>OV656809.1:17234716-27234716 GCA_927399485.1 Calamotropha paludella
TTACTTTTTGCTTTAGTTTTCCCAAAGATGAACCTATTAGAACTGAATGGATACGCTGTATATCAAGGAACAATTGGACACCGAAAGCGCACAGTCACATTTGTTCGAAACATTTTAGACTGCAGTCATTTCAGTCACATGAAAACATTAAATTTCGGCGGCTGAAAGCAAATGCTATACATTACATTTACAGAACATGAAATTGCTCCTTTTTTATTCCAAACATTATCTTAGTCTTGATTTTTCATATAATTATTTCGATCCTACCAATAAATATTCAGATTGTTAATTAACATTGTGGCAGTGTGTATCCCAAATAATAATAATAGCTTATTTACAATAATATTTTTGTGTTTCAGAAACCACTATCGCATTCAGAAGGAATTATGAACCACCAAGTAAACGCCCCAAATCTATGACCACAGTTGAAACAAATACTGATTCCGATATATCTGAACTAATATCTAATTTACAGAAAATGGCACCCGTTTTTAATCGGTAGAAGACATAAAGGAGAATTCGCGGCGAGAACTGAAGTCAATTCCGGAAACAGCGTTTAAAAAATGTTATGTTGATTAGATAATTCGTTGGCGTAAGTGTTTCGTTTCTGAAGGAGCATACTTTGAAGTTGATGAAATAAATTTGGATGTATAACAAACATTTTGTATATTATTGATCTTTTCCCGATACTTTCTCGACAGAGTGGTATATAAAAATAGGTAAACAATAAGTAAATATGTAAAAAAGAATAGTTTGTTAATTTAATTTAAATAATCGATAAATTTCCTTTTTTTTTCCTCTTTTTTAATCTATACCTATAAAAAATATAATTTTAAATGCAGTGTTCACCAATGTACTAGAGCTAGAGGTCTAACTTAAAATATAAACATGTAGCCTAATAGGATATGCCTATACAAGGTGCAATTTTTTAACTGTACCTACCTGGTTTCTCTAGATACACGCAAATTCTAATAAATAAATTGGTACGGGTCAAAAATTCTACCCATGAATACTGCATTATAAAATGTTCGTATTGAAGATTCTACACGTGTTTATTATGACTCATTACCGTCCGTTCTAGTGTCATTGACATACCAACAGCATAAGAAAAATGTTAAGTATGTTTTTGATTTTATTTTTATCGATAGTAATATCGATGCCATTGCATCACTGACGTAAGGGAAACTAGTGACGACCTTGTAAATTACGAAACAAAATCTGTATACTTATTTCTTTCTTACACATTTGCAACTGTATAAGTAAAAATAGTACGAACTAACGTATTGTGTTGTTATTTTAGCGCGGCTTCTATAGCTTTAGTTATTGTTCTGAGGAACCAGCTTACTAAACGAAGCTTTGACTTTAAAACTTTTTCTATCAACTTCCAACGTCATTGCACAAGTTATATGATAAAAAAAGTTATAAGTTGATAGTAAAAGTTTTAAATGAAGATTTTTTTTTTCTTTTTACCGCATTTTAATAAAAGCTTGTTTTTTAAAAAGGTTTTTTACTTTTAATTTATTACGAGACATTTGTGGTCGCATACTTGTCGTCGTAGTTTCGAATAACTTTGTATGTATTTTAGTATCCCATTAAAGTGGCATTGATTAGATTAAAATACTATATGACAATTTTCTGATAGATACTTGTTACAATTAATTACGTACTCTACTTAGAATAGCATCTGGCTGGAATACCAAAAACCTAAAGCGAGCGACAAAAAGATTCAGTTGACTGCCAAAAATATTATTATTTGTTGGATTAAAAACTGAAAGACTATCGTTAAAATTGATGACGGTTCACTTAAAACTTTAAAATGGCTACCAATTTCGTCCAGGCATCCAGTTCTTTCATAATAAAGTGTTTGCATTCAACTTACCAATAATCAAACTATAACTAATCTTCTTTTATAAGAAAGAGTGTTTGTCAGTGTACATATGAGTCCCATAGTGGATGTACCGTTGTTCGATCCAGCTACGTCTGACAACGGAGCTGCATCCTGGTGCAAGAACATGCTGCCCACGGCATTTGACTGGAGTAGCATCTCTGCATTAGCATAGTTTCAGACTAGGGAACCAACTGACGGTAGTACATGGGAAAACTTTCGTACTGAGCTTGGTGATTTATAGCCAGAGAAAAAAAAAATATTACACAGTCATTTAGTAAATCTACTAATACTGTGAATTTTATTAGTGAGTCGAAAAAACTTTTAGCACGAATCTCTCCCGTGTTAGGCCAAATCAATCTTGGTTAGAAATTGCTCACCAAGACTATTCTGAAACCCTATCTTTAATCTATCTAGCACAGTTTGGTAAACTAGATTCTAACCAATACATAGTTGAAAACGATTTGCTCTATTAAATAATACAATATAGTTATGAAACAAAATTTTACATACTCAAAGGCTATCGTATCGTAGGATGTGATAAAACTTTAAACAAAATTCGAGAAAACTTTTGGTTTTCTAGAATGGTTTTATTTGTCAAGCGGTATATTAGTATTTTTTAATTTGAGTAGAACGAAAAGGGCATTCGGTGTTTTTGTTTCCAATTGAAAAAAAACTGTGATTCCATTTCACACTAGTCATTTAGATTGTACAGGACCTTTTCCGTTATCCAGTGGAGGTTATAAGTATGTACTATTTATTGTAGATGCTTTTACTAGATTTTGTTAATTGTAACCCCTTAAGACCTTAAGTGCAAAAGGACTAATTCCACTGATTCGTAAGACTATACTTATACATACATATTACTTTATTTGGACCTCCCTTACTTGTTATTATAGATAGAGGCACAAATTTCAGTTCAAATCAAGTTAGATTTACAAATAGAACATCATATGATTGCTACAGGAACTCCAAGAAGTAATGGTCAAGTAAAACGGTATGTGGCTTTGGTATCAAATATGTTAAACATTATGGTTACTTTGTCAGACTGGCCAAACGGTTTATGGAAAACTCGAACAATCAATTAATATCACCATACAAAAAAAGCACGTATACCATGTTTACAAGCAAGATTAAATGATGTCTCTGACAGTGACCTACAACAAACTATCGATTTACAGGCAGATAGGGAATTGGGACGACAGCAGCTATTACAAGTAGCAGAGAAGTTTAAAGAAAGATTCGATAGCGTAATAAGTAATAACGGAATTTATAGCATAGATGATTTATTAGTATGTCAAGGTCATAGGCGTAATGACAAACTACAATCAAAATATAAAGGGCCCTATGAAATTACATTTTTACTTCCAAGAAGAAGTTTTGCTCTTAGGGGTAGAAGTAATCTTAGGAATATCATTGTGGCAAAATAAAAGATTAAACACTGGCCTGGAGAATGGGTGGATGAAAGCGCTGCCGTTGAGCATATTTTGATTAAAGAAAATTGACCAGAAATCATTATTGTTATTTAAGAATATTATAACTCTATAAGATATCTTAGTTTTTCTTCTTAATTGAAAACCAAATTACAAAAAAGTTACGGGACGAAATAACGAATTTATCGAATTATTATAACGAATTTATTAATTTATATAACGAATCTAATCTATCCGGCTAAAAACTGCCGGTAATGGGACCGTTTTTTATTTTATTTCAAATTTAAGAAACAACAACAAAGTTAATTTTAATTTTACTTTTAATCAGCGCATTACACTAAGCCACTATGATTTGTGAAGAATGCTAATGAGTCAGCTTCAAGTAGATTGATAAATGTGATTGTTATATAAAATATTGTAATAAGTAGGTAGATCGTTAATAAGTCGAGAAACTGGGTAGCCAGAGGCACCTACGCTCGACTTATATCTATTCCTAAACATATATATATGCATATACTTATTAATTACCATATTATAAACATACATACATACACCTAAATCTATACTTATACATACCCGAATATATTTCTCATAGTATGGATATGATATAAATGCAAGTTATTAAAATATTCCGTATTAACGTGCCGTTCGCCCTTAATATACTGCGAGTACATAATTGTAATAAATAATAAGGCATTTATCGTTTCAATCGAAATAACATACAAACCATTTGTCGTCACCGTCTCTACGTACTTACACATGGACGAGAAATATGTCGAATATCTCTGTCAAAATATCGACAAAATTCTGTTGCCATGTTAGAGTTTGGAGAAAAAAATGCCTAAGTAAAACAACTCTTTTGACATAAGAAGTCTACTTTTAAGCGCAACCATGTTAGAGACGATAGACGACAAATAACTAATACTCGAGAAAAGGGGGCGACAAAATTTTGTCGTGTTGCGTGTCCTGGGAGGGCTCAACGCCATATTTTTCTACAAGAAAATTTCCACAGTTATCCACTTTATTTACTATCAAACTAAATTGAAGTACGTAGTAACTTATTCTTTATTTCAAAAACCTTTATCAAAATGCAATAATGCATAAAAGTTTATCGAGTGTAATATTTTTACCTTTTTTACCTTTGCAAATAGCGAACCAAGCAATTGGAAGTGTTACGTAAGCTCAGCCATTAAGGATTTAATTTGTTCCCTTCAATTTTTTGGGAAACCTTATTAAGTCTGGTACACACTTGTCATTGTATACTTAGAGCATAATAACTTTTTTCTTTACTATGTATTTACACTAATATGCTTTGTGTATTTATTAAGCGCAACTTTATAATAAATTTAATGAATTTAAACATAATTAACGAAATTAAAAGACTGTGATCTCTATAATAAAGAAGTTTATGTAAAATATCTTCCTTACTACGCAAAATCGAGCTCGCCGGCGCAATGCTGAATGAGTTCAGTCTGCGATTGCGGAGGCTATGCTACTTTTGGATTTTTCAACACTTTTTAATATAAAGAATTTTCTTATTTTTACTGATAAAAATAAATAGATAAAATAGTGTATTTTAAACATCGACTGATACTTACAGAATTTTGAATAATGTTATTACTTTAAAAATATTCATGCTTAAATTTATTTTATTGCAAAATTAATTTCCGTTGCTTTTTAATGTTTAGTTGTATAGCTCAACCAGTATACCTCCCTCCTAAATTTAAGAAGTGCTCTGCAGGTCAATTTTAAAGGGAGACTTCATTAGTCGTTGAGTTTGCGTTCAGAAAGAATTTAATTAAGCCGAATAGGCGAACGCAATAAATTTTAATAAAAATTACAGAAACTCTTAAAACATTGTATTTTATGATAGTGTTGATGCGTCGAACACTGGTTTAATTAGTTGGTCGCTTTCTAGGTTTGCTTGTTATATTGTGTAAGTATATGCAGTGAGTATAACAAATTAAGAAAATTATAATGTGTTCAAATAGATCAGTTAACTTTTTTCAGTCATATTTGTCTGATAAAATTCTTAAAGTTTATATTTATAAACAAAACAGGATTTGATAAAACCCCATCACTACCCATATGGGCATGCTCTTAGAAGAGATATTATTAGACACGTACACTTCTTAGTACAAGTAAGAATCTTTCCATATTACGCTCGAAGAGGAGCTCGATGGCACATTGGTGCGTTTGATTTAAGTTTACTTAAGGGACCAAAAATGTATCATCTTGAGCTCCTGGACACTTACTTCGGAATGCACGTTAGTCAATTGATCCTGACTATATTTGCAGTAGAAACAGAATGAGAAAATGAAGTAGTAGACTTTCTGTAAAAAGAGTTGTGTCATTATGTACCTGTTTGAATTGTTTTATTATACATCTAGGCTAAACACTAACGCTTTTAGTTTCATCTAGGTTTTTTCTGAGAAATTTCCGATATTATCCTTGATGGTTACACCTGTTCTGACGGTTATAACTGATGTATGATGTAGATACTTATGAATTTGTCTGAAAATACTATGGATCCAAACAAATCATGTTACTCTTTCTCACTAGATTAATAAATTGTTATATTACTAGATCATTGTATTAAAGATATATTTCTAGTAAGACATCACACACACGAACATTGACACCAAAAAGAAATAATTCCTTCGTATCGTGGGTTTCCGAATCATTTGCATGTTTGTTTCGAGGCTATTCATTATGTTATGATTTTTTTCTGAAGTTTTGAGTATTTTCGACATGATCAGCTTAAATTTCTGTTTATGTTCTGTTAAGAATTAAAAGTTTAAAAAAATCTACTACTTTTTGTATTTTTTAAGTTAAGTAGAAAAATCTCAAATATTTAGATAAAAAATTATAACCTTAAAACTATGGAAACTTGCAGAACACGTGGTGTGATATTCCCAAGGATATATGTAATACTAGCGACCCGCCCCGGCTTTGCACGGATGCAATGCTCTACTATATTATGCATGTATTATGCATATAAACCTTCCTCTTGATTGACTCTATCTATTAAAAAAACCGCATCAAAATTCGTTGCGTAGTTTTAAAGATTTAAGCATACATAGGGATATAGGGACAGAGAAAGCGACTTTGTTTTATACTATGTAGTGATATCACGGGTTCAGCTATCTTACTTTGTCATATATATTAAATGTTATTTATTAACATATGTCACTTTATTTACAAGACTTATAGCCAAGTTTATGTCAGAAGCTGCTATGCAACCTTCCAAAGATTGCCTAATTACGAAGATATTTAAATTCACTGCCAATCCGAGACCTCGGGATTGAATCCCGGATAGAAAACTGACTGCTCTATATTGGCTCAGGTCTGGTTATTGTGGTATTTGTCATTGTTTTTGGAAATCTATAACACTAGGTCTTAAGCTACATAGCTCAGAGCAACGTATGTCATGCTCTCTAATAATAATTATTGTTAAATTAGATTTTTTTTGAACAATAGTTTAAAATATTTAGTTCTTACACTTCCGCGCACATTACACATTATAATAAAACACTTTTTACGGATTTTTGCGCATATTTTATTTTATATTTAACCCTGACGTTTCGACTCCTTTACAGGAGCCGTGATCACAGGATGACTAAGATAATGGTTGTCATGTGTTTTCTACTATTTTCACAATATTTTAATCGGGCACGTTCCTAATTATTAAAATTATTTTATATAAATATATTTATTTAGGAATTGGAATTTTAATATAACGTAATTTCACAAGTAGCAGGGTGAACATATCGTTTTTACGCAAAATATAAATAAAACTGGCAAAGAGATTGAACAATCAGACTGAGCTTTTCCATTAGCGATTCGTTCCGTGTCAGTTTAGCAGGTTGGTAGTCACTACAGTTTAATTTAATTCCATTTCGAATTATAAAGCGATCTCCTTTTTTTCGTTTACATTTCAGGAGAATGAAGAATGAATATAAATGTTTGCCTAGTGGATGAATATTTTTTATAATATTGCAGGAAAGTCTTTTCTACTTTTTATGATATTGTAGATGTCTATATTTGTTTATATCATGTTGTTTTTGTTATTTGAATTAGCATATTAGATTCGAAAAAACATTAAACGTCTTGAAAATTTTCACCTTAAGCGGGACTTGCCTCCACGTTTTTCTAAATGTTAAATGCTAGCTATTAGGTTCATAAACAGATTGGCGGATTTAATCAACACTATGTACTTTCTTTGTTTTGGCGATATAGGCTCCTATACTTTGTCCAATGCAGGATGATACTTTTGACAGGTGTCACTTCCTTATTGCTACGTACTAAGGTTGCGTTTGTTTCCTTATGTTTGGCTTGACATTGCAATAGCAACTTTATACCTTATATATAGGTGTCAACTGTCAAAAGTATCATCCTACATTGGACAAAGCATAAATACAAATTCAAATTTACAAACGTTCTAAAAAACCTGACTAAAAGGCTAACTTGTCTATTGAAATTGTATTGGGGAATTCCTTTGTTTTATGCGATGGCATCCATTTTTTATTATATAAAAGTCCCAATAAAAATTGAGATACTGTCAAAATTTGACATATTAATGCGGAAAAAATGCATTCCAAATAGATATGTTGGAAAAAAAAAATGCAACTCCATAGGTAAGAACCTAATATTCATGTATAGTTATGCATCAGACTTACACGTTCTGCACTGAACAGGTGCAATGAAGCAATGGGACCACTCACTTAATCACTTCTAATTGGCAGCTGGTTATTCGAGCTTAGGCCACAGACTAAAATTAATTTCTAGACATTTTAAATTTCCTGTAAACTTTTATAACTTTTATATTTTTTGCATGACTACAAACTTGGAAATTGGTGAACAATTGAATGAATATTTAAGTTTAAGAAAATTTTCACAAAAGTATGAGAAAAGCCGTTATGAATGTCGTGTTCAGCGAAACCTGGGTAAGGTGTTCATATCAATAACCCTGGAAAGAAAAATGAGGAACATGTGGTCACTGTCAAAACTGCAATAACAGTCAGACCACCTTCTACCTTATGAATAGAAATAAATAAACTAGTAATGATAAAAGAAATGCGTGCGAAGTTTATAGTAAATTTAATAGTCTAACTAGAACGTAAAACTAAAACTTAACTCATGTCCTTATGTGAAATCTTCTAATAGCCTTTGAATAAAAGTTTTAATTTACATAATAATAAATTTCTATATTTTATTATTATAATTAGCCAAAAATATACTCAAGATAAAAACAAATACAAAGCAAAGAGTGTACCTTTATTGCTAAGCAATCATTTGTTGCAGATAATTTTGGAAGAAGAGGAAAAAATGTAGTTTTGACCATAGATTTAGGATTTTTTTCGCTGCGCCAGTTTTGACGAAGTGGGTTCATTTTGTGAAGAAGACTTACGAATTATATTTTGTGAAAAAAACTTTGTATTTACGAATGTTTGCAACATTCGTAAATACAAATCTGAAAAAGAAATAGACAACTTACTTTAAGGAGTAGAAGTTTGCCCTACGGTGTCGGATATAGTAGAATAGAACTAACCAACCACACCATACATTCCGTAGACTGGGCAGCAAAATTTTCCGATATAATTTTCTTTTACTGCGATCTTTAACCCCATTTCAATGCATGAAGATAATGGCATAATCTTTTCAATGTCAGTCTTGTATTCCTCAAATAAATAAAGGGGGAGATTTACAGCTGAAATGATGATGATGAAAAAATTACATTTAAGATGAGGGCTGGATGTAGGTTCCATGATTTAATGTCATGCACATAAAAATATTAGGTAAGGATATCTGTAGTGTAGTTTCACGAGTAAGAGTTTTATGACACCAATTGGTATAAACTGGTATAAACTCTAAACTTAAAATATTGTTCATCTACATCTTATTATTCTGTGGTAATAATTACGGTTTGTTAATTGAATTAGAGCAGACTTCAGTTCTGGATATAGGTCGCCTCTTCAAATCCGATTAGTTGAATAAAAATAATAAAGCTCATATTGGATGATGCACGGGTCAACTCAAGGACTCGGCGACGACCTAGTGCATAGTTCATCCGGTGCCGATTTCATTCTAAGTCCCGGGAAGACACGGGACTTTTAATACTTTCAATTCTTTGACGCCATTTACTTAAAAATTATAGCATCGAATAATATTTGTAACAAATAACCAATGAAGGTAACATAACTGATTAAATGCAATATAATGTAAGTTTTTATTGACATAAAATATTACAATTGACGACCGTTTCGTGCAACTGTAGTGATCCTGCCTTTAGCAACGATGGTCTTGGAGTCTCGGAACGGGCAGGTCTTGGTGTAATGAATACGAACATTTGTATTTATTTATATTTATTTGTATAAATTTTAAATATCTATGTATAGGCCTTGGTACCATACCATACAGCGTATAGTGCTTACTCTGGGATAAACTAAACGGTGTGAATTTTATAAAAAAATCTTATTATTCCATTCTACTATTCTATGGGAATTCCTCCTATTGGTTTGCTTTATTTATGTACAAAGTATTGTTACTTTTAAATAACATATATTCGAAAAATCAAAATAACTATTTATAAATACATTTAGAATTAATAGGCTGGATGTAGGGATTGTTCAGAGTATTTTGAGTAACCCCCAATCTGCGGCAGCACTAGGTTTATGTAATTTATTGGTAGATGTATAAGATATGCAATAATTAAAATATAGTTCGATGGAGCTGGCATGTCAGAAGACAAAAGCTCCTAAATAAATAAAGAGAGAATAAAAAACATTAGCTAACAAATGTGTCTTTGTTGCTGCGTGATAAAGAATTCACTTAGATAAGAATTGTACAAAAGAGCCTTTCTTTTATAGTCAGTTTTGATTTTTATCGCTGAGTGATAACAAAATAACGCTTTATTGTAAAATAAATAAAATTGGTTTTGTTGCTAAATTAATTTATTTTTCCTATTTCAAATTCATCTGACGTTTTGATGTGGATAAAAATCACGTTAGTAAATTCAGTTACAAACAAAGATATAAATATAAATATACAGATGAAGTTATTAAAAGCAAATTTCAGAAACAAAATATAAGCCATAGGTATCCTAATTAACGATTATTATCTTATTTATATCCGATTTGGCAAAGTTAAATAACTAGATCAAATTAAAATTGTCCCATCGATACAATTCTGCTGTAAAACAAAAAAGTCGGTGAATTTAATTGCACGCGCCATGCGGTCCGCTATCTTTTTTAATTTAAAAACTTTTTGTATAAACTATGTAGGAAGAAACTGCGTTCGTTGTTTGTTGAAATATTCGTTAGTTGTTAACGTATATAACGTATGCTTACTTTGAAGTTGTTTCAACGTTGTAGCCTGAAAGATTTTTAATCAAATTGCTGAATCTTCTTAAAAAGAAACAATTAAGGAAACAGGACCCAAAAAAATAATTGTTTTTTTAATTGTGTTAAATTTTGGTGACTTTTCTATAAAACAGCATACAGTAAAAAATAAAAGTATGTTTTGTGAAATACGTATGGTACAACGAAGGTTATTGTTTGATAGAACATTTAGGAATTTGCGACGAAGTGCGACGACGTGGATGTGCCTTTTTTACTTTAAACGTCTGGAAACCCGTATCCGCGTGGATAGTATCCACGCGAGGAGACAAATAAGATACGGGATTACAGAAATCAAATAAAAATTCTCTCGAAACCCGTGTTCACCACGTCAACTTAAGAGCGACGAAATGGATACATGTTTTTTAAGTAATATGCGCGTTTTACCGCCAAAAATCCGAAGCGAGCTCGTCATTATGTAGTAATGAATTAGATAATACAACTCTATTGCATTGCGTAAGCGGTGAACTTGTGTTGTCTAGGTGTTTAAAAGAAATTATTAATAAACGAAGGTGACCGCCAGACATTCCACCAGATTAAAAAAAAAAACATCTGACAATTCTGGGCAACTTATTTATCTTCAATTTCAATCTGAATTTAATAAAAAAATTATACCTAAAAATAAATTACAACTTTACATACTTAAATAATTTTGTCCCTCTTCATCTATATAATAATATTTAAATTACGTACTATTAATATATATATATGAAAATTTTATGATGAACTTGTACGCTGTTTGAATTTACTACTTAATCTATCGTAATCTATGTATAAAATAACAGTATGATTTGAATATACTCGAGTATAGGTAGTAGGTAGACTTAAAAGTTATATTATAAGTAATCATTATATTATATAATACATATAATGAATATTATTCTAGATTGTGATTAAATTCATATTCAACTAGTCTACTAAAAGGTCCCGAAATGGAGATTGAGTTGTGACCGTTTGAAGTAGCTGAAAAGCCGTGATAGATATATCACGTCCTCTGGAGCGACCAGGTGAATACGGATTGCCAGACATTTTCGCTCAGAAAAGGCGTATCGGTGTCGTCACACATCGAGGGGACGAGGTGATAACGGAAAGCGATATACGCGACCAGGACAAAAAAGTCGTGAACATTAGGTACCCATAATTTTTTTTGGTATTGAAGACAACGTGTTGTTTATAGCATTTTCGTATCTATATTTTAATAATTGAGGGCAGGCCCCTGTTTCACTTTGTTGAAAATGCGTACCTACTTTAATCAAGCGACCAAATAAGTATTTTCAACTTTGAAACGTACTGATTATACATACATACATAAATATACGTACATACGTACATACATAAATAGCACGGGTCTATAAAACATGATGGGTATTAATTTATATTTTTTATATATAATTTTAATATTTAATGCTATGTCTCGATAACTTATGGAACCTAGAATAATAAACACAATGGGAAAATGTCACGAAAATATTAGATTCATGTCATTCTTTATAGTGATATTTCAAAGAGGCATAAATAGTTTTGTGTATTGTTCGGTGCATAAATATGAAATAAATGATTTTTATAGATATTTTCTGAAATGTTTAATTTTTCTTGCCACTTTTCTACATGATCAGTTATTATACGACGTTTTTTTGTGGTTTTCTGGTTAAAACGTTTGGTAAAAATAAATTAAGAGAAAAACTGTGAATTAACCGATTCATTGCTGATGGCGTTAGCCACTGAAACCGTGTCATTTTTAAATCGATGATAACTCCTTCAAATCAAATTTTAGGGAAATCCACCCAGAATAAAACTATCTTCATTTTTCACGTAAATTAAGCTCGTAGCCTTCGTTTCTGTAATTGTATGTAGCAACGAATCGGTTAAAAAGTAACATAGTATCAAAGCATACATTTTGCGCAACCAAAAATATAAGCATTTTTCAATATAAATCAATAGGGTATTTGACATAGTTAACAAATAAATAAATATTGTATTGAACACTATAGAATTTAAGGTCCTAATTAATAATATTTGACTTAAATTACTAATAAAAATTATTCAATATTTTATTTTCCTAAATAAAAATTAGAGTTTTTGAATCTGTGCATCATTTAGACGAAACGTCTCAATCAGAGCACGTGACGTCACGATGTAATAAATAAACTGTCTTGTCATGTCATTGTCATTCCGAACCCATAATATTGTACTCCATGTAGTTTTCCATGTCTTTGAGCAGCTGCAATAGAGACAAATCAGTGTTAAACAGGAAATGAGTGCGTTTAAACACAAAATAATAATATTGATAAATAAACAACTTTGCTTTAACCTCAAAATTTTACTAGAGTACCGTAGGTACCTTTAAGTAGCTACAGTTTTATCAAACGTAAATTATCAATATTTATAGATATATTCAAGTAATACCACATACATCAAAATGATCCTCGCAAAAATAAATTGAAGATTTGGGTGATACACTGGTCGGATCACGCCGTGCTAACTGCAGCCACTTTACACGAAGATTTTGCGATTGTGGCACGTGGATAAATAATTTAGAAGGGCTTTTGATACTTGTATTTTCACACAAAGGAACAGCACACATTCTATAGGAATTTGAAGCCATTTTTTAAAGAATCATGAACGAAAAACTAATCTCTCACGTATTGTTTACATGAAGACTATTACATCGTGACGTCACGCCTTTGATTTGTCACGTGACCTAGCGTTTCAGAGGGAAATACAAAATGTAATTATTAAAACTATCTTTTTGTTATTAAAATGGCTCTAAATATAAGAAAAAGATTTGTCAAGCGTATCTTTAGCGACTTTAGAAAATTTTGAAGTACTTTACGAAAATCTGTCAAATACCCTATTTCAAATAACGGAATTTCTGTGGAAATACATGATCTGAATGTCAAATTAATTACAGATTGAAATTACTATTACTTTACACGAATCATGCGCTGTACCTTAAGGAATTATTACCTGAACAACTAATCAATGGTTGTTCACTAGAATTGGGTGTTTTTTTACATACCACGGATAGTGTGTAACAAAAAGCGGCAACTTCATGGGTATAGGTATTATTATTCATCTTTATTTTATCTACTAAAACTAGCAATAATAATATTGCTTACATTCAAACCATTAGCTTAGCCAAAAGTAATATATTATTGAATGGCTTACTAGGGAAGCGGATAGACGGTTCAGAATAGAACAACGTTCCGTAACATATTTCCGTCAGTTGTACGATAGAAAACAAAAATATCAGCTACGAGTATAAAACCGGCTCCGTGTCGTTGCGGCGGGTGGGCACAATACAATACTATTGTCAGCATTATGACTGTATTATTGTTCGTAGCGCTCTCGTTGAAATGGGCCGCCGCGCTGCGCTATTGCGTTTAAAAGGGATTGTTTGCTTACTGGACTGTATTTACTGTAGAAAACGTTAAAAAAGTAAATTTAGAAATAGGACTTTATGACCCAATATTAAGACTGCTGTCTTTTGTTGGTACTATTAAATCATAAATTCTTAAGAAAGTCCTATACCGTGCAGTGGACATAAGGCTGATAGATCGTATCATATCATAGTATATCATAAAACTACAGCATTGATACAGACTTTTACAGAACATCGGAGCTGTACCAACGCGTATATTTAACTGCATTTACGTCAATGAAGATAAATCCTACTTTCATTTATCCTGGTGAGATTTATCATAACCTAATTTATAGACTGCCAAGGGATTAAATCCTGGCCGTGTTAAATAATAGTAACCAACACGCTATTATTTGTAAAGAGTGATGTTCTGATATAAGCACATTACCTAAGCAGCATCTTATACACACTGTCACAGCGCAGGATACTATAATGTATGATTATAAAACAGATTAAAATTAACTAAGAGCTTACACCACATTAGCAAAATTGAGTATAGGAACAATTTTGCCCTTTTTTGACAGAGCATCCCTAAATTTCATAATACCTATCCTACCTGCTATGTATAATATAAATTACACATAGCATAATGTTAAATATAATAAGCATAAGCATGATGTTTGGGTATAAGAAATCATTCGTGGCGCAATTCGGTATAGCGATATTTTTTCCCGATTTAGGATCTAATGTATCTAATATATATGTCGCAGCCAACTGGTTAAATTAGCCGTTCAATCAAACAGCTAGCCTTTTGACTGAACAACGCCATTCAACCACACGTCTAGCTTTTTAATTGAATATTTGAGTCGCTCAAAACGTTCAACACTACAGCTGATTCAAAAGCCGCTGTTTAATTGAATTAGTTCAGCTCTCACCACCGCGGCGCTAGGTGCGTTTTGTTTTCAATATGGCGTCAACTAGCCGGTGTTTGTGATTGTTTCAAGATATTTTTCGGAAAGAAAGTAGTAAATATATGTTACTAGTATTATTAAAGAGACAGAAAAAGAAGTTGATTAGCTTAGGTTAGGTTAAACTGAAAAAAAAGGGGTTAGGTTAAACTTAATCCAAGAATAATCTCCCAAGAATTTACAAAAAGTTTTCCTATTCTCTCAAATTACATACTAAACTAATAGTCATCTTAGTTAATTTGCCATTTAACCAGTTGGCTAAGCGTCGTCTAGCTATAGCGTTGAACGTTGCAGTCAACAAGTCGGCTAAACGACGTATAGCCGTGTGATTGAATGGCGTTGTTCAGTCAAAGGGCTAGCTGTTTGATTGAACGGCTATTTTAACCAGGTGGCTGCGACATATACATTATGAACGAATTCAAATACTTCTACAATATAGCTAAGCTAGAGCTAGAGCTAAGTATTTGGATCTTAGTTAATTTACTTTTCTAGCTAGATCTACCATAAATATGTATCATATTTACTGCAGAATAGCCGAAATCACGATCCAATCCGAGGCAAATTTTAGACAGGTTAGGTGAGCAAAAACCATTTAGGATATTGCCATATCCCTTTTCGACCCGTTTTCATATTTGTAATGTACGGGAGGCATAAAGAGCATATTAACATTGATCAATTAAATCGTATCTAACCACTCTAATATCTCGCTCGCGCGATTCAAGCGGGAGCATACGTCCAGCTTTGAATAACGAGACGCCGCCGCGCAATATTGCAATCTGACCTTCGTCGGAAAATGCTTTGTGGCGGCTTCACTACCATAGTTATAGTAATGGATCTACGATTATGTAAGTCTATGGAGAATAAAGCGATATGATTTTATAAAACAACCAAACTTCAAACTTGAAGAATCGGGGAGAATCTTCCAATTTTAATCGACTCCAAGCATATCTTTTCAGCCGAAAGATATTCACTGCTTATCTCAACGCTAAACAGGCGGGTAAGAGATTGCAGCAAAAGAGCATAATTCATTTATTTAATTTTATTTGGTCATAAAAAATTAAATTTCTATTACTTACTTCTAGCTGTTTAACAATTTAACTTCTCTTAATAAATATAAATATGTCAAATATTATTCAACATTTTGACGCGGTGTTGGTGTTCCTTGGCGTGCCAAAATGGCCGCTTGGTAATTCCATGTAGACCGCAGCAGCGGTAGCGTTTGTCTGAGTTATGTATGATCTTTTACTGTGATTTTTAATGCGCCTGCCCAGTGAGGTGATTAGGGTAAACCCCACTTTTTGTGGAGGCTTATTTCCAGTAGTAGACGTTTTTTGTATTAAGATGATTATTTTTATATATTTTAAAAGCGTTTGTTTGTGAATGTTTCGATTTGATGTTTGGGTTATTTTTGAATCGGCATGTACTGTAATTTCTTTTTATTGTGTTTTTGACTGTTCACGCAACTGAATTGTATATAAATAAATCATAAATGCTAAGATACAGAAACATAACATAACCATTAACATTATATAATTGAGTGTTTTACCTAAGCCTTAGGTGGAAGAACGTGGCAGCCCATTTTTTTATTTTAAGCGTAATCACTATTTGTTCATGGTTTCTAATCTAAAATAATGAATAATATGATTATTCTGTTAAACGAAGAAAAGATTACAAGAGCTTAATTATTACTAATTTAAATTACACAACTTAATGTCACAGCATAACTAGCAGTTCTTCTACACATTCGAAGTGAGAGTAAAATAAACATAATTTTCACAAACATGCTCGAACATTCGATAATTTTTTTGACTCCTTAGAGAACTATACAAATTGATGAAGTAAGGATAAAATCTGTAGAGCTTAGCGACCGATAATTTTATTATGAAAAGTTATATGTGTCGTGTAATTTAAAAATGGAATCAACATTTTTAACAAAACTATTTTATTTAAATTTTGATCTAATTAGTGTGATTTGTGTTAAATTAAAATTGAGCCCCTTTGCGCGAAATAATGATCGAGTTTCCAAGTATGTACCTATAGGAAATATTATGTTGTTGGTCGGTGAACGTTGGTTTTGGTATGTATTGATTTGACAAAAAAGTTTAAGCGTAGTAAATTCGAATGATGATATGTCACTTTTAGTTTGAATTACCGTGCATTATTTGGAAAAAAAGAAAAAACTCATTTACAGTTTACTTTTTCCATGGCCAGAAATTATTTCATACGATGTGTACTAAAAAACGATGTTAATATCAGACATTTCAAATGTGGAAAAAGTCTTTGAAATATAAATGAGAAATCTTGGATATTTTCCCTAGGATACAAAAAGTACAAAAGTAGGCCTCACCTCACTTAGGTCCACGGAACAGAAGGGAAGAAAAAAGCTGCGTTCGTGATTTTTTTCTGCGGCAAATCGTAGGCTTCGCGACGTTTTTATTAGAGACGGAAACATTTTGCTAGGTCTCAGTAAGTGAATAGGCAACTGTGTTAACTGCGGCAAATGTCGGTTTTTTAATACCATTTTTTGTAGATTATTTTTTATTAACCTCTTAAGAGACACACATACACACAAACAGACACACCCACACACCTACACACACACACACACACACACACACACATTCATATGAACTCACATTAATTAATTCAACTACACTTTTATTAACCTGTATCTTAGTATACTGAATTCTCAATTCACTGATTGATTCAGTAATTTGATAGTGTTTAGAAAGTCTTTTATGTTATTGTTTTGTGATGTTAATGCTTTGTTTAATTAAAATTAAGTCAAACATCAGTTATAGGATTCATACAATATACCCCACATCTAACATGACTTAACTTCCTCCACTCATTTAATTATTAATCAACTTGTTATGTAGAAATAATTATCTGTTATAGCTTCAATAAATAAATATACTTAGGTACTAACTTATTTTTAGGTAGGGGATTTAGAGAATATTTGGTGGATGGTTTAAAATTATCGTCATGCGATAAGATTTGTGTACAACCGGGTACTACATTTGCAACCGATCTGTTGGTAATAAGGAGTTTACCTTTTTAGTATTAAATCTCGGCATAAGTAGTTATATGTGAAACAATGAAAATAAATTCTCAGCTGCATTCGTTCAAATTCATATACGTACATCATAAAGAGACATGTCAAAAAGGAACACATCGAGGACACTTTTCTTGATTCAGTAATTTGATGAAATAACTCATTTACAGAAAAGAGAAAAAAGAGTGAGATGTATTTATTTATAAAATATTTTGAACAAATTAAATAACTGTTTTTAAATGAAATAGCACAGCAATCTGTCCCTTTGCTTTTTATCTTTGATTTATTTTATAGACTTTGATGCGTCGTGTAGTGTAGTAAAATGTGTAGTTAGTGTATAAATTAACATGTTTTATACTACAGGTAGGAATATAACTCTCCTCTTATAAGTAACATTAGGTTTTTAGAATTACTACAGTAAAAACATATATGTATAGCAGAATATAGCACCATACTTTCTTATTTATCGATTGTTTGATACTTGTAAAAGAATACATTCGACGTTGTACGTGTGTGGTGGAACATACAGAAAAGGTGCTGGTATTTGGCTGAGAAACACTTCAAGGGCTCTGTTAAGATGTCCGTAGCTGAATTGCAAGAGTACTGGCCCAAATAGCGAGAGGATATGAGTTCGTGTCCAGCTTGACTTTTGAGAAATAAAAAAAAAATTAGCAATTTAATACTTGAATATCAAATTTATATAATATCACAGTGTCAAAAACATGCTTATATAGTAGTTATGTATATAAAATAGTAGTTATATTTAACGTGACTTATGTACTGATTTTAACATGAGAACCGGCTAAATACTTGTTATTGTTTGATTAAGTGTGGTCTCAACGTGTTACTTAGAATTTTGACCTATACAAATATTTTAATTGAGCCGGTGTATACACGAAATTGGAACGGCGTTCAGTGTGAAACCGAGTAATTAGTTTCTTCTGGTAATATGAAACAATTATATTTTTAAGTCGTCTTGCCGTACTCCGTATTTAATTAAAAAGTTGTTTCGTAAGTGAGTTCCAGATAGGAGCAAATTCCACACTAGAACCAAATCTCCGTAAAACAAGAAGCACCCTTTTTTGGTAAGATTACAGACTTTCGTTTTTGTTCGCACCAAGTAACATTAATTTGTTTCGTGAAGCACGAAACCTTACGTTTGGGAAGGTCATCATTATTCCGGTTCGCGCACCCTGCCAGGGGAAAGTTCAAGGACGTCTCGATAAAGCTCCAGAAAGTCAATAGCTGTTTGTTTTGGAAATAATAGTATGCCACGATGAGAAGTTCTATATCAAACGTCGAATAATGACCAGTAAGCTTTGGGTATTATTATGCTGTGAGATTTATAAACTTGGAATTTCCTAGGACAATTTTTTTACTTATTAGTATAAATAACAATGTCAGCAAACATTTTTTTATTATGCTTTTAATTTTTTTTCTTGGCATTGCTTTGCTTCTATTTTTTCAGGAAATTGTTAGAATAAAAATGAAACGATATATATAATTTTATAATATTTAGTATATTTTAAGTATTGAAGGTTAAATTTTGTGTCTATGGCTATTTATCTGGCTATTCTATGTCTTGCCTTATTGGATTATTCTTGTAAGTGCCTCGGATGACTTATCTGTTAACTTGTACGATGTCTGTATAAATAAATAGATATAAGTAATTTCATTTTCTAGGTCCCATAAATTATTATTTTAGACATAATAATTTAATTATGTTTAAAATAATGTATTATTTGATTTTTAAATGCTTAACAATGTTAGCCTGCAACATTCTAACTTAAAGTGACATAAGATATGAGACACTCCTGTAAAAGCAACTACGTCTCTAAGCCCTCAGGTGGGATGACCTCGGAGACATTGTTTTTTTTACACGCTTACCTATTTTATATCTTATTGAAATATGGCAAAGTGATTGCAAAAAATAAAATAAAAATACATCAAAGTGACATGTATTTGCGTCATCTCGTTGAAACTTTTTTAAACTTGCACGGTTATTTGAAGAGAATAAATCATTTCTGATGAATGGGCCAATTTCCACAGTCATTAAAACCATGGTTACGTGACATGTGCTTATTCGTGAGCATTTATTGAGTCGTAAGTAAGGGTCGACTTAGTGGTTGTGCGGTGGCCAATTAATAATCGGTAGCGGGTGAAGAAAATGATAAATAGCTATTATTGTTCTGTACAGCTGTGGCTGACAGGTATTCCAGTAGTTATTATAAAGCGCCTTATAATCGTATCTTTACGTAATACGTAAATTTTCTTTTTGCGTATGTGTACGTCATTGTTAAAAAAAGCGGAACCAGTTTTATATGGTCGTACATCTTTACATAAAATTCTAGCAAGCAAGGCACGGTAAATTCATTTTTCACGTGAGAACGTGTGTATCGTCTGCACAACATATGAAGGTCTAGAGCCATCCATCCCGGCCTCGGTCTCGGGTGCATCTGCTTCCGTTTAAACTCGCCAATGAACTGAGTCTGCTTAGTGGGTTCTGCCTGTTCTGCTTACTATGTTTTCACCCATAGCGTAGGCCTGTGTTCTGTAGAGTCAGTAACAACCTGGTGAGGATATTGCAAATTAGTTTGGTGACCCAAAGAAAGAAATTTGATAATTAATTATATAGGTATCCGCCTATATTGACAGCCACTTTGTACAACGATAGCGGTACTACTTTCTGCACCAAAAGTTCCTAGTCAATATCCTGATAGGGCGTATATTGAAACATTTGTTCACAAGTCATGGTCGTTTTCGTCTCTTTAAGTATTTATGTATTCTATACATTAGTACCTATAGTAAAAGCACTTCTTAGTTTGGGACTAAATTATTGATGTGGGGTTTACGGTAGTAATAAAAATGGTTCTTGTGCTCTAAATATAATGTTTTTTATGAAATCTGCCGTCCTTACGATAAGTGCAATAAGTCGAGTTTTTGGGCAAATTGACTTACGTACAATTAACGTAAAAATGTATGTACATATACAATATACTACATAAAATTCCGCTTCATTTTATAATCGTATAGTAAAAGTTTCAAGTCCATAGCTATTATAGATACGATGATGCACAAAAAAACAAAAATTAAATCTTTAATCGCAATTATTTCGAAAGTAGCTCAAATTATTTATTGCACTTTTCATAAGAACGGCAGAAATCAAAAGCCTAACATTTTTATCTTAAACCAATCCTGCAGGATTGGGGCTATTTCCTTATTTATTAGTAAATACACGGAGTGGCAAGAAATTTTAAGGTGTTTTTTTCATAAATAACTCTAACACGATAACGCTGCTGTATCCAAATTATATTTGAGCATTATTTTGTGTAACAGTTTGGTCGGTTTTATACAGGGAAATTTTGAAAACACCATCCAAATTTATATATTATAATCTTTGAGGAAAGCAAAAGAACAAGTATTTTTTCTTTTAATGTCACCCAGTACTAAAATATTAAGTTAAGGATATACAATGTTTTCCAAATAAAACTACGTTTTTTGGCACAATCACGCTACGCACGATGTTGTAGCAGATTTTTTTTATCGGGAATAGGAAAGTGCTTGACCGCTATCTCGCCTGATGGTAAAATACGATGCGATCTAGGATGTAACGCGCTTGCCTAGAAGATAAGAGAAGACCCCTAAATTGTATTTATCAGGAAACACAGACTCAGGCAAGGAGTTCCATTTTTAGCGGTACGGATTACAAAATAGGAACCAAAACGCTTAGTACGATTCTTTGGTATATCAACCAAGTAATGATGGCGCCTATTGCTAAGTCTGGTTGTTTGATGAAAAAATGGGGACGGCGGAATAAGGCTGTGCAATCCAGCTGCACAACACTCTCCGAAATGTATCCTATAAACAACAGATATCCTGGTTACCTTTTGTCTATGTTTCCTGCCTTCTCAGCTAAAAAGATCGTCATTGCCGATGAGTTTCTTGGCCCTCCTTTCAATGGACTCGAGCGTCTGGAGTTGATATGGGGCGGATCCGTCCCAAAGATGAGAACAGTACTCCATACACGATCGAGTTTGCTCAACTTGAGTTGATGATTACACAACCCCCGCCCTCCCGTATTTCATTGATAAATAACAATGATTTTCTGAAAATTCAAGTCTTGCATTGTAGTCAAAGACGCACAGATTATTTTAATTTTAAAGTTGTGGAGGCTTTGGGCTTGTTTTCAGTTGCAAGTGTGAAGCGGTATGAATACATTTCATTGGGTAGATACTTATGCGACGTAAATGCGGAAGCGCATGTTATGCATCGCGGGAGGTTCCCAGGTGACTGATTTCATTGCTCAAAAAAAAAGGGAGGAGAGCGAAACTCTTTGACCGATAACTATGGTAAACTTCTATTCTATCGCTACTTTCTAAGATTGCTGATTTCTTTTTAAAGGCATTTTATGACTCGCATTTTTTACAATTAAATTACATTAAATTCAAATCCAAAGTCTTTCTTTATCGTTAAGGATACCAGACTTCGGAACCCCCTTCCGGTGTCTATTAGGCGTGCTTAATCAATTAGCGTCTTTAGGAATCTAGTAAAGAATTATCTGTCACTTTAGGCGAGCTGCGTATAGATAATGTATCCTACAAACAAGATTATATATGTTTATATTTTTTGTTTATATATTTTAATCTTTGTGTATGTGAATTATATACGTATGTATGTATTTTATTGTAAATATCCGTATATTAATATCTTTAAATATTTTTTCTAGTTAACATATACGAACAATCATCATTTCAACACTCATAATTTTTTATTTTAGTTATTGTTCTGATTAATGAATTACTAATGATATACTCATATATCATAGGTTCATTGTCTATATGTCTACGTGTTTATGCTCTTTGCACTAAGAAAATATTAATAAAGATACTATTTCAAGTAATAGATATCATTTATATTTAATTCTGGTCTCCCATTACCTACTATTCCTTGTATCCTGTATTATCTTATTATAATTATTGTGGTGTAATACAATAAAATATGTATTTAAATATTCATTTTCTGATGAACGACAGCGATTCCCCGAGTGGCTTTAAACAGTGGTTTTAATTATACTTGTAATGAGATTTTACCAATAGGTACACTGTTTCGGCATAGTGTATGAAGTATTCAAGTATTTACGGAGTATAGCTGACTTGCATTCCCCATAAAGCCTACCTTCTTACACCAAATGACAAAGCCCTTTGATGGTAATTCAAGCGGTGCAACGGAAAGATGTCGCATAGAAATTTGATGGAGAAAGTTTGCTTATAGTTAATAAGTTTGGAAAAGAATGAAAACTCCTTGAAACAAAATTTAATCAGACGGTAGTATTTTCGCAGAAAATCATATTTTAGGTGGACCTTCAGACTAATCTGACAAGAGTAGAGTTCAATTTTTCTCACAAAAATCTTATTCAAAATACAAATTGTTTTGCTTCTCAACTATCTCAACAGTATAAATGAATATTAGACAATATAACATACATTTTCTGAACCCAAGTTAAGTAGCTAGTTACTTGTGTAATGGAATTCAAAAATAAACGACGTTACCACAATACCCAAGACCCGAGACAATAAAGTTCGTTTTCTACATTAAATCGGCCTCGGCCCTCCTGATTGCGCCCCTGCGTAATCATGAAAACCGATATGAGAGTTACTCGACCATGGAGGAGGAGAATTAGTTATACAGGTTATTAGTTACACGGAAAATATACAGAAAAAGTACGGAAAAAAATTATGACGATAAATAGAACAAAAGGTTATTATAAAAAACTAATTTCTCTCTTTAATGTTGTATAACTAAAAAAACATGGCTATTCAAAGTATTCCAGGTCCCTATAAAAGTGTAAAGTGGAATCGATGTACGACATCCTCAATGTACAGTTTTTGCACATATTACCTTTTGTCTAATCTATAATCTAAGATCACAGTGGTTTGTGTGTTTGTCTGTCCGCTCTTTTTCCCGCTCTTTTTCCATTGTATCAATAACGTTACCATAGTAACGCGTTAACCGCACGTAGTTCGTCTACCGGACGCTAGGTGGCGCTAACGGAAAAATATTTGATAATAGAAAAAAATTAAAGAATTTTGTCCACCCGTGCAAAGCTGGGACGGGCCGTTAGTATAAATAAACAAATTATTCTCGATGTCGACGAGTTGCGATTGCAATTCATATGAATTATTCGCTCTCATAACGATCCTATCAACTGCTATCGATGACGTTATTCGTTTCCAGTTTAATATGAGCTGTAAATCGGTTACTGTAGGAAATACATTGATATGTGGGTTATCATTACGTCACTTCAACGTTTGATTTAAACTTTTTTAATCTTTAAAATTTGTAGTAAAGTTTATAATCTTTGACCAGACTTCTTAGTAGAAATATATGATATAATGAATGTCATAAGTTTCATCTTAGGTGGTTGTTGTTGAAAGAGTGTTTTTATAAATAATTTTCACATGCACATAATTTTATAAAACCAAATGGATGCAATTCCCTAAAGAAAGTTCTTCTTGTAAACTTGACTCACTAAATGTCAAAGCATATATTTAGCAAATTAATCTATAATTATAGTTGTTATTATGTTATCTGTAAAATCATCTTGTAATGTAAGGTGACCTGGACGTATTCAGTCTTCAGGTGTATCAACACTAAGAATATTTATTATGTAACCTGCAAGAAATCTTATGTTATCCAAGGTATCCTAAAGATAAAGTTAATGCTACAGAAAAAAGAGAAAGCAACGATATAAAAGTTATCTCGTTAAAAACAAAATATAAAGTATAGTTATGTAGTTAATAATTTATGAAAGTTATGTTATTTGAGCAACATAACAAGTAAAACTATTGGAAAGTGGATTGAGGATTTCATATATTACTTTGACATACACATTACATAGCTTCTTAAATATTTGCAGTTATACTCGTATAACAACAAATGAAACGTTACGGATTCTTTCAACTATAATAAAACATATTGCTTCTTATATTATAATTCGGTGAATGTATCAAGCAAAATATTATATATAATTTACTAGTGAAACCCGGCAGTTGTTTGTTGGCAGTTGTTTCCTCGTTTTCAAATACTATGTTAACAAATATTATAAGCTGTAAGTATTCGGCAGGGAAACTAAAAGTAATAATTGTAATCCAATATACTTAAATACCAGATATACAGTTCCGGAACACATCTGCTAATTTACTCAGTCATCCATAAATTATATATATATAAATTTCTCGCAGTTGTCAGAAATTAACTCTAAGATAAAGCCTACTTTACTATCAAAAAAGATAAAAAGTGTTTTGTTAGGTTTTATTTTATGGCTAAAGTTTAATAAAATTTGTTATGTTAAAAGTTTATACGGTTCTGAACTACTTACAACGTATAAATATTTAATATTTATACGTTTATACGTTATTACTAGAATATTGACCACTTAATATAATATTCCAAGTTTATATGAAATTTACAGTGCCCTTATGTGGTTTTCGTTTATATTTTAAGAATGTATGTACATAAAACAGCAATAAAATATTTGAATATGAATATGATGGAGTGCCATCTTGTGGCCAGTTAGTTACAACGAAACTGCCAAAAAATATCAATAGTCATGACGGTGGGTTGTTGCTTGCGATTGCTCAAGTGTCTAGGCTACACATTGCTATAATAATTATCCAAGTAATCTTGTTTGTATTATAAAAAGTATGAAAGCTACGACTTAATAATAAATGGTTTCTGAATACAAACACAAAGCTGACTTTAAAAAATTTATTTCGTGATGACATGTGTCTTATTTTGTATCATTTCATATAAAGCTAATTTTCGCTGGCGTTTATAAGAAACATTGAGTAGCATACCAACTTCATAAATAACTAAATTTTTTTAACGCAAGTAACACAAGTAACGCAATTTTGAGAGTTAGCATAATATTAGGCTCAGTCTCCTTCTTAACTCTCAAAATTGCGTTACTTGTGTTAGTTGCGTTATTAAATATAGTTATTTATGAAGTTCTTGGCCGCCGGGTTTGATTCGGAGCAAGAGCGAACCAATTTAAAAAAAAAACTTCAAGCACTCCATTTTTTTAAATTATATTATGCTCATTAAATTTATGTGGCAACCGCTGCTGGCGTAGATGTGGTAGGACAAGGTGATGCTCTTAGCAAGCTTACATCTGAAATAAATAAAAGAAAACTAATCAGTAAAATTTACTCAACGCTTTCGACTGATAGACGTACTGAATCTGCAGACTCTGAATACACGCACACTGAAAAGGGCAATTGAAAGCTATATTGAGTATGTGTTAAGGATTACGTTAAATCCTTACATCTTTATTATACATACCTATATATAATGACTTATAACGCTTTTTAGTCTTGATTTTTATATAAATAACATACTAAACCGTCCTACTTAAACCATTGATGTTGCATCGTAAAATAGCCTGTAGTCCTAAAATTGATTTTGTTTGTTCGGCGTTAAATCAATCAAGTACAAGTTTAAGTAATGTAAGGTATTATCGGCCTTTACATGAAATTAAATCAAATATTTAGTTTCTGGGTCCCAATACATTTGAGTCGTATAAGCTTTATTTCGATGTAAGAATGATGAGGAAGCATAATTTGCAGAGTATGCTGGCGACTTCGCAATTTGAAATTTTATCAAAATTATAATAACAAAATATTTTCCCACATACATACCAATAAGCCTTGTCCAAATCAAGTAATACAACGGAAGCTAGGATAACGGGTAGACACACATGAATAAATAATATTAATAGAAAAATATATAAATACTTATGACTTGGGTGACTCATTTAACAGATGCTGATAATTAGTACATTGAAATTTCTGATTTGCTATTAATCAAGTGTGCGATACTTACTTACGCCACAAGCTTGAGCACATGACAACCTGCCCGGGTTCTGGTATATTACATTATCGGTACCGCACACTGGATTGTACTCCGGAGTGACTGGACAATTGGTCAAGCACTGTTGCAATGCGGCGGACTGTGCACCGTTCCTAGAAATTACCACATAGTTACCGATTACAACATTTTAGAGAGAAGTTTTAATTTTATGGAATTTTATAAGTCCACATAACACATATAACAATTCTTAAATATCATAATCAAAAAAATATTTCAATATTTAGAGAAATTATATAGGCCGCTTGGTTTCTTATGAATAATTTTCGGCTTAGAGAACATTTTTCATTTAAATGTAAGAGTTGTAATACTCTAATACATGTATTATAAAATAAACATCCAACATGATATCAAAAAGTTTTAGTGAAAATTTTATAATGACACCAACAACGCTTGACATAGAAGTATGCTAGTCTAAATAAACAAAATTCCTAAGATTTCATGACATAAAAAGTGAGGAATGTGCATTTTTATATCCATATAAACTTTAATTTTATTTTCCGTAGTTAAAAGTAGGTGTAGGCATAGTATAAAACCCGAGAGTCATTTTTTTAACCTGTTATTTCCTTTCCTTAATCCAGTCCCACTTACAGACATGTGACCAGGAGGGTGGTAGTTATCATGTTTCATTTTAAGTGTAGTTAACTAAAGCTTTTAATGACTAGAAAGTTAATAACAGTTAAATGACTTAGATCATTGAGATGTTATGAACGATTCGAGTACAGTTATCAATTTATCGATTTGCTACAAATTGTCAAGCTTCTCAATAGATATTTAACTCTCCATAATAACTAGTCTGGCCATAAATACTGTTAAATAAAACCTTCTATTTTTTCAACTTTTTAATTATTTAGAATTTGGAACGCGTTTATTATTTTAAAAACTTCTTTCAATATCGCGCCATTTTACATATTTTTCGTCTCTATTATCAAATTACAATATACCATTGGGTGGTAAAGAAAATAAGATAGCAGTGATCGCCTTACACAAAGTTGTTACGGAGCAGTCGGTCATATTCCAGACACTTATAAAGCTTGGTGTCAGCGGTATGTTCGTATATCGCACTATCAACAGGTCACAACACAACAACAACACTTCCACTGTCGAAGACCATAAAAGATCGGGGCGGCCGCGTGATGTTAGAACTACAAAGGCTGTTAATGCTGTTACAGTCAGAATTCGTCGATATTATAAAACAAGACCTGAAACTCGGTGTATATCTTCGATATACAGGATATGCCCTAAATCAATTTATGCCTTCTGTCACGATACGCAGATGAAAGGCACAGACATATACTCTTTACAGATGAAAACATTTTCACGATTGAAGAGCACTACAGTAAGCAAAATGATAAAGTGTACGCTTACAGTTCTAAAGAAGCTACTCAAGTGGTCGGAAACGTACAACGTGGTCATCATCCTGCGTTAGTGATGGTTTGGTGGGACGTGTTATATCAAGGCGTCACAATCACAAAGCTACATTTTTGTGAAAAAGGAGTGAAAACTTCAGCCAAAGTGTATCAAGAGGCAGTCTTGGATCGTGTTGTGAAATCTATCAGCAATACACTTTTTAAAAATGTACCGTGGAGTTTCCAGCAGGATTCTGCACGTGGTCACATCGAGTCTCGTAAAAAATCTCTGGAGCAAGCAGTGGCGAAAGTTCCCATGGAAATAGTGCGTAAATCCATAGATTCGTGGCCAGACAGATTAAAGGCCTGTATAAAAGCCAATGGTGGCCATTTCGAATAGAATTTTTTTTTTTATTTTTTGCTGAGACTTTAATAAATATGTACATATAAGTTTTAGTAATATTATATGACTTAATAAAAAATGCATTTTCATTTGTAACAGAACTTATGACCGGATAGGTAAATAAGAATTTTTCCTGTTTAAAATTTTTCTGTCTAATTAAAGGTAAGTTTCAGATCATAATGGATAAATTTTGCTGGAGAAATATTATAAAATAAAATATTACATTTATAAGAGCACCAGTATTTTTCTCTGTACAAATAAGTTCTCGATATTGTCATGGTACTTATTGCTTGTCATAAAAATAATAAGAATATTTCTTTCTTTCACACCGATTAGCCAAGCCCAAAGTCAGCACTGTAAGGCTTGTGTTGTGTATACTAGGGTAACGGATGTACATGTGTGGCCAATTTACGGGAACAGCTTCCCCAGTCCCTAACATTTCTTCCGGAAGTCTTCTGTAGCCTGAAAAAGTAACAGGAAAACCCAAAATACGCACAATGGCCCAATCATGAGGCTAAGTGCGGACAAAGCTCATAACTTAAGTACAAATGGTTGTATTCATCACATAGAGGTTGGCTTTTTCCGTGACTAGAAATCAATATCGTTGGTGCAAAAGGCAGGCCGAGATTGAATATATATTAGTTAATGTTTACAATTTTTATGGTTTTGATACGTTGGGTCCCAGTGCACATGACCCGATGGTCATACCACACACGGGCGTGGGCTTGTCCCACGCTTTTACTTAAGTTAAAAATACTGCACACAAAAGGATAAAAATGTTGTTACAATCGACCACTTGTGTCGATAATCGAACATAAGTAAATAGCTTTGGGTAGCAGCGTTTTGTGGGTGCTGTGGGTAGGTGTACCTGTATGCTGATAATGTGATAATGTTGATTGTTAATACTAAAACAACAAATTCAATACATACCCTGATGGCTGATTTTGTACCGGAACCTGATTTTGATTAGGAAGTTGATTCTGTCCAGGGAACTGATTTTGTCCAGGGAACTGATTTTGTCCAGGGAATTGATTCTGCCCAGGGAATGGATTTTGTCCAGGGAACTGATTTTGTCCAGGGAATTGATTCTGCCCAGGGAATTGATTTTGTCCAGGGAACTGATTTTGTCCAGGGAATTGATTCTGCCCAGGGAATTGATTCTGCCCAGGGAACTGATTTGGCCTTGGCCCGGGAAACTGATTTTGCCCAGGGAAGAACGGCATTTGACCGGGGAAACCATATCTTTCTTCAAGATTATCGTCCTGATTTTCGTTTTCACTCTGTCTTTTCTGTCTGTAAGCCATTCCTAGAACACTTTCAACGGCCAGAGCTGGAAAATTATACAAAATTATTATACACTGTTACCTAGTTTATAGTAAGAAAAATAAAAGCTAAGATTCTGCTTATATTAAGCTTCTATCATAATGCCGCGCCGAATGGCTCGGATATAAACAGTACAAACCAAGACCCTAATAGGTATGCACGCCCTTTTTGTATCAATAAGTAGGTACATTTGAATGTTGTATTACTTTTCCGAGTAATTATTTACTACTAAAATACATTACCATACCGTACCGGTAAAAATTAACCAACATATTTCAATATGTTATTAATTACTGTCAATTATGGAAAACACCAGAACAAATAATAGCCCTTATTTTATATAATGTTTATAGTTCTACAGTTTGTTCGGATAATCTAAAGAAATTATAATAATAATGTTTCTTGTATTCATACTAATTAGCAGAGATCGGAGTAGATAGATTAAATTTCCGACCCGGACACGCGTTGCCGTGTTATAAATTAATATGAAACCTAGCCTATGTCCTAAAACGGAACAAATCCATTTAAATTAAAAAAAATATATATCAGAATCGGTTGAGTAGTTTCGGAGTTCATCGCGGTCGGTTGTTTTATTTATACATAGTATAAATAAAACAAAGTCACTTTCTGCTGTCTGTCCCAATGTATGCTGAGATCTTTAAAACTACTAATGACGACCGTTCCTGCCTTTCGCACCGACGGTCCTGGGTTCGAATCCCGGAAGTGGCAGATGTTTGTATGATGAATACGAGCATTTGTACCTGAGTCATGGATGTTTGTATATATTTCTATGAATATAACTTATTTATGTATGATATATGTATGTCTATCCGTTACCCTAGTATCCATAACACAAGCCTTAAAAGTGCTTACTTTGGGCTAGGTTAATTGGTGTGAATGTATTAAATATTTATTTATTTATTTATTTACTACGGATTTTGATGCGGTTTTTTTTAAAGATAGAGTGATTCAAAAGGAAGGCTTACATCTATAATACAGGTATACTATAGTAGAGCATATTTAAACTAGCGACCCGCCCCGGCTTCACACGGGGCTTTAGACTGGCTGACCCGGCCACGCGTCGCTGTGTTATAAATTAAAATGAAACATACCCTATGTCCTAAGCCAAAACAAATCCAACAAAATTAAATAAATCTCCAAAAGCTGTTAAGTAGTTTTGGAGTTCATCGCAGTCAAACCCTGTGACAGGAGATTTTTATAAATAAGGATATAGATTGACATTTTTGCCAGAAAGTGCCAAGATTTATAGGGTGAAAGTAGTAATTATGAAAGTAGTATAGTAATTTAATAAGCCCAGCTTCATTCAATACTTTATAAAATTAAGAAACAGAATCCTAATAATTTGAAATTCCAGAAACTAGGAAGCGTGTCCATATTAATATATAAGCTTGTTGTCATTGACTTTAAATCAATCTACCTTCTCTGATCTCTGCGATAATAGCCTAACCCAAATTGCGTCATATTATGGTAGGGTAATCGATAGAAATACATATATATAACACATAAATAACTTAAAATCATAGAAATACATATAGATAGCCTCGACTCATATGGAAAATGCTCGTATTCATCACAGAAACGTTTGGTAGGGTCATTCCCACTCGACTTTACCAGTTGATGTATCACAAATGTTAAAGCTACTTATATTTTCTTTAAATTATTATTTTTCTAGTTTATGTTTATCTCTTCAACGAACAATTATGCAAATTATAAGATAATTAAACTTTAAATTCAAGTTGTAGTAAACTTTGGAGACATTCATTTGGAAATTCCAAAATGACGTTATCTTTCCTGTCAACAACATTGCCATAAAGGTCACTAGATTATATTCACTTAGTGGATAACTTATGCTTATCTGGGTACGAAATAACGATGTATTTGTACAAAACAAATAATCTTAAATACAAGTAAACAATTCTTATAAAGAAAACAAACATGCGGCAAACGAGTAGTTACGTCGAGAAGACTTATTTTACTGTGAAAATGTGTTTTTTCATGTGGTATTAAATACTTAATAAGAAAATTAGAAAAAAATCAGCTAATTAAAATGTGAAACCAATTTTTTGGTTTAAAGTATTTATCAAAAGAGATATAATAAACGTAATAAATACAATCAACACTACAATTATATATAAAAAATATAAATTTTACACAATAGATTTTCATAAAAATTAATATCAGTTAATCATTTTATTTGTAGGTTAAGTCAATTTACTTCGCAGTGCCCAAAAGTTCTCACTTAAAGAAGCTACCGTGTCGACTGAAAACGAAATATTTATTATTAAAAACTAAATTAAAATCATGGTTTTAATAGTTCAGCTGAGCTTCCATTTAAATATTGTTATACAAAGCATCATTTTAACAAAAATGATGCTTGTTGTTTATTTGTAATGCCTACGTTGCCGGTGGACTTTATTATCTCATTATTAAAGGTCACTGTCAAGACAAATAGCCGTCTACTTATACAATTTAAATTTACTTATTATCCTCGTACATACATATATATGTTACACTTTTAATCATATACTTCGTACATGTTTAGTTTTACGTACTTATATTTAAACATGTGAGGTTAACTAACTTATAAGTACATGAATTTATAAACTTACTTGAAAAACACAAACTAATATCTATAAAAAGTTAATAAAATTTCTTACCTAGCACAAAAACCGCGCAAATCTTGTTCATTTTGGAATTTTTAACTTCACTTTAAAATAAAATAAATAGGACTAGTTAAGCACTTGTGTCAGCCTCAGGTCGGCGTCACTAACTGCCTGTTGTTTCAACCAGTTTTATGTATATAACCTTTGGCACATCATCCGGTTGCTCTTGACTCAACACTCGCCCAGTGTACACTGAATAGTGTTGTGACAACTATGGAATTGTTTTTATACTACGCAATTAGAATTAATTGTCTATTTTGGCGTTTTTTTCTGCTATATCTAAATTATCTCGCGTTTGAGTTATTTCCACTACATTTATATTTATACTGCCACTACGGCAATCATTTTACTTAATAATATAGCCTCTGATCAAACAAATAGAATAAAAAGATTTTGTACGCCTGAATATGACACTACCTTTATGCAAATAAAGAACCAACATTTTAGTAGTTAATTGTTATACTAATATAATGACCAGCGATAAAATAGTAGGTTAAGTGTCGGTATCTTATTAACAATATTTGTATCGATAAGAGAATATGCTTCTTGATTTTATTTGTCTCCAATGCAGTAGGAATTATCGAATTGTAAAACCCCACGTTATCTTACTTCTTATAAGCATTGAACTTAAAAGAACAGGCTATTCCCGTTTCCATAAATGAGGAAAATACCATTAAAATTCGTTATTGTTAAATATAAACAATGTTTTATGCAAATACTGAACCGCGATACCGAGTGGATGGTCCATTATATTATTATAAAATATATTTTAAGAATTAAACATTTTAATAAAGAAAAAGTGTTTTCGTTATCTCAGCTGTGGTTAGATGAGCTTCGTATTTCCGCTAAGTCGATAAGTTTAAAATAAATATACCCTTGGGTGAAATTTTGTATGAAAATTCCCTCATTTTTGAAGTTAGCAGCATAAAATGAACCAATAATGCTTTTTATAAAAAAAACAAACATATTTTGTCGTTGTTGTGATTAGTGAAACTTCTTAAGATAATCAAAACGTATGAAACATATACTAAATTTAAAATAATATTTCTTACATTCAAGTACAAGTAAGCACAGTAAGGCTTGTGTTATGGATACTAGGAAACGGATAGATATACATAGATATTTGATGCAAAAATATGTAATGATTATAGAAATATACATAAAAAACCCATGGCTAAGGTACAAGTTGCTCGTATTCATTACAAAAGCATTTACCCCTTCCGGAACTCAAACCCAGAAACTTATGTTGAATATAATAAAGATAGTAAAATTTATTTATATAATAAATTACAGCAAGTGTGAGCTAGTGAAAGTAAATGGACTGTATGGGTAATATGAAACACACAAACTTAAACGAAAAGTATATAATTCGGCAACACTAATAACCGTAAGTTCCACAATACATCTGACAGCCAAGCAAAACCAACAAAATCACAGTCACAATATGAATAAGTAAGAACTTTAAAAAGGGTCTGCTGATCAGCCTGCTTCCAACATTCCCACCCCTAAAGTTACCATGACTAATAGACTGAAGCTGGATATGGTCTTAAGATTCGATGAGAAGCTTTTGGATCGGGCGGCGAAGCGTACTTAATAATGGTCGTACTGAATATCAAACATAACCATGTGTTAATATCATAATCTTAGTTTATAACCTGCCTTTATTTTATCTGTGATAGGACTGCATGCACTTCGTGATGTCCTATTACGAGTATGTGCAGCAATGTCACCTGCCTAAAATTAACATGATTTATTTAGTTCTTTAAGCACCATTCGCATTGGCGATTCTCTGTTGGAATAATTATCAGTTAGTTTGAAATTCTCTAAAAAAGTACCAAATCATCTATTATACTATAGGTTGATGACCACCGTGGTGGAGTGGCTCGCATACCTGATTTTACGGTAAAGCCATTTCGAGGGCCTGGGTGCGATCTCCTGCCGGGTCAATTTAGAAAAAAAAAATTTCTATATTGGTTCCAGTCTGGGTGTTGTGGTACCGTCACTTGGGTAACTTGGGTAACTTGGGTTCAGAACAATGAATATGATATTGCCTGATATTTATATTGGTTATGATTGACCACCCACTGGTAACCGATTAAAAAAAACTTGTTGGAATATTTCAATCATCTCAAAAAGGTTTAAACAGATGGCGTTAGAGTCCTAACAAATAATTTTACCATGAAGAGTAGCCTTGTCGAAATTACCTGATTTTGACCTTAAGTTAGACCTTAACTTACTTCTGTTTAGTTATTACATGGTCATCCAATTCAAACACAAGGATTTATGGTGAATTTTCTTTTTAAGGTGTACCATCCTTAGTTGAGGTCTGTGTTTCTGCATTTTTTCTATATTTTATTTCCAGCATTATTGACATTAATTCTTTCAATAAATGGCCTGCGTTCTATTATAGAAATGAGCTCTAAATGCACTGTCCATTGAGGCTCGTATAATAACTAACTGAAACTCCGACATTTGTAAAAGATGTTAATATATTAATTATAAGGATACACGCCATTTATAAGCCGTAAGAACTACCAATCTAGTTATTCCATTATTAGATTTTATAAATTTGTTTTTAGCCATGCTTTTCACAAAACCCTGTAAAAACCCTGAAATCTACACAGCCTTACTTTCAATTGTTTTTTTCTGTATTTATAAAAATTTACATTTATTTAATATTAATGAAAATATTCAAACAAGTGCACTTGTTTCCAAATCAAGTGTTTTGAGGTATTAGATATTTTAGTAATTAAATAGTATAAATAATTGGGATCAAATTGTTTTTTCTATTCCATGTTAAATTTAATTGAAATATCTGTATTTACTAGCTCTTTCAATAACCGCTACTGGCGAAAGTAATTTAATAATTACTTGCAAATAATAATACGAAAAAATTTCTAATAATAATTGAGATTTTATGTTCTTTTGATAAATAGCGTAGTTGTAATGTTGTGATAGAAATTTGATAAATAGATTAACAAAAATGTATTCATGAATAAGTAAATGCTATAGTCTAAAATTTTGTTTTTTTAACAATAATGTGATTTCAATACAGTTCGAAAATAATATCTTCATTTCTTCTGTGTCATAATTAATAAGACCTTTGCTTGAAATTATACAACTAGTACAAAGGCTGAATTAATTGGACATCCATTATCCAACTGAGTAGAACTGGTGAAGAAGTGAGTCGCCTGCAACTGAATCATAGTTGACGTGTAATTACGAAGAGTGGTGAAACATATTACATAGGAATAAATTTCTAAATCTTTCAAACAATTTCTTTGGAGAATTGTTGCCTCATTTCCATTTAAAGAACCTTTTTAATAATAAACAATTCAGCTTCGCAAGAGGTAGATACCTCATGGATGCCGGAGTTTCATTTTTGATGTATAGTATGGAAAGCAGGATGAAATCGGTATTTATTGTGACTGTTCGAAGACGTTCGATTGTCTTGGACATTATTAAAAATGTTGGAATACTATGGTATCTCGAAAAAAACGTCTTATACAATCTTATCTGGCAGCGAGAGTACAAAAATTTGTTAAAACAATGCAAGGGCTGGAAATATTGTGAAACATTATTGTTTGCTGATGATACCTCTTTAATATTTAAGAGTGGTAGAAGCAATAAATGCTCTGATCATGTAAACGATGCTCTCTCCAGTTTATCGGCTTAACAGCAATAATCTAAAGAGTAACTCGAGTAAAACTTGACTAAGTATCGCCACGCGTGCCATTAAAAAAATAAGAATGGTTTACTTCAGCTACTACCACAGTGTAATGTCCTTTTCCTATAATAATATATTTGTACTCCAAAAACAGCAGTGGGCGCTATTTATAACTTAAAGTCTAGAGATTATTTTCCGGAATAATTAAAGGAAATTGATAAACTTACTGTATCTTCCTAATATGTCTATAAAAATATTATCGAGCCTTTTCAGGAAAAACATCGTAAGCGCCTAAAATCCCAAAAAAGTGTTTTTATAGTAAACCCCAGATCAACGGATTTGGCATCTTTTGCACTGACTTAGGAGTTTAAGGCAGAATATTTAACACTTTTATTAAACTTACAAGTTTTTATTGTAAGTTACAACGCAATCAGTTTTTTATCTTAACCTCCATCGACTGATAGATCGTAAGTATACTACCAGCCGCTTACGATTATAAATTATGTAACGTAAGTCACATTCTTGTCGCTTGGGATAAAATAAAATATGTTTTGCTTTTAGTTGTTCGCAAACTGTAACGTTATAAAGCTTAAATAAATGCAAAAAAATGGTTATTAATGTAGCAAAACAATCTTTACTTTGTGTTAGTTATAGAAATAATGTAAACTACTTATTTTTTACATTTAACTAAATATGACATTTATACCGTGAATCAAAATGCACTTGCACAAGTAGTGTAGCGTCTCAAACTGGTTTCATCGTGTTTAAAATTTGAAGTTTATTGGGCTTTAGTGTTAAAGTTACTTGTTTGATTTCCATTTTAAATTAGTGTGTATTGACGAAAACTGAGTGTTTAAGTAAATATCGAATATCGAGGTAAGTTAAATGTGCAACTACTTAAGCTTATAATGTAAAATAATTCGCATAATAAGGTGGGCGATATTTAAGCGAATAAAAATAAAATTCCTTGCTATTTTTTTATACGAATGCATAATGTTGGGTACCTACCTAAAGCTAAAGCAATCCATTGACTTCTTAAATTAGGTGTTAGGTTACAAGTTTTATGACAACTTCTATTGAAAAAGTACTTTTCAATATAACACGATATGGCTATGCTCAAAAGTATACATGTAGCGGGTTTGACTCTGATCAAACTTGGCATATTCCTATCAGAAAGAAATAGAAAAGGCCAATATTTACAAGTATGGATGACTACGCCTGCCCATCTACGTCGGCAATGCAAATTCCTATGACGATAATTGAAAGTTCTGACTCAAGCAAAAAAAGTTTATATAGCATAGAAGAGTAGAGAGACTCAGGTATCGTTGGTATAAAGGGTATGCGAAAGAAACGAGCACTACTGAAAGAACTAAAAGAAAGGTCGGAAAAAGTGTCAAACCAAATCCCTGCTTAGGTCAAAAATGCGTGAACAACTGCGCTAATAAGTTTACTGAAATCAAGAGAAACTGCGTTCATGAGCTCTATTGGTGTCTTGCATCGTTACAGGGACAAAGAGATTTCATTTTACCTTGTATTACGGACTGTGAGACAGTCGAAAAAGAACAGAAAGTGATCGTCGGAAAATATTTTACAATTATTATTTACCAAAGAGCGCTGAATCAGATAAGATTTGCCAACAGCATTTTAAAAACCCTTGAAATTTCACACTGCGTTACACTAAATGCCTGTTACAATGAAAGCATTTATGAAAGCGATATGCGAAAGAATATCTGGATTTACCCTACGATAGAAACACAAGAGACTGATGAAAATAATGATATCTTTTTTGTGCTTATTTTTTAAATGAATACTCGTACTTAGATTTGTGGATCGTTTTTAGGATTTCTAAAACTAAAATTATGTTTTTAATAACAGTTGTTTGTCCGTCTCTGTATGTTATGCTATTTCGTGAAACAGCTTAAAAAACTCCGCAAAAATATTGTTTCGATTACCTATTTCATATTAAGAATTATCGTAATTGACATAGTCATAACAGCTATAAACTAAAAATGGTCGGCAGTTTTAACGTAAGCGACGAACGTATGTGATTTTAAAGTACTGAGGCAAAACTCAACATTTAGATTAATAGATAAACGCCCATATTACACTCAGTAAAAATTTTAAATTGATGGCATAAATATCTTAAGAAATATTTTAAAAAATCCTTCTCCTGTAAAATATGCAAAATGGCGGTTACGATGTTCTTCCTGAAAAGGCTCGTTATGTTAATATCAAAGAAAATTGTTATAGCACTTTTTTTGAAAAGAGTAAAAACCATTTTTTATAATTATACCAACCAATTATAACATTTATTTATACGAAGTTGAGAAACCTTTGTGAGTACCATGTGATGAAAATATTTGATTTACAGTTTAAGATAATGTACCAATTCATCCGCTCTTTGAAAAGTATAAGTAGTAGACATAACACGAATCGTCGTATTGCGATTCGGAAACATAAATTAATTATGGATATTCTGTTGCAGTATATAGTAAAGCTTTGATGACATTTATAAAAGCAGTCCAAATTCATTGTTTTGCTGTAGTATTGAAGACAATTTTACAGAAAGAAGATTTCTAATATTCTTTAAATTATTTGTATCCATTTATAGACACTAAAGACATTATTTGCGTAGGTGGAAGATTGCAAAATATTGTCAAATAACAAAATTGATTATAAGACAAGAACATTAAACATTAATGCACGATAGATTAAATCTTGTACTAAGTAATCTTTCACAAAAAAAATCTGTCAACTCAGTCCAAGGTCAAAAGCATAATTCACATATATGTAGTGTGTTGAAGAAACAAGGCAAGGACATTTGAACAACTAATGGAATCATTGTCGTAGGACCATGCTATACCTGTGTTATTGTGATCATTTTGAAATCAAACGTTGCGATATATGTTTGTTTTGCTTTGCACATCGATGTTGTATCGGACATGTCAAAATGATGTATTTTTAGCGTCTTTGAAAAGGTTACTGCTAGGAAGGGTGTTCTTTTCACATTTATATTGTGACAACACCACAACTTTTAAGGGTGCTGATCAACAACTCAAAGATTTGTACAAGTTACGGCAAAGCAAAGAGTTTCAGAAAAGAGTTTATAAATTTTCATTACAAAAGGAAATAGAAGAAGGAAAGCAGCCTTCTAGTCTTTCAAATTCCATTTAAAAAGAATATCTACATCAAAAAATGTTATGTTACTAATCTATATATATAAAAATGAAACCCGTTTTCTGTTGTCACGACATAACATGAAAACGGCTTGACCGATTTGGCTGATTTTTTTTTGTAGTTTTCTAATACTCTGTACAAGGTTCTTACGGAAAAAAATATAAAGAAAATCTCTCAGAAAGATTGCAAATATAACGTAACGAATGTCAACGTCATTCAATTTAAAACAAAAATCTGTGGTAATCTGTGACACCACATCGATAACCGCGCTGACAAATGTCAACGTCATTCAATTGAAAGCTACGCTAAGGCGGTACGAAGTTCGCTTGGTCAGCTAGTATTAAGATAATAATGTAATTTTTTCTTGTTTAACTCCTGGTCATTTAATAATAGGTTTGGCTTTAATAGGCATGGACTGATCTATCAACTAATAAGCTGAGCTTTTGGAGGTCATGTGAACAAATTAGGTAGCACTTTTGGGAGACTATTTTGGGGACTTAAATGAGATAACCAAGTGGAGAAAAAATTATCATATCTTAAATAAGGTACTGTAGTTTTATTAATGGACCCTAATACTCCTTCTTAGCATTGACCTCTGGGCAGGATCAGAAATATATTTTGTGGTAACGTCAATAAAGTTAGTCATAGACGTTAAGACATCTAATGGAAAATTACATACCCAAACTGTTTCCAAAGTTGTTGTTTTGCCTACTGAATGATGATTAAATATTTTTATGTACTCTAATTGTATTGTTTATATTTATATTTTAAAATGGAGTGTGTGTTATGTTGGTTAATTTATTTTTACAGTAGTAGCTTATGTTACGCGTAATTTTTTATAAATGTTACAATACTTTCCAACTTTATGTTAATTGCCGCCCCAGTAATGTCTATGACATAATTTTCACTTTTTGTATTACGCATAATATGACATAATTCTATTTTATCTCTTCCTTTTTTGCATATTTATGAACGTCCGTGTGTTACAATATAAATTCATTATAATTATAAACTCCAAGTCATATTTATATTACATTGCTTCCAACTTTTACAATGATTATAAAAATAATCCATAGTGTTCATTTTAGTTATTGAGATACACTTAGCCGATGTTCAATACTTGTACCTAAAAATGGAGAGATAGCGCTGGCGTCAGCTTAAAAAATACTTGGATAAATTCAACGGGTTTGACAACGTCACAGCGTGACGTTGTCAGACCCGTTGAATTTAATATATACCATCACTATGTGAACAGCGTCACATAGTGATGGTATTGCGAAGTCACCTAGATAGAAAAGTTTTCGATGACCTATGAGCTGATTGCGAGACAGAGAATTATTTTTCCACATTTTATTTTCACTTATTTGATTTCATCATCTCACGTTTAATAAAAGCGTTCGGTATTTACGTAACCGTAGAAAATCATATCCCTAATGCTCGGGTCACACAGCTGACGACCGGGGCTGGCAATTGACATTCGTGCGGGCGCTAAAACAGGTATATTCAAATACATAACGTTAATTTTATATCCTTATTACGAGATCGCAAAAAAGCTCATCATTAGCTTATTATTGCTCCAGATCAACGGTATAAGCCTTTCCTATAGACAAAAGTTTAATAGGGGCAATGATAGACCTTGTGCGGTTATATATAAAAATATATAATGTTGAGGGCTATGTTGGTTTTCGTTACACCTTAATCAAATTTGCCAAAGCTCAGTTAGTGGGCGGTTAGAAAACCGCCAATTTCCATCTTGCAACGTGAACAGACGCATCTGCTTTCAGATTTGCATGTCAAAAGCATTACCGAGTTTGACGCCTTTCTGTCTGCCTCTGATGCTAACGAGCCAAAATGCTTGATGAATATTCCTGATTTGTCTGGTCCAACCTACTATGTAATTCAATAAAATCTTTAAGTCATGAAGTTAAATAGTATTTTTAATTATTTTTTACGTTATTTAATTTTACGTATGAGCTGAGTGGAAAGTAATGGTAAGGTTTGTGGAGGTTAAGTAACATTGACAAGGCACGTCATCGGATAGCTGACTAAAAATGTATCTCCTTCAAGCTTCGGAAGGAACGTTAAGCAGTTGGTCCGTGCTCATCTGTAATCGTTTGTTAATTCCTTTAATTCACATTGGGTCCGCGTTTGGGTCTTTATTTGTACTTTATTTTGTATTAATTCCAATGCCCCCGCAGTGGGGACATCATTAGGCCTACCATGATTGAAAAGGGTCCTAATGGGGACTTAAATAAAATGCCGTAATACAATTAGACTCAGCGTCCTGGCGTTAAGTGAGAGGATGACGTGCGACCGTGAGGTAGTAAGTCCAAGCGAATGTGTCGTGGCGAGGCGGCAGCGGCCGCGGGAGCGAAGGTGGTGATAATCTCGTCGGACCCCCTCCCTATCATCCTTCCGTGCGTAGAAAACTGGTTCCCGACAATTATTAAATAAAAATTATAAAAATATATTCTAAAGTAAATAATCAGGACTGATATCAAAATCTAAATATTGAAATATTATAAAAGCACCACACTCTCCACGTTAGTCATGCGGGTTGGAGGATGCGGTGGAATGTGCACACTAAGGGAAGTATATGCTAACTATCTCTGGTACCTATCAACCAATTGGGAGCATTTTACTTGTTTTTTGTGGAAGTAAGGTATTTTATAGGTAAATATATTTTTGTATTTATAATACTATCAGAAATCATTAGTCCCTGTATGCCTGAAGGGTTGGTGTTATTCTAGTTTAGTGTCCGGCAAAAAGCAAAAAATAAATGTTTGCAGCTAGCTAGCTACTAGCATCAAGGTCAAATTCAACAAGGATGGAGACAAGATATGCCTAACGGTGAAATTAAAATCTGAACACATAATCCTAGAAAAATGGAAGAACCTCACGTGTAGTTACGATGACACACTTTCAGCGGCTGCACTGCGAGCACGCGGGTAATTAGACGCGGGGGATTTCGTTCACAAATATTCTCTAAAATTCACAAAAACTAGAAACGTGAGCAAGAAGAACTCTCTGATTTAATTGTTTTTGTAACAGTTGTGACGTGATTTTGAGAATATGTTACCTACAAAACCGCTTCACATTAATAAATAGGTGACAGCATTGATAAGTAATAACAATTAAACTATTGAACGTGTGATTGGTGTCTCGAAGAAAATCAGCGGGTCTTCTAGTTCTTTGACTATTTGAAACGTCTCTATATTACTAGAGATTTCCGATATGCTAAATATAAAGGCTAAGCATAATTGACTTTGTATAATTAATATTTACCTATTTTTCACCCAGACCTCCCATTTTAAACATTTAGCATTGAAATGGAGGAGCTCGCCACCGCAGTGATTTCCGCAATTGGTCTTTGATTTCGGAAGCAATTATCGCAAGCGACTGTCATCAAATATGTGATCAAAATTTTATAATCTCAAGCTTCCCGTGCACTCTGGCCCAGAGTATTGATTTCCATTGTCCCTACGGTGTTTTCACCCATATCCCCAATGGTCAGTGTATGAGATGTTATAGCGAATATTCCTTCTGAATAATGTAATACTTTTCAGAATAAAATATGTATATATCGTGGGCTAGTAACTGTTTCTTACTATAGCAACAGCTAACTTCGTTCTAAAATATTTATTTATTTAACGGTGACCCAAGGAATGATCGCAATAAACTGTCGGTCACGTTAGGACGTTAGGAAGAAGTCAGGCGCACAGCTGTGAAATCGAATTACAATTTGGGAGCCGTCCGCAATATAAAAGTTGGATATTTATTTTGAGGATTCATTTACGACGACGGAGTATTTTTTTCGGATTTTTTTTTCTACAATTCAGTGAACAGTTGAAGTAGTAAAATTTTAAGTTTAGACTATAATAACTTTTAAGTTTGAATTATATTTCTGTTTTTTTTTGTGAATATGTAAGATAACGTATTTGCTTGAACGTGAATAATAGTCACGATGAAATTTTACAGTACTATTTATAAAACTTATGAAACGACTGTATTTCATTGCACAATATACACTTGAATGCTTCGACTAACCGTATGCCATTGTATAGAGACCAGTTTATTTTCATATATATATCAATATTCTAAAAATCGTAAATACCTATCTTAGTTACTTATAATAACTTATTAATTATCAAAATATAAAAAGACGTAATATTTCATAAAATCCCTTTTAACTCTATTATTATTTATGACCGAAAACAGACCGTCCAAATATCTTACAACTTTGTTTTTTAAATAAATTAATAAACATGAGGGTGGTTGGGATCTACCTCCTAGTGGTCCACCCCGGGCAACCGTATCACGAACCAACTCGGCCTGTGGTGACGGTTAATGATCCCAACAGCGGTGATAGGTTCCGCAAGGGCCGCCTGGCTCGGGACAATCATCTTACCGAAATCCGTTGCCAAGCAGCTTTGCTGCGTTCCGACTAAGGGCGGGAGTGCCGGTGCCAATGCGGGTTGGTAATAAATCAGTTGCGCAGCTTAGGACTGATCTTGGTATCCTGGCAATGCTGTACCAGGTAACTCATTCTGGAGGGAAGCGGGATCCGAAGCACGGTTTTAGCCGTTAGCCGACCGCGGTTAGTTGGGCCCCCTGCTGGGACTGGGACCTGTTGGGACTTTAACGCTCACCACAAAGACTGGCTATTCCCATACCAGTAAACTGACCATGCAGGGAGAGAAGCGCGACGATTTGCCCTTGCGCTAAATCTTACTAAGCTGGTGGAACAAGTGACGCGAATTCTAGATATCGCTGGCCACATACCCAATTGTCTTGACTTACTGCGGAAAACTGATCCACACCAACATTCGGTATCGGTCTCAGCTTCAATGGGATCATCCGACCATTGTGGGGTGAAATCCGTATCGATCTGCTCTCCTCCGAATGATAGCCCCAGGGGCATGAGGTGGGTATGGCGTTACGAGTCAGCACATTGGGACGAGATGCGTATTTTCTTTGAGTTATATCCCTGGCGGCAATTTTGCTTCTTTTCAAGCGACCCTACGTGCACCGCTGATGCGATTGCGGATCCAATTCGGCAGGGAATGAAATATTTTATTCCATTCTCAGACATCCCGCTCGGTTACAAGTCCCGATCTTGGTATAAGGCGGCCTGTTATCGTGCTGTGGCCCAAAAACAGTCTGCTTACCAAGCTTGGGTGCATATCCGCGATCGCAAGGTCCACGCACGGACACTCCGAGCGAAGAAGAGGGCCTATAATTCGGCCGCCAAGCAAGATTGTAAGAAGTTGTATAAATTGATGAAAGTCAGTGGCGATAGCGGAATTTTTTACTTAATAATTGAAATTAAGATACCTCTTGCGAAATACATTTCGTAGTAAAGGTTATCAATTATGAAAAGGCTAATTAGTTATTTAGTGTTTAAATGGCATTACTGTTTTTTAATATATTTTTACGAAGTCACCACCTTTTACCTCAATGTAATAACATCCTTCTAAGGACAGTAGCACGTAACTTACTACAATCTGTCTAATTTTTTCTACTTACATTTATTTACTATACATTAGATTCTTTGTCTTCCACTTTAAGCTGAAAATCAAATTGTACAAACAATTTCGGTGCCTATCTGCTCATTTAAACTTCATTACCTCTATCTAGGTTAGAATAGATCATTATAATAAATGAAGGTTTATTGTTGGCATTGATGAGAAATGTGACGACATTATAAACTTGAAGAGTTTTTAATCACCGTCCGAATTAAAATATAGATAAGAAATAACAAATATAGGTCGATAGGCTAGCACGTACCATTCATTATAATGTCATTATTTTCAAGATTTAATAAGGATTATCGACACAAGGGCTGTAAATTAATTTTAACTTTCTTAGCTGACCTCAGATGAAGTAATTCGCAGACATTATTGTAATTACGGCAGTTTCATTTCATTCTTTCTCAAGTGCTCTTCTTTGCGTTTACAAGCGCTTTTAAACGGCAAATAGGCTGCGCCATTAGGCATTCATAATCTACAAAGGGAAAGGTAAGTTAGTTAGTTACTTTGGAACACTTACATTACTCACCAAGTTGACAAACCACCAGAGATCGGTAATAACGTAACGAAGGTGATACACAGTACTGATAGGTGTAATATTTGCAAAGGAAAAAACAGAATTTCTTAAATAAAATTTAAATATATATAATAGAAGGTACATTATTTCACGTTTCCCTGACATGAGAAATCATGATGTAGGTTACTTTACCCAATTTATTTATTGCCTTTTTATCGCTGAGAAAGTTCTCAATGATTGCTTAGTCCGGATCTTTTCTGTCCCGTTCTTTCCTCGTCATTATACTCGTATAATCGTCACTATCACTATTATTTTTTATCTTGTATATTATTTAAGTATGTGCTACAGTTACTATAGATGAAATAAAATAAAAAATTGAACCAACAAATTATTGCGCATTTCTCACTTTTTTATTTTAGCTAGCTATGCCCGGGATATCTTACGCGTGAATGTCACAAAATAACAATATGTCGCGTGACGAAAACTCTGGTTTTGAGAATGTTTTCAAACACCTTGCTTTTATTTAGGCACGATTTCCTTTAAACGATATTAGTTGTGGAACCAACTAGAGCATACCCAAAATGGTTGCTGGGGTTATAATACATACGCGAAAGAGCTACATACAGTTGGTCATGGGAAAACAACCAATACTGAGGTCCACGCTCGCAATGGATTATTTACTACAAAAACTTAGACAAATCTTAGCTTGTAGTGAAATACACCACGTACCTACCTACAAAAAATAAACTTAATTATACGAAGTTTAACTATGTTTTAAAGCTGGTATTCTAAGCTTTAGCTGCTTAACTTGATTTCAGAACAATGAATGTGATGTTGTCTAAAATAAAAAAATAAACAATTACTATTAAAAAAAAGAAAAAAACAATTTTTCGATGGGATTTTTTGCGAATTTCGAAATTCGGGCTCCATCACAATCTGGTCCTAAACCTGTTGATTCAATTCCTGAACTCGGGAAGTTATGGCGTTATTATTTAGTGCCAAACTAAGCAGAGCTTGTATTGTGGGCACTTAAAAGCATATATAATACATAAATAAGTAGGTATATATACGATGCGGTGGTCTTATAAATAAATAATAAATCATAGACATTTCAGCACTTTACATACCATATGGCCGAATACTCCTTTGGACTTATTGTTTATGATGTGTTACCCCGAGATCGTGAACCATTTTAATTTACGGTAACGATAATAATACAGTAACGGTTATCTCATAATGGGCTAGGCTAATTGGTGTGAGTGCATAAAATATAATAATTATATTATGGTTTAAGCAATAAAATCTTGAGTATTTGCAGTCCCTTTAGTTTAATTAGTTTTGATTTGATTCTTTTTAAAACACGCAAATAAACCGGCAGACAGATGAAAATTCAAAGTACTATAGAATCCATTATAATAGTTATTCTCAGTCCCAATCTACATATTGTATTTCTTTTACAAATATGCGTTATTGTGACATAACTGTTATAGTTAGACATATGGTATCGCGGATTTTTTTGTAGATATTGATGTCCTCTATAGAACTGTAGTACCTATATCACTTTGCTCTACTCGTATTGTCAATATTGCCGCAGCGATATAAGATTATTTTGGTATTTTTTCACTCGTTGGTTTACATTTACGAAGTTTTTATACGGATCCCTAACTTTTTGAAAATATTCTATCGCCTATGTTTATCAAGGATAATGTAAAAATCTATATATGAATGTTTTTTTTTTAAATCGGTCCCGTAGTTTCGGAGACTATTCAATACAAAAAAAAAACAATCAAAGTTTTTATACGGATCATTAACTTTTTTGAATATTTTATAGCCTATGTTCATCAGGGATAATGAAGAATTACAAATGTGAAAGAATTTTTCAAATCAGTCCAGTAGTTCTGAAACTATTGAAACGATTTTAAATAATTTGCCTATTCAATGCAAACAAACAAACAATCAAATCATTCCCCTTTATAATATTAGTATAGATTATATTATTATACATCGAGCTCCTTTGTGTACGTTAAGATTATGCCGGCTGTATTTGCAATCGTTAGCAATCGCCGATCCGTACCGGGCCTCCATGGTAATTTAGACTATCTATTCTTCTTATGGTGTCATCCATAGGGAAGGCACCGGCTCTTGCAATGGAGACAATGACATACACAGATATCATAAATATGTGCAAGGTTACTTGCACTTCTATGTGACGGTGAATCGATTATTATAGTTATTTTTAAGACTTAAAAAAGGCATTTTATATTTTCATCTTTACAAAAAAGTGAGTTTTTGTTTCTTCGTAGGAAAATAGCAATAATAAATATAATGCGCTATTAAAACCACTCTGTGGTTCTGTACAAAAAACATTTTGTTTCTATTACATCCTCAAATGCTTATTTTTGTTTTGTTAGGCGACTATAAAATATTAATAATTAAAATTTAGCTTCAATTTATTTCTAATATAATCTATATATATTATTTACTTCTAATATATAATAAGTAGATCGATGCCTTTTGATTTCATTTTATATGGTAATAATGCCACTGATTTAGTGCATGATACTGAATCGTGAAACTTCGACAATATGAGTTTGTGTCTATGCCGAATGCACAAGAATAATATGTTTTACATTTTAGACTGTAATCGCGTGACTCATGTGAAATTTACAAACGTCAAGTGTAACATAAAACTATGACAATAAGAAAAACTGTCTGTATGTGAGTCTACTGAATATACCGAAGCCCTGTTTAAGTAAATGACACTTGCACTATACGTACAGGCCGCTGCGTCAGCTCTCGGTTGCAGTAATGAGATTCCAGCGGAGATCGGTGCCAGAGTGGCTTAATTGGAGCTTCGGGAGCATTGCCCGATGTAGCATAACCAGGCAATCCTATTAACAGTGTTTACGATGTGTACGTGTATCATGTAAATACAACGCGTATTAGGTATTTGGATTACCTAACATTGAACTGCTAAAGCCAGTGGATGTGTTATGAATGATATGATCTGTTTGCCAATATGCCACTATAGCAATTGCTAAATCATTATGTGAATATGTGGCAGAGCTCTCTCACGAATTACATATTACCGTTATATTAAATGCCCACACTAACGAGTGTAGTTTTGTAAACATATAATTGTGATAAAGAATGAAGCCAACAACGGTTGTTTTAATTGACCAGAAAGTCGTGATGGACTATTAAACAATGTCCGATTTTTGTAATAGCGAATTTATTTGACGACCGTTTGGAAGCGATTCTGCCTTTCGCATCGACGGTTTTGGCTTCGAGTTCCGCAAGGGGCTGAAGTTAATGTGATGAATACTAGCATTTCTACCTGAGTCATGGGTATTTACACGCGTTGCTGTGTTATAAATTAAAATCAAATCTATCCTATCTTTTAAGTTAGATCAAATAACAGAGAGTTACGAAGTTTGATCAAAATCGGTTAAGTAGTTTAGGAGTCCATCGCGGACAAACAACGTGACACGTAATTTATATATATTAAGATGTCTATCCTTTACTCCTATTGTCCATAACACAAGCCTTGCTTATTGGTGTGAAATAATAATAAACAATAAGACTAATTGTAATTTATTATTTTAACCTTACTGTTATTTTATTGATTCATTTAAAAATATTGCACAAATTAAGTGAACCGTATTTTTTGTTTATGATTTCTTCTTTTTGTTATGTTACCTAAAAAAGAACTTTTTTTACGCGCAAAGTGTAACGGTATAAGCGCATTTTGCGGCGATACCTTCCATATTCCTTCCAGTTGATTTCATATCAAAATGTATATATATATATATATATATATATATAGGTTCTGGCAGGCATTTCTTAGTGTACCTATCATTCGACGTTGATGCTCATTTTATTTTGTAGTGGAACCGACACCGGTTATCTATTATTAAATTGATTTGTTTTTGCTCCTTTTTGGCTTCCATATTTTTATTTTACCAAAAACAATATTGACATATTATTGCAATCCCTATTTCCGTATGTCTTTTATCAAGCTTTATATATTATGAAATCTAACTGGTCGTTTAGACAAATTGTTATAAAATTAAATTTCCATAAAAATCTTTTTACTGCTATAAAAATACATTTTCAATAACAAGTCATTCAAATCCACGAACTTTTAACGCCTAACAGAAAACTATAGCAATTTAATTTTGTTACATAACTTCAATAATATTATTAACAATTACAGATGTTAGTTTTCGAAGGTAGTTATGATGGCACTTTATAAGTAAGCAGACATGCTGCAATCAAGTAAACAATTTACGTGTTAAGTCTGAACTTAATCACTCGATTTTACAACTTATAGATTATCTTTGTAGTGTTGTCCCCACTGCACTGTCCTTCAAGCAGGATTTCTGTAGGTATAAGACGATACATAAATTTGTTTTTTGTAGGATAAATAATTTTAACAATTAAAAACCTAGGCATTTTAAAATAGGGCAATAGTTATTTCAATCTCTAATACGTCTTGAAATAAAAGTTATGGTAAGCAAAACATTTGTAAAATATTTTTACAATGTAAAAAAGGATATTATAATAAAAAACTATTAAGATTAATTAATCAAGTAATTAAACGCCGACATACCGTTTCCAAACAATTGTAATTATAACAAAGGACTGTCTAAAGTAAGATAGGTTACCATCGATACCAGATACCCGAGACATTGGAAAGATGTCGAATTGTTAGAATTAAATATATAAATCAAAATTATATCAGGAAATAGTGGTGTTATTTATATATGTGATAGACGCGGAATAATAATTATTATTCATCTAGATAATTATACCTACATAAAATTTATTTCATAATTATTTCTGAATAGTTTCTATTTGTCAAAAGAAGGTATCAAAAACGGTTTCGATAAAAGTTTTAAATTGCAAGAGATTAACCCAAAAATGTGTATTATGAAGAAATACAAGAAGCACTCTCATTACTTGGGATAAATCTTTCAATATGGACTATAAAGAGAAATTTGGTCACCATAAAATTAAAATTATCCATTCGATGATCCGATGATCGGCGGTTGGGTAACCATTGTCATATGAGTAACAATTTACTTTTGACCATATTGTGATTTTTTTCAAAGATGTTTATTATATTATGCTACTAATATTATTTATAAAAGAAGTAAAACGTTTTAGACAACATCATATACCCAACCCTTAAGTAGCTAAATCACTTATGTTTTGTGATTCAGAAAACACGAAGGTACCACAACATTTAGATCCGAACCAATATATAAAAGTTCGTTTTCTATGTTGACTTAGCTGGATAACGAACCCAGGGCCTCGCAGAGACTTTGCCATAAAAACCGGTATACGAGTTACTCAATCACGGAGAGCGTCAAAATCTTTTGTAATTAATAAGAGCTTGACAACGAGGTAGCCCGATCTGCCTTACCTTACCCGTTAACAAAAGGAATATTTTTAAATCAGTTTATTTTTGTGTTCCTATATCATTATTGTCATAAGTTACTTTAGTTATTACTATATATGGGTCATTTCACAAAAATTGGTATACATTTGAAGTTGTTTTGTCCTAAACATATTTAAGAAGCATTTGGATACTTTATCAGTGAATATTATAGGTAATTCATTAGTTATTTTATATGTCAAAGGGCCAGTCATTTATTGTTTTATTTTAAGAGAAAATTACAGTTTTGCAAATTTGTGCATCTAGGGACTGACGGCTCTGGTTAGGGACTGATCTAGGGACCGATATGTATTGTTAGGGACTGATAAACAATGATGATATTGTAATTAAACAAGTTTGCCATGCATTTAGCGTCATATTTATTAAAAAAACAAATTATTGCACTGCCTTTTTAATCTTAACGATTAATAATGCTTTTTTCTTTAAATAATCAGTCATTATAGGCATTTTTTTAAGTATTAGGAAGTAATTGAGGTACAATATTTTAAAAAACGGCTTTACATAACATATTAAAAGTAAAACCAAATGGCCTTAGCCTAAGACAAATTAAACAAAATCAACACTAATTAATTTATAGGCAAACTAAATCTTTAAGACATAAAGTATTATTCAGTCTTGGTATTGTACTTAACAGTTCCATTGTTATTTAGTAATATAATATAGAAAACTTAAGAATTACGTAGCGTTTCTGTTTTTTATTTCTATTACGAGTAATACACTCCTTTTTTCCTGCTGCAGCTCGACTATTACTGTCATCTTCATAGAATCTCTGAATCACTTGGACTTCTACGATTTTCTTAGTTTTATCATTCTTTTTAGAACTTTTGCGCCGTAGCATGTTATACAGAGTAGAGCTACTTCCGTGTCACCAAAGTTTATATTTTTCAACACTGGGACCACCCAAAGCTGTTTAAAGTTAGATTTTTTTCATGAGTTTTAGCTTTCGAGATATTTTCTGTAATTTGAGCCTGCAAAACTTCGCCAAATAAAGCCTTTTTTACCAATTCTTTACTTTGATTAGGATCTTCTGCCATTTCTTCTAATTTACAGTTAGGTGTAAGTAATATCTTCGATTTATTAATTTTTTGTTTCAGCCTGCTGTATTTCTTTTGTTGAGTAGTAAGCTTCTTTTTTAAATCTGCAATAATAGCACATTTTTTCTGTAACGCTTTATTTCTCATCTTCCGTTGATGTAGGCTTCTTCGTTTAGCTTCAACCTGTCTAATGTTTTGGTAATTATTATTATTGGTCTGCGGTTCTGGAGCTAAGTTTTCGTCAAGTAATTCATTTTCAGATGTAGGAGGCGTATTCAGAGCAACATAATTTTCACCAACTTTTCTAATTGTTTGTTTCTTTCTAGAATCAGTTGAATACTTCTTCCATTTTCACAAACTTTTCTAATTGTTTGTTTCTTTCTAGAATCAGTTGAATACTTCTTCCATTTTTTTTTCGAATTTTTCTTTGCTCACTTGGGGTCATATTCTGGGCAGACTTACATTTTCTCTTTCCTTTTTTAAATATTTCAGTCTTTCTTTCTCTTTATATTCTGCCAACAAAACTGGATCCTTTTTGATTTTCTCTAAACGTGCTTTTGCGGCGGCGGATTTTTTAATTGCTATTTCCTCTTTGGACAATTTTGGCTTCTTTTTAGGCCTCATGTTGCTGCAAAATGGACAAATAACACTTAGTTATTAAATATACTAGCGAACGACCACAAACAATTTGATTTTAGTCTATAAGTTTCCAGTTTACAATCCCAAAATAAAAAAGGCGATCGTGAAATGTTGTTTTAAGCATTTTTAATAAATCTTTTTATTCATATTACATTTTTGTCCCCTAAAATAATTTAATATAGTTGAACACTTATAACCGTTACATTTCTGGATAAGTTATATATTAGTTGTTTTGTTATTATCATAATATGTATAATAAACGTCAGTCCCTAATTTGTCCGTCAGTCCCTAGCATCATTACGGCTAGGGCCTGATTGTTCAGGGACTGACGATTTGAAGTAAAAGTTAACATAAATGCAGTTTAACTTCTACTAAAAGATGTATAAATACGATGTACCAAACAAGACAGAAAAATCACACGGAAATATTAGTAAACCACCAAAAATTTCTTATTATAAACAACAAAACTACTCACCGATGGACTGACAAAGTGACTGGATCAACACTTGTTTCCGCAACACGTGCCGCGTTTGCACTTATTAACAAAATGGCTGCCGCAAAGAGAGTATGGTGTGTGAATATCTTCGTGTCGTACTTTATAATCCGATAGATGTTATTCATCTTTCATTCATGTTATGACGCCAAAATTTAAAATCCGCGCGTAGCTAGGGCCTAACGATTGAAATAGTGGACACTTATTCAACTTTCGAAAATCTTATTATTGTTTGTTGAAACCACAAAATATTATTATAATTTAGTGTATGTACGATAAAATTGATAATTGTTAATTAAAAATAAAGTATTAGGTTGATATTTCTAGAAATAATGGTTCCCAAACACAAACTTTTAGAGTGCGGACATGCCTAGGGACTGACATTTGAGGTCATTATAAGGGATTTCAATATTGTTATAAATACATTTTTAATGATATAATGGGTGATGAATAAAACTTATTGCGAACTGTTGCTTAACTATTGTGGAATAAAATATTATAAATTTATAGCAAATTAAATGTGCTGCGGACAAAGAGTGGTGGTAACATTTTTGTGGAATGATCCATATAACTAATTTGTTATAAAATAAATTGTACTGATTTCTAATTGAGTCTAACCAATTTACACACTCGAACTTAGCTAAGATCTGTGTCTGTTGGGGGAGTGACTGCAGCACTTCCCCAGCTGCCTCCGGTCTGCCGGTGGCGGGGCGGCCGTGCCGCCTGTGGGGGCGCCTGGGAACTTCTGTTCCCAGGGGGTGTGGTAGTCCTCCTCTTCACCGAAAGGGGGCCAGCGGTTTTTCGGTTGGGAGAGCGGAAGCTGCATTGCACTTGGCCCTCAGGCATGCGAAGTTTTCAGGGCGTCACGGCTCGCTCCGTTGCTCTGTCGCTCACGGAGAATAGGCAATGTCTGCCCAAGGGTCGGACCCAAACTGGTCAGGATCGTGGCTGCATCCGAAAGGTCACCACGCGATCCCCACCAATGTGTTGTGGGACGCCGCAGGTTTTAGCGGGTAGCCCTCCAAGCCTTCACTGGGCACAGGCCGGGTGGGCCATGGAGGATAGTCACACATATCGTCTCGTATGCCGAATGCATTTCCTGCGAAAAAAAATGTTATGCTTGAACTGAAATGAAACATAAAACATACTCTGTTCACCTCTAAGTATGTGGGCATTAAATTAAGTTAAAAGTATATTTCTATTTCATAAATGTCGTAATGCAACTACTGTTGGTAAGACTGTAAAAAAAACAATGAAAATAGTTCAGTTCATAGCATATTACAATATCTTTGAATATTCAAATTCCGATTTGCATTTTTGGTATGTTAAATTAAATATTGAGTATAATGAATAGTTCCAAGTTGTTAATTTAAGTTACATTGTGCAGAGAGTTCAAATAATAAATTTGTAAACTGGCTATAAAAAATTAAAGTATATTATACTTTTCATAGATGTAGGGAAATTCCAACGTAACGAGGAAGTAAGTATTCCTAACAGTAGTAGAGTAGATATTGTAGGTAATACTTCTAAGAATACCTGACTCCTCAGGGAAGTGCAAGATAATACAGCACGCGATAAAAGTTTCCATTTGAGTCCGGACTATAATGAGTGGCTTCTTTGGCGGCTGAATGAAGGGTCTTTCGTATTCATACGATCCCTCGTGATTTAGAGGTGCAAGGGGCGAAGCCAGAAGAGACAGCGATAACATAAAAGTGGATTACCATTAAGAACTATAATGCTATTCCACTTACCGTTGAGAATCATATGCAAGTTTATCAGTTTATAATTGTGATGATGTATAGAGAATTCTTCTTTTTCTTTTGTTAGTGTTTTTTTACTTAGAATATTTGATTTTCACAGTAAAAACTATTTTCAGCTAGAACGAAAATACATATATAAAAATATTGTTTTATGTATATTTCTTATTAAATTAAAAAATAGATGTATACTAAATTAACATGTCATTTTTTGTATAAACCAATTAGTGCACGAACGTCACTAACAGGAACACTGGTACTATTAGTCATAATTGTAAATTATTATCGTGCTTTTATTATCACCAAATTATTGGTGTCTCCAATCTACCTGCCCTATGACAGCACATACCTGCCCTATGGATGAAAACATCGTATGGGAAAATATATATTCATCACTCAGGTCTAGTGCCGATTGTTGGGTAGTAATGCAAGGTAATGCATCAGGAACTAACTTTAACGGGTCATCTGAAGAACGAACAACCTTTAAATAAAATATAATATTATAGTATTTAATGATCAAAATAATTTAAAATAACGGAAATGTAGCAAATAAACAGGAAGATAAAAATTAAAGTAAAGTATGAAAAGAAATAGTAAACAATAGAATTAAATAACAGTAGTAAATAAAAAGTGTGAGAATGTAAAGGAGACGAGGTAGTTATAAAAGTTGTAGATGTAGGATGTAAAGCAAAGAGCAGAACTTAGCATAGCAGCCATAGGTTACCCAGTTAGCCACATTAGCCAATAACCGGGCAAAAATGGCCTACGAACAGCCAACATATCTAATAAAAATAAAATAATTGTAACGATAAAATGGTGCAAACATATAAACCGAATGTTGAAGGAAGAAAAATAAAAAGAAAAATATAAATGGATATGAAATAAATGTAAGAAACTAATAAGGATGTAAAATCAGTTCAAGAAATAAATAGTATAGTAAAAATAGTTATAAGGCAAAAGAAATGTAGGTATAGTCAGAAAATGGAGAAGGTATTGGAACCACAAAATGTAACCTAGCATAAGATAGAAATAAGATTAAGAAATAAAAAGGGAAACAAAATGTGGTGTAAAATAGGATAAGACAAATGAAAGAAAGTATCAAGTTAAGAAAGTAATGTACACTACAGCAGTATAGCAGTTAAAATTACGAAGCAAAAATTAAGAGTGAAAATAGAAAAGTTGAAAAGCGTGTAAAATACGACAATATATCAGTTAGAACTGAAATAGTAAATCGTAAAACAGTTAGAGCAAATGTAGTAAAATAAGATAAGAAATAAAAGAAGTTTTTGTAAAATAGGTAATAAATTAAATTAGTAATAAATAGAACAGCATAAAAACAAGAAGATATGTAGTGGATAAGAAAGAAAAGCTGTAAAATAAAATGTTGAAAAGGTCTCAAAATTATTTTATAAATAAAGAGAAAAATAAAACTAGAGTAGGATATAAAATAGGCGGGGAGCAACTTCCGTTAAAAGTATTAAAGGCGACGGATGAAATTGTTGAGTACGAGAAATTGCAATAGAGAGACCTGGAATGTATGAGTATCAGAGTAACAACGTCCTGGACTACTCATGTCCTGGGAGCTGTGACTGCATAAAAAAAAAACTTTGGCGAGTTGCGCTTAAATCTAAATTGATTAGTGCTGCCCTCTATTTTTATCATGGTCCACCAACATAATTATTAAAAGCTCAATATTGTACTTCCATTTTCAGCATTAAAAGCGAATTTCAGTATTTCAAAAGTTTTGTATGTATATTATATAAAGTAATTAAATTAAGAAAAATATTGCTATGATGAGTAAAAAGCTTTATTAAGTCATTTATTTACTAGGTCTTATCTGCGTAAAACTGTAATTCAGCTTTTTGCCTAGACTTTAAATAATAGAAGTAAACTCTTTTATTGAAATAAGCAACATAAAGGTGCTGTCTAAAAATGTATGAACTAGAGCATGGAATATGAGAATTATTTTGTAATATCGGTATTTGATCAATATTGAATAAAAATAGTATGCTTTTAATTTTTGCTTTGGTTATGTTACTATTTCATAATATACAAATAATGTTTATTAAAATATATTTTTAAAGAAAAAAGTTTACCCGGTACAATAAAATAAAATATATGTAGGTACGAAAGTACTATAATATATTTCAGCACAGAGAAATGAATCGATTTAACACAAGTATTTAAACTACTCGATTAAAGTTTAAGTCCCCAAAACAGGATGCTCATTCTTGGGAAAAGAAATCTATTTGACAAAGTTTCACAAAATAAAATTGATTTGCCTTTGCATAAAATGTATGTGAAAATAAGTTCAAGTCGAAAAATTTTGACAAAGTCAACGATAATTAATAGATCGAATCTTTTCAATTTAAAAACTGGTGAAAGACTGCACATACAAACAGAATCAGCTAGGAAAAAAAGTGTAAAATGTGTACCATGCTACTAAGAAATCATCGTCAACGAAATTTGCAAACAATGAATTTGCAAGAAATTACAAAAATAAGCCAAGCAATTTGCGCAGGGTAAACAAATAAGCCCAGTGCCTATCCGAGATAACCCGAATAATTGTTACACATAAAATTAAGTACATACTGTAAACAAGATAAAGAAACACCCAACCACCTTCTGTGTAATTGTGGATCCCTAAACACAAAAGCAGTAGCTATCTAGGGTGACATATTACCAGCCTGAAGGAATTGAGATCCCTCTATGCTAAGAAAATTGGTGATTTTCTAGAAGCTCCTACGCTAAAAGAGCTTACACTCAATTTGAAGTGAATTCCAATAGATTTTCCAGATTGTAATGACTACAGTTCCACTTGGGCTGCATCGCCCCAAAACTTACATATAATCATCGCGATGTAGTAAGTAAGAGTCATGGAAGTAGTACTTATCGATTGCGCATAACACTAAATATTTGAATAAAACAGTTTTTTTTTACGGATTTTTCGCATTATTAATTTATATTTAACACGTTTAATGCCACCGACTCGCTAGGTGAGTTCACTGACATAGATCATGCGAGCCGGTGCCATTGAACCTGTTAATCATGACTTTTCGACTCCTTTACAGGAGCCGTGATCACAGTTTTATTCAAATGTGTAATGTGCGCGGAAGTGTAAGCACTAAATATTACAGGTCGTGTCATAAAGTAGTTAATTATAAACTATATTATTACTAACACTTAAAGTATGGCATGCTCTCTTGAACCATCTCTTTAGTGGTGGCGTGTGAGGTGGGTTGTTACGTTTCCTTTAATATAATTGCGAAATCATGGCTGGTTTAAACTACTAGTATAATCTACAACTCCCTTTACTTAAAATCTTACATCTTTTCTTTTTAATCTTTTGTATATCGTAGCAATGTTTAAGGATATGTTTTTGAAACAGGTATTTGTTGATTTTATTATAATGAAAACATAACACTGTTATTATTGTGATAATAATATAACATTGTTTTTTGTGGATAATGTATGGTGACGATGTATAATATTGTAAGTGTGGTTCTTTCTGTTTAAACTGACTAGTTTCATGAGCCCATTTTTCTTGTCAGTTAAAAGATGTTTAAATCCAGAAGGTCTGGGTGGTAGGTAAAAAAGTACTGGGCGATTAAAAAGAGTTTGTTTTAAGCGCACTTAAATAAAGTTATTTTTATTTCATTTCAGAAAGCTTAAGTTAATTGGTACAACCACCGAAAACATGTTTTGTTGTAAAAATATAAGAATTTTTTAAATATAAGGCGATAAGGCGAGTGGCTCTACCGCTTGAATTATTATTCATAGAGAGTCAAAGTAAACACTGCCTTATTAATATTAAACATGTTTTCCTTTTTATTAAATGAAGGCTTATGATAAGTCACGTAAGCAAGTTTGCTCATGATTTTAAATTCTAATGGAAATTTCTAAATATTTTGAATTTATTCGGAAACTGTAGAACAGTACAGATACTTTGTAAAGTATTTTATGATAATGCAAAAGTAGGGACTCAGAAAAGATGTAAATGTAAGTACGTTACAAATAAAAAACCTCGTGTTACCCAAACAGAGGTTGTTAAACATTTTATATGAATCTTACTCTAGTGGCATATCTGTTCAGGCCGATGATGAAGATAGCATTACTACCGAATTTAAAGTAAAACACCTCAGTCAGTGCAAATAAGTCCCCTCCTTTCAAAGAAAATATTATATTTTAAGGCGTGCGTACACTTAGAAGTGCCGTAATTAGGCGACTGATAATACTGGATGCAAAATGGGTAGCAGCGGTTTCGATTCATGGTCCTTTGCTGTGAATAAAACCCTCTGCCTGTGTTGTTTAATACTTTAATTTTAATACAAAACAGGAACTAAATCAATCGAGAGCCAATTTTTAATAAATCGATATAACTGGATCGATCCATTGCTTCATTTTAACTACAAAAAAGAAATTTTTGACCTTTAAGAAATTTATTCTTTGTTCAAGTGATCTCCGATCGCCATTCGGGTGTCGACAGGTTTTGTTTTGGTTGAAATTTTTTTGCTCCAGAGATTTCAACCGATTAAAATATAATTTCCGTTTCTGATGACGATTCCAGAATTATTAATAATTTGTCAAAATTTTTGTAAGTCTTGAAATAAGTATATTATTAGGTTCTCTTAGACTTAGGTCCGCGACGAAATATTGCAGTTACTTATTCCTCAGTAGATCGGCTTAAAATGTAACATTTTAATTTTAGCATTGCTTTTGCTTGATGATTTAACTAACATATTATTATTGTGTTGTGCTTTACTTTTGTTTATCATATACATGCATTTTTTCTTTATTCCTATGTACTGTAGCATTTGTTGTAATTTGCGAAATCTGATAAATGGGGCATAGTCTTTTAATATCTAAAATGTTACATTGTCACTGTACATTTTCCTATGAACGTAAAATTTACTATTTCGAGCTTCTTCTTTAGCATGCACTAATTCCCACAAGACCCACGTGGGTTATGGCCCATTCTCCCTCTGGTTTGTAAAGCAAAGGCTTGTATCTCTATGGCGGGGCGGTTAATAGGATACTATTATCTTTTTAGATCGTCAGAACAATTCATCCGACTATAGACCACTCTTTTCTCTGGCTTTGGTATTTGTTGGTTATATTTTAGCGGTTAGGCATATTTTAATCTGATAACTTAAACCACCCACCGTCTAGCTTTACCTCAACGACCCCGAGATGAACGGAATATGAACAGAATGCAATCTCACCGCTCGTTCAAAGGTAAAAGAGTGCATCCACACTGGTACTTACTTCTTTAGACTTACAGTTTAAAATGCACTGCTCTAGATTGATACAAAATTATCTAAGTGAAGTTTAAAGTATGCTTTTAAAATTTTTGTACTTTATATGAAAATATAATCGTGGCAATGTTTTCTCTAGAAATCGGGATGATTATTATGAAATAATTATCTCGTATGAACGTGAAAAAACATTTATACTGTTAATTTCTAAGTATAGCAAATAAATTGATGAAGATATTAAGTTTGTTAAAATTAATTAATTTCAGTTATAATAATTTTAAGTTGTTTCCTGGCTGTGCATGTTCATATAATTTAATTGCCAAGCATTTATTCATATCATTATTTCATAATAATCTTCTCGATTTTTACTACTAGGACGTAATAAGTAGTCAGATAGGAAAAACTGGAGCCGAGAGCCTATATGAAGGTATCGTTGTAGTGCATAACATGCAAATTCACTCAATATTGGCGGAACGCCCTAAGCTGATTTTTACATATTTCCAACAGAATTTCTCCAGTTGCATTTACGATTCCATGCACTTTTATTCCATATCGCGCCCGGGCATTTTTACTTGGGAAAATGTAGTATTGGCATTTGTATATTATCTACTTGTACAGTCATACGTACTCTTCAATTTACTTTTTTTATCGTGAATAGGTAAGCGCTTGACTGCTATCTCGCCTGATGGTAAGCGACAATGTGATCTGGGATGTGACTTGAGGACTCCTATATTGTATTTATCAGGAAACAGTATCTCAGGCAAAGAGTTCCACTCTTTAGCGATACGGATCACAAAATTGGAACCGAAACGCTTTTTTATGTTGAAACCAAATAAGCTATATTTTTAAATGATTTTTTTTAATAGCTTAAACTTAAATTAAGATTGAAGACTAAAGATAGTAATACGAGTACTATAACTAACTCAGAATATTGTTCAATGTTTTAAACCAAGCAGATAATTTGCATCCCTTTTTAATGCATGGAAATACCTATTCAATTATGATTAGTAGTTCGACAATATCTGTGAAAAAAGAAAGAATAAATAAAAGAGCTTCATACGTTGTCATACACTGCTTGTGAATATGTATCAAATTGCCTCATTTGTTCGTCACGTAAAGTGATGACGCAGCTATGTACCTCAAAAACTGAAGTTGAATTGAATTTGATACGTTAAAACTATACCTACAGGAGTGTTGTGTGCCTGAAATGATTAAATGCATCTATTAAAATCTAAGGACTGCTTGTCTGTTCAGTCGATTGGTAGTCAGATGTGACTGCCAACCCAAACCCACGCCAAACGTGCCGTGGTCAAAGGTAAATATTTGAGTTAATTACGACGATTTTTTTGCAACATTACTATAATTAGTAATATAGTAATGTCTATCCGAATTCCGAATTTATTATATTCGGTTGGTAGCTATGGTAACGGTTTCAGTCATTATTTTCCCGTATTTAATCTACATAACATATTCTTTGACGTCAAAATAATAACGTGAAAAGTTTTATTAGAAAAATTTTTTTTTTTTTTTTTTTTGCCTGTAAAGTCGGTTTTACGGGCGAAGATTTTACGTGACAACGTCTTTTTCTCGGTAGAATATTTATTGATATGAATATAATTAAATTGCACAATGCGCGCGGCAGACCGATCATAGTTGAGTGGGAGAGAGACGCAAGGCATTCGGCGGGCCTCTCTCTCGTTCGGTGACTCATCGTAACGTTACCGAGCGTTACACTTTTTCATAAGTGACTCCCAGCCGCAACCTAATTTAAGACGTTGTCACGTCAAAAGAAGATGACATTTAAGTGTAGAAACTATGTTTCAATGCAAGCCCGCTTCGTTAAGCTTAAAATCGCAATAATTTCTGAAAAAAATGAGGTGACTAATGACAATCAAATCAATTATTCAACAAAACATATAGCAATGAAAAAGAAATAATTATTTACCCAGCGAAGCGGGCTGGTGACGGCCAGTGTAAATATAAATGCTTTTATTATTACATATAGTTCAAGTAAATTTTATGATATATGTATATCTTTATTTCTATTTTAAATTTATATATATATACATATAATTCACTTTTTTTTTTAAATATTTATTTGGTATTATCATCAGCAGAATATTCAATTAATGTTCAAAGAATGCCTTTTCTATGAACGGAAACATTATAAGAAGCGGACTTGTAGGTGCTTACAATTACATACATATCTTCCCAAGCACAAAAAAGCTCGAAATAATATGTTCTTGGTCACCATTACTTAACTAGCACAATCACAGATTTAACACGTGCTGCTTACTGCTTTAATACAAGTAGTTATACCCTATTATAAAATAAGTTAAAGAATGTCTACTATGATATACTTATATACAGTATTGGGTATATTTATTTTATAAGATAATACCACGGACTACCCCTTATCGATATTCTGTCACAAATAGCTTTTTTTCCATTAAGAAAAGCAAGAATATACTTTTAAGAAAAAGCCTTAAGAAAAATCACATACAATTTCACCTGTCTTTACTATTAGGGTAAGCAATCATTTGTGATGTCGCGCTTTATTTTCTTCTCTTCTATAGGTATAGAGACAATACGATCACCGCAGAATACGGTACGGAACCAGAGAGGCCACTACGTCAAAGTGGCAATGTCCTGATCTAGTCGGATCTCACCGCCAAGTTCCAATCAACTTGTTGATTGCCATTTAAGTGCAATTCTGTGGTACCTATTACATTTCTATAGTTCGTCTCTAATAGTGTGTTATGATTAAGACTGTATTCAAACTTAAGCACGTGGAACGATACTAGCTCATAGTAGAAAATGAAATACGTTTGTATTACTTACGTTTAATACACGTTTGCCAGCGTCTCGATAACTCAGCGGTCAGAGCACTTGCCCGGATAGCGAAAGGACGTGGGTTCGAATGCCACCTTTCGTTTCCGTAGAAGTGTCGGGAGTTTTTTATTTTTTTATTATTTAGGATGGGTTAGCTCTTGATCCCAATCAAGCCCGGGGGGATAATATGAAACCTCCTTGGATTTCTTGAGAGACCGGAAAAGGAGTCCTTTCGCTTTTTGTTTCATTTTCCGCAACACGTGCATCTTCACGAACACCTCGCATTTTAAGAATTACAACGACGTCACCGTAAGCACCATACATTTGGGAAAATGAGTTAATGTCTTTCGTTTTCTTTTTTTTCACTTTTTTAGAATGAAAATGCGTATTCCACTGTTGTTTTAACTTCAAATATATATAAATAAAATTATTTTTTATCGGATAATTGGCGCATACATTATATTTATTTACATAATCCTGACGTTATATTTGTTTTGGGTGCTTTAATTAAATAATTATTTTTTTATTTAGTTTTTGTTATTTATTTAGTTACGTGTACACGAGAATTAATATAATTTTAATTAATATAAAAACAACGGTACAATAAAAAAGAACAGTGGAATTACTCATTATTTAGGAAACGCTTGCTAATAAGTGTCCTCGTTGCATGGATGTTGGTATTAAATACATCCACATCATAATTATTAGACATATCATTAAATTCCTTCATTGGTCGGTGAATAAAATTATTCTTCCTATAATTAGTATTGCAAAAGGGCAAATGAAAAGGTGCAACTCGTCACTAACTACGGAGCATATTGAAAGATAGTTTATAAAGAAGCTCAGGGCGATCAATCTTACCAGACGAGATCTTAATAAAGTAGATAATATCTGCAATATCACGTCGAACGTGTAAGGGAAGTAAGTAGATTTTTTTACACAACTCTTCGTATTCAGATAAGTCATATAATAGCCTTGCACGATAGCATAGATGTTCTACGAACTTTTCTTGTATGTGTTTAATTCGCATTTAATATGTTGTATTGTGGAATTCATATCTCCGAAGCATACTCCAAATAGGTCGCACAAACATGCAGTATAGTATTTTTAGAGTTTTAATATGCTTAAAATCTTTGGAACTACGCAAAATAAACGCTAAAGCCTTAGATGCTGTTAGTACAATGTTATCAATATGACCCTTAAACGTCAGTTTGTGATCATGTACAATCCCTATATCTCTGACTGAAGCATCCCTAGAAAGAGCAGTGCAACCCATCCGATAAATATGACCTATGTTATTAGTTTTCCTAGAGTACGTAATAACAGAACATTTAAGGGGATTCAAATTGAGACAACTAGACAGTAAGATTCAAGGCGATTCAAGTCTTCTTGCAGCGCATACGCATCGTGAACCGATTTTATCGCCAAAAAAATCTTCATATCATCATTAATGTGAATGACGAATAGGAGTGGTCCCATTGGGAGCCTTGAGGCAACCCAATAGGAACCTTGACCCAACAAGAAACGTAATTATTTACAACTACAGCCTGCTTTCTGTTTCGGACGTATGATTCAAACCACCTCAGAAGATCACCAATGAGTTTAAGTTTGACCAAGAACCGATTATGCAGAATTCGATCGTACGCCCTACTGTAATCAATATAGATTACGTCAACTTGGCATCCCTTAGAAGGAGGGTAGGCCGCCGCTGTGCCCTGTAAATATTGTCCTCGTATTTAGTTTGGATTTTTAGATAGATTTCCGTCTTAAAAGTGATTAAAAAGGTATTCTTGTGAACCACAAAGTGACAACCCGTTAGTGTTATTAAGGGCTACAAAAAGATACAGAAATCTAGTGAGAATTCAATAAAAGTCTCTGTACATGGAAAACACTTTATACTAAATAAAAAACGTCTTAAAACAGCAGTCAACGCAACAATGACAATGTCTTTCTTAATGATCTTGACGTCCTCGAATAATGTTGGTAAAATTAAGACTTGTTTTTTCAAACTACTGACCTCTGATATAATACCAGTCTGCGAGTTGCAGGTTGATTGGCATCAGAAGCACCAAGACTTGGTAGCGCTGGCGTTGATTGTATACGACTCTTTACATAGAGGGCACCACCAAGCAGACCAAGGACGCTCAAGGTCGAGTTTACGATATCCGGCTTCAGTAATTTAGGCACAGCCAACATCAAACCGCTTGTCACAACCATCACACTGAGCTCCATTATTAAAAGGCGCATTGCAACCGGCACACTTAAACATTTTTCGCAGGACTGGCAATAATTAACAACAAGAAAAAATGTTTGCTACCACTGAATTTAGAGCAACACACAAGTATGGTCACTTAGAGTATTCAAGTCTGACTAATGTTTTACTAACTTGAATAATTGCAACAATGGGTATGCGATCGAGCGCCTCGTCGTACAGGGCAGGAAAGAGGGCACCAGAGGGCAAGGGAAGTCGCCCATGGGATGGACTGACCAAGTGAAGTCTGCTGTGGGTGGCTCTCTGAACGAATGAAACAGAATGTTCACCAGGCGAATAATCGTAGGGCGAGTAACATTTGCCTCGGCTGAAGACACGTCCTAATGACCACGACCACTCTGGCATGAGTGTCACGACGAAGAAGAATAATTTTGAACTAATGGGTAATAATTTTGACTTGGTGGGTAATAATCAGCTATTACACACTAATTTGAACCACAACACATTTTTTTTTAAAGTAAATTGGAATGACTAAACTGACTCTTCCTGCTCCCGCCAAAAATCCGTACTTTTTAAAATAAATTTATTGGTTTGACGTGGGCTCTTATAGAGCAAGTAACAAATAAATATTGTTTGAGCTTGCCAAAATAAAGGTAAATTTATTTCATTTCACATTATTTTCAAATACAACAATATCAAACTAAAAACTTATCGTGAAAAATTAACCCTAAAAAACATTCACAAAAAGAATATGTCATAAAAAAAAGGTTGGTGATGACAAGTCTTTTTATTAATAAAGAACTGTATACTACTATATTTTAATTTGAATACGTTGCGTTTACAAAATAGGTAGGTTAGGTTTACAAAATACTATGATTATTATAGTTATATTCCTCGTCGTTGGTCATTATTAATAAGGCTCATATTCTCTTCAAATAAACATTGAATTCGTTAGAATTTTTTATATAAATTCTAGCGAATTTAATTATTATAAATTATTTGATCGTATGCTCTTGACCTTTAAATTGGGAACGTCTTTTACATTCCAAGTTTTCTGGAGAGTGAAAATGATAATGAAATTAAAGCAATTAAATAATACAAATTATTAATTTATATTAACCAATTTTTTTCTGCATTGTCTTAGACATCATCATATTGTACACATTGGTGATTCGCATTAAATGTATATTAAAAGTCATCTGTAGTAATTTCAAAATATATAACATATATGTAATTACAATATTGTGCAATATTTATTCTCTGATGAAAACGAATGAAAATTTTTGATCATTTATAACGAAATGTATATTTAAATATCTATGAAATTGCACTCGTTTCTTTCGGTGGTTTTCAACCGGTTTCTGCAGGTTTCATTTATTAAATATGCCGAAATCCTGAGTTCACTCCAGACTTTTAGAATTGTGACTTTATTCTGAAATTGTCATCGATACTTAAAATGCATTTGTTAAGGGATTAAGTTATCATATATATTTTAAAGGATATGATTCATTTTAGATAACTGTGATAATAATATTATTTACAACACCCAACTACAGAAATAAAAGCATTTCTTACTATCTAATTCCAGTAATCCGGTACTTTCGATATCGTAAAGGGATAAGATAAAAGGAAGATACAATAATAGATAAAAATAGAAGACCATATAAACTGTATTTTATTTAACATTTTATGATTACATATTTATTATTATTTTAATCGGTAACAGTTTCACCGAATAAACCATGAGAGTGCTGGTAATCCTTTCTCCTTTTAGCATCTGAGATTGGGAATCGCACTTTTTCTCGAGTACGTGGTACTTTATACTACCGACAAGGAAAAAATTGACTTAAATAATGAAAGTAAATATAAAGATATGAAATCATGTCACATAGAATTGGTGCTTTTGGGTATTTATTGACTTTACGTAAGATTTCATGTTTTTTATTTAGTTCCGGCGGCGTCAATATAAAATTATCACATTCACGTAGAATGTGATGATTTTATTTCGAATTAATTAAGATATTTATTTTAGTACTTATGTACTGCAGTTACAAAGACGATGTGAAAGAAAACTAAGAAAACTGTCAACGAAAAATATCGTAAAATTTTCACTTTTTAAATGTAGGTACATTGGAAATAGAATCATTACAAAAAACAAGCGGCCAATATAACTCCTTCAGTTTCAAAAAGATAACTTTTTAGTAAATGGAATTAGTATTTTTTAAAACTAATAAAGTTAAAAACAAAACAAACAGGCAAGCTATTCTTTAGACTTAACCGGCCGCGTTAGCAGGGCAGTATTAGATTTATATGTAGCTTGACGTCGACCTGACAATAAAGACGTAATTTCTGATCGATTCTTTCACAATTGACGACTTACATTTCGGGCAGATGAAGCATAATATGACTTTATATTTTAAAGCCTATTTCTATGTCTTTTTATATCTATTTTTATTGATGCTCATAAAAAGTTAAAAGTGTTTTAACTATATCAAGGATTATTACTTTGATTTAAAGCCAGCGTAAAAAAATCTGTATAATGGTAAAACTGCACATTGCTTATTCATCATTGCTAAGAATCCAAAATATATTCTAGTGTTGCATCTACGATATCCAAATAAGACTAACAATGCCTACATATAACTAGTATAATAATATAACTTTGTTATAATTAGCCAAGCTCTGCAGCGCTGCGGTTTTGTGGGCTTTTGAAACAACACAAACTACTTAAGAGCCAACAGAGCGTTTGTTGTCGAGCTCTTGCGGTGTTTCATTTAGCTTCCAATCTGCGAATATTACCCGAATGCGAACAAGCAATAAAGACAGTTCTAACTAATATCAGTTCATTCCTTTCTTAATCACTTTTCTTTAAATAAATTGTCTGCTATATTTTCTATACTTTTATAAGAAAAACTATAACATCAATAATGTATATAAACAGTGGAATTAAATAGTTAATAATCGTGCATGGAAGAATAAAGCTTTTACGTATTTGGTTGCTAGAGTTGTAACATGTCGTAATATTTTATGTTACTAATAAAATACCCTTAAAATATTGTCTAATTTCGTAAAAAATTGAAAATTTAAATTGTATTTTCTATTGGTAAAGTTAATTCCAACTCTGCATAAATTAAATTAACTACCCTAAAAAACGACCACGCCTCCGAGCCTTCAGGTAGGATTCTAACCCACGACCTTTCGCTATTCGGGCGAGTGCTCTGACCGCTGAGCTACCGAGACGCTGGTAGAGGCTTCGAAATTTATAAACGTATTTCAAATTCCACTATGGGCTAGTATCGTTCCACAAAAGGTGAACGCTAACTACCTTGAACATCGAAAGAAATATTTTTACAAATATTAAACATTCTATTAAGATGGATCCAGCCATAATAATGATTTTAATTTTATTTTTTGCATTCACAATGTAATATCCCTATAAGATATAAAATACGCTTCTAAAAAACGATTCTTACCACGTCGTCTCTCAAGCTTTTCTTGTTTCGTACTCTAAGTAAGTTATTATGTTTTCAATTTAACAACTTTACGCGTTCCAAGGAAAAGCATCTTGGCTCTGTCATAGCTAGACGAATGATGTTTCTTCCTTTAGAGGTGTAGATGATATTGGTATAGGTTCTAGACAGCTTACAGCTGATGAGCTGATATCGTCGCTTCTCAGGAATAGTATTGATACAAAAAGTAAGTAGATATTACAGGGAGCTATTATGGATAACTCTGAAAAGATTGTTCTTGTGTTTTTATGGCACTTGATCATCTCTAATGAAATAAACATAGTTAACCCAATATATCGTTGTATTGCAAAATGCAACATTATTCACCAACAATAAATTGTGTTCAAGTAAAAATTTCCGGTTGGTACACCATTTACGCGGATATACAACCTGTTATTTGCATTGACCACCTACAACTGACATTAGCTTATTTACCAATATTTGAGCTGTTTTCTGAAATAAACATGAGTAATGCGTCATGTATCCGACGCCATTTTGTACTGGTCAGTAAAGTGTGAAGTATCTTGCCGGGCTTTTTGCTTCTCTCTCGCTCACACACTATTTTAAATATGGCGTCGATTTCTGACGTCAACGCACTGGCCAGTATATTACGAAACAAATTAACAGCATCGATTCATACCATGGGCCAGTATACTAATGTATATTTCGGATCACAACCCCAAGTTGTAAGAAAAGATTCTGGCCTACACACCGATGTACTACTAATTGTAAATTGTTCAATCTTATTTTATATAGAAAGGTATAAAAATTGCTTTTTCTAGGAAAAATAAACGTTAAACGCTAATGACGATATTACACAAGCTGTCGTGGTAAAGAAGGTAACAGTGTAAACTGACTAAAACTCCAGTGTTTCCTGGGAAAGAGCGATAAACACTTTCCATAATAAATCTAACACCAAGCGGGTAAAACCGCTGACGTAAGTTGGCAATATAAAAGTTTCGTTTTTGTAAATATTGAAAAAAAACGAGGAAAGGTTTGCAGTTTCCTCGTTTATTAAGAATATATGTCGGTGCTTACGGTTTCTTCCAATTGTTAATAAGACGCGCTAATATGCTCCTTAAGCTAATGAAAGCCATATTAAACCGGCGGGCATTACCTATTTTGCCTTAGATGCGGTTTTGACCAGGCAAGTTGCAAGTATATTGTCTCTCCAAAATTATTTGAACTCTGGGTTCTTTCACCTTTCATATAGCATACTTCAACGAGGTTGAACAATGGGTGAGATAGCTGGTCAAAATGTTTTGGATAAAATATCAAAGCTGCTTTTACTGCAAACACAGGAAAATTAAGCGTGATGAAAAAATAAAGATCAAATAAGAACAGCATTATGGAAGTTATTAGCTTAGACCCTTATAATTCGCCGGTAGTAATCAAAGACTAGTCTTTATATTTAAAATAAAACAGTTTATTGGTTATTTTGAGAAGATTTAATAAAATTCGTACGTTGAATATTCTATAGGCCTAGACAAAATGCCATCGCTTCTTATCTATTCTATTTCTACAATCGTCATAGACTTAACGTTTTCTATCGTAGATAGCTAGACAAGATGTTTCTACTGTCAAAATCGTTGTTTCCATCATGACAGTAGAAAGAAAAAAAAAATGTCTATGGTTTTTCTATCGAAGAAACGTCAAACTTGACATTTGGCGGTTGAGTTATCCATTTATGAGATTTTGAAGTGTAGCGCGGTTGTGTTCAAAATTCAAGGAGTTTGGGAAAAGACAAGAGAAAGTAAGTGCAATATTCAACTCAAATGTTTCGGGTGTGATGTTTAACTGTGCGTGTAAAAGAAAAGTGCTATTACGTTCGTGAGCATAGTGATTTATTATTTTCTAGTGTTGTCGTTATAAAGTGAAAACAATTAGGGTTTACAATCTATGTTTGTTCCTTTTTAGGATGGAATCTAGGCAACGAGCAAGCCCACAGCAGTTCGCCGCGTTGGTAGAATTTATGGAAAGGTATTTTGTGAATAATGAATGTGAATGTGTGAATAATAATGATAAAAACCATTACTGAAATAGGTATTTATGACGATAAACTTACAGCTCTCATTATAAAAAATGAAATATTTCTTTAGGCATGGAGACTTAACAAGGCCACAGTTGGGGGCTCAAGGTCGAGTGCGATCAGACCGACTGTGGACCGAGGTAACTTTGATGCTGAATTCCATGGGCAGCGGTGTGACAAAGACCGCTGACAAATGGAAGAAAGTAAGTTGAATTCATTACCTATTAACTACCTCTTTATTTTCTAACTCTTTGTTATGTCTCTTTTAACTAAACCTAATACAAATTCTAATTGCTTTCATTTCATATCTAAAAGGTGTGGATAGATTTGAAGGCAAAAACAAAAAAGAAATATTTGGCAATTCAAAGGGATTTGCATGGCACTGGTGGTGGGCCTGGCAGTAGGTTGTCCCTCAGTGATCAAGAACAGAAAGTTCTTGACCTGATGGGTGGATCAACAGCGGTGATGGGCCTTGCAGAAGTCAGTGAGAGAGGTTTACGGGTTTGTATAGCTTATTAAAAGTTTTCTTTTATATTAATTATTTTTATTTAAGTTTGTCTACAATTATTGTTTCTTACAGGATTCCAATTAACCCAATGCTGAAAATGACATTGTGGAGGAAATATTGGATCTTCCAAGCTCTCTCCAAATTATTGCAGGTAATTACATACAATATTAATTTTTATTAAATTGAATAAAGTGATAAATAATCAATTACTTCCATTATCTCTGTTTACCCATCTGGAAGAGAAGCGTGATAGTGTTTATAACTAAGTAATTTTTTTGTAGATGAGTCAACTGCAGGGCCCAGCACCAGTAGGTTGTCCCCGGCGCCGAGCTTGCCGCCCCCGCCTGCGCCCTCGCCGCCGCCACCGGCTCCACGCACGCCCGCGCGACAAGGTAACTACATGTATTTTATGGAATTTATTGTAGGGCATGATTAAATAGCCAAAAAAAAATCATTTTTACATCTCATTTGTTTATTAGTTTTTTTGGAATGAATTTACTAAATGTTATCGTTAACAGGGCACCGTCGTCGCCTATTCTTGGAGCGCGGTGGGTCGGCGTCCCTGTCGCCGGCGACAACCTCGCCGCGCGGCGCCGTTGCGGGCGTCGTCGGCCGGCGGCGGCGCGCGCCGCTTACGCCCTTCGAGCGTGCAGCGGAGGCGTTCTCGGCGGTGGAACGGCGGCGCATGCAGCTCGACGCCGAGCGACAGCGGTGCCAGCATGAGCTCGAGGTGCGCCGGCTCGACCAGGAGGACCGCCGAGACGCTACCTTGAATCGCCTTGTCAACGCCATTGAAAATTTCTCCCAAGCAATTCGTGAATTGAGTAATAGATTTAATACTGATTAAATCCTTTTTATAATATTTTATGCACTTTACAATGTTAACTTATAAATTATTATCATAGAAAAATACAAAAAAAATCGACTCTGGTCACAAGTGAATTCTCAAGCGGGAATCGAACCTGCAACCTTTGGAAATCCGATCCAATGCTCTCCCGACATACAGGCGTGACTAACATAGGTAATGTGTTAATTAAAATTGTTATTGTTGTATCTGCATATATTATTATTTTCTACTATTCTTAGGCACATAAAATTTATTATGAATATACACAATGTGATAGTGGTAATGTAGAAAGTATTTTTAATAGACAAAAACCTAACTATGTGTTTGTTTTGTATTATGCTGAAAGAAAAGACTGATTAACAATTTGCAATAGGTATGATACATTAGAGTTAGAATACTTCTTGCTTTTTATTTCAATCTAATAATAAACAATAAGCTTTAATCTAGAAGACTTGAATGTGAACTAATAAGACTGCTTTCCTAATAATTTACAATATATTGGTATATTTAAGGACTTAAACTGACTATAAAAATACATACTAATCATTATAATATATATAATTTGGTATATTTTTTAATGTAAAATATAAGTAAATAATGTAAAAATTAAATTTATGTTAGGATAGAAATTATAGTTAAATAATTGAGGATATAAAATATTTAATACAAATGCATATTTTTTTATAGAACTAAAAAACTTAAACTAGTTGTACAATCTCATGTTTATATTATAATTGTTATTTGGCTTGAAAGACTATATTAAACTTAACTTCAACGTAACTCATCTTTCTCTGTCTCCAGACAACATTAACTTCAACAATAAACATAAGATTTAAATGTATGGGAAAACATAACATCTTGTGGTCTCCAACACTAGTGTTTACATATTATAAAAAAAACCTATGTACTTAAACTTCAAAAAATATAAATACCTAATACAAATGTTTTTTTCTAACCCTTATTTTAATTTTACTAATATTAAAGTCTACTTATTAATAAATTGAGCATAGCTCTACCTTGGACTAGCTCAATCGGTCTGGCAATGTCGGGTATCTCCGGAAGAGGCTCCTCTCCCATCATCATCCCCATGATGCATAGAAGGGTCCGGGGGAATAGATGACGACGGGACGGTAAGCACCATGTTGTGGAGAACAGCGCATGCCATGACTATTTTGCTGGCTACAAGTGGATGATAATGCAGAGTGCGATCTTTCATTAGACATCTCCAACGAGACTTGAGCAGTCCAAAGCATCGTTCGATGCAGTTCCGCGCCTGCACGTGGCGCGAGGTGTACAGCTCCTCTCGTGAGCCGGCCGCCGCGCCCAGCACCGGCGTCATCAGCCATGCACGCTGCGGGTATCCAGAATCTCCTGAAATATTTACACTATACAGAGATACTTGCTTCACAAAAAACTATTAGCATAGGTTCGAATATTAACTGGTCTTACCTAATAGCCAAACATGTTCACCTTGTTGATGAAGCTCTCGCATATATCCTTCAATTCTGCTGGCAGACCAAATGTGGGAGTCATGGGCACATCCTCCAAACTTAGCATTGATAGACAAGATGCAAAGATTGGCATCACATATCTGAAATTGTATATGAGTCTTTAAAATGAAGTTACCTCTGACTACCCCTGTAGGATGACACAATCAAGTTACCTTTGAATTAGAATAATAAACGATTGTAGTCAATGGAATAGTGGTCAAAGTAATGTAGTTATCACCTATCACTTTGGTTGTTTATATTATGTCATGCTCTTTTAATTTTTTTTTGTTAATGTACTTTTGTGAACTTACCATTTGAACATTTAAAGAATGATATCCTTTTCTATTTATATACAAATGTTCATTCTCATTTGGTTTAAATATTGCCACATGTGTACAATCAATACATCCGATTACACCTGGCAAAGAGAATCGTCTGTGAAATCTGCAAATATAATAAATATTATTTAAAAATAGGTAACACAATAGGTTCCTCTTAAGCTTCTTGCTTATCATATTTCCTACAAAATCAACTTAGTTATTGGAACATAAAATAACTTACTCTTGTTTTATTAATGACCTTGCTGCAATGGTCTGTGGGAACACAATCCACTTGGAACAAATAGCATCACTACACAAAGCGTCAACCACATCACGAATACATCGGCTCGCGGTTCGCTGCACGATGTGTTGAGTGATGCCAACTATTCGCTGATAAGAGCCCGTGGCGAAGAAACTAAGGGCACACAAGACCTACGAAAAAAATTTCTTGTTAGAATTTTTAGAGTTATTTTTTACAGTGTTAGTTAAGTCTCCATACTTAAATTGTTATTTAGTACCTAATAAAAAAGCTTTGCTTACTTACTTTAATCTCCAATGGTAACTCGTTTGTTCCTTTCAAGTGTGTACGCCTAAGTTCATAACATAGTTTATAAAAAATGTCTTTAGTAAGTCTAAAATGTTCAACAAATAAGTTGTCTGGCAAGTTGCTAACTTTTTCAAGACGTTTTCGGTTTTTATGTCTTCTCTGCCGTCTAAGCCAAGTTTCTTCATTTTTGGCTGCCCACAAAAGCCTCAAAGTATGCATATTAACTTTTAATTAAAACACGATACACAAAACACAAGTAAGAAACTCAAAGGTTTACGCTTTACTATTGGGTTAGAGGAATCGTTTGGTTAGCGATTAGTAGAATAGAAACTTATCTATTTGTTCTGTCAAAAATAGCATCTTGTCTACCACTTTGTATGGGATTATTCTACTGTCAAAATAGAATGATGACGTATGATAGAATAGAGACACAGTAGAAAGCATCTTGTCTACCACTTTGCTACTCGCTTTATGGAATCACGTGACTTATCTATCGGAACTGTCAGTCCCATACATTTTTTTCTATTTCTATTATAGAAATCGTCAATAGAAAGGCACTTTGTCTAGACCTACTAGCTATCCAGTAGAGTGCTCTGACTATCCAGGCTACGGCTATGAAATAATTTTTCAAGTAAAAATTAAATATTTGGAGCTTATTATTAAGGCAGAGAGCTGATCACTGCAGTAATAATAAACGTGCTTGTTTTTTAGGTTTATATGAAAAAGAAGGGATAGTTAATGGATTCTAAAACACCAATAATATAATTAACTCAAAGGCTTATACGAAATTCAATTTTCGTAGAAACCACGAGAGAGCTTGCCATTTAACTTAAAACAAAGTTATCTTATAGTGGCCCCCACCAATTATTCTATTTTCATGCTTTCCTATATTCTGCTTGAATGTAGCGCCAATAATTGAATATGGTTAGTAAATTGGTTCCCGGCTTGTCATTGAGATAAACCAATTTCTACTTTATGGTTATGCTGTTAAAGTGTTAGTGCTCGTTGATACGATTAATGCAGGTAATAAAGTGTATTTGCAGCTAAACAGATTGTTGAGGGTGGAGCATATCGATTTGATCGTGTACTACATAATTGAATAATATAGAATATTATTGAATAATATAGTAAATATAGAATGGTTTATGGCTATTCTTTTACAGATAATACGGGTAAAAAGTATGAAGAGTTTCAAAACATGAAGAGAAAATGTCAACGAAATCTCAAATAATCTCTGATATTTATATCTATAGTTTTGTAGAGATGAGAAATGAAATTAGTTGAATTACATTTTAAGATAAGAAACGAGAATCGCTCCACGGAAATGGCTAATGTGAGACTTTTTTTTTTTTAAGTTTAGATATATTTTTAACTTAATAAAATATAACGATAGTTGTTTTGTTTAAACCAAATTTATTTTTAGGCTATTGTAGGTTTTTTCTAAAAGTATCAAATATAACACGACACTAACATCTGAAATCTAATATAGTGGGCGGGCGGGGTGTAATTACACGGGCGTTGCATGTTTTAGCCAAAATGCAGACCGCTTATAGTTGTAGTTGTAATATTTTGTAGTTGGATTCTGTAGCCATGTTCGAAGAGTGGAAATGAGTAGAAATTAGTCGTAATTAAAAATGGAAGTGGAACTCTTTTGTTTCGCAAGTATGTTACAACTTTTTACGTATGCATTTTCCTTTTTTTATGTAGTCACCGCATTAAACCTATTATAGCTAATTCCTCACATTTAGATTCTCACAATACAGAACTAGCTTAGTGTGGAGATTTTAGTTTTAAGAAACTTAATGTAGGACTTTCATGGAATTGAGACTTTATTACGTTAAACATTTATTTATCAATTTTATCTTACTGGGATTTTAACTGTTTTAGAAGCACTTATCGATACCGAAGTTTCGTGTTTAGCTGGCCATACTTTCCAAAATGTATATATTCACTACGTTTAAGTGCTTGAGGTACACTATTTTTACAAATACCTCCGCTCACGAAGAGATACTTAACTAGTGTTTGGAAAACATTAAATAACCGTTTTAGTAAAGTTATGATTTCGAAATAAAAACTTAATTGTTGAAATAAGAATATCTGTGCAACGATGCATCGGTTATTTCTTATCTATACAATACATACTAATGTTCAGTGATTATTTTAAATTAGTAAGTGGTTATTAAATAAGATGAAAAATATATCTAGGCTTAGTTTATTTGAGAATAAATTTATTTATTATTATAAAATGAAAATTCGTCTGTAAAAAGTAACTACGTGAATGTAAAAAAATATTATAATTGGTTCCATCTTAATGGAATGTTTACTATTTGTAAAAATATTACTCTCGATGTTGAAGGTAGTTGACGTTCAACATTGGCAGAACTATACTAGCTCATATGTTATACTATATCTTACAGATAGCATTTTCAGTTCTTATACTTACGCACATTATACATAAAACACTATTTTACGGATTTTGCGCACGTGGACGTGCCCGATTAAAATATTGTAACAACTAACAATTCCTGTGCATGTACGACAGTTTGTTGCAACTGTTGCGATCCATCCTTTCGCACCGAAGGTTCTGGATTAGTCTCTTAATTGGCAAATGTTTGTGTTAAGAAACGGGCATTTGTAAGTATATCCGCTACCTTAGTACCCGTAATACAAGCCTCATTCATGCTTTTTAGGCAAGAATAATTGTTAATATTAATATTTATTTTAATATATAAATTAAATATTTCTTAGCTTGTAATTTTTCCATAGATTGAGGTTATAATAAAAATCAATGGCAATAACAACAAATAAATTTAAATGCCAGAATATACTGACCAACAGCCTGCGAGGATGGAAAGTTAAGGTAGAAATACCATAGTATACCTTAATTCCTACCATTTAAGTACTAGTACTATTTGACATTCCAAGATCATAACAGAAATAATCGAATACCGTCGCGAGAGGCTATAAACTTCCCGGTATTTAATAGCTTTGAATTCTCGGCAAACTTCGCAATCATTTACCATTAACAGAATATACGGTTCTGACCATTAGTGCTGGGAGTCAATATGGTAGCAATGCAAACATTGGGGCTGCCGAGCCGCCTCTTTAATTGACAAACAGACAGACCCTATTTGCAATATTGATTTATATTGGGGCGTAGATATCAAAGAAAGAGTTGTAGTGAAAACTTGCGTACTTATGGAAAGACAAACTAAAATGAAAACAAATTAAAAAAGTTTGTACTTATTTTATTAATGAACATAACCCATAGCTCTTAAGTAAATATAAATCAGTAAGTTACATTATAGCTTACAGTGAATAACAGATATACATTTTATAATGGTCAATAAGATAAAAGATTAAAAGTAGACTACGATACAACAACGATACAATACATATCAGCTTAGTCTTAGTAAACTCAATCACGTTTATTAAGAATTTGTGAAACTTCCTTGAAGCTTAATTTGTTAATGTGGATAACATTATAGTAGTTTTCATAAAGCAAGCCTTACAGTGCTTACTTTGGGCTAGGGTAATTGGTGTGAATGTTAGAAATATTATTATTATTATATTAGTTTTCAAAAAAGATTAAATTATTAGTCCTGTGTGATGATTTCAGCCAAAGTGTATCAAGCGACAGTCTTGGATCATGTTGTGAAACCTCTCAGTAATACACTTTTTAAAAATTTACCCTGGACTTTCCAGCAGGACTGTGCACTCTGTGGTTACAAGGCACGAACTACCAAAGCCTGGCCTGAAACCGACGTTTCGGACTTTATAAGACCTGAAGACTGGTCCTCATCTAGCCAAGACCTCAACCCTTTAGACTACAAATTATGGTCAGTTTTACCTGATGACCTGCTCTAAACGACACGGAGACATCGAGTTTCTTATAAAATCTCTGGAGCAAGCAGTGGCGATTTTCCCATGAAAACAGTGCGTAAATCCACAGATTCGTGGCCAGACAGATTAAAGGCCTGTACAAAAGTATTTCGAATAGATTTTTTTATTTTTTGCTGAGACTTTAATAAATATGTACATATAAGTTTTAGTCCATAAAAAATGTATTTTCATTTTTAACAGAACTTATGACCGGACTAGGTACAGTTACGAGTAATATGACGTATATTGAATTTAATTTATATAAAATTTCAGCAGGTAGTAACGTGCCCGGTTTAAATATTGTGAAAATAGTAGAAAATATATATATATAATAAAATAAATAAAAAATCAATATAGATATAATAAAATAACGACCATTGTCTTAGTCATCTTGTGATCACGGCTCCTGTAAAGGAGTCGAAACGACAGGAATTACTAAAAATTATGCCCAAAAAACCCTAAACAAAACAACTTTTTGAAGAATATACAAAATTTTAAATAGAAAAGTAATCCAACCTGAAAACTGTAATTTATTTGATTAAAAACTGAAAGGTTCCTAAAGTTATATGTTTAAAAAATCTGAAAGTAAATACCAATACCAAAATCAAACCAGAACCCTCATTCCAAATATTCAGGCTGGCACAAACTTAAAAAAAATGGTGATAGATTAAATTGTAGATTATAAAAACATTAAACTTTAATTCTCCATTTTTAGTCATATATTAATTAAATTTGTTTTTAAATGTTGGTTCTTTTTACTACTTTTTATTCTTATTTATTAATTTAAGTTATAATTGATAATACGTTTTATTAGCGCACACTTGAAATTTTGTTTCAAAAACTACTGAACCGATTTTGATAAAACTTGAACAGTTCTCTACGTTGGACTATACCTAGTCTAAATAAAAATATATTTCAACTCGACTTTTATGAGATATGCGGGGGCAAACATGTATACACTTATGAAATACAGCACCCATGTGTAAAAGCTGGTATAGATTAACATTTATATAAAAACTGCATAATTCTGACAATAGTACACCTATACGAATCGAATAAATAATTATTTTTTTGTAAATAGGTTAAAAAAGTGAATAAAGTATATACTACAAAAATGTATACTGCTGAGAATCTAAATGGATACATTGAGTCATTAAGTGAATTCAGTGCTCTCACAATGGTCTGTAGCAGTCAGGTGTAAAGTGAGTGCTTCGGTCAAACCTGTGCGATCAAAGCTACTGTTGCTTTAGTTATTTACTTGGCTTATGCAATTGCAGTGTCTGGAGTTCAATGGCAAGACCTTGAAGTAGTAAGTCAAAACGTAGATCCAGTTATAAATTAAGAATAAGAAAATTGTTTTTACTTGTTTCAGAGAAAATACAATAGGTATTATCAACTAACCAGGGCACAGATTTGACCGTCTTAACAAACAAGATGATTCTAGTAATATATGTGTTAAAAAACAAACAGTTTATTTTATGTATAAGTACCGTTCAAATCGAAATCGCTTAAAATTTAGATTTACTTTTCTGGTTACAGATCTAACAGTTTAGAAATATTATAGAAGTTATTGTTATTGGTGAGGTTAGGTTAAAACAGTAGTTTGGTAAAAATTAATCAAGTTAATTAATTAATTCAACAAAATATTCCTAAATTCGTGCGTGCGCTACACTAAAAGATCTTATGCCACCATGTACAAGCTTCGATCATAAGACGTGAGCGACCAAAGCAACTCTGAACCTGAAGCAAAAAATATATAAACTCTATTCGGTTTACAAAAGTTCCTACAGCTCCATTAGACATACATTGGCTGACGTTCTCACTTCGCAATCGCTTTTGTAGTGCAGGTTTGGCCGAAGTTATAGTGTGGGGTTCTTTTGTTACAAAAGCGAAGCTGTGACTTCTGATAACTCCGTTGCTGTTCAACCAATCAATAACTTACTTTCCTATTCAAAATTATTTTGAGTTCAGATTGGTTCAGGTTCAGATGCAAGACTGGTACTGCATCTGAACTATTATTAATATTTAAAAACACCGAACTTATTGAGGTTTGTAAGGCCAATGTCTTGTAATGGGCAATGTAACGGATACAAGAAACTCGTCAGTTGTAACGATATTTACAATACTGTACATCGTCACCATAAATAATCCTCAAAAATAGTAGTATTCTATAATCAAAACAAAAGCAGTGTTTTTAGTTCATTACATCGTTGATAACAACAAAGTCAAGAAGTGTCTGTTTAAATAAGATATATTTATCATACGGAGAATAAAAGACAAGTTTATAATATAATCGGTAATACTAGTAGTTTAAAGCAGACCCATGAACCAGCCATCACCTCGGTCAAACATTTTGGGAACGTAACAATCCACCACCAAAGAGATATTTCAAGAGTCATAAACAACTAACTACCAGCAATAAATTGTTGTAGCGTACAATATGTCTTTACTGCATGTAATCTATGCGATATCTACACATACGAATCAGTAAGTAGTCCCTCCAAACGTGATGCAGTTGGCGTAAAGTTATGTAGATACCCAATATCAGCCAAGATGGTTGTGTATCAATTTAGTCTCCTAACGGAGTAAACGCAAACGCCAAATAAGGATTCAATTACTAAAGTTATTTAACACTATAATATCTGACACATGTAATATAAAAATAAGGATAATAATTTTGTTAAAAATTTACAATACAAATTATAACGAGTTCGTTACAGCGTGTGGTTCTTCCAACGTTCAATAAAATAATGGCATCCACTGCCAGTTATCTCCTATAATAAAACCTTGCCCCACACCGCTTATAACGACCACGCTCCGGGCTACAACGCCCTTTTAAAACGGGTACAATACAACTATTTTTAAAAATGATTGGACGTTTAATCGACTACGATACAAAACAATTATTTTTAAACAGAGTTCGACGTTAAACCGGATATGAAACAATATCACTACTTTTTGAATTATTGAAAGATTAATCGAAAGTTGTATTCTACAACTACTGATAATCATTATTATCTTACTACAGTGATTACAATATTAATGAATCAAATTATAGAATTATTATTATTATTAATGTTTACAAATCTATTTATTTAAATTTTGCAACTAGTTCTATTTCGATCTCTTCCTCCGACACGGCTATACTGACATATCACACGGTCTCGTGTGATGTTGAAGGCGCATCATTGTTATCTGTGACAAGCAAATACAAAGAAATGGAATAAATTGCTCGGCCACTTTTGATTTTTTTTCAGAGGCACCGTACGTGATAATTGTTAGTCTTAGTCAGTAACCAGCACACTATTTCGATAACTTTTATGCCAGTCGTACTGCCTTTTTGTGATTAATTCGTCATATAAATTATTTTTCAGTCACTAAAAGAACACAAAGTTGTTGTTCCTCCTAGTTGATGCAACAACCTCCTCGCCGATAAGATAAATTCGTCAACATTTAAACAACCTTTATAATTTAAATAGTCTTATAACTTGAACCAATTTTCAAACATTAAGGCAACATGTGCTAACGTAACACAAGATATATAATCAATATCCACAAAGTAGAAATGTAAGTAACAGAGCCTTACCAAAATTATCGTCTGATAGACACGGGTCCAGCTCTGTAGGGATATAACAGTGACCGTGTGGACGTAAGCGGTCTCGTGAGTACTTATAGGTGCGGTTACAATTTTAACTTTTAAGCCTGTTTATATCGCCTTCTTGTATTTCGACGACTTTATAGTGGCCTTTATATTTTAGATCCAATTTGGTTTGATTCCTTTCGTGATTTTCTATTAACACGAAGTTTCCTTCATTAAAAGAAATTATTTTTGAGTTATTTTTAACAAAACGTATTTTATTTAACCTAGCTTTTTCCTTTATTAATTTTTCAGCTGTATCTCGTATCTCCTTGAGATCATTTTCAGTCTCGTGGTCATCAATTATCGCCAAACTTAGTCTAGCTACTCTACCTATCAATAACTCTAATGGTCTGGCGTTGTTCACTTTATGTATTTCGCTATTTATGGACAATTGGGTATCATCTAATGAATCCTGCCAAGATTAATTTTGACTAGTTTCTATTACAGTCAACATATTTTTATAAGACTCATTATATGTTCCGCTGGACCGTTAGCTGGACAAGAATCCGTGGCTATTAAATGCAAATTAATAGTGTGATTGCAGCAAAAATTAAATTAAATTCTTTATTTGCAAAACACTTACCTTGGCCTGCTATTATTCGGACACAGGTGCCAAATAGAGATATAAACGACTTAAGTGCCCTAAGCGCGCTTTCAGTATTAATTCGTATAGAATCTATACATATAAATAAAATTGGAGTGTCTGTTTGTGATATTGAAATAACCATTTTTTACTACATGCATATGAATATTATATACGATACATACACCAAAATAACATTTTTAAAAATTTTTGTCTGTCTGTCTGTTTGTTCCGGCTAATCTCTGAAATGGCTGGACCGATTTTGACGGAACTTTTATTGGCAGGTAGCTGATGTAATAAGTAGTAATTTAGGCTACTTTTATTTTAGAAAAATTATTAATTTTATAAAAATAAAGTAATGTTTCAATGTCCAAGTACTGTCCTGTATTGTCCCCGGCAAATAAGTTGAACATGATTTTGAAATCACGTGACATGCGCAGTAGTGAATAATGTACCTAAACTTGCTACTGCGCATGTCACGTGATTTCAAAATCATGTTCAACTTATTTGCCGGAGACTATACAATACAACGCGCCCCTTAGTTCTTCCACCAACGAATCAATATCACAAAGGCTGCCTCTCGCGCGGGCTCAGAACACGCGACTGGGCTATTGCTGACGGTTGTGTCTCAACGACTTCATTTAGAAATTGATTTCCAGTGCTTATATCATACTTTTGATTGATAGTTTGATTAGATTTAAAAAAAAATAGCAAATTAAAATTACTGTGCCACAGCAACGCGTGGCTGGGTCAGCTAGTATCGAATAATGACATATTTAGTGAACGCATTAATAAGTACAAATATCTATTCCTTTGAGTCGATTTTACCACTAAGTTTTCCTGTAGCATCTATATGAATTGTGCCAAGGGATAATAACTTTTGATAAATGATGTAATTCTATCTGTTGTTTGCTACCGGTTGATTTAGCAACTTTGCATGTAATACAGTTTTCCACAATTTTTTTACATATTCAGTCATATTTGGAAGCCAATAATGTTGAAAGACCTTTTCCAGAAGTCTCACCCCAAATGGGTGATTGATTCATGTATGTGATTTATTACCGTCCACCAAAACGCTCTTGGAACACATGGGAAACGTAGCTTAACCACTGGGAAACGTAGCTTAACCACTGGTTCGTTCGCTCAACCATGGCCTGTCTCACCAACATCACGTCGTCACCACTGGTCTTTGAGCTACAGAGGTATCTCTCTACGACAGTACTGACGTCTGCATACCCTACAATTACTGGTATCAACAGGTCATCGATGTGCAGCAGGAAAAGAGTCGCAGAACAGACCCCTGAGGATCTCCGGCATCAAAAGCCATTGAGTCAGAGGAGTAGCCGTTGACAACCACTATAATAGATCGTTCAGTCAGGAAATCAACTATCCAACTATAAAAGTCAGCGGGGATACCATACGCAGGAAGTTTGCGCAGCACAGTTGCGTGCCAGACCCTGTCAAAAGCCTTCGAGATTAGTGACACTGCAAGTCCTTCGCCGTACATCTCGAGGGCCTCACCCCAGCAATTCGTCACATAAACCAGAAAATCCCCAGTTGAAAGTTCACAGAAGCATTGACAAGCTTCCAGGTTTTTGGTACGGTTTTTGACTTGAGAGAGAGGCGATACAATTGTTCAGTACTTTTGCTGGTATGCCATCAGGACCACTGGCCTTATTCGCTTTGACTGACTTTAAGAGGGACCAGAACTGTTTACTTCCATTTGGGTAGGATGACAGTTTAGTTCCTATTCAGCTGATGTGGTCTAATCTCGCCTTTAGAATGACACTTTTGCATGACTTGGCGGCCAAATTAATGGCTCTGTTCTTCGTTCGGATTCTCTGTGTACGAAATTTGCGATCGCGGATTTGCATCTCAGCTTGGTAAGCAGACTGTTTTCGATAATTAACACGAGTATAGGCAGCATGATATCAAGGTCGGGACTTGTAACCGAGTGGTACGTCGGGGAATGTAATAAAATACTCCATTCCCTGCTGAATTACATCCACGATCGCATCAGCGGTGCACAAAGGGTCGCTCGAAGAGAAGCAAGTTTGCTGCCAGGCATAAGATGCAACGTAAATATGCATTTCGTCACAATCTGCTGACTCGTAACGCCATACCCGCTTCATGCGCCTAGGGCTATCATCCGGAGGAGAGCAGATCGACACTGATTTCACCATTAATTGCATTAAAACAGCAAAAGTGTCATATCCATAAAAAAGGGATATATATCAAGGTCCAAAACTTCATATCAACATCAAGATTTCAGAGTACACAACTCTAACACATTTTCCAATAAAAAAGTTTAACTGACGGTAAGGACATAAGCAATGCATTTTCGGATTATTTTCTATCGAGCTTTGTGGTTACTTCGCAACTTCCTATCTACACTAATTTGCAACTTCCGACATCTGTTTCTGATGTGTAATCAATAGATGTTACTGAAGATCTTATCCTTAAACTTCTTAAAATTAGATACCCATAAATCAGCAGGGCCTGCAATATTTTTGAAAAGGTGTTCGGAATCTATAATAATACAAGTAAGTTTGCTGATCAAGAGGTCCATTGATGAGTGCATCGTTCCAGATGTTTGGGAATCGGCCTTTGTAATACCTGTACGCAAAACGGAATCGAAAAATCTTGTTAGCCAATTTTCAAACTTTGCATTTTTGAAACTACAACTTTTGGAAAAAAATAGCACTCAGGCAGTTGTATAATGCTATTAAGCACTCACTAGATGACTTTTAGCATGAATTTTTATCAGAAAAATCCAAAATTTTTAAACCTGGCATTGTTGTATGATTTTACTACTGCCACTATGGATAAGGGATGCAAAGTTGACGTAATGTTTACTGATTACAGTAGGGCGTTTGATCGAATTCAGCATGATCGGCTCTTGGTCAAACTTAAACTCATCGGTATTATTGGTGATCTTCTGAGGTGGTATAGCAGTATTAGGTATATTAAGAGACGAGCCTTTATGATGACGGCGGTAATTTTAGTGGAATTATGTGGCACAAGGCTAATTTGCTTTGTGGTGATTCTGTAAAATCAAAATGTGCTTGCTTAATGTGCGGTTTGCTCGAGGGCTTATTTAACAATATTCACTTGCAGCGAATCAGTAATTTAATTAAGCCATCATGAGCATATTGTATTCCATATACAAACTTACGATCACATATACACACTTAGCAAATTTTGATAATTGTTTTGTAATATCTATTGTTTGGAGGTCGAATACTAAACACCGATATATGGTTCGTTATTTGATTACTATTACTTTCCTATAACTATTGAAAAGAATTGCCTTCAGCATTTAATTGTAACGTTGTAAACGTACATGTTATAAAAAAATAATCCTTACTAATATTATAAATCGGAAAGTGAGTTTGTTTGTTTGTTTGTTCCGCTTTCACGCCGTAACTACTGAACCGATTGCTTTGAAATTTTGCAGACATAAAGATAAAAATCCGGATTAAATAATAGGGTACATTTTATCCTGGAAAAATTTGATATTCCCGAGGAAAAACAAAAATATTGTTTGCTTGATGGATGGATTGTAGATGGCGCTGTGTGTAGTTTAAAACAAGGTAAAATATTGCAAACGAACATAAACATGTAAATTTAGAAGCCAAATGATACGATAATGAATCCCCGAAAATGAGTAATTCCCGAGGGATGACGTACAATTTGTTTTATCGTCTAAACTGTTTTTTTTACATCTACTTATATGTTGCAAACGAATATGAACATGTAAATTTTGAAGCTAAATGATACGAAAATGAATCCTCGAAAATGAGGAATTCTCGAGGGATGACGTACAATTTGTTTTATCGTCTAAATTGTTTTTTTTACATCTACTTATCCTGAAATCACTAAAGTCAACGAAATACTAATTGGTATAAGTATTAGTTACGTTATTTAGTTCTTGAGGTATGCGATAGATGGCGCTGGGTGTTTTTTAAAACATGGTAACGATGTGTTTTTTCTGCATCATCGTGCAAAATCTGCATGTTTTTGCTCCACAAGGGAAAACATATAATATAGTGTACCATTCAGTTTTGGTTTAACAACTGTATAACAATTGTATCCAGCGTTACATCTCGCTTCTTAGATTTTTCCGTGGGAATGAGAAGTTTTCGTATAGTTGTGCTTTATACCGCAATATAACCGAATTCCACGCGGGCAAAGCCGCGGGCGGAAAGCTAGTATAATATAAATACAACTTAACACGTTTTAGCGTTTGTCCGTGCGATGTCTTATCGCTCGTTTTTTTTGTATTCATTGTTCTATGCGGTGAACCGTTCGAATCAACGCCGGCCGGTCATTCCCTTCCACTTTTTAACCGACTTTAAAAAAGGAGGTGGTTTCTCAATCCGACCGTAAAATATGCTTTTTTATGTTTGTTCGCGGATAACTTCGTCGTTTATGAACCGATTTTGATTATTCTTTATTCATTGATATTAAAGAAGATATTGTAGAAGTGGTCCCATGATGAGAAAATCAGGGTTTGATGATGGCAGACCAAAGAAATCGAGGGAAACTTTCAAAAATCGTAGGGGCGATTGATGTGTTTTTTTCATTAACAATAAGTATTTTTTATTTTATTTATAAATTTAATATCATTACAATTTAATATCATTTAATGCACTACAATTTAATAAATGTCTGGAGTAGATCTGATGATGGAGCCAAGAGACAGTCGAGGGAACCCCTCAACGATTCGCAGCAGCTACCTTGTGTTTGAGCTTGATTAATATTTCCGTCTCAAGTAACCGTCGTCTCCTCATTCGAGAAGCATCCTTGCTTGGTCTACCTATCACTTAAAATCGTAAAATAAAATAATTTTTAACAAAAAAAAACGACTGCAAAAGACTGCAAAAAGTAATTTACCTCTCACAAAGAAATACTTATTTTCATTAAATTAAATAGGAATGATTAAATAATTATTTTATAATATTGAAGTCGGTGCCAGTAAATGTGTAAATTGTCAGCGGGCGACGTTCAAATGGTTTTCGGAAATGTTTAATGGCTGAATAAATGGCGAGTAATGCGCGATCATAAGTACTGTATTTTTATTGACTCGAAGACATTTTTTTTAAAAGTAACCCAATTTCTGCCACGTGTCGTCACACAAAACTGTCCTGTTGCTGCAAAACTGTCTCAATGCAATTATCTGATGCGTCCGTCATCATTGCTATCGTCGAATCGAGATAAGGATGTGACAGAAAAGGTTCATTATTGACTAATTGTAGCAATTTTACTTTTAATTTATATGAACCAATTTACCATTTTATTATTTTGTTTTTATTGTCCTAGAAATTCTCTTGTTGTTGTCAAAAATTGTGTGTTTGGCTCGGCAGCAAAGTTTTTAACTACGCTTAGGATTCTATCTTCATCCAGTCCAAGAATCCTTCGCTAGCTCAGGTTTCAATAGAGGTAACTCGCGGCTAAATCTCAACTTTCCAACCGTGCATAACTATTAACTAACTGGTTGATATTACCAAATAGTCGCACTATTCGTTTTGGTTCCAATTTTGTGATACGTACCGATAAGGCGTGGAATTCTTTGCCTGAGTTTGTGTTTCCTGACAAATACAATTTAGAGGTTTTCAAGACAGGAATGAATAGGTATCGTCTAGGCAAGCTCATCACGTCTTCGATCGCATCATCGTTTACCATCAGGCGAGATAGCGGTCAAGCGTTTACCTGTTTACGAGTAAAAAGAACAGAACTAAATTGAGTTAATTGATTTAGTCGGTGAATGATCGAATGAATAGGTTCATTCGTAACTTGAAGACACGTGAATTGTATTTGTCAGGAAACACAGATGCAAGCAAAGAGATCCACTTTTAGCAGTACGTAGCTTTGTAGCGGTACAAAATTGGAACCGAAATGCTTAGTGCGACTCTTTGGTAAATCAACCATATAATGATGGCGCCTATTTGTAAGTCTGAATATCCGTTGCAAAATTGGGGACGGCGGAACAGGGCTGTGCAATTCTGATGCACACTGTCCTAATTGTATCCTATAAAAGACGAATAGGCTATGCTGAATGCTTTTGCACTTATTATAAATTTTGCAAAGTTGTCGCAAAGTGTGTTGTTTTTCTATTTTTGATTTAGGATGATATTGGCTGTCTTTTTAATATAAACTTTAGTGAATTTAATACAAAGTGACAAATAAATATTATAAATATCTTTTACCTTCTTTCTCGTTCCTTTTCCCTTGTTTATGTGAAAGTTATCACTAGCAACTTTATCAAGTTTGAGCATATTTTTAATGGACCGAGAACTGGGGCCCTTAATATAAGGCTTGAAGAGATATTTCATTATCTGAGTGGTCTCTGTACCCTGACAGTTTTACTTATTATAAGTTGTGTATTGACTTCTATTCCAATATTTTTATATGATAGACTGTTATTGTGCTAATTTTTTATTGGAAATTAATTAAAAAATGGTTTAAAACTCACGACTTGATTATTAAAATTGCCTATTAAGTACTCTATTTTGTACACTTAATTTAAATACTTATATATTAAACGGAAAATCGGATTTTTTCGAAACTCGGGCGTGATTAAATGACCGCTTTCGAACTATGGTGTATTTATCCAGAGCAAATAAGCATATTGACTACGATTTATAGGACAAACTCGTAAAATGTAACCTTTCATGTGCGTTGCAGGCAATTTTGAAAGAATGTCTTCAAAGAAACTTCCAAATCAGAATCACTTCATCATAGTTAAAATTAGCTGAGGAGTAGAAAGTTTGAGTGTTCAAAATTTAAAGTTGGTTAAGTCAAATGTTTTGTGAGATTTATTTTATACAATTATATATGGTTATAAAAAGTTCCACCTACTTCCTTCTTTTGGCACGAACCAAAAGATGTTTTAAAAAAAACTTATTAAGCTTTAGATTTATTAAAAAACAGGGTCAAAAACATATTTCAATTTCCATAAATATTTAGATATTCATTTCGACTTGAAATTGTCACTAAGAGCCAGGTCTAAAAAATGCTCTGAATTTACTAAAGCTGATCATGAAAAAAAAAAAATCTATAATCAATTCTATATTGATTATAGAATTTTTTTTTTTCGTTTTTTATGGTATTATAAATGCAAGGAGGTAAAAATAATAATAGATTAATGGTTATAGATATATATCAGATTTTGGGAACTAGATTTATTTTGATAATTTTTCAATTGACAAGCAGTTTCACAATTATTCTAATTTGAATAAAATTGTAATTTTAAACTGAATAATACTTAAAACAAAAACAAATTTTTGAATTGACCGAGTTTGCTTAAGGACCGTATCGCACCAAAATCCGAAGTGAACATAAGTGGTCTTTGCCCGTCCGGCTGTCGAGCACACTACCCCACCCCACTTCCTTTAAAATGAGCGGTTACAAATCATGAATTTAGTTAACAATACAAATAAATTCATTAAGCAATTAAAGAAGGGCTATAAACCTTGAATAAATAACCATTAACTTTTGTTGTAAGCACTTGTATTAGAAATAATTAATAACAGAACAGGTTGAAGTGGTAAGAAAACTGCTATTGATTATTTTACATGTAAATTCCACGAGTTAAATGGTTATAATAGTTTAAACAATTTATTTAAGACATTATTGATTCATGCTTGCGGCCACATAAATGAATTCGATTGGTTCAAAGGTAATCAATTCTCAGTATTTATAAACGATGTCGTCATTCACCCTCCGCAGGATAATTCAACGTATGCAAATAATATTGTCGAGAAAATTTATTTACGTAAAAAAATGTTTAGCATTGTAAATATTTAAAGAATAAAATTTATTTTTTTACATACCAGAACTGAAACCCTATCAAAAAACGACTATGTGATTAAATCCATTATACTTATAGTATAAATGTTAATTATAATACTTATAAATTAATAATTATTATGTTAATAATTATGATTGTTAACGCATAATAATAATATTTCTTCCATTCACACCTATCAGCCTAGCCCAAAGTAAGCACTAAAAGGCTTGTGTTATACTAGGGCTTGTGTTGTTTACTAGGGTAACGGATACACATACATACATATATGATACATACATATGTAATATTAATAGAAATATATATAAATACCCATGACTCAGGTCACTCATCATTCATAACCTACCTTACCAAGTTTGGGTGCATATCCGCGATCGGAAGGTCCGCGCACGGAGGCTCCGAGCGATGAAGAGAGCCTATAATTCGAATAGGGACGAAACTGTCATCCTACCCGAATGAAGGCAAACAGTTCCGGTCCCTTTCGAAGTCGGTCGAAGAAAATTTCTGTTCGGGTCACTGGTTCATTCTGCAACTGAGAAAGCAAGTTTATTTGCCTGTCTGTTTGTTTGCGAGCAATTCCCGTCTAGACACCGGCTTTCAACAACCACCAAACATATCTTGCTATGATTCTTCAATGTCGGAGATCATAATTCACAATAATCATGTCCGTAGAGTCTTACTTAGTCTGGACGTGAATAAGGTCAGTGGTTCTAAATGGCATACCAGCAAGGGTACTGAGGTATCGTGCGCCTGAGTTGTCTCCTGTGCTAACACGCTTGTATCGCCTATCTCAAAACAAAAACCGTACCAAAATCCTGGAAGCCTGGACGTTCAACTGGGGATCTTTTACTTTATATGTCGTACTGATGGGGCGGGGCCCTCGAGATGCACGGTGAAGCACTTGACGTGGCACTTGACATCTCGAAGGTTTTTGATAGGGTTTAGCACGCTAGTTTGCTGCGCAAGCTTCTTGCGTATGATATCCCCTTTGACTTTTGAAATTGATTAGCCGATTTCTGGAGACCTGGAGACTGCGGGGATGCCCGAACCCCTTCCGAAATTACCACCGGGTACTCCTGTCCCGCATTTCGGGATTTTTCGCGAGTTGGCGGGGCAACCTTTCACTCGTGGATAGCGCTAGTTCGGCCCCCTATTAACTGCGGTTGGCCACTGGCTAAAACCGTGCTTTGGATCCCGCTACCCTCCAGAATGAGTTACCTGGTACAGCATTGCCAAGATACCAAGCGGTTTTGGTATCCTAAGCTGCGCAACTGACTTATTACCGATCCCCATTGGCACCGGCACTCCCGCCCTCCGACGGAACTCAGGAGAGCTGTTTGGCGACGGATTTCGGCAGGATGGTAGTGACGAGCCAGGCGACCCCTTGCGAAGCCTACCACCGCCACTGGGATCATCAGCCGTCACCACGAGCTGAGTCGGTCCGTGGTGCCGTTGCCCGGGGTGGATCGCTAGAAGGTAAATCCCAATCACCCCAAAAAAATGAAGACACCGATATAAAAATTATATATAAACAGTAAATATGTAAAAAGATACCGATATAAAAAAAATATAGACAAATTTCCCAATTAAATGTTATTTTAAAGATATAAGAAATGTTATCTGTAATTATCTTTACAACTTTTAAGAAGTTGGACATATTTTATAAAGAATAATTTGGTTTTAGACTTAATAGACTTAACAAGACTTAATTTAGACTTAATTACTTAGAAATAAAAATACAAATATGTCAATCCATCAATCATACAAGAAGGATTTTAGATTAAACTATACATGGATATTCTCTAGATTTTTAATTAGTCACTTTGTCGAAAGGATACATTTTTATATCAACTACGTCACATAAACAAATACAGTATGCGTTTAGATTGGATGTGCGGTTGATTTTCGGCTTAAGTCGGTTTATTACTCTTTAAACATTATATAGCGCTATAAACCATTTGGGTGTTTTTTTATAGTTGTTTGAGGATTGACAGCAAACAATAATAGGTCTTTAAATATAAAATACTAAATATACATGTATCTGAGACGACATTATAAAAAGAGATTAGTAGGGCTATGTGATTTGAAAATTTTACATATTACGGCAGACTAAACGTGCCTTATACTGCAGAAGTTAGTTAGGGTAGAAGTAAGCTTATGTTAACATCATGCATACATCATGATAAAGTTTCTGCTAGATTTGGTTTTGATAGCGACTCCATGTTTTGACGGTAAGTAGTTAAAAATGAGAGTTTAAAACTGTATAGGAGTCAATGAAAATAATTAACGAAATATTTTTCTAAAAGTGTTTTAGGTATGCATTTCTAAACAAAATAGAGCTATTATTAAAAATTGCATCGCATTCCTCATGAATCGATCATCAACAATAAAATTAACTACAGTTGTCATAGATATAAGTGATCGAAGTTTCATTATATCCTACTTGTTGCTGACACATTGAAAATGGCATCTTGTTCTTACGTCCTCTTATCGGGAAAAGGTCAAGAACATAACACATCTTCTTGGAGCACTAGTATACATTGAATAGGGCTGTTAATATACGTAGTTAAACCAAATCTAACATTTTCCATGATATTATTTGCGGATAGTGCACGACTAAAAATATCATTATGCTTTTTATTTCGAACAAAATGTAAAAATTAAACACATCTCACTGTTTGTGGCATCGTATTATTTAAAAATTAAAATTTAATATTGTATGTAGGAAACGAATAAAGCAACCAACAAATGTTGTTTCTATTAACGTAATGTAATGTTTTGGTATCACTAATATTCCTTTGTTGTAAGAGGCACGCTGTACAATAATAATTTTAATATGTAAAAATCAAACACATCTCACTGTTTGTGGCATCATATTATTTAAAAATTTAAAATTAAAAAAAGCAACCAACAAATGCTGTTTCTATTATTCTTACTTTAAAAAATAAAGTATTTTTAGGATGGAAATTTTCGCAATCTTGATAAATATGAGTGTTCCCTTGGGCCGACCGGATTACCATTGTAGAAATTGGATACTCTAGTCACAAATTCAGCATAAAGGGAAGTACTTTCGAGGAGCTATAGGTATATGCTCTTGGAGCAAATTGCGGTCCTATTACTACTTATAACTTTGCAAGCATGTTTCAGGTTTACTTTGTATTACCTTCACCTATTACACCAGCATAAGTACCTCCTTAATTCTATGTCATTGTTTTTCTATCTCACGTAACGTAACGTAACGTTTTGGTATCACTAATATTCTTTTGTTGTAAGAGACATGTTGTACAATAATAATTTTAAATGCTTTTCATATTATTTAATGACAGCCCTTCCTACCTGTTATCAGTCTTGTCTGCTTAAGAGACTGCTATTGATCTCACGGATCAACGACAACCCTGAATCGGCTTGTATCTATTTTCATGTCTTGTGTACGTTTACACATCTGCTTGACTGAGGTTATAAGATTCTACGTATTTGAACTTTTCCATTATCGTTTCATGTGTTGTGATAACGGGCTCGTAAATGTGAGTAAATTACACATAATGCTTTAAATAAATATATACCAATTTAGTTATTTAAAATGACATTAATTTATTCATCAATTTTGTTCAACTAAAAATACAACAGTTTTATTTGTCGATGCTCGCAACCATAACACTTCTCGACTGTTAACAACAAGAAAACTGGCGCACGATGAAGCTGTCCGACTTACACGTAGCAACTTTGCAGATATGAAAACTCGTTTATTCCAAATACAAACTCGTTGTCAGGTATAATGAGTTTGTATTCAGAGTAAACGAGTACTTGCAAAATAATAGAGGATGAAATCTCAACTCTGCTGGTTTGCAAAAAAAATTACTGCACATATTTCAATAACTTTTGGACTAAATGATGCGGCATATGATTTTTTTTATCTAAGATATCTCGGTAGTGTTTACCTCATCGGCCACTATAGTGTCCATACAGTATTAGTACCCAATTGTGACCCGAAACAACAACATCACGTGCAATCGGAGGAGCTCTATCGAATCCTCAAAAACGCAGAGTCTTTGCGACCGATGGTTTTCGAGTTTTTATAAGTTTTCCCTATTTTTATAGCTGTATCCCTATTTTTTATATATTAAATAGGCTAGCGTTTGATCGCAGTCTCCCCTGATGGTAAGCGACGATGCGATTTAGGATGTGATGCGTTTGCCTAAATTCACTTGTGACTTGAAGACCCCTAAATTTTATTTGTCAGGAAACACAGGTTGTCCTATGAAAAACTGGGGACGGCAGAAGAAGGTTGTGCAGTTTTGCAACACACTTTCCGAAATGTATCCTAAAACTTTCAAGTAGGATTATCCCGGGCGCTATCGATCTGATATAATGGAAAATTCAAAAGTCTTTTTTAAAAAAGGAAAGAAAATAAATTAACATTAAATCGAATTTAATTGTTTTTCAAACAAAGAAAAGTGGAATTATTTAATGACGCGGAACAACCTCTCAGTTCGTGCTTTCTAGGTAGACTTGCAGAGGCAGTTGCCGGGGAACGTTGATGCAGCAGAAAATCAAAATCAGTTATTTAAGTTACATTTTTGGGATATAACAGATCACACAGTATCGAGTTGGACTCTGAGAATAGGTCTTAACTAGACGTTGATAGGGCGCAGGGCTGAAAAAGAGGCCGCCATTTTGGCAACAATCTTGAAAATTTGTTTTAATTTAAAAAAGGAACTAGAGTACGAAACTAGACTTTCAGAAGGTCAAAGTTGAGGACCATACATTGTTAAAAATTTCTGGCGTATGAACAGCGCTTAAGGCTCTGTATGGACAAAGTAAAAAAGATGAATTGAACCCCGACGATGCAACTCCACGACGGCAAATTTCTCATGCTTTATACTTCTTAAGTACCTTTCTTATCCTAATCGCTTATCCGCATTTTCAAAATCTACAGCTTCGGCACCGTATCTACTGTCCTCAAAACCGAAAACTATACAGTCAATAGCATTTTTTTCTTGGCGACTGCTTCTATTCAAAGCTATCAATTTATCGTAGAAATACTCCTCTATGTCATTACTAAATTCAGCTCTTATATTTAACATTTCGGTTAGTAAACTGCCATTATTTTCACATAAGGGAAAAGCAGATTTAATTTTTTCTTGCCATACCTCCCCGGTTGCATTACCGTAGGTTGGCCTTCAAACCATCGCTTGGCTATACCTATAAGCTTTGGTAACGCATACCAACCATAATATTTATTTCTCTCTCTGAAATGCCTCAAGGCTCTCACCTTGAGCTTATTCTCTCCTTGGCGTTTATCAATGATATCTCTGGCTCCATCAAACATCATGATCATCCTCGCTCTATTCCATTATTTGGGGTCGGCTCTCCTGATATGTTTCCGCCATTCAGGGCGTTTCCTTGTCATGTCGAGTGTAAGGCCCGTCGTCTGAAGGTCGTTGTTAATGATTTTCATCCAGGTCATAGGTGGGCGTCCTCGGCCTCTCTTGCCCTCATCAATGCGCATTACCGTCCGCGTTAAGTGGTCTTCTTCTCGGCGCATTACGTGCCCATACCAGCACAGGCGGCTCTCCTGTAACTTGGTGGTGATATCGGCAACCTTGAATGTACCCCTTATATGGTCGTTCCTCACTTTATCCATCCGGGTGACACCGCCGGACCAGCGCAGCATCTTCATCTCCGCTACGTGAAGCTTTTGTGGGTCTCCTTTTCTCATTGTCAGCACTCCAACCCATAGAGTAAGGCTGGTCTTACTGCCCGTTTGTACACTGTGCCCTTTGTTCTGATTGGGATTTTCTGGTCACATAGCACGCCACTTCATCCACCCAGCTCTCACTCTGTTTTCTATGTCCTTCACAATGTTACTATTTGAGTCCAGCACTGAGCCAAGATATTTAAATTCGGGTACTTGATTTAGTTTCATGCCGTCAATTGTTGGTGCCCAGTTAAGATTGCGGCCTGAGAAATTGCACCTCATATATTCGGTCTTTGTCCGGCTTACCCTGAGCCCTCGTCGTTCAAGAGCGGAAGGATGCTCTTGAACGTAACGTAACGCATACCAACCATAATATTTATTTCTCTCTCTGAAATGCCTCAAGGCTCTCACCTTGAGCTTATTCTCTCCTTGGCGTTTATCAATGATATCTCTGGCTCCATCAAACATCATGATCATCCTCGCTCTATTCCATTATTTGGGGTCGGCTCTCCTGATATGTTTCCGCCATTCAGGGCGTTTCCTTGTCATGTCGAGTGTAAGGCCCGTCGTCTGAAGGTCGTTGTTAATGATTTTCATCCAGGTCATAGGTGGGCGTCCTCGGCCTCTCTTGCCCTCATCAATGCGCATTACCGTCCGCGTTAAGTGGTCTTCTTCTCGGCGCATTACGTGCCCATACCAGCACAGGCGGCTCTCCTGTAACTTGGTGGTGATATCGGCAACCTTGAATGTACCCCTTATATGGTCGTTCCTCACTTTATCCATCCGGGTGACACCGCCGGACCAGCGCAGCATCTTCATCTCCGCTACGTGAAGCTTTTGTGGGTCTCCTTTTCTCATTGTCAGCACTCCAACCCATAGAGTAAGGCTGGTCTTACTGCCCGTTTGTACACTGTGCCCTTTGTTCTGATTGGGATTTTCTGGTCACATAGCACGCCACTTCATCCACCCAGCTCTCACTCTGTTTTCTATGTCCTTCACAATGTTACTATTTGAGTCCAGCACTGAGCCAAGATATTTAAATTCGGGTACTTGATTTAGTTTCATGCCGGCAATTGTTGGTGCCCAGTTAAGATTGCGGCCTGAGAAATTGCACCTCATATATTCGGTCTTTGTCCGGCTTACCCTGAGCCCTCGTCGTTCAAGAGCATCCTTCCACGCATACAGATCTTTTTCGATCTCTGATGGCTCTTCCGCGATCAGAACTACATCATCGGCGTACAATAAGCACAAGGGAGGACTCTTCTGTAGATTTTTTGTGACGTAGTTCATGCACAGGTTGAATAGGAAATGACTCAGGGCTGAACCTTGATGGACCCCGACATTTACATTGAAACTAGCACCGGTACCTGCAGGCGTTACCACCCGTGTTGTTACATTGTAGTACATATCTTGTATCAGATGGATGTATAACTTTGGAATTTGTTGGTCTCTAAGTGCCTGCCATATTAGTCGCCGTGGGGCTCGGTCGTACGCCTTTTCTAGTTCTATAAAGATGAAGTGCAGGTCTTTTTTACGAAGTTTGTACATTTCTGTTAATATGCGTACTGTATGAATCGCGTCCGTTGTCCCCACGCCACTTGTAAATCTACATTGATTTGGGGTTATGGTGGTTAGTTTTGTGAGCCGTTTAGTGAGCACTCTTTCCCATATTTTAAGGCAGTGCGACGTTAGCTTGATGGCCCTATAATTGCCACACTCTGCGATATCCCCTTTGTTTTTGTAAAATGGGATAAGATTACTTTGCCGTCACATATCTGGCTCCATCAAGCATAGTTTTTTTTTTCGCCGACGACTTGAAGGTATATAGAACTATAAACAAGCATACCAATGTTTCTCTTCTACAAAAGGATATCGACTCTATTCATGCGTGGTGTTCTGCGAATAAAATGTGACTTAATCCACAAAAATGCACTCATATAAAATTCAGTCGGAAAATAAACAACCTTCCATCCTGTCATCACATCTCTGCCCAAAATTTAACAGAATCAAGTACCACTCGTGATCGTGGTGTATTGCTTGACAAAGAGTTGAGTTTCGTTGGCCACGTCGACGAAATACTAGTTAGTTGTTCTTGGAAGATATTAAGTTAAGTCAAACGCATGGGTAAGCACTTTAAAAATATTAGAACCCTCGTAATATTTGTTTGTTATATGTGTATTGTTATACAGACATGTGAAAAAAAGAAGAGTAACAGTAGTCGGCTATATCAAACCAAATTGGTACCTATTTAAAGACGAAGAAGAAGTTAAAATATCTGAGTACTTGCTTACTTGCTCCAAAATCTACTTTGGATTGCTTCCTTTGAAGTTTCTAATGCTAAACAAATATTTTAAAAATTGAAAACTTATTTTCAATTTCTACTGTTACAAGTTGCCCCAAGCCTGTTACAACTAGCCATAATCACGGGGTAACTTGTAAAACTCGGCACATTTTTTTGCAAAGCCATTTTTGCAATAATTCGTCACAGATTTGATCAATATTTTATTTAAAAAATCCTTATTCGACTACGCAGATTCTTTGAAAAATTTATGATAGTTAAAGACCAGCAATACGGTTTTAGATAAAATAGAAATACGACTTTAGCCAACTATAAATTAATAAAGTCAATAATGCAATATTTGAAAAGCTCTACAAATATGGAATAAGGTGCACGGCGCTAAATTGCATGACTAAATAAAACCTGTAGAAACCATAAAAACACATACAAAAAACACTTTTCGAATCGACGTACAAGGCAAATAGATCTGAGGTGCCTCAAGGTACGCTGATTGGTCCTTTGCTGTTTGTACTCTACCTAAATGATTTGCCAACTGCTACAAAACATGAGTGAATAGTTTTCGCGGATGACACTATGGTTTTAGTGTAAGGTCCAATAAAATACAAGAACCTTAGTATAAAATAATATGAAGACGACATAAATTTAACATGAAACAATATTATTGGATGAAAATTTACAATCTTAAAGTAAACATTGAAAAGACTAAATATTTGCAATTTGGTACATATCGGACAAGAAAATTATCACTTAATGTTAAAAACAATAATAAAGTCTAAATTCTTAAAATTAAAATCATTTAAATTCTTAGGACTAAATAATGACGATAATTTTAGTTGGAAAAATCATATAAACCTGTGACGGGGTGCAGCCGGAGAAATAAAAGCTCGTTTAGGTCACTTGTTTTTATATTTAAGGAATTAAGGCACAACTGAAACAATTATATAAAAAAAAGGTAAATTACACTGAATACAAAAACAATTTCACATTTATCACTAAAATATATTATAAAAGGTAGGGCTACTTACAATAGTGCCTTAAAGAAACTTATAGACTTATAAACAGGAACTGGTGATACAGAATATATATACAGGAAAACTTGTGAATTATACTTATGAGCTTATTATACTTGTGAGCTTATTATAACTGCTCAGCACTATAAATATATTTAAATAATTTGTTATCGGTGAGTCAACCACTCTACGCGCTGACTCTGGTAAGAATCAACTTCGAACAAAAAAATAAAAAGAGACAGACAGTAAATTTAAAATAGGAAACAGAGACAGACAGTAAAGGAGACCTTTCTTTTCGGGCCAAAAATGTACCTTGGTACAAGTTATTTGAAAATATTCATAATAATGTACAAACACTTATTTCATATATAATATACCCATAAATTAGATTTTTATGAAGTTAATAAAACACAATAAATTATATACTTAATCACAACTGCGTAGAACGAAACGCTAATGTGGCACTTGTGTGTGACAGTCGGTTAGATTTTAACAAGTTTTTCGCGGCTCTGGAACACGGTATTTTAGTAAAGTCCGTAGGCTGATAAAATAACTAAACGCTTAGAATGATTCGCAATAGCAAGAAATATCTATTTCCGCTCTTGATCCTACTGTATATATTAAAAACAGAAAAATTCATAAAGCAGTGTTGCTGATAAACTTGTATACATTTTATATTTAAGACTAAATATCGAAAAATGTTTATATAACTTTAAGCTACAAAACGCTTCAAACTCAAAACAATTGTGTTTGCCAGCTAAAAAAAACATTTGTTGCAAGTAATGTATATTTTTGAATGATTTTATTTAGTGGTACAAATGTATTTAAAAATAAATAAGTATTTTTTTCGGAATATAGAATTTTTTAGCTATTTTTTGGTATCTTTGAATCTTAGGTACATATTTAGCCTTACTTATATGGAAAAAAGAAAGGCTCCTTTAAAACAGAAAACGAAGAGAAAAGAAAATATGAAAAATGGCCAGAGAAGAGCGCAATGAAAGCAACGAGTCGCCAATATAGCTATGGCGCCTCGTTACAATACCCGCTCCCCCCTGGAAGAAAAAATCCTGGGTATAAAAACGATTTTTTCATAAAACTATGTAAAAATAAGTGACCATTTTATATAAAAAAAAAACATATCTTTAACAAAAATGGATGAGATGAGAATTGTGAAATGAGAAAATAAGGAGACCAGCTTCCTTACATGCATCACTTTCCTTACATGCATCACTTTCATACTTCCAGAACATACTTCAGTCAACGGTCATGGTTGATTTAATAAGACAACCAGACTCCACGCGGTAGAGTATCCAAAATTTATTGAATACTCAACTGGCTCCCTACATCAGTGAAGGCTTATTTAACCAGTCACAACCCGCTGGGTGAAAAAAATAAAACAGTGTAGGCTTGCTTAACCAGTCACAACCCGCTGGATGAAAAATAAAAATTAGTGTAGGCTTGTTTAACCAGTCACAACCCGCTGGATGAAAAATAATAATTAGTGTAGGCTTGTTTAACCAGTCACAACCCGCTGGATGAAAAATAAAAATTAGTGTACGCTTGTTTAACCAGTCACAACCCGCTGGATGAAAAATAAAAATTAGTGTAGGCTTATTTAACCAGTCACAACCCGCTGGAAGAAAAAATTCCCTCAAGATTTATAATGAGGCTTTAACAATAAACTAAGAGGTTCTATTCTCGGTTTAAAAATTAAATATGCCTTCTATGAAGACTGAAAAATTAATGCCCTCTATGAAGACTGTAAGACTGTATAATTAAGTATGTCTTCTATGAACATAGTTAATGTATAGTAATTATTATGTGTTGTAATAGAATGAGTGAATGAATGAGTTGTAAATAGTAGTATGTATAAAAGTAATATATAAAAAAAAAACTTTTGGAAAAGTAATAACGATTGAGAAATATAGTTGGGAGAAAAAGTAATAACGTTATAAAAGTAATATATAGTATAAACGTAAATAAAAGTAATAAAGAAAAAGTAAGTAATAAAATATTTTTTTTAGGTCTAAAGAGTTTTGAGTAAATTTTGTGCCAGGAGTTCGTAGTTATGTTATTGTTGGACAGAAGAGGATTTAAAATTTGATTGACAAGCTGTCACGGATGAAAATTTTGTTTGAAGTTTTGCAAAAGTCATTTATGTTATGTAGTAATCTCTAATCTATTTAAACGTATTGATAAATGAATCGTGAAGAAACCATAAGAAGAATGTTTTTGATTTTATCAAGATCACGTTCAATGGAGTAAGGACTAGAAAGAACTGAACAATCTGAGTCTATTATTGGGTTTAGTAATTTTCGTAATTCCTCAGCGGTTGCGACAGATGGAAATTCAATTGAGCGGAGACTAAGTTCATAAGCAAGCTCAGGTTTATTTAAAAGTGATGGATTCATTGTGTTATTAAAAATAAATGATTGTGTTTCAAAACGAGGTGTTTTTCTAGCTATTTAAAAACTACTTAACAACAGTTATGATTTAAAATAAATTTAATAATACTAGTGCTAGGTAGGTATTGTGTTCAAGCTTAGACTGGTAGGAACCTCTGGATAGTCGGCACGGATTGTCCCCAGGAAAATGCCTAGCCAAATCTAAGACTTGTATGTGGGATACACTGGAGGTACTCCCTCTCAGCACTGCCCGTAAGTGTTAATTGCACTGATCTGAGTGATACATTGACGCTCAGAATCAGCAACAATTTTGTGTCGGTTCCTTTCAAAACCGCATATAGTTTTACTGTCTGTTGGGTGTAGTAAATGTGGGGTAAGTGTACTGTAAGTGTAGTGTGTAGTTGCGTGTTTGTCATGTCACTACTATAAATTATAATAGTCTAAGTGATATGATGATATGTGATGAATTGAAAGGAGAGTGAAACTAAAGTTGTTTAAATTTTTCCTATCTATTCTATTATACAAGGAATGGTTAAGTAAGACTAAGATAAATTTAATAAAATTAGTGTTGGGTAGGTGTAGTGTTCAAGTTTAGACTGGTAGGAACCTCTGGATAGTCGGCACGGATTGCTCCCAGGAAAGTGCCTAGCCAAATCTAAGACTTGTATGTGGGATACACTGGAGGTACTCCCTCTCAGCACTGCCCGTAAGTGTTAATTGCACTGATCTGAGTGATACATTGACGCTCAGAATCAGCAACAATTTTGTGTCGGTTTCTTTCGAAACCGCGTATAGTTTCTTGTCTGTAAAATGTAGTAAATGTTGGGTAAAGTGTCTTGTAAGTGTTTTGTATAGTGATGTAGTTGTATTGTCAACTACTATAAATTAAATAAAATGAGGATTGGGATGAGATGAGATGAGATGATTAAGTTAATAATATGGCCGATAAAACAGTGGGGGGCGACTAAGCCTTTTAGAATTTGGAAAAAATTAAAAAAATCACACACAACATACAACGATCTTCAAAAATTTTAGTTTTCTTTCGGTTCGCCGGTACTGGTTGACTGGTTGGTGACTGGTTCTTATACACGTTGAGGCGCCAGTGTGACGGGGTGCAGCCGGAGAAATAAAAGCTCGTTTAGGTCACTTGTTTTTATATTTAAGGAATTAAGGCACAACTGAAACAATTATATAAAAAAAGGTAAATTACACTGAATACAAAAACAATTTCACATTTATCACTAAAATATATTATAAAAGGTAGGGCTACTTACAATAGTGCCTTAAAGAAACTTATAGACTTATAAACAGGAACTGGTGATACAGAATATATATACAGGAAAACTTGTGAATTATGCTTATGAGCTTATTATACTTGTGAGCTTATTATAACTGCTCAGCACTATAAATATATTTAAATAATTTGTTATCGGTGAGTCAACCACTCTACGCGCTGACTCTGGTAAGAATCAACTTCGAACAAAAAAATAAAAAGAGACAGACAGTAAATTTAAAATAGGAAACAGAGACAGACAGTAAATTTAAAAACAGGACACGAAGAGAAAAGAAAATATGAAAAATGGCCAGAGAAGAGCGCAATGAAAGCAACGAGTCGCCAATATAGCTATGGCGCCTCGTTACAAACCTACTATGTGAAAAACTGAGTAGGTTCTTATTAGCATTAAGACGTTTAGGGGAAATCTCATCATTGAAAACTGCGCTCTTGGCTTACCATGCACACGTAGCTTCAGACTTATGATATAGGGAAATTGGTCTGAGATAGACACCCTATTCAGTAATCAAAAAAAGCATATATGTTAAGATATCTACTTGCTGTATATAGACTTGACTCGTATCTGTTTAGGAAACATAAACTTGTAACACTTACTGCTCTCTACATTAAACAAATATGTACCATGTACCAAAGACCAAAATCAATATATAACATAAATATATAACATTAAGGCTTACGTTTATTGTTTTTACCGACAAAACCTTTTAAATATTCGTAATTTCATTTGATTTGATTAACAATATGAGGTATGCTCCAAATTATTAAAAATAAGCCTCTTGTCTATAATTGGAGCGGAGCGAAGCGAAGCTCCCATGGATCAGCTTCAATGGCGCAATGCCTGTTACGCCATAACTTCCCGAGTTCTTAACCGATTTTAATATTTTTTGTACGGAATCGAATCAACAGGTTTAGGACCAGAAGGTGACGGAGCCCGAATTTTGAAATTGGTAAAAATTCCCATCGAAACAATTTTTTTTTTTTTTTTAGGTATTACGCTCTGCTCCAATATATGGTGCTAGCGTAGCTTTATGCTTAGCGACTGCATCGCCTAGTTATAGACGCCATTAAAAAGTATGTGAATTACGGAAAACAATAAATAGGATAACTACAAACCACACAGTGAAATTCAATAAGCCTATATTGTTTGTTTCAGCAGTAGAAGAAAAAAGAAAATGAGTTTTACAAAGTGATACATGGGGGACATAGTTCAATTTAAAGGATGTTCTTTTAAATTCTGAACTTGCAAACTAGCCCCAAAAGAGTCAGCTCAAAGGGCTGACGATGTCCCAAATGCCGCTGCTACATTGCGTTCGAATTTGTAGGTTCAGGGCTGAAAACCGATTGTAAGTACTTTTTGTTAATAGTGCCTGCAGATAATTCCATATCTGGCACCTTTTATTTTTTACCAAAGTAAATATTATGTCCGAATTACTTAAAGTGTAACAGCCTTTTCCTAATAAAACCCTTCTAAAAATATTTAATAAACAGGTAATGAATTATTTACATTTTGAATTTACTTTACTTTGTCCTTATACAAAAGCTACAGAAGCACAAAAAAAGGAGTCACTTTCTCAAAGGTAATCGCTACTTTACACAACAAGGGGTTACTCTCGACACTAAAACTAAGAGACAGTAGCCAATTCAAGATATAATATCATTAAAAGAAACCGAAACAAAACACTCAACTGAATTAAGCAAAATTGTTTAAAAATTTAAACCACACTGAACCAATGCAAACTTTTCGAAGATGACGTTAGTTGTTATTCTATTTTGCACGTGTTGCCATTAAAATAAATATACCTATAGGTATATGAAATAGGAGTAGTAATATCTGGGGGCACGGCAGTGCCCCCACCAAGTCAAGCAAAAAAGCGGCACGGACGTACCATCCTTTTCTCGAAGCAATTCAGGCCATTTTCGACTCCCTGTAACTTCGTTGTGGATAAAACTAGAAGACTGAATTTTCAGTAACCATGCAGGCATTGTAAAGACACGGTATATTTCAAATTTCATTCAATTTGAACTAGTAGTTTAAGAATTATAACGGGTCAAATTTCTTTATTTTGTCACTCACTGACTCACCGATCATCAAAATTCTAAGACACTTCTAGCAGACCTAGAAGCTTCAAATTTGGAATATAAATAGTGTTTGGTGTATGAATCAAGGAAAAACTAAAAAAAATACAAAAAGCAATGAGATCCCATCAAAAACAATACTTGTCAAAAAAACCAAGTCTCGCAACTCAGTTGTTCTACGGTAAAAAGTTGTGAGATCCATGTAATACCAAGTCGGTTATTAATTTATTCAGTCCCTACTTAAGCGAATTTCTGTCTTAATACGTCCAGTCCCTAAGACCACGATCGTGGTCCATAACAATTGAAAATCAATTGTGTCTGGAATCTTCGTACTCGAAGCATTAAGTTGTTACGTAATAATTAACAGCATCTTATAGTGACGCATATCAATATTAAAAATCTTTATAGTTTTATATAAATATATTGACTTGGCCATCGCACTAAATTAATAAATAATAATTTACACGTGTTTTCATGCGATGGCCGAGTCAATATATTTATATAAACTATAAAGATTTTTAATATTGATATTCGTCACTATAAGATGCTGTTAATTATTACGTAACAACTTAATGCTTCGAGTACGAAGATTCCAGACACAATTGATTTTCAATTGTTATGGACCACGATCGTGGTCTTAGGGACTGGACGTATTAAGACAGAAATTCGCTTAAGTAGGGACTGAATAAATTAATAACCGACTTGGTATTACATGGATCTCACAACTTTTTACCGTAGAACAACTGAGTTGCGAGACTTGGTTTTTTTGACAAGTATTGTTTTTGATGGGATTAGTTCCTTTACGTATTTCTATTGCTAAGACAATAAAAAGTTAAATCGTACGATTAAATGGAGTTACTCGTAGAGGACCTTTTGTTACTCACGTTAGATAAAATAACAAGCCAATTTTCTACATCTTCCGTTTTTGCTTAACGCTAAATATTGTCGTACGTGCAACTTCAGAGAATCTAGACGATATGCAAAGAAACGGTTCAATAGTTCAAAGATGCAGTTAGTGTCAATGATTATGTCAAAATAAAAGTATCCGTAGTATGATACTGTTACGCTGTACATTTCAAACTTTTAATTGCTCTCATGTAAACTTGTCTTGTGTGAGTTTTGCTCCTCATATCATTTTCTTCCGCTGACATTACATTCACACCGAGTTCAAATCACATTAAATTTATAAAGCTCCTGCATACTTGCTAGAAGCTTTCTTTAGAAAGAGGCTGCAATATTTTTGTTGTATTTCTATTGGTGTCCATACAGCTGTTAGCAATAAGAAACTTATCAAAATGGATTTTTCCTACATTTACGACGGGAGGCTTACAAGGCGTAAAGTTTGTGACTTATTTGCATTTTATGGGACTTTTTAAGCGATTTACAAACAGAAGAATGACGAAATAATAAACGTTAATACGGCCATCGTGTGGAAATGTCTTACTCGGAAAAATAACAACAATAATACTTGTTTAGCATCTGATTATCTAAAAAGTTTTTAGATTTCAGAATCTAGCAATTAAATGCTTTAATGCCAAAGACATATACGAGTATCTGAAATATTTCTTTTTTACATTTTCTTGTTATGTAAACAATTTCGATTGTTTGATGTTTATGCTATGATGAAGTATGAACTTTCAAACAGTAGTAAAAAAACCAAATTTTATTTTAAAAAGTTCCGCCCCTGTTATTATTATCTTCTTAGTCCCATTACGGTTGGAATCGTAGAAATTGTGTTGATGATGTTATGTTTAATTCTTGGTTTCAATTAAAGTTTTTTTCTGTGGCATAACTGTAATAATATCTCGTTTTTCTTATATATTAGGATAAGTTTTTAATACTGTTCTCTTGTTCTGTAATGATGTTGTAAACTTATTGTCTGGTATTGATGGGGTAAGTTGTTGGTTAAATGACGTATGTCGATTAATGGCGTATGGCGATGAAGTCGCCCATTGACAAAGACTAAAAGCAGTTTTAAGCCGTTTAAGTGACGCGGGTTTGCGCTTACAGAAAGAGAAATGTGTTTTTTAGCTTACGCATACGCATACGCATCAGGTACGAGTATAATGAACCCTTGCAAGAATTATTGTGTGCGGATGCTGATTAGGTATGGGGTTTGCGGCAATGGGAGGCAGTGCGGCGCGTAAAATGCGAACTTGCTTCGAAGCGCACGTTGGCACACTTCGACTCTGCAGCGCAGTTGGTGCTGTCTGTGGACGCCGGGATGCACGGGCTCGGCGCTGGCTGGCGAACCGCGACAAGGACGGCGCTGAACGACCGCTCGCTTACGCTTTCAGGTCACTTTCTTCTAATGAAAAAAATAATGGCTATATTCAAAAGAAAGCTAGGGCTATAATATTCGGATTAAAAAAATCCAACAATATTCATATGGAAGGAGTGAACCGTTTATCTTGAAAATAGACCAATGACCGCTCGTTTCCATTTTTAATAATAAGACTGGCATATCAGTGACGTTAGTACTGCGGCTGCAAAGATATGCAATCATTTTGTGCGCCTTTAACTTTGTACCACAGTATATATCTGGTAAAAATAATGTAGGCGCCGATTATTTTTTCGAGCACCGCGCGCCGCCAGATACAGAAACCGATTCCGAAATATGATACCTACTGTTCATTAATTTTTTTAAGTGCAATACAACCAGCAGTTTCTTAAAAAAATGTTCAGCTTGCGACCCAAACTGATAAAGTACTACTAACGGTAATCAAATATATGACGCGAGGTTGACCTAGAGTAATAAAATGTAAAACAATCAAACCTTATTTTCAGTATTAGACAGATGTGCAATTAGCAAATGGGTGTTTGTTGAGGGGTCATAAGGCAATTATTCCTAAACCTTAAGGGAAAGTAATATGTTTGAAGAAGCACATTATCACCTAGGAAGCGTAAAAATGAAGTGCAATGCACGTAGTAGGATGTGGTGGCCGGGCGTATATGCGAACATCGAGCGGAGGGTGAGTGATTGTGCGATATGCATGAGCACCCGACCAGCCACGCCCCGAGCGCCCTGCGCCCTCCCCGCTCCGTGGCCGCGGCCGAACGCGCCGTGGCAGAGCATTCACATCGACTACATGCAACTAGATAATAGAACATACTTGGATATGGTGGACGCGTATAGTAACTAAATAGAATGTTTGGAAATGGTAAAGGGTACTGCGACTCACGTCTTAATTCAGAAATTAAAATAGTTATTTTCAATATTTGGTATTCCGATTTACTAGTCTCTGACAATGATGTTAACTCAGTAGAGTTTTGTTCCAGTTATAGTATTGACTACGTGATGTCTCCCATTTATAATCCTTGCAGTACTGGCCCAGCAGAATTTTATTTATTTTTCATGTATTTGTTGTTAGGATGCAAAATAGTGATGGAGGGAAATAATATGTTTCGTTAACATGTGGTGCGAGACTTGCGACACCGTGGAGTTAACTGTTTGGGTTCGCTGGTACAGTGCACGGAAAGGAAAATCGTCGCAAGGGAAGGTTACACATAAAATAGGTAATAGAATGTATAAAGTATAGTTATTTGAAGAAAACTACGTATGTATTAAGCAAGAAGATGAATTTTTAAAACGTCATGATTGGAAGGATTATGGGGATGAGTCAATCACGATCGCATGGTCACATTCCTCCTTCTCCCACCGATGCCATTATGTTCCACCGATATGTCGGTTTCACCGCCATAGCCTGAAGTACCACCCTAAGGAAGCGATAATGTTAACACTGAGCAAGTTGACGAAGGGTGGAATGACTGTGAAAGTGGGTTGGGGGATGTACTGGTGGGGACGCAGCAAATGGCAGCAATTTATGACGAAAGTGAGACGATAGTGAGTATAACAAAAAAGGAAAAAAAAAATCCTTGCTGCGTAATAGTTTCTTGCGGCTTCTTCAAAGTAGAATGTATCCGTGAGAATTACGAAGTCTTAGTGCAGTGGTTGCTGTTCTCGAAGGTATCTTGGGGAATTTATAATAATAATGAAGTGCATAGAATTTCCAACAATTTATGACGGAAAATATTATGGCATATTTTTAAATCATATTACGCTGCTTCTCACTTCTTGATTACAGCATCAGCAAATAAACTTATCGTAGTTTCGTGGGTTCTTATTTAAAAGCAATGGCACATTTTAACTGCTGCAAATTAATTCTAAATAAATAAGTTAGTTAATTAATTCAACAATAAAAATAGATAGTGGTGGATAGTTTGTTGATAGAATAAATGACATTGGATTGCAGCAAATTTCCTTTGTTTTTTGTTATTCTAAAAATAACGTTATTTATACCGCTGCTGCAGGTTTATGCGACAGGGTTATATGCTACTTTCATTCAACTGCCAAGACAAACTTATGCATTGTAAAAGGTAGAGGACATACTCATCTAAGGAGTTAATATATATTGAATTGACATTTTCCTTTTCGGACACCGTCAAAAGAGTATGCCGCTTGGTCATCGGTCAGCCGGTTAGTCTCTCCTTGTTATAAACATAATCATTATCAGGCCATTAAAGTATTAACTGTGAGGCCATGAAAACACCAAAAGAAGATTCTTCGAAATGCATTACTGGGACCCAGTTCGGATTGGTGGGTGTTGTAGTTGCAGTTATACATATTAACGTGCCTTCGGAAAGACTCGAAAAAATATTTTTTGGTCACCTAACCAGTATCCTACGAATGCGATCTTAGGCCAAACGCAAGAACCATTGGAGCATTTCTTATAATTACTTGAATTGTAGCACCCAGGGATACGAACGATCACTGATCATTATCCATCGTTTTCCACCCCTTCACATTGCAAAATTGTCCTACTCAACACTGATAAGTGATAGGCAAAATTTATATACATATAATCACAAAATCTGTTTCGTTTTTTAAATAAATCCGATCACAAACAGCAATTTTGTTTTCCTGAATTGTAACTAATAAGTTCACAGGACTTAGTAATGGTTACATTCATCAGGTATGTTTTAGGGTTTATGATTTCGCCCTTTTTGTTAAGTTCGGAACACATGTACTATTTTATGCACGTGGAAGGTATCTAAATCCAGCTTTATAAGTAGGGACAACAAAACAACTACATACACCGCTCTTTAGTTATGTAAGGTTATTTTGTATTTATAAATTATTTCAATTAATATATGAATTGTACTTTGAATTCAAGCTAAACGACCAAAACGTAAAATTTTGAAGTCGTCAAGGTATAATTATTTTTTATTTCCTACGCAATCATGTCAGGTTCTGTTCTGTAGTCCATACAAACTACCACAGTCACAAGTGAACATGGTTAAATTATAAAATCGAGTATTTCACACATAGACACAGCTAGAGTCCAGCTACGTCTGGACAAAACATTACCTACCAATAGTGTTCAATTAAAAACACTTAATACTGCATTACGTTTAATTTTTGTATATTAAGCATGATATTCAACAATTGACGATAATGTAATTAACGTTATTTTTAGCAATCACAATGCCATATTTCTATAAGATATAAAAAAGCCTGTAAAAAACAACCACGCCTCCGAGCCCTCAGGTGGGATTCGAAGCTACAACCTTTTGCTATCCAGGTGAGTGCTGTGACCGCTGAGGTACCGAGACGCTGGCAGATGCGTCGAAATTTACAAAAGTATTTCAACTTCTACTATCAGTTAGTATCGTTCCACCAATGTTGAAAGTTAAATTCGATATCGAAAGTAACATTTTAACAAATATTAAACATTCGATTAAGATGGAACTAGCAAAAATAATATATTTAATTTTATATTGAGTAAGATATAAAATACGTATGTAAAAAACAACTACGCCTCCGAGCCCTCAGATGGGATTTAAATTAAAAAATCGGGGGTAATCGTGCCCTTTTAGTATTCTCCGTTGGCACCTCCGGTGCCATGTTTCCGGTTTAAAGACTGCGCACCTGGCGACACCGGGTCCCTTAGCTGCTCCGTAGACGTCGATTCTTCCCCTCCCGCTACTATAAGTGAACTAAGAGTTTCTCTTTTGGTATATGGACGGAGGTTCTGATGTTGTCTGCGATTCTCTACGTTTCAGTTGATCCTCCACTCGATACAAGACGAGCTGCTCGGGTGTCAGTTGTCGTACTGAGCCTCCCGTGACTGCTTCTCTGCAAGTTTGCTGTTGCAGCATTTGGGTAGATCGCTCTGGTTTTAACATATCTAGACGCATACGCAACTTACGACCTAAAAGTATTTGAGCTGGACTCTCCTATTAAATTATAGGAATTCGGAATGTTACACGACCGAACATTCCGAATTCCTATAATTTAATAAGAATCTACATAAGGCAATTTCATCGTCTATGTTTTGTATCATCGCCTTTTTAATTGCACGATTATAACTTTTAACGGCGTTTTCTGCGGCTTCATTGGAGGATGGATGGTAATTATTAGTAGATGATAGTATTTAAAAAATCTTTGAACTGTCCGCTAGAAAAAGGCGGTCCGTTGTCGCTAACAACTTACTTAGGTAAACCGAATCTCGACCATAATTGACGTAAAACGGATCTTACGGATTGAGCCGTACTACGATTAATTTTATTTATTTAGACCCATTTTGAGCATGCGTCAACTACTATTAAATACGTATCACCTGCTTTTAGTCCTAAACAATCAAGGTGCAATCACAACCACTGTCTATCGGGCCAGGTGCATGCTTGACATGCCGCTTCCACTGCCTAATCCACTCCTGGCTACAAAACTTAACTGCGGGCTAGGGCTTTTGTTTTGACGACACCCTCATGTAAATCTTTTATTACCCTATTCCTACAGGAACTGGGTACGATCACGCGATGTCTCCACATAATGCACCCAACTCACACTATATCTCGTTTTTATGATTTTCATACGGATTGAGTTCTTGCATTTCGATATCATGTGGGCAACCATCCGTAATATAACTCGTGACTCCACTTAACACTAGATCGGATAATGTTTCCTTCTTAAATACTTTATAATGTGGTAACATAGCCTCTCTAGCAAAATGCAAGTAATTCTGTTAGCTAGGAAGTTCATTTCTACACGATCAAAATATGTCGACCAATTGCCTTTTTTATATCAAACTAGCACGATTTGCCCAAGGACAGTGAGTTTTAATTGTATTTTAATGTGTGCAATTAATTAATCACAAGTTTTAATCCTGGTCGGCACTGCTAAATAATAGACGTGTTACAATAATATTTTTACCTACATAGTATATTGCAATTACGAATCGTCTCGCTCGCAAGTTTGACTACTTCCAGCTGACTTCAGGACTTTGGACTTCGAGAGACAAGCTGGTTTCCGAAAAGGTTTCAGTACCTTCCATAGCTCACATATATACGTTGCGGCTTATTACACAGAAGATTGAGGAGTGTAATCTGCCACTTTGTTTGGGCTGAACTGCAGTCTCTTCTACGTTGCTAAATTGACTAACGATATAACGAAGTGCTTGTATTAAAACGCAAGAACTCGAAACCTATCCGATTGCAGCGAGGGGTAAGAAATGGAGACGTCATATCACTGAAATTATTCACCGCCCCCCTGAAAGATGTTTTCAAGCTTTTGGACTTAAGCGTACTCGGCATAAATATCAACGGCGAGTACATCACCCACCTTCGATACGTTGATGATATCATCGTATAGTCATGACTGAGACCTTGGAAGACCTAGCCTCGATGACCTTAGTAGAGCCTCTCAACAAGTCGTCAAGACGTAAGTATTGTCAAGCATCCGTGTTGTACCCGGTCCTCTAAACGTTAGAGATTCTACACTCGAAGTTGTTGATGATATCAGGGACAAACAGTTCAATTGGGTAAGTCCAACTTCGAGAGAGAGGACAATCGTCGAATTCAACTCGACTAGGCAGCGTTCCGAAAACTTCGTGCTATATTCTCGTACAAAATAGTGCAGTTACCTCATAAGAAGACTCAAGGTCACCCAAGGGGCGATGGAGTGTGCTAAGCTCGGAGTTTCGCTATGTGATCGAATCAGAAATGAAAAAACCAAAGTAACTGACAAAGCCCGCAGACTAAACTTTAACTGGCAGTATGCGGGGCACATATGTAGCTCACAGACTCATACAAGTCACAATATTACATAAGACAGTATATACATATTTTTTTATTGTGGGAAGTTTTTTAAATTGCACTTATTTATAAAATCTTGTATTTTGTAATATTGTAAAAAAATATACTAATAGAACGCGTTGGAAGAACCCATGTTAATTTTTAGAAAAATAAATAGTTAGGATTTTTTGTATTTATGCATTGTATTAATAATAGTTTTTTTTTTTTTCATCATTCAAGCTTCGAACTCGCTAACCGTAATACGAGTACATCTGCGTAAAAAATTGTGAAAAAAAAACCGGGAAGAAATTGTGTTTGTGTTGCGAAGACTATTGCAATAGTAATATAAAGTGTTTATATCGATTCCCAGATAATTATTTTTGTGATTGATTTTGTATTAATTGTGAGAATATCAAAATTAATATTTAGTGCGAATAACCAACAGTGAATAGCTGTGTTTCTTACAGCAACGCGTAAGCGACGCGGTTTGCACGGCGCTTGGGCTGTTTTGAACGGGAGTCTTATTGGCTCAGTGATTACAAACTGTGGACTTCGCGAACGGGATTGTTGTTTTACCCACCACCGTGAGTTACTAACTAAACTGAGTTTTTAATAAAATGGATTGCAAGAAATGTTTCGAAGTTATTAAGGCGGAGGATATGATTAAATGTTCGGCATGTCAAAGCTCATTCCATTATTTATGTGTAGGCTTAAATGAAATGGAATTTAAAAAAATCTTGCCTATGAACAAGATCAAATGGAAATGTCCATCATGCAAATCCGGCAAAAAGAATAATAATAACAGTCCGATAACACCGCGCCAGGAATGCAACGAGACTCATTCTATGATAAACATAGATGCAAATGCTATTATGGAGCACTTTGATACTAAATTTAGTGCGTTGCAATCTGCGATCGATTCTCTGAAGAGCGACTTTAATGATCAGTTAATGAAACTTTCAGCAACGGTATCTTCTTGGGAAACGAAAATGAATAGTTTTGCAGCGACTGTCTCATCCCTTAACATGGAAATATCGAATCTTAAAGACGAGAACGACAAACTAAAACAGGAGCTGAAATTTCTTGACTCGAAGGTCAAAGATATTTCGGACAGCAGTGATCGTAATGAACAATGGGTCCGTCGGTCGAACGTTCAAATTAATGGAGTTCCGGAAAAAAAAGGAGAAAATCTTTTGAAGCTGTTGCAGTCTCTGGCGCTAAAATGCAAGTTCACGTTGAACGTCGATAGTGATGTAGATTTTGTGACTCGAGTCGCGGTCAAGAACGACGTTGATAATAAAACACCGAAGCCTATTATATTGAAGATGCATTCAAGATATAAGAAGGACGACTTTTTATTGTCACTACGCAAACTAAAAAATTGCACTGCGAGTGATTTGGGTATCTCAGGATCTCAATGTAGTAGCAAAATATATTTCAATGACCATCTGTCCGCTAAAAACAAATTCCTACTTAAACAGGCTAAACGGCTGGCTAAAGAAAATGGATATGCGTATTGCTGGGTCCGAAATTGTACTGTCATGGTGCGCCGGAGTGATCAGTCACCGATTATACATATCACGTCGGAGGAATGTTTAAAAAAAATTGTATAAGAGCTATTACAGTCGGTTATATTTTTTTATTTAATTTAATCTTTTATCTAGTAATTAAAATAATGCATGTTGTTAAAAATTTTAAGATATCAGTTTCCACTGTTGTTAGAGGTATTTGTTTTGACTATATTTATTTCGTAATGATGTGGCATGCTCGATTGAATCATCATTGTCTTTTGTTGTGGTATCTAATATTAAATAAATGTACTTGGGGGCCAGCAATTAGTGATTCTGAATTACAGCAGTCTCCTATTGTTTTCTTTGATCTTATACGGGTGTTAATTGAAATATACATAGAAAGAAATCAGTTAAATAAATTAGCAATAAATGGCGCTTAATGTTTTCTATCAAAATGTCAGAGGTTTAAGGACAAAAGATAGAGTCTTTTACAGTAATTTGTTGAACTATAATTATGATGTTATATGTCTTAGTGAGACTTGGTTGTTGCCTGGAATTTTTGATACGGAATTGTTTGATTCTCGGTATAGTGTGTATCGAACTGATCGCGATTATGACAGGTTAAAGGTGAAGAGAGGGGGTGGTACCTTGATCGCTGTTCGCCGGGATATTAATGTTAGTATAGTTGGATTACGTACATTGCCATTTATGCATACCGCTGACGTAACTTCTATTAATTTATTAATGGATAAGGCACCTAGTTCGTCTATGTTGCGATTATTCTGCTGGTACTTTCCGCAAAATGAATATCAATCTGTGGACCAACTGGCTTTTTACGAATACATCTCCGATCTTAAAATTGACTATCCAAACGATAAATTCTTATTGGTGGGCGACTTTAATATTAGAGTTGCTGACTGGATTCCCAAACCTGCTTCCTGTGATAGTCAATTATATTTACTAAATCCATATGATGATGTATTAACAACTCAAATTTTTGCATTTTTGTGTTTTAATGATTTATCTCAGTATAATTATATTAATAATGAAAACAACAGAAAACTTGATTTGGTAATATCAGACCTCAAATGCATAATACAAAGAGTCGCACCATTATCGTTGCCTGAAGATGGACACCACCCATCTCTTTGTATAGAAATAAATGTGAATTACGCAAAAAATTTGCAGCCGGCTACTCGCGAAGTACGACGGTTTTATGCAGGCGATTATGATAAAATTATATCTGAAACATGGAAGGTTTACTGTAACACATTGTTTGAAGATCCAAACTCACATGAATTTCCATCAACTGAACCAGGGAATGATCTAGAACCAGACATTCTTAAAGAGGAGGTACGTGCCGCTATCAAACACCTCAAAACTGGTAAAGCTACTGGTATAGATGTCATCCCGATAGAAGTAATTAAGGCTGCGGGAGATCATGGTGTCCAAATATTTCACACTATATGCAATAAAATCTGGCAGACCGGTACATGGCCAAAGGAATGGGTCCATACCATCTTCATTCCCCTTCATAAAAAAGGTTCCACAAAAGTGTGCAGCAATTATAGACTCATTGCTTTAATATCTCACGCAAGCAAAATACTGCTACACATTCTTAACGAGCGCCTTAAGGCCTTCCTCTCGAAAGAAATAGCCCCTGAACAGGCAGGTTTTGTGAAAGGAAAAGGTACCCGAGAGCAAATTTTTACTTTGCGCCAGATCATTGAGAAAGCGCGAGAGTTCAACAAGCCTACGTACATCTGCTTTGTTGATTTCTCGAAAGCATTCGACTCTGTAAAGTGGCCGGTCTTATGGAGATCCTTGCTGGACGTGGGTACGCCGAAACATCTTGTCCACTTACTCAGGCGTCTATACGAGAGTGGATCAGCATCAGTTAAAACAGATGAAACGCTGTCGAGTAATTTCCACCCTGATGCAGGAGTACGCCAAGGCTGCATAATTTCTCCTCTTCTTTTCAACATCTATACAGAGATGATAATGAGAATCGCCTTGGAAGATTGGAAGGACGGGGTCGTAATCGGCGGTAAAAGGATATCCAACTTGCGATATGCGGATGACACGACCTTATTAGCAACTAGTGCTTGTCATATGGAAGATTTGCTACACAAGATGGAAGCTACAAGCCGAGAATTTGGATTGAAAATAAATCGCGCAAAAACCAAAATGATGATTGTCGACCGCGCCAATAACAACTTACCAGAGATCACGCACATAGGGAATTGCGAGGTTGTGCAATCATACATTTATCTTGGAGCATTGATATCCAATGAAGGCGGGTGCATAGATGAAGTCAAGCGGCGTATGGCGATCACTAGATCTGCTATGGGCAAAATGGCAAAGATTTGGGGTAATAGGAACATTACTAAGGCCACGAAAACCAGGCTCGTTTATTGCCTTATATTCCCCATTTTCCTCTATGCGTCGGAGACATGGACACTTCGTGAGACCGAGAAGAAGAAAGTTGACGCCTTGGAGATGTGGTGCTGGAGACGAATGCTAGGAGTGTCGTGGACCGAGTTTCGTACAAATGAGTCCATATTAAAAAAACTCGGCATAAGGCAGCGCCTATCAACCATAGTTCAGTCACGTATTTTGACCTTCTTCGGCCATGTTTCTCGTCGCGATAATGACTCCATAGAGCGTCTCGTGGTGCAGGGAAAAGTTGAGGGCACCAGACCGCGTGGTAGATCACCAATGAGATGGACAGACCAGATCAAGGCCGCAACTAAGTGCTCGGTTTATGAATGTACCCGGAAGGCTGCAGTCCGTGATGAATGGCGCCGTATAACCAAAATCATCACTCATCGTGATTCATAATGATGACCACGACCACTCTGGCAAGAGTGCACCGACTATGAAGAAGAATGATAAAATTAATAATGAACTGGCAAATATTGACTGGTTTGACCAGCTTGACTCAAATGACATTGAACGTGCTGTGGAATTTTTCTATGAATCAGTTAACGACGTGATAGATAGATACATCCCTCGCAAGGTAGTTAAAAATGATAATAGACACCCGGTATGGTTCAGTAAGTATCTTATTAAAATGACGAAAAGAAAATTAAAACTTCACAGGAAGTGGAAAGTTTACGGGAGACTTATTGATTACGAGGAATTTTCAAGTGCGCGGCTTCATGTCAAAGAGCTCGAAGATCTTTGTTATGGTCAGTTTATAAGTCGTTCTGAAACAAATATTCGATTTAATTCCAAGCATTTCTGGTCTTTTATAAATTCTATGCGGAGTAATAGTGGTATTCCCGATACTTTATATCTCGGTGATATTCATACTTCTGAAGGTCAGATGATTGCTGATATGTTTAACTCATTTTTTCAGTCTGTTTTTGAACCTCCTTCAGACACCTCTTTAACGTATGACGAAGTAAGTAATGAGTGTATAATTAATTCTGTCTATATTGACTGCATCGTGGTTCAGAAGTACTTGGATAAAATTGATACCAGCAAAGGATCCGGCCCGGATGGTATCCACCCAATATTTCTTAAACGTTGCAGTAAACAATTAGCAATTCCTCTGTCACTCATCTTCAACATCTCTTTAAATAGTGGTACTATGCCGTTGACTTGGAAACGATCGATCGTTGTTCCAATTTTGAAAAGTGGAGATAAGCACAATATCGCTAATTATCGCGGTATCTCCAAACTTTCTCTCATACCTAAACTTTTCGAAAAAATTATCTATGATTCTCTGTTTCCTGTTGTAAAACCACTGATAAGTCCAAGTCAACATGGTTTCATTTCGGGAAGATCTGCGGAGACCAACTTGTGTGAGTTTACAGAGTATACTTTAGAGGCTATGGATAGGGGGCACCAGGTGGACGCCGTGTATACTGATTTTTCAAAAGCTTTCGATAAAATTTCGCACAATTTACTTATTATTAAACTCAAGAGCATCGGTATACACGGCGACCTTCTTAGATGGTTGACCTCCTACCTGCGTGATAGATCCCAGGCTGTAGCACTTAAGGGTTTTACCTCCACCTTCGTACCAATCACCTCAGGTGTGCCGCAGGGCTCTCATCTCGGCCCTCTTCTCTTTAACATTTTCATCAACAATGTAATGCAATGTTTTCTTAATTCTAAAGCTCTTCTATATGCTGACGACACTAAAATATTTACGCTGATTGATTCCGTGGAACAGTGTCAGCTTTTTCAGAATGACTTGAATAGTTTTCATGAATTTTGTTCATGCAACAATTTAAAATTAAACTTAAATAAATGCTTTACTATCACATTTTCTCGAAAGAAACAGCCTATATGTTATAACTATACTTTAAATGATACATTGATTGAGAGGGTGGCGGGAGTGAGAGATCTGGGAGTATACCTTGACAGCGAATTAAACTTTGCATCTCATATTGACAAGGTTGCAACCAAGGCTTACAAAATGCTGGGATTTGTATTTCGACAGTGCAAAGATTTCAAAAATATTAACACTTATATCATGTTATATAATTCCTTAGTCAGGAGTAATTTAGAATATGGTTCTACAGTATGGAACCCTCTATATGCCAAATATAAAGAACAAGTGGAAAAAATTCAAAATAAGTTCTTAACTAGACTAAGCTTTAAATTTAAAGCTAATTCAATTAACCTTCAATCATTGGAGTTACGACGCGAACATAGAGATCAAGTATTTTTATTTAAAATCATTAATAATTGTGTGGACTCATCTTTTCTCCTTAGCCGTATGTTATTCAGGTGCCCTAGATTGGGTGCCCGCTCTAACGCAGTTTTTTCTATCCCTAAATTTAGATCTAATTACACAATGAACAGGTTTTTGATCCGAGCTTGCAATACACACAATGAAAGCTACTGTCACATTGACATATTTAATAATAAACTCAGTGGATATGTGAAAATTGTTAAAAATTATGTAAACAATTAGATTTTTACTTTTAATTTTTTGGATTATGATTGTAACTAACAACATAAGTAGAAATGTTTTTATTATTTCTTTACTATAGCGAGTATGTAAATTTCATCGTTGGAAACTGTTATTGGCTAGTGATCTATCTAAGCTTTTTATTTCTGATATGTGATATAAGTACTGTTTGTTTCTTTAAATAAGTAAATAAATAAATAAATAGTGCAGTCATTGAAGCGAAAAATAGGGTCTTACCTCTGAATTTTTTTACTGTGAACCGATTTGCATCGAATTTTGGAATTATGCTCGTCTTACCCTTAACTTCAAAAGTGAATATGATCTGAGCTGCGCCTATTACTTTTAAGGGGTCTAAACAACCCCTTAATGGAAAAATTGATATTGATCCATTTTATCGCTAGAAAACATGTCTAATAGTAAGTGGTGAAATTGTAAAGTATTTTCTAACATAATTACCTCATATTAAAATCATTTTCAACCCCTTGAAAATCTTACAACTCTTGCGAACAACCCCTAAATAGAAAAAATCACAAAAAAATACTTTGGTATGACATAAAAAGATTATATAGAGTAAGTAATATTTTATATTCTCTATAATAATCATCAAATTTTTAACCCCCTTTCAAACCCTTAAAAACTACCCCTTGATAAAAAATTGTTAAAAAAATTTTTTTCGATAAAATGAAAAAAAGCCGACCAGGCTAGTCAATAAATAATTAAACAAATAACTTTATTTACAATATAAATTCAATTTTATAAAATTACCTAATATAAGATGCAGACTGGATTAAGTGTTGCTATCGTGCTCTTTGAATAGTACGAACGTCAATACTAGTAGAATATATTTTCATTAGATTTTTGGATAATATAATTTATGGCATTTATTTATGGCACAATTATAATAAGATATTATTAAAAAAACAGGTTTTTTATCAACTTACATTTTTTTATTAAACAAAATGTATTGAAATTGGGTGTCTAGTTAAAATATTATATTAAACATGTGCTCATTCCTTTGCAGACGGAAATATACTGGTCACATTATAACGAATAAACGGTGCACGCACAGCTGATCACATGGCTTTTTCGTTGGCCCCTTCACTCAAATGTGTTATATATACATATAAGAACGTTGGTATATATTCATGCCTACGTTTCCAAAATATATGAGCCATATTATATACACATTACAATAGTTGTGGGTCTCTATTATACTGCGTACTTTCACATTGCTCCAAATATTTACACTCCGAATTTTTCAGTTACTAAGTAGAAAAAAATATGATAAGTTTTTGGACCATAACTCCTTCAATTTTCATGCTATCAAAATTTATAAAAAAAACATTGTAAAGGTAATTAAGAGAGCTACAACATCCTTCATTGCAATATATAGTAAAAAACCTTTTTCTAAAACGGTGAAGGGTTATAGGGCTTAAGAGAGGCTGTGATTGCGCTGCCACGCGCTCTTTAAGCAATCATATCTCCGTCAATTTTTGTTTGACAGAAAAAACAAAAAAACCAAATTGTTTGTCAGAAAAATACCTAAATTTTTAATCCACGCACTTTTATACGTATCTGTCGTCATTTTTGAGATATTATGAAAAAAAAGTGGGTTTTTTAAAAAATTGACATTTTGTTCTTTTTTTAATCGTGACTTTTTTGAAAAATATGTGTCCTGAAGCAGCCAAACTGATACTATCTATCAAACTCTTCATAATAAAGTTAATTCTAGGCGGAATACGATTAATTTTAACTTTGGTGGAAATGGCACTTATGAAACCCATTGATTGAAAAGAAAAAACATTAGATGCTCCCCTTATTTGCAATACAGCTCACCTATTTTCCGTGCAAAGGACTTTTAATAGTGCTCATTTTAAAGCTTATTTCAAGCACTACAAAACCCTTTTGTATTAGAATGCATAAAATGCATCTGCTCGCCGCTAGATGGCATTGACCACATCGATTAAATTTCAGACAAAATAAAAAACGGCTTTGATCTTTAATAGCTAGCTTAATATTGCACTTGGAATACTTTATAATAAACCAAATTGTTCATTGTTTTACCTGCTACAATTTTGTTCTCTATAAAATTTTCTCTATAAAGAATCGATGAAAAACGTGAAAAAATTGCGAATTTTCAATTGCCGATAAGTCGAAAACTATTGGATTTTTTGAAAAACTTTATAGATGATTTTTTGCTTAAAATTAGGCCTTTTATTTTGCAAAAAAAAATTCAACCGCGAGAAGGGGTGGCAACCACCCCCAGGGTGGTTGCAGAGTTCAAATCATCTTCACTTTTGAAGTTAAGGGTAAGATGAACCTAATTTCAAAAATTGTATACAATTCGGTTCACAGTAAAAAAATTCGGAGCAATAATGCTTCAATGACTGCACTATAATGTGTAAATGATAAAAGTAAAAAAAAGAAATTATTTAAGAATATTTAAAGAAAATTGTGCGTTTTTATAATTTCCTTTTAAAAGTTCTATAACAGTGTGACTGTATTTTTAATATATGTGTTATTTATACACGATTAAAATATAATTACCATAAAAAATTAAACTGCGTTATCAGTATCGACTACTGATACTATAGACCTAGGTTTAAGCGCAAAAAAAAACATGAACTAATTTATCCTTAAAAAACTTAAAAAATGGTCTATCTCAAATATTTACTACGACATTACTATCTTATTGAATACGTAACTTACACATAGGTATGTATCGGTGCGCAATGACCCAATCCTGGCGCGTGCAAACATAAAACCCCCGCCGCCGCGCCCTTCCCCGCTGCGCCCCTCCCCCGCTGCCCTTCCCCCGCACTAGGGGTGTCCGTTTTGGAAAAACATCGATGTTTTTCTCGATTCGATAAATCAGAACTGTACATCGATGTCTTTCGATGTATCAGGTGTAAACAGCGATATTTTGTACGCATCGAGTACTTTTTTAGGGTTCCATACCCAAAGGGTATAACTACTTGTCAAGCCACGGTAGTAATTGCCAGTCAACATCCCTCATCAGTCCTGGTAGCAATTGCTACCATATTCAAATTACCGTGTGGCTTTAAATTACGATTTATTTTTGAGTTTTTATTTATCGTGAATAGGAAAGCGCTTGACCGCCATCACGCCTGATGGTAAGTGACGATGCGATCTAGGATGTAACGCGCTTGCCTAGAAGAAACCTATTCACTTGTGACTTGAAGATCCTAAATTGTATTTATCAGGCAAAGAGTTCCGCTCTTTAGCGGTACGTATTACAAAATTGGAACCAAAAATCTTAGTGCGACTCTTTGGTATATCAAACAAATAAAGCCAATTCGTAAGTCTGGTTATCCGATGAAAAAATGGGGACGGCGGAACAAGGCTGTGCAATTCTGCTGCACACCCTCGGAAATGTATCCTATAAAAAACGGATAGGCTAGCTAACTTCCGTCAATGTTCAAGGCCCTTCAGCTTATTATTAAAAAGTTCGTTAATGCCGATGAGTTTCTTCGCCTTCGACTCCAGCGTCTGGAGTTGATATTGGACGGAACCGTCCTAAAGATACACAGATCTTAATATTCTGTGGTGGATTCTGTATTAATCAGCTTTATGGTAGTATTTTTTGATTGGTCCTGGCTTAATTATTAAGCGAGAAATAGGCATTTTTATCTAAGAATCCGACATCGTTTTCATAATTCGCACTGTACTGGGACTGTTGAGAGGGGTAAGGCGCGGTAACGGACTGACAAGTGGAAAAATGGAACCCTATTACTAAGATTTCGCTGTCCGATTGTCACCAGCCTGTATCTCATGCCAGTCCACTATTGAATCATCAACTTTTCTTTTTTAATTAAACAAATAGGGAAAAAATTATTAGGCAGAATTTTAGTGGTTAAACTTGAGTTTTTATGAAATTCATTGGTAAGATAAAAAATACGTGTGTAAACAACAACTACGCCTCCAAGCCCTCAGATGGGATTTGAATTTATATCTTATAGAAATATTGCATTGTGAATGCAAAAAATTAAATTAAAAACATAATTATAGCTGGTTCCATCTTAATCGATTGTTAAATATTTGTAAAAAATATTCCTTTCGATGTTGAAGGTAGTTAGCATTCAACATTGGTGGAACGATACTAGCTCATAGTAGAAGTTGGAATACGTTTGTAAAATTCGACACGTTTGCCAGCGTCTCGGTAGCTCAGCGGTCAGAGCAGTCACCCGGATAGCGAAAGGTCGTGGGTTCGTATCCCATCTGAGGGCTCAGAGGCGTAGTTGTTTTTTACACACGTATTTTATATCTTATAGAAATATTGCATTGTGAATGCAAAAAACATCGATACATCGAGTATATCGAAAGCATTTCAAAACATTGGATCGATTCGATGCATCGCATTGTAAACATCGATGTTTTCAATGCATCGATGTATATCGAATATCCTTAACCCGCACCACTCTGCACGTGTATAATCCCGGCATTTTGAAATCACGTGACATGCGCAGTAGTAAATAATGTACCTAAACTTGCTACTGCGCATGTCACGTGATTTGATGACGTAAATGCCGGGAACATAACCATTTCTTTGACCTTGACCTAATTACTTAGTTACCACTCGTCAGTCGGCCTGTGCGCATACGCTTTTGTGATCGATCAGTTACACTCGTTAAGTACATAATAAAATCATGGCTTATCAGTTTACATCTCGTGAATATGTCATGATGGTTCGTGCTTATTTTTTGAGCGGTGAAAACGTGTCGGCGGCTTTACGGATGTACCGAGAGCTGTACCCGAATGCTCGACAGCCAAACTACAGTACAGTGTTAAGTGCTTATCAACGGCTCCTAGACCATGGCTCATTTTACGTGCCATCGCACGCGCAAGGAAGAGGGAGACCACCGATCTCTCAGAACTTGTATGACGACGTGGTGACGTACTTTGAGGAAGATCCACGAAGAAGCACCCATGATGCTGCTCGACGATTTGGTATTAATCAATATTCGGCTTGGAAGATAATAAACTCGGCTGGTATGCATCCGTACCATTATCGTAAAGTTCAAGAACTTACGACCGTTGACCGAGAGCCGAGGATTACTTTTTGTCGTTGGGTAATAAGTAATCCAAACGCCAACGTGCTTTTCTCCGACGAGTGCCTTTTCACCAGAATAGGATTGTTTAACCATCATAATGAACATTGGTGGTCATACAGGAATCCTATGCTCACGCGAGAGCATTCGTTTCAACATAGGTTTAGTGTAAACGTTTGGGCAAACGATGAAATCATCGGTCCATATTTTATTGAGAGCCGACTCACGGGCGAAACCTATTTAAATCTACTCCGCACGATGGTTTCGACTATGTTGGATGACATTCCACTGACGAACTTGAGAGGGTTGTGGTTTCAACAAGACGGTGCACCTCCACATTACCATCGTGCTGTGAGAGAGTACCTCACCGAAGAGTTCGGTGACCGATGGATCGGCCGCGGCGGCCCGGTGCCGTGGCCCGCGCGCTCACCAGACCTTACACCTTTAGACTTTTTCCTATGGAGTGAAATAAAGCGTAGAGTGTATGTAAGTGAACCTGACACTATTGAAGTGCTAAAACAGCGAATAATAGACGCTTTTAATGAAGTGAAAATGCAAAGAAACGTATTAATTTCTTTAAAAGGAAATTTGTTAAAACGGGCTAGTGTGTGTGTTGAAAATGGAGGAGGACACTTTGAACAATTAATGAAATATTTGTAAGACAGTGACTTTAATGTGAACAGGTAATGTACATAACAATAATCTTTTTACATATGCTAATTCTAACTATGTTAATACGCCAAAATTACTCGTGAATAATTTAATGACCTATTTGCATTTTGGTTAAAAAAATTTTGTATGTTATTTTGTTAACTTAATACCTATCTAAACGTAATTTTGTCGGTTCTACGCCCAATAAAGTATGAAAGATAAGTTTGATTTATTAATTGAGTATTTACCTATCGGTGCTTTTTGGTTCTTGAGCGGGAGTGGGGCGGCTTGCTAGCATATATTCTACCTTATTACATGTACAGTAAGTTCATTTTCACTTGAGATGGTGTGATACGTTTTCATTGACGGAAGTTCATTGAATACAATGTATTGTGTCTGTAAATTTGGCGATATTTTCCGCAATTTTAAAAACTGAATAACTTTACTATTATTACTAAAAAAAAAAATTCTTCGCATATTTATAATATTGATGCTTTCTTAAATTTGGCATTCCATTTTTTATGGTAATTATATTTTAATCGTGTATAGGTTATTTTTATAGTAGCTATTATGCACATATTTTATTAGATTTTAAGAATTTTGGCGACGGTACATGGCTTATATGCAGAGGCTGAGTGCTACACTAATACGATTCTGACGTCATCATATTCCGTACACGCGGCTAAACCGAAATAACAAAAACTCGGTATATCGAATATGTATGTGTGTAGGTGTGATCTATTGAGAACCTTGTGGAATTGACGCTGTGTTTAATAGACAAAACCATTCATTTATTTATGCGCTAAATAACGCAGCACAGACACGCTCTATTCGTAGAAATATCTTTTCTTGTTTTTGTGTACTGTGTCAATGGCATATCTGTCACAGCATACTCTGTGCTGTGATATTAAAAATATAAACGTCATTGTATTTGACATCTCTCTCTCAATAAAGAAGCCTTGCTGATTAACAAGTGTTTGATTTAAATCTATAAAATGTGAACCTAAATATGGTGTCATAATTATATAAAAAAGGAAAGATGTCACAGCATACTCTGTGCTGTGATATTAAAAATATAAACGTCATTGTATTTGACATCTCTCTCTCAATAAAGAAGCCTTGCTGATTAACAAGTGTTTGATTTAAATCTATAAAATGTGAACCTAAATAATATCAACCTATACTAAACTACTCAGAGTAATTTACTCTGAGACTAAACTACCAAATTCTCCACTGGTATTTAGCTTAAAACTTATAGCATAGAGTTCAATACCAAACGAGGAAAATTGATTACTGTTGTCCGTACCTATATGAAACTTAATATAACTGAGTATTCTCAAACAATATCGTAGACCCACAAAGAAGAAACATCAAACTGAATGAAATGGAAAATCCTCTACGTAGAAACTATTGGAATGTCTAAAGATAGAATCGTCACGTGTCAATCAGATCTGTGGTTTGAGTATCAAGGGTATAAGTTCTTAACATAGAGTGTATATATTAACAACTGCATTAATAGGTTCTTATTAGAATACTCATTTAAATATTTCTAACAGAACTAAATGAAATCACCCTGCGCATGATCACCGATCCTTAGTCGTGATGAGAACCATAATGGTTTTGTCTTCAGTCATCTTCAGGTCTTGTTAAAATTTACTATAAAATAAGTTTTGCAGTAGATTTTGAAATAAGTGAACGCTTAGAATTCTCTTTACCTGCTCGTAGCTTAGGTACTTAATAATCCCTTCTTGTGTGGGTCCCTACGGTACGCCATCGAACTAACATCAACTTGCCCTCAACGTTACCCTTAATCATCCCTTTAAGCCCAATTTTACTTAATAGTCTCAACTAATAACACGATTAATACGTTCAACTTTAACATTTCTGTAGCTTTAGTACCTTATTATTAATTGTAGTTTGATGCTTATTTAAAACTTTTAAATAGAGTTCTTATTATTATTATTAATATAAAAAGGTAAAGCAGCCATATTCCTGACTAGTCATTCCTTTAAGAGTGGGTAAAATATAAAAGTATAACAACTGAAAGTTGTTAAACTATTTCAGTTTTAATGGAAACTGTACCTGGTGAACATAAGGATGCAACGTCAAACGTTGCATCCTTATGTTCACCAGGTAGATCACTCTTCTTCGAACCGGGCATCAAACATATATTCAAAGCTTATATTAAATAAAATAGGCGGATATCTGCGTGTCGCGCTATCAGGACGTAAGATTCTGGTGCTGAATTGTGTAACTATTAACGATTTGAGACTTTGTTTCATGTTTTTTTAATCGTTTTGTTTTGGTATTTAGATCGGCCGGAATATTTTTAGTTAATATGACTGCAATCGAGTTTTCATTGGGCAAGGGTGTTAGTGTGAATGTTTTAATTTTTTATGAACCTACCCCCGATCTAAACAATATCGATACAGACGTATCGCAATAGTTAAACTTTGAAAGTTTAATTTGAGTTACATGTTGATCACAATCGTGATGATAATAAGTTTTTCTTTGTTGTGGGAACACTAGTGGGCTCTTGAGCCGTATAGGTGTCGATAGTACCTAGAGTGATTACGTAGTCGTATTGCGGTAGTGTCTATTGAAGAAACATATGTAGTCCGTGGGTACACGGTGTGCCTTTGACTTGGGTAGAGATCGTGGTCCCGGGCACAGTAGTGTGTAGTCAGTAGGTGATACACACGGTGTTGTGGTCGCACAGAGTGATGCAAGGACAGCAATTTCGATTTCTCCAAAAATCTTGGCAAATACCTTACTCGAGTGTCCAATAAACTAAATTGAAAGATTGACATTAATGAAGTCATGACTTGAACGATAATGCTATTGACGATTTCCTAATTAAATTTTATATACTACTGTTAGTAAGAAGCCGCATCAAGGTAATGAGGGACAGTTTGGCATTATTCGGTGCTCTCACACGTATAAACACAGATCAGCGTCGTTGCTTTGCAAGCAAAGAGTTCCGTGACTTCTGTGACAGTGAAAATATTTATCTTCATTCTAATGCTACGGGGTCTAGCCACGCGAACTGTTAGGTAGAACGGATAAAGAGGGAAATAGGTATCTTCTAAAAGCATTAATTAACAAGCGTACTTCAAAATATGCATGCGACCGAGAAACAAAGATGCCTGAGGGCCAGGTACCAATTGAAATAGTTTAGGGAGGTGACGAATCAGCATTTATGAGTTTTTAATTAGCACAAGTTTTCGATTCGTTGGGTCGGAGACTATACCAGAATATCTTAGCCGTAGCCTAGTAGAAAACGGTATCTGCTCTGTGAGTAGGCCATGGGTAGGCGGTAGTTCTGGGTAGTACAGTTGGATCTTACCTTGTAGCGAAGATGTGTAGCGAAGTAAGATCTTGCCTTATAGAAGAGGGTGGTTACTCTTTAGTGGAGCTATTATGATTGCTGTGGCCCACCACGAATGTGATACTTGTTGCTTACTAAGATTTATTAAAGCCGATCTTGTACTTTATGTGTTATGATTCTCATTGGTACGTGGTCTCAGTTTTCTATCATATTTTTAATCCAGTTGATTAACCACAGTTACTCGGTAGACAACTTAGCTTTGCTCAGCTTAAATAACTACTTAATTTAAAAAAATCATTACATAGAAAATAGTTGCATTATGTTGAGAAAGATAATGAGATTGGTGTTTCAAAATAGAAGGAAACATTATTCACCACACCATAGTCTTTTGTTTCCAAAGTTCTCTGAGATAGGATTGGCCGAAAGAACACTGTGCATTGTATTGAATTGTAAAATTCTTTGATTTAGTTGTTAATTGTTATACTTTGGTAAAGGGACACATTGTTTAGAACAAGATTATTAAATGTAGCGTTAGTATTTCAGTTTAAGAATGTAAATTAAAAATGATAAATAAAATTTTCATTTTGTTCAGTTCTGAAAAGTTATGTCAGATATGACCAAGTGATATTCCCTGTTGTTTTTGTCTTGTTTCAGAATGACACACGAGGACGTGTACCTCACAGGATGGCCGTATCGTATCCGGTCATGAGTGCGGACACTAATCGAAATGCAAGCGCGCCCTCTAGCCGGCGAACATAAGCAACTACGATTTCCCGCGCTTCGACAGAGTCGAAAAATTGTCAACGTGCGAGCCCCAATTCACTTTTGATCGAGTCGCCATCAAGTGTAGACATCGTCACGGAACTGTCCTATATTTCGCTACGTGCCTCATTATAAGAAGTTTGCTACGCGTTTCGTGGTTCTTAATATTGTGTTTAAAATTAATACGTCTTCTCAATGCACAATTTCTAACTCTGCCCATATGATATCGGAAGATTTGGACCAAAATCCTGACGTCTCCTCTTATTTAATATTGCTTTTTATTGTATTATTTTATAGTCCCATGTGTACGACAACAAAAATGTTAGTGTTGCAAAAAAATAAAAGAATAAAGTCTTTGATTTTCAGAAGTAGTTCCGTTCTAAAGCAACAAATAATCAGAATTGTTTATATTTTTAATTGCATGTATTCTATTTTATGATTTCAACAAATAAAATCAGACTGAAATTTTGACGCCCGCTTGGTGCAACGTTAGCGTTACCCTCAGATTACAGAAAACCTTGTTTATGTCACCCTTCTGCGCCAAATGTCCTGGGCTTGAATCCTCGTAGGGGCTTATGATTTTGTGATACGCGTTAATGCCCGCGTTATGGTTGCTTAAATTATATTTTTAAACTGAAAATGAAAAGAGTGAATATTTACTTATTGCGACATTTTGTATTGACTCATATCCATTTAAAAGTCATAAACCGTGAAACGATCACTACTAAACAGAAATAGTAATGTTGACTCGTTGCGTATTAGTAGGCCACGATTGTCTATCAAATGGTTACTGTTTTCACTATTCAGTAAAATTGTTTATGTTATTCTTCATCTCAGCCCCATGAAAGTAAGCCCCAAGTAGCTCATTGAACCTAATCTGACGTTATTAAAACGTAATTATTATGATACTTGAGTTCATCGCAAGAAGATTAATTGAAACGCTAAAGCTGGATATTATAACGCCAATTATGTTACACCTGCACGCTAGACATCGATTATTCATTAAGCCCTGCTGGGTGCTCGCGCAGATAAAACGTGTTATCCCGAAAATGATACGGCGAAGGTTGATAGATTTATAATGAAGATAAGGAAAAGAATATGTTAACACCTTGATGGCTATATTATACAATTTATATAATTCATGCTTATGTCACGAAGCTGTGTAAGATTAATTAGAGATAGTCACTAAGAAGGATATAATTATTTAGACGAGTTCGCATTCAAAACAGAAGTGGGGTCTCTGTTTTTGGCTAAATCACGCAAAAAGCTACTGAGCGAATTTTCGCCACGTTTTCATGAAGATTTTACTCTGAGTTCTATTCATTTTAAATATTTTGTACTATTTCACGCAGAAATAAGGTAGTTATACATGTGTGTGACGCATTTGGGTTGTTCTTGATTAAGGACTTTTAAAATATTTTATAATTATAGAAGACTAATTTAAATATTTTTGTTTTTTATGACTGCATTTGTTCTATTATTGCAGGAGGATGATTTCACACTAATTTTATACAAACTACCAGAATTACTCCTTCTATATTGAACTCTATGAAATTGGATCATAAGTAAAATTTTGATTGAATAAAATCAACAATTTTGGCTTCGTTGAAATATTGTAGACTGTGCAAATACTAACATTGGTTAGTCATATATCGATAGTTATCGATATGCTATATTATTCCTATCAAACTAAAGTAGTACACTTGAGCAAACACCGCAAGTCATACAAACCACGATACTAACTCAGAACTCGTCCACACTAATGCATTAATAGAGGGACCATCAGCAGGGCTGTTACGTAAATGATAGTCACTGAGAGAACAACTGAGTTCAGTTGGTAATTGAACTTCGTTGACAACTGAGGAACTGTTGAATTCCTCATTGATTGCTATTATGTAGATAGTGGGTAACGTGTGTATATACGGTGCCTATGCATATATGGTTATCAACTTAGAACGAACATCACTACCACTATTGACCAGTTATACGGCAAAGTTAAGAAACATTACTATAATTAAAATTGTACACAAGAGGATGTTTTTTATTTTAGTCGCGTAAAAATATAAGAATTATTAAATGTCTTTCAGAATTTGAAAACTCTTTGAGTGCGAACTTGTTTAGTTTTCTGTCAGAGCGCTATTTCGGTGTTTTAAGGTATTAATTACTACACTCGCGAGCAAAAGTATGGAATCACTTACTTGGAAATAATTCCGCGTGATCTTGAGTACTGAATCACTAGTTACGAATAATAAAAAAAGCACTGATGGTATACCTGCAAGGGTACTGAGGTATTGTGCGCCCGAAATGTCTCCTGTGCTAACACGCCTGTATCGCCTCTCACTCAAAACAAAAACCGTACCAAAATCCTGGAAGCTTGCCAATGTGCAGCCAGTACCCAAAAAGGGTAGTCGTACCGACCCATGCAATTACCGACCGACTGCCATCACTTCCATACTTTGTAAAGTTATGGAAAAACTGCTGAACAGTAAGTTGCTCTCGTACCTAGAAGACAATGATCTCCTCAGTTACGGTCAATACGGCTTTCGCCGTGGACGTTCAACTGGGGATTTACTTTATGTGACGCACTGCTGGGGCGAGGCCCTCGAGATGCACGGCGATGCACTTGCCGTGTCACTTGACATATGGAAGGCTTTTGACAGGGTTTGGCACGCTAGTCTGCTGCGCAAGCTTCCTGCGTATGGTGTTCCCGCTGACTTTTGTAATTGAATAGCTGATTTCCTGATAGAACGGTCGATCAGAGTAGTTATCGATGGCTGCTTCTCTGACTCAGTGGCTATTGATGCCGGAGTTTCTCAGGAGTCTGTTTTCTCAGCGACACTTTTCCTGCTGCACATCAATGACTTGTTGATACCAGGAATTATTGGGTATGCAGACGACAGTACTGTCGTTGAGAGATACCGGTTTAATTCGAAAGCCAGTGGTGATGAGGTGATATTATTGACAGTGGCCATGGTTGAGCGAACGAATCAGAGGTTGAGCCACATTTCAGGGGTGACAGTAACCTCGTCCATTTCAACGCCTCCAAAATGCAAGCATGTATTTTCACTGCAAAAAAGGAGTTCCTTCAAGCTCACTCCTACTTTCCGAGGTACATCTGTACCTGTGACCGACAGCCTCGAGCTTCTTGGCATGGAGTTGTCGTCAGGTCTCAACTTCGGCTCCAACATCGAGTCCAAGGCTCAGACTGCAGTTAAAAAGCTGGGCGTCCTAAATAAGGTCAAGCTATATTTCACGTCGGGACAGCTTTCAACTTTCTATAAAGCTAAAGTCCGATCTTGCATGGAATATTGCAGCTACCTCTGAGATGGCACAGCAAAATACCAATTTGCTGCACTGGACACGATTTATCGCAGAGCTGAGAGGCTCATTAGTGACAGCAAATTGGCGAAGAGCAAGCTTCACACCTTAGATCACCGCCACAAAGTTGCCTGTCTGTCGGTCTGTCCCCCGTCCCCCGCCAGGCACGAAAACAAGCTCCGTTTTCCGCTTCCGAAAGAAATACCATCCCACGTCATACAAGAAGCCCCCATAAGACACTGTCTCGGCGAAACAGCACTGCGTCGCTCCCCAGGCCGCCTTGCACACATTTTGCACTCGTTGGAGAACAAGATTCGCCTCCATCGCTCGACTTCTCAATCAAGATGGGTGCAAGCTAATTGAAGACGCGCCTGTCGGTGACCTGGCGTCAGTTTCGGGCCTGCGGCATGAGTTTTTAGAGTCAAATTCACTTGCTTGAGCCACTCGCTGGCAGCTACCCACGAACATTTCTGAGCACCTGCTGGACGTCGACACCAGTCAAATGACGATCCAAGTTAGCTTCTTAAATAGGTACTGGCGTGATTTCAATGAATTTGGTGTCAAGTTAAAGTTAACAGTTAAAATTAGCACTTTAAAATGGTGCCATTTTTATAATTATGCGATCACAGGATGACTAAGATAATGGTTGTCATGAATTTTCTACTACCTTCACAATATTTTAAACGGGCACGTTCCTAATTATTAAAAATTTAATATCAATCAAATTGTTTTATTTTTACATTTTATTTAGTTATTAAATTTTCTCTCATCTATCGCGATAATAGGTCCACAGTGTGTGAGCATGCTTTTGAGGGGCCAAACCACTGCATTCGTTTCGATAAACCTCAAATTCTCGCTAGAGAACAAAGATTTGTTCCTAGGATGCTGCGCGAGGCTATTGAAATCAGGAAACACCCTAAAGAGACGAAGTTTGGAGCGTTCTATCTGCTTGGGATCCAATAAGGCTAATAACGTTAAAAAGACCGATGGCTGCCTAAGGGAGATTCAAGATGAACGAAAATCGCTGCTTCACTGCTAGTTTAAATAAATGATGCTAGTTTTATCATATCCTGTAAATGACCACGAAATCAGAATATCAATTTTATTTAAAAGTAATATCTGAATACAGTAACTTATCCCCAATAGCTAATATTTAAATAAAAGAATTTGAATGACGGGCTGTGGCAAAAAAGGCACTAAATATAAATGTTAAAGTTAAAGACTCAATGAGATTTTGGCATCACTTTCTTGAGGTTATTTTTGCAATTCAATGTGTGTTACGTTGCTAAAACAGAGTTTTATTCTACATCCCTTAGCTATTACCAAATAAAGTATACAATGAATAGGTACAATAATCTACAATTTTATAACTTATATAGTTCTGGAATAGCTGGAATGGCTATAAAAGATTTCAACTTTATTCATAAGTGTCATGACGTCACGACGAGAGAAATGAGAGTCATGACCTCAAAGCGGCCCATGATATTAGGAAACTTGAGACATAAACACCAACTGCGTTCCCGCTTCGAAACATAAGCCGGCAAAAAAATCTCATTCCACACAAATCTGTTGTCTTATTATAACGTAAAAGAAGGGCCAAACTTGAGAAAACTTAGCGAATTATATGCTTAAAATATGAAATGTAATGGAATAAGTTGTTGATGTATAGAGTAGAAAAACAGCTCTTTAAATACATGCTACTACACTCGGCGTCAAAAAAATCGCACCTCTAAGAAAATCACGTTCAAATGGCATTAACTCTGGATATGCACATGCAGTCGTATTAATTATAATTTTATTTAAAAGGTTACTTAATTAACTTAATAAAAAAACATTATTTTTCATTATCAAATAAAACCTAAAGCAACAAATAAAGGGTCACAAAAATTCTAAGGAAATTTTGCTGCTCGGGAGAGTCGCGAGTTGCGCTAACTTTGTGGGTATAAAGAGGTCAACACGGGTTCAATGTGGGTCATTCGCTATTAAACCGTTGAAGGGGACACACGCACTGATTTTACTGAAGAAAGAACATCTGGAAAATGGACACTACAGCTGATGAGGCCGCTCAAGTGGTTGCACTACTGCAAGCAGGGGTGCGGCAGTGTGATGTCGCCCGGCAACTGAATCTGAGCCGTTTTTCGGTTCGTAGAGTCTACCAGCGCTTTTTAGAGACCGGTGGCTATATCCGGCGACATGGGTCCGGTAGACGTCGCTGCACTTCGGAAAGAGACGACCGGTTCGTTGTGTCGTACTCTTTGAGAAATCGCTTCTCAAACGCTGTTCAGCTGCAACAGGAGCTCCAGGCAGTTCGCAGACGCACCGTGAGTGTATCCACGGTTAGAAGAAGACTGAAGGAGAAGAACATAGCAGCCCGCAGAGCTGCTACAGGTCCAAAATTGACTGCAGCGCACCGACGAGCCCGCTTGCAGTTTGCTCGCGACCACGTCGATTGGACCATTGAGCAGTGGGGAGCTGTTCTCTTCTCAGACGAGACACGAGTGTGTCTTTTCTGCAACGACCGACGAAGAAGAGTATACCGGAGGCAGGGTGAACGTTTCGCTCAAGCCTGCATCCAGGAGACGGTGGAATATGGAGGCGGATCCTGCATGTTCTGGGGCGGTATGTCGGCTGCCGGCAAAACCGACCTGGTCTGCGTCTCCCGGACCGGAGGTGCTCGCGGACAAGGGTCGCTGACTGCGCGCCGCTATATCACAGAGATCCTGGATGTGCATGTGGTCCCTTTTGCCGAATCTTTTGGCGAGGGGTTCACATTAATGCACGACAACGCTCGCGCACACACTGCAGCCATCGTGAACGACTTCCTGCGGAGGTCCCAAATTCCTGTGATGCAGTGGCCAGCGAGAAGTCCTGATCTGAATCCGATAGAGCACCTCTGGGACCATCTTAAACGTAAGGTTCGATCTCGGGATCCGGCTCCTTCGACTCTAGAGGAACTCCAAACCGCGGTGATTGAAGAATGGGGTCTTATCCCTCAAGAAGAGCTCCTGAAGTTGGTGAGGTCTATGAGGGACCGTATGGAAGCCGTCATCAGGGCAAGGGGGGGTAACACTAGATTTTGAGTTAATTTTAAGACACTTTTTGTACATTTTTTTTGTAAATTATCGATTATTAATTAGGACTTAATTAAGATTTTTTATTATTTTTCAAATTTTTATGCTTTTTGTATAATTTTAATTAAAAAAAAGATTGCACTTAATTGTTGTTTGATGCTCCTTTTTGTTACCTTTCTAATGATACCTAACACTATCCTCTATATAAGGTTTAGGAATTTTTGAATAAGATTTTTATAAGGTGCGATTTTTTTGACGCCGAGTTTATTAAAGTCTTTATGTATTTTTATTATGGCTGAAGCTGTTCTGTAAGATTTGTTGACGTATATATCGCATGGATTACCAGTGTCTGTTAGAAACAAATCGGCACAATTCCTTTATATTATTAAGTCATTTATTTTAATGATTTAAATAACAACTTTTAATATTCCAAAATTATTATTGGAATCTGTTTAGAGCTTTCAACAAACATGTTCTGACTATAAAATAAAATGTAGGTTTTTTTTATTAAAAAGCATTTAATGTTAGATTTTTATATAAAAAAAATGTTTGAAAATTGATAACTTCAGTTTACCGAGTCAGGTGCCTGGTTAGTCCATAGTGTGTTTTTTAAATTTAACTCGTGATGCTATTCAAATTTTGTAAGTATGAAAAAAACTTAAACAATTACCGAGGACCGCCAAATATGGTAAGAAAATGAATTGAGAATTCTAGCATGCGCTACTCGAGCTAACTCGCGCGCGATTGAAGAGAAGTTTGTCGATATCGACATATATCTCGTCGTCCTTAACATGTAGACAAATGGATGTTGCTTCTCGATATATGATTATAAACTATATTTTTATCTAACATAGCTACATCTGTATAGCTCATTCAATGAATGTTGTGTTTTTTTATACTGTTATTTACTTTTCGGAAATGTGTAATAGAACAATTTTGACGTATTTTACGACTTACATACTGGCTTAGCATGCACTACTTGAGTTATCTCGCGCAAGATTGAAGAGAAGTTTTTCGATAGCAATAAATAGGTAATTGCTAGGTAAATTGTTTCGTTTTCTCAAACATGTAGAAAACTATATTTGCCTTTTGATTCATATATCACTAATATATACTTATACATATACTTATATTATAAACTACTTTATTATCTAACATAGCCACACCGCTATCGTTTATTTAATTATTATAGTATTGTGTGTTTCAACCTTTTATTTACTTTTTAGAAAATTGATGAAACCAAACGGATAAAAACGAAATAACGAATATCACAGTAAATATATATTTATATAGGTACCTATTTCATTACACATGTTTTAGGATTCGAAGTAATAAGGTACAAGTTAAATATTTGTGCCAATATATCGTAAAAAGATACAACCGGGACTGGGGCCGATTTTTTATAATAAACGTTAAAAAAAACAAACGAGTACATTAAGCCAGCGCATTATATTAAACAAATAAGATTTGTAAATATACTTATACCTCGACATAAAACTATACTTATAATTAAAGGAATATATTTATTGTTATAGAAATATACTTATACAAATATATTTATATAAGTATTAAAATATAAACATAAGTATAAAATATATATTTACGTGCCGTTCGCCCTTATTTATATTACACTATTATTTACATACACACACCACCATCGCTTCAATTGAAATATCACACAAACCACTTGTCGTCTCCTTCTCTACGCACTGATGCATAGACAAGAAATATGTCGATTATATCGGTTAAAATGTCGACAAAACGCTATTGCTATGTTAGAGTTTGTAGACAAAAATCTGCGGCAAAATAAAACTACTCTTTTGACATAAGAAATCGGCTTCTACGCGCAACCATGTTAGAGACGATCAATCGTCTTCAAACGTCAACGACAAATGACTAAAACACGAGAAAACGGGTCGACAAAAGTTTGTCGTGTTGCATATGCTAGGCGGGCTGGCTTTAAAATCAGGTTTCTGGTTTGAAGTGCGTAAACCAAGTTTCAGCCCACAAACATTTGCAATACCTTCAAGGTATTTTTATTCGAACGTCTTGGTCGAGCAAACGTACTGGGTATAAAATAAAATAACTAGAAAATTGAGATTTACTGAGATGATTTTAAGGAACAAAATCGCAAAAGCAAACACAAACTTAGTAAACCTTAAATTTTTTTTTTGCAAAATCATTGTGATCGTTATTTCGGATACAAACAAGGATTCATTTTCAAAAAAAGTCCGCGAGTCTAGCTCTTTCAAATAGGCGGTCTTGGTTGATAATTTTCGCGCTATTTTAATTATATGGCTCTACCAGTTTATGTTGGTGTCGATATTGATTCTTAGTAGATCCTAGGATTTATAGAATAGTCCTTGTAGAACACATTCTAATAATATTATTATTTATAAAAGTAAAGTAGCAAAAATGTATCCATAAACCGATTGAAATATTTGCATCTGCAACAGTAGGTACCAATTTCCGCGCATTTCGCTTCTCTCTCATTCACTTACGTCGTTCCGAGTTCCAAATAATACATTTAATATACTGCTTAACTTCTTCATTAAGATCACATTTATGTTTCAAAACATTGAGTCGGATACTTATAGAGCAACACACGTATAGTATCATTATATACGTATATCTGTTACCGGAAATGTATGAAAACAAGGAATTGTATACAAATCCTAGGAAATGTGTACAATTCCGATATTATTTAGGAAATGTATTAAATATTGTTTGAAAAACTATTTAATGCATAGATATCCTAGGAAATGTTTAAATTTTCTCGGAATTGTATATAATTCCAATATCGTATTAGGAAATTTATAAAATAAATGCTTTCTGTAATAAAACACGTTGTTAAAATGAGAATAATAATTTTTGTTATAGCACTCATTGAGACAATCGGGTGACAGTCATACCGTAAAATATAATAAGTTCATATTATCTTACTAATGAATGCTGCAAAAATCAACTATCTATTAACTTCTAACGTATCACAAAATCAACTTATATTATTCTTATAACCTAACCTAATCTAACTTTTTTTTTAACCTAACCTAACCTAAAGCAATACCCTCCCCTCGTCCCGCTGTCCCCGCGTACCCATCAATATCTCAAATGTTTTACATTTCCGATTGCTATTTAGGAAATATATAGATTTCCTAGGAAATGTGTATAATATCATTTATTTCACATTTCCGTGCAATTTTAGGAATTACATACATTTCCTAGGAATTGCATACAATGATGGATTACATACATTTCCGTTAACATATACATAAAAAAATAATATGCATAAACAAGTCTGGCCGCTATCCTATTCTCTTAACCCAACTTTTAAAGTGTTTACTCTCGGTTAGGCTAAGTAACAAATATTATTGTAATATTAACAGATTAATGTCCATTTTCTACGACAAGCCCGATATCTTTGAAACCATCAAGGAACAAGTTCGAAATAAAAAAACGAAATAAATATGTGTTAACATTCGTACCAATGTCAATAATTTTCATAAAACTGCTTTATTTATTTAGAGATCCTTTTTACAGGGAACAGAATAATGTATTTTAATATGATTCTAATAAAGAAAATTAGGGAAGAATGGAAATACCTAGTGATTCACTCAAAGCCCAATATTAGATTCAAAGTTAAGTTAAAACATATCCTACATAATAATGAGTAAAATGATAAAGTTTGTGACAAAACTACTGATTTTAAAATCAAGAATATATTTTCGACATTAGTAGAAAGCCGTTAAAAAAAACGTGATTTTCATTTAACAGAATCTGTTGCCTAGAATTTCAAATAAGCTGCGCCAACGTGGCACGAGCCGTTGCCGTTTATCTAGTTTACCTTCGCCGCAACACTCGTAATCTGTCTGGCTTCCGTCATTGAATATTGGAAAAATGTTTACCGGAGTTTTATCGTCTTGAACTGCTCCCTTGCTGGAATTTCATTTTATAAAAGAGTTTGCTCGTGTTATCCCATTTCTCCGAAAGTCAATTTGCGTGCGCTTAAGTTTTGGTTGATGACGTCATTCGTATTTTATATTTAATACGATGGGAAGTTTAATACATTTTAACTATCAAACTATAATTTTAGTTTTAGTTTAGTGAAGATATTTTTATGATTTTGTCTATTTATTGGAACCATACGTAATAACTACGTGGTTCAATGCTCAAATTCTTGAAAAACGAGTATTATAATATTAAACACAATGCAATGTTTTTATAACTTTAGAAGTGAAACATCCGTATTTTGATACAACCTTAAATATTTAACAAATCGAAGCCAACTAAGGGAAGGTAAAAAAGCCAACTAACAAAGCTAAGGGAAGATAGCGAAAGTATCAAAATGTAACAAAAAACCAATAACTATGAAGAAAAAAATTTTTTTTTTACACTCACTTCAATAAATATAGTGGTCTTTTTACAGAATACCTTAAATAATGTTATATAAATTGATGTTGATGCTACCTTACCAAGTGTTTTGTCAGTCAATGGTTTAGTGGGCTTTATTTCAATCTTACATAATTAACATATTTATTGTATTATTTTGTTATTAAACGATCATAGAAAAACTTTAACTTTGCTTGTTGCCGTTACAAATGTGCTTTGTCAGGGAGTAGTTACTTTATTTCCTTCTCTGGCAAGCAAAACTCACCCGTAGTATAATGCTAAATGTCGTGATGCGGTGGCGGCAAAACATGAAGCTCTATCCTGCAAAGCTCGATCGAGGGTAAGTTCTCCTGTATCTCACTGCCTCCTTTGCTAAAATCTGACGGATCGTTGACACATACCGCCAAAAAAAGCTGATATATTTGTTTTTGCTATTATTTGCCGAATATTTTCGTTTGTATCCTTGCAATGCTGTACCTTCCGGTTTGTCTAATTATATATATATTTCAAAGGCTTGGGTGTGGCATTAAAGCCTTATTAGCTAGCTGACTTCTTGAGGAATCGGTCGATACAAGTTGTCATTGTTGGTAGCTCTTCGAGCCTTTTGGCTATCAATACCTGTGCACTCAGGGTTCCGTACTCTCGGCAACACTGTTTCTGCTTCATATTAATGACCTGCTCAGGCTCGGTATTTTGGGTTAGGCGGATGACAGCGCGATTGTAGAGAGCTATATTGTGTCTGATGCACTAGTCAGACCCGAACAAGTCCAGCAGTATAGCGAGGTTGCGATTTTGTGATCCATACCATTAAAGAGTGAAACCCCTTGTCTGAGTCGGTTATTCCTGACACATACAATTCAGGGGTCTTCGGGTAACGAGTGAACAGGTTCTAGCTATTACTTTACATCCTAGATTGCATCATCTCTTATCGGCCAAGCGCTAACCAATTTACTATATATAAAAGAGTAACAATATCTAAACAAGAAACAGTTAGATTTTCGAAAAAAGTACAGTTACCGGTTCAGCGAACTCGTTGCGCAAGAATACTTTCTAATGAATGACAATTATGTTATGTATTACGGCTCGAACATCCGTATCCTAATAGGGGCATCTATAAAGATTGCAAGTAATCCAGCTACCTCTGGATTCAGCGCTGTAATTGAAGTACCTATGTGTTTTGATTTTTGATTTTGATTTTATGTAATAGGTTTTAGAAAAAATATCGTTTAATTAGGTGAAGTATGATTATATTACGTCAATGAAAAATATTATTAAACAACGAAAACGTAAATTGGTACTTATGAATCTTTAGCCATCGATCAGATTACTGGTAGCACACGCGAGTTTGTACAGACACGCAAGCTGGCTAACACATTACATAACTTTAATCAACTCACCATTTACTTTATAAAACTTTAAGTATGCAGATATGATTTGCTGTACGTGCATACTTTGAGGACGTTTTCTGTTCATTTTCCTTTCTGTCGTACGTTATTAGTTATCCTTAAGTACCAGAAGTGGTTATATATTGTAAAAAAAACGATTATTTAATGAGATAATTACATTTACATTACACGTTTCAAAAGGTATATGAAATTTGTTTTTGGCGTATGTTGTACGGCGGGGTAGAATAGCAATAGATCTTTACACTTAAGAGTGTCTTACAATGCGAATAATGATACATGCAGGTAGCATACATGGAGATAATCATCAAATATTTCCACTTGAACAAAAAGCGGGCAGCAGCGTTTTCAGAATAATAATATTTTACTGCGATCTCCAACCTGTCTGCCAACTGTCAAGATTATGGCAAAATCCCCATTTTTGGAAGCGGCTTTCAGTGGATCTTTGGAGTTGCATTTTTACTCATACAAAATAAAATAATTTTTATCTGTAAAGTAAGAAGTCACTATGAAAAAAACATTGACATATATATTTTTCATTCATTTAGAGACAATATTCCACAGAGTAAATGAATTCAGTGCAGTTTCAACAAAACTTAGGAATAATTTTGCTTCAATTAACGGCTGCCATGGTTTGCATAAAAAGAGAGCTACTCAACAACAGAATCTATTTATGCTAATCATGCCAAGACAAACCTTACAGATAATTAATCGAACCGGTCTTGAACAGATATTATGATAATATTTTTTGTAGTTTTGCTTTATTATTTATAATGCTTGAAATACATTTACTCGATCTCCTCTATATTATCGATTTTGAAATAACGAAATTCTATTTGAGAGGGAAAATTTACCTGACTTTCTTATACTTAAATTATGAGTAAATAAAGAAAGTTTATCTGAGCAGTAGATTCGACAAAGATAATTAAAATTGATTTTAGAAATAAGTTGAATGCAATCGTATACACCATTTACCACCTTGTCAGATACATTTGATTTAAAAACGTTTAATGAAAAATCTTTTTGGAGGTGCCAAATCATGAAGTTGATAAAAGGTGCCCAAACTTAATATTTTTTTTTTAATTGGACTCTAATTAGGTCCAATTTGACCTAATTAGAGCATTTAACAGATTAGTAGCCGCGTTTTTGAAAGGTTTACATCTCACTATAATACTCAGCATTTTAAAGCACTCGAATTTTTTTGTACACATGTTTATTAGGTTGCGGATGAAACTAACTTCGTGAAGACTTTGGCCATCGATAAAATACTGTTTATTGATAGTTTTTTTCTTACCGGTGAACACTACATCCATCTTACCGTAGACACTAACAACTGTCACATTTATTAGTATCGAGGGTAAGACAATAAGAGCGACACCAAATAGCAAGGCGTTTCAAATCTTCATAAAGCATGCTGGAGTCGTCAGAGCAATAAATACTTTTCAAGATTTTCTAGACACCAGCATATGCTTATCTGCTACAACCAGGAATTTTAGAGGTATCCGAATAGAGTGTTCTGAACACTGTTTTTCATTTCTGTTTAAAGAGGTAAACAGAAAGAAACTGTAACACTTTGAATCTGTTTTAGAAAATAGCGGTTCATAAGTGTTAATATCTGTACAGTCAATAAGGTTCACATTGGCATAACTATGCGACAGCTCACTAATGATTTGGGTACTTTGAAATGCCTATGTTTGTGTACTGTGTATACACATAGATAGTTAAACGTAAAACAGTTTCTAACAGATTGGTAACAGAAAACATTATATCTGTAACACTTGTATATGTGTTCGACACAAAACAGGTTCAAAACACCCAAATAAGTGACACAGGAATAATTCTGTAACAGATTCAATGTGTAACCCTTATGAAAGTGTATCCTTATAAAGGTATTTTGAATCCCTGACTACAACAGTAGATGTTAGAAAATGACGTTTTTTTTAATCGCCCAACATTTTTGACTACTGATACGATCTTCTGACTGACAAGAAGAATGGGTGCGAGAAACTCGATACCTTACCAGAAGTAACGACATATTATACGTCGTCGCCATAACGACATGTACAATAGTATACGTCATCGCCATTCATGATCAACAATCAATGACCAGTCCCACATGCCACCACCCAAGAGATTTTTTAGGAGAGCATGTCATACTCTAAGTAACAGTAATAAAAAAGTATTAAAATTAACAAATGCTAATAGCTGTATGACATAACCTGTACTAAAATAGTGTTATGTTGAAACGACACATATTAATTCCCACACTTTTACTTTCATGCATCGCGATCTATTAAATAATCGTTGACCTTTGGAGATGTGCTAATTTGAATTTATAAAGGCAAAATAAACTATATTTTGTGTTTTACTAAATAGTGCTATTCCTTTCCCCAAGAGTGAGCCTCCTGCTTATTGATGTCTTAAACTTGGAAGGGCAAATCTATCTTTATTTCTTGCGTCAAAGCGATGTACGTTTGACAAATGCATTGTAGTTTTTTCGTACATAGATTACTCTCACAAAATGTAGTGCTCTGCCACAGTAAGAATATTCATTTCCTCGAACAAGTCTCTGAGATCATCCCTAGGCCGAAGTTTATATATAGCGTGGATAACTGTTTTCTGTAGTACACAAAGTCTTTCAATATTAGCAGCTGAGCGCCACAACAACAGCCCCTAGGATATTACACTTTGAAAATAAATAACCCTTTACCGTTGGTTAGTGCCAGATATTGGCAAATATATTGAAGACCTATTCCTGTCCTTCACCACACTCCCTCACCGGCGGCGGCGCCAATGCAGAAGAAAAGAAGATGGCGATTCGATAATCTGCACCGTTACGTTGTCTGCCGTTTTTAACCCACCCTGAATCTTTAAATTATCTCACAGTTCGCGAGTGCAATTTAACCTGCACAAGTGCAAGTGAACACGCACTGAAGTAGTACAGCGTCGCTGATGATCGTCGACTGGTCTTCGAAGGTGTCACCGCAGTCGCTGAACCACCCGCCAGGTATACCAGGAGCATCCAACAGGTGCGTCCCTTCCATTATTGCCCCTCCGAGTTCCCATACATTCACGCTTTGTTGCTCACATTGTTGCATTACATACATACTTACCACCTCGCACCTCCAGTCGAAAATTTTGTTTAGCGACGTGACTATTTTTAGTGGTTCTTCGTCGTATCTATCGGCCCGCCCTTAGAGGATTTATCCAATAAGCGTATTTATTCGTCCCAATTTGGTGTATATCGTCGCCGTAGAGCGAAAGGTCACCAAATAAGTCGAATGGTGTTTTGGATTATGAAGGTTTATAGTGTTATAACACAAATAAAATCATAACTTTTTTAGGTATTACGTTGCAAGGATAACAATGCTCCATACTTTGATTCATGAAATATATTTTATAAAAAATTCGACTTTACATTCCCCCCATACAATTTCATATGTAAGGACCTATATATTATGGAAATATATATTTATGTGCGCTGCGACATACTCTTTGACGTTTCGACTTACTAAAACAGGAGAATACAACCTAACACTTTATTGCAACAACACCAAATGGTGAATTATATTTCGAGAAATAATTAATTATTTATCTTATTTTACCTTATGCCATTGTAATGGAAACATCAAAATTTTTGGAGTGTATGTCTTAACGTGCTGTCACCCGGATATAATTAATACAAAAATCATCAGAAATCATAGAAAATATGGCAGTATCACAAATTGAGTTTGGGAATCATTGATATTTAATTCACCAGAGTGTCGTCTCTTGTAACTAAGCTTTAGAAATGAATTGAAAAATACACAAAAGGCATTTAATAAAGAAAGCGCAAACAGAACGCTATAACATTCCACTAATGACTCAGCTCAGATGAATGACGTCGAAAACAAAAGCTGTGATAAAATACAAAATGGCTGCGAGAGTTTGCTGTCCCGCGAAGCCTAGACTGAACTAGTGTGTTAAAGAATATCGTAGTAGTTGCTTGTAAACGTTTAATATTTTAAAACAAGTTGTTTGGGCCTAATCATATTTTTTCCTCAAAGAACGATTAATAAGGATTAATTTTCTTTAATATTACTTATGGCATTGCCACATTGACTTAAAAGCCAATTTTCATGGATAAATGATTTTTTCTCTTTACTTGTTTTATAAAAATCTAGTCATTTTTACTTGAACTAGATTACCTATTTTCGAAATATGGCTTCAAAGTTCAAATCATTTTGCATAATTTGTAACAAAAACCAACTGGTGTTGATTCAATGATAAAATTACATTACATTTGATAAATTCTGCAAACTTTAAGAGTTTGAGTTTATTTTAAAACTTTGTTGTAGATTCAATACAATATTCTGCGAGTAACGGTCGGTATTATTTTTGAATTATTAAAAATGTGCCCATTATGATCCATTATGAGCTTTGAAAAATTTGCTCAGTTTGAACTCGGAGTGTAATATAACTAAGGAGATTTGTGTTCTATACAGTTTCATAAATCGCTGGTTTTAGACCGCAGGCCGTCTATAAAGTAGCAATTTATCTGTAAGCAGATGTTATTATAATAAAACGAAGCATTAACTAAAACTTCACTGTTTACCACTTCCTGTCTTTGTTGAAATTTGTGCAATGAAAATATTATTTTTTGATTGCATGTTGTAGCACTTATACATTGATAATTCCTGGGCCTGATATCAAATATTGTACCATTCTAGGTTCGCCTACTGTTAAACACCTCTTTTAAGAAAAAATACCTAATAATTGCCTCAGCATAAGTTAAGTGTCAAAAGTAGCTGCATCAGCATTGATGTTAATGATCTATGTGAAGGATGCTTATTTACGTACGAGTTAATAAGACACATATGTCGCCGTTGACTCTGTCAGAATCTTGTATTAAATAAATAATCAAAAATCTGGTCGATCAAAATATTATTACATACTATTCATGCAGTGAATTATCTAAGTAATTAAAGGAAATATCATAAAGTATAGATTACGTGTTAAATAGGTACGTTATCTTATCACCTTATTGATTATCTTTAAGAGGAAAACTAACAGGCGTTATTATCGTTAAAAGGATTATTATAAATATAGTGGAATCCAATTTTCTGTTCATTTAAAATGCAAATGTGCTTGAATGTACAAAACTCACTCATTAGTCAACTTTTGTGGCCAAATAACGTTTTCAGATCTACTGATATAATAAAAAAGTTATTATGCAAGGTATCCTACCTTCCCAAGCATGGATAGGACAAAAGCGTAGCAAATCGGCTACTTGGCAGACATTTGCAATTTAATGACGTCATTACCATAATCGATGTCCGGCGGCTTTCAACGGGAAATGACAAACCCCTGTTTCAATATTAATCTTTCTAGCGATCTAAGGAAGTAAAAAGCTGTGGTGGGACGGGAAAGCGCGTGGGAAAAGTTTTGATTGATAATTTAAGATTTATTGGGTATCGTACTGGTTATCGTACTGTAAGATAAAGCTGTTTCGGATTTTTATGTTTTTTTATAAACTAGGTTTCCTTGCAATTTTTCTTCAAATTTTCATAATTATTCGATAAGCTATTAAAATTCGAGTAACCGATTGTAAATAGTAAATAAAGTGCGTCAACTGTGAGTACTATGTGTTTACAGGTTACGAGATGAGTACGAAATGATTTGTAGGGTTTCCCCTACTTAATGTTTAGTGCATTCACTTTTCCAAACCCAGTCAAACCTAATGAAAGCTGATCTTACACTGCGTTTATTGCACAGTAACTTTAGCCGTGTATAAAGTATAAATGTATGTTAAATATAAACGATTATTTCTAGTGACCTAAATAGCCAGTCATTGGCATAAGGTACGTGCTATCGCTGTGCACTAACGCGTACAGTTATTGTTATTATACTGTAGAAGTCTATTACTTGTGTTGTCTTTTTAATAAATATCTTCAAGCCGAACATTACCTTTTTAGTACTTCAGTGTTTTTCGTTCATATTCACCTTTCCAAAGTACTCAACCAATTAAACATATTTAGGTCTTATTCTTCCACGCACATTACACATTGAAATAAAACATTTTTTCCGGATTTTGCGCATAATTTATTTTATACTGAATCCTGACGTTTCGACTTCTTTACAGGAGCCGTGATCACAGGATGACAGGTAGTAGTTGTGATATTTTTTCTACTACCTTTACAATATTTTAACTGGGCACGTTCCTAACTGTAAATTATTTTCATATAAATCAAATTGTTTTATTTTGATTTTTATTTAGACAATAAAATAAAAAATGCACAAAATCCGTATAAACATTGTTTTATCGAAAATAAATATAATTTAAAAATACGTTTCCATACCAATATTAGCAGTTCTAACAGAAAACATTAAATATCTCCAACTGCCGTTTTCCTTCCATATCGGATGATTGGACTGCGCAGCACACAAAAAATTTGTTCTAATATGTATTAGCTCACGTATTCGTGTTTTTATTATAGAAAGTAACTATTAATCTACTAAACTTTGGACACTTTGTGATGTTTACGTACTCTATTTTCACCTAAAATTCAGGATGTGTTACGTTGTAAAATAAAGATATATTTAGCTATAGTTTTCAAATCTTTCTCTGTACCCTTACTTATTATATATTTATATTTTAAAGAAGAAGCGTTATTTACTCACGTGCTCTGTTGCCGTCAAAGAAGATGGAAAAGTGGCTCTGTACTAGTGTTATAAATAAATAAAACAACTTTGTTCTGAACTTCGTTTTATCAATTGTATTTTTTTTCAAGTGTTGTTTTATATTTAGAATCATAGATCACTTCGTCACTTCACGTCACGTCTTAGTCACTTCGTCGTCATTTCGTCAGTCAGTTTCTTTATTAAATAGGTATGGTCTCTTTGACTATATGTCGTTTGCTAAAAGGAGCTTACGCGGTGCTCTCTTACCATTCTGGGAAATGTTCTCGTACAACAACAAATAAAGATGTCCTACATTCGTTGTTATTTACATCTATCAACAAGGAATTGTTGAAGCAAACCAAATCGCTTTTAATATCGCAATAACTTATATTGAGGAACATAATATAATGTAAAATAATAATAATAATAGTTTAAACTAATAGTTTTTCACGATTTTGTTCAAATTGTAGGAAATAATATATTTTTCTATTTTTAAATATATTTAAATAAAACATATTCATGTTTATCGTATTGAAACTAATTTCAATATAAAGCCCATATATTCAATGATCCATGTAGAAATTGAAAGTTGTTATCCTTATAAACACAAGAGATACAGATTTTTGAGAGCTATTTCGAGGCCATTTTGAGGACCATTTTTGGACCATAGTGCGGCGGTACAACAGGAAAATATTCGGTAGCTCAAAAGACCATTGTCCCACTTTTTTGTATTGTAATTGAACTCATGAGTCTCCGCAAACCCTTCGCAGATAAACAATAGATGACATGAGACAATAGGGCCGAGCAACACCATATCGTCTGCGTTACTTATGTTATTCATAATTCATTCGTCTGTTTGACAACCCATTTGTGTGTTGCTCACTTCAACGAGCAGATGGTTAATGTAGAGGTTGATTTGCCTCGTGGATGCTATCTTACTCTGTCTCACAGCATAGCTTGTAGTCATCCATGAGCGACTCATGTATACGGAGGCAATGTATGACGATATATGGGGCTATTACGTAAGCCACGTCTTTTTTGACCGGTTAGTAAGTACGTTATGATCGGCGATGAATTTTTTTTCTATTGCATATTTAGCTCCTGATTTCAATTCTCTCCTATTATCGGTAGATGTGGTCCGGCGATTAAAATCAAAATATGAAAATTAACATTGTTTAGCAGTTGTAGCAGATAAGTTAAAATAAAAAGAGAAACTACTTTTAATGAGTATACAATAAGAGATAAAAGAGAAAGGTAAATAAGGCGGCAACTCTGAGTAAAATATAATTCACTATTTTTCATTGCCACACAATTTTGTATTATATTACAACTACGTTTTAATTAAACCCAATGCTTCGTTGTAATGACCTTCTCAATACAACAAATGGTAAACAAACAATGCCACGATTCAATAGCAATAGAGTTTACAATAGTCACGGTTTCAAGAAATAAAGAACCTTGGCTGAAAACGATTCAACATTGACTTTCATTTGGTTATTATTTTCTATAACATCAGTCAGGTTTTCTTAAGTTTCTGAAATAGAATATTTTAGTTTTTTGCTCCACTTATAAATAATACAAATAAATTTAACTGTTTAGAAATAGTTATATGCGATTACTTTTTAATTGATTTTCAATACTGTTTCACGAGTAGATGTTCGATGAATATTACGCTATTTAAAAAAGGTGATATTATGTGAATTATAAATAAAGGTTTCAAAATGTTTATATTTATACTGTTGCATAATAATTCGCTTCATTGGATCGACCTGTAACTAAGAAGAGCACTGTGCTGAGCTCGAAAAAGCTCGGGACAACAGTTTTCGTTATTCGTTACGCCAAAAAATTAAACTTGGGAGTTGCATTATTGGCTAGCAACTGCACCAAGATTTTATGATTGGGTTATCTATAAAATGTACACTTCTGAGTTCTGAAATGGTGTTACTTTCTATAGTCGGGCAACCAATCAAGAAACATTTCAGTTCCTGTACTTTGAGGTCTAAAAAAAGAAACAGTTTTAGGGTGGGTAAGAAACTTATCGCAAATGAATTCTGAGTAATATCTCACACTTTGCGATATTTCCTGAAACAAAGCAAAATATAAATGGCTTAAAACACTTTGAATAAAATTGACTCTTCCAAGACTGAAAGATTGTAAACAGAAGAAAACGATAGCGTCTACGCATTATATTGTGGCATATCAATACACTGCTCAAATAAATTAAAGCGGGCTTACAACACGCGCACCTGTTATGTCGTATGATAGCAACGTTAACTAAAGGCAAAGGATATTGCGATTTTAGTGGTGCTCGTTTTATATACATAGTTTAAAAACTCAAATAATCGCTGTTTTCCACGAAATGGATATATAAAGTCCGTGTTTTCTTGCGACAATCCTGAATCTTATTTAATGGAAATGTTAATTGCATTTAGTTATTTATTTATTTATAATTAGGAAAGCTAACATGTGATCTAATGCTATATTTAAATTACTATTAAAGAGAGTTAATAACAAGCTCTCACAAGTAAATATACATAATGTATAAACTACTTATAATCGTTAACAATTCCAAAAGATGAAGTGAAAAAATAAAATAATAAAAAAAACATAGTTTGAAGGCCACGTTCAATAAATCACTCATTAAAAGTAGCGTTAACCAAACTCATGAAAAATAAGGTCTTGCGATTGTTTGTTTAATGGGCGCTATACTAGTGGTAAATAAATCAAAGTCGTACTCAGAAGTCGTCAAACCTATTAAACAGCCTACAACCACGTGTGAGAAACATTCCATTGGCGATTTTTGATAAATAGCATACATCACTAATATTGCGACGTAAAACTAGTGGCAAGAAATGATACCTTCTGCAGCGATGTTCATAGCCAGTGGAATATTGTTTGGCTTTAAAGTCCAGAAAACGCAGGAACCTTGGCTACAGGGTTATAATAGTGCTTAGGAAATGTAGTGCAGAAGAAGAATGATGGCTTAGCTTCAAACCATTTCTCCTAACCAATAGAACAGACATTATTTATTATACTTCAACAACACTTAGGTTCTGTATAATCTTGGGGTCACCGAGTATTCAAAAAGCTTGCCTATAGAGTGAGAGGACTGACTATAATATATTTGTATCTGAATGCATTTATGTCTGTCTATTAACAATATAGAGTCGTTATCGCAATATTTATTTTGACGCTATAGTGTTTAGTTACTAATATTGTAGAATACAGTCTGTTGTCACAAGAAAGCTAACGAAGCATTATTTTGCGAGTGGATTATCGCTAAAATTGGCAACAATTGCTATTCGTATCCCGTAAGTAGGTAGGTCATTCCACTTTATTTTTTAGACAACTGTTCCGTAGTGTTATATTCAAGTGAATTTGGGTGCATAAACATAAATAATAAACTTAGTTATTATGGTGGTTGTTCCTATCGTTATAAATCAAAACAGTACACAAGCATGAAAATTTTAAGCAAAATTCATGATATAGCCAAAAAAGATTCTGCCTATTACACAAACAATTGCCCCTTACCTGTAGGTATAGGTCAGCCTTCACTACCCCTCACTGTAGGATGCTTAACCTTGACGAGTAACTGCTAGACGAATCAACCATCCGAAAAAGTGAGTGCTTAAATAAGTGTGTAAAGAATATGACTTGTTAGGAAGTTATAGGATGAACCATGTAAGTTTTGACTTTAAGCTGAATATCGAATGCGGAAATTAACAGGATCGTTTAAAAGTCATAGTAATTTCTTTTATTATTTTAGTCATTCTACAAACAAAATTCAGTTATTGAAAATTTAAAAATATTGAATAATATATTCTATTATCCTGTTTCGCAGAATTGGTTTTATCATACTATATAATTTTTAAAATATAAAGTATTTCTTTTAATTTCCTTTTACTATATATACTTAGCTAGATAAACATATAACATTTCATAACAAAGGTTCGCGATATTAAGAAGAAATGAAAAATGTTAGTAATAAAAAAAACATTTAGCAATTTTATAAATGTACCAGCACGCTCGACCTGATTATTATTTTGATAACAATGCATTGGCGCTTCCTACAAAATTTTATATACTTTTTATTTCTGTCATTAGTGCCACATTGTATTAATAAACATATTTGGTTTGACAAATATTTTTCAACGATAATGTGTGAAAAGATATAACCTCTAATAACACCAAAGATTTTGACTCTACACTCCCCATAATAATAATTGCTCAGATGGACATACTCTAGCAAAATATAGCATTTATTTCCTTTGCTCGGCACTTTCAAAAAATTGATGAGGTCCTTTACTTTTCATTTCACGGATTTAAATTTTATGTAATTTGTTATTTTAACTAAGTTAACTTAATTAATGATTAAATGAATCATTAATTAAGTTAACTATTCTAGTTTTTTACAATTATTATTGTAAATTAAAAATGTACAACTTGTTTAAACATGCTGTTCGCACATATATTTAGAGTTGCAGTCTACCATGTTGTTTTGTTCTTGTAATGTGTATAAATGTTATTGCTGTAAATCTCTTTATGTGAGAAATGAAAAAATAAAATATACTGGGCAGTCGGCAGTGACTCATCACTCATTATTATTTACATCCGCACTTTTGTCTAAGCCTAACATACAAAGTCACTGATATTAGCTGAAATTCTTTTATTGTTATCCCGTTATAAGTTTATGCCTTCCACCTACATTGTTAAGGGATGACAGCAGGACGGCTGTGACAACTATCTCGCACCTATTCTATACCGTAGTCACCGTACACGGTCCCCCGTCACAACCATTGAACACAATAGGTGTCCTCCTCTCAAATAACAATGTCACTATTTATGCTTTGTGTTTTATGTATGTCACAGATGCTAAATTATGAATTCTTTAGTTCTTATACTTCCACGCACATAACACATTAAAATTCTTTTAAATTGTTAGGTCTGTTTATTTTCAATGGTGTTTTTTATACACTAATATAAAAAACGCCCTTTAATAATTCAAGTGCAATAAGGGCATTTTTTTATGTTGTCCGATGCGGGACAAAGACAAAAATAAAAAAATACCATTTGTGTTACTTAAAATACAAATCAAAATAATTTTAGGAAAAAAAATCTATCAAGAGTCAAAGGACACTCGAACTCGCAGTCTCTGGCTATTCAAGTAAGTAGTCAGCCTTTTGAACTACTCGCCTTGACAGACTTAATGATTTTTTCCACACATATCTTTAGCAGAATACCAGCACCGTACCTCTAGGTTGCTGATAAATACTATTTTACTCATCCTAAAAAAATTATAGACATATTAAGTAAATTCATCTAATTTTGAAATTGAAAGGTGAAATAATATTTTATAAAACTTATTTCAGTAATTTGCCCTTAGTTAATGAGATTCTGTTGATTTCTTCGTCAGTTTGCTTCAATCTTCAGCTATTTTTGGAGCTAATGTCTCTAGTCACGAAACTATCACCTGCCTCGACAAATTATACCAATTCAGATTTTTCTTTTTGCTCTTATTACTGGTAGCAGCTAAATTATTTAACATTTTATTTATACAATAACTTATAGTTAAGACTACAATTTATAAATAAAATAAGACCAAGTTAATATAGGTATATTTAATTGAAAATAACATCTGACAGAATTTTTTATTTAATTTAAGTATTGTGTGTCCTGTTTTTGTTTTATTTTATTTCTATTGGTAATTATACCAAATAGTTGTCATTTAATGTTGATAAGTTGGAAAATGTTGGTATTCATGTAAAAATTTATTCTTAATTAATTATAAGTCCAGCCGTTTAATTATAAATTAAACGGCTGGACCGATTTGAATGATTTTTTTTGTGTGTGTTCAAGGGGATCTGAGAATGGTTTAGATTCACAAATCAGTCCGGCAGATGACGCTGCAGTCGGCACAGCAACGCGTGGCCGGGTCAACTAGTTGCTTTATAAAAGTTTATTATCTTAGTAGAACGAAATCTTAGTGGATAAGTAATCTAGTTTAACTGTAAACAAAACTTGTTATTGACTAATCTGAAAAGAAAAAAAGAGAGAGCGATCGTCATTGGTTTTTTGGCAAAGGTTGTTTTTTGAAGAGAGAAAATTAAGACTACAATGAATGTATATTAATACTTCCTACTCAATGTCCGTTAATACTTCTTATAAGAAATAAAGAAATTTGTGAAGAGAAGTATGTAATTATTTTTCAGAAGTTCAGAAGTGGTAATTACTCTAAGCCAGCTGATTGTATGAATATCATCATGAAGAAAAGGTGACTCCGGGAACTATTTGAAGGCAAAACAAGGTAACAATTTGAGGGTAAAACAAGCTGAAAACTAGTAAGTGAATTTACTTAATTTCTATTGCTACAAGTTTATTATCATAAGAGTCTGTATAAACCATCACAACACTACGTGAGAATTGCAAATTAATTGTGATCTTGAATCATTGCAAGGAATTACAACTAATTTAAGGCAAATCCTTTATTGTCATAAAGGTGGATTGCAAAGGAAATACGTTTTGCAATTCAATTACGCAAAACGATAACGTAACAGGTTGTTATATCAATTTTTACCCAAACTGTAGGTTTTGAAAGTCACTTATGCTTATTAAATATATTCAGTCTGGCCATAAATTCTGTTACATAAAACCTTTTCTTCTTTCAACTTTTTAATTATTTTGAATTTGGAACGCGTTTATTATTTTAAAAACTTCTGTCGATTTGGTGCCATTTCACATATTTTTTCGTGTTCATTATAAAATTACATTATGGAATGGGGTGTTAAAGAAAATTGGATTGCAGTGATTGCCTTGCACAATGTGGGTATGGAGCCGTCAGTCATATTCCAGACACTTCAAAAGCTTGGAACATGCCGTATGTTCGTATATCGTACTATCAACAGATACAATAACACTTCCTCTGTCGAAAACAATTTAAGAGCGGGGCGGCCGCGTGCTTTTAGAATTACAAAGCCTGGTAATGCTTTTGAAGCCAGAATTCGTCGAAACCCCATTAGGAAGCAAAAAATCTTATCGCGAGAAATGCAAATTCTCTCACTGTCGCGTATTATAAAACAAGACCTGAAGCTCGGTGCTTATAGTCAATATACAGGACATGCTCTTAATCAATCTTTACAATTAAAGAGAGTGGATTGATCGAAATGCCGTCTGTCACGATACGCAGGTGAAAGGCACAAAAATATACTCTTTATCGATGAAAACATTTTCATGATTGAAGAGCACTATAATAAGCAAAATGATAAAGTGTACGCTTACAGTTCTAAAGAAGCTGCTCAACCGGTCGAAAGATACAACGTAGTCATTATCCTGCGTCAGTGATGGTTTGGTGGGGTGTGTGTTATCAATGCGTCACAAAGCTGCATTTTTGTAAAAAAGGAGTGAATACTTTAGCCAAAGTGTATCAAGAGACAGTTTTGGATCGTGTTGTTAAAACTCTCAGCAATACACTTTTTCAAAATGTACCGTGGACTTTCCAGCACTACTCTGCACCTGATTACAAGGCATGAAATACCCAAGCCTGGCTTGAAAACAACTTGAGCTGAAGACTGGACCTCATCTAGTCCAGATCTCAACCCTTTAGACTACAAATAATGGTCAGTTTTAGAGGTCACGGCTCGCTCTAAACGACACAATCTAACGACACAGACAGAGTCGAGTCAGAGAGAGTCAGAGGTCTGTATAAAAGCGAAAGGTGGCCATTTCTAATAATGATTCTTTTTATTTTTTGCTGAGACTTATAAATATGTATATTTAAGTTTTAGTAATATTACATTATGCACGTGTAGTAGACCGTATTATCATGCCAACATGTTTTATCTGTCGTACAATCGCATTAGCTTGAAGCTTCTAATATGTGAATTAGATTTAAATGTAATATAATATCTACACCTTATGAAGTAATTTAATTTATTTCGTTATGTAAATATTTTTCCAAGGAGCACAACATTATCTGAAAAAATGGATGGATCTAGTAGAACATAGTTCGATTGTCTGTTTTAAGAAGTTTTAAGAACTATTTCCTCAAGGTATCCTTAAGAATATTTTTAGATGCGCTATAGTAAAATTGGAGTTTATTATGCAATGCAATAAAAACAACCATCCAATACGTAAGTGGGAATACATTATTTTAATGTAGATAATTATTTTTCTTAGTAGATCGACTGATCAGAAATATTTAAATCGACAAAAACGGGGCTAAGTGATGTCATTCAATAATGTTATCCGCATCTAGCAAAATTTAATTGATATTAAACATTTTTAATAATTAGGACCGTGCCCGATTAAAATATTGTGAAGGTAGTAGAAAACACAAGACTACCATTATCTTAGTCATCCTGTGATCACGGCTACTGTTAATGAGTCGAAAAGTTCAGATTAACATAAAATTAAATTAAATATGCACAAAATCCGTAAAAAAGTGTAATGTGCGCGAAAGCGTAAGAGCTAAATATGTTAACTTTGAACCATTCAAACGCCACCATTTAGCGCGTGCTTTTGATGACGTCATTGGTTATGTCCTGTGTTTGTTTACTATAGCGTTTCAGTAACTCCATACTTATATTCAGTTTTAATTGCAATACTAATCATTGAAGAAGTTAAAAAACCTTCTTACAAGTATTGTATGGTACCGAAGTGCAAAAACACTATTATTAGTATACCTGATAAAGTGTTTTTTCGTATTCCACGCTATGCGAAAGTATGAAAACAATAGTGTAAAATGATCAGAAGGGATAATGTATCTCCATTATCGGTTGTATTTTGTTGTGAAAATCATTTTAACGTAAGTTAAGTAGTAGAAGATTCGGTCTAAAACTAACCTTGTTTACAAATAGTTCATTAAAAATTCTCTCAAGACGTTGTTTATTCCTATTGCCGTTTTACTTTTAATTAATAAGTTTAATAAGGTTTTAGTTTCAATTTTTTACGAAATTTCACTCCTTTGATCATCCCGCTCGTAATATCAATATATGGTGTAAAATATGCTGACATCATAAATGCATCTATTTTCAGCAGATTATCCGACTGTGCTTTGTCAAAACCAATTTCTGTCGTCGTCCTAGATTGACTACAAATATATATTCACAAGTAATCTCACAGGAATGCAGTTTTAAACAGTTTTTCTCACTAAAACTATTAACACAGTATGAATATCGACGCCGATAAATCCAAAGACGTTATTACGTTTATTTAAACCGTAAAAATATAATAAAGATGGTTGAAACGAAATGGAACGTCAATACGTCACATTTCGTTTCGACCAAGGGTGAAACGTTTTGTAAGTTTGAATTTCTCTCTCTTATTTTTCACTTTCTTTATAATATTTTCTGGGTTTAATTAAAAAAATAACTTTTAGGTTTAATATTAAGATGATAAAGAATCTAGATAAAAATATTAGAGACATTTAAATTTTATGCATATTCCCTATTACATCAATATCTAGTGAAGTGTTTTCTAATAAATTTTCAAAATACCTAATTAGTGAGATTAGCTCTCAAGCTGTGGTGCCAGTATTCGCCGTTAGCTATTTTTTGTATATTTATGAATCTTGCACTCTGTAGCAATGTTTTTCACCTTTTGGAATGGTGGAGGGTAGCAATTCATTAATTATACGTAACAGATAATTTATAGCTCTTTGAATGTTTCCGTGACATAAAGATAGGTTTTTTCTTTTAAAGACATTAGCACGGTTTTAGTGGTGATAATCATCTTTTTCAGACTCCATAAGTAGACTTCTATCGTTTTGATCAGAAGTTGAATCTGACTACACAAATAGAACTATATACTCGAGTGACAGGTGTAGAAGTTGTTGAAGATGGCATATTACTCGGAGTCAAAGGATTATCTTGCACTTAGGCGCGAAAATAACTTTTAATGGTATTTGCCTGCTCTTTATTAGCCTTTAAGTAATGTCGCACTTTTCTTGGAAACCCTGTCTCTTCATATTTTTTACTGTCTCAATTTTTTATTATTTCTGCCCGAATATACTAATTTTTCAAGATAAACCCACTCAAGACCCTCTTTTCACGGTTACATTTTGAATGCTACACTAAAAAAATATCTATTTAAAAATTATTGCTAAAAGAGACTTATTATTTTTTTTAAGTTTTAACTTGAATTTTTTTAGTATATATAGAGCAATTTAACTAAAGAAATTCAGTTAATCTATAGAGAGACTTAAATAAAGGAGGTTAAAAAAAATTTTGACTTCTTAAAGTTCGCTCTATTATAATATTTTCTCTTTTGTGAAAGCGTAAATATAAAGGCAAAAAAATAATTTATTAAAATCAAATTATCAACTCATCAAAATAAAATTATCAAAAATCAATTAATTAAAATCAAAGTAATATATAAAGCTATGAAAATGAAATAACTGAAATAAAATTATTAAAATCACATCATATGTGATTGTAAGTAGTAATAATAATAGTTCTAAATGGTCAAGAAAAATAAAAAATCATTTATCAGTGTAGAAAATGGGTTTGAATTTATTTTCGCGTGCATTAAATATTTGCGATAACTCCTAAGATATTTATTAAAATTATATGGTGCCAATGATTAAAATATTTTGCATGAAATAGTGCAAAATATTTTAACAATTGGCACCATATATGAAAAAGTAAAAAGTATCTGTAAACAAAACTCGTTATTGACTAATCTGAAAAGAAAAAAGGAGTGAGTGATCGTCTTTGGATCTTTAGCAAAATTTGTTTTTTGAAGAGAGAAAATTAAGACTACAATGAATGTATGATACTTCCTTTTTATTGACATGAATAATTCTTACTCCAAATTTGTGAAGTGCAGTATGTGTTTATTCTTCAAAACAATGTAGTCACTGAGATTTGGTACTGATTAATTTTCTAAACTTTATGAATATTAGGTTGTCTCTCTCTCGCTTTTGCTCCATTAGCGAAATTATCTGTATATTCTAATTATTATTATTAAGTGGTAAAATGTGTATATTTGGACACACGTACCTCCCATGTCTAAACAACCTCCTAAACTAGTTATGCAATTTAAAAATAAAATAATTCAATATTTAGAATGGATTTTCTGGGCAGTATAGGTTATTTATGACCCCGTTAAAATGAAAGGGGTTCTTCGTGAAGACCTAGTTTACAACTGGGCGTAGAAATTGTCGAGCAATGCGTTTTTTTACGAACGCTGCTATTTGAAAGAGATATTTTGAAAATACTTTCTATAGAGAAGTTGAAGAATCTAAAAAAATCGTAACGTAGTTAATTCTTTAATATGGCTTAAAATTATTTTTATTTTTATCGCTTACCAAGACTTTAATCAGTTAATCTTAGAACATTAATATTTTGTTAACATCCAGAAATCCTTCATAGAGATAAAAATTAAAAGGCAATTTTTATCTTTCTAAAAATTTTCTTGTTATTCAAAATACAATTTTATTTAAATATATATGTTAAATTTTACTATTGCATTTTCTTGATGTTCAAGGCGAGGTGCAAAGCGCGTTAGTGTACAAGATAGGTAGCCACATGGCGCAGTAGCGTGGGCGGGGTGATTTAAAAAAAACGATTTTAATGTTAAAATTAAAAAAATAATATTTGAATTTTATGTAATGTACTAAAATGAAAAAAATTATATTTCGAATTTTATGTATATAATAAAACTACTTATTTGAGACAATTATATATTTATCTATTTTGATTTTTTGCTGATACTACAAATATTATAAGGAGCAAAAATTTTACGACGTCTTTAACACAAAAACTACAAAACTGATTTGGATATAACTCTACAGTAATATTAACTTATGCATATATTTAGTTATATGGACGACGACCGGCCATAACTTAATGGATTAAGAAAAAGATAATGACGGAGAGGTCCTTGCAGAGACTTCAGATAAACACTTAGGTTACATGTGGAAACAGGTATTTTTAATATGTACTGTTTTATTTTGAACATGTCAGAATAGAACACTGTATGGGACATACTGTTTACTATAACCCACGATTATTTGAACTTTTTGTTTGTCGATCTTGCTAAGTATATATCTTTGTATATCGCCTTTAAGACACGGGTTTAATTTCTTCTGCAAGTAGACGTGAAGAAATAAACATAAGTGTCAAATACCAAAAATCTACGCGTGTTAATTCACGAGGGCAGACCGGTCCAGAAATAAAAGCAACGTTTTCAAAATCACTATTTATTATACTGCTCTTTTTAACGTTTTTTGATAATTTTTAAGCAATATTTACAAACTTATTTATTTATTGACACAGTTCTAAGGCGACATCAATGGTTTTAACACATATATCTATCAAGAAATAGAAAACAATCATTACTATAAAGGTGCTACAACAATGTTAAACAGTTTTAGCAATTATTTAATCTAACAATGGTCTCGTACTCATAGGTTTGATAAATGTTGTGACGTTATCAATTACACTTTTATTTACAATAAAAGCATGACATTGTCCATAAAAGACAAACTTGTCGACATGCATAAAAATAACACGAATCATATAACAAAATTGACAAGATTGACACAGAAAAATGTGATTAGGTATGAACTCTACTAACAGAGCTATCAGTATTACTCACATAAAACTACGATTATTCAGAAATGTAAATCCGTAAAAGACGTAATAACGGTCCGTCGGTCACTACCCGTAATTTTAATGCGATTACAATAAGCTGCGATGACACTATTCACAATGTTATGTATGGCAATGTAGTTCGTTTTATGCGTAGTTTTTGTCTGATGTTTAATTTCTTTTTAGACTTTTATAGTCCAATTTACTCTCTAAGTTAAAATGCAACTTTCAAAATGCCATATTACTGTTGACTCTACTAAAATTTTAACAACATTAAAGTTGTGTCTAACAGATATAAAACTCAATTGGAGTTAATTTTTATACACACCATTGTCTCATGTCATGAATTTTAATTTTTTTATGAATTGTTGAGTATATTTCATTTTCTATTATTATATTTAGCACATAATATAAATTAATCTACTACCCCTTTCATTGTTTTAATATTTATGAAAATATTCAAAACAAAGCTTTTAAAGTTACCAATTTGTACTCACTATTATAGTCACTATTTCATGTTTTCATTTATAACTAACTACTGTATTTCACTCTCGTCTTTCATTTCTGATATCTTATTAAATAGTACAATATGTAGTAACATGATACTTTGTTTTTTTATTACATGATATTTTATAGTTTACTTTAAATATTATTTTATTTAGAAGGGGTACATTGATAACTAATGTATTATAAAATAAAAGAGATTTATGTTTCTGTGATATTTTTTAAAGATTTTGTTAATATGTATTTTTTAATTAAAGTCGTGTACTATGAAAAAAAAAAATATGAAAAACTTGTAACTTTTATGTGTTTGGTCGTATTTCACTAGAATAATAAACATTTTTGCTCTTAAAAAACTAGTTAATATGAAACTTGAAAGATTTCGCAAATCGACCACTACAAAAATATACCTACCTACTTTAATGGGCTCGAGCAGAAAAATCATATACAGCTATAAATTGCTCACGAATAATAAATTTTAAGTTTAGCCTAGTGCATACAATTTCCTAATGTAACAAGTTTAAAAATACCACTCAAGCATTTAAATATTTAAGGATCTGTGATCGGAAATGTATTTTCATGCTAAATTTAAATATCGAAAGACAGGGATTTAGGCCAGTAGTAATAAATCTTATACAAAACTATCTTATAAATAATTGACTATTTTTGTTTAACGCTCAAAATCTTTAGCAGGGCTCGAGGCTGAAAGATTTAAGCGTTATTTTGTAATGTGACTGTGGTATGCAAGGCAAATCTTACACAAACGAATACACAACATATAACAATAAATTCAAATTATCAATCAATATACAAGAATATGTAGATTTTATATAAAATAAATGAAATAAAAAAGTTTATATATTGGTAGCATAGCGATAAAAAATTGAGCATTTTCTTTAGATACGATAAAGTATTACTCCTGCATACTCAGCGTCACAGTACCAAAAATATTTTTACCATTTGGTTTAAGTAATACGATAAGATCGTATTTGTTATAATTTTGACGTTTTAAAAATAACGCCCATGACATTGAGATTTCCACTTTTACCTTAACTTACGGTAATTAAATACATGCTTAACTAGAAATATAAAGAGACTTTGAACTATTTAGAATCTAACATATATAGTTTGTATAGACAAAACCTATTTATTATTGGCAGGGGAAAAAATGTTACTTCTTCTGTAATACCAAAGCTGTTATTGTAATGAATGAGAAAGTTAATGGACATTTTTAGCGTATCCAATATTTTTATTTAAGTTGCCGCTGTAGAAAATGTATATATAAATATTGGGAACCTGCAAAATATTAAAGGTTTTGTATATACAAAAATAACGTAATTCTCTAAAAAATTATTGTCAGTTCTGAACTTCGAGGTCAAATAAGAACTTCATTATAAATATACAACATTTTCTACCTTATATACAAAATATGCTTTAAAGCCGACGTTTTTTCTATACATTTAGGTACATTTACTCTACACAGTTAAATTTTCCATGTTACTAAACATCAAAAGCATACGAGTATTCAAAAGGTTATTTTTAATTTGTATTGTCGTTTTATAATAATATTTATCTGAGATCATTGGGTGCGTTTGCTTAACCATATGTGGCAGCGTCGATATGTTTACGCACGCCTGTGACCAACATACATGGACTAGGTGATATGGAAATCGCCCCGTAGAAGCCTCGTGAAAGTCTTTTTAAATTGCTGGTTAGCTAACGCGTAGCAGAACGGATTGATTGGGCTATTAGCATAACATAAAAAGTAAGAGAACATATACAAATGTTTATTAATACAAGGTGGATCTGTACAAAAACCTTCGACCAAAGCCAAAATGTGATAGGGAGTCCAACAAACCAAAAATGCGCCTAATATGAATGATATGGTTCTAAAGGCTTTTCTTGCTCTATTTTCTGATTTAGACTTCTGCCGACCGATGCTCTGAAATAAGCCGTCCCGTTTCGAACGTTTAACTTTAAATTTTTTTCCTATGTTTTTTACAAACTCTTTCTTGGAATCACCACGACCTGACCCAGTTACTGCAGTACTTGATACGTCGCTGTTTTCAATAGCGGGACTTATTGGATTAAGTTTTGAGGGCGTTGCTTTACTGTCTGTAGGCATTGACGTTTGGGGATCATTATTATTAGAAGACGATGATACTAATGTAATTACATGTTTACATTTCTCACCTGTCAATAGACTAACTTCTGTGTTAACCTTTACTGGAGGAGGCGGTGAATAAACAGGTTTTGGTAGTGCCACTTGAGCTTCAGCTGTAGCTCTTATGAGAGCAGTTTGCAGCAATGAAGTATTTGTGACACCAGCATTTGAAGTCGGTGGTGAAGAGGGCTCCGTAGCAGTCGGAAATGTTACTGATGAAGGTGGGCTTTCGAAAGTTGGGGAGGGAACAATCACGGAACTTTCGTCCATATATCTTAAGTCAGCTCCATCCATCCCCACAAGCATATCATAGGATGTGCCATCGCTTTTCACGACACGAACAGTTTTAGTTCGTGATGATTCAGAACGAGACGGAGGACTTTCAGACACAGATGGGCTGCATCTGAATTCAGATGGTGGGGGTATGATTCTTTGGGCAATGGTAGTCGAAACTTCTCTTTGTTCGGACGGTGTAGCTATACCTGACGAGATAGGCGAAATAAGGCTACCGGTACATAGAGGCACTATAGGCGCAGGTCTTTGACCACTCAGTAAATTTTCTTGATTATCACTCTCTAATAAACTCTTTTCAGATATTTGAGACAGTGATGTTTTAGTTTTTTCTGGTTCATGTTTGAACATGGAAGATTGCTTCGTATCAGTTTTAATTAACATACCACCGTTCATCCGCATATTATTTAATAATTGTAAAGCACCAGTTTGCATTACTAAATTTGCTACTGATGGTCGTTTCTTTGAATTTGTTTGTGTTGTGCTCTCCTCATCTGAGTCAAAAGCTGGACTACTTGATCTTTCAGCTTCTACCAGGTCTTCTTTTTTGTCTCCATCTGACTCTTGTGTTGTGGATGTTCCAGTAACTGTTGCACTACTTTTATGAGCAGAAGATTTTTGACTCGAGTTTGAATCAGTCGATCCACCCAATGCTAACAGAGGTGCAGCTAAAGAACTTTTGGTTGTGGAATCTTTTCTGATACTTTCTGAAACTTTTATTTGTTCTTCACTTGAAAAAGTCGGTTTCGGTAGACTTGAGGTACCTGCAGCACGGCCCGCCATTCCGGTCATAAATCCCGCGCTAAGCGCTACCATTGACTGCATTTTTCTCTGTTTTGCTTCACTTTTCTTTTGCATATCATAAGCAGTCTTAAAAATCCCTGCGTATAATGCTATAAGAACAAATAAAGTCGTCCAGTAATAACCAATGATAAGAGCTGTGTTAAATACAGGATCTTTCAAGAATTGTACAGCGCATTCACCTTCTTGTAAATCTCTATACCCTACAAAGTGTTCCCATCCAAAAATAGTTGTAAAAAATAACAAGGCGGGTATTATCCAAATGATAGTTACCATCCATATGACTCGATTCTTAGTTCGCCAAGCTCGATATCTGGCTGCTATTTTCACACTGCAAAACCTATCTACAGTTATTAACAAGACCGTGTATTGAGATACTAGACAGACGGTATAGTCAACTGATAGCCAGAGGTCACATAATAATGGCCCGAGATGCCAATATCCTTTTAGAACGTAGTCAGTATAAAAGGGAAGAGCTATAGTACCTGTGGACAAAAAACACAATATTCATTTTTCGAATTATATCTGAAAATAATGTTTATTACCCTTTACTAACAGTAAATAAAAATAAGCAAACACGAGAAATATATTTGTTAAAATAAAACACTTTTTTACGGAATTTTGCGCATATTTTCTTTTATATTTAGTTCTGTCGTTTCGACTCCTTTACAGGAGTCGTGATCACAGGATGACTGTCTGACTGATGACAGTCATCCTTAAATATAAAAGAAAATATGCGCAAAATTCCGTAAAAAAGTGTTTTATTCTAATGTGTAATGTGCGCTGAAGTGTAAGAACCAAATATATTTGTTTTAAGCAAAACAAAAAAATGCACAGAAAAAAAACTTCTAATAATTATCTTTATAGCCTACATAATCACATAGATATCTTTAAAAACATTAGACATTATAAAAGAAAATATGCGCAAAATTCCGTAAAAAAGTGTTTTATTCTAATGTGTAATGTGCGCTGAAGTGTAAGAACCAAATATATTTGTTTTAAGCAAAACAAAAAAATGCACAGAAAAAAAACTTCTAATAATTATCTTTATAGCCTACATAATCACATAGATATCTTTAAAAACATTAGACATAGAACATGTATTTCAATTTTAATAAAATTTTAATTTTAATAGTCGAATTTGAATTATTCCCATACTGGCATCCCATATTCCCGTAATGACGCAAATCAATAGGATTGCGATTGGTGTTACTGCAAAATTTTTAGTAGTTGAGTTCACCACACAGAATTATGAATAGTTTTATTGTTGAAGAATTCTTCACATTAGCGTTTCAATTGAGAACGTAATAAAACAATGTAGTCATAGTATTATACTTTTAAGACCGTTAAATGTTACATATAGTTAAAAAAGAATATTAAAAACTCACCTATGAGCAGATCCGTGGCAGCGAGAGATGCTATAAAGTAGTTACTAGGCTGCCTGATGGTTCTATCTACGAGGAATGCGAGAAGCACCAGAACGTTTCCACTGACTGTCAGCAAAATCACAAGCACCAAGCATGTAGCAAAGATTGCAGTCATCCACAGGGGGAACGGCGGCAAGACCGGATCCTGGGGACAAAAGGGGGGATTAGCAATTCCGTAGATAGATTATAACGGGCGTAAATGAATTTTGTTTAGTCAGCGCATATGTTTGGTGCTATTTGTAACAAATTAGAGAAATTCTTAATGTTCGTTTAAGTAGCATTGTTGAAGTGACCTTTAAAAACCTTCATGTTTTGGAAAAATGGTCTATATGCTATTGTTTTTATAGAGTTGTTTAATATTAAACGTTTTATTTTTTCAGTTAGTTATTAGTCGAAATTTAGATCCTTATTCTTATCAGCATTGTAGTAATAAATAGTCGGTTAAACAATTTTATTTTTAACTAGAGTTGATAAGGTTCATCGCTAAAGACTATTTGCTTTCACATAGACATGACTGTACCATAATTATTGATTTACGAAGACATAAAAGATGGAACTACAAAAAAGGAATAAAGAAAAGAAAAATCAATGTTTTAAATATGATTTTTTTATTAGGTGATGCATTATATTATTGATATCAATCACAATATAAAATGTTTAGAATTTGAGAACGATACGTTGTACGATAGATGGTTATAAAGCATATATATCTACATGACAAAAAACTTACTGTCACGTCTTTTCTATATTTACTTATTTTTATTATTTAAACTTGTCAATCACCACTCATCCTCTTAATACTCTAAATATTACTATTTCCACTTAGTAAAATATTTCTTATTGTTACTAATTTTAGTTACCTTTAATAATACATTTCATTTATAATAATAGAGATAATATATAACTCATTTAATATCTTTATAGCCCCATAAACATTATCTTTATATATATAATTCTTCTGTGAGTGTGTATGTCACTGAACTCCTCCTAAACGGCTGGACCGATTTGAATGAATTTTTTTGTGTGTGTTCAAGGGGATCTGAGAATGGTTTAGATTCACAAATCAGTCCGGCAGATGGCACTGCAGTCGGCACAGCAACGCGTGGCCGGGACAGCTAGTCTTTATATATATAATTCTTCTGTGAGTGTGTATGTCACTGAACTCCTCCTAAACGGCTGGACCGATTTGAATGAAATTTTTTGTGTGTGTTCAAGGGGATCTGAGAATGGTTTAGATTCACAAATCAGCCCGGCAGATGGCGCTGCAGACGGTATCTAGGTTATTTATCTATACTGCAAAAATAACAAGCAGGACAACGTCTGTCGGGTCCACTAGTTATATTATATTATTACATTTGATTCCGTGGGCGGTACAATCACGTGATAATTCATTTAGTTGTACAGTCTCAATATTTCTATTTCTACTTAATATTACATAACATAATTGGAGTCGCATATTTTAATTTTAGTTTCTTTCTATATTAAATTGTAAGTTATAAAACACCTACATAATTACATTACTTGTAGTAATATCCACACATATATCTTATTACATATAACCCTTAGACCTACACCTCACTCCCGTATGCTCATACAAAATTTTAATCTAATAATAATTATATAAACCTAAATTAAAATATATAAAAAACAGAAATACTGTTAACTATATCACCGGTTAAGAAAATATAAGTTTTTATAAATCAGTATTTTAATAGATCACTATTATATATAACAACTCCTTGAACCAAATACTTCGGTTTCGAGTTCGGAATTAGGTAAAGTTAATGGCTATATACTTCAATTCTCTTAAAAATTATACAGTTATATCGGAAGCGAACACTTTAAGTCTTAGTGGTAATTAGTGCAGTCATTGAAGTGAAAAATAGGGTCTTACCTCTGAATTTTTTTACTGTGAACCGATTTGCATCGAATTTTGGAATTATGCTCGTCTTACCCTTAACTTCAAAAGTGAAAATGATCTGAGCTCCGCCTATTACTTTTAAGGGGTGTAAACAACCCCTTAATGGAAAAATTGACATTGATCCATTTTATCGCTAGAAAACATGTCTAATAGTAAGTGGTGAAATTGTAAAGTATTTTCTAACATTATTACCTCATATTAAAATCATTTTCAACCCCTTGATAATCTTACAACCCTTGCAAACAACCCCTAAATTGAATAACTCACAAAAAAATACTTTGGTATGACATAAAAAGATGTAAGTATAGAGTAAGTAATATTTTATATTCTCTATAATAATTATCAAATTTTAACCCCCTTTCAACCCTTGAAAACTACCCCTTGATAAAAAATTGTTAATTTTTTTTTTGATAAAATGAAAAGGATTTAAATATTATTCCACTAATAGCTTTTCTACCCTTAAAACTACCTCTTAATTAAAACAGTAAATAAATATGATTACATATTTAAAAATAATTTAATTTAGAGTAAAAAAATGCCATTTATTGAATAAAATATTTACAAATTATATAAAGTTGTACTAATATTATTAAAATATAATATTATTATTCATGACTCAATGTCGGAGTCGCTGTCACATTCAACATCTCCTGGCTGAATTGGAGGGCTATTTTGGCATTTATCTCCACTGCACGTTCCACAGGTAGGTACTATTACAAAACAGACCACATTTTCTGCATCCGCAAGACGCTCCACATCCTTTTATGCAGTTGCAAAAAAATCATTTTCAGCAGTTGCAGACGGAAATATACTGGTCACATTATAACGATTAAACGGTGCACGCACAGCTGATCACATGGCTTTTTCGTTGGCCCCTTCACTCAAATGTGTTATATATACATATAAAAACGTTGGTATGTATTCATGCCTATGTTTCCAAAATATATGAGCCATATTATGTACAGCCTTGGCCAAAAGTATTAGGCACCCTACAGTTTACTTCAAATAATGGAAAGAAACAACTTCTTCTATTTAAATTGTTTTATTACTATTCAAAGACACAAAAAAGAACAAAAAAATCTTAAAATCTAGTCGATCCACCTTTGAATTTAATTACTGCGCTAATTCTATCTGGGATGCTGCGTACAAGCTCAATACAATCCTCCCTTGTAATGGCATGCCATTCTTGTACCAATGCATTTTTCATGCCTTTTTCGATGTAATACTGTGCTTTTATAATCCTTTTCTTCAAAATGCTCAATGGGGTTCAGATCTGGGGACTGTACAGGCCAATCTGTCAAGTCAACGTTGTTTTCAGTAAACCAGCGCATCGTAGTCGCTGACATATGACAAGGTGCATTGTCTTGTTGGAATATGACTCCGTCCAAGTTGGTGTCGCCGAAAATACTTGTTAACGAAGACATAAGTGCAGTTTCAAGTAGTTCTATGTACTTTTCGCTGTTCATATGACCTTCGCAAACAAACATTTCGTCATCCCCATCAGCAGCCATACAGCCCCAGATCATTATGTTGCCTCCTCCGTGCTTGACAGTCGGTACGACGCAATCTGGAAGGCATTCTTCACCCACACGTCGCCTCACGAAGGTCACACCTGGTGTTCCAAAAACCTATAAAATAAATAAAAATAAGGTTTTTTTTAAAATCGCCATAACTTTTGTGATTCAAGTGAAATAAATATGTAAGTGATCATTCTTATTAATTATGAAACCAGTAAAATCAACTTACATCAAAGTAAGATTCGTCCGACCACACAGCGTTGGACTAATCTTCTTCTGAATAATGTTTCTGTCATAGAGCCCTCTAAACATTTTATTGTGTTGGCTTCTGAAAGCCAAGGCTTCTTCTTGGCTTTGCATTCTATTAGATCTGCTTCTCTAAGTACTCTTCTGACCGTTCGAGCACTTATTGACTTTCCAGCCTCTTCGGTCAAGGTAGCAATTTCTTCTTGAACCCTTCCTTGTTCATGTAAAAGTTGTATTTTTACTCGGTTTTCCAGACTAATTTCACTTTTTTTCGGCATTTTTAAATAAATTAGATGTCAATTTAGTTGGTTCACCGCCAATAAAAGCTTGGTTAGTCGTTAGAGTCTTGAATTGAAGTGACCAAACATTGACTGATAAAACTGAAAGAAAACTAAATCCTTTGGTTTCGGTCACCAGGTATTTTATTACCTTAACAATGTGCCGCTTACTATTCTAGGTAATTATTTATGACCCTCGTATATCATCAAAGATAAACATTTGTTTATTGTTCAATCAGTAAACACGTTTTGTACATTTTTGTGGGGTGCCTAATACTTTTGGCCAAGGCTGTACATACACATTACAATAGTTGTGGGTCTCTATTATACTGCGTACTTTCCCATTGCACCAAATATTCACACTCCGAAATTTTCAGTTACTAAGTAGCAAAAAAATATGATAAGTTTTTGGACCATAACTCCTTCAATTTTCATGCTATCACAATTTATAAAAAACCATTGTCAAGGTTATTAAGAGAGCTACAACATCCTTTATTGCAATATATAGTAAAAAACCTTTTTCTAAAACGGTGAAGGGTTAAAGGGCTTAAGAGAGGCTGTGATTGCGCTGCCACGCGCTCTTTAAACAGTCATATCTCCGTCAATTTTTGTTTGACAGAATAAACAAAAAAACCAAATTGTTTGTCAGAAAAATACCTAAATTTTTAATTCACGCACTTTTATACGTATCTTTCGTCATTTTTGAGATATTATGAAAAAAAAGTGGGTTTTTTTAAAATTTGAAATATAGTTTTTTTCTTTAATCGTGACTTTTTTGAAAAATATGTGTCCTGGAGCAGCCAAACTGATACTATCTATCAAACTGTTCATAATAAAGTTAATTCTAGGCGGAATACGATTTATTTTAATTTTGGTGGAAATGGCACTTATGCAACCCATTGATTTATAAGAAAAAACATTAGATGCCCCCCTTATTTGCAATACAGCTTACTTATTTTACGTGCAAAAGACTTTTAATAGTGCTCATTTTAAAGCTTATTTCAAGCACTACAAAACCCTTTTGTATTAGAATGCATAAAATGCATCTGCTCGCCGCTAGATGGCATTAACCACATCGATTAAATTTCAGACAAAATGAAAAACGGCTTTGATCTTTAATATCTAGCTTAATATTGCACTTAGAAAACTTTATAAAAAACCAAATTATTCATTTTTTTTACCTGCTACATTTTGTTTTTTATAAAATTTTCGATAAAACGTATATTTTTGAAGATATTTGCAAAAAGCCGATGAAAAACGTGAAAAAATTGCGAATTTTCAATTGCCAATAACTCGAAAACTATTGGATTTTTTGAAAAACTTAATAGATGATTTTTTGCTTTAAATTAGGCCTTCTATCGATATCCGAGGTTATTTTGCAAAAGAAAAATTCACCCCCGGAGAAGGGGTGGCAACCACCCCCAGGGTGGTTGCGGAGTTCAAATCATTTTCACTTGTGAAGTTAAGGGTAAGATGAACCTAATTCCAAAATTGTATGCAATTCGGTTCACAGTAAAAAAATTCGGAGCAATAATGCTTCAATGACTGCACTAAATGATTTATGCATAATAGTAGGTATATTAATATTTATCTAACTGTATAACTGTAATAGTGGTATATGGACACTAAAACATTATTCGGATTGCATTATTTTAAAATATGAATTTTAATTTACAATAATCGAACTCTCCCTAAGCTAGCAACACTGTACGCGTGGGAAGTATGAGGAATGCCAGGTTGCGAATTGTTTTTAGACACAGTGAGTGGCATACGTTATCGGCTGTAGGCTCCTTCTGGTTTGTTCTGTTTTCTGAAGGTCGGGCTTATCTCTTACGTGACGGCACTGCAGTTAATATTCTAGAAGCTTTGTTAGCATATTGTACCCATCACGGAATACCACTTACTATAATAACCGACAGCGGAACGGAATTTACTAACCAACTTTTCTTTGAATTTGTGAGACTATATCAAATTAACCATCATAGAATACTGGCACACTCCACACACGACAATGGTAACGTAGAGCGCTTCCACTCTACTTTAGCTGAACACCTCCGAATCCTGAAACTACAGAAAAATAACGAACCCATTATTAGGTTAATAATGCACTACGCCATAATTGCATATAATAATTCTTTGACTGGAAATTTTACTCCTAGAGACACTATTTTTATTGATTTAACGCAACACCTGTTACACAGTACGTTCAGAACCATAGGGAACAGATAAAAAAGGTTTATGAAATAATAAATGATACAGCCCTTGCACATCGCACTGTATTAGTTGATAACTGTAATAAAAATAGAGACCCTGATATAGAGTAAACACCTCTGCAACAAATATTAACTAGAAACCCCACTGCTAATCGACAAAAAAATTGCTCCACGTTTCACTCAAGATACTAGCAGATTTACCCATTCACATATCTACGTCTAGGAATCGAGGCTCCATCGCTAAGTCACGCGTGAAACGAGTTCCTCATACAGCCAAATTGTTACAGAGTAATCCTGATACTGACGAGCCGAATGATGCAAGCTCAGGAGATAAAATTTTTACAGACTTGGAACAGCAAAACTTACTGCACAATATCATACATTCTTACAAAACATACGACTGGACGAACTAGAACACAACATTAATCTGTGAGTATTTTATAACCGCCCCTCGGGCTCGTCTCACGTTAGTGTGTGTATATGTCTTTATTAAAAATAAAGACACATACATACACTAACGTGAGTAAAATCTGTAAACAGCGTTCTTTTTAGCCGCTCCTAGGTTATGAAAGTTTTCGTTTCAAATAATAAATTGTTTCGAAAAAAGAGCCACGTAACTGATTCGAGTGCGTAGGTATAAGTAGGTGTATAAAAAGTAGACGTAAAAGTAGGTAGTAGGTATATAGTGGACGAAAGAGATAGCGAGCGCGCGTGGTGTCTCGAGTGAGTGAGACGGTTCGCGAACATTGTTGGAGAGTTATGTTTTTTACGCCATGATTCTAGAACGTTCACGATTACGGCCGCTCATATTTCAATCTTCTCTTCGGAGTGAATTGATTTAATAAGCGACCGCAACGAGTTATTGGACTATTGTTAACGTGGTTTACACACGTGTTATCAAAAGGAGAGGACATATAATATTTTTTATTGATCAAATAATATGTATATCAAAATGTGAGTAAATAATAAAATATGTTTTTGTTGTCATGTGAAAACTAAATATTTTAATCCTTAAATTGATATCCATTTATATAAAAATTCTTTGACCACAATGAACTCCGTAACTACTCAACTGATTTTGTTTTTTTTTTCATTTTGCTGGATTTGGATTTGTATCGGTTATTACTTCGAATGCAAATCTTCCCCTAGATTGCGGATGGGGTTGAATTTTGGAATTCAAATTATTAATAAAAAGGCTTTGATATAAAATATAGCATAATTCGTAACATTTTGACCCAAAATTGGCTGCTGCCTGCAAAATAGGTTTGGTCCTGCACTGAACAAAAGGCCACTGGAGAAGGTAAAAAAAAAGAATACAAATTATATTAATATAAATAGCATTTTAGCAAAGAATTTTAACTTCAAGTATATACGATCAACACGTATATAAGGTTTACAGATAAAGTTGACTGAAAACGGTAACTTGTATGCAGTAAAATTTTGTAATACACCTTAGCTGAACATATTTCTTATTTCTATTCTTTTTTGCAACAATACATTTCAATATTGGTCAAAAGACAATTATAGAAGTATTCATAGAATCGTATTTACAGTAAAACCTCATATTCAATGACAGCATTCAATATCCATAGCCATTGTCATCACTTAATAAATGGCAATACAACGTGTTATTTATAATATGACTTGTGTCGTTTCTTTCAGGGCAAGCTCATAGCCTCCACCTCAAATCGTTTGTAATTAGGAATCGATTGCTTATGACTTCGACAAAAATGACCCTGATTATTATTAGATATCTACTCAACGCATCACTTAACTTGAAGATAGCAGAATCGAACTTTTAATGCGCAGCTGATATGTTTTGAATGTTGGGAATACTCCCAACAGTAGTCTTTTTTTATTTAAATAATTTATATAAAATAGAATTAAAAATGCAATAAATATGTTAAATCATAAATAAATAACAGTCCTAAAAAAGCAAACTCCATTATGCTGCCTTTATCAACGTAATTGTATTACGTTTATTTGCTAAATTTTTTTTTTAAAAATGAATTTCGGTATATGTTATTGATTGAAATTAATTTAACAATTTAAATAATATTTTCTTAAAATATAAAATTTCTATCACTTATTTTATACTGAAATAATTTTATCGATTGATTTGATTCATATTTAAATAATAATTTTATTATAATGGTGTAAACGTGACCGAAGAGCTTGTATGAAAGGTCTGATGAGAGTTGAAGAAGCGAGAGATGAAAAAATATACAAAAATCACAAAATACGTTTAATGTAATAATACCATTTTGTTATTTATGCTAGATTCTTATAATTCACTAGAAGAAAAAACCGATGTCGGACGGAATGTACTAACACATTAAAATAACTGTTTTAAATCTCTTATGTAGAAACGTTAAGATTTTTTTGTTTTGTACGGCAACTGAATTTATTAGAAATTTTCCTATGCTATGTAAGGAAATTGTAGAACGTTCTTTATTTAAAAATGTTTATAATTAATTTGGTTTGGAATTTTTATTATAATGTCCACATACCTAAATAACTCCGAAAAAGTTTTCAACAAGTATGAAACATAATATGACAACTCAAAATTCCAACGTAATTAAATGACCAGCCCAACATTTTCCAACATTCGTTACCGGATGAGAGTACAGAAAATGTTCACACTGAATTTATTTCAGCAGCCAGCAAAATATAATGACGCTGTTATGACAATTAACAATTTGCATACTCGATGCGGTTCGTAATCAAAACGGTATGCGGTACGCTATGCGGCAAACAAAGGGTCTTCTCAAAGTTGCAATATCAGTGTGATATAGCTTAACTAGTTAAAATTATAAATTCGCTTACACTTCTAAGCATAGGGTACTATTAATTTAGTTACTTATAAGTCGATAATATTATAGAGAATATCTCAGTCAAGGATATCATCTGCCTTCTATTAGTACTAACCGAATACATGGACGTAAATGCGATTTATTACAAGTTGGGGAAAAATTTGCAAAGGTTAAGAAATCTTCGTAAGCGCTAGTGGTCGCGCTTCGCGGTCGCGGTCGTGGTCGTAGTGGTAAGCGCTCTAGCTTCTCTGTGCTTCGAAACCCATGTTAAAATGTTAACTATAACTACAGTGGTCAGCAATTAATAATTTACTTTCTTTAATTATTTTAACTTTGTTGTACAAAAAACCATTTGCAAACGGCGGACTTAAGGCCAATAGGCATTTTATGTCGGATATGTCTATTATAACCGGAGAGTTAGAAACTGATAGCGTATTGGTGGTGCATTGAAAGGCAAAGTAGAAAATAAGAACTATATACTACACTAGCTGTTGCCTGCGACTTCGTCCGCGCGTATTTGATTATATCACGCGGTTAACTGTTATACAGCATAGATAAATAAAACAAAAATACAAAGTTTGGATTAATGCGTAAATCGTAGATAAAAAAATGTGAACAATTGGACATTTTTTTCACACGAATTTTATACCTTATACAAATATAGCATTGTGAATGCAAAAAAAAAAAAAAAACATAATTGGACACGGATTATTTTCCAACTTAACCTGGCTGGTGATTGAACCCGGATCCCTGCAGGCCAAAGGCACTTGCGGTACCATAAATGACCTCTGTGCCACAGAGGTCGTTTGATTGACACGATCACCAAAACTAAAACCGGCCAAATGCGAGTCGGACTGGCACACGAAGGGTACCATATCGAGCTAGTACCTCATAATGCCTTTTTATGGAAAACATTCGATCTGGTTTAGTTCGGAACGTAACCAAACTGTTTGGTTGACTTACACGGGAGAAAGCCACATAGAGCTGACCGTGTGAGAAACAGCCGACGCTGAGGTCCACGCCGGCAACACGTAGCGTCTGCCCTTGGGCTTTGTTTATAGTCATTGCATAACACAAACTCACTGGGAACTGTACAAGTTTGAAATGGAATGGGTAATTATTGGGAATCAGTGGAATTCGTAGTATAAAAACTCTTTCACCGACGCCACTGTATTATGTTACGCTGCAGAGATGTAACTTTCAGTCTTGTCCCGTTGCATAATTTTGGGGGACTTAAATTTCTCAACAAAATAATTGGAACGCCGGTTTTTAAATTAATCTTATGTGCTGGAAGTCCAGGAGCGCTCAGAGAATTAAGAAATTCAACAGGATAATTAGTAACGACATCTTGCTCCATTACTCTGTTGATAGAAGTATATTCAATTACTTCTCCTTCTACATTGTTGAGTATATCCAAGTTGATTCTTGCGGCTTGGTCATTTCGCGGAGTCAAAATTGCTCTTTCGCAAAGCCATGAGTTCTCATGATTTGTTATTTGATTTTGTTCACCATATACGGAAGAGATAAGTTCTTCAATTGAATTAACAGTGTGGCATAGATTTTCAAATAAAACAATTTGCCCTTCTTCTTTCGGATATGTCCCTTCGCCAATTTTTAGCAATAAATCAGAAAATTCCTGCGCATTTGTGTTGCCTCCTGTTCGCGCCCTCATGTTCACTGTTAAGTGCATCCTTGTGACGTGTCGCCAAAGGCTTGAGCTCTTTAAGCATGCTCTTATCTCCTCGGTTTTTGTTCCCTGTGGTACTACTGGCAATGTTTGTCAAAAATCCCCACAAAACAGCATCATTATGCCACCCACAGGTTGGTCATTTTGACAGATATCTCTGAGAGTTCCATCAACTGCTTCTATAGTTTTTCGGTGTGCCATAGTGCACTCGTCCCAGATAAAATTAAACAGCAATCGCGTAAAACCTTCGCTTTATCACTGCTTCTAGAGATACCACATACAGAATATTCACTTAAGTCCAAATCTATGGGGATTTTGAACATCATATGAGCAGTTTTACCGCTGGGTAACAAAGTGGCTGCTATTCCAGACGACGCAACAGCAAGAGCTATTTTGACTTGAGCTCGTAATTGTGCTAAGATTATTTTAGTGAGAAAGGTTTTTTCCCGTACCACCAGGTGCATCTAGAAATATAATTTCTCCTATAGCATTGTCAATACTGTGACATACACGGTCGAATACAGTGCGCTGTTCTACAGTAAGACTGTGGACTCCGGTTTGTAAAGTTTCAGCTAGTTCAGCTGGATCATAATTTATTTCCGCAGCGTATTCTCTATTAATATGTTCCCCTTTTATGGTCGGCGCTGGCAAACCATACTGAGGAAGAGAATCACCACTCATAGATGTAACTAAATCTTGTAAAGCTACTAAGCATTGATTGAAAGCAATATCTCGTAATCTGTGGTAAAGGTCACCGTCAATATTTTGTCTTGTATTCCTAAAAAAGTCGTCCACTAATCTTTCATGATATTTTTGCCACAATTTCTTAGCACTCGAAAGACAAAATACCAGTAATACAGCAAAAAAATGACGCAAGCGGTGTGGACTATCACTGACGCATGTGTTAGATTTATTAACTATAAAGTATGATAATTAAGTATTTTACAAATGTTTTCTTGTTTACCTTAAAGAAAAGCATCTTTTGCTTGATAGTTTGAGTGATTTTCTTGTATGTAAATGACAAATTATTTTCAATAAGAATCATATAATTACCAAAGCAAAAACCAACCTTTAAGTAATCTAAACTCTGTTTTCATATATCCATTAATATCTCCAATTTAATCAATGTGTGTTGTATAAATAACCTTACAATTTGTTCCTATTAAGTTATTTTTGCAATTAAAAGCTTAATATCCTAGTTAACCTCCTTTAAATCTCTTTTGATATAATTAATTCATAGTCAATTTGAAAGAAATTGTTAAATAGAGCCAAATGAATGACGTCAGAGAATATCGTCCGATGTGACGTCACTTGTTTGTCACCGCCTATAAAAGACTGTGCTCCGGTCGTACTCGGCCCATTTGATTCGTAGCAGCCACACCGCACGGACCTAAGCTAAGTATATAATTATTCAGTACATGTTAGGAAGACATACTATGTACCGCTTGTGTGTTGGTATATAGGTACAATAAGTTTTTATAATCGAACCCCGAATTAAATTAGTAAAGTGTATACCTTGCTTTGTTACTTGATATTTAAAAATGTTTTAATAAGGTTATTTTGGATAGCTCCACACTATTTTACTAAATGTTCAAGTAAATGAAGTTATTTTGGATAGTTTTATGTTCAACTAAATTATGTTGATAAATGTTATAATAAATGTTATTCCAAGACATTCTATTCATTTGTTTAAATCATTTTATGATTATTTATTAAATGAGATTAAAATACTTTTTTAGTACTCTGCCTTTTTCTTTTTCTCTATTTTAACATAATCTCTCACATGCATAGGCTAGGGCGTCATCCCAATACTGGTCATCGTCGAGTTAATGTCGGGCTGTTCAAGTTCAGCCGGCCAAGTGTGTGTCAGACCACGCATTGAATAGGGATCCGTAGTAAATTTTTTTCCCGCTGAATCCCGTCACTTTTATTGGATTTATACTTAATTCGAGCGGTAATATAAAGTATCAGCATAAGGTGAGTACATGTACGTTGTGTGTATTAAAATGTCAAAGTTACTATGGTTTTTTAACTATCCCACGGGGACCCTTTAATTTTCCGGAATAAAAAATTTCTCAGATGTTGACCAGGGATATAAGGTATTACCATGCAAAATTTCATTGAAATCGGACCAGCCATTTCGGAGATTAGTCCGTACAAACAGATAAACAGAAAAACAGAGAGAGAAACATTTTTTTTTCTAAAATAAAAGTAGCCTAAGTTACTCCTTATTACATCAGCTACCTGCCAATAAAAGTCCCATCAAAATCGGTCCAGCCATTTCAGAGATTAGCCGGAACAAACAGACAGACAGACAGACAAAAATTGTAAAAAATGTTATTTTGGTGTATGTACCGTACATATATTCATATGCATGTAGTTAAAACCGGTTATTTCAATATTACAAACAGGCACTCCAATTTTATTTATATGTATAGATGTATAGAAGATAGCTGATCCGGCCACGCGTTGCTGTGTTATGAATTAAACAAGAAAAAATAAAAACTATCCTATCTCTTCAGTTGGACCAAATTACACATAAATACCAACTTTCATCAATATCGGTTGAGTTGGTAAAGAGTTCACTAGGAACATACATTGTGACACTGGATTTTTATATATTAAGATGAAGCTCGCTCTCGGACCTCCCGCCTTATCCTTATCCTTATAGCATGATTCAGTATTCACGTGCGATGGCGCGATGGCTTATTTCATGTATAAGTTTGGTGTTTCTATACCGATTCCTATGATTCTTTTTTTATTGAATAGGTAATAATATTAACTTTTTTAAATTAGGGATGAGTGAGAGTATTATAAACGTAAGAGCAAACAAATATCAGAATGCTCCGAACTGCTAAGCTATCAGGAGTTACACGTGTTATTGTGAGTCAACCATAAAAGATAGACATATGCTGTTGCTGGATATTTTTTAGACATTTTTATGTGGAATATTTCCGTCATACATGATTTCTATGTAACTTTAACCATTAAGGCTGCACACGCGACGGAAGCTTAAAAAATGGAGTAACTTCTCCCGTTTTCCCAAAATTTCCACTACTCTGCTCCTATTGATTGTAGCGTGATGAAAAGTATACTACAACCTGCCCAGGAGTATGCAAAATAATTGTACCAAGTTTCGTTAAAATCCGTCGAGTAGTTTTTGTTTCTATAAGGAACATACAGGCAAACAGACAGACAGACAAAAAATTTACTGATTGCATTTTTGGCATCAGTATCGATCACTAATCACCCCCTGATAGTTATTTTGAAAATATATTTCATGTACAGAACTGACCTCTCTTCAGATTTATTATAAGTATAGATAAACATACATTTACATAGATAAAATGTCATAACATCTCACATAATAAACTACTTTAATATTCACTAAATAAGATAAACTAAAAGTGAGATTAAATGGATATGTTCGGAGAATTCATAAGAAGAACCAGGCGTTTGAAATCAAGTTTGTTGCTTTATGAATGGAGTGGTAGTCACATAGCCTGAAATGAAAAGAATTTGAAACAAAACCAGTACGGTAAGGAGAAAAGGCAAGAGTTTCTTTCCTATCCAAACCAAGATTACGGTTATGAGAAGCTCTCTGATATTGTTTACATTCAAGTACTGCGAAATGAGAATGAATGTATCAAATTTGCATAATTGTGGATAGGAAATAGTTTTGATAAAAAGAAGGAAGTTGGTGTGTTTTCGCGGTTTAGTTTTATGCTTATCAAAAGCAACTTATTAAAATACTTCATAAGTTCAAGAGCATAAGTTCAAAAAGAGACAGGGGTCTGTGTGCTCCTTTGCGATGAAATTTGCTGTAGGCGTCTCCGGTGCTTTCAAAAGTGCGGGTTTTCCAATGTTTGGATTCTGGTGGATACAAGGGAAGAGAAGGCTCGAACTACATCCAAAAGCGACCAAACGATATTTCACGCTGGGACAGCTTTTAAATCTCTATAAAGCACAAGTCCGATCGTGCAAGCTATATTGCAGCCACCTCTGGGACGGCTCAACAAGACAACAAGTTGCTGCACTGGGCACGATTCAACGCAGAGCTGGGAAAAAAATAGGTGAATAGCAAACTTCACACCTTAACTCACCGCGGCAAAGTTGCATGTATGACGGTCTTTTACAGATTATATTTCGGAGAGTATGCTCAGGGACTCTATGAGCTCATACTGACATCACTTTTCTTGCATCCAGGCGCATTGTGGGCTACCATCCTATCTTGGTTGCTATTCCAGTGGCACCATGCGCTTCTTAACATCTTTCATAATGTGCACAGAAATAATTGGAACTCTCACTTTGCGTTTGCATTTCCGAGTACTTATTACCCGTCCGCTTTTAAATTATCTTAAAGCAAGGGTAAATAGGCACCTTGCCGGTAAGCTTGCTCCATCGTGAATTCTGTCTTAGCCACCGGGCTTCATTGGGATCAAGGGAGAATCCATTTAACCAAAACTTTCCCCACATAAGGAACGTATTCGATCAAGGCGTTGGAGCAGAGCGTATAACTATATAAGTTTTCATATTCATAATTTGCTATGGGCCGTTCTTATAAGGTATTTTCATCTATGGGGCCATATGCCCCAGATGCGTAGATATAATGAACTGCTCATGATGAGAAAAATATATCAAAATTTAATAGGTATCTCCAAGGATGACCTTGGAAAAGCAGATACATATATTATTATATTCTGTCAACATGCGGGCATAAGTTACACCGCATGAGAGAGATCTGGCTACAAATAAGGGTTACTTCTACAAATTAAACACCGTTTACTGATAAAAATCACGTTCATTTTTACGTTTTTAACACACTTTTATTTGGTCTACCTATTACTAAGAAACTATGGAGTAAAGTCTATTTACACTCCTAGTTATTGTAACATAAAAAACTTATTAGTTTTTCTATAAATACGTAATAAGAAACGACGTTAAATGACATTACAACACTACCGAACTGGGATGCTTACTAGGTAACCTGTCGAGTTTGGGCGTATCAGCTTTGCCGTAACAAGACTTCTTTAGTTCAATTGATGACGCGGATCTGAAAATGGAACTAATAGATGGCTGGTGGATTTTTTTTGTTTTTATTGCAGTTAAGTACATATAGAAGCGTGATTTGAGTTTATTGTTTATTTTTAATGGTATTCCATTTCAATATCATAATGGAGAGTAAAATGTAAATACATGTAATACTTTAATGTAATGCTCAATTGGTCGAGTCGTTCAGTTATGTAGTTGGCAAAAGAGGGGAGCGGACGCTCAGTGTGAGAACTAAATATATGATCTATTTTCTGAGATTAAAAGAACAACTTAAAAAAAATTGTCTGTACAGTAGATTTACTGATGATAATTTTAAGTGATAACGTCATAAGAAAACATTGATGAAAAATTGCGTACTTTTATGAGTTGAATTGAATTATTATCACTGAATTATTATTATTTTGTTATTTTTTCGATAAGTTAACATTTATTTGCACTCGTTAATACAAATAAATTAATTTTTCACCTTAGCAGCTCAAACATACTGTGTTCCCTGCTTAAAAAGAGTGAGGGAAATGCGTTTTCCCTCACTGAGTGAGGAAAATTGATTTGAATTTAGAATGCTGCGAATTATCATTATGTACGAAACACGTCATTCGAAATTCGATTTATTAAATGTCAAAAAATAAGTCGTTCGGAAACTAATAAACCTTTAAAATGAAAATTATCGGTAACGTTGTAATTAAATATATAATTAAATTATAAAATTAAATGAATACACTAAAGTAAAGAAAAAAATAAAGAATATGTTTTACAAAATAATGCACAAATAATTTATAGTTTTAAAAATCTTTTTACAGAATACTACGGATACAGTTTCAGAACGTAACTTTAAAAAAATACGGGTAAACAAAAAACATTTTTTTTTTGCTTCTTTTGTTTTTCGGTAGATAACAACTTACAGTTAGTGTTGCATATCACAAATTCATAAAATATGAGTGAGTCTAGTGACGAAAACAGTAACTTAACACCAAGTGAAAGTGAAGAATTAAAACAACAAGTGTTGAATGCTGAATTCAGTTTTCTTCCTCAGAAATCATGTGATATATATCTAAAAACCTATGATGTTTTCAATAAATGGAGACTTGAAAAGGGCGCGAACATTCTCGGAGAATGTAATATTGTCGTACTTTATTGAATTATCACAAACGAAACAATCACCTACAATATGGAGTATGTATTCGATGTTAAAAGCTAAAATAAAGACAAAACATAATGTTCATATTGAAACTTATCCCAAACTTATTGCATTTTTGAAAAGAAAGTCAGTAGGACACAAATCGAAAATGTCCAAAATTTTTTCAATATCTAATATTGAAAAATTTCTTAATGAAGCTCCGAACTGCAATTTTCTCGCTGCAAAAGTAAGTTACTACCTATATGTCTATACTTAATTAGTAATATATGTGCACGTACGCTAACCATTTTCGCTAATATTTACTAAATACGAGTTACTTATGTAAAGAAAGTGGCTAAATACTAGGTTTTGATTGTTATACATTTTAATTACTAACATTTTACATAAATAATATTACGTTTATTTATTACAGGTTATCCTCATTATTGGAATAAATGGAGCTTGCCGCTCGAACGTACTGTTAAATCTGACTGTTAATGCCATCGAAAAACATTCTGACAAACTGCTTTTAGTCAACCTACCCAACACAAAGACAAACATTGACAGGTCCTTTGTTATTCGCGACGAATATGTCAAAATTGTCGAGAAATATAAGGCATTACGACCTGATAATACGAAAACAGATCGATTTTTCTTGCAGTATCGTAATGACAAGTGTTCAAAACAGCCTATGGGAATCAATAAAATAGGCGGGACACCACAACAAATAGCCAATTTTTTAAAATTACAAGAGCCTCACCTTTACACTGGACATTGCTTTAGGCGAACTTCGGCCACGCTTTTGGCTGATTCAGGAGCAAACCTCACAACATTAAAACGTCATGGTGGCTGGAAGTCAAACACGGTCGCGGAAGGATATATTGAAGATTCGATCGAAAATAAGTCTAAAACCTGTAAACGCATAATACAAAGTATAAACTTTAAACCTGATCCCTATGCAAACCCGCGCCCCTCTACATCCAAAGAAACAAATACTATTGAAAATTCGCTAAGAAGCCGCACCGAGTCGCCAACGTTCACTAACAGTATTGTCTCGTCACAGTCCAAAGAAATAGAAACGGACTCGAGTCAAAATCGAATCGCAAACTCCACGGTGTCACTTCCTAATAAAACTATACATTTTCAAAATGTAACTTTTAATAACTGTAATTTTAAATTTTAATAGATACTTAGTTTTTGCAAATATATGTGGTTTCATTTTAATTCATTTATATCTCTAATAATGTTCTCACTGCTAAGGTGAAAAGTTGTATGTGTCACGCGAGAGAAAAGTTATTTCCATCTTGTGCCTTTGAATCCTTCGCTTACTCGGGATTCAAAATTAGCACTCGCTTGAAAAATCCAACTTTCCTCTCTAGTTGAACAAATAACTATTTAATTTTACACAAATAGCTACGCACGATCATTTTTTCATTGAATACTAAATGAAAGCAGTTGACTTTTTATACCAACGTTTATGTGAGTCATAATATTTTTATGTCAAAATGGTAACATAACATATTATAACTGCACTCACCGACCGATGCTTCTTTTTTTAATAGTCAAGGAACAAATTTATGTTATTATATTGCTAATAAAATTCTTAACATTTACGAATTAATTTTTAATGTTAAGAATTTTATTTTTGTAATGAACAATGGAAACCACATTACCTTTCACTTCATTTAATTAACAGTTTGCAAAACAGTTCACGTGTAGGTTGTGCTGCCACTGTCTCTATTCTACTCGGACGACTACGGACTACGAGAGACACAAGCCGAACGCTTAGGCCGATCGTGCCTCTATATCGCTTGTACTGTCCTCTCGCTTGTGACAATAAGGAACGTAATAATGAGTCATGCTTTTTTATGCGTGCAGCCGGCGTTCATCGATTTATACGTTATCACGTTTAAAATGCGTGCTTTCTTTAAATTGATAATTTTATATTCTAATCGTTCGTTCATCGTTTCAGCCAAATGTCGTGCACTGCTGAATAAAGGCCTCCAAAGAAGATCTCCACAATGACCGATCCTGCGCTGCCCGCATCCAGGTGCTTCCTGCGACCTTTACCAGATCGTCCTTTCACCAAGTGGGAGGCCTCCCTACACTACGTTTTCTGGTCCGTGGTCTCCACTCTAAAACTTTTCGGTCCCAACGGCCATCAGTTCTACAAGGTATCGATAGCCAATTTGGCACCGTTGAAGAGACTGGAGCACGGCCCCATGTTTCGATCGAATCGAAGGCTTCCTCATAGTCCATGAACACCAAGCAAAGTGGCTGATTATACTCAAATTCAAATTGAAACTGTTTATTGTATGTCAAAATGTTTTAAATACATTTTAACATAAAATTAGTGTCTATGTGACGCCCTGTAAGGGCATGGTAACATTAAAATAATAAAATAAAATTTAAAATTAAATAAAAAACAAATTAAAATTAAATTAAATGAATTAAAAAAATATTATAGTTGAATTTAAAATAAAATGAAAACTAAGTTTTAGGAATAACATTTATTTCTATTTATAATTCTATACTATTTTATATTGCAAATGATAGCTTATACAACTGTTTTTCTACAAACAATATGAACTGTTGTTTTAAGAAAAAGTAATTCCTTAACGCTGTAGTAACATTAAACTATGAGCAATTACTTAAATTTATTAATAAACACATGACAACTTTTTCTTCATTCGATTGTTTTAGTACCTTATTGTTTATGTATCTGTATTGACATTGAGAATGAACTGGAGGAGTTAGTTTTAAGTCTGGTGGTTGTATTATTAAGTATCTACTAAAAAAGTCACGAAAGAGCCCTATGTTTTATGGCTAGTTTCTAGAAGCAAGCCAAATTTTCGGTTGAACAAAAAAAAAAGACTTACAGCTTTAAAACTTGCGAAGGCTATAAATATAATTAATTCGTATATGAAGACTAGCCAAGTCACATCTTGGGCTTTAATATATTATCCTAAGTTAAAAGAAGAGATGATATTTTTAATTATAATAAAAAAATAAAATAAAATAGTTTTATTTCTTTAAAATTGCTTACAACACTGAAACATAGGGGTTGAGGCCTTCTTTGATACTTGAACTTGGCTTAACACGCTACCGCGTGTCTAGACACGGCCAATATAGTGGATCTGTTTTTCCTGAACTCATTTTGGCATTCGCTAAGCACCTACAAAGCTATAATTTTTTTTAAATCCATAAACGCGCTTTAACATTGCTTTTTCAAATACTTTTGCCGCAGTTTGTAATAGAGCGATGGGTCGAAAGTTGTTAATATCAGTTGGGTCTTTTTATGTATACGTTATATAATAGTCTTCTTTAATAGAGTTGGAAACTCTCCTTTACGGAATGATTGATTGATCAATCTGAGGAAAGGTAAATGTTCGGGGATGAGCGGGTATGTGCTTAAAAGGGATGTTGATGTAAAAAGTTATTCATTAAAACGATCACTTTAATATTTTATAAGCTTTAAAACAATGTTCTGTTATAATAAACGTTACTAAAACTATTATATAAAATGTTAAACAAAATATATGAAATGTTTATGGGTTAAATGTTAGGGAGTACTTATTGCAAATTGCAGACTTATTGCAAAATTTGGGGAGCCAATGTCTTGCAATTAAGACATTTAAATGAGGAACATTTTGACGTGTTGATTCCCCTTAAGTCGCCTAATTTTCAGAATGTTCATGCAATAGTGATTGAGACAACTTTTAGCAACCTGTTTACGAATCGGTAGATTATAATTTAAATTTTTCGTCATTCGTACGGATAGTTCTGAAGAAACTGATGTGAATGGTTCCGGCAAGAAAGGTAATAGACGCAGATAGAGGTTCAGAGAAAAACAGCAGCTAAAAGTTATTCCAAAACTCATCCCGAAGTGAATCGGGCAGCTACTGAAAAATATGCCCATTATTATTCTGAATTCAACAGACAGGCAGTTGTAAGCAGCTGCAAAAGCAGCAAGCAATTGCTTGGAAAAATAAAGTTATGTCCCGATGATGCCACGTCAAAATCAGTGAACGGTTTTAATGGGATACGGCATATAGGTAGATTATACTGGCACAATATGCGATTGCCGTAAGGTCGAATTGGCAATTTTCTCATATAGGCACACATCTAAATTTTTACGCAAACGAAGTCACGGGTAAAAACGGTGAACCGTATAAATATTTTTACTATTATTTTAGATAATAATGTGTATAAATTTTAAGATAAAAGCGTTTTAAACGTAAAACAATTTTAATAAGTTACTTTTAATTAAAATAAAATTAATTATACTAACCAATTCCCCATTTTCGGCAAGGATATTTCCGGTGTTGTTGTAAGAAAAGTAGTAAATATCAGTGAAGTTGGAGCTATTGGTGGGCCAGTACCCCTTGCAATCCTGCAGGTTTGTCGACAGGCACGAACGGTGTTTAAGCTTCTGCAGCTTCCTGGAAGAAAAGCCTGGGTTAGGCGGTTTCAATCTAGGGGTTCCAGAAACTAAATTAAATATAAACCTTTTGATGAAGGGCATGAGCAAATAATTCCTATATTTTAGATGACTAAGAAATTATTTCTCTTACATACATATATTATAACTACGTATTTTTCTTGCAACGTTATTATTATCCTTGCATATATTTTACTTTAAACTTTATTTGGTTGTACATATTAGATACATGTGTCATAAATCTCATATGTACAATCAAATAAAAAAGATGTGCTTAATATATTATCCAATATAGAATTTATTATTTGGGTAAGTTCTTGTATTACTAGGGTACATCAAAAACCCTTTTACTTTTATATTGAAAGTCTTTGACAACTATATTTACAAAAAAAGATAACAGCGAATATTCAATATTCAAAGTAATCGATTCCTATAGAAAATGTACTAAAACGAAAGATCTAAGTTCACAGTTCAATTATACTTTATAACCTGACTAGCTGCCACCCTGCCACGCATAGCTGCTGTGGCTCATTATAATGTGCAATATTTTTTATGAGAGATTATATAAGATTTTACAGATTTAAAATGCAGGGAGCATTTTAAATCTGTAAAATCATTAATTTCATTTTCTTGAATCATTCTATCTATTGAAAAAAAATCGAATCAAAATCCATTGCCTAGTTTTAAAGATCTAAGCATACAAAGGGACAGACAGCAGGATGCGACTTTGTTTCATACTATGTAGTCATTTCTCTCCAACTCATCAGATTCAAATAGTGCATTCTCTTTTATCGGAATCATCTCAGTCGACGAAATCACTTCCCAAGAAACGAGTTTTACATCAATCGATTTGCAGTGAACTCAAAAATGTACAACGGATTTCGACATTTACGGCGTCATAATTAAGTCTAAGAGCACATAAGTCACAATTTAATACACCCCAGGCTATAAATTATGGCTTTTCAGCAGAAAATGTGAATCATTATAAATGAGCGTTTAATGGGAAGGTATTTTATGGAGCAATTTTATATTTCTCATTTTATTTCTGGATTTTGCTTTTCATTTTAACGGTGAAATATGAAAGAGTGCGAAGTTAACACATTTATTTTTATTTAAATGTGTTATAAAATCAAATATAGAACTTGTAAACTAATAATTATTAATTATGTTCATGTCTTTTGAATAATATGACAAATATGAAGATTTCTTATTACATTACTATTACAAAAAAACAACAGATATTGTACTATAGCTGCGTACACTTAGAAAATAATAAATGTAATAAATAAATGTAAAATCAAATATAATCGAAAACACTAAAGTTTATTATCAAATAACGTAAAAACTGAAACAATTATAAACTATGGTAATATTAAAATAGAGACGTTAAATTAAAATATATTGGTTTTGGGATGGCAATGGAATATACGAGATTGAAATGATAGTAAATGTGCAACAACGAAATAATGATATCATACCACTATTAGTATTGTTATAAAAAATAATTTTGTTTTTTATTTTTTTTATTTTATGGATTATGTATGGTGACGACGCATTTTATTGTAAATGTCGTTACTTCTGTTAAAGCTGTCGAGTTTCTTGCGCCCATTCTTCAAGTCAGTTAAAAGACGTCCTGAATGGGTGGTAGGTAAAAATGTAGGACGATTCAAAACAACTTATTATAAGTGCATTTGAATAAAGTTATTTTCATTTTCCTTTTCTTTTAGTTGAAAAAAGTATAATTAAGTTAAATTCCGCACGATGCATAAAATGCTTATAGTGCAATTCATACTCAGCGAGTGGAAGTTCAATGTACGTGACTCGCACATGCTCCCGGGCGAGAAAAAGGGGAGTGGTAGGCTAGATGATTACTAAGGTTGATTGGTGTGTGAGCGTAATGATATATGGTAATGGGGGTGATTTCATTAAGATGATTCAATAGGTAGTTAAAGGCAAATTAGTTGGATGAACTAAAATGTTTACGAAAGTTTGGCGTTTTCGCCTTATTAAAACACGTACTGTAGTTCTGCACTTTGGACACACTAGTTACCAATATTGAAGTTATCAGTAGAAACGCTCTCTTTAACACACACACTGTACACTAGCACTTGTATTACACGCATCGCGAAGCTTGCTGCGAGCAGCAGCACGTCGCCCTGGGCCGCCAGCGCGCAATCGCCGGCCCGCCCAGCCCGCCTAGTATATGCACGACAAAATTTTGTCAACCCGTTTTCTCGTTTTTAGTCAATTTGTCGTCAATCGTCTCTAACATGGTTGCGCTTACAAGTCGATTTCTTATGTCAAAAGAGTAATTTTACTTAGCCGCGGATTTTTGTTTATAAACTGTAACATAGCAATAGCGGTTTGTTGACATTTTTACCGATATTTTCGACATAATTCTCGCCCATGCGTTAGTACGTAGAGAAGGAGACGACAAATGGTTTGTGTAATATTTCGATTGAAGCGATGGTAGTGTGTGTGTGTAAATAATAGTGTAATATAAATAAGGGCGAACGACACGTAAATATATGTTTTATACTTATGTTAATATTTTTAATAAATAAATGAATATATTTGTATGAGTATATTTCTATAACAATAAATTTATTACTATTGTTATATGTATAGTTATCGGTATATGTATAATTATATTTACAAATCTTAGTGGTTAAGGTGGTGGTTCTAAAAATTTTTTTTTTTTTTTTTTACAAATCTTAGTGGTTTAATATAATGCGCTGGGTAAATATACTCTTTTGTTTTTTTTAACGTTTACTATAAAAAAATCGGTACCATTCCCGGTTGTTTTTTTACGATATATTGGCACAAATATTTAATTTATACCTAATTATTTCGAATCCTAAAACAGGTGTAATGAAATAGGTACCTATATAAATATATATTTACTATGATATTCGTTATTTCGGTTTTATCCGATTGGTTTCATCACATTTCCAAAAAGTAAATAAAACGGTGAAACGCAATACTAATTAAATAAACGATAACGGTGTGGCTATGTTCGGTAAAAAAGTAATTTATAATCAAATATCAAAAGGCAAAAATAGTTTTTCTACATGTTTAAGAAAACGAGACAAAGGTATATCGCTGTCGACAAACATAACATTAATTGAATGAACTATACCGATGTGGCTATGTTAGTTAATAAAGTAGTTTCCAATCATATATCAAGAGGCAACATCCGTTTGTCTACATTTTAAGATCATCAAGATATACATATGTCGATATTGACACAGTTTTCTTCAATCGTGCACGAGATAGCTCGAGTAGCGCATGCTAGGCCGGCAAGTGAGTCCTGCGATGACTGCTGCATCCACCAGCACGTATATGGCGACGTAATGGTGGACGTCATGGTATGAGATGACGTCAGGTATTTCTTCTTGGGATTTCATCGCCTTAATCTGGTCTCCAAGAAGTTTAAGACCTTTTTTCAACACTTGATCCTATTAACATGGTAGAGATAGGAAGTGTAATATTGATTATTTTATTTATAGGTGATATCTCTGACGTTAAAATGTCTGGTTGAATGTTTATGTTATTTGAGAGCTGTTTATGCGACATTATGATGATGGACACGCCTTTCATGACGCAGCCGTTTCCGAGCGTAATGATACCGGACCCGGTAAGTCGCTCTGCCGATATAAGTTGATAGCACATAATTCTTATAGGACATGAGCTGAGACTATAAATGGTATAATAAGTTTTGCAGCTGTTAGTACTCGTATCTTTTAGACACACGCTTTCGTCACTTTTAATTTGGTAAATCGGTGTATAAACTGGGCATAATTGTATATCTATGTATTGGTAAATATATGTAAATACTCATTTAATTTGATAGCAACGTGCGTAACAACTGGTAATAGGGTAACAATGCTTTTGTCGATCTTCTTAGGCGTGGGTATTATTTTATAAATGTCGTACAAATCTCGGCTTACTCGGCTTAGGCTCGGTGGGTTCGTTGTCTCACGAATTATCCGAGTTCATCCCAAGCACGCTCGATTGGGTCCCTGCTAGTTATATCATAAAATTAATATACACCTCTCGAAGACATTTCTTCCCAACGTAACGAGTGTGAGGCCGGGATTTATCATGTATAAAGACAACACTCTAATTTATAATAAATGTACTACTGTATACTGTGTGCCTCTTAAAAAATTGCGGCCTGCACAAGTACCGATTTACCACCATAGGACACTTTACCTTCCCCTGGTTCTCCTGGTATAGTGTATAATTTTTATTATATAATAGAGCATTTATTTCGATTCGTCTTAGAACACACACCTTTTAATATTCCTGACGATTTAACTTCTTCATTCAAAAAACAAAATAAAAAGTAGTTTGATTCAAACATAACTTTTGATTAATGTCCAACACTGGAATTTAAATGGTTTCGGGTATATCTTAGTATCTAAATTCGAAAGCCATGCTGTAATTTAGGGTCGTTTGCAGGTCAAAATGGTTAGCTGTAGCTTATTGACATCTTACAGTCCATCCATTACTTTCTTTAATGCCTCCAAACTGATTTTTAAATTCAGTTCCTGTGATTTGTGATTGATATTAAAGCAAATAAATAAATTTTATAAAAAAAAAAAAATACCATGTCTATTACATTTTAGATGATCTACACACAATGGAATCAATCAATCTAGTTGAATCAGATTTAATATCAAGTTACTTGAGCCAAATAGTTTTTCGTAGAGGCTGATGGAAAGGAAATGAACGGAAATTGAGTCGGCACACGTATCTTTTAAATTTATTTAACAACTGGGAACAGTCGATCTTGCAATTGAGTATTTTTTATGCAAAAGTTAGGTCAATAATACTTCTATGTTCGTCAGAGGAAATCATAATGTTTCTAGTTGAAACAAGGATTAAACGGCAATTGGTCGTACTTGTCCTTTTATAATAGTGTGAATAAACAAAACAAGCATAATTAAGGAGATTTGATTGACTACCTCTCCCACTTTTTTATTGAAAATGGGTAAGCGCTTGACCGCTATCTCATCTGATGGTAAGCGATGATGCGATCTAGGATGTGACGCACTTGCCTAGAAGATATCTATTCACTCGTGACTTGAAGATCCCTTAATTATATTTATCAGGAAACACAGACTCAGGCAAAGAGTTCTACACTTTAGCGTTAGCTATTACAAAATTTGGAACCAAAACGCTTAAAGCGACTCTTTGGTATATCAACCATATACAACAGTGGCGCTTTGTAATTGCGATTTGTAAGTCTGGTTGTCCAATGAAAACATGGGGACAGCGGAAAAAGGCGGTGCCATTCTGCTGCACACTCTCCGAAATGTATCCTATAAAAAACGGCTAGCTACCTTCCGTCTAAGTTCAAGGCTTTTCAGCGTATTATTAAAAAAGATCGTCATTGCCGATGAGCTTATTGGTCTTCCTCCTCAATAGATACAAGCGTCTGGAATTGATATTGGGCGGAACCATCCCAAAGATGAGAACATACTCCATACACGATCGAACTTGTGTTTGCTCAAGAATGAGCAACTATTACCTACTCACCTTATTAAAATTTGTTTTAACGGTATTGACTAAAGAATACGAACCACTGAGTTATAAAACTGGTGCCTATAGTATAAATAGGCGTTGACTTGTTGACGTCTAGGCTTGCTTCCGTCGCGTTCATTGTGGGTAGGTTCCGAAGGCTGCTCAGTTATTGTCCAGATCGCGATACCATCAGATCTAAGAGTTGTTTGCGTCCATCTGAAACAAATGCAATGCTGAATTATCAAATAATTATACCGATGAAATGGTAGTATCTGCTATAAATAAATAAGTGCTTAATTTTGTAGCTGTTGGAATGTTAGGTTTTTGTTCACCTTATATTTCTTTTATAATATTTTTTTTCAATTTTAAGTACTAAATGTTTATGACATTCTTGATCGAGTTTATAATATCTAAAAGCGAGGATGTTTTCTATCAATAAATTGAATTGACGTCAACAAATAATTAAACCGATCTTATAATTAAACTTACACATTAATTTGACGGTTTGTAATACGGCTGTTTTATGATGTATGATTGCTGTTGTTGGTAGATAAACGTTACCGGAATTTGAGATGGTAAAATATTTAAATATAAGCTCAAAACCAGTAATAGTAATACCGGAGTAGTGGGACCATGATAAGTTTCAAGGTGCATAGCTATTATATATAAAAAAAAGTTCTCTAAAATTGATTCACACTGCTATTCGCCCAAAAAATTTCAGTACATTATACGACGGGAACAACAAACAAAAATTTAATAAAAATGAGTCCCGCAAAACGATCATTAGTTTTTTATTATGTTTAATGAATTATTTAACAACAAATCGCCTTAACATAAAACTCACATATTTCATTTTTATAATCTCCAATTTTACTAAAATTCCTTTCTTATAACACAATTTAGTAGCTTTAATAATCATTTTAGGAAACATAAATGATATAATATTGAAACAATTTAATAAAAGACCCAAAGCATACATTTACTTGTTGAATTAATAATAAATATAAATGGAACTTATATTTAATACATGAAAAGTATATTTTTAACAAATCCCATTTATTTATTTCTTATTTAACAATCTATTATCTATAGCTGGCTTACAGTTTGCCTAAAACGCTAGCAATCTAATATTATTCCTATTATTACATAAAAATATCGATGGCAGAATAAAAATGTCAAACACATAGTGTTTAACATTCTGTTATGTAGTGACATAACTTACACATTTGACAGATATATCTTGAAAAGTGAGTGAAAAAAAATGGTAATAAAATACTTAATATATCAAAGATTATAAATTATAAAGAATTAAAAATGTCAATAATAATAATCAAAATCGTCTTATAAAATGCATCATGTCAAAAAGAATAGGAATTGCATAACCGAGAATTTCATAAATGAAGTCGATCATTATAGTGACAAGAGTTCTTAAAATAAAGATACATTGTATGTCGAAATTAATTAATGTCAATTCATTTTATGACAGCGCTTAATCGAACTAGTAACTCCTTGCTACATAACTGTTCAAAGTGGTCCGCAAATATATTCATCTCGATGTGGTGAGCGAGCATATTTCCAATAAAATCCAGAGCACGAGTGGTAGGTGCATGCGCGGAATACCTTGTGAGCGTGGTAGTCCTCCTAAAAGTCGCGGATGTCGCCGCGGTACTACCGTTTCCTCCGTGTACCAACATAGACACTTTGGAGCTAATAGCCCCTATCCTGTTACATATTACTAACTGCATAACCCTTCTAAGTTTAAGTGTTTTCAATCCCACCATTCCAGATACAAATACAGAGGGATACAAATAAGGATAATAGCCGTTTTTCCTCTTGTAAATCCAACGTACAAAACGCTGTACTCGTTCTACATGACAATATACTTTTCTTCATCTGTCTCACATACAATGGCACTATATTCTAATTTACTAAGTACATATGTGTTGCACAGTACCATAGCAACTCCCTCTCCATTAAATTGATTTGATGTACACAAGACAATGCCAAGTATTTTATTGGCACTTTCACATGTAGGTACTACTACACTCGCCCGTCACTGCATTAATATCTTTTTGCAGTGCGTCACAGTCCGATAGGTCACCTATACCTAGGTTTAATATTAGGTCATCTGCAAACAACAGGCATTTAGAATTGATGTCGCTTTTCGGCAGATCGTTGCTGAATATAAGTAATTAATTTTACTAATTTTTAAAAAGACATGGTCGTTCATGGACTCCTGACAAAAAACAATAAGAAGGAAAAAGTAGCAATTAGAGCAATCATAATATTATTGTTATTTGAAAAACTGTTTTCACAAAGTTGTTGTACGAGTACATTTGAGTTAAGATTTTAAGTTTAGGTAGCATTAAGACGTATACTACAAATATTTTCTTAAATGCGATAATAACGATTGTACATTTAAAACTTCTTTAACTTACAAGGGCAGAATAAACCATGAGTGTTAAGTTTATAAGTTTAAAAAAACAATTATTTTCCTTCTTATGTTTTCTTTTTTATGAATTATGTAATTAGAAATTAAATAATTAGTATAATTGTTATACAATAATTTATTTTTGGTGGTTTGCATAATATGAGATTATTCTATGAATAGTCAAAACCTGGATGCATTAGCTTTATTATGTTACTTACTTTTAAATTATATGTTACATTTTTCTGTAAAATTATTACTAAAAAAATTAAACTGTTACTATTTTGGTAAGCCAAAGAAAGAAAGTAAATTACGTTTTGATGCGTTGGATCTACTATGATGCGAAGGTTAAGCAACCTTTACAAAAAGTCACTCATCGTTAGGGTGGACAAATTTCAACTATCACAAACTTCTCCTTGTTTCTCAAAGCGCTTTAAGGCGTTGGTTTTCGCTGCATCTGCAGTTGTTACCACCCGCCAGTCCGCACTAGGCTCTAGCAGTGGGTTATGATATGACCTAATTTCCCTAGGCTGTTTAAATCCCTAGGAAAAGTCCCCATGCAACGGGGTCATTAATTGGCTAATATTTTAAAAGAAAGTAAAATCAAATATAATGTACCTTAAGCTCTCCAGGACTAGAAAGAACTTTGGTAACGACAAGCTAATGATAACAATAATAATAGTTTTATAAGAGTAATATTTATTACATTCCCAACAATTAGTCTAGTGTAAAGTAAGCTTGTGTTACGAATCTTAAGAGTAAGTAAAGAATAGTAGGAGATAGACATACATATATGATACATGAAAAGTGATATCTATAGAACTAATAAATATAAAACCCATGACTTCGGTATAAATGCTTGCTAGAAAGCTAGAAAATATTGAAAAGCGGAAGTGAAGACTTTAAATCTTAGTGGTAATGAATCGGACAAAGAAAATGAATCTGATGGGCCGTTTGAATAAGCAAAACCTCACGAGTCCAGGCTAGAAGCACAAGTATTTGCTCGTATTTATATAAAAGGCGAAGTATAAGTATGAGAATTTGCTTAAGACTATTAATAATTTATATTGTGAATTAATGTAAATCTTATAAAAATTGTATCTTAATTATCTTTGTTCTATTTATCTTGTCTATCTCTGAGGTTTTTATTATTATGTATTTGTAATAATGTTGGCCACACGGAATCGTCCATTAGAAATTCCGGGAAGATCCATGTTAATATAAACATTTCGATGCAAATACATAAATAACTCTACCTAATTCCGACCTTTGTTCATCACAAGAGCATCTGCTCTTTCCAGGGCTCAAACCCGAGAAGTTTTGGTTTCAAAGATAAGGTTACGTCTACTCGACAAAGCCAGTCGCCAATAATATTTGACAATAAGTTTTAATAACTGGTGAAAGTGTAAGGAATGTTACTGTCTCGAGTCTACGATATCTGCATTTATGCATTTTGCTTGCTTATACAGAAGCAAGCTAGATTTTTTATAGATAAATACAGAATTCCGTAAAGTAATCCCCAATTATATGTTATACATTTACTCGAGTTACCTTTTTATTTTTACCCACTTAATTCACGGAAAAAGTGTTCCGACTTATTGTACTCTGATGGTATATTATTTTTGATTATCCTGTAAATACTATAATAAGGCTTGACACAAGATTTAGGATAAGAACTTTAAAATTTTATTATCCCTTCTCTAACAGATTTCACTGAAAACCAGCGTCAGGTCATATCGTGACATATGTTGAGTGGCATTTTGGCTGCACTTAACTATAACTGCTATATTTTGTGTAAGTACATCCTCTAATGTAACTATATCAGAAGTTTATAAACTGATACGAGGGTTATCCGGAAAGTAGTACCCTTTTTAGAATTTAAATAAAACTAGTATATATTTTCATATACCTATTAACGTTTTATTTATTAAGAACATATCTTTGACCATTTTTTTGCGTAATTACCTCTTTTTGGGGTACTTTTTGTATCCCAAGTTCATGTTCTTGCGCCGCCAGTGTATTGCGATGCGTAGTCACACCATCTTTCAATTCTTAATGTGTTTCAAATTTCTTTCCTCCAAAAACTCCTTTAGTTTTGAAAACAGATGGTGGTCTGAAGTAGCCAAGTCTGGACAATAAGGTTGATGGTTGGAAGTTTGGTTGGAATAGTTAAAATTTAATCACAATTCCAACTTCACAACTGGCGGCGTTTCTATATTTTCCTGAACATTATTAACATCCATATAAACAGCGCAGTCAATACCAGCGAGACACAACTTTGCACATAGTCAGCTAATATACAACTGAATGTGTTAGAACTTCTCCAGAGGCAACTCTATTCGCCAGCGCTCCGCACATTATTTATAATGTAAATGTACCAAATAAATATTTCTATTTACCTAGGTTTGTAAGTCCCATCCTTATGAAATAATTCAGTCAATACGGATAATTAATTACATTATGTATTTTCAGCGTATTGAAAAACGTAAAAGCATTATTTAATTAAAATTAAAATTATATTAAAATATTCTATAAATAAATTGATGACTTTATTGAAATGAGTTAAATATAAATGCAGTTCATGCCTTATCTCAAAATCGAAGACGCAATTGCATTTTCTCGATTTGAAAAGGTAAAATAGGGGGCATTAAAAATGTTACTTTCGATGTTGAAGATGACATTGAGAGAGATGAGAAGAAACTTTCATCATTGGTGGAACTATACTAGCTTATAGTAGAAGTTGAAATATGTTTGTAAATTTCAGGGCGTCTGCCAGCATCTCAATAGCTCAGCAGTCATAGCACTCGCCCGGATAGTGAAAGATCGTAGGTTTTAATTCAACCTGGAAGTTCGGAGGCGTGGTTGGTTTTTAAAGGCGTATTTTATATTTCATAGAAATATGGCATTGTGAATGTAAAAAATTAAATTAAATACATTGTTATAGCTGGTTGCTTATAGTACAAGTTGAAATACGTTTGTAAATTTAAACGCGTTTGCCAGCACTCGCCCGGATAGCGAAAGGCCATGGGTTCGAATCCCATCTGAAGGCTCGGAGGCGTAGTTGTTTTTACAGGAGCATTTTTTATATTATAGAAATATGGCATTGTGAATATAAGAAATAAAATTAAATACATAATCGACATTCGATGAGCTAGTATCGTTCCACCTATGTTGAAAATTAATTACCTGCAACATCGAAAGTAATATTAAAAAAAAATATTAAACATTTGCTTAAGATTGAACCAGCTATAAAATTGAATTTTAATTATTTTTTTACATTCACAATGCCATATTTCTAAGAGATATAAAATACGCCTTTAAAAAGCAACCACGCCTCCGATCTCTCCCAGAGTTCTATCGCATTGGTGTAAATGACGAAATTAGATGAAATGTATGGACAATGACGGTAAGTACTGTGATTTAATAAATATTTTTAATCTTTAAAAAAAAATTGTTTGATTTTCCAGTATAAAACGGTAATTTCATACTTAACCCTAATATGAATTCCGATGTTGCAGACAGTAGTACCTAGTACAAGAAGAGATGGCGCTGGCGTTAGCTTACGAAAAAGTTGAAAAAATTCAACGGACCGGTCAAGATCTCGACAGTTCAATTGGAAAAGTACTCATTTCTAAGAATATTAAAAAAAAACAGTTACATGCTTAAATCATAAATTTAAAAAAATAATTTTATTACAATAATGTCATCTAGGTATAAAATTGTATCAATTCACCAAAAGTTATGTCGTCATCAATGTGAAAACCTTTTTTGATCATTTAGTTTCTACCTGATTATTTGGGTATTTTGCTTAACCAGGTCCAAATATAAGAATAGAAGAGCAGACTTTAGGATTAATAAGATCTTAAGTAAAACCAACTTTTTTTTCCTAGGAACAAATCTTTGTTACTTGCTACGCGAGGCTATTGAAATCAGGAAATATCCTCATTTCAATAGAGTCGAAGGTTTTAGCGTTCCACCTGCTTGGATCCAGTAATCAAAAAATTAATACCTTCAAAGACACACAAGCAAGACCTAGTGATGTAGTTAGCTCTTTTTGCAGATAATAATAGTAAGATGGAGGTCGATCCCCCTGCCCGCGTTTCTTTCGTCAGTTCTTCTCGGAAGGGCCTCCCAATTTCCGAACTGTCAGTAGACTCAGTAGTATACAATGTAATCGTAGTGAGAATTTAATAAATAAATATGATCTAAAATGAAACAATTTAATTTATATAAAATTTCAACAATTAGGAACGTACCCGATTAAAATATTGTGAAGGTAGTAGACTATATATGACGACCATTACCTTAGTCATCCTGTGATCACGGCTCCTATAAAGGAGTCGTAACGTCAGGATTAAATATTAAATAAATTATGCGCACAAATCCTTAACATTTTTATTTTATTCAAATGTGTAATACGCGTGTAAGTGTAAGAATTAAATTAGATCTTAAGTCTTATGGTACATCTACTGCCAGCAGTATTTATGTCAGATACGTATGTCTCATATTTAAACAACATCACAGTACTGATGAAGGAACTTATTCAGTGACAACTGAAATAGAATGTGACATGTACATGATTACATAATTTATGTTTTAAAGTGGTCTACATTACTCAGCTCAGGATACATACCCTAAATCCATACACTAGGATGTGAAATTGCCACTTAACTATCGCAATACCTGACAACCAGTTCATATCGAAATTACTGTCACAGTACCTATATAATATTAACTAAGATAAACATACGGATACGCAATCGTTTATAGCCATAAGTTATTTTTATAATAAATATTTATAATCTACTTCATATTTTAATTAATGTACTCCAAAACTGAAGGTTTTTTTTTCATATTGAAGCCCAGCTCTTGAGGAAGTTTTTGACTGTCAACATCACACCGCGACCCTTAGAAGCCGCACAAAAAGCAAAAAAATAGCGTGAATACCAAGCGAAACGACGGGGAACGGGGGAGTTTGTTACAGATAAAAGTCCCCGGGCTCTCTTGTCTGAGGTCTTAGATAATCTTTTAATTAACTGATGAGAATTTCACTCATAATAAAAGTAATTAATGGTAAGGTTTGTGTGAAATTATACTGTTTTATGTTGATCGGTTGAAAAAAAAAACATAAAATTGAATATGCAAACATTCAAGGCGGGTGCTGTTTTAATATTTAAAAAAACATTATTGTTATAGTAAAGCATTGGCGAGATCATGTCGCTAGTTTCACACAGTTATACTCATTTAAGATATTTTATAACATTTAGTTTGTAAAAATAACCTGATTTTGAATTATTGACTTATCTACTTCTGTTGTTAAAATATTTTATACAGGATAAACGTAACAACACACATAGGAAATATGCATAAAATTAAAAGCCTCAAATATTTTTTTCTAGTTTCTTTATTATCTTAAAATTATACTTCAAAGTATTTTTTTAGTTATTACTTAAACTCAATAAATATTATATAAAAGTGAAAGATAAGGGAGGGAAATTCAAACTTAAAAAACGCGTCACTATTGGTCGAAACGAAATGTGACGTCAGTGGTTACGTCATGTGATTTGTCAGTCATCCTTACTAATATTATAAATCGGAAAGTGAGTTTGTTTGTTTGTTTGTTTGTTCCGCTTTCACGCCGTAACTACTGAGCCGATTGCTTTGAAATTTTGCAGACGTAAAGATAAAAGTCCGGATTAAATAATAGGGTACTTTTTATCCTGGAAAAATTGATATATCCGAGGAAAAACAAAAATATTGTTTGCTTGATGGATGGATTGTTGATGGCGCTGTGTGTCGTTTAAAACAAGGTAAAATATTGCAAACGAATATAAACATGTAAATTTAGAAGCTAAATGATACGATAATGAATCCCCGAAAATGAGGAATTCCCGAGGGATGACGTACAATTTGTTTTATCGTCTAAACTGTTTTTTTTACATCTACTTATATGTTGCAAACAAATATGACCATGTAAATTTTGAAGCTAAATGATACGAAAATGAATCCTCGAAAATGAGGAATTCTCGAGGGATGACGTACAATTTGTTTTATCGTCTAAATTGTTTTTTTTACATCTACTTATCCTGAAATCACTAAAGTCAACGAATTACTAATTGGTATAAGTATTAGTTACGTTATTTAGTTCTTGAGGTATGCGATAGATGGCACTGGGTGTTTTTTAAAACATGGTAACGATGTGTTTTTTAAAATACGTAAGAAGTGGAATGATAGCTTACGCTATTGCTTTATACCGCAATATAACCGAATTCCACGCGGGCGAAGCCGCGGGCGGAAATCTAGTATTCATAATATGTTAGTAGTCTTTGTGAGAAGAATTGTTTAAAACTGTACTTCTGTGTGATTACTTGTGAGTATATATTTGTAGTCAATCTAGGACGATGACAGAAACTGGTTTTGTCAAAGCACAATCGGATAACTTACCGAAAATAGATGCATTTATGATGTCAGCATATTTTTCATCGAATCTTGATTTTACGAACGCAGAAATCAAAGAAGTGATTTTTTTGTAAAACCGCAATAGGAATAAGCAAGCTTTTTAGAGAAGTTTTTTAATATTGTAAACTAGGTTAGGTGAGTTTAAGACCCCGTGTGCAGTTGCTGGAACTGCCATCGGGCGCGTCCCCCGGGTGGCGGATTGGGGACGGCCTCCAGATATGGGGGCCACCGGCTTAACCGGCGCGGACCAAAACCAGCAGGGGGGAAGCTCGGCTGGCGTCCTGGGTATCCCGGGTTGCGGTAGCCGAGCATGGGGAGTCTTGGGCGATGCCAGTTCTGCCTGGTGTCGTCGAAGGAACTCGTAACCCTGTACATGGTGCAGGGCCGAGAGCCGCCACCTTCTGGTGGGGGCTGCGGGGAAGACAACCCCTCTAAAAAATCACCCGGGGGGGCCTTTGGGCCCAGCTCGCGTCAGCGGGCAAGTCGGGGCGTGTTCCGATCCGAGGATCGGTTCCGGCCCAACCGTAACCCCGTACGTGGTGCGGGAGCGGGGGCCGCCACTTCGGTGGGGGCCGCGTGGAGACAACCACTATAAAAAACCTCAAAGTCCCGGCACTGGGATGCGCGGTGTCGGGGCGCCTGAGAGGGAGGCTGGCGGAGCGCGGTCAGCCCGTTAGCGGTCGCCCTGGGGTACCTCCCGACCCCCCAGGCGTAAGTAGGGTAGCCAGGGTACCGGGATCTCTGCCCTGGCGGTCCGACGAATCTCCCATAATCGTGGGAACAATATGAATGTGCCAAAAAAACAAAAATCTAGACGGAATGGAAGGAAGGACAGCGCACAGAGTCCAGGAGTAAACAGTGCCGAACAGGAGGAAATGTCAGACGAAGCGTCGGTTGAGTCTGAAAACCTGACTCCCGAAATAGAGTTTGCGGACGACAACAGAGTAAGAAAGGCGGACCGAAAAAGGTGGATGTGGCTGTTAAAAGAGGCCACGAAACAGGCGCGAAACATCACGGACGGTGTAACTGATGAAAACCTAGGGATGAAGGACCAATATCAGGACTTCGTCATGGGATCGCTAGGCAAATTGATGGAAGCTGTAAACGGGATGGCATTCTTCGCGAGAGACACTCTTGTCAGCGAGGGAAAGAGAGTTGCGGAGGTTATGGCTGCAAACGAAAGGTCGAACTCTGTTTTGAACAAGGCGAACGAGATGCTGTACATCGAGGTGGAAAACCTTAAAAGGGAGGTGGCGGAGCTGAAGAGGGCGGCGGCGGCAACGCCCATGATGCCCGAGCAGGAGAAGCCGAGTAAGGAAGATTTGCTGCTTGCCGTGCGGCAGGCAGTAAATGAACAGTTGGCGGCCTGGGAGAGGCCTACGAGTGAGGCGACGCTGCTAGAGGCAGTGCAGCGGACGGTTGACGAGCGACTCTCGGCTTGGGAGAAGCGGCTCAATCACCCTCTGATCGCAGCGGGTGGACAGACGGGCCCAGCACACAACGAGTCAGAGGTGCCACCACCACCCACACAGGGTGAGAACTGGTCAGTGGCGGTTGACCGTAAAAAGCGGAGGATGGTGGCGAAGCGCACGGCAGCAGAGGTCGACCAGGCTGCATGCGCGGAACCGAGAGCGGCGGCGGCAAAGAAGCCGAAACCAAGACGGCGGCGAGCAGCGCTAAAACCACCAAAGACGGCAGCGATTGCGCTAACGCTGAAGCCTGACGCGTTAGAGTGTGGGGAGTCATACGCCCATGTCATGAAGAGGGCCAAGGCAGCGGTCTCCCTCCCTGACATCGGCATCACGGCTGGACTCAGGACGAGGGAGACACAGGCGGGAGCACGCCTTATAGAGGTGCCGGAAGGTAGTGATCTGGCGGACAGGCTGGCGGAGAAGCTCCGGGAGGTCGTCGGCGACGTGGTCGTGGTGTCCAGGCCGGAGAAGACCGCAGATTTGCGGATCTCCGGACTGGACGACTCGGTCGAGGAGCAGGACGTGGCGGACGCCATGATGGCCAAGGCGGGTTGCCCGAGGACGGTCATCCAACTGAGGGGACTGAGACTTGGCGCTGATGGTCTCAGTTGGACGGTAGCGAGGTTGCCGGTAGCCGCCGCCAAGGCAATATCCCAAGATGGGAAACTGCGGGTCGGTTGGAGCTCCGCAGAGGTCAGGGTGTTAACTGCCCTACCTCTGCGGTGCTTCAAGTGCCTAGGGCTGGGGCACACGAAACCCAGGTGCCCAGCCAGGGAGGACAGAAGCGGCCTGTGTTTCAGGTGCGGGGCGCCCGGTCACAGGGCCGCTTCTTGTGTTCGGGAGCCAGCATGCTCGGTGTGCGCCGCCTTCGGGCGGCCGGCCGACCACGTAATGGGAGGTCGCAGGTGCGACCCACCGGTAATGAAGGGAAGGTCCCCTGAGCCGGCGGGTTGTACAAGTGACGGAAAGGCGCGGGCGCGAGTCCGGACGCCAGAGGGGGAGTGGATGTCCGAGTAGTCGGCATCCCCGAAGGTAGGGGGCGCTCCCTTTCCCCTCTCAGCTGAGAGGGAGACGGGATGCGCACAGATTCGGGAGTGCGGATGCGGGAGCCCCCCGGGAATTTTGGTCCCGGAGGACTCCCGCAGGCGCAAAGGTCCCAAGACGGATGGACGTGGGGAAAGTTTTCCCCCATCTCCACCCGTGGAGGCCAGCGGGTGCTGGGTTTGGGAGACCAGCACCTGCATTGCACCGGTCTCCAGGCGATGCGGGGCACTCAGGGTGTCACGGGGTGCTCCGCAGCTCCGTGCCCCCCACGGAGCGGAGGAGGGTCCACCTAGGGCGGACGCACACTGGTGGGGATCGTGGAAAGAATCCTAACACGATCACATGATCCCCACCAAGGTGTTAGAGGGACACCGCGGTGGTTTAGTGGGTAGGCCCCTGCACACCTACCTGACGAGCTTTTATCGTCGGGTGGGTCTGCAGGGGAGAGTCCCACATAACGTATCCGCCGTTCTCCCAAACGGCGGCGTATGCGTCACGCATTCCCCGCGTTACAAAAAAAAAAAAAAAAGGTGAGTTTAAGACCGAATCTTCTGCTTTAATACAATAAAGCAGAAGTAAAATAAAAAATAAAAAACTTTTTTTTTAACTATTCATAAATGTGAATAGTTAATGCACACTATTCATAAATGCATACTTACGTTAAAATAATCTTCACAACAAAACAACAAAACACAACCGATAATGGAGATACATTATTCGTTCTCATCATCTCACACCATATTTTTCGTACTTTCGCATCGCGTGAAATACAAAAAAAAAACACTTTATCGAGTATACTAATAATAGTGTTTTTGCACTTCTTACAATACTTCTAAGAAGGTTTTTAACTTCTTCCGTGATTTGTATAGCAATTAAAACTGAAAATAAGTATGAAGTAACCGAAACGCCATAAGTAAACAAACACGGGACACAACCAAAGATGCCCGCGCTAAATGGTGGCGTTTGAACGGCTCAAATTTACTTAATGTTTTAAATTTCACTTTGAAAAATAATTTGACTATTTAGAAGCCTATTTTTTTTTTTTTTTTTTTTTTTTTTTTTTTTTGTCTGTAAAGTCGGTTTTACGGGCGAAGATTTTACGTGACAACGTCTTTTTCTCGGTAGAATATTTATTGATATGAATATAATTAAATTGCACAATGCGCGCGGCAGACCGATCATAGTTGAGTGGGAGAGAGACGCAAGGCATTCGGCGGGCCTCTCTCTCGTTCGGTGACTCATCGTAACGTTACCGAGCGTTACACTTTTTCATAAGTGACTCCCAGCCGCAACCTAATTTAAGACGTTGTCACGTCAAAAAAATCATCCATATTCCCCATTCTTAGGCCCAATTTAATTTTGTAAATCAAATAAGTTTATTGTTGTATAGGAATTTCTGTAAACTAATATTTTGTTCAATAAGCTCTTTTATTGGTGTATTGACATCACTATTTCAAAATTACCAGAATTGGGATTTTGCTAGAATGGTTATAAGTTTTAATTATTGTAGAGATAAACTGGTATTATATTATATTATTATAAATAGATAAGTAGTTTTAAACAAAAGTAGAAAATATCGTAGTAGGTAGTTCCAGTAATTCCTAAGCCTATTTTTATTTGCTTACCACCACTCGACAAATAAGTTGGTGGATAGACAGGCGGCGCACGACGTCCGGTGCCGGCCGCCGGGAGCCTCCGCGTCGTCCATGCGATCGTTCCCTTATTCCATCTGCAAAGGAAGCGAAACATTTGATCATGAAAGTGGAAGCAATTCGCTGATCTGGACTTCATTAAAATGCCACAAATGTAGATATCAGTAGAATATATGTTTCTAAGCTATTCAATGAACCGGAGATTCGATATTGATTTTGACGGAGATATAAAACAGTTGACTAAATATTTTCGTTTAAATATTTAGGCAGTTTTTCGTAAATTTCACTATTTTTAACTCGTAGAAGATACCTATATGTTGCTCGGTAATGATTATTTTTTAAATTTATTTTTATGGATTGTATTACTTATTTTATATCTTCTTCTGTCTTTTATTTATTATATTCCTCAGTAGCTAATTGGCAACTTTCGCAAGGGTTTAGGGCCATGGGTGATCACAAATTTCTTATCTCAAGCTCGTCCGTTCTTAGTAAGGCATAATAAGCTATTATTGTTGGTTGTATAATAAAAAAAAGTATTTAGGGTTGTTTGCGCATAATTTATATTAAATCCTGACGTTTCTACTCCTTTACAGGATCCGTGATCTAAAGCCTAGATAAGTTTCATTTGAATGTATGAAGTGGGTGAAAGTGTAAGATATATCTATAGTCGTTACTACCCAGAAATCCGTATTGGTCTCGCGTGATGGGTTATTGACCATTCCAAATTAAGAGTAATGTGATGCTCACGGAGTTGTAGATGTCAATTGCTACCGTCAAAACGTACCTACAACCATGTGGTTTTAATGAATAACTGTCGCTTTAGTGGTAAACAGTATAGTAGTATCTATCTATCTATAAATAGTTAAGCCGTCTTCTCTGCTGGGAGTATTAACTGCATACTTTGACAACTTGTAAGAAACATATTTCAATAATAAAGCGGATTAATAAAAATGATGCAGAGATTATTTTGTTTGCTGGTAACTTGTGTTTAGTAAGTGACTGCTTAGTAATAGGGCCTCAGGCTAGGCTCTCTTCGTTATAAAAGTAAACCTCTTGTAAAATAACTACCCACTAATAGTTAATGAAAGGAATTAACATTAACTAATCCAGTTTCTTTGAATATTTTAAGTTTATATTTTGGCGCAGCCAGGGTTTAGAAGGCGAAATTCTTCAATAAACTTCAAGTTCAAAAAAACAAATCACTATTATTGAAAGTTTGAAGGGAGTAAATAATCAAAGACTTTATTATCCGAGCTCGTATTATATTATTTGTATTCGAAATAGAGAACAAATTAGTCATTCATTATGATGCGGCAATAAAGATAAACGAAAGAATTTACCATTTATCATTCATTATTGACAGCTTATCGTTTATTAACTTGTGACGTAAATATTTACAGTCGTTTTCAATAACTTCTTCCTATTATTATGTTTAGGAATAATAGTCTCAAATTTGAAATAGGTATGTGAGTCTAACTGGAGAGGTTAAAAATAATTTTAAATGGTGAGTATAATTATATTCATGTTTAGACGTGATTTGCTTCTTCTAACTAAAATACGCCCAATCGAAACGCAATGACGACAGTTTGGTGCAACTGTAGCGATCCTGCCTTCCGCACCGACTGTCCTGGGTTCGAATCCAAGAATGGACAGATGTTTGTGTGATGAATACGAACATTTGTACCTGAGTCATGGTTTATATATATTTCTATAAATTTCACACATCTATGTATCATACATGTATGTCTATCCGTTACACTAGTATCCGTAACACAAGCCTTATAGTGTTTACTTTGGGCTAGGCTAATTGGTGTGAATGTAAAAAAATATTATTCTTGTATTATTAATGTGAACCATGAAACTAATGTGTTCATGTAGCTCTACTTGGTTGTGTTTCTCGATAGGTACAGTTTATGATTCAGATCATTACTTCTAGGAGCCGCTTTTCTAAACAACTTTAATGATAATGACGGTTATTTTGTTATCAAAACGTTTCATATAGATTTGGATTTTCAGGAGCTAGTTATTGGGGTGGCATGTTGTTTAAAATTTAATTAAATTTAAAATTAAAAGTTATTTCGTGTGTCATTTATTAGAAATAAAAGAGAATCATAGAGACACTTGCTACGGTCGGACCTGAGTTTCATTCGCCAATTCTTCTCGAAAGAGCATCCCAATTTACGAATTGTGGGAGACTTGTTCATTTTCGATAACGTAGCATATATGTTATATAAAATAGTTAAATAAAAAGCCAAAAAAAAACCCTGTTTTTTAGAATATTTTCCCAATAACAAATGTTAGATCAATTGTAAAAAAATAAATAAAGGCGTCGTAGGTCTGGTTACGTGATTTTATTTAATTGTTAAAAATCATTTATCATACGAGATAAAATATGAATCTGTTTTGTGAATGTAATTACCTATACATAATATCTCGTATATCTACCTAAAGATAAGAAACACTAAACAAAATGTGACCTTGCAATACTCTAAAATATCAAAACCAACAGAATTGCAACCTGCCAACAACACCCAAACATACAAACACTTCCAGTCATTACCTCCATTCGCTTCAAAAGACTATTTATTATAGGAGTGCGCACTTTTTTGCGGCCCTGGACAACTTGAGCACCCTGGGGAGGGAGGTGGTAAATCCTCATGCATAACTCACAGCTTGTTATCTCAGACTCTTACTGACTTAACACCATCAGCGGGTGGTTTTTACTAAGTAAGGGTGTGAAGCCTTCATCTGTGCGTGTTCTACTCACCTAGGCGAAGTTGCGCATAACAAGCGTCAACGTGTCAGGGTGTCGTATTCCAAAGTCCTAAAGAAATATTTCAATACTTCATTCCTTTAATTTGATTGTGTTAAACTATTAATTAAATCTGCAGGTAGTTGACTTGGGTAATTACGGTAATGGGAAGCGGTAGTTCCTTCGCCGTAGAAATTATTCGCCTTTGTCGAATGTGACGTTAAAGTAATTTTAATTAATTAGTAATTTTTTTTAAGTTTTTATATACCTAATGTATTGTTATTATTTAATATATTGTTTTATATTGATTGAGTATAGGCAATATTTCACAAAGTTAAAATAATTTAATTTCATCCGAAGAATATTTTTTTTTATATATATGCTTGTAAATTTTTAACTGGAGATAAGAATTAAATTGGTATATGTTCTATAAGTTCATCTATAGCTTCGTAGCCCGTATCGTATGTATAAACTAGCAAGTGTGTTATATAAAATTACTTTCACCTTAAACTGTATTTGAACTATTATCATATTTGTTAAAAACTGTATAAGTTTATTGCAGATATGAGCAATATGGATAATTTACTAAATATTCTCATAAAATCATATTATTAGTTTGCAGCTGTTGTTTAATAGCATTAATTAGACGCATTGTTACATTAATATACCACTACACCATGTTTTAGGCAATATCAAAATAAGAGCGATTCAGCTCAATTTTGTTACCAATTTTCATTATTATGTGTACTGTTCCTTGATATAAGAATTTTCTAATTACTAATTAAAATATAATTCCGGTGACACTGTGGCTGAATGCAATATTTGTAGTTAACTTCATACAAGTGAAGTTTAAACAGATTGGTTCACTGGTTTAAACCATTCACGTGGAAGCAAAATTTCTTAAACAAATTTACATCTCCATATCGATATAGCGCACAGAACGAATAATCTTTATTATCTTTAAAAACTGACGGTCATACCTATTGATATAATATTAAAATTTATGAAACTGATTAGATTCGCAACAAAAGTTTTTTTATATAAATAGTAAATTAACTATAAAACCATTTATAAAACAAAACAATATAATCAGTCCTATGTCAGTCAAGAAAATAAAAAAATTAAAAACAATAAAAATTATGCGTTCCGTGTAATTTCATCTTTTTGGGGAACTCATCAACTGTTTTGTTTTCCAAGGAATGAAAGTGCTTATAAACGTAAGAACACATTGTTGAGAACAAACAGCAGCAGCATAAAATTGGTCCTTAAGTAAAATAATAACAAGAGAGAGGACAAAAATAATACCCCGACATAATATTGGCAGTAAAAAATGTTTTTTTAAGTAACTTGGTCATGTAATACCTATGAATTTACGGTCACTTTACTATTGCATTTAATTTGATTTAACTTTTTACTTATTTTAAACAAAAGAAAACCCTGTAAAATCATAGATAAACTTTGAAAAGGTAGCCGTTATATTATAGAAACTACCAAACTACGATTTGTTAAATATGACTACACAAAGTTTAAGACTACACAAATATGACTATACAAAGTGGAAATCTTAAATTCCAAAAGTTGAGTAGTAGTTGATTATAATCTATAAAGAATTGTATTTTTAAGGTGTTTGTTTAATTTAGTTTTAGTTTGTTTTATAAGCAATGTTGATTTCATACAACTTTATCTTAATTCTTTTTTGAAAATTCCAATTCTAGTTGCAAGTATATATAATTAAAACAGCTGTGATATAGGAGAACGTTTGCCTGCGTTAGTTCTAGATCTTAACGTAGCGAATAAATTCTTAGTACGACATGCTCAAATTCAACAAGCTTTGTTACAAATATTATCTATGTGCAAATCTAGAGTCAGTTTTACGTTCAAAGTATGTACTTATGTATGTACGTAAGCGAGTAGTTTAATTTCATGGGTGACTTTTTTTGTGAAAGTTAAACATTTGCATGTTTTAAAGTTAGAGCTAAGGTTATTATTATGGAAATAGGCAGTTAACCGGTCTTGGAATTTATTATGGTCATCGATACCATCAATAATACTGTAAACTTTAAAATCATCTGCATACTATAGAAAGTTATATTGTCCAAAACATTTATCTATATCATTAATATATAAAATGAATAAAAGCGGACCTAATATTGATCCTTGAGGAACGCCGGATATTACCGCCACGGTTTCAGATTCATGACTATTTATGACTCCTTTTTGACTCTTTCTACTTATATAAGACTTAAACCATATCTACAGATTTCCATTTTTGATCCACTCGATTAAAGGCTTTCCTAAAGCCATTATTATTTATTTATTAGCATCCATGGTTTTAATTAACTGAGACGTATACAACATGAGGTAGTAGTATTTGATCGTCTGGTGACCATGTTGCTGCGGGAGTATATATCTACATCTTAGGTATCGCAAAAACTTTTTCCTGACCTTTCGTTATTTTAAGTTGCGATAAAAGGTAAAGAAAATTGTTATTGATTGATTGGTTTTCCTTTTGATAGTGATAAAAACTGTTCTTGTGTCTAGTACTATTTTAGAATGATAAAATAAATAAGACGAAACAAAAACAACATAATAGTTTGCCAAACGACGTTGGCAACACATAACATGCTTTTTGTAAGCTCTCTCTGTATATCACACCATGCTTGGCACCACTGCTGAATGAAGACCGCACATACCCATCTTACGGTTTAAAAGTACCGGACTTATCTATTACACCACTACGCGAGGCTGTGGTTCCAAAGCACAACTTTATACGAGCATATTACGATAGTATGAACGCCTATTTTATACAACAAGATTGGCAAAATCTTTTAACATCAAGTACTCTTGACAACGCTATCGATGTTTTCTATAATAAATATATAGCCTTGTAAATTAGTGTGTCCCTTATTTAAAAAAGGTAGGTAAAAGACCTTAATAAATATAATTAAAGAAAAATCTAAAGCGCATTCGCGGTGGGAAAGGTATGGCAACAGACTGGATTATGACGAGTACTCACTTTTGCGATCAAGAGAGCGATCCAATTGCGAACATAACACAAAGGATAACCCGAAAATATTTTGGACATTTATTAAAGCGTTGCGAGGTGAAAATTCAAAAATCTTCATCAAACACCTTAACTGCCGATGCCGTAAGGGTCTCTTATGTTATATAGATGGTCGTAGAGAACATAAACTTTTACCACTGGAACAGAGACGTTCAGACGTTTCATGTGTTTTCTCTATGAGATTGTAGCAGAATAGATTGCCCAGAATTATTATCCAAGGTCAAGTTTTGTTCACCGAAGTACCTCACTCGTCACACATCCTTACCGAATGTTCCTAAGCACCACATTAATTATCTCAAGAACCGTACCGAAGTACTGCCGCGTATTCTCTTGACACAGAACGCTCATTTTGACATAAACGATATTTTTACAAAGGCAAAAAATAAACTCAAGAGAGATGTCAATAAAATATTACAAGACAATCTTTGAATATTTTTATTTATAATAGACAGAAATAAATAAAGAGTTTTTGTTATCTTTAAAATCATATGTACATTTATATTTTAAGTTTTTATTAAGTATCTACCTATGGTAACGTCAAAAAAGTATTAATATATATATCGGGATGTTGTTATTTATCTAATTTAAATTATTATTTTGATGTTTCTTCTGAGAGAAAGTGTCTAAGCAATGGAAAAAATAAAAGTGATTTGTCAACAAAGGTACCTTACACAACAACGATTGCTTATCATTATAATTAATTTTATCTTTTTAATCATATTAAATTATACAAGGACACCTTTTCTCAATATTAATATAATAAGGAAAATGTGTTATTGGCCATACTCTTAAATGTATACCTGCTGTAATGTAACTTTTTCGTAACGCTGTTGGTTTTCAAATAATTAATAAAAAAAGATCAGAAAATTAAATATTTATCATCATCATCATCATATCAGCTGACGGAGTGAGTGGACTGAGCGAATGGAGGCCTCAATCCCTACGTTTGGAGTACAAAAATACATTTCGAAAACACTGCTGTCCCCATTTTGTGTTCTACTGGAGTTATATGGTATTACTTCCAGAACCACTGGAAGGGTACTGAATTCCGGTGTTTTACTAAAATTTCAATAACTTTGGAACTATTGAATATCGCGGTACATACATGGGGGTCATATCGATAGGTATTGAAGTCCTCCATCGTATGACTAATATATTATAAGATCGAACCCCCACCACCCCACCCCTTCGTTACAACCTGTAGGTGTAATAGAAGGGTCTCCAATAATATATTTGAGAAATAGTACGATTATTATTATTATTTACCTATAATAATTTAGATTGCTCGTGCATCATTAGACGTGGGTAATGAAATGGATATGGCTCAGTGGCTTATAACCATTGGCTTGGAAGGAAACTACTTGAAACGTATGTATACTTAAATGGACGAATTGTATGAAAATTCAGTTAGTAGTTATTATTAGCTAAAGCCTAATTCATCAATTTTAATAGTTTCGGCGATGATTCTTAGAGTCCAGTCATCCTGGCTCAAAAATGGCCATATTTCACTTTTTTTTCCGGTAGCGGATTTTTCACTATACTTATGTATTTTTTGCCGCTGATTACGATGGTGAGGTCCAAATCTGTCCAAAACCTGTGTTAAAAAAGTTTATGGAAAATAACTCGAAAAATAAGCCTTTATAGAAAAACACCCAAGAGAAAAAAAATGTTTTAAATTAAATTTCCCATCGACATAGGCCAATAACGATTAACGAAAAAAAAAAAAATATCAAGCCATAAAAAAATCCATTTTAAAAAATACGTGTATTCTGAATACCATTGTGTCAATTATGTGTCCAATTTGAAGGAGTCTAATTCAAAATGGTATAGACTACTTAATATAAATTGTATTTAAATATATTAATATTTTTGACGACCGTTTGGTGCAACGATAGCGATCCTGCCTTCGCACCAATTACACTTAAGGAATGGATAAATGTTTATAATAAGACGTATATCCCTTTAATCACTTACATTTAGGTGAACATAATCAGAACTAGAGCCACCATATTATTTATTTACGTAACTTCTAATTCAGATCAATTTTCAATGATTGAAAGCCCAGGCCACCAGAAACCACACCTAAAGTTTATTAAATCTCTATATACCATTTTTCGTTTTGTACTTTAAGCACAAAACAGGTTCACGCCCAAAGAACCTACTTTGACCAAAGACTGAGCGAAAGGGACACCCCTTTCGAGTCAATAAATATTAACGGTGTTTTATAGTTCCCTTGCGCTTACTGGGCAATATTAATAATAATAATTCTTACAATGGCACCAATTAGCCTAGCCCATAGTAAATACTGTAAAGCTTGTGTCATGGATACTAGGGTAACGGATAAACGTACGTAAATAAGTAATATTAACAGAAAAATGTATAAATGCCCATGACTCAGGTACAAATGTTTGTATTTATCACACAAACAGATGTTTGTCTCTTCTGGGACACGAACCCAGTACCATAATAGGCAGGCACTTTAAATGTATGCACATTGATGTATGCACGCTTAGATCTTTTAAACTACGCAACTCTTGTGCCCTATCTCTCTTATAATAACAAAACAGAATCATACGGTTTTCTAAGTTTCACATTTTTTTACTGTGACATGGTCATGGTCCCAACAGTGCAACAATGCATTTATTTATTTTTTTCAAAAGTACATGTGTTGCAATTGCAATAATATTAAATTATCTAATGAATTCTTATTGAGATAAGTTTAACTGAATCAGCTTTTTTAAATTAAAGTACAAGAGATGCAAAATAAGATTGTAGATAAAAAGCTATGGCTTTCAGTAGACGAAACTACGGTTTTCTTAGGAAGAGCTGTCGTACATTTGTTGATAAGACCTTTAGAACCTAGTAGGTGCTATCGGCCTTACTTAGTGGTATGTCAAATGCCAGATACTATTAATGGAACAACTATATCACAATTTGTTCAAGATTCTTTAAAATATATTCGTTCATTTGAGAGCGAAGTAGATAATGTAAGAATATTATGTACAGACAGTGTGGCATACATGATATCAGCTGGTAGAATGTTAAAATCAACTCTTCCAAGAATGTTGCATTTCACTTGTTTAACCCATGCTCTAAATCTTGTTGAGCGGGGCGGGGGAGCAGATTAAAAAAAGGAAGACTTATATTGACAGTTTAATTTCAAATTTGAAAAAAGTTTTTTGAGGGCAACAAAAAGATTTAAAATCTTTAAAGAAATGTAATCGGATTTACTTTTACCTCCTGCACCCTTAATTACTAGGTGGGATACTTGGCTTGATGTCGCATTCTATGACGCTAAGCATTTCGATGAAATTAATTCTGTATTGTCTCTGCTGAATAGTTAAGAGGCAAAATCAATAGAGAATGCTTTAAACATTTTTAATAATAATGACAACATGATTTGTCTCGTATTAACGAAAATTGCAATTATACTAACAGCTTCGACAGCACTTCAGATACTCGATCTTTCCTTATTGGAAGATTAACTTTGAGATGGGCAAATTGCTAGGGCTTAGAAGAAAAAGTCATGGATAGAAATTCTCATTTGAATACTTGTAACGCGTGTTTTCAAACCTTTTACTTTTTCCTAAAATTTTTGTGTTTTACCCTAAAAATAGGGTAATCAAATTTTGAAAAAGGGGCATTATTAGGACCTATAAAAAAAACAAAGATGCTCTTATAGATGATGTTGCTTTGTAGCCCGGGAACTGCTGTAATAATATAAAATTAAATAATCCTTCGCTATTCTTAATTTTTTACAAACTTGTCAAAGTGGATCGGTCCTTTGAATAAAAACAAACTACGATATATTATAGTTACTACATAACCATTTCATTTGAACCTTAAAACTATAAATAAATGTTTTTTTTTTAATTTTATTTCCCATGTGATAGAAAAAAAAAGAAACAAAAGTACCAGAATGAAACGCGCGCCGGCGCCGGCCTATCTGATGTAGTGTTGACGTCTGGCCGACTGGTTAGATTTCATACAGTTTTTGTTGTGTTTGAAAACATTGGCACCTAAACGCGTTGCGAAATCATAACTTGTTTAATAATCTAACCCCTTTGCAACGTAGTTGTACTCTAAAATAACATCTATTATCGTGTTAGAAAATATATTTTAAATATACCAAGATAACCAATCGGATATACAACAACATATTCGTCATATGGACTGATCATCCGGGAGTAGATCGCAGGGACCTGGTGACAATTCACTCCGAGCTTCTGAGCTCTGGTATATGACAGCTATAGAGTTACATACTCTGGTATGTAACTCTATAGCTGTCATATCGAGCTATACTCTTTGTCTCTGATTTGTCATTCTTCATTGAGCCGGTAGCCTAGATCTTGAATTTTTTTTTACTGCAAGTTTCCTGCTTATTAGCCGGTATTCATCAAGAAATCCTTCTCTTAGCTATTATCTGCACCAGCCTAAAAGTGCAACCGGTGGATTTCAGCTTATTGGCTGGTCGGAAACAAGGAAAATAGTTGCCTATTCCTTTGGAGAACCATGTATATATCTTAGGTTCGGATGAACCTAAGATATATACATTATTTTTAACCCCGAAAGGGAATTTAGTACGGGCCCTGAGGTATCCAGACTTTACTTTTGGAGGCAATTGTGTCCAGGCTACCTATAGGAATCATCACAAGTAACGCGTGCTAATTAAGAGACCTTTCCGCTAGCGGGCCTTAGATGCATTGAATTTGCCGTTGGTAGGTAAATAATCCATACTAACCACTACCGAACGAGTCCACGCATCAAGTCCAAGAGCCCTTGGACATCCCCGCGACCCCGGACAAAGAACCCCTAATTTCTTTTTTTTTAACATTTACAATAATTGGTATTATCAATATCGATCCTTAACATACATTAACCTTTTCTTTTAAATTTCTTGATATTTTAATGTAACTTCAATCAAAGCTTTTTTGTTTGTTGATAAACTTAGCATTTAAGTTTGATTTTTTTACATTTTTTTTTAATTCAGTGGTTTCATTCGATTCAGTAAATAAAGACTGTATTTTTTTTTATAAAAATAGTTTCTTTTTATACCTAACTGGGATCACTATTTGAAAATTACACTACACACTATCAGAAATATAACAGAAAAAACATCTTCCTGCATTAATGACGAGGAATTAATACACCTCCTTTATTCCGTATTAATTTGCTAACTTCATCTCAGTTGACGTAGAGCGATCTTTTTCAATGTACAAATGGATTTTAGACGTTAGGAGAAATTCACTGAAGCCAGTAAATATTGAAAAGCTTATGTTATATACTTCAACTCCCATAAAAGTTATACAGTAATGTCGGAAGCGAATACTTCAAATCTTAGTAGTAATAAATCGGACAAGGAAAATGATTCTGATGAGCCGTTTGAATAAGAAAAACCTCACGTGTCTAGGCTAGAAGCAAAAATATTTGGTCGTATTCATAAAAAGGCGAAGAATAAGTGTGAGAGTTTGCTTAAGTTTACTAATAATATTTTGTATTGTGAATTAATGTCAATACTAATAAAAATTGTATGTAAATCATATTTGTTTTATTTGTCTTATCTGTGTCTGGGATTTGTATTACTATGTATTTGTAATAAGGTTCGCCACACGGGATCGTCCATTAGAACTCGCGGGAAGATCCATATTAATATCAACATTTCGATGCAAGTACATAAATAACTCTACCTAATTCTGACTTCTGCTTATGAATATACATCCTCATCTTCCTCCTGACATAGTAAATATTTTTCTCTCATATCAGCAAAACAACAATTTTGATTGTTTTAACTATACAAAGGGTGGTCCTTTAGAATTAACTTCAGATTATGTTTTCAGAAACGAACACCAATGCATGTAAACCGCTTATATCCATGATTTTTTTGTCGAATTTTATCAGCATGTGCTATTTAAATAGCTTAAGTTTTTTGGTTGTCTCTTATTTTATTTAAAATTAAGAACTCTCTATAGCTAAATGATTGATATTAAGTAAGTAACAGCAAAACATAGCAATAAATATTAGAAGAAACTTGATTTCCAATTATTTTATCATTTATTCATAACAATTAAACGGGTTATATCCCAGTTACAAAAATGTTTTTATAATAAAAATATAGAATAATACATAATTACCAAATATAACATAATATAATTAAAAAAATATCTTTCTGATACTCCCATTTTAACTTATTAAGTTGATTCGAGTTACCTTTTTTTTTGGTTAGTTACAGTACAGAAAATATAGATAAAGTTTTAGCACATAACATTGTACGCCGAATATTTTAATTTTGGTTTTTTAAAGTAACTACTAATATATTTTAAATTAAGAATGTGTTCGCTCTTAATCCAAATCAAGCCCGGGGGCCAAGATAGGATCCACGATGGAACGAACTAATACAGAAGGTGCCTATTCACCCCGGCTTTGAAAATAAACGGGTTATAAGTTCTCGGAAATCGCCGTCTGTATGCAGGGAGGGAGTTCCACTCCTTTGCAGTGCGCAATATGAAGGCTGTCTGGATGTCCGAAGGAAAGAGGAGATGGCGGTTAAAGCAAATGCAGCTCTTGAGCACACTCTTGCTGTCACCGATGAGCCAGCTCTGCGCTGAATCGTGTCCAGTGCAGCAATTTGGTATTTTGCTGAGCCATTAAAGAGAAGGCTGCAATATTACATACAAGATCGGACTTAAGCTTTATAGAGAGTTAAAAACTGTCCCAACGTGAAATATAGCTTGACCTTATTTAAGACTTCCAGCTTTTTAGCTGCACTTTGAGCCTTGGACTGGATGTTGGCGACAATATTGAGGTCTGACGACAACTCTATGCCAAGAAGCTCGAAGCTGTCGGTCACAGGTACAGATGTACCTCGGAAAGTAGGAGTTAAGTGAGGTAAGGAACTCCTTTTTGCTGTGAAAAGACACGCTTGTGTTTTGGTTGCGGTGAAATTGGCGAGGTTACTATCACCCCACTGGGAAACATAGCTTAACCTCTGGTTCGTTTGCTCAACCATGGCCTCTCTCATTAACATCACGTCGTTACCGCTGGCTTTTGCGCTAGATAGGCATCTCTCCACAACAGTACTGTCTTCTTCATACCCAACAATTCCTGGTATTAACAGGTCGTTGATGTGTAACAAGAAAAGCGTCGCAGAAAAAATAGACCCTGACTGAGTCAGAGGAGCAGCCATTGACAACTACTCTGATCGATCGTTCAGTCAGGAAATCCGCTAAAACTACAAAAGTCAGCGGGGATACCATACGCAGAAAGCTTGCGCAGCAGACTTGCGCTATCTTCTAGGTATGAGAGTAACTTGCACAGCAAGTTACAGAGTATGGAGGTGATGGCGATCGGTCGGTAATTGCGTGGATCGGCACGACTACCCTATTTAGTTACTGGCTGCACTTTAGCAAGATTTCATGATTTTGGGACGATTTTTGTCGTGAGAGAGAGGCAATACAAGCGTGTTAGCACAGGAGACAACACAGGCGCACAATACCTCAGTACTCTTGCTGATATGCCATCGGGACCACTGGCCTTATTCACTTGCAGATTAAGTAAGACTCTACGGACCTGCTTATTGTAAATTGTGATTTCCGAGCTATTCACAACGAGGTATGTTTGGTGGTTGTTGAGAGCCGATGTCTAGACGGGAAGTGCTCGCAAACAGAGAGACCAATTAACTTGCTTTCTCAGTTGCAAAATGAGCCAGTGACCCGTCAGATTTCAGCAAAGGTGGTAGCATAGGATGGCAGAAATTTGCTTCGACTGACTTCGAGAGGGACCAGAACTGTTTACTTCCATTCGGTAGGAAGACACTTTCGTCCCTATTCAGCTGATGTGGTCGAATCTCGTCTTTAGTAAGACCCATTTTCATAAATAGGCGGCCGAATTATTCTTCGCTCTGACTCTCTGTGCATGAACCCTGCGATCGTGGATTTGCTCTCAAGCTTGGTGAGCAGACTGCCGCATTACACTAAGGTCGGGATTTGTATCCGAGCGGTATGTCGTAGAATGGAATAAAATACTCCATTCCCTGCCGAAGTACATCCGAGATCGCATCAGCGGTGCACGAAAGGTCGCTCAAAGAGAAGCAAGTTTGCCGCCAGGGATGAGAAGCAAAGAAATGCGCATCTCATCCCAGTCTGGTGACTTGTAACGCCATACCCGCCCCATGCTCCTAGGGCTATCATCCGAGAGCAGATGGATACGGATTTCACCACACAATGGTCGGATGATCCCAGACGAGCTGAAACCGATACCGAATGTTTGTGTGGATCAGTTTTCAGCAGTAAGTCAAGACAATTGGGTGTGTGGCCAGAAATATCTGGAATTCGCGTTGCTTGATCCACTTGCTGAGTAAGATTGGCAAATCATCGCGCTTTTCTCCCAGCATGGTCAGTTTTCTGGTATGGGAACAGCCACTCTTTGTGGTGAGCGTTGAAGTCCTCCACAAAAACAAGCTCCGCCGCTGGATATCGCTTAGTTGCCAAGACTGCCAACTCAATAATAAAAAAAACCTCCGACTTAATTTATAATACTCGTACAAGATAACATAATAATTATTCAAATTTAAATTTTGTATAGTCGGGAGACCGCTCCATACAACAAACCACGTACCTACTGATATATATCTTTGTACCTGCTCGGATTACCTTTAAAATTGAGCGATCCTCCTAGACGACAAAGTTTTAATTAAAATAATTATATTTTCTTGTATTTTAAATTATAATAAAATGCATTCGTGTAATATATAAACTGTTAAAAAAGGTTGTTGATACATTTATAACATACATATTATTGAATACTATGTAAACTTTTATTTGATGATTTTTTGCTTTATATATTATTAGGTATTTATTATTATATAGTATTGTTAGGTATTGGTGACAGAACGTCTGTAGGTACTTATTTTCGTAATTGGTAGTAGTAATATAAAGAATACAATTTTATTATCACTTATTTTACGTTATTGGAAAACCAATTTTGTTTAAATTTAATGTTATATATACCAATGCATTTTATTTCGTTGTTACAATTGATTTTGTTTAAACAGTTTTGTAAATAAAATAAGTGGCTCTAATATTTTATTAGGATTGTATCTAGTAATGCGAGTCGGACTTGCGCCACCAATGATACCCCTCTCGGGTTTGTTCGCTGAATTCAGTAAAATGTCCTTCCATATAAACTACCTCCCCCCCCCTTAAAACAGTCAATATTTTAATAGACAATCAAACCCTTTCTTTTTATACCTGACTCGGATTTATTTGCTTACTTTCGTTCATTCTTCCTCTCTTTCACCCCCCAATACTATTAAACGGCTGAATCAATTTTCTTCAAACATAGCCTAAAACAGTGTTGACTAAGAAATATTTCAAACAAAAGCAACTTTATGAAAATATGAAAATCAGTTTATCAGTTCAAGAGCTACGAGCGCATGTTGACAGATATACCAACACACATTAAGCGTATCACACTCGTTTTTGCTATCTTAAATAGCTATAATTATATCATAATATATAATTCGGCGAAGAATTCTTCCAGCGTAGAAAGCTTCGGTGAACTGTTCGCAGCCCTTGTCAAGGTTCACTTGGTAATATAAATTCCATATTTTTTCAATAGTTTTTATTACCCCTAATTGTATTTATGGAGCCACAAATATTTCATGGAATTTCAGCTTGGTAAAGTTAATGTGTTTCCATAGGTTACTGCAAAAGTTTTGGCTGATCAAAAACGTCGTAATTTTCCAAAAGGCAGTAAATGTAAAATGTATAGTTATAACTTTTGTAGTGTGCACGTGTTGAGAGAAATAGATGAATACATCCAACTTACATGCCTCCATTAAAGTCTCAATAAATTTAAACTCCCTTGTTTACAAATCTAACATACAAACCTGTTGTAATGAAATACTCAGAAGCCATGTTCACAAAAAGTGCAGTGCTCATTCTATGAACACGGCCACTGAAACATGGCACATCAGGGTTAAAAAAATAGGTATTAATATAAAAGTTCTCAATGTATTTCATTCGTATGAATGGCTGCGAATCTGTTATAAGTCAGTAAATAAACAGTTGTATGTTAAGTTTATTACATTAAATTGATTCTACAGGTACATGATAATAAATTATATAACTTCTTTATTGATTTGGTTTTATAGTATTTCGATAGCGCAGGTGATAAGCAATAATCGACAAAATTAAGTGCACATAATTTATACTACTAACTTTTATTCAAAAACTTTGCTTTGGAGAGTTAGAATTTGTTTGATGAATATAGAAAAAAAATGAAATTAAACAAAAATATATAAGTGATTTGAATTTTTGTTAAGGTATGTATGTTTAATGTTTATTAAGAGCAACTTAGCATACCTAACGTATCATTTTGATTTAATTCTAACACTCCTTTACCAAAATTATTCACTTATCATTTTCCCGCTTTGTTCACCACAGTAGCGTTCACCTCGAAAGCGTACTCGACCGCGACATCTCAAAATAAAAGGGATTCGAAGGTCACCCTTGTACAGGTTCGTTTATTTTGGAATAATAAACTGTGGCTCGTACTGAGTGGCATTGAGGATCGATGAAATTCAAAAGGCCACTGAGTCGAAACGAGCGAATGTGTTTAGTTGATGGTAATAAAATGGGTTGTCGGTTAGCATTTTTATAAGAATCTAACGTTGATGGTAAGGTAAAGAAAAATCATTATGTTCGAGATATATGATACTCGTATAAAGAGGGAGAGGCCAAACAATTAAATCGAATAAACTACTGTGATTTTATCTTTTTATGAAAGCAATGCTTCAAAAATATAAGACAATACAAATATAGAAATGTGTTACGCTTCATTTGAGGAAAAACATATTTATCAATATTGTCTCTAACAATATTAGAACTATGATTAGATTATATTATATAACTTTGATATCATATAAAACGAGATACATACTTACATTGATATTATATAAAACAAGATCAGTAGCTTAGTTATTATAACGTCGTATTGACTAGTGAGTATTGATATATCGAGAAATAACATATTTTTTATGAAAAATACCAGATTAAAGAAATAAACCCATGAGTCAATCAAAACAGTGATTAATTATTGCTGTATATAAGTTTTGATAATAATCATCGATTCGTACTTTAATATTTAATAATTTATTGAAAAATACTTCTCTTAGTGTCGAAGTGATAGTAATCCATGTCAAGATTTTTATTACCTTTGTTTATATGTTCGTGCTTCTTATATAAAAGTGGAAGAAATACTCATATAATAAATTAAATTATTGCATACTATGATGTTGGCGATTAAACGCAATGGCGTTTTAATAGTAATCTTCATGATTGAACGATTAAAATATCTGCAAGAGAATAATGTTGACTAAATCTTAGATAAGCTGACTTTTTCTTGATGTTCGAAGTATTTAGTTCTTACTTTTCAACTTACAAGAAAAATACGATTCGGATTAGAGTGATGCTGTTTTCTAGTCCCAGCATTTTTAATATCGAAAATTGTTTAAGATATTTTGAAATCATTTTATGATTTTGATTAATGTCTCATTACCAGAATCAAAGCAGAAGGTAGAATTTCCACTAAAAGTATGATTTTTGTAATTTACATTACATGGAATTATCACTTATGGCATTATCATGTCGATTTCGAGTATCGTAAATGTTAAAAGTTTAAAATTAGTGTGGTTTTTATTACATTTTAATCTAATCTATGCGTATCATATTAAGTTGCTGCGGTCATAGATAATTCAACTATTGTGTTTAGGATTTACTGCTAGCATTTTTAGTCATCAGCCTATAGATGCACTTAATAGCACTCAAATGCCATGGCTATGTCGTCTTTAAAGGTCACTTGTACTTGCACACAAAGATATTATGAAGATAAAGTAAGAGTTTTTTTTACCGTGATTAGGTAGGTTTGACCAACCCTTATTGTTTTGCAATAGTTTTATTATTTATTCAATATTTAGGGTAGATTGACTTTGTAAACTGATTGTATTTTAATAAACAAAGATTACTCTCAGGATTAAAATTCAAATCAACACAACCTTCTATTTTTTGTTTTTATAATGAACTAGCTGACTCGGCCACGCGTTGCTGTGACTCAGTTATTTTCAGTTAGTTTAGTTACACTTATATTATAACACATCATCTTATAGTCATAATGAAGATTTTATAGTGACGCCGCCTAAAATAAGCCTTTGACAATTTACTTCCTAAGAAGTGTAGAAGTATAAATTCAATAAAAAATATAATTAAGTGCAATGGAAAAATAAGAGAAACACGCCTTCATTTTTATATGCTCTCAAATTATTTTAATTTAATTATTTCTTTTATTTTCCTCAAAGGTATAATAGATATAAAGTACTTTGTATTTACCCTATCACGGGTATTTTTAAGTCTCTCGTCGATAAATCGGTTACTTTCTCCCCTCAATAAACAATCGCTCCCGCTACATCTAGCTTTTGTATCCGCGCCCTCACGGTTTGTGTGACGGCTTACTCCTAACAAACAACCGTAGTAACTTACCGAGTGGTTTATTAGCAATTAAAATTTCAATAATAACATAAATATATAAATTTGAATAAAACCATTTTGTTGGTTTAGGGCACAGAATAGTAAAACAGTATCGCCATCTTGTACACTAAAGCGGTACTAAAACAAAGAAGTAAGCTAAAATTCGACACGTTTGCCAGCGTATCGGTAACTCAGCGGTCAGAGCAGTCGCCCGGATAGCGAAAGATCGTGGGTTTGAATCACATCTGAGGGCTTGGAGGCGTAGTTATTTTTTACACACGTATTTTATATCTTAAAGAAGTAAGCTGTTAATTTATTATACATAGCTGACCCGGCCACGCGTTTCTATGTTAACGTTAATTGATTATAAAAACTGTTATTCTTAGGCTTATGATAACTATGGTAACTATATATGGTAATAAACCTACAAAGTCCTTCTTTTATATAGTAGAGATAGATAAGCGCTTGACAGCTATCTCGCCTGATGGTAAGCGACGATGCGATCTAGGATGTGAAGCGCCTACCTAGAAGATATCTAAGCACTCGTGAACTTAAGACCCCTAAATTGTATTTATCAGGAAACACAGGCTCAGGCAAAGAGTTCCACTCTTTACCGGTACTGATCACAAAATTGGAACCAAAACATTTAGTGCGACTTTTTGGTATATCAACCATACAAGTCAGGTTGTCTAATAAAAAAAAGGGGACTTACATTTATTTTTCTTAAATGGTGTAGTAGATAGGTTTAAGGGAAGCGGTCTTAAAGTAAACCTTTTAGTTATATAAGAATACATCAAAAACATTACAAGTTAATGTTTGCTAATAAATATTTTTATAAATTAAGCGCAAGAGTAATAATACTAACTAAGTGCTTCGCTTATATTTTTCCTTTGGTTTTTATTTATATAATTGTGTGTATATTTCTTTGTGTTTCGCTAATAGTTGTCAATAAATACTTTAAAGAAGATGATTTGACAGCGATAAATTATGCTAAATGATAATAATTCTTTAAAATAAATCAGGATAAATAACGAAATCACATAAAAATAACGTTTAAAAGTCCTACGCCGCAAAATGACGATATTTAAGTTCTAAAATCCCCAATTTGTGCAATACTAATCTAAACGGCAACTCAACCCTCTTTAGTCCTGGGATAATCCGACCATGCAGATACCTCGTATAATACTCCTATTACTGGCGTAACAACCCTCAAACGGTCGAAATACAGAAAAATCTACACCTCATCATTTCGAGCCAAACGGCCCTCTTAAAACATTTAAATGATAATTGTTGCCTTTATGGGACAGCCAGAATAAAATAGCCCATTGCAAGGGACTTTTTGTTATAATCAGTGTACGTTTTACCACACATTAGGTAGTTTTTAGTTGTATCTGTTGCAATGACCTTTTACGAACTCTTAAGCAATGATTAATAATAAATAAATAAATATTTCTTAAACTCACACCAATTACCCTAGCCCAAAGTAAGCAATCTAAGGCTTGTGTTATGTTATGCTAGGGTAACGGATATAAATTGATAAATTATATACATATATATATATATATATATATATATAAACATCCATGACTCAGGTACAAATGCTCGTATTCGTCATACAAACATCTGCTCCTTCGGGGATTCGAACCCAGGACCGTCGGTGCGAAAGGCAGGATCGCCACAGTCCCACCAATGTGTAATGGGACGCCGCAGGTTTTAGTGGGTATGGAGAAGAGTCCCACATATCGTCTCGTGCTCTCCCGGCACGAGCGAATGCATGCATTTCTGCGAAAAAAATAAAATAAAAAGGATCGCTTCCGTTGCACCAAACGGTACAACATTACAATATGTAATAAGTGCAATAATATGCAATAAGCGCACTCTTCAGTCACGGTTGTTTATTATAATATCACAACCGTAATAACTTATCATTCATCTTATCATGCAAGTGTAGCCTAATGTACGCTACATTTTATGGTCCTTCGAACTTTCGTAAAACGGGACTTTATTGCGGAAATCAACAGCCTGTGGATGTTATCATTCGTGTATGTCTACGAGTTGACAAGTACAGTAGTCAGAATTTCTGCGAAATTTTTAATAATTGAGAAAGCCAGTTGCTTCCGTACGCCAGTTCAAAAAAATAACTCTACTACTGAGTGATCTTGTGTTACCCGGTTCCGTCGACGTCTTCGAAAGAGGTATCTTAGGAAGAAAAACACTTCGTGATTCCTGTGAGTAAATCATCTATCGAAAGGGGCACTGTTCTGTGTGGAACAATTGACGAGCCACTACGTCAAATAAAGGACGAATTTCAGAGCCTTTTCTCGTATATTAAAACGTGTATAAATATTGACAGTGTTCACGACGAAACGATTCGTTTATCTGTATAATAGCACCTATAACGTAAATTAAGTAATTCATAAATGATTAATGTGAAGTTCTGAAAATAGTGTAGTTCAAAACGCATGTTCGCAGATAGCAGGACTTGCTCCTTATAGGTGCCCCAATAGGACGATCGCATTTCTTCCTTTCGTCAAGTGTGTTTTACGAGATTAAGAATAGTTTATTTTAGTTACGTAATAATGTTTAGATTGTAGTATATTTCTCTAGTTAACCTTTATTAATAAAAATATGATGAATGGCCTACTCATTAACCTGAAATACATAGAAACATCCCGCTCACCTTCCGCTATGCGACTGCGGACGACAGAGGCGAGCGGGGCAGTTCATATATGACCGAGGCGGGAGGCGAGGTAGAATAAAAGAGCGCCCGCGCCGAGAGCGGCGCCACTCGCTTCCCGCTCTCCCTATGATGAATATTGTATGTTATTATAGTAAGTATAAATAATATTAACTAGAAAATAAGTCGTAGTCATAAGAAAATGTATAAATAATGACATAAATAAAGGCGAAAGCACTTGCGGGGGTGAGGTTCAGAGGCCCAAAATGGGTTGCCCCACCTTGGATGGGTCACCCGAAAATATCGAATAAAAGACGGGCTCAAATCAATGCAAAATCACTTCCGACCGAGCTTCCGATCCAGCATTGAAACAAGCAAGAAGAAGAAACCTGAAGCCTCCGAACCTCACTGCAAGCTTAAGAAAATCAGCGACTTTTCCTTGCCGAAGCTACCCTGCTGACGTCACCATCCCTACGGCGCCATCCGACATTACCATCGTCCATCACCACCCAAGTTATACAGTCCACCCTAGTGGGGTCTATGCCCCACATTTTGGTCCTCGTCGAAGCCGGATCACTGAAACAGCAAGATGGTAGTCACCAGAAGTAACCTCGGGAAAGAAGAGTCCACCTCGGAAGAATCTGGCAACACAACAACGACCGGAAGCGGCGAAACCGGCACCACACACGGAAGCGAAGAATCCGGTACTACGTCCGGGAGCGGCGAAACGGGAACCACGTCCGGCACGGGAGCGACCACAACCGCCACGCCCAGCGTGGGGGGCCCGGCCGACACATCGGGGCTTCAAGCCACGCCCGCCGCCAGTACAGCCACCGTCGTGGAACGACATTCCACAGAATTGATGCCGCCGCCGACCGCCCGAGCCGCCAAACCCGCTCAATCACGCCGATCAGGAGCCCCCAGCAAGAAACTCCTCGCGGAGTTGGGGGCCAGAGAGAGGCTAGCCGAGTTGGAACTGAAGCGGATCCAGGCGGAAACAGAATTGGAGAGAATAAGACAACAAAGAAGAGAAGCAGAAACATCGTCCGAAGAATCGGGAGAAGAAGACGATCTGGCACCACAACGAGTCTCAGATTGGTTCGACAGACAGCCGACGCAAGAGGATCGACTGTCCCCTATGGAGGAGACTGCAAACGCAACGACGGCCCCTCGGAGTACAGCGAGAGAAGTCAACGGAGTCAAGCAAGGACTGGTTGTCTGCGCCCGGGAAAAACGCAGACAACGGGAAAATGATGAAGAAATTCAGTCCAGCAAGAACCCCACGATCGACGTCACTACGCTGTCCGCCGCGTTAGCAGAAGCAATCTACACCAACAAGTCGAAGAGAACGTACGTTACGGAACTGCCATCGTTCAGCGGTCAACCACAAGAATGGCTGCACTTCAGAGCAGCATTCAACGAGTCGGCGGAGAGCTTCTCAGCAAGTGAGAACGTCGCCAGATTAAGAAGAAGTCTACGGGGAGCTGCCTTGGAAGCCGTCAGCGCCCTCCTGATCAGTCAGCCACCCCCCGAAGATATAATGAGATCGTTGGAAAGAAGATTTGGTCGACCCGATGCCCTGCTCCTCGGCGAAATGGAGAAGATGAAGACTCTCCCCCGGCTGACCGACAACCCACGCGACCTGTGCGTGTTCGCCAGCCGTGTAGCTAACACTATAGCTACCGTAGAAATACTCAAGCGACCGCAATACCTACACAACCCGGAGATATTGCGACTCATCATAGAAAAAATGACGCCGATCCTACGCAACAAGTGGTACGATCACGCGGCACAAGATGAAGACACGCCCGAACTTAAGAAGATGGCAATGTTCCTCAACAATGAAGCGGACAAGTGCGCCCCCTACGCTCCTCCCGAAGTAAACAATGAAGTCAGAGAGAAAATAATGAAGAGGAAGATCGAGCGCACATACGCCGCGACACCCGAAGCCACACCGTTCAAGCCTAGCGAGAAGTCACCGTGCCCGTGCTGCAACGAGAAGCATCAGCTGACGACATGTCCAAGATTCATCAAGGCAGACACGAACGAGCGATGGGAGATAGCGAAGAAGAATCGCATCTGTTTTCGATGCTTATCAAGCAAACACCGCCGCGTCGTGTGCAGAGCGAAGCCCTGCGGTCTCAACGGATGCGTCATGCGGCACCACCGGCTGCTTCATCATGAGAGAGCGACACCGACCGCGGCGACAACGCCGCCCGCATCACCGTCGCCGATCAAGCCCGAACAAGTGATCGCCTCAGCGATCGATCAAGTTGCATCGAACACAACCAACACGAGCCGCGCGTACTTGAAGATAGCTCCGGTCACCCTACAGGGCCCAGAAGCCACCGTCAATACCTACGCACTGCTCGACGAGGGAAGCACCGTGACCATCATCGACTCAACGCTCGCAGACACGCTCGGCCTTCAAGGACCCAACGAGCCACTATGGGTACAAGGAGTGAGCAGGACAGAGATAGCGCACAATAGAAGCAAGAAAGTAAACGTCAGCATCGCGGGGAGGCACAACCGAGGCAAACCGCACATCTGCAGCGCGCACACCGTCACAAGTCTGGACTTCGCCACTCAAACGATAAGCGAGCGGGAGGTGCAGAACTGCGCGCATCTAGAGGACATCAAGCACGAGCTTCTATACACTAACGTCGTCATCAAGATACTCATCGGTCAAGACAATTGGGAGCTGATCGTATCACGTGATATACGCGAGGGACGGCGCGACCAACTCGTGGCTTCGAAGACTCAGCTGGGTTGGGTGCTACACGGCTGCCGCTCCTCACACGCGGCCCCCGTAGCCTACTGTTGCACGCATCTAACTCAAACCCGCGAAGCAGATAACATGGAGGAAATGATGAAGAAATACTTCGCGCTTGAATCACTATCGATCGAACCGAGAAAACAGAAAAGCGATCCCGAGCTGCAAGCCCTTAAGATATTAGAAGATAAAAGCCGACGTCTCCCTAACGGTCGGTTCGAAACGGGTCTACTGTGGCGAGAAGAGGGCACCGACATACCGAACAATCGATCGGACGCGCTCAAGCGTCTACACACACACGAACGAAAACACGATCGCGACGCCGATCTCAAGAATAAGTATGAAGAACGAATCGGCAACCTACTAGCGTCGGGCTACGCCGAACGAGCAGGGACGCCCCCTAGCGACAGAACGTGGTACTTACCTCACTTCGCGGTCTGCAATCCAGAAAAGAAGAAAATAAGAGTCGTACACGACGCCGCCGCTAGATCACACGGACGCAGCCTCAACGACATGCTACTCCCCGGGCCCGACCTATTACAATCTCTACCCGGCGTAATCATGCGGTTTCGGCAGCGAGGCGTCGCCGTGTCGGCGGACATAAAAGAAATGTTTATGCAGATCAAGATCCGTGAAGAAGACAGGGACGCACTCCGTTTCCTGTGGAGGGACAACCGGCGGGAGGGACCCCCGGAGGAGTACCGCATGACCTCCGTCATCTTCGGCGCGTCGTCATCACCATGCACGGCGCTCTACATAAAAAACAGAAACGCAAAGGAACACGCCGCCGAGTATCCACGAGCCGAGCGCGATCGAAGCAAACCACTACATGGACGACTACTTGCACAGCTTCGACGACGTAGAAGAGGCAAAACGGATCACCAAAGAAGTCGACCACGTGCACAGGCGAGCCGGCTTCGAGCTACGCGGATGGGCCACCAACGAAAAGGACGCAATCAGCGCCGTCGTCGCACTAACAGAGCGAGAGGGAAACACAGTCGCTATCGGCGGGAGCGAGACGGAAAAAACACTCGGCCTACTATGGGATACAAAAGAAGATTGCATACGATTTCGCCTCAACGCCGCTAAGGCGCCGCCCGAAGTACTCGACGACCTGCGACCACCGACGAAGAGAGAAGCGCTCAGCATCATCATGTCCATCTTCGACCCGCTAGGCCTCATCTCACCCGTGACTACTCCGGCGAAACGAATAATGTAAGACACGTGGCGCTACAAGACGGACTGGGACGAAGCCATACCGGAGGAGCTACACGAAAGATGGAGCGAGTGGCTACGACGGCTACACGACTTAAGCTACTTTCGCATACCGAGGTGCTACGACGCCGAGCCTGCCGCTTACTACGAGCTGCACACATTCGTAGACGCCAGCGAAGAAGCTTACGCCGCGGCAACCTACTGGCGGATAACGCGGAGCGACGGCAGCATCAAGGTCACCCTAGCAGCAGCGAAGAGCCGCGTCACGCCCACGAAACCCATCTCCATACCCAGGTTGGAGCTCCAAGCAGCCGTCCTAGGAGTTCGATTAGCAAGATCGACCGCAGAAGAGCACGAGTATGAAATAACTCGCAAGACATACTGGAGCGACTCACGCACCGTGCTAGCATGGATACGCGCCGAACCACGCACATTCAAAACATTCGTCGCTCACCGAATCGCCGAAATAGAAGATTTAAGTAAGAAAAACGAGTGGCGGTGGCTGCCGTCAATCGACAACGTAGCCGACGACGCAACCAGAGCGACACCTACCGACTTCGACCCGCACCACCGATGGTACCACGGCCCCCGGTTCCTGTATCAACCCGAAACAACCTGGCCCGTGGAGAGTAAAATAGCGAGCGAAGCGACCGGTGAAGAAAAAGAAAAGTGCAACACACTACAACCGCGCTCCGAACACAGTCATCTACCGAAAATAGAACGATTCTCTAAGTGGACACGTCTCTTGCGAGCGACCGCGCGAGTGCTACAGTTCATTGACCTCTGTCGTCCAAAGAAGCAAACAGTGGCAGCAACACGCAGAAAACGAACAAGAGCCGCTGAAACACAAGACGCAGTTTGGAAAAAATCGAACCCGAGACCCCGCAAGCCCGACGCTTTAACCACTCCACCTGCGCGTCACAACGACTTCATATTGTTAGAAGCGCGATATTTACTCGCAGCGGAGAAATCGTGGATACGCGCCGTTCAAGAAGACAGCTATAGTAAAGAGATAGAACGCCTACGACGCAAGCAAGAACCCGACAGGAGCGACCGACTCGCCGCGCTAAGTGTATATATCGACGAAGACGATATAATACGACTTCGCAGCAGAATAGCGGAGGCCAGCGACGTCGAGGAAGAAACCGTCCGCCCGGCGGTACTGCACGGAAAACACAGCTATACGAAGTTATATATAGCCCATATACACGAAAAGCTACACCACGGCGGCACGGAAATAGTAGTAAATGAGTTACGTCAACGCTTGTACATAATGAAGATAAGACCTACGGTTAAAGGAGTCATCGTTCGCTGCGCCACCTGCCGACTGAAAAAGGCGAAGCCCGCCGCGCCCTCTACCGGAGATCTGCCTGCGGCGCGCCTCGCTCACCACGCACGCCCGTTCACCTACACAGGAGTGGACTATTTCGGCCCACTAGAAGTCACGGTGGGACGACACAGAGAAAAAAGGTACGTCGCGCTCTTCACGTGTATGACGTCACGCGCGGTACATCTCGAGGTAGCCGCATCGCTCAGCACCGACTCTGCAATCGCCGCCCTTCGCCGTTTCATAGCGAGGCGAGGCTGTCCGACGGAGCTGTGGAGTGACAACGGCACCGCATTCAGAGGCGCCGACCGGGAGCTCTCCGCGGCGATCAAGGAGGCCGCCGCTGCACGACACATCAACTGGCGTTTCCTGCCCCCGGCCGCTCCTTTCATGGCCGGGGCATGGGAGCGTATGGTGCGCACCGTCAAGGAAGCCCTGCGCGCCACTCTGCACGAACAGCGCCCCAGCGACGAGACCCTGCAGACACTGCTCGCCGAAGCCGAAGCGACCGTGAACTCCCGTCCACTCACCCACGTGGCGGTGGGCCCGGACGACCCACCTGCGCTCACACCCAACATGATCCTGATTGGGCCCGACTATCATACTCCGGCCCCCGGCGCCTTCAACGAGTCCGACCTAACTGCGCGTCATCAGTGGAGACGCGCCCAACAGCTCGCCGACACCTTCTGGCGCCGCTGGGTGCGAGAGTACCTACCGCTACTGCAAAACCGGCGGGAGCCCTCCTACGTCGGCACCCCTCCTGTCATCGGCGACGTGGTCATCATATGCGACTCGAACCTACCTCGCAACACCTGGCCGCGCGGACGAGTTACGAAGACCTACCCCGGCAAGGACGGAGTTGTTCGAGTCGTGGACGTCACCACCAGCAAGGGACACGTTCTGCGAAGGCCCACCAAGAAGATCGTCGTGCTACCAGTAAGATCGCAAGGCGACGGCGAGAGAAATGTTCACGACGAAACGATTCGTTTATCTGTATAATAGCACCTATAACGTAAATTAAGTAATTCATAAATGATTAATGTGAAGTTCTGAAAATAGTGTAGTTCAAAACGCATGTTCGCAGATAGCAGGACTTGCTCCTTATAGGTGCGCCAATAGGACGATCGCATTTCTTCCTTTCGTCAAGTGTGTTTAACTATTCAAGGCTTCTCACCAACGATCCATACAATATCATCCATGATCTTACATCCTTAAATGGTTTAGCTTTTCGGAGAACAAAGCCTAGCATTTGATTTGCCTCAACACACATATGATCATAGTGAGGTCGAAATGTAAGAGCCGAGTCGAAATACACTCAGGTCACGAACTACGAGTATATGAACTCTGACAAGACAGGACGCAGATATATTATAGTTAAACTGAATGGAATTTTTATTCTTCGTATAAGAGATAATTTGGATAATATATTTTCTGAACTAATAATACACTCGCGAGCAACCAAATCGACTCAAGCCCTAACTCTGAGTATAGACTCTGTTTTCAAGAAAGTTATAGGAGATATTTTTAAAAACTATATATCATCTGAAAGCTCCAAACTGCAGCTTTAATAAGATATCACCATTATCAATATCCGTTCATTATCTTTGTAATTAATGAGATCTAAACATAAATACAGGAAAAACAGGAATTTGTGAGAAGATGTTGTGGTTGGGTATTTTAGAAATAAAAGAAAATTGATTAAGAAAATACATAACAATTTAATAAATCAATACTTGGTATTCCCCCCCCTAGCCCTAATCACCGCTTGAAGTCGATTCTTCATTGATCTGATCAACTTTTTGACGTCCTCTTGAGGTATGTTAACCCACTCTTCCAACAATGCTGCCTTCAACTCTTCCACCGTCGAAGGGGCTTGATTTCTGGCTCGTACTCTTCGTTTTAACTGGTCCCATAAATGCTCGATCGGATTCAAGTCTGGACTGAGCGCAGGCCAGTCCATTGTACGCATCTGGACTTCATCCAAAAACTGCTGGGTAATGCGCGCTGTATGACAACGAGCATTGTCGTGCATTAAGACGAAGTCCTCGCCGACAAATCCTTCATAGGGAACAACGTGTTCCAGGAGAATATCGGTGATGTACCGATCAGCTGTAAGCCCGCCTCCTCGGCCTCCACCAGGCACGAAAACGAGCTCCGTCTTTCCCTCTAAAGAGATGCCGGCCCACATCATACAGGAACCACCGCCATATGCTACTGTTTCAGCGAAACAGCATTGGGCAAATCGTTCGCCCGGACGCCTCTAGACTCGGCCTCTTCTGTCGTTGCCATGCAGACACATTCTGCACTCGTCAGTAAAGAGAACCGACTGCCATTGGGCAATGGTCCAATTGACATGCTCTCGAGCAAACTGAAGACGCGCTTGTCGGTGGGCTGCAGTCAATTTGGGCCCCGTCGCAGCCCTTTTTGGAGTGAGATTGGCTGCTCTCAGTCGTCTTCTTATTGTCCACTCGCTTACAGCTACACCACGAACGTGCCTGAGTTCTTGTTGAACATCAACACTCGTCAGATGCCGATTGCGCAGCGATGTTGAGACAATAAAACGGTCGTCTCTGTCAGAAGTACACCGGTGGCGGCTGGTTCTTGGTCTTCGATTGAAGGCACCGGTCTCTCGAAATCGTCTGTAGACCCGGGACACAGCAGACTGGCTCAAGCGAAGCTGGGCAGCGACTACTCGCTGGCTAAGTCCTTGTTCCAACAAGGCAACAACTTGAGCGGCTTCTTCAGGTGTGGTATCCATGGTAACGTGGAAAAAATGATTGCAATTCTCGGAGATGTGTACATGTCAACTTGTGATAAGCGACTGATAAGGTGTTCGTTGGGGTCTTCATCACTCACCCCCCCCCTATGGGGGGTGCGTGGGCTGCGGGCTGAGTCTTGAGACTATTGCCCGGGCTTCTTCTCGGGGGACTACTGTCCCTCGGGCACTGGGTGCCGCTTGACAGCGGCCGTAGATACGATTGGATGGTGCGGCTGTGTTGGTGTATAACACAACTCTAGCCACAATATTAATTGCCATCTTGGCTTACGGGGGCCGCTCCGCCCTTTCGGCGTTGTGCCCTCGTGGGATGATCTGCTGCACGGCCCTCGGCGCGGTCAGCATACCGGGTGAGACCCCCCCCGAGGGGGAGGAGGCCCAGGCAGCGCCTGCGAGCGGGACGTGACTTGTGCAGATAGGGTCGGTGGATTGTGGTGCGGTTGGAGGGGGTTGTGGGGGGGATGTTGTGGTGGGGGAGGGTGGATTCTTGGATAGACGAGGGCTCGCATCTATGTAGGGGGCGGCGGTTCCTCAACTGCGAGCTAGTTGATGTAATAGGTGCTATTGTGGCTAGATGTGTATGGACGCTGTTGTCGGCGCGGTCAAACATACGTTGCTTCATACTGTCGATGACGTCATCTAGCGCTTCGATATGTAGGTCGCGCGCGATGACGTCATTTCGTACGTATGGACCGGCGCCGGCGATAAGGCGTACAGCCCGATTTTGTATTGCTTGAATACGGGATCTCTGTGACCGTGAGCACAAGTGGTACCATGCGGGTCCGGCGTATGTAAGTACCGGTCGCAGGTATTGTTTGTAAAGCCGAATCTTTATCTTCTTTGGGAGCTTTGAGTTGAAGATGTGGTAGAATCGCCCTCTCGCTTGGTGACCGGATGTTGCCACTCGGTCGATGTGGTCGGTCATGTGGAGGGTGCGGTCCAGTGTCACCCCCAAATATTTGACCGATCTCTGCCACGCAATCTGTTGATTGGAGAGGGTTAATGGAGGCGGCGTTTTCTTCGCTGTAGTCAGGAGGGCGGCGGTTTTATCTATGTTGACAGCTACCCGCCACTTGGAGAGCCAGTCAGGTAGAAGATCGAGCTGGCGCTGCATACGTGCTGCAGCTGTTTTCGGCCACGCCGACGACGTAAAGTACGCACTGTCGTCGGCAAAGAGGGCCAGCTCGACTTTAGGCTCCCAGACCTGTAGCTCGGTATTGATGGTAGGTAGGTCGTTGGTGTAGAGGCTGTAGAGTATTGGTGACAAGACGCTACCCTGCGGTACGCCTGCCTGGATGGGGTGCTCACTTGATCTCTCTTTCTCCACTGAGACATAGAAGCTCCTGTTGGCGAGGTAGGTGGCAATCAGTTGGATTAATGCCAATGGAAATTCGGCCGAATGTAGTTTATATATCAGACCGGGGTGCCAGACCCGGTCAAATGCCTTCTCCACATCCAGGAAGACGGCTACCGTGCAATGGGCCCTATTTAAAGCGGCGGCCATGTGGTGGAGCATGCGCGTCAGCTGGAGCGGGGTGGAGTGGCCGCTTCGAAAACCATATTGTTCTTCTCGTGGTTGGAAGTATCTGGCCAGTCGTCGTAGTAGTAGGCGTTCAAACAATTTTGATAAATGGTCTAATAAGGTAATTGGTCTGTAGCTGGATGGGCGGCGTCTGTCTTTCCCCTCTTTGGGTATGACTATAACCTTCCCCAGTTTCCATGGGGAAGGAAAATGGCGGAGGCGAAGCGCGGCGTTGAACACAGCAGCCCAGGAGGCATAGGCGCGGCGAGGCAGCATCATCAGCGCGGCTGGGGGCAGGTTGTCTGGACCAGGAGCCTTCCTTCTGTTTAAGCGCAGTGCGACCTCTCGCACCTCCTTGGGCGAGATGAAGTGGTTGCCCGGGAGGGGAGGGGGTGGGGTGACTAGTAATTTAGTAACTTCGTCGTCGACCCATTTGTGGTGGTCCTCGGCTGCAGGGTCAGCTGGGTGTGGGGTGAATTGTCGCTCCAAGTGGGCGGCCAGCAGAGCGGCCCTATCGTGGGCTGAATATCGGCGGTTCCCCATTTCGTCTAATAATGGGCATGGGGCAGGTGGCTTCTTGGTGGCTCTCTTGATGATCCTGTTGAGGCGGGCGGGGTCGCCGGAGGCCCTATCCAGGGCGGTCTCCCATGTATCACCCCTCCATGACTGGACCAATCTTGTGACTTCAGCGGTCAACCTATTGACTTCAGTTTTCAGCCGTGGGCATTTAGTTTGAGCCCACAGCTTCAATAGGGACCGCTTCCTTCTAAGTTTGTCGTTGATGAACGTCGGTAGGGGTGCTCGTTTGTTTGGACGTGATGGTTTGGTGAACTTGTTGACTGCGGAGAGCATTGCGTCGGTAAGCTGCTTTACCGACGCGTCGATGTCGGCGGGCGATCGGAGGGGGCCGGCGGGGGGGAAGTTGGCTAGATCCTTTCTGTATGCGGGCCAGTCCGTTGTGTGGCGGGACGGTTTCAAGCAAACCCCGCTAGTTGCCAACCCGATAGTTAGTAGTATTGGCAGGTGTTGGGTGCTTACTTCGTGCAAGACCTCTATGTCTATGGAGGCACTTATGTTTTTATAAATGGCAAAGTCGATGACGTCGGGTGTTAGGCCCTCTGCCGTTGGTATGTGGGTCGGCTCGGACGGCCCCGCGGCTTCTATTTCGCGGGATGTTAGGGCGTCCAGTAATCGATGTCCGGGTGGATTGATTAGTCTTGATCCCCACACAGGGTGTTTGGCGTTGAAGTCGCCCGCTACCAGTGTGGGGGTGGAGTCGGTAAAGATGCCATCTAGGTCGGAGTCGTCGATTCTTGCCCCTGGCGGTCGATACGCGGCGTACAGCTTTAACTCAGCCCCGCCCGCTTCAAGTAGTACGCCGGTAGTGCGCAGTGATTGGAAGTCGGCCCAGGGAAGCTCGGTGTGAATGATGCCTCTGCGCACGAGAACAGCCGTCCCTCTGTAGGCGTTGCCTTCGGGGCTTATCTCGTCCCGCCTGTATACATGGTAATTCGGTATGTTGATGTTGATTCCCGGTTTAAGCATTGTCTCGCCCAGTAGAATGACATGAAGGTCTTGGGTTTGAGCGAGAAGGCGGAGCTCACCAATGTGGGGTCTCAGTCCCCCCGGGTTCCAGTAGGCCACTCGGAGTAGCCTTGGGGGGTGCCTTGGGACAACCAGCTCATTGCGTGCGTTATCGCTACGCATGGATCGCATCCCCTGGCGATGTTGTTGAGAATCCCCTGGAACAGACTCATTAGGAGCTGGAGAAAGGGGGTGGGGATGGTGCTGGGATTCCATTGCTGGTAGTGAGCCTGTGGAGTCTGGTGTGACTGGTGGGCGCTGGGACGGCGCGGCGCGCGTTGAGGGGGTGGTTGGGATGTCACTTGTGTCGGCAGTGGGTTCAATATTGGCTCCGGGCGGGAGCGAGAGTGGTCTCGATTGAGGCGTGGGTCCGGTCTGGGGGCCCATGGACGTTGTTGTGAGGGGACGGGGACGGGGGGCACCTGTGATGGGCGGGTGCTCCGGGGAAGCTGTTGTGGATACAACGGTGGTGGTGCCCCCCTTTGGTGAAAACCCGACTGTGATACGGGTGGGGGGATGGTGGTGGGGGCAGGGGTAGGTGTTGCCCTTGAAGTGGATCGGGCTCGGGCGGATGATCTGCCTCTTCCTCGTCGGCGGCGGCGGCGGCGTCGCGACGGCACAGGCTCGCCGCGGGCGACTGGCGGGTTGGCTGGGGGCGCTAGGGTTGCGCCCTGTTGAGAGTCGCGCATGTCCGCGCTGCGCGGCTGTTCGGCCGGGCGCGCGGTGGGTGCGCGGTTGGTATGGTCCGGGATGGGCGGTTGCGTGCGGGCGCCGGTGCGGCGCGCAGCGTTTAGGAACGCCCTACAGCGACGGTCGTTGGCGGTATGGGCTTCGTTGCAATTTGCGCAGGTGGGGGGCTCAGCTCGATCCCGCGGACAGTCCGCAGCCGGGTGGTTTCCCGCGCATCGTACGCATCTCATGGGTCGATGGCAGTTGGCGGAGTTGTGGCCGAAGGCTTGACAGCGATGGCACTGGGATGGGCCGCTCCTAGGCCTCCAGGCCTCGATCACCACTCCCGGCATGCCCAGGAGTTCGTCGATGGCAAACAGTCGGGTTTGCTCCTCGCGGTCAATATGGGCTAACTGGGCGAAGTATATGCAGCCTGGCCTGCCGCGTTTCGCTCTGATCCCGCGGACTAGGTCGACTTCGAAGGCCATCTCTTCGAGGGCCTGTTTGATTTGGTGTGGCTCGGTGTCGGGGGGAATTCCGCGGATGGCCACTTTCGTTGGCCTCTCCTCCTCGGGTGCGTAGCAGTACCAGGTGATGTTTTGGTCGGCGGCGCTAGCGTCTATAAAGTGGCGCTGTGTTACCCTGAATTCTTCGGCTGACTTGGGTATGAATCGAACCCCTTTACCGAAGGGGCGTGCGTTTGGTGTATAGCCTAGTTTGCGCTTTATGGCTAATAGGTGGGTCGACCAGTTGGGAAGGCACTCGATTACAATCGGTGGGTAACCTCTGGGGCGAGTTTGGGTTTGGGTAGGCGGCGGCGATTGAGTAGTAGGCGGCAGCGGTGATGGCGCTGCTGCTGCATCGGCGTATGAGCGCCGTTGGCCATCATTTGTCTCGCTTACCTCATCGTATGGAGGGATGCCGGCATAGATGGTTGAGTACGTGCCGTCGAACGAGGGAGCGAGAGGACTAATGTGTCCTTCCATCGCTCCTAGGGCGTCGTCGTAGGCATCGGGGGTTGGTGTACGGACGGTGCTTGAGGTGCGCCCTTCTGTCTGAAGTGGCGATGATGATCCACGGCAGGGGCGTTTCTCGTCTCTGTCGTCGAGGCTGTCGTCGTCGAGTTGGGAGCGACGACGTATTTCGGGACCGCGTGTCCCTCGCGATGTGCTCGGAGTGGGTTGGTCATCAACCCGTTCTTCGCGCCTCGTAGGGATACGGCTCTTCGATGGGTGGGAGGCCGACATATTGGCGGCTCTCGAAGAAATAATCCGGGGGTCCGGCGGTTTAGTTGGGATGGGCTTATTCGGATTCATAGAATTCGAATAAGGGGACTAGGTAGTAGGATTAATGGGTGGGAGAAGTGCGCGAATGGAAGGGGGTGGTGGTGGGGGTAGTGAGTATGAGGTGGGAGGGTATGGAGAAGGCAACACTCGGGGGAACACTGGTGGTTTTAGCACACGTAGAACGCAGTGATTCTAGCACAAACACTAAATGGACGATCACTACACAGAAGCGTCAATATCGCGAAAGAAAAGTCACTATTTAGATTTGTAGGTGGGCTCACACACGCGCGAGCGCGGTGGGCGGCGAGTAGTGGTGAGTAAAGCCGATTACGCACGACGGAAGCCGATCGGGCTCGACGCGAGACAGCGGAGCGGACACGACCGGTTCGAACGAAGGCGCACGGCGAACTCACACACTGATAAGGTGTGCCGGTTGCGAGAGCTTTTATAGGGGTGGCAGTTAGCGCAAGTCGCGGATAGCGTAATGAGCAAAACGACTCATAGTGCTATTGATGTAAAAATGAATGCGTTAGATTTAAAAAAAAAAAACAATATTAGTGTTTTATGAAAGCTTGTATATTGAGCTTTCTAATGACAGTCTTTTATTATAAATACCTTGTATACTTTACGTAAAAACAAAGTTTGTAAGCAGAATGAGAGCTTGAGTCGATTTGGTTGCTCGCGAGTGTAGATCAAGCACATATCCAGTGAAGGCCCTAAACTGACTTTATCATAAAAACGTGAGAGGTATGGATAATTTAGTGGCATTCATGCCGCAAGGCAGAGTGGAAGTCCCATCACCCTGAGTAACACCCTCTCGTTCCTTCACCAATACTGGAGTGGGCTTCATGGGCCACGGCGAGTTTAAGAGCAACAAGGTAGAGGTACCTGCTTTTGAAAAGAGTTAATATCCCATATAAGCAAATACTGTTATTATTTGTTACCATTTGTAAATAATAATTAGCAGTCAAGCTGATGTACAACTTTTTTAATTTTTGAAGTTTACTCCTTTAGAATTGATTTTCATATAAGGCGCCCGGTGTGAAAAAAATATGAAGAGTAAAATTTAGTGATCGAATGACAGCGTTAGGTTTTATGTGCGCAACCTAACGTGCGCACCTTTGACTTTTATTTAGAAGTTTTGTTTTATCACTATCAGTGCCTGTTCAAGACAATCGATCTTGCAGCGCAGAGAGAGCAGAGCAGGCAGGTAGAGGTATCAAAATTACGAATGGATGGAATATTCTGAATAGATGGCGCCTTATTCAGAATATGAATAAATATTTTTGAAAATCTTCCAAAATGTATAGGTCACGTGACTACCTACAGCAATTACTGACAAGGTCCAAGTGGAATACCCCAAGAAAAAATCGATAGAAATGGAGATCGATGATTTACTCATTATCAAGGAAGACAACATGGCCCCTGGGAAATAGGAAAATGAACGTGTGTAAGAATTGCACCCCGGCAAGGAAGGCTACGTCAGAGTTGTCACTCTAAAGACACCAAACACCAGTGAACAAACTTATTGTACTGCCTGCTAATGACGTCATAAAGACACCCGTGATCAAATCTTAGACTGGAACTGAATCTCACACCCTAGGTGTCAAACCACCGCGTCGTCATCGTAAGCAATGTTTGTTCACGAACCTTATCACTATGTTGTTTATGTTCATGGCGTTTATAACACCAAGTATACAACAGACCCTGTCTCTTCTGGTCAATACCACAGTACTAAATGAATATCAAGGATTATATTTCGACAAAGTGTCAGATTTACAGCTCATCAAGAAGGAATGGAAATAAGTAGTTAATTATAATATGACATCATACTGACACGGATATACGAATATACAAAATTTTATGTCATTTGAAAGCATTTAGTAACGAAAAGAGAATACCAGCGTATCATGAGCAATGAGCATATAATGAACAAACAACTCTCCATTACATAATAACATCTACATTCAATATCACATATAACACAGAAGGTGGTGTACGCATACCAAGTATGATGTAGTTACTTTTAATGTAATTGTAGATCTTAATTTATTTACCTTTACTGTTTACCTTATGGTAATTATTTTATTTTTATATCAGAGGTATTGTCAATTATTTTTATTCAAAACCTATTCACTTTTATTCTTTTGTGGCGGCAAGATGTACGGTTTACCGCTCATTAGGTAAATTTAGTTGTATAGGCTGTTTTTACGAAATCATAAACAATAATTCAATAAGTGCAATAATTGTTTAGAGCAATAAACGAATTCTTCTGTTACGGTAGTTTATCATTATATCACCACCATAATAACTTATCATATATCATCTCATCATTCAAGTGTAGCCTAATATACGTTACAGTAAGTTTGTAAATTAAGCAGTTTTGCAAAGTCATCAATAATGTTACAAACGATACAAGGAGTGCTTTATTCTAAAGTTATTTATTATTTAAAACTTTAGCTTAGTAAACATTTTCTATAAGCTTTTGAACTTTTGAGGCTTTTTTCTGTTGTCGCTTTAACTCTTGGCTTGACTGTTGACGTTAAAAACATGCATTGTAAATTTTTTTTTCTTTATCTACACGGCCATTGTTATGATAACGATTTTCTCTACCCAATTCTTTATTCTATTTACTTGTATATACAGGGTGTCCCAAAAAATAGTGTCAAGCGCAAGTCCAGAGTTAGAGCACCTCTTGGAGTACCCGAATCACCCCCATGTATGTTCCGCGATTATTCGTAATTTTTTTTCTGACTTTTTGAAAATTTTGATCCAAAGAACTTAAAAATTTTAAATAAAAAAAAGTAGAACATATTTTAATGTTTTTCTTTTTGCCACTGAATCATCTTTAGTGCTTCTTTTATGTCTAAAATAATCAGCTTCGTAACTTTAGTGGAAATTTAGAAAACAGTAGTATAAAGTCAAAATTTAAATGTTAGTGAATAATTACTTAAAAATTCATATTTGAATTAAAAATCTAAACAGGCGAATTCATGGTTTTTAAGTATGTGTAAAAACTTCTCTTGACTCTCTGCTTTCATAATCATTTAAAAAAAGAAGTACTTAATAGGGCTACTTTGGCTTAAATCGGCCATCAAAGACAGCGAGGTGAAAATTTCATAAAATTTACCAAATTCCTATCAGATGATAAAAAAAATATCCGGTCTTTTTATAATTTCTAAGGTTCAGATTAATTACAATTTAGCAAAAATTAACTACATGAAACCCATATTTAAATATTTTTCTCGCGGATCACATCGGTTGTAGTGTTGGATGTAACGCAGTACTTACCTGCTAAAAAATTGCCCGAGTGAGAGGATATGAAAGAGACCGCATTATTGCTATCTCTCTCACTCTCATTGTCGAAATGGATAACTGTAACTGAGGAATGCTATTCTTTGTGACAAGGGGATGAGGCGGGGGGTGTAGTCAGAGCGCCAATTGTGTTCTGGCGCCAGTCGTTTGCCTGCTTTTGTTTGCGACACGTGATGCAATGTCTTAACTCTTTCAGAGTTTTCTTCACCGAGGATCCAATACTCTTGCCTCAAAGTTTCAAGCGTAAGACATGGAATGTTAATTCATGAGCTTGAATTATCAAAAGTGCCGCAAGACGAGTATTGTTAGGGATTAATTTCGGATGTTTTATCTCCATGTTCAAGTTAGCATGAGCTAATCTTCCTCCAACACGTATGATTTACGTATGATAACACGTTTTGATCAATAAAAGGATTTAAATTTTATAATTTTGATGTATAAGGTAAATAACTTTCTTCATGTAATTTTGCTATTTCTGATTCATATGATTTAAATTGTACAAACTTAATAATTGTGAATTTGCATTTGCATGTAAAGTAATATACGTAGCTCGGTAATTGTTTACGTTTCGATGTCAATGCTTGGAATATCTTTGCTTAAATACGCAATATTTTATAACAGTTATTATATTTTGTTAATAATCTATAATCTAAGATCACAGTGGTTTGTGTGTTTATCTGTCCGCTCTTTCTCGCTCTTTTTCCATTGTATACGCGTTACCATAGTGCCTAAGAATAACATTCAAGAAGGCTTTTTTTTTTTTTGATGTGTAATTGATGTTGGTCGCAGATGACCTTAACAACATACCGGGTTTTAGGACGGCGTAATCCTTAAGTGGACCTCAAGCCGAGAGTAGCGAGCCACCATAGTGGTTTTCTAGCTGGACGGCATCTCCCATGAGGGAGTCCCCGAGCCAGCATAGAGTCACTACGGCGCTCAAGCCGGAAAGGGAGCACAGGGTGCCATAGGGTGCCTCTGAAGGCTCGGACCTCGGTTATGGTACGCCGTGTCGTGGGGGAAAGAAGCGCCCGGGTACGTGCCTGTACCTAGTAAAGCGCGAATTTAATAGACCGGGTCTTCGTACTATGGACCTACGGGTGCGGTGTACAGACGCTACATGAGTGTGTGTGTGGTGAGTAATTGGACTGTGTCTGTTCTGTGTAGGAGGAATCGGAGAGGCGTTTGCCCGAGTGATCGGATCATCGGGGGCGACTAGGACATGCCGTGGGCGTCGAAAACGAAGCCGTCGGGGGGCTGTGTAGGTCTCAGATAGGGGTTGGTAGTTGCACGCCTTGACAACAAGGGGTTCGGGTGGTGGGGGGCATTATCGAAGTATCGCTTGGAGGCTTCTTTCATAAACTTGACTATAGAGTCAAGTTTGAAGTCGCGATGGAGATCTACATTGCGAATGTACCAGGGGCAACCCGTGGCACCGCGAAGAAATCGGTTTTGGAGGGTCTGTAAGCGGTGGATGTAAGAGGCGGGAGCTTGTGCAAAGCACACGCACGTTTGTAAATTGTTGTAAAAAGGATGCACGTTTTGTAAATGGTCAACTTATGTCTAAGTGACATTTTATTACGTTTCCCTATGAGATAATAGAGCTTACCGAGTACGAACGCGGCGCGGTTTCGGACGGCTTTGAGATGAGGTACAAACGATAACCTGTTGTCCAGAATGACTCCTAAGTATTTGACCTGTTCCTCCCAAGGGATAAATTGGTCAAAAAGATGGGTTTTGGGGAGAGAACTAGAATTGCGATGCTGGCGAGTAAAGAGGATAGCCGCGCTTTTATCGGGATTGATCTCGATTCGCCATTTGCGGAACCAATCGCCTAACGTCGTAGCAGCTGATTGGAGTCTAGCTATGACATCGTTAATGTGTCTGTCGGAGGTATAGAGTGCGGTGTCATCCGCAAATAGGGCTAGCTCGACTTAAGGAGTCCTAGGGATGTCATTTACGTAAAGAGCAAATAACATGGGGGATAGTACCGAGCCTTGAGGAACTCCGGCGCGGATTGGGTGGGGAGAGGAGAGGGTTCCGTCGACGCGGAATCGAAAGGTACGATTCGACAAATAGTCTCGTAAGATGTGCACGAGTCTGTCTGGTACTCCTAGTCGGTGTAGCTTATAAATTAAGCCGTTGTGCCAGACTTTGGCGAATGCTTTAGCAACGTTGAAATAGAGGGCTCCGGTGGGGATGGATTTACGGAAAAGGTCCCTATAATGTAGGATGTGCTCCGTTAGGCGGTGCACTTGGTGGGTGCACAAGTGTTTTGGGCGGAACCCAAATTGCTCGTCTATCATAAGGTGATTTGAAAAGATATAGTCCTTGAGACGACTGGCGAGGATGCGTTCGTACATTCAAGAAGGCTAAGAACGGTTAGCTATATGTGTAGTCGTAGAACCGAAACGTTAGCGCGATTCATTTCGGTACAGCAACATCTATAACTGAGACACAACAACGCGTGGCCGGGTCAGCAGCAACGCGTTAACCGCAAGTATTTCGTCTACCGGACGCTAGATGGCGCTAACGGAAAAATATTTAATAATAGAAAAAATTAAAGAATTTTGTTCACCCTTGCGAAGCCGGGACGGGCCGCTAGTAATTCTATAACGTCTTGATCTATATTTTTAGTTAGAACTAAGTTTGTTTGACCCAATGTTTTCTCCTGATCTGTTACAAATGTTGTTAATGACGACAATGCGATGGTTCGAATGTGACCAATGTGAGAAATCCAAGACTTTTCCACCACAAATTTTGTTTTTGTAGTTGTGTCGCGCGTATAAACCTCTACTAGTAGGTTCAGCTGGCCTTTCATATGTGTTTACGTAGCTCCATTGTTTTGCAGACATAATCTCTGTTATTTGTTTTGCTCTATTTGCTACAAAGGGTTTCCATTTATTTTGAATCCGTCCAACCATGCACATTTAATTCATACTGGTCAAATGTTCGTTTTGTTTTTAACATAAGTTTAGAAAGTGAGTGGGCTCCGCTTAACTCTAACTTTGGAAGAGTACTTTTTCAATGGTACTACTTTAGTTTTGGAAGCTACAATTGTAATATTGTTATACGATTTTATTCGCGCGTAAACAATGCATGCATAAGCTTTAATGGATGTGAAACAAACTCCATGAAGCTCTATGAGGTCATTCTTGTAACTACTTAACCATCTAGGTATTTTAAAAGTTTTTATCAAATGTTATTCATTTTGTATTTTCATCCATTCCTTATAAATGTCGCTTGAAATTCAGGATGGAAAATTGGACATAAAGTGGGAACTTAGCATATGCTTTTTTTAATTATAAATCAGAAGTCATTAATCTTGACAGCTGTTCTCGACACAGGCACTTCAATACTTAGCAGATGAGAGGCTATCTTCGTACATTTTAGAGTTGTAACACTAGGTGTAGTATATTTTGCAAGTCCTAGTCAAATAAAAGTACATGAAAGTTATATAATAAAATACAACCGCTTGCGAACATTATAAAGGACGCCAATTTAACGATTTTCATGAGTTACCGCTCCAGTTAGTGTAAAACTATAGAAGAATTACGTACATGCATTTAACAAAACTATCCATTTCCGAATTTAAATGTAAATGCAACTAGAAAAACTTTCTGTTATATAGTGAGTTTAGAAAGAAGAGAACAAAACTTATTGCAAAACTTTACAAGTTAATTTAATTTCATGCTTAGTCTGACTTTCCGAAAGTTATCAAAGAGAACTTTTTCAAACCCTTTACTCGGATGTAATATTCAGTTTATCAAAAAATTGAACTCACCCGAGTAAATTATCACCAGAAGCGTTGGAAATGAATGTCAGACCATTAATTACCTCCTTTATTGACCGGGTTTAGCCATTGTCTCCTTTCAAAGGCTAAATGACCCCGGGAATCAAATCTGAAACTCCGATGAAACCATTGTTGTTTTTGCCTCTATAGATATTGATAACTTAGATTTCTTTCCATTATCCTTTTAAGAGAACAGTAATATTCTCATTCTCGGTTCCAGTTACTTTGAAGATTATTGGTCAACCATCCGACGACCGGCCCTTGCGGAAGTAATATACGTAATCGTAGACTGTATGCACTGACCGCAATGTTATCGATTTCCTTAGTTATTTTTAATATTCTGACAATATTCAGCGTAATGTTGATTATTGAAGCCTTTAAATGCATTCCCTATTATTTTAAATAAAATTTACGCTTGAGTAAAAAAAAAAATGTTGACATCCAAGTTGCTGATCTTATTTCTTAATTGACATATTGGTCAATTAAATAAATATGTATCCATTATGTCTGCATGTGCTTTTGTTACAAATTTTAAAAAAATTATCTATGAATCATTTTCAGATTATAACCAGAAAAGTTTCTAACATAATAAGAGTCCAACCATTTTAAAGTGATGTGGTTACTAACGAATGGCATTGATAATTCATTGCTATAGATAAATTAATATTTTCTGCCCGCGATGATCGAATTGATTTTATGTCATATCGTCATTCTAAAAGACTTCGAAAATATCACCATCTCGAAGTCAGCGTCCTAAGAAACATCAGTAACAACTTAAGGTTTATTTTTTCAATTTCTTTCTAAGAGGCGTATTTTTGAATTACATGTTTAAAAATTGCCACATGGTCACATAATAACAGTGTTTATATTTACATTCTTTTAAATGGAGATAATTTTTATAATTTTTTTTATTATAAACTTAAAATTGATGGTAAATTTATTAGCTCGGACTCAGATGTTGCGAATGTATTTGAAAAATTTTTTACTCGAATTCCAGTAGATTTGAAAAGCACTTTAGGCTCTTCCACCCCCATTGCAGAATCCTTGTTGAAAGAAAATGTTCCTTGTTGTAATACTGTATTTAAATTTAATTATGTTACTAAACGAGACATCATAGACACTTTTAAATCGTTGAACATTAAAAAAACTGCCGATCTTTGGGGAATATCTGTATATATGGTAAAGAATGTTATTGAAATAGTTGCTACACATTTAGCCTTAGTTTTCAACAACTGTATTGATAGTGGTGTGTTTCCTAATTTGATGAAACTTAGCAAAATAACTCCATTGTTTAAATCTGGTAGTACTTCAGATCCCTCTAACTTTCGTCCAATATCCGTACTATCAACATTCAGTAAAATTTTTGAAAAAACCGCGCTTAAGCAATTACAGAAATATTTTAGTAATAATAACTTACTACACATTAAACAATTTGGTTTTACCCGCGGACGGTCCACGACTGATGCTGGAATAAAATTGTTAGAATGCATTTATGAGGCCTGGAAGGAGTCGCAGGATGCCTATGGTGTTTTTTGTGACTTATCAAAGGCTTTTGACTGTGTCCAACATCAGACGTTAATCAGGAAATTACACTATTACGGTATCCGTGGCACCGCTTTGGATTTTCTCACTTCTTACCTAAGTGACAGGATTCAAAAGGTGGTCATCAATGGAGAGCAGTCGCCTGGATCATTTGTAACAATGGGGGTGCCGCAGGGCTCAATATTGGGTCCATTTCTATTTCTGGTATATATTAATGACCTCCCTCACCTTGTAAGACGCGACCATGAGATAGTCTTGTTTGCAGATGACACGTCTTTAATATTTAAAGTTAAACGTGGACAAATTAATATTGACGAAGTAAACATTGCACTCTTCAAGGTCGTTCACTGGTTTGGCGCCAATAATTTGTTGTTAAATGAAAATAAAACATAATGCATTAGATTCACTATGCCAAATGTTCAATTAGCTAAAGCCAAAGTCCAGGTTAGGGATGAGGAAATAGAGCTGGCCAATCAAACTGTATTTCTGAGTATAACTTTAGATTCTAAGTTACAATGGGGTCCTCATATTGAATGCCTATCGAGCAGACTCAGTTCTGCAGCATACGCCGTAAAAATGATTCGTCAGTTAACAGACGTAAAAACTGCGCGCTTAGTCTATTTTAGCTACTTCCACAGTATTATGTCGTACGGGATACTACTGTGGGGAAATGCCGCCGATATTGGCTGCATTTTTGTGCTGCAGAAGAGGGCTGTTCGGGCGATCTATAGGATGGGCTCCCGAGAGTCTTTAAGAGAAAAATTTAAAGAAATTGGTATTATGACTGTACATTCACAATATATTTATGAAAACCTACTGTATGCGCACAAGTGTAAAGATATTAAATTCAGAAAAAATAGTGACTATCATAATTACAATTTAAGAAATAAAGACAAGCTAGCAATGCCCAGGTATAGGCTCCATAAAATAAGCAACTCCTTTGCAGGTCACTGTATACGAATGTACAACACGCTGCCATGTAACATGCATGACTTGTCAATGAATAAATTTAAATTTTTAATTAAAACTCAGTTATGCAAAAAGGCTTATTATAGTGTTAAAGATTTTTTGAATGATAAGGGAGCGTGGACCTAAAAGAAATGAATTGCTCGTTCTCTGAATCGTTTTGTAATATACACAATTTGTAAGACATTTGGCGATTTTATAAGAGTTTTGGCACATGAGTTTCTTGCCCGATTCTTCTCATGTTAGCCCCTACGTTCGGAATCGGGTCGCTCGTGGCGATTACATGCGCGGCATCAACTCCGCGGATGTACTTGCCGCTAGCGCACGGGCTATCTTTATTATAAAACAATATTATCTTGATTCTTCTATCTAAAATTGACGATTTTAAGTGCCCGCAAGGGCCTATGAAATAAAGTTATTTTGATTTGATTTGATTTGATTCTTCACGATTTGGTATTTATGAAAGCAAAGGACTGCAAATATTGGTATGATATATTTTATTTTCAAAATATTTAATATAAAAATTTAACACTATCATAAATGGCGAAGAAGTTGAAAAGGAAGTTATTGCTGTGCCGAATAGGGCCTAGTGTGTGTTCCTCTTCAATGTTTGTGCAATCATAACCCAAATATCTGGAGCGTCTATGGAGGAGCATTTACTGTTGCATCATAGACATCAACATCCCTATAAATCCCTACCAATATTATAAATGTGAATGTAAGTTTGTTTGTTATGCTAAATATATATATAAAAGAAAATCACGAAAACTCAGAAACTACAAGTGCTAGGAGATCAACATGTACCCTAAGGGGGTAAGACAGGTTGGCAGTTTGTATGAAACTACTATAGTTTTAATAGTAGGGTTTCCAAATTATTAGAAAATACTGATTAATTATTAATCGACATTTAAAAGGCGGAGGTAATCAATTTGGATGTTTATTTTTTATGTTAGTTCGGGCATAACTCCGTCATATATAGCAAATTTCTGTATGAAAGTGGGTTATTCCGAAATGCAAATGGCGATTGCTGCTATTGCATAAATATGCATTGTTTACGCAATCACATAACATAACATCACGCCTGTACTATCGACAGAGATATAAAGATCAACATTTAAGTTGTTTTTTTTTGTAAAAAAATATATTTATTCCCACCCACATTCATCATCGTTTTCTGTAAAACTATATATTGAATTTTAAAAAATCCCTATACAAAATCTTAAGTAGGTATCTATCACAATCACAATTCTCTCTTTTTAAGTAGGACTGAAAAAGTGGGAAATGAGTGACATTTCAAAAACGATGTAACCATTATTTGCGCGGGATGGCCAGTCATTAGGTATAGCTACCCAAACGGGCAGTCACGTAGGACACTCGTCGTATAATCGAATGTACGTTTTTTCTGTTCTTTATGCTGCTTGATTGATGTTCACTTTCTCATATTATAATATTGATTTAATTTTTGTTAGAAATTCTGACACCAATTAAATATTAAAATACCTACTTATTCATTTAGACACTTTTCAATATTTAAAAAAAAAATCAATTAAATTACTTTGTTTTATTATTGTTTGTTAATTAAAACGATTTATTAACGAACGAATGACATTTTGATGTGTTGATTCCTGTTGATTCAATAGCAATTGATAACTTTGAACCCCTGCACGGGTCACGGCTCTATTGCCGCAACATAGTAGATCAGTATCATCATAGTAGATTACGATTAAAATTTTTCGTCGAATATGACCAACAGCTCTACCCCGAAAGATATTATCTATTGTACTCACATCACATTCAAAAGTTAATGTAAGTAAGGATTGTTCTGAAGAATTAGGCGTGAGTGGTTCCGGCAAGAAAGGTAAAAAAACGCAGAAAGAGGTTGACAGATGATATTCATAGGAACCAAATAAAACTGCAGCAAAAAATATTCCGAAAAACATCCTAAACTGAACTGGGCTGCTAAATAATATGCCCATAATCATCCCGAGGTGAATCGAGCAGCTACATCCTAAGGCAACAGACAGGAGATGCGAATTATAAGAAAAAGCAGCAAGCAATTGTTTGAAAGAATAATTGTATGTCCAGATGCCACTATGACCAAAAGTTAGATTATTATCACGTTTGGAATTTAATCACGTCAAAATGGGTGAATAGTTTAATAGGATTCAACACATAGGTAGTTTATACTCAGCCAAGTAAAATCAGACCTTAGGCTACAATATATTATTCTAAGTTATAAGAAGAAATTATATTTTATGTTGTTATAAATAAATTTCAGGACTGACGATTGAACTTGGCACTCATTTAGATTTCACTTCTTTTGTCGTTGAAGTGAACAACCAAGGCATATATCATAATATTAAACTTGGCTCTCATTTCACATTTATGTTTTTGATGGGATAGCTACTTACTCAAATACATTTAATATGATTTTGTTAATATCAGTTATTTAGAGTAATCCATTGCATGATCGTCAGTGTTATGGGAAGTATATTGAAAACAATCACATATGATTTGCATGGTACTCTAAACTATTTGAAACACATAGTTGAAGATGTCAGGATATTGAGATTTGTCGATAACTCTAAGGAGGCCTAATTATTTTAGTGATATAAAGCTCGCGAAGATCAAAATCTGCTCAAATAGAAATTCGAACGGTTCTCTGAAATAGAGGCAATTCAAGTACTAATGCAGATTCATCATTTGATATGCAATACCAGTTCAATCAATCAGTGTACGCAATAAACATTCGATCCTCATAAATGCGTCAGTCTATAACAAATGACAGAATATTCGAACGATCGGAAACAATCTGTTAGGGAACAAAACACGAAAAGAGTGTCAATGGAAACTTTAAACTACGTATTGGAAAATAAATCAAATGTTATGAGCTTCGGACGGCTGCCGTTAATAAAAAGTTAAAATGATGTTTTATCTAGTAACCTGATTTTTGCCGTGAAAAATTTACAGGTAACGTTACAAATTGTTGAATTGTTAAATATGTTGACAACTTCAGCAAGATTCTTAAAAGAAATCACGCATTACTTTATTTACTAAGTCATAGGCATATAATAAATTTCACTAAAGCGTTGGTTGCAAATTGCTTATAAAAGTATTCTAAGTTTCTCATAAATGCCTTGATTTTGGCTGACGGACAACGTTTGACCTAAACCGCTGACCATAGAAATGAGAAAATAAAAAATTTAAACGATCTGTTTATAATATGGTCAAAATGCTCACTAGAAAATCTTATCTTAGTTTAACTTGGCATATCGTGACAAAATAGTAAAAAAGTGCTTTACAAGGAAATATTGTTTTACAAAGTAATCCTCAGCATACAATAAGTGCAAATACAATAATCATTTGTTAATACTAGTGGTCTTAGTGGCCAAATAGTCCTATTCAAAATGCTACAGCGCCATCTATGATCATAAAAATCAACTAACTCATTGTATCACTTTATTTCTTGAGAACTTAATAATAAACTTAAAGATAATGCGACATGTACATACCGCCCGCCAAGGAAACAATGCAAAATGTCCTTCGATACAGTTGAAATTTATTTTAGTGATATTTTTCTCAATAATATTATTACATTTATGTTGTTTTCCGAATAATTGTTGCTGGTTTTTCTGGACACCGTTTTCTCAATCCTCGAAAAGAAGTTATCAGTCAAAATTCTTTTACTTTAAAGTAAAAATAATAACTACAATTATTTTATGTCGCGATAAAAATTTAAGCATCCTAATAAGTTTATTAGAATTAATGTCAGTGTACCAAATCTTAGTCCCTAGCATATATATAATTTTATGTTATTAAGAAGCTATTAATTTTGTTTGAGTTAAATACCTAGCTAATTACATACTAGAACTAATTTTATGAAAGTCAGTTGTCAGTTGTAAAAAAAAAAACTTTTTACGCTTCATTCCCTTTGTAATGTTCAGTTTTTTTAGTACTTTTGTGTGTTTAAGGGTCACTATATTTTACATCCACTGGTAGGTACGCATTTAGTTTGTGTATTATATAATCTCCCCTTGTATCTATTCGTGTGGAACAGGGAGTACCCAGTTGTTGAGTATAAATAGACTGATTGAAGGATACACCTAGAATGTACTGTTATATTGTTAATATGTACTGTTAACCTATACACTCAGGTAAGATACGTTCCTTAAGAAGGTTGGCCATTATTGAAAACAATGAATATCTTTAAGGAAGCTTTTTGTCAAGAAACATAGGTCTAATCGCATTATAAATTCAGAATTCAATACTTACGGGATGCGGGCAAATAAGATAAGATAAAGATAAAATAAAAACATTTGCAATGCGTTTGATAAAAGTCAACTATGCCATGTCTTCGTAAGTCTTCATAGGTCATAACGGGAGACCTTGTACCGAAAAGAAGCCGCATGAAACTCGGCAAGGGTTGTTTTTTACTCACATTAACGTGTTACAGTTTTTTTTTATAATAAAGGAAACTTTTCCAGCGTAAAATGCAAAATATTAATCAGAAGTAGAGATCATAAAGCAAAGGCCATTAACTCCACACCTTTTAGTCCTTCAAATAATCATCAATTCTGTTATAGCTTTACCTTTAAGCCTGGCTCTTTTTAACAACTTTTTTAATACTCAGCTTCCTGCCATTTATGTAAGTAATAAAAGTATCGATCGAAACTGAAAAATATGCTTAAAGTTAGCCACAGTTTAATTTCCAACTATAATCAAGCATTTTCCATTTTGTATGCAGTTAAGAATAAGGTGAAATAAAGTTTAAAAATAAACTTACTTTCCTAAAGTCTGAAGAAAACTACCTTAAGATAAACGCGGTACACATCGCAATCGAGGTAATGCAATACCACATGAAGTAAATATTGCTATTGACGAACATATTCGATCATTTCCCATAAGATATTCACATTACATCAGCAAGCCACTAAAGCTTGCAGCCAGCATGCATAACATGTTTTTTAAAAATTGTTAGGTGAAACAAGCCTGTATACAAAATTTCAGCCAAATCGGATAAGAGGAAGAGGTCGAAATAAGGATCTCAAATTTTGACGACAAACCAACAGACCAACAGACCAACAGACAGACAAGTGAAGTTAAGTAAAACGTGGTAAAAAATACCCTCAATATCGTTACATAAAATACGACTATTACAGAAACTATTTTTATCAAAATCACGGCCACAGATTTATTTGACCACAGGTTGATGTTTGATCGAAATATGAAGAACTTGATGCGAAAATAAAGAGCCCAACGCTGAACGATGTTGCAAAAAGAGTAGCAGTGGCGGGAAAATAGTGCATATTAAATGGGCACACAAAATTTATAATAAGCTTCTGGGTTAGCTCGTTCCATCGTGGATTCTGTCATAGCCCCCGGGCTTGATTGGGATCAAGAGCAAACCCATCCTAAATAAAAAAAAAGCAAAAAAGTGATAGAATTGTGTTAGGAAAGAGAAGACGTACTTTTAAACTGGAATTTTCGGCAGAGGTGTTTTAATTAAGAAAACTATGGCTTTACGTTTTCCGTATCTGTGATTTAAAGACTAACTCAGCTGATTTCTATACTCACCATGAGGGTGAAGCTAAACGAGGACCGGATGAAGTATGTGGTATGTTGTGGAAAACAATACAGAATATGGATCCCTTTTCAAAGAACTACATATTTAAGTGATGCTTGTGGAGGTCAAAACCGAAATTACATACTCATTAGATTTTTGCTCACCCTTACTTACCCTTACGACATCATATTAGAAATTTTTAAAATGATCAGTGTTTTTCTACTAAATTATGCATGTATTACACTTATAAACATTTCTTTTGAATCACTCTATCTATTAAAAAAAACCGCATCAAAATCCGTTGCGTAGTTTTAAAGATCTAAGTATACATACGGACAGAAACAGCAGGAAACGTCTGTTTTATACCCTGTAGTTATAAAGTTGATTTGTTTCTCCACTTTGTATTACTCATACTAACCTAATCCGTATCTGATATTCAATATTATAGACTAGTTAAATACAAATTGTTTAGGATATATCGAAAACATCGATATATTCGTACGATATATCGCAAAGTTTCGATATAACACTACGATATATTATATTGCCAAAAATATCCATATTTTTTTACATGAATATCCTTTTTAACGGCAGATCAAGGTGAACTTTCAGGGATAAAATAGAGAATTTCCTAAAAAAAAGACTAGGCCAAAGTACCCTTAACCGACGAGCTTGTGTGAAAAGACTGATGACAGTTGAAGAAGCTAGAGATGAATGTCGTGATGGTGGTAAGTGGAAATCTGTGATCTCTGCATACCTCTTCAGGAAAAAGGCGTGATTTTATGTATGTGTGTATAATTACCACAATTGGTTCATTGAAAACCCACATGGCGAGGTAATCAAATTTTCAAACACGGTACAGTGTGAATTTGTGGTCTGGAATTGTCAATGGGGAATTCAAACGACCTTTCGAATTGCCGACTAGATTAAACGAAGCGCAATATTTGGCTTTCCTGCAAAATAATTAAAACGATTTATTAGTGGATGTAAATCTATTACAAAAAGAAGAATGATATTAAAAATGGTGGTGCTCCATGCCACTATACAGGAGAGGTACGAGAGCACCTAAAGCAGACATTTCCGAAACGATGGATTGGGTGTGGCGGCCCGATACCTTTGCCTTCACATTCCCCAGATTTAAACCCTTTAGATTTTTTTTCTCTGGGTTTATTACAAAGGGAAAGTATAAGCAAGTGGACCAAACGCGAAAGCAGGGCTGCGAGAAAAATGAAGACAAGTTGAATTAAAAATTGAAGAAAATTCTGATCTTTCGGGAAAGCTGAAACAAATTTTTAAGGAGTTGTAGACTATGCATTGAAATGAGAATTTATTGTGAAATATATTTATATTTAAAAAAATGCAGTAATTGTTTTATTATAAGGGTCATTGAAATAGCCAAAATAACTCTAAAGAGATTTTATTGATGATACCACTATAATTACATACTTTTAAAGTTCTTCTATTTTTCATTCTTTACTCATCTTTGTAATGATTTTTTGGTAAGAAAAAACCTTATGGATGACAAAATAGAAAACAATTAATTTAAAACATTTCACCTTTGTATAGCCGAAGGCAGATTTCGGCTAAAAAGATCTATTAATCGCTATTTTTGTATTAAATTAAAGATTAGGGTCTTGTAAAGTTTTTAAAATGGCTTACAAGTCATGGAACTTCTTTCTTATTTTTAAATTACAGTTGGAAATTGAACTTTGGCTGACTAACCTACTAGCTACTAACCATATTTTTAACGATCGTTATTTTTATTACTTACATTAATGTCAGGAAGTTGGGTATTTTATATGTGCAAGTACAATTCTTGAGGATTATGTTAAAAAAAATCAAAACTGAATGCATAATTTTTGGACCTTCTGCTGAGGACAAACCCCGAAAGTTACTCGGTGCCATTTAGGCCACCCAGTGTCGGTCTATTCTCCACCCGATCCAAGCCCATAAGGCTCCCAGCGGGTTTGGCGTTACAAATCAGGAAATTGGGATGAGATGAGTTGCTTTTTTACTTCTTATCCTTGGCGGCAGGTCGATCGATCCATCAAAACTTGTAATATGCACGAAAAGAAGAAAGCCTTTCATAAATCCGCCAAGTCCTGCAAAAATTTTGTTAAGAGAGCTCGCTACGATCGCATAAATCGAATAGGGAAAAAACTTGCCTCTTACCCGTCTGGTAGTAAAGCGTTTTGGTCCCTGGCTAAGTCGATCGAGGGTAACTTCTACCGTAACTCACTGCCTCCTTTGATTAAACTTGACGGAACTCTGACCGTCCGTCAAGGAAAAGGCTAATTTATTTGCCAAATTATACGTAGTCCGGATGGCATACCAGCTATAGTAATAAGGGCTTGCGCTTCTGAGTTAGCCTCGGTATTGTCATGCGTATATCGCTTGTCTACGTCTAAAGGACAGGTATGAAAGTCCTCACTCATTTTTTTCACTCATGTCAACCCTGCCAATTACACCTCCATCCTCTGTAAGATAATGGATAATGGAAATAATCTGCTTTATATTAATGACCTGTTTATGTCCGGTATTTCGCCGCATGAACCTATCTTTGCAGGCAGTCTCCGAATGGGGCGATGCCAATCTGGAAAGGTTTAATCCATCAAAGGCCCAGGTGTGTCTTTTCTCCGCTAAAAAGATTTCTTTCGACTAGACTTCTCCTTTTCGAGGTGAATCCGTGTCGATCACAGACCATCTTAAACTTCTCGGCATGTCATTGTCACACCAACTTTCAATTTTGCCTCTTTTATAGAGAGTTGCTCAATCTTTACCAAACGCATGTTCGATCATGTGTGTTCTCATCTTTGGAATGATTCCGCCCAATACCTGCTCCAGACGTTTGAGTCCATTGAGAGGAGGGCCAAGAAACTCATCAACAAATACGATTTTTTTTATAAGAAACTGAAAGCTTTAAACATAGACTAGCTAGCCTATCCGTTTTTATAGGATAAATTTCAGAAAATGTGTAGCTGGCTGTGCTGGCGCCTCACATCCTAGATCGCAATGTCGCTTACCATCTCAAGCGCTTGTCTATTCACTATAAAAACAAAAAGATTGAGAAAGTTTGGTTACACTAATCATTAGTCCTTAGTAGGAGTTAGATCGTGATATTAATCTTTGTTAATGAAGATACAATCAGTTTCCAAAGTCAAATTACCCTAAAAATTGAATTAATAATTATAATAAAATTACAAAACAATAAGGTTGATAAGTAATTATTTTTAGCATTTAGCATTTTAGTTTTAGCATTAAACCGCTAGGATTTTTTAATCTAATGAAATAATTACTAGAACAAATTTACCTCGTCTCAGGTATCAGGCGGGATTCGAACCCGCATCGCGTCGCTATCCGGACGAGGACTGTTTTAAATTAAAAAAAAACCGAGACCTTTATAGCCCTGTTAGGTTTTTATGTATTTCTTAAGCTGGCGCCAGGCGTCTTTATGTTCTAAGCACCTGCAGCATAGAATGTAATACTTTTCTAGGTATCAAACAATACAAGAAGAAACTGCTATCTTAATACTGTAATTTTTTGTTATTAAAGTACTAGATTTAGATATCTGGTGACATTATAACAATAAATATTCAACTTATATCGGGTGTCAGTTGATAAATAATAGAGACAACATTCTAAGTACTAAAACAGGCACTGTTAGGATTTATATTGTTTATAAATAAGCATTTGAAAAGGCACTTTGGGCTAAATCTAATTTTCGAAATGGTTCTGATTTAATTAACGTTGCATGTCATTCAACGCTTAATAGCCAACTCGCAAAGTGCAAACTCGTAACTAATAAACGCTTGGGTCGGTTCTGGAAAGCTGCTCTACTTTCGAGATGTATCTTGATGAGATAGGTGACTGTTGCAGCCTGGCGGGAGGTAGACTACAAGCCCGTTTCCTGCGTGTGTCATATCCATTTGTAGTTTAGTGTTATGTATATATTTTGAAATTAAATGATCTAATTTTTAACTCACAATAATAAGATAACTTTGGTGAAATAAGAAAGCCATTTATAGGATTGTAATAAAAAATATATTCTATGCTAATATTAATATTTAGCGTGACATTGTTATATTTAAAAGAAGTTTAAGACAAATATCCAACACTACAAATGTATAACTTTTTTACATCTGAGATAATTTTATTCTTAAGCTATATTTATGTAAACTATCTATTAACATCTATGCTTATATACGTCGCATATTTTTTTCTGGATGAAAGGTTGCCTATGTCGTTTGCAGTACCCCTAACAACTGTGGTGGTTTAGGCGTAAAAGTGTATGTGAACTAACTCACTTACGTATTTATAATATGAGTATTAGATAACAATTCATATTGTTATTAAAATAGTTACGCTTAATATTTTTTTGTAGTCAATACTACAACGATCATTAGCAGTAATTTTCTATTCCCCAATAAATATCCTTTCATTGTGCAAGTACTAGGTTATTGAGATCCAGATGTATTGACATTATTTTTTATAGCGCAGTAAGACTAAGTGATTGTGATTCCTAACAGGAGATGTTAGACAAATAGGGAACATATGCATCGCTTAATATCTCAAAACGTTCTGATTCGTAAGTTAGATTTGTTTTCAGAATTTTTCTCGTATGACACAAATGTTACAATCGTTCGCAATGATATTAAACAGCTATGCAGGCGCTGCCAGCAGCAGTTTGTGTTATTATTGGTTGTCCTAGTTTCATAAGTAAGTCCCTATAAAAAGGATAAAAGTAAACAATTATCATGAAACTAATGCTTTCGAAAAAATGAAAGAAGAAATTTTTGCTCTAATAAATTTGAAAGGCGCTAAGTGGTGTTACCCAGTATTTATCTTAGTGTAGGTGATAGGTTTTTGATTTTAATTAGACATAAAAATGACAATTTTATGAGCGTTAATATCTATATAACCGTTTGAGCCGTGTTTATGAAATTTTGGATACTAGCTAATCTAGGTGGTCTCAATATATAAACGAAATTTAGTGTATTTATTTTAAATACATTTTGAATTAAGACCTTCATTTTAGAATTCAGTTTGCCTCTTGGCAAAAGTGGTTCCAAACAGGTCCAAACAAACACAAAAATGAAAGACTATAAGTTGAAATATAAGTATTTGGTAACATATGCCAAGGCGACCGTTGTGCACATAATCGTAAACTTTGATGGCTATTATTAACACCGACATTTTGACCGAATTTCATAACCTATTATTATCGGGTGCAAAGTCGCTTCCTTGTGCAATAACTCGGCACTGTAACGTCGCACGATCGATGGCATTATGGGTACCTTTGAGTCTATTTATTATTTCATCTTTTTTGTTCATTGATGTATGACATCGAATTTGATTCAATTATTAATTTAAAAACTCTTTGCTGCTTGCTTTTAGTATTATTTTTTTTTTGTTTAATCCTGTTGTGTCGGAATCTTTACAGGACCCGTAATCACAGGATTGTGAAGTAAATGTGCTTTAACCTCCATTTAATCTATAATCTAAGATCACAAATTTGTTGTTTGTCTGTCTGCTCTTTTCCCCGCTCTATTTCCATTGTACATGCGTTACCATAGCAACGCGTTAACCGCAAGTAGTTCGTCTACCGGTCGCTAGATGGCACTAACGGAAAAATATTTTATAATAGAAAAAAGATAAAGAATTTTGTCCACCCGTGCGAAGCCGGGACGGGCAGCTAGTTATTATACATAAGCTAATAATTAAGCATATTATTCGAATATAATTAAAATAAATAAATAAATGTTTCTTACATTCACACCAATTAGCTTAGCCCAAAGTAAGCACTGTAAGGCTTGTGTTATGGATACTGGGGTAACGGATAGACATACATATATGATACATAGATATGTAATATTCATAGAACTATATAAAAACACCCATGACTCAGGTACAAATGTTCGTATTCATCATACAAACATCTGCCCCTTCCGGGATTTGAACCCAGGACTACCGTTGCACCAAACGGCCTATATGTTCCTAACTAGTAAATTTACACAAAATAAATAGTTTGATTGGTTTTACATTTTATTTAGTTATTTTATTATATTTCCTATTATTGTTAACTACTGAGTCTACCACCAATTTGGTAATTGTTAGGCACTTTCGAAAAGAACTGGTAACTCTCGACATCTTTTATAATGCGCACAACAAAGGAGTAGAAGTCCCTCCCTGTGTCTGTATTTCCGAGTACATATAACCCGTCTGTTTTCAGGGCCAGGGTGAATAGGCACCTTCTGGGTTAGCTCGTTCCATCGTGGATTTGCCTCCGGGCTTGATTGGGATCAAGAGCGAACCCATTCTAAATGAAAAAAAAGGAATTCGGACGGGGGGACCTGCATCTTTATTATTTACAGAAAGAGCTCACTACATCCCTGTCACAGCAGTCGCAGTGTGTATATCTTTGTTTGTGATATTTTTTTATTAATTATGTTTATGAGATCCCAAGCACGTGGAACGGTTCAACCTCTTACATCTTTATTGCAATTGGCTCTTTTAAAGGAGTCGAAACTATAGAATTGAATAACAAGAATAAACGCGTCGTAGATCCGGTTAAACTTTTAATTTTTGAAATGTGCGATAGGCAAGGAAATGTAAGAATTAATATGATTTGATAATATTTTACGAAATATATTAATTTAGTGCAACGGTAACGATCCTGTCTTTCGCACCGACGATCCTGGGATAGAGTTCCGGAAGGAGCAGATGTTTGAGTGATGAATACGAGTCATGGGTATTTATATATCTATATATAAAAAAATATATAGATATATATATAGATAGTTTGATCGCGATGTACTCCGAAACTACTGAACCGATTTTTATGTTTTTTTAAATTGCTGGATTTGTTGCGACTTAGAATATAAAACTTAGGATAGGTTTCATTTTAATTTAAAATACAGCAAAGCGTGGCCTGGTCAGCTAGTATTTCTATCAATATTAATACCTATGTATCGTATATGTATTTCTATCCGATACCCTAGTTAGTCAGTTTAGCAGGGCTTTTTCTGCACTTAGCCTCGTCATTAGCCATTGTGCGTATCTTAGGTTGTCTTTCTATTTCAGCCATCCCAATTCATTCCAGAAGGGTAGCAGCCTTTAAGGCTGCTGTAGGCTTCCGGGAGTGATGTTTGGGATTGGAGAAGCTGTGCCTGTTGATCTTCCACTCTCCTGCATTCCATAAGCACGTGCTGTAGAATTTTTTCTGCCACCATGCAGCCTCTGCACTGAGGTTTGTCAGTCACGCATATTGTAAACAGATGATTGATAATAGGGCAATGTCCAGTTATTAAACCAATAACTTTGCTAACTTTGTACTTTTTTTAGTTTAATGAATTTGCGAGATAACTTTTTTGATGCCACCGGAACTGCATTCTTTGTTTGCCTGCATCCTTCACCGGCATTCCATTTTTTCAAGTGTTTTACTTCCGTGTTACAGCATAGCCATGTTTTGATTTGGCCTTTGGGTATGGGCAGCAGTGGTTCCGGTCCTTATACTGTTATATTTGATCCCCTTTTGGCCAGTTTATCCACAGCGTCGTTGCCAAGTGAATTACTATTCCCCTTTTTATCCATTGCAGAGTCACTTTGTTTTTTCTTGCAATAGATTGGAGTGTATTAGGTCATTCTAATAAAGAATTGAGAAATAAATAGATGAAAAACGTATAACATTCTTAAGTAAAATTAAAACCCAATTTTGTTTTCTTCTGCTTCAAAAATGATTTTTATTTATAAATATGATTTTTTTTATTCGAATGTTTGAATATTTTCCACAAAGCAAATAACTAATGATCTATTGAACTCTAACAATGGAATTGGTTAGTTAAACATTGTTACTGAAATTCTCTGAAATTTAGTTCCGATACAAATATAGTACCATGGCACCAATTCTCAAGCTTAGCATTTCACTTGTTTCTATCATTATTTTGTTTTAAGTGTGTGACAATTTATGAGTAACGGAATTTATTTTATTGCTTACAACTTACAATAAATAGGTTAGATTTATAGTAAGAAACAAAAAAAGAATATTATTTTATATGATTTTATAACGTTAAAAAGTGCCGACAGATCAACTAATTTTTAAACCCTCTTCTGGCAAAACAAAATAGTTACTAGAGTTAAAGAGATGAATAAAATAAGAAATCCAAAATATTCTTCTTCCAAGAATCACCTAAATACTTTTTGCTGGCACACTGATTCCAATTTCCTCAAATTATGTGCTTCTGCTTTTAAGATTGGCAACGGAATAATATAATGTTGAGTTGTTTTTTTATACTTTGTGAATATGATATAGGTACCACTATGAAACTACTGGCAAATGTTGCCTCTTTGTAAAACACAAAAATATTAATACTATGGACAGCATTAAAAATAAGTTTAACCATTCGCTAAGTTGTCCTTACATTATTTATTCAATGAAAGGAACACAAGAGAGTTACAGAGAGAGAGAGTTGAGAGTTACTTTTCCTTAAATCTAATGTATGGAAGTGAATCTTAGGTTTGGCAAAAGAAATGCGAATGTATGGTTAATGCAGTGGAAATGAGAGCTTTAAGAAGTATAGCTGGAGTGAATTTTATGGATAAAATAAGGAATGATGTGAAAAGAGAATGGTGTGGTGTGGAAGAAGATATGGTGACAAAGATAGAAAAAGGGATACTGAGATGGTTTGGACATGTAGAGAGGATGGACGAAAGAAATTGACAAAGCAAGTATATGAGGTAAATGTGCATGAGCAAGTCGATTAATGCAGACAAACGCGAACTGTCAGGGATTAAATAGAAGATATCCTGATAAAAGGTAAGGTCAAAAGTACCCTTAACCGACAAGGTTATATGAGAGGTCTGATGAGATTTGAAGAATGGAGAGATGCATGACAGAATCTTGAAAAGTGTAAATCTGTGATCTCTGCTAGCCCCTGCTGGAAAAAGGCGTGATTGTAAGTATGTAAGTGTTTTTTATCTAATAACCTTAATTATAATTATGCAAATGTGTTATACTTTCCGTTTTTTTGGATTGTTAAGTGACGACTAATTAGGCTCGGTTCAGTTATTTCTCAGGCACCGATTTTATTATTCATAGCGTGATTGACTTTCATAAATGCTCGAAAATTGGCGTAGTCCGAATAATTCAACTGGTTTTTACTTTCGTAATTGAACTCTCAAATTGTATTTGGGGTAAATTACAGCGCATGAATTTTCATTTTCATTTACAGTTTACATAAGAGTTATGGGTTTCATTTTTCAATGTAATAAAATATCAGATGATATAATAAAAAAATACTGTAGTATGAAAATAAAATAGATATTTCCAAGTGATCAGAAATATTGTTGTGCAGTGGTGTAATTTTGCAGACTTACACCTCAGTTATTAATTTTTATAAATCACATAAATCAAACGAATAGAAACACTTACCATATAAATAGACAAGATTTGTATAGTCTTACCTATAACCACTGTACAATATTTGTAAACGATTAGTTGGAAAAAATAATAACTATTTGTTATTTTGAATCGTAATTACACGGAAATATTCAAGATTTACCTTTTCTTATATACCTTCGATTATCATAAATCATTAGTATAATAAAGATCCAATTAGGAGCATACACTTATTCTGCAATTATACTAACAAACATACCTCTAAACATGCGAAAAAAATAATGCATGTTACTACATGAACCTCTAAATAGAGATTACACAAAATTACTATTTGGCCGAGGTAGCCTCGTATAAATCTGTAAAATAACCTTCATTTTACATTGATTCTGAAGGTTTCAACCTAAGGGTATCAAAATAAAGGGTTTTAGATACAATGATTTCGACGGACTACAACGGAAATTAAAATTTTAATTTACAAATAAAATAAGTGATATTAATAATAGTTTCATTAGCTAAAATTAGATTTATTATTAAGGTTATTGTAGTATAAACATAGACTCAGTAATATAATCATTTAAAACCAATGCCATTTAATACAATTTAAAAGCCCCGACAAATTTCCTTGAAGTAAAAACTTTAGCGATGAACTATAACTTGACTACAGTTAAGCCGTATCTTGCGTGTACGAAGTGCACCGACTCATTCAGAACATTTTTTACTTACTTTTTATGCTACACTGACATCTTTGTGTTCACTTTCGTTTTAACGGAATGATTGCCGTAAAGTAACCATATTTTCTAAGAAGTGCTGCTCTAAGCTTTGGAAATCACGTTAAATCTTTGATCATCACTACATTAGCAGTCGTTAGTGGGTACCAATACTCACTGAGCCTGCGTGGTCCATTTTATACTGTGATTTCACCCATAGGGGAGGCCTGAATCCCAGCAGAGGCTGACGATGATATTTTTTAATTGATAAGGTATAACTTTAGTTTGCTATGGTGACGAGTTACTAATATTTTGTGAAAGAGCTTAGTAATTTTTGTAAAAGCATTTTGTGAAACAGCGAAATAGAGTAATTTGGAGTATATGTATAGCTAGATTCTCTAAATAACAGGAAATTCAAAGTGATTTCATTTTTTATATTAAAAAATTGTGTATAAAATAAATAGACTATTAAAAAAATTGATCTTTTTTACAAACTGTTACTACGCAGAAAAAGTTCTTCTGAAATTATTAAATATTTATTTATTTTGACCAAGATCTTACCCACATTAAAAAAACATTGTTATTCGAATATTTTACTATTATAATAAATTTGGTAATAATAAAAATTAATAATTTTAATAATAAATCAATAATAATTTCATATGACTAAATAAAATACGTTTTACTACTTATTAGCCAGTCCAACGTTTTAAGTAATAAATAACCTATAGTTATTAGAGGTATAGCACCTAAACGACAACCAGTTATGTAACTCTTCCTTAGAGTTTTATGAAAATATAAAATGTGAATAAGACAGTTTTGACTGAGTTAATATTAAATTAAAGTTTGATAAATAAAAACGACGAAAAATAGTAAGTTTTTTTTCAGAGAACAAAAGTATAATTAAAACTCACCCGTAATTAAAACCTCTTCATAGCAAACAGCTCACTAACAACAAAAAGTTCCGCTCCATTTGTATAAAGAAAAACCAAGTTTCAAATTCACTGAATACGTATAAAAGTAGGTTATGGTGGGGAACGCGAATCGCGGGCGGAAGGTGTGGAGAACGGCAGATAACTGGCTACGACCGTAGCGCGCTACGAATACTGCCGCGCAACAGGCGACGAGTTTCGTAGCAAAAGCTGCAACAGATTTAGGCTTAGCAATTTCTGCTATATACAGTTCATGAGAAATATAGAAGTACATACTGTAAATTAATGTTATTTTCTATTCTCCAAAGAAAAACTATATATTCGTTTTTAAATGTACTGGTAGGTATTATGATTTATCAGAATAATATTGTAAGATAAAAAAAATATTATCAAATACCGCCTTAAAGTCTGCTTGATAAAATATTGGCTATAGCTTGAAAGCAAGTTTTAGCCGATATTTCATGTAGCATTTTTTCATTCTCAGTTAATATGAACTAGGGTTTTCACTGACTTTACCAACCTCACATACACATCAGTTCGCATTTAGCTTATTTTTTTTTTATATTTAGTTACTAGTAATTGAATTGATTAGTTTTTTGGTTTAGTATTATAGAAAAGAGTTTTGATATATTTAATTTTACCCTGAAGCTCCCCTAAAAACAGGTGCTTACCTAATAATGACCAGACTGAGGTAAAGTGTAATGTAAACAGTTTAAACTTCCATCTCACTATAAAACAAACTTAATTTATACTTGTCTTAAAAGCCAAACCGTCCCCTTTTTGACAAAAAAAACTGTATTTAGATTTAATTATAGTCTAAATTAAAAAAAAAGGGAAGGCATTTATTGAGCTAAATAAATAAATAAATTTATTAATATTCAAATTATACTAATACACTCAAATGTATTACACAAAAAATATATTTGAGTCCAATACTATTTCAGAAAGAAATTTGCAGATGTATATCTTAATAGATTTGACTGTTGAAAACAAGGGATTGTCATTTGATGGACTCCATGGTCGAGTGGCTCGCATATGGTTCAGGGATAAGCCACCCTGAGGTCCCGAGTTCGATCCCTGGTCGGGTCAACGTAGAAAACGAATATTTCTATATTGACTCGGGTCTGGGTGTTGTAGTACCGTCGATGTTTCTGAATTCTACAGCACAAGTACTTACTTGTTCTGTAGAATTCAGACTTGTTGTAAGTACTTATGCTGTGCAAGCTAAAGCTAGCTATTTATCTTAGATTCAGAACAATGTATGTGATGTGTAATCTTATATTTACTACTGCATATATTATGGTCACTTACTTAAAATTTCAGCCTTCGCATGGTCTTATGTCATTGTGTTTTATTAATATAATTTTTGAGCCATTTTATTTGCTTTGTTAACATCAACAGGTTTAAGTTTCGTTATACAATGGGTAGTATTGTTATAGTTTTCTACTACAGAGCTCAAAAAAAGAAGACACTAACGTGCGTATAAATCTTTCTACTTTAGAAGCTTTTTTGACAGAGTGGGTGAAATAATGGTTAATATTATGTATATTCTTTTAATAACTTTTAAATGTATCACTGTAAAAATCTTTACCTAAATCGATTTGTAAATGTTTTGGTTTTCGCAATGATTTAGATAAAATTTCATGCATAGCATTTATAACACATGTTTTCTGTTTTGATTTTATAGTATTTACCCAGACGTACATTGATAAAGTATCTATTACTATTTAAAATGTATTTAAACCCTATAATTATGAAAATCTATAAGATCAGCTTGCCATAAATCTTCTATACTTTTTGTACATCGACACGGAAAATTTCTCCTTGTTGCTTTGTGGTTTTCGTTGATTCTGCTTGAACTCCTTTTTACAATTTTTTTATTTAAGTTAGATTCGATAAAAATATCTATTTCTGTGTTAAACGATCTGAAGTAACTTTTCCCAAGTTATTTAGGTAAGTTTTCGCGTCCTTAATTATTTTTTATTTCATTTCTTAGTTCTTGAGCTGTTTTATCCTTATAAACTTTGTTCACTGCCTCGTCGTCTTCATAAGGATCCGACAATCCTTTCAATTTAGATGATTTTAAATCGTAATGTCCTATATTATAATTATACCTCCTTCCAACAGTTCTTCAAAGATTGCATTAATTTTATTATCCAAGTCAGTGTTGCCTGCATCACGTGATGTTAGTAATATTTTAATCGATCTACTAGGTCATTTGGATCATCCCAGTAAACCAAACCCGTATTTCTTTTTCCTTTATTTAAAACATTAATACCTTTGCCACGCGATAGACTTTCCACGCTAATAGTTACTTTTTTCTTAAATTGAATCAAGGGTTTTATAATATTCATATACTTAATCCTTTATTGCTGTTTATTGGTTTAGATGAATCACAATTACGCCTGTGAGCGTACGCCTGTTTCTAATAGTAGTAGTTTATAGTTTTTTAAGTCTTCTTCTGTGATTATATCTAAATTTGATATCTTTTTAAATATTAGTTCTTTTATTCCTTTTGTTTTTTTAAGTCTGCATTCCTATTTTAAGAATACTACCATCATTGTAAGCACGTACTTTGCCAAGCATCAATTTCTCGCGTTCGTTTAAATCCCATAAGGTATATCATCGGTCATTACATCAACTGATGTTGACCACGAGAGTGTATTATTTTTGACACTTAGTAATGACTGAAAAGACTTAAAGGACCTACGTCTTCGTCATATACATGTTTCAAATTAATATCGTCTTGTTTGAATAATATTATCCAGTTTAAATTGTCTCTTACGAGCTGTTCTGGTATTTTAGTGTTAGTTTGTTTAATATAAAAACACTCGATGTTTTTATGATGCCCTATAGCAAAATAATCCCGTATATTGTTTTGATTTTCGCAAGCAACGACGTCGAAAAGAATAATAGAATCACGTAAAGCTTTATGTGGGCGGGGACCATATTTAAAACATTTTCAAGATACAAATATGTTGTTCGATACAATTATTTTGAAAACACGTAAAGATTCCTAAAACGTAGACCATCTTTATGCAACAATAAAATTATTACTAAATTAGTTTTCCAGCAGTTTGATTAACCACAAATAAACCAGCGTATTGTCCAGCAGTGGGCGTCGTACGGCTGATATGATGATGATGATGATGATGATGATTGTACATATTTGGTAACGAACTACCATGATGTTTTGGCTCGTTCGGTAACGGAGTATAAAAGCAATCTAATTTGATTCTTTTTGATTGCCAATTTTCATATTTTTCTTTATACAGGACCACAGAGTTGTGCAGGTTTTAAATAAATGCATTAAAATACATACTTATACGATATATAAATAACGACTAGATAGACTAAAAGTCACACCGACTTAGAAGTCTACACAGACAGGATGATCAGAAAACGGTACGATGTGATCTAAACACAAACCCGTTTTGCTATTATAATTTTTATCATTTCCATGTCGAGTCAATTCATTTTGTAAAACTAACACGGTTTTAAACAGAGAATGGAAAAATATGCTTTGAACCGAAACCTGGTGCGGATTTGATTATTTATTATTAGGTTATCAGAAACACTTTTGCAACAGTGATCGAACGAAAGCGAGATCATTAGAGTAAAAAATGTTCCAGAATGCCCAATATTACCCTACTCGAAGCAAAACATATTATCACGAGAAAGGAAGATTCCCACTAGGACTCTGTCGCATATTATAAAAAAAGACCTGAAGCTCGATGCTTATCGTCGATATCGATATATCATGTCCTTAATCATCAGTGATGGTTTGATGGGGCGTATCTTATCAAGGCGTCACAAAGCTATATTTTTGGGAAAAAGGAGTGAAAAGTTCAGCCAAAGTGTATCGAGAGACAGTCTAAGATTGTGTTGTGAAACCTCTCAGCCATACACTTTTTAAAAATGTACCGTGGACTTTTCAGCAGGACTCTGCACCTGGTCACAAGATACGAAATACCCAAGCCTGGCTTGAAACCAACGTTCTGGACTTTAAATTGGACTACAAATTACGGTCAGTTTTAGAGGACATGGACACAATGTCTCTTAAAAAATCTCTGGAGCAATCAGTGGCCAAATTTCTTACGGAAACAGTGCGTAAATCTATAGATTCCTGGCCAGACAGATTATAAAAGTCAGTATAAAAGCCAAAGGTGGCCATTTCGAATAAAATATTTTTTAATTTTTTGCTAAGACATGCATATAGGTAATAATAAAATTACATATATAGTTTATTACTTCATAAAAAATGCATGTTTTATTGTAACAGACTTATGGCCGGACTAAGTTTAATAGGGAAAGGAAGTAAATGAATTTGATTACGCGGAGTTTGTAGAAATTTGAATGAGAGATTCTTTGCTAGCCAACTCGTAGTTGAAGATATGGTTCATTGCTGGTGAAATATAATCAGGCGCTTCTTTACGGCCTGAATAGTAGTCATGTATTCATATTAATTTGGTAAAATATATTACTTAAATTATGATATTATTATTTATATTCATTATTTTTTTAATTTTTGTGAGATTTTAAATCTATACTAAATACTATTGTGAGAAAAACAGAGTAAATATGTACTTGGGGCTGGGGAGCGCTATAAGATGTGCGAGTATATTACGCAGAGGAAATGTGACCCTTCACTTTTTGTTAATATTTGATTTTACTACCCATTTATTTTACATGCCGTGCGCTATATACGAAAGGAAATGTGACCCTTCACTTTTTAGTTAACGTTTGAATTTAATGGTCGGTTTAAGGGTCGAAAATAGAGTGTCTATTTTATTTTTCTAACTAGCTTTCCGCCCGCGGCTTCGCCCGCGTGGAATTCGGTTATATTGCGGTATAAAGCACAACTATAAGAAAACTTCTCATTCCCACGGAAAAATCTAAGAAGCGCGATGTAACGCTGGATACAATTAGTTGTTAAACCAAAACTGAATGGTACACTATATTATATGTTTTCCCTTGTGGAGCAAAAACATGCAGATTTTGGGCACTGGAAACCCGGGAACACGCTACATAGAGCTGACCATGCGAAAAACAATGTTTTTCCAAGTGTACTCCAGCAACCTTTAGAGTTTGGCCTTGTGCTTTATTAATGGTCATTGCAAATGAAACCCTTATAGGAAATTGTAGTCTTTTAAATTGAAATGGAAGGTCTGTTGGAATAATCGGAATCCGAGGAATGAGTCATTTAGTGAATCATTTAGCTTCAAAATTTACATTTTCATATTCGTTTGCAACATATAAGTAGATGTAAAAAAAACAATTTAGACGATAAAACAAATTGTACATCATCCCTCGGGAATTCCTCATTTTCGGGGATTCATTATTGTATCATTTAGCTTCTAAATTTACATGTTTATATTCGTTTGCAATATTTTACCTTGTTTTAAACGACACACAGCGCCATCTACAATCCATCAATATTTTTGTTTTCCTCGGAAATATCAATTTTTTCCAGGATATAAAGTACCCTATTATTTAATCCGGACTTTTATCTTTACGTCTGCAAAATTTCAAAGCAATCGGTTCAGTAGTTACGGCGTGAAAGCGGAACAAACGATCAAACAAACAAACTCACTTTCCGATTTATAATATTAGTAAGGAAAGGATTATTTAATTATAACACTAAATGGCTGTTTCATCGGAATTGATTTCCCAATCATTTGTAAAAATGTTTCTTTCAAATACTCCTCTCATTGATCAGACAACGCTGGCATACAGCGTAAATTGGTTCATTTTCGTTCGATCACTGTTGAAGATCACTGTAGAATTCTAAATCACACCCTTTTAGTCTATCCAGTCATTATTTATATATCGTATCTCTATGTATTTTAATGCATTTATTTAAAACCTGCACAACTCTACGGTCCTGTATAAAGAAAAAAAAATGAGAATTTGTGAAACAAAAAGAATCATTGAAATTATATTGCCAAATACAATACGCTGTGTTATTTGCGGTCCATCAAATTACGGGATAATTTAGTAATAAGTTTATTGTTGTATAAAGATGGTCTGCGTTTTAGTTATCTTTACATGTATTCAAAATAATTGTATCGAACAAAATATTTGTATCTTTAAATATGGTCCCCGACATATCGTATAATAAATTTAACCATAACAACGAAATATTGAGCCCACATGAAGCTTTACGAGATTCTATTATTCTTTTCGACGACGTTGCTTGCGAAAATCAAAACAATATACGCGATTATTTTGCTATAGGGCGTCATAAAAACATTGATTGCTATTATAATAATCAAACTTACACTAAAATACCAGAACAGCTCGTAAGAGACAATTTTAACTTGATAATATTATTCAAACAAGACGATATTAATTTGGAACATGTATATGACGAACACGTAAGTTCAGATATGTCCAAACCCAATTTCAAAAAATGTGCTTTGCTGTTTGGAATAAACCTTTCAGTTATCTTGTAATAAATAAGGACTGTGATATACATAATGGATGCTACAGATCGGCATTAGATACTTATATAATATTTGAATAATTACAAAAAAGATTGATATGTTGATCATAAATCACTTTCACTCGTGATTTGGTGTCAAGAAGTATTCTACGCAAGATGGAAAAAAAATTCAAACAACAATATCTGCTGCATCTGTAAAAAAAGTTGAATTGATGAAAGAAGCAAACAAATTTAACAACAAGACTCTGGCAACAATATTTAAGCCAATAGTAGAACCACTTGTTAACAAATAAAAAGGATGATAAACAACAAGAAGCAGAAAACCAATCTATACCTTCATCGAAAAAAATATAAAGGGACCATAGGGTATCTTCTTGTTCTTCCACTGAAGATTTCAACTATGATTACAGTGAAGAAGAGGAACTGTCTGACAGTGAGTTGCACAAAAACAAACCCCTTATAGTGCAACCTTCTGAAGATAACAATACCAGTGACGGATTCTTTAAGTCTTTTCAGTCATTACTAAACATCAAAAAAATACACTCTCGTTGTCAACATCATCTGATGTAATGACCATTGATATACCTTATTGGATACGAAACGAACGCGGGAAATTGATGCTTGGCAAAGCATGTGCTTATAATGATGGTAGCACCCCTGAAATAGGAATGCAGACTTAAAAAAAAAACAAAGAGAATAAAAGAACTACTATTTAAAAAGATATCTAATTTAGATAGGTATAATCACAGAAGAAGACTTACAAAACTATAAACTACTACTATTAGAAACCAATGCTCACAGGGTCAATTGTGATTAATCTGAACCAATAAACAGCAATAAAGGATTTAAGTATATGAATATTATAAATCCCTTGTTTCAATTTAAGAAAAAAGTAACTACTAGTGTGGAAGGTCTATCGCGTGGCGTAGATATTAATGTAATAAATAAAGGAAAAGAAATACGGATTTGGTTTGCTGGGATTAAAAATATTACTAGCATCATGTGATGCAGGCAACACTGACTTGGATAATAAAATTAATGTAATCATTGAAGATTTTTGGAAGAAGGTATAATTAACAACATTATTTGTATGAGCTCCATTTTTTTTTATAGTCCTAATGATAACCATTTTTTTTCTCCCCATTTGAGGACTATTAGAAAATGTTTAAAGTTAGAAAACACACGTTATAATAGTTAAATATATTTTATAGAATCCGTAAAGCAACTAAACGTATTTAATTCAAAGACGGGTGTCGCTATGGTGACATTTATAATTTAGAAAGATTGTATTAATTTTTTTTTCACATTTTTTTACATTTACATTACTTTTTGAAACAGGTCTTATTGGCTCAGTAGCCAGCTTAGTTTCAATTGCAAATCGGTAACTTCGTTTGTCCCGGTTAGTCAGAAAGATGTATATACTAATAAGTATTACACCTTCTCGTGAACAAAATCGCAGAAACGGTACAAATTTAATGTAAGTGTATTTTTATTGATAAGGTTTTGATAGGACAGTAATCTCTATGATAAAATTAATATTATCGCTTATCTCTAATTACACTCATTAATATAATTCAGTTTGTTTAGGATAGGAGTTCAGGCAGCAGAAGAAAAGGTATGTCGTTATTTTTTTATAAATATTGATGTATTATAACCAAAAGTGTAACGTCCCCTTTGCTAAGGCACCGGCCTTTTAAACGGATAAAAACTCCATAGGGAGAATGGGCCACTTCTCACCAAGCGGGCTCAGTGTGAACCGCTCGAATAAAATTAAAACAACTTTACTATATTATTTTCAAATTCATCACGGTGCGCTTGTCGTCAACTTTTGAAATTACAGTAAACAGCATAAGGATCAAAGATTATCTATCCAACTGAGATTAGAGATCATAAAACTAAGAATAACTATAAATTTCTAAAAAAATATTTTTCCTCATTACTATGAAATTATTGCAAAGGATCAGGAACTTGTCATAGCTGCTCCATCTTATTTATTTAATAAAAAGCAAGAATCTAGCATCATTCTTATTATATCTATTAATCTCTTGTGATTATTATTTAATTAAGCATACCTTTACTGCATTCTGAGGTATTGAAGATTTTCAGTGTTCAATATACTCCTTTTTGCCGTGTGTGTGCTAATATCAATATAGAAATAACGCTACGGCCATCGACATTTACACAGTCCTTTTGATTTTCAAATCCACTAAACACATTTTCATTGGACACGTTTCTTTTTTTGGTCACAAATACCAAATCTTGTAACGAACTTCGTTAATAACTTTTCTAATATATTAATTTTAAGCTAACGTTATGGAAAATTGCTTAAATGCTAGTATTATGATACCAGTAAAATAATATCAGCAATCAATTTTACTACTAACTTATTTCTAAGTAATATTTAATAGTCGTAGTACTATTTCATTATCACCAACCTTTAATTATACAAGCAGACAAGAACATGTCTTATCAATGGGATTGATCTTCTAATGTAAACTACTAAGTTGAGTTAGTTATCTCAATATCGTTTCTTTATCACACAATTATCACATTTAAACTTTTTCCTTATTTACACCTCGGAAAATATCAATGAAGACTTATAATTTTCTATTAAAATTCTTTTCATTATGGTAAAATGTGTAATTTGCGTACATAACCAACACAGAAGTCAAATATTAAGTAACATTTATACAGCTTGATAACTAAATCCAAAGATTTTATCAAAATTTTAGGGTTAGCTCATCCTCATAGCCTATGATAGTCAAACTAAGCCGAACGATAAAACGGTTCTTATGAAGCGATCCAAATTATTTACTGACTCATCTTCCTACATCTTGTTAAGATGCATATATAAAATAAAAATAATAGTGTATGCGTCGAAACGTCCTTTACAGAAGTCGAAACATCAGGATTAAATCCTTACTAATATTATAAATCGGAAAGTGAGTTTGTTTGTTTGTTTGTTTGTTTGTTTGTTCCGCTTTCACGCCGTAACTACTGAACCGATTGCTTTGAAATTTTGTAGACGTAAAGATAAAAGTCCGGATTAAATAATAGGATACTTTTTATCCTGGAAAAATTGATATTACCGAGGAACAACAAAAATATTGTTTGCTTGATATATGGATTGTAGATGGCGCTGTGTGTCGTTTAAAACAAGGTAAAATATTGCAAACGAATATAAACATGTAAATTTAGAAGCTAAATGATACGATAATGAATCCCCGAAAATGAGGAATTCCCGAGGGATGACGTACAATTTGTTTTATCGTCTAAACTGTTTTTTTTACATGTACTTATATGTTGCAAACGAATATGAACATGTTAATTTTGAAGCTAAATGATTCACTAAATGACTTATTCCTCGGATTCCGATTATTCCAACAGACCTCCCATTTCAATTTAAAAGACAACAATTTCCTATAAGGGTTTCATTTGCAATGACCATTAATAAAGCACAAGGCCAAACTCTAAGTGTTGCTGGAGTACACTCGGAAAAACATTGTTTTTCGCATGGTCAGCTCTATGTAACGTGTTCCCGGGTTTCCAGTGCCCAAAATCTTCATGTTTTTGCTCCACAAGGGCAAAACATATAATATAGTGTACCATTCAGTTTTGGTTTAACAACTAATTGTATCCAGCGTTACATCGCGCTTCTTAGATTTTTCCGTGGGAATGAGAAGTTTTCTTATAGTTGTGCTTTATACCGCAATATAACCGAATTCCACGCGGGCGAAGCCGCGGGCGGAAAGCTAGTATAAAATAAAATATACGTAAAATCCGTAAAAAAGTCTTAGTCTAATGTGTAATGTGCGCGGAAGTGTAAAAACTAAACACGTAAAATGTGTTAATAATAGAGGCAACACAGGCAACAGTAAATTTGATATGTATTACAATAGAATGAAAGGCTAGTATCATCCTTATCCAAGGAGAAAGAAGACATTGACTGTGGGATATTTATAGAATTAAATTCTTTTAAAAATTCCCACCGCAGAAAAGGAACGCTAACTTTTAATTTGTTTTTACAATGTTCTTTATTGAATGTAACAATCGTTCATAGTTTGTAGTCGTGTATAAGTGAGAAAGTTCACTTGACATATACAAATTATGTGCTTAGATCTCCACCACATCTAACAAAAGAGCGATGATCTTGAAACGATCTTAATAAAACAAGTCTAAGAACTATTGCTAGAATATTTAATAATGAGATTCCATGGCTAAGTAGCTAACAATACCAAAATGACAATAATTATGAGATCAGAACTAAAGGTCGTAACAGAGTAACTATTTATATGTCAATCAAAATCATAGGTTGAATAATGGAACATGTATTAAATAAACTTTCATGTTTCAAAAGGCATAACGGCACGATAACTCATGGTGTTGGTTGAATCTGCAGTTGAAATTACTTACTTAATCGCACTGGACCCGCGTGCCCGCAATCATCCATAGGTTATTGATGATGAATGTGAACGTTAAATTTATTAACGGCAAGGTTGGAAGGATATAGACAAACAAATGGTTTTATAATGAATAATCGGTTTTGAGCATAATAACTGTATGTAAATAAGTTTTACTTTGACAAAGCCAAGATAATAGAGTTTGTTTTGTAAAGTCTAAATCCAGTGAGATCAATGATAGACTGTAGTACGTAAAAGTTAGTTTGATTACTGCAACAGCTGTCATGGACATCACGCCTTGCAATTTTAGAATTTTGGAAACGTAAACTTATCCTGTGAAAACGTCATACTTTATTGACGGGATTGCAAGAATGGTGTTGTACGCGATGTGCGACTGAGCACAGACTACATACAATCAATCTTGCAAAGGAAATAAATCGCAAACAATATTCAGTTATAATGTTATTTAATTTAGTGTATGTGACAGAGTTGCGGATGCTCTTGGCATCGAAGTAGCTTCAGTGACTCGCATCACCAAAGAAAAATATGACGAGATGCCGGAAGAAGCCGCGGGCAAATTATTGTCACCAATAAAAGCTTCTCCAGTCACGAATAGTGATAATTTCAACGTCGTTGCAATTTGTAACCTATGTCGTTGCCTACTACGCATGTGGAGAATTACCTATACTGAAAAAATTATCGGTGTTCCTTAAAGATGCAGGTTTATAAAGAAAGCTTACCGAGCTTACAGCTTAGCAAGCTTATTTGTACAAAATTTTGAAAAAAAATGGGTTCAAATATAACCAGAGTGACAAAAGGAAAACAATAATCGAGAGAACGGACATCGCCCTTGTCCGGATAGATTTCTTGCAAAAAGTCAAAAACATTTCGGACTGGGACAAAATAGTTTTTCTTGATAAAACATGGCTCAACGCAAACCAAACTGTCTCAAAATTGTGGAAAGATTATAAATAGGAATCATTCACCAAACTGCTGATAAAGGAAATATTATTAATGCTGGAACATTATCAGGTTTTGTGCCCGATTGCCCGATTCAAGTCTGTAAAGTATCACGAAGAATTGAATTTAAAAAAATTCAAAGAATGGTTTTTAACACTTCTAGGCAATTCAAATGAGCCGAATTTTATAATCATATACAACGCTTCATATCACACTGTACAGGCAGATAAGGCGCCAACGTCAAAAAACCGAATATAAGATTTAATTTTTTGGCAGCAACAAAAGTGTATAGAGGCCAATGAGAAAATGCTGAAGAAAGAATTATTACAATTGGTGAATATTCGTAAACCTCGAACTCCGTCGTACATCTTGGATGAACCATTTCATCATACATTTCATTTCATAAACAAAGGAAGTATACTGTCATCCATTTAACCCCATACCACTGCAACAACAGTACAACCCAATTGGTTGTACTGGACCCAGTTCAAAAGCGTGTAATATTTTTTTATATCTATACTTGTTTCAAAACCTTATTACTTACATTAATAAATTTTACCTATCATTATAATAATATTACTTGTCATTCTAAGTTACGTATCGAGAAATAACACAGTACCGCCTTCTACAGCAAACGAAATGCTAACATAATTGCAAGATGCATGTACACATGTTACACCAGAAGATCGGAAGAAGTTAGTTAACAAATGTAAAAAACATATGCAGGAAGATTGGAAGCGAGATGTTTACTTTGACAATATTATATGTTAACAGGAGTTGATTATCCATCTTCTAGACCATTCCAGCGACTTCGAATCCGATTTCTAAAAAGAAATTGATTTAGGATAAGTGACATTAAAAATATGATATTTGGTTGAAGTGTTTGATTTTCTTATAATTGCTTTTTTTTGCAACAATAACATGACATTTGTAAATTTATTGTTATAATTATTAAACAAAAAGTCTAATAAAAACATTAAATCGACGATAATAATTTTGATCGATCAACATTGTTACTTTGACATCTGTCGCAGCGATCAAGTTAAGTTTTACAAATTATCAAAGAGTATGTAATCACCTAAGGCGCTGGCCTGTGGTGATTTACTAAAAGAACATGTTTTTTTTTCATTAATAATATAAGTCAATTTATTAAATACTACATGTAAAACACAATATATATATCAGCATCCACTCACAGAAATAGTAAAGCAAATTGATATGCTAAGTTTCAAAAATGGAACGAATTATAAATTTTCCTTGACTTACTTTAAATTGTATTATAATAGAAACCTTAGTAAACAAATATACAATGTAACTGGAAAATTGACTTTAAATTATTGGAACCAAAAAACAGATGACTTCATGATTCCTAAAGAGACCTCAAAAATGCGTTGCTTTTATATTCATAAAAACAATAATACTTTATGGGGCTACTTTGGCTATTATCGACCAATCCGCCAAAAATTCTTAACGGCCACATCTGATTTAAACAAATTTAGGTGATTCTTTTGGTTTTAATGTTAAATTAGGATGAAAGAATGTTAGGTAAGAAAAGTTTAAAGTAAAAGGTAATTTATTAATCCAATCCTGATGATATGATGAAAAGGTTAGCAAAGTGGCCACCTCCAGCAGCAATTCACGTTCTATACCTATGTAAAAAATTGCCTATAAGCTTCTATGTTCTTTCTCACAACGTGTTCGTCTTTTGCAATCTTCTGCCACAGCTCTTGTTTACTTGAATCGTCTTAAATGAAGAAATCGATGGGGTTGATGTCAGGTGTGCGTGGAGGCCGCTGCGTCCAATCCATTTGTTGGGGTATGTTTCATTTCGGTAATTTCAGGCTTGCGTTGCGTAGTGACATAGGGCACTGTCATTTTATAACATTATGTTCACCCATGCTCCGCGAGAAGGGATCGCGCAAAATTCATTTAACTTAAATTGAACTAAAGAAAAACTATTAAATGTTAAAATCCTAGGTTTCCTGTAGTTAGTTATTGGTTAATTAACAAATTTACTAAATTAAGGATTAATAAAATTGCTAAATATTTTCATTGAAGAAGTCATTGAAGAACGATTTCAATCATAGCAGCCCCTAAAAGTAGTACTTGTTTTAATGATAGATGACTAAAACTAAGTCTGGCGTATTCTTGGGGCCTACTTATAAATTATGAAATCACCTGTTTAAAATTTTTAGTTAAAGTTGTAAATATAAGTTGTAATTAGTAATCGGGATCCTATCTAAGTTGGTGGATAAGCAAAATGGGTTGAAAAATTTAAAAGTTATGTTAGCCCTAATAAACAAAAATATAGTTTTCAATAAAGGTAAGGTTGGTGACCACGTAAGTTTAAAAATACGCTCGTTATTTACATTAAGCAAGAGAAACATTACGGAATCCTATTAAACATAGTAGAATAAAAACGTGTGCCATACCTACAATTATATCGGCGGAACGTAGTACACACCAAACCTTTTACAGATAGTAATAGGAATTATAATTTAAAAAGTACTTTGTCATAACGATAACAATCGAGTTTTATCTAGTTGAAAGATAAATATTTTATTTTTAAAGGAAATAGTCTATTAAACGCAACTTATAATCCACAAAACATTATTCGCTTTATAAGATACTAGCGACCCGTCCCGGCTTCGCACGGGTGGACAAAATTCTTAAAAAAAATTCTAGCATTAAATATAGCCTATGTTACTCAGCGTTAATGTAGCTTTCCAATGGTGAAAGAACTTTTGGAATCGACTTAGTAGTTTTTTAGTTTATTCATTGCAAACATACAAAAATACAAATCTTTCCTCTTTATAATATTAGTGTAGATAAAATACGCATGTAAAAAACGACCACGCCTCCGAGCCCCCCAGCTAGGATACGTATTTTATATTTTATAGAAATATGGCACTATAAATGTAAAAAATAAATATTATAAACATTATTATTCGCTTTAACTAAAAAAAGATTATTTATTACATATCTTACAAAATATTAAATTTTTATGTTCAATATTTTGCTTTACTTGATGATGCTCAAATACTGCAAGGTTGGGCATAATTAAGTAATAAATAATTTAATGATATTATCTATCTACTATTTGCGGACAATTTTCAACTGGATAGAGTGAGAATATTAATATTCTGAAGGTGATGATAGAATTGTGATGCTATGTTTGTGTCGAATGTGTTTTTCATCCTAATTTTTATATTTTTGTAATATTTTTTGTAATTTTATGACTTTAGATCCATGAGATATTAAGGATCGCGTGCTATATGCACCAAGCCATGAGGGTATGGAAATAGTAAAATGACTAATATGCCAACATATGTTATTTTTAAGTTGTTACATGTAAAGTAACTTGTAATTGAAATTGAAATTATATGTAATTAATGTATATTATGTTGCCAATAAACTTATCATAACTTATAGTTTTTGAAGACGATTTATCATCAACAATAGTTAAAATTGTCTCTTAATCAGTTTCTTTCCCATATAAGTGTAAAATAGACAGTGGTCTTAAGGGGCATTATATCGTCATGAAGAGAGCCTGAGTGGCCTAGCAGACACGGCATTTAGCACTTGCCAAAAGATAGATTTGAATCCAGGCAACATTTTATTTATAGAATCGCATTGTTTATTCAATCTTAAAGACAAAAAATAAAGTAATTTCATACTTTGTCCTCTTAAATGTACAAAATGAGACACGATTCTCAAGTAAATAACTTCAGCGAATTTCCCAATATTCATCTTGAACGGTTGATAAGTTTGATTTTGCAACATGTTATCTACAATTGAGAAGAATGATTCCTTTTCGATTCGTATGGAATTCGGTACAACGCGATAGAGTTATCTTATCGATAAACCCGATTGATTAAATGGATCCTCTATAGATCTATCTTCGGCATTTTAACTTATCGCATTGCTTATCGTGAACTATTTACTTTGCTCGCAGTAAAATATAAATCAGCAAAACTTTGAATTTGTACTACAATAGCAAAAAGTTATTTAGAATCTTTTAAAAATTATCTTATATTAATATGGTTCTATATAAAATAAAGCAATCTAACAACACTTTATTTTCTTCTCAAAAGTACTTTGAGACATGGTCAAGAACAACTGATATATATGTAATATTTCTCACATAGCGTTAATATACAAAAGTTCTAATGTTATTTCTATACCAACCGAACAAAGAAATGTTGTTTTATCATACGTTTTGTATACTATACAGTTCTTTTCTCAACAAGTTCTGAAATGCCTTTAGATTTGGGTCATTATTTTTAAGTAAAAACTTCTTTAGCATCGTTGTGATTTGAAAGTCAATGAAACGAAAAAGCGACAGACACATAAAATCATAACATTCAATGTAGGAGAAAATGAGATAGGATCATTATACAGTGTCTCTTTGAAATGAAAAAGCGACAGTAAAAAATTTTGAGCTCTTTAGGAGCAACAGAATTTTGAGTTATAAAATTAGAAAATTTTGCGGACAGACAGATGGACCGAAATGAACGAAAGCAAGTTAATAAAAACAAACACATAAATTCATAAGATTTAACGTAGGAGAAAATGAGATAGGAAGCATTGTGTACGTGTGTTAATACGTGTTTGTGAGCGCATGCGTAGCTTGAGAGAAGGCATCACAACAACCGTGGTATTTTGTATACGTATACGTATTATTTTTGAAGATTTCACTTCATACATTCAACATTGTATAAAAGACAGATTTAAAAAAGCAACATAAAAATGTATATTAAGTATTTGTCGATAAATATTAATATGTAGTTTAAAGTAGACCAAAGCCGCACCCGTTCACGAGCCAGACGCATGATGCAGCCATCGCGTCACTCAACTATATTTTAGGGCACGTAGCGCATCACACGCCACCACCCAAGAGAGGTTCTAAGAGAGCATCTCTTACTTCAACTTATCAATAAAAAAATAGAGTTAAAATTATCAAATGCTAATAGCTGTATAACATGACGAGTGTTAAAATGATACACATTGCTTCCGATACCATTACTGCCATGCATCGAGATTTATTAAATAGTCGTTGTCTTTATAATAACTTTTGGACATGAGCTTATTTATCACATACTGTTTATGTGTATGCAAAGACAAATCAACTATACTTTTTGGAACTTTATAAAATAGACTATTCCTCTCTCCAAGAATGAGTCTCCTGTTTATTAATCTAAAACTTGGTAAGGCAAGTCTATCATTATTTATTTTATTAAAGCAATGTACATAGCTATGTTTTATAGTAGTTCTTTTGTACATAGATTATGTTCTCATGAATGTGCTGTCCCGACACAGTATATTGATTTCCTTAAACAAGTATCTGAGAGAATCTCTAGGCCGAAGGTTCTATTGCGTAGACAGGTCTTTTATGTAGAAAAATAAAAACGCTTTTAACATTAGCCGTTGAGCCCCACAACAACAACTCGTATGACATAACATTATTAAAAAACTTTAAATTATTGCTAGCAAACAGATGTATAACTTTTGATAGAACACTATTTACATCTCATCTGAATATAACACTCTCTCGCATAGATTTTTAGCATAGTAAGGAAGGTCATTAATATACCAATATAAGAAGAGCAAGGGCCCCTTTATATTGGTCCTTGGGGCAAGCCCATAGTTATAAGGGTTCCAGCTAACTTACTCTTATTAATGACAACCTTATGAATTCTATTTGATAAATCAAGCATAACCATTATGTTCCAACATTTTAAGTATTTGGAAATCATCATAATCAAAGCACTTAGAAAGATCGCAAAAGATGGTATCTTGCTTGATTTTCCAAGCAAGCAATATGTTCTAAAAGTGCAACTCCAGCATCAGTAATACTTTAACCTTTAGTAAAATCGAATTGAATATTATGACAAGTTTATAGCTAAAGTAAACCAATAACTGCATATAGACATTATTTCAAAAATTTTGCTGAGCCGGTGCTATTACAGATATTGGTTAAAAGCTACCTTTTAAGTCACTTTTTTATCGATTTGTTAAGGTTCAATGAATTGTTATATTTCATTTAATTAGGTAAAATCCCTTGATCCACTCTTTAATCACAACAACAAACTTAATAAGGCACAATTATATAAGGTATTGATTTGATAAAATCATTATTAATTTATTTATATATAAATGTATGGGGTATGCCCATAAATATTTTATTTCTTTAATATGAATAGTATACTTGAACTACTATAAAGTAAATACATACTATATAATACAATAGTTTTTGGATATTTAGAATCAGCTGTATTATTTAACTATACTTTATGTTTTTTATGGCAACATTAACTTAATAGTTTTATTGGATATTTTTTTATTTATTTGTTTTATTGTTTTTTCCAGAAATGCATTTAATTCTACTTGCCGCTCTCTTGTGCTCCGCTGCTACTTTTGTTATTGAGCCCCGCAATGAAGACCTCGCGGCTCGGTACAATTTGCCCAGGGAAACCACTCCTCTATTTTACGATGTCACTTTGTACCTAGACCCAGACAACGAAGAATACTTCTTCGGCAACGTTTCCATTAGGATTGTACCGAATTTCGCAACTGATGTCATCGTTCTTCACGCTATGGAAATGACGATCGACAACGTTGAAGTGTGGAATATGACCAATAATGTCCCTAATACAAATATTTACTCGTACCACGTATTAGCTACTGATGACACTCATTTGCTGAGGATTCACGTGGACCAGACCATGAACCCAGATCAGATTTACATCCTTAATATTGACTATGTTGGTCAGTATGCCACCAACATGTTCGGTATATATGTTTCGAGTTATGTTGAAAATGAAGTTACACAGTAAGTATATTAGTGAGTAAGTTACCTAATAATGGAAAATACATAAAAAAAAATCTTAAAAAGAATATTTAAATCTTATATAGTTTTATGGCGTGGTTGATTTTGGCGAGACAGTTCTGTAGATTCTTGTAATCAAAACGTTTTACCACGCCCGCAATCGTACGATGTGCAAGATCGGTGCGCATTGTATAAGAAACCTGTGTATATAGCAGTCTGAGCAATTAAATTTGATCAACTGTGTTTTTTATGTGTATTGGTTTGATATATTCTTTTTTGTTTCAGGAAACTTATCACTTCTCAGCTTCAACCAACTTTTGCCCGTCGTGCATTTCCTTGTTATGATGAACCTGCAATTAAAGCGATTTTCAAAACTACCATTGTTTCGCCACCGACATATACGGTGATCAGAACAAATATGCCGGAAATCAGCAATGAGTAAATATTATTTTAATTTATCTACATAAGTCGTTCCTTATTCGTACATTTTTGTAAAATCATTTGTAGGCAGTTTATTAAATCATAAGAATATTTGAAATGATAAGTGTTTATAAAATATATAATGTTTGTCACGCTAGTTGTAATGACAACAGCAAGATATTGTTAACATTTTTCCTTTTTTTAGGACTCTAAGTAATAGTTGGGTGAAACGAGAATTCAGAGACACTGAGGTGATGTCTACATACCTTCTCGCTTACTTGGTCTCTAACTTTGAATATATCGACAATTCGGAAAACCTTATATATCGTGTCCCTTTCAAAGTCTTTTCCCGACCAGGGACAAGTAACACTGCTGAGTTTGCAATGGATTTCGGACAAAAAAACATGATTGCCTTAGAGAACTACACAGAGTTTGAATATGCTTTTCCTAAAATGGATAAAGCGGCAGTACCTGATTTTGCAGCTGGTGCTATGGAGAACTGGGGGCTTGTCATTTACAGGTTATTATAATTATGTTCTACATTTTTATTGTATCGTAAAATAAAGTGATCTTAAAATATTAATATAGCTACAACATACTGCATCGAACACATAGATGCGTTGGTTATCAAAGCATATTTTCTCGAAGTTCATAATACAGTAAACTTCAATGAAACATGAAAATGTTTGTTTGAACATGGGTTTTCACATTTATGTGATGAAAATCCATATCGGTTTCTTTTGAATGACAAGAATGAGGTCACTTTTTAACCAAGTAGGTATAAATTGATGGTGATAATAAGACGAAAATCGATGCAACGTAGATATTTTTAAATAAGGTAATACTTATTTATATAGTACACACAAATTTTTAGTATATATTTATTCTAAATATATTTTTTTTTCTGATGTTAACTATTACCTGGGGATTTAAAAATAATATTTACCAATGGATTCGCTTTACTTCGATTCAACTAGATTTAATTTAGTACCTGAAAGTATGTAAGTTAGGTTAAGATTATTTACTTTGATAAATATTTACATTTTACAAGCACTTTGTAAATTAATGTAAAGCAACAGAACCAAAAAAAAGAAATACTCGAGTATTATGTTTGAATATTTAGTTCTTACACTTCCGCGCACATTACACATCAGAATAAAACACTTTTTTACGGATTTTTGCGCATGTTTTATTTTATTTTATAGATTTAATATAGTATTTAGAGCCGTGATCACAGGATGAGGATCCTGTGATCACGGCTCCTGTAAAGGAGTCGAAACGTCAGGATTAAATATAAAATAAAATAAAACATGCGCAAAAATCCGTAAAAAAGTGTTTTATTCTGATTATGTTTGAAGTTAGATCATTGGAATTTTATAATAGAATAGATTTGTAGAGTTTCAGTATTCGACACCGACTTGATGAAATATTTAATGAAACCAATAATGGCGATTCGGAAGACTCTGATCAAGTTACCATGATACTTATTTGTATCCTCATTTTTCATCAAGCTTATAGTCTCATCAAAGGTTGGATCATTATTACGCCGAGTAAAGACTGTAACACATCGCGTGCGGCGGAGGGGGAGCCCCCGCCATTTTGGAGGCCATTTTTTCAGGACATTTTTATTTTGGTCGCATTGCCTCATATACTTGTTTTGTCACTTCATCAATCCTCTCTACAAATATAAATATAAATTTATATTAATAGGTTTCGGTGTTTAGTTTTGCGCATCTATCAAGCTCCTCGAAGGTATGATATCCTAATACACCGAATATGCACAAAACCAACCTTTTTTGATTGAAATGCAGTTATTTTTTTTTCTTTTTTAAATAGTTCCTGCATTCACACCAATTAACCTAGCCCAAAGTAAGCACTTTTAAGGCTTGTGTTATGGATACCAGGGTAACGGATAGACATACATATATCATACATAAATAAGTAATACTCATAGAAATATATACAAACATCCATGACTCAGGTACAAATACTCGTATTTATCATAAAAACATTTGCCCCTTCCGGGATTCGAACCCAGGACCGTCGGTGCGAAAGGCAGGATCACTACCGTTGCACCAAACGGACGTCCAATTCATTAGATTCTAACAAAATACATTGCATTACCGTAGTATATCGGTCATTAATTATTATTTTTGTTACAGAGAGGTAGCTCTTCTAGTTCGAGAAGGCGTGACAACCACATCCACTAGGCAAAATATCGGCAGGATTATTTGCCATGAAAATATGCATATGTGGTTTGGAAACGAAGTTGGACCTTATTCCTGGACTTACACATGGTTGAATGAAGGTTTCGCTAATTTCTTCGAGAATTTTGCAACTGACTTGGTAAGTCCTCAGTAAGTTTATTTTTTAATTTTTAAGGTTCAAATATGACTTTTTTTTACCTATGCTAATGTACAAATCTTTGTCATTACAAACTAAAGTGACAGGTTGCCATACCTTAACTTCTGAAAACTTTTTATTAACATGTAATTATTGCACTTCAACGTTTTAGTTCAGTACTTAAAAAAAATAATGCCATCTGGGAGGTGTTTTTCAAGCATAGGTAAGAAAAAATTAGTAGTTACTATGAATATTATGTAGAACTACTAATAGATATAAACAACTCACCATTGTCACAGAACCCAATGCTTACTTGAATTTTTAAATCAGAACCATTTTTCAAAATATACTCCAACTATCCTGATAGCTTTTATAAATTGATAAAACAATATGATAATAAAACAATATTTTTTTTACCTTGTCACAAAGGTACTTCCAGAATGGCAAATGATGGATCAATTCGTGATTAATATGCAAAATGTATTCCAATCTGATGCAGTCCTCAGCATCAACCCTATGACTCACCCAGTGTACACTCCCTCTGAAGTTTTGGGTACTTTCAACGCCGTTGCTTATCAAAAATGTAAGTAATGTTGTTTCTTTAAATGGTTCTGCAATGTCAGTAGTATAATTTGTCACGGTAATAATGATACATTAATAATAATTTTGATTTATTATATGTTTATGCAAAACATCCATTATATTCGACAATTATCAACAAGCTTAATTTTAAAGCCACTGAATAAATTTCCTAATCGCGTTAGAATAATCGATTTAAATCGTCAAAAATTTAAAATGTTTCTTTCCATAACTTTAAATAAATGTGTATTCATAGTTCTAAATAACATTCTTCTTTATGATTACACAATATAGAATGTTATATACTTTTGCAGTCTTGTTAAATAATATATGTCCACTGAATAATTTCATAAAAAAACCAAACCGAAAAATCAAACTAATAATAAAATTAAGTGATGCACTTGAAGTTCACTTAGTAATTTGAACACAAATATTTACATTTCTACTGTTTAAAATATTTTAAGTTTATTGTTCACTGTATAATTTCTGAGCTTGTCAGAAGCAAGTTAATGTTATAGTCAGTAGAAAATTTGTTATAAGAATATTCTCTTCTAACATAGCCTTCCGTTATTGGTAGTTTGTATGAGCGATAGGCATATAAATAAAGTGCGCCTGAGCAAGTCAAGAGTGTCAGTGCGAAGAACATTTTTTGCCCATTTGTAAGTTTTGATATACATCAAGCGTCATGATGAATTTAAAGAAGTAGTAAGTTATGTTGCTTGCAGAGGCGCTCATAACTTATGGAATATTACTTAATCTTTTCAACTAGGACTCGCACAAATTGTCTACAGATTTTCCCTAAATGCATAATCCGCTGTATCATAATGTAATCGGATTATAATACAGCGGATTCCACACTTTCAATGCATACTCTAAGTGGTTACGTACGAAGACACTTTGATGGCCTTCAGAATTTTACTCATGACATCCGTTTCATAAACCCAGAGCCCTAGAAGCCTTACTATTTAATATGATCAAAGATAAATTAAGGATCACGTATCACAACCACATCCCTAAAATAGTTGATTCGAGTCAAAACATTTTTGGTATTCAGTGCACACTACATCCACTTACATTAATAAAATCATCGGCTACAATGAAGTTAATATTTGTAGAAAGTCATCTAAAAGACTGCTCCGTTTCCCATTAAAAGATCTGCCTAAACTAAAGAAGACATCTAAATGGACTGATCTTTTCAGTATTTATGCAAAGTAACGTGGTATTTAACGATAGTTTTTGCGTTTTTTATGTACCGGTGTAATAAAAACTGACATCTTAAAAACAGAAAAACAACTGATTGTATAGCATCATGCTACGATGCCGATCATACTTTAGATGTTGTTGTTGCGTTACCTATGACTCGAGCTAAAAAATGTGCTGACTTCTTCATTTACTGTACATACCTTAGATTTAGCAATTCTGATTCAGTCGTGTTAAGTGGTTTAGTCATGGGTACCGGTAGATTTATCTCTTCTTTTTCAATGAGTGTACTGATATTTTCAATGTACAAAACAAAAATATCTGTAAAGCATAATTTATCTGATTACCTGATAATATTGTTAATAAAAAAAATAATCAGACACTGGTGATGCAGTCACCGGATATTTGTAATCTCTATATTTTCGATGAAATCAATTCTATTCTTCCAACGAATTGTCAAGGTCTTGGTCTCTTCAATTAATCTATAATTGGAAGAGCACTGACCCGGATAGCGAGGGAAGTGGGTTCAAGTTCCGCCTGACACCTGAGACAAGTTTAATTTTTTGACGTGATAACGTCTTATGTGTCGATTAACGCCGGCTACATGCACGAAAAAGCATGACTCATTATCACGTTCCCTCATTGTAATGTTCCGTTACTGTCACGTTTCGCCTAAGCCGAGCGTGCAAGTGAGAGCGCGGAACAAGCGACAGAGAGACACGATCGACCTAAGCATTCGGCTTGTGACGCATCTATCTCTTTTCTACTCCATCGGCATATGCGTCCGAGTAGAAGAGAGGCAGCGGCAGCACACAACCCACACGTGAACTGTTTTTTTATTGATTAGTGATCTCATATATTTGTTCCTTGATTATTAAAAAAAGTAGCATTGGTCGGCGAGTGCAGTAATAATAGGTTTCGTTACAATTTTGACTAAGAAATTAATATGACTCATAAAAATGACTGTCTAAAAAGTCAACTGCGGAAGATATTAAATATCACAAATGTGTATAAGTTGTAAATAAATTGTTAAATTGTTACTTGTAATTAATCGGTATAATTAAAGTAAAAAAATATTTGAATTAACGAGAGCAAATAAAGGATAATTATCAAAAAAAAATTAATTTTCAATTGACTCCTCTCTTTTTTATACAAAATAATTATACTTCAGTGATTATAATTCAATTCAATTCATAAAAGTATGCAATTTTTTACCATGTTTTCATTTGACGTTATCACGTAAAATTCGTTCGTAAACCGACTTTATAGACAACCAAATTTTGCTTTTAATAATTTCTTTGAATATAAATATCTTGAAGTTAAATTGTCTATTTTACCTTTGTAATAAAATTAAATTGACATGAAATGAATTGGTAAGAATATTATATTTTGTATATTTTTTCATTTTTATTTGAATTGTTGTTTATTTACCGTTTTCGCGAATATTATACGGTCAACAGCGCATCAATCTGCCTCAAACTGTAAGTTTTTCTCGATTATATTGAAAGGGTTCACACTTCAACAAAGAAAACAGAAAACTGATAGTTTTATATGCCTTAATGTACTGTTAATTGTACGTACTAATGTTTTATTGTGATCAATAAACATTTGAAATAAATAACACAAACACAAAAAGTAAAACCCTTTGCTGTTTTTGCACAACATGGGTCCAGTACGCCACATCAAAGTTTATGAGATCAATCGTTCATACCATTATCGTCATAATACTATTAACATGTAATTCTGTTAAATATACAGAAACTATACTTATGTATATAAATATTTATTCTGGATTTATTCCGATTTAAGTAATAGAATAGGTTTCATTTTAAGTTATAACACAGCAATGCGTGGTCATCTGGTAATTTATATCAAACAATTTACTCATTATTTTACCGTGGTTAAATAGACTTACTAGTTTTAATTTAAGGTTAAATATTACTTTCAGCCGGCTCCGTGATTCGTATGATTCAACACTTTATGACACCTGAATTGTTTCGTAAAGCACTCGTTCATTACATAAAAACCAAGTAAGTGTTTGTATAATAAGTTAATAATAAACATATCACTACACATACTACATTTTATTAAACTTAAGAGAAGTTGTTTTGGTTTTGATTATATTGTAATCATCAGTTTATTAATGTCCCCACAGCTAGGTCACATGATTCCATATAAATAAAATAATAAATAAATATTTCTTACATTCACACCAATTAGCCTAGCTCAAAGTAAGCACTATAAGGCTTGTGTTATGGATACTAGGGTAACGGATAGACATACATATATGATACTTAGATATGTGATATTAATAGAAATATATATAAATACCCATGACTCAGGTACGTAAAATAATTTAAATACGGTAAATGCTCATATTCATCACACAAACATCTGCCCCTTACGGGATTCGAACCCAGGACCGTCGATGCGAAAGGCAGGTTCGATACCGTTGCACCAAACGGTATTGTAACGTCATGTATTATGTAAAAACATCGTAGAGAAAATAGTAGTCATATCCCAATGCGGTGGACTATTACATGTAAGTAGGTGTAAACGACTGCAGCCGGAACTAAATGGTATGCGTGCCTACCGAAGCTCGGAGGAACTTATGTATTTTCGTCATCCGATGACCGACACTTACGAAACTTGCTTTTTACCACAATCGCAAGCCATAGGTGCTATTACTGCGAATTTGAGGTTTTCACTCATGAATTACAGAATCCTTATTTAAAAGAAAGAAAATAATATTCAATTGTGTGTTATCTGATTCAAATGAAAAAAAAGAAACATTTGTTTGTACTCAAACACACAACAACAAAAGATGCATATATAAAATAAAAAGAATAACAAACATGAAAGAAATAAACAATACAAGTTTTTATTATAATTAACATAAAAACATTTGTCTTGCCATTATTTAAAAAAAATGCAACATAATTTATTTTTAGTTTTACTTGTAGTTGAGGATACTCTACGACAACATAGTAACGAAGGAATCTTCTTAGTTAAAGTATATGCACATACAGAATGGTTCCTCTTGCATTACGTAATTTGACATAAATAACCTTTACGGGTGTACTATATAATCTAGTTTAGTTTTCTACTAGTTGGTAAATGCAAAAACAAACATATAAAAAAGTTCATTTAGTCATAAAAACATTATAAAACAATTATAATTATTTAAATGGCAAAATTCGAATGAAAACTCCATTTGAATGTAATTATTAAAGCCCTCTTTTAATTTCTTTTTTATTATTATACTATTTGTAAATTCCATTGTCACTAAAAATTTACATTTGCTGCAAAATATTATTTTTCAACAGTGGATTAACTAAATTCTTTTTAAAATTACCATCAGGTCCCGCCAAGCTGCTCAACCAAGAGATTTGTATGAAAGCTTGCAACTTATCCTAAATGAATCTAACCACTCCATCCCCTTCTCCATCGAAACTATACTTCAACGGTGGACCACACAAGGTGGTTTCCCAGTAGTGACAGTTACCAGATCAGGACCAAATGCTAATTCATTAGTATTTGAACAGGTGAATATGTTTATAAGGTAATAACATTACATGAAATATAGAAAAACTTGCGATTACGATCTTTAAAATCCATATAGTCGACGCAAGATTGATTTATATGAAGAACAACTGTGAGACAGTATTTTTATTGGTTTACTACACTCGTGAGCAAAAGTATGGAATCACTTACTTGGAATTCATTCCGCGCGATCTTGAGTAATAAATCACTAGTTACAAAGATAAAAATGCGCGATTTTAAAGGCTAAGCTGTTAACTTCAAACTGATACTAAATTCATTTGAATCACACCAGTATTTATGGAGCTATCCTGAAGTGAAGGAGTTAGGAAAACAAGGAAATATGATAAAATAATGAATGAAGAAAAAAACTAAAATTAATTTTTAAAAAATTTTTGGAATCAAAATTAAGTTTCAAAATTTTGTATTCTCTCTCCTAGCCCGAATAACTGCTCGAAGACTTCTCGAATTCTTACGAGACACCTTCCCACTCCTCCATCAAAGCCAATTTCAGCTCATTTACACTTGAAGGAGCAGGATATCTGAAACGAACCCTCCTCTTCAGTTCATCCCGCACGTGCTCAATGGGATTCAAGTCCGGACTGAGCGATAGCCAGTCCAATGTGGCGATATCGACTTCTTCGAGGTCAGATTCATTTGTGGCACGGGAAGTGTAACAACAAACGTTATCGTACATAAGGAGGAAGTCATCACCGAAATATCCCATATAGAGAACGATATGTTCCAGTAGAATATCAGAAATATAGCTGTCTGAAGTCAGACCGCCACCTCGTCCCCCGCCAGGCACGCAAACAAGCTCCATTTCACCGTCGCAAGAAATACCGGCCCACATCATACAAGAACCACCCCCCATAAGCCACTGTCTCGGCGAAACAGCACTGCGCAAATCGCTCCCCAGGCCGCCTGCAGACCCGACCTCTTCGGTCGCTGCCTTGCAACACATTCTGCACTCGTTGGAGAACAAACCTCGCCTCTATTGCTCGACTTCCCAATCAAGATGGGTGTGAGCAAATTGAAGCCGTGCCTGTCGGTGACCTGCCGTCAGTTTTGGGCCTGTGCCAGGCCTTTTTGAAGTCCAATGCGCTTGCTTGAGTCTTCGACGAAATGTCCACTCGCTGGCAGCTACCCCACAAACATTTCTGAGCTACTGCTGGACGTCGACACCAGTCAAATGACGATTATGAACAGAGGTTGACATAATAAAACGGTCATCCCTGTCCGATCTTGGTCTCGGGACAAAGCCACCAGTTTCCCGAAAGTGTTTCTAAAATTTACCAAACAGGACTGGCTTATTTGGAGCTGACGTGCGACAGCCCGCTGACTGAGCCCTTCTTGCAATAGGGTGACGATTTGTGCTGATTCAGTAGGTGTTGTAGCCATTTTCGACCTAGGTCAAGGGTCAAAAGTAGCGGAGATGTGTACGTATGTGTAGTAATGCGATAACATAATTTTTATAGGGTGTCAAACAATTGAAACAAGTCTTTCTTCCTTACTTCTTCACTTAATCCGGGATAGCTTCTAAAATACTGGCGTGATTTTAATGAATTTGGTATCAATTTAAAGTTAACAGTTAAACTTTATAATGGTGATATTTTTATTAATATTAACTAATTACTTAGTACTCAAGATTCCGGGGAACCAATTTCAAGTAAATGATTCCATACTTCTGCTCGCGAGTGTAGTTATAAACCAAAACTCAACTCGTATGAAAAGTTCTCTCTACTATTTAGTGGGACAAACGAACACATCAAGAAACGTGAATGGAACTTAAAACGTAATTTTACTTAAGTAACACTTGATGATGATGATGCTTCAAATCTCATCATTTTAATGACTTTCAAGAACGTTACAAAATCTTGGTTGAACCACTAGACTTAGATGCTTTACTTTAGACTTAGATGCTTTACTTTTAGACTTAGATGCTTTACTTTTAGACTTAGATGCTTTACTTTTAGACTTAGATGCTATATACTACTTAATAAAACATTGCTGTATATTATAGTATTTTTCCTGAGAAAAAAAACTCAGACTTTACAGATTAGCAACTACGCCGCAAATAAAAAGTAGTATAACTTAAAATAGTTTTTATCAGATTAACGACATACCGATATAAGACATAACGATAACTCAACAAAGAATAAGATCATTTTCATTGGTCACAAATTAATAAATATCTGGTCAATAATACAACAAAACTTCATAAAATTTAAATTATGAGATAGAGTTTTGAACAGGATTACATTAAGGATAATGACCTTAATTAATAACCAGTCAGGTAGTCAACCGGTGCAGGATAGAAGGGAAAAATGAATAGGTATAGCATACTTATATGAACGGTGAATATAACATATTATTTTACTGATAGGCTTAAAACATACGTAACCTTTATAGTAAAATACGTAACGTAGTTGCAAACGTCTACTGGCACATTAGGAAAATTAATCATGTCTTTATGTTTTACCTACTATAATCAAATTGCTTTTCTTCCCCGTATCTAATACTCTTGATGCCTCAAATAGGTAGGATATGATATTAAGATCTTCGATGGTATAATATTCAACGGAATTTAATTATATAATTTTACTTACGTTGGCCTTTATATAGTCCTCTTATTTTCTAAAAAACAATAACATACTTAATCAATGCTTGACAGGAACGTTACCTTACCGATCGATCGCTATCGTCTACTGACCGCTGGCATATACCTATCAACGTGGTAATCTCATCAAACCCTGACTTCTCTGATACCAAGCCAGATGGATGGGTAAACGCTCCAAATCCAGCCACATCTCTCGACGTACCAGGTCTATCCAGTGCTGAGTGGTTTATCGTGAACAAGCAGCAGACAGGTAAAGTTTCTGAAAAACTGTAATGAGACTTGATTCGTATTAGTTCTTGTTAAATTACACGACTAAGACTAACGTAGTTTAGTATCGTAGGTATTGATTGATCTTAATTTAAAATTAAAACAAAGTTTACATGGTCTGTCATGATTAAGCCCGTTATAAATGATTAAATAAATTTTGTACAAATGATACCAATTACTTTGTACTATGGATAGTAAATAATAATCAAGAATATGATAACCATGACTTGGGAACAAATGACAATGCTCTTGATACAAATATATACCCCTACCAGAAGATTTGCGGAAAATTCGTCGAAAACAATTCGTCGAAAACAATTCGTCGAGAACAATTCGCCGAAAACACAATTCGCCGAAAACACAATTCGTCGAAAAACAATTCACCGAATCACAATTCGCCGAATCAAAATTCACCAAATTACAATTCGTCGAATCGCAATTTATAGAAGATTTGCAGAAATTCCGGTACAAATACTGTTTCGAACTATAGCGGGCAATATTTTTAGGGACCTTCGACTATAACGGAAAATATATTTATAGAAATGTTCAACTACAGCGGGGAATAGTCAGAGATTTTCAACTATTGCGGATAGATCTTGGACTATTGCGTGGTACTCCGTTTCAAAACTATAACGGAACATATTCTTCAAGATAACTAACTATAGAGGGAAAAATTAATAAATATTTCTAACTACAGCGGAAAATTTTTAAAGTTTTGTTTTCGAACGCAACAGAAAATATTCTTCACAGATTTTACAGCGGGAAATAGTCATATAGATTTTCAAGTATAGCGTCCTACACCTCACACGTCCTAAACCCAGTTTTGTCCTACATCTGAAATCGTTGTCTTTCAACTCAAGCGGGTAAAATTAAGGAAAATGGTTACAAGTGTGATTCGGCGAATTGTGATTCGGCGAATTGTGATTCGGCGAATTGTGTTTTTCGACGAATTGTGTTTTCGGCGAATTGTGTTTTCGGCGAATTGTTCTCGACGAATTGTTTTTCGACGAATTGTTTTCGACGAATTTTCCGCAGACGCGGATCCGACCCGAAGCCTCGGAGGCGTGGTCGTTTTTTACACGCGTATTTTATATCCTATATCTTACGTATTTTTATTCTTTTATTTACCTATTGTCTTGGAACGCCTCGTTTATTTATTATACAGAGTTTATTTACTCAACCAGAATAGTAATATAATATTTATATCAGGTTTATCTGTTATTTATAGGCTACTACAGAGTTAACTACGAAGAAGCAAACTGGATAGCTCTGACACAAGTATTGACAACCGATCACAATGTCATTCATTTATTAAACAGAGCGCAGATCATCGATGATTCATTCAATTTAGCAAGAAACGGACGTTTGGTTAGTAGGTTTATTTTAACTTTATCAAAAAATCCACAGGTGACTGTGTTTTAACTAGGTAACTTGGTAAATTCTGTTCCTAAACATTTTTTTATTTTAAGGTCCATATTATATTAAGGATATTGAACGTTCTTAAATATCAACATTTTTAATTAGTACTTAATGTGTAATACCAGAGTAAAAATAGAGCTCATAGGGCTGTTAGCAAACGTTTTCGAGATAGATAGTTGACCAAGAATTTTTATTTTGTGCTTCTCGACGCATACGAAGGGCCGTTATGCAATTGCTCTCAGCAGCATGTGCAGTCGTTATTAACAATCCGCACTGGACTCGCGTGAGAGGTTGTGGCCCATTCTCCGTGGGTAATTTTATATATAGGATGATATTGAAAGGTTATCCTGTTATCGCGTCTTCTATAAATGAGTCGAAACGTATTTAATATAAAAAACAATATTAAATGAGTCACTAATCCGATAAATGGTAATAAAATATTGTTCTTTATGAATAATATTAGTTTTAAATGTAATAGTAAGATAAATACTTCTTTTAAATTTGGTTTGGATCTTTCATGTTAGTTTGATATAAAATTTTGTTTGCAGTCCTACGCTCATCCATTACAAATTGCCACGTACTTGACTGAAGAACTCAAGTATATTCCTTGGGCATCTGCTAATGCTGCCTTTAGCTATCTCGATGTTGTACTCGCAGGCACAGACATTTATCCTCTTTTCCAGGTAATTATTCTACATATCTCAATTTTTACACTTTTCTGTTTACATATTCAAATGAAACACTTAGCATGATTTTATTTACTCTTACTCTCTTATTACTTCATGAGTTTCATTACACTACCTGATGAAGATTCCTGAAAATGTAATATTTTATCAATACAAAATATGGTACATAAAATCAATTTCAATTAGATTTTATTTCTAAAAATGCAATTGTTAGACTAGTTAAAACAATAACTTTCTATAAACATAGATCAAAAAATAAAAAATACACTAACACTTCCCATTTAATGGCCCCACATTTCCTATTTGCTGGATTAGGATTTTTTTTTGACAGAACTTCCTACTGGAGTTGACCAAACCTTCATATGACCGTCTTACTTTCTTTGCTGCTGCTGATGAAGAGCATGTTACTCCTTATCACAGAAATATCATTTTGGACATCAACTGTAGATATGGGAACTCCGACTGCGTGAATACTTCTATGCAGCTTTTGCAACAAGTTCAAAATGGTATATTATAATTTTTGGTATTTTGAAACACGGACCTTGAAACCTTAGTCCATTTATTGACACATGATAAATTAATATGACTATCTGAAATAAGTTCTCAAGTAACACAGAGGAATGTATGAGGAGCTAACGGATAGGTAAATTTTGCCAGCTACTACGTAATCAAATATGCAGGGATATTGATTAGAAGAGCCTTAACTTGTTTTTATAAATTATTTAGATTCTAATTTAAAGTGAAAGTATCTGCCATTAAAAAAAAATCTACAAACTCGCTTGTGCAGTGTTACATCGTGGTTTCTAGCCTGAACGACAGTCGTGAAAGGAATGTCGTGAATAAAATGGAGAAGCGAACACTCTCAATAAACTGACGGGCTTGATTAGTTTACAAAAAAAAACTGAGAAGTATCTATAATTCCAAGACAACATAGTTATAAGATAATCAGTAAACAATCTTGGTAAGTTTTATTACAGTTTAGTGAGGTCAGCATATTAAGTTAAAACTTTTTTTTCGTCTATTCTTAGATTTATCCCAGGTGTTAACTTGACAGTCATCACGATTTGTAACATTCACAATAATACATGTTAGTACATCTTTGAAGAAGATAAATGCGTGAAAGTTTAAAGATTTTTTAATTTATGAAAAAAGATACTAACTAAAACGGTTTAGCAAAATGACGCCTATTGAAATCGCACTTAAGGAGACTTTAATTCATTCCTTTATTTAAATATAGATTTTTTTCAGTACTTTGTAACATTTTTTATACCAACTTCTTTATTTGGTAATTAGATTATCAATTTCAGGTGGTACTTTAAATCCAGACATTCAAACAATGGTATACTGTTCTGGTCTTCGGGGTGGTGATGCAGGAAACTTCGATTTTCTTTGGGAATTGTATTCTCAAACAACAGATTCCAGCGCACAGTCAATCCTTCTTAACGCTCTGGGTTGCACCTCAAATGCTGAGAAACGTGCTTTGTAAGATTTACTTTCAACAACTTTACTCAAATATGTACAATTACATTTTTACTGTCATCACAGACACAATTAACATCTAAAACGTGACGAACAATACGATTGGTATTTCGTACTTCTTTTATAAATATTAAATTAATGTGAAAATAAAAAAAAATACAAATTCCTTCAATTTATGAAGGAGAGGGTAAAAGTACAAGTATAGTACATCCCGTAGGTTTTAGGTATTGGATACGCCGTACGTTTCGGGCGTTATGGCTAGGCGACTCCCAGACCTTAATTAAGGGAAAAAAGGAAATAAGGGTCGTGCTCTTTTACTCACAAACTAATGTTATTAGTTACTGACATCTTAGCTTTAATCTCTTTATTTTTAAATGTATGAAGCATCATTTGTTTTTCTTTAGTTCTATGATTTATAGAATAAAAAAGTACTTACAACTTACATTTCTTTCCATTAGCTACCTACAGCAGATCACCGCTGAAGATTCTCTTGTAAGAGAACAGGATAGACATACTATCGCAGTCTCCATCATCAACTCCGGTCCAGAAAACATGGAAGTGGCTTTAGATTTCATCATTGAAAACTTCCATTTAATTCAGCCGAAGTAAGATTTGATTTATTTATGTGACAAAAGTTTTAAGGGTTTATATTTGAAATAATTTTATTTCATTTGCAGCGTTCAAGGTTTAACGGGAACGACAAACATTCTTAATGCTCTGTCTCGGAGACTTTCGTCTGAGGCACATTCACAAAAGGTAAGAAATCTAAAAACTGAATTTCTTAGGTATTTATAATAAAAACAAGCTTAATTATGTGTTTACAATATTTAAAAATTTAAATAAGCAACATGAGTTGTGGTACAAAAACAAGGGACAAAGAATATATTTTTAATAAGATACTGACAGATAGATCCAGTAAACAATATTTTTCAAATAAGTATATTATGCTGGCACGCTTGTAATCCAAGAGTGTCATAATAATATTATATTTTACATAATATAAATGATAATAGATAGCACAAATCCTATGGACTTGTATTTAAACGTATCTCATATTTACGTCAGTAACTTTGAAATCATAAGCTTATTGTAATTTTTAAACTAAGATTGCAATTTTAATCTAACACACTTTTACCTTAACATAGCACTTATTACATTTTTAGTTATTAACATCATGTTATATTAAGTGTACTTTTTTCATCAGATTGACAATTTAGTCGAACGGCACCAAGCCATCTTCACCGCTGGCGAACTGGCATCAATTTCAGCCATACGAGAAAACATTGCAGCTTCTGTATCCTGGAGTAACCAAAACTTAGTGGATGTCAGTGATTGGATGAACCAATACTACACAGACAGTGCCAGTGCAATGACTGCGAGTTTTCTAATAATCCTCTCCTTTTTTGTAGCTGTATTTAACCATTCATAAATTAATATATACAAAAAATTGACGTAGATTAACACTATTGAATATAGTTCCCGAAGTGATGTACCTATTGACCCCTTCGATATCCACTATTCACTGTGTTCACTGCGGACATCCATCAATATAGATATGGATGTGAAAAAAACATATTAAAGTTTTGCTTTGAAAGATTGTATTTCAAATGAAGTTATGAATTAAACTGCAAAATATAAAATTTCTAAAGTTAATAAGTTTTGGTTTTAAAGTGATTTCTGCTTTATTTTTCCCGACAGCTTGGGAAGAAATGAGTGAAAGGTGAATAGGATAAAAAGAATTTACTCAAAGACTTAGCAATTTAAAGTTTTGTCAATTGTGTATATTAATACAGTCACTTATACAACATCAATTTAACTTTTAAGCTTCATTAAGATAATAAAATATTTTTTAATAAATATACATTTGTAATTATGCAATCATCTTTTATTTATATTATACATAAAATGTTACGTTATTTATATTATACATAAATTATACATAAAATACATTATACAATATTTGAGTGATGTTTGAGTTAATGAAATATCTTTAGGCTTACTTACCCAAGATGAATAAAAAAATAGTTTAACCCTAATTGATAGTTGAAAACAAGTTTTTTAGAAAAGCTAAGCGACGGTAGCGAGTGGTCTTTAAAATTTAAAGACCACTAGCTATTTTAAGTTAAAATATCGGTAGTTGTAATTTACGCAAATGTACGTAGCATATTATGTCACATTTCCATAATATAGTCATAATATAACGTAATTGAAAGTATGCCAATAAATATAAATTATTTTAGTTTTAAGTATCACAAAACCATCATGAGCCACTTTAAGTTTTACCAGAATCTGTGAACTGAATTATTGAAAAAAATATGTTCTCGTGCTTAACTTATATGTATTGTTTAACATACTTCATGAAGTCAAAAATTAACCTTAGTTTGTGGTCGGCATGTCGGTTATTGCTGAAGGTATACTGTTTCTACATACATCAGAACACAATGCAAGACCATAATTCGAATCAAAATACAAATGACGTTATAACTTAATACTTAAACTATAAAGAAATATTACACGTAAGATAAACAAAAATACATATGAAAATATTACTTTTAATATTAAAGATAATAAGGTAGCATCAAATAAATATTTCATTTGGATAGAATCAAATAAAAAGAAACAATAACAACAACAAACATTTCCCATATTAACATGTAATGAAAAATTGTTTTTATCTAAGTGAATACTATAGAAATTGACTAAATAATAAATTCACTGAAAAATAAAGCTAGCCATGGTACTGACAATTTTAAGTTACATTAATAATTATGTATATCAAATACTTATATAAAAATCAAATATTAGCAAATTATATCGACAATTCCTCTCTGTATAGAGGAACGTTATAGATCTTTTAAAAATTTTTTTGAATCAATCCATTGTAAACATAGTTTTCCTATCTTATCGATTATAAAAATAAAAAGTAATGAGATTTATCCCAATATTTTTGACAGATAGCCCTTTTTATCTACTTTCTCTTAAATATTCGAAACCACTACGAAACGTATGGAACGAAAGCAAGCATGGTTTTTGTAAATAGAAATCAGCTATACCACATTGATTACAATATATTACCAACATAGCAATTGTTACTCCAATCAAGTGAGAATTGAATTAGGTATATGATCGAAAGTCGTATAAAATTGTTCTTTTTTCCTTTATTGTTTAATACATAAATTCACAACATTTACAACACAACAGAATTTATTAGTAAAGACCTCAAGGGCTTATAGGCTAATGAGAGTTCACAATAATATTATTGACAAATAAAAAGAGATCAAAAAATACGCAAGAACTTCAGCAAACCCAGGCACGCGCATGTACATCTGTCGCTTTATATTTCTCGTTTTATGTAACATGTAAAGTCAAAATTATCAATCTTTTCGAAACTTTTATTGAGGCTACCCTGAATTTGTAACAATGTAACAAACAATTATTAATAATATCGTTAGGTAAACTATATCTATACTAATTTTATAAAGAAGTAAAGTTCGTGTGTTTGTATATTTGTTAAATTGTAAGGGGTAATCTCGGGATCTACTGAACCGATTTTAAAAATTCTTTCACCAATAGAAAGGCACATTATTGCTGAGTGTCATAGGCTATATTGTATGCTAGAAAAAATTTAAAGAATTTTGTCCACCCGTGCGAAGCCGGGATGGGCCGCTAGTATAATATATATGTATAATACATAGAATATTTAAAAAGTTCAGAGTAATCTTGACTATAGCTAGATTTAATAGCTTTTAATATTCTTATTTGTAGATTATATATATTGATTCTAGATAGCTGTTATAGGTTCTACCATAGCTACATAGGCCATAGTTAATAACAGCGTCTACTAAGGCAAGATAAAGCAACCTCAGAGTACTGTAAGGCAATTTATATTTCAGAATATATGAAGTTTATATATGGACCACAATTAAATCTGTTATTTGTAATTAAATCTAGATACATCTATTTCTGGATCGGGTCGATTTGCCGACATGTACATGTCGGACCGTACAGCCGATGTAAACAATCGTGTTGGTGCGCAATAATAGCAACTTGGTGGTCTGTTTGGTTCTGTGCTGTGCATATGTGCATCACTTTAGTTTTTTTTGGCATTTATCATCAGTCCAAAGTCGTGCGCCCACTTATATAACCTATTGAAGTTTTTCTGCATTATACGCTCAGCTTTGAACACATCACGGTCGCCCGTAACTATACATGTATCGTCTGCACATTGGTACACAGAGCCCTATTCTTTGATATTACACATATTATTTACGTAGCACAAATACTCAGTAGGGCCAATTATCGAACCGTGTGCTGTGACTTTTACCGTTGCTATGTGACCACTAAACGTTTTATTAACTTTGACAGTAGCGTTCCTATTAATATGATAATTTGTTAACCATTCTAGAAGATTGGAGGGCACTGTATTCCACACTGCTCAAATTTATAATAAAGCTTTTCGTAAATTAACATCTCAAATACTTTGCTGAAATCAATGAAGATAAATAGCACATGCTTTCTATAATTCAGGTGCTCGTTGACCTCATTGGTAAATTGGAAAAGAAGTTGCGAAGTTGCTCAATTGGGAGAGCATTGGACCGGATTTCCAAAGGTTGCGGGTTCGATTCCCGCCTGAGATTCACTTGTGACCCGAGTCGATTTTTTCTAGTATTTTTCTATTATAATAATTTATCTTATAAGATCGCATTGAAAATGCATAAAATATATAAAAATTATAAAAGTTGCGAAGAACTTTTATTTTTTTGAAAACCAGTATTTATTTCATTATCCACGTACATCGAGCTCGATGCCCACGTACCTTTCAACTACCTTGTCCACACATGACAAAATCGTTATTGATCTATAATTGTTGAAGTCAGTGTGACTTCCATTTTTATAAACTGGACGAATTATTCCAATCTTCAGTTCGTTAGGGTATCCACCAGTGGCAATTCAGGTATTAAACAAATGCGTCAGTAAGGGCGTTAGTTGTATATTTATATTTTTATATCCGCAGGACGGATCCCATCATACCCAGGGCTCTTATTGTCGTTCATACTATTAATAAATTTTAGATACCTCGCTGGACGTTGCTCTTTTTTTCTCAACGCCATACCCCGGCACCCCGTCTATCACAGAGTGGTCTAGAATTTCTGAGTTACAATTTAAGGAAATTGTGATTGACCCACATTTTTATGAAAAGCTTTTGCAAAGCTATCACATAATTCTTTATTTTGCAATTTAAAGTATTTTGACACAGTTTCATCTATCGACTTAGTACATTTATCATATAGCTCATTTTTCAATATCCAAAGTGATTTTGATTTCTTAAAATTTTTGATAATTACTGACCTAATATATTTTTTTTGGTCAAATTAATAATAGGGGTTAAAGTATGAAATTGCCGTTTTATTGCAATAGGTTCTTTGAATTGACATAGAATCTTCATGGTTTGAGGTTTTCGAATGAAACTTTTTTTAAATGGTTTCTATGATGTTCTTTTTTTAAAAAATGTAAAACATTTGAATATCGACTTTCAATTGTTTTTGTTATTCAATTTAGACAAGAAAGATGGATACTGCGAAAATTCGAGTTATTTTTGAATACGAGTTCCGACGCGGAACTAACGCGGCAGAAACAGCCCGCAATATCAATGCTGCGTTTGGAGAGGGGTCTACTAATGAACGCACCGTGCGATTTTGGTTTAAACGCTTTCGTGATGGAAATTTCGACTTAAAGAACGAGCCACGAGGAAGACCGCCCACACAGGTAAATAACGATGAATTAAGAGAGATAGTGGAAGCCGATCCTAGTCAAAGTACCCAGGAATTAGCGGCATGGTTTAACGTTACCTTACCCACAATATTGACTCACTTGCGTCAAATCAATAAAATAAAAAAATACGAAAAATGGGTGCCTCATGATTTGACTGATCTGCAGAAAGAAACGCGTGTTGAAACTTGTGTTGCCTTGTTGAACCGGTACAGAAATGAAGGAATATTGGATCGAATTGTAACATGTGATGAAAAGTGGATTCTTTATGATAACCGGAAAAGAAAAATGCAATGGCTGACCCCAGGTCAAATGCCACAACAGTGTCCTAAAGCAAAACTTACCAATAAAAAGGTAATGGTAACTGTTTGGTGGTCTCAGCATGGTGTTATTCACTATAGTTTTCTCCGATCTGGTCAAGCAATAACGGCAGATGTCTATTGTGCCGAACTCCGAACCATGTTGACAAAACTAGCAGTAAAACAGCCCCGACTCATGAATCGATCTTCACCATTATTGCTCCACGACAACGCGAGACCTCACACAGCACGAGAAACCATTTTGACCCTTCAGGAACTGCAGTTAGAAACCATTCGTCATCCTCCGTATTCACCAGACCTTGCTCCAACGGACTACCATTTTTTTCGTGATTTGGACAATTATCTACGTGACAAGAAGTTTTCTTCCCAGGAGGCAGTACAAAATGCTTTCACACAGTTTGTGCAGTCTAGATCGTCGGAATTCTATCGCAAAGGCATTAATGACCTTCCCATTAGATGGCAGCAATGTATAGATAATAATGGCAACTATTTTGATTAAATAAATTTGTTAAAAATTTAAAAAATAAACAATATAGATTTTCAGTACAAATCGGCAATTTCATACTTTAACCCCTAATACATGTATTTTTTTTTATTCCGATACTTGTTGTAAAAAATTCTATTTCTACATTATTGTAGTCCCTCTTCCATATTTTGTAGAATTTATTCCATTTTTTACACAGCATTATTACTTTTTTTTATTAAATTTTACTTTTATTTCTAAATTTCACAATATTTTTACAGTTTTTCATACACATGTTTGAATTTTTGTTAAATAAAATCGAATATCATATTCGGACATATCTGCTACAATGCAGACTGTATTTTTTATTATCTAATACAGTAACAAGAAGCGTGCGGTGCGAGTTCGCCGCGTCGCGACGCGGCGACGCGTCGTCAGCTGACGTAGTCATCATTGTGCAACCCGTTACGTAATGGTCCGCTATAGCTATGTTTATAGTTGTCGTATGCACCGCCTGGTAGTCCATGGCGCGAACGAAGATAATATGATCAATGCAAGATCTTGTTATTATATTACCTTTTTTCTACTCTTTTGTATTGATTTATCCCACAATTCAATCCATATTCACATAATTTATTTATATATTTTTGTTCCTGCAATATTGAGCTTTTTAATGTCGATATTATTATCTTCCATAAGCAGCATAACATAGTTTTTTTGGAAACTTGTGAATTATCTTACCTATTTCGGTATACGGCGCCATCACTTATTGTTTGTTTACATTTAAATGTTATGTAACGACAACAATAACTGTTGTTACCCTCGTGAATAAACAGTTCTTATGTATACACATGGTTATTGTATCGCCCTTACGGTTCTTTCGCAGATTACCAAACATATAATAGCTAGGTAACTCAAACAATGATTCACATTGGTAACTTATATTTACTTCTATCCATATAATAAGGTCAATAATACGATTACTATTCGCAACAATAAACTCCAAGTACGCGAAATTCAGTAACATTGATCTAATATTTACGTGAAACGATAGACGATTTGATAACCTATTGTAATTGACTTCATATAGGCGTTCCAGAAACCAAAAATTCCGTTCGTCTATGTCATGTCATATTTTGTGCCATTTAGACTTATATATGGTATAGACCACATTGGTAACAAATATTAAAAGATTTTTTTATGAACAATTAGTTGAGAAAGACATGCCTGATTTATTTGTTTTTAAGAGATGAGACCCAGTATTCTATATCGCTCACTGACCTTATAGCATAAGTTTTGCTCCTGTCATCCATTTTCATCAGGATACAACCTTTCTTGCACCATACGTTTTCATAGAGATTTGTTACCTTTCTCCGATTTTGCCTTCTACAACAGGGACGCATTTGCCGGAGTGAGAGACTCTCGCATGAAAATTCTATTCTCTTCTTCACGTCCAATACAGTGCCCGGTTATGGTAACTGTTTTCGCACTATCCAATCATGAATCACGACGACCTTCTCAAAGCTCCATTATCACAGTTGAAGCGCTTCTTTTCTGTCCTGCTGGTGCCTTTTTAATTGTGAATAGGAAAGCGCTTGATCGCTATCTCGCCTTGCCTAGAAGATACCTATTCACTCGTGACTTGAAGACTCCTAAATTGTATTTATCAGGAAACACAGACGCAGGCAAAGAGTTCCACTCTTAAGCGGTACGGATTACAAAATTGGAACCAAATCGCTTAGTGTCACTCTTTGGTATATCAACCAAATAACGGGGGTGCTTATTCGTAAGTCTGGTTGTCCGATGAAAAAATGGGGACGGCGGAACAAGGCTGTGCAATTATGCTGCACACCCTCCGAAATGTATCCTATAAAAAACGGATAGGCTGGCTACCTTCCCTCTATGTTCAAGGTGAAGGGCCTTGAAGGGATTATTATTTAAAAAATCGTCATTGGCGATGAGTTTTTTGGTCCTCCTTTCAATGGACTCAAGCGTCTGGATTTGATATTGGGCGGAACCGTCCTAAAGATGAGAACAGTACGCCATACAAAATCGAACTTGCGCTTGGTAAAGATTGAGCAAGTGTTCTGGCGTGAAGTACCTTCTCACCTTCGCCAGAATGCCAAGTTTTTGAAGCTGATTGAGCCTTACACTCAATGTAAGAGCCAAAATTGAGAGTTGTTGACAATTTCACGCCGAGAAGCTCAAGATGGTCTCTGATCGGCACGAATACACCACGGAAAGTAGGAGTAAAGTCGAAAGGACTCCTTTTAGCGGAGAAAAGACACGCATGTGTCTTTGCTGGATTGAAACAGATTGGCATCGCCCCATTCGGACTGCCTGCAGAGAATGGTTCATGTGGCGGACCATCGCTTTCCTATGACGCTGGATCTGTTCAGCGCTAGTTCGTGCATCCGACACATAGCTCTCTACAACCGTGCTGTCATCTGCGTATCCCAAAATACCGCCTTGTTTTCTTTTCTATATATCCTTATAATATCTTCTTTTTACTTTTTTTTAAGATGTGTTTGTTCTTGATCCCAATCAAGCCCGGGGGCCAAGACAGAATCCACGATGAAACGAGCTAACCGAAAAGGTGCCTATTCACCCTGGCTTTGAAATTGGACGGGTTATAAGTTTTCGGAAATACAGACGCAGGAAGGGAGTTCTACTCTTTTGATATGCGCATTATGAAGGATGTTGAGTAGAGCTTGGTGCGACAGGTAGGAATAGCAGCCAAGAAAGGGTGGTAGCCCGCAGTGTGTCTGGATGTCCAATGGAAAGGTGATGGCGATATGAGCAAATGCAGCTCTTGAGCACACTCTCCGAAGTACAGTCTGTAGAAGACAGATAGACAGGCAACTTTGCGGCGATGAGCTAAGGTGTGAAGCTTGCTTTTCACCAATTTGCTGTCACCGATGAGCCTCTTAGCTCTGAGCTAAATGTTATCCAGTGCAGCAAGTTGGTATTTTGCTGAGCCGTCCCAAAGGTGGCTGCAATATTCCATGCAAGATCTGAGTTGAGCTTAATAGGGAGTTAAAAGCTATCCCGGCGTGTAATATCGCTTGACCTTATTTAGGACGCCCAGCTTTTTAGCTGCAATTTGAGCCTTGACTCGATGTTGGCGTCGAAATTGAGGTCTGAAGACAAATCCATACCTAGGAGCTCAAGGCTGTTGGTCACAGGTACAGATGTACCTCAGGAAGTAGGAGTGAGGTGGAAGGAACTCCTTTTTTGCCGTGGAAAGACAGGTTTGAATTTGGAGTCGTTGAAATTAACGAGGTTACTGTCACCCCACTGGGAAACTTATCTTAACCTCTGGTTCTTTCGCTTAACCATGGCCTCTCTCAATAACATCATGTCGTTACCGCTGGCTTTTACGCTAGACAGGTATCTCTTTACGACAGTACTGTCGTCTGCATACCCAACAATTCCTGGTATTAACAGTCATTGATGTGCTCTAGGAAAAGCGTTGCAGAACAGCTCAATTGGAAGAGCACTTTTCCATATGACCTGAGGTCGCGGAGCGGAATCCCGCCTGACGTTTACGTCAGATACAGAGACTTGAAAAAAAAGTCAGTTAAGTAGTCCAATTCGACGACCTTTTGGTGTAACGGTATGATTCTGCCTTTCACACCGCAGTCCTGGGTTCGAGTCCCAGAAGGGGCAGATGTTTGTATGATGAATACGAGCATTTGTACCTGAGTCATGGGTGTTTATTTATATTTCTATGAATATTACATATCTATGTATCGTATATGCATGTTTCATATGTGCTTACTTTGCTAAAGTTGAAGGCAGAGACTAGTTACAGATACTTTTATAGAATGTGCAATAGGCAACGACCCCAATTTATTCCCATTGTGTAAAAGTAAACATTTTAAATTCCGGTTTGACGAATCTTTGAATAAACGCCACTCACTTGAAATATAGTTTTGTAATCCCACTGCATGCAGCCATTAAACCAGGTACAGCTCTACAAAATACGAAGTCATCATCTCCAGCAAAATATTTTAGATTTTTTTCTCTTTTGCGGAATAAGAAATTTTAGTTTGTTACTATTTTTTTTTTCTTTTAGCCTAGAAGTATCTTGATTAAATGGTTTTCATGTTTCCAGGTCAAAATCAAAGTCTACTTTCAGGTTTCGACTCAACATGAATATGCTTCTCTTGTCAAGCAACAGTTTGCGGCTGCGGTGACATTTTAGCGGTCAAATCACGTCTATACGCCGATCGTTTACAAGGATTTTCCCATTTGCCTCGATTTTTTCGATTAATGCCGATTATATTCACATTACTAAAATAACAGTCATAATGGTGGTTCATGGGTTCATTCCAGGTCATAGCTATTTCATATCTAAATTTAATACTTTTTTTATTTGTCCACAAACAAAGAAATTCGACGTACGTTTTGCATACCTTTTGTGGAATCCAAGGCTTATCTTTCATTTCCAAATTGAGGCTTACGAACTCAATTACGAACGCTGTCACATTAAAACGGTTTTCTTTGAACATATGCTCTCCGCAAATGTAACAAATATGATTCAAATTATTCGTACAAACTCATCTTGACGATGCCATATGAAATTGTATAAGAAAACCTTAATATTTTAATCATTATTCGCAATAGACCGTAACACAGCGATTTTTAAGTGAAAGCTATAACACGTAAACAAGAGCTGTTACCAATAAAATGAGGATATATTTAGTATCAGCGACGTCAGTTAGTAAACATCACGTGACAAAAGTTATTCATCAGAAAAAAGTTGCTATTTTCTTGTGCAGTGTTATCAAAAGAACTTAAATATTATTATTCATAGGAATAATTAAAAAATGTCAGATACGCAAAGTCAAAAAAATCATAAGTTAATTAAGAATTATATTATAAAATAGACAAGATAAAATAAACATTACGTTGAATTATTATTAATAAATATCAATATCATCATATATTTTTTCTTCAAAAACTTTTCCAAACGACATTTTGCATGTAATATTCTTACAAATTACTTATAATTACTCTTGGACTTAAGTTATTCTAAAATTTTATTGAGCGAAGCTCTCCTTTAGGCAACTCACAAATTTCGCTTGTCTCCCTCCTGCTACTTAACGGTTCAACCGATTCGAACGAATTTTGTCATGAACATACATGATTATAACCTGACGGACATAGGCTATGTAAAAAAAATATAGACTTTACCATGGAGGAATAATCACCGAAAGAAAAATTCAAAAGCTGATCACAGCCAAATCGCTGAGACTACATTGATGAAATTTAGGTAAGGTTAGGTAAGGTAGTGCTTCGCTCGGTATTTGCAAACAGAAGCATGCATTGCAGACCTAGTTATTTATTTAAATCGCAATCACTAATGTGCTAAGAACTGCAACTTTGAGGTATGCGAAAATTTCGCTGTATACGCGTGTATCACGTATTTGCTCCTTTGTTTTAAAATAATTCGGCAAAGAGATTTGTAAAAAATGCTCTTATATGAACTTACAAATTTTAAGTAGATATGTGCATACTAGTCATAGTTATAATCTTAAGGTCATCAATTTGTTTTCACCTCTTTACAGTATCAATAACTGATGGACGTCAATACCATTCCTTCATAGTATAATACCGTATTTCAACCACAGTGAGCGTATGTAGAGTATGCATAAAGAGCAGTTCATATGTCAGTACTCAGTTTTATCTCTCATAGGGCATACAAGATTTTTTTCCTTTATTTCCTCAATGTGTGGTCTCTTATATAGATAGTATCTGTCTCTAAGAAAATCATGGGGAAACTCTCCAGACATATAATCGTTTTGACCAAAAAGTTAAATTAGTATCGATTGAGATATTTCGACATGGTCTGAACTGCATAAACACATTTTCTTTTTATTTATTTCTAAATAATGTCAGTTAACACTTTCAACCGTTAAGGAAAATTTAATAATATTATATGCAGCAAAGGGTCGATGGAACGGGAATAGTATTGCTTTATCAACAATTCATAAGCAAAGTCAACGTAGTAATCACTCATTATATTATATTATAAAAGCACACAGCTTGGCACTGTTACTTGTGTGATTGAATTTTACATGTCGCTGTTTCCGAGTTACAATTTTCCTTACAATGCTGCCGTCCGTTCAGTAGGTGATGACTTTTTTAAATCTTACCCCCTAAAGGGGTAAAACGGGGGTTCAAAGTTTGAATGGAGGACCAAGATCGCGAGGTTAATCCTTTAACTAAATAAGCCAATATCAGTTTCATAGTTTTAAAAAAAATAACCTTTTAAGCGGTAAAATGAAATAACAAAGTTTTGAAAACAATCTCGGTATCGTATTTAAGATTTTTGGGGCCGCTGGTTACGAAAGTGACATCAGTTTTAAGTGTCATGAACTATCATCATCATAATTTTATTTTTATTAATTTTAGTAGTAGTGAGACCACGGCACTGGCCCATGCTTCTTTGCGCAACCGGGTAAAAAAGGAAATAAGATCCTAATTCTGACCTTAAGCAAATAAACTGACAAAAGTTTCATCAAAATCGGTTCAGCCGTTTTCCTGTAATGCGCGTTAAGACAAAAAAAATCATAAACTCGGCTTTCGAACTCGGAAATTGATTCGCTTCGTATTTTAGTTTTGTTGATTTAGATTTGATTTTACAAAAATGGCTAAAGAAAATCTTAATATTAAAGGAAACATTGAACAACATACTGTCGTCTCGTTTGTTCCGTGCTCTTTCTTCTTTAATGAATAGAACCCAGGAAAATGCGATTTTAGTACGTCAAAATGATTAGATTTTTGGTCAATGATTGGACCAAGTTTTCAGTTGTCTCACGACAGAAATGGTGATAATTACCCAACAACAGATGAATATTCTTCTGAAATATTGAAAAACGAGTCTTACAGGGGGGCTTTTTGAAATAATAGCAGCATGACTGATATTTCCATTTCGATTTGAAGTCTATCCAAACACAGAATCCGGATCAGGTGATTGTCCCGTAAAGCGATTACGTTTTAGCCAAGATTTATTGACTAAGTTTGCCATTCATTCATTCATTATTTTTTGAAATAAATTTAATAACAAGAGGTATAATATATATTTACACAACTTTTAAAATAGTTTCCCAAAATCTGGCAATTACTTTTGATGACTTATGGGTTTTCCTGCCATTGACAGGTTTTATCGATGTTATCTACACTGGTGTTATCAACATAAAAAGCAGTGATAGATCCAAGAAATATATTAAGTTCTGTCAATCATCATGTTGTCGCGGGTGTCTGTGGGCCTACTTCGCTTTTAAAATAAAGCCAAATGTTGGTAATAAAATAAAATAAAATGATTGCGTATAATATTTTAAGTCTCGTTTCCATGATTGTTATTTGTAACTCTTTACCGATTTTTGATAGTAAAGTAGTTTTGCCCAAAATAGAAATTCCTGAACCAGTGATAGTTCAGAATGTGTCAGTGAGTAATAGAACTTCTTTAAGAAATAATTTGGTACGACCTGGTTTACAAGTTAACAGTTACGCTGTTGAATTGGAACCTGATTTTAATAGCGGCACATTTAGTGGAACAGTTTTAATTACTGCAATAATTAATGACATTACTACAAGGGAAGAACCGATAGTGTTTCATGCTGCAGATTTGGAAATACAATCTGTTGAAGTGTCTATAGCAGCTTCTGGACAATTTAATGGAATCGATTTTCAACACGATGAAGATTTGCTAACAATTGAAGGTTTAACTTCGACTCTTTATTGGTTTAAAATACACTATGAAGGTAATTTGAATCCATCAGGCGGATTTTTCATGGGAACTTTCGAAAACGGAAAGTAAGTATTTATTAGTTTTATGTATTTCTAATCACATGTTAAAGAGAAAATACTATTTTCAGTGACAATATAATCTGCCACTTATAGGGATAGATTTCACTTGTAGTGAGGAAGTTATAAATAATAAATAAAAAGCCTTTTATTTCTTGCTTTCCATTGTTAAGTTTCAATAACATTGTGCATGCAAAATTATTCACAATTTTGATTTTTTTTTATTTTAGTTTATGTACGATTTAAAAATAATAAAATAACAATAATATGATTATCATTTTAAGAAACAATATCATAAAAAAAAAATTCAGAACACAATTAGAATTTTATACTTGAATTGAATAATTAATAGCTTTGGAATTTATGTTGTAATGAATATAGTAAAAAATATACATACAAAATACATATAGGATACAAAATACAATTGTTAGCAAGAACCCTCTTCATGAAAGGTAAAGGCCTCCTCCAGAGATAATAAATAAATAATAATAATAAATAATAAATATTTCCTACATTCACACCAATTAACCTAGCCCAAAGTAAGCACTCTTAAAGGCTTGTGTTATGGATACTAGGATAACGGAAAGTCATACATATATTATACATAAATAAGTAATATTCATAGAAATATATATAAACATCCATGACTCAGGTACAAATGCTCGAATTCATCATAAAAACATCTGCCCCTTCCGGGATTCGAACCCAGGACCGTCGGTGCGAAAGGCAGGATCGCTACCGTTGCACCAAACGGTCGTCCAAACAGAGATGATGATGATGAGTAAGGAAGTTATAGTGTCTCTTATACACCAGTTATCATTTTACAATCATTGATCAAGAACATTGTTAGTAGTTGTCAAAAAATAAAATAGAAGCTAGAGCCTCAATAATGAGGGACGTGCCCCAGGGATCAATATTAGGCTCATTATCCTTATAATGGCGGTCTTATTATTTAGTTCTTACACTAAAGAAGAAAGAATAACGAAGAAAGAAGAAATTAAAACGTGGTGCGCATTATACTTGAAAAACTATTCAATGCCATCCACAGCATTACTATTGCATTGGTTTAGTTAGGAAGGGATTTAGGAAAGATAATGAAAATATTAATATAATATCAATAACGCTGTTGATCTAAATTACGCACCACGTTTTAATTTTTTGGAAATTTTTCAAATTCTGCGTATGAATGTTCAGAACAATACATAATATTCAATAAATTTTAGAATATTTGTATCGTAAATTTTCATTATTACCAAAAATTTATTTTTATCTTTTTAGTACATTTGTAAAAATTTATTTTCTCCTTTTTAGTACATCTATAACCCGTAGTAAAACGTGGTTTTTTAAAAGTTTTTTTTTTATTAAGTATTTATTTTAAAACTAATTTCTTTAAATTGTGGCGTATGAGGTCGTTTCCTAAAATAAGGTTGAGTGAATCGACGGCTGGTTCATGCGTCATGCTCGTGAATGTGTACTACCTTAGGAGATGGGTCTACTATATTATATGTAGCATTACTGCCTTACGAAAATAATATCCTTTTGTGTTGACTATATATGGTAAAATACATGGTTATATCTTAAATTGTAAATGTCGTTACTTTTGTTAAAGTTGACAAAATTTGACACCTGATATTTGTAAGCTAAAAGATCTTGTTCGGAAGATTGGTAAACATTTTGAAATATTCAAAATGACCTAATTGAAGTTGAGTAAAGTTAAGATTAAGCAAAATTGTTATTGTACGTTACTGGCCGACTGGCCAGAGATCATCATCGGTAAAAATATTTTTTAAATTACATTTTTAATGAATTGCGTTCTCATGTAAGGACGAATATCAGGCACTCGATGATCAAGTAGTCGTCAGCGCGTACTAGAAATTAAACACAATTGAACAGCATCACACAGTGAGTCAATGGTTTACTATGTTTAGATCGGACTATAAATAAAACGAACTGCGGCTTTTATATGTATAATATCGTTAATTTTTAATTTTGTTGATACAACAGATAAACTTTCGATTTGATCCTTCTAGTGATATTTTGTTGCAACATTTAATTTAACAGTCGAGCGGCGGATATAAATAATTATATATTTCTTCTTAATCATTCATTTCAATAAATGAAGCCGAAGTCTTATTCTGAGCTAAACTTAATCTTTCTTTAAAAACGGGCTGACAATTTCAGTAGTTTCGGATGTTAGCTGGTACAACTATCTTTTTAACTATTATCGAACTCATTGAAACAAAGCTTAAATGTTACTCCAAACTATGCTCAATCTATCTGAGAGTCTGTGAAAAAACCGTCGGTATATCAGCAATTAACATTCTTTATTCACCAATATATTCATAGGCAGACAGATAAACGAATTATGTTACTTTCTCTTTATCATTCACACTCTATTTTTAGTTAAGGTATAGATTTTATAAAGACATGTTAATTATTCGTCAAACTGGGTTCTAGTCTATTACAGCGGTCAATTCGATTCCCAAACATACTCTCTGCTTACGAGTGTATGAGTGTCGAATAAAAGTACTTTAGTGCTCTGGTTACTAAAGCATTACGAACAACATTATTAAACTAAGGTTTAAAAAAATACTGTTGTCAGTCCTAATGCTGAGAGTTATATTTATTACTTATGTGTGTATTAAATTTCAGACTTATAATTGTCTTATCTGGCTGACTAATCTGAAATGCATGAATATATCAGAGTTTTGGTAGAATTTGAATAATCGTTATATACTTACCTAAGCATATAAGTAACGTATATTCCGGTAACAAGTGGTTATGATAAGATTGTATTTCAAAAATCATCAACTCATCACATTTATTCTAAAAAACCCAACAGGTAGTTTGAAATTTGCTATCTCTAAAACATGATCTTTTTTACCGTGTATTGGTAAGATTTTGACTACTATCTCTCCTGATGGTGAGTGACGATGCGATCTAGGATGTGACGAGCCTGCCTAGAAGTGAACCAAAAATTTACTCGTAACTTAAAGACCCCTAAATTCCACCAAAGGCAAAGACCACCTTAAGCGGTACTGATCACAAAGTTGGAACCAAAACGTTAAGTACGAATGTTTGCTGTACGAGATTATAATGGCTCTCAAACAGCTGAAAAACAATGCATCGGTATTGATGGAATCACGGCTGAGCTTCTGAAAGCTGGCCGAATACCGATACTAAAAGATCTAAAGAAGGTATTCGATTCCTCGATTCATACTCTAGGGACAAACGCCTACGGCATGACACATAAGTGTGGTGGTACTCTTCTTCAAAAAAGATAATTATGTCAAGTTCCGTGTTGTACCCACTCTTTTGTAAGTTGGAGACTCTTCACTCGAAGTTGTAGACGATTATGTGTACCTGGGACAAACAGTCTAATTAGATAGGTTCAACTTCGAGAAAGAAGTCAGTGATCGAATCCAACTCGGCTGGGAAACGGCTCGTTCGGGAAACTTCGCGACATTTTCTCGTCCAAAATACCGCAGTATCTCAAGAATAAAATCTTTGACCAGTTTGTGTTGCCAGTAATGACGTACGGAACGGAGACGTGGTCCCTTATAAGAAGGCTCAAGATCACCTCAAGGGCCATAGAGCGTGCTATGCTCGGAGTTTCCCTACGCGATCGAATCACAAATGAGGAGAATAAAAAAACGGACATAACATGTAGAATTGCCAAACTTAAGTGGCTGTGGTCGGGACGCATAACTCGTAGAACTGATGGAAGTTGGGGCAGAAAAGTTCTAGAGTGGCGATCACGGACCGGAAAACGCAGTATAGGCAGGCGTTCCATTCGGTGGACCGACGATCTGGAGAAGATCGCGAGAAGTCCATGAATGCAAGCAGTGTGGGACCGGTTATTGTGGAGATCCTTGGAAGAGACCTTTGTCCAGCAGTGGACGTCGGCCTAACTAATATTATAAATATGAAAGTGAGTTTGTTTGCTGGAACATCATGAAATTTGACTTACACTTTGGCAAGGGTATAGAAAAGTACATAAAGTATCTTATACTCAGAAAAAAGGCATTGTTCTAGAGAAATAGAAATATTTTTTTTAATCAGTAGTCTACATTAACGCAAGCGAAGCCACGGGTAAAAGCTAGCCAAATTATAATTTTAGTTCGTTTAAGTTTATTGATTCGTGTTATTTTCCAATATCTTTATCTATCACTATTTGAAAAAAAACATATTATAACCAAGTAGTTATAATATAATGCAGGTACAGATTGCTTTTGCATTTTATTTAAAAAATCAAATTATTAATACAAACCTAGATAATCTGATACTATCTACACTCAAAAATAAACGGGAGTAGGTAATTATAGTTTTTAAATTTCAATAATTACATATTATGATGATTTTACTCATATTAATTAAGTATCTAGGCAAAAGGAAACAATAAATTTAAAGCATATTAAATATTAAATCGAATACAATGTGACACTATGGTTCCTACTGTGTCTATATTTGTCCGTGTATCGAAAAATGCCTGATTAGAATATATGATTGATTCCAAACAGAACTACGAATAGCATTTCTCATTGCTGTCCGTTCTGGGGTATTCAATATATGGAATCTTGACAACTTCCATCAAATTGATAACACTTATTCGAGATAATATTCTATTCGTATCAAATAGGGAGATATCTTATAACGGTGTTGTCCAATGATTAATTTCATGACTAGTTTTATTTAAGAACAACTTATTGGTTTTCCTACCCTTTATTTATTCGTAGTTACAAACGATACTTGCCTTTGTACTGTAATGTTTGTGCTTTTGTACTCATTGTTATTATTCTTTATTAAAATTAGTAGAATTCCATGGAATGCTTGAGATAATAATGTACGTAAGCATTTTTCAATACCATTTGAAAACTGCAAACACAGATTCATCAAACTAGTTAGCGACACTTACACGTTACATGGCTTTTCAGAAATATTGTCTCAAAATTATAGCAACGAGGATGGCTTGATCGAAAAGTAGTATACTAAATGGAAGTTTAAAGAAGTTTCTTCTTTAAACTTAGATTTATGAAAAAAATAATTCTAAAAAATTATGTTCTTTATCACATTATTTTAGAAAAACATGTCACACGATTGCGTAATATAATTATAAACGTTCCGTGGTGGACCTAAAATTACAATTAACACAATGTGCAATTTTTACGGTTTTGTCCGCCACGATTGTGAAGTGTAAGAATTATTATATATCTAGATCGTCATCTAAATTTGGTTGATTCCTCAATTTGTTTTGCGGGTTGGCGTCAATATTATAAAATTCATATTATTGCTATTCAAATTATCTTGCAACTTTGTAATTTACTTTTTCTTAACGAATTTAGTTCTTTTTACAGGCTTATCGCCTATGTTATCGTATCTGGTGCACTCAGTAAAAAGGATACAGTTTTGTATTTGCATACTTAATTTTATGATTAAAGTCACAACTCATCAACTTATATGTATAGTAGGTGTGTATACGAGTACTATCCTTACTTTAAAAACTTTACTTTATTGTACGAGAAAATAATTGTGTTTTCTTCAAGGAGATATTTCTTTATTGGGCTTATTACTATAACTTCTGGCCAATCTCACGTTTTTGCCGTGAAAAGACACGCTTCTTACATCATGTAAGAAACGTGTCTTTTCACGGCAAAAAGGAGTTCCTTCTACCTCACTCCTACTTTCCGAGGTACATCTGTACCTGTGACCAACAGCCTCGAGCTTCTTGGTATGGAGTTGTCTTCAGACCTCAACTTCGACGCCAACATCGAAGCCAAAGCTCAAATTGCAGCTGAAAAGCTGGGCTTCCTAAATAAGGTCAAGAGATATTTCACTCCGAGACAGCTTTTAACTCTCTATAAAGCTCAAATCCGATCTTGTATGGAATATTGCAGCCACCTTTGGAATGACTCAGCAAAATGTCAACTTGCTGCAATGGACACGATTCAGCGCAGAGCTGAGAGGCTCATTGGTGACAGCAAATTGGTGAAGAGCAAGCTTCACACATTAGCTCATCGCCGCAAAGTTGCCTGTCTGTCGGTCTTCTATAGACTGTACTTTGGAGAGTGTGCTCAGGAGCTGCATTTGGTCTTACCGCCATCTCCTTTTTTCCGTCGGACAGCCAGACGCACTTCAGGCTACCACCCTTTTTTGGTTACTATTCCTACCTGTCGCACCAAGCGCTTTTCAACATCCTTCATAATGCTCACAGCATAAGAGTGGAACTCCCTTCATGCGTCTGTATTTCTGAGAACTTATAACCCGTCCATTTTCAAATCAAGGGTGAATAGGAATCTTCTGGGTTAGCTCGTTCCATCGTGGATTCAGTCTTGGCCCCCGGGCTTGATTGAGATCAAGAGCGAACCCATTCTAAATAAAAAAAATAATCGAAAAACTATCAAAAACAATATAAAGCATGATAATTAACAAAATGAAGTAAACATTTGTTTGGTTTCGATGAACTATCCCTAGTCCCAGGTCATTTAAAAAGTATGAAATCTTCTAGGAAAAAATCTGAGCTTTGACAGAAATGTAATATAAATTATTATAATAGAAAAATACTAGAAAAAATCGTATAATAGATAATTATTTATCTTATAAAATCGCATTGAAATATGCAAAAAATATATATAAACTATAAAAGAAATGTAATAATATGTCGCCTGAGGTGGATACTCCGTTTGTGTATTAAGAAAGAGGTGGTCGGATGTGTGTCTATCCTAACCAAGATTATCCGAGAAGAACTGGCGAAAGAACCTCGGACAGGGGGACCGACCTCCATCTTACTTTTATCTCCTTTTTGTAAATAACAAAAGCAAAACCTTTGCCGGAATTTCTTTTACCTGATTTTTTTTGGAAGGGCTGTGCAATTTTAGAACTAGTGGTAGACTCAGTAGTTTACAGTAATCGTAGATATAATAAACAGTTAGGTACATGCCCTATTATAAATTACAATATATTAGAAAAATTGTAAGGTAGGCACATATTTATGATCATTTCCTTAGCCATCCTGTGATTACGGCCCCTGTAAAGGAGTCTAAACATCAATCTTTATATATATAATTCTTCTGTGAGTGTGTATGTCACTGAACTCCTCCTAAACGGCTGGACCGATTTGAATGAAATTTTTTGTGTGTGTTCAAGGGGATCTGAGAATGGTTTAGATTCACAAATCAGCCCGGCAGATGGCGCTGCAGACGGTATCTAGGTTATTTATCTATACTGCAAAAATAACAGACAACGTCTGTCGGGTCCACTAGTATTAAATATAAAAAACAAAATTAAATACGCACGGTAAACTTGGTTTTATTCAAAATGTTTTTTTCTTATATAACAAACGAATGTGATGTGATGACTTCGATAACAGGCACTTAAATACCTACTATGATATTTTATATGAGCTGAGCAGACACGTTATCGTGACCTGCGTCTTTGCTCTTGATCATGATTATTAAAAAGTGTTTATGTTGTTCGCTTGATTTTTGGCAAGACGATAGTCTGTTCGTAAGCTTCATGGGTAACGAACCAAGTAATGGTTGAATAAACCGGCCATTTCTTTTCATCATAATGGCTCGGGGTAAAATCAAGTGGAGTGTTGTTTTCTATTATTTACTTATATTTACTAATTTTAATAGTTCTTTGCCAATAAATGAAGATGTTTCAAATATTGCGAAGCAGTCTAAAAATGAATTTGAGAGTGTGTTGCCATTAGTAAGCATTTCTAGTGTTGATCGGGATAAAATAAATAACGGAATGGATTTATTTCCTAATGAAAATACTGCAACAAATGGGACGAAAAGAGTTGCCAATTCATTACTTCATCGAAATATTATGTTGAGACCGGGTTTTACAATTTCACGGTATATTGTACAACTAACAATTGATGGTGGTAGTTTTCAAGGGCGTTTAGTGTTTCATTGTACTGTTACAATGGCTACAAGAGAAGACCCTTTAATACTACAAGCCGAAGGTTTGACGATTAATTCAGTAGCTACCGATGTTAACAACGTAGAAAGCGCTGTTCCAGCGGAGTTTGACACTTATGATGGTTTATTAGAAATTAGGCCTTCCCGGATCAATTCAAATTATATCGTGGTTGTAGAATATACCGGAAATGTGAGGAATGGTGGTCAGGGATTCTTTATGGGAGATGAAAAGTAATTACATTTCTGATTTTTTTATTACTTGTTATTGTTTGTTTTACACCACCTTTTTGTTTTTATTAATCGAAAGCTGACGAGTTTCTTGCGCCCATTCTTCTTGTCAGTTAAAAGACGTCCTGTATGGGTGGTAGGTAAAAATGTTGGACGATTCAAAACTACTTATTTTTAAGTGCATTTGAATAAAGTTATTTTAACTTTCATTTCAAAACCATGCACAACCTTAACAGTTATTTTGCTTTTTTAATGACCAGGAAAACAATTTTCTTTGTATTGTTTTAGTTACATAGGAATGAATCTTTATCCAACAAATGCTAGAAGAGTTTTTCCCTGTATAGACGAACCTACACAAGACAGTCAAATTACTTTTACTATCAATGGCGTCAGCTATGGAAATTTAATATCAAATTCTCAGTCTGTAGACAACGATCCGTAAGTATTTACATGATGGGTTATGTATAAAATGTGTTTTTGTGAGTTATATGTATGCAAATATATCTAAGTTTTCATATTTTTTATAGAACAACATTTGCATCTTTGGTTGGTGCTCCTCTTCGCTGGGCTCTAATTGGACATGATTTTACTACTTACAATGTGCCTATATCAAATGTTTTCCTTTCTGGAAGACCTGGCTTAGCAGGGCAAGAAAACCAAGCTTCTGTGGCAATCAATTCAATTTTCACTTTTCTTAACGAATGGACAAATAAACCGTACTTTGAAACGATGCTCAATCAAGCAAACAACATGCATGTAATTGCTCTACCAGACGTTGACGTCGAATGGTATTCACTATCCATAGTGGGACTCTGGTGAGAAAATATTCTAATTCTATTTATACTGGTTATAATTTCTTATGCAATGACATTTATTAAATGTTCAAGTAAAGAAATTCGACTATTTAATAGCAAAAATATGTAAGTTCTAAAGTGTTACAATAAAACAATATAAAAAATTATTAAGTACCGCTAGAGTGACATGTCCTGTAAATGGCGGAAGAGATTTAGACAAATTGCATTTAGCTTTAAGATATATAACATCAAGAGATATTTAAGTATTTTTGTGATATACTTCATCCATTTATTTATGCAGGGAACCATACATCATGATGGAAAACCAGCAATTTTCCGTAAAACAAAGACAAATTTCCTTAGTCAAGATTGCCGAAGCTATAGCACGGCCATGGTTTGGATTTACTATTCTTCCACAAAATTGGATATATCAATGGATAATAACCGGATTACAAACATACGCGGCATACGAAGCAATAAAAGAGGTATATTATAATAATTTCGTTAGTACAGACAACACTTAGTCAGAATAATGAAAAATAAATGTTCTATATACTAAAAGTTTATCGAAACTCTAAAGTTTTATAGAAAACACTAACTTTAGATGGCTAGGTTAAACTACGACAGTCTGGTTAAAATTAAAATGGCAATAATACCTAGTTGCGTGAAAGGTTTTTATATTAACATACAAAGTTATGTTATTGGAGTTATGAGTACTGTCACACTGAAGCGGCAGAAAACAAAGAGACAACAGTTTAGAAATAAATTATTAATGTAATTTTGTCATTTTATTGCTTGTGACTGTACACAAACATTTTTTAAGTTGATTTTTTGATACACAGATTGATTTAAATAAAGGGTTAATAAGCAGTTATTGGCTCTAACGACCGTAAAGACTTAAGTTAAAAGGAACGGAATACTGTACCTAGATAATTTGATTTTACATCTCTGTAATGTAATGAAATCTTTGAAACGATATCGCTAATGTTAAATTCAGTAAAAGACATGCTCCTAATGACCTCCATGTTAGAATGACTTTGCAACCAGGGAATAGTAATCCTATTATTTTTTCCCTTGAAACAAAACCACATTATGTCCTTCATTGAACTCCATTTTACTCGTATGTTCTTTGAGTACATACGAGTAAAATACGTTTAAGTACGTTCTTACATTTGCTTAAATGGTTTTGTCATGCAGAAAAAGTTTAGTATTATAATTTTAAACGTCGTTTTTATTAATTTTGTTCTCTTTCTTATGTTCAAGAAACACGATAAATTTTCTCAAGCATAGAGAGGAACTGGTTTTTGTTTCATATTTTTTTAATTTCGGCAGTCAGGGCAAAACCTACACTTAAAATTGTTGCATGTGAAGTAAAAACTAAATTAATATTGACTTTCAGTTTGAAAGTGGAAGTGAAGGGGTCATTGATTACAACACCATATTCGTCACTGAGTTAATCCAAGAAAGCTTGTTTCGTGATGGATACAGTTCTGCTACAATACTTCAACCTGATGAATTTTTAGAAAACGAAGTAGATATTAGGAACCATGTGAATAATGGATTGATCAAGTACAAGGCACCAGCTATATTATCAATGTTGAGACTCGCTCTACACGAGGAAACGGATTATATACAATATGGAGCTCAGCGCTTATTACTCAGCAGGTCCCTTTTGTAAGCAAATTATTAATATAATTTATTTATTTATATATACATACTTCAGTCTAATTCCGAAATGCTCAAATGTCTCACTTGAAGTTGGAATTGTTATTAAATTGCCTTTTAAAAAACGGGAAATTCTAAGAGTTAATAGTATTGTATTAGGTTTGATTTACATAACATCTTCCACGTCCTATTACAGAAATTTCTCCAAAGCAAATGATAAATTATAACCTATTTAATTCTAGGTCTTGTTACGGCTTAGTATTTAATATTTAATGAATTATTATCTTAACTTGAGAAGATCGATGGTGCACTGGTATGCACGTATGGTCTATTATGATGTTAAAACATATTTAAGAAGTGCCGTTAATCAGATAGATGGCCAAAACATAATTGTCTCAAGGTCTTCCTTGCTTCAAAAGGTTAAGTAACTTTAAGCTGTAGATCCAGCAGCATCTGCTATCGCATTAGTCTTACGTTTTAGGCGCGTACCCTATCAGTAGGGCAATAAATAGGACGACGATGGTAAAGTTGATTACACTGAAATTTCTGAAAATCTTAAAAACCTTAATTTAAAGAAACATTTGAGTATTTGGCAGTTAGAGATGCATAATTATATTACACTCGAAACACTTTTTTGGTCAAAACTACTTACGATTATCGTTTATTCTGTCAATAGCCCACTTGATAGCATAAAGAAGCTCAAAAATGCTTTGAAATGAGAAGTATTATTTAATCAACAGTGGACATTAATTAAAAGTAACTACTTTTAAATCAATTTTTTTAATAAATCAATCACAATGCTTTTCAAAGTTAGTACCCAAATGTCTTTGATTTTGATATTAATTTACCATTGTTTGGTATTTAATTTTTTTAATTTGAAATAAAGTTATAAAAATGACTGACGCTTGAGTTACAGATTGTGGCTATTTCCATCAGTTTATCATTTATTAAGATTTTATTAAGATAGTTTTATTAAGGTTTATTACTGGTTTATTAAGAAAGGCTTGTGATCAAAACAAGTAAGCTTGTAATTTTAGCTTTCTATTGTAACCTAGTTTGTAAACGCCACTCTAAATAATTTAATTTAATTAAATTTTTAAGTATTTAAATATAATGGGCTTGTTATTTTTGAAAACTTTATGTATTATTTTTTTAATATTTTTAATCTAGTTTTTTTTAATATATACAGCGGATTAGACACAGTAAATACTTTCAACTTTGTGGAAACTGTTGGTGCTCTATGGGAGGGTGAACATTTTCATGACATAGAAGAATTCTTGGAACCATACATAAAACAAAGAGGATGCCCACTATTGACAATTAATTACCAAAGTAACTTAGTCACAGTATCACGGGTAAAATCCAATTCCATTATTTGCAACTAATATTGAATCATTCTAAAAAAGTTGTGTTATAACAATATGTTTCTCTATTTCAATTGTCTGCCGTCTTTATACTTATTAGTTTGCTGTCAATATGTTTGAATATATAACCTAGTAAGTCACAAAAATTTCTCGAATATAACTTTCTAGAGTACGTTTAATTACGCTGGAGTGGCTACTGGGACAAACTTCTTTATACCTATTACATTTACCACCAGCGTAAATCCAGACTTTGAAAATGTGTTCCCATCAAGAGTCTATCAAGAGCCAACTACTATAGAACTGCCTGTAAATTTAATGGAGGACGAGTGGATATTGTTCAATATTCAAGGCCAAGGTACTTCAATATCAGTATACTATACATTATTCCCAATTTCACAGACTCGCTCAATTAGAACACGACTAGTACGAGTAAAAGTCAGTGTGACATGACACTAAAATGTTGAACTATTTCTTATACTGAGCGTACTAAGTGTTACCAAATTTTCGCAATTTAACCAATTAACTACTAAACAATCATTCATACTTACATATCAGAAATCTTGTATTTTAATAATAAACTAGAAATTATTTTTATTGTATCTAATACAGATATGCTTTTATATAATAGGATATTATAGAGTACAATATAACGTCGATCTCTGGGAAAGGATTGTCGCAGCACTTGAAGATCCTGATCGTAGAGAAGTCATCCACCCACTAAATAGAGCAACAGTAAGTGTAACATTTATTTAAGGTTTGTGAAACAAAATTTAATTGAAAATTTGTTTATCGACAAAATGAAAAATATTTAATTGATAAATATTCTAGTGCCAAAAAAGATGCTTCAACTTAACGCAATAAAAATACGCGCCTTTACACTGCATGTTTGAAATTTGAGAAGTGTACTAAAAATCATAGTCTTATGATTGACCTCGACATTTAAAATTAGCAAGAAACGAAGTCTCAACAAACAAAAACAACGAAAATTCATAATATAAGGTTATATCACTTAAAAATACTTCTTTGGTTACATACACTCGGCGTCAAAAAAATCGCACCTCTAAGAAAATCACGTTCAAATGGCATTAACTCTGGATATGCACATGCAGTCGTATTAATTATAATTTTATTTAAAAGGTTACTTAATTAACTTAATAAAAAAACATTATTTTTCATTATCAAATAAAACCTAAAGCAACAAATAAAGGGTCACAAAAATTCTAAGGAAATTTTGCTGCTCGGGAGAGTCGCGAGTTGCGCTAACTTTGTGGGTATAAAGAGGTCAACACGGGTTCAATGTTTGCGCCACCCCTCTGCTTGCGCCACCCCTCTCTAGAGGGGTGGTCGCCTCAGATGACGGCTTATGACCTTCTCCGGGTGCAAGCCAATCCCAGGTGGTGTTTAGTCAGTACAAGTCTGACATAACTATCGGGCCGGCCCGAAGTATCCATAGAGGATTCACCACCTCCCTCCCCCGTGTCCGGAGGGTGCATTTTGCATAAAAAAAAAAAAAAAAAAAAAAAAAAAATTCAATGTGGGTCATTCGCTATTAAACCGTTGAAGGGGACACACGCACTGATTTTACTGAAGAAAGAACATCTGGAAAATGGACACTACAGCTGATGAGGCCGCTCAAGTGGTTGCACTACTGCAAGCAGGGGTGCGGCAGTGTGATGTCGCCCGGCAACTGAATCTGAGCCGTTTTTCGGTTCGTAGAGTCTACCAGCGCTTTTTAGAGACCGGTGGCTATATCCGGCGACATGGGTCCGGTAGACGTCGCTGCACTTCGGAAAGAGACGACCGGTTCGTTGTGTCGTACTCTTTGAGAAATCGCTTCTCAAACGCTGTTCAGCTGCAACAGGAGCTCCAGGCAGTTCGCAGACGCACCGTGAGTGTATCCACGGTTAGAAGAAGACTGAAGGAGAAGAACATAGCAGCCCGCAGAGCTGCTACAGGTCCAAAATTGACTGCAGCGCACCGACGAGCCCGCTTGCAGTTTGCTCGCGACCACGTCGATTGGACCATTGAGCAGTGGGGAGCTGTTCTCTTCTCAGACGAGACACGAGTGTGTCTTTTCTGCAACGACCGACGAAGAAGAGTATACCGGAGGCAGGGTGAACGTTTCGCTCAAGCCTGCATCCAGGAGACGGTGGAATATGGAGGCGGATCCTGCATGTTCTGGGGCGGTATGTCGGCTGCCGGCAAAACCGACCTGGTCTGCGTCTCCCGGACCGGAGGTGCTCGCGGACAAGGGTCGCTGACTGCGCGCCGCTATATCACAGAGATCCTGGATGTGCATGTGGTCCCTTTTGCCGAATCTTTTGGCGAGGGGTTCACATTAATGCACGACAACGCTCGCGCACACACTGCAGCCATCGTGAACGACTTCCTGCGGAGGTCCCAAATTCCTGTGATGCAGTGGCCAGCGAGAAGTCCTGATCTGAATCCGATAGAGCACCTCTGGGACCATCTTAAACGTAAGGTTCGATCTCGGGATCCGGCTCCTTCGACTCTAGAGGAACTCCAAACCGCGGTGATTGAAGAATGGGGTCTTATCCCTCAAGAAGAGCTCCTGAAGTTGGTGAGGTCTATGAGGGACCGTATGGAAGCCGTCATCAGGGCAAGGGGGGGTAACACTAGATTTTGAGTTAATTTTAAGACACTTTTTGTACATTTTTTTTGTAAATTATCGATTATTAATTAGGACTTAATTAAGATTTTTTATTATTTTTCAAATTTTTATGCTTTTTGTATAATTTTAATTAAAAAAAAGATTGCACTTAATTGTTGTTTGATGCTCCTTTTTGTTACCTTTCTAATGATACCTAACACTATCCTCTATATAAGGTTTAGGAATTTTTGAATAAGATTTTTATAAGGTGCGATTTTTTTGACGCCGAGTTTACTAAGATAATTATCAGTGAGGCGAAGTAGTCAGCAGTTTTTTTCGGAAAGGCCTCTCAATTTCCGAACTGGTGGTAGACTCAGTTGTATACAGAAATCGTACCTATAATAAAATAACTAAATAAAATGCAAAGCAACCCAATTTATTTGTTTAACTTTAACGTGCCCGATTAAAATATTGAAAGGTAGCACATGTATAACGACCATAATGGTTTAGGTCGACCGCTTATAAAATCTCCGCTCGCGTGGTATAGGCGTGCGGACGTACAACGACAAAGGGAATCTTGTAAGGAACAGGCGGCAGGCGCGCATAGTGCGCCCCCTTCTCCCTTTTTCTCCCTACCCCCGCGCCCCTGTACCGCGCGGGTGAAGACCCATTTAAGCCATCGACTCACTCACAAATGTTTACCCACTTTCGCTCTTTCTCACCTAAAATATGTATATTACACTAATGTTGTAATTTACTTGTTTAAGTGACTTATTGTAGGGAAGTGCTTGAAAAAGAAGCAAATATATTTAATAATGATTCGTGTGATGAATGTACTCCTCACCAAAGATTATATAGAGACGGCGTGAGTGGTTTCTGGGAAATAAACAAATAAATATTTGATTATGACTACTTTTAATAGAATAAAATTATAAAATAGAGAAATAGAAGCAACTACTAAAATAAAACAGGCTTTGTATTTTATCAATATACAAATAATAATTGCCATCACAGCACTAATTCGTAACTAGTAATAAAAAGTCATAATGAACATTTTTGCAAACTACGTACGTTCTCCAGATTTATTCGATTGATAATCTCACTAAATAAAGTAATCCATCGAAATCCATATTTCAGATATTTAGTGGGGTCTGGTCCATTTAAAATAGGTACTACAACGAATTCTCACTTCGAAGTGGAGTAATAAAGAAATTAAGCAATTTATAATTTCCAGTTGATCGATGACTCTCTCAACTTAGCTAGACGATTAGTATCTGGCCTAAACTACGATATTGCTCTACGCATAGTTTTGACTATGGGACTAGAAAAGGAGTACGCTGTGTGGAAAGCTTTCGTAAGAAACATGAACTTCTTAAAAAAACGTCTCGAAGCCATGGTAGAAGACGACGAAGACTTGGATCCTGATATTTATTTAGTAAGTGATTTAAATTCAGCTTAAAAAAAAAAATTGTAAAAACGCCACTAATGCAATATTACTCAACATTGCTTAATTCTTTTAATTTTATTTAAATAGAGAATGGTCCGAAGAACAGTACATTCTGTGGAACAAGAACTGGATTTCAGACCTGATCCGAATGTTATTGAACCATCTATGGATACCTTAACACGGGCCATGGTAATGGACCACGCTTGTCGATCTCGTTACGATCCCTGCATTGCCGCTGCTATCGATTGGTTTTACATCTCGAACGATGAAGTGTAAGTATTAAAGTACGAGTAATTTTCGATTTCATTAACAATTGGTACTTCATTGAACCTTGTTTATTATAGTTCTAGCACTGTTTATTGACATAATTCGAAAGCTCTCAACTTTTGCAATTTTGTAGGTATAAAGTAATGGTTACTATGTATGTACAAGTAGAAAGTGCAGGCGTTGTAAGATATTAATTTATTGAGGCGCAGAACTATGCTTGTACAAGTTTGAATTCAATAGGAGCAAATTAAACAGGTTTTCTTGCCTCATAGTGATTTAAAAATTCCACGCGCGTCCTAAATCCTATTAAAACGCCCTACTTAATTATTGTGTTATTTTGCCTTAAAAATACCAAATACATTTTTAGTATCCAGTTTATCATATAAATGATGCCAGCAGAAGATTATTGCTCAACTCGAAAATGAAATAAAATACAACAGACAAGAATATGGAATTTTAATTTACCTTATTGTCACAGGAATCCCAATATTCCACGAGATTTAAGACCTGCTGTATACTGCACAGTTGTTCGAGAGGGTGACGAAAATGTCAGGCAAATGTTATTAAATCTTCTAGAAGAAACTCGAACCCTTTATGACCGTGTTGTTATACTGGAATCATTAGCATGTTCAAAAGACGGAGATTTCATTCATGGGTAAGTATCCTATATCGCCGTGGTAAACGCGATCACTCTACATTTTAAGTTTAAGCAACTTTTGCCTCTGTGGCGTATGGTATCTGGCAGAGTAGAATAGCATAACCGCACACATTTAACGGTGTCGTTTAATTCGCCCCTTTTGCATTGTTGATTTATTAATTTCTTGCTATGGCCCTCGATATTAGCTAAAGGGAATGTCCCAATTGTAAGAATGATATTATGTTACAACCTATGGGCTCCTGCTACAATAGATCCTTCTGATTATGATGATGATTCGAGATTTTTTTATTTTCTTATGCGCAATAAATATAAAAATAAAATGTGTATAAAATGTAAATAATTAGACACTCATGTTTCACAGTGTAAATGAAAGGGATTTTTTACAAACGCGGTAGACTAACCGTGTTGTTACGGTAATTGTAGTAACTTAACTTTTTTGATATTTGGAAAGAGATAGAGCATTATTGAACAGTAATATCGAACTCTTCTTCCCTACTAAAAAGAAGAATATTAATAAATATGCATTAAGAAAAAAATACATTTCCAATGTTTTTAGGTATCTCAGAGATACGGTCTCTGTTGATAGCCCGTATTCTACGGCAGAAAAGGCAAGAATATTCACAGCCGTCGCCGATAGCAGTTACAGCAACGCAAGAGCTGCCTTTGCCTTTATGAGAGACAACACTGACGGAATTAGAGATCAGTTAGTATCTATTTATTTCAATAAAGTTGTAGCAGAGAAAGTCGGCCAACTATATAAAGGTTTTCAGGGATCGGAAGAGAAACACAGTGGATGATAGAAGAAGAATGTATTTGAAACAAAACCTTATTCGACTAATATACAATATTTGCATTTTTCAACTAGCAGCTATTATTGTTATAAAATAGACCAATAGAAATCGACTTCAATCGACGCACACATACACATATTTACACGTGCCGTCAAACCGATGCAGATGATTGGTCGTCGGACTTTAGCGTAAAGTGCTAGTTGCACAATTCGCACTGTGCTCCGACCAAGTCATTATAAAACACACTTCCTGAGAAATTCATATATTACTAGCTACCCTTGCAATACTCTTTTTGCCGATCTTTTTTCCAGACTACACATATAAACCTTCCCTGGCATGCATAGAATATTTTAACAAAGTTTCATCACAATCTGATCAATGGTATTGGAATGCATAGGAAATAAACATAAAAGCATTAATTTTTATTCATATAGATATGTAGATATAAGACAGAAACATCTGATACATCGGGCGTTATATTTCCTACACGCTATATTATTTTTGAAACCTATTACAGTATATGTGATCATAAATCTTTTTTGTAGCTATGGGGGCAGTACAAAACTTGAAGAAATGATCTTTGTGGTCGCCGATAACATCGTGAATAATGAAATGGCTGGAGACGTAAGTATATTAAAAAAAATTAATGTCTAGTTCAATAAATTTATTTTACATACATTCCATTACATAAGATTAGATGTGTGCAATGGAAATCATAAATAACTACACAATCGCTTTTTTCTCATTAATTGCATTGTCATCAGTTCTGATTTGATTGATATGATAATTAAAAGTGATTTTTGATCACTTTCAGTACCTACTCTGGTTAGAGAGTAATACCAACGCCTTGTTCGACTCAGAAGAAGCAGCGCGAATGGCTTTACAAATTATTAACGAAAACATTGAATGGTCTAATCAACACCTTCAGGATGTATATGATTGGATAGATGAAAATGATTCTACTACCACAACGGTCTCCATGATCCTTTTATTTATAACAGCAAGTATAACTTCGTTAAACTAAATTCTAGCTCAGATCTACATGAAATATTTTTTTACTAAGTTCACGACACTAGTATCAAAGTGTGTACGAAATGTGTGCGACATTGAAAATAAAAGTGCGTAATATAATAAGAAGATATCGTCAAACCAATAGTAAACATATTTACAACATAACTTACTTTGTATCCGGAAAAAACAAAGTTCAACCAATTCTTGGCCTAGTTATTTATACTAGTGGATTTCCATCGAGTTCAAAGGTTTGTAGTACTATAAGTAATTCGTGGTCATGAGTAATATTAGATTTAAGTTTGATGCACTCCTACATAATCCCCTATGATGTTTCATCCCACTATAGCAATTTTTAATCGCAACAATATTTAATGGGTCCATGGGGACTGCATCATTAATACATCATTAATGCCACTAATACCAGTATTAACGTAATTCAGCGTCGAATTTATCCATTGAACAATGTGTAAACGTATATAACGCTAGCAAGATGCAGAATTTAATAATTACTTAATCAGTGAAAGTTGAATGACAATCTGAATATCGCCATTTAAATATAGATTATGTAATTAACAAATTCTGCCTCAGTGTCATGAAAAATATGTAGTATGAAAAATATTTTTGTATTGGAATAATAACTAATAACTTTTTTTTTTTAATTTTACAAAGTAATACTAATTCGAAACGATAGTGGCGTATAATTAAGTTTACTCTATTGGCAATAAATGTATTATAAATATCTTCAATGTACATAACGTAGCTTTTAAAAGGATTTTTATACTTATAAATCTTATAATGTTTATTCTTATTACTACTTATTATTTACTTTTTGGTGTTGGCATATATTTTCTAATGGCATTTTTATTATTATGTAATACGTGTTTATGTCTATGTTATTTTTAAAATAAGTCAGGGTTTTGGTATTGGATTGATGTTATATGGTTACTTTTATTGAATAGTTTCGTTAATTAATAAATTACTTAATAAAAAAATGTTATAGAAGAAAAGGATCCAAGAAACTCAGTACTATTACAGTAATAGAATATGTAGTTTAATTTGGATTCTTTGGAATGCAATATTGATAATAATCTTTTGAAATATTCTCATGTGTTTTGAAAAGCCACTTGAGTAGTTGATACTATCACATTTTTATCAGACGACAGGATGAAGTTGTTTCAAGATATGTTGTAAAATATTTCTATATCAGAGATAGAAGTTTGAATAATAGCCATTTTTCTTATTGTATTTATCTTCATAATTTTATAAGAATATAAAAAAAACTGCAGAACTAATGAGAAATTGAAGTAAATATGTATTTATTAGTTTTATTATATTTTATTATCTCTATTGTATTCTAAAAGTAGAGTTTGAGGTCAACATCTTGTTACGTCTGTGATTGTAACTGGAGCAGTTGACAATTTTCAACTTTTGTTATAAAGATAGTTGTCTTCTAATAATACTATAAGTCATGTAAAAAGGTTAACTATTTAGAGTAAAATGTATAACTTAGTGTAAGTTTAAACCGGCTTCTAGTTGGTACTATTATCAATGTATGATCGAAATTGCACAAAATGAGTAACAATAGTAGATGATTAAGGCGAATAAATTATATTTTTATTATTAGTTTTATGATAGAAGGTGATAAAAGTACGTTCTTAATGTTAATTTTTATACTGCATTTTCACTCATATTTTTAAGGAACTAGGGTTTAAGATAAAACTTAATTATTTATAATTCTTATATTTCTATAACTTTCTGAATTTAATGTAAATTTGAAGCAAATGCGTCCTCTTGCTTTAAATTTCAGTTAAACATAGGAATTAAGGCACATTTATTTGTATCAAATATAATTAAAGTATAATATAGAAATATGACTAAAATAAGGCAACATGTACATGTTACGTTATAATTAACTAAACTGTAATATACCAGTAAAATTACTTAGATTAAGAAGACAAATGCTGGTTTTTATTTTTATTTATTTTACTCCATTTTATGTTCATAGTAATGTAGTTTATAAAGAAACAACAACAAACTGCATCTTTAGGCCGAATATCGATCAATGAGATATTAATCTATAATCTAAGTTCACAGTGGTTTGTGCGTTTGTCTGTCCGCTCTTTTTCCATTGTATACGCGTTACCATAGTGCCTAAGAATAACATTTACGAAGGCTTAGAACGGTTAGCTATATGTGTAGTCGTAAAACCGAAACGTTAGCGCGATTCATTTCGGTACAGCGACATCTATAACTGAGACACAACAACGCGTGGCTGGGTCAGCAGCAACGCGTTAACCGCAAGTAGTTCGTCTAACGGCCGCCAGATGGCGCTAACGGAAAAATATTTAATAAAAGAAAATAATAAAGAATTTTGTCCACCCGTGCAAAGCCGCGACGGGCCGCTAGTAATAGTATAAGTCCATATCACATACATTATTTTGATTCCCAGTTGAGTATTAGCCACTAGAACTTGTGTCATGGAAGTCAGAAACAACGACGGCACCAGAATACCCAGATCTGAGCCACTACAGAAAAGTTGGTTTTCTATATTGACACGGCCGGAAATCGAACCCAGGATTTCGAAGCGGCGATACCATGAAAACTAATATGCGAGCCACTTTAATCCCGGAGGTTATCGATATAATAATCAAAAAATATAGATATTTTACAAAATTATTGACTTGAAATTACAGCGACAGGTAGTTATCAAACAAAACACTAAAAGTGTAGGTATATAATATGTATATAATTTTTTTTTCATATTTTCAGTTACAAGAAAACGAGTATCGTATTTTTACACATACGAAAAGATAGGCACAGTTACTATCGCAAAGATCTCGAATCGATATTCAAATCATCCTGTTTCTTACTTAGAAAAAATTTTATCATACCACCAGTCTCACAACATCTAGAGATCCTGTTACAGGCGAGATATTTTTTTTAATCCATACAGCAATACAAAAGTAACCGGGTTTGTCTTGTTTTGTTATTATTATTTTATTTTATTTTTTCAACAAAGGAATCACGCCGAACACCTTTATTGTTCTTTTAATAGAAACAACCCCTAAAAAGAAATAAAAATAAACGACTCAATTATTTATACTGTCACTCAGATACACGGCTGTTTATCACATAGTTTGTTACTTGTTATTGATAAAGAATATATGGTTTTGACAGGCACAGTGTTAATGAAACTAGAAGATCTGGATAAAGGCTTTCGATATAAATGATGTTTACCAAACAATTACTCTCCAAAATAAAAATCTGATCTAATAAGTTAAGACCAGCACCATTCAAGTTAAAACTCTCAAATTTTATGATAAGAATAATTTAGGTAAAAAAAGTCATCATTTTCTTATTTTAATAATGAACCAAGTAAATAACAATAATAAAGAGTCGCCAGATATTTTAATTAAGCACATATCTAAGTTTTCGTGTATCAATATTTCGTCATATTTTAAGTCAGTTTTTATCTTAACAAGTAATAAGTTATATACCTGTCAATGTGGTACAAAGATCCCTTCACTGATTATGTGTGCTAGTTGTCTATAAATTATCAGGTAACACACAATCACGCGCGCTTATAAATAAATAAATGTTGGACATCATCACATACTTTGTTCTGAAACCAAGTTAAGTATCCGAAGCACTTTTGCTATGCAATTTAGAAACAACGATGGCCAATAAAGAAAAGTTGCTTTTCTACGTTAACTCGACCGGGGATTGACTCCGACACCTCGTAATGTCTTATATATATATTAGGTACAGTTATATATTTAGCATTTGGTTATGTTAGAAGAGGTATTCTTCTAACTATGCGTCTAAAATTAGCAAATATTTTGACAGTTATTAATATCTATTGAACACAGAAAATATTATAGGAAATTCATTAATTTGTTCTTATGTTACATAAAACATCTATTGCTGTTGTTAAAATTTAATTTGTAGTTGGAGAATAGATAATGACGTAAATATATAAATGGGATGGGATGTATAGGAATTATTTTTCAAATGTAAAGTTTGTTCGAGAGATGAGACTAAAATCATTTTGTTAAAGCAGAGGTTAGCAAACGTATTTATTTTACCGCCTTTGAAAATCAATTTTTTTTATACACTCCTAAAACTTAAAAACCACAATTTCATTATTTTAATTAATTTAGTTATAGTGTGCTATATAAGTCGGTTCTGGTGTTTAAACTTACATTTAAAACTAGATTTTTTTACAAGTGAGAGCAATTAAACCGCAACTTTATAATGTTAAAGAACATATTTTAATCAAATTAAAAGAAAGAATCTAGATAGGTAATTAATTTTTGTTTTAAAACTAATCTAATGAGATGGATGAATTTGATTATTTTGAACAAGTTTGTTGATATCAGCTTCGATTTTACTCAAAAGCAGTCGTAAGACGCCCCGTTCGGTAACTTGCAAACAATTTCTCTTTTTTAGTAAGCAGCGTTGTTACAGCTCTTAATCCACGTTCACACAAATATGACGATGGGAATGCTATCAAAAATCGTTGATCGATCGACCACAATCCAGGGTACAACTGCGGAATTGACTTTTGTAGCTAAAATTGTTGGTAGCCATTTTTCAATATGATTTTTATTTCCTCGTTCTTTGTTAGTTCTATAAGTTCCAGATGTTGGCAGTAGACAAGCAAGTCGTCGTTGATGCAAGGTACTGATAAATTGGGAAATTTGTGGATCCCATGTCTGCCGATATTCTTCTTGTGTAAGAGCAGCTTGGTTACGAAAGCAGCGACGACATTTTTTGTTTTTATTAATTTCAAGTCATCACCTTGAAGCAATAGCAATTTATAGAGGTCTATCAGGTATGCAATATCATTCTATGATGTGATGAGAATGTCGCGCAATTCTGTCTTTGTTTTTCAAGAACTTTATGATAGAATCAAACAGATTGTAAAATCGAGTTAGACAATTTCTTTTTGATAGCCAACGTACTTGTTCTGTGTGAAAGATCAATCTGTTGAAATCTTCATCATAGGCAACACAAAGCCGATTAAATAGCTGATTAAATAATCTGTCATTTAAAGAGTTGTTTCGGGTTTTACTGACTGTTCTGGTGACATGTTGCAATGATTGAAACAGTCGTTAACTTAAATTTATAGCCACTAAATGTTGTCGATCTACACTCGAGAGCAATGAATCCGGGTCACTTAAAGAATCCTAAAAATCTCGGAAACTAAAAATGCTAGGTTAATGCAATAAATTGTATTTAATAGACAATGTAATACTCCTTAAATGAAGGTATTAAAACTTCTTAGTTATTGTAAAGTTATATCATAAAAAATCAAATTTGAAAAAGGGCCACTTTCGAAGATGGAACTACGAAATTACAGCATTTGGTTTTGCTTTTGTTTGTAATCTGTCATTTATGTGGGTACATAAACCATGTTGATAGTGCTCTATATTCATTATTCAAGCTGAAATTATGTCGCTTACGCCTGAAGAATGCCCCAGAATACTTACAATGCTGGAAACCGGCCGGAGTCAGCGCGATACAGCCAGGACTGTCGGTGTGTCGCTGTCAACAGTACAAAGAGTTCTCCGACGTTACGAAGAAACTGGTTCTAACCTACGCAGACCAGGAACGGGCAGAACCAGGTGTACCACAGCACGAGAAGACCGATACTTGGTGAACACCATGCTTCGAAATCGCTTTCTCACAGGAACTGAACTCACCAATCAGTTTCGACGCCTCGGAGGAAGTAACCCAAGTGCATGGACAGTAAGACGTCGGCTTGCTGAATCTAACTTAAAACCCCTTAGACCTGCAAACGGCCCTAAACTGGAGCGTGGGCATCGTATTTCAAGACTAAGATATGCCCAGAGCCACGTAAATTGGAGTATTGAAGATTGGTCAAAAGTTATGTTCTCCGACGAATCAAAATTTATGCTCTACAAGCACGATGGAAGACACAGAGTGTATCGAAGACCAGGGGAAAGATTCAAGCAAGCATGCATCGAAGAAAAAGTAGCCTACGGTGGTGGGTCTGTACTTGTGTGGGCCGGAATTTCTTCTGAAAGTCGCACAGAGCTGGTGATCATAGAAAACGGCTCTTTAACTAGCGTAAGATATGTGGAAGAAATCCTCAATGATCACGTTGGTCCATTTATGGTCAATTTAGGTGAGGATGCTATATTTATGCATGACAATGCCCGACCTCATACAGGTAGGATTGTGAATGACTACCTTCAAGAGATGAACATTACTCGTATGGAGTGGCCAGCGCGCAGCCCGGATATCAACCCGATCGAGCATGCTTGGGACGAGCTAGGCAGATGCGTAAAACAACGAAACCCTCCCCCAATCACGCTTCGTGAGCTCAAAATTGCTCTCACAGAGGAATGGGAGAATATTCCCCAAAATCGTATAAGGAACTTGGTGTACAGCATGCCAAACCGCGTAAACGCAGTAATGGAAGCACGAGGAGGCAATACGAAGTATTAAAATTCAAGAAAATCGTAATAAAGTTCAAACATTTCATGTTTCCTATTTTTGTTTTAAGGAGAGATCAGCAGTTTTTTTCTTTATGTAATTTTGTGTTAATAAAATGTATGGTGACTCATATTTTTTTTACTTTCATTTAAGGAGTATTACATTGTCTATTAAATACAATTTATTGCATTAACCTATCATTTTTAGTTTCCGAGATTTTTAACATTCTTTAAGTGACCCGGATTCATTGCTCTCGAGTGTATAATGCAATGTACTGCAAGGACATCTAGAATTTTATTTTTAAATACGCTATGAAGTCTTTTTGACACCCCGTCATAGCTGGAGCACTATCTGTAGCAGCTGATATAATATTCTTCAAGGGAATTCCTTTTTAATCACAAAACTTTTCCTCTAAATTTCTAGCAAATAATAGTTCTTGACATATTTTCTCATCTTTAATAAACTTCACTTAAGACAGCAACAATGCTTTATTATTTGGTAAAGTGGACTCATCCAACTGAAATGAAAATTGACTAGTCTTCAGATGATTTCACAATGACTCTTCAATGTTTTCAGTCATTTCATCAATTCGTCTTTGCACAGAACTATTGCTCAAAGGAATTTTTCGAATTATATCAGCCGCCGGTTTATGGAGCACAGTAGTTATAGCTTCTTTTATTGCCAGCAAAATTAACGTTTCTCCGATGGTGTGGGGTTCACCTGTTTGAGCAATTAACAAAGAGATATTGTATGAAGCTCTTAGTCCGTCATTGTCTTGCTTAGCAGCCACAGAAAAAGTTTCGATACACTTGGCTGAGCATTACGCTTCTTTTCCAGATCTTGAAAATAGGCTACATTTTTGTCCTTCTTATCCAGATAAGAAGGACAAAAATGTAGCCTATTTTCAAATCAATTTTATTCAAATGATCTTTAAGCCTTGAAGGCTTCATCGCTTCGTTTGAAAATGTTTTTGAACAAAGAAGGCACAAAGGCAAAGATGGATTTGTCGAATTTTCTATGAATCCATATTTAATATATTCTGCACTGTATTGCCGTTTCTTCATTTTTGCTTCCGGCATGGCTTTGTTTTCACAAATATGTAAATAAAGTGGTAAACTTAAATACTTGTTTAAAGATAGCGCGCAAAACCGCGCGAATATGGGATTTAAATACAGCACGCTCCGACAGCAATAAGACAAACACGCACAAACTCGTTTATGTCTTGCGACTTTTAATCGTTCTGAGAAAGTTAGGACAAATATCAATGAACCAGCCGATTGCTACCGGATTGCACTAATAGCGTTATTTAACAAAAACTTATTACAACTTGATTGCGTACGGAGTACGGGCTATGCTACGAAATCTATGTTAAGTATTTTAAATTTTTATACCATCATACAGGGTAGAAATATGAACTAATTATTCGATATTAAGTAGTAGGTAAGTTTTAATTGTAGTGAAACTTAAAATATAAAGTAAATGAAATTACAAATATACCATTGCCCCCCTACACCACGCCAACGCCCCCCTACAACACGCCAACGCCCCCCTACACCACGCCAACGCCCCCCTACACCACGCCAACGCCCCCCAGTTTTCTGGGCCCATTAAAGCCTCCTCGTAGGTCACCAACTCCCATAAGGGGGCGTTATCGCCTACTTTGAGAAAGATTGCGATAAAGCAATGCTTAATGCTTTCAAACGTTATGTACATCAGTGTTGTTAAGACACATATCCTTTTAATGACTACATCTACATTGAAGATGTACAACCTTCGATACAAAGAGTCAGGTTAGCACGTGTCGATTTTAGATTAGATTGCATGATAAATAACTTCAACTGTTTTCATTACGAATATAAAATTGTAATGTTAGTTCAAAGTTTTTAAGTAAATTATATGGTATTTTTTTACGATTGGATCGTTCTTCAATGCACATATGTTGTAATAAAATTAAAATAGTAATTAATATTCATTTATTTCTAGCAGTAACAATCCATATTAAATATGAAATTACAATAGAATATCTCTTTTACAAAATTCCTGATTTCTTCAAGTTGAGGTAACTGTTAATTAGGAGAGGAGGTTTGACATTGCACTCCTTTTTTACATTATTTATAACATATATTATATCTGTTTTCCAATTGTGTAATATTTTAACCGCAATTATAATTAATTATCCAGCCGTTTTTATTAAAAATAATTTAATAACCAAACCTTTTATATTAATCATAATTTACATAAATATATATATGCATAAAAATAATTAGGAATGTGGATATGTAAATAATTATATAATACGAAATTTCCTAAAAAAACTTAACATTAAAATTTGTTTTCTTTAAACGTATTGTAAATTTTTAAGAAAGATGACATTGGTTTTGTAAACAATAAAAATAAAATATAAAACTATAAATATTTTCACGATTAATAGTGGAATTTTGAGAAATATAATTAGTTTTTCATTTTAATATATAATAATGAAAAATTTTTGCTTTGCACTTCATAATATTGTTTGAAGTCGGCAGTGTGAACATGACCTTGACCTTATAAAAATATAAATAGCTATTTCATGTAATCGGTCATGTAATTGTCTATCTTACAATAAGCACAGTTAAAGTTAATAAGACTAGAACGTGAACTGGAGATAAGATTGCAGTAGATTTATCCTTTCCGGCATCCGTCAGTGCACTTTTTTGTGTCGACTGAAATAGAAAAAATACTCATTTATATGGTGAAAACTTAAAAATATGAAAATAATAAAGAAACAAATGAGATGATTTTTGTTGAAACGATTTATTGCTCTAAATCCGTGTGAGATAATAATTTTAAACGACCGATGAGTCTTTATAAATGAGAACGCCCACATCTTGGGCCCAGGATGGACAGCAAAAATTAGAATAATAATTGAGCGTTTTAAAATCTTAAGTGTACCAGATATCTAAATGTCATATTAAAAATGACGCCATTGTTAAAGAAAATTAAACTTTTTTAAATAGGAAATATGTCCTACTGTGAAGCAAATTACGAATTTTTCTACGTCCTATGCTCAGGGTGGTGTGTAATACCAAAGTACTGTCAGGCAACAGTGATCTTTGATTCCATAGTCAAACTCGTGGTTGATAGTAAGCACTTCCTCCGTGAAACAAAGCTCATATAGGAAAGCCAGGTCGTAGTTAAAGAAATCGAAATTGCAATCAAAATACTTCAGCTTGAGCGTAAGCAACGAGTGACATGACATGACAGCTGACAATTATATTGAATTATTGACATTTGACTGACAAACAAGTGCTGCCATTACGGAAACCAAAATATAAAGAAACACGAAATCGATTCGTCGTCTTTTTTATTACTTTCTTTGTTTTATAAAATAAATACCTAAGCTTTAATTGCATTGATATTTTCTATTAGATGGTTTATAAACTAGGTGGTTTATGCAGAATCTTAAGTTATTTATTCAGCTGAATGTATTTTCGTTTCAATTGATTCGTATGTATATTTATTGTAAAAATTATATCTAAAACGTAATTTACGTGCTAGCTAGATTTTGCCATATCACTTGTGACGATTTATAAACTAAAATACTTTTATCAATCGTAATATAGTTTATTGCAGTAGCGGATATTTAAATATATGTATGTAAAAATCATAACTTTAAATGATAAAATTAATGTACAAAATCGTTTACTTGTTTAATGATATCTACGGTGGGCCCTTAAGATTTATCACGCCAACGGAATTTGGTCAGAAATTCATTCGCTTTCGCAGAATAATACATATGTATTTCACTCACTATAACGTCTTTCATACTCGTAGACGGTATACGGTATTTCATTCGGTCATTTCTTTGTCTTTCACCTCTGACAGGGAATGATATTTGAACTATTTGACACGGAGCTATTTTAGAATAATTGTTCATTCGTATTTAGAACTGTGCGGACGTGAAGAAATAACGCGTAGAAATATGAAACCCACACAGTAACGGTGACAACATTATTTTTCGTGAACTTTTGAGTTTAAATGTTGTCGAATCTTTATTTTATAATTAATACAAAAACCACTACTCACAATGAAAGCAGCTCTTTGTCATCTCACCGGTACTGATCCCTAATGAGTGATGACGAGAATAGTATGCGTTTTTGTGTCAATAAGTCTCGGAATACGATCGCCCTGTACCTGAATACGCGTGACTGAGTGTCAACTTTTCAATCAATATAATTTTAAGGGATCCGTCTGTCCCTAAATCATATAAGGTTTATTTGAACTATTGACTATGGGTCAACATCTAGATGCCTCTGATTCGTGTAATGTGCGTTACTCCGATGTTCAAAAACTAAGGTTTTTGAACATTGAATAAGATTCTCCTTCCCATGTATAAAATTGTACGTAAAACTTGAATGTAATGACGAAATTAAATATTTCGATCGATACTCTTCGATACTTGTATTTGAACGTTGTTATGTTACCATAACACAGTCTTTTAGGAAACAAAAAGATACCACGAATACTGGTTTAGAGACCTTACTCAGTTGGGCTTCGACTAGTACTTTCCATCATTATTTTCTTTTTTTTTTAACGCAGGAAAAGCTTTACGCATTCTCTGCTCCTGGCATCTTCAGCACCTAGGGGAAGGGGGATCCACCATGCACCCTGAACGAAAGGAACATTTCATAAAAATTTTGTTAATGGTAAAAATATCAAGTGACTTTTTACAACTTGCATGTGGACATAAAGCTGATGTAATTGAACAAAGGCTCGATGGTATATTGAGATCTGTTAAAGATAAGTTTTTACGATCTAATTTGTGGCAGTGCGAAATTCAATTCAAAAATTTAGCTAGCTAGCAACACAAAAGCAGAATTTCACAGACCTATGCACAAATATCTATGTCAGTCATATTAGCCCCGCCAGTTCATGTTTATGATTATCCCTCGCATGGATTTTATTATCCTCTGTAAGGATATACAAACAAATTTTTGCGCAAAACCATCACAATCTAAGACTAGATTCCAATAGAAACCCTCGACACAGGTCTAGTTGAGATGACAATGCAAAAAAACCAGTCGAAAACAAATTTAATTTTTTAACTTTATGGTTCTGATTCATTGATAAAAGATTGTCTGGCGGTTCATGCACACTTTCGGGACATGCTTCATGATCCGGAGTTTTAGCTTGGGTATTCCGCCCGCCTTGACTTATCTTGTCTCATCTGTACACGGCAAAGGGCATACGCCTAATTATAACATTAGAATGAGATTTTTTTTCTATAGATTCGTCGTTAATAAGCCACCATCCTCTGTTTACCATTCATCGTCTTCACGAAGTACGAGTGGATTCAGCAACCGAACGCTACCACCGAAAATTCACGAGATGAACCTGCAGGTTTGGACATGTCGAGGTGTACTCCGCAACAAACAAATTGCGATATGGTTCTTTTAAGACTTAACAGTATGCATGGTATAAATGATCACATTGATTTCAATAAATAATGTCATTTAATTAAAATAACCTTATAAGCCTACTTTTTATGAATTTATACTGATGTTTTGAGTTGATAAATGTTATTTTCTGTGTATATGATCTTATGATCTATCTTAAGATAAATGTACATTAAATAGGGCGTTAAAACGAATCCTTTTCTTTAGCATAATACTAACTATTTAGCATACACTTGCACATAATGAATTAGTTTTTTTTACGATATAATGTTTATTTATTAAACTAGCTTTTACACATTTAGGCATTGAATGACAGTATAGTCAGTTAATATCAGCATTTTACATTAAAATAAAACATTTATTAACTTTTTATCTCTTTCGAACCCTAGTTTTAAATATGTGTGGTAAATTCAAGCTTACTGATTCCTAAATAGCTCCGTGTCAAATAACTCGAATTTGTCGCCCCATTGTGGTAATAAGTTGAACTAAAGCGGCTATGGATGAAATTTAGTCCACAGCGAACACGACTCGCCTCTCTCATACTTGATTTCTAATGAGGTTAGTGGTTAATATGCGTTTTATCGTATGGTGAAATGCTAATTTAATTAAGATCTTTAATAATAACTTATTTTATTTTATTTCATTATACTTCAAGATCTTAAACAAAGTAACTTCATTTTATCGTTGTCACGATATAAAAATGTCTCATTTCCAATTATATTCAAATTAGATAGAAAAATAAGATCGTTTTTTATGGCAAACTTGTTTTAATTCCCAATCGCCATAACGGGGAACTTTTTCTATGATAGAACTAATTTAAATACAGTACCTTGAAGTATTTAAGATTTATTCATGACAAAATTCATTATTAAATAGAATAGCAGAGATTAATTGCATGTTTTAAGAATAAGATGACAGCATGGTTAATTTCAATCATATAATATGACGGAATGATCTTACCAAAGGTTCTGGTGTTATAGTTGTCATAGTCATGTTTTCTGGTCTGGGTTGGCCTATTGGTATTCTGACCAAAAAATTACCTTCTTTCCGGCTGCAAAAACAATTTTAATTAATCTTCTGAAAAGAGACCCGAGCAATATTTTATTCATAATAAAGTGTGTATACCCATTTGATGGGTTTCCTACGTAGTTTCGATCGCCGCAGTCTCGACCGACGCTGTTTCGAATTATTTTTTCACTGCCTCAGAAATTCGGAAGCTTGTGAACTCGAATTACATAGCCGTGATCAATGCTGTTTCTAAAAATTTTTCCACTACCGCATACTCTCGAGTGGCATTTGTAATTAAAATAAATTACAAACGTGTCCATATTAATCAACTTCGCCGCGAGCGCCCGCTGAGCAGCAACGTTTGTCATTACACTCCGTATTCTTTCAATTAATTTTAAAGTAAAACGTTGAAAACTGCTATAAATATAAAGTGTAGGTTTCAAGGCTGTGAAGTGAACTTCAAAACAAGATATAATTTGTTTCATTCTATTGTGAAATTGAAGAGAAAATAGCTTACTTATCTGTAGAATATTTCGTTGACCCTGACCTACCTCACATAACATTACTGGAATCTTGCAATCAAACAAGATTGGTACGGCTGCCTGCGTGCACTGTATCAACTACGTCACTCGGACCTCCTGCTGAGGTACTAGCGACAGTTTAGCGATACAAAAATACATACATATATATATATATGTACATATATATATATATATATATATATATATGTACATATATATATATATATATATATATATATATATATATATATATATATATATTTTACATTTTATCAATAGTTCCTTGGAATTTAAACCACTATGCTGCGTTCACCATCTAAGTCTTTTTTTCTAACCCTGATTTGAGCAGAGAAAATTTTGCTTTTCAGAATGAGTCACAACGAAAACGCAAGCAGATTGACTGTGTTAACGGAATCATTTAAGAAATTTACATATGTGATGCAAAACAGGCTCAAGGATTTGAAAGGAGATTTAAATAATAGAGTAAATATCTCAAATTAGTAAGAATATTTTTAGCATGCGATCTGACTTTGATATACTATCCTAGATTACGAAGAACATAAAATTAGAACTTGCGTCTCTGTGTCATGAACAGAACAAGCTAATTTAAAGCAGAAAATACACCAAAATGGACAACAAGTACGATGACTTACAAAGAGATGTATTAGAAGTCCAGGATGCACTGATCTTTAATTGTGAAATTAATAAGAAATTGGTTCAACGCGTCTAAAAGCTGGAGACTGAATATACGGAAGAAATAAAACCACCGCAATCGTATGTTCTCTTGAGCCGAACATTGAAGCTCTGGAGCAGCATGCTACGAGCTGTAGCATTAAGATATGTGGTGTCCCAGAAAAAGGAGATAAAAACTTGATGGAACTAATGAAAAATATCGGTAAACATATTATCATATTTATACAGCAAAGATATATACTTGCTATACATCATATTCCACAAGCGCAAACCCATACAAATTGATCAAAAAATATTATTGTAAAGGATTCATCACGTATATTAAGAGACAACATACTGACTATGTTTTATAAGGCTGTTACATAAAGATGTTACGACCAATGATATTGGTATTCCTGGTGCAATTAGGTCGGTCTTTATGAATGAGCATTTAACATTGAATCAGAAGAAGCTCTCTCGTGAGTGTCACGAAGCTGCAGAAAAAGAGAACTTTCAATACGTTTGGATAATGCATACTATTATTCTTGTACGGGAATCCAACAATCATGCGGCTATCGCTATACGAACTCAGTGAGATATCTCTAAGATTAAAGTCGGTTCGAGTGCGAAACTAAGCTAAATATCCTAATAATTCAGTTAAGGTATTTACGTACTGTTCTAAAATATTGTTTTTTTTTAATTTTTATTTTGTACTTGTTTTTGTACACTTTATTTATTATATATGTCTTTATATGAAGTTTTTATCTAAATTCATTGTAACATTAATTTACTATCTTGTTGTTAAGAATGGCTAATATAGTTTGTTATTATCAAAACTGCAGAGTTATTCGTGTCAAATTACACACATTGTATATGAATATAACTATATTATCTCATGCATATCACCTTATTGTTATGACGGAAACTCAGTTAATACCAGAAATTGATAATAGCGAATATATAGATCAACGTTATTCAGTATAGCGTTGTGATCGTAATTGTCGTGTTACTGGCAAGAGGGACGGGGGTGGTCTTGGTTGAGGTTATGACGATTTTAAGACTTATACCTATTATCTCAGGGTATTAGAACACCTTGTTGAAAAGCATCGAGAATGCGTGTGTGTTAACCTTCCTAGCTCATGAGGTTTAAAGCGATATATCGTTGCTTCACTCTATATGTAAGGACGTCAATCAAACCACGGGATCGAGTATAGACTGGTTTTATTCATCATGCCTTCCTACCCACATAATAACAATAATACAAATACCTTACAATCCCCTTTTTATAAAAAAAAAAAAAATAACAATAATCACACAATACTTTACATAACTATAAGTATGTCATAAACAAAATAAGACTAACAAATATTATTATACAATGTTCCTAACTATAAAAAATGTTCCATCACACTATACTTATCGACATAAGTTTAGGGAGAAAACAAAAGGCACATTATAAAATTTTGCCCATTAGATTATTAATTCCAAATACATTAAGAAATACAAAAATTTGCCAATTAAATTACTATTTAGCCTATAGAGATATATTATTATTATTGGATATACATATTATTTTGTTTTTAATTCTATTAAATTGATTCAATTACATTATTAATTTCTTTATATATCATTTCTGTACACTATATATCAACCCATAGGCCTGGGATTTCATAGGTACATCAAGTTTAAATTTTATTATTATTTATTTAAATTAAGTTAAAAGTTAAATTATGAAAATGGATTCTGTTTCTTTGTACCTATACTTTGTATGATTACAAGTAAATAATTTTATGAAAGATACAGTTCATTCAAGAATAAATTTTTAATCAGCATTAATATTCTTAATCTAAGTCTTATCAAATTAAATTCATTTAATAGCATTCGCATAATGATCTTCAATAATAATAATATAGTATAAAATAAAACTAACTTACGTCGCAGAGGAGAAACCCCACCGATCAGGAGGTTGAACTGTCCTGCCGAAACGAGTACGATAATAAGTATTAGAACTAACAGTATCATCAGCTGTTTGCTGAGCTGACCCACTGGAGCCGATTGCAGAATTGGAAATGACATCGTCGTAATGTTGGTACATTGATGTCTCGACCAGGCCATTATCTATCAATAAATGTTTTCTATTCCGTCTTAACGTATTTCCTGTTCTATTCACAAAAACAAAATAGGATCTTGGACCTTTTATCCCTACAACTTTACCAGGCTCCCAAACATCATTTATCCGGATCCTTACTTTCTGTCCTTTGCATAGTGGTTTTAATTCCCTTGACCCCCTGTCATAATAATACTTCTGCTGTTGTTGCCGAAGATTCAATTTATAACAAGTATTTTGTTTAATGCTAGGTGACAACAATGAAGGACTGCATGGGAGTATACTACGTAACTTTCTATTATATAATAATTCTGCCGGGGAACCTATATCATTGGTAATCGGAGTGTTTAAATATTCTGACATTGCTAAATTAAAATCTGTATTATCATAGGCTGTTTTCTTCATAATATTTTTTATAATTTGCACTGCTCTTTCTACCTGACCGTTAGATTGAGGATACCTTGGTGATGACGTAACATGCTGGAATTTCCACTGTTGGGAAAATTCATAAAAACTGTTAGAAGAAAATTCTGGACCGTTATCGGATACTATTTGTTCTGGTATCCCCAGCCTACTAAAGATAAGCTTAAGTTTTTTAATTACATTTTGTGCTGTTAGTGATTTTAATTGTGCTATTTCGATATATTTACTAAAGTAATCTATTATTATCAAATAAGAGTTTTGACCAAAGTGAAATATGTCTACACCCACCTTACACCAGGGTTTGTTTGGTATCTCGTGTGATATTAACGAGTCTTTTGTATTTTTTTTTATATGTTAAACACGCTTGACAATTTGATAAGTAATCGACTAACTGTGACGTCATATTTGGCCAAAACATTATCTCGCCGGCCCTTAACATGCATTTTTTTATACCGAAATGTCCTATATGAATTTTGCTTAACATCTCCTTACGCATACATTTTGGAATAACTACTTTATTCCCCTTCCAAATTATACCAAAATTAACTGTTAATTCATCTCTGCTATTCCAATAACACTTTATTTCATCACTAACTTTACATTTTTCTATTGGCCAGCCCCGACTTATTGTTTTCATTAACTCCTGTAGTTCGGAATCCTGTTTAGTACATTTTTGTATTTCGATAAAATGAGTATCAGTTAGTGGATTTATTGCAGTGAGCGCACACACCTGAGCTTGCGCGTCTAGGTGGTCGCGGAGCTGTGTCGACACACACCCGCCGGGAGCGACTGCACGCGACAGGGTGTCAGCAATGTACATGTATTTTCCGGGTTTGTATACCAGATTAAAAGAATAAGGTTGCAATCGCATTAACATTTGTTGCAAACGTGCGGGTGCACTGGCCAGAGGTTTGTTAATAATATTTACTAATGGCTTATGATCGGTTTCTATCGTTATGTCTGAACGCCCATATATATAGGTATAGAACCTTTCACACGCAAATACACACGCAAATAACTCTTTTTCTATTTGTGCGTAGGACTGTTCGGTCTTTGTAAGTGATTTCGATGCATAACATACGGGTAAATTATTCTGCAATAGACATGCGCCCAATCCGTTTTTACTGGCGTCTACAGATATAACTACGGGTTTATTTAAATCATAATACTGTAATACTGGCGGACTTATTAAAAACTGTTTGATTATTAAATAATTAAAACATTGTTCATGTCGCTCGTCCCAGTGCCACTCAATATCTTTTTTAAGTAACTCGCGTAGTATATATGTTTTATCCGATAAATTTGGTATAAAAGAACTTACATACGTTACTAATCCTAAAAACCTCTCCACGTCCTTGACGCATTGTGGCCTTGGTATGTTTTTTATAGCAAGCAAATGTGAATCGTCTAGATAAATCCCATTTTTTGTTATTTTATGGCCTAGATATTTTATTTCGGTTAATCCTATTTTACATTTTTCCCTGTTAAGTTTTATATTAATTTCTCGACATCTCTTTAATACTTTTCGTAACCTTTCGTCATGCAATTTTCTAGTGGGGGCATGGAACAATAAATCATCAACAAAGAGAAGTACACCCTCTATATCATATAAACGTTTGTGAAAATTTCAGAAGCCGATGATATGCCGTACGGCATTCTTAAAAATTTATATCTACCAAAAACAGTGTTAAACGTACACAAATCAGTTGACTGTAATTTTACCTGCCAAAATCCTTGTTTTGCGTCTAAAGAGCTGAAATACTTTTGATTAGCTGTTATTTCCTCAAATGATGGTAACTTAAAATGCTCTCGTTTTATAGCTTTATAGCGTTTTATAGCTAGATCCAAAGGATCTCAACTCCTTTGGATCTAGGCAAATACGCAGATCCCCATTAGGTTTTTTCACAACTATCATACTATTTACCCAATCGGTTGGACCCTCAACCTTAGCAATTATACCATCGCGCTGCATTTCTAACAATTTGTTTTTCACCTGATCTCTCAAAGCTATTGGTAGTTTTCTAGGGGCGTGAATAACGGGCTGTGCATCGTCTCGTAACCGTATTTTATACTCTCCTGGAAGACAGCCCATACCTCCGAAAACATCCGAGAATTCCTCTAAAATCTTTTCACTACTGCTACTTGTATTAATGGTCATAATTCTTTTTATTAATTGCAACTCTTCACATGATTGTTTTCCTAATACGGGTGGCGATGATACATCAACAACAATAAATTTAAGAAAATATGTTTTATTTTTATATATTATTTTTAAAAAACATTTTCCTATCACCGGAATACTACTACCAGAATAACCCCGCAATTTCATCGTTGTGCTTGTTAAGTCTTTTTCCAATAAACCTATTTTATTTAAAATACCTTTTGGCAAAACATTTACATCAGCTCCAGTGTCCAACTTAAAATTTATTTTCCTATTATTTATGCTCAATTCGACTAACCAATCATTATTTTTACTATTAATGTGATACATTACCTTATCGGTGGAATCCTCCTCCACTGCATATACTCGATTTGCCCTACACATCCTCGCAAAATGATTCATACGATTGCACTTTCTGCATGTCTGTCCGTAAGCCGCACATTCATATCTATTATGCACTTTTCCACAGTTTCGACATATATTTTTACGACGATGGTCAAATGTATTCATGCGACCTTGCGAAGGGGCGCGCTGACCGAAAGAACTCGTAGTGGCATGAGTCACGCGCATCCCGCGTGAGCCGCTCGCTCGCTGCCGATGTTGAGGCGGAGCGGGTGAACCGCGCCAAGACTGTGACGTAGACACTCGACCGCTTGAAAAACGACGGTTGACTAGGTGTAGACAGCTTTCGTTTGAATCTTGTCTTACTTCGTGTGCATTATCATTATTTTCAGTCTTTATATTCAAAGCCTGCAGACGCGACATCTCGGCTATATTGCAGATTTCTAATGCTTTTGATAGTTTAATATCAGGTTCCCTTAATAACCGCTCCGACAAGGTAACATCTTTTATCCCGCATATCAACCTACTACATATGAGGTCATCCTTTAATTCCCGGAAATCACATCTAGCAGCAATTTTATTTAGCTCGAATGCATATTGTTCCACGGATTCAATGTCTCGCTGATCTCTTTTAAAAAACTTTTGTCGTTCGACCGCCAAATTCTTTTTTGGTATAAAAAAAATATCAAATCTCTCTAATAATTGCTTCACACTTGTAAAATTTCCTTGAAACTGGTCGTGAACCTCACGACATTTATCTCCAATTACGTGTAATAAAATATTCACCTGTACTTTAGGGTCCTTTTTCGATAGTTCACATGCTTCATAATATATATTAAATGCTTTCTTCCACTTTTCCCACTCATTGCACAAATTTCCCGACGTAATATTAGATAAATTATTATCAAAATTAAACGGTCGCGGCGGCTGAAGAATCGACTCCATCTTGAGTTTAAATTATTACCGGCTGCGCCATGTAAGGACGTCAATCAAACCACGGGATCGAGTATAGACTGGTTTTATTCATCATGCCTTCCTACCCACATAATAACAATAATACAAATACCTTACACTATATACCTCCTAATACTTTGCTTGACACGTATTCTGCGTATTTAGAGTTATTCATAACATTTCTTGAAGACAGCTCTGTAGTTAATTTTTCACTTTTTGGTGATTATAATTTACCTGAGATCATATGGATCATATACTGGAACCTTTGATTGTACTGCATCGACATCGCTATCTATCCATCTATCGAACATCATGTCGTTACATGATGCTAGTCAATATATTTTCATTAAAAATATTCAAGGTAACATACTAGATTTATTAATCTTTAACATTGAATATAAAATCACTCCGCTTATGAATACTCTTTTACCTAGGGACAACCACCATCCGCCATTTAGTATCAATTTCATATTTAATACCATACCATCACCTACTATGCGTCGCCTATCACTTGTGAAGTACAACTTCCACAAAGCAAATTATGAATTTATAAATGAAGACTTGGATAAACTGAACTGGTCTACATTTTTAATACGAATAACGTGGAAAAGGCAGTTGAAATTTTTTATAATCAAGTTTTTAATATAATTAAAAAGCATGCCCCAACAGTGTCTTACAGATCTGCGAGATATCCGATGTGACTTACTTCTTACTTAATTCACATCGCCTAAAATATGCAAAAATCATGGGAAAACGTATAAAAAAGGGCATTTTTATACGTTTATTGGCAACGTTTCATATTTAAAGCGCGTAAATGTTTCGCTAGATAGATATATCAGCTCAGTCGAAAATGGTATTTAAGTAATATTAATAATTTTTGGTCTTTCATTTCCAATTACAAAACTTCAGCTAGTGTTCCCTCGCACGTAAGTTATAATGGTTTTGTAGCCTATGAAACTGATACGAGTTGTGACTTATTTTCTAAGTCTATTGAAAATTTGTCTGAGCCCTCAACATCTGCTTCTAAGAATATTCGTTTATGTGATCTATATTTTAATGAAAATATGGTCCTCAGAGAACTTCAATCCTTAGACCCATCGAATGCTTATGGCTCTCTTTCTAGTTAAAACTGCTTTCAATTATTTGTAAGCAACTACATATTATTTATAACCAATGCATTGGCCGCTGGGATCTTTCCTGAGATCTTGAAAGGGCAAATATAGTATCCGTTCATAAAAACGGCTCAAGGCATGAGATGGAGAATTATAGACCAAACTATCTGCCCTGTCGAAACTTTTCGAAAGATTGGTTCATAATGAAGTTTATCCAGTTTTACATAAAAAACAACTTAAATGAACAACATGGCTTCGTTAAGGAAAGATCCACTATCACTATTCTTTATCTGTCTTTCTACCCAATTTGATGTCTTTTCTTTTTGACAACAATGCTCAAACGGATGCTATATACACTGACTTTCAAAAAAACTTCGACATGGAGAAAATTGCTTGTAATGGCATACGAGGCAATCTATTACGCTGGTTTTCACAAACGTAACTTTTATTGTATGCTGACGATTTAAAAGTTTATAAATCTATATCTGACTGCATCCTATTACAACAAGACTTGAACAGACTTTCTGAATACTGTAATCACAAGAAATTGCATTTTGGCCCATCCTAATTGTAGTTATACTAATTTAAAAAAAACAGAAAAAGAGTATCTTTAAATTGTCTGACTATATTAGCTATATCTACCACAGGTAGATAGGCTAACGCTATATAGCATCGCATTTCTACCGCAAAGTTACTGTCTGCTTCATAGAATATAATTTTTTGGACCAACTGATAAGTCCCCATAATATAGATAGCAAAATTCACGTTTTAAGCAATAAAATGTACAATCGGTTACTATTTACTACCTTAGTTATGATTTGCTCTTTTGAGTACATAGTAATCATGTTAATTCATACCGAGTACTCGTTATTTAAACTACAGCAAAATTAACAATGACGTGTTTTTATTAAATAATATCTTTATGTATATTTTATTAAACCAGAGTCATAAACTTTAGAACGTATGAGGCAGTGGAAAAAATTTTTGAAACAGTGGAAAAATAATTCAAAACACCGTGCGGCGAGACTACTACCATCGAAACTAAGTAGGAAACCCTTATTTGATATATATGTTTTATTTTTTACATGAACCGGTTTTTTATTTTAGTAAACGAACTAATGTCTTATCTGGCGTTAGTAACCCCATAAAATATGAAAATAATGGCTATAAAAATGTAACATCAGTAGTAAGCAATTTTATATATATATATATATATATATATATATATATATATATATATATATATATATATATATATTATAAATATATATATATATATATATTATTATATATATATATTATATTTTTATAGCCATTATTTTCATATTTTATGGGGTTACTAACGCCAGATAAGACATTAGTTCGTTATCATATTTAAAAATATCAGTATTGATATGGATTTTTTGGCGTTAAAATCACTGGTTATACAGTTCTATAAATGTCAAATTATCAAAGAGTTAAAACTGTTCTTACCCGACTTTTAATTAAAATTCACTTACTGCACATAATCTGCATAACTTTTGTCTTCAGATTCAAAAGCATTAAACAAATCTGTAGAAAAAAATCCATCATCATCATTTGCCACGTAGTAGCACGCCGGACGGGAATCAGGATCGATTCTGAAAATTGAGTGAATTATCACATTACATGTACTGAAGAGGTTATTAGATGTGTGCACTGATTTCTATAGCATTGATATTGTCTAATAAGCTAATTAACCTACGTCAGTCTGGATTGCAGATCATAAGGTAAGAATAGAGTGTCAGAGAACGCTTTAACTACTTGTTTTAATAAAATAGAGTCGAGATTAGCCAATTATTTAGTTTGAAAATTATTATTACATAATGTATATTAAGAAATTGAGTTTAGTCATTCCCAAAAAATTTTATAAAATTTTAACAGGAACGTGCCCAATTAAAATCTTGTGAAGTAACACATGTATGACGACCATTACCTCAGTGGTCTGTGGTCACAACTCCTGTAAAGAGTCGAAACTTCAAAATTAAATATAAAGTAAAATAGTAAGTATAAAGCAAATATCTGATAAAAAGTTATCGATTTAAGCAAATAGTTTTGATTCACTGAATATTGCTTTATAAGTCTCGTACAAATTGTCAGTACCTTTGTTTCTTGTTCCTCCATAGAGACAGTAGGTGTTTACAATAATTGATGCATTTTTCATATTTCACATAGCACGCAAACTCTATTATCTTGCTTCGGAACAAACGGACAGTCTGTTGTTGCTCAATGCTATTTGTGAGAATTTTATACATAGGTACCACTTTCATGCGTAAGAAACTCTAAAAATTAACACATCTTCATTAGTCTATGAATTAACATATGAATCAAGAACATAAATCTATTGATGCTATGACTGTTCATAGATCTGCATTTTATTTAATTTTAGAACAATATGTTAACGGTGACAACTTTTTTGGTTTTTAGCCTTATTACGATAAAGCATTAAGCGTCTGACGTATAATAGAACTAACGACTCGTTAGAGTCCTACTAAAATAGCTATAGTGTAGGCTTATTCCTCAGCTTTTAGCAAACGATTATGCGAAGCTTTTCAGTTTTAGTTCCTATGCTGAAATATCTTTATTGTGTACCATATGCTTTTCAAAACTGACTCACAATTGAATTGTTAACTTTAAATGCATGAACGATAATTGTGTGAGGCCTGTTGTGTCTAGTTATAGGTTGATGTAACAACTCAATCAGGGTTATGGATTGGCCTGCTACAATCACTGCTGAAGTCGCCCAAAACTGGCTGTCTATGATGACGTCATTGAACAGATCTTGTTAAGTTTAAATCCTGACTTCAGTCGCTAGAATAATTAAGAGTACTAAGAAGAGTCCTGTTCATTATTACTAATAACACTTTGTTTTGTCGAATATATTAACGCAAAAGTCTGGCATTCGTTCTTTAAGAAGAATTTTCCACGAGGTACATGCGTGGCATTCAGAATTTTAGCAAATAATTCAAACAATTTTTCTATAATCAACTTATAAATAAGTAAGCATTATAATAATATACTAAACTATTCATCAATGCTTAATTTAGATAATTTCTACGACAACATCGCCATAGTTATCGCCATCGCCCGCCGTTTGTGTAACGATGATATGACGTCTTCGTTGAAAGCCTCGAAATAATATATTTCGATTCCTGAAATACTTACAGTATCGTGCTGGGATTTATTCCCAGACTACATGGCAAGATGTCGAAAATTCCAGTTCCTACCTCTCTACTACTAATTAAAAATAAAACTATTTAACCCTGGAAATTTATAATTAGCCCTCACTCCAATAATTAATTTATATTGCTAATCGCTTAAATATGTATAGCTGTTAGTTTTCTAATAATATGTTAAATAAAATAAAATAAAAAATAATTATTGCCTTTTTGTCATAATAAAGATACCAAATAATAAACAATGGGTAGAGAAGGAATTGATTAGATATAAAGAGTGGGTAATCAGGAAGTAATAGGTATTACTCCGAAAAACCTAACGTGAAAGTTGAGGTAGGGAGCCATTATCACATGAAGTTAGCGTTGACAAGAATTTTAAAATTTGATAGTTTTAACGTGGTGACAAACTGCACGCTCGGATAAACAAAACTAGTATATAAATAAGATAAGCTTACTTACTTGCCATTCCCTATACAATAATTTTGTCATATGGCAATTTGCCCCATCAGTTCTTAGCATCTCATATCCCGATATAACAGCTTCCCATACTAAAAAGCTGCGTTCTTGATCCAAGTAATCTAGAACATATCTGGCTAAATCTTGGGATATGTCACCAGCTGCATATAAGGCAAAAATGTCGTTTACAATCTGAAAGTAGTGAAATAAAATTTCAAAATATAATAAACCTTAAAAATTATCTAACGTCTAGTTTGTTAATAATTGGATAAATTAATGGAGCTTTAAAACATCGCAAAATGCGCATAATTTGTCGTTAGAGCTGTTTATATGTCTTGTCTCGATTATGATGCTTCAGCTCCTGTTCGAGCGATTGAGGCAAACGTGAATTTATGACGCATACCATGAAATTATTTTTGAGTAAGTATGCGCGTCACTTTACAAAGTAAATTAAAAGATATTTTGGTGCAATCATTAATTACCTGGGCTCTATTTAATTCGTCTATCAAATTCAGGTCTTTTTTTAAAGTCTGTGAAATGAGTTTCCAATTTTGCTCATCATATTTAACTCTGTAATAACCTGAAAGTATGGGGTAAATAATAATTAAAGTTTGGCATCGATATTTGAAAAAAAAATCTCAAACCTATTTAAAATATCGAATCATTCAACTCTTCTTCTAAATATGTTCTGTTAATTGTTAAAGCCGCAAGTGTTTTTCTATAATTGCATAATAAAATTATTCATAATCACTCAGTAATTACTTGACCAGTATAATTAAATTAAACATTAAGGAACCCCCAACGCACAAAGAGTAAACATTGAATAATGATGAAAATATTAAATTTCTGTTTGCGGTCGTATATTTTATTGTTCTTCTATGATCTAATATCTAGAAAAACTGTTTTCAAATAAAAAACTGCATCTAAATCGGTTCGCCCGTTTAAAAAATACGGTGCCACAGACAGACATAAACACATAGCCGTCACACTAATAAAATCCCTTTTTTGAGTCGGGGTTTTAAAAAGAATGTGGACAAAATAAAAATCATTTCCAACACCCGTGGCATGTAGGTATATTGGAAAATCTATAAAAAGTAAGAACAAAATTACGCTATGTATTTCTAAGGGTATCTACCAAAACTACCAAGAAGATAATAATATATAATATTATTTAACAATTATAATTTTAGAACATTAAACAGTTTTATAATATTTAACTATTCATAGGATTAAATCAAAATGCTTATAAATAGAAGAAACATTGGCACTGGGTGTATGAAATCATTGCTTTAGCACAGTCTAGATGTGAATTGTGCGTGGGTGCATATACTAACAATAGCCATGGCCAAGGATTACTCAAGGTAGAACAGACTTGAGTTGATTGGGCCAGTCGCTGGTAGCTAATTGTATATTGTCCACATTTTTATTTTATATGTTACTTCAATAATTAAAAGCTTGCTTTTTTAAAATTGCTATAAATGCAATTTTAAAATGAAATAAAATTAGACCCCTGGAAATAGTTCAAACTTTTTGTTAGTAACCCGGTAAAAATATGCTTCATTATATTTCTTCTTCTCCTTCACACCGAAGAAAAACCTAATATGCTATCCACGATACTAATTTTATTATCACTAAATTGAATTCAACATAACGATATAATTTCAAAACTAAAGCAATAATTACCGGAAGGATGTCGATTAAGAATGATCCATCCATTATTTAAGTTCTCCTTGAAGGTATATGTCTGTCTACCAATTGTGAATCGCGGTCGATAGCAATTATAGCAATTAGAAATATTCTGCATAATATAGGAGATTGGGATCAGATAGTCAGTTTCATGCCGATTCAGATTGGTATAACTAAAATGCCTCTGCAAATGAAAAACTATTAAGGTGGACACATTAATGTATACAAATAAAGGGAAAACTACCTAACTTACTTGTTTTAACTGAATAACATTATCAGAAGTATCTCTCATGACGTTTACTTCGATAACCGGATATCCGGAGTGATGAAACCATGAGTTTAGGATCTTAGAAGCAGTGGAGCCATTAAAGAACTGGTGAAAACATTCAACCGTATCCCGATCTAAGCTCTGCATGAAATCTTGTAATGAAATGTAAGAACCCCTCCTATAATTATAATCATAATCAATAATTTTTGATTGATTTTTCCATGTAGTATAAATGAGTTCAATTAATGTTAAGGATTTACATAAAGCAACTTATTTAAGGTTTTTTGCATATATTTTATATTTAATCATAAAGTTTCGACTCCTATACAGGAGCCGTGATCACAGGATGTCTAAGGTAATGGTCGTCATATATTTTCTACTACCTCAGATTATAAAACAAAAGGCAGATAGACCGCACGGAACAATAATGTGAAGCCACTCTTGTAGACATGTGTGCGTGACAGCACTATAAAAACACGTAGCCTCGGTGTGCGTTACGGTTGCCAGGATAATAACAAAATTACTTGGTTACAGTTACAGAGTTGGTTTTGATTTTTTTTTAACTAACCGACGACCTTTTTCGATGAAGTAAACATCATCTTCTTTGAAATGCCTTGAACAGACAACACAAAATTTTGATGGTAGCCAACCGTTATCTTGTCTGCTATCACGTACGATAGAAATCCAATCGTTACGTAGAACAGGATCAGTTGGGAATCTGTATGAAAAGAAATATTTTGTGGATTTATAGCAGCCGTTAGTAAAGTCGTGATGAGTCTGTATTGTTTTTGGCTATATATATATTTACTTTATGTTGGCGAATCGACGGATGTACATCATTATTATTAGAGACAAAATATTCAGTAGTTTTAGTAACGAAGTCACATAGAAACGGACACACATACATACAAACATACCAACCAACAAGCGAGACAAACAAAACACTATTATCGAAAAAAATATTTGTATAAATCGATAATCCTGTTTCCAATACATATTTCCCAACTTAAGGGCAAAGGTTTCAAAATAAACTAGCAACACCGGCAGATTTTTGTTAAGGTTTTGTGTTCCAAGATTTCACTAAAAATAATCACGTAAAATAATATCCAAATAGACAAATAATTAACATTTACATATGAAAAGGTACTCCATCTTCTTACTTTTGTTTTTGGGAACAATTTTTGCAATGTTTGAAAACATAAGACGGCATTATTCTCAAAAATATGAATATTATCTGTGACGTACTAACGATGCAACGCTTCGTGACGTACTGACTCGAGATTGTATTCGCTTTTGAATTTGTATTTGCTTTGTTGGCTTCACTTTCGGTGTTCCGCACGGTCTATCTGCCTTTTGTTTTATAATCTGAGTCTACTACCTTCACAATATTTTAATTGGGTCGAGTTTCTTTTGCAAGTTCTTCTCGGAAGGGCCTCCCTATTTCCGAACTGGTGGTAGACTCAGTAGTGTACACTGTAATCTTAGTAAAAATTTAATAACTAAAGAAAATGCAAAATAAAACAACTTAGATATGTATATATAAAATTTAACAGTTGGGAATGTACCCGATTAAAATATTGTAACGGTAGTGGAAAATATATGACCACTTACATATATCATGACGCCTTAGTCAGTAGTTGATTTATTATTTTTATTAAAATATGTAATGTGCGCGGAAATGTTAGGACTAACTAATATTAAAGTAAATAATAATATTGTGGCTGTTACCTGCTATTAATATATTTCACCAAAGCCTGGTGAAACTTTTCAGATCCCAACCAGTTTTCCACCATCCAGAGAATAGATGCTGTCTTCATAGTCACAAGATCTTTATACCTCCAAGGAATTTTTACCGCCAGTTCATCGTTGAAGTTTATAAGTGGTGGAATGCTGTGATGCCAGTCATTAGACATAGCTATGTGCTTTGTGCGTATTCCGTAATAATCTAAAGACTGCTTATATTTCTTGTGCTGGATACCATTGTCGTACTAAAAGTAGCAAAAGCCACATTTTAAAAGTTTTACTCGTACAAATATATTTATAAACTATTGATATGGAAATACCAACTTGGTAACAAATCAAATTAGAATTATAACCGTAATCGTTAGCATCATTTCATTAGGCCAACGATTCTTATTTTTATTTTTTTTAATAGTAAATAGGCATGCGCTTGACCACTATCTCGGCTGATGGTAAAATATCACAAAATTAGATCTTGGCAACAGTTGTGTAACAATACTTTTAAGCAATGCTTAGATAAATGCTACAAAACCCTTACAGTTTTATACACAGAAAGGTATACACCCACCCAGAGGCGGATTGTCCCTAAGGCAAAGTTGGCATGTGGCTAGGGTGCGAGGTTAAAAAGGGACGCGTCCGCGATATTTAATAAAAAATGTGTCAAAAAGTGTACCTACTCACAATATTAAAATCTTTACAGTCGTTTGTAATCAAATCACACACACACGCACACACGCTTTCGCACACACACACGCCTGCGCACACACGCACACACACATACACACACACACACGCATTCACACTAAAATTTTGGACTAAAATTGCAGGTGTCTTTGCATTATTTAGATTCCAATTACAGCATGTAGATGGCATTGCTAGTTCAAAACTGACTAATTTTGTTTAGTGACGGTTTGGTTTTCAAGGTGCGATATAATAGACGGCCATGAATTGAAAACAAATGCTCATCGCACAAACATATGCCCCTACTAAGTATAATAAAAGTACCTTAGCCAACAAATAGAAAGCAAGATAAGTAGCTACACCCTCCTTCAACCATTCTTGCTTCCACCGTGTTCTTGCCTCCTCCCCAGGGTTACCCAGCCATATTCTACTTAGCTGCTGTGCCAACTCAAACTTCATTTGTTCCATTTGTCTGATACTTATGAATTCTGGCCGGTGAATGACCCGAATAACGCTGCAAACGATAATGTTTAGAGTTAAATAATTATTGTATAACCCCTTTATCTTTCAATTTCTATTTAATACTAAATATAAATAAAACGGTTTTAAAAAAACGGTGACGTACTCGTAGATATGATTAGAGTTAACTAGCAGAATTTTTTATATAACTAAAAATATTTTTTTTGGGCTATGTAGGATTTATATCGAGGAAGAAGGTTGACATTTTGAAAACTTTCTGTAGTTAAATAATAAATAATTAATAACAATTTTTTTTTTTTTAATTTATCTAAAATAAAACTAAAATAAATGAAAATAGTCATTTCTAAGTAGTCGGAAAACTAATAAGCCTTAGAAATCACAAAATGGCCATTCAATTCAATATTTAATCAGATGGTTATTGTACTTTTAAGAATTTTTCACCCCGCAGGCCAATTTTAGCCAAAGTAGCTACTACTTTTTAATTACTACTACTACTTTTTATTTAACGTATTAAGTACTACTTTTTTATTATAAAAGTTGAGAGTGGAATTTACTCAGGGCCTAATTTAGCACCATAAATTCGCCTGTTTAGATGTTTTAATCAATGTTGGAAATTTAAGTCATTATTGATAATTTCAGTCAAAGTACATGTTAAACAAATATTTTCATTTAGTATAAAAGTTCAACTTGCTCAAAATCACCAAGGTGGAAAATTCTGAATTCTGTTTTATTATGCTATAGAGTAGAAGCTAAATATATTGATAATTACTCTAAATCATAACTAAACTTGTATTTAAACTATATTTACCTTGGCAGAGTATAGAATTAAATACTTTTTTTGAAATTTCAATTTTTAAGTTTGCTATCACTAAAATTAATCATTCGGGGAACGGTATTCGGAGGTTTATAATTAAATAAAAAAAAAGATTATATATTTCATTTTTACCCTTAACGATAGCGGAGATATGTCGCCAATAGTACGAAATTAAAAAACTTTGACAAAATTTGGAATTAAAACATTTTTAAGGACAATGTCGCTGTAAATAAAGCTATATGACTATTTTATGTTCTTAAATTAACTAAATAAGTGAATATCGCTCACTTGCATATAAATAAATCTGCGGTAGCTATAGGGATTCCGCCTGTTTCCAATATTATCAGGCTTTATTCCTAAATACCTTATGTTATAATGGCATTTCTTTGATTTTGGAGGTGTCCCCCGAAATGATGAGGGCGTTCATCAAATGATGCGTGTGTTCTCCAAATGACGATATGCAGACAATTAGGGTTAAATTCACAGTTAAATTGAATAATAAGCCAAATTATAGGAAGTAATTGTTATATATTTATTTGCTATAAGGTTTATTCTTAACAAAAACTTAATCTTTACTAAATTTAATCACTTTTTTAGTCTTATAATTGATAACACACAGCCAAGTAAAACTCTTAACAATCATATTAAACTTTGGATATTACTGGAGATGAACTAACCATCTAAACATATAAATATAGTTCTTTACTAAAACCTTATTTAATCTTTGAAACAAAAACAATCTTTCTTAATCATATCTTAATTAAACTTTTAAACAAAAACAATCTTTCTTAATCATTATAAATTTAGGTAGAAATACCTTCTTTTAAAAAAAGAAACAATATACTTAAAAAACTAAATAATTAGAATTTTTCGAAAACATCGATATCAGTGTCAAAGTAATAATACTCTCGATTGTTTTCTTTTTCAGCAATGGCATTGAAAGAATAAAAAATATTTTCTCAAATTCAACGTGAGATACATCATGTGGCTCTAATTTAAATTTTTTGGCATTATTACGTACCGAACTCAAAAAAGTTACTAAAATTTCTCCGTCATCGTCATCGCAATCTGTCTGACAGGTGGCAACATATCTGTAATTGACTTTAATATAATAAAAATGTTCCAGGGGATATTAAATTAGGATGTATGTTTTCCTTGTCTTGACTGTAAGACTGGCTTTGACTTCAACAGTAAGTTTTCGCGCAGTCCGTTGACGATCAGAAATCGTCATTAAATCGTTCATAGATGATGAAGAGTTATAAATGGTTTTATAAATGCTCTGTTTCTTTAATTTCAGTACATCTTGTACATCTTCTATGTCCATAAACTCGTTCGGTTCAGGAGATTCCCTTAAATGTATATCTATATTTATGGGTTTAACTATTGGATATAAACTACCAAATAACGCTGACATTTTCAGCTCCTTTTCAAAATGTTCATATCGGTATAATTTAATTGTAACTTCTGGGCCTTTTTGCCATCTAATATTTATAATATTCATGATACCCGGTATGGCATCTAAAGTTTTCGGAACCTAGTTTTTTGCGTTAGAGATGTCATCATCAGGAATTTCTTTTACCAAGATAGTAGACTTAGTGAATAAATTAACACATTTTTGAAAAACTTCCCTCTTTGGAATTTTTCCTCAAAGTATTGCCTTTATCTTGTAATTGGGCAGTCAATACTTCATTAAATAAAAGATTCTTGCGCACTTCAGGAGGTAGGTCAACGTTTTCTTACATTGCGTTAACTTTGCTGTTGGGAGTTGTAGGGTTCTGAGACTTCACTTCTTTTCTTTTAACTTGTCTTCTTAATCTTTTCTTTAAAGTCATTTATCAAGTAAGTTCATTTGCGTTTAATTTTAGCAATGGTTTTCTCTTGTTATTTTATTTTACGATATGCTTTGGCTCTATCCTTCCGCACAATTTGTCTTCCTACTGTTTTTCTCACTGAAGCTGATGCAGCTAGATCATCATCGGAATGTGGCGGTGTATTGTGTAATATGCCAGATAATGCTTTCTTCTTTTCTCTGTATTTTTTTGAAGCTTCTTTCCACATTTTTCTTTGTTTTCGCTTTTCTCGTTCAGTCATCTCAGCTATGTTCTTCACTTTCTTTTCTTGTTTTTTTTATGATAGTATTCTCTGCCCTTAGCCCTTTTAATCTCCTTCTCTTCCTCTGTCATCTTATCTAAAAATTTTCTTTTTCTGGCATTAGCTTTTTCTCTTTGGCGCAAGTAAGCTGTACTGTTGTTATTTTTTTCAGCTTTGTGAGACTCCATATTGCTGTAAAGATAAAATAAGTATACCTATTAATAACTTTGTAAGCACGACATACACAAAATTGACAGTTCGTAATAGAAAGTACCACTAAGTAACTCAATAGTCATTTGGGGAACAACATCAAATCGGAGAACGTTCCCCAAATGACCGTTCACCAAATGATGTTTTCAAATAACCGCGCCTTTTTAAACGGCAGCCATATTTTACAGCAATGCTCGCTTCCTTGATGTAAAATATTTGAGGTTAACATTTGTTACACAACACTAAAAAAGCTATTATTGCATTATTTTGATTGAAAAACGCGTTCCCAATTTGACGACCTATTGAATTACGCTCTGAAAATAATAAATTGAAAGACACTTACCACTTATTTTAATTTCTTTTGGCGAACTACTTTCTTCACAGCCACTTTGTTTACAACTCTCTCTACAGCTGTTCCATAGACTAAAGAGGGATGCGTTCGATTTTTTTTTTCGCGTAATCAAAGCTGCGTTCACTAAAAATATGATGGTTACATTGTTGGACATTATATTTTGACTTAGATTTTTTAAATTCGTTTTTCGTCTTTATTAATGCTTGCAATAATATAATATTAGATACAATTTAAGGTGAATGGGTATTAATAACCGTTAAATTGTTTTATTTTATGACTATTTCTGGTGTTAGCTTTTAAGAATTGCTACATAGGACGCGTTCTCCAAATGATTTTTTGTACTTATTTGTCCATATAAAATGTAATAGATCAGACTTTTTAATTATTTTGTGTGATGAGTGGTTAAAGTAAACACAGTTAAGTGTTAAAATACAGAATTTAGGCATTTATATGCTGCCGAAGTGGATTTACCACCTTCGTGATTTTGAGCCAACTCATGAAAAATCAGTTGCAAAATAGAACCTTGACAAAGTCTTCTACTTTCTTTTAGAATTTTATAAGCTTTTTTGGGACCAAAATTTTCAAAACCATTGAAAAAAACGCATAACTCGAAAACTATGTAAAATCGCGGAACATACATGGGGGTGATTCGGGAACCGCAAGGAATGCTTTATCTCTGGATCTCCGCTTGACAATCTTTTTGGAAACATTCTGTATTTTCATTACTGTGATATTATTACAATGTTTTTAATAAGCATTAACTTTATGAATAAATATCTACTTCGTCATAAAATATTAAATCAAAATTTTATATAAGAGTAAACCAGAAAAAATAGATTAGTTTACTTGAAAAAAAATACCACTTACTTATTTGTCAATAAATTCCAGCTAGCGATTTCGTATCCATTTAGATTAGCAGGAACACCCACGATATTGATGGGTTCAGTTACTAAAGAACGATTTACTGAAGAATAATCATGGATGAGGTCAATGATTGTGATCCCGAATCGAAGCATGTTATTGCAATGTTTTATTTCGTTTGCTGGTACCCATAATATAAGAGTGTCGTTGGTAAACTTAGATGAGAGCTGCACCTTTGAGAACTGAGAGTAATGAAATCCAAGCTGGTACAATGCCACTTGTGAAGAAGGAACGTAATGAATCATGACTCGTTTTTCCGGTAATCTGAAAATGAAATAAATAATAATATTAGACAGCATCACATACTTATTTATTTGATAGAATCAGGCGTTACTTAGCGGAAGTCCATATCCATTAGTGAAATAAAAATATATTCGCATTCGATTTCCATAAAATATGTGCCAATAAGGGTTTGTAATATTATAAAATATATATTATTATATGTTATATACTAGCCGTTTTGTTATTAAAAGCCCTTCTGTTAAAATAATAATGAAAATGAACAAAACAAAAATATGCGTAAACTTATATGAGCTTGTTTACTTTATAAAGAAGAGAAACATCAGAAATAGAAAATATTTATCGGCTTCCTCTTACGATACTTAAAGTGGTAGTATAGGTTTACACTTTGCAATACAGAACTTACAAGCACTCTATTATAAAAACCATATTTATTAATTCATTTCAATAGCTTTCACGATTATATTTTTAAAACAAAAATACTAATATCTTTTTATATTATCCCCTCAATTGGAAGTATGAAACTAAAAGAAAATCCTAATTACCCCCGCGAGCACGAAACAAATACAATATCATGTAATATTTACAATAAAATAATTGAAACAGATTTTTTTAATTTAATCCCAACGTTATTTAATTTCAATTAGTGAATAACGTAAAACGGTAAGAATAAAATGTATCTACAACCCTTTGCGGGAAATTAAAAATCTAGGTTTACTTCCATATACGATTAAAATAACTACTTTTTATTGTAATTGGACAATATAGCGTTGCTTTCATACGGCTGTCACCGTAACTTGTCCCTAGAGTAGTTACCATACATGGAATACTCTCCGCTTTTGTACACTAAGAATGGTGTCAATTATTGCATCGGCGCGTAACATGTCACCGAGTCGTCTGGTTTATCAGCTATTTAACTGTATGTAAGCATGTCTCAAATCAATTTCGATAAGCATCGACCAGAAATTAGGGTCAACTATCAGTGGATACTATTGTCCGAATGATAGGTACTTGCAATCAACCCTTAACACCCACACACCTCACAAGTGTCTCGCGGACACAATTTTGCGTTTATGTTTTCATAAAAATTTAAGTATTTACTTTTATGAATCGGCCTTTTATCCAATTTATCACTAATGTTTTACGAATCTAAAAGTGCAATGAAAATATTTGTTACATTTATTGTTAATGAACGAAAATAGTACTTCATCAACCCACAAGTGTCCAACAGACACAATAACATTTTGTTTGATGGGAGTGTGAAATTGTCAACCTAAAAAAACCTTTGAAATTGAGTCTAAAGTTGGATTATTAGAATAATTTGATTTTCTAGAAATATGACATTGGTCTCTTATGTACCAAAAAAGAATCGTACTGTATATTTTTTATCTACGATGCATCATGGATAGGAAGATGTGAACAAACAAAACAAATCTGAAATAAACTTGTACTACAACTACACCAAAGGAGGTGTCGTTATGCTGGACCAGATGGTTCCTGAGTATACAATTCGGAGTAAAACAAAAAGGTTGCCAATTGCATTTTTTCAAAATATTTTAGATGTTGTTGGCAATACATCGCTAATTATATGGAAAAATATTCATCCTGATTGAAACCCACATAAAAAAAATACACTAGGAAAACTATTTATACGTGACATCGCAACCGAGATGGTAACACCTCATACGAATACGGAGACAAAGCAAGAAAGGCATATCAAGTTACTATTAGCAGCCATTCATAACGTGGCATGGTCAGATCAGGAAGCTACTCAATCATCTGAACTAACAAGTGAAATAACTTTCTTTTCTTTCATTATGCCTTACATTTATACAATGAGTCTGTTGGACACTACTGGTAAGTTACGTTACAAAAGCATACTGGATAGTTAAGGGTTAAGAAGAATGGTCACGAGTGCATAACTATGTTAGTAGTACTTTAAAAATTTTCTCTAATATTGTCCTTTTAACGTTTTCGTTATCTTAGCTGCTGTTGTGAACTGTAACTTTAAATTGCAATTAATTAATGCGAAAGTTAAAAAAATATGCGCATAAATTGTTTTTTAATAGAAAAATAATAGAAATATTGACTCGGCTCTCAATTAAATTTTCTCCCGTTCTCCCATTTGAGCTTAATCGATTGCTAAAATATTTGTAAAAATGACACTCGAAGACTTCGACGCTTGTTCACAAGGTTCGGTAGCTCAAGTGGGAGAGCGTTGGACCGGACATCCAAAGGTTACGGGTTCGATTCCCGCTTGAGAATATTCTTGTGATTCGAGTCGATTTTTTATAGTATCTTTCTATTCAAAACAATTTATCATATATGATAGCATTAAAATTGTAAAATTTATCAGAAAACATAAAAATATGTACAATTAAAACAACTATTTATGCAATATTTAAAGCAAGATTTAACAGTATAATCTATAAGTGATACCAAACGCAAGGTTTTAGCAATATAGATACTTATTTCTCACATGATCGATTTCTAAACCGCAGACGCACAGGCGGCCACACCTATATATGCAATGCCCGGAAATGACGTACCAATTATTACACCATCTATTTCATTCCTTATAAGACACAAAATAGGTAGGGACTGTAATTTACAGTATTCCAATGTGTAACATGGCTCAATGTGTTTAGAATGTTCATAACATTATAAACAATAAATTTTGATAATGATTTACTACATCTGATTCTGTTGATCAAAACCCACAGACCAGTAAGTTACGCATGCCAAGTGTTATTAAAGCAAAAGAGATAGTGTAGTAATCGCAATAAAGCATCCTGAAGACATGTCGTGACCAGCTTCAACGATATTCTTTGAAAGAATGATGTCTAAAAACTTTCATCAGAGTTGGAATCTTACAAAAAATACAATCCATCTTTCCTTTTACTTATTTGATAAATATTAATTTGGTATATATCAGCCTTGGAATGACCTAGTACAATCATCATAGTGGGACAGAACTGAGCCATCGGCATCCATGTGTCAAGCGCCTGAATTTTGAAATGGGAGAGTAAGCAGACTCACAGTTCTCTCTTCAACTCTTGCGCGATGACGATGCTAGTATTGCTGTGCTGAAGGTGATTTTCTGGAGGTGTTTCATAGACCTTGATTTTGAATACGGACTCAAATTGAGGATCATCGAAGCAAGGTATAAAGTATTTCGCGTTGTCTGGTGACAGTCGAGTTTGAAGAAGATACCTGAAAAACATAAAATAATTTTAAGACACCTGAATGTAATGATAAATTGTATGGAAAGATTAGATTAATAATAAATTTGGCTTAGATAACATCATATATTTTTACCAGCTACGAGTAAGAAAATATTAATTTCAGTAAAGCTATCTGATCAGTAGGCCGCAGTTGTAACGTTCAATGCAAGGAATGTTTAAAACGCATAAAACGCAGTAATTCCACAACTAAAATGAATGTGTCTAATTAGAACAATGTTTATAGTTCTCGTCCTTATGTCCAACTGACGCCCACCTATTAAATACGTATTAAAGATATATTAAAAAAAAGTAAACAATTGTGTCTGATAAATTGCATTGTATAGTAAAAGAATAACCATAAATATTTACAATGCACTAGAAGCTAAGAAATAATTAGGTATTATGTACCAGTTATCACACCACTTTCCTCGTCAATTCTAGATCAATAATCCTAGAGTAATCAATTCTCACTAAAATAAAATCATGGGACGCGTCGGGTTTTTATTACCTACGATTCGCTAATATTATACTGAAATGAGTATTTTAAATGGAAAAGTTTCAAATGAAGACTGGGAATTTGCTGCTTACTTTTGTTTCGAAAAGAAAGTAAATAATTTCAATAAGTTAACACTTTTTATATCTGAAGAAACAGCTAATACAAAATTATATTGATATTAGTTTTTTTTTGGATATTTTAAAAAGTTCCTATAAGTTGAAGCCGATTCTTATTAATTTGGAATAATTGTCACCAAACTTATACCTTGCAAAACTAATTGCTTATTTATCTGTCCCGTAAACAAAATAATATATAAATAAAAATCTCCTGTCACGATGTATGTTCAGGAAAAACTCTGAAACTACTGAACCGATTTTGATCAAACTTCATAGTTATTTGATCAAACTTCATAGTTATTTGATCTAACTTAAAATATATGGTAGGTTTCATTTCAATTTATAACGCAGCAACGCCTGGTCCGATCAGCTAGTAAGAACTTTATAAAGACTTTACCTTCATTTTAGAAGTAAGCATAATTGTTTAATTAATAAAACGTTAAAAACAGTAAATCAAACAAATTTATTGTTTCTATTATACAACTCGTTCAAGATACACGTTATGACCATTAACGATGAATACTATATTTGTGAATAACTGCACGCCCACGTGGGAGAGAAGGCCATCGTGTCTAGTTAGAGAAGCAACACCGGCGGTTTTTATTGCTCTGGCTTGAACATAAGTACAGTTTTCTATCGTGTTGTTTTTCTAGTTGGGCTAATTATTAATTTTAGACTGAATAACATGCAGTAACATGTGTTCAAGGCGATAAAAAAAAACATTTTGCTAGGCACTAAGTGTTCTTGATGTAAATATACATATTAGAAACCAAGAATAATAACAAAAAATATCAGTGTTGCTGTTGCCTGAGGAAAATTCACGCAACCCCATTCGTTTTAAAATAATTGATATCAATATAATCCTATAAAATCATATGCGTTAGACACTGTTAATATAATATTTCTTTTTACAGTTGCATTTTGTACAGCAACAGTTTTAATGTTAATTTATTGGCCAATTCCTTAATCTGTAGAGAAATTCATAGCAGGATTGATAAGTATAGACAATTCAAACAATAATGAGATGCAATGCAAATATGTCTATAAGGTGAATATTTTTATAATACATAGGTTAACGCTTGAACTCTATCTGGTAGTAAGCGATGATATGATCTTAGATGTAATGCACCCGCCTAAAAAATACTTATCCACTCGCGACTTGAAGGCCCCTTATATGTACCCATCATAAAACACGGACTTGGGCAAGGATTGCCACTATTAAGTCCGCCAAACAACAGTGACCCATGGTGAAATATCTCAATATATAAGTCACATCTTGCTTAGATAAAAAATACCTATTAAAAAAAATATGGGAAGACATTTTGTTATACTGCTTACTGCTGCTGCAGATGGGACATACACAACTCATGTGAGATACCGTAACTGAAATAACGTCGGTTTTAAACAAATAATGACATACGTCATGAGTTAAATGGTAACTTTGTTATCTGAGAGGGACAACACCTGAAGTTCATTGCGAGTAGACGAGTTTGTCCCATAGTGTATTACATTATTATAATAATTATCTTCATTGAAACACATTGCTAAGCTATAATAAAGGCTATTTTTACATATAGAGTTTATAATTCAAAATTGTCCTTTGGGACATAATTATATGTCAGGGACATATTACATTATATACATACCAAGTAAGAGCGGTGCTAGGAAGGATGCAAAGTCAAACGGTCTCTACATAGCAATTTTTTGTTTATCGACTGTTTGATAATTTTAAATATTTCTTTCGATGTTGTAGGTATTTAGTTTGAACCTTGAACACGAAGAGTTGGCGCTGGTTTTGGCTAAGAAACGCTTGGATAACATCCACTGTTTTGTTAAAGTCTCGGTAGCACATTTTTTATTATAGTAACAATAATATCATGACAATATCTGTTTTTTATTTAATTTTTTGCATTATCAATGCAACAATTCTATAAGATGTAAAATACGCGTGTAAATAATAACTACGGCTTCGAGCCTGCAGGTGGGATACACAGATTTTCGTACAGATTTCCCACCCCCCTCGGGTGGGAGGAGGAATCGGAGGCGTATTTGTTTATTACACGCATATATTATATCTAATAGTTCTTCTATCCAGACATATTAGCCTAGCCCAAAGCAAGCACTGTAAGACTTGTGTTATGGATATCAGGGAACAGATAGCCATACATATATGATACATAGATATGTAAAATTCATAGAAATCTATATTATACCCATGACTCGGGTACAAATGCGCGTATTCATCACACAAACATTTGCCCCTTCCGGGACTTGAACCTAGGGCCGTCTGTGCGAAAGATCGCTACAGTTGCACCAAACGGTAGTCAAACAAATAATTGGAAGACTACTCGCCCAGAAAACGAAAGTCCCGTCTGACTCCTGAGACGAGTTTTTGTTCCAGTAAAAATTATCTAGCATTATTTAAATATCAATAATAAAATCTATGTACTAGGTCTACATCCGTTACTGTGGGAACCATAACAAGCCTCACAGTGCTTACTTGGGCAATGCTAATCATTGAATGTAAGAAGATAGATTTATTATTATTTAGGTGTGATATTATATCTAAAGGGTAGATAAGCTCAATCAATAATAATCTCACTTTTTGTATCGCGACGCTCGGTGGTACAGTAGTTAGAGGGTTCGGCGTGCGTTTGTGAAGTATAAGCAACATTTGCCAAGACATTTGTACGTGTGGTGGTAGCTATATTCTTCGATTAATTTCACCAAATGGATATTAAGAGGCTGATGATGAACGTAAAGTTTGTAATATTAATAATAATAATATTTATTTGCCAGATTACAGTTGGAATACAGATCATGGTACAGTGTAGTCTACCGGCAAGCACGTGCGCAAACAGAGTTAGATAGTTATTTAGTTTACTTGTTTGTTATATAATCTTGAACACTATAGTAACATTTTGTTTGTAACTATTGGGTCAATTTACGTCTAAACAACGTTCCGTCATTTAATTTAATGTTATCCGATACTATATTATGGTATAGTATTGTATCAATAATTAATAAACTCGGCGTCAAAAAAATCGCACCTTATAAAAATCTTATTCAAAAATTCCTAAACCTTATATAGAGGATAGTGTTAGGTATCATTAGAAAGGTAACAAAAAGGAGCATCAAACAACAATTAAGTGCAATCTTTTTTTTAATTAAAATTATACAAAAAGCATAAAAATTTGAAAAATAATAAAAAATCTTAATTAAGTCCTAATTAATAATCGATAATTTACAAAAAAAATGTACAAAAAGTGTCTTAAAATTAACTCAAAATCTAGTGTTACCCCCCCTTGCCCTGATGACGGCTTCCATACGGTCCCTCATAGACCTCACCAACTTCAGGAGCTCTTCTTGAGGGATAAGACCCCATTCTTCAATCACCGCGGTTTGGAGTTCCTCTAGAGTCGAAGGAGCCGGATCCCGAGATCGAACCTTACGTTTAAGATGGTCCCAGAGGTGCTCTATCGGATTCAGATCAGGACTTCTCGCTGGCCACTGCATCACAGGAATTTGGGACCTCCGCAGGAAGTCGTTCACGATGGCTGCAGTGTGTGCGCGAGCGTTGTCGTGCATTAATGTGAACCCCTCGCCAAAAGATTCGGCAAAAGGGACCACATGCACATCCAGGATCTCTGTGATATAGCGGCGCGCAGTCAGCGACCCTTGTCCGCGAGCACCTCCGGTCCGGGAGACGCAGACCAGGTCGGTTTTGCCGGCAGCCGACATACCGCCCCAGAACATGCAGGATCCGCCTCCATATTCCACCGTCTCCTGGATGCAGGCTTGAGCGAAACGTTCACCCTGCCTCCGGTATACTCTTCTTCGTCGGTCGTTGCAGAAAAGACACACTCGTGTCTCGTCTGAGAAGAGAACAGCTCCCCACTGCTCAATGGTCCAATCGACGTGGTCGCGAGCAAACTGCAAGCGGGCTCGTCGGTGCGCTGCAGTCAATTTTGGACCTGTAGCAGCTCTGCGGGCTGCTATGTTCTTCTCCTTCAGTCTTCTTCTAACCGTGGATACACTCACGGTGCGTCTGCGAACTGCCTGGAGCTCCTGTTGCAGCTGAACAGCGTTTGAGAAGCGATTTCTCAAAGAGTACGACACAACGAACCGGTCGTCTCTTTCCGAAGTGCAGCGACGTCTACCGGACCCATGTCGCCGGATATAGCCACCGGTCTCTAAAAAGCGCTGGTAGACTCTACGAACCGAAAAACGGCTCAGATTCAGTTGCCGGGCGACATCACACTGCCGCACCCCTGCTTGCAGTAGTGCAACCACTTGAGCGGCCTCATCAGCTGTAGTGTCCATTTTCCAGATGTTCTTTCTTCAGTAAAATCAGTGCGTGTGTCCCCTTCAACGGTTTAATAGCGAATGACCCACATTGAACCCGTGTTGACCTCTTTATACCCACAAAGTTAGCGCAACTCGCGACTCTCCCGAGCAGCAAAATTTCCTTAGAATTTTTGTGACCCTTTATTTGTTGCTTTAGGTTTTATTTGATAATGAAAAATAATGTTTTTTTATTAAGTTAATTAAGTAACCTTTTAAATAAAATTATAATTAATACGACTGCATGTGCATATCCAGAGTTAATGCCATTTGAACGTGATTTTCTTAGAGGTGCGATTTTTTTGACGCCGAGTGTATATAAATATACATTCTAGTTATACGCATTGCGGGTGTAGGTATTATCGTTCAATGTCATTTTTTTAATCAAATTTGGCTATATGTGCAAATCAAATGCAGCCTAAAGTCATATTTTATACAATCGCAATGACTTAATAAGCCACAAATGTGTTCCAAGATTAGTGTTAATGTTTATACTCTGAAATACAATTGACCTTGTAACGAGTAAACAAAATGATGCGAAACAGAACGGACGCATTCTTAAAATGTATGTATTAAATATTATATGCTATTTTGCATTAGTCTTTTCTGAGCTGTGATAACATTTTTCACGTTTTCATAGTAGCTCTTAATCTAATATGTAGGTAACACAACATAATTAAATTGTATTTATTATTATGGTCTTCACCTAACTTTGCCACCTAAAGATGATTGCTAAAGTCAGATTTTTTGCAAGAGGTCACATTTATTTCAATCGTGACATTTTTTTAATCTACGTCACAGAAAAGAGGTATTTCTCTGTTTAATTTTTTTTTTTTTAATTTTCATTTCTTGTTTTCTTTATTAGTAAACAGACTATACAGTTTACAGCGTAACGAAAAATACACCGCTGTTATATATATTCGTATGGATATAGAATAAAAATATATATTAGTATTTATATTAAAATGCGTCTTCAAGAAAAGAAAAAATACATTGATGTAGTCTATATTAAATATTGTATAAAACACTTTAATTTCTATGACAATCTTAACAATATTCGATTGACAAGATCATGTATAGAAATTGAAAATTTTGAGTGGTTGTGATAAAATAGGTTTTTAATCCAGATATGAGCTAGTAAGAGATTTAAATATGCGTATAGTGCACCTGAAATCTGAAATATATGTTCGTTAACCAGAGCGTAAGTGGAAAATGTGTTAAACAAATTAACAATAGTATGTAATAAGTCTCTCCCGTGCAAATTACGATCAAGAGAAATACTGGACTTTTCGTACAGATTTCATGTGTAGGTATTCTTGTCCTATAATGAACAGTGAATATTAAGTATACTCAAAATAAGCAAAACAAAATTAAAAAAATACATACAAAATCAGAAGCTAAACACGTCTTAATAATTAATTATATTTAGTATTAGTTCAAGAACACAACATTAAGGAACAAACAAATTATACTTTTCAAAACTACAATAAAACTAATATAACTAACGTTTAATTTAAACTAAACGAGATGTGGTAATGCTTTAATAAATAAAAATAAAAGAAATAATTTGATTTAGGCTAAAGCAGCATTTAGATAATAATAAGAATCAATACATATTTAAACTAAAGAAAATAAATTACTTACTTAACTTTGAGATTCTCGTCCAAAAACTTTACTAAAAAAATCCCAATACTGTCAAAATTTATATCTTTTCTGAAGGACATTCTAATCACGTAGTTCTGCAATTGTCTTCCTTTATAAGGTATCAGAGCCTCGTTTAAATATATGTACAACTTTCCACCCACTTTATCATAAATGTAAGGTCGAGGCCCATCAACTATATTTTTATCTCCTTTAAACACTTTTATAGAATCACCATTCAAAGTCAAATTTTTCGCTTCTAACTCGATCATCCGTATATTAGGCGCATTTGCGATCACCGTTATCGATATATGGCAGTCGTAAAAAGCTCGAGTATCGTAAATATAAGGGCTTATCGTAAGTTCGTATTGTACTGGATAGATTGTATAGTTGAGGCATTCTTCGTCTAATTGCAGAGCCCCTAGTCTTGTGATCGCGAAAAAAATAACTAAAAGAGCGCAAATCATTTTCAATTAAATGTCATTTAAGTTTTTGCCGCCTATATCGGAGCGTATCAAAACGTCCGCACGCAATGCGAGCGGAAACTCTTTTCTGTTAGCTTCGTTCGGTCTTGGCGCCGCCGCCGGCTATTCAATCCATTATCAAATGATCTGCACCTCTCCCTTCGCTTTGACCCATGTATAGCGAAAAACGGGTATGTCTTAGTAAGACCATAGTTCAGGATACATTGGAAATCATACTCCCTATTTGTTTGGCTTGAATGCACAGTGACTCACATACATATTATGTTCGATGGTAAAAAACATTTATAGACGCGTTTTCGCATGTTATTAGGATTATCAATTTTAGAATCACATGGTTCAGCATCCATTATACTCACTTTATCTGAAAATCACTTATTCAAAAGTAAAATGTAACGTTTTTATTTAGATATTAACTTTGTTTAGATTTATTAATTTTTTCATTTTATTTGAAAAGATCAGACCCAGATTAGATTTTTTTTGTAATTATCAGAACTTTTTTCTATAATTATTATTTATTTTATCTATTTCTTATATTTATTTATTCGATTAGTCAAGTAAAACTTAAAACCAAAATATTAAAATTAAAAACCGTTTTACCTACCTTTAGGCGGATTTTGATTTAATTTTATTCATTTTTGGATTTTCAGTGATTTCATCTTTTTTTACTTCCAAATAATTTTACACGATCTGCTCCGATGACCAAATGTTGTTGGTAAAAATATAAACCGATTTGTCAAACAAGTTGATGTGATAACATCTTAATAAAGTGTATGAACCATGACAATTGTATCTAACGGTATGCCATCGTGTGGGCGGTACCTAGTTCAAAATAGTTTTTTCACCCACGTGTATGAAGAATAACATAAAGAAGAACTATATCGTTTCTAGGGGCGACACACTAGCACATATCCAACCTAAATTATCTATCCTATCCTATTACGTCTAATATGGTTTTCTATGTCATGTTTTTTTCATAAAATAGTAATCTACTAAGAAATTGATGGGCTTATTTAATTTAGAACAGCAATAATATTTTCTACCTGTATTTTTATTTGCGCCGAATTCACTTTCTTATGAAAAATAGAAAGTATTTGAACATTTGACCTTCTTTAATCATTCAAATCTATCGTAGGGACAAATGAGTTGTTGTAAAGACAGACAGATAGGCCGTTGCGATCTAGCAATAATAAAAAATATATAATTTCTGGGGTTTCAGCTTGCTTATGTAAGTCAAATACTGAATTTCAAGTCTAAGTCTCTTTTTGTCAAATATTTGTAGCAGACATTAAATTTGTAGAAGAGTAGATTAAATCTGTTGAGGACTCTCGTACTTTAAAAAACACGACCTCCAATAATGAGCTTTCTCTAAGTACTTACTTAGTTACAAAGCTTACCTTACATAAAATATAGAATAGTAGCATTAAATGCATCAAAATTTAGTCATACTTAGTTTTTACTAGGCTCGGAAACCAAACTAAAAATAATCTAAATAAAGTGTTTTACTAGTACATGAAATAATTCATGTTTCCAGTATATAGATGACCATACATTAGGTGAACCACCAGCTGTCAAATAAATCTGTATAAGAATCCCATTGACACGAGTAGACAAACCATTCAGTCTAACTCACAGCAAAAACAATAAAACAAACAAATATAGGTATCTTTCATGTTTTTTATGAAGTATTTAAAGCCTACATAAGTGGCCATAATTTTAGTAATGGATAGAAGGAAGAAGGGTAATATAACTCCCAATACAACAACAATTTTATTAGTTTATAAACAGACATTTTTATTTTTCGTTTACTATGGGCGATGTCAGCAACTCGACATATTCAAACGCCTATGTTGCGTCTGGAAGTTGTCATCTGATTCTTTTCAGCCATCCCAGCTCAGCCAAGAAGCATCCAATCTTCAGTCTTGTGTGATCAAAATCATGCATTGCCAGACTTTTTGCTAGTATTCAACACAGATGTCTAAAACAAAATAAAGATAGTATTTATATTTGCATTGGTAATATCCTCTGCCTTTTAAATGCCTTAAATGCTCATTAAGTTGATATAGATAGACAATATAAACATTCACATTAAAAATTATAACTATTTCTTTTAAGTAGGACAACCTACATTTCATCGTTATTTATGACATATAAAGGTCCTAACTAACTAATAATACAATAATAAAGTATTCCTGTTCATTATACTAGTGAAAAATAGATTAAAAAAACATATAACTTAAAAACTTACCTAACAATTACTATTTTGAGATAATAGAATTGCAAGCAATGGACTTTCTATATAAAGATGCCTTATTTTTAACAAAGATTTTCCACATCAAGGCAAACGATGCTATGTCCTAGAAATTTTTCGTGTTCGGCAACGTCAGTATTTTATAATAGGAAGCATGGATTACAAATATATGTATCCAGCGACAGCTGAAAGATGAGATAAGAACTTTTTAATAAATTCACAATACAAACTGAACAAGTGTTAAGAATAATACTACATATCTGACTTGATATTCAACGTAAAAGTCTTGTTTTTTGGTGCTCAAAAAGCGAGGCTATCACATGCCTTTGCAATTTTCGCATGGTTATTCCGCAGTTGATGCATCTAATGTGGAATCAGAAATCACAACATAACATAAGCGTCATAAATAAAACTGCATTTTGCAAAGAAAAAATAATAATAACTATTAAAACAGTTTAATTTTTTGATTGATTAAAAACCTATTTATGATATTATTGTGATATGATGGTATGTTTTAATCATATAACTTGTTTAGGTAATTTATGTAGCTTAGAACGTTGATAGGCTGACAAAGATAACTAACGGAAATTAATTACTTATTAAATTGTAGTAAATACACCCAAGTTCAGAGAGCATATGATATGCATGATAATTTATTTTTCAAATTATTTAATTTATGCACGATGTACCGAAAATTGGCCATGTCATTCATATTTTTTACTGAGAGTTAGAAAAGAATTTCTGACGTAGTATATTTTTATACTTACATATTTTATAATATTTGACTGTTATATTTACTGATCACCTGCCATATTCTCCTGGTCCGACTAGTAGCACCATATCTCCTCCACCAAACTTTTCATTTTAAATACGCAGGTACTCCCTCAACTTCTAGGGCTATTACAGCGGGCGTGCCTCAGGGCTCTCCGCCCTGGGTTTTTTGCTATACATAGTCTGCTCAAACGATATTCCCATCCCAGCAAATAGGGTACAGCTGGCCCTATTTGCTGACAATACCGCTCTGTAACCCACGGCCCGTCCTTCCATGCTATTCTCCCGAGGCTCCAGACCTCAATCAACAATTTAGGCAACTGGTTCCGCAAGTGGCGCATTGTTGTAAACCCGGATAATTCGTCCGCTGTTTGATTCGATGCCAAACGTTCGTGTGTCCCTACCCGCTATAACCCACCCCGACTTCAGGGGAAGTCTATCCCTTGGCAGCGCTCTGCCAAATTCTTAAGGATCAACTTGGACGATCGGTTTTACCTAGGGCGCCTCAACCCTATGTTGGGGTATCACAGCCACATGTCTCAACGTAACAAGCGCAAGCTTTATAAGGTTTGCATACGACCGGTGATGACCTGTGCATACCCAATTCTCTCACTCGCAAAAGTGCCAGTCCTATATAAATTTGAAATTGCTGGTGGTCCAAAACATCTTCCTACGTAGGAATTCAAATGCTCCCTGGTGTGACTGCAATGTGGACTTCCACAGGGACTTTGAACTCCCTGCTATCCAACAATTCTCCGAAAAGGTCTCTGAACGTTTCTTCGAAACGGCAAAGAGCCACTCAAACCCACTCCGGACTCCAATCCGGAACGTAACCCACTACAACCCTTCCACTTCCTCAAATCCACTCTCCAGACGACCATCCAAAATCCATCCTGATGAATCCACTTAACCAACTCTGCCGACCGATTCGGCCGCCTGACCCTCCTCTTAGAGGCACAAGAAATCTCCAAAAATCAATACACGCTTCATCGTTACTGTTGTAATAATATTATTTGATAAAGAAAACTTATAAATGCGTGTGTACAAGAATATATTTGGTAACCAAGTCAATAAACCTTAATGTCTATAGTGACATAGAACATCGTAAGAATTTTGATTAACATGTAGTTTTACATATATGCCAGCCAGTATACAACATACGCCCCCATAATCTAAATTCGCAAAAGCAATAAACAAGGTAGTAGCACATTCGCAATAAAAAGAAACAACATAATAGCATAGACAAATTAAAATAAAACTAAAACATAAATTACACTACAATACAACAAAACTTAAGTTACAATTGCAGTCGATATCAATTTATGTGATGCCCATGCCATCTAGGCAGGTTTTATGTTTGATGCGCCCTAAAGGCTTGGTCAGTATGTCAGCAGGTAACTTATCCGTCGATAAGAAACGTAACGTTACCGTTCCATCATTGACCTTTTCACGAATAAAGTGAAACTTAACATCAATATGTTTTGTGCGATTGTGGTGGACAGGATTGGCGGCTAACGTAAGTGCACTTTGACTGTCAGAATACAAAACAACTTTGTGAAGCTCACCTGATAGTTCAGCGTATAAACGCCTCAAGAAACAAGCCTCCTTGACAGCGCTGGCAAGGGCCATGTATTCTGCTTCAGCAGATGATAGAGCTACGGTCGGCTGCTTACGTGCTTCCCATGTAACTGGTCCCCCCGCGATACTAAAATAATATCCCGTATATGACCGTCTATCTTCGGTACAATTTGCCCAGTCAGCATCAGAATACCCACGAAGTATCCAATCCGTATTCTTTCTGTAAGTTATACCTAAGTCTTTAGTTGCTATCAAATACTTTAAGCATTGTTTAGCACATTTCCAATGACTTTCATCATACTTGGTGTTAAACTGACTTAAGTAACTCACCGTGAACGCAATATCTGGCCTAGTGCTTACAGCAAGAAACATCAGACATCCTATCAACTCTTGGTAAGGACAGTCGTAAGAGTATTCTTCCTTTGATTTCTCTAATCTTTTGTTGAGCGGCACAGGTACACTTTTCACATCACTCATATTAAATCGTTTTGCTATTTTCTCGATGTATGTCTTCTGATAAATTTTTAGGCAATTATTTTCGTATTTTACATTCATACCTAAGCAAAATTCAATTTGTCCTAAATCTTTAATAGAGAAGCATTTTTGTATGTCACTTTTGAAATTGTCAAAGGTGACGTCTTCTTTATATAGACAAATTATGTCATCGACATACACGGCCAACAAAAGAGTTTCATTGTCATTTATTGTTTTTCTAAATATACATGCCTCCGAGGGAGCCTGCGTGAAACCAATAGCTGACAATGTTTGTTTTAATTTAATGTTCCAAGACCTCGGCGCCTGCTTGAGGCCATAAATGGAACGTTTTAATAAACAAACTTTGTCACAATGCAATTCATCAATGAAGCCTTCTGGTTGTAACATGTAAACTTCCTCATCTAAGTCTCCATTAAGGAAAGCTGTATCGACATCCATATGGCGAATTTTGTAGCCTTCTTGAACAGCGAATGCTAACAGTGTTCGAAGAGAAGAATTACGTACAACAGGCGCATAAGTTTCAAAATAATCTACGCCATACACTTGCGTAAAACCTTTGGCCACTAAGCGCGCCTTATATTTTAAAATATTACCTGAAGCATCTCTTTTTATTTTATATACCCATTTGGATTTGATACACGATTTATTTTTAGGTTTATCAACTAATGTCCATGTACTTTTCTTTGTTAACGCGTTATATTCGTCCCGCATAGCAGAGATCCAATAATGTTTATCCTTACTGTTTATAGCATCATAATAACATTTTGGCTCTTCATCTAAAAAATTAGACACCAAAATATTACAAGAAAAGAAATCAGGAGGTTTACGATCTCTTTTTGGGTAACGATCTATAGCGTTATCTATGTTGTCATGAGATGGTTCAGTTGAAGAAACAACATCTTCCTGACTACGTCCGCTGGTGTCTTCTATTAAAGAATTTTCACTGCTATTCTCAGTTACTTCAACACCAGATGAATGCCTTAAAATATCACTATTTATCAAAGGAGTACATTGTTCGGACATGAGATTTTCAGATAAAGCATTTAAATGTTGATTGTCAAATGCTTTTAAATCAGTAAAAATATTTTCAAAAAATGTAGCGTCTCTCTCTTTGATTAATTTTCTCGGGTATCGCGTATCCCTGAAAAAATAGCTCCTTGGATCGTCAGAATAACCCACAAAAATAAATTCTGCGGCTTTCAAATCTAACTTAGAGCGTTGACATGAAGGGATATGCACAAGAGCCCTACACCCGAATACTTTTAAGTAAGAAATATTAGGTTTCTCACTGTACCATTTTTCATATGGAGTTTCATTGACTAAAGCTCGGTGTGGAGACCTATTTTTGATGTACACTGCAGTTTCCATAGCGTCCTGCCAGTATACTTTAGAAAGATTGCTTTGAGCTAGCATAGCACGAGCTTGTTCAACAATACACCTTATACCTCGCTCGCTAACTCCATTTTGTTGCGGGCTATAAGGTACTGTTGTCTCGTGTTTAATACCACAATTGCTAAGATAATTGGACATTTGTTTGTTAACGAACTCAGCCCCATTATCTGTACGCAAACATTTCATTTTTGTATCTGATTGTCGTTCAACAAAAGAATGAAATGTCTTAAAAATCGCAAAAACATCAGACTTCAAAGCAAAACAATAAATAAACATCATACGTGTAAAGTCGTCAATAAATAAAATAAAATAATTATTGCCCTTAAAAGATGTAGTAGAAAATGGTCCACAAACGTCAGCGTGAATTAGTTCTAAGGGAGAACTTGCACGTTTGTATTTAACTTTCAAAAACGGTTTTCTGGCTTGCTTACCTTCTATACATGGTATACAGGGATCCTTATCTACATCAGCATAAGTCATACCAGTCGCTTGGCCTCTTTTTAGTTTGTCTATCCCGATACGACAGAGGTGACCCAGACGCCTATGCCAAAGTTGATATTCAGTCAACTCAAAGTGCACTTTACGTTCCGTATTGTCAACCACATCTAATGCTGCAAATTTTTGTGCTTTGTTTAGATTTAAGTTCAAACTATACAAACTACCACTATAAGTACCCTGTAAAATAGAATTGCCAGTAAAAGTTACATCAATGTTATTATAAAAATTACAACCACGCTTATCAAAAATAACTGTGAAGCCTTTGTCAACAGCTTTCTTAACAGAAATTAGGTTACAATGTAAATCTGGTACAAAAACAACATCTTTTATTTTCGTAATACTTGGAATACCTGTAACAACTATATCACCTGTTCCAACAGCTGGCAATTTGTCTCCATTCGCAATAGTGACAGAACCGGCATCATGACTCAACGGCTTATAGTTTTCAAAAAATTCGAAACAAGGACTCATATGACTAGTTGCTCCAGAATCAATGTACCATCGTTGACATTTCTTATCATTATTTTCGGCAACAAATGCAGTGAGTAACGTGGAATCTTCTTGAGTAACTCTTTCTACTACACTGCCAATATTGGCTTTCTTCTTTCCCTTTTTGTGTGGGCATTGAGGACTCTTATGTCCTGGCTCATGACATTTATAACAAACAATAGGCTTTTTAGTTTTGTTTTTTGATTTCTTCGAACTTAATGCTAAGACGTCATTTTGAGGTACATCTTTTGCCATTTCGTTCAATAATTTAGATTTTACTAAATCACTTGTTACCTTTACATTGGAATTTCAAGTGCCATTATGAGAGGTTCGTATTTAACTGACAGACCTCCTAACAAAATAGCGGCGACTGACTCGTCGTCTATGACTTTACCAATGTCTGCTAAATCTTGTACTGTACACATAATAGCATTTATATACGACTCAATATTTACAAATTCATTCAGAGCATACTTGTATAAGCGGCGTTCGAGTGATAGCCGGCGGCCCATCCCTTTGTCTTCGTAAGCATTTGCTAGTGCGTCCCAAGCTTGTTTTGCTGATTTTGCTGATCTGACGTGAGTAATGGCTGAACCATCTAACGTGAGCGAAATCTTAGACAAGGCCTTCTGATCCTTTCTAATTCTCACATCTTCAGAGGTAGGATCACCATCAGCGTAGCCTTCAATGGACTTCCACAATTCTTCATGAATAAGCAGCGCTTGAATTTTAAATTTCCAGATGCTGTACCCATCTCGATTAGACAATAATTTAATGCCACTGAATTGATCACTCATTATACTAGAGCTTCGTGCTGATAACGAATGTTGTAATAATATTATTTGATAAAGAAAACTTATAAATGCGTGTGTACAAGAATATATTTGGTAACCAAGTCAATAAACCTTAATGTCTATAGTGACATAGAACATCGTAAGAATTTTGATTAACATGTAGTTTTACATATATGCCAGCCAGTATACAACAGTTACCGATTCCCTTCTGGAAGCCCTTCGACGTTTCGCATGTGCATCCTCACCTAGGTGAGGAACGCTCACGTCGTCCCTCTTTTGACAAGGCGATTACTTTAAATGAAAACTTCTGACCCTTCCCGGGTACAAGCCAACCTCAAGTGGTGTTTAATCAGTAGAGTCTGACATTACAGCACAGCTGGCTGTGAGGTATCCATGAAGATTTAATACCTCCCTCCCCCAAGGCCGGAGGGTGCTCATGTTGCCAGAAACGAAAAAAATAACATATTCTCCTCTACATCTAACAGCAAAATCTAGGTTAAGTCATTTATATGGATCAAATAAAACATCAAGGGTAGATATTATTTTACAAATCTTTATTTTCATAGAAATATTTTAAAATTAACATGAAAAATTCGCAAGTTTAATAACTTTAACTATAAATTAAAGGACTTTGTTACTTTTAAAGTGGATAGAGATCTCTTTGAAACTTATTGACTTAAATATTATTTATTATGGATAATATTGCTTGTTAAATACTAGTAATGCAGAACAGGTCACATATTTGCACTATTCTTTTCATTCACATCTTTTAATTCCACAAAATGTAAAGTAAATAACGCCAATATGGGAATTTTTCTAGAAAATGTATGTTGTTTTTTTACTCACTAACTATATTACTTCCATAATTGAAGTTGGAAAACCTACAGTATAACATAAGGGTAATTATGGTTGAAATATCTATTATAATTGTATTCTAAACATTGGTTTTCTTAACTAAACCTTGACTAAAATAGTCTCTTTTGAACAAATTGCTATGCTATTAACATTATTTCAAGCCACGTATAAATCGTAAGTATGAATATAATTATATGAATATATAGGCTGTGAAAATCGTTTTTGATAAGCATAACATTAAAAACTATAGCCTTCCGTTGTATTCACAGCGCCATGTTAAAAAAGTCGCTATATATTCGCAGCTCGATATGTGTACCAAGCGACCGTTATGAACATACCATGAGAGTTCTCTCATAAATTTTATAGCAACTAGGTAGTATAGGTTTTGCTTTAATTTTCTACCAGACAATACAACTACGGAATAATTACCATCTAAGAGATAAGATAATAATAGAAAATAACATGCTCGTTGAAGCTGTGCTTAACTATACCACTATTGTTATAAGATTATATTTTACCTTTAGAAACAGAATTCGCAATGGAATTTATCAATTAATGAGCAAACTTATGAAAACGGCGATGGTAATAGTGAACATGGAAGTGACAGCGAGACTTGCATCGCTTTTAACACTACTCAAAACTTCGGCTTTGTGCTTCTGCGCCCAGTGAGCAGTTGCTATTACTTCTTCCAGCTTCCTCAGCGCACCGTCTTTACTACCACAATTTTCACACGATTTCAACCAGTTCCCGAACTGCAAAAATAAGACCCTTTATTATATGCTGACTTTTACTGTCTTTCTTTCTTTCTTATTAAAAATGGTACTGGCTTCTAAGTACTTTTACTCAATAAAATGCCATCATTTCTGCATAGAATATGAGTTAATTTGAGCAATATTAGCATAGCGATCCTGCCAGCATATACCATCGGATCCAGATAGCGTATGCTTGTGTAGTGAACATAATAATAAGTTATTTTCCCAAGTCCTAACTATTTATACCACAAAAGTGCTTGCATTCCGGTTTTCATGATAACGACCCTTCGAAGTCGCGGATTTGAGCTGTTATTTGGTAAACTGATGTAAATAATAACGAATGTAGTACATCTTCATTTGTTGCTGTACGAGAACATTGCCTAGAATGGTATAATCGGTATCGCCTATAATCTTTGTTTGCCTTATTACACTTTCACCATAAATGAGAATTTTATGAAACCAGGATAATGTTTGATATATATTTGGGCAGTATTCATTGCATAGTGCCCAAATTCTCATTCATGAAGTCATCATTATCATGAATCATAAAATTCTCATTCGTGGTGAAAGTGTAATAAGGCAAACATATTTTGCCCCCGATATATTTTTCTGTCTTACGAAAAAAGGGCAAAAAATGAGCAAAAATATTTTTTTATTTTCGTAATTAAGATACATAAGAAGACAGCGGCAGATAGTGCTAAAGTTCAAAAGTCTATTTGAAAATCAAGGTCTCTTTCTAAAGTAAGAGCTATAATAAGATCAGAATATTTTTTGTGTTTAATATTTGTTATATTAATAACTCTACTATTTTTAATAAATATTTTATGTTTTGTCCTTTCTTAAAAATAATAGTCAGTAAAATTTTTTCAAATTACTTATTTGACATGTCTCTACGACTATTTTACCAGAAACAATATTTTTTAAGTCTGAAAATTGCCGACTCATTTCACTAATTTGTTTACAAATTAAAAATAATATATTATTGAAATCTATTATATGTTTATGAAGCTAAAGAATCACAAAGAAACAATCCGGGTAAACCTACTTTCGCAAAAACCATTTTCGAGACGGCGTTGTATGGAGGGTTACGGCGCTCGAAGAGAAGCAAGTTTGCCGCCAGGGGTAAGATGCAAAAAAAATACGCATATCATCCCAATCTGAGGACTGGCGTTACGAGTCAAAAGATTGGGATGAAATACCCGCCTCATGCCCCTGGGGCTATCAAATCGATACGGATTTCACCACACTGTGGTCGGACGATCCCAGAAGTGCTGAGACCGATACCGATTGTTTGTGTGGATCAGTTGTCTGCAGTAAGTCAAGACAATTGGATGTGTGGCCAGAAATATCTAGAATTCGCGTAGCTTCATGCACCAGCTGAGTAAGATTTAACGCTAGGGCAAATCGTCACGCTTCTCTTCCAGCATGATCAGTTTCTGATATGGGAACAGCCACTCTTTGTGGTGAGCGTTGAATTCCCCAGAAAAATTCAGATAAATTCCGCTGGATATCGCTGATTTGCCAAGTCTGCCGTCGTCTCCCGGTCACCGCTATGCGATCGGTAGACACAGACATAAAGCATCTTTCCTACCCTTGTGTTCATCAGAAGCCAAATAGTGGAAAACCCGGATTTTACATAGCCTCGGTGACGCCTACAGCAAATGTCATTGCGGACAAACACACAGACCCATGCACACATCTTGAACTTATGCTCAAGTGTGTAACCAGGTTAGTTGAGGTACTACTCATCCGACGGGGTTGTTATCTGAGTCTCAGTTAAGAAGACTAGGTGCGGCTTTTCAGTCTCCTGGTGGTGACTACCGGTTCAAGATTTGAGCGCAGTCCTCTGAAGGTGGCGAGGTGCACTTTTAATGGGAGGAAGCGCAGCCGTTGTTTAAATTTCTTCTTCTTCTTTCTGATCCGAACCCCCCCGAAATGGCCACTGGGTCCTCCCGTGTAGTCATTAACTGGCACGGTGGGGCATTACGGGATTTTTGTGAGTTGGTGTGGCAGCCAGCCTTTTACACGTGGCTAGCGCGCTAGTTGGGTCTTCTACTAACAGCTGTCGGCCGACGGCTAAAACCGTGCTTCGGATCCCGCTACCCTCCAGAATGAGTTACCTGGTACAGCATTGCCAAGATACCAAGACCGGACTTGAGCTGGGTCACTGACTTATTACCAAACCCTCATTCGCACTCGCACTTCCACCCTCCGACGAAACGCAGCAAAGCTGCGACGTATTTCGGCGAAATGGTGGTCGCAAGTCAGGCGGCCCCTTGCAGAACCTACCACCACCGCTGGGATCATCAGCCGTCATCACGGGCCGAGTTAGTCCGGCCCGGGGTGGAACGCTAGGAGATAAATCCCACCGCCCAAAAAAAATGTAAATAAGACAATAAAACAATGTCAAATTATGGTACAAGGTTATTCATGATAGTTTTAAATTAAAGGTTCATTAATACACAGTTGTTTCAATTGTACAGGTCGTCCTTGCACTGACATTGCGCTCTGCAATATTGTAACAAAAAGTGAATACGTAAAGTGAATACATTAACAAAATTAAATAATCGGAGTGATCGTTTTCAGATCAACTCGACACTTTTCAACTTTTTTAATTACAATACTTATTAGACGTAGGTAACGCGTGGGATAATGCCATATGGTATTTTACTACCTAATAAAACTTCACACAAACGAAAAGCTTTAACCGTTAAATACTTTGACGTTCCATATATAGCTAAATATTTTGTTATGAGGCTTCCCAATATTCAGAAATCTGTCAGATTTAAACTACATACAATAAAGTCTGCAAGCATCAATGGTCAAATTTAAGAAGGTCCTAGTTAATATTTCTATTATTTTTTTCATTTGAGTACGTAATCTCTACGCCTAGTAAAAATAATAACTGTAAACAAACAATTTCAAAAAAATCTTGCAAATATAAAGCACACGTTTGAAATTATTTGCTCCGTTGCCAAGGGCATTTCATTTAGAATTCGCAATTGGCATCAGTCCAACTGTTACACCGACGATAACCCTCACTAATAACTTTTCAAGAAGTGGTTCGAAACGTAATATTCTGAAAATAATCAGTTTACATGATTGAGAAGTTCGATATGTCGATGGCGAACATGCAACATTACTACCTATCTCGAACTCTTTCGTGCTCGGAAGGAACGTCAAGTATTTCGTCTGCGTTAACGCTCACCAATCTGCGATAAGTTCACACGGTGTATCGTGGCTTATTCTCCATACGGTAACATAGATTAGTCTATACAAATGGACAATAGAATTTTCAAAACAACTAGAAGATTTGCTAAAAGACTTCCGACCGAAATACTGACAAAATATAATCACTGACAAACACCGACTCGGGAATATCTATTGCACCTGTAGTAATAATTTGATTCAAGTCCATAATTCGGAATAATTTGATTCATGAAATTAGGTAACTAGGCAATGCAGTCGCTAAGCATAAAACAACGCTAGCACCATATATTGGAGCGGAGCGTAATACCGAAAAAAATTTTAAAATAAATTTTGTTTCGATGGTAATTTTTGCGAATTTCAAAATTTGGGCTCCGTCACAATCTGGTCCTAAACCTGTTATTCGATTCCACACAAAAAATATTAAACTCGGTTAAGAACTCGAGAAGTTATGGCGTAACAGACGTTGCGCCAATGAAGCTGATCCATGGGAGCTTTGCTCGCTCCGCTCCAATTAATTTTGATTAATTCTCAAGTTGCTCTGAAAAACAACAATTAACATAAATTTTTAGATAAAACGAACGATTATATTTCGTTCGATTAGATTTTTAGTATTTGTACAATTTTATATTACGCTAGTATACATAGTATAGTTGTAGGTACTGTTAAAAGTAGAAAGATTTTTATACAGACGTAAAAAATGTATCGTAGAAGTTTCCATCTATCCGAAAGAGAGCAAATATTTGACACCAACAAACCAAAAAGTCTATCTTCCCACTAATTGCACCGGCCTTAATGACCCGGCAAACACTCGACAAAGTATACATTCATTACAAAGCCCTTTGTTTGGGCGTCAATAGGGATTAGCTAATGAATGCCCATTATATTTGACATTTTAGAGTACCATAAAAAAACAGGCGTACATAAATATGTTTTCGTCCTGCTTATAGAATTAACATAAATCCAATTTAAAAAATCTGTTTTTGTTGGTTGGTGGATTTTTAACAACTATGCTTGGCTAGCATACGATAATAAACTTCTTTGATCAAAAACGATCAAGCAGCTATTCAAAGATTAAGACAGAAAGTAATGTGGCATACTTACTTCTTCAATTTCTACTTCAGTGTGAAGCACCGAAGCTACAGCAGTGTAAACAGTATCCATAGTTGGGTATCTAGAAAATAACATAGTAAAAATTAAATCAAATGATATTTTATCACCTGGGCTTGAAGTTCTAGCTAGATCTCTAAGACAGTAACCTCAGCCAAAGAAGGACAACCCACATATGTATAACGTGGATACTTGCAGTACCTTATGTCCACGAAAATTAAGTTTAGCATTAAATAAGAATATATTCTTGGTCCTGACTGATCTATTAGAATGATATATTTTGTTATTTTAGCAGTGTACTGCATTTTTTATATTAAATAAAATTATAAAAAAAATTACATCCATTAGAACTTTAAAGAAATACACTATTAAAACATTAGCGTAAAATAGAAGTCGCAGAAGTGTTCGATTCCGAAATTATTTATTAAATATCTCTTTATGACGATAGCTATTAAGCGAGATATTATGTTTGTCACAGCATGAATTTCAAAGTATTGTTACATAGAGCTCCACATTGATACGTTTCTCTTCAGATCTTCAATCACAATTGGCACATGACTGTAGTTTCCAAGCACACTGTTCAACGGCAACGTCAAATCTTGATACATAATAGGGCTGTTTTCTTCTAGCATAGAAACCAAGAATCTGAAAAAGACAATACAGTCAGTATTAAATTATAATAAAAGGTATAGAAGCGAGGTTATCAGGTTATATTTAAATTTCCTTCAGAAGTGGAGTCTTTTTAAGAAGTAGGTAGGTAGGGTGTCATGTTAACAAAATCTGGAGTCTAAGACGCAAAATTATATTTTCTGGCAGAGTAAAGTCGGCAAAGCAAAAATAATATATATATATATAATAAAATAATAATATAACGGCATAGAAATCGAATAATTGTGTGATATGACGAAGCAAGTTGAATTTGTTTAAACCGCTCACGCAAAAACGACAGGTTTTATAGTAGCTCTCGAACGGATGAACTGATTTAGTTTTAGTTGCTTTGTGAGTGTTTAAGGCGATGTTAGAAGAAAGTTGATTCAGCTCTTTAATAGTTAAGGGGGGGTGGAAGAGCGGATAAATAAATGAAAGGAAGCGAATAAATTCCAGTGGGGTATCAAATCAAGGGATTCGATTTGTGTATTAAAAAATTGGCTGTTTGATGGGGGGGGGGGGGGGGGGGTTAGTTATGGCGAAGGAGATGAATTCACTAAATTCAGGGAACATACAATGGTAAAAATATTAGAGCCATTTATTTTGAATTGTACAACTATAAAAAAGTAACAAATACCTAACAATAATACGGTAAAACTCGATCTGTACCTATATTTCATTTTATAACAAGAAAACCCCTCCAAATTAAGTCTAAGTTTAAAAAGCGTAAAATAAAACTTAAATATTTTTTTTATAACACACGACTGAAATAAAAGAAAATATTAATGTAAATATTTTAAAAATTACAAAAATCATGAATATTCTTAATGTATTATCAACCAAAATTAATAGTAAGGTTTATACAAAAATCTCGACGGAATCCAGTATATTAGAATTTATAATTTGATATAATATAATTATTTCAATTAAAACTTTGTCGTGTCCGGGATCCGCTCCATAATAAATTACTTTAAAAAATAAATTCTTAGTTATTAAAATTAATTATGGACCTAACTACCTACCAAAAATTAACATTAAATAATGCGAGTAGATATGTAGTTTAGTATTGAGCGGTCCCTCGTCACGATAAAGTTTTAATTTAAATAATTATATTATCTTTTATTTATATTCGAATATAATGTATTCGGTCAAGATTTTTATATAAACCTTACTTTTAACTCTTGATTGTTAATACTTTTATTTTGTTTTTCTTGAGTCGGGTGTTTTAATATGGTCGTGCCCTCGTTGTTATGAGTATATTATACATATTTCGACACAAATTACAATAAATATCATCTGATATTCCATACATTAATCTATAATAAATAATAAATAAATAAATAAAATACTTTTCATTAAAACCTAATCATAACTTGAAATGCTTATGTCATATCGTATTTTCATCATGCGATTCGTTTACCAACAGCAAGTCAGCAATAAAAGCAGTGTTCCGTTTTACCTCTGATGCATTGAGCTTCAAGAATTTTAAATAAAATAATTGCCGGAGATTTGTAGCGCAGAAGTATTATCATAAGATTACTAACACACTTATTATCAGTTTGACACTTTTAAGTTTAGGTCCATAAAAATCAGTTATAGCCAGTTTGTTTTAGGACTATAGAATTTTGAATAAAGCGAGATTATATTTATGTCTATTGCACGAAAATATTAATACTTACTTCCTCAAGCTTTCTCTATGAGTAGTACATCCAAGTATTTCACCAATAAGACGGGCTTCGTTCGCTATATTAGTTGTAGACATCCGTCTCCATAGGAACTCGTAGTCTTCCTTTCGCCCCTGACGCAAACCAGTGCAGTATGTAGCCGACCGCAAACTCGGTGGAATCCTTATTGATATTTTACAATTAAATAAAACATCATAACACTCTTCTTCCAAGATATTTAAGCATTTTAAATATTTAATTATGTTTTAAAATAAGGTGATTGATTATAACGCCTTTTATTTTATCCCTTGGGTCTATCTGATTACTATTGTTAATCCTTTAACCGAGTCGTTGCTGAGTCGTTGTTGCCTGTCGTGTCATCACTTTTTTATGCTTGTGGCCTAAGCCAATGAAATCGTGTCATTTTTAAATCAATGATAACTCTATCAAATCTAGTTTTAGGGAAATCAACCCAGAATAAAACTATCTTAATATTTCACGTAAATCAAGCTCATAGCCTTCGTTTCTGTAATTGTATGTAGCAACGCAACGGTTAAAGTAACTGTATTTTCAAAATAAATTTTCATCACCCCTTTAAAGGTGCCGTGGTTAACACCTTCGACTTAAGAGTTAAAGCAACGTTCATGACGGCCAATCATCAGAAGGTAGACCAAAATTGCATCTCGAGTTCTTCTTCAAAAAACACATGTCAGGCTTTTGGTTCCGGCTGCATCTGCAGCTACTAATTCGTATTTGTCCCACGTGGAGGATTATGACCCAATCTCTCTACGGTGTTGGCATTAAAAAGGGAAGACTAGCTATGGCTCAGGAATGAAATCTTTATAAGGAATCAACAATAGGGTAATATTTACCTAGTACCGTCGTCCACAAAACTTCTAAACAATCCAGCAGTATATTCGATGCACCCTACATGTCCAAGCTTACAGACAAACTCAAAAACGCGCTCGCGATTGTGCAGTGTCTCGTAGTCATCAGTTTCTTTCTCCTCGTAGCCTAAGTAGTTTACTATATTCTCCATCAAGCTTAGAATATATGCCTGAAATTCAAATTTAAATAATCGTATCTTTAATGTAAAAAGTTCAGCTATCCGAGCTTTTGGTGTTTTATAAACCACAAAAGGTGTTTTTATTTTGATTATTTATTGGCTCATGCACGAATTAATCCATGAAAAACAAATACGTTATTTAAAGTGTCCTGCACCAGTTTTCTATATTCAATGTTCCAAGTATAGCAAAATAATTCAAGAGAAAGTCTAATTTTGAAGTTCTAATTCACACATTTTTTCACATCGCACCTAAAAGGAGACGGGAAATAAAATAAATAAAAGTCACCGAGCGCTGTCGCGGGCCGCTCGCGCTGTTGGTCTCAGTTCTAACCTAAACTAACCGAATGTGACCTTCTTTTGGCTTTTCGTTGCCAGGGGTTTTGACCCCTATTCAATAACCCTTTAGGGAAAAGCTGCTTCTCCCCGTGGCCCCTGATTTTGTGACTAATAACAAAAACACTTCTCATTATGTAATTAAATTTGAGCCGGACCTGTATACCAAATAATGTAAGAGAAAAAAACTTCAGCGTAGTCATTGTTATACCGAAGGAAATATACGCTTATAGATTTGAGTTAAAAATTAGAGGGTTTATTATTTAGACCAAACTAGACCGATGCGAAAACATCAATTAGACTAAAAAATAGAGTTTAGGACGATGAAGTCTGGCCAAATGAAATTGAGCAAAGTAAGTAATTTACCTCTATATCACGCAAAGCATCAGTGCCTAGATATAAATTTCTCAATTTGTTTAGGCCTTTTATTGCAGCATACCATACTGAAAAGTCATTTTCTTCGGTCAAGAAATCTAAGACATCATAAAGAAGACTAAAATTGATTTCGTCAGCGTAGAAGAATGCAAATAGATCGTTAACAATCTGTGAATAAATTAATAAAAGTTATTAGATTTTCGTACAAAGAAACATTAGCGCGACGAAAAATATTAACTAATTAATAATAACTATTAAAACACATACAATAGAATCTATAAATAGACTAATATCTATTTTTATAGTTTAACTGCTTCATTTAAATATTTGTCGGATATCTAACCCATATCTTTTCTATGACTCAGAGTTGTTTTTTTAGCATTTTGAATATGATTTTTTTTGTATCCGTTTAGTGAAATTTTCTCAATATTACTAAGCAATATATAATGAATGTTACAGGCTCGGTATTGATTCTATCTGAATTTTTACAGCTTAAGAATTTAAGATGCATACAAATTTTAACGCCGGAATTAATTTAAGAAAATAAATTCGTTAATTGTCTTTTAAATTATTATATTAAACGCGACAAGTGGTCGAAATAACATAAATTGAGTCTTCTAAGGTTTATTTTTAATGAAAATAGAAGATCTTTACCTTTGCGCGATTCAGGTGATGGATTTCTAAACGTCCATTTCCTTTCAAGGCACTCGCGATAATTTGATAAGCATGCTCATCGTATTTTACTCTATAAAAACCTAAAAGGAAAAACAAACACAAAGATTAGTTTTATAAAATATGTCACTAATCACAAAGAATTTTCAAAATAAAATTTTAACTTTTCTTACCAGTTTCTTGTATATTAAATATAATCCAACTGTGATTTTGAGCAATGTTGGAAACATTAAAGGAGTAAGATTGCGCTTCCATAATAAATAAGGGTTTGGTATTGGCAAAGTCTGGATTAACACCGGTGGTGTATGTTATAGGTATCTTGTATAATTCATTGGAAGTAAATGATCCATTTATATAGAAACGTCTCTTTAAACAGAAAAAACAATTTCCAACAACAACAAAATAGATAATATACTCGTATATCATAGCTTAGCATATAAGGATCAATATATGTTAACAACCACGTGAGCTTAGGTCAATACAATGACTGCAAAAGAACTGAGGACACTTAAAATGCTATTATAGTATACGGTATGTACAAATTGAACATATTTTCTGTAATCATTGGCAGAGTCGGATATCAATAGAGTGATATAGATATATCCTAAAGTGCCCGGCCCATAGCAGGTCCCACTTCACGCGTGCGGTGGGAACGGCTATGGGTTTTATCGACACTTTGAGGCTTCGTATCCTTTCGGGATCAAATATGAAGCCGGCCAAGAATCTGACAAGTTTGGACCTGCAGACGTTTTGAACCTATTTCAGATAGCGACGGCACAAGGTCTTTGGGGAAACGAGGATCTAACCTCGGTCGTTTTAAGTCGTGGACCTCTTGGTCTGTTTCACTTGGCAAATTTTGAAGGTTCCGGGTCGGCGTCCCAGACGTTTTTTTGGGTAGCAGCGACACGTGTCCGGCACGAGTGACGGACAGGTATCTTTACCAACCATCGGTCAACCTGTAACCCAACATTGAGCGGGGCTGGGGAGCTGTCCTTAACTGAGTGGCTCTATGCGGAGAGAACCTATTTAAAAAACCCTAATCCCAAGTTTATTACTGGACGAGTGCATGAGTTAAGTTAAGATAAAAATATGAGCATTTCAATGCATTTTTTAAAATTAAACTATTCCATGGCTTCGTAAGTCCTACGAAGAGAGACCTTCTATCGAAAAGAAGCCGCAAGATACATGGCAAAGGCTGCTTTTTACTCCTTTTAATATGTAAGTGTTTTTTTTTAATTAAGAAAACTATTCTAGCCCTTGTAAAAAGTCATTAGAAAAATAACTTAACAAAATATTAATTAAAAGCATATTTCTTCAAGCAATGGTTATTAACTCCACGCCTTTTTGTCCTTCAAATAATTGTCAAGTATGTAATAGCCTTTTCTTAGAAGGATTTTTTTAACAACTTTTTTAAACTCTAAAGTTATATGGTGTGGCAGCTTATTATAAAACGCAATACATCTTCTTAAAAATGAGCTTAAATAGCAAGTTTATTTTTATTTTAAGCTGACCGAATGGTAATCACAATTTTTTGATAAACTCTTATAATATTTTTATAGGCACATTATGTTTTCATATATATACTGGGAAGACAGATGGAATACACATTTAGTTTTAAACGGGCCGACGGCGACTTCTTCTGGCGTCTGGTTTGTATTCCCTGGATACAAAATGAAGTGTTCGCAACGGACACCTAAGATCTCCCAAGCTCTGCTGCTGCGGAGTGTTATGATTCGGAGTCTGGTGCATTAGCGCTTGTGACTGCTCAGTCACTGCAAATCATCGATATGACTGAAGACTACGCATGAAACGGTCCCTGCGAAATCCTGTCATCGGATTCGAAACAGAGTTAAGTAATAATCGCCAAAAAGTAGTTAATTCATATGTTAGATAGGTGAGGAGTTGTAAGAACTCCACTTTATAATTATAGATTAAAAGTTGATATTATGTTTGCAGGTCGGTGCTGAGAGGGCAGCCCATGCTAGCAGCTGTGCAGAGAGCTGCATGATGGCACTTATGAGTGCGGCTGCGGACCAAGATATGTTCTGCACATCGATGATTACGGGTGCTTTTTATATAAAAAAAATTCTGTCACAGTGTTTGACCGCGATGAACTCTATTTGATCGATTTTGATGATTTTTTACCGATTTTGATGTTTTTTTTTCATTTTTCTGGATTTTTTCCGACTAAGGGCATAGGATAGTTTTCATAATAATTTATAATAAAATAAAATTATTGCAAATTATAATTACTGAGCTCCAGCAATGCGTGGCCGGGTCAGCTAGTCTTATATATAAAAAATCCTGTCACAGTGTTTGACCACGATGAACGGTGCTAACCTATAGTACCTTGGGCTTGTTCTATACAGCCACTGCCCCTTCACTAGCACTTTAAGTCCGCATTAAATTAATTAAAATAAATCTTTAACACACTACCTAGTATATGACTCACACACATACAAACACATATTAGTGTATGATTAAACACTGTGAAGTATGTGTTCAAATTGAGTTAAAAATTATGGTCTCAGTAAACGTTAAATATAATTATGTGCTAATCTCGTAATCATTGTTTTAATTTATTTTTTTTAATCACTGTCCATGGATTATTTCAAATGAACTGTCAATAAAAAAATATCACAAAAATATATTGTGAAAAACTTTCGCAAATACAATTCTTTATTTGCTAGTTTAGTCGAAAGGGTCCTACAAGGCTCAGGATAGTGTGAAGGCACAACGACGAGTTTTAATAGGTATGTATGCCTTCGATCACCCACCGGGCTTTCTCGTTGTCGTGCGGGTGAACAAAGAAGAGCCCCACTTATGTAACTCCGCTGTCAACCCACGCAGCGGAGTATGAATAAGGTGCATTTCTCGTCGAAAATTGTTAGCTGTCATTTAATGTAAGTACCTGATTCAGAGAAACAGTATTGTTGTCATAGTTCACTTTGACATCTAAAACTGGATGACCGGCTTGTGTTATCCAAGATCCCATAACGGTAGCTACCGTAGCTCCTGAGTAAGGTGCCAGTGAGTTGGTGCTGTTAACACCCTCTTGTAAACCTTCATAGAGTAATTCAGGGTAGCCAGATTGAAACTCACTGGAAAAAGCAAGTATATAAAATGAAACGAATGCTTTTAATAGTTAAAATGGACTTTTAAAGAAAGTTCAATTTGTAGATCTAATATTTGGGAGTGTCTGCGCCCAAGTAAATAACTATTTATTGGGAAAATTCAGCGCTACAAGCATTGATGACATATTCAAATATTTTATTTATTAGTGTACAAAAGCAGATCAATCTATACAAAAGGAACAAGTATATGTCTATACAAAAAATATGGAATAAAAATTTTTAACAACTTTTTTGAGCAGAAAATCTTTCCGTCGTGTGCCCTGCCATTTTTGAAATAATTTTACGATCGAAAAATTTAAAATAAACTTAAAGTTATTTCACCGAAATCTTAAACACATAAACTCGAGCTGAATTTGCGATATATTATTAAAAATTTAGATGAGAGAAAATTAGATTACCGTCTGCGCGCAGTGAAAGTACACAACACAATGTGCTTCAAATATGTACTCTTGCTAAAGACAGTGGCGACATCTAGTTGATAAGTTCTCAACTCATGTTGATAGCTAAACCATCGGCATATTTAAAACTACAGACTATCAACTTAAAAATAAGTATACACTGTTTCTTTTTAGACAACACTCTAAATTTAAAGGAGGAATACATAAACAGAAACGATAGAAAGGCTTACTTTTTGGTTAGGTATATGTTTAAACCAAGTTTGAACGCATCGTCTCCTAAAAGATGGTGTATCATTCTGATAATAGTACCAGCTTTCTGATAGGTTATTGTTCCGAAGTGACCACTGATTTCAGCTGGAGAAAATACTTCATCATTTGTGATAGGAACAGATTTAGTTGAATCGTCAGCATCGTATGCGGCGTAAACAGAACCAGTTACTAGTAAGTTTTCTGAACCTACCTCTGGTTCAACCTATATAGAAGAAAATGCAGAACATGATTCTAATTCTTGTAAATAAAAGAACTACAGAAATTTTTATTCACAATAATCAACTTTCTTGACTAAATATTACTAATATAACAGATACAAGTATTTAAATCCATCAAAAAGATTATCAAGATCATATAATAATGTAGATGTCGTTGTTATGTTTATTTAATCTCTATCATCAATTTAAAGACTACCCGCAGAGTTTACTGCAAATAAAATACTTTTGATGGAATATAATTAAAATCACATTAAATAATTATCATTTATTGAGAAAATATAATTACTTAAAAATAATCCATAACAAGCATTGTCTAAAAATATCTTATAGACCGAACACAACACCTCTGATTCCAGGGTACCCATGATACCCAAAATGACGAGCTCCACTCGTCTGAAGTCTGAACCGAAAATGGGGCAAAAATATAATGTTGCTTCAATGCCTATATGCTTTTATTGGCAAAAATGGCATTTTCAGCATCAGATCCTTTATATCCAGAAATATGTGATACTGCCTAGGTTGCCTTGCCAACACATGTTGCATCTTACAAAAGACACTGACCTCTCTCCCAAGGAACTAAAGTTGAACCGTCGGACTTTTTGCCGTCGATGCGTGTTAAACAGGGAGGATTCAGAGAACAGGGAATGTTGGGGTCAATCGAAGTTCGCCGAATCAGGTAATTCTGAGAGTGATGTCTATGAAACGTGCTCATGTAAAATGACTTGCAAAAAAAATAACTCAAAAAAGTATTATACATTTTTCATTTTTAATTTATTAAATTAGTCAATAATTCTCAAAATTTTAGTAAAAAATTCATAAGTTGAAAACTACAAAGAATCGCGGAACATACATGGAGGTGAGTCGGATAGCCCAAGAGGTGCTTTATCTCTGGACTTCCGCTTGACACTATTTTTTGGGACACATTGTATATCCGCTTTCTCTTCCGACCAAAATTTTCTTATAATAATTTACAAAAAATCTGTTAGTGAAATAGCTTGCAGACAAAAGCACTACTTATTCGCGATATTTTATCGGATTTTATCAGCACTATAATAATACAGCGTGAGCCAAACATTTTTGTACTTTTGAAACATGTAAAGAAATAAAACTACGAATGTTATTTTGTTGATGATTTATTTTACGTAATAAACATTTAATGAAATTTATTTTTTAAAAAATGACATAACTTGACATTTCAGGTATCCCCACAAGAAAAAATCGATAAAGTAAGATCCAGGCTTCTCTAAGGCCTTGGAATATCACCTCTATGAGAAATCAATTTGTTCGGAAACATTTCTTTGACTACCGGTAAAGTAACATTTTACGTATGGCACGTTGCTCCATCTTTTTGTAAACAAGACCTTGTTGTATCCTAGAAATTCATACATCTGCGACGTCAAAAACTCTCACAACATCTTGACGTATTCTGCTGAATTCACAGATACATTATTTCCTTGAGTATTTTCAATGAAATACCAATCAATTATGCCCTTCGCTGATTTGGCAGCCGATACTGTCGTTTTAGGTGAATGAAGTGGCTTTTGGTGCTTAAGGCGAGGGTTTTCCCTGCTTCGATTTCGACAGTTGTGCTTATTCACGTGTCCGTTGACGTGAAAATGAGCCTCGTCCGTAAACAATACATTCTCAAGGTTAGAGAATTGCTACAGCATAGTGTGAGTCAATAACTTACGTTCAATGTTATCATTTGGTTTCATCGCCTGCACAATTTGAAACTTATATGGATGCAAATTGAGGTCCAGATGCGAAATCTGGCGTTGACTAGTTCTTGGTATTACCAGAACCGCCGAACGCTTACGCGTAGATGATTCTGGATCGTTCTTCTTCAACGTGGCCGCCCTGTTTGTTTAATATTCGTTGTAGACGAGTCTGCTGGAACCTCTCGACGTAATCCTCGCCTCGAGTAACGTAGGAATCGTTGTTATTGTAAAAAAAAATCACAAAAAGCACGCTGTTCTCCCCTAAAGCGTCCATCGTGGTTTAAATTCTATGAAGCGAAACATAGTTTCCCGCCGCCCGCGCGCTCCTCTCCCCAACGGGTTTCAAGAAAGCTCGTGTTGCTATTTGCAAAAATTTTTGGCCCACCCTGTACATTACACTTGTAATTGTTTTTGAATATTAAAAAAACAGAGCTGTGTTCTAACGAAGAACAACGACGAAGCCAGCCTAATTAGAATAGTTTTAAACAGACATTACTACCCTTCCAAGCCCAAATAAGCATAAATGATAATGGTATGGATAGTAGAAGACTAATTTTCGCATATGTAAATAAGAAAACAGGTATTTACCAATGAAGTAATGTAATCTTGAATGTAATTTGCAAAGCCTTCGTTCAGCCAAGTATTGCTCCACCAGTGACATGTGACTAGGTTTCCAAACCACATGTGTGTAGTTTCGTGTGCAATTATTTGGGCTACTCTGTACTTGTAGGAAGGTGTCGATTCTTCGGGGATGTAGAGGAGAAGCGCTTCCCTTCAAAATGTACGGCATTCAATAAACAAATATTAAAAATAACAAATACAATGCTATTACTTTGGACAAGCAGCTAGTGCATTAATTTTATGGAAATCAACACACAATAATAGGAACAGGCGCCTATATACCATAAAATATTGGAAAAAAATGCTTTTCTTGACTTATGTATCCAATGATTACACCTGAAAAACCTGCGTGACAGCGATATCAAAGTCGATGTCCTAGACCTGTAAATCGTTATCTAATTGTCAGTACAGTTTTGAGAATAAGATTATTTGCAATCTACTGACAGATGTATTATTTTGGAAATAATAAATAAATTCGATTAATTAATTTAATAAATTATGAGGAATATTAACTGGCTTATTTAAAAAAATATTTATATTTGTATTATATTACGAGATACAAAATATATAGAGTATATATGCAAAGTTCTATTATACAAAGTGGCCGAAACATAGACGTCAATAAAAATAAGGGCTTCGTTTCCCAATCCCCTATATTTATGTGTTGCAAGTTTTCATTAATTTCGTTTTTTTATAAATTTGGCTGTTTTTTCTTCGATTAGGCAAATATCAACGAGTAATTATTGAACTGTAGTAATATGCAACCAGAGCAATTTTTACTTCATTGCTTTTTGTTCACGAAGGCCTGAAGTAAGCCTAGATAGTTTGATATATAAATTATTTAAATGGTGTTCCAATGGTATCTATTTTTTATTCCAAGTAGTCAAGTCTTTTACAGACTGTAAAGCTTTTTTTTATTAGAATGGGTTCGCTCTTGATCCCAATCAAGCTCGGGGGCAAAGACAGAATCCACGATGAAACAAGCTAACCCAGAAGGTGCCTATTCAACCTGGCTTTAAAAACGGAGGGGTTATAAGAACTCCGAAATACAGATGCAGGGACGGAGTTCCACTCCTTTGCTATGCGCATTATAAAAGAAGTTGAGAAGCGCTTAGTGCGAAAGGGTGGTAGCCCGCAGTGTATCTGAATGGCCGATAGAAGAAAGGTGATAGCGGTATGAGCATATATAGCTCCTGAGCACACTCTCCAAAATACAATCTGTAGAAGACCGACAGACAGACAACTTTGCGGTGGTGAGCTAAGGTGTGAAGCTTGCTCTTCGCCAATTTGCTGTCACTAAAAGGCTCTGCGCTGAATCGTATCCAGGGCAGCAGTTAGTATTTAGCTGAGCTATCCCAGAGGTGGCTGCAATATTCCATGCAAGATCGGACTTGAGCTTGATAGAGAGTTGAAAACTGTCCCGGCGTGAAATATCGCTTGAACTTATTTCGGATGCCCAGCTTTTTAGCTGCAGTTTGAGCTTTGAACTCGATGTTGGCGCTGAAGTTGAGATCTGACGACAACTCCACGCCAAGAAGCTCGAGGCTGTCGGTCACAGGTACAGATGTATCTCGGAAAGTAGGAGTTAGGTTGAAGGAACTCGTTTTTGTAGTGAAAATACACGCTTGCGTTTTGTAGGCGTCGAAATGGACGAGGTTACTGTCACCCCATTGGGAAACGTGGCTCAATCTCTGATTCGTTCGCTCAATCATGGCCTCTCTCATCAATATCACGACGTCACCGCTGGCTTTCAAATTGGACAGGTATCTGTCTACGACAGTACTGTTGTCTGCAAACCCATTGTATCATGACAATAAATATGTCTTATTTTCACATCAATAAGCCTAGCCCAAAGTAATCACTATAAAGCTTGTATAATGGATACTACTGTAACGAACAGACATACATATGTACGTGTATATTATATCTACGAATTGTTTTCAGTCCTTGATGTATGAAACTACCCAATCATGACTGCTGCAGATTCCGATATTTTATATATTTTAGAAGAATGCATGGACATGTCGAAAGTTTTTGACATGTCCATGCATTGTTATTTATTATATTAAAGACTTCTTCCTCCGTTTGTAAAACGCCAGAACTGTGAAACGCTTCTTTATAAAGCTCGTTTAAATTGGTCAGGTGGAAAGGCTCAATAATTCAGAAAAAAATCAAAACTCGAAAACTATTGTAAGTCATGGAACAAACAGGAGGTGTTATTTGGATACTCTTCGAAATAAGGTACTTTAGTTTTCCTTTTAATGTCTATTTATCTACCAGCCTGTATTATATTACCTGTAGGTAACCAGTCCCCAATTTTCCATAGCGCCTCCAAAGTTTATAAGAGCAATGTGATCCAATTTCAGATTTGGATTCATAGAGTAATAGTCGATTCCAAAATAGACGCCTAAAGCATCAACGACTTTCAAACCAAAATGGAAGGCATATTCGCTCTGATTTACTGCTTGTGGTCTAGTAAAGATACCAAATTCCTTGGTCCCATCGCTATTGTTATAGTATCGCGCAGCTTCAAACTCGGATATAAGGAAAGCCACCAAATAAGTTGGCATACGAGGAGTTGGATAGAATACTTCTCGGGTGTATCCGTTTGTTCTGAAATTCAAGACAATATTTTAATATAAATTAATTAAATACCGACTCCTATGTATATTGGGATATTTTTATGAAAGAATATTTTTTTTTATCGTGTAAAAGTAAGCGCTTGACCGCTATCTCGCCTGATGGTAAGCGACGCCGACTATGCGATCTAGGATGTGACGCGCCTACCTAGTGACTCGTGACTACAATGCTTTATATATGCTTTCATATAAAAATACCCAAATTTTCCAAAACAGTTCAGCGAACGGCAAACAATACGAGTATTTTCCAATAAGTTTTAATTGACTTCTTTTGTAATATTAACTATGAAAAATATTGCAATTCTAAATAGGCACATAACACTTTTATCTATAACATGCCCTTTTTTATTGACTGACTAGCCGTGAATTCTTCAAATACACCTGTATATACTCGCAAGTATTATTAACAAAATATACTTACAAGTTGATGAATGATTGCCTTTTGGTATTCGCTAAAGACGGCTTATAGTCCTCAGGGCGGTCGATTATCAAAGTAAAAATAGCTTTCAGTTCTGGTTCGTCTAAACAAGGAAATACTTTTCTCGCGTGTGTGGGCTCCATTTGCGTTGCACCGAGCCATCTGAGAATTGAAATTGTGAGATGAAAGCGAGAATCGAAATATGAAATTTCCGTTCGTGGCAGTTATTTCTGTTTTTAATGTTTAAATAAGGATGCAAATAATTATTTAAGTATCCAATATTGACACATTTCTATAGAAAAACAAATAATGCCAATAGCCCGATGACTAAAGTAAGTAAATTAGCGAACGATGAATGAAAAAGCTAAAGATGAGTGACTAATTCCCATCCAATATAGTGTAACTTTATTTAAACCTTAAACTTGAATAGAAAAAAAATATAAGTTAAAAAAAGGTTTTACGATCAAGCTTTTATTATATCTTGTAAATAAAACGAGCTAAAAAGTTAAAAAGCACAATCTTGTGGGGTTGTATCGTTTTATTGCGGAGTTCCTATGGCCACCTTCCAGCTCCAGCATCAGATCAGCTCCAAGTCATATACACGTAATATTGCATTGTCACGCGATATAGATATGCATGCAAAATTTCAGCTCAGTCGGAAACCGGTAAGTGGGTCAAATTTAACTTGCAAGATTTTATAACAGACACCGGGAAAAGTGATCCAAATTCCAAAATGTTAAAAAACTATATCAAGTTAAAATACATTTCATAGCTTTATCTCTGTTTCTAGTGCTGAGCATGTACTGAATGTGTCACGGATCGAGTTATCTTTGATAAATACTTACAATATTGTGATTATGCTGTAAGATAATTTTCTATCGAGTACTTACACAATAAGACTTTTGTTACAAATGTTTAACTGCTAAGAAACAGTCCACTGATAGGTGAAGTTATTAAAATATAACAGTTGTACCTTTAACCCACGTGGCTTCGCTCGCGTTAATATAGATTACCAATTAAAGATGAAAGGTACCTCCGTTGTACTTTTCTGTCCCCTAACAAAGAATTTGCAAAATTTCATGATGATCGATTAAGAAGTAGTAGTATTCTTATTATTAATTATGACGCTCTCATAATTATTTCATTCTTTATTATATAAAGATAGGTATACTTTTGAAAACGAATACAAAAATCGGTGTACATAAATTTTGTTATTTTGGCAGTATCTTATTAACAAAATTATTTTTTAAATAATATGAAAACGAAATACGATCAATTGCAATCCCACTTTATTATAACTATTTTTTTATATTGCTGACCAATAGTTTAGTTACGCAATAATGTAATATTCCATGAAAATGCAATATTTGTAGTAACACTATTTAATGTTTGTGTCCAGACGAAGCGTGACGCGTCAGAAGTTCATTCATTTATTAACGTTAAAAACATATAACGAGATTTAGATCTACAAAACGTTAGGAAACTCTTTCCTAAAATATCATCTATTAAACAAATCGTTTAAAAACTCTTGTCAATATTCATCATTATATTTTTTATTTAATTTTTTGCATTCACAATGATATATTTCTTTAAGATATAAAATACGTGTGTAAAAAAAAATACGCCTCCGAGCCCTCAGATGGGATTTGAACCCACGATTTTATATCTAATATTCATCATTGGCAACATTCTTCTTGTCAGTTAAAAGACGTCCTGAATGAGGGGTAGGTAAAAATGTTGGATACAATGCACGTAATAACAACTTATTTTAAGTGCATTTTAGTTAATTTTCACTTTCATTCATTTTCATTTTTAAATATTATTTTTTCAGTTTTAGGTTTTTTAACGTTAACATAATACTGATCACTTAATAATTTATTCAATAATTTTATCAAAGAATAATATCTCAATTGTATATTCGATACAAGACAAAATATATTTAAAGAATCAATCAAAATACTTACTTTTTAACGCCATTTTCCATCTAATAATTCCTATAAAATCCGGTCAGATCATCTCTTATTAGTCCCGTATAAGAAATTTGAAGAACATATTCGATACCAACTTCAAGATCATTTAGAAGATTTATATAAACGAAAGTATAAAATGTGTCAAATGTAAGAGGATTTAAATCACTCAGGGCAATTTGCTGTCCAGTTATCTTAGCCACTGAAATATTTGCAGAAACGAAAGTAAGATTTTCTGAATGTAGTTTTATTTGGTTAGTTATTTCACTAATTGTAAATGTTATCGCTACTTGTCCATCAAAAGTGAAGGCCCGCTCATCGTTTGTATCGAAATATGGCGTTATAGAAATCGAATAAGCTGATGGTATTATAGACGTGTTTAAACGATAGTTTTGATCGCTATACACATTTTGTATAAGAAGACAGGAAGTCAATACGATGAGCTGATACATGGCTGTAAGTAAAAAAAGAAATAATAGATCTTTGTACAGATACAACATTAGGTACTAACATGTTCAATAGTTTTGAAGAATGCTTTTTTAAAGTATATTTTCACTTTTGCAAATTCTATTTAAAAGAAAACTTTTAAAATAAAAAATAACATGTTTTTATGCTAAACCAAACTAAAAATAAAAAAAATGTCAGTATCCCAATTAAGCAATTAATGAGAACATTAATGTCATTGTAAGAAAAACGTGGGGTGCTCGATATAGATTATTTTATTTTATTTATTTATTAGCTGACCCGGCCGCGCATTGCTGTGGCTCAGTTATTATAAAAAGCATTTTTTTTTTCTATAAATTAAAATGAAACCAATCAAAAAATGAAACATTTTCACAATCCAGCAAAATAAAAAAAAACATCAGAATCAGTTAGGTAGTTTCGGAGTTAATCGCGGTCAAATATAGGAAATTTTTATATATTGATTTATTAATTGTTTACCAAGGTACATTTTCATTTCAAAATGCAGAGTTATTGTCTCATTTCTTTCATCAGACATCCAGAAGCATTACGGGCTACCTCCTACCTGTCGCACCAAGCGCTTCGCAATATCCTTCATAATACGCACAGCAAAAGAGTTGAACTCCCTCCCTGCGTCTGTATTTCCGAGAACATATAATGCATCCATTTTCAAAGCCAGAGTGAATAGGCACTTTCTAGGTTAGCTCGTTCCATCGTGGATCTTGTCTTGGCTCCCGGGCTCGATTGACATCAAGAGCAAACCCATTCAAAATTAAAAAAATGAATAGCTTCGTTTTTCTTACAATGACATTAATTTTCTCGTAAATTGTTATTTGGAAATTTATTACTCACTTTTTAGTTCGATTTACCATAAAAGCGTACTTTCTTTAATTATAATTTATTTTTAATTATTTTGTTTGATCTACTCTAGAAGATTGATTTTTTTCAGAAAAACGTGTTAAAAATCCCAACACCTTTCATATAAAAGTTATGTATTTGTTGAAAAATGACTAGAAAAGTTGTTCATATTAAACAATACAAACTGTTAATCATATTCGTACTTATTTAAGTGTAATTTTAAGAACTGTTGCTATATATTTCTATTTAATTAAATGTATTGGATTTTACAGACTAAATAAACTATTGATCTAGCTCTTACCTGTTGTCTTCACCATATAAAATGATAATTTCAATTGAAACTTCAAATCATAAGCATCAGTTGAACAACTAAATAGATAAGAATCATCTTAAGAGTTACGTTATCGGTACTTTACGTATTTCTTAGACAATATGTTAAGAAAGCCGTAAGTAAATTTATTTATAAATAGGACAACTGACAAAACATACACAAAGTAGAGAATGAAACATTTTCAGATTCTGGTGTTTTTACCTCGCAAAATGTCAATTAACGAAGTGATCTGCTAATTTCCCGTAGCAGATCAATTTGCCGCAGATCGAAAACAAATGTGAGTTGTGAGCAGCTGAGTTATTCAGTTCCAATTATTTTTAAGAACAGCTTTGGCGTTTTTAACTCGAAAAATGTCAATTAACAAAAGTATCTGCTGCTATAATTCGGAACTGATATCCGAGTGCCAGCAGATCATGTCCGAACGTTTAAATAGTGATAAAAAACACGATATTCATAGTGTAAATTTAACAATTAATTTGAATTATTAATAAAGGCTTGAACTCTTCCGATTTTCATATATGCCTATAGGTCGAAAAACGTAATTTTCATCGGTTCAAACAAGTTTCAGGGCTGAAACTTTTTCGCTTTTCTCATATTTGTATGAGAACTGCAATGTAAAAAAATATATTTTTTATAGTTTCAAACGAGTCTTAAAGGCTGGAATAATTTCGCTTTTTACATATTCGTATGAGAACTGCAATATAGAACTCGATTGGAGTCTAGAAATCACGTTCGAGTGCCAGCAATTTTTCACACGATCTACTGGCACTCCAACATGATTTCTGGACTCCAATCGAGTTCTACATTACAGTTCTCATAAGAATATGTTAAAAGCTAAATAGTTCCAGCCCTGACATTTATTTAAACTGATAAATACTATATTTTTTGGCTTTTTAAACGTCCTCACATGATCGCTGGCACTCGAACGTGAGTTTTGCACTCCAATCGAGTTCTATAGTGCAGTTCTCATAAGTTAAAAGCGAAACAGTTCCAGTCCTAAGAATTGTTTGAAAATGATATTCTTCTTCTTGCTGAGCTTTCACCATTTCTTCACTACTCTGTTCCAGGTTGATTGTGTCAGTTCTCAGAATTTTGATATAAACCGGCGACCGTTTGGTGCAATGGTGATCCTGCCTTTCACAACGACGGTCCTGGGTTCAAATCCGGAAGGGGCAGATGTTTGTGTGATGAATACGGGAGTCATGGGTATTTATATATATTTCTATAAATAAAACAATGTATCATATTTGTATGTCTATTCATTAACCTAGTATCCATAACACAAGCCCTACTTTGGGCTTGGCTTATTGGTATGAATGTAAGAAATAATAAAAAATAAAACTGCTTCCTTATCCTCTTGCCTAGTGCAGTTAAATTTATCAGAGCTTGGCCCTTTAAACATTGCATCTGCATTTCCATGCGCTCTGACTTTAGAATGATCTGCAATAAAATTGTAATTCTGCTGTCGTTTGTCTCCCTGCTGTTGTTGAGCAACCACATCTGCTATTGCTTTAGATGCACTACGCTTTGACACACTAATATTACCTACATCTGTCTGCGGATATGAAAACTTTAAATAATTTCTCTCAGCGCAATGGTACCACACGGGACCAGGTCGATGTCTGCCTTGACTTACTATTTCCTTCCGTCCTTGGACAACAGTTACCGCCTTAGACACACTAAGTCGTTGTGTCGTGTTCGTGTTGTTTGCCACTCTCTTAGGACATGAAAACCTTATGTGACCCGTTTTACCGCAAATGTAACACAAAGGGCCAAAACAAAGTTTGTCTTGACTATTTCCCGAACGCGGTATGACCTTGGATCTCTTCGTACTGCAATTTGGGACCCTGGGAGACGTATTAACAAAATAAGTGATGCGTTTAACTGCCTTCAATTACAATACTTGATTTTTATTTTAGTTACTGGACGGAGTACGTAAGTATAAATCGTAAGTATAAAAAGTAGGTGTAATAAAAGTACTGAAAACTGGAAACTTTAATTCACCAGTAAAATCTACAAATTACAATATTGATGAGCTGAATAGCAAAACACCTGTAAAAAGTAATGTGACCCTTAGGAATTATATAGATCGCAAAACTACGATACGTCAAGCTCTGTACACGTATTATTATTAGGCGATACTATTTGTTCTGAAAAGGAGCAATCTAGAAAGCACCTTGAATGAATTCAGCAATTCTCTGTAAAGTGTAAGCGACGTAATAATACTTAGCCTTCAAGAAAATATTAAAAATATTATTGTTTCACAACGCAATACAAACAGAAGTATAAAAAGCTATACAATTTTTAAAAGGTGAATTCAAAATAAGAATAGAATAATAAAATACAACAGATTAATGAAAACATTTATAAATTACAAAAGAAGAAAAAATGATTTTTTAAAACAAGATATCAACAGTTGTAAAGCAAAAGATCTACATCTTTTAGTGATAGCCGGAACCATAACAATGATATAAAAAAATTCGTTTTATTTGACCTAGAAGAATATTTTAAGGAACCAGAATGTGAATTGTATAATCGAATACACGGGCTGTTTTGGCACTTGACGCATGTGGACCTGAGTAGATACATCGAAGACATTTATCGAATAGGCAGATACAATAGTAATGGAAACCGGCCATTAGTCGTGGAATTGATTACCCAAAGAATGGTCAAGTACATTATCAACAATATAAAATTATAAAATATAGAATTGACCTGTCGATATCAGAATTCTTAGACAAGCCTTCACTAATAAAAAGAAAAGCTATACGAAATAAAAAGCTTCCGGCTCGCAAAAATGGACAACAGGCGGTAATACGGAATAACCAGTTATACATATGGGAGAATTATAAATACCAACGAATCTCTTTACACTATTGGAGCACCTGGGAAAAATCAACAGAATACAGTGTCTTAACCATTTCCTTCAAGAAAATACAACAACAATTTAATATACTATACCAAAATATGCAGAGTATGTATAACTAGGCGATGCAGTCGCTAAGCATAAAGCTACGCTAGCACCATATATGGAGCGGAGCGTAATACCTAAAAAAGAAAAAAAAAATTATTGTTTCGATTGCAATTTTTGCGAATTTCAAAATTCGTCATTTCTGCGTCACAATCTGGTCCTAAACGTGTTGATTCGATTCCACACAAAAAATCTTAAAATCGGTTAAGAACTCGGGAAGTTATGGCGTAACAGACATTTCGCCATTGAAGCTGATCCATGGGAGCTTCGCTCGCTCCGCTCCAACAAGCAACATACAATAGAAGCATTTTTTACATGAAAATCCATACGACGCTATGTGCATTTTTGAAACGTGGCTAACGGAAGAAAAGTTAAATTTATTACATTTTATTGGTTACAAAATAGCCTCATTTTGTTATCATTTTGCAGAAAAATTCTGATCGGAGGGGGTGTTTGCATACTTCTTATAAAGCATATAGAATACTTAGAGAAGAATGATATCTCAAGCATGTCCTTCGAATATGTACTGGAAATAACTGCAGTAGAGCTTTGTAAACAAAATATGTTAATTGAAGTAATGTATTGGAATAGAAGAGAGGAGGATGTGATTTTGAGACAATTACAAGTAACTTTAACATACTTAAATAAATAATACAGTAAATATAATATTACCATAGGCGGAGATTTCAACATGGATATGTTAAAATCTAATAATAAAACTTCCAGATTCTTCAACTTAATGTAAGAATACAAATTTAGACGATATATCAAAACACCAACCCATACAACAGGAACCACAACTACATGTTTAGACCTTGTCTTTACGAACTTTAATAATACATTTGTAAATACTACCGTAGAAGAACTAGGGTTTTTTTTTCACTCGGCAGCAATTATACATTTGAAACTTTATTTGAAACTCACTTTATCTGAAAATTACTTATTTCAGATACAACTATCGCATACGCTTGTGACGTAAAATGTAACGTATTTATTTAGATACTAGCTGATACAGCCACGCGTTGCTGTGTTATGAATTAAAAAAAAAAAAAAAAACTGTCCTATCTCTTCAGTTGGACCAAATTACACATAAATACCAACTTTCATCAATATCGGTTGAGTTGGTGAAGAGTTCACTGGGAACATTCATTGTGACACTGGATTTTTATATATTTAGAAGATGAAGCTCGCTCTCGGACCTCCCTCATTTTTATTTTATACCCTGCCGCGACCCGTGTTGAGCGCGGCAACCGTTACACAAAAATAATCCTTATAGCATGATTCAGTATTCACGTGCGACGGCGCGATGGCTTATTTCATGTATAAGTTTGGTGTTTCTATACCGATTTCTATGATTCTTTTTTTATTGAATAGGTAATAATGTTAACTTTTTTAAATCAGGGATGAGTGAGAGTATTCTAAACGTAAGAGTAAACAAATATAATCAGAATGCTCCGAACTGCTAAGCTATCAGGAGTTAGACGTATTATTGTGAGTCAACCATAAAAGATAGACATATGCTGTTGCGGGATATTTTTAAGACAATTTTATGTAAAATATTTCCGGCATACATGATTTCTATGTAACTTTAACCATTAAGGCTGCACACGCGACGAAAGCTTAAAAAATGGAGTAACTTCTCCCGTTTTCCCAAAATTTCCCTTCACTACTCTGCTCCTATTAATTGTAGCGTGATGAAAAGTATAATACAACCTGCCCAGGAGTATGAAGAATAATTGTACCAAGTTTCGTTAAAATCCGTCGAGTAGTTTTTGTTTCTATAAGGAACATACAGACAGACAGACAGACAAAATTTTTTTCTATGTAACTTTAACCATAAAGGCTGCACACGCGACGGAAGCTTAAAAAATGGAGTAACTTCTCCCGTTTTCCCAAAATTTCCCTTCACTACTCTGCTCCTATTGACTGTAACGAGATGAAAAGTATGCTACAACCTGCCCAGAATTACGAAGAATAATTGTACCAAGTTTCGTTAAAATCCGTCGAGTAGTTTTTGTTTCTATAAGGAACATACAGACAGAAATTGTACTGATTGCATTTTTGGCATCGGTATCGATCACTAATCACCCCCTGATAGTTATTTTGAAAATATATTTCATGTATAGAATTGACCTCTCTACAGATTTATTTTAAGTATAGATTAACTACATTTAGATTTATTGATCTTGATTGTTTTTGCGTCATTTTATTTGAAAAGATCAGACCCAGATTAGCATTCTTTTTTGTAATTATCGGAACTTTTTTCTATAATTATTATTTATTTTATCTATTTCTCATATTTATTTATTAGATTAGTCAAGTAAAACTTAAAACCAAAATATTAAAATTAAAAACCGTTTTACCTACCGTTAGCCGGTTTTGGATTTATCTTTATTTATTTTTAGATTTTCAGTGATTTCATCTTTTTCTACTTCCAAATAATTGTACACATTCTGCTCCGATGACCATTTAATAAACCTATAAAACACCAACCCATAAACCTATTACATTATGAAATCAATGTTGTTGTTGGTAAAAATATAAACCGATTTGTCAAACAAATTGATGTGATAACATCTTAATAAAGTGTATGAACCATGACAAATGTATCTAACGGTACGCCATCGTATGGGCGATACCTAGTTCAAAATAGTTTTTTCACCCACGTGTATGAAGAATATACCATAAATTATTATAATAGAAAAATACTAGAAAAAATCGACTCGGGTCACAAGTGAATCTCAGGCGGGAATCGAACCCGCAATCTTTGGAAATCCGGTCCAATGCTCTCCCAGTTGAGCTACCGAGCCTTGCGAACACTGGTCGAAATTTTCTAGTACCTTCCTTATTTTACGCTGTAGGCCAGCGTTGTTTCATCAATGAGAGGAACATCCTCTCGTATTCGAAAGAAACATTTTTACAAATGTTTGGTCAATCGATCAAGATGAAACAGCCATGTTAGATTTATAATTTTTATATATTTTATGCATTTTCAATGCGATCTTATAAGATAAATTATTATTATAGAAAAATACTAGAAAAAATCGACTCGGGTCACAAGTGAATCTCAGGCGGGAATCGAACCCGCAACCTTTGGAAATCCGGTCCAATGCTCTCCCAGTTGAGCTACCGAGCCTTGCGAACACTGGTCGAAATTTTCTAGTACCTTCCTTATTTTACGCTGTAGGCCAGCGTTGTTTCATCAATGAGAGGAACATCCTCTCGTATTCGAAAGAAACATTTTTACAAATGTTTGGTCAATCGATCAAGATGAAACAGCCATGTTAGATTTATAATTTTTATATATTTTATGCATTTTCAATGCGATCTTATAAGATAAATTATTATAATAGAAAAATACTAGAAAAAATCGACTCGGGTCACAAGTGAATCTCAGGCGGGAATCGAACCCGCAACCTTTGGAAATCCGGTCCAATGCTCTCCCAGTTGAGCTACCGAGCCTTGCGAACACTGGTCGAAATTTTCTAGTACCTTCCTTATTTTACGCTGTAGGCCAGCGTTGTTTCATCAATGAGAGGAACATCCTCTCGTATTCGAAAGAAACATTTATACAAATGTTTGGTCAATCGATCAAGATGAAACAGCCATGTTAGATTTATAATTTTTATATATTTTATGCATTTTCAATGCGATCTTATAAGATAAATTATTATAATAGAAAAATACTAGAAAAAATCGACTCGGGTCACAAGTGAATCTCAGGCGGGAATCGAACCCGCAACCTTTGGAAATCCGGTCCAATGCTCTCCCAGTTGAGCTACCGAGCCTTGCGAACACTGGTCGAAATTTTCTAGTACCTTCCTTATTTTACGCTGTAGGCCAGCGTTGTTACATCAATGAGAGGAACATCCTCTCGTATTCGAAAGAAACATTTTTACAAATGTTTGGTCAATCGATCAAGATGAAACAGCCATGTTAGATTTATAATTTTTATATATTTTATGCATTTTCAATGCGATCTTATAAGATAAATTATTATAATAGAAAAATACTAGAAAAAATCGACTCGGGTCACAAGTGAATCTCAGGCGGGAATCGAACCCGCAACCTTTGGAAATCCGGTCCAATGCTCTCCCAGTTGAGCTACCGAGCCTTGCGAACACTTGTCGAAATTTTCTAGTACCTTCCTTATTTTACGCTGTAGGCCAGCGTTGTTTCATCAATGAGAGGAACATCCTCTCGTATTCGAAAGAAACATTTTTACAAATGTTTGGTCAATCGATCAAGATGAAACAGCCATGTTGGATTTATTTTTTTTATATATTTTATGCATTTTCAATGCGACCTTATAAGATAAATTATTATAATAGAAAAATACTAGAAAAAATCGACTCGGGTCACAAGTGAATCTCGGGCGGGAATCGTAAAATACAGCGTAAAATAAGGAAGGTACTAGAAAATTTCGACCAGTGTTCGCAAGGCTCGGTAGCTCAACTGGGAGAGCATTGGACCGGATTTCCAAAGGTTGCGGGTTCGATTCCCGCCTGAGATTCACTTGTGACCCGAGTCGATTTTTTCTAGTATTTTTCTATTATAATAATTTATCTTATAAGATCGCATTAAAAATGCATAAAATATATAAAAATTATAAATCTAACATGGCTGTTTCATCTTGATCGATTGACCAAACATTTGTAAAAATGTTTCTTTCGAATACGAGAGGATGTTCCTCTCATTGATGAAACAACGCTGGCCTACAGCGTAAAATAAGGAAGGTACTAGAAAATTTCGACCAGTGTTCGCAAGGCTCGGTAGCTCAACTGGGAGAGCATTGGGTCGGATTTCCAAAGGTTGCGGGTTCGATTCCCGCCTGAGATTCACTTGTGACCCGAGTCGATTTTTTCTAGTATTTTTCTATTATAATAATTTATCTTATAAGGTCGCATTGAAAATGCATAAAATATATAAAAATTATAAATCTAACATGGCTGTTTCATCTTGATCGATTGACCAAACATTTGTAAAAATGTTTCTTTCGAATACGAGAGGATGTTCCTCTCATTGATGAAACAACGCTGGCCTACAGCGTAAAATAAGGAAGGTACTAGAAAATTTCGACCAGTGTTCGCAAGGCTCGGTAGCTCAACTGGGAGAGCATTGGACCGGATTTCCAAAGGTTGCGGGTTCGATTCCCGCCTGAGATTCACTTGTGACCCGAGTCGATTTTTTCTAGTATTTTTCTATTATAATAATTTATCTTATAAGATCGCATTGAAAATGCATAAAATATATAAAAACTATAAATCTAACATGGCTGTTTCATCTTGATCGATTGACCAAACATTTGTAAAAATGTTTCTTTCGAATACGAGAGGATGTTCCTCTCATTGATGAAACAACGCTGGCCTACAGCGTAAAATAAGGAAGGTACTAGAAAATTTCGACCAGTGTTCGCAAGGCTCGGTAGCTCAACTGGGAGAGCATTGGACCGGATTTCCAAAGGTTGCGGGTTCGATTCCCGCCTGAGATTCACTTGTGACCCGAGTCGATTTTTTCTAGTATTTTTCTATTATAATAATTTATCTTATAAGATCGCATTGAAAATGCATAAAATATATAAAAATTATAAATCAAACATGGCTGTTTCATCTTGATCGATTGACCAAACATTTGTAAAAATGTTTCTTTCGAATACGAGAGGATGTTCCTCTCATTGATGAAACAACGCTGGCCTACAGCGTAAAATAAGGAAGGTACTAGAAAATTTCGACCAGTGTTCGCAAGGCTCGGTAGCTCAACTGGGAGAGCATTGGACCGGATTTCCAAAGGTTGCGGGTTCGATTTCCGCCTGAGATTCACTTGTGACCCGAGTCGATTTTTTCTAGTATTTTTCTATTATAATAATTTATCTTATAAGGTCGCATTGAAAATGCATAAAATATATAAAAATTATAAATCTAACATGGCTGTTTCATCTTGATCGATTGACCAAACATTTGTAAAAATGTTTCTTTCGAATACGAGAGGATGTTCCTCTCATTGATGAAACAACGCTGGCCTACAGCGTAAAATAAGGAAGGTACTAGAAAATTTCGACCAGTGTTCGCAAGGCTCGGTAGCTCAACTGGGAGAGCATTGGACCGGATTTCCAAAGGTTGCGGGTTCGATTCCCGCCTGAGATTCACTTGTGACCCGAGTCGATTTTTTCTAGTATTTTTCTATTATAATAATTTATCTTATAAGATCGCATTGAAAATGCATAAAATATATAAAAATTATAAATCTAACATGGCTGTTTCATCTTGATCGATTGACCAAACATTTGTAAAAATGTTTCTTTCGAATACGAGAGGATGTTCCTCTCATTGATGAAACAACGCTGGCCTACAGCGTAAAATAAGGAAGGTACTAGAAAATTTCGACCAGTGTTCGCAAGGCTCGGTAGCTCAACTGGGAGAGCATTGGACCGGATTTCCAAAGGTTGCGGGTTCGATTCCCGCCTGAGATTCACTTGTGACCCGAGTCGATTTTTTCTAGTATTTTTCTATAATAATAATTTATCTTATAAGATCGCATTGAAAATGCATAAAATATATAAAAATTATAAATCTAACATGGCTGTTTCATCTTGATCGATTGACCAAACATTTGTAAAAATGTTTCTTTCGAATACGAGAGGATGTTCCTCTCATTGATGAAACAACGCTGGCCTACAGCGTAAAATAAGGAAGGTACTAGAAAATTTCGACCAGTGTTCGCAAGGCTCGGTAGCTCAACTGGGAGAGCATTGGACCGGATTTCCAAAGGTTGCGGGTCCGATTCCCGCCTGAGATTCACTTGTGACCCGAGTCGATTTTTTCTAGTATTTTTCTATTATAATAATTTATCTTATAAGATCGCATTGAAAATGCATAAAATATATAAAAATTATAAATCTAACATGGCTGTTTCATCTTGATCGATTGACCAAACATTTGTAAAAATGTTTCTTTCGAATACGAGAGGATGTTCCTCTCATTGATGAAACAACGCTGGCCTACAGCGTAAAATAAGGAAGGTACTAGAAAATTTCGACCAGTGTTCGCAAGGCTCGGTAGCTCAACTGGGAGAGCATTGGACCGGATTTCCAAAGGTTGCGGGTTCGATTCCCGCCTGAGATTCACTTGTGACCCGAGTCGATTTTTTCTAGTATTTATCTATTATAATAATTTATCTTATAAGATCGCATTGAAAATGCATAAAATATATAAAAATTATAAATCTAACATGGCTGTTTCATCTTGATCGATTGACCAAACATTTGTAAAAATGTTTCTTTCGAATACGAGAGGATGTTCCTCTCATTGATGAAACAACGCTGGCCTACAGCGTAAAATAAGGAAGGTACTAGAAAAAAATTTCGACCAGTGTTCGCAAGGCTCGGTAGCTCAACTGGGAGAGCATTGGACCGGATTTCCAAAGGTTGCGGGTTCGATTCCCGCCTGAGATTCACTTGTGACCCGAGTCGATTTTTTCTAGTATTTTTCTATTATAATAATTTATCTTATAAGATCGCATTGAAAATGCATAAAATATATAAAAATTATAAATCAAACATGGCTGTTTCATCTTGATCGATTGACCAAACATTTGTAAAAATGTTTCTTTCGAATACGAGAGGATGTTCCTCTCATTGATGAAACAACGCTGGCCTACAGCGTAAAATAAGGAAGGTACTAGAAAAAAATTTCGACCAGTGTTCGCAAGGCTCGGTAGCTCAACTGGGAGAGCATTGGACCGGATTTCCAAAGGTTGCGGGTTCGATTCCCGCCTGAGATTCACTTGTGACCCGAGTCGATGTTTTCTAGTATTTTTCTATTATAATAATTTATCTTATAAGATCGCATTGAAAATGCATAAAATATATAAAACTTATAAATCTAACATGGCTGTTTCATCTTGATCGATTGACCAAACATTTGTAAAAATGTTTCTTTCGAATACGAGAGGATGTTCCTCTCATTGATGAAACAACGCTGGCCTACAGCGTAAAATAAGGAAGGTACTAGAAAATTTCGACCAGTGTTCGCAAGGCTCGGTAGCTCAACTGGGAGAGCATTGGACCGGATTTCCAAAGGTTGCGGGTTCGATTCCCGCCTGAGATTCACTTGTGACCCGAGTCGATTTTTTCTAGTATTTTTCTATTATAATAATTTATCTTATAAGATCGCATTGAAAATGCATAAAATATATAAAAATTATAAGAATATACCACATAAACATACATTTACATATAAAAATGGCATCTATAGCATAATAAACTATTTATATATGGATACCTACACTAAATTAGATAAACAATAAAAATCAGATTAAGGGGACCTGGTCAGAGAATCCAAAATGAGATTGCGAACCAGTCGTTTGAAATCAAGATTATTTGATTAATTAAACAGAAATTATGTAGCTTACTTACGCAACAAACAAACAAAATGCACCGCCAAACTGCAAATAAATGCAGATACCGCACACACCGACACACCTTGCACCTTCACCAACATTTCCATACATGTTTTGCCCCCACGGGGAGCATTATCATTACCGTGCAATATCGAGCTCTAAGTGCTAAGGTGTGTCGGTGTATGCATTTATTTGTGAGCGGGTGGTGCATTATGCATGTTTTTTGCGCAAATATGCTACATATTTTTGTTTTATTAATAAAATCACGTATGTTAGGTACTTTTTGTATATGGTGTGGTAATGCATTCCAGAGTCCTATACATAGTCTGAAGTGTAGAATAATTTGAAACAAAACCAGTACGGAAAGAAGTAATGACAAGAGTTTCTTTACTGTCTGAACGAAGAGGACTGTGCAAGTATTACGAAGTGAATGTATTTTTAAGTATAAAGAGTGAAGAGACTTTTATTTCTAGGAAAACATATCCCCCCAATACCAGAATGTGGGTGCAGCTGCGACGGCAGCATCGCTGGCGACAGTGCCGACGCGTTTAGAAGAGTTCAGCAGATTCAAAGGGGTAGATGTTACCGGATAGTAAGCCACTTTAATTTCTTTTGGAATGACGAGAGATATTATTTCCGGAGACAGAAATTGAAACGTATACAATTATTGTGATGGCGATTAAATTTATTTAGAAGTTCCTGTGAATTTATCAGTGTAACATACGTTAGTATTATCAAGGATAGGAAATATAATTAATTGGACTAGGACTTCACTAGAAACATAAAGGAAGTTCTTCAGCTGGCAAAAACAGAGCATAAGTTCAGATTACACAACGCGCAAGAGCTATCCAAATCATTACCCTGGCACTTACCCGGGTTGACCTTTATACCAAAAATTTGTTAAGATTTAGCAATTCTCTGCAGCTTCTTATTCAATGCCTGAATAACATCGTTCCTCCGGCTAACTTCAGTTTATGCGTAAATTTGCAGATCATCTGCTTAGAGATGATAAGATTTGTGAAGAATGGAAGAAATCCAATTTATAAAAACGGAAAAGAGTAAAGGAGAGAGATTGCCGCCTTGAGGAATATCAGATTCTAAACCATACCAATCCGAATACGCATAATAAAATATATAATTTAAGGTATTTAAAGGACATGGCCAAAAACTGTATAAAGCTTTGCATAGTTTTTTATTGTCCGCCAATGATTTTAATGAATTATGTTGTCAAGGTTTTTTGTCAACGTTTTTTATAAAAACGTAAAAATCTCGGGAATAGTAAAAACACCGCCTGTTTCGTTCTCAAACTCCGTGAAAAATGCGCACGGCCAAATATTATCATAAGCTTTTATGTAATACTTAATTAATAAGCACCGTATTACATTAATCGAAACATTAAAGTCATATTCAATACTTAAAAGGTGCCAAAATCAAACTAAATATTATCAGAATTAAGGAGTTTGCTTTTTTATTAAGTCACGTTTCCAGTGGATATGGACATAAAAGATATAATAATAGCATTAAATGCATCATAATTAAGTCATACTTAGTTTTTACTAGGCCCGGAAACCAAACTTAAAAAAAAAGCTGTCAAATTATTCTCTATAAGAATCCCATTGACAAGAGTAGTCCTATTGACAACTATTAAGTCTAACTAACAGCAAAAACAATAAAACAAACAAATATAGGTATCTTTCATGTTTTTTATGAGTTATTTAAAGCCTACATAAGTGGCCATAATTTTAGTAATGAATAGAAGGGACAAGGGTAATATAACTCCTAATGCAACCACAATTAAAATATTTAAGAATGTATGTATTTGTTTATAAACAGACATTTTTCTTTTTCGTTCACTATGGGCGGTGTCAGCAACTCGACATCTGCAAACGCCTATGTTGCGTCTGGAAGTTGTCATCTGTTTCTTTTCAGCCATCTCAGCTCAACCAAGAATGATCCAATCTTTTTTATTTTTTCTTTATTAGGAAAAGCAAACAACTACATACTATTGTTTTACAAATAAATGTTGGCCTTAAGTAATAATAATAGTGTATATGCAGTCAAATACGCTATCCACATATTAATAAATGTGAACTTAAATATAAATTATGGAAAGCGAGTACTTAAGCTAATCTTAAGAGTGCGGTTAAGTACAGCTGCCAGCAATAAGATGCAAGTAAACACCCACGTTTAACACTATGTTAGTATTTTACTAATAATTGTACTTAGTTGGATGAGCATACCTGTACCAGCGACTGCACATAATACCAAAATTAATCATTGTAAAAAATAATGTAACCATAATAGAGAGTATCAATCCATATAACAATAAAAAAAAACTAAAGAATAGAAAAAAAATCAGTTAAGCGTGCTAATTATATTACAAATGTAACGCTTGAACTGACCCTTAGAAAGATGGAATATGTCAGAGTCAACAAAGTTATCATTATAGATATCAGTCATTCGACGCAGAGGTGACCGGATACCTGCATTAGTACGACATTTAGCAGTTGCGAATGGCTTACGAGCGCGCACCTCCCGCCTATGGACCGTTCTTGGTACAATATAACACAATCCGTTGGTCAATTCAGTACAATCAAATTTATTATTAATGATACCATGAAGTATCATACATCCAAGGACCTTACGCCTGGACTGAAGAGAGAGCAGTTTGTACTTATTTAACAGCCGATCATGGGACATATATGTGCCATAACACCTGTGGTGCATGGATCGCAGATATTTAGACTGCACATTTTCAATAAAATCAATATACTTATTGTACAGAGCGTTCCAAATTGGTATGGCATTCTGAAGTTCGGAGCGCACCAAGGCTTTATAAAGATAAAGATACGTACAGGGCTTCTTAAAATTCTTAGAGGATCTCATTATAAACCCATACATTTGAAAGGCCTTTTTAACAATTTTTTCAATATGGAGGTCCAAATCCATTTTATTATCCAATATGATACCTAAATCACGTATAGATGTGACTTTGTTTAATGAGACATTACAAAGAGAATAGCCATAATTTATAATATTATGTTTTTTGGAAAAAATATTATAACTACACTTGGACAGGTCAAAATGCAATTTATTATCGTTACAGTATTTAGAAAGCCTGTTTAAATCCTGTTGTAATAGAATACAATCAGAGATAGATGTAATAGATTTATAAATTTTTAGGTCGTCAGCATACAACAGAAAGTTACAATTGTGAAAACACTGTCCTATATCATTAATAAAAATGATAAACAAAAGCGGACCTAGGATCGGCCCCTGAAGCACGCCTGAAGTAACATGAATACTCTGCGATTGAAACCCATTGATAACGCCCTTTGGCTTCTGTTCATTATATATGACGAAAACCAGCGTAACAGATTGCCTCGTATGCCATTATAGGCAATTTTCTTTAAAAGCAGTTCATGGTCTACCTTGTCGAAGGCTTTTCGAAAGTCGGTATATATAGCATCCGTTTGAGCATTATTATCCATATTTTCAAAAAGAAAAGACACATTTATAATGAGATTGGTGATAGTGGATCTACCCTTTACAACATGGCTTTCATGTTGTTCTTTTAAGATGCTTTTATGTAAAACTGGATAAACTTCATTATAAACCAATCTCTCGAAAAGCTTCGACAAGGCAGATAGAATAGAAATCGGTCTATAATTCTCCACCTAATGCCTTGAGCCATTTTTATATACAGGCACTATATTTGCCCTTTTCCAGATCTCAGGAACGATTCCAGCGGCAATGCATTGGTTATAAATAATATATACAGGCTTACAAATAATTTTAGCTGTTTTAACTAGAAAGAGAGCCGGAAGTCCATCTGGGCCAGAACCTTTCGATGGATCTAAGGACTCAAGTTCTCTGAGGATCATACTTTCACTAAAGTATAAAACACATAAATGAATATTATGAGGAGCAGTTGTCGAGAAATAGAAAAGTCTAAGTCTAGCAATGCATGAGCATTGCTAGACTTTTTCTAGTATACAGCACAGATGTCTTAAACAAAATAAAGATAGTATTTATATTTGCATTGATAATATCCTCTACCTTTTAAATGCCTAAAATGCTCATTAAGTTGATATAGATAGACAAATTTGGTTCTTACACTTCCGCGCACATTACACATTAGAATAAAACACTTTTTTACGGATTTTTGCGCATGTTTTATTTTATATTTAATCCTGACGTTTCGACTCCTTTACAGGAGCCGTGATCACAGGATGACTAAGATAATGGTTGTCATGTATTTACTTCTACCTTTACAATATTTTATCGGGTACGTTCCTAATTATTAGAATTATTTTATATAAATCAAATTGTTTTATTTTTATTTCTACATTTTATTTGGTTATTAAATCCTCACAACGATTACATTGTATACTACTGAGTCTACTACCAGTTCGGAAATTGGAAGATCCCAATGCGCATGATCCCAAAACATGCGCATAAATCCGTAAAATAGTGTTTTATTCTAATAGATAGACAATATAAACATTCACATTAAAAATTACAACTATTTCTTTTAAGTAGAGCAACCTACATTTGATCGTAATTTATCAATCCTAACTAACCAATAAAACAATAATAAAGTATTCCTGTTCATTATACTAATGAAGAAAAGATTAAACGAAACATATAACTTAAATACTTACCGCACAATTACTATTTTGAGATAAAAGAATTGCCAAAAATGGACTTTCTATATAAAGATGCTTTATTTTTAACTCAGATTTTCCACATCAAGGCAAACAAAGCTATGTCCTAGAAATCTTTCGTATTCGGCAGCGTCAGTATTTAATAATAGGAAGCATGGATTACAAATATATGTATCCAGCGACAGCTCAAAGATGAGATAGGAACATTTTTAATAAATTCACAATACAAACTGAACAAGTGTTAAGAATAATACTACATATCCGACTTGATATTCAACGTGAAAGTCTTGTTTATTGGTGCTCAGAAAGCGAGGCTATCACATGCCTTTGCAATTTTTGCATGGTTATTCCGCAGTTGATGCATCTAATGTTGACTCAGAAATCACAACATAACATAATAAACGTCATAAATCAGTCTAGTAGCAGGAACCAAGGTAATTGAGTGGTAGAAGGTATTAGTCCATGGAGATAAGCAGGGTCAGTAAAACAATATCAGAAAATAATAATCGCACAGTACAACAACAAATGCAAGCGGAACGAGAAAACTGCAAGTATAATAACATTGGCTGCCATTTTGATGTACATGACATTACTTGTCAATTACATCAATATCGTCAGTTTTTTTTTTTCGATAATATTAAAACAGCATGGTTGCATTTAAAAAACTAACAAATATTTTAAAAGAAAAATTAATAATAACTATTAAAGCAGTTTAATTTATTGATTAAAAACCTACTTATGATAGTATTGTGATATGATAGTGTGTTTTAATCATATTACTTGTTTAGCCAATTTGTGTAGCTAAGAACGTTGATAGGCTGAAAAAGATGACTAACAGAAATTAATTACTTATTAAATTGTTATAAAATCTCCCAAGTTCATAGAGCATATGGTATGCACGATAATTTATTTTTCAATTTATTTAATCAAATTTTAATTGTGATTTGTTATGCACGATGTACCAAAAATTTTTCTAAAAGTTAGAAAAGAATTTCTGATTCAGTACATTTTTATACATACATATTTTATAATATTTGACTGGTACATTTACTGATCCCCTGCCATATTCTCCTGGTCCGGCTAGTAGCACCATATCTCTTCCACCGTACCTTTCTTTTTAAATACGAAGGTACTCTCTCAACCTCTAGGGCTATTACAACGGGCGTGCCTCAGGGCTCCGCTATACATAGTGCTTTACATAGTGTGCACAAACGATATTCCCGTTCCAGCAAATAGGGCACAGCTATCCATATTTGCCGACTATACCGCTCCGTACCTAAAGGGCCCATCCATCCCTGCTATTCTGCCGAGGCTCCAGACCTTAATCAATAATTTAGGCGATTGGTTCCGCAAGTGGCGCATCGTTGTAAACCTGGATAATTCCTCTGCTGTTTGATTCGATGCCAAACTTTCGTGTATCTCTACCCGCTATAACCCACCCCGACTTCAGGGAAAGTTCATCCCTTGGCAGCACTCTTAGGGGTCACCTTGAACGCTCGGTTCTACCTAGGGCGCCTCAACCCTATGTTGGGGTATCACAGCCGCATGTCTCATCGTAACAAGCGCAAGCTTTATAAGGTTTGCATACGACCGGTGATGACCTGCGCGTTCCCAATTTTCTGACTCGCAGAAGCGCCAGTCCTATAGAAATTGCAGGTGGTCCAAAACATCTTCCTACGTAGGGATTCAAATGCTCCCTGGTGTGTCTGCAATGCGGATTTACACAGGGACTTTGAACTCCCTACTATCCAAAAATTCTCCGAAAAGGTCTCTGAACGTTTCTTCGAAACGGCAAAGAGCCACTCAAACCCACTTATCTGGAGCATAACCCACTACAGCCCTTCCACTTCCTCAAATCCACTCTCCAGATGACCTAAATCAATCCTGATGGATCAACTTAACCAACTCTCAGCTGACCTGACCTTCCCTTTAGAGGCACAGGAATTCGCCAAAAATCAATTTACGCTGACCCTTCAGGTCAACCCCAGCCGACTATTGTCAACTGACCCCCCTCTGGGAGTCAGACGACCTAACTTTTCTTCGTCGTTACCGATCCCCCTTCAGAAAGCCCGTCGACTTTTTGCATGCGCATCCTCACCTAGGTGAGTAGCGTTCGCGTTGGCCCTCTTATGAGGTGGCGGTCACTTTAGATGAAAGCTTCTGACCATTGCCGGGTACAAGCCAACCACAAGTGGTATTTAATCAGTAGAGTCTGACATAACACAGCCCAGCCGGCAGTGAGGTATCCATAAGGATTCACCACCTCCCTCCTCCAAGTCCGAAGGGTGCTCATGTTGCCAGAGACGATACAAAAACATATTCCCCTTCACATCTAACAGCAAAATCTAGGTTGAGTCGTTTATATGGATCAAATAAAACATGTAGGGTAGATATTATTTTACAAATCTTTATTTTCATAGCAATATTTTAAAATTAACATGAAAAATTCGCAAGTTTAATAACTTTAACTATAAATTAAAGGTCTTTGTTACTTTTAAAGTGGAAAGAGATCTCTTCGAAACTTATTGACTAAAATATTATTAATTATGGTTAATATTGCTTGTAAAATACTAGTAATGTAGAACAGGTCACATATTTGCACTATACTTTGCATACACATCTCTTAATTGTAACAAATGTAAATAACGGAATTTTTCATGAAAATGTATTTGTTTTTTTAACTCACTTACTAAATTACTTCGGTAATTGAACATAAGGGTTATTATGGGTTGAAATATCTATCATAATTGTATTCTAAACATTGGTTTTCTTAACTAAACCTTGACTAAAATAGTTGCTTTTGAACAAATTGAATATCTATCCGTATGAATATATAGGCTGTGAAAATGGTTTTTGATAAGCATAACATGAAAAACTATAGCCTCTCGTTGTATTCACAGCGTCATGTTAAAAAAGTAGCGATATATTCGCAGCTTAATATGTGTACCAAGCGACTGTTATGAACATACCATGAGAGTTCTCTCATAAATTTTATAGCAACTAGTATAGGTTTTGTTTTGCTTTTCTAACAGACGATACAACTACGGAATCATTACCATCGAAGAGATAAGATAATAATAGAAAATTCGTCAAAGTTGTGCTTAACTATACCACTATACTAAAAGATTATATTTTACCTTTATAAACAAAATTCGCAATGAAAGTTATCAAATAATGAACAAAGTTATTACAGCGATGGTAATAGTGAGCATGGAAGTAACAGCGAGATTTGCAGCGCTTTTAACACGACTCAAAACTTCAGCTTTGTGCTTCTGCGCCCACTGAGCAGTTGCTATTACTTCTTCCAGCTTACTCAGCGCACCATCTTTACCACCACAATTTTCACACGATTTCAACCAGTTCCCGAACTGCAAAAATAAGACCCTTTATTATATCCTGATTCTTACTGTCTTTCTTTCTTTCTTATTAAAAATGGTACTGGCTACTAAGTACTTTTACTCAATAAAATGCCATAATTTCTGCATAGTATATGAGTTGTCACTAAATTTGAGCAATATTAGCATAGCGATCCTGCCAGCATATAACTTCGGATTCAGATAGCATATGCTTGTGTAGTGAACATAAAAATAACTTTTTTCCCAAGTCCTAACTGTTCATACCACAAAAAGCTCGCATTCCGGTTTTCATGATAACGACCCTTCGAAGTCGCGGGTTTGAGCCGTTATTTGGTATACTGATGTAAATAATAACGAATTTTCTACATCTTCATTTGTTGCTTTTCGAGAACATTGCCTCGAATAGTATAATCGGTATCGCCTATAATCCTTGTTTGCCTTATTACACTTTCACCATAAATGAGAATTTTATGAAACCAGGATATGTTTATTTATTTATTTATTAAGTACTACCACATGACTTACATTATCACAATTGTATAGATTTAACAAAGGTTGCAAGAATTCTGATGTATGTCACAATAACGGCGTACATAACATTCGCCAAAATTATATTAAATTAAATTAGCAAAGAAAAAAGAAAAGATGATAACAAAATCAAACCAAACAAATTTAAAATTGATCCAGATATTTTAAAAGAAATTTAACATTTAATTTAATTACATTGATAAAACGATAAAAATAATATTACATTAGGGTACACAAGCAAAGTTAGTGCTGAAAAATAATATTCATTCAATAAAATAAAATAGAAAAACACAAGAAAATCATAATTTAAGTTACAAGCATAAATTACTCCACTATCAATGATTACGCCCAAATCCCGAACCTCACCTACTTGAGATAGCTTTACGCCATTGACCATATAAGCTGTTTCACAAGATTTTCTTTTTCTTGAATATTTGATATGAAGGCATTTGTCAGTGCTTAGAGCCATAGAATTAGCCACACACCAATCACTTATCCTGTTGAGGTCGTCTTGAATAAGATCACTGTCTATATGAGACTTGACCGTCCTATAAATCTTCAAATCGTCAGCAAACAGCGAAGCTTTGCAGTTCCTAATACAAACAGTGATATCGTTGATAAACGATATCACGTTTGGATCGTCCGGCCGTACGGCAAACAGTAAACACCGTCTCGCTGTTCTCCTTCTTCAAAATTTATAAAAACGCAGATTTTTTACGTGTTTCATAGTGTTAATAGTATCAAAACAAAGCTCTAAACATAAACATTTAACTTCTGCACACAGAAGTACAATATCACTTAAAACTGAAGATTTACGATAGTGTGAAGTGCGCGTGCTATTAAGTAATTCGTTACAATTTCAAAATACGTCACACGGCGGGCAGCGGCGTGTCACATGACCGTGAGTCAGAACGCGCTGAGCGACCGAACGGCTTCTACCACGATACGCGACGATATACGACAAGTGTTATCGCTAAACCGTAAGTTCCGAAGAGTGTCTTAGTAAAAGTAAACATGAAATGTTCCGGGTGTCTCAAAAATATATCAAAGGAAGACTCCGTAACTTGTTCAGTTGAGTCTTGTTCAAGAGTACTGCATGCAACTTGCGCAAATGCGCGTAGTTTAACACCACGACAAAGAGAAGAGTGGGCTTGCCCTGATTGTCGCGCTAGTTTTAAGAAAGGCGGCGATAACACAAACACTCCCATCCGGACAAACGAGAACATCACTCAACGCAAGAAAACTGGTACCACAGCAGGCCTCGACCAGGATTCCGCCAATCAACAAGTAATTTCGGAGATTCGATCGCTGCGTCAGGATATGATCAACATGCAATCCGATTTTAACAAACGGCTAGACGACCTACTATCGAAGTTTAGTGAGTATGAGGTCCGTATAAAGTCATTAGAACAGAAGGAAAGGGAAAATGAGACTCTCAAGACACAGATCGCCCAGCTACAGGGACAACTAAATAAGCAGACACACATTTCCCTGCGATCTGAGATAGAAATACTAGGATTGACTGAAACTCCAAGGGAAAACCCTTACCATCTTGCTTTGACAACTGCGAACAAAATCGGGATTCAACTTGAGGAACAGGACCTGGATTACGTTTCACGAGTTGGCCCCCAAACATACGCCAAACCAGACGGAAACCAGCTACCGCGACCATTGGTTGTCTCTTTCACTAGAAGATCAAAAAAAGAGGAGCTACTAAAGGAAGCAAGATCCCGACGTAAGCCAGATAGTCAAGAAATCGTGGGAGTGGGGCCTCAGAGAAAAGTGTTTATAAATGAACGCCTTACCCATGAAACTCGTCAACTTTTTCGTTCTGCACGAAATTGGACTCGAGAACACGAATACAAGTATTGCTGGGTGCGAAACGGTACTGTGTATATCAGGAAACGGGAAGGTCGTGAAGGCTCTCCGCCAATACAAATCCACCATCTCGCTGACTTGGAGAAATTATCTAGCAGACAAATCGCAAGAGACAGGGACGACTGCCATAAATAACCAGTTAAGTTGGAGCGCTTTACGTTTTTGCATTCTTTATTTAAGTCTTATAATAGTTTTAATGATTTGTAATACTTATTTATATTTCCTAAGTTGTGGATACACTAACTTCACACAAACGTTACACAATTTTCCATCACACACAATAAAACTCACACTTTTGACTACTATGCAAACTCATGGGAAATGTTATTGTAGAACCCCTTCGCGCTGCTCTATCACACTCATTTTCTCTACAACCGCTTATCATAGACCTCGTTCATATACCGTTCTCCTTTTACTGAATGGAATGATGGCATTCGATAACAAAGGAAATTCAAAAACAAAATCACAGTTATCATTTAAAACCTATGACTACCCTTGAATTTTTATCCGACATAGATCAGTCTTTGAATGTAGAATGCCATGTTTTATCATTCCCTGAGGAGTGCGGAAAAATTATAAATAAATACAATATTAAGGGTCTCAATGTAAACATTCGCAGCATGCAGCAAAACTTTGACAGTTTTTTGATTACTCTTGCTAGACTTAATACTTCATTCGACTACATTGTTCTAAGTGAATGCTGGATAAAAGAATCTTCCATCATTAAAAATATTGATGGTTATAAATCTTACAGCACAAAAAAATACATTAACAAGGCCGGAGGTGTAACCGTGTATGTGAATAACAAATGGTCGGCTAACGTAACTGAGCCTGATATAGATGATGCAAATGTTTTATGTGTTGAAATTCCAAAAGTCGTCACATTATTAGGTATATATCGTTCACCATCTTTTAAAAACCCCTCAAGATTTTTGTCTTCATTGGATCAATACCTTAACTCGCTCATAGGTACGCCGTGTCTTATTGTGACTGGCGATATCAACATCAATATCATTGGATCCTCTATTTATGAAGAAAATACAAACACCTATCTTACGCTTTTAGCTGAACATGGATTAACACCGAGTGTGGACAAGCCTACGCATGGTAATTCCTGTATAGATCACATATTTGTTCCTTTCAACTCCCAAGCGGAAACGATAGTATGTCCCACTGATCTTACGGATCACAGTATTGCTATGTTAGGTATATTAACCGAACCTTTAAAACCACACAGTAGAAACAGAACAAGGCTAAAGGTTGACTATGATGGTCTTAGGTCGGAACTTGAAAGCATTGATTGGTCTCTTTTAAATGCTTCTTCTCTCGACGCTATGGTATCTGACTTTTCATCGATTCTCACAAATTCAATCTCAAGATACTCTAATACAATCAAAGTGACCCACTCCAAATATAACATTCAGCCTTGGATGACTCCGGGCTTAATACGTTGCGGGATACACAAGGACAAACTACACCTCGACTCTAGGAAACACCCAGATGATGCGATAAAAAGATTGATTTATTGCAGATACAGGAACTCCTATATACAACTTCTCAGAAATCTCAAAGCAGAGCACGATGGCAAAGAAATAAATAAGAATAAAAAGGTACCCAAGAGGCTTTGGCGGTGTGTAAATCAAGTATCTCATAGACCATCTAAAAAAGCGAAAAGCTCACTGGAAGGCATTTCGAGCATTAAGGGATCTCTGGAGTCATCCCTAGAGGCATGCAATGAATATTTCTCAATGGTGGGCCAGAATTTGGCGAAAAATATACTACAAAAACTAAATGAAACTCAAGAATCCCTCATAGAGAAAGTTAAAATCAAACAAAAAGTGACAGACTCGTTTTTCGTTGCCCCTACTGACCCTGTTGAAATACTCGGTGTCATAAAAAACCTTAAGTCCGATAGCTCGCCTGGTCTCGATAACGTAAGCAACGGTATACTCAAAAGTATAGGACATTTACTAGTAGAACCTCTTTCGACTATCTTTAATTTGAGTATAGAATCTGGTATATTCCCAAACGCCTGGAAGACTGCTGCTGTGATACCTGTATTTAAATGTGGACAAAAGGATGACCCCAGCAATTATCGACCAATTTCCCTTCTGGGTAGCATTTCCAAGCTGCTTGAACGCATTATAAATAAAAGACTCGTAACTTTCCTTACCAAGAACAATGTTATTAGCGACCGCCAATTCGGATTCCGACAGGGAAGATCTTGTGAAGATGCCGTTACTCTTCTCACGAACACCGTAGCTGCTCACTTAGATAGGGGGTCAAAGTGTATCGGTGTTTTCTTAGACCTCGCTAAGGCATTCGATTCTATATCAATCCCGATTCTGTTAAAGAAAATGGAGGCCTATGGCATCAGAGGAAGGGCTCTGAGTTGGTTTTCAGATTATCTGTCGGGACGTCGTCAGTGCGTCAAGCTTTTCGACGCGTTAAGTGGTTTTAAACCGGTAACTTTTGGCGTTCCACAGGGAAGCATTCTGGGACCTTCTCTGTTTCTCCTTTATCTTAACGATTTCGCGTCTCTTCCGATAGTAAATTCAGAAATCCTTTGTTACGCGGATGATACTGCGTTTATCTTTTACGGCGGGTCTTGGCCTGATGTCTGTCGAAATGCTGAGAGGGGCATGGTGGCAGTATCGAGTTGGTTGCAACAGAACTTATTATCTCTCAACATTTCAAAAACAAATTTTCTGTGCTTCCACAAGACTGCTGCGTCTGCGCCCTTCTCGTTAACCGCCTTGAAGATCCACTCAAAAAACTGTAATTTCGAAGTACTAGGAAATACTTGCGATTGCATAGATATCGGCCGGTTAGAGTCTGTCAAGTATCTAGGTGTGATTCTTGACGAAAAGCTTACATTTAATGCGCATGTTGCGGAAACGTGTAGGAGAGTGAGAAAGGTTATGTACGTAATGAAGAACTTACGTGAAGCAATCGACGGTAAGATTCTGAAAATGGTCTATATGGCTCTTTGTCAGTCTCTGATAAATTACTGCATTCTGGCTTGGGGCGGTTCATCATCTTCGGTCCTTCTTCCTCTTGAAAGAGCTCAAAGGGGTGTATTAAAAACAGCGCTTAGAAAACCTCTTCGGTATCCCACTGACGCTTTATACGAAGACGCTGGTGTTTTGAGTGTCCGGAAGTTGTACATCGTTAGGCTAGTGTCTGCCGTCCACAAAACCGTATTAAATTCAGACAAATATGTCGAGTTGTCAAAAAATCGCATATTTAAGCTACCCAATATTCGCACGGCTACTTCGTTTGCTCACCATTTTGGAATCTTTCTGTCTTCCTTTATTTATAATAAATTTGCTAGTATTTGCAATCTTAAAGATTGTTCTGTAAGGGAAACCAAAACTCAAATCGCCAATACCTTACTGGAGTTGAGTTATTTAGAAACTGAAGATGTTCTAAAAGTCATCAAATAAGACTGCAGCAATCTCAGACACACGTACACACATAATGCACGCACACGAACACACACATCCACATTTCCTTTTTTGTTTTTATTTTAATTTTATAATTAGGTTGTTTATATCTCATTTCATTTAAATTATTAACAAATGGTGTCCTATTTTGCCGCAATTTGCTATGTAAACCGATTACTTTCCCCACAGGACAGGCTATGCCTAGTGTGGGGAATAGAGATCTTTGTATGTATAAGGCTTATTGAAATAAAGATTATTATTATTATATTATTATAAACAACTGGAAAAGCAATGGCCCCAAAAGAGAACCCTGGGGAACACCTGAATCAGCTAAATAGCAGTCAGACTGATAACCATCAACGACTACCACCTGCGGTCTCTTCTGCAAATATGATTGAAACCAATTCAACAACGGGCCACCTACACCTATGGCATCAAGTTTTCTCACCAGAATGGAATGGTTAACCTTGTCGAATGCACTCTTGAAGTCAGTATAAATGGCGTCCACTTCCAAGCCCTTATCCATTTCCTCCGATAGATCTGAGACGAAGGGAACCAGATTGGTAAGAACAGACCGTCCAGAAATGAAACCATGCTGGCGATCAGAAATGTTAGTCCTAACAAGGCTAGCAATAACAGGATGCAGAAGAGACTCAAAAACTTTCGCGAAACAAGAAAGTACGGAGATCGGTCGATAGTTACTCATCAAGGTACGATCTCCTTTCTTGAAAACAGGAACGATGCGAGCCCTTTTCCATTCGTCAGGAAACAAGCCATCTAAAAGAGATCTGTTGAAAATCAAGGTAAGGGGTAAAACGAAACCCGTCATACACCTTTTTATAAAAAGTGGAGGAATAGAATCGGGCCCCGCTCCCTTTGTTATGTCAAGCTTTTTTAAAACTCTCAAAACATCAGATTCCAAAAATGTTAACTTAGTCAAAAAGCCTTTTCCAGGTGAGAATGCCTCAAAGGACTCAGAGCAATCTGTGGCATACATAGAAGAAAAGTAACGAGCGAATAAGCTAACGATGCTTGGGCCAGAGTCAGCCACCACATTCTCCATTTTCACTCTTGCTGGCATAGAGGAATGGCCACCACGCTTACCCTTAACAAAACTCCAGAAAGCTTTAATATTATTAGGAATATTCTCCTCAATTTTATTCAAATAATCACTATAACATTTACTTTGCAGCTTGTGACCGCGACGACGAAGCAACTGAAACTGCAGCTCATCCCTAGGGTTTCTATATTTCAAAAATCGCCTACGTACGTTTTCTTTTTCTGACAAGAGCTTAACAAGACCACGACTAAACCAAACGGGATGCTTAGATTTGTAGATCTTACGTTTTGGCACGAATTTTTCTATTAATTCATTTATAATATTGTAGAATATAGAGACCATCTCATTAGCATTCTCACAACTCGAGAATAGCAAATACCAGTCAACCGATTTCAAGCCACTCAAGATGCCTGGAAAGTTGGCCTTGTAGTAGTTAAATCCTAGATCTTTTTTAGCTCTCAAGCTAGATTCGTCAAAATAAGGATGGTCTAGTTGTAAGCCAGGATGTATTCGATAAGTTTTGCTTAAAACTTCCAGCGGACTGGTAACATGTGCGTTATGTACATTGCTTAAAATTAAGTCCAGAAAGCGATTATCAGCATTGATGATGCTATAAAATTGATGTAGATTGTTAGCCAACATAAAATCTATCAAAGCAAAACCCAGGCTAGAACTGTAATTTGAAGGATACATATAATTACTACCCTCTTCAGATCTCCACTCAATAAAACCCAAATTAAAATCTCCCACAATTACAACGTCATCAAACTGATTCATCGCTATTTCAACATTAGCAAGAAACCGTGTTAAAGTCTCCAATTTAACAGGAGGTGGCAGATACACTACGCAAACTGTAAGCGTCTTGACTTTTCGATTTAAAGTAAACCCTAAATTAACCCAGGCACATTCAATATCATGTTCTAAGGACTCAATACGAGTGGAAGGAATGTCGCGCGAAACAGCCAAAAGTACCCCGCCAACATCTTTTTTTGTGTTATTTGAAAAAACGCCGTCTTTTCGGTGCACAATATACCTGTCATCAATTATTTCATCTGAGGCAATACCTAAATTTAGCCAGGTTTCGGTTAAGGCTATTACATTATAATTGGAAGCTAAAACATTATTATACAAATCATTGGTCTTCGTACGAAGTCCCTGAACATTCTGATAATACAAATTAAACATTTCATAAATCTAACTCCGTAACAAGACAGTTGTACACACAGAACATTATGAAACTATAAGTTTTAAGCTTTTAGAGGACTTAATTAGAAGGGCCTGACTATTTTCATCCTTTCGGACATAAATGCGCCCATTCCGAATCCATACAAACTTGTACGATGCCTCTTTTGCCTTCTGTCTTGCCGCTGCATGAAGAAACTTGTTAGCGGGCGTGAGATGCCCAGTCACAAAAATGGGCACGTGAGTACCACCTATTCCAAGGTGATTTGAAGCCAACTTATCTTGGGCATTTTTTTTTTTTATTAAATTTTGAGACAGCAGCTAATATGTAATTACGCTGACGAGAGTTCTTCAACTTTACAACTATCGCTCTGGGTCGGATACTCTCCTTGTTTATTTTAGCCACTCTTGTGACATGCTGAATATCTTCCACATTTATAGGGTTATTCACAACTTTTGTTAGTTGAAGCACGGTGTTAACCAAATTTTCAGCCCTGTGTTCCGGCACTCCGTTAATTTCTAAATTGCTCTCGCGCATATGTAACTCAACCGTATTCAGCCTCTGTGAGAGGTCTGCAACAGAAGCCTTTAGTTTTTCGTTATCAGACTCTAATTGGTTAATAACTGCAGTTTTTTCGCTAAGGGATGATTTCATTTCTTCATATTTTTCATTCATAAAAGATAAGGATTCACGAATGCTAGACACTTGTTCGTTGATACAATTCAATTCGGCCGTGACAAGCTGAGTTATTGTTACTTGCAAAGTTGCCGTTAATTCGTCTTGAATGATACGTCTCAAAGATTCCTCAGATAAACAACCATGAGAACCGGCTGTCTTAGCAGAAGATAAAATCTGTTTATGACGGTGAGTGACGTTAGCAAAATCAGCCGGGGATACGCATACAAGGCTTTCAGTATTATCATTGTCACCTTGAGGCGCTGTGTATGATGGGCGAATAGGCGTATTTGTATTGCCTGTTTTAGGAACTTTGCTGCGGCATTCGGGACATTTCCAACAGGACTTATGAGCCGTCTCCATCAAAGAAAAGCGTTTGTAACCAATGTTTGCACAATCGACATCATATATAAGCTTGCACATAATACACACAAGGTATTCATTTTTTCTTGTTATTGTGTTATGGCAATCAGCACAAATTGCAGGGGGCGCCATTATAAGCAAGAGAGGTGTCGGGCTGTTAATATGGGTGATGATAAGATAAGAAAATATTTTCTATACCAAAAACGAAAACGACCACCGCAGGATCGATCTCGGGCCTCACAACTCAAGAGTCTATCCTTGCCCGTCGCGGCTGCCGGCGACTTAACTGAGGTGGCGAATTTGATACTTAATATCCTCTTCAATTTTAAGTCGTACGAAAGTCGTTGAAGATGAGTCATCAATTGGAATTTTTTGCACTGATTTTACAAATTTAACTAGTTTTTATTTTAATTTAGCACTTTGGTGTTTTATAATGTTTCCACTGTATTTTTTTTATCTAATTGTTCCAAATGAATGTTTTGCACTGATTTAAATTCACTTATAACCACTTTTTATTTTTTTTCGTTATTTTCGTATTTGGAAAGTTTTATTGTTTGATAACGATAACACTTATATCTCTTACGTTTCTAAATGATATTTTGTAGTATTTTTGCTTCACGAACACTTTTATTATTTTTAATCAGAGTTTTAGCACAGAGCCTATGTTTACGTGACGGCAACGCCGTTATACATATATTTGGGGAGTATCCATTGCATAGTGCCCAAATTCTCATTCATGAAGTGATCATTATCATGAATCATAAAATTCTCATTCATAGTGTAATAAGGCAAACATATTTTGCCCCCGATATATTTTTCTGTCTTACGAAAAAGGGGCAAAAAACAAGCAATACTATTAAGATAAATTATTATAATAGAAAAACATTAGAAAAAATCGACTCGGGTCACAAAAGAATCTCAGGCGGGAATCGAACCCGCAACCTTTGGAAATCCGGTCCAATGCTCTCCCAATTGAGCTACCGAGCCTTGCGAACACTCGTCGAAATTTTCTAGTATATTCCTGATTTTACGCTGTAGGCCAGCGTTGTTTCATCAATGAGAGGAACATCCTCTCGTATTCGAAAGAAACATTTTTACAAATGTTTGGTCAATCGATTAAGATGAAACAGCCATGTTAGAATTACAATTTTTATATATTTTATGCATTTTCAATGCGATCTTATAAGATAAATTATTATAATAGAAAAACACTAGAAAAAATCGACTCGGGTCACAAGTGAATCTCAGGCGGGAATCGAACCCGCAACCTTTGGAAATCCGGTCCAATGCTCTCCCAATTGAGCTACCGAGCCTTGCGAACACTCGTCGAAATTTTCTAGTATATTCCTGATTTTACGCTGTAGGCCAGCGTTGTTTCATCAATGAGAGGAACATCCTCTCGTATTCGAAAGAAACATTTTTACAAATGTTTGGTCAATCGATTAAGATGAAACAGCCATGTTAGAATTACAATTTTTATATATTTTATGCATTTTCAATGCGATCTTATAAGATAAATTATTATAATAGAAAAACACTAGAAAAAATCGACTCGGGTCACAAGGGAATCTCAGGCGGGAATCGAACCCGCAACCTTTGGAAATCCGGTCCAATGCTCTCCCAATTGAGCTACCGAGCCTTGCGGACACTCGTCGAAATTTTCTAGTATATTCCTGATTTTACGCTGTAGGCCAGCGTTGTTTCATCAATGAGAGGAACATCCTCTCGTATTCGAAAGAAACATTTTTACAAATGTTTGGTCAATCGATTAAGATGAAACAGCCATGTTAGAATTACAATTTTTATATATTTTATGCATTTTCAATGCGATCTTATAAGATAAATTATTATAATAGAAAAACACTAGAAAAAATCGACTCGGAGATTCACTTGTGACCCGAGTCAATTTTTTCTATGGCACTGAAGCCATTACCTTATTAGCCGACAAAATCGACTAAGCCTTTTTAGGGGGTGGTGAACCAGATCTTCTCCACTGTTTTGATTGTTGTTTTGTTTCCGATGTACAGTAATGAACCCATGTTTTGTCCATAGTAACAAAACGATTTAAAAATTCATCTGCATCGGCTTCAAATAACTCCAAACAGTCGCGTGAAATAGTCAATCGCGTTCTTTTTTGTTTGACTGAAAGCAGCCGCGGAACACACCTTGCAGACACCTTGTGGAAACCCAACTTGTTGACAATGATGTTTTGAGTGCGTTCATAAGAGATGCCTATAATCTCGGCTAAGTCTCTAATTTTTAATCTGCGGTTTCCCATAATTAAATCAAGCACTTTTTGAATATTTTCGTCAGTAGTGGACGTCGAAGGCCTTCCAGAGCGGGGTTCATCTTTCCCACTCTCTTTACGAAGCTTGAATTCTGCTATCCATTTTTTGACGAATGAATATGACAGAGCAGATTCCCCTAATGTACTGACCATATCATCATGGATGGTGATTTTGATGATAGCCCCTTCTTATGGAGGTACTTAACGACGGCATGTTGCTCGATTTGCTCCATTCGCGGAAATTACGTCCGATTGCTATGTTAATAAGTTTATAAAATCAAAACTAGTTATTCCACACGTTTCAAACTTCACACAATTAAATAGTCTGAATTGAACTAAATAATGTAGGTAGATTTGATTTTCAGAATTGAATGTTTCTATGCTAGGCCGAGAACTTTTCAATCCACCCTCGTATTAATAAATTTACTATTTTTAATTAATATTTTATATTTTGTCCTTTCTAAAAATGTATAAAAAATAATAATGAGTAAAATTTCTCCAAATTACTTATTTGAAATGACTCTACGACTATTTTACCAGAAATAATATTTTTGAAGTCTGAGATTTGGCGACTCATTTCACTAATTTGCTTACAAATAAAAAAAAAAATATTGTGATGTTTATGAAGCGAAAGAATCACAAAGAAATTATCCGGGAAAACCTACTTTCGCAAAAACCATTTTCGAGACGGCGTTGTATGGAGGGTTACAGCTGTACAGCGGTGCACGAAGGGTCGCTCAAAGAGAAGCAAGTTTGCCGCCAGGGATAAGATGCAAAGAAAATTCGCATCTTCCAATCTGAGGACTGGCGTTACGAGTCAAAAGATTGGGATGAAATACCCGCCTCATGCCCCTGGGGATATCATTCGGAGGAGATCAAATCGATACGGAGCTGAATAAAATTTAACGCTCTGGCAAATCGTCGCGCTTCTCTTCCAGCACTGTCAGTGTTCTGTTATGGGAACAGCCACTCTTTGTGGTGAGCGTTTAATTCCCCAGAAAAATTCAGATAAATTCCGCTGGATATCGTCGATTTGCCAAGTCTGTCGTCGTCTCCCGGTCACCGCTATGCGATCGGTAGACACAGACAAAAAGCATCTTTCCTAACCCTTGTGTTCATCAGAAGCCAAATAACGGAAAACCCGGATTTTACATAGCCTCGGAGACGCCTACAGCAAATGTCATTGCGGACAAACACACAGACCCATGCACACATCTTGAACTTATGCTCAAGTGTGTAACCAGGGTAGTTGAGGTACTACTCATCCTACGGCATTTTTATCTGAGTCTCAGTTAAGAAGACTAGGTGCGGCTTTTCAGTTTCCAGATGGTGATGGACCGGAATGAGATTTGAGTGCAGTCCTTTGAAGGTAGTGAGGTGCACTTTTAATGGGAGGAAGTGCAGCCGTTGCTTAAAATTTTCTTGTACTTTCTGATCCGAACCCCCCAGAAATGGCCACCGGGTCCTCCTGTCTAGTCACTAAATGGCACGGTGGGGCATTTCGGTATTTTTGCGAGTTGATGGAGAAGCCAGCCTTTCACACGTGGCTAGCGCGCTAGTTGGGTCGTCTACTAACAGCTGTCTTCCGACGGCTGAAACCGTGCTTCGGATCCGGCACCCTCCAGAATGAGTTACCTGGTACAGCATTGCCAAGATACTAAGACCGGTCCTGAGCTGGGTCACTGACTTATTACCAAACCCTCATTCGCACTGGCACTTCCACCCTCCGACGAAACGCAGTAAAGCTGCGACGGATTTCGGCGGAATGGTGGTCGCGAGTCAGGCGGCCCCTTGCAGAACCTACCACCACCGCTGGGATCATCAGCCGTCATCACGGGCCGAATTGGTCCGGCCGGGGTGGAACGCTAGGAGGTAGAACCCACCACCCCAGAAAAAATGTAAATAAGATAATAAAACAATGTCAAATGTAAATAAGACAATAAAACAATGTCAAATTAGGGTACAAGGTTATTCATTATTTTTGACATTTTAGAGTTCCATAAAAAAAATGTTTTTATTCTGCTTTTAGAATTAATATAAATCCAATTTAAAAAAAACCTGATTTTCTTGGTTTATAATATATTAAGTTATTCATCGTATGGATTTTTAACAACTATGCTTGCCTATGAAACGATAATAAACTTCTTTCATCAAAAACGATCAAGCAGCTATTTTAAGATTCTTAGGTTTAGATTTTTATGGCAGAAAGTAATGTGGCATACTTACTTCTTCAATTTCTACTTCAGTGTGAAGTACCGAAGCTACAGCAGTATAAACAGTATCCATAGTTGGGTATCTAGAAAATAACATAGTAAAAATTAAAACCAATGATATTTTATCATCTGGGCTTGTAGTTCCAGCTTAATCTCTAGGACGGTAACCTCAGCCAAAGAATGACAACCCACATATGTATAACGTGGACACCTGCAGTACCTTATGTCCACGAAATTCACAACTTCTAGTTACTCATGTTTAATCTAAAATTTAGCATTAAATAAGAATGTATTCCTGGCCCTGAATGATCTATTAGAATGATATATTTTGTTATTTTAGCAGTGCATTAGTTATTTTTTATAAAATAAAATTACAAAAAAAAATTCATCCATAAGAACTTTAACGAAATTTACTATTAAAACATAAGTGTAAAATAGAAGGATTTTGAAATTATTTATTAAATATCTCTTTATGACGATAGCTATTAAGCGAGATATTATGTTTGTCACAGCATGAATTTCAAAGTATTGTTACATAGAGCTCCACATTGATACGTTGCTCTTCAGATCTTCAATCACAATTGGCACGTGACTGTAATTTCCAAGCACGCTGTTCAACGGCACCGTCAAATCTTGATACATAATGGGGCTGTTTTCTTCTAGCATAGAAACCAAGAATCTGAAAAAGACAATGCAGCCAGTATTAAATTATAATTAAAGGTGTAGAAGCAAGGTTATCAGATTATATTTCATTTTCCTTCAGAAGTGAAGTCTTTTTAAAAAGTAGGTCGTGTCATGGTAACAAAATCTGGAGTCTAAGACTATCGCTGTGCCACAAAATTATATTTTCTGGCAGCGTAAAGTCGGCAAAGCAAAAATAAGATATATAATAATACAATAATAATATAACAGCATAGAAATCGAATAATTGTGTGATATGACGAAGCAAGTTGAATTTGGTTTAAACCGCCCACTCAAAATCGACGGGTTTTATAAGTTTGGCGTGTGTTTCTGCTTTACTTTTAGTTGCTTTTGTTTGAATGATTTTTTAGTCGTAACTGTTTGTAGAAAATTGATTCAGCCTTTTAATAGTTATGGGGGGTGGAAGAGCGGATGAATAAGTGATAGTAAGTGAATAAATCCCAGTGGTGTATCAAATGACAGGATTCGATTTGTGTATTACAAATTTGGCTGTTTGATTGGGGTTAGTTATGGTGAAGGAGATGAGTTCACTAAATTCAGTGAACATACCCAAATGGGTATCATTGGAGGCGCGAGTCTGACTCGCACTTAACTGGTATTTTACTAATGTTCCGCATATCTGGAATACTAGGTACTACATCTGTGGCGCAGCAGACAAAGCTTCGCCCTTTCGCCAATGGTTAAAATATTAGAGCCATTTATTATTTATTGCACAACTATTTTTAAAATACAATCACAAAAAGAAATAGACATGCATTGATATAAAACATTCAAATTTTAAACAAGTGTATTTTTCGACAACAAACAATAAGTAATAATATAAAAATATATTCTTTATGTTTCTACTAATAGTTCGAAAATAAGTGCCGACAGACTTTCTGTAACAAATACCTAACAATACGGTGAAACACGATCTGTACATATACTCGTATTTCATTTTAAAACAAGAGAATACCTCCTAATTAAGTATACATTTAAAATGCGTAAAAAAAACTTTTTTATAACCCACGACACAAATAAAACAAAATAAAAGTGTTAGTATTTAAAAGTATACTAGGTCTGCAATACATGCTGCTGTTTGCAAATACTGAGCGAAGCAATTAGATTTTAGAAGGGTGATTATTCCTCGATGGTCATCAGATGGTCGTCAGATTTCAAAACTTTTTTTTTCATATTAGTCACGACCACGATGTGAGTTTTGGCGCTAAATTTCATCAATGTAGTCTCTGCGGTTTGGCAGTGATCAGCTTTTGAATTTTTCTTTCGGTGATTATACCTCCATAGTAAAGTCTATATTTTTTTTACATAGCCTATGTCCGTCAGGTTATAATCATGTATGTTCATGCCAAAATTCGTTCGGATCGGTTGAACCGTTAAGTAGCAGGAGGGAGACAAGCGAAATTTGTGAGTTGCCTAAAAGAGAGCTTCGCTCAAAAATCATGAATATTCTAAATGTATTATCAGTAAAAAAGTAATAGTAAGGTTTATACAATAATCTCGACCGAATCCATTATATTAGAATTTATAACACGAGATAATACAAAAATTTCAATTAAAACGTTGTCGTGTTCGAGACTGCTACATATTTAATTACTTTAATAAAATAAATTCTTAGTCAATAAAATTAATTATGCACCTAACCACCTACCAAAAATTAACATTATATAATGCCAGTAAGGTACAAAGGTATATGTACGACACGAAAAGGTTTTAGTTTAAATAATCATATTATCTTTTATTTTGAATTCGAATATAATGCTTTGGCAATTTTTTTAAATAAACTTTACTTTTGATTCTTGACTGTCAATACATTTATAATATTAATACCATTTATTTCAGTTATATTTAATTTTTTTACTTTTTAATTATTTAGACTTTTATTTTGTTTTTCTTAAGTCGGTTGTTCTAATTAATTCTGCCCTCGTTGTTATGAGCATATTATACATATTTCGATACAAATTACAATAAATATCATCTGATATTTCATACATTAATCTATAAATACTTCTATAAGATATAAAATACGTGTGTTAAAAAACAACTACGCCTCCGAGCCCTCAGATGGGATTCGAACCCACGACCTTTCGCTATCCGGGTGACTGCTCTGAACTATAAATACTTTTCATTAATACCTAATCATAACTTGAAATGCTTATGTCATATCGTATTTTCATCATGTGATTCGTTTACCAACAGCAAGCCAGCAATAAAAGCAATGTTCCGTTTTGCCTCTGGAGGCATTGAGCCTCAAGAATTTTAAATAAAATAATTGCCGGAGATTTGTAGCGTAAAGTTATCATAAGATTACTAACAGTAACTAGTTTGACACTTTTAAGTTTAAGGCAATAAAAATCAGTTATTGCCAATGGTATTGTTTTAGAACTATAGAATTTCGAATATAGCGACACAGTATTTATGTCTATCGCATGTAAATGTTAACACTTACTTCCTCAAGCTTTCTGTATGAGTAGTACATCCAAGTATTTCACCAATTAGACGGGCTTCGTTCGCTACATTAGTTGTAGACATCCGTCGCCATAGGAACTCGTAGTCTTCCTTTCGCCCTTGACGCAAACCAGTGCAGTATGTAGCCGACCGCAAACTCGGTGGAATCCTTATCAATATTTTACGATTAAATAAAACATCATAACACTATTCTTCCAAAATCTTTAAGCATTTTTAATATTTAATTATGTTTTAGAATAAGGTGATTGATTATAACGCCTTTTCTTATTTTACCCCATGGGTCTGTCTGATTACTATTGTAAATCCTTTAATGTAACTGTTTTTTCAAAATAAATTTTCATCAGCCCTTTAAAGGTGCCGCGGTTACCGCCTTCGACTTAAGAGTTTAAGCAAGATTTGAAACGGCCAATCATCAGAAGGTTGACCAAAATTGCATCTCAAGCTCTTCTTCGAAAAAAACATGTCAGGTCAATGGTTCCGGCTGCATCTGCAACCACTAATTCGTATTTGTCCCGCGTGGTGAATTATGACACAATCTCTCTACGGTGTTGGCATCAATAGGGAAGGCTTGCGATGACTCAGGCAAATGAAATCTTTATACGAAATCAACAGTAGAAAAAATATTTACCTAGTACCGTTGTCCACAAAACGTCTAAACAATTGAGCAGTATATTCGATGCACCCTACATGTCCAAGCTTACAGACAAACTCAAGAACGCGCTCGCGATTGCGCAGTGTCTCGTAGTCATCAGTTTCTTTCTCTTCGTAGCCCAAGTAGTTTACTATATTCTCCATCAAGCTTAGAATATAAGTCTGAAATTCAAATTTAATAAACGTATCTCTAATGTAAAAAAACGTTCAGTTATTCGAGCTTTTGGCACTTTAGAGACCACAAAGTATTTTTATTTTGGTTTTTATTGGCTCATTCACGACTTAATCCATGAAAAAGAAAGTTCCATCTATAGAAAAATAATTCCTGTTCTAATTCACACACTCCTCCACATCGCACCTAAAAGGAGACGGTAAATAAAATAAATAACAGTCACCGAGCGCTGTCGCGGGGCGCTCGCGCTGTTGGTCTCAGTTCTAACCTAAACTATCCGAATGTGACCTTCTTGATGCTTTTTCGTTGCAGGGATTTTGACCCCGCTCCCATAACCCTTTAGGGCTTCTCCCCGTAGCCCCTAATTTTGTGACTAATAAAAAAACACTTCTCATTATGTAATTAAATTTGAGCCGGACCTGTATACCAAATAATGTAAGAGAAAAAAACTTCAGCGTAGTCATTGTTTTACCGAAGGCAACATACGCTTATAGATTTGAGTTATAAAATTTGAGGGTTTATTATTTAGACCAAACTACAACAATGCGAAAACATCAAATAGACTAAAAAGTCTCATTTACCTCTATATCACGCAAAGCATCAGTGCCTAGATATACGTTTCTCAATTTGTTTAGGCCTTTTATTGCAGCATACCATACTGAAAAGTCATTTTCTTCGGTCAAGAAATCTAAGACATCATAGAGAAGACTAAAATTAATTTCGTCAGCGTAGAAGAATGCAAATAGATCGTTAACAATCTGTGAATAAATTAATAACAGTTATTAGATTTTCGTACAAAAAACCTAGCGCGACGAAAAATATTAACTTATTATTAATAACTATTAAAGCACATACAATAGAATATAATATCTTCTTTTGTAGTTCCACTGCTTCATTAAAATAAATTTTAGATAACTAACTCATATCTCTTGTATGACTAGGAGCTGTTTTTTAAGCATTTTTAATATGATTTTTTTTTATCATTTTAGTGAAATTTTCCAAATATTACTTAGCAGTAATGAATGAATGTTACTGGTTCGGTGGTACTTACATAGCTTAAAAATTTAAGCTGCATACTAATTTTAACGCCAAAATTAATTTAAGAAAGTAAATTCGTTAACTATCTTTAAAATTATAATATTAAACACGACAAGTGGTCGAAGTAACATAAATTGAGTCTTCTAAGGTTGATTTTTAATGAAATAGGAGATCTTTACCTTTGCGCGATTCAGGTGATGGATTTCTGCACGTCCATTTCCTTTCAAGGCACTTGCGATAATTTGATAAGCATGCTCGTCGTATTTTACTCTATAAAAACCTAAAAGGAAAAACAATCACAAATATTAGTTTCACAAAATATGTCACCAATCACAAAGAATTCTTAAACTAAAATTTTAACTTTGCTTACCAGTTTCTTGTATATTAAATATAATCCAACTATGATTTTGAGCAATGTTGGAAACATTAAAGGAGTAAGATTGCTCTTCCATAATGAATAAGGGTTTGGTATTGGCAAAGTCTGGATTAACACCGGTGGTGTATGTTATAGGTATCTTGTATAATTCTTTGGAAGTATATGATCCATTTATATAGAAACGTCTCTTTAAACAGAAAAAACAATTTCAAATTACAACAAAATAGATATTATATATCACCGAATCAAAATTATCATAGCTTAGCATATAAGGATCAATATATGTTAACAACATGTTTTTGTCGACACTGTGAGGCTTCGTATATAATCCTTTCGGGATCATATACGAAGGCGGCTAGGAATCCGACAAGTTTGGACCTGCCGACATTTTGAACCTATTTCAGATAGCGGCGGCACAAGGTCATTAGAGAGACGAGGATCTAACCTCGGTCGTTTTAAGTTGTGGACCTCTTGGTCTGTTTCACTTGACGAATTTTAAAGGTTTCGGGTCATCGTCCCAGACATTTTTTGGGTAGCGGCGACGTGGTTCGGGCTCAGCCGGCACTCTGGATAGTCTAGCAAGCGGCGGTGTGAGCGGAAACGATAGGTTCGTTCACTTGCGGTGGGCATGAGTGACGGACAGGTACCTTTACCAACCACCGGTCAACCTGTAACCCAACATTGAGCGGGGCTGGGGAGTTGAAATTCAACTGTGCCATGGCTTCGTCAGTCCTACGACGAGAGACCTTCTATCGAAAAGAAGCCGCAAGAAACTCAGCAAGGGCTGCTTTTTACTCCTTTTAATGTGTCACAGTCACATTTTTTTTAACTTCTCTAGCCCTTGTAAAAAATCATTAGAAAAATAACTTAACCGAATATTAATTAAAAGTATAGTTCTTCAAGCAAAGATTATTAACTCTACGCCTTTTTGTCCTTCATATAATTATCAATTATGCAATAACTTTTTAAATTTCTCTAAAGGCAGATCAGTAATATGGTGTGGAGGCTTATTATAAAACGCAATACATCTTCTCAAATATGAGCATCTCGTTTTTGCAATCTGAATCTTGAATAGCAAGTTTATTTTTATTTTAAGTTGACCGAATGGTAATCACATTTTTTTATAAACTGTTATGTTTTTTTTTATACGCACATAATGTTTTCATATATATACTGGGAAGAAAGATGGAATACAAATTTAGTTTTACTCGAGTTAAACTTATGATTATTAGTAGTAAAATGAGTGGACGACAACTACGGCAAACGAGCCGACGGCGACTTCTTCTGGCGTCTGGTTTGTATTCCCTAGATACAAAATGAAAAGTGTTCGCAACGGATACCAGAGTCCCTCAAGCTCTGCTGCCTCGGAGTGTTGGGATTCGGAGTCTGGTGCATCAGCGCTTGTAACTGCTCTGTCGCTGCAAAACATCGATATGACTGAGGACTACGCACGAAAACGTCCCTGCGAAATCCTATAATCGGACTCGAAACGGAGGACTCCAAAGGACCCCGCCCTTTCCTTATGGAAATCCGGTTTCGGTTTAATTGGACCAACCTATGATGGTTGGATAGAGGAAGCCTCCCTGAACAAAAGTCTCCATGGGCGCGAAGCTTCAAGTCAAAGGGTTTTGGTAGTTTTGGCCATCCAAAGTTTTTTTATTTTTCACTATCTCGAAAATCAATGGATCTCATGTTGGAAGGTTTTTGCTGATAGTTGCCCGATAAAAAAAATAAATATCAAATATTTTTCGAAGACCTTTCAATGACACCCCATTTGACCACCCCCGCCCCACCCCCAACCTCTGGGGTGGGGGTAATTGTGGTTTTCTGTTAGAACTCCATGATCTTATAACTGACCAAACACATGAGCATTGTCACACAGCCCTACTTTACTTCCACCCCCACCCCCCACCCCCAACAATGATAAGCTCTTTGATATGAATATGCGATTGTTGGCCCTGAAAAGGGCCGTTTTTTGTCTTTTAGACTACTGTACTCTTTTGACTCTTCTTCAGTCACTATTGATTAGCGGCATCTAAAGTATAATTTAGCAAATATGAAGTTAGATATTTGATGTTTTGGTGATGTCGAGCGTATCCTAAAAACCAAAAAATACTAGCAACGTGCGCGCAAACACCTAGTGTTCTACTGCCAGCTGGACACTGGCAGTAATAACCTTCAATAAGGTTCAGACCATCCTCATCATCGTCACTGTCATTGCCATCTGGGATCTTGAATGCAATAAAGAGTTGATATCGAGTTGCGTTTCGAAATCTTGAATACACCCACTTTTTATGGGCCAACTATCAGCAAAAACCTTCCAACATGAGATCCATTGACTTTCCAGATATTGAAAATAAAAAACTTCGGATGGCCAAGATTACCAAAACCCTTTGACATAGAGCTTCGCGCCCATTGAGACTTTTGTTTAGGAAGGCTTTCTCTATCCAACCTACATAGTTTGGTCCAATTTAACCGAAACCGGATTTCCATAAGGAAAGGGCGGGGTCCTTTGTCCAAAAAATCCCTGCGACATTTTATGGTCGTGGAAAGATCAACACGTCAAAATAGCAAAGGACAAAGAGAAGCTGGAACAATAAGAACTAATTGACCAGGAAGCTGAAGCTGAATGTCAACCAGCAGAATCCCGATTCTAGGCAATGAACAGGGATCCACTGCGGCGGGTATCAACGCGGATATCAAAACGACCAACACTGCCAACAAGGAAAATGAAGGAGCAGTGGACAACATAGCGCAAGAGGATACCACGGACGTAACTATTGTCAGCAGGTTTGAATGCATAAAAACCATTCAAAAGCGGCAAAAAGTTTAAAGAATCACGAAAGCCCTTGAGAAAGCGTTAAAAGCTCTTTCGGCACGGAAAACATCTGAAGAAGTACGGCGGCTTCAAAAAGATAACTAGTGCCTCTCCTACGGAGATGATTCGGAATGAAACGGTAGCGTTCCGTAAACCAATATAAAAAGTGTCATGCGTGAAGTCCGGTTGGACAGCATATAAAGTTTGAGCAGCATATAAAGAGCGCACGCGACGAAGAATTGAGACGCTCTATTCCTGTCTCTGTCGGCACCAGGTTGAACGCAAGGGATGGAGTGGATCTGGAAGAATAGTTACTTCCTTCTAAGATAAAACTACCTCTACAAGCGAAAGACAGAAAGAACAAAACTGCCAGCTATGCGTGGCAGCCGTTTTTTCTCCGAAAGCGACGTTACAGAAAAAGACTGCGGCATCACCTGCAGCCACAGTTGCACCGATCCCCAATTTTTCTGAAGCAATGGCCTTACAAGAAGATCACAAAGGCTGGACTGAGCAAATGAGAGAGAAGAAAAAATGTGCTGCTCGAAAAAAGAACAATACGGTGGCAACTCCAGCTACTACGGATCTTCTTCATCATTAAGACCAAGGAAGCCATCACCACCACCGATTGTCGCTAATAACACGCTGCTGACAAAATCCAGCGACAAGTACCTGTCGGTACAAAAAGAGAAGAACCCAGTTAAACCAAAAGTGAAACTCACTATACCAAAAATGGCAGCAACCATGCTCCATGAAGCCACCGAAAAGGAACTACCTAGTATATGACTTACACACATAGAAACACATATTAGTTTATGATTAAACACTGTGAAGTGTGTGTTCAAATTGAGTTAAAAATTATAGTCTTAGTAAACGTCAAATATAATCACGTGATAATCTCGTAATCATAGTTTTAAATTATTTTTTTTAATCATTGCCCGATGGATTATTTCAAATGAACTATCAATAAAAATATAAATATCTTTATTAGCTAGTTTAGGCTAGCTCTAGGTCGAAAGGGTCCTACAAGGTCCTGTAGGACAGTGTGAAGGCACAACGATGTTTAGTAGGTATGCTTTTGATCACCCACGGGGTTTCCTCGTTGTCGAGTGGGTGAACAAAAAAGAGCCCCACATAACTCCGCTGTCAACCCACGCAGCGGTGTATGCATAAGGTGCATATCCCGTCGAAAAAAAAGAAAGCTCGGAATGTAAAATTTGAAATGCATGATTTTATATATATTTTGCATTTTTCAATATTATCTTATATGATAAATTATATGTTAATAAAAAAATACAAAAAAAAAAGCGGGAGATTTGCCGCCTGACAATAACTTGTAAGCCGGGTTGATTTTTTCTAGTATTATCAATTAAAATAATTTATTATTTGTAATGCAGTTTTAAAGTGAAAGTTTTTTTTTATGTGGGGTCTAAGTTTTTGCATTTTTTTTTATCTAAATACTAGCTTTTACCCGCGGCTTCGCCCGCATTTCTTTTTTTTTTCAATATAAAATACCCTATGTTACTTCTAATACCTCCTATAATATACGTATGAAGTTTCATGATGATCGGTGCAGTAGTTTTTGCGTGAAAGTATAACAAACAAACTTACATTCACATTTATAATATTAGTAGGGATTAATGATTTGTTAAAATATGTTGGGTTATTAGCTGTGTAACCTTGATTATAAAGGTATACTTTGAAAAAAAGAACCTAAATAACCGTCACATTTAAATGCTGCGGGCGATTTTCGACTACTGAGCGACCTCTTGTTATAAATAAATACCTATCATTTAATGTAAGTACCTGATTTAGAAAAACGGTATTGTTGTCATAGTTCACTTTGACATCTAAAACTGGGTGACCAGCTTGTGATATCCACGATCCCATAACGGCAGCTACCGTAGCTCCTGAGTAAGTTGCCAGTGAGTTGGTGCTATTAACACCCTCTTGTAAACCTTCATAGAGCAATTCAGGGTAGCCAGACTGAAACTCACTGAAAAAAGCAAGTAAATAAAATGCTTTTAATATAAAAATGGACTTTTAAAAAGTTTAATTTGTAGATCTAAAATTTGGAAGTGTTTGCGAACAAGTAAATAACTATTTATTGGGTCAATTCAGCGCTACAAGCATTGAATTCTTAACAACGATGACATATTAAAATATTTCGTTTCTTAGTGTACAATAGCATATCAATCTGTACAAAAGGAACAAGTATATATACACAAAAAATAGGGTATGAAAAATTTTAAACGATAATAACAACATTTTTGAGCAGAACAGCTTTCACTACGATGAGAGTGATGCGTGTGTGTTGCCATTTTTTAAAGAAAAAATTAAAACAAACTAAAAGTTATTTCACCGAAATTTCATAAACTCGAGCTGAATTTTCGATATATTATTAAAGATTTAGATGAGAGAAAATTAAATTAGTCTGCGCGCAATGAAAGTACATAACACAATGTGCTTCAAATATGGCAGTGGGTAGTTCCTTGCCCTTGTTAGTGACAGTGGCGACATCTAGTTAACAAGTTCTCAACTCATGTTGGTAGCTAAACTATCGGCGTATTTAAACCACTGACTATTAACATAAAAAAGTATACATTGTTTCTTTATAGGAAATACTCTATACTTAAATAAACATACATAAACAGAAGCGATATAAAGACTTACTTTTTCGTTAGGTATATGTTCAATCCAAGTTTGAACGCATCGTCTCCTAAAAGGTGGTGTATCATTCTGATAATGGTACCAGCTTTCTGATAGGTTATTGTTCCGAAGTGACCACTGATTTCAGCTGGAGAAAACACTTCATTATTTGTGATAGGAACAGATTCAGGTGAATCGTCAGCATCGTATGCGGCGTAAACAGAACCAGTTACTAGTACGTTTTCTGAACCTACCTCTGGTTCTACCTATATATAAGAAAATGCATAACATTATTTTATAGATCATTAATAAAATTTTTAAAATATTACTTCTGTACATAAAGAACTACAGAAATATTTTATTCACAATAATCGACTTTCTTGACTTAATATTCACACCAATCCACAGCAAGCCCTATCAAAAAATAAAAACTTTATTTTATAGACCGCAACACAACACAACACAACATCTCCGATTCCAGTATACCAATGGCGAGCTGGGGCGGAAAATGGGGCGAAAATATAATTTTGCTTCGAGGCCTATATGTTTTATTGGCAAAAATGGCATTTTCAGCATCAGATCCAGTAGCGCGCGATGTAAGGGAAATATGTGATGTTGCCTAGGTGTTGACACATGTTGCATCTTACAAAAAACACCGACCTATCTCCCAAGGAACCAGAGTTGAACCGTCGGACTTTTTGCTGTCTGTGTGTGTTAAACCGAGAGGATTCAGAGAACAGGGAATGTTTGGGTCAATCGAAGCTCGCCTAATCAGGTAATTCTGAGAGTGATGTCTATGAAACCTGCATGCGCATCTCATGCAGCTCAACCCATGGTTCCTATTTATTTACTACAAATGTAACACTTCAGATTACAGATGTTGCAACCCAGTCTGAGTCTTCCATGAAATCTTGAAAGTGCCCAACTGTGAAGAACCTCAGCCTAGCACCCGATTATATTCACGATACTGCTCCTAGCCTGTTCAAAGTTCTTAAACCCGGCAGGATATTTTGAATAATTAATGGCGGATTGTCATTGAAAGCAAACTATTCGTATTTGCTTATATTTGTTTTAGACAAATATCTTGCAGCAGCGGTATAAACGCTTGAATGTTTCTGGTCACAATATCCGGTCTACCCTCGATAGTACCGTCATTAAAATCTGTGAAGTATTTTGCTACAAATAATTTGTAGTTCTAATAACATGCGGCCGCTCTAATCTTTTATGGTCTTCGACAGAGGAATTGTTGTAACATACAGCTGATACCAAGCTTTTAAAGTGTCTGGAATATGACCGATGACTCCATGCCCACTTTGTGCAAGATAATCATTGCAAACCTATTTTCTTTAACACCACATTCCATATTATAATTAGATAATGAACACGTCAAATATAGATATGGATTGGCGAGAAATAGAAAGAAGTTTTTAAAATAATAAACGCTTTCCAAATTCAAAATAATTAAAATGTTGAAAAAAAGAAAAGGTTTTATGTAACAGTATTTATGGCCAACCTAGTTATGTTGACAACTCATTACTTTATAAACGTGGCCGCCCTGTTTGTCTAATATTCGTTGTTGAAGGTTCTGCTTGAACTTCTCGACCCAAGCTTTAATTAAATTAACACTTGGACACTCACGCGTATTTTATTATATTATAATCCGTATTCAATTTAAACAGGCGTCGTACAGTAACGTAGGATACGTTGTATTTGCAAAAAAAAACATAAAAAAGCACGCTGTTGTCCCGTAAAGCGCTCCATTATGACTAAAACTGTATGATACGATTCAGGCCGACCGGCTCGCATCGGCTCGGCCCGGAAGGCATTTCACAATGCGGTAACGGAAATTGAAACTTGTAACAAGAAATTAAAGTTCATATTTCTGCTATATATACATTCCGCGACGGCCGTACGGCTCTGGTCGGCTCCGGTCGGCGCCGTTCGGATCCGAGCGGCTCCCGACGGATACCGCAACAGTTCCATCGACTGGCGAACGCAAACGGAGATTAGCGGTGCAGCGAGACGAGTCATTTGAAGTTGTGTAGTGTCTACAGGATAAGGACGTAATAACTTAAATAAATTATGGACACCGAAGAAAAAGTTATTTTCTTAGTTCAACATTTTCAATAATGTCGGCTGAAGGCTGCCGCAGCACGCAGCACGCATACGGCGCTCGCGGCTACCGTGCGGCTGCCGCGGCATGCGTCCGCATCCGTTCCGGTCCGAGCCGATGCGGACCGGTCAGTCTGAATCGTACCTATGAAGTGAAGCATAGTTTCCCGCCACCCAGGCGCTCCTCTTCCCAACGGTTTTCGAGAAATCTCGTGTTGCTATTTGCAAAAATTTTTGAATATAAAAAAACGGGGCTGTGTTCTAATGAAAAACAACGACGAAGCCAGCTTTAATGGAATAGTTAAAAACAGACATTACTACCCTACCAAGCCCAAATAAGCATAAATGATAATGGTATGGGTAGTAGAAGACTAATTTTCGCATATGAAAATAAAAAAAACAGTTATTTACCAATGAAGTAATGTAATCTTGAAAATAATTAGCAAAGCCTTCGTTCAGCCAAGTATTGCTCCACCAATGACACGTGACCAGGTTCCCAAACCACATGTGCGTAGTCTCGTGTGCAACGATTTGGGCTACTCTGTACTTGTAATAAGGTGTTGATTCTTCGGGGATGTAGAGGAGTAAGGATTCCCTTCAAGATGTACGGAATTTAAAAATAATTATTTAAAATAACAAATACATTGCTATTATCTTTGGACAAGCAGCTAATGCATTTATTTTATGGTAATCAACACACAATTATAGAAACAGGCGCCTATATACGATAAAATATTGGAGAAAATGCTTTTCTTGACTAATCTATCCAATGTTTACACCTGGGAAACCGCCGTGACAGCGATATCAAACGCGATGTTCTAGACCTGTAAATTTTTGTCTAATTGTCAGTACAGTTCTGAGAATAAGCTTATTTGCAATCTACTGACAGATGTTTTTTTTAATAATAAATAAATTCGATTAAGTAATTTAATAAATTATGAGGAATATATTTTCTGACTTATTTAATCAATTATTTTTTTTTTTATTATATTACGAGATACAAAATATATGGAGTATATGCAAAGTACTGCCCATCGCTCATATTTTAGTTAAAAAGCGAATATACAAGGGGACTGGAACATAGACGTTCAAAAAATTAAGGCTTTCGTATTGTGTGGTGTCCCAATCCCCCCTATTTTTGTTTTGCAAGTTTTCATATATTTCAGTTTCTTTCTAAATTTGAAAATTTTCAACCTGACCACTTTAAAACAAATTAAAAAGAAGACTGTTGACTAAAGGTTTTTTCAATTGATTTTTTTTTATTTTTATTTCTAAGACCTTTTGTTTTTTAGTAAAAAAAAAAATATCTTTAACATCGACTGAATCGATTAGTAAAATAAAATGGCGAGGGTTAATTTCTTGAAGGTTAGTTGGTTTGATTCCCGGTTCGGGTAAGTTTTTCGAGAAAATCTGTGAATGCAGCTATGTTTCTTTTTCAAATGTAGGAATGTTTTCTTGCAGTAAATTAAACTATACTCTATAGCACAGTAGTATGGCCTACATATTTCTTAGTTTTACCTATATCTTTCTTTGGACAAGAAATCTTTAAATAAGCCCTCTCACCGCTATGGCAGCACACGGGGCTTCTTTCCTATGGGACTATTTCTCGAACGTTTTATGACCTTAGATCTCTTCGTACTTGGTCTGTGCCATTGCCTCCTTGACGGTCTTATGGTGTCCCAAGCTCACAGCTGCCTTAAATTCCAATTCTTTGATGCTGACAACAAACGCTTGTACAATAATACAATACATAAGCCTTGAAAGCCTTGCGAACCAGCTTTTTCATTTTCAGACAATACTGTTGAAGGCTCTCATTGCTACGCTGCGCTAGCACTAAGAGTTAAGCTCTGTACACGTCCAAGGATTCTATCATCTGCTGGTACGTCGCATTGTCATCCAATACTTTAATGGTGATTTTATTCCTTTAATGGTAATCCCGTTTCTGACACCAAAATGTTACGAGCTGCGGATATCGGGTTGTCAAATGAAATAATTGATTTCCCGAAAAAAGTTCCAAAACAAGACCACTAATCAACTCCATTTGTCTCATGGACTCGCCGAAGCTGTCAGAAGGTAATTTTTAAATACCGACACGGAATAGTCCAGTCGCGAACATAAACCACGTTGACAATAGTCCAGTAACTCGCTGAGGTCACTTACTAAATCACTTTTTATTCGCTCCGAAGAATATGTAATCTCTGGATTTGGAAGTCCAAGTCGTCTCGACTATTTATGAAACCTTTATTAGATTTATATATTTACATATTATTCATTACGTAAATTCTTTAGTTACCGTACAGTGTGGAAGATGTGAAAAATTGTGGTAACGTCGGCACAGCTGATGGTATTTTATTACGAAGCTTTTATAACAATGAGGCGGCCAGAAAGAACGCTGTTACAGTTTTATTTCCTATGATAGAGACATAATTATACTATAATTATTCTTTCCACTGCTGCCCTGTAACTAAGTTTAACTGTAAATTTAAGAAAGCCCATATAGTAGCGATATAGGTACAGCAAAAAATAACGGTACCATTTATTTAAAGAACCGAAAATTATGGTACTTAGACTTTAAGATATTTCAATTAAAATGGTATGACGTCATATCCTTTTATAAAGGTATCATTATTTTCCGGTAATTCAGTCCCTGGTTTGAAAAAAAGGCTTGCAACTTAATATGCAACCAGAGCTTTTTTCCTTTATTGCTTTTTTTCACGAAGTCCTGAAGTGAACCTAGATAGTTTCATATGTAGATAATTTAAATGGCGTTCCAATGGTATCTAATTTTTTTCCAAGTAATGATCTTTTACAGACTCTAAAGTTTTATCTCAAAATTTAAAATTTTATTTTAATGAATTCTTTTTGGTAGGGATAAGAAAATATAATTTTGTTTTTGAAAGGTTGATCTTAGATTGTGAGTGTATATCCAAATCGTTGTAGCTATTACTTTAATTTTTATTTACATATTTGTTTAGTTCTGTATTTATTCTACTATGAGGTAAGTATAATAACAATAAATTTGTCTTATTTTCACATCAATTAGCCTAGCCCAAAGTAATCGTTATAAAGCTTGTATTATGGATACTAGGGTAACGAATAGACAAACATATGTATATTTTATCTACAAAATATTTTCTGACCTTGATGTGTGTAACTACCCACTCATGACTTGTGCGAATTCCGATATTGTATATATTTTTAGAAGAATTTCGTGTTAAATCATATCACATGCTTTTGACATGTCCATGCATTGTTATTTATTATATTAAAGACTTCTTGCCTCCGTTTGTAAACAGCTAGAACTGTGAAACACTTCTTTATAAAGCTCGTTTAAGTTGGTTAGGTCGAAAAATCTCAATAAATCAGAAAGAAATTCAAAACTCCAAAAATATTATAAGATACCTTTTTTGGAAGAGTATCCAAATTAGATACCTTAATTTTCCTTTCGATGTCTATTTTCCTACCAGCCTATATCATATTACCTGTAGGTCACCAGTCCCCAATTTTCCATAGCTCCTGCTCTAAAGTTTATAAGAGCAATGTGATCCAATTTCAGGTTTGGATTCGTGGAATAATAGTCGATTCCAAAATAGGCGCCTAAAGCTTCAACGACTCTCAAACCAAAATGGAATGCATATTCACTCTGATTTACTGCTTGTGGTCTAGTAAAGATACCAAATTCCTTGGTCCCATCGCTACTGTTAGAGTATCGCGCAGCTTCAAACTCGGATATAAGGAAAGCCACCAAATAAGTTGGCATACGAGGAGTTGGATAGAATACTTCGCGGATGTATCCATTTGTTCTGAAAGTCAAGACAATATTTTAATATAAAATAATTAATTACAGACTACTACATATATTGGGATGTTTTAATGAAGGAATATTTATTTTTTTATCGTGTATAGGTAAGCGCTTGATCGCTATCACGCCTGATGGTAAGCGAAGCCGACACCGCGACGATGCGATCTAGGATGTAACGCGCCTACCTAGAAGATTTTCCAAAACAGTTGAGAGAACGGCAAACGATATTTTCCTATACCTTTTGTAATCTTAACTGTAAAGAATATTGCAATTCTAAATAAGCACATAACACTTTTATCTACACTCGCGAGCAACCAAATCGACTCAAGCCCTAACTCTGAGTATAGACTCTGTTTTCAAGAAAGTTATAGGAGATATTTTTAAAAACTATATATCATCTGAAAGCTCCAAACTGCAGCTTTAATAAGATATCACCATTATCAATATCCGTTCATTATCTTTGTAATTAATGATATCTAAACATAAATACAGGAAAAACAGGAATTTGTGAGAAGATGTTGTGGTTGGGTATTTTAGAAATAAAAGAAAATTGATTAAGAAAATACATAACAATTTAATAAATCAATACTTGGTATTCCCCCCCCTAGCCCTAATCACCGCTTGAAGTCGATTCTTCATTGATGTGATCAACTTTTTGACGTCCTCTTGAGGTATGTTAACCCACTCTTCCAACAATGCTGCCTTCAACTCTTCCACCGTCGAAGGGGCTTGATTTCTGGCTCGTACTCTTCGTTTTAACTGGTCCCATAAATGCTCGATCGGATTCAAGTCTGGACTGAGCGCAGGCCAGTCCATTGTACGCATCTGGACTTCATCCAAAAACTGCTGGGTAATGCGCGCTGTATGACAACGAGCATTGTCGTGCATTAAGACGAAGTCCTCGCCGACAAATCCTTCATAGGGAACAACGTGTTCCAGGAGAATATCGGTGATGTACCGATCAGCTGTAAGCCCGCCTCCTCGGCCTCCACCAGGCACGAAAACGAGCTCCGTCTTTCCCTCTAAAGAGATGCCGGCCCACATCATACAGGAACCACCGCCATATGCTACTGTTTCAGCGAAACAGCATTGGGCAAATCGTTCGCCCGGACGCCTGTAGACTCGGCCTCTTCTGTCGTTGCCATGCAGACACATTCTGCACTCGTCAGTAAAGAGAACCGACTGCCATTGGGCAATGGTCCAATTGACATGCTCTCGAGCAAACTGAAGACGCGCTTGTCGGTGGGCTGCAGTCAATTTGGGCCCCGTCGCAGCCGTTTTTGGAGTGAGATTGGCTGCTCTCAGTCGTCTTCTTATTGTCCACTCGCTTACAGCTACACCACGAACGTGCCTGAGTTCTTGTTGAACATCAACACTCGTCAGATGCCGATTGCGCAGCGATGTTGAGACAATGAAACGGTCGTCTCTGTCAGAAGTACACCGGTGGCGGCTGGTTCTTGGTCTTCGATTGAAGGCACCGGTCTCTCGAAATCGTCTGTAGACCCGGGACACAGCAGACTGGCTCAAGCGAAGCTGGGCAGCGACTACTCGCTGGCTAAGTCCTTGTTCCAACAAGGCAACAACTTGAGCGGCTTCTTCAGGTGTGGTATCCATGGTAACGTGGAAAAAATGATTGCAATTCTCGGAGATGTGTACATGTCAACTTGTGATAAGCGACTGATAAGGTGTGCCGGTTGCGAGAGCTTTTATAGGGGTGGCAGTTAGCGCAAGTCGCGGATAGCGTAATGAGCAAAACGACTCATAGTGCTATTGATGTAAAAATGAATGCGTTAGATTTAAAAAAAAAAAACAATATTAGTGTTTTATGAAAGCTTGTATATTGAGCTTTCTAATGACAGTCTTTTTTTATAAATACCTTGTATACTTTACGTAAAAACAAAGTTTGTAAGCAGAATGAGGGCTTGAGTCGATTTGGTTGCTCGCGAGTGTATAATATTCAATTTTTCATTTACTGACTAGGCGTGAATTCTTCAAATAACCTGTTTATACTCGCAAGTATTATTAACAATATATACTTACAAGTTCATGGATGTTTGCCTTTTGGTATTCGCTAAAGATGGCTTATAGTTCGCAGGGCGGTCGATTATCAAAGTAAAAATAGCTTTCAGTTCTGGTTCGTCTAAACAAGGAAATACTTTTCTCGCATGTGTGGGTTCCATTTGCGTTGCACCGAGCCATCTAGAAATCGAAATTATGAGATATAAGCGAGAATCGAAATAGGAATTTTATTTTAAATAAGGATGCCAATAATTGTTTACGTATCCAATATTTCTACAGAAAAAGTAAAAATGCCAGTAGCCCGATGGCTAAAGTAAGCGCACCATTCGCGAAAGATGAGTGAAACAGCTAAAGATGAGTGACTTAGTTCCCATCCAATATAGTGTTACTTTATTAAAACTTTAAACTTTAATAGAAACAAGATATTAGTTTCAAAAAGACTTTGTTACAATCAAGCTTTTATTATTGCTCGTAAATAAAACGAGTTAAAAAGCCCAAACTCGATAGGGTTGTGTCGTTTTCTATGGCCGCCTTCCAGCTCCAGCATCAGATCAGCTCCAAGTCATCGTAATATTACATTATCACGCGATATAGACATGCAAAATTTCAGCTCAGTCGAAAACCGGCAAGTGGGTCAAATTTAACTTGCAAGATTTCATTACAGACACCGGGAAAGGTGTCAGAAAATAAAAGCTTGCAAAAATCGATACGGCTGACAAGTTATTTGCAGGTGGGATCGGATATCAAAAGGTTGCGGACTTGAGTCCCACATACATAGATATAGTTAGTTATACTATATTGAATGGAAACTTAGCTACTTATCTTTTGCTATTTGAGCGTCGACAATATGACAACATTCTGGATATTACCCGAGCTAATAAAATATAACGTTTTCTACATTAATTGGACCGAGAGCGAAACCAGTAGTTCGGAGTGGCGCCACCATAATATGGAAAATAAAAGCCACTCGGCCACGGTGGCGGTCGTCTTTGGATAATATATGTTCGCCGATGGTGCCGGCATATGTCTCTTATCGTCTGCTTGCCATTTTATATCAATGCACAGAATGAAGTTGTATAGATAATAATGATAACTCGTACGTCACAGTAAACAATTACAATTCTGTTATATTGTTTTATAATATTTGTTTTGTTGAAGCTACTAAGCTACAATACTTTAAAGAAATATTAACCGTTATAATGTCTCGCCACTTGAGAGAAAGATAATAACAGACTCGGCTTATCATTGATCGGTCACTATGAGGTATACAATGTATAGGCATGATATGCATTCAATCAGTGTTTTGGTATGTAAGAATAATAGATTGTGTTCATTTGTTACAAAACAGTGTAAGTTTAAATGTTGTTTCGCATTCTTCATTGTAAATATTCTAACAAAGCCAATCCTACTGAATATTTACTTATAAAATCAATCGTGGATGATGATATTTTCGATAAGGACAAGAAGCCAAATTCCAAAATGTTAAAAAACTATATCAAGTAAAAATACATTTCATAGCTTTATCTCTTTTCGTATAGATCAGGTAATCGCTGTTTGTCAAAACTGCTCAGCATGTACTGAATGTGTCACGGATTGGGTTATCTTTGATAAATACTTACAATATTGTGATTATGCTGTAAGATAATTTTCTATCGAGTACACAAAAAGACTTATAAATGTTTAACTGTTATGAAACAGTCCACTGGTAGGTGAAGTTATTGAAATATAACAATTTTACCCACGTGGCTTCGCTCGCGATAATGCAGACTACCGATTAAAGATGAAAGGTACCCGTTGTACATTTCTGTCTCCTAACAAAGAGTTTGCAAAATATCATAATGAACGGTTGAGTAGTATTAGTATTCTTATTACTAATTATGACGCTCTCATAATTGTTTTATTCATTTATTATTTCGAGAGAAGTATACTTTTGAAAGCGAATACGAAAATCGGTGTATATAAATTTAGTTATCTTGGCAGTATTTTATTTAGAAAATTATTATTTTAAATTGTATGAAAACGAAATACGACCAATTACAACCCTACTTTATTATAACTATTTTTTATATTGCTGAACAGTAATTTTGTTACGCAATAATGTGTTATTCCATAATAATGCAATATGTTTAGTAACACTATTTAATGTTTGTGTCCAGGCGCAGCGTGACGCGTCAGAAAATTTCATAAATTTATAAACGTTAAAACATATAACGAGATTTAGATCTACAAAACGTTAGGAAAAATGCCGCAAATTCTAACTCTTTCCTCAAACAAATCGTTTGAAAACTCTTGTCAACAGACGTTGTGAATGGGTGGTAGGTTAAAATGTTGGACGATGCATAACAACTTATTTTAAGTGCATTTTAGTTATTTTTCCCTTTCATTCATTTTCAAATATTATCTTTTCAGTTTTAGGTTTTTTAACAATAACATAATACTGATCACTTAACAGTTAATTCAATAATTTTATACAAGAATCGCCATTGTATAATCGATACTGAGCAAAATATATTTAAACAATGAAACAAAATACTTACTTTTTAACGCCATTTTCAATATAATAATTCCTATAAAATCCGTTCAGATCATCCCTTATTGGTCCGATATAAGAAATTTGAAGAACATATTCGATACCAACTTCAAGATCATTTAGAAGATTTATATAAACGAAAGTATAAAATGTGTCAAATGTAAGAGGATTTAAATCACTCAGGGCAATTTGCTGGCCAGTTATCTTAGCCACTGAAATATTTGCAGAAACGAAAGTAAGATTTTCTGAATGTAGTTTTATTTGGTTAGTTATTTCACTAATTGTAAAAGTTATCGCTACTTGTCCATCAAAAGTGAAGGCGCGCTCATCGTTTGTATCGAAATATGGCGTTATAGAAATCGAATAAGCTGATGGTATTATAGACGTGTTTAAACGATAGTTTTGATCGCTATACACATTTTGTATAAGAAGACAGGAAGTCAATACGATGAGCTGATACATGGCTGTAAGTAAAAAAAAAATATATTGCAACATTAGGTACTAACATTTTCAATAGTTTGAAGAATGCTATTTTGAAGTATAATTTCACTTTTGCAAATTCTATTTAAAAGAAAACTTTCAAAAAAGAATAACACAAAAATAAAAAGAAGGAATTCTAGTTTAAAAAGAAACATGTTTTTATGCTAAATCGAACTATAAAATATCAAAAAGAAATTCAGTATCCTAATTAAGTAATCAACGAAAACATTAATGTCATTATAAGAAAAACGTGGAGTGCACGATATCGAGTGTTGTACTCGATTCATTTACTAGCTGACCCGGCCACGCATTGGTGTGGCTCTGTTTTTATAATATTTTTTTTAATTTTAAATTAAAATTAAACCTATCAAAAATAAAATTAACAAAACCGTCAGAGTCAGTCAGTTGAGTAGTTTCGGAGTTCATCGCGGTTCAACATTGTGATAGGGATTTTTTATATATTTCTATAGATTTATTAATTGTTTACCAAAATACCTGACTATGTTTATTGCAAAATGCAGAGTTATTGTCTCATTTTTCCATCGGTCATCCAAACGCACTGCAAGCTACCACCCTTGCTTAGTTGCCATTCCTACCTGTTGCACCAAGCGCTTCGCAACATCCTTCATAATGCCCGCAGCAAAAGAGTGGAACTCCCTCTTTGCGTATGTATTTCCGAAAACATATAATCCGTCTATTTTCAAAGTCAGGGTGAATAGGCACCTTCTAGGTTAGCTGGTTCCATCGTGGATCTTGTCTTGACCCCCGGGCTTGATTGAGACAAAGAGCAAACCCATTCAAAATTTAAAAAAATAAGAATTTCATACATAGCACCACACGCTTTTCCTACAATGACATAAATTGTTGTTTTGAAATTTATTACTAACTTTTTAGTTCGGCTTACATTAAAAGCGTATTTTCTTTAACTATAATTTATTTTAAATTTTTTAAGTTCGATCTGCTATAGAAGTGTGATTTTTTTCATAATTTAAAAATTGTTCAAAATTTTATTATTAAAAGAAATTGAATTGTTGTATTGTCATCAGTCTCTAATAAGTATGCAAAGGGGTTTGAAGGTGTTGGCCCTAACATCAGTCGCCATTTTGATTTTTTTTTTCAAAATCGCGGGGCACAATAAATATCATATATTTGGATGGGGACATTTATACAAGAATAAAATGTCATATAACATAACATCATAAAGCGTCACGTTTCTGAGTTATTCAAAGATAAAAATAACATTTTGTAGTTATTCCATGTTGTTTAATTTTTACTTTTAGTCTTAATCAGACAAAGAAAGAAAACAAATATTTTAATACTAATAGGGTAAGTCCGGGGGAGATGGCCGCAAGTGAGAGATGGCCAGTTCAATTATTTTCGGAACTTAGACCTAGATGACGCTAGTTTACACTTAGTTTGCTTCTGGCAGCAGAGGCAACTAGCAGCACGTGCAAAGTTAAAGTGAAATTAAATCAAAAAGTAAGTAAAAAAAGGTTTATTTGTTTTTAATAGTAGTAAAACTTTTTACTGGGTTTATACCTTACCTCGTGGTAAAAATTTTTTAATTGATACTTGTACATATTATGTTTTATCATGTTTGGTATGATCGGTGTACTGTGTTCTAACCTCAAAACTTTACTCTATGGCTAGTCGTTTATTTTTATATTGATATGGCCATCTCTCCCGGTCAATTGAGGAGAGATGGCCACGTAAGGTCCGGTGAAGATGGCCTCTTTATTAATTTTATTTAGTATGCTTCATTTAAATTTTTACTATTTTATTGCAGATGCCAAATGTTTACAAGCGAAAAGCATTTTCAACGCGTGGCAATTGGACGGAAGAATCACTCAAGGCGGCCATACAATCTGTTAAAAATGGAGAAATGACTATCTACTCTGCATCAAAAACTTATGACATCCCACGAAAAACATTAGAACGAAGATACAAAAATAACAATGATAAAAAGGGACCTATGGGGCCATCTTCTATGCTGGGGGTAGAAAATGAACAAAAACTTGTTGCTCATATAAAAACCATGCAAAGTAAAGGATTCCCGTTGACTATTGATGATGTCAGAACAATTGCATTTCATTTTGTAGAACGACTGAACATATCACATAGATTTAACAAAAAATTTGAAAAAGCTGGCTACGATTGGATGCAAATGTTTTTGAAAAGAAATTCTGATATTACACTACGAAAGTCTGAAGGAGTTTCATTGGCTAGATCTCAAGCTTTGAACAGAGTAGAAGTTGATGCTTATTTCAAGTTATTGGAACAGGTTTTGACTGATAATGATCTTATAGGTAAACCGAACTGTATTTTTAATATGGATGAATCGGGTTTGCAATTAAATAATCGTCCTGGACATGTATTAGCTAAAAAGGGATCTAAAGCTGTATCTACGATAACTTCCACTGAGAAAGGAGAAACTATTACTGTGATTGGATGTTGCAATGCCGAAGGCACTTTTTTGCCACCTGCATGCATTTTTAAAGGTAAAAATAAAAAAGCTGAATTCTCAGACGGCATGCCTCCAGGTTCCCAAGTTTTTATGTCAGAAAAGTCGGCTTACATAACATCTTTACTGTTTTTAGAGTGGCTTAAAACCCACTTCGTGCCAAGGAAACCATCGGGCAGAGTCTTGCTGCTATTAGATGGTCATTCTACCCATTGTAATTCAGTTGAAATGTTAGAATATGCAGTCGCTAATGATGTTATATTGTTATCCATTCCAAGTCACACGTCACATTATTTGCAACCTTTAGATAGATCCGTATTTAAATCTCTGAAAAGTCATTTTTACGAACAATGCAGACTTTGGATGAAACAAAATCCCAATCGGCGAATCTCAAGACTATCTTTCGGCACATTACTGAAAAACGCTTGGGTAAAAGTTGCCTCTGCTGAGAATGCTATAGCAGGCTTTAAAGCAACGGGAGTATTCCCTTTTAACCCAACTGCAATACCAGAATATGCATTTCTTACCAGCTCGGTAGACATAACATCTAATCTAACCGTATGTCAAAACTCAGAAGTAATACCAAGTTTATCTAAAATATCGCCTTTTATTGATCCAGTACTCCTATCTTCTGACAAAAATACGTCTACGAATGAACCAAGTACTTCTAAAACGTCATCCATTTTACAAACAATAACCCGCAGTAATCAATCGATTGAATCTGAGCATGACCTAATATTAACTAATTCTTTTAAAGAAAATACTCAAGTTTGTCAAGAACTAACGAAACCCTGCAAAACAAAAAGAACAACAACTGTTTCTAACCAAGATGACATGAAGAAACCTGATACAGAATTGACACCATCTCAAATCCTGAAAGAAATTTCTCCAATACCACATAAATTTTTTGAAGCAAGAAAAAGGTCGAAGCAGTTGGGTACTCTTTTAACTTCCAAATCTCACATAGAGATAAGAAAATCCAAAGATCAGCAAAAATATGCCAAAGAAGAGAAGTCAAAAATTAAAAAAGAAAAAATAGTGAGAAAAAGTGAAAATAAGACTGATAAAACTATGATAGCTATAAAGCGAAAGGCAGTTCGTAAGATCTCAGAAAGTAGTGAAGATGGAGAAGAGCCCATATACTGCGACTCAGATGACGATACTGAAAATGAACAAGACAACTGTGCTGGATGTGGGGAGAATTATTACACTACCCAACTTATTGAAGATTGGTTGCAATGTGTAATTTGTTCATTTTGGGTTCACGAAAACTGTACTGAGTTTAACCATATGTGCTCAAAGTGTGGCCATAAGAAGAACAGAGAAGAGAAGCAGAAAAATACAAAAAAAATAAAGTAAAGTACTGGCCATCTTCCCCCTACTACCATGGCCATCTCTCCCGGATAACTCGGGAGAGATGGCCAATCGAGACTTCTAGTTGTGATTTTTTTATAAATTTATTTGATTAGAATTTGTTGATTACGTTGTGTTTTTTTATGGTTAAATGATTAAAGACTGATTTAAAATAAAGATTTAAGAAGAAATATCACTAGTTTGATTTTTATAGCGTCTCATAAAAACTATGGCCATCTCCCCCGGACTTACCCTAATTGATTTTTTTCATTAATATTTTTTTAATACAATTCAGTATAGGAATCAGATATAAATGTGTTTAATTGTGATTGTAATTGTATTTAATTTGTGACCGCAAGCAAAAGTACCTGATGGTATGGCCAATATGGGCGCTTAACGCTTATAATAAGAACAATACCATAAGAGCCAACGACCATAAGACTTTTTCTCATGGATTGTCACATATTACCTATACTTTTATTTTAGTGAATAATTCCGAAAAGTGACGCTTTAGGATATCATGTTAGATAACATTTTATGTTTGTATAAGTGTCCTCTATCTAAATATATAACTTTCGTTGTGCACCGCGATTTTGAAAAAAAATCAAAATGGCGACTGACGTTAGGGCCACCACTCCATAGAAAAATCTTCAAACCCCTTTAAAATTAATCTGACGTTTTGATATGGTCAAAAATCGCGTGTGAAGATTCCGTTACAAACAAACATACTGTTGTAATTAATAAAAAACGTGTTAATAATCCCAACACCTTTCAAACAAAGTTATGTATTTGTTGAAAAATGACTAGACAGTTGTTCGTATTAAACCATCCAAACTGTTAATCATATTTATACTTATTTAAGTGTAAGTTTAAGAATTGTTGATATATATTTCTTATTAATTATATTTGATTTTACATACTAAATAAACTATTGATCTAGCGCTTACCTGTTGTCTTCACCATATAAAATGATAATTTCAACTGAAACTCCAAATCATAAGAATCAGTTGAACAACTAAATAGATAAGAATCATCTAAAGAGTAACGTTATCGGTACTTAACGTACTTCTTAGACAATTTGTTAAGAAAGCCGTAAAAGTAAATTTATTTATAAATAGGACAACTTACAAAACATACACAAAGTAGAAAATGAAACATTTTCAGATTATGTGGCTTCAGCAATGGTGCTGTTTCAATCACAAGTTGCCACGACATGCAATACAGGTTGCAAGGTATATGCAAACGATGTTAAAGATTAATTTTTGACGTGATAACGTCTTATAAATTGGTTGCGGCTGGGAGTCACTTATGAAAAAGTGTAACGCTCGGTAACGTTACGATGAGTCACCGAACGAGAGAGAGGCCCGCCGAATGCCTTGCGTCTCTCTCCCACTCAACTATGATCGGTCTGCCGCGCGCATTGTGCAATTTAATTATATTCATATCAATAAATATTCTACCGAGAAAAAGACGTTGTCACGTAAAATCTTCGCCCGTAAAACCGACTTTACAGGCAAAAAAAAAAAAAAAAAAAAAAAAAAAAAAAAAAAAAAAAAAAAAAAAAAAAAACGACTTTTATATGTAGGTAAGTGAACTTAACAGATCATTGTCCAGCAGATAAAAATTTAATGTAAGTTCTTTTCGCATGCAGGTGAGTTCTATAGTTCCTGATTATTTTAGAAATAGTTCTGGCGTTTTTACCTCGTTAAATGTCAATTAACAAAATGATCTGCTGCTATAATTCGGAACCGATGTCCGAGTGCCAGCAGATCATATCAGAACGTTTAAATAGTGAAAAAAACACGATATTCATCGTGTAAATTTAACTATTCATTTGAATTATTGAGCAAGGTTGAACTCTTCCGATTTTCATATATGCCTATAAGTCGAAAAACGTAATTTTTATAGGTTCAAACAAGTTTTAGGGCTGAAACTATTTCGCTTCTCACATATTTGTATAAGAAATGCAATGTAAAAAAAAATATTTTTTATAGCTTTAAACGAGTCTCGAAGGCTGGAATTATTTCGCTTTTTACATATTCGTATGAGAACTGCAATGTAGAACTCGATTGGAGTCCAGAACTCAGGTTCGAGTGCCAGCAGATTATCTGAGAAGGTTTTAAAACTCAAAAAATATAATTTTTCACATATAGTATAGTCTTTACTGGATATATACTATACCAACATAGAGTATGTATAACAAGCAACATGCAATAGAAGCATTTTGTACATGATAATCGTATATACGACGCTATGTGCATTTCTGAAACGTGGCTAACGGAAGAAAAGTTAAATTTAAAACATTTCAATGGTTACATAATAGCGGCCTCATTTTGCAGAAAAATTCGGATCGGAGGGGGTGTTTGCATACTTCTTAAGAAGCATATATAATACGTAGAGAAGAATGAAATTGCAAAAATGTCCTACGAATATATACTGGAAATAACTGCAGTAGAGCTTTGTAAAGAAAATATGTTAATTATAGTAATGTATTGGAATAGAAAAGAGGAAAATATGTTTTTGAGACAATTACAAGTAATTTTAACATACTTTATTAAAAAATACAATAATTATAATATTGTCATAGGCGGAGATTTCAACATGGATATGCTACAATCTAATAATAAAACTTATAAATTCCTCAATTTATTTTTAGAATACAAATTTAGACAACATATCAAAACCACCAACCTATACCTTAGGAACCACAACTACATGTTTAGACCTTGTCTTTACGGACTTTAATAATACGCATGTAAAAACAACCGTAGAAGAACTGGGATTTTCTTTTCACTCGGCAGCAATTATACTTTTGAAAATACCAAAACAAATCAAATAAAAAGACTATCACACCGGAAAACGGATTTATAACAAAAATGCAACAGATAAGTTTAAAACTCAATTACTGTTAATAGATTGGAACGAAGTAATAGACGAACAAAAAAAATGTAAACGAAAACTACGATATGTTTAATAATAGGCTTATGACATTACTCAACCAAACTATACCAAAATGACGAATTAAATTATAGTCAAAGACAACTTACTATGGTTAACAGTAGGAATAAGCTGAAAAGATTCGATATATAATAAATTTAAACATTCAAATAATAAAAGTAAAACTATGTGGCAAATTATGAACGAGAGAACAAGTAAAATAAATTCAAAGGAAAACGTAATTAAATTAAAAAAAAATAGTAAGTTCTGATCCAAAACAGGTCGCTAACTCATTCAACAACTTTTTTGCATGGATTGGCGAGCTTCATCCTGAAGCGGCGGCAAACGCCGGCCGCCTTCGCGGCCGCCCTGTTCTTAGTCCAACACAAAACACCATATTTATAAACACCACCATCCAAGCAAATTTCAAAATGGATATGATATCAGACAATACTATCGTCAGATTGCTCGTTTTTCGACGGCATTCAAAATTTTCGAGAAGGCCATTTTTAATCGCGTTGATAAATATTGTGAAAAATACCAAATATTCGAGGATTGTCAAAATGGTTTTCGAAAAAACCGCTCCGTAGTTCTAGCAGTGTACAAATATATTGATGAAGTTTTCAAAATATTAGATAGCAATATAAAATAGTATGGTGAAGGCATCCCATTAGATGGCAATGATAAGGTGCAACACAATATATTATTGAATAAACTGTACGGGATAGGTATTGGCGGCTATGAATGGTTTGCGTCGTACCTAAGGGATAGGGATACCATTTTCAAAGCTAGGGTGAACCTTTTGGGTTAGCTCGTTCCATCGTGGATTCTGTCTTGGCCCCCGGGCTTGATTGAGATCAAGAACTAACCCATCCTAAATAAATAAAAGCAGAAACTCGCTGAGATCGAACATTTCGATACCAATACCAATAATATCTCATGCGAGCGCTCCCATTGGAAGGTAATAAATGCATCTATACAATAAGGAAGTGTCGTTGGATGCCTTTTATTTTTGATTTACATCAAAGACCTTCCTAAAGCTATAGTTATAGTTTTTCATTTATAATACTTGAGTTTTGTTTGTTTTTGGTGCAGCCATAAATGGTCGAGTTCCGATTGGAATTGCAAATGATCATTGGTATTTTCAACTCTGTGTTAAATATTAAGATCATTTGCGTACAACAGAAAATTACAGAAATCAAAACAACTGTGTATATTATTAATAAATAATATAAATAGTAATGGACCTAATATTGAGCCCCGTAGGATACCAGAACTTATTGAAATATATTCAGATTCACATTCATTTATAACGACTTTCTGGGGTCGGTTAGTTATATATAATTTAAACTACCTCCAGAGGTGTCCACGAAGATGTTGTATGCCGATTTATCAAGCAATATTCTGTGACTCTACCGAAAGCCTTCCGAAAGTCAGTATAAACACTGTCTACACGTTTATTACCATAAAACCTTTTGAAAAAATAAGTCACATAAATCGAAAGATTGGTACAAATAAATCTTCGTACAACAAAACAATGCTGTTGTACGATGATTATGTTATGAAGTGAAGGATATATGCTTTTATGAATCAATGTCTCAAAGAGTTTAGACAGAGCATACACGATAGATATAGGACGGTAGTTATCAACTTAAGATCTATCCAACTCCTTTAAAAACGGGAACAATACGCGCGGCTTTCCAAATAGTTGGACATACACCCTCCATAAGACATTTTTTAAATACATATTTTATAGTATGACATTGACATAGTGACTTTGCAATGGATTTAAGGAAAAGTTATCGACCCCTGAACCTATCGTTACATCTTAATTGAGTATCTTTTTATACACATTTTCAGTAGGAAAGGATATATTGGTCAAAATAAGATCGGATATTTGATTATTATCCGAAAGAGAGTTATCGTCATAATCTGCAGTTAAAGTTCAAGGTTCAAAGACTGATCAAAACACGATGAAAACAAGCGACCTACATCATCGGGGTTAAAAACAGCTTCATTGTCATTCGTGACTACTGTGAATGTCTGCTTTCCCCTTATTATTATTTACTTAAGTCCAAAAGCACTTAATATTATCGTGTATGCCGTTTTGAACCGTTTTCAGGTACGTTTTGTAGCATGTTTTAGCTTCCTTTTGACATTTCAGAATCCTATTGATTTTTAATTTTTTTCCATTTAATCCAAGCACTGTTTCTATTCTTGAATATGTGAAAAAGAAGTTTTGAGAACCACACTGGAAACTGAATGAATTTGACAGGTTTATTAGTTATGTCTTTAATATTTAAACAATATATTTTATCATAAGGTAAACTGACCGCGCTTTCTGCATCCTTTCCTTAAAACAAGGAATTTTAAGAGATGAGGTAATGCTGTCTGTAGTCAGCAGATAAAAAAAGAGGATGATTATTGTCAAGTGGTACAAAGCCTGCCATGGACGTATCTTTAATTTTTCTAATAAAAAGGTCCACTCTACAATTTCGGACCTTATAAATTTGCGTACAGTTTAATGTTGATATGAAAATAATTAAGAGTTTGTTACCTGTAGGTATTTCAGTTATTACTAAGAATGAGTTCCATATAAATCCCACAATCGCACCACTGTACGGTGGGTAAATTATAGTCATCCACATAATCCATAATCCACATAATCGCTAACACCCGCAGACTGCAACTTATTGGAGAGGTAGTTAAAATCTTCCATATACATCCGAATTCACTCTTGAAGAAATTACTAATAATCAATCAATAATTACGTGAGCGCATTTCAATCAATATGTGATCGACCAAGGAGGAGTGTTCATTTATAAAATCAAAATCAAAAAAATCAAAATCAACATAAATTTATTTCATAGGCCCTTGCGGGCACTTAAGATCGTCAATTTTACAAAATCAAGATAATATTCTTTTATAATAAAGATAGCCCGTGCGCTAGCGGCAAGTATATCCGCGGAGTTGATGCCACGCATGTAATCGCCACGAGCGACCCGATTCCGAACGTAGGGGCTAACATGAAGAAGAATCGGGCAAGAAACTCATGTGCCAAAACTCTTATAAAATCGCCAAATGTCTTACAAATTTGTGTTTATTAGAAAACGATTCAGAGAACGAGCATTTTTTTTAGGTCCTCGCTGCCCTATCATTCAAAAAATCTTTAACACTGTAATAAGCCGTTTTGCATAACTGAGTTTTTATTAAAAAATTAAATTTATTCATTGACAAGTCATGCATGTAACATGGCAGCGTGTTGTACATTCGTATACAGTGACCTGCAAAGGAGTTGCTTATTTTATGGAGCCTATACCTGGGCATTGCTAGCTTGTCTTTATTTCTTAAATTGAAATTATGATAGTCACTAATTTTTCCAAATTTAATATCTTTACACTTGTGTGCATACAGTAGGTTTTCATAAATATATTGTGAATGTACAGTCATAATACCAATTTCCTTAAATTTTTCTCTTAAAGACTCTCGGAAGCCCATCCTATAGATCGCCCGAACAGCCCTCTTCTGCAGTACAAAAATGCAGCCAATATCAGCGGCATTTCCCCACAGTAGTATCCCGTACGACATAATACTGTGGAAGTAGCTAAAATAGACTAAGCGCGCAGTTTTTACGTCTGTTAACTGACGAATCATTTTTACGGCGTATGCTGCAGAACTGAGTCTGCTCGATAGGCATTCAATATGAGGACCCCATTGTAACTTAGAATCTAAAGTTATACCCAGAAATACAGTTTGATTGGCCAGCTCTATTTCCTCATCCCTAACCCTGACTTTGGCTTTAGCTAATTGAACATTTGGCATAGTGAATCTAATGCATTTTGTTTTATTTTCATTTAACAACAAATTATTGGCGCCAAACCAGTGAACGACCTTGGAGAGTGCAATGTTTACTTCGTCAATATAAATTTGTCCACGTTTAACTTTAAATATTAAAGACGTGTCATCTGCAAACAAGACTATCTCATGGTCGCGTCTTACAAGGTGAGGGAGGTCATTAATATATACCAGAAATAGAAATGGACCCAATATTGAGCCCTGCGGCACCCCCATTGTTACAAATGATCCAGGCGACTGCTCTCCATTGATGACCACCTTTTGAATCCTGTCACTTAGGTAAGAAGTGAGAAAATCCAAAGCGGTACCACGGATACCGTAATAGTGTAATTTCCTGATTAACGTCTGATGTTGGACACAGTCAAAAGCCTTTGATAAGTCACAAAAAACACCATAGGCATCCTGCGACTCTTCCCAGGCCTCATAAATGCATTCTAACAAATTTATTCCAGCATCAGTCGTGGACCGTCCGCGGGTAAAACCAAATTGTTTAATATACACGATTAAATATAATTACCATAAAAAATTAAACTGCGTTATCAGTATCGACTACTGATACTATAGACCTAGGTTTAAGCGCAAAAAAAAACATGACTAATTTATCCTTAAAAAACTTAAAAAATGGTCTATCTCAAATATTTACTACGACTTTACTATCTTATTGAATACGTAACTTACACATAGGTATGTATCGGTGCGCAATGACCCAATCCTGGCGCGTGCAAACATAAAACCCCCGCCGCCGCGCCCTTCCCCGCTGCGCCCCTCCCCCGCTGCTCCCTTCCCCCGCACTAGGGGTGTCCGTTTTGGAAAAACATCGATGTTTTTCTCGATTCGATAAATCAGAACTGTACATCGATGTCTTTCGATGTATCAGGTGTAAACAGCGATATTTTGTACGCATCGAGTACTTTTTTAGGGTTCCATACCCAAAGGGTATAACTACTTGTCAAGCCACGGTAGTAATTGCCAGTCAACATCCCTCATCAGTCCTGGTAGCAATTGCTACCATATTCAAATTACCGTGTGGCTTTAAATTACGATTTATTTTTGAGTTTTTATTTATCGTGAATAGGAAAGCGCTTGACCGCCATCACGCCTGATGGTAAGTGACGATGCGATCTAGGATGTAACGCGCTTGCCTAGAAGAAACCTATTCACTTGTGACTTGAAGATCCTAAATTGTATTTATCAGGCAAAGAGTTCCGCTCTTTAGCGGTACGTATTACAAAATTGGAACCAAAAATCTTAGTGCGACTCTTTGGTATATCAAACAAATAAAGCCAATTCGTAAGTCTGGTTGTCCGATGAAAAAATGGGGACGGCGGAACAAGGCTGTGCAATTCTGCTGCACACCCTCGGAAATTTATCCTATAAAAAACGGATAGGCTAGCTAACTTCCGTCAATGTTCAAGGCCCTTCAGCTTATTATTAAAAAGTTCGTTATTGCCGATGAGTTTCTTCGCCTTCGACTCCAGCGTCTGGAGTTGATATTGGACGGAACCGTCCTAAAGATACACAGATCTTAATATTCTGTGTTGGATTCTGTATTAATCAACTTTATGGTAGTATTTTTTGATTGGTCCTGGCTTAATTATTAAGCGAGAAATAGGCATTTTTATCTAAGAATCCGACATCGTTTTCATAATTCGCACTGTACTGGGACTGTTGAGAGGGGTAAGGCGCGGTAACGGACTGACAAGTGGAAAAATGGAACCCTATTACTAAGATTTCGCTGTCCGATTGTCACCAGCCTGTATCTCATGCCAGTCCACTATTGAATCATCAACTTTTCTTTTTTAATTAAACAAATAGGGAAAAAAATATTAGGCAGAATTTTAGTGGTTAAACTTGAGTTTTTATGAAATTCATTGGTAAGATAAAAAATACGTGTGTAAACAACAACTACGCCTCCAAGCCCTCAGATGGGATTTGAATTTATATCTTATAGAAATATTGCATTGTGAATGCAAAAAATTAAATTAAAAACATAATTATAGCTGGTTCCATCTTAATCGATTGTTAAATATTTGTAAAAAATATTCCTTTCGATGTTGAAGGTAGTTAGCATTCAACATTGGTGGAACGATACTAGCTCATAGTAGAAGTTGAAATACATTTGTAAAATTCGACACGTTTGCCAGCGTCTCGGTAGCTCAGCGGTCAGAGCAGTCACCCGGATAGCGAAAGGTCGTGGGTTCGTATCCCATCTGAGGGCTCAGAGGCGTAGTTGTTTTTTACACACGTATTTTATATCTTATAGAAATATTGCATTGTGAATGCAAAAAACATCGATACATCGAGTATATCGAAAGCATTTCAAAACATTGGATCGATTCGATGCATCGCATTGTAAACATCGATGTTTTCAATGCATCGATGTATATCGAATATCCCTAACCCGCACCACTCTGCACGTGTATAATCCCGGCATTTTGAAATCACGTGACATGCGCAGTAGTAAATAATGTACCTAAACTTGCTACTGCGCATGTCACGTGATTTGATGACGTAAATGCCGGGAACATAACCATTTCTTTGACCTTGACCTAATTACTTAGTTACCACTCGTCAGTCGGCCTGTGCGCATACGCTTTTGTGATCGATCAGTTACACTCGTTAAGTACATAATAAAATCATGGCTTATCAGTTTACATCTCGTGAATATGTCATGATGGTTCGTGCTTATTTTTTGAGCGGTGAAAACGTGTCGGCGGCTTTACGGATGTACCGAGAGCTGTACCCGAATGCTCGACAGCCAAACTACAGTACAGTGTTAAGTGCTTATCAACGGCTCCTAGACCATGGCTCATTTTACGTGCCATCGCACGCGCAAGGAAGAGGGAGACCACCGATCTCTCAGAACTTGTATGACGACGTGGTGACGTACTTTGAGGAAGATCCACGAAGAAGCACCCATGATGCTGCTCGACGATTTGGTATTAATCAATATTCGGCTTGGAAGATAATAAACTCGGCTGGTATGCATCCGTACCATTATCGTAAAGTTCAAGAACTTACGACCGTTGACCGAGAGCCGAGGATTACTTTTTGTCGTTGGGTAATAAGTAATCCAAACGCCAACGTGCTTTTCTCCGACGAGTGCCTTTTCACCAGAATAGGATTGTTTAACCATCATAATGAACATTGGTGGTCATACAGGAATCCTATGCTCACGCGAGAGCATTCGTTTCAACATAGGTTTAGTGTAAACGTTTGGGCCGGCATATTGAACGATGAAATCATCGGTCCATATTTTATTGAGAGCCGACTCACGGGCGAAACCTATTTAAATCTACTCCGCACGATGGTTTCGACTATGTTGGATGACATTCCACTGGTGAACTTGAGAGGGTTGTGGTTTCAACAAGACGGTGCACCTCCACATTACCATCGTGCTGTGAGAGAGTACCTCACCGAAGAGTTCGGTGACCGATGGATCGGCCGCGGCGGCCCGGTGCCGTGGCCCGCTCGCTCACCAGACCTTACACCTTTAGACTTTTTCCTATGGAGTGAAATAAAGCGTAGAGTGTATGTAAGTGAACCTGACACTATTGAAGTGCTAAAACAGCGAATAATAGACGCTTTTAATGAAGTGAAAATGCAAAGAAACGTATTAATTTCTTTAAAAGGAAATTTGTTAAAACGGGCTAGTGTGTGTGTTGAAAATGGAGGAGGACACTTTGAACAATTAATGAAATATTTGTAAGACAGTGACTTTAATGTGAACAGGTAATGTACATAACAATAATCTTTTTACATATGCTAATTCTAACTATGTTAATACGCCAAAATTACTCGTGAATAATTTAATGACCTATTTGCATTTTGGTTAAAAAAAAATTGTATGTTATTTTGCTAACTTAATACCTATCTAAACGTAATTTTGTCGGTTCTACGCCCAATAAAGTATGAAAGATAAGTTTGATTTATTAATTGAGTATTTACCTATCGGTGCTTTTTGGTTCTTGAGCGGGAGTGGGGCGGCTTGCTAGCATATATTCTACCTTATTGCCATGTACAGTAAGTTCATTTTCACTTGAGATGGTGTGATACGTTTTCATTGACGGAAGTTCATTGAATACAATGTATTGTGTCTGTAAATTTGGCGATATTTTCCGCAATTTTAAAAACTGAATAACTTTACTATTATTACTAAAAAAAAAAAATTCTTCGCATATTTATAATATTGATGCTTTCTTAAATTTGGCATTCCATTTTTTATGGTAATTAAAATTTATAGGTGTATAGTAAGTTATTATTACTAAAATATTTCTGTGATTGCTTAAGCGCGGTTTTTTCGAAAATTTTACTGAATGTTGATAGTACGGATATTGGACGAAAGTTAGAGGGATCTGAAGTACTACCAGATTTAAACAATGGAGTTATTTTGCTAAGTTTCATCAAATCAGGAAACACACCACTATCAATACAGTTGTTGAAAACTAAAGCTAAAGGTGTAGCAACTATTTCAATAACATTCTTTACCATATATACAGATATTCCCCAAAGATCGGCAGTTTTTTTAATGTTCAACGATTTAAAAGTGTCTATTTTGTCACGTTTAGTAACATAATTAAATTTAAATACAGTATTACAACAAGGAACATTTTCTTTCAACAAGGATTCTGCAATGGGGGTGGAAGAGCCTAAAGTGCTTGTCAAATCTACTGGAATTCGAGTAAAAAATTTTTCAAATTCATTCGCAACATCTGAGTCCGAGCTAATAAATTTACCATCAATTTTAAGTTTATAATTATTTGCTGAAGCTTTTGTTCGGCCAGTCTCTGCATTTATAATTTTCCAAGTAGATTTGACTTTGTCAGTACTGTTATAAATTTGAGAACTAATATATTTAATTTTTGCAGTTCGACAAACCTGCTTAAAAATTTTTGAGTATGACGACATAATTTTGAAAATATTCCGTTCTATTAAACTGTCTTTCTGAGTACAGCTCATACAATTTTTGCTCACTTTTGTGTATTCCTGCAGTGGCCCATTCGCTAAACATTGGATTAACAGTAACGGTGATCTCCTTGGTTTTGAAAATTTTGTTAAATTGGTTGCAAAATGACTCAAAAAATAAATTTTACATACCATTAGGTGGCATATCCGGTGATAAAAAAGGAAGTTCACAACATAATTCAATTCCTATACGTTTCAATCTGTCAGCAGTTACTGGTCGACATATAATTTTACGTTTACTGACTTGTTCTGTGACAATTTTGAAGCAAGCTAATTGCCCGCAATGGTCTGAATCTAAGTTTGCAATAACTTTCTTACTTACAGGTACCAGATTACTATATATATTGTCTAAACAGGTTGACGTTGTTTTACAGAATCTAGTATAATCAATTGATCAACAACATCATCTGGAATTCTGTCATGTTAACAGTATTCGTCTTCGATTTTAATTACATGTGCTCCCACTTTACTGCGGAATGTTCAGCAAATAATCCATATAATGTATTCGCCTTTCATTCAATGGCGTCTACCAAGCTATCTATGCAAGCATGGTTATGACAATATAACGTGTCATTTGACGTTGAGCTTGTTTATCTTAGTCAATATATTTTTTTTGGGTAGTATGGAAGCAAACGCAAACTTCATGTCCGTTTTTCTTTAATAACTTGTCAATTTTGTAAATATCTTGTGAGAACTACCTTTTAAATAATTGTAATAGACTTACTAGACCTACTAAATACAACCCAGATCTAAACCCAATCGAATTAACACGAAAACACTGTGATTTGGTATGTTTGTCCATACATGGTCCAAGATGGTGCTCGAGGTGCTCATTACACGAGCGCTATACTTTTTTGTATTTTTGTTTGAAAAAGTGAAGCCATAATAATGTTGATTGATTGTGTTCAAATAACGTTCGGTGGTTTTATTTTTAGATAGCGTATTTATTTAAATTTACCGAAAATAAAATTTTCTTTTTTCTAATTGTGCACTAAATATGTCTAACAAAAGTTTTTGTTTTGTGAGCGATAGCTGTTCTATATGTGTGTTTGTGTCTGAGTTATGAATATACAGTGAGGTGCATAACTGAGTCAATGTTGTGACATTTTATATTATATTAAATATAATCGCATTTATTAAAATCTTTTCAAATCATATGTATTATTATTTAAAACTGTAATTTACTAGCTACTTAACACATATAATTAATATCCAGTATCTACGTTTTAAAACTTTAATATAACTAATTTTGATTGACTCACTTTTGCACCGTATTTACAAACGTCTTTGCGCTCAAGTATAAATTTGTTGAAACTTGCTGAAACTTGTCGGGATTATACTGTAAATGAACAATTTCGCTTTGTGTATTATTCAGCCTAATTCGATACAGCACAGTGAACGGCTTAACTTAATACATTTCTTTTCGATACAATCATGAAACCGATTGCAAAAAATATTAAAGAATCTGTTAAACAGTTGCTTAAAAATGGAAAATCGACATGATACATTGCTCAAAAATTAAAGATAAGTCAATCAGCAATACAAAGAATTAGAGCCAAATGTAAATTTCCTATATCGGCTAATGTTTGTGGTCGCACTTAGAAAATATCAGATAGAGACGTGAGAAAAATTATTCACTATTTAAGCTCTAGTGAGGAGTCTTCAGCTTCTGAAGCGGCGGCGCTTTTAAGGCGCGATACTGGCACGTCAGTGAGTAAGCGAACTGTTCGTCGGGAATTACACAAAGCAAATATGCGAGCTTTCGAGAGGAAAAAAAAACTCTTCTTACTGAAAAAAATAGAAAAAGAAATAGACCTAGAGAAAATTTTGTAAAACAATATACACATACATACATAGATGATTGGATTAGGGTTGATTTTCGTCTCATCTGACTAAATAACCCTAATCCAATCATCTTCAGTCCAGTTAATATATTGTTTTGCAAAATTTTGTCTAGCTCTATTTTTTCTTCTATTTATTTTCGTAAGAAGAGTTTTATTTTCTTCTCGAAAGCTCGCATATTTGCTTTGTGTAATTCCCGACGAACAGTTCGCTTACTCACTGACGTGCCAGTATCGCGCCTTAAAAGCGCCGCCGCTTCAGAAGCTGAAGACTCCTCACTAGATCTTAAATAGTGAATAATTTTTCTCACGTCTCTATCTAATAATTTTTTAGTGCGACCACCAATATTAGCCGATATAGGAAATTTACATTTGGCTCTAATTCTTTGTATTGCTGATTGACTTATCTTTAATTTTTGAGCAATGTATCATGTCGATTTTCCATTTTTAAGCAACTGTTTAACAGATTCTTTAATATTTTTTGCAATCGGTTTCATGATTGTATCGAAAAGAAATGTATTAAGTTAAGCCGTTCACTGTGCTGTATCGAATTAGGCTGAATAATACACAAAGCGAAATTGTTCATTTACAGTATACCTAATCCCGACAAGTTTCAGCAAGTTTCAACAAATTTATACTTGAGCGCAAAGACGTTTGTAAATACGGTGCAAAAGTGAGTCAATCAAAATTAGTTATATTAAAGTTTTAAAACGTAGATACTGGATATTAATTATATGTGTTAAGTAGCTAGTAAATTACAGTTTTAAATAATAATACATATGATTTGAAAAGATTTTAATAAATGCGATTATATTTAATATAATATAAAATGTCACAACATTGACTCAGTTATGCACCTCACTGTATATGGAGACTCCACCCCTCTGCTGTGCGGCCTATAATTGAAAATATGGTTCTAATCTAGTAGACATAACAAACTTGCATCTTGATCTGATGTAATCCAAATTTGAGTTATAATAACAATATGCGTCGTAGAAGGTATTGTTTTTAGTATGCATTTTCTTTCATCCAGCTTTACATGTGGTGTACGCTCTGAATATTAGCAAAGAAGAATGACAATGATGACGGACTAGTGGATAAGTCTGTATTATTGGTATATAAAGTATATTCAGTATGTTTTCACACATCAGAATCACGGAAACAGGTTTGGTGCTTGATTAGTTTTTTGGATAATTTCTTTCACGATTTTGTGCTTGTTCTTTATAAATTTTATCTAGATATAATGTACACCTAATAGTACACCGAATTCTTGATGCTTTTTTAGTTCATCTTTTAGGGATCGAAGATAGGTTTTCTGAGCTACGTTTGATCGGAATATTTCGTGACATTATCTGCAGTTTGGAATTGTTATGTAACAAAAGTTTAGGTACATGGATGCTGTCAAAACTAACCTTAATTTTAAAACGGGATTTAATTTTCTTTATTTCATGAATTTTATTAGTTTATCTTTTATTACGATTTCTTTATCATATTTTCGCCTCGTTGCAGAATTTCTATCCTCTGCTTCGTGACTCGAAAGCTAATAAAACACACTTTCTGACGCTCAGGTAAATAATAATAAAAGAAGCTTGCGCACTCGCCTACGGCCGGTAGGCTTAAACGTAGTGATTACATACTCTTTGCGGTAAGCCACTGCCACGCCACCGATGCCCTTCGCAAACACTACACCCACAAAGATAATATTTTTCTCACGTTCACTCCTGTCTTTCATTTTCGAGAAGTGATGTATGTGGTGTAAGATGAGATAAGATGTGGTGGAAAATGTGGTGGAAGATGTGGTGTAACCACTTCGTGGTTAACAAAAAGCATTTCTGATTTCTGACTTTTGTTATCTTGATTTTTTTTTATTTTGATGATATCACATTCAATCATGAAACTCGATTCTGTATTACTGTGTTTTCTAATTTGGTTGATTACACTTCTGAACTTAATTTACTCAAATTCTGAGTCAAAGTATCGGTGGCGATCTTAATTGTTTTGATTTCCTCTTTCACTTCAGGGATTTCTTAACGTATTTGATTGAAATAATCTGTATGGGTTTTTCCAAACTCATGTAAAAGCTCATGGTTTTAGAGCGAAAGTCCATCAAATCTTTTCTATGATCGAACACGTGAGTACGATCTATACTGTAGTGTGTTAATATTAATACGAACCACTCGTGTTTCTGCTAGCTCTTGTTCACGGTGTACTAATTGTCGTGTCGATGAGCAGTGTGATCGTCAGCTGTTTCACTTATACATTTCACACTGCTACAAAACTAACACCCGTATTCACAAACGTTACTATGAGGTCTCACAGAGTGCGCGGAAGGACAGGGTCCCAAAAGCCTATTCATAGACAATGCTAGAGTGACGATCGGCACTATGCGTCCCTTAAAATGAGCGTACAGCTAATGTAACATTTGGTGTTTGGCTTACGTCAAAAGTTTAAGTTTTAAATTTTTCGAGGTTTGGTTTTGCTTTGTATTCACTTTTGTTTTTCTTATACAATGGATTACAGTAGCGAAGAAGAATTTGATAATTATATCAATGAGCAAAGCAGAATATGTACTAAAAGAGTGATACGAGATTTCCAAGATCCTTTTGATTATTATAGTTCGGAGGAATTTTGACGACGTTACAGGTTTTCCAAAGACGTGGTACTTTTTATACTCTTGCCACTAATAAATGAAAACCTAGATTAATTGACTGCAAGGGGTCTTCCAGTGCCACCTTTTTATTAGTTGCTGGTGGTCTTACGATTTTATTCTTCTATCAGTTTACAGGTTAATATTTTAATTTACTAATGAATACTAATGAATGTATATAATAAACAAATTTATTGTATGTGCTATATTAAAAATAGATTTATACACTCAACTCAACCCGGTGCATTGTAAATAAGCTTTAACGAACTATGTATTTTAAACATCACAAATCACCGCAAAACACGAAGACAAATGATAGGGTTCAAGAATCGGTCTTTTTTTGACAAATGAAATGAATGTCACTCAGCGGAGTGAACTACGTAACATAAACGGACCAATCACGGAGCTCTATTCAACGCAGTGCGTTCGCATAGTCAAGAGTCGTTTAAGTATAGTTTATGAAACAAAAGGCTTGCCATATGTGTCGTACTTCGCATAGCGTTGCTACTTTCCTGAGACAAGTTTCGTTTGTGAATACGGGTGTAAGACGGCTTACGTAGTAAGCGCTGGTTTTGCAAATTTGCAATGCATTTAGATGCGCGCGCACAGATGAAATGTGAATATTGCTTTCATTTATGGCATAACCAGCACTCTTCAATGCATCATACAAAGCTGTAATTCTTTTAGTAATCCAAGACGTTGTTTAAGTATCGCTCCTATTTTTTCTGAAACGGCTTTAGCAATATAAGCATTCATATTTTCAGACATTATACAATGCAGCTTAATTCGAATAATGACTCGCATCTGATCGAGATGTGGGCAATCACAATGTGTGCCCACAGAAAGTGTTGCATCACTTATGGTTCAACGAGGATGTCAGACAGTTACATTGTTTAAACTTTTCACAATGACCTGCCACATTCCCAGATCATGCTGGAGTGTTAGAGTTATCTCCTTTTGGAAGTTTGCAATTGCACGCTTGCCATTTCCAGGAACTTTTATTTATTTAATAAACAATTTACTTGCTGACTTACAGCCTGACCAAAACGCCAGTAAGTTAATATTATTCATACTATTACACAAAATATGTCGATAACAGAATAAAAAGTCATACAAAATATACAATACATAAGAAGTGAGTCAAAAAAATTATAATAATATAATATTATGATCCTTTGTAATCGTATTAAAATATCGTTTTGAACATACATCTGCGCACATAAATTGTGATAGAGACAACATTGTAAATATTGCAAACATTCAATTGTACTCAAGTACCCCGCGCAGATAGGCGATACAGAACTCATTTCGAAATTTGATAAAAATATAATATCATTCACCATAAGTTTAGGTTATTGGTAAAAAGTGTCGCCCACTTATCGCTGGATATAGTGGTAGCGGGCGCTGAGACTTGTGGACGACGCGACCCGAGTATCTTGCGTTGCCGAGTAGTGTTGAAGATAACTCACACACGCGGTAGGTACATATGTGTTCGCATAAAATGGCAATGGCGAGTTGATCGTGGTTTACGTTACACAGTTGTATTTTTGTAATGTTTTTGTTCTATCTCCTTTCCGGGATCGAACTTAAGCTAGCTTATTGTTAGATGTTCACTGTCCACTTATTCTTACTATCAGTTTGCAATAAATAATCTGAATACTGAAGGAAAAATAGTCTTTCTTCAATTTATTACACCGAGCAAATTGGTACGGGTGTGTCTACGATAGGCGCGCGCATAGATTGCTTACATACTCACACACTGCAGACTTATTATCGCGTCTGTTTTATCTAGGCTACATGTCTACATGTCCTTAACGCGAGTCCCTTATACCTTTTTGTTTGCCCGATATAGAAGAGACCTTAGTTATTAATAATTTTTAGATACCAGCGTCCTTGAGGGGTAAATTACTATGGCAGGTAATAATAATTGGTTAGTGTTCCTGGCTGGTTTAAAGTATGGGTTACAAAAAATACACAAATATTAAATAATAATTTCAAATAGATCTCTATTGAAATTAAGATATTTTAATGTTGGAGCATTCCATCTGCACGAGATCTCGTAATTTGAGACCTAATGACGTAGTCATTTTTTTGTAAATGATAAATGGAAGGAGAATCATTGCCTTGTCCGAGTCCCTTTCGCCAGTTCTTCTAGGAAGGGCTTCCAATATCCGAGCTAGTGGACTCAGTTCTTTAAAGTAACCGTAAATATAATAATATTTATTTATATAAATTTAGTAATTAGGAATGTGTCCGATTAAAATATTAGTATAAGTATGACGAGTGAGTGATCCTGTGATCATGTTGACATGACATGATTTAAATAAACAAGAATAAACGCGTCATGCATCCAGTATAAACGGGAGTGTAATAACTTAATTTTTCTATTATATATAATTTTTGGATTTATATGTCCATCAATCTGACTGAGCACGCTGCTGTTGCTGCTGCTCATGCTAAAATCACCGATAGATTTTGATGTGATTTTTACAGTTAAGTAGATTGGAGTCCTGCTTTTCTTTTACTTTTTTGGGACTTGAAAATCTAAATTATGTTTTATCACATTCGGATCGATAGAACCAAAGGTACAGCTTGACCTTTCTCTACTTACTACTTACCTACTAGTACTTAACTTCATAGAAATAGCAATCGCGACCAAGGGTTCTAACCCATTATACTCTTCTACATATCAATAACATGATCTCCGCACGGTGAAATTAGTTACATTATAAAATGACCAAAACCCCAGTGTTCCCTGGGGAACCACGATAAAGGCTTTCTGTGACAAACCGAATACCACGCGGGTAAAACCGCTGGCGGAAGCTTCTAGATCATAAATTTCTGTGATCTCTTTATCTTGTAATTTTATAACTTAATTTCAGTCAATGCTTACCAGCTGCGCTGTTTACCACTGCAGGTATGGTGCTACTCCAGGTTTGTTTATTATTTATGTTGTAATAACGTGACGTAAACGGCTAGACATAATACCTTCTTAAGCGTTCGTTATCAGCCTACGCAGAATTAAAAAAAAATAGGTTTTTTTACTTTGATCTATATTTTTGATCGTATGTCTATATGTATATTTGTAAACTGTAATTTACATTATATGTATACTCAGATTGTACTCTAAAAATATATTTAGATCTTATCTCTGATGTTTTGCTAGTCTTAAGATATATAAAAAGTACACTTTTGTCGTCAAAAATATTTTGAGTGTTATCTTAAATTTTTTTTTTATATACAAGAGTTCTTGGTATTTATTTTTTTGTTTAAACGTTGTTAAAATTATTTTGTCTTTTAATTTGCACAGTTTCTTAAACAAATTATATAAAATTTGAGACAACGTGATATCGGTTGTTACGGAAATGTATGCGTTAATAATATAAGCAATGAGGACGATATGTTACTGCTTTCTCCCTAGTTCAGTACATAAAAACAATCTATATGGTTGTAAATAACATGATAAAACACACGAATTGCAGTACAATGTCAAAAAGAGCAAGTTTTCTAGTACTTTACCACCCATACATTTGAACTGTCAACTCTTATGTAGCGTGAATTAATTTCAATATTGTGACTGACAATTTAACAGACGATGCTGTCATGAAAAGGAGTGAAGGGCGCTGTCGATTAGAGAGAACATATCGGCTCGCTTTGTTGCTTTGACGCGAGCAAAATAACAAACAGTATGTCTTTCTACGGAAGAAACCTGTGGTTCAAAAATCGTACCACCCTATTTGCCTGTCATGCGAGAACCACGTTTTTGCATCGGGAATGTTTGCGGATGCGCAGGTGAAAAGTTTTTAGTGTTCTTAGTGCTTAATTCGCTTCAAAAAAACTTGGCATCCTGGCGAAGGTGAGTAGGTACTTCACGCCGGAGCAGTTGATCAATCTTTACCAAATCGATCGTGTATGGAGTACTGTTCTCATCTTTGTGACGGATCCGCCCAATAATAACTCCAGACGCTTGAGGCTATTGAAAGGAGGACCAAGAAACACATCGGCAATGACGATCTTTTAATAATAAGCTGAAAAGCCTTGAACATAGAGGGATGGTAGCCAGCCTATGCGTTTTTTTAGGATACATTTCGGAGAGTGTGCGGCAGAATTGTACAGCCTTGTTGCGCCGTCCCCATTTTTTCATCGGGCAATCAGAATTACAAATAGGTGCCACCGTTATATGGTTGATATACCAAAGAGCACTCAGTGTTTTGGTTCCAATTTCGTAATCCGTAACGCTAAAGTGGAAATTGCTAAGTGGAACTCTTTCAGTTCAGTGCAATGACGTTTTTCACTGGTGCATAACGTGTGTTTTGCGTGCACGACGAAGCTATTGTCAACACTACAATATAAAGCGTTTAAAATATGCTCCAACGAGTCGAATGATCAAGAGCTGGGTAGAAAAGTTTGAAGCAACGGGTTCAACATGTGATAAGACAAGGTTTGGAACATCTAGGACATCGTGAGAACCTGAAAAGGTGCAGCGCGTGCGTACGTCCGTTCAGGAGCAACCTGAGCTTTCCACTCGTAAGCGGTCTAGTCTGCTATATTTGTCCAGAACGCTATGTCTATGTCGCATACTTCATAAAGATTTACACCTACACCTATACAAAATCCAAATCGTGCAGGAACTCAGACCCGACGACAATGTCAAAAGACTTCAGGTTGGTTATGAGATGCTCGAGAAGTTCACCAGGTTAAATAATATCGTTTTCTCTCGGATAAAGCACATTGTCACCTCAATGGTCATGTCAATCGGCAGAACTGTAGATACTGGAACGACACAAACCCATAAATCAAACACCAAAACGCCATCACAGTCGCCAAAAGTAGCGGTTTGGGCCAGACTATGCGCTCATGGGATCATCGGACCGTTCTTTATGAGGATAAGTGATTTTAAGAGTGATTTATTGAACGTGGCCTTCAAACTATGTCTTATCTTTTTACTTCATCTTTCGGAATTGTTAACGATTAAAAGTAGTTTATACATTATGTATACTAACTTTTAAGAGATTGTTATTAACTCTATGATAGTAATTTAAATATAGCATTAGATCACATATAAATTTTCCTAATAATAAATAAATAACGGGGTTCGTCCGGTTATAATACATACTGAGTGATATATTGAAGTGATCAATAACTTTTGTTGCGGCCTCTTTAAAGGGATTTTCAGGTTTTAACCGTTCAACTTGTTTTTAATGGGTTTGGACTACACGCCACACCTCAAACTATCCTATGGCAGCAGTGAGATAATTTTTTGGAAAAAGTCATCTTAAATAGAGATGACATAAACTGGCCTGCTTGAAGCCCATATTTATCCCTAATGGATTTTTTCCAATGGGGATATCTCAAAAGTTAAGTTTTTGAGAACAATCCTGAGTCCACAGAAGAATTAAAAGAAAATATTTTGGGAAGTGCTACGGCTCACTTCCATAAGCACCTGCCAAGCAGTTATTGTCAATTTCAAGTGTTGATTGCTACAGTGCCTGACCAATGGAGGATCTCATTTCGATAATGTCATATTCCATAAATAATATCCCCTTTTGCAACCTTACTTCAGAAATATATATCTATTTTCTTCTGTACGTATTGTTTTTTAGGTAATTTCAAATGTTACGGGAATTCAGGTCCACACTGTATATTGCTGATGATGGAGACTTTAATTATAGAACACATGAGCTCAATTAGTCGCTCCCTTCTAGTAATTCATTTTTAACTCAGTTTGAAATCCTTTGAGTGTTACCACTCATAAATTACGTTATACGATTGATAAATTATTTTATATGTACTCTGTAATATGTATTCCATTTGTAATCACATCGGAAATTTTTATCTGTTGTAATAAAGAAAGCAAATGGTGAATAATTATTTTAAGTGCCAAGGTTTTCAGAATAATTGTTTACTTACTTTTTATTCAAGGTTTATTCTAAATTAGTCCATCTTATAATGATTGAAAATTTTGGCTAAGACCGTTGATTTACCCTTGCTTTGATATTGATTTGTAGTTGCTATTAAACATAATGTGAATTCGATCCTGATAAAGATCATATAAAACTACGATTATGTTACTAACACAATTATAATTAGTTCTTTACGTTTATTGCACCTTTAAATAAAGCCGTGATCACGGCTCCTGTAAAAGAGTCGGAACGTCAAGATAAAGAATCAAAATAAAACGCGTCGTGAATCCGGTAAATGTGGTTTTATTTAAGTGAATACGATTATGTTTGACATTCAGTAAGATCATATTAATCTCTTCTTAGTTTAACCACATATTTTACAGGGTTTGAGGACCTTTTTGTGCAGCGATCCTACCTTTTGCACTGACAATGCTAGGTTCGAGTCCCGAGTTCAGAATTATTTAAATAACCTCATTACAAAACGCATAACGATAAATATAAGTTTATGCTCAATACGTGATTGAAAATATATAATTCAAATCCCTGTTATAATACTTGAAACAAAGAAAATACTTAATAAATAAAACAACAGTAAGTCTATTTATATATAAATTTACATATATATTACTCACCATAAAATAAAGGTCACTTGGGGTAATGTTTTTCTAAATAGGTTTTTTGTAAATAAATATTTAGACGTTAATATTATATGCATTATTTAAAAAACTCCTTTACAATTATTTCATTAACTTGGTCGTCAATTATTATTGTTTTCTTTGTGTTCAGTAAAAACAAATATTAAGTAATTATAAGTAAATTAGTACAGATTCTATTTCGAGCTCTATTTCAAAATCTATTTCACATAGCTTTGGTCTGAAGATGTTTACCATAATTATCGAAAAAATATTTTCTTTGATATTCGTTTGTCTCATGCAAGAGTTTTGAAAATATTGATAACACTAAATTGCGAGCTCGCACGGAGGAAATGTGCGTCGATGTAATGGTGAAAAAGTAACAAAGTAATATATTATTATTTACTTAGGTAAGCTATAGTTACTCACTAAAATATAGTTTTGCCTCATTTTGCTAGTGACATCGGTTAAGTTTAATTTTGTACAATCATTGTTATTCCTCTTTTTTAGGAGCTTTGATAGAACATGCCAACTTCATCTTACCCTAATCTTATTGACTTCCTTAATCAACAAGACTATTAATAAATTATGATAATAGAAAAATACTAGAAAAAATCCACTGGGGTCACAAGTGAATTCTCAGACGGAAAACGAACCCGCAGTCTTTGAAAATCCGATCCAATGCTCCAATTAAGCTACCGAGCCTTGTGAACACTCGTCGAATATTTCTAGTACCTTTCTGATTTTACGCTGTAGGTTGATGATGCATTGCATTGCATTGATGAAACAACGCTGTTATTTCATCAATGAGAGGAATAGCCTCTCGTATTCCAAACAAACATTTTTACAAATGTTTGGGCAATCGCTTAAGATGAAACAGCCATTTAGTTTTATAATTAAGGTGAGAATTCACTTGTGACCCGAGTCAATTTTTTCTAGTTTTTCTAGTTTTTCTATTATAATGATTTATATTATAAGATCGCATTGAAAAATACAAAAAAATTAATAAATTATAAAAAAAGACTGTTAATGACAAAGCTGACAATAGTTTTAGCTGCCTCTGAGAAGTTGGTCAAGAAACCAACTCTCAATTTTCATTTAACTTTTTGCGACATTGGTGGTGTGCTTATAGAATGCAAAATTATTTAATTCAAAATACAACCAAAATAGTACGTAACATCAGAATTTACTCAGACACTTTTATGACAAAATTTTGAATAATTGACTATTTTAACATCATGGCGATTAGAGAGGAAATTAATAATGCAGTTGTAGGTATCAAGATGGATGCGGTACCTCTAGCTGCTTTCAGAATGATATCGGATTTTTGAGTACCCCACTGTTGATTTTCCCTAGCATTTCTAATAGCATTCAGACCAGTGTTGTATTCCGGTATACTTCCTTGGTTGGCTCTTAGCCATGTCTCCATCTAATATAACAAAGAATGTATTTAAATATAATTGAACTATATAGACGACTTTCATGGTCGAGGGAACTAGTAAAGCTGACCCGGCCACGCGTTGCTGTGTTTTTAATTAAAATGTAACCTATCATATGTCCTAAGTCGCAACAAATCCAGCAAAATGAAAAGAAACTCATCAAAATCGATTGAGTGATAGGAAATTTATATATCCTACTACTATTATAAAGGCGAAAGTTTGTAAGTATGGATGTATGGATGTTTGTTACTCTTTCACGTAAAAACTACTGAATGGATTTGAATGAAACTTTACCACAATATAGATTATACATCAGAATAACACATAGGCTACAATTTATAAACATATATAACACATAGGCTACAATTTATAAACATATTGTTCGAAATACTAATCCTGCGCAGACGAAGTCGCGGGCACCAGCTAGTATATATATATATTATTCTTCTGTGAGTGTGTATGTCACTGAACTCCTCCTAAACGGCTGGACCGATTTGAATGTTTTTTTTGTGTGTGTTCAAGGGGATCTGAGAATGGTTTAGATTCACAAATCAGCCCGGCAGATGGCGCTGCAGACGGTATCTAGGTTATTTATCTATACTGCAAAAATAACAGGCAGGACAACGTCTGTCGGGTCCACTAGTATATATGTATATATTTATCTCTTTGACAAGGGTCTGGTTGTTGTCCCGCAGTGACAGGTTTTAGTCAGTATGCCTCCAATCCTTTATCGGGCATTGAATTCCAAAACAAAAGTGCTTTAGCTACTTGCTACTTTAGCTATTCATTGAATGGGTTTCAAAATGTTATAATCACAAACTGCTTCGTGCTTCGAATGCACATTAAGTCGTCAGTTCCGTCTGCGTCTATAGTCATGGTAGCACCCACCAATCCACACAGGGCCGGCCCGCTTCGTCAGAGTTTGCTTGTCGGTATATTTCATAAGGGATTTTAATCCGTCAAAATTATGATTATTAATAGGTAGATGGTGATGATGATACTACACTTTCTTCTATTAAGACCCTTTAATTTAAATAACAAAGAAACCTTATATTTCTGTATCAGATTATTTTTTTAAAAATGTTGTCGTTGTTGTTTTTAACTAAATTAATTATAATTCAAAAGTATTCTGCTTTGAATGCTTACCTCAGTCAATCCTTCGGTATCCAAGTATGAAGCCAAGTTTGTAAGTATACTATTGAACGATGCCGGTAAAACCACACTAAAAGAAATAAAGAAATAAATTTAATGTCATTATATATGTAGATTAAAGCGCCTAATTCATAGCTCATTCATGTAAGTACTTGTAAATAATGAAGAAATGCAAGATTTGCATTTTCGCTATAAATCGAATAGCGAAAATTAGATGTGTAGCGATTTGTGACGTTACGGGTAAACAAATGACACTCGAAACACGTTTGCAGAATTAAGAAGCTCTACTTACATAATACAAGTTCAGACGTTGAATAGTTAGTTACATCGCGTTCCCCAAGCAAAAACACCTAACTCGGCAGAAATTTATCTTTAAGCAGAGATAATAGCGAGTATACTAAATGTGGCTCGGGGCCATCACAAGAGATTTCCCTTCGCAGCAACTGAGAGTACGTTCGGCTACTGGTCCTTCTCGACAAATTATACTTATTTAGTCAACAGAAAGATGGATTCAGTAGTACGTCTCAATTGCAAAAAATCATTTAGAATCCTTGGTTGAGAAAGGGAAATCCGTATTAAATCTGCAGACTGCAGAAATTCTTCGACATGTGAGGAAAATTGGGATTCTGTAGATAATATCAAGTACCTATTAAAACAGCTGACTTCCAATATGGAAACAGCAATTTCAACCAATAAAAGGCCTATTTTGCGGAGTTACGGTGATTAATTTGGATATTTATGTTTGCCAGGTTTTCAGTTTCAAGGCGATGCCTGAATTATTGAATATTACAAACAGAAAGCTCTTTTGAAAATAAATACGAAGAAAACTCTTCCACTCTCAGATCAAGCTCTAATTAGAATTTTAGTTGGATTACTGCAGACAACTCTAACGACCGCTACCAGCGACCTCGGATGGGGAGCCAAACTGGATAATGTAAGTTTGACTAGTAATTTATATATTTGGAAACTCAACAGTATGCAGACAATAAAGTTAATCTAAACTCTCACACCTTTGGCCTAGAGCTAGACTGGATGACATATTTACCACTACAGCAGGCCAACCAAAAGCGGCTTCACATTTAGTAATTGCAGGTTGGATATTTTTTTTTTACAAGAAGTAGATAATATGCAACAACAGGTAGAATAAAGTCAGCAGTCGGTTGTCATAACGTTAGTTTGAGCACTGTCTTCTAGAAGAAATCCTGTCTAGCGGAAATCTTGTCCGAAAAAACTTTTAAGAATTGACAGGGTTGTACTTAAGCACATTAATAACAGTTCTATTATATAAAACTCTACTATAATTCTTTCACAGTTTGTTCCTATACAATAATATTTTTTTTAATTTGACACAAACACTTTCAAACGACTTAAATAATGTTTAAAACGGTACGAATAAACAAGGGAACGTATCATTTCACAATTCAATCGATAAGCTTTCACCTACCACTACCACCAAGCGATACCATACAGAACTTTTTTATATTTATTAGAATTGAAATAACAGTACAGTACTTTTAATTAGTGTAAATAATAATGTTAATGGAAACGTTTTATCTGCAAATAAAATAGTTATTAAAAATGTTGTCTTATTAAAAGAATAATATTCAAAACACCTGCCTGGTGCCATTTATTCTAGATTTACTGACGAAAACTCATGGCCCTGACGACCTGCTTAAATAGTGGTAGAGTTATGGACGAGATCGACTAGAAACAAGCGCTTTGACGGTGTGACGTGATACTAGGGGTATAAGTTTAAATCCACCAATTTTGAATTCAGAAGGTAGAATTTAAGTAATAAGGCTTTGGAATTAAAATTACATCTTTACGAAAATGCTGCTTAGATCCGTTACGTAACGCTGTGATCAGGTAAACTTCTATAAAATAGAAACTTAAAAAAAAATCACTTACGCTGTCCCGATTCTCTGTAAATTGTCCTCTGATTTTAAGAACTCTAGAAATGCCAAAGAATTGCTTTCATCACCAGCAAGAAACCAAATGATTGCATTTAATCTGTCTTGAGCCTTAACTTCGTCGGTCGTGATCATGTTCATGAAACTGTAAAAGAATAAACCTTTTAGCCAAACGGTGAAGAATATATAATTATTTACCGTTCGTAAACTTACAACTAATAACAAAAATAGGTTATATTATTTGCGAAGGAGGATTTCCTAGTCAAGCCAGATGATGTGTGGTTGGTTGTATAAGTGGGTTAGGCAAAATACAAACTAGCAGTAAAGAACATTGTTATTGAAATTACTATAATGATAATAAATATACTGATAATAGCTTGCTAATCAACAGTTAAACTTATAAAGACATTTTGATGATATTAGGTTTTCCTTAAAGAATAGTTATACATCGGTTTACTGTAACACAAACTTAGAAGCTATTTGAAATTACAGTTTAGTAACTGTAACTGTTATGTTTGGTGGAAAAAATAATGACACCAAACTATGGTATTTTATTATCGCTGACCATACAATGACCTTAAGTAATTTTAATGACCCTAAAGTCACCTTAAAGTAGTCTTACAAAAATCAGTTGTAATCCTGTGTATTCTATAGACCTAAAAAAGACATTCGACATCCAAGCCAAAGAATAATGTGTCTGGATTGGAAGTTACCCAGATCAACTATTCACAGGACATCCGCACTAAGTATCGTCTCAAAATCATTATCAGCCGTTAATGAAAACATTATTTCAAACCAGACCAGAAAGGTTAAAGTTAAAAAAAAACTGCAAACGTAGTAGATCCTAAGCAAACGTTTTTAGTAAGCTTTTTATCAGATTTGAGAGCAATGTCCAATAGTCGAAGTAACCTTTAAATGAGGACTGCTAATCTTAGTGAATTTTAAAATTGGGCTCTTTCTTTTAAGTGCTAAGTCATCTGTGCGCATGTGCGTGTGAGGGGAGATAGCAGAGTATAATAGTGGATTTTGTGTGTTACTTATTACTTACAGTATAAAAAAAAGGCTTGTATGTGGAAGATGGAACCCTGAAATGCCTACAAGAAGGCCATTGAGTTCGGGCTCACTCGATTCATCATAAGAAGACCTACTCACTTCCCCTGACAACAAGGACTTGATGATAGAATTGGAAGGTAGCTGAAGGATTTTTTTTGTGCAGCTAAGTGCTATCTGCACGAGTTTTTTAGTTTGTAAACAACTGTTATATAATTATGAATTAAGAATGGGGTTTTCAAACTATTAAAATTATCATATTATATAGGTATTTTTGGTGAGTCTATCTTTGATTTAATAGTTTTTTATAGTTTTTCAGTAACTAAAAAATATATTTTAATTTTGCAGATTTTGTGTAGCTTTTTGATGACTATAAGCTGCAGTAACAGTCGTAAATAAGTAAATAATTTACACAAAATCGAAGTCATTTCTGCGGTACATTGTGATTTTGTCGGGTTTTTTTTATTCGCAATAAATATCTTCTTTTATTTAATAATCTAACAACGTGAAGCATATTAAAGCGAGTTAGTTTAATATTACCTTAACTAATGTTAAAGGTGAATTGTTCAGTCAGTAATATTTAAGGCGCAAGCTTCTGAGAGGCAATTACCTAAAACTAAGGAAACAATTAGCTCCCAGCACAGAACCTACTGATTTTTTGATTATTTATTATTAAGTCTTTCGAGATAGGAATATTTTGTTTTGATGAAAACCGTTTCTTTTTAAAGCAACTTTACTTACTCTTGGGCAGCCCTCTCTTCAGGAGTACACCCAAGAGCCCTCAGCATTGCCACTTCATCTGCTTGATTATTAGAAGCTAGCCTTCTTTCGTAAATATGTCTCCAATCTTCATAACTTCCTCCACGGAGACCATTGCAAAATACGTGGCGCCTTAAATTGGGGTTTACACTGAAAATTTAAAGACCTTCTTTAGTATCATCTTCAACGAAAAATAAGATAATAAGAAAATATGTGTATTTATTTATTTAAATACGTAAGCCACACACATAAATCGTAATTATACATGTTTTCTAAAAAGAAACTTAAAAGTGAAACGTATTCCGAAATATTAAAAGTGAAGAGAATCTTTTATACTTTTCCCTTAAAAGGACATGTGACAATAGCGCCAAAAACATGTAGTCAAGTTGTTTAATCGGTGGTCATTTAAATTGTTATATTAATTTATTTCCAAATGATAAGAATTTCCTAAAAGAATTGACATACAATAATACATAAAACCAGGATGCCTTTTCCCCGCAGGATCGCAGATTTGTACTTACTATGATCCGACATACATCTCTAGCGTCATTAATGCTTATATGAAAATGCAAATATTATTGTATGAGCAGCGTTTTCATACAAGCTCGTCGGTTAAGGGTACTTTTAACCTGGTCTTTTTTCAGAACATCCTCTATTTGGTCCCTGAAAGTTCGCCTTGCTCTGCCTTTTTGACTGTCCACATACTTATACGATAGCTATATTTACTACCCTTCCTTGAATCACTCCCGTACTTCTTCAATATCACAAACGTCCTCTATTCCTTCAAACCTCTCTTCCAAAACACTCACAGACTCATGTACTTGATGTCGCCATCGATTGAAGAGATTACAAAAAATTACAAAAACCTCGAGAATCGAGTACTTTCTTTCGGAGTCTTTCGTCTTCAATCTTACTTCTTGCATTTCCTCCTTCACTAGTATAAATGTGGATATTTTTGTGCTCAAATATAGTGTTTGTTACTAATAGATTCCACTCCAGACACACTCTTTCATCACTAAACTCTACCAGCCAGCAGAGTTTGATGATGAAAGAGTCAAAGAAATTGGACAGAAAACTGTGCTAGAAGTGTGTCTGGAGTATACTATTTTGGGACAAAAGACCAAGACTGACTTAAAGAGACATTAGAGAGTACATAAATTGTTAAAATTAACACCAATGATACACAAATACAAAATGAATTATTTGAATATCGGTTTAACGCTTATAATTTCATGGTGTTAAAGGCTATAGCATTGATAATAATTATTCAATCAAAGCTTGAATTATTCTATTGACCCAAAGTTAAATGTATTGAAATTGCACCGTAATATTAATCTTTATATGCCTTAAAGACAATTTCCTCCTACCCTAAGTTAATATAATCCCATTACCGCGATTGGCAATTACTATAGAATAATGGCAAATGGTCACGCATGTTATAAAATTTATTAGTTTGTCATGTATAGTGTATAAACACCGTTTAACATTGCGTTCCAGGAAGGTTTGATAGCAAGTGGCTGTGATTGACTATGACTCTGTCTTATGAAGATTTTTTTCCAATAAAGTCAACTAATTTGTTTCCTAGGCTACCTTAGAACTGTATAACTTTAACTGCTAGTTAATTACGACGATGTTTGAATTGGTTTACAAGTAACAGTGACATTTATCTGATTACTCGATCCACTCCGTAAAAAGGTATAAAGTTGGAACAAAGTAAGTTTTATATCATAAATAACGATTTTGCGCATAATTTATTTTATCACAGGATGACTAAAGCAATGATAATTTTCTACTACCTTCTCGATTAAAATATTGTAAAGTTAGTATAAATGATGATGCTAGTGCTGCACAGATCCAGTTTCATAATGAAGCGATGGTCAGCCGATGCGATGCCAATCTGGTAAGGTTCAATCCAACGAAAATCTAGGCGTGTTTTTTCTCCGTTAAAAGGAGTCCTTTAAACTTGACTCTTACTTTCCGAGGTGTATGCGTGCCGACCACAGACTATCTTGAGCATCTCTGCATATCATTGTCATCAATTCCCAATTTTGGCTCTTTCATTGACAGTCAGGCTCCATCAGCTTTATAAAAACTTGGCATTCTGGTGAAGGTGAGAAGGTCCTCCATCCCGGAACAGTTACTCAATCTTTACCAAGTGCAAGTTTGATCGTGTATGGGGTACTGTTCTCATCTTTGGGACGGTTTAGCCCAATATCAACTCCAAACGCTTGAGTCCATTGACAAGGAGGGCCAAGTAACTCATCAGCAATGATGATCCTTTTAATAATAAGCTAAAAAACCTTGATCATAGACGGAAGGTAGCTAGCCTATCCGTTTTTATAGGATATATTTTGGAGAGCGTGCAGCGGAAAAGCACAGCCTTGTTACGCCGTACCCATCTTTTCATAGGACCACCAGACTTACAAATAGGTGCCACCGTTATAAGATTGATATACCAAAGAGTCGCAATAATCGTTTCGGTTCCAATTTTGTAATCCGTCCCGCTAAAGAGTAAAACTCTTTGCCTGAGTCTGTATTTCCTAATAAATAAAATTTAGGGGTCTTTTAGTCACGAGTTTCGTTGGTTAAATGATTAATTGACATTGATTTTAAATTTTAAAGACAACTCGATGAAATTTTGGGCTCAAACAATATCGACTGATAAAAAATTATATTTTATGGTATCACTATCATCATCATCATCTCAACCGAATGACTTCCAATTCTGAACGAAACGCTTTCCCTAAAATTAGAGTTTTTTGACATAATCTTAACGCTTGACAGGCAGGTTGGAGTCCGAAGTAAAACCATAATGTGAAAAATACTGTTGCCCCTTTTGTGGTTTAGATATATAATGATAAACTCAATTGTCATTAGTCGCATTTTTCAACACCCTGAAGTTGAAAGTGTTAGTGCTATTCTACTCTGCTAGAAACATAGCCCTATTCCTAACTTAAATGAAAAGTCGATATGATTACAAATTTTAAAAATTTGTTAACATCATGCTCCATTGTATATGGTTAATCTTAGTAGACCATCAGCTCTCTTCACTGGTGCATGTAGCTTCCAGGAGACTGGACAGATCACATTTATGCGCTGCATCAACAGTGAAAACTATTATTTATATCTTGTCGTTACCGCTGCAATCAAGTGGTGAAAGCCCCCAAACGCCACTATCTCAATCATCTCGAGTGGATACCTGGAAAATTATGAAATCTCTTGTTATGGTTAAAAGTATTTCTATACTACCGTCTCTTACTCCAGATGATATAAGTAAAAACATTTCGCAGCTACTTTTTGCTGCCATCTATCTGACAAGACCCCTGTAGTCTAAGCTATCTCTTGCCTTTGCAAATGTGATTTCACTTTTTTCCAGTCACATAGATGGATGTTTCTGAAGTCTGCAATGGTCGGGTTTGATGATGCTAGCAGACCGGTGATAATATAAACCTTGGACAGCACTTTCATAGTTATCGCCCATGTTATAAACAACTCGTTTGCTTCTGCAACATTTCCTACTTTCTGGCTTAAGGCACACGTCTTGTAACTAACAATACATCAACTTTAAGTCATCTGAGACCCATTTCCATACTGCCTTCTTTTTTTAAATTTAAGAAGTGATTGTTCATCGCCTTTCAGTCTATTATTAGCCTATATTGGTCTGGATTTCGGTTAAGTCATAGTACAAACGGCATGGCCGGCATTGCCATGGGAGACTCCCGATTCACGGTATTAGTATTAATTGACTTTATAAGCACTTTAAATGCCCTTGAATATTATCTCTTCCTGGCTATCTTATTACATCTGCGAGTTTCACATTTTGAATTGACCAGGTTTTCTTCTTATCTTCGAGGACGTAGACAGATCATTCGTACAAAAAACTCTTTGTGGGACTTGTGTGATTTAGAATCGGGTGTTCCTCATGGCGGGATTCTCTGTTCTTTACTCTTTACCAATTGTATCTATTTGATTTCTTCCCAACTCTCATTATCTGTATGCAGTTGATCTGCAAATTTTAGTCTTTAATTTTGTACGCAGCAACCTTTCTGTGTACGCTTCAGGTAGTTCTACAGGTAATATTGTAAATAAAGATGTTTTTCTAAAGTAAAGCAAGTTATTTGGCAATAAATAATATCTAAATAATAATAATAAACAAGATCTGTGTAGGAAACAGATATCTAACACCCCCAGCTCGTTGATTGGGGCAGTATGCAACCACGCTAGTGTAGCCTAACCAAAACGCTGAGATAAAAATATTACCTAACCACCATTTTTTATAGTATTAACTCCATTTAAACAAATTTTGCCTTACAAAAATATGAATAGGACATCTTTGGCCGAGTCAGCTAATGCTTAATAATAAATAAATAAAGGAATCGAAGAGAATACTTACGGAACTCCATTGTCTATATAAGCTCTGAACTTTCTTTCCGCATCTGCAAGGCATCCAGGGTGACCAATATTACAAGCAAAGGAAAGGATGAACAGTCTATTTAAAGTGGTAGACAGAGGTTCATTGGTAACAACATCGTAGCCGACAGCTTTGATGACTGCGTCTAAATAGTCGTAGAGTATTTCCTAAAAAGATGTTAAAATAGTTAATGATCTGAATTCCGATGTCGATTTATTTGCTGGTTCACAAGGATGTCAAGTTAAATTAGGTTACATGAAATAATTAATGGTTTTTCTTCTTCTTACCTAAAATGTAAATGTGTTAGCGAGTCTATAAGTAAGTTTACAATTTAAGTTATAAATACACAAATTACGTACGTATAAACAAAAACAACGTTAGAAATGATTAGGTATATGTGTTATATTTACTTCTGTGCCAAGCGTGTTAATACATTTTTTTCTGATGAAATCACTACTTTTTACTTTACAATAAGGATCATTAACTATTAACATGTAGTAATACGGCACTGCCAAAAGTCGTTGTTCAGCAAAAAAAGAAAAAAATATTTCATTTCACCAGTTTCCTAAAATATGCTGTATTATATTCGTGATATTACAAATTCTTTGGTTGATAGTTTTTTAAAGGTAAGAAAATATTCGCTTTTTGCAATTTATAGTATTGTAGGTACAATAAAAGAATAAAGTCTGTCAGATCATAGTGAAGCATTTATTATTCTAAAATTACACCAGCTCTAATCTTGCCTATTTAAACAACGTATATTTAATGCATACACCATTAAAAACACACACATTTTACTGATATGATCTTTTAAGTGGTATCAATAAAGAGATTTATAAAACTTACATCAAACTCGGCTAAAACATCTGGCAGGTGCAAAAAGCGATTGCGGATCCAGTTAAAACCACTAATGGCAGGATACCAAGCATAGTAATTGGTATCTTTTTTGAGGAATTCTAGAACTTGGAATCCAAGGTCGTAAGTTATTCTTTCCGATCGCATAAGCGCAAAGATATCATCTACTATCTAAAAAAAATAAACAACAATTCAGCCTATCTTGTAAACTAGTTGTATGCGACCTTTGTTATCAATGATATGTTAGCATTTATCACCAATGAAAAGTTAGAATAACTTTGGTTTTATAAAATAGCATAATAATTTTTTTTTTTTTATTTTTTTTTTTTTTTATTGCTGAAAGTTGGCAAACAAGCAAACTGCTCACCTGATGGTAAGTGGTAACAGTCACCTATAATACACGTGGCTCTTGTGAGATTCGCAGCAAAACTGCAACCCCCACAAGAACCACAGTGTACGTTGCCAACTTGTGACACAAGATGTAAAGTCACTGTACCTAGTAATTTCACTGCCATATCTTACCCTTCAAACCGGAACACAGCAATGCAAGCACTGCTGCTTTGCAGCAGAAAAAGGTAAGATGGAGGTACCTAAGCAGACGACCCTGGTACAGAGTCTCCCTCCAGTAGATAAAACACATGAACGAACAGAATGCAGGAACACATAGGAACAAATATTGATTTTATTTATATAGACAGTCGCTGACTGTTAATTTATTTTAAGTTTATCCCATTAACTGAAAAGAATTATCACACAAAACTTTTAAATGCTTAATATGAGTAATTCATACGTTCCCATGCCCGTATGTTATCATAGTTCTACCTCCTAAGTATAATGAGTCAATTGACATTATTGTGATGTTATAGGAGAGCTATTTGAAGGAAAACCAAACTAATTCGAAATAAATTAAATGTTTTTTTAATAAAGATGGGAAGCACTTTGGTATAAAATAATTTTGCTGATTTTTATTTTTAAATGACATGACTCAGTAATAAAATGGTTTAACTACCAGTTATATTCTTATACGGTGTACACCAAAATCCATAGTTTAGACTAAAATATTATGAAAATGAATATAATTTTATTAATATCATCTTACCTTTGGTTGTTTTTGGGATTTTTCTGTCTCACTTAATAATAAAATGGTTAATTTACATGTCTTTATTCATTATACTAGAAAAGTACTTAGCTATGTTATAGCATTTGAAACCTCAACGTATACTGGACTAATATAATTTACGTAGGCTTTTTAATTACACATTTTGTTTATAATACCTTACGAAATGTAGTATTAATAAAGACTAGGAAGGAGAAGAAAAAGCATAAACAAAAACAACGCATTTTCATTTTCATTTTTCGCTAAAATAAGTAGGAACATATTTTTTAACATTATTTAGCCTTATTAAAAGGTACAGGTTGGACAAATCAACGAAAACAAATTATAAATCATTAAAAATTCATAAAAAAACAACCAATCAATTAAAATAAGAACCAACTAAAAATGGTCAACATCGAGTTCAAGGCTCAAACTGCAGCTAAAAAGCTGGGCGTCCTAAATAAGGTGGATATTTCACGCCGGGACAGCTTTAAACTCTCTATAAAGCTCAAGGCCGGTCTTGAAATTATCAAGCTCCGTGAAATTATCTAGTTAAATATTGTTGTTTTTTGATTTTTTTAACACTAACATTAAGGTTTATTATTTAAGTTTATATAAAAATACCTTAATTCGTTAGATGACTCAGTGTACTTAGGAGGTATCGGTAGGTAAGTACTTTAATATATTTTAAATTATAATTATGAAAACAAATATCACCTGTTATAAAGTATTATATTTAATATCACTTTAAATATAAATGTAATATGGATCAATATCTACTATCAGTCTTATCAGTTGAGATAAGTAAATAAATCATCGAATTGTGGAGCTTATGAAATAGTACTAAATTATTTCACAATTCCTGTTATATGAAAATAAGACGTATACCCCAATTTCGTAAGACGGCCCACAATTACATCTCTATTCATTAATAAACTGTAGTGAATAAAACTCATAATAAACAGTGTTAAAGAGTATTTTTGTAACTGTAGCTAATACTTCGTTAGAACTGTCTTAAACGAATTGTTGAATTTGTTAATATAAAATATTCTCATTATGGAAAATCCAGAGATTATAAACTTTAAAATGTTTCTCTAAACTCTAGAACACATAAAGTGTTGGCCTGTTGGATACCTGGGCTCGGTTTAAGTAGTGAATATTGTTGACGTCACTGTTCAAAGCACTGGCAATCATTTCCCAATTGTGATCATCGTAGTTCACTCTATAAATACCTGGAAGTAAACAAAAAATATGGTCATTATATTTTTTGTTATTTAGACATTATTATGAAAATACTAATATTGTACTGCTACATTTTCGTTTAATTATTTTTTGTAGTAAAATTCAACTTGTCTCAGATATTAGGAGGGACTTAACCTCTTGTTATCCGTACGAGTGATTTTTCAATTGAACTATTTTTACTATTGTTTTGAGAGCTTTTGAGAATTTTTCCAAGTGTTTCTTAAGCTACTGACAGCACCGTCTCTTCATACGTTTTGTACCTACTACCTTTTCAATTAGAAAAGCATAGCAAAAGGCTTTCCCTTCTCGATTGATACTTGAGCCAAGTTGATTTTTTTTTGTTTGAAAGATTTAAAATTTAATAAAGCCTGTCATCTTCAAAGTTAAGATGCAGACAAGTGTTATAATAACATTCATCAGCTTAAAGAAAAAATCTCTTTCCGGATTAACTTTCTTTAAATATATACTCAGAATACAAGAAGCACAGCAGTAATCACAATTTCTGCAAACACATTCATTATCCTTATGAAACCTCCTTCTCGCCTGCTGGTCATTAACTAAATTAACCAATATGTCTATATTATTATTCTGGAATCAATTCTTCTCACCCTTCTGTTTCACGTTGAATATAACCCACTCATGTCCAGGGGCTTTTTGAATTTGGTCTGTTTTTTTTGTCAATACGTGATTCACACTTAAATTGTCCCAGTCTGGATTTCCACCACTTGTAAATGTTACGGGCAAAGGCCATAATTCATCTGTCAGTTGAGCGTCGGCATTAATATAAAATCGTTCCTGCAAACAGAAAATAAATTTCAAAATTATAAGGCATAATTAACCATCAAACGCAAACAACTAAAATCTTAAATATTTATGTAGAGTACGATAGAAAACAAACAGTTCAGACAATAAATTCAATCTACTAATTACGAGATCTTCAGAACACGGAAAAGTTTTGGCTAGACACTCAGCACATTTTTTTAACTTGTGCTATTTAATAAATAAATAAATCACACGAACAGAAGTGTACAACAAAAGTCCGTACCTGAGTCAACGTCATAAGGCCAGTATTCATGTTAACATTGACGGTAAGAACAGGATATCCGGGCTGATCAACCCAAGTTTGCATGAAGGAAATTATATCCAGGCCATCAATCAGTATCTCATCTTGTATAGTTGCGTTTTCAAAAGCATTGTACAAATCCTCAGGGAAAGCATGCTCGTAAGCTCTGTAAGAATGAAAGATTTAAAAATAGAGATGGTATATGACAGACGTAGCTAAAAGATCGAAATTTAGTCTTTGCTTAAAATATTATTATTTTTATTTTAAAACATTGTTAATGCGCAGAATAAGAGAACATACTACGAGTATGTTATTAAATTTGTTATTTGTTATCCAGAAACATATTCCACGTAATAATAATAATAATATACATTAATATATATTTTTGAAATTTAATCGTCACTAACATTAATATTATTTATAAAGTGGTTTTTACTACGTTTTGATATTTTTTGAGCCTCTCATATTGCGGTGCAGTTGCATGCGCCATCATTCCACAAAAATAAAATATGGTAAAATTCCATTTTAAATAATATTAATGTCATCAAGTAATAATTTAACATTGTGTTAAGGAAAACAAAAAGTTTAGTCGACATCATAGGAGACCGAAGAGCTGGCAGCTACTTCGGACAAAAAATTAGTCTAGCTATTCAAAGGGGGAACGCTGCCAGTATCTTCGGAACCTTGCCTAAAGCGACTCCTTTTAATAATATATTTTAGCTATTATATTTGAATGCAGAGCAAAACGCAAAGTAAGTAAAGCCAGTGATCATGCACGATATGAACACAAAACATCTAGAAACCGAATCAGAAGTTCCAGAAATAATATTATTGCAATAAATTGCGTCTATACAACTGCTAAGACACAGTTATTTGACCTTTACGTCATCGTAACATGTTGTAGAGAAATCATTACGCCGCTTATATTTCACTGATAAAAAAGCATAACATTTACTGCTGTGTTATATGATTAAGATAACCTTTAATAGGTATAGTTATTTGTATCACACGGATAATAACCGAATTCCATTGATAAAAACTTACCTGTCAACTAAAAAGAGGTGTAAGGCCTTTTTAAACGTGTTTTCTGTGACCAAATGCTTCAGCATAAGAAGTAAGGAAGCTCCTTTTGAATAGCTGATCCCAGAAAAGTGGCCTGTCACTTCAGTTGGACTGTTGACAGTGTGACGTAAGGCTCTTGTGGAGGCAGATGCATCGACAGATAATGCGCTTTGTAAGTACATGATATTGAACTGATCCTCAAGTTCTAGTTTCGTATCCACCTGTAATAAAAAATTCAAGAATTCTAAATAGTCAACTAAAATTACTTTAATGAATGACTGAAAAACTGAAGTTTTTTGCAGGTGGATGCTATGGGCAGACGTATTGAACTACCCTTCGTCGTAGTCTTTTATTACATTCGGCATCGGTACCACTATCTGTATATTCACTATCTACTCGAAACTAATCACAGAGGCAAAACGCGACACGGCACTTTTACATATTTTTTTTACACAAACCGACTACTGGATTTCAGACAATCAACAATTTAAACCCGACTTCACGATTGAAATTTTGTGTATGATATTTTAATTCTTTAAATAACTTCCTTGACCATTCTTAGTGCCTATATAAAAGCGTTATGTTTAGATACTCTGCAGGTTTTGGTATTTGATTAAGTCATTTGAGCGGGATTTGATTAAATTTTTTAGTTGTCGACTTTAGCGTATAGTTCATTTTGACCACTTTAATCTCAACAGAATGCCACTACTTACTAAGAATGGTCAGTTGTGAATGGTAAGCAGATGGTTCCGTCAGACTATGTGAAGATTACAAGGTGACTTTCAGTCTGCAATTGGAGGTTGAGCTTTTCCCATTACCTCATTTTAATGAATTTTTTGACACATTAAAAAAGAAGAGAGCTGGACCTTAAGTAAGATGGATCCTCTGTGTAGCTACTTGTTTCGAATGTAGCTACGACGACGATATGGCGAATTTGTAAAACGATTCGGTAGATGGGTAGACCCATCCTCTATCCTTTGCCTATCTATGTCAGGTAAGTTATGGATTTCTATGCAATACTTTATGTGACGGTACAAAGCCGTCAAGTGATAAAGCTTCTTTAATTTGTGATATGAAGTGAACAAATCATTTAAGTATGGATTTTATTTACCGTAACTAGAGTCACCCGTCTCGTATCTACTTACGACATAACTGTTAATTATTTCATTTCATCGTGAATGACTGAGAATACCTAGTATTTTCTTATTCGTTTCTTTGCTTGTGCATGAATTACGTAGATATTGTACAAGGTCATTGAACTAGCCTATCCTGTTAAATATAACGTCCTTATCTACCCAGGTAATTTGGTCTATTAAAATCTTATATGTGTGTAGGTATTTAAATTAAAACGAGGCACCTCAAAGAATTTCGAATCAGCGTATTTTTATGGTGTGAAAATAAAAGGAGCTGTGATTTCAATCAACTGTGCGTGTTTGCGCAAAGTCCCCACAGCAGCATAAAGTACATTTTGCAGAGGCATACACTATTACTTTACTTATAACAACCATGAAAATAGATATAGTTTGTAAAAAGGAGAACGATTTTTAATTCCCAGAAAAATATATTTTTTTAAATAAATATCCTTGTAAACGTACTCACAACCCCATACTGGCAGAGAATTTTTTGTAACCTTAATTTAGGACTATATACATGTCTTATACATTACGTCATGAATAATACTACTAATAAGTTACCTCGTGCATAGCGAAGTACTCAAAATAGCTGGCGAATCCTTCGTTAATCCAAACATTGTCCCACCATCGACAAGTAATGTAATTACCAAACCACTTATGGGCCAGCTCGTGTGCAGTGATAGTGCCAATATACATTTTATCTAAAGCATTAGTTTCATTTTCCTCATAGAGCAGACGAACTTCTCTAAAACAAATAAAAAAATAATAATATACGATAGCGTGGCAACATTTCTTTTATTATGTTGGCTATTAGCAACTATCGAACCGACCTGTATGTTACCAATCCCCAATTCTCAGTAGCACCAGACGCCCAAAATGGAGAAGCTAGCTGATCATTCTTTATATCAACAGCCATATCGTAATAATTGATGCCAAAGTAATTGTCAAGCCATTCTGTTAAAGGAGGGCCAACTTCTAAAGCATATTCTCCTTGATTTTCAGCAGTTGGTCTTGCAATTATACGATAAGATTTCTCGGCGTCTCCATTATCAGCTATAACTTTAAATCCGTCACTGATATGTATTGAAATCAAATAAGCAGACATTCTAGGCGTCTTTTGGAATACTTCCTTGACGCGGTCTCCCACTCTGTATTAAAAAAGGATGAAAAATTAATTGTCATAAAACTTTTTTTTACTTATCTATAAGTCAGATAATAGTAGGATTTACAAAGTCATTGCCTACGTTTTTCATGTAATGTTCAATTAAATTAAATATATTTTGACCTTGATACTTTTACACGCGCATTCAAAAACAGAAAAATGTAATAGCTGTTCTAAGTTAAAAATTTCATGTGCTAGCATTAAATCAACTTTGGTCACAGTACGCACTCAGACACGGACACGTGCACATGCTAAGATGCCAAACTTGTTTTTTCTTAGAACAACTTAAAATATCAGTACTTTGTAGAAGAATCATTATTATCCATTTCATAAAATCCCCAGTTTTTTTTATATTCCTGCATTCATAAAATAAAGAAATATGTTTCACTTACTCCTCGGGTTCGTGTAGTTCGTGTAATAGCTGTTCTAAGTTAAAAATTTCATGTGCTAGCATTAAATAAACTTTGGTCACAGTACGCACTCAGACACTGACACGTGCACATGCTAAGATGCCAAACTTGTTTTTTCTTAGAACAACTTAAAATATCAGTACTTTGTAGAAGAATCATTATTATCCATTTCATAAAATCCCCAGTTTTTTTTTATATTCCTGCATTCATAAAATAAAGAAATATGTTTCACTTACTCCTCGGGTTCGTGTAGAAGAGGCATATTTGAGTAAGTTTCCGAGAAATTTCTCGGTCTGTATACTGTGATATTGAAAGTAGACTTAAAACCTGGTTCATCAAAGCTGGGGAACAGTTGTCTTGAATGGGTGGGTTGCAAATGAGTTGCAGAGTACCAACTAAAAAACAGAGTAATATTTAACAAACAATCACATTGGTTGTGTGAATGTGTTAACATTTAAAAATTAATATGGTGAGCTTTAAAAAAATACGGTTGATGAAAGCAATAAGAACTATTTAGGAACGAGTCTGCTGAGACCTAACAAGCACTGACCTTTTAAACTATGATTTACTTTATACTCACCGAACTGTATTATTTTCATCTAGGTAATAACCCCTAAACATTCCTCTTGAAAGTGGAGTTTCATTAATATTTCCAGTATATTCTACATATAACTCATATTCACGTTCATTTTCAAGGGTAACACCTTCTCTTACATTGACTTTCAGAAAGTGGTTTTCACGAATACGTTCGTATGAATTATTTGTATCATTATTCAGTAATGATTCCCCAGTAAGAATATCTATCAGATCTACGGATATAATATTTCTGACATTCTCTTGTACGATTACGCTGGTAAGATTATCTTTTAAAGCCTAAAAATTAAAAGGTCGGTAAAATTACGATAAATACATAACATACGAATGCATACACCAAATAGATACAAAAACAACAACAGAATAAGTATATCAAACCTACTTTGATAGTTAATGTTGCCTTTCCATCAAAAGTGAAAGTTTCCTTTCCTTCGGGTGCAACGTCAAAATACGGGGTTATTTCTATGTCACAATGAATAGGATCAAAATCTTCGGGTAGACGATAAGAAAATGAGTCATCATTTCTTGAATCTATTCGTTCAATATCTAAATCTGGGTTATAATCAAAAGGAAACTCCGACTTTCCAAGTGTCAGAAGTGCTAATGCAAATATTAACTTAATGAGGGCCATATTGCTAAAAAAATGTTACATGTTAGTGTTTTAAAATTAAGGCACATTTCAGTTAAGTGTCATATTGATAACTGCCAACCAATAATAGGGAAGAAAAAATACATAATAATATAATGATTTCTTTTCAATCATTCTGTTTGGTGGTTTTAATGAAACAACATGGACGCATTTGCTCACTCAATCACACTTAAATATTTTTTTATGAAATTAATTTATCTGCGTTTGAACGTAATACAAACAATATAGAATGTAAAATTCACTTTTTACTATGAAGAATCACTTATATCGTTATTAATTATTTCCTCAAGTTGTAACATTATCTCCGTATGTATAGAACAAGCACATTTTTAGTAAATGTATTCCTGTAACCATGTTGTAAATACTGGTGAATCTACAGACATTAGCGATGATTTTGCTCGGTTTGATACAAATAATCACATGTTTATTTTATTATTATATCAGCTGCTTTTTTTGTTTGTACAGAATTCAACACCGTATTCAAAGTTGGCAGTGTAAATACTTTGATACAAACACTAAATCAGTATTATGCAAACGGCGATTGTTTTCAAATAATTGTTTATTTTACATACATTTCATTTGAAATGCATGTAATTACGCATATTTGTTTCACTTTATATTGCACGTAAAAGTATAGAGATATACATATATACCGTACTACATATTATTAAAATTTGTTAAACAAATACAGAATCGGTTACCTAGCTTGAAAAATTAGAGGAAAATAATTTTCTTTTCACGTTTACCGTAAAAAAGTTCTTAATTAATATAATTTAATGTATTTTTAACGAAACCTTTGGAGTAAAATCAATTCAAATATTTCTTCGTCTGTTTATTCACCAAATGCTTTCGCGGCAAGCGAAAAAATATTAGTTGATCATAGATGCAAAATTTACCTTAAGAGATTAAATCAAATAACTAAAATTTTGTTAAGTGTAACTAATTTGGCATACTTACTTGCCCTTATAACACAAATGAGCAATTAAAAATTATTGTCTCTTATTAAACCGGCTGCTATCTATTTATTACCTATATTTCGATAAGATATAATTAATTGTATTTTTGATATGAAAACTTCTATGATCTTGCGATAAACAACTCAAAAAGATAACAAAAATTAGGTATTACACTGTTTTGTAAAGCATCTATGTCAAAATAAAATACAAAATTATTGCCTTCTTTAGTTTGTCGTCGACTTTCAGTATTATTGTTTAGGTTTACTTTCATATCGTTCGTTAACAACGAACCAATAACTTCCCCTTCACCCTCCTCTCCTCTACGGTTTTACTTTAAGCTCGTCTAACTACCTTTTTCAATTGAGAATCAATTGCTAATTTACCGAAGTATTGTCTTCACAAAGAAAACCTAAAAGCATAAAACGTATATAATACATTCGCTTTAGTAATTGTAATTTAATTAGTATTGTTTATATGTATTTATTTGAATTGAGAAAGATACTGAAAATTATATGGAATATAAAATAATGCAGCTTTAAGAGAAAAACTAAGTAAGATTACGTTTTAAAAAGGGTGTTTTGCCACACATAGTCAACTGATCCTAAAAGAATGGGTGCAACCATCTCTCCTTACTTGAACATATCGTACTGCACTGAGCACTGAACCTATCACCGTAAACTTCACGCTTAGATCTAAAAATTATTTGTAAATTTAAACGAAAAATAATCCAATAGATCATATATACATTATCTACATTGAATTGAGGACCACTAACTGTTGTTCATCAAAAATACAACACAATTTATATTTTACAATATATATTCGCGTTCTCCCATAATCCGTTTGATATAATGAAATTTAATAGAGTCATGACTTATATAGCCTTATAACCTTAATAATAACAGCCGCCAAAATGTTCAATTAAAAGTTGCTGAAATAATTGGAAGAAAAGGGTCCAAAGTTTTTAACTATTACAACAAGTTAATAAAACGGACAAAATGTCAATTGGTTGAACAATTAGTTGAAAATATTGAAAAAGAGGCTCCTTTACTCCTAGTCCAGTTGTACATTCTATGATATAAGCACATCACTATAGTTAAATGACCTTTTTAAAAGATACTGTTACTTAAAAATAAAGTTGTACAAAATTAAATTCCATTTCGATGTACTAAATCGGCCAAAATGTTTAGCCAAAATAAAATGAGTCTACCTTGTTTAATTAAGAAGTACCTATGGCTCTTTTTCGTCTATATCTTCAGAATCTAAATATCATATAGAACCAGAATGATTGTCAAGACAAAACAAAAAATACCAAACTCGATGGGTTTATCTTATTTGGTTTAGAAATTCCTATGACTATCTTCTGACTCTACCGCTCGATGGTACCATATTATTACATTGTTTCCAATGATACCTAATCATACCAAATTTAAGTCCGATCAAAGAGTAGTAAGTGGTTCTTATTGAGCATCAAAAATTGGACTATTAACGAAACCCAAGATCACACTTTAAATGTTTCTAAAATTGACTTAACTAGTCAATGCTTTTTACATGGGGAATTGTATGTTGCCCTGTCACCTGCAACTCCTAATGAAAATATGTTTGTTTTTACAAGTTTTTATTAAAAATTTATCAATGTTGTATATAAAGAAATATTATTTGACGACATCCGTAGTAAAGAGGCTCGCACACACTTATCAATATTGAGTGACATTTGATTATGTTCACATCAATTTGAAAGTTCATCCAGGCTTTCCTGCAACGTATTGCAATCTTGTCAGTGTCAGTGACCCACTTAGAAATATTGGTGTCATCAGCAAAGGAAAGATAGTCGCCTTTAATGATTTCGAGAAGATCGCTAATCGAGATTAGAAAAAGGAGTGGACCAAAATTGGGGCCTTGTAAAACTTCGAAGCATGAAATAAATAGAAAAGATTGCTACTAATTGGGAGCGATTGGAAATAGTCCAGCGTAGCAAACTTTTATGAATGCCTACTTATGATGCCTTTTCAAACAGCAGCGAGTGATTAACACGGTCAAAAGCCTTAGCAAAGTCGGTATATATAGTGTCGACCTGACTTTTGGCATTCAAAGAAGCACACAGATATGGAGTATATATTAATAAATTGGGTTTAGTTGACCTACCCTCAACGAAACCTTGTTGACTAAGCATTGGCCGTGATTATAAATGTATTGATAAAGAAGCGATTCAAAAATCTCTGCAAACCAAATCAGTATGCTAATGGGACGGTAGTTTGAGATATCCTTTCTACTGACTTGTGTATTGGCGTGGTCTTAACCATCTTCCGTGTGATGGATCGCCCCATGCTTAATCCTTAATTACTCGCGTGGTGTGTATTTTACCCCAGCGAGTTTTTGATGCATCATAACTCCGCCAATATTGATTTTTACGTACGAATATGATTGATTGATTCAATGGCAAGTACCGCTCCGCGACTCATCGTTGTATCTAGAACTCGCGTTTGGGATAAATGTTGCCCTACGCGAGTAGTAAGTGCGTCTTTTTTGGCTTAGTGAGTTTTATAACTTTTAATTTTATTTTTTACTTTTTTAGATTATAAAGCATGAAATGGCTAGTATGGGCTTTTAGATCACCAAATTATTAATTATTGTATTTTATAACATTCTTAAAATGGACCATATCAATTTTGATGTCATTTATAGAAACAAAATTACACCCAAAATATCGAGAAGAGAGTTTCTCAAACACCACCAGTTAACCTGATAATGCTAACTAACAAAATCGATCTACGATATCAGAACTATCCCGGACCATACAAACACGCCCCAAGATAAGTGTTGATTGTTAAGATACCGGCTCCACGTCCAGAATTGGCCCAACTACAAATATATATATGTCCAAGGTCAAAGGACAAAAAAAAATAGATTTGCATATACCAAATGCCAGCAGTTTGCCAACATTCATCATGACCACTCCATCATAGTATGTGATGAATGTACTTATTAAATAGTTCCTAAAATATTTATTGATTTCAACAATAGTTTATGAAAAATGTTTACTATGAATACTGTTATTCTTAAGTACAAAGTTAATTGTACCTTTATATTTTAAAGACATACTCATATTTTAAAGAAGAAAATTTGATTGTTTATTTGTTTGTTTGCATTAAATAGGCTCTGAAACTACTTAACCAATTTAAAAAAAATATTTCACATTTGGAATTCTACATTATCCTTGATTAACATAGGCGATAGAATATTTTCAAAAAGTTAGGGATCCGTATGAAAACTTCGAAAATGTAACCCAACGTGTGAAAAAGTACCAAAATAATCTTATGTATAACTATTATATTATAGTGTTATGTCACAATAACTACTTTTTATGTTAAAACTAGGGTACATTATTCGTACCTGGATATTAATCCTTATCCAAATAAATGACTTCGTATTTAAGGCATATATCTGTACCTGTAAATTATTTTTCGAATTATACCATTCCCAAGTTCCGTACCATTCAAAAGTAATCATGGGTATCAAAACCTGCCACTGCCGGCCGTGTCAATTTCAAAAAATAAAGTGCCACACCACAAGTCTCTTAAAAGATGGAAAAACTGCTCATTTTACTTTTAAACTTTCCACTATCCATAAAACTTGAGCATCTAACTTCATCATCATCACAATCAATCTACATGTTTTATTCGCAAAAAAAGCCTTTTGGTAAATTACTTCAAGACCCCTCATTGATTATGTGGTATGAATGCACCATAAGGCATAAAGCACTTGTAGAAGACAGAACCTCAAAAGATCTTAGAAACACCTCTGCTCCCATGGGCACGATTACTTTTCTATCTGCTGGAGATTTCCGACAGACTCTTCCCGTCATTGACAGACGCGAGCAGATATCATCAAAGCATGCTTGAAATCGTCTCTTTTATGGACTTCGATTGAAAATTTAAAATTGTGGATGAATTTGAAAGCTCATCTTCATGGAACCACAGATAGGGATTTCCCACATCACTGCTGAAACATAAGAAAGGAATTTTTCCCACTTCAAATTTAAGCAGAAATTGTGACATCCTTCTGGATGAGTCCCTAGGCCAAATATTACATTAAGGAATATTTAGAATTAATGCAGTGTAACCTGACATTGAGTAATTCTACGGAAAGGACTTTGATTTGTTTTATTCTAGGTCAATAGTGTCACCTAAGAATGATACTGTCAAGAACTAAACAATCAGATTATTCAAAAAGTCCACAGCTAAATAATAAAATACAAATCGATCGACACCGTGTTTAATATCGAATGCGCAGTCCATTATCCACAGGAATTTTTAAATTTACAAAGCTCTTCTGAACTGCCACCACACGAATTGACGTAAATAATGGGCATTCCAATCATTCTTTTAAGCAATTTAAGCCCCCAGAACATGTGCAATTGGACAAGGCTGCTTATTAAGGAAGTGAAGGACAATTTAATTGTAGCCACCATTATGACCGGCCCAACATCTGGTCAACTAGCACATATGCCGAGGATATCTATGATCCCAACTGATCTACCAATTTTATTTAAACGGCTTCAATTTACGGTAAAAACATCTTTTGCGGTAACTATTAACAAGTCCCAGGGCCAAACCTTCTAATAAGTAGGTCGAGTTGGCCATGAGTAAAACATTCTTACCTAAGAAAATAATGTTGTACTCATGGCCAACTTTACGTTGGCCTATAGCGGGTCGGAGCACCTAAAAACAATTTATTTTGCTGCCAGAAAATAAAACAACATCAAATATCTAAACTCCAAAAAAAATGCCTTACTGGCAAAGTGATGAAGTTATTTGGGTGTTATTAGAAGACTCTCGTTCAAAATCTAGTATTGCACTGTATGCAGTGCACCGCCACTGTATGCAGTCCACCGCCGCTGCGGATATCGACTCTTGAGAATTTTATAGATAATTGTAATTGCATCACCGATGAATGTAGTTCAAGGGTTTGCATTACAGGCGATTCTAACTTAAGTACTCTGGACTGGAGCTTGATTGGAAGCCCGTCGTATATGCTATCGTCTCTGTACCAAATGTTTCTAGACTGTGAATATGAATAACCTAAGACAGCTTAATAATGTTAAAAACAAATGGCAAGAATTCTTGATTTAGTTCCTACTCAGTGGCCATTATGTCAAGTATCTGAGGCTGTGGACATTTTATGTCCCATAGATCCACTGCATCCACCATTAGTTGTAGATTTATCTTGTGCCGAGTCCCTAAGTCTAGAATCAAACAAAATAAAAAGACCAAATTTCTACAAGGCAGACTATATAGCTATTAACAAACACTTAGCCAATGTAAACTAGGAAGAAGTTTTTTCCGAACTTATTTGATGTTAATGAAATATATGACTCCTTTCTCAAAATCATAAGTGATACAGTCCAAAAATTTGTTCCGAACGTCAAAGCTAAAAGCAACAATTATCCAATATGGTTCAACAGAAATCTAATAAATCGTTTACGCGAGAAGAACAAATATAGGCAACGATTCAAAAAATATAATAATCCACTAGATCCAATTTCATATCGAGTACTAACCGAACGTTGTCAAAAGCTAGTAACTGAATGTTATAACTGTAGGAGTTATATAGTATAGTAGTTATATAGTTATTCGGGGTATTGAAGACCGAATTTTGCAAAAAATCCCAAAATTTTTTGGCCTTTTTATAAAGCTAAACGTGGTGGGCGCAGTGGCTATCCAGCTGTCATGAGTGACAAAAAGAGCCAATCTAGCAATGGTAACCAGATATGTAATATGTTTGCTTCCTCTTGCTCTTCATTAACAACAGTTACTGGAAATGAAGCTATGAATTTAGATAAAGTGCACGAGTTGATTGAATATAGTGACGATAGCTTTACTTCATTGTTTTTGGATGAAAATAAAATTTATTCCAAGTTAAAATCTTTGGACACTTCCAAGAGCGCTGGGTCGGATAACATTCCGCCGGCATTTCCTGCTTGTTGCGCGTCGACACTCTCCGTTCCTTACGGTCAGGAATCTACCCAGATGCATGGAATATCTCTAAAATAGTAGCGATTTACAAATCTGGTGACCATCAACTTGTTAACAACTATAGGCCAATCTTTATCTTGCCTGCTATGTCCAAGGTTTTTGAGTCATTGGTCTGTCCATATATCAAAAAATTATTTCGAAAAGTTTTCGAGTGTTCACCAACATGGATTCCTTAAGGGTAGGTCGACAAGCACAAATTTGGTGATCTGACCGAAAACTTAATCAGGTGCATCGATTCAAATAAACAAATGGACGCTATTTACACTGATTTTACAAAGGCCTTCGACAGGGTTATCGAATGCTCTTGGCTAAATTGTCAGCTGATGGTATTACAGGTTTTCTTCTGAAATGGCTTGAGTCCCTACCTCACAGGACGCTGTTATTATGTAGTTATCAACGGGTACCGCTCCGATCTAAAATGTATAACTTCGGGAGTGCCCCAGGGTTCTCATCTGGCCCCCATTCTTTTCAATATATTTATAAACGACCTACCATTATCCATTGCACACTCTTTTCCTTTTTTGTTCGCTGACGATCTGTAGCTTATTAAGGTTGTTGAGACTTGGAACGATGTTACTGCCCTACAGCATGACCTTGATGCCTTGACAACGGGATGGAGCTTAATATCAATAACTGTACTGATATAAAGTTCTCTAGAAAGATCAATAACGTCCCTTAAAAACATTACCTAAGTGACAACCAGCTGACGGAGTCAGAGACCGTCAGAGATCTAGGGGTATTATTTGACAATAAATTAACATTCGTCCCTCATATTGATCATGTTATAAAGAAAGCATCTAAATCGCTGGGGTTTTTGATGCGTAATAGCAAGGTATTCAAACATGCATCCACAAAACTAAATTTATATAACTGCCTCGTGAGGTCAATTATTGAGTATGGAAGTGTAATATGGCGCCCCCATTATGCCTCGCACATTTTGCGAATTGAGCGCATTCAAAAACGACTGGTTCGGTATCTAACATATTTACATAGAGACAAAAAAAACTTATGATGAAAAGCTAAATCTTTTAAAATTAAAAAAACTTGGAACAACGTAGAAACTTATTGGACCTAACATTCTTTTTCAAAATAATGAGACATCGAATACGTTGCCCAACTTTACTGGAAATGTTTAACTTTAAGTTACCCTATCGGATACCTAGAAAACCAATCGAACCAATTATGCGTCCAATCCGCAGAACTGTTCTGGGTGATAACTCTCCGGTATCAAGAATTGGCAAATTGTATAACGCGAATAGTGGATCCGTGGATGTGCATTTTATGTCCCTTCCTACGTTCAAGCGTATACTGTTAGAGTGCCTCTGAGTCTATTGATAAGTTTTGTCTTTTTTGGATCTTGTGTTATTATTATCTGTATATATCTTGTATGTTGATTTAACTTTTTTTTACTTTGTTTTTCTAGCAAACTTTTTATTGTGCATGTGATGTATACCTGTAATTGATTGTGCATTTAGTTTAAGTTTAATTCTAAGTATTATGAGAGTAGCAATCGTTGATATACTAAATAAATAAATATACAGGGGACCCCTGACCCAATAAATTTAATGGATTATGTTTTATAGAAACATTGGAAATAAAAATAAACAAATAAATATTGAGAAATAACAAAAAAAAATCATTAAAATAACAATATCCGACCTTTATTCATATTATACTCCTTTTTAAGTAACCCCCGACGCAAAAAGAAACGTGTATGTATGTGTGTGTGTGTGTATGGTAAAATTATAATTTTTGAATTTGTTGTTAAATACCCGTGCGAAGTATACCCGTATATATATATATAAACACCTCTTTGCACACTTAGTTGATCCAGCCACGACCCCGTACATTGCTGACTCCGCCTTTTGCACCGAATAACTTAACTCCTGTTGCGTATTTCTCGGGCGAAATGGCAACGTAGCATTCTATTATGCGATGTTGCCAAATGTATTCGTCGATAGTACCTATACTCGATATATTTTTTTTCAACAATTTCATGCAATAGTGGATCCGTAACGGCTAAATTTCTTAAATGCACGAAGTTGAACTTTTTGGCTCCGAATATATTTCAAAAATCAATTACTTGTGTTGATCCAGTTATATACACGTACGTCCAGTAATACTTGTTTTGATCCGAATAAGTACCGATACCGTAACGGTAGATCAATTATGAATTTATTATACCTAATCTAGATATTTTATATTCGCAATGCTCCATACATTGTCGCGTTATATTTTAGCGATTTAAAGCGTTGTTTTCTAATGATTTGTGGTAGGTACTGTAACGCGTACTTTAGAGTTAGTTTGCGTTTCGTTCCAGCGTCATAGTTTGATTTTTTTTCGCGGAATAGGTTCTATTGGTTGTCATTTAAAAACATGTTATATCTATCTGTTCGAAATAAGGTTGTGAATCCTTGAATGGGTTTTTACTAAATTTATAGCTTCTCGTGAGCTGGCATTTTTTGAAACTGATAATAATATATGCTCCCTTAGCAATTATTTGCATGTATTAACAAATCATAATAAAATACATATTCCCTATACTTTAACCGACCAGAAACACCTTCGCATGGACTGGTGTCGCCAAATGTTAGATAAGTTCAACGGCGGTGACTCAAATGCTGTATTTGACATCGTCACAGGAATCTACAGGTTTGATATATTGCTACGAACCCGAAACCAAAAGACAATCAGCTCAGTGGGTGTTTCCTTTAGAGGATCGGCCAACTAAGGTAAATAAAGGAAGAAAACAAGGAAAAAAGATGATTGTCTCATTCTTTGGTCGGAAAGGTCATTTCGCGACAGTTGTGCTAGAAGATGGAAGGACAGTTACTGCAGATGGTATGTCAATTGTTGTTTGCCTGTTGTCTTGGAAAAAAATCGACAGCAGCGCCCTCGAAGCAGGATCCTCCTTCACCACGACAATGCTTCATCGGACTCCGCAAAACGGACAGTTGAATATTTGACTTTGGCAGGTGTCGAGATAAGGAGTCATCCGCCGTACAGTCTTGACCTGGCGCCCTGCGACTTTTATTCATTCCCAAGAACTAAAGACAAAATTCGAGGTATTCGCTTTACGAGCCCTGAAGATGCGGTGAAAGCGTACGAAAATGCCATAGAAGAGACCCCTAAGGAATAATGAATGGGCCCCCTGCTTTTCTCAGTTGTTTCATCGAATGCGACGATGTGTAGAGAGGAACGGAGATTACTTCGAAAAACAACAAGTTTTGCCAACTTTCTACATTAAGCTGTTTTTCATTTTCTAAACATTTTCAGTGTTACCTAGGTATTAAAAGCATGTTAATATCTATCAGGCTTCAGGTTATTCAGAGATCTTTTTCGAGTTCCGGAGCTCGGCGCTTTTAAAAGCTTTATAAGTACAACGGAAAAAAATAAATACTCCCTAAATTACGTATTTAATGTTAATTCTGGCAAATAGAAGCACTAACATTAATTTCAAACATAATTTTGAACCTTCCCAAAGGGATTGTAACAGAAAGTCACTTTAGTGGCGAATTATCGCGTATTTATTTATGTGAACGTGCGTCCACCATTCAACTGATGCGCGCACGAGTCTCGTGTCTCAACTAAAGAATTCAATCCCAGGATAACGAATCTCGGGATCCCGGCCTCATTTTGATCCCGAAAATTTTGGGATTAAATTTGACAAATCCCTGAATTTTCGGGATAACATTGAAATTGATTTCTTAAATTTATTCCTGAAATTAATTAAAGAATTTCTACAAGCACGAAGTGTTCCTTCTATTTCCATCGAGCCTGAAGACGCTTTTGCAGCTTCTGCACTTATTATTTGCAACAAACTAAAACAAAATTAGAAACAAATCTTTATATTGATTTATAAGCAAATCTTTAAAAAATCGTATTTTTTTTGCAATTCATGGGATTTTAGATATATTTTACATGATTATTACATTTTTATGTGACTAGTCGACTATATCTCATAGTTAAATGATTTTGATGAAATAAGAGTCATTAGTTATCTGTTAATCTTGACTTCATGCTGGCACCAGTATGACCACCAGATGAACATACTCTTCGAAAACTTACAGCACAAATATCATGTTTGGACTCATGAAATTGGTCTCGATGAATAGAGTTTAAAAAACTTTAAATTATTGGTAAATTAGAAATAACGTATAAAAACTCCCTACGTAAAATTCAACCTCTTAAATCTTAATAATAATAATTAAGTATTCGCATATAATTACTCCCAAAGGAGTCTGGACACGCAATGCTATAAGTGCACTGAAAGTAATTGATGCCTTCCACACAATATTATCAACATAAAGCAACTCTGTTTGTTCAGTAAAAGTCTAAATACACTTGTAACTTTTAATAATCGATTATCCATGCAAGCTATTCAAAAGGGACTTATTGGCAGCAGACTTTTAGAAATTGAAAATCATTCAAAAAACAAAGAAAATCCTCTTAAAAAGGAGTCTGAAAGTGAAATAACTGATTCATATGTTAACGAAATTGAGAAAAGAAATAATGAAACTGACAGTGACACAGATAGCAAAGAAAATGAAACTAGTAAATGTGATTATATAAGGGCAAAAAAATCAAAACTTTCAGAAATAAAGAGAAACAAATAGATGCAGAAATAAACGACAATATAATTGAAGATAATGAGAGCGACAACAGTATTATCAATGAAGACTATATGTAAAGAAAGAAGTGAGAAAATAAGAAACAATAAGAAGAGTAAGTATATTAAAGGAAAACAACCAAAGCGAAAAACAAGAAAGACAAAAAAATACTAACCGATGAAAAAAATACTAGACAAAAGGGCAAAGAAATGATAAACAAACTGAAATTATGAATCTGATGGAAAAATAACTGAACCAAAACCAATAAGACGAAAGAAATCTCATAACAAATGGAGTAGCGATGAGGTTGAAGCAGTAATGCGACATCTAAAACAATTTATAAAAATGAAAAAAAATCCAGGAAAAGCCTTATGCGAACAAGTATTGCGCAAAGAGCCAATTCTGCATAAACGAACTTGGATGCAAATTAATACTTACATCAACAATATTTACAAAAATAATTTATAATAAACAAAGTATTTTTCATTCATTCATTCACGTTATCCAGACTGATTTGTTGTAAGTTTTCCTTTTTTTAAGACATGATTCTCTACTACTTTGAAATACTAGCTAGACATTATTACGTTACTGTAATATCGTAGCCAAACGTGCCAATGAGGAAGCCCTTAGCAAACGCTGCGCCCTGATTGGCCCATTTGAATTGGATCAACAACTGCGCATACGCCAAAAAGGTAGATTTGTATAAAAATCCCTTAATTATTATTATAACTCATCGTGACACATGTGGCTCCGAACGGAGCTACATATTTATGGTCAGCTGGCAGTGGATCAACAAAAGACGCCCGGATCAACAAGTGAAAATGGATCAACAAATTACTACCTATACGGCACGTTGGAGCCACGAAGTGCCCAAAGGGATATCTATATATATATATATATACTAGCGGCCCGCCCAACCTTCGCACGGGTATTTAACAAAAATTTAATAAAAATTATAATTTTACCATACACACACACACATTTGTTACAAGCATTTTTTATTTTACCTTTAAAATTGTGGTTATACGTAGTAGTCCGAGAGCCGGCTGTATAAAAGTCATACGAATCAGATACATGAATCATTTTTGGGGTATGAACAATAAAACCATAGGTCTAGAGGTCGACACCCCTGAAGTTCCTTGATTTTGCACGCATGCAAAATTGTGACGTCACTTCCGGTTTTTATTTTAGGAGTAATTCTAATTTATAAAATACATCAACCCCTTTATCGCAAATAAAAGTATTGTCGTCGCATATCAGAGCACCGCCCCGCAGAGCGTCCTTCGCTAATGATCATTGAAACCCCGCCTACCTGTTACCTGCGCAGTGGCATCCCACAGACTTATTATTTATTTCATCAATATTATTTATTTTCTAATTGGATCCTCCAATTAGAAAATAAATAATATTGATTCAATATTTTTCTAATAACTAGATAACAATCGCAAGTGATGCTAATGACCGGCCACTGACTTCGTTGTAAATTTAACTCTTTATTTAACTACGTTCCTGGTACTTAACGCCGACCGACTAGCATTTTAGTCGCATCATGTCTCTGGTGAAACACTCGCCGCCCGTTTCGCCCGCTCCGGTGCTAGCAGCGACCCTATCGACGTCTGCATCTGCGTCGGATTGTGTCTCTGATAATGGCGATCTGACTTTAGTATCTAATATTACGAGCCGTCAAAAACGTAAAAGAACAAATACTACAGATGCGCAACTTGCTAAGTTTATGACCGAAATGCGAAGTTTGTTTTTTAACTTTAAAGAACAGCAAGATACAAAATTAAATTAAATATGTGATGCAATAGACGAAGTCAAGAGTCAAAACAATGACATTAGAGCCTCTATTGAATTCCTTTCAAATAAGTATGACTCGATTGTGGAGCAAGTTAACACCTTGAAAGAAGAAACCTTACAAACACAAAAATATATCGAGACTCTTGAAGAAAGACTTGAAAAGTTTGAAAGGAGCTCTCGTTCTACGTGCATAGAGATTAAAAATATCCCGGTGAACAAAACAGAGAACAAAAGATCGCTATTAAAATCCGTAATCGAACTCAGTAATGTTATCTCTGTGGATATTCAGCCTCATGAAATAAAGGATATATTTCGCATAAACTCAAAAAATCCGGATAATAAAACCTTAATAGTTGACTTGACGAGTGTAATTGCAAAGGATTCTTTTCTCAATGCGCATAAAAGGTATTATAAGACGAATGGTAGGTTAACCACGGATAAATTAAATATACCGGGACCTTCCAAACCGATTTTTATCTCTGAAAACCTGACTGCTAAAATGAAGCGCTTGTTTTATCTCGCTCGCATGTGTGCCACTGGGAATGAATACAAGTATTGCTGGTCATCAAATGGTAAAGTTTTCATCAGAGAAAAGGAGGGAGCTCCCCTGCATTGGATTAAAGATGAAACTGACTTGAAGAAACTTGTAAAGAAAAAAATGACTAGTTTTTAAAGTTACTACTTGCATGATTACTTTTTATTTAGTGTTAATCATCTCATTTCTTTTGCCTTTGTACTTATGTTCGCTAAAATTTTCTACTCATACACTAACACTTACACACAATTTAATACACTACACACTTACATTTATTTACCGCATAAGATATTGCTTCCGTCATTTATGTACTTATATTTTGGTATCATTTAATGTAACTGAATTAATAAAACATAACAGTAACAAGCCATTTATCATCAGCCAACAAATTCCATATGACCCATTGTTTAAATTGTTTGTATATACTTGTTTACTTTGTATGCTCTAACGATGGATGATCGTATGAGAATAAATGCAGAATTTGACCGTTTATCGATCTGTAGCTCGTACGTTTGCTCACCTGAAAATTCTATTACATATGTACCTAATCCTACGCGCTCCTTGAAGGTACTCCATGTTAACATTAGAAGTATTGGTAACTCTGTTAATTTTGATAGTCTTTGCATCCTGCTTGCTAGATTTAAATTTGAAATTGATATATTGATTTTAACGGAATGCTGGCTAAGCAAATGTCCTAATATCCCGTTAATTTCTGGCTATACATCCCGTAACTCAACATTTCACAATCAAAATGAGGGTGTAGTAGTATACATAAAAAACTGCGTATATGCAGTGGTTGAGGAACCCTTAATAGCTGATTCTTACTGTCTAGTCGTAAAACTTTCCGATGACATATCTGATCTTGCAGTGTATCGTTCTCCATCGCACAAAAATATTGATAATTTTCTCCTTTCATTGGATCATTATCTATCTTCGCAACGATCTAACAAAGCGGTTGCTCTTATTGGAGATATTAATATAAATATTATTCCCTTAGAGAATGATAATGTTGCCGATAAATATCTAGATCTATTGGCTTCACATGATTTATTGACGGGTCTTACTTTCCCTACTCGCGAACGCTCATGCCTTGATCATGTGATGTTAAAGACCGAGAGATCTGCTGTGACATTAGTATTGGATTCCCTATTTACTGATCACTCTCCAATCCTTTTTTGCTGTGAGTATAAGAATAGTAAACAATTAGATCGGAATCGTACGGTAAAACATTTAAATCAGTCAGCTTGTTTATCTGATCTTGAAAAGACTGACTTCTCTTTAGTCTTACAACTGTGTGATGCTGAGAAAGCTGCATGCAGTTTAGTAAACATTGTGTCAGGAGTGGTAGAGTCTAACACAAACCTTGTTACTTTTTCTAGCAGAAAACGCATCATTAAACCCTGGATTACACCAGGTTTATTACGTTGCATCCGTCATAGAGACAAACTCTTTCGTAATTACAAAAAAGACCCTCATAATACTTTTCTCAAGGTTTCATATACTAGATATAAAAACTTTTGTAACAATTTACTTAAAAGTATAAGAAAAGAATATGAGCGGTCACAGTTTGAAAAATATAAAAAAGACATTAAAGGTACCTGGAATGTTGTGAAAAATATTACTAACCTAAGTAGAAAAAGTCCATCCAACCAACTCTTGACTATGTTTAGTGATCCACTAACATCGGTAAATGCAGTCAATAATTTCTTTCTGAGTGTGAATGACAGACTGGCGTCTGATTTAACAGCCTCAGCTGATGTTTTACCTCCACCAATGATGGAAACCTTTTTTTACCCAGTTTCCCAGGAGTCGATGGCCTTATTTCCTACCGATGAAGCCGAAATTGATTCCATTATTATGAGTCTAAAGCTTAACACTGCAACCGGGTGGGACGAAATTCCTGCATCTCTTATTAGGGCCAGTAGACATATCCTTTTACCTGTACTAGACCACGTTTTCAACCTTTGTCTGTCTTCTGGTATATTTCCATCTGTATTCAAAAAAGCGCTTGTTCACCCGATTTATAAGAGCGGGGACAGAGACAATATCTCTAATTACAGACCAATATCTGTTCTTTCGTTCTTGTCTAAAATATTAGAAAAAATTTTAAACAAAAGATTAATAAACTTTCTCGAATCGAAACAGATAATCTCAGCTAACCAATATGGCTTCAGAGCAGGCAAATCTACCGAAGACGCGGTTTTAGAATTGACAGGTTCAATTGCTCAAAATCTTAACCATAAACTAAAATCTTTATGCCTATTCTTAGATATTTCTAAGGCTTTTGATACTGTCTCTGTCAAGATCCTTTTAAATAAACTCGAACTCATAGGAATCCGTGGTGTGGTACTTGATATGTTTAAAAGTTATCTTAGCGATAGATATCAGAGTGTCATGATTGATGGTGTCAGGAGTTGTGAGCGGTCAATTACCTCTGGTGTTCCTCAAGGTAGTGTGCTTGGCCCCACCCTGTTTTTAATTTACATAAATGGACTGTGTCAGCTGTCTCTTCCAAACTGCAGAATAATAACGTACGCTGATGATACGGCAATTCTCGTTAATGGCAAAAGCTGGGATGAGACTAGAGTCTTGCTCTTAGGATGGAACAAGTTAAAAAAGTTGCTTTGTAACATTTGCACCAAGACTTAAATCACAACCTGATAGCTCTTTCTCGATTATTTCACATAAGAATAGGTGTCCATCGACTTGTCAAAGCTCTTGTACTGTAAATAATTGCACTCCAATACAACGGCTTAATCATGTAAAGTACTTAGGTATTATTGTCGACAGCACAATGACTTGGCAGGAGCATGTTAGGTCCCTCACGGGTCGCATTAGAAATCTTATCTTCGTCTTTTCCAAATTGCGTGGCAGTGCTGATCATGGTACCCTAAAGCTGATCTACCTTTCTTTAGCGCAGTCAATACTATCCTACTGCATTACTGTCTGGGGTGCCTCGCGAAAGACACATTTTTTGCAACTGGAACGTGCTCAACGGGCAGTGTTAAAAGTAATGGCTTTGAAACCTTTACGATATCCATCCAAGCAACTTTACGGACTATGGAAGGTTCTTTCTGTTCGAAAGCTATTTTTGAATAATGTCATCTTACGCAAGCATTTGTCCTGTGAATTCGATTCCAATCTATCTAATAACATACGCCGGTCAAACAGAGTATTTAAAATTGAAAGATGTACTAATGACATAGCTAGACTTCATTATATATACCTGAGTTCGATATTATAGTCTTATAAATGATACGAGATTTTACTTTTAAAGAAAATGAATTTAATACACGAAAGTTTTACAGTAATTCAGGAAACAATAAATTGAGATAAATCAGGCAGAGCTTCCAGCTTGATGTTTCTTCCACAGCGGCTGATGGGCAAATAGGCAGGGAACTGGCGTGTTGCCCATTTTATAGTCACGACGCGGCGCACGATGTTGCCAGGTGGCCGGGAGCATTATGTCATTTATAACAATAGAATAAAATAAATTATAAATTAAATATATATGACCAATCTCACCGGAAATGTAAATTTATTTTAAATGAGTGGCTATTAAGTCAAGAATATGAAACTATTGAGCTGTTGGTTAAATGATATTTGTAGGTATTATATTCATCCAAACACACACACACACACATACACACACACCCATTAAGGTAAAATTTACCAAATAGTCTTATAGTGTGTTAATGGTAAAATGTACAAGTTCGAGGTGGGCGCTAATAACTGGGACACAGTCATTGACTAATGCGGTTATTAACGTTAACTAAGTTTTTTGTAAATTATTTATGGCATTAAATAATTTACAAAAAACGAAAGAATTTTAAAGAGTATTTTTATTATTATTATTATCAAGAAAATTTATGTCAAACGAAAGTTTTTGTTGACTAGAATAGAAATGTCAAGGGTCGACAAGCTATTTGTTCGCTGCCCTGAGTCGACCACCATTATTTTTTTTTTATTTATCTTAAGCCATCGAATACATGGATTTGTTTACGATTTCCTGAAATTAGAACCTCTCAAATGACTGAAAAAAAATTTTTATTTGCCTGGATCTGACTGTCGACTTAGTTTGAAGAATAAAAGAGCCTATGCTTATACATTTCATCTCTATGTATGTTTAATTATCTGCATATCTTTTTCAAATACATTGTTAATTTCTTTTTCCAGTTATTTCTTTGACTCTAAAATTACTAAAAAAATAAGTCGACACCTTTTATGTACCCACATCCAACTGTCGACTTAGTTTAAAAAATCAATGAGCTGTAACTCATACGTTCCATGTCTATTTTTAATTATCTACATATCTTTTCCAAATACATTGATAGTTTTTTTAATTAATTCGTTCGAACAGTACCATATTTTTTTGCAATATTTACCGTACATTTTTTCTTTCTTTACCACATATATTGTGAGTTTTGGTTTTATTAATTAATGCCAATCATCTCATAGTGTTCGGCATTAAAAAAACAAGCGAATTACGAAACTCTTAAGCTCCTTGCGAATAGATGAAAAATCTTGTTGGAGTATAGCTGCAATCATTATCAGAACCCGCATTAAAATCAACAGACAAATGTTCTGATTGTTTTCGTATGAGCGTATTAAGATAACTTGTTTTTGGCTGTTTACATTTGCACTTGTGAGATTACGGAAACGAGGAAATATTATATTTTCTTTTGATCAAATGAAATATCAAAAAGAGGGTAGATAATAAAGTATTTATTAAGTGGCCAAAATCAGTTTATTCATCTAGGTCATGTATTTGCCATCAAATGGAAAACTAAATATTCAAATGCTCTAAATTTATATTGTATGATGATTCAACAATTAATATTCACACTTTACCAATATATACTTATCTTTGGCACAACGATTAGTGCTGAATATAATCCGATAAGGACTACCGGCCGTCCGCCGGCTCCGAGCGTCAAGCAAAGAAAGAGACCGTCTGACTCAGTGCGAGGCATTATAAAGGCACCGCGTCACTCCACCGCCTGGCGGGGAGGTGACGTGGACCGATCGTGTTGTCTATGCTATGACAGATAACACGTTAGACCAAAGACAATGATGAAAAATATTGTACTATAAAGTGTACATAGTTAAATCAATCAATAAATCAATTTAGTAAATCAATAAATAATCATTTAAATATTAATAATGATAATGAATATGATTAAGTAACATAATTAATACACTCCGAATTATTCCTAATTCTAACACACTCATGACAATGCCATTGATTTATATATTTCTTGGTTAAGGTGTTTACATTGTATCGATATACTTGCACACTCGAGATCGTATATTTTGGAGCATTCAGCGCATTTTAAATTTTTACTGGTAGTAATTTTTTTACGACATCTATCAGAAACAAATTGTACAAAAGTCATATTGTTACATCAGACTCTCAGAAAGAAACAGTGATAAGTAGTGCCTTTATATTTTTAATATTTATGTATGAAATATACTTTGGGCCCGCGAGGTGATTTATTGCCTACTATTCCTACGAATGTTTTGTTTATCCATACAGAAGGCTTGTATTTGTGTGTGTTTGAATTAAAAATAAAAAGATTTTCATGCCGATAAAGAGAAAATAATATGTCGAACTTTATTATAAACCTAATGTGTACCATTTTCTAGAAAATAAAAAGTTATTATTGTTGTACTGTCCAAATTTTACTTGGATGATACCTCCTCAATAAAAACACCATGGAAGGGATGACCTAGAAGTTTGATGGGCTGAGGAATTGGGTTTTCGAGGGATATCGTTGTAATTTAATAGGATACGGAAAAGACTAAAAAAAAAAATATTCTGTTTCTTATTTTTCTTAATATTTAATACAATTATTTCTTTTCTGTCTAAAAAGTTAGATTGATTAACTTACAGCAACTATAATAGCAGAAATAATAATCAAAGCTAAAGAAACAGCAATAGATGCTGCTCCATCTCTTGCAGCTGCCAATACAGATTCTGCGTTCGCAGTACCCCAAGCGATGTTACCACGAGCTGAGCTTATGGATGTTAAAACACTGTTGTATTGAGCACTAGTCGATTGTGTACTGCGGAGCCAATCTTCATACTGTAAAAGGAGACAATATTACAATACATTATTTGCACTATTTTCTTATTACAGTTAATGTGCACTTTAATTTAGACATTGACTTAATAGTCAGGATAAATTCAAATATTTAGTGTATTTAATTAAATTAAAAATTTTGATCAGTTTATATAAATCTTTAGTAATATCGAAAAGAGAACAAAGCCCCCTAAATATTTTTATGGTTAATTGATTTCGCAATTAATACCAATTGAGTCAATTTTTACAAAAACACAATCATATAATACACTACATATCATCAGTTACAGGTCCGATTGGGGTATCTGTCAAGGCATAAAATTGCAGTATAAGCATTTGAACTTTTTTCTGTTTACATCTGTTTTTACAGGAGTGCTTAAAAACAAACGGGTTTTAACTAAACAGAATATGTTATATGTCGGCACAAAAAGAAGTAAAACTAACACGAAGTGTCATTATGCCGTGATGTCACAACCGGTTGTACTCTTGCCCCACCACTAACGCCGATAGCTATAATAATCACGCTCCGACACATGGCAGTGAGGTTCGCTCATTCCGCTTCGATCCGCTGTGCGTGACAGTCGGATCCCACCGCACTATCAGCACGCCCCAGCGGCGCTTGACTGCCGCCGCTGCGGCCCCATCCACTTGTCTGTCCACCTCGCGTCCTCGCGTGAGATCCGACCCTCAGCCTGCCAAGGCTAAAGCCCCACCACCGGTTCATCACACATGACCAGGTGAGGCGAAGTTTCGTATCTGTGTAAACTTGAGAAAATTCAGTATACACGAGCCACCGACAAGGGTGTTACAATCCATATTGACACTCCATCAGTTCAGGACCTCAAGAGCCTCACCCAGCTCCTGACCCAAAAGTCTATCCCCCACTACACTTTTGCGATCCCAGAGAAACGTCAAGTTCGTACGGTGCGCAGGGGGATCCCTGAAGAAATCCTGTACAAATTCGTCTACTCGTGGTAGCGAATCTACCACGACATTGTTTTTAGCAGAGATAAGTCTAATAGCAGTAAAGTATAAGATATAAAATCAAGATGATGAAACTGTCTGTTGGTTTGTAGTCAGTGTAAACCACAAAGTTTCTTGCTTCCACCATGAGCCGAAAATATATGACCAAAAGTTCGCGATCATACTGAGATTACTTGGTCTGTGCAAGCGACAACTTACGCGAGAAAAGGCCAAAAGGTTGCCCAGCATTATCCTTGAGTTGCTGCAGTAATGCGCCAATTGCAGCATAAGAATTGCAGTACGACACATATCCTTCTTACCCTCCTCAAATGCGCGCAATTCAGAGAAAGAAAAATTTGCAGGTTGCGATCCTTTAACTGAACCTACCAAAAGGCAATCCAGTTTTATCCGAATAGTCATACGGTTTCACACACTTGCTGGCTTGATTACCTTATTTGCGTGATAACAACATACCAGGTGCTTTTTGTAATTGGTCTGCGGAACGAATCCTCTTAACCCTCGAATTCAACGACTGGATCTGGCGCGTTAGCTCTGCGATCTAATCTGCCATATCGTGTGAACTTCCTGGAGTTACGGACGCTACTGCAACCTGAGGTGTTTACGGAACTACGTCATGCCTCCTGGCCACCAGCTCTGCTACGTCCTACAGGGACGCCTTGGATTGCTACGCAATGATACAATGCGCGCTACTCGACAGTAGACTGGTCAAGATTATCCAGATCTAGGCCAGCAAGGTGCTGGGATCATTGCGAGATGACGAAGAAATTGCGATGGCTTCCTGTCCCCTTGTTATTCATGGACGTAGTACGACAACCGTTTGATGAGCTCATTCTTTAATCGCTTATATCTGTTAGGTGTTTGTGGAGCCAATATAATGTCTTCAACCTACAACGCGTAAATAGGGTCCAGCTGACTGATGGCGTAGAGGTACTTTGTAGCATCTGTGGTGTTGTTCGCCATAAAAATTTACTCTTTAGCTGCGGAAACCATAACGCCCGGTTTTTCGGGATAAAATGGCGGTACTCACACGCCAACTCGATATACCTTGCTAGGTGGATTTAGTGCTAAGAGTACCGACCTTTATCGGCCTCTTATCAGCCTCGCTCATCATGGCTATTCCTGTGCTCAAACGGGGTCACCAATAAAACGGTGGCGAGAGAAAATAGAAGCCGGTGACTAACTTAAATTCACTGTTTATTCCGCACACGTAAAACAGTACACTTACAGAAGGAGAACGTTTGAATAGATTAAGGAACATAGTCATTTTCCTTAATGGCCAGTCGAAGAAAGTGCAACATTTTAGCTATTAGTAAATCGAATGCGCATATTTGTTTGTTCGATAATTCACAAATAAGTTTATAAAATAATAATAATGTACATATTATTATTTTTAGTTTTAAGTTAATTGTAGATATAAGTTCATTAAAATATTTATGTAAACTCAATTCTAAGCGCAACAAATTGTTAAAAATAATTATATATATAAAATTAATTTTTAACAATTTAGCTAACTATAATTTTACAGTACCAACACCTCACTATCATGTTTATTGACAAACAAATTATCTTCATGTTTCTATTTGTAATTGCTATTATAAATAATAAATACATCATTTGTGCTCATAGTTACAGGTAAGATTTGGCTATTGTTTATCAGGAGTTTTTAAAATAATTTTCAATTTTTATCAAGAATTAAGGTCATATTTTATGTGGCGCAATGTTAAATTTCCATCTTTACCATAATTGCTATCTTTGTTTTAGGTATGTCAAAAAAGGTATGTAAAAGATATTTAAAAAAAATTTACTTCCCCTCCCTTTGAACTCCGCTAGGTCCTATTTTTGGGACAGCCTGTATTTAGCTTTACTAAGTACAACAACAAGATTATTAAATTCTCTTTCAAAAGTAATACTCACATCAACCAAACCAGCCTCATCTAGATATGTTGCAAGGTTTGATAGTGCAGTGTGTACCGGATTTGCTGGTGAGTCCTCAACGTATCTGAAAATCATTACATGAGAAGAAATAACATTATTTGCACTCAAAGATAATGGATATTATTTAAAAAAACAAGACGGTTGTTATTGGGAGACTTCATGAATCTATACCGGAATACAAAGTGTCCGTCCGAAATTTTGGGTTCGGCTTCCGCCAACTTCAGGCAAAAAATCCACTATGGGGTCTGTCAAGGTCTCGGGAGCTTATTTGTAAGAGCACTCGCCTGGATAGCGAGGGATGTGAGTTCGAGTCTCGTCTAACACCTGAGACAGGTGATTTTTTTTCATCAGCTATGGTGGCACGGACCCCACTGGCTGCAAACATTTCAACCTGAAACAGAAAATGACAAGATTAGTTATGAAACGACCGAAGATATTAAAATAAACAAGCAACTAAAAACAAACGTCACTACTATACGTCACAGTTCTGACGTAATTGCCGATATACTTACGCGAAACAGCTGTCTGGGTCGAGTGACACGAGTCGTCGCATGGATACTAAGAACGGTGTCGCGTAACAAACATCGACTGCACTACCTAACTATACCGGAACTTAAAAGAGCAAGAAATAAATAGTAACCAAAGCCTTTATTTTGACAAGATTACGGACATGCATGTCATGCGCGACGAGTGGAAACTGATTGTGTTCTACAATATGGAACCCTATTGGCACGGCATACAAACTTTTAAACACTACATTGCAAGTTTAGAAAATATATGTGCTACGTCCGAGAAACGTCACCAGTGCGACGTCATCATGTTGCAACTACGTCACGGTTACACCGAGTTAAACTACTACAGTGATATGCTCCTTAGTCAGCAAGTAACGGACTCGAGACGGCGACGACGACGGGGGCTTATCAACGGCATCGGCTCTGTAGCAAACAGTTTATTTGGTTTACTCGATCAACAATTTGCCGAAAAATACGAAAACGATATTAGATTAATTAAAGAAAATGAAAAACACATAGTCCAACTCTGGAAAAACCAAACCTCGCTCGTGGAAGCTGAAAACAACTTATTGAAAAGAGTAGAACAAACTATCGAACGACAACATAAAATGTATAATCAGCACACCGTCGAGCTAGATAAGGCCGTGAACACAATCTGAAATGAAGGATATGAAGAAAATTAGTGACTTTACCCTGACATCGATTATTGCTAACAACATTTTAGAAAATTTTAAAGGACTTCAGGAAACACTTTTGGATACGATAACAGAAATTCACTATGGAAATTTTGACATTCATCATTTAAGTCCCAAACAATTAGCAAAGGAGCTAAACATTATTTCAGGACATCTTTCGAGCGATCTAACCTTGCCAATCGAAAATATACAAACTGATTTGAGAACACTCTACTATTAGTTAAAAGTAAAAGCTAGAATGACTATGAATTACTTCATTTTTGAGATCAAAATTCCGCTCGTATCTCGTGATAATTACGAGATATACCGCTTAATAGCTATTCCTAACAAAATAAATACATATTTATTTTTCTGTTGTGTATTTATTTATTTATTTATTTATCCGGGGAAGGATGCGTCATCAAGGGCGAAACCTTCACGATATATTCTCATACGCAGCAATCTAATACTATGTCAATACAATCACCTGTTCTCAAGGTTGACATACATCCAATCAACAACATATTTAACACAAGTATACCATTGTTCAAAGGGCTGAATGGATCAGACTTTAAAAATTTTGAAAAAGAATTTGATTTTATTGGCAATCGAATTCAACATATGAAGAGCAAGGAGGTCAGTGAACTAATAACGGACATAGATAACATCAGCACCCATGATGTTCACCAGTACATAGTGCTGTACATATTGGCCGGCGTGACGCTAACGGCAGCGGGTGTTTACGTTTGGCGGCGCGCACGGGCGCGATGCTCCACGACTATCTCATCCGCGGCACGCCGCGGTGATCAGCCACCTAACGAGCCACCGATTCCACTGACACAGCGACCGCAAGGGGAGTTCAAACAAATTCGTCATCCAACAGAAATAGGGCGAGAATCAAATGCGGACCCAGCTCATCTCTATGGCCGTATAAACAAAGCGACGTCCCCTGTGATAAGAAAACTATTCAGTGACAGTGATAGTGCTTAGTGTAGTGTGTGCTGTGTAAAATATTTAAATAACTAGAGACTATATTTTGTAACAAAATTTTTTTTTTACTTTTATTTAATTTACGTTTATATTTTACAACTTTTATATTTTACAATTTTTATGCTTGAACTGTTATTGCTTTATTAAATCTTAGTGAAACCTGTCTCGTCTTGCCCTCGGGAGCATGTACGGTTTACCAACCGCACAATTTAGGTCATATCAAAGTACACTGTCTTGCGTGTCAGCATTTTCCGCGACAATGCAATTTTAATTAATATTATATTTAGTTAAGCGTAAGCCACCTCCTAACTAACATTAAACTATTACTTTTTATGATTTGTGAACACTTATAAAACTATTAACCAGTGACGTAATGACCTGTTATAAGAGCCGTGAGGATCATTTGCCCGACATTTTTTTCCATACTTAATTGGAACATGTCTTCTTTACTCCCAATAAAAAATATCACAACTCGTTTAAAAATACGTAGGTATTTTTATTTTAAAATGAAAAAGTGTACTCTTACTGAGACGCCCTTTATAAGAAACTGCTAATTAACTCTAGGCAAAAAAAACTTCTTAGTCACTTAGATTCCGACGTCAGCGCCACCGATACCGATGTTTCAGGACAAAAACATCTCGCACTGCTCGTCCAGCTTCACTATTACCATTATTCAACAGCAAGACATACTCAGCGTAATAGAAGTCCCTATGGTCAAACAAATGTTTGAACCAGAGGATATCCTTCAGTTACATAAATTTCTGCTAAATCATGTTCCTTCGTATTTATGGTCCAGGCAATAACTTTCAGAACCTTAAAATTGACCCGGAGCAGTCACTGTATCTCTATGACTGGACAAGAAAGCATGGACTGGACAGCATTGTCTTTTCAGCAAATCAAGCAACATAACAAGTTGGCGCAGACAAATGTAACCCTTCGACCTGCCAAGCAGACGTGGGCAGGAAGATATATCTCCACTGCAAGTCACATAATATTCTAAACAAGAATCATAAAGATGCATTCTTTCGACCAAGCTTTTACTGGAGGACACCGTCCTTCAGCCAGTCACATTATAATAACGTATATTATAAGTACACGGGGAGAGAGCCCCTTAGAACACAGCAACCGTATAAAATATTACATTAATGAGTAACAGTACACTAATCATGAAAAGAAAAGAATCTCAGATTTGTCATAAGCTCGCTTTACTTTTTAAAGCAAGGACTTACAAAAATTTCTATATCTTTTACATACAGCAACAGTGATACATTACCACTGTTGCTGTATATAAAAGATATCAGGATTTCTTCTGACTTCTGAATCTATATGGCGACGACTAAACGCTTTTAATGACAATACCATTTTTTAACTACGAGTAACTATCCAACATGGCCCTTCTGCTAACTCTACGGTCCACATTAAAATGCCCTATCCGAGTGGACGGCTCTCTGCCGATGACAGCATTACCGATGCGCCGTCATAATAATTGATAACTTTATATCAATAGTTTACTTACCTTGTTGTTGATGGTTAAAAATAACCCACTCTTCACCACTTGCTTTCTGCAAAACCATTCTCATAGAGCTCATCATGTCAGAAGGCTTCAATTGATCAAAGTTGCGATTTCTGCTCGTAGAGTACGTTATTGGTATTGGGTAGATTTGGCCGGTAGGTAATGCTGTCGCACTTAGGAAAAACCGTTCCTGTTAAAAGAATTTCGAAATCAATATAAAATTTGAATATAAATGCTAAAAATGTGTAGCTTTTGCTCTGTTTACAAATATTTAAAGCTTTCCAAAGCATTAAAAAAAGAAATATCGAAGTGTTGGACGCAATACAGATGCACTTCTCGTATGTACTAAAAGAAAGGTGAAAGAAATCCATTCTAATTATCGTTAAAACAAATTGAAATGATAAGGTAACAATTAAATTTATTGCAATCAGATGACTAATTGTAAGAATTTTACCTCGCAGTGTTTGAAGACCGATTCTAGCAAAAGTAGTCCATCAAGTACTATTTTTGGTAATGATTATGAAAGTTGAGAGCCTGAAAAATTATTGAGATCTACTTTGGAACCATGGAGTAGCCTGTTTAAATTTTTAATTTATATTTAAATATAAGTCGAAATTCACCGAACGGAAAAATTTCACTTTACGCCAACGTTTTTATAATCTTTATCAAAATTACGAAGCTATTACGATTATTTTATACATAACATGAGTTATTTTGTTAAAAACATTTTCACCTTATTTTTAATTTTTTAAGCTGTTCAGGTCAATTATTCTTAAACGATCAGAAAAATATTAATAATAACTATGAAATATTGCGGAATTATGGGGGTGATTCAGATGCCCCAAAGGGTGCTCTGCCACCGGACCTCCACTTAACTTTTCTCCAAATTATTGACATCCAGTAGCGATAATGACCTGCTGTATAATAGCAGCAAAAACATTACTTACTTGACGAAGTGCCATTTCACCTGTGGAATGATTAACATCCACTATCAAAATGGGATAGCCTGGCTCGTTCACCCATACATTGTAATACTGAGAAAAATTGAAGAAAAGATATTCGCTTAAAGTGCCATCCTCTCTAACAGCTTCATCAAATGCCTTGAATAAGTCGTGTTGGTCCGTTGCTTTGTAAGAACTGGAAACATTAAATGACTTTAAATAAAAGACCTCCATTCAATGAAGGAGCTGTATCTAAATAATTCTTATAATGTGTTTGAAATAAAACTCTTATTTTAAACGTTTTATTAGTTTATTCACATTTCGTCATTGTCATCAATCTCCCAGTGCTAGGGCACATAACTTCTTTCTGCAGAAAAATACCTTAGGATAGTAATTCTATATCACTTTATCGAACGATTCGAGATTTTCCTCGAAATCATCTGTTAATCGCTTGCGAAATCGAAACTCTACAACAACATTAGTATTGAAAGATTCATTATAAATGTCAAGTTATTGCAAAATGTAAAAATTATTTATTTGAAAACCATGTCATATAAAAGAAAACACGTTAAAGAACAGTTAACTGTATCATTTTGTAAATTATTTTATACTAGCTTTTACCCGCTGCTTCGCCCGTAAATTGTCAATAAAAAGTATCCTATATTACTTGTAATACCTCCAAGAATATATGTACGAAGTTTCATGATGATCGGTTTAGTAGTTTTTGCGTGAAAGCTCAAACAAACTTACATTCACATTTATAATATTAGTAGGATTAACAATTAGCGAAAATAAGGAACATAAAACATACTATTATTTCAGCTAATAAAATCAAAGTAAGTAATTAGTTTCTCACTTGTTTCTTAAAAAATATTGACAAGATTTTTTAAACGTCTCCAATGTGATCATATTGGCAGTCATTCTTAAGAAGGCAGCTGCTTTAGAATAACTGATAGTGCCAAAATGCCCGGTGACCTGAGCAGGGGTGTTTACATCATGGTTTAACGGCACAGTTCCAGTTCCAGAATCAAAAGACAAAGAAGTCTGAAGGTATCTTGAGTTAAAATGCTCGTGTAATTCGTAACGTGGAAACATCTGAAATATAAAATAAATATCTTCACATCGGTATATAATATTTTATTCTTCTGCACCAAACATCCGATGGTGCTAAGTAAGACAATGTATAAAATAATATTTCTGTATATTTTGTATTATTTATAATGAAAAAAAAACTTATCAATTCAATGTATTTTAATAAAATCTTGTAATTAAAAATGACTTACAATTAGAAGGAAAAAATATTTTTCAGTTCCGATATTACTGTCTACAATAATTTTCTTGCTATCGAAAAAATGTGATTTGTTTTTTGTCGTAATAAAAGATTTACCACAACTTTATACTTACTATCGTTATACAATTAATCATTGTGATAAAAATTTTGATATAAAACAATTTAGGAAAATTGTGTGGATTTTCCCTAATTACCTGATGGGCAGCCATATATCCAAAATAGCTAGCGTACCCTTCATTAATCCACGTGTTACTCCACCAATAACATGTGATGAGATTTCCGAACCATTTGTGTGCCAGTTCATGAGATACAAGAGTCGCAGAATAGTGCTCAACTGACATGATAGTTACTTGGCTATCTATGATCAAATGTAATTCCCTAAAATGTACATTTAATTGATAATTAATTTTTAAATAATATTATATATACATATGTATACAGTTCTCAATTCATAGATATCGGTTCAAATATTGTGTTTTGTTGTACAAACATATTTAATAAAAATGTTTTAATATACGATATTTATCTATGTAATCAGCAGAAATGTTCTAAACAACAATACGTAAAAAATAAAATATTCATGAATGAGACCAGTTAAACGAAACGATAAAATCTACAGTAGAAATGTCGAATCAGTTAGCCGATATTATTTGAACGGTCCAATCAAGACTATATAAAAATTAAAGCATATAATAAAATACCGCAATTTTAATTACTAAGACAATTATTTTCTTACCTGTAACTTACCATACCCCAATTTTCTGTTCCAGCAGAAGCCCAGTCCGGAGAAGCTATGTGGTCATTAAGGAGGTAGGGATGCAAACTTGAATATGGAATACCAAAATACTCGTCAAAGTATTTTGTCATCTGAACCGCTAGTTCCAATGCTGGACCTCCAAGACCCGCAGTATTCGATCTACCTATGATCCTGACTGGCGGATCGAAACTTGTATCTTCAGCGATGACTTTGAACGTCTCGCTTACTAAGAAGGTAACAAGATATGACGACATTATGGGACTGGGGTAGAAATGATCTACAACTCTATCTCCATCAATACTGAAAAAAATGTCAAATTTGCTTATAAGATAGTAAAAGAAATAGACCTTGATAAATGGAAACACCATTTATACTTGTCTTATTATAAAATTGTGACGGTAGTAACTAGTAGCTACATCTTAGAAATCTGTACTAGAAAAATTAAACTTGTCTCAATTTTCCAAGTATTTCTTAAGATGAATATCTATTATATAAGTGCTGCCTTCAATTTCAAATGTAACACTTCAACATTATCAAGCAATTGATAAGGAAGAAACTACTACACTCAAGAGCATTGATTCCAGGTCACAAACATCTAAAAAAATCTCCGAAACTAAGAATGCTAGCACAGTGAAATAAATTGGGTTTTTAAAATAATTACAGATAAAAGTAATTATACCTCTTGGTTTTTGTATAATGGACAAATAAAATACTGGGACATTTGTAACCAGAACTACGAACTTACTGCATTTGTTTTTGCTTTTCTTTCTTTTCTAGAATAGCATGGAAACAACAACGTCCCTAGTTTGACAACCTTTATATTATTGTTTACAAATAAATAATGCACCAGAGTTCTGACAATGCTGGAAAATGGCCGGAGTCATCAAAATACAAAAAAGACAGTCTGTGCACTCGGGAGTCATTTCTCCCGTGTGTACCGAGACCAGTTCATTCTTTTTATTAAAATTTTCTTTTAATATAAAAATCCGACAGTAACATCTAAAATTCTAGGTTTAGGTCTAATTTCTAAAAATAATAAGAAAATATAATAACCTCCGTTATAGAGTGGCTCGCATACAGGTTTTCATTGTCACTTCTAATATCACTCCTAGGTCCCGGATTCGATCCCCGATCGGGTCAATGTAAAAAAGTACATTTTACATTTTGGTGTGGTACAACGGTGGTTGATGTGGTATGTGGTCGTTTTTCTGAATTACGTCACTTAAACGATTTAACTACTTAATTCAGGTTCGGAACCATGTATGTGATTTGGTCTAACATTTATATTTACTGTTATTACTAGCTGACCCGGCAACGCGTTGCTATGGTAACGCGTATACAATGGAAAAAGAGCGGGGAAAATAGCGGACAAGCAAACACACAAACAACAAATTTGTGTTCTTAGATTATAGACTAGCGGCCCGTCCCGGCTTCGCACGGGTGGACAAAATTCTTTAAATTTGTTCCATTATTAAATATTTTTCTGTTAGCGCCATCTATCGTCCGGTATACGAACTACTTGCGGTTAACGCGTTGCTATGGTAACGCATATACAATGGAAAAAGGGCGGGAAAAAGAGCGGACAGATAAACAACAAATTTGTGATCTTAGATTATAGATTTATCATAAAAAATGTAATTAAAAAATCTTTTGTTTTAAGGAAAAATACTTGAATTTTTAACATAGACTAAAACGAAAGGCTTTAGAAAATTTTCTTTGTAAAACATTAATTATTAAGGAGCAAAAACCTATTAAGAACATATCGTTTTTCGAAAGCTTTTCATAATATTAAACATGTCATTAATCAAAGCTCTTCAATACCACTGTGATATCAATTAATCATAATAATCAGAATATCTTGTTAATAACTTGGCAGCAATCAAAATATATTAGTAGAAATTCTTGTAGTGTATTAACGTTAGAAGATTATTTTGATTGTTTTGTATTATCTCGAATGTAATGTACTTATATTGCGTTATAATTTTAAGTTTAAATTTTAGAGTTTGCTTGCTAAGTTTATGTTTTTATCACAGAAAACTGTTGTGAGTTTTTTTCTCATTTGTTTATGACGCCTTCGGTACTTATCTACTATATAAAAATAAGTCGGGTTTTCCTTCCTGACGCTATAACTCCAGAACGCACGAACCGATTTCCACGGTTTTGCATTCGTTGGAAAGGTCTCGTGCTCCGTGAGGTTTATAGCAAAGAAAATTCAGGAAAAATTTCAACAGAAAAGCGGGAAAATCTTTTTTCACATACAGCGCCAGTTGTTTCATCAAATGCGTACCAAATACGAACGCTGTTCGCAATTATCATCACCACATGTTTTCCTTCACAACCAATTCAGTTATGGAACAAATACAAAGACGACATATGTGAAGATATCTTGCATCGCTTGCGCATTCAAACGAATAATCCTGACATCCAAATAACCGATGAAATCTACAATGAAGGATTAATTCTGATTGAGGATCAAGGCTTGACTATTGCAAACAAACTACTGATTGAAGCAGGAATGATTGCGCCAAATCGATCGATGCACGATGCATTCAACCAAGAATTAAATCGAAAGCTGCAATACAATGTTGATACATTGCAGGAATTCGTTCGAAATAATGTGCCGTTGCTGAATAAACAGCAAAAACAAGTAAACGAAACATTAATGCAAGCGGTGGACAATAATACTGGTGGTCTATTCTTCCTGGACGCACCTGGAGGAACAGGGAAAACATTTGTCATTTCAGTGATTTTGGCCACTATTCGATCAAGATGTGACATAGCTTTGGCGTTAGCATCATCTGGAATTGCGGCGACTTCTAGATGGCGGTCGTACTGTACATACTGCGCTTAAGTTGCCACTCAATTTAAACACAATTGATACTCCAACATGCAATATTTCCCGATCCAGTGCAATGGGAAAATTGTTGATGCAATGCAAGCTCATTGTTTGGGATGAGTGCACAATGGCACATAAGAAATCACTTGAAGCACTTAACTTCACACTGAAGGATCTTCGGTGAAATAACAACATCTTTGGCGGCTTGGTGATATTGTTGGCAGGCGATTTCAGGCAGACGTTGCCAGTAATTCCCCGTGGAACGCCTGCAGATGAATTGATTGCTTGCCTGAAGGCATCACCTTTATGGAATAACGTAAAAACATTATCGCTAACCACTAATATGAGAGTTTAACTTCAAAATGATCAAAGTGCTGCACAATTTTCCAAACAATTGTTAGCTGTTGGAAATGGAAAAGTCCCAGTTGATGCGACATCTGGATTAATTACTCTTACCAACGACTTTTGCCGATTAGTAGACTCTCAATTAGCTCTTATTGAAAATGTTTTCCCAAACATTAGTGAGAATTATCAGAATTATGCTTGGTTAAGTCAACGAGCAATTCTTGCCGCAAAGAATAATGATGTACACGCACTGAATTTCACCATTCAATCAAAAATTGCTGGCGATTTGGTGACATACAAATCCGTCGATTCCATAACAAATCCCGATGATGTAGTAAATTATCCCACGGAGTTTTTGAACTCTCTGGAGTTACCAGGATTTCCACCACATAACTTGCAACTCAAAGTTGGTACAGTTATTATGATATTGCGTAATTTGAATCCACCGCGACTTTGCAACGGTACTCGACTTTCGGTAAAAAGACTTATGCCGAATTTGATTGAGGCAACCATTATTAACGGAAAGTACGCAGGTGAAAATGTATGTATTCCTCGAATACATACATAGTTTGGGAAATCACTCATTTAATTATTGATTTGTTCTCATTTTCTTTTAAAGTTCAATTTTTTATATTGTTCCAAATTTTAAATTCTGATGTCTTAAAATGTATTATTAATTAATTACCTGAGTGCTATCATGCTTTGTTACTTTATGTCGAATGTGGTCTTCACCTATAATTATAATAACATTAAGCTTGAACTGTACCTACTTATATCGTAAATTGTATTGTTGATGTATATTATGTTGGTGATCAATAAATAAATAAATAAATAAATACCAATGATTCCGACTGATCTTCCGTTTGACTTCAAGCGATTGCAATTTCCAGTTCGCCTTGCGTTCGCAATGACAGTTAACAAGTCGCAAGGCCAATCGCTTAGTGTTTGCGGGATAAATTTAGAAAATCATTGTTTTTCACATGGGTAGTTATACGTTGCGTGTTCACGAGTTGGGAAACCATCCGCTTTGTCTGTGTTAACGTCAGACCAAAAAACAAAAGATGTGGTTTACCAAAGAGCACTTCAATGAAACGGATAATTTGCGGACACGTATAACGCTTCGATTCAGTATTTACTTTAGATTCACTTTCATTTACTTAAAGAAGTTGAACTACATAACACTTCATTTTTGTAATCGAAATGAATTCATTACTGTTGTGAAATGAAATAAAATTTTTCCTTTTCAAATATAAAAAAAAAAAAATTTTCTTCTTCTTTTAATCACCAAACAAAATGTTACATAAAACGAAGCCATCTGGTGGCGAAACGGAGTTCGCCGGGTTTGCTAGTAGTCAATATTATTTAAACAGTTTGTCTAGCAAGCGGGTTGGTTAATAAACACTTCTGCTTGGAAATCGCAGTAGAAAAACCGTAATTCAGAAAACGTTGCAAATCTTCAAATCTTCTGTGCCGGGCATCACACAGCTAAAATTTACAGCGGCGCCGTGTTTTCATTCCATGAAAATATGAAAGAAGAAATTTCATTTCAATAACCGTTTACATTCAATACATAGCTTCACTGTTATGTCATTGAAAGATTTAGCATTGCCGGAAAATCTTTGTTCAAGTATTTGACTTGAACAAAGATTTTTAAAAGTGTAAAAACAAAATAAAGTCATAAATAACTAGCAAACCCGGCGAACTCCGTTTCGCCACCAGATGGCTTCGTTTTATGTAACATTTCGTTTGGTGATTAAAAGAAGAAGAAAAATTTTTTTTATTTATATTTGTAAAGGAAAAATTTTATTTCATTTCACAACAGTAATGAATTCATTTCGATTACAAAAATGAAGTGTTATGTAGTTCAACTTCTTTAAGTAAATGAAAGTGAATCTAAAGTAAATACTGAATCGAAGCGTTATACGTGTCCGCAAATTATCCGTTTCATTGAAGTGCTCTTTGGTAAACCACATCTTTTGTTTTTTGGTCTGACGTTAACACAGACAAAGCGGATGGTTTCCCAACTCGTGAACACGCAACGTATAACTACCCATGTGAAAAACAATGATTTTCTAAATTTATCCCGCAAACACTAAGCGATTGGCCTTGCGACTTGTTAACTGTCATTGCGAACGCAAGGCGAACTGGAAATTGCAATCGCTTGAAGTCAAACGGAAGATCAGTCGGAATCATTGGTATTCGAGGAATACATACATTTTCACCTGCGTACTTTCCGTTAATAATGGTTGCCTCAATCAAATTCGGCATAAGTCTTTTTACCGAAAGTCGAGTACCGTTGCAAAGTCGCGGTGGATTCAAATTACGCAATATCATAATAACTGTACCAACTTTGAGTTGCAAGTTATGTGGTGGAAATCCTGGTAACTCCAGAGAGTTCAAAAACTCCGTGGGATAATTTACTACATCATCGGGATTTGTTATGGAATCGACGGATTTGTATGTCACCAAATCGCCAGCAGTTTAGCAGTTTTTGATTGAATGGTGAAATTCAGTGCGTGTACATCATTATTCTTTGCGGCAAGAATTGCTCGTTGACTTAACCAAGCATAATTCTGATAATTCTCACTAATGTTTGGGAAAACATTTTCAATAAGAGCTAATTGAGAGTCTACTAATCGGCAAAAGTCGTTGGTAAGAGTAATTAATCCAGATGTCGCATTAACTGGGACTTTTCCATTTCCAACAGCTAACAATTGTTTGGAAAATTGTGCAGCACTTTGATCATTTTGAAGTTAAACTCTCATATTAGTGGTTAGCGATAATGTTTTTACGTTATTCCATAAAGGTGATGCCTTCAGGCAAGCAATCAATTCATCTGCAGGCGTTCCACGGGGAATTACTGGCAACGTCTGCCTGAAATCGCCTGCCAACAATATCATCAAGCCGCCAAAGATGTTGTTATTTCACCGAAGATCCTTCAGTGTGAAGTTAAGTGCTTCAAGTGATTTCTTATGTGCCATTGTGCACTCATCCCAAACAATGAGCTTGCATTGCATCAACAATTTTCCCATTGCACTGGATCGGGAAATAATGCATGTTGGAGTATCAATTGTGTTTAAATTGAGTGGCAACTTAAGCGCAGTATGTACAGTACGACCGCCATCTAGAAGTCGCCGCAATTCCAGATGATGCTAACGCCAAAGCTATGTCACATCTTGATCGAATAGTGGCCAAAATCACTGAAATGACAAATGTTTTCCCTGTTCCTCCAGGTGCGTCCAGAAAGAATAGACCACCAGTATTATTGTCCGCCGCTTGCATTAATGTTTCGTTTACTTGTTTTTGCTGTTTATTCAGCAACGGCACATTATTTCGAACGAATTCCTGCAATATATCAACATTGTATTGCAGCTCTCGATTTAATTCTTGGTTGAATGCATCGTGCATCGATCGATTTGGCGCAATCATTCCTGCTTCAATCAGTAGTTTGTTTGCAATAGTCAAGCCTTGATCCTCAATCAGAATTAATCCTTCATTGTAGATTTCATCGGTTATTTGGATGTCAGGATTATTCGTTTGAATGCGCAAGCGATGCAAGATATCTTCACATATGTCGTCTTTGTATTTGTTCCATAACTGAATTGGTTGTGAAGGAAAACATGTGGTGATGATAATTGCGAACAGCGTTCGTATTTGGTACGCATTTGATGAAACAACTGGCGCTGTATGTGAAAAAAGATTTTCCCGCTTTTCTGTTGAAATTTTTCCTGAATTTTCTTTGCTATAAACCTCACGGAGCACGAGACCTTTCCAACGAATGCAAAACCGTGGAAATCGGTTCGTGCGTTCTGGAGTTATAGCGTCAGGAAGGAAAACCCGACTTATTTTTATATAGTAGATTATTGTATCCCCAAATAGCACTATACCATTACCATTTAAATCAGTGATAAAAACTTACTGTTCATACAATCTTAGCTCCGTATTGGAAAAAGTGCTGGAATAATTTGTAGGTCTCGAAAGATGCAGTGTAAACACAGCTTTGTATAAAGGTTCGTCCCAGCAAGGAAATGCTTGTCTGGCATTATACGGCTGGAAATGAGTTGTAGCGTAAATCCTGGAATGTTAATGTGAATTCAATAGAATATTATTTGTTTATGTAGTTACAGTATAAAATATTAAATACATAGTTAGATTAACATTGGTTTATATCTCTTTATCTATTATAGATGTAGACTGTCTAACGATGGAATATTTGGATGGATACTTATCGGTATTAAAAGTGATGAATAAATTACTAATTAATAATTATAAAGCATTATTTCCAATTAATCAAAACATACGTTAAAGATGCAATAAAATAAAATAAACGTTTAATTAAAAAGAGTATTTTTTAAATAAATGATGTTATTATAAAAAAATACATTATTTACATACTATGTATGTATTAGAGACAATTATCGAGTAAGAAGAAATGGATATAAAACGTTACGAATATACTATAAAGTTCTTATATTGTCAATGTTATTTATATACTTATTTATATATATATAATACAAGTACTCGTCTACAATACAAGAGCAATGAATAAGGTGTACCCCAAACAGTGTGTTAGGACCAGTTTTATTTCTATTGTACATTAGCGACATTACATAAGTAACCAACCATAAATATATTTCATTTGCAGATGGCATTTCTATTGTACTGAAGGCAGTTAAATAAAAACTGTAATAGTAACCAACATGAAATTGACATTAATCACACCATTCACAATTTAATTAAAAATCTTGACAAGCATAATTTAAAAATGAATGTGACTAAAATATTATTAATTGCAAAAAATAGTACTTTTTGCAACAGAGCTTTCATTCCTCATAAAAAATGTGTACGAGCTATACAGTGTGTTCTTCCGCGTCTTGTCGTGAGGCGTGACTAGGCTCACTAACTTTGCTTTTACTTTACATATTTGAAGCATGTGCATTTGTAATAAAAAATATGAAACAATTAAAGATAATATGTGTGCTATGTATAATAAGATAATATGAAAGCTATCCCCGAAACACGAGAAATCCAAATAGATAGGTAGTGCAAGAAAGACCTCAAACACTACAGTACTCTAAGAACTTTCTCACTATGTGTATAAAACTGTTTAATAATTTACCAGGTCATATGAAATCATTAATTAATATTAATTTTAAAAATCATTTGTATATACCACCACTATAAATTTGCATGCTTAGTAATAGGCGAAACTGGATCTATATTTTAAAATTTCCTATAATGTGAATGACCATGTTTGTAGCAAATAAATAAATGATTATGATATTGATTAATAAGCGTGCCTTAGTTTGAGACTGAACCGTAACGTTCAGTTTAGAAAAAGAAATATAGACATATACTTTTATACAGTAGACTGTACTTATAACATAGAAACTAAACTTCGGGCAAGCATACTCACAATTTAATCCCTAACGGAACGGAGCTTCATTTATAAGTAATTATATAACAACCATGACTCGGGAACAATTTCAGAAGCTCATCACATAAACATGTGCCTCTACCAGGGTCCAAATTCTAAATTTACTACCGTTGCACCATCCGGTCGGATGAACCTGAATATGTCTTAGAGTAATAGCGAAAAATTTCTAAAAAATGTTCTTGTAGCGGTAACTAACAATTATCAAACATTGATGGGGATATAAATAGAGAAATCCCTAATCTAAGAGAGAGACCCTTGAAACATAACCCACTGCGCGGGCACAATGATATGCCTAAGAGCTTGCTTTCCGAAGCCTAGATGAAATCAAGACAATACATTAGTTATATTATCTCGCCTATCCGATTATCGACCTTTGCGAAAATAACTAACTGGAACCGAAGATTGAATAGGTATGCTATCTCTTGTGCGGTTTTGCTCCTCAAAGTAGTATTCATCTTTCAATACGTCAATGTGAATCACCTTTCAACACCATCAGCATCGAGATACCATCCTCTCCATATTCCCCTCTTCATAGGTCCATCGTTCATGGTGCTTGAATAGTTTATGAATAGAGTATAATTATCATTGGCAATCAAATTTGTATTCAAATTGATCTTCAAGAAATGATATTGCGGTTCTGTGTAAAATATAGTTGGTATTTCAGTGCCAGATTGGGTTTGCAAAGTTACTTGATCAACGCTGTCAACGTTTGCATGAAGAACTATTTCATTGACATTTTCTTCGACAGCCTGAAAATTACCATTATAAGTTAAATTTCAAATTATTTATTATAAAATAAATAACGCGCAAACGGTTTCCTCGACATATCAACTTATTTTTTAAATAAACTGTTAAGTGTTTTTCTTTACCACCCCATTAATGCCTCCATAGGCCTTCCCTGGATGAAACCATCCGATGAGCGGCCTTTGCAAAAGTTGCACAACCTCTGATATTTTAGGCCAAACACGCTTGCTTTGACATTACGAAGGTAATTGTCGTCATACTAGTGACTCCCCACGGCTTCTTACGGTTGTAGGCAAATGTAATGGAGGTCAGAATGCCATTCCATATTGTAATTTTATAATGAACACAAAAAATATGTGAAATGGCGCGAATCGAAAGAAGTTTTAAAATAATAAACGCGTTTTAAATTCTAAAGAAATAAAAGTTGAAAAAAGAAAAGGTTTTATGAAACAGTATTTATGGCCAGACTAGTTAGAAAGTTTTATACTTTAAGTCTTATATGTAAGGTATGTCTTTATAAACAGAATTTGGTTAGTGAAAGGGCTACATAACATGTCGATTTATTATTATTGTAGTTGTGCACATGACTCCACGGTTACAGGGCGTGCCGGCAAACCAATCATTAACAGCTATTAATTATTTTAGATCTGATATCTTATAAGATAAAAAATTTAATGATATGATTTAAAGTCTTTTGATCGTCTTTAAACGCGTAACATATATAGCGTATATAATTTGATAAGAATTAACACTGCGCTGTTTGAAATCGCTTCGTTAATAATCCATTTTTTTTAGGAATGCGTAAGGATAAAAATCGTTACTGTGGTTTATCGGTAGACCTTTTCTAAAGGAAAGTTATAACAAGGAAGGAACTGTTATATATCATCCATTATACATGCTCCGCTTAGATTGAGACTAAACAATTTTTGGGATTTTTCTGAAGTTTATTATTATACTGATTATTACAACTTAATTAGGGTTGTAAGACAATGACAAGCAGATTTGGTACCGTCAACATCACCTCAAAATAAAGAAATCTCTCGAATTCCCCCAAGTAATAAATTTCCTCGTGTAATTTTTAGCTTCAATCCTAACACATAGAGCGAAGTCTATGTTTAGTGCATATGAACAGACAGAAAGTGGGAGAAAAATTTACAGTTTGTGGTAGGTTGGCATGCTTTTCGTACAACTGCTTAGCATAATTGATAATACTGTGTGAAAAAATTGCGGAATTAATTTAGTCATACACACCATTAAGATATTCAGAACAATGATATGATATGAATGAATGACGTAGGACTTCTGTGGTAAAAGATCTCGGTGTTAATTTCGAAAATATTAGTAAAATGCTGTTAAAAGAGCACATTGATAAGGTGGTAGACAAAGGGTTTAAAAACCTAGGTTTCGTCATTCGCACCTGTCAATCCTTTAAATGCATAAAAACATTCAAAATAATTTATTACGCTTACGTCCGTAGCATTATTGAATACGCCAGTCCGATATGGTCTCCTCAATACGCAGTTTATAAAAATCATTTAGAAAGACTACAAATAAAATTTGTGAAACACCTAAACTATCGTTTTCGAAAATCGCCGTCAACTTACAAGGATAACTGTAAGCAGTACAATCTCTTGACTTTAGAAGACAGACGCAAATTAATGGACTTGTGCTTCTTCAGTGATGTGGTATGCGGTCGGGTGGACTGTTCAGAATTAATAGAAAGTGTTTTGTTCAACGTCCCAGCACCTCGCGCTCGCAGGCGTATACCACCTTTGTTTAGGGTCCCTCAAATGAAAACAAACTACGCACGCAATGCACCTTGCTCCCGGATGCCGTTAACTTACAACGATTCATTTTCTGATATCGACCTATTCAACTGCAGCAAGGGCTCCATGAAATCGCAAGCAAGGGACATACTATCATAGATGTAATAAAAGTACCTACACAATTTTAAGATGCATAAAACACTAACACAGACACTTAAATATCACTTAAATTTATCACATAATATATATGTAATTGCAGAAAAGTCTAATTCGAAGCAACGCATAGAATGAAATAATCTTTTTTAACGCTCTCAACTCTTTGTAAATTTTTGTACTTTAAATTTTTGTATTTTAATTTTGGTTTAAATTGGTTTTATGAAAATTGTTACTAAAGGTCATAAATGAGTTTCTGTGAATTTTTAAAATTATAATCTATTTCTTAAGTAACCATAAGTTACGATTTTGTAAAACATTATTGATTGCCTACGACGATCGAAGTAATTATGTATTGTAAAACTTACTTAGTGGATAACTACCGTCACTGTGAGGCTTTATTATTTGTAAATTCAGAGAGACCTGTCATTAGCGTTACTTTCATTATGTATGTAAAGACAAATATTCATTGTAACGCTGTTGGTTTCTTTAAATAAATAAATAAATGATATTTACCTGAATAACAATCGTTTCACGCCCATTGTAACTAAAAGGATTATCGGCCCTTTCTCTGAAGTACAAATCTATATAAATGTCGTAATCCAGAGGTATAACATTCGATGGTAGCCTGTATATCTCTTCTTCGTTTCTGGTACTGATATTATCTGATGGAACCTCCTCGAATTCATCATTGATGTCGAGAGGATAATCGGCTTTCGATAAAATTAAGAGCGAGAAGCTCAGTACTATTCTAAAATATGACATGCCTGCAATATAAAATTTTTTATTAATTATATTAAGCAACACGTAGTTATTTTCCAACAAAATGGAATAGAAATATCAACCTTTCTAACTTAGGGTGTATTAAAAGGCAACTAATTATTATAGATTATGGCGAACTCCCCCTCTAGGGGTCTTTGTCTACAAATCCTATTTTTGTTGAGATGGTGAAAATTTCCACAGCGTTAAATCATTAAAGCGTTAAGGTTTTACTTTTTACTAAATACATTTTATTTTTACTACCAATCTATAATATTTTCGATCTACCTTATATCGCAATTACCAAAATAATATTTCCAAAAAAATCTCATAGTTAATTTGACTTGACACCATATTCTACAACGATAAACGGAATAATTCTTGAAACACAAAGTTTCAGTTTTTTCTTCAATTAGCATTGAACTCAAAATTTTAAGTTTATTATCTGGTGTGGAACTTTTTGGTAATTCCTTTTTGGTAAGGCTGACTTGCAAGTTCGCCTACCAACTCATGTAAAATCATTACAAAAAAAATTCAACAAACCTGGGCGTTTTATTTGTAGGTACGTAATTTACGTACGTTGATGGGATGACTGTTATGAATATTATGATAATGCAAATAGATTTTTCAGTACTATAATTGTTATCGTTAGAATCTTTATCAATTTATTGGCAATGAAGATTAGATTAAATAGTTAATAAATGTCTTTGAATTTCATGACATTATTACTTATCATATCTCAAAACAAGTAAGTAGCCATATTAAATTTTGTTTTTAGGACTAGTATGGAACTTGACGAAAGTGATCCAGTGACAGCATAGTCACGTGGATTGTAGTTACAATAATAAACTGAATTCATTTGTTATAAACCTCTAATCTCTTTAAATACATTCCATAAGTTATAACATAGATTATTACTATCTGATATGCCGCAATCCAAAAATTTAAACAGCATAGTAAATATTTACAGAAACCATTTAAGTGACACAAATTAAAGAACGTCTTTATGCACGATGTTAGGGTTTTCCTGCTGGCTCTAATATAATTGGATTGTTAGCATTATTTACTGCGATTTCCCACCCATTTGCCAAGCGAGGAGATCATGACAAAACACCCTTTTGGTAATCTTTCGTCCAGCAGTGAATGTTTTTCAGCTGATGGTGAATAACTAAATTTATAATCTAAATATTATAATAATTAAATAAATTGTAATAAACGACATGTTGCAATGATTGAAACAGTCTTAAACTTCTAGCAACTAAATGTTGTAGATTTATAATATAACGCAATGTACAGTAATTTTGTTCGACGATGGCAATATTGTGCGAAGGTTCATTTCAAATTATCAATTTCCCGCCGATATTACTTCATTTGAAGCGACTGAGCTCTACAGAGGAATGGTGCGTGATAGCTCGATTCTTAGTTGTCTTACATCCTCGGAGGCGGAGGACAGAGGTGGTGGTGAACATGGATACACCGGCCCGGCTTGGTTGTCGTAGATTCTAGCAACGTCTTCCGCTAACAATAACATAATATGATAAGTGGTAAGATACTCGTACCTCAAAGTTTCCCCCAAAAATAGATGGCTTTTAATTGATTAAGATTTAAATATCTAGCCGTTGAAAGCCTAACATCGCCCGTTATAATAGTTTGCTCAAAAACTACTGAGTTAGTATACCTAAGTCAGGATTTTTGAGCAATCTAAACATATAAATAAAATTAAAGTGTCTGTTTGTAATATTGAAATAACCGTTTTTTATTACATGCATATGAATATTTATACGGTACACACACCAAAATAACATTTTTTACAATTTTTGTCTGTCTGTCTGTCTGTTTGTTCCGGGTAATCTCTGAAATGGCTGGACCTATTTTAACGAGACTTTTATGGGCAGGTAGCTGATGTAATAAGGAGTAACTTAGGCTACTTCTATTTAAGAAAAAATCTTTTATTTTAGAAAAATAAAATTACTGTGCCACAGCAACGCGTGGCTGGGTCAGCTAGTCTAAAATAAAAAAAAAACTGGCAATTACAAAAATGATTATTTAAATTATTTAAATGCTTAATATAAAAATGATTTTCCTCACATTATTGTTATAATAATACAAAAAAAGAAACTAACCAACTTACTCACTGATAAAAGGTTATTAATTTGATAAGACTAGGCTGGGCAACATTAAGTGAATTTGATGAAACTTTGTTATTTTGAGACCCGAGGAAGGACAGCAGCTCTTTTTTAACCAATTTTAGAACAGAGAAGGTTAACAGTGAGACTGTTTTTTTTGTAAAGAAATTTTCCGACCGAATTCCACGAAGACGATGTCGCGGGCGGTGAACTAGGAAATAATCATAATTTATATGCTTCAAGATCAATAAGCGAATTTATTCTTACATTTAGCTAGTACAAAGTAAGAAAAATCAATTTAACTTTTATTTTAAATAAATCTACACAATAGATACTTTAGCAAAACTACTATGAAAAACTACACTATTAATTAATTACTTTAATCACAATTCGATCATTAATTTCTAACAAGTTATGTTAGTATAAAACAAAAATACCAACTATGGATAAGATTTACTGAGTAAATGTAAATTAAACAATTAACCATGTTAGTTTTTAGCCATAACAGTTTTTCGCTGATCATATTAAATAGTGAGAATTTTAAAAACAGTTTAACTTAATATTTAAAAAATGAAACATCGCTTTATTTAAACATTTTATTGTCAATGTATTTTTACATTATTCCTACAGATTTTTAAAAATATTTCTGCCTCTGTGTCAAACATTATAAATAAGGATTAGTTGACCGAATTTGACATTTTTAAGAAAGCACAAGTAGATGATAGTAGAGTCACTCTGCTACATAATATTATCGTAAGAAGTGTACAGCCAAAGCTGTTAGAAGAATAACCAAAGGTGTAATGAGGGTTGATGCGGAACTTCTTGCCAAGGTCTCAGCATGGATATCCACTGCATTATCGTTTCCCCACTGAAGATTGTTCATTGCCGTTGTGACAACGCTTGAGCCGGTATTAAAACTAGCGCCCAAAGCCACTTGATTGGTATTCAGCCACACCCGAAACTAGAAAATAAATAAGTTATTACCAATATAAAATAGAAAAAACTGACTGTGTTCTTATAAAGTTGTATAATTTAGACACCTGATATCTAATTCTAAAACCAAAAAATCTAAATCAACAATTTCCATCAATTCAACCAAGCCATCTAAATGAATTTGATAGTATCAATCTATGTTATTTTACTAGATTTTGTTTCGACAGCACTTCAAACTATATAGCTAATAATAATATTGTATCCTTTCTACAGTAAAATAGCATAAGGGGTAGGTCAAAACGCCAAATTGTAATTCGTGAGATGCTAAAATATGGTCCATGATGTTACTAGTCCCTAACAAGCCTGACGTGTCAGCTTTACAGTAAGGAATCGTAAAACGAAACATTTTCTAATAGGGACCTGATATTCTATATAGGCTGATAAAAATTGCATTGAAGAAAAATAACATTAAAAAGAGGATTGAAAAACTAAATTCTTATAATTTCATTTACGCTTCTTTCTACTTACGCTTTCGATATCATCGAAGTTGGTCAAAAATGTGGCCAGATTGTTGATGTTGACATTCAGTCGAGCTTCACCTCCATATCTGTAGAAAAGTATTCGTAAAACATCAACGGTCTGTATTCTCATTAGAATTAGGTAATATAACTCACTGTCAATGCAACTAATATTAGGTCCTTATATATGAAATTAGCCTTGTGTCGTACTGGAAACCTTAATCTGAAATATCTCCTCATTGGTTAAAAAAATCCAATTTATAAATCAATTTGGCTGGAGTTTCTAAGACGGTCATTCGTTTGTTTTTTCCTGATTAGTGCTAATCCAAAGCGGTCGTTGCAATGGCTTAACACTGGATAACACGCCAAATCCTGCCCCAAGCGAAAATTTACTCAGGAAAAGTTACTTGTGAGTGTTTGATGGACTAGTGTCGGTGTCGTTTACTAGAACTTTCTAAATCTAGCCACGATTTCGGCAGATATCTATTGTCTGCAACTGCATACCATGATGGCAGAACTAGCTGCTAAACAACCGAGGCTGGTTAAACTCTCTAGGCCATTGCTGCTTTAGGACTACGCTAGAGCACACACGGCACAATAAATGGCCATTAAACGAGAGGAGTTGCATTGGAATGTCTACGACATCCACCGTACTCCCCGAATCTTGCTCCAACAAATTACCATTTTTTTTTTTGGAATTTGAATAACTTCTTACAAGGAAAAAAAATCAATAAATGTGGCAGTCCAAACCGCCTTCAGAGGTTCTTTTTATTTTCGCCCCCCGTTTTTTTTTAGTAAAGGAATCAATGAATTATCTGTGGAATGGCAAAAGTGCATAAATAACAATGATTTATACCTAGATTAATGAAATATGTTAAAAAAATAATTACTTTATATTCCTCATGTACAAAAGTAATGCAATGACATATGTAAAGACCTAATATTTTAGGGAATTTTGCTGATTCCTATCTTTAATAATAATTTAAAAAAAGGATAAGATGCAGTAATCCCGTAACACATTTTTTTAAATCTTACTTAATAAATCTAACTAACAGCGGTTGACTTTACACAGTGGAATAATCAAAATAATTTTGAAATTTTGTAAGGATATTGGATGTTTCTCTACATACTTTACATACTTAATTTTTTATTAGACTTTAAAAAGACCATCTAAAATATTTCACTCACGCTTCTCTAATTTGAGAAAAATTCTGGAACAAAAAGTCCAATACGATAGGCAAATTCTCCCTGTTTCCTTGTAGAGCGTAGGCGAAAGCGTTAGTTCTGTCATGAAGACGGATCCTGTCGTTGGTGAGAGTTTGCTGGAGATAACTGTTAAAAAAATAAATTTAGCAATTTAATGTATCACTTTCTAATGAAATGCTACAATATTAAAAAGAGTAAAGTTATCAATATAATCATATTTCTTCCTAAACTAAGTCTCAAGCATCTAACAGCGTATTTAAATATATTGGATGTTTTTATGCTTTAGGAATTAAATAAACAAAGCCATATTTAAGTAAGGCAGCAAACATAAAATGTTATTTATACAAACAACTCACGCCACGTTTATCCCGCATTAGAAATTTTGTGAGATAGGAAACAACGGTCTTTTAAAACTTGACAAATCATGGGAATAAAACACTTTTTTACGGATTTTTGCGCATGTTTTATTTTATTTTATATTTAATCCTGACGTTTCGACTCCTTTACAGGAGCCGTGATCACAGGATGACTAAGATGATGGTTGTCATGTATTTTCTACTACGTTGACAAATCATCTTTTAACACCAAATAACAATGCACTCTTAAAGCTGACAAGTACTTATTGACATATTTTTTACACAAAGTAAAAAACTATTTTATTTCCTGATAACAACATGACATTACTACATAGTACTATATAGTATTATTATAACGGCCTCCCTGGTTGAGTGGCTCGCTGTATGCGATTTCTTGGGCAATGTAAAAAAATAAACTTTTCCATATTGGCTTGGATGTTGTGATAGCGTCGTTATTTCTGAATTCCATAACACAAGTACTTTAGCCACTGACCTTGTGATGATGTGATGATGATTATTTCAACTTAGGATATAGGAAAGACTGAAGAAGATATAACTGAGCTACGGCAATGCGTGGCTGGGTCAGCTAGTATGTATATATTGATAATAAAGGTGGCCAATATTAATTAAACAAACACACAGTCTTTATAAACGCCTTAAATACTTTATGAACCTGTGTTACAAGTAAAAATCTTTTCATTGGGTTTTCATTGGGTTCTGGTAGTTTAGTCTTTTTAGTTAACCGACGAGTCACAACAGCTTAAAACAGTACTGATGCTTATAATTGGCTAGGCCAAGTAGATTCTATAGGGAATTTGACAATAAAGGTAAACCTGTTTCATAACAGCTCACCAGTTTTCAAAAGCAAAGTCCTCGATTGTTTTTGAATGACATAAAATTAGGTTTACAACACTGACTGTTACCTAAATATTGATAGCGCATGTCTATTTTTTAGTAGCATGCACCTAATTACTGTATTTTTTTTTTGTTAAAAATAAGAACATGTTCACTCTGTTGATGGTCCTTTTAAATAAATAATTAATATTTGAGACAATGCCGTGAAAGATCAAAACATGTCACTTTATTTTTGTCCAAAAGGTTTGCTACAACGATTTTAATAATAAATAATTCAAATTAACTGACTGGCATAGAATTATAAAACTTACTCAACCAAAGATGAATTGTCTCTAGTGCAAGCAAGTGCACGGAGTATGACAACCATGTCAGCAGCATTTTCAGAAGTCATATACTGATTCATAAGGAAGTCGTAGTCTGAGCTATTGCCCTCTCGAAGTCCAGTGCAGTATACATATCTGCGTTGATTCACAGGAACTCTGCAAAATACATATTCAGAGACATTACAGATGTTTTATAGTTGCGTCATAATTATTATATTATTACAGTACATGGCGGAATTTCGGTCATTATTTCTTTATATGTTATAATAGTATAATATAATATGTTAGATATAAGTCAAAATTTATTATTTTTATGTTCTGATATTTAATAATAGCATTAATTAATCGTTAAAATTTTGAGTAACAGCTCAAGGCTGGAGTTCTTTTATACATTTTAAATTAGGTATTTGGTAAATTGTTATATATTTAATAAGCATTAAATAGGGGACAGATGAGAACATATTAAGTGTATAATAGTTACAGTCTGCTCTGGTAACGAAATTCGTCTTATGTCTTTTCGTAATGTAGTTTCAAGTATGTACACGCAAGTGAGAGTTAATACTTTGAATTTCCAAAAGTAAGGTTTAATAGATTGCATATTAAGAGTGAATTAAGAAAGAGTGTTTTCTCGCATAAAATAAAACTTTTTTATTACTTTTGTTTCTCAGTCTGCATTGTATTTTCAAAAGTATTTGAACCAAATGTGGTCAAAGTTTTGAGTCTAAATTAAGTTATGTTGTAAGATTGTGTGTCGAACTAAATAAATAAACTATCCATAGTGTTGATTTTATGGTGAGAAAATTTTAAATAACTTTAAAACTCAGTCCTATGTAAATAAAAAACAAAACCTTTTTCTGATTTATTTGTCAACCGGTTTTTTTCCCTAGCTATAAACAATAACAAATAAAAGACACAAGAAATGTTCCGTTTCGTTATGTTTTTGATTTCAAAGATAACTTTCTTTTAGTAAAAATTTTAATAATTATAAAACCAGAAGTCGTTTTGTGTTGTGAATTTTGCTATTTATTTTATTTTATTTTTATTTGATATTTTCAACTATACTATTGTACTCGTACTTCTATTATAATTTTTATTATAGATCAGTCACAGCAAACGAAACTTATTGAATAATAGCTTCATCAAGTATTTTTATCACATTTATTGTCATTATTATCAGAACTTATCAATGTAGCGACAATAGGCATTTTTTAATGAAAAAGTAACCCACTTTTTAGGGTTCCGTACCCAAAGGGTACAAACGGGACAAAGTACAAAGGGTACTAAGACTTCCCTGTCTGTCCGTCCGTCTGTCTGTCACCAGGCTGTATCTCAAGAACCGCGATAGCTAGACTTTTGAATTTTCACAAATTATGTATTCTAGTTGACGATATAACAACAAATACTAAAAACAAAATAAAATAAATATTAAAGGGGGCTCCCATACAACAAACGATTTATTTGCCTTTTGCTCGATATCAATAGTGGCAACAGGTTGAAATATTCACAAAATACTCAGTTTTATTTGTATTTTAATAATTAATAATAAAATTAATATTTATATATATATATTTGAGGGGGGCCAAAATTCCCATACAGCAAACGTGTTTTTTTTACTTAACTAAAAGTTTTTACGGAACCCTTCGTGCTCGAGTCCTACTCGCAATTGGCCGGTTTTTAGTATTTATTTGACAGGTACTTGGCTGACTTATATTGTGATCAGAAAAACGTTGCCTTTACTACCACATAAAAAATAAACATAAATATTAGACTGCCGGGTTCCCCAAGACCATATAAATTGGTGGGTAGTGCGGATTATACAATCGAAAATATACAAATTAAAATGAAAAGAATACCAAGTAACTAGCCACTGCAAATTTGCTTACCATGCCGCCAAGACGTGAGCACAGCAATTTGAGTCAAAGAATTCGAAATACTACAAAATTAAAAAAAAAAAAATCAAATCGGACTACAGAACGACGTGAAGAGCGAAATTAAATCGAAAGGATTAAGTTACGTGCAACGCGTCGTCTTCAAACTGCTTTCAGTATTTTACGAGCGGCTTTCAGTTACAATGAACGAATTGACTGAAGTTCCGTTGCGTTGCTATTGGATCTATAAACTCAGTTTGCCCATATTATAAGGCATTGAAATACAAAAATGAAGCAAATGGATTCTGTTACGCAAATGGCAAAGTGAAATAAGTTCTATTGGTACCATCACCAGAGCAATTGTACTCATTGGTTTCAGGAACTGGAATGGATGCTATAGGTACATTTCCTTAGAAATATATAAAAATATAACAACTGTTTCGAAATGAATTCATTTGGGGGAATAAACATAATTTGTGACAATTTCATGCAGTTTTTTTTTTGTTCTTGTGTTACAAGCTATAACTATTAATATATTACCTGCACGAATCTACCGACAAAAGTTGAAATCTTGAGTTAAATTGTGTAATACATTGCAGAAGTGAGGGTTGCCTCATGCTCATATCTTAATTTGGTTAATTGAGAAAATAAGACCTAATGAAAATTATAAAATAAAATTTAAAGTAAATGTTCGAAACGGTATCCACGGACATTAGTGGCAGAAACAATTACCGGGAACGATGGTTACCCGCTGTATAGTCGTTGATCGGCTGTAATGGAGATGGATTGTAAAAGTAAATCAATAAGATATCGAAATTGATAAATAATTGTAGAATTGTTCTCTATTCACCAATCCTGTCAGAGACTTTCAAGGCGCACGTCATTGTCGAATCTTGCCATTCCGTCAAATCTATAAAATGCATTTGCAAATATGAAACAAAAGGATATCACTTCCTTAACTGATCACTGTAATTAAAGTTAGTGCTCAGAATTCCATTGATGAAGTTAATCAACACCAATTGGTCCGCCATTTTAGCAGTAATGAAGCAATTTAGCGCATTTTGTCTTTTTCTATTCATGAAAGATGCCAAACTGTACTTCACTTAGCAGTCCACTTAGAACTCGGTGAAAGAGTATATTTACAGCACAGAATGTATTGGAACGAGCTATTCAACCATCATCTACAACTTTTATCGTTTTTTTTTTAAATGTGTCAAAATAATGATTTTGCTCAAACAGTGCTACTCGTATAACTCAGAAATGCCATAATACATATTATTTGGAATAAATCTTCAAAAAAATTTCAATGACGATAACAAAGAAATCCAGTTCCAAGCTACCGCAATGTATATTCAACTGATGCCATTGGTCGAATTTATTCGGTCCATCTGAGCAATGATGAGTGTTTGTGTGTGCGATAATTGTTAGTCAATGTTCAAGGCCCCACATCATTCCAACATTTATGAACTATTAATTGTAACTTATGTGGTTTTTACATAGAAGCTTGTGAGCGTTTGCAACTGTTAGAAAATGTTGGGATCAAACTTTAAATGATGCTGTAATTTCTTCAACATCTCAGCAAATACAAACACAAAGAATTAAGCTATCTATCTATTTATCTTATTTTTGTAAGTTATCGTTGTTAATTGTTAAGAAATAATGCAATAGTTATTGCCAAAAAATGAAAAATATATATTAATAACAACTAAGGACTTCCTATTTGAATTTCCCATTATAAATTAAAAACTAGGCGATGCAGTCGCTAAGCATAAAGCTACGCTAGCACCATATATTGGAGCGGAGCGTAATACCTAAAAAAAGACAAAAATCTTTCGATGGGAATTTTTGCGAATTTCAAAATTCGGCCGTCACAATCTGGTCCTAAACCTGTTGATTCGATTCCACACAAAAAATATTAAAATCGGTCAAGAACTCGGGAAGTTATGACAGACATTGCGCCATTGAAGCTGATCCATGGGAGCTTCGCTCACTTCGTTCGCTCCGCTCCAATAAATATAAATATCACTACTATTCACATTTTATCATTTTTCAACCTTTACATATATTTTTAATTTTAATAGGATAATTTAATAACCTAACCTAAGTTCGATTAAAATATTGGTTTAATAATTATTGAAATCTGTTAACTATATAATATTAATATAGATTGTAAGATGGTCGATGAATAGGTTTTTATTTAATTCTATTCTATTCGTAATAAAACTTACAGGTTACTAGCATTCTGTTTGAAATTATTCCACTTGCGAAGACTGTCGCCAATACATCCAGCATGTCCAAGGTTGCAAGCCTGGTTCATGATCTGCATACGATTTAAAATTGTTGAAGTAGAATCGGTGGTTCGCTCATCATAGCCGAGGTTATTAATGACTGTGTTCATTTGATGCAGCATGTATCTCTGAGGAAAGTAATATTAGTATTAGATATTAGGAGAGAGAGAGAGAAAGAAGTGAGATTAGAATTATTCTTAGAGGTTAAACTTACAGTGAACCATGCATGACCCATAGGCAAATGCTCAAGCCTTCTTCTTATCCAATCAAGCTGTCCAATAGCGCCAGCCCAAACGTAATAATCAGTTTCAGAACGTAAGAATGATAACACATCAAAGGCGCGACTAATGCCAATCTTTCTTGCTCTAATGAAATGAAGAACGTCGTTAACGATCTGGAATAATTAAAATTTAAGGATTATTTTAATATTTAAAAAAAGTGTGTCTGAAGCTCCGACGCACGACTGAAGTTTACTCCTTAAAAACGATTGTCTTTGAACAAGCTCAGAAAAAAATAAAACTAAACTTCAAAAAGTAAAAGATGCACACGATAGGTTGCGCACAAAACACGTAAGCGGTCATTCGATGACAAAATTTTAGTAAGTCCAGAACTAACGTCCCAGCATGAACACATCATGTGAGAATTTTCAAAAACTCGAAAAATATCCTTTTCATTAATTCAAACAATCCTCGAAAGCAAGAACTCTTCCGTTTTTCACCGTTCCGTAGCAAAACGGCAACTTTTTCACTTATAACATATTCTTATGATCACTGCAATGTAGAACTCGATTCAAGTCCAAAACTCACAACCCAGTACTAGCAGATCATGCGAGAACGTCCAAAAGTCAAAACATATCAATTTTGTCGTTTTAATCGAGTCTTGAAGGCTGGAATTATATCGCTTTTCACATATTCGTATGAGAACTGCAATCTCAAATGCGATTTGAGTCGAAAACTCTCGTCCCAGTTCCAGCAGATCATATGAGAACGTTTAAAAAGTCAAAAACACAATTTTCATCGGTTTAAACACGCCTTAGGGATGAAACTATTTCGCTTTTCACATATTCGTATGAGAACTGAAATGTAGAACTCAATCCAAGTCCAGAACTCAAGTCCCAGCGCAAGCAGTTCATATGAGAACGTTTAAAAACTCGAAAAATATCCTTTTTATCAATTCAAACAATCCTCAAAGACTAAAACTCTTCTGTTTCTCAACGATCCGTAGCAGAACTGCAATGTAGAACTCGATTGGAGTCCGTCCGTCTCAGTATCAGCAGATCATGTGAGGACGATTAAAAAGTCGAAAAATATTTTGTCCGCATCTCTGAACAAGGGAGTTCGACTTGACTATAGAGTCAAGTTTGAAGTCGCGATGGAGATCTACGAGTATATTGCGAATGTACCAGGGCCAACCCGTGGTACCGCGGTTTTGAAGGGTTTGTAAACGATGGATATAAGGGGCGGGCGTATTCACGCTTTGTAAATGGTCAATTATGACTAAGTGACACGTTTCCCTATGAGATAATAAAACCTACCGAGTACATACACGGCGCTATTACGAAATGCAAATACAACCGATAACCTGTTGTCCAGAAAGACTCCCAAATTATTCGACCTATTTCTTCCAAGGGATGAATTGATCGAAAAGATAGATTTTGGGGAGAGAACTAGGATTACAAGGCTGGCGAGTAAAGAGTATAGCAGCGCTTTTGTCGGGATTGACCTCGATACGCCATTTACGGAACCAATCACTTAAAGTCGCAGCGGCTGATTGACATCTTTGATGTGTCTGTCGGAAGTATAGAGGGCGGTGCCATTCGTGAATAGGGTAGGACGACTTTGGAAGTCCTGGGAATTGAGGTAAAGCGGAAATAAAATGGAAGATAGCACCGAACTTTGAGGAACTTCGGCATAGATTGGGTAGGGAGCGGAGAGGGTTCCGTCGAGCAAAGTCTTTTGACTAATTGAAAGTGATCGGTAGAGACAGGAAGAGTGCTGGGCGAGCACTGGGCTTCTAGGCTGTCGGCTAAGCATTCGGCCTTTTCGTCATCGTCAAACGGGAGAAAATCAACAAGTCAACCGATATTTTCGACATATTTCTCGTCCATGCGTTAGTATGTAAAGAAGGAGATGACAAGTGGTTTGTGTGATATTTTGATTGAAGCGATGGTGGTGTGTGTATGTGCATAATAGTGTATTATAAATATATTGCAATTATGTACTCAAAGTTTATTAAGGGCGAACGACACGTAAATATAAGTTTTATACTTATATTTATAGTTTAACACTTATATAAATATATTTGTACGAGTATATTTCTATAACAATAAATATATTCCTATAATTATAAGTAATGGTAATGTATAGGTATCGATATACGTATAATTATATTAGGGGTTAAAGTATGAAATTGCCGATTTGTACTGAAAATCTATATTGTTTATTTTTTAAATTTTTAACAAATTTATTTAATCAAAATAGTTGCCATTATTATCTATACATTGCTGCCATCTAATGGGAAGGTCATTAATGCCTTTGCGATAGAATTCCGACGATCTAGACTGCACAAACTGTGTGAAAGCATTTTGTACTGCCTCCTGGGAAGAAAACTTCTTGTCACGTAGATAATTGTCCAAATCACGAAAAAAATGGTAGTCCGTTGGAGCAAGGTCTGGTGAATACGGAGGATGACGAATGGTTTCTAACTGCAGTTCCTGAAGGGTCAAAATGGTTTCTCGTGCTGTGTGAGGTCTCGCGTTGTCGTGGAGCAATAATGGTGAAGATCGATTCATGAGTCGGGGCTGTTTTACTGCTAGTTTTGTCAACATGGTTCGGAGTTCGGCACAATAGACATCTGCCGTTATTGCTTGACCAGATCGGAGAAAACTATAGTGAATAACACCATGCTGAGACCACCAAACAGTTACCATTACCTTTTTATTGGTAAGTTTTGCTTTAGGACACTGTTGTGGCATTTGACCTGGGGTCAGCCATTGCATTTTTCTTTTCCGGTTATCATAAAGAATCCACTTTTCATCACATGTTACAATTCGATCCAATATTCCTTCATTTCTGTACCGGTTCAACAAGGCAACACAAGTTTCAACACGCGTTTCTTTCTGCAGATCAGTCAAATCATGAGGCACCCATTTTTCGTATTTTTTTATTTTATTGATTTGACGCAAGTGAGTCAATATTGTGGGTAAGGTAACGTTAAACCATGCCGCTAATTCCTGGGTACTTTGACTAGGATCGGCTTCCACTATCTCTCTTAATTCATCGTTATTTACCTGTGTGGGTCTTCCTCGTGGCTCGTTCTTTAAGTCGAAATTTCCATCACGAAAGCGTTTAAACCAAAATCGCACGGTGCGTTCATTAGTAGACCCCTCTCCAAACGCAGCATTGATATTGCGGGCTGTTTCTGCCGCGTTAGTTCCGCGTCGGAACTCGTATTCAAAAATAACTCGAATTTTCGCAGTATCCATCTTTCTTGTCTAAATTGAATAACAAAAACAATTGAAAGTCGATATTCAAATGTTTTACATTTTTTAAAAAAAGAACATCATAGAAACCATTTAAAAAAAGTTTCATTCGAAAACCTCAAACCATGAAGATTCTATGTCAATTCAAAGAACCTATTGCAATAAAACGGCAATTTCATACTTTAACCCCTATTATTAACAAATAAATAGTGCGCTGGCTAAATATACTCGTTTGTTTTTTTAACGTTTACTATAGAAAATCAATCCCATTCCCGATTGTTTTTACGATATATTGGCGCAAGTATTTAGTTAGTATCTTATTACTTCTAATCCTAAAACAGATGTAATGAAATAGGTATATAAATATATATAGCGTTACAGTTAACATTCGTTATTTCATTTTTATCCGTTTGGTTTCAACACGTTTCCAAAAAATAAATAAAAAACACACAATACTAATCAAATAAACGATAACGATGTGGCTGTTAGATAATAAAGTAGTTTATAATCATATCGTTTTTCTACATATGTACATGTGTAGTTCTACAGAAAACGAGACATATATCGCTATCGACAAACTTCTCTTCAATCGTGCGCGAGATATCTCAAGTAGCGCATGCTAGGCGGCATGTATGTCGTCAGTCAACGTCAAAATTGTTGTAATCCACATTTCGGAAAAGTAAATAAATGGGTAAAACACACAACATTAATTGAATGAACTATACCGAAGTGGCTATGTTAGATAATTTAGTTGTTAGAATCATATATCAAAAGGCAACATCCGTTTGTCTACATGTTAAGGACAACGAGATATAATTATGTCGATATCGACAAACTTCTCTTCAATCGTGCGCGAGATAGCTCAATTAGCGCATGATAGGCCAGAATGAGTAGATGGAAATGGTATTTTGCTACTGTGAATGTAATGAGGTGTTCAGTACTGCCGTAAGACGGTTTAAAGAAAGGTTTGGCGTAAGAGGTAGCCACCACACGATTCTCAACGCCGTGAATCGATTTCGAAAACATGGCTGCTTCGACCCACCAGTGACGGACTCTGATAGACCCCGCGGTCCTGCCGCATTGGAAAAAAATATTATAGATTTCTATAGACTACCAAGACACTCCAATCTCGTGTATACTGTATAGTAAAACACAAATAAGATATTTTCAACTACCTCTTTAATTTCTACGCCAGTGTCATTGAATATGTTAAGTAGTACTTTTGTTTGTTAAGTAGTACTTTGAGTTTTGATGGTTTGTTTCTTTGCTTATGTAAGAGTTACGAAGATATTATCCAAGTATCATAGAACTTGCCTACAATCGAACTATTAGGTACCTAGGTAATCCTGTCTAACTATCAGCGTTATTCAAGAAAGCAGCAATTTAAAATTTTACGTTTTTTATAAGTGTTGTTGTAATAAAACAACAAATTTGTTTTATTACAACAACACTTGTAATTGTCTTCCAGACAACCTTAAAGGTTGTCTGGAAGAGATCGCTCTGAGCGATAAGACCGCCCATTGTAACACTATTTTAAGTTTTCTCTTGTTATCTTATTATTTCAATGTGGTGTTATCAATAAAGTGTTTTGTATTGTATTGTGTAAAAGGAGCGCTCGCCGCTGTGCGGTTCGTTATACCGCGCGGATAAGCTGTGCGCGATTTTTGCCTACTTTTAAAGAAAGATAGTTTGATTATTTAAGTTAATAGGTAAGCTAAAATAAGGATTACGATTATTAAAAATGACAATGAGAGTTTTAAAATAAAGACATGGTTAGAAAAAAACGAAAATAAAATTTATTTTAACAATAAAAATCCTTGTTGAGCATATTCTTTACACTTGACCCAACCACTCCACGAAGTCCTGGGAGGTAATTTGCTTCCATTTTCTTTAATTTTACGCATTATCGGGGATAATAATTTGATTGAGTTTCTTTTTGGCATATACTTGATTAATTGTCGATATTTTAACGTTTTATAATACACAATATCTCAAAGGTGTTATTTAGTATTATTTAGACCGCTGGGTAAAGTCTAAGTTATTTAGCAGTGAGTATGGATTAATAAGAAATTGTAAGGTAAAAATTGAAAGTTTGTACGTAAATTAAAAATTATTATGATAGAAACTTAAGCACTATTAAAATATGGTAGGTGTGAGTTACTATAGACTAGGTTATTAGCTATTTTGATTTTAAAAATATGAACCGGTTAATATTATTATTATTTTGTATAAAAAATATAAAAATCCGACTTTAGGCCGATTTGTGTGATTTAAATTTTGCTGTGTTAAACCGATAGGTTTTATATAATTAGGAAATAAAAGGTTACAAAAATTTTAAATGAACGGTTTTACTTATAAATCAAAAAGCGTCTAAAAATGGGAATTGTGTACCGAGTCAAAATATTTATTTTTGATCAGATCTGTACAATGCAAAAATACTAGGCGATGCAGTCGCTAAGCATAAAGCTACGCTAGCGCCATATTGGAGCGGAGCGTAATACCTAAAAAAAGAAAAAGAAAATTTGTTACGATGGGAATTTTGCAAATTTCAAAATTCGGCTCCGCCACAATCTGGTCCTAAACCTGTTGATCCGATTTCACACAAAAAATATTAAAATCGGTAAAGAACTCGGGAAGTTATGGTAACAGACATTGCGCCATTGAAGCTGATCCATGGGAGCTTCGCTCGCTCCGCTCCAATTATATAGTCTTAAGAGAGTAGAAGGTTTATATCCAAACGGAATCAAATATCTATAATAGGTTTCGAAATATAATGTTTTGAAAATTGGTGACATTTGGTTATTTTTAGAGATTTTTAGGAATTTATTTCTCCGTATAACTATAAGAGTTGCCAAGAAAAGTTATAGATAATGAAAGTTGTATTTTGGTTAGTTCTTTAAGATATAACCTTAAAATCGAAAATTGGTTTAAAAAGAAAAAAAGTTATTACAGAATTACTTCGAAAATTTCGTCAAAAATTTTGGAATTTTCCCTAAAATTTGTTGTCCCTAAAAGTTGTTATTGAATTTTCAGGTGCTATAATATCTATAATAGAAGTCAAATTTGCAATCGGTATAGTATTTGATTATTGGTGATTTTCTGAAAAAATTTTGGTCCGCTGATTTTGGCCAAAAAGTCTTCTTAGGGTTGGATGCGTGCATACAAAAGACTTCAACGCCCACCCGACCAGTTTTTGAGGTAGACTTTTTGATTTAGTGTTTTTTGTGGAACTTTTCTAAGGCGATTTAAATGAAAAATATTAAGAAGGGGTCTCTCGGGCAAAGGATGGAAGGTGGAGGCTGTAGACTTTTAGAGGGTATCAAATTTGAGATAGATAGGTTGATACTATGTGATTCAAAAGGTGGTTAGTTGGGTTGATTGGATTGGGACTCGCCGTCCTGACATTGGCCCCCAGAAAGATCCTGCTGGGGGAGGACATCAACGCGAAGCACTCCGCGTGGGGGAAGCGGCCACTCCGAAGGAGATTTTTGTGGCAAATTGGGTGGTAGCGATGAGGTTGGCGGTGCTAAACACGGGCACCGCCTTCACATGCGTCAGGTGGAAAGGAGGCTCGAGAGTCAAAGTGACCCTGGCCACCCCAGCGCTAGGCGCCAGAAGTTCTCCGGATGGCGTGCCCTGAAGTCGACCTGAGGGGTGGACCTGATGGGCGCCCAGGTGGGAAAAGCAGTCACGTTTCCTCAGATGGGCCTTCACCAGGTTGAACAGGGACCTGACGGAGGAGGCGACGGTGGTGGAGTCCTGGCGGTGGCAGGACGAAGACCGGGAGCGATGGACGGTGCGGCATGCAGAACGAGCACTGCACTAACACTAAACAAAGCGACGCGTTGTTATGCGGCAGCGCGGCACTTGAGCAACTGTGTCTCCACAGCCAAGACTACCTGTGTATCTGTGTACGCCGCTGCGCGCCTATTTTATACCGCTTCTTATTGGGGGTTGTGGGGGAAATCGGATGAGTCACTCGGTGCCCATGTTGTTTTCAAGTTCTGTGGTATTAGACAACGCCGCCAACAAATACATTACGAGGCTAATCTACTATTTAAGGAAAATATTTTTTTATCTTCTCTACATGACATGACTTTACTTTTGTATCTACAACTAAGGAAAATTATCTTATCAAATTAATAAACGCATCCATCAAATTAATCAATGAAAGAGCTATTCTATATACTTCCACATATTATGCAGAATCCAGTTACTCTATAAATTTATTAATTTTATTTAGAGATAAACTTGTAAAGTAAACCTATTACTTTTCTTTTATTTATTGATTTCATAATTAAACAATGTTGTTAACGAAATAAATGATAGTCTGAAAAACAACAATACATTACACAATACACACATTTCGACGACATAAGGAACTAGTAGTATTATATAACCGCAGTCTCATAAACAAAAGGATTTCAACTCAAACCTGGCCGGTGTCGATACTACGATTGTAACCGTAAATTTATCACATAGCTACCCTATACAGAAACACTCGTAAGAAAAACAGCGCAAAACAGACGATACTGTCACACGTAGTCTTATGAGATTTGAAGGCCGAATAAAAGGGCGCGCTTAATATTCTAAAAATCAGTTCGAATACGTTTAATTGTTTCTTTATTTGCTAGTGGTTTATAAACTTTTCCATTTTTATAATATTCTTACCTGTGCTCTATTCAGTTTGTGCACACTTAGTCTATTGTTGTTGCTCTGTTGGAGGAAATTACCAATCATTTCCCAGTTGTGATCATCATAATTCACACGGTAGAGACCTACAACATGGAACAATGAAATTGAATACAGAATGTTTTTATTTTTTTTATATTTAGTATTCGCGATTAAACAGTACGTACCTGATTGTGCGATGTTGAGGATCACAAAATTGTGGCCAGGGGTATTTTGCCAAGTATATGAATCTCCACTAAATATAAAGCTAGGTCTTGTATTCTGGAAATTGAACTGTCCACTGTGGGTCCATGTTATAGGAATATGCCAACGATGTTCTGGTGTTGTTATATTAGCCAAAAGGAATCTTTCCTATTGCAAAAGAGATTTCAGCAGTTAGTTTTATAAATAAGTCGATCCGATAATTTGATTTCGTAGAATTTTATTTTTAAGCCTGGTAAATATTATTACACACAGGAAGGAAGGTATTGCTACGATGGTATGGGCCAAGAACTAACTACGGCAATATTCTACAGTACATACCTAAGGTATGTACTTGTTATGCTAATGGGTAGTAGTGCAAGTATCTAATTAATTATAGATAAATGTTAAAATTTATTGACACCAAATACCAAAATTGTAATCATTAATAGGAGCATGAAATTTCTAGTTAAGAAAAATAATTATCTTCTGAGTAAAATTTAAAAAAAGAAATGTGGTATTTACCTGAGTAATAGTAATAACACCAGAAGACATATTAACATTGACATTTACTACAGGAGAACCAGGGTTTTGAACCCAACTGTCAAGAATTTCACCAACATCAACCCCTGGGAAAAGTCTACTAAAAACTAAATCTTCTGAAGCAGCTCTTCTTAAAGCATTATAAAGGTCTTCAGGGGTGGCTGTACCGTATGCGCTAAAATAAAAATTATGTTTAAGTAAAATAAAATCACAATATGTGGCTGTTTCTTCTTAACTTGTAAAATATTACATTCGGTGTTGTAGGAAGCACCTACAACATGAAGTGGCGGCGCTGCTGGCGTCCGCTTAAGACATACTTAGAAAATTTTGATTGGTCTGTCAAGGTCTCGGTCGTTCAATTGGAAAAGTGAGTGAGTGAGTGAGTGAGAGCCTGGATAGCGTAACGGACTACCGAACAGTAAACACCGTTTTGTTAATCTCTTGGTTTATAATTAAATAATTTATTGGTTTAAAGTGATCGTGAAGCGAATTATTTTTGCTAATATTAAAGTTGTTTATCTACTCCCTTGAGTGGTGCAGTGATTACTTTGGCATTTCAAATAATTAAGTGTAAATTAGGCATTTATCAAAAGTGGTCATAGAAGTGAAAAAATATCGTTCATCCATAGCAAGTTGTTTATTGCAACGCGTAAGTGACGCGTTCTACACGGCGCTTAAGACCTTTTTCTCGCCGACTGACTGCTATTGGGAACTGCAGAGCCGGCCTTAGTTTGACTGTCGTTATAAGATTACCCTGCACTAAATCTGAGTGTTGCGTTTTAAGGAAACAAATAACACAAAGGCATCAAAGATGGTAAATTGTGCGGGATGTTTAAACGTTATTGAAACTCGTGAGTATTTGAAATGCTGTAAATGCACTCAGATCTATGATCTTGATTGTGCTAATGTTTCGACTGCCCGGTTCCGTAACACAATGAGTAAGGAACATAAACAAAAGTGGACATGCCAGGAATGTCAAAGTAAAAAAACAAAGCTAGGAAATGTAAATACTCCTGTACGAGATATAAAAAATGATTGTAACCTAGGACTGCCGGATGTCCCTTCCGATGAAACATTTAACGTTACTGTTCGAAACAAAAATCGTTCTCCTTCCGAATATGCTTCGGCTGCCATAAAGTCTTGTAAGACTTCTGAACATTGTGAATGCCAATCTATTAAGGATCAAATCGCTGAAGCAATTAAGGAACTTATGCCAACAATGTTTAAGGAAATAATTAAATCTGAGTTTACAACCATTAAAAATAACCTTCAGGAGCTTAGTAAAGCTATTTCGTTTCTTAGTGAGGAGTACGAAGAATTGAAACAAAAAATTGTTGTGATATCTAAAGACAATGAAACTTTGAGAGCGGACAATAGCACACTAAAAGCTACTGTAATAGATTTCCGTGAGAGGCTCAATACCATTGAACAGAGTTTGCGAGCAAGTAATTTAGAAATACATGGTGTCACTGAAAACCGAAATGAAAACCTGATCAACATAATGCAACAGTGTTCTTCTGTAGTAGGTTGGAAAATGTCTGAGGGTGATATTCTTAGTTGCACTCGGGTTGCCAAAAAGGATAAGGACTCTAAACGGCCACGAACGATCGTAACAAAGTTTAAAAATACAGCAATTCGTGACGAATTTTACTCGGCCGTACATCGGTATAATAAAGCGAATATCGATAACAAGCTTAACACTTCGCTTCTGGGGATCGGTGGAATAAGAACACCAATATACGTCCAGGAGCACCTTTCACCCAATAACAGGAATCTACATGCAGCTGCACGTAAAAGGGCAAAGGAATATAACTATACATTTGTTTGGGTCCGCAACGGGCGCATTTATGCACGTAAGAACTCTGAATCCTCGTATTTATACATAAGGAACCATGAGAGCTTAGAATTAATCAAATAATTTTTTGTTATAGTTATTATATATCAAGTTGTTAAGTTCTCTGTTATTGTAACAATGGCTTATTCAATTTATTATCAGAATATCCGTGGCATGAATACTAAAACACATAATATTTATAATAATATTCTATGTAATAATTTCAGTGTAATATGCTTATGTGAAACCTGGTTAAATGATTCAGTTCTCTCACCAGAATTATTTGATAACAGATATTTTGTAGTGCGCAGGGACAGAGATGCTAAATTTCTTAGAAGATATAATAAGCATCACGGCGGAGGAGTGCTGATCGCTGTACTCAAAAGTTTTCAGTGCAGGGTTCGTTCCGATTGGCAAACTGAGTCCGTCGAAGACTTATGGGTTCAAATAATATTTAGCAAAAAGGTTACTATTCATCTTTGTGTGGTATATTTGCCAGATTACTTATCGGCCGAGGCTTTCCACGATTTTATTAGGAACTGTAAAAACGTTTTGACTAAGCATCCGGATCAAGTTACTTGCATTCTGGGGGATTTTAATCAAACTGATCTTCAATGGTCATCAGAGGTTGGTACTCCATTAAATCCTTCGTGTTTGAAGTCTCAGCTTTTGTATGATTTATTTTATATCAATTAAATTTTAATTCTAATTATAATGACCGAATACTGGATTTGGCTATAACTAACAGTGCCGATTGGTTCTCATTGTCCGATACGATTCCTATTAGTCGTCTGGATAAACATCACCCCCCTTTCCAGTTGTCTGTGAAGGGACCATCAGATCCATTAGACATTAATAATACCATCGAAAAACTGAACTTTTATAAATCGGACTATCAAAACATTATATATAAATTACAGCGGATTGATTGGGATTATCATGCACGCTTGCTTGAATGTGATGATTTTATACAGTTTTTTTATAATAGGTTATACATCATTGTTGAAGAGTTTACACCAAAGATGAGAAAGCGAAATGGTTATCCTGTGTGGTTCTCTAGAAGTTTAATAAGGTTGCTTAAGGAGAAATCGAAATACCAGAGTAGGTTTCATAAATATAACAATCCCCGAGATTACGACACCTTTTCTTTACTAAGAACAAGATCCAAAAAATTGGCAAACGAATGTTTTAGGAGGTACATTAACGGAATCGAGGAGGACTTAGTTCTTAACTTAAAATCTTTTTGGAGATATACAAAGAATAAGCGAGTTACTAATGATACGCCTAAATATATGTATTTAAATAAAGAAACCGCTAATAATGGCACACAAATTGTTGATCTGTTTGCAAAGTATTTCTCTTCAGTTTATAGTCCTGAATCAACACCTCATTATAATCCTGAATTTGAAACCATAGGGTTTTTACTTAGTGATATACACATAAGCGAGGAATTAGTCTTAAAAATTTTAAAGGGAGTTAATCTTTCTAAAGGTGCAGGACCTGATGGAATTCCTCCTATATTTATCCGATTCTGTGCACAGGCGTTAGCAAGGCCACTAGCTCTTTTGTACAATATGTCTCTCAATAGTGGTACTTTTCCATCTCCATGGAAAATAGCTAATGTAACTCCAATATATAAAACTGGTGACAAGGGTAATGTTACAAACTACCGTCCTGTCTGTGTGCTTAGCTGGTTTGCAAAGTTTTTTGAAAGTATAATTTACGACCATCTTTATAATCACATACGACATGCCTTAAGTCTATCTCAACATGGATTTGTTGCCGGAAGATCAACTGCTTCCAATTTATTGGTTTACACATCATTTCTTTGCCATTCTTTCAATGATAAAGTTCAAGTTGATTCAGTGTATATTGATTTCTCCAAGGCATTTGATCGCGTTAACCATCACATTCTTTTAATTAAATTGTATCACTTACGAATACATGGAAGTCTTCATCGTTGGTTCACTTCATATCTACTCAATCGTTCACAACTGGTGACGCTTAATGGTTACAATTCGGTGACATATTCAGCTACGTCTGGCATTCCTCAGGGATCTAATTTGGGCCCTTTATTGTTTTTGATTTATTTAGTAATAATTGTTTAGCCTATGCTGATGATATAAAGTTTTATCGACGGGTTAATAATATTAATGACTGTAAGTCTTTGCAAGATGATATCGATATTTTGTTAAATTGGTGTACTGAAAATCATATGTCACTCAACAGAGAAAAATGTCAAACAATTAGTTTCACAAAGAATAGACATCAAATAGTGTATAATTACGCTATTAATGGAGTAGTCTTGGATCGTGTAAACGTTGTTCGAGATCTGGGTGTATTTTTTGATTCAGTTTTATCGTTTAGGCAACACTACGATCATATTTGTAGTAAGGCTAAAAGAATGCTTGCTTTTATAACAAGACAATCCAAACCATTTAAAAACCCAAATTCAGTAGTAATACTTTATACATCCTTGGTTAGGAGTATTTTAGAATATTGTTCGAGTGTTTGGTCACCTTTCTATAGTTATCACATTGACAGAATCGAATCTATCCAGCGCCAGTTTCTGAGAAACCTCTGTACAAGGCTTGGTTTAAGACGTAAATTGCCGGATTATACTGACCGCCTAGCAAAGTTTTCACTTTTCAGTTTAGAGAAGCGTAGATTGGCAAATGATTTATGCATTTTGTATAAAATAGTTAATTGTGGATATTGCGATGATCTCTTGAGACAGATAAACTTTAAAGTACCTACTCGTTCAATGCGATATTTTCAATTGTTCAGTATAACAGGTACGAATAATAATGTGTCGAAAAATGCACCACTTTTACGTATGTGTCATGCATATAATAACTTATCTCCTCAAATAGACATTTTTAATTGTAGTTTTAGTTTATTTAAAGTGTCACTTCTGCGTGATATTTAATATTTAACAGTGTGGTTCTTTTTTATGTTTAGAATTTGGCTCAACGATGACAAATATGTATATTTTTTTTTCTTTATGTATATATTTTTCTTTGTTATAAATTCATAGGTACTTAAATAATTTCTTTTGTAACTTCTTTTTTTATATAATTGGCTTTTTTAATGTTTGGTAATTAGGTTCTTTTTTGTATTTTAATTTTTGATTTAATTTTTGTTTTTTTTATTACAATGATCCAACAAAGCTTGTTAACTTTTTAAATAAAATAAATTAAATATTTGTTTACTGTTATTTTGTGTCAATGCTGTGTACAATTATTATTGGAATATGAATTTAAAAAGTGTTATGTTATTTATACCTGCAATGTAATAATTTGTATTCTGTTATTGTACCTTTAACAATAAAATAAATAAAATAAATAAATAAATAGTGATGAGATGAGGGTTCGAGTCCCTATAACTAATTCTTCTATATCGATTGTTCGCTACTTCTAAAAGTATTACATTCGATGCTGTAGGTAGTAAGCATCTAAAACATAAAATGACAACATAATTTCTGAAGCTGACGGCTCAAGACATTATTGGAAGAATTTGACGAGTCCGCAAGGACTCGGTATCTTAATTGGTACAGTACGTGTGTTGTGAGTTCGAGACTTACCTGAGTTCTAATTCAAGTTGATATTTTATTATAAATGAAATTATACATATTTCTTTTATTCAAACCTACCAAAATTAGAATAATTTAAAAAATAATATATACATTCACAACAATCCACGCCTTGTCTAAAGTAAGCACCGTAACGCTTATGTTTTGGATACTAGGGTATACATACACGGTACAGATAGTCATACATACATATATGTAGAAAAATAAGGAACAATCATAGAAATATTTATAAATACCCATAACTCAAGTACAAATGCGCATAATCATCCCAATCATATCCCGTCAAACCGACCCGTCCCGTCCCACAGGACGCGTCGGTGCGAAAGGCAGGATTATTGCCATTGCCCCAAACGATAATCAATTGATATATAAGTTATACTAAATAATTAGAAGAAATAATTAAAACACGGTATAGATACCATTATCGTGGCTATAACTAAAGGAGATTGTCCAAATAGTATGGGTATATAAATATAATGGGTTATAATGGTAATATAATGGGTTTAATTGATAATGCTATGTTAATGTATTCAAAGTACCAACTTAAGTCAATTTGAATTTTTGGAGTTAAGAGATATTGGTCAAAATTTATAGGTTTTAAGGTTATAGCAACTTCAAAGTAATATGAACTTTAATTATGTAGCTGTGTTTTAATACTTGCATTCGTGTTTTGGATGTAATTGACAAATTGTAGTTTTTGCTAGGTCATAATTATTAGATACATGGTGAAAAAAAATATATCTATAAGTATATATTATTTACTTATACTGTACTTAATTATACTTAGATATATAGTTAAATGGATAAAATTAAAAACAAACAGATGAGATGACTGATTATTTACACTGACAGACTGTGACAGCTAGGGGTGTAGTAACGTAACCGATTTCCATTACCATGATTTATAACGACTGACTTCAGTATTAAAGGTATATAATAATTCATAAAACAAAGAATTCATTACTAATCAAAGGGTGTCAATAAGCTTAATACAGTTCATTAAAACGATTTTCGATTTTTATAAGTCGATACGATTAATTATAAGTCAATTTCAGGACCTCATGCCTAAAACCCTACCCTTAACTTAAATGGTGCAATGTGTTTAAGTTATAATACGGAAGTACAGTTACTTATAAATTCAAATATAACACAATTAACACACCAACAAGTACGATTAACACAACTGCAGGATATTGACGACAGACGAGTGTCAGCTACAACAATACAAGTAGTGATTCACCTAATAGTAATCAATTCTATACTTATGATTTAAAATGCAGATATCATTTCTTCTTTTTTTATTGGTTAATACTTAATTTGGGTAAAAAAATAAATATGTGTTTTTACTAATATAAAAAGTCGGAGAGTACTGTAATAAAAATATGAACATAAATAATAATTAATTCTAAATCGATCAATTTGATTTACTTGTGCATCTTAACCTAACCCTTACATATATGGCGAAATGTTTTGATTAGTAGTTGCTAAAACGGATGCCCGGTTACCTACTTGCATTACTAATTATTGTAAGAATAATAAACTCATTTGACATAAAAAAAATACTGAAGTTCTTAAAATAATATAGTCGGTTTTTTAGTTGAAATATCATTGTGACACAAGTCATCATATAAAAGTAATGCCCATGGGCATTCTCCTTTCTAAAAAAATAATTTTGATTGATGTTAAGCGTATCATTTCAGAATGGTTGAATTCATTAAGTCGACTTTGGTTCTAAAAATTTTTTTTCCAAATGTCGCCCTATACGTGCAAATAATTCATGCTGAATAATATATATATATATATGCTTTTGGAAAACTATAAAATACATTACTTTAGAGTTATAAAATTAAAAAATAATTTAAACAACTAAAAATCATCAATAATCATGGCTCTCAACAATTTTATTATTCCATTCATAATTCTCACACTATTGTCGTTCAAATTTTATAAAAATAATGGGTAAATTAAAACTGTAAAAGCAAAGCTGTCTCCAAAGCCTCAGGTGCGTTTTAAATCTTATATAAATATGGCAAGGTGAATGCAAAAATTAAATAAATACAAAATTAAAACTTACTTATCTCTTAGATAGTATCTCAATCCCATCCTAAATGTACGTGGTCCAAGGAAATGCTCCATCATTCTCAATACGGAGGCCCCTTTAGCATAACTGGTTGTACTGAAGTGAGAAGAGACGGATGGGTTGCTAGCAACACTGGATAAATTCATTGAAGTGGCGCCTGTACTTGCATCCCAGTTCAAGGCACTTTGCACTTGGTCAACAACAAATTGGTCATCTAATTCTAATGATGGGTCAGCCTGAAAAACATGTTATATTGATACTACCTATACAAATTTAACAAATATACATTCAAGTATTGATCATTGCTTAAAACTCTCATACAAGGTTTCATTCTCATTTAATTAATTAATCTGAATAGATGTTATTCAAGACTTATCAGTAGGTAGGTTATGCCTATTTAAACACGTTTACGTACAAAAATTTTGACAATAGTATTGTTAATGTCAATAAATATAAATTGTGTAATCGATGCGATGGATCCTTTTAGGAATGATTATTCCAAGACACTGATGAAAAATAACAGACTTTTCACATGAACTTACATCATACTTACTATGAATAAAAAAACATGATTTTTAACAAGTAGATCATTTTTTTGCTAATAAGGTGTATAGTACTCACATCATGAGCACTGAAGTATTCGAACAAGCTGGCAAAAGACTCATTCAGCCAAAGGTTGCTCCACCAGAAACAAGTGACTAGGTTTCCAAACCACTTATGTGCTAGCTCATGAGCCATGATAGTAGCGATAAAAACTTTGTTGATTAGGTTTGTATTGAGCTCATCGTACAAAAGATAGGCTTCCCTGGTGACAAAGTCATGTTTTAGGATAAAGCTTAAGTATAACGAATGTAAAGGTATGAATGGAGATATGATACAGTTAACGATATGCTAGCAAATAAGATCGTAATACTACCTATAATTAACCATGCCCCAGTTTTCCATAGCTCCTGCCGGAAAATCAGGAATAGCGAGGTGATCATTCTTCATCGGCGACCCCTGGCCCATTTCATAGTAACTAATGCCAAAATAATCATCCATCTCGTTAGTAATGGCCAGGCCAATTTCGGCAGCATATGGATGTTGGTCGTTTACTCCCGGTCGAGCAACAATGCCAAAAGGCCGGGTTGCAGTGCTAGTGTAGTTTGTTTCTACGAAATCGCTTACGGTAAAAGCGACGAGGTAAGCAGATACAATGGGAGTAGGGTAGAATGTTTCACGGATACGGCCATCAATGGTCCTGATAAAAAAAGTATTTTATATATTTCTTTTCTTGAGATCAATATAAATAAAATTAAAAAAACATTCATATTGAGATATCGTTTGTTTACATTAACGTATTAAATAAATTAACACCAGATACTTACACAATGGACTCAGCAATAGGCATATTTGAATAAGATGAACTGAGATTAGCTTCACGTGTAATAGAAATAACATATCTAGATTTGAATTGCGGCTCATCAAAACAAGGAAAAGCCATTCTTGCGTAGAAAGGCTGGAATTGTGTGGTGGCATAGTAACTGTAAATAAAGAAAATATAAGTATACAGAGCACAACTAAATTTTTTTAAATGTATCTATAATTACGTAAAAAGTCTCTTTCTCACCGCATTTGATTGTTCAAAAAGTAGTGTCCTCTGTAGAATCCTCTTTCAAATTGGTTAAGGTTAATTGCACCCGTATATCGAACAGTAATGCTGTAATTCCCGATAGGCACGGGATCAGCTAAATTTAGAAGAATAATCTCATAGTAGTCATCTGTTTCAAAGGGATTAGGGAACTGAAGATTGACGGGTCTACCGTCGGAGTCTACCAAATTCACTGTCTGTATCGATACAACTTTTTGATGCATCACTATTTGGGTGAGATTCTCTTCGAGGATCTGAAATAGTGAATTTGTTGGTGATAACTTTACTTAAAGTATCGAGACATTGCTATTGCTAGTTCGATTATATGAACAATATCGACACATTAATTATTGATTGTCGTTAATTTTTCAATTAATTTTTCTCGTAAATGTGTTAGTTGACACACAGGATGACCCAATTTGCCACCTGCAATGTTATTTGTACTTTGATCCCGAGTAATTTTCTTTTAATCCAGTTTACACAATTTTATTTGTATAGGTTTGCGCTTGATCCTAATCAAGCCCGGGGGCCAAGACAAGACCTTCGCTGAAGCAAACTAAAGCAGAAGGTGCCTATTCTTGGCTTTTACTATATCTACCCTGGCTCCAAAGGTAGTATTGAAATTTTTGAAAAAACGATTATCTTTTTTTATATTTGTAAGGGATTTCCAAACGTAATCTGTTGAAAATATATTAATCGACAGATTAGGAACCAGCTTCGACTCAGTTGAATTACATTATAGATAAGTTTCATAGATAAAGTGTAACGCCTAATTTAATATCTATTGATAACAGTGCCTTTACAACATTTCGAAAGACTGTGAGCTGTGTGTTATTTAGTTCTTAATCAAATTTAAATAATAATCGTATTTAAACAATTAAATAATGAATTTCAAGATTTTTATAAAAATTTATCATAAAGAGACCATTTGTGTACAATAAAATAGCTCACAAATCTGTATTATGAATGACAATAAATAAATTAATTGAACATCACCCAAAATACATTACTAATGTTTGTGAAAAAATATGACTTTACACTAGAATCACAGGATGACAGCATTTCTTCAAAATTGATTTCTTGTTATGTCTTTATACCAATATTGTTCCATAGCATATTAACTCATTCACGGACACTCCGCCTATAGCCGTAAATCTAAGTGCTTACAACACAACGCCTTAGGCCGGTAAAGTTCAAACAGCCAAAACGGGCATATCGCCAGTAGCCGGTCCAATTACTTAGCATCAAAGGGGCCCACGTGATCAAGTGTCACAACACGCCAATAGTTAAAGTAATTGGACTGGCTACAGGCGATATGCCCGTTTTGGCTGTTTGTACTTTACCGGCTTAAGGCGTTGTGTCATATAGTAAGCACTTAGATTTACGGCTATAGGCAAGTGTCCGTGAATGAGTTAATAATACTGTGACAACCACAAATTTCTTTATAACGCAATATCTATATTTAATATAATATCGTATATGAACCTGTAAGTTACGGAGGACACGGTAGGTTAATCCTGTGAATACGAATATTATATGTTGTCTAATTTATATTTTGGAATTTATAAGATTTTTTAATAATAATTCTAAGGAATTATCACCTCCACATCCAATTGCACAAGGCCGTTGAATCTGGCTTCCTGTAAATAAACATCCAAATCCAACGAGATATATCTTGGCTGCACAGCGTCAGTTAGACGATACCTTGGCTCATCTAAGTTAGTGCTGAACTCTTCAACTTCAAAGCCAGCCCTCAAGTCAATCTCGGGAGGGACCGCTAGAACAGTCCCCAATAAAAGACTTGCAAGTATTGGGAATATCATGGTGTACTCTATGGACAAATGGTTAATGTAAAATTATCCAGAAGTTAAGAATATATTTCTACTAAGACGTGGCACTATGCAGAGGTGTAATCTATACAAATTAATAAAATTAAAATAATATATCGAAAAAAAATTATGTGGTTTAGTGGTACTCATACCATATTTTATTTTTAATTCTTAATATAGTGTTTCGAAGTATTACACTAAATGGAAGTTCTTTTTATTTAAGCAAAAAATAAGTAGTACATATATGTATCATCTGTGCAGTTGTGTCTCGTAATTATTATATCTCATAGCTTACGAAATCTAGTGAGCTCCATACATTATATAAGGCCTGAATCTTATATTGTGGAGCAAATCTAAAGCTTTTAAGAACAAGTCATTTTACATGATTTCGAAATTACTTCAAGCGACCACTCAAACCAAATGTGGAGAAATGAAGCTACGAAACATTAAAATTATTGCGGTGTATTAAATGATGACGTTACTGAGTAGTTCAATATTATATGTATTAATATCGAGCACTTTTAATAATATGTAGAGAATAGTGTAATTTTACGACATATAGTTTTTCATGAAATTAATTTATTTAAGACTCCGAATATTCATAAATATGTTATCATAGATAATTACGCACTTACCATTAGCGCTCCGCGCAGCACCAACCGACCGACTAAATATATATTTTATCCATTTTGTATATTTATCAGTTATCGATTAATTATCTTCAGTCTAAATAATTCGACTTAAACCTTTCATTATCATATGCGTATATCTAAGTGAGTCGTATCATAATCATCATCATCGTTTAAAATATTTTGATAACATTTTTTTACGATAGTGGAAAGTCATCCTTTATCTCTTGTGGTGACTATGTCTTGATATTGGATTGAAGGCTTCAAATTGATGCCTTAGTTATAAATAAAATATAAAAGATTCACCTCCCAAACAAAAGAGTGATGACCTTTTAAACGGCCTTCATAACACTTATTCATATATGCTTATTAAATGGACCAAAATTTTTTCTATCAATATTTCCACTTAAAGCAGATTAAAAGTTTCTCTTAGTGGCACTCATATGAGTGCCAATAATAATAATAACCAAATACTCACCAAATCTAAAGTTAGCACTGCGAAGCTAGTGATAGGTACTAAGTGTTGAGTATGAATCAGTTGTTTGAAAGTAAATAAATATCTCGCCAAAATTAAGTTTAGAGATAACTTGAAATTAATTACTATGATTCATTATTTTTATTACGAAACTCGTGACTGTATATTTATCACCGATTATAATAATTAGAAGAGGTCGAATTTTATTTTTGTACTACTTCATTTTAGTTTTAAAATAAAAATTCAATATGGGAATGAAAGAAAGGTGTGAAAATTAAAAAAAAAATATCCATTATTGATTGATCGCACGCCCCTACATTTTGTCGAAATAGATCGTTAAATTTTTATATCAGAATTTTGTTTTTTTTTTTTACTTTTATTTTAAACTATGTTAAAGCTAACCTTTTGTAAACCTCGATAACATTGGAATTGACAAAAGTTTCTCTGATTTACTCTTTTTTAATATTTAACTCTAATAGCTCATTAGCGTATTTGTTAAATGGGTCTATAATTTCGGACGTTGCTTAACGGTTACGGTTGACAGATGGTCAACGGATTGGTGACCAAAAATTTCTTCTATCAAGCTCCTTCGAGCTTTGGAGAGAATGTTAAGCCTGGCACTGGCTGCATATGTTAGTTAAAAATACATGCTTTAGCTAGGGACGAAAATATCGTTTTCTACTGTGACAATGATATTAAATGATAGCTTCTGCATATCTTATTTAGGCAAATAAGGCTTACTTCTAAAAGTAAAGATTTTAGTCCATTAGTGCAAGAAATGCAATAATGTATAGTTTTATATATTAGGAGTTAACCGCTAGATTTTTTTATAAGAACAATCGCTACGAAATTAGTTGGTTAAGTTGTTTTGAATATAGTTTTAAAATAAATGTATCCTCTACTGCCAGTACAGTACAGTGAATCAATGAAAATTGTATCAGTCCGTCAATAGAAAATAGCAAACCTATTTCATATTTTTAAAGTGTTTTGGAGTACCGGAGTCGCATTCATAAAAAATATTATTATTACATCAAATATGTAAACTAATTGCAAAATTTTAGATTATCCTACACCAGCTTGACTTATAATATTTATATAAATTAAAGGATTAAAGGATCTAGCCGGTTAAGCATATGAAAACTGCACTCGCGTCTTATGAATTGTTTTTACCTTGTTTTTATAGATTATTATCTAGAATAGCTATACACTTAATCTTACATCCCTAACCCCTATAGTAAGGGAATAATGGGGGTAACAAACCTGAACGTAAATATTTTTTTTCTCAGTACCTATTAAAGATATCTTCGTGAAATTAAAACTGTACATGACTTTTAATAAACTTATTAAAATATTTTTTTTTTAGAATTTTTGCAATATTAGAAACTGCAAGAAATGAAAAGTATATTTTTTTGAGGTGGTTTTTTATACCAACCCCCAGAGTGACACCTATCAAAAAATATAACTTTTTTGTTAATAAGTTAGCTATTATATGTTAAAGTCACAAAAAGCTCGAATTGGTGGAACATAGCTAAAAAAATATAAATCAATTGCAGATATGTAGTGTTAATTGATATATTATATATTATTATATATCATGCATGCACCTATCTGTAATTGTTTTTTTTAGCTATGTTCCACCAATTCGACCTTTTTGTGACTTTAACATGTAATAGCTAACTAAGTAACAAAAAAGATATATATTGTTTTAAACTTTCATGGTCACTAACATTATAGTAATATAAGTTATTTACGGGATTGCTACCATGTACCTTGTATTTGAGTTTCCGATATTTCGGCACTGTTGGAAGTGCCATGATCACGGAGCGACTGAAGTAATTGCGGGTAGGCTGTTATTGGCAGAAATATCGGTCTACCCTCCGACGAAGTCTTTTATTGCGTTCGTTACCCATACCACTGTTCACATTTTCACTGTTCACTTGGAATTGTTCTCGACACACAACACTTACAGTATCGGATCGCGACACGACACTTTTTTGATTTTTACGGTTCTTACACATACGAACCACAGGATTCCAGATTCTATTTTTTTGTTACTTTGTACTGTTAAAGAAAAAGATTTACATATATTAAATTACTAGCTGATCCGGCCACGCGTTGCTGTGTTATGAATTAAAAAAAAGAAAACTATCCTATCTCTTCAGTTGGACCAAATTACACATAAATACCAACTTTCATCAATATCGGTTGAGTTGGTGAAGAGTTCACTGGGAACATACATTGTGACACTGGATTTTTATATATTAAGATCATTTATACAATACAGACAAAAAAATTTACAACAAACAGGACAGTACATGGTTACAAAAAACTGAATGTGCAGTACAAACCCCCGTGCGCAGCCATATGATTCACCATTTAAGTGGATCTTGGAAATAACAGCCTTTCAAAAGTACAGGACTAGCGTAAGATTGCTAGCCTCATGGGAGTACTCTGGTTTTAACCAGGAACAGGGGCATATGTACCCAACTTTTGACCAGAGAGGCAGCTGCTCCCAGCAGAGGCAGGGGTACTGGCCAAACCACAACGTAGTGTGGGCAGGTGGACGTTAGGTCAAACTCACATTCATCAGATGTTCTGTATTTGAGGAAATTAATTAACTTTCGCTATCACAAATAGCGATTACCACTGCGCCGTCAAACTCCTTGGTTTGTACATACAAAGAATACTAAAAAAAACTCTTTAAAGTACGAAATATTTGTTTATAAAACAATGAATAATGATTTTAGAAGTTATGGTTTTATAAGAAAAGAATTTAATTCGATAATATTTCTCTAAACTAAAAACATCAAAATATATTAGAATTATAGAACACTTTTGACGGATTTAGCTCATATTTTATTTTATATTTAATCCTGACGTTTCGACTCCTTTACAGGAGTCGTGATCACATGGTAATGTGTGTGAACATGCTTTTGAGGGGCCAAACCACTACATTTTTTATATAATTTGATTTATATAAAATAATGTTAACAATTAGGAACGTGCCCGATTAAAATATTGTGAAGATAGTAGAAAATACCTGACAACCGTTATCTTAGTCATCCTGTGATCACGGCTTCTGTAAAGAAGTCGAAACGTCAGGATTAAATATAAAATAAAATATGCGCAAAATCCGTAAAAAAGTGTTTTATTCTAATGTATAATGTGAGCGGAAGTGTAAGAACTAAATACATCAAAATATAGTATTAGTATTTATGGTTATCTTTAGCAACACAACATGTTAGTTATTTATACCGAAATCACACAAAAAAAATCTCAATTAATTTTGTAAAATACGAATTCATGAATGTAAACAATGGTTTTCGTGTTACGTTTTCCCATAAGGGAAGACAAAATGTCCAAACTTCTTATAGCCTCGCCTTAGGTAATTTTGTTACTTAATATGGTGATGATAAATGATGATGACAGATGGTTAATAGATTATGGATGATGTAAAGTATGATTGATGAATAATAAATTATCTCTCCTTATCCTGGGTTACGGTAAAGTCATGTGGCTTTATTTAAACCTTTGTGGACTACTTGATAGAGCGTGAAAAGGTCCATTCAGCTATTTTGTTTTACTTACCAACACAACTTTTTACATGAATATCAAAACTACTAAAATTACTCCCCCCGCTACTGTTAAAACGTATTATTTTGATATATTATTATGATTATTATGGGCAACCTATTAACTGCAATAACAGCTGTAACGCTTACAGAGTTTTTGTGTCTATCCCTATTTCGACTTTCCCTAAGGTAGATGGCGGGACAGACTTCGCTTGTGTCGGTCCTAAAACATCGAAATAAAACTACTTCGATAGGCTATATTATGTTTTTACAATCGTATAGAACGTAGTTATGGGTGAAAAAACAAATGCTTCGAAACTGCTCTTATTATGTCACAAAGGATCTAGCCGATTAAGCATATGAAAACTGCACTCGCGTCTTATGAATGGTTTTTACCTTGTTTTTATAGATTTTTATCTAAAATAGCTATACACTTAATATCATACCCCTAACCCCTATAGTAAGGGAATAATGGGGGGTAACAACCCTAAACGTAAATATTTTTTTTCTCAGTACCTATTAAAGATATCTTCGTGAAATTGAAAATGTACATGACTATTAATATTAATAATTTTAATATATATATATATATATATATATATATATATATATATATATATATATATTTCTTTTTGAATTTTTGCAATATTACAAACTGTAAAAAATGAGACATATATTTTTTGAGGGTGGTTTTTTATACCAACCCCCAGAGTGACACCTAACAAAAAAATATATCTTTTTTATAGTAATATAAGTTATTTACGGGATTGCTACCATGTACCTTGTATTTGAGTTTCCGATATTTCGGCACTGTTGCAAGTGCCATGATCACGGAGCGACTGAAGTAATTGCGGGTAGGCTGTTATTGGCAGAAATATCGGTCTACCCTCCGACGAAGTCTTTTATTGCGTTCGTTACCCATACCACTGTTCACATTTTCACTGTTCACTTGGAATTGTTCTCGACACACAACACTTACAGTATCGGATCGCGACACGACACTTTTTTGATTTTTACGGTTCTTACACATACGAACCACAGGATTCCAGATATTCGACAATTTAAACCCGTCCTCACGATTGAAATTTTCATGTTTAGTTATTTCAATCGCTTCAAGGTACATGGTAGCAATCCCGTAAATAACTTATATTACTATAAAAAAGATATATTTTTTTGTTAGGTGTCACTCTGGGGGTTGGTATAAAAAACCACCCTCAAAAAATATATGTCTCATTTTTTACAGTTTGTAATATTGCAAAAATTCAAAAAGAAATATATATATATATATATATATATATATATATATATATATATATATATATATATATATTAAAATTATTAATATTAATAGTCATGTACATTTTCAATTTAACGAAGATATCTTTAATAGGTACTGAGAAAAAAAATATTTACGTTTAGGGTTGTTACCCCCCATTATTCCCTTACTATAGGGGTTAGGGGTATGATATTAAGTGTATAGCTATTTTAGATAAAAATCTATAAAAACAAGGTAAAAACCATTCATAAGACGCGAGTGCAGTTTTCATATGCTTAATCGGCTAGATCCTTTGTGACATAATAAGAGCAGTTTCGAAGCATTTGTTTTTTCACCCATAACTACGTTCTATACGATTGTAAAAACATAATATAGCCTATCGAAGTAGTTTTATTTCGATGTTTTAGGACCGACACAAGCGAAGTCTGTCCCGCCATCTACCTTAGGGAAAGTCGAAATAGGGATAGACACAAAAACTCTGTAAGCGTTACAGCTGTTATTGCAGTTAATAGGTTGCCCATAATAATCATAATAATATATCAAAATAATACGTTTTAACAGTAGCGGGGGGAGTAATTTTAGTAGTTTTGATATTCATGTAAAAAGTTGTGTTGGTAAGTAAAACAAAATAGCTGAATGGACCTTTTCACGCTCTATCAAGTAGTCCACAAAGGTTTAAATAAAGCCACATGACTTTACCGTAACCCAGGATAAGGAGAGATAATTTATTATTCATCAATCATACTTTACATCATCCATAATCTATTAACCATCTGTCATCATCATTTATCATCACCATATTAAGTAACAAAATTACCTAAGGCGAGGCTATAAGAAGTTTGGACATTTTGTCTTCCCTTATGGGAAAACGTAACACGAAAACCATTGTTTACATTCATGAATTCGTATTTTACAAAATTAATTGAGATTTTTTTTGTGTGATTTCGGTATAAATAACTAACATGTTGTGTTGCTAAAGATAACCATAAATACTAATACTATATTTTGATGTATTTAGTTCTTACACTTCCGCTCACATTATACATTAGAATAAAACACTTTTTTACGGATTTTGCGCATATTTTATTTTATATTTAATCCTGACGTTTCGACTTCTTTACAGAAGCCGTGATCACAGGATGACTAAGATAACGGTTGTCAGGTATTTTCTACTATCTTCACAATATTTTAATCGGGCACGTTCCTAATTGTTAACATTATTTTATATAAATCAAATTATATAAAAAATGTAGTGGTTTGGCCCCTCAAAAGCATGTTCACACACATTACCATGTGATCACGACTCCTGTAAAGGAGTCGAAACGTCAGGATTAAATATAAAATAAAATATGAGCTAAATCCGTCAAAAGTGTTCTATAATTCTAATATATTTTGATGTTTTTAGTTTAGAGAAATATTATCGAATTAAATTCTTTTCTTATAAAACCATAACTTCTAAAATCATTATTCATTGTTTTATAAACAAATATTTCGTACTTTAAAGAGTTTTTTTTAGTATTCTTTGTATGTACAAACCAAGGAGTTTGACGGCGCAGTGGTAATCGCTATTTGTGATAGCGAAAGTTAATTAATTTCCTCAAATACAGAACATCTGATGAATGTGAGTTTGACCTAACGTCCACCTGCCCACACTACGTTGTGGTTTGGCCAGTACCCCTGCCTCTGCTGGGAGCAGCTGCCTCTCTGGTCAAAAGTTGGGTACATATGCCCCTGTTCCTGGTTAAAACCAGAGTACTCCCATGAGGCTAGCAATCTTACGCTAGTCCTGTACTTTTGAAAGGCTGTTATTTCCAAGATCCACTTAAATGGTGAATCATATGGCTGCGCACGGGGGTTTGTACTGCACATTCAGTTTTTTGTAACCATGTACTGTCCTGTTTGTTGTAAATTTTTTTGTCTGTATTGTATAAATGATCTTAATATATAAAAATCCAGTGTCACAATGTATGTTCCCAGTGAACTCTTCACCAACTCAACCGATATTGATGAAAGTTGGTATTTATGTGTAATTTGGTCCAACTGAAGAGATAGGATAGTTTTCTTTTTTTTAATTCATAACACAGCAACGCGTGGCCGGATCAGCTAGTAATTTAATATATGTAAATCTTTTTCTTTAACAGTACAAAGTAACAAAAAAATAGAATGTGCAGTACTAATCAACGTTCACAGCCACAAATAAAACAATTAAATGGACCTTGGAAATAACTGCCACTGAAAAGTACAGGAAGAAAGAAAATCCCTACGCATAACATAATAATAAAGATAATACTAAATTATGTTGTATTATAAATTGTAATATAATGAATTTGGTCGAGATTTTGAAATAAACTTTACTCTTAATTTTTATATACTACTAGCTGACCCAGCCACGCGTTGCTGTGTTATAAATTGAAACCTATCCTATCCTGTACAAATTTGATTAAAATTGGTTAAGTAGTTAAGGAGTCCATCGCGGACAAACAACGTGACACGTAATGTATATATATTTAGATTATATTATTTATTACTATATGAAATTTGTTTTTTTTTTTACTTTTTACCTATTTAGACTTTTATTGGTTCTTTTTTAAGTAAGGAGTTTTTTAAAAGTTTAATTTAAGTTTTAATATACGCTTTTAAACTTAGATTTGTAACTGTTAGTAGTAGTATAAAAATACAATGTTATTATTACTTATTTTACGTCATCGAAAAATAAATTTGTATAAATTTTAATATTATACAAGTTGTTACAAAAATACCCGTATAGCGGAAACGGGGTTAAAAGGTCCTTTATAAGAGTCAATTTACTTGCCAAAATTAATAAAAAAATCATTTATGTGCCAACACTATTTCCATATAATTAAAGAGTAAATAACATAGAATATATATAACTTATATCGGCGGAACGAAATGGAGTCAATAACAAAGTGTGCAGAAGTAACTCAGATCGATATTTCAAGTCAAAATAAATGTTTAAAAACCTGACATAAGTACTTTATGTTAGGTCTCTTTCAACCTAAACTAACACTTATTTTTACCTGACGAACAGCTAATTTACAGAAACGGCTCAAAGTGTGCTCCGCCTTGCTCAATGCACAACCTCTGGGATATGATATGATGGCATTTCGCACCTACGTCGGTGTTATTGACGCGAAAACAGAAATTACACGTTGCTCCATTTCTGAAACAGTTGGTCAATCGGAGAAATGGACTTTGTCCTTCACATAACCCCATAAGAAGAACACCAAAGATGAGGTCCGGAGAACGAGCAGTTCGCGAGCACGATTAAATTTGCCATCTTCATGGCCTACGCATAACATCATATCATAATATTCAGAGTTAGAAAACATAGCCATTTTGTCACTTTATAAATAATGATGGTTGAAACACGAAATAATTGTAAGATATAGATTAGAAGATTTGAAATTGACATCATAACGTTTTTTTACGACTTGACGTTTGTCGAAGCCATTAATTCTTCTTGTTGAGTTTTTCATTCAAATATGTCTGCATTTTTGAATGAAAACCTTAAAATCCGTTAAGTTATCAAAGATTATTTAACAGAGTGTACTCTACTCTGTTAAATAATCTTTCATAACTTCAGTTCTATGCAGTGACAGCTTACTAGGGTTGACAATATTTTTTCGCTTTGTTCATTTATTACATTTATTACGGGGTTTTTTGTAACACGTTGTATATAAAAATTCATGTCTTTTCTTTGTTGCGATTGTATTTTTAAACAATATGCAATAAAAAATTATTATTCTAATATTTTTAGTATCGCATATGTGCGAAACATTGGAAAAATACCGGCTTAGTGCGAGTTCGACTCGCACCAACAATGATACCCCACTCAGGTATGTTCGCGGAATTGAGTAATTCATAGCCTTCCCCATAACTAAAAAAACAGTCAACCTTGTAATACAGAAATTAAACACTTTCATTTGATACCGCACTCGAGTATGTACGCTGAGTTCAGTAAATTAATCCCGTTCCCAATTTTGTAATGCTATGTGCAAATGCTTTCATTTGATACCCCGTAGGATTTATTCGCTTACTATATTCGCCCTTCTTCCACACCCCATGATTGTTTAATAGTTCAATTAATGACTAAATTATATTCTACTCATACTCTCGACTAAGAAATCTTTCAAACAAAAGCGACTTAATGAAAATCTGTTCATCCGTTCGAGAGCTATGATCACACGTAGACAGACATACAGACACACAAGTCAAACTTATAACACCCCTCGTTTTTGTGGCGGGGGTTGAAAAGGTAACACGGTAGAGCAGAAAATAAATTTAGGAATTTGATATAAAATTTAAATTATAAAAGATGTATTTAAAAATAAATATACATAATTTATAAGATGACACTAATTCAGAAATGTTATTGCCAATGAAACGGTAAGGGCGGCAAAACTCAATGCCATAGTAGCAGCACCATCGCCACCATCATCATCGTCATCATCATCATCAGGCGTTGTAGGTGCAGAGGTAGAAGTAGTTGTTGGTGCAGAAGTAGGTGTAGAGGTGGCTGGTTCGGTAGAACTATCAGTAGGCGCTTCAGTTGGAATTTCAGTTGTTTCATCAAGATCTTCATCAACATAACCAGTCTCAAAAAATATTTCAAGTTCAGGAGTACGTTGTGCAGACCATTCAAGGTTATTTCTAACGTTGGCAACTCCACTACTACCAGTGGCAAACGCTGCAGCACCAATCAATTCTCGGTTATCTTGCAACCAATTCTCAAACTGTTAACAAAAACAAGGTTCAAAACTTTAGAAATAATAAGGCACTTCATTACATACCAAACTAAATCGAAGCAAATCTAATTAAAAATGAAACCAAAGAAAAAGGAAACGCTATTGCCGATTACTATTGAAGCATTACAATCATTTAAACAATTTGCTGTGCAAATTAATAAACTTATGTATAACTGTATAATAATGTGTATGGATGTATAATTGTGTTTCAGCCGCATAGTACCCGCCAATCTGCATGGGTCCACGATAAAGATTACGAATTATTTCTCCCATAGTGTTTTTATGACATAAAAAAGGCTCATGAATAAACTATGAATACACTTTTTATCGAAAAGTAGTCACTGGCTCCTTAGATGCAAATAAATATCAATGTTTAATTTCTATTAATGCACTTATATTTGTATGCTTTAACAGCTTCGAGTGAGTGGTAGTTTGCAAGCAGTGGTACTAATATAGAGTATAATATAAGACCGCGACGGGGGTTAGACTTAGACATCAGCCCGTAACATCCACCCGCAAAATACTTTAGTTCTTCCGCGACAATGGCGTTCCGTGCACTACGTCACGTGCTGAGATATCGGAGACTCAAAATAAATAAAAAACACGGCAAAAATCCCACTTGCAATAATACTTATGTTAGCGACCCATATATATAATAAGATTATATTATATATTAATACCAAGTGAAATATCTGTTAAACTTTTTAGTGGGTTTGAACATTAGATGGAACTATTCATTGAATAAAGATACAAAAATAAAAGTTCTCTAGTATTACCTACCTCATTAATATCATTTGCAGTCAACAGGCGTGGTGCAATGTAGCTAAGAGGGGTAGCAATGCTGCCAAATCTGAATTAATGATATAACATTTAAATATGATATAAAAAATTATAAGCTTGAATTCAGTTAAAGTTTTATTTTAATGACGGGATAACATAGTATATCAATTTAATATAAGGGTGCATTTTTTATCCTTTTAACATGCATAATATAATACAAAAATCTAGTTTTTTCCATGTCATTACGATAGAGACGGTTTTACAAACTGTATAAAACATAGATTCATAACGAATAATGTAATCTTTTAAAATTCAGTACAATACCAAAACACTTTATTGAAAACACCACGTTGAGTAAATAACAAATAAAGTGTTAATATAGTGTTACAATGGGTGGTCTTATGTCTCAAAGCAGTCTTTTTTATGGTTGCGATCCTTTTACTACATGCTTATACATATTATAAAAGAAATCTTAATCAGCCTATGTAAAAATATCCTCTATATCCTGTAATACACTAATGACCTGTCAAATCAGCCAGACATATAAGCAACTTATTTATATTGTAGATACTTTATCAGTCGATAGATTTTGCTCTTAGTAAGGTCAAAACGGTGATTGTGTTGCTTTTATATTTATTTTTGACACCTTTCAACACGTTTTTCTTTAATCTGTGATGAATGTAGGCTTACATTTTTTAGATTGTAATTGTAAACATATCGGAATTCAGTAATGATTTCAGTAAATTTAGATCAGCGAATGTAATAATATACTGTGTACTAAATAAAAATTTCAAATTTGCCATTTTAATAACCAATATATTTAGTTTTGAACGGTTTGTCATCTCATCGGTAATTTAAATATTTAAAACAAAGACATTTTGCTGTGCAATACTTACTTATTACTTATGGGTTCAATATTATTCTTAACCCATTCTAAAACTCTGAGGGTATTGACTTCATTTCGTGTTACGGCTGAGTTAAGGGCAGTTGTAAGATCTTGCGGTCTCACTATTTCCTCTGTCGCAACGATTGCATTTAAGAACAATTCCAGACTACTTTGATCAGAAGTACAACCAGCTACTTGAAGCATAACCACTTGCTCGCTAGCAAGATCTTCGTTTAAATATCGTTCCCAGAAATAATTAAAATCGTCAGCTGTACCTGCGCGAAGACCCGCGCAATATACCCATGGACGCATATTTGCAGGAATGCTGTCAAATAATGTAAAATAGTTGAGAGTCTAGCTAAAAAGCTTTATACAACTTGAACTGATAAACACTTACAAATCTCCATTCCTCCAGGCCGCAAAACGTTCTATACCAGTATTTACACATTGTTCTTCATTAATATTACAAAGGAATTGCATGACATACATTCTTAATAAGCCATCCATAAACGGTTCATCTTGAATTTCGACATACCCTAATCGTTCAGTTATTGCTTTACTAAAATCGATGACCACGTCCTGAAAACACTTATTATTGAAAAATTTCTTGGAAAAATGTAATATTTTGATGCTTTTGAGATCTATCAAAAGATAACTTCTGGAATAGTACAAGAAGCAGGCTAGTCTAAATACTGCACCAATTAAGTGAACTGTTGTTTAATTTAATAGAATAAGAATATCCTTACTTACCTGTAGACGATTCAAGTTAGTTTCGTCATGAGCAAGTCTCCTAATGAGGAAGTTAAATCCTTCAATAGCATTTATCCATGGAGCGTATTGATCATCAAACTCCAGGAAAGAAATAATATTGAATACTCTTTCATAACTCATAATACCGGCTCGGCCAAAACTGAACAAGTCGTCAATTATCTATGGTAAAATATTTATGAATTATTATAAATATATATAAATATTATCCAACATAGCTAAAAATCATCATCATTATCTCAAAAAAAGACTTCTATTACAGGGCGAGGCCTCCCGCAAAAAGGAGGTACCCATTATGGTAACCCACTATGGTGGGTTAAAAATCGAAGTAAAAGTCCATAATTTACAACCAAACCCACTTGGCATACGAAAAGTCGATAATGTCTTCATCATAATAAGACGCCTTTTGTGACAGCCTTATGTTTGAAAGATTAATGCGACTCTTGTTTGCTAGAAAACACAAGGTTTAAGCTAGTGGATAAGTGGAAAATCATATATTTACCTGCGCTCGGTTAAATTCATGAATTACACTGACATTAGACCTTAAAGCCTGCGTGATAAGAGCCCAGTTAGTACGATCATAATTGACTCTATAGAAACCTGTAACAAAAAATACAGAAATTGGCAGAAAAGTATTCGTCGATTAATCGGACAGCTGGTTGCCTTAACAGTTACCAGTATGATTATAAAGACTGGCTAACTCAAAGCCAGGGACACACTTAGGTTTACACTACATAAAAGAAACGATGGAGTTGTTTACCAGTCGCCTGTTTATTAAAAATAACCCATTGACGTTCTGTTGTATCACTTTGTATAACAGTGGTTTCGTCAGTAATGAATTGAGAAGGCTTTAAATCTTCGAAATCGGCAGCATTAGCTCTAGTCCAAGTAATAGGGATATCCCACAAGCTCTGGTATTGAGACACACCAGTATTTCGTTCCCAGCGAGCCTGTGTAAAAAACGAAAATTTCCTTTAAATATTCAATTATTACTGTTATCTCAAAAAACACTTTAAATATTTAATATACATATATATATATATATGAATCAACAAATTACAGACGGATTACATCTGCAACTAGTCCAAACTCAAGAGAGGTTGCACAATATTAAATAAAAACTACAATTTGTTCATACATAAATAAAAAACATAATTGAAGTACAAATACATGTAATTATTAAAATCACCTGATGCACTGTCATTTCCCCAGATGTTTGATCAATAGTGACGGTTAATAATGGGTGTCCTGCTTTCTCGGACCACGATCTAAAATATCTATCTATGGTGATGTTGTAGACAGATAGGGAATCATCTTCTAAGGCAGCAGCATCGAGAGCTTCAAAAAGATGGTGGGGTTCGGCCACATCATATTGTCTGGAATTTTTTTTTTTAAGAGGATTTATTATAAAGACAAATTTATTTAAACATTTATTTTTTCAGGATAATCAAAATCTAAGAGTTTTTGGACTTATTCACCTTGTATTTAAATATCTCCGAAGACCTTTAACAAATGTATCTTCAGATAGAAGATGCTGTGTCATTCTTAAAATGCATGCTCCTCTAGCGTAGGTGATCGATGAAAAATGTGCACTAACAGTAGTTGGATCATTAACGTTAGGATCTGTGAGTGCATGTGCAGTATCAACAGAATCAGCAGTCATAGCCTGCTGAAACTGCTCCACTATAAAACGTGTTTCATAACCTAAATCAGAGGCCACCTAAAACAACAAGTTTGAGAATATACAAAATTAAACACTAAAGATGAATAATTGTAAAACATACCTTGGCAGTCAAATAATACTGATAAAATCTGGCAAAACCTTCATTTAGCCAAAGATTGTCCCACCACGCACATGTCACTAGATTCCCAAACCACATGTGGGCGACTTCGTGAGACACTATGTTAGCCACACGCTGTTTATAAAAGTGGTTGGAGTTCTGAGGGTCGTAAAGAATCAGTGCTTCTCTAAAAAAATATACAAATATACATAAAAATATTAGACGATATTAGATTAGGATAGGTTATGGATGGTTCAAAATTTTTTTGACCGAATTTTAACGACGAATATTTTTGTTCCGTCTTTTCTTACTTCGTCGGAATCAGATTTGACCTTTCAGTTAATTTATTAGCAATTCGATTTTTTCGTTACTCCAACGTCTCAATTTGGTCGAAAAAGTTTTTACCGAAGTTATGCTAAGCGGAAATAACATTAATTGGAAATATTATGTTTCCAAACATTCATTACATCACTGTTTTATTTGTCATATTTTCATTTCACCAAATGCCTAAAAAAATTGAGAATTTATTATTTTTTATCAGGCATTCCAAGGAAGGGTATGCACATATTTTTTTTTGTTAACGTTAATAATACCATGTAGAAACTTAAGCGTGTAATTTTCACTTGCAAGCGATCAAGAAAGCAAGCGAGTGAGCATACAAGTATGCAACAAAAAGGTTTGCAACATGCATTTTTCACTGTATCCTATCTGTGTGTGCATTAAAGCGTAATTTATTATTATTAGGCCTGCGGCATGGAAGCATGCAACACGAGATTGAATGCACCTCTCACTTTGCGCGCTCCACTGCGTGTGGTCACAAGTCTAACGCGACCCCAACCCCTATAGTCAGAATCCAGCCTCCCCCATGCAGGGGGCGCAGCTACCCTATACCCCCCGCTTAAACAGGCAAGCATAAAACATGCAAGCAGACATGCAACAATTATAACAAAACACTTATCTTATCTCAAAAACGATTAGACGGTGTCTCTCAAACCTATTAGTGGATTTTTTTTTCATTTAGGGTGGGTTAGGTCTTGATCCCAATCAAGCCCAGAGGCCAAGACAAAATTTTCTGTATACCGTAACTCATCGTATCTAAACATTCAGTGCAGGGAAACTATTAAGCATACGCATACTTATCAGCAGTACACAACAATGATTGAAACTTATACGTTTTCAATAAAAACACATAGTGGATAATTATGAAGACAGGTTGCTCCCCAAGACAATAACAATGTAATTATTCATGGTTTAATAAAAATAATAATGAAAAATGTAAAATGATTTGTATTGATTTATCTTTAGCAAACGTTGACTCATAAAAATGCCGCAATTAATATTACCGTGGTGAATATATAATTGGGTAGGTAGCTGTTCAAGCGTGTCTAATTTCTGGAACGCGCTATTGTAAGCGCGCAGTTATATTTTGAATGGATAAATAGATAAAGATACATATTTCATATGCTTTCTGATTTGGTTAATTATTATTTAAAATTAAAATCACTTTTTGACTTGGTATGAAAATGTTTATTCGCGCGCCCTTCTTTTTTCTTTCCGACTATTTCTATAGCCGTTATCTTCACTACGTTTCGCACCTGTGTCCATTCAGCATTGACTTTTTATTCTACTGGCAGTCCATTGAATCGGTTGTGGGCATGACAACCGAGAATTATTTACGACAGCAAAACTACTTTTATTAGGTACTTCAAAAAGACAAAAAAAGAATAAGCCACTTTTTTACTATTGCCGGATTAAAATTGGGCGTAACATTATGCTTCCAATTGAAAAGATTATACATTTTTGAAAAAAGAGATTCTAGAAGGCTCATCCATTTATATAATAAGCCCCACATACACACGACATATATGTCGTGTATGTCAATTGTAAATGTCAATTTATGTGTCACATTTCCCTAATATAATCGGATTTCTAGCAAACGGTTATAGCGAGTACTATGTAAACAAAAAACTTAGGACTGAATTACCTGTAAGTCAGGAGACCCCAGTTTTCCATAGCGCCTGCAGAAAAATCAGGAATTGCAGCTTGTTTCATATTCATGTTGGGGGCCATATTGTAGTAAGATATATTTGTGTACTCTTCCATTTCCCTCAGAAGCGCTATTCCAATTTCTAAGGACCATTCACCCGTCTCCCCTGCATTATCTCTAGCATAGATTTCAAAAGGTCTCTCTTCATCATCTTTCGATGCCACAACTTCATAATGAGAGACAATAAACGCTAGAAGATACGTTGAAGTGCGCGGGGTTGTGTGGAATACTTCAGTAACGCGACCAGGCATAAGGCTACGGATAAAACCATTTACAGCATTAAAGTATCAGTACCGTTATAGTTGGAATATTTTGTTATAACAACAAAGACATCTACAAATAGCTGCTACAGATACGATATTTGTCGAAATTAAATGATCCCGATTGAATTATATTTTGGGATACGCAGATGACAGGACGGTTGTAGAGAGCTCTATGTCTGATGCACGAGCCAGTGCTAACAGATCCATAGTCATAAGGAAGCGATGGTCAGCCGCATGACCTATCTCTGCAGGCAGTCACCGAATGGCGATGCCAATATAATAAGGTTCAATCCAACCAGACCAGACCCATCTGTGCCGATCACAGGCTATCTTGAACTTCTCGGCATGTCATTGTCACCAACTCTCATTTTTGGCTCTTTCATTGACAGTAAGGCTAAATCTAAAGCTTCAAAAAAACTTGGCATTCTGGCGAAGGTGAGAAGGTACTTCAGGTCGGAACAGTTGTTCAAACTTTACCAAGCGCAAGTTCGATCGTGTATGGAGTAGTGTACTCATCTTTGGAACCGTTACGCCCAACATCAACTCCAGACGCGTGAGTCCATTTAAAGAATGGCCAAGAAACTCATCGGTAATGACGATCATTTTAATAATAAGCTGAAAAGCCTTCAACCTAGACGGGAGGTAGCCAGCCTCTCCGCTTTTTATAGGATACATTTCGGAAAGTGTTCAGAAGATTTGTACAGCCTTGTTCCGCCGTCCCCACTTTTTCATCGGGCAAGCAGACTTACAAACAGGTGTCACCATTAAAAAACTATTATTGATATACCAAAAGCCGCTAAAGACTTGAACTCTTTGCCTGAGTCTGTGTTTCCTTATAAATACTGTAATATTGCATTTATTTCTTTTATTTTATTAAGTACTTTTGTTATATAAATATTGCATAATATTTATTTCATATTATAAAGTACCTATGTTAATTATAGCATTCAAATAAATTATCTTATATAGTACATATTTTATTTTATAAGGCAGAATAATTAATCATATTTATTTGTTAATATTATTATGCAAATACTAATATAATAATTTTATAATATAATTGATTGTATAGTCTGTCTCAATCCAATTTAATGAAAATGCTATTATTGCTACCATAGACTATTTAGTGGTGTGGTAAAAGTAAAACCATTTATGATTCGATCAATTAATTGATTGCTTGGATTAGATTAATTGAATACTATTATATTTAGTTCTTACACTTCCGCGCATATTAAATATTTGTTTTAAACACTTTTTTACGGATTTTGCGCATATTTTATTTTATTTCATATTTAACCCTGACGTTTTGACTACTTTACAGGAGCCATGATCACGGGATGACTAAGATAATGGTTGTCATGTATTTTCTACTACCTTCACAATATTTTATTCGGGCACGTTCTTAATTGTTAAAATTGTTTGTTTTTATTCCAAGTGTCGTGTAATGGGCATTTGTTCTAAGCCTCGAAAGATGGTGCTGTTCATCGTGATTATAGAGAAATGAAATGCTTAGATTTAACCGAGTAAAAATGACTTATATTTTTTAAATTTTACATAAAAAAATCAATCTTTGAAGAAAAAAGGTGTCTAGCTAGCTCCATTAAAGCTGTTGGAAAAACACCAGTAGAAGTGAAAACTCCCAACCCAATGCGCTTCCTATCAAGAAACCGCTACCTATATCCTATTAAATTCTCACCTTTTTACCATGGCAGTTTTTGAAAAAACCTGATTGGAATAGCTTTTTTAGATTTTGTACAAAAAATTGTACGATTTTGGCTTTGCACTAAGTTATGACATTTTATTTATTTATTTAATTTTTTATTGCATATCAAGAGCAAAAGGCGGGCTTAATGTCCTTATTCTTTTTTACCCGTCAAACTCAGTAGGGTTTGGATATGGAGATAAGTAGCATGGTAGGGTGCACAACCAGTAGAGAGCAGCAGCTACCTACAAGATTAAATATTGGTTTAAAAAACACGGTAAATTTTTTCATATGTAAAGAACCTAGGATAATAAAAAATTGTGAAAACTATATAAATATTGCTTTAACTCTCACTAGAACAATTTTACTTAAGATTACATAGGTAGCCAGCCCTAACTTACCCGAGACTATATATTTTGAAATATTTGAGATCTTTGTGATATTTTTAGCAGTAAAGCCAACAAATGATATTTTATCTCCAATAACATGACAAGAAGCTGAGTATTACGTCCCGACAGCTAGTTTGGCAACACTGACGAATTCGTTGATCGGATCGCATTATTATCAGTTATCATCACTCAGGTATAATTATCACGTATTTATCTTTACCATACATCTGTGACTAATATTTTATCGAATTTTCAATGTACATTACCTATGCGTTTTCGATTCATAATCGATTTAATTGAAGTAATCATTGAATTAAGAGATAGACTTTTACTGTCAAACGCTATGCGAACACAGATTAGACATTTTTTTCCTTAGATTAATAACCTCATTTTTCGTCTTAAGTTTTTCAAATAAATTTTAAATATGTTAAACAAACCATGATCTTTGAAAGAAATTAGTGAGCTTCATGTTGAAACCTTCTTATTCTTATGAATGTGTTTTTACATCGATTTAATGGCCGAAAGAGTGAGAATTTGAAATGAAACAGGTTTGTTTACATTTTCATTAAATTGGATTGAGACTGACTATAGCTTAAATTCTATTGTATTTATTATCTGTGGATGTTCATTTATATTTAAGATGCGAAAACGCGGCAAATACTCCACGTGGTGGATAAATAGGGTTACGTAGCATGCGCGAGTTATAGCGCGCATGCGCACTAAGGGCTAGTGAAAAATTGATGGAGCGAAAATAAATATTATTTCGGCTCAAAGTTTTAAACTGGAGTTTGATTTAACAATTTCTTGAAAATTTTTTTTGATATTGAGCTGAATGAAATCCAGTATTTACTTCAAAATATTTAAATGTATTTAGTAAATTGCATTGGTAAGTTAATACTTGAACAATTACAACAATCTTACTATCTGTAATAACTTGTGCGTAGTATATATTAAACATTATATAATAGTGTACTAGGTAATAGGAAATCATTTTCTTTAATATTTCAGCACTGACATAGAAACATAATTACCCATAACTCCATATCTTATTTTGCAAGGTGTTAGAGGGGTTTTATTATGTACGTGGTGGTCGCGCAGACTAATTATATTTTATAAGGGTATGTATGCAAAAATTACATAATTTATTAAATGTTATTAAGGATTCCTTATATTTTGCGGTATCTTATGTAAACAATGTATATTCGTTCGTTTGATCGTTTGTCTGAACGAGATCTTTCTCTACTTCACATACCTAGTTTAATATACAGGTATTTAATGTATGATACTTTAATATTCTCCGCGGGAGTCTGTCATCGTATAAGTTAAGTCTATATTATCGTTAACTTAAGTAGGAGTATACTTCTAAATTAATTTCTATTAGTATAAGAGTATCTGGAAATATAAATTAATACGTTAAGATTATTATTTTAAGAGAGCAAAATAGGAAATGGACCCATGTATATTGTTTTACTGCAAATACATATTTTATTTCTTGTTTGAATAATTTCATGTTTGTCTTTTATATTCTATATTTTATGGTTGAGAACAACCATTTTTTTATTGATGTTTAGAATAAATCTTATAATTTGACAACGAATTTTCATTTGTTATTTATTTATATAAATCGGCTCCACTAATCCTGTCTTATAGCCGGGTCAGGGTGCAGTGTGACAAAACAATTTAGGGGTCTTTAAGTCACGAGTGAATAGGCATCTTCTAGTCAAGCGCGTCACAACCTAGATAGCATCGTCGCTTACCATCAGGCGAAGTATCTAACGGTCAAGCGCTTACCTATTCACTAGAGCTGTAACAAACCGTATGTATTCGTTACTAAGTAACGGGTGCGCCATCTAGTACCGAGTAACGAAACGTTACACACGAATGCATTTCGTTACTCGCATGTTTCGTATTATGAGTACCTACACTATTTCAGTTTACACAAGTACCGTTGGTGTGTATAATTAAACTTTGCTGATCGTATATTTTACGTATGCCCGCGCTTATTCAGTGAATTTATAAACGTACGTTACAAAGAACGATGTTTGTTTATTAAGTAAAGTATAATTTGGAAATTCGTAGTCCAAGTTTTTTACTGTTTATTAAAGGTATTGTGTGTGTGTATACAAAGTTTGAGATTGTAACAGAAACAAGGTAGGAAAGTACTTATTACAAATTAGAAATATGTGCTTTTTTTTATTATTGCGTATTTTCACGGTATTTTTGTTCTTATCTTAAAAGAGATGTGTCTAAATGAGCTCTAATAAGATTTAATTGTTTCTTGGTTAACAAAAGCTGTTAATTATCAAAAGTCTGGTTCAAAATACAGAAAAGTGAAAAAAATATCTGATGCAGCTTGGTATGTAATGTATAAGTATATTTTCTATAAATCACGGATGTTGCGACGTCGCGACGTCATACTGTACGCGTACACAGTACGTTTTCAATTATACATAACATACCATGTTATAAGGTAACTGAAGTAACGAGTAACGATACGATAGTAACGAGTACTAATTGTCATAGTAACGAATACATACGGGTACACTTTATTTCGTTACACACAAAGAAAAAAAAATAGTAAAATCTTTTTTATCATTACCACTTCCAATGGTTAATCCAATATATTGTGTTATTTTTCTAACTTAAGAAATGATGCTAAATATGCTGTAAAGTATTTAAGAATCAATTCATACCTTGTAGAATTTTCTTTGATAGGCATATTGGAAATTGATGGACTAAAGTCGAGTTCTCTATTAATGGTAATATCGAAAGTAGCTTTGAAACCTGGTTCATCATAGCAAGGGAACGCTTGTCGCGCATGCCCTGGCTGAAATTGCGTGGTGGCCATCCATCTGTAAAAAAAAATATTTACGACGTTTAGGTAAAACACGTGTTCGTTTTGTATTTTGGAAAATAATAGAAAGATACTCCGCTCGTGTACATGTCACTATGTGTCATATTATCTTCAAATACTTATACTTTACTTGGTTCACAACCTGTCATGTTTTGTCTTCAAACGTGATCATGAATTCTGCATGAAGAATATTTTTTTTGTAATTAACAGTTGATTAACTAAATAATGCAAAAAAATATTCAACTATAAAAGCAAAGCATTGTAATTGTTTGACTAGGTGTTTTTAATAAATATATGTTCTTTCTTAGGGCTTCTTAGCTGTATTTTTATCTGTAAACCTCGTTTGAGAAGAGTCAATTCTGAACGCAAAGGTCGTAAATAGACAGGGATACTTTTGTCTATCCCACAAGTGCGATAAGTGTGCTAAGTGTATGTCTAAAACTATACTGCATAATTTTACCTCCTGGTGGTACTGTCGGTGTACCAACTCCTGTAAAAACCTCTCATATTTGTTTGAAGATTCCCTGTAAATTCCATATATACTTCGTAAACTACGCCAATCTGCAGAGTTTCACTCGTAGATATCCTTAAAAAGCTATAAGGTACTTCGCATTCCAAATCTTGGTTATTTGCGGCGATCTGCTGAATTTCACCGTCGCTATTTGTATACTGAACCGTTACATTTGATACAGTGATATCATTGCAATGCATTACTATTTCAGTTACGTTTTCAACGGTAGCGTTGATGTATATTCTAACCGATCCATCAAAAGTAAAAGCCCTTGTGTCATTTATGTCAAAGTACGGCGTCAAGGTCACTTCATAGTGATCAGGTACCGTTGTTGTCGGCAACCTGTAGGCAGGGTCTCTCAGTTGTGCACTGAAATCTTCCCATTCTTCTTCAGGCACTGGTATAGGGCTCAGAAGAAAAATACCCTGAAGTAAGGAGACTCCACATAGCAGGGAAAACCAGTGTCGTACCTATAACGTAAAATGTGCTTATTTCCGAATCCATTTGAGCAAAAATAAAAAAAAGATTAAGATTCGTGAACTTACCATTATATCACTGGGTCGAATGAACAAATTATAAGCTAACAAAATTATTAAAGTTTATCGGTATCGAAATTTATGATCAAGGAAAATACTTGTATCTTATCATAGCCTGGTTATTAGCTTTTGTCGGTATATGCTTATCTTATTGTAGTGAAAGATAAAATATAGATATAAAATAAATCTATACCTTTTTCAACCCTGCAACTTTTTCGCATCATCCTTATGTCATTAGTGTGTTTTATCGGCCAGCTTTTCTTCTCATAAAGACATGTCATAAAAAAATAAATATAATATATATGTAACTGCTTATATAAGGCTGACGTTTAACATAGCTGTATATTAATTGACCTATGTATATGATCGTAGGAGTTTATTTTCTTCTCCTAGAACGTTCAGATAAGTTAGGTTTTGTTCGATACTTTCATGGTAACTGACATTAGTGTTAATGAAAATCCCGTTTAAATTAATGCTAAAATTAGGTATTGACTAATTAATGAAAAGAAAATTATATTTTTGATCCAATTTATAGCATTAATACGTTGTAATTATTAGCCTCTGCATAGCCTAATGTTTGACAATATCAGTACAAAAAAGCAGTTATTTGCTTTAAAAATGTAATAACATCTATGTTGTATAGAGAATATTTTCTTTAAAAATCGTTATATTTTCTTGTTATATTTTTGTTTTTGGCATTAAGAATGCGATAACTCCTAACAGAAAAAAATATTGTTGAAAATTGGTAGTCTACATATCCACATAATAATAATAATCAAAGTTTGTTTTTCTCTTTACAATAAATGGTTTAGGACTAAAATGTTTTTACGACTTTGTGGAAGAGACTTGTTCCTGAAAAAAGTTCCAGAGGAACCTGAACTACGGGGTACTAGGTCCCACCCGCAGATAACGTTAGCTATATGGGATTACAATAATCATTGGCAAGGAAATACTATCACTAAATACTTTTAATTTATTGTTAAAGCTGAGTTGTTACTTTAACAGTAAATAAATACTACTATGGACTATGACTTTATAGAAATATAACAAAAAATGAAATATATGCACTTACTAAAGACACTTAAAAATAGTTATTCAAAATATATACATATATTCCCAAAAATATTCCTAAAAGGATTGCCGGTATCCCAAGCTAGTAAAATGTTATGGTGTAACACTGAATATGCGCACGTGTATGGCCGAAGCGAGTATTTGTGCATGTTATATGCTGAATGTGAATAAGAGTGTGAGTTTGTTTATATTTTTGGGTGATGTAATGGGTGATAGTGGGTAGGGGGGGAAAGGTACTGCTACTACTTAAGGAAAGCGGGACCTGGTACCATAGGATAGATGCAAGCTAAAATTTTCAAATATAGTGTCGTCAATCGTAAAATGAGATGTTATTTTATCGGTGTTAGGAGATTTTCTATTTCTGTATAATCTAGTGTTTTGAGATAGTGGGTAGTTTTAGCTTGTTATTTATTTGGTTGTAGAGGTACGGTCCGAGGAAACAGAAAAAATTGTATGAAGTTGCCGTTCTTGACTTTTGGACTGCACAGACTTTTCTCTTTATTCGTTTATTGCTAAGCTGTTCGGGGTTGTATTTCAACTGGGAGTGCTGTCTCAGCAAGATATTTAAAATAAATAACTTTCTTACCTAGAGGACATCCCAGTGTTTGTACAGATCGGTGGTGGGGTATCGGAAGGGGAAACCAGCAGCAAATTTTGAGTATGGAGCGTTAAGCTCTTTCTACTTCAAGGAGGAGGGTTTTTGCTAGCAATGAAGATCATTTTCATTACACGGTGGTCAGCTATGTGTCGTAGGGTCCTGAAAATGTAAATAAGTTTGCGGAGTCTTGGAACTAGGGCCTCCATGTGGGGCTTGAAGGAAAGCGTTTGGTCCAATACAACACCCAAATATTTCATGCTTTCCGTTCTTTAGAGGGCTGGGCAAGAACAACTTGAGTAACAATATTAACTTGAGTAACAGTATTCGTGCGCTATGATCTTCATAGAATCAGGTGGAAGCTGACTAGATTTGAGAGCAAACGCCAGGTATTTGGTTTTACTTGCGTTTTAGGATAGTAAGTTCCCGGTGAGCCATTTCTTTACAGAGTTCAACCCTTCTTGCACTTTTTGGAATGTGTCGTACCAAGTGTTACCACTGAAGAAAAGGGCCGTGTCATCGGCAAAAGTGAAGACTTTGCCACCTTGTATCTGGAGCTGACACAGGTCATTTATATACACAAGGAATAGCGCTGGAGAGATAATACTGCCTTGAGGCACCCCAAAGGAAACAATAGCTTCATCACTTGTCCATTGACCTATTTTCACGCGTTGAGTCCTCTCACTCAGGAAGTTTTTAAATGGCTTCAATGGTATGTCTCTTACACCTATGTTCTCCAATGGAAAGGAGATGTGAGATATAGACGGTGTCAAAATCTTTATTTCGCTCATTTTTTTGTATACAACTTGCCCTCCGATGATTTTTTTCATTTGTGAAGTCATCCTTCATGCAAAAAATGTTATTTAATGGGATTCGAAGTATACTATACGTGTCAAAGTAAAATCAATTCAGTTGCATTATACTAATCTTGTCATGATCATCATCAGATTACGGCGCCACCTACAAATTCTCAGTCTCGTAATTCCAAACTACACATAGGTGAAGATTTAATTGACATCATTATATTAGGTCCCGTAACACTGCATTTATTTCTTTTATTTTGTTATATAAACATTGCATAATATTAATTCATATTACAAAGAACCTATCTTCAATAGATTCATACTTAGATATCTTATCAGTTACCCGCTATTAACTTTTTATTACCCGCTCATGAATTAAGTGATTTACCTTTAAGTAACTCACACAACAAAATTTAATTATTGTATTTTGCTTCTTTGTCATTAACTTCAAGTTGTAATGAGTAATATTTTTTAGCTTACACTATTGTAAACTTTTGTAGGCTTATTTAGCCCGATAAAGCGTTTATTAACTGATATATACTTGTTTAATCTGTATTTGATAAACATTGTATTACTTTTACGTCAATAAAGAAATTTCTCAAAAAAAAATTGTATCCAAATAAATTATCTTATATACCTAGTACATATTTTATTTTATAGGGCAGATTAATTTATCATATTTATTTGTTAATATTATAATTCAAACACTAATATAAAAATATATTTCATAATATCATTGATTGTAGCTTAAATTCTATTGTATTTATTATCTGTGGATGTTCATTTATATCTTAGATGCGAAAGCGCGGCAAATACTCCACGTGGTGGCAAAAATAGGGTTACGGAGCAAGCGCAAATTCTAGTGCAACGGGAGTTATGTGGGACTCTCCTCCATGCCCCCACCCGGCTTAGTGCCCGGTAAAGACTTAGAGGCCTACCCACTACACTATGTACCCTCAACTCCGTCGCAGTCCGGTGGGGCCGCTTTTAGCAGTCACCAGCTAAGAAAAGCCACGGGTTGACCCAACAGCCTTCTCATGAATTGGGGACCCCGTAGTACATTACGCGGTCCCCCGACTAGTCTCGCCGGGTGCACGAGGCTACGCTCACCCGCGCGGCGCCGCCTTAATCCCCTTTGCCCGCGTCTACAGGTCCTCTGACCCATACGCAGCCTCCTCGCTTGACCCCGAATGGGCTGCCACTAACCTTTCGGGACTTTGAGGTTTTTTATAGTGGTGTTCTCCACTCGCCCCCGAACGAAGTGGCGGCACCCGCTCCCTCACCATGTACGAGGTTTTGGTTGGACCGGAACCAGTCCTCAGAATGGAATACGCCACTTGATCGCTTTTGCGAGCTAGGCCCGAAGGCCCCCCTCAGTGATTTTTTAGTGAGGTTTTCTTCCTCGCGACCCTCACCGTGAAGGATGATAGCTTCCAGCCCTGTACCATATACAGGGTTACGATATGCCCCCCTCACTACTGCTAGTTTTGGTCCTATCCGGCAAGCCGATAACCCCCATATTTGGAGGCCGTTCCCATATCCGTCACCCGGGGGACGCGTCCGATGGCAAACTAGCAACTGCACGCGGAAGTGTTTCATCATCTAGTGCAGGACATAATTATGTATTTTGAAAAGAATACGAATTTAACATGACAAAAGAGGTAAATTTTTTGCCATAAAGTAAATAAAGTCATCACAGACAGTATTGAATTTAAAATATTTTATAAAAGGTATTTCGTAAAAAAAAAAAATTAGCAATCACATAATCTTTTACTTAGACAATTCTTATAGAATAGCTCTATAAGCTTGATTTTGAAGGAAACAAAAGGCTAAATGCTCTTTTAAAGTAATTAATAGAGAATTCAAAGATAATCCAGAGGTTTAGAATATAAATACACTATACGTAGATATCTAAGGAAAAGTTTTTTTTGATTAACCAAGTACCAAGGTCTGATGATTAAGATAATTATTATTGATGATTATTATTGATGACATACAATTATAAAAGATCTATCAGCATGATTCAGTTAACAGCGTAATTTTCTTCAATATTTATCAATGTGATCAAACTTTGATTTTAGTTTAATCAAATCAAAGTAACCTTGCTAAATTAATCATGTTTATAAAAAAAATATATTTTTTATACTTGTCGATTGCTGAGTGTTTGTTATGGATACTGTTATGGTCTTATGTTAACATTGAATGTACCTTGTTTGATTTGAATAATTTGCCGATTTCAATCGATTACTGTTTTTAAATTTATTCTTAAAATTATGTAATATATTTAAAGTAGACGTTGCCTCAACCCGATACCGCTACCTTGCCCGTTTACTGCGCAGTAAGATACCAAAGAAACTAATACAAATAGTAAAGCGTTTAAACTTTGGTTCTCTGTTGTTTGTTGTGAAGACAATTATAAAAGTGACCCACAGTTTTTTTGTGTATATCGTTGTGTATCGGGTACTCACAGTAAATTGAAGAGTATATTATCTCATGGAAAGATAAGTACCTATTTTTTTTTCAACAAGATATTAGACTTAGTTTAAAAGAAAAAACGTTAATTGACTCACATACACACAGAGAGAGAGTGAGAGAGGAAAAAGAGTAGTAAAAGAAAATAAGGGACGAAATCAATGTGAAACATTACAAAGAATAATAAAAACTAATATTTATCATTAGTACTTGTGTAGTCTAACATTATAATAAACTTTATTAGTTCTTATGATACTTAATGAAATTAAAACACATATATATGAGTTACGGCTATAATATTCTACTTCAATCTTTCACATATTTAAAAACAATACTGCATATAAAATATCTAAAGTATCAAAATAACAAACATATCTTATTATATGCAATTGAGTACAATGCCAACAAGGATCAGTAAAGCGGAAACAACAATCGAGTTAGCTGCGTTAGGAAGTGTAGGGGTTGTTGGGGAGACGATGGCAGCAACGGTAGCTGTCGCTGGACTGGTGCTAGTTGTAGGAATAGCCGAGCTAGTCTCTACCTCTACTTCTGTAGCGAAGTAGTTGCTGACGTCTTCTTGGACTTGTTCGACCCATTGTAATGCGTTGAGTGACGTTGTGGCTCCATCGTACACAGTCTGGAAGTTCATGCCTAGGTCTTCTTGGTAGCTAATTGCCCATTCGCGAAACTATAAGGAAATAGGTAGTAATCAATTTAAAGAGAACTTTGTCTACCGCAATGCAAACCACATCGTAAACCTTTCGGGTAGATTTTTTATTAAGAAATTGTTGAACTTATCTTATACCAAAAGTGTGTGAAAACACTTAGACATGTTTATAAATGTTGTCAGAAAAAATCATATACAAAGGTACTATACTATCTAAACTGCTACAAATCTGATTACTATATAAAATAATCTAAGCTATTTGACCATATTTAGTAAGCGCTTACCTCTTCTATTTCGGCTGTAGTTCTAAGCCTTGAGGAAATATAAGAAAGAGCTGTGGCTGTTCCGAGTCTGAAATCAATTTTGGCATAAAATAAATCTACCCGTCACTTGTTTTTATCTATTAGGTATGACAAATATTTTTATTTTAAAAAAATGCTCTTTATAGGTACAATACTTTGTCATAAGTTACCTCTAAAATTTAAGTATCTACTCAAGAAACAACTAGAATAAGGTATCCTTGAATTAAAAATACAATTTGGAATATTATTCCAATCATTAAATACGGAGTCAAACCCCATTAACTCACCATTAAATGTTTCATTATTTATTTATAAATTAAGTGTGTTACAATACTATTAAAAGTAATATAAAATTATCATATAAACTTACGCTGTAGATACGTTTTCAAAGTTGTTCTTAATGTACTCGAAAACGATTTGGGTGTTACCCTCATTTCCACTGACTGCTGAGTTGAAAGCTGTAGTGTAATCTTGTCGTCTAATTATAAAGTTGTCTTGTACAATAGCATCAAGGAACCTTGAACAATGTGTTTAGAATATTTAAAATATACAAATAAACTCACTATGTATTTACTAGCTGTTTGTTTAACACTGTGAATCAATATATTGTTTATTATTATAATATGTTAACAAAAAATATCTGCTTTCGATCTTTATTCAATATTGTTTTACATCGTAACTAGGAACGAAAATTATAAATTTATATATTTTAAAGCTTTATTGACCAAAATACAAATGGGTACAATAGGCAGACTTAATGCTGGTAGTGTTCTCTACAAGTCAACCTTTGGTTAAAACGATAGACTTAAATACACAACTCAACGGATATAAATACATTTAAAATTAGATATTTATCAACCTATCATAAACTACAATAACATCATTAAACTACTCGTACATACATTAATCATATATATGGCAAAAAAACAGTACTTCATTACTCATAATTTTACTTAGACACTTATTTTTCACTGCTATCTACTGAATTAAATGTTCTACTAAAAATAAATAGACTGATATCTCAAACTTTATTGTATTTTAATTTTGTAAAAGCCATCTATTTGCCTTGAGATTCAAAATGAACTAGTTTTGATTTGATGAGCTATATCAAGAAGTAAAGAAATAGAAACGAAGTGACTTTTAAATATAATACATCTTAAGAGTTTAAAAATAGAATCGTTTTTTCGGCGAACTGTGATTCTGTGTAATGAATAAGATACAAAATAGATACAAAATTCGTTACAAATATCGCAAATGATGAACAATAAATACACCTTTATCTTTACCTAAAAATATTCTTTTGTCACGAGCACCTTAAACTAACGAAAGCCACTTACGTATTAAGTGCTGTTGGGTGAGGAGTGCATCCCAATATCATGATGATTTGTATTTTCTCGGCATAAACTGGGTGTGTCAGGAATCTATTCCAGAGGTAATTAAAGTCTTCCACGGAACCATAGCGAAGAGCATTGCAGTACACCCAATTACGACTATCAACTGGAACTCTACAATAGTTATTCAATATAATAAGATGATATAAAATCAACTTTGAGTTAGTGAAAATTCCAACCAGGCCGTGTGGATAGTAGTAGTCGTAGAAAATTACGACGTTTTGTTTTTCTTATTTAAATACTTTAAACATTCTTAGTAACTTGATGATCCTTAGTCACAAAATTTTGAGTATTTTATTAATCGTTATATATAAAATTGTATTTCAAAAGTTACAACATATCAAAGCATATAAGCATATTATAACCAAAATAAGCCATATTAAAACATTAATATGATTACATGTTTTAGATTGTTTGCAGAAATACTTAAAATATGTCTGTTTCTAATCATACTTGTATATATTGTAGGAAACTTGATTCCAAAAACAGTTAGGAGCACTTGAAAATTGCACAGATGTGGTGGTGGATACTGCCCTTACTGCCCTATTATTGTTTCAAGGTCACAATTGTAATCTTAACTCACCAAAGACGTATTATAATACTGTTTTAGTTTATTATTAATGTACTTAAAATATATTTGTGAGGATAGAACTACCTCGTCAGGGGTGTGTGGTGGAACTTCAATTAAAAGGATCCCCGGACCGCCATCCCACCGAGGGCACACAATCGGGTTTTAACGGGTAGGCTCCTGCTCCCAAATCCGTTTGAGCTTTTATCGTCGGGTAGGCGATCAGGACAGGCCCCCACATAATTCCACCAACGACCGAGTAGCGGAGTATACGTAACACCTTTTGGCACATACCTTTTGACAGGAGTGAAGTTTAAGTTGAATAGCTTCTATCGGTGCTGTTTTATTGGTGATCCTAAATGAGAATTATTTCGTTTTACTAACATTGGTAGTTAGTTAAATGTTTTGTAGCCACAAGCTGATAGTATTTATTCTTACTTGAGCTACAAGCCGACTCGACTTCAAGGATTTGCTTGGAAAGTAATAGCCGTATCATCTGCCAAGATAAAGATTCTTGCATTTCCTATTTTCTTGGAGCAGAGGTCATTAATTTATGTCAAGAATAGCGTTGGACATAATACACTTTCTTGTGGCACACTAAATTTGATCTCTCCGTAATCACCATTGATTGCGATAAAAGAGATGAGAGCGAAACCAGTCCATAGCGATTCCTTTTATTCCAGGTACCTCAAGTTTTTATTAAGAGTATCGGCTAGTAAATAGTATCCCAAGCCTTGGCAAAATCCAAAAAGACACCAACAGGTTTCTGATATTGATTAGTTTTGCTAATTATGAATGACGTTGACTATATCATTTACAGCGTCTTCAGTGGATCTGCCTGAATAAAAATCATATTAATTCTCGAACAGCAGACTTCTCAACTCGAGGTAATATTGCAACTTTGTATTTAATACCCTCTCAATAATTTTTGAAAGAGAGCTGTGAATGCACATGAAATGTGAACTGCAGGACAATCCCACTACTAATAGTGCCATCGCCCGCCATAGGTTGACGGCGAAGATTCCCCTCTGCCATTGCGCACGGAGTGTAGGCGAGGGATACCCTTTTTTTTTTTTTTTTTTTTTTTTCTTTTCTCAGTGGAAAATCCTTTATGGATTCGACCCGCCACGGGTTGATGGCGGGGATATGTGGGACTCTCCCACACCTTAGCGCACGGAGCGTAGGCGGGGTATACCCGAACTAAAAAACCACTGGGACGTACCACCTGACTGCCTAGGCTCTGTGGGGTCGTTTGCGGCACTCGCCACTGCAAACCATGGCAAATGGCCCGAGGGCCCCTCCATAGGTTGACGGCGAGGATTCCCCTCTGCCATTGCGCACGGAGTGTAGGCGAGGGATACCCTACTTAAACCCCTGGGACGTGCCATCCTAGCTACCGTGGATCAGTGGGGTCGTGTTTAGCACTTGCCACTACGACCCACAGCAGGCGGTCCCTAGGGCCTCTCCACACGGGGAATTTCTAGACACTTGTTTGAAATCCCCCCAACGTGCGAGGCTAAGTGCAATACTGACGTTCGGGACTAGCGCTTTCCTCCTTCGGCTAGCCTTGCAGGGTGCAGGAGGCAGCGCTCGCTTGCGCGGCGCCACCATCACCATCCCCAAGTTGTTCGGGGAGCTGAGTGCCCTGTTTGCGACACTCATTTCATTTCCGGACTGATCATCGGGGGGGAGTGGTTACAGTCCGACTTTAGGCCTAAGCCTTAAGGTATTCGGTCGGCGTTTCTGTGCTAACTCCTCCCCGTCCTATGGAGGGCGGGGTTCTCTTTTTAGAATTTGAACACCTCTTTTCGTAGTATTTTTTTTCTGTTAGCAATAAATTTTCACAGTATTTCTGATTCAACTTATACTCCTTTTGAATACTATTATTAGGAGAAATCTTTTTGGTTTTAGCATAAAGACTGTCCCGTCATCTAATACATTACAGCAGCCCCGAAGTTAACCGCTTGTTGAAAATAACATCGCCACTGCTGACTGAAACTGCGTTTATTTTTGTGGTTCTCAACGGCAAAATCAAAGATGCGTATAATTAATTGACTCTTTTGTCTCAGTTATGTGATAAAATTGAGATAAGTTTCTTTTAAGGTTTTAGCAAGTGCGTCCTTATCTTTTTTTATGCTCTTGGCATTTCAATTATAATTTTGTAAATATATTCCTAGGCTGCATAATACTGAACCGTCGTCAGTTATTTCAGTAAGACTTACAACTTAGGCGAGGGAGAGAATTGGTTTAATCTAGTGGTCAAGATTATATGTACCCTTATAAGAGGGTTATGACCAGGTATAAAAAAATACGATAGGAAATTATTAATTTGGTTGTGATTGGCGATTACAGAGTATGCCAAACAATTTACTTCTTGAAGAGGTAGTTCTACTACATAGATGTTAAGATACGACCGTCAGTAAATTACTATACTATCATTTATAATACTTACAGAGGTATTTCAAAAATCATTTGAAAATTCATTAATCCAAGACATTAATATCATGTTTTAATTGAAACAATACTATAGTAAAAGTCAACTTACTCTGTTGCATTGATTCTCAGGTCTTGGAACTGTTCTATTGCGGCTTCTCGACATTGCCGGACAGCTAGTTCGCACATTACTGGAGCCAATTGGTATCGTAAATAGGATCTCATGAAGAGCTCATTCTCATTAGGGTAGTAAGACAACTGTTCCATCAGTGGAGTGGCCCATCCGATAAACATGTTCTTGTCAAAAAAATGTTAAATAATAATAATAAAGTTTATTAGCAACATAACAATAAAGTGCGTAAATATTGAAAAATAAAAATGTTATAGTACTTGGAACAAGAGAGACACTCTTTCTAGGGCTTTAAGTTTTTAGGCCAATTTTATCCTCACTGGCCTAATGTTTTTGCATTGCATTTTTTTGATGCTTTACGTTATGTTAAATCATATTATTATCTTACTTTTTCTACCTCCCGAGTCCGGCCCCGCCTTAGGTCAGTGAGGCAATTGGCAAAACCTAATTAAATTATGCACATTGACTGTAGACGAGTCAAAATTCACCCCTTCATATTGTTATTCCTCAAACAGACCAACCGCAACTCCATAACACAGATCATAAAATACTTACTAGGCCAGTGGCCTCTTTTTAACCAAACTTTTAGATATCAATATAAATATGATATCCAAAAATACCTAAATATTACTAAAAATGCTAAAAGGACATTGACCATGGACTAAATGCTGCCCAAGCATGGGCATTCTTCTATTTTTCCTTACATCAAGAGATCTAAAAAAAATAATCTTAAAAAGACACCCACGGCGTTATGTAGTACCTTAAAACTTATGTTATGGCTTTTTAATGCTTTACCTTTTAATATTTTGTTATTTTTTGTATAAAAGGCAGGAGCTAGGCCAGTTTCAAAATGGATTTGTAAGAAGAAACACTGTTATTACTATTACTGCATCGTTGCCGACAAAAACGGAAAAGCAGAATGCATTCCTTGTGGGTTAAAGAAATATTAACGTATAGAGAAACAGATGGACCTTTTTCTACACTCTATTACGCTTTTACGAAGGAACGAGCAAAAAATTTTCAATTATTTTCGAATGTCAATTGCATCTTTTGATGGGCTAACGGATATTTTGAAAGACTCCATACAGACGATGGAGTGAAAGTAATAACAGTGTTTCTTCTTCCGAATCCATTTAAAAACTGGCCTAGCTCCCTGTCTATAGCGTCAGCGGCTGCCGCCAATGCGTGTCGACGGCTGCCGCCGACGCGTCGACGCTTGTCGCCAACGAGTATCGACGGCTGCAGTTGGCACTGTCGTTGGCAACGTGCCGCCCGTGTATAAGAGCTCTAATATTAACATAACGTTATTATGTTAAATCATATTATTATCTTACTTTTTCTACCTTCCGAGTCCGGCCCCGCCTCGCTAGTCTTGCACAAAGCAAGGTTTTTTGCAAGCTCTATACGAAAATGATAGCTTTGTCTCCATTGTCAATTCCAAGATAAGATGGTCCAAGACAAAATCACCGCGACAGTTGAGAGAAATCAAAAGTCTTGCTTCCTCGTATTCAGATTTGTGATATGTCTGTCTCTTTCTCGCACGGTAGGTTTCTCTATACCTGCTTGCGTGCGCGATATTTGAATCACACGACTCTTTGACGTGAGCCGTTGTGTACTATCTCTTTATTTTTTTACAACCAGTCATTACTTTTGGACTATTGTATCTGCTTCACCTGTTGACATAGACGCACCACGGGGACATTTACTATTCAAAACTATAACGACTCCGATTTTACTGGGCGAAGAACGATCAGCAGTTCTTCCTACGTTATTTGCCTAGTTTGGTTTTTCGGGTGGGCTAAGCACCAAGACGTTGTGGTATGCCCTTCTTTATTTTTAGATTCAGTAATTATAGACGACATTTGAAAAATGATTGATTAGGAATTTAAATGTTTACATTAGGCCTATCATAGAGGATTATTTATTATGTTGTAAACCTATGTAACGAATAAATGATTGTTATAATAATATAGTCCATTGTTTATACTATACTGTATTTTATTTTAATAAGCTTATGATTTTTCATCATGCACTAAGATTCAATGTTGAGCAGCACTTGTTCCAATGTACATATAAAAATGGTCAATCTCCTTTTTGATCATCAATTGAATATCATTTCCGTAATACGAAATTTAATACACTCAAATGTTTTAACTAAATGCGGTTTTCAATTTTATTACGAGTCATAAAACCATATATCTTTTAATATTAATGCAATACTTATTGCTAAGAACGCTAATATTCATTCGAAATTTATATTTGCTAATCACACTTATGTTAAAATGTAAAAGTAAATCTTTAAGATTATGATTCCTAGACTAAATATTTCTACTCTTAGAGGAAGAAATAAATATAATAAATGGCACTTACGTTTAATTGACTTTCTAAAGCGGTCTGTGTAAATCGATTCCTGATCCAAGTAAATCCAGCGATCGCTGCAGCCCAAGGGGCATAGTCGGATTCAGTGCTGAGGAATGAAAGGATGTTAAACGCTCTTGTGTAGCTCATGAGACCGGAGCGGGCAAATTGGAAGACATCGTTTACAATCTGAAAAGTTGGTCATATACATTGTAGCAAAAGATCCTTTGAACACTCTGAGGCTCGAGTTATTTTTTTCAAGCAAGAATCAATGAAGAATTTTTTACCGCCCAAGTTCACCTGGTTTTTGTAGTACTTATATTATATTTTTAATAAATAAATATATTTTCTCTTTTTATATTAATTTGTTTTACAAATTTCGTTTATTTCTTTTTCTTTATGAAGGTGAAATCTTATAATTAAATTTTAGAAAAATTTTGTTCCTATGCTGGCACTGAAAAGAAAGCTGTGCTCAAATAGTTTTATAGTGCAGTTTACCTGAGCTTTATTGAATTCATGCACCAATATTTTGTTTGGACCCCTCAAGAGAATAGTAATAAGATCCCAAGTATAATCATCGTAATTTACTCTATAAAATCCTGAAACAAATAAAGTAGTATAGTATATCTTTCGCTATTAAAACTTTACATTTATAAAACATATCTTAACATTCATACAGGTAAGTTGAATAAAGTTGAGAAGCTAAGGAGAATGATTTTATGTTAATGTTAATTGGAAAGCCCCTTTATATATCTGTAAATATAGGGTAGAATAGCGTAGTGAATGTTAACGTATACACATAGCGATAATTAGTATGTATAACTTTTTCAGTTTTAAGGCTATCATATCTTTTGATAGTCTTGAAACTAAAAAGTTATTTGGATGGGACATTACTACGGTAGCGATCCTGCCTTTCGCACCGATGGTCCTGTGTTTGAATCCCGGAAGGGGCAGATGTTTGTATGATGCATACGACCATTCATACCTGAGTCATGGGTGTTTATATATATTTCTATGAATATTACATATCTAACACAACACAAGCATTACAGTGCTTATTTTGGGCCTAGGCTAATTGGTGTGAATGTAAGAAATATTTATTTATTTATTTAAATGCAAATATATATTTATTTTTATAAAGTATATTTCACTTAATATTTAAATTAAATAAATATATATACAATGAAAAGAACTAGTAAGAAATTCAGCAAGGGTTATATAATCGTCAAGCACATTGAAAGTAGAATATTTACATTTAATAATTCATGCACTTTTGTGCCTTATCACTGTTTATTTCATATCTTAATAACATAAGTTTATGGCCTCCCGGGGTACTATTGTACTTTTTATTACATATTACCTTGTATCACATTTTCTCCTTGTGTTATGGGAATTAAAGAACGTCTCAGTAACGATTAGACTCTTCGTCAATACTTCCTAAACAAATAGAGATCTCAAAAAACGTCACGTCATCATTGAAAACTAAGCCCGAAGAAAGATTTTTTTTTTGGAATTCATATAAGCGATTTCCTACGTTTTCTATGTGGCTTATTTATTTTTATGGAGCTTTTATCTTAACGGCCATACCCGCGATGTATGATCGTATTCGTAATGCTGACATATGTCGACATAATCGTTTTAATAATTGTTTATTATTCAAATACAGAAATGTAAATTTTAAAGACTAAGACTTTAATAAGCTTGATTTTATATTTTTATTAACCTTAGGTTATTTTAACTCAATTTAAAAAATATAAAACCAAATACAACTTTGCGTTACTTGTCGATATAAAAAAATATCATACCGGTCTGCTGTTTATTAAAAATGACCCACTCATCACCAATACTTGATCGGTTTATAATAGTCATAGAATCTCTTATTATATGAGTCGGTTTGGTGTTCTCAAAATCCGGATCACTAGCCGTGGCAAAGGTTATAGGGATTATCCAATTAGAAGACGCCGAAGAATACCCACTGTTTATGTTAAACCTACGCTGAAAAATAAATTTATTTCTATAACTTTTTTGTTACTTAGAGAATATTGCCATTCATCGTAGATTCACGCAAGACTAATAAAAGTTGTCCAGTTACCTGAGAAATCGTAATTAGACCAGTCTCATGATCAACATGAACATTAAGTACCGGATGTCCACCTTGATCACTCCAAGTTCTGTAATAATCTATGATATTAAAATCTGGTCCATATTCAGCAATAGCTCCTGTTTCCACAGCTGTATCTTGAAGTGCTTGGAATAGATGAATTGGTAGTGAAGTAGACATATATCTGTCAAAAAATAAAATAAAACCGCTCATTAATTTTTTATAGTTGCTTAATTGCTCACAATTTCTTTATAATAATATACCTTTCCCTTAAGTATCTTCTTAAGCCTTCTCTGTGGTTATTGGAACCCATAAGATGTTCAGTCATTCTTATTACAGCCGCACCCTTATTGTAACTTATTTGTGTGAACATAGTTCTTACTTCTACTGGACTTCCAAGGCCAGGATTATTGAGAGGGTGAGGGTTATTTGCTGAGTCAGTTAATAACGAGGTATGAACTTGTTCCGGAATAAACCGGGTACTAAAGCCAAACTCTTCATCAACCTAGGATAAAAAAGCACTTAGATATTGTTAAGATTAACTCTTGCAATAGTTTTCCAATAAATCAATTGCTACCTCATCAGTAAGATAATATTGATAATATCTGGCAAATCCTTCGTTAAGCCACAGGTTGTCCCACCAATCGCAGGTGACAAGGTTTCCAAACCACATATGTGCTATTTCGTGAGATAAAATATAGGCGATCCTTTGCTTAAAAAATCCATCTGTATGATCTTCACTGTACATTAAATAAGCCTCACTGTAAATATAAATAGGTTGATTTCAGACAACTTAACACCCTTTTATGTTCTATATCTATTTGGAGCAGAGCTACCATGGATCAGCTTTAATGACGCAATGTATGTTACGCCATAACTTCCCGAGTTCTTATCCGGTTCTAATAATTTTTGTGTGGAATTGAATCAACAGGTTTAGGATTAGACTAGAAATTCACAAAAATAAAGGAGTTATGACCAAAAACATTGGTTCTATGGGATTTCCCATTGAAACAAAAAGCACGCGCTTTTAGAAAGTTTTCATTCTTATGGAATTTTCAAATTCACTAAACATTACTTTTTTTTTAGTATTACGCTCCGCTCCAATATATGGTCTTAGCGAAGCTTTATGCTAAGCGACTGCATCGACCTAGTATTCTATATCTATAGAAACTACTTATAATAAAATTAAATTTTTCAAGTGTCTGTACATCGCTCAGTAAGTAGTAGTAGTAAGTGGTATTATAATTATCTATAATTTTTAGAATTTTTATCTGTCGGTTTGTCACAGATAATTTAAAATGTCATTAAACCAAATATACTAAATAAATATGATATTTTTTTATAGTTCATTGTCCTGCGATCTGTCTCTTCGACATTGAGCTGGATTTTAAAGATTTCAAATAATGGGCGTGTATGGCACAGTATTCAACCAAACCACAGTATGACCAAATTGGTGCTAGCTCTTATGCAATCAGGTCCCGAGGAGCACGTCTTGTCAGCCTTTCGAAGCTTTGGGTAGTGATTTAGTATTTTTGAATGTTTAATCAAGGATTTTTTTTATTTCCTTCTTGACAGACTCAACTTTTAAGTCTTTATGGAGACGCGTGTTTGTTTTGTACCAGGGTGCTCCGGTTATCATTCGCAGAGTCTTTGACTGAAAACGCTGCAAGATCTCTATATTTGATGAGGATGCTATTCCCCACAACTGAATGCCGTAGTTCCAAATAGGTTTTAGGATACTTTTATAGAGAAAAAGCTTGATTTCCAGACAAGTTGTGACTTTCGATCCAGTAACCTATGAAACTTACGGAGTTGCAGATTATTTTTCTTTTTGTTTGAATATACTTTCTCTACGTCAGTCGATACCGCCCCTTTTCAAAGCTGTGATTATTTTTTTTTACTGTGATCTGGTGTTCAGAGATTAATTTAGATTCCGCAATAAACGGAACCAGACAGTTGATAAACAAGATTTCTAGAAGTTTGGACGTTGTCGAAAGAAGGCTGATTGGCCGGTAACATTTGACATCAAAAGTGTCTTTACCAGGTGGAATAAAATTTCACCAAAGGCAAGCATTGAATAATTGAGTGAGATATTTGTATCCTGCGTCTGCCAACTCTTTAAAGATTTTAGCAGTAATCAGGCCTTTGTTTACAGAAGACAAAATAGTATTGTTTCTTGTCAAAGACTTAATTTTTCAATTTATATTAATTGTTAGTCGAAACGTGTTAACGAATCTCCGTTTTGCCAATATATTTTGAAGCCAATTGATAAAAATACAGAAACTCTGGTTCTCCCACGTTCAATTTAGTTAATCAAGCATAACGAAAAAACGGGGTAATCCGTAAAATTTGGGACATCTGGCAAGCTTAATCATACGAAAATAAGCAAACAGTGCTAATATAATAGAGTAGAATATAAATATAGTACAAAAATACCGGTAAACCAATAAACCCCAGTTTTCCATAGCACCCGCCGAAAAATCAGGAATCGCTGCTTGGGTCATTTTAAGATTGGGAGAAATAGAATAAAAGTCCATGGCCGTCTGATTGCTCATTTCTGCTAAAAGTTGTTGACCGAATTCAAATGCATAATCTCCCTGATTATTTTCCATTGCAGCAGGTCTAGCTATCACTTCATACATAAGATTCTCATTTTCTTCTATACTTTTACTTTGATATTCTGCTACTATTAACGCCAAGAGGTAGGTAGACATTATGGGTGTAGTTGAATATATATCATCTTCATAATCTCTGTAAGTAGAAAATTAAATAAGAAAAATAAATTTGAATAGAACTTGAAACACTTTTATAGTAATTTGCGTAAGTCAAAATGTTTTTAAAACTTTGTCACATTCATAATGTGCAACATTTATTTCAGGCATTAAAATAAAGGTAGGTATACTATGTGCTTACGTGATATAACTACTATTCCTACTTTCTATTTGTCTCGTGCAAAACCAACTTCCGAATCCAATGGGTCTCGTGATGATAACGTCGAATGTGGCTTTGAAGCTTGGTTCGTCGTAGCAAGGAAAAGCAAAACGGGCCGCGGTTGCTTGGAAATGAGTTGATGCCATCCAACTAAAATATTAGCATTTAATATTGACTTTTAATTTAAACACTGTGGATACAAACCGTGTGGTGTATTTCAGATAGAATAGCACACTTAAATGTCGTAAAAGGCGACTAATAATACTGGAGATCATTATACAGGTGGGCCTCAGAGTTATGGTTTTTACTGCGATCTTCAATTCGCCTGCCAAGCGTGGAGACTGTGGCAAATCACCCCTTTTTTAAATCTATTCAACAATGGACGGTCTTTCAGCTGAGATGATGATATAGAGACAGTCTCTGATTCAGGGCGAGATTAATGAGGATGTGCAAAGGTCAGCGAAGAATAATAATTTAACATGGGCATGTTTTGAGATACTGAATGGGCCTTTTTTGTGTGTTGTATAATAGGCATAATAATGATATTAACATACTTTGAAGTATATTGGCTATTAATGAATAACCAAAAATATTTAATTATTCATGATAAACTGTATCTCAACTCCTTAACAAAGGACACCAAAGCTGGCTATTTACATTTTCCTTATATTTATTAAAGTAGGTACATTTGTTATTGAAAATTAATTGAATCTCATAAACATGGGCAACTGTTATTATAGGATCTATTTCTACGTTTGCAAAGAAATTAAGTGGAGAGACAACTGTAATACATTGACTGAGTAAAAATAAAATTCAGATAAACCTTATAAAAAAATATTAATTTTGTCTACAAAGAAGCTAAGCTTCGTAATTACAATGGTAAATATAAAGAAATCTAATCCTATTCCCTAACAAAGTTTCTTGGACTTCAAATTCCAGTCCGAAAGAAAATATCAATAAAATGTGTTCCAAATAAAATACACGCATTGTGAAGTTTCCGACAAACTACACATTTAACCCTTAACAACCAAGTTACCATGATCTTCTTACTTAACCCGCGCGAGCGTGTGGCAGGGTAAGTCACACCGACCATGTTACTAATTAGCGTGTATTTCTTGTTTATGACCTTCAAACCTGTTGTTCCTTTGAGTAGCTGGAGTGGATATAGTGCGGAAAGGGATAGTGTCTTGATCGCAGTGTCCCTGCAACCTGCGCTCGAGTTATACGTTTACAAACTGGGTTCGGTTATATGATACCCTGCCACATTTTTTTTTTTATTTATTTAGGTTCACCAGTGGTTGCTTACATTAAATTTACATTGAGAAAACTTATGAACTACTTACTTACATTACTAAATGTAACAATCTTTTAAGGTGAACACCACATGCATGTTAAAAGTGAATTTAATTAAAAAAATAAATCATAAAAGCTCCATGATTCATTATCCAGTAGTGCTACACATCATGTGCCAAGCCAAGTTCGGCTTAGGATTGACTTAAGTTTAGCGAACGAATCGGTGTGGAAGTCAATCAGATCACTACAGCCATTGAGCAATTTACAAAGCCTTGGTATGGGAGAATTTGAACCTAAGACTGACCTGCGACGGGGAGGGCAAAGTGGGGTAATGGGAGTTCGAGGAATTCTCAAAGGGGCATGAAGTTTAAACTTTTGTAATAATGAAGAGCATGAAATTTTATTTCTGATAATTTTAAATAAAAATGATACATAACTGATATGACAAAAACAACATTAGTTTTTCTAATATTTTAGCTAATTTTCTTTGTTGTATTGTGGATTTTAAAAGAAAATTATCGTTTACAGTGAGAAAAGTCGACTTCGGTTTATCCTGGAAGAAGTACTAGAAAATACTTCCGATAAGGCGAGCTCTGAAGAAGATCTGACCTTGTAGTAAACAAAATCAGCTGACCATTTAGAAAGGGATGTTGTATATAGCTGCTGTTAATGCAAACATAACTTTCTCGTGACAATTATTGCAAATAAAACAAACGAATCGATTTCAAAAAGACCGAGAAAAGATTCAGGTAAATATACGTCAGAGAATCAGTTGCCAGATCATTGAACCACTTTCATCGACTCAAAATGTTCTTGGTCGCTATATTAAATGCGGAGATTGCCCATACAAAAAGGATCGAAAGATAAAATATACATGTGCAAGCTGTCGAAAGGCTATCTGTATGGAGCATGCATGCTTTTTTGCAAAAACTGCACTTATTTTAACTCCAGTTCCTAAGATGCTCCTAGGATATTTTGTGATTTTTTAGTTTATATATTTTGTTATATCTTTGAGCATTTTTGACATAAAACTGGTTTTCTTGAATTTATTCGTAGTTTTCATGAGTGTAAAAAGTTTCGTTTAAAATTTATGATAACTTGTTTCCATTTAAGTAAAATATAAGAAATTAAAAAAGCGCAAATATAATTTCAAATACGTTAATTTATAGTCTTATTATAATAAAAATATAATAATTAATATATCGCTTTCCAGAAACAATTTTACATTGACATTTGTATACGTGTATGACATACCCTGCCACATACTCCTTGTTACATTTTTTCACCACACGCTCGCTGGGTTAAGGTATGGGATAATAGTATAGGGGTATTCAACATATCGATACCTCTGGGCTCAATTGTCAAAAGAGGCAAAAAATAAATAATTTTCCCTATAGCTTTTTGTTTTTTGAGCTATTAAAATGACATCTAGGCAAAATGTGCTAAGAATTTGTAATTTTTTTTTATAACAAAACTTAAAAAATTACTCGGAGCTGTTTTTATGAAAGTAGTATGTCTTTTAAGACCAAGAAATCGCAAAAATGTGACACTTACACCCCACAAATTTTCATTCTAAACAAGCACCTTAGGGCGTAAATCTATTTCACTGCACAAAAGTCTAAAATACAAGGGAGTAAAGGACAACTGTGATATTTTATTTGGTTTTAAGGCCAAATACTGAAGTATCATATACTGAAGTAATATTAATAAAAAGAACTTTTGTTTCTTAATGTTATTTGCTCATCAACATCTCGTCATCACCGCTGGCTTTTGCTATCAACAGGTCATTGATGTTCAACAGGAAAAGCGTCGCAGAGAGAAAAGGTCCCTGAGTTACTCTGGCATCAAGAGCCACTGAGTCAGTGGAGCAAAAGCGATGACTACACTGATCGACCGCTCAGTCAGGTAATTGGCTATCCGACTACGAAACAAAAGTACAATCATACAAAAGTAAGCGGGAATACCATTCGCAGGAAACTTGCGCAGTCTAGTTGCGTTCCAGACCCTCGTTTTACGTGTCACTGAATGTTATGTCTTTTAGTTTTAAGAGATTCATTGTAAGTAGTTCTTTAGTAGTTTTTGTGGTCGTTTTTAAAGGCGTATTTGAAATCTTATAGAAATATGGCATCATGAAATCAAAACATAAAATAAAAACATTTTCGCATTTATTTTTGGGTCATATCTTCAATAACAATAACCCTTTCGTTATATATTTTTGAGTAATATTCAAGGTATTAATTAAGAACTTTTCTTTGGTTTTTCTTTTATTTATCGGAGAATAGAGATACCATTTACTATCTCACACAATTTTTTCTATGCTGCAAATCTAGACTCCAAAAATATTACTCCAATAAAAAAACCACGTTTTCTCTAGTTTTGTAAGCATTTCTCAAAAATCACTAAACAAGACTAATATGTACATAGTTTAGTAGTTTCCGTTCAGTATAATAAAGAACCAGAATCTTATTAAATGTTCAAAAAAGATTTGGCAATAAATAAAAGGAGCATTTAGAAGCATTTATAACACTAATTTACAAAAAATGACACTCATAAAACATGTGAAATAAAAACTTTATGTATTTACAATCACCAACGATAATGTTGTAAGCAGTTGTCGGAATAGATCGGCACAACAATAAACAGAAACTATAATAGTAATAAGATCTTTACATTAGTAACATAGTGTCTAATTAAAGTTATTTCTAAGTTTCATAGCAGTGCTGCACGTATGATACTATGCCCTACGAAGTTATTATTTCTCGCTCTAAATACGTTGTGATACAACTTTTTAACCAGTTTTGAATTATGGTAAAAAATAATTTTATTCATATTTATTTTGTTGAGCATAATAACTTGCCCAAAATTTGAAGGGCGTATAGTACCTAATAATATTTACCTTTAATTTTTTTTTTAAGTATGTATTTTAATTTGTCTTAAAGAACATTTATTTTATTATTGTCGTTTCCGTTACATACTTTTAGACTAATCGTTTTTACAGCATATTCCAATGCACACAGTCAAGTCTAATATTAACATTGTAGTGCACTTCACTGCTGTTATTTTTCTATGATTTCGGTATTGCTAACCGTCGTAACTATCTGTATAATTATATCCAAAACTCATGGGAATGGGAACTGGCAATTTAACACAAATGATACTTAAAAGTTTTTTTTTAAATATGTAGCTGTTATTAAATCAAGTGTGACACGTTCATTCATTTTTTTTTATTTAGGGGTTTCAAGAGAGACTTTCTGGTACTTTTTCCGCTTACGTCAGTTTACGCAGTCAGTGAATGCCCATAGCTTAAACTAAATTAGGTAGTAAAGGACAATTATTTTCTGCTTTTAATTTACACAGCTTTGTATAGGACAATTTTTACCAACGATGGCCTTTACCCACAAAAATATGTTTTTTTTTCTTAAGAATCTAGGGTCGTAATGGAAAATCCGAAATTTATATATTATTTATGCCCCGTAGTTTCTGTAAACACACCCAGGGTGACAACATTCTTAAAATTAATGTCATATACATCTGTAATTTCACAATAAATTGTGTTTCCATTGCCAGAAATCAGGGGTCGTAAAGGTATATTTTAAGCGAATTTTGAGAAACTAATTTCACAGTTCAATTGAAAATTAAATTTTGATTAAAACAGTGTGAAAAATTTATTTTCACCAGAATGTCCTTTACGATATATGGAGATGGTTTGTATTCTGCTTTACTTAGGATTAAACGAAAATAGAGAACGTGATTTATATAATGTATCAATTTTATGATTTCATTTATAATCGGCAAAAATAGCCTTTATATATAGCAAAGGTGTCATCTCTCCAACATACTGCAGTGTCCATCAATTGTCACTATGATAACAGGGTTTTGTAATAATAAATGAATTTCCTTACCTTGGGGGGTCAGTAGCGTTATTTCTATACCAGTTCCTATAGAGACCAGTCATGTCGCTTCTTAATGGAGCTTCAAACTCAATAGCCAATGTGTATATAACGCTATTCGTTGGATTGTAATCAAGAAACCCACTAGTCAAACTGATTCGTAAGAAGTGATATTCAGGTTGTAGATTATGTGTTTGATGGACCACAGTATTATCGAGCCTCAATTCTATGGATTTGATGTCCATATCGTGGGCATGGATAACAATTTCGTTCACATTAGGTTGTGTAGCATATAAATCAATCTCGACATTTCCAGAGAAGGACAGCTCTGTTATATTGACAGTCCAATGAACTCTATATTTTTCAGGCCTTGTGGTAGATGGTAAACGATAAGGGTTATCATCGTTGTTAATTGTCAAGCCATTGTAAGAGTTTAAGAATTCGAATGGTCCGTTTTCTAATCGTTCGTCACCAAAAATAGTATTTCTATAAGGAAGAGGCTCTTGAGGCAAACCGTTTACCAACAGACAAGCTGAAGCCAAAACTAATAAATGTAGGGTCGCCATCTGAAAACCTGTAACAGTAACATACCGTTAGTAACAGATATAATTCATTCAGGCATATCACACAAATATGACGTATGGGAGTTGTATGACATACTCGTATGCCAAATGAAGGGTTATAATGATTTTTTATAATATTTTTTTAGATAGATGTTTCGATAACAAAGAACTATAATAATGCAAAATTGTTTTATTATTCGTGTGATATCAAATTATAATTAGCTTATTTTCACCTCAGAATTTATTAGTGTTCTCTATTTATTAATTAAAGTCGTTTTATTTTTTTATAATTATCATTTCATTATTTGAATATCTTTATGTTTTAGCAAAGGTTTAAAGTAAAATATATTTATTAAAAATAATATCAACACTTTGTTTTATACAATAATGAAAGCATTAGCCTTTTATTTTAATTGATGGTAATTGAATCTAATAACTATGCTGGCTATGAATGACCTCTTGATGAAGAGCAAAGCCCAAGTTAACTATAAGTAAGCACAGCAACTTTACGCCTGATAACACATTTTGCAAGAGCAAAAATCATAAGCACCAAAACACCTAGAGATTAAAATTATCTAAAAAATAATTGTACATGGGGTTCTGAACAAGTTAAGAGTCAAAGGTAGAATTAGTTGTATAGTTATAATCAGAAGTAGAGAAGAAATGAGAACGTCGCAAGGAGCTGAACATGAGCTTTTATTAAAATTTACTAAAATTTTAATTTCATTTCATATAGAAATATTGCTGGATGGCATAAAAGGGATTGATATATTATTCGAATTAATTTTAGAAAAAAAATAATAACTTACTTTGGTTTCTAATCGGTAGCACTAACATCTTGAAACTATTCGTTGCGGGCTTTAAAAGATTACGATTAATCAATTTATTGGTACCTATGAAATGAGATAAAGAATACCGATACTACATTTATCATTAGTTCTTCATTGCCGGCTTTATAAATTAAACAGATTATCAGTTATTTTGATATTCGATAATTTTAAAATAGGAGATTTCTATCTACTATTGAGGTGCATTACATTTTAAAGCATGTTATCTTCTATGACTGAACTATGTTAATATTATTTTTACTCTAATGGGTAAATATCTACTTACCCTTTATAATAACAAGCTTTTCAAAGTACAAATATTACGACTTTTATGCAATAATATTTTTAAGGAATTCTCGATTAACTGAACTTTTAATCACAAAAAATAAATAGTTTAAACGTGTAACTGTATATTATGTAAAGACAAACTCGCAATCATGTTTAATTTTATTATATTACTAAGGTGCATACATAATGTGCAAAACATTATTCCGTTATTAATATTCCCATACGCACTCCTCGTACTGAGCTTGTGTTACGAGTGAGTCAATTTTTTTTAATTGTAAATACGAGTCGGTAAGCGCTTGACCGTCATCTCGCCTGATGGTAAGCGATGATGCGATCTAGGATGTGACGCGCTTGTCTAGAAGATACCTATTCATTCGCGACTTGAAGATCCCTAAGTTGTATTTATCAGGAAATACAGACTCAGGCAAAGAGTTCCACTCTTTAGCGGTACGTATTACAATTGGACCAAATTGTGGACCAAATTGGACCAATTTTAATTGGACTGGATTGGAGCCTATAGGTCAGTACAAGTTCCATTATCTTACAGAGAATGGACGTGGCCGAGATGGGCCTGTAATTGGCTGGGTATGCATGAATGCCCCTTTTAGGCACAGGTTGCACGTTGGCCAGCTTCTAGGACTTAGGTTCTTGTCCTTTAATCATAGAGAAGCGATATAGGCGTGTTAATACCGGAGCTAACTCAGGAGCGCAAGTCCTAAGAACTATGGCTGGTATACCATCCGGACCACTGGCCTTATTCACATCCAAGTCACGCATCGCCTTTCTAACTTCGGCTTGTCTTATATGTATTTCGGAAATATAACTCCCACAACTTGACAAACTGGAAGGTACAGCATTGCCGGGATCTGAACGTGAAGATTCCGCAAACAGTTTGACAAACAAATCAGCCTTTTCCTTGGCGGCTTGGCGGCAGAGATCCGTCAGGTTTCAGCAAAGAAGGCAGTGAAGTACGGCAGAAGTTACCCTCGATCGACTTACCCAGGGACAAAAACACTTTACTATCAGACGAGTAAGAAGCAAGTTTTTTCCACAATCGGCTCATGTGATCGAAGCGAGCTCTATTAACAACCTTTTTGCAGGACTTGGCGGCTATGTTGAAGGCTTTCTTCTTTTCGCGCATTTTACAAGCTTTGCGGGATCAAGCTTCATCCCAGGCTAAGTATGACTTATGTTTTGACGCTACCGCATCAAGACATTTGGCATTATACCATGGGCGAGCTTAACAAACCAGTGGCACGTCTGAGAAAGGAAGAAAGTACTCCATACCCTCACGCAGCACATTAGTCACAGCATCTGCGCAAGCTGAGGAGTCAATTAAAAAAATAAACCTGCCGCCAAGGATAACATGCAAAAAAGCAACGCATTTTGTCCCAATCTGCTCTAGACCAGCTGGGTGAGGACTAGCGCCAAGGCTAGCCGTCGTGTTTTTCGACCGGCGTGGTCGATTTCCTCATAAGAGAACAGCCAGTCCTCGTGGTGTGCATTGAAGTCACCGAGAACCACCAGTTGAGCGGATGGGTACCGCCGAAGGGCAAAGTAGGTAAGCTTGGTAGTCTCCGCGTCTCCGCCATGCGAACGGTAGATACAGGCATAGAGAATTTTCTCTAAACCGGTGTCGACTAGAACTCAGATATTAGAAAGGGTGGGGTCTTCTAGATCACGGAGACACAAATAAAAAATGTCATCGTGTGCATACACGCAAACACCCGCATGAGCCCTAAAACAATGTTACGTAGGACCCTTGTCTTACGTAACTACGTAACATACGTTACAAGGACGTAACCGTGTCAGTTGGACACTATCTGCGTGTCACAGAACAGGTGCGGATTTCTAGTCTCGAGATGGTGATGGATTGGGTCGACATAGGAGAGGTATCAAATCGCCGTTGTTATATGCTTCGTCAAATCACTGCTATCTCGCTTCGATGAAAAAACTTAATGGTTACTGTGAAATCAGTTAACTAGATCAATAAATTGAGTTTATAAAATTAACCGATTATTTATTTGACAAACAGTTAGAGGCTAGACATATAAAATATTTGAATTAACTTTTCTATGCAAACTATAACTAACTACTACTACTACTAACTAACTACACCAGCGTCATTTCTTCATGTTCTAGGTATATCTACAATACCGAGTGCATTTCTTTAACAAGATTCGAGCTGTCGATAAAGAAAAAATAGCTGTGTAATTATTATATATTTTTGGAATATAAACATTTACTACTAGATTTTTTTCTAACGAAACGTTTACAAGACAAAATTTAAGATGTCTCAGGAGTCAGGCGGGACTCAAACCTACATCCCTCGCTATCCGGGCTAGCGCTCTTCCAATATTCTCTTATCGGTTGTCCGATACTTGTAATAGTATAATACTCGATGTTGTAGGTAGATCTTGGTAGCGTAATTAGAAGAGCACTATACCCTCATATCGAGGGAAGTGACTTTGAGTCTTCCCTGACTTCTGAGACAAGTTGAATTTTTTCTTGAAATCATTTCTTTAAATATCAAAAAGTACTGTAAAAAGTTCGCGACTACATAATTATCTACATACAGCGTTAACACACAAATAGATAAAATATTCCTGAATTTTATACTTGAATTAATTTTTACCTATCACTGGGAATGTAAGCAGGTTATCTTGTATTCTTATCAATATTTTTTTTCTTATCATCAAATAAATTGTATGTAGATGAAAACTGTATTGTTTGGATAAGTTTAGATTTGACGGTCGTGTTTTGAAGGCCGCATGAACTTGAATAGAAAGCTACTCATACATTATTGACGCCGTGCGGCACTATCTCATGATAGATGCTTTTTTTCATTTTATGTTTTTTGATAAAATATGTATACATAGTGACATTTAATGTATTTAATTTTTATTTTTTTGCATTCCATATTTATATAAGATATAAAAAAACGCCTGTAAAAAACAACCACGCCTCCGAGCACTCAGGTGGGACATACCCTTTCACTATCTGGGCAAATGTTCTGACCGCTGAGCTATCGTAAAATTTACAAACGTATTTTAATTTTATTAATTGTATATATATTATGCATTTTTCAATGCGATCTTATAAGATAAATTATTATAATAGAAAAATACAAAAAAAATCGACTCGGGTCACAAGCGAATTCTCAGGCGAGAATCGAACCCGCAACCTTTGGAAATCCGGTCCAATGCTCTCCCAACAATGGCGGGATTAAAAGTTGCGGGTTCGATTCCCACCTGAGAATTCACTTGTGACCCGAGTCGACTTTTTCTAGTATTTTTTTATTATAATAACGTATTTTAAATTCTACTATGAGATAGTATCTTTCTACCAATGTTGAACATTAACTTCCTTCAACATCGAGAGTAATATTTTTCCAAATATTAAATTTTCGATTAAGATGGAACCAGCCATAAAAATGTATTTTTTTTTTTGCATTCAAAATCCTGTATTTCTATAAGATATAAAATACGCTTGTAAAAATCTACGACGTCTCCGAGTAATCAGGTGGGATTCGAATCCTCGACCTTTCGCTACCCGGGCGAGTGCTGACCGCTGAGCTACCGAGACGCTACCAATACTAGCCTATAGTAGAAATTAAAATGCGTTTGTAAATTTCAATGCGACTGCCGGTGTCTCGGTGCCTGAGTAATGGGTATTTATATATATATATATTTTATGAATACAACTTTTTTGTGTATCGTGTCTGTATGATTGTATGTTACCCTAGTATCCATAAGACAAACCTCAAAGTGCTAACTTTGGGCTAGGCTAATCACTGTCAATGTAAGATATTTTATTGTTAGTACATATTATAAAAACGAAAGTTGTTCAAGACTTTCAAGTAAAATCTACAAAAATTAAAAAAAAAATTCTTCATTAGCTTATAGAGTAAATTACAGGGGTTAGGAGTCTCCTTTTAAGTTATAAAAAAAAACTGTAGTAGGAGATGCCCGCTCTTTCGAACCATGATTACATTTATAAGCTATGAGAAAGATTTAACAAATAATAGTATTACAAAATCGTGTATGTATGTATGTATATGTGTGTGTGTGTGCGTGCATAAGTGTGTGCGTGCGTAAGTGTGTGCGTGCGTAAGTGTGTGCGTGCGTAAGTATGTGTGTGTGTAAATAGGTGTTGGGTATAAGTGTGTGTGTGTGTGTATGTATTTTGTGTGTGCACTATGTGGATTATTTTTGTATTTGTCTAGTATAATGTACCCACTGTGTCTATGTCTATCTACAGACCGTCTTTGCATCAACCTTTACAGTAATAATACTTATTTATTTGATATAATATAAATGGAAGATATATATATAACAGATTAACAAAAAAAATAACGTCGAACAGTCAGTTTTACAAATAAACATCAGACTAACACTTAGGCTATAAGAAAGCGGGATGTACTATCGTTAGCATATCAGCAGATGGCGCTGTTTCATGAATAAATGTGTAGATAAATAATGATTAAATATGTGCTAACAGTTTCACCTTTTTAAAGGCATTCTCGACCTTGTCCATATATCGCTTGCAACACAAGAGTTAGATAAAAACAAAATGCTTTTTATCCATGCATTTACAATGCTTTTAATTAAAATCAACAACTATGCCATAGCTTCAAGTTCTACCTTGTATTGTAATTAGATCAGAAATTAATCTCAGCGGTCCGTTCAAATTGGAAAATAGCGCCATTTTCCACCGGTATTTGTAAGAATTGGAAGAGATCGTAATAGTGGAAAACGAATTAAGTCTTTATGTTCACGTCTCTGTCTGATCAGAGACATGAATAGAACTTTATAACCCTTGTTAAGGGTGCGTTTCCACCAGACCGCTTAGCTGCCTCGCACAGCTCTGGTGGAAACGCTCCCTTAAGGAGAAGATTTCTCACTCATTTCTCACTAGGATTTTACACCATATTGTGACTGGTTATATGTCGGCCTACGCTAATCCTAAAAAGTGGTGACTACACCTTAAGATTCTCATGGATATAAAGCACTACAAGGTCCAATTCAGTAGTCGAAATAGCTAACATTTATGATAAAATAAATAAGTATCTCTATGATGACATGAATTAGTCTGATCATCGATTTACATCTTAATTGTGACCATACTAAATACAAAATATAGCACCATGCTTAGTCCAGTCCGTCAATTTTAAAATGAATAATATGTTGATTTCTTTATAGTCGTGTATTTTTTATGTCCAAAAACAAAAAACGCTTCTTTTATATCCCTTTTTTCTATAGCAAATCAGGAAGAATGTTGATATTATTAATAAATAATATATTTACAAGTCATATTTATGTTTACACCATGCATGGTAGAATAAATACAACATTATAATTAAAATATTTTTATTCCATAGGTTATAGATAAAATTAGAGACTATTTATTATTTACAAATCGGTGGCACCAACTAAAGTTCCAAAATTCTAAGTTACAGTCTTATTTTTATTTCAAAAATTACTTGAATATTGAAAATCAATAATATAGTACAATATTTCATGTACTTAATAAATGTATAAACATAATTTGATACAAAACTAAGTTGATTCTGAAATATCTGCAAGAACATCTTAGTTATGAATTGTCAAATGACAAATTTGATTAAAGGTAACAAACCTTAAAGATTATTACAGGAACAATGGTTTTTCAACATTATATTTGGTGGGTTTCTTCATGTTTTATATTACTTATTAGGTTATTATATTAACTACCGTTCGATCATAATGCAGAGTTAGATATAAATAAATGGAAAAAATTGAAGAGAAATGACAGTAAACGTAATACCACAACTTTTTCTTTATGTCTGTAAAAGGAAAATGATATACGATGGCTAAGAAAAGAGCCTAGTTTTAGTGACTTAGAAAATAAACCTGGCCATTAAAGCTGCCATAACGACTAAAGCCGAAAGGAATGAGGTGTTAGCTGAATCGGGCAAATCAGGAGTAGAAGGGGCGCTTATTGGGGCAATAGTGACAGTTACAGGGGTGGTAGTGACAATTGGAGCTGGAGTGGTGGTATTTAATGCAGTTTGTCCTTGAGAATCGAAGGAACTGATATCATCTTCGACACTTGAGGCCCAATCCAAAGCGCTGAGAGACGTCTCAGCAGCGTTAAATACTGCTTGGAAACTCGTACCTAAGACTCCTTCGTTATTAGAAGCCCACTGACGGAACTGAAATAATGATCACAAAATTACTGAAATTACTGAAATTACTGTTTAAAAATAATGACGATTGGTGCAGCGGAAGCGATCGCACCTTTTGCACCAAAACTCATCAAATACGGTGAAAAAACTGGTGATGTAATGTGATGTTCTTACTATTTCGCCCTAATCTCATATTTAAATAAAACTTAGTATTAAATTTTATTTTCCCATATTCACCGTTTGGTGAGCATCGATTTAGTAGCGATCTTGCCTTTCGCACAGACGGTCCTGGGGTGGGCTAGGCTAATTGGTGTGAATGTAAGAAATATTATTTTTATTATGGGTTTTTTTTTAACTCAGCTTTTAATGCTGGCATTGATAGTCACTACAGACCTAAACCAAGTAATGACTATTTGATCGGTATTTTACTGTATTACTGGTAATATAATTATTATTATTATGTTTTTTTAAACTCAGCTTTTAATGCTGGCATTGATAATCACTACGGGTCTTAACCAATTAATGACTAATATTGTTACCGTTATTGTACTGTATTACTGTTGATATGCCGGATTTTATTATTATTATTATTATTATTATTTATATGGTAGTAAAAGTCAAATAACAATTATTTGAATAGGCTTAAAAGTAATATCCGATACCCTGGTATTAAAAAAAAAGGGTACGCGAAAAACCTAATTAAAATGCAATTTTGCTCTTAGCGCACACAGGCGTAGATGGCTATTTAAGGTTCACTATAAGGCATTTTTTAACTGTACGCGTTACTACCATCTCACGGGTGTTATGGTCTACGTGTCGCTACAAAGTCGTCGAAAACAGAAAATTCTCAAGGACTGGCAGTTAGTGTTGAAAATGACTTAAGTCTTCTGATTACCTTTTGACATTACTAGAATGACTTGAAAATAGGAGCAAGAATTTTTTATAGCTGAGAATTTTTTTATATTTTTTTTATAGCGAATTCGAACCATTCGAATGGTTATAAGCGACTTTACGTTCTTTTTCACATTAAGATTAAAGTAATAATTTAATTATTTCTCACCACAAACAAGTTTACAAACAAACACTAGTTCCAAAATGTGTATACAATTTAGGTATAAACTTCGTACTAATAACTAGTTTGTGGAGACTACAACCCCGGGCATATCTTCAATAATACCTTTGGTATATTTTTCAGACTACTTCGTATGAATATTTTATAATTATTATAGTATTTTACTTTATTTATATTTATTATTATTTTACAATTTTTTTTCAAGGAGATCTTCTTTCTCTGAGTACGTTAACTTATTTAGCCATGTTTTCGCCAATTACTAGCCATTTTGTATCTACGACCAACAGAAACGGTCTGTTCTTGTATAAATTTTGTTTTTTATGTTGCTTAAATATAGTGTTTAATACATATAATTAACGTATAGTTAGTACTTCACTATCAGCATAAAGCGCTATAGTTGGGTATAGCATTGGTTTAAAAAAGCATACTTTTAGATTTAGTCTCTGCGCTCTTTCAATTTTTATAAGGTGACTTTTTGCCGCGCCCCCCCAGATTACAACACAGTATGAAATAAATGACTGACACAGAGATACATAGACTTGACAAAGATAATGTTAAGAAAGTATTTTATTTGGAATAATTACGTAAACGTTCATTATATATTGATAACAAAATTACTAAAATTCGTTTAAAGAGCCTTGTCAGAACTGGAGCGTTCGGATGATTTTATTATTTTTCATTTTAGTTTTGATTTTGTTTGATTAGCTCGAAACTCAGAGCTTAGGACACGTATAAATGAGTATCGTTAAAAATGTATTTTTCTATGCTGTACGTATGAACTCCAGACCATACATAACATAATATGAACAGAACAGAGTCGAGCCAGCTAGCATGATAAATTACAAAACAGTCTTACCATTCGTTACAGCGATATTAAATCGTCGTTTTGCCCACAACATTTTCTATCTCCTATCTTCCTCCGTATTTTTTTATGAAAAACAGTTTTTTACAAGTTTTTTTTTAAGTAAATAAGAAAAATACTAACCGCAGCCACCGATTCCGCAGTTCTAAGTCTAGATGCAATAGTAGAAAGTGGCGACGTAACTGATCCAAATCTAAAAAAGGAGAAAAAAGTTTAATTATTTCAATTAAGACATCAACTTGATTGTCGATTAATGCTTTTTATTTCACACTAAGTATATAATCAAATAACTTACGCATCACTGACTCTTTCAAGATTGTTCTGAATGAACTGGAAGACTATTTGTGTATTTCCTTCATTTCCATTGACAGCAGAGTTAAAGGCAGTCGAATAGTCTTGACGTCGGATGATATAGTTTTCTTCAACGATCGCATTCAATAAACTGGAAATTGTAAAAAAATATTTTTAAGAGATAAATGATGAGATTAATTAATAAAGTTAGTTAAGAAATGTTTCCACATCGCATAAGTGACACTATTCTACAAGCATAAATTCATCCGTGCTTATTTAGTACTTTATATTGCTGGGTGCCAAGTGCTGTAGTGACCACCAACCACATATCCAAGTAAATATATGAACTTTACAATGTCGCCGGATCGCCTACACGGATGCCTATCAACACTTAAAGTCGTTGGTATTTACTTCATTAAATGTAACACAATTAACGGTCTTTATTCTTCTGTGGAGCCTTATTAACTATTGGAGCTAGATGAATAACTGCATTGCAATTAAGGGATATTTTTAATTTTGCAATAATCGTATAGCAACAATTTATTATCCCGAGTTTTGATCTTGCTGCATCAACAGTTGTTAACACCCATCATTAGACACTGCTTGCGTGGTCAGTGCCTGATAAACTTGTCTGTTACATTTCTCATTATTTTGACAAGTAGGCTAAAATATTGTAGGTAATTATAAATATCTGTCAATAGGAAAATTATTAAATAGTATTAACAATACGTTTAACACGTTATAAATATTTCTGCTAATCCTAGTGTAAGTAAAAAGTAGTAAAAAGTAGTCCTACGAAAGGAACCACGGCGAAGTTCGAATTAAGTGACCGGTGACCTAAGGCCGCCATAAGAATATAAGTATTAAAGATGTGTTATACCATTTAATAATCGTAACGCTTTGAGAATTAGTGTATCAGCTTATGTATTACTTACTATACTTACTTATTGAGTGAATTTTGATGAGGGGTACAACCCAATGACCTAAGGATTTGAATCTTCTCCGTATAGACATTGTGCTCTAAGAATCTATTCCAAAGAAAATTGAAATCAGCTTCAGTGCCATTGCGAAGAGCATTGCAGTACACCCATTCGCGGTTGTTAACATCTACTCTGCAAAAAATAGAACAGAATCATTAAGAACCATCGTAAGTATTCGTAAGATTAAAATCACCTGAATGAATGAAATATTTTATTTGGGTCATTTTTAGGTACTAATACACTTATAACTAAGCATGCAAATAAAATGCATTACATTGTCACATAAATTATTAATTAACGACAAATAATTTAAATAGGGCTAAGTATATACATTCAGTACAATATAAAGTTCAGACACGTTTAGAATAATAACATTTCTTTATTGAAAAACTCTTGGACTGAGTAAAAGCAATTTTCTGGAAGGTATTATTGCAGTACTCTTTTTAATGGCAACCCATTCAATTACCACAAATTATTAGGCAAGGCGTCCAATAATTTGACAGAGCACACATTACTGTCTGCTAGACTAAGCTGTTATTTTGGAAATTCTAATTTCCATTGCCTACGGCGAAAGATTTTATATTTTTTTAGCAAAATTTTTATTTGACAAAACTACTTATTAGTTAGATATAAAGACTAATCATTGTAATCTATATAAATAAAAGCGAAAGATGACTCACTTATTATCAGAGACAGAAACTCAGCTCAGAAACTACAAGTGCTAGGAGTCTCTAAGTGGCATGGGAGTTCGTTTTAGGACGTACGTGTGTGAGCTCACTTAGTGAGCTAAGACGGGATTTTACGAAATTCAACCCCTAAAGGGTTAAAATGAGGTAGCGAAGTTTGTAAGAAACTTTTATAGCTTTAATAGTAGGGTTTCCAAATTCAGTTCAATCATATCAGTCGTTATCGAAGGATTGCAAATCCGATGCAGAGTGGTAGAAATACCTGGTGATGAAACATGTTTATTTTCGCCTCTGTCTTCTAAGCTTTATGGCAATATTTCAATGGCTGCTAAAGTTCGAGCCAATATAGTAAGCCACATAACTAACATTTGACAAAGATTTTAGTGTTTTACAATAGACCGATCTGGGATCCCTTATGGTACGAAACGCCTTTATCTAGCCAATATGAGTAAGTAATGGCACAACCTGCGAGCTTAAAGAAGCTAAAGAAATATTACCATTTGAATTCCAACTATTTTTAGAGGACAGACTTATTGTAAAATTTGGGTAGCCAATGTCTTGCAATTAAGTCATTTAAATGAGGAACATTTTCACGTACGGATTCCTATTAAGTCGCTTATTGATGATAATAATGTTGATGAATTAGCAAGTAAGACAACTTTAAGCAACTGTTCCCGAATCAGTTAATTACGATTTAAATTTTTCGTCGAATATGATCATGAGTCATCATCGAAAGTAACTGAAATAAGCTTATCTTTTAAAGTGATTGAGTAGCAATTTAATGTAAGTACGGCGAGTTCTGAAGAATCGGGCGTGAGTGGTTCCGGCAAGAAGACAAATAAACACAGTAAAGTTCACAGACAATAATTCGTAGGAAACAAAAACTGCAGCTAAAAAATATAATATAAAATGTTCAAAAATATGCCCACTATCACCCTGAGGTCAACAGACAGGCAATTGTGAAATATAAGAAATAGCAGCAAGCAATTGTTTGAAAAAATGGTTTTATGCCCGGATGCCAAACCAAAAGTTAGATTATTGTCAGGTTTGTTACATAATCACGTCAAAATGAATGTACGGTTTTAATGGGATACCGCTTATAGGTAGATTATACTGATTATACTGATACGATTGCTGTAAGATCGGGTGGGAAATTTTCTCATAGGCACACACATTCATGCGAACGAAATCGCGGGTAACGGCTAGTTTGTTTATATTTTCTTAATGAAGACTTGCATGAATGTTAATGATAAGCACCAAATATCTATGCAATTTCCCCATATCATGATAACATACTGTAATACGGTCGCTTTGTGTGCACGGTATGCTAAAATTGCAGTGACTTAGATTTGAATGGAACAATGGAATGGAAAATTCCAAAAAGGTCTTCAAAATTAAGCTTTGTAATGTAATGTAAATGTTATAAATATGCATTTGAAATCCTAATAAGTTTTTCGAGGCTTGTATCTTTTAATTCTCGATGTCAAACCCTTCTTCACTTTTAGTCGCAATTCGTATGATCCTATATAGTTTTCGGCTAAGAAAATTGTTTGAAAACTCATACTAGACACGCAGAACGTGACTGATGATAATACGTACTCAGTGCCAAGCTGGAGAGCTAAAAACTGTGTCCTTGCTGATTGCAAGCATACTTGATTCCCAAGTTCACACATCACGGGAGCAAGCATGTAGCGCAAATAAGACTTCATAAATTCCTCGTCTACGCTGGTGGGAAGGTATGTCAGTTCGCTCATCACGGTTGTAGTCCAATTTAAGATTAAGTTCTGGGGGAAAAGAATTCCAATATTTAATACAGAAATAAAACCAAAACTTTTACTGGATAATCAGGCGTTTATTCTTGTTCTTCTTCCTTCGTCCTACGTCCGTTTTACATATACTACTTCCTTTCTTCCAATATTTTAAGATGAAGATCGGTCGCCTTAAATACTTAATAAAACAGTTTTATTTGTGTTAATTTAATAGTTAGGCACGATCCCGATTAAACTATAACAAGTCATAATGAAAACCATAACCTAAGTAATCCGTGATCACGACTCCCGTAAAGGAGATAACGTCAGAAGTAATTCAAAAACAAAAATAAACGCGTCTTTTATCCCGTAAAAGGTTTTATTTAAATGTGTGATAGGCGTCAAAACACGAAGCACGAAGGTGTAAGAACTAAATAATAATTAAAAAATATTACTCATTAAAAATATGTATAAATATGCCGGTTTTTTATTATGACATTTCCTTGCTTTGTTTACAACCATGTATTACCAAATGTTTTCTAACACAGATTTTAACGCTAGATGAAATAACTTTTCCGCGGCTTCCATCGCACAGAAAACCGTTGTAATTCCCTGAGGAATTAATATTGTCTATCCATAAAACTTGTACAATATAACTATTAAACCCTAATAGAGTTTAAATTTTAAGTCATCTTATATTTCAAAATGGGTGCTATTTACTCAACCAACATCCTTAAAAATCTAAATAACATAACCTTGATTCCTAAATACAATCATATTTATAAACCCTTTAGGGGTAGTTTTGAGTTTTATATCAGAATAAAATAGCAATATAGATGGCAATAGACTTAGACCTTTGAAAATGCACTATAACCTTTTCTTTTGGCAACAATATATAAAATTACATTTGTATAAAATATATGTAGTTATGGAAACTTGTGCAGGTCAAGTTCTTTCAATTTAATTCAGCATACATGAACTTTATCCTTACAGAACGATAAAATACAAGTATTCAGAAGTTTCTTTAATATAATATAAATAAATAAAATTATTTAAGTTTTAATAAAATCTGGCAACTAAATGATATTGTACTCACATTAATAGGAGTTTCGAGTGAGGTGTTTGCAACCCTGTTTCTGATCCAATTGAAACCAGTAATGGCAGCTACCCATGGCGTATAAGAGGTCTCCTCCTTTAGGAATGACAGAATGTTGAAAGCTCTGGTGTAGTTCATGAGGCCACTGCGAGCGAATTGAAAGACGTCATTGACTATCTGCAATAGAAAACATAACAGTGACAATGGAGATACATACTAAAAATGAAACATGAATTGTTACATCCGTAACGCGCTGGAAGGTCTTTTATGTGTTATATATAATGATATGTTATGTAAATGGTGATTTTCTGTCTTTTTTCAATTTCAATAGTATTCGTATTTAAGATTTTATATTTTTCTTATTAACTCAAAATGCTAAAATCAGTACTCTAAAGCTCAAACATTTTGGATGACAATGATAGCTGGCTGTTAACTCTGGCGTGTATGTACACGTCACACGTGATTTCACCTTATCATCATCTTAATTAAGCACTTCTAGAGCACATGACTTCCCTACTATAGTTGAAAACGCCTTAGTGAAATTAGTCCATAACCCTCTACACGGGCCCAGGGCAAATAACTACGTGGCTGCTAATAACTACGGGTAATAACGAATATCATATGGCGAAATTAATTTATTTTATAACTTCCTTTTTTACAAGTAAAAAAATAGTTTTTTTGTAATTACTTACAGCAAAATACTTAGCTTAGCCTTTAGAGAGTACGGTAAAGGAGATCATATAAACCTTTCGCAGAGTTCATCGATATTAGTCGATAAATAAAATAAATGTTCAGTTAAAATTAGTAGGATTTTTAAACAAAAATAATTTATCTTGATGATAGGAATAATGGAGTGGAAGAACAAGTTCTGTGTATTCAACTTAACTGAGAGAGCTAGTGGTGCTGCAGTCTCTCCAGAGGTGCCAAGTGGACTACAGGTATATCGAAGTGTTAAGGTGCCTGTACCAAAACGCCACTATGTCGGTCCGAGTACAGAGCCAGAGCTCTAATCCTATCCAACTACAGCGAGGAGTGAGACAGGGAGACGTTATCTCTCCGAAACTGTTCACTGCTGCGTTGGAGGATATTTTTAAGCTTCTGGACTGGAATGGACTTGGCATCAACATCAACGGCGAGTACCTGACGCATCTTCGGTTTGCCGATAATGTGGTCCTAATGGCTGAGACCTTGGATGACCTGAGCACCATGCTCGAAGATCTCAGTAACGCATCCCAACGAGTGGGTCTTAAGATGAACATGGACAAGACGAAAATTATGTCCAACGCCCATGTTACACCCGCTCCAGTAAATGTTGGGCACGTTACACTCGAAGTTGTTGACCACTATGTTTACCTAGGACATACAATACAGTTAGGTAAATCCAACTTCGAGAAAGAGATCTCTCGTCGAATCCAACTCGGGTGGGCAGCGTTCGGGAAGCTACGATACATTTTCGCGTCCAAAATACCTCAGTGCCTTAAGACGAAAGTCTTTAACCAGTGTGTGTTGCCAGTGATGACTTATGGCAGTGAAACGTGGTCGTTCACTATGGGTCTTATAAGAAGGCTCAAGGTCGCCCAGCGGGCAATGGAGAGAGCTATGCTTGGTGTTTCCCTACGCGATCGAATCAGAAATGAGGAGATCCGTAGGAGAACAAAAACCGCCGACATAGCTCAAAGAATTGCGAAGCTGAAGTGGCAATGGGCAGGACACATAGCAAGGAGAACCGATGGCCGTTGGGGCGGAAAGGTTCTCGAATGGCGACCGCGTGCCGGACGACGCTCAGTGGGTAGGCCCGCTACGAGGTGGACCGACGATCTGGTTAAGGTCGCGGGAAAACGCTGGATGCGGGCAGCACAGGACCGATCGTTGTGGAGATCCTTGGGGGAGGCCTATGTCCAGCAGTGGGCGTCGTACGGCTGATATGATGAGAGAGCTAGTTGGGTGGGGTAGATGGAACAGACCCTGTAGACTTCACAAACAAAATTTCTTTACTAGTTTGTAACAAAACTTCATTTGCTACTTAAAACACTGATATTTGAACTTTCCTATTCAATTATTTTTTTTTAAAATAATATTTTTTATCAATCTTTATTAATAATTAAATAACTACTTAGCTCTTTAGCAAATTGCACTATTAAAACATTGCTTGAAAATTTCATCATTTTTATAAGACTACTACAGGAATGTTTCCTAAGAAACGAAAGACTAAATAACACATTTAGTCTTTCGTGACCTGGAGGTAGGCGGAATGTTGAAGCTGAACGGAAAATATATTACAAGCGAAAAATACCCAATTTCTATCCCGACTCATATAAATAACGTGTGCAAGCAGTAACTAGAACGCTTAGTCCCATGCTCTTAACTGATTCGCGCGGGCCACTCCACGGAGTCTATCCCTCCTCCCTCTGAGGCGTCTACTCTCGTTCAATTTGATGCAAGCAAAAAAAACGTTACAACCGACAAGGTCTCAACACTATTATGTGTCTGATTTCGACCCGTCGATTAATAACATCAAAGCATGGCGCGAGGCGGTGAATCGTACCTTAGACGCAGACGGATGGAGTGACCATGAGTGTTTATCTCGCGTGGCTTCATGTCTTACTGGTGATGCGAAGGTTTGCTTGGGCGAATGGGTGACGAATTTCAGGTGGTCCAATTTTAAAAAAGAATTCAAGCCCCTTTGCCCAAGTAAATTAGACTATGCAAACGTCTTGTTCGAAGCAATGAATTCAACCTCAGATAAATACGTTTCGTACGCTGAGTACGTGCACCGTACTTTGTTACACCTTAGAGTAGTTTAGGGCTTCAGTAATGAAATGAGGACGCTTATCGTCATACGAGGTATCGACAGCCCCCAAATTCGTGCAGCACAATCAACGTGCATATCAACCTACACTACACTACAATTATCAAATTTCTCTATTTGGTTTTCAGCTTAAAGTTCAACAAATAGACTTCAATGGCATCTAGAAAAAAATCAGTAAGTAACCTCACTAAAAAAACACTCACCTGAGCTCTATTGTATTCGTGAATATTGGTTCTTTCAGGTCCTCTAAGCGCCATGGCGATGAGGTCCCAAGTGTAATCATCATAATTAACTCTGTAGAAACCTGTTTAACGCAAGTCAATAAAAAACTTCCAAATAAGCTTTAGAATAAAAAACATGTTTATTAACATACAGAATATGAAAAAGTCTGTCAATCATTTTTTTTTTAAATGATTAGAAATAAAGTTACATCGACAAATATAAATTAATTTCTCAATTTTTATGGATTTTCGCTTATAACTTTTATTACGGTTCTACGACTAAAAGTTACTGGACAAAAGTTTTAGATAATTTTATTTGCAACCAAAAATATTAAATATTTTTTGTGAGACCTATAGTTTGGCAGATAAACCGTAAAAACCATTTAAAACTCTTATACCAAGATGGCTTCGGTAGGGCAAGGGTTGCACCCCCACAAACCTGGTTTTAACTTTATCCTAACCCCCCCTTCATATCTAAAAAAAAACGTACTCTGACAAACGCACACTAAGCCCAAAAAATGTAACATTTCAATGGACTATTATCGCTACTAATGGATTTAGTGGTAATAGACTAGATGCTCTTTATAACACAGTAAACTTGTAAGCAATAAAAATGCGTGATTTTTAGAAAAATGATGTTTCCTAATTAATTACAGTATCAATACATTTTATTCGTTTAAAATATCTGCGTTTTAAAACTTATTCTATGTCTTTTAAAATTATGTACTTCGTTCACAGCATATTTCGTATAAACGAATGCTAACGATAAAGTCCGTAACATCATCAACACTTAACAAAACTTAACTGCACGAATTTTCTATCAATAATAATAATATTCCACCACGACAATATTGGTGACGACGCTATTGGTCAAGTCATGTATACACATTATTGGGCAGATGAAGTAACAAGTAAGTTGCGGGCGTCTTTACCCATTGGTGAGCATAACTTGATCATCGTGAAATTCGTACGCTTAGTTTCCTGTGACACTATCTAGCGCTAACCGCTTTTTGTTAATTTACTTGTAGATGGTGATATAATAGGCCCTAAGTCAGCGAGTCAAATCCACCCATAATATGTTTAATGGAATATAAAATAAATAGTTTTCAGTCAAATAAAAGAGTTATGGAGCACAGAAAATTTACCCCGGCTGTACAGACATGAACTATAGGTTTAATAATTCTTTATTTTTATATGCAGCTAATACTGCATTAACACATTAATAGTTTTTTCCAGGCGAAGCCTTAAGTCGTGTTTTAATTAATCATCATGCTCTATATAATTTTACCGATTCATCTAATTTCGGCACATAGAATCATTCTGATATGTCCTCCTCTATCATGAAGATTACTACCAGTTATTAATTATTAACTTAAATTCAATTTAATTTCTTTTTTTGAAATATTTTTAACTACTGACGTTGTGCTAAATATTCTGATATATTACCAGTTTGCTGTGTATTAAATATCACCCACTCATCTCCGACAGTAGTGCGATTAATTAAAGTCAAAGATTTTGTAATAATGTGAGTTGGTTTAGTATTGTTGTAATCAGGATTGCTGGCCGTATAGAAAGTCACAGGGATAATCCAGTTAGTGTTTCCTGTAGAGTAACCACTATTGATGTTGAAGCGACGCTGAAAACAGTTTACATATAAATATGAAGTGTGCTTAACTATATATACACTAAATGGAAAATCCCGAAAAATTTAAACTAACCTGAGAAACGGTCATAATACCAGTCTGGTGGTTCACAGCTACATTAAGCACTGGATGACCAGCTTGTTCTGTCCACGACTTATAGTAATCTATGATGTTGAAATCGGGTCCGTATTCAGCAATACTGCCTTGTTCTACGGCAGCAGCTTGAAGATCTTCAAATAAATCAATGGGACGAGCTGTTTCGAACTGTCTGAAAAACAAAATAAATTGATAAACACAAATTACCCATTGTAAATCTCGAACACAAATTGTGATAAATTAATTCTAGCAGAACAGCCTTTGAGAATAAATGTAACTTTTTTTGCCAAAACTAATAAATCAATAAAATATACCCACTTAATAACTTAACACGAAATAAACATAAAGCAAAGCTATCGAAAGGCAAATAAACTTTGGGTCAAGAACAAATAAATAAAATAACTAAAGGAGAGTTGGGGGATACGGGAGAGTAAACAATTGAAAATGAAAAAAAAACGAAAAGAAAGTAGTACAAAAGGAATCTAACTTGATCGCTAAAAAACCTAAGAACTCAGCACTTGCTCTAAGGTTTTTTAGCGATAAATTGAACAGGGTACACAGAAAAATTTAAGAGAGAAGGTAGTTAGAGTCAGATGTAAAATTTTTAGAATCAGCGCATTCTTACATTACAAAAATAAGGAACGAGATGAGAAAAAGATTAACCGACGCGACGGTCCAAATGAAATAGCCGTAAAGATGTTTACATGACTTTTAATATTATTGCAGAAACGCTATCTAAATGTGTATTATGTTGCGTCAATTTTTTTTCACAAAATTGCTATTAATTTTTATATCATAAGGGTAAACGTCTTTATACTTCCCAATGTATACTCTAGACAAAAAATATTATCATTAAAAATGGTAAAATAAACCAAAACTAAAATCAACAATCAAATTAAGATAATCAGACTAAGACTTACTGCAAATATCACACGGGAAACTAGACTTAATAAGTTCACGATTTTTATTTTATACACGTTGTTTTTTATTTCAACCAAATTTTGAATAAGTTTAATGAAAATGTCACTTTTAATTTTTTTTGTTAATACTTATTAAATGATATTGCCATTTCATTGTTGATTTATTAAATCAAGTTTTTAGTAGTAATTTGTTACATTTGTTGTATTTACCTTGTTTTAATCAGAGTAACACACTTTCTTATGGCTCTACAAATCGGCAGATATTTGCAATTAATGACATCTCAAAGCTTTTGTCGAAAAAAGAGGTAATAGTTAAATACACTAAAACCAATAAAATGTCGATAAACAGATAGTAAATGTTTTTTGCAAAATAAAATTGTTAGTGATTGTAAACGAAAAAAGCCGTATAAAATTATACAAAAAGACTTTAGTAGAGTATTTGACGAATAAAAAAAGTAAAGAATTTTTTATTCATTTTCTTAAAACTATTGTATTGTTAGACGTTAATCTAACATGTGTATTTATCTAACTTATGTGTATACCTACACACATATTTTTTCCTATGGATGCATGATATTGACTTAATATTTTAGTCATTACATACATATTAAAATTTTTCTTCTGTAAAGTAATAATACTATTAACATTACTGCTTTATTCGTTTGGGTCGTCGAAACATTTTAAAGATAAATATAGATAAAAAGTAGATTTTAAATTAATTTAGTAGTTCGGCCCATTCATCCATCAACGATAGCATGCAAATATTAAGTAACATAAAATTAATACACTTATACATCGTAAACATTGTTCTGAAACCAAGTAAGCTATGTAGAGCTTATGTACTTGTGTTATGGAATTCAGAAACAACCACGGAACTATGACACCCGGAACCGAGTTAATATAGAAATGTTTGTTCTGTACAATGGCGGGGCCGGGGCCGAACCCGGGACCATGGAGATCGTCTATTTTAGAACATGTCCTAGTATATAGAAACCAATTTTAAAAAAGTTCGTTTTGACTAGACTTAGCTGGGTCAAAAACAAATCCTTCAAAATAGTTGGCTTCTTAGAATAATTACAAAATTATTCTTTTCCACGTTCACTGATGACAACTAAAAATATCACATTTTTATTTCACTATGTAATACTGAATCTGGTTATGTATAACGATGTAAGATACATAATCAAAACCATGATGAGCATCATCACTAGAATATTGATATTCCCAGTTCTGAGGCACATGCCTATCCTATAGATCAAAAAATAATTTTTAGTATATAGCAGTAAAGTTTTTTAATTTCATTTCCAATATATATCATTTATATATAGATTTTATATACCTCGTCCTTATGTATCTTTGCAGACCTGCAGTGTGATTGTTACTGCCCATAAGATGTTCCGTCATTCTAATAACAGCTGCTCCCTTATTGTAACTGATAGTAGAGAACATGGCGCTTACAGAGCTAGGGCTACCCACTCCTGGATTGGTTAAGGGATGCGGATTGTCAGCTGAGTCACTGAGCAAAGAAGTGTGAACCTGTTCTGTGATGAAACGTGTGGCAAGGCCATATTCGGGTGCAACCTGTTTATATGAAAGATAAATAGTTATTTTCACCTCACACTCTTTCGTTTGGTTTGTCATTCAATTTCTGCGTGAAAAACTACGTTTTATCTGCTAGCGTGGAAAAGTGTTAAAATTAGAACATTTCTTTTCAAAGAAAAACACACATAGTACATTCAAAATTGTCATTATAGTCTTTATAAGTTACATTTTATTTTTATTTAAATTAAAACTAAAGTAGACCTTTTTGGTGTTATTATATTATTTTAGTTCCTTAAATTAAAAAATAGCAAGATAAGATTAATAATATTTAGTATATACTATTTGTTAAGTATAGGAATTTTAAATGTATGGTGGGTGAGATTTTATATCATATAGGGTAAGTCCGGGGGAGATGGCCGCAAGTGAGAGATGGCCAGTTCAATTATTTTCGGAACTTAGACCTAGATGACGCTAGTTTACACTTAGTTTGCTTCTGGCAGCAGAGGCAACTAGCAGCACGTGCAAAGTTAAAGTGAAATTAAATCAAAAAGTAAGTAAAAAAAGGTTTATTTGTTTTTAATAGTAGTAAAACTTTTTACTGGGTTTATACCTTACCTCGTGGTAAAAATTTTTTAATTGATACTTGTACATATTATGTTTTATCATGTTTGGTATGATCGGTGTACTGTGTTCTAACCTCAAAACTTTACTCTATGGCTAGTCGTTTATTTTTATATTGATATGGCCATCTCTCCCGGTCAATTGAGGAGAGATGGCCACGTAAGGTCCGGTGAAGATGGCCTCTTTATTAATTTTATTTAGTATGCTTCATTTAAATTTTTACTATTTTATTGCAGATGCCAAATGTTTACAAGCGAAAAGCATTTTCAACGCGTGGCAATTGGACGGAAGAATCACTCAAGGCGGCCATACAATCTGTTAAAAATGGAGAAATGACTATCTACTCTGCATCAAAAACTTATGACATCCCACGAAAAACATTAGAACGAAGATACAAAAATAACAATGATAAAAAGGGACCTATGGGGCCATCTTCTATGCTGGGGGTAGAAAATGAACAAAAACTTGTTGCTCATATAAAAACCATGCAAAGTAAAGGATTCCCGTTGACTATTGATGATGTCAGAACAATTGCATTTCATTTTGTAGAACGACTGAACATATCACATAGATTTAACAAAAAATTTGAAAAAGCTGGCTACGATTGGATGCAAATGTTTTTGAAAAGAAATTCTGATATTACACTACGAAAGTCTGAAGGAGTTTCATTGGCTAGATCTCAAGCTTTGAACAGAGTAGAAGTTGATGCTTATTTCAAGTTATTGGAACAGGTTTTGACTGATAATGATCTTATAGGTAAACCGAACTGTATTTTTAATATGGATGAATCGGGTTTGCAATTAAATAATCGTCCTGGACATGTATTAGCTAAAAAGGGATCTAAAGCTGTATCTACGATAACTTCCACTGAGAAAGGAGAAACTATTACTGTGATTGGATGTTGCAATGCCGAAGGCACTTTTTTGCCACCTGCATGCATTTTTAAAGGTAAAAATAAAAAAGCTGAATTCTCAGACGGCATGCCTCCAGGTTCCCAAGTTTTTATGTCAGAAAAGTCGGCTTACATAACATCTTTACTGTTTTTAGAGTGGCTTAAAACCCACTTCGTGCCAAGGAAACCATCGGGCAGAGTCTTGCTGCTATTAGATGGTCATTCTACCCATTGTAATTCAGTTGAAATGTTAGAATATGCAGTCGCTAATGATGTTATATTGTTATCCATTCCAAGTCACACGTCACATTATTTGCAACCTTTAGATAGATCCGTATTTAAATCTCTGAAAAGTCATTTTTACGAACAATGCAGACTTTGGATGAAACAAAATCCCAATCGGCGAATCTCAAGACTATCTTTCGGCACATTACTGAAAAACGCTTGGGTAAAAGTTGCCTCTGCTGAGAATGCTATAGCAGGCTTTAAAGCAACGGGAGTATTCCCTTTTAACCCAACTGCAATACCAGAATATGCATTTCTTACCAGCTCGGTAGACATAACATCTAATCTAACCGTATGTCAAAACTCAGAAGTAATACCAAGTTTATCTAAAATATCGCCTTTTATTGATCCAGTACTCCTATCTTCTGACAAAAATACGTCTACGAATGAACCAAGTACTTCTAAAACGTCATCCATTTTACAAACAATAACCCGCAGTAATCAATCGATTGAATCTGAGCATGACCTAATATTAACTAATTCTTTTAAAGAAAATACTCAAGTTTGTCAAGAACTAACGAAACCCTGCAAAACAAAAAGAACAACAACTGTTTCTAACCAAGATGACATGAAGAAACCTGATACAGAATTGACACCATCTCAAATCCTGAAAGAAATTTCTCCAATACCACATAAATTTTTTGAAGCAAGAAAAAGGTCGAAGCAGTTGGGTACTCTTTTAACTTCCAAATCTCACATAGAGATAAGAAAATCCAAAGATCAGCAAAAATATGCCAAAGAAGAGAAGTCAAAAATTAAAAAAGAAAAAATAGTGAGAAAAAGTGAAAATAAGACTGATAAAACTATGATAGCTATAAAGCGAAAGGCAGTTCGTAAGATCTCAGAAAGTAGTGAAGATGGAGAAGAGCCCATATACTGCGACTCAGATGACGATACTGAAAATGAACAAGACAACTGTGCTGGATGTGGGGAGAATTATTACACTACCCAACTTATTGAAGATTGGTTGCAATGTGTAATTTGTTCATTTTGGGTTCACGAAAACTGTACTGAGTTTAACCATATGTGCTCAAAGTGTGGCCATAAGAAGAACAGAGAAGAGAAGCAGAAAAATACAAAAAAAATAAAGTAAAGTACTGGCCATCTTCCCCCTACTACCATGGCCATCTCTCCCGGATAACTCGGGAGAGATGGCCAATCGAGACTTCTAGTTGTGATTTTTTTATAAATTTATTTGATTAGAATTTGTTGATTACGTTGTGTTTTTTTATGGTTAAATGATTAAAGACTGATTTAAAATAAAGATTTAAGAAGAAATATCACTAGTTTGATTTTTATAGCGTCTCATAAAAACTATGGCCATCTCCCCCGGACTTACCCTAAGAGGATTTCGGACCGCACCCGAAAATAAATTGTCAAAGTTTTCTCTGGTATTAGTCAATTTACATTGAATTTAAAAGTATTTTCAGATGCGTTCTAAAATTTTGTAAAATCAGAAAGAATAAATATCAAAAATGTCCAACAACGACGAAGACACCTATTTACCTATTGTAGTGAGGAGAAAAATTGTGTGTTTCGGTCGGCAGCAAAGTTTTTAGCATCTGGTACCGTAAAAAATAACTATTGTTGAAAAGTTGAGATTTGGCCGCGAGTCACCTCTATTGAAACCTGTAGGGCGAGCACGATCATTTGCAAAACCGTATTCGTATCGTCATCGTCAAATATTTCTATAAGAATTTAACAGCACCCCTATCGGAGGTAAAAGTAACTAAATATGGAAGTATGAACGCCAAGTATAACCTTCGTATCGCTATCGTATCGTGGCGTTAGTAACACTTGAGATGTTTATACTAAAACTGAGAGCACGAATCTTTTTTGACGTACGTACGATGGCTGGCTTTCGTAAAGTTACGAATATTTATTCCTGAGTAAGCGAAGGATTCTGGGATTGAACCACGAGCGTAGCAAGTAAAATGCAATTTTCAACGCTTACGGATAAAATGAAATTTTCCTCGCAGAAATTGAATGACAAACCAAACTTTTCCGAGCATGTGAGGTGAAAAAGATATTTCATGTTGACACTTCCATTTGACAAAAACAAATCACATATTTTTTATATAAAAATGATGTTTGGAAAAATACTTGATAAATTGATAGTTTTACAAACTACTGATTCTGTAAAAACTTAATGATTATTTATTATGTAATGTGTTTGCAAATTGAGATGTTTGCCAACCGATTAGTATTTATAGACTTTTCAATTATCATTTATCATTCGTGAACCATTTATTTATGTAAAAAAATTTTCACTTCACTTAACCAGTTCGTTCATAATTGATAGTTGAAGATAACATAGTCATTGCGATTTTTAAAGTAATGCTGCGTTGAAACATATTTGATGATTAATATTTAACTTACCATATCAGTTAAGAAATACTGATAGTATCTGGCAAAACCCTCATTAAGCCATAATGCGTCCCACCAATCACAAGTGACGAGATTTCCAAACCACATATGGGCAATTTCATGGGAGAGAATATAAGCAATCAATTGTTCCAGATTACCGTTGGTGTGATCAGGGTGATGCATCAAATAAGCTTCTCTAAAAACAATCACATTTTGAAAAAACATTTTTATGTTCCTTGATGTTTTTACTTTATCGTTCCATTCTCTGAATCTAATTGAAATATTATATTATTATCCACCTCTGCCACACCGTAAAAAAATAATATTGGATTGAAATCTTGCCAATAATTTGAGAATATATTGTGTAATAAAGTTAGACAAGAAAATCTATATCTTTGATTATCTTTCGACAAGCCAAACGTGAATTTCAATTGAGTTCTAAAAGAAACATTCAGCATAATGAGAATAAATATAATTCCACTGAAAATATATAAAATAGCAAGTTACAGGAAAACCGTATAGAAACAGAAAAGGTGGTTTAGAAAAGGTCACTAAATTAATTAACTTTATTTTAATGTTATTTATTGTACCTGTAAGTCAGAAGTCCCCAATTTTCCATTGCACCAGCAGAAAAATCAGGAATAGCAGCTTGAGTCATTTTAATATATGGATGGACATCAAAAAAGTCCAATGCAATATACATGCTCATATTGGACAAAAGATGTTGCCCGAGATCAAATGTAAAATTGGCTTGATTATCATTTATCGCTGCTGGCCTTGCTATAACTTCATATTTCAAAATAGGTTCATTATTCGTATTATTTTCATAGAGGGCTATGCTGTCGTATTCAGCTACAATCAATGCCAAAAGATATGTAGACATTTTTGGGGTTGTATAATAGATATCCACGTCATAATTCCTGTGAAAAAAAAGAAAATCCCATCATTTATACATTGGAAAAACAAAATAATATCGATACGATTGAGCTATGGGAATATAAATAAGAATATTAATTCCTAAATATCAATAAAATTATTGGAACATCGAAATATTCCGAATTTTGATATTTCCAGTTTCGTGGTTTTTATTACTTAAACTTTGGCCCCTACCAGGATTCGAACACTTGCTTGGCTAAGACAGTAATAAAATTAATAATGAACGAAAAAAGAGTCATGACAGAAACGGTACGTACTCATAATCAGTACTGTTTGTAGTATTTCGAAGTCTTGTACATGACCAGCTTCTAAATAATCGTGGACGCGTAATGGAGATGTCAAACGTCGCCTTAAAGCTGGGCTCATCATAACAAGGGAACGCGAAACGAGCCGCCGTTGCTTGAAACTGTGTTGACGCCATCTGGCTAAAATCAGCAAATTCATTATTAGCAAGGGCAAATTTCACACTAAAGGACAAACAGTTTGAATAAATGTACTACTCTCACCTCACTTCCTCGTCGGGATTATTTCTGAACCAGCTTCCATAAATACCATACATGTCATTTCTAAAAGATGCGGTAAAGCCGATTCTTAATGTGTATAAAACTGGCGATGTGTTATTAAATTCAAGGAACCCACTGGTCAGTCGAATCCGGAGGAAATGGAATTCGGGTTCAAGCGTGTGCGTTTGAAACACTGTCGACCCACCCAAAAACAAATTCACAAAGGTGATATTCTGATCGTGGGCGTGAAGCACGATCTCATTCACATTTTGTGTGGTGGCATACAGGTCTATGTCTACCTCACCGAAGAAAAACGATCCAGTGATATTTACGACCCAGCGAACATTATAAGATTCAGGCTTTGTGGTTGTAGGAAGACGATAAGGATTATCGCCTGTGTTATAAAGAGTGATGTCATTAAAGGCATCTACATTTTCAAAAACCCCCCCTTCTAACTTTTCATCCACAAAGATCGTATTTCTATACTGAAGAGGTTCTTCTGGAAAAGCGTGAACAGTCAAAAACGCCGTAACTATTACTATGAACCCTAAAGTCGCCATCTGAAAATAATAAATTTAAAACTCTTATTTTTAATTTATGCTGATATAAAAGTGTTAAGTATACTACGTTAATAACAAATAAGCACATCGTAAAGCTATGAAAAATTTTCTCAATTGATAACAATCGAAGCGCAAGGGGATTTGAATAATAAAGAGTAAAACCTGAGGACTCTTATAAAACAAGAGCTGAAGCTCGGTGCTTATCGTCCATATACAGAACATGCCCTAAGAAATATCCTCTTTACCGATGAAAAAAAAATCACAATTGTAAAGCACTACAATAAGTAAAATGATAAGGTATACGCTCACAGTTCTAAAGAAGCTGCTTAAGTGGTCGGAAAGGTACAACGTGGTCATCATCCTGCGTCAGTTATGGTTTGGTGAGTCGTGTCTTATCAAGGCGTCACAAAGCTACATTTTTTGTGACAAAGGAGTGAAAACTTCAGCCAAAGTTTATCAAGAAACAGTCTTGGGTAGTGTTGTAAAACCTCTCAGCTATACACTTTTTAAAAATGTACCATGGACTTTCCGACAGAACTCTGAACCTGGTCACTATCTCATCTAGACCTTAAGCCTTTAGATTACAAATTATTGTCAGTTTTAGAGTATATGGCCTACTCTAAAGGACGCGGCGACACCGAGTCCCTTAAATCTCTGGAGCAAGCCGTAGCGAAATATCCCACGGAAACAGTGCGTAAATCCATAGATTCGTGGCCAGACACATTAAAGATCTGCATAAAAGACAAAGATGGCCATTTCGAATACAATAATTTTTAGTTTTTGCTGAGACTTGCATTTTCATTGCAGTGCATTTTCATTTGTAACAGAACTAATGGCCGGTCTAGGTAGCTGACCCAGACACACGTTGCTGTGTTATAAATTAAAATGAAATTTATCCTGTATTCTGAGTGGAAACAGATCCAGCTAAATGAAAAAAATCAACAAAATTGGTTGAGTAGTTTCGGAGTACATCGCATATATAAAAATTCCCTATCAATTTTAACATATCGTTATCTTTAATATGTCTTAAATGCTTCATAAAAAAGAGTTCAAAGCTTTTAACCTATGTGTTAAAGATAAATAACTTCTATCATTTGCAATACCTAACATTTCAATAGCCATTTTTTTATTTGCCTGATGAAGCCGGAATTAGTGAAAATAAAAATGACTGTATCTTGATCTTTGATTTATTAATTACTGATAACTATGTCTTCTGATAACCAGAATATCTAATTAAACTGTCGGTAATTTATCATAAGATTAATACGTTAATATCAGTTTTTTATTTAAAAACTATGCCTATTTAATTTTAAGAAATTTAAATAATCTTATTTCTTCCAAATAACTGATTACATATAAAATACATAAAAACAGGTTAGCAACAAGCACTTAGCCTGGTCCAGTACTTAAGTGCATTTAAGTAAAACTATCTAAAAACATTTTTTTGTTAATAAAGTTGAAATTGGTAGGATCATCTGTTCCTAATATATAATTATTTCACAAACTTGTTTGATCCAAACATGTATGCATGTACCACACACAACATAAGCCTGTAGCGTGTCTATATGGACGCATTGCTTTTGCCTCAGCACTCACAACTCAGATCCAATAGCTGCTATATTGAGATACAACAAATCTACTGTAAACGAAATCACGCATAATGCAGACTGATACGAATATATTATACCTTTACAAAACAAAGTGAAATCGATTCTTTTTTAAGATTCTGATCGAACTCTATGTATTTTTTTATTATTTAACCCTTTCCGTGCCAGCTACGAAAATACTATTTAAACACTTACCATGTATTTTTATTCCAAATGCCAAACTCTAATAAACCGATCTTACTTGTAGTGCCAAAAAATATTTTTTTATATAGGATGCCCAAAAAAATCCACGAACATACTCGTAGTCGGCACCATGTTACAGTAACGCACTACGAGTATTCTCGTAGCTGGCACGGAAAGGGTTAAAATTTCTTTTTTGTTGCAATAAATATTAATATTAGACAACATCACATACATTGTTCCGAAACCAAGTTAAGTAGCTAACACTAATGGAATTCAGAAACTTTTGTTATGGAATTCAGAAACAAAGACGGTACCACAACACCCAGACCCGAGCCAATATACAAAAGTTCTTTTACTAAATTGTCCTGGCCGGGGATCGAACCCGGGACCTCGGAGTGACATTACCATGAGAACCGGTATGCGAGCCACTCGAACATGGCTTTGTTAAAAATCTTGACCAACATTTTTGACATTTATTAGATCCATTTAATGTCTAAAACGTATTTTTTAAAATAGATATAGGCCTAGAAATTCTTATATAACCTAATTATATGACAACCTGTTAGTACAGCCACCAACGTTGCAAATTAACTATATATTATAACTTATTAATCTAAAGAAAAATATTGATTCTTTGGTTGTGTCAATTTTAAATAACAAATTAATTGAAAATAAATTAACAATATTTAATTAATTAAGAAGTAACAGATTTTACTTACTTCAGCGACTCTTTCAAACTCCTGCACGAACCAATCATTCGCGACTGGATTACTATAATCGAAATTATGAAAATATATCGCAATTGTATTAATAACGATAGTATATCTATCAGGCTCTGCATTCCACGCGATTGGACAGGTTATCAGTGAGTAACGATAACAGTTCGTTAATTTGGTAGAAATAATATTATTTAAAATTTTCCAGTATTGGAGCTAGTAATACGTACAAGTCATTAAATATAACCAGGCTACTAAGAAAGTTTTACGGAATGAAGTTTTTATGTCTGATCCTGGCCAATTATAATTAAATTAAATTTTTGATTATTTACTAAATTACCATCTCTTGAATTTCGAATTTCCTTCCACCTTTCTTGAGAGCTAAATTGAGTTATCGCATCTCATTGAAATATGTATCTGCCTTGGAAAACATTTTCGTGAGAATATTTATATTATTTTAAATGTGGTCTAAAACCGATCAGGTCGTTTGATAGACTTTGTTGTGAATATTACTTTGTAGCCTAACAAAGAATTGTTTGAAAAGGTATAAAAAAATATTTTATCCGTATATGTTACTTTTCCGTTTCTCAAAACTCCCACCCTTGGAGTATATATATATATCGGCTCACGTATATATCGGCTCTTCGTCAGGGTTCATCTTCAGAACACAGTTTTGTTTAAATCAGGCTTTATTTCTTAGAGATTACAAGTATAGAGCTTACGCTTTAGAACACCGAAAAAATAACGTGTCTAAATGGCGCTTTTACAATCTATTTATAGAACAAAAATCAAGTATAATTCTCAATAACCTTTTGAAAATAAATATCATTACAAAGAATCTAATTATTATTTAAAATGCAAATAAAGTTAATTTAAACGAATTTAACATTATTAAATCATATTTATAACCCATATTTTGTACGTTTATAACATTGCTAGATATGTGGGTATTCGGAAAATGCACTATGCACAAAATAAACAGTGTGCATCCAACTACATTGTTTGACCGACGCGTCCCATTTTCTCCGATATAATTATAAGATTGGCGACGAGGAAAACGACCAAAAATGTCTACAATATCAACATTTGGTGTACTTAACACGTTCGAACATCTCACTGAGGGATGAAATAGCCATTAATCACGATTGAATCAATGGTTCATTGCAAACTATTTAAACGCGGATCAAGAAAAAGCGGCCATAATAGCAAGTAATTTGGCGTTACCAAAAAATGGGAAGAATTAGAATATGCAGTTATTGTGAAACTACGCGACGATCATTTCACACCGAAAAGGTTTGGGTTCGCGGAGAAGTTAATATTTTATTCTGCGTCTAAAATATTTTTCGGAAATCTAGGATTGTTTAATAAAGATACAATAAACTTACGCTTGAAACTGGAGGTCAAACCAGTTTTCTTTAAAGCGAGATCGGTATCGTATGCATTAAAAGAAAAAATAGATTATGAGTTAGATCGATTATTGTCATTAGGAATTTTAAAACCTACCGATCATCATTCGGAATATGCGTCGCCTATTGTGCCTGTTTAAAAAAGGACGGTAGCATTCGTATTTGTACGGATTTTTTAGCTACTATAAAAAGCAGTTAAAAGTAAATGATTTATTAAGTAGATTACATGGCGGACAGCAATGTAGTAAAATTGATTTGTTTCTGGCTTATAACCAATTAGTTTTAGAGGATGAACAAAATCCATTAATACGCACCGCCGTTTATTTAAATTCACGCGCTTAGTCTTTGGATTATCGAGCGCGCCAGCGATATTTCAGCGCGCTATAGAATGCTTGCTCTCTGGCATTTATGGTATAATTTATGGTATTCTATTGGACGATACTTATAACGGGGTCTAATAAAGAGCTACATAAACAACGTCTGATTGCAGTATTAAAGCGCTTAGACGATGCAGTGTTTACTGTACAATCAAACAAATGTGTTTTTTTTAAGACGACATTTTGTATCTTGGTCACGTCGTAGATAAAATGGGGTAAGAAAGTCACCTGACAAGGTTAAAGCGATTATTAACACTCCGAAACCAATTAACGTATCTCAGTTACAATCGTTCCTAGGCCTGACTAACAATTATAGGAATTTCGTGTCAAGCGCATCATCAGTTCGCAAATAGTTCTGGTCCTATTTATGTACACAATAACACATTTAATAAGATTAAAAACATTTTGGCTTCGGATAAGACACTAGCGCATTTAGACCCAAAAGCAAAATTAATCTAAACAGTAGATGTGTCGCCGACCAAGTTGGGTGCATATCTTTCTCGTGTCTTGTGCAGTAAATTGTTCTCTTGCTAAGCCGTTCCAGAGGTGGCTGCAATATTCTATGCAAGATAGAGCTTTATTTAAGACACCCATTCTATGGCTGCAGTATGAGCCTTGGATTTGGTGGTGGTTCCAAAGTCGAGGTCTGAAGATAAATCCATGCATGTTATTCGGTAAAAGGTACAGTTGCACCCCGGAAAGTAGGAGTCAGGTTAAGGAGATTCCTTTTTGCCGTGAACATAGTGTCTTCACGAAGAACATGACTTCACGACAGTACTGTCATATGTAATGTTGGGTATGCAACCCAACAACTACTGGTATCAATATGTCATTGATGTGCTATATAAAAAGCATCGCAGAGAGAACAGAGCCCTAAAAATCTCGGGCATTAATAGCCACTGAGTCAGTTTGTATTCTGTCTTACAAAAAAGTATACTTAGAACGTCCTTAGTGTTCAATGTTCATTATCGAAGCTGTAATAATGTCGCTTACATCTAAATAATGCATTGAAATTCTCTTCATGGTAGAAAATGGCTTCGAAGTTATCGTTACACAGTAAGAACAGTCGATGTGTTGCTCTTAACGTAAGTTCTCCAACGTTACAAGGGAATCAGCTCTAACCTACGCAGACCCGTTACACACAGGGCCAGGCGTAGGTATCATAGCAAAAGAAGATCGATAAGTATTCAACACAATGCTGTGAAATCGCGATTGCACAGGATTGTGCAGAACTGTATTAACAAATCAGTTTCGATGACGTCTAGAAAGTAAACCAAATCCAGTATAGTATAGTATAGTATAGTAATATTAAACCCTTACCCAATTAGTACCACCTTGCTTCGAATTGATAGGTTACTGTTATTCTCTCCTTATCGGAAACTAACAGTTTTCAGCAAAGGATATCTATATGAATAAAAAATGCCTGTCACTGTGTGTGACCACGATGAACTCCGGAACTACTTTTAATTTTCATTTTTTTCATTTTGCTGTATTCGTTCCAACTAAGGACATGGATAGGTTTCATTTTAATTTACAACACAGTAAGGCGTAGACGGGTCAGATAGTGTAACGAGGCGCCATAGCTATATTGGCGACTCGTTGCTTTCATTGCGCTCTTCTCTGGCCATTTTTCATATTTTCTTTTCTCTTCGTTTCCTATTTTAAATTTACTGTCTGTCTCTGTTTCCTATTTTAAAATTTACTGTCTGTCTCTGTTTATTTGTTTTGTTCGAAGTTTATTCTTACCAGAGTCAGCGCGTAGAGTGGTTGACTCACCGATAGCAAATTATTTAAATATATTTATAGTGCTGAGCAGTTATAATAAGCTCACAAGTATAGTAAGCTCATAAGCATAATTCACAAGTTTCCTGTATATATATTCTTTACTACCAGTTCCTGTTTCTAAGTCTATAAGTTTCTTTAAGGCACTATTTTGTGCCTTAATTTCATAAATACAAAACTTAAGTGACTTTGAGTGCTTTTATTTCTCCGGCTGCACCCCGTCACACTGGCGCCTCAACGTGTATAGAACACCACCATCCAGTCAACCAGTACCGGCGAACCGAACTATTTTTTGAAGATCGTTGTATGTTGTGTGTGTGTTTTTTTATTTATTTTATTTTTTTTCCAAATTCTAAAAGGCTTAGTCGCCCCCCACTATTTTATCGGCCATATTATTAACTTAATCATCTCATCTCATCTCATCCCAATCCTCATTTTATTTAATTTATAGTAGTTGACAATACAACTACATCTCTACACAAAACACTTACAAGACACTTTACCCAACATTTACTACATTTTACAGACAAGAAACTATACGCGGTTTCGAAAGAAACCGGCACAAAATTGTTGCTGATTCTGAGCGTCAATATATCACTCAGATCAGTGCAATTAACACTTACGGGCAGTGCTGAGAGGGAGTACCTCCAGTGTATCCCACATACAAGTCTTAGATTTGGCTAGGCACTTTCCTGGAGGCAATCCGTGCCGACTATCCAGAGGTTCCTACCAGTCTAAACTTGAACACTACACCTACCTAACACTAATTCTATTAAATTTATCTTAGTCTTACTTAACCAGTCCTTGTATAATAGAATAGATAGGAAAAATTTAAACAACTTTAGTTTCACTCTCCTTTCAATTCATCACATATCATCCTATCACTTAGACTATTATAATTTATAGTAGTGACATAACAAACACGCAACTACACACTACACTTACAGTACACTTACCCCACATTTACTACACCCATCAGACAGTAAAACTATACGCGGTTTTGAAAGAAACCGACACAAAATTGTTGCTGATTCTGAGCGTCAATATATCACTCAGATCAGTGCAATTAATACTTACGGGCAGTGCTGAGAGGGAGTACCTCCAGTGTATCCCACATACAAGTCTTAGATTTGGCTAGGCACTTTCCTGGGGGCAATCCGTGCCGACTATCCAGAGGTTCCTACCAGTCTAAGCTTGAACACAATACCTACCTAGCACTAGTATTATTAAATTTATTTTAAATCATAACTGTTTTTAATTAGTTTTTAAATAGCTAGAAAATTAAAAACCTCTTTTTGAAACACAATAATTTATTTTTTAATAACACTATGAATCCATCACTTTTAAATAAACCTGAGCTTGCTTATGAACTTAGTCTCCGCTCAATTGAATTTCCATCTGTCGCAACCGCTGAGGAATTACGAATATTGTTAAATCCAATAATAGACTCAGATTGTTTAGTTCTTTCCAGTCCTTACTCCATTGAACGTGATCTTGATAAAATCAAAAACATTCTGCTTATGGTTTCTTCATGATTAATTTATCAATACGTTTAAATAGATTAGAGATTACTACATAACATAAATGACTTTTGCAAAACTTCAAGCAAATTTTTCATCCATGACAGCCTGTCAATCAAATTTTAAACCTCTTCTGTCCAACAATAACATAACTACGAACTCCTGGCACAAAATTTACTCAAAACTCTTTAGACCTAAAAAAATTCTTTTATTACTTACTTTTTCTTTATTACTTTATTATTACTTTTATTTACGTTTATACTATATATTACTTTTATTACGTAATTACTTTTTCTCCCAATTAGAATTCTCTATCGTTATTACTTTTCCAAAGTAATTATATTTTTTTTATATATTACTTTTATATATACTACTATTTACAACTCATTCATTCCCTCATTCTATTACAACACATAATAATTACTATACATTAACTGTCTTCATAGAAGACATATTTAATTGTCTGCATAGACGACATCTTCAATTTTGGTCTTCATAGAAGACATACTTAATTATACAGTCTCAGTCTTCATAGAGGGCATTAATTTTTCAGTCTTCATAGAAGGCATATTTAATTTCTCAACCGAGAATAGAACCTCTAAGTCTATTGGAATAGCCTCATCTTGAGGAAAATTTTTCTTCCAGCGGGTTGTGACTGGTTAAATAAGCCTGCACTAATTTTTATTTTTCATCCAGCGGGTTGTGACTGGCTAAATAAGCCTACACTAATTTTTATTTTTCATCCAGCGGGTTGTGACTGGTTAAACAAGCCTACACTAATTTTTATTTTTCACCCAGCGGGTTGTGACTGGTTAAATAAGCCTTCACTGATGTAGGGAGCCAGTTGAGTATTCAATAAATTTTGGATACTCTACCGCGTGGAGTCTGGTTGTCTTATTAAATCAACCATGACCGTTGACTGAAGTATGTTCTGGAAGTATGAAAGTGATGCATGTAAGGAAAGTGATGCATGTAAGGAAGCTGGTCTCCTTATTTTCTCATTTCACAATTCTCATCTCATCCATTTTTATTAAAGATATGTTTTTTTTTTATATAAAATGGTCACATTTTTACATAGTTTTATGAAAAAATCCTTTTTATACTCAGGATTTTTTCTTCCAGGGGGGAGCGGGTATTGTAACGAGGCGCCATAGCTATATTGGCGACTCGTTGCTTTCATTGCGCTCTTCTCTGGCCATTTTTCATATTTTCTTTTCTCTTCGTTTCCTATTTTAAATTTACTGTCTGTCTCTGTTTCCTATTTTAAAATTTACTGTCTGTCTCTGTTTATTTGTTTTGTTCGAAGTTTATTCTTACCAGAGTCAGCGCGTAGAGTGGTTGACTCACCGATAGCAAATTATTTAAATATATTTATAGTGCTGAGCAGTTATAATAAGCTCACAAGTATAGTAAGCTCATAAGCATAATTCACAAGTTTCCTGTATATATATTCTTTACTACCAGTTCCTGTTTCTAAGTCTATAAGTTTCTTTAAGGCACTATTTTGTGCCTTAATTTCATAAATACAAAACTTAAGTGACTTTGAGTGCTTTTATTTCTCCGGCTGCACCCCGTCACAATAGTATATATATATTACTCCATCTGGTAAATAAACACGTTGTGAAACCGAAGGGTCAATGAGTAGAATAAAACATTTAATGTTTGATATCAAAGCGTTGACAAGCTCTTACTATTTTTTTTATTTAGGATGGGTTAGCTCTTGATCCCAATCAAGCCCGGGGGCCAAGACTGGATCCACGTTGGAACGGGCTAACCCAGAAGATGCCTATTCACCCTGGCATTGAAAATGAGTTATATATTATTCTTTATTTTGTTCTCGGAAATACAGACGCAGGGAGGGAGTTCCACTCCTTTGCTGTGCGCATTATGAAGGATGTTGAAAAGAGCTTGGTGCGACAGATAGGAATAGCAACCAAGAAAAGGTGGTAGCCTGCAATGCATCTGGATGTCCGATGGAAAAAAGTAGATGGTGGTATGAGCAAATGCAGCTCTTGAGCACACTCTCCAAAGTACACTCTGTAGAAGACCGACAGACAGGCAACTTTGCGGCGATGAGCTAAGGTGTAAAGCTTGCTCTTCACTAATTTGCTGTCACCGATGAGCAAAGTAAAATGCCCTAAATTATAATAGATGATTATGCTACCTGATCGCCAATTATCATCCCAGCGAGGCGTAACAAGTAAAACAATTTTTATCTCCAAACTAAAGAATTTATTTACAAAATTTACTTTTAATTTGTTCCATAATGTTTCTTGACAAAAACCATATTATAAAAACATCAAAAGTTTTATAATTAATCCTTAAATTTTACGCTGAAAATATTTCCCTAAAGTTACAAACTAGTTACAATATAACAATGTAAGTGTTCAGAAATTATATATAAATTAATCTAAATATATGAACACAAAAACATTGCATAATTATATTTTCAATCGATAAATAAATTACATTAAATATTTTATCTAAATTATGTAAATTAACTGTGTATAATTACGCTATGTTAAAGATATATTTTAAGAGACTCTAGATAATTTACTTGGTCAACAGAATGACACAGATAATAATAATGTGACAATCGCACCGATTCAAAGTATGAAAAAAATCTGAATGTAAAACCAACTTATGCGCCACATACCCCAGCGAAATTAATTTAACTGAAACTAGATAGTGTATAGATAAATTAAATGTAAACAAGTCAATAATACTGAGCTATGATCTATTTTTAAATAGTACGTATCGGAACTGTTATTTTGACACTCAACCTAATTAAATACCATAAACTAGAAGTATAAAAGCTAATTCGTCGATTTTAAACTTTTTTATTTCTAGAAAACACCATTTAGTAATATTTTATAAACTTTTGAGTGTTATATATGGAAAGAACAGTTTATTCTTCTAATTTTTAAATCATGCCATTATTCATGTATAATTATTAACTACAGTAAAGTAACCAGGTAATTTTGCTGAGATTTGTTTTTTCATATGTCTTTATTGGAGTTTCGCAAAAATTTTAAAAAATGTTGTTTCTCACCAAACTTATGAAAAATTGCGTACAATTACCAAATTCACTATATCAAAATTGTTATGATAATCCCCACTTTCATTTTAATGTATTTTTGTTATGTTTTTACTATGGGATTAAAACTGTCTATTCAATATAGTTTCCATACAAATAATAACTTTATTTTCTTTACAGTTACATATGATAAGCAGACTTTTTTTCTTTGGATCTGAAATGAATATTGAAAATAAAATGGGTAAATATTGATAACTAACGAAAAGCTTTTTTTTTGATCTTATTGATTATTATTTCATCTATTATATAACTATCACTTTGATATTGATAGTTGCTAACATCAATTGATCAGGATAAGTTGAAAGTATTTTACAATCAAAAAGATATTTATATTTTGTCTTAAACTCCATTATAATATCAATTAATTATAGAAGCAGTATTTTCAATTAGAATCTTGATTACAATAAAACAATTTCAGTAGTATATTTACTTAGAATCGTGAAATGTAATATGCTGTGTGTAACTTTATATTAATCCATTAATTTGACACCATTGTGCCAAATACAGATTTTTGTGTTATACAAAATATAAGAAAACATACAAAGTATCCGTTAAATTATATGTTAAGGCTTTTTTTTAATTTGTCCACCTTCTCTAAACAGACTTGGTCCTGTAATGAGACAATTTAAACGGACGTTTCATTGTGTTCTACTTCATAGTACAACTAATACTAAAATGTTCACATCACCAAGTCTTCGTCCCAATGTCTACGGCTAACAACCAGTCAACTATTGTTTGATAATTGTTTTCCATCCACTGCACGTTAGCAGCAGTCCTTTCTAAAACTTGCAGGACAGGTCTCCCTAGCTCCGTGCATGATTCAGATATGAACCTCTTGAGCTGCCGAAAATAAATATACATATACATTTCAGTTTTATATTTTTTTTATATTTTATGCATTTTCAATGCGATCTTATAAGATAAATTATGAGTTTAGTTATTAAGTACATTATAAAGTAAATTCTCAGGCGGGAATTTCCCGCCTGAGAATTCACTTGTGACCCGAGTCGATTTTTTCTAGTATTTTTCTATTATAATAATTTATATACATTTCAGTTATACTTCTGTATTCTTCAAAGCTTATTATCGTGCACTCAAGACGTCCTAAAATACAACGTATAATTTTATACAGGCACAATTTTTCTCACCTCCTGAAATTCATGGGGCTGGTTAAGTCTTCGTGTCACCACTTTTATAATCGTATTCAAAGTAGATATGGAGCCAACACTGTAAGAGAGATTTTTTTATTCACGTTAGTATACGTATAATATATATAATATATAATCAAAAGCATTATTATCCGCTTGAACATTAATATTTTTAATTAATTTTTACTTATTATTATAATTATATAATGAGTCTCAAATCATCTCTATTTTGATGGGTAAAGGTGAAGCAAAGTGAATGGTCACTGTTCAATATTAATTTAAAATGGCTTGAGTATCCCGTCATCTTTGACAAAAGTGAGAAAGACTAGTCCTGCCTTTTACTTCCACTGAATGTTTAAAATAAGTTATAAGGGAACTATATGTTATAGGAAAGTCATACTATGTATTCTGCTATTATATCTTGTAAAAAGTAAAAACACATCTTGTGTTTGCAGATAATCAGTTATATTTATCAAGGGTATCGAGTTGTATACCACATATTTGTTCCATCTTACGTTAGAACTTTAACCGTACTCAATACAGAAATACAACGCTGCAAAATAAAATTAATTTTGTGAAGTGAAGGATACTTTCCAAAGCAAGTACTCTACTTGATCAAGTAGATAAAAATGAGAATTTGTGAGATGAAAATACCCAATTTTAAGATATAACTTAAAATATGTATACGAAGTATAATCCAAGAATAAGCTTTGAATGGCAAAAGTAATGTCAGACCGTTGAACTAAAGTAATTTTCAAATATAATTGCAAATGCCGAATAACCTCAAGCTTACGCAAGGTGATTTGGTAATATAATATTAACCTAGCCCAAAGTAAGCAGTATAAGGCTTGTGTTATGGATGCTAGTGTAACCAATACTTGATACGATTTCATATTTATAGAAATATGTATAAATACTCCCGACTTAGGTACAAATATATCACATAAACATCTGCCCCTACCGGGACCCGAACCCAGGAGCGACAGCAAGATCGCTACCGTTGCAAAATACGATGGTCTAACTTCATGTTTATTCATTGCACACTCATAAAATAATTTCTTACATATGAGACGCAAGTTTAAAATACTTACTATTCCTTGATCACCTTCCAATTCGCTCTGACAAAGTTAAGAGCGATTGGTTGCCCGATCGCCGACCCAGCAACTGCAGAGAACACCCTAACTGTATCTTGCTTGCGTATACCGCTGTCGTTCCGCAAAGATAGCTCCAGATATCTGATGATAAAATTAAATACAGATAATGTTTTGTTCTGCTTTTGAATTTCTTTTGGAGAAAACGGAGCAACTGTTTATTAACCAAGAAAATAATTATTTAGCCACTGTCATCAGTGTCATCTAAATTTCATCCTAATTTATATATTTTTTATTAGTAGAGTTATTGAAAATTTTGAAGGTACAGAGGTTAGATCAATTCGCGATGGCACAAGTTAAACTTTTACAATGGCTACATTTGGAGAAGTGACCATATTTACTTATTAACTAAAGCCCCACGGTTCTTTAAAAGGCAAGATAGCCGCGAGTCCCCGAAGAATAAGATCATTAAAATCACTAATTGACACTTGACTCGAGTGGGACCTTTTCCGTCTTTAATCAGTCGCCTCCCTTGTGTTGTCGAAGTTAAGTAAAGAGAAAAGTCAGCTGTTGTGAGGTTAAAGTGTCAACAATCAATGAAAGTTTACAATAGTTGAAGCGTTGTTTGAGCTAATAAGTTAATGTGGTTTAGAAGTCAATGATTTATCATACTAACCTAAGAATATCAACTTTCAGGAGTCAGTAGTAGATACAATCACTACTCATGTTATTATACCTGTAAAGAAGATAAGGTGCCCTGGTGCAGCCAAGTACAGTTAGCAGCAACTCCCTCTCTGCAGGCGCGCTGGCGACACGGAAGCGTTCCCAAGCAAAACGCCACTCTCGTTCCGTCCCTGCTTGAATGCCTACACAGTACACCGTACTGCGGATATCAGGATGAATTCTGGAAATAATTCATCAAGTCTTGAAATTTCACACAAAACCATTTACAAGAATGTTCCGTTCTTTGCCAAATATTTAGCTATCTCGGTTACGAATTTTGACTGTTCTTCGTCGAACAATTTCTTCAACTCGTGAGCAGCACCGACAAAGTTTGTATCAATATTATTTTTGGTTTAAATAATATAATTTTTTATTTACAATCCAAGAAATATAAGTAGTCATGATAAACAGAGTCTGTATGTCTCCTAAAATTTGTAAATGTAAACGAAGATTTTTATAGTGTGATATAAACAGCCTATATATGAAAATAATCATAACTTTTCATCAGTCTGAGCTTAAGTTTTAACAACATCCAATACCATTTCGCCATCTCGCTTCATAAACCAAAATAAATATTCTGAATACCACAAATACCACAAAGGGTATTTTGAGACGCAATATCGCATACGGAAGTAACGGAATTATTAATAGTGGCAAATCATTTGAATTATATAAAAACATTAGTGACTATATTATATGAATATATTAGCTAGCGACTACAGAAAATTTCGGATGTTCTGCCATGTCCTTAATTTGTATATTAAGAAATTGACCGTGATATGTCATAGACAAATAGTATCGACTAAAGTATTCTGTGCTTTAAATTTTTCAGTAGTCCAGTTCGCCAATGTGAAATGTCGCCAATAATTTCTGAGTGGTAAGAAAACAAACATCGATTTCATTCATGCAAGTACCAAAAGTAATTTACCATGGATTAATTACTAATTAAAAGTAGCAATGTGAACACGAGCTTTAGTAAGCTACTAACTAATTTTTCATTCGAAACACGGGATTATTAATTACAAAGGAGTCGATCTACGAAATCTTTCGCTTTCGCGCATCGCTAAATACGATGTAAAAAAATTCTATCGATTTTTATACAACTAGCGACATCTTTTGAAATATAATAACAACTTTATTAAGTGCGTTAACATTAATACATTAAATAATTGAAACAACTTTTTTAAAGGTAGAACACCTAAACCTCTTTAGGCTAAACATCAAGTCTGGAAAATAAGCAGGCGCCTTAAACGCTATAACAAATACGATTAGTAACTGCATAAATATCACCAATGCATTCCCAAATGTTTCATCAACCTGTTAAATGATCTAACAGCCGTATTTACTAATAGAAATGCAGATGCTAAAAGGACATGACAAACATCCCAATTTAGACGACCTTAAGACTAAAATTGGAACTAGACTGGAAAAACAGCATAGGCAAATAAACGGTACTTACTCATTGTATGCGTCAGGGTTCGGTGTAGCCATCCAGTTGGTGTACATTCTTACAGCCTGACTAAGACAGTCGAGATGTTGCAGGTGACACGCTGTAGATAGCAGGTCTGCCCGCTGTTGGGCCCGCACAACGTTCTCATTGACAGGCACTTCCCAGCCGAGATCTTTGACAGCTCCGTCGAGAAGATGCAAGACATATCGCTGTGGAAACGGAGGCAGTATTTGAATTTAAGATTAGGAATATAAAACAAAAATATTTACCTATACGCAGATATCAAATTGCGCTAACATAAAACATGTTTATTTTATTATATCCTCTGAATCATGTTTTTTTTAATAGTCAGGATAAAAACATCTGCCACATACATGTAATTGGTTTACTGTATAATACAGTGAGTATTGGGTAACAAAGATTTTTTTAACATATCAATTCGTATCTCGGTTTTCTAAGAGAGTCCGCAAAACACAAAAGTTCGTCACCCATGTTCCTAGTACTGATGTACTAGTTTTGTCATATACTTAGTCTTCGAGATGATAATTGATATTTACGTATTTGAAGTTTCTTTTGCGACGTGAAAGGGTGCATGATATTAATAAGTTTGTAATCTACTTTTATGCAGTACATGCAATGGTATATAAGTTTATTGTTGCATTGGTATTTACATTTCATGATTTACAATTAATACTAAGTTTATCGTTATAGTTATCGATATATTTTTTACGTTTAACTGCTATTCAGCCATGACAGCCGTATACTTATAATAGATTATGATTAAGCACGTTGCTCATTATTCTTATCATTCAACGCATGAATTCATTTCACTTTTCTGATACTGTAATCTTTTATCGATAATTTTGATTGTTTAGACGCTTTATTAATGATACCTACAATAAATTGTGTCATCAAATAACCTTGTCATTTTTTAATACTATTAATACCATTTATTCTGCAATGGTTATAACATTGTTTTACCGGTTCACCAGTAGCAATCCTACCTTCTGCGTCAAAGGTCACGGATTTGAATCTTGGTAGGAGAATATGTGTGATGATTATAAGCTTTCGTGCCCGAGCCATGGTCGTCTTTAAGCTTATTTATGCATTCTGTACTTTTTTCAGTTCCCATAGTACAAACACTGCTTAGTTTGGAACTAACAATTGTTGCGAGTTGTCGGGAATTCATTTATTTAGTTAGAACACGACAAATATGATAACCGAAAGAACTTGTCCTGACTAAAGAGTGAAACGCCAAATTTCAAAACATTGTTTTCTTCTCATTAATTGAAAGCTTATTATTCACGACACCACTAGCAAAATATATTATACTTAACTATAAGTCAGGTATATTAGCTGGTTTTGTCATCAAATCATACGTAATAAGTTAGTGGCATAAAATTAAAAAATAAACTAATGGTGTGTTAGTATTACTCCTCTTAACAAATTCTTCTACTACTTCATGTCTTAGAATTCTTAAAAAAAACACAACATAACATGCCAAAGTAATTAATATTTTTGTCATCTGGTTTGGAAAGTAACCGAAAAGTAAATTTACCTTATATTCCAAATAATATGCTCCCTTTGATAACATCGTGTCGATATAACCCAGAGCCATCAGGCCAGCTTTCCAGGGCACGTAACTTCTCTCGTGAATTAAATAGCTGGTGATATCCAACGCTGTTCTATAATCCAGTCTCCCAGCTAATGCTAAATTCATGGCATCGTCTACTATTTGGGCTCTATTTATAGGGTGTATCTCTTGGAATCTGTTTGGATTGTTCAAAACTTCTACTAACATCTTCCAGTTATGTTCGTCATAATTTATGCGGTAAAAGCCTGTCGAAAAATTAAATATGATAAATTTAAGATCAGCTTGCTCAAACAAATACTTAGTATTTCTTCAATAACCTTATTATTTATATGATTTATATGAAATTGGAAATATTATAATATATATTACCCATATGAATATTAAATTCATTAAACCTCGATAAAAAATGAGTATCTAATTTTATAAGATAAATTATTATAATAGAAAATTACTAGAAAAAATCGACTCGGGTTACAAGTGAATTCTCAGGCGGGAATCGAACCCGCAACCTTTGGAAATCCGGTCTAATGCTCTCCCAATTGAGCTATCGAGCCTCGTGAACACTCGTCGAAATTTTCTAGTACCTTTCTTATTTTACGCTGTAGGCGAGCGTTGTTGCATCAATGAAAAAAAAAACTAATTTTATGTTGTAAAGTAGTTAGTAAAGTAGTCAGTCTATAATATTAAATTAATGTCTGTAGCAGTCACAAATCAATTTAGCATAAATCAATGCTACTTGTGGAAAAGTTTTGTGTGTTTATTAAAACAATGTAGAATTGTTTACCGGTTTGTTGAATATTGGCAATCAACCACTCATCTTTGGATAAAGTTATATTCTCGACTTCAATTTCTCTTTCTCCTCTCAACCATAGCTTTGGCCTGGTGGACCTAAAGTCTTTTTCAGATGCCGTTGTGTAGGATACTGGGATCCACCAAACTGGAGATGTCTCGTTTCCAGATGTGTTGTTTATTAGAACAAACCGCTCCTGAATTTAACAATATAATTTTAGTTGATAATAATTATAGAACGTGAATTGAATTTGTTTAAATAATATAATATGTAAAAACTAAAAGATATTAATGTATTGCCATTGATGGTGATTTAAATTAATTAAAACTTAAGTTCAACTAAACATTCACATGAGAAATATGAAAATATTACCATATTTAAATGTAATTTAGTAATGGTAATAATATCATGTAATATTATCATAAGTGAACTATAAATGAACCGAACTGAAATATAAATTTAATAAAATTTATTCAAATGAACTGAAAATAAGTTCGTTTAGGTGGCCTACAATTGCTTACTGATGCCCCCTCATTTAATTAATAGCAATAATTAATGTTTATTAAAGTTCACAACTGCGGTTTTCAAAATTGGTGTTAACTTAATCTATTAGGTACCTACAGAAGAACCTGTGTCAGAGAAAGCCACTCTTCCTTACCTTGCTTATCATAATTAGAACCTTATAGACTAACCTTAGCTTCATGAGAACTACATTTACCTCTTAATTTGTGTAATAGATTGTATGAAAAGTAAATAAACTAAAAGGAAAAACAACAGATATCTAAAGAAGATGAAACTTATTTAATATTAATATCTATAAGACGCTATCACATGCATTACTCTGAATCGAAGCAGCTTAAGCACTTGTGCTGTGGTACCCTACAACGACGGTACCTCAACACCCAGACCCGAATTAATATAGAAAAGTCGGGACCTCAGAGCGGCCCCACCATGATAACCGGCTTGCAAGCCACCCGAGTGTGTGTATTGCTGTGTGTGTGTTGCTGTGTGTGTGTGTGTGTGTGTGTGTGTTTGAGTGTGTATGTGTGCGTGCGTGTGTTTGTGTGTCTATATGTGCGTGCGTGTGTCTTGGTAGGGCGTGTATGTGTGTGTGGATGGGTATGTCTTGGCACGGTGTGTATGTGTGGGTGCATGTGTATGAAAGTGTAAGTAAGACAGAGGTTGAGAAGACAGAGATTTAAACAAAATAATAAGCAAATTTTTTAAAACCATCACCTACTAGTTTTATCTAGTTTAATCATCAAGTTTTTTTTTTCTACCCAGTTCAATAACAGATAAGTAAGAATCTACGTTTTCCAGAAAATCCTTTACTTTCGGTGTCTTAAATTTCATCAAAAATATCTTTAAATAGAACAACTCAACTTTACTCGCCTTTACGAGCTTAGATCCTATGTTGCAGATTCTCTAAGAGCTTATCGTGAATAGGAGCACCGATTGTCTGCGTATTCTCGCAAAAAACATAAGTAGGTTTACATGTCGGAGTCAGGGGTCATACTTTTTTACATTCCCTTGTATAGATATAACTAATTCAAATAATCTAGTACGTTTAATTAAGTATCTTTGAATGCGCTAACTGTACAATGTTTATTTGTGTAATAATCATTACATCATTCAAAAATAGAATTCTCATAATGCCGACTTATGTCTTTGGTTTAAATTTCAGTATTTTTATTTTCCTGTAAACCGAATGATAAAAAAACTCAGCGAACTGATAAAAATCATCATTTTTGTGAATGTTTTGAGTTTCGGTGTATATTTGAATTATATCGGTAATATTGTATATCATTTCAACTTGCGGTCGACAATCTCAGCCGTCAGAATTGAAACCACGTGATAACTTGTACTACCACTATATATTCAAAACATTATAAACACTATGATAAACAAAGTCCTATATACTCGAGTGCCTATAAACGCCCGTCAGTAAACGAAAGTGCGATTTAACAGACTAGTAGTGCCATATATTAAAAATATTTAGGAACTAAAATAAGAACTAGAAACTAAAAAGAAATCACTTTCTCAACGGTTAATATAATAGGGGTTAAAGTATGAAATTGCCGTTTTATTGCAATAGGTTCTTTGAATTGACATAGAATCTTCATGGTTTGAGGTTTTCGAATGAAACTTTTTTTAAATGGTTTCTATGATGTTCTTTTTTTAAAAAATGTAAAACATTTGAATATCGACTTTCAATTGTTTTTGTTATTCAATTTAGACAAGAAAGATGGATACTGCGAAAATTCGAGTTATTTTTGAATACGAGTTCCGACGCGGAACTAACGCGGCAGAAACAGCCCGCAATATCAATGCTGCGTTTGGAGAGGGGTCTACTAATGAACGCACCGTGCGATTTTGGTTTAAACGCTTTCGTGATGGAAATTTCGACTTAAAGAACGAGCCACGAGGAAGACCGCCCACACAGGTAAATAACGATGAATTAAGAGAGATAGTGGAAGCCGATCCTAGTCAAAGTACCCAGGAATTAGCGGCATGGTTTAACGTTACCTTACCCACAATATTGACTCACTTGCGTCAAATCAATAAAATAAAAAAATACGAAAAATGGGTGCCTCATGATTTGACTGATCTGCAGAAAGAAACGCGTGTTGAAACTTGTGTTGCCTTGTTGAACCGGTACAGAAATGAAGGAATATTGGATCGAATTGTAACATGTGATGAAAAGTGGATTCTTTATGATAACCGGAAAAGAAAAATGCAATGGCTGACCCCAGGTCAAATGCCACAACAGTGTCCTAAAGCAAAACTTACCAATAAAAAGGTAATGGTAACTGTTTGGTGGTCTCAGCATGGTGTTATTCACTATAGTTTTCTCCGATCTGGTCAAGCAATAACGGCAGATGTCTATTGTGCCGAACTCCGAACCATGTTGACAAAACTAGCAGTAAAACAGCCCCGACTCATGAATCGATCTTCACCATTATTGCTCCACGACAACGCGAGACCTCACACAGCACGAGAAACCATTTTGACCCTTCAGGAACTGCAGTTAGAAACCATTCGTCATCCTCCGTATTCACCAGACCTTGCTCCAACGGACTACCATTTTTTTCGTGATTTGGACAATTATCTACGTGACAAGAAGTTTTCTTCCCAGGAGGCAGTACAAAATGCTTTCACACAGTTTGTGCAGTCTAGATCGTCGGAATTCTATCGCAAAGGCATTAATGACCTTCCCATTAGATGGCAGCAATGTATAGATAATAATGGCAACTATTTTGATTAAATAAATTTGTTAAAAATTTAAAAAATAAACAATATAGATTTTCAGTACAAATCGGCAATTTCATACTTTAACCCCTAATACTTAAACAATTATAATTTAATTTCGGTGAAAATTCGGACCTACAGGTGAATTACAAACAAAATTTAATGTATTTTCTATATTTTTTTAAACTTCTACTACCATGTACCAAATGTCACAGTAGTCCAAGAAAGATAGAGTAAGGGATATTAATGCTGGTTGGCAAAACCTCCGTAGTCCTTTCATTCTTACGAACTCTATGTAACTCTGTAAAGCGTAAAATGTTTTATTTTTGCGACTTATATCGATATTAAATAGACACAATTTTTACTGCTATTGCCATTTATTTACGTAATTTTATAAATATAGTACATGTACTAAATGGATTGCAATTAATCATAGTAATCGCCTCATTTTATTACTCATATCGATTATATTCTTGCGATGTTGTTAGACAAAAATTATTTTAATAAAAAGGAGATTAAACAAATGCATCAAGATTAAATTAAAACACTAAGTAATGTTTCACTTGTGACTTTCAATCTGATAGCAATCGTATGACTCATAAATAATAAATAAAAACCACATCATACGGTGAATGGATGTTGCACTTACATAGTTGCAAATATATGTTACCACAAATTGGTAGGTACTAAACTGTTTATACCTGCTTTATGAGTCCTATGAAATGATTCACCAACCACTAAACATGCCCTAGTCCTCCCAATGGGTAAAATAATTATTTATTACTAGAATGCAAAGACACCTGATCGAAAACCCTTAGTAAATCGAGGAAACATGCATGCAACATAAACGGATGACCTTCGTCTCGTGTAATATCTGATAGTGTGGTTTAAGCACAATATTGCACTTTCAGTGGATAATTCAGGTCTAAATCAAAACTAGTTGTCATGCATATTGGTTTATTTATTTTACTGTACGTTACGCAAGCCACCCAATTCTTTGAATGTTCTTTGTTTTATCTTTCATTACAGGCACTACGACAGTTTTCATGAGGTTCAATGGTACATATGACGTAGAAGATAAAGACCCCTTATTTAGTTCTTACACTTCCGCGCACATTACACATTTGGATAAAACAACGTTTTTACGGATTTTGCGCATAATTTATTTTCTATTTAATCTTGACCTTTCGATTCCTTTACAGCAGCCGTGATCACAGGATGACTACGGCCTCCCAATTTCCCAACTGGTAGTAGACTCAGTAGTATGCAACGTAATCGTAGTGAGAATTTAATAACTAATTAAAATGCAAAATAAAACAATTTGATTTATAAAAAAATTTAGCAATTAGGAATGTGCCCGATTAAAATATTGTGAAGGTAGTAGAAAATATATGACGATAATTGCCTTAGTCATCCTGTGATCACGGCTCCTGTAAAGGAGTCGAAAAGTTAGGATTAAATATATAATAATTCATGCTCTAAATCTGTAAAAAATTGTTTTATTCAAAGACCCCTCATTTATATCGATTTTGTTTCTGTTTATCTGTTTGATTTTCTCTCAAAAGGATTTTAAAGAAACTTTGTATAGTCTTATGACTCGGGTCAACACTTAGCGTGAAACGTAATAACAGGCTCGGTCGAATTATATCGTGTGGAGATACGATATTTTCTAATAATTTCTTTAGACAATTATACTTTGTGACTACAAAGTAAACTAGCAACGGCGTTATTTCTTCAATATAAATATAACTACGCATACGTTATATACTAACAAATCCGTTATCCTCTTCACTATGTGTACCAAGTTAGCTTAGAAGGCAACTCACCAAATAAAACTAAATCATATATTTGTCCTTTTTATTTGCTGGTCAGTTTTAACCTTATCTATGTTAAGTTTGAAGGTGTGAATAGAGTTTTATAAGAGCTATTTCAAAAGGATTTAACCAACCGTTAGTAGTTACGTGTTTTGATGGCTGTACAGTCATTTATAACATAGCCTCAATAAAACTTTTGGCCAATGCGACCTCTTCATCCCCTATAAACAGATTATTGAAGTTTGTACGCACCTGTTTAAATGACACCAGTCCAGTTTTATAGTTCCTCTGTACCGTAACTACTGGAAAACCTGTTTGTAGCGTCCATGAGTCCATAATGACGCCAACATCAGCGTCTAAGACTCCCCTTTGGTGAGCTACGTTAGTAAGTGCACTCCAGAGATCTTGCTGCTCAGCATCTCCAAACTTTTTGGCGTTGAGGTAATCAGTGATACCGGCATTAAATACGTCGTCAGTTAGGAAGTGGTTCATCATACGGAGGATTGCTGAACCTATAAACAATTATTGTTTATTAACAAACATTAAAAAATAAAACCTATGATAAAATAAGGATAAGGAAGTCTAAGGAATGAATCCAAGACAAGGGTTAAATAATATCGTAGGATTTGCTTTATCAGAGCATGAGCATCAGATTTGACGAGTACATTAAAAAGACTGAAATACGAGCAGAAAATGATGAGCGCGTGTGTTTGGTATGGCTTAAGCATAAAACCAGCAACTGCTACTGCTGACTGTTAAGATATCAAGTTTACTAAGAGAGCCAATGCAATCAGCAGAACATCAACCTATACAAAACTGTCAAATTACTAAATATGATCTTTAAGTGATTTTCTGACAAATATTTCAATATCAATGGAGCAAATTAGATAGTTTGTGATAGGTTGGCGTGTTTTTTTCATATATTCCCTGTAGAAAAATATCGGATTAATTTACCTTTACCATATGATATCTTATCAAATATGGCTCCAATCTCCTCCGGGTTACCGACCTCCACAGAGATCTGGTGTGACGAGGTAAGGGCATCCAGCTTAAACACGCTCTGGACCTCATTTAGGACGAACACTTCCATTGATTCCCAAGTTTTTTCCACCTGATCAAAATATTCAAGTAGACATAAGACGATAATAGAAACAATTATAGAATTTCCAACTGTCTGGATACTTTGTAAAGAGTTTTGTTTCACTAAAAATCTGGCATACACTACGTAGATTGTATATACACCAATAAGAGCTTTTTGAACTTTTTTTAAGACGCTATAGACGAGGGTTGGGTCCTGTCAAAAACTTCGAAACATTAACATGTGAATTATTAAACTCTGTTCGCTTGACGCTAGAAATATCTGCAATTCTATTATATCAATTTTATTAATACGCTGTTCTTTACAACTTATGCAATAGCAATATCACTTATCACGAAGTCAAGTTATTAAGGAACTGTGACATAGGAATCTAAACAGTAACAAAATTAGTAAGAAGCCATATATTCCAATAATATATAGATTGGTTACGGTTGTCAGCAGAGTGCCGTTAAAGCATTTCAATGAGGTTTATTAACATACAATTGGGAATAAGTCTACCCAAGTATAATTTTGTACATCATTTGAGGAGTAATTTTCACACTTTGTCTTCTACAGAATATACACAATTATAAGATAAAGTTAAAGACATTGAGTAGCTAATTAAACTCTAAGTACTAGTAAGTGATAGATCAAATCTCACATATTAAAGGCCTTAAAGACAGGATTAAATATAAAGTATTCGCAAAACAAATATCGAAACAAAGCAAACCTAACAAAAAAAAACAACGTCTTGCAGCATTATCATGATTTACATGTATGTAAAATAACAAAGGCATTTTTTTATTAGATTTTACTTAAATTTGAGAATAAGCAAATAACAAAAGCGCTATCAAGCGGTGGAGCATAAACATCAGTCAAGCATCAACTGCTGTAAAATAAAATAACACTCACGGCATCAACAGCAACATATTCCACATAGCTGGCGAATCCCTCGTTTAACCATATGTCTGACCACCATGCAGGAGTAACCAAATTACCAAACCACTGGTGTGCTATCTCGTGAGCAACAACAGCTGCCACCCGCGCTTTTGCAGTTGTCGGGTAAACTCCGTTGTCGTACAACATTGCTATTTCCCTGTAAAACGGTGTTAAGAAAACAAATGTATTGTTAATTTTTTAAAGTTTCTGGTACACAAAGCAGGTATTTGAAGAAATTTCAAACTGAAAACGTTTTAATCTAATATCTAAGATCACAGTGGTTTGTGTGTTTGTCTGTCCGCTCTTTTTCCCGCTCTTTTTCCATTGTATCAAAAACTTTACCATAGCAACGCGTTAATCGCATATAGTTCGTCTACCGGACGCTAGATGGCGCTAACGGAAATAATATTATATAATAGAAAAAAATAAAGAATTTGTCCACCCGTGCGAAACCGGGACGGGCCGCTAGTATTCAACAAAGAATATTGACAGTCGGTTGTTGCAACGGTAACGATCCTATCAACGCAGTGGAGCCCCTTGGTTAGTTTTTGTATTAAATATTTACTCCAGAATCATGGTTGTTTGTTACTCGTCCTATATTTATATGTGTGTGTCCCAGTGTTTGACCGCGATAAACTTCGAAACTACTTTCATTTTCCTTGGATTTGTTCCGACATAGGGTAAGTTTCATTTCAATTTATAACACAGCAACGCGTAGCTGGGTCAGGTAAGTTTTAGTAATATTACATTACTTCATAAAAAATGCATTTTCATTTGTAACAGAACTTATGGTAGGACTATGTATATATAAACAACTTAGTGATTATATAAAGAAACTTGCCTAAATAATATTTCAAAATTAATTATTAAAATATTTCACATTTCAGAAAAAAAATCTACGAACGCTTATATAAATAACAATGGAAATAATAAACTTTAAATTCATTTTGAACTCAGTTCAAACTAAAATAATAATAATTAACACTACCTGCAACGTTTGTGATGAACAGATGGTAATTAAGGAATTAATATCAAAGATATCACATGCCAATGAGATAACGAATAAAGGTCTAAAGTTCCAAACGAAGTAACTAACTAACACATTTGTGTTATGGAGCGTAGATACAATATGGAAAAGCATTTGTACTTGAGTCATGGGTTTTTTTTTATATGGTTCTATGAACAACCGTATACATATCCGTTACCCAAGTACCCATAACATAAGCCCTACAGTGTTTATTTGAGCAAGTTTTATTGGTGTGAAATTAAAAAATAATATTGTTTTAGAAAAGTATTCCTATGCAATAAATAAATGGTTAGTTTTTTGCATTCTCCCTCCTGATAATTGTATTCAGGACTTCAGAGATGTCGGCACAAACACGTCTTCAATATAATGAATTGTCATTATCGTTTTAACGAAAATAAAATAGGATGAGTAATTTACATGAATTGTCGTTACGTGTGAAGAGTAATCTCGTCCCTGTTGATTGAGTCACCGTTTATCGAGGGGGTGATAGATGGCCTCGGAGTGTCTCGGTCCAATGAAGTGTCTCCCTCAGTAATAAACTGCGATTAGGCATGTTCGTTTGTAAACACCCACTTGGGGTGGTGGAAACTATTTTGGAAGTTCAATGAGATTGTTCTCAGACAAGGTACAGTACAGATTCGATATAAATTTTAGATAATGAAATTCTTGGTCATTGCTATTGATACCTAATAATATTATGCTACTACTACTTTTACAACTATTCAGCAAAATAAGAACGCGATAAAGCATTAAAGAAATGTTTTATAGCAGTTGTTATATCTTATCGTAATCAAAATTGGGCGGCTTATAATAAAATATTCACAACATGTGCTGTTTGCAGTCTTGAAATTTTTTTTTAATCTGCAGGGACAAGAGCCAAATATTTTTAGAAGGGGCTGTGTCGAATTTATACCCTAGGATTATATATTTTTTTAATCTTAGAGTATTACAGACGCTCGCAGTGTATATAGTTTTTATCTTAGGTAAGCGTCGGTCAGTTATTATCTGGCGTTTTTGTGTTACCTTACGTACGTATGTCGTAGACTTTACGCACCAGCTGTTTTCACGACGCATAAGAACTGACCTAAGGGAAATGCTATGTTTAGCATTGTCTTTTTAATCACTGTGCTAGCGCACATTAAAACTCGCGCTTTATGTCTTTCAGACGGGTGTAGGTACATAATTAGGAGAAGAACTACTGACTAAACTTCATATTAAAATACATGGGTTTACCGCCGCTTTTTTTGTTTTATCCTGACATTTTGCCTAAATATCACACATGTATACTTCTGTTTAAACAGAATAGAGGATAAATAAGAAGAAGTGGAGTGTATATTTATTTTTATTATTCATAATTAGGCTTTTAAAACGTGGATTTAAATATGGCTATGATTTTTAGGCCCACGACTTACTTATTTAAATAATAAACGACGTAAATATTATGAATTTTATATAAAGGAGATGGATAAAAATCACGAGATCTTCTTACTAATTCTACTTTTCATTACGTCACTTCACGTACTTCATACTAAGTTTACCTCGCGTTGGATCTAGTCGTGTGAAACTGCACACTCGTCTGAAAAGGCTTTTGGATGTTCAAATAAATGTTTGTGAGAACTGTTTATATTCAATGAAATTTGACTTTGAGTACGTTCACGGCTTCGGTATAAAAGGCGACGGCTGACATGACACTTTCACACAGTTCGTAAATATGAATAAAATATTTTTATTTTCTTTAGTAAAGTACATTAATTAAAACTTTATAATCAGTCAAATATGTTCCATTATGGAACTCTTAGTATGCTCGTCCACACTATTAAAACGAGCTGCTAAATGCATTGAGAATATTGTCAATAGAAAATAAATAAAATCAAATAGGGGCTTAATTAGTATTATTGAAAACAACATTTTAAGATGTACTAATGTACAGGGCCTATAAATAGGCCCTGATATTTCGGTGCAATTGTATGTGTTCTCGTCAGTCATCACTGAAGAACTCTAGACAACGGAAGATCGTCAGTTCTTTTGTGACGATGATTCATGAAACTGCGCATAAATAATTGTACCTTTTAAATATAATAAAAAAACATAGCAACAATTTCTTTTTTTCAATAATACTTATGTTTTAGTTAGACCATGGAAGTTTAAAACGATAAATATGGGCTTACAATTTGTAACCATCAATGAATTTCAATCTAACGAAATCTATTAGGGTGAAACAGAATATGAAAAGTCGTGTATGAAAGGTACGAATATATTACGAATGTCGAAAGCCAAACTCTATTTTAATAAAGATACCTGAAAGTCAGCAATCCCCAGTTCTCCATAGCGCCAGCCTTAAAGTCAGGTAGAGCAATCATATCAATCTTTGGCAAAGGAAATTTTATCTTATAATATTCTTCCAAAAACTTAAGTATTTTTGGGCCAATATTCAGTGCATATTTGGCTGATGAAAGCGCATCTTTTCTGGCCCATACGGTGAAGTTCTTATCACTGATACTAGCAAAGTCGGTGACAGCAAATGCCACGAGATAGGTTGACATTGGTAAAGACTCTGCATAATGATCCCAAACATAATTTGGTATAGTTTCACTGCAAAAAAAGTTGTTAAAGGATTATCTAACACAATAAATAGTAACCATTTGGTTAGGTACCTGTAAATACCTACTATCTATTTATGAATAGCACAACGGAAGGGTACTAACTATACCTCTCGCTAAACCAATGACGATGAATGATTTGTTAAAATAAAGTAAGTTGTTATTGAGCTGAAAGATTTTACACTGTATACGAATTTTTAACTAAGAAAATTATTATAGCCAAATCAGGAGAAATCGAATTGCTCAATCTGACATGATAAAACACAGGTTTTTAAGGGCTTCCCAAAAAGGAGGAGTTCGTTATAAAAATCAGTTATGTCATAAATTTAATAATTCCACTATATTTCGGCTTATGTTTGGTTTCTTAAGTTGAAAAATAGTGCACACACGTGATACGGGAAGAACCCGTGGTCTCTAATTATTATTTGATATCCAAAGAATATTATTACCATCGTTTGAGCAATAATAAATTTTGTTTGTCATTATTTATGTATGTATTTAGTTTGGAGCAAGTGAGGGATACTTACTGTTCTTCTTTACCAACTACGTTCATATTAGAGACAGAGCTCATGTTAGATGGTCTTGCTATACTTATAGTGAACTTCGCTTTTAATGCTGGCTCGTCCCAACACGGGAATGCTCTACGAGCGTCCGTCGCTTGAAACTGGGTTACAGCTATCCATCTGCAAATTTAATAACATTGTTCAACTTTTCTCCCAGTACAGAACATTAAACAGTTTTAATAATGCTACTGTAGTGCTTGCAAATCTAGAACAGCAACTGTTTTTATCATTTTTGAGTTGTTTCAATAGAATTTACAATAAGCCTAAATTTAAGCTTTTTAAATTATTTAATGGAAAAAATTGACACGGTCCACAAGTGGATTCTCAATTGGGAGAACATTCGACCGGATTTCCAAAGGTTGCGGGTTCGATTCCGGCCTAAGAATTTGCTTTTTTCTAGTGTTTTCTATTAAATAATTTAAAGTAGTAGTGTAGTAGTTGTATGCTGCTTATGGATAATTAATTCTGTTTTTATATTTTACATAAAATACTCAAAGTATTTTTTGAATTTGTGCAATCAGTTTCTTTGGTTCAGTTTATCGTTTGGGTCGTATATTACTGTTTACAAATGTATTAATGTGTTCAAATTTATGTTAAGAAATGTCGTAATTGTCATAAAAGTAAATCACCATTTTGTTTCTGGATTTTATAACTGAAAATAAATTCTTGCAAAGTTTTGTTTAAGAATTAAAGAGAGCATTTGTATTCCGCTTGAGCACAATGAGTGTGGTAGGAGTAATTCCGCATAAGCATGGCCTCTACGGAATAGCAACTAATGACCTATTGTCCCGATCATTAGACCACGTGTTTTTATATATCTCAGCACAGATATTTTGTGTTAATATCATAACATCACAACGCTAACGTTGTCTAGATAAGAGTCAATAATATTAGTGAAAGCCTTCTTTAGTAGTGGTGCTTTGGAATTAAATAAATATTGTAAGAAATTCTCTGATTACTTCGAGATTTTAGTTCCTCCATAATGAATACTTAACGCAGAGTTAGGAATTGGTTTAGACTTATTATAATAAGTAATTTTGCTATTATATTTCTAATTTGCGAACCTTCTAATTTAAGAAAACTGTTGCTAAACAACACTGTAATTTTATATTGTGTTTCTGACAGGTAATAGGTTTACCAAAATTCTGTCGGTAGCGCGCTATTTGAACCCCTGGTATTCAAATATTCAAATAAATTGCAATTTCGGTCAAAATTGAACGTTAAAAATGGTATAAAGACTTTAAGCTGCACCAACCATATTTATTATATAAATGGTCCTTGTATTGTTACATACCTGGTAGTATTCTTCTCCTCATATGAACTTCTATAGAAACCGTGAAGATTGTCGTTTAATATCCCAGTATATGTTATATTTAAAACATACTTTTCGCCAGATTTCAATATTTCTCCTGTCATCAATATATAGAACTGTCTAACTGGATCTTCAGTTTTCCTTACAATATTAATCTCTCTGTTATCATTTTTATTAAATAACTTTATGCTATGGAAAATTAATTCAACTGCATGGAAAGTCACTTGTTTTGTATCATTTTTCACTGTCACCGTTATGCTTATTACACCATCGAAGGTAAAGTTTCCTTCGACAATGTACGGTGTGAGCTTTATGTAATACTGATCTGGTTTGATGTAAGTTGGCAAGCGCACATCAGTCATTGACAATTCCGTTTCCTCAGTAGTAACCAGCACTGTTGTAGTTTCTAAAGGGACGACATTTTTACTGCTCTCTGTAGTGATGGGTAAAACGAGAAGCTTGTTTTGATCACAGTGAGCAAGTTCATATTTGGAGACGTTTGCTAACTGATCAGTTCTTGGACAGGCAGCGAAATTGTACACCAAGAATGAGGTTGCAACGATTGCTAATGCGAATATGACTAGGATAATGAAAGCTAGGCTTTTGGAGAGGTGGACACCACGCTTAGTTTTCGTGGAAAAGTCGCAAGTCGGTGGATTGCCGTCCATAATTCCCAGAGCTTCCCGCGCCTGAGTCATCACACCTTCATGTTATCTAAAACAAAATAAATATATATCGATATAATTATAATTAAATACTTTTCTGTGGCAATAAAATAAAATTTATAAGTTCCAGCTTGTAACAACAATTTTTAGTGTATGAACGTTGTTCATGTCACGCAGGAGACCGATGTCAATTGAATTCCACTCCTGACTGTCCTGTCGAGTCGTTATTTTGATGATTTTCGAAACAGAACCTTGTTTTCAAAAGGGTAAGGATGAATAGCATTGATTATGAAAAATTGAATAAGTCTTAGACAACTTGCTGGCTCACGTACTCTCTCGGGACCAATAAAGTTTCTAACATTTCAACGTTACCAAAGAACATTGAACTTTCTCGTCTTTTAGTCTACATAGAGACAGGATAAAATAAATATTAGAAATAAAAAAGGCTATTGCTTAGTTATTTTTACAAAATATAATCTTAGTAATAAACATTAAGATAACACTTAGTAATCCGCAAAATCAAAGTGCCATTATTGTTTTAATATAAGAAATGTACCAAATGCATTTTTATAGCGCTAACTATTTCCGTTAAGTCCTCGTAGTGAGGACCGATTTGGTTCCGTGTGGGCTTTTACAACCGACGGGCTACGTCCGCTTTAGTTGATAAATATTAATAAATATTAGTATTACTTCTTTAATTTTTGAGATAGTTCTTTAGCCGATAAAAAGTGCATTGCTCTGTATTTCAAAACAAAAATCAGTAGACTTACGGGAACAGTGATCACATTTTCACTTTTAACCGCAGAAATACAAAAATGATTACCGAATTATATGCGTTTTCTTATTCGAATGCCGAAAAACGTGAGCCCGCAAGTTGCCTAAGACTTAGTTGTCTAAGACTTGCGAGTTGAATGATAATATTTGCGATGAAGTTGTCATATTACGATGAAAAGATCAGAATTATTTGTATGACCTCAAATGATTTATCAGAAAGGAATGAGTTGAATTTTACTGCTCTGTATACAATGAAGCACCGCCGAACAAAGCTTGCATTAAACTTTGACCCAATTCTTACGATGCATCTGTTCACAGCATCTGTGAGGAGTTATGTAGTTTAAAACGCAAGTGGAGAGCGGTCTGCATTGAGCGACAGTGCCAAGTTACAATTATTATTCAACTTAATAATAGGGGTTAAAGTATGAAATTGCCGTTTTATTGCAATAGGTTCTTTGAATTGACATAGAATCTTCATGGTTTGAGGTTTTCGAATGAAACTTTTTTTAAATGGTTTCTATGATGTTCTTTTTTTAAAAAATGTAAAACATTTGAATATCGACTTTCAATTGTTTTTGTTATTCAATTTAGACAAGAAAGATGGATACTGCGAAAATTCGAGTTATTTTTGAATACGAGTTCCGACGCGGAACTAACGCGGCAGAAACAGCCCGCAATATCAATGCTGCGTTTGGAGAGGGGTCTACTAATGAACGCACCGTGCGATTTTGGTTTAAACGCTTTCGTGATGGAAATTTCGACTTAAAGAACGAGCCACGAGGAAGACCGCCCACACAGGTAAATAACGATGAATTAAGAGAGATAGTGGAAGCCGATCCTAGTCAAAGTACCCAGGAATTAGCGGCATGGTTTAACGTTACCTTACCCACAATATTGACTCACTTGCGTCAAATCAATAAAATAAAAAAATACGAAAAATGGGTGCCTCATGATTTGACTGATCTGCAGAAAGAAACGCGTGTTGAAACTTGTGTTGCCTTGTTGAACCGGTACAGAAATGAAGGAATATTGGATCGAATTGTAACATGTGATGAAAAGTGGATTCTTTATGATAACCGGAAAAGAAAAATGCAATGGCTGACCCCAGGTCAAATGCCACAACAGTGTCCTAAAGCAAAACTTACCAATAAAAAGGTAATGGTAACTGTTTGGTGGTCTCAGCATGGTGTTATTCACTATAGTTTTCTCCGATCTGGTCAAGCAATAACGGCAGATGTCTATTGTGCCGAACTCCGAACCATGTTGACAAAACTAGCAGTAAAACAGCCCCGACTCATGAATCGATCTTCACCATTATTGCTCCACGACAACGCGAGACCTCACACAGCACGAGAAACCATTTTGACCCTTCAGGAACTGCAGTTAGAAACCATTCGTCATCCTCCGTATTCACCAGACCTTGCTCCAACGGACTACCATTTTTTTCGTGATTTGGACAATTATCTACGTGACAAGAAGTTTTCTTCCCAGGAGGCAGTACAAAATGCTTTCACACAGTTTGTGCAGTCTAGATCGTCGGAATTCTATCGCAAAGGCATTAATGACCTTCCCATTAGATGGCAGCAATGTATAGATAATAATGGCAACTATTTTGATTAAATAAATTTGTTAAAAATTTAAAAAATAAACAATATAGATTTTCAGTACAAATCGGCAATTTCATACTTTAACCCCTAATATTATAAATGTGATAATTATTCTGTTTTCATGTTTGTTAACCAATTATGCAAACACATCTGAATGAATTTAGATTGAATTTGACACATATAGCTTAAAAACTAGATTAAAACCTAGAATACTTTATTTCCCGGAAAATTTACGTGTTCTCGAAGAAAACAGAGGACCTCATGTTGCTAATCAAAATTTATAGATAAAGTCTTCAACCAATCTGCCTTTTCTTAACATCATCCCGCCACGATTTCATGCCAGAAAAAGTTCGTTATCATGGATCTGTATAGTTCGCCGTTTACCGTGATGGCCACACCATCATCGTTCTCGAAGAAATACGGCCCGATGATGCCTCCGGCCCAAAATCCACACCAAACAGTTACCTTTGCTGGGTGCATTACGACCTGGTGGACCTCCTGTGGATTGTTCTCGGCCCAATAACGGCAATTCTGCTTGTTGACATTCCCATTTAACCAAAAATGTGCCTCATCGCTGAAGATGATTTTGCGACCAAAATCGGGGTCGACTTCCAACTGCTCTAAAGCCCAATCAGCGAAGATACGGCGCTGTCTATGGTCGTTTATTTTGAGCTCTTGTGTCAGCTGGATCTTGTACGGATGCATGCCCAAATCCAGATGCAAGATTCGGCGAAGTGATGATTCCGAAAGGCGGAGTTCCTGTGCGCGACGTGAAATTGACTGTCGCGGATTTTCACGCACACTATCGCGCACAGCGGCGACATTCTGGGCAGATCGGACGTTTCGACGACGCGTCGGTGTTGGCTGATTGTTCACCGAACCGGTTGACTCGAATTTCTTTATCAAACGACGGATAGTCGACTCAGCAGGACGACCAATTGCACCGTAAAATTCGCGGAGCGCGCGGAACGTTGCTCGAACCGATGAATGATTTTCGTAATAACTTTTAACGATTTGCACATGTTGCTCGCGGCTGAATTGGTTCATGGTGATTTGTGAAGATACCCTGAATAATAACAACTAGGTTTGACAACTCTACCACAAACAACATGGCCGCCATGAGCTGTCAAAGATCGAGCGTCCCTATTGGCGGACCCTTTAATTACTGTAAATTTGTGACCGTAAAACATTTTTTTTACCTCAACCCAAAAGCTTTACAATGCTTGTAAATAATTTATGAGTTTGACACTATAGCAAAGTATTTTATCCGCTTGCTCTTTTGACTCGCGTTTATGATTAGTAGAACAGATTTCAATCAAATATAAATAAAGTTGATTGTATGGTATGACATGAACAGAAGGCAGTGTCTTTCTTTGGTAATATAATAACCGTTTTTAAAGAGGGACACGTTTGTCAAACCAATCCCGATTTATATGACGAACGATAGTAAAAGAATCGTGATTGTCAAAAGAAAGTTAAAATTACTTTACTTAATATCAATATTTATCAATAATTGTTATGGACCTAGAGCCGAAAGTAGTCAGAATAAAAAAATGCGAAAATTGTCCTATCGATTACTCTTTTTTTTTCCAAGAAGATAGACTTGGAATAATTAAAAAGTTTCTTGATAGCACAATATATACCTATTTAAATTTAAACCTGCCAATCCAATAAGCTCATATTAAAGAAGATGCATAAAACTCGGCAACAGCAATTGATTCCCTTTGATCATATGTAACATAGTTTTCTAAATTAAAAAAACATTTAATTTTAGGTAATTCTCAGACAAGAAAAAAACTATGTATTACAATGATGGAATTTTGTACAGTACCAGAGTACAGTGGAGCATTAAAAGGATAAAAACAAGGTTATTAACTCCGTGTTTTTTTGTGTTTTAAATAATCACAAATTTTACATTTTCTTGTAACAATATTTTTAACAATATTTACATTTCAAAAGATAGTACAGCGAAATTTATTACTTGTACTTGTGTGAAAGTTTTTTGTAAAAAGCCGTATGGGTATGTACTTATATAAAAGAACACCCTATTTGAGGAAAATAGATTTATTTGTGGAAAAGCAATCCGAAATTAAAACAAAGTGACAACAACAGTAAAACCGGTTAAAAATACGGATGTAAGAAAAATGTTAAAAAAGGAGTATATTATCGGCCGGTCCGTAACATCGTCCGTTAAAGGACCGGAAACCACATCTTTAACGATCTTATTATGAGCCCAGCTACACTATTTATTTTTCTACACGCGCAATAGTGTCCCACGATAAATAATGTATGACAACCCATAATTATTTAACTCTTGGCATGTGCCCTTAGATAACTGGATATCGACTTAATACTAGGTCAACTTTGTTAATATGGAGGCTTCCCACCTACTCGCCGAGGACCAAAGACGACAAATATTCACGCACCCATCTGCTCCAGAAGAGGTCCAGCAGTCTTACTGATTTTTGCCAGTTACCCTTGCTCAATAAGTCACTGTCGGGAACAGAAGCTGAAATGTTTTGACCAGAAGATGACCCGACACTAAAATGTAATGACGTGACTGCCTCAGCGACATTGGGTTTAGTTGATACATGTGTCAACGGGCGACTATTAACGAGGCCTTCTGCTTCTGCTAGCACCGTTGCTAATATTTCTTACCAAGCACAGCTTTTTTGTAGTGATATTCTATTATTGATGTGGTGTAATTCTATGAAAAGACGTGCGGCAGGATGTTTTATCAGGCACCATTTCAAGCGTGGGTATACAAACTAAATATTTTTTTATTCAAGTCGGTAATTACTACGTAGGTACTTAAGAGTGGAGCATGCTATATATAGTTATTACATATCTCTTCAAGTGTCACATTTTTTGCCAAATTTTGTAATATGCAATGCCAATCATGCTTGTTTTTCAAATCGACTGCCACTAAACTCTTACTGTAGTTTAAGCCGATCGGGACCAGTTTTACAAATAAGTCGTTGTGATTGTTTACAAAAAATCAAATCTTATTCATAACCAGAAACGGTACCGTTAGTAAACCAAGGTTGCTAAAAATTAGCTTACAAGATTTATCCGGTGTGGCACCGCAAATAGCTCTGATACACTTCTTTTGTGCTATGAATGCCCGATATCTGTTCCATTGCCTCATATCATATTTCCGTATCGCAATATACATACGACCATAACAGTTTGGCTATATTTATACCTAGAAATGTTATGTATTTTATTTCTTTTATTTTATTAAATTTACTTTTATAATTCTAATTTTACTTTTTAGATAATTCCATTTCATATAACATGATTTGTCTTAATTAATTTTTAATTTATTAGATTGTAGTTATTTTGTTGTTAATCGAAGTTTCATAGTATTCAAATGCATTATTTTTTATGGCACTATAACTGAAATATCATCTGTGAATAAAATACATTAATGATTTATACCAACTTAATATAAAATATTGATCCAAGAACGCTCCCCTGAGGGCCGCTGATGTTTATCTATAATCATTTTGAAGGCGTGATGTATAGGGCATCACTTCATTTTTTGCCACCTTGTAAATGATAACACAATTTATATGAAAATAAGTTTGCTTTGTCAAAGCCGAAACCATTTAAGTCTTTATTTAGAATTTCGTCTAGATCTCGTTAAGGTTACAGATAGATCGATACTGCGTTAAGTACCAAAGAACCAAGTCCAACTTTGACAAAGAGTTAGCACAACGAATCTAACTGGGCTTCGAATCTAGCTTTCGGGAAGTTACGCTATATTTGCTCATCTCAAATTCCCCAGAGTCTGAGAACATACGCACTTACGTCATTGACATGTGGTCCTTAACTGTTGGCCTCGCAAACAAGCTCAGAGTCAACTTGCGTGCCATGGAGCTCGGTGTTTTAAACAAAGTTACCGACATAGTTCTGCGACTCGATAAGCTAAAATGGCAATGAGCAGACTACATAGCTCGTGTTACTGGTGACCGTTGGGGAAAAAAAGATATCGAGTGTCGACCATGAACCGGACGTCGCAGAGTGGGGGGGACCCCACTAGGTGGACTGATGACCTGGTGAAGGTCATGGTAGGTGCGGGAAGCCGGTGGCTGCAAACAGCTAACAGCCGCTCTTTGTGGCGCTCTAAAGAGGAGGCCTATGTCCAGCAGTGGAGTCATAACGACTAAGGATGTTAAAATTAAATATAACAGGTGATTAACGTTAATCCGGACACTTTTCTTTAAGAATTAATTAATCTAAGAAATTAATTGGATTCATTTCATAAAATGTGTCTAAATGGGGTTAGCTTTCAGCTAAGTACTTTGTATGTATTGTTGTATTGTAATGTAATGAAGGATAAATCTCATTATATCAGAAAACACACAGAAACACTTTCCATTTACTGTTTGTACACTTGTTTGATAGGGAAGTACTGATTTATTACCAAATACGCAACGGCATCACGGAACAACTCGGGCCGTGTTGATGGCTGATGATCCCAGTGGCGGTGGTAGGCTCCACAGTTGGTGACTGGATGAGAGGACCCGGTGGCTATTTCGGGGAGGTTCAGACATCCCTGCAATCTCCACGTGAGTTCCCCTTTTAGGTCAGCATTAATTGTCGACTATACTTAGTCGCGTCTCGACTGAAAGTCCTACCCCCAACATTTACAATCATGACAAGAAAGAATAGGATGAATTTAAAACAACGGCTGCACTTCCTCCCATTAAAATTGCACCTTGCGAACATTAGAGAACTGCACTCAAATCTCGTTCCGATCCATCACCATCTGAAGACCGAGAAGCCGCACCTATTCTTCTTGACGGAGACTCAGATAGCAACTCCGTGGGACGAGGCGTACCTCAACTACCCTGCTTACACGCTTGAGCATAAGTTCAAGATGTGTGTAGGGGTCTGTGTGTTCGTTCGCAATGAAATTTGTTAAAGGCGTCTCCGATGCTATAAAAAATCCGGGTTTTCCGTCATCTGGCTTCTGTTGGACACTGGGGTAGAGAAAATTCTTTTCGTCTGTGTCTACCGATCGCACAGCGGTGACCGGGGGATGACTTGGCTCGAATTTCTGGTGCAAAATCGACATTAATAAATCTGGACCGGCCTGACAATTCACCTTATGTTGCTGTTCGACTAAAAGATCACTGATATGATTTGACATGACTTTGCATAGAAGAACTATAAGATGCATTTGTTTATAGTTTGATTCGGATTGGCTAAAACGACCCACAACTCGAATGAGGCCATCCTTCAAAAAGGGTTTTAAATGTTGAGAAGCGCGACTACACGGCTTATTCAACTGTAAATTTCTAATTCCAGGTGATAAATAAAATCGCTGAAGTTCACGCAGCACAATTAATTCGGCCTGGTGTAAATCAGAGACAGCAACGTGCTCGTAACGTGGAAGGATTTTTAAAAATCGACAAATATAAACAACACTTCGTAGAAGAATCGACCACGATGAAACACGGTTAGCCAATGCTAAGATAGTCTTTCGACGGGTGGGGCAGTGGCAACTAAACGAGCGAGCAACAGTGAATAAAAGAAAGTTTTACTATTATTCGAACAAGTTGCCTTGAAGATTTTGACCACTATACCAAAATATCATTTGCCGAAACATTCGAACTAGTTTTGGCGCTGCTATCTAAAATAACGCACAATTTGGTGGTAAGTTTATCCTCACGGATAACTCCATGGTATGATATACGATCGAGCATGCTTCTTCTCTCTCAGATTTGGGAGGAGCGGGTGAGATAAAACCTTAATCCAAATATTCGACTATAACACTATCATAAGCCTCTTTCAACTTTGGAGATGCCTGCATTTTCCGTTACAAACAAAAAAAGTGTTTTTCGGCTGACTGAAATGAATTTCCAAGCGAATTTACATCACCCTTAAAAGCTGAATGCGACAATATAACGTCACTATTATTAACCGTTACTATCACGAATAGTCGTGAGACTATAAAACTCTTCACAAAGTTTATCATCAGGGCTGACAATAGAAGGCACGTTCATCTCTTCTATCTCCCAAAATTTACGGACGGTGGCGTCCAGCGGGTCGACGGCGAAACAATATAATACTGTTGAGTTGCAATCTAAACAAGAGAGTGCGGAACCAACAACAATATATCCAAGAACCGTTTCTAAGGCGAGCAGCGCGGGGACGGCTGACCTTGAACCCTACGCTGCAACAGGAGATGCGGGAAAATCAAAGCGCCAACAAACAAATCAATATCTCCTGGAACATATTATAAAAGACTCCCCGAACCGACAGGGCATGTCACACTACGATCTGGCTTACGATGATATCATGACCACAAATGTATATGGAGGCTCTAGGAATCCTAGGCATATTGAGTTAAAAATTATTTGCAAAAATAACCGTGTCACTTGTAGTGGCAGGATAGTGAGGACACTAGATAGATGAGGTTTCACCAATTCTGCATGAAGACTAAGATAAATATTTCTAGTTACTTGTGTAACAAATTCTTATGTAGTACTTCACAATAATATTTAAATAAATTTTAGTGTATCTAGTTTCATGAAAAATGCAATTTTCAGAAATGCCAATATTTCATAATAAGTAATTCATTTTAATTTGCCAAATTAATGAAATATTTTTATGCAAACAAATCTCTTCAAATTGTATTACTGATGAATGTTTAATGAATTGAATTCAATTTTAAGTTATAACTCTATAATTTAATATTAAACTTGTATTTATCATGTTCAAATCAATACTGTTATTGTCACATTATTATATACGTTTTGTATGTGATAATTTAAAGGTTTTCAAATTTAACTGGGTGCTTACGTTATTTTGTGCTTGTACTTAGTAATGTTGGTCGATTTCCTTTCTTTTAAAACTCATTTGGTTTTCTGAGACCATTCGTGAGCCTTATTTTTAATAGTGTATAAATAGAATTGTAATTAGTTGTAATAAATCTTGGTAGATTATCATGCAATATTTGGTAAATGCATGTAAAAAAATATTTTATTGTTTTGCTTGTTCTTATTTATTAAATAAAATGAAAGAGAGAGGATGTGGAAGGTAGACAAATAATAATTGTAATGAAGAGATGTAAGATGAAGTGAATAAATGATTGTTTGCTCGGAAGCCATCTTTGATTGACATGCCCATACCAATACAGTATGTACCCACGACAGAGCGGTACACGCTCTGTGCACAAAAAAAAACTCTATTACGATTAAACCGCAGTGTCTTGATGGCCGTCCTGTGTTTCATTTAATTTTGTTTAAACTTAGTATAATTTTGTTTACTAATCCCCTACCGGGACCGCATATTATCATTTGGTCCCATTTTTTCTAGATTGTTTATATTTATAAGGAGGCCTTTGTCCCAGGTAGTATCGTTAATAAGCTGACGACGATGACCAAAAGCTGTTTTCAAATGACATTTATTCATATGACATGTTTTTCATCAGCTACATATTAATAAAATTCTACTAATTTGCCTTTTTTATATAGTCATATTACACTACAAACGTTATTCAATTTAGTTAATTGTAGTAGGTACGTGTTTCTCTTCCCTAGAGAAAATGATGAGAAATACAATATTAATCAGTTTATATCGGATTACAAAACGCTATTACTATTTAATTCCTACGTTTACATTCTTTTCAGAAGCCGTGATTGGCAAATTGACTAAGATCAACACAACAAAAAAACGCACAGCACTAGCGACTGCACTTCATGCACTAGTGTTACGCGTAGAAAACGGGGTGGCAAAGAACCCCCAGCTGTTTTAACACCTTGTGTATCTAAACAAACCGGTGATACTCAAGAAATCCTCACGATTGAGAAAATTAGTGATCGGTACGATCAAAAATTATCCCCTAAATCCAGCATAATGATCAATTTGCGCAATGTACTGATTCAAGAGGTAAAGGATATAATAAATTTGGAGATAAGCAAAAGTGTTGGTAAGCTTAGGGATGATTACAGCAAGTAGCATTTATAATGGATGAAGTGAAGGACTTAAAAAGTCGCATAGCGTTCAAGGAATCTCTTATTAAAACACTTCATCCGAGCGTGATCAACTTAAGGGTGTAATTAAACGAATACAGAATCGTTTTATTGCAATCGAGAAATTATCCAGTTCCCGAAACGTCGAAAATGTGGAAATGTGGTATCAATATTTAAAACACTTTGTGAATCAATCAATTTCCCTATCTGTGATTCAAATATTGTCGCTAGTCGACGTGTTGCGAAGATGAACTTTAGTACCCACGTAATACATATAGTTGTTACCCTGACTTCTCCAGGTCTACCGACTCCTCTCAGCTGCAAATCGTTTTATTAAAGATAGCAAAGGAAACAGGCTTAATATTAGACTCCTCGGTTTGTCAGATGAAACCAATCAAATCTACTTAGCAGAACATCATGACCCTGACAAAAAATAATATGCTGCTGCAAGAAAATTCTAACAGGATAAAAATTATGCCTACTGCTGGGTGAAATATGGAAGAATTTATCTTCCCAAGAATAAGAAAGCTGATAATATACTGGCAAGTCTTTGCATTTATTAAATTCATTATAATAGCCAAACTATGTCTCTTAATTTTATTACAATGTCAAATTGTCATTATTCGTAACTTGCTTATTGTAGATATCTTATAAAGTTACAGTGTTACTCAAAATTAATTGGTATTTTATAATTGTTTTAATATTACTTCTGAAATTTTTTTATGGTATACAAGGCATAATCATAAATGTTTGTCTTGTTTTCATCACACTAGTATAATAATTTTAACGACAGCATGTCATATGTCTCTTTCACGTAAATTACTGTAAGTATGATTCTTTATTGTCTATGGAAGTACATAAGTACTAATCATATAACAATGAAGCTTCACCACTATTTTAAAATTATCGCTTATATTTACTTATCATACTTATCACTCCAATACAACTAGATCATTAATTTTTAATTTTGCTTCAGATATATCGGCTACATACTTCTAATTTGGTTATCACGTCATCACTCTGCGGTCGATCATATATCGTACTTATTTTTTAACCTGTACGGTACTTAAACGTTGTATATCTTTAGTTAATAGAAATGACGCTAATTAATAATACTTTACAGCTTTATTATCAGAATGTTCGTGGCTTGATCAAACGAAGTGTTTGGAATTATTTGATAGTATCCTATGTAATAATTATGATATTTTATTATTAACTGAAACATGGTTGCAAGACGATATACTTGATGGCGAGTTATGCTACTCCCGATATGATATTTTTCGTTGCGACAAGAGCTTGAAGCTTTGTCAAAGCTCTAATGGTCGAGAGGTCATGATTTGTGCTCAAAGGCAACTTGGGGCTACGTTGTTGAATGACTGGAATAGTGATACTGCGGAATCACTATGCGTCCGCCTACTGGCACAGACTTTAATATCCTTAAAGGACCTTTATATTATTTTGGTATACACGCCTCCTGATAGTTACGGACTTGCAGATCATATAAATAACATAATAAACAACATATCTCAATAACTTTACAAATACCCTAACAGTAACTTTTTGAAAGTGGGTAACTTTAATTTTCCTTGCATAAAATGTCACAATGGCTCGTATAATATTTTACAACAAGGAAGCCCTGACCTACAAAATAGTGCAAGGAAATTTGTAGATCATCTTCATTATTTAGGTTCCACCCAATATAATTATATAACTAACTCCAAATGCAGGGTACTTGATCTTTGTTTTAGTAATCTACCATCGAAAGTTACTCGCTCACTCAATCCTTTAATTAAAGACGATTCTTAACATCCATCCTCATACATGTCCTCGATTTGATGAGTAAACCCTTCATAGAAGTATATACCTCACGTTATAACTTCCGTAAATCATTAAGTCATAATCGACTTAATTAATGCCTATTTGTGCAATATCAATTGACTAGATATCCTTTCGTCTAAGGCACTTGATGAAGCAGTATCAACTTTTTACACCATTTTGGATGATTGCTGTAATAGGTTTGTTCCGCTCTCTACACTCCCAATTACAAAATCGCATTATCCCATTTAGCATGATCTTGAGCTAATAATAATAATTCGTAATAAAAACAAACTCCATAGAAATTGGAAACGTTTTAGTAATCCACGTGATCATGATGAGTTCTCATTACTGAGAGAGGTCTAAGAGAGCGCAAGAGCAATGCTTGCGCAATTTACTTTAAGAGCGACAGATATTATTAAGAACACACACAAATCCTTTTGGACATACGTCAAATCCAAATGAGGCAGCACAAGCTACTCTGAGGAATTCATGCTTTCTATTAACGTTTTCTCGAATGGTCAGCAAATATGTAATGCCTTTAACTCCTTTTTTGAGGTTGTCTTCATTAAATCGTCACCTAATTCCCATAGTACACAACAATCTCAACTATATTTAAATAACAACCAAACAGTGTCCCATATAGAGACCTCCCCGAAAATCCAATCTTCCAATAAAACCGAAGTTAAAACACGAAGAAACTCCCTTTGTATTCATAGTTTTTGTATAAGGAAAGTTGAAGTTTGAAACGATATTTTCACTCCATCATTGTTAAATCTATAATCTAAGATCACAGTGGTTTATGTGTTTGTCTGTCCGCTCTTTTTCCCGCTCTTTTTCCATTGTATCAATAACGTTACCATAGCAACGCGTTAACCGCAAGTAGTTCGTCTACCGGACGCTAGATGGCCTAACGGAAAAATATTTATAAATAGAAAAAAATTAAAGAATTTTGTCCACCCTTGCGAAGCCGGGACGTTCTAATTCCAACAACTAATTCATAATAATGGCTAGAGCACAATTGGAAAACCAAAGATTTTTCAAGTCCAATATTTATATTAAAGAGAATGTATATATATATATATATATATATATATATATATATATATATATATATATAAAAGGTTAGCAGTTCGAGTTCGAGTTAACATTGTTAAGTTGATTCCCAAGATAACGCTTCCCAGAATTGAGATCAACTTGATAAGTGACTTAGTCTTACTAGTTTCGCCGGCGTCAGTTGTAATAGATTTACTACTACTCTAATCACGGTTTCATTCTAAGTATTTTGGAACAGTAAGTAATTTGATAAATTTTATATTTGATTGTAGGTTTTAGGATATATTGTTAGTAAGTATTTAAAAAGTCATTAATTATATATTTTATATTAAGTTACCACATTTCGTGTAGTTATCTTGTAATAATAATTTTAAGATTAGGACTAGATAAGTATCTTAGAATTAGAAATATTATGATTTAAATATTATCAACATTTAGTCGGGCCTTGAAGCATCCGAAAGTATTATTAAGACATGACACTCAAAATCCATAGTTAGTGCTTTATAAATTTTCAAAGAAACTAATAAATAACTGTGTCGATCTCCTTACGATGCAAAAAATGACATTTCAGTTTATAAACAAATATTAATATTATTGAAATATATAAACACTCATAGTGCGAATTTTTATTATGTATTACAAATATAATATGAACGTGAAAAAAGTTATTCATTTACCCGCAACCATTGGTGTGCCTCTAACTAATCGCGTTATTTAAATTGTAGTTTGTGTTGCCTGATAAGTAGAATTAAGGAGTCTTCAGGTAACAAGTGAATAGGTATCATCTAGGCAGGCGCGTCATATCCTAGACTACAGCATCACTTACCATCAGACGAGATAGCAGTCAAGCGCTTACCTATCCACGATAAAAAAGTTGTAATTTTAATTTAAAAAATATTTTAAATTAAATTGCAAATAACTACACAATTACGTATAACAAAAACTTAAAATAAAAGTATTTAACAAAAATTGCTAATAATTTTAAAATTGCTAATAGTATGCGATGTAGTAGAAAAAAAGTTTAACTCTATTCAAACATATAAATTTTTGTTAATAAATTAGATTCTCATCCAAAAAATACTCAAAACAAATACTTTTAGCTGCTTATGAAAATGTAACAAAAATACTACGTTGAAAAAGTATGCTAGTTACTTTTTTATAGGCACTTCGACTTCCGTTAAAGGAACATATTTCCTTCTTGAAGTTCTTAAAAGTACTCGATACAAGATGGCACGTGTGAATTCGCCTATTGTTGATCGTAATCGAGCTATCTCACATACTTGGAAGAGTCTTATTGGCCGCTAGGTTTATTTTAAATGAACACTTATCGCGAATGGAAGATTTACTGCATATAGTATATCTGTAATAGAATAATAGTATACAACAACAAGAAATATGGAAATTATAATAACAGTCGCCGGCTAAATAAAGAAATAAACAAATTTATTTTACTAATATTCAACTTCAAGTTTAAAAAATAGGGTTCAAAATATTTTTTTTTACATTTAACGATAATTTTGTTCTTACATTCTCGTGCAGATAACACAATTAAATAAAGCAGTTTTTTTATGTTTTTTTGCGCGTATTTCATATTTAATCATGACGTTTCGACTCCGATACAGGAGCCGTGATTACAGATATGTCAGGATTAAATGTGAATTATGCTCTAAAAACCATAAAAAAGTTGTTGTGTTTAAATATAAAACTAATTTAAAAATTATGATTGTATACCAAACAACTTTATAAATTGCTACTAATTGCAAGCAATAAAAAATGACTTCATCCGTAGCTGATTATACTTTACATAAGTATAATTGTACAGCAATCTGTTAACAGTAAACAAATCTGACTATAGTAAAGTATGTGACGGGCGCTACGGTGGTGTCGTCATTAATCAAGACAATTTTCGAACAAAAGGGACGTGACGGCTGTCACTCTGGCGAAACGTCAAACGGGCTGCCATCTTGTTGCGCACTTTTGGATTGAACGCGAAGGAGGCCGACGTCATCAACAGATCGTCGACATTGCCGATTACCAATTAAATCTGTTTTAATCATACCAATTACTGATTATAGTTAGGGTAAATTGAGTTTATTTGATTAAATGGCCATCGGATAATTATATTCCGCATTTTTTTTGTGAATTACCTACCCTACGCCCACATAAGATGGACCCGTCTGATGATAATAACGAAATGCAGTTATATGTATATATTAATATTGTGTATGTCAAAGTAGACCGCAACGATTTGATACAATCTTGGGCCCTGCATGCAAAGAAATGAAATCGGTGTGAATTAAGAGGTTTAACCTTGCAAGCCCCTCTGAAAATTCTAAAAGTTTAGACAATCTGAGAGCTGAGATAATGGAGGTTTAGTAAAAGTCAGGTTATTTTGAAACATTTAACTGTCAGATGATTCCTTAAGTGAAAAAATGTTTTCTATAGACTAATGTTTTTTTAATATTTAGAGGATAATGTTTGATAGACTCGAAATTATAGAGAGGTGACAAGTACAGAGTTATAGAAAGGATCTGTGGGGCAGAACATCGAAGAATAAAACAATCTCTACTATATAAAAGAAGGACTTTGTGGGTTTGTTGCCTATATATGGTAACAAACCCACAAAATCCTTCTTTTATTGTTTATTACCATAGTTACCATAAGCCTAAGAATAACAGTTTTTATAATCGATTAACGTTACCATAGCAACGCGTGGCCGGGTTATACTAGCAACGCGTGGCCGGGTTATACCAGCAACGCGTGGCCGGGTTAGCTAGTTATGTATAAAAATTTAACCGTACCTATTTTATTTCTCTTCTAAAATAATTAAAATCTTATTAAGAAATCGTGCAAGGGGAACAATATCATAGTACCTAGCCCAGCTGAGGTACCTACCATATGATAGACAACGTGAGTACAGTAGCCTACAGTTTGTCTGCTTACAATGCAGTTGCAATAATGCATTACTATAACCGCCTTTCCTCTACGAAAGCTGTGAACTTAAATATTTATATAGAAAGTTTTTCGACTTCCCGATATATCGGGATAATATGAGTAGCTCTCGAAGTAGGCTGCTGTTTACCACTCAGCACACTTTAATTACAAAACTATCGATTTCAATATGATCTCCACAGTATGAGAGTCAAAATTGTGGGCGTATCACAGCGAATTGAACTATAACAATAATCAAAAAATGTACCTACAATGTACTATTTAGTACTAGCTCTAAAAAATTTGTACTTCCTTCAGAACGAAACTATTATATCAACGAACTACATAAGGAAAGTGGGTGTTCTATATTAACATTTGACTATTACACATTAAATATAATTGCACCCAAAATATGTACCTAAAAAGTAGCTGAAGTAAAAAGAAACAGACACTTAATCACTTGAGTAGTTCTTGAGAAATAAAACAACCTTATTTCGTTTACTAATGTTTATTATTCTTATGATTTTTTTTAGGTTTAATGTGGCTTTGTGTGTAATTAAATGTTACCTGCAAGTTGATGATTATGTTTCACGCTCCTCTAATGAAGCAGGCACGTTAGCCCTTTTCGGCATCAGATGTAAAAGCTCGGTATGGACCCAAACAAAACAAACCTCAAGGATAATTCATCCGTACACACAATTATAACTGCTTTTAGGAGATTCCTATATTTATGTAGGCTATATGTTTTTTTTATATAAATAATTTGAACTTTTATCAATATATCCATTTTTGATGGAACAATTTGTATGTTCCTAATGCAAAGGTTTTCTTATTGTGATTGCATAATCGATTAATCAATTGGTTACTCAATTTATCGGTAATGTCTCAAAAAATATTATTTTTATATTTCTCCGCTTGCAGATTGTGAATTATGCAGATGTTCAGTACTTTTGAGTAAAAAATATAGTTAATTTTTAGACCACATCTCAACTTATAACATTTTGGGCACACAGTTTTCCATTTCCTTTGAAGTAACGTGTGTTTTACACGAATGAGACGCAAAGCACATTTTTTACTATATCTATAAAAAAGACTCAAATGTATACTACTAACTTAACCGCGCAGCTTAGCGTGCGTAGTTTTTTAAACACTTTCCCAATTTTCCCATGCCAACTTGCAGAAGGAATACAACTCGTGCCACTCTTCTATTTAAGGCGACATATACGAGGTCAATGTAGCTGATAAAAAAAGTAAAAAATGTTGAAAACGCGTTTTAAAAATATAGTATTTACCTAACAGTGCTGCTGGCATGTTTACCATAGTACATAATTATAAAACATCCCGCTTACATAATATAGCCAAAGTATTTCTATATCGAATAAAAACAAGGCTTAAACTTATAAATGGCTTCCCGACGATATCACTTTTGTTAATATAGCTCCTAACTTCCATGTAATATTTAATAATACTAAAAAGCTTTATACGAGTTTGTTCTGTAGTTTTTGCGTGAAAGGATCGGTCGTCATAACTATGGCTCCTTTATATTAGTAGTAAAATTATCATTAAATATAGGTACCAAATTCAAATAATAGTTAAATCACGCCGACCACGTGATTGCACCGCACGACTACGCGCGTGTTTCAGCGCGTGGCAAGGGAACAGAATATTTGTTATTTTTTAACGATTTTCTTATTTTATTTCTATATTTTCCTTTTAGGCACGGTGAACGTTAATTTGTACAAACCCTGCTGGAATTCCAACGCTGTTGCGGTATGATGTTGATCTTAATTTCTCACACAGTAATGGCTGAAGCCGAGATAGAAAACTGATTTTAATATGACGTTAATAAATCAAATAACTCTTGTTGTTTCGTCTTTATGATAATTTAATGTGATAGCCAATAAAAATCATTAATTTAATTTCAAATATTTAAAAAAACAACTTTAATATATACACACACACACACTCACACACACACACACACTCACACACACACACACACACACACACACACACACATATCTTACATTCAAACCAATTGGCTAGCCCAAAGTGAAGACTGTAAGGCTTGTGTTATGGACACTAGGATGAAGGATAGACATACATATATGATAAATAGGTGTGTAATATTATAAATACCCATAACTCAATTAGAAACGCTCGTATTCATCATACAAACATCTGCCACTTCCTGGATTTTAACCCAAGACAGTCAATGCGAAATGCAGGAACGCTGCTGTTGTTCCAAAGGATAGTCAAACTTATCAATTTGTGTATTAACATTAATAGAATATGTACATGATAGAAAGTGTACGTTAAGGTAGCTTTTGCAAAAAAACGCATTATTCGACTATTTATAGAAATAAAAGTTACTACTTATATAATAAAAATACATACATACAGTTCATTCTGAATATAAGATTTTTTTTAAACAAATTAGTAGCTTCAAAGATTATACTGACTCGAGTGAAAGAGTAAGTCATCCAGAGTCTTTGTGCCTTCAAAGCTGGCATGTGAATAAACTAGACTGTACCATGCAGCTCTCGTAAAAAATGTATAATGGACGCTTCCTACCAGCACAATTGACCTAAATTGTAAATCAAGTTGCGAATAATTGACGAAAAGTTTATCTTTTTACTTGATTTGTCGATTGCAAGGCAAAATGACATGAATGTTAAATAGTGAAAAATGAAATTCAAATGAAAATACTCTATATTTTATTGCAATACCATAATACAGCCAAAGGTGATAAATTTACATAAGATCATTTTAGACTCCGTAGGTGTCGGGCATGTCCAAGAGATGTAAAAAGAGATACAGCTTTTATGTTATATAATATTTTTTTAATCTTTCAAAACCTTATGAATAGTTATTTTATTATCATACCGACATCAATCACCATAACTTTAATATCAAGCAAAAAATCAAATTATAATCGTCTGCTTTTACCTAGATATAGAAATACAGATATTTATTGTTCCTACTTACTCTACCATTTACGTAAAAACAGCTTCTGGGAGAGAGCCGAAACATCAAGACAAACAAAGACATATTTAAAGTGTCGAAAACTCTAAACATCTGAATTATCCGATATAACGTATTGCATAATATTTAATTCCATAGTTTGACATTTATTTCCTCCATTTTTATTCAAGAGGGCCAAGAGGCTTATCGGTAATGACGATTTTTTTTTATAAAATGCTCGAAAACCTTAAGCATAAAAGAATGGCCTACTAGCCTATTCGTTTTTATAGGATACTTTTCGGAGAGCCAACAAGGTTGTGCAGCAGAATTGCACAACCTTGTTCCGCCATCCCAATTTTTTCATCGGACAACCAGACCAGAGCCACCATTATATGGTTGATATACCAAAGAGTCGCACTAAGCGTTTTGGTTCTAATTTTGTGATACGTAACGCTAAGGAGTGGAACTCTTTGCCTGTGTCTGTGTTTCCTGACAAATACAATTTAGGTATCTTGTTGTCACGAGTGAATAGGTATGCTCTAGGCAAGCGCGTCACATTCTAGATCGCTTCGTCGCATACCATCAGGCGTGTTAGTGGTCAAGCGCCTGCCTATTTACTATATACCTATAAAAAAGGAATTTTGATCAACTGTTTGGTGCAACGGTAGCGATCCTGCCATTCGTTGGGTCCTTGGGTTCGAGTCCAGGAAGGTGCAGATGTTTGTGTGCTTACTAGGCTAGGCTAATTGGCTTATTGTGAGAGATATTATATTTTTAATATTAATAGCGTAGATTTATATAAATAGAAAAAGTTTAGGAATTCTATAAATTCCTGCTTGACTACAAGAAAATTTATGTGTAAAACATCGACACACAATATTTGACCTTAATTACGAAACCATGTCATTTATGTTGAGTTACAGATGGTTTTGAAGTTGTCTGCAGAAGCAGAGAAGTTTAATATTAAAGTAATAAAACAACACGTAAGCGTACACTACAAGTATATTATGAGAACCTCGTTGGTGTAGAAGTAACTTTTGCAAGTGCTAATCATCGGGCGTTGACTATTATTATTAATTCGATCTCCTCCATATTTCACATGGCACGGGTGGTCCAGCGCAACTGTTAGGATCCATCAATATGCACTAAGCCCGCGTGGTCGTTAGTGACCCCTTCTCTCAACGGTCTTTTCTACCCTAGGGAGAGCCCCCAACAGTAATAGCATAAAAAGCTGATAATGATAACGTATCCTTCGATTAGATTTATGAGTTTTCAACCGCATCCAAATTTAACCTTATATCTTTATTCGTAAATACTGGATGTGTGTAGCTCAGCGATAAAACACGCGTACTAAATTGAACATCTGCGATTAGAATAGTTAAAACGCACTTTCCAATACCGCATCCGAACGTAAAGTTTTGAAATCGACCTGCCTACTCAAAGAAAAGTTAAATAATTATTTGACGGCCACTTGGTTCCACGAAAGCGTTCCTACCTTCTGAGCCAAAGGTTCCGGATTCAAATCCTAGTCGGGGCAGATATTTGTATGACGAGTGTAAGCATTTGTTTCCCAGTTATGGTCGTATATATACTTATTTAATAATTTTATACGTTATTAAGTATCCATTGTACAGCTGTACTCAGTTTGGAAATCAAAACTGTTATTAAGGCAGACGCTGGATAGCGTTTTAACCAATCTTAACGAACAATTACAAATAACAATCGAAGCGTTTAAAAATAATATTTACAGCGATGTGGCTTTGCTATAAGAGAATTTCAATTACACAGAAATTGCACAACTTAACAATCGTTTTGGCTGGTCAAATAAAATCATTACATAATAAAGTTACGGTAATTTTAAATAAGCTACCCCTAGTAACAGATCTATTATCTAGTAATTATTTACTATATGCTGTTACTGAGGTTAGGTTATTGGATACGGCCGTTAGAGACAAGTTAAAAAGGAATTTTTATCAAATTTTATAGTGGCCATCACGGCTACAGAAAATATTTTTGTATAATGACATAAAGTAGGGTTAGGTTAGGAATTTCATCTAATTTTATGGCAGTCATTACTACTTATAAAATTTGTATAAGACATGCAGACTAACTCATTATTTTCAGAATACTGTCTCAATAAAAAATAGAATATAACAAATGAGTATGAATTGAAAAGTAAATGACGATCATTTTTATTGGGCAAAGTTATTTCCGCAGAAAGCCAGTAAGATAAATATATAAGGGTATATTTTTATCTGACTGTTTTTCTGCCAAAAAAAATATCATTTAAAACTGTGGATTTTATGGCGCGTATCCATTCGCCCAATAAACATAATCCACTTCAGTAATACAAGAGAGTACCTCGACGTATACACGATCATAAAATGTAAATGCTTTTATAAAATAATAAGATATTCATAAAATTCATAAAACACTTTACAGCAAAAGTGCTAAAATTCAAACTTATAGTTCGCTTTGACACGTCTTTACAGTTGGCACTAAAAATAGACAGCTTTCTTTAGAAATAAATCTGTGGTAATCAGTATTAAACAATACAATTATGTTAAATTAAATAAAAAAATACTTTTGAATATCAAAGCTAATTTTCTTGACCTAACTGAAACTTGAGCTTCAGTGAGTAAATAAACAATTTCAGTCCAACCTGACTATTGGATATCTAAGTTAATTCTTATTTACAAAATCTTTCAAAGCCGAGTTTTTATTTCATGACATATAAATAACCATAATTTTAGATGTAAAGTGAAAGTTCTTCATAATCAGTATAATATACGATGTATCTATTACGTATTCGACATATAAATTTACTTGTCGCAAAAAAAATGTGACATGAATACATAAGACGCCAATGTAATTTGAGACGAAATTTGGTTAGTGTTGAAATGTAGAGACCGAGACTTGGATTTTCAAACTAAACAAAAGAGTAAATATATTAATCTGTTTTTTATATGATAATTTTAATTATTGAATAGGCCGTCATAGATGCAATGCAATACTTAATAGACAGGTTATCTTTGTTGCCAGCTTCTTGAAACTCGCAATTTTTATATCCAAATGGAGGCTCTAATGATTTAGTTAAATCGATAAACATAATTGTAATCAATAAATCTTTGAAAATAAATTGGTTGATTAGATGCATCTTGAATTTATTATGAAAACCTGTAGTTTATTGTAATTTTTATCACAATGTAAGGGAAATGCTGTTATGTGTCATTATATTCAATAATATATCCTTGGATATCTTATTCCAAAATTGCGGCTACGACATACTCGTACTTGCACATAGGTTCATAAGATACTTCAAGAAAATGAGCTTGGCGCAAATAGAAACGTGCGCTTGTGTGCGCGCACATACTTAGAATACTTATACCAGACGAGTACAAAATCTTTGCTTTTGACTTTTAACAACAGCCGTATATCCGTGTATCGATGGCGATCGTAAAAATGGGCAAAGACCCTGGGTTCAGATCTTTCTGGCATTTATTCTTGAGTAATTGTAGTTTAGTTTATATACTTCTTAAGTATTATATATCCGTTATTATAAATCCTCAACACAAGCCTTTTCTAGTGCTTCAATCGATGGGCTAAGTCCGCCTTAAGTTTGTGACTTAATGGTCAGTAATTTCTCTTTACTTTTATTTTAGTTCTTTAAATATGCTTCCACTAAATACATTGTTTTGCAAAAGAAACTTTGTGATTGGTCTGAACTATGAAGACATTGTATTAACAGCTGTCATGCGAAGAAAGATAAATTAATTAATTAATTATTATTTTGAAAAATAAATAAAACTCATAAATTGCCCCGTAACTAAATACTACTTTATATTACTAAAATGATCATCAGTTTTATAAAACATAGAATACAAAATAAAATATTATTATTTTATTAAGTTACGCCATAGATTCGCTGAGAAACAACTTAGAGAAAAGAAAAAAAAAAAAGATAAATGCACGCTAGTTGCGTAGTGTAGTGTTTCTCCATTTCAAAGTTAGAGAAATTGATCGTTGTTTTACGCCTAACTCACGCTAGAGAATAATACCATAATAAATCACGATTCACTATAGTAAATACGAGATAAGTTTATTTTGTTACAAGTTTAGAAATCTATAATCTAAGAACACAAATTTGTGTGTTTGTCTGTCCGCTCTTTTTCCCGCTGTTTTTCCATTGTATACGCGTTACTATAGAAACGCGTTACCGGGTCAGCTAGTATTTAACAATAATAATAATATTTCTCTTAATTACACCAATTAGCCTAGCTCAAAGTGAACACTGTAAGGTTTGTGTTGTGGTTTCTAGGGTAACGGATAGATATATGTAAATGATATGTAGCTATATATATATATATATATATATATATATATATATATGTATATATATATATATATATATATATATATATTAATACCGATGGCTCAGGTTCAAATGCTCGTATTCATCTGCTCCTGCCAGGACTCGAAACTAGTACCATCATTGCGAAAGACAGGATCTCTACCGTTGCATCAAACCTTCATTATAATGGTATTTAATTTAAATAAGCTTTAATTTTCACAAACAACAAAAGGAAATTAAGTAAATGTCTTATTACATAAAAATCTTTATATATTATATGTTGCAAAATCAATTTCCAGGGTAATAATTATTATTTATCTTTAAATCTATCTTGTAAAATAAATATTAGACTAATGAATAACTACTAATAGTAAGAGACTTATCGGTTCGGTCAAATCTTTTTATAAATTTCCTCGTGAACTTATCTTGAACCTCACTCTATGGCTACCTACAATTGTGTACGTAAATTTATAAATTGTAATCTTATTTGATCATTTACGTCGACAAAAACTTTATATTTTATAATAAATCATCAAAATATAAAGACAAATTCATCATATTAGAACGTTGTCCCATTCTATCGTTAAATTCATAAGTATTTTTTCTTTAAGTATAAGCTTTTCAACTTGTGTCTATAATAATCAAATCCTCAAATTTCATGAGTATGTTATACTATTCTCTTTGAACCTACCTTGAACGTTCACTGTGCCACTGCCTCAGACACGTTTACCTTCACCGACAAATAGTAGATTAAACTTGGCAATTTTGAAGGGTCTTTCTTTCGTGCCAACATCGTCATCCTTTTTTTATCAATTTAAAATGCATAAATCTTGTATTCCATCACATCGGAATATACACATTATAATTAAATCGGATTTATAAGTGGTCAAATTAGTAACAATCCAGTTTTTGTACTAGCAAACGATAGTAAACATTATATTCACAAGGCTTCTTCTTATTCTTATAGCACTGTTTTAATAAATATCGTAGGTATCCGCAAACTTACTTACACAACTCAATAAAAGCGTTGAAACTGTGCACCCAGAATTATTGATATCAATTAAGTTGAGTAATCAGAAAAGAAAACAAAATAGAAAATTGTGCGATCACTTTGGCAATTTACATTCTTATTCCCAAAAAAAAAGCTACGCGGAGCGCTCCTAGTGCATGCTATTTTTAGTAGTTTGTACTGCTAGAAATCTATTAAAATAATATTACAATATTAAAATTTATATGTACTTTACAGACGTATTAAATGAACAAAACATGTGTAAAATTTATTTGAAGTTTTGGGCTAATTCATATACAATTAACATTGAAAAGCGTTAACAACTGAACAACAGTTATTTAATTATGACTATTTATTTACAATTGAACAACAGTTATTCAGTTTTGTCTATTTTATTGATAATGCTTGATTGTGTTTCTCTCTCAATTCCAAAACACTATCAGGCAGTTATACTTTAATATACTTTTTATTTTATACTAATTTATGTTTGACATAATAAAGTTGCTGATTCAAAACTGAATTCAAAATTTCTTTATGTATATCGAAAAATAACTTTACCTTTACAGGTATCGGTTTCGAACAGATAGCACAGACAAAACAGACGTATTGTAGCTGACCACAAACAATTTATGGCAGGAGTACGACCTCCGAAATTTCTACGTAACAGTTTTAAAACGTTTGCGTCCACCCATCAAAATTAAAAAAAAAATGTATCAAATTTGAGAAACCTTTTTCACTAAAATAATAATCCCTACTGGATTTAGATGGACTTTTTATTTATTGCCTGATAACAAACCTTCGTTGTCTAGTATGGATTTATGGTATTTCAAGTCGTAGATTCCTAATACTATTATATAACATATGATAGATAATAGGAAAATTCACTACTAGCTACACAAAATAATAGCGAACCATCTGTAGCGAATAGGTATACACTAGATTAGGAATATGGACTCTCATATTGAGTAAACAGAAAGAAAAGCACATAGACCTACAAAACAACATGTAACTGACATGAAACCTAGCCGCAATAATAAATCTGCAACATTTGATATCCGGATAAAATATACTAGGTACTAGTAAAAAAAACATGCAATAAACGCGTTTGTCGATTAAGTAGAAAAGCCTTTTATTCCGACAATCTCTTATATTGCTCCTATTTTTAGAAGATTATTTTCTGTTCACTCGTAGTGGATACAATTGCGAAATATTTTATTGATTACAGAATCATATACTTGTCTCACGTTCATAAAATACGTCTTGTACTTCTTGTATCAAATCTTGTGTGTCGATTGAAGTTATGTAATTTTTAAAGTATGTATTTTTTGAACAAGAATTTATTTCATTTCGATTTGATTTAATTTATTACATTAAACGACAAAAATTAGCTATTTTTGTCGTTTAATCTTGGAGTATATCCGAATTATCTATCTTTTTGCTGAGAAATGAAATGTTAACATAGGGAGAATTGATTTAAAGTTGTAATTCCGATTATTTCTGTAATATATTTCAAGATACGGACCAGACAAACTCACCTTTATAATATGAGCAATGTCATTAATTGTTTTTAGATTTGTTATAAGCAAATCCAAAGCTTTTGTATAAAAGTATATGAGTCCAAAAATGCTCCTTGTAAATTTGAAATTTGTATGAACAATATCAACAGTGTTATTCTATTCTAAAGTATAGAATAATTTAGTGTCAAAGTAAAGTAAGAAGCTAGTTTGGATTATAGTTTAACTTCATGATAAATTTTAAAGCGTGTAATGAAGTGAATTTATGTTTAATGAATGTCATTAAAAATAAATTTAAATATAAATTTTATAGCCATGCTTGAACATTATATGGCAGTCGCAGTACAGGAATGACAGCACGTAAATAAATATATATGCTAGTAAGATATAAAATACGTGTGTAAAAAACAACCACGCCTCCGAGCCCTCAGATGGGATCCGAACCCACGACCTTTCGCAATCCGGGCGACTGCTCTGACCGCTGAGCTACCGAGACGCTGGCAAACGTGTCGAATTTTACAAACGTATTCCAACTTCTACTATGAGCTAGTATCGTTCCACCAATGTTGAACGCTAACTACCTTCAACATTGAAAGTAATATTTTTACAAATATTAAACAATCAATTAAGATGGAACCAGCTATAATTATGTTTTTATTTAATTTTTTGCATTCACAATGCAATATTGGGGATGGGATCCATCTGAGGGCTCGGAGGCGTGGTTGTTTTTTACACACGTATTTTATATCTTATAGAAATATTGCATTGTGAATGCAAAAAATTAAATAAAAACATATATGCTAGTTTTTAGCTTGTCTTACCCAACAAAAGTAATGTGTATTATTAAACAATATTACACATCCTTTTCACTCCCCTTAATGCAGAGAGAAACAGTCGATTCAAAGGTCGTAGGTTCAAGTCACACTAGATCTCAATCAGACTAGATCAGAATTTGCGATTCAATGAGATGGTCTGACTTGAACACCAATTGGCCCACAATTGCTATGATAAGTATTTTATTGCTCTTTTAAAGAAATTATGCCGGCTCCTTTTGAAAGATGGTGAGAAAATTGTCACGAAAAATATTACGAAGAAATGTTTTTATTTATTTATTTTTGAAAAAATGTTTTCGCCTATTTGTTTTTTAAACCTTTCTTTGTACGTCAATGTTTCCTTACATACACCATAGTTAACATCACCATGAGGTCAATTATGTGGACTAACTAGTTCATAATTAATACACGCACTCATAATGGCCAAACATTGTACGATTATCATGATTTTATAATATTGACATCTTAACATTATTTTGTTGTTATATATCCCTCAAAGTTTAACTAATAAGCAACAAACAACCTGCCAGCTTCAAATTCTATGAAAAAATTAGCAACACGCGTGTATGTAATAAGTACTAAACTCGAAACATCTCACGGTGTTTTATTGGAGAAACCTATGTTTATCGACAATGTAAATCAGTTGATCATCATTCAACAACGTGACTTTGTGTTCATACGAATCGGCTCTGCAACTCTAGCATGTGATAAAAAACCAAAGAGTATCATCGTGAAAACTCTACATAGTGTTTCATTGTAATGTATCCATATTTGTTAACTATTTTAACATCATTGGGTTATCAATGTCCCCACTGCTGCGATACAGACATAGGGTACGTATATATACCAGCAGACAGCACATGGAAACACTCTAGGAAGAATGAGCAATAATTGACTATTTGGGTCCAATGCTTATTGAGGCATGCTAAATACTGTAGGTATAGCCGTGAACTTAACATGTCTTTCGGAGCACAAAGGAGAGCGAGTTATCCGTTGACAGACCCTCCCGAAAGTTTCACCTCTGAAATCTTAGGCTGAACGAGCTAAACGCTGCACCATCGAGCTCGTTTAATATATATAATCCATTTGAAAAAATATTTGTAAGGTCCATCTTTTTACCGTAAACCCTATTTAATATGTTCTCACTAGTTTTAGGTGTAAATATCTCAAATTTAATATTTAAAGAGGTCTACCAAAATTATATACCAACTTATATCCTTTTGGAATGTTTTGAATAAAATGTACTATAGACGGATCAATTACATGACACATGTTATAGTTGTTATACTCGTATTATTAGATTCACGTCGAATTATTTAACGATTGTTACATAGTTTCAAGAGAGTTACGTAATAATAAACAATGATAAAGCTTAGTGTGTAGAAACATGGAGTTTCTAATAAAGTGGACTGGGAAATTGTGTGAAAAACAAGTGAAGCATCATCTAGCGGCGACAACTGATCGTAATTGTTATCGTAATAACGGAGAACTTAAGTATTTATTATAATTAACTTAAGTAGTTATTAATATTTGACAATTTTTTAACTCAAATATAATAATTATATACAAAATTTATCAGAGTTATATTTAAAAAATAGACTGTTTTAAATGTAACTCATCAAAATACTAAAAGTTCGCTGAATTTTTTTAGTTTACAATACATGACGGTTTTTTTTTCTATATTGACACTTTTAAAAACTTCGTATCAATAATATGTTAAGATCCGTCCACTGATTGTTGTACTGTAGTCAGCACATCAAACTATAGGCTTTGATATTTGCACCTATTCAAATTCAAATTCAAAAGTTTTTATTGCACTCATGTAGTATACATAGATGGAATTGCAGAACCGATCATAAGCCCTGTCAGGGTGTCGCAACATCATAATAGATTTATTATCAACTATAATTAAATAACTAAATAACATTTCAGTTTGAGATCAGTGAACCTTCCTTGCAATCAAGATCATTTAATTTTCAGAGTATTGTCGACTCTATATTTTATTATTTTTATGTGAAGTTTGTTTAGTTTTATTTATTGACAAACTATACAGATTAAGTTAAGATGTATATTTCAATTAGTGAATGTTGTAACAAAAGCTGTTGTAACTCTAAGTCAATAACAGAGTTCTGTTTCATAGTTAATAAGGCAAAAACAAAAAAATGAGAATGTAAAGGACAAAAAATTATAATATTAGTGAGATATGCAGCACAGCATACTTTATTTTTACAGCATATGTGAGTTATAATTACGTGCATTTATTTAAAATTCATAATAATTGGTCGGAATTACCTTTTATTAAAAATAATGAAAAAAAATACAGGTATAAAATGCATACTATATCTTTTTATATACTACTTACCTTGGTTTCCCCGATATTTTCTTCAGTTCCGAAAAAATTCTGTATAATTAAACTAAGTCCTATCTTAAGAAAAATAACATTCCATAAGTGATGGAATTGGTATCTCCAAAAGTAATATCTATATATAACCATATTTATATTAAATATAGAAAAACTTTTGTGTTATAAGTATTGTTCGCATTTTTGTATGTGTTGTGGTAGAAAACAAAGATTTAATAATGCTTTAGTTTTCAAAAATCTATACAAATCTTGTAAATTAAAACTAAAAACACGAAAAAATAGACGTTGAGGCCCCCTATGTCAATGACGCATCCATGTAAGTGTATTAAACTAAAATCTTATTTATAGGAATACTAGATAAGATAACCAATAAACGTAGCTAATAAATCCGTACTAGCATTATTGAGGGGTGATAGTTCGACCCCACATCCCTTGGTCTTTTGTGGGGTCTATTGTACCCACCCTACTAAAACGTGATATTCACAAAGGGTTTGAGACAACGCGACTAGAACTCTAAATAACGGTCGCATCGGCCTTGTTTGGATTAGGGTTGAAACTCTCGTGTGATGCTTTTTTATTTTATTAATTTAAATTTTTGGCCATTATGTCAAATTTTGTTTTTTTTTATATATTTTCTATAATTATCTTAATTATTGTAAACGGTTATAATGACAATCTAATAACATACTTGTGTTTATTAGCAATCCAGTTCCTAGGCTTTGTAATGGATTCGAAGTTAGCCACGAATAAAAATTTTATGGGTTTTATAATGAGTGGCGTTGGTATAATTTAAAACACATCCTAAAGCAACCATTTATGAAATTACCTTATTTTATTACTACTACTAATGTAGTATTATATTATAACTATATGTAGTATAAACTTAAATTTGAGCACGTGTTAATACACGTGCTCAAATTTAAGTTTATATTTTATTTGCGATATTTTAAAAAATATAGGCCAGCCAGTATTTTTTAATCAAGAAGTACCCCTTTAGTACAATTTTCAAATGCAGTAATACTTAGTACAACTAAGAAAAACTATAAAGCCTTTTATATAGTTTAATGCGTAAAGCAGTCTTTATCACACTTATTAAGAAAGAAAAAAAAAATACAGCGCTTAAAAAGAGCAATAGCTAAATAGTTTTTGTATACAAAACAGCAATATAATCAGTTGGCAACCCTGTTTAGAATTGAAACGTTCACAGGGTGACATATTGTATGGGCTGATAATTTTGTAGTTTTGAGAGTTCAATGAGCTCAAAACTTTCGCTTAAAAACTATACATCATTTCACAATACGGGTAATATTGGATATTACTTTTTAAATATAAAATATCGTAAGATGAACGGATATGTTGCTCTTATAGTTAGTTATACTAAGTGTGAAATCTACAATTAGATTCAATATATACCAGGGGCATTCATGTTTAATAAATTGGAAACAAGTAATGTAGTAATCGCATAATCTACCCAGAACCAATATGATATAGAAAAAAATTGTATTTTCTATGACTCACCCTGGAATCCAATGTAGACTGCTAGTCAACCCAGGAATTTGGCAAAGTATGGTTCGTTATTAAAGCGACATCCATAGTACAATATCTGTTTAGTTTGGAACTAAATTGTGAACTATCCAAAATATTCCTTTTGAAAATATTCATAGTAAAACCTTAGAAAAACATATAAAATATGTTTATCTATGGTTCTACTGCTGTATACTCTGTTTACGTACTTACTTGTTACAATTTCGTAAGTCATTAAAAATTATAAAATAACTAAAAAGGTGAAACAAATATAGAAAGAGTACCTTATTTTGATAGGACCATGTCAACATTTTACGAAAATATTTTTAATACAAACGGTTAGAAAAATATATTTATGAAAAGGTCTTCTCTAGAGATTGAAATTGAACACCAGAATGAAAACGGTTATTTTATCAATCACAAAAATTTTTAACAATGTCTTTTTATAACATGTATTTCATAATATTTGGCCGCTTATTATACAATTTTGTTACAAAAGTAAATGTATGAAGAATTCCGAATCATTATTTGTTATAAATACTTACATGCAAATAATTACACGTACAAAAACTAACGAAACCCAGACACTCATAAAAAACTCGTTAAAAGCCGGGTAAACAGCGAAATCCGCAATTTACTATCCGGAAAACCAGATGGTAGAGTATGTATTACGTGAACGTAAACGCGGGAGAAAAACCGCAAACAGGATACGAAAACAAACGAAAACTTTAGGAAAAAAAATCTTAAGACTCACCGGTTGTATTTCATCTCTAGTATGTTTTCATACGCTGATGTCACAAACAATGCGTGGGAAAATTAGGTTCTATTAGTGACGATTGTCCATTGTTTTAATAATTGCGAGTAGAAACCGCCTGTTAAAACTGCGCGAGGTGCACTCCCGTCCACGCTCCGTCGAAGACTGGCGTCTAGAGGAGGGTTGAATCATATAGGCCTTTTCTAGTCCCAGCTTTTCAATTGCTTTGATACGCTTATCAATAGGGAAAACGTCACGTTAGTTTCAAAATTCATAATTAGTAAATTTGATTAACGGCACTTTTTGGCTATTACGATTTCTAATTGTCAACTAATTTGAAAGTAGGGTATTTGAAAGAAGGAGGGTAATAAATGTTAAAAAACATTTAAGATTAATAAGGACTCAAAAATGTTAAAAGAACTTATAAAATCTTACTTTCTTTTCATTTTATGTATCTTATTTTATCGGCAAAAAGATTAAACAGACTTTCTTATATTATTTATAAATTGCCGTTATTCATTAATTTCGGTGTTAAATTTAAATATTTTTTATATGTACATTAAATATAAAAACAAAATATTATGTGCCAATAACTAAAGTGAAATTTTCGGATGGGAATGCGTGATATTTAATGCTCAGTAGTCTGAAGAAAGGTGAAACAATAACAAAACTACATATTTATTTGAGTATTTCGCACCAAAACTATTGTGAATGTTAAGGTATGTCCATTTTTATATGAACATGTAATATGCAGAAGTATTTAGTCACCTGATAGTTAAATTATTATAATATAAAGATAATTATAAAAGAGCGCATTGAAAATGCATAAAATATATAAAAAATATTTTAAAAAGAAATCACCCGATAGTGTTAGTTAAATTTCCGTAGGTGGGCAAAAACCACAAAAGACGTTACGGCCCCATTTTAGCTTGCATGAAGAAACAGATTCATAATTCGCCTAAGATGAATTTATGGCATCTTTTTCAGCCTCATACACTGTACAGAAACCGTGTATGATATACAGAATATGTATTCAAACTAATAGACCTAAAGAAATGTATTAAAAAGGGTTATCTCACATTTACAAATATTTATATCTTAGGGATATCAATGTTTATTATGCAAAATCTTTTGAAAACAATACGTCACATCCAATAACCCACAATAAATATAAATATTAACAAAGCATACAAAAGATAAATAATTTAATGTGTTACAATAGTGCTTTTTGTATTGGCATAAAGGTAATTTATAATTACTTTGCGATATCAAAGCTCTTAATCTCGCAAATTAAGGTAATACAGCAATTAATGTGACGTGTATTTTAGTCTGCATGAATATTATGCTTTTAAAATGCAATCATTTGCTATGCTTGCTATTTACATACAAGCTTTTGTGAAAACCTGTACCAACTACATATTTAGTTGAGTAGTTTAACTAATATGTACAAAAATAGATATATAAAAAAATTGTTATCAATAAATTCGCACATTGCTCGCCAGGTGTGGGTACGATGTTGTCTCATATATCTAATTTGTACATTTTGGTCTGCAAACTATACACAGTATGGCAATAATCAAATAAAGAACTGAACTTCTATAAGATGTGGTTTCTATGTTTATGTAAAATTTCTCAGCCATACTAATGCTATTAATACCTATATAATATCACTATTTTCGTTATTTACTTAACCTGTATCAGAAAATATGAGACCTGTTTTATAGGTTTTTATTTTGGAATATTTTTTACATTAAAAATATAATACTCCATTTCTTGAACACTTTCACGATATACGGCGGTTTGTAATACGTATTTTTAAGAACTGGTCGTAATACTAGACACAGAAATGAGATAAAGTTATAGTTATAATAAATAATAAATAAATATTTCCAACATTTACACCAATTAACCTAGCCCAAAGTAAGCACTTTTAAGGCTTGTGTTATGGATACTAGGGTAACGGATAGACATACATATAGCATACATAAATAAGTAATATTCATAGAAATATATACAAGCATCCATGACTCAGGTACAAATACAAACATCATTCATCATACAAACATTTGCCCCTTCCGGGATTCGAACCCAGGACCGTCGGTGCGAAAGGCAGGATCGCTACCGTTGCACCAAACAGTCGTCAAAATTATGCTTAATGAAGATGCAAAAATTAGTTATATGTATAAGCTTATTTTACGGGTGATTTTTTTATGCATGTCAAACTTTTTAAAATAATTTAATACGATACAATAAACTGTATAAAGTAAAATCTTCCCACGTAGTTTACTTTTTTCCGTTTTCTTGAGTTCTACAGCTCAGATACGCATGTGCCCCTCTAACTACCCTATCGTGATTTTGTAATTGATTTCTGCCTATTCCAAGGTTGCCTGGGAGAAATCACTTGCAATGAAAAGGCCGCCATTTGTACGTCTTGTCTATAATATATTTCTATGTGTACGATAAAGAATATTCATCCAATCAATCAAAATAAAATAAGAGAAATATCGTAGAATTTCACAAATAGTATATATACAAAACACACACATGGCAAACACGTTACCACAGATAATACTTAAACTTTTTTTAGTTTGCATTATCCTAAAAGTTAATACATTTTACATCAAGACATCCTATCAAATACAGGAAATAAATATGCAAGCGCTTCGTAACAGGACATAAAAAACGTTCGTGCATAATGTACGAAGGCTATATGAAATAGCTTTACATGGCGGACTTGAGTGATGGGGTCTTGTATTTGCCTTACCTTTGCTTTATGCTAAGTTTCATGAAAATCTAATAAAAAAAAATGTATACATCTATCTACATAGAATTCTAAACTGGCAGTTTTCACAGATATATGAAACTCAACTTGGAGCAACATTAAGGCTTTGTTTTAATCAAATTTTATGAAAGTATATAGATTATCGTCATTTAAATATTATTTAATTAGCTGATAAGTTAAATCCATAGCAAAATGTTACTGGAAGGTTTTACTTTACCGGTAAAACCCGATTAAAAATTAACTAAAGGGTAAAAGGAGGGTAGGGTATTACGATAGGGTAAAAATAAGTTATGAACTGTAAAAATTGTTCAGTTAAAAGTAACAAAGCTCATGGTTTAGTTAGGTAAATAATTGAGAAGGTACTGTTTTATTGATTGAGGATATATTCTGTATTACAAAAAAGTATCATTGAAGCCGAAATTCTCACTAGATGTAGTTCAGACACAACTGAGTTCCAAGACTCCCCAACAATTTCCCATCCCAGTTTAAGCGCACGCTATATCCCATAACCACTTACTTCGTGATGACCATAGATAAGTCTCAGGGACAGATTCAAAGGGCTGCCGGTGGTCACCTAATATCCGTTTTGGCCACGGCCAACTAAACGTGACTTCTTAGTTTGATCTCGATAAGCATAAGCTCCGCAAGGAAAATCGTTAATATCATATATTAAAAAAATATCTAATTCACATTGAATTCAATCACATTTATAAGCTAAGCTAACTGATTTATACAATGGGTCAAACTGGGGGCGCGTAATAAAATCGAATTTCAAGCGGACGTAGGCATGAGTGTCAGCTAGTACATTTTAAAGGGCTATAGTACGAGTATATTGCCTGTCACATAGTAGCAAAATAAAAATTTCCTAATTGGTTGATATTATTAAGAGATTGGAAATAATATAAACTGATTCCTTAGTATTTACAGAATTTCAAATCATAAAGAACGTCCTCCTATCGATATTGAACAAAAAGAAGAAACTAGAACACTAGTTTCCATACATACTTGGGATCAGATGTCTGAAAATTGGCTATCAATTAAAGAATCTACAACATTTTCATGAGTCCAATTTTTAAAGCTATTAGCAATGGCCATATTAGTAAAATCTTGTAACTTATATGTTAAGTTTTTTATTTTGCATTGAATGATTAAAAATACCATTTCAATATTTTAATTAGATGTCAAGATTTCTACTTATTTCTTGTCATTTAAAATCAATAATTAATAATATCATGTACTTTAATACACATTACCGGAGTATAAGAGGCGATTAGGTGGAAGGCAGAAATAAAAAAGGAAAATTATAATTAAGATGATTTATGACATGTACTCATGTGTTAAATTACATAATTTTCCCTACAATACAATTAGAACAGTTCGTCAAAAAGCAAACAGTTAATCCTCTATTTAAGCAAATTTTGCTTGGATGGAGAGCCGAGTTTGGTGTCCAAAGTCAAGCAACGGTCAGTCAGAAAGTCAATCGACATTCAAATCCGATTTGGAGGCAGGGGTCTAGAGCAAATAGTCAACGAAAAACCTAGTACCTAAGAATAGCGAATGACAAACATTTACAGTCTTAAGTGTAAACAACTCAAGAGCTGCTTTAAATATTGGACTATTAAATAATTTATATTCATTGTTGGAACACATAATTATCTTTATGGCTAACCTCAATAAAGACTTAGTTAAATTCTATAAATTTATAATATGCATTAAATAAACATATCTAATTATATTATCCATTTATTCAATATCCATGTTACATAAATGTTACCGCTCTAATAATATAGTTGACAAAACAGTTGTCTTTACAAAGCTAAGTGTAACTTTTTATTTATTTATTCATTCATATTGTTTACAAAGCCTGTTTAAGTATCGAAATAACAAAATGTATTTTATTCATTTTCTCCACTTGGCCATTGCCAATAGAGCAAATTTTTGAACAAACTAGTCACGTGAAACAGATGCATCTTCTGGAAAAGATCGACATTGTAACGGTAGGGCCTAAAATTCAGGGATGGTTTGGTGTTTTTTGTTCAATCGTCATAATTTGAATTTGGAAAAGACATTTCCATTCTGCTCTAAATTAAACCTGAATTTGCCAAAGTTATTTTGCCATCAATTAAGTTACATAAGTGCTCTCAAATGGCAATCATATTGAAAAGATTCGAAACCAGTAATTTAAATACAAGTCAAAAAAATTCATGAAACCATTGTTTATACTCAATAACTATTTCTTTACCTTTCTGTATATTAGGTTTCTATAGAAAAGGTGCGAATGAACATTAACTATTGAGATAATTTTGTTAGAGTAATAACGCAATAGTAAATATGACATAATGTTGTTGACATATTTGCTTAGTGAACAATCAACCTCTCTTCAGTATCATGTTATATTAAGTAAATAAATAAATGGCAAAATGTGGCCAAGGGAGCTCTGTAATAAAGCCACCCACCCACAAAGAGTTTGGGCTCGTGTGATTCATCTTGACAAATAGTCTGGTCCTAACTGATATCCAGGGTCTGCTGATGGAACATAAAAAAACCCTATTGAATTTGTGCTCGTGGGATTCGTCTTCATAAGCACTTCAGTTATAGATGATGTCCAGTGTCTGATCATTACAGTTCTCCTCTTACTAACAAATAATAAAATTTAGTCAAAAAAATTATTACTCTTGTCATGTAAATTATTATCAAAACTATATGTTTTATTCTTCATCCGAGGCTGACCATAGGTACACAGACTTTTTAAATCATACAAACTTTTTGAAACGACCGTCTAAAAGGAACTATAGAAACAAATATTTAATATACATAATTAACTCATATGTATTTATGTAGTTATCTCAAAAACAACCTTTTTAACAGTACCTACTTTTTCACTAAAATACCAGTTACCAATTGACTTATAAGTCAATTTGAGAGTATTCGTTTAGTTTAAAGACTCCGAATATTCAAATAAGTGCCTTTGCACACCACCTTTTTTAAAGCACCGTCGACACGCTCTTGTTTGTATCGATACAAAAGCGATACGCGATACTCACGCGCGTCAAACGCAGCTTGACTATGAATTCATGTAGGTTTTCAAAGTTCTCCATTTGAATACCTGCATAGATTCGGTCCCGCTCTTAAATCGGTATCTGTATCGATATTGTATCAACACAAACGCATTAGATATACAAAAAAATTATTTGTAGAATAAATAAACCTTAAATCTATTTCAATTAATTCAGCTAGGTATACACCTTAACATACTCTTATATTTCTTATTTGCCCATCTCAAGGTTGTCAGGAAGAAATTGCTTTTAGTGATAAGGCCGCCATTTGTAGATATCCTTGTGTTTATATAATCATTAATGTATTTCTGTGTATAAATCAAGAATACTCATTCATTCAATCGATCAAAAATCTTAAAAAAGACAAACCAACTTTTTAGCAGTATACTTTATGCTTATTCAATAACATTTATTCAATGGCTACTTAATGTCTTTAAACCTCTTGTACTTGTTGAACTTAAAAATAAATTTTATGAAGAATGCATTAATTAAACATTAAATCAGTAAAATTGTTTTCGTCATGAACTTTTCATTAAAATGTACTAATGATACAGTGACATTCAACGCCACCTAGGAAAATATAATTGAATCTCATGTTTTAAACCACCTTCACCGCTATTAACCTTTATTAATTAATTTTGAACAGACACACAAATCAGAGATAAACAATAAAAGGATTTGGACCAAATTTATTAGCTTTTCTTTGCATCAAACTTAAATTCACAAGTGCCAGGCAAATTGATAAATAGTAAAGTAGGCAAGCAAAATAGGCAATTCATTTCATATGTATGCTTGCTTTAACTTGCAGTAAAGGCAAATACTTTTACACCCCGACTCTAGATGGCGCGACTTGCCTGTTTAATGTTTGTCTCTAAATAAATATGAAGCATTATTGCAACATTACGATACTTGAAATGCATTTAATATGATAACAAATTTACGATACTTGAAATGCGTTCAACATGATAACAATAATAATATTTATACCTATACTGTGTTATATCACCGGCAGACTTCTGTCAGCATTTTTATTTTAAAATTACTTTCTTATTTTCGCTCTATTTTTATGTTGATTTCGTTACAGGTTTTTTACTCTCAGTTTTATAGAACCTATGAGGAAAATAAAATTAAAAACGTTAAAATTTCGAAAATCTATTTTATTCTTTCATCTTTTTTAGTTGTGTTCTTGTTATTAATTGTTTTTCGCGTTGTCAGTCTCGAACTAAATAATGAAGAATGGACAACAAACATGAACCTACCATAAAATTTGCTGTTAATAAATAATTTAACTTAAAGGCTTTGAGTTGTCTAGACCGCATTGGCAGTGATTAACTTATAAATCCGAACTACCTAATTCTAAGACAAGAAGCGTGCCCTAGGACGTAAGGCTATGAATAAGCTAATGGGAAAGGATGCGCAGTAGATTTAAGATAGGTATTATCCTTTTCTAGTTAAAAAAATGCCGCTTTGTAATTTGAAAAAATGAAAATGAAAATAACTTTATTCAAATGCACTTAAAAATAAGAGGTTTTGAATCGTCCAACATTTTTACCTACCACCCATTCAGGACGTCTTTTAACTCACAAGAGGAATGGGCGCAAGAAACTCGTCAGCTTTAACAGAAGTAACGACATTTACAATATAATACGTCGTCACCATACACAATCCACAAAAAAAAATATTTTGTTATGACAATACTAATAGTGTTATGATATCATTATTTCGTTGATTACAACAAAGTCAACAAGTATCTGTACTTACTTAAAGTAAGTATCCCTGAACATTGCAATAACATACAGGGTATAAACGACAAATTTAAGAAAGCAACAAGATTTATGTTTAGTATAGTCAATAATACTGAAGGTTAAAGCAGACCCATTTCCAAAGGCAGCACCCGTTCACGAGCATGACGCATAATACAGCCATCGCTTCGCTCAACCATATCTTAGGGAACGTAACGACCCGCACCACATGCCACCACCCAAGAAATGTATTAAGAGAGCATGTCATACTGTAACTACCAGTAATAAATTAGTTTTAAAAAATTAACAAATGCTAATGTTATATGACACAACCTGTAATAAATAGTGTCATGTTGAAATGACACATATTACTTCCATGCATCGCGATCTATTAATTAGTCGTTGACCTTGTAATAACCTTTGGACATGAGCTTATTTTTTACATACATTTTAAATTTATGATAAGGCAAATCTACTATACTTTGTGGAACTTTTCTTAAACTTAAAATTATTCGCTTAAACGAAACACATCTGGTTGTATTTGGTTAGAACAACACTGACCATGTTTAGCGCAACCTGAGCGAGTGAAGCGAAAGTGCAGCAAAATCAACAGGCAAAATGCACGATTAATTTTCGACATAAGTACAAGTTTCTACACCTAATCTCTTTTTAATGTTTAAATCTACGATAACGTCAAATTTCTTTGTCATGCTGCATAGGCTACTTAGAATGTTTTCATAACTATTTATTATTGTAGTCCTTGAATTTAAGTGGGCTATATACAAAATTGAAGCAATCACTTTGACCCGACCTATTTACCTAAAAATGTGGTTAAGCATTTGCCTTAAACACAGTATAGTTAGCAGCTCATCTTCAATTGGTATACATCCCTACTAATATTATAAATGTGAATGTAAGTTTGTTTGTTATGCTTTCACGCAAAAACTTCTAGACCGATCGTCATGAAACTTCGTACATATATTCTTGGAGGTATTAGAAGTAACATAGGATACTTTTTAATGAAAAAAAATGCGGGCGAAGCCGCGGGTAAAACCTATATATATATATATATATATATATATATATATATATAATGGAGCTAAAGTGGAAAATAGAATTATGGATAATTTAGTATTATCGGAAGAATAATCTGCTGTTACAGGCACTTATAATACTGCTTTTCTTCAAATAAAAATCGAACTATCGATAGCAATATTAATGGTACTATTTATAACTATTATTTTTTTATTTTTAAATTCGATATTATCCCAAATTTTATAAAAACTACAATAAATGCTATTAGGCCTATCTTAAACTCGCCATGAAAGTTAACAGACATAAATCACATTTTAAACCACCTGTGAAAACATTTAGCTCTTTGTTGAGTAATGTTGATTTGAAACAAATTGAAAGTAATACATTTTATTTTTATCTTAATTCATTAAATTTTTTAAGTGTTTCTTTTTTAAGGTTGTGGAAGCTCTGATAAGAACGTTTTTCTTTTAACAACAATGAAAGATATTGGAAAGAGTTTAGAAAATTTAAAGTTGCCGTGGAGGAATTTTAATTGGGTGATTAACATTTGGGACATATTCAAATGTTTCGTTATAAACAATGTAATGTAAGCTCCTGCTTACTATTTTTTACGCTTAAATAAATAAAAAACCTCTGACAAATTAACCAATCTTTCAAAATAACGAACGTAAAAACAGCACGCTTACAAAATATATCTTTTAACTTTAATAGAGAGCTCAACATATGAAAAACATAAATAAACCCATTGAATTCGACTAATAACAATAATTTAATAAACAATTAATTAAAAACAGATATTTTTAGTTATTCATGAGTAAAGATAAAATTAATTGTTTAATACGAAGTTTTGAAAGTTATTTTAGATTTATAGTAATATAAGTTATAAACGGGATTGTAACCATTTACCTTGTTTTTATTGAGTTTCCGATATTAACAACAAACTATTTTAAAACAAGGTACATGGTAACAATGCCGTATATAACTTATATTACTGTAATGTTAGTGACCATGAAAGTCGGAAATATTTCTAAATTTATGCGTCAATCAATATTAGAGTAGATTGGTTTTAATGAGTATCAGATTATGTGACAAGAATTTATTCAATGTTAAGATATAGATAATCTGATGTTTACTGGGGCTAAGTATCGACAGAAGTCTTAAAAATAACAACGGAAAGTAGAATCATTTACTTACCTGATTTTATATGAGGAAGGTAGAGTTCAAATTTCACCAAATTTGATGTTTCCGTATCACACCAAAATAAACGGTTATATTTATGGATGAAAATATACACTGCTGGTCTTTGACATTCACTTTAATTTCTAAAGTGGTACATGTGCACTCCTATTTGGACTACCCTAATGAGATACATGGTTATATAGATGTTGCCTATAAATAGATATATCATACAGGTTAAATTCGTTTAGGAAAGAAAATATAAATGAAATACTGTTTTTTGTAAGATAAAGCATGAAGTATTAAGCTAATTAGTTATATACTATATCGAAATATTGTGCAAAACTTTTGTGACAACAGTTTTTTTAAGAATAAAGTCTCCCTAAAATTAGAGAAGAAATATCGGCAGTAAGTTATCACTTAAAAAATAATACAAATGTGTTTTTCTATATCGATAATTTTTAAAGATCTGACTTTTGTTCGTGTAAATACCTTTATAGTACCTGGTATAGTTACTAATGCCTCAAAGGAAATAATAATAATATTATAATAATAATAATTTCTTTATTTCTTCTCTCACATAGAATTACACATTGTGCAGTTTACGACTTAATCTAAAAATAATTTTAAAAATATATTTATAATAATGTGTAGAAAAAATTAAATAATTCATAAGATCAAAAAACCTAAAATATTATAATAATATAATAATAATAAAAAATATTTCAGAGTGTGTCCATAAAATGTTAGTACCTAACAATATAATTATAATGTACCTATCATTTAAAACAAAAGTGTGTTGTTTTTTTTTTATTTTTTTTTATTTGCATATTTTTATTACATATACTTAACATATATTATACATACTTTGTACATTTTTTTCATTCTTAGTACTCAAGAAAGAATGTAGCGTTCCAAAATGGTAACAAAGATTTTCTCTGGAAAACAAAATATTAGAGACTGTAAAAAGTCTTGTAGTACTACTTATTATGAATACAAACAAAATATGTGTAAGCTTTTCAGCGCTTTGCCTTATCGCATTAAATGATGCGTTGACAAATAAATGCACATCGGCAGCCACGACGCGGCCCGCAGTATGCGTTCTGAACGCGGCAGCGTGGCTCGTGTACAGCACCGCGTTTACTCAGTGATATCGCAACAAAGTTAATCATAACGTGATCATAACAGTGCTTTAACAACACATTTTGTGCAACTAAACTACATGTAAGTGTATAAAAGTACTACAGAAAAAATAACAAATTAAAACAACCAAAAAGTGTTATCGATACGAAAAACAAACGATAACAAATAGTGATTTTAATTTGTATTATAAATTGGAACGTTTACTTTGAGGAGACCGATAACAATGTTTACACATAACAATGCCGTCCGAAAATAAACTTTGATTCCCGATGTGTCGTTTAAAAGTACAAAGGGATCAATAGAAAATCGGAATATATTTTTGATAAGCGAGAGTACTATTTGGAAGATGGCCAGGTATAAAAATACAATGCTTATGACAGTCTCAGTCTGTCTGCCTGGGAACCGCCCGGGAGACTATTAACGATTGTTTTTTGATAATTGCATTCTTTAATTAATTTAATTAATTTAACAGAGTTACTTATTAAGATTATATTATATTTTTTTCTGAAAGCTGAACTTAAAGTAAGATAAAAACAGCTTCTTTAGGCATTAAGACTTAAGAATCTGCAGTTTGGCTCAAATTAAAAAGAATGTGAACAATTAAACCTTGTTCCGCCGTCCCCATTTTTTCATCGGACAACCAGACTTAGTAATAGGCGCCACTTTTATATGGTTGATACACCAAAGAGTCTAATGAACCAAAACTCGGTACGCCGCTAAAGAGCGGAACTCTTTGCCTAAATTTGTGATAAATACAATTTCCTGATAAATACAATTTAGGGGTCAAGTCACGAGTGATGAGATTTCGTTCCAATTTTGTAATCCATACCGCTAAAGAGTGGAAGGAACTCTTTGCCTGAGTCTGTGATATATACAATTTACGAGTAGGGGTCTTTAAGTCACGAGTGAATAGGTCGTGAAAATCTAAGCAAGGGCGTCACATTCCAGATCGCATCGTCGCATAACATCGGTCGAGATAGCGGTCAAGCGCTTACTTAATCACGATAAAAGCAATTACACACACTTGATTCCACATGTTGGTATAAAAACGCCTTATCACATCTATGCATAAATTCAAATAATAGGAATAAAACCGGGAAAAAGGTTAATTTTTATATTATTATACGACTATTTTGACCAAGCGAGTGTGACCCCACCTTCGAATTTAAAGCAATTTCATTCTTAACGAAATGTTTTTATTTATAAAAAAATTGACTATCTGTAAAGTCGGTTTTCAAACGAAAATTTCGGTTTACGTTCGATAATTTTACGTGATAACGTCATAAGAAAACATTGATGAAAAATTACATACTTTTATGAATTGAATTGAGTTATTATCACTGAATTATCATTATTATGTATAATACAAAGAAGTTAATTGAAAATTTCATTTTTTTTTCGATAAATTAACATTTATTTGCACTCGTTAATTCAAATATTTTTTCACTTAATTATACAGATTATTTATCAGTAACAATATGCTATAAAAATTTATTTACAACTTATATACTATCGCTCGCACACTTGGTTTAAGCGAAACGTGACAATGACGGAACGTGACAATGAGTTATGCTTTTTCGTGCGTACAGCCGTCGTTCATCGATTTATAAGAGGTTACCACATCAAAAAATATTTTATTCGGTTCTTACACTTCCGCGCACTACACACATTTAAATAAAACCACTTTAACCAGATTTAATTTTGTTTTTATATTCAATCGTGACGTTTCTACTCCTTTACATGAGCCGTGATCACAGGATAAAGCAGCAAATATAAAAAACAAAATTAATTGCGCAACCAATCTCGTTAAAGTGGTCTAATTTATTCAGATATATTTTATTATATTTTATTCAGATCGAAAATTGCAAACTTTTTACGATTTCTTGAGACAAAGTTGCTATAAAGACATTACAACCAAGCGTTGACAAATTACGTAGGTTTAACCATGTCTCGGCAGCTTAATGCTTTACGTTGTAGCCCGGATATAATAGAATGGTTATTTCAACGATATACATTTTTTTATTTAATACTTATGTCGCTTTAATCAGTGCGACATAAAAATATCGCATGTTTAGCTAGCCATATTATATTTAATCTACATCCCACTCACACAACCAGGAATGACAACACATTCGCAATTTGCACACTCGACGCCAAATTGCAGTTGTTAAAAAGTAAGGTCGATGAATTTTGTGATGTAATATGTAAATATGTATAAGTACAGTTGTAGAATCAGTAATAACGTACAAATGTTACAGTGAATCTCCAAGCTGTATTATACAAGGCATAACTAGACACGCGAGAACCTGTAAAGCCAAGTTCAAGCCCAGAAAAGAGATCTAGTGAGCAGCACTCGTCTGTTATAAATATTACAGAAACCATTAGGAGCCACTTTTGACTTTTCGTCACACGAAATATATTCGAAATAAACACACCAAAAATGGTTGATTAATTGAGACCTTAATAAACTAGCATCCCACTTTTTTTAACCACAACTCAAACGGTTTAGATATTGACGTCTAAATATCGTCATTTTTGTAACTGGCTGACTGCAATAGATAAAAAGTAACAATTGTTGCCAAATTTGACCAAAGGGAAGTTCTAACTTGGCATCCAGCTATTATGGGTATGCAGAGGAAAAAACAGGAAACAGAATATTTTAGATACGCTAAATTTTTTTTAATCATTCGATTTAATTAGGTAAAACTTCGCAGATCTCAAAATTATAAGAGTAAAAACTTCTTCTTTTGCTTCGCAGGAGAATAAGTAAAAATGATAATATAAGTAATAATAGTGTAAGATATGAAAGTGATATTGAAAGAAGATTGAATGCAGGAAATCGAGTGAATGGGGCTTTGCACGCTTTTATGAGCAACCAGAAGGTGTCTATAAAGGCCCGACTGGTTGTGAATAGAGGCGTGTTGGTACCGACTCTAATGTATGGAAGTGAGTCTTGGGTTGGGCAGAAGAGGCACGAATGTATGATGTGGAAATGAGAGCTTCAATAACTTCTTGTAGCTGGAGTGAATTTGATGGATCAAATAAGGAATGATGTAATAAGAGAGTTGTGTGGTGTGGAAGAAGTTATAGTGACAAATAAAAAGGGATACTTAGATGGTTTGGATATGTAGAGAAGATGGACAAAAGAAGATTAACAAGGCAAATGTGCATGGGCAAGTCGGTAACGGCAGATCAATACGAACTTTCAGGGACCAAATAGAGGTGTCCTGAAAAAGTCAAAAGTACCCTTAACCAACAAGCTTGTATAAAAAGGCAGTAGAGAGTTGAAGTAGCGAGAGATGTATGTCAGGATCGTGGTAAGTGGAAATCTGTGATCTCTACCTACCCCTGTGGTAAAAAGGCGTGATTTTATGTATGTATGTATCTATGAGAATAAGTTCTATGATGAATGGTTCCTTTTATCGTTTTTATAGGTACTTGCTAATTATTTATAAAACTTAGCAAGTGATAATAACTCATACTGCTCCATACAGCGCCGGCTCAGCGGTCTGACATCATTGCGAACAATAGTTACATTTGTGGTATACGAGAGAAATAAATTCTTATGCAATCTTGCTACCTACCTACTTATAGATACTTATTTGAGAAATATAAAAGGTTTTTAGTATTAAACAAGATTAACACATTAAGCACATGATATTTCGAGTTTTTGTTAAGAGAATTTAGTAGTTCTTAGGTTTTTATTGGCAATCTAGAAAATTTTATCACGATTAAAAAGGTGTACGGTAATGTTTCGCAAAAACATCTATGTAAGTAAGGGGCTAGTAAATGACTCCATAGGAAGAATAGAAAAAATGCCATCAAACTTTGTCATCATTTTACCTTACGATCTGACTCGCGTCAAGATTAGTGTTAACTTAGGTTCCAGATACTAAGAAATACATATTATGTTCACCAGGAACATTTCCCTATTTGCTAAGTATGTGCTATTACGACTCAGAAATCACAAGGCCCTATAGTCTTGACTGCGTTCTTCTCGACATAGGCACTTACTAGCACTTCAATATTTAGCAGAAGGCAGGCTTACGTTGCACTTGCTAGAGTTAAAACACTAGTCAGAATACATCTTAGATCCCAGTCAAATTAAAACACAAGAATGTTCTATAATAAAATCGGAACGAACGTTATATCGCCCTGAACCTGCCATTCGAAGAAGTTTCTACGTCTACAAATTTGCAGATGAATGGGCAATACACTCTAGTATTTTGAAAAATCGAAATATTTAAAAAGTCATTAAGAAACACTTATACGCATTCTTGTTTAATTGTGAGGAAGTCTTGTACCCCAGTTGAGGAAAAATTAATGGATTCATGCTTATTCCAGATCAAGCTATCATGGGGGCGCTATTCCGTAGTGAAGAGATGGCTCTATGTCAGCTGTTCGTGCAACCAGAAGCCGCATACATATCGATGTACCAGTTAGGAGAGGCAGGCATAGCGCAGTTCAGAGATGTAAGTCAAAGTAAAGTCAACTAAGCTTCTTCAGCGCTATAGGTATTTTATTATTATATTTTCTCTTTTCCCACAATCCTGTTCCGAAACGGTGTAATTTAAAAGTCTTTATAATTAAACGCAGATAAATGATACTGGAGACTACACTTTATACCTCCTGAAGACTACAAAATAGGCTGCAGTGTTTTATAAATTAGTGTCTTTTACTTCGATTTCTAGCCCGCCTGCCAATCATGGAGATTATAGCAATGCATGTTTGAGGGAGTTTTTTGTCCAGCAGTGGACGTCTTTCTGCTGTAATGATGACTATGACGAGAAGTTTACGAGAGCTCTATGTTTCCTTTTAGTAAAATGGTACCGTATAGTAATTTTTAGATCTTCAAAAGTTTAAAACAACAATAATTTCACATCACCCCAGAAAAATGAAACAATAACCTGTTTTTGTCAATAAATCAGTTAGTCTTTTATGAGACGACTGGTGACTCTATCTTATTAAAACCAAATTGCTAGGTGGTCTATTTCATCCAATTGTCAATAGAGAGAATAACAGCCATCCACCACTCGAATAAAATGTGGATCATCGCTGAATAATTTCTAACAAGGAATTTAAAATTAGAGGGGATATAATGCTACTGAAGATTTTGCTTCCTCTCGCAACAAATACTAAATATTTACCAACTAATTTACTAACAAATCCTGTCAATTGATAATCGGTATAATTACCATTAGCTCTCAAAAATACCTTATCTTTATATATAACCGGTTATAATAATATAGTAAACAGACTTTTCGTCTTTTATTTGTGTTTATGCAAGCTGATTCCATATATTGCTAAACCAAGAGGCGTAAGACGTAAGGTAAGGCGTATTGACAAAATCTTTGGCAAACATTTTAATTGGATGACAAATAACAAAATATATGTAATGCGAGGTATGCTCAACACAGTGTTTGAATTAAAATATTAGCATAAAACCTTCATTAGTCGATAATACCTTAGTTCTCGAGAATGCTTATCGCTCAGTAAACAATATAATACTAAATAATATGGTTATTGATAGAATTGTTAAAGCAAACTCCACCAGTACTGGAAGATTAATTAATATCACGTATGCACAACTGTTGAGAACTTCAGTAGATAATAATTCAATAACATATGCCGAAGTAAACAGTATGAAGAAAAACAAATTACAACAAAGAGACTTTACAAAATGCGCACTTATTGTTGAACAGTGACCTCTTCCAGGCAACCTTAGGATTAAATGTTTTTAATATTGATAATTATAAAATTAGATTTAGTCAAAAAAGCAATACCACTATTTGGATTCGGACTTAGGATCTTATAATAACCAATGCTCTCAGTAGGTACATGATGGCTCTTTATTTCCTTTCCCAACTTCTGAATTGCCATACTGCCATTCAAGCTAATAAAAATAATAGAGAAACAAGATTATTTAACACGTCATAATTTTTATAGCCTACAAACTAACAGCAACTTATTGTCGGCTACAAATGGAGCTCGAACTCGTCCAATTCTTTTAATTAGAGTATATTAGCGTTTTTTAAATGACCGAGATCGACAGAGGTCGAAGTAGTAGCTCTGGCCGCATTCTGCGATAGGCAAACATAGCCCAGGCCAATAGATAGGACTGTGTCATTATTATCATTTGTCTGCGTTGAAGAAGTATATAATTGCTTTCAGATCTGTCCATCTTAACAATTATAATAGTAGAAGTTAGTAAGTAGGTACTGTAAGGCTTTTGTTATGGATACTAGGGTAACGGCTAAACATACATATACGTAGATACTTAGATATTAAATATTTATAGAAATATATGTAAATACCCATGACTCAGGTACAAGTATTCTTATTCATCATACAAGCATCTGCCTCTTCCCGGACTCGAACCCAGGACCTTCGATGCAAAGGCAAAATCGCTACCGCTGGACCAAATGGGACCTATACTAATAAAACTATAAAACCGTTTTAATACTATGCATGCAGGTAGCTAATATGTGCCAATGACTATCTAGTTTTTTATAAATAATAATAACGTGAAGAAATTCAGTTAATGTTCTTCCGTTTAAATAAAAATATGCATTAATAGGTTTTTAAGCATTAATTTAACGATACACGATACACGAAATAAAAACATTTTATGACTTAGCAGAAACATAAATCTTATTATTACTTCTTAAGCAATTGGTATTTTTTCTTAAATATGTGCGAAAATTGAACGTAACCACCTATAATATTCATTACTAAAACCTATATTTCAAACAATACGAGTGTAAGCTCTAGTTAGTTGGCAAACAAATCAATGTTTTAAGTTCTCTTGAATGTTAAACATTTAGTTCTTACACTTCCGTGCTTATCGCACATTTAAAGTGACGATTAAATATATAAAAAAACAGGAATAAACGCGTCATTGATTCGGTGAAATTGGTTTAATTTAAATGCATTTTTAATGTTTTCTGTTTTAAATTCAAAACATTAAATTGTACGATTTTTAAAATACGCCTAATACTAAATAAAAGACATAAGATACGGATTTCCATAGATCTATCAATGTGCCTCGGTTAATATTTGGAAGTTTCTTCGTTCCCTTGTCTTGGGTAAATGTTCCCCCGACGCTTATTTACATTTGTTTTCTCTTGAAGACTTCAATAATCATATTTCCACCACTTCGTTTTAAATCCTTCCACTAAAGCCAACACCATCAGAACCATTACGTCCAGAGCCCCGTAACTCTCGGAATCCTTCTCATTTGCTCCAGTTACACTTGATGAGATGAGTAAGATATTGCTTTCAATAAAATCATCAAAGTATTTGGATGTGACAATGTAAGTAGGAACTTGATTGTCACTATTTTGGATCAAATCCTTCCTGTGTTAGTGCACATTATTAATATCTCTTTTGAGAAAAATGTGTTCCCAAACACATGGCGTAGAGCATACATCACTCCTTTACAAAAAACTCATCTTCTCAACTTTTGATATAATAACATCTTTTATTTACTCCAAACATCTTCTAACTCCATTTATATAAGATTGGGCATTGGAGAATCAGTTGATCACTATCATAGTTCTCATCAACTACTCCAACGCTTTTAATATGGTAGACCAATCATGGTCTACCATAATTCAGAATAGCAAGCAAGATATCAATCTAGCTTACTGTTCTGAAGTCTTTTAATTTTCCCCACTGGTATTAGACTGGCTCTTTAACTATCTTAACGTACGTCAACAAGCGGTGTGTGTTGGCCGTGAGATATCACTTTGGAGGGATCTATCTATTGGTGTCCCCCAAGGGGGAATTCTTTTTTTTCTCTTATTTTCCATTTTTATCATTCTCCTTTCCTTGTCGCTTGTCTGCTCTTAGCATTTGTACGCTGAAGATCTACAGATTTATGCTTAATCAGTTGCCGAGGAAATAAATTCCACTATCTTACTGTCAAATGCAGATCTTGATAGCATCAGAAAGTGGTCAGCAGATTACGGTGTTGCGGTCGATCCGGTAAAATGTAAGGGTATCCTTGTAGGCGGCTCGAAACAACGTGCTAAGATTGACAACAGTTCCCTTCGCCCTATTATGTTCGAAAACTATGTAATCCCTGTCAACTTTAGTGTTAAAAAATCTCGACTTACATATCGACAGCTGCCCTTACCTGGACTACTCAAGTTGCTGAGGTGAGACATTCAGTTACAGCTTCTTTACGTTTTTTGAACCGTTTAAGAAATTTTCTACCCATCAAAACTAAGACCGCACTAATTATTTCCCTCATCTTCCCAGTCATTGATTTTGCTGATGTCTGTTATCCTGAGTTATCCATTTTTTTTCTGCCTGCGCAAATATGATCATATTACTGCTTACCGATCCCAACTCAATTGGCTACCCATTCATCAGCGCAGGTAGTCGTGACTACTATTCTCACTGAACTCTATAGTTAACAATCCCCACTCCTCAGAATAGTTGAAATGAAAATTTCAGTATATGTGTGATTCTCATAAGCCCCAACTTCGCTCTGCTGATTCTCTTGCTCTATCTTTTCCTCTCTACCGTTCTGGTTTTATGTCCAATTCTTTCACACTCCAAGCTATACATCTATGAAATGGCCTCCCAGGCTCTATTCGTAGCTCTCCCAGTAGGTTTACAATTAAAAAGAAAGTCCACGCTTTTCTCATTGAAGGTTTATAGTAATAGTAAAATCGTATCATCACCTTATTGTAATTTAGTTGTATAAGCAGGTATATCTATACCCATTGTATCCGCTTTTAAGTTTCGTTTTTCCCAAAGATTGAATGGGAGAGAATGCAATTAGCATTAAGTCCGCCTTTTGTGCCATTTTATATTTATGGTCAATGAAGCTTTTTAAATATAAAAACATCCTTCCAACAAAATATATATTATAAGCTAATAACACTTATTAATTATATAGTCGATGCATTTGCAAGTTTGCGTAAAATTAATTAAATCAAAAAACCGTAACAAAAAATATTAATTAAATCCAGTCACATACGTAATGTTTAAATTGTTTTTTTAATACTCTAGTTAACCTTATTATTTATCAAGCTATAACAGATTGCTTTTGCAAATTTAATAAAGACTAATTATAATGTCAGCCTAGCATCAAAATCCATAGCACTACGTTATAATTTATATGAAAAGATGGGCTTCAATTCTTCCGGGGTCGCGTTCTCATGGATTCGCGTGCTGTTCGCAGGGAGTGTCCGTTCCGTGACACAACTGCCTATCGATTGAGCCTGTCTCGTTATGAATGCAGAAATTCAAAGGTTCCAACAAGAATCGACAAGGTTAAACGAGTATACTTTCGTAACTATAAACAACACAAAAACTTTGATTTCCTTCAGAAACTTAGTGTTTATGGGGCATCTAAAACTCCTTTCAAACGAAGCTGTGTTATGCTTTTCATGACACTGCTTGCCATTAGCGTTAACACAGATGACAGAATTTTGACAGAATTTTGAAGAATCGACAAGGTTAAACGAGTATACTTTCGTAACTATAAACAACACAAAAACTTTGATTTCCTTCAGAAACTTAGTGTTTATGGGGCATCTAAAACTCCTTTCAAACGAAGCTGTGTTATGCTTTTCATGACACTGCTTGCCATTAGCGTTAACACAGATGACAGAATTTTGTCTTTGGCTATACTATCCCTTTCCATGGAAAAGAAAGAATGGTAAAGAAAGATTGATATTGTTTTGCGAAAACACTTCTAACGTAATTGGTATTACTTGTATTTTCATATTGTATAATTATAACTAAAGAGGTTTCAAATTATTCACATTCTTGAATTAAAACAGTTACACTTAGCTTCTGTCATATCCCAATTGGTTAAACATTTTTCCTAGCTTTTGACTGAATATTTCAAGGCAATTATTTAATTTAATACAAATTCTGCAACTTTCGTGGTTGATATTTATGGTTTTGCTGCAATTAATGTTAGCTGAACATTTTTTGTTTTATTCCGGTATCTAAAATATTCACAATATTGGAATTTTTTTATTTAGAATGGGTTCACTCTTGATCTTAATCAAGCCCGGGGGCCAAAACAGAATCCACGATGGAACGAGCTAACCCAGAAGGTGCCTATTCACCCTGGCTTTAAAAACAGACGGGTTATAATTACTCGGAAATACAGACGCAGGGAGGGACATTATAGGAACTAAACTAGAATTCTCAGTTTCCGTGGCTTCCTTTATTTATTATACTATACTTTTTTGACATTCAACTTTATACCCGACTGCGAGAAGAATTATTTATGTTACATTCATAGGAATGTGGAATATTCATTTAAGTAGCTATTTAATTGGTAAAAGAATACTATATCCATAATGACTTTTCATAATTACATACAAATAAAAGGTTTTAGTTTCTTTTAGCGTTATTGTGATATTTAGTGTACGTGATTTTAGTTACTACTTGACTCCTGAATTACAGTAATCCCTTTATATGCTAATCATCTTCGTTCGCCCGTCAGTATGTGCTTGGTCGTACAATCGGTAGTGTAATATGAATATGATTTGTGTCAGCAATATGTAATATCGCTGGTATGAATTCTATTGTAGTCAGACAGTCGCCGACTCTGTCTGGAGCGGACGGTGATGATTACCTCAACTGCTCCTATTGTGACTGCTATCAGGGGTCTTTGGCCACTTGTGACATAAATATACACAATAACAATTCTGATTTAATCGTAATATAGCGGATATTTTGCTTCCATAGCTTTTAATGTCATGAAAAATCTTGATTTTTATCAATATAAGGTTTTAAGCATTAACCTAGTTGTAAAATATATCTGGATCTTTACTAAGTAAAACAAAACTTGTGTCGGGTGTAAGACGCGACTCAAACCAACCGCCTTACGTTATCCGGGGTACCCTTATACTCGTAAAAGTATTACATTACCAACTCATATTACCTAGAATATCAAGAATTGACACTGACACTCGAAACCTAAATAAATTGATGATTGTAAAAATTCAACAGGTCTGTTACGGAAGCTAAATTGGGAGAGCACAGTCACCTGTATAGCAAATGGGTACATTTAGAGTCCCATCTAAAACCAGAGAAAACTAGTCACTTTTTCTAGAAATCTTGCCTAAGACTTTGATAAGTAAATTTCGTTCAGCCATCAAAAAACCAGTGAAAAGCTTATTTGAGTTTGAATTCTACTTCTATTGCTACGAGATCAAAATAAAACAGTTTGTTAGCAAGTTAACTTGCTTTATGATTTCTATTCGACTACTTATAATTCAGACAGAAAAATCGACGTATCTTTTATTTATTTCCTTTTTTATTTTATTATTGATTTACCAACATTTGAGTACATAATTACATTCATAAACAATTAATTCTAAATTCAAAACTAAATGCATTAAACTATTGTAGGTAAATACCACATGCTTAAGTTTAAGCCACATGCAAAAGAAAATTAAAAAAAATCATATGTCATATAATTGTATTGTAAATAATTTAATTTAATAGAATTGTAACTTTTCTTTTAATATATATAGTCAATAATTTTATAATGTAATTTTACTAACATAATGTAAGTGTATTGTTATAACCAAAATGTATATTTAATTCTTAATTAGGTGATCTCTACAAGGTGCCAACTTATTTACCAAAACCTAACAATGTTTTTATAATTTGTGATACGCCCTGTACGGACACTATATTGCAATCAGTCCTCTCATAGATAAGATCACAGTAACACGGATAAATATCTATATAATCGTGCAAAAGCGGTAAAATAAAAAAAAGTTTCTTTTATTTGAATCTGACTTGATTATTTTCAAGGTATTAGCCAGTACCATATTGTGCCAAAATTTAATAAAACGGTAATTTAAAAAACTTAAAAACCCGACTGCGTTTCTTTGCAATTTGGAAATGAAAAAACCCTAAAACAAGAAACTCGTCATGCCCGATTACACTTAACTTAAGAATCGCCAAAGTTGTAGCAGTCGGGACCCATTCTGGAAAGTCAGTCGTCTAGTCAGTAGATTGGAATAATCTGCAATGTAATATAGGTATGTGCTCTCAATTAACTAAGTCTCCATTTCTAGAATGGGTCCCGACTGTTAAGTTAGGTTCAATCCAGTATGACGACTTTCTTGTTTTAGGGTTTTTTCATTTCAAAATTACACAGAATTGCAGTTTGATGATTTCCTTTTAAAGTTTTATTTTTAAAAGAGTTTGTATAACGACACCCTTAAAGCTAAAATCCATCGAGCCATTCAGGCTGCAGAACGTGCCGAACATTTGAATTGGGCGCCAACAATCCGCCATTTTTTTTTTATTATTTTGATATACCCAGTGTGACTGTTACTGTAAATACAAATCTAACGACACCTCTCAAGCTAAAATCCATCTAGCCGTTTAGGCCACAGAGCGTGCCAAACAATTATACATTCATACTCTCGAAATACATAAACCTCTTTCTGGCTCAGTCGGGTAATAATGGATGAAGACAAAACAATTTGAAGAGTAAAACTATTTTAATTATACTAATATTTAAGTTTACTATACAACTAAGAATGCTTTCATACTCAACATTTTTACTAACCTTGTTTACATTTTTGTGGCACAATGGAGTTCAACTTAACTTTTATTGTTTTTTTTCTGCAAGATAAGTTATTAATTGATATATCTGTGACCAATAAAAGAATAATCTCTTAAAGTTTGTCAAAAAATATGAAAAAAGAAGCATGACTCTAAAAGTATGAAGGTCGTGGAGTGGTTCGGATAGTCTTATTGGTATTCTACCTCTGGTTTACTTGACCATATTCCTTAAGACATCCTTTATAGAAAAATTAATCGAGTTTTGTTGATTCAAACATTTTTATTAAAAATATTATTTATATTTAAGCGATTTATTTATGACATTACGCTACAAGTCTCCGAGACCTTATAACCACAAGGTTATCTGCGGAAACACCGAAAATCATATAATAGAAAAAATATTTAAACTTTTAATGAATAGTAACACATAAGTCAATTAATACCTTCAAAGACACATTGCAAGACCAAGTGATGTAGTTAGCTCTTTTTGCAAATAATAACAGAAAGATGAAAGTCGATCTTTTGCCCCAGTTTCTTTCGCCAGTTCTTCTCGGAAGGGCCTCCCAATTTCCGAACTAGTAGTAGACTCAGTAATATGTCAATGTCAATGTAAATATACAATCGTAGTGAGAATTGAATAACTAAATAAAATGTAAGATAAAACAATTTAATTTATATAAATTTTTAACAAAAGGAACGTGCCCGATTAAAATATTGTGAAGGTAGTAGAAAATATATGACGACCATTACCTTAGTCATCCTGTGATCACAGGTCCTGTAAAGGTATCGAAACGTCAGGATTAAATATAAAATAAATTATACGCAAAATCCGTAAATAGTGGTTTCATTCAAATATGACATTTATGTTATTTTAAACTTTTAATGAATACATATCAGCCAGTGTTTATAAGTAATACTTTTAATACTTTCAATGATGAAATAGTGCCAATGTGTACAGAAAATAGGCCCCCTCTTAACTAGTACACATGAGACTCATTCATCATTTACGCTGATTCGCTGGCTTCGCCATCATTGTTTTTAATTGAAATGTCAATGAGCCAGAGCATCATCCCACACCGCCGCCGCCTCGCCGCCATCATGAGGTCTGAAACAGCTCTAATAGCTTTGTTTATGAGAATTTTATTTGTTATACACTAGCTGTGCCCAGCGTGGTCTATACTTCTCTTTTTGGTGCCCTTTTTTCTGTCCATACAAATACCTTCTCTGAAATACGTACAACAGCAACGTTTCGTGGCAATACATCGACTTCTCTTCAAGTTTTTGCGAGACTAGCGGACGACAATTGATTATACTCAGCGATCTTTGCAACGGTCTTTTTTTCTGAACATTCGTTAACCTCTTTGACTATGCGTACAACAACTTCCGAAGTTTGGTCGCATTAGAAACCGTCTACTACTTCTTGAGTTTCTGAAAAACTAACGAACGGCAATTCATTTTTATATACTCGTTTAAGATAACTTCCCATAAGCATAATAGTAAGTACGTAATCGTAAAAACTGGTTTCTCTCTAAGCGTCAGTAACGCTAAACGCATCACGATTTTACAACAGCTCACGAACTAAATTCGATCCAGAGATAAATAAACATATATAAATTTAACTCCTAGAGAACTCTTCCTTGCCACTTAGTATTTACGAGTAAAACGCAGATTAGGGCACTTATCATTATTACTTATAATTAACTAAAACTGAAAGCTGTTTGGTGTATACCGTGTGGTGTCTGGCAGAGAAGAATAGCCCGAACCCTAACCCGGGATCGTAAAAGGCAACTCATGATACTTTGGAAGTAATCATTATACTCATCATAAAGACAACGAAATGGGCAGCAGCGTTTTCTAAATTATGACATTTTACTGAGATCTCTGTCTTGCCTGCCAAGCGTGAAAATTCTGACAAAACCCCCTATCTTTTGGAATAGGTTTTCAAACAGCAGTGGTCGTCTTTCGGCTTTAATAATGAAAGCTGTTCTATAATTTATTATTATGATACTAACAAATTGTATTTACTCTTAGCTAATATAATTTTCCTATGAGTTATAATGTTACAAATAAGAACTTAACATTTATTTTCAATTGAAACATTAACGATAGTATGCCATATAGCTTGACTATTATTCTACTATATAACTACTGACACAATGAAATAAATTAAACATGATAGCTCATAAAACCGAAGGAAGCGCGAGAATAATATCAATTGGTCTTATTTTGGATGTAGGAGTGGCCAATAAAAAACAGAGAAGGAAATATCGTTGTTCACAAATATGAGTAATGCTTTTATACCACAAAATCTTTTTATACCTCTTCTCTGATTCATAAACTTCTTTTTAACCCCCAACGGAAAAACGACGGGATGTTATAAGTTTGACACGGCTGTGTGTGTCTGTCTGTGTCATCGTAGCTCCCAAACGGATGAACCGATTATGATTTTGGTTTTTTGTTTTTAAATGTAAATTAGTCGGGAGTGTTCTTAGCTATGTTTGATGACTAACAATCTAAGATGGCCGCCGCCACAAAATGACGGATTACATATTCTTTTACAACTCCCTTAATATCGATATCAAGTGAAAGGGCTTGAATAGATTTAAATCGGTTTAGCTGTTTAAAACAATCCTGGAGGGGTAAAAATAAGAGATGTTAAACTTTACTGCTCAGTCTGTGCAACTCTGCCAAAGCCAATTTGTCATGAGGTTTATTACTAATGTTTTGCACCTGTGCAATACTGGGTATTGCATCTGAAGCGCGGATTTTTTTTGAAGAGTAACAAAGCTTCGCCCTTGCGGCAATAGTAAAAATATGAGAGCCATTTCTTTTTGTTGTACAACTGTATGAAAATACAATCGCAACAAAGAAAAAGACATGCATTATTATATATAACATAAAAATTTAAACAAATGTATTGTACGCAAAATAAATAAGAATGACACTGTATTTTTTACATTACTACTAACAGTTACGAAAATAAGTACCTACAGACTTTCTGTGAAAAACATTCAGCAATACTATGGTAAAACCCGATTTGTACCTACTTATATTTCATTTTGAAACAAGAAAATACCTCCTACCTAAATTTATGTATAAAAACGTAAAGTCAAACTTAAATTAAAATTTAAAAAAATCTCCGACTCATAAAAAAACAAAATAAAAATTTGAATAGGTAATAAGTAAAAAATCATAAAATAAAACTTTAAAAAGCAATAAATAATAAATGTATTAATAATCAAAAATAACAATAAGATTTATATGAAAAACTCGAGCGAATACATTATATTACAAAATAATACAAATATTTAAATTAAAACTGTCGTGTCGGGGGACCGCTCCATATTAAACTGCTTTAATAAAATAAATACTTAATCAAAAAGATTAAAAGTGGACCTTACCATCTATCAAATATGAACATTAAGTACATTAGGTATACGTAGGTAATCCGAGTAGGTACAAAGATATATGTTAGTAGGTATGTAATTTGGTATTGAGCCTATTATTGCATATTTACATTATGCAACAGCCTTAGGATTGCCGGAAAACAAATAGTGAATTATGAATTGGTTATGCACATGCGAAATAATAGTTCTATTTATAAACAAATATATTAATAAAAATATGCATATCATATTTAATGCAATTACCGTTAATATACATATTACCTTAATAATTTACTTTATTTAAACAGAAGAATATATTATTATTACTATTATTATCGAATTAAAATCCCATCGACATGAAAAAATCACGTAGAAATTTATTACAATTTTTATTTTACCTTTACAGCTTAATCCTCACGTTAATGATTTTCAAAGACGTTATGTGAGTGAAGTGAGGAGATGCAGTGAAATGGAAAGAAAGCTGCGTTGGGTTAGTGGAGAATTGCCGGAGCCACCGCCACCGCCCAAACCCGGTCCCAGGTCGCTAAGCCCGCGGGAAATCAATATACTAGAAGTGAGTAAATTGAGTTAATACTGTAAAATTTAAAAGAATCACTGGGACAAAAAGTAGCTTACCCAAGTAACTGCAGTCTCTGAGCTCAGCAGACGCGGACACTGCAGCAAAAGACCCTCAGAACCACGGTGCATCTAAAGGTATGTACTAAAAGATATATGTCATAATAAATAGAATGTAACAGAAAAAAATAGGAAGATCCCGATTTAATTGGCTACTTACATCCTGTGAGACCAATATATGTGAGGTGAGTAAATGCATGAGGTAGAGTCGAATACCTACACTGATTTTGTTGGTTTGCTTTCTCGAACTAGTTAAGAGTTGATCGTGGTGACATAAACTAAGGGAGAGCAATTAACTAAATTTATGTAGATGTATACAATGTAAAAATGCAAAAGGGAACTCTGCACCAGATGTTACCCGTAGCAATTACGTTAAACCATTTGTCTGTTGTCTCGAAATATATATTATAGTTTTTAGTTTATAAAATGTAAACATATACAACGGGGGTTATTTATCCAGAACCTGGTATACGATAAATCAATATGATAATTAAATAAATAATTTCGGTCATTCGATTGGCACGACAAGGATCAAATGTTCGGAATGGTTCCTTAAACAAGCAACAGCTCTAAGCTCCTTCCTGGCTCCAAATTTTTGATGGTGTAATATTATAGGGAGTCTTAAGTGTCCCTATTTAGATATTCATTGGTGCTCAAAGAAAGAATTAACATGGTTTCAAATTTCTGGTTTCAGGAAAGAATAGACTACATTGAATCAGAAATTCAAGAAATAACAAGAAATGCACAAAATTTAAAGACAGATTACCTTTCATTGATTGAGCTGAAGATTCTCATAGAAAAAATGCAGATATTCTTCCAAGATCATACCGCTCACAGGAAGATATCTGCGTCGGTGCAGATATACAACAACGATGCCTTGGGTCACCTCGGGTTCATAGCTGGAGTAGTGGCCACAGCCAGGGTGCCATCTTTTGAGAAAATGCTTTGGAGGATATCACATGGAAACATCTTCTTCAAACAAGCACAAATTGACCATCCGTTAAAGGATCCTGTAACGGTAAGGCATACCATATTGAGATAAAAAATTTGTACAATCGTGCCATATGTCACACTGTATCGGTGTGTCATATCGTCTTATTCATGTCCCCAACTGCAGATTTATATGTATTCTCTAAGGAAGCTGACAGCTCTAGATTCAGCCGAGATAAAGAACTTCAAATTTCTCCAAAGGAAACCTCGGACCTCGGGCGAAGGAGAACCTCGCATTATAAGATTTTTGTACATCCATCAGATGACCGGCGAATATTACTTGACCTCCGCTATCTTGCTTTGCGCATGTATTTAATGCATGTTTTAGTATGTATGTCATACTCGTATTGCTATCTTAACCGTTATACCCACAGTAACGGATAGATCTTTGTATCGATAGGTCAAGTTTAAACTATATGTAGTGTCTATAAAAAAGTTACGAAAATTAATAAATCTTTCATAACTAATATTAAGATATTCTGACCTTACCCGGTTGGTGAACTTCGGCCCATGAGGCCATTACCCAAACACGCAGTAAATGACGTACGAACTAAAATAGAATTATATCCACGTAATGTCATTTGCAGCGCTTCCACTAGCGCAAACACACCATTTACTTATGGTCACAATCAGATTTTTATGAAAAAAATAATTAAGTAGCAATTATCTTGTCTGTTTTGTATGATTTGATGCATAATATAACCGAAGAATTGCGATTACTAATTAAAAATAAATATATTACTTAATGTCGTATCAATTACCGTTCATAAACCTAAGTATAAGTTTTAAAATGTACAAATGTTACCATAGTGTTTGAGTTACAATTTTAATGATAAACCTAAAAGCTAAGGATATAAGGACTAAATATGTGCAACTCAAAACGCGATACTAACGTTTGCACTTTTAAACTTAGGTACACCCATGCCTTGCAAGTATTAAGTTAAATATGTGCAGCATTAGTTGATTTTCAAGAAATGCATTGTAATTTTTATTAATTACTAGCTGACCCAGCCACGCGTTGCTGTGGCACAGTGATTTTATTTTTCTAAAATAAAAGTAGCCTAAGTTACTTCTTATTACATCAGCTACCTGCCAATAAAAGTCCCGTCAAAATCGGTCCAGCCATTTCAGAGATTAGCCGGAACAAACAGACAGACAAAAATTGTAAAAAATGTTATTTTGGTGTATGTAGTAAAAAATGGTTATTTCAATATTACAAACAGACACTCATATTTTATTTGTATGTATAGATTAGTAATAGCAACGTCAATGGGGTATTTTTTACCAAAACTTCTATGAGCATTATTTGAACTACCCCAAACAGTACGAACGAACAACTGCACAGATATTTTTGAAGTATGGTTGTATTTGTATATCCGTAATGAATAATTTACATTCGTTAATGTTAAAGGAAACTTAGTCATCATTACTACTTATATACCGAAACAATATCAACAACAATACGTGTGTATTTGTATGTGCGACATAAATGTGAAAATGCATAGTTATAACTTTATGAACAGTTTGTTATACTAAAACTAAACTCTTCCAAAACAGTTTTATTGGCAGTAAAACTTCAACGCAGCCTAATTAAAGACTACTTCACAGTACAGTCACGGAACTTGTCTGTTGAAAAGCGGCTCCTATTTAAAACATTCGTTGGTTAGTTGCGTGAGATCGTTATTGAAAATCACCATGCTTTAGTGGTATGGTATGGTCAAATCACAGATATATATTGACTCTTAAGTATAACGTGCGTCACATAAACTTTTGCGTACAGTACAGAGAATCGCAACTTATTAGTTAATTGACAGAAAATAAGGTTCCAATTTTCTTCTGAAGCTCACCATACCCTGGCTTTCTGACTGTTTTTATAGACTTTTCCGATCAAGTTTTATAATAAAATAACTAGCACTTTTAATCATATGAAATGAGCATTTTTTAAATGTAAATATATAAAATAATCCATACATAGGACCGTGATATGTTGTGTAGTAAGTGAAAATAGAGAACAATCTAAATGTATTATTTGGAAGATGGTATTCAGTTCTTTTTCAGTAATGACGATTGTCAGCTTGAAATATAAAACCCTTATACAAATACAGAAAACGCGTTTATTATCATTTATTAATTCATGACTTTACGATGAAAAAATGCGTTTTCTATATTTCTAAAAAATATTGAAATGGACGCGAAAATGTAAGAATTAATACCGTTACTATGTTGTTATTGCTGCAGAAATATACATTGGACGGATATTTTCCATTACGACCTATCCTAATTCTACCCGTTGAATGCGAACCTTAAGTTAAGTACCTAAGTAAGATTACCATTCACTATATAATGCGACTGGCACCCGTAACGTTCATTTTCGTCACAAGAAACGATAAATACTCTTATCCCACATAGTATGAGATTCTATTTTTCTTTTTTTAAGTAAATAAATATTTTATCCCTTGATATAAATAACATAAAAAAAATCTATGTTTTACTACCTTACAAAATAAAGTATTCAAGTGAAGGTGAAGGTGAATTGATATGATCTACATAATCAAAGTTATTTAAAATGAAATCAGTTTTAAGCTTATTATTAACTTGACGACATGTATACCACCATTGCGGCGCTATAAGGACAGGTTGTGGCCGGTCGTTTACCTCAGTTTTTTTATTGATTTTCCTAGCCGACAACAGCTTGACATAGGCTGCAAACACCATTAGCCAGAAACTTATATCATAATTATTAGTCCAGTCATTACGTCGGAAAAATCGGGAAATAAATGAAAATGAACCGAGAAAGCCAAATTTTGGATATTAAGTGGGGGATGGCAAGAAAAGCTTAAGTTCAAATTGTCGACCAAAATAACCTTGTGCAATTTCCGCCATCTTGAAAAAACCCTTAAATTCAGTTTTTTCATCATAACTCGGTTCCCCGTTGAGATACGAAAATTTTTATAGAATACTTTTTTGTTGCTCTTCTCGCGATCTACAATTAAGGTTCCATGCATTTTTTACCGCATCGATCGTCGTTTTCGAGATATCGATCAAAAATATCAAAAATATCAAAAGTTTTTCTATGTTTGTTACGCGATAACTCCGCCAATTATGAACCGATTTGAATAAATCTTTTTTCGGCGTATAGGTAATACCTCAAGGGTGGTCCCATTTAAATTTAATAATAAAGAAAAAACAACCCCCAAGGGTGGAAAATTGGGGATGAACTTTTTTATACGCAATATCTCCGCCGATTATGAACCAATTTGAACGATTAGTATCTACAAAAAAGTAACACTAAAAATTTTAAAATAAAATAATTAACTTTAAAAAAAAACGACTTCAAATGCGTGAACACAAAAAAAAACTAAAAATTAAAAAATAATTCCTAATATCTATTACCTAATACTATATTTTTCCTAAACTATGTCAAAGTAATTAAAGTTAAACCAGCTAAATATCTTACAATAGTTATACTTATATACCTATTGTTTTTTGTATGATCGATATCTCGAAAACGACGATCGATACGTGAAAAATGCATGGGACCTTAATTATAGATCGCGAGAAGAGCAACAAAAAAGTATCCTATAAAAAATTTCGTATCTCAACGGGGAATCGAGTTATGATGAAAAAACTGAATTTTAGGGTTATTTCAAGATGGCGGAAATTGCACAAGGTTATTTTGGTCGACAATTTGAACTTAAGCTTTTCTAGCCACCCCCCACGTGATATCCAAAATTTGGCTTTCTCGGTTCATTTTCACTTTTAAATATATATAATGACTGGACTATATTACTTTAGCTAAAAACCGGTTATTAGTATAAATACTACGTTTTTAATGGAGTTCCTATAAGTTATGAACTTACATTATTATACTTTTTGGTTATCATAATTTCTACGCAGTTCTTTGCAATACCAAATATAGTAGATCTTAATCGAACAGCCCAATGGCGCAGAGGTAAGATTACGGAGGTCAAACAACCAACCGAGTACTAAATTACAAGAGTTTATTGTTGGACAATTTCTACAGTACTTTTACATAAATAAAAAGGAGTGGTTTTAGAGGTTTGCTTGGGTCTTGAGTCGATTCGTACCATGAGTGATTCGAGTAGACCAAGGTCCGAATCGGCCAAGAACTTTTATTGAATGGGACGTTTCGCACTGTTGTACTTGGAGCCATTAAATCATTTGTAATGAGTTGATGCGGACAGCTGTTTAGAGAGGCGGATTGGAACTCCTATCAAAAAATCATTAACTCGCATTTTTTTTGTACAGTATGTAGAAAATTAATTAGTAGATTCAAAAATCTCTATTTGCATATGTCGTTCACAATTTTAACAGACGGCTAGCCATATTATAATAAGGGAAATAAAAAGTTTTTTGTTATATTTCTTACATTAACACCAATTAGCCTAGCCCAAAGTAAGCACTGTAAGGCTTATATTATGCACACTAGGGCAACGGATAGAAATACGTATACCATACATAAATAGTTAATATTTACAGAAATATATAAATAAGCATGACTCAGGTAAAAATGCTTGTATTTATCACACAAACATCTGCCCCTCGAACTCGAACCCAGTAACATCGGTGCGATAAACAAGAACTTAACCTTTGAACCAAACGTTTGTTGCATAAGCTATTCGCCTATTTTTTTGTGTTTCTCTGTACTTTATGGAAAACTTACACAATAATACTAAATTAATCTATAAAAAAAGATAATTGCGTTGTTGAATCTCACAGTCTAAATCAACCCAAAAAAGCTCTTAGGCAATTCACACCACTGTGTGAAAAGCCCCATTCAAAAGAGCACTTAGGCGATTCACACCACGGTCTGAATCACTAGTGTAGCACCACTAGTGGTGCGAAACCACCAAAGACCTTAGAGGTTATATTTACATAGCAATAAAAGATAATTAATCCTGTTCAGTACATACTAGGTTTTAATTAATTAACTTAGTAGTATGTTTAATAAAAAATACTGAAAGAAATGTTTTGGGAAAAGGAAATGTTTTTTCATTACAACCATCGCTTGGCTCGTTTAAGGCGACATCTGTTCTCTTGCTCTAGGATGACCCGTCCTTTAGTAGAAGTCGTAGAATAGATGTCGCTTGAAGCACTGTTTCCATGTTTTCCTGTATCATACTAGTCTTTTACTTTAAATAGTTTATTCCATTTTTGCAATTATGTAGAAATAATATCTAATAAATGTTCTTACATCTTATTTTGCGAAATCAATACAAAAGGTTGTTAAAAACGATTATACTTAGTAATCAATTCGATTACTCAGTTTTCGTCAAAGATGGCGATGTTTGGTTAAAAATATTTCTGTATTTCAAATGTTGATTTATTGAACGCGGGCTATCCGTTTAAATACATATATTCGCATATTAATATTCATGATGTATGTCAGATAGTTGTTGATTCTAAGACGATTTTCGACAACGTCCTTCAACTCTATAGCTCTGGAATGCTGTATCACAGTAGTAAGATGACTAGTAACTTAGTAGATATTATTCTGTAACTAATTTTGAATATGAATATATTTTATTTCCCAGGGTCATGATCTCTTGAAGACTGTGTTCGTGGTGTTCTTCCACGGTGAACAGATTAAGCTTCGTGTAAAAAAAGTATGCCACGGGTTTCAAGCTACGCTGTACCCATGCCCCGCCACCTTTAAAGAACAGCAAGACATGTTAGGTGGAGTAGCAACAAGGATTCAAGACTTAGAAATGGTATGTATTCATACCACTTTAGTGACAGAGGATTACCTTCTTATGCTATACCATAAGAGTAAAAGCAAACCAATGCTTTACGTTAGCAGTTAAATCACTAGCATGTTGCTTCATTTGAACCCAGGTTGGCAATTTTTTATTTATTTTGGTCATTTAAAAACATTTTGCAATATTGAAAAGAAGATAGTCGGTAAAAATTCACCAGGGAAAAAGTTTTTGCCTGTATCAGGATCTCCTGAGGCAAATTCTTGTCAAAATTTGCCTTAACCTTTTTATATACTTTACTAAATAAACCACAATGATAACTATTTAAAACCTAAGTAAATTTAGAACTCAAGTTTGGTAGTGCGTGAAAAATTGCAAAAAATAATATTTTTTAAAACCTTATTCAAAAAAGAAGAGAAAAAGGAATTTCTGCAAAATCCAATTTAAACTTCCTTTCTTTCAATAGAATAATAAAATTTCATGCAGGTTTTAGAACAAACTGAACAACACAGACGACTAGTTCTAACTAACATAGCAAGGGACATAAGCACGTGGATGATGGTAGTTAAGAAAGAAAAGGCGATATACCATACAATGAACATGTTCAGTATGGACATTGTGAAAAAATGTCTCATAGCCGAGTGTTGGGTACCAAAAAGTGATCTTCATATACTCCAGAAGGCTTTGGACGATGGAGTGGTAAGTTTAAGAACATTCTTAGTATTTTTTGTTTTAATTTGAATATCAATCTCTAATTGTACCAACACAATAGTATTTTGGGTTATCATGTATATTAAATTAGCATATTATATATTGCTAAAATGAGAATCATACACTAACCAATACGACCAAATTGTTATAGTTATTTAATCTTACTACTGATCTGACTACTTGATGTTGCGGTATTGTTACTTTACTACAGAATTCATTATATTTTCTTATAGATTTTATTTTATTTCTCAATATTTAATTTTTAAATATTTTTTGTTGACACGTATATAGTTAATATGATACTTAATTACTACTCCAGAACTTTCCGTCAGGCCATGTACTAGGAGCTTGATTGTAGAGTATAGAACGTAGGTCTCGACCCGTTGCAAATATATATCGTATTGAAAACAGTGTAAAGAAATTCTTTTTCTTACTAGAAATCGCTTACGCTCAAAACTTATGTATTTCCAAAAAAACAAAACTGAATAAGTTCTTTTGTAGTTATGCGTATCCGCAATTAAATTTTGCATTCATGCTGAACTTTAAACTATTCGGTTATAATTAATTCAAATTATTTATAATATGACTAATAGATATATCAAAATTTTAATTTCTGACATTAAACCATCAATTGCTCTAATTTGTACTCCGCGATCTACAAAAAATATATTTGCAGAAAGCAAGTGGAAGTCCAATCCCATCGATCCTGCACCAAGTTCAGACAAAGGAAGTTCCACCGACCTTTAACAGAACCAATAAGTTCACCAAGGGCTTCCAAAACCTTATTGATTCCTATGGAATCGCCAGTTATAGAGAAGTTAATCCAGGTATTTATAAGCACACAATAATTGTCCAACAAGACTAGCATTAAATGGTAAACTATATTTTGAAGATCAATTTTTATGCTTTTTTGACCCTTAGTTGTGTGAGAACAATGGACGTGGTCATTAAGTTCTAGCCGCAACTATAAATGAAGCACGTCTAAAACTATAAAAGGCAATATAATAAATCTCTTCTGTGAAAAAAATGTACTTACTAATAAGTTTTAGACTAATTAGAATTCTGAAAATTTCCTAGAAACCTGCATCTATTTTGTTTACCTAAGAACTTGTTTAGTATACATCTATTACAGCCTCATGTTTGTTGCATTATCAGAAATCACAAAACCCTTGCGTTAATCTAAATCTTTTGTTAATTCTAGCTCTGTACACAATTATTACATTCCCATTCCTCTTCGCTGTAATGTTTGGTGACGTGGGACACGGTCTTATTATGACGATATTTGCTGCTATCCTCGTTATATATGAGAATAAATTCATGAAACAAAAAACTGATAACGAGATTTGGAATATATTCTTTGGCGGCCGATACATTATACTCCTTATGGGTATCTTCTCGATGTACACCGGTTTAATATACAACGACGTGTTCTCGAAATCTCTTAACATATTTGGCAGCAGTTGGAAAAATCTTTATGACAACCAGACTTTAATTAAAAACCATATGCTTGATATGGATCCTGCAGAAGCATACACTCAAACTCCGTATCCATTTGGGCTGGATCCAGTTTGGCAGGTTTGTATATTTAAATTTTAAACACACGTGCTGAATATTTTCTAGTTTCCTTTAACTTTGTATAGTTCATAAAAAAAGTGGTGTTTCTCATCACAAACTTTTTTTTGCTTAAGAGAAAGATATTTAAGCTATATAAAGTATATGAAAATTGTTTACAACTTTCCTGGCTTAATGACTGAGCTTCTACTACTATTCACCAGACATTAAACTAGAATACAATTTATTTTCCAGTTTGCGTCAAACAACATAATATTTCTCAATTCCTTCAAAATGAAGCTCTCGATCATATTTGGAGTGATACACATGGCCTTCGGTGTAACATTGAGTGTGGTAAACTTCAAGTAATTATAAGTATTCATAGACTAGTTATGGGCATTTCTTCTGCTGTTTGAATGTATATTGTTGTTATTATATTTGATCAATGACTATTTCTTACAACGTAACTAATTTGTAGTCCAAAGTGATTTGGACTACAATAAGAATTTTTTGGCGTGATTGTGAAATCACGCCAAAAAATTCTTGGTTTGTCAGATAATTTAAAATTGTAAAACACATAAGCATATTTCTGCAACAACGGAATGAAATGCTCCCTAATATGATTTTGAAACATTATCCAATGACAATAATGACTTATAAGAAAAATAATTTACAGTTTCTTCAAAAAACCAGAGATGATGTTTCTGCAGTACATCCCACAGATTTTGTTCCTATTACTATTGTTTTGGTATTTATGTATACTGATGTTCATGAAATGGACCATGTACTCTGCAGTTTCCGAGGGTGAGTTAAAAAACTAATAAGTTTTACACACATCATTGTAACTATACTTCTCTGAATCCATTCATGAGCATTTACTACAAACTTTCTACCGTAGGTTGATTTTTATTTATACAAAATCAAGCAAATTCTAGTTTAAAGTAGGACTTCTTTTTGCGATAAAAATTTTATCGCAAAAAGAAGTCCTACTTTAAGATTGACATTATTAGTAATGTTTTAAGATTGCATGAGGAATAATAACCAAGAATCTCAATAAAATTCTCACCAGATCCTGCCTACGGGACGTCATGTGCACCTTCCGTTCTCATAATCTTCATAAATATGATGCTGCTGAAAGAAACGGAAACCAAGCCCCCTTGTAGAGCGGACATGTACGAAGGGCAAGACCAATTACAGAAAACATTCCTGGTCTTCGCTTATGTTTGCGTGCCGGTCATGTTGTTTGGGAAGCCAGTCTACAAAATGTTAGCTGCTAAAAAACGAAAGGTTTCATTGTTTTATTTCACTATAAGCCTTTTTGGTTTTTTGCGTACAATTTCTCTTGATTCTGATAAATAAAATAATTAGTTTGAATTATACAAGCAAAGTGTTACAAGTGCACAATCAGAACAAGGATTATTAACTTTATATTTTTATATCCGAATGCGATTTTTCGGTTGTTTCTGTCTGTGTTCGAATAATCAAAATTCGACAAAATTCTAATATATTACTAAATAAAATCTAATATTGTGATTTGTCATGTCTTAATACTCTTTTTAAAATTCCTTAGCAACAATGCATTGAATGCGGCGAGGTGCCAACTGATGAAGACCCCAATGATAGCATGGGTGAACTGATGATCACACAAGCCATCCACACTATAGAGTACGTGCTAGGCACTGTATCCCACACCGCATCATACTTACGTTTATGGGCTCTTTCACTCGCACATGCCCGTAAGTATTATAATTTGTATTTTATACTTAATACGACTGTGACGTAGAAATGATTTTATATCTAAAATTTATATTAGTTAAGAATAGAGATATGAATTTAAAATGATAATCATATTCTTTATAGCAGCAAAGAAGCATAAGAATTTGAAGATAATTTCGTATCTGCATTAGGACGACTCTACTTATTATTCTACTATCTACTAAAACTCACTGAAGATTTATTCTGATAGATTGATTATTTATTCATTGTGATCCCATAATGTGCGCATAAACATCAGTATTTTAATACTAAAAAGTTGCTTGTTTTGATGCTATTCTAGAAGTCTACCGCTGAACTGGATTATTTTAAATATTGCTAGAGGTAGTATATTGCTTTGTTATCCAACCGATTAAGCGGTAGACCCTGAAAGGGACAACAAGCTTATCCATTTGGAAACAAATGGCTGTATTCCGAAATATACATCAGTATACTGGCCAGTGCGAATAACCTCATGAATCAACGCCATGCTATTGATTTGTTCCGCAATATACTGGCCTGCGCGATAACGTCAGAAAACGATGCCATATTTAAAATAGTGTTAGTGCTTGTTTACAACGCTTATTCCCCAAAAGTTATTCTAAATTTTAGAGCAGAAAGCCTACCTAACCCTACGAATGCTTTTTCATAATCATCTGAAAATACAATTAATGTGTTTGTTATTGCCTTCATCAATCATAAGTGATTGTTTATAATCACGAGATTACATTGTTGAAGATAAACATATAATATTTCTGACACAATCAAAAGTTTCATAAACTGGAAATGTTAAATGCTCGGCAAAATACGCCACACTTTACTGACCAGTACAAAATGGTGTCGAATTTATGACCTTACGATTTTCCAGTATACTGACGTATATTTCGGAATACAACCATTATATGTACCTTTATTTTCAGAATTGTCAGCTGTTCTGTGGCAGCGAGTACTACGTATGGGTATGGGCAACCATCGCGCGATGGCTATAGTTCTCTTTGTAATCTTTGCCGTGTGGGCATTCTTCACCCTTGCTATACTGGTACTGATGGAAGGGTTGTCAGCATTCCTTCATACATTACGTCTGCACTGGTAAGTTCATGATATTTTCCAGCTACCCGTGTGACAAAAGACGTATGCAGCAGGGCTGCAGGGTTGCCAGCGGCTCAAAGTTTATGACCACATACTTCAATTCAGAATTATTATCGGAGTTAGTCAGTTATCCCTTATACACTATTCAGATGACAATTTAGTAAAATTTTACGGTACGTTGAAGGGTACACAATATAAAGTAAATAGATCTGCTAACTACTGGTTGTAAATTATTATTTTATGCAAGTATGACGGGGACATATACATAGGTACTAACACAAGAATCCACTTTCACACAGGGTGGAGTTCATGAGCAAGTTCTACGAGGGGCATGGGTACGCCTTTGTACCTTTCTCTTTTGCGGCTATATTGGAACATGACAGTGAGGATGAACCAGCCACTGAAACCAATAGTCCACCCGAATGACACAGGCATGAGTGGCGCCCAGCTAATAATGAAAAGATTTTAGAATTTAACACCATTTTCTGAAATACTTTACCAAAAATGTAAACTTTGTGCGGCTATAAAGATACGTAGAGAATTCCTTCTCACTTGTTTGTAATTTTGTTTCCATTTATTCGAACATTTCCAATACAATAAACGCTGATGCTTTATAATGTCGCTATTTGAACACTAACCTTATGAAATATCAGAAATCGTTAACAATTTTTTGTTTTTTTTAATAAACGGAATCGAAAGGAGAATGATCTGTTTCACTATAGAAGTTCAGAACTATGTAGATTAGACGAAATCTCAATAAGTTGGTATTTTTAAGTGATGTTATCTTTATATTATATCAATAAACTTTAAAACGAGCGTTATTTCCGTTTATGCGACATCTCATTTCGAAAATAGCAAGCCAGCATTTGCATCAGAGAATGGGTATCAGCTGGAATTTTAATATCGATGGAAGCTGTAATTATACGATAATTAATTTATCATAACAACATAATTAAATTGAAAAATTAATATCACAATTTGTTAAATCGAATATTTTAATCCCTAGGACTACTATAAACAAAAATGAACATATTATGAAATAATATTGAAACTCATTTATTTAAACGCTTAAAACTCGTTAAGTTTTGATCATTCTCCTTGAATTATAATAACTCATAAATTAATTATTTTTTTTCATATTTTGAAACATAATTTTAAAGAATGTTGGATAAGTACAATTCTTAGAGTCAAATGACTTCTTAAAGTTAATAGTTTAAGGTTCATTTTGAAGAGAATTAAAATATAATTAACACTTACTACGAGTGCCTGATACAATATTAATGTCTCACTCTTTTAGAAGCAAAGAACTATAACTTTCTTATACTGACTTCCATAATACAAGTACGTTGTATTATAGACGTCAGTTGTTTCATATATTTAAAATAACGGGGCCATTTCAATTTGTTTTCCATAAAATCGACATTAGACTATTTGATCATTTGTTTACAGGGTAAAAAGGAAGCATACGCTTACCGCTCTGAAGCACTTGATAAATATACATGTATACCTACATTTCTTTATTTAACAAAAACATAAAAACATTCTGTCATAAACACACTAACAACATGTTCCTTCTGTTCCTTTTTCTGTGACGACAATACCACATGGTGCCTTACTATGTAAGTAGTTGGAGTGGTGTTTAAAAATTATGCCTTGACATGACTCAATGTAAAATAGTAAATATTTAAGAATAGTTCTGGCCTAATAACACAGGGAACGAATATTTTCTCTAGCAATATTGGAATTAGCAATAATGAATTTATTGAAAGCAAAATTACAATTAAACACAACTATTACGATTGTAGCTAACTGTTTACAAAAAGCTTGTCTTAGCGGAAGCGTTTTAAAATGTTTAGTTGTTTAGCTAGAAAATATTTTTCCGACAAAAAAGTAGCTTTATTATTACAAGATATAGTTCAATCATCCTTAGTATTTATAACAACATTCAATACAAAAAAACTGTAAAATTCTTTTACTAAATATTGGATTGTATCATCTTAATTTGGGTTGAACAAAATTAGTAAACATGTAATTTTTAGAAAAAAATACTTCTGTTCACCGTAGATGCAAATTGTGATAAAAATTACAAAAGGCGTATAAATATTTGTAGAATTGTTATTATTATAAATTTAGATTCGATTTCGAGTGTACAAAATCAAAATAAAATAATTTTTAATCATTTCAATCGACTACTGAAAAAGTATTACTATTAGGTATACTTTTAAATAGATCTTTATTATGGTTTGTTGAGAGGACACACAAATTTGAAGTAAAATAATGCTTTGTTGTTAATTGTTATTTAAATGTAAATTGCTACCATTTCTTAAACAATGTTGACTATCAAAATTTATCGTTAAGACGGTTTCAAATCTTTGATACTTTATGTGGTATTTTATTTCGACGATACCGTCATTATTGAAAACAATATATCATATATAAAAAACTAAATTATTTAAACGAAATAGTTTTTAACACAGAGCAAATTATATATTTACGATCCACAAACGTTCAGGAACTCATTATGTATACGTTTGAAAATTCAACAAATATTAAAATGATATAATACGGTTGCATCATACGTTTATATCTGTATCATAAATTTTACACTGACGTCTGTTGTTTTCTTCAGTGTATACGAGTAAGCCAAAAGTCGTATGTAAGTTCTAAGGAGTATTAAATTATTTTCGCTTATAAATAAATATAGTTCTTAATGTATACTTTTGATGCCAATACGTAACTAATTCTCTTCCACTATACAGCAATATGTACAGTTTTACAGCTGAGAGTGTAACTAGTTGGGAACAAAGGATAAATGTGCCCTGGCACTTATTTGATTCTTGCCGTATCCACTTCGATGGTGTGATGAACATTAAAAAGTTGGTTAACTTATTTTGAATCCATGTGTAACTCTAATATGCAGTGGTTATATGACAAGGTAATTGGTAAATTTTCAAATAGATACTGCGACTCGAATATTAATTGCCATTTGAAATATTGCTCACAGAACAAACTGTTGCATAGAAAATTATGTCAAGTTCGAAAACAATCGACGTTAATAGCTAATTTATCTTGTTTAAGAAGATTAAAATGGTTAATTATGATATGATGAACTAAAACCCTCTAGATGAAGAAGATCTTACTAGATTGTCTCTGGTTAGGATTTTTCCGGTAATCGTAACCGTTACTACATATGTACCGTATATCAAGCGGCCTAGCTACAATACAGCACACAGTATCTCTATTTTTGTTTTTATTTTAATATTAAACTTAAAATCGATAGGGAACTTTGACATTTACTGATTAATCCATGTGTATACATTCACTACAGGTTAAAACATCTTGACGGAAAAAAATTACATAGCATGTTTAAAAAGTTACACTTGATTACAAAATAAAATAATACGATTGGCATGTTTTTCAGGGGCATCTCATTTCATGACGTCGACATCAATATTAACATTGTTTAACGTATTCCTTGGTATTAAATACCAGCAGCAAATGTCCATCATATAAGTGTTGTGTATCAAATCATACCAAAAAAGGTAAATGTTTACTACACCATTATTGTCAAATAGGATTTATTGAGTATAAAGCCATTCTTTGAGTAAGATTTACAATCAAATTGGTGCAAAGCATTGCAACAATGCAAATGACGAGTTATTTTTTTCTGTGCAGTTTAAAATTTATCTATTCTTATTTTTTTCATGAGCGACTGTTAATATGTGAAGTTTTATTAATTGATGAATTTTTAAACAGCAATTGGTCGAAAAATATATGTGAACTTGACAAGTCATATTTTTAATTCCTATTCTTCTATCGTGTTTCGTGGGTGCTAACGACTGATTTTTTTTATTTTCACCGAGACTAACTAGTTAATGAGACTTTCGAAGCACGGAAGCGCCACTGCGCCATTGAGCTCCTCAATTTTTTTGATTGAACATCGGAAAATTATTAATATAGTAAAAGTGTCTTAAAGTTCAAATGTGAATATTAACAATCATACTATAGCTATTATATGATGATCACTTTGGTGAAAAATTGTATTAAACCACATAGGGAAATGACCCGAAATATACTATATATAAGGTATAAAATTAAGCATCAAAAATATTAACGCAATCAAAGTTATTTCAAATAAATCATACGCTAATGTTTGTACAGCAGCTTTTTTAGTTTATGGTTAAATATTATGCATTATAAATTAGAATTTTAAAAGGCGTAGAAATAATTTAGCTTCTTGATTGCTATAAAACTTGCAAGTGGCACGGATATGCAGTAAAATAGTTGATTTTTATACATAGTTTTTTGGTGTTAATGGACAAAATTATTTCTACTAATACAAATATGATAACCGCTAATTGTGATAAATTACTTCATTCTGATAAAATAAATTATTTTATCTACTCTGATACTATAATACAAAGATTCTAAAACTGAAAACAAAATGCTTATGACAAACATTACGTACAGGCCAAAAATAATAAAAAAAAAAGTTTAATTACGATACATGTCTTGTATGGACACCTGTATCATAATATAACTTTTTAATCATAACGATACACCTATACAACCTCCAGCTGGACCAAGGAGGTTGAACCTCTACTTTAAAAAGGTTTCAATGAACGAGTCCGCGACGACGCAACACGCATTCACAATCGAAGTTTGCACCTTGGCGCCAACATTTGACATTTAAAAAATCTTTTCAATATTTAAACAAAGTTTGGTTTTGTTTGCAACATTGTTTTACGTAATATAGTATGAGAGTAGATAAAGTAGTGTATGACACTGTACATAACTTGGTCTTATAACACTCGTGTGATACTATAAAAAAACTCGCCTACGGCTCGTTTTTTTAAAACACACTCATGTTATAAGAACCCTTATTATGCAACAGTATCATAAACTACTATTAATGTAATAAAATATAATTTGAATATATTATGTGCTTATAAACTGTTTAAATTATTTTTAATAATACTTGTAAGGAATTTTTTATTTTATTATATCAAGTGTTAATTTGATAAAATTATTTTCTATCATGTTTGTTGTTATTTTGTGTAAATATTATACCTATTCCATTGTTTTTGTATTAAGTATAAGCTAAGTAAACCTTGTTCCAAAGTTCTATTTATTAACGTAGCCTTCACTTTTTAACCAAATTGTAAAATATACATATTATACAATTAAATTAAAAAAAATTAAGCTATTTTAATCAATATTATTTTATTTGTGCCTTGAAAAGGAAATAGGGGATCAATTTGTAGCTTTTATAATGTTAAACATGAGGTTAGGGCTAAACATCCACTCATATATTAACAAGCTGCTAAAATAAATTTGTCTATTGTTCAAATTGTATGCTATATAGAATGGTATATTGAATGTAGGAATGTTATGGAAGTAATATATAAGTAATTAGTTCCATGGGAGATATCCAGAGTAATTAGTTCCATGGGAGAACGAAATATAAAAATATATTCTGAAATATATTTAGAATTAGAATCCAAGGGTCTCCCTTGGAACTAATTAGTACTATTGTACGTAGTTGGGGAAACCGAGAAACAAAGTAAATTTTACGGAATTTTAAATATTCTATACTAGATTTCCAATTTCAATAGTTATTGTTATTGAAATTGTTATAGTTATTGAAATTGGAAAACGCTAGTTTAGAGTTTTCCAAGAAAATTTCCAGATCTCTTCGACGATCACTTTGACCATACAGAATTTATTTATTTCAATATGTCTATGGAAAACTAGTTTCCAATTTCAATAACTATAACAATAACAATAACTATTGAAATTGGAAATCTAGTATTGAATATTTAAAATTCCGTAAAATTGACTTTGTTTCAACTCAGTTTTAAAATCCCGGTCCCCCTACCCTGATATATCGTTATGTTGATTTTTTTATTCGGAAAAAAACTGCTTACATGGAGTAAAAGAAAATGTTTTAAGGAGTCCCTCACAAACTGCACCAACTTATTTTTACTTATTTCTCATTTATAACAGTTAACGGTAAGGATCTATAAAAAAATAATCGTGCATCGCTAAGTTGGTTGTAATGTTAGGTATAACCTAATGCATTACTATAAGATATCAATGCGCCTGATAAACTCAACCATGAGTTCGACCACCACCAATCCCCCCTGAGGGCTTTGAGGAATGGTTGTTTTTACAGTCATATTTCATATCTTATAGAGATCAATGTGTTTTTAAGCTGGATTTTAGTAGACACCGGGCTCTTCAGAAGATTATAAAAGCTCACTAAACTTAGCTTATCTGACTTTCACCTTCTACGCTAGTTTAGTTTTCCAAGCAATTTTTCCGATCTCTCCGACGATCACTTTGACCATACCAAATTTATTTCGGTATGCCTATATCAAAAGAAAAGGTTTTTAGTACAAGCATGGCAAAACAAAACTGAGGATGATAAAGAAATTAAGTGATTTTTTTAAATTCCATATTGTCAAAACTATATTGTACCATACCGTTCACACAATATTTATCAGAAGTGTCAAGATTTTTTTTGTCCTATGATGATTATGATCGTAATGGAAATAAAAATGAAACCTTCTGACAAAGAACCTGTTTGGTTCTAATCACAAGGGGTATAATCATTTCCCAATTCATATCCGGCGAGAAATCAGGTTTTTTTCTTATCACAGCTGGCTTCGGAAATTTAGGAATCTTTTTATCACATATACGTATATAAAATTTTACACGTATTGTTATTTACTGTATAACCACACGTAGATTATTACTAGGGGAAATTATTTTTGTGGTTATGTTATACAAGGTAAAAACTCTTAGGTTTATTTAATATACAAACCGTACAAAATGAAGTCTCATAAATAAGAACAACATTAAAACTTTAAGAAATTTACTAATTCTTTACCTACACGTTACGCCAACAGCACATATACACAGAAATATTGATATAAAAACAGACGAATTGTAATTATACTACTGTATTTTACACCATTCCTCAATAAAAACTTATCTTATCCGAATTTTGATTCTTATTTCAATGCCTTTAAAACTATTATTGTGTTAATCTGTTCTATTTGTCCAAACCCATCATTAAATTTTATTGACGTATTTATTTTTCGATATTACAACTTATTCCAAATTGGTGAAACTGGCTTAAGAAACATTATATCCAAATTTTTGTCTTCAGTCTACCGACTTTTCCTATTAATATTAGAAGATGTGGGTTAAAAATAATATAAGTTTATAAATTATATTAGCTGTAAAGAAATTAATATAAGAAATATTATATGTCATCCTAGTTAAAAAAGTTTTTCATGAATAGAAACGATTGATTTGGATTAATAAAACAGTTATCTACATGCAATTTCTAGATCCAAATGATGCGTAATTATAATGATTATATGTTACACTGCGAAAGATTTTCATAATATTAATATAAAATATTGCCAATATCTATAAATCTAATATCTATATAACAATGGATCTCTCAGAAAAGGCAAAAAAAGCTGATATATTTTTGTAGCGAACTTAAATGTTCTTATTATACATTGTATATACAAAGTTACTTTTTGTAAAAACTGATACAATAACAAAAATTAACAAGGAAGTAATTTTGAGAAAAAAAGATATTTTAATCCATTTTTTTCAATGTCATGGGTGCTTATACCAAAAAAAAATATTGACATAGCCCATGTTTTTTCAGTTTTCTTGCAAAGAGTAACTCAACCGAAGATAGTTTTACCATTTCATATAGTCCGGAAAAATTTACCAATTTAAACTCTTACCTGGTTTAATACTACCGGCACCGGACTTAAAGTGGAACGTCATAAACACATTACCTCTTTAAGATATAAAATACGTGTGTAAAAAACAACTACGCCTCCGAGCCCTCTGATGGGATCCCATCTGAGGGCTCGGAGGCGTAGTTGTTTTTTACACGTATTTTATATCTTATAGAAATATTGCATTGTGAATGCAAACAAATTAAATTAAAAACACATTACCTCTTTAATCTTTGTTGTTAGTTACATTTACCCAAAAAGTAAAATCAATGATACCTCAATTAAATGCTTTTCATAATTATATCGTCCTTAGCTAAACACATTTACAAAATCTTATACAATTCATATAAATTCAGTATAAAAATGCAATAATTAGAAAATATTAAATGTACGGTGAATACTATATAAATGTGAACCTTATGCCATAATACAATGTTATCTTTACGTGCGCAAAATATGAACAGTGACACAGCCAAGCTATAGTAAATATCTATGTTATGTTGATAATTCTTATAACCATAATTTGTAGCGAAATAACATCGAAAAAGTACAGAATTATGTTATTATAATTAGTTTCCACGATTTCTATTTTCGAAATGAACTAAATAGAAAGAGTGCTAAATCATATTAAACTATTTTATACTTTTAGTCACATTTAATACCGTATAAATTGATTTCAGTTATTCCATGATTTAGTAGTAGTAGTACTAATCGCCTTCTTTAACAGATAATATATTACGAGTGGGCTGATTAAAAATAGAATCTTGATTGCGAACCGGCAATATTTGGATACTATCAAAATTTTGATAACTTTTAAGGAAGAACAGAAAATTGGCGGTCGATTTTAGTACCAAATTAAATTTCTAGAATGCCTTTAGTATTCGTTTTCAAACGGTGCGTAACGGGATACCGGACCAAATTATAACCAATACTTCAAAATGGGAATATTGCTGGTTTACAGTCGATATGTATGTACCTACTCAAAATTTTCAAGTAGCTGCACTTTCTGACACAAAATATGTTTCACTGTTATTTCAAACTATTGGCATGCGCTCTTATATCTATACACTTCGTCCAATGCCGCATTTCATCAATTTAGTATTTCACAAGCGGCCATGAATCCACCTGCGCCGAAGAAACAATATTTTTCATGAGACAATTACGCAGGTGATCTTCAAGCGTCACGTAGCTTTCGAAGCAGCGCTCGCAACGCTTTAGCTCGCCGCTAGGAGCAGCCGTGTCTTTGCATCCAAGTAGTGTAGCGAGCGACATCTGTCTGGGATACCGTGCGTCTGGTTTTGTCCATAGCAGCTTCCATATCAGTCTTTGAGACCGGTGCTTCTAGTTCGGATCGCTTCAACTTGCGGATCTGATCGGGACTCTTACCTGCAATCTTCTGGCGCATTTTCATCATCGCTGCATCTCTATAACAAACAGACTGTGAAAAATCGCCAAACCAATAACTTGTTTCGGCATATAGTAATATATAATATAATCTATTTGGTGACTATCTACGTCTTACAAGCTACCTTACTCGCATAATACTAACACTTGGCAAAAGGCATATATACGAGGGGTGATCCAAAAGTAATGATAATGAATATTATACAACATGATTATAGTTAATTTTTTATTTTATTTTTCTACATAGTCTCCTAACAAGTTAATACATTTAGTCCATCTTTTTTCTAAACCTAAAATTCCCTTTGACAAAAAAATATTTTTCTTGACTCTCCAAAAAAGCCTCTACAGCGGTCATCACTTCGCTATCGTCTTCAAATTTCTTGCCTCGGAGGTGTTCCTTTAGCCGAGGAAAGAAATAGAAGTCGCTGGGAGCTAGATCTGGCGATTTGGGGGGTGTTCGACCAATTCAAATCCCATTTCTTGAATGGCAGCTCTGGCGGCTCTAATTTCTTTTTCACTATTTTGATGTTCTCTCTCCGAAAGCTCGTATTTAAATGAATGTAGCTCCCGCTATCTAAACACCACCTGAAGTAGGTGCCTTAGCCTAGGAAGGCTATACAGGCTTAATATGAGCGATCGCACCCAGGGTGAAGGGGCGACGCAAATCATAGCTCCCGGAAATCATGGCCTATTTATATGATTTTTCTAGCCTGAACTTGTGGGTAGTATAGCAATATATATCTATATATATATATATATACTGGATTTTTATGTGCACTAGAAATAACCGATTATCATTACTTTGGGAACACCCCTCGTATGTATTTGCGTGGAATATATTGTAAGGAAGAATCGTTAGTGGCCTCATTTTGTGGAAAATGTGGATTATGGCATCTATACGGTTTATACTTAAACTGAAAAAAATATATTGTACAAAACACTTTATATATCTTTTCAAATCGAATGCTATAATTATATTATAGCATTCGTTATATACTTTAAAATTTTTAACAAACCAATTTTAATACACGTAGAAAATATTCAATTTGGCAGGTGTAAAACAAAATTTATTTTCGATGAGAACGACTAGATGTTTTTTTATAACTTGTTTTCACACTTTTTGAGTAATTTCTTAAGTATACAATGAAAATGAGTCGAAACGTCTAAATAAATAAAAATATAAAAATAACGTTACTGTTTCTTTTTAAGGTATTTTAACGGTATCATTAAAAAAGCTTTATTTCATTGCAGTTTGTATTTTAATCACAACTACCAACTTAGTCTTAAGTAAAATATGTCGCTGGTTTGTGAGAATATCGACACAACTCAAAAATCCGTCAAATTGAACTAAATATGCCAAACGATCTTAAATCTTTGACATTTTATCGTGAACAGAAACGAAACGCAGATATCGCACTACCGTTCGCTCGAAAGAGATACAATTACATTTTATGGTATGCGATAAAAGATGTAATATGAAAACCTTATTCTATAAAAGTTTTTAGTTCTGTCGCAATTCACGCAAACCCGCGATGTGATTGTATATTAATGTAATAAGATCAAAATTGGAGTATGCTGTAATGGTGCACACTTATTTTGGTATAATATAACTATAATAAAAAATACCACCTGCACAGGTTGCAAATATCCGAACCGCTGTAGCCGTCCAACTTACTAGCCAGCTCTGACAACTGAACATCGTCAGCTAAAGCTACCTCACGGAGACACAAATTAAGCAACTTTATTCGAGTCGATTCTGCAAAAACACGGGAAACATAGAAAAACCTTATCAAAAATTATTACCTCTAAAGCAATTAAACTTAACAATAATTGTCTTGGATTTCTTATATATCGCAGAAGGTATAATAAGATATCAGTCCTAACTACCTAAGCTCAGCTAGGTGGCTGTAGTTACACGTAGGTTCTGTTATAGGGATCAAATTGCTCACTTACACTTCGTGAATCATGTTTAACTTACACAGTCAAACATTAGCAAATGTGAAACACATGAAGCTCCTAATCCGAGGTCTATTTTTTGACTTAATAATTTAGAAAGGTATTTTACGCTTATTAGTTGTCATATCGTTGACATTCATTCATGATAATAGTAAGAATATAGGTCTCAAAAAACGTAATAGATAAATACATTCTAGACTGTATTTTATATTTTTGTAGAGTACATAACTGGCTATACATGCTAGATATTAAATATTATGGTAAAAAACAACTTTATTTTAAATATTGACTTGCAAATAAAGGATAATTCAATTGAATAAAACAGATAAATAACTAAATAAGTAACATAATTTGGGAACAATGTATCTGCTAATCACACTAATAGATTCACCTACTAGGATTCAAACCCAGGACCACTATCGCTTTACCAACCGAGCGTTTACACGCCAAGGTTATATAAGATTTCAAGGATACTTAAAAAATATTTTGATTAAATTAACGATTCTCTTGCTAACAACTTTAAATTCAAATATAACCTCATTAATTACCCTTTTAAGGGGAAAACGCTATAACTAAATTTTGCTTAAAAAAAATAAGTTAAATATACCATCAGGAAGACCTATATATATTCTCTTTTCAAATCTTCTCCTAAACGCTTCATCGATGTCCCAGGGGTGGTTTGTAGCGGCCAGTACCATTATGATTTTGTCTCGATTACTGAAAATTCATAAAAAGGATTAATTATAATAGTGAGTTCATAATACGATTTTTTTTTTGTTTTTGCTGCAAAATTATAACGGTAAGTACAGACAAAAGCACGTCAACCTACCACAAAAGTAAATTTGTCTCATTCGTCAAATTGATATGATAGGCTTTAAGCTAAACTGGTATAGCTCAAAAGCTATTGATTATGCATACATTTGTAAATGTATGTATAATCATCTTTTAATACATCCTTTGTCTAGCTAATATTACACAGCAAAATACACTTGTGATGTAACTATTTATTTATTATGCCTTACAAAGCAGCAGAGAGTCCATCCATCTGTATGAGAAGCTCAGCCTTAAACCGTCTTGAAGCTTCGTGTTCAGAGTCAGCACCACGCATCGCGCACAGGGAGTCAACTTCATCCAGGAATATCGTACTGGGAGCGTAGAATGCGGCCTGAGAAAAAAGACTTCAACTCATCTGTTGCTAATATTAATATTATTATCTCTATTACGTGTTTTCTCTTAGGTTGTCAAAATTTAGAAGAATATTACTGAAAACTACACACAAGTTTCCACAATCGAATAGTATAACCACTTATGTATATATAAAAACAACGTGCAATTTAAGAAATAAAGTCAACGAATAAACTACAACAGTAGTTATGTGTGAAATTATAACCAAAATACCATCAAGAGGCAAATTGTAAAATAAACATTAACAAAACAAAAAGGCGACAAGGGCATTAGTTTCATGGTGCGGCTCAATTTATTTTTTAATATTTTTTAACCTCTATACAACGCCGCACATAACATCGCCGAAGCAATACACTTCTTATCAAAAATGACTCTAGATACAAAAAGCGAATTAGTATGGAAACCTTAGATTAGTTTTCAGTCAGTATTAGATTTCAAAGTAAAGATCAGTCTACATCAACGTCTACTGACCCCCTAGCAAAGATCACCTAGCTTCCCTTTGGCCTTCCTATAAATCGCCACTACTTTGAAACATAAGACAATAGATCCATATGCAAATATACTCCTTACCACTGTTGCAGAACATATTTCAGTACTTACTGATAAGGCTTGATCTTGCAATTGACAAACCTCAGTGTTCTTGCAGTCAATCAATCAACCGCTATCCGCTATCCAGTATCATCGATAAGTTGAGTAAGTTTTATAAGACTACCTAGATGATGAAGTAAAGTTGATATTACCATATCAAATAGTAGTCGGACAAGTTTCTCCGAGTCGCCACGGTACTTGGAGGTTAGAGTAGCCGAAGAGACATTGAAGAATGTGGTCTTGCACTCGGTGGCCACTGCTCTAGCCAACAGAGTTTTGCCTGTGCCGGGTGGGCCCGTCAGTAAAACGCCTTTCCACGGCCTACGAATGCCCTAGAACATTAATATATTTTATAACATAATAATAGGTTGAGATTATGAAAGAAATACGTTATATTATTGTAATATTTATTTTTTTAGAAATAAAAACGGAAAGACTCTTGATAAGCTGAAACGGTCTCTTAGATTTTTCGCCGCTTTATAGCAAACGCCGCTGCGCGGCGGCGTCTGCCCGACATACCTCATATTCGATGTGCTACATAGAACCTAACCCACCTTGGGGAATTCATAAACATTATCTTCTTTCAAACTTATAATATACGTTCTGATAATAAAATTCATGACGGTCGATTCGAACATAATATAACAAAATCTAAGACTGTTTTTATATATATCTAGGTGTCAACTCTAATATGCAAAACTTTAATTCACCGTTTTATGGTTTTTGTATTTATATAGATCTCCAACACTACTTTGTTTCATTAAAAGTTCTTAGAGGTCAAATCCGCGCATTATTAGATATAGTTTTTATTTTGTTACGAAATTATACTAACATATTTAAAACGACCCTACTAACTACTAGTCTCTTTCTGAATTACCGATCTCTACGTGTTTATGTAAAGTGTGTTATTAAATGCAATTTCTCTTGATAAAGAAAGTTCTGAATGACGAGCGCATTTATTCCAAGAGCAAATAATAACGAGTGGCCGCAATGATAATATCGCACACGCGAAGAACTAATTTAAAATAGGGTAGTCGAACAAGTTTAAGGTAATAGTTTGCTTCACGCTTTAAGCCTAATAATAAGTCTAGACTTATGTTCAAAGAAAAAGCTATACTAGTTTTCTACTGATATGTCTAGGCAATGTGTGAACATATCAGCAGAAATCTGATATTTAGGTGCATATGTACCGACAAAATATAAATTATAGATCTCTTAAATTTGGTTTGAAAGCTGAACCTATTTTCCATTTATCAACAACAGAAAAAAAAAATTAATATAATTTTAATTCCTGCCATTTATTAAATCACTCCAAAATAAATAATATATAGGGCACACCTCGGCGATTCGGTGATAGTTACTTATGGTCTAACAGCGGGATTACTAGATATGTTTACGGCGGATAACTTCCAGTAGGTGGCGGCTCTGTCACTCAATATGCTAACGTGCAGCAGGTATTCGAACGCATCCGTCATAATTAAGAAAAAAACTTATGTCATATCAACAGGTGTAACGTGTAATATTTAGTTAATCGGTGCAAGGTGTAAAAAACTTTTACTTAATAAAAACAAATGAAAATATGGCAAAAACTAAAGAAAAGCCCGTTAAGGTAAGAGTTTTTAAACACATCAATGATTTTTAGAATTGTAAAAGTAACAATTTTCTATTTTTTAATTCATTAGTTTCGGCGGTCGATTTCTTAACTTTTTCCGATGTTGTGTACTACATATATCACGATATAACCTGGTGGAGTACTTAATTACAATGGAAATAATGGTTATTTTTATGTCCAATAGGTCCAAACTCATAAAGAGTCTTCTCAACCTATTTTGACACCTGAAAAACGACAAGATCCTGTAGAACCACAAGAGGGAGTCTCTAGAACACAAGAAATCCTGGATATACACACAATATGTTTGTGTGATAAACATAAGCATTTTGTTCCCGAGTCATGGTCCTTTATATACTTATTTATGTTTTCTATACATTATTTAGTATCCATAGTACAAGCACAGCTTACTTTGGTACTAAATAATTGTTGTTAGTTGTCCAGAATTAATTTTTATTCATTTACTTTTTAAATGGAGAAAACACTACCAAAACAAAAATAAACCAAAGAAAAAGTCACCAAGTTTATGAACATCTGCATGTTGTTCTAGATGTCAACTATCTGACTAGTTTGTTAAATAATTAAGTAAATATGGATTCTAAAGTAATTCATGTGATTAAAAATTCCTAAAGTTATTAATCAGTAACCCAAAGATGTTTGTGCGAACACAAATGTTAACTTTGATAAAGATAAAATGTCACTAATGTTGATTATTAAATTGTCTTTTATTTATAGTTAATTTTATCACAGCATAACCTGACTATATCACAGAATAATCAAGAACATGTCACATATTAACCTGAATATCACTGAATCACCTACATTTTCATGTGTTCAGAAATGGTAGACAAATTCATGAACTTTTACCCCGTAATACTTCAAAATAATTGAATTTATAGGTAATATTATATTGTCAAAAATCCTAACCATCACCGACTAACCAAGGTATGCCCTACTGATAATTCAACCCGTAGGTGCAAATCGCCTGCATTAAACATTACTATTACACGACATTAGTACTTTAAACAAACAAAAATGTAACAAATATTGTTAATAAGATTATTTGCAAAAAGTTTTGACGCAAAAATAGTTAAACTTTTACGTGAAGGCTTTATTCACGACCTTGAGGCAATAAAAAATATATTTTTTAGTTAAATTATGGATGATATTCAGCATTATGAAATACACAAAATAATAATAATTATTTTGTGTATTTAATAAATAGTATAATAAATAGTAATGTTTTTATTAATATTACCACTTAATTAATATTTGTATACCTTGACTAAGGTGGAATTACAGTGATACAAAAATAATATCGTACACCAGCATTAAAAAAAAAAAATGTATATATAACAATAATGTTCACATACCTGTAATTCACAAATAAAGATTTCTATTTCTATTTCTAAGAAATAACAAACCTTAAAATAATCGGGCATAACCAATGGCAAAACCATAGCTTCCTGTAAAACTGCCTTCGCATCTTCCAAGCCTATAACGTCCTTCCAACGTATATCTGGGTTCTTCTGCAGAATATCTCTCTCTAACGTCTCCACTAAGTGTAACTCGTAACCCGTAGCATCAAAAACTTTTTCATCTCTTTCTAAAAGAGCGATGTCTCCTTCTGAAGGCACATCGGTCTTTCTGATTGTAGGTTTTATCGGTACTAGGTGCCGAACCCTCTGTCTAGGCATACGGTCAACCGACCGGCATTTCCTGCCGCTACCAACTGACGAAGACGTAGATGAAGCTTTACGGGTAACGATAGAAGGCAAGGCTGGTTGGATATCAGGATCTCTACGACGTAGACTGCCTGCCCATTTCTCTGTTGTTGGGTCTGGTTGTTTCGCTTGATCCATTGGTGACATTTGGAAGGTGTACGCTTGGGTAGGTTTGACAACTGTAAATTAAATTTTCGTCATAGAAAAGGCATCCCTAAAATATAATATCATTATCCCAGTCCATTATTGGAAGAAAGGTTCGACTCCTAGAATTGGGAGGGTTTTGCCGTAATCTCCACGGTTGGCAGGTGTATTGGTAATCGCAATAAAAAATCATAATTCAGAAAACGCTGCTGCCTATTTCAAAATGATACCTACAGTATCATTAGTCGCTTTTTACGACACCCTACCCTTACGTAAAGCGTTGGTGCTATTCTCCTCTTCAGGACACCACACCACATTATTTATTCCCGGGAATGTGTGGATATTACTTAATAGTAATTAAGTAAGAGCTTTTAATTTTACCATCGTTCGCTATTCTATCTACTCAGTAAACCTTAACTTTGTATAACTAATGTACGTTACAGTTTTAACAGTGGATCCTAACCTTGTGTAGGTGGATGTCTTGTGCCGTTCGAGGTGTGAGTGTCAGTGGGATTCTTAGCCCTCTCCCTTCTCGCATCGCTTCTCTCTGTCCTTAGTCCATCTCGGGGCGGTTCTTTATTCTCTGATCCATTTCGCCGCGTAGTCATGCGAGCAAAACCGAATGGCTGCAAGCTCTCCGTCATCATGCGATCCATCATCCTAGCCATGCTATGGAAACCCGACGATGAACTGAAAAATTGCAAATGAATGAAATAAAGATACCAGAAATATAGATGATATACTCATATGGGTGAATTATAGATTAACATAATATTTATTAAAAGACATCATAATGCTAGAAATATTTTAAGATAATTTAATATAAAGCTTTTAAAACATATCCAGATTTAAGCTTTATTGTTATTCTTTAAAGTTGTTTGAAAAATGTACTGGTAGATACGTTTATTATCTTAATAATATTCATTGTATTCATAAGATTACGGAATAATATTAGAGCCATGCAGCAAGTGATAATTTTATAAGCGTAAAATTCAGGTATTTAAATATATTTCCACACCTCAACTGGAGTATCAACACGTCTCCCGGTCTTATAGTATAAAAATATTCAAATGGTACAAAAAAAATCCTTAATATTCCTTCCTAAATCTTAGCGATTTGGAAAAAGAAGTTAAAAATGTAATACGAGGGGAGGTTAAAAAGTTCGCGGAATGGAGAGGATGAGGAGGGTGAGTTAACTAATCCAAGAAGTCGCTAATTGAGTGATTTATCATTACTATATATACCAAATTTCAGCCTAATCGGGTTATTATAGTTCTTGAGTTATCATCGAGCAAACAAGTAAATCTGAAAGAAACTATCCACTATGGAGAAAATTGAATATCGCGCTGTTATAAATTTCCTCACCTTATGTCAATCTTTCAAAAGATTTTAGCTGTTAACGGGGACTCCGCTCCTGGTAAAACCGTGATTTACAAATAGCAAGCAAGGTAGGGAGTTCATTGAAGACGACTCTCGACCTGGACGGCCGATCGAGGCCACGCCAGATATTATCAAAGAAATTGAGAAACTTGTACTAGAAGATGGTCAGTTAAAGAAGAAGCAAGTTGCTGCATTATGAGGCAATGACTAAGTCTGTGCAAGATGGGTGCCAACAATGCTCACGCCGCCACAAAAACGAGAGTGCGTCGATTATTCTTACGAGTTTTTGGACCGTTGTGAAGAGCAAAGGGAGGAAGTTATGGATTGGATTGTAAATGGTGATGAAACTTGGATTCACCATTATGAACCTAAGTCAAAGCAAGAGTCGATGCAGTGGCACAAAAAGGGCACAGGGGGTGTGCCGGCTTCAATTCAATCGGCCGGAATGATCATTGTGACGATTTTTTGGGATTATGTAGGTATTCTGTTAAGGAACGTGGCATTTCCATAACGGGAGAATACTACGCTTTCTTGCTGATCGATTAAAAGAAGCAGTTAAATAAGAGGAAAGTGGATAAAAAGTGTGCTACGTTTGCACGTTAACTCACCCGTTCACACAAGCCATGTTGCGACGATCGCCATACACCGATGCGGCTTTGAACTACTACGCTACCCACCCTACAGTCCAAACTTGCCCTCCAGCGACTATTATTTATTTCCAAAGATAAAGGAATAGCTACTTATTTATTTTGACGGCCTATTTCGACGGTATTAATACGTCATAGATCTTACAAATGTATTACAGTTAAGGGCGAATATATTAAAAAGGAATAATAGTTTCATGTTTAATTTCATCCACCTTCCCTGTCATTTTAAGAACTTTTTGACCTCCCCTCGTTTCTGTTAATCTTAACTAGTTGTGACGTAACTAGGTGAAACTACTATGCCGTTGTTAAAAAGCTCTGTTCTCATTATTGCTGCGTAAATGTTCTATTTTCTCATTTTTTTACATGGATGTAAGTTTATTGAACATTGTCAACAATTTAATGATGATGTTGTTAATTCCAACGTGAGTCAATACCCATTTCGGATGGATAGTAATATAAAAAATAGATTGTGGTTGAATTTTTAAAACAATTTCTTTGGTGAGGTATATTTAATATCTTTTATTATTTTAGTCTTAACCTTTAGTGGCCATTAAATAGATATATTTCTTTTCTAATCTTGTTTCAATTCATCGACTTTTATCTCGACTATCGACTATCGACACTAGCGTGAGCATGCTAATGTCCAAGTTAACAGTTAAAAATACTGCTACAATTCTTGAGAAATCCGCGAGCACTGCATCGCTTTAGATACCTAAGTAACCTTGTGTGTGCGTAACTTGGTATCATTAATAAATATGAATATTTTTCATAGCACAATGCAATTGAGACAAGTTCGACTCCGATATGCCGACGGTGTAGTGTCAATTTCTATTAAGAAACATTTTCTAAGATAATCACTTTTTTGTCACTGGTACAAGGAAGCAAATTTCACATATAGCTGTCAAACACCTAAATCAGATTTTTTACTGTGAACACATTAAATCAAAATATAGAAATATTATCAAACACAGCAACTGCATTTTTTTCGAATACTTCTATAGTGTCTTACTACAAGTAATCTTTATATAAACTTAACAGAAAAATGTAACTTCAATATTTTTTTGGTTTTTCCCACCGTTTTTCCACTTGGTCTAACATTTACTTTTAGATTTTACTTATGCGAATAAAATCAGTACAGCGACGATCATTCAAGGTTATGTTGTTCTTCTAAGCGAGCGGAGTCAGTACGTCAAATAACTGCAAGCCATTAGGATCAACGTGTTAAAGTCATTTTAATTACCTGTCCTTATATTAAGCTACTGTTTCGATTAGTTTTAACTATTAAACTATCAATTTAACCAACCTATATCCTTTTTTTTGTTTTCGCAGAAAATGGCATTACGCATTCCATCGTGTCGGGAGAACACGATGGATATGTGGGACTCTCCTCCATGCCTCTACCCGGCCGAGTGCCCGGTAAAGGCTTGGAGGCCTACCCACTAAAAACTGCGGCGTCCCAATACACAGTGGTGCGGGTCCAACCTATATCCTATGTTATAACCATTTTAATGAGATCGCCGCAAACACTACATACCTAAAAAAAGGATCCTGTCGAAAGAATTGTGTCAAACCGCCCACATTAGGGTACAAAGAGTCACCAAATCCAAAATCCATCCTCGATACCAACCGCCTTGTAACTTTTGCTAGGAACATCAAGTAATATTTGTTTGAAGCATTCAAATTGAGGTCACTGTAGGTCACGGGACATAATTTCTTAGCTATATATGTTTTGTAAGTGTGTCATTACTTTTTGTTTAGCCGGGTTGGAAAATTACGTGTGCTATTTGACAGTTTTGTTATGGTGCGGTTGCCATGGTAAAGCATTTGCGGAAACCGTCCAGCGACCGCATGATCGTGTGCGTAAGCCACAACAAATGTATAAATGCTGGTTGCTTTTATAAACTAGAACTTTAAGACATAAGGAATAAAGCACATTTAGGGTGACAAAATTATGTGAAAGAAAGAAAGCCCTTGAGTGGTCTAGATTGGATTGAGTTCATTAATCATTAATAATAACCAGGTTTTTTTCTGTTCATTGTTATTTATTATATAGGTTAGTATTTGCTGAAGATCTTGTCTCGGTAATCATAAGATTATAATATCATTCATATAATTTTTCCCCTATTCTTTTACCATTCGGCAGTAATAGTTCTAGTAAAGAATGACACAAAGAATCAATCTATAACTATCTATATATAAAAAAATTCCATGTCTTCTAGTACTACTTTATAAATACTCGTATGTAGGTTCTATCTGTACATTTATTTTTATGGACAAATTTACGATAAATATATGTCATATTTATCTTAATATATTTAAATTACGTGTCACGTTGTTTGTCCGTGATGGAATCCTAAACTACTTAACCGATTTTAATCAAATTTGTACACCGTGTGCAGTTTGATCCAACTTGAAAGATAGGATATCATTTTAATTTATAACACAGCAACGCGTGGCTGGGTCAGCTAGTATTTTTATATAAAATATAAATTCCTTGTCACAGAGTTTGACCGCAATGAACTCCTAAACTACTCAACCGATTTTGATATATTTTTTTTAATTTTGCTGGATTAGTTCCACCATAGGACATAGTACAGGTTTCATTTATAGCACAGCAACACATGGCCGGGTTAGATAATACTACTACATACATGTAGGTTCTATCTGTACATTTATTTTTTGGACAAATTTTATGATAAATATTTATATTTTATGACACGCTGACACTAATTCTAAATTGAAATAATAACTGCCTGTCTTTCTATAAGTCAAGAACGGGTTGACTGATTTCGATGAAATTCGGTATATAGTAAGAACATGTCATTTTGAAAATAATAGATTATATATAATATCGATAAAAACTTATAGTCCTTATATTATGGATATGAAAGTGAGGTTGTTTGTTACACTTCCACGCCTTAATTACTTAATCGATCATTATGAAATTTTGCATACACTTTGCCAAGGATTCAGAAAAATACGTACGGTGCCTTTTATATAGAAAAAAGTACTATTCCGGAGGGATATAAATATAACTTTTAATTAGTAGTCTACATTAACGCGAGTTAAGTCGCAGGTAAAACTAGTATAATATATAAAGCTTTGTCCTGAGTGACAAACTGATTGACAGACAGACAACTTACAGTCTAAACCGCTTAATCTAGAGACTTGGTAGCGTGTTTGTAAAATGGTGACAATGCTCACCAAGAAAGGGTTATGGAAAATTTAAATCCCTAAAGGGGTTAAATAGGGGAAGAACTGTTTTATAAATATCTGTTATATTCAAAGAAAGAGGAATAATATTTAATACATGTTTTCCTAGTAAAAAATAAATTTACATGAGTTGATGCCCATGTTGATGCTTTTACGGAAATTTTACCTATAAAAGGTGAAAAATGGGGTTGAACCATTGAACTTAAAAAAAAGCTTGTGAAAAAATAAATTTACATATAATTCTTTGTTCCTGAAAAGACAACCCCTAAATGGGTGAAATAGGAGTAGAAATTTTATTTAAGTAAGTAAGCATCTAGTACATAATAAGGGATGTTGTACCCTTAAAGGGAAGAAAAAGGCATTAAACTTTTGTTTGAAAAGTATACTAGATTGAAAAGCATGAAATTAAGTATTAAATCATATAGTACATATTAAACATACAGTTATTTCGTCGTTAGTGGAAATGTTACCCCTAGGTGTGAAATAGAAGATAAAGTTATCTTAGTCATCCTGTGATCACGGCTCCTGTAAAGAAGTCGAAACGTCAGGATTAAATATAAAATTTTGGCAGTGAAATTACTGGGTACAGTGACTTTACACCTTATGTCACAAGTTGGCAACGTACACTGTGGTTCTTGTGGGGGTTGCAGTTTTGCTGCGAATCTCACAAGAGCCGCATGTATTATAGGTTACTGTTACCACTTACCATCAGGTGGGCAGTTTGCTTGTTTGCCAACTTTAGGGAATAAAAAAAAAAATATGAGCAAAAATAACCGGTGTAAGGGCGCCGCGCCGCCGCAGCCGGTGTTTTTGTCTGCATTTGATTAAGGCGCCAGTATTCTGATTACTAAAGCACAGATGCAACATGGGCACAGTAGCCAACAGCTCTGGCACCAACTTTGCACTGACGTAACTTCCAATATAGGGTATTTGAACATTCGGTATAACATTATTTCATCAGCATCATCATCATATCAGCCGTACGACGCCCACTGCTGGACATAGGCCTCCCCCAAGGATCTCCACAACGATCTGTCCTGTGCCGCCCGCATCCAGCGTTTTCCTGCGACCTCAACCAGATCGTCGGTTCACCTCGTAGCGGGCCTACCCACTGAGCGTCGTCCGGCACGCGGTCGCCATTCGAGAACCTTTCCGCCCCAACGGCCATCGGTTCTCCTTGCTATGTGTCCTGCCCATTGCCATTTCAACTTCGCAATTCTTTGAGCTATGTCGGCGGTTTTTGTTCTCCAACGGATCTCCTCATTTCTGATTCGATCGCGTAGGGAAACACCAAGCATAGCTCTCTCCATTCCCGCTGGGCGACCTTGAGCCTTCTTACAAGACCCATAGTGAACGACCACGTTTAGTTAACATTATTTAAAGCTCTACAATTCTTGAGCTCGCTGTTGACTGCTTAAACTACCCAACGAATCTTTGTCACCAAACGTGTCTCGTTTGCTTTTTTTGTAGAGAATTTTATTTGTTTATGCAGGAACGCAGGAATTTCAGGACTCGCGGACAAGCTATTTTTTTCCCTACAACATAGATGCACTCGATGCACCAAAACAAATGAATGCTAGCTTAGAAGCTTATTCATTGTAGGATTTGAGAAACTAAAAATATAGTGGTGCATGAAGTGCTTAACAGATTTATTTAAAATTAAATTTAGAAAAACGTTTAAAATTGCAATAAATCGAAAAATCTGCCAAGTTTGTTAACCTTTTTATAAGACCTGTTATTATTCTTCTTACTATGTTAGAATAAATGTTAAGATCAATACCTGAACTTTACATAAATATGATAATATGACTTTAATAATAACTTTGAATTTTCATCACATTCATGGGCGAAAAAGGCTGCTCTTTACCCACCTCCTTTGAACCCTAAGGGAGTGACAAAGATGTTGAAAGTTTTTATGAAATAAACATTTTTAAAGTGAAAAGTATAAATCAACTATCAAAGCTTTTAACCGCAAATTAGCAGAAGTGAGTGGAATAGAGGCGACATATTTTTTATTGAAAAATCTTTTATGATCTGAAATTAAAATACTATCACCGTGAAAACTATGTTATATTATTTTTATTCTTTCTGTACAACTGTTGGTATGAAAAGGAAGAGTAAATTTTTTTGGAATATTGGTGCGATATGTAGACTTCAGCAAGCATTTACTTCTTATTCAATTGTTAGAAAGAGGGAAAAACTGTGGCGCGCTTTATTACAATATGTGCCAAAGGTTACTAGCGTTCAATGTCCAAAAACGACTTGACTGTTTATCGGAGAAACATTCACTAAGACTTTATAATGGTAATTTAAAATTAATGGAAATATCTGTAAATAAGATACTGGTATCAAAATAAGTAAGCTTAATTCGTTAATGCTTCGTGCGGTTAAAAAGAGACCACTAAACAATTTAAAAAAATTAAGTATCGAAAAAAACATTTTGATTATAGAAAAAATAATATCGATATCGAAGTCAGGTGTCAGCCACGGGTAAATCAATTAATGGAGATAAGTAATAACTAAGTCTTTATTAATTAGACTCGGCTTGACACCAGATACTACCTAGATGGTTACTTCATTGTTAGCACTTTTAATTTACATAATTTTCGCCTCTTACATTTTAGAAAAAAAACTGGCCTCTATACAAAATATATTATTATAATATAAATATGTAAGAGCTTGAAATATTGACTGTAACCGGAATAGCAATTGTAATTATTCATTGATAAGGATAAGATCTATTACGAAAATTCGATTTTACAATATATTTTGAACTCATGGTAAAATCTATTTGTCGGCATTGACATCGGGCTCGAATCCACTTTTTACTATCAACAGTTCGTCCAGTTGTTAACCCCTGACCCACATTTTGTAGAAAGTTTGACATGTGTATCCTCGTTCGGTATTGGTAAACACGTAGTTCAATCACCCACATACTTACCTTAAGCTTATGTTGTTTAAAACGTTGCATTGCAGTATTAAAATGCAATTTTTCTTTAAATATCATTCTTTACAAAATTAGTAAGGCTTATATAAAAAAATAATAGATAGCCTCTGACCACTAGTATTATTGATATATTTTAAATCAGAGGGCAATAAGCCAAGCAAGCTGTTATAAGAATCATATCAATATTTCTAAAAGCAATATCACTGGTCTTAGATGCGCCAATTGCTTTTTATTTATATAAATAAAACTGATATGTGAAAGGAATAGCTAAGTATGTTATTATATCTTTTTTGAATTTCGTTTTGCAGTAAGATATGTTTAGCTTTATGAGAGTTGTACTTATATAATATGCTATAACTCCCAACTAAAACATATTTATCATTTAAATGATTAAAAACTTTTTAATTAAATATTATATGCATAAACCTTCCATCACTCAATATAAAGAGTAAATGACAGACTTCCACCAAAACTGTTCATTGGTTCGCTGGATTCACTAAGTGAGTAAACGCAATTAATACTTGGAAAGAATTAACTATGTTCGTTTACTATGTAGATGTAGGTGTTGGGCCACCTATATCTGCAAACTGCAAGCATCGATCCACAGAATGCATATATTTAAGGAAGTAAGCAGAATACACTGTAGTGAACGCCATATCTATGCCAAAGGTCAATGACTAGACGCCTGTCAATATGAACAGTCGTCGACCTTACATTCTTCGTTCATTTAAAATGCAATCGATTGAGAATGAATGTTATTAAACTTAGAACTTTGCCCTCATTAGAAGTGTCCATAAAGCTCTTCTAATGAGGGCAAATTTAATTGATTTGATTTACTGTAATTTCATTTGAGATAATACAACCGATTATTAGGATATAGATAAATTTACATCAATAAATTACAATCTCTTGTACGAATTGTCTAAACATCGTGATGATTTCTCTCGACCTATAACATCTTTGATTTAAGTCCAAAGACGTAATGTACATATTTTATTATTAAACTTGATACTACTTTATAAACGTTATAAAACTTTATGCTAATGATGTTTAGTAAATTACTTCCGTATGTATATTAAAATAGGCGGGAACGAAAATTTCTTTTGGTCATATAACTATGATGGAAAGAATATGTGGCGTATATTTACGGGGTGTTACGGATATTCACATCCGCATCCGTGAATGCGGAATATAATGCGAATGCAGACATCTTCCTTCGCATCCGCATCAATTAGGTAATGCAGATTCATATCTGCAATATGTAACTACATGTCAAAAAGTGGTGCGTGCTCGCGCGTCGTGTGACCACCACAGTTATATTAATAAAAATAAACCTTTATACTTTTCTTAACTATTCATTATCATATGGTGTGTCTTTACAAAAAACAACTGTTTTACTACTACTTTCTCATAATATCTTTAAATGAATATCAAATCGATTTTCATTAATTTATGTATTTAAAATTTAAATATTTAAAAAAAAAATGCATCCGCATATAATCCGTATGCGCGGATGTCAAAATTGCATCCGAAACAAATCTGGTTCACATTAAGTACATCTGTACAAAAATACAGAATGTACAAAAATCTGTTTTTTTTTTCAGAATGATGCCTTTAACATCAAAGTTTTTCATTTCACATAGGTAAAATAAAAATAGCTGTTGGAAATAAATTATTAATGTTTAATTGTTTTTAAAAAGCAACTCAGTCCCTATAGGCGTAATGTCGTCATTATAAATAAAATACATTCCTTTGTCGTCAGAATCAGTAAGATAAACTTCTAAGCAGGATACAGCTTGAAAACTCGATTTATCTTATCTAAATGGTGTCAAGAGCAATTTGTCGGTGAATAACGAGGTGAATGAAAATCAACTCTTAAACAAGCGTCTCGCCCACGCGCCAATCTGTTTTATTGCATCTAATTCTGCTGGAGGACACTGTTTGGATGATTTACAAAATAAATCATTTAAACCAATCATATAATGAAAATTAATAGAACATACAATCACGCTTTTGACGGTAGGCAATGATCACAGATTTTCATGCGTCGGAGAATAGTGATTTTTTCGGGACATTTTCTATTTGTTCCCTGAAATTTCGCCTTGGTAAGCCTTTACTGACAGGCAGGAACACACTAATACAGGATAGACTTCTTCGCAAGAGGTATTTTTATTTCACTATTTGATGTGGCAACTTCCAAGGAATCATTATGGAAATTAATTTATTTGTTTAGTGGTTGGTCATACTGATTCTGACGACAAAGTACTGTAGGAACACGAATGTAAAGAATTAATTCAAGAATGATGTTTTGCGCAAAGCAAGTTTGATACTTTCAATAAGAGCACTGAGTAAGTTAATTACGTGACTGAAAAGAAAAAAAATTGTGTATGGCGAATCAGAAAAGTTATTCCTTAATAAAATGATTTTCTACACTTATTCATCGTCAACCTATCGCTGCTCCTTTCTAAATTTACATCTTCAAACATATCCTACTAATATTATCTATAAATGTAAAAGTTTGCATAGTATATTTTGTAAGGAAAATTGTTTGTAAAAAACCGCAGGCAGAAACTGATCTATTCATAGAATAGAATCCACAGAATCGTGAAATAAGTTTAATCAGCTTACTGACAAACTTACCGTCATTCGTTGTATTACATTACTTTTGACTAACATTAATTATTACCTTGAGGTTTCTTACTCAGAAATCACTAACTACTGCGTAATCATTAGTATGTAAATAAGTATGTCGTAACTGTATAGTGTTTTATTAATAATTTCCAAAACAAATAAAAGCCACATGCTAGTAAAACATTAATTTTAGACACAAACTTATATTTGAGGAACTCGATAGCGCAGCGGTAAGTACGTTCAGCCAGGCCTTTTGTGCTTATGACATGACACATCAGTGCTGCCAGCGAATTGTCTCATAAAGACGTTAAAATTTATTGTTTTCTGCACTTTTCGAGTATTGTGTGATCTATATAATGGACCATACAATGGGGCACTTATTGTCATCGTCAAGCTATTGATGCCCAGGCCTTCCTTATCCATGAAAACTTCGTAGAAAGAATGGACCATAGACTTTTACACAGTGCGGGTCGGTGGGTGTTAACGATTGCAGATGCTACCGGATACAGTATCTCATCGTGCCTTCTAAAGCACGAAGGAGCTCAAAAAAGTAATTTTGGGTCACCCATCTGAGGACCGGAACTTGCGACCGTTGCTTTACCACCGCAATCATTCCCTGAAAGCGCTTACCGTTGCACCGTAGAGCATTAAAAAATATAGTAAATAGATAAGAGTTTGATCGCTATCTTGCCTGATAGTAAGCGACGATGCTATCTGGGATATGACGCACTTGCCTAAAAGACACCTTTTTTCAATTCGACACAATTCGACACGTTTGCCAGCGTCTCGGTAGCTCAGCGGTCAGAGCAGTCGCCCGGATTGAGAAAGGTCGTGGGTTCGAATCCCATCTGAGGGCTCGGAGGCGTGGTTGTTTTTTACACACGTATTTTATATCTTATAGAAATATTGCATTGTGAATGCAAAAAATTAGAATAAAAACATAATTATAGCTGGTTCCATCTTAATTGATTGTTTAATATTTGTAAAAATATTACTTTCAATGTTGAAGGTAGTTAGCGTTCAACATTGGTGGAACGATACTAGCTCATAGTAGAAGTTGGAATACGTTTGTAAAATTCGACACGTTTGCCAGCGTCTCGGTAGCTCAGCGGTCAGAGCAGTCGCCCGGATTGCGAAAGGTCGTGGGTTCGAATCCCATCTGAGGGCTCGGAGGCGTGGTTGCTTTTTACACACGTATTTTATATCTTATAGAAATATTGCATTGTGAATGCAAAAAATTAGAATAAAAACATAAAAGACACCTATTCTGAGATGTGACGCAATTGCCTAGAAGACACCTTTTCACTCGTTACTTGAAGATCCCTAAATTGTATGTCTGAAAATACAGACTCAGGTGAGGAATTCCATTTTTTAGCAGTACGGATCACAAAATTGGAACCAAAACGCATAGTGCAACTCTTTGGTATGTCAACCATATAATGGCGGCACCTATTTGTAAGTCTGGTTGTTCGATGTAGAATTGGGGGTGGCGGAACAACTGTGCAATTTTGCTGCACATTTTCTGAAATATATCCTTTAAAAAACCAATATAAAAATCCTACCTTCCGAGCTCAAGGCTTTTGAGTTCATAATACAAACGATCGTCATAAACCGTCGGAAAGAGCTCCTGAAATATTATATTTGTCATAGCTATTACAAAAAAAGTAATTTTTCATTGTTTTGGAAACCATTAGTAGTAGTCATTAGGTGGCATACAATATTTAGGCTAAACTTTAGTGCTTACAAAAATAGAGGTAGTACCTTTCAATCGATATTAATCACCAAAAGCCTCATAAATAGGTATACGAGACAACATGAATATCAAAAGTACATTTATAATTCAATCTTGTGTATTATGGCAAATGTTTTTGTGTTTCCGCAGGCGACAGATAAATCCGTCTTATGTTTCTGTAGCATGTAAGACGATTCTCTCTCTTACTTTTTAACACCAAACGCAGCACTTCGAGATATTACACGAAGTGAGAAAAACTACCCATCACTTGGAACCCATCCATCGTAAACCCATCACTTGGAAACAGATCGATCTACAAGACTAATATTTGTGTACTGAAAGAGATTATTGGAATGTTTCGCAGATTTGAAATTAATTATTGGAAAATCTGAAAGTGATTTTTTTTGTATGGAATTTTCGTATGAACTAAAGACCATTATTTTAATTTGGACAGGGCGACTTTGTCTGGTCACTAAATATTTTAATAGATTAGACTTTTAATATATTCCTCCCAACCCCGACAGCACAATGTGTAGTTTTACATATCTTATAGACATTATCTTATCTTAAAGAATTTAGAATTCACTGAAATTCATTTTCCTATAATTGACAGAAAAACCTAAATATGTTTGAGCTGGCCACGGTTTGCGGAATGCGCACAAAGTGGCGTTTAATACTTTTTTAAACCAATGAAATAAAATGCATTTTAAGAAATTATTTAAAACATCAGTGTTGTATATTTCATGAACACTAGACTTAATAAATATGAGTGGTAAGTATTTGATATTTTCTACGACGCGTCGCGACGGACGCAAACATTTGTTCTGCACGGCAAGATTTTGGCCCTCGCATAGATCATATGATAGCTAGGAAGCTGATGCCAGTAATCTATATATATAAAAATGAAACCCGTTTTCCGTTGTCACGACATAACATGAAAACGGCTTGACCGATTTGGCTGATTTTTTTTTTTGTAGTTTTCTAATACTCTGTACAAGGTTCTTACGGAAAAAAATATAAAGAAAATCTCTCAGAAAGATTGAAAAATATAACGTAACGAATGTCAACGTCATTCAATTCAAAGCTACGCTAAGGCGGTACGAAGTTCGCCGGGTCAGCTAGTTTTATATAATTTCATCGTCTGACAGTTGTTAATAATATTACAGTAATAAGTAAAATAATAATTTTAAACAATTTCTGCCATCCATTAATTGCTGCAATATCAAATAGGATCTTGCAAAAAATGATAATAAAAATAAGTGTCTAAAACGATATTATCGCTTCTGTCGATAGTCTTAATAAATTGTATTTAATACAACAAAAATATTAATGCTAATAGCAGAAGTTTCTCCTGCTATGTTTTAGAGTAATTTTTTTTCTAATTATTATGATATATAAAAAGAACTTCATTGGCAGGCTGATTAGAATAATTATTGAAATATGTTATTAGAGATAAAAAAAATACTTCTGCCACTATGATGATGTTGCATTAATAATCTGTATTGTTGAAAAAATGTAAAAAAAATAAAAATAAAAAAAATATGGCATCGTTTCTGTCTTTAAGTCAAATTTTTCTATTAGTTAGGAGAAGCATAAAAATTAAAAAGACAGAAAAAATCGATACTGACTTTTCGAAGGCAGAAGTATTTTACTACAGTAATATACTTCAGCTGTCCTCGGGTATACCTTATCGCATGGAAAAGAAAGTTAGAAAGAATAGGTGAAGGTCCCAGAAATAAAGAAACAAAAACGAACATGTACATAAACGAAGATCATTAACTTGAAAAAAAACTTGGTATGAACAGTTACATATTTTGATACTAGGCTGAAGCCTAGTATCAAAATATGTAACTGGCAATTTATTGCGTTCTGTATGAATACAGAACGCAATAAATTGGAGCAATATATACGGGCACAGCGCACGCACATATATAACAAATTTGTTTTTATATATTATATCTAAAATCAGAGTTGTAGATATCTCCCATCTTCTCCGCGTATTTACAAATACTTTACATAACAAAAAAATAATTTGGAAGGATGATGGAATGATATAGCATTATTTTTTTTTTATAAAAATACCGACCATCCTGACTTCTGCCAGCTTTAATTTCACTATCAATAAAAATGTATTTTATGGATATAATTAATGACAGAAACGATAATATAATTTAAGGTTTTTTACAATTTTAATATTATTTATTAAAAAAATCAGAGCTTCCTCAGCTCGCCACTTGAATTTTTCGAGATAACATAAGTCCATATCACGCGTTGATATCAACGACGATGGAATCATATAGCTTAATTGCCACCAACTCCTTAGCTATAATTTTGCACCCAACGTTATAATTACGTAATATATATAATATTATCGTAACGACTTTTTTCAAGGTAAATTATTCTTTCAGGAACAAATAACAATTATTCAAATCACATCAAGTTCACCTTGGACAAGACCTTCACCGTTTAAGGCTATTTTGTTAATTTCTTGTACCAATCGAAACACGCATTTCTGACACCAAAATATAGATAGATGGAGAGACGACTTCAAAAATCATGAAAGTTACCCACTTATTTGTGACATTTTTATAAATCATTATTAAAAAATATTTTTTTTTTACAACCTGCTTCTTTGTTAATTAACTTACTAAAACTGTAGACTTTTAAATGTAGTTAGTTCCTATTAAATAAATGGAAGCCAATGCAGATTACCCTACCGCGCGTCCCTGTACTTCTCTTTCTTTGTCAAGTAGCAAGTGTCTGATTGATTGACTGAGAATGTGATCTTCTATATAGGGCAAACGTTGTAGGAAATACCTAATACTGACAACCCATAATTATTCTGTCTGATGTTTATAAGGCATACGTCACTGATTTTTAATTTTTTCTTATTTAATGCATTTTTTTTCATTAATAGTGCATGTATGACCTTTATTTATCTTGGTCCTCTTGTGATCACTGCTTCTGTAAAGGAGTCGAAACGTCAGGATTAAATATAAAAAAAAAACAAAATAAAACGTAGCGTTAATCCGGTAAAAGTGTAAGAACTGAATATGAGAAAAAAGATAAGTAAACAAAGTTTTTCCTTTTTATAAATCTGTAGTTGTCCTTCTTTATATTATATTGTTTATATTATATTTAAGGCATGGTTTACATCATCTTCTTAGCCAAAAACAGTCTTCCCCGAAAATAGTGTAAGTTTGCAATATCTCCACCTTTGGCAGGCGAGTTAGATATAGCACTAAAAAACCCATGATTCGGAAAACAGTGCTGCCTTGTGTGGGAGGTGCCACCTTCCTCGATACCTTTTTAAATCTTCGTATCTGGATACCACACGGCAACAGATTTAAATGCTTTATATATGTGACGTTAACTTATTTGACGGCGAACATATGTAGCACGTGCCGAGTATAAAATGATCTGCCTAAAAATTTAATATACTCAAAATGTCCAACTAATCGTGTCAACCACTACCCAAGGGAAATGAGTTCGTAAACTCGAATAGTCTAAACGCTACTTAAGGGTTATTTTTATTTTATTCACTAGCACATTAACTAATTACTGTCTCGTATGTAAATGGGACCAATTACATTTACGTAAAATTACAAACAAAAATGCGTAAAACCTAAAATTACGATAATGTAAAATGAGTAGTTGAGTTTATTGTTGGCGAGAATCAGTATAAGTATTACATTATTATTATTTACTCCAAGTTTAATGATGCATTTTTTATTTTAGCATTAAACTGCTAGATTTAAAAAAAAATTACTAGAAAAAAATCAACCTATCTCAAGTGTCAGCCGGAACTCGAAAGCAAATCCTCTCGCTATTCGCGTGAGTACTCCTGCAATTGACTCTATGGTTTAAGATGTTCAATTTAAATATGTAAATAATTATAGCAGTTTACTATACGATGTGTGGTCTCCTAAATTATGGGCTCTGAACTGAAGTCCCTAAAATAAAAAAATGTCAGATAACACTATATTCTCTCACTATATAATCTGTTAAAAATATTTGATTCAAGTCGAGTATCAAACTTTCGATTTTTTTTCAATAATTATATTTATGACAATTGATATTGTAGAAGAATTAAATTCCAATTTTAAAAGTGTTTCAGTCCTTCTTAATATTTTCTCCTAATTTATTTATTTAATAAAAAGAACCATATTTCTAAAACCACAAAATGTCAAAAGAGCTCGCCTTAATGACTCTTTTTTATCATTGTGTGATAAGATGTAATAAAAATTGAAAATTTTGGTTTTCATGACCACTTTTAATTTATAAAAGAAGAAGACAGTTTTGTTCTTATCAATTACCCTAATATTCATTGGTATGCTATAAAGTATTTTTTATTTAATTCAACTTACTTATTCCGGAGCTCTCATTGAATTAATTTTCTAACTGTTTTATTTTTGCAATAAAAAAGTATATGAATCGTTTAAAATAATTCTCAAACAGTCAAAGAATAAATAACAAAGTAGTTGATTTTTTTATATAACAAGCAGGCAGATGCTGCCTATCGATATTTATTGTTTCTCGAGTTTTTGTTTTGTTATACATTTATTTTGATTTGTTATATTTGTGCTGGTAGTCATTGTTAAATAATTGAACGTGGGCAGCATTTCTAATACGTAAGACACTTAGAAACTAAAAAAAAAATTGAAAAACAACGTTAAGTAATTTTAAATGTTTATTAAATCTTATCAAAAAACTTTCTATCACCAGCTATACATAGTTTCATGCATCTGAAACAATTTTCAGAATGCTTATTCCACCCCGCCGCAGACACTTTTTCTACGACCTTCTCCAAAGCTCTAAGCGCATCATCCGGCAAAGAACACATGAAAGTCACTTTTCAGTGGATTTTTATTTAAGGATATAGAAAAAATCACATGGTGTCAGATCAGGACTGTAAGGAGAGTGAGCTAAGACTTTGACCAGTGTGGTGTCTAGGACGTTCCTCGTTTTGAGCTTTGTGTGCATGGGCGCGTTGTCGTGGAGGGTTAGGCACGTGGAGTCCGTTATTCGGTCGCTCATTGCAGTGAAAATGTCTAGAAGGCATTTCATAACATACCATTCGGCTTTGACTTTAATCAGTTTACAATTGAAATGAAAATGACAAAATATGAATAATCGGTAGTACATTATGTCACCTGTAGAAAAATTAGTCCTTCGAATATAATATTTATACTCTAAAGGTGCACAATATCGCATTTTTTGGTATATTTTTTCGCGTAGAGTTTGCGATTCCGACTGAGTAAGCGAAAGGTACCGCTCACTTGCGACTTCTACTCTTTTTTATTGTTCTATTCGCGACCCAAAGTGCAATATATGACAAATCTCTTAGTACGTGATTCGCCTGTTTGCTTAAATAAAATTAGTCACTACTAGCACGTTTTCTTCCATAACAGCCATCGACGGAAGATCAGTGCTTTCTTCATCTCCCAAAATTAGACGACCGTGCTTGTTTTCATTATGCCAATAGTAAATGGTTGTATTAGAAAGGCATTCATCCATAATTTATATTTGAATTGACTCGTCCGGTTTTTGGCCACATTTAAATTAATAACAAATCCATTTTTCAAACTATAATTCAATTTTATCTCACATTATCATGTAAAGATAAATTTGAAATAAAAACGGTGATGCTTTTCTCATTTTTTTAAAAATTGTAGTCAGAAGACATCATAACTTTTTCTCACAAAACTTTCTGAATGAATTGCTAAATAGATAAATACAAAATGATAAAATATCTGAATCTAATAGTAGGGGAGCCCACCGTGCTAAATCGGGATTTACTCGAGCGTCATAGAGACTTATTGGGTGCGAGGCTTAGATGATAAGACTTTATATGGTATATACCAGGTATATACCTTTTCATCGGTGGGGGGAGCAGCTATAGATTTTCAAAAATGTAAAAAAAAACTTTTGCATGGACATAGTCGAGCGCGTCAGATATGGATAGAATCCATGTTTAACGTATTTTAAAAAATGAATGAATGTTAATCTGATTGTTTCCATGATGGGGGTGGTCGTACGTAAAGGTTGAAAATGAAATCAATCGAGCGCGTCAGATTTTCGAAGGGGATGTTAAGTGAACATAAAAAAAGCTATTATATAATAATCTGACGATTGCGATGTGACGCAAACTCGCGGCCATTATTAGAATGTGCAAAAAAAAATCGCCATCTTGAACTACTCAAGCGCGTCAGATTAAGATATATATGGTTCATCTTTATGCCCTGTACGTGTTGTCTCATAATCTGACGATTACCTGGAGGGATGCGCCTAATCTGACAAATCAACATTTTTTTTTTTCATTTTTCTAAATCATGAAACTTAATTAATTGAAAAGCTCAAGAAATATCATGCAAATTAAAAAGGGGACGGAACGAGAGAGCAATAGATAAAGAAAAAAGTGAGAGAGGAATAGAAACGCGGAGAGGGGAATACAGGCATCGCGTAGTTGCACGAATTGAACTTTATTGATTAATTTTTATTACTTCGACTTGTGGAAATCGTCAGATTATATATTTCTCATAAATCTTTATATATTCCCTTCTAAATAAAAAAAAAATTTAACCACGCTCGAGAATGTCGAGATGACTTTTTTTTTTCAACTTTGTACCCCTCCCCTTTCTTTACGTCACCCTTAAATTGTCAGATTAGAAGAATATACACGTGTTAGCATGTAACTAACTCACTCTACCTTAATCTGACGCGCCTGAAAATTTCAAACGAACAATTTTTTTTTTACTAATCTGATCCTTTATCCTTGACGGGCGTCCTTATAAATGAGGCTCATATCAGGTGGAAGTAAATAGCCGGGTACAAGGTATCATACTGTTTATTAATCTGCCGCGCTTTAGTAAATCCCGAAATCCCCCCTTGGGCTCCCCTACTATAATACTACTCGTATTTTACATAAGTAAATTTACATAATAACAATGACAATAACAATTTACATAATAACAATGAGTAAATTGTATTTGTTGGCTGTCTAATATATTTAAGCACTTTTAACGTTTATAAATGACAATTAATTGCTCATGAAGGTCTTGACCATCATCTGACAATAATCCATTAATGGTATTCATAACTCTTTTAGTTCCGCTTAAACCGATTACATTCGACGTTGACTGTACTTTATGTTCCAATCTATTCTATAGTTTAGACTTTCATCTTTTAATGCTCGTTGGTTTAAAACGTCCCTTTATATAGGCATTTTTATTACTGAAATAAGCATAAAAAACATCTCACCATCCAAGATCCCAAGCGGAGTGGAAGGCAGGGTGGGCTGACATCGCCCCCAATGGTACACCAAACCCAAACTCGATCTTGACCGCATCCTCGGACCTTCGAGGCCACGACCCCCGAGGCTCATGCATCTCTGGGCCTCCCGTCTTCGTATCGTTCGTCATTCTTATCAAATTACAGCATTTCAAATGAAATCCAAACTTTTAGATTCTCTTTTTGATTTTTTTTTTTCATAAATTATATAGTATATGCAAAACCTACTTTTAGTTTTCTTTCGTTCAACTTTAGTTGTTTTATTATAACCAATTCGTTTGTTATGCTACGGACAGAAAATAGTAAATACAAATACCCAAAAGGAGTCTGTTTAATCCTTATTGAGTGCAACCAAATAGCGGCGTGATGAACATCATTTAAGTAGTTCCAAACTCAGCAGAAATTGTATTGTTGATTCTTATTAATATATATAAATATTTATATAAACAACAATGATTTGGAAACAACTGCTTATGCTTTTTCAGACAAAGGTACATAACCTAATAGGATCTGTTACCTCTGTAATATATAATACATAGCTACAAATAACTAACAAAAATAACTGGTGCATGTACGTCATTGTATTTATATTTTTTTACTTCTGTATACAAACACAGTGAAGAACGCATAAAAGATGTCGTTAATTAAATTGTCTAAATTATACGCAATTAACAGTTTTTTAACAGATCAAATAATTGTTATAAGTACCAAATTAGAATGAATGTATTCTATAGTTATTATATTGACTATTTTTTATGCTAATTAACTTATTATCTCTATTATTTTACTATTCAGAACTGTGATGAAACAAGCAGTGACAAAAATAAATATACTATAGTTATATTCCTAATCGCAACCATCATTTTATTGTTGCCACAAAACAATAATTTTTTGAAAGCAACTAATTCTGTGTATATTAAAAAGCATAAACGGAACAATAAATAACTAGATGACTACACCGTAGCCTGTAGTCTAATACTACGAGTAATCCGTAGAGCAACTAGATTCGTAGCAGAGTTGCTACTCTGCACTGTAACTTGTTGTTGCTCTTGCACAATCTGCACAATTTTAATCTAATATCTATCTAAAAATATGAAGGTATATTGTGTTTGGGCTAATCACTGAAGAAACAGTGACAAAGATATTCGAAAATCAAAGTTGGAAAAAAAATCCTAAATCTTGATTTTAAATACAATTGCATCTAAGCCCGGAGCGCTACTAAACGGAGCTCATCTTTGTAGCACGCACACTTCCTTAAATACGACTTAATAATGACACTACCAACAGCAGGAACCGTCACCGCACGACCGCCGCGGCGAAATGTCCACCATATACTAACCTGTGGCCAGGACTAACGCGGCCGATGACCGTCGCGACGCTATTCATTACGTTTCATTGAAGCCCTAAAATCCTTTAAAAAAGTAAGGCATCTATGAATGACTCATCAAATATGTCGTCCTAAAGCCAATGCAATAAGATACGTATTAGCAGTGAAAAAATATTTTTGGATCGCTGTGGTACTTGTGTACAATGCTTATCAGGAATAGCTGTTTTAGGTCAAGCTGCTGCTGAATGCATTTCATACGGCAGGGTAAGGGTAGGCGAAATAGATATTTTATCTAGTTAGAGACCTTATGCCACAGTTAGTGCATGCGTGTTTGTATTATGGATTAATAAGAAAATTATCGGAGCATCATCAAGAATTGTTAGACCGTGTTATATATTTGAGTTACACGGTCACAACATTTGAAGTGTAATCGGTGAGTGATTATGGTAATTTTACTAACTGTAAAACCCAGTAAATCGATTTTAACAGGTCCTAGAACATTTATGACTTCACCAAAGATGGACTCTTTGATTATCTACAACATTGAAATCTCTTTAAATAACTTTTAAATTTCATATTCGGCACTTTTTTTATTACTCAACAAGCGACTTCTGAAAGAGTGGGAATATATTAAATCAGAATTTAAATACATTTTATTCATTTTTATTTTTTTTTGTATTTAATATGAATTCAAATAGACATCATTAAACTGAAAAAAACTCGCAAGTCAATAGTCTATATTTCATGTCCAATAATTATTCATATAAAAATTATAAAACAACAGTCTACATGAAAGTGAAAACTAAAACACATAACTAAAAATTAACAAATTGAGAAAACTAAGTAAATTAACAATTATTGTTATTTGGGTAGAGCTTCCAGTGTTAGCCTTTCCTAATATTTCTTTCTCATATGGCTTCAAGTAAGGTAAATATTTCATCACCATATTCAATAGAGGTTGTCTATCCACAGATTTGTTGTTTTGAAGCTGATCAGTTATTTCTTCCTGATTCGGAGAGTTTATAGATTCCGGAGCCACGTTTGGTCTATCTTGGTAACTTGACGAAGGGTTTCTTAACTCGCGACGCACCTGTTTGAGAACGAACTTTAAATTATAATAATATTAGAGAATCAAATGAACTTTGACAATATTTTGTTTCATACACAGTGATTATACAGAATATCAGGATGATTATTTATATAAATGAGGAACAAGACGCTACCTTTTGGTATTGACCCGGTAACATGGACTGCTTCAGATCTGGTGTATTTGATCATAACTCTCTTAAAATTTGTATTAGAAAGGAGACATGTTTTTGATTTAGGGGTTTATAAAAAGGTTATGATAATAGGGGAATGATCACTACCATGGGTAGAAGAATGTGTATCCCAAAATAAAGAACATGCAAGAGAAGGAAAACAAATAGAAATATCAACTGCACTATCGTTTTGGTTAGGTTTTGTTAAGCATGTAACTTTGCCTGTATTCAAAATACAGAGTTTGTGAGAGACAATAATATCTATTAGCTCTTACCCAAAATTATTTGCATTAGCGCTACCCCAACACTGGTGATGACAATTAAAATCATCTAACACTAAAAGAAGTTTAGGCAAGTTGGAAAGTATTTGTTTTAACTTTATTTAATATATGAAAAGATATAGGAGCAATATATAAAGAAACTTTACACAAATTAAGTGCTTTTATAGCTATTATAGAAATATCACTGAAGTGTGAGCATAAAGGAATAGTGGAATAAGTGACAGAGTCTTTGATAAAAATAGCAACACCACCATAGCCATCATGTCGGTTAGAAGACCGGCGACCCTCCGAGAACGGAGGGAAGTGTAGCCAGTAATTTTAAGTCTTTGATGATTTAAGCCATATTTCCGATAAAACAAAAAAAAGGATCTAATTAATTTACAAGATAAATTAACTGTGTTGTTTAGCTAAGTATAATTTGACAATTCCATTGTATTATTTAGCTTGATAGCCCATTTTGGATGGCTGGGATTAATGTGATGATTGCAGCTGCATTAGGCAGTGATTTATTACTATTGCTAAAGTAAACTGTGAAGAGATTAAGAAGCATTTAATTACCTCAGGTAATGAGATTGAGAATTTAGGATTCAAGTTCCTTGTCATTGGTACTGTATTCACAGCCATCAGACAAAGGTGGCATGTTAAACTCTTGTATGAAATCATAATGAGCAAATGTATCATAACCGTGGTTTGGTTGAAGTGGGGAACTGGGTTTAAGTGTAACTGTTTTTCTGTAGGACTCTTTAATTGGGGTATTTAGTTATTTGGTGAAGTCAGGTCTATTTAGCGTTGTAAGTTTAGTAAAGGAAATATTTTTGTTGCCTCTGCATAAGAAGTACAGTTTCTATATTATGATATTTTATTTCTTGTTGTCGAGTGAACTCGGGACTAGATTTACTTGTTGCAAAATGAGGGCCTTCACAAGAACAACAATAGGCATTTGTATCTTCTTCTTTATTGCAAGTCTCACCTACATTGAACTTTTGTGTGTCCATAACGACAACAATTGTAATATTAGATGGTGGGATACAACAAGTAATGAATTAAAACACATAACTATTAGCTTATTCAATACCTTTCCACCAAATGTTACCACTATAGATTGTGAAGGCTTCCATATTACAGAACCTTCTTGAAAAGCTTTGTAATTCATACGTCTGACTTTAATAATATTACCGCAGCCGATTGGGACTTAGATATTTTACAAAACTTCTTCTAGAGCATGCTTTCATTTTATGAGATTCCAAATTTTTATTATTGATAAATAAGTTAGCAGAATTATGAGATGAAATAGATATAGAGATTTAATTGCGTCCTATAAGTTTCACGCTGCCATTGATATGTTTGCAATTTTTTTAAACTTACCAAGTGCTATGACCAATTATCACTGGGGGCTAACTGTATTTTTTGGACATGCACAACGCATGGAGAAATGTCGGTTTCATTATAAAGTATGCGTCCAATAGGTGTGGGTGTGGGATTAGATGAAGAAGCAGATGCCAGAGAAGAAGCTGGCACGATTGAGTCTTTCTCAAGGATTTTTGTAGCTAAAGGCGCCTTAAATGAAAGGGCCTATTCTTTTGTAAGCGATAAGTCAGTACAGTGGCAATTACTTTCATATTTTGTATCTGATCCGTAATGATGACGCCATTTCCATATCCCACCGCTGCCAAGAATATTTGTTTATCCTTAAGTAAGTAAGGATCCTTAAGTGACCGCTCTGGCGGGAAGAAGAAATTGACAGATTGACTGTTGATCGAATACTACTATAAGAAGCCTTGACATAATGGTAGTTGATTCAGCGTAGCCGTCGCTGAGGCATGACAGAACGATGCAATATAACTAGCGATACTGTCTGAATGAAACTAAAATAAAGACGTATTACTACTTTGTCAATAAAATTGTTAATTTAATATTTCGTTAGCGTACTACTCGAGTTATATCTTTATTTGCTTATTTAAATATAAAAAAGTTTTTTAATAGTCGTTAAATCATGGCGCCAAGGAGGCGGAATAGAGTTTTAATAGTCTAGTCATTAAAGAATCTGAATCGGTTGGAACCCAAGTCTCTTCTGAAATGAATTTTATTGACAAAGTTATTGCAAAAAAATTATGCTTTGACCTTAGTAGTGTTTTATTGGATTATTTTAAAGTAACGTTAAATTTTATTGCTCTAGATTTCAATTAATCTGAAATAAATATTTAGAAGAAATAAGGGCACCAAAAACACCTGTACTTAAGACAAGAACTTCAGACTTAACAGCGTTTTCCTACATTTACTTGACGGAAATCGAATCCCAAACTATCTATTTTCAATCATGGAGGTTATCAAACAAAACCTTATTTACAGTACGGCATTCGTTACCTTTCCAGAGGTTTGTGGTCCTTGTTCTAAAGAACGTTCCATACGCTCTAAAGCCTCCTGAATTTCTCGCACCGTTTCAGCTGAAAGTAATAGAGATATCTTAAGTAAACATTGAAACATCGTAGTAATCTTGAAACAGCTTTACTTTTCATTAATTTGTTGTAAAAAAATCATATTATAATTATTTTTATGTCACTAACAATTCCTAAAAATCCCGTTCGAGGCCCTTCGAGTTGGGAATCGTCTACCCAGAGCTACCGTGACCTTTACAACTACCAATTATGATCAGGTTTGCTAAACACTGAACATATTTACGTACGCATAATTTTGAACCTATTAGGTATCTGTACTATTAAAAATCGTTTTGTCAACATTGCTTGATTTTTTCTTCACTTCTACATCTTTAACTAATTTTTTATGACGGTAGTTTTTTAATCATGTAAATTTTAATATCGCTTATTTTACCATCTCATTATATACTACAGTAACAGTGTCACATATAGTGTTGATTTTTTCAGACGTGTCTTATCTCTAAATAAAGAATAAAATCCTTAAGCATAATAAGCCTTATAAAATTCTGTCCGATACAGAAAAACAAAAAACTTAATATTCAAACATATATTAATCCACTACATTTACTACTCTCCGGTACGATAGTACTATTCATAGCCTTGCTGTTTATTCTTCTTTCTGTTATCTAGTTGTCCGTTTCATAAAATTGGCAGAAGTCTGTATAATCTACTTACGATCAGAAAGATAATCGTCATCATCTGCTTTTGTTACCATAGACTGGTAGACATCGGTTGTATTACTATTAGTTGGGATCGGCTGTATCACTATTAGTTGCGTAGTATTCATTCCTATCAATTCATTTCCTGTGCTTATATCCTGTATAGATTCAGTATTTACTTCTGAAAATGAAACTTCTGTTTCATTTAATCCTATGGAACTGTTTCTTTCCACCGTAATCAAGGTATAATTTTCTGTAAAAAAAATCCAAGTAAAGCAAACTCAATTTATAGTACCTACAAGTTAATCTTATATAGGTACATGTCTTGAAATACACACCATATGATTTAGTCGAAGATTCTGTTGTGGATGTTGTATTAGATTCTTGTACCAAAGAAATATCATAATAGTCTAAATATAAATCCCGATCAATCTTTTTAAAATCATGTTCTGGTGTATCATGGTGATCTGCAACATATGATAATAATAAGAGACTGTCATGTGTTAATTAGTAAGATTTTTCTATACATTAAACTTACTGATCTCTTCGGAAGTACTCTGTTCTGTATCGACGTCAATTAATTCTTCCATACTGTAAGACTTCGGTCGACCTACAGTGTTCTGTTTCTTATAAATCTTTAGCGGCACAATATTTAAGCTTTCTTCATGTTTAACATCAAATGTCTCATTCATATATTGCTTAGCTACATTATAAACAAAATTATTACCCGAATCAACTTCTTTATCATCTAAACCTAATGTGTGTAAAACATTCCTCTTGTACACAGAGTTACCATGAGGAAGCGCTTTAGTAACTGAATTTTCCATGGTTACTATTGCCATTTTTGTTAAATACAACTCATCTAGACTTCCCAAGTAATTGAGCGATGCTTTACTTTCTATTTCTAGAACTGTACTTAAAAGGACGTGCTCCTCTATGGTCAATGTTCCATCTACATCAGTCGATACGTCCAAGTCAGCTTCTGAAATCGTTGATATCTTTTTATTCCTATACATTTTTGTCGAATCATTTACATTGTCTGAATGTACATGTTTCCATTTCATTCTTCACATTTATATCTGCTCTTAGTCACAACAAATTTAGGATTTCATTTCTCATGATTTTTACTGTAAAAAATGAATATTTACAAATTTATGTTTTATAACTTACGAAAGTTACAGAGTGCCGGAAGGCTGGGGTCTTTAATGGAGCGTGGAGGGCACACCGCAGCTGGAGGCGCTGGGGCCCACAAAGGACGACCGGCTAACGGTCCCTTTGGTGCCAGGTTACACACCAAACGCTCTACGCTTCGTAGACGACCGTTCACTTCAGTCTGATTACAAATTCATAGTCATAAAAGTTGAACAACAAGGTATTCACAAGAACTATGACATGACAAAAATGATAGTAAGCTTGTAATTTCAAATTTATATAGCATACGACATCTTTAAGCCTTGTATACGAGTGCAATTATATATCTTTACAAGTGTCAGCTATTATGCGTACTAACTAACCAAAGGTGTGACACCACCAAATCTACAATTTTCCAAATTTTATACAAATATTTTATTGATTATTTTTATATTGGTAAGGTAATTTAGGATTCTACCAAAAAAATAGCTCAGTCAGTAAATATTGAAAAAAAAGTAAACATTAAATAAATAGTTTTTCTACTTCATAGAAAATATTGTGCCAAACAATTACCATAAACCGACTTCTGCCACAGCCGACCATATAGCTGTGCGCCCATATCATTTGAGCAAAGTCTCCATAATAGTTGACATTGCTCACTGGCCTAGAAAAAACATTTTTTGTATAAACGCTTCTCAATCTATACTAATATTATAAAGCTGAAGAGTTTGTTTGTTTAAACGCGCTAATCTCAGGAACTACTGGTTCGAATTGAAAAATTCTTTTTGTGTTGGACAGTCCATTTATCGACAAAAGTTTTAGGCTATATAACATCACGCTGTGACTAATAGGAGCGAAGTATCAGTGAAAAATCATAATAACAGAAATTGACGCGGACGAAGTCGCGGGCAACAGCCAGTTATTAATATTTTTACACGCCGTCTAACCACAGGGTTTTGTGTGAAACGTACTGCGTTCTTTTACCAAAGTTTAGAAACCCATATTTCGAAAAGGAAATAAAAAAGTTGAAAGGGATTTCAAATAATTAAATTTAGAATAATGTTAAAATACACTTATATAAAAAAGCAAAGTTACTAACACCACAAAAGAAGTAATGTTTTCCTTATAATGCATACTCTGCATATACCACAAGTCTACCATAGACTCGACTCGTAGTCCTGGCGCCTCACCAACTACAGATGCCACGCATTGACCCACGCTTATGGAGACTAATAACAGAATAACAATAACTGAAAATATATGGTGACCGATAAGAACAGGCGGTCTCTTTGTAGTTCTATAATAAATATTTATAGTTAACATAGGTAAAGACCTATGTTCACTATAAATATATATTATAGAACAAAAGTGCTGCGCGGAGCGCTTGGTTGTGATAGATTTTGTACTTTTGGACTGCTTGACTGTACCCATGCAAACCTTTAAACACCTTATATTTGGTGAGACAGACTGAATGTGAAAGTCCTTGAGTATTTACGTGGAAGATACTGTACTTTATTATTGGCTTATTTCATTTTCACACTGTGTAGTATACGTTACAGAACCAGGACACACTTTTTTGCTTAATAGATATGTCGACGCAAGACTTAATTAAGAAATTACTTTGGTTAATTTAAGTTCGTGATAATTACTTTGGCCTATTTTTATTTATTTAATTCATTCTAAATTCTTATCGTGATTTTTAAATAGCAAACAGTAGGTTTTGTGTAACGTTTGGTCATAAACTTAAAACGAATAAACTTATTTGAACTGGTTTACTAATCGAAACGTGCGCCGCCATTTTGGCGCCACGGATGTTTCAACTGAGAAATCAATTTATGATTTAAAGTTTAACTAATTAATAGTTAAGGACTAAAATTAAATCGTAATATTAATTTATTACTTTACAAATTATTTTGTTACTGTGAAAAATCTTCTTGTTAAATTGTTATTATTAAAATCATGTTTTGACTACTCGATGTTTCCGCCTGACGCCATTTTTGATTGGTATTAAGTAACACGGTAAGGCGAGAGATGATTCATTACTGAATTAGCTTTGGTAGAGGAAAGAGTGTGAAAATCAAAAACTGTGAGTACCTAAGGATATTGTTATACCGATTTATGACGTTTAGTTTGACTTTTGTAAAAGTAAATTAAAGCTTATTATTTGAAATCAACTTCGGTGTTCATTATTTGCAATGAGCGAGCCTAGTGATAGCAATAGTGACGTCAGCATTGCTGGCGTCACTCTTTCTAAAAATCCACTGGATTAAATACTACGTTAGATATTATTTTATTTTTTAAATAAGCTATGCTGCTTATATAAAATTTGAAAAAATGCTTATATCATATGGGAGTCGCATCAATGTAAAAAATAAAGTGTATCAATAGTAATCTTTTCAATAATTTTAATTGTATCTCTCCAAAGAATATTTTGAATTTATACGAAACCAATGGTTTTAATTCCGATGCGATAAGCAGCATCGCCAGCTTTTGTATAACGTGTCGATCATGTTAAATAAATCATGTGTGACCTATTTTATTTAATTCAAAATTAATTACATAGATCCCTGCAAGTATCTCGCTCTTCAGGTGATTGCGGAGGACGGCATTGATCAGCCCAGCGCTGGGCTTCTTGCGCTAACTCTTCTACCCACCGCTGAAAAAAGAACATTGTACTTACTTTTTATCGAAGATAACAAAATACTGACGTGTCCCATTACTACTGAAATAGATTTTTTTTTAAGAAAACGAACTTGAATAATTATCAAAATGATAAGTGTTGATAAAGCTCTTTTTTTACCCCAGCTTGCCAAAACATCATGCCTGATGATCATGATAAAAAAAATTCTGTGTTTTCTCGTGGGCCTATTATTTTGACACATCAATGGCTCCACGATAAAGAAACATTTCTCGTGGTCCCATTATTTTCTTAATATCAAATCTTTCTTACTAGCGTGTCTTCCGCTTGATTGAAGGGCAAAAAAATCAGCAGAGCTATTACGTATCTCATTTGACAGTCAAAGTGATAGTGAGTGTGCAACTGTGAACTGTCGAAACTAAGCTTTGTTATTATGTATCTTCGGTTGCTAACTAAATTGACGACCTCTTTAATAGTCACTGACTTTACGGTTGCCATTGTTTGCCAGATTTTTACGTTGATTTTGACTACTGAAGCTCTCGTTTGGCTATCAATAGACACTACTCGAGAACAATGTTTTATAAATGTGATAGTCACTTTTTGTAGACTGTAAATGGGTAGCCATACCAACTTAAGCATATTCCCAGCAGTAGGCATGTGCCGCAGCTGACCGCTAGCTGCTTCACTGCGCCGGCGGTTCAGCCGCGCTATTATCCGCACCTTTTCCTCTGGAGATAGTTGGGCGTCCATGTAGCCTGCACATTTCATACTTGGCCCCGGCTAAACATAATTATTATTTCCTATATTCATACCACCTAGCCTTGGTTTGAGTAAACACTGTGAGGCTCGTGTAATGGATATAAGTGACTTGAACCCAGGACCGTCGGTGCGGAAGGCAGAATCCGCTACCGTTGCACCCAACAGTCGTCTAAATGTACGTTCGTTTCGTTTATTCCATTGTTTCCAACAAATGAATGAATGAATACATAAGGTGATTCCAAACCGGTGCTCACAAATGTTTATCACTATTTAAAACACCCCCTGTATGAAATAAATTTCGTACAAACATTTGTAATTTAATCTTAAAAACAGTTTTGGTGTTATGGAGATTTTGAAACTGCATAGAACTTCCTCAAATGTTGTCCGAAGTTAAGAGTGCCTGAACTTTAAAGATATGACCGCGTTCCGAAACGTTCACGCATTTCATTTAAAATTTTGGTGTGCAGTTAACATTGCTTAGTTTTATCGGAATGCAGTTAAAAGCAGGAGAAATAGCTAAGATATTTTGTTAAACTCACAGGATACTGGCAAAAGGTGTGTGCGTTCGTATGCCCGCACATCTTAGCACCACAGTAATTGACAGTTAGGGCTGCAGCCACGAGAAGATTCGCGAGAAACAAGGCAACGCATAGCATCATAATTAACCCTTAATTTTGTTTATCATTTTGCTGCTGTGCTGTGAATTTGAGTTGTGTCAATATTTTGACAAAGAAGAATGAGTCAAAGAATATAAATCTACGATGATGGTTAGCCAAAGATTAGAATATCTTTTTATTCTTATTATTCTGGTGAGTTAAGCATAAGTATTATAGTTAATTATAACATAAAATGTTATTTTTTTTACATTTTAAGACAGAGTGACAATTCCCTTACGCAATTTGACATTGACGGAACCTGTAATATTTTCTGAGATAGTTAAAAACTGTAAAAACTTTGTAAAATAAATTAATAGGTTTCTCTGTTTACTAAATGTATATAATCAAGGTTAAGATTAGTTAAATATGTATTTACTAAAAAGTTTTGCCTTTTCTTTTTTAAAGGATGTCGCCGAAAAGAACCAACAAGTAAATGACATAAATCATAATTTTTAAAAAAGGTCGATCACTCATCACGAAATCTTAGAAAGCTAGGAGTCTCATATTTTGCATGGGAGTTCCTTTAAGGACTTAAGTGCTCAATAAGACGGGATTTTACGAAATTCAACCCCTAAGGGGGTAAAACGGAATGGCAAAGTTTGTATGAAACTTCTATAGTTTTATAGTAGGGTTTCCAAATTAAGATGAGATAAAAATGAGAACACGAGAAAAAAAGTTTGGGAACCCTGATCTAGATGATCTAAATCAAGAAATCAGAGTTCATTTTTAGTGGCAGAAACTCCGATTATATTTGAGGTGATAGACACGATATTGTCAAATTATGGCAACTGGATGATTTGATAGCGATTTCCATTTTAAAGTTTTTAAGTTTGGGCATTTTAAAATAATTGTTTTTCTTTCTTTAACTAAAAAATATATGTTATAATACGAACGGGATTTGATTTGTTAATTAGTTAATTAGAACCTACGAACAAAACTACTTACATCCGATCGAAAGACAAACGTCTGTGACACAAACTCAAACTCCATACTAAACATCCTTAAATGTGAGTACATACCTACATATTTTCTACTTATTGAAATTGTATTTTGATGTTGGAATAGAAAAAAAACTTGCACGAACTGTTTTTCCGATTGTTTTTACACTTTATAACACAACACAATCTGTGACCGATATCGCTTTCGAATTTTAACGTTTTTACTTAAAAATAATTAATAATGTTAGCATGGAATTCTATGAAAATATTGCAATTTGTTATTCTATGCAAACATCGCGCGATGCGATCGATTTGACGGTCCCTACTACCCACTTTGCACATAGCGAAAAAGTTTATTTAAAGAACCTCGTCGTCGGCAGCAACTCGGCAAACAATCATAAAAATGATTCAAATTTAATAAGAGATCACACTGGGTCTAAATAATTAATAATACCCTTGGATTTGTTGAAATTCGCCACTGACTGACTGAAAGGCCAGTCTCCAGTGGAACCTTTAATTAATTGATCGGCTAATACACTGATTGATTGAAAACATTTACGATATGTCACCAGCAAAAATAGTAACAAACATGTTGCTTATTAAATTTGTGACTTACAAAATGTCAATACTTACAAATGTAATTATATGTTTATAAATATCCAAAAATAATGAAACCAATCCGTACCACGAAAGTAAAACAGAAACTTTATAGGATTTCTCTTTCTGACAGTCTGGAGGAATAAGTTAAAATAAATATGAAATACTAAATGCAGACCTGCCTTGGAGCTGTGAAAAAATAATCTTTAACCGATTCGTTGCTGATGGCACGCCTGTCGTGTCACCACTTTTTTTTGCGTGTTGCGTTAGCCACTGAAACCGTGTCATTTTTAAATCAATGATAACTCCTTCAAATCAAGTTTTAGGGAAATCAACCCAGAATAAAAACCATTCTTAATTTTTCACGTAAATCAAGCTCGTAGCCTTCGTTTCTGTAATTGTATGTAGCAACGAATCGGTTAAGATTGTGCAATCAAACGATATTTTGACATTTGTACGGAAAGCTAAATCTCTAGGTTACTTGCCGTTGAACTAAAATCATGAAATTGGACAATACACAATATCATATAGTTCAAGCAAGAGAACAATTCTAAAACCATGGTTCACCACAAAAAACTTTTTTTGGATTGTAAACTTACAAGCAGTTGGTAAACAGACCGCGATCTATATCGATATATTTTAAAACCGCACAGTCAAGTCTGCCCTCGAAAAATGCAACAACAATCTTTGAGACTCGATTCGCGTGATAGATTAACTATTTACATACCTGCAATTTTGTACGCACACTTGCACGTGCGCACGAGTTGCGTACACGTGCGTGCGCGAGTCCAACTCGCACTTGGCCGTTTTTTTTAATCTTACAAATTGCCTGCAACGCCTCTGTTAATTTTTTGGTAGAATAAAAGCAAACTTTTAAGATAAACAATGTTTATTTAAAGACCATATAAATAACAATCGATAAATTCAATCCCATTTTATTAAACTTTTTATTTTTACACAGCCAGACTGGTTGAACAAGAAACTCATAACAGCTGCTCTAATTACTTATTTTGAGACCATGGCTATGTATGTGATGTTATATAATACTTCAAAAGGGAAACCTTTAAAAAATAAATAAAAATATACTATCACTTTCTCTATACTACATCAATGGCTTTTCATTCATATAACTATTTCTTCTTATCGGTTGGTGTTGCTACTTACACGACTACATATGATCTACTTATTCATTTGAATTTGAAAAATATATTCAATTTATTATTCTTATCTTTTGATTAGTAGAAGTGTATACAACAACACTTTATTGTGTTACAATCAAATAAACATTATAAATAAAAGATAATTATGTATTTATTAATACGTTAATTATTAAAATGCAAATGTAGAAAGTAAAAAGATAATAAATAAATTATAAAAAAATAAAAATCATTTTATATATAATTCAGGTAAATCCAGACAAAATATAGTGGCGATAATTTACTGCTGTACTCTGAACTGCTGAACTCTTATTGTATAAATTTTATTTTTTTTGTCATATAAATCGAAATGGCCTTCCAGAATTAAAAAAAATAAACATATGAAGAGTTAATAATAAAATAATCCATATCAAGATCGCAAAAATTTAACATTATATATCTAGCGACCCTTACAAAGAAAACTACTTTTATAATGCTCTTTCAACCAGACAGACTGTTCATTTTTGCATTTGTTTTCTAAATTTCCCTTTTAGTACTACCCATCTACTAACTTCTTATATAATTAAGAGCGTGATGAATTATTGTATACACATAAATAATAAACAAATGTTAACTATTAATAATGACTAAAAGACAATGGCAACACAACTGGTACGATAAGCGTTTTGTTTTAAAATCTGTATATAGTGATGTAAATAAAGTGACCTAAATGTATAAATTACCAGTCCTTTTGGTTCTTATATAACCTTGCATACTTAATTTTATTTTCAGGTCATTTATTTTAATCGTAATTATCGTCAATGATTTTATACTTAACAGATTAATTATATTAATATTTTGCATTGCAAATAAATTCCCAAAATAATTAAAAAAATCAGTTCCGTAAGCTTCATTGGTGAAATAAAACAAGTAACTTCGTACGCATGCTGCAGTATAAAGTTTGGTATAATTTTCATGATTTTTTGCAAATATAATCTAATTGTTTTTTTTATGATTTTGAATATAAACAAACACCAATAATAATGTATAAAATAAATTAAAAACTCTTGACATTTCTAGGTTATCTAAATAACATTTGTTCCTTGACCACAAAAACCATCTACCTAAGTGGTCAGATAAAATAATATAATTTTGTTCACATACGTGTTGGAAAACACTGTACAAAGGCTAAATAAAAGATTTTCCTCATGTCTGAGTGACCTTAGGCCAGGATTACTACCAACCGATCTAGGTTGGAAGCTGTTTTTAAAATATTAATTTGTTTTGGAGACCACGTTAACATGATGTAAAGTTTAACACAAATTAATCGTTGTTGTTTGAAATACAGTTGGCACCATCCCTAACAAGAAAGATATATATTATATATGTTTGTCATATAAGACATGACGATGGCACCACATGTTTATAGCAGAACAGATTGCATTGCATTAGAATTAAGGAGTTCAAACATTCTGACTGAGAGGATTACTATTACAACAACGCTGCATAATGGTGAAATTATTCAAATACCATTATATTTCGACTAACAACTACATATTTACTACAGAAATATCTTAAAAAAAATAAGAGGAATATACTGACTTGATAACAGAAATAGCTATTCAAATAGAGTAAAACCCGCTTAATACGATTACGCGTAATACGATATCATATAAAATCCTGCATAAAACTCCATTTTACTTTAATTCCTGCAAATTTCAAACGCCCATGCATTATAAACAGTTTATGATTTAAGACGCTCTGTATCTTCTTTATGTCGAAGCCAAGACACACTACAAAGGTTAAGTTTTATTAAAGTCTTGTCATTAGCAATGCGCTAAAATCTCTTTGCCAAACTAAGTGATTACTTAAAGTAATGTGATTGTAAATACTATAAAATAACGTAATTTATAAAAAAATATATACATACTTAACATTATAATAATTTCTTTAAAAAAAAATTAAAAAACTTATATAGTTCAATAACTACTTAGCAATATTAGTAATGTACGTACAATACTTTTTATTTTCCCTATTCCGCTTAATACGCTTTTTCGCTTAAGAAACATTTTTGTCTGAATTTCTTTGAAATCGTCTTAAACGGGTTTTATTATTGTATATGCATTTTGGAATACAGTAGTCGTTAACTTATAGCGTGAAAAGGTATTTATACATAATTCACTTAATTGCCTGTTTTAGGAGAATACTAAATTTGTGCTTAAATAATATTAATAATATGATGGAAAATTATTAATAAATTTGAAGTAGCATATGATAAACAAATCTAGTTGAAACTTTATCTGTATATTATTATATACAACAGTAGATTCTAAATGAAAACACACTCGCAGTGATTTGAATGACTAAGTGATCGGATAATTTTCATCAAAATACAAGTTTATTTTTCTATAAGTATTTGTAGTAACTTAATTATCTTATTCTAAAGAACTATATCTTCCCATAAGAAAATTATCTCAATCAATTCGACACTCACTTCTACAAATGCGAGTTTATTCTTACAAATACATTTGCATTAAAGTAGTACTAGGGCCTGCTTTACACTTAATAATTATGTGATAATAAACTAAGTACATATTTATTTTAATTTATTTAATAGAACAACGTAAAACTGGCTCAAGCCTTTTAAATTAAAAGCCTTGTATTTACTCTTCGTCACCCGGTTCCGGGAGGTAGTACATAGAATCTATAAAATACTTTGTGATGTCTGACACTAAACTTCTGTCTGATATCTCTTGGGCTACACCGTAGATTGCCATCTAAAAATAATAAAATAAATTAAAAAAAGTAGTCCATTACACTTCCAATCAGTAAATCAAGTAGATGACTTGAGAAGGCATAAAATTATTCAGCCCGACTGAGAATGCCTCAACAATTATTTTCTATATTCGTATTATGCCAGTTCTTAATGTCATATTTAAAATGTTTAGTTGTTAGCAAATATTATTTTGTAGAGCTTTGGTTATTGTAGACATTCATTGAAAGATGAATCAAATTGCAACTAGGTATTATTCCCGGCATATAAGTTGAATCTGCATTATTCACATTATTCACTACTGCGCATGTCACGTGATTTCAAAACCAGGACTATAATTTATTTTATTTTAGTTTTTGGCAGGTGCAGTGTTGCAAAATTTGTGTCAAAGACTTTAATAATAAGTCGTCTCTGATGCCGCGATGCTTCACGTTGTGCGGTGTCTCTACGTTTAAGACTGCAGTTCAGCGTGCTCAATTTGCCGAACCAGCACGTGGCTAGATAGCAATGGAAAGCGTGGTCTCTGTCCACTAGACCTTACCGTCTATAAAATGTTACCGTGCCTTCACTCCAGCATAGCTGTAGATAAGACTGCAATACAGGACAGTTACTTTATTACGATTGGACTGGCATGTTGCTTGATAATAATGTCGCATGCTTATGGTCCCACGGATCGTGAAGCCACATGCATGTGATAATTATGTGTGGGACCTGCCTACGTATGTGCTATTACTGCAATGCCGCATAGATACTTACTTTGCCGGTACAGGGCTCAGATGCGGACAGGCGGCAACGAGCAGCCCCTTCTCGTATGTCCTCTACGAGACGCGACGCCACGTCAGCGTGTGTGTGAGCGTGCGTCACCGATATGTGTAGCCTGAAAATAGTAAACGATAAAAATAAGACTCGAACAATAACTACAACAGCGCTTCTATAATTACTATAGTGATAGTATTACAACGACTGAGTATATAGTACGTGAGTTTCATATATTTATATAAAATATTGGATATTTGCTTTAAAATATCCAATTCTTAGCAAAAAAAGTTTTTATGTCATTACCATTCATTATTATCTACAAATACTCTATCCATAACTGATTCTTAAGATAAAATGGTTAATATAAATGAATCGCCTACTACCCGAAGAGCAAGAGGTAAGTGAGTAGGTAGGTAATTTGGGCTGAAACGCTGAGGCGCGTTGTATGAAGCTCAAGTGACATTCCACAATGTGTTCGCTGATTCCGCAGCACGCAGTTGGCTCCTTTAAAGCGAACGCTCGGAACAAGTTTTTTGCCAAGAAAATTAACAAATACGCAAGCCTGAGTTAAAGCTGACGTTTTAAAGAATGGGGTACGGCCGCTTTATGCGTGCAAATATCAAACAAAGTACCATTTAAAGTTTTTATATATTTACCCTGAAGGAAATTGTAGGGCGCTTAAGCTCCACCCCTTTTGGTGCAATGATTCCGCTAACTTGAAAATATCGAACTGCTTGGAACCGAACGCGATCACCGAAGTTACTGGTTTGCCGTAAATGAAGATACCTTCGATTTTGCGTAACCTTGGAAAAAACAATTTTTATAATCACTAAGGGGTCAATGAAACACAAATACAGAACACAAGACAAATTTATGAATAAGTTATTATTCTAGGATTTTTTTAAGTCTTAATTTAACTTTTGGCGCTTTGAGTTTCTGACTTGAGATATTTTCTAATTACAAGAGTAATAGAATTACCCGCATACATAGTAACTTACTAACTAGGTAGTGATTATTGTCCTGACACAAATTCCACTTTGCCATGGACATATATCTAACTTCAAAGTATTTCCAACTTAGTAAACCTAGTGATGTCACAATTAACAGATTTTGGAAAAGAAATTTAAAATATACTCGCGAAACGCGGTCATGTAGTTTCGGGACTACCAATGCACAAGTCACGACTCGCACTTGTCCGAGTCCGATTTCTCCTCATAATAAAAGTTAACCCTTAGTTAATGGTTGCATTACTTACTCGTTTTCTATGTAGCGCGCCGTAGTGATGATTTCGTCCGTCATCTGCACGTATCTCTCTTTCCCTACGTACATCATGGTTGCCCAGCAAGCCGCTATCAAACCACCTGCTCTACTGCCTAAAATAGAAACATCACAAACAAGATCACTTATATAAAATTAATAATATATACCTTTCAATTTTCTAACTCACTTTTTCTATTGATTCATTTAAAAACATTTATAGTTAAGATGACTCGCATTTTCGTTTTATTTTGCTATGTTTTGAAGGTCTTTAGGCAGAAAAATATTTTTTATGCATTTTTTGTTGACTGAAAAGTAAAAAGGTCGGTAAGAGCTTTCATTTCCTTTGCTTTCATTTACAATACTGCGACTTTATTAACTCTCCCACTCGTCGACAACTGATAGACGGCTTAAAGCCACACGGACCACCTACAGGGTTAATAATAAGGGAACGCCGTAAGAAATAGGTACATACCGTTGACAGTAGGTGACCCATAAACGCCTCCCGGCCACTCTGTGCTGACAGTATACTGGTGGTGACGATACTCCGGCCGCCGATAAAGTATCACGGAAGTTCCTTTAGGCGCATATCCGTACTGCAACATAACAATCAAGTTGAGTTTACATTAGAAAACTTTAAACAAAATAAATGAATAAATTCTGAGCAACTCGAGCTTTTATTAACTGAGAAAATATAAATTATGGTGCAAACACAGTCTACATTATTATAAAACTGTCTAAAAGTCAGGTGTGCACATTGAGGGTATTCCAGAAAAAAACAATTGGGATAGCGTATTAAGACGTAATAATGCCTTAGTTTAGCGCGCATTACACAAAATCCACTGAATAGATTTAGATTGGTATTTACAGTTTAGTAACTTCGGCTCCACCTTAAAATGTAAGAAGAGAATTTTATTTCGCTGGATACACGGTCATTTATACATGTTTCGCCGTTAATGTAGTTAATCTTTGACTCTGGGCGGAATCGTGGCTGGAACATCCTTCGGAGCGAAGTTCATGAAATTGGTCATCCTACGTCTTTATAATGATGTTATAGTGTTTCGTTTTTGGAACAGCTTTCTTGGTACTGTGTGTTCATACGCTCTAATGATTCATAAACGGATTTGTTTAACGACGGCAACTCTCTATTGAAGTCAAATTTCGCTTGACCGTCGTAGTTTTTATGTGAGTATATGGTCATATCTTTAGTCTGTAAAATATAGCCTTCCTGTAGTGATACTATCGGGGACGCGTTGATGACGATCGACCTGACGTCACCGGCACAGACAGTTCGGAATGTGCATACATCGCAGCAGACAGCCCGCTATGTGTTCGTCGCATGTAACTTGATCCAGTTTGCTTCACATTTCATATACACCTTCCAACGCAAGCCGAGGTCGTTTGATGACCTATAAACTTAGCTTCGCACGGCGCATTTGAGTTTTTTATATGAGCAAGTTTAATAAACAAACAAAGTTCTCCGGGCTGCGTTGAATGCAATGACAAATTTCCTTTTCACTTAGTGTTAGTATTCTTTTCCAAGTTTACGGCGATATAGTGGGATGAAACGATAGTTAAGATCTCTTTATTTGTTTGTGAGTTTGTCATAGGTAGTGGTATAACACTGAATATTGTGTAATCTTCGTTACTGGCCAACCATATACGAATCTCGAACATAAAATAACTGTTCGTGATTCAAGCTTTAACATAAAGTAATTAGTATAAGTCTCTTTTGTCGTTTTGCATATTTTGTATTGATAGAGCCAGAGTCTTCAGTAAACTTTCAGAGATCTCATCTAGTTGATATATTAAGTTGGCGGGAGTGAGTAATTCAACGTTCATATGCTTTTATATGTTGACTAGGTTTTATAGGTTTCATATAGTGTTTGAACAATAAGTTTTAATTCTGTAAGTAGCAGGTGCGCCGTTAGCGAAGCCATGCTTAAAAAGCTTGTCACCATAGAAATTTCAATTTCAGACTCTACGCCCGCTAATTTTATGTCAGTTTCGTTTATGAAGTGATTAATGTCGGTAAATTGCCGATTCATGTTGATTTAATTCCTTTTTAATGTTTAATTTTCCAATTCGAGGAGTTTAGCTGAAAGGATACTATGCTAAGAGTTCCTTCACGCGGTAAAGACGGTAACAGTCTCATCATTTTGTCTATAGTAACGTTCTTCTTCTCCATCATTTTAATAGTTCTAAGAAGAGAAGCTAACTAGAAGTTTAATCTTTTCAAGTGCTGATCTCCATATACCAAGTCAGCTCAAATATAGAATACATTTCGAATCACAGGCGATTCGAGCGCCTTCTCTTTCGCACGATGCAGGAAATAAAATAAAGCTTCCGAATTCAAGCGTTACTGTTTTTCGTCTACAAGTTATGAACCTCAAGTTTTTTTTAGCACTCTTTTGACCACAGTCCTACCATCTCAACTTGAAAGCTAACAGTTTTCGATGATCGATCATGCTTGCCGTAGCTGTATGAGGTCGGGCGCTCCTTTTACGTTATTGGATAGTTCAAAAAGCAAACATCAGCAGTGAAAATCTCGACGCAGCAGCCCAAAAGCCGTAATTCTATCTTTCTCTTGCGTTCATTCCAGCTTATAAATGGAATAAAACCTATTTCTTTTATTTTAAGTTGGCACAAAAGTTCTTTATTCAAAATCATCCAAACATTTATAAACAATATTAATTAAAAATCCTAATGAAATAAGAATGAGATTAGATGCGTAATTAAATAAATGTGATGGAACGAATAATAGTGTAGAAAGGGGGAAATAAATACAACCATTGTAGAGATTTAGGTAGGTTTTTAACGGTACTACTAATACCTTATGCGTGTCCGCCGATATGCTAGCGACGCCTGGCAGCCTGAAGTCGAACATTGGCATGTGGTGGCCAGCGTCAGACATGAACGCAGCGACGAATCCGCCTAGGCACGCGTCTACGTGCAACGGAACTTCATACTCGCACGCCACTTCTGACAACGCCACGATGTCGTCCATAGTGCCGTATGGAAAGTTCGGTGCTGATCCCACTATCTGACAATAGGTAATAATTTTGATCAGCGATTTATTTCTTTTTCACAAATCTGTATCACACCCACTACTCTATTTTATCGACTCTAACTTATCGTATTTTTTTGCATTTTCTGATTTTTCAAATATTTTTAATAGTAGTTTGTTTGTATATTACACTATGTGCATTTTTTTATAAAAATACCCATTTATCCGGAATATGTGAATTGGATTCAAATAGCTCCAGAAGGATAATATGCTAAGAATATATCGAATATATACTCTAAGAACACAAATTTGTGTTTGTGTGTTTGTCTGTCCGCTCTTTTTCCATTGTATACGCGTTACCCTAGCAACGCGTTACCGGGTCAGCTAGTATAAAGTAATCGAATATCAAGTAGGCACTACAACCACACAAAATATATCAATAGTACGAAATACAGAAAAATCGCTCGGCCATAGAGTCTGCTTAATGCCTCTTAACGTAAGAGTAATGGATTCCCCTAAATTTCGGTTTACTCACGCGTTCATCGTTACGCGATCGTCTTATGGCGGCGAGTCAGGAATAAAAATAACGGTCTTACAAAAAATATAGGACAATGTAAAGAAACATCCTAAGTTGGTCTCAAAAAGAACATAGATAAAACAAACAAAGACGATAATCATATTATACGTTGCTTACAAACAAATCAGATTTTATTTCAATCCTCACCAAGCAAGTTCTGCTTCCAATAGCCTTTCGCACAGCATCTATATCGACGCACATAGTCTCCGGGTCTACGGGCACCGTTTTCAGTGACAATCCCAAGTACTGGGCAGCTTTATCGAAAGCCGAATGGACCGTTGAAGGAACCACTATCTGTGGATTTGATATCCCTTTCTCGTAAGCTAGATCTCGGAATGCTTTGCAAGCCATCATTATTGATTCTGTACCTCCTGTCGTCACCTGAAAATATAATTATTTGAAATTACTTAAATAAATAATTGCAGTTACAGTAATTAGTTCCTTAAAATTAAATAAACTACAAGATATAAAATACGCATGTAAAAAAAACGACCACGCCTCCGAACCCTCAGGAAGAATTCGAACCCACGACCTTTCGCTATTAGGGTGAGTGCTCTGACAGCTGAGCTACCGAGATATCTTGTAGAAATATGGCATTGTGAATGCATTATTAAATGAACTACTCTTGCAACCTACTCCGAATGATAAATTCTAAAAGAAAAGTACGATTATTTGCAATTGTCTGTGTAAATATTAATAAAAAAATTACGTATCAACATTACATTTTAGATTAACGCATGACAATCTGAATGAGCAAAGTAACGCGCTCACGTGCTACGCATTAGGCATGTGACATTTGACAGAAAATAAAACGACATTTAAATATGTATTAGGTCCTTTACATATGAAATAGACGTTTTGTCGTACTAGACACTTTGATCTAAAATATCTCGTCTTTGGTTAAGAGTGTCAAATTCAAATATAAAAATCCATTTAGCTGGTTCCTTTGAAGTTCGAAAACAGTCATACACTTGTTTTTACCTCATTCTTTTTCTTAGGCGTTGCTCATATCGCACAATGTAACATGTAATATTGCTATATTTACGAGTATGAGTTCTACCGTGGCACTAGTGCTGCAGAAACAACTCTAAGATTAACGATTTGAATGGCAGTCGCAAAAGATAACTCTGTACATTTTTGGTTCCTACGTTTTCGTTCTGGAAATTTCGACCTTCAGAACAATCCCCGTGGACGGCCGCAGACCAAAGTAAATAATAAAGAATTAAAAGCTATTGTGAAAGCGGATCCATCTCAAACCACTTCAGAGTAAGCTGCAGACATCGGTGTGAGTGATAAAACTGTTTTAATCTACTTGAAGCAAATCGAAAGGGAAAGCTTGAATGTAAAGAAGCTCATGAATTGAGTGCATCAAACCAGCAAACACGCGTCGACTGCGTTACATTGTTCAACCCACACAATAATGAAGAGATTTCATTACATATGATTAAAAGTGGATGCTGTACGATAACCGGGAGCGCTCGTCGCAATGGCTGACACCTGGAGAACCAGCCACATCCTACCCCAAACAAAAATGAACTCAGAAAAAGTTACTTGTAAGTGTTTGGTGGACTAGTGCCGGTGTCTTCGTACGGCAGATATCGCAAACCATGGTGAAAAATTAGCTGCTAAACAACCGAAGCTGGTCAATCGCTCTAGACCACTGCTGCTTCAGGACAACGCTAGACCACACATTGCACAACAGACGGCCGCTAAACTAGAAGAACTGCAATGAGAATGTCTGATACATCCACCGTACTCCCCGGACCTTGCTCCAACAGGTTACCATTTTTCCAGAATTCGGATAACTTCTTACAAGGAAAAAAATTCAACTCCGATGTGACAGTCCAAACCGCCTTCAGAGAGCAACGTCTGATTTTATCAAATGCCAGTTTCATATGTAAGGGCCTAATATTATTTTTATGCGGCGCATGAATATGAAGCTGAGATACAAAACTCGTCAAACGTTACGATAAATGCTTAAAATTCTTAAATTTGGGAGGTGACTATGTAGAGAAGTAGTTTAGGATATGTTCTTCAACAAAAAAAATGTTAATATTAGTAAATATAGTATAGTTTTATTCATATTCCCAAACAGGTACTACTTTTCGAATGGTCTTCGTATTCAGCAGTGCAATAGTATTGATCTTATTATTTTTTCTTGGACTATTTATAACGTACGTCGTTAAAACAACAGTAATGGTAAGTTTATTTTACGGAGCTAATTAGAAAGTCGAGATAAGATGCACTTCAAGATACTTTTTATCATCAGTCATTTTAATAATACAGACAGTACGGGATGGCCACCGCGATCATAGTTATATTACCTGTAATATATTAGGCTAAAATTTATTTATTCAATAATTTGTCGTTACTTGTTTCATTCCCCAAATAGATAAATAGATGAGAATGTATAACTCGTAAGATAGTCCGTAAGATAATAAGATTATTAGTCTCTCCTTGTTTTATTTTTCATACAAATAAAAAAAGAATGCCAATTCTTTTACGACACTGAATAGTGTTACGAACAGATGCTGAGCTAGGCTAAGGCTGATTACTGATAAGAAAATAAGAAAACAAGAAGAAATAAAATACAAAAGCAAGAAATACTGTGATAATTTAAATTGAAGCAACTGTGATATCTTAAATTGCCGGCGGCATGTAACATTAATCTTTCTGGTAACAGGAAAAAAATGAAACTCGATATCGCACACAATAATCTCGATCAATATCAGGATAACATAACAGCAATTTTAAGATCATGTTGCTAAAAGTATTTTCACAGTTGTAGTAACAATAAGGACATAAAAAATATAACAGACAATATGTACATACTACTTCTTCGTTTTGCGACAATTTGTAAGTCTACACAAAGAATTAATCTACGAGTTTCATCAGGTTGAATTATCGAAATCCTTGTTATTGAATTTCCAGATACATTCAAAATCTAATTACTAATTGCAAAATCTTTACAATAGGCAGATAACGGTGGATCACTATCTTATCGGCATAGAGGATTACAGAAGATTTGTAAGACTAGTTATCATTACACCAAAGTTTAGTACCTATTCCTCAAGGCCGCTAACGATCAACGACAAGGACAATGTGCAATATTTTTCGTTTCTTAGTAAGTAATTCAAGTATAGCATCCAACACTGTTAAATTTACGTAACTACCTACAAAGTTTACGAGTTCCAGTCCCTATTGACACCATCAAGTCGCCTTTAGCTAATTACATATTTTTAGGTCTGACGAAGTATCCATTCCCAAAATCCTAGATGGTGTGGTATATTTAATTTAATTTAAAATTATATTATGACACTACTTTGTGTGTGTGTTACCATATTATCAGTAATAAGAATAAATCTAAAAATAGATTTTCCACGCTTTTGCATTTCTACGAAAACAAAACACTATCCGCAATTGATACACCCTGATGTGAGTGGCAAATTAGCATCGGTTGATGCCCCATATCTCATTACGGAGCTTGGGGCGCGCGTGGTGCTAGTAATCTCTACTATATAAAAGAAGGACTTTGTGGGTTTGTTACCATATATAGTTACCATAGTTACCATAAGCCTAAGAATAACAGTTTTTATAATCAATTAACGTTACCATATCAACGCGTGGCCGGGTCAGCCAGTAACTGAACAAAAGAAGGTTCAAGTATAATCGGGATATTCAATAACAAAGACTATACATTACTTTTAAACTTTAGAAATTAAGGTTAACCGTTAAAGTAACCTTTTGAGGTTTTACGAAGTAATACTTAGTATTTACTTTTGAGTTAACAATGTAATTTTTTCACTAACCAGTACGTAGTTTCTAAGTTCCAACCTTTCCAACTTACCGTTCCACAACATTCGTCATCACCGTGGAAGAGGTTGATTGACATACGCACGATCTCTGCTTCCATTTTGTTTATACCCGGAAACACATCCGAGTGGAGGGGATTGGTGTATGCAGTCATCGCATATGCATCGGCCGCCACCCTCGCTATCTCTTCGTTTAAATGGTATACAGCGCCCGACACACTGCCGTTTTTCCAGTCGTATGCACCTTAAATTAAGTTACTGATAAATGATAATAGAGTGCAAGCACAAATTTTTATTTACCAAACAAAGAATTTCAAATAAGCTTTTGAGTGAGCTAAGCAAACATTATTTCTAACTCTTTAGAAGTGAGAGCACGAAATATCATACACTGCAGATTACTAATCAAACTTTAGGTCGAACTACATTACCCATAATAATTATGAATTTTGATATAGTAATTTACCTGTAACTTACCCAAGTTTACAAGATCCTTAACTTCTTCAGCAACCTGCTCAGCACTAAGACCTTTCTCAGGCAGTTCTCTTCTGATTGTGGTGCCAGCTAATCTCTTTGCAACATCTCTCCGGAAATCTCTTTTGATTTCAGACATTTTTTCCTCTATCTTACGTCTGACTAAAGGAACACGGCGAAGCCACCGAAAAAACTGCTTACGAAGTCTTAAAGCAGGACCTAAAATTAATGATTAATAATTTGCGTATTGGTTCTAAACAGTCACCCTAGTCGTTTATATCTGAATAAAATAATATGTAATATACGCTCCTCGACCTAGACCTTGCGATATCCGGATGGACCGCATTCAGTAACTATCCACAAAGCAATGTATGTAGTATGTAATCACTGCGTTTTCCCTGAATGCGGAAGACAAAATGCCCGAAGAAACGAATTATATGCTCATTATACATATAAAAAATGCAATTATTTTCTCGTCACTGATGACTGATGACGGATCAGTGACGGGACAAGATACAGATATAGCTCAAGTGGGATTTAACGCAGCTCATTCACATAACATTCAGATAACCACAAATAGTAATGTAATGAAAATAAAACATTACTTAAGACAGCGCGTGAATAAATGATTGAATAATTCCATTGTAAAGGAGAGTAAGAATGTAAGTACTCCGGCGCAGGAAAATGGTAAGTCATTTGAACTGAAAGCGAAAATGAGAAACGTGATTTTATTTGCATAGGCCAAATATAAAACAAATACAAAAGTTTTGAAGTCGGTTAAGTTTATGTTTATCCTCTGTGAGATTAAGCATAATCGAAACTAGAGAGATACGCCCTAGCGCAATACCCTGTTATTTTTTGTGGTAGTGGGTAAGAAGTGATGGGATCTTCAGCGAACCTGCCGACCTGCAATTGGAGATCTCAACTCAAAATATTTTACCGATTTACTGGAGATATCAAAATACGTATCAGTATAGGGGATAGAAAATGAGACTACGATTTATATCCAGAGCATACGGAAAATATACAAAATGGGAATAAGTTACATATATTTCAATCATATATAGTATACTAGCTTACGCGGCCACGCGTTACTGTGTTTTAAATGAAACCTATACTATGTCTAGGGTTGACAACTTTACTGTTAAAAACAGTATTGTACTCTTTTTCATACAATCATACTTTTTACTGTCCATCAAAAGTAAAATACAGAAAACACTGTTTACAGCTTCCTTGAGATCTAAAGTAAAAAACGATAAAAAAATTTAACTGAGTGCAAGTTTTCAGATCGAAACTGCTAATGTCAAGAAATATATATTTAGAAAAGAATATTTTAGTTGACTTTTTAGTAATCAGTCTATAAGAATTTAAAAAAATAATTTGAATGTTTTATATACTACAAAAAATAGTTTAAGTTCCTGTCACCTCAGTATTTACAGAGAGTGTTTCTCTGTTTTCTAAAATCTCATTAAATTTGAACTGTGCTGAGCGTGCACCTGTAGCTTTTGCATAGCAACAAGTTAATAAGTTGCGCAAGGAGTTCAAAAATATATATTTGTAATAATAAAGAAAAGCTGTTATTTTTTCAAAAACACTTTACATTTTCTGCGTCCCACCGTATTTTAACAGTTATTATTGTAAAAAAAGTTGGCAAACCTACCTATGTCTTAAATTGGAACAAATCAGCAAAGTGAAAAAAAAAACAAATCGGTTGCGTAGATTTGGAGTACGTCGCGGTCAAACACTGTGACAGGGAATTTTTATATTATACAAGCGTATCCGGCGACGTGTGCTGTGTGATAAATTAAAATGAAACCTATCCTATGTCCTAAATGGGAACAAACCCAGCAAAATGAAACAAAAATCAACAAAATCGGTTGATTAGTTTCAGAGTTCCTGACGGTCAAACACTGTGACACGGAATTTTTATATTTAAATAGATATATAGATTACGCACGTAGCGTCGCCTACAAGTTAAGAAGTTAAGAAAATCAACAAAAAGATGCAACAATTCAGTAAAGGTAATTGTAGATGCTATCTTACAAGACAGCACCGCTATACAATTCGGTCGTTCACGAGCATGACTCACGAAGTATCCATCGCTTCGCTCAACCCTATTATACCAAACCACCAGATGTTTCAAAAGAGCATGCCATACTTCAACTACCAGTAATAAGATAAGTATTAAGATTAACAAATGCTAATACCATCCATCCATTATATGTATGAGACAGTCTATAATAATAAGTGTTATGAGCGCTGGTATTGCCACAATCCCATTGCAGTTTAGAATAGTATTTTCAACCAATTCGGACTACTTCATTATTCAAGTTTATATGTATGTCAACTTACCACATAGAAGCAGAATGAGAACAGTAATTTAAATCCACAACTCATTTAACATTGACTCATCACTTATTTATTTTTGCATATCAATGACATTACACACTATATGTATATAAATGAATTAGTGACAACACAGTAGTGATCATAAAGAGGCAAATTGATTGAATTTAAAGAAGGTGAGCTAAAGGATTTATAGGGCTTGTATGGGTAAGAACTTTAGTGGGCCTATGAGAGGTTAAGCAAATTTATAATTGTGTTTTTTTTTTGCATTCACAATACAATATTTCTATAAGATATAAAATAAGTGTGTAAAAAACAACTACGCCTCTTAGCCCTCAGGTGGGAACTTTATAATTGTTATCTTAAGGTCATCAGTGGATCCGAAGGCATTAGTCCCAGTTGCAACTTTAACACCCACCAATTCTGTGTTTTCGAAATGGAAAACCTCTACCCCAGTAGTAGAAGAAACCAACAGCAACTCTTTAAAAAATTAAAAACTTCTTAAAAAATTGTTATTTTCTCCAGCACATATTTTATGATTATAGGTACCGAGTTTTTAATTTTACTTAATTTAATACTTACTTTCTCTTGCATTGTAAAGACTAGAAGCCCAGAGCAGAGCTAATATAGATGATGCAGTCATGGTAACAATCTGCCATGGTTCTTTTCCATCGAAAATACGATTGACTGCCTTCAGAGGCTGCAAGCGTTGATTCATTGTTATTGCTAAAAATAAAAATACCAAATTATTTCACAAGCTTTACAGAGCCCACTTTGGGCTAAGGTTATTGGTGTGAATGTAAGAGATATTATTATTAATAAACAAAATTAGTAAAAATTGGTAATATTAACATTATTTACAGAAGCAAAAGGTAAACCTTGGTCCTACATTGTTATTGTTGTGAAAAATGAAATTACTTATACTTTGAAAGTTATCATCAGTCCAAAATGAGTTGATGAGAATAATTTTTTAAATATTTCGAAACCTCCAATGCAAACAGTTGTAACATTTTTTTATACAAAATTCGACTTTATAACTATTAATATAATAGTTACATTAATAATATTATAATTTCAAAATTAAGATATTTATTTCAATAAATACATTTACGTAATAATATATAACCCGCTACGGATAGGCAAGTCCTAAGTTTCAAGCAATAAATATATATCAGCTTGTAAAACACATGAAAGTTCCTTATAATTGCTCTCATGAAAAATCATATATTTTTCGATACAACCTTATGCGTGGGAGGTGTCGATTTCCATCTTTTAATATTTCTTTAATCTATATGTAAGTTACAAACTATGGTATAGAACATTAACACATTTGGTGATAAATAAATTTAAAAAAATACTATATTCATTTTGATCTAACATGCATTCTGTCTCGCCTGAGTGCTTACCTTCTGACATCTTTTGCATTTGGCAAATAACTAGAACCTAAATTGTTGCTCTGAGCAAGTTTGAATACTTTAAAGATAGTAATGCTGTAGTTTAACTAAAAAAATACTTTATGTACGCTGTGACTGTGAAATATATACTATTTAGCAAATATATTTTCATAACCTTTTATCAACACAAAGGCAACAAGGCGTAAGGCTAAGCAAGAATTTTAACCAAGTACCTCATTTTGGAATCAATATAATAGTTATTTTATGGTTGTTTTATAATTTTTCAATAGTTTTAAATCCTTACTTATTAATCTATACATATAAATAAAATTGGAGTGTCTTTTTGTAATATTGAAATAACCCTTTTTTAGTACATGCATATGAATACATATACGGTACATACACTAAAATAACTTTTTTACAATTTTTGTCTGTCTGTCTGTTTGTTCCGGCTAATCTTTGAAATGGCTGGACCGATTATGATGTGACTTTTATTGGCAGGTAACTGATGTAATAAGGAGTAACTTAGGCTACTTTATTTTAGAAAAAATCTTTTAAATTACTGTGCCAGAGCAACGCGTGGATGGGTCAGCTAGTAGTAATTAAAACTCATATTTAACAATAGATTAATTTAACTTTTCATTCAAATCGGGAAGCAAATAACAGAGTAGTAAAGTCAATCACAATTATACAAACCAACAGTACTTACTAATCACAGATGAAATTTCTTCCATCAAAAAAATAAACCAAAACAAATCATGAGCTTAGCACAAATAATGGACCCCTTAACTAAGCTCACAAATATATACAAATAATACAGGTTTATATTTAAGTCATAGGATAAAATGATAAAACAGTGCTTGACCCAAATAAACTGTACAGATAAACAAATATTAGTTTATAATAGTATTTATTGAGAACTCTGCTAGTTTTAGTGGATAAAGTATTAAAATGGATCATATTAAAAGTAGTAACACATTGTGCAGTGGCAATAATCTAATACTCACCTAATTCTAATAAAGCAGGTGGTGCCTAAAACTTAACAATTCTGTATTGTGTACTCCCTAAAGATTTAAAAATAATTCATAAAATCACTTTATTGAATCGGGTGTGCAATCATAAACAGACAGAACACAAAACACTTAAACATTGTAAAAAAACACAATTTATGAAAGATATCTTCGTATGAGATAATTAACAGTCCAAAGATTATAGTTCGTACCACCAAGTAAACAATTTAATTAAGTATGTAGTCTCGTCTCGGCTCTTCTTTCTTTGTTTTTACAAGGTATATCAATTGTGATAAGCTCATAATTATACCATATGAACATGTAGAAACGTCAAAAATTACTTAATCTAAAGTATACTCTATTAAAACTACAGTAAAGATCATTATTTTGTACATCAACAACCAACAAATGATGGAAACCGGTGAAAAATAGTGTTGCCAAACTATCGATACTATTTCTATCGATTTTTTTCATCTGAAAAATAACGTGCTACCGATAGGACTATTGATTCTATCTATAGTATCGATACTATCGATAGCTCAAAACATTTTAATACTACTGAAAGAGTGCAATACTATAGATACTATTGGTGGTATTGTTGCCCGTAAATAACAAACAATTGATAGTATCGATAGTGTCGAGACTATCGATTGTTTTAGATTAACTATAGTCTTCAATTTTGCAATAGTGTTGGGTATATTTTTACAGCAATGTAATAAAACGCAAACCCTTTTGCATTATTACCGATCTGTGCTACTCACGTAAATTTGATCGTATCATTTGAAATGATTTGTTCTAATGTTGATTTATTATTGACTGCTTTGCCTTTAATATTTAACAATACTATTGTTAATTGTCAATACTGTCGATACTATCGATAGTATTATTACCAATAACAAAGATAGTATCGATAATATCAATAGCTTGTTATTTACGGGCAACAATACTATTGATAGTATTGCATTCCTTCAATAGTATTGCCCCGTTTAGAGCAATCGATACTACGATCGATAGTCCTGCTATCTATCCCCTATCGATAGACTATCGATTAATTATCGATAGTCCACTATCGATCAACAACACTAGTGAAAACATAAGGCACCTTACATATCTTCAATTTATTATTATATTAATAGTATAATATTAAGGATTGCTAACTCAACTCGTTTGGAATTATCGGAATGTTGTCTGTTGACCCGTTGTCCTCAAGTTTTTATATACTTTGCAAAAATACTTAAATAAGTAACTATGTAGGTACCTATAGATATTACTCGATTACATTTTTTATTTATCAAGAGATCAGCATCAAGAGATGCACATCGTAATATCTCTTTATACATTTTTCTAATGCACCAAAGTATTTTATGTTATACATATTACTTATAGATTACCTACTTTAGCACTATTGTAAACTGCAGCATGGTATTTTACTGTGTAACTATATTGAACTGTGTTCAATGTGTTGAATTTAATCTGAAAATCAGGTGAAGAAAACTGATAGTTTTGAAAAGATTGATGTACTGTTAATTGTGCAATCAACAGCACGTCAATCTCTATAATTTTGTTTTTACTAAGACACGATGAAAATAAGTGTAATTCTATTCTGAAATTAAGTACTTAAAGAAAGTAGATAGAGTTGATGAAATTGCCTATGTAGGTAGGTGGCTTCTAACCCGGTTAACCATAAAATTTCTAAAGCCGGGTCACACTAGAGGGGAATTTAAATTTAATTGTAAAATTGTTAAAAGTATTGCGCAATATTAATTCACGTGTATAAGGCACCTTAATAGAATGAGTATAAGTTGTCCTTCTTGCACAGTGTGGCTAGCTTCAAAGTCTGCCATTCAACTCAGAATCGTCTTATTTATTATAAGAAAAATAGCAAGTGCGGAAACATATAATAAAATTTGCCTTGTATTTAAAGCCTGAATTAATAATTAATTACCCAATCAAAGGAGCACTCTAAACACAAAATACTTCACCTAAGGTTTATTGTCGACACATTGATAAATTGTTGTTTTCAACGATAGTTACTACAAATCCAAAATATTTTCAATTATTAACCAGAAATTAAAAGGCTATAGGAACTGCATAGTTAAAACTATGGGCCTTCAACAACCTACAAAATGGTAAAGTAATACAAGGGCGGTAATTTTTCTTTTTAAAAGTTAAAGAAAGAGAAACATCTCGAAGTCATCATGTTAATTAAAAATGGGAACTTACTGAATATTAGATTCGATCCAGATGAGACGTAATTTTCACTATAAAAACGTAGTTTAAAAAAAAATTACTTATAGAATAGAACTCTTCATTGTACATCATGTACCAAATAAAGACAAGGAGAGACAAAGCCCAAATGGCAGTCTCATCGCTAAAAAGCAAATATCCTCAAGGCAACTTGGAAAGACAAGAAAGTGAGTAATAAAAATACCGTTGTGTGTACTTATGTACGCACGTAAGACGTTATACTTCTTTATCGTTACAAAACAAAGATACCTAAAAATTTCCTCCCGTGTGCTCGTATTCTTTGTATGTGAAAAGAAAGATAAATTTATAAATAAGGTATATACTGATCAGTAAGAAGCATTAAAAGATTAACAGATTTTAGTTATCTGTATACAGAATCAAGTAATATATCAAAACCATTAAAATAAACTGTTTAACCATTAGTAATGTAAAAATAATAATAATTTATATTATAAACAAATAAAAAGAATGCATACCGTCAGTTAACCTCAAATCAATAAACGAACTTAAAAAAGTTTATAAAATAAAAACCGCTTTTAAATAAAATTGTTATATTGTTATTATATCATATAAAATTGTTATTATAATTTTATATAAATTATTGTTAACTACCATATATTAATTAAAATCACACAAACACACACACACACATTCATAATTAGCGGCCAACTTCATCCTGCTGGTTTATTCTATGTCGCTTTTGCGGCCAACTTCAACATGATAACTTTGTGTCACAGTGATGCGCGCGCATTTTAAAATTTCACTCTCATCATTTTTTTCAAAACGCGCCTAAAGAAATAAAACTTCAATAATTTAGCTCAGTCGGTGGTTCTGAAAGAAATAAATATGTTATCATAAATATACTAATTTATATGATAACTTAATAAAGTATATATAAACTATACCTTTACATATATACTTAATATAATACATTGTTACATTGACCCATATATAAATATGTAGGTAATTTAGAAATATTTCACTTTGTTTTTTTTTATATCTAAAGATTGTGCTCGTCTTATTGACATAGGCAGAGCATTCCAAAGCCGAGCTACTTGCACAGTAAAAAAATATTCACAAACTGGTACAGCTAATTTTAATTTCTCCGATAACCTTAACACTCGTCACCTTAAGACACCTATGTCAAAAAAAAGAAAATTGATGTTGGATTTTTCTTTTTAGAGGCAGTGATATCATTCATATCACTTAGGGCTCTAACAGACGAACGACACACGATCGACGACACAGCCGACGGCGCTGCCGCAGCGTCGTCGACCGATACAAATACAGAGCATCACCCATGCTCTTTTTAATCGACTTAATTATAGTCAGTGAGATCGGACGTATTTAATTTAAGAAACTGACTGGCTAAATAAAAGACTACAATACAAATATGTTTTTTGTATTGCAAATGTAAAGAGTACAGTAAAAAATAATTGAAAGTATTGTTGGGGAGTCAATGTGAGCAAAACTCTTACATAATTCTGAATATAAAACTAAACTTGAAAAAATCAATTGATAAGACGAAATTGAGAACAAAGTTGTTTTAATTATTTATAACACTAGTACAGATCAACCTTTTAATTTTCTTTGACGGCGACAGAAAACAAAAGAAAATTGATTCTTCTTAAAATATACATATATAATAATTAAGGGTACACAGAAAGATTTCTGGGGATCTACCCTACCCCTAAGGGGAGTTGCACCACCGTCTGCTGCCCATAATGTGCCCGGATGGCCGGCTCCTACCGGCGCATACTGAGCTTACGGGCTCCTTCATATAAGTTGACGTCTTATATCCCAGCGCCCCGCATAAGAAGCAAAGGTTGCTTCTGTCGTCGTTCGAGGGGCACCAGGGCGTAGGCCTAGGCTAATCCCTAGGCGACACTCCATCCAACCATCAGTTTCCCGTCCCGACTGATTGCTTTAGCAGCTGCTACAGAACACCTGATATTTAATGATGCTGCCTTGCCCATCTTGCCTAACTCTCAAATCGCTGGCAATCAATCAATCTTTGGCCGCCGCCGCCGTCAGAACGCCCTCCTTGAGGACAAAGTCATCAAGTCCTGCTATCAGGACGCCCATTGTTTTTTTTGGCCGATTCACCACAGCAACATCCGCGAGGACGCTACGCAGTTTATCGGCCAGGGCATTCGTCTTGACTTCACTGGGGTCCGGGACCTGTAAAATCCTCGCCCCGGCGATGTCCTTTCGCAGTTTGACCTCCTTCAGGCCAAACTCCGTTAGAGCAAAGGCTGCTTGCGCCTTATTTATCACGCTGGCGTCTGAAATCACACGCTCCAGGTCTGGTTTCAGAAGGCACAAACCTACCCTATGATTAAAGCAACATGGAGAATGCCTAAAACCTACGACGCGGGCCCAATGCAGTTGGTGTGCTAACGACCGATGCAAGACGCAGCTGGGACCAACGGTTTAATATGCCTAACAAAGCTGGGAGGGAGGAGATTCAGGTTTTAGTTACCCATATGATGAGGCCCTTCAGAAATTTGCTTTTGTTTAACCAAGGTTTTCAAGAAATTGTGATGATTTTAGGGATTTTGACTTTAGAGGTAAATACTTTTGGAAGTTGGTATGGTAACACTGACTACAGGAAAAAAAAACAGCTGTGTGTGTGGTGTGCTATTATGACTCATACATAATCATAATCAATCACCGACCTCCAGTATCGTGTATTCCAAACACTACTAAAATGTCGAAAGCTAAGAAAGTTATTGAAGAAGCCAAGGAAATCAACAATCCTGAGATCGATTTAGTCGATAAAGGAATAACTAATCTAGAAGAGATACCAGGGTTGTGTAAGTTTCAATAATTTTACTTGCCTTGCCCTTTTTTGGATTGTAATTCGTCGAACAAGTTTTGGATTGCATTATGTTCATAAACTTGGAATTTTATATTATTATAAACCATATAAACAAATTGGAACAGCAAACGATCCTCTATTGTTAATATCTTGAAAGTTTGTTTATGTTTAATTTTTTTTTATTTAACACAAATTATGACACACAAATATTACACAAAGTCTGTGAAAAGAATATTTTTACTTAAAATGTAAAAATATTCTTTTCACAGACTTTTATATTATTCATTAATTTTTAATACAATCCTTTCTTTTGTATACTGTCAAATTCTATATAGTCGGCAGCTCAGAAGACCTGTCTTTTAACTTATAATTTACCTTTGGATTTCAGTTAACCTCGCAAACATCACACGTTTATCACTGAGTCACAACAAGATACACACAGTACCCGCTGCATTAGCCAATTTGATGAACCTCGAGATTCTGAACCTTGCTAATAATCAAATAGAAGAGCTGCCTTTAAGTTTGTCATCACTGCCAAAACTCCGTATACTAAATGTGTCACTCAACAGACTCTATGGTCTACCAAGAGGATTTGGTGCTTTTCCTGTACTTGAAATTTTAGACTTGACTTACAATAACCTTAATGAAAAAACACTTCCAGGAAACTTCTTTATGATGGGTAAGTTGTGTAATAAATATATCAAATTACACATTTTTTTTTAACTTTTTGTATATAATTTGTTTACAATGTATTTTATTTCTTGCATTTACAATGCCATATTTCTTTTTAATATTTAAGATATGTTTATAACAAACACCCTGAGCCCTGAGATAGCATCCTACCTGAGGGCTTGAAGATGTGGTATTTTTTTATAAACATTACAAATCATAAAAAGCTAAGGTTGTGTATGGCCTTTGTAATGCTGTAGTCTTAATAATTTTATAAAAGTATATATCTGTTTATTTGTTTTGAGTGGCATTTGGTTGTTCATAATATTTCAATAAAATAAGTGCACCACCTTTTACTGCATCCATACTCAACTCTCCAGTTGACTAGTAGAGAATGTGTAATGGTATTAAGGCCGCCATTTGTACAATTTTATATGTAATTGAATATAAATAAATAAATAATAAGAAGCTTCAATGAGTTACAAGAAGGCAAAATAAGATTGCCTTGTAATAGATTGTTACTAAATATATAGCCTTGAGATAATTTACATTTTCATCAGTTCGCATTCCATAATTAATTTAATGTTGAAATTTTTATTTTTATAGAAAGTCTTCGCGCACTTTATTTGGGAGACAATGATTTTGAATATTTACCACCGGAAATAGGAAATTTGAAGAATTTACAAATAGTGAGTGAAATCTTAAAGGAATAAAATTATTATTTTGATTTTTATTGCTGCCTTACTGACTCCTAGGGGACTGAAGTGACTCTTTAGAGTTATTGAAATTGTCTTAACTTTAAGTATCTTTTTTAACTCTTTTTACTGTATTGTACCTGGGTGTCAGATATTTTACTGGTCAAATTGCTATCTCTTTTCTTTGCTAATAAACTTTGCTGTTTAAACAATGCCAATTTTAACCAGAAAAATACAAGAATTGAGGTATTACTAAATTTAAACAAAATAACACATTTGTATTATTTAATAGCAGATTATGAATTCGTAAACTCTTGGAAAACAGTGCTTTTACTAATTTCTCCATATTTTTAGGATTCCGTACATCGAAAGTAAAAACGGAACACTTATAAGGTCACATAGTCAAGACTCTTTTTCTCAAAAAAAAAGAAGAGGTATCACTTTGAAATTGATATCAAATACACCAATCTGCTATCTATTGGAGTATTGAAAAAATTTGACTTTTAAGACAATGCAATTAAAAAATATGACTGTTTTTGACACATACTTTGAAAATCACAAGGGATTCAATTATTTTTATCAATTAGAATCTGTAGTTCAGCAAGAAGCATTGTCATCACATCACAAATAAGCCTCACAACTCAGAATCTCGTGTTGGCTGATTTTTATTTTGACCAATAACCACATCTATGAGTATATAAAAGGCTTTATAAATTAAAATGTTTAGGAACTAAATTTAAATGTCCCTAATGATTTCATTGTTTGTATTTAAGCATTTAAGACCTAGCTTTTTTTATTCAAAGAAATTAATTCTTACTAAAAAAATCAACTTGTGCCAGGCGGTATTTGCAGTAATAGTTTCTTTAATATCAATAACTTATTTTTCGTATTGCAGCTTTCCATTCGAGAAAACGATTTGATAGAAGTGCCTCATGAACTGGGTCAACTCACTAGGCTCCGAGAGCTGCACCTTCAAGGCAATCGACTTGTCGTATTACCGCCTGAAATAGGTAAAACCATATTCCGCAGTTGTTATAGTTGTGAAACACTGGTGGGATGGTAAGGATCTAAACACTGGGTGGTGATATTATTAGGATTAACGAGTACTTATAGCCCGTCTGTCTTTAAAGTTAGGGTGAATGGGCACCTTCTGGGTTAGCTCGTTCCATCGTGGATTCTATCTTTGCCCCCGGGCTTGATTGGGGTCAAGAGCGAACCTAAACTAACATAACCTAAATTAAAGAAAAATCTGTCGCCTCACTCATAGCACGCACCAAAGGTAGGACAACATTTATAAGGAAAACACAAGTATTAACTTTAGGTCTATATGTCGTATTTAGTTAGATTTTCTGACTGATATATGTACTTTTTCTGGCATGCATACAACTACTGGCCAATGCTTTGTAGCAATCCATCGACTTCTTTTTATAGATTAGGTTGATCATAGTAGTTTAATTGGTTTAAAAACAACCCGCTAATTTAACGTCCGGATAGTGGTCCTTTAAAATAATCCGACATTTAAAATACTAGTTTTATTTATGTATACAGATAACATACATTTGTTTCTTATTGTAATAGTCCGGGAGACACCAATCCTAAAAGCTCCGTGATTAAGCTTACTAAAAAATTTAAAAACAATTAAAGTTAGCAATTAGACGAATAACATTGTTTGGTCGGCGTGAAATTAATTGACCGGAAATATTTTTCCGTTATCACGGATTTTGATCAATCTCATATATAATTTTTTGCGAAATATTATAATGATTAAGAAAAAATCCGATCGACCAATGATTTATAGCCAGAAAGGTCGGCATACCTATTTGAATAGTGTGATAGGGGGTGAGATTTATCCATTATCACAGAAACCTTTTTCTTATTTCATTTCACGCGTTTTAATGTTGCATTCATAATTATCTTGGTATGCGTGCTTACAAACTGCGGAAAATAACGCGCATACCATATTTTATTATGTGGCTGACGATTATACTGTCATCGATTTTACTTGAAGACATTTCTTTTGAAGTCTTTCTTCTACCTCTGGTCTCTTCCTTAAATTTTAAAATATAAAAGAAAATACAGAAAATTATTAATTTCAGTTGATCATATAATAAAAAATTATCAAAATTATAATTTTTTTTTTTTCAACTCTTCGTTTTCTAACGGTTTCTATAATTATTCTAAGAGTGAGTGAGAGATATTTGGTTCAGGTTGAAACCTTGCATGAGTTTGTATATTTCTATTCCCTACAAATTTAAAATTTACCTGCCTCAGAGGTACTATCGAAGCCTCTGGCGCCTTATCAGTCCTAAGTCGACAGTCGCTAGTACACTGCACGATGCATATCGCGTCAGGCCACGCCCCGCTCCATTCTTCAACAATGTCGCGCGTGCGTAAACAAGCAAGTGAGAGCAGATTGACAGTTGACAGTACTGACATCAAGGGCGATTTTAAAACTAGTTGTTTATGATTGGCCGTAGTATAAATCGTAGTAAAATACGAAGCCAATTAGGGATCGTGTGGGCGTGTCCGATGCGATCAGTTCAAACGAATATTTCTACAAAGTGGTAATGCACGAGAGACCTCGATAGTACGTCACACACATTACCGTAAGGCGAGGTTGTACTACGGCATTGCAGTGTTTACTCTCCCACTCCGGTTTCTTCTTAGGTCCAAAGGATTGCCTTTAGAGTAAGTGAGAGCAACATCGCGTTTATGATAACTTTCTTTAGGCCTTTTTCTCTTTCTCCGAAAAGGTTACAGCTTACTTAATGTTGTCCTATAGCGTTTTGGGGGTTCAGATGATTTCGACATTTCAGTCTGCTATTTACCTAGCTGTCAAAGGTGTCGTTATTTTACATAGCTTACGCATCAGCATTATAACATGAATTTAACAAAATTTGCTGTTTATTTTTTTTTACAGTTATAATTATTTAATAAATATAATTTATAAAAAAAAATCCTGCCAATTAAATACGACCAAGCATATCTCAATCGTCTGTCTTAACGTTTATTTTTTTATTAAAAAAAATAGTAAGCTTGATCACGGAGCTTTCAGGATTGTGGATTGTGACACAAACTTTAAAATGTTTTGTACGCATCTATTTTAGTATATTACACACATTTTCTGTACAATTTATACAGTTTATTTTTATTGATTAGGAAGTCATCACCTAGCATTATGACGGAACACCTTATCACCGTGCACATAGAACAATTGTCATATACTGTATTGTTTGTCAATAATTAAATAAAATCATTGAATATTCACAGGTAGCCTAGATCTGGCGAGCAACAAAGCAGTACTGCGTTTAGAGGGTAACTTTTGGGTACCGCCCATCGAAGATCAGCTTAAGCTCGGCCCATCGCACGTTCTCGACTACCTACGTTCTGAAACATACAGAGTGTAAGTCGGAAATGTCAAATTATTCCATTACAGTATTCCAACACTTTAATAACCGCTTCATACTAGGATTGTTCATTTAGTTATATATTAATTCCAAACCACTTCTCCCTGTTTCTATATTCTCTAGTGAGTAGAGTATATTGATCAGTTGAATATTTCGATTATTTTTTTTTTCAGTCTATACAGTCGCCATATGTCCGCTAAGCCGCCACCCCCGGCGCAAACTCTGGACAAGAGCAAGAAAGCGAGCCGCGCCAAGTCCTAAGTCTCACAATTTCATGAAACTTTGTGCCATATTATACTAACTCGTGTCTCTTGACTCTTTAATAAGTCTAATTGTTTTTTACTAAGTGTTGTTTAACCTATTGTTCACATATGTCAACGTTTTCGAAATCTCAGATTACAATCACTTGTATTTATTACATTTCCATATGTCGGTGGTCATATATGTTTGCCTATCGTATATATAAATAAGATTATAACTGTTACATTCTCATATAATAATTATATTAAATTAGTAAGAGGCATATACAAACCATTGCAAAGATTAAGGCTCTGATCTAATTGGACCAAAGATTTCAAGTAATATGAAATGCCGTTATAACGTTGAAAACAATAGCAATAACAAAGCTAATCCAGTTAGCGGTAGAGCCGGTAAAAGGACTTAAATGCAGCCTGCTGACTTCGCGACCGGGACCGAGAGCTTAAAATACAATATTTTGATAATTTAACGTAATTCTAACCACACAATTTCTAAAGGTTTCTAATGAGTAAGTCTCATCTGTTGTTCTGATTTGATATTGAATAAATTATATCAATATTTCACTACAAAGAGTCACAAACATACCTTTGCAAAGCTTCATATAATAATCGCTAGGCCTCGATTATATAACGGGGACGTGTGGTGGGTGACATGTCTTCAATAAAAACGAATATATTTATAACAAATCATTTACTCAAAACCAAACAATATTAGTATTAAGTCATACAAATCTAAAGAACTTATTATATTTAAAACGTCACTAAAACTATAGTTAAGTGCACTTATTTACAAATTTTTGAAATATAAATATTTTTACACAATGACATGGTGCTTTTAATATGAATATATTAATGTTACGCATAGTATAAAAATATAGTTATGTGAAATGTGAAAAAATATTAATTAAATTATTACTAACAAGTACAGATTTGTTTTCATTTAAGTCTAAAGCCTAAACACAAAAAATGATAGCAACTCTTGCGAAATACATATAACATTATGTGAAGACGCACTATTGTGCATTATAAATTACTGTCACAATTAGTTATTTTTGAATGGTTACAAAGGTCAGCTGTCAACACTGACATTAAATATAGGCTATATATTCAGTCTATTTAACAATCATTTAGTTTTTAACCAGACGCAAAAATAATTTTCCTACTAAATCACCTACTTGAAATTGGTTCAGCGCGATCTTGAATACTAAATAATTAGTTAATAAAAATGGCACCATTTTAAAGGTTTAACTGGTAACTTTAAATTGTCACCCAATTCATCAAATCACGTCAGTATTGAAGAAGCTATTCCGGTTTACGTGACGAAAAAGACCTGTTTCAATATGATACGCCGCAATTCGCAGCGGAACGATTTGAGCAGTGCTGTTTCGCCGAGACAGTGGCTTATGGGGGCGGTTCTTATGGGCCGGTATTTCTTTCGACGGTAAAACGCATCTTGTTTTCGTGCCTGACAGGGGACGAAGAGACCGTCTAAATTCAGACCGCTATATATCCGATATTTGCTTAAAAATGTCGTTCCCTATACGGGCTATATCGGTGATGACTTCTTCCTTATGCACGATAACACTCGTTGTCACTTCCCGTGCCACAGCTGAATACCTCGAAGAAGTCGGTATCGCCACATTGGACTGGCCAGCGCTCATTCCGGACTTGAATCCCATTGAGCACGTGTGGGATGAACTGAAGAGGAGGGTTCGTTTCAGAAATTCTGCTCCTTCAAGTGTGAATGAGCTGAAATCGACTTTGATAGAGGAGTGGGAAGATATCCCGCAAGTATTTATTCAGAAGCTGATTAGGTCAATGAATAATTGTTATTGAGCAGTTATTAGGGCTAGGGGAGGGAATACAAAATATTGAAACTTCATTTTAAGGCCAAATATTTTTTTTATTATTTAATTTTTGTTGTTTACTTCATTCATTATTTTTCCATATTTCCTTGTTTTCCTAACTCCTTCACTTAATCTGGGATAGCTCCTTAAATATTGGTAGATATGATTCAAATGAATTTGATATCAATTTAAAGTTAACAGTTAAACCTTTAAAATGGTGCCATTTTTATTATTCGTAACTATTGATTTAGTACTCAAGATCGCGCGGAATAAATTCCAAGTAAGTGATTCCATACTTTTGCTGGCGAGTTTATAAGGTATAGTTCGCCTGGCAATGCCTACCTATCGAACGGATTCTTTTTAATAAAGGAAACAAGTAAAATTACATATAAAATATTTAATTAGAAACTTAAGACTCGAAAATACACAATTTTTTTTTAAATATACCTTCGAAAACCATTTGAAACTATCAAACGCATTGCATATAAATCATGTATTTCTGCTCTGAAGCTGAATAAAAGCACAATAAAAACTATAAATATAAAAACGAGGTAGGCGGGGCTTAAAAACTGCATCGGCGCGTGAATTGTTCTTGGTTAGTTGTAGCAAGGAATATCAGAGTTTGTCTAACGAATTATATGAAACAAGGATTTTTGATTGTGTCTTGCCTCATGCAAGAATTGCTTGGATCATCACACTTAAGTCTAAATAAACAACTTTTACACGTTTCGCTTTCCTTTTTTAAATGACTTTCCTGCTCACGGAACACGGAATGTTCTATACATATTAAACGATAAAGAAATCTGTGTGATTAAGATTTTCTGCGTGTACATTATTACTTTTGCTATAAGACCAGATGTGTATGTAATATGTGTTCTATATGCATTCATCAATTGTGAAAAAATAATCATCAATGTCATTAATGTTATTGAGTTAATTCAAAATAGTCATATATATGACGTATTGGAATACCTTCTCGAAATTACCGGAGAACTTTACTAAGTAGTTATTCCTTAAAAAAAATCGGATTATCATGAACTTTCGATAAAATAATAAGTCATTTCGGTTCACCCTACAGCAAGTTTTGTGCCTACCGACAAATAGCATTTTATAGGATTTAAGATAAAAATATAAATTATTAACGCACATACACCTAAATGTATAAGGCACCGATAGAGACTAAGCGCTACAGCCGACTCTGCATAAGTCAGACAATTTGTGACTTTGTTGTTGTCGTAAATGAAATATGCAATTTTGCAACTCACATATCCTGCAAAAATGTACGTTTACCGGCTGATCCGATTTTTAATGGAAAAAGAATTTAGGCGCTAACGCATACGCTACTTATGGACAGTCGGCCATGTGCACTAGTTAGGGAAGGGTGGGGCAAAGTCACAAAGGTTAAGTCGGTTATAAAATTCGGCGAAAAAATCGTTCTGGTCTACAAAAATTCAGTCGTGTACAGGCTAGTGTGCCTGTAAAACTAGAATAGTATACCTAACCTACTACAATGAGATCTTAGTAAAGTTTATTGAAAACTTGTGTTCAATATTCTAACAAAACATTTATATGTTGTGCATTATTTCAGTAGTTAAAAATTTCATATTAACTACTGAAATATGGCACAACATAACTTTACTCATAAAGCAACTAAAAAATCGTCAAGTTAATTCTAAATATCTATCAGTATATCTCACTATTTGTAGTATGTTTGTTTATTTTTAACGCATCTCTAGGCAAAGAGATTAAAATTGTTTACATTAGGTCTGATACAAAAAGTGTTACAATTTTAAATAATTATGAATATGACTCAATATTATTTGACTGGTATTAATTTACACATAATTTATCGCACGATAAGTTCATGATCTGGCTTACCAATGAGACTCCGCTTTTTTATTCATAACTCATCTTCATCCGAGGAGTCATCTTCAGAAATTTCCATGTTGTTATTTCTTGTTGAATTGGCGACTGGTTTTCTAGCAGAATCTAAAGAGAAAGCATACGATTCGTAATCTAGTATCTCGTCATCGCTGAGATGAGAATTGCCCTCGACGAAGCTCGCGAATCTGTGTGAAAAATATTTTTTACTTATTAGAATCGGCTGACTTGATTTCATTTTATTGAAATCCTAGCATAAATGATGATAATATAAATAACAAGTTTCGGACAACTCACATCAATTATTTAGTCTCAACAACTAAGCAAAACTTGTATACCTCAGCCGTTAGTATATCGCTGAGACTTCAATAAATATGTACATATAAGTTTTAGTAATATGACATTTTCGTTTGTAACAGAACTTATGGCCGGACTAGGTGTATAAATGTATATATACTAGGTCTGCAATACATGCTGCTGTTTGCAAATACTGAGCGAAGCAATTAGATTTTTAAATGGTGATTATTCCTCCATGGTATGTGTGATTTCAAAATTTTTTTTGCACATTAGTCATGACCACGATGTGAGTTTTGGCGCCAAATTTCATCAATGTAGTCTCAGTGGTTTGGCTGTGAACAGCTTTTGAATTTTTGTTTCGGTGATTATTCCTCCATGGTAAAGTCTATATTTTTTTTACATAGCCTATGTCCGTCAGGTTATGATCATGTATGTTCATGCCAAAGTTCGTTCAAATCGGTTGAACCGTTAAGTAGCAGGAAGGAGACAAGCGAAATTTGTGAGTTGCCTAAATTCTGCTTCGCTCAATAAAATACATAAATGTGCATAAAACATCCACGACTTGGAAACATACTGAAATTCATCACACACGCATATTTCCATACGAGATTTTGAACCTAGGACCGTTGATGCACTAGGTTCCTTCTTTATTAGTCGTAACAGAACATATCATGGAATAATATTGCTTGTCCTAATGAGGTGATGTCGTATATTTAAAGCCGAGCGCGGCCGCGTAATAGTTCTGATTTTGGAAACGATCGAAACGATTTTAAAGTATTCTTTGGAGCGACTTGAAGAGTGAGTAAGCGACCTCAGCGAGTTTGTGGAGTAATTTTTGGAGTCGGTTTTTTTTTATGTCTTGCATTTTAGTGCGTTATTTTGCAACTAGTTTTTTCCAAATCGGTTTATAATTGACAAAGTTATGAAGTAACAAACATTAAAAAAAAAATACAGCCGAATTGAGAACCTCCTCCTTTTTCGGAGTCTGTTAATAACGTGGTTTACGCACGCGAATGGGATGTTTATTGGACAATTGGAGTTAATAAGCGGACTTTTTTAGAACTTTGTTTGAAAGGTTTTATACTGTGTGTAAGTTATTTAAATAATTAAATTTCGAAATAAATAAATTGGTTTATTTGACTATTTAAAACACGCAGCTCGTAACAATAGTTACGGCATAATAGTTCAACATAAACAACATAATGTTTTAAGCATAGCTACTGTAAGCATGATAATTGTAAATCATATAATTCTAAAGCATAATTTTAAAAACGCATAGTTATAAAGAACCACAATTTTTATAGCCATTAAAATTATACGCCAAAATTTAACTCTTTAAGTGTGAACGTTAATGAACAAAACGAACTTTCATTCAAACAATCATGAAACAATTCACTTAGAGATTATGTATGTGTTTGCATTGAATGAATAACCTGTGTTAAATAAACATGCTGGTGGCTTACGTGTGACCCAAGGACCGCCCCCACCGCCACTTAACCTTATTGTACACTATAGTACTTAAGTTATATAGAAATGGTAACAAAAAATTTAATTTAAATCAAATAACCGTCAATTAAGTAATAAGTCTAATTATCTAACTATTAGACAAAATAAACATTATGCCAACAACAACATGAAACTTTGAGTGAATTAATACAATTTGAGAAATCAAATTCCGTAATGACAGTTATGCATACAGAAATAGTATGCCAAAAATCAATAACGTCAAAAAATGGCTAATTGGTTATGCCAATACACATTTGGAAAAAAAATAGGCGAAACGAAGTGTTCGCTGCTGTTGCACCAACCGATCGTCAAATAAGTGAAAAGTGAGCATCTTCACGTGTAAAAAAAATACATATTATTGTTTCATTAAACATTGATTTGAGTACCTATAAATTGACAAAATTTGTTTAAGTTTTTAATTTAATTTTTTTGCATTCACAATGCAATATTTCTATAAGATAGAAAATACGTGTGTAAAAAACAACTACCCCTCCGAGCCCTCAGGTAAAAAAAACATATATATTATTTTTTTTTTTTATTGCAGAAAGTTGGCAAACAAGCAAACTGCCCACCTGATGGAAAGTGGTAACAGTCACCTAAAATACATGTGGCTCTTGTGAGATTCGCAGCAAAACTGCAACCCTCACAAGAACCACAGTGTACGTTGCCAACTTGCGACACAAGATGTAAAGTCACTGTACCCAGTAATTTCAATTTCAATTAAAAACAAAATTACATATAGCTGGTTCCATCTTAATCGATTGTTTAATATTTGTAAAAATATTACTTTCGATGTTGAAGGTAGTTAGCGTTCAACATTAGTGGAACGATACTAGCTCATAGTAGAAGTTGAAATACGTTTGTAAAATTCGACACGTCGCCACGAACGACACGTTTTCACGCCAGCGTCTCGGTAGCTCAGCGATCAGAGCACTCGCCCGGATTGCGAAAGGTCGTGGGTTCGAATCCTACCTGAGGGCTCAGAGGCGTAGTTGTTTTTTACACACGTATTTTATATCTTATAAAATTTGTTTAAGCTGGAAATAATAGAGCGTCGATAAATTACTACTCAGTTGGAATTTCCGCGGATCTTTTTTAGAGAAGAATTCAACCCTTAGCCGCAACCATGCAACTTATGTTCCAATGTTCAATGCCTGTTTTGACGGCCGCTGCAATATTGTCTAATACTGTCTATTAACACATTCGCCGTGAAATAGAAAAGATCTTGTTAGGCTGACTTACCTTCTAGAGTCATTAAGTTTGAGCATGATGCGCCACTGCGCGCAGTCAGGACTGGAGCAATGTTTGCGCAGCTCCTCGAGAGCGAATTTTGTTTCCCTTGCTCCTTGTTCGTAATATTCTTCGTTTGTCAGTAATCGTGGTTTCGGAGGGAATCTTCTAAGCCTGACAAAGAATACGTCAACGGAATGATTAAAAAAGTCGTCAGAGACTTTTAAATTACTCTTTTATTTAACATAATATGGACGCGGTATATAAGGCAGGCCTTAGGGATTTCAGTAGGTTTATGCACTTTAACAATGAAACTGATAAAGTGTAAGTCACCATAAAACTCATCACATCTTAAAAAATAAGGAATACAATTCTTTTTAATAAGTTTTTCTGTAAGAGCTCTGATTATTATCGGTTTTCTTAAAAGTATATTTCAGTTAAATATTTTTAGTGGTCAAATTACTAAGTATGCTTACCAGTAGCCTTGTATCTTGTGCAACAAGAAATCTGGAAAGTATTTGATGACCAGGGACATAACTATTGTGGCAGCAGAAGCTTCTTGGTACTCGCTGCTAAAAAATACCATCAATACACCTACAGCCTGTAAATTTTCACCAAAATTAATAATGAATATATTGTTATGATCTCAGGACCGTAAACAGAGCACTTAATCGCCCAAACCTAGTACGGTACAGTCGGATGCAAACTCGCAAGAGACGATTACGCAGAATACAATATTTGATATTAGCGGGACGTAAAGCGACACAGCGCCCCGTCGACGACGATGACGATTACCAGATCGTCGGTCCACTACTTCAGAACTTTTCTGCCCCAACGGCCATCAGTTTTACAAGTTATGTGCCCCGTCCACTTCCACTTGAGTTTAGCATTTCTGCGGGCTGTATCTGTTGTTTTGATTCTCCTACGGATTTCCTTATTTCTGGACGGAGCGTATATTTCAGCAGTCGACATCTCTCTAGCTTTGCCCTGATATTCAATTTGCCTCTTCTGTGATTGCTTCCTGTTTTCACTGTGTTGATCACAGGTGTCTGTGCTGCAGTGCTGTGGTTTTAACTTCCTGAAGAAGGAACTCATCATAAGAAGGCCTTCACTCTCTATAAAACCTGCCAACATTCCTCTCACCATATCAAATTGCAACTCATCGTCGCTTCGCTTGCCCAGTTTTGCATTAAAGTCTCTGATCACAAACGTGAAGTGGGTCCGGGAGCTCCTCATAAATAAATAATAATAATAATCCACTTCGTCGTCGGGGTGTTCCGCGACTGGTGCGTACACCTAAATGACCTTCAGCGAATACCATTTTGTGATTCTGAGTATAAGGTACCCTACCCTCATCGAAACACTCTCGATTTGGACCACGTTGTTGACAAGGGACCTTTGGACGATCTTTTAAAGCAAAGGACTAGTACTTAACCTTTTGTTATATTAATATAGTACTTAAACAATATAGTTTTGTATGAAACAATATAAATTAATATGATCACCATCATGCCATAAGAGAAGTCATGGTGATATGAAAAAGTGTAATTAATAATAAAACAACAAATATTTTTCTATACCTGAAGAGTCCACATAACAAGATTTTTACTGCGTTCATTCCTCGGTGGGCCAATTCTGTAGCACACCAGAAAGCTCACAAAACTTGCCACTACTGAGTACCAAAAAACATATGTTTGGTACGAAGCCACTATTACACGCACATTTTCCCAAATCTGCTGGAACATATATACGCCGACGGTCCATCCACCAATTAAAATGCCATATGTAAGAGTTTTCTAAAACAAATGTAGGTGATATAAAATTCCAGCTGTGAAAATGTGTATTACTTTAAATTGATACTTGTATTAGTCCTTTTCAACAAAGTACCCTGCGTCAGCTCAAATGAATATGTAGAGTATATTTTCATCATAGAATGTCTTCCATAATAAAAAAAACAAGAAAGATTTTAAACATGGATGAATAAGAGATCTTACCTACCTCATTCAAAATTATGAAATGATGATGAAAAAAAATTATATTACAATTAAAGACGAAAAACTAACAAATCAACTTTAGTGTCTTAAATATAAATAATTTAACTATTCTTATCATAAGGAAAAAAATTCTAAGGCATAAGGACCATTTAAATTTATATTACCTTTGGTAAAAGTTTACTGAAGTAGTATACTAAAACCATGAAAGAGGCAAAAACTCCAATAAATATTCCACACAAATAGAAGAATAAAGGATTGCCACTAAGTTTTTTTGCAGAATGAATCAGTACAATGCCAAGTATCATTAAAATCACTCTCCAAATATCCACTCCTGTAAAAAAATTAAAAACAATCAGTTATGCTGTGTAATGGTTTTAATATGACCCTAAAAAAGGACACATTATGGTTGTAGCACTAACACTAAAATTTTTTGTTATTAGTTTTTTGCATTCACAATGTAATATATGTATAACTAGCGACCCGCCCCGGCTTCGCACGGATTCAATGCTCACTATATTATGCATGTCTTATACATATAAACCTTCCTCTTGAATTACTCTATCTATTAAAAAAACCGCATCAAAATCCGTTGCGTAGTTTTAAAGATTTAAGCATACATAGGGATATAGGGACAGAGAAAGCGACTTTGTTTTATACTATGTAGTGAAGTATAAAATACATGTGTATAAAACAACTACGCCTCTGAGCCCTCAGGTGGCATCCCACCTTTTATACCTTACTCAAATTTGTGTTATACAAATACAATTTATTTCAGTTTCTGGGAGAAAAGCCCTCAACAAGGCTATGAATTAATTTCTAATCCGTTGCTACTGATTAATGGTGAATTGAGAAGTTTGATGGCGCAGTAGTTAGCAAATTCAGAGATAATCATTTATAACTACAATATATCTATGGTGCTTGGCCTTTGATTGCTGAGGTTAAGCAACTTTAGGTGGGTTAGTCATTTAATGACCACAAAATTACCTATTATCTCCAGCTCCATGCTAGTTGAGGAATATTGAGCATTTGGTGTATTGTATGGCAGTATATGCAGTTGTTAGCAACCATGTAGTAGGTTATTGCACATTCTATCTAGTGAGAAAATCTGTGCCTTAGCAATGAATAATTAATAAGTTATTGATGATTAGTCAACAAAATACTGGCTTATACAAAATCTATTAAAATGCAATATTAGTATTCTACTTACTTATAACCTGAAGCTCTATACTATGTCGCTGTTTAGTATTGATGGCCATACATGTAGGTGTAAACAGCTCCAGCGATAGTGTCTTTTGTGCTTTCCTTTGGAAGGGGCTGATGACAGATGACCAACCATAGCTATCTTCAGTATAATCCTTATAAACCTCCTCAGGTGTACTAGCAACATATTGGCTGAATTCATTATTCTTTATCTTTATGTTAAACTGAAACACAGTTATTATAATCTGAATTGACTATTCCAATTCTCTGCAATACTGTTTGTGTTAGCAGAAATTAATCAGGATACACACCTTTACAGTTTGCCAAATTGTTAACAAGCTTTTTGGAGTCCCCGAATAACAGTAAATGTCCACCATCTGCTTGGAAGATGGATAATCTCGTTCTATAGTAGTAGCACCTCCTAACCAATGCACTGTAGACAAAAGTAAAGTTATCAAAAGTTTTACAATAGAAAACATGTTTCGTCAAACGGATCTTACCATCATAAGCTCTGGAATCTACAGCGAAAAATAATATAGCTTGAAAAATTAGTGAAGCAATAAAGTTTCTTTGGAAATTCATCGCTGTTTTGTTCACACCACTGAGCAAGGAATCACTACGTTTTAAAGACAGTTTTTGGTTCACACTTTAAAGACAGTTCGGTCTGTCTGTTCAAGTCTGTTTATTAATATTTTTTTTATGCAGTGTTGCCAGATGACCGTGTGAACTTCCCCTCCGTCCTTATTCGAAATCCCCCCAAAAATTGACATTTCTGACAAAAAAGCTTCCATATTATAGTCTCCGGCAAATAAGTTGAACATGATTATGAAATCACGTAACATGTGCAGTAGCAAGTTTAGGTACATTATTCACTCCTGCGCATGTCACGTGATTTCAAAATCATGTTCAACTTATTTGCCGGGGACAATACTTTATCGTGATCATATCATCTATAAGATACAGGACGTGTTCATCTGTATTCTGTTTAATGAAAATAAAATGTATTTTTCTTTTGTTTGAATATGGTAAAACTCTTCAACATATTTGGAGCGGAGCGAGCGAAGCTCCCATGGATCAGCTTCAATGGCGCAATGTCTGTTACGTCATAACTTCCCGAGTTCTTAACCGATTTTAATATTTTTTGCATGGAATCGAATCAACAGGTTTAGGACCAGATTGTGACAGAGCCCGAATTTTGAAATTCACAAAAATTCCCATCAAAACAAAAAAAAAATCTTTTTTTAGGTATTACGCTCCGCTCTAATATATGCTGCCAGCGTAGCTATATGATTTATTATGTTGCGACCTCAGAGGTTGCGACATACTTTACTTAGGTATAGATTTTATTATCCTCACACAACAATGGTAGATACTTTTTATTTTAATTTTAACGGCCATAGCATAAACCATATTGGCCCGGTAGATACTTGAGTAGTAAATAAAACAATACAATACGTTTTACAAGCGAGTAAGCTCAGATTATGTAAATACACTCACTAAACCACAGCACTGAACTAAAGATTCCTTTTTTTAGGCAGAGACCAGCCTATACAGATGTAAGATGCAGATTAAGCGTATACTTGTTTTGTAAAGAAATGGTCTTTACAAAACAAGAATGTTGTGGTAAATAGGTTTGGCTTAAAAAAAGTCTCCAAATTTCCTCCAACTTTAATATTTCCCTCCGAAAATCCCCCCAAAGGTCTTATCCCTCCAAAACTCCCTCCGAAGTAAAAAATAACTCCGAATTTGCAGAGAATCCCCCCCATCTGGCATCACTGTTTTTATGTGGCTTTTTCCGTTTCTCACAGTAATATCGCCATTGTCCTGTAGTGAGAGATACACGAAGTACTGCGTTAAAAATATCCAAGGATTTGGTTAACTTTTGATGGTTACTTTCTTTCTTGAGTGAACTCTTTCTGGTTCCTAAAAACAACACAAAGGGTTATTAAAATATGTGTTTATTATAAATGTTGGGTTTATCGTACATACAGTAAGCGGTTATAAGAAATGGGCTAGAGCTTAATGTTATTTTTTTTTAATGTTTACATACACATAAAAAGCCAGATTTGTTAGAAGTGGATAGGAGAGTGTTAAGGTTAACTGAACGGGGAATGCTTTGAGGAAGTTGGTCGTAAAGGGATGTGTGTTTCAAGCAGTCAAAAAAGATGTGGTCAGTAGTGCCCTCTGCTTGAACACCACATTCACATAGGGGACTAGTTAAAATACGAATTTTGTACAGGAATACGGGAGTAATAACATGTCCAAGACGAGATGACACATGGTCGAAGTAGCTTGTTTTGGTAAGTGGCGGTATTTCCAAAAAATGGTTTTTTAGGTATATGCATTTGAATTCTGCCAAAATCTCAACCTCTGATTTTGGAGTTACGGGACCATCTGGACTGCCATACAGCTTCGATGTCGTTTTTGGCTATTTGGAGGACATCATTTACATAATTATACAGTCGCCGTCAGATGGATTGCCTGTTACCGTAGTGTTCCTAGCCCCTGCGGCAACTACTTCACTGTCATTTATGCCACTATGACCCGGAATCCACGCTAAGGTTACACCAATATTGCTAAAGTGGCAGGGGTAGAGTAAGTTTTTTATTTGAAATTTAAAAAGATTAAAGGCGAGGGCTTCTAAACAGCTTTTGGAATCTGTGAAAATCACAGCCTTATCAAGCCGGTGGGAGAGTACCAAAACAATAGCCTCTTGTATGGCCACTGCTTCCCCTGTGAATACGGATGCTTCCGCCGGACACTTAAAGTTCAGCACAATATTGAATTTTGGTACCAATACTGTAACCCCGACGTTTCCATCTGGAGAAATTTATGAAGACGTCATACATCTATTCTCACTTTCTTTAAAAAATTTGGTAGTCACGTGACTGTTGCTGTTTGTACTAAATTGAACAAATGAAACAAATGAAATGTTAAAAATATTGGCCGCAACAATCTCGCATGTGTCACTATGAGGAGGGATTTGAAGTTGAGAGTAAGAAAGGCCATCTTTGATCAAGAGAGCGCAACCATTATGGCCGCCGTCTCTGTCATCCCTGAGACAGTCATATCTACGTACTCGGAACCAAGAACTCGGTTTGAGCCATGTCTCAGAGATGGCCGCAACGGCCACAGAGTATTTATTCAATAAATAGTTGAGTTCGTGAGACTTTGGACGGACACTTCTAGAGTCCCATTGGAGAAACTGGCAGGTGCTCATCGCTGGGTTTTTCAAAATAGGTACTTAGTATGTGAGCTTTGATGGACGGTAAGGCATCATTAAACCTGGAAAGAGTGATATTAGAAGTTATCCTGATTATTCTCTAGGAACAGTTTTTTCAGTTAACATACTAAGCACAGATGAAAACGCAAAGTTCGGTAACAAAGATCCTATTTTAAAGTAGGTATATATATAATAAAGGAGTCAAAGAAATCGAGTCAATGCAATGAAAATGCTAATTCACTGCTTACAAACACAAACTTCTTGTCTTCACACGAAATCAAAGCTTTTAATTGGGCATCCACTTCAGAATGCACTGGTGTCATCAAACACATTGATCAGCTCGCAGGAAATATTGTATTTAAGGCATTTCACAAAGAAGACTCCTGAAGGCATTGTACCGCTACAAACAATATCGCTAACATTCTCAGGTAACATACTTTCCGATCACGTAAACTATGGTCTATGTATCATACCTGTGGTAGAATACACAAGGCCAGTATTATAATGTTATAAATATAAGATTCGGACACACAACAAAACATTGCAAAGGGCAGTTGTTTGCTCAATCTGCTGGGAAGTCCATTCATTAAAGAAGTGTAAAAATGTAAATAAACCTGTGTGTGTGTGAATTAAAAAGGTAAAAACATTGCTGTAGCAAAAACATGTCTTAGGGGCCGTCCATTAATCACGTGATGTTTTTTTGGCATTTTTTAACCCCCCCCCTACCCGTTGGTGATACATGGTGAGCTTTCAGACTACCCCCCCCCCCCCCTCCCACTATATCACGTGTATTTTTTAGTACTGACAAAGAATCTTATTTTTTTTATATTTTTAAAATACAGGTATAAGTATCATATTATTTCATTACAGAAAAATAAAGACTACAATAATAACGTTTAGATGTAGATAGAGAGGTTGGGTGGGATCTACCTCCTAGCGGTCCACCCCGGGCAACGGCATCACGGACCAAATCGGCCCGTGGTGACGGCTGATGATTCCAGCAGCGGTGGTAGGCTTCGTAAGGGGCCGCCTGGCTTGCGACCACCATCCTGCCGAAATCCGTAGCCAAACAGCTCTGCTGCGTTCCGTTGAAGGGCGGGAGTTCCAGTGCCAATGGGGGTCGGTAATGAGTCAATTGCGCAACTTAAGACCGGTCTTGGTATCTTGGCAATGCTGTACTAGGTAGCTCATTCTGGAAGGTAGCGGGATCCGAATCACGGTTTAAATCCCAAAATGCTCCACCGTGCCAGTTGGCGATTGGATGGGAGGACCCGGTGGCCATTTCGGGGGGATTCGGGCGTCCCCGCAGTCTCCAGGTGAGTTCCATTCTGTGGTCAGCTTAGCCTAAGAGTAGTTAAATGGTCGACTGATTAGCGTCTCGACTGAAAATCCAACCCCCAACATTAACCACTATGATCCAGAAGCACAAGAAGAAAGTTAAACAACGGCTGCATTTCCTCCAATAAAAAGTGCACTTCGCGAACATCAGAGGACTGCCCTCAAATCTCGATCCAGTCCATCATCATCTGGAGACCAAGAAGCCGCACCTACTCTTCTTAACGGACACTCAGATAGCAACCCCGTCGGATGAGGCGTACCTCAACTACCCTGTTTACACGCTTGAGCATAAGTTCAAGATGAGTGCAGGGGTCTGTGTGTTCTTCCGTAATGACATTTGCTGTAGGCATCTCCGATGCTTTAAAAAGTCCGAGTTTTCCGTTATTTTGCTTCTGGTGGACACAAGGGTAGAGAAGAAGCTCTACATCTGTGTTTACCGATCGCACAGCGGTGACCGGGTGACGGCTCAAAGATTACCTCACAGAGACGACAGACTTGGCAACTGTGCGATATCCAGCGGTGGAGCTTGTTTTTCTGGGGGACTTCAACGCTCACCATAAAAAGTGGCTGTTCCCATACCAGAAAACTGACCATGCTGGGAGAGAAGCGTGCCCTAGCGCTAAATCGTACTCAGCTGGTGGACCAAGCGACGCAAATTCCAGATATTGCTGACCACACACCCGATTGTCTTGACTTACTGCTGACAACTGATCCACACACATTTGGTATCGGTCTTAGCTCCACTGGGGTCGTCCGACCATTGTGGGGTGAAATCCGTATCGATCTGCTCTCCTACGCATTATAGCCCCAGGGGCATGAGGCGGGTATGGCGTTACGAGTCAGCAAATTGGGACGAGATGCGTATTTTATTTGCATTTATCCCTGGCGGCAAACTTTCTTCTCTTCAAGCGACCTGCACCGCTGATGCGATTGCAGACGTAATTCGGCAGGGAATGGAGTATTTTATTCCTTTCTCCGACATCCCGCTCGGTTACAAGTCCCGGCCTTGGTATAATGCGGCCTGTACTCGTGCTGAGGCCCGAAAACAGTCTGCTTACCAGGCTTGGGTGCATATCCGCGATCGCAAGGTCCGCGCACGGAGAATCCGATCGAAGAAGAGAGCCTATAATTCGATGTTACCACCTTTGCTGAAACCTGACGGGTCACTGGCTCATTCTGCAACTGAAAAAGCAAGTTTATTTGCCTCTCTGTTTGCAAGCAGTTCCCGTCTAGACAACGGCTCTCAACGACCACCAAACATACCTCGATGTGATTCTTCAATGTCGGAGATCACAATTCACAATAAGCAGGTCCGTAGAGTCTTACTTGGTCCGGACGTGAATAAGGCCAGTGGTCCTGATGGTATACCAGCAAGAGTACTGAGGTATTGTGCACCCGAGTTGTCTCCTGTGCTAACACGCTTGTATCGCCTCTCTCTTAAAATAAGAACCGTATCAAATCTGGAAGCTTGCCAATGTGCAGCCAGTACCCAAAAAGGGTTGTCGTGCCGACCCATGCAATCACGGACCGATCGCTATCACTTCCATACTATGTAAAGTAATGGAAAAAGTGCTGAACAGTAAGTTGCTCTCGTACCTAGAAAACAATGATCTTCTCAGTGGCGATCAATATGGCTTTCGCCGTGGACGTTCAACTGGGGATCTTCTAGTTTATGTCACGCACTGCTGGGGCGAAGCCCTCGAGATGCACGACGAAGCACTTGCCAAGTCACTTGACATCTCGAAGGCTTTTGACAGGGTTTGGCACGCTAGTCTGCTGCGCAAACTTCCTGCGTATGGTATCCCCGCTGACTTTTGTAATTGGATAGCCGATTTCCTGACAGAACGGTCGATCAGAGTAGTTATCTTAGTGGCTATTGATGCCGGACTTCCGCAGTGGTCTGTTCTCTCTGCGACACTTCTCCTGCTGCACATTAATGACCTGTTGATACCTGGAATTGTTGGGTATGCAGACGATAGTACTGTCGTAGAGAGATAACCTGTCTAATTCAAAAGCCAGCGGTGACGACGTGATATTGATGAGAGAGGCCATGGTTGAGCGAACGAATCAGAGGTTGAGCCACGTTTCCCAGTGGGGTGACAGTAACCCCGTCCATTTCAACGCCTCCAAAACGCAAGCGTGTATTTTCACTGCAAAAAGGAGTTCCTTCAACCTCACTCCTACTTTCCGAGGTACATCTGTACCTGTTACCGACAGCCTTGAGCTTTATGGCATAGAGTTGTCGTCAGGGCTCAACTTCGGCGCCAATATCCAACTACAGAAGTAGTAAGCCGCTTTCGTTTTGTACGCGTTTGGCGAAAAAATAAATACACGTCACGCCGCTTTTCGGTTCAGTATCGCGCGTTTACTGAAAAAAATAATACACGTGATATATTACTACACCCCCCCTCCCCCTTTGTGATATTTCGTGACTTTTTTATGGAGCCCTCCCTCCCCTTTCGAGCCTCACGTGATTAATGGACAGCCCCTTACTAAATAATAAAAAATAAATGAAAATAAAGTTAAAATTATGAATAAACAAACTTTGGGCTCATATTTCCCAGCACTAAATAAGACATTTGTGAAAGCAGTGGGTTCCCATCCACAAAACCAGACCAATAAAGTTATTAAAGATAACAAAAATTTGTTAATAACGTTATGAACAATGACACAATATTAAAAATTATTGTTGACACCTTGCTATGTCATTATAGCAAGGATAAGTTACCAGTACTAGAACAACTAGAACATTCTACAATCAATGAAATTTGGTCACGGGAAGTATTTGCAGCTCATCTTAAAAGGATAAACATTATCAACTCAGTTGCGTTATATACAAAAATGAAGAAATTCCCCGCCTCTTGTTATCTATTCTACAGTGAAAATAAACATCCGAATCCAAAAGAAACGACAAAGAATTGATGCTTTGGCTTCATAGTTATACTCCGAATGCCGTAAAACACTTATACAAAAAAAAAGTTCTTTTTGGCGGGAGTGGGACAAGTGAAACAAAACAGGTTGGAAGATGTCTTTTCGCGATCTCTCAAGAAGGCCACGAGGAGGTTTCAGTAAAACCCCACTTCTTAACTGAAACCTAGGAAATTACTCAAGAACATAGAAGAAAGATTATACTTACTTTACATTGGCTAAATGCACAAATTGTACAAGCCATAAATAAAGAAAATAAAAAAGTAGTAAATTAAACGAAAACAGTAGTCTGTATCACAGATTATTGTATTTATTGTTATTGTCGACACTGAGCAAGGAATCACTACGTCGAGTCTTTTTATTATTGGGGACTATTCTTATTGTCGATTCGTTTTATTATTGTGTACGTATCGTTGTTGAGCCACTGGGATATAGTTTTTAAAATGAGCAAAAGTTTGAAAACAGTTTCTACTGAGGGTAATGACTCAGGTAAGCATTAACCTCAAATATTTGTTTATTTGGTGTTGTGAATATTGTCAATAACTTTCTTATTTATTTTTTTAGTAATAGAACACCTTTTAATATTATGAATTCTTTTGTATTCAACAGAATATAATAATAATAATAGCCCTTTTTTCCGAATTGGTTTTCTGTTTGAACATTTACAACTGGTACATTTGAATATAGTATGTTACAAAATGTCCCTCAATTCGGTGTGTCTTTTGACATAGGCCTCCTCCAGCTGCTTCCATTGCATTCTGTCGGTTGCAACTCTAGTCCAGAATGGTCCCAAAGTTAGACGGAAATCATCTTCCCATCTCCTTGTTGGACGTCCTCTTTGTCTATTTCCATCTCTTGGGTACCAGAGTGTTACCTGCTTGCTCCACTTGTTAGTCTTACAGCGTAGCATGTGACCTGTCCAACCCCATTTCAAATGATCAATTCGAGTTAGTATGTTTGTCAGTTTCGTTTTGTTCCTTATTTCAGTCGAGTTAATTTTATCCTTGAGTTTTATTGCCAACATACTTCTCTCCATTGCTCGCTGGCACTTGGCTAGTTTTTCTCTGTGATTCTGGGTGAGGGACCAGGTCTCACATCCATATGTGATACAGGGGAGGATGCAGGTATTGTAGGTTTTTCTTTTTATAGAAATGCTTAATTCTTTGCTTTTCATTATTTCTTTTAGAGACCAGAATTTTCTCAAGCCACTGGCAATCCTCTTGTTTATTTCCTTTGACATTTGATCAGTAGGGGCGATTATTTGGCCTATATACACATACTCTGTCACATACTCTAGCTTTTTTTCGTCCAGTACTATGTCAATTTCTATTGAATTGGTCATCAGTTTTGTTTTTGCTGCATTCATTTGTAGACCTACTTCTTTGCTCTTGCTAGAGCTTGTACCATTTCTTGTATTTTACTTGGATCTTCTTCAAGCAAGATTAGATCATCTGCAAATCTTAGATGATTGAGGCGGCAGCCATTTATATTGAGGCCATATCGATCCCAATCTAGACTTCTGAAGATGTTCTCCAGCACGGCAGTAAACAAGTTAGGGGAGAGTTGGTCTCCCTGTCGGACACCTCTATTAATGGGGAATGTATCTCCTGTTGTTTCAAGTTTTATACTGCCTTTGCTTTTTTGTATATACTTCTTATGATTTCGATATAGCTATTGTCCACTCCTTGCTGTTTTAGGGTTTTCCAGATGTATTCGTGATTTAAACTGTCAAATGCTTTAGAATAGTCTACAAAAATTATATAGACCGGTTTTTGGTATTCATTACTTTTTTCTAAAATTTGTTTTATAGTGTGAATGTGGTCGATTGTGCTATAGTTTTTTCTAAACCCTGCCTGCTCTACAGGTTGATTTTCATCCAGTTGTTGTGCAATTCTGTCTAGGATAACTTTTGCGAAAACTTTGTAGATGTTTGATATCAAGCTTATTGGTCTATAGTTGCCGATGTCTTCCTTAGGTCCTTTCTTGTGCAATAATATAATGTGCGACTTTCCCCATTGATCTGGAATAATGCCTGTATTAAGAATGTCGTTGAAAAGTTTTGTTAAAATCGGATTCAATTCTACAGCTGTGCCTCTTATCAGTTCATTTGGTATGTTATCCGGCCCTGGAGACTTTTCCAGTTTTTGGGAGTGTATAGCTCTCAGTACTTCTGTATGGGTATGAGTATGGGTGGTATGTCTATAGTTCTGTTTTTTGGGTTCGAGCTTGTTTCTGATTCTTGTTCTTTGTCTGTGTTTGAATACAGATTACTGTAGTATTCTGTAGCTATTTTTTGGATTTCTTTGCGTTTTGTCTTAAGGCCTGATTTACTATTTTCCAATTTTGGAATCCATTCCTTTCCTTGTTCCCTTAGCTCCTTAAAAGCCTTTTTAGTTCCGCCTGTTCGTTGGATTGTGTCTTCTAGCTTTTTTATTCTTTTTAGCTTTCTATCCTTTCTCATACATTCTCTTATCTGTTTACTAAGTTTAGAAATATTTTTGCGGTCTTTGTTTGTATTAGATAATAGTATTCTTCTTTCTTCCATCAACTTCATCGTTTTATTACTAAATTTATTTTTATCTTTGTTCATATTATATTTCTTCATTTGTGAAAGTTTTTGGTCTAGATGATCATATTTTTCACTGACACTTTTGTTGGAGTTAACAATTTCAAGAAGTGGCTCAATGTCAGATGGATTGATTATTTTTGCGTAATCTTCTGGTGGCAATGTTATAGTGTTAGTTATAGTTTTCCTTGATATTTTTGTTGGATGCGTCTTGAGGTAGCTGCGCACCATGCGATGATCAGTGTTAAAATTCAGATTTTGTATGACATGCGTGTCGTTAAAGTGTTTTACTTTGTTAGTGAGAATAAAATCTATTTCGTTTTTGTCTTCTCCATCTGGAGATATCCAGGTCCATTTACTTTTTGGATTTTTCTTGTAGATCGAGTTGAGCAGTGTTAGGTTACTTTGTATTAGGAAATCTATTAGACGGTGGCCATTTACACTTCTCTTTCCGTAGCTATAGTCTCCTAGTATATGTTCCTCACCCGATTCTCTAGTGCCTATTTGTGCGTTAAAATCTCCCATGATAATGAGATTGTTGTTATCATATTTTTTTACGATGTCAAGTAAGCTGTTACAAAAGTCCTCGACGTCTTTTTTAACTGCCTTTTCTGTTGGTGCGTAGACTTGGATTATGGTCCATATTTTCTTATATCCTGGTAGTTTGATGTTAAGTATTGCCAATCTGTCCGAAATACCAATCAGTTCCAAAATGTTTTCCTTTAAAGATTTTTGTATTAGAAATCCAACTCCTCTCTGCCCTGCCACCACTCCTTTATGAAACAATATGTAACTTTCGCGTTCTTCTATCTTCTCACCTAGCCTTCTCATTTCACTTATGCCTAAAATATCATAGTTTATATTTTCTAATGATTTTTCTAATTCCATTAAGCTTTCTTCTGTTCTCAGAGTTCTAGTGTTAAGTGTTGCGATTTTAATTATTGTATGAAGTTTTGTTTTTGTTGGAGGGATGTGGTCTAGTACTCCCGCGGGGACCGACCGTATTGGGAGACGCTTTGTTTGTTGTTTATTAGGTTGTTTTGTTCTTGTGTTTGTTTTTATATTTGTTTTTCCGGTTTTTATTGAGTTTGGTTTATTCCAGGTTATTGTGTATGTAGCGTTGAAGTTTGAGTTGTAAGAGGTATTTTTTAGTTTTTTGAATACTCAGACGATGTTACTGGAGAAGCCTGTTTTCTACCTCGTTCAACATAATTTAGTTTGCTAGGTTTCACAATTTCTTTAGTAGCTGTTTTATTTGTTAGGTGTGCTTTTATTGTGTTCTCCTTAGTAGTAGCCTTTTTCTGTGTCAACGAGTTAAGTGAGTTTGAGTCTTCCCTTTTCCTCTTGTCTCGGGTTTTGTCAGTAGATGGTTTTATTATTATTATTTTGTCATATTTGATATATGCCAGGTTCCCTTTTTTTCTTTCCTCTTCTACTTGTGGTTGCAATTGTTTCCGTATCTCTAGAACTTTCTTTGGATAATCTTCTTTGATATATGTACCTGGTGGTAGACTTGCCTTGTTTCTCAGAATCTGGTGTTTTTTCCATATTGATGAGATGGAGACTACAACTGGGCGGTTTTCATTAGTGAAACGCTTCCCGATTCTGTACAGGTTAGTAATTTCGTGGCTATCTAAGTGTGTTCCTGAATCTATTACAGCTTCCTTGATGTAATCCACTAGTTCAGTTTCAGATTTTCCTTTTTCCTCGATACCGAAGAAGACTAAATTGTGTTTGCGCTTGTCTTTTTCCATTTCGCTTAATTTTTGTTCAAATGTAGATATTTTATTCTTAAGTTCAATATTTTCTTCTTTGATGTTTTTTAGTTTATCGTCCAGTGCCTCCATAACAACAGAATATAGTCTGACTATATTTTGATTTATTTATTGGAATTCTAATCATTACAATTTATACGGTTACAGATTACGAACAGGCCGACACACCAATAAGAAGAGGTATAAGGAATAGAAAAACAACAAAAAAATATGGTGCTTTTTTATCAACATCTTTAAAACGAAAGTCGATTGAGGTTCTGAGTTCAGACGAAGAATCTAATGAAGAAGATAACGAAAATTGTACCTTTAAGCCTACTGGTAAATTATTAATTCATAACTTCGATCACATATTTCTGTAGATGCACAGTTCCATGCAAAAACAAACAAAATATTGTCCCCGCATCAATACGTACTTAGGTAGATGTATACCACATTAAGTATAGCAAAAAACGTCTTAAAATATTGCACGGTTTAATCTAATTTAGATCTTAATTGATAAACGTTACTATGGAAATAAATCCATTTTAGGTTCAATACATAATTGAATTGTGAATTTTCAGGCGTAAAATTTTGTGATTCTTAAAAGAAGCAGAATTAAAACAGCACATTTCCTAACACAAGTGTATTAAAAACTAAGCTTAATGTATGACAATAAAGCACTCAATCATATAAACAATAATATTAGTTACATTCTATGTGACATTGCATTTTGTGTCCGCATCTTATCGTTGTCACTTGGAACATAGACAGGAATGGAGTTGCTTACTTTTAAAAAAAAAATTAAATGCGATACCTGAATGGAGTTAAAAAAAACATTAATACAATTTTCTTTATTATTACTTTTACACGCAATAAGTAGTAAATGGGTTTTGATTAAAGGTACACAGCTAGACTTAAGAAATGGGATACTTTTTATGATGTAGTATTTTGAGAAAAACAAGGCTATACGCTCAGTTAGTGCCTGCTTTTGTGTGTGTGTGTGTGTGTGTGTGGGTGTGTGGGTGTGGGTGTGTGGGTGAAATGAAATGTGAAAATTTTTTGAATCGTAAGGACAGCCTATATTTGAAAGATTGCTCATGGATTTAAAGACATCTCAAATAACATATTTCAAGATTTAGGTGCCTTGGAACAAATTTAACTTGTTGTATAATTGTCTTTTTGATTTGTTTTTTATTTCAGTTTCCAAGCATAATCAAGTCGTATGATCAAAGTTGAAGTTATGGTTTGAACAAACCACACTAAATGCATTCGGTTTATAAAACTCCTCTGTTCTATCTAGGGCGATAATACACCTCCACTTTTCTCTCTGAATTTCATTTTTCGGAAAGCTAAAAGAATAAACTTTTAATAAAAATTCAATACAAAAAAATTGTAATGACGACTCCAACTTTTTGCTGTTGACTTTGTTCGCAAGCACTTGATTCATATTGTTTTGTCTTATGAGCGGCTTACTTGAGTGTGAAAGGGATAGACGAATATTATATACCTAGCAACCGGCATGTCATATAAATCTACAAATAACAATTTTATTCAAATATTAATGAAATTAGACGTAAACCATGAGAAAAATGTGTCAATAAGTTAAAATAAAATTATACTTACCGGAAATATAACACTCCATCCTTTTTTTTTACTTTTAAAGTGTAATTTTTACAATTTTTCACTATGCACCTTGGCATTGTTGTCGTCACATGGCATGCGCGGTCACTAAGCAAATGAGAGCGAAACAAAGCATATTTTTGATTTATGCCTTCTTTTAATGGTGCCACTTTTTAAGCGGCAACAGTGCATCTACAGAAATATATGTTCGAAGATTCATAAAATTTTATTAAGTTTAGCATCGTTTTGGCTGGGTTTGACAACTAGTCACGACTGTGATCATAGGATCCGTTGCATCTAAAAACACTAACACTGCTTTTCTTCACACATATCTTATATAATGATAACAATAACTATATATTAATAAATACATAAATTTATTGCCATTAAAAAATTAAGACATATAAACACTAGCTGACACAGCCAAATGTTACTGTGGCTGAGTTATTATAATTTGCAATAAAAAAAATATTATGTCCTAAGTTGGAACAAATCCAGGATAATTTAAAAAAAAAACATGAAATTTGGTTCAGTAGTTTCAGAGTTCGTCACAGTCAAACATTGTGTCAGGGAATTTTTAAATATTAAAGATTGTCATAAACTTCCACACTTGGCTAAGCTTGTCTAATAAACCAATTCAAAGTTAATTATGAGTAGGTAACCCACACAACAAAATTATTAGGGTATGCAGGGCACAAGGGCTTAAAAATATCATAATTTCTTGTTTTACAAGGCACATTTCTAAGCAACATATAAGTCACGAAGTAGTATAAGTATCACAAAGGCATTGGCTAACAAAGGAGCCAATGAGGTTTGTTCAATGTTGGTGCATATTAAAAAGAAAAAAGAACTGTCATAAACATTTAATTGTAATATAGCTACAAAGGAAGATATCAAAGTCTTTAATGACCAATAGGACTTGTTTCGTTCCATGTTGTATGTAGTAGTAGTAGTAATGTAAGGAATATGTGGAGAAATTCAATAGGTCTGTCGAGCTCAAGTCCCAATTGGCACTTTAGATAATGTTTCTTAAGATACCTACTACATGATACAAGTCATTCAAAACCTAAATTGATCAATAGGTAGCATTGGCATTGACGAGAGCTCTCCGTGGAAAGCTACACTAAATAAAAAAGCAACTCAGTATCATCATCGTTTCCACACTGGATCAGTTTTGGCCAAAATGATACCCAGAAGGTTTTGATGTGTTCTTGGAATCTGTCTTTTAGGGGCCATTCATTTATTACGTAAGATTATTTTCGCTAGTTTTTGACCCCCTCCCCCCGTATAATAAGAAAAAATAAGAATAGGCCGACCCCCTCCCCCCTATTTAATATTTACTACTTAAGAATCTAAAGGCAAATATGAATACATGTTTGGTTTGTTTTAATGTTTATTTTTCAAAGAAACAATTTCTAGAAATGTTTATTTGTACTTACAAAGGTACTAATAATTTTTATTTTTTTGGTAGATAATATAATAATAAAATAATATAATTTCACAATCATTACTTTATAAAAGCATAATGGTATCAAACCATAATGAATATAATCATAATCATCTTATGCAGAATAAGTAATTGCTAAGACCTTACCTTACCTAACCCTCTTTTGACACTATATAATATAGGAAATACTGGTTCAAACAACCATTAATAAAATAAAAGTTTATTATAAAATCCTATTATGCGACTATACACTATGCCTAAAAACATTATGCAAATTATAATTATGCATAAATATATTAGATCTAATTATAATTATGCCACATTACATAGGTATATTGCTAAAAATCAATTATGACAAAGTAATATTATGCAAAAAAAATGCCAAACTATTTTAGAAATAAATACATTATGTCAACGAAAGAGATCCCGTAGTTTTTACCTATACGCATCCGAGCGAACCTCGGCATTCTCGCTTTTTCAAAGTATATTTTAACTTTGCGCATTTTTGGTATCTTACGTAAGAACTATTGAGACTCCCTCCCACCCCCTTGTAAGAAAAAATAAGACATGGTCGACCCCCCTCCCCCCTTAATCATCTTACGTAATAAATGAATGGCCCCTTACCTAAACAGTTTCATCTAACAGATCTTTATATATTTTTTTGTGTAGACCTACAGACCACAACAAAATTTTTGTGGATATTAAAAAATGCCAATTCACATGTCTCTTGTCTTTGATATTATCTCAGCGAAGGAACTTTTAGAGATTCCTACAAGTGTTTTTGACATCACTGTCCAATACCACAATGAGTGTTTATTGTTTTGCGAAACAAATATTACAAACCCAGAAAACCAACAGAGAAAAGCGCCTCATACTGTTCTATTACCCTAACACCTATCCGTTCAAAGATTTGGGAAAAAAATTATCTAAGCTGAAGGAATACCTTTAAAACTTTCACCATCACTTTGAAATTCGTAAACATCGCCCTTACAACAAGTACAACAAGTCCACAATACATAAAGCAACACTTGAAAACAAATATATACTTTTCTGCTAAAAGGCATTAGATCATGTTTGGCCTGTGCCAAGGAGGAGGAGGTTGTGTTAAATTAAAATACTGTTACCATGTTTAGAAGGGGAAAATCTAATTTCTACTGACCCTTGTTGCTAGGTTCACAACTCCAGAATTTTCTTGATGCTAATGCAGAGTGGCTGCCTAAGTGGAGAATAAAGAAGAGTGCAGAAAAAATTTAGAAAGAGAGAATGCGACTTGTAAACTTGGATCAATCTGCTTTCCCCAAAACCCATGTCTTAAATTACTAGGATTACATCTTGATAATCACCTAACCTGGAAGTCACATTTGAAACACAGAAGAGATGAGTTAACTTCAGTCTTAATAACTTATGTGTTTTTGGGTCTGATCACTCAGTAGAAAAGTTTTGATTTACTGTGCCATATTTTAAACCTACATGCTTTAGGCTATATAAAAGCTAGTTGTGGTCCACTGCATTGAAGTTTAATAAACAAGGCTCCAAAGAGTTTAAAACACCATTCTCAGCAACCAAGAACACAGAAATCATGAATATCTGGAAGGACAGACGTCTACAAATATATAATACCTATATAATCCCTAAATTTAACAAAGAATAAAAGTAGCAAATACATTAACTTCCTGCATTACCAGTAATGTTTGTATATCACCTGTTACGCATTTCACAAAAAGTACTTCATAACTATTTATTTATTCTTATGTATATTTTTCTTTAATTTGCAGCATTATTTAGTAATGATGACGTAGATGGAATTGATATATTCAGGTTTAAGTCTCGGCATACTAAACATGACTTACAAAATAAAGTGAAAGCAGCAATAGCCAATTCCCCTCAAGTGACTGAATCTCCTATGAGAACTCCTAAGAAAGGAAATATTGAGTTACTGCAAAGCCCTTTTTCAAAAGTGTGCGAGCCAACACCTAAACATGTAAAAGAGATTATGAGAAAAAGTAAGTTTCCCAAGTGTATATTATTATAACTATTTTATTATTTATAATATTATTGTTACTAGTATAGTATTACTATTTGCTATTATTTTAAGGATCTTGATAGCAAAGTGGTAATAGCATATTTGGCCTGCAGTTGTGGAGGCAGTGGCGTAGCATAGGTCACTAGCACCCGGTGCGGATTCCAAATTTGCCGCCCTCTTATTTTTGCAATCCATTATAAAAAAATTGAGGCATGGTAAAAAGAGTACTTTTATTGAATAACACTAACCTGAAAAGTGAAATTAACATTTTTTGACATAGAGTAGAAGGTTGACTATCACAATATCACTTAGAAAAATTACAGAAAAAACGTAATACAATAATGGAGAAATCGCCTACTCCACGAACGCTCTTTCGCGCACGAGTATCATTACTGATTACAACCTCAACTGAAAGATTAAAATTTAACTTTTCTAGTCTTCCTTTCGGCAAAGTTTTTGATCACAGTTTCAATATCGATTGCATCAGTCAGGTCTTGTTCAATCGACAATATAGCTAGATTAGTTAATCTCAGCGTACTCATTGTAGATCGCAAGTAATTCTTTATCAATTTCAGTTTCGAAAAGCTCCTTTCATAACTAGCATTACTTATAGCAGTTGTCGCTCAAGACTCGTTCCGGGTATCTAACTTTTTAAGCAGTAGTGTTTGACACGAAACACCGTTTTTTAAAAAAAATGTAAATTTTTTACTCGCTAACTTTGTGAATATATCCGATGAAACGGTCATCGGTAATCGTTAAATAATTATTTTCTGTAAGCAAAATGCTGTCGATTGCCTCCAAGGTGTAATTCGTGTTGCAACAATGTACGCGTAACGCGTATCTTTGCTGTTTCTCTACCAGTAGCTTTTAGCTACGGTGAAGTACAAAGAATGCGTAAGGAGACATATTTATTTAAAATAACATTGAAACTTGAAACGAAATATGTTTCCTAAATAATAGTTATTGAGAAACCTTGCGCTTGCATCACCCATGCATAGAACCTGCATAGGTACCTGGGTGTTTGGTAACAACAACAAAAAAATGACGAAAAAAAAACTGAAAGAAATTAACTTTTTTTTATATTATAATTTTTTTTTCTCTATCTGCCACCTCCGCAGCGCCGCCCCCGGCAAAGTGCCGCCCGGTGCGGACCGCACCCTCCGCCCCCCCCATGCTACGCCACTGTGTGGAGGTTAAGCAAAAGCTAATCACTGATTATGTGAACAAAAAGTATTACTTATTTTAAGCACCTTGATTTGAAAGAAGCTTGACATAATTGCACTGGTTCTGTGTTGTCCCTATAATGCTTTCATTGTTCATCGTAAAAATGCTACTAGCAATCGGGTTGGCCTGGACTCAGGATCTATTTGGGTTATGATTGTCATAATAAATACTAACTTCTACAAGAAGTATGTCCAGTAATTTTGTTTCACAACAGGAAAGTGCTTGGCCTTTTGTCAACAAAGGAATTATATATTTTTTACGAAAAATGTGTATGAAGGTACATAGTATGAAAAACCGTTATATCCTTACAAGTTGTTATAGAACTAACTATTTATGTTTTATGGCATACTCCATATAACGGTTATAACTGCCGATATGCCGACCAACCAGTTTTTTTGAGCTAGTTATGTATCAACATAAAACAAGTCATTTGATGGCCATGTAACCATAGTTTGCATACAATAAAAAACTGGTTGGTTGCCTGTAAAGTCGGTATACGGGCGAAAGTTTTACGTGACAACGACTTTGAGTGGTAAAATAATTTTAATGTGAATATTCATTCGTATAGTAGGAAGAAGGATGAAATAATAGTAACAATTTAAAACATTTATTTATACAAAGAATTATATTTAAAACATTAATTTATAGGCACGCGTCCCTTCCACTTTTTATGTCTGTCTCTCTCGCTCTTAGGCGGGCTAACCATGCCCGAGTGGAAGGGACGCGTGCCTCTCACTCGCTCTCATTGTAAGCGCATAACGTGAGCGGAGCGTAACGCAGTTTCTTGAAGTGTCACCCGGCAAACCAATTTATAAGACGTTGTCACGTCAAAATACAAATAATGATTGTAAGTACATAATTACAGTAATAGTCTTCTAATGATACTGAATAGGTGATTAAATGATTTCAAATATCGCGTAACTAAACTCAAACTACATTCACCTTTTTCTGATAGGTAAGCTAATATGTTGATTAATTATGATATGAGTTCTAAAAAATGTTTTCGATGATTATGAATTTTCATTAGCACATCTTTTAAAACTCTCTAATGATTTATAGTAACTAATTTATCGACGTACTGCAATATAAGGGCTTAAATTTTGATTTATAATTTAGTTTGTTCAACATTGTGTAATTGCTAGCACTTAGTTTTTTCTTTGCGACTATAAAATCTTAAATGTTTAATTACCAATTTAGACTTGTTTATTCTTCTAAAAAGTGAAAGTACTTCATTAAATCATGAAGTATTGTTGTTACCGATTGTCTTTCTGCCGAAGATCAAGTAAGTCTCAAAGAATTCACGCGAGCTTTACAAAGATGGCAGAAATCCAACCTATTCGTTGATCATTTCAGAAGACTGTACGGAAATTGGCTGCAAGCAAATATCGAAACTTTAGTCGAAGAGATACCCACTCAGAGAGCACACTCAGTCTCTCCAGAATCGTCAACATCATCGTCCGTTGGAGCATTGATATCATCGTCCGTAGGAATAATGACAAAAAGGTTCCGAAAACCTTTCATGGGCGTTTATATATATTTCTATGAATATAACATATCTATGTATCATATATGTATGTCTATCCGTTACCCTAGTATCCATAACATAAGCCATACGGTGCTTACTTTGGGCTAGGCTAATTGGTGTGAGTGTAAGAAATATTTATTATTATTTAATTACTCCAGAAAAAGACTCCAGAGGAAGCAATCCAATTGCTTCTTTAATTAAATCTGTCAAAGTGGCAGTATATCATGTTGCGAAAAGCAGCCATTCAGGAAGGTGCTAGGATATTTATCCATCCTATTATAAAGTGCAACAAACCAAGCTTGATTTCTATCCTCCGAAGCAATCAGTATCAGTAACACATTCAACGGCTAAGATTAGACTTCAAGCTTTACTCGATATCAAGGTGATGAGGGTCCTTCAAAGTCTTTCTGTCAATGTGCAAAGTTAGCAGCTTAAAGCAGCAAGATGATTCAAGCATTTTCATGACCTCCTAGGTGCCACTACCACTGACAAATTGAGATAATACTTTATGGACGAACCCAAAACCATGCTCAATTTGTACTGTCGTCCAGTTCAGTTTACTTTGGTGACGGAGAGTGAAGCAGCCGTTATTGATTACAAAAGACAAATGGATGATGAAATTAAAGCTCTCATCCCAACAGATTGCAGTAATAGTGAAGAGGTGACTTATCAACTAATGATGACAATGATCGACGCTAAAGTATGTACCTTTCTGAAGCCAGATCAAATGCATCTTGTTCGTGCTACCTGTGCCTAGCAAAACCAATAGAAATTAACCGTTTAGATGCTGTAACATCAAAGACTATCTTCTGACATTTACGAATTTGGCTTGTCATCCCTATATATGCCGCCCGTATGAATTGCATGGAATATCTGTTACACATTGCATACAGGCTCGACTTCAAACAGAAGAAATGTTGCAAACAAGAAAGCAGTACTTTTTTCCTGAAACTCTCGACTTAATTCAATTTCAGTAAACTGAGTTCGAGTTTTGTAGATATATCCAAAAAATTATAATACCTAATTAATAGCTTTTTTATGTTCTTCTGTAATTTTTGTTCGTTGTTGTACCACCATTTATTGTTATGAATTCCATAATTATTTTGCAAAATATTTTGTATTATTGTATTTATAGTAATTCTTTGTAATCTCTTTTTTATTTTAACCGCATTTTTATATCTTTATTGTTTTTCCTTGCCGTTTCAGAAATATCGGACTTTTCATACTAGCTTCATACAATTTTTTCCTAAAAAATATATAATTCTTTCTTTTTTACGCAGAATAGACTCAGGTGTCATTTTTGTATATAGTAACAGCTTGCAAATTAAAACCCTCAGTCTATGAAAGCCGATTTTCAGGTCACCGTGCGCCGTTGAGCGAAGTTTTTCAGTAATTAGTTTATAAGTTTTATAAAAGTCAACACAACTTTGAAATGTACAATTGGTTGTAATTGAATTTTATCAGAGTTGCAACAAAAAGTTTTTTTTTACAGAGATAATCCGCCAAGTGGAGAGCGATAGTAACGAAAGTGATTTCTCAGGGAGTAGTAGTGATTTTGTACCTAATGAAAGTGATGATGAAGTAAGTTTAAGAGATAAAATATAATGGCATATTATGCCATAGAAACATTGATTTATTTGATATTTTTTTAGAAGTCAACCCCCTATAATATTAACAGTCAAGTAGGGTACAAGTTTTCAAAATATTTTTGGCTTGTAACTGGTTTCTTATAAGGTGATTCTACGTCAAGAGGTTGTCTGATATTAGGATGATGTAATTGTAGGAATTTCACATAATTATATCACATAATTAATGTTGTTTATTATTATGTATGTTTGTTATTTTCCGCATATTTTCAACTAATGTATGGTTTCTTGATTTAGCCACCGCCAGAACCTCTTAACGTAGGATCACCCATAATGTAATTTTACCTCCTGATTACCCATGTCGCCCTGGATAGCCGCGTTATCCTGTATAATAAAATGTTGAATTGTACACTTTAGCGTTTGTAAAAAAATCGTTTGTCAAAAAATCGGGAATGCGTCTTTAATGTTTAAGAGACGAATCCGTTCGTGACAAGACTGTACTATGCCACTTTTGGATTCTAAATTGTTATGTTAAGACGTGTCTTAGCACAGTTATCCGCCAGTAGCTGTAGCTCATTCGTCCATATAATTATTGACTTTGTATTTATGACTTCAACTTATTTTTTTCTTTCTTCTTTTTTATATATATGGGTATATTTTACAGAGTAGGGCTATTTAACAAATTTCACGTATTTTATTGCCAGCACGAATAAATGTGGAGCATTAGGTACAATCTATTTTTCGTACACTGAGTGTCTTGTTAATCCTCATCTTATATGAATTACAGTCTGTTGGGTCAAGCTCATCATCTAACAGTATCTTAGAAGAGCAACAATATGATCAACCCAAGAAATCTGTAAAAGTTCAACTTAACAGAAATAAGGAGACAAGAAGTAGAGCCAAAGATTCTGAGTACATTGTTAAGCCTGATGACTATTTCTTAATGCATTCAAGCAGAAAGGTAAGCAAAACATTATCAAATGTTTTTGGTAAGAGCTTGGTTTTATCTGTAAACCGTATTAGTACGTAACATTGCACCTTTTAACGTTATAAAATATATTAATTACTTTTCGCTTAAGCTTTCTTAGATTCGATCTTGTGTTTAATTTTAAGTCTGAGTTCAAGGTGTTATATATGTAATTTGATTTATCGCCCCGCCCTATTATCTTTATTTAAAATCAATTTTCTTTCATGAAAACTGAACATGCCAAGTAAGAAAATGAGTCGACACACATTACACAATGACCTACATATGGCGTGCCGTCAATGGGACAGTAAGTGTTTCTAAAACACGGCGTAGCTCAGTTAGATTATTATCATTATTATTTTATGCTTTATTGCACAGAAAAGAACAAATAAACAGTGGGTTTCGAATAAAAATAATTTAACTTTTAAGATAGCGTTGAAAAATGCAAAAAATAAATTTAAATTTTCAAAAAAGTCAATATTTCTACAAAAATAAAAGTCCCATCTTATAGATAGCATATTGTTACGACGGAAGGCTGAAGTATCGCGCACGGTCGTTTGTATGACGTATGATATGTATGACGCAATGATGCGGCAAAAACAATCAGGTTTCGTATTACTGTTTTATAGTATCATGTGTCCGAGGGTCAAGAATTCATTCATGAATTGTTTGTATTCTCGTGACATATTTTCTTGATTTTCTCATTTCCTATCTGTATATGACAATCGGGCGATTACTTTCGATTTGGATGACCCCAAATGTTCTTCAAAATTCACTAAAAGAAGAAGTCGAACCTGATATTTTCCATTATTTTTGTTGTGGCCTTGTAAAATGTTAGACATTCCAAACCTTCTGATTATAGATGTTGCTCGTCTGATATATCTTCTGTTCCCCAAAAAAGTTCCATTTGATTGAGGCTGCTCACACTTTGCACCACATTGCATTGTGAAGTGTTTACGTTGCCACATTAAATCCATCTCAATTAGGTTAACCGATTCGCGAAATGGACATTTGATCTGTTGTTTGACGATCCTGATGGTGCTTGGTGATGAGGCTGAGAGTTGCCTTGTTTTGAATTTACATTTTAAAAGTTCTTAATAATCTTTTAATACTGTCAATACCTACTCTTTTATTCTTGAGCGAATCCATGTACTCAGTATGGTTTTCGTATTAAATTTAAGTGACTTTAAAAAGATAATTAATGGGTCTCATGCGTTTGTGTCAACGCCTAAGTTTTTAACTGCATTTATGAACTCATTGGTTGTGTCGTGAACTCTCATGATATGGCTCACAGATTGCGGTTTTGTTGCGGTTAGACGTTAATGTGGAAGTTAAATATAAGTTTCGTATTATTGTATCGGTTGTTAAGTAACTCCCAACAGGTACTACTATAGTTCTCAAAACTTATAGATAGATGTTGGTTAAGTCGTTTCGCTTTACCCTTGACTTTACTCTTGAGAGAATGTATCTTTTGGGCTTTTGGCAACAAAGGGTTGTTATGAATACCTTCGGTAGCGAGCACGCGCGGTGCTGCCAATGAGAGAAACGGTTTGCGAACATTGTTCGATAGTTGTGTCGACTCCTCACTATGATTTTAGAACGTTCGCGACTACGTCGTCGTATATTTAAAGCAGAGCGCGGCCGCATAATGAGTAGTATTTTTTACATTTGAAAATGCCCATTTTGAAAATGTTGAAGCGACATGAAGGTAATCTTTGGAGCGAACTAATAAGCGCGTATTGAAGAGATCATTTCTGGCAACTTCGACGATTTATTGGACAATTTTAGCTAATTAGCGGACTTGTTTTATAATTTAGCTTTGAAGGTTTTATACTTAGTATAGTTTATTTGAATAATTAAATCTCGGAATAAACTATTTTTTTGTTTGACTATCCAAAACCCGCAGCTCGTAACAATACGTTACTGCTTTTTGACCTAGTATGTTTTAGTGGACCAAAGCGTAAGTAGTGTACAAATGATAAATATAAGCGTAATATAGTCAAATTAGATACCTGTTTTGTGTTTCTTGTTATATGACATTGTAAGTCCATGTTTATTAGATGAGCATTGCATGACAAATGTAACTGGGGAACACAGTAACAAAACTACGTGCTACAGTAGGTACTACCACTATAACACATACTGCATTTTATTCACAAAGGATCACTTATTTTGAAACGCTGATAAAGGAGTCGCACTACGAGAGGGTCCTTCTATCGTTTAATAGTTTAGAATTTATAAAATTTCCATCAGCGTATTGAACTGAATTGTTCACTTGCTGTGCGTTATTAAAAATATTACTTCACGCGCACTTACTAATCTTACATAGCTTTAATTGTCTCGCCGTTTTTTTTTTCCAAATTTCTTTTTTTTTTAGATCACCACATCAGACCATACATTAGCAAGACTGAAAAATCTAAACTTAGGCGACACCACGACAGATGAGATACAAATATCTGAAGAACACAAATTCCGAATGCTTAAATTAACTCAATCATATAAACAACTGTTTAATCGGTGGTTATATGTTTTAAGTGAAAACTTCAATATAATTTTATACGGTATTGGATCTAAAAGAGCATTATTGCAAGAATTTCAAACACAAAAATTGCAAGACTTTCCATGTATTGTGGTGAATGGCTTTTTCCCCAGCTTAACAATAAAAAGTGTTTTGGAATCTATTGTTATCGATATCCTAGAAAATAACCATGTTCCGTCTAATCTTGGAGATGTGGTCAATTTAATTGATACTCAGTTGACAGAATATGGTATAGACCTGTTTTTAATTATACACAATATTGACGGAGGTATGCTTCGTAATTCTAAAGCTCAAGCTACATTGTCCAGCATTTCTCAAATTAAAAATGTTCACACTGTTGCCACCATAGACCATATAAACGCACCGTTGTGTGAGTATAGGTATATTATTCATATTAAAAACTTATTAAAATTGCAGTACCTACTTATTACATTCTCTTGATGATTACCACTCTTAAATGACATTTTTCTCTAATTAAAGGTTAATTTAAATAATCTTTATTATGTAGAGTAATTTGACACAGTAGTTTGATTACAATTGGAAAAGCAGTCGCCCGAATAGCTAGAGCCTGTGGGTTCGAGAGCACATGAGAAAAGTCGCATTTATTCTAGTAAAAAATCTCTACATATAAAAATGTAGTTGTTATTTAATTAATTATTTTAAAAATATAGTCATTGTTATTATTTTTTCTTAGTTATTTAATTAATTAAAACTTTTATTACATAAGTGTTGAACCTGCTGATTGCTTAATAATGTGAATTATGACGCTCCAAAAATGTCCATTTTTTTATACTTGTACAATAAGTTTTCTGTTTTTTTTTATGTAGTAATTGTGAGTCCACACTTCTCAATCTCAATTCTCTAAAATTTTGTCTCAATTAAATTATATTTTCTCAGTGTGGGATCACTCCATGTTGAGTAAATTTAAATTCACATGGTGGGACGTCACTACTTTCATGCCATACACGGAGGAAACTTCTTTTGAGAATTCCATAATGACGCAACGAAGTGGAGCGTTGCAGCTTTCATCTCTAAGAAGCGTCTACCAATCGCTCACAAGTAATGCTAAGGGAATTTTCAATATTATTATCAACTACCAGCTCGAGAATCAGAAACTAGCCCACTATCAAGGTAAAAATAACAGCTCATATTTTTTTGTTTTATTGACAGTTGACAGTTGTGAAATGTTTCTAAACAAATTAATATGAACTAATAATGCTGTAAATAATTAAAGAACTAAAAATCTTATAGTCTTTAACTAATTATCAGTTTTATAGTATTTGGTTTCAATTTTATCAGATTGGGGTGTTTATGGTTTGCAAGTAGATTCTGTGTTAAATGTACATTTTGTACGTGATATGACATTGTATTATAAAATTTGTAATATTATTCAAGAAATCAATTGAAATGAAATAACTTTATTCAAATGCACTTAAAATAAGTGGTTTTGAATCGTCCAACATTTTTACCTACCACCCGTTCAAGACGTCTTTTAACTGACAAGAAGAATGAGCTCAAGAAACTCGTCAGCTTTAACAGAAGTAACGACATTTACAATATAATACGTCGTCACCATACATAATCCACAAAAAAAAAACAATTATTTCGTTATTACAATACTAATAGTGTTATGATATCATAATTTCGTTGATTAAAACAAAGTTAACACGTATCTTTACTTACTTCAAGTAAGTACCTATCCCTGAACATTGCAATAACTTACAGAGAATAAACGACAAATTTAAGAAAAAAATATTATTTTATTAGAAGAAAATATTTTTTAGCTTTGGGTATATACATAGACAGGAATGCGGTTTTACTGATAATAAATTGTTTACCAAGAAGAGAAAGATCGACGAGGGCGCTGTTTGAAAAGTGCTAAGATAGCGAATCGTACCGTCTCTGGAGTGATACAAAGTACTACACTCGCGAGCAAAAGTATGGAATGAGTTACTTGTAATTAATTCCGCGCGATCTTAAGTACTAAATCAGAATCAAATACTAAAGTTACGAATAACAAAAATGCACCATTTTAATGGTTGAATTGATTTAATCATACCAATATTTAAGGAGCTATCCCAGATTTAGTGAAGGAGTTAGGAAAACAAGGATATATGGAAAAATAATGAATGAAGAAAACAACAAAATTAGTTTAAAAAAAAAAAATCGGCCTTAAAATTAAGTTTCAATTTTTTGTGTTCCCTCCCCTAGCTCTAATAACTGCTCGAAGACGATCTTTCATTGACTTAATTTATATCCAGTAGTGGATTTTAGAGTAGAAGTTGAAATAAGTTTGTAAATTTCGACGCGTCTGCTAGCGTCTCTGTAGCTCAGCGGTCAGCGCCCGGATATCGAAAGATCGAGGGTTCGAATCCCACCTGAGGACTCGGAGGTGTAGTTGTTTTTACATGCGTATTTTATTTATGAAAGAAGTCCGATAAAGGAGATTGCCCACATAGTATGGATGAATGTACTGAACAAAATATTTTAGTGTCTCATTGAAAATTTGTTTAATTGATAATGATCTTAATGAATTCAACGTACCAACTTTAGTCAATTTTCATTTTCGGAGTTAAGAGATATTGATCAAAATAAATGTTTTTAGATTATAGCAACATCAAAATAATATGGACTTTAAGTAACCGTGTTTTAACTCACATTAGTGTTTTTGGATATAATTGACAAATTGCAGTTCTGCTAGGTCAATACCATTAGGAAAATAGTGCCAAAAGTGGTGTATCGAGATAAAAATAAACGATATTATATTTAGGTAAATAGTTAGAAGGAACAAATAAAAAAAAAACATGAGATGATTGATTGTTGACACTGACATTCTGTGACATGCTAGGGGTGTAACCTATAATATGAGTAACGTAATGAATTTCCATTACCATAATTTATTACGATCTATTTCAATATTTAAGGTATAAAATAATCCAAAATTAAAAAAAAAATCATTATCTATCTAAAGCTGTATTAAATTCAATAAGCTTAATACAGTTCATTTAAACTATTTTCGATTTATAATATTTTATAAACGTTTTAGTGTACAAGTATAATTACAAGCTTACTTGATCAATAGAGGATCGACACACTTATAAGCAATAGCTACGGCTTCCATAACGAAACTTAACTAAAAAATCGGGTAGATTTTATCGAGGACGCAGCCGCAGTGAATACTTAAAACTTCATTCGTTTACTGTTGAGAGCAATCATAAAGTATATTATTAATGATACTTTACAGTGCCATTAATTATTATCATCGGTTTGCATTATGCTAGTATAACACACCAATTTCAAAATCAGTAACTTTTTACGCTAAAGCAGGAAATCGATTCGATACTCTTGTATTAATTAGTTTGAGATCATTAAAAATATTGATTATAAGTCAACTTCAAGATCATATGCCTATCCTTTACTTAACCGATTATTTCTTCTTTTCATTGTCCGTAAAACTTGTTTTGAGTACATAAGAATAAATAATTATAGCTATTTTTACTAATATGTATATAAAGTCTGAGAGAACCGGAAAAGAAAATGTATGAATACAATAATAATTAATCATTAATCGATCGATTTGATTTACTCGTGCACCTTGGCACAACCCTTACATAAATGACGAAATGTTTTTATTAGTTGTAGGTAAAACAGTTGTCCGGTTAACTACTTGCATTACTAATAATGGTGAGAATAATAACCGTAAAAGGAATAATTTCAATAAAATACTGAAGTTCTAAAAATATTTTATTTGATTTTTTTGTTTGCAAATCATTGGGACACAAATCATCATACTGGCCATGGGCATTCTCCTTTTGTTACTTTGGTAAATTATCGACTTTGTCCTAGCATAGTTCGCGTTTTCTTCGTCGTCATTGACAGATGGTGTAAAAAAATTAGGAAACGTTTATTTGTTCCAGGATTGCCGTTCAAAGACCTTTATTCCAAATGTCGCGAACAATTTTTAGTTAGCTCAGATCTTGCTTTAAGAGCGCAGCTAACTGAATTCCTGGATCACAAACTTGTTAAAATGAAGAGAACTTATGATGGGAGCGAGAATCTTGTTATACCTATAGAAAATATTTTATTACAACAATTTTTGGAACAGCAAGATGGTTGATTTAACTAGTTTGTTTTTAATTGATCTCTCTGAGCATGGAAATAAACTTCATTATCACTTTTATATGTGTTTTAATATTTAGCCATTTATAAATCTGGGACATACAGAAATGGAGTACTAGAAGAGCAGTAAAAAAGGACACTGTAACATTGCTTGCATGAAATTGTGTTCTATATAGAAAATGGATAGGTATTTCTCAGTGTATAATTGAATTTTTTAGCCGTTGGTTAAATAATATCTGAAGAATTCAAATATAAAGTATATATTAATAAAAAAGTACGAATAGAGAACTGGTATCTCTTATGAGGTACATAGAGAATCTAATGAATAAAACTAAATATTAAATTTAGCTTTTATTTTACAATCCCAGAAATAAAGTCTTAATAGGATTATATAATATATATCAACAGGACAAGTTGTAAATTACTTAAACTTAATGACTTACATAATATAATAAAATTATTAACTAAAATTATCTTCAACATATCTGGCACATTCACCATGATGCATCAACCAAACATTTCATTGATATTATTTAGTGCATAAATTGCTCTTTCAAGTTTAAAAAGATTTATAGAAAAATATTCTCTGAACTCATCAAAGAATCGAGATTTGATCTTATTTTACTTGAATTACATGTTATTTTTTCGCCCTTTGGATTGTTTTGAAATGCCAATCAACGATATACGTTATCATTAGTGAGATTACGAAAAAATGTAGTACTGTCATAAGATAGAAATTATCTTATAAAAATATATTTTATTACAAAATACATATATAACTTTCATAGTAAGTTCTCATGGAAATTTTAATAAAATCGAAGAAATAAACCATAACTAGATAGAAAATGTAATAAATAATATTGATTAAGGGATTATAGTTTAACTTTATCTTACTAATGATCGCGCGAAGAGCACGCTTTCAATAAACTTTTCACTTGTACTTTTTAAAAATAAATTTTGGACACACTTACTTAGATTTTCTATGGGAAAATTGACCTCATAGTCATAGTGGTATTATGTTTGTTTATCAGTCTAATTTGGTCATCAATAAAAAGGCGGAGCCCACATCAGTTTTGTCGTAATGTCTTCCAAGGGCATGGAATAATCTGTTACCCTAACACTTTAGTTCCTCCCACTTACAGCTAATTCAAATTGTAGTTTAAGAATGAGAGCTATTTTATATCCTAAAATCATGCACTTCCATTTCAATGATTAGACTAAAATTAAGCATGTCAATAGAATAAAAAATGATTATTACATAAACAATTTAATTAAAACAACCTGTCGGACAACAAACTACAGATTCCACACAATAGACATCGACATTCAATGATATAAGACATTTTAGAACCATCCATCGCGGTGTTTAAAAAGAGGTGAAAGCATGACAATTTCAACCGTACGGGGTGGCAATACCGATTTCACAAGTGACAACTAGTCTAGGTGATGACTGCAACATAACATGATAGTGATCTGTAGCTATTACCACGACCGTTTGAAACCTACTGTTCCTTTGAGGGAGAAGGACTTTTATAAATCCCACTCTCTGAATGGAAACAGCTGTGGGTTGAAGCACTCGTGGTACATGCCCAGGTTTATTGTCCGATGCATCGGAGCGCTGTACACTTACAAACTAGTAAGATAACTCCGCTTAAGGCAACACTCAATTCTCGTCATCGTCTTCATGTTTCCGTTTTTTACCCCGAGTACTCTCCTCGGGCTCGCCGTCTGCATTATCTTCACCATCTAAAAACATATTTATATTTAAAGTTCTTATATGTAACTAATTTTTATCTAATAATACAATCGAATCCTAAATGAGAATGGATTGATTGAGTGAAAAGTACGATACCAATTGACGGCTTATAATGAGATCCTGTGTTATTTGATTTTGCATGTTGATTTGTGAAAAATATTGAAAACCAGCAAACAATCTTAAAGAAAATATAATTATTTACTACAAGGCTTTGCAGACTTATTTATAGACGTAAATTATTTTGGTTAACATATTAACGCAACAATTCCGAAAATGTCTGTATAACGAAGTCGAAAATTGTCGTCTTTGTGTTGCCACAGTTAGTTTTGAGTGAAACTCAATTGCACTTCCTCTAGCAAATCTGGGAGGAATTTGAATGTTTGACTTTTTAAGTGAGAACTCAGTTCAGCCCCCTTATCTTCCGAAAAGTTTCTCTGCATGTGGATTTGTATATCTACAAATATTTAACAATCTTGTTTTCTCACCTTGCACCTTACTATTAGTGTGGTCTCCATCAGCATCATTCTCGCCCTCGCCATCCTCCTCGTCGATGTCTTCTTCCTCTGATACATCGCTACTGTCGAACATTGAACTGGCAGAGCTTTCTTCTTCTAATTTTAGGGAAAAAGAATACTAATTTAATAAGTTATTTTATAGATTTATGTATACAATTAAAGATTACCTGGCCCTTTTATTAAAAAACATAGACCTGCTTTAATTTAATTGATGCTGTCACCTTTTTACAAATAGAAATGTCAAACTTAAGTCTAAGTTTCATAACAAGGGGTTCTAAGACTAATTTATTTAAACTTTGTTGCACACAAAATATGTACAAATGGCGGACTAAATGCCATTAGGCATTCTCTACCAGTCAACCAGAGAGTTAAAAACTGATAGCGTATTGGAGGTGCATTGAAAAGGTAAATAGAAAATATATAAATAATATACCTATAGTATTTTCAACACAAAATGTAAACAGAGCACCACTATAAGGAAATTGGTTTACTATTTCTTTTACAATATTCAACCATATTTTGGGTTAAATAAATTATGAGATTTCTATTCATAATAGATACACAATTTTCTGGTGATGGCCATTTAATGAACGTTTTTCTGCAGTGTGCGTCTTGATAAGCGTTTCTATACATGTACATTCACGTTGTACTTTTAAGGATAAAATCCAGAAGTCTTCTCACTCCCTTTCATATTACAACCTCGGAAGTATGATCTCATCCATATAAATTATTTTAATTTTTTCCACAGGGCTAGTATTATACATAATTTTTATTGCAGCTTTGTTTAACATTGATTTAACAGCATAGCATGTTTGCTAAACGGTGCTGCTGTTCAACATGCAGACAGAATGACATTTAGGAAATCAATCTAACATTAATTAACAATGATAGAATAGGGCGACAACTGGGTGTAACAATTTGCGGTTTAACTGGCTTCTTAGGGCTAGACCCTTGAAATTCACTGAATCAATATTGTTGAAAGGTATATAGGAAATCGAAAGTTAAACAAAGATCTCAAAACTTTTATTCCCTAATGAGCCGCTTATGATTTAGCTCTGAATTTAGTTCAGCTTTTTAATTATTATAGATATTCTATACCTAATATTGGCGTGGCTGAACACAACTACTGTATAGTTAATAGCATCACAGATAGCATGCCAGTAAGAGTACTGAGGTATTGTGCGCCTGATTTGTCTCCTGTGGTAACACGCTTGTATCGCCTCTCTCAAAATCGAAACCGTACCAAATACGACGACTACCCGTGCCGACCCATGCGCAACTACAGACCGATCGCCATCGCTTCCAGACTTTGTAAGGTTATGGAAAGACTGCTGAACAGGAAGTTACTCTCACGATGATGATGCACGGCAAAGCACTTGCCGTGTCACTTGACATCTCGAAGGCTTTTGACAGGGTCTGGCACGCTAGTCTGCTGCGCAAGCTTCCTGCGTATAGTATCTCCGCTGACTGTTGGAGTTGGCTAGCCGATTTCCTGACTGAATGGTCGATCAGATTAGTTATCGATGGCTGCTCATCTGACTTAGTGGCTATTGATGTCGGAGTTCCTCAGGGGTCTTTTCTCTGCGTCGTTTTTCCTGCTGCACATCAGTGACCCGTTGATACCAGGAATTGTTGGGTATGCATACGACAGTTCTGTCATAGAGAGATACCTGCCTAATGGAAAAGCCGCGGTGACGACGTGATTTTGATAGGAGAGGGCATGGTTGAGCGAACGAACCAGAGGTTGAGCCACGTTTCCCACTGGGGTGACAGTAACCTCGTTCATTTCAATGCCTCCAAAAGGCAAGCGTGTCTGTTCACGGCAAAAAGTAATTCCTTTAATCTCCCTCCTACTTTCCGAGGTACATCTATACCTGTGACCGATAGCCTCGAGTTTTTGGCATGGAGTTGTCATTAGACTTCAACTTCGACGCCAACATTGAGTCCAAGGCTCAAACTGCAGCTAAAAAGGTGGGCGTCCGTAATAAGGTCAGGCGATATTTTACGGCGGGACAGCTTTTAACTCTCTATAAAGAAGTCCGATTATGCATGGAATATTGTAGCCACCTCCGGGACGCCTTAGAAAAATACTATATATATTACTGCACTGGAAACGATTAAGCGCAAAGCTGAGAGGCTCATTAGTGACGTTTGGCGAAGAGCAAACTTCACACCTTAGCTCACACACAACTTGGAGCAACGTTGCCTGTCTGTTGGTCTTCTACAGATTGTATTTTGGAATGTGCTCAGGAGCTGCATATGCTCATAACGCCATCACCTATCTTCAATCAGATCATCAAACAGCTTTAGTGGATTACCTATAGATCTAACTGATGAGTCAAGGGAAGACTCATCCAACACCAAAAAAGTTAACAGACCACCACCCATTATATTATATGGCATAGAAGACCTTTCTAAATTAACAGAATTATTAAATAAGACAATACCTAAGGACAGCTACTCATATAAAATTACTAATAGAGACCAGCTTCGAGTTTTGGCACAGTCAACTGAAATATATAAAGATGTAATAGAACTCGTCCGTACTCATGGTCTTATTGGTCACACATTTACGCAGAAACAAAATAAATGCTACAGAGTTGTAATAAAAAATTTGCATTACACCACTCCTGTATCGGCCATTACTGAGGAAATAGAAAGAACTGGGAACGAGGTACGAGGTGAAATTGTCTATGCCTTCTCCAAAAGAAATAAAAAGCCTCTTAACATGTTTTTTGTTAACATAGAACCTAGCCCCAATAACACAGAAATAAAAAACATAAAATACATTTACCACACTCGAGTCACAATTGAAGATCCAAGGAAATCTACTGAAATACCTCAGTGTACCAGGTGTCAACAATATGGGCACACTAAAAATAACTGCATGCGCCCTTACAGGTGTGTCAAATGTGCCCAAGGGCATAGAACCACAGATTGCCCTAAAAAAGATAAAACTACACCAGCTACCTGTTCTCTCTGCTATGGTGACCACCCAGCAAACTATAAAGGTTGCCAAGTATATAAAGAGATAAGAGCAAGAAAACTGGAAAACCCAAGAAACAAAAAGGTCCCACTAGATAAGAAACCTAGACATACTTTTACAGCTCAAGTGGATGATTTTCCACAATTAAAGCCATCCAGGTACACAACACAGCAATCTGAAAATAACCAGGAAAAAAACACTGGATATATACCTGAAAATAAGCCTAACAATACTGGTTACTGGAACAGAAAAGTAGAGAACATACAATCTCAGCCAACAAGCTCACTAGAGCAAATTATAGTAAAACAATCAGAGAAGATTGACATACTCATCCAACAAATAGGAACTCTAATGGGCCTCCTAACGACAGTCATAGCTCAGCAGAAAAAATGAAATTCTTGCGCATTGCAACATGGAATATAAATGGCTTATCTCCAAACAAGCAAGAAGTAGAGTTATTTATAAACCACAACAAAATAGATATTTTAATGATCTCTGAAACCCACATGACTGACCAAAGAGTGATTAAAATTAAAGGATACAACATATGCTATGCTAATCATCCAGATGGGACATCACATGCAGGAGCTGCTGTCATAGTTAAGGAAAACATAAGACACCACTTCTTACCAAACTTTCGACATGCACACATACAGGCAGCTATAATAGCCATAGATGAGTGGCAGGGAACATTAAATGTGGCTTCATTGTATTGTCCTCCACGTCACCGGATAGATCAGCAGATGTTTAGTAACTTCTTCCACACACTGGGTAGCAGATACATTGTTGGGGGTGATTGGAACTCCAAAAATACATTCTGGGGCTCCAGGCTGACTACACCAAGGGGTCGAGAATTAAAAAAGGCCATTGATAGCAATAACCTCAATGTTATATCAACTGGAGAACCTACTTACTGGCCTTCAGACCCCAATAAGACTCCTGATCTTATTGACTTCTTTGTTACAAAAGGGATTTCAGGTCTCTATAGCAAAGTTGAATCATGTCTAGACGGCTCCTCAGATCACACTCCTGTGATATGCACACTCAGCACCACAGTAATCTGGAAGGAACCACCCGTAACATTATATAACTATAAAACTGACTGGGAGGCCTTTCGCGAGTACATTGAAGAAAATGCTAATCTGTGCATACCTCTCAAAACGGAAGACGATATAGAAGACACTACATTGTATGCCACCAACCTGATACAAAAAGCAGCCTGGCTATCGACTCCATACATCAGATCCAAACCTCAAAGACAGGATGTTACTCAGGAAATACAAGAGCTCATAATAGTGAAGAGAAGGCTAAGACGTCAATGGCACACCAGCCGAAATCGGCAAGATAAAAAAGCACTTAACAAAGCGCAAAAAGACCTGAAACAACTGCTCAGGGAAACTGAGAATCGTACTCTGCAGGACAAATTAAAAACTCTGTCTCCTCACAAAACAGAAGATTATTCACTCTGGAAGATTACCAAATCACTGAAACGGCCAAAACAACATATTCCTCCACTAAGGCAAGCTGATGGCAATTGGTCACGAACACCCCAGGACAAAGCTGAGCTATTTGCCATGTTTCTCAAGGAGGTATTTAAACCTAATGCCCCAAATAGTATGCACACAGAAGAAGAAGTTGATGAAGTCCTGAATAGTGATCAACAAATGTCTCTACTGCTGAAACCTGTTACACCCACAGAAGTGAAAAAAACGATTGCTAATCTAAAACAAAAAAAGGCCCCAGGGTTCGACTTAATAACAGCAGAAGTCCTTAAACACTTACCAAAAAAAGGCATTGTTTTGTTAACAATACTCTTCAACGCAATACTGAGAGTACAATACTTTCCTAAGTTGTGGAAGATATCCATCATAAATATGGTTGTCAAACCGGGGAAGCCACCTACGGAGCTTTCGTCATACAGGCCCATAAGTCTTCTCCCCTTACTATCAAAGCTTTTCGAGAAGCTGATTCTAAGACGATTTCTGCCAGTACTAAGAGAATTAAAAGTAATACCAGACCACCAATTTGGCTTTCGTGCACAGCATGGAACAACAGAACAAATACACCGAGTAGCTCATACAATAAGGCAAGCTCTAGAGAGAAAGGAATATTGCTCAGCTGTGTTCCTTGATGTGCAACAGGCCTTTGATCGTGTGTGGCACAAGGGCCTCCTATGCAAGCTGAAGTTATGCCTGCCAAATAATGCATACACGATCATGAAGTCATATCTACAGGACCGAATGTTCCAGGTTAAATACGAGGACCATCTTTCATCTATCTGCCATATAAGATCAGGAGTGCCTCAGGGTTCGGTGCTGGGTCCCATCCTATATACAATCTATACCTCTGACCTACCTGTCTCAGAAGAGGTGATGACAGCAACTTATGCAGATGACACTGCGATCCTGTCCTGTAGTAAAGATCCAAACATAGCATCCTCAAAACTGCAAGAATGTCTGAACAAGATTGGACTATGGCTAAAGAAGTGGAGAATACGAGCTAGCGCAGCAAAATCGGTCCATATAACGTTCACTTTGAAGAGAGGAGACTGCCCACCTGTTATGCTTGACGGAGATATTCTGCCACAAAACACGACAGTCAAATACTTAGGCATGCACCTGGACAGAAAACTTACCTGGCAGGATCATATAAAGGCTAAAAAGCAGCAAGCAAATAAAAAATTTGGACACATGTACTGGTTATTGGGCAGAAAATCAACACTAAGCCTGGAAAATAAACTTCTTATTTACAAAAGTGTCTTAAAACCTGTGTGGTCATATGGAATTCAGCTTTGGGGATCAGCTAGTCACTCAAATATAGAAATACTTCAGCGGTACCAGAATAAAGTATTAAAGATCTTGAGCAATGCACCATGGTTCATACGGAATACAGAAGTGCACAAATACCTAGAAATCCCGACGGTCAGAGAAGAAATAGAAAGGTCTTCTATGGCCTATAAACAAAGACTTAGGCAACACGTCAATCATCTGGCTTCAAAACTCTTAAATACAGATGACCTCATATTTCGGCTAAAAAGAAAACGACTGGCTTCAATATAAATAACGCATATTAAAGCAGCAAGATACGAGATGTCATATCACTGGATATACACTCTCATAATGGTTCATTAATTCATCAAATCTGATTATAGCTATGAGGCTGATTGCAGATGTAATTTAAAAAAAAAAAAAAAAAAAAAAAAAAAAAAAAACCTATCTTCAATCGGACATCCAGACGCACTGCGGGCTACCACCCTTTCTTGGTTGTTATTCCTACCTGTCGCACCAAGCGCTCCTCAACTTCTTACATAATGCGCACAGCAAAGGAGTGGAATTCACTCCCTGCGTCTGTATTTCCGGGTACTTATAACCCATCCGTTTTTAAAGCCAGGGTGAATAGACACCAAATAGGTTAGCTCATTCCATTGTGGATCCTGCCCTGGCCACTGTGCTTGATTAAGATCAAAAGCAAAGCCTTAAAAAAAAAGAGAACGTTTCCATGCCCGGAATGGCCTTCTACAGCAAACTTTAGTGTGAAATTTTTCATTAATCACTGGTGATAAACACCAACTGTATTAGAATAGCAGACACCTTTTTATAATCCATACTAATAGATTCTATACAATTCAGTTTGTTCACTACATAATTTTACTTGTGTCCTGTTAAAAAGGAAAAGATGTTGACATACCTAGGTTTTCATTGTAGACTGCGCTTAGTGAAATATCTTCATCATCTTCAACATCAGAACCTGCAATCATAAATATTGATTTTTATCTTTTCTCTTAAAACATCTGAATGTCAGTAGTTACGCTAAGACGAAAAAACGTCTCAATGCATGATGCCTTTTATTCTAAATGTCCCCTTCTTAAAATTACCTTTTTTTATATACTACAATTTGCTGATTTTAGTCTTTCCATTAACCATGTAAGTCAAGTACATGCCAAGCTTTGAATTGAATTTAAAACCTAAAAAGGTATTAGTTGAAAAGAAAATAATAACTGTTAATTCATTGTTTGTCGAAACAAAAATAATCCTTATATGTAATCAGTAACTTTCAAAGTAATTAACAAAATAGTATTTAAAAATATGAATTTATTACATATTTGTTGACAAGAAACTTAAACAATGGCTACTATTTAGTTTTAAAGATCAATATGATTTTAAAGCTTTACATGGTCTGGACAGTACATGTTTATTAGAAATTCTGCAGCTTAGCAATTGTACAATTTGCCAAAGGGAAATTCTGAGAAAAATACATATGAAGTAAGAGCATTACAAGAAAAAAGGATATATAATATTCTGAGAAAGGGCTTTTCAAAAGAATAATAACACTGAGATGGTGAAATGGTAAAGAAGCATCAAAAAAATCATGATGCTTACTTTTTAAAACATAGCCCATGTGGAATAGAAGGCCATAAACTGTGTATAACAACATTGGCAGTGAAGTCCTGCTGTCTTCAGGCTTCTGTGACACATCATCAATCACCAGTTGACTCAGACTTATTGCTAAATCTGGAAGATAGTATAATATTCTCAACAGCAAGTTGTTTTTGATGGATAGATGTTTATATTGGGTATTAGGAACCTCTCTTTGATAAGAGCAAATGTCCTGTCTACTGTAGCACTTTTTAAAATACCCAACAATATACACTGGGACAGTCATGCCAATGTATTGTTGCAGTACTGGTGAGTACATGTAATAAATTAACATGAAGAAGTGATAATTAAGCCAAATTTATCATGTTCATAAGGCCCCAATGATACATTCATTCAAAAAGAATGTCATGTCAGTTGGTTGTAATGGTGTTTACATACCATTAGATGCTTTTGGCACTTGCAAGTGATAACTAACATAATTTCAGTAATTATTGAAAATAAATTAAGTGCCACATGGCAGTGGTCGACAGAAGCCTGAAGCAGTGGCATGATAGGCATCAAAATTATCTATAACCAGAAGGAGATTGCTATGTTCACAGGTCGGCCATCTGAGGGCAGACATCAGGTGAAATGAGCTTACATTACATTAACTTATAAAATTTGTAATAATGCAAAAGTTATCTTCCATATGAAATTGATATGTTGCTAGGACTACTGCCATTCTGTTCGAATTGAGCCTAAAATAATAGATTTGCGATACTCACTTTCTTCTTCACTGTCATTATTTCCATTCATTTCATCTTCCTCTTCAGCATCACTGTCTTCTGCTTCTCTGTCTTCTTTGTCAAACCTGAAATTTGTAAAAGAAAAAATTGAATTATTACATATAAAACTGTCATTTCACAAAATAACATTTGATCAGCTAGAATATCGCTTACCCGTCCAAATATTTCAAAGATGGATGCAGAGCAAATACCTTTGCCCTGTAGTCATCGATACCCGTAACTTCATTATTGAAGAGGTCAAGATTCTTCAGGTTCTCAAACTCATCAAGCGGTTTTAATGTCTCCAAATCTTTAATTTTATTCCCAGAAAGGTTCAGGTGTGTTAGTTTTTTGCAGCCATTTAGAAAGTTAAGTCCGTTAGATATTCTGTTGTCAGAAAGCTCCAGCTTCCTGAGTTTTGGCAGGGTTGGAAAACCTTTTAGTGTAGTGAGGCCAACATTGTTAAGGCTGAGTATTTCTAAGTTTGTGTACTCATCTGTGAGCCCAATAATGTTAGTGCTTCTACAATTGTCCAAGTTCAACTCTTTGACCTATAAAAAAGAAAGTAACAACTATTTAGAAAAACATATATATATATATATATATATATACACAAGCTTAATTGTAAACAAAATGATCTATTAAAAGATAAGGATTTACACGAACCTGACATCTACAATTCATTGCATCATTAAAATTTTATGTAGCCTTAGTATTTTCACTACAATTTTTCAAAATTATGTGGTAACTTATTAATTATCTGATTTTCATATTTATTTTTCTATACAGTTTATTAATAATTTTCATTTTAACATATCTTTTTTGGTATCTGAATTGAACATTTCGATGTCTACATATTGAGTTACAGTTTGTACTAAATAATTTAAATTATAATGTAATTTATGTATATATTGAATAATTAATTTCAAGTTATATTGACAGAAGTAATTTATTTTACACTTAATCTATTCACTCCCTCTCTTAGCCTAGCCTATAAAAGGCTTGGCTACAGGAATTAACTGTGATTAGCAATGCATTATAGTTAATTTATATTTAAGCATACTCAGATGAATGGATAACTGCCATCTATGTTACTAACTATAGAATTTTACAAGAACAAAGTAAAGGAGTAATGATATCTGTATCTGCATGTTATTTTGTAAGAAAGCTAGCCTGAAATTATTGATAGGATCCATGTACAAATAGTTACTGAAGTAATGGGGAAACTATAACATGGTAACATTTTTCTTTGTGCTAATATCGAGATATCCCTATGGATGTTGTTTACATAAAATTATATACCTACATTGCAAGGTTACATCTGTTCTTTAGTAAGTAAATTAAGAGTACACAAAAGAATGCATAGTATGATAAAAAATCTTAGATTATTTCAATTAAAATTGACATCTTAAAGTGAACAAATACATATTCATAACTTAATAAGTAATGTAACTGGCTTGATGTAATTTCAATGTTATTTAACTGCGCGAACTCAAACGTCAAATGGTGAGAGTTGTCAAAGCGACTGGCGTAGTTGTTAAAATCTAAGAAATTTGTGATTATTTCTCAAAAATACTACTTGAAACATAAATGGGATGTGATTGTTAAACATTTTATGCCACGAAATGTATTCAACGTGATTTAACTGCGGATTTATCACATATAGTTTAATTCCTGCAATGGCGGATGACACGAATCATCGCGACGCAATAAAAATGGCCGCTGTATGTATTGGTAAGGCGTGCGTCAGTATATGATAGGAAAGTGTAAATAAAACGCTAATGAGACACAAATCCTAATGCTTTTTTACGAATCAGCAGTTTATTTATATTACTCTTACAGCTAAATGTAAATCAATTTTCCAGTGAAAAAAAATAGTGAAAGGGCGCGAAATTATGCCAAACACCTTGTTACAATTAACTATTACTAGATTTCTCCTAATGTTTTAATTGTAATAAACTAATAGATAGTGATTGCTGTTTAGCAATTAAATTGTGACGACGAATAATACTAACTTAGGATAAATATAATTTAGGCGCTCTATATAAAATATATGTACTGACATTGACAGGCTATAATCAATGAGCCCTATTTTAGAAATAAATAAGGTTTCGTTAGTTAATTTGGCATGAATTATAAACGTAAAGAATGAAATTACGGCAAGCTAGTGCATATCAATATGTGCAAAACAAATTCGAGGTTGTTTTGAGAAATTCCACGTAAATTCTTAGGTTTCGACACTTAACCTCAATAAATGATTATATAGGATAAATATTTATGGGAGCACTAAAATAAGTAAATGAGTAAAGCACCGAATAACTATGCTTCTGATGCATATGAATAATGAAAAGTTACATGAAAATGAATAATAGAAGTAGTAACAAATACGTGCACATGAATGAAACGTAACAGTCGGTAATGGCTAATTTTCAATATACAATAGCGCCACATATTCAATTAGGAAATGAATTTATATGCTACAGTAATAAGCTAGTAAGTAACTATAATATTATTATAATTTCATAGAAGTAATGTTGCTTTTTACGTGTTACATCTATGTACCTGACGAAATACGTATCGACAAAACATTCCAATAAATAGGAATATAAGTATTAATTACCTGTGAAGGATTCCTCCCCCGTAGCTCTAAGGCGACTCTCTTTTCCATCTTTATGAAATTGAAGTTCACACTTTTTTTACACTTCTCAAACCGCTTTTACAATTTTTCTCAAGGAACTATATCACTAAGCTTGGGTTTCAAAACAGAAGGAAACTATAGATACACGAGTGACGTCGCGCCAGTGGCGCTGTCTGGTGGCGAAGTAATGCGACCGGAAACAGGGTTGTTGAACGATTTTTATCGTTTGAAGGATCGCTTCTAATAATTCAAATACGTTTTTTTTATATTATAATTACAGATTCACTATAAATAAATATTTAAAGATTTATTTCAAAGTTTGAGTTACTTTTTAACGTCATATTTTATTATACGGCCTTAAATAGAAGATTATTTCAGAGACTTAAGTTGGTAAGCATGCGCCGCTATCTCGGTTGGTAGTATTGGCTGTGAAAAGGCGCGACTTCTGAATCGGTTAGGGTTTTGTGATTGTGACAGAACCTAGCCGGTGATTTAGTTTTTAGAAAGCTTCATATATTATGTACACTTTGTATTATGATTTGGAATAATTTAATCTCTCATAAAGTAAAGTAACTACTTACGTTTTAAACTACTCATGACAAAAGAGGAGAATTTTATTGTACATTTATTTAAAATTACATTTTCTACGGATTTGAAATTAATGAAAAAAGGTAAAGTAGGATTAAAAAAAATCGCTTTATACCTAGTGTGTACTTAAATAAAATAAAGAATGTCTTGCCTGTCATATTTTATTATGAACCTAACTGATTTTTTTACATCCCTGGCAACTTGGGCACCTTCCGGACGCGGGGGAGGGAAGTGGTGAATCCTCATGGACACTCCGCTCCGGCCAGGCTTAAAAGTTATGTCAGATATAAAATAAAGTGAACGCGTAGGTACTTTTTTTAAATAGTGAGGTAAGTTTCAAAGATCAAAAACCTTGTAAATTCAATAAAATCCTCATAATCACTATATAAAAATAAGTGAATAAATAACGAATTTCTTGTATAATCTCCGCGCCAGAATTCTTTCTCACAGAAAACTTCTATTTACGTTGTATTTTTTTACTCTATGCATCTATAGATGTTATATCGAGATAGCCATTTTAACATTTCATGTACGATGTATGCCCTGTCGCTCGATGGCTTGTGAGTTCAAACAAATAAAAACAATTTTTTGCCTTTACCTATTCTCAGAAATAAGGCCAACCTGCCGGTGCCGTGCTGTTGGACTTATCCAAACTGCGTTTGATGATGTATTGAGCCAAATACATCGTTATGTATCTTCCTATATTTATAGGTAACATTTAATAAGTATTTTTTCAGAATAATTAATTTTCCAAACCCCATATTGCACTTTTTAACATAAAAAAGTAGTGACCCGTAAGATTTTTTGTTTTAATTGTATTTATTTTTGGAATATTGTTTTTTTTTATCAAATAGCGCTGACGATATGTTAGTTTAAGATAATTTCTTGATGTCTCGGGAATCTAAGTGTATTTAGCTGGGTGCTTAGTTCGCATAATCTTTAATAGAAAATACTAGTAAAAATCGCCTCAACTTACAAGTTAATCTCAGGCGGGACTTGAATCCGCAACCTTTGGATGTCCGATCCACTGCACTCCCAATGTAGCCTTGTTGGATATGGGCGTTTTGGCTATTCCTTTAAAACCGTTACGTAACGGTTTTGAAGTTTCCATAACGTTTTCAAAAACCGGTTTCAGTTTTGGTTATCACTACAGCGCGGTTGTCGAGATGGTTTGGCTACTGCAAAATGAATGAAAACGGTTTTTGTTTTAGTTTTACTTAATTATGGTTATGACGATATCCCATCGTGCTTTTACTAGACTTAGGACTAGTTTGTTAAAACTTTAATATATGAACTAGTAATTTTTAATGTAATGTGAATAAATGAGAACTTGAAATCTTATCTGGCGCATTTAAAAATCGTCATATTTACAATAATTTTTGATTCCATTTTTTTTGATAATATTTCTGATCATTATATAAATGATCAAAAATAAATTACAAAATTATTTGTTTTTTTATTGCTTTTATCACTATTCTGGTGCATTTACTCGATCGTGGCGTCGCGTCGCGGCGCGGCGCGTGGTTTTCAGTTTTGGTTGCATTGCGTAGGCTATGAGAAAAACGGTTTTATGTTTTGCGGTAACGTAACGTTTCGGTATGAAATTCAAAACGGTTTTTAGTTACGTTTTGATATAACGTTCTCATGCCTAAGCCTTGTAAATTTTCTACCATCCGTGGAAATTTTCTAGCACCTACTTTTTATATTTTTACGCTGTAAGCCTGGGGACAGACGAACGACACTCCAACGGCGACGCGGTCGAGGATCGAAAGGATGACTATGACTATAAAGTAAATCAACAACATTATCTCCTAAAGGTAGGGATCCACGGCGACCTTCATGGTAATAGCATGTACAGTAATACTTATTATCACTATAATTATATGTATTCAAAAGGAAGAATACAAAATTTGCATAAGGATTACGACATTTCCCGATGGCATCAAAATTATGTATACATTTTTATCAATTCGTTATCCCGAGACCAGTACTGAGATATAAGTGAACATTGGTCACACTATACAAGTAACCATACACATTTCCAAAATATGTAGAAACAACATAATTTCGTTAAAATGTAAACAATAGTTATCAATTATTATCTTATACGATCGCATTGAAAATTGCATAAAATATATAAAAATTATAAAACTAAATGGCTGTTTCATCGTAGTCGATTACCCAAACATTTGTTAAAATGTTTCTTTCGAATACGAGAGGATGTTCCTCTCATTCATGAAATAACGCTGGCCTACAGCGTAAAATCAGAAAGGTACTAGAAAATTTCGACGAGTGTTCACAGGGCTCGGGCTCTCAATTGGAGAGCATTGGACCGGATTTCCGAAGGTTGCGGATTCGATTCCCGCCTGAGAATTCACTTGTGACCCGAGTCGATTTTTTCTAGTATTTTTCTATTATAATATTTAATTTTATAAGATCGCATTGAAAAATGCATAAAATATATAAAAATAGTTATTAAGATTTGTTTTTCACGTTTCTGTCAAAAATGCAAAAAAAAATAAAAAAATTTACATTATACATTTGTTCTATTATGTATAGACTCACTTTTTCGTATTTTTATTGTAGAAAGTAACCATTAATCTAGCAGATTGTGGACATTTAGTGATGTTTTATCTACTATTGCCTCATAATCAGGTTGTGTTGCGAATACTTATATAAAATATAGATGTATTTAGCTATAGTTTTTAAATCCTTCTGTGTTCCCTTAATTATTATTTTCTCTTGTGTTGTGTCGCCGTGAAAAAAGATGGAAAAGTTGCTCTGCTAGGGCAGAAATATACAATAGGTATACAGAATGTTACAAAAAATTAAAACATCGTCTTATCAATTTATTTTTTTCAAGAATTGTTTTATATTCAGAATCATGCACGACTTTTGCTCACATTGACATCAAAACTATATACATTCGTATTTTAGTTACTTATTTCGCCAAGTCTGTTTCTTAAATTAAATACGCGCGGTCTCTTTGATTATAGGTCTTCGACTAAAAAGAGTAGGTGCGGTGCTCTGTAATTTTACCAGTCGACGGCGCCGTCGGCTATGTCGTCGATCGAGTGTTGTTCGTCTGTTAGCACCTTTTGATGACTCAATGACAGGAACCTCGCGTTTAAAAAAACATTATTAAAAATGTTTAACAATTGATCAAACTGAAACACACATTTCATTTATGACTTTTATATTTTGAATTTGCAGAGCTAGTTCTAGTATTCTTTTATTAAATTTTATAATATGACGAATTAATATCCCCAGTGCATGGGCACAAACTTCCCTATGGGTGAAAACAGCGCAGTGAGAATGGGACACAGCTGGCATATCAGGGTCTAGCCGAATCCAACGGTTTGACGTGTCTTCCAAAAAACGGAGGAGCTCGAGATACTAAGTATTTGGGCACAAAACTAATGATTTACTCATGCAAAAGTTGCTTAACCTTCGCAATCATAGACCAAATGTATTGACCGCTATTCAAGTTTCTATGCTATAGCATTATTATAATAATCTTGTTTTGCTGCAATTCCAACCTTTTCATTTGAAGAAATTTTGTGGCTACCAGGTTTTTAAGTTTGGAAATTAAAAAAGGTCCAAACGTGTCAATCAGGAAAATAAACAGAAGGCAGTAGGTAATACGAAACCAAAATTACCTTTTGGAGTCATGGATGGATTCAACGGGTTTTAATTAAACAATAATGAGTTCGCAATTCTCAAGTTTCTCCCAATAAATATTTCTAATAGCCTATACAATAACTTTCCTCTCTTTACAGAATGTATGGGAATTGTTTTGTGATTTCTTAGTACTCACTTCCACCTCAGTTTATTCTAATGGATGTTTTGATCGGTATAAGAAATAGGGTCGATTGACATACAAAAGAATATGGGCACTATAACTGTATATTTTTACTAAATCTGTGAAAAGTTTTTATGTATAAAATTTTTATGGTAGACTATCCATAAAAATTTATACATTATACATATACCTAAGACTATGTTTATGCATAACTATGCGGTTAAGGTGTCTCCCCTTACTGCCCCGTTCAAAAAATCCGTTGTCATAATCCGTTATAATAACAGAGTAAATAAGAAATGTGGAAAGGTAAGAATTGTCTTTGACTAAATAATTAGGGCCGTAAACGACCCAATCGCTCTCAGCGAGGGTGTATAGCGTATTCAGCTCTCACCATAGACTGTATAATACGGGAAAGCCCCCATACTTGGACAGTTTGTGTCTTTACTCATGATGCGATGCAATTCGTGTGATATCGCGTCGATAGTCTATTTCAATCCTATGTACGAGTACGTCCTGAAGGAGCAATGCGATGCAATTCGGCCGATATACATTGCACGTCGCATCGCTGACATAATTAAAAAGCTTTCATTAGTAATCATGTCGAGAGAGATGTCATGAGTAGTTAATTCATAAATATTTGTGAATAAATAAATTTTATTATGGGTACTTTCTCAGGGTTCTGAGTGGCGTAAATTGTAAAAAGTAATTTGTTGATGAAAATATTTTTATTACTAGCCTTTAAGGCTTAATAATAAACTTAATAAAGAATAAAGTCTCATCAGACTATCCAGACATCAGACTTCCAATGAACTACGTTATAACACCTATAAAGATTATCGAAAAAATGTAAGATCACTTAAAATTCAATTTTAGCATTTTAAAAATTTTTAGCAATAAATGAAGGTTTTTATACTTTTTAAGTGTTAACACCTTTTTATTCTTCTTTTTATAAGCTGTTTCCTGAGCATTGCTCATAGAGAATACAACACATAAATCGTATGCCTTATATCTAAAATAAACAGTTGTTTACTTTTTGTCATGTTGCCATCAAAATTCTGCCTTACAGTAAAGGATCTCCCAATATTTTAAACCTTTTGTCTGGATATTGTTTAACTATTTATTTTTTGTGTCTTTGGTTATAATTTTAACATGATTCAGTACATACAACTTTCCAGTAAGACCGAGAAGAAAATTGTACTTACACTTAAAAGGTTGCGTAACGGTATGCTCATTGTAATAGTACTTTGCCTTCTTATTATTTTCAAAAGTGAAGGAATGCATTATCGCCAAGTTATAGAACAAATTCCAAATGATACCTTGAAATTTCTTTTCTTTAACAAAATGAAGAATAACACCTCTAAAAGTGTTTCGCAATTAAGAGCTTTAGTAAGTCAGTTTAACAAAGAAAAGCATATAATAAACGGTGAGTGTTTCGGACCAATTACAAAAGACACCATTATAATTGTTATTACTGTCAGTGGGCTATCAAATTATTTAAAAATTCTAATAGTATCATTAGCGCAAGTGCAGGGAATTGAACAGGTATTACTGGTTTTTTCACACACAGTATTCGATGAAGACGTCAATAATTTGATTAAAAGTATAGATTTTTGCCGTGTAATGCAGATATACTACCCTTACTCCACACAATTGTATCCAGACGAATTCCCTGGTTACAACTCACGAGGCTGTCCGCATCTAATGGACGTAGAAACTGCTCAAGCAATAAATTGTACAGGGTCCCGTTTTCCTGATTTTCATGGCCATTTCAGAAATCCGAAACAAGTGGAACAGAAACACCATTGGTGGTGGACAGCAAATGTAATATTTGAAAATGTTTTAAGTACCATTGCAGATTATAGAGGAATAGTAGTTTTTTTTAAAAGACGATTTATATATTTTGAAAGACTTTTTGTATATGATTTTATTTATGAAGCAGGTATCCAGTATTTTGACTTACTGCGAATTTATTACTCTAGAGTGTGTGCCTTATTCTAATTCTTGTTATAAAGATGTGAATGCACTAGAAGTGACGAGTTGGGATTTAAAGTATGAACCGAGCGTTTTGGCATTTGATGTTAATGTCTGGAACAACATTGTTTCTGATTATGATCTATTTTGCTATGTTGACGATTACTCTTGGGCTCGATCGTTATTATATATAACAATGAAACAACCAGAGGGTCTAAGGTACAAAATAATGTCAAGTATATTTCCAAGGACATATAAGACAAGCTCGTGTAGAAGCGAAGGTTTTTTAATTAATTGTGATGAAATGGAAAGTGTACATCAAATACTAGAAGTACAGAGGGTACGCAATGAATCCATGTTCCCCTCACTCCTAGAAGTATACACACACATTGATGATGAAGAGGATTCAATAGATTTTGAATATAGTGATCATGGAGGCTGGAGCGATCCCAGAGATAGAGAATTCTGTGGGAATCTAACAGTGTCTAAAATAAAAAAATTGTCAAGGAAATGAGAATAGAATTTGTAAAATTTGATAGAACTGCTTTGGGATGGTGGCAGTTGCAATAAAAATAAAAACGATGCAATTGAACGTCTTTGATTTTAGCTGTAAGTAAAAGAAAAGAATTGCTAAATTTAAAAATGTAAAAAATATTCAGTGAAATTAAGCTGCGAAAAATAAGTAAAAACTGCCGTAAAATTAATTATTTTTAATGTAAAAGTGACTTTGAATTTAGTCATATTTTATTTTAGTTTAAATTACATCAAATCAGCGTATTCAATTATAAAAAAAATCCTTTTTTTATTTTATTCTAAGTTATGTTCCATAAAATACCTTTTCCATTATCTAAATAACAGGTTGGGAAAAAAGTTTCTTCGCATTTGATATAAAAATTCAAGACATTTTTTTCAAAGTAAATTAACATTTAATTACGGTATATATGTGCCATTTTGTTCGTAGACTTTCTACCATCTTGTCGGTAGAGACATGATCCCGCTGCTGTATAAATTTTGGGACTTCTGATCAAAAAAACGCAACAAGTAATTTTGGCAGTCCTCTCTTGATGTTAAGGTTAACATCAAGAGAGGACAGAGTCAGGTGACACTGCCTAAAGAATTCTGAAGAGACCGAAACATGTGGAAATCTGAAGGTGCAAGGTCAGGTTTATATGGCGGATGCATTAACACCTCCCAGCCAAGCTCTCTTATTTTTTGCTGAGTGGCTAAAGATGTATCTGGTCTAGCGTTATCGTGATGAAATCCTTTCTATTAATCAATTGCAGCCGGTTTCTCTCAACTTTTTGCTGCGGTGAAATGATGTCCTACAACACTTTAATTGCTCGTCTACTTTTATTTCATAATGTGGCCTATCTAAAACAGCTGAAATGACTTACTCAATCACTATTTCGAGCACGCGGTCTCCGCTCGATGTTAGCTCGACGCTCGTGTTCTGTTCCGTCCTCAGCACCTGTCTGTCTTCGAAAACATGTTTCATACAAATCTATGTACTTTGATCAAGACGCGCGTGCCGTTGCCCGCTCCGCCCGCTAGTGTCCAGAACGCTGCCCGCTCCGCTCGCTAGCGTCCTGACCGCTGCCTTATAGCAGATAAAAGCCGAGAAATTTAGCTTTGACACACACACACACACATATATATTTACTGTCAGGGCAAATTTTAATATATCTGAGCATATTAGTTTAGGGCTCCTTTGAATTTGACAGAATACTATTTTATTAGAATAGACAAAATATTAATAATTAATTAACAACTAATATTGATTAAGTATAGTTACATAATGGATTGCACTTATTCTGATAATAAAATTGACTTTGTAAAATAATATTTACATTGTTGCTATCTTAATTCAATTTCATATTTAAAGGGTTTTTTATATAAAACATGTGAATTATCGATTTAATCATGACAACAAATGATATAAATATAAAAAGAAAGTACACTTTTTTCTGAATTGTGTATGTAATGGATATGCATTCAATTTAATCTCAAATTAGTATAAGAAGATTAACATATTGTTTGCACAGGCAAAAGCTATGAGCAAGTTGGTGTTGTAGTCAGCAAGTGGGAAAAAGCGATCTGTTAAGGCGGTCAACACACTGCACCGCGCCCCGTCGCGTAGCGCGTGGCCGCAGATTTTATTGTTGTATGCAAGTATCTCAATTAATATAGAAAACACGCCTATGACAACACACTGCCGACGCGGGAACGCGCGGGTAGGCGCCCCGCGCGCAGATTCTGCGCGGGAGCGCGGGGCGTGAAGAAGTAAGGTCAACTTGTATTGAAAATCTGCGCGGGGAAGCAGATTAACCGCTAAGTTAGGCAGATCTGCGCCTCCGCGCGGGGGCGCGTTTTTCTGTCGCTACGCGCACCGCGGCGGGACGCAGTTCTAGTGTGTGAACCGCCTTACTATGGCTTTGTAATGATGTCGGTTAAAAGATTTTTTTGGGCGCTTACATTGCTAACGCTGGTTAAACCTAATGAGATTGATCATAACAATATACTACGGATTTGTTTATTTGAAAAAGTCCAAAAACAAGTCCGCAAAAAACATCCCTTTTTTCTAAATACGTTCCATATATAATTTTATGTTCTACATATTGCTAAAATATTATAATAAAAATCTAGACCAAGCGGTATTGATTATTACCCAAATTATAACATAAGATACGTTGTGTGTTAACTGTACACCAAAATTGCCATTTATAAAATATCATTAAGATTTAAATATTAAATGATATCACCAATTTAAAATTATCGATAGCTCTGCTATAATTGCATTAGCAATCGAATCATCGACATTGCAGTTACATTTTTGGAAGGAGGTCGCACACATGACATTCAAACTATAACGCTATTCTACTGACGATGTTAACAGTGTTTGTAGCATTTCCAAACAGGACATAGGGATAAAGTTACCACGTGACCTCGCATAACTTCCGTGGAAGCTTTAGTCAGAACAATTTATGCTACTGTTTGCGCCTTTTGGTGATGATAAGCTCCCAAGAAATAAAAAGATGTTGATCCGAGCAAGAAATATAATTGTGATATTAGCTACAATGAGTATTGAGCGGTTACAGATTTGAAGTTAAAGTTAACAATGTAGGTAAGCTAAAAATAGGAAACGATTGTAACGGTTAACTGAGTGTTGTCGCAGTTAAATATTAAAATAATTTAAAACGCTCTCTATGGGAGCTTGAACATGCCCCCGGCCTTGGAAGCACCGGCTTTCAATGAAGACATGTAGCTCAGAGCTGGCACTAGTTGTCGAGTAGAGGACATATTTTGCTGTAAGCACGTCTAACGATGCCCTTCGCCGTCCGGATATCAGCCACTCTAGTCACTAGATCGGTGCCGGGAATGATCTTCTCTATTCTTCCTAGATGCCACTTCAAAGGTGGAAGGTTATCATCTTTAATGACAACAAGCATATCCGGTTTCAACGGTGTCGCATCCTTCCCCCTCTTGGTCCGAATTTGCAGTTCCGACACGTATTCCTTCGCCCATCGATATAGCGCGTGAGTCGAGCTGCAGGAATGTCTGCGATGTCGTCGCTAAGAGGTGCAGTAAGCGGTCGACCAACCAGGAAATGAGCTGGACTTAAAGGTGTGAAGTCATGCGGATCTGTGGACATTGGGCTTAAAGGACGGGAATTCAGGACGGCTTCAATTTGTGTGAGTACCGTGCTGAACTCCTCGTAGGTCAAATGAGCGTTGCCTACGACCCGTTTCAAGTGATATTTGCAGGATTTAACACCTGCCTCCCATAAACCACCAAAATGAGGAGCATAAGGTGGAATAAAGCTAAATTTGATGTTCTCACTCAAAGCGTATTCTAATATTACAGGTGAACAGTTATCTAAATATTTTTTAAAATCGTTCATAAGGCCAACAAAATTTCGACCATTGTCAGAAAATATTTCAGCAGGCCGGCCCCGCCTAGAAATAAAACGCTTTAACGCTAATAAATAAGCCTCGGTCGACAGGTCACTAACCAGTTCTAGGTGTATTGCGCGTGTAGTAAAACATACAAAGATACAAATGTAACACTTTGTCGTTCTAGCGCCCTTACCCTTACGATTTAGTACGAGCATCGGCCCGGCATAGTCTACACCGGTACGCATAAAAGGGAAGCCAGGATCTAGTCGTGCCTTAGGTAGATTTCCCATTAATGGAGACTGAGTTCTACCTCTCAGACGTTGACATGTAACACAAGCATGTACAACTTTCCTAGCAAGATTCCTTCCGCCAATAGTCCACCACGTCTCGCGCAAATTGTATAAAAGCGCCTGTGGAGCTGCGTGTAGCAATCGTTTGTGCTCATATTCAAAAAGCAACAAAGACATTCGATGTTTAGACGTAATGAGTATTGGATGTTTTTTTCTATTTTATCTAGAGAAAAAAAAGGTGAATTACTAATCCGCCCACCCACGCGAATTATTTTATTGTCATCTAAAAACAAATTTAATTTAGATAAATTATGAGTGTGCGGTAAAGCGCCGTGTTTTGCAAGTAGCCTATATTCCTCCGGAAACGATTCTAATTGAGCCAGTCTAGCTAACGTTATATCAGCTTCTCTCAATTCACCTACACTTACAGCTCCTGTTAGCTTACTGCCCTTATCGCGCGTGTAATTAATAAAGCGCCGTACATATGCGACAGCATGCCTAATACGATTGAATTGAGAGTATCTGAGAAACGGGTATAGTGTTGATTCGCGAACTTGCTCGACGACGAAAGAATGTGTCAGACCGGACTTCAATTCAGGCAATACTTGTTGCGTATCAGTGTAAAGTAAAGGAATGTCATTGCAGCTGAAAGTTGACTGGTGAAGAAAAGATGGGCCCTCCCACCATAAAGAAGAAGATGAAAGATATTCCAGTCGAATTCCTCGTGATACTAAATCAGCTGGATTATCCTTACCGCTTACGTGACGCCAAGGATGTTCTCCCGTTAATTCGTGTATTTCAGCTGTTCTGTTTTGAACGAATGTTTTTTGAAGATTAGGTGACATGTGTAACCAACCTAATACAATGGTTGAGTCAGTCCAAAATACAATACTGTCAAAAGGACGCTGGAGTGCTTTGTTTACTTTGTCGTATAACCGTGCCCCGAGTAAAGCTCCACATAATTCCAATCGTGGAATACTTACGGGCTTTAAAGGAGCGACCTTACTTTTTGAACATAATAATCTTACCGACACCATATCGTTATTGCCAACTGTACGTACGTAAATACAAGCGCCGTAGGCGGATTGCGAGGCATCGGTAAAAATATGTAGCTCTATACGTGTAGCATCGGTACCTATAACATGACGCGGGACGCGCACGGTGTTTAACGCAGATAAGCCATTCACGAATTGCGCCCACATACGCGACACGTCTCGTGGCACTTCGTCGTCCCAGCCCAATTGCAACAGCCAGTCTTTGCAATAAAATCTTTGCTAATATTATGGTTGGACTGAGTAATCCTAAGGGATCATATATCTGCGAAACATATGATAGAATTGCGCGTTTGGTAACATTGCAATTATTAACGTCATCTTTAAATTGTATGTTAAAATAAAATTCATCAAGACTATTGTACCATCTTAAGCCTAATGTTTTGCCTTGATTGTTTTCCCCTAGCGACAATTCTTTCGACGCGCAGAACGGAGCTAATGATTCATCGTAATCAAAGTTAAAAGTCCATTTTCGCAATGGAAAACAGGCAGACTGCAGAACTTGAGAAGTTTTTTGGCATAATCCTAGTAATTCGTTTTTATTATCTGCAGATGTAATTAAATCATCAACATAGAAATCGTTGTCGATTATTCTCTGTACTTCCGTTTCTTTACAGTCAAGTGCAAGCTGTTTTAAACACCTAACACTAAGGAATGGGGCAGAAGCGGTCCCATACGTTACAGTATTTAACCGGTAAATACCTAGCTGCTCGGAAGGGTTGTCACGCCAGACAATCAATTGTAGGTCGCGTTGAGATTCATGTACTAAACATTGCCTGTACATTTTTTCAATGTCAGCACAAGCAGTATACCTATGTTGCCTAAAGCGAAGTAAAATGTCAAATAAATCGCCTTGTAGTGGCGGTTCTACTCGCTGTATGTCATTTAATGACAAACCACTAGTAGTGTCTGCGCTTGCGTCGAACACTACTCGTAACTTTGTAGTAGTGCTATGCTCGCGGAACACACTGTGATGCGGTAAAAAATAATGTGGTATTCCATACGAGTCCACCTTAGTCATGTGACCTAAGTCGATGTACTCATGTATAAAATTGCTATACAGTTTTTTATAATTAGGGTTTCGTCCTAGTCGCTTCTCAAGTGCTATGAAACGACGCTCGGCTTGAGAAAACGATTCACCTAACTTGGCTGGTGACTCTTTGAGCGGTAAGCATACACAGAACCTTCCGTCGCCATTGCGCGTAGTAGTACGAACTAAATGCTCCTCTCAAGCATGCTCCTCGTCTGTGTGCGTGTATCCAGCCCGAGGTAGTTCCTCTAACTCCCAAAACTGTCGCAGCTGAGTATCTAATGTATGTGTAAAATTACATAAAGACTGACTATTATTGCGCGTAAAATAATTAATAGGTCCGGAAACTATCCATCCCAACTCGGTATTTTGTAAAACAGGCCCATTAGGCAACCTTATTTTACCATCGCTAAGGAGGTCCCAAAATATGTCTGCTCCTATTAGTATGTCGATATTTTGGAACTCGTAATAAAATGGATCAGCAAGCTGTATATTGTTTGGAATAACAAACCTTGCGCATTGTTTATATGCAGCTGCTGGCAATGAAGATGTTACGTAAGGCAAAACAAAACATCTAATTTGCGTTTGGTAGGTTCCAATGCGTGATTTTATTTCAACATCACAGACCTGCGTAGACTGTGTAACTGAGTTACCTACCCCTCGAATCTCGTAAGTGGACTGTATACAAGTTGCGTTTAATAAATCACATAAAGATTTTGAAATAAAACAATGTTGACTGCCACAATCAAGCAGCGCGCGTGCGTGGTGATAATTATGATCTTTATCGGCTATCTCGACCATTGCAGTAGAGAGTAATACTGGGTGCATAACAGATTGATGCGAATTGTTTGCGTTATCACTATCAATGTGCGTGCTATTAACCTGAGACGAGGGAATTTGGGTGGGGTCGGAGTAAGATAGCGGCGGCTGAAGTGCGGGCGGCGCGGGCGACTCCCGGGCCGCACTCGAGGCGGCGCCGTAGACTGCGTGGTAGGGATGACGATTCTTTCCGAAAAAGATCGATTTTTAAATCGATCTGAATCGTAAGCTGATGAATCGATTCACAAAAAGATCAAGGCCAAAAAGATCGATTTCCAAAATATCGATTTTTTTCCAAGTTGACATTCATAATTTAAATATAAATCCATTTTATGAATAACAAGAAACATACCATAATAAATTATCTCTAACAAGTAAATTTAGTTTTTTTTAGTTCAGGGAATTCGATAAATACAATTATTTATATCAGGTACGAAAAAAGATATTTATTTTCTAAATGTATTTATTTCATGAAAAAGTTTAAATTCCCAATGCTTTAAATCTAAACTTTTTAAAAATAACAGTTTGTCCAGTCTTTTCGGATCCAAGCGGTTCCGCTCATCACTTCCAATGTTGCCGGCAATTGAAAAAAGGCGCTCACAAGGAACAGATCCCACGATACTTATATACAACATGGCTATTAAGTGAATGTGAGCCACATAGCCATCCAGCGAGTTTTTAAGTAATTAACCCCTTAACCGGCAAAACCGCCATATTACGGGTAAATTCAACTAATTGTAAATAATTTTATGGTTTTTACCAAAATAAAAAAATCGAATGCCGATTTGCAAGGATGAAATATCGATTCACCGGATCGATTCAGTACTGCATATCGATTTCAAAAATCGATCTTTTCGACCTGAAAAATCGATTCTTCGATTAATCGATCTCAGATCGCCATCCCTACTGCGTGGAGCACCGTTACTGGCATGTCACTAGGCGCGTCGTTGTGAATAAGTGTGTTGTGTTTTTTGTTACATTTTCTACACGCCCCGAACTTACACGCAATCAATGAATGCCCTGGTCGTAAACAATTCTCACATAGCTTGTTTGCGGATATAAATTTCAATTTAGTGTCTAAATTAGAGTCCAAAAACCGTTGACATGAATATAGTGCGTGATCAGCTTTACACATAATGCACGATTGCTTATGCGTGGTTCGTAGCTGTGGCTTGTTGGTGGAAATGTTGCAGCGTACCTTGCTTATCGACGCATTGTGCGTGGCCGTGTTATGCCTTTTATAATCATGATTAGTGATTTTGTTGTGCGAAACCTGCAACGTTTCCAACATATCAGCGCGGTCTCTCAAAAACATTAGCAGATTATCAATTTTTAGGCATGAATTAGAATCGCTGTGACGTGTTGTGCATTTAAACTGTTCCCACTCACGCTCGGTAGTATCACAGTACAGAACAGTAGGTTATCTAAGGCCGCCCGCCGAGTTATTAGCCTACTCTTGCGTTGATCCCCAGGGTTGTGACTTTTACTTTTAGTTAATATTTTCGAACAAGCAGCACTTGATCTAAATTTATGTAATAAAAAGCATATTATGATTGAATATTTGTTTGCGAAATCGTTATTGAGGCACCCGAAAACACTACAATATATTTTTCCCCTTTTTGAAGTCATGATACTCGTAATAATTAATATTATGGTAAGTGGCCGGCGAGAGTTGACGATCGCGAGCGGTCATGTGACGTACGCGCATGCTCACAGTCGCGCGGCACAGCCCGTACTGCCGCTACCTTATTCCCCCATATATTATGCTAGCGTGTGCGTGAAATCGCGTGCCGACACGGCGCGCGGCGCGCACGCACACATTCAAACCGAGAGCGGCACGTTTGTATGAAGATATTTTACTGTTCTTTACTGTGGTAGTATCATCCAACTTAGACGTAACAATAAAAATTATTAATGTATCCCAGTGCTCAGTTGGTTCGCCTAAGATTTTTAATGCGCGTAAATTCTTAAGTACTGTGTCTATGACTCGTCTAAGCAAGTGGGGTGATTCTTTAGACAGTTTAGAAATTGTAAATAACGCCTTGACGTGATTATGAACCAATAGACTGCTATTGTTGTATCTGTTGAGAAGCAACTCCCATGCTACCGAATAGTTATCGGCTGAGAACTCAAGAGAATCAATGACTGTCTTTGCGCTCCCCTTTAATGACGATTTAAGATAGTGAAATTTTTGTATATTACTGATTTCTCTAGAGTTGTGCACTAGGGACAAGAAGGTGTCTCTAAATTCGAGCCAATGCTCGTACGCACCGTGGAAAGTGGGCATGGATATAGTGGGCAGTTTTATTGATTGTAACTTGTTACTACACGCACTATTACACACATTGGAACTCTCATTTGCCTCGGTCTCTTTAAGGATATGCTCGGCCCTAGATAATGCGCTATAATAGCTGTCTTCAAACAATTCTCGTTGGGTTAACTGTGCGTCTAAATCACACTCGCGTACGATTTTTTCGATTTTTGTTTGAAGATCGCTAAATTCAGTAAATAAACTTGCTGCGCCCTGAATGCGTAACCTTAAATCAATGCGTTTATGACTAGACAACTGTTCATTTGAAATACTATTGATGTAATTCGCTAATCTAGTCAGTCTACCTTTAATAATGCCACGCGATTTTATACACTCAGAAAGTAAATCATTATCATTTTCGCTATTAGCAATAGGTCTATAAGGTGACTTATCGCGGGTTACGGACTTAGTAGCCTGTTCTAGACTCATTCTGGTGGTGTGTGAAAGGACTTACGGTTTTTTTTCCGGGACAGCACAGATGATGCGAACTGCGTTGTAAAACTGTCACCGATAGCGTAACACGATCACTGAAACGTAAATAAAGCACGGTATCACACAACTGAACTAAGAGGACAGGGTTAGGGAGGATGGCTGGCCGTACCGAAAATGCGTTTTTTCTGATGTAGGTCCTAGCTGCAAGTCCTCCGACGCCTTAACCTGAGTCCCGTGAGCTCTTAGAAGCTTTTTCTTGCGTTTCGTAAGCTGAATCTCCTCTGCGGTCGAGCTGCTTACGATGATGTCCAAAGGTCACCGAGTCGTATCTTGCGAAATATGCGACGAAGAAGGACCACACGAAGTATGTTTGCGCCTTTTGGTGATGATAAGCTCCCAAGAAATAAAAAGATGTTGATCCGAGCAAGAAATATAATTGTGATATTAGCTACAATGAGTATTGAGCGGTTACAGATTTGAAGTTAAAGTTAACAATGTAGGTAAGCTAAAAATAGGAAACGATTGTAACGGTTAACTGAGTGTTGTCGCAGTTAAATATTAAAATAATTTAAAACGCTCTCTATGGGAGCTTGAACAGCCACTGAAACTCATATATATAGATACAATTTTTTTGCAGATATTAAAGGGTAGGTTTAGTCAAGTCTTACTGGTTGTTGATGAAAATAATGCTATATCATAATTATCATTAATAGCTTAGACCATATGGGAATAAATTGGAACTTAACACCACCGATGATTTTGTGCTATTAAATGAAAAAAAACAGCTCTAAACATTGTTTTTAAAGACATTCTATATTTATTAAAGACCCATGTAAAGCTGTTTATATAACCAGTTTTATCTATTCTTAAACTTTTAAATTAGTTAATCGAATGTATCAACTGGAAACTGATTTACTATTTTACTGTTTACTAGTCTATAAGTCTATAATTTTATTTGTTTATTTTTAATCATAAAAGATTAGCATCAATTAATAGCAAGAGTAGCATCTGTTGCCAAACAAGGTAATACATAACCTGTATTTCAGCATACAGCGCTTCTTGCCTCGGAGCATGTAGAACACGTTAATTTATAAGCTACAATAACAATTTCTCTTATACTATATACTACTTATGATTACTTTTTATTGAGGAAATGGAATGATACTCCTCTCTGTGTGTAAAATGTAGATAAGTGGGTGTATTTGAGAGGGTGAGTATAATTTATATTTAAATTTAGATGGATTCTATTTGACACTTTCAATTACCATTCATCGTACTATACCAATCAATTTTTCTGTTTCGTCATAAGCCTTTGTCACAAGGAAGGCAGACACTGCTTTTTCCACCGCTGTTTTATTCATAGGATATATATTAATTATTTTATTGATTTTGTTGTACACAATTGGACCCAAAAATGGACACAACCTCTGGGCCGAGGTTGTTTTCGTCCCAGAAGTCTGATTACACGCAGCAAACCATCTACGCCTCTTTAAGAAATCAGGGAAGTAATCTAACAGGGATTGCTGTTGTGAAGCAGCATCCTAAATGAGAACAGTTGTCGGACTGTCAAAACCTCACAGTACTCATAAAGAAGTTTAGTGGGATACAGAAAAGATTTAAAAGTAGAAATTTTAAGTATCGTCCTTTGCACTACCTCGAGTTTCTTAAGTCTAGTTGTAGGAGAATCTCCCCAGGATGATATGCAGTATGCAAGCAGCGACTCGCACAAGGCATAGTAAATCCTAGTAAGCGTAACCGGTGGAACAACATGTCTTAATGATTTAAAAACGTATACCAATTTACGAATTCTCTTAGCTAGAATATCTTTATCTTGCTTAAAACTAAGATGACCATCAATTGTGACGCCCAGGTGCTTTATGAAGTTCACCCGCTCAAGTAGCAAGCATTGGCATTGCGTATCCCTATGGAAGTTAGAACAATTATGAGCAACAAGATTTAGTTGATGAGTATAATTGCGCCAAGTAAAAGCTAAATATTTAGTCTTTTCAGTATTTAAAGTTAAAATATTGTTGTCTATATACGTCTCTTCCCAAGTTTCGCATTAAAAATAAGGGCAGTATCATCGGCGTACGAGATAATTCTTCCTTGAAACTGGTCTAGGCATAATTCATCATTCATATAAATTATGAAAAGAGTTGGCCCTAAGATACTGCCTTGTGGTACACCATATGTTAGTGGAAGATCAGAACTAGCGTAAGTTCCTATGCTTACACTCTGAAGCCGATCTGATAAGTAGTCATCAAAAAGATCAAGCTGTTTGACTCTTATACCGATTTATTCCAACTTTTTAAGAAGTATGGGGACAGACACCGTGTCGAATGCTCTGGCCAAGTCCACAAATATAGCTATACATTTGCTGCCTCGATCCAAATTGGTCTCTATGTAATTAGTGAGTTCATTTACTGCATCATCTGTGGATCTCCCTCGACGAAATGCATACTGGAACTCAGACAACAACTGTTTCGATTCAAGGTAATCTAATAGTCTTTTATTAATAATTTTCTCCAGTATTTTTGAAAGTTATGGAAGTATTGATATAGGACGATAACTTTCGACCCGGCTTCGATCCCCCGTACCCTTAAATATTGGACGGATTTGAGATATTTTCAGAACCTTAGGAAAGATGCCATTTGAGAGACACATGTTAAATATGTGCGTCAGATGTGGGACTAAAATGTCTTTATGTTCTTTTAGCAATTTGTTGGATATGTCATCCCAACCTACATTACATTCATTTTTAAGACTGAGTATAAGATTATTTACTTCAGTATCATTTGTGTCATTAAGAACAAAAGAGCTGAATTGTTTATTTAAGACATCTGAGATGGTGCCTAAGCCTGGTGTTGTATCTATTTTTTCTGCTAAAGATTTGCCCATATTTGCAAAGTAATTGTTCACAAAATTTACAGAATTTTGAGGACAGTCTGATATACTCAATAATTCTTTAGAAACTGAAGTACTTCTAACCGTGTTTGTGATAGTTTTAACAAAATCCCAAAGCTTTTTATTATCGTTACCTGCTTTCTGAATGAGTTCCCTTTCACAGGTACGCTTAACTTTTTTACTAAAAATTTCGATGACAAATATAGGTTGATTTTAAAACTGAGTTTTCAGGACATGACTTAGACTTTTTATGTAACTTATCTCGGTTTCCAATGCATCGCAGAAGACCAGGTGTAATTCATGGCTTAATGATCCTTTTTGGACGCGATAATGTAATGGTTTTTAGAATCAATTTGAATACCTTTTCTGATTTCATTTATTATATTTTCAATTGCAAAATTACAGTCGTTTGTTTCATAAATGGGACCAAAATTTATATTTTTTATATATTTACCTTAATTTTTACTGTCAATCATAGTGCGGGTTAGGGCTGCAAATTGGCGGATTGGTGGTGACTTCATGCATATAATCACCGTGTTGTGGTCTGTTTGAGTTGATTTAACTACCAAGGTCAATGATGGAATTTTCGTTCTCAAAAATATATGATCTAGACAAGTCTTACTTCGCGCGGGATAGTGTGAGAAGGAAACAGTCCATGATAAACGGTCAAAGCTAAATTCTTTTCTGTAAAGGCGGTTGAATTCTCAGGTATTATATCTAGATTTATATCACCGGCCAGTGCAATATTTCTAAATCCCGATATGCTTTGCAATATATTACACAGGCCTGCAAAATGAGGGTCATAACTTCCTCTCTGAAATTTGATAGCTGATTCTAGGCTATTTTGGTGCGCTGATTACGAATATGTGCTTAATTTTTCTCCATCATCTCCAGATTTTTCAGAAAAGGTACAGATAGAAAATAGGAAAAAAATCACAAGTTTTCACATAAAAAAATATATATTTAAAGAAGTTCATTACTTTTAACTTAAAAAGCTACTAAAATATGGTAACAACTAATTACTAGTATAAATTACATGTAAATTTTATTTGTGGAACCTGGTCCTTTTTCCCTGGAAGCTTCGGTTGTGCGATTTTCGCTTAAATTTCCGGTTTGGATCGTCGCGCTTCAACAACCAACGAAAGTCCGCCATCATGCTAGTATTACATCTTCCTTGATACCGGACTTCAAGTTCTTTCAAATCTTGGTGAAATCTTTCGCCTTGTTCTTCGTTAACGGCTCCTAGATTTTCTGGGAAGTAATCAATGTGTGAATTGAGGAAATGAAGTTTCATGCTCATATTACAACCCATTACACCAAAATTTGTAATCATTTTGGCCACTATTTTTTTATAGTGGGAGCTTTTAATGTTCCCCAAAAAGTTTTTCACCACTTCCTTAAATGACTGCTATGCTTGCAACTCGATATCATTAAGTTTTTCATCAAACTTTTCCTCCGACATTAATTTTCGTATATCAGGGCCAACGGAAATGCCTTCTTTTAACTTAGCTTCTGATAAAGATGGAATAACTGAATGCAGATATTTAAAGCATTCCCCATCTTTATTTAAAGCCTTCACAAATTGCTTCATTATACCCAATTTGATGCGTAAAGGTGGCAGTAAAACTTTTTCTCTGGGAACCAAAAAAAAAAAAACAAACTGTTCAAGCACGTTTTTGATTCCTGGGGTTAGTTGAGTTCTTGGAGGCCATTCCTTTTTGGTCCAATGATGTTGTTTATCCCGGCTATCCCTATTACAAAGAAAGCACGGGTATTTAGTATAACCACCTTGTTGGTCTAGTAGCATGTTTATGATTTTCAAATCTCCACACAACATCTAACCGTGTTGTTCATAAGCTATATTAGCCAAAAACTTTTCCTAATTTTCATAATATTCCCTTAAATGGACAGACTATGCAACAGGTAGTGAGGCATATGTATTCCCATTATGTAGAAGGACTGCTTTCATGCTTCTTTTTGAGGAGCCAATAAACAATCTACACTCGTTAGGATCGTATTCAATGTCGTACATTTTCATCAAGCCTGGAATATCTTTACAGTACACTAAATCTTGATCTTCAGCGAAGAATGGAAGAAAATCTTTTTCTCTGTGACGGTACCATGAAAATAAAGTACCAGGTGCAAGCATATTTCTTTCTTTTAATCGTGATCCGAGGAGTTCCGCTGCATCTTTGGGGAGATTCAAATCTCTTGTCAAGTCGTTTAAATGTGACTGTGAAAAGAGCTGACACTCGTTAGATTCTACTTGAAATTCAGGATCAGATTGGTATACATCCTTTTCATCTGTATCACAGTCAGAATCTTCAATTTGTATAGCTGGAAACGGGGGCTGAACCATTTTGGAATCGCCAAAAATTGCAGGCGCAATTGATGACACGTTTGGATAGTTGATATCCCTTTTATTTTTAGAATTGTATCCAGTTATATCATAACAACAAAAGTAACAATCGTTAACATGGTCTTTAGGCTCTCTTCATAGCATACGCGAAATGATTTTGAAGCTATTTTTCTGTCCTTTTGACCACTTGCGAAGTTCTAATAAACAAGTCGTACAAATTTTATGAGGAGTCCAAGTTTTGTCTTAGTTACTTAAAACGTATGCAAAATAACTTTTGTAAATATTTTTCACAAAGTCTGTAATGCTGTTTCTTTGTTTTATCACCATAAATTTACCGCAAATATTAAACAACTTCGCGATGACATTTTAAAGTTTATGTAGCAAGAAGTGCAGTTCAAATGGTAATTTTCTAAATCAGTGCGGGTACATATATAAAAACCCTTTGGTTTATCTTTATTACAACCTTTTCTAAAAATATTTAAAACAATTATTACAAATATTTTTTTTTTACCTGATCATTGTGTATGAATGGGCTCATTACTAAATTAAGCCAAAATACCCCTTTTTCGACATGTTTAAAGCGAATTACACATTATGTAGTAAATAATAAATTACTGATTGCATTAATTTCTATGCCCTCTTACACTAATTAAATGCAATAAAAATTAAGCTAAGGTTATTTAATGACATTTTATAAATTTTAAAATGTAGGCGCTCAGACATTTTTGAGCAAAATCTTAAATATTCAATATCAATTAATCCTGACGTGATGGATATTTTTTTATTATATTTCTCGTAATCAGCACATCAGAAACTAGAGAAAACGTTACTCAGATTTCAAAGAGGAAAACCATTGCAGACCTGTGTATCAAGAGATATTAAAAATGGATCCACGTTATGGTATGACGGGGATCAATATATTGCAAGGATAGCAGTATCCTTATATCTAAGTTTAATTAGAAGAGTAGCACTATTACTTTAATTAAAAGACTAGTACTATTTTCTTTGCTAAACTTTAATTATAACCGAATAATGTGAGATTTGCAAGATATGAATGATGATGATTCATACAGTTTGAGCTTTACAAACCTGTTTAATAACCTGTTCTAGAGAATACAACAATAATTCCAAAAAGTGTCTAATTAATATCATCTTGTTGACATTTTCGTAGCGTTGTTTTACACAGTGTGAGATCTTTGGTGTTCAATGTCACATGGTTAAATGCCTTTGATTTCCCCGAATTATTTCCAAAAAATTTGAGTTTTCATATTATTAACTAATTATAAAACTACAATTCTATAAACAAGGGTAGGTAACGTTACCCGCCTTTTATTTTGTTTTTGGAAAAGTATGTGTTCTACTAACCTTATGGTATGTTGTGACATCTTTAATTATTTAAAATTCCCTACGAATTTAAAGTGAAATGCAGTATCACATCAAAATAGCAAACTCTAAACAGGATCACATTTGGCACAACTATTTGAACGGTTCCTTTGTGCGGAAGGGAAAAAGAGGCCTTATGTATACTTAGGTGTTGAATGGTTTTGATTTCTAAGCAAAACATGAGGGTACCAGGCAACGTCTAACAGTTGATTAGTAGTCATCGTGACAATTTAGTTCAAGACAAAGGATAGGATGTGAGTGGAGGCATTGCGCGTGGCGGTTAGCGGCTGGTGGCTGGCGTAGGTAGCTTTTGCTGAGGGGGGAAGGGTCTTGCACTTGCGCACCCCGCCTTAACCTGGCCCGGCCCGAGCGAGCAACAGTCTGCTCGCGTGAGCCGCGCTCGCAATTCGGGCACGTTGCGACGCTTTATCATGACCCATGGTAAGCACTTTTCGATAATTAATCTCGTAGCGGTTGATCCTAATCAGCCAAGTGAAATCAGAAAATCAAAATCTAGCTGAAAAACAAACCCTCATACAAGTTTTCATTGATGTTTTCCCGACAGTTTTCATTATTTATTTACGCGCCCCCAATCTTGTACGGTTTAACTTTGTATTAATGTGTTAAATTTTTCGACCTACGTCTGTTAATGTTGAAAATTATTTTTTTGCGTTATACTAATATAAAAAGATTTGTTATATAGCAGACTGCCACGGGCATCTGATCTTATTATTTATAGTCACCAATTTTAAAATTACGCTTTTTTTAGTTGGTTACAATAATTTGTGGGCCAAAATCTATTTGGTATAATGTTTTCATGAAAAGCTCCGGAAATTCTACAGTTAGAAACTTTACGTCGTAAGTTTTCAATGTGATGGTGGTAAGTACCTTTATTGAAGTTTCATTAAAATTAATCTTCGTTAAAGCAAACTTGACATTTATAATTACAATAGAAACGTTTCGACAAAAATTGCGCTAAGAGTAACGTGATATTATAATTTATTAAAAAGGGATTATTTTCCCGTCCTACGCCTTTTACGGAAACTGCCCAAACATTAACGTTGACGTCACAGTATCCTCCAATTACTTAAAATTGTAAAGCTATTAAATATTCAGATACACGGTTCAATCCTTCGTACGGTAACTCCTTTTCTGTTGAACACACATGGACATAAAGGTTAAACCTCAATTACCCAGAGGTCCGATTCGTTGTAATTAACACTTTAACTTTATCTTAGGACCTGCTTTACTGCGTTTATACTATTGTTATTATTGCCGTAAATCATAGAAACAGTTAATCAACGATTGATGTTCAATTGTTTGTGCTTAAAAAGATAGTCAATTAAATTTATGTCTCAGGCTTCTCTATGGAAGTTATTAGCCTTCCGTCCAAACATGACGTTTGCCAAATAACATATTATGATACCACTGGATAGCGGAATATCGTTAGCAAACTGATAGTAATATCAATAGAGACGATAGTATAAAAAACTATTGAGAGATAGGAACGTTGCGGACCTATTAAATTACAAGCGAAGAAAAACCGTCTGTAGTAATTAGGCTTTTAAATTAAAAACTATTTATTTAATTTTAATTGTTTATTTTTAATATTAAAAATGCAAAAAACATTTAATGTTGAAGAAATCGTGAAATTTTTTCTTTAGATACGATCAAACTCAATATTAGCTAATCGCATCAGATGAGTCACTATAGTGGACGTATTGGTATTTGACTCTAACTTCAGGCGATTTTTATTAACACATTCTATTGTTTAACAATGGACACTACTAGTCTTGCCATAAAAGATTCATTTGTGTAAGTTCTTTGTGGGTACACACTGTTTTATAGATGTGAGTAGTTCGCGTTGAAGAACAAAAGTGAACTGGTTCATTGACAAAAAAGCTGATCTTGTTCTGTTTAGTTCGCTGGACTACTTCGTATCGTTTCCAAACCAAACGAAATCAATAACTTTGCTAAGTTTTATATTTTATTTTTACAGTAAGTATTAGTGGTCATTACTCACTTTTTGATACTTAAAATAATAATAACAATGATTTATTTAATATTTATAATATATGTCGGTAAAGATGATGCTTAATCGTGAGGACACAAGCGCTGCATTTATGCTATCGCTTGGGTACAGCTGTCGTGTGTTCGAGGGAAGAGAAGGAAGTTAGTCCAGATCGGCACCCACCGCGCACAGAAGCATCTGTTCTGTGACCCTTTTACAAATTTATTTAGTTTGTTAATGTTGTATGTGATAAATAAAATAGAGCGAGATTGTGAACGTATGACAGTATATTTTGAAGTAAGGTTTAAAAGTACTTTCGTTTTCATTAACCATAATGTATAAACAAAGAGTTTCTACAACATCCTCCCCTTAATGAAAAATAAAGATAACCTTAATTAATTATGTTATGCCCATGCCTACTACACATCTATTATGTGCTATGCGCCTTAAGGGCTTCGTTAAGACATCTGCCGACATATGATCTGATCGCATATATTTTACATCTATAATGCCATCAGATATCTTTTCCCTAATGAAATGAAATTTCATGTCTATATGTTTCGTCCTATTGTGATGGATTGGATTGAGAGCAATTTTCTGCGCACTTTGGCTGTCGTTATACACTACAACCTTATCAGCGTTACCAGTGATATCAAACACTAACCTCCTAAGAAAAATTGCTTCTTTAGCCGCACTAGTAAGCGACATATACTCCGCCTCAGTTGAAGACAACGCGACTGTTGGTTGTTTTTTGCATTCCCAACTAATAGGCCCTCCTGCCAGAGTAAAGTAGTAACCAGTGTACGACCTACTGTCACTAATACAGTTTGCCCAATCTGCATCCGTATAACCACACAAATAGTCACCCGTCTTCCTGTAAGTAATACAGTAGTTTTGAGTTCCTTTTAAATATTGTAATACCCTTTTTGCGGCCAACCAATGCCTTTTGTCAAAACAAGTATTAAATTGACTTAAATAGCTTACGGCATAAGCGACGTCTGGCCTGGTATTCACAGCTAGATACATAAGGCAGCCTATTAAATTCTGGTAAGGATAATTGCATGTTTCCTTACCCTTTTCCAGCTTATTGTTTTCTAAAGGTGTTGACATTTCTTTGCAATTCTCCATGTTAAAACATTTTAAAACTGATTTAATATATGTCGTTTGACTAACATAAATCTTTTCCTCCGAACGTTTTACATTAAGACCTAAACAATATTCAAGTTTTCCCAAATCTTTTAATGAGAAAAATTTACTTAGAGAATTTTTGACAGTGTCAAAAGTCTTTTTCCTTTTAAATAATACCAAAATGTCATCAACATAGACACTGATAATAACAGTTTCATCACCAAACTTTTTCGTATAGATGCATGGTTCTGCAGAGGTTTTGACAAAACCAATATTTGATAAAGTTTGATTTAATTTAATATTCCATGCACGAGCAGCCTGTTTTAAGCCGTAGAGTGATTTCTTTAATAAACAGACTTTATCTTCTGCACCTGTCTCAACAAAACCCGGAGGCTGCTGCATGTAAACTTCCTCCAATAAGTCTCCATTGAGAAACGCAGTATCTACATCTAAGTGATGTATATTCAACTCCATTTCTGCCGCCAAAGCTATCAGTGTTCGCAAGGACGAATTACGCACTACCGGAGAGAAGGTTTCATAGTAGTCAATGCCCGCCGTCTGGCTGAAGCCTTTGGCTACTAGCCTTGCCTTGTACTTGGCAACTTGACCTTGAGCATCCTTTTTCAATTTGTATACCCACTTGCATTGAATAATCTTCTTATCTTGTTTATCAACTAACGTCCAAGTTTTATTTTTCATTAGCGATTTATACTCGTCATCCATCGCTAACTGCCAGTTTGCACTCTCTTCCGACTTCATAGCAACTGCGTAGCTTTCAGGTTCGTCGGAGTCATACGTAACTGCATTACAAATAAGATTAGTATCAAAACGTTTGGTTATTCTATTTCTGAGTGGATATCTTTCTTCTGTAATTTCTGTACTTTGAGTACACGTATCTTCAACATCAAAAGTCCCGTCTGCGCTGTGAGTTTGCTGTGCTTCTAGTTCCGGCTCACTAGCACCAGCGTCAGTGCCTTGCTCAGTATTTTCACTTCGCCTGTATAAACTGCACACTTGATTGGGTACTGAATCAAAAATAATATCTCCACAAGAAGTAGAAGGGATCGATTCCTTTTGTTGAACCTTCAAATTAGAAAAAGAATTTTCGAAGAAAACCACATCTCTTCCTTTTATCAACCTCCTTGGACAATCTGCTTCACGAAAGTAGTAGCTCTGTGGATTTTTTGAATATCCAACGAAAATGTGTTCTGTCGCCTTAATGTCCAATTTCCTTCTGTAGTTATCTGGAACCTTAACCATGGCGCGACACCCAAAAACTTTCAAATGACTTAAGTCTGGTTTCTCGCCATGCCATGCTTCAAAGGGCGTTTTACCATTGAGAGCTCGATGTGGACATCGATTTTTTAAATAAACCGCTGTCTCCACAGCGTCTTGCCAATAGCCCTTTGAGAGAGAACAATCAGAGAGCATACAACGCGCCTTCTCTACTACCGACCTGTTAGTCCTCTCAGAAACTCCGTTTTGTTGAGGACTGAAAGGAACGGTTGTCTGGTGTTGGATACCTTCCTCCTCCAGGTAATCAGTAAATTCTTTGTTAACGTACTCTGTTCCGTTGTCTGTACGCAACGCTTTTACCTTTAAGCCTGTCTCTCTTTCAACCATAGCCTTAAAAACACAAAACTTATTCTTAACGTCATTTTTAGAAGAAATAAAATATATAAAAATAAAACGTCTAAAATCATCAATAAAAGTCAAAACATATTTATTTCCTTGAAAAGAATTATCCGACATTGGTCCGCATAAATCCGAATGCACTAGTTCTAATTTAGAAGTTGCTTTCTTATATGTTATTTTCTTGAATGGTTTTCTGGCCTGCTTACCCTCTACACAAGCTATGCAGGGCTCTTTATCAACTTCGGTGTACTGAACGCCTAGATTACTTCTGTTAAGTTCTTGTAACCCTATACGGCACAAGTGACCAAGCCGTTTATGCCATAGTCGATAGCTCGATACATCACTATGTACTTTAAACGCTGATAAGGTTTTAGGTAGACTAACCGTACAATCCAAACTATACAATCCACCACAACACGAACCATGTAGCACTGCATCACCTGTACAAGAAAAAGATAAATCATTATAAAATATACAACCTTTCTTATCAAAAACAACACAAAATCCATTATCTACAGCCTTCTTTATAGAAATCAAATTAGTATTTAAATTTGGTATAAAAACTACATTTGATATATTTTTGATACTATTAGAACATTCGGATTTAAAATTATTATTAATAGAAACACTGCCAATGCCAGCACTTGTCAAGACATCTCCGTTAGCAATTGTGACTTGCCCAGTAGAGAACTCTTGTATATTCTCCATCCAATCTGACCTTCCAGACATATGAGCACTTGCTCCAGAATCTACCCACCATTTATCTTTGAACGCCTCGGTACCCACTTTGAATGCGCCAAACAGACTAGATAGGGTGTTTTCTTTCTTCGGGCCAACATTTTTGGACTTTCTGTTAAGGGGACAGTCCGGTCTCTTATGTCCAGGCTCCTTACAGCGGTAACAGACTATTTCCCGTTTTCGTTTAGGATTCTTTTCCTGAACACATAAACTAAGATCCGATTTAATTGGTTCATTATCAGTAGATCGCGAAAATTCTGTTAATAGTTTGCTTTTCACCAGCTCGCTAGAAATCTGCACTGTTGAATTTTCTAGTGCCATTATTAAGGGATCAAAGCGTGACGTCAGTCCTCCTAGTAATATAGCCGCTAGAGAGGCGTCCTCTATTACCTTCCCTATGTCTCCCAAATCTTGAGCTGTGGACATCACTGCTTCAATGTACATCTCCATACTACTAAACTCACTGAGATTGTACCTATACAGCTTACGTTCCAGCGCCAAACGACGACCCATGGACTTATCCTCGTAAGCAGCAGCTAAAGTGCTCCAGGCTTCCTTGGCGCTCTTACAGTTCCTTACGTGCGTTATGGCTGGTCCATCCAATGTCAAGCAAATTTTGGCTAGGGTAAATTCGTCTTCCCTTTCTTTAATATTAGAGGCAGTAGAATCTCCATCAGGATAACCTATTATACATTTCCACAAACCTTCATGTACCAAGTACATTTTCATTTTGAATTTCCAAATAGTATAATCTTGTCTACCTTTTAAAAATATCCCTGCAAGAGATCGTAGACTCGAATTCAATCCATTTTTACCCATATTGATGTGATCGCCCGTTGACATCTTTTGTTTTTATATGTCAGAAAATTTTTCACTTTTAAGTCGAATATTTATGTAAATTCACAACAATCCGGTAAATGTGACTCCCAAAATTACTTTCCACTCATTAAAACTCTATCTTCGTGCTGATAACGTGTTGTATGTAATAAATAAAATAGAGCGAGATTGTGAACGTATGACAGTATATTTTGAAGTAAGGTTTAAAAGTACTTTAGTTTTCATTAACCATAATGTATAAACAAAGAGTTTCTACAACAGTTAAATTAATTGAGCCTACTGGCGCTTACAATAGACTTAAGATATAAATAGTGTAGTGATAACTTATTTTTTTTTTCTTTTAGTGTTGTTATTTATTAGGTGTGTTGTTAGCTTACTAAGTAAACTTTGTATATTCAAAATAATTGTTTATTTTATTATCTCGAAGAACCCACGAAGATGGAACTGAATAATGATACCCCACTGATGTTGCACAGAGCCATTCTGCGAGATATATATGTGTATAAATAGAGAAAATAACATCATTTGTTTTACTATTTCTTATATTAATCTAGATATTTTTTTCATTAAAGTGTTTTTTTGTAATGTTGAAATAACAGCTATTTACTAAATGCATAATAAATTTTAAATTTTTTGTCTGTCTATTGGTCTATTTGTTCCAGCTAATCTTCGAATTGACTAAACTGATTTTGACGGGAATTTACCTGACAGATAGCGCTTGTTATAAAATACGCAGGCCACGACTATTTATTTATAGAAATCTTAGATAATATATTCTTTAAAAGATGAGATTCAAATTTAGATTTATTTGAAATGAGCTAGTAAAATAAATTTGTTTATGTATATGACACGTCGATCAAAATGTTTGCCATACCAAAAAAATAGTATCTCTTTTTTCATGTTAGTGAAATATTATATGCAAGGCTATTTTCACAGTAAATACAGAACAGTAGGTTATCTAAGGCCGCCCGCCGAGTTATTAGCCTACTCTTGCGTTGATCCCCAGGGTCGTCGCTTTTACTTTTAGTTAATATTTTCGAACAAGCAGCACTTGATCTAAATTTATGTAATAAAAAGCATATTATGATTGAATATTTGTTTGCGAAATCGTTATTGAGGCACCCGAAAACACTACAATATTTTTTCCCCTTTTTGAAGTCATGATACTCGTAATAATTAATATTATGGTAAGTGGCCGGCGAGAGTTGACGATCGCGTGCGGTCATGTGACGTACGCGCATGCTCACAGTCGCGCGGCACAGCCCGTACTGCCGCCACCTTATTCCCCCACATATAATACTAGCGTGTGCGTGAAATCGCGTGCCAACACGGCGCGCGGCGCGCACGCACACATTCAAACCGAGAGCGGCACGTTTGTATGAAGATGTTTTACTGTTCTTTACTGTGCTATTGTTCAGACCCGACGTGACATATTTTATACCTTCGCTGCGTCAATTCTTTCTAATATATTTATATTATAATGATAGGTTCGTTATACTACATATGTAAATATAAGTCTTTTTTTAAACGCTGTCAATTATTTTTCTATGATTATTACGTCTGTAAACTCTGAATGCTTCGATGACATTTGCAGAGAGGTTATGTCGTCTGCTGGGGTGAGTGTAACTTTGCGGTAAAGAGACTCAGAGAGCCATTATTTCGAAGTTTTTTAGTGTTCCGAATCACCTGAAGTCGCAAAACTAGTACCATTCCGTACTCTATTATGAAAAGAAGTAACAAAGGCGGCTAATTGAAAAAACCACATTAATTGAACTAGTATTGCCATAGTGCAGTATTCATTTTCGATGTACTGCCTACCATTTATAACATAATTGCATAATGTGCGCATTTCTCATCAGAAAACGATATATCTCCGAAAAACGGCGCCCAATTACGAAATAGCTACTTAACTGTATATATAGCTCTCATATTATAACGATCACAGCCTTTTTATGTGGTCCATTAGATAGAGTGATGCTCAATTAATCTTCATAAATGCGGCGTATTGCTTCTTAAAAGTGTGTAATCGTTGTTTTCGGTATACAGTGGCATGATAGGTAGGAATTCTACTCCGGCCTAAATGAATGTTTGACAAAAAAAAATAAACAGTTGAATTAAAATAGGTATCGAGTATTGGAAAAGTTCACGCCCATATTGTCATATAGACAGGTCTAACAATAAACACTTAGGTATACATGCCGTTAGGTATTCCTGTCTAACAAGAGTCATAAATATCAAGGAAATTACAAAAACAAAGATTCTAGAAAATCTCCAAGGGAAACGTAATAATTCATTGTATTAACTTGGAGATAATTGTAAAATAGCTACTCAATAAGATAATTTGTTGAAATTAATTTTGATCTATTTGTTCAAATTAGTGTTAGATGGGAAATGACATTAAGTTTATTTTATTTTTCAAGGGGTTTTATTTTCTATAACAGTTTTTGAACGATAATGTACTGCATTGTATGTTATGCACTGCACTGTCTCTTATCAATTAAGAATAGCTTTTTTTCTTAAAAATATTGTTATATATACAATAAAATCTACTGTTTTAACTTTATAAAATTAGTAATTTAATTAAAAATTATAATAAAGAGAAAAACAATTTGATTTATTATTATATCAAATAGAATTCCAAAAACTGGAATGTAACTTTCTTTGACTAGCAGGCAGGACAGGAGTTGTACCAGAGGTTGACTTATTTTGGAAACTACGTATGTGAAATATTATATACATATAATAAAAGAAGCATGAAACTTATGAATTTTATAAATAAGTCATTGTTAAGGGGTGTAGCGATTAAAAATACGCTGTTCCCCATCAGGCATACGCTTTTTAGATTTTAGCTTACATCCTTTTTGAGTAGCTATTTTTGGGACAAACTAAACATACAAGACGCAAATGCACAGCTAATAGGTATGATCTGGATGACTTTTCTTTGTTTTATATTGATTGTTACTACTTCTTACTAACTGTGTTATAATATATCCTTATAGACAAAATATTTTCATAGATATATTGAGAAGCAACTGGTAAAACTTTAATTTCTTAAAAAGTTGTCAAATGAAATATCTGGATCGCAAGTAGCGTATGGTAGACACCGCTTATTATCATTGATTATTAGAAATAAATATATAATTCACATAATATCACTTTTGAAACCAACTAACTGTTGATTTTATATTTACATTAATATGTATAATCAATTAATCATTATCTAACATAAAACTTTCATAAATGGTCGCGTTACTCCTTTATGACACCATATACTACAACCGAGGCTCGAGTTTTTCTCTTCTTCAACTACAGGAAAACTTCAACTACAGGACCTCTACAAAAATGGGAATTTTGTTTGCCATAACGATGCTTAGCAGGCGGGTTGGAGATGGCCGGTTCAGAAAGTATTGTCTTTACAATTTCTGCTGAATGGGGCCATTCTTTTAAATTGGCAATTAATATAATTTCTGCTTTAAAGTATTATTTAAACTGCATTAGACAGATGAGAATTAACCTTAACGGCGGCTTTCAGAACCGTTCTTCGCTTAATGGGTCATAAAAGAGTATGATTTCGCGTTTTCTTATGTAATAAGAACTTCCAATATACGGCTACTGCAATGGATGATATAAGTTAGAAACTTTCATTTTCTAAGGTATACCTTCACACAGAATTTATTGATTGACCTATATATTTTTCATAAAATGGGAATAATTAAATAAATATTAGACAACATTACATACATTGTTCTAAAGCCAAATTAAGTAGCTAAAGCACTTGTGTTAGTTAGTTAGTTAGTTTTATAAGGCATTTTCCGCACTTAGCCTCGGGCACTTAGATTGGGCCATTGTACATGATTGAGTTTTCATCTTTTATTCCAGCCATCCTAGTCCATCCCAAAAGGCGATTAGCCTTTTGAAAGCACTTGTGTTATGGAATTTATAAACACGTGTGTTCGTGTTACCATTAAAACCGGTATTCTATGTATGATATGGTAGGTATGTATGGTAAGCGGCCAAACGTGGTTCCGCTACAATTCAGAATTATCTAGAACTTATCTGAGCGCTTTGAATTAGTGAAATGATTGATGTTACATTTATTGCAGCTAGTAAAAACTTATCTCATACATAACTTTAAAAAAATTATAACGGTTTACAGCAATAGGTTTTTAATTTATACTGAGCATCAAATTTTACCTAAAATAAGAACAATACGATACATCTAATATTCTCGAAATAGTCTAAAATTGATACGTTTAAAATAGCAGCTTTTCTAATAATGTATGTTAGAACTGAGGGACGAAATTATGACTACATGAATAGATAACAAGTGCATATCTATACTAATATTATAAAGAAGTAAAGTTTGTGTGTTTGTATATTTGTTAAATTGTCAGGGGTAATCCCGGGATCTACTGAACCGATTTTAAAAATTCTTTCACCAATAGAAAGGCACATTATTGCTGAGTGTCATAGGCTATATTGAATGCTAGAAAAAATTTAAAGAATTTTGTCCACCCGTGCGAAGCCGGGACGGGCCGCTAGTTTTGATATAAATACATTAAAACGTGGTGTTCTTGATGTAACATTAAACAAGCGTGCATCAGATCATGCCAAACCCTTCCAATTTGAGGCCGTAATCGAATGAATTATTATCACAAAATTAGTACAGTGTTTATCAAACATGTTACTAAAGTTATGACCATGAGTTCCTAAAAGAGATTTTGGCTTTACGCAAGTGTAAAGCTGAATCTAACAGGATATTTGGATTCAATAAACGTAATTGGATTGCGAGAAAAATTGCTATTCTTCAAAGAACGAAATAGGAATTATTTAATCTGCAAAAACTTTGATGTTCAAATATTTAATCATACGCTTTTTTAATATTTCATAAAGTAAACGTTTTTATGTTGATTATATTTTAGAAAGCCATCAGATTCTGATCACAGCTTGATGTCAATGCAGAAGTGTGGTGTTGTGGGTGTTAGTTTTTAAAACATATGAGTGATGAATGTACTGTTAAACTTAAAATATAAAAATGTTAGAGTTTCTTGACGAAATAAGTTGTATTCCATGTACCTATGTTCTTATTTAAATCTCAAACCGAATCTATATTTGAACTAGGAAGGCTAGGCCTTAATAAAAAATTATGGTATCTTTATATCTTTATATATATAATTCTTCTGTGAGTGTGTATGTCACTAAACTCCTCCTAAACGGCTGGACGGATTTGAATTATTTTTTTTGTGTGTGTTCAAGGGGATCTGAGAATGGTTTAGATTCACAAATCAGCCCGGCAGATGGCGCTGCAGACGGTATCTAGGTTATTTATCTATACTGCAAAAATAACAGGCAGGACAACGTCTGTCGGGTCCACTAGTACTCGTATATAATTCTTCTGTGAGTGTGTATGTCACTGAACTCCTCCTAAACGGCTGGACCGATTTGAATGATTTTTTTTGTGTGGATTCAAGGGGATCTGAGAATGGTTTAGATTCACAAATCAGCCCGGCAGATGGCGCAGCAGAGGGTATCTAGGTTATTTATCTATACTGCAAAAATAACAGGCAGGACAACGTCTGTCGGGTCCACTAGTGTATGTATATTACTTAACACAAATGTTATGTTTCAGTTTGTAAGTTCTTAAATAAAAATTCTTTAATTTTTAAATGTTATTAGTTTGATAAATCAGAACTTGGTTTCACTACACTTTTATACAAAATTCAAATGTTCAGAAACACTATAAAGTTAGCACTACCACGACTCCCAGTTCGAAGGTCCTCGCTCGAATGACCAACCGTCTGACTCCAGCTTAGCTCGTTAACATTTTTTTTAAGAAAAGAGATTGGTCAGAAGAGAAGAGACGATTGGTCGTTAGTGGTTAGCGGAGTTATCGACCAATACAGATGAGCAAATGTGTTGCCAATTTAAAAATAAAAGGTAAAATATTTAAAACTTATTAATAATCTAAAATAATTGAATCGTTTAATAATCATCACATTAGTTAATATTATATTTTATTATAATTAAAGTATAATAGATACATAGATGTTTCTTCTTTATCGATTATTCGATATTTCTAAAAGTAGTAATACTTTTGGATAAGATTCGATGTTTTAGGTTGTAGTTACCTAGTACATGAAGAGATGGCGCTGATAGTTATCTTAAGAAACACGTGGAAAAATCAACCCGTCTGTCAATGTTTCAGTAGTTCAATTTGAAGAACTCTCGCACTTACTTTTTCTAGTATTCTTTTTATTTCAGTAATATGTTTTCCGTTCAAAGTACGACAAGTTGCAATATTTAAGTAAGATTTTTTTATTTAAAAGTTGTCAAAGTCCTATATTTATAATATTTTTTGTTATTTAAGCATTTAATTGCTTGATTTTTATTGGAGCGTAGCTCCCATGGATCAGCTTCAATGACGAAATGTCTGTTAAGCCATAACTTTCAGAGTTCTTAACCGATTTTAATATTTTTTGTGTGGAAACGAATCAACAGTATAGGACCAGATTGTGATGGAGCCCGAATTTTTAAGTTCGCAAAACTACCCATCGTAACAAAAAAATTTTTTTTTAGGTTATACGCTCCGCTCCCATATATGGTGCTAGCGTTGCTTTAGGCTTAGCGGCTGCATCGCCTAGTATTTAAAGTGTTTTTCTGGCAATAATTTCTTGTCATATAAAAATACAGTTAAATGGTAAATGCATGTGTGTATGTTAATGTTTGTCAATTGGTTCCGGGTCAATTTACGAAAAACTTGGAAAAATTTTACGAATCTGTCACAGTAGCGTGATGGTGTGTGTCTTGCCTGATAACTGAGACAAGTTAAAATTTTTCGAGTTATTATTTCTTTAAATGAAAAATCCTATATTTTATGTGTTAAGACATTTAAAAATCTAATTTTTGAGCGAAGCTCTCTTTTAGGCAACTCACAAATTCCCTCCTGCTACTTAACGGTTCAACAGATTCGAACGAATTTTGGCATGAACATGCATAATTATAACCTGACAGACATAGGCTATGAAAAAAAATATAGACTTTACCATGGAGGAATAATCACCAAAAGAAAAATTCAAAAGCTGATCACAGCCAAATCTCTGAGACTACATTGATGAAATTTGGCGCCAAAACTCACATCGTGGTCGTGACTAATTTGCAAAAAAAAGTTATGAAGTCGGACATACCATAGAGGAATAATCACCCTTCAAAAATCTAATTGCTTCGCTCAGTATTTGCAAACAGCAGCATTTATTGCAGACCTAGTATATAATGTAAGTATGAATTTCTTAGTATATTGTGTTTTAATAAGCACTGACCGTTTTAACAAGCGAGCTTACAGTATCAATTGACAATCGTCACGTTGTTCAGAGAGAAGCGGGAGTTGTAAATTGCGTCGTTACTGCTTATCTAAGGCCTCAAAATCTCGGATCGTCCTTCGGATGAAAATAAGAAGTAAAAGAATATTGGAGTTTATTTTTAAACCTTTTACGATCTAAGTAAATTACCGCTTTGGGTTAACGCTAAACAATAGTTAGTTATTGGGCATTAAGATCTTAAGAGAGCTGTTTTATCTTTTAATTATTCGTTTCTGAAAAAGGATATTCAAACATTACGGATTTGAATTTTTGTTTTTCTAAGAACTAGGCTAACGTGTTTGATCCTTCAAAAACTAATGAGACTTTTTTATTTGTACATCCGAATAATCACTAAGATATTTTACAATAATCAATGACTCTATAATTAACAATTATGGTAAAGCTTTACATCACAGATTCGCTTCTTAAATTAAGTTATACCTTTTTATATAACGAATAATACATAGGGAATTCCTTTTTATATGTGTAAACTCTCTGTATATTCATTTAGATTAATTTTTCTTGATTATTATCACACAAAATCAACTGTGATTCCAACATAGTGAATGTTTTTATTTTTAGCTTTTAATGAAAGCTAAAATTAAACATCAAAAACATTTCATTTTTCTGATGAGTTCTCCGTGTTGTAAATAAGTTCATTTTGTGTTGATAATCTCAAATTAAATCGGAATGAATATACAATGAGTCACTCTTAATCTTTCGAATGTATTGTCAAGTCTATTAAAGCGTCGAACCTTTTTACAACATCGTCGACTTGATTCCAGGAGTTGATCTATTATTTCTTCGTGCGTGCCATAGGAGAAAATGTTCGCCCAATTTTTTTCACATGCTTACATGACTAGCATAACATAACATATTAAATAACTTTTATTATGTACCATGTCCACATTCTACAACATTGCTCAATAACAATAAATTAGGCATTCTTCGTGGCAGTTTTGTTATGTGATTTGTTATGCTACATATACATAGTTTTTGAAGTGATAACTTCTTATGGGAGGGTAAACCGCTTCGTTATGTAACGCGTTTCGGCGCCAGACTATCTGGCTTCCCTTTCATAATGTAGAATAGGTTAAGAATCGACGCAGAAAAAAAAGCGGCCAATATTTGAATTTAGACATTAAAACTTTTTATAATTCAAAAAGTTTTTAATTCTAAATTTACAGATATTGGCTGCTTGTTTATTTCTGCATCCATTCTTAACCTTTTTTCATTTAAAAAGTAATAATCGCGCTAATTTTGTTGTTGACTTTATCACTTTTGTCGGCACTCCTACATTGCCAGTATTTTTTTTTGTATTAAGATAGTTATAATTTTCTTTATATGCCTTATGATTATTATAAATATCAGCTAAAAAATAATGGCACAAGTTGTCCCCTTTAAACTGAGCAGAGGTTAAGTACTTAGATTTGTTATTTTATTGTACAATCTCCACAGATATATTTCGTGCCATATTAATATTATCTTTTTTATTGAATAACACACCAGACAAAACATCCAAAAGTATTGGTCGTTTTATTGGTTTTCAACCTCAAGCGTTCAATTGAGCTATGGGTTCCTTTAACATTGCTATATGTATTTAATTTGCTTTGACTCGGTATTATAATGAAATTATATGAATCTCTGATTTCATATTAAAACAGAAAATAATTTCTATAACTTACGATTTGACTGAGCGTACCATACCAGACGTAAGGCAGACCGTTCAACTTCATTGCGTATGTTTGTGATGAACTTATTCTTTTATCTGGGTAATAATAGTCAAACAATTATTATCATATAGCCTTTAAAATCTTTCTTTCTTTAAAAGCTTAAATTATAAAGTTGCGCAGAAATTGAATAATGTACCTGAATTTATTACTGTGCGTGATTATAAAAATCACGTTCAAATTATATGGCGAGGGTTATAGCTATGTCGAAGTATTTTATCTGAATAATTTATCTAAAATGGATGCTTCTGTAGCATTTTCGAGCTTGATCAAGAGAAAAACACGTCTTTAGAGGTCCTTAACATGGCTCGAAACGATAGCGTCTGTCATCTTTATCTCCAATCTTATATAAAATTACGAGGGTTTTTGTTTATTAGTCATGGTGCTGGTAAATTAGAATAAAAATGGGTGTAAGATGTTTATTTAAGCTGTTACAATTTTCTTGGAAAAAATATATGTGTTTCATTAGAAGTTCATTTCTAAAATTGCTAAAGGAGAAAGTATTTTCATATATTGTGTGTATGTATTTTTCTTTGGAATACCATAATTTATTAGTCATTTTCTATTTCATTGAGAGTACTACTTACCCTTCTAGCTTTACAATGGTGTGAAGTTATAATTGTAAACAAACCTTAATATTAAGCTAATTTGTGTCTTTTTACTATCGCTAAATAAATTAAATAGAACAAAGGTAAAAAACTAAATACGGAAATTAATTTGATATTTTTAATTGAGAGGATAATAGTAGAAATGAAATAAATTATATGGATACAGGATTTATATGTATACATATAATTCGGATTGTTTTTCGACGGTGAAATGATGACCTTGAAGGTCATCTTTTCATTCGCATTCTTAAAAATGATGTTTAGCTCCATGAGAGAAATTGGTGCCAGCTTACTTGGTGTTGTATAAACGTGGATGACGAGTTAACAAAGACTGCCAACCTGTTTTGAGATTATGCATACATAGTTATTTCGACATTTGATAATGATTGCCTATCAGTTTCAAGTACAAATGAGACAAAAAATATTGTTTAATCAGATTCTATTTCCTTATTACTCTCGCCAAAATAATGCGCCTTATCAATAATTGCTTTCTTTCTTTCAATATTTGCAATAGAACATTATAGATTGCTATCGTTATTTTTTTATATAAATATGAAATACTTGTACTTATTTATATATATATAGTAAGGGTTCACTCTTGATCCCAATCAAGCCCGGGGGCCAAGACAGAATCCACGATGGAACGAGCTAACCTACAAGGTGCCTATTCAACCTGGCTCTAAAAATGGATGGGTTATAAGTTCTCGGAAATACAGACGCAGGGAGGAAGTTCCACTCTTTTGCTGTGCGAATTATGAAGGGTGTTGAGAAGCGCTTGGTGCGACAGGTAGGAATAGCAACCAAGAAAGGGTGGTAGCCCGCAGTGCGTCTGGATGTCTGATGGAAAAAAGGAGGTGGCGGTATGAGCAAATGCAGCTCTTGAGCACAATCTCCAAAGTACAACCTGTAAAAACCGACAGACAGGCAACTTTGCGGCAATGAGCTAAGGTGTGAAGCTTGCTTTTCACCAATATGCTGCCAGCGATGAGCCTCTCAGCTCTGCGCTGAATCTTAGCCAGTGCAGCAAGTTGGAATTTTTGCTGAGCCGTCTCAAAGGTGGCTGCAATATTCCACGCGCGATCGGACTTGAGCTTTCTAGAGATTTAAAAGCCCTTTATATATATTCGCCATTGGTTGACACTTACTCATGTAAGTCCTTATATCGTGGAAGCCTAGTTGAAGAGAACTTGAAAAGTTGTGTCGTAGTCGCTTGTCCTGATTCCCGGCGCTTCTTTTCGCTCATTACGTCATTGTAATGGCGTACCAATCTCAAACTTTAAAAGTGTATATTTGTTAGTCGCCTGGGAGGTCGTCAGAGGTGAATGAAGATATTGTGAGCAATTACTGCATTATTATACAGTGAAGACTCGTTTTTGATAACCCATTTTAACAAAGACAAACTAGTTTCGATAGCGACAAACTAGAGATGGTTGGTTTTTATTGAAAATGAATTTGTATTTATCATTACTGATCGGTGAAAAACATTGTATGTATTTCATATAAAAAGAAACGAAAATTAATGTTTCTTGTATTTCTTTCCTATTTATGCCACATTATGATAAGACCGCGTCTTCAGATTTTGGATTAAGAGTATTTTTTCGTATAGGATCAGAAAGAGATGTCTAAAAAATATTATAGTAATCTGGATCTTAGTTTAATTTTCTTTTATTAAAAACTTGTTTTAGTCTATTTTAATAAATTCTCGTAAGTTAAGAATTCGACGTACTTCCTGGTCTATATTTAAGTTGAAATTTTGCATGTATACCTACTTGGATAGGCTAGTTGCCTATATTTTGAAAAGTCTTTAATAGTATACGTTAATGCGTATTTTATCCCAAAATTTGTTATTTAGAATAAAAATTAAAAAATTAAAAAAAAATATTAGTATGTATTTTTGATATGTATGTACGCTACTATACGACAGCCGCGCTGCGTCACGGCAATCCTCAGTCGGAATTAAAACGTTATATAAAACAGCTGTTTCATTTGCGCTCCGATATATCACTGGCGACGAGTTCTACCCGCGTGTGTTAAATAAAAATGTCGTTTATAGGAATTTTGCCCGTTTTCGATTATAAAAGCAGTGAGTGGGCCATATTCAAGAGCCGATTATCACAGTTTTTAATAGTAAATTCTATTAAGGAAAACAAAAATGCAATCCTTATAACGCATTTATCAGATGAGTCGTACAGATTGTTACGCAACCTCGCCTACCCTAAGGTAGTGGATTCATTGCAATACGAAGAATCGATTGCGCTTCTTGATAAACATTTCAAGCCAAGGAACTGTTCGTTCGGAGATAAAGCAAAATTTTATGAAGCAACGAGAACCTCTGGCGAAAAATTAGTGGATTGGGCGGCACGACTTAGAGGCCTTGCCAGTTACTGTGACTTCGGCCCTGCTCTGGAAATAAATCTGAGAGATCGTTTTGTGCTCGGCCTCGGTCCAGGTCCAGAAAGAGACAAATTATTTGAACAGAATCCGTCAACCTTGACATTCTCCAGAGCACTGGAATTAGCCGAACAAGCAGCGTGTGCTAGACAATCCCAAGCGTCAGTTATAAAAGAGGAACCTATATTTCGGGCTCAACTTAATAGGAAAGGTCGTTTTGATGGCGTGAGTAGTAGTTCCCGAGCAGTACGTGGCCGACCAGTCACGGGAGGATATTTATCCAGCGGGCAAGCATCGTGTTGCGTCATTTGCGGCATGAAAAACCACGGTGAATCAGAGTGCTTCTATAAAAATTATAAGTGTAAAAAATGCGGAAAGAAAGGTCACTTAAAAAAAATGTGCAGTGCTCTTTCGCGAGTGAACAAAATTTCGCAATCAGAAGACAGCAACGGTAACGGCAGTGACACTGACTGCGAAGAATGTCAATTATTTCAAATGAGGTAGGTATGTCAATTGTAAACCATTTATGGTAGATATTTTTGTGGATAATAAAATGATTAAAATGGAGTTAGATTCGGGTTCTGGCTCGTGTGTAATGTCGGAAGAGATGTATAGGAAAACATTTTCTAATTATAAATTAAGTGAATGTAAAGTGAAAATGTGTTTATATAATGGACATAGTATTTCGCCCTTAGGTTACATACTGTGTAAAGTGACTTATAATAATAGGACAAAATATATTAAATTTTTTATAATTCAAAATGGTGGTCCACCCTTGCTAGGTAGAAATTTTATGTCTGCATATAAAATTACATTCACCCAAAATATGGATATTATAAATATTAACCAATTAAAAATTAATGATGACTTTATGAATTTATTGGAACATTATTCTGAGTTGTGGCGTGACGAGCTAGGAAAATTTAACAAATTTAAAGTCAATCTTGTATTAAAACCGAATAGCACTCCAAAATTTTTTAAGCCGCGTCCAGTCCCTTTTGCTCTTCGAGCTAAAGTTGAAAAAGAGTTGAGCCGTTTAATATCTCTGGGTATATTAGTACCTGTGAACCATTCACAATATGCGACACCTATCGTTCCTGTCCTCAAGGAAGGGGACAAAGTAAGGATAGCCGGCGACTTTTCAGTTACACTCAATAAAGACTTGGTAATTGATAAATACCCTCTTCCTCGGATTGAGGAGGTTTTTGCAAAGATAGGGGGCGGTGAGAAGTATACGAAAATTGACTTGAAAAACGCGTATAATCAATTTTTATTAAGCGATGAGTCACAGTAGCTAACTACAATCAACACTCATAAGGGGCTTTTCAAATACACTAGACTTGTGTATGGTCTCGCCAACGCTCCTGCTATATTTCAAAAAGCTATGGAAACCTTGCTGGGGGATATTGACGGCGTGAGCTGTTGGTTGGACGATGTATATGTCACGGCACCTTCGCAAAAATTGCATTTAGCTCGTTTAAATGAAGTTTTAAGTCGCTTGAAGGGCGCTGGCTTACGTCTTCAAAAAGAGAAATGTGCCTTTTTTCAAGATAGTGTGACATATCTAGGTTATGTTATAAGTAAGAAAGGTTTGCAAACTTGTCCGAATAAGGTTAGGGCTATCATAGACGCTTCAGAACCAACCAGCATTACCGAAGTCAAAAGATTCCTAGGTGTCGTTAACTATCATAGAATGTTCATACCAAACGCGTCATCCTTGTTAGGGCCGTTACATGAATTGCTACGTGCTGATGCCGAGTGAAGGTGGGGTGAACGGCAGCGAGCTATCGTCCGAGCGCGTGCTGGCGCACTTCGACCCGGCCGCGCGGTTAGTACTGGCGGTGGACGCCGGGCCCGAGGGCCTCGGGGCGGTCCTTTCTCACCAGGACTGTGATGACATAGAACGACCTCTCGCATATGCGTCTCGGTCGCTTACCACAAGTGAGCGAAATTACAGCCAGATCCAGAAAGAGGCAACCGCTATTATTTTCGGGGTTAAAAAATTCCACCAGTATTTATACGGTCGGAGTGATCCATTTATATTAAAAACGGATCACAGACCTTTGGTATCCATTTTTAATAATAATACGGGTATTTCTATAACGTCATCGCTGAGACTGCAACGGTACGCGATTATTTTATCCGCTTATAATTATGTAGTGCAATATACCTCAGGTAATGATAACGTAGTCGCAGACTATTTTTCTCGGGCGCCGTTGAAAGTTTACGAGTGTGAAACCGAAAAAGAATTCGATTTTTTTATGGCATTAAAGTTTTTAAATTCAATATCGCCGGCAGTTTGTTACAAGGACATTCAACAAGCCACAGAACAAGATACAATATTAAACACTGTAATAAAATATATGAATCGAGGGTGGCCAAAGAAAATTAAATGTAAATCAGTTTTGCCGTATTTTCAACGTAAAACAGATTTACAATTCGAAAACGGTTGCTTATTAAAAGGGCATAAAGTTGTCATTCCCTGTTCATTGAGGTCACGTGTTCTTGACGAGCTTCACAAATCACATCAAGGTATAGTGAAAACAAAATGTAACGCGCGTAGCAGAATGTGGTGGCCCGGCATTGATGCTGACATCGAGCGGCGCGTGAGTGCGTGCGAGACGTGCATCAGTGTGCGAGGCGCGCCCGCACGCGCAACCCCCTCGCCCTGGCCCAGGCCGCAAGCGCCGTGGCAGCGGCTACACATTGACTACTTCACTATAGCGCAGAAAGATTACTTAATAATAGTTGACGCATATAGTAAATGGCTCGAATGTTTACACATGTCTCATGGGACTGCAACACAGGCTTTAGTTTCGCAATTAAAGCGTGTATTCTCAGTGTTCGGAATCCCTGATGTTATAGTTTCTGATAATGACCCTAAAATATGTTCCAATGAATTTAAAGAATTTTGTTTATGAAATAGGATTAAACACATGACATCACCCATTTATCACCCTATTAGCAACGCGCAAGCCGAAAATTGTGTCAAAGTCTGTAAAAAAATGTTGAAATGTATTTTTAAAGAAAGTACTTGCCAAAATATAGTCAATGAAAAACTATTGGATTATTTATTTGATCATAGGAATTCAGTGCACTGTTCGACCGGTGAAACCCCAGCAAAACTAATGTTTGGGCGAAATCTAAGAACGCGATTAGATATGATACTTCCTTGTAAAAATGATATTATGACTTCATTATTAAATCCACCTAACACAATAAATAACAAGTTTAATATTGGGGACCATGTTTGGGCCCGGTGGTACAGCGCACGAAAAGAAATTTGGGTACGTGGCGATGTGCTCAATATAATAGGTAATAGAATGTATAAAATATTTATTCCAGATTATAACACAGATTGTATTCGTCACATTGATCAATTAATGAAATATGTTCTAGAAAATAGTAGTAGTAGCGCGTCCGTTGTTAACCTTTCGGAAAACTCGACCACTTCAGGCCCTTTCCCAGTGCAGCCACAAGAATCAAATACGGTAACCCTTGAGCCAACGCAAACTGTGGCGTGTGGCGCTGAGCAAGCGCCGGAGGAGGACGTGTTTAACGATTGCGATGACTCGGAAGCACCGATAGAGGCGGAGGTGGGACAGCCAGTAATTATATCAGACAATAATGCAAGTGCTGACCACCCTCCGTGTCGATCACCCGTGCTGAGTCGATTGAGGCCTAGAAATAGGAATTTATAGCACTGTTGCTTGTTACCAGGTTTCAATAAAGGTGGAGGAAATGATATGTATGTACGCTACTATACGACAGCCGCGCTGCGTCACGGCAATCCTCAGTCGGAATTAAAACGTTATATAAAACAGCTGTTTCATTTGCGCTCCGATATATCAATTTTGCATTTAAAAAACATTTTGAATCTCCCTTGAAAACGGTCAAGACTGTCATGGCGTCTTGAATGACGTCACACCATCCAATACAAACAATACTCTATACGACGATTGTTAGAATTATTTAATTAACAATGAATCCCTCGTATTACAAGTACTGTATAAAGCCCCAGTGGTAAAGCACAGACTTAAAAACATCACATCACATAAACAGACAAATTATTTATATTTGTTACAAACAATCCACAATTGCGGAAAAAAATAAAAACATGCAAGGAGTGATGGTATTCATTGTTTTTCAACAAATACAAGAATGTCTTTTTGTAAAGATCATTTTGATGGAGGTATTTTTGTGTGTTTAACCTATAAATATATCAAAACAATCAAAATATAGGTAAAAGACTATAAGTGATTCCACTAACCTGAAAACTGCTAAGTTTATAATAAATATTTAATATTTGTGTATATTTACATCGAAGCTTTAACAATTCAAATATGGCAGGATGGCTGCCGTTGCACCAAACGTGGTCTAACTAAGAACGAACTGTTAAATTGTATGAAATAGTACAGTCAATATGTAAGAAAAAAATTCGAACTCTCCGAAAAATGACAAACCGGGATTCGACGACGCGAATCGTTAGGGGGGCAAGTTATAAACTTAATGTCAGATTTCCGAAGTCCTTCTGCTGTTTTAGAGAAAATCCAAAAAAAAATTGAAAAGCATTTATCTCAGCAAGTATAAATGCTAGCGACCCGTTTGCAATAATGTTAATGAGAAAGTTGTTAGTCACAAAATTATCTACAACTTTTGTAAAAATCTTTTTTTCATAAAACTTACCGTTTCTGAGCTGAAGCTTGTCGAAGTGTACAAATCGTACATTATGTGCCTTGGTATAGTGTGTTTGTCACACAATTCAATTTCACAAATTTCGAAATTATAATAGATTTAGCTTCTTAATAAGGCAAGGGAAAAATGGTAAATTGTTATAAACTGACAGGCGCATAGAAATCTATGGGTTTGTAGGGTTCGTAGGGTCGACTTGTACGCACTGAATAAAAAAAATAACATAACTACATAAAACATAACAACATAAAATAACATAACAAAAAATAACACAAAATAACACAAAATAACTAAGAACGAACTGTTAAATTGTATCAAATAGTACAGTCAATATGTAAGAAAAAAATTCGAACTCTCCGAAAAATGACAAACCGGGATTCGACGACGCGAATCGTTAGGGGGGCAAGTAATAAACTTAATGTCAGATTTCCGAAGTCCTCCTGCTGTTTTTAAGAAAATCCAAAAAAAAATTTGAAATGCATTTATGTCAGCAAGTATAAATGCTAGCGACTCGTTTTTTTTTAATTAAAGAGGACACTGAAGTTTACATTTTCTTTCATTGAAGTGACGTCATCCGACTTGAAATGCAAAAGCTAGGTGGCGCTAAAGTTTCAAAAAAGTGGTTTTTTGCTATTTTCATTATGAAATAACAATTTTTTTGCAATAATGTATAGTGTGTTTGTCACACAATTCAATTTCACAAATTTCGAAATTATAATAGATTTAGCTCTTAATAAGGCAAGGGAAAAATGGCAATTTGTTTAAACTGACAGGCGCATAGAAATCTATGGGTTTGTAGGGTTTGTAGGGTCGACTTGTATGCACTGAATAAAAAAAATAACATCATGACGAAGTGGTTCAATGAAGAATCGATAAACATAATTTTGGTGATATACACAAAAAGTTACTCATGTAGTATGAGACTAGTCGTTACAAATGGATAGATTGGCTTTCGACAAAAAAAATATTATAATTTACGAATTTAGCAAAGTAGTGCTAAAGCTTGCAGCAAATTTTAGTCGGTATAACTTTCTAACAGATTTTAATATACCAATTTGAAAATAGAACACAAAAATGGAACGATTGTTTGATTCAATAAAGCGTTTTTACATTTGAAGGGATGTTAGGTAAAATGTTACATGCGGATCTTTTTTATTATGTCACGTAAATGTTTTCATTCGTATAAAAATCTGCTATGTGTGAGATGAGATTTGAATGCGAGCATATTATTTTTAGAATTGTGTGCAAAAATCGGCCATTGCTGAATTTTTAATCCAATCGAGCTCAAATAACTGGAACGAGTTTGATAACCCTTGGATTAGCTTGACAGAAGGTCACTACAAACCGAGAATGTCTAGGAAACTGAATGTAATTACCAAACATAAAAATTTCAATCGTGAAGACGATTTTAAAATGCTGAGCGTCTGAACTCTAGTACCTGGTTCTTTTGCGTAAAGACTCAACACAAAAATATGCCAATTTGTGATCTGATTCTGTAAGCGTTGGATGTCGTCCACATTTGCATGTGAATCGGAGTAAGTAAAGATTATGACGGAGGGTAGATGGACACATCTGCCCATGACATCCACCCGCAAAAGATTTCAGTTCATAATATGGGAGCTTCAAAAATGACTATAAGAATTGTAAAATGAAAATACTCTAGTTTATTCTATTATCTATCTTTGACCCTGACGTCGGTCAGGTTAGCCATTCGGCCCCTTTCCGGGTCGGCCCTATCGGTCCCTCCCCTTTGGTGGATGCAATGTACGCTCTAGACATCAGCTGGAGCGTACATTGCATCCACCAAAGGGTGCTGACAAAACGGTGCAACCCCACTGCTGCCGGGAGTACCGTTGGGCTCACGCGTTTGTGCTTCGTCCTCATCCCCCTTACGTATACATCTTTCCGCTTCACAGCTCCTTTTGGCTGTAGAAGCTAGAAGCTCATAGAAGACATAAGGCCGGGCTTCCAGTTGTCTTGGGACGCCTTCTCCTGCAATATCCTCTGAATGGGAAATTCTTCCCCTTAATCGAAGATCCAGGCGGCGTAACGGTCTTGCTCGGCGTTTACTCTTTATGAGGGCGGCGTTGACGTCGTCCTACCTCCTTTTCGCGGCCTCCTTCTGCGAGATGACGTCCTCGAAGAAGGCGGCCGCTGCCTCCCACGACCTCTCGGGTATGGCCCTAGCCACGCCAGTCAGTTCCCTCCCAATCACCGCCAGCCGAGCAAAGTTGACTACCTAAATGAGGCCAAAAAGTAACATTTTAATAAGTTTATACGCCTAAAAATAATTGCCAGTTCCAGAAATTTTGAGAAAATATATTATTTTGCCTTCCTAAAACTTTATTTATAATTGTTACTTTGTGTATAACGAATTGAGTAAACAAACTAATTTGCTGCATAAAAAAGTGGTCAACAATGACAAACGCTTTTGTTAACATCAGGGTTGAAAAAAATTACGATATATAGCTGGAGTCCCTTGACTTTCGCTTTATTGATTGTTAGTGAGGCATGAAATTGAGGCGGCTGGCTTACTGGCCGGTCTCTATAAATTAAATATAGACCAGAATTTAATACGATATTCAAGCGCTTTTTGTATTCATGTTTGATTTTTGATTTTAAATCTTTTCTATTGATGATAAATAATGCTGGAAATTGTAGTGTATAAGAAATGTTGAGTGGAATAATTTTTCAATAATTTGAATATTTTTGTGTCTTCCTTCTGACTACTTCGACGAGCTTTTATTGACAAGTGATGATCACTAAAAGTCAAATATCAACTATGTGGTACAAAGTATTATTTATATTTAACACTTGGATGAAGTCGGTGAAAACGGGGCAATAAGGCCAGACTCTTTATCCGTATTACTAACTGAAAAACGTTTTAAATGTTTAAAAAAAAACTGTCCTTGGCTAGGTAGGTATACGGCTCGGCAATCACAAGCTTTGAATAATTAAATAATGTACAGTTAGTAAATATATGGAAAATTTATATAAAATCTTCTCTGGATTCAAAATGATTTATACCTAGATCATTTTAGATTTAAGCAATAGACATTTCAAATTTTATTTTACATTGTTTTGCTGGTTGACAGAGAACAGAACAAAACATGTAATTTTTTTTCGTAAAAATGTTTAATAAGTTTTTATTTTGATATTTCTATAAGTTAACTGTACACTATGTTAATTATATTATTAATTTAATTTATATTTAATTATTTAAAGTGTCGGTAAATAAAAATGTTATACCGTAAAGTCATTCTTGCCTTTTCGGTATCCTTAGCCCGTACTACAATGACCACTTCGACGGCCAAAACGAACAAAGCTGTAATTTTAAAAGTACTACTTTACAGGAGAGCAAAAAAACTGTAATATGTCTGTCATGTCTATAATATTATCGATAGGAAAAACAGTCTTTTATGTTTATACAAATCAACGTCTAAAATACTTTAGTTTTAAGAAAATGATTAAAAACTCTTTTTCTTTTATATTCGTCAATTACTCTGATAAAGTCTTTTTGTATAATTTTATACGACTCTTTTCACCTAAAGTCACCAACAATTTTATTTTGCAAAAAACTTTTACCATCTGTTTATCGACATTTTATAGTGATTTGATGTTAATGAATTCAAATATACTGTCTTTTTCGACAATAGCTTTGAGATGCCATTAATTGCAATCAGATATTATATCTTTTCTTAATGCCAAATATCACACGATTTATAGTTATAAGAAAGTGTGTAACTGTGATTAAAACAAGGCAAAATTCAACAAAAATAAAATGAGTACCTACTAAAAACTTTATTAATTTTATTCAACTATAAGATAAAAATATCATTTCATAAGTTCTAAGTAAAAATTTAAAATATTTACATGAAATATTTTATTTAAATTAAAATTATGCAAAATTCAGCTGAAATAAAAAACAACTTGTATAATTGATTGATTTGTATAGAGCTTATGGAGTCTAGTTTCCCGTGTCATATTTGCAATAACTGGTCCTGATTATGTAATGTAGATGATGTCTCTATTCGACTGATTATAAGGTTCTTCCAGCTTCCTGTATTATTTGCCTCCGAGCAACATAAATTATTAAGTAGTGGTTACATGCTAATATTTCAAGGAATCAGTGCTGTATATGTTGGTTCATTGGCATTATATTCGAATATTTTATTCCTTCTACGTCGAGAAACTGAACGATCGGTGGAAAACATTTTACAATCAGAATTCAGACTCAAACTGTAATAAAGTTAAATTGGATGAGTACTATCAATTTTTGTTTTCCTTACTCTCTTAGCAAGCTGACGATGCCAAATAAAACAATATCTCTGTTTAATGAGTAACTTATTCATTATAAAATTAACATAGGGATATTTTCTTTCATAATTCGAGCTTTTCTAATTTCTAGTTTTAGCTTGACTAATGTATAAAAGAGTCTCTGTAATAAGAAGGAAATTAAACTAATTCTCAGCTTGCCCGGTCTGCAAAAATAATTGGTAATTGTAAATATTAAAAACATAAGTCTAATTAATTTCAATAATTTAATTTGTAACTGTCCAGAATTTGCATTTTTAAAGTATTTTAAGTGTTATCATTATCATCTTAAGTTGATTGTTGATTTTAATATTGTTTTATTTTACCTTTCGTGAATCGCAATGCTTGTTCTGTACCATGTCATGTAGGTACCTGCAAATTTAAATGTCGATAGGTGCCTATACTATGGAGAGGTCGGAATTAGATAGAGTTATTCATGTACTTGCATCGAAATGTTGATATTAATATGGATCTTCCCGGGATTTATAATGGACAATCCCGTGTGGCTAACAATATTACAAATACATAATAATAAAAACCTCAGAGATATATAAGACAAAACAAAGATAATTAACATACAATTTTAATTAGTATTTACATTAATTCACAATACAATTTATTAACAGTTTTTAGCAAATTCTCATACTTATACTTCGCATTTGTTATAAATACGAGTCTTCTAGCCAAGACTCGTGAGGTTTTGCTTATTCAAACGGCTCATGAGAATCATTTTCCTTGTTCGATTCATTACCACTAAGATTTGAAGTGTTTCCGACATTAATGTATAACTTTTATGAGTATTGAAGTATATAACCATTAGCTTTTTAATTGGAGCGGAGCGAGGAAGCGAGCGAAGCTCCCATGGATCAGCTTCAATGGCGCAATGTCAGTCACGCCATAACTACCCGAGTTCTTAATCGTTTTAATATTTTTTGCGTGAAATCGAATCAACCGGTTTAGGACCAGAATGTGACGGAGCCCGAATTTTGAAATTAGCTAAATTTCCCATATAAACAATTGTTTTTTCTTTTTTTAGGTATTATGCTCCGCTTTAATATATGGTGCTAGCGTAGCTTTATGCTTAGCGTCTGCATCGCCTAGTATTTTCTGACTTCAATAAATTTCTCAAAACGTCTAAAATCCATTTGTACATTGAATAACGTCGTTCTACGTTAACTGAGGTGAAGTTAGCAAATTTATACACTTCCTTGTCCTCGTCATTAATGCAGTAAAAAAAAAAACCTATATTTCTAATGGTTTTCAAATCAATATTTCTATTCATGACTTTTTCATGACACTCATTTCATTTCACTGACGGTAAAAATAAATCCGGACACATTTCTTTAAAGAGTTTTGTTCTTTTTGGTGCCTTCAAAAAACTTTTTTCAAGTTTGAAAGTAAACTATGATTATCAGGGTTCTCTTTTCTTATCTGCCTTGCATTAAGATTAAGAGCACGGGCTAAACATGTGAAATGAAACATTTTTGGAAAAGTTGATTTTTACTTTCTTACGATATCATATATGCCACACTGTCTGTACATAACATTCTAACATTATCTACTTTGCATCATATCATATATCTTTTAAAGAATTTTGATCAAATAGTGATATAGTTGTTCCATTTACAGAATCTAGCATTTTACATACCACTAAGTAAGGCCGATGGCACCTACTAGGTACTAATGGTCTCACTAAAAAATGTACGACAGCTCTTCCTAAAAAATCTTTCTTCTTTCTTTCTTCGTGCCTTTATGTACTGCTCCTCCTACATGTCTTTTGACTTTACTCTGACGAGTTGAAGTCTAATGTGCTTCGCATTTGGAGCAGTAAATTAATCCACTTGCATGGTCATAAAGAAGCTCCGGCTTATCTTTGGTCCAGTTGTTGACGGTGGCTTCTTTGATTCAACTCTGCGCCATGGTAATACTTTTAATCAAAGAATTAGTCTGGAGCAAACAAATAGTGAATTTTAGAAAACCGTACGAGTGTGTTTATAAGTATAAGAGATAGGGCACAACAGATCCAGTAATTTAAAAGAACTAAGCGTGCAGACATTCACACAGAGGTAGGACAAGAATGCTCGTGTAGGACAATACAGGTTTCCATAACAATTACATAAACACATTAATTGATCATTAATCAGTTTAAATCTAAACCATATAGTTAATTAAACCAATTAAAAAAAAGCCTCCCGAATGTTAAGCTTCTTTAGTGGCATTTGGTATTGCTACTTTATTGTGATTATATCAAATAACCTCTTAAGTAAAACAATACCGATTTTATAATAATACAAGAAAATATTCTACATTAGGAAAATCTAATTTTAAGGAAATTTAATAAAAATATGAATAAGAAACTAACCAAGTATATCACCAACTTCAAATATCCAATCATCCAATACAGTAAGGCCAAATCAAAGTCCGTTAATGCGTGCCAAAATAGTCGTATTAAGTAGTCGTGAGTCCAGAATCAAATAAACAAGCCAGGATCAAACAGGATTAACCACACAAAACACAACAGGAAATAAGCGAGCGCATTCTACGAATCGAGGTAAGTGAATTAGCTGTTTGAATGAGTTAACCGATTTATTGCTAATAGAAAGTTTGAATGCGGTAGAAAGAGACAACATCTAGTACATTCCGTTAAGCGGGAAGTGATCCGCATTTCCGCTATTGTTTTCTTTTTTTCTCACAAGCTCTGTCGCGCATGAGCTCATTGGAATTTCAGATGTAAGTTTGGCAACGTGTCGCGTGCAGTGTTTGAAATTGTGTGAAAGAAAATAACTTTTTGTTTAATAAATCACGGGATTTTTTTCTGCGCTTTAAAATCAATCTCGGGATATGAGGCATATCCACTTCATTCTTTCGCTGTATGAAATCAGTGTAAGTACATAAATAAGTCTAACCAATTCCGACCTCTGGTTATAATAATAACAGGTGCTGCACATATCATTATGCGTGGAAGAGTTCCTGTTTATATTCTCGTAGTATATAATAGCAAACCACAAACCGAATAAAACAAAATTGAAAAATAGCTCAAATTGACGGAGATATCGCTTTACATATACACGGGTTTGAAGTGGTCATTGTAATATGTTTTAAATATATAAAATTACATATCTATTATGATGAAAGAAGCAAGAAATTAACATTACACCAAAAGAAACAAAAAAATTCAGCTGAAAAAAGACGTAACATATTTAAACACCATAAGATATAAAATACTCATGTAAAAAACAACCATGCCTCCGAGCCTGAGGTAGGATTCGAACCCACGACCTTTCGCTATCCGGGCGAGTGCTTTGACCGCTGAGCTACCGAGACGCAGGCAAACGGCAAACATAACGTAATAACACCTTAAGATAGCGTTTCTGCATAAAAATTAAAAGTCATGTCTTTACGGCTTTATTCTTTTGGAACGTCGACTTGACGACGGCTCGACGCCTAAAAAATGGTGTGGCAATAACTTAGTACTATACTGACGTTACAGCCGTCAGCACAAACGGCACTTAATGAAGTCTATTTTTATTCCGCAATCAAATAGAATTAATGATCCGTGAGTCATCTGTTATTTGATATGTAACTACCAATTTCTGAATCGCGTAACTACCAATTTCTGAAAGTGCTAAGTTACAATCTCAATTTTTACGAAATAGATAGGGATAAAACAAAAAAGACACAATCGTCAAAAATTTAATAAAAGGATCAATCATTGATTACATTCAACAGATATACTACTGTAGTTTTGTGTGTGTTTCATAAATCGCCCATATTGCCAGATAGCAAATTCTTTATAGATATTCTTTTCAATGTAAGCTGTACTAATGCAAATTTACTAAAATATCAAGATAAAGCATGGCTTACTAAATTTAAGATAGCACCCGTTTATTACGTTTAAGACCACTTTGCAACCGAAATCCTCGGAAATTATAGATTTATACGTTGGTAATTAGTCTTCGGCTGGGATCAGAGGGATCACATTAACAGTTGCGAATCAAGTATCCTCTTTCGCTAGGGTCCATAATGATGTTAAGTATGTGTACTCAGCCGTTATATTACATTACAACGACTAAAGAAATCTCTGAAGGCGGAAATTGTAGTTAACGTTGTTTTTGTGTAAATAGACCGGTATTCATCTTGTTATTTAGCGGTTTGAAGAGGTCTGAGAAGAGAATCAAAAAATGAGAGGTTGAGAATTTTTCGATTTTGGTATACAGTTATTAGTATCCTATTAATGTCCTCACTCCTGGGGCACAGATCTTTCCTATTTGTGAAAACATCCTTTGGGGAATTGGCCATTTCGTGTGCAGTTGCTAATCTGCTATCGGATTGGGAAACGGCTCCCAGATATGGGGGCTATTAGCTGGCCGGTGTGGACCAAAACTAGCTGGGGTGGGGTGGGTATACCGTAACCCTGTACGTGGTACAGTGCCGAGAGGTGCCATTCTTCGGAATGGGAATCGCAAGGAGAAATCCTCTATAATAATCATGGGAGAGGGCATTATGGCCCAGCCCCCAAGCGTGGGTTCCGGTCCGAGGATTGGTTCCGGCCCAACCGTAACCCCGTACGTGGTGCAGAAGCGGGGGTCGCCACTTCGGTGGGGGCTGCGTGGAGAGATACCCCTTTAAAATACTCTCAAAGTCCCAGCACTGGGATTCATGGTGTCGAGAAACTGGCTGGAGAGTGCATCAACCAGTTAGCGGTCGTCCTGGGGTACCTCCTGACCCCCCTCCCTTTTTTAACGAGAGGGAATGCTTTGCGCATACCCCACTGTCACGTGGGCAGCGGGGTTATGTGAGACTCTCCCGCTAGAATGTGAGTCTGGCGGGCCTACTAACTCTCGACTCCTCTGGCGTAAGTATAGTTATTCGGGCATCGGGATCTCTGGCCGGGTCGACTGTTGTCGAAGTGCAGGTGGCACTTGTGGCAGCGGCGTAGCGTGGGTGTCGGCCGCCCGGGGCAAAGGACAATTTTGCCGCCATCTCATTTAGGTAATTCAATTTAATGTATACATAGGAACATTAATTCTAGATAACATTTCGGCAAGAGCAGTCATTATTTTGCATTATACAGTTTAGATTTTAAATAAAAAAGTTTACCTTCATTTGCTAAAAAGTTATAGTTTTAAAGCGTAACATAAATTTCGATACGAGACAATGTGAATTGCACAACTGAGTATCCACCAATAAAACTTTCTTTGAATTGTCAATGACATTCTCGCTGATCATTAGTCATAAACAATTCAAGCACAAAATAAACTACGGGGAATTCCCGCAAGTCAGAATAGACGTAGTTGCTAGCAGTCGCTACAATATATCATTCAAAGAAAGGGAATTCCCTGAATTCGTCACAGAATAAGTATAAAAAAATTTCGTGCCCTTTTGAATCGGGCCGTAGTTGCGATAAAAATATGAAATGGTTGAAATATGTTTTATTATTTATTGTAAAATTTTGCCGCCCCTGCCGCCCCCACTACGCTACGCCACTGACTTGTGGGTCCAGAATTAAGAAATCTGATTCTAAAGGAGGAGGGTTAATAAGGCGGGTTTTCGTCCCCTTTCATTTTTGACCTAAAAATTAAAAAAAAAAAAAAATATCTACTATATGGACTAACAAATCAATTCTACCCCAAACGGAACCAACCCCAACCCCATCCAAAAGAAGCAGAATAATCATATATGACTTAATATGTGATAATTCTGCTTCTAAGCTAATAACCTTTCAAAAGTCTGTACTCTAAGTAGCTCCGCAAATAAAATATTTTTATAGTCATATATGATTTTTCTTTCTGATTTTTCGTTCTTGCTAAGGCCTTGCTTGCTAAGGCGGGGAATTTGCCTTTGTCAAAAAACTCGTCAAAGGAAGAAGCGCAAATGCATATTGCCTTCCTCCCTCCTGGCAAGCCAGCATTGCACGGTCTTGCCCGTCCGGCGGGATGCCCAAATGCAGCCGGGCATCCACCATTGTGGTGGGGTACTCGGGCCAACTGTGGCGATAGCTAAAAACGGCCCAACGGCAGGTTGAGGATGCATACTGAGGTTTTTAGTGGGTAGGCCTCCAATACATAATCGGGCAATAGGCCGACTGGGGGAATCGAGGAGATTCCCATAGAATTCCCAAGAAAAAGGGGAATTGATCATAACCCATTATACAGGCTCAGTGCGGTTTATTAGGTGGTCTAAATTACCTACAGATAAACAGTCCCATTAGCGGGTATTTAAGATTAATTATGATACTTTAGAAATATATCATGATATTATCTCTTAAAAGATAATCCAGAGAAGCCAGTGCTTAGATAACTTTTGTGATAAATTAATATTTATCATCGCCTCATTTACAAGCCATTATACGTAAATGCTTTTTTGTGCATATTTTATACCGAAAAATAGCTACTTACAAAGGGAATCGTAAATACGAATATAAACTATTTATTTTACGTTTTTACATCAGTTATAATAACTTAACTAATATTTTGGAATTAACGAATTTTGACCACAACTACTATTAATTTAGTACCGTACTATTTTTCAATTAACTATTTTTACTTCTCTATGTGCGATAAAGAGCAAAAATGAGGTTCAGATTTTTGAGCTTAATCTTGTTTTTGGTTGTCAATAGATCCAATTTTAAACTCTATTTAACTGACGACAGAATATTACTCCCACCACAGCGGTTTTACGAAATTCGTCGATTATTGGTGCCGCCGGTGGTTACAAAATCCTTGTTGTGGGTAGGTAAGTATTGGGTCTTGAATTTTTATATGATATATTTTTATAATTAGACAAGTATTGTAACTAGTAGGCTATTTATATGCTGATTTTAATTTGGGTACTAATACAACAGGTCTATTCTATGTAACCTGTTTATGTCAGAATAAAAACTCCTAGTGATTTGCAGACAAGTTCTTTCATAATTTATATATGTCCGTCTCTCTTGGGTTTGTTTCAAAGAAAATCGCATAGTAAGTAAATAAGACGTATTGAATTGAGGAGCTTGAACGGATAATGTTCTAGCTAGTTGGCAAGATAGCTTTCCTTAATACGCTTGTGGCCCACCTTGCCGTTTTTCCGGACCGGTATCTAATGTGACATATGTATCTCTCATTCAATGATTTATATTCGAAATATATTTTTGTTTCAGTCTTGTTCAAGTAAAATTGTAGAATGGATTCAAATGAGAGATTACGTCATTAACATAGAGTAAGGAAAGTAGGGAAATAAGAATAGATATAATTCTAATTAGATAAAAATAAGTGGATTACATTAATTAACTTAAGTGATTTAGATATACTAATTAGGAGAGACATATATAAAGTGTGTAAAATATATTTTTGCTATAATTACTAATCATAAGGATATGACAGGAAGGCAGTTTCAGTATTTGTTGTTGTTTGTGCTTAAATATGAATTCCCAGGACCATATAAATAAATAAATAAATATATAAATATATTTTCTACATTCACACCAATTAACCTAGCCCAAAGTAAGCACTTTAAGGCTTGTGTTATGGATACTAGGGTAACGGATAGACTTACATATATCATACATAAATAAGTAATATTCATAGAAACATATAAAAACATCCATGACTCGGGTACAAATGCTCGTATTCATCATAAAAACATCTGCCCCTACCGGGATTCGAACCCAGGACCGCCGGTGCGAAAGGCAGGACCGCTACCGTTGCACCAAACGGTCGTCAAGTATAGACAATGATACCTTCGCCTTTTTTGATATCATCATCATCTCAGTGGTAAGACGTCCACAGCTAATAAATGACGGTTTCGCCATACTCGCTATGATTGGCAGGCGGTTTGGCAGGCGCAATTAAAGACCATTATTCGTAAAACACTGCTGACCACTTTATGGCCTATTAATTTTCCTTAATTTTATCAATACAAATCTTTTGTTGCAGGAACTCAAAATTTCTGATTTTTATTAACTAACTAGCTGCCCCAGCCACGCGTTGCTGTGTTATAAATTAAAATCAAATCTATCCTATCTTTTCAGTTAAATCAAATAACAGATTGTTACGAAGTTTGATCAAAATCGGTTAAGTAGTTTAGGAATCCATCGCGGACAAACAACGTGACACATAATGTATATATATTAAGAAGATAATAATAATATCTAATATTTCGAACATTCACTCCATTTAGCTTAGCCCAAAGCAAGCACTGTTATGGTCACTAGGGTAACGGATGGACATACATATATCTTTAGCTCGCATTTATCACACAAACTTCTGCCCCTTCTAAGACTTGAACCCAGTATCATCGGTGCGAAAAGCAGGGTCACTACAGTTGTACCAAATGGTTGTCGATATACACGAATAGGCATGTTCAAATCTAAGCACCTAACATAGGTACTACTCGGGTATAATCCTGGAGTCCTGAAATACAGGATTTTCCTAGTTTAGGCTCCAGTCCGTTCAAATGTTTAAAGTATACAGTACCCATTATTATGCCCATGTATTTGTTACTTTAGAGGAAGTAAATATTTTTTTCATTTCATTTCAACCAACGTAAGCTACATTGTTGGTAATCTTTTAGGCCACCTTGTTCACGCTTTTCACTTCTCCCGAGGGTAATAGGTAATAATTGTAATTCGGTTTTGTCTTTAGCATATTATTGAGATTTCATCGGAATTCACCTGCAATTTCATAATGTAAACAATATTAATGGCGGCCGTAATCTATGGACGCCAAATACCATTTTATAATATTTGTAATAAATTGTGGACAACCGTAACAATTATTAATTATTGACGCGGAAGGTAGGATTGCTACCGTTTCACCAAGCGGCTGCCATGACATAGGAATAATTAAAATTATAAGAAGCGTACACCGAAATTGTAATAGATGATGTTGCCTTGGAGAGATTTAAAGTTTTGCTTTGCATTTAATAATAAACGCTAGTGGACAGGCCACATGTTTGGTGGATTCTAATAGATATGCTTATCGAAATATATTAAAAGTTTTAAGTGTATAATAAAAAACACAAAAAAAAAAATCTTTACGAAAAGTATTATTTTAATTTTTATGTTGTGAAATTAAATTTAAAACTCTGATCGCATATCAGATTTAGATCTTATTCTTAATCAAAGTTTTTATTCTAGTCTCTTTATAACAGTATAATTAAGTACAGTACAGTAATTGAAATAGAATGAGAATAAGCAAACATCTACTAATAATTTGGTTCGATAATTTTTTATTAGTTATCAGTTCAATTCTAACATATTTTTTAAGTATTTTATTATAAATTTATTAACAAACAGGCGTTCAACAAAATCAGTAAAACTATTTTATAATGCACAGAACAACTACACGAGTATATAAGTATGTAAGTTCATATACGTTTATATTACTTAAATTATTTCTTTTTGGATATTTTTTTTCTTTATATACCTACCCTTACCGCTTAGCTGGTCCTCTAACAGTTAACTGGTAAGCCGCAAGGCAGTCTTTAGCTGTATTGGTTAAAGAATAAATAAATAAAATAAATATGAAACGAAAAATGTAGAATAAATATAATTCTAATACAGTATTTATATATAATGTATGAATTATGTTGTTTTATGAAACGTATGACCACGCCGCTGATTTAATACCTGATATTCCAATGGCATTTCAGTAGGTTCTCTTATTATTGTACCACTTAAAAGTTATATTTCTATCTCTCTGGAACAGTAGTATTTTTTTTCTCTCTTTATTTATGGCAACAAACAGTCGTATATGGTAATAATAATGAAGTAATAACAAAGTTAGGTAGCTATAGACCTATAGTGCCAGTAATGTGAGTATCTATTACAATATTTAAAACAAATGAGCGTTCTATATAAATTTTAGACAAAAATAAACTAAAAAAATAAAATACAATTCAATACAATTATACAATGTCGCATGGATGGTGATAAAAGAATAAGGATAAAAATGTTGTAGCTAATTGTTAGGCAAATATAAGTAGATGTACTAATTAATTACATTGTCTTATTTATGTATTTAAGTTTTCTTTAATTTACAAAGAGAAGAATTGATTTTTTTTTAATAAAAGGTATCATATGTACTTTTCTGTACTACATGATAAATTCATGATGATCGATCGAGTAGTTAAGACGTGAAAATGTAACAGACAAACTAACTTTCGTAGTTATAACATTAATTAGGATTATAAGGTTTTAAGCTAGCTTTAGTTTTTATAATGTATTTCACTTGCACAATCACATGTGGAAGAGATTGATGTTTAGCAATAAGGCCGCCTGTCTGTATACTTTTCTTTTTTATTTTTATTTCTCTGTATCCTATCTGTGTGTGTAATAAAGCGTTATTTATTATTTATTCATGTTCATACTATATACCAAATTTCATCGCAATCGGTCAACTCGTTCTTGACTTATAGAACTTCACAAACAGACAGACATAAATTAAGAAATAGTAGTCTTGGTACAAATGATTCATAAAACGAATTTCTCATAAAATTTGTCTAAGAAAATAAATGTACAGACAGAATCTACAGATTTATATAGTAGTATAGAGATAATTTATGCCTTATCATGCCATGCTCCGCGGGGGCATCCATGTGTCAAGAGAAAAAGAAATGGGGGCCAATTGAAAATCAACGTCAGCGCTCAAGCTGACATAAAGCTGAATTGGTCGCCCATTTGGTACAAACGTGGAACATATTAAGTTTAAATTAAGTTTTTTTTTGTTTGTTTAAAGTTTGTTGGGTTGGGTTGAACATAATTGTCTTGTTTTGTTTTATTTTCTTTTAGTTTAATATTTTATTATTATTATTTATGTACTGTCTTTGTGTTGTATGTTATAGTCCTGTATTAGTACCAAATAAAAAAGTGTTTATGTTTATCCTGTGCGCGATCATATGTTCTTATCATATACCAAATTTCATCGAAATCGGTCAACTCGTTCAGGACTTTTAAAAGGACAGACAGACAGAGCCTACAGATTAATACAGTATTATAGATTAGATTACAGATTGTTTCCGGCTTAAGAATCAGTATTAAAATTGCCACATGTAAAAAAAGTTCAGTTCATTTGTCCTTCTTAATTCCTGCCTCAATCATTACTCACAGTGGGAAAACTTTCTGAACACACATCTCAGTCGCTCATTACCTTCAAGACGTCGATAGACCTTCACTCTTATTAAATCCGGTCTAATTAAAAATCTGGACTCGTCACCAAATAACATTTTATGTCATCGCTCTTTCGGCCACTGTAAGTGCTTCTGCACAATGCATGTTGTCCTTAATTTCCATGGCCCATGGATGCGCACCTTATCGGCTTCGTAGGCAAATACTCATTTTTGTTCCGTACTGTTTGGGGGCTAAACACCACGCTTGTAAAGTTTTAGACCCTTAACCCTATCTTGGGGCAGTCATCATCGGTTGACCTTTTGTCGTGCTGCTTTAAATAATTCTTTGGAGCTGTGGTATTCCTCCGTTTTAGATATACTGTGCTTAAAATGATAAATTACATTTCGGTTGGTGTACCAAAAAATTCGAGCCACCTACAACTGATTGTTTCTGATTTGCAGAATATTTTTTTGAATCAGTTTTTTAAATAAAGGCTTAAATGACAGTGTTTTCTTAGATCAAATAATATTTAAAGACATATCAAAAAGGCTGCACATAAAAAAATGATTTAAATTAATGATTATTGAAATTATTACAATTTTTTTATGTTACTTAGAATTTTTTGAAGTGTGTTTTTGTATTTTGTTGATTCGTCGTTGATCGTGTTTCTATAGTATGTTCTTAATATCTACTTGATGTTAAATGGCAAAATGTGAGCAAAAAAGGTAAAAAGGGATATTCATAGATTATTTCTAATTTATGGATACAAATGTTGGTCGCATCTACTATGCGGGTTTTAGAGTGTTCAAAATAATAATAATATTTCTTACATTCACATATATTATATATTAGCCTAGCCCAGAGTATGCACTGTAAAGCTTGTGTTATCGGCACTAGGATAACAGATAGACAAACATATGAAATACATAGATAAAATACGAAAAACAAACATAGATGTTATATTTTAAATAAATTGATATAGTTTATCTCGATACTTTAAATATAGGCGTACCTATAACATTAAAATAAGAATTAAAATCATATAAAATTTATTACACTGACAAACGTAAGACAGCTGACCTACATGATGACCTACATGTGATGTCAGCAAGTGAATCATTCATTTGCTACACGATGCGAGTAGTATCGTAAATCACAGGCGCAGACTCGGGCGCTTCCGGCGGCTGAGTTTCAAGCGGAAGATCCGACGGAAACGCAGGCACATACTCACGTTTTACGTTAATACTGCGGTTATCAGGTGGCATTGATTGATATTTAAATTTATATTGACTGGAATTTAACGTATCTTACAGATTTACAAAATATTAAATTACAAAAGGCTGTTAGATGTTCACTTGTGAAAAAAGCAGAGCTATCCATAACGAATAAAAAATTGCTTCATCGAAGTGATTGGTGACGTAAAAAACTTATTATGTAGAAAAGTCTTAGTTGCCTACTATACACGAAATAAGTTATTTTTTCTCCTTTTTTAATAATTTACTCATTTGTACTACTAGTGACAGTAATGGTGACAGTGCCAATCTATACATATAAATAAAATGGAGTGTCTGTTTGTAATATTGAAATAACCGTTTTTCACTACATGCATATGAATATATACATACGGTACATACACCAAAATAACATTTTTACATTTTTTGTCTGTCTGTTTGTTCTGGCTAATCTCTGAAATAATTGGACCGATTTTGACGGGAATTTTATTGACAGGTAGCTGATGTAATAAGGAGTAACTTAAGCTACTTTTCTTTAAATTACTGTGCCACAGCAACGCGTGGCTGGGTCTGCTAGTATTTAATATATTTAACGAATTGTAAAAAAATACAATTATTTTGGCACTAGCTTTGTCAAAACCTGAAAACAGATCATGTTCGAAGCTCTGTCCATAAAACATATCTGATCATAAAGATCGATGATTCCGTTCACCATAGTTAACCACTTAGCGGTAGATGTAGTGGTGCTATTGGTAATGATACTCGTATAAGTTCTTATAATCGAAATTATAGTTTATTTGTCAAATCATTTAAACAATTATTTCCAATAGCAACAAGCAAATCGTTTTCGTTTATTTAAGACGATAAATTGATGTATTAAATTAAAGCAATAAGTTTCAGCAGTAAAATCAGTTTCATGTTACGTCGGCAACAAAGATTTTCGATTCGCGTATGTAGTATAAAATAGATTGAATTTCTTAGTGTTTGATGACTTTGCAGCTGGCAAGCCTATTTGACAATACAAAATGCCAAGACAGAATGAAAGGAAATAATTATGCTAAGCACAACGAACAAAGATTGTCGTGCCAAATTATAAATAAGACTTACTTGGCTCAGCGTTGATCATACTTGCAGTGCATTAAATTATTTGATCATCGGTCGTTCACTATGGGTCTTGTAAGAAGGCTCAAGGTCGCCCAGCGGGCAATGGAGAGAGCTATGCTTGGTGTTTCCCTACGCGAACGAATCAGAAATGAGGAGATCCGTAGGAGAACAAAAACCACCAAAATAGCTCAAAGAATTGCGAAGCTGAAACGGCAATGTGCAGGACACATAGCAAGGAGAACTGATGGCCGTTGGGGCGGAAAGGTTCTCGAATGGCGACCGCGTGCCAGACGACGCTCAGTGGGTGGGCCCGCTACGAGGTGGACCGACGATCTGGTTAAGGACGACGGTTAAGGGAAAACGCTGGATGCGGGCAGCACAGGACCGATCGTTGTGGAGATCCTTGAGGGAGGCCTATGTCCAGCAGTGGGCGTCGTACGGCTGATATGATGAAATTATTTGATAGACTACCGATCTAGATGGAAGAAGAAGGACCTACAGTACTATTAAGTCCTTCTGGCTGGTATGGGATAATTAATTTGGATTGAATTAGAAAGTAACTAGGATCTACATTTTATTGATATACAAAAATAAAAAACTGTGTAATGTTTGACGAATTAGGATTAGCAAGTAACTAGGACCTACGATTTATTAATAAAAAAACTTTTCTTTAGACGAAATATTTTTTGCATAGTTTACATAGAATATTTTTAATATGTATGATTTTAAACACAATATCAGTCGCGACTTAACAAATGTAATCTAATCTAAATAAAAACCTCAAGAATATGTCCATTGTCTTAACTAAACTGCATTTAGCTTGCTTTATCTTGAATGCCTTATATTTATGGTTTTTATACAAAACACTCTTTATAAAACTTTTGTCGTAATTTTAGTTGAGTGTAAAATGATCAAGTTGGGCATCAATTTTGGTGCCATATTTTACAGTTCCATTTGTAGTAATTCTCTAATTCTAATTTAATTTTTTTTATTGCCGGAAGACCAACAGCTTTATTAATTACAAAAGGTAGTAAATATCAAAGCTGAAAGCTAATCCTAGGTCCTCACCAATAAAAACGTTGAAAAAACACCAATAAAGCTTATAAAGTATTTAATTGTTCAGCATTTAAATAGGTAGCTTGGGAGTTTATAAATCAATGTTTAGTACTTAAAACACATTCCAATAGCTATACATACAATCGATAAAACAAGGTCATATAAGTCAACGAATGACAGTCAAACAACCGCCGACTGATAAAAAAATTTGATACCATGTGCTTTTATAGGGAGTCAATGACGCGCGACTCGTCGGGAATCGAGAAATTATATTATGTTTTTTTTTATATTCTTTCACTTAAACATATGAGTGGGACTCATGTCAATGAGTATGATATCAATTTAAAGTTTACAATATAACTTTTAAAATAGCTCAAATTTTATTAATCACCATGACTCTCTTAGTTCTTAAGATTACTCGGAACAAATCATATGAGGGTGATTCCATACTTTTGCTTGCGAGTGTAGTAACAATACTGCAAAAGAAGATGAATAATTCTATAGACATCAGAAACTGTTTTTTAAAACTAAAACACAAGAAGTTTTCGGCAAAAGCATGGAAAAGGAGAAATTGATTCTGAAACAAGAAACGAATTAATAGCTCAATTAAGAGCCGTTGTTATCCCAATAGCCTGCACTACTTGTCTTCAGGTTCAGTAAATAGATTTTATTGCTCTTGATCGCAAAAGTATTTTTTCCTTAGAACTTGATTCATGGTATGATTCTCTACCTACCGCCAAAGTTGTAGTAGACAGAGTGTTGGAGCTTAATGATTCCAAGCAAAGTCAAGACTTACTAGGATTCCAATTCTTTTATCTGACAAAAGCAAACATTTTAAAAATAATATTGAATAATTATAGTTAATAAATACCACCTATCAAATTTCCTAAGATATATTATTTCCTAACAGGAGGTATTCTCTTTGAAAATAATACCGTTACATGTGAAAAGACATTAAAACCATTCTAAAAATAAATAACTAAAAATATCGATACAAGATTTCAAGGTAAACATTTTAATTATTCCGGAAAATTATGTAATACATTGAATACAACAATTTTACTATTTACTATTATTTTTAATTATGGGACCATAAATTTAAAAATATATCATACCAGAATAAAAATGGTTAGAATATTGTTTGTTTTTTAAAACATTGAACCTTTAAAACACCTTGGCACCTATTACCAAATAGGTAGCCGTAGATCCAGCGTTGCCAACGTAACGGATTTCCCGTCATATCTAGCGGATTAGGGCTATGAAGGTACGGAACAAATAGTATTTGAGGGCTAACGGATTGTTAAGCGGAATTTGAAAAAGATTATTATTTAAATAAAGATAGATTTATTAATATATTTCAAATTAAAACAATTTTTAAAAAAAAAAATCAAAGCTAATTTTTTTTCTATTATGTCAACTCTATCTGCGTAAATACTACACATGTACCATAGACACTCTATCTACGACATACATGTACGAGAATTTCCCTTGTCATGGACAAGGTAGCAGGAGTCAAAATAATGATGCGAACTCTGTCACACTTTAAACATATTTGTGTTGTTCTTTTTTTGTTTCATATTATTGTTATTTTTTGGTTCCTGAGTTTGGTGTAGAGTTCAGACACTCAGAAATTTACTATTCTTACGTTTTTTTATTAAAGTAATTTAATTGATTGTTTCACTTAATTTTTATTATACTTGAATTATTATATTATTTCACTTTTTATTTACCTAAATTTTACACCTTGTAATTCGACAGATTTTACTGACGAGAAAATTGCGAGACTTAACGGATTGCTAATGGAATTTCTTAATGAAAACGGCGGAATTATAAAATTATTATTGGCAACACTGCGTAGAACTTTTTGTTCTAGGGTGATGATATACCTAGAAGTTATATATGTGTAGTAGAAATTAAACAGCATTTATTATTATTTATAACAGCAATTATTTATTTGCATATTTTTATACTTACAAGAGAAACCCTTGATTATGCTGATCATGTGAATTTATGTGAATATGTGCGCGTGTGAAAGTGGCTGCGTGCATATGTGTGCCTACGCGCATATGTGTGTATGTGAGGGCGTTTCTGTGTGTGTTTTTCGAATGAATTTATTTACTTATGCTTATATGTAAAAAAATATCTTGTTTGATATACCGTTTATGGTAGATATTGCTTATGAGAGAACAGTAAGTTTTTCCGTTTGGTGATAGTCGAGAGATTTTAGCCATTTAGTAGTGATTTTTTTACATTGGTACCTTGTTAATTGATAAATATTAATTTTCTCGTTTACTTTGTTGTATAAGTAACTATATGAGATATCTAATTTTTTTCTGGAGTAAGCTGTTGCATATTGTGTACTTAGAGTGCAAACATTATGCTTTAGTCGCTTATAAGCATTTAGAGAAAGGTCGAATTTAATAAAGGAGTGTTGTTTTAAAACAGTATTGAAAACAGTAATAATTGACGCACCGATAAAACATCACTAAAGGAGTAAAGTCTTTTGTCGGAAAACGAAAACGTAAACAGAAAGACACCTTGAACAATGCTCGTTGAGACCTTTATAATTTTAACAAACCAGTTTTGGTTGAACCTCCCCACACCGTAATGCAATAGGTCAGAATTGATTGACATAGAGCCTGGTACACCAGTTTCTTATTATTGAAAGATAATCATGAAAGATAAGGGTGATGTCATATGCATAGAATACAATTTTGCCATTAGGTAACCGGAGATGGCAAAGCTCATTAATGTAGGTGAGAAATAATGTGGCGCCTTATACGCCACCCAGTGGACCACCGTAGATTAGGGTTAATAATCACTGACCAGCTCACAACCCCTTACTCTTTAATATCTGTCTGCCAGGTAGCTTTTAAACAGATTGAGTTGAGTACCACGAATTCCCATCATTTCAAGTTTGTTAAGAAGGAGTGGCACTAAAGCTGTGTTTAATGGTTTGGCTAGGGCCAAAAATATCGCTATGATTTTCTTCTTTCGGTCTAATTTTGTTACAATATGATCAGTTAGTTCATGTATTACATCATAAGTAGAAGTACCTGCCCTTAAACCGAATTGTGAACTTGAAAGGAGGCTCTTAGTTTTAAGATAGTTAGTAAGACGTTTTATTAGTTTATAAGCTTTTTTAATATTTTTGATACCTTGATAGCTAATTTTAAAATTGGTCTAAAATTATTAACACAACCCCTGTCGCCACCCTTGTGAATTGGAACAACTTCATCCACTTTTAGTACATTTGGAAAGGTTCCTGAGGAGAAGATTAAGTGGAAGTGCAAATTAATGGTTGGACTAATATTTAATGATAACCTTTAAAAATGCCACCTGTAGGATTATTCTTCTTCAAAATTTGAATGGGATTTATAACCTCAAGTTGATCGATAGGAGCCTATAATAAATAAGACGAAAGAAAATAGAGTTTCAGTCGATGAAGATAATATATTGCCTGATCCAGTAGGATGTGCTTTCTCAGCGAGATCTCTTCCAACAGAGACGAATTTGTTTATGTCATTATTGAGTGAGTTTTGGATGAGTATGTATTTTTTTTGATAACACACCAGAGTGCCTTATTATTGGTATTTGCAGCAGCCGATCTCTTTCATACTCCCTTTATGATTTTTTAAAAGTCAGTTACAGAAATTTCTGTACCTTTTGTATGTTATCTCGACTATTTATTTTTTTGGATTTTTAAAACTTTTTGTGAAGTCTGTCACGATTCGTTACGCATCTCAAGAGACCGGTTGTCATCCAAGGTTTTTTATTTTCCTGTGATTAGGAATGACGTTAAAGGTAGTGTTATATTTTATTTTGGCATTAATCTCAGAGATAAGAAAAGGCATTGCAACATTCGGGTCTGACATTTCATAAAAAGAGTCAAGGCATAGGTTATCCGTATCATGATCCAGACCTAACAAATTACTTTTGAGAGAGGTTCCTGTTAGTTGGGAAACGATGTTGGTATTCAAGAATGAAGACCAAGGATTCGTGATCAGTAACTGATATTTCAACTACACAATAAAACGCTGGGTGTTAACTCTTTAGCATGACGTGTTCGAGGCAGGTTTTGTTATGAGTTGGTAATGTGTGTGGTAGAAGACCATGGAAGAATAAGAAGTTCAGATAACTTGGTGAATGAGCGTCTTTGTTATTAATCATGATGTCGATATTGTTATCCCCAATAAGACAAATATTAGAGTGTTTTAAAGTGGTCAAAAGTTTATTTAGTGATTCAATAAACAATGAGACATCTTTGTACCCCGATGGCCTATATATGGCTACAGTTGTATTGGCGTCAATTACCAACACTAAACAATTGGCACTACTTAGTCTGTGTTAGATATTTTTATACCCATGCATTTTTTTAAGTATTCTACGACGCCTTCATTTTGTGTTAGATTATTTTCAGTCACGGCAAAACTGTAACCGTGTAAAGGAGAAATTATGGCGCAACCAATACTCTCTCAGTATAATTAAATCCCAATCCAATTAAGACCTATCTATCAATGTTAACAAATCAGAAAAGTTGCAATTTATGCTGCGAATGTTTTGATGAATGAATTTTAAGCTATAACTTCGTTATTTCATTATATTCATACAATCTTCTATTTCACAAGTAGAGGAATAGGCAACTGCAAATTCATCAAGTTCACAATTAATTATTTGTTTGTTATTTAATGTTTTATCGAATTTTATGTATTGAAAAGATCTATCTATAGAAGAGTATCTAGTCATCCAGTGCCACGAATGTTGCAATAAAGTATATATACACGATCTGGGAAAGCTTCAGATATGGTGAAATTATGAGAATGCACTCCTATTATAAATATTATATTAATGTGAATCGGTTTGTAGGTGTGAGTAATTAGAGATGTATATATATTTTATGTAAACAGTTCATTCTTGAAATGGGTTTGCCGTAGAAGTGTAAAAGTGTAAAGCTTTGAACTCATTAGATATTACTCGTATTATGAGTGAAGTAAATTGAAATAGTAAGAACTGAGTTATATTAATGTGAATTAGTTTGTGAGTATGTGTGTAATCGAAAATATGTTTATGTTTAATGTAAATCTGCTAGTTTTTCTTTCTTTGTATATAGTAGAGTTTATTAACATTAAGAACAATACAAGCAAAAACTAACAACATCATTATTTAAACTACATCTAGTCATTTACCTATGCGCTTTCGAAATTCTAGTTCAGTATCTCTGCGTACTGCTGGTGAATCCTTTATTTCTCTCAGATACACTTTTCCGCAAGAGTTCCATCTAATGTCTTTATCCTTCACAAACTGTCGGGCAATAAAAACAAATCTTCTCCCAAGGTTAGTGAGTGGTTGGTTAGAGATTAGTTGGTTTAGCTGGACCTGGTAATTGAAGGCCCTGCATTTGGCGATGAAACTTTCCTTTAAAGCAGTCGATGAAAAAGTAACAACCATATTACTAATCTACTTTTTACTTTTCAGGCGAAGGATATCTTGAATAATTTTACCCACTTTTTGACGATTGATCGAAGTACGACATTTCTGATTTCAATCGATAACCGTAATTTATGCTCCAGCTGCTGATCAAACTGCACACGGTGTACAAATTTGATTAAAATCGGTTAAGTAGTTTAGGAGTTCATCGCGGACAAACAATTTGACACGTAATTTATATATATTAAGATATTTTTATATTAGGTTTATATATACATATATTAGGGACTGTGTAAAGTCCTGTTAAAGTCGTAAGTATATTTAACAGTTCGTTTATGATAGCGTAATATTACGGATTGATTTTTATAATATTCATTGTAGGTCATATGTATAAGTGAGGAAGATCAGTTACCTAATTTATACCCATCATACGTCTAGGATTCCTATTGCAGCTTACAAAAAAGCCGATGACCTTAAAACTGCTTACCCGATTTCGATAAAATAAGTCTCAGAACTACTGCTATGAATCATGCTAATAAATAAAAAATCTGCAAATAAATCGGTTTGCTCTTTTAAGAGCTATAATGCACAGACAGACAGACACATACAAGCACACATATAACGGTCACACTTATAATACATCTTGCGTCGGGGCTTAAAATTCAATCTAAAAATATAATGCGTATTTATGGAAAATATTATTATTGTAATATTCTTGAGAATTATTGTAATGTTTGCTTTCAGTGAGAAAATAACAAAGAACAAACAAACATTTTCTCATGCGTTTTAATAAAAAAGTTTTACCATTTCCTCTGTATATTTATGTGCTTACAAATCAAGTGGGTTTATGGCGGTGTTTACGAAAAATCGTAACAAGATCTAGTGTAAGAAAAGCTGTGGTATTTTACCACAGCTTTTCTTACAATTCAAGTCAATATATTATATATTAAGGTTTATAGTAATATTGATTAAAATAGTATAACTAGAACCTAAGGAGTTGGTAACAAGTTGTTAAATTTGTTGCATAATTAAGATTATAATAAATCTACATGTTTTTCAACATCAAAAATAATTATAAATAATCTGGTTTAGTTTCACTTTTTTACTGGAGTGGAATGTACATCCAGATTTATATACATAGTTCACAAATTTTATAAAAGGATGAATTCGCGACCAATATAGCTTTTCTAAAAGACAATAAAATTGGTTGGATCCCGGATATTGGTTAAGGCACTCAAAACTTTAGTTGGCTTAGAAAGTATGGACTGTCGATTTGGTCACGTAGTAACTTATGAAGAAAATAAGGTCCAATCTATTCCTACGGCTTTCAAGAACCTTATTCGAGCCTTATTTCTGAGAATGTTTTTTACCCATTCCATTAGAGTTTACTGTCGTTACTTCGATTCAAGTTTTGATAATAAAACATAAGTGATTGTTTTCCATAAAACACTCTAAATTTTAACGTGTTGAGGGATTAAACTGTAAAAAGTCAAAGACACTCGATATAAGAGAAAAAAAATTTTTCAAGTAAAGATTGTTCAAATTGTGAAAACAAGCAAAATTTAAAGATTATTTCTTAGCACGCAGTTATTACGTACAAATCAAAGTTGAAATATTTGAATATCCATATTATATGTTATTGACATAGAATTATTGATTAACAGCTATGGTCATCTGAGTTTTAGACGAATTTAATTTCAAGTACATAATATAAATTAAAAAAAAACTATATCTAAAAAGCTATGAAATGCATAAAAAGACTAAACAAATTCAGACGTTCTAAATACCTAACCTTTCTTTAAAGTTCTTTTAAGTTATTGAACATTCATGACAGTCTACACAAAACATTACGACTGCGGAGTTTGACGTAATAATAAATGCTGTTTTATCAAGTTTTATTAAGAATCTGTGGTATCAAATAGCAAAAAATATATTACCAGGTTAGAAAATGAAAATTCATTTGAGAAATGTAACATTAGATAACAATTTGTGATGACAAGATAACATTTTATACCCCTCAGTACTTGTCTGGCCGAATATTGCGAGTAAAATTTTTCTTGCAATGCTTCCTTTCCTGAACACACCTTTATGGCTGTAAAGGGAATCGGTCCAACGAAAATGTAAAAAAATCACAGAATGGGCTGTTCATATTGCATCCGTAGTCACAGCCGTCCATGTTTAAATTTGTGATATTCCATGTATTTTAGAGCATAAAGTTTTTATTTCTTATCCATTTATTTTACGACTTCCGTGGTCACGTGGATCGTATACCGGTTTGCGAGGTAACGCCGCTCTGAGGTCCCGGGTTCGATCGCCTGCCAGGTTAATGTAGAAAACGAACTTTTCTATGTTGGTTCGGGTTCCTAACAAAATAAATTAACTGATTCTTATGAAATTTTATAAATTAAAGAAAGTTACAGAAGTCTAAATAGTTCGTACAAAATATTTTTAGTACGGATATGTTATTATTATATTTATATTTAAAGTAATAATTTATTTATTTAAAATATTTTATACTAACTTTTAAGACTTATTTAGTTCTTACACTTTCGCGCACATTTGAATCAAACATTTTTTTACGGATTTGGGCATATTTAATTTTATATTTAATCCTGACGTTTGGAGTCGTGTTCACAGGATGACTCAGATAAAGGTTGACACAATATTTTAAACGGGCACGTTCCTAATTGTTATTTTTTATATAAATGTAATTGTATTGTTTTTACATTTTATTTAGTTATTAAATTCTCACTACGATTACATTGAATACTACTGAGTCTCCTACCAGATCGGAAATTGGGAGGCTCTTCCGAGAAGAACTGGCGAAAGAAACTCGGGCAGGGGTCCGACCTTCACCTTACTATTATTTTTTGCAAAAAGAGGAAGAGTTTAAGATAAATTATATAATGTCATCTTATTAAAACTAGAAAACCCTTTAAAAAAAAACTACGATGATTATAAATGCAATTGTGAACCACCATGGCTATCACTTTCTTTGCACTTGTGTTAATATCAAACTCTTTGAGAAAAAGACCGAAATATAGATCCATTAAATAGGTAGGTAATTGTTTGTTTTGCTTATGAACGTAAACGTATAAAAATTATAGTCGAAATACGGATAATAATTAGTTGCAGTCTTAATAGTACTAGTATAAATGGAATAAATAAAAATATAAAAAAATATTTGACAACATCACATGCATTTTTCTGTAGTTACAATACGTAAGATAAGTTAACAGAAGCATTTGTGTTATAAAATAAGAAACAACGAATGTTTTGCATCTACTATGATAAATATAGAAAGGTTTGTTTGGTTGTTGCTTTCTAAATTGATCCGGTTAAAATTCAGAGATCTCTGAGTGACATCATGTTGAAGAGCGGTATGCAATTCACTCGACCACGAATATCATCAAAATGTCAATTATTCTGTATAACGGATACACAAATAGGTCTATAAACATGATTACCAAATACACAGTCACAAAAGTATATCAACGGTGAAAAAAATAATTTTATGTATCATGAAATATTCAAGTTTATCAAGATAAGAAACAATTCCGAAAAATCATAACTAGTGAATTTAGAAAGTTACATTTTTTTTTGTCGGAATGTATTTTCATCATTTCAATTCCTATTTACAGACTATAATCATTGATAATAGCTCAATGCTTATGTCTAAATTGTCCTAAAGTTGGTATTTCACATGGTTTAAACAAGACGCAGCAGCTGGTTTTCTCAATTTTAGGGCAGCATAAAAGCTGAGGGAAAATGTTATAACAGTTAAAATAGGCATACATTTTCAAGCAACGAATCTGCTGTAACTGAGGTATAATGAGGTAAAATATGATGTGTGTGTGTGTAAGTGTGTGTCTTTGTAAGTGCTTTTTACTGTATATGTTGTGCTTATAAGTTAAATGTGTAAATAGTATTAACATAAACAACTATGAGATATAAAGTACGCCTGTAAAAAATAACCACGTCTGCGAGCAATCAGGCGGGATTCGAAACGACGACCTTTCGCTACCGGATAGACACTGGTAGACACGTCGAAATTTACAAACGTATTTTAACTTCTACTATGAGCTTGTATCGTTCCACCATTATTCAAAGTTAACTACCCTCAACAGCAAAAGTAATATTTTTACAAATATTAAACATTCGATTCAGATGGAACTAGCTATAATAATGTATTTAATTTTATTTTTAAGCATTTGTAATGCCATATTTCTGTGAGATATAAAATACGCCTGTAAAACCACGTCTTCATACCCTCAGGTGCTCAATTTATTGTTGTTATTATTCAAGCCATCCTACAATTATCTGAATTAGCTTTTAGCTATAAGGCCTTATAACGATACATTTTTGGTATCGTTCTTTTCTTTTTCATTTATTCAAGTATCTGCCATTATTAATTTCAAGTGGGCATAGATATTGTCTCTTGTTACAGAAACAACATTATTAAATTCTCTTGCAGCAAAGGCTTTATGGAAATTTAATCACGAGCGGGGCTGCTTCAATGAAGTTTGCAGATCTATTAAAACTTCTTATATCTATGGTGTGGTCATAATTATTGTAAACATGACATTAATCCTTCTTTGGTCATGATCATGATGCATTATACCTTTTTTAATTTCACTTTCCGTTTCCTAATACCTTCGAAGCCCGATTCTAATCAAAAATGTTAAAAAGTTGCACATTCTTGAGAGTTCTCTATAAGTAATGCAAACTTTCTAAGTCTTATTTTAAAATATTTATAAAATTTTCTCAATATTTAGTTCTTTGCATAAAACTAAATTTATTTCTAAGTAGGCAAACATTTTTATATGTTTTCATAATAAAAAAAACTAAAGTTACCATAAAAAGAAGAATAACGATTAATTAACATTTTTTTATTGAAATGCCGATGAAAACGTAACTATTAAATCCGGAGACTAGTGATCATTTGTGCAATCAATCTTTGGGATAGATGCCGTTTTTGTTTTAAAATTAAGGATTTTAGTGTGCACAGGATATAAAATAAATCTTTTTACAAAACAAGCTTTTATTTAAATGTGTCAAAAAGAAAAAAATAAACTTTTACTTTATAAATTTACATATTAACTTGTAACGTCATTACATTACATTTTTATGATATGAAAGCTTGCCACGAGAATAAGGTTCTGATATTTACTTTGTATGTAAATTTCATATTTAAAATCAATCACATCAAATTATTTAATTTACTAGTTTGTCTACATAAGTAAATCTTATTCTCTTCTCTGCTACAAAATGAGATACTATAAATAACAATAGCTACACGGTAACAATCGGATTAGCCATGTCTCATATCGATAAATAGAAAGGCAGACCATTATTGAAGTTTTATTTACAAAACCTTTTCTATTAAATGGAAAAAGGCGCTCAACGGGCAACGTTCGATCAAAGTAAAGGTGACATTTGCACGATTTCATTTACCTTGCTTTATAAATCTGTAAAAGCTCATAACTTATATCTTATTGAGACGTTTAGAAATTATTCTAGTCAGGAATAAAGTTAGTACCTAATCAGTCGATATATTCTGGGGCTATAGTATAGAAAAAGAAAACTTCGTATTTCATAAATAAAATCTATATTTATAGCAAATATTTTGTTACAAATGTAAGATAAAATCGTGTACTGCGACCTCAGGGCTTCTCACAATGATTCATAGGGAAAAGCACGTCCTATCTGGTGTCTTGCCTGCGATATAATCTTGAAAAATTATACAAGGTACTTGGTAACACCCGTATAATCCCGAATGTGATACGAATAGAGTACCTTGCATTAAATCCTATAAATGTTATAGGATCTTATCACACAGTCAGTAAATAACTTTTTTCTTGTTATATTTAGTGTTTCTTTAAGATAACCTACGTAGTGACAACCCTGGGCTATAATGATGTTTTGTGTGAAATCAAAGATGAGACGAATTGTCAAAAACAAAAGAGCATCTGTAACTTAGATTGCTGCCATTGCCGTCAATTTTCTCGGCGGTTAAGAGACTAAATGATATATTTTAGGACTGTATACATTGAAACAATAACAACAATTTAACTTAGAAAATGGGTCATTATTATCATAAAAGAAGCTGTTATTTGACATAAACAAAGCATATGACCGAATAAGCATACCTTATGAAATGTTTTATAGGTATAAAGTCTTTTATGAGTGTAAATATACTGTAATGAATGAGAGATTTGGCACAAATACAGGGACGAGATGATATTCTTCCCGAAAGAGGCGATCAATCAAAAGCAAGCATTATCAACTGCTCATTTTGTGAGCACCCATTTATGATTATCGTAGATAATATCGATACATCATACGCAATATTACAAGGATAATAAGTATCAGATTTATTCAGACCTATTTTGTGTTTTACTGTCACTCGTTAGTACACATTACAGACTAACTGTCTGTACGTGAACGAGTATTACAAAGCATGAATGAAGTGAATAATTCTGTCATGCTTGATTTTTGTCTTAAGTTAATAAAATCAATTTACCAAGTCAATATACTTATTAAAATCCTTTCTTTAGAATCGTTAATGCAGTTTTAATGGATTTTTAATATATTTTCTGATGTTCGCTGCTATTTGCCCTTATACTAGTGTGTATACATATAGAGTTATCGTAGAATGAAATTCTTTGTGATAATTAAAAATGATTTTACAGGCACTTACTTTTCCTGCCGGATAAAACAGATATAATGGGATGGCGTGTATTCGTAAAACAACTTCTTTGTTTATTCTAATCATAAATTATGAACTAAAAGAAAGAATTATCTATTATTAAATTTAATCATAAATGTAAATATAAGATATAAAATATGGCATAGATGTATATTTTCAAAAAGAAATGGTATTAGGCACTTCGGATCAAACTTAATTTAGAATGTAGATTTTTTTACTATACTTATCTCGTGTAAGCAAAAAAAAATAACAGTAAGTTAGTATTAAAAAATAATAGAAAATCAGACCTATCAAAACAATAAAACTTTTTGCAATGAAAATAAATTAACTTTCATTTAAAAAATCTGACATTAAATAATAAAGTGTTTAATACATAAAAAGTATAAAATATTTATTATAAATATGAATTGTAAGTAATAATGTTTCTATGCGTCAAACACATGTGATTTTTTATTTTATTCTGACGTTTTAATTCTGTACTGTAATGTAAGAAATCTAAATGTATAACAAGTTTTGTCCCGAGTAATTAAATGACTGGCAGATAACGCACAACCGAAATCACTGAACCTGTGGACACAGCCATTGAAAGGACATTTGAAATACAAAATTAAAGAATTAAAAAAAACAAGTATACAGTATTTTTTTTAATTTTGCGGTGCCTGTTTTAATGAAAAATTGTTGACTGGCAAGTCGAATAGTTAAACAGAGTAACGATATGGGTTATGCGTGCCTGAATGCGTTTTGTTCGCTGCATATTCTCTATAAGATTCTACAGTAATACCTATACCTACAAAACATTTTATTATAAAAAGGAGATACGGCTTACTATCTCGATAATAAAAAACAAAGTAAACGACAGTTCAAGTTCGACAAATAAAATGTAGCAACAGTGTTGAAAATGATAGCAGTGAAACTAGAAACAGCATGTCACGATTTTCACACACAATTTGCACAGAGAATTTAACTCTGTTTATTATACAAGTTTTTTTGAACAGATAATTTTTTGTCCTTTGTTACAGTGTATTAAGTACAAGATACTAACGATACTGAAAATTACAGAAAATTACAACACTTGTGAAAACCATTACCGAGCATGGTTCCTGTAAAGAAGTCGAAATGTCAGTATTGGTCTAATAAAACCTATGATTAAGATTCAAATATCGCAAGTATGATTTATGTGTTATGTCGATTAATTTTGTATCTAAAGTGCGCAGTTAGATACTTCAAATTTTTTATTTTAATGTTTTACAATAGTCCTACCCCGCTGTAAGATATATTTATTTATTTATTAAAAAATCTTTATTAACCATAAATATAAAATGGTACAAAAGGCGGACTTAATGCTAATTGCATTCTCTCCCAGTCAACCTTTGGAAAAAAAAAAAGAAACTTAAAAGCGGATACAATGGAGATATATACTTAAACTTATCAATTTAACATACATATTACATTATATACAATACATACATTACGTATATAACTATATTACACTACATATATAAACCAAATATATATATATATATATATATATTTGGTTTATATATGTAGTGTAATATAGTATATATATATATATATATATATATATATATATATATATATATATATATATATATATATATATATATACATACATACATACAACTAAATACATTAAATAAGTTACAAAAATATGATGATTCCATCACTCACTCAAGGTTTATAGTAATTTTACTATTACTATAAACCTTCAGTGAGGAAAACGTGAACTTTCTTTTTAAGATATACAATTGTAATAAACCTGACTGAGGTTTTTGTAGCCTTTCTTTTTGTTATCTGATAGACATCTCAAATGAGCGGCGGTGGCTACAAAAATTAAAATAATCCAAAGAGGTTCTTTGAGTGCGGTGTTTATGAAAGTTAATTTTCTTCTTCTAATAAAAAGAAATTAGTTTTGGGTGAATATAGCACTTATGTTTTCCTAATACTAAGCGTAATGTATATATGTATTGTCAATTATTTACATTATCGGCTCACATTCGTTTTTGAATAATTTGGTATTACTTAATTGTATATGTAGCTGATGATTTATAGAATGGATATTTAGTGCGATGATATTAAATAACAACTAATCGATAGCGATACTATAGTGAATACTATAGTTCAAAGTGCATTCGCCATTATTTAAAATGCTTGCGTTATCAAAATCATTATTTTGTTTGTATTGGCTCTCATGAATAATTATTAAAGTTTCATTTTCATTTTCATTTATGCATTGCATACACTTAAGGATATTGTGAAATAAAAGACTTTATGAAACGTTCATATTATCTTTTATTGTTCAAAACTTTATGCAAACTGTATCCCGTCAATTTATTCTTACCTAATAAATTGACGGGATACAGTTTGCATTTTTCTGTAAGCAGAGATTTTTCTGTAAAAAATTGACTCACTCTTGGCCAAACGATGAATCTTAGGGAAAGGAAAAGACGCTGTAGCGAGCTTGACCAGAAGCAGTTTATTAAATTTGCTTATTTATATTTTATAATAATGATAGCAGTTTGTGAGTCAATTGCGTAATCAGCTCAGCAAAGAATATGAACATAGAGTATAAACCTCATTAAGCTCTGAAACTTTGCAATTATGGAGCAGAAAGCTCAGCGGTAACAAACCCCGTGGAACTTCTCTAGGAAGATACATCGATCTATGACTTGTTGTTTATAAAGTAGCAAGTTTAGTCAAATTATGTGTTGAGCTTTTTTCTGAATGTTGTGTGGATTGTGTTCTGTTAACGATTGTGACTGTCTAAGTATGAGTTAATTATATTAGTTGGTTGATTGAGACTGCTATTAAGCAATAAGTCCACCTAACTGTACTTTTTTGTAATTGATTCCTTTATCTTTGTATAACCCTAATTATTTGATGTTTGCAAAAAAATGTCCACTATTATTATTTTTAATAGTAATTACACTTACATACATTATATCATTAATTGGAGTTACACTTACTAGGATGTTTTGAATCTTTATGTTCTTAATTTGAGGTTGCTTTAATGTTAAGTCAGTATCTCTCTTTCATTTACGCCCACATAGTTTTCACCACGTAGAAGAACAAAGAAATCTGCATATTCGGTATCATATTTTTTTGTATTTTTCTTGCAACAAATGGCCGTTATGAACAGTTTCTGGAAATATTGAATCTCGAATCGAAGCAGGAAAATAATATTTGATTTTTGAAGCCGGATACTGAATGAGATATGAATTTACAATTTTGAGGTTCTGATTCATAGCAAACTTTAAATAGGAAAATAAATAACACTTTTATTGCGAGATAGAGAAAGAGATAGGTTTTCAATTTAACCTAAGAATTCCTGAAATTCACGGCATAGACGTCATATTAGTAACAAAATAAGCCTACCTAATTTAGTATAAAACCTAGTATTTAGTAAATGCCTCGTTTTGGAAATGTTAAAATTTCAAGTAATATCCGGCTATAAGAATCCTAATATTAGATACGGCACTCGAAGTGGTTTAAATTTGATTTAATGAAACCAGTGATTTTAAACCAGTAAAGACAAATATATATATTATACAATATAGCCGAATTCCATTGGTTGAAATATGAGTTTAAAAAAGTTAATGTATACAGCCAACTGTAGATCAACTTATAAAAAAATTACAAACTTTGGCTCAATGTCAAATGAGAAAATTTGTGGAAGGTTGATGTGCTGGACGCGAAGCGTTTAGCTTAGTACGAGGGGTTATTGGGAATATTAATAATGTGTTTGAAGGTGTGTTAATATTGTTTTTTAAATAATAAAACACGAATACAAACGGTACGAGTTACAGAATGACTACCTCAGTTTGCATACTATGTAAGCTTAATTAATGACCAAATTTTTTCTGTATTTAAATTTGTCCGCTTTTTAATAGTAAAACAAAAAAATCTGGATTCAAAAATTTGATAGATTTTTTCTTCAGATTTAATTAAAAACACAGTCTTGTTTACACGACTGTAAATCAATTCTGTTAGGGCTGCTGTGTTAAGAACTTGGTAGTTTCTAAGCTATAGTTAATTGAGCGAGCGGCAGCAAACTTCTGGAACAGAGAACGCAAACTTACTAGTCTGGCCATAAAAACTGTTACATAAAACTTTTTTTTTCAACCTTTTTATTATTTTGAATTTGGAACGCGTTTATCTTTACAAATATTATAAAAAGGAAAGATTTGATTGTTTGTTTGCATTGAATAGGCTCTAAAACTACTGGACCGAATTGAAAAATTCTTTCATATTTGGAATTCTACATTATCCCTAATTAACATACGCTATTAAATATTCTCAAAAAGCTAGGGATCCTTATGAAAACTTTGGATGTTTTCGTATTGAATGGGCTCGGAAACTACGGGACCGATTTGAAAAATTCTTTGTCTTACAGAATTCTGTTCTACATTATCTTTGATAAAATCTACATCCGGAAATTATTGACATTAGAGCAAAGTGATGTACTACAGTTTTATAGAGGACATTAATATATACAAAAAAGTCCGTGACATCATATGTATAACTATTACAATTATGTCACAATAACTGTTTTCTTATTTTTTATGCAATAGCAACGCCTACAAATTAGACCACATTTTTCGTACCTGGGTATTAATCCTTATCCAAATAAATGACTTCATATTCAAGGCTATATCAGTATCTGTAAATTACTTTTATACCATTCCCAAGTTCTATTCCATTAAAAAGTTAACAAGAGTGTAATAATTATCAAAACCACCAATTACATTAACCATATAACTTAAGTAACATATTTGTTTATTTCAATCTTTAAATTAATTAAATACTTAAAATAACAAAAAACAAAACATTAAAAAAACAATATCTAAACTTTATTTATAATGTATTCTTTTTTAATAACCCCCGATGCAAAAAGAAAGGTGTATGTGTGTGTGTATATGTTAAAATTATTAATTTTTCAAATTTTTGTTAAATACCCGTACGACGCCGGGCCGGGCCGCTAGTTATGTTAAATACTTCTTTCGATTTCGCACCATTTCATTATCATCATCATATCCATCAGTTAATAATATAATATGTTTTCGTGTTCATTATCAAATTACATTATGGAATGGGGTTGTAAAGACAATTGGATTGCAGTGATCGCTTTGCACAAAATCATGTGTCATGTTCCAGACACTTCAAAAGCTTGGTATCAGACGTATGTGACGTATATCGTACTATGAACAGATACAACAACACTTCCACTGTCGAAGACCGTAAAAGATCGGGGCGGCCGAGTGCGCGGAACTACAAAGGCTGTTAAAGCTGTTAAAGCCAGAATTCGTCGAAACCCCATTCGGAAGCAAAAAATCTTATCGCCAGAAATAAAGATTCGAGCTAGGACTGTGTCGCATATTAAAAAACAAGACCTGAAGCTCGGTGCTTATCGTCGATATACAAGACATGCCCTAAATCAATCTCTAAAATAAAACAGAGTGGATTGATTGATCAAAATGCTTTCTGTCACGATACCCAGGTGCTTTCAACCCATAAAATCCTCTTTACCGATTAAAAAAAATTGAAGAGCACTACAATAAGCAAAATAATAAAGAGTACGCTCACAGTTTTAAAGAAGCTGCTCATGTGGTCGGATAGGTACAACGTAGTCATCATCCTGCGTCAGTGATCAAGGCGTCACAAAGCTACATTTTTGTGAAAAAGGAGTGACAATTGCAACCAAAGTGTACCAAGAGACAGTCTTGGATCGTCTTGTGAAATCTCACTTTGGTTGGACTTTCCAGCATGACTCTGCACCTGATCACAAGGCACGAACTACCCAAGTCTGGCTTGAAACCAATGTTCCAGACTTTATAAAAGCTGAAGACTGGCCCTCATCTAGCCCAGAACTCAACCCTTTAGACTACAAATTATGGTCAGTTTTAGAGGACATGGTCTGCTCTAAACGACAAGGCCACGTCGAGTCTCTTAAAACATCTTTGAAGCAAGTGGCGATATTTCCCATGGAAACAGTGCGTAAATCCATAGATTCGTTGCCAGACAGATAAAAGGCCTATATAAAAGCCAAAGGTGGCCATTTCGAATAGAGTATTTTTTTATTTTTGCTGAGAGATTAATAAATATGTACATATAAATTTTAGTAATGTAAAAAAATTGCATTTTCATTTGTAACAGAACTTATGGACCGACTAGGTATATTTGTGAAACTTGGCAGAAGCTAATTATTCGGCTTCCTTCGATATCAAACGTCCGTTATACTGGATATTTGTTACTTTTGCCGAAATAGAAATAACAATTATTTTGAGATTGTTTTCAGACTAGTTTTGATTCGAGTCCCACCTGACACTTGAGACCGGTTGATATTTTTCTTATAATATTTTTTAAAAATAAAAATGTAGCAGTTAATAATATAAAATTGTTATTATAATTTTATATAAATTATTGTTAACTACCGTATATAATTTAAAATCACACACACACACACATTCATAATTAGTGGCCAACTTCATCCTGCTGGTCTATTCTATGTCGCTTTTGCGGACAACTTCAACATGATAATTTTGTGTCAAATCTTAAAATTTTACTCTCATCAATTTTTCATAACGTGCCTAAAGAAGTATAACTTCAATAAAAAAAATCGACACTAGTAAAAGCATTACAATTGTTGTTGTAGGTAGTTGTAGTAGTAGGTACTTTAAACATGAAGAGATCAACCTGTCAAGGTTTCGGTAGCTCAATTGGAAGAGTACTTCCCCGGATAGATAGCGAGTAGACATAATAACTTGTTTTGATTGAAAAATATAGGAGTTAAATATTTAAATAACAAAAAAAAAACACATATAGAACTTGTTCCCTATATACTAACGTATCTGACAAAATGGGCCGGATATTGTAATCTCTGGCTACCATAAATTTCAATAGCCTTTTAATAGGCGTATTAACCTGCTTAGATGTCGCTGGCAGGCAAATGTAAGACTCACTTTGACAAGGCGACGAAAGTAGAGTGTAGATTAAATCTGTTGCGACATATTTACAATAAAAGTCGGATCTTGAATTTCTTCAAATTCCGATTGATCTGGTATTGCGGTTCTGAAATCGTTGTGAATATAATTACTGTTCTAAGTCTGATAGGAAACAATGTAGTAAAGTTTTTTCTCTACTTAAAATGTGTTATAATTTACACAAGATGTGTTATTTATAACATTGCATTAACAGATGAATTATATAAAAGTGGCATGAAACATAGAAATTTTGTTGTGTGTTAGCTATTGGCAGACCTAAGACGGTAATAAAAAAATACAAATCATTGCTCTAACCATTAGGCTTCACAAAAGAAATCGTTCTCATGCTTATAATGTATGACATATGTGGATTTCGTAATATAGAAAAAAAACAACATTATTTATTATTATGCTAGAAATTTCAGCACTTTTCGTCGTGTTACTAGTGATGGTTTCAGGAAAAAGTACGCAAAGAAATTTCTTTTTTATGTTACGCTACATACCTGGCCGAAAATGTTTCCCGTTTTTATCTTAATTGATCTTATTTAGTTCTAACACTTCTGCGCACATTACACATTTGAATAAAACACTTTTTTACGGATTTTGCTCATAATTTATTTTATATTTAATCCTGACGTTTCGACTCCTATACAGAAGCCGTGATCACAGGATGTCTAAGATAATGGTTGTCATATATTTTCTACTTCCTTCACAATATTTTTATCGGGCACGTTCCTTATTGTTATTTTTTTTATATAAATCAAATTGTTTTATTTTTACAGTCTATTTAGATATTAAATTTTCACTACGATACATTGTAAACTACTGAGTCTACTTCTAGTTCGAAAATTGGGAGGCCCTTCCGAGAAGGACTTTTATTATTTGCAAAAAGAGCTAACTACATCACCAGGTATTCATTTATTCATTTATTAATTATAATCCAAAAATTAATACATTAATACTTCAAACAAAGACAATGAAATGTAAAAATAAAACAATTTGATTTGTATAAAATGAATTAAAAGTTATTAACAATATTTTATTCGGGCAGATTAAAATATTGTGAAGGTAGTAGAAAATATATGACAACAATTATCTTAGACATCCTGTGATCACGGCTCCTGTAAAGGAGTCGAAACGTCAGGATTAAATATAAAATAAATTATGCACAAAATCCGTAAAAAAGTGTTTTATTCATTGATCTTGATAATTAATTGTTTCATTTATCTTACTTATGATAGAATCATAAAATTACACAAATCCTCTTAAGAAAAAAAACTGAGAACTACTCTAGGCTAAATAAAATAAATTGGATCAAATAGATTGGATGGTTATTTGGTCTATACAAACATCTCTAATCTCAAGTTATCTCTGTACAACTTTAGTTATGCCAGCTGCTAATATATGGTGCTGACCTATTTTAGATCACGCTATGGTTTCGTCTCGTCGGATAAATAAACTGTATCAATGTAGAACAATGTTTTTTGTCTTTTTTCAAACTTGAATTTCATTCAATTAGCTCAGTGCTTCGATAGTGAATTAGTGCTACCACAAGGTAACGGCCATAGTTTGTCCATGGTCCTTCGAGCAGGTTGCCAGTGGTGTCTTGGATTTTTGGATTCTTCATCTCTACGGGCAGTGGATTGCTGCCACAAACGTGGTAAACAATGATGGACAATTAAATGACCTTGGACGACGCTTGGCTGTCGTGAAGCCGACGTGCGTCAGGAGGGTACGGAGCAGAGCTTATGGAAATACAAGTGTCAGTGTGGTATTGTGTTTATTGGAAGTGACAGTGCTGACAACGTAAGTAACTTTGAACCTTATTTTCAAGAAGATTTCGTAATTATGGGGACTTCCAAAGTAAATGTAACTTAGAATATTATTGCAAATTTCAGTCAGGACTTAGAATAATTTGTGTAAAAACGTTATGAAGATACGGGGAATCTTAAATGTTTTTTTTAGAGTTCAAACACTTTGACAAATCTGACTTTTTTATGAGAATTGTAATTTACTTAACATAAATGGAAGAATTGTTAAATTTTCAAATGGAACTTGGAATTTGTAAAGAGCAAAGAAATTTTAAAAAGAGCCCTAAGGATCGTATCATAAAACAATATTTAAAGAGAAGATTAGAATTAACAACATGGTTCATACAAACATAGCAAACATGGTTCGAATTTATATCAGGGCATAAAGAGTTAAAGGGTAATGCAGATCAGAAATGTTTGCCAATTCCTAACTATGTAAAAGATGAGATTTTTGATAAAGCTGAAGTTACTTATTTAAATTATTAATGCGACAGAATAAAACACTTTTTTACGGATTTTTGCGCATGTTTTATTTTATTTTATATTTAATCCTGTAAAGGAGTCGAAACGTCAGGATTAAATATAAAATAAAATAAAACATGCGCAAAAATCCGTAAAAAAAAAGTGTTTTATTCTGATGTGTAATGTGCGCGGAAGTGTAAGAACTAAATATTATTAATGCGACTTAAAAACAGCTTTAGAAAAGTTTAACATAGTTAATGCCTTTATTTCAAATAATAACCATACCCAATTTAATGAAAATCACTTCTAAGGTTACCGAAAATTAATATTCCTAATTTTCTGAAAAATATTTTGAGTGGTCGGCATTTCGAGTGTTGTATACTGCGCTGATACATTCTAATCAAGATTTAAATAATGTTGAAAAGTTGTTGTTTGACGAGAGAGGCGGAGCAATATTTGATTCATATCCCTATTGCAAATGAAAATTATAATAGATGTTGGATATTGTTGGAAGAAAGATATAATAATAAAAAGTACATTTGTCAATTAAGAAACAGGAAACGAATCAGCTACTGGTAGAAAAGATTTGATCGATACCACCAATGACTGTCGGTCTTCCTTAAGCAATATAGGAGTTTATGTAGGTAGTTGAGATGATTTTGTTATAAACATTTTGATCTCCAGTTAGATCCAGGAACCAAACGACAGTGGGAATTTGACGTTAGTAATAACAGCTCAGCAGATGAGTTGCCATTATATGCCAAATTCAAAGAATTTTAACGAAGAGATATCGCGCTATGGAATTCTTGGACTCTGGATCCAACTCAGAATGTCCCTAATGGTTCTCATCCTCCTGTAAATAAAATAAATACTCTTGGTGTAACTAATATTAAATATTTGTAATGTAGTATTGTTCAGAAGCACACGCACTTTCACTTTGTAAAGGCTTTGCCAAGGAAGCTGTCGACACTCGTAGAAATTTTGTAGATAATAACAACCGTTAGACGTTTGTCGATAATAATTGTATTTTCCCGCCATTTGTTTACGAAACAGTTACGAATTTGAATTCAAAATGCAACGCTCCCGAGAAATTTTGGCGCGTATTTTCGAAGAAAAAAAGAAAGATAGTGATACCACATCCGACCTTGATTCTATTATACAAAACTTTACTGGGCATGTATTTTACGTTGATAATAAGTCTTCAGAAAAAAATGAAATGTCACAGTTTAGAATAAATCACAAAAGAAAGCAATGTACACTTTGCTAACAAGAATTACGCAAAATAATGACTAGCCGAGAAGCTGATAAAAAGTGACTTATAAGATCGCATTCAAAATGCATAAAATATATTAAAAGTGAAAAAGTTAATTGATATTTGTTGAATGTCAGAAAGTTTTTTGCCTTAATTGATTCAACAAAGCTCATGAAAATATTAATTAGTTTTCTTTAAAAATAAAAATAATATCGATATTTTTTTTTCTTACAAACTTCACTACCTGGTTATCGATAATTTGAAAATGTTCATACTTGCACATATGTGCGCTACATGAAATATAAGTCCGGTAAGACGTTTATATCTACATATATATCAAAATTTACTTAGCAAATTTTGCAACCAAGAGCAAAATATAAGTTCAAGCTTTTTAGATGTTGAAAAAAAGTAATAAAATTGCCAGAAAATAAAAATTTCATGAGAAATACAAGTTAAAAAAAAAGTCATGTACCTTACTCATTAGCCATGTTTTGCACTAGAAAAATTAACAGTACATGGCAATATCATCTTGAACCGCACCAGTAGAAATATTGTCTTTTTGAGCTCCGCAGTCAACGTGTAAATTCCATAAACGTTCTATTACCAATATGTCAGATTGACCCATCAGAATGGATTTAATTTAAAGGCCTAGTATTGGCAGATCCAGAGTATTATACTCCAAGTCGTATTAATGTGTTATTTGGGGTAGGTAGGTAGGTCCAGAGAGAGATCGCCATTGGCGCAGGCTACGACGTTTGGGTGGATACTTTCAGGACAAATAAACGTGATTGTACAACCAACATACAACATAAATGCTCTGCATTGTCGTACAGATGTTAATAATCTTCTCAAAAGGTAATAAAAATAAATATTTAAGAGATAAATATTCTAAAGTTAACGATTATCCCTAGCAACGTTAATGTTAGAAGGCAATAAACAACAAAAGCACTACACATAACTATGCATACATATATATAGTACGTACATAACACAACTTTCGTTCGACCTACAAAGCTTTGTATTCACACTGCTTTGTAGTTTCCAAATAGTTTTGCATGAAATGTGAAATGAATTTATGAAGTTCTCTATTCATCTACATAGACTTCAATTCTCTGATGTGAACAAATATGATTATTAGTATCATAAAATTTATTGATATCTTACAAATACTTGTTTTGTTATTATGTGAGTGGTTTATTATTCAAAACATATTGACTTACATTCAAAATGTTTTTTGTTGTATTTTGCTAAATAAGTTTTTATCACGTAATATTATCGTCCGTAAACCGACTTCACAACAACCAATTTTTTTTAATCCGCAGGAGAACTAAAGTAACCGGCATTGCTCGAAGGATTATTAGGCTGAAATGGTAGTGTATAGGGTACACAGCGAGAAGAACCTATGGCCATAAGGGCGATAGAGTTTCTTGAATGACGGCGAACTGGATGACGGACTATAACGCATGTGGGTATTATTCTCACAAGCGGACAGACGTTCTGGTCAAAGTCGCGGGTGTAATTCGACAGCGAATGAAGTATTTCATTCCATTCTCCGACATCCAGCTCGGTTACAAGTCCCGACCTTGGCATTATAATGCGGCCTTTGCTCGTGTTGAGGCCCGAAAACAGTCTGCTTACCAAGCCTGGGTGCAAATCCACGATTGCAGGGTCCGTGCACGGACAATCCGAGCGAAGAAGAGAGCTTATAATTCGGCCGCCAAGTCATGCAAAAGGGTCTTACTAAAGGCGAGATTCGACCACATCAGCCCAATAGGGACGAAACTGTCTTCCAAAAACTACAACCTGACGGGTCACTGGCTCATTCTGAAGCTGAGAAAGCAAATTTATTTGCTTCTCTGTTTGCGAGCAGTTCCTGTCTAGACACCGGCTCTCAACAACCACCAAACATATACCTCGCTGTGATTGTTCGATGTTGGAGATCACAATTTACAATAAGCAGGTCCGTAGAATCTTATTAAGTCCGGACGTGAATAAGGCCAGTGGTTCTAACGGCATACCAGCAAGAGTACTGAGGTAATGTGCGCCTGAATTGTCTCCTGTGCTAACACGCTTGCATTGCCTCTCTTTCAAGCCAATGTGCAAGCAGAACCCAAAAATTGTGGTCGTGACGACCCATGCAATTACCGACCGATCGCCATCACTTCCGTACTGTGTAAGGTTATGGAAAGAGTGCTGAACAGCAAATATGAGTGTCTTTGGTAAAGTAATATTCTACCAAACTGCATATATTTTGTATTAAACTATACAATTTAACCTTTCTGAAATCGTGTCACACTTATATGACTTTTATTGTTTTGATACTATAAAATCATATCAAACGATAATTTTAATAATTATATCAGAATTATTTTTATGTGTTTTTTTGATGCGTTTTCTATGAAGTACGAATTGTTGAAGGTTTGAGTCATATTTATAATTATAGAGTAACTCTTAAACTACTATTTGAGGTATTTATTATACATGCATCTCCGTAGAGTTTTGAAAAAAGCTATAATGAAATGGGTTTCTTAGGCGGGTTCCCACTGTGCGTTGGGCTGAATTCGATTGTCAATTATTAAGGACTCGATTATTCAACCTCTAATTTGTCATAAAAACTATGTTAAGAGTAACAGCCACCAAAGAGCAAACTTTCTCGGTCTGTTCCATGGTTACAGTTCCGTTATTCCGTAGTATTGCGAAATTCGGGCATCTCAATGCACATGCTACATGCGCATTGTGTTTGAATCAGGGAAGTATCTACCCGAAAAGCCGGCATAAGGAATAAACAACTGTATAGCTATATTAAACTGTGAAAATTCGGCAATTGATTTTAACTTAATGTCCAACACTAAGTTGTTTACTTCAATATCAAGTAAGAAATTAGCATAGTTTGTGTAGTTAAGGTTGTACGGACCACAGCATGGCCCCTCGCCATTTCTCTATAATATTGATATTAAATTTGATGAACGTATATAAATGTAAGTTTAAATATCGATTAAAACCAATTAGGTATTTTTCATGCCTGTGTTTATAATCGATATTTAAACTTACACACTTAACCCTCACCCTCACAAATATTTAGGTGAACAACAAAAGGTTATTGTTCACCTAAATATTAACGACATCAAAATAAGGATTTTGATGTCGTTACCGTCCGTCGTAGAGAAGATAAGGCAAAATTTTGTGCCCTTTATCAATATTAATAGAAATATTTACATAAACTTTATGGCTGTTTGCTTATTCAGTATACGGTAATTGTATTTCACTTACAATCGGGTGGCCGAGTTAATGTTCTGTCTGGGTATTAGTCAAAAAAGCAAAATTCTGTCGTCGAGTTTTAGACGTAAAATCTTTTCAGGATATTTTTCATGTAACCAAATCAATGTACTTTGAAATGCAGGAGCTTTGTCCAACTAGAAGTACAGTCAAGTGCATATGAGCATGTACATAACTGTCAAATTTTTGACATCCAACAATCAATTCCAGCTCCAGATCAATTGATAAATATTTACAGTTTGTGGTAGGTTGATCTGTTCTCGTCTATCGGTATTAGCAAACATTTATGCTGTTATCAATAAACAAAATGAAAAATATGATGAATCGACATCAGGCTGCTGCACGGGGTCATTATGTTTATATGACTCTATTTAAGGGTGGTAACAGATTCAACAATTCTCCTTACAGAAAAACTTATAGCTTCTTGACTAGGTGCATGATGCGTAGAGGTTATGCCTGCGTCCTATGATTATAAAGATTACGCAACTTTAACAATGGCAACACAACAACCCTATCACTATTTTGAAAGCCAAGAAGCTGCTGTATAATAGCATAAGCTACTATTATTCCCCTGTACCCAGGGAAGCACAGAGCTATATGCTGTAGAGCACACTTGCTGTCTGTTAAAATTATAACTTCTTTGCTTGCTAAACGGTTTGTAAAGTGAAGTGTTGCACTATTAGTCATGGCAATAACTTCTGAAAAACCTATAAAGTAGATTTAAAGAAAATATCTATACTGGTAGTCGTGTAGCGAGCCCTTCATTTTTCTTTTCTAATTTGTGATTGTGACTGTAACTTATAGATAGACCGATAATTGTGATTCTATTTTTCAAAACCTTAACTGAAAAAAAAACTATCTATCTATACATATAAAAATTCCACTCAACCAATTTTAATAATCGAACTAATATATAAGTCTGTAGGCTCTGTCTGTACTTTTGTTTATGCATATATTTTTTTAAGTCAGAATAAAACACTTTTTTACGGATTTTTGCGCATGTTTTATTTTATTTTATATTTAATCCTGACGTTTTGACTCCTTTACAGGAGCCGTGATCACAGGATAAAATAAAATAAAACATGCGCAAAAATCCGTAAAAAAGTGTTTTATTCTGATGTGTAATGTGCGCGGAAGTGTAAGAACTAAATATTTTTTGAAGTGTTTGTTTTATGACCAGTGGTCGGAGTAGGTATATTGAATTAAGGTCACTGACATCAAACGTATATGTTAATATGGATACGCCTCCGAGTTTCCGGATTATTATGATAAAAATACCGAAACATCGAAATTATTACATGAAACTAGTTAAAAATGTATCAATACTCTCAACGCTATGCTGCTAGTGGCGTAGATGGCCAGAATTTAATAGTAAAAAAAATTGGTTGCCTGTAAAGTCGATATACGGGCGAAAGTTTTACGTGACAACGACTTTGAGTGGTAAAATAATTTTAATGTGAATATTCATTCGTATAGTAGGAAGAAGGATGAAATAATAGTAACAATTTAAAACATTTATTTATACAAAGAATTATATTTAAAACATTAATTTATACAAAGAATCTCGCACTGAATTTCATATATCACCGCCTAAGCGAAATAGAAGCGCAAGACATGAACCGGTGTGTATGCCTATCTCTCTCACTCTCTCTCTCGCTCTGTCTCTCTCGCTCTTAGGCGGGCTAACCATGCCCGAGTGGAAGGGACGCGTGCCTCTCACTCGCTCTCATTTATAAAATGATATAATAATAATATTCATTTCAACACACGACATCCGGCAAACAGGGTCTTTTGTCCTCTTATGTCTATGCTCAACGCATCTGACCAATTAGAATCAAGTATCCTGGATGACTCATTGACTGTTTGTTCGAAAACAATGCTCGCACCGACATCCAGACCAAGTGGCTCACTCACTTATTTCGGTTCGTGGAGTGCGCTTATTTTATGTGTTGTGAATATCTTGACTTGACCCTGGCTTGTGTACTGTCTTCTGAAATCTACTTAAAACGACGAATTTGGCTTATAACTACGGACATCGATTTATTACTCTTGGATTGGGCCCATTTGAAGTTGTTTTTGTACGGGTAAGTTTTAATTATTTTCACTATTTAAGAAGGTTTTAGAACTTGGAAACAGTTAAAATATCACTTTATAGCAATCATCATAGCGCATGAGAGTCCGGTACGCACACCGCAGGGCTATCACCGCTTCAGTTAAAAAAATCACTTTATATGAAACAGAATTTCATTATCGACTTTACAGTTGTGTATGTATATATTGTAAATTTAAATCATTGTTTTAGGTGACATATAAATAAATATGGCAAAGGTCAAGGCTGAAACAGTGCTAAAGTGGTTATTGCACTATCCTGAGCTACTTTACGATAACGCTAGTGGCACTATATACTGTACAAAGTGTGAAAGTCATTTGAAAGCTGTGAATAGAGGCAACATTACCAAACACATTGAAGGCGCTGTACATCAAGGAAAATTTAAGAGACCGCAAGAGGAATTTTACTTCGACCTCATTAAGTTCCTGATTCTATGCAATATTCCTTGGTCGCAAATGAAAAATCCAGCGTTCAAAGAGTTTTTTCAGAAATATATGTGCAGTACTTGTTGTTGCGTTTGTACCAATCGTAAAGTGGTTGACGAATCACAGTTACGAAAAGTTTATTTGGAGAAGTTTTATAGGAATAAAATCAATTCGATTTATGAAATTAATAAAAATGAGAAACTATGGATATCGCTGGATGAGACAACAGACATTTTTGGTCGATACATAGTCAATTTCCTAATAAAACCATTGCATCCTAGTAATAGTGCAGGCCGGCCTTATTTGATTGCTTGTAAAATGCTAACAGCAGTAAATGGACAAACAATAACACAATTTGTACTGCAATGTCTAGAAAATTTATGGCAAAACACTTTTGAAGCGAAAGTTGACAATATTTTAATGCTTTGCACTGACAGTGTCGCGTACATGCTATCTGCAGGGCGAAATTTAAAACATTACTTACCTGAAATGAAGCATGTGACATGTTTGGCGCACGCTCTTCATCGTGTAAGTGAGCAGATAAGGTCAGAATACAACGATATTGATATTCTTATATCAAATGTTAAAAAAGTATTTTTAAAGGCTCCTAGTAGGGTAAACATTTTAAAAGAAAAATATCCTGACTTACCGTTGCCTCCGCAACCAGTCATTACCAGATGGGGTACTTGGTTACAGGCAACATCTTACTACGCTCAACATTTAGATAAAATAAAAGAAGTTTTATCCTGCTTGAGCAGTTCTGATGCTATAGCCATACGAAACGCAAAAAACATTTTGGAAAAACAAAATTTAGAAAATGATTTAAAATATATCGAAGAAAATTACTCTATTATACTACTAGCCCTAAAAGAGTTACAAAAACAAAATTTATCTCTAGCTGATTCACTTTTAGTATTTGATCAAGTAAGGGCTACGCTTAACGAGTGCAATAATGAGAATATAAAAAATAAAATAGAATCAGTTATGGAACGAAATCCAGATTTAGATACAATTAGAGAATACAGCGAGAGTATTGAAAAAAGCGTAGCAAATAATCAGAAACTTTATTTCAAATTCGCTCCATTGACATCTACAGATGTTGAACGATCATTTTCCACTTACAAATGGATCTTAGATGTTAAAAGAAATAGCTTAAAAATCGAAAATATTGAAAAAATTATAGTTATTTATTTTAATTGTATAGAGACAGAAAATCAAAATGTAGAAATTGTAACCGATGAGGATTAAAAATAATTGTTTTTAATAAAACTGTAATAATGATTATTTGTATTCACAATAAACAATTTTGTTTGCTTACATATGGTTTTTTATTTTATTACTCTATTTACCAAATTTTTGGAAACTCCGGTACATTCCGGAAGAAATGCATGTCCATGTTATGATATCATGACGCAAGTATCTAAAATCAATATACCTACTCCGACCACTGTTTATGACTCACTGATACCAATTACACTATTTTAAAATCTTTTATCTGTCTGTATGTCCTCCTATAAGTTAAGAACGAGCTGACCGGTTCCGATGAAATTTAGTATATGGTAAGAACATATGATCGCGCAAAGGATAGGCTGTCTTTCTGTCTGTTTATATATCCTTCTATAAGTCAAGAACGGGTTGGCCAACTTTAATGAAATTTGGTATATGGTAAGAACACGTACTTGCGCAAATGATAGGCTAAATATCCTTTATACTATATAACCTTATAGTCTTAATTAAAATTCTAAATACAAAAATGAGTTTTTTTATACTTTCACGCCTCAACTACTCAATACGCCATCAAGAAATTTTGCATACACTTTGCCGAAACAGACTTTACAGAAACTATAAAAAGCTTTTGCAATCAAGATTTTTTAAGCTTATTATCAAAGGGGAATGCCCATTCTAGGCCCAAGTGGACATCATAAAACAAGGAAATGTTTTTGTACACAAATTTTGTATTATATTTCAATTAATAGAAGTATTTTTGTTTATAAATCGTCATAAGTTATGTAGCAAAATGTTGCCAGCACGTAAATTATATTTAAGATATAATTTCACACTAAATATAGATACGAATCGATTGTGACGAAAATACATTCAACTGAAAAAAATAACTTAAGTTTTTACAACGTCGTAACAACGTAGTTCACAAACCAAATAATAGAAAATAGAAATGAAAATAAAGCTAAGGTTTTAATTCTATAAAACAAAGAAAGTAATAAAATAAGTCGATTTATCGATTTCGCTTTAATATTTTGCTTTCCTTTAATGGAAATACTTGTTTGTCAATCAACTGTCAATAATTCAAAATAATTATCAGCTGTCATGTCACTTGTTGCTTACGCTCAAGAATTTCGATTTCGTTAACTACGACTAGGTTTCTCTTTACGAACTTAATTCTGATCTTTACCGACGACTTAGGCTTTGTTTTACGGACTCAGTGGTTACTATTAACGTCGACTTTGGCTGAGGAATCAAAGATCACTGCTGCATGACAGTACTTTGCTATATTGGTTGGGCAAGATATGAGTCGAATATATTACCACCTGCACCTTTTTAGATGATATGTTGGTCATATATGGTAATGAAGAAAATATAGATACTTAATGTATAAAAAGTTATTTTTTTATATACCCCAATGACATATTTAACGAGAAAATGTTTCTCGTTAAATATTACACACCAACAGCATAGAACCTAGAGAAATTCTTAATTTGCTTCATAGTGGGACATATTTCCTACATAAAAATGTTTAAATTTCCACTCTTTCTAAAATAATGGCGTCAAAAATCATTAAGATATTTGATACACTTAAGATTTTAAAACACTTAATTATTATTCTATTTTTCCTGTCCATCCTCGGCCCAAAACACTGGAGCGTGGGCATACCTCTTTACAGTCTTGGAGGGCCTTCAAATAATGTGGCAAGTGATTGTACACTTCGATGACCATATGTTGAAAAATACGGAATACTTTTTTACGAAGCAATATAATTCATAGATGTACATTTAGGACACCGAATGAAATCGGAACTATATTTTTAATAAAATCAGAGATTTTTGTGTTTTCTATAATGATTAGTATTTTTTATCACTGATTTTTTTTCTTTTTACTTATACCCTTCGATGAGAAAACCTGATATCTACTTTTATTAAATAAGTTCAGAATTGCAAATTTTATTAAAGCAACCACGTTGAGGCTTCTTAAATTTACCTAATGACTCGGCAAGCGGTATAATACTCTAATCGATTTTGAGTCCATCATCGATACTATCGCGAGGGTTATAACTTCGATGAACTGAGGATAAGGGGTATTAAACGATGTTGTATCAAATTATGTGACATGAGTTGGTTGAAACTTCTTAGTTACCTCTTCGGCCTGAGATTCCTAAGATCTTCCGCAAGGCCCGCTCATCGAATAGGTGAATGATATGTTATTATCTTTAGAAGATATATGATGCAGTCGGTCCCGCTTTCAACTAGGGATTTTAGTACCTCTTTATAGGGAGAAATTCAGTCTATAAGCTCCTATCGGTGGGTTAACAGGTATGAGTCGAGAACTCCTAACCAGCGCTTGTTCTGTGGAAATCCGGTGGGGCCGTTTGCAGCAATTTTCACCCACTATCTAACTCATCCGAACGAACCAAATCCTACGCCACCTGGATACTGTTAAGCCTTTAAAATCATTAATTCGAAAATATAAAAAACCCCGAATAAAAAAAACAAAATAAAAGTCTGAATAACTAAAAAGTAAAAAGCCATAAAATATTAATAAGTAATTGATAAAGTTATCTAAAAATACATTAGGCAAATTTTAATGTTCTATATCAATGCGTGTCTATTTCTTTGTTGTGTTTGTATTTTTTAAACAGTTGTGCAATAAAAATAAATAGTTATAATATTTTTACCATTGACTTAAGGACGAAGCTTTGTGTCTTTTAAAGCAATTCTGCGTCACAGATGCAGTACCTAGTATTGCACATATGTGAAACAATATTATAAATACCGGCTAAGTGCGAGTCGGACTCGTGCCACTAATGATACCTACTCGAGTGTGTTCGCTGAATTCAGTGTATTTATGGGTGGTTATGGGTAAGGACCCATAACCACCTTCCCTGCCCCTCCCACCTTCAAACATTTAATTTTGTAATACACAAATCAAATCCTTTCATTTGATACCCCACTTGGATTTATTCGCTTACTATCGTTTATTCATCTCCTCTTCCACCCCCTATAACTATTAAACGGCTGAATTAATTTTCTTCAAACGTAGCCTAAAACATTTTCGGCTAAAAAATCTTTCAAACAAAAGCAACTGTATGCAAATCGGTTCATCTGTTCGAGAGCTTATAAAACCAGTCGTTTTTGCGATGAGGGTTTTTCTCTCTGTTCCCCGGATGCGGTTGTCTAGGACCTTATTTACAGTGTTTCATATACTCTTTTGCATACCAGTTTTCGCTATTGTACTTCTCGCACTTCCATGCTTTATACTGTTCTCTCTCATATCCATCATCTTTCACACTTTATAGGCTGGGATTGCCTCTATCTATTTAAGTATTTTTGTATATTTATTTGGGTAATGATTTTTCACATGTGAGTACTTTTTATTTTTTATTTTACATTTATTTTTCTGTCATAACTATTATATGCATTACATTGTTTGTCTGCGTAAATGATTGACCCTTTTTTTTTCTTTTTATTCTGTTCCTGTTTTTACAGTTCTTGATTCTTATTTCTATTTGCATGTTATGAGTACTTTCTCTTAAATAGTAATGTAAAAAAATGATGAGTTTGTTGTTACATGGCTTATTTACTCTGTTATTACTTATTTTCTCTTTCCATTCTCTTATTTTACTATATTTACTAGGCGATGCAGTCGCTAAGCATAAAGCTACGCTGGCACCATATATTGAAGCGGAGTGTAATACCTAAAAAAAGATTTTTTTTTCGATGGGATTTTTTGCGAATTTCAAATTTCGGGCTCCGTCACAATCTGGTCCTGTTGATTCGATTCCACACAAAAAATATTAAAATCGGTTAAGAACTCTGGAAGTTATGGCGTAACAGACATTGCGCCATTAAAGCTGATCCATGGGAGCTTCGCTTCGCTCCGCTCCAATTATTGATATTTAAGTCTGATAATGGCCTTTCTTACATATCCATATCTTGCGTCGAGGATTAAAAATATAACTTTTTTTAAAGAATATCGACAATGCGAGGAACACTTGCTTGTGTTGCAGTGGGAGCATATCAGTACATCAACATCCGAAATAGATCCGCTTGGACTAAAGCTGATATCTCAACCGATGGGCTACGGCTGCCTTTATTTATACTGGCGGCATTAAATTTGAATGTCACTATGATAAAAATTCCACTTGTCTGCATAACTAGACGAAGGGAGGCAAGTTAAATGTAGTGGGCAAATCAAATCAATTTAATTACATTTTCTATTATAACGATATTACCATGCTTGTCATTTCCCTGAATCTAAAGATGTTAGTTGACGTGTGTATCGACCTAGTTAATAAAAAAAAATCATTATATCCGTTATATCCGTCTTGCTATTCTACCTATTAATACGCCTGAGAATAAATTGTGAACGGAGTCAATTTTTACTAGTATTTATATATTAAAATTTATGAAATATCTAATGATTTGATAAAAAAGCTTTTCTGGTGCAAATTAATGTTTAAATTTGAAAAAAAATATAATCGCATGACTTGTGTTTCTGCTTAAGTTTTTTTTTCGTTAAAAATTCTGACTTTAAATGCTCTCGTTATTCTAGGTAAAATCTCAAATGTGTTTTTGTTTGCTCGTAAGCTAATAGCGTAAGTTTCAGCTTGCAGGTAATTTATTTACACTATTTTATATGTAAATTAATCTAGACGAGGTCGAAGGGATCTAGGTCTCGTTTTGGCAGCCAGTAGCTTATACTATTAGATTTCATTATATTATGTTTTTCACTTATGACAAATAATAAGAAGATATTGACACTAAGTTAAGTTAACAAACAGTATAAAATTGCAATTTAAATGCCTTTAAGGTTTTAACTTTCTGACTGTGGTCAATATCCTTTTTTCTAAGAACTACGACTATCGTTATATTAATTTGAAATTGTTATGAAGTATTTAGGTTTTGGTATACAGTTCATAGGAGTTATATAAAAATCAAACTTCTTAGTTAATGCAAACAAAAAGTTCGATCGTTTATGTCATATATTTTGACATATTGTTAAAACAGATATCATTTGGAAAATAAATTAAAATATATAAAACTCAAATGTTATGTCATCGTTAATCTACAACCCTCAGCTACAACCACATCCCTAAGAGTATACGAGAGCTACCAACAATGTTATTTACAAAAACATTAAAAAATGGTTAATAGACAAATGTTTCTACTCAATTAAAGAATACTTTGAATTTAGAACATGATATAAATTTGATATTTTTGACATTATATTTTATTTTTTCTCCGTGCCATTATAATACTAGACTGTATGTATGAAATATTATAATATAAAGATTGAATTGTATATGCATTGAAAGGAAAAGGGTTTGATTATGTTTTTTTATTTTTATTATTTAGATTAGATGTGTATTTTTATAAATTACTTTTATATATTCTGCTTACCAAATATTTGGTGTGATGTGTAGTGATTGGTGACTATTTGTAATAACATCTGTTGATTGTACCATATTACTTGCAGAAAGAAATGATTTGATTTGATTTGCGAGGGATTTTTAAGAACTTCGAATTTAATTAAGACATTTTTGTTTTCGTAAAAGCAATGTTTAATGCTTTATTACATCAGTCATATTGTAATTAAATATGACGAGGAGTCATTTTTGGGGGCAACTCAAAACATATTTAAAATATTGTATAATGTTCGAAATTGGTTTCTTGTATGTATGTTCCGCAATTAAATAAGAATTGAATTTCCTCAACATTCCAAAAAGTTTTAGAGATATAACCATTGGAAAAGTTGCAAGTAAATATGAAAAATACCTTACAAACTACAAATATACGTCATTCGTTTCTATTTTTTCTTCATGAGTCTCCATCACTCAGAACTATGTTTTGACCGATTTTAAATTTGCTTAAGTTAAAGATATTTCCTTTTAGTTATTAAGAAATTCCTAAATGTACCTTAAACAATGGACCACCATGTATTGGGTCAGCTAGAATGTAATATATACATCGTTAAATTGTATTTAATTTTTGTAATAATTTTTAGAACACTCAAAATGAAATAAACTTTTATTTAAAAGTTTCCTAGCATTTGTTTGCAGTTTCAAATGAAATAATACGCTACGGCTTGTTAGTAAAGTTTATGCCAATTTCCATACAAATGAATCTACGTAATTGTCTTCTGTAATGACCGAACATTTGTATAATGAAAATGAAGGTGCCAGGTTTGGGGAATTTGGCAATATTTTGGTAGGTTTTGTTTGATAGAATCACTGTTGGTGTTTATGATTTTGCTAATGGGGGGTAAGATTCTGCTCAGTTGTTGGCATATTGAAATATAATTGGTACCTATAACTTGATGGTAATTGGCAAAACGTAGCATATTTAAAATAAAAAAACTTTTTAACGGACTCGGACTGACCTGCATCTTACTTTTATTATTTGCATAAAGAGTCAACTTCATTACTAGGTTTTGCAGAGTGTGTCTTTGCAGGTATTAATTTATTAGTTATGGGACCAAAGTAGGTGGAACGCTCCAATCTTCATCTCAATTGAAATTACGGCCTTAACTGTCTTCAATAGCTTCGAGTAGCATGTTAGGAACAAATTTTTGTTCGCTAGCGATAATTAGTGGTTTATCAAATCAAATCACACTTGCTATCGCACTTATGTTGTGCCGGCTACACGTTCTTTAAAGTACATACTTACATACTTCTCTTTGTTTGCCCGATATATTAGAGACCACACTGCAGAATGTTCCCAATCTTGTCAGTGACCCCCTTCATGTAGGGAAGGACAGCAGATTGCCGTTTTACTGTGGCAAGTTTGGTGCGGCCTCTGTGACGGAGTCGTGGTACTTGCAACATTTGTCTTGAAGTACTTGCTTGACAAGTTCGGCAATCAAATATTGTTAGTCACAGATGCCGCGAGCTCTCTGAAACAAAGATTTCCATACGGTAGCCATCTGTATAGGATGACAACGAGAGACATCATTTAGATATCTATCCATGTGTTTTACCTTTCTATACACTATATGACTAAGGGATTGAATCGAATTCCTGATGATTTTAATATTTAGGAAGGCTATTTCTTTACTCTTTAAGTTCATTACTCTTAAGGTGTTTAATTAAATAATATGTTCATAATGCAAAATCAGTTTGGTATATTAGAACGAATCGGTATAGCTGATATATTAATTGGAACATCGGCACACAGTACATTTACTATCACATTTACTTTCTGAATATGTCCCCTAGGACATATACTGATATAGAAACGTATGGCAACCCGAATCTAGTTTCATCCGCTAACGCAATGCAGTTAAAACGGCTGCTGCAGGACCACAAATGGAAACTGAATTTTTTATTGGCATATGTTCTCTTTAAGCAAGAAATTTTAAAAGCTTGTGGAAACACATGTACTCAATTAATGATTTTGTTTTAATGTTGCCTTTTCTTAATTACTTATATCTACTTTGGACGGATGTTAATTTATATTTGAATAAGGTGTAAAGATTTTTAAGGATATGGACCCTTTTGTGTTACCATACCTGCCTGCGATATAGATAATAATGAAATTATTAAAGATCAAAATCAATAAATGTTTAGGCGGTTAACACACTGCACCGCGCCCCGTCGCGTAGCGCGTGGCCGCAGATTTTATTATTGTATGCAAGAATCTCAATTAATATAGAAAACACGCCTATGACAACACACTGCCGACGCGAGAACGCGCGGGAAGGCGCCCCGCGCGCAGATTCTGCGCGGGAGCGCGGGGCGTGAAGAAGTAGGGTCAACTTGTATTGAAAATCTGCGCGGAGAAGCAGATTACCGCTAAGATAGGCAGATCTGCGCCTCCGCGCGGGGGCGCGTTTTCTGTCGCTACGCGCACCGCGGCGGGACGCATCTCTAGTGTGTGATCCGCCTTATGCTTAATCCGTGAAATTTTCCAAAAGTAAGAACGAGTGGATCATAATCTCACTTCCAAGCATTTCTTGTATTATTATTATTATTATTATTATTATTTAGTTACTATCATGTATTGTAACGTCTTTTTTAATTTTTGGTTTTTACTTCCAGCGTATAAGAACATACCTGCTTAAATGACAAGTGATCGTAGCATAAACTACGCCTCTCTTAGACTAAACAAACTAGAATCATATAAAGTAAAGCTTACTAAATCGAATCAAGATAGAATTACGATATGATGGTGATGAGAGAGAGAGTAAGTAGTAACTAGAGTTTGACTAGCCACAATAGTTATTTTTCTAGTCTTAACACTATGATTAATGGATAATTATTTATAGTTAATAATTTAATAATATATGTGATCCTTTTTGCAGATGTCAGTACAAATAATATATCCGAGATATTTGTAGAGGAAAAGAATTGATGGTACCGTAGAGACAAAGGGGATAGCCGTCGCAATAACATTTGCTCACGTAGTTTTATTCATAGACGCAAGCACTAGTTCTTAGGTGAATATTATCTATTATTTGCAGTAATAACGTGATTAAGTTATAAATTGTCGTTATATATATAAAAGAAGTACTATCTTCGACATATTGATCTGTGAATCAGAGAAGTGCTGTAATATTTGATAAAAACAATTTAACCATCGTCATTGTTTGTGAGATGTTTTAAGCGTTGCCATTTTTATCACGATTGGATGTTGAAAAGTTTTATGTTTTAGTACAAGTGAATTTTTGTTTCCGGAGAACTTAGGGTTTGTACAGAATTTTCATTTCCGATAGAGCAGCAATCCTATTACTACCAATTTAACATCAACACTGATTCTATTTCATATTTTACTGTAGCCAGATGCCCGCCGGCAGAATGGGTCGTTTTGCTATCTCAAATACTACAGGAGACGGAATTCGGACCTACGAAACCCACAGTTTTGAAACCTATTTTTTATTTTTGCAGTGTTTTAAGTTATTTGTTGATTTTTTTATATTTAATTCATTTTATAGATAAATTCGTCTGTCGAAAGAATAATGAATACAAAATTTTTTAAAGTCCCTCTTTATTTTATGTTAAATTGTTGATAATTTTCTAATGATAATCTTTTAAATATTCCCCTCCTTTTGATTTGCGAAAAATACAAGTTGTGCATTCTTATGCACAACTTGTATTTCTTGTTCTGAGTTATCACTGTCTTATTGAATTTTTTAAACCTAACTTAGCATTTTATTTTATAACACAAGCTTTACTATTGTGTTTCACTGTTGTTTTTATAATAGTTTTTTTTTACAAATGACGAAGTATTTTTGAGCTTTTTAGTTTGCCGAAATTATTTATTAATAATTAGTAATATAACTGAGGGAATTAAAATACCAAAGATACATTAAAAATATTATTAGATATAGATGATTTTATTATTGATTTTATTATTTTATAATTTATTAAACTAGTTTGTATAGATACTTAATTGCCTAAACTATATCTTGTGGTTTTCTATACTAATTTATACATAAGGTAGGTGGTATCTTTCAACCATTTGACTCGTTACCATGTTTCGAGATATGCAGTCAATATTCGCAGCCTGGGGTTTTAAAAGGAAAGAAAGGATCGAAGATTCACAAAGTCCATAAAAACCACTAATGGATATTGGAGCCAATCATAACGCATAATTTTCAATTGACATAAATTCACTTGGCATACTAATCAAAATGCATAAATTGACATACATTGCAGGTTAGGTTAGGTATTTTTTTATTCATTATCAGCCAGCAAGCTATTTCAAATTATGCCAAATGATAAGTATGCGTTCTAATATTATGCCTTTTAAATATCTGCGAAAAAAGGTAGACCCTGGATATTCCACTTTGACCGCCATTGCGGATGCTTATCCAAATGCTTCATTTTCTGAGGAAGACCAACCGTTATGGATATTACTGGGTGGGTATAGGTCCAGGTTGTTCTTTGTGTTTTTTTTCTGCTCATGGCTGTCCATTCTAGATAAAATAACTCCGCTTAGTGCCAGAATAACTGTCGCTGAGAGATTGAAAAACATTTTTGGGTAACAGCAATTAAGCCAGTTATGAGGAATTTCTTTTGGTTTTCCTATACAATAGTTCACGGATGGGGTCCGTAATGTATCAGTTTCGTAAATATAGGAGATTAAAATTAATTGCATAAGCAATTAGCTTTGTTACTGTCATTGGTAAAAGGAAGCCCTATTCTATATTTTGGAGAATTGAAATAAAGTGCAATGATAGACTAAAGAGAAGCAGAATGCTTATTTATTTTCAACGATATTGTAAAATGCCATTAAAGTGAAAAGAAACATAAGCGGTTTAAAGATATTTTCAAAGTTAAAGCATTTAACAATTACTCAATAATATTATACCATTATAACCGTGTTATCTACACTTCTATTCGTTTATTATATCATTCATTAAAATAAACTCAAACAGCAGTTCATAATAATAAGTGTCCGGAAATGCAGTTTTTACTTGTTGTTTTTGTTGATACAAAAAGCCAAAGAAGCTTATGCAAATATTTATTTTTCAAGATACTCGAGTACCACATAAATTGTGTATTACTTACACTTGGATCCCAGGCTTTCATTTATTCCCCGTCTCCTTTCCAGAATAAAAGTCTCTCATCTTAAAGTATACCCACTTTTCGTTACTTCATATTACGTAAGTTATGAGGGCAAATTGCGAGTAAGATAACGGCGTACAGGTGCTCCCTATTGCACAATATTATCCAAGAATTTCTTTAAAATAAGCCTGGTTAAATTATGACTTTTTGTAGGGCGATATAAAGCAAAAAGTATTAAAACACGCATAATGATAAAAATACGCTAAATATCTCAAAGCTGAAATTTATAGAATAGCTTTGCATTCATAATATCCGTTCCCAAAATTATCTTTCTATATTAAGGCTATCTCGATAGCCTTAAGTGGTATAAAAGGCGCAGAAAATCGCAACACTATTTTCGTTTGCCCATTTAACGAAAGTGCTTTGCGTAATGATATAACAAATATTTTTTACAAGCATTTAGTATAAGCAATCGTATTAAAGAGAGCATTAAGTTCATCTACATCTATTCAGCTATTTAATCCATGGCAATCTTTTATCTAATCCAGTCCAGGCTATATGCAACTGATATACGAATATAATGCTAATTTAATGATACTAAGGGGAAAATTTTTCGTATGATTTTTTCTCTGTAGTAAACACTTTTAAAACCTTTAAATATATATATATATATAATAAAATAAACGATATAAACGAGATTTTTATCTTTGTTTTTATATATTTGATCATGTTGCTACAGCGGCTATATGATATAGATATAATAATATGACACTATATTTGTATTACCATTAACCCACCGCCTTAAGCTAAAATGCTTGTGTTGAGGGTGGATCCACATCCGTAGTACAACCGCGAGGTTGGAAATTAGTCTACTTGGTTCGAAGCTGAAATTTCAACCGATGGGCTAGAAACGTCTTTTATTGAATTATTAAAAGAAAAAAATAACTTAAAATCGTTCAATATTTTTTTAAACAATATTGTCCTTGGTTTGAACGGTAAACGAGACTCCTTAATTCACAAGTCGTGTTTAAAATATGAGATTTGTTTCAGTAAACTTTCGCTCTCAGTTGGGACTTGGCGAGAAGCTAATGCCTAACATCCTTGTAAACAATATTAGTGGTGGAACCATCTGGAGCGTACACAAAAAAGTTGCTGGAGTTTGTTTACATGCGATAGTAGCTACGATTATTTACAACAAATTAAACCTACATTTTAGACAAACTTAACGTGCAATAAAGTACATATGAAAGTTAAATTTTACTAAATAAATTAAACTTTCAAGATACTAAGACCGATCATAATTAGGTTGAAATCGATCAAAAAATAAATCCAAACCGCAACAAAACTTAGTGGCTGTTCGACCAACATCGTATAGACGACAACCTGAGATCGGTTAATCGTAGAGTCAATTTTTTGGGGTCATAAATTTTGATATTTTTTATCAATCTTTCTCTGACACTTTAAGCAGGACTTTTAATGAATTTACGTATTGTTTTCTTTTATTGGAGTTAAAATATAAACATACAAATTTTTATTTATTAACTAGCAATCTAATAATTTTGAATAAAAAACGATTTCTCTGTTAACAGTAAAATTTCTCACTCGGAACTTTAAAATGTAGGTCAGTATACAATGCTGACCTACGCGATAAAAAAACGGAGCGTTTCGTTATTATAAACCACAATGTAGGCATGTTTTATATCTGCTAGTTTTAATTAAGTTTTATCTTTGATTGTAATCATATGGACTTGTCATTAGAGTTAGCAAATGGGCTCTGGTAACAACAAAATAAAAATTTTATGCACTCGGTTTTTGCTGAATTTTAAAATAAATACGTGTTGTCCAACACGATTTAATTATTATATCAATGTTTATATATTTCATGTTTATATCAATTGCAACCAATCAATAAGATCACCAACCGTATAATATTACTAACGACAATAGACAACTTATTTTATTCAACAAGCATCAACTCTGGCATCAAAATTTAGGAATCGACCAATCTAGTCGTTGATACTTTGAAATCGAATGTACGGCTGATGGTTAATAAACTGGGAAAAATCCGAAAATCGAACACACAGGTAAACTTAAACTCTCCGCTTCGCATACTCGGAAATATTTATATTAAAAGGTTTTTTTTATGATTTAGACTTGAAATGAAGATTTCATTAGCTATCATATTTTTGTAAATACGATATAATATCAGCATGCATTTGAATTAATCTAGCACCACAAAGCATGTACTATATAATTTAGTCAAAAAATTTCTATTACTCTTATTCAACCACGACGAAGCCAAAAGAAAAGTTTATGATTTTAGCAGTCTGTCTCTTTCTTTGTATTTTGATATGTTCTTTCGTAGCGCCATAACTATTCATCCGATAAGGCGGAAACACATTATTAAAACGCGACGCGACGCAACGTGTCGACACCCGATATACACCGTGCACATTACCAACACGCGACGCCACGACATACTAGCAATTTCTGAATACAGTTAGCTAACAGCAGTGGAAGTGTATGGTCATGTACTATGGATTAACATAATTTATTATCTCTTGAAAACCGTAGGATGATGTGCGATCTAGTTTTTCTCTTTAAATTATTAAATAATAAGATAGATTGTCCAGTTCTTCTATCACAGATCAACCTTATAGTCAAGGCATGAGTACCCGCACGCTCCTCACGCCCCATAAAAATATTCGTACCACCACAATATCGCAAGAATTAGACTCGCAATAGCTATTTTGCTCGCTGTATGAAAACATATAACGAACAATTCTACAAATTACACCTGTTTTGTAACACATTGACTGGTATCAAGTCAGACATTTTCAATATATTTAAGTAAAATGCTAATAATGTTCGTTTTAATAACTTTTAAGTAAATTAATACTTATTTTGTTGTGTTGTTGCCTTAATCATAGATATTTAATAATAAGCTAATTCGTATTTTAATGTACTTTTATATTTTGATTTAAACTAGTTTCTGTTCCTACATTTATGTACCTAATTAATATTGGGCACTCATTATTCTACAATTGATGTCAAAATCTTGTGTACTTTATTATTTCTAATGACTGTTTCGTGCCAGAATAAATAAAGAAAAAATTAATACAATAAATGCAAAATATAATAATAAATTGACATAAATTCTGTTTGATAGTTTGAAGAATAGGGATGGGTCAACGAATTCGTATTCGCTCTGTGACAGTTCTCAAACGACTGACGCGTGGCATCGGGTGTTGTCTAGAAACATACTACGCGCGCCGCGTCGGATGGCGTGTTTACCCCCACCATGGACAACACACCGACCAGGCCCGTCTGGATCGGGTGGCGTGTGAGCGCATGGCGTCGCGTCGGATGTTCATAGTATGATTCTGGTCCATAGAAAACAATACATTTGATTCGACTCAACACGCATCGCGTTTCATCGGGTCGCGTCGCGTGTTAATAATGTGTTTCCGCCTTAATGCCCGGATAACAACGACTACATTTGAACGGACTTAAAAAATTGGAGGAGTAGATTTCACCTTGTAAACCCCGATTTGAACCGATTTATTTCCTCTCTTTATAGCGCGATTGATTTACAACAAGATTACATACAAATCATCAACTTTCACCTTTAATACTGAGCTTAAATTTAACACATATTCATATTAAATACGCCTATGCTATATCTCGCAACGTTGCCGGTACACGAGGATAAAGAATTTGGTTTACTTTATCCTTATCGTTTTATCGTGATTCTCATGGTCTATATTGTTCAATTATTAAGTATGAATTACTCACGCAATTTTATCACTCGTCTTTTTGTTGTCGCATCACATGTTAATACGGAAAATATTAATATAAAAAAATAACAATAAACTGTTACCCGACTACGGGAAAAACACCAAAAGGGAAGTAACAAGTTAGTTTTTATAATTAAAATCTTCTATTAGTTTGTTATATTAACATTATAATTTTATTTAGCATTCTTGAATATCAAACTAAAATGCTTGCTTTTTGTAGTTTTGAATTGATTTACAGCAGTTAATCATAACTTCTCATCCTTAGAAGTTATATGATTGAAATCGATACATTTGAAAGAAGCAACTAGCAGCAATTATCGGTTAGAGATAAAATTGTTTCATATGTGCAGTTTTTACACTCATTTGATATATAACCGGCTATTCTGATGTTAAACTAATCCATCATCTTAAAAAGTAACTGTTTGGAACTATATCAATGTGAAGTATGAGTATGATGACATATGACCGGTTTTGTACTGGTCATCCTGACGCTCACGATATTTTGCAGTATGTTCGGCGGTTACGTATTGACGGTATTTAGTTATCTGGGCGCGTACACCTCAGCTGTTACCAAATAAATAGCAGCGATATAAAATATTACACGTATTCGAACATCGTGAAACTGTGGAAGGAAGTGACGATAATACACAACGCTGTTTATACTTTATGCATCGTGTTTTCTTATTTAGATTATTATGGTTACTATGTTTTTTACCTTTATTGTTATTAAAGTTTAGGCCAAGTAATAATAATATTTTTTTACTTTCACGTCGATAGTCGGTTTCTTAAAAACATGCCTCATACATTACAAACGTGTATTTTTATTTTTATTAATTTCTGCTTGCTTTCTGACTTTCGGAAGAGCAGCATTCAGTGTCCAGTAGTTATGCTCCTTTTACTGGTACCTCTAAATTAGTGAACTATGTGAACAAGTTCAAACATATATAAGCAATTTTTAACGCACTTGTTGGAGCTCTAACGCGATGGGACTGGGAAAATGCTTGGATTGGCTACTTAAGTAAGGCGTTTATTGCAGGTGTGGGGTGGCGCTCGGTAGCGGCCCGCGCGAGGCGATGATCAGCCACATGGGCCGGCCGCGCGCTCACCATGCGGCAGCCGTCGACCGATGTTAGTATACTCTAGGTTATCACCGTTAACCAGCAATACTAATCACTGCTGTGGAACAATCCTATATTCCAAAACCACATAAGTATAAATAGTGTGTTCTTTCGTTTCTTATTGATGGCGATCCACAGATTGGTCAGAGTTGCTATGTGCAATTTATGTGCAACTTCCGCTATCGTTGGCAGAAGAGCCTGTTCTGTTGTTATTACAATCAGCTATACTGTTGATATAACTTTTTCCATCATTAATATAGCAACATTGCAAACTGTTCTTAAAATCGATTCCATTGATAAATAGTTTCACTATCGCTAAAAGTTTTACATTTGGTAAAATTGAATATTTATTTGTTAATAGTAATACCACAAGTAGAATGAACCATGATCTTCAGGGTCTAGCGGGTACAAGGGCAGTGATTATCATCTAGTAATGGAGTATATTTCAAAAACTTAGCATAACAGTAAAAATTAGATTTTTTAAATTAGGTATTGCTTTCAGGTTTAAAAATCTTGCTAGTCGCAATATCTGATATCATTGGTAACACACACTTAAATATTCAAATCGCAATAGTGTATTTCATTTCACATTTGTAGTTTGGTTTCAAGTGTAATTTCCAATAATAGAATACATGGATCTTGATAATCTCAATTCCGCCAATAAATACAAAAAATGAATAATGTAACAATGATTTGCAGGATGTATAATAGTTTTAATTTAATAGATAAAGCTGCAGACCGATATGATCTGCGCCTTCACCTATAGTCTTGCAGCACTTCTATTTTTTTATACTTGATTATAGCCCCATTGATTATAACACTTATTTACTCTGTGAACCATAAAGTACGACTCGTTGCAGGCTGAATAACATAGAGACGGCGCGAGCACTGACCTGGATAGGGCGTATCTCAAATAACACGGAACTTTTTCAGCTTACAAATGTTCCGTTTATCAACCCATTTTGTTATAGAGGCATTAATTCTTTTTGTAAATGTTAGACATTGAACATTCATTTTCTCTGCAGGAGTCTTTTATACTCAAAAGTTATTTTTATTTTAGTGATAAAGTCTCTATAAGTATCTTTAAATTTGCACACGAAAATATATTGTCAACTGTGCACAAAGTAAACAAACTCTTAGAAGAGGGAGGCCCCGGACAAATTACTTAACAATTTTAGAACTTTGACTGTTTAAGACTATCATACCTTTTGCACAGAACCTCGGTTAAGTTATTAGGTAGGTATATTTGTCGATAAAGCAATATTGATTCAGTCTAAATCACAACCATGATCTAGTCATTCGCTTTCATTATCAAGTACCTTTTTTCGTAGGTTTGTCACCATTGCGTAGTACAGGTACTGGGACATAGCAAACTTTGAAATTGAAACGACCATAAGTAAAAATAATTTGCCAAAATATCAGATTCATTTTACCCTCTTTTTTAAATTACATTTAATAAGTGCAGATAAAAAATTAATTGGCAATATCGCTGTATGCTATACTGAACTCAAACACTCTTCCTTATAAGTTTCATTAGTTTGGTTATGACGTTGTATTCTATGAATCAATATTAACCTTCTACAGAACGAGCTATCAACAGTTCGATTTGACGTCATAGCTGAACAAATGAGATAAATAAGAAGCAATAGTTCGGTACCGGACAAAACAAGCCAACCACTGCGACTAGAACAAAGCGGTGATAGTAGTTATCTTATTGAAATTGGCATTCAATTATTTCAAAATATGTAATTTAGTTGTTTTTTCATCCAATTAAATAATAATTAGTTAAATTAGAACTCCAACAAAGTTAAACCGAGTTGTTTTCATGGGTAGCTTCATTGGTTTCAAATTAAACAATTTGTATAAATGAAAGGAAATACCCGCAGACAAGGTTATTCCGAGAGATATTATACCCAAGAGGCTTATTGGTGTGTTTAATGCGTAGGAACGAATCGCATCCTGAGTTGCGTGGATGTTATTTATAACTTTTTCTGACTTACGGTTTGTACTTATAGTCACTTACTAAATATATCTATGTTGAACAGAAAATATTAGTGTGCTGAGAGAGACATTTACAATATATAGTTATAGTTGTAACATATAGTTTGTTGTTTTTGGTATAAAGAAGCATAATATTTTTTTATTAAAGTAGCAAACACGTCCTGAAGAAGAACTAAATTCTATATTATGTATGTTTCCTTCAGAAGGCCTTTTTTACAAATGGAAATAAATACTTTAGAAAGACAAATTCACAAATTACCCCGCGGGCTCATCTCTGATTAAAGGGGGTTAGCTTCTGTCAATGCAGTTAGAATTAAATGAATTTTACTTGACTTCTCAAACTTAGAAAACGATAACAAATGCACTGGCATAAAAAAGCCTTTTTCAAATTGATTTTTTGTATAAAGATATTATATAACTTGACCGTGACTGGAGGCTTTATTGAGAGAACGTTTCCGTTTCTCGTCAAAGCTTCTAATGTTTTCCTACATTCTAACTTGTATAGGTCGCGCCAAGTAACTTTAGCCAAACCATAAACAATAAACTTGCACAACAATAGAATAATGTACCTAAACTTGCTACTGCGCATGTCAAGTGATTTTAAAACCAGATTGTCGCCCGGATAGAGAAAGGTCGTGGGTTCGAATCCCATCTGGGGGCTCGGAGGCGAAGTTGTTTTTTGCACACGTATTTTATATCTTATAAAAATATAACTATTAAAGACACTTTAGAAGATTCTTGATTAAAATAACAAAAACAGCTCAAGAAGCAGGCAGAACAATCGTGTTTAGGTATTATCTCTTCCGAAGCATAGAGTAACTCAATATCATAATATTGATCATCCATCTGATGACCGTCTTGCAATGTTACTTAACTTCCGCTATTATAGGTCGACGCTAACTCGAAGACGTCATTTTAACATTTTTTTGGAGTACTTTCTTAATGAGTTATTTACTTTATCCTATGGCTTGTAAAAGCACTTAACTATTCGTTCGATCCAGTTCAAGGCATCGATGGCTTTGCTATTCAACTCATGTAATTAATAGTTACCAACCATTGGATGACCTTGCTATGATAAATGACGATGACGTCAGTGTTATTTCGTTTTACTAGTACGGGAGATGTAAATACAATTCACCAAAATAAACTACATTTTCAGTAAACTTCATAATTAGGGTGTTAAATGTTTCCAAATATAAATCGCGATAAACCACCTTTTGTATTGGTGTTATTTGTTAAAGTTGCACATAATGCAGTAATTCAATGTAATGTCAATAAAAACTAATGAAATGGCGTAATCTGTGATAGACTGTCCGTCGTCAATGTTGTTGTCACGGTGCTAATTTAGTTAGTTATTCTAAGATATTTTTATAATATCGTCTTGTTTTGTTCCGTCGTTGTTTTATGCTGCTTTTATAAAAAATCTTTGTCATCTTACTTAAAGGATATCATCCACTGTCCATACATTTTTGAAAGAAAATAAATGCTATATTTTGCTAGAGTATGTCCATCTGAGCAATTGTTATTATGGGGCCAACAGTGTAGGATCAAAATCTTTGGTGTTATAAGAGGTTGAAAATATATCTTTTCATACATTATCGTTGAAAAATATTTGTCAAAATAAACATTTTTATTAGTACAATGTGGACTAGAATGGATGATGTCCTTTGCAATTTTTTTCAACAAATTGCCCTCTAACGTTGCTTACAAACAAATAATGCCTGTTGTCATTTTAATGGACTCAGCAAAATGGTGCTTACACAAAAAGAAAAAATTGGAATATGTGACGCCCTTTGAAAAATAAATAACAATATGAAGTCATTTTATGAGTACATATCCCATCTTAGTTATGTAATTCTCAAGCAATGAATTACTCACTTGTTTCATAAAACGGGTTTAAGAGGTTGACCTTACTCATATATGTAGAGTTTTTAAACCAAAACCTATTTCAACAACTAAGTTTAAGGCGATAGGATTTTATTTCCATCTTTTGTACATAATCGTTTTCAATTTGATGATTTGATCGGTGGGCGAGAAAGGAAGAATCTGCCAAAAATCAATGTAGAGGCGTTTAAATTAAATATTTTGCATATTGTTGATAAACTGAACGTATTTTATGCTTCGTGGAAACTCATTGCTATTTGTAGTTATAACAGATTGTAACATTCCTTACCAGATAACCTTTGGGCAAAACGAAATTCATGAATGCGGAAAAATAGAAAACAAATACATAACTTATAACGAACATACAGTGTACATATAAAATAAACATTCTTAGAGTTTTAATTCTTACACATTGGCGCCTAATACACATTTAAATCAAACGAGAAATAATATAATGAAAAGTAAGAAACAAGTATAGGGACGTGTGTTAAAGAAAAAAGTAGCCGACACAAACAAAGGCGCAATAATAAGTCTGCAGTGTATAAGCATGCTTTTGAAGGGCTCAACCACGTGGTTAGGTTTGATTAAGTACAAATTCTTACTAGAAAACAAAAATCTGTGTCTACTGCGCGACCCTATTGTAATCAGGAAATCTCCTTATTTTAAAAGAGATGACGGTTAGTGCATTCCGTCTGCTTGGAATTGCCAACATTATAAATTTAAGAAAATCTCCAATGACCCACACTACCTAGTGATGTAGTGAGCTCTTCTTATAAAATAATAAATGTAAGATGGTGGTCGATTTTATTTCTCTGTCTGTTTGTCTGTTTGTACGGACTAATCTACGAAATGGCTGAACCGATTTCAATGAAATTTTGCATGGTAATACCTTATATCCCTGGTCAACATATGAGATACTTATCATTCCGGAAAATTAAAGGGTTCCCGTGGGATAGTTAAAAAACCATACAAACTTGGACATTTTAGTACACACAACTTACATGTACTCACCCTATGCTGATACTTTATAAACTCGGCGTCAAAAAAATCGCACCTTATAAAAATCTTATTCAAAAATTCCTAAACCTTATATAGAGGATAGTGTTAGGTATCATTAGAAAGGTAACAAAAAGGAGCATCAAACAACAATTAAGTGCAATCTTTTTTTTAATTAAAATTATACAAAAAGCATAAAAATTTGAAAAATAATAAAAAATCTTAATTAAGTCCTAATTAATAATCGATAATTTACAAAAAAAATGTACAAAAAGTGTCTTAAAATTAACTCAAAATCTAGTGTTACCCCCCCTTGCCCTGATGACGGCTTCCATACGGTCCCTCATAGACCTCACCAACTTCAGGAGCTCTTCTTGAGGGATAAGACCCCATTCTTCAATCACCGCGGTTTGGAGTTCCTCTAGAGTCGAAGGAGCCGGATCCCGAGATCGAACCTTACGTTTAAGATGGTCCCAGAGGTGCTCTATCGGATTCAGATCAGGACTTCTCGCTGGCCACTGCATCACAGGAATTTGGGACCTCCGCAGGAAGTCGTTCACGATGGCTGCAGTGTGTGCGCGAGCGTTGTCGTGCATTAATGTGAACCCCTCGCCAAAAGATTCGGCAAAAGGGACCACATGCACATCCAGGATCTCTGTGATATAGCGGCGCGCAGTCAGCGACCCTTGTCCGCGAGCACCTCCGGTCCGGGAGACGCAGACCAGGTCGGTTTTGCCGGCAGCCGACATACCGCCCCAGAACATGCAGGATCCGCCTCCATATTCCACCGTCTCCTGGATGCAGGCTTGAGCGAAACGTTCACCCTGCCTCCGGTATACTCTTCTTCGTCGGTCGTTGCAGAAAAGACACACTCGTGTCTCGTCTGAGAAGAGAACAGCTCCCCACTGCTCAATGGTCCAATCGACGTGGTCGCGAGCAAACTGCAAGCGGGCTCGTCGGTGCGCTGCAGTCAATTTTGGACCTGTAGCAGCTCTGCGGGCTGCTATGTTCTTCTCCTTCAGTCTTCTTCTAACCGTGGATACACTCACGGTGCGTCTGCGAACTGCCTGGAGCTCCTGTTGCAGCTGAACAGCGTTTGAGAAGCGATTTCTCAAAGAGTACGACACAACGAACCGGTCGTCTCTTTCCGAAGTGCAGCGACGTCTACCGGACCCATGTCGCCGGATATAGCCACCGGTCTCTAAAAAGCGCTGGTAGACTCTACGAACCGAAAAACGGCTCAGATTCAGTTGCCGGGCGACATCACACTGCCGCACCCCTGCTTGCAGTAGTGCAACCACTTGAGCGGCCTCATCAGCTGTAGTGTCCATTTTCCAGATGTTCTTTCTTCAGTAAAATCAGTGCGTGTGTCCCCTTCAACGGTTTAATAGCGAATGACCCACATTGAACCCGTGTTGACCTCTTTATACCCACAAAGTTAGCGCAACTCGCGACTCTCCCGAGCAGCAAAATTTCCTTAGAATTTTTGTGACCCTTTATTTGTTGCTTTAGGTTTTATTTGATAATGAAAAATAATGTTTTTTTATTAAGTTAATTAAGTAACCTTTTAAATAAAATTATAATTAATACGACTGCATGTGCATATCCAGAGTTAATGCCATTTGAACGTGATTTTCTTAGAGGTGCGATTTTTTTGACGCCGAGTGTATTACCGCTCGAATTAAGTAAAAATCCAATGAAAGTGACGGGATTCAGCGGGAAAAAAAATTGCTATGAATCCCTATTCAATGCTTGACCTGACATATACTTGGCCGGCTGAACTTGAACAACCCGACATTAACTCGACGATGACCAGTATTGGGATGACGCCCTAGCCTATGCATGCGTCAGTGATAGTCCACACCGCTTGCGTCATTTATTTGCTGTATTACTGGTATTTTGTGGTCTTTCGAGTGCTGAGAAATTGTGGCAAAAATATCATGACAGATTAGTGGAAGACTTTTTTAGGAATACAAGACAAAATATTGACGGTGACCTTAACCACAGATTACGAAATATAGCTTTCAATCAATGCTTAGTAGCTTTACAAGATTTACTTATATCTATGGGTGGTGATTTTCTTCCTCAGTATGGTTTGCCAGCGCCGACCATAAAAGGGAAACGTATTAATAGAGAATACGCTGCGAAAATAAATTATGATCCAGCTGAACTAGCAGAAACTTTACGAACCGGAGTCCACAGTCTTACTGTAGAACAGCGCACAGTATTCGACTATGTATGTTACAGTATTGACAATGCGAAATTATTTTTCTAGATGGGGTGCATCTAGAAAAATTCCGCTGGGACGAGAAAAATCTTTCTCACTAAAATAATCTTACCACGATTACGAGCTCAAGCCAAAATAGCTCTTGCTGTAGCGTCGTCTGGAATAGCAGCCACTTTGTTACACAGCGGTAAAACTGATCATATGATATTATAAATCCCCATAGATTTGGACTTAAGTGAATATTCTGTATGTGGTATCTCTAGAAGCAGTGATTAAGCGAAGTTTTTACGTGATTGCTGTTTAATTATCTGGGACGAGTGCACTATGGCACACCGAAAAACAGTAACTTTTTTTTTTTTTTTTTGACAGATATCTGACCAACCTGTGGGTGGCATAATGATGCTGTTTTGTGGGGATATTAGACAAACATTGCCAGCAGTACCACGGGGAACAAAAACCGACGTGATAAGAGCATGCTTAAAGAGCTCAAGCCTTTGGCGACACGTCACAAGGATGAACTTAACAGTGAACATGATAGGAGGCAACACAAATGCGCAGGAATTTTCTGATTTATTGCTAAAAATTGGCGAAGGGAAATATCCGAAAGAAGAAGGGCAAATTGTTTTATTTGAAAATCTATGCCACACTGTTAATTCAATTGAAGAACTTATCTCTTCCGTATATGGTGAACAAAATCAAATAACAAATCATGAGAACTCATGGCTTTGCGAAAGTGAAATTTTGACTCCGCGAAATGACCAAGAAGCAAAAACCAACTTGGATATACTCAACAATGTAGAAGGAGAAGTAGTTGAGTATACTTCTATCAACAGAGTAATGGAGCAAGATGACGTTACCAATTATCCTGTTGAATTTCTCAATTCTCTGAGCGCTCCTGGACTTCCACCACAGAAGATTAATTTAAAAATTGGCGTCCTATGTTGTTGAGAAATTTAAGTCCCCCAAAATTATGCAACGGGACAAGACTGAAAGTTACTTCACTGCAGCGTAACATAATAGAGTGGCGTCGGTGAAAGAGTTTTTATACCACGAATTCCACTGATTCCCAATAACTACCCATTCCATTTCCAACGTGTACAGTTCTCAGTGAGTTTGTGTTATGCAATGACTATAAACAAAGCCCAAGGGCAGACGCTATGTGTTGCCGGCTTGGACCTCAGCGTCGGATGTTTCTCACACGGTCAGCTCTATTTGGCTTTCTCCCGTGTAAGTCAACCAAACAAACTGTTTGGTTACGTTTCGAACCAAACCACATCGAATGTTGTCTATAAAAAGGCATTATGAGGTACTAGCTAGATATGGTACATAACCGTTCCTGTGCCAGTTCGACTCGCACTTGGCCGGTTTCATTTTTGCTGATCGTGTCAATCAAACGACCTCTGTGGCACAGTGGTCATTTATGGTACTGCAAGTGCCTTTGGCCTGCAGGGATCCGGGTGCAATCACCAGCCAGGTTAAGTGGGAAAATAATCTGTGTCCAATTATATTCTTATTATTTTTTTGCATTCACAATGCAATATTTGTATGAGATATAAAATAAGTGTGTAAAAAAATGTCCAATTGTTCACATTTTCTTTTTATTTATTTTTGCTGTATAAGAGTGAACCGCGTGATAAAATCAAATACGCGCGGACGAAGTCGCGGGCAACAGCTAGTTATATATAAATACGTATCTATTAAGTCATGTGGTGTCCGGCAGATTACTATAGAGCAACCCCTTACAGCAAAATAGGAAGCAGCGAATTAGGTATTTGACTCCGTCCTCCACGCCGCCTGTCAAGCGTAGAGATTATGGCAAATTCCACCATTTTTGAGAGAGGCTGCCGTCCAGCAGTAGACGTCTTTTGGCTGAGATGATGATGACGTATCCATTTTATAAAGTTCAGTCTAGTTGATGATATTGGCGTTTGTAATGGATTCTTATTCAAACATTTGACTGTACCAAAAAGGTGTTTCGCCATTTCAGACGGTCGACAAAGCAGTATGCACGGAGGAGAGCGGCGCGGCGCGGCTGGAGGCGGTGTTGGTGGCTTTAGTCGAGCGCAAGGCGCGCGCACTGCATGCGGAACAGGCGCGGCGGCGGGCTCGACACCCGCTACTGCTGCTGCTCCGCGACCATTTGCCCGACGGTATGTATATAATAACCATTAGGTGAAAAACAAAAGAACCAAGTGATTGCGGTAGCAAATACGAACGACAGGCAGGGAATGGGTTCAGACTGGCTGACCCTTAAGGCTTCGTTATAACCAAAACTGACATGCGTAGAAAGGATGTTGAAATCACTTTATTAAATTCTCATTCTCTTTATTAAATCCAATCCAATTTTAGTGTGCGCCAATTTGTAAGGAATATGAAGTTTATATAATTACAAACACAATGTCAGATCCATGGTATGAAATATTTAATTTTCTTAAATGAAAATATAATGTCTAAATAGGGGGCTACATTTCAAATCTATTGCCGAAAATTTTTAGTTTTTATTTACATATCTCAATCCAAGCTCAATCCAATCTCATTTGTTGTATTATAGTAAGACAAATAAAATAAATAACACCGCAAGAGGTGATGACCAGTGGTCGGAGTAGGTATATTGAATTAAGGTCACTGACATCAAACGTATATGTTAATATGGATACGCCTCCGAGTTTCCGGATTATTATGATAAAAATACCGAAACATCGAAATTATTACATGAAACTAGTTAAAAATGTATCAATACTCTCAACGCTATGCTGCTAGTGGCGTAGATGGCCAGAATTTAATAGTAAAAAAAATTGGTTGCCTGTAAAGTCGATATACGGGCGAAAGTTTTACGTGACAACGACTTTGAGTGGTAAAATAATTTTAATGTGAATATTCATTCGTATAGTAGGAAGAAGGATGAAATAATAGTAACAATTTAAAACATTTATTTATACAAAGAATTATATTTAAAACATTAATTTATACAAAGAATCTCGCACTGAATTTCATATATCACCGCCTAAGCGAAATAGAAGCGCAAGACATGAACCGGTGTGTATGCCTATCTCTCTCACTCTCTCTCTCGCTCTGTCTCTCTCGCTCTTAGGCGGGCTAACCATGCCCGAGTGGAAGGGACGCGTGCCTCTCACTCGCTCTCATTTATAAAATGATATAATAATAATATTCATTTCAACACACGACATCCGGCAAACAGGGTCTTTTGTCCTCTTATGTCTATGCTCAACGCATCTGACCAATTAGAATCAAGTATCCTGGATGACTCATTGACTGTTTGTTCGAAAACAATGCTCGCACCGACATCCAGACCAAGTGGCTCACTCACTTATTTCGGTTCGTGGAGTGCGCTTATTTTATGTGTTGTGAATATCTTGACTTGACCCTGGCTTGTGTACTGTCTTCTGAAATCTACTTAAAACGACGAATTTGGCTTATAACTACGGACATCGATTTATTACTCTTGGATTGGGCCCATTTGAAGTTGTTTTTGTACGGGTAAGTTTTAATTATTTTCACTATTTAAGAAGGTTTTAGAACTTGGAAACAGTTAAAATATCACTTTATAGCAATCATCATAGCGCATGAGAGTCCGGTACGCACACCGCAGGGCTATCACCGCTTCAGTTAAAAAAATCACTTTATATGAAACAGAATTTCATTATCGACTTTACAGTTGTGTATGTATATATTGTAAATTTAAATCATTGTTTTAGGTGACATATAAATAAATATGGCAAAGGTCAAGGCTGAAACAGTGCTAAAGTGGTTATTGCACTATCCTGAGCTACTTTACGATAACGCTAGTGGCACTATATACTGTACAAAGTGTGAAAGTCATTTGAAAGCTGTGAATAGAGGCAACATTACCAAACACATTGAAGGCGCTGTACATCAAGGAAAATTTAAGAGACCGCAAGAGGAATTTTACTTCGACCTCATTAAGTTCCTGATTCTATGCAATATTCCTTGGTCGCAAATGAAAAATCCAGCGTTCAAAGAGTTTTTTCAGAAATATATGTGCAGTACTTGTTGTTGCGTTTGTACCAATCGTAAAGTGGTTGACGAATCACAGTTACGAAAAGTTTATTTGGAGAAGTTTTATAGGAATAAAATCAATTCGATTTATGAAATTAATAAAAATGAGAAACTATGGATATCGCTGGATGAGACAACAGACATTTTTGGTCGATACATAGTCAATTTCCTAATAAAACCATTGCATCCTAGTAATAGTGCAGGCCGGCCTTATTTGATTGCTTGTAAAATGCTAACAGCAGTAAATGGACAAACAATAACACAATTTGTACTGCAATGTCTAGAAAATTTATGGCAAAACACTTTTGAAGCGAAAGTTGACAATATTTTAATGCTTTGCACTGACAGTGTCGCGTACATGCTATCTGCAGGGCGAAATTTAAAACATTACTTACCTGAAATGAAGCATGTGACATGTTTGGCGCACGCTCTTCATCGTGTAAGTGAGCAGATAAGGTCAGAATACAACGATATTGATATTCTTATATCAAATGTTAAAAAAGTATTTTTAAAGGCTCCTAGTAGGGTAAACATTTTAAAAGAAAAATATCCTGACTTACCGTTGCCTCCGCAACCAGTCATTACCAGATGGGGTACTTGGTTACAGGCAACATCTTACTACGCTCAACATTTAGATAAAATAAAAGAAGTTTTATCCTGCTTGAGCAGTTCTGATGCTATAGCCATACGAAACGCAAAAAACATTTTGGAAAAACAAAATTTAGAAAATGATTTAAAATATATCGAAGAAAATTACTCTATTATACTACTAGCCCTAAAAGAGTTACAAAAACAAAATTTATCTCTAGCTGATTCACTTTTAGTATTTGATCAAGTAAGGGCTACGCTTAACGAGTGCAATAATGAGAATATAAAAAATAAAATAGAATCAGTTATGGAACGAAATCCAGATTTAGATACAATTAGAGAATACAGCGAGAGTATTGAAAAAAGCGTAGCAAATAATCAGAAACTTTATTTCAAATTCGCTCCATTGACATCTACAGATGTTGAACGATCATTTTCCACTTACAAATGGATCTTAGATGTTAAAAGAAATAGCTTAAAAATCGAAAATATTGAAAAAATTATAGTTATTTATTTTAATTGTATAGAGACAGAAAATCAAAATGTAGAAATTGTAACCGATGAGGATTAAAAATAATTGTTTTTAATAAAACTGTAATAATGATTATTTGTATTCACAATAAACAATTTTGTTTGCTTACATATGGTTTTTTATTTTATTACTCTATTTACCAAATTTTTGGAAACTCCGGTACATTCCGGAAGAAATGCATGTCCATGTTATGATATCATGACGCAAGTATCTAAAATCAATATACCTACTCCGACCACTGGTGATGACAGACGTAAAAATACAGGCCATTTAGAAAAATGGCCGGCTCACTTTAACATAAGTGATTTAGCAAAAAATAACATTACCACTTATAATTATTGAAAGTTAAGGAAAAAATCATCGATGTAGCAATATTAATGCAATCAACATACATTTTAGTTATTAACTATGCCGGCACCTCAGGTACTTATTTCTATAAAGTCTTTATTTTTCCCGAAAATTTACTCTAAAACTGGGCTCTGTAGGATTGCTAGCATTAAATATGTAATTTTTAGCAATGCAATATTTGTGAAGAGAAGGATACGAGTTTATATGACTATTTTACCTCAGCAAGAATGTTAGTGCTGTTTCAGATGAATTCACGATAAATGTGGAATTTAATGAAAGAAAAGCATTTATTTATTGCATCTAAAGAAACAGAGAAAAAAAGGGAAAAAAATTCAAAAGTAAAAAAAAAATTAAAACTAATGTGCGGGGTCAGCAAAATACCCTGCCTCATCATTTTTTGCCTCTGTGTCGTTCACAGCTGGGCAAAATAGACACAGAGGCGCTGTTATTCTGACAGGGTTCAAATTAGTGACAAAAAAGAAAAAACGCGCCTTTTAATAAAATATATTTCACTGCATCGATGACATTGTTAATATCTGATGTGTATTGGTCAACTTACCGCCCCCAACATTGTATTGTACCACTTCAAATGAATATTTTAATATTACGTCTGTTAAAACTCAATCAAACTGATTACGAGTTCCAACGGAGCTTAAATTTTTACCTGTAAAAACGTTTTGTAAGGTGTCAAAGTAGTAGAGGTTTATCTTATAATGAATTATTGAGCTCGCATTATGACGTAAGTAAAATACGAGTAGATACAAAATTATATAGTTTAATATATCTATATATCACTTACCTCATTTAATTTCATTGACCAAAGATGATGTCACGACCCTTGGTCCACTATGCTGTATAATTATCTACATATTGTATGATTTTCATAATTGGTCACATTCTCACGATTAAAAGTCAAAGAGCCAACAAAGTTGCGGGCGCTAAAGTTGTGCACAGAGGCAATAGAAAACGTAAAAATAGATCGTACAAATTTTGAGGCATATTTATTTGATAGAAAACACCATTAACATAAAGAAACCAGACACGTGTGTGCAAGGCCATGCACGTTGTAGGGTTCAGTAGCTGCAAAAATACTAGAGATAACTTTGAAAATCCTTTTTCGGGATTCACCCACCATACATTTCAAAATCTTATATTTAACAAAAAATAATATTAAATAATAGGGGTTAAAGTATGAAATTGCCGTTTTATTGCAATAGGTTCTTTGAATTGACATAGAATCTTCATGGTTTGAGGTTTTCGAATGAAACTTTTTTTAAATGGTTTCTATGATGTTCTTTTTTTAAAAAATGTAAAACATTTGAATATCGACTTTCAATTGTTTTTGTTATTCAATTTAGACAAGAAAGATGGATACTGCGAAAATTCGAGTTATTTTTGAATACGAGTTCCGACGCGGAACTAACGCGGCAGAAACAGCCCGCAATATCAATGCTGCGTTTGGAGAGGGGTCTACTAATGAACGCACCGTGCGATTTTGGTTTAAACGCTTTCGTGATGGAAATTTCGACTTAAAGAACGAGCCACGAGGAAGACCGCCCACACAGGTAAATAACGATGAATTAAGAGAGATAGTGGAAGCCGATCCTAGTCAAAGTACCCAGGAATTAGCGGCATGGTTTAACGTTACCTTACCCACAATATTGACTCACTTGCGTCAAATCAATAAAATAAAAAAATACGAAAAATGGGTGCCTCATGATTTGACTGATCTGCAGAAAGAAACGCGTGTTGAAACTTGTGTTGCCTTGTTGAACCGGTACAGAAATGAAGGAATATTGGATCGAATTGTAACATGTGATGAAAAGTGGATTCTTTATGATAACCGGAAAAGAAAAATGCAATGGCTGACCCCAGGTCAAATGCCACAACAGTGTCCTAAAGCAAAACTTACCAATAAAAAGGTAATGGTAACTGTTTGGTGGTCTCAGCATGGTGTTATTCACTATAGTTTTCTCCGATCTGGTCAAGCAATAACGGCAGATGTCTATTGTGCCGAACTCCGAACCATGTTGACAAAACTAGCAGTAAAACAGCCCCGACTCATGAATCGATCTTCACCATTATTGCTCCACGACAACGCGAGACCTCACACAGCACGAGAAACCATTTTGACCCTTCAGGAACTGCAGTTAGAAACCATTCGTCATCCTCCGTATTCACCAGACCTTGCTCCAACGGACTACCATTTTTTTCGTGATTTGGACAATTATCTACGTGACAAGAAGTTTTCTTCCCAGGAGGCAGTACAAAATGCTTTCACACAGTTTGTGCAGTCTAGATCGTCGGAATTCTATCGCAAAGGCATTAATGACCTTCCCATTAGATGGCAGCAATGTATAGATAATAATGGCAACTATTTTGATTAAATAAATTTGTTAAAAATTTAAAAAATAAACAATATAGATTTTCAGTACAAATCGGCAATTTCATACTTTAACCCCTAATATTATTTATTCTTGCTGTGTTTTATGATTTAAGGAACTAAAATAATTTTATAAAATCAAAACGGAGTATTATAGTATTTATTTAAATGAGAATAAAATGTAATTTATAAAGACTGTAATGACAATTCGGAACGTACCATGTGTGTCTTTCCTTAAAAAGAAAGGTTCTAATTTTAAAATACTTTTCCACGCTAGCGGATAAAATGCAATTTTTCACGCAGAAATTGAATCACTTTTGAATGAAGTTTGTAGTTAATATTTGATATTTTCTATATCCTAATGGGTGGAAGCGAAAAGTATCTTGGTTCCATCATTTTAATTAATGTTTTGGGTAAGCGGGTGATGGTTACTTGAGACCTGTGCAATGTTCATATTTATTTAGTAGAAATTAGTAAGATTATATACCACGATTCATTTTTTTTATTTTTTCAGAGGAAGCGTCGATTATTGGCAGCCAAGGAGAGGAGCTGCCTTCGCATTGGTGCGAGCATGAAATCGCTCGACATAAGCAGAAGAAGCTTAAATTGCATACACATCATAGGTAGGTTATTCTAAAGAACAACGCATTATTGATTGGAAAGCGTATTTGAAATGACAACAATGGAGCAAATTATTCATTCATGCTCTTAGGGTAATGCTGCACTATGATATTATGTTAGTAGGGTAAGGTAACACATTCACGGTCTTTATCCATTGTCATCATTATCCAACTGAAACACATAATGTATTTAAGTTAGTATTCATAGAATATCTATACACCACTACAACTAATACTACTACAATATACTTTCGATTTTGCACGTATCTCTGATGGAAAAACCAAAAATAGAAGGGGTACTCCAAGAGGGAAGGTTGGCTTAACATAGTTCACAAGCTGGCTACTAAGCACGAGGAATCTCGAAAGAGTCAATTTTTGGTAATTCGCTTTTGCAAAAATTGCTTAACCTTTAACGCAAATAAACTATGAGCTTCACTTATAATCTTAAAGATTTATAGTTCTATTGTGGTCACGAAGTTTATGTTTTATTGTTTTACCATTAACATCCATCTTTTAATTTATTAATTGCTGAGGGACAGATCTTTTCTATGACTGAAAAATGGAGCAGAGAGAATGAGTTTTAACCCACATCGTGTGCCCTTTCTTGAATATAATAGGCATGGGTGTCATGTCATAAGCGAAAGTTTCTAACTTAAATAATCTTAAGATAAACGTGCTGACCACTGCTTCAAAAGGAGCTCGATTCCTTCTAGGTCATCAAAATACTCTTTGTTTTACCGATTGCATTTATATTCTTTATTGTATTGGTAGTTAAGTAAAAAGACACGTTAGGATAGGAATATATTAACGCAATTACTAGATATGAAATCCAAATTTGTAAACTCCGTAAGATTTTTTATTTTTTAAAACTGTAACCATTTTTTATAAAATGATTATGTCTGAATATAAAATTATTTGTTTAATATTATTATTACTACTGTCATTTTTAATCTAAACCTTAAAATACTAGGTCTGCAATACTTGCTGCTGTTTGCAAATACTGAGCGAAGCAATTAGATTGTATGTCCGATTTTAAAACTTTTTGTTGCACATTAGTCACGACCACGATGTGAGTTTTGGCGCCAAACATCAATGTAGTCTCAGCGGTTTGGCTGTGATCAGCTTTTGAATTTTTCTTTCGGTGATTATTCCTCCATGGTAAAGTCTATATTTTTTTTACATAGCCTATGTCCGTCAGATTATAATCATGTATGTTCATACCAAAATTCGTTCGAATCGGTTGAACAGTTAAGTAGCAGGAGGGAGACAAGCGAAATTTGTGAGGCAACTCACGCGAAAAGAGAGCTTTACTCTTTCAGATGTTCGCTCAATAATAGTATGAATATCTGTACAATTCAAGTAAAATTTAGTAAAATTCTATTTTGATTGCTTGTCATAGGTACATCTTGTTAGACGTGCCTGTTAAGATAATACTGTCTATGAACCGAAACAATAAAATACTTGAATTTTCTTAACTATATACTTAACTATATACAGTTTTTTCTATTTTTTTAAGATATTTACTTCTACTCTCATCCAAAATATCTGAACTAATATGTGATTTAATAGTAGTAAGCTTTTCTTCTAGAGCTATAAAAAGTAATGAAATAGTCCTTTAAAGAAGTTTACTTTCGTGATGCAATTATACAACATTTTATCTAATCTGTATAGAAATTAGGAAAAAAGAAATAGTCTTTTCAAGAACAATCTAGATAGACTCACACAATGTACCAAACGGGCAATAAATCACACTACTGCTGAGATGGACCTTTTCCGGTGGCCCTTGTTTGCGTAGGATCTCAAAGGAAAAATTGCGTACTGTTCATTCTTAGATTATATTATCATATTATTATCTGAAGGAAAGTAAAAAGAAAATGAAAGATTTGTATTTATAGGGCCTTATTTCATTTCTAGTTTCTGGAATCAGTGTTATTCTATAATTAGTTTATTATTTTGTGTGAAAGATCCTTAGATCATAATGACTAAGTGAAAATATTTCTTATTTCAGAATTTTTTATTGGAAAATATTCAACTTGTCGAAGGAGTCAGGTGGGACTCGATTCCACAGCCCCTTTGTATTCGGGGGAGGGCTCTACCAGTTGAGATACTGAGGCTTTACCAGAGCCGTTGAATTTATCCAAGCTTCATGTTCTATGTGTTTACCTACAACATTGAATGTATTACTTTTACAAGTATTTAACGATAGATAACCCGCTGTGTAATTCCTATATTTTTGTTCCAATTCCGTGTATTACGAGAGGCTGTGAATTCGATTCCCTCCTGATTTTTGAAACAAAGTGATTTATTTCTAGTAAATATTTTTTTTTGTATATGAAATTCTAGCAGTGTGCTTAAATAACAAAAAATGTTATAAGTGCATATTAGTTTTGTTTTTATTAATTGTTTGACACTTGTTAAAGTATTTCATACGATGTTGTAGGAAGTTACCTAAAACATGAAGAGATAGCGCTGATATTCAGCTGAATAATCGTTTGGTAAAATTAATGGGTCTGTGAAATTCTCAGTAGTTCAATTGGAAGAGTACTCATCCAGATAGCAAGATGGGTTCGGGTTGTAGTCTTCGAGTTGTGGGTTCGAGTCCCACATGATATAAAAATCAAGCAGTATCTAGTTATATGCTAAATAACAAAAATTGTATTAGAGTTTATGGTGAAGACGAAGGCTTTCAAACTTGTTTACGACAATTCATTTAATTTACTTTACATATCTGCATTTGTGCAGGCAAGCGCTCAGTACTATGACATTAGTGAAAATAGTTATTTGTAGTAATCACGTGTTTTTGAAACTTTTTTTTTGTTTGTTGAGCGTCATATCTTTGGTTAAATCGTAAAAGCTTGTATACGAAAACCAGATGAATTTAAAATAAAAAAACATGCATAAGTGTTGCATAGTTTTCTTCGACTTTTGAGAAAGAAGGAGGTTTTTAATTCCACTATACTTTATTTTTGAATTTTTTCTTGTTCAACAAATATTTTTGAAGACCGTTTGGTGCAACGCACGGAGGGACACGCTCCATACAAGGGCGGTCATAAATAGTTAAAGTCCTGTTACTATCAATACATTGTATTATTTTAGTGACTTATAGTTGTAAAAGTGTTTTAGGAACATTAAAATGAAAGAAGTACATGTATTTACGGAATAAAAAACGTTTACTTCAGTAAAAAACAAATGTAAACAATAACATACTTTTACCTAAATTTATCATGAACAAACACTTAAAAATTGGAATGTAAAACATATATTTTAAATAAAATAAGAGTCAAAACATTGATAACATTATTTAATTATAAAAAAATAATAGAAATAAATAAATTCAAATTAATTAAATACAAAAAAAAAACAAAACAACTAACAAAATACAAATAAATTATTCTTATTCTAACAATATTAAACATGTAACAATTCTATTACACTTTGTGACAGAGTATTTTTCTTTTTAGGGGGAAGTTTCCGAAGACTTGTAATATAAGGATCTGAATGTAATAGTAGTCGTTGTATTAAATCTTGATTGGTAACTTCACGTGACATTTTTCGAGTGTGACTTCGTCTATAAATTTTGATATACTTATTTGTCGCTTCAGCAGCTTCTTCGGAAAGTTCTCCTATAGATAACAATGCATAACTTATAATATCTGATCCATGTACGAGCACCTTGTGGACAAAGCAGGAAGACTATACCACGGATATTCCTCGACCAGGCTGTATGCTGTTCGTAATGCATAGTCTTTAAACTTGCATTCATTAATTTTATGTCCAGAAGATAACGTTTGTAATATTACACAACAACGATCTATGAGATCCTTATTAAAACCTGTAATTTCAGCAGATACAGCTGATTCCAAAAAAAACTTCCTGGCCGTGTTTCCGTCGTTAGACGTCCCGCTTCCACCACTACGCGGCTTGTCAACTATTAAACCTAATCGTTCCCTAAACTGGGACTGTACATATTGTTTTTTATTTGATAACAATTGTTTATCACTATCTAGCCTAACTTGTCATTTTTTTATGTCTAATCTATATGAAAGATGAATAAAATATTCGAAGAAACGTATCCAAGAATGTAGTGGTGATAATCCAAATTGGTATCTACTCTCTATTACAGGTTTTTGTAAACATTCGTCTATTTTATTCATCTCTTTAGGGGTAGCATTACATATATAACATCTACTTGTAGATGTTTCACTTAAAGCACTACAAATTTTACCATCTACCATTGAAAGCTGCAACTTATGAGAAACGACCAATTCACGATTGTCGATCTGAATAAAAGTAGGTTGCAAACTTTCAATTTTATCCTTAAAATAAGCTTCCTCTTGCAAAGACACTGCTGTGCTTTCTTTCAAAAATTGAAATCGAATAGGACGGCAGTACCTAGTGGAAGAGGGTCGAGGATTTTTCCATAAAATTTTACAATTATCTTCAGCTAATTTTACAATAATTTGAAGGGGTACATAAGATGTTACAAACAAACTACTATCTTCTAAAGTTGAATCTGAAAAAAATTGTTTGTATTCACTATGTCCAGTGCTGCCATCGAATCCCCATTTCCCAAGTAAAGAGATATTAGACAAACAATCACCAGGAATCTGATCTAAGACCTCTTTTTGAGATTCAAGGATTCGAGAAGCTGTGTGATCAAAAAGACTTTGTAATTCAACTTCAGCTGAAGACTCGGAAACAGTTATATTAGAAGGGTAACATCTCTGTTTCGCTTTAGTAATTTGTTGGTTACATGGTAATACATTAGGAGAAATCTTACTATTAACAAAGTTTTTAATTAATAAATACTGATGTTTTGTCAACTGAGCATCAGTCACAAGTGACAAGACATCATCAGTGCTAACTCTAGATCAGCGGTTCCCAATTTTTTTTCGCCCTGGAACCCTTATTGATCATACTTTTTTGATGAAAAAGATAAACTTGTGGTTTGAATACTTTCATGTTTACCTTGAAAAGAAAGATCAAAATATTTTACGTAAAACTTACTTTAATGTCAAGAGAGATATCTTTTTACATTTTTTGTTAAAATAGCATTGAAATCAGGCTTTATGTCAAACAGCTGAATACGAAGATCTGGAGCTGCATCCAGTCGGTTTCTGTATTTGTTTTTTATGTAAGCGTAAGCCGAAAAACCAGTTTCACACCGGTAAGTGGTCACAAACGGTAACAAAACTGTGACCTTCTCGACGATTTCTGGATGTTCGTTTTTAAGTCCAATCCAAACCTCATCTAGATTAGTTCTTTCTGAATTGAACTTTTGTTGTAAGGAAGAAGCACATTTGATATCTATCAAAGCCTCGTACTCTGTTGCTGTAAGAGTCGACGGTTTCCTGTGAACTAGGAATAGATTTTGTACCCACTCAATGTCCTGCAGGGTTTTTTCAGGAAAATACTCTTCCAGAGATTTTTTGAGGGTCATCAAATGTTCGTAAATGCATTTTTCAATATCTGAGGTTACTTGTAACTCATTTTTTTCCAAAACCTCGTTTAAAAGAGTCAAACATTGGTACTGTTTTTGTTCAACACATTCTATCCAGAAGTCAAGTTTCTTTCTAAGAGAAGAGATTTTGTCGTTTACTGTTAAAGTGTTTGTGTTTCTTCCTTGCTTCTTCTTTGTCGTAACCTCATGACTGAGGGACGTGACTATCGTGCGTTGCCCTGGCCACCATTTCTTTCCAGACATTTCTGTCTTGCGCCATTTGGATCGATGATTGTAGGGTAGCTCCCGTAGCGTCCTGAGTTGTGTGTGTCCATCTTGTAGGAGACCGCCCTCTCGCTCTCTTTCCTTCCACACAACCAGTAATAATCAGCCTTTCCAGACTGTCTGGGTCTCGCCTGACCGTGTGTCCGAAGAACTTGAGGACTCTCTGCCTACAGATTGTTGAGAGCCGTGTAGGTATATTCAACTGTTTGAGGATTCGATCGTTTCGTTCTTTGTTCAAACAAATCGAACAAAGAACGAATCGAACAAATAACTTTCCCAGAGAAGTTACGTAGTGGCCGGTGTCCTTTATATGTGTCTCTGTTGCACATAGTATGTCTATATGATACCTCTCCATTTCTCTCTCAACAACTTCAGCAGTTCCCGGTTTGGAGAGTCCACGAACATTCCAGGTCGCCACTGAGAGTGTATGGTTAGCTTTTCTTAAAATCCCTTTGTTGTTCTGGGAGTTAAACTGTGCAGCAGTAGCCCAATTGCCACAAGGAGCCTGCTGTGAATCTGCCTTATGGCCGGTAGCTGATTTCACACCAGAAGGCCCGGACCCCACCTGGCGCCGGGCGTCAACCGGGTGGTCCGACAAACTCATTCGATTGTCTGACATAACACCATACATAACACCATAGTTTTCTTGGGAAACATAGTTGCGGTAGTGTCCCCATCCTTTCCGCACCAGTCTTTCAGAGGGAATTTAATCCTCTCGGCCACTGTAACCGTCTGGCAGAGCCAGCGTCGGGTTATCACATCCGCCGCCCGATACTCGGCGTTGAGCAAACATATTCTTCCTTGCAATGACTTACAAATTACATTCAGTTTATCAAATATGTCTGCCAAATACGCCAGTTTCATTAGCCATTGCTTGTCCCGCAATAGTTGAACAAGACCACTCAAAGATGAAGAAAAAGATTCTTTGGAAAAAAATACCATTAGTTCGTTGCGCAATTCAAAAAATCATGATAATACTTCTATTTTGAAAAGCCATCTTACTTCCGTGTAAAGAAGAAGTGACTGATACTGACTCCCTATATCTTCACACACTTTTTTAAAAAGTCTCGATTGGAGCGGACGTGATTTAGCGTAATTCACAATTTTTACGGCTTGATCGAGAACATTCTTTACCTCGTGTGGCATTTTTTTAACGACAATAGCATGTCGATGTAAAACGCAGTGACTGCTACTGCATTTAGGTGTCAATTCTTGTTACAGTTACCTTTCATTTTGCCAATCAAAGCGGCAGCTCCATCGCTACATACATCGATACATTTGTTGATGATTGAATGAATATTATATACATTCATGTAATTATAAATGACTTTAAAAATTCCTCTCCAGAGGTGTTGGTCTCCAAAGGAGCACAAATAAACAAATCCTCTTCAATAGATCCTCCGAAGGGGTATCTTACGAAAACAACCAGTATTGATAGTCCAGTGGCATCTGTACTTTCGTCAAGTTGCATTGCAAACATCTCACTACTTTTCAATCTACAAATCAATTCATTCTCAATGTGGTCAGATATTTTATGGATTCGATCAGATATGCCGTTATTGGAACTCTGAACTGCTGCAACTTTCTTCGCTGCGTCTTTGCTAAGTAAACACTTGACAATTTCTGTCATACAGGGTTTTATTAAAGTCTCTGCAATCGTGTGTGGTTTGCCAGCACGAGCAATCCTGTAACTTAGCAGGAATGTTGCTACTGTGGCATTTTCGTTATCAGTTTTAACATAGCAGTTCGTGTAAAGCAGCCACACTGGTTTTATGTGCATCTTTGTATCTTTTGAAAAAGTCTAAACTTTTGTCTTTTAATTGCAGATGGTTGGTATTAAGATGTCGTTTTAGCTTCGCAGGTGCCAGAGAGCTATTACATATGATTTTGTTGCAGATAACGAATTGACCATCCGGATTCTCAAGCATTCCTACAGAAATAAATCCGAAGGACAAATAGGATTCGTCATATTTTCTCTTTTTTGAAGTAGTTTTGTCCTGAGATTGCCCAGCCCTTTTGGTCGTTGATGTGTTTTGTCTATGTCTGCTCAGGACAATATCCTTCAGAATTTACGATATCCTGGAATTAAATAAAAAAACATTATTATCGTAATATGACGGCAAGCTGCAGTTTGTTGTTGGCTAAAAAGGACAGTCCCTCCCCAAATCTTCCTTTGGCACAGTCTGGAATTTGACCCCTTTTTTGGACGTGATTCGTTTATATTAAAATTAGATGGCATTTGCTGTTAAAAAGGCTAGAGTAGAACACCCAAGCGTCAACTATGTATATTTTGGACATTACAGGCCCTGTTTTGAGCCAGTTATACATTTTTTAATAAAGGCTGTAATAAAAAAAACATGAATATGAATAAATCGTTTTTATATGTTTTGGCACTATCTGTAATTGGTAACAAATATAAAAAACACTTACCTAAAACGGATATCGTAAGTACAAGATTTTAAGAACAGGAATAACAATAGCACTGAAATATCACCTGTGTATTAAAAGAGATTACGCGAATTAAAAGAGAACGTGAGTCGAGGACACGTACGTTTTCTTTTGTCACAGTTATAGACTCAACTGAGCGGCGCGGCGTGGCGCCGGCAGGCGATACGGGTCGCGGGTGGCGGGACGGAGGAGGCAAGCGTGCTCGATCGAGCTCCCGTGCGCATTGTTCTGTTTGTTAAAAACATACGTACCTTCATAAATCATAATATATACCTATAAATACGCGCAAGCGATAATTAATTTCACTTATACGTATGATTTAATGTCTTTACTTCCTAAAAAAGCATTACAAAGATTACGCGTTAAATCCGGACTGAACGCGGAACCCTTGTGTTGCTTCTACGGAACCCCAGGGTTCCGCGGAACACCTTTTGGGAAACGCTGCTCTAGATATACACGAATCGAATGAACAGTCTGAAACATCAAGCAATGCACTCACAGTAGAATCATCAGACTTTGACAAATCAGCTACTCTCCGACGTTTAGTCCTTTTACTACATTGCGTAAAAGGTTTTCGAGGACGACCACGTGAATGACACGGCGACGTTTCAGACGGAGTACATTGCTTATTGTTTTTCACAAGTTGAATTTTTTCAATAACATTAAACCAATCGGAATTCTTATATAAAAGCTTGGTTTTATCCCTATTACATTTTTTCCAGAATCGAGCAATAGCTTTACATAAATTATTAACAATTTTCTCTAAATAATGAATATCAATGTTCTCAGCATCGTTCAGAGTAGTCAACAAACTTTGTAGGACTTGACGACACTTTTCCGAGTCATTATCGGTATTGACAGTTAGCCATATTTCAAGAATATGCATTCTTGAAAACGAGCATATATATAAATTACCTAAAACAAAAAAAAAAACGGTTAAAATTCAGTCACAAAACCTACACAAAGCACTAAGACTAAATAAACTAATTTCGTAGCAAATGCTACGAGATAATCTGGCAACCGTAGCACCCTTGTCATCGCCAAAAGGGCAGATAAGGGCAGCCAAGTTTTAATTTTCCTAAGATAAGAAAGTCTAAAGATTATGGTGCAATATACCTCCATAGTCGGAGCGAGTGGGAACATATTTAAAAGTTTATTCAAACTTTGAATATTAAAATATAATACTCCAAGAAAAGTCGCCTCGTAGCAATGACATACTAAAGAAAATATATACTAAGATACAATTAAAATAAAAATATTAATTATTACATACCCTGTTCTTGGATATCCATTTCAGAAAAAACACACACAGCACTCACAGGTCCCGCAATGACAACAAATGACGTCACGCTTTTTAATGACTCACTGATAACAGTATTTACGATTGGCGATGCGCTCTCTTTGAATGCACAATAGATAATGAAGGCGCACTCTAATTACTGTTTATTACCTATTTATAGTTGCCTATACCTATTTATAGTTTCAGAAGGTACCGCAACTATCCAATGTAACGACAAGGAATAAAATGTAAAACTAGAAAGCAGGTTTTTAAGATTTATGACCTATGGATGTCCCACAGTGCGCCCGTCTGCCCGCAAATAAATACAGAAACCGCAGACACCGGCACCTTCACCAACAACTCTACACGTATTCCGCCCCAACACGTAACATCATAAGGAGCTGTCAGACCGTGCAATACCGAGCACTAAGTGAGCGGTCGTGCCGTATTTATTGCTTCCTACTCCCCATTCTGTTCACTATGACGTCACTTCAAGTGACTCAACAACATTTGAGGAATGTTGTGAAAGTAATAATTATGATAAAAAAAACTGATATTATTAAAGTATTATTGTAATGTTGAAATAAAAATAAATGAATAATATTAAATATAGAATATTTAATTAATTATTATTATAACTAATATAAATACACAGAAGTGGGGAAGAAGAAACATCTTCTTATCTTATAACTTATCTTATAATGTAAAAAAAAAAAAATTCCTCGTTTTTTTTAGTATTTTTCTGTTATAATAATTTATGTTATAAGATCGCATTGAAAAATGCATAAAATATATAAAAATTATAAAATTATTTTGTTCGTTAAGTATGGCTCAATTAATGTTGTGTCTAATAATTTCTAAATGTTCGTACAGGTTTAATCGTAAACCTTTACTACAAGTATGTAAAACTTCATAGGAATGCCTTTCGGAAAATCGGTGACCGGTATCTAATATACAAGGTCATTTTATAAACACCATCCAAATTTATATATTATATTCTTTGAAGAAAATAACGAAACAAGATTTTTTTCTTTTAATATCACTCAGTACTAAAATATTAAGTTAAGCCTACACAAAGTTATCCGAGGAAAACTACCGATTGCTGTCACAGTCACGCTACGCACGGTGTTGTAGCAGATGATTACACGACCCCCGCCCCGCCCTCCCGTATTTCATTGATACATTACAATGATTTTCATAAGTTGCAAATTTAAACGAAAAAAAATAGGAACGTCAAATTGAAGAAGAGATAAGTTGATTTGTTCTTTGATTATAACAATATTAATCGATAACACTTTTAATAAATAAAAAATGAACATAAAAGTAAACCACACCTTAGGCACTTACGTCGCATTTTTTTAAATTTAATCAACTTATGTAGAATAATTGGTTGGAGTAAAGCAAAGGGTGTTTATTAACCACAGAATCTAAAAAAACACAGGGATCGCAAAGGCAATTCGAAAATCGCAAAAACAAATGCAGTGCCAAAACCTTAGTACCTACCTACCTAAGTTATTTTTGTCTATTTTACACGATAGGATAAAGAAATGTATAATTAATAGTTCTATATTTTGTGAAAAATTTCACAAGTCTAGCCGCCCTGCACACATTTTGCTTTACTCCAACAAAATAATTAATTAAAAATCCAAAAAAATACACTTACATGAAGTTTGAAAACAATCACTTTACCTTAAAGTGTAGGTAATTTCTCTCTAAACAGTCTTGCACGTTTATGAACATTGTCTTTTATTGTATTACTTGTTTTTTCACTTTGTCACTTCGTTAAATGCACGGATTATATTTATATTAAGTTCTCGAGGCTTTGGGCCTTCTTCACATAAACCCGTCGTTCAATTTCGCCCTCGATTTCAATTGCAAGTGTGAACACATTTCGTTAGGTAGATAATTATGCGACGTAAATGCGTGAACGCAACATTGTACATCGCGGAAAGCCCGCGGCTGACTGATTTCATTGCGCCGATGTAGTTACAACTTGCGCGCGCAGCTCGGTGAGGCGCTTCGGGCGGTCGGTCGTTCAACTGTAAGTACCTATTTTGCCAGTAACCAACTGTTGTAATAATTCGCTCGGACAAAATTTTTTTTTGCGGAAATTTTACCTACCAATTTTTTTTCATAAATGAAGTGTTTGAATGATATCTAATGCCTAGAAAAAATTTGGATGGTGTTTATAAAATAACCTTGTATGTTCCGCCAAGTAAGGTCGGGCATTCCTACAAGCTGAAATGTTCTTTATAACGTGTATTAAAACTTCGACCAGTTTGGCTCACGTATACTGAACTACAATCTTTACATATTAACAACATTTTAATCATAACCATTTGCAACAATTTTTAATATTGCCGTTGCAAATGGTTATGATCAACAGATGATAGATAATACAGTTAGGAATAAAACTTACAAACTGGTGGCTGAGCTTTTATACTCGGTGCCACGTGAACGAGTTATTCATAATTATCGATTAAGGTATGATTTATTTAGGCAAATTATCCGATAAAATATCAAAAATTCGAAAGGATAACGACGTTCACGTGGCTTTTCGTACTAATACCGTTCGACGTGCCATTTGCAACGGTAAAGGATAACGGAAGTTGGCAAGAAGTCGGATGTATATAAGTTATAATGTAACGATTGTAGTTCAGTATACGTAGACCAAACTGATCGAAGTTTTGATATAAGTAAAGTAGTTGGTTAAGGTGCGGGTATCTACGGTTTCTGTATTCGGGCGGTGCACACTGCTTGAGTTTTGCTGAAGTAAGCTACGTATTATTGCAGCGGCGAGATCTCATGTCTTTCCTTGTTTTTCCACTCATATGTGAACATTGAGAACCAGCGTAATGTAATGCTACTTTAATCTGACGTGAGATTATGCTGAGTATGTTTGGTTTCAAGTACATGTCGTTCTAGGGAGCTGCGAAGTCCTGAGAAGTTGGAGTTGGAGCGGCGACGTAGGCGGCGTCGACGCAGCCCTCATACGCACTCTCAGAAGCCTAAGAAACATCGGACGTTACTCGTATCCGCAATCGACGAACAGGCCAAAGTTATACATGTAAGGATACAGATATAGTGGGTCCCAAAAATAGTGCCTGGCGGATGCCATTAGAATACCCTCAGAGGCAACAGAATCACCCTCATGTATGTTCAGCAATTTTCAGTAGTGTACATGCTAGGATGTTTTTTCATTTAGAAAAAGTTTGTTTTCCTTTATATTATTGTCCATTGTCACTGAATTAACTGCGATACATGCTTTATTTTATTCCTTATTTAATTGTATACTCAGTTTATCTGATTCATAACTATTTGCATACATAACATAAAAAAGCTCTAAAAAAGTTTTGAAGATTTAAAAAGTTTCAAATCCTGTTTAATACCTGAGTTTTAAGCCTGTTAAAAAAATAACAACAAATTTCACTCAGACCTATTCGAAAAACTTATAATGTGTAACATTAGTGGCTATTCAATAGGCTCGCCACTGCCAATCCATTTGCCACCAAATAAGATGTCCAAGTATTGTATTCTTATAACAATGTATATTAAGATAGACCCTTATATTTTTTATTTATACCTACCACTTGAATCAACAATTTGTGTATTACGTTAAACGAAGAAATGGAACCCGGACTCCAGGCAAAATACATGTTTTAAATATCACAGATTACTTTATGCACTTATGTCACTTATGTGTCGTGTATCTATGTATTTTAAAGAAAAAATGTAAGTCTATTACGAATGGGTAAGAAAAAGTCGAAGACAATTTGTCTTATCGCTAAGTTAACTTATAATGAATGAAGCTAAAAAAAATATTATTTTTCATGATAAGTATAACAATGCTTAGAAAATTCAGTGCAATGAGTTATTTTTTTACTATATGTTGATTTTTTTTTTGTGGTTTTCAAAGTTATACTGTATTTGGCACTTAACACACAGATGCTTAAATTCGTAGAATACGCCATCTATGTATCCTAGTTAAAATACTGTTTGAGAAAACTGCCAGTGTTTAAGCAATGTGAACTGTTTAGCCTTTGTTAGCAGTTTTCTCAACCCTCAACAGATGGCGCAGTACTGTAATTCAATGAAGTGGTCATTTTCAAAAATACAGATGTTGTTTTTGTCTCTTATCATAAAGTTACAATTATTACATTTTAAATATGATTAAAACTATCGTGGATACCTTTTTAAAATTCAAAGTTAAACACCTTAATTATTATTATATTCTTGTCTTATTGTTTCAAACTGTTTAATTGATGAGTATATTTCGAGGAATACGTTATGAAACTTTCCTAATTTACATAGAATATTATTTTTAACTTTGTTTTAGGTCTTGGATCCAGATGAGCTGCCAAGACGTGCTCGCTATACCATTATGGTAACAGCGTGTTTGCTGCTCTTCCTTTGCTTGCTGCTAGTGGGGGTTACGCTAAGAATGGCACCTCTTATCGATGATATGGGTAAGTAGTTTTTTATGCTTTCAGCTTAAAAAAATGTACAGAGATAATACTCCCGAGTAACGATGTACTCGTAAACGATATGAATGTAACTTACAAACTTATCTATGCTATGATCGGATAATGTTTTCCTTCCTTAAATCACAAAAACAACAAGAACAAATAATATTTAGACTAAATCATTTGTTAAGATAAGAATTTTAAATGTATGGTCACGGAATTTATTATAAAAATAAACTCGAACTGAATTTAGAATCCATTTAATGATAAAGAAATACGTTGACAGCGATTTTGATGTAGTCATAAGTGAAGTATGAGGTGGAATAAATGATCCGTAGTCCCGGAGCCAATATTAGTGACACGGAAGTCGTTTTCACGTCTGCGACGCGGGATATTCCATCCGCTCCTGGATACAAATTAGTGACTTGACCAGTGCGCCAACATCGAGGCGGTACAAAGTCTTCTCAGAGCAGGACCAAGTCTCCGACCTTTAGTCGAGTAGTGTCTTGCTTACATTTTCTTCGGACCTGCAATTCTGACAAGTACACTTTATGCCGCCTTGTTGAAAAATGTTGTCGTAGCTTCTCCAGGCGAGCATAGCATCAGGCGATTCCCATTTTCAGCTTCCAGAGCAGGTGATACCAATGAGTTTCGTGGTCTTCCGATAACAAAGTGCCCTGGGGAGAGGGAAAGTAAATTATCGGGAGAAGATGATAAGGGACACAAGGGACGACTGTTCATTATAACCTCCATCTGTGCAAAAAAAGTCGAAATTTCTAAATGAGCCGTGTCTATAAAACGTCTTAAATTTTTTTTCCAACTTTTATTAAGGATGCCCAAGCCCTACCAAAAAGTGAAGAGCGTTGACGGTGTAAATGAAAATTTTGTGCCTTCATGTGCGGCAAACTCAAACAAATTTTGGTTTGTTTATTTTGGAAATTATTAAGCTCTTTAGCCACGCCTATAAAGTTGCGACTATTGTCGGTAAATATGATAGCTGGTCGTACTCGACGTGAGACAAATCTGCGAAGTGCCAACAAAAATGAACTTTTCGATAGGTCAGTAACTGCCTCCAATTGTATCGAAAACAAACGAATAAGCATAGATACTTTACGTTTCGACTCCTTCGTGATCCTGTGATCACGGCTCCTGTAAAGGAGTCGAAACGTCAGGATTAAATATAAAATAAATTATGCACAAATGCGTAAAAAAGTATTTTATTCAAATGTGTAATGAGTGTGAAAGTGAAAAAACTAAAGCATAGATAACACTTAGATAACCTTACGCCATGACCCTTGCGATTAAGGATGAAAAACAGTCCGGCCATATCTTTGCCTACAGATTTGAATGGAAAATCAGGGTTAACACGACGCGAAAACAAATACCCATTTTTGTAAATAAAGTTACTCTCTGTACCCGTCGACAACACACACAACCGCGTACAGTACTTCGAGCTGTTGTGAGGTCAGCCCTGGTTGCCTTTAAAAAAACCACACACCATTACCACTTGAGACACAAAATTTACTGTGTAAATTTGGTACGCGAATTGACACTTCGCCAATATCTACTTAAGCTAACCAAAACCTTGATCCAATGTACGGTAGCGGGACTAGTTCCGCTTTTCGCGAGCTTTAGAATCTAACTGCCGTTTAAAATGATGAAATAATATAATAGCAAAGCAAAATGTGGAAAAATGCAAGTAATGAAATAACTAGGCAAGCAATTTAAAGTAAGTAAACAGGGTTATAACAAAGCGATAAGTCCGCCTTTTATTGGTCAAAAGACTTGTCGAACAGTAGCAAGGAGTAGCAGTGGACCAGCATGTAAATTACGAATGTGCTCAAATTTAAATATTAATTTGCATAAATGATACGAATTGCGATGCGAAAAATTAAAATTGGGTGCTTTTGGTGATAAGAACAATTTGAGTTTTCTATACAACCACCAACGCGATTCTAGGCCCGCTTGTAAGTCGTCAGTCAACGTCAAAATTTTTGTAATCCACATTTCCGAAAAGTAATTTTATTTTCCTCTTTTTTTTGGGAGCTTTGATCGATATTCGAACGTGTTAGCTCCACCTTAACCTAATATTGTTCATTTAATCATCTTAAGGCTATTAATTGCAAAGCGGACAATAGTTTTAGCTGCATCTGAGAATGGCTCAGCTACGAGGGTGGGTCAAAAAGTTCGCGGAATGGAGGGTTGAAAGTAAGAAATAAAACACAAAATTATTTTTCCTTCTCAATGTATTCCCCCTTAACTGTAATACATTTATTAGACCTATGAATTAATTTATTAATACCTTCGAAAAAAAAAATGATTTCTCTTTATCGTCAAAATAGGCCGAAATTGCGCTCTTCACTTCTTCATCGTTGGAAAATTTCTTCCCTCAAAGCTCTTTTTTCATTTTTGGGAACAAATAATAATCACTTGGGTCTAAATCTGGGCTATAGGGAGGATGTTCCAAGATTTCGAAGCCCACTCTTTGAACAGCAGCCATCGCAACTTGCGCCTTGTGCACGGGTGCATTGTCGTGCAAAAGGAGTACACCTTTAGTCAATTTTCCCCATCTTTTTTCTCTCACAGCATCTCGCAGACGTTCTGATAGTGCAGCGTAGTACTCTCCAGTGATAGAGACACCCTTTTCTTTATAATCAATAAGGAGGATTCCCTCTGAATCCCAGAAAACAGTAGCCATGAGTTTTTGGCCTGGATCATCTTCAATCGAATCCCTGCCTTGTTTAAACAGGTTATGCCACTTGTAAACCATGGTTTTACCAGGGCAAGAGTCCCCGTAAACAGAAGACATATCTTCCAAAATAGTCTAGGGAGGTTTTCCTTGTTTGGTAAGGAACTTGATGACTGCGCGAAACTCAATTTTCTCCATGTTGCAAATTTTCTTCCGAATTGACTTGTTGATTGATGTGTAGCTCAGGTAATTATGACCTATTTTTTTTTAAACTTAGTATTTATACTCATAATGAGTGTCACAACTAGTGCAGGTAGTAAACAGTCACCTTTCCCCACTCCATGCCCCTCATTACGCGAACTTTTTGACCCGCGCTCGTAGGAAGTTGGTCAAGAAACCCGAAAAGTTAATAAAAGGGTAAAATACACAACATTAATTGGCTGAAATATACCGATGTGATTAAGTAAGATAATAAAGTAGTTTACAATCATATATCAAGAGGCATCATCCGTTTGTCTACATGTTAAGGACAACGAGTCGCTATTTGACGAAAACACGATGAGAGATCCCACAAAAGTGAAAGAGGCGGATGTATCGCTGGGACGATAACAATGCGTAGCTTCAACGTAATTCCAACAGTAGACGCTAGATGGCACTAACAAAAGCCTGTATCTGTAACGTAACTGAATTCTGACCTATCTACTAATTGGACAATGTTCCATTAAGCATGCGAATTAATTTAAATGCTAGGTCCTATTCGCTGATATTTATTTTTACCTCAATAGCTTATTAGCGGGGGGTTGCTTTTTGTTTTTTTATTTATAAACAAATTACAGCTAAGTAATAAGAATTAGTGTACAACAATGCGTTAAACCGTTTAAGAGATCAAGTGTTATCCAGCAGGATTCTGAATATTTTAGCAACCTTAGTAGATACAAATACAGATTTTATTAAAACATTTACCTAATCTAGGCAGTTAATTATGTAACTAACATTTATAACAGTATGCTTTAACGGTAGCGATCCTTCCTCTCTCCGGGACTCTTGAAAAATTCCATAGGGATTACCTTGAGCTCCTAGCTACGTTTGATATACACCCTGGACACATATTTCCTACACACAGTCACACTTGCATGGATCAAATTATGGTAAACATTTCTGATAAAGCCAGTTGTTTCGTAATTTAGCCTTCTATTATTGACCATGATTGTGCTGCAATTAATTTGATGCTACTGCAGAAGCCTCCGCTTTGACATAGGTTTTTGCCTTGAACTGATTTCACTTATTTAAACATCTCGATGAACGATCTGAACCTGGAACCACTATACGCAATTCCTGACCCTAATGTTGCTACAGCGTTTTTGATTAATATTTTTAAAAATGCTATTATAAAAAATATGAGGAAAGGTCTCTCATCGTATACTTACTAAAATGCTCTGGATAACACCTGGACTTCTGCGATGCATGAGACATAGAGATAAGCTGCACAAAAAAGCTAAAATAAACCCAGATGATATGAAGGCAGTCATTATTTATATGAGAAAAAAAAAATGTAACTCTCGCCTCAAAAAGGTGAGACAGGCCTATGATAGGACGGAAATTCCTAAAGCTGGTAGTAACTATAAACATTTTCAGGAAACTGTTACAAATATAACCCAACGCAAACGGACAAACAATGACTTGAACAAAGTAATTGCAAATGATGATATTCAAACCAGCGTAAATGAAATAAATTCATTCTTCGTCGATGTCGATAGAAATCTTGCCTTCCGGTAACAGAGGTCCTTTATCAATAATTCCTCTTTGGCTACTTCTCATGTATCCCTTGCCCTCTTTCCTATGTACGAAGAGAAAGTGAAGGATCTGATGTAGGGAATCAAAGTCAGTTGCACAATAGAGTTGACCAAATCTCGAACTGTTTTGTAAACGTGTAATATAGTACCTTTTATTACTTTCGTTACGTATATCTGCCACCATTGTTTTGAACCCGGAATTTTTCCGGACAGTTTTAGGAAATCTCTCATCATTCCGATACATAAGAGTGAGGCTTGCCTATAATTATTGACACAGTCCCAAGGGACAGATAATTATACGCAGATTTCCTTACTGCCTGTTTTATCAAATATACTCGAACGCAACTTAAGTAGGCGTCTGACGAGCTTCCTCGAGTCTAATAACTTACTTTCTTCTGCTAAATTTGGGTTTTGTTCGGAAAGGTCGAGAGATGACGTTGCTCATGTATTTGACTGATTTTATTGCGACGAACTTGGACCCAGTGAAGAAAGTTTTAGCAGTATTCCTAAATATAGCGAAAGCATTTCACACGCAAGTTCGAAGCAATTGGTGTCAGAGAGCTTAGCTCTTAACCTTTTACAAATTATCTGTTCTCTTGACGCCAGTTGAGGTAAAGACTGGTAACTCGGTCACCGTTGGCATACCGCAGGGCAGTGTACTTGGAGCAACAATCTACAAATAATTTGTAATCTACAAATAATTGTAATAATTCCGACATTTGTTAACAACACAGTTCTGTCATTTTAAGCATATTTGGTCTGATATTTTCGGTCGTGCGCAGCGTAGATAGAATGTGGTCTCAAGTTGTTTATTAGGTAATCTGCTAACCCAAAACGTTGACAAAATTAAGTTAATTGCTTTTTCCTCTAGACGTCTAATTCCCGACGGTCTGTCTCTGTCTTTTGAGGACAAAATTCATTAACCATCTAGGTATGATGATTGAATCTGTGCTTAGTTGCAATCCATGAGGATAACTGGAGCTCTTAGCCGGTAGAGTGCGGAAACTCATTTATATTTTTTTTTTATTGCTGAAAGTTGGCAAACAAGCAAACTGCCCACCTGATGGTAAGTGGTAACAGTCACCTATAATACATGTGGCTCTTGTTAGATTCGCAGCAAAACTGCTACCCCCACAAGAACCACAGTGTACGTTGCCAACTTGTGTAATTTTGGGTTATTGTAGTTCATCTTGGGGTGGTGCTGCTAAGACACAAGATATAAAAGTTGAAAGAGCTCAAAAAATTGTAGTAAAGGTTGGCGCAACGCCCCCAGTGCTTTTGTTGACCGAATGACCGAAGTGTACAAATTCTAGGAGGTGCTTACTGTTCGGGAGCTTTTCATTAGCTCAATCGTTCTACGACAACACTCTCAACTTGACTCATTATGACCCAAACCTTTTAAGTGAAAAACGACGTACGGCACAGTGTGTCGCTATCGCCCGTTAAGGGCCATGCTATCTTATAGATTTTATTTCTTCTTGGGCGACTATCTCTAAAACAAATTAAATTCTACGCTCACTCTATATCAAATACAAAAAGGGGTTAAAAATAAGATTTACCACATGCTTATTACATACATACGTGCAAATTATGATGAAACTGAAAGTTTATTGCTACCTACGGGTTAGCAGATACTGACTTAGACTGCATTTTACATACAAAGGCATCTACGCACGAATATTCACACATACTGTTACACACTCAGAAGCAGACCAACACGCACACACATCGATTCAATTAATAAGATAATAGTTTAGTCTGTGTTTTTTTATTATATTGTATATTTCTCTTAATTAACATTAAATACATCAAGAAATGTAAAATATCTTAATAACATAGTTAGACTGACGACAAAGAAAGACATTATTATTATTACATATACACTGCGATAGTTTGTAGCATTATTTGTAGCGGCCAAATCAAAGCGCATCATAGACAGGAACAAAGAAATGCAGGATCAGCATATCAACTAGCGACCCGTCCCGGTTTCGCACGGGTGGACAAAATTCTTTAATTTTTTTCTATTATTAAATTGTTTTCCGCTAGCGCCATCTAGCGTCCGGTAGACGAACTACTTGCGGTTATCGCGTTGCTATGGTAACGTTATTGATACAATGGAAAAAGAACGGACAGACAAACACACAAACCATTGTGATCTAAGATTATAGATTACATATGTGAAGAGACAATGTAATAAATAAATAATCTTATATTCACATTGATTAGCTTAGCTCACCGCAATCACTGTGAGGTTTTTGTTACGGATACTACGGTAACGGATATTATATTTTGATACATAATATTCGTAGTAATATAAATAAATCCCCAGGACTAGCTACAAATGTAGTCATCATATATAAACCTTATCGAGACTAATCTGGGACTGTTTGGCTTCACAAGTAGGGTCGCTCCCGTTCGACCAAGTCAGTCATTAATGCAGCTCTTTTTTGACTTTTAGTTGTTTTTAAATAACATTTACTTCCGATACACATTGTTATAGGGATCATATCCATTAATGTCTTCCTGGGTAAACCACCGCAATAATATGACCCTTCCCATAACGATTTTCATTTAGTTTACTTTTTATTTACATACGCAATCTATTTCGACCTGCTTAGGAATTTTTCCATGATTTTCAAGACCCTCGACCTAAGAAATTTTAGTAAACGAATATTTTTCAAGAAGCATGTTGTAAAATTTCGATGGGTAGTTACTAGCTTTAAAGCAGAGTCAGATTATAGGAAAAAGTACAAAACATCTAAAATCGGGGCAACGTAAAGCTATTTTTGTTTGTCAGCGTTTCAATCGTTGCCGAATTGATCGTAGTCGTTAAAAAGTAGGTAATGGTAACATCATATATTGCTAACACTGGTGGATTTTTTTTGGGGAATCATTTTCAAACCGATTTTCACTGTTTTTTGTTTTCTATAAACAACCAGTTTGGGAGGACGGTGAGCACAAAATGAATCAGAATTTTTATGTCTTAGCTATATGGTTAATTTTGGAATGAAAGTTTATGGCCCTATCTTTATGTCCATTGACCGACACAATAATATCCCGTTTGTTAAGATAATAGAGCTTTCATAAGATACGGATCTCTCGTTTATAGTTTCGTTTTATTATTTTTCAAGTAATTTGATGCTTTCTTTGTTGCTTGCCAGCAATTTTCTTGCCAATTTATGTCGTGGAGTATGGGAGAATTACTCTTTATTAAATTTTCAATTACACAGTTAAGTCAAGCGGGGATTGCGAAGGTTTTACGTTGATTTTATAACGTGTGCTATTCATCTTTACCGAGATTGCAGCTCCTTTGTTGTCGACTAAGAAAGAATATTTGAAAATAAAATGTTATTAGGCGAACTTGTGAGGGATAATTAATTAAATATATGTAACAAACTATGCTAGGCAAATTGAGCTATGATATTTCATTATTTTCACAGTTTAAATAAATAATGAAAATAAACTAATTCGTAGCGGTTATATAAAAATATTAACTGCTTTGAAAAACAATAAAGCTAATAAGTCATTCTATAAACTTTTTAATTCCCAGTGAATCTGCTAATTATCAATTATATAAAAAAAAATCTAAATATTTATATATACGTTGCCTCAGTAAGGCAAAATAGTGTAGGTATCGTAAAATGGCTTTGAGATTTGTTAGCAGCATTTGTTAAGTTTTTTTGTATGGTATTTGAAAAATGAGTTGAGTATTTTGAGAGAGGTGTGGTATCTAACAAGAAGACAGTATTTATACAGTGTAAAAATAAAAACATATACAATGTGTCCCGTCACCAGTGTCGGAGCCTTTAATAGTGTGAAATATGGCATTTTTTATCGACAAATTGTCCCTCAGGTTTTTCTCAAAAAGCCAATAAATAAAAATACACAAAAAAAGAATCTATTAGTTTTTATTTAATTATTTTTTTTATTTTTTATTCCATGACAATTGAAACATGATGACTGTGTAACTGTTGACAACATGTTTAGCTATCAAATGACACCTTTTTAATGTTGATAGGACATTTACATGAGTAGTGGTGGTCGAATTAGTCTGAGAGCCCAGGTCTTGGTTACCAAGAAAACAAAATGGCGGCCTTAAGAGAAAAACAAAATTTGAGGGGCAATTTGTCGATAACAAAATGCCATATTTCGACTATTAAAGGCTCCAAGTGACGGGACACATTGTATAGGACTTGCTACAGTTCTCGGTGGCTGTATCTACTTTAAAAATGACAACCTAAGTGAACAAGAGAAACTTTAAATGCACTTTTTCATTTATAGATAGGTATCTACCGCTTTTTAAGTGCTCCGATTTATACGATTGCGCTAAGGAGATAAATGTTTTCGATCCGAAAGTCAATTAAAATAAATTTTATTGACTTTCGGTTTGGATTGCATAAAAGCGATCGTTTATGTTCAAGACTTCAAATAATTTATTTTTACATTTCACAGCTAGAGAAACTGTGTTTGTTGATTTAATGCTCAATCTTATGTGTCCATGAGTTTATTGACAAGTCTCTTGTTTAGTCTGGTCGGGTTAGACGAAAAATCTCATTCCGAACACGGATTCTTCATGCACGTCATTCTTCTATTATTATGTTCTATAAAAAGCAAAAATATTTTTCAATTTTATTAAAATAAAACGAGCTAAATTGTTATGTTGCGTTAACATTTGCTGCTTGCATGATAGTGTAATGATTACTTTGGATATTTTGGAAATTTGGATTTGGATTACTTTGAAAATATCCAAAGAAATTTCGATCATAAGATTGCAGTAAAAGTCTATATAAGTACTTTAGTAGTATAGGGGTAATTTTTTTTTATAGTGCTTGATATCCTCAATCACCTTTTATATTAAACGATCATAAAGCCTAACCTTTCTTCACAGAGAAATCACGTTAGCTGGTTAGTCTATGCCACGGCTTTTTTATCTCTTTTTAACTGCCAAAATATAACAAGTGTAACGGGTCTTAAAAATAATATAACGTGGAATTATTTATAATAGTCTAATATGCAGATGGACGGGCACGGTTGTTTAACATTATTTATTTTTCAGCGAACTATAACATTCACTTTTTGTGATGCAAATATACTAACTTACCATCGTAAAGTACTTTATAGACGCAAACCAAATCAGCCGTATAATATAAGTCTTTTCAATTCAAACTTTTACTTACTGTCTTGTTGTCGTTTACAAGACAGTCAGTAAAAGATTGAATTAAATTTAGGGAGCACGAGTTCAATAAATGTCACAGTATCGTGCAAAGTTTCGAGCTATATTAATTTACATGTGTGACTTAAATATAGTGTTACAAACTTGATATTCAAAGATGGCGGCTTGGTACGGCACACTCTTGACTTACTGAAGACCGGCTGAATAGGGAATAATTATGCATGCTACCACAGAGCACTGAGACTTATTCAGATTGATGATTGATACATATTTGTTGGTAAAGAGCGCCATATATTATAAATGAAAAACTCGGTCAGTGACTTAGAAGTCCCATAAGACTTTCACCTGATGATGCACACAGATTTGTAAAGTCATAGATAAAAGTTTAAATCGATTCGGTCTGGTTGCATTAGTAAAATCGGCTGGATTAGCTTAAATACCAAGCGTATGATTTAGAACTTTATAATGATATGATGTGGTTGGGATCTACCTCCTAGCGGTCCACCCCGGGTAACGGCATCACAGACCAACTAGGCTCGTGGTGACGGATTATGATCCCAGAGGCGGTGGTAGGCTCCGCAGCGAGCAGCCTGGCTCGCGACCACCATCCCGCCGAAACCCGTCGCCAGCTCTGCTGCATTTTCAGAGGGCGAGAGTGCCGGTGCCGGTGGGGGTTGTTAAAAAGTCAGTTGCGCACCGTAGGACCGGTCTTGGTATCTTGGAAATGCTGTACCAGGTAACGCATTCGGTAGGATAGCGGGATCCGAAGCACGGTTTTAGCCGTTGGCCGACCGCAATTAGTAGGGGGCCAAAATAGCGCATTAGCCACACGTGAAAGACTGCTTAGCCAACTCGCGAAAAATCTCGAAATGCTCTACCGTGCCAGTTGGCGACTGGATGGGAGTATCCGGTGGCTATTTCGGGGGTTCGGGCGTCCCCGTAGTTTCCAGGTGAGTTCCCTTTTTTGGTTACCTACCTCTATACAATCACTACTATGACCAGAAAACACAAGAAGAATGTTAAATAATGGCTGCACTTCCTCCCATTAAAAGTGCATCTCGTGAAAATCAGAGGACCGCACTCAAATCTTTTTCCGCTCCATCACCAGCTGGAGATTGAGAAGCCGCACCTATTCTTCTTAATGGAGACTCAGATAGTAACCCCGTCGTTAGAGGCATACCTCAACTACACTGGTTACACACTTGAGTATAAGTTCAAGGTGTGTGCAGGGGTCTGTGTTCGTCCTGGATGACATTTGCTGTAGTCGTCTCCGATGCTTTGAAAAATCCCGGTTTTCCGTTATTTGGCTTCTGGTAGAGAAGATGCTCTACGTCTGTGTCTACTTATCGTGCAGCGGTAACCGGGAGACGACTCGAATCATAGATTACCATACAGTGATGGCAGACTTGGCAACTAAGCGACATCTAGCGGTAGAGCTTGTTTTTTTGGGGGACTTCAACGCTCACCACAAAGAGTGGCTATTTCCATATATTCCATATCAAACTTGCCCCAGCGCAAAATCTTACTCAGCTGGTGGATCAAGCAAAGCGAATTCCAGATATTGCTGGCCACACACCCAATTGTCTTGACTTTCTGCTGACAACTGATTCACACAGACACTCGGTATTGGTCTCAGCTCCACTGGGATCGTCCGACCATTGTGTGGTGAAATCCGTATCGAACTGCTCTCCTTCGGATGGTAGCACTAGGGGCATGAGGCGGGCATGGTGTTACGAGTCAGCAGATTGGGACGAGATGCGTATTTTCTTTGCATCTTATCCTTGGCGGCAAAGTTGCTTCTCTTTGAGCGACCCTACTCTTTGCCGTCCTATGTTACTGCCTTTGCTGAAACCTGACGGGTCACTGGCTCATTCTGCAGCTAAGAAAGCAAGTTTATTTGTCTTTCTGTTTGCAAGCAGTTCCTGTCTAGATACCAGTTCTCAACAACCACCAAACAGCGAGGTATCACTGTAATTCTTTGATTTCGGAGATCAGAATTCAGAATAAGCCGGTCCGTAAAGTCTTACTTAATCTGGACGTGAATAAGTCCAGTGGTCCTGATGGCATACCAGCAAATGTACTGAGGTATTGTGCGTCTGAATTGTCGCCTGTGCTAACACGCTTGTATCGCCTATCTCTCAAAACAAAAACCGTACCAAAATTCTAGAAGCTTGCCAATGTGCACCCAGACCCTCGAGTTTTTTGGCATGGAGTTGTCTTCTGTCAGCGGCAACATTAAGTCCAAGGCTCAAACTGCAGCTCAAAATCTGCGCGTCCTAAATAATGTCAAGGGATATTTTACGCAGGGATAGCTTTTAACTGTCTATAAAGATTAAGTCCGATCTTGCATAAAATATTGCAGTCACCGCTGGGACTGCTCAGCAAAATATCAACTTGCTGCTCTGGACACTGCACGAGACAGCAAAATGGTAAAGAGCAAGCTTCACACATTAGCTCATCGCCGCAAAGTTGCCTGTCTGTCAGTCTTCTACAGACTGTAATTTAGAGAGTGTGCTCAGGAGCTGCATTTGCTCATACCGCCATCTCCTTTCTTCCATTGAACATCCAAGCGCACTGCGGGCCATCCTTTCTTGGTCAATATTCCTACCTGTCGCACCAAGTACTTCGCATCATCCTTCATGCGAATGAATTTAATGCGCACAGCAAAGGACTGGAACTCCTTCCCTGCGTATGTATTTCCGAGAATTTATAACCCGTCCACTTTCAAAGCCAGGGTTAAAAAGCACCTTCTGGGTTAGCTGGTTCCATCGTGGATCCTGTCTTGGCCCCCGGCCTTGATTGGGATCAAGAGCAAACCCATTCTAAATAAAAAAAAACTTTTTTACTTCTCTAATGTGAGATGTATTACCTAAACTTTCACTTATTTCTGTACAATATACTTATCAGTTTTTACTAAAATTTCTACTATAATTTTTAATAAAATTCCTCATGCTGCTATTTTTCTCAAGTAAGTCATATATGAGTTAAAGTTATCGTCGTGAATGTGTGTCCGTTTCCGTGGGAGGGATAAAGGGTTAAAACGATTTTTATGTCCACCTTGAAAGTCTATTCTACCGTATTTACTACAATAAAATATATAAATCTATCTATAAAAGGATTGTATAAAATAGGAACAAAAATTCTTCTTTATCATTCTTTATCCAAAGTTGACGTCTTTGTAATATTTTATTAATATTTTAATAGTCGATATATCGTTTTTTTCACGTATTGATGTATAACGATTGATATTATGTTTTTCACATAACAAAAACATACTTGCTATCATCTTCAAGTTGTTTGTAAATCACTTGGACGTTTTGATATTAATGGTATTTTTCAAAGTGCGCTTTTCTTGTAGCTGCACACAAACAGCATATGTACTCACATAATCACCCCATTCATCCACGCCTCAGCGGGATTTCCTCGAGGCTGTACTGCGCCTTGAACTTGCTCTATGAATGAATCTGTAATCACGCGAGGAGGCATATTTTATTGCTATTTCAATGTGACCAACTACAGAAATTCTGAAGTTGCAACGTAGGTATACAAGATTCCGTAAACAATTGGTAGGCATACTACATCATTCAAATTCAATCGGATATATATGTTCAGAAAGTCACAATGAATTTAAAGATTACAGATACGTGATAGTGTACTTATTGCATAAACATTTTATGATTTAATTGCGACAATATATTACAGTTAAGATATTGCCATATCTTTATTTATAGTTAGACGTGAACTTGGTTTGGTCTCGGTGGCTGTTTGTAATATGCTGGCAAACCAGAGCATGGTATTGCTGCAATTACAACATTCTCGTCTAGTTCAATATAGTGAGGGATTGTTTGCTACTTACAGAGGTCTTCTTGTCTGAGTAAATAGATCTATCGTTAAGGTTTACCGGCAGAAATCCATTACATCGCAGCTTGCTACCACTATCATATTCGTAAGCGATGATGTCACATTATTAAGATTTGTGATATAATTCTACGAATAGTTATAGATACTGGAACGTGCAAATTAATGTATAGTTTCTAACAAAATAATGTTGCATGTTTTACTACTTATTAAGTCATGATAATATGTCGCTCACATGTCTTCGACATGATTTTCTTAATATAATGCCTCCTACGTCAACCTGGCGCCAAAGCTATGTTACCGGTTGCCGGCTTTGATGTTTATGCTAGTGAAAATATATATTATTATCAACACGGATACTGATAAGCAAAGTTATAATGGCGTTTAAAGACAATATTTCCACTGTCACGATTTAAACTCGATCCAAGTTTTTATATTTTTAGTTTTTTAGCATTTATTTGCTAGATTTTATATGTAAAGAAAGTGCTTCTAGAAAAAATTCAATTGTCAAGTTCAGTAATGATTTCAATCAAAATTCTCTAACTTGATAAAGGCGTTGCGATATAGTAATGATACCGATACTTTTTTTTTATTGAGTTTTAGATAACTGCGTCCTGTCTTCTGTCTTCTGTCTCCTGAAGAGTTAATTCGTCGTGAACTGCAGGGGCAGTCCTTATTCCGTAATCCTCATTCCTTTAAATTAGTCTGCCTACTCGATACTAGTGAGCAGTATATTATGAAACGTCTCTCAATTGATATATACTTCATAGGATGACAGAGCAAGATTCGAGCTACGCTACACTGCTCACCAACAATCAAATCTGTGAGTTATTACATCTGGCGCTCCACGATCGAACTACTTTATGGTATTGCATTCGTTTTAGCTTTACTGATTTCGAATATTACGTTTTGATCATTCCGAAATCTAAGAAAACGTTAACGGATGTAAATCTTCGAAATCTATCTAATATATGATTAAAGATGAAACGTGGAAAATACACGAAGAAAGTTGTCTTTTTCGTTATGTTTTCATTTCTTTGGCTACATTAACTACCTGTAAATAGTTTCCGCTGTATAAAACTTCTAATAGCAGAGAGATTTGTGTAATTATATCTTTTCAAAATGTTTACATATAACTATTGTATCATTAAATAAAAAAGACCGGCCAAATGCGAGTTGAACTAGGGTACCGAGGGTACAATACAAACGTTTATCACGGGAATAAAGATAAACGGATTTAGGACAAACTAAACTTTGCCGTTGGAAAACTACTTTTTTTTTTTTTTTTTTTTTGTGCCCATACATCGACATAGGTCGCGGTTACTTAACCAACTTCGTTTATATTTTTTTTGAGATGCAACTAAAAATTTACATTTTTAGATTTTTTCATTTACTTGTGCTACATGACATTGTTTCATGCCACATTTCATGATTCATTTTGATTCCCTTGAGAGTATCAAAAAATACGTTTTTTGCGGCATAAACGGCCGTACTTTTTTACGTTAACTTGGAAGCGTGATATTTTTACAGCTTCAAGGGCCTGTAGAACTAAGAGTATATGGTTTTAATTTCAAATTGATACTTCCATGTGTTCCCAAGATCTTGACACACAGACGGACAGGCGGACGGACAACAAAATAATATTTATGACATATTTACTAAATTATTAAATATAGTCCTTATTTATTAAGATTCTATAGGTATTCAATATATTTCACATCGTTCTTCACTATAAAAGTGGTTACGTAAACAGCAAAACATTTCCGTGTAATAAGATTATATCTGTATTCAGCCAGGAAAACAAAATTCATCTGGTTTAGAAGGGATTTTTATTTGCAAAGTTACATTTCTGAGATTTCCGACGTTATAAAATTGCCGAAACGTTGGATTGAGTTGGTAATTATAATTATTTTGTCATCTGTCACAAGCAACGAAATTTCTAAACTTGCTTGTATTAAAGAAACGAAATAATTATCGTATTCCGTTCACATCAATGAATTCACTCAATTCCATAATATTTGGATAATTATTTGAATTCTGTATGCGCTTGGAAATTGTTCACATAATATGAGTTTCCGACAAGCCTGACAAACATGTGCCCCATGCGACCAATATTCCCTGAAGCTATTTAGGCTACGTGAGAAAACATTATATCACGAATACTCTAGGATATGCTGTTTTTAAATAATTATGTTTAATACAGAGATTGAGCATACAATATTTGATTAACGTGGTTATACCAGTCAGTCCCAGAGCTTTCGGGTACTATTTCTTCAGAGGAGTTAATTGACCTAAGGTCCGATTAAATTGAGCCTAATATGACCAATAAGAGAAAATAATTCTCATAGTTTTGTAAATTTGGTACAACTTTACCTTGATTGAGCCTTACAAAAACTACTGAACTTATTGACTGTAAACTTAAAATGTATTTGATAATGCACATACATTATGCATAAACAAACGCCATTTTCTTAAATCATCTATTAGGTATCTGTCAACCCCGTGGCTCGTAAAGTATTGATCATAGAGAATAAAATTGTAGAATCAAATTGTGTATGTAATTTTTTTTGTCGGAAATACTCCCATTGCTATTCGGACACATATTTGAAACATGAGCGAAATATTGAATGTTGGGGTACTTCAACTTCCTGTGCACCCTCAGCACAACTTCCAACCCTTAAGAACATTTACTATGTTTACCTGGACACTTCAATGTACAACTGTACTAATTTGCAAAATTATATGAATTATTTCTCCTGATTTTAAAAAAATTCTCGAACTTAAAACAGACAACAACAAAGTAAAAAAAATATGTGAACTACGGAGTAATGCGCAACGAAAATAATTTCCTAAACCCAACAAGACAGGGTCTTGCCCGGCTTTCAAAGTTGTGTGGATTTCTGGTGGAATTTATTAATACACAAAAGAAAAAGGAAATTTGCGGGTGCGATAAGGCTTGCATTTAAATAAGTATCTTACCTTAAATAGCATACTAAGTGGACAACTGTTAAAAATTTGGATACATTATTTAGCTTATATTATGACAAAAGTTGTATGATAGTGAATAGTTTACTGAACTGAATTGATATTATTGTGATTATCTTATTAAAACAAATTGTCAGAAAGAAATATATGAAATAATTAAGCTTACCATATGAACAAAGCAACAAAATTTAATATGTTTCATTCTCTGAAGAGAGTTAATTGGCATAACGGTTTAGGTAAGGTTAGTTTAGATGTATGGTTAAAATGATTCCTGTTATAATTACTAGTATGATTTAATTTAGCGCAGTAATGAAAATGTAAGAAAACTTGTACCAATGCTATTTATAAAAAAATATATAAAAAAAGTTCCTTCGTAAGAATTAAGTGGAAATGCTTCGACAAAAAAATATAACTAAGTGTTCATAATTAATTTACCATTTTTATGACAAAGAAACTCCTAAACACAATATACTTACTAATTACGAAGACTGCGCAAGAAATTTAAATGTAGATATTAATTAAATACCACCGCGATTAAGGTCTGCAAAAGTTATTATTGGATTAAAATCTTCTTTGGGATATCTTAATTTACTACGAGCGTGCCACAAGCACATTTTTATCAGCGTTTTGGCTGAAAAGTGCTTTGAATAAAGCAGGGTGTGAGTGACATTATCACGTCGGGTAGGCAGCTCACAGGCGGTCAGGTCACTACGCCACTTATCTACCTCACAACATCTGTTTGGAGAGAATTTAATTACCCTAAATGTCTGCTTCCCTTTTGACAATTCTTTCTTATATTCCCATGTTGTTCTTTTGAAATATAGTCACATAATCAAAATTAAAATGAACAATTTGGAGTCTGCTGTACCTACACTTTTACGGAGCTTTTAAACTTGTCTGTTAATTAAATAAAACACTTTTTATGAACAATAAATACAAAAACATAATTATTTTTTGACAATTATAAAAAAATATGTTATTGACTCATTGAACTCTCAGATTTATATATAAAAAAATGTTCACTGAAAGAAATCTACTTATCTCAGCAGTCAGGAGCTGCTGGAAGAGCATTCGTCCGGATAGGGACAGGTTGTGGGTCCGAGCTCTTCTTGACTCCTGACACAAGTGGAACTTTCCTAGGAAAAAGTTCTTTAAATTAAAATATATACCTTTTCTGATTCCTTAACCTACGCGTTGCTGCCGCAAAGAATTAATTTTAGAAATATTTGAAGTTCGAAATAGTTATTGTGGCTGCGACCCCTTTATACCGCCCCACCACATATAATATCATTGTAATCACTCGAACAAACAAAAATGACACTTGGTTAGTAAGGGACACACCTACAATGCGCAACCACAATTTCTAAGCCATATCTACAACATATACAAAGTAAGACCTACATCGTTTGGACTGTGTTCCCCAGCCACCGATCACTTAACCCATTGAAGGTTTTCCCCTGGATTTCCATAAGTTTGTTTTATAAAAGTTAAAAATTTTAATTAAGCTAAAGCACTTGTGATATGGAATTCCGAAGCAACGACAGTATCATCCATTCTCCGGCATCCCGCTCGGTTACAAGTCCCTACATTGGTATAGTGTGGCCTGAGCTCGTGCTGAAGCCTGAAAACAGTCTGCTTACCAAGCTTGGGTACAAATCCGCGATTTCAAGGTCCGTGCACGAAGAATCCGAACGAAGAAGAGAGTCTATAATTCGGCCGCCAAGTCATGCAAAAGGTTCATTCTAAAGGCGAGATTCGACCACATGAGCCAAATAGAGGCGAAACTGTTATCCTACCCGAATGGAAGTAAACAGTTCTGGTCCCTCTCGCAGTCAGTCGAAGCGAATTTGTTTCTTCCTGTGTTACCACCTTTGATGAAACCTGACGGGTCTCTGGCTCATTTAGCAACTGAGAAAGCAAGTTTATTTGCCTCTCTTTTGCGAACAGTTTCCGGCTAGACACTGGCTCTCAACAACTTGGCGTGCTCGATGTGCGGTGCTAATGGGCAGCCGAACGACCACGTCATCGGCAGTCGCGGGTGCGATCCGCCGATAATAAGGGGGATATCCCCTGAACTGGCGGATCGCACCAGTGACTCCGCAGGTGAGGCGCGAGCACGGGCATCAGGGGTGGAGGGGATGTCCGAGTGATCGGCGTTCCCGAAGTAGGGAGTGCTCCTCTTCTCAGCTGTGAAGGGAACGGGATGCACTCAGTTTCTGGAGTACGGATGCGGGAGGCACCGGGAACCTTATCCTGGAGGACTTCGGCAGGCGCAAAGGTCCCAGGACGGTTGCTTTTAGGGGAGGTTAGTCCCCCATCTCCGCTCGTGGAGGCCAGCGGGTGCCAGGTTTTGGAGACCGATCTCCAGGCGATTCATTGCCCCGAGGAGCAAAGGAGGGTTCGCCAAGGGCGGACGCACACTGGTGGGGATCGCGGCAAGCAACCGCGAAGAAACTACGTGATCCCCACCAAGGTGTTAGTGGGACACCGCGCTCGTTTAGCGCGTAGGCCTCAGTGCACTAACCTGACGAGCTTTTAATGTTAGGCAGGGGAGTGTCCCACATAACGTGTCTGCCGTTCTCCCAAACAGTGGCGTATGCGTAATGCACTAAACAAAAAAAGATACATCTGTACCTGTAGCCGGTAGCCTCGAGCTTTTTGACATGGAATTGTCTTCAGGCCTCAACTTCGGCGCCAACATCGAGTCCAAGACGCAAAAAAGCTGGGCGTTCTAAATAAGGTGAAGCGATATTTTACGCCGATTATTTTACAGCTTTTAACTCTCTATTTAGCTCAAGTCCGATCTTGCATGAAATATTGCAGTCATCTCTGGGACGGCACGGCAAAATACCAACTTGCTGCACTGGACACGAATTCAGCGCATTTATAATGGGCACAGTAAAGAAGTGGAACTCCCTCCCTGCGTCTGTATTTCCGAGCACTTATAACCTGTCCGCTTTTAAAGCCAGGTTGAATAGGCACCTTTTGGGTTAACTCGTTCCATTGTGGATCCTGTCTTGGCCCCCGGGCTTGATCAAAAGAGAACCCATTCAAAATAAAAAAGCTGTTCTCATACTATAAAGACAATAACGTCTTCTAATACAGTTCTCGGACGAGAGCGAGATGCGTGGCGTAGCAAGATGTATTTGTTGAAATCTTGAAGACTTTTCATAGGGTCTAACATGCTAGTCTACTGAATGAGCTTCCTGTGTACGGCATCTCCTCTAATTTTTGCACCTGTGTAGCTGACATCCTAAGTAAGCGAAAAACCTTTCACGAAAAAAGTAACATTAACATGTTTTATGTAGGAAGCGAATCCCATACAGTAATATGGCACTTTACTACACAAAAAATAAAAGAAGTCTTTGTTCCCTTGCGTTGCAATTATTGTATATATAATAATTAACTGGTGAGCCTAAAAAAGATAGGCGTAATGAATAATGTGTAAGTAATATACGTATTCAGAAAGGTCCTTGAAGTAATCTAAAACTTACTTTGGACATTAATTTAGTAACACGTCATCATAACCCATTATTGAGATAAGAAAGAGTAGCTAATTCGAATTCGAACCTGAAAACTCGTTAACACTATCATTCCAGTCATAAAAGTTAGTTAAAAATTGTTATTATGCAATCAGTACCTTCATCGCACTTATTTTGTATGCATCATTGGTTTTAATGACTTAGATAGCGTAGCGTTTTAATACGGTGTATATTACTCCTTTTAATATGTAAGTAAGACTAGCCCTTTGATATAACGATATTTTTATTGACATATAGAATTTAAAATACCTCCACCACTTCTGTCGCTTCCAATTGACAATGGCGTCTGATGAACGGATATTTCTAAGTAAAAAGCACCATCTATTATAAACTCAAATTCTATAATTACACATGTGCGATAAAGTTCTAACTTTACTCACTTTAATTAAGTTAAATGTAGATAAGGCGGTTAAAATTAAACCAAACTTACTCTTTGACCGATTTTCCATTTATAACATTAGATAACTCAAAAATGTGTCGTCCTAGCGATCTTAAAAATCAGAAAAAATTGGGGGCGCTACTTTCTCTGCAAACGTTTCCAAATTACTTGGCAACATTTTGTGTTCAAATTTTATTTCTATTATGAATTTCTTTCTTTCTGGCCAAACTGTAAAGTAAGTGGTATCCCCAAAATTTATATCCTGTTAAAAATATAACAAAAAGGCACTAGGTATATATGGTAACTACTAATTTTAGTTGATTGACGAAGAAACTGAAAAGATAATCAAACTCTACGCCTTTGCCAAATGGTATTTAGCCCACCCAAGTTGCTCTAAACATAACCAAAGTTACTAAACAATAATTTGTAAATACCAACATAACTATTTGAAGCTAATGTGCGCGGTTCTCGGATATAAAATTATTTGACTGACTATATTGTGTAAGTTGAGAAATATTATACAAAACTTAAATTATTTCAGTTTAAAACTCCTGTTTTTCAATAACGAAGTCCTCTTTGTTGTTGAATTTCAGGTTTCCAAAATACTTAAAACATTTACTTACCAATAGATTACTAACAAATCAACAACAAATTTTTCGCTTTCAATATAACAAATTAAATTTGTCATTTAATTCTATCGAGGCCAACAAATCAAAGATGAATCACAGCTTATATTATTTTGTCTGCGAATGGAAGCACGTTCGTGCAGTGTCTTATTTCTTCAACAAAGCCAGTGGGAAAGAACAAGAAAATAGACAATGGCGCCAATACGACAAACTTTATTAGGTTTATTCCGTTTCACGATTATGTTTGTTAGCGTGAATTTATTTTATATTTTTTTATTTGGACCTAAAAGTAACGTAAATGTTACATTTTCAATCGTGTAACATGGAATTAACATGAGGATGTCAATAGTAACAAAAAATATTGGAAAATTAAAATGTGGCAACGCTGCTTCAGAGCTCAGTTTCGGCAATACCGTCGATTACTAGGCACTAACATCGAGTACTAGGCACAACGCTAAAAAGCTTGGTGTTCTAAATAAGGTTAAAAATTATTTCATTCCCGGATAGCTCCCAACCCTTTATAAAACATGGTGTAGCAATTTATTGCCATGGGATGGCTCAGCAAAATATTAGCTTGCTACATTAGATACCGTGAAACGTAGAGTTAAGAGGCTCTTTGGTGACAAAAAGTGGTGCTGAGCAAGTTGCACAGCTTGGTTCAAAGTCGCAAGTTTGCATATTTCTTGGTCTTCTACAGACTATATTGCGCTAATACTAGTAATATATTACAAAAAAACTACCACTGGGAAGTGCTTGGTCTTTATTTTACATAATGTTAAGTGATGATAAGGTCGAAGTATGGATAAGCGTTTTACACGGAATCCTCAACGACATAGGAAATAGTTGTCTCATCTCTAACTATAGAAACAATAATGTTTGAAATGCATTTTTAAAATAATCGTTATAGATTGCTTAATTATTTTGAATAAAAGTAAAAAATATCTTTTTATTAATAATTTAAAACACCGACCAACTTTACTTCAATCTATATTCAAAAGAACCAGAAACGAATTCCTCCTTGCAAATCAAAAGTAATCCATTGACTTGGGATGCGGGTAAAATTGCGTTTCCAAGACAATCCAAACGAAATCTTAATATGGAATCTGTCAAACCGCTAGACTAGTGACAATATTAAAAAGTTCAAGGAACTATTAAAGAAAAACAAAAGAAAATCACTTTCTCAAAAATGTACTCGGAAATGTAATCTCATCTCGCCTGTCTAGTCTGTTAGAGCAGGTGGGTTGGGTAGGGAAGTGTCTGCGCTGAAATCGATCTACTAAGTGTCTATGAATAATGCATGCGGACGCATGTCGTGAACCTGTTGTGCGGCCCTTGGCCCTGTGCCAGTTATTAAGCAGTTCTTAAGTACTGTGTACTAAAACATACTTTTTAGTTTTTAAAACGTAATAATCTAATCTAAATAAAACAATTGTACTTAAGGAGGTAAATGCAGTATATAAAAATGAATAATATGAATTAGAATGATTATGATGATGAAATATCAGTATTACCTCTGAAGTTATTATAAAACTGTAAAAGGGGAGGGCGAGGAACAGGGAAGAATAAATACAATAAATTAAAAAAAAAACTAACAGAGTGCAAAATGGTAGCTGAGATGGAACAATTTTAGATAAACAAACAATAATATAATAAGTGCAAACAACCAAATATGAGTTCTCTTAAGCGGAATTCATTGTTCGGGTATAACTTTCATGTGAATATTACTTTACATACAGTTGTATTTTAATCGTTATTAAAAAGTCAATACCGGCGATAAATTAATTTCTAGGTGCACTGCAAAATGTACCGGACCAAGAGATCTGTTAAATTATTTAATCAAATTAAACTCAAATCCACTGAAACCGGCAAAGTTCAGTGTCCACAGCTTGTTTATAAAAAAACGTGTATTCCGTTTAATTCCTCTGTATAACTTATACGTATACCTGAAAAAAGGGAGACATTTTTTTTCAATGCTTATGCAGGCTTATTGAAGAATTCATGTTTTTCACGTCCATTTTAATTAAAATTTTGAATACTTGTCATGTTTAGCTTTTAAACCTTTTCTATGAAATCCATTTTGGATTACAATAAAAAAGAACGTCAAACATAGCTAACAACCAATAAAGTTATTTATACTACTATAATATCCATACTTACGACAGTGTAACGAGCGGGAATTTTCCAAAGATCACGGATGGTGCTTATCCTATTTTATTAATGTTTGACTTGACGTCTTATATTGAAGCCTAACTGAGGTGTTTTTTATTTAAACTAGCGCTGTTGTAGCTCCATAAAAATGTTGTCCTTACAAAAGTTGGGAAAGTTTTTTCTCAAACAATGTTCGTCAAACGAAACTAAATATTCCAACAAGATTGATTTTATTAGATACGTCGAATACTCTTCACCAAGGCTGTATTGGAAATTGAGATGATGACTTGGATAAATTAAAAAGAAATAATCTGCAATTTTTGAACATTCTTCAGAAGCCTTACCTATAGAAACTCCAGTGTGGACGGAACTTTTCATTCACGTTACAATGTGATTGGTCAGAGTCATTTAAAAGTTGCCTTTCTTCTCTTTCGCGTGGCTTTATCACGCTCCACGCACAATTCATTTCTTTCTTTCAGTTAAGAAATTATTATTTGTATACAAATAATGAAAAATCTACGTCTATGATTTTCGATTCTTGTGGTAATAATAATAATATTTAATGATATATTTATTTATAACCGTGAAAAGACAAATAGACAAAAATAAATCAGTTACTCTTTATCATATTGAGAGGGAGGGAAATTGTGGGGGAGGCTCCCCATCAATTGTCAATGTACATATGTAATTTACTGTTTAAAGAAAATATTACTTAATTTAAACTGACCCTAAAACTAAAAACCTTGAAAAAATATAATATAAAGACTAACATATATTATTTAAAGGAGTCCCTTTAGGCAAGGTTCCGAAGATACTGGCAGCGTTCCCCCTTTGGATAGCATTTAGGTTCAGTTCAAATTAAGTAATATTTTCTTTAGAATAAACAATTAGATTTAATTGTAGATAATATATGAATATCATTTACTTAGTGATTACAGTTATATAAAATGACATAAAGACACCATTTACTGTTTTATTATATGTATAGAATAATTAATAAATATCACATATGTAATGTAACTAACGCTAACTACGTAAGCTAAATGTTTAATATCTCCCATATTACAACAATTCTTCTCCGCTTCATTATTTGGAAGACCGTGTGGTTTTAACTCAGGGCTGTTTCACGCATATACGAGTATATATATTGTTTATAATTATACAATCCAGATATGCTTCTTTATCAAGCTACGTTAATTCCATTTAAGGCACAACATTGTAAAATTAATTAAACTTTGTAACACATTCGGTAATTCGTTGGTTTTGTGCAAATGTAAACATGTGCAGACTGTTTGCAATGGTCGGTGGGCGCGTTATAAGCGTCAGCTCTTTATTATGAAGTAGTGGTGAATCTTTATGAAATTTAATTTATAATAAACATAAGAACTAAGTATCTTCTTATCTAATAATTATCACAAATATTTGAGATATCATTGAAATATATTTATCTTTATAACCTTAAGGGTTCTTTAATATGTCGCGGTGATCTTTGTAGCGATGGCTAAAACAATTTAAACTAATGCAAATTTAATTCTGCGTTTAGACCTCAATGGTCTTATATTTTTGCGCCAATCGTACATTTAAATACAACCGTTTATATGGAAACCATGACGCGTTCATTATAGTTTTTTATATTTAATCCTGAAGATTCGAGTCGTTTACGACTTATTACTTTACTTTAATATAAAAAAACACCAAGTATAAACGCGTCGTCGATCCAGAAAAAGTGATAATATTTAAATTATTTTACGATCATAGAAATTCAGCTATTCTCTTATTCGCAGAGATGAGTGTTAGCTTTCAAATGAGCAAACGTGTTAATTTAAGATCTTGAATCTAACGTTATAGTAATGTTAATGAACGAAACATACATTCAGCCCTCAAAAACGAATGGAGTATCATAAGTCTTTCGTATATTAGAAACTACTTTAGTTTTATTTAAGCTAATAATTAATTTTTCCTAAGCGCACACAAATGGTGCCATGCGGTGTTCGGTAGAATTGAATAGCTCTTAAAAGTTGTAACCTTTCCTAGACTACATCTAGGGCGACATCGTTTTCCGAATTATTATCTTTTACTCAATTTATCCATATGCCAAACGTAAAGAAAATACCAAAATACCTCCGTTTTGGCGGGGAGGGGCTTCGGTCAGTTCACAGTCCTGACACTCGTATTTTTGAATGTATGATATCAGTTTAAAAAATAATAAACACAATTTTTCATATATTTTTCTTTCCTACGCTGCCAAGCTGCTGTGTCCAATACGGCATCAAACATTATATCCAGGCATTGATTGCCTCTAAAAGTCGTAGAGATTTGATCCATATTGGAAAACATTCTCTTAATAGGGTTTTAATGACATTTTGATGCTATAACTCAATACTCCGGTTAATAGTAATAATCAATATTGATCTTTATTTTATTATGTTAAGAATATTTTAACTAGCTGAGACTGGCGTGATTTGCTAAATTTTTTAAGACTATACATATATAAACTTTCCCTTGTATTCATACAACAACTTGCTAAAATATTGTCGCAAGCCATCGCCTATAGTTCCAGTTTTTGGGAGACTAATAAACGGTGATTGATTTTTATATATAAGAAAATTACTAAACTAATGGTCAGATCTTTTTTTTTAAACTTTGCGAATTAACAGATTTTGATGTTGAAAGATCGTTTCAACAAACATATATCTGTTTTCCTATCTAGGCTAGTCTTTTAGGCAAAGATATAGTCAAAACACAGTAAAACAACGTCCAATTTAGATTCTATTTTCCCTTGACTTCGGCGCCATGTTAACAGTTGGTTTGGAAACAAACAAAATGGAAAGGCTCCAGTTCTCATGTAGATGTCTCTGACACTCCGTTTAATTGGAGAGACACTATACTGGTTTTCATCTTACAAAGAAAGTTTCTTGAGGCCTTAATTGTTCACTATGAGATGTCTCTGGATCTCTTTCAGAATTGACATGGCATTGGAGTGAGTGCTTTTAAAAGGGTTTTAAATAAAAAAGAATACAAAATATAAAGATTATAACAGATAACGTTATTTATTGTGATGAACACGATATTTTTTGAAGTCTTTTAAAATATCTAGTTGTAAGAAATGTTAGGTGACTGTATTTTTTTCGAAAATTATACGGTAACATTTAAATAGGCTTACGCATACTAGTTTGAGTGATTTCTACCGATGGGCTAACGCCTTAATTGTTGAGTGTGGTTCTACCGTCGTTGTTTCTGAATTCTAGAACACATGTGCTTAAGCTACTTATATTGGGATCAGAACACACATACATTGTTCTGCATACACACATACATGTATTGTCTAATATTATATTCTATTATTATTACTCTATTATTGTGTGATTTACGTAAGCGCCATTTTGTTCTCAAGACATAAGTTATACAAGCTCTTCTTATTTTAGAAAAAATATCAGTGTGGATTTATTACTATCTGGGTTATATTATTTACAAGAATATATTTTTATAATTTTTTTAATACAGATTACAAAGCGATGGCATAACTACACAGTAATTGACCCAGAACTGAAACCTCCAAGCGATTTGTGGCATTTTGGTTTTATGTGAACATTGGTTTAATGAAATACTTTCGATTTTTCGCGAGCCAACCTCAGATCTTTTATTACAGAGTTTGCTAACAATTGATCCGTTAAAAATTCTGTTACAAATTCTAAAATATTGTTTTCACAAACACATTTTTGTGTGTCAACAAACTGTATAAGAGAAGGTTCGTGCAAATATTGAGCATTGATTCTTAGTACTTGAGATTGGATTGTAAGAAATAACTTCGTATGTTTTCCGCTGGATTGGATTTTTCCCGCAAAACTTATATACCTATGATTTAAAAACATTGTTTGAAAATTATCATTTAGGTAAATATAGCAAGTTCAGCTTATAATTTTTTTCGCAATCAATGTTTGTTTTGTATTGCTTATGTTGTAGAGTTTTTTTTATACAAAAAGCTAAAAAAGTGTGTATGTGTCAGCTCCGATGCACGACTGAAGTTTACTCCTTAAGAATGATTTTTTTTTTTTTTTTTTTTTAATTGCAGAAAGTTGGCAAACAAGCAAACTGCCCACCTGATGGTAAGTGGTAACAGTCACCTATAATACATGTGGCTCTTGTGAGATTCGCAGCAAAACTGCAACCCCCACAAGAACCACCGTGTACGTTGCCAACTTGTGACACAAGATGTAAAGTCACTGTACCCAGTAATTTCACTGCCATATCTTACCCTTCAAACCGGAACACAGCAATGCAAGCACTGCTGCTTTGCGGCAGAAATAGGTAAGACGGAGGTACCTAAGCAGACGACCCTGGTACAGAGTCTCCCTCCAGTAAAGTCTTTGAATAGGTACAAAAAATAATAAAATAAAAGTGAAAGGTGTGCACGATAGGTTGCGCACAAAAAATGTTACGCTGTCATTCGATCACTAATTTTACCCTTAATATTTTTTCATACTGGGCGCCTTATATGAAAATCAATTCTTAAGGAGTAAACTTCAAAAATGGAAATGCGATTTCTTTCTTTCAACTTCAATATAAGTCCAGAGAGTTTAATATTAAATGAAAAAATTTACTCTCGGTATATTGTTGTATACCTACTCAGCTCAGAGAAATTGATGTATTTTATTCATATCGCATCGCAACCGATTTAAACTCACAAAGTGAAATATTTTTAGGTTTCAACTGAAATATGGATTTCTTTAAAACAATTGTTAAACAACTAATTTTTCGTGGCTTAAATTTTGATAATTTTTGTAAGATCTTAATTGAAATAGTGTAAGAAATCAGTATAAATCAGACCCGTCTAACGCTTGAGACAAATTGATTTGTATCAAGTTCAAAAAATCTAGCAGTTAAATATGTAACAAACACTAAATCATATTCATATTTAAAAGAAAACCAAAGTAATCTTTCTTGGAATGCAAATTATAACCAATGGAAAATTTGAAATATCTAAGTATATATGTTACTGGAAATGAATGAAATCAAGAAATTGTATACAAATCCTAGGAAATGTGTACAATTCCGATATTATTTAGGATATGTATAAAATATTGTTTGAAAAACTATTTAATGCATAGATATCCTAGGAAATGTGTAAATTTCCTCGGAATTGTATATAATTCCAATATCGTATTAGGAAATTTATAAAATAAATGATTTCTGTAATAAAACACGTTGTTAAAATGAGAATAATCATTTTTATTATAGAACTCATTGAGACAATCGGGTAGCAGTCATACCGTAAAATATAATATGTTTATATTATCTTACTAACTAATGCTTCAAAAATTAACTATCTTTTAATTTTTAACGTATTAAAAAATCAACTTATATTATTCTTATAACCTAACCGAACCTAATTCAATACTCTCCCCTCGTCCCGGTGTCCCCTCGTACCCATCAATATCTCAAATGGTTTACATTTCCGATTGCTATTTGGGAAATCTATAGATTTCCTAAGAAATGTGTATAATATAATTTATTTTACACATTTCCGTGCGATTTCAGGAATTACATACATTTACCAGGAATTGTATACAATGATGGATTACATACGTTTCTGTTAACATATACACATAATATAAGAGAGTATGGCATAGTAGTGTCAAAGGATACTTTACAATAACGGCTGTAAATCAATTTTACCGTCTCCCCTCGAGCCACAGTACCTCACAACCCATATTGGATAAACCAGTATTAGCCAACTTTAATATCTTCCCCGGTTCGTATATTTTTGTTTTTACTTGCCTTTACCTCAAAGGGCAAATGAAGTTAAATGGGTTCTCATTTACACTATCTATAAAGAGACCATTTTGTGTAACGCCAACTGACATTTATTCTCATCGGAAACTTTCTTAAGAAGTCCAAATTGTTACTTTATTACGGCACTTTGTGACGTTTTAGACAGATAATAATGTGTAACTTTTTCGCCCTTTCCATTTGGTTTCTTGAGAGAGTTTGGAAGTAAGTAGTGAAACATCAAACTTTTCAGTTTGTAGGTAGTACTTACTTGAGAAAACTTACAAGGATGTTTAAACTAATCAAGAGTTCTTTGCTACAATTTGATTTTAAAATAACTTTAAAATTAATATGGTACCAAAATAAAAGCACATTTTTAAAACGGTTTTAAAGTCTTTTTTGTGTCTTCAAACCAAATTTTATAGTCATTAATACTTGGTAAGAACCTTCCAACTAAATATTATTGACAACTGCCAATGTGAGTAGTTTGAATATAATATGTGCCTCAATGATTTTTCTGCTCTATATCTTCTATTTTAATGATGTTATTTTTTGCAAACTAATGCATGCATGCATGTGTCGTGAAATATCATAATCTATGATTTTCAAAGCAAAGAATTTTCTTTTAAATCTCAATTAAGTCTTCGACGTCTCCAAAGTCGAAGGAAAAACTAAAATGAACTAAGAGAGTTATTGTAACCTACTATAAGGGAAAAAACGTAAATTTTCTAGATATTCTTTAATAACTTCGATACTTTAATGGTCAGTGTAGGCTTATATTCTTACGCTTAAGTTCCAAGTTAGTAACAATTCCTTAATTGATGGTGGTATTGAAAACACATCCATGTTTCTTATGGTAAGATACTTTATGTGAAGTCTTATATCTAAGTTTATTGGATACATGCCATATTGTGTGTTTTATTTTCCTTTTACCCCTTAAAAAAGCTTTAGTATCTACTCGGGGCAGTGTTAAACTTATTTCGTTTTGTAAGTTAAGTGCAAGTTTTTATGTACGACTTGTCTACTACCTTACTTTACAGCTCCCGTTATTTTACCATTTAGGAATCTACAATTGCTCAAGGGACTATTTAAATAATAATAAAATAAATAATACAGGGCAACTTATGACAACTATTTATTTCTAAACTAAGCAAAACATTATACCAAATAATCTATATGAGTCATAAATTATATAATAACAAACTATTACTCGGGAACAAAGCTTTATCGTATACCTTCTGTTGTTTACTGCAACTGCAATAAACGCATACTGCAATATTGGCTGTGGAAAAGGCAAAAATAACACAAAAATAAAACTATTAAATGCATTATTTAATCACAATGTCATAATGTAACTTAAGACGTAGAATTACTGCTTGCACCAAATTGAAGCAGAGGCTTACAAAATGATAGGTGTCATATTTCGCCAGATTAAGATTTAAAAAACAAAATATAACTTTTTCGTACCACTTGCTCAAAAAAGTCACATTCTATGCCACAAAAAGCGAACATAACAATAGTCATTTTTAATCTGTTAAAAACAGGGAAAGAAAATTGTCTAGGACCAAGTATCATAATGGACGTAGTCATAAGGGAGTTGATATACAAAGCGGACGAGGCGCGCGGCCGGGCCGCTGTTGAGATAAAATGTTTGTCGCCCATGGGACTTGATATACAAAGCGTTTACTCCGCGCGGACGGGGCGGCGGGCGCGCGGAGGACGGGCGGCGGCCGTGCGCCCGCGACCCTTCCCTCTCCGCTCTGCCGCATGCTTGTATTGAGCCCAGTGTTAACAAATATACTAAGCGGACAGGGCGCGCGTATTTGTACAGTGACAATGTTCGACACAGAAAGATTTATTTTAGAGGTTGAGAAACGACCATCTACGTGGGATTCTCGTCACGAGTCCTACAGTAACAAAATTATTAAGAGTAATGACTGGAGTGAAATAAGTGAGGAGATGATCCCAAACTGGTCGTCTTTAACTAAGGAACAAAAACAACTTAAAGGTTTGTTTTTTTTTATTTGTTTAAACAAAAAAAGCTTAGCATGAACTTATATTTTACCTATTCACGTCAATGAATAGGTACATAGGTATTAATAAAAAATAATTATATAGTAATAGATAATTATTTATATTGTTTAAGCAATTTCTAAGATATTTATTTATAAAAATCCAGTTTTAAAAAAGGATTATTACTATCGTGCAAACTGAAAGATAAATCATTATGTCAAAAGATGACTCCTGGTGACCCAACTTTATAGATGTTTCAAATAAATCTATTTTGCCATGGAAGGCTCCCCTCTAAACTTGAAAAGTATTCCGAAAACTTATCTCGAATAGCATGTGCACCTGCATTTCTAGCTAAATCCAATCTCAATGAACTATCCGTCATTGAGTGTGCCAGAGTATGGTTAAACTTGTAGCCGTCCCGTTTTCTGACGAAATTATGCAATACACAAGCTGCTTTTACAATATCAGTAGCAAAATCGGGTTCCACTAAAATACTATTTTCGAATACACGCCATTTATTTGATAATATACCGAAAGTGCATTCTACAAATCGTCTCGCACGAGACAGTCTATAGTTGAATATTTTTTTTTCTCTATTTAAGTTAGAGCTTGGATAAGGTCTCATTAAATTATGGTGAAGTCCAAAAGCCTCGTCACCCACAAACACATGCGGTACACAATCTGCTGTACCATTAGGCAGTGCCTTATCATCCGGTAAACATAACGTATTGTTTGCTAATCTTTTACCAAAATTGGATCTCTTAAATATTTGACTGTCTCCTTCTCTTCCATATGCGCCAACATCTATAGAAGTGAAACAATAATTCGCATCTGCCACAGCCAGTAACACAATAGAAAAGTATTTCTTGTAATTGTAAAATAAAGAACCACTTTTTCTTGGACTTCTCAATCTGATATGTTTTCCATCGATGGCACCAATACAGTTAGGAGTTTCCTATGCATTTGCATGAAAATCTGCAGCTTTTTGCAACCATATCGACTCTGTAGGTGTGGGCATTTCTACTTGGTGTAATTTATTCCAAATAACTTGACACGTCTTCCGCACAATATGATTTACTGTAGTAGTCCCCAACATAAACTCGAAAGCCAAATCCGTAAATGTCATTCCAGTTGCTAAGTACCTGTAATGAATTATTAATTTATTATTTTGCAGGTAAAGAATTAACAACGAAGTGGAAAAATATCAAAGATAAATTTAGAAAATGTCTGAATGAAAACAATTCATCCAAATCCGGGGATCCAGCAAAAAAGAAACAAAAATATGTGTATTTTGATATTTTGCAATTTTTGCTGCCAGTTATGAAAGAGCGTCGTATATCTGGCAATATTACTGGAGACGAAAATTTAACTCCGACTACTGTCGATTCTGTCGAAAATAACACATCTGACTCCGATCATTATCATCGCATTCGTCAAAGACCAACTACGACATCAAATATACAGAATGTTGATACTGCATTACAATCAGATAGTTCTACAAAACTATTGGAATTGCTAAAAGAGAGAAATGATCGCGAATTAGAAGATATGCGTGATGAAGACACATTATTCTTATTATCTCTTGTACCGAGTCTAAAAAAGCTTAGTCCGCTCATGAAAATGAGAACAAAAATTGAAATAATGACTGCTATTGAAAACAATTCTTATGTAGACAGAAGTAATTATAGAAATTCATCGCCTTCCTATGGTTACAATACAAGCAGTACAAATGTTGTTGTTCCAAGCACTTCTAGACAAGTTCACAGTGCTCTCAGTACTGTCATCACGGTACCTAGTAAAGAATCTAGGGGCCAAACAATTATTACTGGCACTTCATCAGCTCAGCCCCTGTTTGAAGAGGTTCCACCAACTACGGCAGAAACACAACCTTCGACTGTATTCCAATGTAATGACTGGGCTAATCAGTTGTGTAGTTCCGAGAAAATTGGATCTCCGAGTGACAGTCAAATAAGTTTTTCTTAATTTACATAGAGGGCAAACCCAAACTAGCAATGCCAAAATTATCAACAACTAGTCTGGGTGTATCGATGTACATCATTCAAAATCTACAGTTATGAAAAACATGTTATTATTACTAAAATTAAAAACTAAATATAATATAATTGCCTCGAAATTATTCGACAACTCAAAAAACTTTTTTGTGGTAAGACGGCAACAGTTTATTGATTGATCTTTAAGGTGATTGCTCTCAATTGTGGCGGGAAATACAATTTTTTTTGTTGTTTTTTATTAATTGCGGCTAAACTGTTAATTTTTAAGTTTTGTGTTTTAGTTTTGAACAGTTTAGCCGCAATTAATAAAAAAAAAACAAAAAAATTGAATTTCCCTCCACAGTTGAGAGCAAACACCTTAAGCACTGATATCTTATATATCTGTTTTTGACAAATAAAAACTTGATTTTTGTAAATAAATATGTATTTTATTTTTTACCAACCCTTGTTACTTTACACATACTTTACTGAAATTTATTATTTTACATACCTTAACGTGATTACAAGTCTTTCTTCAGCATACATCCCATCTCCGGTCTTGTTCCCGTTTCTTGTTAAATCTTTTTTTACGACGGATAGGAGTTCATCAAATGTTTGAACAGACATTCGACAACATTTTTCAAACTTTTTAGGGAAAAATCGAAGGCGTTTGTAATGCGTATTATATAACCCATTCGTAATTCTCTCTATGTTAAATGGTTGAACGCGGTACTTACGAAAACGTTTCTTTTTTGTATGTTTCAACTTTCGTTTATTTAAGAACAATAAAATTAAAATTAGCATTGTTTCTGTAACTAACATGGTGATAGTCCAAAAGTTTCTAAATGAATGTGGCATGTAGTATTGTAAACCGAGCGACTAGAGCGCGGAAGCAGCGGCCAAGGCGCGCGGACAAGAAGAGCGGCCCGGCCGCGCGCCTCGTCCGCTTTGTATATCAACTCCCTAAGAGGTTGCCGCTCTTACGTAGGTGTAACAAACTAAAGACTCTGTCTGTGTTACGAAGTGTAACACGAATAAAAGAGACAGGTAATGTAAGTTGGCAACAGCGCCATGTCCGTGTGAGACGTGTCATTTTGTGACCGACTAGTCGGTCAAAACATTGCGGTGAAGTGCAATGTTTTGTTGATTTTTTGAGAAACCTGAGTATTTCCACTAAAAGTGAATTATAAAATTGATAAAATGTGTTGTTCGGCTGTGAACTATTCGTCAAGAACAACAAAAGGCGGAGTGAAAGACCCGGAATATTCATTTCATACGTAAATGATTAACAAGATTATTTATGGTTTACGTAAAGTTTTTTCGCAATAAAAACACCAAACTATTGAATTTTACTTGTTCTCATTCATACAGTGTCACACAACACTGATAAGTTTTTGGTCTTAAATTAATGTAATTAAAAGACATTGTTTTAGAAATCATTTGTAGTGATGTATCTTTTCATGTAATGTAGCTTTGTCGATAATTTTTTTTAGGTTCCCAAAATGCCCGGAAATAAGATGTAAGTGGGTCAAAGCTGTTAGACGTGATAACTGGGAGCCTACAAAAAATTAAAGACTCCTCAAGTTATAAAAATATTTTCCAATGTTTGCATGAACACTTGTCAGAATTCAGTTTATTTGAAGATCATAATTATCTTCTCATAAAGTCGATTTGCGAGATTTAGTTACAGCTCCGTATTCATTTTGTGATGAAGAACGCTGTTGTTGAAAACAGTGTTAGGAATATGTACACTAAATTGATTTTATTTAAGGGTCAATAATGTTCTGTCTCGTGTGTGTGATTTCAAAATATAGTTCATTTTGTGTATTTTATCAATATGACTTTTATTTATGGGCCAATGATATTAATTATGTACAGTCAAGAGTATATCAAGCTTTACACTTTAAATGTGTATCCTGTGTGGTAAAACTTGACATGCTCTTGAAAAAACTACAAGCTTATCGATATTCAAGTGACTATATCGATTCGCTAGTGACATCCCTAGTCACGCACACTAATACATATCGAGAGCTGCACACTAACAAAAAACGGACACGCTAAAAACCAAAGGGCTCTGTCCATTATGATACTTGGTCCTAGAAAATTGTACTGAATTTCATTCATCCTCTAGGGGGAGAATGTGATTTAAATTTGGAATACTTACCGAAATTTATACTGAACTACATCTGTGTTTACACCATTGAGTTTGTATATAAAGCATTACACATCTTTTTGAAAAAGGAATACGCATTTATTATGCAGTTATGATTATTAAATTAAATTACGAAAACCGACGAGGCCGTATGAGCTTGATGATTTTGCTTTTCCGACAATAAAATATTAGTCTAGGAATTTGCCGCGTTTTTGTTTTCTTCAAATACATAAACGTTAAGTTTATTTTAATTTATTTTTATAAAAAAGTTAATGTTCTTAGTCTTGGGTGAACTTAAATCCCTCGCTACACTCAGGACTCGTTTTAAATTCCTCGCTTCGCTCGTGATTTAAGTTTTTAACACCCTCGCTACGCTCGGGAGTGAACCTAGAGTCCTTCGTTACGCTCGCGATTTAAATCGTCACCCGCGACAGAAGACACTGCTTTATCCCCTTGGTTAATAATCTACTATTATTCTTTTATATAACAGCATTGTAAGGTTTGCACTAGAATTTGTTAAAAAAATGAAATACAAATTTGCTGAATTTTGTTAAAGACGATCGTTCTCAGACTCACAGAACAGAGTGCAGGAACTTTATATTACTTTCAAAATAATTAACTAGTTTGCTGGTTCTACATATCTTTTAAGTAAAATCTTACTGAAATATCCTCGGGCAAACCTGGGATCTCGCGACATGTCTTGCACTCCTATGAGTCGGAGTAATTATGCTAAAAATCGTTTTATTGTGAGAGCCATAAAATTATGTAACTTCAAATATAGTCACATAGATTGATACAATAAAAATGATTAAGATAAAAAATTACATTGTGTACTGAACACTATTGCTTATAATTAGAAGGGGAAACTGTTTAGGCCATTGTATTATTTAATATTGTGTAATTATGTGATAAGTAATGCTGTTTGTTGCCCAAACGTTATATAAATAATCAAATCGCAAGTCGTTCGAACAATATTTATTCACAATAAATATTGTTTGCACGACTCCAAGTTTTATTTCGCCGCAAATCACGTTCGATCATCCTATGAGTCGGCTCGGCACAGAATACTTAATAGTACTACGTACAGAAAAAAATACTCTGCAAAATTATTTTAATCAATGATTTCTGCCACTATAAAGTATTAAGTGCAATGGAACTTCTCTTTCAGTCGTGTAACCAATAAGTATAGATATAATACCGTTAAAATATACATACAAACAATCACGTCTTTTCCCGAAGATTTCTACTATCCACGATTCTATACTCTGATTTTTAATTAGATGGACTAAAGTGACATTAATAATGATTTTATTTATTTTATTTTATTTAATTAGGTAAGCATACAGCCAAACACATAATTACAGTTTACTTATAGTAATTAGCAATTTGAAAAATACATATATGCAGGCCAATTATAAACTTACACAACATTCAAGTCCACATTACAATAATTATTATTTCATATTAAAATATGGCTAAGTTTAAAATATTTAGGATACAACCATAAATTGACAGTACTAAGTTATTAATAAAAGTTGGAACTATTTGTTAAACTGTTTCAGCAGCATGGTTTTAAAGACCGTTTGCGAAACACCAAAAATATCCAAGTTAGGAGATTCTGCGCTGATGTCGTTATACGTAGTGCATATACGAGCAATGGGATGATGAAGACCTAGGTTAGTCTTATGGCGAGGCAACGCAAATGTTCCAGCAAGGGGTTTTCGAGGACATTTTCGAGGAACTTTTATCATAATAGCAGATAGTAAGTCAGGACACGATATCTTGGAGTTAAGGAGTTTGTAAAGAAACAGTAGATCCAAGAGTGTGCGACGATTTTTCAGAGAAGTCATACCAAAAAAGGACAATCTTAAATTGTAAGGAGCTCTGTGATGTATTCCAGGTGTCACAAATGCCAGGTGTCTTGTAAAAGCTCGCTGAATGTCTTCTATTCTTTGTGATGCATTAACGTAAACTGGATTCCAAGCAACCGAAGCAAACTCTAGTCTGCTACTATACCACATACATAATGATACCACATAATGGAAAATTAAAAATAGTGTTGCCCCTTATTCAATTGAAATTCAATTATTTGTTCAATTTACACATTGTTAAATGCAAAACATTCGAACTGTGTTATTTTGATAAAAAATTATAGCATACATCTCTCGCTTCTTCAACTTTTCTTCAACTTCAACAAGCTCGATGGTTGTAATATATCTATTTTATATGTAGCCCTAATATGTGACACTTTAGGGCCAATAATTATAAATGAATGCCGGGTAATGAATGTGAAATGGCAGCGGAATAAAAATATTCCGCAGTAGATTTCTAATATTATAGGAAATTGCGACGCTGAAATGTATTCGAATGTAAATTTTTATATATTTTTGCTACGCTACCAATAAACGTAACAAAAGCAGAAAGGTCCCTTTACGCTATTTTAGGGTCAAAATTTGGTTTAGAGCTTTAATGACAGAATAGCCTAAGCTATAATAGTTCAGTTATGAACTAGCACATCTCTACGTTAACAAAAGCATACTCATTGTATTGAAAGCAGTCGTAACTCGTTCTGCAATAGAAAAATAAAGGAAAAAATGATTTTATTTTTTGTTTAACATTATTACATTAATGATTTGAAAATATTTTATTCTTACAAACGTATATTATTTTTCATTTAGTTGTTATTTATATTCAGAGGGCCTACCATGACCTCTTAGCGCGATGCAAGTTCGATTGTCAAAGTGAGACAGCGCTATACGTGGTCTATAGGGGCGTTTCTCTTCAACAGCTTAACTTGAATCTCAATAAGAGATGATGGTAGGGCCTCTGTTAGCTAAACTTTTGTTTAGAATTTGATTAGCTGAGATAAATAGAAAAATAGCAATGATGAGTTTTTGTGTAGACGTTATATCAATACAATAAACACTTGGTTAACATTTGGTGAAATCGGATAGAGGGTCCAATCAAAGAATACAAACATTTGTTCGAAGATCGAGCACAACAATAGTCAATTATATTATTTACTAAGGGCTATAAGAAATGAATACCGAATACTTATTTAGACATCGTATCTACGTCAGTTTTTTCATGGGCAATGATAAATTATTAAGCAACCACTGCTATTTCTCGTCCTTAACAGAAATTTGTAAACAACAATACTATAGTAGCTTTGTTTTGTTATTGGGGTAAGACTATTGAAGTTAACCCGGATTTACGACGCGTTTATTATTATTTATGGTCAGGGTTGACACATATATGGAGATACTTTTATTGGCCATGTTGACCGTCTATTACCATCATGTTATAAAAAGGCAGACTCTAGAAGATCATAAAAAGTTATATTTTCCTCACAGTACAGTTTAATTGCTAAACAACCTTTGTGATTTCCTGTTAACGGAAACACCATAGCAACAACACAGTAGTAGCACAGTAGTAGATAGGGCTGTTACTAGGGATAGGTTATTGAATAAGACTGTTAACCAATCAACGTCTTGAACAAACAACGTTTTCAAGTAAGGTACTAAATTAATATCGAATGTTTTTTGGTTAGACCTAAAAGTAATGTTTCATGTATTTAAAAACAGCGAAAATTATTTATTTAATACAATGCGTCAACGAATGACTACCGTTTGGTCCTGCCGGTCGCATTGAAGGTCCTTGATTTCAATTCGGGAAGGGACAGATGTCTGTGTGATGAATACATTAATGATCAATGAATAAATCATGTTTATATGTAAAGTCTATATGTGCCTATTCACCCTGGCTTTAAAAACAGACGGGTTATAAGTACTCGGAAATAGAGAGGCAGGGATTCCACTCCTTTGCTGTGCGCATTATAAAAGAAGTTGAGAAGCGTTTTGTGCGACAGAGGCGTAAAGCATTTTCTCTATCCCTGTGTCCACCAGAAGACAAATAACGGAAAACCAGGACTTTATAAAACATGGGAGACGCCTACAGCAAATATCATTGCGGACGAACACACAAACCCTTGCACACATCTTAAACTAGTTTTGAGTGTGTAACCAGGGTAGTTGTGGTACGCCTCATCCGACGGGGTTGCAATTAAGAAAAATAGTTGCGGTTTCTCAGTCTCCAGGTGGAGATGGACTGGATTGAGATTTGAGTGCAGTCTTCTGATGTTCGTGAGTTGCACTTTTAATAGGAGGAAGTGCAGCCGTAGTTTATAATTCTTCTTGTACTTTCTGTACATAGTGGTAAATATTGGGGGGTTGGGGGTAGGACGCTACTTAGTTGACCATTAAAGTTCTCTTAGGCTAAGCTTACCAAAAAAGGGAACTCACCTGGAGACTGCGGGGCCCGAACCCCCCCGAAATGGCCACCGGGTCCTTCCATCCAGTCGCCAACTGACACGATGGAGCATTTCTGGTTTTTTTGCTAGTTGGCGGGGCACCCTTTTACACGTGGCTTATGCGCTATTTGGGTCCCCTGCGGTTGGCCAGCGAATAAAATCGTGCTTGGGATTCCGCTACCCTCCAGAATGAGTTACCTGGCACTGCATTACCAAGATACCATGTCTTGTCTTAAGTTGCGTAACTGAATTATTACCAACCCCCATTGGCATTGGCACACCCGCCCTCCGACGGAATGCAGCATAGCTGCTTGGCGACGGATTTCGGTAGAATGGTAGTCGCGAGCCAGGCGGGCTCTTGCGGAGCCTACCATCGCCACTGGGATCATCAGCCGTCACCACGGGCCAAGTTGGTCCGTGATGCCGTTGCCCGGGATGGACCGCTAGGAGGTAGATCCCAACCGCCCAAAAATGTGAATCAACATAAATATTTCCGGATACAATTTTGCGTGTTGCTGTGAGTATAATAAGTAATCCTTATTATATCTATTCGTTTATATTCGTAATTTTAGAAGTCCTATACCTATAGAATACCAATATATAAATCAATTTAAACTTCCTTAAGACTTATTTTGTCTCAAAAGAAAATAATAAAACTTTGAATGGGAAAATCGCTGAAATTTTGTTTTCGCAATGAAATCCATTATCAACTTTTTGTGCATATTACTTTAAACCTTCTCAGTGTAATGATAAAGTAGATTTTGATTTCAATAAAAAATACGTATTATATAAACTTCACACCCACACTGATCAAAGCGGTTTCTACGTTTTTTAATCTATTCTTTTCTTTCTTGTCTACTGTTAGGATCTATTAGTCCTAAGAAGAGTGATTAATTTTATTTTAAATAAATTTCGAGTAAACTTATTCTATTTATGTATGTGGTTCTATTTTCCTCTCGTTACGGATAGTTTAATACTCGTATAGTAAAGGATTGCAGATATAATTTCTTTTATTTTTAATACAATAGATGGCAGAGCGTAGTGGTTAATGCATCCGGATTAAGATAACGGAGATTAAGAAGCTTTTATAAGTGCTCTTCGGTTGGGTAACAAAAAAATTAAGCCAAAGTTCCTATTACATATGTAGTCAATAGTTCCATTTCCAAATAATCCGCATTAGACCAACTTGGTGGTTTATGGTCCGTTCAGCCGTAGGCCTGTATCTCAGCAAGATACAGATTTATATATTGCAAGAAGTGAAAAAAGTCGCCTACTCATCTATCTCTGTTAGTTATAAAATTTCTTGGAGAAATCATGTTTTGTAGTGGTCTCAATTCTCAAAATATAGTACATAATGTGAACTTGGTAACAATCTAATTAGTGCATTAAATGATTAAGAAATAATTTTATCAGATACACGATGCCATAAGCTACCATTTACTAAAGTACTTACTATAATTTTACATAACCCGTGGTGAAACAAATAATATCTGTTTATGTAATGTTAATTTTTATAACTGTATATTTGAAAATAAATAACTTTGTTGACCGTTATTAACAAAGTTGTCAATATTATACTTTGGTACATACATTTATTAAACAACGTTGATCTTCGTTTTTTCCACCACATGTGCGCAGAAACGAAATAAATATCCCTATGTTTGGGATTTCTTAATTTTTTTATTGATTTAGTTAAATTCACTTCAAGTGGTGATTTTTCTAATTTCTTTTTTACGTTTTTTTTCATTTTAATTAATTTATACTTGAATTATATATACATAGTTCCTTGCCATTGCCTACTGCCATTGAAAGTATAACAAGCGTTAGAAATCAGGAATCTCACTTTCTCGCATCATTTCTATACTACTACATCTACACGGAAAAGAAAATTCGCACTTATCGAGCAGGTTTCTCCAAAAACATTAAATATGTCAAATCATTGTTACAGGACATATAATAGGACATCAAAACTAAATAAAAACTATATAAAATAGTTATTGATGTCGATTTGCATACAAATGCTGTTGCTCTTAACAAATTTAAGTATATCTGATCAGTTATATTTAATTCGGAGTAGAAACATCAATCAATATTAAATCTGTTGGTATATAATTATGTCTATAACATGTACCAAAAGCGCATATATACGCCAAAGGTTTTGAGTGTGGCATGGAATTCTGTATCTTATCGGAGGCATGTCAGGTATCATGCCGTCGTCATGTTGAAGGCATTGTCACCTTAATATAGGCTCAACGCAGACTTGCGACTTCTCAGCTATATACACCAGTACGAATGCCACTGCTTAAAAAAATAATGTTTATGCGACTATAAACAGTGTTTACAATTATTCAAAATTTTAAAAAGTCTACTGCAAACTCACTGCTTACATTTTCACGCTATGGATATAACAGACGCGTTTATTTCCACATTTTAAATGCTGTTAAAATTACAGTAAGAAAAGGAAATACGTGACCATTAAGAGTTTTTGATATAAATTTGTATGTATGTCGCTATTGTTTTATTGTACCTACCTAGCAACTTATTACGTGTTAAATCGCCTTAAGTGTACATTACGTATGGCATCTTTAGCTTTATACTCGTACTAATGGAACATTTAAGTTCTTTCCCAGTTACTGCATGTCGTCAAATTTATAACATCCACAACAATATAGGCAACATAGGTTCCTTATATTGTCGCTTTGATGTTTCTATAAAACATTTATGTTTATACTTTACGTCACTGAAAATGTAAGTACTGTACGTATTTTTAAGTGTTAGTGTTTTGGCACAAAGAAAAGAAGTTAACCATCTACATTTATAATATTTTTGTTATTTAGGCATATGAATTTTATGTTAATAGTAATTTTTACTGACACAAAATTTCAGGTGTAATGTCTTTTAAGCTATATTTATTTATTATATTTTTATAGAGCGATGAAATATGTTTGTTAGTTTTTTATCATATCACTGAAGAGCTGTGTGTGGTTCGGGAAATTTCGGTGTCCAAAATTTCAGATAGAATGATTGATTAAATGTGTTAGTCATCGATGTGACTACTCAAGTTACCCTCGACGTTTTATTTTTAAAACAGTGCATTTCCCGTTTTTAGAACGGGTATTTTCATAAAAGCTCATGGTTATCATTAGAGTTGCAAGAAATAGCAGGCATATGCTCTGTTTACATGATTTCTGGTTTATTTCTTAGCAACATAGTCCAATGAGAGCGAATTTTATTTCGAGCGCGTTCATTTGTAATGTTGAACGATTGTGTCGGATACCGATGTGCGTCAATATGGTGATGTCTTAGCAGACACCAGCTACGGTTTGCGCGCGCGTGAGGGGTGTCCATATTGAATAATGTCGATGTGCCGGCCTCGCTACAACTTCTACTATCTGTTTCGTTTCCCGCGCCTAGACAATTTAACTTGACGTGGACTCTGCAACAAAAGCCGCTCGCTCCATTTAGCTCAGCTTGTACCAATGAAAGAACTATATTTAATTGTTTTACAACGTAAGACTTAGGTACCTTAAAAGTTATCTGTGGAATTAGTTTTGGCTATTAAAGTAATACCAATTCAGAAGCATATAAATATGCTTTGTTGAATATAATTTAACATTTTATAAACTTTAGTTCAAAACACATTCCATGTGTATAAAGCTGATCCAAACTGGAAATATCTATCAGGAAATCGAGTGACGGAGTAAATGTTTACTCGAAGTTAGGCGGAAAAAGGGAACTACAAATTCGCTTAATCGTGTAAATAAGGAATTGACGACATCCACTCGTGTCAGATTTAAGACGAACGTGATCTTGTGATGTGGAGAATATTTTGTGAGGCGTTCTTTTTAAGATTGGGGACAAGTGTAAACACGGATACGCGGCGCGATGCGGCGCGGCAGGCCACGGCAGGGAGGGCACGTCACTCGGGCGGCCGCCGCCGCGCGCTCCGCCCGCACCATGTCAGTGCGCGTAGACCATCGGGATCGTGACCGATTTTCGAGACATTCTTCGCGGGCTTCCGTAGATCTTGCCTTTCCGAGTAGTTCAACTAGGGATCATTCACTCCGTTCGGTGCATTCAGCGCGCGTTCCTCGAGTTGCTAGCGATGATTTGATGGTACCCGTGCGCACGCTGCGTTCAGCCTCATGTCGTGTAGCGCCTGGCGCCCCGCATCGCCTGCGCCGCCATCACTCTTCAGCTGCGGAGTGCGAGCGTGCGCGCCGCTCCCGCCGGCATACGCTTGAGCTTCCCAATAGCCGCGGCCCCAGCGTCCGCAGTCGTTCTCCGGAGCCGCCGCCTCTTCCACCCGAGCCCGAAGTTTCACCTGAAGACGCTGGCAAGGAAGCAAGAAGACGGCGGGTGGTGGCGGCCGTCGCCGCCTCCTTCTTCGCCCTAGCGCTGGCTTCGGTGCTCGTCGTGGTGGTGACGCTGACGCACAGCTCTGTAATGCGAGCTCACAACCAAACGGCCAAGTACTACACGTTCTCCGTGCCGCCGCACCATCCTCTCAGTGAGCCCCGTTCATGTTGCCCCACCGTCGCCCCTCCCGCTTCGCATGCGACTGTCTCCGACCCTGAGTGTCAGGGGCTGCGAACGTCGCCGCGACGCCTCATCTGCTCACCGCCACCATACGCGGTACATAATAATATTTTGAAGTACACACGATAATAAACAAACTTAAGCCTACTGGCAAAAGTTCAGCGATCCTGTTTATTACTCTGGTCCGCGCTAAATTCGAGGAATCAGGAGGAAGATTCAAGGAATGTGACATGGGTACAGTGGGTAACGGAATCGCTAAGGCCTTTGTCAAATTAGGCGTCAGTACATACAGACCACACATTTCTAAGCACGTTCGCAACCCCCTCTTCTGCATGATTAGATAATGTACTATAGATGTTACGTGTTTTGTGACGATAAAAATATTTATTTAAGTATAGTAACTACTAATAAATTATCAGATGAAATCTCTCTAATGGTCTTATATCAACGGTTTTATGGACAGCTATCGAATTTTGTTCCATGATTTATTTTAATGTATGTTTACAGGTAATATTATCGTTTTAAAAGATCACTATGAGTTAATGTAGAAGATATATATGCATAAACGTGTGTGACAGAGTTGAACATAAAAATAATAAAAAACCCAAAAAGCTATCTTCATAAATTTTCTGTTCCTAAACAAACTAATGTATCGTATAACAAACAAATAGAATTATAACCTTCACGTATAAGATAACGATTAAGGTAGCTGTTATAATTCCTTCCCGAAAAGTTATAACTCGTTCAATGGTTCGTGCTTACGTAATCCTCCGATACCTAAATTATATTTACATAACTGTATTGCAAAATTATCAACAGTTAAGGCGTTATATTGTTAAATGATTATATTCAAAACGTACAAAATATACATACAGATAGTCATATGTACCATAGTTTGAGTTTGTAAATTTTTTTTTCTCATCCTTGGAGATCCTTTACGTCTAAAGCAAATTTTCCTAGTAAAAAAATTACTTTTTAAAAATCTAGCATATCAAGTATAGAAATTGCATTATTAAAAGTTTGCAAAAATGTCCGGATAGAGATAGGAAAACCGTACTATACACATGAAATTTAAATTCAAATAATTCATTTAAATACACATTTTAGAGAATATTCTTAAATTTTAAAACAGTTACGCATTCACATTACTCAAACTTTGTTCAATAAAAGACACAACACTAAATAATTTTCAATAAGTTACTATTTTTTTGTTATGTCGTTAGATTTGAGTACCGTCTTTGAATAACTTGTAAAGCAGTAGGTACATAAAATTAGATAATGAATATATAAAGCAGAGCGAAATAGGATTACACTTCTGATATCTATCTCGCAATTACAGACGACAATGGATCATTTTCATTCTTAAATGTCAATTTACTCTTGTGATTTTCAATTTCAACCCATGAAGAAATATGTCCTTAGGTATGTTTCTGACCTTTTATTTACCACAACTCTAAGTGGTTACGTTAGCAATTATATAACACGAAGAAAAACATTCAACATTAACTTTCCTATGAATTCAGAAAGTCAGACATTATTTTTAACAAAGGAAATTCACAAACCTTTTATGAAAGGTTTATCTCCGACCTCTAACCAACAATAAATCACGATAAATAAGTTTTAATCTTTGTAAGTTTATACAGGTTCTTTAATATACCGATTTGTTTAGGTTTGGTTGAATAAGCGAGGGACTGCTCACTTATCGCCTAAGTAATGACGGAATATTAAATATCACAGACTTTTAACATTATAAAAAAGAGAAAGAAATTTCACGAGATTCAGTATTGGTTTAGGTTGGATAAAAAAGTATGTCTGTAATAAAGTATGTCTTAAGCATATCATTTAAAGAAAGCATCATTTGTTTTATAGAAGCGCAGTTTTTGCTTATAAACCTTATTTATTACTTGAGCAGCATTACGTATCATTTTCGTGATTTTTTGTTTATCTCTCTAGATTCTGAAGAAGTTGATTTATTACATGTTCTGATAATATTTTCCCAATGTATTGATTCTTTGACCTTGTCTTAGGAAGGATTAACGCAGGACAAAGTAACTATTACCTAATCTTAAGTAATACGTGATTAAGTTCATCTCCCATCGGTCCGAAATCACAGGGCTAAGGAAAGGCAGATGGCAAACAATCCCTTATCAATATACAATCCCCGACGATGTTTTCAATAATCCCAATAAGAGCCGATTGTGATCCTACTTTCGCTTTGAGGATTAATTGTTGCCGGTGATTATTAGATTTCTTGGAAAATTTCTGCAATATTAATGAATTTGTCCTATATAAGTACGCATCACAAATAGATTATTGCTATTTGTGTCACTTCTCCTTTGTTATCATCTCTTGTCTGCTACACTTTTGAGAAACTTTTTCTTATTTGTTTACTTATGACTGATAGACTATTACCATAACAACATGAAAAAAAGTTAAGATTCAAAACTATTATGATTCCTAATACAATTATCTGGCAATGATATTTATAATATTCATGATTCAATTTTATTGCACAGGTTTTATATTTACAGGCTTATAAAGAAACATTTATAATTTTTTACTTGTTATGTTCGCAAGAAACTCGTCCGATTCAGCATTTTCTTGGATAAATTTTAGAAAATAGGTCACCTATTTTTTTATGGCATGAAATAAATGATCTTATTATCTAAAATTCCGTTTTATATTAGTAGTTAGATGATGAGTGAGTGATCAGATGAGTAGTTCGAGATTATAATACATTCCAATTTGAAAAATTTACAATATAAAATACGAAACTTATATTATATAAGAATAAAAAAATATATTTTATTCTGCTTACACATCATCAACCTTAATAGTTTAAATATTACTGTTACATATGCCTACTCTAAAATTTTAAATTAAAGCGAGAAGTGGCCTTACATTGCCAACGACGCCATTGAGAATTTAATGACTTCAAAAAAAACAGGGGCATAAAAGATTTAGGTTTTTGGTCACCTTTTCTAACAATAGTAACAAAAAAAGGAAATCTGTGCATCTGAAACAAGTGTATTTCAACCAGCGGTCTGAGTACTCTGTTCTAGACATCTTGACATTGTAGGGATTGACACAGTTAGTAAGATGAACCAAACATAAGTACACAAAATATTTAACTTATATGATTATTGTAAATATAAAGAATTCAACTGGAGAAAGAGTAATTAAATCTGACCAAAAATAATTTTTTTACGTTTTTATAATAAATATTATTATTTATACTCAAGAAAAAAATGTTGGAAAAAATTATAATATAAGAGCAAGGTCATGTTACTAGATCGACTTCATTACCCCCATGATCACTTATATTATATTATGTGACATAGTAGCATGATGCACTATGCAATAAATAAAATAATATTTTGTCCCTTAAAGATTGCTTCATTTAACAAAATTGAGTTCTATAGCGAGGTAAGAAACATCAATACTAAAATAGTATTAATATCCAATTAGGAGTTAGTTAATTAAGTGTTACCAACTCAATACTATTTAGAACAGCACGATGTTAACAAATTACTACTATTAATAATATTCCTGTGGTTCCACCTGAAAATCCACAATTTCCCGGAGGTCCTTTAATTTTACACTTCATTTATAATTAAAATGAAAACCTTTGTGATTGCAAGCCACTCACAAACTTACGATTTATTAAGTTACAGTTCGCAATGCTGCGGTATTGTTAGGTTAACCAAAAGACATCACCCTATTTGAGATAATTACTATCTTTTCCTTTATAATTTTACATTTTTGTACCTACAGTTAAGCTAGATACACCATATTTTTACAAAATACGACAGTAATAACCTGTTGAAAAACGTTAACATCCAGAAGCTGTCTAGAAAAATATTTGAATTTTCCAATTTTTTCCTAACTATTCTTGTGTTGCAATTAAAAAACACCCTAAAATATGAATGTCCTACTATTTAATAAAACAAAACATTATTACTACCCTTGTACATCTAATGTTATCTACTGGAAATTAATATTGATGTGGAAATATGAATACACAGTTAAAGTTTATATGGATAGTTCAATTGTTCGTAAGACGTTAAGATTGTAATTTAAAAATAAAATTAATAACGGTTGAATTTTAACTAATGGGCAACCATTGGTGACAGGCTATTTACCGTAATATATTCATTATAATATAATAAAAATAGGGAGAACAATCCGTTTGAATTACAAAATCGTCGGTCCCGAAAGGTTCGTTATAATATAAACTTTTTATCTCTCTGCAATTTCGCTTTTACTTGCTCATAAAGGCTTGGAACAAAAAATCTTTGTAGCGAAAGATGGAACTCCTTTCAAAAGGGTCACATAATGTGGCATTATTTCCTTGCCACAGTTGCAACAGCAATTTTTACGAATGCATTACTTGTTGCTTAGCTGACCGCTGCATTTGTTTGATTAGGAATGAAATATAGTATAAAATCTGTACATTGTCGTGTAGATATTTCAAAATGGTATCGTTCGAAATAGTTTCATATTCTGAGACTACTCCTAGGGTTTGGTTTTAACTTTATTCTAGCATTTTATTTTTAGTGCGCTATATTATATTGTTTATGCGTATGCGTATCAGACTACTGTAGGCTCATCTCTATGAGGAAAGACATTAAAAATTCCAAGGCTATAATGCAGATCAGCATACAATTTTAATGCACTTAGACAGCTTATAAAAAACAATGCTGTGACTTTTCCAAATAAAAAGCGGTAATTAAGGCCATACTTATAAGCTCTTTAAAAATAAGAACATGTTTCTTTCATTTAAAAAATATATAAAGTTACTTATTAATTATATAAAATTATATACGAATATTCCATAGTTTAAGAAAGTTAAAATAAATACTATATTTCTTTATGTAATTGCTAAAAAAGATCTCTATTTTACACCGCAAATATTTTGGTCTGTGTATCTGTTCAAAGCAACCAAATGACAAAGAAATCAAAGCTAATAATTCAGTAATTCAATAATAATTCAACAATAATCATAAAGTTCAGAAATACTCTTTTATTATCTTTTGCATTTTAAAAAATTTCTTTATTTTTCTGCTTCTTATCGCCAAACCTATCGCCGTGTTTCGCAAAATCTAAAAATTTCGTAGTGAGATGTATATCACTAACATTAAAAGCAATTTTATTAATACTTGTAAGTTTCAGGTTGCCTTGTTGAGTTTGACATAAAAAGTTCCTGCCAATAAATTATTATTTATTTTTTATATATTTAATCGCTAAATGGGTACATTTAGATCTTAATAACGTGAGCATTTACATGAGTACTCATGAGTTACGTAATTCGAATAAAGCTACCTTAAAGTAAGTAAAAGGATTTTACAAAACCCTTTCAGTTTTGCGTTTCAAAAATAAAGTCAAGCTTATTTCAACGTACTGAGCACCAATCCGCACTGGGAACGCATATTTATGTCCCATTCTTCCTGGGGTATTTTTATTCATAGGAAAGGCCTATGCCTTGATAGTTGGGATAAATAGGCTGATAATTTGGAATGAAATATGAAGCATAGTAAATGTAGAACATTACGGATTTTTGAACATATAATGTAGCCATAAGCCGCCATAAGGCACTATGCTAATACTGTTTGAGAGTGTTGTGTTTTTGTTTGCGATTAGTCCAAAACTTTGAATAAGAGACTTACCTATTCTCTAGAATAGAGAATGGGTTAAGCATATGTGAGAACACGAACAATATTGTAGAAGTGATTGTAAAATATTCACGAATTTTCGGTACTAAAGTTAATAAAGCTGACATACTTGTACCGTGGGAGATATAAGTGAATTAAAGTAACTGAGTTACTACAACCTATATGTAAAGTAAAAACAGTCATGTTTTATAAAATACTATCCACACTTTGACATATAATTTAACAGCGTGTTATAGTTCTCACAAAACAGCTCTGCATTATTAGTAGAGATTTAATGAGACACTGGATGTTTTAAGTATATTTACGACCACCGCTTACCAGCAATAAAACTCTTTACTTTCTTTTCGATGATTTGTTCTGTTCTTTCCATTTAAATTAGAAAAAGTTATAAGAGCAGGAGTTGCTTATCATATATTGGATATACAAAACTTACACATAATAATCATAATATCTATGATATATAATTATATGATGAAAAAGTATTTCACCGTATAAAGTGAACTAACAAGACAATTATTATGTCTTGTTATCTCTTCTATAAAATAGAAAAATGACGAAGCCTTTTAAGTTGTTAAAAGGCTTCGTTATATCATTATCTTATAGATTTCTCATCTATATACAAATATACTGAGAAAAACGTAATAGAGAACGCTCCTCCTAATTCATATTTCACATTGGATAAAAGATGAATCTAATGTAGTTTACTGGACTATCTTGATTCTATCAACATTAGTTGTGTTCATTCGGCTGTCAATCTGACTAAAATACCTCCAAGTTTGCTCGAGAAGAAACCTTTTCTTTTCCTGTAACTACTTAATGTGTTATCAAAGCAATGATGGATTATTTTTCCAGGATATTTTTTTCATTGACACATTTAAAGGTTAATATTTTTTCTTTTCTTTAATATTTTCCTTCTATTGTGATGTCGATTTCTCAATCATAATCAGATTTATCGATTTTCTCTTTAAGTTAAGAGGCCTGCCGGATGTTAAGTATTGATTTTGAGATTCATTGTCAACGGACGTGATTGAGCTATTGTCGTTGATTGGGGGGTATTCCATTAAAATCGTAAATTGACGGAGAAAGTCATGACTTTTTTCAAACTTGCCTTCAAAAGTGTTTTTAAAAACACCCTTACATTTCTTTACAAAACATATCTTAAATAAGAGTCTCGTCCAAGTTTGTGTCAGTTCTTTTTAATATTTTTTTAGCTCGTATTTTTGTCGTTTGTTATGTTGAGTTGGTATCAAATGATCGAAAATGCGAGTTTTCTTATGTGTCGATTTATATAATATTCAATGTACAGATTATAATGTATAATCTGTAACTTGTCCTTAATGTATGTAACCTGTGTACATTTTTACAATTATTTTTTTTATTAAATGCTCTGTTTTCATTTTATCATGTATGCATTGTATCTCAAAAGCAGTTCACATATGAATCAATCAGTCTATATTAAAATTTGCCTACATAACAAATTGACAACACACTCGTTATCATTTACTTGTCCATTAATATTTATATAAAAACATAAATGGCCAGTACATTTTACAATGAAAACTCCTTTTGTGTACTACCTAAGTACAGCGGTAACTACTTGGGAATTGATCTAGAACTTAATCCAACGCATAATTTCAACTGTCATAAAATCCCTTAACATACTAATCAAAGGCATAAATTAATATACATTGCCGGCTTAGTTAACTCAGATATTTATTTATTCCTTAGCAGCCATTAAGTTATATCAAATTATGCCTTTCAAAGTTATAAAAAGCTTTAAGCCCGTTTACTAGCTTTAATAATAATCGGATAATTTTAGGTAATATTGATAATTTGCCCATACAATTTATGACGAGTTACTTCATAAACGTGTTGCTAAAACAAGACCAGACTTGTAAAAATTACTATATGATTTTAAGACCAATTGCCAAATGTTATGATACATAGCCAAAGCCCACGAATGATGGATACAACACAGCCCAATAGTTAAGACAGCGATTAGCGGAAAATGTATGGTTTCATTCAAGCCTCAGACAGTCGGCAATTCAAGAACAAACTTATGCTAAATATATTTGTTATTAAATCAAAGATCTGAAATGAAAAAAAAAACCATAAACATCAATATCCTATGTACTCCGTCACACAGCAGAATAGAAAAAGCGTCGCATTTATAATCACCCCTTAAAAATACAATATGATTTTGATCGACAGACGGATGTGGTTTAATTTATTATGTTTTAACAAGCCTTTAGTATAACGGTAACAATTTTTCATTTTAAAGGGTATCTGGATATCTCTAAAAACGGTCTTTATCTATGTCCATTATATAATTGAAAGTTCCGTGCGTTATTGAAGATATTGTAATAATATTTATAGTGCGTATCTCGAGGTAAAATTTACTAGTTATAAACTCGATCTAACTAATCTATTAAGTTAAAACAATTTTTAATTAGTACGAAATAACTTTTCTAACTTTATATATTATGTATATGCTCTGTGTTGCTAGCTAAAGTATTTCAAATATGATGATATCATAGTACCTAATATACGTTATATACGGGATTTTTACCATGTACCTTGCTTTTGTTTTTATCGAGTTTCCGATATTTCAGCACTATTGCAAGCGCCATGATCACGGAGTAACTCAGTAAACTAACCGAACTCAATAAAAACAAAAACAAGGTACATGGTAAAAATCCCGTAAATAACTTATATTACTTTAATGTAAGTGACCATGAAAGTTTAAAACAATATATGATGATATTATATCAAAATGTCAAAAATATGAGTTCTTTTGAAAAATATGATAAACTAGCTGCACACGGCATGCTTTGCAATGCTCTTTTTCTGATCTTTTTTCTGACTATAAATATATACTATCCTGACATGCATACAACAACGCATATGGAACGTATAGGAAACAAACATACAAAAATAGATTTTATTTGTATGGATAGTAATGATTTGTTACATAATTATATGAATAGTAAAAGCCTGTCTTCATTTTAAATACTAACGTGTATATGCATTGCAGATTTTAAGTTTACCGATGAAAATTGATTTATATAGACTGACGTTATTTTCCGAAATACGATGGTAGATTTTGTGCTTTGTACATTTGATTTGAATGTTTTGGGGAACAGGTTGTTCGGTTCTCAAATTTTTATGGTAGTGTTGTATTGATGTCTGTATTAGTGTTACCGGAAAATCGACAGTTTAAATCGAGACTACATCGATAGTGCAGTTAATATAAAGTAAGAGTAGGTACTTATCGATAGTATGGGACACCAATAGTGACTTTATTATCTACTAGTGGACCCGAAAGACGTTGTCCTGCCTGTTATTTTTGCAGTATAGATAAATAACCTAGATACCGTCTGCAGCGCCATCTGCCGGGCTGATCTCCGGGATTCTCAGATCCCCTTGAACACACAAAAAAAAATCATTCAAATCGGTCCAGCCGTTTAGGAGGAGTTCAGTGACATACACACTCACAGAAGAATTATATAAATAAATAATAATAATAAATATTTCTTACATTCACACCAATTAGCCTAGCCCAAAGTAAGCACTGTAAGGCTTGTGTTATGGATACTAGGGTAACGGATAGACATACATATATGATACATAAATATGTAATATTTATAGAAATATATATAAACACCCACGACTCAGGTACAAATGCTCGTATTCATCATACAAACATCTGCCCCTTCCGGGATTTGAACCCAGGACCGTCGGTGCGAAAGGCAGGATCGCTACCGTTGCACCAAACGGTCGTCAAAAATATATAAAGAAAATATAATATAATAATAATAATATAAGAAAAGAAAATATAATGTAAAAAAAAATATATATATATAAAGATAGTATTGTTCTGTAAAAAAAGAAATTACTGTATGTCTTGTGTTTCAAATACTGAATGATTTGATAAAATAATGGATAATTTGAGTGTGGTGATTGTTCTCAGAGTTTGGTTTGTTTAGAGAAATTACGTATGATACAATCGTAATTTACGCGCAGCTCTCATGTGTAGATATAAAGACAATTGGTTAATGCGATATTAATATTAATTTAAACCAAGTATTTATTTAACCTTACAGACAGTTTAAATATCAGACATTTCAATATCAAATATAAAGACAACGCATCATCAAATAGTTGCACATAAGATATAAGAAATTGTCTGAAGAAAACGACAAGTGGTATGTTCTGTTATATCCACTCATATTATAAATATGAAAACAATATTTTTTGTTTGTCGGTCTTTCTCGCAACAACAAAGACGTATCAATGTGATCTTTATAGATTTTAAGCTGGAGAGGTGGGGAGTGTTTTGATTACGTAATTTTTTATCCCAGTATTTTCACGTTGCACGTGGGTGAAAAATCGGCTCACAACTAGTAATTTCCGTTTGGGAAATATATTATTTATTTTTATTGTTTGTCAAGTTAATCGTTACCTGTTGTTGTTGTGGGTGGACCATAATTATGGTTATCATGTAGAAGTTTTGCGACTAGTAAGATCTAATATCAGTGGATATGATAAGATCAGTGCCTTGCTAGGCATACTAGCAAGCCACTGATCTTATTCCACTTCATCACATAAGATCAGGTAAGATTATACTCAAAACTAATCATGATAAATCTCGCCGATATTGCTATAAGTGAAAGTTTTGATGCGTCATTTGACGTTTAGTAAAAGAGTTTGATTTTACAGTTTATTCTTATACCTAAAAGGTCAAACGAAGGTCGTCACCTAATAAGTAGACCGGTTTATTTTTTTATTATTTAGTAGTTTTCCTCGAAATGGTCAGTAGGATTTTGTTTTGCGAAGAAATATGTATATATTAAGTTGATCATTTTATTGCCTGTTTGGCGAAGTAATCTTTATCTTTCACTCTTCCATGTATTAGTGCCAAAGGGCTAGAGTCTGATTGATGAAGTGCGAGTTGTTCTTGTATCGTGGTGTTTCAGGCAGTAGTATTCGTCTCCGATATTAGGTTGACATTAGGTCAACCTTATATCTGACACTGATGAAGATTGTTTGACTACTTAGTTATTATCTAAGAAGAAGCATCTCGACATATTTAAGTTGATTGGAGGTTAAGGAATCCTATGAATAAGGACATCTAGATTGACTCGCATTTCATTTTTTTCATTTCGCATTGCATTTCATTCAACTCATTATTCAGTTAATTATTACTTATACTATTATATACCTATTCTTTAATTTTTCAATAAGTTGTGATTTAACTATGTTATTTAAATAATATACATGCGAGTCAATCTAGATTCATAAGATTCGACAACATCCAATCATGCGTTAACAAGGTTTTTTGATTCGTAATTTTGTGGATTATTTCACAGGTTACAGGTTCACTACAATCCAATGTTCACTATTCGTGCAAAGAACTAGAGATAATAATAATGTTGTAACTATGCAAAAAAAACAAATACTTCACTAAAATAGATTATTATTTACTAAATCAATAAAAATTAAGTAAACATTTATTGAGACTATTGAGGTTGTACAAGTTATAGTTAATTTTTTAAATAATATATAATTGTTTTATATAACGCAAACCCTGAAAAAACTAACACAAAATTTAAGAGAAAAATGTCTATAGTTATACTCACTTAAAACTTTTTAGGAGCTCACTTCTCGCATATTTTATTGAACAATTAACGGATCAGAATAAATCTGACATAAATTTTATAAATTATCCTTATTTTATAAAAGTAGAATAGTATTTAAAGTGGTAGCGGTATCTTAGGTTTGACCGACCGGACTGGTTTGGCTAAGTGGAAGTAGGATCACTTCTGCTTGGCTAAACCTCCAAATGGTCGAGTTCGAATCTCGTAAGAGACAGGTGTTTTGTTTTTATTACGAATTGCATTGATACCTCGTTTTCTTTCTTAGCTTCACTTACATCATCATATATCATATCAGCCGTACGACGCCCACTGCTGGACATAGGCCTCCCCCAAGGATCTCCACAACGATCGGTCCTGTGCTGCCCGAGCAGCACAGTTACAGTATCCCGTTAATATAATTACTAATATAAAAATACAATCAATAACAAAATTTTCTAACCTATGAGTAGGATATCCCACAATTAATTTTGAACCTGAGCTGTTATTTTAAGTCCAACTAATGTAAACAATACCGTATCGGGTCTTTTACAAAAGCTATAGTAAAATTAGCGGCTGGTAAGCCGGCAGGGTAGCTGACCGCCGAACGGGAGTTTCGTTTGAATGGCTGACTCAATCTGCAATTTCCACACACTCGAGCGCGTGATAGTCACGTTACGATATTAGATATCGTCACTCGAGATAGTATTGCTTATGGATTGTTCGGTAAGAACTATGTTTCAGATGGTAGAGAAAATAAGTAAGTCATATTTCTGCAAAATATAATATATAACATAAAATTTGCCCGGGTTACGGAACAGACACAACTACAAAACAGGTTGATTGATGTAACCAAAAGAGAACACCAATTGTAAAAATGTCATAAATCAATCATAGCGGTAAACTCAAACACTCCGTTTCGCAAACACGACAGTATTATTAACGATTCTAACTTTGACGATTGATCACTAGCATGTAATATTTTGTTGTTTAACATATTATTCAAATATCTTTGATATTTTATTGGGTATAATACCATTATTAATTTGAAATATTGTAGCTACCACCACAGACGGCGTTACAAAAAGTCAGATGATTTACTAATTCTAGTTTTATATTGTAGGTAGAGTAGTGCGATTTCATGGAAACGAATACTAAATGCTACCTCAAGATGCAGATTATAAATGTATTATTTAATACCTTAATGAAATTAAGTAGTTTTGGGTTGATGCTACTTCAATAACACAGGCAAATCAATGAACAAACAGACAAATATAAAAAAATTGGAAGAAATTACTTTGATTTGCATATTAACTTCAATATAAAATCCCGACAAATGTCCTCAAAATTCAGCTGACATGGTATTACTATAGAATAGCTACAGTCATGAGACCATGTCTCACCGTTTGGTATCATTTAATTTCGCCGCGTCGCTCCACTGACTCAGAAACCTCGAGAACATTTCCAATTCGAGCGATTGTGCCTCGAACGTAGTGATCATTTCTCTTTGCTCGCAATATTTGCTTCTCGATGTTTTCCAATTATCAGCCACTTGTTGTTATTTCGGGTCCTTTGACTGGAAACGTTTTAATACTCCTCGAATGTTATAATCGATACTAGATACTTAGATTGTGCTTCAAAGTGAAGATTAGATGAATTATAATGTTCTTTTGTTTGTGTAATTACAGACATTCAAAGTTTAGTTTAAATTATATTTGATTAAATTGGTTTCATAATTTATATATCTTTTTTTTCAATTTAAATGTTCTGGAAACGTAACGTAATTTATGAATGAATTAGTCGCTTATATTAAGATGTTTATTGCGAAAATTTTCTCTTTACATGTAATACGGGGTCTGATGAATGTTGTTTTTGATTTGATTTAACAAATCAAGTCGTGAGCTTACTAGTTGCTTGCGTAGTTTTACAAATATACGGAGATACCGTGTCTATGACATTATTTATTGTAGACATAGTATTTCTTCTGCTATATTGCTCTATTAACTATTTATTGTATTTATAATTATTATAATTATGTATGTGAAATAAAAAAAATGAAATGATTTTATTAAAATAATTTTCAATTTTATCTCTTCAAAGTAGTTTTGTTTTACATTACCAATTATTATTTCAAACATTTAATACTTGTTAACATAATCTGTCAGGTTGGCTATATTCAAATCATAAGAGCTGTAAATAAATGAACCAGAACAGTGTATAAACATTTGTGAAGCGAATGGATGGTAGCGAAAGAAACCTATGTTATTTATGATAGACGGTCGTTGTACGAGCAGAGAGTTGCCAATAATAACTGGAGTGGAGTGCAACGATTTATGAGAATTCCAATCAAACTGTGTTGCGCATACTTGTTACATACGGTATTTGTGACTTAGTGGCATTTAATTATTAATTAAAAGATAATTACAAGGATAATAAAGTATTACTAATCTGTTTGTACTTTTAGACTTAAAATCGCGATGTTTTATGTGAAGCGTGCAACAGGCGTCTTGTTGCAATTTTTTGCATACACGCTAGCTTTTTGAATCCACTGAAGTGACTTGAAGGTTTTTGCTGTCGTAGATTTCCTTGATCGTCATGTGAGAAGATTAGGAAAATCTATACACCATGGCACAATGTCACGTTTAGTTTTTTGGTCCCTCCATACCGGCTGTTTGTTGAATATACTTCGATTTATGTGAGATTGTTATACAGTGTAATTACATTTACTTGTTTGTACGTGCACATGTTGGTTTCCTTAATGATAGACATATATAGTGAGAAGTTAGTTTTTCTTCAATTTTATCACAGTCCATCATTGAACAATAAATCATGTAGGTATTTCCTATGACACAGACCATATCAAATTACACAATTTTAATTTAAAACACGGTTTGAGCAAGTGAACACTTCGTTTATGTGTTTAATGTTCGAGTTTTGAGGTTGTTGCAATATAATTTAGTCCATTTGTAACTCTGGTATAGGTGCTTCATTTAACTATAATAATAAAATATGTATAGGAATTTATATATGCATTCATTTAAACACAATCATAAAACCAAAGTTGATATATCCCAATATGCTTAACAACATCATTTATGTGACTATGGAATAAGTTGATTAGCGTTACGAGCACTTTACCAATTTAAGTAAAATATTGAACAATTAATGTGTGAAGCGTGTTTGATAAAAATATTAATATATAATGTCAAATACCTACATGTGAATGTTCTATAATATGTAGAGAAGCATACTTACTTCAACATTATTGAAACCATTAGGGATGCGCGGACAAGCTCTTTCAGTAAAAGCAATTACTAGGTGTTTCAATTTCGTTACGTAGCTTCGTATTTCGTATTTTTATATAAAATTAATCCTTTTTCTCTTTCTGCCAATATTTAATAATATATGCAAACGATATTATTTTTATAAGGTTTTTTTATTGATAAAGGTAATTTCGAACAACCTTTTAGTGTAGGTCTCTTTACATTACTTTACAAAACTGAATCCTAATACCTACTTTACGAATTGTTTTAATGCTTTGCGGTTTTATTCCAAATTTTTCCTTTTGTACAAGAGGTTTCTCCTCAGATGGCAAGTCTTTAATAATATAATTACTTAAAATATCTTTGTTAGATAAGTGATTGCTTACTTTTAGTTTTACCTTTTCAACAAGTTATAATTTCTGGATTTAAGCCAGTTTATATTACAAAGTAAAATAACGTCTTGTTCAAATATATTAATATTTTTTGACCTCACACGCTCGGAAAAGTTTGGTTTGTCATTCAATATTTGCTTGGAAAATTGCGTTTTATTCGCTAGCGTAGAAAAAAGTTTTAAAATTAGAACATTCTATTCAAAGAAAAACACACATGGTAACGTTCTGAATCGTCATTATAGTCTTTAGATAAACATTTTATTCTTATTTAAATTAATACTATAATACTCCGTTTTGGTTTTATTAAATTATTTTAGTTCATTAATCAATTACAAAATAAACAACAATAAATATTATTAAGAATATTTTTTTATATAAGAATTTTACATATATGGTGGGTGAGATTTCATAACATATGATTGGATTTCGGACCGCATCCTTAAAAGAACTGTCAAACTGATTATGGTAATCTTAGTCAAATCACATTTAAGAGAAACCAATTAATAGTTATTTGTTATGCAAGGCTGCAAAATTGAGATTTGGCCGCGAGTTACCTCTATTGAAACCTGAGCCAGCGATAGGATTGATCTCAACTTTGACGCTTTGCATAACAAATAATTATTACTAACTTAGCGTCCTATCCGACGCAAAGTTTAAATTGTACTAATGGACAGAAAGAATTCATTATTCCTTAAGTGTTGTGTTTTTCCATGAATCTTTAAAATGTAATATAACTAACAAAAAAAATTGTTATGGAAATCAGAAACTACGAGCGTACTATTATCATTTATCGCCCGACCAGGATATGAACCCTACAGGTCAAAGATGGCAACGTTTCATATCTGATTTTTCGAAACTCGACCGCGGAGGTTATAAATCCAAAATTAAAATTAAAAAAAATACACATGCTTAGAAAGAATCTATTCATTAGTATATTAGCATCAAATAAATAATGTGTTTGGTGAGATTGGGGTAAAGGTATTTTTTCTAAATTTATATTAACTACGTCCAGACAAAGCTACACTGCTGCAATTATATCTTAATATAGCCTATTCTGCCCGCCCAGCATACGCTACTCGAGCTATCTCGCGCACGATTGAAGAGTAGTTTGTCGACATCGACATAATATCTCGTTGTAGACAAACGGATGTTGCCTCTTGATATATGATTATTAACTACTTTATTATATAACATAGCAACACCGATATCGTTCATTTAATTTGTGTTGCGTGTTTTGGCCTTTTATTTACTTTTTGGAAATGTGGATTACATAAATTTTGACGTTGTCTGACGACTTACATGATCAGTGGTTGATCGTTTTTCGCTTAGTCAACGGTGTTTTTTTTTTTTTAAATCGCCGAAAGTTTTTGTTGTTCATTCTTTTAATAGAAGTTTATTCTTTTTACAATCTAAAATTTTAAAAATAATAAACGAGTACATTTAGTCGACGCAATATATTAAGCGACTAAGATTTGTAAAAAATGCAACGAATTTTACAAGTAGATTGATAAATGTTACTAGACAAAAAAAATATATTATTGTTACTACAGCTAATCCGATTGTTATATAAAATATTGTTACAGTTTTGATATTATTAGGTTGAAATTGACTTTGATAGGTAGATGGTCAATAAGTCGAGAAACTTATTAACGAAACTGGGTAGCCACTGGTACCTACGCTTGCCGTAGATGCGCAATTGCGATTGCGCTGTCCCGACTTTCCTATATCTATATTATATTTTATTACAATTTTGTAGTCAAAGTGTATTAAGGGTGAACGAAACGTAAACATATGTATTATACTTATATATTTTATTTATGCACATATAAATATATTGATATACTTATAATTATAGGAATATATTTATACTCATAGAAATATACCTTTGCCAATATATTTATATGTGCATAAATAAAATATATAAGTATATAACTATAAAACATATGTTTACGTTTCGTTCGCCCTTAATATACTTTAAGTACATAATTGTAATAAAACACCGCCATCGCTCCAATCGAAATAGCACACAATCCACTTGTCGTCTCTTCTCTACGTACTGACACAAAGACGAGAAATATGTCGACAGTATCGGTTAAAATGTCGACAAAACGCAATTGCCATGTTAGAGTTTGAAGACAAAAATCCGCGGCTAAGTAAAAAAAACACGTTGACATAAGAAATCGACTTCTAAGCGCAGCCAGACAGACAGAGACGACTGACGACAAATGACAAAAACACGAGAAAATGGGTAAACAAAATTTTGTTGTGTTGCGTATGCTAGGCGGGCTGGGCTTTTTTGAGAGACCATGGTTATGGTACATCGTAGGGAATTCACATGTAAGCTAGATATAGGCAAATTCTAGGTTTGATGTTATACGATTTGATACAAGCTCTTATTGCATTTGATAAGTGTGGAGCTTTTTAACTCTGTAAACAACTTTTGATAAGACATACATTCTTAACTTCTTATACGGTCTTGAGAGTTAATTTACGTGATAACGTCATAAAAAACATTGGTGAAAAATTGCATAGTTTTATGAATTGAATTGAATTATTATCACTGAATTATCATTATTTTGTATAATAATTCAATTTTTTTTCGATAAATTAACATTCGTATTATACAGATAATTATAAGTAACGACGTGCTATTAACAATTTATTTACAACTTATATACATATTAAAGATTCTCCGCAGTTGACTTTTTATACGATTGTTTATATGAGTCATAATAATTATTTAGTCAAAATTGTAACATAACCTATTATTACTACACTCGCCGATTGATGCTTCTTTTTTTAATAATCAAAGAACAAATATATGAGAGTATATCGCTAATCAATTTCTTAAAATGCAAGAATTAATTACTTTTTTGCCGCAATTGTTGTTGTAATAAACAATGGAGACCACATTAACATTTCACTTGACTTTATAAACAATTGACCAAAAATTTCACGTGTAGGTTGTGGGCTGCCGCTGTTTCTCTTCTACTTGGACGCATCGGCCGAAGGAGTGAAAGAGAGATAGATGCGTCACAATCCGAACGTTTAGGCCGATCGTGCGTCTCTCGCTTGTTCTGCGCTCTCGCTGGCACGCTCGGCTCAGGGGGAACGTGACAATGACGGAACGTGACAATCAGTCATGCTTTATGAGACGTTATCACGTCATGTTCTGTCATTCTGTAACAAATGTTTAACAACTGTAACATTCTGTAACAACTTAAATAGTTTTTCTGCTTTGATTCAGCGTGCTTATTATTTAGTCACAAGAGAAATCACACAATATCAAACCTACTCAAGGATCAGTACATGTTTCTCAAGTTTTGTGAATCTTAAAAATAATAGCTTCTCATAAAAATAAACACTCGTTAAACCTGTGGTTTAATTAAATTCCAGAAGCTCTCAAACTCCTAACTTTGCTTAGAAACTTCCATGCCTTATATCTCAATATTCATGAGGAGTATAGTATAGTGTTACGGCACTAGTTGCAGTAAGTAAGCATACAATAATCTTTCTAGTGTCCGTATAATTTAAACTTGATAAATTAAAATTTACTCATTAAAAATCTTATTCCAATTTACTACTACATCATATCATAGTGCAAAGGGTAATTAATCGCGCGGTATTCTCGGTCATACTTCCATTAAACAAATAACTATTGCATTTCACACGATGAAGTTACTAATTTCCCTAAACTTACCCAAAAAGCTCTTGATAAGCTCTGCTGCGAGTTAAATGCAGTTTAATAAAAATCCGCATGCCGTCTCATTCATTACGCATAAGTCATGCATGCATCAACGCTGTAAAGCCCATTTACAGCAAATTTTTATAAAGATTTTATTTTAACTTGCAATATACTCGTATGTTTATTCGGGGAAAACTTGCAACTTAATTTTGAAGCAGATATCTTCTACCGATTGAACTGAAATTTGTATACACATTCAGTTTGGATGACAATGCATGGTTAACTGTGTGGCGTCATTCTAAATCCAACATGGCGGCATACCCAAGATGGCAGACTAGTTATTTTTGATGCATTCCTACAATATGGGTATCAAATGAAAGGGCTTACTGAGAATAAGTCGAAAAATAAAGTGACCTCTCGCTATATCCAATATGACGGACTTCAACAGCTTAAAACTCAATTTTGAAGCAGACATCTTTGACCGATTGGCCTGAAATTTTGTATACATATTCAGTTTAGATGACAAAATATGGTTGTGACATTATTCTAAATCCAACATGGTGAAACCTAAAGATGGCGGACTAAATATTTTAATGCGTTCCTAAAATATGGGTATCAAATGAAAGGGCTTGCTGGGAATAAGTCGAAAAATTAAGTGAGGTCACTCTAAATCCAATGCTGTTTGTTTCATGTTTTAATGCTTGCCTACAATATGGGTATAAAATGAAAAGACTTACTGAGAATACGAATGCGTGTTTTAAAAAAAATGAGGTGCTGAACATAAACTCTGTTTCTCCAATCCGTCTGGAACTTTTGTGTTTTGGGGTTTTTGAAATTGTATATACAGATATATATTTTGAGGTCAAATTGTTCGAATCTGTGGTATCAGCTGGTTAACTTTGACTTGTATAATTGGGTGAGAGTGAGTGAGTGATTGCTATCGAAGCCTACGATAGCATTAGTTTGCAACCTGTCTAGGACAAAGATAACTCCAAAATTAAACTAGAACAAAATTCAGGGTAGTACCGTCGACAGTACCGCAGTATACTTCGGCTCGAGGCTCTTCGCTGCTGGTCAAGCATACATGGCCTTAAGAAGGGAAAAACATTAGAAGAATAGAATTATTGACGAGCTAGACTGTTCGAAATTAACCGGCAAACGACCTTGCAACAATGATGCGTTGAATGAGATGAACAGACTGAGAAACGTGTCGACCGATAACTAAAAAGTAAAATATAAATTAAAAATAAGAAACCTTTTTTAAATTTCGTTAAAAAGAAAAAATAAACTTATACTTTAAAACTTTTACTATCAACTTATAACGTCATTAAACAAATGATATGATATAAAAGATTAACATACAAATGAAAACAAAGATTTAAAATTTTGAATGTTTTGAGATATGTCACTGCTGTAAGTGACTTAGTTTTTATTCATTAGCGTGGCTAACATTATTAAACAGCAGAATAAAAAGGCTAAAAAAAAAAATTAAATTGAACAGTTTAACAACAACAGAACAGAAACAATCGGCGTTGATTATATCTTAGTTGTCTTTAATTTACTGTGTTTGACATTGATTCTCGATTATACTATCTAGTTAAAGTACTCAATAAGTGAAAGACTCCCGATTGAAAGTCTAAATGGACTAAATTCAGTCACCTCTTGTAGACTGCGATTCAACTTATTTGTAAACTATACGGGGTTTAATTTGTATAAAATGAATGATTTACATCATAACTTTTAGGTGTTTATTAGATTGTGTATAAATACAGAGTGTATCTACGTTCACGATTAATTTACGTCCTATCCCTCATTATACATAAGTAATTTTGTCAACACATGTACAGTACGTCATGAAACTTAAATAAATCAACCCGAGTAGCAGCTTGCTTATGGTTTCTCACATAACCGACAGATCTGAATATTATAAGCGTTGATCTCTGTGACATCAATACTGTATCAATCTAGGATATTCTGTAACTTAGTCACAATATCATTTAAATTTGTTGTTTTGTTTTAATTATGAAATTATGTTGCTGTTTTCTAAAAAGTAGTGTACAGCTGTGCATTGTTACTGTCAGAACGTAATAAAATAACCTTAATAGTTTTAGTAATATATATTCTATTTTTGTGACTATCAATGTCCAAGTTCCTGGTTGTTATTAACCTGTATGGCAGTTTTACGAGTGTTTCAATGACTGTCGGCTTTTAGCTTTGTAGAATAAAACTATATACATTTTTATATAGCAACAATATTCATTGTAAATACAAACTTGCAAATGAACGTTGGAACTTTTTAGTGGCAAATGTTGGTTTTAAATAGTGGTCATATTCGACAGTAACTAATTTAATTTTAAAGTTCGAACGTAATGTTCGAGTTGCTTGAATACCGATTTTCATGGTGGCGTCACTCCGAGGTCCCGGGTTTGATCGCCGGCCGGGTCAATATAGAAAAATAATTTTAAAATTAAATTAAATTAAAAATAATATACAGGCTCGTGTCTGGGTATTGTGGTAACGTTATTTCTGAATTCTGTAACATAAGTGTTGTAGCTACTTAATTTCATTCATAACAATGTATGTGAAGTTGTCTAATATTTTTTATTTATAAAAAAATATAGTACTTGTGTAGTACCAGTCAATTTAAATATCTTGCTCACATTGTTACAGACGATTTTAAAGCCGATGCTGACATAGAAAATGGCGATGTTAATTTGGGCAAACATAAAGCACCTAAGCTTTTCGTTGCTCTGACGTTCAAATAATAATAAAATAATAATAATAAATTTATTTCCAAATAAGTTTAGGCTAGATACATTTTACATCTTAAAAACTTACTAATATAAAATAGTGACTGAAAATTATGTTATTGGAAACTCCCATGGATCAGCTTCAATGGCGCAATGTCTGTTACGCCATAACTTCCCGAGTTCTTAACCGATTTTAATATTTTTGCGTGGAATCGAATCAACAGGCTTAGGACCAGATGGTGACGGAGCCCGAATTTTGAAATTAGCAATAATTCCCATCGCACCAAAAAAAAATTTTTTTTTTAGGTATTACGCTCCGCTCCAATACATGGTGCTAGCGTAGCTTTATGCTTAGCGACTGCATCGCCTAGTTATTGTATGCAGGTTGATTAGTTGACATGACATAAATTAGGGTTAGTAGTGCATATAATTATTAGGTACCTAAACATAGTAAAATTGTTTACTTGTATCTTAGGTATTAAATGCTTTAGTTAACATTTTTATTTCAATAACAATAAAAAGAATAAATTCCAGAACTTTAGTGCTTACAAAGCGATTCGGATCCGCTTATTGTGCCTCATTTTTATTAAGTAACAACTTGTAACAATTTCTCTGTATCGTTATAACTTTTTCATTTTTTTTTTTTTTTTTCTCTTTATTAGGAAAAGCAAACAACTACATACTATTGTTTTATAAATAAATGTTGGCCTTAAGTAATAATAATAGTGTATATGCAGTCAAATACGCTATCCACATATTAATAAATGTGAATCTTAAATATAAATTATGCAAAGCGAGTACTTGCTAAGCAACAAAAGCTAATCTTAAGAGTGCAGTTAAGTACAGCTGCCAGCAATAAGATGCAATCCCACGTTTCACACTATGTCAGTATTTTACTAATAATAATTGTACTTTGTTTGATCTGCATACCTGTTAGTGCCAGCGACTGCACATAATACCAAAATTAATTATTTTAAAAAATAATGTAACCATAATAGAGAGTATCAATCCATATACCAATAAAAGAAACTAAAGAATAGAAAAAATATCACTTAAGCGTGCTAATTATATTACAAATGTAACGCTTGAACTGACCCTCAGAAAGATGGAATATGTCAGAGTCAACAAAGTTATCATTATAGATATCAGTCATTCGACGCAGAGGTGAGCGGATACCTGCATTAGTACGACATTTAGCAGTTGCGAATAGCTTACGAGCGCGCACCTCCCGCCTATGGACCGTTCTTGGTACAATATAACACAATCCGTTGGTCAATTCAGTACAATCAAATTTATTATTAATGATACCATGAAGTATCATACACACAAGGAGCTTACGCCTGGACTGAAGAGAGAGCAGTTTGTACTTATTTAACAGCCGATCATGTGACATATATGTGCCATAACACCTGTAGTGCATGGATCGCAGATATTTAGACTGCACATTTTCAATAAAATCAATATACTTATTGTACAGAGGGTTCCAAATTGGTATGGCATTCTCAAGTTGGGAGCGCACCAAGGCTTTATAAAGATAGAGATACGTACAGGGTTTCTTAAAATTCTTAGAGGATCTCATTATAAACCCATACATTTGAAAGGCCTTTTTGACAATTTTTTCAATATGGAGGTCCAAATGCATTTTATTATCCAATATGATACCTAAATCACGAATAGATGTGACTTTGTTTAATGAGACATTACAAAGAGAATAGCCATAATTTATAATATTATGTTTTTTGGAAAAATTAATATAACTACACTTGGACAGGCCAAAATGCAATTTATTATCGTTACAGTATTTAGAAAGCCTGTTTAAATCCTGTTGTAATAGAATACAATCAGAGATAGATGTAATCGATTTATAAACTTTTAGGTCGTCAGCATACAATAAAAAGTTACAATTGTGAAAACACTGTCCTATATCATTAATAAAAATGATAAACAAAAGCGGACCTAGGATCGACCCCTGAGGCACGCCTGAAGTAACATGAATACTCTGCGATTGAAACCCATTGATAACGACCTTTTGGCTTCTGTTTATTATATATGACGAAAACCAGCGTAACAGATTGCCTCGTATGCCATTATAGGCAATTTTCCTTAAAAGCAGTTCATGGTCTACCTTGTCGAAGGCTTTTCGAAAGTCGGTATATATAGCATCCGTTTGAGCATTATTATCCATATTTTCAAAAAGAAAAGACACATATATAATGAGATTGGTGATAGTGGATCTACCCTTTACAAAGCCATGTTGTTCTTTTAAGATGCTTTTATGTAAAACTGGATAAACTTCATTATGAACCAATCTTTCGAAAAGCTTCGACAAGGCAGATAGAATAGAAATTGGTCTATAATTCTCCACCTTATGCCTTGAGCCATTTTTATGTACAGGCACTATATTTGCCCTTTTCCAGATCTCAGGAAAGATTCCAGCGGTAATGCATTGGTTATAAATAACATACAGAGGCTTACAAATACTTTTAGCTGTTTTAACAAGGAAGAGAGCCGGAAGTCCATCTGGGCCAGAACCTTTCGAAGGATCTAAGGACTCAAGTTCTCTGAGGATCATAGTTTCACTAAAGTATAAATCACATAAATGAATATTGTGAGGAGCAGATGTCGAGGGCTCAGACCAATTTACAATAGACGGAGTTGACGGCTCATATACAGAGTAGAAAAACTTAGAGAATAAGTTACAAATCATATCAGGTTCATCGGTTACAAAACCATTATAACGCATATGCGAGGGAACACCAGATGAAGTTTTGTAATTGGAAATGTAAGACCAAAAATGTTTAACATTGCTTTGAATATTATTTTCGACCGAGGCAATATATCTAGCGAAACATTTACGAGCTTCTAATTTGAAACGTTGCCTATAAATCGAGAACTGTTCATAATGAGATGCATTATTATATTTTTTCCATCTAACCCATGATTTTTGTTTATTCTTGGCGATGTGAATTAAGGAAGATGTAAACCACACGGGATATCTCGCAGACTTATAAGACACCGGTGGAGCATGCTTTTTAATAATATTAAAAACTTCATTGTAAAAAATCTCAACTGCCTCTTCCACATTACTCGTATTAAGCAATGTAGACCAGTCCTGTTTATCCAAGTCCTCAATTATAGACTCGTAATCGGCTTTGTGAAAGTTGTACTTCACAAGTGATCGTCGTCGCATAGTAGGTGATGGTTTGATATTTAATTTGAAATTAATACTAAACGGCGGGTGGTGGTTGTCTCGGGGTAAAAAAGTATTCATAAGCGGAGTGATTTTACATTCAATATTGGAGATCAATAAATCTAGTATGTTACCTCGAATATTCTTAATGAAATTATACTGGCTAGCATTATGTAAGGACATGAACTGCGACAGTTGGATAGATATCGGCGTCGATGCAGTACAATCAAAAGCTCCGATACATGCATCTTTTAGAATCCATGTGATCCCAGGTAAATTATAGTCACCAAAAAGTGAAAAACTAACTACGGAGGTGTCTTCGAGAAATGTTGTTAATAATTCTAAATACGCAAAATACGTGTCAGATAAAGTATTAGGAGGTATATAGACTGCAGCAACGACATGTCGCTTTAAGCCACATGTGCTAGGAAGGCAAACGCACACATTCTCGATGTTATTCAGCAAGGCGTTCTGGTACCTTGAGATAACAGGCACAGGTCTTAAACTCTTCATAACCGCAACCAAGACACCACCCCCGTCCTTCTTGCCAGTAACGTTACGATTGCGATCACAACGATATACTGTATAACGCTGATCTATAAATTCGCTATTATTAATTTCTGGTATTAACCAAGTTTCCGTCAGAACAATAAGGTCATAAGCATGAGATAATATATTCATATACAGTGTGTGTAATTTAGTACGAATACCTCTGCAGTTTTGATAATAACATACTATATTAGCCATTCTTGATGACAGAATAGTAAATTAATGTTACAATGCAGTTAGACAAAAACTTAATACTAAGAAATATAAAATAAATAAAGTATGCAAACCCAGCACAATATGACACTCTATATAATTGTTGATTACATACTCTCCCAAACATAAAATGGCGATAAAATAATTTTATTAAAAATTTGACTGCACATACACTCGAGATTGTTAAATCAGATTGACACAGCGCTACAATAGCAAATGAGCTACGATAAAAAATAAGCACAAAATTGAAATTAGAAAAAAACATTTTGTTAGGACAGAAGGCCTTAACTAAACTATTATGAAATCTAGCTAAGTTTCTTACTTGAACCGGCTTTAATCTTAGAGAGGTCTGTCTGAGTTCGTATAGCGATAGCGGCATGATTGTTGGATTCCCGTACAAGAATAGTAGCGTGCTTAATCCAAACGTATTGAAAGTTCTCTTTCTTTGCAGCTTCACGACAGTCACGAAAGAGCTTCTTCTTATTTAATGTTAAATGCTCATTCATAAAGACCGACCTAGGTGCACCAGGAATGCCAATATCTTTGGTCGTAACCCCTTTAGCCTTACGAAACGTACTCAGTATGTTATCTCTTAATATTCGTGATGAAACCTGAACAATAATATTTTTTGATCGATTTGTATGGGTTTGCGCTTGTGGAACACGATGTATAGAAAGTACATCTCTCTGCTGTATAGATAGATTGATATGTTTACCAATATTTGCCAGTAGTTCCATCAGGTTTTCGTCTCTTTTTTCTGGGACACCACATATCTCAATATTACAGTTTCTAGCATGCTGCTCCACAGCTTCAATCTTCGACTCAAGTGAAGATACGATTGCAGTGGTTTTATTGTTTACCACACATTCAGTCTCTAACTTTTCGACGCGTTGAACCAATTTATTATTCGTGTCACAATTAAAGTCCAGTGTATTCTGAATATCCAATATATCACTTTTTAAGCTATCGTACTTTTTGTCCATTTGGTGTATTTTGTGCTCCAGATTAGCCTGTTCATGACGCAGAGACGCAAGTTCTCCTTTTATGTCCTTCGTGGTCTCAGATAGTGTATCTAAGTCGGAGCGCATGCTATCAATATTCTGACCAATTTGAGATATTTTTTTATTTAAATCTTCTCTCAAATCTTTGAGCATGTTTTGCATTACATGTGTAAATTGCTTAAAAGATTCCGTTAACTCACAGTCAGGGTGCTTGCGTTTTCGTTGTGACACATTCTGCAGAGCATCAATTTCTCTGCTCAAATCAGGGTTAGAAGAGAATTGCTTAGATGGTAAACGCAGCATAGTGATGCAAATTCCAAGGTACTATGGATTTAGTGTAAACAAAAATATGTTATATTTATTTATTTTCGTATCGCTAAAGTGTCGCAAGTACCTCGGTAGGGGGGCCGTGTGACGAAGTTGATACAGTGCGCGTAGGTAGCCGCACAAACGATGCACGATTCCAGTAATGTTATGTGAGGTAGGTCAGGGTCGGCGAAATATTCTATAGAAAAAATATGCTGTTTTCTCTTCAATTTCACAATGTAATGAAACGAACTATATCTTGTTCTGAAGGTCACTTAACAGTCTTGAAAACTACACTTGTGGTTGTAGCACTTTTAAACGTTTTACTTTAAATTAAAATAAAAGAATACGGAGAGTTACAAACGTTGTTGCTCAGCAGGCGCTCGATCGCTTATGTTTAACCAGTCTTGTATGGTTTTTGTTAAATATATAATTTTATTTAACATATTAAAATAAGACTCAATTGATGTTCTATCAGAGGGCAGCACTTATAAGAATTTAATTTTGTATCATCTGCATTTTCTGTTACCTCTATCCTGTCTGTCGATTGATCTGTACTCTGTGGAAAGTAAAGTGTTACAGTGTGCAACAGAATATCTCAATTTCATTTGATAAACCTAGAAACCCATATAAATCCAACATCTAAAAGTTTTCTTGGAATGGAATAGATACAGAGCAAATAATTTAATCTGTTATACAAAAGGCTCTCAAAAGCAAAAGAATCTATGATAGTGAGCTGTTCAAATAATTCAGTTAAACAATAATATTTACTCGCCTTTTGATGGTTACAGGAGCGGGATTATAGGTCGTTAGTGAATCCTTTTTTATGAAAGTTAGTAGTATATACAACTGACAGAGAGAAAAAACAACACATTGAATAAGGAGTTCTGTCGTGGGGAAGCGGAAAGGTCGAAAAGTGCTTACTTTCAGAATAGCTAATTTCTGAGTTAATTCTAAACTCAGCACTGTAGTTTTATGGGTACCTTCCCAAGATGTTATGCAATATACTAGCAGTAACTGGCAAAGCGCTAAATAGACATCTTTCAATGGTCTATTTCATGACATGTCTTAAGCTTTTAAAGGCGTATACTAATTTTCTAACTTTTGCAGTAAGGGCTTCCACGTGTGCTTTGAGATTAAGATGTCTATCTATAATTACGCCTAAATATTTTATTGTAGGTGTACTGCTTAATATGGGACACATACAGGCGATATTTGACGTGTTTATATGTTTATGTTATTTAGAGTGAATTTTGGGTTGGCTGGGGTATTGAGTTACAAGAGAAACTCATGTACTTAGTTTTATCTATTCACTTGGTCTAATCCGTCTTGTGCCATTCTGAATACGTCATTCCAGTTTTCAGTACTAAAGAGCAGTGCCGTGTCGTCAGCGTAAGATATTATCCTACCTTTTTGGGTAGGGTGAGGAGGCACAAATCCTTATCCTTACTAATATTATAAATGGGAAAGTGAGTTTGTTTGTTTGTTTGTTTGTTTGTTTGTTCCGCTTTCACGCCGTAACTACTGAACCGATTGCTTTGAAATTTTGCAGACGTAAAGATAAAAGTCCGGATTAAATAATAGGGTACTTTTTATCCTGGAAAAAAATTGATATTCCCGAGGGAAAACAAAAACATTGTTTGCTTGATGGATGGATTGTAGATGGCGCTGTGTGTCGTTTAAAACAACGTAAAATATTGCAAACGAATATAAACATGTAAATTTAGAAGCTAAATGATACGATAATGAATCCCCGAAAATGAGGAATTCCCGAGGGATGACGTACAATTTGTTTTATCGTCTAAACTGTTTTTTACATCTACTTATATGTTGCAAACGAATATGAACATATAAATTTTGAAGCTAAATGATACGAAAATGAATCCTCGAAAATGAGGAATTCCCGAGGGATGACGTACAATTTGTTTTATCGTCTAAATTTTTTTTTTACATCTACTTATCCTGAAATCACTAAAGTCAACGAATTACTAATTGGTATAAGTATTAGTTACGTTATTTAGTTCTTGAGGTATGCGATAGATGGCGCTGGGTGTTTTTTAAAACATGGTAACGATGTGTTTTTTAAAATACATAAGAAGTGGACTGATAGCTTACGCTATTTAGTTCTTGAGGTATGCGATAGATGGCGCTGGGTGTTTTTTAAAACGTGGTAACGAAGTGTTTTTTTAAGATACGTAAGAAGAAAAGTACAGAAGATAAATGAATTATATGAATTTTGTATCCAGCGTTACATCGCGCTTCATAGATTTTTCCGTGGGATTGAGAAGTTTTCTTATAGTTGTGCTTTATACCGCAATATAACCGAATTCCACGCGGGCGAAGCCGCGGGCGGAAAGCTAGTCATTAATATATACGAGAAATAGCTAGGATCCTATTTTACTACCCTGGGGCACACCATATTCGATAACAAGTTCTTCACTTATTATATTATATATTTTAACCCTTTGGTTCCTATTGGAACATTAATCTTTCAAAAGATTATGCGGAAGTCCCCTGATTCCAAGATTATATAGTTTTTTAAGCAGAATAGGAACAGAGATCTTGTAAAATGCTTTTGCGAGGTCAGGGAATATTACTAAGGACTTTTTGAGCATCAAGTTGTCTAGTACTCGTAATATAGTCAGTTAGTTAATGTACACCATTATTTGTCGATTTGTTAGACCTAAAGCCGTATTGAGTGATAGCAAAAATCTGTATTCCTCTAAATATTTCACAAATCTGTTATAAATTAGAAAATTATTGTTATAAATTTGGAAATGGATGGTAGTATAGTAATAGGGTGGCAATTATTAAAACTATTCTTTCCACCATTTTTGTTGATCGGATAAATGAGGGCTTTTTTTAATGATCGAGGTAATGATCGAACTTTTGAAAGGCATTCATTAAACAGGTTGAAATCACGTCACATGCGCAGTAGCAAGTTTAGGTACATTATTCACGACTGCGCATGTCACGTGATTTCAAAATCATGTTCAACTTATTTGCCGGGGATAATACGTAAGTTGATGAATTAGGTAGTGTTTAAATTTCTTAATAAAGGAAGAGGGAATTTTGTCAAAGCCGGTAGCACAGCCATTTCCCAAAGTTGTGATATTTTTATCAACTTCATTTTCGTTAGTATCAAATGGGACAAATGAATGCAATGTTGGTAAACAGGAGAAGTGCGAGTTGCTTAGAGGTAAATTATTGTAATGAGATTGTGCTATTTCGACTATTTTTTTTCCAATATTTACAAAAAACTATTTGCCGAGTTAACCAATTGGCCTGTAGTAGTTGCAGACTTTACGATTAGATGATACGCTGATTATTTCATGTTAGTAGTATTAGTGATAGTTTTTCTGACTGGTCATAAGTTTTGCTTGCTTTGATCCGCATTTTGTAATGTTTCTTAAGATACTTTTGTTTTGCAAAAGTATCTTAAGAAACATTACAAAATGCAAAACATGAAAAACTGAGTTATGATCCGTCACCGAATTCAATACTAAAGTTCTTAAAGTTATGTTAGTTTTAGCTAGGATAATAATGATCGATACACTTTTCTTCCCATTTTGGTAAAAGATGGATGGGAAGGAACCCTAAGCAAGCGGCGAGCGTAAGATATTATAGTGAATTATGCTCTGTATTTGCGGGCTTAATGTGGACTTTAAAGTCGCCGATTAGGAACACATTTTTGAATGAGGACAGCTGTTGTGTTACAATTTCCTCCAGTGATTGTAGAAAATTTGTTATATTGCGATAAGATGATGACCGATAAATAACAACTATTGCAGTGTCATCACAAATTTTTGCGATGAGGCGATTTGCGTCTATGATATCAGTTTCCTCTATAATATCTTTTGTCGTCTCATTTTAGTATATAAACATATATGTGGATTACACTATACTTGTTGACTACTAGTATATATAACATTTATACACTATAAGTGTATAAGTTGATGACTGATAAAATACACAAAATATAAAGTGAAAATTAAAATATTTTTACCATTATCAAGTTTATATCACTGAGATTTTACAGCCCAGTCATATGTTCTAATTTGCGTTTTAATTATTTATAAAGACTGGTGGGTTATAGCCATTTCTGTTGAAATTAAGTTAAAGAGACAGAGCGGTTGTTAAAAAGGGGGAAGACCTTAAAAGAATTATATCGTTTAGTTTTCACGATTTCATAGATAAATTAAAAAAGAATTTCAACTTTATGCGAGTTTATTCCATTGTGACTTAGCTGTATAGATACTTAGTTATAAAAGATCTCTAGATAGTTTTCACGATGTTATACAAGATTTTACCCAAGTTTAACGCAAAAAAGAAAAGCAAACATTTTAAAAGCATATTTAATATATTTAATTCATAATCTATGATATGGCGTCTTAATATGCACTCCATCATTCTGCAAAAAGTTGTTAGAGATGTGTGAGTGTGAGATAACCAGTAAGAACTAATATTTCTATATCTACATGTATCTGACTTAGCTGTCAAAGTTACAATTAATGCTTCAGATATTTTGTAAGAAGATTAGTACTTAGTACTATTAATAATTGAGGAACAGTTTATTGGGCCGCCTTTACTGATTCGTGTTCATATGAGGAGTCTATATCTTTAAAAAAGTGTTTTATTACATTACCCATCATTATTATGTTAAGCTGAGAGACGTTGGCTATGCGGCGCTCTAGGCGCTCTCATAGTCGATGGAACTCAAATACCTAACATTGCCACCTAAAACGTATCGTGTTTTCTTTTGCGACACCGCTGCCATACACATCATTAATCCTTTCAGCTGTTTCTGCAGCACTGGTGCCAAGGTAGAACTCGTTGTCGTATATATAAAGCGATATTTCATGTTTTCCATTGTGCGATATTATCGACGTCAAAGAAAAAAACTAATCAGGAAAAAACAAATGAATTACTGTTTTCGAAAGTCAAATGTACCATCTAAATGGATTTATAAATTCGAATTTCTTAATCACAAATTTCCGATCATAGTGGTCAGTACGACAAAACGCCAATTTCATATGTAAGGACATAATATTTAAAAGTCGTATAACGCCATTTGTTTCAATACTACCAATCAAAACATTATGGGCAGAAGCAGATCATTGATGTGGAGCAAAAACACAGTATTATTGTAAAACTCTGAACATTCTATTTCATTGCTTAATGTAACACGTTTAAAGTATGGTCCGCTAACTAGCAGTTTATTATCTATGTACTTTCTAACAACTTTTTATCGCCTTATAGTACTCTTAACTCAGAAGATATCATTTGTTTTCCATCCCAGGGATAGACAAACATCGAGTCGATACGTATGATTATGATTTCGCCTAATGGTTGCTAATTCTTATAAGTAATTTTGACGTAGGTGTAATGGGTGAGCCGCATGACGCCCCGTTACTTAGGTGTCGCATCGATATACCTCGTCAACTGTTCATTAGGCCGTGCATAATTAATTTTCGGTGTTTCCCTGGCGGGTAAAGTGCGTGGCTGATATTCGTTGCCTTAATAATGACTTAAAATAGTTCATTGTCTTAATAGTTTATCAACTATGTAACTCCTTGAGAGTAAGCTGTATTTCAAAATACTATGCTAAATAAACTACAATGAATTTCACCATATTATAGTTTCAAAGGAATCTTTGATCATCGAGCTATCAATGAACATGAAAGACAAATTGTATATTTTTTATATAACAACAGAAAACAATTAAAATAATAATATTATTTAAAATTTCATTACTAAAAAATAACGAGACATGGTGCTCTGATCCTGCATCGGGTTTTGCAGTATAACTATATTAACGAAGGTGAGAGATGTATTCGCCATTGATGTTAATACTCAGTTCGTTCCAGTCAACGAACATCTTCCCGAGCATTAGTTAATAGTTTCAGAGAAATACGTCTCCGTATCTCACGCAACGCTGCAATGGAATGAGTTTCGTATTCTGGTACCGTATACGTACTGACTAATGTCTATTTTATAAAAACATTTCAACACTTTGATATATCTATACTCAATCTGGCAGCGCTGAAAGGACAGTAGTACCGTTCAGAGTGTAGATCAAATGGCTTTCTCATAGTGTACAAACGGCTTATTACTTTCAAATAGTTATTATGTTTGGATCACCTCTTTAACTTCCCGCTAAGAAAATCGAAGATTTTCGAAAAATCGGGAAGTTATTGTTTTACCCCGTTTTGCAAATATCGAGTTTTCAACAGATCTTGACGTTTTGGGGTCTGTATGTGTGTGTGTGTGTGTGTGTGTGTGCGTGCGTGTGTGTGCGTGTGTGTGTGTGTGTGTGTGTGTGTGTGTGTGTTACATACAACCACTTATAACTTTTGAACAGTTTGACCGAATCGAACCAAACCAAATGCGTTCCAAAGAGTTTCATCAAACTTAGATTTGAACCGATTCGGACCGGTAGATTTAGAAAAAAGTAAAAAAAAAACTGAAAAAATAATAATATGTGTTTTTTATTAAATAACTTTTGAACGGCTTTACCGATCAATTCCAAAAACTAATCAGCTCTTAACCTCAAAAAACCACGTCGATCGCGCCCAAGTGCGTCAAAATCGGTTGATTCGTTCGTGAGATATCGTTGACGAAAAAAATCTAAAAAAGTGTTTTTTTTGTAATAACTCCGAAATTTTTTTTGTTCCAATTTTTTTCTGAAGTTTGAAAATCTACATCAATTGCCGCCAACCGCGTAAAAATCAGTTGATTCATTCAAAAGTTATGGCAGTCTGAAAATTTAAAAAATCGTGTTTCATCAAACTATTATTAGCCTTTTTTGAGCTCGGAGAGCTCAAAATAACACATAAATTATATTTTTTAGCTCGAAGAGCTCAGAAACATTGTATTGAGTGGAATTTTGAGCGCAAAAGCATAGAATTAGAGGGAAGTTACAGGGATCGCCTTTAGGGCCAACCGTTTTCCCGATTTTTTTTCATGAATGAGCTCAATTGTCGATAAGAAATAAATCCGTATAAAAACCACAAGCGAAGTAGGTGTCCTATGTCAGACGAGTCCAACAACAACCAATAAAAAGCCAATTTGTTGATTCTGGAAGCGATAAAAGTGTGTTCCATTTACTTATAACTTCAATCAAACGAGGGTTTTGTTGATTTGGATTCAGAAGTATTTATAAACTGAAATTCGTATAAAGAAAACCAGCAGCGATTATATTTTTTATGTAGATAAGTTTGGTAAACTTTGTCGTGTATTCCGGTTAATTCAGTTCGTAAGATTCGTTGATCGGCATGCGAATAATTTCAATATATTATATAAAAGATATTGAAGCTGAGGATTGAATTTCGATGAATCATATAATTTTCCATAACCATTTGTGTTGGTGCTGTTATTTAGTCATGTGAAAAGACTGTTATCAAAAAATATGGAAAGGCGGGAACGGGCAAAATATTTCTAAGTTTTCTTGTTAACATAAAGACAGTTTCCTCGAACGCAGAACGTAGGTTTACTTGTTGCATTGATTAGTCATTTTCAATATCAGTATAAAACACTTTTTTACGGATTTTTGCGCATGTTTTATTTTATTTTATATTTAATCCTGACGTTTCGACTCCTTTCCAGGAGCCGTGATCACAGGATGACTAAGATGATGGTTGTCATGTATTTTCTACTACCTTCACAATATTTTAATCGGGCACGTTCCTAATTATTAAATTATTTTATATAGATCAAATTGTTTTATTTTTATTTTTACACATTATTTAGTTATTTAATTAATTCTCGATACATTATCTACGATTACATTGTATACTACAGAGTCTACTACCAGTTTGGAAATTGGGAGGGCCTTCCGAGAAGAACTGGCGAAAGAAACTCGGGCAGGGGGACCGACCTCCATCTTACTGTTTAATTATTTGCAAAAAGAGCTAACTACATCATCAGGTCTTGCAGTGTGTGTTTTTGTAGGTATTAATTTATTAATTATGGGGTCCCAAGCAGGTGGAACGCTCCAACCTTCGTCTCTATTGAAATTAGGATTTTTCCTAATTTCAATAGCCTCGCGTAGCATCCTAGGAACAAATCTTTGTTCTCTAGCGAGAATTTGTGGTTTATCAAAACGAATATAGTGGTTTGGCCCCTCAAAAGCATGCTCACACACTGCAGACCTATTATCGCGCCTATGTTTCATGTCAGCTACGTGTTCTTTAATGCGCGTAATTTTCAATATGTCCTGAATTCCTTTGTGCTCCAGTGAAGTAACGGAATTCAACAGAAAGTTCACAAAACTTCTTACATAAACTTGGAAAGTAATTCTTTTTCAAGTCATTTTCTTTCCACCTGTGCGCCTTTAGACGCACATTAAATGAAATCAAAATACTCGTATTTTTATACTCAACTAGCTTTTGCCCGCGCTTCGCTCGCATTAGGTTTGATTTTGAGTGAATGAATGAATGTCAAACTCAGAAAATGAAAAAAAGGTGCCAAAACCACCAAACTACTGGGTGTGCTTACTTGTGAGCAAGCTACGTAGAACTGGCCATGGGAGAAGCAGTTTTCTCTTAAATCTATCTCAACAAATTTGAGTGTTCGTTCTTGAGACCTATCAAAGTCTGCTTCGCGATGATGATGTCATCGCGAAACAGACTTTAAAGGGAAACTGCAATCGTTTAAATTGAAACGGAAGATCGTTTCAAATCTAAGGAACTCGTAGTATAAATACAGTTTCCCCTTGCCCACACCCAGTTAAAATTGTGGCTTTCCCTATATTTTTATTGCATAATTTAGGGAGTTTTAAATTTTTCAACAATATAACAGGATTGCCTACGCGTTGAATAAGCCTATAGTACGGCAGACCCAATGGTTTCATCGAATTCAGAAGTTCTATAGGGTAGCTCGTAGCGTCACCTTTGTTGCCCACCCTGTCTTTAGAAGTGTATACCATTTCTTCCCCTCTAAAGATTTTAGATAAAGATCATAAAGATCATAAATAGCTGCCACTTGATCGTTTTTTAGAGCTACGACGGTGCAAAAATAGTATTCCTGTTTGGTAATTTTTAAAAACCTTGCTTCATATACAACAGTGCTTAAGCATATTGTGTAGTATGCCGGTTAGGCACATATTTATGTACTTAATAGGAAGTAAGATTAGGCCCATACAGCTGATAATAATTGTTAGATCACAGATATGTAGATGACCTAAAAATTAATTATCATCAGTATAACAGTACCTATACAAGCGTATATTTGTGTTCAACATTGCTTAAAGTTCTTAACCATTAACTGAAGTGTTAACTGAATTAAAGGATATAGGCACTTATTTTTAGCAGTTGGTCATTTAAGAACTGGATTAAGGTATAATATCAAAAACTATAATGGAAGTCCGTTAAATAGATTTATAACAGATTTTTTGTCCTGTTGTGTCCGGCGGATTAGAATACCAGTAACACTTCACATTTAAAGGTGTCGTAAAAGGCGGAAGTAACCACTGCTCGCTTCAGTTAGATCACAAAATAGGCAGCAGCGTTATCCGAATTATAGTCTTTTATTGCGATTTTCATATCGCCAGCCAAGCGTGGAGATTATTGCAAAACCCTCATTAATGGGGTAGCCTTAGAATTGGGGTAGTCTTTCAGCTAAGATCATAAATAGGAACATAACATTGTGGAGCAAAGATTGGATTTTAATTACGTATTAATTTGGATGTTTGTAAAGTCGCTATCGCTATTACTCCTTGAATCATGTGTTTGCTTACCAATTTGCAAGGAATAATACTTTAAGTTTTATTTAGAGTTTATCGGTACACAATATGAATTTAAAGAGTTTTTAATAATAAAATGACGCATCAAATTCTGGTAATTCAACACAGTTGGAAGAAATAGTGTCGAAATGTCCAACGAACGAACACAACAACAACGAACTTTCTCATAAACCTATTAAAATCTTCCCAGCTGGCGCAAAAGCCTTCCCGTGTATAAAAATCGTAGGGAGAATGCGCTATAATACATCACCCACCTAAAAAATCCGGTGCAGATTAATGGACGCTAACGACTGCAAATGCAGCCGAAATCAACGGCTTAAGGTAGCTTCTGAAGCATGTTCATGTCAGACATTGTAACTATCGAAGCTCGACAGTGAGATTTTATTTTCCTGTTGCTGATATGAAAAATAACGTAGTGAAAGAAATTGCTGTTATTGTTGTAAGTCATATCAATACTTTTAATAATGAAATTATACCCTTTTACTTATAATATACTTGCCCGCCTTTTTTTACTAAAGAATTCCTTAGATATGTAAGTAGGATTTAAATACATAGATAACAAATATAAATATGTCGGGGGGAACGTCAGGATTTTGGTCCGAACTTTCTGATATCTTATGGGCAGAGTAGAAACGTGCACTGATATGATGATATAATTTTTGGACACAGTATTAAGAACCACGTAGCACGTAATAAACTAGTTATAATAAGGTACTTAGTGAAACGTAGGACAGTTCCAGGACAACGTCTACATTCGATGGCGACTCGATCCAAAGTGAATCGGAGCTCGCATGTTGACAGCATCACGACTCTGTCGAAGCGGCTAGAGGGCGCGCTTGCGTTTCGCTTAGTATCCGTACTCGTGACTGGATACGACATCGTAGTTTCTTATGTTCGCCGGCTAGAGGGCGCGCTTGCGTTTCCTTTAGTGTCCGTACTCATGACCGGATACGACATAAAATGATATAAAGTTTTTTTGAAGCGAAGCTTCTATACGGACTTGCGCGAACCGAACGGAGCTCTCACATATTAGCGCTTGCCCCGAGACCGCTCTATGCGTGCTAAGCGTCAGATTTAGTACCGTTACACGATATATATAGGACCCAGCTGCCTCCCCACCTCAGTGGGCTTCTGTTTCGCTTTCACTGATGTCAGTGTGCGTGACTTTCTATCTCTTTTTCGCTTTTTATTATAAAGCTTCGCTTCTTTCGGGCCTCCCTAGACGGCAATGTTATTTTTTTGTTACGACGCTTTACAACCTGGCCTTTTTATTGGATACTAGAAGTTCAAAAGGAAGCTTCCGACAAATAACAAAAGAATGAACCATGAAAGATAGCAAATACATAGCTGTTTTATTGTCACTCGAAGGAAGCGATTTCGACAGATAAACAGGTTTATCGATAATCTATTATTATTATAGAAAGTCGTATAAATATATTTTTTAAAATCTAAATACCAATTATTCTAACGGTTACATTGGCTTAGCAAATGTATTGTTTTGTGTAATGTCTTATTATCGCTCTAGATGTAAGATTTATTAAACCGCCTCAGGCATCTGGTATGGTAGTATTCTCCGTAAGGTAATATATCATTGGTGTAACTTTTTTATAGCAAAATAGTTTATAGGCACTCATCCAAGTTTTCTTCAGCATAATATTTATAAGTATAAAATGATAATGGGATTTTTTTGCGCGTTTAATGATTATTTAACCCACAGCGATGTTAGGCATGATGAAGTAAGTCAATCAAAACCTAACTCATAAATGTTATTTAGGATAACAGGAAAAAAATGTTATATCGAGAGTATTAAACAGAATGTCCTTTTTCTTTCTTCACTATGAACGCGCTACGGAAATGACGCAGTTTTATACTTCTCCTCTTTAGTAAAAGGCAGGAACATATCATTGTTCCAATACCGGAGTTACCACTACCGCAACCTTAACGTCTTTACACGCAAATTATGTAATTTATACTGTAGATGCCTAGTGTTGCCCATGTGGTTACGTAGATGGATTGGGCTCATAACACATGATACTCAATAAATAATATATAATCAATAAAATATAAAAACCATTTGCATTACGTATCAATCGCCTAAGAATATAAAACAGTTACGTATATACATGTATGGCTTTTTTAATTTCACGCTTGATTCGTAATACATCTATGGAGCGAATAAATAGGAAAGAGCTCGATAGTGTCAGTGCACGTCTACTACTGATTGATGACTCTTGTTACACTTGAATGGTTGAAATAAACAGAAATTTCTCATGAAAATAGCGGAGAGCTAAAGTTGCAAATAATCGTTATCGGGTCCCATGGGTGGCACTGATTTTCTGTCGTTTAATTAAGGTAAACTGCCCCTAAGCTCTGTATGAGCAATAATAGATAGATCCTTTCCATTGGTCTTCTGCTGAGCCCATTATTGAAATCACGTAATCCATACTAATATTATAAATGGGAAAATGTGTCTGTCTGTTTGTCTTTCTTTCACGGCAAAACGGAGCGACGAATTGACGTGATTTTTTAAATGGAGATAGTTGAAGGGATGGAGAGTAACATAGGCTACTTTTTGCCCCTTTCTAACCCCCTCTTTCCAAAAATGGGGGGTGGATGTTTGTATGGAGCATTCCGCAATTTTCAAGGTAGAAAGCTAAAAATTGGTATGCTGACTATTTATAACTACCAAAAAAATCGCCCATATTTTTTTTTTAAATCTGCACCCAACCCCTTAAAAGAGGGGGTGAAATTTTATATGAGACCTATCGCAGTTTTCACGGCAGGAAGCTAAATTCGGCACACAGACTCTTTGTTTCTAACGAAAAAAACCTGCCATTTTTAGAAATCCTCCTCCAGCCCCTAATATAGGGGATGGAAATGTGTGTGAGACTCCGCAATATTAGAACAGGTTCTTTAATACAAACGAATAATAAAATAATTTAATTAAAACGAATTAAATAAAATAATATTAAAAACATTAAATCTTACCATAAATCAATCAGCTTTTGAGAAAATAAACATTATAAACATAAATAAGTGTAACTCATGGATTCCGATAGATGGCGCTGATATGTTTATTGTATATTATGTTCACGATAGGTTTAATTGTTTAGTTCAAAAATTAATAACAGATGGCAGTGTTGAAATAAAATAAATAACGTTTAAAATTCTGTTCCGAGTTCTCTTCTGTGTTCAGGAAAGGGGAACAGTGCTACCCCGAATTAAAAAAGCTAGTCATTACATAATTTTTAAACACATGCAAATAAAACCAATACAAACATCAAAATGCATAGTCCCTCAATGCCAATATAAGGCTTATAAAAACAGACTTCATATTAGCTATTAATTTATTATTATTATTTAATAAATTAGGTAAACTGTCATAATCTGTCTGCCGTCATATCATCGTTATTATATTCTTTATTGCACATAAATAATAAATAATTTACAATGTTCTGGAAATTAATTATTTTTATTTAATATAAAAAGGCAAAAATTAAATTAAAAATATGTGTTTTACTTTTTTATTACATTTTTTATTTGATAAATAACATTGGAATAGTGACTTCTTAATTTATACAACGTGTTACTTAAAAATCCGTAAAAATTGTGATAACTTATCAAAGATATTGTCAACCCTAGCAAGCTGTCACTGCATAGAACTAAAGTTATCATAGATTTATTTAACAGATTTTAAGATTCTTTAACGGATTTTAAGTTTTTCATTCAAAATGGTTTGCAAACTCAATAAATAAGAATTAATGGCTTGGAAAAACGTCAAGTCGAAAAAAACAGCTTATGTTGTCAATTTCAAATCTCCTAATCGATATCTTACAATTATTTCGTGTTTTAACCAACATTATTTCTAAAGTGAAAACCGCACGGGACCGGTGGCGTTGCCTCCTCGTTCTATTTACCTCACACCCTTGCACTTCTTCTTATGGGGTTATGTGAAGAACAAAGTCTATTTCTCCGATTGCTCAACTGTTTTAGAGATGGAGCAACGTGTAAGATATGTTTTCGAGTCAATATCACCCGACGATGGTGCGAAATGCCACACAAGCCATATCCCGGCGAGCTAAGTTGTGCATTGAGCAAGGCGGAGCACACTTTAAGCTGTTTCTGTAATTTTTTTGTTCGTTGCGAAAAAGTGTTAATTTAGGTTAAAAGAGATCTAACATAATGTACTTTTAGCATTTTCTTTAAGTTGTTATATCGATCTGAGCGGCTTCTGTACATTTTGTTATTGACTCTATGTTGTACCGCGGATTTTAGGTAAAAATGTACATAAACATTAAAATATACATAAGTTTATTTTATACCTCTTACATAATTGTTTTTGAGGAAAAGATAATTGTCTTCCTCAAAAAAGCGTTATTTTTCTTCCTTATATTAAACAAATATTTTTCTTCCATTAATTTGCGTGAAAACAGACGATCACGTGACATTTCTGGCTGTGACGTCATATTTCAATGAACTATGTAATATATAGTTATATTACGAAAATGACAAGCTACAAAACGTGTGCCGTGCTAAAAAGTACCACAATTAAATAAACTTACATTTATTATTTCAAACAAACTTAAATTCAATTAATAAACAAAATAAATTGACGTTATTGAAATGGATCTTCGAAATAAATCTTAAAAGTTTCTAAATAAATCAGTATAAATCTAAATGGATATTTATTTGATGTTAGAATTTTTAACAAAAATATCAAATGAATATTTAAATGAACAGAAATAAATACTCTCAGAAAGTAGACATCAATCAAGCAGCATAAAGCGCAGAAAAGTTCGTACATTCGATACGTGCGACAACGACGTAATTCTGAAGCGTTTGTTAAAGCTAAAATGTCACTCATTTATTTTTTCCAGTTCCATTTTTGTTCCATTTGTGATTATGATAGATAATAAAGATTTTATATGGGGGTTTCCAAAGTCAATCTATATTCTTAGAGAAAACGATGATAATTGTCCAAACATATATAATAAAAATAAATATTCAAATTGATAGCCTCTTTTCGAAGAATTAACTACATTTTAATTTGTTTACATAATGAATATTTTCTAATAATTTGGAAACTCTATTATTAAAAGTATAGAAGTTTCATACAAACTTTGCCACCATGATCAAAACCATGCCGTTTTATCCATTTAGGGTTTGAATTTCGCAAAATTCCTAAAAAGAACTCCCAAGCAAAATATGAGACTTCTAGGTCTTGTGGTGTCTGAGATTTCGTGAGTATAGATTCTGCACTTTCATCCCTGTGACGTATATCAATCGCAGTTCATTTACAGTTAGTAGCAATTTTACTAAATAAAGTTCGTTTTGATATCTTTTCTTGCGTGCTATATATGTTCCTCACGCATAGCTATATATCTTCTGAAAAGTGTTCACCATCAAAGGTACACTTTTTCTTTATGACATGAATCAAATAGTGGTTATATTTTTAATTGTTTAATCATTTAACTGTTATATTTTATATCAACATAAATTATTTCTACAAAAATTCAACTTGTCTTAAGTGTCATTCGCAACCCGGGGCAAATGGATTAGGTAGATCAAACACTGATCCGCACCCATAGCATAATGACCTTGTTAAAGATTTCTCGAGCCTGACAAAGCTGCAAATAGCTACTTCGACTCCGACTTTAGTATACCAACTCAGCACCACTATTTTTTATATCTCAAATTTTATATGAATACCTGATGTAAGCCAATATTAATTAAAAATAAATAGTTTTCTTTTTCATAGGGTTAGTTTGTTTTTTTATAAATTTATTTAGTTTTTGTGCATTGTTTCGAAACTAGCGTGCTACCACTTAGATGAGCTGAAAACCTATTGAAAATTAATTTCTGGCCACAAATACTGTGACATAAAACCTTTTCTTTTTTTTACTGTTGAATTAAATTAAAATTACAATATGTAATGGGGTGTTAAAGCTTGGTTCAGCCGTATATCGTTCTATCAAAAGATACAATAACATTTTCTCTGTCGAAGACCATAAAAGATCAGGGCGGTTGCGTACTGTTACAACTACAAACGCTATAAATGCTGTTAAAACCGGAATTCGTCGAAACCTCATTAGGAAGCAAAAAAGCTTTTAGCAAGAAATAAAGATTCCCGCTAGGACTCTGTCGCATATTATAAAACAAGACCTAAAGCTCTGTGTTTATCGTCAATATACAGGTCATGCCCTAAATCTTTACAATTAAAGTAAGTTGTTTGATCAAAATGCTTTCTGTCACGATACGCAGTTGAAAGGCACAGAAATATCCTCTTAACAGATGAAAAAATTTTCACGATTGTAAAGCACTACAATAAGCAAAATAATGAAGTGTACGCTCACAGTTCTAAAGAAGCTACTCGAGTGGTCGGAAAGGTACAACGTAGTCATCGTCTTGCGTCAGTGATGGATTGATGGGGCGTGTCTTATCAAGGCGTAACAAAGCTACATTTTTGTGAAAAAGTACTTTTTAAACATGTACCGTGGACTTTCCAGCAGGACTCTGCATTTGGTTACAAGGCACGAACTACCCAAGCCTGGCTTGAAACCAACGTTCTAGACTTTATAAGAGCTGAAGACTGGCACTCATCTAGCCCAGACCTCAACCGTTTAGACTATAAATTATGGTAAGTTTTAGAGGATATGGCCTGCTCTAAATGTCACGGCGACATCGAGTCTCTTAAAAAATCTCTGGAGCAAGCAGTGGCGAAATTTCCCATGGAAGCAGTGCTTAAATCCATAGATTCGTGGCCAGACAGATTAAAACCTATATAAAAGCCAAATGTGGCATTTCGAAAAGAATATTTTTTGTTTTTTGCTGAGACTTCAATAAACATGTACATATAAATTTTAGTAATATTACATTACTTCATAAAAATGCATTTTCACTTGTATCAGAACTTATAGCTGGTTTAGGTAGCTAAATAGGCTTTAGTTCCATTTTAATCCCTTAGCACTTGTTGTCTGCCCATACCAATTATGCGGTCACGCTATATCGGTTGTTAGGGGTCACCAGAAAATACACACGTATCTACACATAAAAACTTATATCAAAAATAGGAATCGACTGTATAGAAAACTACATGGAAAATGTATTCTAGCTTTACGTAAATAATATGTGTAATATATTTATCCTTATATTTAGATTATTTATTTATAAACCATAGGTTAATAGTTCACTATATTCTTATGTTAATTTTAATGTCTCACTATGATTTACCCTTTACTGTACATATAAATTATAACATCATATAAAATTAACAATAAATTAAAAAATTAGGACTAAAATTATTGACGGTACAATAAATGTCATATGTCAACTAAATTTAAATATATTTAGACATATTAAAATTGTGAAATAAATAGTAATACATTAGAATAAAAGAAAACATAGGAATAATTCACATCAATTTGATGTCATTAAGGCAAGTTGGAATTATTTTTTTTTCAATTGAAAAAATTCAATTATTTAAAAATATGCTGTTAGGAAAAGCAAGGTTTAAAGACGATCTTTAAATAACTTTAAATAAACTTTATGTTGAGATTCTTTATGATTGCTGGGATTTTGTTATAAATTCTAGGGGCCATACAGAAAAAAAACGTACTAAATAATACAGGTTTACTTTTGCATGCGCTTTGATTTCTATTAGTAGGAATTTCCTTAAATGTGGAAACCAAGTGTGTGCTATATTTGATAATGACGGCAGTTTTCACTGTTAAATTAAGATCTGCAGCTGTTCGTATATTTTATCTGAGCCATTGCTTTAATGCACCTTTTCTTTATTTTAAATACTGCGATTTTTTTACTGTATCTCCTCAAAAAATTAATACATATCATAAAATAGAGCTCACATGAGCGTGAAAAGCTGTGATAGCAGTCTTTATTTTAGACATCTGTGTGATTCACTGAGAACTTCAACGAAACTGCTATTTTTTTCATAATTCTTAAGTATGGATCTCCTCGTACATTTGGTAGTCGATAGTGAGGCCCAAAGTTTTGTAGCAGAAATAGGCTCAATTATGTTTTTATTACAAGTTACTTTTATTTATGGTGGTTCTGTAAGTTATCTTAAGAGCATGACTTTAGGTTAGTCAGAATTATTTATTAAATTGTTCATGTTAAATAATTTTATATCATACTTCTTAACATCGCCACCATTAGTGACAGTTCCGCGCAGGAAGATCATTGATATAGACAAGAAACGAAGAACTATATGAAAACAAACAATTATTTCATATTGGGGCGGCCTATGCCCACTTTTGGGCGTTGAATGTCAGTTATGAGGATAGTGACAGTAGCATGTTATGGCATAATTAATATATTTCAGTAACTTTCAACACCCTTACTGGGTAGGGTGTTGAACACCCTACCCAGTAAGGGTGTTGACATCACACATACAATAGTTGGTATTATTTCAATAAATCATTGTATGATTTGAAAATGCCATAAAATCTAATCAGCAGCTTTTTCGTAATATGCGTTTAGTTGAAGAGACAAAAAATCTTAAATATATACAAAGATTTGATAAACAAAACAAAATATTGTGGAATTTTGGTGTTGTTCCCTTCTTAATTCTTCCATCCTTTAATTGTTATTTGTGGATATTGTTGTTAAAAGCAGCGATCAGAGTAGGTAGACTTATTTTGGGTATTGAATATGGATATAACTCCGGAATACCAGATTTTTAAATTATTATTACTCTTTTCTAGAATTTTAAAATGATTACACGGAGCTGCGTGTAAGTAGTTATCTCCGTGATTGGGGACTGATTTTATTTTCGTGACTCTCGGAATAATAATATCATAATAATAATAATAATACTCCCTTAAATCCAGCCACACGTCCTGATCGAATACCTGATCATCGTGGGGGGGTGGGCATTTACTGGATGGTAACCCAATACAGTAGTACAATAGAAACACATTTAACAAATTATAAAAACTTTTTACATCAAAAGTTTATGAAACAATACCGCATCATAAATGTAGCCGAAGTACGTATGTACAAATAGTCTCAAACCAAAGAACTATTGAGTACTGATATACTGAACCAACTGCAGGAAGATGTCAGAGCTAATGAAAATGAAGAAGGAAATTTAGACTCCAGAATGGGAAACAGATCTACAAGCCAAATTGAAAGCCATCACAACTATCCAAATAACTACCACACAACTCAATCACTCGTGGAGTACCACAAGATATAGCAAATACTCTCACTCAAAACCCCGACCAAATACAAGATATGTTTGCCCAAACAGACACATTACTGACAAACACCTTACAAATAGAAAATGATTTAGAAACACTTACGCCGGATGAGGCTAATAGAAATCCTATAATGTTACAGCTAAATGAAGAACTACAGACTGCTATACTATTGTGTACAGGAATGGGTACCACTGCGCGACCAAGATTACCAAAACTGAAATATACCAGATAACTTCACACCTTAGTAAACGTTTTTAATAATTAAATACTTCGGAATGTATGTGATTCTTCCTAACTAACTTACATATTTATACTACTTATGTAATATCACAAGACCTTGGTTAAAAAATTACAGATGAAGAAAGACATTTTAGACATACACAAGACTCAAGGCCAGCCTGGCAGGCTAGGTTAGAAAGATATTCACAAATTACGCTTCGACATAGGGAAACTCACACAATATATTATGAATAACAATAGATCAATAAATATAGTGGATAGCGTTGCAGCTATATTTAGAAATATAACATTACATACGAGACACGTAAGTAATAATAAGACACAAGAAGAATATTTAGACACAAACAAATACTAGCTTTAAAAACTCACAGACTTAGAAGTAACCTATTCATAAATAATGAAAAAAATGTTTTATAAAATGTTTTATGTGCAAAAATTATTCGCACGAAACAACTTTCAATTATTGAAAGCTTTAACAAAAATATAGCTATGGTTGCACTGAAAAAGATTCTAAATTATTTGTGGTATTTGTTGGAAGAGCTAGTTTCGCTTGCCTTGTTCGATGACGAACTTGCAGTTCAAGAGAAGAAAAACATGGTAGAAGCACTTAAAATTGAAGGCGCAGAAGATTGCTTAAAAACAATAAACCTTGATATCACACATATCCAGGAAAAAAATATAGAAATCTTCGTGAGTAGTAAGTCCTTAAGATTTTTCCAGATCCTAAGCATCTCATCAATTTTTTTGAAAAAAGACATGAAAAGTTGGAACGAAGACACTGATTATGTGGCTGCCAATCATATCGTTAATTTTTTGCGAGTTGTACACGACATAGCTGACCGCGGTGTTACTTTTATGGAAGAATACGGTAAATTAATTACAACCAATGAAGAACAAAAGCAATATTTGCTTTTGTGGGTAAGAGAGTATAGGAAAAAGTCCCAAATACTAACAAGCCAACCTTTGTATCTTAAAAATAAATGATTCAAATATATACATAATATCTTAATTCATAACAATAACAATAAATTTATACTATTTATTATGTCCGGGTTATAAAAATAAAAAAATCTAACAAATACAGATTTTGAGTTTTTATTTAAAATTCAAACGTTGATAGCGATCTCCTTATGTCATTTAAAAATTTCAAAAACAATATGAAATACTTTCTTATGGTATATAATCAAATCACGTGGTGCCCCACGAAATAAAAGCAACATAAACTTTTTTAAGAATAAGGACCACCCTAATACATATATGATACATAAATAAGTAATACTAATAGAAATATCTATAAATACCCATGACTCAGGTACAAACGCTCGTATTTATCACAAACATCTGCCCCTTCCGGGACTCGAACCCAGGACTGTCGGTGCTAAAGGCAGCAGCGCTACCATTGCACCAAACAGTCGTCGAACTGTTTGAATTTTTCTTTGAGTTTAATATTTTAAGTTTTTTTTCATGAGGAACGTGTAAAGTAAATAGGAAATGTAGTACTCATATTCCAATATTCCAACTCAATTAGGTGAATTTTATGAACACACTTAGGAAACAAACAAAAAGCCCAACCTTTTATTATTCTACAGATCCATCATCGCTCCCCTCTGGCTTGGAATGTAGTAGGAACTATATCACTGTATTTTAATAAGAATTAATCAATTTCCGGTACTGGAACTTTCCGGGAAAGGCAAATTTATTTTATTTACGTTACGATGCAAGTACGAAAAATAAACTGTTTATTCTTATCTCTGGTTAAAGTGAAAAACGAGCAATCGCAGTTATTTTCTAGTGAACATTCGACATATAAGTATTTTTGCTTTTTCACTTTCAAAATTTGTTTAATTTACTTGTATAAAAATAAAAAAAAACGAAATATTAAATGAACCTTCCACAAGATCTACACAAGGCCTAGATATCTATTGTATTCTCCTTATTCTCCATTATTTTTACTTGTTATTCAGTCGAGCATTTATCCCCGTATATTGAAACTGGTGATTGTAAATAGAAATTTCTTATTTTGAGTAAAATTTAACCGTACTGGTATTATAAGAAAATTTTATAAGCTTGCGATGACAATATAAACAATGTCAATCATATTGATTATATATTCGAAAGCTACTTAAAAACTCTCAGTGACCTAGCAGTTATACGATATTTGCCAGGAAACCAGAGTTTGAGTCATGAGATAAAATTTTCAACCCCTTTTTTAAATATAAAAAATATTTGGAAAGATATTTCTATTTATTCATAATTTGTCTGATTAAAACTATTTTTTAATTCTTTTTCAAAAAAAACCTTTGTGAAAGTTAAGAATATATGAATAACAGAATGTTTACGAACATTTGAGAAAGCATATATCTAAATCAAATATTTTTATTTATTGTACTAAAGTACATTCCCTTTGCATGCATCGTATATGCATTTTGGAGCATATCAAAAATGTAACTCCATTATTGCTTATTATAGCGTCGCGAAAATGTTAAATATAACTGAATAACTAATGATTATCTTAAATCTAATGTGTATCTTAAAAAATAATAAGGAATAGTTCGTTAACCTATACCAACGTTAATATTAAAATAGAGCTACTTTCATATATAAAAACTTTTTAATTACTGCTGCATTAGATTACATTACACACAGTTTTTCAAAGTATAAAGTCTATTACAAGCTTTTGAAGTTTCTTATTCTCCTCCGTTTTTCCGTCCTTCCTTCCTATTAACTTAAAACAGAGGGGCGTTTATCATTGAGGCAAACTTTCTTCAATTTTTTATTTGTCTGTTCTAACAAGTGGATCGCAATGTCAAAATAAACATTCTTTTTTATATCACAAATTGAATTGAATGTTTCATGTGGTCACGATGTTATATGTTAGGGGCAATATAGAGATGAGCTTAAAATTCTTTACCGGAGTTATCTTTGCCGAAAGATACTTTCACCGAAATTGGACTTTGGGCTAGTTCGTTTTTAGTTGAAGTTTAATCTATCGGAAATATTGGCAAATATTGAATAACCAAATTACATTATTCGGCGAAACGAGCTTTCAGCGAACAGCACTCCGCTATAAAATTCTGTGTCGTATACAGATATCCAAAGCCAAACTTTGAACGCATGAAACTTTTAAAAAAAATAGTGAACTTCATTTTAATTCAGACTATCATTTAGAATAGAAATTAATATTATTTATCTCATCTCATATATTTATGGAAAAAATTATGATTATCTGTGATAATTTAATTTCAAAAAATTACCACGCTGTCTTATTCTCAAGTACCGTAGGTACTTATTTGTTATAATTATAATGAGCGACATTACAATCATTTATTATCATTTGTTATAAAGCAAATAAATACAAATTTAATTGAGAATTTATTTCGTTTATGCTGTTATTTTTTATTTATATGTGTAACCTACAGAACACATACTCTGGGAGGTGCAACCATGAAAATTTGACATACAACAATCAATTTTTGTATTTCGTTTTACTGAACCACTTTCTTATAAAAAGTAAAATACTCAAACTTATTATGCTTTTAATTTAATTATATTCACTAGGTAGGTAACTACCTTTTTATGTGCAGAAAATGCGTTACGCATACGCCGCCGGATGCGGCGGACGTTATGTATATAAAGTACTAAACAACACTAGTATAATTTATCAGTCTTTGGTTTTGAATTTTTTTTTCAAAATTTCTTCAATAAAATAAATCGGTCTCTGATAAGTGTGCAAAATTTTAAATTAGTTTCTCGTTTTGAAGTATGTAAAATAGCATTAGAAGATATGCTTACAGATAAATAACCATAAAGTTGTATTTAAACAACATTTGGTTCATGTAATGGTAAAAATTAATTTTAAAAGTATCTATTTTGGAGGATTTGACCTTAAATGGACTTTTTATAACAATATGATGTAAATTTGCTGAAATGGTAATTGAAAAGTTAAGATCATATCTGAAGAATGTACTGAATAGAAAAATTGAAGGGAGGACACCAAGCGCTCTCGGCTTGCCGGCCAGAAGTATCTTTTAATGAGCCCTGAGCGAAACTTGGTATAATATAATATATCGTAGCGTAGGTACAATATAATATAATGTATTGTGGCGTATATACAATAAACAGCGTATTTAAGATAAAGATAGTATACAACTAATCTGATTGTAGGTTGAAACAAAACAATATCCGAAATACTAACTACATAGTCCTGATCGTATAGACGTTTAGGTGGCCATTACAAAACAACCCGTTTGTTGTTGGGTGTTGTTGATCACGACCTTTACTTTTACAAATGCATCCGACCTCTTTTAAGATAACACACAAAGAAGAAATTATAGTTTAAAAAACTAAAAGACACTAAAAAATATAAAAAAATAAATTTCAATATAACAATTAAGTAAGTAACGGAAAAAATTATGTCATTTTAAGAAAAGCGTGGTGTTCGAAATCGGTTGTTGTGTTTTCTATTTATTCATTTATTACCAAGTAATCTTACTATTTTTATATCACAACGCAGAGTTAACGTAAGATGAATGTCGTACAAAACACCCCACGCTTTTCTTACAATGACATGAATTTTAACTAAATACTACTTAATAAACTATTTAATTGTTATATTAAAATTTATTTTTTAGTTTGGTTTACCATAAAAGCGTGAGAATTCACTTGTGAGCCAAGTCGATTTTTTCAAGTACGTTTCTATTAAAATAATTTATCTTATAAGCTAGCATTGAAGCAAAAAATGCAAAAAAGAAAATATTTAAAAATTATAAAAAAGCGTGTTTAAGTTTTTTAAACATTCATTTATTTTTCATTTTTTATATTCGATCTTCTATAGAAGCGCCAATTTTGTCATAATTCATGTCATTTATTATAATTTTTCAGTTCTTAGTTTTTTTTTCTAATTTTATGCGAAGAAATATTTTTTTTAATGATTGTGTTGTAATCGGTCTCTGATAAGTAAATTTCAAATTTAGGTAAGATCATGAAGTAGGTAATAATCGCGTTAGAAGATAGCCTTACAAACAAACATACATACATACATACATACATATAGATAGCCTTACAGATGAATCAATAAAACCGTATTAAAAAGAGTGCAACCCCGAGTTTTCTTCATTTAGCAACATTTAAGAAATTTCTATGTTAATTTAAATTCGACTATACATAAAAACAAGAAAATAGCTCCAAAAATTTAATTTCATGGTCTTTATGACATTACATCACATTAAAGTCGTTTTTTTACTTTCTAAACAGCATTGCCTCTGTTTAATGTGTGTGCGATAATGGAATTTAATTTTTTCTCCATTAAAAGCCTTTTGATTCTGGTATATTGAGGAAGCTTTATTCGTTTGACACTTCAAAACAGCGGCAAAGAGAACTTTTACACGTGTTTAATATTACGAAAAAGCTTTTAAAAGCAACTCGACGTGGATGTTGGCTTCCATTAGTTAGGATATTTCGACTTTGGGTGGTTGTTTTTAGGGATAGCAAATTTTTTGCAATGAAATGTTTCTCCCAACAATGGAGGCGCTAGAATCGGCTCAATGAAAGTACCTAGCAATCTGTTTATAATTTTTTTTAAATAGTGACCAATTATATTAAATACAAACAAAATTGTGGTTTGAAAAGTTATTACAACGAAGGCTGATGAATTACCAATTAAACTCTGAGCTTAAGGAAAGTGTAATTGAATAAATCACCAATTATAATGTATAAACATCAACTTTGTGGGATTTTCCCTATATTGAGAAAAAAAAACTGTATGCAGTCAAATATATGGTTTAGATTTGAAGTGAAGTTTAGACGGGTAAGTATTATTTGACGACCGTTTGGTGCAACGGTAATGATCTTGCCTTTCGCACCGACGGTCCTGGGTCAAATCCCAAAAGGGGCAGATGTTTGTATGATGAATTTGTACCTGAGTCATGGGTGTTTATATATATTTCTATGAATATAACATATTTATGTATCATGACTTTGGACTAGGCTAATTGGTGTGAATGTAAGAAATATTTATAAAAAATATTTATAATGACTAGACCGCAAAGTTACTTGTTTTACATAATGACCACATACGTTAAGCACACCATAGGGAGACAAACTCGCAAAATGACTACTTCGCTAAATGCCTAGAGCCACATCATCACTGCGTCGTAAAATTACCTCAACACAGAAAGTCCAGGTCAGTAGTGTCAGATACGGTGACACAGTGAAACGCATTTGTCTATTATTTTGTTATTATAATTACCTATAGGTAATTTTATCGAACTTTGACTTTAATCATAATGGCGATTCCCGAAAATAACAATTGAATATCAAAATTCTATATTTTTCTCGAGCTTTATGAACAGTCCGTCAACTTGAATGTTCAATCGATATAGAAAAATAAGTTTAATTTTAAGTTATAAATGAGAGGAAATTTGACTTTTACTTATATATACTTAGATTTACTGCTGTAAGATTTTGTTGATTTATTCGGAGCCCGTTATTTAGTTCTTCACAAAAGCAGAATTATACCATTACATGCGTAAGATTTCTATGTAATGAAACTATACATATAATTAACTTAATTACTGTGATACAGAATCCCTTATTTTAAAAGCGAAACAATCATACCACTTTAAATATTCCTTTTATATACATCTGTTACTAACATAAACACATACAAAAATATACACATACACGCACACACCATGCCAACGCAAACCATTACCCATAATTATGCAATACGTACTCGGTGATTCACGACTGAGACTCGGAGTCCTGAAATACAGGATCTTTCCTGGTTCAGGTTTTAGATCACATCATGGATCTTTTTCCTTAAACACTATGTACTTACTTATTGTATTGAATAAAAGTTCATTAATATGATATGACTCAGTATCTAGAAGTATAAAAATTGTAATTTCACATTGTAAACTCGATACAAACCTCGAGCCCGTAATAATGTCATTGTGAGACTGTTTCCTTCCACTGTCCTAACTATCAGTTAACAGAAACACTATTTGAGACGAAGATAACTTATAATTAAATATAAGATAAGATTTTTAAACCGTAAACAAACCTATTCCCCAGAATATAATTAAACATCTTAAGGTATTTCTATTAAGTGATATTGCAGTAAGATAGATGTTTAGAGATTTTCGCCCATGTAATTAAGTTGTATCTGGTGTTCACACTGCAGAAACAACTTGATAAATTGTTTAAACATAGCTTTATTAAAATATACTATATAATAATAAACGAGGAAATTCTCACAGAAAACTTATTTTGTTTTTAATCATAACTTTATCAAACTAAATCTCTCTCAGCAGGATTGCAATAACTGTGTGTACCTGTATGATGTTTTAAGTATGATTTGCTAATCACTGCCAACTGACATACTATACTCTTTCGGACCGGTTAGATTAAAAATGCAGTGTCCGGTAGAGTAAGATAGCACCATACTTTTACACTTAAATGTTTCGTAAAAGGTGAAAATAGAAATAACCACTATGCACCTTCCGTACACAAAAAAATAGGTAGAATCGTTTTCCAAATTATGGTATTTTACTGCGACAAATCTGCTTGCCAAGCGCGGAGATAATGACAAAACTTCCCATCTTCGTTAGGTGTCCGTCCAGTAAAATACGTCAATTAGCTGAGATGCTGAAGATAAAAAATTTATACATTCTTAACATTGAGAGATTTAAGTTCTTTCCAGCTGATTATTTGTTGTAAAAGATATTTGTGAAACGGGGACCGTTAGGATGGCTGAAACAATATAGGGTCTTATATTATTTATTTTTGTATCTTAAAATAAACGGAATAATAGTTAACACCATTGTAATGCCTATAATCAACTGACAAAACAAAAATGAATCATATATTACTACAGAAAAGATTTTGCTTGTTATTAAATATAATGATGGTTTGTTCCACTGATTATTTACTAATTTTCGTTAAAATTACTTTTTTTTTCTTATTACTGTCTTTCGGTTTAATTACTTTTCTTTTAATCTTAAAAATAAAATATGCAATGTTTAAATCTCATATTCAACACACACCCAGAGCAAAAATGACAATGAAAAGAAATAATAGCCCTTATTACGAACAGCGATTACAACGCCCCGCGCGGTGTGTCGCCTTTCTGTCCGCACCCTTACACGCGACTCTAATAATCTTTCAATATTTTGAGTACCATAAATAGCTACTCGATTACTGTTATTATAGCTTTCCACCAGTCCATAGACAATTGTTAGTTTTTGTGCGCAATAATTTTATTTATGGTTTGTAGAATTTATTCTTTGACTTATATTGGCACGAAAGACTTATGAAGTGCGACCGTAAACAACGCGTCTTAAAATTACAAAGAAACTCCAGACATATTTTTTCGGTCACCCATCTCTACATCGGCTCTTCTAATGTTGCTTAACATTCGTAATCGAAAGTCGAACACGTTAAAACTGCTCCATTGTGTTTGTATTCGTTTTAATGAAACAAACAGGGAGTATTAAACTCTCCTACCCCAGTCTTTATTAGTAACAATAGCCTTGAGAACCGTCCCGTACAAACAATGTTGCGACCGAAGACACCGTGGGAAGAAACTACAGAACCAAAGGAAACCAAGTAATCAGATATCTCTCAATTCATCATTGGGTAGAACGCCTCTCGTCCACTTTACGTTCCAAGTTCCATCCTCTCCGATGTACTACGAACTTGGACCACTGAAGCTTACCACGAATTGACAATAGGAATATTAGTTATCAATCATTTTATTCATTCGAGAAGCAAAATCTCATTATCTGTTAGTACCAAAGAAACTTAAACGCTATGTGAGTATTTATATGGTATTTTACTTTGGAACGCATGGAACTTTATTAAAATGTTTTTTTACATAGCAAGATGCAGGATGGCGAGAACATTTTGTGAACATGGTTTCGGAAAGGAAGTCTAAACATCGGGGTAAAATAGAAAATATTATCAGTAAATTACGTGTTACTCTTTTTCCAAACTCACACCTTCGCCATCACCATTTATTTCTCAAATAAGTACCTTCTAATTTAAAATATAAGTTTACTGTTTATAATGCGAACTGAAAAATGAATGACAAGTAATTTACTTGTAAAACCGTTTAGAGAAATACGATAGCCCTGGGTCGACATGCGTTTTCATTAACATTTTTTAATTGTTGTCCACGTTATTCGTTGTTTTGAATTTTGGAATAAAATTATAGCAAATTTTAACCTAGAAATAAAATCAATAAATTTCAGGTTCTGAGAACTGGCATAGATTAAAAAAGCAGAGAAGTTTATTCAATTGTTTTGGCTTCATCTTTGCAACACTGCCCAGTCATATGTACTGGATTCTAGCAGGATTTATGTAAACCAAATTCAGGTACCCATAGTCTCCGGCATATAAGGTGAACCTGATTTTGAAATCACATGACATGCGCAGTAGCAAGTTTAGGTATATTATTCACTACTGAGCGTATCACGTGATTCAAAACCAGGTTCAACTTATATGCCGGGAACTATACAGTCTCTATCTTTTATGCATCTGGGAAAATAAATCTACTATAGCAAATATAGAGATCTCTTCCTACTCGTAAATCTTTACAGAGTTCGACTAAGTTAAGGATTAAGTACTTAATCTAAAGTCAGTTTAGACGATTCTTTTAGTTGGAAACGCATTTAGAGCTAGTGTTTTATAATTCATTTTATTCCCGAATAAATGTTATGTACTGATGTACAAAGATAATGTTATATAGATAATTTTTTATATAATATTTTATAAAATTAAACTATAAGTATATACGGGTTGATAAATACTTACCAAATTATATTTAACAGTACTTTGATGTCCTATGACTAAAGTCAAAGTGGTAACTGTCCCTCAGTTCCAACAAGACTAATAGCGAGAGCTTATACATAAGTTTTTGATGTAGGTAAATGCGACGTGTTTTTGTTGTGTCGGTAGATAAGCAACTACGCATTATCCCGTTAATCTGCAGTATATTTTTCTTAATTTGTTTTATAAAAATAAAAAATCTATGCCTCAGTTAACCCTATCTATGAATTGTTAAATAAGGCAAAGATAATTCCTTATATCTTCTGTACATCTCAATAGTTCTATACAGCATATAAGTATAAAAAATGAACTGACCCTAACTGTACATATAAAAATAAACAAATGTCACAAAAGGTATTTTACCCTTGAATTAAAATTGGGGAAGCATCTGTCGCATACAGAAGACTTGTCAAATAAAATCACATAACGATAGTTTTGTATTACTGCCGGTAAGAAGCACAAAAATTTAAAGAGTAGTAGTATCACAGGTATTAGTATATATACCAGCTGTGCTGTTTCACTATACAAACATTATATTCAAACGAAAACCTTTTATTCTTACCATCACTTCTATTCCTTATTATATTTCAGCGTAATTAAAAAGTTAGATACTTTTTTAATTAGCCAATCTCCTCCTAACGGTATAGCGAGTTGAGTTTTGTTAATAAGAATTTATTAATAAGAATGTTTATGAACACTGGAAACTTAAGTTGAGACTTAAATATTAGTTTACTTCACACGCTATTAGCTTCAAAATTAATCTTCAAGTTGCCTACCAGAAGACACGATACCAGAAGATAAGTTGAGTGGATACTTGATTCCAGGACATTACTGGCAATTGGACTCTTTATTTGGGTTGTTAGAAATTCTACTAGTAATAAAACTGCCTCATTTTTTATTGAAATCACTTAAATACATCTACATCGCAGCATATCATTTCAGTAGTAAACATGATGTTCGTGAAAAGCTCATAATCGCAAAATATGAAATTCGTAAAAGATGATGTTCGAAAAATCTGATAGCTAATGATAATAACCTTTATTTATTATCTTTTGGGTTTAAAAAAACCGAATTGTGATTGTTAACTCCTTTAAGTGCATAGGCAACGGTGTTAGGAGAAAATATCACATCATACCAGTAACTATTAGATTTGCGAAACATAACATTCCTAAGACATCATTCAGTAAAATATGATATTTAAAAAATATTCTCCTAAAAATGTTGTCCACTGTTTTTGAACTGTTAACTCTCAATATCAATATACATAAAAGCGAAAGGTTACTCACTCATAATCATGCTTATGACAGTATTCAACCACTAAAGGGGTAAAACGGGAAAGTTTGTATGAATCTTTTCTAGTTTTAATAGTAGGGTTTCCAAAATATTAGAAAATACTCATTATTCAAAGAAATTAAAATGTAGTAAGTAAGTAGTAATATTAACCGACTTTTGAAAGGAGGAGGTTACCAAATCTGATGTTTATTTTTTATTTATGTTCGGCCATAAATCCGTTTACCCATTATGACGTGATTAAGTTTGAAAAATTCCATACTTCTATGATATCATAAATATCTAAACTTTCACTTTATATGCAGCTTTTTATTTAAAACGATCTTACGATCTCCGATCTGACTAAGCATCATTAAAGTTTTGAGTTTTGAGTAGAATATTTTTCTAATATGATGTTTTAAGAACGTTTTATTCCGCAGATATAATATCTTGCCAGTATGAAATTTGGCAAACATTATATTTAGCTAATATATATTATGTTGTTTTATTAATGTGATAGCGACCCACAAGACAAAATAAATTAATGCAGTCCTATCATCTGCATGTGAATGTATGTTTGTTTGTTATACTTTCACGCAAAAACTACTAAACCGATCATCATGAAACTTCATACATAATATTCTTGGAGGTATTAGAAGTATCATAGGATACTTTTTATTGAGAAAAAAATGCGGGCGATGCCGCGGGTAAAAGCTAGTTTACAATATAAAGGTAATAAAACTATGATTATAGCATTAACACATGATCAGTGACCACAGACTTTACAGAGTTTAAATCTATAATCTGAGATCACAGCGGTTTGTGTGTTTGTCTGACCGCTCTTTTTCCCGCTCTTTTTCCATTGTATCAATAACGTTACCATAGCAACGAGTTAACCGCAAGTAGTTCGTCTACCGGTCGCTAGATGGAACTAACGGAAAAATATTAATTAATAGAAAAAAAAAAGAAAATTTTGTCAACCCGTGCGAAGCCGGGACGGGCCGCTAGTCTATAATCTAAGATCACAGTGGTTTGTGTGTTTGTCTGTCCGCTCTTTTTTCATTGTATCAATAACGTTACCATAGCAACGCGTTACCGCAAGTAGTTCGTTTACCGGACGTTAGATGGCGCTAACGGAAAAATCCTTACTATAATATTATAAATCGGAAAGTGAGTTTGTTTGTTTGTTCCGCTTTAACGCTGTAACTAGTGAACCGATTGCTTTGAAATTTTGCAGACGTAAACATAAAAGTCCGGATTAAACAATAGGGTACTTTTTATCCTGAAATAATTATATTCCCGAGGAAAAACAAAAATATTGTTTGCTTGATGGATGGATTGTAGATGGCGCTGTATGTCGTTTAAAACATAGTAAAATATTGCAAACGAATATAAACATGTAAATTTAGAAGCTAAATGATACGATAATGAATCCCCGAAAATGAGGAATTCCCGAGGGATGACGTACAATTTGTTTTATCGTCTAAACTGCTTTTTTTACATCTACTTATATGTTGCAAACGAATATGAACATGTAAATTTTGAAGCTAAATGATACGAAAATGAATCCTCGAAAATGAGGAATTCTCGAGGGATGACGTACAATTTGTTTTATCGTCTAAATTGTTTTTCTTTACATCTACTTATCCTGAAATCACTAAAGTCAACGAATTACTAATTCGTATAAGTATTAGTTACGTTATTTAGTTCTTGAGGTATGCGATAGATGGCGCTGGGTGATTTTTAAAACATGGTAACGATGTGTTTTTTAGACAAACATTGTTTTTCGCATGGTCAGCTCTATGTAGCGTGTTCCCGGGTTTCCAGTGCCAAAAAGCTGCATGTTTTTGCTCCACAAGGAAAAACATATAATATAGTGTACCATTCAGTTTTGGTTTATCAACTAATTGTATCGAGCGTTACATCGCGCTTCTTAGATTTTTCCGTGGGAATCAGAAGTTTTCTTATAGTTGTGCTTTATACCGCAATATAACCGAATTCCACGCGGGCGAAGCCGCGGGCGGGAAGCTAGTATTTAATAATAGAAAAAAATTAAAGAATTTTGTCCACCCGTGCCAAGCCGGGACGGGCCGCTAGTAGGATAACCTCTCTCACTCTCCCTCTCTCTGTCTGTGAGAGTGTGTGTGTGTGCGCATGCGTGCGTTATAAAACTTATTAATAGTGTGTGTGTGTATGATTAGATGATATGTTTTAATGCAATTTATATATAATTATTAGTGTTTCGCACTCCTTTCCATATAAACTTTAACTGAGCCAAATAAAAATGGCTTATTAGAAACGATGTCTTCTAATTAAAAGTATTTAACGTTTTAAAATATGACTTTGTTAAATTTAAAGGTCATAATAAAATATTTTGTATATCCTTCTTTTGCTGGAGGAGTTTGCTTATGCAGGGTTGTATAAGTGAATTTATTTCTCTCTCACACGAGCTTCGAAATTCAAGGCAATCCTTTCATGCTTGTCTTAAGTAGATGTTACGCTAACCTTTCATGACAGGCGCACCGGGATCTAAGAGCGTCGAGAGGCGGATATTAGGTATAGGTAAGATCGACACTACATCGAAATGTACAATTTTAAAATAAAAATATCCTTATTGCAATGATATAAGGTAGGTTATAAAATCAAAGCATATAAGTTGATGTGTTATCGATTACATGCGTACACGTTATAATGTTTAATTGAATAGCGCCAAACCTTACCTGATTGGAATAAGTAAAAAAACATCTCCAAAATAATGATGTTACTTAATATATTCTATAAGCAAGGTTTTAATAAAGCAGTTCGTATTTTTGAGTCGTTATTCTTGTGATTGATTTATATAGATCATCACTAAAAAGCTATGCGTGTACATATTTATTGTGGCACAGCGGGCTTTTTGTAAATAACAAGTATGCAGTTTGTTTCAAAAAAATATTTTTCTAAAATATTACAATAACAAAAAAGTGTAATTGGATCCCGTTTTACTTTTGAAATAAAAAAACTTTAACAAACTGTACCCAATTTTAAGTACCACGCTTTTTAAGTTCCAAAATGTACGCTATTTTCGCGCTGAAATCGCCTTCAATTTACAGAATATAGAAACTCAATTATCATTTTTAAAATTTTTGTAATGTAACGTTCCTGAGACATAAAATTTTAGACACGTGATTCAGCGTGATGTGTCTAACTTTAAAGTCTCTTGAGATGTCCTTTGAAACAAGTGAACAAATTTCGAACCTCGCAGATAGATTAGGGACTTGTAAGTACTAAAAATAATAGCATTTAGCTTACCATGATAATAACTTGTTTAACAAATTAATTATGTTTAATACCATTTTGCATAATTAATGAACGTTATTTTATTATTATTTCGGCCCTTATTGCACATTTAAACGGACACTTTTACCTGATCACCGTCGCGTTTATTCTTGTTTTTGTTTATACTAGCGGCCCGTCCCGGTTTTGCACGGGTGGAAGAAATTCTTATTTTTTTTCTATTATTAAATATTTTTTTCGTTAGTGCCATCTAGCGTCCGGTAGACGAACTACTTGCGGTAAACGCGTTGCTATGGTAACGCATATACAGTGGGAAAAGAGAGGGAAAAAGAGCGGACAGGCAAACAACAAATTTGTGATTTTAGATTATAGATTTAATCTTGTCGCGTGGACTCCTGTTAATGAGTGTTTACTAACCTTAGTCATCCTGATCACGATTCCTGAAAATTTTGCTAAATATATCCAAGCACTTGCTCACTGACTTAGTACGATAATTGGCTACTAAAAATTAACGACCACGCATTGTTTTATAAAATATAGTCAGTTTGATGTTAAAGTATATTTTGATATCCAATCAAGGCCGGCAGTAAATGCATCACACACAAGCAATACTTTCGATATAAAAACAGCGCAAATGAGTGGCATAATTACAATCACAGTATTTCAAAGCACGTAGCTTGTTCTTTTGAACAAAGGAATCTTCATCACTAATTAGGCGTGCTTAAAATAAATTTATAAAAACTTGAAGATAATTAGCGATACGGGACGTCTTAAAAGTGACTAATGGTTCTATTCAATTCTCACCTGGCATTGTCGACTTAAATAACTTAGAAAGTTATTTCAATTTTATTGCCTGATATTACTTGTTTTAATAAAAAAAGTTACGTTTTAAACTTTTACTTCGCAAAATTTCGCGTTTATAACGATACGCTTTTAAGTAAACTGAGTCGATGAAAATCAATAACAAAGCTTTAGTCTTATTTCACGTAATTGAAGGAGACTCGTCTGTAACAAGTTTGCGACTTGTTTGTACAGTTTCGTTCGTAAGTGGAAACTAAGTGCCAAATATCTTATAAATTCTTTAATTATTTTATACCAAGCGTAGGTGGCGTAATTATTTATGTCGTGTTACTGAGTAAAAAAAGGCGAGTCGTGAAAAATCACACCACAACTGTTTTTATTTTTGGAAGAAACTACAGATACTCTATCAGCGGGTTTAAAAAGATTTTCCATCTCGAAGTACATAGGTAGTTTATTTATAGCAAATCTTTTTCTGTACTTAAAGAATAAAATTTTTACCTTCACAATTTGCTGGTTTTCCATGGTTGTACACTTTTCTTGACTGGAGTACATATCTTATAAAGTCACTTTACAAAACATGTTATTTGTATTAAAAAAAGATTACGTTATCCTTTAAGTTCAAAATGATTCACTAGCTGTACTCCTGGTTTTGTTTGTGTTGATGTTTGTAAATCACAATATGCCGCGTAGTCTTGGTGATTTTCCTAGTAAGAAGCGTTTTTTGAGAATGCTGCTATATAATTGTTTTTTTTTAGAAAACTACATTTTTGTAACAACTTTAGATGTGGAATCATCTAGAGCTTATATAAAAACGTTGCGTGAATTATTTTCACTCAAAAGAGCTACATAGAGAAGTCATGAGAAAAATAACCTATACTAAGATCCACCCTCGGAATTGGGTAATTTACCACAACAATTTAGACAACTTTTACCTGCAATAAAATACATATTTATAGATATGATTTCATCAATTTAAAATATCATTACTTATATCATAAACCCTAATGGATACTCTTTGTTTATGTGAATATTGGTGCAACAGTAGTGATCCTGCCTTTCGCACCCACGGTCCTGGATTCCCGGAAGGGGCAGTTTGTGTGATGAATACGAGCATTTGAACTCTAACCATGGGTATTTATATATATTTCTATTAATATTACACATTAATTTATCATATATGTATGTTTATCCATTACCTTAGCATCCACATAGGTCTTATAGTGCTAACTTTGGGCTAGGCTAATTAGTTACAATTATTATTAAATATTAATTTTATACAAAATATGTCCTCAGTTACAAATCTTAACCATTACAAATAATAGTGAACAAACTGAGAATAAAATAATTTATTATAATAGAAAAATACTAGAAAAAATCGACTTGGCTCACAAGGGAATCGAACCCGCAACCTTTGGAAGTCCGGTCCAATGCTCTCCCAATTGAGAAAAGTACTGCACAGCACAGCACTGTTCTGATTTTTTTTAGTAAAGTGCATATATGACAATAGTGCATACTTTTATTAATGAAATATCGATCGACTTTATCCAAAAAAACCGACTTTATTAATTAGGTGCTTGTATGGGTCGCGAATGTGAGCGTTTATATAATAAACAATAATATTTCTTGATTCTCCAATCATCATCATTATTATTATATATTATCATTATTACCTATTTGTTTTGACTTCTTAATAAACACAAAGAAAAACGAAATCATTTAATTTATTATTTAAGAAACTTTCTAAACAGACAACTTTGGTACACCACGAAAACTTCTGTACCTATCCGTAATCCTTAAGAATTTATGTACTAAGCCAGCCAAACAAATAGAAGTTAATTACAGTAAGGTTGGCAATTATAACAATACAGATATGCAGGTATATTTAAATTTACCCAGCATTTATTGTGTAGACTTATAAAGATTATGATGTTGTTCTAAAATATAGCTTCATTATAAAATTGTTGATTAGCTGACAAGTTGTAGAACCTTACTGAATTACTTCAAGATTTACTACACTTTGTGTTTTCATGTCTTTGATTATTTATTGACATATGCTAAAACAAAAACCGGCCAAGTGCGAGTCGGATTCGCGCACCGAGGGTTCCGTAAAATATTTTTATTATATGATGTAACTGAAAATTTACGGTTTTTGCAAATTTTCCTTTATCTGTGCGTTAAGACGTTGCTTCGTAACAATTTTCAAGATTCTGAGTTTACGGGAAGTTCCCTATAGGTTTTATTCCTGTATCTTTTCACAGCACAGCTCGAAGGGACAGTAGACCTGAGTTTTTGATATAAATTTCAGCTTGATCCACGCGTTCCTGAGAAAAAGGGTTTTGACAGACAGACAGACAGACGGACGGACGGACGGACGACAAAGTGATCCTATAAGGGTTCCGTTTTTTCCTTTCGAGGAATGGAACCCTAAAAATAACATAAACATTGTACGTTACAATAACATAAAGTTTCCTACCCTTTTCATTTTTACAAGCTTTATTTATAAGATGCTGAACATAAACTCCGTTGCTCCAGTCCGTCTGTACTTTTTGTGTACTGGGGTTTTTAGAGTCCTCAATTATGATACTGAGGTTGAATTGTTCCAGTCTGCAGCATCTATTGGTTAACTTTAACCTGTGTAATTTGGTGAGATAGGCGTCAATAGCATTGCAGCAACCTGTCCAGGAGAAGGATAACTCCAAAATGCCGCCTCCATCGTGCCGCTGTTGCTAAGGCTCAAAGCTATTTGCTGCTGGTCAAGCATACGAGGTTTTAAGTAGGGTAAATCATTAGAAGGTCTGCTTATTGAAGAGCTAGAATGTGCGAAACTAACCGACAAACGACCTTGCAACAATTATGCCTTGAATGAGATAAACAAAATAGAAACGTGTCCAGCGACAACTAAAAAATAAATTAAAAGTAAAAGTCTTTTTAAAAACCAAGTTTTTATTTAAATGCGCTAAAAAGAAAAAAACCTTTACTTTAAAACTTTTACTATCAACTTATAATGCTTTATTTTATAAGTAGATAGTAAAAAAGTTAAAATTTATCGTTTTTTAGCGCATTTAAATAAAAAGCTTGTTTTTTAAGATGTCTACTTCTTCTTTCATTAATGATTATCGACTTAAAAGTAAATAAACCCATAAAAGTTCTTGTTAGTGACCAACACAAGCAACAAAGTTTTCTCAGCTTTAGTCTTGATGAGCAACACTTTGGACATGTACGCCGAAGTTGTAAATGAATGAAAACGAGCAAGGAACTTTGTGGACAAAATTAAGTGGCAACTGGTCCCTTTAGTGACCCACTTCGAATTTACATTTTAAGAGAATTCTCGAGTAGCGGTAATACTAAGGCGGATCAATGGCTCGACCTCACAGAACTCTTATTCAATAAATTTTGCTTGTTTTGAAGAAATATAAATGTAAAGTTATTCATAAAATAGGTCATATTATAATTTGCATTAATAAATATTGAATCAAACAACTAGTAAATGGTTTATTTCCGATAGTTCATATATGAGAGTTATATATATTGGTTGAAATTGAATAAATGAGTCAAAGCTTTGAGCCACACTTACTACAAGATTATATAGAAGACGACGGAAATACTCCTTTGGCTACTTTTTCTAGCATTCATGAGCAACGACATTGTCATTTGGGCTTTAGCCGTGGGTGGGACTAAAATCATTTTATAAATTCATAAGAGTACATTAGTTAACGCTTTTTATTTTTTAAACTTGTCAATAAATGGCGCTATACCATTCAAAATCACGCTTGCTTGTTTTGTATTTCTGTGTATAAAGCCTAACGGTACTAATACGTTTTTGGAATCGTCTTGAATACAGACCACCTATCTAAGATTTGTTCAATCATACAAGCGATACCAGCTACATTCACATTATAGTCAATACTACCATTTGGAAGCCATGGGTATGGGCGTTCAATTAGTTATCTGGAATCAAGTATCACTGCTGCAGTCCTTTGCTATATTGGTTGGGCTAGATATGAGTCAAATAAATTACCTCCTGCACCGTTTTTAGATGATGTATTGGTCATATATGATAATGATGAAAATAAAGATACTTAATGTATACAAAGTTATTTCTTATATACCTCAATGACTAAAATTATATCAAATATTATGAGAACCTATTTCTCGTTATATTTAACGCACCAGCTTGAGGAAAGAACCTAGAGAAATTCTTAATTTGCCTCACAGTAGGACATATTTCCTACACAAAAATGTTCAACTTTTTACTCTTTATAAAACAATGGCGACCTTTTAAATATTTCTTTTTAATATCTTATACATTTAAGATTTTAAAACATTTAATTATTATTCTAATTATTGCTGTCCATTCTGGGCCCAAGACACTATGGAGCGTGGGCATACCCCTTTAGAATAGAAACTCGCCCTCAATTCAAAATTAATATGTTATGTACAAAAATACCGGCTATTTTAATATTCTTTTGCAATCACTATAACATCACTGTTTAAAAATTCTTGTTCATAAATTCTGTTAATTACATTAAATTAAATGACACTCTAGACGTGTTTCTTTTCTTTTTTACAGTTTATAGAAAATATTATTAACTCTTAATTTAAGTTATTTTACCTACCACTATTTAAATAAGTAAAAAAAAAATATAAAATTGCAAACAGCTGTTTTTGAACCTAATCTTTGATTTTAACAAGCTACTTTTAATTTAAGTTTTATCGCCAAACTATAGTAATCAGCTTACTGTTATTGTTGGATAGACTTTTCACTATAATTGATTGTTTTGTCTTCCACTAACCATGCTAGACTAGGTGTTTCGTTAGAATTTGTTGCTTAGGAATATACTATTTTGTATATACTTTCATTTAAGTACTAATAAAATTTATCAAATTAAATTGCCATAAATTGTGCGTTATGTCCAATCTCCTCTTTTAACCCAGAGTTAATACTTTATGAAATCGATCACCTGCGGTTTTTGGAGTAGGAATACAGGCAGGGATGTACCCCTAATTAAAAACTCTGATGTGCCCTCTATTCCATTAAGTCCACCAAATAATTTATGTAGCCTCTTAACCAGCTTTTTTAGTTTTAAACTTTAAGAAAATCTATTCAAGTAGGAATATCTTTGTATATTTTAAGAGTCCACTCACGTATGCGCAATTTTCGTACGTCCATTACAATTAATCTATTTTGTTTTTTGTACGTAGGTTAATGCTCGTGACTTCAAACGTCTGTACGCACTCCTAAAATAAACGAAGCTTGACTGTTAGCAATAATTTGGGCTCATTTGTTTGGCTATTGTTAGGTTTTACTACGCACGACCACTGTTCATACATATTCGTAAATGTTTATTAAACATGACGGACAAAAAGTATAATGTTCTTAAGAAATTATCAAACAACGAGATATGACAGAAGTGGTGCTGATAATATATAAATATTGAATTATCAAACAGCATACTTTCAACTACGAGAATAGCTTTGATTTTGGTATGAAAGTATTTATAATATTATATTTATATTATATTTATAGCATTATTTTTTATCGTCATCTTCCAAGCACTGTCATATAATTAACTGTCGGTTGTTGCTAGTCAACAATGGCGATTGCTCAGGTTCCATGCATTGAATGCCGCAGAACGGATAACAATAAGGAATAATACTAGATTTAAAAATCTAAAAATCCCACATTTTTGAGTGACCAAAAAATAATAAAATAACCCGGCGGGGCCAAGCGAGGGGCCACTCAAAACGTGAGGGCTAATGTTACTTATGGAGATGTAATGAGATGTATGACATGCATAGATGTTGAGAGTATTTGTAAAGATGCGCCCCCACGTATTAAGTGGCCCCTCGCTTGGCCCTGCCGGGTTATTTTATTCTTTTTTGGTCACTGAAAAATGTGGGATTTTAGATTTTTAAATCTAGTATTTTTATTTTATTCTTTTTAATTATTTACTCAACGAAGTAACCATGTGTTACGCAACAATCGGATAAGCCCTATACAAAAGTGAAAATTGCCGATAGTTGACCTGAAAGTGCACCTAGAAAGTTGAAAGTTGTTTAAGCGTGCATTGTCATCGGGTTCTGAGCTACCCTGAAAGTTTCAACTCGCTAGGTGGTCGGGAAGTGCCTCAAAATTGAGATACAAGATTCCAACCGGACAGACAAGACGACAGACAAGCAAACAGACAAGAAAGCAACCTAAGAAAAACGTGGGAAAATGCTAGCCGTATGTAAGTTGTGATTGACTCCAAAGTCAATCATAAAATCATTAAATATTTGTTGATACACAGACAAACACAGGAACCATAGAGTCACATTAAATGTATTAGATTTTAATTTTTATTTCGTTATAATCGTAAAGGAAACGATGTATATTTACTTTACTTTATTTACTTTTACGTAGGTACTGAAATAATATGAATCAAATCATCATAAATCTAATTATGACAAGTAATAATAAATAACAAATACTTAAATACTCACCTTTACTGATAGTGTAGATGGGTATTACAAACCTACGGGAATGCTCTGATCATCTAAGTATGTATTATTAATTTGTTTTTTTTTTTATAAAATGTTTAGTAATTGAATTCTGCACCAACATCATATTATAGGTATGTACCTGGCTTATATGATTTTTATCAAAATGTATAAAGTAATAGAATATCTATAAATACCATTAGTATTATTAATTAGGTGTTTAGTTCTATGTATGGGGTATGTATGTAATTGTACGAAATCGAGTCTTAAAATAGCCAAATAAATAAAAGTAAAACTAAAAACGCACTACACAGCCACGTGAGCAAGAGAACGACTGAGAAACAAAATAATTAGAGAAGTCACTCACTTTCGCTTTTGCAGAATCGATAGCGCAAATTGCACTAACGAATCGAGCATCAATTTTATCCATTACTAGCGGCCCGCCACGTCTTCGCAGGGGTGGACAAAAATTTTTTTAAATTTCTTCTAGCCTTAAATATAATATATGTAACTCAGCGTGAATGTAGCTTTCTAACGGTGAAAGAATTTTTGAAATAGGCTTAGTAGTGTTTGAGTTTATTCATTACAAACATACAGCAATAGAAATCTTTCCTCTTTATAATGTTAGCGTGATTCACGGTAAAGCTATTATTACGCTATTTTGTAAATTGCGATATATCTAAAATGCATTTTAGTAATAAATGTATACATATTAACATAAAAATAATATGAATCTATAAAACATGAACGAACTTACACTCCAGTTTGATTATCGGATTTGTTAACAAATGGGTCGTCTGTAAAGCTTTTAACGTGGCAGCGTTTTTTTTTTCCTTCAAACCAAGCTTTTTTAAGCTTGTCAATTAACATTTGTAAAATAGTAAAACAAAAAAAAACAGGACATATGTTTATCTATGTTGGGACACATTTCGTCGATGTTGCCGTTAAACGTTGTTGATGTAGTTAACACCCATTTATTAGTATTTACCTATGTGTCAGGTAATGGCGTGACTTTTTAAATATCCTTATATGTTTTTACCTTTTAGGAAAGTCTCGGCAGTAGAAATGTCATCAGCTAGTAGTTATTTTATTTCAAAATTTATCTTGAAAAAATCCACCTAATTAAGGGTGAGTCTTCCGTCCAGTAGTGGATTTGTTGCGGTTGAAATGATGATTTATAATGTGTACAATGTCAAAATCATTTTCTGTATGAAATCAAGCTTCCCCTGTTCAATCATTATTGAGAAAAACTATAAATTTCTACAATATTCCAATTCCATTGGCTCCCAAAATTTTGCAATAAATCTGCTCTCTAGAATCGTAATATTTCTTCAGTTCTTTTAAGTTTGCAGGTTGTGCCACAAGTATGCAACTTACCCATATAGGCTAGATAAAGATTTTCGTACCATAAGGGGTCCCAGTTCGGTCCATGTCATCCAGTCATGTGGCTTACTATATTGGCTTGGCTCGAACTTAAGCAGCCATTGAAATATTGCCATAAAGCAAATAAGACGGAGACGGAAATAAATATGCTCCATCGCCAGATATTTCTATTACTTTGCATCGAATTTATTGTCCTTCGACGACGACTGTTATTATTTTTCCGTCCATTTTTCAAACAAACGTAAATATAATAAAAAAATAAAACTAAGTAAATTTCTAAGAAAAAAATCAATTAAATATTTAAATGCCGAGAAATACATAATCTGAAAAATAGAATATCAATCAAGCAGCATAAAGCGCAGAAAAATTCGTATATTCGATACGTGCGACAACCACAACTCTCACGTGACTGCCCGCTCGGGTAGCCATACCTATAGTTATGGTATAAACAAATTATGGTTTCATCGTTTTTTGTTATTAAATCTGAAATTCTTTCTTTCTTTTTCATTCCAATTTAAAAAATATGACATTTGTGATTATGTTAGATAATAAAGATTTTGTATGGCCGTTTCTGAAAATTCAATCTATAATTTTACAGAATACCAATAATAATTCGTATAAAATTTTATTGACAATAAATCCGACTACCTTCTTTCGAAGGCGTGATGTTATGTTATGTGATTGCGTAAACAATTCATATTTATGCAATAGCAGCTATCACGGTTGTTTTGCTATCATTTTTTGAAGAGTTCCGTTATCTGTCTCCGAAACTTATCATCAGATCTAAATGAAATTTAAATGGTGCTATTTCGGAATAACCCCTTTCAAATAAAAAAAAATATTATGAAATTCGTCTTTATATAACGGACTTGTACCCGTATATTCATAAAAACAATAAACATCCGAATTGATAACTTTCTCCTTTTTGAAGTCGGTTAATATTTAATATCTTTAAATTTTTTTGAATAATGAGCATTTATTAATAATTTGGAAACCCTTCTATTAAATTTAGAAGTTTCATACAAACTATGCCACCCCATTTTTCCCCCTTAGGGATTGAATTACGTAACATCTCGTCTTAGTGAGCCTTACGTCCTAAAAGGAACTCCAATGCAAAATATGAGACTCCTAGCTAGCACTTGTAGTTTAATTGAAAGTTTAATAGCATCAAAACAAAATTTCTGCCTGTACGTGGAAACAAAAACTAAAAAAAAGAGAAATGTAACGAATTGTTCCATTTTGAAATACTCAACAGTTTCCTACGAGAGATTCATGACGTCCCACGTTTACACCATTAGTGGCAGCTGCGAAATATAAGCGCTACAGTTGAAATCTCGCTTTTCATGTGTTTAAATGTCATAGAATTCATAATTTCGAGGAATATCGCTCAACGTATTTTACTTTTTACAAAATCATTTTTTTTAAAAAAGCAATGAAATTATTTTTTATAAAAGTATAATATATTAGATTAAGTCGAATTAAAAATAAACATAAAACGATATAAAATATAATAAAATATATTATTTGCCTCGGACTCAGCTTGGCATAGTAATAGGAAAGCTTTAACAACCCAGATGTAAAACTCGTCTCGAAGTTACAGGGATTTTGCTCACCCCTATTACTAGTGTGTATTTTGTGCCAAACACACGAGCTTTCGCTCTTTACAACTCCTAGTAGCTTTTTTCAACGATGATGAGTTTGAATGATATTTAAAAGAAATTAGAGAAGATTATTATGTTAATATTAATGTGCTGGAAGATAAGGAGGCTGCGAAATATGAAGGTAACATCTGCATGCTTCCGTCAGAAGATAATCTTATTTCCGGTTTTGGTGAAGATGACGCACCACTGTTTTATTTGCAAGTACATAAAAGAAAAGTATTTTTAAAAAATGGTGCTACAGTTGGCTAAAACCACTTACAAAATGGTACCGGTTGTTAAATTTAGATATCAGATTATGCGGTCAGAGTTCATCAGTGGAGATGTAAGCTTTAATCCAATCGGACTGAGTCCGATCCTTTTTTTGACGGGGAAATGCTTTACACATAGGTACCCCACCATTGGATGGACGCTGGGGTTATGTGGGATTTACCCGTCAGTAAAAGACTGACGGGCATACTCACTAAAACCTCTGCTGTAGGTACTCCTCTCCACCGGTTAGCACTGTGGGACCCTCTTCAGGATTTACAGCTACGGACCGGTTATTGGCCCACTTCGGACCCCTCCACGGATCGGTAATATCACAGATGTTGACCACAGACTAGTGGGGTGAGTGCAATGTCACCAACGGATACCCGGTTCGCTGGCGGTTACCCACCGAGTTCAATCCTCGCTGATGTTCTACAGACGTGGACCTATCCGTTACACAAGCGTTTAACTTAACTCAGAGTTACCGTGTATATTATTAATGTGTGTAAAGCATTGTGATATTTTTTTTAAACAATACAGTCCACTCTAAATATTAACGTAGAAGCATTTGTAGTCGAACCGTCAGTAAAATTACGGAAGTAAGCTAGATGTAGCTGATGCACAAGAAAAATTACGAAAATACAATTTTTATTTGTACAAATGTGAAAGTTTCGATTATATCATTATATCTTAATTTTGTTTAAATACTCATACATCTTAAGAAGAAAGTGCCTTATTTTATTTAATAAAAATATATTTTTATTCTTTTGTCATATTTAGAGGTTAAATACGCTAAAAATACTTACATTAAAATTATTGTCACAAAAATACATTCTTGTATTTGTAATACAGTACATATAATCTGAGGGATTCATTTTTAATTAAACAAGTCTTACAATCGTGTTAAAGAGTATTGTTTGTTTTGCATGGCGTGACGTCATTTGAGACGCCATAACAGTCTTGAGCGTTATCGAGAGAATTTTAAATTGGTTTTTTCAATTGTAAGATATTATATTATAAATTTTCAATTTTATTTAAGATAACAATTTTCTGGGGTAAACCACACATTATAGCATAATATTAACCACTTTTAAATTTAGGCAACTAGCCTGTTATCACCAGCCCTAAAAAAGTACTTATAGAGCAGGAGAGAGTCTTCATAAACTGGACTTCCATCGCGGTTAGAGATTTTACGCTTGTTACAAGTGTCAACAATACGGTTACTCTGCAAAATATTCTCGCGAGACAGATATTTTTATTATTTATCTGTAAAAACTCATAAATTAATAATAATATAATATATTTAATTTTCTGATTTATTTAACAAGTACCGGCTGGCCTTTCAAAAGATTAATGCTGCCATTAGTATAAACCAATGAGGTGAAACTTTTGAAAATATTCTAATCAGTTGAGAGACTCATAAAACAGCACTTAGAGAAGCCCTTTGAGGTTAAAAGCCCCACCGATTAGCACATTATGGGAAATCGTTGAGAGAAGTATACAAATAAGTTAAGATACTTATTATATTATTGACTAGCGGCCGCCCACGACTTCGTCCGCGTGGAACATTGCAACATTACTTTATTATTCTAAAATAAAAGAATTTTTCTAAAATAAAAGTAGCCTAAGTTACTCCTTATTACATCAGCTACCTGCCAAAAAAAGTCCCATCAAAATGCGTCCAGCTATTTTAGAGATTAGCCGGAACAAACAGACAGACAGACGGCCAAATATTGTAAAAAATGTTATTTTGGTTTATGTCCCTACTGTATATATATTCATATGCATGTAGTAAAAAACGGTTATTTCAATATTACAAACAAACACTCCAATTTTATTTATATGTATAGATTTCTGCTGATTTTTTTATAAATTTTTTTATAAATAAAGAATTAACTTGTCCTGGTGTCAGGTGAGACCCACATTCCCTCGGTATAAGGGCTCGTCCAATTAAGCTACCGAGTCCTTGACAGACCCGTAAAATTTTTGAACTGCATTTCTTAAGTTGACCTTAAATACTGATCAGCCAGTGCCGTCTTTTCTTTTACTACTAGGTACAACATCAAATGTAAAACTTTGTACAAGTACCGAACAATCGACAAAGAAGAAATAGTTATGTAATAAATATATTTTTCGTTTTTCTAGATTTTAATATCGTAGTAAGTTAATTTACATTTTGGATTTTTTATCATACGAAAAGGTGGCCTAACTTAAATGTTTATTGTAATAACAAATTATTGGTCAGTCTATAATTTAGCTAGACTAAAATGTGCAAAAAACAATTACAGGCAAACATAACCTGGACTTCAATAACTGCTTAAAATAGAGTAGTAATATATCAATATGTTAAACCACGTAATCTTTAGAACAAAGCAAAAACTTTTTTAGCATACTAAAAATACGGTGAATAAGTCACTGTCACTCAAAGACTTGCAAAGTTTTTTGCAAAGTTGAGGACAGTCTATGAAGCCTCTAAGAATTTTATAAAATAAAACCTAATCGGTGACCAACCGACGAAATCGAAGAGAGGAGAGCCTGAGATACTTTAGCCTGTGTCGTTATATGAATTAAGAGTATTTGTAATTAGGATTACAAATAGATGAGCAGTATTCTAACAAACTTTATATTAAGGAAAAGAAAATAAATTTGAATGACGCAGAATCTTTGAACTGTTTGCAGTTACGCCATATAAAACCAAGTAATTTCAAACTTATCGTTATAACTCCATTAAAATGTTGTATGAATTTCGCTTATTGTCCAGAATGATCCCCAAATCACGAATGGACGATACCTCCTCAAGAGTTTGAGAGTCTATTGAATAAGAAGAACAAATAGGAGCAAGCTTTTTAGTAAACTTTATATGTTTGCATTTCTTGGAGTTGTAAGGAAATTTGTGGTTTGGTCACAACAGTTATTTGATCAATATCCCTCTGAAGTAAATTATATACAAATTATCATAAGATTTTCTAGCTTCTCGGTTAGCTCAAAATGTAAATAATTATATCACAGGTTGATTATCAAACAATATAATAAACCTGTATAACAGAGGAAACACTGTAACACTCGTAGTACTGAAGATTACGTACATTCACAGACCAGGTTTTATGGCACAGTACGGGCTGCCATATCAGCAAAGGGCATAATCGGCCCGTATTTCTTTGAAAGTAATTATGGTAATAATTATAAATACACTGGAATACGTGAAGATGTTGCCGTGTGGATTTTTGAAGCTGCAGAGATGGCGCAAAACGTCGTCAAATGAAGCTTTACCGGTGGTCAAAGTTTCTCGTAGATGTCGACTCTCTCTGAAAAGTCGACTGTACTTTAATAACCCAAGGTTAATATCCCAGTATCCAACATCCACGAGGAGATAGCCTCGATCTCTCGCAGCATGTGTCAGCAAGTTTTACATAATTTCCGTAGTCGATTGCAAGAGTGCCAACGACGAGACGGGACACATCTCGCCGAAGTATTTTTTTAACCTAGGCCTGTATATACTCATAGATCAACTGAGGGTGACCTGTGACCTTTGTTGCCATCTCTGCTAATCTGCTCGACTAAAAAGTGTTACCATGCTAGGAAAATTATTTATCTCTACATTTCTGCTCTATACTAAAGGCAAAATTTCATCTTTCTTTTGATAACAATTGAAATAGCAAACTCATTGGCGAATAGTGGTAAAGCGCAACCAAAGTTTGGATTGTAGCCAGACAACGCCAGTTTCTGAGATTGGCTGTATGTTCAAGATTTTTCCTTTAATACTCATTCTTAAGATAGTGAGCTTGAGTTTGAGACGCCAAAAGTTGGTAACGGGGATAAAACAATGTTTTTGACTTTCGTCGCATTAGTCGCACAGTTTTGTGAAAGCAATTAAAAACAAACGTATTTTAATTTAGATTATTGTTAAAAGAAAGAAATATATTTTCTTCTTAAATTTACAAATATACTCATATCTTGGCTAAAACGAATATCCATATTTAATTCCACGGTAAGTAAAATGATATTTATATTTCCAAGGTCAAATAAATTCAAATTTAATTCTAAGTTCTTTAATCTATTTTTCTAGACTAAATTTCATAGTTTCGAAGTAAGTACGTATAACTATTTCACGTGAAAAAATGAAGAATGTGGTAACGGTAAGTTGCCGGGGAACGGGGTTTGTTCGCTAACCATTTGCATTATTAGCACAAAGTTAAATTTTGAAAATATATCCAGTGAGTACGCGTTGCCAATTTTTTTTATTGTTTTAATAATAGTTTAATAAATAAACAATTTTATAAAACATTGTTTAAGTTTTATGGCGTGTCAAATCCAATTTTTTATTTTTTATTGCAAAAGTTACATACTTCAAAAGCCTCTACACCTACACGTGCAAGCTACTCTTAAGTAAGTCGATTTAGCGCTACACTGAGTTTCTTCCAACGCTGTACGATGACGTATTCTTACAATTCACGTATTGTAATTTCTGTCACTACTCCCGTATTTGTCCTATACCTAACTCAAAGTATTTAAAGCTCTACAGGATTTGGTTTTTACTAGTATTATTAGTTTTCTTTAACGTTAACGTAATGTTCCAAATAAGACAAAAAATTGGCAATGCTCTACTCAAATTTTCTCTAAAATATATATTCTGAATATGAAAATAATGTATATACAAAAACAATTAAAAAACTATGTATGACATAAGTAATACATTAGTTTTATATTTCTAAACTAAAGCTTATGCTTTAGTCTTGTAGAGAAAAAAGCTTTATATAGATTAATAAAATGAAAATTCAAATTATAAAATCCATAAATAATTAAAATAAGAGATTGAATATAAAAATTTCTTAGTTATAAATGAGTTAATGATGTTACTACACAAACTTGTGTTAAGAAGACTAACTATATATCATATTTTTGGTACCAAGTAGTTCAATATTCAGTAAGCGGAATTTTAAATGAGGGTGACTATTGAAATAGCAATGTTATCGCATGGAAGCAACAGGATTACAAAGGTGGAGTCCCTACAGGGTTGGATAAATGTTGGGCATCGTAAATGTTTATTTTTGTTTACGTAATCACTGTCTTTTAAGATAGAATTTGCAGAAAAAGCTTTTTACGCATCAAATATATAAACTGTATTTGTTGTTGTGGGTTGTTCTCTCAGAACAGAAAAAAAGAGTAGAAGTCGCAAGACGCGATCTTCTCAAGAAAACCACCGTAACCCTACACACATCTTTAAATCGCGATAATATTCCGATTGGTTAGAAAAATTGAAAACGTTAAAGCATATATCACAAAATGAATAATATATTTTTCTGCCCTTTTCGTATACAATTATGGTTCATAATAAATAACAGCTTCCTTTTTTGTTGGCATTATAGTTATGCTATTAGCAGCACTGCTTGAAGCATACTGTACCTGCAATCACTCGCTAGAAGGCGCTTCAAGTTGAACAAATTACCAGGGTTGCAAACAATATTAATTTTAAAGTTTAGGTTAGGTTTTAATAAAAATATTTTAGGCTATTATCTACACTAATATTATAAAGAGGAAAGATTTGTATTTTTGTATGTTTGCAACGAATAAACTCAAAAACTACTAAGCTGATTTCAAAATTTCTTTCACATTGGTAAGTTACATTCACGCTAAGTAACATATGCTATAATTAATGTTAGAAAAAATTTAAAGAATTTTGTTCATTCTTGCGAAGCCGGGACTGGCCGCTAGTATAAAATAAAAATAAAATTATTTTTTTTCAATATGACCTTTTACAATGCGTGTACTGAACGTCAAAGCTACGCCATGGCTTTCTTATATGTAGGGATTTTTACAAAAGCTGTAATAAATACAATATTTTGCTATGTTTTTATCATGTTTCGAAACCTATCTTTGTACACAACTGGTTATAATGTTATATTGAAAAAAAAAACAAAAACGCGCCTTCTAAACCTTTACTATATTTATCGATTCCTTACAATTTTAATACGGTCAATAGGGTTTTGCTTTCCAGTATAGTTTTCAAAATCATATCCATTTTATATTTTACCTTCGAACTTACCTTTTTTAAATGTACAACCTTATTTGTGTACAAAAAATAATTAACTTTTACAAAATTAGGCACTAAAAATAATTAAATTAAATTGACATTTCCATGAAATTAGTTGCAAACAATATGCTACATTGGTTACAAAGTATATCTCTTAAATTTACTACTTATCGATATCTATTATTTACACGTAATCAGGTGCATTACTTATTAAGAAGCGGCAAAGACGGAAAGCATGCTTTCGGTAATTTGTAGATGTTTTAGAAACTTCTAGAAAATAAAACTGCACAATGAAATCTACACGTTGGTATTTAAGAAGATAACTAACGGAAATATAATTACTAATTAATTTGAAATATAAACTTCTAAGTTCAGAGAGGTTAAAATATGTGCCATTTTTTTTTTTTTCAATTTAGGTAATTTGATTTTAATTGCGACTTTATATGCGTGATATGCCGGATATTGGCCATGTCAGTAGAAGCTGACAAAGAAACTAAATGATTGAAAAGTGTTTCTTCTTGCCTTTTGAACTACAAATTCTAAATACCACAAGAGCAAAATTTAACTTTGTGACGTAAAACATAACAATCCTTTTAATACATTAACTTTAATAATTTACATTTTTACAATACAAAGTGTGGAATGCTTTTATTTTTCCTATATACGGTCTTTTTGTTTGATATTTTTAAAGGCATTCATAATATAACAAATTATTTCAACAAACATACAAAACACACATGATGGGTACTTTACGTCACACATGTAGTTTATTGCCAAGCGAGTTCACGTATAGGTAATACATTTTTTTCAACATCAAAGACGTGTACAATTATTTATTTTTGCAGAAACGGTATGATAAAAAAAATATGCAAAATATGTAGAGCAAAACAATTGTTTAATTCCATAGTCAGCGGGTATTCTTCTTTTTCTTTAACGGAATTTAAATCTACCCGCCAAGTCAGCTAACCACTAGTCTACAGAAGTATTCGTCCACTTTTTTCGCTTTGTCGATATCTCTAGTATTTATTTAATGTGTAAAATTAGAATCGTTAGATATTCGATGGCGCATCCCTTAGCGCGTTTGACCTATGATTGTGGAGGTTAAGCAACTTTTGTAACAGCTTTCGTGGCATGAGTGATCAATGATTTACTATCTTGAACTCCTCCTTGCTTCCGATTTTCCTCACGGTAATTAATTCATCCATAGCGTAAGCCTGGACATTGATAGATTGATGAAGCTAATGGTAATGTAAGTTTTTATTTAAGTTATTATATTATTATTTATAATGCGGTTTTATTTTGTATTCTGCCATGATTATCGGGTGAATTTAAGAAAAAATCCAAGAGCTGGCTCGTCGCTCTGATGGATTACTGTATAGAATAAACAATAGTTAACTACTTGTTTCGATATCTATATAGGTTAAAATTGAAATCTCTGCATTCATAACAGCATCACTAAGAATTATCTTAGATATAAAAAAATAGCTAAGGATTTTTTTTTTATTTTTTTGTCCAAAACCTTTAAAATATTGGTATCTTTCTTGCATTTGCGATAAACATCATTTATTGTAGGTAATGCCCACATTACAATAATATAATATTACAATAAAATGAAACTTGAAAAGAACAGGAGACAAATATACCAATTCAGTGGAGAAATACATATGTTTTCAAAAATAGATCTATATATTTTCATACGTTGCGATGTTGAATCGAATAAGAACCAACGATTGAATACAACAAATTTCTTTTTTTTGTGACGTACAAACGTTTTGCTGGGATAATAATAGGCATACAATAATTTCACAAACAATTTGATTAAAAATTGAACTAAAACAAAAAATAATCACACTTTACGGTAAAAAACTCCACTTTTCTATTTTCCATTACATCATTTGCAATAATATCCTTTGCCATAATGATACTCGGTCATAATATTCGTTTGCAGTATTCTCATTTATACTTATAACACATAACATAACTATTTAATAGCGCGCCATTATTTGTATTAATAAATATTGTTTTACATAATAGTTCACTCACATTATATACATAGATATTTGATAAAATATTTTTATTTAAAAAACCGCGGCAGCGGCTTGCTGTTATTAAATCTTGTTAATAATTACCTTCTTTTAGTCGATAAAATTAGGCGATCTAATTATATCAACAATTAAGAACTTGAACGTAAAATCATATTACTTTATAGTAAACTATTATTTTGAACTATAAAATTATTCAAAAGGAAGTGTACGGCAAATAAAATGGTGTATTTTTTTTATTGCTTGTGAGATATTTAATTAGTGATACTTATTTGTTATAAAAAGGCTGCAAAGTTGAGTTTTACCTCTACCAAGTGAAAGATTCTAGGATTGAACCACGAGTGTAGAGAGTAGTTCAAAGATAAAATCCTAAGCGTAGCGAGGGTTTCAAAGGACGCGAAAAACTTTGCTGCCGAGCGAAACACATAATTTTTCACCTCATTGCAGCAAGGACAATTTCCAGGAGCAAGAAAAACAACTTAAATAAAGTGGTATATCTTATCTTCGTCTCTGTTGGACATTTTTAATATTATTTTCTCTGATTTTACAAAATTTTAGAACACATCTGAAAATACTTTTAAATATTATTATACAAATTTTTATACCAGATATAACTTTGAAAATAATTTTTCGGATGCAGTGCGAAATCTTATCATGTGGAAATATGATATTTTGGACTGCACCAACCACACAAGATCTCACCCACCATACATTTAAAATTCTTAAAGTTTTAAGATTTGAGGAATTAAAATAAATTAATAAAACCAAAACGGAGTATTATAGTATTAATTTAAGTAAGAATAAAATGTAACTTTTAAAGACTATAATGACAATTGGGAACGTTCCATGTGTATTTTTCTTTGAGAAGAAAGGTTCAAATTTTAAAAGACTTTTCCACGCTGGCGGATCAAACGCAATTTTCCACTCAGAAATTGAATGACAAACCAAACTTTCCCGAGCGTGTGAGGTAAAAAAATAATTTTTAGCGCCCAACGCATAAACGACTGTTTGTCTTACACATTTAAAAAAAATAAGCCATTTGGAGCAGAATCCAGTAGTTAAGCCCAGGTAGTCGGAATTCCAAGAATTACTAACAGCAGCCAAATCACGTGGATGGCAGTCCATGTTAATACAGCCAGGTCATTAGAGTAAGTGAAACGAAAATCCAGATAGAATAGCCGATAAAATTGAAATAAACACCATCCACAAGTAGCACTCCCAGAGACAGCAAAATACCGAAACGAAATATATAAAAAAGGCTTTATTTTTAGATGTGAGTCAGACAGATTGAAAATAAATTTAACGATTCTGGAATACGGTATTTTAGTAATGGCCCTAGGCTAATGAAAATTAAAAGCTTAGATAAATTCGCAATAACAATAAAAATCTATATTTGCTCTTACTTCTACAGTGTTTATTCAAAATAAAAGAATTCTTAAAGCCGTATGTTGCTAATTAAATTGAGCTGATTTAAAACTGAAGTCGAAAAATCTTTCCATTTCTTAAAACTACAAAAAGCATCAAAATAAAAAAAAGTGCTTGCCAGATAAAAAACATTTGCAGGTGATGTATATTTTCGAACGATTGTTTTTAGTAGTAGAAATGTATTTAAAGATAAATAATTATTTTCGAAATTTATATTTTTTTTGCAATTTTTTGGTATCTAAATTCTAAATACATGTTTAACCTCGGTTGTATGGAAGAAAGAAAGATCCTTTTAACAAATGTGTTTTTGTCGATAACATCAAATAAGTAATAATAAAATTATATTCTTTACTTAACTACTAACAGTTACAAACATAAGTATCTACAGACTTTCTCTAAAGCATACCTAACAATACTAAGGTAAGATACTATTTATACCTACATTTCATTTGAAAAATCATAGCATAAAACTTTAAAAAGTTATATATAAATTTAAAATGTTTTAACAATCAGAAATTAAAAGTAAGGTTTATAAAACAATCTCGGCCGAATACAGTATATTAGAATTAATAATACAAGATCATATAATAATTTAAATTAAGACTGTCGGGGGACCTCTTCATATTAAACTACTTTGTTAAAATGAATACTTAATTAATAAAATTAATTATGGACGTTACCACCTACCAAAATTAAAATTAAGTAAGTACATTATATAGGTATACGACGGGAATTCGAATCGGTACAAAGATATATGTAAGTAGGTGTGTAGTTTGGCATTGAGCGGACCCCGTCACAACAAAGTTTTATTTTAATAATGATATTATCTTATATTCTAATATATGTAATTCTAATTAAGCTATTTGGGAGAGATTTTTATATAAACCTTACTACTTATTTTTGATTGTTAATATATTTCTAATATTCATATTATTTATTACTTTATAAAGTTTTATTTTATGATTTTTTACCTATTTAGACTTTTGTTTTGATTTTTTTGAGTCGGAGGTTTCTTAAATTTTTAATAAAAGTTTTATGTGTATTCTTTGTAAGTTATCGCAAATAAAATATTATTTAAAGTAAAATTACGGCAATAAAGCACGACAAACGAAATTATTGGAAATCAAATTCTGGCCAATAGTAAATCCTTCTAATTACGTTTTTGATATGAAAACATAGGTAATTTCCTTAATACTACATGAAATCAATTAAACTATAAATATAGTTTTTGGTTGTTCTCTTGAGTAAAATATTTTTTTTTTTCAAGAGTGTTTTGTTGGAAGCCCACTTGGACTGGGCAGAGTTTGAAGGACAGACTGTTCGTTCGAATGGAAGCTGAACAGCGCCCACTCGACTAATAATGCGAGGGGAAGTTGTTATGCGTCTCTGAATATGAAAATGGGAAACTACTTTATTATACTCTCATACTTGACAAATATTCTCAAGGTTAAAATTATAACATGAATCAAAGGAAAATGTAAAACTGGTAGGGATTATTATTAGTCTATAGCAAGGATAATTAGAAAAATGTGTTAAAAATCTACCAGTTTGTAAATTTATCCAAATTTCTTTGTGAAGTTACAAGACTGACTGAAAAAATATTACGAGAAAAAAAAAGATCAGAATGGTTTTTGATAATTTTAAAAGTTTAAAAATTAATCTATTTTTATAAGAAGTTTTTGATGTGTTCAATGTGTAACACGAATCAATATCTATAATTAAACAAAACTTGTCAAAGTAAAATATATCAAGGAAAAACTAAAAAAATACAAAAAGCAACGAGATCCCATCAAAAACAATACTTGTCAAAAAAACCAAGTCTCGCAACTCAGTTGTTCTACGGTAAAAAGTTGTGAGATCCATGTAATACCAAGTCGGTTATTAATTTATTCAGTCCCTACTTAAGCGAATTTCTGTCTTAATACGTCCAGTCCCTAAGACCACGATCGTGGTCCATAACAATTGAAAATCAATTGTGTCTGGAATCTCCGTACTCGAAGCATTAAGTTGTTACGTAATAATTAACAGATTCTTATAGTGACGCATATCAATATTGAAAATCTTTATTGTTTTATATAAATATATTGACTTGGCCATCGCACTAAATAATTTAATTTACACGTGTTTTCATTGAACTACTAGTTCAAATTGAATGAAATTTGAAATATACCGTGTCTTTACAATGCCTGCATGGTTACTGAAAATTCAGTCTTCTAGTTTTATCCACAACGAAGTTACAGGGGGTCGAAAATGGCCTGAATTGCTTCGTGAAAAGGATGGTACGTCCGTGCCGCTTTTTGCTCGACTTGGCGGGGGCACTGCCGTGCCCCCAGATAGATTGTTTATTTTTTACTGAGAGTCTTAATTTACTAGGCGATGCAGTCGCTAAGCATAAAGCTACGCTAGCACCATATATTGGAGCGGAACGTAATACCTTTTTAAAAAAAAAAGATTTTTTTTTATTTCGATGGGAATTTCAAAATTCGGAATCTGGTCCTAAGCCTGTTGATTCGATTCCGCACAAAAAATATTAAAATCGGTTAAGAACTCGGGAAGTTATGGCGTAACAGCCATTTCGCCATTGTAGCTGATCCATGGGAGCTTCGCTCACTTCTTTCGCTCCGCTCCAATAAATAACCTTTAAAATTAAAGAAAGTTTTAAGAACTTAGCTAAAGACAATTAATACCTCATACTTTTCAAATGGTGGTCTTGTTTTGACTTAGGTAATAAATACAAGATGTCACCTTAAACAAGACGACGCACTATTACACTGATCTAGTTTACGTTACTGTTTATATTTGTATTTATTAATCTGTAGAGCAATTAAACTGATTCTTTGGTGTCCATTGTGACATTTATTTCTGACTAAAAGGCATTTTCTAATAATGTTGGACAATCAGGTGATGCGCCCTCCTTTGCGCTCGACCGCATTATAGTACCGTATAAAAACAATTGGAAAAAAAATCAAGTTTGGTTTCTAAGAGGATATTAATGTCGTGTATGCTATGTACTTTTTTTGTTACCTTTTTTAATACGCACCGCCTTAAATTTTTAGTAGGCTAATTTTCATAATACTCTTAATTAACACGTGTAGTCCCAACGACAGGTTTGAAGAATGTGTCTAACTCATTAACATTCATGGCTTATTTTAAAAAAGGGTGCTACTATTTTAAGAGCATATAACATCCTTCTTTTGCACATCCTAAATCGCTTATATTAAATAAGTATATGTGATGAAAAAATTACCATTAGTATCTTTGCGAACGCTAATTTATGTTAATCTGCAACATTTTGCATCTGCTGTTGATTTGTTATTGCCGTGTTGGCTTCGCGTGACTACCACTTAGTGTAGATGCTTATCTGGACGACTTCGTAATTTGTTAGTGGTAGGTGTCCCCAAATATCAAAATCGCTTTAGTCACATCTAACAGATTTTTGGAAAAGGCATCTCCTGTGCCATTTAGACTGAGTTTAAACTTTATTTTCTTGGAAAAGTTGTCGACTAAAATTAGATTGATCGAAAGCCAGGTTGTGCAACGGATGCTAACCTATGCTATTTTTAAGAGAGACTTCCATCGTGAGGAGGGTGTGGGTGGTGGCTGAGAAAGCTATATAATCATTATTTCGATTTTACATGAAATTAAAATGAACTGGTACCGCACTTTTTATAGTAAATAAGTAGGTGCTTGATTAATATCTTGCTTGATGGTAAGCGATGTGATGCGCTTGCCTCAAAGATGCACACGGGCCACACGCGACAACTACAAACGCCGTATTCTGAAGCCAGAAGCGGCTACAAAGGAAGCTTCAACTGGTTGACTGAAACGGAAGGAGCGAGGGAGTGGCTGTGTCTACATTGTGTGTTGGCGTCAGTGGCCGGTGCCGGCCACAAAAAGCAAACAGCGATGATGATTTGTAGCGTGTAGCGATCACTGGCGTCAATCGTGTGCGACAAGTTATATGTATGAAATGTATGAAAAAAACAGAAAATAAGTAGATGGCAGCGTTTCGTGGTTGTGGTCGGTGGCCTGTGTGCGGCCAGTCTAAATTGTATTTGTCAGGAAACACATTTTCTTTAAAGTAAACAATTTAAGCAATACAAACTACAAATATGATCACAGTTTAGTTACCTTACACATTAATGGGTGTCGCGAAAGGTGAACGCTCAGGCAGATGTATAGTGTGCACAGTACAGGAAGCTTGTGCACTCGCCTACGGCCGGTAAGCGATGACACGTCGATGCGCTTCGCATACACTACAATCACCATACATCTCCCGTAGAGCACAAAATTGTCAAGATAAAGGGTAGTAGTAGCAGGTAAAAGTGTAGCGGTCACTAAACAATTTTATTTTGGAATATTTTCAATTTTAATAATGAAGGTGAGGTAAAATTACATTACGGGTTAGATTATTTTATGTGTTTCATAGAAATTAACGTTGGTGGGAAAATAATCCTTAATAACATTAAGCATTAGCATTTTTACGCCTTAATAATTTTACGTCGTTATCCTTTGAGCAGTTTAATTGCCTCTAAATAGGGTTGACACCAGAGAAGACTATATGGAATAAATAAGGAATTGATGAGGATTTGATTGAACGAGATGAATGTTTGTATAAAATGGAAGTACTAAGATTTTATTAATTTTGCAAAACGAGTAGTAGCTTACGCAACCACTGGGCAACGAAGGCGCGACAGATAAAATTTTAGCCTGTCAAAGAAAGGATCTAAGAAAACTATAAATATTTAAAAAGTAATTTCAATGTTTCTTGGCCTCACATTATAAAATTTTATCTACAGCAAAAAAAAATGTAATATTTAAGAAAATTTCATTTATGAATTTAATGCTTTAATAAATGATATGAACTACCTATGAAATGCTTTATTAAAAATATTTGAAATTAATTAAAAAAATATATATTAAAAGTTTATGTTACTGCATACTATTTTAACATAATCATATGAGCAATTTCTCTGCTTAGTAACGTGGTGTAGTAGCATAAACTATATCACCCAATATCATAATTATAAATATCCACGAAAAATTACAAAACCCTGAGCAAACATTAGCGTACCTGTAATACGAGGATTTTCTACCAAAAAAAGGACGTCGAACCGCCACTTACCGGGTCCAGTGTAGCATTTCTAGAAACAACGATATACATGAATCTTAAATACTTTATCACATGCATTTATATTTAATTTCACGCTACTGAAGTCAAAAATACGGAGCTTACATACAAAGTTACAACCACATTTTCACCTTCTTAAAGGGCGATTTTTATTAAATGCTAATACACGTGTATTGTATTTTATGCCTCTTACTTTAAAAATAACATACCCTCATACAACAGTATATTCCTACTTCATCCCCTGAGGGGTAGAATTTTCCAATAGCCTGCAGTTTTACTTTACTATAACACACACACAACACACTCAATCTCAGATTGTTGACGTAAGTATACGATGTCTCGAAACCGTGATGGTTTTAAATTCGTGCTGGATTTAAGATGTGAAATTGTAGAATTTTTGGCACAAATGGTTTTTCAACTATATATTTTAAAAATGCTTCCCTTGTACCCATGCCATTTTAAAACCTTATTAAAAAAACTCACAGGATTTCGCTTAAAAATCATTCAGTTTTCCATTCTCCTTAATCTCTAGTCACGTTTTCGAAAACAAAATAAACAAGCTGAGAATCGTAAAGCTGAAAGTGGGTCAACAACAAAAGAAAGGCATATTTGAGATCTATCTTCATGGTAGGTAATTACTTAAGGGTCGTGAGGAAGGGAAAGTAATCTCGTTTCAATGACGAATTTTCCTCTCCACTCCATTAATCTCTATTGTAATGTCGCATTCTCGTTGCTGACAACTAGTGATGTGTGAGGAATAAACTTGTCAGTAGTTTTATTTGCTGATATTTTGTAAACCATGTTGTAGTTAATGATGATATCGTTCACTATTTATATTACAGTCATTTATATCATAACCACAGTCTTAAGAGCTTTTTTATGCATTAAAAATCAGTATACATTTTTTTCGGGTCTATTTTCGGGAATATTTGTTTTGTGTCTGTATTTCTGGCTCTTATAAAAAATTGGTAAAAAGACTTGATATTTCGTGCTAAAATTTGCTTTGCAACTTTTGTTGTATATCATGGAATCTTATTATATTGTACGCGTTGTTTTATAATATTTTCATCGAACAGCTATTTAAAAACAGTATACTTTAATCACGTTAAAAAGCACAATTAGTTAAAGGTTTTAGCAAACTCCAATCAATATGCCTATTAGCTATTGCTCACATGTTCAAATGACATGTCAAGTTTTCAAGGATTGGTATCAGGCCACCTTGCCTGATAGTAAAACTTAAGACTTATTACCATGTGAACATACCTTAATAATACTTATTTTGGATTTAAGATTTCTAATAAAATAGCATACTGTAATGTTTTTAGTTACACTGTTTTTTATACCGTGATATTAATGACAGCCCTATTCTACACAACATGTGCCTACGCCGGCTCTCTTTGTGTGTTTGTTAAGGACAATCAAATGTCGTTTCACCAGTTTTGAATCACCGAAAACAATTACGAAACGGTACTTGAAGTCTGTTTGTTTAAACAAGCGGTTTATTTGAGAATAACTAAGAAACTTCAGGAGTTTTAAAGTTACTATTACTTTGATTAAAACCGTTTCTAATGTAATAGTGTCAAGAACTCCTTCAGTAAAGTTCATGCACTCAATTTTTTAAATGAAAATTACAACAATGGAACATAATGCACATAAAGTAACAAATTATATTTCAGATTGTGTCACTAAATTTCATGCAAGGTTAAACATGTTTAACCAACTTTACTAATAATTAACAATAATATCGGTCCTTGGGCCATTATTTAGTTAAGTCCGTAGTTAACATCCACATTAGATTATGTTAGAACTCCTGAAGACAGTATAATGAGACATGTGATCCCCTGATATTTATAGTGTTATGTTAAATCCAAAAGTTGTCTAAATAGTAACCTGTAAATTCCACTTGTAGGAGAGAACACCTACCAATTTAGACCGGGAGGGTGTAGAGACTAGTCCCACAAAGTGTAGGTTCCAGCAAAGTCCGTTTATATTCGAAGTGTCATAATGATCGTTAAGCTCCATATGTTTGTTGACAGTTCGGCAGGAGAACGAGCGCATGATGTACGACGTGCTCCAGGCGGGAGTCTTAAATCGCACCCAGTCGTCGGGGGCATCGCGCTGACGCCGCGCTACTCGCCGCGACCGCGCATCGACAATATCAGACCTGCTGCTGCGCCGCCTGAGGAACCACCAGACCTGGGGCCCCAGCCTGACCCGGACGCTGAGACAGGGCTCGCCCATGAGTCGTATACTGGGTCCTTCAACACCGGCGCCCCCGTGAGTCAAGCGTGAGTTCTTGCGCTGCCTCGCCTACATCGACAAACTATACCCTACCAGAGTTGCTGTGAAAAGATCACGTGTACTGAGAGAATTTTATAGACATAAGTTACTCTTGCGTGAATTGAGTGACAATGATGTGTAGCTTGATAATGTGCAATTGTGAATAGTAAACGATGAAAATGTTATTGTTCAATTATAATGAATAGCATGTAAAAGACACATTGTCAATAAAATGGATTAATGGGCGAAAAGGGTATTTGGCTACCGTTTCGGATTTAATTTTATAACTGAAGTTTAATAGATTCAAAATAAATATATGTTATGTGATCATTGTTTAACATAAAATTATCTGGTAGCTTATACGTAATTGAAAGTTATAATATATAAGTTTGTTCTACAATATCTGATACTAATAAAATGGCCAAATACTCTATTATTTTAATGGGACTTCGATTACGTAAAGCTAAAGGAAGAAATGTGATTAAGTTTCATTTAAATTGAACGTAGTTAACTGAAATATACTTGCATACGGAGAAAAGCCTAAAAGAAAACAAAGGAGGCATTCGCAAAATAATGAAAATTACAACGCTAACGGAGGTACGCTCGCGTCCGAATATTTAACATTCCACATGCCTATAACTCCTTCAAAAGCATTTAAATGTCGAATTTGAATAATGTTACCCTATACCAACCGTAAGTTTATTTAAATATTCAAATTGGGATCAATCTTTGATGATATTGATATGTAGCATTTCTTTCTTCAGCACTAATTAGGTGTAAACCCGATAAGTAAATGTGGAACCTGTCGCCCAAGACAGCACGATTAAAATTAAAAGGCAAGTTTATATGGAGCTTATATGCGATACTGTAGTTATTTAGATGTCGGACTTGATGTATATGAATAATGAGAAATGATATTTATAATGAACATAATTGCCTATAATTTTTATATTAAGAGCACAAATAATATACTATTGTTTTATATAATCACAGTAACATACACGTATATTCTTCCACACGCTTTGAAATATGTATTTATATTCTTGCTAACAGTATCAACTGGTTGGTATTTTGAGAGCCCAGGTAATATTTATTTAACACGTTTCAGAGTTCTAAATATTCACATTCAAATCAAAAGAGCTTTGGATTTGTGCTTAAATCTGTTAAGAATAAGAGCTTTTATGTAATGTAGCTGTTGTAGATATATTAAATCTAATGCAATATGCAACGATAAAGATTTTCTTGTCGATATTTCTGGGATGGTAACGGTCACTAGAAAACCATTTTTGTTTCAAATGAGTAAGATATAGTTTTGCCGTGTTAAGAACTGAGAAGGTTATGTGGACGGTGAGTTTTTAAACAGGGAAATAATTAAAAGAACACATAAAGTGGCCCTAAATAGCGTTAACACAAGAAATATTTTGCGGGAGAGCGCTTTATTTCTTAACATTTTATAAACTTCATTTAATAGTGAACCATGCTTGAATAACCAATGAAGTTAGTCATTTATTTTCTATAAACTGTCTATCTTTGTGTGTAAACCAACTAATTAAACATTCTATTTTTAAACAGTATGGGCGGAAGTGAATAATTATATGTATTTTTTGTGATAAGGCTTTTTTTCCGCTACACAAAAACTTGATTTTATAAAATATTTATCAAGAGTTTACTGAGCTTACTTGCTAGAATAAGATAAGACTTGCAGGTTGAGAATTCGTAGGTATTGGACCGTTATTGCTATTTAAAAAAAATGTTGATGTTCTTAGGTAAAAAAATCTAATTTTCAATTTACAATTGTGTATTTTGGCCAAAATAAAATAATAATAACTAATGACAGAATTATATTATCTATTTATCTATATTAATTATTATTATGAAGAAGATATACTGTCTACTACAAAATCTATTGAAGCTTAAAGCTCCCTTAAACAGAGTATTCAAATAATTTAAATAAAAACTATTTTTTATGGACTCCAAGCGTACTACACAGTGAATGATCATAGGGTAACACTCAAAATATTACTGTTTCATTTTACTATAATTTATTTAAATAAGGACGAGGCTACCTCGGTGCCTTTTTATTGGATGTTTTACATTGCCGCCTATTTTCTTGTCCCATTTTAGGTTAATTTTTAATTTTTGTAACTCAGAAGATTTTTCATGAGGCATTTACATAGAGCACACTTTAATTCATGTTGACATTAACTGCCCTCGTAGAGCACATTAGAGGGCGGACTTGAGTTAATGTCGAAGTTTCTTTTCCGCAATCTTTATCAAGATCGTTTGTGAACAAAGCTGACCTGACAGCAATTAACCGTTATGATTAATAACGCCTGGAATACTGATATATATATAATACACAATACATCATTGTGTCTGCTTTATGAATGCTTATATGTTGTGCCCTAAGATAAAGTAAACTATAGTGTACTTTGAAATGAATTTTGTATAATCTCTCTAATCAATTGCCTTCGAAGGACAACTACTTCGGTGGCAATTGATCGGAGAGATACAACTATCGCAATAGTTATGGACAAATATATGTATTGGCAACTAAGTATTTGGAATGTATGTATTAGACAAGTAAATACGATCTGCATCCCCTACCATCCTCGAATGATACGATACGCCACGTGTTCAAAGACGTAATCATTATATCTCTTATGACTTCGACGCGCCGAGAACTGTCAACGCATTAATTCGGCTATAGAGATCAATTCCAAATATTAAACAGGACCTATTAATGTAATTAGTGTTAGATGAGAAATACAAAGAATTTTATAGTTGTTTGTTGTAAATGTCAGTTTTAATTAATCTATTTTACATAAAAATGTTTAATAAAATCTTTGTAAAATAAATGTGTTGTGTTATTTTTGGATTTGACCTGGTATCGATCGTCTTGGAGGGTTGCCCTGTGATGTTTTGTGCACACAAAGATAAGTTTTGAGAGGCAGGAGGGACCACGAGGCGCATTCCGTTCGAGGGCCTCGCAACTATGCGGCCACGTACCGATGCGCCTACAGAACAACCTTGTTAGAAAACAATTTTGTCAGGCAAAACAAGTTGGCAAGCCACTGTGCAAATAATGCTGCACATTCATTTTGTCTAACAGAATATTAACTTTGCTTTTAAGAAAATAGAATTTACGGGGGTTGACTAAAATAACAGAGAATAAAACAAACTTCGTAAACAAACATTTGTTTTGGCCGCGTGATTATGCTACATGGATTAGTCTCATTTGTCCTGACAACAAAATAACGGTTTCACAAACTTTTGAACGACAAATCTATTTAAATTCGAATGTTACAAAAATTAACCCTCATCGCTGAATGGAACCTCATGACCTGATCACTTGTTTTACCTAATATGGCCCGGGCAAGACCAACCGACCTCGTTCAACAGATTTTCAGTGTCAAAGCTGTATATAAGGAGTACGAAAAACCGTAACGATCTTTGGCCTTTTTTATTATTTTTCCAACACTCCTATATAAGTAGCAAACTTTGTATTAGTTTGAAGTAGGTAATAAAGTAAAGTAAGTTTGCCATTTATAGAGAGGAGGCTGAAGTTTTGGAAACAGTACATATCAAATGGAAAATTAGATAGCCGATTGGCAGTTTGTGTTCATATAATGAAGTAAACAATACTTTCTCCAATAATACAATCCATTTACAACCTAAAAATTCCTTTCGAAAACTAAAAAGGAAATTGATATTAACCCTTTAATATAAGTATAAAATAATTATGAGAACTTATCACATCATCATTAAAAAAGATAAAATTAATGAATATTAGTATTTGAAAGACAAGAAATACTACTAATAATTATTTTAAACGCAATTTGTTACTATTTTTGTGACAAGCCGCTTCAGGATTGTGTTGTAGGGTTATACGGGACAAACAACACTCCGAGTACTGAGTACACAATTATTGACGAGATAATTTATAATTTACCCACATCAAAAATTTTAGTTATTATATTTTTTCCAATGGATTTAATAAACTCCCTGGTATTATGGTATTACATGTCGGATCGTAGAGAAAAGGATTTATTTATTTTGTTTTTATACATCCGGATGGTGAGGTAGAGTCTGTATATAATCATTTGGATAGAAAATTACTAACCAACAAACACAGACATAGAGACAATACTCAGTGAATATTGTAATGACACGTATCATTAGCTTTTACATCGACTAGTAGTTAATCGATAGTAATCAATCCAATAGTAATAGGGATAGGGAAATAAATTCATGCCCAAAAGGTTGTGATTCAGGTTAATTTAAATTAACTGTTATATAACTTATTAATTGTTAGATTGCATACTGCTAGATTTTTATACCGAAACGGTTTTATTAAAAGAAAAAATATATTTATCATTTATATTCAGCTTATGATAATTATGGAAAGAATCAACTGGTGAAGATCTTGGGAGCTCAATTGGAAGAATATTCGCCCGCATAAGGAGAAGATGTGGGTAAAAAATCCCGCTTTACTGCCGAGACAAGTTGATTTCTTTCTGGTAAAAAATATTTCAAATTAATCAATTTTCAATCATTGTTTAACTTTTATATGTTTATTGCATTTTTTCAATGGTATCTTTTAAGATAAATTATTTTAATAGGCATCTACTAACAAATTATGTTCATAAACCTACTCCTATGAATGAAAATACCGTAGGGAGAAGGGGCCATAACCCGCCGCGCGGGTCCTCTGTGGATTGATTGATTAGTACCAATTACTAGTAGTTGGTCAGTAGGTACCAGTCATTAGCATGACAGCGCATAAAGCAAGCATCAAAGGCTTAATGTTTCATTACGAAGGAATTCGAGATGGTACATTTTGTGGTCACCCATAGCCGGCTTCTGCGAAATTTGCTTGACCGCTGTAATCTTGGGCCGAACGCGTTAACCGCTGTGCAGTCGAGCTGCTATCTTATTACGTACGACAAAGGTCAGGTGAAGACCTGATGAAAATGACTAGTTACAATAATTAAGCATGACGATGTGAGCCGTTAACCAATGGGTTAGCAGGGCGTCACGTTTTACCCTTTGAGAATTTTTTACAATGACCGATATTGGATGGATGATTAAAATTATTATTGTCTCGCGCTCCACCCTGGTAGAGCTTGAGACGCAGTAGCACCTCGTGACTACGGCCTGCCATAATGTCGAAAATAAATAACAGTAGTTAAATATTGAATGACTTATTATATACAATTTTTGAGTAATTTTGTACTAAATATTTATTTACGTGTAAAACGTAGTATAACCGATTGAACTCTGAACGAATAAATTTCAGTTTCTCTGCTAGATGAATTATATATTGTCGTCGTAGAGTGAAAAGTCACCAAGTCGCAATTTGGCCAAAATTTAATTAAAAGTGTCATCAAAACCACCGATCTTTTCCGTAGATTTCAGTCGTACAACCACATCCATAGGTATCATAGTTTATATACTAGGAAGCGCGAAAAATCACTAATTCTACCTTTAGTCTGCTACATTTTATGCGAAAATTAAACAATTTACATGAATATTTTATCTCTAATCGAAAGCATTGCAAACTTGTCCGGTTGGTTTTTTTCCAGTGTTTAATGATAACTCTTATGTTGGGTCAAATTTATACCAAAACTGAGCAAAATAACTTCATGAGTTATAGAATCACTGGTTCGATTCAAAACAAGAAAAAGACAAATAACTAAGTAACTATTTGATCGACTTTTATGATAATTATCTGTCAAAAGCTTTATAAGATATAAAATACGCCTGTCAAAAACATCTACGCCTCCGAGCCGTGCGAGAACTCTTACGAGTTTAATGCTTTTGAGTTTTGCCAACTCGGAAGCTGGCTATTTATATATATTATTTTTCATGGAAATTAACGGTGGTGGCAAAATAATAATAGAATTACGCATTAGCATTTTGACAAAGAAGAGCTGTCGTGCATTTGTTGGTGAGACCATTAGAACCTAGTAGGTGCCATCGGCCTTACTTAGTGGTGTGTAAAATGCTAGATACTGTAAATGGAACAACAATATCACAATTTGTTAAATATCATTTAAAAAATATATGGGGAAGTTTATTTAAGAGCAAAGTAGATAATGTTAGAAGGTTATGTACAGACAGTGTGGCATACATGATATCATCTGGTAGAATGTTTAAATCAACTTTTCCAAAAAATGTTGCATTTCACATGTTTAGCCTATGCTCTAAATCTTGTTGCGGGGCAGATTAGATAAAAGAATAGTAATGTTGATATTGAAGCTAGAAAATATTGAAAAGTTAATGGTTATATACTTCGATTCTCGTAAAAGTTATACAGTAATGTCGGAAGCGAACACTTCAAATCTTAATGGTAATGAATCGGACAAGGAAAATTATTCTGATGGGCCGTTTGAATAAGCAAAACCTCACGATTCTAGGCTAGAAGCAAAAGTATTTGCTCGTATTTATAAAAAAACTATTGTTCTCACACTTATATGAGAATTTGCTTAAGACTATTAATAATTTTTATTGTGAATTAATGTAAATACTCATAAAATTGTATGCTTATATATATATATATATATATATATATATATATATATATTTTATTTTTCTTCCCTATCTCTGAGGTTTTTATTATTATATATTTGTAATATTGTTGACCACATGGGATTGTCCATTCCTGGGAAATCCGGGGAAGGTCCATATTAATATCAACATTTCGATGCAAGTACATAAATAACTCTACCCAATTTCGACCTCTGTATGGTGAGTTTGAAGAGGACATATATGTGACTGTACCGGAAGACTTAATGTTTGTATTAAGATCATAAGGTATGTAAGCTCAAAAAAGCATTATATGGCTTTAAATAATCCCCCAGATGCTGGAACTATAAATGTAGTTCACTTTTAAAGGAATTTGGGCTATTTAATAGTAAAGCTGATCGAATCAACAGGTTTAGGACCAGATTGTGACGGAGCTCGAATTCTGAAATTCGCAAACATTCCCATCGTAACAATTTTTTTTTCTTTTTTTAGGTATACGTTCTGCTCTAATATATGATGCTGGCGTAGCTTTACGCTTAGCGACTACATCGCCTAGTATTATTGCCTACGTTATTTTCGTTAAAACCTTAAACTGTATCGATAATATCGATATTAATATTGTTTGCAACTCTGGTAATTTATTTAGCTTGAAGCGCCTTTTATCGTGTAATTGCAGAAACAGTATCCTTAAAGCAGTGCTACTAATAACATATCTATAACGCCATCTTGTACTCAAAATCGGTACTAGAACAAAGAAATAAGCTGTTATTTATTATGGACCATAACTATATATAAAAAGGGTAGAATATGATAAAAGTGATATATGCTCTATCGTTTTCATTTTTTCTAACCGATCGGAATATTATCACGATTTTAAGATGTGTAAGTAAGGTTACACTGGTCTTCTTGAAAAGATTGTGTCCTGCGGCTTCTACTATTTTTATTGTTCTGTATAATCTTTGTTTTATTTTTCTTCCCTATCTCTGAGGTTTTTATTATTATATATTTGTAATATTGTTGACCACATGGGATTGTCCATTCCTGGGAAATCCGGGGAAGGTCCATATTAATATCAACTTTTCGATGCAAGTACATAAATAACTCTACCCAATTTCGACCTCTGTATGGTGAGTTTGAAGAGGACATATATGTGACTGTACAGGAAGACTTAATGTTTGTATTAAGACCATAAGGTATGTAAGCTCAAAAAGCATAATATGACTTTAAACAATCCCCCTGATGCTGGAACTATAAATGTAGTTCACTTTTAAAGGAATTTGGGCTATTTAATAGTAAAGCTGATCAGTGTGTCAAATGGGCATGGGCATCATTCATGGAGCAAAAGGTTATCTGTGTTTTTATGTCGACGATGGACTGATATTCTCTAAAGATAGGTCAAACCTAAAAGCTAATTAACTACTTACAGCCAATATTTGAAGTAAAACTTTACCATTCAGAAATTTTGTCGACATATAATGATGAAATTTGATAATTACATACATATATTCAAATATCTAAAGGAAACAAAAGAGTGTGATCTGTACTGCACACAGAATAGTAAAAAAGAGTAAAGGTCGCAAGACGCGATCTTTTCAAGGAGACCAGCATAACCTTACTCACACATCTTAAAATCGCAATAATATTCTGATTGGTTAGAAAAACTGAAAACTATATAGCATATATCACAAAATGAATTATATCATATTCTACCCTTTTCTTATATATTTAGGATGTTACTGATATAATGTTAGTGTCCATGAAAGTTTCAAACAATATAACATAGAAGAAGGTGAAAAACATTTATTCACGACATGCGGGATGTGAGCCCGTGTCTTCTCGCAAGCCAAATCTGTAACTAGTAATATAGTTACGGATTTGGCTTGTGATGTACTGATGAATTACTAATACGAACTCCCTACGCCTTATATAATCTTATCTTGTAGCGAGGGAACAAAAAGCTAGGGCTTCTAGAGCACCCTAAACTATGGGCGTGTCACAGGGGTCAATGCTGGGTCCATTACTCTTTCTTATTTACATTAATTTGGGTATTATTATAAACCTTTAACCACGATTTCCATCACATATGTAGTCAGGCTACACTAAGTGCGTTTTGAGCATGTGAAACTATCTACTTTATTTAATGGTATCATTACTAATACCAACTAAATCATTAATTTTATATATTATTACTAGTGGACCCGGCAGACGTTGTCTTGCATGATATTTTTGCAATATAGATAAATAACCTAGACACCGACTGCAGCGCCATCTGCCGGGCTGATTTGTGAATCTAAACCATTCTCAGATCCCCTTGAACACACACAAAAAAATTCATTCAAATCGGTACAGCCGTTTAGGAGGAGTTCAGTGACATACACACTCACAGAAGAATTATATATATAAAGATACATATTGGTTTTAATTAAAATTTTATATTTTTTAAAAGAGATGAACCAAAGAATTGAGACTCTGTTGAGTCTCAAATGTTGAATCACAGATCTAGATGAAACCAGTCCGTGATTATGTTCTACAAATAACCAATGGACGAGAAACAAAGTAAGTTGTGTGAAATTATTAATTGATTAATTAAATTAAATTATTAAATATGTAATTATAAAAAAATGTGTATTTTGTGATAAAATCTAAAGTTCAAGTTTAGAGAAAGATTATTTTTAATTTCTTTGGTAATACTAGCTGATCCGGTAACGCGTTGCTATGGTAACGCGTTGCTATAGTAACGTTAATTGATACAATGGAAAAAGAGCGGACAGACAAACACACAAACAACAAATTTGTGTTCTTAGAGTATATATTCCATAACACTGTAGTCTATTTTTATATAACTTTTTTGAAATTGTGTAGAAATACTAGATTTATTGAATTAAAAAAAAACACGTAAACTTGTTATATAAGTTCATAATTTTTTAGCATTTAAGTACTTGTATAACAAATCCAAAAAATATTCAGAATTCCTCACAAAGCTTCCATTAAATAAAATATCCCAGACGACCATTTAAAATTTAATTAGTTTGTAACGAGGCGCCATAGCTATATTGGCGACTCGTTGCTTTCATTGCGCTCTTCTCTGGCCATTTTTCATATTTTCTTTTCTCTTCGTTTCCTATTTTAAATTTACTGTCTGTCTCTGTTTCCTATTTTAAATTTACTGTCTGTCTCTGTTTCCTATTTTAAATTTACTGTCTGTCTCTGTTTATTTGTTTTGTTCGAAGTTTATTCTTACCAGAGTCAGCGCGTAGAGCGGTTGACTCACCGAAAATAAATTATTTAAATATATTTATAGTGCTGAGCAGTTATAATAAGCTCACAAGTATATAATAAGCTCATAAGCATAATTCACAAGTTTTCCTGTATATATATTCTGTACCACCAGTTTCTGTTTACAAGTCTACAAGTTTCTTTAAGGCACTATTGTAAGTAGCCCTACCTTTTATAATATGTTTTTAGTGATAAATGTGAAATTGTTTTTGTATTCAGTGTAATTTACCTTTTTTTATATAATTGTTTCAGTTATGCCTTAATTCCTTAAATATAAAAACAAGTGACCTTTTTGTGTGAGCTTTTATTTCTCCGGCTGCACCCCGTCACACTGGCGCCTCAACGTGTATAGAACACCACCATCCAGTCAACCAGTACCGGCGAACCGAACTACTATATTTTGAAGATCGTTGTATGTTGTGTGTGATTTTTTTTTTATCTTTTTCCAAATTCTAAAAGGCTAAGTCACTATTTTATCGGCCATATTATTAACTTAATCATCTCATCTCATCTCATCCCAATCCTCATTTTATTTAATTTATAGTAGTTGACAATACAACTACATCACTACACAAAACACTTACAAGACACTTTACCCAACATTTACTACATTTTACAGACAAGAAACTATACGCGGTTTCGAAAGAAACCGGCACAAAATTGTTGCTGATTCTGAGCGTCAATATATCACTCAGATCAGTGCAATTAACACTTACGGGCAGTGCTGAGAGGGAGTACCTCCAGTGTATCCCACATACAAGTCTTAGATTTGGCTAGGCACTTTCCTGGAGGCAATCCGTGCCGACTATCCAGAGGTTCCTACCAGTCTAAACTTGAACACTACACCTACCTAACACTAGTTTTATTAAATTTATCTTAGTCTTACTTAACCAGTCCTTGTATAATAGATTAGTTAGGAAAAATTTAAACAACTTTAGTTTCACTCTCCTTTCAACTCATCACATATCATCCTATCACTTAGACTATTATAATTTTTAGTAGTGACATAACAAACACGCAACTACACACTACACTTACAGTACACTTACCCCACATTTACTACACCCATCAGACAGTAAAACTATACGCGGTTTTGAAAGAAACCGACACAAAATTGTTGCTGATTCTGAGCGTCAATATATCACTCAGATCAGTGCAATTAATACTTACGGGCAGTGCTGAGAGGGAGTACCTCCAGTGTATCCCACATACAAGTCTTAGATTTGGCTAGGCACTTTCCTGGGGGCAATCCGTGCCGACTATCCAGAGGTTCCTACCAGTCTAAGCTTGAACACAATACCTACCTAGCACTAGTATTATTAAATTTATTTTAAATCATAACTGTTTTTAAGTAGTTTTTAAATAGCTAGAAAAACACCTCGTTTTGAAACACAATCATTTATTTTTAATAACACTATGAATCCATCACTTTTAAATAAACCTTAGCTTGCTTATGAACTGAGTCTCCGCTCAATTGAATTTCCATCCGTCGCAACCGCTGAGGAATTACGAGAATTACTAAATCCAATAATAGACTCAGATTGTTCTATTTTTTTCCAGTCCTTACTCCATTGAACGTGATCTTGATAAAATCAAAAACATTCTGCTTATGGTTTCTTCATGATTAATTTATCAATAAGTTTAAATAGATTAGAGATTACTACATAACATAAATGACTTTTGCAATACTTCAAACAAATTTTTCATCCATGACAGCCTGTCAATCAAATTTTAAACCTCTTCTGTCCAACAATAACATAAATACGAACTCCTGGCACAAAATTTACTCAAAACTCTTTAGACCTAAAAAAAATCTTTTATTACTTACTTTTTCTTTATTACTTTATTATAACTTTTATTTACGTTTATACTACATATATATTACTTTTATTACGTTATTACTTTTTCTCCCAATTAGAATTCTCTATCGTTATTACTTTTCCAAAGTAATTATTATTTTTTTTATATATTACTTTTATATATACTACTATTTACAACTCATTCATTCCCTCATTCTATTACAACACATAATAATTACTATACATTAACTGTCTTCATAGAAGACATATTTAATTGTCTGCATAGACGACATCTTCAATTTTGGTCTTCATAGAAGACATACTTAATTATACAGTCTTAGTCTTCATAGAGGGCATTAATTTTTCAGTCTTCATAGAAGGCATATTTAATTTCTCAACCGAGAATAGAACCTCTAAGTCTATTGGAATAGCCTCATCTTGAGGAAAATTTTTCTTCCAGCGGGTTGCGACTGGTTAAATAAGCCTACACTAATTTTTATTTTTCATCCAGCGGGTTGTGACTGGCTAAATAAGCCTACACTAATTTTTATTTTTCATCCAGCGGGCTGTGACTGGCTAAATAAGCCTACACTAATTTTTATTTTTCATCCAGCGGGTTGTGACTGGTTAAACAAGCCTACACTAATTTTTATTTTTCATCCAGCGGGTTGTGACTGGTTAAACAAGCCTACACTAATTTTTATTTTTCACCCAGCGGGTTGTGACTGGTTAAATAAGCCTTCACTGATGTAGGGAGCCAGTTGAGTATTCAATAATTTTGGATACTCTACCGCGTGGAGTCTGGTTGTCTTATTAAATCAACCATGACCGTTGACTGAAGTATGTTCTGGAAGTATGAAAGTGATGCATGTAAGGAAAGTGATGCATGTAAGGATGCTGGTCTCCTTATTTTCTCATTTCACAATTCTCATCTCATCCATTTTTATTAAAGATATGTTTTTTTTTTATATAAAATGGTCATATTTTTACATAGTTTTATGAAAAAATCCTTTTTATACTCAGGATTTTTTCTTCCAGGGGGGAGCGGGTATTGTAACGAGGCGCCATAGCTATATTGGCGACTCGTTGCTTTCATTGCGCTCTTCTCTGGCCATTTTTCATATTTTCTTTTCTCTTCGTTTCCTATTTTAAATTTACTGTCTGTCTCTGTTTCCTATTTTAAATTTACTGTCTGTCTCTGTTTCCTATTTTAAATTTACTGTCTGTCTCTGTTTATTTGTTTTGTTCGAAGTTTATTCTTACCAGAGTCAGCGCGTAGAGCGGTTGACTCACCGAAAATAAATTATTTAAATATATTTATAGTGCTGAGCAGTTTTAATAAGCTCACAAGTATATAATAAGCTCATAAGCATAATTCACATGTTTTCCTGTATATATATTCTGTACCACCAGTTTCTGTTTACAAGTCTACAAGTTTCTTTAAGGCACTATTGTAAGTAGCCCTACCTTTTATAATATGTTTTTAGTGATAAATGTGAAATTGTTTTTGTATTCAGTGTAATTTACCTTTTTTTATATAATTGTTTCAGTTATGCCTTAATTCCTTAAATATAAAAACAAGTGACCTTTTTGTGTGAGCTTTTATTTCTCCGGCTGCACCCCGTCACAAGTTTAAGCCGTTTTCGAGTCTGAAAAAGTTATTAATTATCCCTTCAAAGGGAAGCAAATTTATTTAACGTATTAAAACCATTATCCATAGTATTGAAATCATACAAGATACGCTTTTTAATGAAACTATTATTGATCCAATTTAATAAATAAATTTCTTTTTGTAAAAGAATTTACAGAAATTAGAGGGATAAACATACTTAATTAATAAAATAAGTGTGCACCGCCTCTTACTATTTCTGTTCTCAACTCTCCGGTTGGCTAATAGAGAATGCCTAATCGCATTAAGTCCACCATTTGTAGCGTTTTTTGTGTAATGAAGAATAATAAAATAATAACTTTACAACGGATGTAAACATAAAATTGAAAATGTATTAAATTAATTTAGTTTAGCAACGACATCTTAAATGCCCCAATTTTTTTTTCACCACTCGTTATATACTCGCTATTAATTTAAGTATCTATCTTTTGAAACATATCACTAACCAATAAGAAGGAACTATCACTCATCGGTACTGTTATTACTGTTTGAGTTGTTTTTATACTTCCAGAAGTAAAATGGGGTAAGGATAGTGTAGGCGGAAGTTCAAAAGATTTATATTTTCTTTATAAACTGAAATGATTGAATGAGCAATGAGTAATTTTTCAGATTTTATCGTACCTAAAAGAAACATTGTTGTCAGTGAACTTCAAAATTTTCACGCAATGGCTATTATATAAACGTAAAACGTTCAACTTTGCTTAAAACTGCTGTAGGATGTAGGCACAGAACAGTAAAACGGGATGAAGTCCCAAGTAGGCGGTACCAGCGTACTAAAATATGAGTAACTCCGCGCACTTAGAATTTCTGCTTACTCAGTCGAGATCGCAAACTCTACTCGAAAAAAAAAATAGAAAAATGCCCTTTTGTGCACTTTTGGGGCGTAAAAATGATAGTCGCAGGACTTATCTATCCAAAAGAGGCATAACGTACCATCGATTATCCATATTTTCTTTATATGTATAAAGTTCTTGGAAATTAAAAAAATGTGCGGTTATTTTTCTAGAAGTTCCTAAAACACCTACAAATTACTGAAAACATGCTTTCCTTGTTACATAACTTGCCTGCTACTCAATTAGTAATGTACCTGATTATTTGTTAATAATAGATATCGATAAGTAGTATATTGAAGAGATATACATTGTAACTGATTGTAACTAATAAAGCATATTGGTTGCAACTAATTTCATGGAATTGTCATTTTAATTCAAATATTTTTATTGTTTAATGTTGTAAAGGGTATATTATTTTTGTACACAAATAAGGTTGTAAATTAAAAAAACAATATAATATTGAAAACCATTTTAGAAAGCAAAAACATATTGATTCTCATAAAATTGTGATGAAAACGATAAATATATTAAAGGTTTAGAAGATGCGATTTTGTTTTTTTTTTCAATATTACGTTAAAACCAGTGTTTTTTTTATTTTTTGCATTCACAATGCCATATTGCTATAAGATATAAAATACTCACGTAAAAAACGACCACGCCTCCGAGCCCTCAGGTAGGATACGAACCCACGACCTTTCGCTATCCGGGCGAGTGCTCTGACCGCTGAGTTACCGAGACGCTGGCATTAACGCTTAAAACCAGTTTTGTACGAATATAGGTTTCGAAGCATGATATTAACATAGCAAAATGTTATATTAATTACAGCTTTTGTCAAGATCCATATATAAGAGAAAAGCAATGGCATAGCTTTGACGTTCAATACACGCATTTTAAATGGTCATTTTGAATAAAAAAACATTTTATCTTTATCTAAATTATTGCCATTGTCATTTTTATTAAAACCTTAAACTATATCGATAAAATCAATATTAATATTATTTGCAACCCTGGTAATTTGTTCAACTTGAAGCGACTTCTAGCGTGTGGTTGCATTGCTCAGTATGCTTAAAGTAGTGCTGCTAATAGCATAACTGTAACGCCATCTTGTACCAAAAAGGGTATATCGCGATTTAAATATTTGTGAGTAATGTATAGTAGTTGTGAGTAGGGCTCTTTTTACTGTTCTGTGGAGATAAGAGTTTGTAACATCCCTAGAACAAATTTTAACTTCGTTTCGCCAAATTTGACGTGAAAATAATAATTAAACAAAGTGAATTAACGTCATAACTAGAGCTCACAGCTTGGCTGCTGGATTAAGCTTGTAAAAGGTGTCAGTTACGTTTTAATATATCCAAAGTTCCTAAAACTAACTTAATGGAATGTTAGTTTGTTAACGATTTACCAAATTTATTTCTAAATCTCACCCTCTGCTCATAGGAGTCGTAATACAATTTCATAAATGACATAATATGGTCTACAACAACTATTTTCTTTCAAAAATAATTTTGATGACTTGCAAGTTCAAATAGAAATTTAAAATGCAACTTCATTATCTATAGAAATTGATAAAACGTATGGTATAGAACGGGTTTTTACGAGTACAGCCTTAGCACAACACTTCTGAAGACTGTGGCAGCAAGAGTACCTCGCAGAGCTACAACATACAGAGGAGTGAATGGAGAACCAACAAAACATCCGCGAAAGTGATAGACCTGGTACAACTGAAAGAAAACAACCTGCCTCCACTTTGTTGGAGACATGGACGCATTTACAAATTATTTCCTGGCCCTGACAATATATTATCTAGAGTTGCGGACGTGAATACTCAAAGAGGAATCACAAGATGACCTCTAATTCGCCTATGCCCATTGCCATCACTAGAAGAGGTGCAAGGTTGAAAGCTGGAGCCTGCCACAGCGGGAAGATGTTTGCGCCTTTGCATTTTATAAAAGTAACGTTTGAGTTTTTGCTCTTTCATTTACTCTCCGAAATGTATCCTATAACATTTCAAGAGTGTGCAGCAGACTTGGGCAACCTTGTTCCACCGTCTCTATTTTTTCTTCGGACAACGTTTTGGTTCCAATTTTTAATACGTACCGCTATGGAGTGGAACTCTTTGCCTGAGTCTGTGTTTCTTGACAAATACAATTTAGGGGTCATCAAGCACGTCACATCCTGGATCGCATCGTCGCTCATCATCGGGCGTGGTAGTGGTCAAGCGCCTGCCTATTTAGTATATATTAAAAAATGTTAAATTTGTATTACTGTAATATTTTATTATCAAATAATTTCCTATGATAATAAGATATTTTTCAGACTTCGTAAATTAGTTTATGTGACAGACATTCGAGATTGTCAAGGTATAAAAATTTTAGGTTGCTGTTTCACTAACTTGTAACTTAAAAATTTATGCATACTGGAAATTATTAAATTTGTTTTATTTTATTTTGCTTTCATTCTATAAATATAATTTCATTAACGTAGGCCGAGGTCATGGATCAAGGGCTCAGACTCCATACAAAAACGGAACATCTCCTTTGTTTTTATTTCAACGTAGGTGTCTAATACTTCGTTTCGCTTTGGCCAATGAATGTGTTCTCCACTTCCACTTTTTAATATCATACCTGATTCTATCGAGTGCAATCGAATAATTATTCTTCTATATAAAGAAATGAATGTCAATACTCTCTCCCCAAGTATATCATATCACATTATTACTGGCATCAAATGCCAAACTGGTGCTAGTGTCATTATTTTTCAGTAGATATAGATAGACTGATATAAATAGTAAAAGAAATTCAAAATAAATAATAAATCAAATACTTTGAAATAAATCGAGTGATTAAATACATTCCACATAAAATATAAGTCAGTAATAACACACTTTATTATACCAGCTATATCAACTTGTAAAGTTCGACTTCAAACTTAAATACCTATTGAACTCCCCACTCTAGTGGCACAGGCCTATAGAAAATAAGATCTAAGAAAATGTACAATAACCCATCATACGTACAGATAGAGCCTAAACCAATAGCTTTACGTGACTTCCAAAGTACGGAGGCGAGCCAGTTAATACAATTTTGATTACCCATGCGATGAACAGCCCTTACGAAAGTTGCTGAACCTCCGCAATCATGGTAATAACGCGCTAACAACTTCTCCATATAATACAATATAAATGACGTTTTTAAAACATATTTACATTCTTACGCTTTTGCGTTGCATTTTATTTTGTTATCACAAAAACGGGGAGCCATGCTATCATTAAAGGTCACCGTAACTTATTCTCTACAGGTTTCACTAAGAGTTAAGTCATATCGTTATATTTGCAGTTACCTGTCTACTATGTGTAGGGGTACAATATGGCAGTTCCTCATCGACATGAGCCTGGAGGACTCCACTCTTGAACTTTAGACTTTGATAAATACTATAACCCTATTTAAATTCTACTTAGTAACTAATTTGAACTACCGACATTTAGATTTAAATTTTAAAAGTGAATATGTTTGGTTAAAATCTAGGAAATGCGTTTTACTGACCGATGAAAAGCTTTTAAATTTCTATAAAATTAAGTTACAAAATTGGGCACCAAAAGAACTAGACACGTAATTAAATTTTTTCCAGTGTTACCTTTTCACGCTACATATATATTGTAAGACAAAGGGTTAATTCGTTTCTGAAGGCTGTAAAGTGAATTCAAGACAACGAAGCGAACAGAGAGAGATTAACCCATAATATTCATTATAATACAAAGGAATGTAGTAGGTCACATGTTTAAGCTAAACTTGTATTTGTGGGCTTACGTAGGTGGTATCTTCAAATTACATTTTATCGAAATTTATTAAAATATATGTTGCATTATTTTAAAGAGTGTTTTTTTTTATTTGTGGTAAAAAAAAGTATTAGAACCAATATACCTACTTACTTTATGAAACTTATCGCTCACCTAATGAATACTAGAGGCATCAACAAGACGATTTTATAAGCATTACTTTAGTCAACAATGAGGAGTCTGTGTTTATAACTGTGAAAAAAAACTGAAACAGCATTAAGTGAACCATTGCTTCTATTCAAAGTAGCCTAATATTGTATTTAGTAATTGTATGCTATATAAACTTTTAATTTTAATCCCACAGCAATTATCATAAACGACCGTTAATATCATAATGGCGGTGTGTAAGGTAATTAAAATTATAAATTCAAAAATGTTGCTTAACATTAATCAGTTTAACTTTTGACTTATAAAAAGCAGAATTTTCAGGCTCATAATATCTGACCACAAAAAACCCTAGAAACGGATAACATTAAATAAAAGTTAAATATTTAAACAATGCTTTTAAGTATTTTGTACCAACCACAACCAAAGTCAAATATATTTGTAATGGGGTTGGTTTGCTTACACCTACCAATGCGCACTGGGCACGCGTTGTGGGCAATGGTCCATTATTCTGCGGTCTTTTCATCCAATGGGGAATAAAGCCGCAATTGTTGGACATATATCCAACAATTAATGGGATGATGGGTCACTTCATAATGTAATCGAAACATTACAATTGGAAATGCTGATCAGAAAATATCTATCAAGTATATTTATATATAAAATACAATTTTAATATAAATATTTAGCCATCGCTTATTTTTATACTATGGTTTAATACCTGTACCTCGGCAAAGAGGCCTACACCACGTAATTAATATTTATTAAATCCTGTTCCGGAACGTTGTCGCCACAACTAAACACAACCAAAGCGGCTTATCGCCGCTTAATTATATAATTTCTTTTTGCGTTACATATTTCTTGCATTTAGCGTTTTATCATTCTGCTAGTGTTGGATTAAATGTAAATGCAAAATAGACATGGGCCCGCAATTTTCAATGGTCTGCAATCAATGGTCGAAACTGTAAAATAAAAGTACTTTTGTGTTCGATTGATGGAAAATTCTACCATTCCTTATGATGAAACCCCACATTCGTAAAGTTTTCCCAACGATATGCTCCATGTAAGCTTTTTATCGGAAATTACCCCCAAATCTCTTAAAATGTCAGTTTCTGAAAGCAAGGCCCCATTCAAAGTATACGAGGAATCAAAATTCTGGTGTTTTTCAAGTCAATTTAATAAAACTATAGTACACTTTTCAGCATTAAATACCATTAGATTCACACCATGCACTTAAATTATTTAGATCCTTTTGCATCAGCACTATATCAGCATTAGGATTGATGGGCATAACCAGTTTTAAATCGTAAGCGTAGATAAAAGTTGTTGCAGATTTGAAACATAGGGTAATGTCATTTATAAATATGTTAAATGCACGAGACAAAGATGGGAACCCTGTGGAATACCCGAGGTAATATCGTAAGTATCGGAATTAAAACCATTTACCACAACGTAGAAGTTACGACATTTCATATATGAGTCAATCCATTGTAGCATTGAATGGCTAAAACCATGAAACTTCAACTTTGACAGCAAGATTTTTGAGGAACCTTATCAAATGCCCTGCTGAAGTCAGTAAATCCTATATCGATTTGTTTAATACGGTCGATAGAATCAATAAGATATTCTATATAAACTACCAAATTGATTGATGCAGATCTACCCACAGCAAAGCCATATTGGTGATCAGTTAAATAATTTTTGCAATAACTTTGGATATATGGGCACACTAACGATTCCAATTATTGGAATATGTTGAAAAAATCTGCATTGGTCCATAATTCTGTATCAATGACTTATCGCCGGACTTAAATATCGGAACAACCTTTGCAGTTTTCCATAGTGAAGAAAAAACTCCTGTTTGCAATGACATATTAAAAATATGAGTTAAAGGAATAGCTAACCTCTTCGCATAAACTGTAATAAAGGAAGGGGGATACCATCTGGTCCGGTGCCCTTCTACCTATCTAGAGATTTAAATATTTTTATGACATTTTCCTCAATTTTTTATTTAAAAGAAACATTTAAGTTGTTAATAGCCTCAAAATCAGCTCAATTCAAATTCGGTCTAGAATTATTATTTATTTGCAAAATATCTTTACGCTTTAAAGGAACAACTGCATTTAGAAAAAATGCAAAAGCTGGCCATTGCATAACAGCTCCTGGGATTCAGAAACGACACAAGAGAGTATATCGGAGAGAATCAAGTATAGTATTCTTCCAATCTCGTTAAATACAAAAATATTTAAAAAAAACCGTGCCCTATTCATAAAACGAAAAACCATAAGATTTTTCTTAAATTGAAATCTCCAATAATGCAAATGGTTCACCCATTTGCATCTTATTTTTCTAAAAATATATTCCATTATTTAAAAAATCACAAAGAGTAACTTTAAAAACGGGAGGTCTTATGTAGGTTGCACAAATTGCAAGTTTCTTAAAAACACCATTTAAGGACAGAGATCTATTGACACCCAAATTTCTTCCGACATATTTTCTTCAAAGAAAATACGTGTCGAGTGATATTTGGTAGACTGCTATCATAACTCCTCCCCCTTCATGCATATTTTATGTATCGTGATTTCTCCATCTTTACGGTAGATATTGTATCTACTACTACCTAATTTCGAATCTAAATAGGCGCTATTGAGCCAGGTTGTGATAAAACGAATGAGTTTTACTTTTCGTGCCTCCAACATTTTGATAAATGGGTCATTTTCAACAAGAGTGTATTTTTACCTAATTTTGGTAAACTTTTTTGTCTTTGCATTTTTAAGTAATTGTATAGTTTGGAACATTAGGGAAACTTCTGTAATATAATTATCAGTATCAAGAAATTGTTCTAGCCTTTTAGTTTCTTATTAATTGGCGATACCCAAATTAATGAACTTCCAAAATTGACAAAAGCCAGCAAAATTAGCAATCCTGGATTATGTGTCAAAATGAGGAATAAAAAAACATTTAATAAATAAGAAATAATACGAATATACTCGACGACACTTGGATTAAACAATATATACTGTTACTTATATTGAACTATACCTATACCGTAACTTTTATTAAACATAAAGGTCAAAGTACTTATTTTATGTTTTCTTTTTCTTTTTTTATGAAATGCTTTTTATTTTGAGGTTAAAACTTCATATCCCCAAAAAATCATAATCAATCTATTACTTATTTATTAAGACTATTTCATCCAATGAGTCACTGTTTGGTACTCACCAACTTACAGCAGTTGTTTTATCAAGTATCAAATAAATTAGTTTTAAGTTGGGTATCCTACAGATGGACTAAACTTATGGAAGTTGTTCATATTCCGACATTAACTATAAGGGCGCTGATGATCTTCAAACTGCTGACCAGATTTTCATTATTCAAAGCTAATATGCCTATTTTTGTATTGGAAGTTAAAACAGTTCTGTTAAAATTAAGTTGGTATAAAATGTTTTCTTATCAAAGATTCTATATTATAATTAGTTTAACAAAAGCTTACAGTCTTACTTATACTATTCTTAAATATTAATATTTTGTATTTAAAATAACATAAACTTCTGAGTGACAAATTTAAAACCTGGGTTCTTCTTTTTAATTTAACTAACTGATAATAATTAACAAATCTACTACAATATAATTAACAACTTAGAACAATACAACGAATAATTAGAATATGTTTCAATTGCATACCCAGCTGGGTCAATGTGTATTGCACTTTTGTATTAAAATGTACCACATTCTTATTAAATAAATTCTATAAAATAGTTTTCTTTTGTTTGTTTTGTTTGTTCTAAAATAGCCCACATTTTTTCCTTTGGTAATTTCTAAATTTATTACTTAATTCTTGTCTTAAAAAAGTTTAGTTTACGGAAACTTTTGATCTTGGACTATTAAGCGTTGTGTTAGAAGGCAGTGATAGTATGGTATTTGCGTCAGATGAATTTAGTGATGAACAAGGCTGATATACTGGTTTACTGGTATCATTGATGTGATAAGTCAATTTTGAAAGTACGTCGTCATCAAACAGCCCTTCTGCTGTACGTTGGACTGAGGAATCTTTTGTTTTATTTCTGGAATCTATTTTGGGACGAAAGGATTCATTAACTATGCACCTGCTGACTCTGAGGCTGTTTCTGAGAGGTACTTGGCAAAGGGTTAGCCGAAAAAGGCAATATAGATGATTTTTTTGGGGTCAGAGTTCTACAAGTATTGCTTGCTTGTTCTATGTTATCTTTGAAAATTATCTTTCTTCTCAATTCGGTTTTTGTTACATTCGACACATCCGACTTTCGTTAGAGAAAAATAAAAAATAATCTGTTAGGGTTACATTAAAAACTCTGAGATACTTAAAGGTATACCAAATCTTTATGCCATAAATATGTTAACATAAGAAAATTTTAAATAATATATATTTCGAACAAAAACAGCAAAATTGTATTTTTTTGTCAGAGTACCAGAATTTTGCATACTCAGATTTTTTGTAGAATAACGCGACAGCTTGACATAACTGTTTCTTGTTCAACGTCGAGCAGCCAACTAAAGGATGCAATAAATATATTTGTTGACTTTGTGGGCTCGTTATTTACGACACAGGATTGCGTTATATTTTGTTTACCAAAATTTCGTATTTTGCACCGACAGACCTATTCCTTAATGTGTTCTATTATTTTACTTTACATTTTTAACTAGTCCTCTAACACTAATTAAAAAAGTAGAGTAAAGTTTGAGAAAATTACCCTAATATATATTTAAGGATAAGGATTGTGCAAAAAATATACATCAAATAGAGCATGCAATGCAAAAGAAAATATATATCATATCCAAATTATACCTATTCTAATTTAACCAATGAGTTTCTATCTTTGATTGGTACATATTTGGAAGTAAGATATAAAATCCGCGTGTAGAAAACAACTACGTCTCCGGGCCCACAGGTGGGATTCGAACACACGACCTTTCGCTATCCGAGCGAGTGCTCCTACCACTGAGCTACCAAGACGCTGGCAAACGTGTCGAATTTAACAAACGTATTTCAACTTTTACTATGAGCTAGTATCGTTCCACCAATGTTAAACGCTAACTCCCTTAAATAGTTAAAGTAATATTTTTACAAATATTAAACAATCGATTAAGATGGAACGACCTATAACTATGTTTTTATTTATTTTTTTGCATTCACAATGCAATATTTCTAAAAGATATAAAATACGTGTGTAAAAAATCAGTAGCTCAGCGGTTAGAGCACTCGCTCGCATAGCGAAAGGTCGTGGGTTTGAATCCCACCTGAGGGCTCGAAGACGTAGTTGTTTCTTACACGCCAATTTTATATCTTATAGAAATATTGCATTGTGAATGCAAAAATTAAATAATAACATTATTGGAAGTCTCATTTATGTGCTTGAATTTTTTTTTTCGTTTCTAACCCACAAGAATTGATATGTTAAACCTCATAATAGCAGCTAAAAGCTCATCATATCGTCGCATCCATAACATTGCTTACTTTGGGCTATTAGGCTGATTAATGTGAATGTAAGAAATATAATTATTGTTAACTATACTTGAAACTAACAAAAAATATCACCTTTACGTTGGTTTTATGTAGGGTTATTTGAAAATATTCAAGGATGGCTTAGTGAAGCCCGATATTGCCAACTAAAAAACTCAACTTAAACTCAGCGCAGAGATCTCGCCAATTTCTTGTTTATATCACGTTATCGTTCCTTTGTATTCTTATTTTCCACAGGATGATCCGGCTGATATATATATATATATACATATGTTTCAATTAAAAATCATTTTTATGAAATAATGTAATATAACTTTTCTATTCGAAATGGCCATCTTTGGCTTAAATACAGGCCTTTAATCTGTCTGGCACAAATCTACGTATTGACACTCTGTTCCAATGCGAAATTTGGCCACTGCTTGCTTAGAGATTCGATGTCGCCGTGTCGTTTAGAGCAGGCCATGTCCTCTAAAATTAACCATAATTTGTGATCTAAAGGGTTGAAATCAGGGCTAGATGAGAGCTATTATAAAGTCCGGAACGTTGGTTTCAAGTCAGGCTTGGGTTGGCTTTTGTGCCTTGTGACCAGGTGCAGAGTCCTGCTGGAAGTCCACGGTACATTTTAAACAGTGTATTGATGAGAGGTTTCACAACACGATCCAAGACTGTCTCTTGATACACTTTCACCTGCGTATCGTGACAGAAGGCATTTTCATCGAACCACTCTCTTTAATCTTTACAAGATTGATTTAGGGCATATCCTTATATACTTATGACGATAAGTTCCAACTTTCAGGTCTTGTTTTATAATACGCGACAGAGTCCTATCGGGAATCTTCATTTCTCGCGATAAGATTTTTGCTTCCTAGTGGAGTTGCGACGAATTCTGGCTTTAACAACATTAGCCGCCTTTGTAGTTCTAATAGCATTTGTCAAAAAAAATGTACAGACAGAACCTACAGATTTATATAGTATATAGTGTATTGCCCATAGAGCTACATGTCTTCGAAATCGTTTGTCAGAAACATATTTTGAATCCAGCCCGTATATACTTACTTTCATACATTATGTGTAATGTTAAAAAATCAATTCTGTATTATAAATAGATATTTTCTAGTAGAACTGATACAAAAAAAGTTAATACAAACAAAATTAAATAAAAAATTAAAAAGATTTGACCAAAACTTGTTTTCTTCCACACCAAAATAAAATTACACAACCAATATGAATAACAACAAATACCTAAGTGATACTCACAACACTACAAATAGTGTTACTGCAAGTAGTAGAATATCGATTAAACTAATATTCTATCGATAGCAACCGAAAACAAAATCTTTATAACTGATAATAATTATTGATACCATTGATCTTAAGGTATCGATAGTAGAAAGAGTACCTAAATTATTAATGATTTTCATATTTAGTGAAAATGAACTGCTCTTCAAAAAAGGTCCGTTATGTTCCGGATAAGGTTATTAGGAACTAAAATAGAAAATTGTAAAAAAAAATAAAAAAATCGGGAAAAGCTGAAAATTTTCTTATATATGAGATACTTATACAAGTTAAGCTACTTATACTATATATGAACTCAATATTAAAACCCCATTTTGATATGATGTCGTCTGTCGTGCAAGTTAGTGAACTATAGAAATGTATCCTAGTAATGTGGCACTGAGCACCACGCCATCGTTGGTAGGTTCGAATCCAACACTGAAGGGCGCATATCGATTTCGTTGATATCAAGGGTAGTTCAGGCGGCCAGTGGATCAGTTCCACTCGGCCGGCCACCCATTATCCGCTAATGAGCCGATCGGCATCCCTCGTCACTTTATTAGTAACATTAACCGTGACCCAAATTCAGTAGGTACGTCCCGATACCTTAAAAATACACAAACTTGTTAAGAATATATATTTAATAATTATCATGATTAATATTACGGTCAACAGTGGTGGTAATAGGTACACGTACTATATTCTTATTAAAACCCTTCTTCGTAAGGTGTTACTCATAACAAATCAAAAAGCTTTACTAGTACAGTAAGTACTTAAACATTTACGCAATGTTGAATGCCAAAATGCAATACAATCTTCATATTATGAATATAAAAATTCCCAGCCATAGTTTTTGACCGCGATGAACTCCGAAACTACTCAACCGATTTTGATGATTTTTCTCATTTTGCTAAATTTGTTCCAACTTAGGATATAGGATAGATTTCATTTTAAATTATAACACTGCAACGCGTGGACTGGTCAGCTAGTAATAATATTATCGTTAAAATTATAATATCTTAACGAGGAATACCTCGTACACACAATAGTGTGTAGAGAAAATTAACCAAAAAATTTTTCGGCTAGACTGATAGCTCTAGTGCTGGTTGACGGGTATTTTTAAATTTAACTAATATTTAATAAACATTCAACAACTAAAAACAAAGTTATATTGGATTGCAACACGAAGCTTTTGTGAATTTAAGAAGAAATTTTTTGCTTCGGTGCCGAATGTGCATATCAGTTGATGGACAACATTTCGAACATTTGTTATTGTAAAAATAAAGAATACAAATTGTTATTTTCACAATTTTAGTTTTATTTGATTAAAAGCAAGTATTTATTTAAAAGAAAGGATAGATAGTGAAGTGTAAATATCATTTTTTCTTATTAGTTAAACTCAAATTAAACCTAAAGGCATAGTTAATCTTAAGTATGACAAAAATATGCGAGTATAATGAAAAATGATATCATATGATTTCAAGATTTCCGATTTTACACTTTCAGAGACAAATTTCAGCACATTTTCTTTTATTATTTTGAAAGTTTAGTTTTTAAAGTTTATCAGAAGGTATGAAAAACCTTGAATTCATTTGATTTTTAAAGTCGAAAATTTAATTTGGTTCTGTTGGTTCCCATTTTTTTAATATCGATCAAATTGTATTTTGTAACAAAGTAAGGTATGCAGTTATTTTACTCATAAAACTACAACTAATAGGTGTTGTATTAAAAAAAAACTACTGTAATAAATCTACAAAAAAAAGTTGTAAATTTTGAAAGGCGTTAAATATCCTAAAATAATTAAAAAATATATAACTCCTAAACTATGAATAATCTCGGAACATACATGGGGGTTAAATCGATAGGTATGGTACTCAGCTATCACCTTACACCGACTTGACACCTTACAAGAAACACGCTGTATTATAATATAATAATTATTGGTTATATAGAACCTTTACATACCATGAATTACGATCAAATATAGGTTTGGCATATAAAAGAAAAAGTAATAATAAAAAATATGATTGTTTATATTGTCTATATATATCAACTTAATGGGCAAAAGAAAAATAAAGGATATCATCAATGCAAATGTTAATATTAACTCTATTATTAATTAGATTTAGTTCAACTCAATAATAGCATAATAATAATAACATAATAATAATAACATAATAATAATAACATAATAATAATAACATAATAATAAAATATGTCATTATTTTTATGAATCGTAATTAAAATTGGTATTTATCAGTACATTTTCTTTGGTTTGTAAAATTTATTATGTTTAGCTCTACGATGATACCTATTATGGTTCTTTTGCATGATGTTCTATATGGCTAAATAGGTTCAAAGCTACTATTTCTAAACTTAACACCAACATTCGTGTGTACCCACCCTAGGAGGGTAAAATAAAGTATTTGTATTTTGTTTTGCAGCTTCAAGAAACAACGTTGTGTGTCATCTGTTTGAATATGAGCAAAAAGTCTGGCAGTGCATGATTTTAGTGACACAAGACTGAATATTCAAGCGTTCTTGGCTGAGCTGGGATGTTTGGAATAACTCAGATGAGAACCTCCAGACGCAACATGGGCGTTTGAAGTTGTCGAGTTGAGGACACCGCCCTTAGTGAATGAAGAAGAAAAATTACTGTTTATAAACAAATAAATAAATTCTTGAATATTTGAATTGTTGTTATATTAGAAATTATACTACCCTTCCCCCTTCTATTCATTACGAAAATGTAAAGGCCATCTATGTAGGCTTTAAATACTTCATAAAAACATGAAATATACTATATCATATATTATATACTATATAATAGGTTCGCTCTTGATCCCAATCAAGCTCGGAGGTCAAAACAGGGTCCACGGTGAAACGTGCTAACCCAGAAGGTGCGTATTCACCTTGGTTTTAAAAACGGTCAGGTTATAAGTACTTGGAAATACAAGCGCAGGGAGGGAATTACACTCCTTTGCTGTGCGTAGGTATTATAAAAGAAGTTATTATTATGATGATATGTTTGTTTTATTGTTTTTGCTGTGGGTTAGACTCAATAGTTAGACTAATCTGGTCATTAGGATTTTTGTTCAGATCAATTTAACAGCTGGTGGTACATCAGCCCAATGTATGGACATATAGATACCGGAAACATGACTTAATTCAAGTAAACCCTGTTTTTTTAATTACTTTTAGTTTGTTTTTGGGTCCTGGTAAATGTTAAATAGAACTATATTAATTATTTTTGGTGCACTTAATGCCACTTTTATATATTTTATGTAAGGTAAGTTATCTACTGGAAACATGACTGAATTCGAGCAAATGCCTTAATTTACATAATTTTTAGTTTGGTTTTGGTGCCTACTCACTATTGAATAATAATAAAATACAGATTATTACGATATCATTACTACGAATTATTCAAGTAAAACCCTTAATTCAGATTATTTTTAGCTTGTTTAAAATAAATATATAGTATATTAATATTTTGCCGTGCGCGTAATGCCATTAATAATTAAACTCCTTACAGTTTTAAATAGCAATATCATATTAAGAAGTATTTGTCAATTGCTCAATCGAGGCGTTTGAAAGCGAAACAAGCGGCGATTTTACTATACTCCCGAGATTTTTACGTTTTTTATTCATCGTAAATAACAGGGCTTACCTTGACGAAAAGAAGTCACTAAAAATCATTGGTGGACAATAAAATTTAATACTATGGTAAGTTCTATGCAGTTTTTGGCCATGTCCTTTACCTTGTAAGATTTGATTACAGTCAGATGCCGGAATAGGCGAAACTAAATAAAAGCTTGTAAACTAACAAAAAATACTAACCTTCATTATGTCGTGCATGTTGGTCCATAGATAATATGGTTTGATGTTAATTTAATGCTAAAAATGTTAAAAGTCACTAATTATTAATAAAGGATCTCAGTAAGTATAAAACATGAAGACGACCGTAACCGTAGCCTAAAATTTAGTTCAAATTCGAATATTGTCGTATTCAAAGAGCAAGTCACAATGTTTGCCCTTTAAATTTAAAGCAAGGAAGATAGCTTTACCGTCAGCCTTTTATTGACGGGTGAGTCCCAAATAACTCCACCGTTCACCCAACAACGGTGGGGTATGCGTAAAGCATTTCCCCCGAAAAAAAATAGATAGCTTTAAAGTATTATTGAAATCTTCTATAGATTAAAATGGGGGTTTATTTTTCGTACCTGGCCTTTAAAGTCGAACAGTAACCGTTTTCTTTGATAATTGGGATGCTCTTAGCTTTTTTAATTACTACTCATCCCTTAAAATCGTAATGATTTAAATATTTTACATAGTTTAATATGAAAATGTCTTTTGTTTTATTATTTTGATACTTTATATTTTATTTGAAATACTTTTTGCTTTTTTATAATAATCTTTCAAAACGACACCATAGGATATGCAATTTTTCTTTAAATATTTTGCTTTTTACTAATGTTCAGTTTTTTTTCTCTTAGGTTTTTTTTTATTCTGTGGTATTCACTTTAGCGTATGCGAATTTCTTAGTAACCTATGATAAAAAGAGTTAAGATCGTGTAAACATGGTGGCCAGTTTATTGATCCTCATCGTTCGATGAACTGATTGGGGTACAGTACATCTAAATAATTACACATCTGTCTTATATAATGGCACGATGCACTATCATTTTCTCATTATTATTTTACGATTTAAGATGAAGATTTACATCAAGTAACTAACTTTGGAAGATAGATATACCATACCGTTGCTAAAATATCGTAAATTAATCTCAATGAAAATTTCAATAAGTGGCATAGTTCCAATTGCTACTAAAATTAACAAAAAAAGAAAAATGCATACTATGCGTACATAGAATCGATAGAATTGTTCCTCTACTCGCTACTTTCCTTAGTTTATATAAGGCATATGAAAATGAACTTACTTTCTTGCCGACTTTGTCTGCACGCACCCAGTTTAATTTTGAGTCTAGTGTTATACCTAAGAATGATACCTCATTTTACAATCAATTAATTGATTATTACAACTCATACTAATATGCTTGAATATAAAGTTATTAAAATTAATTAAATTTGTTTTTGTCAGATTAATTTTTAAATTATTATTTGTCAACCATCTATTGAGCAATGTCAATGTATTATGAATGTCAAGATTATGTTTGTCAAGAGAGGATCTTTTAACAGTTGTAATTATAATCGATACATCATCCGCAAATAGGATTGTTTTGTGTGCAACAATATCTGGTAGATCATTTACATAATGCAAGTATAAAAGTGGTCCCAGTACACTTCCTTGTTGTACACCAAGTTCATTTATTTTAGTATTTGATTTACATATCTGTGATACATTATGACTATCCAGATAAGATATTTGTATATACTGAAGCCAATTTTGTAAGTAAGACTGAATCCATTTTGAAGCACGTACCCTAATATCACTGTGTTTAGGCGGTCATGCGATACAAGATCAAATGCACTCGACAGAACTGAAGTATGTCTATTTTGGTTTGTGTGTTGTAATACTTCATTCACTAGTTTAAACATGGCTCGAGAGGTTGATTTTCCTTACTGAAGCCCACAATTGCATATATTATGTTGAGTAGTTCTATGTTTGTTAAAATAAGACATTAATTTATGATGCATGGCTTTTTCAAAAATCTTAGAAAGTACCGGTGTTAAGACAAAAGGACGATAATTTGTAATAAGCTTCTTGTCCCCTTTTTTGAAGAGTTTTAGAATTGAAACATTAAATTTTCGGGAAATATTCCAGTTTCGAATGACAAGTTAATTGAATAAGCTAGAACCCCACTTATTGGAACGAAGTCACTTAAAAAGACAGAAACCATATCTCTTGGTAGTATGGCAAATGTATCATCTACGTACAAGCGTGTAAAAGCGTGGACACATCGGTGCCGTCTCTAGGGCCCTTTCCTCACAGTCCTCCATAAATATGTCGGCGACTATGGGTGATACAGGAGAGCCCATTGCTACACCATCCACTTGTAGGTAGAATTCATCATTCCACAAGAGATAGCCCGATGTTAGGCAGTATTCCAGTAATTTTGAATATTCACTTGGTATATTGTTTCTCTAGTCTATTCCTAGTGACATCAATGCAATCTTGTACAGGTAAGCTTGTGAATAAAGATTGAACATCATCAGTGAGATGTAGGTATTGTATCTCACTAACAAAATGGTAGGAATCCTTTACATAGGCAGTTGTTTTACCCCTTAGTGGTGATAGTATTTTAGCTACGTGTTTAGCCAAACGGTAGGTTGGTGAGTCAATTTGGCTACGGATGGGACGTAGCGGTACGTCTTGTTTGGGTATTTTCGGCAACCCATACAACTTCGGCGGTTTAGGGCAGGAAGGAATAAGATGGTTGACGTCAAGATCTAATACCTCAGAATGCGTCTTAATGAGTTCACTGGTTTTCTTAAGTACCTTAGTAGTTTTATAATTAACTGTTTGGTGCAACGGTAGCGATCCTTTTTTTTTTTTTTTTTTTTTTTTTTTTTTTTTTTTTTTTTTTTTTTTTTTTTTTTTTTTTGTTTTCGTAGAAAATGGCATTAGGCATTCACACCGTGTCGGGAGAACACGGTGGATATGTGGGACTCTCCTCCATGCCCCTACCCGGCCGAGTGCCCGGTAAAGGCTTGGAGGCCTACCCACTAAAAACTACGGCGTCCCAATACACAGTGGTGCGGGTCGCGGGGTCCCTTGTCGGACTCGGCCGCGGCCCGGACCAGTGTGGGTCCGCGCTCGTGGGCGGACCTCGCCTATGCTCCGTGAGGGACGGAGCAACGGGGTGAACCGTGACGCCCTGAACACCCCGCACGCCTGAGGGCCAAGTGCAATGCGACTGCCGGTCTCCCGCTCCGACAGCCGCTGGCCCCCTTTCGGTGAGGGAAGGAATAAACCACACCCCTCGACCGACCCCGACCCACACAGGACGAGACTCCCGCGCCCGCGATGATCACCCAAGAACAAGTCTCAAGAACAAGTTCCCGGGCGCCACCGCAGGCGGCGCGGTTGCCCCGCCCAGTGCGGGCCGGAGGCGGCCGAGGTGTGCTAACGGCCTTCCCCCCCCCACCTCATCGGAATGTGCGTCCGCAGAAGTCCCCCGGAAACAAAAGTTCCCGAAGGGCTTCCGCGGTCGCCATCCCATCGGACCCCCTCTCGGCCACGCCGGGTGATAACGGAGAAAACTCCGGTATCACCCGTAGTTTCCGAGTGAGGTTCCTACCCTCGGGGAAGCCGTTCCCGAGGGTCCTCCTCAAGCGCATTCCGCTCGCGAGGCATTCATCCCGCGAGCCTGCGCTACTGGCCTCTTGACCCAAAGCCCTTCCCAGCGGGGAAGGGTGGGAAGAGACCCTCTCCCCCTTCGTGCGTTTTCACGTGGGGGGTGGACACCCAGGCAGAATGGGTGCCCCTTCCGCCATTTGGGGCGTCTCTAGAGGAGAAGCGGAGCTCCATCCTCTAGATGGGGATGCGGGTGGCATAACGCCGCCACCTTCTCCCCCGACGCCTGCGCCTTATGAGAGAGGAGTCTAAGTCCTCCTCCCTCCTCCTTTCGGCGGCCTCCTTCTGCGAGAGGACGTCCTCGCAGAAGGTGGCCACCCCCTCCCAGGACCCGTCGCTCGTCACCATAGCTCGCGCCACGGCGGCGAGCGAGAGGTCACTCCCAATCGTCGCGACAAGATTGCCGCGCTGAGGAGACCACGCCGGACACACCTCAAGGGTGTGCTGGGCAGTGTCCTCCGCAGCGCCGCAATGATGGCACGACGGGGTCGGCTCCCTTCTAATCCGGTGCAGGTATTTACCGAAGCACCCGTGCCCGGTAAAGACCTGCGCCAGCCCGAAAGTCACCAACCCTTGGCGCCGAGCGCACCACTCCCGAAGCACTGGCCTCAGTGCCTCGAGGGTGCGCTTCCCGAATGGCGGGTCGATGAGAGACTCCTCCCACTCCCTCATCAGCCGTTCTTCGGCATCCCTCCTTGTTCGCCGGGCCTCCTCGGGTGCGAGCCTATCTCCTCGCACCCGGGCCTCCACCTTTCGCAGATACACCTCCCGTAGGACACATGCCTCCAGTTCCCACGGTGGTGTACCTGCGAGCGCGCAAGCCGCCGATCGCGACACCGTCCTGTACCCTCGTACAAGGCGGGTCGCAATCACCCTTTGGGACCGCCGGAGATCCGCCTTTCCTTTGGTCCCTACGGCTTCTGCCCACACCGGGGCCCCATAGAGGGCCATACTTCGGATTACTCCCGCGTAGAGCCGGCGGCACATGGTACCTGGGCCGCCGACGTTTGGCAGGAGCTTTCCTAGGGCCAGAGAGGCCTTCACCAACCTGGGGGCTAGCTGCTTGAAGTGCTCGCTGAAGTCCCAGCGAGCGTCCAGCAGCAGCCCCAGGTACTTGATGTGGCGAAGCACTGGAAGCCTCACCCCATCAAGCACGACCTCCCTAGCCCTCACCGGTGGGGCTCTCCTCGGGCCATGGAAGAAGATGCACTCGGTTTTATCGACCGAGACATCTAGTCCCATGGCCCGGATGCGCGCTATGGCCACCTCCGCCACCTCCTTGGCCCGGCGACGCGCCTCGAGGTAAGTCGTCCCCCTCGCGGCGATAAGTGTGTCGTCAGCGTAACACACTATCGCCGCGCGGGGGAGGATCGTCCCCCTGAGGAGCCAGTCGAACCCCATGTCCCACAGGAGCGGACCCAGAACCGCTCCCTGTGGAACACCGCACGACATGCTCCTCTCCACCAGCTCCCCATTCGAGTCAGCGTACAGCACCACCCTATCCTGCAGGTAGTGCTCCACGATGACCCGGAGATAGGGGGGAAGCTGGTGGAACCTCAAGGCGTCCCTGATCACTTCGTACGGCAGGGAGTTGAATGCGTTGCGGATGTCCAATGACACCGCAAACACTCCCTGCCCCAGCCGTTCTGCTGTGTCGATGACATCCCTCAGGGCTAGGATGGCATCGACCGTGGACCGCCCGCGCCTGAACCCGAACTGTCGCTCCGATAAGTTCGGGCCCAGGCCCTCCTCGAGGTGCTGCACTATGCGCTCGGCAATGATGCGCTCCAAACCCTTGCCGAGCTCGTCGAGCAGCACCACTGGCCTAAAGGCGGAAGGCGAATCTGCCGGACGTCCCTCCTTCCTCAGCAGGCAGAGTCTGCCCCTCTTCCACTGCCTAGGGAATTCCCCCCTCTCGAGACAGAGACTGTACGTCTCGCGGAGGAACTCACCTAGGTGCTCCTGGGCAATGGGGATGACTCTGCCCGGGACTCCGTCCGGCCCTGGCGCCTTCCGCCGGCCTTTGAGGCGGTCCATGACCAACTCCACCTCCTCCGTGGTCACCGGCTGGTACCCCGACGGCTGCTCGCGAGGGATGGGCGGGAGGACCATCCTGGGCGGGAGGATCGGCGACGTCTCGGGGAAGAGGCCCGACACCACCCTGGCCAGAAGCTCTGGCTCCAGCGTCTCCGTTGCTGGAGCCTGGCTCTTAAGCCTCCGCCTAACCATCCGGTAAGGACGGCCCCACGGGTCCCTGTCAAGTGACGACAGGAACTGGGCCCAGGCCTCGTCCTTCGCCTGCCGGATGGCTAGATTGAGCCTCTTCTTGGCCTCCCTATAGGTGGTGGTCAGGGCTTCCTCCTCGCCCTCCACCCTCCTCCGTCGCCGACGGCACCTCTGCAACGCCCTCCGTGCCCGAACACAGGCTGTCCTGAGCGACGCGATTTGATCGGACCACCAATATACGGCGGTCTTATCGGGTCGCCCAGTCACCTTCGGCATGGAGGCGTTGCACATTGCCGTGAAGGCCTCTCTCAGCCTCCCCGCCCACTCCTCGACTGTCCATCCCTCACGCTCCTCGTCCTGCAGCCGCCAGGCCTCCACCACCGCCGCCTCCTCCGCCAGGTCCCTGTTTAACCTGGCGAGGGCCCATCTGGGGAAACTTGACTGTGTTCCCCCCCCTGGGCGCCCGCCAGATCCACCCCTCAGGTCGGCTTCATACCTGATGTAGGGGTGGTCGGACAGGGACTCCTCCTCCGACAGGACGCGCCATCCGGAGATCTTGGGTGATAGCGATGGGGTCGCCAGGGTAACATCCACGCGGGAGCCCCCGCTGCCCCTGACGCAAGTGAAAGCGGTGCCCCTATTTAGCACCGCTAACCCCATCGCTATCACCCAGTTCGACACCACCACCCCCTTCGGATCGTTCGAGGGGTGGCCCCACGCCTGGTGTTTCGCGTTGAGGTCGCCCCCGAATAGGATCTTTCGGGGGGCCAGTCTCCGGATGACGCGTCCCATCCCATCGACCCACCGTTGGAGCTCGGTGAGGGGTCGATTGGGCGAAAAATACGCCCCCACCACGGTGATGTCCCCCCAACTGACGGCTACATACCCCGACCCCCTCTCAATGATCGAGAGGGGAGGGGAGCCGACCGCAGTTGTGGGGACGACGATCGCCACCATCTCATCTGTTGACGGAGCCCAATTGTCCCTCGGAGGGGAACAATAGGGCTCCGAGATGATGGCGAGGTCGATGGACCACTCCGCCAGGTGCTGCATTAAAAGGTCCTGCGCACCCGTGGAGTGGTTAATGTTCGCCTGGAGGATTCTGAATGGTCGAGGCATTATTGGGCCGATTCAGAAACCTCCATGGCCGCCTGGGCCTGTGCCTGTCGCACTCCGAAGGTCTTGGGGAGAGGCTTCCCCTTGACCGCCGGAGCCTTACATGCCTTGCCCCCCATGATATGGTTGTGGGGGCGTTTTTGCGACAGGCAGAGCGCACACCGCGGGTCTGCCTCACAATCTCTCGCCTTGTGCCCGGCTTCGCCGCACCTGTAACATAAGGCGCTGCGGTCAACATTGGCCGGGCAGAGCGCCCCGGTGTGTCCCGGTTGCAGACACCGGTAACACCTCAGGACGCGGGGCTCCAGCACCTTGATAGAGGCGATAGTCCAGCCTACCCGCAGCTTCCCTTCTTGGGCAAGCTTTTTGGCCGCCTCCACGGGGCACTTTACTAGCGCGGTGCCCAGGCCGCTGGGGCCCTCTCTGATTTCGCCCACCCTTACTTGTTCGGGTGGGCAACCTCCCTTTACGGCGAGCGCAGCCTGCAGTTCACCGGGCCCCGTGGAGTCGTCGAGTCCGGTCACGCGTAAGTCTGCCGTTTTGGTTGGCCTGGTTACAGTGGCCGTTTCCCCCAAAACTTCTGAGAGTTTTTTAGCGAGGCCGTCTGCCTTGGCCCCGCTATTCTCTCCGCCTACCTCAATGAGGCGCGCTCCTGATTGGGTGATCTTGATCCTGACATCCGATATGCCAAGATCACCCAGTCTCACCTCTTTTTGTGCCTTCGAAATGGCGGCAGCATACGATGCTCCTCTTTTGGTGGCCTCCTCCGAGATTGACAATACCACCGCGGCCGTTTTTGGGGTCGTGAGCTTCGGCCCCACTTGCTTCGCCTGCGCCGATCTCAGTCCGGGCTTCTCCGCCGCCTTCTTCTTTGGCGGCTCCGTTTTTTTAGCGGGTTTAGTAGCCGCTACCGTCGCCCAAGGCACTTTGCTGCGTTCTTCGTGACCTTTCCCCCGTTGTTCTTGGGCCTCCTCTATACGCTCCTCCTGTAGACGCTGGGACGCCTCTCGTGCCTCTCTCCCCGCCATTGTTTTGGGGACCGCCCTCTTCTTGTCAGCCGCGAGTGGCGGCCGGTGGCTCCTTTCTTGGAGGAGGCGCCCGTCCTTTTCTAGCCCTTCTACCCGGGCATCCACCATTAGCCTCACCGCCGCCAACGTTTGTCGCCGAAATTCCTCGAAGAGGTCCACCATCGCCTCCTTGGTGAGCACCTGGCTTTCGCTCTCACCGCCAGTCTCAATGACCTCTCTACGGGAGGTGGCCGCCTTTTTCGAGACCTCGTCAAACTGCCTCCTAATGGCCTTATTTTCTTCCTTCAGCTGGTTCAACTCCGCTCGGAGGCTCTGTATCACCTTATTCGTCTTATGAGCCTCCGGATTCCCTCCCGGGATTTTGCCTCTTCCTTTCTCCAATTTGTTGGCGACCCCTCCCAGTTTTTTAACCGCCATTGCGACAGCATTTCTGTCCGCTTTTCCCATTTTTTGGGACATCCCTTTGAGGACAGTTAAGACGACCTCCCTCTGTTCTCGTATCTCCTCAATCACCTCGCCGGATTCCGGATCGGGACCGTCGGAAAAATCTCCCTCCGAATCTGAGGACAGTGAGGACTCCTTATAGGATATGTTCCTCGGCCGCCTTAAAAGTTTCGCCGAGGGGGGACGCCCCCCTTCCCCCACTTCCACATCCAGCTCTTCTTCGTAGCTGGCATCGGACTCCTTGTCCAGCTGGAGTTTAAAATTGGTACTGGTACCACTCCCAACAGGCTTGCCTGCTTTCTTCGAAACCTTCGGCTTCGTCCTTAGCTTCCTCCTTCCTTTATTATTGGTCCCCTCACTCGTCGATCCCGAGCTGGAGGGACCCCTTTCTCCAGAGCTAGGCCGCTTACGGCCCGCACTGTCGCTTCCACAACCGGTGGGGGTCTTACCCCCTAGCGTTTGGTCTCCTAGGAGACCAAATCGGTTGCTGTTTGAAGCCATGGCTCAACCCCGGCGCCACTAGCGCCTAGGGAGAGCCACAAAACGTAAAAAACCACTCGCCGGACTTGGTAGAATAGCCGCCTCGATTGAGACGCACCTACCCTACCAAAACCCCCAAAAAGTCGAAAAGGGAGAGCACTCCCCCCAACAACCCCAACTACCCCCAAACTTCCCCAAGAAATTCCCAATTTCCTAAGAAAAAGCAAAACCTAAGTTGAACTTAGGTTTTGCCCTAACTACCTAACCGCTTCAGAGGTGGCGCCAACGAGACTTCGTGGCGCAAATAGCGGCACCAATGAAGCCCCCTACCTACTCCGAGGATCAACTCCCCCCCTCCAAGTTCGAAAAAATCGAGGTCGTACTCGGACGCTGCTCGAAAACTTGGCGAAAACCGCCAATTCGTCGAGCAATGACCAGGTGGAGCACTCCCCCGACCTCTCCCAACTGGTTCCTACAGGCCAGGTGCTCGCCCTGAAAAGGGCGAAGACCAATCCAGCAGAAAGGCGCGCACAGCTATCTCGAAAACCGAGATAGGGGTGCCCGACACTTTGCTACCTGGACGATCTTCTAACACTTGTCTCGCAAAAACCGATCAATTGTATGTAATAAAAAAAGAAAAAGTTGACGATGGGAAAATTTCGAAAAAATTCGATTTCTTCCCAAACACCCAACCGATTTCAATCTTTATAACACCAAAAGTTGCGTCGCACAAAACTCCACCTAACTTCAGAAAATAAACCTAATCGCCAATAAATGACCCACCGAAAAACGTCAACGGTAGCGATCCTGCCTTTAGCGCCAACGGTTCTGGTTTCGAGTCCTGGAAGGGGCAGAGGTTTGTGTGATGAATTGGAGTATTTGTACCTTAGTTGTTGGGTATTTATATATATTTCTATGAATATTACTTATTTATATACCATATATGTATGTATATCCGTTACCCTAGTATCCATAACACAAGCCTTACAGTGTTTACTTTGGGCTAGGCTAATTGGTGTAAGTGCTGGAATTTTTTATATTATTTTTTTATTTAGGATGGGTTTGCTCTTGATCCCAATCAAGCCCAGAGCCATGACAGAATCCACGATGGAACGAGCTAACCCAGAAGGTGCCTATTTACCCTGGCTTTGAAAATAGACGAGTTATAAGTTCTCGGAAATACAGACGCAGGAGGGAGTTCCACTCCGTTGCGCGTTATGAAGGATGTTGAAAAGCGCTGTATGTAATTATGATTATTATTACATACATAATTTTTATAGTTTCTAAAAGTAATAATTGGGTTTTACCAACTTTATAAAAAAGATATTACTCTTATCTATTTTAATTAAATTTAATGTTTAGGTAGTGCGCGTTACAAGTCTTTGACCATAGTGACTGAAGGTAATCGTACACGTCTACGTCTGTAGAATAGAGAATCGTGGAGTTGTTTGTTGATCTCGGAAGAAAAGATGCTCTCAGCGTCAATTAAAATAATTGGACACAGGACTAAAAGTATGTTTTCAAATATTAAAAACATTAATTTCGTTGTAATGTCAATAGCTACAAATAAATACGATAATTGAAGTAATTTTAGTTTAAGACAATTGTATATTTACCGTGTAGGTATTAATCTTGTTTTCACTAAAATATGACTCACAATAATGACCTGTTAACGTCATTATGGTACTAGACAAGGGTATTTGGTTTCCGTTTTTTTGCTTCCCTTAATTTCCTTTGTCCAACGCCTTTAGAAGTTGTTAGATGATAATTACTTAAAAATCCAATTTGTGAATAAATTTGTATAATATTCACTTTAATTGCAAGTTTTGATACACTGATTTCAACGATGACGACCGTTTGGTGCAACGGTAGCGATCCTGTCTTTCGCACCGACGGACGGTCCCGGGTTCAAATCCCGGAAGGGGCAGATGTTTGTATGATGAATACGAGCATTTGTACCTGAGTCATGGGTGTTTATATATATTTCTATGAATATTACATATTTATGTATCATATATTTATGTCTATCCGTTACCCTAGTATCCATAACACAAGTCCTAGGCTAATTCGTGTTACACTCACACGAATGAAACGACTAAAGAAATACTTATTTATTTAATTATTAAGTCACGGGCAAAAGCACGTTTCTATTATGCAATTTATAAAAACGTATGCATTTAAGTTCTAAAAGCAGAAGTGAACTACATTAGGAGTTACCCAGTGAATTATTCGCAACGTGGAACTCCAGAAACACAAAGAGAAATTCTTTTATGAGAATGTTGAAAATCGCGTTCGCAGAACAAAAGTTCTTGTTCCCAGTAGATGCGTGCTTGCGAATAATAGCAGCATCCGCTTTACCATTTTTGTACTTGTAGCTGAAATAAAAACGGAGTCCTGTTCAATATTGTCATTAATATTCGTAGCTTCGTTCGCTGCATTATTGTAATATAAGTTTAAAGTGTAAAGTAATAGGTGAAATATTTCGATGAGAAAGAATAGTTTTACACTATTATTTTTCTAATGATGAAACTGTTTTAGCACCCTATTTCAATACAATTTCTTAAGTAATCAGTTATCTCTACGAAAATGAAACACGAGTTGTATATTTGGCTAAATAGTTGTGACTCATAAAAATAGTTTATAACTGTTTAAAACAAATATATGTAATGTCGATGACAGATAAAAGAAAATGATATTGAACTTGCAAACAACGGTTTATATTTATATTTAATTATCTATTTTTTTTTTACTTAAAGAATCTACATGCAGTGTATGGTAAAATGAAAAAAAAAATTATTTAGCATCAAAAGCCGACAACTACATATTTAAATTCCGTAAATTTATATCTGAAGATAACGATGTGACTATATTTAGAATTATATGAATTCATAGATCTATATAATCACAAACCTGTTGCCTGCATGGTTTGTCCTAAACCGTGGAGGAGCAAAAGTGGCTGCATTTCAGTCTAATTTTCACCAGCAGACATGGAAAATCTATATGACAATTGAGAATTTTGAAAAGAAAATCAAACAACTCCACATGTGATAATTTACGACAGTTTTTTGACAGCTAGCTCCATCAAAGTTGGCCATTTAGTTGAAAGCCAAGTTTTCAATGTTTAAACTAGGAAAAACGGTTTATAAATCTACTCTATGCTGTAAAACAGACGACTATAGGTACTAGATAAATTTATTATATATCATTTAAAAGAGCAATGTCTTATAATTTCGTATTCGGGTCATTTTAGTTACTACCCCATTTCTCATAATGGAACTGGTTCGCTACTAAAAATGGTGGAAAGATGTTTACTTAAAATCAGTGTTTATTGTTGCACTATTTCATAATTTTAAGCCACATCATTAAATTGACCTAAATAAATGTAATCTTCATATTCAAACCTGTAATTGTTTTATTACTAACACCACCGTTATTTTTACTGGACTATTTAATTACTGATATGATATTATATCAAATATAAAGTTAAACACTTTATTTCACTATATACACACACACACACACACACATTATTGACAAATATATATAAGTATATTTTAAAGCAAATAACAAAATTGCTTCCTCAGCTAAAATGTTTGCGTGTGTCGTAGCAGTACATAAGGGTCGCGGCTCAGCATCGTATTTATATTTTTATCGCTCGCGTCACCAGTAAGTTGCTGATTTTTTGAGCCCAATACATGTGTGTGTGTGATATTTAAGAAACACTAAGAGCTCAATATTAAATCTTTAACAATGGCAAAGTAGTATAATGGCAAATTGTTCTAGAAATAAAACTGTAGTTAATATCTTATATTACGGACATCAACAGACTGCATCATTTGAAAGTTATTAATTAATAATAATTTAAATAATTCCTTAATGCCCCTAACATTAATTAAAATATACTCATTATTGAGCTTTGATAAACATTCCAGCTTTTTATTTTATATTTTCTAATATTAAGTAATAATCTTCCACATGATAGTTAAGCTTAAGTTCCCTCAAATTAACTGTCGCTGAAATAATATTAAACCAAAATACTTTTGTAAAAAAATTGTATGAAATGATTTAATTTTTTATACACATGCCGCCTATTACACCAAGGATTGCAAAAGGAGTGGAACTAGCATATTGGTAGGCATGTTTTATTATTTCAAAATATAACATTTATGAATATTGCGCCATTTGTGTTAGGCTTTTGCAATATTATTATAGTCTGCCTATACAGAATTCCAACCTCTAAAAATAATTCTATAGATTAACCTCGCACATTACAGAACCCACAAGAGGCAAGTCTTGTATTGACCTACTTATTAGTATTGTGGAAGATTTTATAATTTTTATATAGGTATTTTATGCATTTTCAATGCGATCTTATAAGATAAATTAAAAGGTAAAAGGTACTAGAAAATTTCGACGAGTGTTCGCAGGGCTCGGTAGCTCAATTGGGAGAGCATTGCACTGTGGGACATCCATAGGTCATAAATCTTAAAAACCTGCTTTCTAGTTTTACATTTTATTCCTTGTCGTTACATTGGATAGTTGCGGTACCTTCTGAAACTATAAATAGGTCAGTAATTAGAGTGCGCCTTCATTATCTATTGTGCATTCAAAGAGAGCGCATCGCCAATCGTAAATACTGTTATCAGTGAGTCATTAAAAAGCGTGACGTCATTTGTTGTCATTGCGGGACCTGTGAGTGCTGTGTGTGTTTTTTCTGAAATGGATATCCAAGAACAGGGTATGTAATAATTAATATTTTTATTTTTATTGTATCTTAGTATATATTTTCTTTAGTATGTCATTGCTACGAGGCGACTTTTCTTGGAGTATTATATTTTAATATTCAAAGTTTGAATAACTGTTGTTGTTCCCACTCGCCACTCGCTCCGACTATGGAGGTATATTGCACCATAATCTTTAGACTTTCTTATCTTAGGAAAATTAAAACTTGGCTGCCCTTATCTGCCCTTTTGGCGATGACAAGGGTGCTACGGTTGCCAGATTATCTCGTAGCATTTGCTACGAAATTAGTTTATTTAGTCTTAGTGCTTTGTGTAGGTTTTGTGACTGAATTTTAACCGTTTTTTTTTTGTTTTAGGTAATTTATATATATGCTCGTTTTCAAGAATGCATATTCTTGAAATATGGCTAACTGTCAATACCGATAATGACTCGGAAAAGTGTCGTCAAGTCCTACAAAGTTTGTTGACTACTCTGAACGATGCTGAGAACATTGATATTCATTATTTAGAGAAAATTGTTAATAATTTATGTAAAGCTATTGCTCGATTCTGGAAAAAATGTAATAGGGATAAAACCACGCTTTTATATAAGAATTCCGATTGGTTTAATGTTATTGAAAAAATTCAACTTGTGAAAAACAATAAGCAATGTACTCCGTCTGAAACGTCGCCGTGTCATTCACGTGGTCGTCCTCGAAAACCTTTTATGCAATGTAGTAAAAGGACTAAACGTGGGAGAGTAGCTGATTTGTACTGTGAGTGCATTGCTTGATGTTTCAGACTGTTCATTCGATTCGTGTATATCTAGAGTTAGCACTGATGATGTCTTGTCACTTGTGACTGATGCTCAGTTGACAAAACATCAGTATTTATTAATTAAAAACTTTGTTAATAGTAAGATTTCTCCTAATGTTAAAGGTAAATTACCATGTAACCAACAAATTACTAAAGCGAAACAGAGATGTTACCCTTCTAATATAACTGTTTCCGAGTCTTCAGCTGAAGTTGAATTACAAAGTCTTTTTGATCACACAGCTTCTCGAATCCTTGAATCTCAAAAAGAGGTCTTAGATCAGATTCCTGGTGATTGTTTGTCTAATATCTCTTTACTTGGGAAATGGGGATTCGATGGCAGCACTGGACATAGTGAATACAAACAATTTTTTTCAGATTCAACTTTAGAAGATAGTAGTTTGTTTGTAACATCTTATGTACCCCTTCAAATTATTGTAAAATTAGCTGAAGATAATTGTAAAATTTTATGGAAAAATCCTCGACCCTCTTCCACTAGGTACTGCCGTCCTATTCGATTTCAATTTTTGAAAGAAAGCACAGCACTGTCTTTGCAAGAGAAAGCTTATTTTAAGGATAAAATTGAAAGTTTGCAACCTACTTTTATTCAGATCGACAATCGTGAATTGGTCGTTTCTCATAAGTTGCAGCTTTCAATGGTAGATGGTAAAATTTGTAGTGCTTTAAGTGAAACATCTACAAGTAGATGTTATATAAGATGGAATCAAATTAACTGCCAGGACTTCGTGGAGTGGTTGGGTCAAGTGTAAAGAATATACTTAATTAGGATTTTATACTGTAAAAAAATAAAAGCTTTTGACGTGACAACGTCTTAAATTAGGTTGCGGCTGGGAGTCACTTATGAAAAAGTGTAACGCTCGGTAACGTTACGATGAGTCACCGAACGAGAGAGAGGCCCGCCGAATGCCTTGCGTCTCTCTCCCACTCAACTATGATCGGTCTGCCGCGCGCATTGTGCAATTTAATTATATTCATATCAATAAATATTCTACCGAGAAAAAGACGTTGTCACGTAAAATCTTCGCCCGTAAAACCGACTTTACAGGCAAAAAAAAAAAAAAAAAAAAAACAATTTTTTTTTTTTCGTTTTTTTCGAACTATGACTTCCTTTTTATCACTTTCACTGTCATTTCCTATACTTAATCGTTTTTTTTAGTTCACCTATTAACTATAAAATTAACCAAACTATCTTCAATTAAAAGTAGGCATAATTGCGCACAGCTGATCCGCGCGGCACAATGAACCGTAGCGCGGCGATCGCAGCGCGCGCTCCTTTTATTACAACACTTAAAAAAACGTCAACCTTAAGAATTTTCGAATTGCTGCTTCATTTAATAACTATCTATACTCTGATCGAACTATTAGGTAAAGCCTATACTGTAGTAAAACCTGTACCTAATAGTTCGATTGTAGGCAAGTTCAATGACAATGGCGTGGAAAATTAAATAAATATCTAATTTATTATGCTCTATAGGAATCACTTACGAGCTTGGTGAATTTGGTGTAAGGTCTTGGTAGCCGATACACTTACATCACATCACAGCACAAAGAACTTAGTTTATGGTAATATAACTTTCTATCACCTCTGACGGCTCCCGCTTGTTAATATGGTATTATGTACACAAAAACCGATACCGTACCTACCAAGATAATAAGCCTTACTGATATTATAAATTATTACCTTCAGGCGTTCAAAAGTTCATTGCTTTTTTACAAATGTTATTGGATACCGTAAGTATTTTAAATACTTAAAGTTGGAAGTATGTCTTAACGAGTTATCACAAAACATCACAAAATTTGCATTTTCTATCTAGGTTGTTAATACCGTACACAAAATACACTACACGCAGAAATCGAGATAGTATTCCTTTTTCATTTGACACAATTACAAAGTTTTATAATATCAAACTACTATTTTTAAGTCATTCACAGATACAACATTATGGTTTGTTATGATTATTATATTATTTACACACTGCGTGCGCTAGTGTTGCCAGTAGCCGATAGTCAAAACTAACATGAGACGTCTTAAAAATGTAACATCTTATTTAGAAAAAAAAAACTAATACTTAAAACTCGCTAAATTTTACTAGTAGTAAAGAGAATGCAAAAGAAAACCAAATTCTACCACTGTGCTGGATGGTACATAGCTTGGACTTGTATTTATTTATTAGCATTCACAATGCCATAATTCTATGAAATAAAATACGACTATAAAAAACAACATCGCCGAGTCCTCAAGTGGATTTCGAACTCACGACCTCTCACTATCCAGGCAACCGCTGAGCTACCGTGACGCTGGTAGACGCGTCGAAATTTACAAGTGCATTTTACAATGAGCCAATTTATAAATTAATATCTGCAAAGACATACACTGCGAGACCTAGTGATATAGTTAGCTCTTTTTGTAAATGATATAAGTAAGATGGAGTTCGGTCCCTCATGTTCAAGTTTCTTTCGCCAGTTATTCTAAGAAGGGCCTCCCAATTGCGGATTTGGTGGTTAACTCATTAGTTTTATAGTAATCGATATAATAAGAAAAATAAAAAATGCAATACAAATAATTTTTTTTTGTATAAACTGATCAGTTATGAAGCACATGCAGGACGACCATTACCTTAGTCATCCTGTAATCACGGCTCCTGTAAAGGAGTCGAAACATGAATATTAAATATTGAAGAAAAAAATTTAAATGCGCAATTAATCTGGTAAAAGTGTTTTTATTTAAATTGTGTAGCTTGTTTTTTTTTCAATTTTAGTAGTTAATTCTTACTTGTTAGTAAAAGTACCATTTAGAATCGTGAAACATAAAAGTAACATGTAACGGTCAAAAATAACTAAAACTGTTCAAAAATTACATTCTGGCAATACTGGCGTATTCACACAAACACACAGTGAGCGGAGAATGACTGAACTACATGCTGGGTGTGGGACAGAGAGAGCGCTAGATCAAAGATGCCGATGCCGATGCCGACACACGAGGTTCTCGGAAGCACATACATAAGGCTGACTACACTTTATAAACATAGTCGATTTTTGGATGTTGCTTTTTCACTTCATAGAAACTTAATCTTTAAATATGAATGTAAATTTTACACGCATTCTATGAGTCGAACTCAATAAATGACTTAAAAATAGAGCAAATTATTTAGTTAAATTAGGTGCTGTCATTCAATCAAACTTACATATTCACTTCTTGTATAGTGAGTTGATAGGTGCTTTGTAGATAACTAGCAGTTGTACATAACTAGTAGAGTGTAGGCAACTGAGGTGGTGGTGTTTTCACGATAATTTTCTATAAATATTGGATAGTTCTAAAAACGAATTCTCAACCAATTTGCATTCTTTTTTTTGCTTAGTGCGAAATTACAATTACGAAAGAAGACTTCTAAAAAATTAAAATTAGTGAAAATAATATTCCGCAGTTGATCTAAAATAATAAACTCGAATATGATTTGTGTTTCCGAACTCAATTTTACTTGTTTTTATAGTAAAGAAAAATCTGTATTTACCTTTTTAAATCAAATCTAATTGAAAATCGAAGCCTAAAAAGACTTATAGTCATATGTTTAATCAACATGTTTTTAAGGTGTAACGACGCCCTAAACAATCACTCAGCCATGCTTTACAAGTAGGTATACATCTGTGTTTCAAGCAATAATTTTTCGAATCGCAGTCGCTTTCTAGTCAGCGTCCACGTATTTTGTAAGTGAACCGATGCTAATCATGCTTCGTCATAATAACCAGGAGTCCATGTACTCCTGGAAAAGGTGTTTTGCTACCGTGAATGTAATGAGGTGTTCAGTACTGCCGTAAGACGGCATGAAGAAAGGTTTGAGAGGATAAGAGGTAGCCACAACGCTTTGTATCGATTCCGAAAACATGGCCGCTTCGACCCACCGACCGGCGACCGACGCTGGTAGACCTCGCGGTCCTGCCGCATTGGAAAGGAATATGATAGATTACTAATATTACTATCGGCTACCAAGACCTACTCGGAACTCGTAAGTGTTTACTATACGGTATAATAAATTAGATATTTCCAACTTCTTTAATTTCCACGCCAGTGTCATTCAATGTAGTACTTAGAGTTTTGATGGTTTGTTTCTTTGCTTAAACTGCTTACATTTATTATACAAGTATTATTTAACTTGCCTACAATCGAACTATTAGGTACCTAGGTAATCCGTTATAACTATCATAGTATAGATAATTATTGAAGGAAGCGGCAATTCAGTATTTAATGTATTTTTAAGTATTGTAATGAAAGGAGCGCGCGCTGCGCTCCCCGCTCTGCGGTTCATTGTACCGCGCGATCAGCTGTGCGTGATTATGCCTACTTTTAATTGGAGATAGTTTGGTTAATTTTATAGTTAATAGGTGAACTGAAAAAAACGATTAAGTATAGGAAATGACAGTGAAAGTGATAAAATGAAGTCATAGTTCGAAAAAAACGAAAAAAAGCTTTATTTTTTTACAATATAAAATCCTAATTAAGCATATTCTTTACACTTGACCCAACCACTCCACGAAGTCCTGGCAGTTAATTTGATTCCACCTTATATATGTAATGCTACCCCTAAAGAGATGAATAAAATAGACGAATGTTTACAAAAACCTGTAATAGAGAGTAGATACCAATTTGAATTATCACCACTACATTCTTGGATACGTTTTTTCGAATATTTTATTCATCTTTCATATAGATTAGACATAAAAAAATTGCAAGTTAGGCTAGATAGTGATAAACAATTGTTATCAAATAAAAAACAATATGTACAGTCCCAGTTTAGGGAACGATTAGGTTTAATAGTTGACAAGCCGCGTAGTGGTGGAAGCGGGACGTCTAACGACGGAAACACGGCCAGGAAGTTTTTTTTGGAATCAGCTGTATCTGCTGAAATTACAGGTTTGAATAAGGATCTCATAGATCGTTGTTGTGTAATATTACAAACGTTATCTTCTGGACATAAAATTAATGAATGCAAGTTTAAAGACTATGCATTACAAACAGCATACAGCCTGGTCGAGGAATATCCGTGGTATAGTCTTCCTGCTTCTGTCCACAAGGTGCTCGTACATGGATCAGATATTATAAGTTATGCATTGTTATCTATAGGAGAACTTTCCGAAGAAGCTGCTGAAGCGACAAATAAGTATATCAAATACTAGATTTAAAAAATCTAAAAATCCCACGTTTTTCAATGTCCTAAAAAGAATAAAATAACCCTGCGGGGCAAAGCGAGGGGCCACTCAAAACGTGGGAGCGCATATTACCAAGAGGAGATTTTAAAGAGATGAATGACATGCATTGATGCCGATTATTGTAAAGATGCGCCCCCACGTTTTGAGTGGCCCCTCGCTTTGCCCCGCAGGGTTATTTTATTCTTTTTAGGACATTGAAAAACGTGGGATTTTTAGATTTTTTAAATCTAGTATAATTATTTTATTCTTTTTAATTATTAACTCAACGAAGTAACCATGTGTTACGCAACAATCGGATAAGCCCCATACAAAAGTGAAAGTTGCCGAAAGTGGACCTGAAAGTGCATCTGGAAAGTTGAAAGTTGCTTTAGAGTGCATTGTCATCGGGTTCTGAACTATCCTGAAAGTTTCAGCTTTCTAGCTTATCGGAAAGTGCCTCAAATTTAAGTTGCAAGATTTTGCCCGGACAGACAAACAAATAAGAAAAGTGAGATAAGAAAAACGTGGTAAAATTTATAGACGAAGTCACACTCGAAAAATGTCACGTGAAGTTACCGATCAAGATTTAATACAACGACTATTATTACATTCAGATCCTTATATAACAAGTCTTCGGAAACTTCCCCCTAAAAAGAAAAATACTCTGTCACAAAGTGTAATAGAATTGTTACATGTTTAATATTGTTAGAATAAGAATAATTTATTTGTATTTTGTTAGTTGTTTTGTTTTTTTTTGTATTTAATTAATTTTAATTTATTTATTTCTATTATTTTATTATAATTAAATAATGTTATCAATGTTTTGACTCTTATTTTATTTAAAATATATGTTTTACATTCCAATTTTTAAGTGTTTGTTCATGATAAATTTAGGTAAAAGTATGTTATTGTTTATATTTGTTTTTTACTGAAGTAAACGTTTTTTATTCCGTAAATACATGTACTTCTTTCATTTTAATGTTCCTAAAACACTTTTACAACTATAAGTCACTAAAATAATACAATGTATTGATAGTAACAGGACTTTAACTATTTATGACCGCCCTTGTATGGAGCGTGTCCCTCCGTGCATTGGACCGAATTTCCAAAGGTTGCGGGTTCGAATCCCGCCTGAGAATTCACTTGTGACCCGAGTCGATTTTTTCTAGTATATTTCTGTGACGTATTAATAAAGTGCAAGCGACACACGCCCGTACGCACGGCCTACAGCCGTAGAGGGGCATTGCTCGCTCGACCGTCGGCCGGTGCGGACGTGCGTGTGCTGTTTGGTGAAACTACTGACTGCTTTCATTTAATGATACCCTGACAGTAATCGAGGACACCACACGTGGCGACGAGCCTTCAAGTAAGTGGTATATAGAAAAATTAGCTCGTGAAAATCAAATTAAAGGAGGGAGATAACGAACTCATCTGCAAAAAAGGCTGTCTCATAGTATTGAGACAAAAAAAAAATGTTAAATAGTTTATCCACTTGATTCTAAGAAGAGTTGAAAAATCATTGACTATAGCAATGTAAATATCAACTTGAATAACGGCAGTGTTAATTGCAATTCTAAAGAACTTGTGTAATTATTGATAACTATTTTATTTTAAGAAAAGAAAATATATGAAGTCATCCTATTTTGCTATAAAGAAAATCTTTATAACCTTGTAATAAGCACTCGATTGAATAATGTATGTGTTGAGATTATTATTACCTTCACGGTTATTTCTGCCATGTTATTCTAGTAATGAATGTCTTGTTCTTGCTTTTAATAATTCTGGCTTGTGCTACCTACCCACACCAAACCTAATCTTACTTACGATTTAAATCGATCGAGATTTTAATTCAGTTAATAGTAACCCTGTACGGGTAAAATATTACATTGCATTACACGGGTTAAATAAAACATACTATGATACAAAAAAAAAATAGATTTTTAAGTAGTTTCTTATATTCCTGAAACAACGATTTGAAATTCAATGGTTATTACGTCAAAACTTATATAAATGTTATACAGACAAGTGGATATACTACAATACATTAATTTGAAAAGACATGTACCAAGGGGTACAAGAATATATTGCCAAGGTGCAACAATAGTGCCAAGGTGCACAAAGGTGTGATTTTGCCAAGGTGCAACAATGGTAACAAGGTGCACAAAGGTATGACTTTGCTAAGGGGCATCGATTTAGAATTAAATCGTTGTAAAGACATTCAAACATATAATTACCTACGATAACTATGTCATCTTTTATAGTGATATTAAAAGACATTAGTATTTTACACTTATGACTGAAATAAACAAATAATATTTTCGGAATTATACGTAATGTTATTTCTGAATTTGATATTCATTGGATAATAGGTTAGGTTAGTAATATTATATATGTTGAAGCATTCGATTATTTCAATTAGATTAAATTAAACTCTAAAGGTTAAGCCTAAAATAATGTTCGTCAGTAAGAATTTGTGTACTAGGTACGATTTTATCAAATGGAAAACGTCAGGTTAGTACCTGGGTGAAATCCTAGATGGCGTGACCTTAAAGAGGCGTTGCAAGTGACATGACTTGAGAAGCACAGACTGTCAGCGGGCTATAAGTGTAAACGTTTAGGTAGCATACAATAAGCGTGAAACGGTTAGTTTATAGTGACCGTTAGCACGCTATAAGGGTATAACTTTTACTTCATAGCTTATACCGAGCGAGAACGTTACTTTTCGTTGGACCACCACGCGGGGAGGTTGTCACGCCGTCTCGGGGATCACCATGTTTTTCATCCATTGAAATCTCGTGCATCATTTGCGATTTAAGACTGCAAGTGGTTTTAAATAATAAAGAAGTCTATCCTACATCCATACACGTTATTATTTTAAAGATCGCTGCAACTGGATAATAAAGAGGATTCTGAGCCTCGCCGTCATATATGTAAAAAAATATTGTATACTAGTTAAAAGTTATCGAATTACAGTCAATCTAGATGATTTAATGTTATCGGCAAAGTATGTAATTTGGAAATGGTTTAAAACGAATATTAGCTGGTTAATTTATTTCTGAATACACTTAACCGTACGGGGTAAGGGACTGGACATGCGTTAGGTGACTCCGGATATAGATCGGAGTTATCCTATATTCTTCCTAAAAAGATATAGATCCAGTGATCATCCATATCCACCAAATATATCCGGACTAGTAGTTTAATTCTTTGAAACCATATCAAATCATACCATATATCCAACTAACGTGTTATTATATATATTTTTCAATATCCGCATCTGTTTGTTAAATCCGGACTTATAAGATTTCGCAAAATAAGAGCACATGAAGCGCTTCAAATTTGCTACCGTTTTATGGAAACAAAACTTTATGCAGCGCTTGTTTCGCTTATAATGACGCTTGCCACCTCAGTCAGAGCGAACGCAGCATCAGCAGTATTGCGTTTTTAAGAATTTTACCGTTCATCGGAAAACACAGAAAACACAAAAAGCGTTTTCGGCGCTCTAAGTCTTTCGTTCGACGCTTTCGCTGTCGATATCTGTTATGTAGTTAGCCAGTCGGTATTTGACCGAATGATTTGGAATTGACCCATGTGATTGGATTGGATATACTGGATATGCTAAGAATTTTGAATGGAATGATTAGATATATATCCGGAGTGGCATATAGCTCCAGGATATAACTGAGTTACACAAGTCTATAAGAGAAAATAAATCAACAAAAACACCAATACATTTTATTTATTAGCATCAGACATTATTATTAATAAAATAATTTCCAGTAGGAAAACACATATAAAATAAAGGCAACTTTTACCAAATATTGTTTTTAAGTGGCTTCAAAAATATGTTAATGTTTTGAAAAAATTACATACAAGGTGTATTTATACACTATACAAATTTTGGAATTTATAAGAAGTAGGTACAAGAAGGAAAAAGAGTTATTGATGTGAGATGACATTAATTATATTAAAATAGGTATCTTGTTGTGAAACACAAAACCAAACAATAAATAATAGAATACCAGTATGCATAGAAGTCAAGTTACAAGTACAGACTGCTGATAACATGTTAAAAAGAAACTTGGGCGTGTTACCGTTAAATTTGTTATAATGCATAGGTATAAATGTGACACACCATATTCAATGGCGCCAAGGGCGCAAAATAAAGGCGTACAGACATTGTTCTGGGTCGCCTAAAATGTTCAGCCTGCCATCGTAGAACCATTGCAATGCGATGAAAATTCGATGTCACTGGGGTTACGCTGGATGACGACCCTGGGAATATATCTTTTGACAACGGGGGTAGATACAACAGTCAATAAAAGAGCTACTCTTCTCTTTATGGGATGATAATGAGTAACAGCTACTTTTGATGTTTATAAAATAGTAAGCAATAAGCTTGACGAGTTTCTGTTATCGAAACAAAGTAAGGCACCATACCTACCATTTTGTTAGTGAGATCTACACCTCACTAATGATGAAACTATGGTTAGCTTCGATGTTCAATCTCTATTCACAAGCTTACCTGTACAAGATTGCATTATGTCACTATGGAATTAATGACAGACAATAAAATAACCTTCCTAAATGTTCAAATCAGCAGCAATCTAAATCAACCCTTAGTCATACAGTGTATAGAAAGGCAACTCATACAGATAGATATATAAATGGTGGCTCTCACCACCATCCTATACAGCTGGCTACCGTTGGGAAATCTTTGTTTCAGAGAACTCGCGACATCTGTGCCTAACAATATCTGACTACTGAGCTTCAGCATGACAAGCGAGTACTACAAGATAAAAAGTTGCGAGTACCAAAACTACGACACAGAAGCCGCACCAACCAGCCACAGTAGAACGTCAACCTGCTGTCCTTCCCTACATGAAGGGGGTCACTGACAAGATTGGGAACATTCTGAAGTGGGTTTCCATTAATACTTACTTTAAACCAGCCAGGATGATTAACCAATTCTTACGACCGGTCAAATGCAATATACCCCTCCAGGCAGCAGGTGTCTACAAAATCGATTGTGACTGTGATATCCCATACTTCGGACAACCAAAGAGAAGTATAGGGACACGCATTATAGAACACGTAGCTGACATAAAACATAGGCGCGATATTAGGTCTGCAGTGTGTGAGTGTGAGCATGCTTTTGAGGGGCCAAACTACTACATTCGTATCGATAAACCTTAAATTCTCGCTAGAGAACAAAGACTTGTTCCTAGGACACTGGACACACGCGAGGCTTTGAAATCAGGAAACATCCAAATTTCAATAGAGACGATGGTTGGAGCGTTCCACCTGCTTGGGATCCAATAATTTGTAACAATCATTAATATATATATCAACATTAAATAAGAATACACTACCGATATTAGTTCTTAAAACGTTATTTCTTTTAATAAGTAAGTTCTGTGTCTTGACTTCCGGTCTAGTTGGGAATCATTATTTTTACGCTGTCTATGGAAGGTTGTCTATGTAAGTTGACAGTTAGCCCCGGTAGCCATTTGTCATTCATTCCGAAAAAAGTCATCGGTTGAGGTGTGTAATTAAGAACTTTGTGATCCAATAAATAGTTGTCTTGTAAAACTAGTGTTTTTCTACAATATACCTTCTGAGCGTCTCAAATTAATAAATGAATAGGTACCTACAAAAACACACATTGTAAGACCTGATGATGTAGTTAGCTCTCTTTGCAAATAATAACAGTAAGATGGAGGTCGGTCCCCCTGCCCGAGTTTCTTCCGCCAGTTCTTCTCGGAAGGGCCTCCCAATTTCCGAACTGGTAGTAGCCTCAGTAGTGTACAATGTAATCGTAGTGAGAATTTAATAACTAAATAAAAATATAGAAGTGACGGTTTTGATGAACTACGCTCACATTTGATTGTGAATGTGCGGTCGAACTTACCTTCTCTTTCACTATCAATCAATCTTTGCAAGTAGAAGTTTATCCTGACTCATTAAAAAACAACAGTGATTACCATTACATGAGAATAACCAAAAGAGTGACCTAAATAATAACAGTCAGTCACCTTTATTAGCTTTTCTCAAATACATTCAAAAGATAATAAGTAATTGGACATTAAAAATATGCTATTCGAATATTGCTACATATGTATGTACAAGGCGTATGACCGCGTGCAACATAAAATATTAATAAACTGGTTGTATGCCAAATACAGCTCACAAATGGTTTATCTCTTATTTAAAAGATAGACAGAAATATGTTCAAATCAAATATTATAATCATATGAGTAGAAAAGTTTATAGAGTTCGATTTGATATTAAAAATAATAATGCCTTAACATCACAAGGGAGTGCCTAAGACTCTCTTGTTTTTAGTTTACATAATAGAACTGCCGAAGGTTATGAATGAACCGTGTATTTTGTTCGTTAATGACTTAACAATATATTGGATAAAACCCTTAATTGGTTAATTGAAGATAACTTAGAGAGAAACTTAAATAAAACAAAATTGTCATCTCCTGCATATGCACTGCATGATGCTATAAATATATAATTATATATATTGTTTTATTAATTTTTGACTCCCTAATTAGGAGATAACCGAATAAAACGACATTTTATCATTCACAATCATTTATCTTAATAGGGTAGTTGGCATTCAGATACTACAATAGGGGTTCGTGGGTTCACACACTGTGTGAGCTCACTTTAGTAATATCCTAGACCAATTTTTCCGTATGAATCCTTTGTTAGCTTTTTAAGTTATATAGCTTGTAATTAAACAATATTGTAATCTGATGATTCGGCGAAACTAAATAAACTAATATAAAAAAACTGATACACCTAAAAAAAGGTAAAAGGAGAGTGGCGTATTCAAAGAAAAATAGAGGACACGTAAGATTAGAGTATTTGGCTGCAAGTAATAAAACATAATTTAAAAAAAAATACTTCTTAGTTAAATAACAATTCAACAGATACTATTTAAGAATATTAATTACATAAATGTATTTTAATTATTTTTCATTGTCTCAAATTATTCGAATCAGTTGAAAAGGAAGAGGTGTGACGTATTAATAAAGTGCAAGCGACACACGCCCGTACGCACGGCCTACAGCCGTAGAGGGGCATTGCTCGCTCGACCGTCGGCCGGTGCGGACGTGCGTGTGCTGTTTGGTGAAACTACTGACTGCTTTCATTTAATGATACCCTGACAGTAATCGAGGACACCACAATTTCTATTATAATAATTTATCTTATAAGATCGCATTGAAAATGCATAAAATACATAAAAATTATAAAACTAAAATGGCTGTTTCATCTTAATCGATTGACCAAACATTTGTAAAAAAGTTTCTTTCGAATACGAGAGGATATTCCTCTCATTGATGAAACAACGCTGGCCTACAGCGTAAAATCGGGAAGGTACTAGAAAATTTCGACGAGTGTTCGCAAGGCTCGGTAGCTCAATTGGGAGAGCATTGGACCGGATTTCCAAAGGTTGCGGGTTCGATTCCCGCCTTAGAATTCACTTGTGACCCGAGTAGATTTTTTCTAGTAGTTTTCTATTATAATAATTAATGTGGAAGATGTTTTTTTGGGTCTGTTATTCCATTGTGGTTATCTGATATAGTTTTTCAATGTATAATGTATGCAATCGTATTTTTCGAGAACTATCATACACGTAGCGCCATCTAGCACCGAGTAGCGACACCACTTAAAGTATTCTGTGCGAAGATAAGATTAAATTTTTTTCTAACATTTGTTAATAATTTGATGTATTAACTTAAAAATTTATAGAAAAGGCGTTATATTATTGTTTGACAATTTTTTCAGATAGATTTCACAGTTTTAACTTGATGCTCTTTGTTCACATTAGTTTTTTAAAACACTATTTAATAAACGAGTTCTATGATTTTCGTGAAGATAACACTCTCACTTTACTATTACTCGAAATATAGTAAGTTAGCGCGAAAACACTTCTACTACATATTTTATATCAAGAAAATATACGGAGCCTAATCGTTTACGTGCAAGAAGCGCCTTCTAAGTCATTTATTGGTTTGGATCAGAATTTTGTGATACCGTCGTTGTTTCTGAATTCCATAAATGTTTTTTTTACTTACCTAACTCAGAAAATGTCTCATATTATCTCTCTTCCACGCCTTAAACAAGTGGCAATTTTTCTATTTGTTAGTAGGCTAGCTAAGGAATTGACAAACTTACGTTATGTAATATTCTCGTTTTCTAATTATTTTAATTTTTAGTATACCTTAGCTTATAAGTGAAATTAATAGTTCCCATATGATTAGCTTTTCTAATATGCTAAAAACTTTGTGAGCCCAGTTCCTTAGTACATGTGCGAGGTTCGAACTCAGTTTGATTGATTCAAAGCTATTATTTCACTAAACCGTTGTTTTGGTAACCTTTACCTTTACCCCGAAGTTCCAATGGGTTCACATTGGTGATTTCCTAATAAATACTATCAAACTGAGCCAAAGCGAAGCGTAAAGGTATGGCTGAGTTGGATCATCTATTCTGCTCTGCTGAACACAACATGGCCGAATTTAGGGAGGAAGAAAATCATCAGTCTATTAACTTCTCCGTTACAAGCACAAGCCTACGCTGTGGAGAAAATCACCGTAGGAGAATGGACCGTTACCATAAACATAACTTTACGAGGTCCCACTGCGGATACACTGTGCAGACTGCAGATGTAGCCGAGACCATCGGGATTAACGTTCCTTCCAAAGCCCGGAGAATATCAAGATTAAAAAACATACTTTGTCTTGTCACCCTTCCGATGTCCAGCAAGTTGCGTTAGGTACCGACGCAATCATAGGCCCAAGGCCGAAAAAAAATTAACCACGTTATAGAGTTCCTTATTAAAAGCTTCGTTCATGAACATGTTTGTTCGGGTGAAATTTTGCAACTCAAATTTGAAGCAGTCATCTTCAACCGATTGAACTAAAATTTTGTGTACACGTTCAGATTAGATGACAATACATAGTTAACTGTGTGACGTCATTCTAAATCCAATATGGCGGCACATCCAAGATGGCGGACTTGTTATTTTTAATGCACTCCTACAATATGGGTATCAAATGAAAGGGCTTGCTGAGAATAAGTCGAAAAATAAAGTGACGTTACTCTAAATCCAACATGGCGAACTTCTAAATCTTGAAACTCAATTTTGAAGTAGATATCTCACATTCAGTTTGGATGACAATACATGGTTAGCAGTATCACATTATTTTGAATCCAACATGGTGAAACCCCCAAGATGGCGGACTTATTTATTTTAAGGCATTCTTAAAATATGGGCATCAAATGAAAGGGCTTGCTGGGAATAAGTCAAACAGTAAGTAACGTCACTCTAAATCCAATATAGCGGACAAAGTTTTATTTCTTGACAATGGTTATCAAATGATAGGACTTATTGAAAATACGAATGCGATTTATAACAAAATAAGGCGCTGAACATAAACTCCGTTGCTCCAATCCGTTTGGAATATTGTGTATTGGGGTTTTTGGAATCCTCGATTATTATATTGAGGTCGAATTGTCTAGTATCGGTTGGTTAACTTTGACTTGTAGAATTTGGTGAGACAGGCGTCAATAGCATTACTATGCAACCTGTCTAGGTGAAACATAACTCCAAAATCAAATGAGAACAAAATGCAGGGTAGTATCGTTGACCATGCCGCTGTATGCTTAGGCGCGAAGCTCTTCGCTGCTGGTCAAGTACATATGGCCTTAAGCAAGGAAAAACATTAAAAGGTCTCCTTATTGAAGAGCTAGACTGTTCGAAATTAACCGGCAAACGACCTTGCAACAATGAGATGAACAGACTGAGAAACATGTTTAGCGATAACTAAAAAGTGAAAAATAAATAAAATTAAAAACCTTTTTTAAAAAATGCGGTAAAAAGAAAAAATAAACTTTTTCTTTAAAACTTTCACTATCAACTTATAACGCCATTACAGAAATTATTTGATATAAAAGATTATCGTGAGATTCAAATGTGTAGATAAACAATTAAATTAAATAACTTTATGTGATCGATTTTAACTGTTAGAAAATTTTAATCTAAGTTAATACGAGTACCTACCTACTCAAATCCCGCGACAAGCTTTTTTATCATATACTTTGTGTAACGACGTTATAAGTTGATAGTAAAAGTTTTAAAGTAAACGTTTTTTTTTTTTTCTTTTTACCTCATTTTTTATAAAAGCTTGTTTTTTAAAAGGTTTCTTACTTTTTAATTTATATACAGGCAAATGATCTCCAAATAAGTATAGCAAAAGTAACATACTACGTATTAGAATTTTATCTTTTAAAAATGACAAAGTTACCATCGCATTGTTAATAGCATAATGCATAACGCCGACGTGTCCGTCGCAAAAGATATTTAAACAAAAGGGTTTAGCCGTCCATCCATAGGAAAACTGCCCCCGATAGGAACCTATATCGTAACCTATGTTATATTGTAGAGGGTACTAATACTAGTTCATCGAGTAGATATTAGCTCTATATCTTAGTTAATTGAGAAGCTATTTGAAAAAAGGTGTCCGGAGACGACTTTTTTCAAAGTGATATATCTCTGTTGATTTTAAAGCTAGAAAAATAAAACAAATGTCAGTGTTTACGGTACACTTTACAGTTTATTTTACATAAATTTCCATGAGACAAACCTAAATAAAAATATTAGAAAAATGTAAAAAAAAAATATTGATTTCTATCAGATTGAATTGAATTACCACTTTGAAAATTTATGCAAAATAAACAATAAAGTGTACCGTAAACACTGAAATTTGTTTTATTTTACTAGCTTTAAAATCAACAGAGATATATCACTTTGAAAAAAAGTCGTCTCCGGACACTTTTTTTCAAATAGCTCCTCAATTAACTAAGATATAGTGCTAATATCTACTCGATGAACTACTATTAGTACCCTCTACAATATAACAAAGGTTACAATATAGGTTCCTATCGGGGGCAGTTTGCCTATGGAAAGACGGCCAAACCCTTTTATTATTTCTGTTATTGTACTCAATCACTAAAGTCATTCCCAATTGTTTTTTCGCTTTCTTAAACTAGAAGAATGAGTTTTCATTAGCAGAACCGAGAGGACATACGTACAATGAACAAATTCGTCCATTCTTCAATGTGAACGATGACAAGTCGTCAACAGGGAGAGTAATTTAACTTTCTTTATTACCACATGCAAATAACGTTGAGCCTATTTGAATAACAGCTAATTCAAATGTTCAGTCTTTACCCTTGTTCTACATCGTAAATAAGACGATTGAAATTTCATTCTGTTAAACTTTGATGAAATACTTGCATATAAATAGCTATGGTCAAAATAGCATTATGAGAATATTGAAATTCTATCCAAAAAGAGTAAAGTATCTATTTTTTATTCGAGCAAAACACAGTGTTAAATTTTTTATATATGCATGCTTTTTATATCTTGTTTGTGCAAATTTAAAGATTCTACAAAATTGGCTTTAATATAATACACTATGCTTAGTAACGACCTCAACAAATAAATGATATTACCTACAATTGGTTTCTGATTTCAGTAAATATTTTCTTTACTTGGTTAAACTTTATTCAAAGTATGATAAATAACAATAAAATTATTGTCTTTATTTTATTTTTAGCATTCACAATGCCATATTTCTTTAAGATTTAAAAAACAACCACTTCTCCAAACTCTCAGGTGAGGTCATGTGATGTAAGGTGTGTGTCTCAGGTCATGTGAGGGCTACAGAGATGTGGGTTACATTTATAAGCGTCTTTTAAATCCTAATAAAATTATTGATGATTTATTTTATAAATGCTTTAAATTACAATTTTTCCAATTCAAACGGGTATTAGTAGTAACTTAAGTATCTAATACAGAATAAAAACTATTTATTTTTCTCATTTTCCCGCACACGAGTCATGAAAGTAGACGATCTATAATCGATCGATTCTTTAATCGGGCCGATTTATAGGTCGTGTGTGGAAACATTGATTAATTGTAGCATTCTAATGTTACCTGTCTACGACAATCTGATCGGCATCTTGTTGTTTTTTTTTATTTAAATTCTGCTTAATGACTTTTTTTCGTATACTATACAGTTAAAAATTATAACAGAAAATATATCGCTCATTTGGTGCAGCAATGACGGAATTACACTTTTTGTCAAAATTACATTTCTGAGAAACATCGACAGAATTGTATTTCTTATAATTTTCGCTAGAATATATAGACGCTGTTAAGCATTCGTGTGTTAACCCACACCGAGCTAGTTTTGAGTAATCAGCTGTTAAATTTTTTTGAGAACAATCTTCTTTTTCCGCTTATGTTAAGCAAAAAAATATTGTTATACGGCATCATTTTTTTTGTTGAAATGCATAGATTAATAAAATAAATGTATATATTATAATAAATTCATTTTGAAATAAAAAGAGCTTAAAAATGGTTGATGCTTAAATTGCTGAAGGGTTTATTATATTTAGCATTCATGTGTTATGTGCCTTAACACATTAATGCAAAATTCTGATTTGTTGTTTTAAAATGAATAAGTGTACTCCTTTTTAAAAAATGTCATAAAATAAACTTCTAGCATATTAAAATTTTAATGTACTTATTTATTTAAAGTTTTATTGCTTTAATATGCATTGATTTACATTATAAGTACTGCTTAAAATGAGAAATCCAATAAGTAAACACTTACTTTATTTCAATTATTTCAAAATTTTAAAGAAATATTTTAACTTATTTTTTATTATTATTTCAATTATATTAAATAAAATCAATATAATTATACTTTTTTTGTATATATCAGATCATCATCATCATCATATCAGCCGTACGACGGCCACTGCTGGACATAGGCCCCCCCAAGGTTCTCCACAACGATCGGTCCTGTGCTGCCCGCATCCAGCGTTTTCCCGCGACCTTGACCAGATCGTCGGTCCACCTCGTAGCGGGCCTACCCACTGAGCGTCGTCCGGCACGCGGTCGCCATTCGAGAACCTTTCTGCCCCAACGGCCATCAGTTCTCCTTGCTATGTATCCTGCCCATTGCCACTTCAGCTTCGCAATTCTTTGAGCTATGTCGGCGGTTTTTGTTCTCCTACGGATCTCCTCATTTTTGATTCGATCGCGTAGGTGAACACCAAGCATAGCTCTCTCCATTGCCCGCTGGGCGACTTTGAGCCTTCTTACAAGACCCATAGTGAACGACCACGTTTCACTGCCATAAGTCATCACTGGCAACACACACTGGTTAAAGACTTTCGTCTTAAGGCACTGAGGTATTTTGGACGCGAAAATGTATCGCAGCTTCCCGAACGCTGCCCACCCGAGTTGGATTCGACGAGACATCTCTTTCTCGAAGTTGGACTTACCTAACTGTATTGTATGTCCTAGGTAAACATAGTGGTCAACAACTTCGAGTGTAAAGTTCTCAACATTTACTGGAGCGGGTGTAACATGGGCGTTGGACATAATTTTCGTCTTGTCCATGTTCATCTTAAGACCCACTCGTTGGGATGCGTTACTGATATCTTCGAGCATGGTGCTCAGGTCTTCCAAGGTCGCAGCCATTAGGACCACATCATCGGCAAACCGAAGATGCGTCAGGTACTCGCCGTTGATGTTGATGCCAAGTCCATTCCAGTCCAGAAGCTTAAAAATATCCTCCAACGCGGCAGTGAACAGTTTCGGAGAGATAACGTCTCCCTGTCTCACTCCTCGCTGTAGTTGGATAGGATTAGAGCTCTGGCTCTGTACTCGGACCGACATAGTGGCGTTTTGGTACAGGCACCTTAACACTTCGATATACCTGTAGTCCACTTGGCACCTCTGGAGAGACTGCAGCACCGCCCAAGTCTCGATCGAATCAAAGGCGTTCTCATAGTCTACAAACGCCAAGCAAAGTGGCCGATTATACTCTTCGGTCTTCTGTATAACCTGCGTATGAATGTGGTCTATGGTGCTAAAGCCTTTTCGGAAACCGGCTTGTTCGGGAGGTTGGAAGTCGTCAAACCTGCGAGCAAGACGATTCGTGATGACCCTCGAAAACAGCTTGTAGACATGGCTCAGAAGCGAGATGGGTCTGTAGTTCTTCAGTAGGGTTTTATCGCCCTTTTTGAAGAACAAAATCACCTCGCTTCTGCTCCATGCCTTCGGCGTTTTGCCCTGGACGATGACAGAATTGAAGAGCTTCTGGAGGACTTTAAGTACTGGCGTGCCGCCCGCTCTCAGAAGCTCTGTTGTAATTCCGTCATCTCCCGCCGCCTTGTTGTTCTTTAGCTGTTTGAGGGCCATTCTAATTTCGTACAGGCTGACGTCCGGGATATCTTCGGTATAGTGTCGGGTAAGCTTGGCTCTAGGATCTCGAGCTCTGCTTTGGCCTGGTGTGATACTGGAATACAGCTGCCTATAGAAACTCTCAATCTCTCTCAGGATTTCAGGAGTCGATGAAATGATACTGCCGTCTTCAGTTTTCAGCCTCGTCAGTTGACTTTGCCCTATAGACAGATCTCTAGCGAACACTTTGGAGCCTTTGTTCCGCTCTATGGCCTCTTTAATACGCTCGGTATTAAATTGGCGAAGGTCGCTCGTTAGCGACTTCGAGATCTGTCTATTAAGCTGTCTATAACGTAGGGCATCCGCTGAGTCTTGCAGTCTCATTTCATGTCTCTTATCCATGAGTTCGAGTGTATGTGCGGAGAGTTTCTTCAATTTGGGACGGTGGGGTTTGAAGTATTTTGACCCTACCGTACGGACAGCATCCACCACCAGGTCGTTCAGATCTTCCACATCTATGCTGTTATTAAGGGTCTTGAAGCGGTTCTGGAGCTCGAGCTGAAAGCGCTCGGGGTTTTTAATCTGGGTCCGCATTGGTCGGAGCGTAGATTTTATCAGTCGCGATCTTTCAAGCTTCACGTTGATATTCAATGTGCCTCTTACCAGTCGGTGATCGCTCCCTGTCTTAACAGCGTTGATCACAGAGACGTCATTGAATATTTGCTTCCTCGTTGACATGATAAAATCGATCTCATTTTTTCCTTGCCGTCGGGACTTATCCCGGTCCATTTGCGAGTTACGGGCTTTCTGAAGAAGGAGTTCATCATATAGAGGTTCTCCCTCTCCATAAAGTCCGCCAGAATCTGGCCTCTGTCGTTCCGTTCCCCAAATCCAAATTGCCCCACTCTCAACTCGTCACCGCAGCGCTTCCCCAACTTTGCATTGAAGTCCCCCATCACAACCGTGTAGTGGGATTTGTGACTATGTATGGCCCTAGAAATCTCCTCATACATAGCCTCCACTTCGTCATCGTCGTGTTTCGAGGTTGGAGCGTATACCTGGATGACCGTCAACGAATACCGTGATGATATTCTGAGTACCAAGTATGCCACTCTGCTGGAAACACTACCGATGGATAGCACGTTGTTGACGAGGGACTTGTGGACGATAAACCCGACACCACCCACGGTCAGTTGGTCGCCCTCCCGGAAGTACAGCAAGTTACCGGAGTCCAAAATTTTCGTGTGCTCTTCCTCTCTTCGGACTTCAGACAACCCGATGACGTCCCAGTGTAACTTGCCGATAACTTCTTCCAACTCTGTAATTTTCGCGTCGGTCCTCAATGTGCGCGTGTTAAATGTTGCCAGGTCCAGTCATCGGTGTTGGTAGCCGCAACCTTCCCGGGGATTCTTCGCACCCCATGCCGCACCGTTACCGTAGCCGCTACCGTAGCCGCTACCGTAGCTAGGAATGGTTTAGCTGCCGGGGACTAGGGGCCGTTTTTTGGTGTGCCTATCCATAAAGGGGTTTTGCCATAATCGCCACGCTTGGCAGGCGGGTTAGCGATCGCAGTATAACCCGTACGCATAAAGGGATGCTGCTGCCCATCTCCTTAGGTGAGGTTTCCCTAAGTCGGCTTACGACACCCACGGGATGAGAGGGGAGTAGTGCTATTCTAGGCCGGCACTACACGGGGATACAAAATAGATGGTACAAATCTATTATAATTAGTAACTGTGAGTCTTATTCTCTTGCTCTATTGCTTACTTTTATAACTTAAAACTTCTCCTTAGAACATTACGTTCTACTTAAATTAAAAAAAAAAAACAAAATAAAACTTTTCCATTTATTTTCTTCATTATAAAGGTATAATATAGGTATAATGAACAAAAGAAATGGAGAAATTTTAAATATTTAATAGGTTAAATTTTCAATATTTAATACGTTCATATAATTCATATTTGTCGTGTGGGAGTCGAACCCATAACCTCCGACATTGGCGTCCACCAACTAAAAGCAAATGCAATAATGTACACGTTTAAAATTATAACGCTCCTTTTTATCTTTTCCGTACCTGGATAAAATGGTTTTAAATGAAAGTATCCAAGCACTTACAAATTGAAATTGCCTACTGTAAAAAAAACACTTAGAAATTAACAGGTTTTCAGGTGAGATTAGCCGAAACTGTTTTTCGTTGAATTTAGAGCTGAAATGATCAAAACTTTTCTTTCCACTACATCATTTCGTCATTATAATAAGAATTTAATGAATTTCTTAACACATCTAATTAGAATTATGTCAAAAATTAATAAAAAACTTGTGTTGGTGTGGTCAACAAGTCCGCGCAATCCTTACCGCCCTCAGCTACCCGCGCTCGAACAATTTTGGATTTATGTTTAAAACCAAAATCCGACATACTTATTTTTATGTTAACTGCAGTATAACACATTATTGCTTTTTGTTGTGGTCTCATTAGATTTTGGCATTAATAATGTAAGGCACTTATGACATAAACGCTAAATACAAATCTTAATTTAGAAAATAAGCAATAACGATTTTTGTACTCTAGAATATTCTGCGATTTTTTTTCAATAAAATGGATTTCACTATCGTAAACCTTATGATCTATAGAATAAAACTGCATTCATAACTCAAAACCCGATTTTCTGTGGGTTAACACACGAATGCTTAACAGCGTCCTATATAAACCTAAGAAAAGTATACATTTGTAGTCATGTTTTAAGGTAATGCTAATTTAAAAAAGAAAATGTATTTTAATTTTATTTCCCTTTTCTTCAAAAACACAAAATTTACAATTTCGTCAATGTTGCACCAAATGAACGAATATCATAATGTGTTATTTCGTTAAAGGGAAACTGTGCCAGTTTGTTTTGAATATATTATCAACCCGGAATAATTTAGTTATTTTCGCTATTATTAAAGACCGCTTTAATAAATCTTCACCCGGAATGTGACAAGGGCCCACAATCCCCTAGTCGAACATGACCGACCCTGCGCGATTGTCATATATTTGTCTACATTACTGTGTGTACTGTTAATAATAGTATTAACAGTACAAACACAACGTTGTACTAAATAGATTTTTCCTAAATTCCCAAAAGTTCCTAAATTTTGGATAATAATAATGTGAAGCGCTAAAACTCGATACTCAATTAGTTTTGCAAGTTTCATCCGCATATTGCTAAACGCCAGAATAAAAACTTTCGGTTTTTATCGGTTAAGTTGGGTGGTGCCACCAACAACGGTTCTCCGTTCGGAAAGTTAGGAGACGGTCAACTGTGCGTCCCATAGGTATCCCCAAAGATTATAAAGAGAGTAAAAAATACTTCAAAGATTATGTATTCGTGGGCAATTTCTTAATCTTCTATCAGACTACTTGTTAAACAGATCCCAAAAGTAATCTAGGCACTAACACATGGTATTGTGTACTTGGATCTACTGTTCTAGCTGTACATTAAATGTGTCTAAGTGAAACTAAATTCTATTATGAAAACATACAATTTAGGATTTTAGCTGCAAGAATAAACAAATACCAGATTTTACTCCTCTCACTATCTATACATCTATACATATAAATAAAATTGGAGTGTCTGTTTGTAATATTGAAATAACCGTCTTTTACTACATGCATATGAATATATATACGGTACATACACCAAAATAACATGTTTTACAATTTTGACGTGATAACGTCTTATAAATTGGTTGCGGCTGGGAGTCACTTATGAAAAAGTGTAACGCTCGGTAACGTTACGATGAGTCACCGAACGAGAGAGAGGCCCGCCGAATGCCTTGCGTCTCTCTCCCACTCAACTATGATCGGTCTGCCGCGCGCATTGTGCAATTTAATTATATTCATATCAATAAATATTCTACCGAGAAAAAGACGTTGTCACGTAAAATCTTCGCCCGTAAAACCGACTTTACAGGCAAAAAAAAAAAAAAAAAACCGACTTTTTTGTCTGTCTGTCTGTCTTTTTGTTCCGGCTTATCTCTGAAACGGCTGGACCGATTTTGACAGGACTTTTATTGGCTGGTAGCTGATGTAATAAGGAGTAACTTAGGCTATTTTTATTTTAGATACTTCTTTTATTTTAGAAACTTCTTTTATTTTAGAAACTTCTTTTATTTTAGAAAAATTCTTTTATTTTAGAAAAATTTAAATAACTGAGCCACGGCAACGTGTGGCCGGGTCAGCTAGTAAACAATAAAATCACACAACTAACTAACAAAGAAAAATATCATGGTCTGTGGCTAGGTGACAAATTGACGTGGACCTTTCACGTTGACCATGTAAACGTCCTTGCCCCGCCAGCATACGTTCTATCATAAACAATGCGCTGATCAAGTCACATCTCGATTACCTTATTGAAATGTGGGGTCTGTGACCGAAACAGATCTTAAACTGCTACAAATAACACAAAAAAAAAGAATTGTACTGTTTTAATTATTTCATGTCCACTTAAGAATTATACAAAAAAAAACTAAAGTATTGAATCTTCAGCATATATATACTCTACTTGTGTTCTTATTAGGAAAATTATTAATGACTCTATCGGATTCAATATACTAGTCTTGCCCAGCTCATAAATAACAGACTTGCTATTACTGCGCGGTGTTATTTTAAAAGTACACACTGTCATAAGTGGTTACTGCTCGACACTTCGATTGGATAAAATATGTCTTAGGAATGAGATAAGTTTTTCGGGTTTCATGTGATTTATATAGACAATACTTAATCCTTTAGTCCATGTCTGAATCCAATAAATTTAGTTCTTTCTAAAGAACATTAGGCAGAATCTGGACTGGAATGGACAAATAAATCAAAATTGCTAATGATTTATTCGTCCATTTAAAAAGATATTGGGTACATTTCTCTAAAGGGTACATTTAAATAGAATTTGAGATTATTAAATCAAACCTTTATTTGACACAAACTGTCATTTAGAGATCAAATTGAGATCACAGAACTTTTAACAGTCTTCCAATTTTAATCAGTGAATTATGTAGGTAGGTACCTACAGTTTTTATGTAGGTAGCTACCTACGTAATCTACCATTAATTTTTAATATCATTAGTCTTTACAGTGTTTTCTTAACAAGTAAATTTAATCAGAACTTTAAACAAATTTTAAATCAGTTTCTCACTTTAGTTACACAAAAAAAAATTATAAAAAATAACAATGTCAAATTCAAATAAATTTCAACTTAAACATTATGTTTCTTTAGAATGAAAATCAGCATAACAAATACTCAATTTTGTGAGACATAAAAAAGGTTCCGCTAACTGATGTGATTTTGTGAGGAAATCTTGCTCTGCCATTCGTTTTGGAGGTTTATTCTTCGTTCGTCCTAAAATTCTGTACCACATTCATAACTTTCTTAGTTCGAATAACTAGAATTTATAATTAGAACGAAATTAAGGTTGTGTTTCGACCCAAATTACTAGTACTTTAAAAGTACAGCCTACAAAAGGAAACTAAGGAGATTTTTAAACGAATAATTTTGTAATAAAACAATTCTTGATATTTTGATATAAATCATCTTTATTATCTACTAACACAATCAATATAACAGAAATGTTATAAATACCTATAATCAACTGATCCTCACTACAGTTTCAATAAACAGAACAGTCAGATCTATAATAAACAATATTAAAGACATGATAATTTTAATTACTGAAGAAGCGAAAATATAAATATTATTCCTACTTAACTCTAAATAACAATTTCAATAATAGTATCAAAAGGTATGTAAAAAAAGTTAAATAGTTTTAAAATTTCAAAAACACTACAATTAAAAATTAAATCAAAAATAAGTACCTACAAAAGAAACGTCGGCAAAATTGTGATTATTACACAATCATATATAATATAAACATTTTATAAATCAACATTGGTGTGAAAAATTAGAACGAAAACAATCAACTAGGTAATCAATACAATTAAATTATAAACGGGCATATTTTTTTACAAACAATTTCGTGTGTTCAAATCCACCATATAGCAGAACAAGTTCACCTCTTTTGGATTCTATAAATGACATCTCCTCCCGTGACGTAAAAAGTAAACTTAGATTTGGTTCCATAGCAGAACAGTTGGAATTAAATCAAAAAATGATTTAGATAGCCGATATAGTTACATGATTTGTAAGTTTATTAGCACAGCATTCTTAATTCTTTAAGTAGTATTATTTAAATATGAGAACATCTATTTATAAACTCCTAATAATTTAATAAATATATTAACTTACCCAAGACAAATTCACTTCTTAATCTCACTTTACGCATTTTAAAACAGGTGATGAATGAATGAGATATTGCATGCATCACGGGAACTAGCGTGAAGCCCGTTTTGCTGATAACAGAAAGTAATTCTGTTGGCTAAATTAGTCGATAGAAGCATACAAACAAAGGACGCAATAAAAAAGCGTGAGATTTTTTACTTGCTCTTCTAAACTGCTTTCAGTAACGTCAGCTGTATACGTATAACTTGCTCTTACTAAGAGCTACTAAAAAGTGATATTTTATTTTAAAAATATCATTGGTTTACTTAATTAAAGTTAAATGTTTATTTTATCTAGCTCTTTTTACAGATTGTACAAAAAAGTATGTTAAGCATATACATAAAAAATATGGGACGTAGAAGGAATATTAAACGTGACGAAGCAAGAATAAATTGATTTAAATTGCATTTTGGGACGAAAGTAGACTATTGTTTGGGACGAACCGATAATTTTTTATTTAGGGACTAACGAAAAATGAATCGTTTTGGATAGATCCAGACGGTGAAGGTGCATTTACTGGTATCCGAATTTTTGCTATGTTCATCTCTTAATCCTGTTAAATATAAAAAAAATGTTAAATATGCCCGATGTGATTTTTGAAGGACGTTAAAACACGTGGCCCTGTATAAATTCGAATATTTACATTTTGTTACAAATAATTACAAATATCAATTAAATATTTAAGAAGCAGTGTGAGAATTGTGAACGATCGGAGCATTCATTAATGGCGTGTAACTTTTGGCCATGTAGAAAATGCAACAAAATACACAACACACTTATTCACAACGATCCGCCTAGTGACATTTCAGTAGCGGTGCTCCACGCAGTCTGCGGCGCCACCTCGTATGCGGCTCAGGAGTCGCCCACTACGCAATAGAACGACACAACCTGATTGTGATTGATCGTATTGACGAGTACTTTGATCCTATATGGCAAAGGTTCTGATGCTGGAGTTGGAAGGTGGTTCGAAATAAGGCTTTTTAACTTTTATCTTGTTATTCAATGATGTTGCTAGATATCTGGAATCAGTAGTATATCTAACTTGTCATCAATATAAAGCAGATGTTTCGTGTTTAGTGTGTAGTTCCTAAATAACTTAGTTCAGTTTATATGAAAAGTTAGTTAGCAAAGATCGTAAAACACACAAAACAAGAATAATTCAAACGTTGTTATTTCAAATAATGGTAATAAAACCGGGCAAATATAGAAAAGTTCATTTTATAAATTGACCCAACAGGGGATCGAACCTGAGACCTCGGAGTAGCATTACCATGAAAACCTCATTAGCAGCATGTAAAATCCGGATTTTTTTTCACTTTATCTACTGGACAAAAAAGGTGCGTAAACGTAATTCTAAATATAATGCTAGAGTTTCCTGCATCAGGTATCTGAGTGTTGTTGTTGATGAGAAATTGCAGTGGGGTAAACATATAACTGCAGCAACAGCGAGAGCCCGCAAACTCATGTTTGCATGCAAAAAACTTCGACAAGCTGCTGACCAAAATTTGCTGATAGCAACATATAAGTCCCTTTGTCGACGTAGTATGAGTTGCTGTTCCTGTTTCCAGCTAATCTATCTACATGCATATGCTAAGGCGTCTCGGCCAGGAAAATGCTTGTTTCCCAAAGACTTAATAGGTAGATGTCATAATAAAAGGTTTGTTAGTCGCCTCAAAAATCATACAATAGATTTGTGAAAAATAAAACTTCATTGGTCTGCTGTATATATTATAACGAAAGCTATTTATCAAATACCTTGTTTATTTTTAAATAAGTATTTAAATTAAAATAACATTTTTTTTTTACAAAAAAAAAGCTACAGTATTAGTATTGAGCTTTTATCAACAGCGGCGTTATACTTCCGAGTGAGTCAGCGTAGAAGTCCGGTCTTAAAATTTGGTTTTCTAACATGTCTTCTTTGCTATTGGTTGTCAGCACCAACAATGTCTTGAAACCAGTAGATTTTCCAAGACCCACATCTTGTTCAATCCTAAAAAGATAAATAATTTTAGACCCCAATTTAATACTCTTCTAAGCGATTGCCTACGTTCTGGGTTGTGTGTTTAACAACAGACCTTAGGCTACATTTCCACCTTTAGCTGCACTAGGCTAGCTAAATAAAGTAATCCTATCAGTAGATTGTTTCCTCGCGTACTACTTAGTTCACAGAGCGCCAGTGGAAAACAAACTTATTCTCCAAAAAGCGTTTATTTTAAATGTTCTTGATTAATCGTGGCGTTTCGACTCCTTAGCTCGACTTTTTAGAAATATAACACAAAGTAGACGTACTTACTTTACATAGATGAGTGAATTAATTTAAATATTTTTACTTTCAAATAATTTTAGAGAACTTACATATCACCTATGAAAAGCACTTTGCTAGGATCGGTAACGCCAGCTTGTTTCATAGCAAACTCTCCGAACTTTTTTCCAGGCTTGCCTAACTGAATGGGTTGTCGTTGTGTTTCATCTATTACTAAATCCGTGAAGACGCCGGTACCTAAAAACATAAAATTGTTACAAAGACACTGCTACACTACAACCGACGCACCGTCAAGAGAGGTGATGCTAACAATCTGTTATTTGAAGAACAAAAAGGCAAAAAATTATTTGATTTCTCTTATAGTACTTATCACAAAAAGCCCCATTATTTCCCTCAATTCTTAAGGTCTTGGTAACCCCGCCTCGTCAGCAAACACAATAGTGCTACTAATATTATAGTTATTTTTCGGTAAGATGAAATATGTTTCAATAATTTACAAAGAGCAATGCAGACGCTGCCCTAGCGCACTGACCGCATGAGTGAGTGGAGTGGAGACCGATATTTTTATTTATTTATCATTAAAACGCAATTACAGACAACAGAGAAATAAAATGTGCACAGAGTTTTTAAAAGTTAACAACAACACAATGGTTAAACAACTTAAAGAAAAGAAAACACTAACCAGGATGAAAAAGTTACCCCTCCTAGGTGTGAGGTTGCAATGTTGATAAAAGTGCTTTAAGAAAACTATTATAATAATATATCAATGTCAGAACAAATTTCATATCAAAATAAACACATTTTTCTCAGAGGACTGTTTTGTGAAACGTTATTCCTGGCAGACTGTTTCCAAAATAACTACTGGTTAGTTGATGGCAAGAAAAGCTATACTTATTATATGCGCGTAGTTGGTCAATCTACGGCAGAAGAGTAGCGACCTTAATAAGAGCAAGTATTAAATGTAAATTTAATCACATGGGATTTTTCATGTCCCATTTTTCACGCTTTAAACGCTTTTAGCCAGCTTCTATCGCGTTTAGAATAAGAAATATCCTGATTTGATTAAGAAGGGTTTAGAAAAATAGCATTGAAGTTAGTTAATCGAAAGAAAATAGTATAGCTTACTTAGTTTTATTATTCTTTTTTTATTATGTTGTTTGAAATATTAAATGGAATAATGTTAGCTAATAGCCAAGTTATTAATAGGCACTGACAAAATTTGACAGTTACTAAAGTCACGGTGGCTCAGGCAGAAGAGTGGTCGCGCGGATTAAGAATAATCCTAATTCTTACCCTAGTTCTATCAGTCAAGTTTTGTCACTAATGGTTATTTTATTTCAAAATCAGCTTTGTTACCAACTTTAACTTTCATGAAATTTATTATTAAGAGTTTACTGAATACTAGAGTGGCTGGAGATAAGGCAGAGTGGCGAAATCTCGTATCGTAGGCTAAGATCCACTTCGGGTCGCTGAGCCAGTTTAGTAAGTAATACAAGGTGTCTCAAAAGTAAGTTCACATTTGCTTATTTTATTACGCGAAAGCAACTATTCTGAGGGGCGCGGGGGGTATGTCAGTCGGTAGTCTGGCTCTTGGGAATTTAGTCGCTATGGAGCGTTTCTCTGGTGCGGACCGTGCGTTGTGCGTACGTGAGTTTTACAAAAACGGTAATTCGGCGACTGTAGCGCGTAGAAAATTCTGCAGTATTCGACATATTCGTCACTTAAATGATGCGCCTAGCACTCGACTCATTGCAAAATGGGTTAAGAAGTTTGAAGAGACTGGGTCAACTCTGGAGAAACCAAAATCTGGGCGGCCAAGAACATCAAGAACAGCCGAAAACACAGTGTTACTCAGTCTATTCGAGATGATCCAAACCTTTCGATTCGGAAGCGTGCTGTTCCTTTAAATGTGCACAGATCTTAATTATGCTGCATTTTACACAAAGATTTAAAGCTGCACCCGTACAAAATTCAGTTAGTGCAAGAACTGAAGCCTCAAGATGCTGGTCAGAGGCTTGCCTTTGTAAATCAGATGATTGAGCGCTTTCCAACGTTCACCAACATCTTGTTTTCCGATGAAGCCCATTTTCACCTGAATGGGCATGTAAACAAGCAAAATTGTCGTTACTGGAGTGCAACCAACCCAAAACAAAAACATCAGAAACCGCTACATTCACCCAAAGTCACCGTATGGGCAGCGATGTCGGCGCGAGGAATTATCGGCCCTTACTTTTTTGAAGATGCGAGGGGACGCACACTCACAGTGAATTCAGAGCGTTATGTGGAGATGTTAGACGAGTTTTTCGTACCCCAACTGCAAAACTTTCCTGGTTACAACCAAAGAACATGGTTCCAGCAGGATGGGGCAACTTCACACACGTCCAACAGATCTCTGCCTCGAGTTCGAGAAATTTTTCCGAACAAATTAATCTCCAGGCGAGGTGACATAAATTGGCCTCCACGGAGTCCCGATTTAACGCCTATGGATTTTTTCCTGTGGGGTTATGTCAAATCAAAAGTTTACGCTAATAAACCGACTTCCCTGGCACAATTAAAAGAAAATATCCGTCATGAAATGGCAGCCATCACGGAGACTACCTGCCGAGCTGTCATAGGCAATTTTAGTGCCCGACTAAATGAATGCCGAGAGCGCAACGGTTTACATTTGGAAGATGTTATTTTTAAAAAATAAATTCCCAAACAGTGTACTTCAATATAAAATAAAAAAATTTTCAATAAAGCTAAGACTTTTCTTTAAAAAAAAGATTTAAATGTGAACTTTCTTTTGAGACACCTTTTATTATTAAGAGTTACTAAGAAAGTGAAATCACAAAAAATCAACACAAAGAGTCACAAAAAATTAACCGACGGGTGCGTATATCTCAACAACATTTGTATCACTCGTTAGTGCTAACTTGAAGGCATATTGTCATAATAACTGCATTAACTCTATGTATCGTGTATCTGTGATATTAAGTATTTAATGGTTGCGTTATAAAAAAAACATTGTTCTAGTTTGCCAGTCAAAATAAGCTTATTGGTCCTAATGATTCATTACCCTAATTTATTTTTTTTATTCTTAACCTAATCCCTTTTCTTCCAAGTCGTAGGTTATAAGGTCTGTAATCGAAATATTCCATATTCTAAAAGCAACAAATTAATGTCTTTCTCGCTTGGCTTAGAATTAAGTATCGAGTTTTAGTCGGTTACATTAGTATTATCAAAATTTAGATACGTAAATAATAAGAACAAAGACAAATCAATTTAGGAATTAAATATCCAAAAGCAGTGTAACCCGTGATCGTTTATGATTAGGTCAATGTCAGATTTTGCACGTTAAAATTACATAATAAATCAACTCACCCAGAACTAAGAAGCCGGGTTTATAAATGACGTATCTGTCCGTCGCCCCATTTATAAATAGTACATCTGGCCTTTTCAGATACGTCAAAGCCTTGTAAAGTCTTGGTAGGTTTACTCTGTAATCATTGTCAAACACCACGGCCCCTACTTCAAGGTCATCTTCAAGATACTGTAGATAGTCTTGAAAGTACTCGACGCCGATTTCTGGCTGTGACAAATAATAAACAAGATTTAGTCATTTCTAGTTGATAGTAATAAGAAGTTTCCATAAGTTGTTGCATTTCGTATTATGCAACAGCAGCGATCTTTGAATCCCAGAAGAGAGAGGTATGTTTGTATGATGAATATAAACTTGTTGTTCCCGAGTCATGGTTGTTAATATATTAATAATAAATTATATCCATCATTTTGTATCCATAAATAGTCGGTATGAATTGTCCACATTTCATTTATTTCTTAAATCATCCAATCGTATTTATGATCAATATAAAAAATAAAAGTCCACGTTTCATTACTTTAGAAAATGAATCGAGCTTCCCTAATAGTAATAGGATTTAGTCCTAACTTGACTTGATAAACAACATGGGTTTTTGTCCAATTTAAGTATTACATTCAACTTATCAAACTTCGATGCCATTTAGTTGATTAATCATAAAATATGTTATAACCGTCTTCTTAATTTTAATATTAGATATTTGTCAAAAATTTACAGTTCATTAAATGAAAAGTTTTATATAATATTATATATAATAAACTTACTCCCTTGATACACTCATAACCGGCTCCTTCTAACACACGAATCGTTTCGGAACAGGAAACACAATATATTTTTTTGTCGAAATTTAAAGACATCAAGTAGTCTGCGATGGCTGTTGAAGGTACTGTAAGATTCTCCTGTAAAATAAAAAAAAATTATTACAATAAAATAGCTGGCCACTACAATACTGCCTTATCGTTTAGTTTAGAAATACTGCTTCGTATACAGAAATATTGAACTCCCTGATCTCACTTGAGATCAGGGAGAGATGAAGAAATGGTGGACATATTGAATTTATTACTTTTAAGCGTTAAGAATGCCAGTCAATTCATTTTTAATTCCAATTTTAAACCATGAGTTAATACTTTTACTATTTTCATGTACCTATCTTTTATAAAATCTTATCACAGATTTAAGAAGAAATCGAAGCATGTACATACCTCACATTCTTGTTTGATTAATTATTATGATAATATGAATCGATTAACTTATATTGGTGTATTTTTAGGAACAAAATTACTTTTTTTTAATTTTGTTTATGGGTTAGTGAATGCTATCACGTCTAACTGTGTATAGTTATAGGTTCAACCCTGAGGATATTATAATTGATCAGAGATAATAAGCTGTTTAACTAAAAGATTGTTGAATATCTTGTTCGCACAATGGATAAATAAATAAATAAATATTTCTCACATTTATACCAATTAGCCTAGCCCAAAGTAAGCACTGTAAGGCTTGTGTTATGGATACTTGGGTAACGGCTAAACATACATATATGATACATAGATACATAATATTCATAGACATATATATAAACACCCATGACTCAGGCACAAAGGCTCGTATTCATCATAAAAACATCTGCCCCTTCCGGGATTCGAACCCAGGACCGTCGGTGCGAAAGGCAGGATCGCTACCGTTGCACCAGCGGTCGTCTATACGTCGGATAGTTACCATGCAAGTATTACTTCAATTTATTTTGAAAACTTACTCGCAATCCACTGATATACTTTAGAAATCTTTTGTAAGCTTACTTCAGAAATAAACATCTATTTACTTGTACCTATCGTGTTTTTCTTTTGGTTATTTCAAATGTTACGGGAATTCAGGTCCCCCCGTATTTGTTTTTTTAAAAAGAGCAGTGCCCGCTATTTATAACTTAGGGTCTAGAGAAACTTATCTAATGAAATTAATGTGCATATAGTGTCTTCCCAGTATGATGATACAAATATGATGTATGTTAAAATAATATAATAATATTTTTTCTAAAAATAGTGATAACCATTTGGTCCACCACCGTACTAGAAACAAAAATAAAATTGCTTTCCTAAAAATTAGCCTCTGAAGCTTGATTGCAAGAAACAAAAGACTCATTTTAGGAGGATGTATTGCGTTTTATAATAAGGTGTCACACTATATAACTGAACTGCCTTTAGAGAAATATCAAAAAGTTGTTTTAAATATCCTTATGAGCAAAGGCTATTACAAAATTTATCATCTGTTCCTGAGGAGCATTAACAATTATTTAGACGTCTATTAAACAATCAAGAAACTATTTTTCTAACCAACGTTGGATTTTTTGAAATCATGATCAGCTGCAGCAGGATTAATAACTATTTTAAAATAGTGAAACATAAAACAAAGGTAGTATCATTTATCAATTTTTATCAGTTATTGTAGCTTGAAAAATCATACATAATGGAGCATATATTTAATACTCAATCACTGTTGATGGAAGCTATCAATAAGCTATATGTAAACTATAAAAAAGATGGACCTAGTCGCAAGAGTGTGCAGTGTATCAAGAGTAAGGTGTGCACTTTTGATGACTACTGGCAAGAGTTCCCAACTAATTATGAGAAAATATTGGAGGTCAAAAGTGAACTTTTCGGAGCAGCACTTTGAGAAAATGAAGAAATTTTATCACGATGTAAGGAACGAAATAATTCAACACCTCGAAATTGCTGAAAAAGGTATGAAGGTAAGGCATCATCTATAGGGGATTGGGCCGTCGGGGGATTGATCTGGAAACCACTACGAACCACTCCAATGTCGATAGAGTCACGTAATCAAGGACACAGCGCAGAGCGACATCAAGAGCAGAGCCGTGAACCGGAAGCTGAGGTGCCTAGCCAAGCGCCCCGAGAGACAGTGCTAGACTTCGGCCGCAGCAATATTAAATCAAGATCTGCCCCTCGGAAGAGCCTAGATAAGATGTACAAACAACAAAGCACTTTCAAGGCCTTTGCACGGACCTTACAATTTATCAATCTAGAAAATATCAATGAACAATGAAAATTCGAAGACTCGTTGCAATCTATCCAACCTCGGTGGTCCAATATCGACTCTTTACATTGGAATATAGACAGTGAACTGTGTGAAGAGAACGAGACCTACCATCAAATATTCTACAAGTATAAACAAAAATTCCAAGATATGAAAAAGAAAATCAATTCCATGAAGTGGTCTATGAGTCATTGAGAGAAATCAACGCCACAATTGGAAATTCCTACTTTAAGAGGAAATTTGGGTTGGTTACCCTGTTTGATAGTGGATAATGGTTCAGTAAAAGAACGACTACTACAAATTTGGGGCTGGTTACCGTGTTTGTTAGTGGATAATGATTTGGTAGAAGAACAATCACTATGAATTTGGAGCTGGTTACCCTGTTTTTTAGTTGAGTTGGATACATTGCATACAGTAGTATATGAAGAGTTGGAATCGATGCCGGTTTCAGTGGTTAATTTTCCTGAACGATACCAAGCGGGTTCAAACAACAACAGTACAAAGATATTGAAATGTGAAACAAAAACATTAATATTTAACATTTATTGCAAGTTGTTTATATGTTTACGTTGCCATCTTTAATCATATCCTTACAGCTTTTCAAATTTGTAATGTCTATGACATCATTTTAAATTGACCAGTCTTAATTTTTTACAACACACTCCCTTATTAAAGAAACATTGGTTACATATTTATGTAATAGACTGTACTTCCAAAACACTAACAAAAATATACTAAAGTTAAGGACTTATTGACAGGTTGTCAAAACAGTTTTTGTGTTTTGGATATGGCAGCGCCTTGGTACTAATATCTGCCACCATTACAGCTGTAGGCATGTACATTATTTTAATTAAATTTTGTGCAACCGCTTGTCTGAGAAAATGATATCGGATTGCTACATGTTTGGTACGTTTATGAAATATCGGATTATAGGCTAATTTTTGGGCAAACTGATTGTAATTGTAAAGTTCAATTTCTTTATTACAATCGTATAGAAGAACAGGCTCAGAAAACACTAATATTTCACCCAAAAATTGCTTTAAGTACATAGCTTCACTTAACCCAAAATACTCTGCTTCGGTAGAGGACAAAGCAACGAAAGTTTGTTTCTGACAAGACCATGATATAGTATTGCCTTTAATTTTGACAATATATCCTGTAAACGACTTACAATCTATATCGCTAGCCCAGTCTGCGTCTGTATACTCCGTTATATGAAAATTTTTATTCATTGACAATACCTTAGAATCCATACCCCAAGTCTCACAGAGCCTAATTTGGGTTAGGCTTAATTAATATGATTATTATTAAATCACGATAGCAAAAAAATAATACTCACAAAACCGTTTTCAATATTCACAGCCCGGAATTTCTCTTCATAGTCTTTTCTTGTTCTCACACTGTTGTTCGATACGTAGTGAACTGTTTTACCGTGTTTCTTTATATTTTTGAAGAACTCCCCTGAACCTGGTATTGGTTCATTTGCCCATATGACACCTAAAAAAATGTTTTTGTAGTAATAAATATTAAAACCACCAGAGCCTGATGTCTGATCTGGTTATCGTCAGTATAAAAGACGAAGAGTCCTCAAAAATAAAACGGCTCATGGTTTAAGAAATAACAATCAGTTTATTTCTATGTTTTCCCTTACGACGGTACACTATTGGTGTTATTTTTTATGGCATATTTATACAGAGAAAGTTGTCATTAAAAAGATATAAAAAATACGAAAACATATGAAAACACACAAAAACAAATTAAAACTCTAAATAACATGAGTTACAGTGCTTTTATAAAAGGAAAGTGTCACGCGAAAAGGGCTCTCCAAATAGCTGTAGATTTCAGCCAAGGACGATAAATCTAAAAATTCGTTGTTGCCTACAATAATGCTATTGACATCGTGACACGACCTTAGTCCTGCGTCCACTGGGATTTTTGCCCAGCTTCGCCTGAGTGAAACATAATGTATATATAGAAGAATATACTATATTTTTTTGGAATAATAATTTTTATTAAAATGGTGAAAGAATATTTAAAATAAATTTAGTGGTTCCAAATATTACCCTTTATTTAGTTTTACAAACTTGCCAAATCCACTTAAATAAACTTTGACATATATATCTACTAGCTGACCCACCCACGCGTTGCTGTGTTATAAATTAAAATAAAACCTACCCTATTTTTTTAAGTTAGATCAAATAACAGATAGTTTTGAAGTTTGATAAAAATCAGTTAAGTAGTTTAGGAGTCCATCGCTGAAAAACAACGTGACACGTAATTTATATATATTAAGATATATTATGACACCGTGAACATACTGTCACATTGTGTTTCAAGTCATATTCCCTATGAAACGCTATAGTGAGAATAACTTATGTAAGGTTAGAGTAACGTAAAGTAAAGTAAGGAATACAAATAAAAAAAAGATTTGGTAATAGGAATTACCGGTCTAATCAATACTAAAAATGTACCAATTAATAACTTAATTGGTAAGCGTATATAACTACGGCGGAAAGCCATCAAGCTATACCCTCTAAAAGAAATGATCTTTACAATGGCTTAAGTTGAGTCTAGACGCCAAAGGACAGAGAACTTGATATGTTGTTGACTGTACAGTTTGTAACTTCTGCACTAGCTTTAACAATAGGTTAGGGAAAATGTTTCTTCGCATTTTATATGAAAATTTAAATTTCATTCAAAAAACTTTTTTTTTTTCAAAGTTAATTTACATTTAATTACAGCATATATGTGATCCCGTTGCTGTAAAAATTTTGGGACTTCTGATAAAAAAAACGCAACAAGGAGTTTTGGCAGTCCTCTCTTGATGTTAACCTGATACTGCCTTAAGGATTGGGAAGAGACCAAAACAGGTAGAATTCTTAAGGTGCAAGATCAGGGCTATATGGCAAATGCATTACCACCTCCCAGCTGAACTCTCTTAATTTTTGCTGAGTGGCTAAAGATGTCACATACATCTTAGTCTAGCGTTATCGTGGTGAAAGACCACACCCTTTCTATTATATTAATCAATTCCGGCCGCTTTCTCTCAACTAATTGCTTTAATCTCAACAGTTGTTGACAGTCGAGATCTGAATCGATGGTTCTGCCCGGCGTTTAAAGCTCATAATTAACAATGCCCTTCCAATCCCACCATAGACACAGCATCACCTTATTGCGAGTTAACCCAGCTTTTGTCACAGTCTGTGAAGCCTGACCGACCTTTAACCACGATCTTTTTCGCACTTTCTTGTCCACTTTTCATCACCAGTTATCAATCTCTTCAAAAACGGTACGATTTCGTTATTACGTCTCAATAAAGAATCGCAAATGACAGACACGCAATTCACGGTTCATTAGGTTTTTTTCAGTGAGCTCGTGTAGCACCCAAATATCAATCTTTTTTGAGTACCCAGCTGTTTTCAAATGGGTCGAAACTGTTTTATGGTCAATTCCCAGTTCTTCAGCTATGTCATAACTGCTGATAAGCATATCTTGCTGCAATTTTTCAAAAATAGCGTCCATTTTATCCGTAACAGGGCGACCAGAGCGAGGTGCATCTTTGACATCAAAATTCCCGGATTGAAAACGCTTAAACCAACTTATGTTGTGTGCTATTCTTACTGACACTGTATTAGGTCCATCATCACAATTTTTTTTCGCGGCCTGCGTATTTTTTTTCCTTTTTTGTAATAAAATTTTAAAATGTATCTATTATTGGCATGTGACGATGCACAGCATCTGTGAGAGAGTGCGTCGACTTCCGGTATAGCAACTTCCGGTCTACTTACTTACCGCCATGACTGTTTCCTTATATATTGGTAGCTCGATTGACTTACTTCCGTTTGGCGCCATTTTGTCACCTTAGGAGACGTCGATACGCTGTGCCTTCATAGCGTCATCATCTTCCGTGGTAGCAACATCGCAGCAGAATTTCCGTTATCATTATTTTTATTTTTCTTCGGTCTTTATAAGTGGAACATTATTAATAATTTAGATTAAAATTTTATTTTATCGATTCACGTTAAGCATTTTCAAATATGAGTGAACGGGATTCAAGTGACAATGATGCGTATGTAGTGGTGGTTGATAACGATCGCGAAGACCACCACTCGGAAGTTTATGTGGAATCAGAAAGCGGGCAGCGGGCTGACGGGAAGCGCAGAGCGAGCACGGACATTTTTTCCAAAACGGAGGTAAAACGCCGAAAACAAGGTACGCTAGATATTAAAAATTTCAATTGTCTTTTAAGTCAAATGAATTTGCTCACCAATCTATTAATGAATAATGTGAATAACGTACCTCCTACCAAGGCTAATGATTCGCCTAATTTTACTGACACCTTTTTGCAACGTCCAGCTGAGATTGTAGAAAGTAGCCATCAATTGAATATTGGTACAGTTAAAACCTCACTAAAGGACCCCAAAGTGCCAAGCGCTGACCCGTCTCGAATTAAAAAATTAGAGGAATTGCAAAAGTTTAATGATGTTAATTGGAAGGAGGTTCGTTATTCGGAAGCCTTAAAAGCTCACAGTGCTCGACCTGGTTTTGTTGAACTAGGTATTAATGATGAATTACGGCAATTTATAAAAGACAAGGATAACGTAGCACCGGTTGAACGTGCGTTAGCTGCTATTTCAAATGCATTACTTACTCAGCACGAGTGCTTGAAACAACAATTACAGGATTTTGTCAATTGGGCTGCAGCGTCTAACACTGAGCTTACTCCGTCTAGTGTTTTTGACAAAATATCTGAGTTATTCGGTACAAAATCTAATTTTCATAAACTAGTGAAGATATAATGCAAATCGTTTGCGGAAAACGTGCAGAATGTATCGAAGTACGTCGAGAGCGTATATTAACAGAAATGCCTAACAAGCATTTACGCGAGGGCTTGCGAAGAATTCCACCTAGTACAGAATTCGTCTTCGATAGCACTACTTTGCAATCTTATATGCTAAGAACCGGTGGTATTGATAAATGGATACGACCTTGGTTTAATAATGATACCGAACCAAAACGGGTTACTCATCAAAGACCATTTCCAAAACCGGGACCATCTCGCGAGCGACCTAATAAACCCTTTCGAGCTGATTCAAGGCAGAAGGTCAACAAACCGGAATCTACCTCTACGGTCATCAGAGCCAGCAATGCATCTAAATTCAAAAAATTCAATCATAAAGAAGGGCAGTTATCTGATAAGAAAAAATTTAAATGACTATCAACCGATTCCCGGAATATTTTATGGGGGCTGTCTCCGAGCGTATCGGAGACAGTGGCTGGCGCATCAGGCTCCGCAGGCTATCCTGAATATGATATCAGGCATGCGTCTGCCATTCACCTCCAAGCCTGTGCTTGTCCCACCAACACAGTGCAATCTTCAGCGTTTCAAAACACGCGAATCTCCGGAAATGACAGAGCAAATCAAAACCTTACTGAAACAAAAGATGTTAGAAAAACTGAATCCAAATTCGTTGGGCATGAGTTTCTTTTCAACAATGTTTTTGCGCAAGAAGAGCGACGGGTCGAACAGACCAATCTTCAATCTCCGACGCCTAAACCAGCACATAATTCCCAGGAAGTTTCAGTTGATCTCTCATTTTCAGATTCCAAAATTTTTGCAGAGCAGAGATTGGCTCGTGAAAATAGACCTTTCATCAGCCTACTTCCACGTGCCAATAGCAAGCTCCCATCGGCGGTTCCTACGCCTGATTTACCGAAGCGAAATCTACCAAATGACCAGTCTTCCATTTGGACTATCTTGCGCACCCAAAAACTTCGCGACAATCTCCAATTGGGTGGCCCATCTACTTCGGAGAAAAGGTATGAGAGTTCTAGTTTACCTTGACGACTTTTTATTGGCCAATCAGTCGAAGGAAAGGTTGGTAGAGGAAGTGCGTATTGCGGATCAGCTCTTACAACAGCTGGGGTGGACAATCAATCGCGAGAAATCCTCATTAAAACCAACTCAGGAACTAGAATACTTAGGCATCACCTGGAATACCATCCAAAATTTCAAGACTCTTCCTCAGACCAAGAGAATCTCCATACTTGCCATATTAGAAAATATCTGCAAAGCCAACAGCATGACCTTAAAGGAATGCCAACAATTGTTAGGAATTCTCAATTTCGCCAGCTTTGTAACTCCGGGAGGAAGACTACACTGTCGTCACCTTCAAAGGCTCAGTCGGAAACTATTGAATCAGACCTTAAATCAGCCGATACCTATACCTGCAGAAATAAGGTTGGATCTGAATTGGTGGCATTTGATTACAAAAAACAGGCAAACAAACTGTCTACTGCACGAGATTCCCGTTCAACATTACTTGACGACGGATGCTGCAGATTACGGTTGGGGAGCACATTTGGACGACTTCTCAATAGCAGGCAAGTGGAATCAAAACCAATCACATTGGCATTGCAATCAGAAAGAAATGTTTGCGATCATATCAGCAGTAAAATACTACAAGCACCTTCTGAAAGGTCGCCATGTGATATTGCAATCGGACAACCGAACTGTGGTGGCCTATATTCGAAAAGAAGGGGGAACGAAATCGAAACCCCTTTTAGACCTAACACACCAATTATTCCAATTGCGGGACCAATGGCAAATAACTCTTACAGCAGAATACCTACCCGGACGATTCAACCAGATTGCGGACAGTCTATCGAGGGGCAAGAAGTCGGCAGAATGGCACCTCTTGCCAGAAGCTCTGGAACCGATCTTCCAGAAGTTTGGAACGCCGCAAATAGACCTTTTCGCAACGAAAGACACCAGGGTTGTAACTGCGTATGTGTCCAATATAGCGAAAGACTCTTCGGCAGCTTTTTGCAATGCTTTCAGCAAAAAATGGAATTACAACCTAGCATGGATTTTTCCACCACCATCACTGATACCCAGAGTGCTGAACCACTTGAACACAGCACAAGATACGTTCCTTTTAGTAGCACCCCTGTGGAAAAGAACTTATTGGTTACCGGACCTTCGTCTTCGAGCAATAGCCAGACCTATGAAGGTGAAGAATCTGCATCGCGTCCTGATAGATCAGACTACGGGGCTTCCACCTCCTCAAGTGCAGGATATGAAACTTTTGGTATGGAAAGTTGGTGGGCTGAGACAATAGGAGATTGGACTGTAGCAGAAAAATCTCTACTTAAACGCAGTTGGAGAGAGTCGACTCTGAAGACGTATAAACCAGCTTGGCTTCGATGGACGCAATGGTGTAAGGACTTCAAATTTGATTACAAGCATCCTAATAGCAGTTCTCTCGCAAAATATCTGGCTTACCTTCATTTGAATGAGAAAATGGCGTTATCAACCATACTGTTACACAAGTCCGTAATCTTAACTTTAGGCATACCTACAGAGAATCTAAATTCAAATTTTCTGGTCAAACATATTTTGAAAGCGATTTCCTTACAAAAGCCTAGAACGGAAAAATCCCCCATATGGGATCCCTCCGACTTGATCGCCTGGTTAAGCTCCGGGTCACCTCCACAACTCAACCTTTTTGAAGCTTCTCGTAGGCTAGCAGTCATATTTCGACCGAGAAATGGCGGTATAACCATACACCTGCCCGGGCGATCGGGTGGAAGAGGCTTCAGCGGCCTTGAGGTCTAAATAACTTCAAAAATGCCTGGTGCAGAAAGCAAGGGGAAACTACTGCACTAAATTCCCATAGAAAGTCATCATGAAAGTTTCACAAGAAAAGGATAAGAGGTCGCCATGTGACCCGGCTAGCAACCGGCGCCGTACTGCATCCGGGGTAGACGGTGGGAAATATGTTACCGGCCATGCGACTGTGGTAGACCAGGCATCGCAAGGAAATACTTCTACTGGTAAAACATTTAAACTGCGAGAAGATAAGAGAATAGGAACGTGGAATGTACGCGGCTTACTCATGGCTGGGAAGCTTAATATCTTGGAGAAAGAGATACTTAGATGTGGTGCCGAAATCTGTGGTATTAGTGAGACTCATTGGAAAGGTCATGGCCACTTCTTCACTGATACAAATATTATCTATTTTTCTGGAAATGTCACTGAAAGCATAAACGGAGTCGCTTTTTTGTTACCGAAATCGTTAAGACACTGCGTCCTGGGTTATGAGCCCGTGACCGACCGAATACTGAGCATAAAAATCAAGGCAACGCCCACAAACCTAAACATCGTACAGGTTTATGCACCAACGAGCTCTTCCAGTAATGATACTTTGGAAAGCTTCTACTTAGATCTGGAAAGAACAATCTCAAAAATTCCAAACCGAGAAATGCTCATAATAATTGGAGATTTAAATGCCAAAATCGGTGAAAATGCTCAAACTCTTGGCCATGTCGCGGGTCCATACGGACTGGGCAAGCGTAATGACAGGGGGGACCGCCTTATACAATTCGCAGCAGAAAATAACTTGATGATCGCAAACAGTTTCTTCCGGCACCATCCTCGAAGATTATACACATGGACATCACCTGACGGTAATTATAAAAATCAAATAGATTACATCCTCATTAGAGCAAGATGGAGAACTTCTATTAAAAATGCTCACACACTTCCCGGAGCCGACTGCGGATCAGATCACCAGATGTTGATTGCAAGGATGCAACTTAAACTTAAAGCCGCCAGAAAAGTAAACAAACAGCGGAGGATGGAGGTGATGGATAGCTCTAAATTTATAGCGGCGCTTGAAAAAAATTGGGATCAATGGATCGATACGGAGTCGGCTGGACACACCTCAGATCAACTGTGGTTCAGCTCAAAAAATCTCTTGAAAAATGCCGTTACGGAGTGCAGTACACCTTCCACAACTTTAAAACGGCAACACTGGATAAGTAATGACACTCTAAGATTGGTTGAGGAGAGACGAAGACTCAAAGCTACGGGTGCTAACATCAAAAAATTGAATAATATCTCTGCTCAAATTCAGGCTGGCTGCAGGCGAGATCTAAACAATAATCTGAGAAGCATCTGTAAAGAAATTGAAGTTCATGCGGACAAATACGAAACCAGAGACCTCCACCAGAAGATCCGGTCACTAACAAAGACTCTTTCATCTAGGACCTGGGCTATAGAAAATCATAATGGTGAGCTAATAACGGAAATAGATAAGATATCTGAAACATGGAAGGTTTACTGTAACACATTGTTTGAAGATCCAAACTCACATGAATTTCCATCAACTGAACCAGGAAATGATCTAGAACCAGACATTCTTAAAGAGGAGGTACGTGCCGCTATCAAACACCTCAAAACTGGTAAAGCTACTGGTATAGATGTCATCCCGATAGAAGTAATTAAGGCTGCGGGAGATCATGGTGTCCAAATATTTCACACTATATGCAATAAAATCTGGCAGACCGGTACATGGCCAAAGGAATGGGTCCATACCATCTTCATTCCCCTTCATAAAAAAGGTTCCACAAAAGTGTGCAGCAATTATAGACTCATTGCTTTAATATCTCACGCAAGCAAAATACTGCTACACATTCTTAACGAGCGCCTTAAGGCCTTCCTCTCGAAAGAAATAGCCCCTGAACAGGCAGGTTTTGTGAAAGGAAAAGGTACCCGAGAGCAAATTTTTACTATGCGCCAGATCATTGAGAAAGCGCGAGAGTTCAACAAGCCTACGTACATCTGCTTTGTTGATTTCTCGAAAGCATTCGACTCTGTAAAGTGGCCGGTCTTATGGAGATCCTTGCTGGACGTGGGTACGCCGAAACATCTTGTCCACTTACTCAGGCGTCTATACGAGAGTGGATCAGCATCAGTTAAAACAGATGAAACGCTGTCGAGTAATTTCCACCCTGATGCAGGAGTACGCCAAGGCTGCATAATTTCTCCTCTTCTTTTCAACATCTATACAGAGATGATAATGAGAATCGCCTTGGAAGATTGGAAGGACGGGGTCGTAATCGGCGGTAAAAGGATATCCAACTTGCGATATGCGGATGACACGACCTTATTAGCAACTAGTGCTTGTCATATGGAAGATTTGCTACACAAGATGGAAGCTACAAGCCGAGAATTTGGATTGAAAATAAATCGCGCAAAAACCAAAATGATGATTGTCGACCGCGCCAATAACAACTTACCAGAGATCACGCACATAGGGAATTGCGAGGTTGTGCAATCATACATTTATCTTGGAGCATTGATATCCAATGAAGGCGGGTGCACAGATGAAGTCAAGCGGCGTATGGCGATCACTAGATCTGCTATGGGCAAAATGGCAAAGATTTGGGGTAATAGGAACATTACTAAGGCCACGAAAACCAGGCTCGTTTATTGCCTTATATTCCCCATTTTCCTCTATGCGTCGGAGACATGGACACTTCGTGAGACCGAGAAGAAGAAAGTTGACGCCTTGGAGATGTGGTGCTGGAGACGAATGCTAGGAGTGTCGTGGACCGAGTTTCGTACAAATGAGTCCATATTAAAAAAACTCGGCATGAGGCAGCGCCTATCAACCATAGTTCAGTCACGTATTTTGACCTTCTTCGGCCATGTTTCTCGTCGCGATAATGACTCCATAGAGCGTCTCGTGGTGCAGGGAAAAGTTGAGGGCACCAGACCGCGTGGTAGATCACCAATGAGATGGACAGACCAGATCAAGGCCGCAACTAAGTGCTCGGTTTATGAATGTACCCGGAAGGCTGCAGTCCGTGATGAATGGCGCCGTATAACCAAAATCATCACTCATCGTGATTCATAATGATGACCACGACCACTCTGGCAAGAGTGCACCGACTATGAAGAAGCAGTCATATTACTTTTAGCATCGGGTAGACGAGTGCATGATTTAACATTATTAAGATTAACGTCTGAGCACTTCAAAGATATGAGTGATCATATTATATTATGGCCGGTATTCGGTTCGAAGACAGACACGGCAACATACAGGCAATCAGGTTGGAAACTTACAATTATTCCAAATGAAAATATATGTCCAATGTTTTGGTTACGTAAGGTTGTAGATTTGGGTAAGCAAAGAAGGACAGGGGAGTGCAACGATGCCTTATTCGTTTCTATAATTGGGGTAGCGAAAGCTGCTACTAGAACGATTATTTCTAATTGGATAAAAACTGTATTTAAGGATGCAGGTATAAAAGCATCCCCAGGTAGTCTCCGCTCCGCTGTTGCTTTGAGTTGGTGGGATAATTTACCAATTGATGAGATCCTATCGCGAGGCAATTGGCGAAGTGAAAACACTTTTGCAAAATTTTACTGTAGACAAATTAAGCAACCAGCTGATGCTGTCAATTCAAGTTATAGTTTGATTAGAAATGTCGAGCCAATTTAAAGAAATAGTGGATATGTATCTTTGTAAATGTAATTTGCTCTTTATTATTTTCTATGATTAACATTTATATCAGTCAAGTTTCTTTTGTTTTATCTTGTAATTAATTAAAACGAGGTCTTCAAATAAACAAGTTTAGACAGTTAATGGTAGTTTAATTTTCATGAACAAAATAATCTTTAAGTATGTGCGCAAAGTATGTTACAGATGTATCCTACATAAATCTCATTCGGGGACATCATCCTCATCACAAAGCGTCATCATGCAGTCACCAGGAGCTAATAAACACGTCTCTCACAGATGCTGTGCATCGTCACATGCCAATAATAGTACAAGTTTTAAATAACAATAAAACTTGTATTATTGGGCAGAGACGATGCACAGCATCCCAGTAAGGTCTCCTGGTGAGAGACTTCTATGAAGGCACAGCGTATCGACGTCTCCTAAGGTGACAAAATGGCGCCAAACGGAAGTAAGTCAATCGAGCTACCAATATATAAGGAAACAGTCATGGCGGTAAGTAAGTAGACCGGAAGTTGCTATACCGGAAGTCGACGCACTCTCTCACAGATGCTGTGCATCGTCTCTGCCCAATAATACAAGTTTAATTGTTATTTAAAACTTGTACTAATTTTTCATTCGATTCGCTCATTTTGACAGAAAGAAAAACAAATGAAAAATTGTGGGAAACAAAATTTTCCTAATTTGATTCCTTCTTTGAAATGTCATGAAAACCATATACAAATAGTACACCGAAAGATATTTTATTACAAGTTTATACATACTATATGCGAAAAGACTTTTCCCCGACCTAATATATGTATTCCAGGTGGAACGAAGAAACATTACTATTTTTATACTCCTCTATTTGTTTAAGGGACCTGCGCAACGGGGACATGTAATAGTGAGATAACATTTTTTATTAAATTTAAACAAATGACATTGTTTCTCGACGTGAAATATTATTTTCATAAAAATCACTTTACTATTACAAATTTAATGCAAGGTTATCACTTTAGTTATTGACGTTAAAATGTAATTTAATGCTTATAGTAATAAGCGAAAACGGTTGATTCCCAGTGTTATGAAGTACCATAAATAGAACATTGCGCACAGATTTCAAGTTTTGCTCTCGGTTTATGAATAAGCGAGCAAGAACTGTTTGTATTGATAATTTATCATGTCAATCTTATCTGTGTGTACGTAAATTAATAAAAAACGCTGGTTTATAACTCTGATGATAGTCATTAGGAAATTTTTTTCTTGGTTGGAACTACACAGTTTCCTTTTATAATTTTATTACTTCTTATGTTTTAAGTTATTCAACAATCGCTTGATTAATTTTATTACGGCTGGATACTAGCTAAGATAAACCCGATGCAGCCATCGGGGTACCTAATGTCTAATTTTCATAAATATATTTATTTCAGATGCATTGATTTTTTATTCAGAAAATTGTTGTAAATTAAGAAAGATTTATTTTTTGTTGTTTGAAAAAGGTTCGTTTAATAGCCAAAAAAAATTTTGAGATATTTTTGGATGACCGAATAAATGATTTGTTAGTCAGATATACTTTTACTCAGTTAAAAAGATCATCATCATCATCATCATATCAGCCGTACGACGCCCACTGCTTGACATAGGCCTCCCCCAAGGATCTCCACAACGATCGGTCCTGTGCTGCCCGCATCCAGCGTTTTCCCGCGACCTTAACCAGATCGTCGGTCCACCTCGTAGCGGGCCTAACCACTGAGCGTCGTCCGGCACGCGGTTGCCATTCGAGAACCTTTCCGCCCCAACGGCCATCGGTTCTCCTTGCTATGTGTCCTGCCCATTGCCATTTCAGCTTCACAATTCTTTGAGCTATGTCGGCGGTTTTGTTCTCCTACGGATCTCCTCATTTCTGATTCGATCGCGTAGGGAAACACCAAGCATAGCTCTCTCCGTTGCCCGCTGGGCGACCTTGAGCCTTCTTACAAGACCCATAGTGAACGAACACGTTTCACTGCCATAAGTCATAACATAAAAATCGGAAAAAAAATTGAAAGCATATTTGAAATAGTGTTGCAATATCTGATATGACAGATTACATTATTAAGTTTTAGTTGAGGTGTGAAAAATGAGCAAGAGATTCAAGAATGTACCGAAATGGCATCAATCAAATTGTATCGCATTTGTAATAAAATGGTGTTGTTAAACCTTTAAATACCTCTCTTTAATTTTATATTTTTCTTTAAATGTGATCGGATCCAAACTTAGTAATGTGCTAATAACAGCCATTGGTTAGATATATCCCAATACCACAACCAATAAGAAGGATAAAATGAATCTACAATTCCGTAATTCGGGTAAATAATTAAATTCATTTTCGGTTGTCGCGGTCCGACAATAACAAAATTCCGATCGACAGACTAGTTAGATAAAGATTGTTATGTCTAACAACATAATATTCATCACGTTTATTTATTATTTAGTCACTGGCATGGTATCTGTCACAAATATAAATCTTTAAACGTGCCATAATAATTACATAGATATTATGATAAATCCATTATTGGATTTGTTTCTTGCTTCAACGACAACAATTATTAACACACAGGAATAAGTAGGATTATTCCGGGATAATTTATTTGGTCATGACAGGTTTTGACTATTGGCATACTAAATTAATTCATGGTGTCACAAACGGCTACTCTTTGAGTTTATTTGCGGGTACGACCTATGCGCACAAGTATTTTCAACGAGCAGATAACACGAAAGAAATTTGTCAATATTTGCACACGTAATAATAATGGACTTATCATTAGTTTAATTTATATTGAAATATTTTTCCTTTATGACGTAAAGCTTAAGCTCAAATTGAAATTTTTTACAGTTTTTGTCTTGTTTGATGTGCTATTTACTGTACGTCGAACTAAACCAAAACACATCGCCAATTCAAACACAAGAATTGCGTACGCGTTTGTTTATTTTGATTGACACATATAATTACATTTTGCTTCTTTAGCGCTAAGTCAGTACATTAAGGGAGTCGTTAATATGAGTGATATTTAAATGAAATCATCAAATCTGTATAATTAGCATAACTTAAATCATAGTTATTTTATTTTCCCATTCTACAATTAACATTGACACCGAAACGTAAACAAATGTCTTACGAAACACGTATAATAAAATGCTACAACACGCAAACACATATTGTGATATAACTCATTACTCACCGTCGCAATCTGAAAACACATGATCGAAAGAATCCAAAAACTTCTTAAAATCATTTGCACTCAACTTCAATATATTTACTGGCTCCGCCATAATTTTATTCAGTATCGTGTTCTGTCACTTTATCACTGATAAATACTTTTTAATAATGAGCACGTGCGTATATAACTACGTTGTGAGTTAGACTGTGCTGGCGACACTGCGTACTAAAATATAAGCTGTCTATATAATCCATCCATTTGTTCATGGCCGATGACAGATGATTAATTCGTGAACTCCTAAATTGGCCAAAGGGTTGACGATTATTTTTTCTTTGTCCTACTCATGCATACTCTTAATGCAGAGGTTGAAATTGATTATCAAGAATAGCAAACAGAAAAATTGATACAGACTATTTTTCTTCAATTCAAAGTTTAATATTGCGATATACGATACCTACTTAGAAAGTCTCCTATTTCGATGCACGTAAGTCAGAAGAAATGTTAGTTGAAACCATTATTATACTTGGAATTTACCTAATACAAATTGAAAACTTTAAGATGACAATCTATAGTTAGGAAGGAAAAGGAATGTTGCGGAAGCTTTAATTAAAGCCTTTATTAACGGTCATGAAGCAGTTTGTCCGTTATTAAGGCTTCCACAACATAACAAGAGACAGAATAGTCACAGTTAAGCATGACATGGTCAAGTTTTGTTATCTGTAGGAAGCAAGTGTACCGGCAACAAGCTGTTAAGACCGAAAGGTTCAAATATACCGAAGAGCTGGCATCCTTATTCTTTTCTGATATATTAATATTAACGCCACTGATAAGTATAATCTTAGTGCAATTTATTTTATTAAAAAGATAATCAAGAGATGATAGAAAGGGTAGGGTTCCTTTCTAACCAGCAAGTCTTCAGAGTGGCAACTATTGTCGTGTTCGTGTTTATTTTAATGATTATTCAATTGACATCTCGAAGATTGGGCTGAGATGCTCCAACTATCAACTTCGTTTTTATAAGATACTACGACAACTCGTTTTGTGTTATATTATTTTGGGTCTTATAACCACTGAGAGACGGTATATAAGTTGTGTAGCGCAACCAGCATTCTGTAAGAATTTTTACATCCCAAACTATCTCCAACCTGTGTAAAAGGGTTAGAAAATCAGTTAGGTTACAACGGATACTGTGAATATTTTGCAAAATTTTTTTTTAAACTATTACTTATTAGCTTTATAAGCTTCTTGTAGTAATAAAAGAAATATAGACTTTATTGTAACCTGTCTAACTTATATCACCCAATTTATTATATTATTTAAGTCAGTCTACCAGTACTCGGTTGTTTTATTCATCTCCTGGCATCCGTCCTACATGAGTTTACATGACGACCCTGCCGAAGTATATCGCGCCGCGAATATGAGACGTTCCGTATTTGGTGTGGAATATTATGGCTAATAATTATTATATTTTCACACGCGGGACGGAGTGTACGTGATTGAGAAAAAATGTAAAGGAAATAAATTCAAAAATATGTGCAAATCACAGTCCAAGGAGCAAACTCTGGTCGTACAAAATGCAGTTGGAAGTAGGCAACAGACCTCGAACAATTTCATTTCCATTTTAAGCACAAGTAATATTTTACTGTCTATCATCGTGCTCATAGTCTGCTCGGGATCCTCTTATTGTTTGTACCGGACCTTCCGGCGATGTCATATATAGTGGATTACAACGGCGATAGATCGAAACACCCTTCGAAGGTCCTTTTTTCGGCAGCAGCAGCTTCTGCCAAATATAGTTCCCGGCATATAAGTTGAATCTGGTTTTGAAATCACGTGACATGCGCAATAGTGAATAATGTACCTAAACTTGCTACTGCGCATGTCACGTGATTTCAAAACCAGATTTAACTTATATGCCGGGGATTATACAGACGAGGCGAGTCCACCACCCCGTGCGTTTTACAAAGTGTACATAAAAGTGAAATGTGAAAATGCATAAAAAGTGCGGGGTTTAAAAAATCGGTTTATTCATTATCTTTTGTATCAACAAGCATAATTCAGAGACTAAAAATTATATGATTGAATATTATGATATAAGTAATTTATCATTTATTTACTATGTTTAATCGCCAACAATTCCATTTATTCAATGTTTTTGATATTTTTTTACGCGCCTACATAGCGTATTAAGTGTAATTTTGTATTTTAGTAATCTACGTTATGGTGGTAAGTTATGAATATAAATTTAGAACAGTTATATGAGAAATTAAAGGGATAAAAAAAATTAATTAAGATTGGACCGAGTAGACGTGTAGGTAAAGTCTTATAATATATTAAAATCAAGGAGTCTAATGATATATGTAGTGAGTATTCTGAGTTGTTCTTCAATTTCAATAAAAACGTTAGTGTAGGTAAAATTAAGTCTACTGACATCTCTTCCTTTCAAAGTTGTTGTAAGAATGTTGGATTACTATATAAGGATATTTTAAATTTATGTCAATTAGAGAGTTCAGAAATCCAAAGCAATATGGATACTTTTGATTTGAAAACGGCCTTGACTTTTTTTACCTGTTATGACATGATGAATCAAGTGTAAAACAATTAATAGATAATATTCAATATTACGGTTCTTTGTTCACAAAACAGGAATGTAAAAATAAAAACATGAATAGAGAATTAATGCCAAAAAAGGCGCAACTTTAATTCAAAATAAATTGAAAAAATTACGACAAAATAAAGTGTCTACAGCTCAATAAGGGAAACTAATAACAAAGTTATTTGTTGAGCTTACGATATCGCAAGCGAATGGAAACACCGAATGTTATAATATTTTAATGAGAAACAAGCAATAAAGCAGTTCTCCGATGGTTAACAAAATCGTCGTCTAAGCATTATAATCTCGGCTAGGAATTACAGCTCCCTGAAGGATGCGATCCAAGCAGCCCAGGTCGTAATGACTTCTTCAGCAGCCGCTGGGAAGGTGATGGAAAAAATTACTATAGGCACCCCCACGTAAGCAATCGGCATATGTTTTCTCATCGTGGACATCACAACAACTATCATGGAAGTTCGTGGAATCAGTACAGCCCACGTGGTCAAAGACAACGTGGGCGTAGTTTTCGAGGTACGTTTAATAATTTGCGTGGAAATCAAAGAATAAACAAAAAGCAATTACTTTTTTCAATGAAAACTCGGGCTCAGTTTTGGATGAACCTCGACTAGATCAGTTTTTTCGTGAATAAACATAATCATTCAATTTTGACTAGTAATACTAGTAATTGTAGTAAATAATAGTAGTAACACTTATTTATTTCTCCTTGTTATAAAACTTTACCATTTTTGGTAGATCCGGGTGCCTCATTGTCCGCAATAACATATAAACATGTTATCGAATTAAGCATTCCATTTCATAAAGAGAGCATAACAATAAATGGACTGGAAGGCGAAGTTCAAGCTATCGGATATGCTTATGTTCCATTATCTATTAATGGACTTGTTATTAATTACAAGTTCTTTGTTTTTAATTCATTAAAAATTTTGTCGAATCGAATTTTAGGTCGGGATTTCTTGAAGAGATTTGGAGCGTGTTCAGATTTCGAGCAAAACATTTTATCGTTAACGTTAGAATCAGACCAAAAAATTTATTAAGCAATTGCTAATAAATATAATGTTAATTTATTAGAACTCCCACCCCTAAGTGAATCCACACATTTCATTTAAACTGATTTTACATCTGATTGCATTATTTGTTCTGAAGAATTACAATATGATTTTTATTTAGCCAGTTCTTTAGCGAGTCCAGTTAATGGTAAAATACCAATTAAATTTTAAATGTTACCGAAAAATCCGTTACTTTGTCGGGAATAAATCCAACAATTCATGACCTTAGCAACTAAAGCATTTGCAGTTTTGACACAAATGAAAATAGATCAAAACGAGTAAATATATTATTTTCATTATTAAAATTAAATTAATTAAACAACTTATGCGCGCTATAGAGCATTATATAATGCTCGCGGATTTTAGGTATCGTTGTCGCGCGCATGATGTAATGCTCTCGGGTTTTAAGGGGTTAAGTTTATTACGATTGTCTTACTAAATAGTAAAGAAAATATAACACACCAAGCTGTTTATATGTTTCCGATTCAGAAAAGCTTCCAAATTTACTCCGATATCGATGACGAATCAAAATATTATTTTTAATTTTAACAGAATATTCCACTTCTGTTTTGTTTGTAAACAGAAGTGGAATATTCTGTTTACAAAAAAACCGATATTCTGAAATGTTTTTCAAATGTAACGAAAATAATCGGATTAGAGATATACGTTACCGTCAGAACAATGGACACTAATTCATCTTATCGATTTAACTCAGGCCCATCGCTTCACTTATGGCCTTGTTTCAGGTCAAGCCATGTTTAGTTCTAACTTTCACATTTGAATGGAAATGAGAATAGATCTGATTTGCGTGAGGTCACAGGCCTGATAATCATTTTTCATTCACTGACCGTATTTCCGCGTTTGTAAAAATGTTGTTTATTGTCGAAATATTATCGAAAGTTGCGACCTTTGTCGTATAAATAAACAATTAATTTGTTTTACATAATGTCACGATTTTAGCAGCATAACAGCATCATTAAAATTTAAAAATCCGGATACGTGCGCGTTGAATGTACGCAATAAAGGTTCCTTACAGACAAGTAGTTTATTCACAATGGTTTCAAAGACATTTGCCTCAGTATGTTTTAAGTTTCCTCCCTAACATCATCCCCCGAAACAATCAAAGCCAAAGTAGAAATTAAAGAGAAGTTACAGCAATATTCAATGAAAAAAAATTAGTTCATGGTCAATCTTTACATCATCCTAAAGATAACTTTGATGATGTTTAAAAATGTTTTCATACATATTGATAACTTTCTGAATTTCAGATCATTCTTCTCGGCTAATTTTACGATTTTAGGTCGACAAAAAGTTTATTTGTATATAGGTTTTAGTTACATGTGATTGTCTTTTTATTTTGTTTATTTATTGTATATTGCATATTTATTTATTGTATATTGTATATTGTTTATTTATTGTATATTGCAAAAATAACAGCAAAGTTATGGTTTAATGCCATGTGGCATTCTCTACCAGTCAATGGTGTATAAACACATTTACTACTCGGTGTTGCTAGCTACGGTTGAGGACACGCGTGAGATCCGTGGATCGAGTCCAACTCGATTTAGTGACCGAATCGGTATGAGGTATCGATAACAGGCATTTTAAGAATAAGGCGGCTTGTAGAGCGATGTTCAAGTTGGTGACCCAGAAACAGAATCCTAGTCTTCAAGTCTTCAAGGGTACGAAGGTCAAACAGAATGATAAAGAGGGCACAAACAACTCGTATATGTACAAACGGAAAGTTTGCAGTTGTTAAGGAGGCGATCCAGTTTATCTAGAATAATTGAGGTCAAATCAGTTAATTTTGGTGAAATCTTTTGCTTTTGAATTTTAAAGTAATTTTATAGTTTATAACTTTAGAGAAGCGCCTAAAATTTAATTATAAGTATCAAGAAATTGCTCAAGACTTCTATTTTTTTTATTTCAAATGGCAACACCTAAATTAGAGAACCAACAAAATTGATTAAAGCCAGAAACATTAGCAATCCTAGATTATGTAAATAAAAATTATATGTGTACCAATCACGTATATTACGTATAAACGAGTTATTGCGATTATAAATAAATCTTACTTTAATGAATGCTGTGCGCAGTTGTTTCAGAAATACAGTTTTAATATTATATATAGCCTTAAGGAACTACTGAATATTGGTTAGAATTGTATTTTGTTTCTATGCCTTATAAATAAATAAATGAGGAATAAAAAACCTTTTATCGTCAAAATACCCTCTGAAATGTAAGAAATAATATGAATGTACTCGACGACACTTTGATTAAACTATATACTGTTATTTATATTAAACTTTATCATACATATTATATTAGTTTTTAGAAGGTATTTCTAATGCAAGTAGTTTTTTTACATTTTTTGTTTTTATTTTATGGAATTCATTTGACCGTTTTCCTTAAAACCTCGTATCCGTAAACATTCAATCAACAATCAAGTAACAATCAATCTATTACTTATTTGTTAAGACTATTTCATCCAATGAGCCACTGTTGTGTCGCTGCTGTAAGTCGATAAGCAGTTAGGTATTCTGCAGATGGACCAGCCCCGTGGAAGTTGCTCATATTTTGCCTCAACTATAAGGGAGCTGATAATGGGACGAGCTGATGAACTGATGATCTCACAGTTTAAGTTATGGTAATTTTAAATATTATTATTCTGTTTTTCAAATAACATAAACTTCTGAGTGACAAATTTAAACTCTGGGTACTTCGTTTTAATTTAACTAATGTAAGACTAAAAAGAATAAATAGAAGATTTTTCAAAACCACCTTTTTATAAGCGGACTAAAAAGAAGAAAATATTTTTGACGTGACAACGTCTTATAAATTGGTTTGCCGGGTGACACTTCAAGAAACTGCGTTACGCTCCGCTCACGTTATGCGCTTACAATGAGAGCGAGTGAGAGGCACGCGTCCCTTCCACTCGGGCATGGTTAGCCCGCCTAAGAGCGAGAGAGACAGACATAAAAAGTGGAAGGGACGCGTGCCTATAAATTGATGTTTTAAATATAACTCTTTGTATAAATAAATGTTTTAAATTGTTACTATTATTTCATCCTTCTTCCTACTATACGAATGAATATTCACATTAAAATTATTTTACCACTCAAAGTCGTTGTCACGTAAAACTTTCGCCCGTATACCGACTTTACAGGCAACCAACCAGTTTTTTTTCCTAGAATTGTGATGGAAAATTCTCTTCCCGTCATCGAGCATGTAACAGAATTCTATGAAGAGTCGAAGTTCCTTATGGTTACCGTTAGTGACGCTCACACAAAAATCCATAGTAATATTTTACGCAGACGATATTGAGTATCGACCACAGATCAGTAGAGTAGAAATCGCAAGTGGGCGGTACCCACGTAACGTCACGTATGCAAACTCTACGCGAAACAATATAGTGTAAAAAATTTAGTCGAAGAACTGATTTATAACATATTTAATTCTTAGGAATATAAAAAATACCTTTATAACAACCTTATTTTTGAAAAGTTAAAGTGTAGATTTCAATTTGCAGTTTTGCTTTTCTCGAAGTTTCTAAAACTTATTCAAATTACTAATAGCATACTTTTTGTTAAAATTATAATTTTCCCGCTACTCAATTAGTTATGGACCTGATTATCGTGTAAATAAAAGACATCGATAAGTAGTACTTTGAAGAGACTAGAAAGAGAAAAGAGATGCAGAATGGTTTCAACTAATTTCATAGAATTGCCATTTTAATTCAGCGCGTAAATTCGCACTAAGTTTCATACCCAAGCTGTTTATGATCATTAAGGAAGCAATGCATCTGTTACGCGTTAGTCCCCCTGAAAAACAAGCTCCAGTCTATTTCAAAAGATTTGTTATTATTTTTTTGTTTGTATTAGTAATATCACGTCGTCATCCACTTACAAACTTTTAGATATATAAATATCATAATCCATTAACTTTCCAAGGATAGTAATATGATGAAAATAGTATATCAGTCATAACGTCGTGGCAACAACGGCTAATTAAAAAAAATAATTATCAACACTTTTATGACATAATTCAAAATGTTTCTTTTAGGTGTCATATAATTGTCGGAAAATTAAATCACTTTAATTGCTAGTTATAACACTTATAACTTCACATTATAATCAACTTGGAATTAAACTATAATACAGTACATGGCGGCTATTATATAATACACACTTAGTCATAATATCTCATTATTTTATGATCAGTTTGCTAATTGGGCGGTGATGGTTACGGTTGGAGAAACATGATAGAGAACAATCCGTGTGAGTTGGCTAGCGACAACTTCACATTAACCTAAATAAATATAAACTCTCTTATCATATAACAAGAAATACTCTGTGTTGCCGAGCAATTGAAGTAAGTAAGTACAGTCGACAGCACATAAAGACACGAAACCCTAAATTAAATAATTATTTTGTATATATGTACATATATATATATATACTCAACGCGTAAACTCGCACTAAGTTTATGATTATTTAGTAAGCAATGCAATATATACATATATATATATATATATATATATGACAAATATATAATATATATATATATATATATATATATAACAAAAAATCGAATTAGTGTAGATTGTACGTAATATCAATAATGTAGTCAAATCAAATGCGTCATTTTATTTAATCTAGTAATGGCCGAGTCCTTTCTTTGTGGGGTGTGGCGCCTTCGCACCGGTGTAGCTCCAATTTACCGACATTTATCAACAGCGTGCAATTTAGTTTTAAAAAGGAAAACATATTTATTTGATCCTGCGAGTTTTAATTGATACCTTAATAATTTAAGTACTCAATCAGCCACAGACACGGCCGTGACCCGTCGTTCCTAAGGTCCTAAACGACGTACCGACCAATATGATAAACAGACATGAATCCACATGAAACATGAGGAATCGGCGGGAATATTAATAACGTACTTAGGTCAAGTTTCGAACAAAAAAAATGTAATTTCCTTTAATTACAAGCTCTGTTTACGAGTGACGAGTCGCATGCAACCAAATCGGCAATAAAGGAACCCTTAAGTAATAATAATATGCTTGATCTTAATACTACCGAATATTTATACCTTTAGTTTACAACTTCTTGTCATAAACGTTTCCAACGATCGAAATGAAATATTGTATAACAAATTCATTCATACACTAATTTAACGACCAACGCTATCGGTTAATACTAAACTTCTATTGAAAAAACATTTGACGCAAGTAATTTAGACTTACTATCCACGAACATCCCGAATAAGACATAAATTTTTGACGTGCCGTAAAACCGCATAAGATATTCCCCGTGGATCACCCGTGACAAGTATATTACGCGGCCTCCCTAAGGACTGTTCTCTGTAATGCAAATCGAACCTTCACCTCGATAGCACTATGCCGCAAGAAATCAGTCCGTATTGTCAAAGTTCCCCATTTTACTTTTAAATGCTATTTGATTATGCGTTTTACATTACGGTCACGATACCGGCGCGGCATCCAGTGATCATGATTTTTTTTAATATAGCCTCCGAAAAACTCTACTAAATGAACAAGATTGAGCTGGAGTGAAACGCTACGGTGGTAAACTAAAATACCGGATAACTTTGCATTTCAGAAATCTACATTACTTTAAAAAAACTGTCTTTACCGGATTTCACTGCATTTAGATTGACCATTTAAATAGGATTGTTTGTAGGTATTATGAATAATAATAATTTAAGACATAATTGTATTCAACCGTCGCCATAGTCAACACACTATATAATATGAGAACATACTTTTATGATAAAAATGTCACTATAGAATAGCGTTATATTATAACACGACACGACATTAATAACAAAGAAACTCTGTAGAAATTACTTTTATAAACTAATTTAAGTTTCATATGTCGAATGCGTCCAATTGAATTCTATCTCTAGTATACAGATATACAGCTCTTTAATACCAGGAATAACATCCTTCAAATGTCACTTTTGATTCAAATGAGAAATTATTCATCGGCTTATTGAAAACTCCAATTCTGAAGTGTATTCAAGTGTGAAGGGAAGTTGTAAGGGCGCCTTTTCTTAGCATAGGCTAAATGAAAATGAAAAAATGAAAAATGAAAATAACTTTATTCAGATGCACTTAAAAATAAGTTGTTTGGAACCGTCTAACATTTTTGTCTACCAGCCATTCAGGACGTCTTTAAACTGACAAGAAGAATGGGCGCAAAACTAGTCAACTTTAACAGAAGTAACGACATTTCCTGGCATAATTTAAAATAACACCATTTGCACTCGGATCTCCGTTCACATTTGAAAATACAAGGTGTTTGGCAAACACTATTACATGCCGAAACATACCTACCCATGTTCACATGTCTGTAATAAATAGTTCCACTCAAAATGACCGATCTTGAGTTAGCATGAAAATCCGGTTTACAATTTTCATTTTTGACATTGATATAGGTACCTAACATCTATTAGACATGTTCACATGAATACGTTTTGGCTTGTTTGGGTAAAAATCCTGTATAATTCTAAATACAGTCAGTCAGCACATCATGGCACTAAAACTCCAAACAATAGAGTTTATTATAATTTGGGCAATTTTTTTCAGCTTGTGGTAATGTGCTGTTATTTGTACCAATTCCATTTTGACCGTGCGCTTTACTTGAGGGTGCTATGGTAATGATTGCACACGGGGACTACATGGGCTAGAGACTCGCAAAAGGGTAAAAATCGATAGAAAGGATTTTTTGTCTTAAAAACAACATAACTGCCTAACAAAATCTAAGGCTGTTGATTTTGGTATAGTCAGAATCCTGCTTATTTTCCAATGTCTGTGCTATCTCCGTTTATATAAGAATTGAGATCCAGTTGTGAACTAGCAAAACGACAGACATTTTCCACCAAAATAGCTTTGCCTTCTTATTGTGCGGGGTATGTGCCATAACGAATTTTAACAGTAAATCATGGAACTTATGTGCATTTTAGCAGCCTTCTGTGTTGACATATTTATACTCTAGTGAGTAAATGTTATCTTGCGGCCTGAAATTGATCAATAAATGGGTTTCCTTTGGCTGTTTATTATTAACAATGTCTACCTAATATCATAAATAAATGCAGTATCTTATTTTCGTAACCTATGAAAACTTTTCTAAACTTATAATAATTCAAAGATAATCATCAAGAATCGAAATAATATTTTATTTTGATAAAATGAAATTCTTAAAATCTCTGCAACAATTAGAAATCCAAACTAAAGCTTATGTTACCCAAATATTTTTTACGACGACATTTTAAAAATTATTGAGATTCCTCTGCAAAAAATATAAAGAGCGCGATACAGAAGATAACATCATTTCTGCAGCGTAATGGCGTTAGAGCACATTGGTAAACTCTAATTCCCCCCTCCAAATACACGAAAATATCATTTTGAAAAAAACATATATGAGACGGTATTGTTTGCAAATGATACATTTTAAATTATGCAAATTTATATTATTAATGCAAATTAGTTTAGAGCTGAGACTTAACTCGAATAAAAAAAAAATATCATTACCTAACGTGAGGCAGGTCGAACTAGTTAATTCCACCAAGCTTTTCCGCATTACTTTAGACTCAAAGCTACAATGCGATCCTCATCGGATAAGGCATCGTTATCAAGCAAACTTAGTTTCACAGCATCTGTTAAATAAGGTTAATGACTGATGTTGGGATGGCAACAATGATTTATTTTAGTTATGTTCATAGTTTAATGACTTACGGACCCTTGTAGTAGGGCTCAGTTGCCAAAATTAAAGATATTATTTCTCAAAAATGGTGGTTCGCGGCATATACGACCTGCGTACCAGAGATTCTCTCCGACAACTTTTTAAGGAAATTAAAATATTAATAGTCGCGTTTCATTATATATATGAAAATATTATGTACGATGACACTTTTATAAAAAATATTCATTCAGCGATATTCATTCAATTAATACTCAAAACAAAAATAAATGTCCGTCCGTCCTGTGTAATAGTAAATTTTTCTTATAAGTCTTGGTAGTACAAGAAAAGTTTACTTAAATTTTGTAAAATAAGTGAGTAATGTAACTCATAAAACTAGGTCTGCAATGCATGCTGCTGTTTGCAAATATTGAGCGAAGCACTACCTTACCCAACCTCACCACCTGACCTTACCTAACCTAACCTTTCAGATCACGCCGTGCGCGAACTTCGACCGCTTACGGGCTCCCTGTAAACCTAACCTCACTCAATTGCCTCGAAAATATCGCGCATCAAACTGATTGCCTCTCGCGGCTACCGCCGCTCGAAGCTAGAAGTTCTATGACGCAGAGCTAATACCATCATTACAAGCTAAAATCAATGCTTCTTACACTTTAGCTCGTCTAACACGGAAGTCCGATAGGCCATTGACACCATCACGTTGCATTACCAACACGCTGACAGAAGATGGCATTCGAAGAAGTAGGGAAACAACATTGGAGATATCTTGCGGTAAATAGATGATGTTCTCTTTATAGTGATATTGGCCAGGGACTTCAAATGCCTTGGTTTGATAGACACTCGTGACAGGGCTAACCTTTGCGACGAGAAGTTGTTTAAGCGTCGTCAATTCTTTTAAAGCATCTGGTAGCGTTGAAGGCTTCATATTATAATTTTCAGTGTATTTTGCCGGATTCTTTTTGCAGGCAGCACAAGTGTATGTTCCAGCAACCTTAACGAGATGCAGATGGAAGCAGTTAACGCAGGACACGTAATTCAAAAGATCAAGTTCTTTGTAGAAAGAATCCATCAGTTTTTTGTCATTTGCGGTGTTTGATGTTGGAGTATTCGAAGTGTTTCTCAGTGGCTGATCTTGTTGTTACAATCTCTGCCTTGCCTTCACTCTCGCTTCTCCAGTACGACTGCTTAAGCCGTCTCGTCGAGGCATTTTGAAATTTTAACGCTATTCAAGCCTAAAAAAGAATTGTTGCAACCAAAAGTACCTGTATCAAAATGTAGTCCCGAAGTTCAAGAATATATTTAATCACAAAAATTATCCAATAATGTTCTAAAAATGTACTAAATCGATGTCTGAAAATACAGGTGTCACAAGATGAACCGAAAAGGGCTTCGCCGGACTTTTATCATTTGAAATTGAAAAATTCTTTTTTGCACGGGAGGAAAGGAGTTACTTATGCGCTAACTATTATTACATTTAATTTTGTATTTATTACGCAATTGTTATGTGAACATTAATTTAATGCAATGGCTATTAGTATAAGAGGTATGATGAATAAAACTTTCGATATCTATAGCACTGTCCTCGTTTGTAATTATGACATAATATGTGTCTGTGAAACGTGGCTCGATAATTCTTTTCTATCCTCAGAGTTGTTCGACAATAGGTACTCGGTTGTACGCAGAGACCGAGACAGCAGGTTCCAGAAGAGATTCAGTAACTATCATGGTTGCCGAGTTTTAGTAGCAATCTCTAAAAAACTTTATTTTTGGGTTGACTGGCAATCTGTTTACGTGGAGGATTTATGGATACAGATCAATAACAATGGCAATAGTGTAATAAACCTGTGCACAGTGTATCTTCCTGATTCTTTACCTAAAGAAGATTAAGAAGGTTTTTTGGCCTTTACCAATAAATGCTCCACCATACTATCATCTCATGCAAACCATTTTACGTGTAATGTTGGTGATTTTAATATAGGTGATTTGATATGATCTGATGAAACAAGGACGCCGCTGAATAGTTACTGTGAGAAATGCGAAGGTCTTTGTAATTTTTTCTTTTTCAACGACGTCGCTCAGCTGAACAATATATCAAATTATAATAAAATAATTTAGCATTTAGCCATTACTAACCATTCTAATACATTCACACTACAAAAAAACAATGCCTATTAGTTGCCTAGATGTACACCATCCCGCTTTTGAACTCGAATTTCACGATATGCTCCCGCTTTTAGTTCTAAACAGTCTCCCTGAAAAGCTCTGCTTACACAAGACAGACTTTGAGGGCTGCATTGCGAAGCTCGATGATATAGATTGGTATAGATATGCAAATACGTTAAACTGTGACGTTTAAGTTCAATTCTTTTATAATCAGCTGCATTTAATAATTAACGAACATACACCTAAAACGCAGGTTCTCCAGGGCAGAACTACTCCAGGCAACTGGCACATTTTTAATTACATAAACAGGCACCACTTCATAATGTAATGTTTAGGGGTGGCCACCATGGAATTTGGAAGTTCTCACCCAATTGAAGGTGCTTGGAGCGTTCTTGGCAGAGCTGAGGTGGCTGGAATGAGTGTATCCAGATGCAATATAAGCGCTTGAAATCGTCGAGTTGCGGTAACCGCCCGTAAGGAATGATGAAGCAGCATTTTTTTAGTTGAATCTGGCAGGTACTTGTAAGATAAAAAATATCATATTGATTGTTAGTAGGTAGGTTTTATATGCGAATGTTATCATATTTAAAGTAAACGTTGAGTATAGTATCGCATGTATAATAAAACATTATTTATGAATCAAATAATTGTTACAGCTTGTCTTGAGTAATCTTCATAAAATACTAGCTGATAAATGAAACCTATCCTGTGTCGGAAGTTGGACCAGGAAAAAAAATCATCAAAATCAGATGAATAGTTTCGGAGTTCGTCGCGTTCAAACACTGTGACAGGGAGTTTTTATATAGATGAGATAATTAAGAAAAATAAATCTTACTTACATTGTCACCAATAAAATCAACCGTATTTACGTAGTATTTGTGATCATAATTGGACTACGAAATTTCATAATCAAACATTGTTACTTAAATTGATATTTTGCTGTATACTATTCCTAAATAAATAAATAATATTTTAATAGGATACACGTTTTCGGAGCTCAAATTAAAGCGATATCGTTAAGCGATCACATGACGGCAAAAAGTAATGGTACACATCTTTCATGGAGTACTATGTCAAGTCTGTATTTGCCAATGGATATTGGATGTTTGCTTTTAATTATGGTTTGGAATATACGCGAATTTATTTTGCTTGGCTAAATGTTCGGATTACATAATATATACAAGATATCTCTTAGATAATCTTATAGATATATTTAAAAATAATTCTCTCAATAAGTTAATTTTTTGGAATCCATTTCCTTATAGAGTTTATGTATGACGTTGCAAAGAAATATTTTTAAATGCCACCAACAATACATTTTCCTTCCAACATCAAACCTAATTTTAAGAAACGTTAGATAACAGTTAGGACGTAATAAAAATCATCAATATTGAAATTAAGATAGTCGGCCTAAGTCTTCAATTTCCATTATGTAACTAATATCCTTCGTTTTACTCCCCAGCAACAAACTAGGGAGGAAATAAAATTGTCAGTACCCTAATTTGAATTCTAAGCACTCTGTAAGTTTAAATTTAATTTGAATTTTAAGCGACGTACAAGTTCTTGCTTTAGTATTTTTGTAGACTAAAATAACATAATCATATTCTAAGACTTGTCCATTCATGTACCTTAAAGCAAATGTATAGTGTGGACTACAAAAAATCATCACTCCTCAAAAGGGGTTGATATTGATAACCCCAAGACAGCAACCCCTGTCAAACCCACTAAGATATCTGATATAAACAGGTGACAGGTCATGCCTTCTCTACTCAGGTATATCGAAGATAATGAAGACACAATTGATGGTTATTCACGTGAGCAGAATCGCAGTTTCCATTACAATTTCTTCATTAGCCAGTTATACAACTGAGTAGTTTTGATGAAGGATGAAGGAAATCCTCCTGCAAAAAAAAATCAGATTGTCACGAGTGATATTTATTGAAAATAATGTTCAAATTATATTTTCTCCTAAAAAAATGTATCTTCGAATAACAAAACTAAACTTCCGAATAAAATAATGAACCTCCGACGAAATCGCTGTTACTGTAAACAGAGATATTGTCAAAATAATCTTATTTTTACAACTTGCATGAACTATTTTAATTTCTATTGTTGGTTGTCAAATAAGTTTTTTAACTCTCAATAATGATGAAATGGGCCGAACAGTTGAGGAAACTTTTTGGCCCGCGCGATCGGGTTCGGGTCGCGTTCGGCTGTTTTCTCGTACGAGGTCAGAATATCCGAGCGCAGTACGCTTGCAACGACCGAACCTTGCGTGTTTTGTTGTCTTATGTTACAAAATTAAATAGTTTTTGTTGCTATTGGTTTAATATTAGCATGTTAACGAAATAATAAATCTACTAAGGAAACTACTAACTTACTATCTATCAAGGAAACTTAGTATTGTTACAAAATATGGATGAGGTACCTGTGTACCGTTTTGAGTCGGAGGAGGAAGAGGACGGAGCTGGGTCATCAGTACCGGTGAAGGAGAATCGTCGTAATAAAAGTTGGGTGTGGATCGAACGGTGTTAATGTTAATAATAATCTAATGTTCAAGAAGCAGAGGAATTTGTAAGTAATGAAAGACTTGGTCAAGGAACTATACGAGGGACTCTATCGTTGTAACAAGGTAAAATCCAAGAGCCAAAGTGAGATTGTGCGTTGTATTTATTGTTTGTTAATGTCCGTAAACTTTTTGTTTAACAAATTATCTTAAACATGTAAACGTCCCTGTGATCCTTCTATCTTACACTTGTACATAAATTTTGTCATTTAATGTTATGAATTTTACTTATATTGAAACAGGCGCCACTGCAACAAACTATATTTAGATGAATAAAAGTATTTTTGTTTATAAATCATTATAAGTTATGTAGCAAAATGTTGCCAGCACGTAAACTAAATTTTCGATATAATTTCACATTAAATATCGATACGAATCAATTTTAACGAAAATACATTCAACTGAATAAATAACTTAAAATTTTGCATAAACAAAAAAGTTCATAAATCAAATAATAGAAAATATAAATGAAAATAAAGCTAAAGTTTTAGTTCTATAAAGCAAAGTATTTTTATATTTATGGGTTCCTTTAATGGCAACACTTCTTTTGCAATCAAATATCAATAATTCAAAATTATTGTGAGCTGTCATATCACTTGTTGCTTACGCTCAAGCTGATGTATTTTGATTGCAACTTCAATTTCTTTAACTACGACCTGGCTTCCCTATACGGACTTAATTCTGATCTTTACCGACAATTTGGGTTTTGTTTAAGGGAGTCAGTGGTTACTATCAACGACGACTTTAGCTTTGTTTTATGGCCTCTGTGCTCACTATTAACGACGACTTTGGCTGTGGAATCAAGGATCACTGCTGCATGACAGTACTTTGCTATATTGGTTGGGCTAGATATGAGTCGAATATATTACCTCCTGCACCGTTTTTGTATGATATGTTGGTCATAAATGATAATGAAGAAAATAAAGATACTTAATATATAAAAAGACATTTTTTTCTATAACCCAATGACTATCCTTACTAATATTATAAATCGGAAAGTGAGTTTGTTTGTTTGTTCGTTTGTTCCGCTTTCACGCCGTAACTACTGAACCGATTGCTTTGAAATTTTGCAGACGTAAAGATAAAAGTCCTGATTAAATAATAGGGTACTTTTTATCCTGGAAAATATTGATATTCCCGAGGAAAAACAAAAATATTGTTTGCTTGATGGATGGATTGTAGATGGCGCCGTGTGTCGTCAAAACAACGTAAAATATTGCAAACGAATATAAACATGTAAATTTAGAAGCTAAATGATACGATAATGAATTCCCGAAAATGAGGAATTCCCGAGGGATGACGTACAATTTGTTTTATCATCTAAACTGTTTTTATTACATCTACTTATATGTTGCAAACGAATATGAACATGTAAATTTTGAAGCTAAATGATATGAAAATGAATCCTCGAAAATGAGGAATTCTCGAGGGATGACGTACAATTTGTTTTATCGTCTAAATTGTTTTTTTTTTACATCTACTTATCCTAAAATCACTAAAGTCAACGAATTACTAATTGGTATAAGTATTAGTTACATTATTTAGTTCTTGAGGTATGCGATAGATGGCGCTGGGTGTTTTTTAAAACATGGTAACGATGTGTTTTTTAAAATACGTAAGAAGTGGAATGATAACTTACGCTATTTAGTTCTAGAGGTATGCGAAAGATGGCGCTGGGTGTTTTTTTAAAACGTGGTAACGAAGTGTTTTTTTAAGATACGTAAGAAGTGGAATGAATTATATATATGAATTTTGTATCCAGCGTTACATCGTGGGAATGAGAAGTTTTCTTATAGTTGTGCTTTATACCGCAATATAACCGAATTCCACGCGGGCGAAGCCGCGGGCGGAAAGCTAGTAGTTATATAAAATATAATGAGAACAAGTTTCTTGTTATATTTTCCACAGCACCTCGAGCATAGAACCTAGAGAAATTCTTAATTTGCCTCACAGTAGTTTTTCTAAAACAATGGTGTCCTTTTCAATATTTCATATAAATATCTGATTCACTTAAGATTTTGAAACACTCAATTATTATTCTAATTATTGCCGTTCATCCTGGGCCCAAGACACTACAGAGAGTGGGTATTCTGCTTTAGAATAATATTGATAACTCCTAACTATGACTATATATCTTTCATTCAAATCTTACATAATAAAGTCATTAAAGAGCTGAATATTTACCCTCTTTCGAAGTATAATTGTAAAGAGTTTTTGACTGAATGGCTTTTCGAACTTGATTATGATACTGCGGAAGCTTTGATTAAATAAGTGTACTATTACGTTAAAATTGAATCAAATGATCACGCACACACTTCACACACACAATCACAAACATACACACACACACACACACGCACAAACATACACACACACACACACACGCACACACGCACGCACGCACGCATGCACACACATCTCTTCTAATATTGTCTACTTAAAAAAGGTTATATATGAAGCACGACAGTGTATATATAATCGTGTTGCTGGTCCTTAATGAGGTGGGCGCTAATAACAGTAACTCAGTCTTTGACTTCTACAGTTGAAAACGAAAAAAAAATCTTGATTGTAAATAAATAAATAATAGGGGAAAGTGTTGTACCTATGCACGGTTTTACCTGTGGACACCACTGATATCTTAAAAAATAAACACATTAATTGAACGAATTGAACGCATCTGTAAAGTATATTTGATATGTGGCAACACTGACTTGCTGCCATCTTGTGTTTTTTGTTGAGTAAGCGGTGACAGACTGTTAAAGGTTTTTGCTCAAAAAAGTAAGTATTTATCTCATTGTCATCCTATATTTTTGTTAATATATGCAGAATATAGATAGCTATTTTTGATCGGACTGTAGTGTACATCGTTAATCATCCATTTTAAGCGGTACAATAATGTCAACTCGTAGCTATCATGACGGTAACATATTTTAAGGTTATACTGTCAGATTTGTACCTGTGGACATCGTCATGTATGTACCTATGGACTGTCCACAGGTACAAATTTTAGTTTGAATTTCTTGTTCGATTAGAATATTACGATTTAGAAATATTTTTATTACTTTTTTCAGTGCCTCGTAGTAAGAATGGAAAAACGCGACGTAAATTGTGTCCAGAGACATTATCTGAGGCAATCAAAGAGGCTAGAAGCGGATGTTCTTTGCGAAAAGTTGGAGAAAAATATAATATACCAAAGTCTACTATATTTAAATACCTTCATATGTACAAGGACAAGAATCTGACCGAGACCAATGTAGCTATTTTGAAAAATGACGTGAAAAAAGTATTTAATGAGGAAGAAGAGAAACAGATTGAAGAATATTTAGAAAAAGCAGCTTACCTACATATGGGCTTAAATGCTAAGCAAGTCAGAGAGCTGGCATACCAGTTTGCAGCGATGAAGCAAAAACAAAACATCCCAAGTGGCTGGCACAAAAACAATATGGCTGGGTTGGGATGGCTTAGATATTATCGTCAACGTCATCCTCATTTGTCCCTACGGAAGCCTGAAGCAACCAGTCTGGCGCGAGCGAGTAGTTTCAACAGAGCTAATGTTTGTACATTCTTTGATAATCTCGAACAAGTCATTGAAAAACACCACTTCACCCCTGAAAATATTTACAATCTAGATGAGACCGGAATATCCACAGTTCATAACCCCAGAAAAGTTCTAGCCCCAAAAAATATAAAACAGCTAGGTAAATTTACATCAGCAGAAAGGGGAGTAAATAATACCATGATTGCCTGTATAAATGCAATTGGAAATGCAGTTCCACCGTTAATGGTCTTTCCTAGAGTTTTCTTTAAAGACTATATGTTAAAAGGTGCTCCTCCAGGTACGGTTGGTGCAGCCAACCAATCTGGATGGTCAACAGAATTAATTTTCAGAAAATACCTGGATCATTTCATACAAATTGTCAAACCTACGAAAGAAAATCCGGTTCTCTTAATAATGGACAACCACGAAACGCATATCTCAATTGAGATTATTGAAAAAGCCGCCAATAGTGGTATAATTCTGCTCACATTGCCTCCGCATACATCAGATAATTTACAACCCTTAGATCGTTGTGTGTTTGGACCATTTAAGGCACAGTACAACAAAGCTGCTGATAACTGGATGCTTAATCACCCTGGAAAGCCAATAACTATTTATGATATTTCAGAAATCGTCGGCGAAGCATATCCCCTTGCGTTCACGCTCAAAAACATAATTAAAAGTTTTAAAGTAACAGGTATATACCCATTTAATAGAGATATATTCAGTGAAGAAGATTTTCTATGCTCATTTGTTACTGATCGACCGGAGCCATTGACCACAATTTCTGAAAATTCAAATCAAAGTCAGTCTGTCACTAAAGAGTCAGCAATCAATTTAAAGTGCAATCAAGATGAAAATCTTATTGATTACCATGAGACACAGAATCCTAATAACAGTGTGTGTGAAGATGTGCATATTGCTGGATCTTTAACCGGAACTCTTCAAAAAAATTTAGACATAGAAGCTGAACCTCCTGCAAACAAGTCTGTTAATCAACTAGAAATGTCCTCTCTTGATAAGACTGTTGGTGGTTGTAGAAAAAGTAATTTAAGTGCAGCAATCACTCCGAGAAAACAGCTAATTTCACAAGTAACACCAGAGTCAGTACGCCCATTTCTAAAAGCAGACCCCCGAAAAGCAACGCGACGAGGAAGGAAACCAGGAAGAAGTAGAATTTTAACTGATACGCCTGAAAAAAACGAAATAAAGAATGAAGCAATAAGAAAGGCAGAAAATAAAAGAAAAATTGAAGAAAAGAACAAAAATAAGAAAAATAACATACCGAAAAAAACAAAAAGTTCCTCTGAAATGCAGGCAAAGGCTGGCCCTAGCCAGATAAAAATTCTCGAAGAAAAGCAGTATGCCATGTGTATGGGATGTAGAAGACTTGCGAATGTTAACAAAATGCTCAAGTGTTCTCTATGTGATTTAAAATATCACCAGAAATGTGTATCAACAGTACACAAAGATAATTTTGAATCAGATGATGAATCTGATTTTCTATGTGAGAAGTGTTTTATATTAGATGATGGTGATTCAGATGCCACGGATGATTCTGAATTAGAACTGTATAAACAGTATTGCGATGCCAAAAAATATGAATAATTGATTATTTGATGTTTAAGTTGCTTTATAAAAGAAATCTTGTTTATTTTTGTTGATTTTTATATAATTATTACTGAGGAAAAGTGATCTGTCCATAGGTACATTGCCGTCCATAGGTACAAGTATAGCTGTCCACAGGTACAATCATAAGATGTACCTGTGGACAAATTTAGTGTTTTAAAAAAATATGATTTATTGTAATAATTATAATTAGTAAAAAACTTAAGACTGCTAATTCTTAAGCGTTAACTAATCCTGTAACAACATTTGTGATAATTTACGGCTAATAAATGGAAATTAAGTAATTAAACCTTATTTTCTTTGAAAATTCGGCGAATGTCCATAGGTAAAACACTTTCCCCTACCTCTCACGACAAAAAAAAGTTTACATATACCCGATACTTTTATATAAAAATAAGACGCTACACAAACCGATATCAGACTTATTAGAGGCAATGACGAACCAGTAATTGAATCCTGCCTCCTTTTATTGATGATGGATACTTTACCGAAATTGTTCGCAAATTATATTTTCTTGTGCATTAGTTCTATTACCTAATCTCGTGATAATATCACTACAACAAAAACAGATTTTTTGGAAAATCAACTGTGTTCTTTTTTTCAGTTCTGTTCTCAGGCGGGACACAAACTCGCAAACTTTGGAAGTTCCGTCCACTGCACTTTCATTTGAGGTACCCAGCCTTGTAAGCACCCATAGAAATTTTTTTAGTACATTTTTTGTGGGTCAGCGTCGTTTTATCAATTAAATGAATATCCTCGCATTCGAAAGAAATAGTTTTAGAAATTATTGACAATCGCTTAAGATGAAACAACAATTTAATTTATATGCATAATAAAAAAATGCCATCATCAATGCTATCTTTTATGATGCATTTTTAGTTTGTCAGCCGAGGCGAGAGAACAAATTTTGTAAGAAAAGCTAATTAACAATTGTAGGGATAAAGCCTAAAAGTATTCCCTACCAGTCAAACATTGGATTTAGCAAAGAAAAATTACGACTAGATTTTAGAAATAAAAGTATCGTTCGTAGAAACAAAATTGTTCAGTAATAAATTTATCTTAATGATTCTTCACCATCTACCATAGGCAACGCTCTGTATAGTTTTCACAAAGCGTCTTCGTCGCTAGGGGGCGTAGCATTGAATACTTTTAGTCTAAATACCAAAAGGTCACACATGATATTTGACCTTTTATATATAGCCACCAAATTTTCATTTTCATGAAGGTTAGGAATCTTTATCAATCGTTAGAGCTAAGCTCGATCAATATTTATTCGACTTGTTTTTGAACTTACACTGAACAATAATACAAAATATTTTGTGTAAATATTAATTTCTTATTATCATACTCATCATGTAGGTACTAATTACACTTTTGATCTTGATACGAATAAACGAATTATCTGGATACAGTATTGATGTCGTAATTAAATCATTAAACTGCAACAAAATGAGATTTTTTCACAACGTAAATTGTTTATATTTTTTACTTTATTTGGAACACCGATATCACTCATAATACATACACATGTTATTGTTTTTCTGGCAAGTCTGTGGAGGGGAAATCCGGTAAGTCTACAATTGTGGCAGACTTCACAAGAACTACTCAAACAAAATTTAGTAAAGATGACCAAGGAGTTTAACAAAACAACCCCAACCAAAGATTTAAAGCTCGCGGCGGGCCCAGTGATTTTATTTAATATACCGTTTAGTAAGCAATAATTCGATAATTCACTGCGTGGTTCTGCGCTTGAATAAGTAGTAACCATTCGTTCGCATATCCTCATAAATCTAGTACGCCCATTAGGGTTGCCATTGAAATCTGGCACGGGGCGTAATACTTTAAAAATTATATCTGGTTCGTAAGACATTATAAAACTATTAACAGAACAAGCACTAGAATTACTATTAAATAAGTCTTTTATATCAAAATCACGAAAGTCTATATTTCTACTATGATCTGTTTGTCTCTACCGGCGAGACTGCTACGATACAGACCCGCTGGACCTCGGAGTGCAAAGACCGAATACTTATAAAGGATAATGAATCTACTCTTTAAAAAGGACACAATGAAAGCAACACAAGAATGTTTTTTTTCTGCAACTTACAATATCATCTTTTGTCTTTGCGTACCAATTTCTTGATACCCCTTTTTCGTGTGGCTCACGATATACTCGGCGACGAGTCTTGACAGCCGCCAGGGTGAACCGCGATTCCCGAAATTGATTTAAAACGCGTCTCGCGAACCGGCTCGCGACTACCGACTGCGCCTATTACGAAAGCTACAACCGGAGGATTTGCAAAACATGAAAAAATATTCTAGTTTATTTATTAAAAGGAAAAATAACAACATAATTATTACTTACTAAAAGTAATTGCCTGGTTCGATGTAAGAAACCAAGTGCAATATTTCTTATAAAAAGAATGCAACTAAGGAAAAATTATGACGGCAGGTCACGTACGCCACTACACGTTGCGCTGACTCTGCATCACGGACTGTTGCAATGGTCAAGGCTTAACTGGGTAGCTTGCTTTACTAAGATGATTATTTAATCTGCACCATGTAATTAGTTAGTGGTAGGGTGGGTTTGGTGAGACACACTGACGAACTTAAGGATTTAGGTTTACTATGGGTGCACCTAGCCTCAAATCTTGTTTTTTATCTATTTCAGTTAATACACCAAATTTTGTCGTCTTTCACAAAAAAGTTTTACGTGTAAGTATATTAAATTATTTGTGAATTTCTAAAAAAAACACATTTTCGAAAAAAATTGGCAGTCATAGGTGTCATTCTTTTATGCAAATATTTATTTTATACTAGCGGCCGCCCGCGACTTCGTACGCGTGGATTATTGCAACATTATTTTTCTAAAATAAAAGTAGCCTAAGTTACTCCTTATTACATCAGCTACCTGCCAATAAAAGTCCCATCAAAATCGGTCCAGCCGTTTCAGAGATAAGCCGGAACAAACAGAGACAGACAGACAAAAATTGAAAAAAAATGTTATTTTGGTGTATGTACCGTATATATATTCATATGCATGTAGTAAAAAACGAGTATTTCAATATTAAAAACAGTCACTCCAATTTTATTTATATGTATAGATACACCCGGACTCAAATAAAAATTATATTGAGTGTCTTAACTATGGTCTAGTAAATAAAGGTTATAAAACGTAATAGTAATTCAAAAGGAATATATTTATGGGAAAGAAATCATCTAAAATTGGGATTATATCTTGTATCCAGTGTCAATCGGTAAATAATAAACGGATACAGTGTAGTTCATACAATCTAAATGTTTCAAGCAGCTAGCGCCATCTCTAGAAAAGCTTTAGAACTACCAAGCTTTCGTAATCCGTAGCATTGCTACGCAGTGCACCGATTCGTGTAACATTTTCTTGCTACGAAATGACTCACGCTGGCGTGACCTCTGTTGGAAATATTATTAATTAAATAAACCACACGAGATAGTGCGTTTGAGGAAGAATAATATAAAAAAATGCTTATGCTTTTCCAATAGAAAGTGCCACCGATCAGCAACTCTAATAAATGGCAACTAATAATTTAATACAACTACTACACTAGATCTTTTTATACTTTACCTTTTGATTTGTATTCAATTAAACACGAAAAATTAAATAGGTTTGCTCAAGCTATTTATAAATATAATTAATGCATAATACCTACTGTATGAATCACTATTATCCCATCAAAAACAATACTTGTCAAAAAAACCAAGTCTCGCAACTCAGTTGTTCTACGGTAAAAAGTTGTGAGATCCATGTAATACCAAGTCGGTTATTAATTTATTCAGTCCCTACTTAAGCGAATTTCTGTTTTAATACGTCCAGTCCCTAAGACCACGATCGTGGTCCATAAAAATTGAAAATCAATTGTGTCTGGAATCTCCGTACTCGAAGCATTAAGTTGTTACGTAATAATTAACAGCATCTTATAGTGACGCATATCAATATTAAAAATCTTTATTGTTTTATATAAATATATTGACTCGGCCATCGCTTGAAAACACGTGTAAATTAAATTATTTAGTGCGATGGCCGAGTCAATATATTTAAATAAAACAATAAAGAATTTTAAATTTTATATGCGTCACTATAAGATGCTGTTAATTATTACGTAACAACTTAATGCTTCGAGTAGGTACGGAGATTCCAGACACAATTGATTTTCAATTTTTATGGACCACGATCGTGGTCTTAGGGACTGGACGTATTAAAACAGAAATTCGCTTAAGTAGGGACTGAATAAATTAATAACCGACTTGGTATTACATGGATCTCACAACTTTTTACCGTAGAACAACTGAGTTGCGAGACTTGGTTTTTTTGACAAGTATTGTTTTTGATGGGATCTCATTGCTTTTTGTATTTTCTAGACAGTCTACTTTTTTCCTTTTCGGTACCTTCTACTTATTGTATATATGTATGTATATCTACCAGCAACGAATTTTTTTAAAGCTCTCTCTCTGAATTATGAACTTTTCTTATTTTTGTAGGTTTTTTTAGTTTTTCCTTGATTCATACACCAAACACTATTTATATTCCAAATTTGAAGCTTCTAGGTCTGCTAGAAGTGTCTTAGAATTTTGATGATCGGTGAGTCAGTGAGTGACAAAATTAAGAAATTTGACCCGTTATAATTCTTAAACTACTAGTTCAAATTGAATGAAATTTGAAATATACCGTGTCTTTACAATGCCTGCATGGTTACTGAAAATTCAGTCTTCTAGTTTTATCCACAACGAAGTTACAGGGGGTCGAAAATGGCCTGAATTGCTTCGAGAAAAGGATGGTACGTCCGTGCCGCTTTTTTGCTTGACTTGGCGGGGGCACTGCCGTGCCCCCAGATCCAATATACACTTTCTCAAGGCAAGTAGGGGTTGGGCAAAGAAGAGAAATTTCTTACGAATTTTGTAAAAAAAATGATAAATGTTATATTATGCAGTATTAGAGTGTATGAATCGACGGCCCAAACGAACAAAGCAGTAATGTTAAAAGAACTACTTTACAGGTGAGGAAAAAAACTGTAATATGTCGGTCATTTCTATAATATTAAATCCAGGCTTCGCACGGGTGGACAAAATTCTTTAATTCTATTCTATTTTTCCGTTAGCGCCATCTAGCGTCCGGTAGACGAACTACTTGCGGTTAACGCGTTACAATGGTAAGTTGTATACAATGGAAAAAAAGCGGGAAAAAGAGCGGAGCGACAAACACACAAACCACTGTGATCTTAGATTATAGATTTATGTATTGACTTAGATCGAAAGGAAAAAACAGTCTCCTATGTGTATACAAATCAACGTTTAACAACACCTTAGTTAAAAAAAAACATTAAAGCATTCAACTAAAGTGTTTTTGTATAATTTTATACAACTTTTTTCGCCTACAATCACCAACAATTTTATATTTCGAAAACCATATACCATCTGTTTATCGACATTTTATAGTGGATTGATGTTATTGTATTCAAATAATACGTCTTTTTCTCACAATAGCTTTGAAGTGTTATTAATTGCAACCAGATATTATATCTTTTTTCCCTCCAAACATCACACGATTTATAGAGCCATAAGAAAGTGTGTAACTATGATTAAAACAAGTCAAAATACAACAAATGTAAAAAATGAGAACTAAAAACTTCATTTAATTATTGAACTATAAGATAACAATATCATTTAATAATTCCTAAGCGAAAATAAAAATATTTTATGAAAAGTAACATTTAAATTAAAGTTATTCAAAATTCAGTTGAAATGAAAAAACAACGTGTATAAAATAAAAATCAAACAATGTGAAATTATTTCTAAATAGCTTATTGAGTCTAGTTTCCCGTGGGATATTGGCAATAAATTTTAGTAAATATATTAATTTACCTCATTGCCCTGTTTCATACTGGTCCAGATTATTTGATGTAGATGGTATGTCTCTATTGGCTGATTATAAGGTTCTTCTAGCTTCCTCTTTAACTGGTTTTGAACTGAAATTGACTCCAAGTAACAGAGACTTAGTGGTTTATGCTGGTTGCTGATATTTCATTTCGAATATTTTATTCTTTTTGCGTCGAGAAACTGCACGATTGGTGGAAAACATTTTATAATCATAATACATACTATAACTATAAATTAAATTAAATTAGCACTATCAATTTTTATTTACCTTACTTTGGATAAATATATATATATATTCACTATTGTTATTCTTCAACTAATTTTTTTAATTACAGGACACAACATTTCTGAAATCATAAAAATTTGATTGCTGCATCTCTTTTAATTAAAATTGCTGCTTATCATCTGTTTCATTAATTATAATGCTAAATGTTTGGTGAGAGCTGTCAATAGTTTGCATTTTTTGCTCTCCTAATACACGAGTGCATCATATCTCCTTCAGATTGACTTTAGTCTTTAACAATAAATATCCATAGAAAACATTTTACTAGCAAACTGAAATAGATCAAAAACTATGCTTTTTCTGTTCTGCACAGCGCATAAATTAGAACAGAAGGGCTGCTTTTATTTCAGCTCCTTTTTCTGAATATAATGAGAAAGACAAAGCAATAAATATCATTGGCCCCTCTCTTAGCAAGCTGATGATGCCAAATAAAACAATATCTCTGTTTTATGAGTACCTAACCTTTTAATTTCTGCTCCTGTAAAGGATTCGAAATGTCAGGATTAAATATAATATATGCGCAAAAAACACTCAATAAGGTGTTTTATTAAAATGTATAATGTGCGCGGAAGTGTAAGAACTAAATAACTCATTTATTATAAATTTATACACGGGATATTTTTTTTTGTAATTCAAGCAATAAAAAAATTGGTAATTGTAAATATTAAAAATATGAAGTCTAATTAATATTACTAATTAAATTTGTAACTGTTAAGAACGAATTTCTGTGCATTTTTAAATTATTTTTATTATTTAAGTGTTATCATCTTAAGTTGATTGTTTTTGTTACTCAATATGTTTATAGTTGAATAGTATCGTGAATACTTAGACAGCTAGGATTGTACCATTTGACCGTCGATAGGTACCTATACTGCTTGTTATGATAAAAACAATAGCTGCACATACCATGAGATCCTAACCAAATTTTATGGGACCACACTGCCGGTAAACCGAATTAAATAAAAAAAATTGAAAAGCGTCTAAAATTAACGGAGATATTGCGTAACATTTAAGCAAAAAATTACAATCTAATTGAGAACGTCCTCTTTTTTTGAAGTTCGTCTCTGTAATATTTGTTACTTTGTTAAATTATATAGAAATGATGATTAAAGTAGTAAGAAAGTTACATTACACAAAAAGAAACTAAATATTTCAGCTGAAAAATGGCGTAACATACTTCAATACCGTTATTTTACTAGTATTATCTAAGAACAAATAAAGTAACATTTCCTTATGGTTTTATTCAGCGTTATATGGATCGTACTTTGTACTTTGATCGTGATTGTGAAAAAAATTGACATAACGAAGTGAAATAATAACCTTCCTTTAGATAGCGTTTCTGCATTAATATTTAAAGTCTTGTAAAATTATTTACCGATTTATTCGTTTGGACCGTCGAAATGATAGTCGAAGGTCTAATTTATACAAAGGAGGCAAAACGTACCATCGGCAATTCATATTTTCTATTATTTTTATTGTAATTGTAAACTGATTATGTTGAATTCTTAAAAAAAATCTTAAATCAACTTTATTTTTTTAATGTTAACGTGTTGTCAGTATGTGCAGTGTATGTGCAGTCTTGCTTTTCTCGAAGTTTCTAAAACACTTACAAATTACTAATAGCATGCTTCCGTCATACCTTGCCCGCTACTGAATTAGTAATGCACCTGATTATCACGTAGATAATAGATACCGACAAGTATAGTTTTATTCAAGAGATGCATATTGGTTGCATCTAATTTCATAGAATTGCCATTTAAAATAAAACATTTTTATTGTTTGATTTTCTAAAAGTTTATAATTAATATAATTATTGTACACAAATAAGGTTGCAAATTAAAAAAGACGATTTAATTGATATGATTTTTAAAAATATTTTGTAAAGCAATATCATATTAACCATAATAATATTGTAATGAAGTGGATAAACTCATCAAAGGTTTACACGGCGTGTTTAAATGGTGTTTTTTAACATAACATTTAAAACCAGATGTGTACGAAAATCGATTTCGAAACATGGTATATATTTTTATAGCCCGAGGCTGCCGGTCTCAGTTACAAATGTGTACCTCAGAAAGCAGGAGTGAGATTGAAGTGACTCCTTTTTAATGTGAAAAGACATGCTTGCCTTTTGGAGGCGTTGAAATTAACAAGGTTACTGTCACCCCTTTGGGAAACGTGGCTAAACCAGTGGCTCGTTCGCTCAATCATGGACTCTCTCATCAACATCACGTCGTCACCGCTGGATTTTGCGTTATACAGGTATCTCTCTACGACAGTACTGTCGTCTGCATATTGGTATGGGTATGCAATTTTTGGGACAATTCCTAGCATCAACAGGTCATTGATATGCAGCAGGAAAAGCGTCACCGAGAGAACAGACCCCTGAGGAACTCCGGCATCAATAGCCACTGAGCCAGAGGAGCAGCCGTCGGTAACTGCTCTGAGCGACCGTTCATTCAGGAAATCGGCTATCCAACTACAAAAGTCAGCGGGGATACCATACGCAGGAAGGGCAGAAAGCTCACTAGCGTGCCAGACCCTGTCAAAAGCTTTCGAGATGTCAAGTGATACGGCAAGTGTTTCGTCGTGCATCTAGATGGCCTCGCCCCAGCAGTGCGTCACATAAACTAGAAGATCCCCAGTTGAACGTCCACGGCGAAAGCCACATCGACGGTCACTGAGGAGATCATTGTCTTCTATGTATGAGAGCAACTTGCTGTTCAGCACTCTTTCCATAAGCTTACAGAGTATGGAAATGATGACGATCGGTCAGTATTTGCTAGGGTCGGCACGACTACCATTTTTGGGTATTAGCTGCACATTGGCAAACTTCCAGCATTTTGGTACGGTTTTTGTTTTCAGAGAGAGGCGATACACAGGAGACAGTTCAGGCGCACAAATCCTTAGTACTCTTGCTAGTATGCCATCAGGACCACTGGCCTTATTCACATCTAGACTATATAAGACTCTACAGACCTACCTATTGTGAATTGTGATGTCCGACATCGAAGAATTACAGCGGGGTATGTTTTTCTTACTAACCTAAATTTAAAACTTCAATTAACTTCTTAGCAAAAGATTTCATAAGCTAAATAACACTCGATTTTTTCCTATAATCGAATTACGATAACTATAATCTAATTTATTTATTTTTATAACAGAACGAGGAAACACAAAATTAATGTTAGTTAGATTTATTTGTATTTGATAAAGGGACATGAAGATTGTCTTGTAAAGTGACTTAATCACTTTTGTCCACAATCAGTATGTTTTATACTTATTTCTCAAGCTTCTACTTAAAATAATTAGATAAAAAGGTCTTGCTTATTCAATTTTTTTATCAAAAAGCAACTTGGTAGTTCCATTGTTAGTTCAATAGAACTAGTGTGGCAAGTGGACATGAATGTGAAAGTTCTGATAGTAAAATTGGAAAATAAAACTGTCGTACAGTGGTAAAAAGTAATGAAATACCATTGATGTAGAGTGCGCTTGATTTCGGATAAATTCAAAAATAAACTTATTATTCAGTTAGCACGAGCATTTGCTACAATTTTCTTTTGGTTGAAATACACTGTTATGCCAAAGTTTAGTATATACGTGAACCATAAATGATTCACTTTTTTATCCATTACATTTTTATTCATAATCATCGTGTCTCTCAATGTCCTAAATCACAATCTCTAAACTCTATGCTCTAAGTATTTTTATTTCTAAGTATCTTTCGCGCTTCTCAACCATTTAAATAAAACCGAATTAACTGCGCCGTTAATCGTTTTATAATAAATCCTGACATTTCGAATCCTTTACAGGAGCCGTGCTCACATGATGATTCACAGGTGCTCACAGGCAACGGTCGTCTCAAGCTATATAACCGAGATTTGTTTCTAGAATATTACGTAAGGCTATTGGGATTAGGAAACATTACAATCTCAATATAGATGAATGCTAAATCATTGTGTCTCTTTTGGATCCTATATATATATGTATATAAAAATTTCCTCAACTACTCAAGCGGTTTTAAAGACTATTTTTCATTTTGCTGGATTTGTTGCAACTTAGGACATAGGATAGGTTTTATTTTAATTTATAATAAAAAAATATTGCAAATTAGAATAACTGAGAAAAATGTAATAGATTTGATAATTTATTTAAATAAATTGAGGAGTTAGGAATGTGCTTAATTAAATTGTTGGAGGGTAGTAGCAAACTTTAGATGAGAATTGCCTTAATCATACTGTTAACACGGCCATTGTAAAGGTGTGAAAACGCCAAAATTAAAATAAATAAACAATATTAGAGATGCAGTTTGTCCGGTTAATTTTTTTTTTAATGATCTTAGTTTTGTTAGTCGTGAATAATATAATGTGAATAATAACGTAAATGATCAATCATGTTTGTATAAGTATCCTAATTAACTTTTAAAATAAAATAAATTGTGATTGCATGTACAAACTATTTGCAAGAACTTTAACAGCGGCGGTGGATTTGTAAATCTGTATAAAATTTAAAGTAACCATTAAAATTTTATACATTTTATAAAGAGGATTACATACTTTTTAAATTATTAAGAATTATTCAAATAACTTCTGCAAAAATATGGCTTTATAGAGTAAACCCTAATATAATGTTAATTAAAGGGTGACTAGTGTTATCTGTCACATTAATTTCAATCGTAAATATTAATTAGCGATTTAATAAATACTTTTTTAATTAAAACTACAATTATGATTTGCTTTTTATTATCAATACTATCTTCTTCTATTCAAACTAAAAAATCATACTTTGGTTGAGACTAAATAGTTGGTCTGTCCGTAATTTTTGATCAAAATTAATAAATTAATACTAAAAAGAAATTATTCTCATGAGGGCGACGTGTGAGCTTGCTATTTATTTTGAATAAAAGATATCATTTCTCTATAAGTCACATTACAAATCAAATTCATGATCCCATTGCCAGATGATCTATTTCGGGTGACATCACGAATGACTTTACATCAGGCACCTTTTGCTAATAAAAACCAGTAAAATCCACTACGCCATGATCAATAATAGTTTATATTTATCGTCATTTATGATACTTTTGGTCACAGGACAATATTTAGTTTACTGTTCTGTGCTTGTGACAGCATTTAGACCGTCTTTGGAAAAAGAAGAAAAAAATCTAAGGCTGCCTGCCTTATTACGATTTTTCGGGTCAAATGCTCAATTTAAAATAGTTAATCCTTATAAATAGGTACATCTATAATTAATGATGGCTTAATATAATTCATCATATGCTGCAAACTCAATGTACATACTTTAGAAAGGACCTCAAAAACATTAGTCGTTGAAACCACCCTTCCATTATCCAGTAGGTACCACCAGCAATAAATCACTTAAATCGGTGACATGATCAAACAATAAGCTGAGAGCAATTCGATCCCCGCTCATCTCATCCTTTTAGAGATCCTTTGTGCGGTAAAGAGCTCTGACATAACGTGTTATCAAATAAAAGAAAGGTGTGAATTTTCACAGGCAGCCGCGGAAGCCCCACCTACTTAAGATGGCGTTATCCCCTCCATCAAATCTTCAACCAGTAGCGTTGCGGCATCTCATCTCGATCATACCTACTCTTGACACAGTACCACCTATTTTCAAATCCAATTATCAGTGCGCGACCTGAGCTCAGGATATAGAGAAACTGTCATCGTGTTGAATTCAAAATTAAAAGAGATAAAAACTATACAACATTCCTAAACGTACCTATGCAAAAGTGTGTAATGCGAATAAAATAAAAATGGATGCAATCGACGACATATCTAGCACGTGCGAAAATGATTCTGTAATAAGAAATGAAACATCTAGTGACATAGGTGTAAATGAAAAAGTTTTCGAAGGTGAATCAGAAACTGAATACGACAGTGAGAATGAAACAATTGATGTTATATGTGAAAACAGCAGTGGTACGAAGTTCAGTGAACGAAACAGTGATATTAACCCTTTTAATATACTAAACAAAAGTTTATTTGATAACAAAAATATCAGCTATGATAACCATTATTCAAATAGTGATTCAAAGAACGTTTTAAGTAGTGTAATGAATAGTAAAAGTAAAACATTTTTAATAGACAATATACTAGGGAATAATAAAAACTGCAGTTCTGAAACGTCTGACTCTATCAGTTACGACGAAGGAGACCATTTTGAAGAAACTACTGATGAACACAATGGTGAGCTTCGAAAATTACTAGATGTAAAAGACCCTTATCGGAACGACAACAATACATACTGCATATGAAACCAGGAAAAAAATGTCAAAATCAATTAATTTTAAAAACTTTGTAATAATGGAAAAAAGTCAAGATTTAGATTTCGTTAGGTGCCTTTTCCTAAACATTTTAAATATAATTAAGAAATTAAGTATCTCCATTTGTTTTGTGAATTCAAAAGTACAGTAAACGTAATCTGCAGTAAGAAACTACTGTCAACTGAAAGAATTGGCATTAAACTTCAATGTTAAAACGGACCATGATGAAATACGAGCTATTGTTAGTATTTTAGCAAAACAGGTAGACTTGTCCTGTCTATTCTTATTTAACTGTCTATAATAGACTTAATTTATCGTCATCTTGTTTTATATTTGATTTTTTTATAAATTTAAAAGTAGATAGAATGTGTAATATTTAAGATATTACATTTATGGTTTTATGAGGCGAATTCAACGTGAAATATATGACATTTAGATGCCAGAAGAGTTGATCTAATAATATGTCAAATATGAAAATTTTTGCATTAAACATATTTTGGATTCCACATTGCATTTAAATAAATATACAATAACTTCATTTTAAGTTTCTATATCAATGCATCCGTCGTATTTTAGCTAGAACTTATTATTGTAATAACATCAATTCTTTTGATACGGTTATATGGTAGCCCAGGACACTTATGTTATTAGATTTTAATTCTGACATTTCGTCAAATCGTTTGAACATTCGGAGAATTTCACTTCAATAAAATAATGCGAAAATGAAGTTTATATATATAACTATTTAAATGTTAATTTATTAAAATTTGACTCTTTCTTTGTGTGTCTATTCTTCTTATAGATTGAATTATGTTTTGTCTCAGTTTAGACAGGAAAGCAATTTGAGTTTAAATTTTTACCATAATAATCATATATATTCAAAATAATAAAATAATGATAAAAAAATATTCAAAATCAGATAAACTTTAGTATATAATTATCATCTATTCTTCGTCAGTATCGTCATCGACGTGTCCCGAGCTGAATACATTGTCCGATGCTGGCTTTCTGGCAGGTCATGCGTATGCACATTGGCTAGCGTCACACCAGCCTACCACTACATATTACGGTAAGTTTGCTCTTCAATATTGTATATTGCTCCTCAGTATGATACAATACACTTGAAAATTATGGCAACGCAGCGAAGTCAATTTGTAAAAATTCTAACTACGACGCGCCATGCTTAGGTTTATAAAACTGACTATTAATCAAAAGTTTGTTCATAAAAATAAAACACGCATATTACAAAACGCTTCTATACGAGTGCGATGCATACTCCCACGCTTTGTGTCCAATTACTACCCTGTGTAGTAGATGCAGTAGGTCCTCGTTACCATGCTCATTATCTATCGCCCCGTGCTTCGTCCTGTGGCGCGGAGCAATGCAAGAATCGTCTTACCTGTAATCGATACGTTTTCCCATAAATATTGTTATAAAATATATCTAGTTTTCCCACTAAATTATTAAATCAATAATTAAAAAAGAACTCGTGTTTATGTTGACTCTTTAGGTTAAAATCTCAGTAAAAATTAAGGCTTATATCTCATTCGAATAACTTCTACAACCGTCTACTGATTTACGCACAGTGTCCGACCAAATTTAGCCAATGTTTCCTCCAAACATCTTTTAAGAAGCTTCAACTTATTACATCTATCGTGTCTACAACGAACGATAATTTATAACTAAGATGATTTAAATGAAGGATAAAAGGGTTAAAGGGAGAGTGGAAGGAGAGGAAACCTAGTCATCATAATTATTTAACAAAATCCAGAACATCACCCACGTCTGAGTAATACGATCCTAATGTATTCTTCAAGTGATTGATATACTTCTTTCTAACGAAAAATAATCATATTACGAATATTCATACTAAACTAAACAGAGTTTACAAAACGAGTATATAGTGTTTCCTTTGCCGTTAACCTCTGGATTGCTACCGTTGTATAAGCTTTATTTTCCCCTTATAAGTATTACCAATTGTCGTCCATCGCACTGTGATCTAGTTTTTGTGACCTATAATTGTAATCTAAAATTGTAAGTAAAATATCTTATGGTATAAAAACAAGTACCAATATAGATTGTTTCAAGCCTTAACAATGCAAGCATAAAACAATTTTATGCGCGGCAAATTAAATAAACTCGTTTACTTTATAATTAGAATAGGATACATAAAAACTTTACTGTAGAAACTATTTAAAAACCTTCTTATCGTAGAGTTTTTTGTCTCCAGAAAATATTGTTAATTTAGTTACCGTCATCCATGTTAAGCGAGAACGCAAAGCAAGGTCTCTAATCCTAAAGCCAAAAACAGTTCAATTTTACTTGGATTATGTTTTGGCAATGAAAAGTAATAAAGCGTATAGTTTTGAACTTTGTCGTCACTTTTTTATTTGCTAATTAACAATTAACCTGCCAGCAATTCAGTCCTCAAATGTCAAAGAGGTGGCCATTACGTTCCAATGATAGTGAGGTTTCTTTATATTAATTTTATTTATTAAGTTTAAGGAGTGACTGATTCAAAGTTTTAGAGGATTTATTTTAAAAGAGCAGGTATTTATTGCGTAGTGTTATTGCAAGAACGAGCGAAGAGAAAGGTAATAGACAGAAACAGTGATAGCAGAAATTACGATATACCATAGAATTGTTAGTTAGGTTAAGTTATATGGTACATTCTCCCTACAGTGTTTTTATCCATCCAGGGATAAAAAGCTACTGAGCTTGGTGCAAGAAATCCTATCTCCTACGCCAAACGTTTCGAGTTCGAATGTTGGTAGGGACATATGTTTCTACGATGAACACAAGCATTTGTTCCCGAGTCATGGTCGTCAGTATTTTGTTTTATGTATTTTATAGGTTATTTAGTACTAAAAGTACTAGTTCTGCTTATTTTGGGACTAAATAATTGTTGTAAGGTCAAATTTATTGTGATTCAGTGTTGCCAATAGCTGATAGTCAGAAGCAACATGACACAGCTCAAAAGTAACATTTTCACCGGAAAAGTATCATTATCATATTTTATATAGAAAACGACTCTAACACTGTAAACCTCGCTAAAACTTGTAACAAAGAGAACGTAAAACAAAACCAAATTATACGGCTGTTCTGGCTGGTAGGTACTGAGCGTGGACAATAATGAATTAAATTGAATTGACTTTTTAAATTATTTTAGTCGCCGAATCGAAGTTCGTTAGCTAGTTATTTTTTAATATTTCAATGTTTTTTACTTGTTATGTAAAAGTAAAATTTAGGGTCGAGTAACATGGAAGTAAAATAAAATGTTACAAAGGTAACTTGTTATTTGTCATAGGGCAGGCCTGTGCCCCAGAAATTCAGCCATTAACAAGCTGATGATGAAAAAAGATATAAAAAATGCAGTGTTTTTCATATGGATTAAATTATCCAAACATATTTGTGAAGGGTGTCAAGACATCGAATCTGGATCATTACAGCATCCCCCTGTATACTTAATAAGTGTGTTGCATGCGATAATCATTCGTAATCGCGTGACCGAGGCGGGTGCGCGGATTCACACGTACTGACACGCAATAGTACCACAGCAAAGGTCCAAATAGTTGACATGATTATCTGTCATCCTGTCATAATAACACAAATAAATACCATTTGAATTTCGAATATCCTTTGTTCTTTTGAAAGAATCTACCTCTTCTTATGTTTTGTTTGCTTATCAAATTTTCATATTTTTTTAACGTTAGAAGCTTTGGATTAGCCCTCTAATTATCTAACCAGAATCATATTTAGCCCAAAAACAATGAGGTTATTAACAACGTCATTGTATGTTAATTCAGAATAGAGTGGATAAGCGTGAATTTAAATTCATACCGTGACAGAAATATACAGTCGATAGTTATAAAATTTCGAATTATGGAGGACCAAAAAGTTTCAATAATATCTCTTCTTTTATTGCTCCTATTGGGATCAGGAACTAAATATCTTATGTTTTACGAACCTACTATTAAAAAGTTGATTAATGAGACAGAATTGACTATTGGTTGCAAAACCTCTATAATATATATAAATTACGTGTCACGTTGTTTGTACGTGATGGACTCCTAAACTACTTAACCAGTTTTGATCAAACTTCGTAAATATCTGCTATTTGATCTAACTTAAAATATAGGACAGAATTGATTTTATTTATAACACAGCAACGCGTGGCCGGGGCAGCTAGTAGTTATATAAAAATTCTCTGTCACAGTGTTTGACCGTGACAAACTCCGAAACTATTCAAGCAATTCTGATGATTTTTTATTATTTTGCTGTATTTGTTCCAACTTAGGACATAGAATATATTTCATTTTTTTATATTTTTAATAGTTAGTTACAATTACCGAGACACAGTAACGCGTGGCCGGGTCAGCTTGTAAATATATAAAAAAAGATATACTAATTATCATCATCTTTTTTTTTCTATTATTTTTATGCTTGGCGAGTAAGAAATCGCAGTAATAGACTTTAATTCAAAAAAGTTCTGTCACCCATTTTGTAATCTTTCGGAGGTCTACGGTGATTACGTGTAATATCGTTCACAAGCAAGTATCGTTGCTATTTGCAAATTTAAAGTGAGAAGGGTTGATACTCATCTTCTCTGCCGAACCCACAATAAACTAGTATGCACATTTAATTTTAAAGGTTAGAAAATCACAACACCATAAACTACATAATAAAAATAGATCAAGCAATGTAAAATAAACATAATTCAATTCTACATCAATAAGCAGAAATTCTTAGTTAAACATAGTTTTAAAGTATAATATCCGATTCTCAATTTTTTAAATTTTTATCTACTCTAGCCGCGAGACTATTCCCCCTCGCAACTTCTTGAGCCAATACAAATTGCAAATGAAAAAAATCTTGTCAGATTCTATTATCACAAATGATATTTATGCTGATGAGCAAAATGCATAAATTACATTAGTGGTTTAGCTGCTTATTGCTTTTTTTATATCTCTTATTTTATTGCTATAATCAATTCGTAAATTAGTGCAAAAATAATTACATTACATTAAGTTACGTACTTAATATAATGTAATTATTTTTGCGCTTACTTTCGTACATACGTTCTTTCTCGTTAACAAAATATTTTTTACTTACCATGGGAACTCTGGCTGCGTATCAAACATCTCTTATCTGTGATCTTCAATCCCAGCCAAACCGTCCCGGAGCTTGTAAGTCTGAACACCCTGAACGGTGTACTGTTCTTATTTGAAATTCTCTTCCAGTTCAGTTACGGCCAGATCAAACAACTACTGTATTCGTGTAGAAAAAAACAGTTTACCTTTCCTGTCGACTTATTTTACTGCTGCTTGTTCATTTGTTACAACATTAACAAATCAGAGAATTTCTGTCTCCGCGGTTAAAGTAAAAAACCTTGCTTTACCTAAAACTTAATATTTACTGCTTATTCAATTGTTCATGAATAGTTTAGTTTGCTTTTGTTTCTTTATGTAAATGTATATATGTTACCTAAACAATGTCTTGATATAATAGTATGAATACAACGGATCTAGCATAGTCTTTCATCTATCCTTGGTAGATAAATGTTACTCTTATTTGATTTATATCAGGGCTGGGCTCAATCTTTTTGGAATGGATTTTAATATACCTTTCATAATTTACCTTTCTACCATATTTTGCCTCTCATACTTTTTCTCTATCCAATTGCCCTGTATCTACAAGCAATAAGACCACCTGCTGTAGCACTTATTGAGTAGTACCTTTCTTTTACTTACTAATCCAAAAAATATTTCTCGTACTCCTATTGTTCATTCCTTGCTGATTATTTTGTAAAAGGTTTTTCTATGTAAAATTGTTTTTATGGTAGTACCACAAATCAGTAGTCTCTTAATACAAATATTAGACTGGACATCATATTGCGATCCGTAATGCGAATAGGATCTACGCAGTTCTAAATATAATAAAACCAAACGTCTTGTAAATAAAAAAATCATAATAAGTCACTAATTAAGAAGGAGTCTCTAAGATTATTCTCCTTATTTTTAATATATCATAGCTTGAACTGGCACCACATGTTACTTTCACACATGCCCTTTGAACGACTCGAAAAGAAGAAAGCTACTTCTTGCGCATGCAATACTTATAAGGATATTTTGAGCATCTAAACTTAAACGTGAAACTCGTATTTAATAATAGTAGGAACACTCCTAATAACGTAAGGTAGCGATGTTCATTGCATTGAGTAGATTATAAACAAATAATAAATATTTCCAACATTCACACCAATTAACCTAGCCCAAAGTAAGCACTTTAAGGCTTGTGTTATGGATACTAGGGTAAGGGATAGACAAACACATATCATACATAAATAAGTAACATCCATGACTCAGGTACAAATGCTCGTATTCATCATACAAACATCTGCCCCTTCGGGCATTCGAACCCAGGTCCGTCGGTGCGAAAGGCAAGATCGCTACCGTCACACCAAACGGTCGTGTATTAGTATTAATATTTGTATTGTCTGCATCATCTGTCATTAAGTCCATCACAAAATAATCAAATAGTAATGGCCAGCATCAGTCAGTTTCTTCAATCGCGATGGAATGTCAGTGGCTATAAAATTAGTGTGACGGTGTCACATCCGAGAATGGGCGGCTAAATATATACCACAAACTTTCTATGTAAACGTGAAGCATTCTTTTACCTTGCATTGTTTGTTAAGCACTGACTATACCTCCAATTCCTCACACGAAAAAAAAGTAAAGCTATAATACCATGATTCACTTTATTTTAAAGTGCTGACGTTGCACTACTGGAATTTTTTGTAATGACCTAATGAGGATGTTGTAATATATCAGGTGATTTATTGAAAACATTTGATGTAGGTTCAAAAACATCTTAAATATTTCTATACGAATACGAATGCTTTTTTATTATTAACCTCAGAAGGCATACAAATTGGAACATTACTAACTTAATTAATACATTTACAATTAATGACAACTCAATTAAATATAAATAATATATTTTGGCATTCTTGATAAAGTATTAACTTTATTTAAATGTTTTGGTAACTATTATGGTTCATTACTGACTTTTCTTTGATTGTATGGTATACTAAATTACTAACTAACGTTGTAAAAAAAAACGCAAAATGTAGGTAGGTATATATTTCTGTAATGTGTTAATTAGTATTTGATTTTAAATTCTATTGATGTTATTGTTTGTATAGGATCAGAAAACATGTTATAAAATAATTGATTCTTAACTTTATATTCTAAAACCTATATACACACCTACATACACTGCAAGCCACGTCAATAAAATTTTATACGTGAAAAATACCTAGCGTCTTACGCTCTAACGAGCAGCGTCCACATGCAGTCGTTTCGCGCGACACGTCCTGAGATACGTTCGTCGAACTGTCGCCCATCAAGCCGGTGGTCGCGACTTCGCACCGAGGTGTCGGCAAACAGCTGCCGCAGCGATAATTACCAACAAAGATCTCGTGTTTGGCAACCGCCTTAGCGCGAGCTCCGCTCGTATGATAGTTCTGTGAAGTTTCACGTTATTCAGTTATTATCACAATGATTAATGAGGTTTTAACCATTTGAAATCACAGTTTGAAGTTGTGCTGTAAAAAAGTATTAGCTGTGGTAAGGCAAACATAGAAGGAAGCTCTGCTGTTTGGTTATTTAAACTTATTAGTATTCATTTAGAACGTGATTATTACCAAGTTTTTTTTTATTTTTACCTTCCATCAAAAACTTCAGTTATTTCGTGACGAATAGCGAAAAATCAGAAATATCGTGCCCCAAAACTATAAAAAATGATAATAATCTCGTAATAATTAATAAATGAAATAAATAGTGTAAACATGAAAATTAAAAACAATGTTACAAAGTTTTTTTTATATTTATAATGATTTTTGATATGAGTTTCTTCAATCCTAATTTTCTGAAAGAAAAAATCATATTTATTTCCAATATTAATTGTTATGTTTCTTTAGAACAGAGGGTAGTCGTATTAAAAAATATATTAAAATGTGTGTAATTGTAATTAAAAGTGTATATTTAAAGCGTAATCGAGGTTGTTTGACTAAGGTCCCTGTTAAATCCCAAATAAATAACAATGGCAATGAATTTCTTAATATGATAATTGTCAACTAATTTTTATTCTTCTCACTCATTAACTTCTCATCCGATACTCTACATCCGCCGTAAAAGTATTTTCTCTGGTTTTTCTATGTTTGCTCCTACAAGAACCTTAAATCATAATGACTTACTATTTATTATGATTTCGGATTTGATTAGGGGACCTGGCAAGCCCAGTAATACAGGTATCGCATACATAGTTTAGGCACCAGTCTCTCACATTTGTAGATATATATGTCTTAAATTATACAATTTATTGTTTGTAGAATAAATACTTTTTGTTATTATTGTTGACTACCGTTTGCTGCAACGAACCTGTTTTTCGCACCGACGGACCTGGGTTCGAATCCCGGAAAGAGCAAATGTTTATATGATGAATACAAGCATTTGTACAGGATTCATGGATATTTGTATATACTTCTATAAATATTACATATCTATGTATCATATATGTACGTCCATCCTTTACCCTGGTATCCATGACACAGGCTTACAGAGCTTACTATAGGCTAGACTAATTGGTATGAATATAAGAAACATTATTATATTTTATTAACGTCTTTACTGCGATTCTTTTTGTTTCTATTTTTTGCTAAAAGTTGAAGTTGGACTACAAATAACATAGTTGGTTCCCTCCATTCCGATTTCTAAAGAACTTTTGATATCCACCTTGCAGTTCGCTCCATTCATACCAAAATCATACCATTATAAGACCGTTTGCTCCTGTGGTGATGTGGAATCGAGAACCTACATCTTTTTCTGCTATACCTCTTGCATAATATAGGTATATTTATTTGCTAAAACATAATAAAATTAATATATATCTCACAATAATTTGATAAAACAGCGTGTTTTTTATCTATTGGGTGTACAAATATTAACAAGGGAGTATTAAATTAAATTTAATTAAGAAATCGTGTGGTGCACGGCAAAGTAGCAAAACACAACTTAACCTTACCGCTTGAAGCCCAGCTTTGTGTTAAATGCGTTATTTCTCTCTCTATCGGGGAAAAAAATATCATTCAATCAAAAAGAACCATTAGCAAAGCCCTAATAACGATTAAATCAGACTGCGTGCTATAGAGCATTATATAATGATCGCGGAATTTAGGTATCGCTGTCGCACGCATGATATAAAACTCGCGGGTTTTAAGGGGTTAAACGTTGTCGTAAAAGGCGACTAATGATACTGGAGATGATCAACATATACGTAGACCACAAAATGGACAGTAGCGTTTACCGAATTATGGTCTCCAACTCACCAAACATGGAGATTATGGCACAACCTTCCATTTTTAGGGGAGTCTTCCGGCTAGCAGTGGGCATCTTTCGGCTAAGAAAATAAAATGAATCCACATCATAGTAACGAGTAAATTTTCAAATATCTTGCTTTTCTTTATATTTCGATATGATTATGTATTTTAATTAACATTGAGTGTGTATCGTATTAATGTAATTTATAGCTGGAAAAGTTCATTTTTTTTGGTATAGGCTATTAAGTTTGACTTATTTAAAAGAAGAATATAATTAATTGTATTTTTTACATATTACAAACAAGACAATTGCAAAAAATACAGGCTTTCGAAGATGTACAACGATGTTAGGGTTCAGTATTTACAGTTTTATAAAAAAGAGTTTACAAAATGTAGTCTGATTTATGTTGGTTATGACTCGAATACATTTTTTCGGGAATCTAATATTATTTGGCTATTACAACTGGTTCCCCATAGAATGGTCCAATAACTTGTTATAGAGTGGACGACGGCGTAATAATTTGAGAAGGCCGATTTTTGGTCAGTAACTCGTTATAGTGAGTACCCATGTGTAATTATAATTAATTAAAATTATTTACTAAACCACTACTAATTAAGTATTAGTTTAAAAGTGTATATGGCCTATTTAATCTACAACAACTGTTCCATTTCACGCCCGATTACGACCTACTATACTAAAGGTTCTAGATTCGTCGTCCTAGTAGGAATATATGTTCATGTGATAAGTATAAGAATTTCTGTATAATATTCGTTATTTAGGTAAAAAATATTCATAGTCATAGCACAATCATCTCAATAAGCAACAACTTATTCATTCATAAGTTATTTTAAATACACTCAAACTCATTAAAATGCTCTATAGTTTTTTAGTAAATAGATAATAAGAGTTAGCAGGAACGCACACACTGCCAAAAATTTGTCACCTCGACATGTCAGCGCGGGCGCAACGCAAACACAGTGATTGTGTTTATAGCCACTTAACGAGTGCCTGCGACAATTCCGATTAGAACTCGAAAAAAATCTCCACGGTTTATTTGTATTCAATGAGAGCAGCTACTTTGTAAGTGCGTCCTTGTTTATGAATGTTCAGTCGTTAATGGATAACTAAGGTATTGACACGCCTTTATCGCTTGTCTATGGCTAAAAGACAAGTACCTAAGTGTTGGAAGCTCGCTAGCGTGCAACCTGTGCCCAAAAAGGGGAGTCTTGCGGACCCCGCCAATTACAGGCCCATCTCGGTCACATCGGAACTGGTACTGAACCATAGGCTCCTGTCGTATCTAGAATAAAATGACCTCCTTAGTGACCGATAATACCTTCCAAAAAAAAACAGTCTACTGGAGATCTTCTAGCATACGCCACCTACGGAGTAAAGCGATCGAAAGGCATGGTGAGGCGCTTGCTTCCTCTCTTGATATTTCGAAGGCTTTTGACAGGGTGTGGCATGAAAGCCTGATTAGCAAGCTTCCGTCATATGGACTTCCCACTGATTTGTGTGTCTGGATATCGGACTTCCTGAGGGATCGGTCGATACGAGTTATCATTGATGGTAGCTCGTCGAACCATTTGGCTATCAATGCCGGCTTCCCTTAGGGTTCCGTACTCTCTGCAACACCTTTTCTGCTTCATATTAACGACGCTTATGCCCGGTATTTTGTCTGATGCACGAGCCAGTGCTGAACAGATCAAGCGTCATAGGGAAGCGATGGTCAGCTGCATGAATCTATCTCTGCAGACAGTCTCCGAATGAGGCGATGCCAATCTGGTAAGGTTCAGTCCAGCAAAATGTTTTGAAGTATCGGGAATATGACCGACGGCTCCATACCCACTTTGTGCAAGGCATCCACTGCAATCCTATTTTCTTTAACACCCCATTACATATTGTAATTTGATAATGAACACGAAAAAATATGTGAAATGGCGCAAAAACGAGAGAAGTTTTTAAAATAATAGTCGCGTTCAAAATGCTAAATGATTAATAAGTTGAAAAAAAAAAGAAAAGGTTTTATGTATAAAGTATTTATTGCCAGACTATATAACGAGTCTATACAGATAGTTTGCATTCGTTCTATTTAGGTCAAACATTGTTTTTGCAAGTTTCAACTGACCTTTGGGACTTGTCATAATTAATAATTTTATAGCTTAAATAAAAAATATAAACTTAGGTTTACAACAAAAATCCAGTCAGCCATGCACCTTCTCAGACCTTCTCACTCTTTCTGTTAGTACATTTCACGATGCTAAAACATGCTCTACTCTGTTGACAATATTTCATTTTTTTAACACCCTGTTTTCATTAACTCACTTAAAAACACGTACTTCCTCCTCTTCCTCCGAGCATCCTGTTCTTCCTTGTCCTAACGTCAGCCAGCTTCCTGTTCTGCCTTTTTCTGTAGTCTTCTTCCTATACTTCCTCTTCTTCCTTGTCCTAACGTCAACAGGCTTTCTTTTCCCTGCGTAATGAGGCTTCTTTATCCAATTACTCATAACTGAAATAACAGCAGAGTAACGATCTCATTACTCTGCTGTTATTTTAGTTGAACATTCAAAATGTTAATAATAAATTCAAATTAATATTTATTTACCTAAATAGATACAAAGTAAAAGATCTTACAACAAATAAGTCTATTACTTTATGCAGTGGTCTAATAAACTTCGTTCACGGTGGTCTATTTACCATTTTTGCGTTCGCATATGCAAACCAACATTTTGCAGTTACAAAACCTTAAAATGACTCAATGAAAACAGAAAAATGTTGAGAATTATGCCGTATGTTTATTGACTTTTAAATAAAACTTATCCAAAATCATTAAAGATTATTTTTTTTAACATTTCAGGACAAACAAAATATTTTCTTTAAAAAGAATATAAAGATATTTCAGGTGGCACTGACGTCTAAGGTACGATTCAGACCGACCGCCCGCATCGGCTCGGACCGGAACGGATGCGGATGCATGCCGCGGCAGCCGCGGTAGTCGACCGGAGCCGGCCGGAGCCGTATGGCCGTCGCGGAATGTATATGTGGCAGCAATATGAACTTTCATTTCTTGTTACAAGTTTCAATTTCCTTTACCGCATTGTGAAATGCCTTCCGGGCCGGGCCGATGCGAGCCGATCGGTCTGAATCGTACCTAATTCTTGCTAGTATAATATGAAAATGAAATATATGTTTCAGATGACAAAAGTAATAGAAGACCTCGACGAGTTGGACCTGAACGAAAGCCTCGACAGGCCTATAGTGCAAAGCAACTTGAAAGACTAGAGGCCGAATTTAAACTAGACAAGTACCTCAGCGTATCAAAAAGAATGGAATTATCCAAAGCACTGGGTCTTACTGAAGTACAGATCAAAACGTGGTTTCAAAATCGCCGAACGAAGTGGAAGAAACAGTTAACATCGAGGTTGAAGATAGCACAGCGTCAGGGACTTTTTCCAGGTCAAATCTTCGGGCACAGTCCACAAGCATACTCTCTCTTAAACCCATATGGATATGCACCGTTGAGTTGCGTTTTCACGCCAGTGTCATTACCATCCACACCGCCACAATGAACTACCTAATATATAGGTAGTACATTGTGGTAGGAAATAGGAAAAATCTAATATTTACAAGTAGTTTTTAAACTCAAAAACTTTCTTCTTCTCTTGTATGTTGTTATGTTTAAAAATCAGTAGCTAAGCTTTATTATAAATATAGCATTCGGCAGTTGCAATAATGGCTCACGACCCTTGTTTCATTAACTCTTGATTGACACTATATTTTTGGTGTGATAAACTATTGTGGAAGACCTCACATTAACAATACTTGACAATTGTCTCAATACACTGTCAATCTTAATATCAGTAAAGCCAAGAATTAATAATTGCTAAAAAATCAATTTGTTTCACATCTCTCATATTAGCGGCAGGACCTAACTTGTCACGACACCTGAGACATGTTAGGTTAGTAACAATTATTAAAATATAAAAATCTAGCGGGTAAATGTTTAATAACGAAACATGTAATAAGAAGTTAAGCTTTCAAATATTATATCCGACAAGCATTTATGCGAACAAGAGCGTCAGATTTACTATCGTTACCTCCAGCCAGCTGCCTCCCCATCTCCGTATGCGTGGCCTTCTGTCTCGCTTACTCTCATGTCAGTGTGCTTGGCTGGCGTGGTTTTTTTTATCTTTTTCGCTTTTTTTTGGATATTCTAATATGAAATAGCTGAAAATATACAACACGTAAAATTTAGATTCATTGTAATAATAATTTTGGTATATAAAAATTTGACTGGAGTTCCGTTCCCATAGAACCACAATCATTATGTTAAACGTTTGGTAGTAGGTCTCTATTGAAGATTTAACGTTTCTAAATGAATAATACAGTTGCCATAAAATCGTTACTGTTATGACTTTGACACATTTATATTTTCGTAAATAGCGCTAATTCATTCGGAATAATTTATGGTCGGAACACTTAAAATGTTGAACATACAATGATTTCATCACACGCGACTATATAGGCTCTCACAGTATGACGTGTTAACTTTTTAATGACAGTGCGAAAATACACACAACCAACGGACGCGACGCCTGTTCTGAATCTTAGTTTTTTAATAAATATTTGTTTAACTTCCATAAAATGTAAATTAATACTGATATGGTAATCTAATGGCATCGAATGATAGAAGATTTTTTTTCATTCCAAACCTTTCGATAAGCGTTAATACGAAAACATTACTTTCATCATATTACTTATTTTTTACATTTTACATTTACCACCCTTACAATATATTGATATCAGTGAAAATGTAAATTTGAAAACGGCCGCTTGGTTTGGAAAGTTTGGATTCGAAAGCGGGAACGCTTAATATAGATAACATTTTGATATTCGATTATTACTTATGTTCATCATAATAACTGCTGATACATATTTTTTGGACAGTTTTAATTCTTAAATTAATTGAGGAAACTGTGTTACCTAAAAAATATCAAAGCTCACTTTAGAGGGAAGTTGCCTAAATTGCAAAAGGATTTTGGTTGTGAAACTGTAAAAGAAATAATATTTGTTTTATATAAGCTGTATATTTAATAAAAAGTATTATAATAAATGTTCAAATACGAAAACTTAAATGTATATTTAAAAGACAGTATACTCGGAGATGACTCGGATTACACTTAGGCTCTGCTTCCACAAGCGAAGAAATTGCGAACCACAGTTGGACGTATTTCCATGGTAAGGATCGAACCCACAACTTCACTTAAATTGACGTAGGTATACCAAAATGGCCTTAATGTCATATACTTTTACGACACGCAAATAGAAAGTAGCATAAGTAGAAAATGACCCTTCGCTCTGACATTTTGCTACAGCTGTTTTCGTGACGTAAAAGTGTATGATATTAAGGCCATTTTGGTATACTTACGTCAATTTAAGTGAAGTTGTGGGTTGGATCCATACCATGGAAATACGTCCAGTTGTGAATCCATTATCATCATGCCACTTATTTCTCTAAAATTGTATAGTGCCTCGACATATGGCGATTTTATTTCAACAGTACTAAGACCACAAATTATAATAATAATCATCTCCTGTATAGGAAAAACAATATAAACTCATCTGATTCGTATGAAAATGCATATAAACTAACGACAACAAAATCGCCACCATTACGGTTTATCGTTGAAAGTTGAAAACTCGTTTCTAAAATAAGGTTTCATGAAAGTTTTGATTGTTTTCTAAGTTTATCTTAATAACTTAGATTGTTAGTTTAAAAAACCATTTTTACAAAATCAACGCTGAAAAAAATGATAGCAAAATTTGTGTCGCGTGCGTTTAAGATGCAATTGTACTCTTATTGCTATAAATTCACAGATTAATCGTGAAGGACGTTTATTTATTTATTTCAACAACCAACCATGGTTAACGATATCCCAGCGTATATCTCACTCGTAAAGGTGGCGCCTTACAAGTAAATGTAGTCTTTAATAATATTTAATAATCCCTTATACATATGTTAAACTAGCGGCCGCCCGCGACTTCGTCCGCGTGGAATATTGCAACATTATTTTTCTAAAATAAAAGTAACCTAAGTTACTCCTTATTACATCAGCTACCTGCCAATAAAAGTCCCATCAAAATCGGTCCAGCCGTTTCAGAGATTAGCCGGAACAAACAGACAGACAGACAGACAAAAATTGAAAAAAAACATGTTATTTTGGTGTATGTACCGTATATATATTCATATGCATGTAGTAAAAAACGGGTATTTCAATATTAAACAGACACTCCAATTTTATTTATATGTATAGATGGTTCGATTAAATAATATTATATCGGAATTACTGGAATTTTGGGAGGCATATAGCTTTAAGATACCTATTTAACTGATATTGTACATAGTAAAATATTATCATTGCAATTTACAATGATTGACATTCCACATTGTCTGTATTAGTTTATTCACGGCTATTGTGCAATAAAATATTATCCACTTAAGCCCTTGTTTATTTTACTTATCACTCCTGAAACATGTTTCACAGCGAAAAGCTACCTTCGTGCTTTTAAGACTCTACAATAGTATTTTGTAGACCTAATCGGTAAGAATTGACAAAGTTATCGCCGGACACAAGCCTTCGTCAGCAATGGGAATTACGATGGTATTGATGAGTTTAAAAAAAAAAATCTAAATCGCTTAGACAGTCACATCAATAAATATATACCTACCTAGCTATGACTGCTGCACTGTAGAAGTACCTAATACCCACATATCTTTTAATTTTGCTGAATCCGGGTGAATATAATATTATGTGCCGAGATGTTATAAATTCCGGCTAATTTTTATTCTGTAAAATCCGACCCGGATAGTAAGAAAACACTGATTTAAGTCCCATTTTCAACGTATTTTTCTGTTTGTAAAAAGCATTATTTAATTTCAAAAGACTTTCATATTAATAACTATTATACAATTATTTATAGTATTTACTTAATGCTCAAGTTTAAAGGAGAGACTCCTCAGTAGGCGGGCGTCTCAGTGCCGTTAGAACCGCCCATCATTTTATCGGGACCGCCCACCCAGAAAAATAAATTTCTTACATAGAACTGCTTTCCCCACTCATTCATTATGCTATTTTAATTTACTTATAAACTAAACCAATAAAAATATCAAGTTCACTGGGTTTATATAATAGAAAAAAAATTATACAAACGGTAGAAAAGCTCGATCGTTTACTTTATTATCTTGAAGTACGAAACCAACTACCTCAATGATTCTATTATTTGCACATTATCAAAAAACGTGCTGTTTATGAGTAACGGCCAATTTTAATAACCTATCCCCAGTGAAAAATAAGTTACTAGATTTACCTACTATACGCGTAGTTTTGATGTCCGGATATTTTTGTTAAATAAAAAAAAGTGGCTGAGTACTCTTTCTTACTAGAGATAGATAATTGAAAAATGTCTTTAGATGATTTTTTGCGTCTTTTGTTACTAACCGTAATGTATCAGTTAGGTATTAGTTATTTTTTCCTGGGATGTTTTATTTCCCACTTCTCTCGGTAGGAACCTTAATGAAAAGGGTCTTTGATATAAAGTTTATTACAGAATTTTAGTTACATTAGTTACATTATTGCATACTTGTCTTTTTTGGACAGGAGTAGTTTTGTATATTTATTTACTATTCTTGGCAGTTAGCTGGTGGGTAGATCAAGTCACATTGAGCACCTCCGAGCCCCAATGCTGCGGCCTTCAGAGCTCCCAGCGCACCTCCGCGAGCCCATGCCACACCAGTACTGTTTATAATAATAACAATATTACATTAATTTATATTCTAATTTAAGGTATTATGATCATCATATTTTTTTATTATAATAACTGAAATTAATCCCTTGGGAAATGAGTTTTAAAAATGCGTTGATTATTAACTCAGATGTTTTATCTATAAGTTGTATATTTACTTTGTGTAAAGTAGCTCTACCACTAAAAATACCTACATCGAAGTAAACAAGCACATTCGTAAAATTAATAAATTACACACAGGGAGCCAACTGTATAGACATAAATACGAAATCAATCGAAATTGGAACACTATGGCAACAAACAAATTATTGATCCCGTTGTTAAATCACTAGGTTGTTTGGAATTTTTGTTTGATTAAAGCACTAGCTTTATTAGTTATAGCCGCATTTGGGATGAATTTTATATATTGTTATTACTTTTCCACTTAATCAATGCCAGCATCTGTGAAGCCATTTTTTTACTGTAAGTAAAACTTCAACGTGATACTACGAATGAAACTATTTTACACGTATTTGTATAGAGTACTTGTTGGGCATATAGTATCAAACAATTCTATTCGTCCAACACATAGGTATAATTCGAACCTGAGGACGCAAACCTCTATCTAATTACCAAGAGCTTCTTGTCATAGTTCTTAAAACTATTTTACTTACTGCCAAACTGGTAGCCAAAAGCGCCCACTGTCTTGAAAAGTTCTAGCTCTTTTATTACCAAGACACAGCACTCTGTAAAGACACTGCGTTGACTTCGGCTTCAAAGCGATGAGAGCATAACGAGCGAGTGTGTTTACTGTTGACAGAGAACTTCTCTTGGACTCGGTATCTCGCTTGATACGAAATACATCATCGAGATTCATAGTATCGCCACTATTGTCCACCATTTGCATGACTTGGGGCTGCTGTGGATGCTGATGAAAATTATAGAAAAGTTTAGTTGTAAGTATTACTGTATGTTAAAAATATACCCATTACATCTTATAAAGTATTAATTTGCTTCTGAAGCTAGCGGGACCTTCACGATGTGTATGTAAGTAAACTTTAATATAAGACCGACCTAAGGTCGAATATTCCTTGATGAGTTACCGGTACCACTGTCTGTTAATACTGCAGAGAGTGTGGTACTGGTATCGACTGTAACAAAAGACTGCTACGAAGGGTAAATCGATTACGTTTGCCCATACCATACACACGTATAATATAATGCTGTTGTTGATTTTGCTATATATTATAAAAATACAAATATATTTACAAATAGAACAGAAAAGGAAAGGAGCAAGATGACCAATCTGAGATTGCAGAGGTTAGGTAACTTTCGCAAGAGCGTTGCGTCTGGACCCATTAGCACCTGGGTATATTTTGTAAGCCGAGAGCCCCCTGAATTTTTCTACGAAAACTTTATAATAATAGAGACGGTTAAAGCTGGAGTAAGTTGACAATATTGTTATTTAAATCAACACGTAACCAAAGAAGAATTTTATTATTGATTCACTTACGAATAGTTGCATAATAAAAATATACAAAAGATAATTTGTAAAACCAAAAGTTTTTTTCTTTTGCAATATATCACTCACCATAGTTATACACATAAGGACTTGCAGTACGAACATACCGAAGGAGAGAAATGCTATCCCAGTGAGAGATATGTCGAACAACTCGGAGATACCAAGTCCATGCGAATCCTTCTCTACTGAATACTCCACGTGTTCTTGAGAGACAGGGTGATGGTACAAAGGCGGTGGTGGTGGTGGCATGGAGTATTCGTAGCCACCGCCTAAAGGACGAAGATACCAATGTGTGCTTATCCAGTATTTGTATTATATAATTTATATTAGTTAAATCATTAAATTAAAAAACCTTGAACCTAAACTAAAAACCATATATTTCTTTTGTCTGACTTATGTTTTAGTTTAGGTTCATAGTTTTTTTATTCATATGAGTTATGTTAATATTCATGAGATCTGCTAGCATGGTACAATGCATACTTTGTAAATTTACATTTATAACAAGTTTTATTTTCATTTTTTTAATATAAATCTAAAGAAGAATTTGCAAACTATATATATGGAAATCACTTAGAAAGTAGTTTGTTGAACTGTATAGATAAAATCTGTAACCGTGTTTATCAAGATCAATTCATTAACTACAAACATACAAACATACTTGATTAAGTAATTGACGAGTTCCTTCAGTTTCATGACACAATATACTTAAATTATCAAATTTACAAACCTACATGTGCGGAATTTTACATTATAAATTGTTGTTGTTATTATAAATAATGACTATGTTAATGTTACAAATCTTCACCAGCAGCTAATATAACACATGTGAAGTTAAACAACATATCAGAACACCCTGATGTTGCGATGAAGCAATGCTGCTATTTTTTTACCTACTTGATGCTTCCAGTATTTTGTAGCTATCCCTTAACACACAGAAGAAGCGTTAAATGTAAGTTAAAGCTTTTTGAGACTAAACCATTGTCTGTTACCATCACCATGGCATCGTACTTACTGAACTTGGATACGTCAGGGTAAGCTTCTTGTTCCGCAAACGTAATTGCCTCCCCGGGCTCATATACTTCATATCTGTCACGTGATTGTTGGTTAGTTTCGTTTGCCAAAAGCGAAGAGTTTATAACAGACTGTGGATGCGTGGTCTGGAACTGCCGGTAATTAGCGTTGATTGCTGCAATCCTGCGAGTACATATGTTATGAAAATAGCTAGCTATGTTACGGTGGAGACAGTTTTAAGTATTCATATATTAATGTTTGTTGACATAGCGGAGCGTATTGGTGTGCGGGTATCTGCGGTAAGTACTCTAACGCTTAAACTAATTATGCCAGACACTTAGTGCTACAGAGAATAGTGAAAACGTAAGGGCAAGTTCAGAGATACCGTTATCTTTTTCTTGAGCCTGAAGGCTTTCAATAACGTGGTATTGAAGTCTCTTCTTCAAATTTATAATAAAATGTAGGACTGATTGACGTCGACAATGTGAAGGAGGTTGCATTTGTATCACACACACATACATCACACATACAAGCATTAACATTTTCACCGAATCTACAGTAATTTTTATTTATTTTCAAGTTTAGTTTAATTTTAGTTTACCTTAATTTAATGTAATTAAATCAATTTTATATTTGAAAATCGAGTGATCGACTCAAGTATCAGAATTGCAATATGACAAACTTAGTAACTGGCTATTCATGTTTGTATTTATCGTTGAGAGAGCTGTGAAGTTTGCAATAAATTATTAAATAAATAAATATATTTAAAACTTCGATACTACTGACAAACAGTGATCTATTTAAACAGCCGAGTAATTATTAAAAAAAATACACTATCCAAGTATGTACTTTGTTATAATGTTGCAATTAAGATAACTGTGTGCATGTCATTAACAAATTGGACAGAAAAATGAGATGACAATCCTAAGTTAGAAAAGATATAATCATTATCAAATCTTAAACAATTTTTACTATTGAATGTATCATTCCCTTTAGTCAGGCCTTAACGTTACTTGGTTACTCACTAACTCTATTAATTTAATTTCAAGTTTTCAGTCGTGCAACTTATTTGTTAGAGAGAACCGAGTTGATTAGATTCCACATAAAAAATATTAAAATCGGTTAAAAACTCGGGAAGTTATGGCGTAACAGACATTGGGTCATTGAAGCTGATCCATGGGAGCTTCGCTCCAATAATAGGGATATTTTTTTTTTTAAATAAATAATGAACTTCATCTAAACTTATTTATTTCTGTAGGTTCATAATACGTCCATTATTCGTTTCTATACTAATGTTTTGTAATAGTTCTCTAAAAAGATACTTACTTGTTCAACCATTCCTGATAGTTTGCGGAGCCTATATCATAAAGAACATTGTTCTTTAGGTCCTGTGATCGCCTCGATAGGACGTTATATGATACGCTCGGTTCCTGAGGGGTTCCAATACGATTTTGAAGGGCATTCTTCCCAACCTCTTGCAGTATTTGTTCCGCAACATAATTCCGGCAATAATATTCATTCATCATTTGCCTAAAAATAAATTTTAATAACACATGAGTGGCATAAATGAATGAATGTAAAAAAGGATGTGGAAGAGGAATAAATTTGATAAAAGGTGAAAACTGTTACTTTAAAGCTTTAAAAATAATTAAAGATTATTCCCGTTTGTGAAGTAATTCTGGGCTCCACGCTATTACCCTGCTAATATAATATAGATCAATTATGCCGCTTATCTCTTGAACACTGTAACATTTATGCGATTATACTTTATTATTACTACTACTACACTATTACTATTACACTATATCTGGAAAAAGCTGGGAAGAAAAAATATTCAAAGCACTGCCTTCAACTCATGCCTGTAATACCCCTAAAAAGTAATAAGCTAAAGGTATCTTGGTCGATGACGATGGGCTTGATTGTTACGTGCAGACTGATATTCTTGCAGCCGGTGTTCGGAAACTCATTTAAGTTTTTTAAAAATATACGTAAATGAGTTTCCGAACAGTCGAGTTCTTTTTTAAATAATACTCTGTGTGGTGTGGTGTGGAACCGATAAAGTATCCGTTTTAAAGTTCGCACGCGCTCATTGGATGATTCTCAAGGTATTTAAGCCTAGAAACTACAAGACTGCGAAGCTGAATGCTGGCAACTATTTATTCTTTGATTGCTTTTGGGTAAATATTCATCTTTGCTTTTTGATCATAACATTATCAACAAGATGTCAAGGCGCTCTATTTTGTCCACAGGTTGTGTCGTACTAAAAACTTACAGATTGCTCACTGTTCAAAACTATACAACAGGATCTATAAGACCCACTTTATATTTAGACTCAAGGATATACGAGTAGTTCATGATCTACTTTTATGTATCTCTTGATTAAGATGAGACTGAAAATCGTCTCAGGTGAACAGTGAACATGATGATAATTAAAGTGAAATTCATATGCGCACGTGCACACACATATGCAAAATTGTTCATGCTTTTCTATTTTTGGTTTTCCAATGCTATCCCATATGATAATTTTGAATATAAAAATTTCCGGATTCAAACCCACAGGCTTTGGATGTCCGGTCCACTCTCCCTCGTTTAACCGCCCTCCCGGTTAAACTACCGAGTCTTGTTAACACCCGTCAAAATTTTCAAGTCATTTTACTCTTTGATAATCGATGAAGATGAACATTGAAAGTTCTTGTAGAAATTAGAAGTTAAATTTTTTAATTACATTTTTAAATGAGATAGATATCTTGAAGTTAGCCTATTCATATTTAGTTCTTACACTTCCGCGCACATTACACATTTGAATAAATAAATAAAATAAAATATGTGCAAAATCCGTAAAAAAGTGTTTTATTCAAATAAGCCTATTCAATTTAAAAGCTAACTTCATGGTGTCGCTTTTTCGTTGCATGCTGCGTGCGCAACTTACATTACATGTAAAACTTCACCCTCAATGCACCAAAAGAAGTATATCTTCAAAAAAGCGTGCGTGTACTGAGGTATGTAAGCGCGGCAATAAACTAGCTGCCCGTCCCGGCTTCGCACGGGTGGACAATATTCTTTAAATTATTTCTATTCTTAAATATTTTTCGGTTAGCGCCATCTAGCGTCCGGTAGTCGAACTACTTGCGGTTAACGCGTTGCTATCGTTGGTAACGTTATTAATACAATGGAAAAAGAGCAGGAAATAGAACGGACAGACAAACACACAAACACTGATCTGAGATTATAGATTTTTAAATGAGATTTCTTGAAGTAAGCCTATTCACTTTAACAGCGACTTAAGTGATCTCTGCCAAACAACTTTCCGTTGGATAGTACTGGGAGGTAGCGCAGGAAACGGTGGTGTAAACAAAAATAACTTTATTCTATACTTTATTATTCGAAAATAACGTTTCTTTTCTTATAAACTAAACAAAGTTTTATAATTTTTTTTTATATATTTTATGCATTTTTAATGCGATCTTATAAGATACATTATTTATAGAAACTAATAATTATAGAATTGGGAGAGCATTGGACCGGATTTCCAAAGGTTGCGGGTTCGATTCCCGCCTGAGAATTCACTTGTGACCCGAGTCGATTTTTTCTAGTATTTTTCTATTATAATAATTTATCTTATAAGATCGCATTGAAATTGCATAAAATATAAAAAAAAAACTAAAATGGCTGTTTCATCTTAATCGATTGACAAAACATTTGTAAAAATGTTTCTTTCGAATACGACAGGATGTTCCTCTCATTGATGAAACAACGCTGGCCTACAGCGAAAAATCAGGAAGGTACTAGAAAATTTCAACGAGTGTTCACAAGGCTCGGTAGCTCAATTGGGAGAGCATTGGACCGGATTTCCAAAGGTTGCGGGTTCGATTCCCGCCTGAGAATTCACTTGTGACCCGAGTCGATTTTTTCTAGTATTTTTCTATTATAATAATTTATCTTATAAGCAAGATTTCCGTATCTTAGCTTTTTCACATTGTATTTAATAAATTGGTTTATTAATTTATTAAAAAAATCCTTAGTCCTGATGTTCCTTTTATTAAATATGTCTGGTTACATAATTTACTTACACACTTTACACAGAACAGGCACTATTCTATATCTATTATTTTCACCCTTATACGCTCTCATATAATACATAAAAACAGAAAATGCAATACAAAAAGAAAATAATGACCGGCGACCCACCATAGATATTTTTCACAAAGTATAGGTATCTATAAGTTTATGAAAACATTTCTTTTCACTCCGTAACTTATTAATGCAAAAACATGAGGACAGAACTTTGACCACCACAGTTTTTGTGCTGGGCGGGTACTTCTTAATCCCTGAAATTCATCACAAATTATGAGGAAATGGGAGAGACGATGAATTTTTACACTATATTTTTAGGGATGAGATATAAAAAAATGAGGTCAATTCGCAGTTTGACGATGAACAAATCTCATTAACTGTAGTCGGTATTACCTGCCTATATGGCTTACTAGCTTTGGATATAGTTCGAGCTGTGCGTGATACAAAATACATAGTTGGTGTTATATATTCATAAAAAATATATATTTACTAGCTGACCCGGCCCTGCGTTACTGTGTTATAAATTAAAGTGAAACCTATCCTATAACCTGTCCTAAATGGGAACAAATTCGTTGCTTAATTTTGAAGTTGATTGCGACACTGTGACAGAGATTTTTTATTTATGTAAATAAAACAAATGCTACTTGTTTAAGTCTCAGTCTACAACATAGTTGACATAACTAATGCTTACCTGTGAAAACTTAGTGTAGACAACGCAGCGTCAATTGATCCATTAATAATGGAATTTTCTTTATCGTTGCTCAGGTCAATTCCATCTTCATTTATTCTACTCTCAGTATTTTGATTTGTATTTATCTCGCGAATCTCTCCACTTAACATAAAAGTAGGCATAAGATCGGTTCGTAAAATATCGTTAACATTGAAATCGTTATAAAACATTTGTAAAGTTTTTACGAAATGTATTATTAAAAATAAGAAAAATATTTCTTTTTCCATTATTCTGTTGCGATTGTCACTGCAGGAAACCAGACATGAAATGAGCAACTTTCTTGTACCGCATGCATTAGTTGAACGATGTGTTTACTCGAATTACGAAGCGGAAAATTCTTTAGAGATTGTGATTTGACGTGAATCTTAACTGTTGTTGGTGGAACTCATTTCGATTTAGAAAAAAACTCAAGTTGCTATAAAGTAAACTACTCTTGGAACATATTCTTTTAGAAGAAAAGTACCGACACAAAGTTAATTTGAAGTAATAAAAAGCTGAGCGATAGAATAAGAACTAGGAATATGGCCTATACTACATCGTTTACTTTACAATTTAACTAAATCGTGCACATTTAATTGTCTGAAATATATAAAAATTTTCGAAATATTTAGTGCAGTTTAGTAGACATTTGTCACAGCTGAATTAACTGTGTTACAAAACTGCTCCGTTTTTAGAACAGCTAAACGACGTTTAGCGGTTTTTCAAAAGTTTAGCAATTATGAAAATGAAAATAAACGTTGGATTGCAGTTTTTAGATCCAAATTTTGTCGCTAATGCAAGACTGTGAGTCGTTAAAACAATAATGACGGGACTCAAACTAGTTATACTCTATTGCCATAAGCTATTGATTTATTTAGGGGTATAGAATGGTTAAATTTTGTTAACTGTATTCTCAGGCAATAATAATTCATGTCTTTATTATTCAAAAACTGCAAAGTAATATTAAAAGTGAATTGAATATTTAATTAAACTACGAAAAAGACTATATTCTTTTTCACAATCTTAGAACATAGATACATCACCCCAAAAAGTGTAAAATATTGAAAATATACCGTTCAAACGGCAGTCTTAAAATTATTCCCGCCTCTTAAAAGCTTGTTTCTACCACCCATTGCGCTCGCACCCCACCGCTTTGTAAAAGGATCCATGTATTATTACAAATATTCGGATGTCATCTGTGCAACGTATGACGTGAGAACAAACCGAACTGCTTGCCATTAACATGTTTAGACGCAAATAAATTAGAAGCTAAGTACATATAGCTCACCGCGAGGAGACAGTCAAAATAGATGCTTATATAAAACAAATGAATAATATTTCCTTACTTTCATGTCTGTGAATTAAAATTTTAGATAAACTGTACTCACCTATAGCAGTCAGCCTGACTGCTTCTTGTAAGGAACAAAGAATATATATATTTTTTTTTATATAGAAAATAGGCATGCGCTTGACCACTATCTCGCCTGATGGTAAGCGTCGATGCGATCTAGGATGTGACGCGCCTGCCTAGAAGATACCTATTTACTCGTGACTTGAAGACCCCCAAATTGTATTTGTCAGGAAACACAGACTCAGGAAACACAGACTCAGGCAAAGAGTTCCACTCCTTAGCGGTACGTATCATAAAATTGAAACCAAAACGCTTAGTGCGACTCTTTGGTGTATCCACCATATAACGGTGTCGTCAATTTGTAAGTCTAATATAGTACACGAGTGATTATGCTTTTAAATCTATATAAAGAAATATAGTTAATATGTTTGTTTCTAATGTCAAAATAACGAAATGCATATGGTAGTATATACGGTGCATATAACAAAGAATCTATTTTTAAAAATGTTGTCTGTCTGTTTGTTTTGACTGAGGATTAGGAAAGGATAGGATGATTTCGACGATATTTTAAAGGTGGTCCCATGATGAAGACATCAGGGTTTGATGATGGCAGACCAGAGAAGTCGAGGGGAACTTTCAAAACTCGTAGGGGCGACTATTGCCTTTTTTTATTAATAAAAAGTATTTTTTATTTTACATTTGGGGTGGTTGGGATCTACCTCCTAGCGGTCCACCCCGGGCAACGGCATCATGGACCAACTCGGCCCTTGGTGACGGCTGATGATCCCAACGGCGGTGGTAGGCTCCGCAAGGGGCCGCCTGGCTCGCGACCACCATCCTGCCGAAGTCCGCCGCCAAGCAGCTTTGCTGCGTTCCGTCGGAGGGCGGGAATACCAGTGCCAATGGGGGTTGGTAATAAGTCAGTTGCGCAGCTTAGGACCGGTCTTGGTATCTTGGCTATGCTGTACCTGGTAACTCATTCTGGAGGGTAGCGGGATCCGAAGCACGGTTTAAGCCGCTGGCCGACCGCAGTTAGTAGGGGGCCCAACTAGCGCGCTAGCTACGCGTGAAAGGCTGCCCCGCCAGCTCGCGAAAAATCCCGAAATGCTCCACCGTGCCAGTTGGCGACTGGACGGGAGGACCCGGTGGCCATTTCGGGGGGGTTCGGGCGTCCCCGCAGTCTCCAGATGAGTTCCCTTTTTTTGGTCAGCTTAGCCCAAGAAAACTTCCTTTGGTCGACTAAGTAGCGTCTCGACTAAAATCCTACCCCCCAACATTCACCATTATGAAAAAAAAGAATAGGAAGAATCTCAAACAGCGGCTGCACTTCCTCCCATTTAAAGTGCACCTTGCGAACATTAGAGGACTGCACTCAAATCTCCATCCGGTCCATCACCATCTGGAGACCAAGAAGCCGCACCTATTCTTCTTGACGGAGACTCAGATAGCAACCCCGTCGGACGTGGCGTACCTCAACTACCCTGCTTACACACTTGAGCATAAGTTTAAGATGTGTGCAGGGGTCTGTGTGTTCGTCCGCAATGACATATGCTATAGGCGTCTCCGATGCTTTGAAAAATCCGGGTTTTCTGTTATCTGGCTTCTGGTGGACACAGGGGTAGAGAAGATGCTCTACATCTGTGTCTACCGATCGCACAGCAGTGACCGGGAGACGACTCGGCTCATAGACTACCTCACAGAGACGGCAGACTTGGCAGCTCAGCGATATCCAGCGGCGGAGCTTGTTTTTCTGGGGGACTTCAACGCTCACCACAAAGAGTGGCTGTTCCCATACCAGAAAACTGACCATGCTGGGAGAGAAGCGCGACGATTTGCCCTAGCGCTAAATCTTACCCAGCTGGTGGATCAGGCGACGCGAATTCCAGATATTGCTGGCCACACACCCAATTGTCTTGACCTACTGCTGACAACTGATCCACACAAACATTCGGTATCGGTCTCAGCTCCACTGGGATCGTCCGACCACTGTGTGGTGAAATCCGTATCAATCTGCTCTCCTCCAGATGATAGCCCTAAGGGCATGAGGCGAGTATGGCGTTACGAGTCAGCAGATTGGGACGAGATGCGTATTTTCTTTGCTTCTTACCCCTGGCGGCAAACTTGCTTCTCTTCAAGCGACCCTTCGTGCACCGCTGATGCGATCGCGGATGTAATTCGGCAGGGAATGGAGTATTTTATTCCATTCTCCGACATCCCGCTCGGTTACAAGTCCCGACCTTGGTATAATGCGGCCTGTGCTCGTGCTGAGGCCCGAAAACAATCTGCTTACCAAGCCTGGGTGCAAATCCGCGATCGCAAGGTTCGTGCACGGAGAATTCGAGCGAAGAAGAGAGCCTATAATTCGGCCGCCAAGTCATGCAAAAGGGTGTTACTAAAGGCGAGATTCGACCACATCAGCAGAATAGGGATGAAACTGTCTTCCTATCCAAATGGAAGTAAACAGTTCTGGTCCCTCTCGAAGTCAGTCGAAACGAATTTCTGCCCTCCTATGCTACCGCCATTGCTGAAATCTGACGGGTCACTGGCCCATTCTGCAGCTGAGAAAGCAAGTTTATTTGCCTCTCTGTTTGCGAGCAAATCCCGTCTTGACACCGGCTCTCAACAACCACCAAACATACCTCGCTGTGATTCTTCGATGTCGGAGATCACAATACACAATAAGCAGGTCCGTAGAGTCTTACTTAGTCTGGACGTGATTAAGGCCAGTGGTCCTGATGGCATACCAGCAAGAGTGCTGAAGTACTGTGCGCCTGAGTTGTCTCCTGTGCTAACACGCTTGTATCGCCTCTCTCTCAACACAAAACCGTCCCAAAATCCTGGAAGCTTGCCAATGTGCTCAGTGACCGTCAATATGGCTTTCGCCGAGGACGCTCAACTGGGGATCTTCTGGTCTATATCACGCATTGCTGGGGCGAGGCCCTCGAGATGCACGGCGAAGCACTTGCCGTGTCACTTGACATCTCGAAGGCTTATGACAGGGTCTGGCACGCAAGTCTGCTGCGCAAGCTTCCTGCGTACGGTATCCCCGCTGACTTTTGCAGTTGGATAGCCGACTTCCTGACTGAACGATCGATCAGAGTTGTTGTCGATGGCTGCTCCTCTGACTCAGTGCCTATTGATGCCGGAGTTCCTCAGGGGTCTGTTCTTTCTGCGACGCTTTTCCTGCTGCACATCAATGACCTGTTAATACCAGGAATTGTTGGGTATGCAGACGACAGTACTGTTGTAGAGAGATACCTGTCTAGCGCAAAAGCCAGCGGCGACGACGTGATGTTCATGAGAGAGGCCATGGTTGAGCGAATAAACCAGAGGCTAAACTACGTTTCCCAGTGGGGCGATAGTAACCTCGTAAATTTCAACGCCTCCAAAACACAAGCGTGTCTTTTCACGGCAAAAAGGAGTTCCTTCCACCTCACTCCTACTTTCCGAGGTACATCTGTACCTGTGACCGACAGCCTCGAGCTTCTTGGCATGGAGTTGTCTTCAGACCTTAACTTCGGCGCCAACATCGAATCCAAAGCTCAAATTGCAGCCAGAATGCTGGGCGTCCTAAATAAGGTCAAGCGATATTTCACGCCAGGACAGCTTTTAACACTCTATAAAGCTCAAGTCCGATCTTGCATGGAATATTGCTGCCACCTTTGGGATGGCTCAGCAAAATACCAACTTGCTGCACTGGACACGATTCAGCGCAGAGCTGAGAGGCTCATCGGGGACAACAAATTGGTGAAGAGCAAGCTTCACACCTTAGCTCATCGCCGCAAAGTTGCCTGTCTGGCGGTCTTCTACAGACTGTACTTTGGAGAGTGTGCTCAAGAGCTGCATCTGCTCATACCGCCATCTCCTTTTTTCCATCGGACATCCAGACGCACTGCAGGCTACCACCCTTTCTTGGTTGATATTCCTACCTGTCGTACCAAGCGCTTTTCAACATCCTTCATAACGCGCACAGCAAAGGATTGGAATTCCCTCCCTGCGTCTGTATTTCCGAGAACTTATAACCCGTCTATTTTCAAGGCCAGGGTGAATAGGCACCTTCTGGGTTAGCTCGTTCCATCGTGGATTCTGTCATGGCCCCCGGGCTTGATTGGGATCAAGAGCAAACCCATCCTAAATAAAAAATAAAATAAAAAATACATATTAATTTAAAGCACTACAATTTAATAAAGGTCTAGAGTAGATCTGATGACGGAGCCGAGAGTAATTTTTGAGCTCCTCTGGCGTTTCATTTTTTCTCTTCTTATAAACTTTTTTTTTTTGTTTCATCGTTTCCGTCTATCTTTTTGCGTCTCAAGTTACCATCGTCTCCTCATTCGAGAAGCATCCTTGCTCGGGCTACCCATCACTTAATATCGTAAAATAAATTAATTTTTAACAAAAAAGCCGACTGCTAAAAGTAAACTAAAAAGCAAAAAATTAATTTACTTCGCACAAACTAATACGTATTTCCATTGAATTAAATAGAAATTATTAAATAATTATTTTATAATTTTGAAGATATTACCAATCTTTCTAACAACTAACGATAATATTAGTAGGTAATTATCACGAAATATCTGTTCTGTGGTAATTGTCAGTACTCGGCGACCGAGCACTAGCACAACTACACCTCCCTTCCCTGCGTCAAAATAAATAAAATAATTATTTAATCATTTCTATTTAATTAAATGAAAATGCGTATTACTTTGTGCGAAGTAAATTTTTTTTGCTTTTTAGTTTACTTTTTGAACTTTTTTTGTTTAAATAGATCGTTATGTTTATGCCACTTTAACTCTTGCCACGTTGTTATTAACGTTAAATAAATCAAATTGAAAACAGCTCCCGTCAACGATCTCCCATTATTAACTTCCAAGAGACGGAGTCATCTTTTTCAACTGAATTTTAATTTATTGAATACTGTACTGGGTCTAATTATCGCGATATTTTTATATATTATTTATAGTAAGGCCAATACAATTCGACGTAGCTTGAACACGAAGTTTTATGGTGTCAACGAGCCGTGAATTTACGCGCTTTATAGCCATTGAATTTAAAACTTATGGACAATCGTGTACGCAATACTTACATTATGACATGGCACTTCTCAAGTACATGACAATTAGGCAATGAAACAAATAATAATCTCAATATTATTTAATACATATATAAATACAAAAAGATTTGATAAACTAAAAAGGTCTAGGAGTAATTGCAACAATTTTTATATTTCATAACTGCCTTTGCTAATTATGAGCTAATTATTGCCAAGTATTATTTAAAACATATTAGTCCAATTTTACAGTATTTACTCACAGGATAACTACTTAAAAGTAATTTCATTTGTTTTATTTTTGACTTGTAGAAGCACTATAGCATATTGTTAATAAGCAAGTAGTCCCTACTATTCTACAAGAACAATTTTATGCATGCATCTAAGTTTAAAACTTTAAATAATTTACTTTTGTTTTCATAAAAATCTATGTGTTACAAAATATAAAATGAAAGTCTATAAACATGGTATAGTCTCCGGCAAATAAGTTGAACTTATGCTGCTGTAATAATTTTCAAATTATTTTAAATGATTTTGAAATCACGTGACATGCGCAGTAGTGAGTAATGTACCTAAACTTGCTACTGCGCATGTCACATGATTTCAAAATCATGTTCAACTTATTTGCCGAAGACAATAAGTGGTATGTAGGAGTGGACAACACAGCTTTAAAAATAAAATGACCTTTATTACAGCAGCATAAGGTAGATCCAAACCGTAAAGCATAATGCTTGATGCACATCAGTTAACTATACATACACCACATAAAAATTTACATAGAGAATATTATTCCCAATTCTTAATTTAAGGTAACACACAATTTTATTTCATTTATAGATAAGGAGATAACTTTTTAATTAGAAAATTTAAATATGACAACTATACCTTATATTTAACATAGAAGTAAAACTTGTAAATAAAATTTTACATGATTTATTCATGCTGTCAGTAAAATATCCCAATTGATTTCATTGTTGTATACCTCTTGTTCTAGCCAAAGCTCATAATTTTCTTTAAATTCCTCATCAAGTTCAATATTATTCTCAAGAATACTATTAATATCAGTTTCATAGGGAGACAGATCTAATTCATGTTCACCACCTGTGCCATATCTTCGCAAGTTGAAACGATCAACACTAACCCTCAATGCACTTTCTTCATCTTGAAAATCCCAAGGTCTAGCATCAACATCATTGCCAAATGCCCAATCATCATTTAACCTGTGTCGTACCTTCGAATAAATAGCACTTATTGTCTTCATATTAGTCTTCCTCCACTGTCGTCCCAAATACTTTGTTTGCATTTTTAGAAGTTTTAGTACATAAAACTGCATAAGAGCATGTCTAACTTTAAGTGTGCGTTTCAAAATGGGTGCACTTTTAAACACCACAAGCATCATGATTCGAGCATTTTTCCATTTTGTTAATTTATTCAATATTCTCAGTAAGTTTATACATGAGAAAACATTTCTCCAAGAATATGGAACTGAAGAATCTCCAATATCCAAACATTCTTTTGTTAGCTCTGGCTGTTCGCCAATAACACATGCTGGAAAATCAAAAATGGGTATAGAATTCTTAGCCCCAACATAGGATAAGATATTTTGATTAAAAAATTTCAGTACTAGTGGCATACAATTGGCATACACTAAATGTTGTGACATAAATTCAAATTGATAAACATGATTTAGTTTAAAATGTTTCAGAAGTAGCAAAAGTATGGCAGTGACAGCTTTAACAATGATTTCTTTATGCCTATTCACATCAATACCAAGTTTTAAAGATTTCAATACTGTCATTGGCATTTCCTCAGGTAAAAGGTCTGCCATTATATTTATGGAATATGTTTTAGCAGTGGAAGTGGGAGCAGCTGCCAAGAGTATCTTCAACAGAGCTATCATATATTGAGGAAGATTAGGAACCATAGCTCTATATAAGATTTCTGCTTCAGTTTCCTCCACTTCCTTTTCACCTTTTGTAAGTGGGCTTCGGGCAATTTCTATCTCTCTTTCTATTTGTATTTCTGATAGACTAGTATACATGTGCTTTTTGAGTATTTCCATGCCTTCATGTATGGGTTGTGGCAGTCCAGCTATTGTTTGTCTGTCTCCTGGCAATGAGTAACCAACAAACTTGATGCGGACATTATCCAAAAACATATCAATATCCTTCTGTCTTACTTTCGACTGCCAAGGCAGGCTTCTTGGGAGTGGAGGAGGAGGAGGTGGACTATCAAACTGTTTAAAATACATATAATATGGACACTGTTGGTTGTTGTCACCTCGTGTTCCTTCACTAGGTATTGATTGAAACTCCATGGAGTCTTCAGATCCATTACCAGTTTCCTCTTTGTCAACAAATATTTGCTCCTCTGATTCATCTAAAGAAGTCTGTTTCATGAATGCCTGTCTTCTGATTGCACGGTCAATGTATTTAATTTTTCTCTGTTCTGGATTTTGATTTTCTAACATGTCCGCAGCACTTGGTGGAGGTGAGCTGGCTCTCATACCTTTTATAATTTCAAGTGTATCTTCTGTCACACTGGGCAATCCATGTTTTTCTCTTAAACTTGCTTTCCTTTCTTTTAATTCTTTGGTGCCTCCCAAATACACAAGTAAAACTTTCCACAACAGTAAAAGGACCTTTTTCATTGGAAAATGTGGTGTTGTTCCAGCACACAAATGTGTGACCATACTCAATAATTTAACTGGTAACAGTTCATCTCCAAATGGTTGTCCTAATTCTTCTTTAAAGTTTTGTACCAAATGAGTGTATTCTGAATCTGGATTATCTTTTTCTGTTCTCATGTATTCTGTTATCAAATAGAGTACAGATAATATAACACGAAGGTTGGTTGAGTCTGCAAGAGATTCTGCTAGTTTCCTTGATGCAATAGCACTACTTCTGACAATTTCGAGGTTTAGTAATTCTACAAAGGCTGTAAATGTGCCCAGTTCATATAAAGTCATAACATTGACACGAGCCCAATGTGCTTGCTCTGCATCCGACTGTACCTCAGCCCAACAACCTTGTGCCAAATAAAATATACACCTTGTTGCACGCATCCGTATCTCAGTAACAGCAACATCTAAATGTTCTAGTAACTTTATTATAACTGTTCGTTGTTGCGTATTGTTCAATCTTTGCCAACTTGGAGGGTAATTGAACTCCTCCATGATATCCTCAAAGGCTTTCACATTTAACTGAAACTCTGGATGTTCGGTGTAGCTGTAGAGCTCCGCTATCTCGTTTATCTGAGTGTCACAGTCGTCATACACGAAGTCCAACTCTGGACTCTCCATGTCGTTTACACAATCGCCTTCTTCCATCGGGCGGCGTACGTCAGGCAGTTTTGCAGCTCCTCTACGGCCGTTGCCGTTAGTACCCATTCTTTTAGCACTTACAAATGATTCACATTTGTACACTAATTATCAAATTCTTCATGAAAATATAGTACAAACCAGAGTAGTAAGAAAAACAAACATAATTATCCCGAATTCGTAATGCGTGATGGATTGTAGTCACAGATTGAATTGAAATGCAATATACACTAGAGGTGTGTAAGTACTGTGAGTAATGTATTACGCGATATATAACCCGAGCGCGTACTGAAACAGTACGTATTACCTGGCAAAATTTTGCATGACACGTCATGTCACAGTACCTGAGAGTCTAGCGCCTGTCGAACAGTGTTCGACGTTCTGTGGTCGCGTTATACTATGACATGACATGCTCTCTGCACGGCTAGTCGTTCGGCCGGACGGTTTGTCTCTGTCATGCCATGTTATTTGGAAAAAATATATTTAGAACAGTATTGCGTTCGCGGTAAGGATCATATTTCTGTTGCACTGCCCCGTGTCGTGTAGAACGTAGGTCATAAACCTTGCGAGCTTTTTTCGTATAATTGTTTTTGATTTGTAAAAATGCATGCATAGTTTTCATTCAATTTAGCAATTACACGGTCAAGGTTTATTGTATGCAATACAGATAAAAAAAGGTTAATAGTAAATTATGTGTAAAATTGTTGTGTAAACTGTAAATAAATAGAAACAGTAGTGCTAGTGTGTGTAAGTAAATAACTTTATTTGTTTAAATTCGGCATGGCGATGATCGGACACAATGTTCTTCATTCATCATGTCATGTCGCAAATCGTGATGCGATGTAATCGCATGTGTTATGAAGAACGTAATATGATCTGTTTTAATAAAGGGTCTAGCTAACAATAACAACCTATCGCTTTTCCATTACACTCAGTACAAACAATTCCGCGCACATTGATATATATTCTACCAATAGAAAAAATGTGTGCAAATACTTTTGAATTTAGAACACAAATCAGGTGAACTGCGATGACAGACTAAAGTGAACTGTATAGCGTGCAATGGAACATAGCGACTGTTCGGGAGGGCATATCTAGTACAGTAAGTAATAGCAGGCCGTTCGTATAGCGCGTCATTCGAAGTTATATGGAGTACTGCGTACTGTTCTAATGTCATATTACGCGATACGAAATGTCATGTCATATGGCAGTACGTTCTAACGTACTGTTTGGCGCATGTCTAATATACACAAAGAAAAGATAGAGAACCATTATACGTATAGTCTATGGTATAACCCTAAAGCACTGATAACACTGACATTCAGCCTCAGCATTCAGCATACTTGTATTTTTTAATAAGATTTTATGGTTAGATACGACTTTTTAAGACATGATTACATATTCAGTAATTAATTTTCTTAATAAGAAGATGTTGAATGACGACGAAAGCTGATATAATGATAGATATCTTGTGTATGACGAATGAATAAAATACCCCTTTTATTAGTGAAGCGCATGAATGGATTAACGAAATGCCCACTGTCCTTATCTGATCGGAAGTAGTGTTACCAAACTATCAATAGTATTTCTATCGATTTTTTCATCTGAAAAATAACGTGCTATCGATAGGCCTATTCTATTGATAGAATCAGTAGTATCAATTATATCGATAGCCCAAACATGTCAATACTATTGAAAGTGTGCAATACTATCGATAGTATTGTTGCCCGTAAATAACAAACAATTGATAGTATCGATACTATCTATCTTCTTGGTAACGATACTATTGATAGTATCGAGACTATCGATTGTTTTAGATTATCGATAGTCTTTAATTCTGCAATAGTATTGGGTATATTTTTACAGCAATGTAATAAAACGCAAACTATTTTGCATTATTACCGATCTGTGCTACTCACGTAAATTTAAGCGTATCATTTGAAATTATTTGTTCTAATGTTGATTTATTGACTGCTATGCTTTTTTTTATTCAGAATGGGTTCGCTCTTGATCCTAATCAAGCCCGGGGGCAAAGACAGAATCCACGATGGAACGAGCTAACCCAGAAGGTGCAAGGCCGGATCTACCATATGGCTTTTTGGGCTTTAGCCCAGGGCCCCGTGGATTCAAGGGGCCCCCAGCTAAGTCAAGTCAAAGTCAAAAATAGATTATAAAGCGAAAGAATCCATAATTTTATTAAATTAAAGAGATCGTATGATTTGCAGCCCTGCGAATCCTGACATTAATCAAACACATTCAATTCATTTAATTCAAGTCTACGTTCAGGTGTAGGTACTTCAAACTGGCAGTTAAAATGTTGGGCTGCCATTACACATTCATCTCAATCGTGCTCTGCTGTTTCCCTCTCCCTTTCTATCTCGCTAGAATTATTTATAAGTACCATTATTTATCATTTTTATTTAGTATTTTTAATTATTTATAACTAGTAGGATAGAAAGAAATGGATTTTTGGAGGAATGTAGCGGATCATGATCCAGATTGAATGTGCAATGGCCCTGACCTCCTGGACTCCCGGTATGCATCTCTGTCAAACGAAACGGGGATATCCCCGTCGATTTTTTACTGACGACAGTATATTGTCTTAATTTTAGAGAGTTGTGGATAACTGCTTAAAACATTTTACACGTTACAATTTTGTATTTTAATTTGGCTCATACAATCAAATTTTCTATAGAATTTTTCACAGCGCCGCGGCGCGCAGCCCATTAAATTGTATTTCTCATAAAACTAAATCTACAGTGCAATCAGTGCAAAAATCGTGAATTAGGCCAGGAGACCATCGTAGAACAATACAGCTGGATCAAGGATACGGAGGTACCTCCAAGAAGACGACCGGCAGATTCCAAGGTGCCGGTCGTCTTCTTGGAGGTACCTCCTAGAAGGTACCTTGGAGGTACCTCCAAGGTACCGTCATTTTGGATTTGCCTCTGAGTTCAAATCCAAAATTAAGTAAGAAACGGGTAAAGATAAATCATAAACTAAATTCTCATACATAAACTCTGGTTTATGTCTGGTTAATGTAAGCAAGTATGGCCAACTGACATTGACGTATTTTTAGTCTATGTATTAGCGATGCGACAAAACCTCTCGTTAATCGCAAAGTGAATTTATTTTAGTACTTACTTACATATAGATCACCCAGTTAATTCAACTAGATACTAATAATACACCTTTTTCAATCTACTATCGTTACCATTTATTATTTATTATTTTTTGGGAAGCAATTTTGGAAAGATTTTATTCAGTTAATAAAAAAATACAAAGCCCTGGTTTAGATATTTCTGAAGGATATAAGTTAATTGGGTTATTAAAAGAGTTTGTTACCAACATAAGGCAACAATCAAATCAGAAGCTAAAGGATTACGAAGAAAAAGCCAAAAAATTAAGTACAAATGTGGAAACTAATATTTGTATTAGTTTCCAACTAATATTTATATTAGGTTCCACATTTGTACCTACTTAATTGATTGATTGAGTGATTAATAGTTATATCACTGATAACTAAGAGACGCATTACATCAAAGTATTCTGATAATTCTACAGAGAAAGATGTAGTAAACGACGCCCAATAGTTTAAAACAGACACGCTAAACGTTGCACTAAATAAACTGAATACGAATTTAAATCAAATAAGTCAAGTATATGAAACATGTAGAAAAAAAAATATTTTTTTAATGTATTTGCAAGAAAAAAACATGCAGCTCATTGATTTAGAAAGTGCACGTAAGGTTATTGACTATTATCCCGATGATGTGGATGAATATTAAGTCAATGAACGCATCCCATTAAAAACTTATTTGCTTCAGTCGACAGAGTCCTACTCGTCTTGCGTAGACATTATTTATGAAAATGAGCTTATTGACGTATTTCCAAACTGCTTTACAATGTTAAAAATATATTGAACCTTACCAATCACAAACTTTGAAGCCGAGCGCTCCTTTTCCAGGATAGTATATATAGGGAATAAATACAGAACGACGTGTCAAACTCACGACTTAACCAGTTATCCATTTTGTCCATAAACGTTGATTCAACTAAGAACCTAGAATGTGAGGAGCAAATTAAAAAAAAATTGCCAAAGGAAAAAGCAGAAAGATTGCTTTATAATTTGTCAATTTATTTACGGATGTATAACACTAAGACAAAATTTAAATCAAATATTTTTCTGTCTAATTTTTTCTATACTTTGAGTAATTAGGTGGGTCCCTAAGTAGTATTAGCCCAGGGCCCCCAAACTCACGGTCCGGCCTTGAGAAGGTGCCTATTCACCCTGGCTTAGAAAATAGACGGGTTATAAGTTCTCGGAAATACAGTCGCAGGGAGGGAGTTCCACTCCTTTGCTGTGCGCATTATAAAAGAAGTCGAGAAACGCTTGGTGCGACAGTTAGGAATAGCGACCAAGAAAGGGTGGCAGCCCGCAGTGCGTCTGGTTGTCCGATGGAAGAAAGGTGATGGCGGTATGAGCATATGTAGCTCCTGAGCACACTCTCCAAAATACAATCTGTAGAAGACTGACAGACAGGCAACTTTGCGGCGGTGAGCAAAGGTGTGAAGCTTGCTCTTCGCCAATTTGGTGTCACTAATGAGCCCCTGAACTCTGCGCTGAATCGTGGCCAGTGCAGCAAGTTGGTATTTTGCTGAGCCATCCCAGAGGTGGCTGCAATATTCCATGCAAGATCGGACTTGAGCTTTATAGAGAGTTGAAAGCTGTCCCGGCGCGCCGGGATATCGCTTGACCTTATTTAGAACGCCCAGCTTTTTAGCTGCAGTTTGAGCCTTGACCTCGATGTTGGCGCCGAAGTTGAGATCTGACGTCATCTCCATGCCAAGAAGCTCGAGGCTGTCGGTCTCAGGTACAGATGTACCTCGGAAAGTAGGAGTACGGTTGAAGGAACTCCTTTTTGCAGTGAAAATGTGCGTTTGCGTTTTGGAGGCGTTGAAATGGACGAGGTTACTGTCACCCTACTGGGAAACGTGGCTCAACCTCTGATTCGTTCGCTCAACCATGGCCTCTCTCATCAATATCACGTCATCACCGCTGGCTTTCGAATCAGATAGGTATGTCTCTACGGCAGTACTGTCGTGCGCATACCCAACAATTCCTGGTATCAACAGGTCATTGATATGCAGCAGGAAGTGTCGCAGAAAGAACAGACCCCTGAGGAACTCCGGCATCAATAGCCACTGAGTCAGAGGAGCAGCCATCGATAACTACTCTGATCGACTATTCTATCAGGAAATTGACTTTCTAATTACAAAAGTCAGCGGGGATTCCATACGCAGGAAGCTTGCGCAGCAGACTAGCGTGCCAAACCCTGTCAATAGCTTTGGAAATGTCAAGTGACACGGCAAGTGCTTCGCCGTGCATCTCGAGGGCCTCGCCCCAGCAGTGCGTCATATAAAGTAGAAGATCTCCAGTTGAACGTCCACGGCGAAAGCTATATTGACCGTCACTGAGGAGATCATTGTCTTCGAGGTACGAGAGCAACTTACTGTTCCGCACTTTTTCCATAACTTTACATAGTATGGAAGTGATGGCGATCGGTCGGTGATTGCATGGGTCGGTACGACTACCCTTTTTAGATACTGGCTACACATTGGCAAGCTTCCAGGATTTTTGTACGATTTTTGTTTTGAGAAAGAGGCGATACAAGCGTGTTAGAAAAAGGAGACAACTCGGGCGCACAATACCTCAGTACTCTTGCTGGTATACCATCAGGACCACTGGCCTTATCCACGTCCAGACTAAGTAAGACTCTACGGACCTGCTTATTGTGAATTGTGATTTCCGACATTGAAGAATCACAGCGAGGTATGTTTGATGGTTGTTGAGAGCCGGATTGCTTTAAAATTTTGAACAATACTATTGTAAATTCACAAATTATCGATAGTTAAAACAATCGATAGTGTCGGTACTGTCGATTCTATCGAAAGTATTGTTACCAAGAACATAGATAGTATCGAAACTATCAATAGTTTGTTATTTACGGGCAACAATACTATCGATAGTACTGCACTCCTTCAATAGTATTGCCCCGTTTTGAGCTATCGTTACTATCGATACTACGATCGATAGTCCTGCTATCTATTCCCTATCGATAGATTATCGATAGTCCACTATCGATCGGCAACACTAATCGGAAGGATATTGTAGTCTTGTTGTAGAGATTGAAATTCGCGTATTTAGAGTCGCTTGTTAAATGTTTTGCTTAGTGAAATAATGAACTTGCCCTTGACTACAAAAAAAAGTTTCAAAGCAGCACTACAGCAGTTGAACAACCGAAACCATCAACAACTGCTTCAGCCGAAGCCACTGAAACGGTTGATAATGACTGATTCAGATTCTGAGGAACCATCATAATTTGTTGCGGTTTTTTTTGCAATTAATTATTGTCCTACTTTTTCACATTCTTTAATTTTTTGGTTCTTTCTAGCCCTTTTTGTAAAACTCAACTTATGTAGTTAGCCTTTATACAAAAAGAAAGGTGGCAACACTAATTGTCAAACATTTCAGAAATGGGTGTGTACGTTTTGTTTCCTTTTATGTAGAATTATTTAACATGTCTTTATAGATTATCGTAATTCGTTAAATTTGATTGTAATTAGTTAGTTGTTGACTGCAGCATTAGTGATTACATACTCTTTGTGCAGCATACCTTTACTTGGAACAGTGTGTTTAAGGTAAAAATAAATAAGTCGATCATCACATCAAGTAAATTCAACGACATAAACATAAATCAAATGAATTTAGGTATAGTTATTAATTTTCAGAATTAAATAAAATGGCAGAATTAGCAGCCTTACTGCAAACAGAAATACCAGAAGGTCGAAATCACCTCACCGACAGCCACACTAATCTTGAACGGGTTGCGGAATATTGTGAAGCTAACTACTTCCAATCTGAAAATAAAAGGCTTGCATTGGAGAGTACAAAAAACTACACGACTCAGTCACTAGCCAGTGTAGCTTACCAGATTAACACATTGGCATTTAACTTCCTTCAATTACTAGAACTACAGACTATGCAACTTGCTGAAATGGAAGGTCAGATGAACCACATTGCTCAGACAGTGGCTATACATAAAGAGAAAGTAGCAAGGAGAGAGATTGGCGTGCTTACTGCCAACAAAGTTATTACCAGACAATATAAAATAATAGCCCCTGCAAACCCTGAAAAACCAATAAAATATGTGAGAAAGAGCATTGATTATGGAGGTAATTTTAAACAAGCAAAGTCTGTAATTTTATTTTGTTAACAATTATTTTATTTATTCTGATGTAGCTGTAAATTATTTAAAAATATATTTCTTGAACATAAAAGTAAATATTGTCATGTTAATATGTAACATTGCCTTTTGTTGTTCTGGTAATTTGAATTGTTAATTTTAGTTCTTTTTTTGCAACATGGCAAGGTTTTTTTTTATTTTCTTGATCGAGCTTTGATTAGTTTAAGTTGTGTTAAGGTAATGGTAATATCATTACTACCATTGTGTTATACTAGTGTCAGACCGATGTCTACAATAAATAGTTCAAAGCAAATATTTAAGATTTATATGTATGATAGATATATATGATATGATAGATGATGTAGAAAGATAGCTCTAGAGCAACTTCTAGAGCTGATTTGAAACACTAAATTCAAAATAGTAAGAAAAAAGTGTTTCAATAAACATGCAAACTTGTCTTGACACTCTCAGAATGTAACATTCTGCCACATGTGTCCATAAAGTCTAACTATTCTCATAGAAGTTCATTAAATTTCAAGAATTAGTAAGAAATCTTTGCTAGTAAGTTAGTATCTTTTGCCGAAGGTGACTGAAGCTTCAATCGGACATTAGTTATCACTAATAGTAATTAAATGAAATGACCCAAATATTGAATTAGATGTTTCTAAAAAACCGATAGATTGATGTTTGAATCCGATATTTTCTTAAAAATAGCGTATCTTTAAATTTACCTTTTGTTGTCTTTACAAATACAGCTTTGGATGACATTGGCCATGGAGCACGCTGGAACAGTGGACAGTCCGGAACGCCACGGGGACGTCGTTCTGGGTCAGTGCAGAGTTCAGCAACTCTGCCTGCACCCACCACCAAGCCTCCAACACCGCCTGCAGCTGTGCGTGCTGCAAATGCAGCCAACACAGGAACTTTGGGACGTGGTACTCTGGGTATGTTATTGCCAATGTATAGAAAATGTCATAGTAGTTTTATTTAAGATTAAAAACTTTTAGGTTTTTAATAACTTCAAAGTTATTTATGTAATTGTGTTTGATATTTTTTTTTCTTTGGTAATCATTAAGTTGGTTCTTTAATGCAGGCAAGTCATCGCGAGAGTATCGCACGCCGCCCGCTGTGGCGCCGCCCCAGGTACCGTCCCATTACGCTCCTAACTACCCACGGCGACCACCTGGTTATTCGACGCTACCTATCACCCAGCCTCAGGTTCAGGTTTTTATTGTTAACATAAAAAAAATTACATTGCGTCTTCCTGCTGCCACTATATTAAGTATTTATGTAAATTCTATTGTCCATTAGGGGTCATCCATAAATTACATCATACGTTAAAGGGGAGAAATGGAGGAGTTAAAAGCTTTGTGATGTCACATGTTTAAATTTAAAATACTAAAATGTGAAATTTGTATTTGAATAAAAACTAAAAAGATTACGAACTTAATCTACATTTGTTAACGCAACAACATTCAATTTCTAGAGCGCCGTTGTAATGCTAGTGAGACACGAAAATTCACGAGAGTTCTGAATGGAAAGGGTTTGAGTAGGTTTAACCCTTGACTTCCCTTGATGAAGGAGTGGGTCCAATGTCCTTGGACACAAGATGATTAAGTTTTGTATCTTTAATTAACATAATTAGTTGTTTATTGTTTCCTAACTAGTCGTTTGTTTTCTCTGTTATCTAAAATATTTGACTTATGTTGATATTATAAAAGATTATTTAATAAAAATAAGAAAAAATTAAAATAACAATTATTTATGGTTATTTTTAAATACATGCTTTAAATTTAAATCACATTAGGGGGAGGGGGTTCCATAAATGTGGCAACCTGTAGCAAGGATGGAGAAGGGGTTAAAAGACTTTTAACCCCTCCCCACGTCCTTGCTACAGGTATTACAGCTAAAAATTCATGTGACAATTTATGGATGGCTCTTTATGAAGAAACAGTCAATAACTTAAAATAACAATGTCATCCTTGGCTTAGTATTTACAATTTTTTTTTCAAAATATGCTTACTTAAGGGCCATTTTAATGTTTCGCACCATCTTTAGTTATTTAGGCAATATTGCTTTTATGACATACTTCTTATTCATCATTTCCAAATGAAACAACACTTAATTGTGTTTAAATAATGTTCAAAGGTTGGAATGGTGCACCCAAATCAACATCAATCACCATCAAACTACTCCCAACAAGACCTGCACTCTAGCATGCCACGTAAGTGTTAATTAACAATATTTGTTTCATTTCAATTTGTGAAAAATATTAATAAAGTTCTTTATTACTCTTTTAGCACCACCCTCTCCTTTGATTGGCTCTGATGGAGAACACAGCCAGCACTCCATGAGCTTGCCTGGGCAGGTCGGTAAACTTGGATATCTTTATTAATAGAAAAGAACAAGAAAATATGAAATCGTTCCTTTCATGGGCCTAGCTAGAGGGGGCAGAAGAATACGCTGCTCGTCACTGGAACTAGTTGCCAATATAGTTTTGTGATAAAATTTACGTTAGAAGCAAGAAATACATTCCACATATTTCTTATTTTTGATGGATATTCTAATAATATTTGTTCTTGGACAGCGTGGTTCGTCGTCGTCTGCGGGCGGCGCTTCGATTCGGGGAGGTTCGGTATCACCTCCGCTACCACCCCCTCCTATGGACGATGAACTCGCCCACGACGCCTTCGGACGTCCACACCATCTTAACGTAAGTGCTTGTTATCAACAGCAGTCAGTAATCAGTTTAAGCAAAATTAGTTATTGTACAAGGTACAGAGAGCTACAAAGTTCTTGACCTAGAAGTCAACGCCATTTGTCATAGTTGCAGTTTTCAATGTAGTTATTGAATGGCTTAAGAATCGACCTAGTATTATCAAACTGCCAATAAATGTGCCTACAATGGTATTTTATTGCAATATCGTTATGATGACGGTTTCTAGACATAAGTCATATATACACTTGCCAGATGCCCTGTATTTTACGACTTACCCCATTTTTTCGGTTACAAATTTGTAGGAACCCTTAATTAGGTAAATTGAATACAGGGTAACCAAAGTTTCCGTATTTTTATCAATTGGTTAAATAAAATAGAGATTTTTTGTTTAACGTTTCGACTAACAATTACAAAAAAAAAAAAAATTTTTATCCTAAAACAATATTAAATTGTCTCCCGTAAAAAAGACTGAAACCAGTTTTTTTGATGTAGCTAACCCTTTAATCACGCAGTAACAGGTGGCGACCCTAGTTATGTATCTATCTGTCATTAAAATTACAATTTGTACCACAGAGCAAGATGAACGCGCCTTACTCGAGCGCAGTGCCAGCCATTGTGCCGGATGAAGAGGATTTGCCTGGATGGGTGCCCAAAAACTATATTGAAAAAGGTAATCAATTTCAAATACCCTTATATAGGGTGTTTGTAGGGTTTCCTTATTCTTCTCTTATAATGAGAATACCATAAATGGCGTCTATACATTTCTTCTGATTAAGTAATTAAAAATTTAAGTAATCCAACATACATGACCAAAAGTGGCTTCAACGCCCGATGCGTATCCCCCCCTTAAATCACCGCTTGCTAGAAGTAATTCTTAAATAGATGAAATATAGCATTCTACCGATTATTTATGGGATTTGTTTATTTTGGTAAATTATTACCAATTCGAGTCCCGGAAGAGGCAGATTTTGTGATAAATACGAACATTTGTACGTGATTGTATGTAGAGATATAGTTATATATTAATATTTAATATCTAGGTATCGTATATGTATGTCTGTGCATTACCCTTGTATCCAAAATACACGCCTTAGAGCCTTTGCGCACCACTTTTTTAAAAGCGCCGTCGACGGGCGTCGATACAAATGCGTTACTCACGCGAGTAAAACGCAATTTGACTATGAATTTACGTAGGTATTTAAAGTTCTACCTCCAATAGCATAAATTCAGTCTCGCGCTTAAATCGGTATCTGTATTGATACAATGACGACCGTTTGGTGCAACGGTAGCGATCCTGCCTTTCACACCGACGATCCTGGGTTCGAATCCCGGAAGGGGCAGATGTTTGTGTGATGAATACGAGCCTTTGTATCTGAGTCATGGCTATTTATATATGTTTCTATTAATATTACATATATATGTATAATATATGTATGTCTATCCGATACCCTAATATCCGCATATTAATTCCGCTTGACCACTTGTCAGTCCGCTACGGCGCGGTCCACCCCTCTCTACCGACCCTATGCTGCGCGAATTGTGAAAAAAAATGTTGGCCTCTTAGATAAAAATGCCATTTTCTCGCTAAATAATGAAGTTAGGACGAAACAAAAAAAACAAGCTGATTAAATGAAGAATCCACCACACAATATTTGGGTCTCTGTAACTTAACATTAATCGTAATTTAAAAAAACAACAGTTCACGTGGAAATTTGAATATAGTAGAAATTGTTACCAGGGACTGACAAGTGGAAATGCCTATGTGGTGCAGAAGCTGATCGGCTCGGTCATTTTGACTGTGGCTAAGTATGTGACGCTACTGTACCAGTCAGTTACAAAGAGCCGGTAAAATAAACTGAGTAACAGGATACCTTTCCAATATTCTAAATGTTACATTGGTTTGTCGACAGTGGTGGCTATCTACGACTATTACGCTGACAAAGAAGACGAGCTCTCGTTTCAAGAGAGCGCGGTGATCTACGTTTTGAAGAAAAACGATGACGGCTGGTGGGAGGGGGTAATGGACGGGGTTACTGGACTCTTCCCTGGGAACTATGTAGAGCCATGCGTATAAGAAGCATCACTAAATAAATGTAATAGAACCAATAACGGATATATACGGCCTCAGTGTCGAATAGTTTACTGTGCAAATCTAGTTACACTGATGCTACTTTTTCTTCACGCCGTTTTCTACTATGCGGACATGGATCTGAGAAAAAGACGGTTGTAATGTTATACTAAAAATTTATAAAGATTGCAAAGTGCTACAATTGCGTTTGTTACATATACCTTATACCCGTATTATTGCTAGTACGGGTCTAAAAAAGATGATGACCCAATGGTGCAGACATATATATGTGTGTCTCTCTCATTTAAACTTTGAACGTACACAAACGAACATACGACCGTTAGAAAATGTCCGAGAGATGTCATGTACTATCGAGGTCTCTCGTGCCTTACCACTTTGTAGAAATATTCGTTTGAACTGATCGCATCAGACACGACCCTAATTGACTTCGTATTTTACTACGATTTATACTACGGCCAATCATAAACAACTAGTTTTTTCCTTTCGCCTTTGATGTTAGTACTGTCAACTGTCAATCTGCTTTACGCGTTCGTGGCGCCATTGTTGAATGAATGGAGCGGGGCGTGGCCTGAAGCGATAGGCATCGTGCAGTGTGCAAGCGACTTTCGACGTAGGACTGATAAGGCGCCAAAGGCTTCGATAGTACATGTTTGAGACATGAGGGCTTTCCCCACTACCGTCTAAATGCATGCGCATAACTCGTCAAGCATAAACGAGTGAGATAAAGTATTGTCAACGCAGCCACTTACAGAGACTAGCAATATAGGAGTATTAGGTATTTGGTTTGTTATACACTACCTACACTCACACAGATGCACTAGGTCCGGCAACCCACTGTCATTACAACCACGCGACAAAGCCGGCGACATTATTTCGTGTTAACAAATGTTGTCAAAAAATGCCGTCTTGAGTGGTAAAATTATGTAGAAACCACATAAAGAATTTAAAAAGTCACAAGGAAACAATGAACCACACGAACAAACTAAACTAAGTTACGCTGATTCGTGATAATCTTTCATAATTTATATACTTTTATGTCAATTTCAAACAAAATTTCAACGATGTTGTCACTTTGTATTTGTCAGTATTTGGTGCAAGTTGTCTGTAAAGGTTTCTTAAATTTTTGAAGTATCCCGTATCTCTAACCTATTTAAAATTAAGTCTTGCACCTCTCCCTAATCTCTGATTGTGTTCGGCCTAAAATTTTGCTTTTAATAGGGTTGGTAGATAGATAGGTATTACTCGTAAATTACGGGAAAGTTATAGCATTTTTTTTACAAAAAACTTACTGAAATTAAGCTATCAAAATATGTTATTACGTGCGAGGTTGAGTTATTTCTAAAAAGTATATTTGAGTAAAACATCAAGAGTGCCGTTGTGTAGGCTCGTATTGTTCAGGAAAAAAGGACACAAGTTTCCGATTAACAACCCTCTAAAACAGAAGCTATAGGTGATGAAGTACTGTTTATTTTATGTTTCTTTGTTTCATTACCTTTCTCATTATAAAAACACCAACGGTTAACCGCTATAACTTCACATATCTTCATACCTGTCCAGTGCGCATTTCACCTCTTGTGTATCACACTATGCGCGCCTCCTGCTCCTCTCTCGACTCATTTAAGTGGTCTACTTATAGTAACATCGCTAGAGACGACTATAGACTATATCCCTTCAAAACCCTTCGCGTCTTTGTGAAAAACATATTGGGTATTTCTTATGACAAGTTTATATTTATCTCTGACCTCTTGCTTTTAAGAAAAATTGTTTAATTGGATCAAAATTACTTTTCTCATACCTATAGTGATGGAAGAAGCAGAAGACGTCGACTTTTAATATAGGTTTGCATAATTCATCTAGTAAAGTTCCATATAATATAGGCCTTATGCATTTCTTTTGTGATACGAATGCTGTTCTAAACAATGTTATTACTCTATAGCACCAGTCCGTATCGCAAAACTGAATCTACACAAGCGTGATAAGTGAAAATAGCACTTTGATTTGTTACTTTTGTAAGTTATTTATAAATAAATTCGTTTAATTAACCCAACGAATTTATTTATCTTATTACAAATGTTTACTATTATTCCAAGAAATTTTACATTAGTATATTTAACTTAACATTATATGTATTAGATTAATTTAATTATAAAAATATTGATTTATCTAAATTAATATTTAATTTAGTATTAATTAAAACGGGATTATTACCATGATTTTTATAAAAAAGGTTCATTATTTAATTATCAACTCATTTTGTAAAAAAAGATGGTTATAATGTTGATTTAATTAATATACATGGTTCCGTTTTATTTAAAACGTGACCATTATAAGTTAAAACAACGTATTAATATTTGATTTTGGCCATTCAATTAAGATGTCGTTTTTAATGTCAATCTCATAATGTGTCGATGAATTTTATAAGCTATTAGTGCGAGGCCACACGATGCGTTAACGGTGCGGTGCGGTGCCGCTGCGTCATCCTACATACAAATCATTATATTATGTCAGACGACATGCGGTGTCGCACCGCAAGCGCGCCGGACTTGGGACCTGAGAGACGAAGCGGGGAGAGGTAATGCGCCCGCAGCGCAACGCTGTTCACCGCGGTTCGGTGCGGCGCCGTGTGGCACCCTGTACCTCGAATTCATTACGATGCGGTGCCGCACCGCACCGCACCACATCGCATCGTGTGGCCTCGCTCTAACTTGACAGTTATAAAAATGTCATCTGTATACTAAATACATTATGATTGGTAATGTCAAGTATTTTATATGTGATACAAATAAGAGGGTATAGAACACTTCCTGATGACTGGACTTTATGCCTCTTACATCAACTCATTCCAGTTTTTTAATCATAAATCTTATAGGACGGAATTGAAGGCTTTCGATAAAACAAAAAATAACCTGTAGTAAAGAATTGTAATCATTAAAGAGAATATAGCTAACGTCGTAGATTTATTATTTTGAAAATCCTTTTCACATTTCTTGTAAAGACCTCACTTTAAAAAGTCAGGTAAATCCCTAGTTTTGTGTTGAGTGATATAACTGATAGCGCATCTCATGTATTAAATCAAGGTTTTCATTATTTTAGTGTTCATTCCATCATATCCTTCTGCGTTTCTGTAGTTTAACTTATCTGGTTTAACTTATCTGTGCAACAGTGATCTGTGCGCTGATTACGTTTATCGGCCAGTAAGTCAGTTGTTACCTTTAAAATAGACTCTGATATAAAAAAAGCATAAGCATAAATTCATTTGCAAGCAGTCATAGTTTGATTATTTCGGTTTTGTTGCTACTTCCTATTTTTGTTTTAGCCTCATGAAACGTTATGAAACTCTGTCCTAAGTTAGATAAATAAATAAACTTCCTTTTCTGTCCTGAGAACTAACGACAGAAATTCTTATAATAATTTATTAATAGATAACATCACATTCATGGTAATACCTATACATAAATATTAAGAAGTATCTTTAGTATATTTCCAATGTTCAGGCCCGATAAACGCTTGATGCTGCCAAACGCGGCAAGCACTTTTTCGTTGGCAACAGCAAGAAACTGAACCAGTGCGCGTTGAACTACAGAGTGGAGCACATCATTATTCAGAAATATATATTTTTTTAATTTTTATTTTAATATAATAGAACGATCCAAGTCATTATGTAGTATCAATTCCAAGCCTTCACAAAGGATTAAAGACCGGCGCATAAGTTATAAGGAGTTTGTACGTCATAGAATTTTTTTGCCATCTGAACCTACCATGATGTCTTAAGGCGATGCAAATATCAAATGCTGTAAGATATATCTTTTAAGCGGCTTTATTTTTGCAATAGATTGCCAGAATAGGATAGGAACTTGAAATAATTCTTAATATTTTTATATGATATATAAACGGTACGTACGACCTGTATTATTGTATGCATCGCAATTATATCCTTAAGTATTAGGGCGCCTTATACGCGTTTTCTTTTAAATTACATGTTTTTGCGGTCGCACGGAAAACATTCCCCGGTACAGGGAGGGCTTGTTTATTTTTTTACAACTGTCATATCGCTCTGGCACATACTCGCGCTCGTCTACACAAAACTTTTGTTTCACCAGAAATATATATATATATATACTAGCTGTACCCGGCATGCTTTGCAATGCTCTTTTTTGCTATTCATATAAACCTTCCATGGCAAACACATAAAAAGTTAACAAAGTTTTATCACAATCTGATCAATAGTTTCAGAACGCATAGGTAACAAACATAGAAACATTGATTTTTTTATACAGAAGTCATACCTTAGTATATAATTAACATAAATACTTAGAAATCTTCTTAAAAATTAAAAAGATAGGAACATAGAAAACCTCAACCGTATATTGTCTCCGGCAAATGAGTTGAACATGATTTTGAAATCACGTGACATGCACAGTAGCAAGTTTAGGTACATTATTCACTACTGCGCATGTCACGTGATTTCAAAATCATGTTCAACTTATTTGCCGGGGACAATAACAACAGACATGGCGTACAAGACCTAAAAATTCAGAAAAGTCATTTTAAATTACAGTAGACTTAATTCGCTGCTTTAATTGAGAGTGGCAGGGACCACAGTGTTTATGCTTATGCATGTCAACATTTTTTATAGAAAACTAGTTGACCCGGCCACGCGTTGCTGTGCCGACTGCAGCGTCATCTGCCGGACTGATTTGTGAATCTAAACCATTCTCAGATCCCCTTGAACACACACAAAAAAAATCATTCAAATCGGTCCAGCCGTTTAGGAGGAGTTCAGTGACATACACACTCACAGAAGAATTATATATATAAAGATAGATTGCGTCTGTTTTGTTTCATGTATGCTGTAAGTTTCGAGACGTCCTAGAAACACGCCTTTATGTACAGTCAGCGTCTAATAGATAGTGGCACTTAGGGTATTCAAATTAATAGACGCAACCAAAAAGTCACTAATATCGGTACAAACAGAGTTTCCATATTGTTGTCAACATTTTAGTCGCTCAAAAGATCAGACGTTGAAAATGTCATATATATAGGTTCAAACAAACCGCCATTAATATGGTTACAGTCATCGCGTTAATGGTATCTAAGCACTATGAGTGTTCAAAAATATGGAACACATTGGAAAAATATACTTTACTGTTATATGTTTTAAGTATTATTTTTCTTATCAATGATTAGTAAAACATTTATACACAAAATGAAAGGGATAGAAACTACTGCTGTCCTTTTCATTTTTAGCATGACGACATAGACATGTCTTGATTTGTAAAGAATTTCGTGTATGGTCCTGGCTATTGCAAATGGCTGTTTACGATAGGTACAATCAGCCACATATTTATCTAAGCATAATAAATAGTCAACATTATTTTTACATTTTAAGTAAAAATTGTTCTTACGCGCAACGTTGTAAGTTTATTTTTGCATAAATCGAAAATGTTGACAGTGACTTTCGATCAAATCATATTCGAAGGTATAGAATAATAAAATAAACAGGTGTAAAATAAAAAATGTTTAGCTCTAATTATATTTATTTTTAACTAAAATCGTGTATAACCACCTTCTGCTAAAATTACATCAGAAAGTCGTCTTCGCACGGATTGTACCGCATTGTAGCAAAAATTGTCTCCTCTCATGGAGTCCCAAATTTCTTCGACGTGAGTCCTTAAATTTGCGGTGGTTCGTGCTCGAGTACTGTCCCATATCTGAACCATCTTACCCCACAAATTTTCGATCGGGTTTAGGTCGGGACTATGTGGCGGCATCGAAATTAACTCCAGATCCCTGTTGCCTTCCAAGTAATTTTGGACAATTCTGGAGTTGTGCACGGAACTGTTATCTTGGACAAACTTAATCCTTTCTTGGGGAAAAAATATCCTGGCTGTTGGAAGCAAACATTTTCGAGGATGTCTTTATATCGGGAGCCATTCATTCTTCCTCCCACCTCGACTAACTCTCTTGGTCCGCTTAGGGACATCCATCCCCAAAATTCTAAGGTGATTCGACCACTGCGATTGTTAGGAAGGACATTTCTTTCATCATACCTTGTGTTCGATGTTCGGTATAGAGATAAGCGTCCCTGGGCAGACGAACAAAAAACTTTTTCATCTACAAAGATTACATTTTCAAAATTGAAATTTAAATAGTTTCGTGCGAATTGTAATCGCTGCGCTTTAAGCCTCGATGTCAAAATAGGCTTCTTAGCAGGAATACGATGGTGTAAACCATATTCTCGCAGGCGACGTCTTATTGTACTCTGTGATATTCCAAATTCCACTGACAAACTCCTAGTGTTTATAAAACGATTACTAATAGCTCGCTGCACTATATTTCTGTCTTGATTTATCCTCGTTTGACGTGGACGACCAAATGAAACATGGTTTTACAATGCACCATCACTTTGCCGTCTGTCTAGCCATCGGTATACGGTGTTTCTCTAAATAAAATAAAGAACGAGTGATGAATAACGACTACATTCAGATTCGAAAATATTATTAGGAATTATTCGCAACTCTTCGCTATATTTCGCATTTTAGATTCTCATTTTGCATATTCTGAAGAGAAATGAATAATTCGATAGGTGAATTATTTAAAGTCATACTTACGGATATTCCTAGTTCATTTGAAATATCAGTTACAGAGACACCTACCTCCCTCAAATATATGATTCGATGTTTTGTGGAGTCACTAATGCGATATGTAGCCATATTTAGGTATAAAAAACTTTTTATTGCTTAAATACAAATTATTTCAAGCTTGTGCTGTCCAGTGCAATTAAATTGCACTTGACATCAGTATGACTGATTAGTAGAATGACATGAAAATAATAGATAATAGAATGACATGAACACTAGATTGCATAAAGAGGTTTTCATAAGTATATTTTTCCAATGTGTTCCATATTTTTGAACACTCATAGTGCTAGATACCATTAACGCGATGACTGTAACCATATTAATGGCGGTTTGTTTGAACCTATATATATGACATTTTCAACGTCTGATCTTTTGAGCGACTAAAATGTTGACAACAATATGGAAACTCTGTTTGTACCGATATTAGTGACTTTTTGGCTGCGTCTATTAATTTGAATACCCTAAGTGCCACTATCTATTAGACGCTGACTGTACATTATTATTACGTTTAATATGGAAAATCAATAAAACGAGTTATTAGATGTACATGTCTGTATTGTTGCATTTCTCATTTTATACAAACACTTGTGGTTCAATTAAACAACTGAAAACGAAATGATTTCATTTCGCTACATTGTATGAAGAATGTGACTATGGCGACTACTCATAATGTAGATAATCCATTTCAATTTCTTGATATGCTACTGCACATGCTGATTTACCATGGTAAAATTCGAAACAAAAAGAGCCACCTTACCATGGATAAAATTATTTCTGTAATTATTTTTATCAAGTTAACAGAAATTATTGTAACTTGTTATTATTATTGAAACTTTTTAAACTATTCTTTTTAAAATTGTTATTTTATTGAGAACTTGATTTATAGAAATATTGTTAAAAACTGTCTTGTATCCAACTATATGGTAAACTTCACTTATAAGTACGACATCACATCAAAGTATGGTTAATTATTCCTTATCATCTATGTCCATGTTTTCTGCAGTCGTAATATCACATTCTTTTTCTTTGCTGTCTTTCGTTATATCAACTTTCGATTCAACTTTAGTCGACACATCTTTCTCTTCAGAGACGTCACTTTTCTCTTTTTCTTCTAATTTCTCCTTTTTGGCTTCTTTATCCACCCTGTAACAAGAACCTTGATATTCAACTACATAATAATTAGTTAATTAAACCAATTCCTATTATTGTCAGATGATAACTTACTTTGCTGGCCCATTGACAATTTCAACAACATCATCATCTTCATATTTGATGTTGACAACAGCCTCCACTTTGGACTGTATGCTCTTCAAAGTGGAATGGAATATTTTTGAACTGGCCTGCAATAAAAACAACGAGAAGACTCACATTAGTAACTTTACCCGTCGCTGCGCCAACTTATAAAGTATGATTCGGGCGGTACATATCCCTTTTTCACTAGAGGAAATACTTTATGGATTCAACCAGCACCACCTAGCGGCGATAATAATTCAGCAGAATACCAACCGTGAGCGAGGCGATCCGCGCTCTGGCGGCGGCCAGGTTGGCGCTCAAGTCGGTCAGCTGACTCTGCGCGCCACGCTCAGCCTGCTGCGTGGAGGCGGCGGCGGCACGAGCGGCCTTGAGCGCGGCGCGCGCCTGCTCCAGCGACGTCTCGAGCCGCGCGCGTTGCGCCGAACCCCGGGCCTCCGCCGCCACTAGGGCCCCCACGTCAATCACGCGAGACTTATACATCACCACACCTGCAGATGGCAATAAAATATTTGCAAGCCCAAAACCAAACTAAATTATAGCTTATTTAGTTCTTACACTTCCGCGCACATTACACTATTGAATAAAACACTTTTTTTAGGAATTTTGCGCATAATTTATTTTATCTATAGTCCTGACGTTCCTTTACAGGAGTAGTGATCACGTCATCCTGTGATAATGGTAATGGTTGTCATGTATTTTCTACACTACCATCACAATATCTTAATCGGGCCTTATACATACTTTAGGTCGTTGAAACGTGAGGATTAAATATAAAATAAACTATGTGCAAAATCCGTAAAAAAGTGTTTTATTCAAATAAATTATAGCTAACATTACATTCAAAACTACCATATAGCTGAGGTGAAATAACTTCAGTGTTCTGTTTAGTTGTTCAGGATGTTTAGTAATATCTGCATGACTCCGTATATGGTACATAGGGTACCATCGACACAACCCCAGGGAAATATTGTAAATACTGAAAACCATCTTTTCATACCACGACGGGCCACGGGCCACGACAGGATCCACGATGGAACGAGCTAACCCAGAAGGTGTTTATTCACCCTGGCCTTGAAAATGGACGTGTTATAAGTCCTCGGAAATACAGACGCTGGGAGGTAGTTCCAATCCTTTGCTGTAACCCTTAAATTACTACCAAATATTACCCAACTTTTCTGGAAAAATACCCACGCATAGCTCTCGACCTCCTCTATCGACCCCCCTTTGACCCCAAATTGATCCCTCCAATAGTTTTTCCCAAAATAAATTTTTGAAAATTTTCCCCCATACAAAAGTCAATGTTGCCGAGTCAGCAGACCGAGCGTTGATGTCTTTTGTATGGGACCCTCTGAGCTTAGGTGGATTTTTGAGTGAAATCAGCCGACCCTAAATTTTTAGAAAATTCATAAAAAATTCATTTCTCATCCGATTTTCATTTTGTTTTCGATAGTAGGTAGCAGAGACCCTAAGGCATCTTTTATATATTTTTAATTGAAAATCCGTATACAATTTTCTGAAAAATAAGCTTTTTCCCAAATTTTCCTCAAAAATCGACCTAAATTTCGTAGTTTTTCACTTATAACTTTTTTCCATTTCAACCGATTTCTTATTCCATAGTGTCTTTTTGTAGATCTTATTGAACTCTAACTTTAATTTAAATACATTTTCCCTCGATTCTTTATAGTTTCGGAGGAAAAAATTCCTGAAAATAGACCAAAAAGCATCCATTTTCCACCAAAATTCAAAACCTTATTTCTCGAGATCCACTGAAGGTTTTTTCATTCTGTTTCGATATTTCTATAACCCTTAATACCCTTTCTATAATATTGTTGCACCAAAGCCAAACAACAAAAAATTAACTTTTTATCCCACGACAAACTTTGTCATTTTTGCTTATTTTAATTTATACTTTTAAACCATAGATTTTCGTCATATTCTTCCAATTAAACTTCAAATTTATAGTTTTATTTTAAAGAGCTTACTAAAACCTTACTTTTATCTTAGTAACTATTTTTCCGATTTTGTTTAGTTTCGGAGAAAATAAGCCCTAAATATCAACCTAAACACACCAAATTTCAACCAAAATATAAAACCTTATATTCTGAGATCCATAATAGATAATTTCATTTTGTTTAATTTTTTGAGTAGTTCTCTTTTAGTATTACAATATATCTTTGCACCAAATTATTCCACTTGTAAATAAATTTTTTATCGATCATCGTACTTTTGTTGTTTTTTACTTAAAAAATCAAAATTAAAAATCATATAAAACTCTGCATATATAAGTTTATAAACCTTCATTTATATCGTTTAAGTTAGTCCTTAGGTTTCTTAATATATTAGTTTAGCACATCTTTGTTATAAATATTATAGTTTTTAAGATAGATTAGTTTGAAAAATTTCATTTCCTTAAAATTTGTAAAATTAATATTTAAATTTAATATTTCTCTTTCGTGTATAATTTCAAATTGTGTCAAATATGGATCCCAAATCACTTAGCGCAAATAATAGAGCTCTTCTTGATTATATTGGCGACCCAGATTCCGATGATTTTGATGACATAATCAACCCAAGCAACTCTTCTTATGTACGTCTGCAATACGACGACTCCTTCACTCAACAAACTCCACGAATCGCATCTTCACAGGAACCTGTAATGTTCCAAGATCCCATACCTCTATCACAAACCCTTGTAACACCTCGAACTGAACCACCCTCACTTTCTTTAAACCAACCACAAACTTCGCAAATAATTAATGCAGAAACATCTTGTGATATAAGTATGACTCCCTCCCAATCCGGAAACCTCAGGAAAACAAAGGGTAAGGTGACCACTCAAACCTTTGCCCCACCTTTGGAGTCGATGTTCCCGGACATCGATAGCAATCCATTAGGGGACGCTATCCGAAACATCTACAACACCTTCGCCGAAATACCTAAAATTCTTCAAAGTGCTCCTAGTCTGACTCGCGATAATCGCACCAAAGCCATCAATAATGTAATAAAGGGCATGGAATCAGTCTTTGAAGTATTTAAAGTATTTAAATTCTGGCCCCATTAAAACCCCAACTCACGACCAATTACAAACCCAACATCACTGCTGTATTAAACCTGATTTAATCACCGAGGAGGTCAAGAAAATAGTCCAACAAACAGTCAGGACGGAATTAGGAAGGGCGGTTCAGACGCGCGTACAACCCACAACGGTTATGCCGTCCTACGCGCAAATTGCCGCTTCATCCAAACGGTCCCAACCTCACCGCACACCTGACCCTCCTCGACCAGCCTTAATCATCGCTTGCAACACTGAGGGAGCCCCGCGCGAGCAGGCTGTCTCGGCTCTTAGAAAAATAATTAATTTCAAAGATACCAAGTACACCGCAGCTAAAGTCGTTAATCTCTCTAAGGGCAAGACCAAAGTCGAGTTCGACAATAGGTCCGATATGGAAGATGCCCTTAGAAGAATTAAAGACGCCCCGTCATCTCTTGGGGTGGCTGCGGTGTAGTGTTGCCCAAATGCAAGAACAAGACGAGACTTAGCCAGTCTTGGTCTTGGTCTTGCGCCAATACACCTGGTCTTGGTCTTGGTCTTGGTCTTGCGCTTGCAGTCTTGGTCTTGGTCTTGGTCTTGCAGCAAGAGTCTTGCAAGTCTTGCAATTACCTATTAGTCTATTGCTATTTATTAAAGTTTACTTTAAATCTTAGAAAAACGTATTAGAATTGGAACATTGTGAGCTTGAATTAACATAGCCATAGTAAAGATCAATCAGATTAATAAATAACTGAAGATTTGATAAGAAAGTCGAAAAATCAACTGACCTATATGTCGTTTTCCATGGAAGTAACTGTTTCTTAATAAACATTTATGATTTATAAGCTTACATTTGCTAAAACATGTAAAAAAACAAATTAATTACAATAACTTGACTGTATTTTAAATAACAATGTCTGTCTAGAAAGAGATTGAACCCTCAACTTGCATGAAATTTAATAAAAGAGTTTTATGATTTATCATTTATTTCAATCAAAAATAAAATACAACACAAATCAAACATAACAGTACACAACAGCTTTATCATTAGGTTATGTTACTTTATATCAATTCTTTTGACCAAGAATTAATACAAAGTAACCATCTGGCTGACTCATCACTTAACCTATTTCTATGTTTTCTAATTACTAATGATGCTTTAGAAAATAATCTCTCAGCAGGTACTGAAGTTGCAGGTATTGAGAGAAAATCACGGGCCATCTTCGATAAAGTCGGATACTCTGTCTCATGCGTCCTCCACCAATCTAAAATGTCTTCCGAGCTGGCAGTTCTTGGTTTTCTCAGGTACTCCTCCAACTCGTCTATCACTAAGCCTTGAAGACAAGATCCAGATGACGTCGAGGGACATTCATAGAGTTTATCAAAGTCTATAATGTCTTCATCTTCATCACATACTTTATTTTCTTTTCTTGGCAATTCCAGAGATTTGTTCAGTGAGTGTAGACTTTTATATTCTTCATAAAGTTCATTGAACTTGCGCAGACTTTCTGTTTTAAGTTGCTTCCCCCACATTGTCAGGTCAAAAGTCTGAGCCTTATGCCTTGGGTCTAAAATTAAAGAAGTACAATAAATCCAGTTGCTCTTCTTATAATGTTTAAGCATTTTGTCTCGAGCTGCTTGGAAAGCTAGAATGAGCCTTTCATCCACTTCAGATCGATTAGGTTTCTCATCTAACTGTTTTACCATGGATTCAATTTTATCTAGCAAGAGATTGAATGATACAATGACTAGCGGTAATGTAACATATTTGTCTCCACCAAGTTTTGTACTTAAAAGTTTAAAGTTTATTAGAAATTTATGTAATTTTTCGAGTACCTGCCATTCACTAGCTGTGATTTGAAAATCATTCAATTCGGTGACAGAACTGCACAATATGTTAATGCCCGCTCTCACTTTTAAACCAAATCCAATCATATCATGTGTGGAATTCCATCTTGTTGGACAGTCAAGAATGGCATTTAGATTTGATGGCACGCCAGCTGCTTCACAAGCAGACTGAAACTTCTTCTTCACTATCTCACTTCTTTTTATTTTACTGGAAATACTGCGTAACTTTGTTACAGATGTACGCGAGTCAGCAATATTTGGTGCATATTCTTCATCTTCCTCAGTTTCGTCTGCATAGTCTTCATACTGCTGATCTTGCGCGTTAGTGTCAGACTCACAGTGTAATGCTAAGGTCTCTAATAAATCTTGTACACCAAGGTTTAAAATGTGAGCAAAGCACCGGAAATGTTGATTGTCTGAATCAAAGTGTGGCAACTGTTTGCCCAGTTCATACATAAATTTGGTATTTGCAGTTGCGTTGTCGACCGTGATACCTTGTATTTTATCAATTATGCCATATTCCAATAAACATTCATGGAAAATCGTTGCAATATCTTCCCCAGTATGTCGACCGCGTGATGGTATAAAATCAAGAACTACAGATCGATACTTCCATTCGTTGTCTATATAATGCATAGTAACCCCGTAGTAACTCCTACCAGCAATTGACGTCCACCCATCAATGGTAAATGACATTTTAGATGATAATTGTTGAAGTCGTTCCTTGAGATTAAATTGGAGCTCTTCAAATCGCTCTTTGACTTTCCTTCTAAGTGTAGACCTTTTAGGAAACTCCATATTAGGGCAAATACGTCGAAAATATACTTGTGTAGCTTCGTCATCGAAAAATGAGAAGGGAAGATATTTTTTCACTACCCAATCAACTGTAGCTGTCGTGATGTTGTCACTGCTGTTTTCCGACTGAAATAAAACAATAAATCTTGTGTTATTATTTAAAACATACTAGGTTTGAGCGTTTAGGAGGAGGAGGTTTGTTGTTGTTAAATCGAGAAAATCGTTAAATTGACATTTGTTATATTAAGGTTGCACTGTACTGTAATTTACCAAAATAAAGTACTTAGTTGTTACTGGCCGATTATGAAAACAAATGAAAATATAGGTGTTTATAAAAATATTTAAGACGATAATTACATACTTAATATGTCGCACCCCTAGATGAAAACACCACTAACTCAAAAATACTTACGTAAGTTAATGGCGTTTTTGAAAGTATCGCATGAACAGCTACGCGGAGTTAAAATTCCCGTAGCGACAATTTCGACCATTGTTAAAAATGACGCGAAATATGTACCTATGTATTACTATTTTATCAATATCTATAAAATATTCCGAAGTCAGTTTAAAGTCATTTGTTCAAAAAAGACTTTTTTGAGTTCCTGGAGTTTTCATATAAAAAAAATATATTCTTACCTGTCCACTTCTTCCAGCGGTTACTAAAAAGCTTGTGATATCTCCACTTAATTTTGGTTTAACAGGAAGAAATATTTGTGATTCCTTTTTGTGGAAAGATATTAGATGTTTCCTTAAGCCTGAAGTGTTTCTGTTTTTCATTTTTATTTCAGTCTTTTTATGTTGGCACAATTTACACAAGGCAGTTTGGGATGCATGAATTATTTCGAAAAACTCCTCAAATTTGCTTTTGGGTCTTTTAGATCTGTGACTCAAACTCTCGTTACTCGGACTAGAATAATTTGAATCTTCGTCACTCATATTAAATTGTACACGTGATACGTTTTTAGAAAACAACAAGAATTAGTAAAAACAATTATTAAGTTAGACTCGAAGCACAGCTCAATTGGAAATGACTGGAATTAAAATAATTCCTTTGTTTATAGTACGTTTCCTTGCTTTCTACCGCGCCGCCTCGCCACGTGCCGGCTCTATTAAAAGGATGCCGCCGCAAATCAAACGATGCCGCGTGCGGCGTACAAACACAGATTATTACCTACTTGTACAGACGCGACGCGTGAATAAAATATATGTAAAGAATTAGTGCCAATCACTATTCTTTACATATAAGTGAATGTTTTGGCGTACATCTATACTAATCTATACTAATATTATAAAGCTGAAGAGTTTGTTTGTATGTTTGATGACAGAAGTTTTAAAATAAATAAATAAATCCTGAACGTCACTATACCTCCAAAGTTACTATTCTTCGTGGGCGAAGTCGCGGGCACTGCTTGTAAATACTTTTTTTTTTTTTTTATTTATTTTTTTTTATTTATTTATTTCATATACAAGAAAAAAAAATACAAAGATACAATTTAGTCCCACAAAACCGACTTGTCGGTTTGACTGAGGGATCTTTAGTCTCTTAGCTTATAATTATAATTATGTAGGTATATAATACAACTATAACTGTATCAGGTAAAGTTAAGTGCACAATAATTGGATTTAGACTGAATTACAACAAACTGAAGGAAAATTTAGCGGTGATAATAATAAGATACAATTGTTGTAAGATATAAAATACGTGTGTAAAAAACAACCACGCCTCCGAGCCCTCAGATGGGCTCGGAGGCGTGGTTGTTTTTTACACACGTATTTTATATCTTATAGAAATATTGCATTGTGAATGCAAAAAAATAAATAAAAACATACAATTGTTGTGTTAAATAGTAGTCATCAGATAATCTTTTAATATTTTTTTAAATTTATTTTTATCCGTTTCACATCTAATAGTTTCGGGCAACGAATTAAGAAGATATGGTATACGCTTCTGTAAAGTTCTGTCACCAAAATAATTTTGAACCCTAGGAATTACAAATTTCTTTTTTGAAGTGGCTCTAGTGATCTGGTTATGATTTATGTATTCAAAAGTGGAGACACACTCTCGGCTGCCGTGATTATTTACTAATAATAAATCGCAGGCTTTTTATTTTATTAGTAGGTAAGTACCTACGCTTTTTATATTATTTTATTAATTATGTAGAATTTTTTTACACGTTTCAAGTATATTTAAAAGTGGCTACAATATTTATCAAACGGGTGATATTTGAACACTTTTTTGCTATTTTTTCTTGTAAAAACTTAAGAAATATAATGACTAAATGTACAATAATAGTACCTAAGTAATTAGTTTAAAACCATATAATCAATATTATAATATATACTTACTAGAATAAATTATTATGACATCTACTACCTATCCTTACCATTTTATTCTAATCATAATACTACTTGCGTGATCAGTATAATGTATTCATTTTCATTATAAGCACTCTGAAACTTATTTATTCTTTGGAACACCTGTAGGTACTCTTAAAATTCGAAATTATTTTGCATGAGTATACCTACGCCTACGCCCTGTGGCGGCAATCAAATAGTGTCAAATGTTGTGATTTCGGCGCGGCGGCAACGATTGTTGTATATGATTTCAAAAGAAGCCGCCGGCGCGTGTATTATAACCATGTGCTTCCGAAAAGCAGCAAATTTCTTTGAGAAGTAAGTACAAAACCTTTGATGCCGCATTATCAAAGTGCCGATGGTTAAAACATAACTATGCATGCACTCAGTTTGATTTTAATGGATATTTTTTTATTCGCTATGTAGGTATGTTTATGGTATTAGTCGTAATGCGCATAGATCCAGTTTTTCATATTCTTTGATACAGTTTTTTGCGTCTCATAGAATTCCTAAGCGTACCTATACACCGAACTGTTACACCTAACTACTCCGTGAAATAGCGCTAAGTCCTAGCTGCAAGACGCAAGAGTCTTGCAGGCTTAGTCTTGTTCTTGCTCAAGTCTTGCACGGTCAGTCTTGGTCTTGGTCTTGCTAAAAATACGCGGTCTTGTTCTTGGTCTTGGTCTTGCAAAAACGCAAGAACAAGACCAAGACTGCAAGACCAAGACTGAATTTGGGCAACACTACTGCGGTGGAAGAAAAGAAACTGATACCCATGCTCATTATTAAGGGCATATCTACGGAAATTAATAAGGATGATCTTATACCCTCCATCTTCCTCTATAACCCCGAACTCGAAAACTTTACAGAGGCTGACATAAGCCTACGCTTCACAACAAAAAATCGCAACCCCAATTTATTTAATGCGGTTCTATCCGTTGCTCCTCGCATCTGGAGGATTTTGACTGAAATGGGCAGAGTGAAAATCGATTTCCAGAGAATTCACGTAGAGAACTTCTCTCCTTTCAAGCAGTGCCGTGGATGCCACGGCTTTGGACATACCCAGGCCCATTGTACGCATGAACGGCGCTGCGGTCACTGCGGCAGCAACACCCACGCCGAAGAGGCCTGCCCCACTAAAAACGAAGCTCCCACATGCAACAACTGTTTTTCACATAACGCCAAATTCAAACTTTCCCAGAACATCAAACATTCACCCTTATCTCAAGTCTGCCCGAGAGTACGAGCCATGCAACGCCGTATCGAGGCAAAAGTCGATTATGGCTGTAATTAGACTAAGACAACGTAACATAATTCCTTTAACTTTAAGTTAGCTCAACATCTTACTATATTGTACAAGACTTAAATTGGTCAAGTTACTATAAAAATTTATTCACCATATATATATATATATCTATTAAATATTCTCTATTTCTCTTTCTTTCCTGTTTTACCTATTTCTTTTCAGTTTGTAGGTCCTCTCTGCCTACAAACTCTCTCTATTTCTGTACTTGCACTCTAGGCGAGAGGTATCCCTAGCCTCAACCCTAGTTTGCAACTACACTCAATAACAAACCCCTTATACAATAACCTAAGAACAATTTCTTTGAATCAGTTTCACTATATTTGAATAAATAAGATACAAAAAAAAAAAAATCCTTTGCTGTGCGCATTATGAAGGATGTTGCGAAGCGCTTGGTGCGATAGGCAGGAATATTTATTTATTTATTTATTTATTCATTTGGGATAATAAACAGCATTCACAATAAATTTAAATCATAATTATTACAAAAAAAAATTAAGGTAATAGTGAAGCCCACACCATTATCTACAGGTTAATTTGTGCGACTCTTTAACCTAAACCTTTCCTTGCACTAAAAAAATACAAAAAATCCAAAAAAAAAAAAAAAAAATTAAACATAAATTAATAAATATAATTAATTTGGTAGTGCAGCTAAAACTTCCAAAATATTTTTTCTGAATTTGTACTCCGAATCTGCGAATATGTCGAGATTTGCGAAAACTTTGTTGTGGGTGTCAGTGAGCCGATGAAGAGGTGCGCGCGCACCGGCGTGCGTACGGCACCGCGGCAAGTAGAACAGCCGAGGCACGCGCACCTCCCTTCTATATACACTGCGTGGGACTACGTAACTAAGATCGTTGCACAAATCAATACAGTCGAATTTATTATTACATATTTTGTACAGTCACGTAGCACTCAGGAGAATGCGCCTTTTTTCCAAGCTAAGCAAATTATATTCCTCCAGCTGACAAACATACGACTGATGTGTACCTCGGTATCTGAAGTTGACATATCGTAAGAATTTACGCTGAACATGTTCCAATGCCTCTATGTATCTTTGAAAAATGGGGTTCCAAATCTGCACGGCGTATTCCAATTGGGATCTGATAAGCGATTTATAAAGAAAAATAAGAGTTGCAGGGCGCCTAAAATCAATCGAAGATCTCATAACGAAGCCATACAGTCTGAGGGATTTATCTCTAATAGCATTGATGTGAAGATCTAGATGTAATTTAGTGTCCAATATAACTTCTAAGTCACGAACTGATTGAACCGACGTTAGATTTACTCCCATCAAGCGGTAACTACTATCAATTATTTTCCTGTTTTTTGTGAACGTTAATGCGACGCATTTAGAAAGATTCAGTTGTAATTTATTATTGATACAGTAGTTTGAGAGTCTGTTTAAGTCACACTGTAACAAGTCAACATCAGCTTGGCTTCTACAAGTTCTAAAATTTTTTAAATCATCAGCATACATAAGAAAATTCGAGTTCATAAAACAAGATTTGATGTCGTTTATGAATATATTAAATAATAAAGGCCCCAATATTGATCCCTGTGGAACACCAGAGGATATGTTAACCAAGTCAGATTTGTACCCATTGATAACGACCGTCTGAGATCTATTACTGGCATAGGATAAAAACCATCTTAGCAAATTACCCCGTATTCCATTGAAAGCAATCTTTTGTAACAGTAGCTCGTGGTCTACTTTGTCGAAACACTTCTGAAAGTCAGTGTAAACAAAATCTGTTTGTAAACGGCGGTCCATGTTTTTAAATAAAAAATTAGTAAATGTCATAAGGTTAGTGGTAGTGGACCTACGCTTAACGAAGCCGTGTTGCTCAGGTATAATTATATTGTGTAGTAAAGGATAGATAATATTATGTACTAATCGCTCAAAAAGCTTCGACAAAACAGACAGTATCGATATAGGTCTGTAATTTTCGACGTTATGCTTATCACCATTTTTAAAGACAGGCGTAATATGAGCATGTTTCCATACGGCTGGAAAGACCCCTTTACTTAGACATTTATTGTATAAAATGTGCAGAGGCTTACATATAGTCAGGGCCGTTGATTTTAAGAAAATCACTGGTAAACCATCAGGCCCAGGTCCCTTTGACACATCTAGATTTTTCAATTCTTTTATTATTGAGTCTATGTCTATTTCAATATCCGAGATCAATACAGAATTATCTTCGAATGGGTGTGATGGTTGCCAGTTATCAGAATTAAGAGTAGAAGGCTCATATACCGAATAGAAGAATGTAGAAAACAAGTTACTTATTCTGTTAGGGTCATTAGAATCAGTATTTTTATAGTACATTGTAGCTGGTAAGACAGATGTGTTTTTGCGTTTAGATATAAATGTCCAAAAATGTTTAACGTTAATAGGTATGCTATCCTCAACTAATTTCATATAATTAAAATAACACTTAACACATTCAGCTTTAAACCTTTTGCGGTAATTAGAAAATAGTTCATATGATGAATAATCATTGTATAATTTCCACTTAATCCATGCCCTTTCTTTATTTTTAAATATACGTATGAGACCTTTTGAAAACCAGCACGGGTAAAGATCAGACTTATTACGTGCAGTCGGTACATAAGTTTTTATGGTATCATATACAATATCGTAGAACCTATGCACCGCTTCATGCGGTTCTAAGTCACTCAAGGTATCGGCCCAATTAATTTTGTATAATTCACTGTTAATTATGTCGTAATTAGCGGCGTCGAACTTAAATTTAGTAAGTGGGCGGTGTCTCATGGGAGTGAAATTCAAACTTAATTTAATAGTGGATGTGAAAGGAGGATGGTGCAAGTCCGGTGGCAGTAGCGCTTCACAAGGCTGAATATTACATTCTTGATTAGATATAAACAAATCAAGAATACGATTATTCTTATTTTTTATAAAGTTGAATTGCAAAGAGTTTGTTAGTGCCAAGAAATCTAATACATGTGTACACGAGCCATCCGCACATACACCCACCAAACCACAGTCATGAATATCACTATTTACCCAGTCTATATACGGTAAATTATAGTCTCCTGTAATATAAAAAAATTCGACATTACTTCGCGTAATCAGCTCGCTCAATGTGTTAAAATGTATTGTGTAAATATCCACAGGAGTATCAGACGGGATATTAGCAGCGCTAATTATGTGTTGTTTGTTGTTTCGGGTAGCCGGTAACGCGACAATAACATGTTCGCTATGAGTGGGAGTGGCATTCGGGACCTGTAAGCAAACCGGTCGTAGTTCGCGACGCACCGCAATCAAAACCCCACCTCCTTCTCGTTTATTAGTTAGTAAACGGTCACGATCGCATCTAAACACTATATATCTGTCGTCAATAAACTCAGTGTCCGAAATAAGTGGAGTGAGCCAGGTTTCCGTAAGGATAACTACGTCGTATGACAATGACAAAATATTCATGTATGTCAGTTGTAATTTAGTGCGCAATCCTCTGCAATTTTGGTAATAAACAGTTACGCCAGTCATGTTGGAACAAAGATGTGATAAATGGTAACTCGTGCTGTTAAAGAAAGACTATAGTCCATTTTTTTTAGCATTAGAAATTATGTAAACAAAGAAGCAGTGGTGGCTAACCTTGTGCCGGAGTCCACTTTATCCGGCTTCAGGCTCGTCCATTGTTGAACAGATTAAATAACAAATAACAACAAAAACTTTTAACAAAAAACTTCAACAAATCAATAGAAACTTAACAATACACTAAAGAAAATAGTCAAAACAGATAAATGCTGACGTTGACATTTGCCGCTATTGTTGCAAATGGCGGCAATGTTAAGCGACCATTTCAAAAATCACCTAATATGGTACGTATTACAACATCGGCATGTACTTTTTAATTTTGTCGTGTCAAACTGACCAACGTTTCGTTCCACAAGTTTGCAACTTCTGCTTCTTAAGGTATTTTTAGTGTAAACTTTTCACGATGTTACGTTTTGCTTGTTACATTAAATGTGTACAATAAAGTACCCAAATTTTGTTCTTTCTAATGCTAAAAAAAACGGACGTATGTGATTTATACTTTATGGGAATGTTATGCACAAGACAATAACACATGACCACTGGAGAAATATAATCGCTGTTATACGTATATAGATATTTGTTTATTTTTATTCGTGATATTTCTGATTTAAATATGTAATAAATTATATTTAAAAATAATATTCGTTCCATTATTAAGTATACCCACTGACAAAATATGTTTACAAATAACTGGTCGCTAGTGAAAGGTTTATTTAAGGTATGAATTATCTTATACTAGCTTTCCGCCCGCGGCTTCGCCCGCGTGGAATTCGGTTATATTGCGGTATAAAGCACAACTATAACAAAACTTCTCATTCCCATGGAAAAATCTAAAAAGCGCGATGTAACGCTGGACACAATTAGTTGTTAAACCAAAACTGAATGGTACACTATATTATATGTTTTCCCTTGTGGAGCAAAAACATGCAGATTTTGGGCACTAAAAACCCGGGAACACGCTACATAGAGCTGACCATGAGAAAAACAATGTTTTTCAAAGCTATCATTCCACTTCTTATGTATTTTAAAAAACACATCGTTACCATGTTTTAAAAAACACCCAGCGCCATCTATCGCATACCTCAAGAACTAAATAACGTAACTAATACTTATACCAATTAGTAATTCGTTGACTTTAGTGATTTCAGTATAAGTAGATGTAAAAAAAACAATTTAGACGATAAAACAAATTGTACGTCATCCTTCGAGAATTCCTCATTTTCGAGGATTCATTTTCGTATCATTTAGCTTCAAAATTTACATGTTCATATTCGTTTGCAACATATAAGTAGATGTAAAAAAAACAGTTTAGACGATAAAACAAATTGTACGTCATCCCTCGGGAATTCCTCATTTTCGGGGATTCATTATCGTATCATTTAGCTTCTAAATTTACATGTTTACATTCGTTTGCAATATTTTACCTTGTTTTAAACGACACACAGCGCCATCTACAATCCATCCATCAAGCAAACAATATTTTTGTTTTTCTTCGGGAATATCAATTTTTTCCAGGATAAAAAGTACCCTATTATTTAATCCGGACTATTAGTATTACTAGTAAGGATTTTACCACAGATGTTAGTACAATGATTGATATTGCCCACTCATAAAGTAATTGATGCATAAATAGTTTATTGATTAAATGGTTAACAACTATGTAAATTAATTGACATTTAAAACAAATGCAATACTTAAACAAAGCAGTATGGCTTTCAAACAATGTAACTATCCTATAAAACAATGGTCTCCACCATAATAAGTTAAAGGACGAGTCACCCACATAAATATAAATTAAATGAAATCTTGTGAACCCAACAACATAAGAAACCATTTTACTGTATATAATAGTATAATACATACACTGTACAGTAGATAAATGTATTAAACGTATTAATTTTAGATACAAAGATATAATATTAGGCAGCGGTTTTTTTATTTTGTACAATATTGCTTGATTTTGGTCCACAGAATTTTGACAAGTCATTTTCATTTTTGATTGCAAAGATTGGCGATGTATCTGACATTCGTGCCAGCACTGCACTGTGGGACATCCATAGGTCATAAATCTTAAAAACCTGCTTTCTAGTTTTACATTTTATTCCTTGTCGTTACATTGGATAGTTGCGGTACCTTCTGAAACTATAAATAGGTCAGTAATTAGAGTGCGCCTTCATTATCTATTGTGCATTCAAAGAGAGCGCATCGCCAATCGTAAATACTGTTATCAGTGAGTCATTAAAAAGCGTGACGTCATTTGTTGTCATTGCGGGACCTGTGAGTGCTGTGTGTGTTTTTTCTGAAATGGATATCCAAGAACAGGGTATGTAATAATTAATATTTTTATTTTAATTGTATCTTAGTATATATTTTCTTTAGTATGTCATTGCTACGAGGCGACTTTCCTTGGAGTATTATATTTTAATATTCAAAGTTTGAATAAACTTTTAAATATGTTCCCACTCGCTCCGACTATGGAGGTATATTGCACCATAATCTTTAGACTTTCTTATCTTAGGAAAATTAAAACTTGGCTGCCCTTATCTGCCCTTTTGGCGATGACAAGGGTGCTACGGTTGCCAGATTATCTCGTAGCATTTGCTACGAAATTAGTTTATTTAGTCTGAGTGCTTTGTGTAGGTTTTGTGACTGAATTTTAACCGTTTTTTTTTGTTTTAGGTAATTTATATATATGCTCGTTTTCAAGAATGCATATTCTTGAAATATGGCTAACTGTCAATACCGATAATGACTCGGAAAAGTGTCGTCAAGTCCTACAAAGTTTGTTGACTACTCTGAACGATGCTGAGAACATTGATATTCATTATTTAGAGAAAATTGTTAATAATTTATGTAAAGCTATTGCTCGATTCTGGAAAAAATGTAATAGGGATAAAACCAAGCTTTTATATAAGAATTCCGATTGGTTTAATGTTATTGAAAAAATTCAACTTGTGAAAAACAATAAGCAATGTACTCCGTCTGAAACGTCGCCGTGTCATTCACGTGGTCGTCCTCGAAAACCTTTTACGCAATGTAGTAAAAGGACTAAACGTCGGAGAGTAGCTGATTTGTCAAAGTCTGATGATTCTACTGTGAGTGCATTGCTTGATGTTTCAGACTGTTCATTCGATTCGTGTATATCTAGAGTTAGCACTGACGATGTCTTGTCACTTGTGACTGATGCTCAGTTGACAAAACATCAGTATTTATTAATTAAAAACTTTGTTAATAGTAAGATTTCTCCTAATGTATTACCATGTTACCAACAAATTACTAAAGCGAACGAGAGATTATACCCTTCTAATATAACTGTTTCCGAGTCTTCAGCTGAAGTTGAATTACAAAGTCTTTTTGATCACACAGCTTCTCGAATCCTTGAATCTCAAAAAGAGGTCTTAGATCAGATTCCTGATGATTGTTTGTCTAATATCTCTTTACTTGGGAAATGGGGATTCGATGGCAGCACTGGACATAGTGAATACAAACAATTTTTTTCAGATTCAACTTTAGAAGATAGTAGTTTGTTTGTAACATCTTATGTACCCCTTCAAATTATTGTTAAATTAGCTGAAGATAATTGTAAAATTTTATGGAAAAATCCTCGACCCTCTTCCACTAGGTACTGCCGTCCTATTCGATTTCAATTTTTGAAAGAAAGCACAGCAGTGTCTTTGCAAGAGGAAGCTTATTTTAAGGATAAAATTGAAAGTTTGCAACCTACTTTTATTCCGATCGACAATCGTGAATTGGTCGTTTCTCATAAGTTGCAGCTTTCAATGGTAGATGGTAAAATTTGTAGTGCTTTAAGTGAAACATCTACAAGTAGATTAGACATAAAAAAATTGCAAGTTAGGCTAGATAGTGATAAACAATTGTTATCAAATAAAAAACAATATGTACAGTCCCAGTTTAGGGAACGATTAGGTTTAATAGTTGACAAGCCGCGTAGTGGTGGAAGCGGGACGTCTAACGACGGAAACACGGCCAGGAAGTTCTTTTTGGAATCAGCTGTATCTGCTGAAATTACAGGTTTGAATAAGGATCTCATAGATCGTTGTTGTGATTACACAACAACGATTATGTAATGTAATATTATTACAAACGTTATCTTCTGGACATAAAATTAATGAATGCAAGTTTAAAGACTATGCATTACAAACAGCATACAGCCTGGTCGAGGAATATCCGTGGTATAGTCTTCCTGCTTCTGTCCACAAGGTGCTCGTACATGGATCAGATATTATAAGTTATGCATTGCTATCTATAGGAGAACTTTCCGAAGAAGCTGCTGAAGCGACAAATAAGTATATCAAAATTTATAGACGAAGTCACACTCGAAAAATGTCACGTGAAGTTACCAATCAAGATTTAATACAACGACTATTATTACATTCAGATCCTTATATTACAAGTCTTCGGAAACTTCCCCCTAAAAAGAAAAATACTCTGTCACAAAGTGTAATAGAATTGTTACATGTTTAATATTGTTAGAATAAGAATAATTTATTTGTATTTTGTTAGTTGTTTTGTTTTTTTTGTATTTAATTAATTTTAATTTATTTATTTCTATTATTTTATTATAATTAAATAATGTTATCAATGTTTTGACTCTTATTTTATTTAAAATATATGTTTTACATTCCAATTTTTAAGTGTTTGTTCATGATAAATTTAGGTAAAAGTATGTTATTGTTTATATTTGTTTTTTACTGAAGTAAACGTTTTTTATTCCGTAAATACATGTACTTCTTTCATTTTAATGTTCCTAAAACACTTTTACAACTATAAGTCACTAAAATAATACAATGTATTGATAGTAACAGGACTTTAACTATTTATGACCGCCCTTGTATGGAGCGTGTCCCTCCGTGCACTGTAGCATTTTTGACCCATACATACTTACAGCCGTGTTTTTTTGCTGCTTCACGGCTGATACGAAACAATTGTTTATTAAGCAAAGTTAAGTGTGTAAGGTTAAATAGCGACCAACAAAAGGTGGTATTTAAAAATTTCTCACTTATAACATTGCCAACTATTAAATTGCACGTTTTCAGCACTTACAAAATTAAAACAATAAAGTACGTAAAATGTTATATCAGATAGCAATATTACGAGGGGAGGACTGAATCGATAAATGTAATTCGACCGATTTCAAAGTTTTTTACGGTCTTACCAAACAATGAGTAATTTCAGAAGATAACAAACTATAAATGTGAAGGCTTTGTCCATTAAAGAAGCAAATTTATTCCCAGAAAGGTGTCAGTATAAAAAGGAATAAGAAGTGTGAACAGAAGGAATGGACATTGTTTTGACTCAGATTGATTTTTTCAAAAATATTTCGAACTGGGACAAAATTGTTTTGCTTATCGAAAACATGCTCATCATTGGTGATCGTTGGTGTTTTATCTGGCTGATGTTTCAACATGGCTTAACGTAAACCAAACCGTTCAAAAATTCTGGACTGACGGTACAGCCGAGTCTTTCAATGAATTACGATTAATTATATTATAAGATTAATGATTGCTCATGCTGGGATTTGTGCCTTACTAGCCTTAATGGATTTACTGACGTTCAAGTCTATAAAAACATATGAAAAATTTTAAGAATGGTTTTTAATTATTCTAGTCAAGGATGACTGAGACGCATGTCATCTCCTTAGAGTTAGACAACTCAATACCGCTGTTTAAAAAGATAAAACACCAACGACGAGCAATCGTAAAAATCAATTAATTGATCTCATGGCTGGAAAACAACATAGTGAAGCCCCCTGTATATTAATCTGCCGCGCTTTAGTAAATCCCGAAATCCCCGCTTTTGCTCCCCTACTACTAAGACATATATCACGGGTATCAAGCTATATTTTCTTGAGTATAGAGTGAAAGATAAATAAGAGTAATACCATTAATGGAATGAATTATCAAAAACAATAGTCCATCTATGTTTAGACCACCCTAGGGTGGTGTCACTATGCCGTTTTCCATACAAATAAATATCACAATTTTTCGGTCTAGTCGCAGTTTTAAGCCTTTACAATAATAATTTTTCAGGGTTATATGCATGGCACCATATCTACTATATTCAGGATTATAAAGTCATACCAAACATGCTGTATCAATAAGTCGTTGTTTAAAAAAAGTTGACAACATGTTCAGTACATTAATATCTCTCAGTTAACACCCTGTGGGAAGAACAACATCTTGTGGGTCTCATCACACAAGTGGGTCTCATCTCATATATCCATTGGAAATTTCCACTTGCTTAAGACAAATATCTTAGGCTACGAATATCGCAAGTGGCCAAAAACAACTAAAATTAATGTATGTATGTATACACAAAATTATCTTTATGTAAATAATGACAACTTACCAGAGTCACTGACATCTTTGGTTTCTCCAGAATCCGCTTCATTGTCCTCACTGGGCCTGTTAAACACTGGTAACAGATTTCGGTTGCCTGCTGCTATAGTAGCCTCCAGTTCGGCGATCTAGAATTAGGTTTTAAAATGACACAATTTTAACTTATTAACACTTTAAATTTATTTAAAAACAAATGTTACCTATCGGGATCGTGAGTTTCGTGCCTATAAGTGTGACAGAACGGAGATAAAGTGGGGTCAATACAAGATTGTACGCAACCAATGCAACCGACTGGTAAGAGCTGCCATCTATATTTTTCACGAAAACATTACAGATTGTTCCTTGGCTAATATTTGGAAGTTTCTTCGCTTCCTTGGCTTGGGTAATGTACTCCGTAGCGTCTTCACATTCGTTTTCTCTTGACGGCTTTAATAATATTTTTTCCTCCACTAAGTTTTTAAATCCTTCCAATAAAGCTAGTTCAATCAGAAACATCACGTTCAGAGCCCCGTCACTCTCAGAATCCTTCTCATTTGCTCCAGTTATACTAGATGAGATTAGTAAGATATTTTTTTCATTAAAATCTAAAGCATTTGGTTGTGACAATGTAAGAAGGAATATAATTGTCACTATTTCGGATCAAATCGTTCCCGTCTTAGTTCTCATTATTACTTTCTTTAAGAAAGGTGTATTTGTAAACACCTGGCGTACAGCATACGTCAATCTTTTACCAAAAAACGCTACTCCTTAATTTTTGAATGACTTAAGATCAATATCCATCTTTTCCTTTCTTTTCAAAATTCTGGAAGCAGTGGCTCACAAGAAAATATCTTCTTTCATTTACTCCAAACAGCTGCAAACTCCTTTCCAATCTTGTTTTCGTCCTGGAAACAGTACAACGACTGCTCTTCCTAAGGTTACTAAGTAGCATATAAGATTGGGCATGGAGAATCAGTTGGTGATATCTTGCTTGCTATTCTGAAGTCTCTTAATTTGTCTGTTAGTATTGGACTTGTTTTTCAATTATATTAACGGTCGTCAACAAGCGGTGCATGTTGGCCGCGATCTCTCTGATGGTGTTTCCGAAGGAGGTATTCTTTCCTTCCTCTTATTTTGCACTTTTATCAATATTTTTCCTTGTCGCTAGGCTACTCTTACCATTTTACGCTGACGATCTACAGATTTATGTACAATCAAGTGCCGAGGAAGTAAATTCCGATATCTTACTGTAAATGCAGAACTTGATATCATCAGTAAGTGGTCAGCAGATTACGGTGTTGCGGTCAATCCGGTGATGTCAGTCGTTGTGAGCGGCTCGAAATAACTTGCTAAGATTGGCAACAGCAGAAGATAAGTATCTACCTAACGAAATCTATTTGTACGGGACTGTAGCGTACATATGCTGTAGATGCTGGTTATTTTGTCAATAAAACGAATAATTATCTAAGAATCTTGCAATCAAGCCCCATTATCATATTCGCCTCGCGCCTGTTATTATAGTATTGATAGTAGTACCTTGTATAATAGTATGTTTAATTGGTAAGTTTAGGTATATCTATGTGCATTGTACCTATACAGCTTTTAAGTTTTGTTTTTCCCAAAGGCTGACTGGGAGAGAATGTAATTTGCATCTAATGCCTTTTGGACCATTTTATATTTATAATCAATAAAGCTTAATGCAAATTTAAATGGATAGATACTATAGTCCATTTTTTTAGCATTAGAAATTATGTAAACAAAGAAGCAGTGGTGGCTGTGCTGGAGTCCACTTTGACCGGCTTTAGGCTCGTCCATCGTTGAACAGATTAAATAACAAATAACAACAAAAACTTTTAACAAAAAACTTCAACAAAAACAATAGAAACTTAACAATAAACCAAAGAAAATAGTCAAAACAGATAAATACAGACGTTGACATTTGCCGCTATTGTTTCAAATGGTGGCCATGTTAAGCGACCATTTTAAAAATCACCTAATATGGTACGTATTACAAAATCGGCTAGTACTTTTTAATTTTGTCGTGTCAAACTGACCAACGTTTCGTTCCACAAGTTTGTAACTACTGCTTCTTAAGGTACTTTTTAGTGTAAACTTTTCACGATGTTACGTTTTGCTTGTTACATTATATGTGTACAATAAAGTACCCAAATTTTGTTCTTTCTAATGCTAAAAAAAAACGGAGTACATCAAGCTTTTTAATAATTAACCTACACAGTAATTAACTTGTAATTACTGTATCATTAATTGCGTGTTTATTTATAAATAAAAAATAAAGGTTTTTGGTTTAGAATTTCCTGCCGGCTGCATAAAGATATATTAAGTTTATTAGTGTACTTACATGGGTTGGGACTTCAGTGGCTGTAATAGTAGTCTCCAAAGGCAAATCCTGTATAGCTTCTGGGGTGCCTGATGCGAGATCTTTTATAGCTTGAGTGAGATTTCTGTACAAAGCGAAAACTAACATTATCTAAGAGAATTTAAGAAAATGTAAATCGAGTAAGGGAAAAATAACCAAGTAATCGTTAATTTGAATTAGATGCATGGGTATACCCAAAGGCCAGAAGGCAGTCTCTCCTCGTATTTGGTTACTCAAAGTTACGTTATGGCTTGCCCCCCCCTGGGCCAAAGCTGGGTACGTCCAATATTAGATATTTTTCTAAAAAGTGCTATTTTGTAAGTTTTACATTAGTTTAAATTAAATAAGTGTTACATTATTTAAAGAAGACGAAGTACAGAACTAAGTTGTTTTAACACTTGAACACTAGACCATGAAGGTCATTGTGGAGATATTTTAGGAGATAATGTTGTTGATTTACTTTATAGTTAAAGCAATCCTTTCCTCCGCTGAAATGCTTCTTCACATTACTGTATTTTGGCATTGCACAAAATCTTTTGTAATTAAAATGTGTAATCGACATTCTGAAGCAGTTAAAAAAATAATCTTCGTGGTTTCGTAAAGGCGGATAAAGTACGACATATTGACTACGTCGTTCTCTGTAGGTTTAGTTCAATATGCTTTGCGTCCTCCCGGAGAGTTTTTCAGGAGAAGAGCATAATTCTTCTTCAAATTCTATGTTCAAATTAATAGAAATACTAAGAAAGTATAAATCTATAATGAGACGTCGTCGAGTAAAGTCGACGATTGCCATTATTTATTGTCGACCGAATGTCGTGTCTGTCCCCAGCCTTGGTCTTATTCAATAGTGGTGTTAGTGAAAATTTGTGATTGGAAAATCACTGCTCTACTCTTAATCTATAATCTAAGATCACAGTTGTGTGCTTGTCTGTCCGCTCTTTTCCCCGCTCCTTTTCCATTGTATCAATAACCGTTACCATAGCAACGCGTTAACCGCAAGTAGTTCGTCTACCGGACGCTAGATGGCGCTAACGGAAAAATATTTAATAATAGAAAAAAATTAAGGAATTTTGTCCACCCATGCGAAACCGGGACGGGCCGCTAGTCTATAATCTAAGATCACTGTGGTTTGTGTGTTTGTCTGTCCAATCTTTTTCCATTGTTTCAATAATTTTACCATAGCAACGCGTTTAACGCAAGTAGTTCGTCTACCGAACGCTAGATGGCGCTAACGGAAAAATATTTAATAATAGAAAAAAATTAAAGAATTTTGTCTACCCGTGCGTAGCCGGGCCGGCCGCTAGTTAATTATAATCTTACTTGTAGCTGAAGTTATCCTTGATGCACACTTTCTCCAAAACTGCTCTAATTTGGGAGCGAGAGAGGGCCAGCCCAAGACTCATAAACAGGTTTTGCAGGTCGTTCTTAGATATATTGCCACCGCGTGATGTATCGAAGTACACGAGCGATAGCAGCAGATATGGGTCAGGAGGCAGTTCCACTCCACGGCTACGACGACGAGGCGAGTTGCTACGGTCATCATCACTGTGCGAATCCTGTGTACATATATAAATAAGTACAGTACAACGTCGTCACATATACTGCTTAGGGATCTATGATGACCCCCAGAATGAAAACGTCTATGAAAGCTACATTGATTTGATATCTAACCTATGTACCATGAGGGGCATAGATTAGTTCAATTGGGTCATAGATTAGTTAGACAAAGCAAAAGCTGTTGAATGCCTACAGCAAAATCAAGTTATGCAGTAAAACCATAAACCAAAGCTCGCTTTCAAAGTCTATCTATATAAAACATCTAATGCGCGGGCTAAGAGAGTGGACACTTAGTTGTCTCCATGTGTGGCATTTTGGTGATGGCACCACAAAACTAGGCGGTATTCAGTCAAACTGGATTTTAATAGCGAACGATTGGTCACAAAGACTCAAAATTATATATAAAAATATCTGGCAAAAGAAATTGTTAAAAGATATAAATGTTTTTTTTTTTGTATTAATTATTTTCAAGATAGCATTTATATAAAAATAATTTATTGTAGCATTCATTATTAATTCTTTGTATTACTAATCATTTCGCCGCGTCAGAAAAATTGTAAAACATATCCTTACTCGTCGTCGACGTCCGTCTCGCTTGTCATCGCGACGGTCGCTCTTCTCTTTTTCTTTCTCTTCCTTCTTCTCCTCCTTCTTATCACTTTCCTTTTCGTCTTTTTTTTCATCTTTCTTCTCTCCCTTATCTGAGCCTTTGTCGCTTATTTCCTTTGGTTCCTCTGCTTTTTCGGGCAGTGTGTACAATGTTTTGTAGATGTAGAAGCCGAAGTCACGCATCAACATCTCGTTGAATAACTCGGCAAATACAAACAGCTATAAATGCAATATAAACAATTAAAACAAATTTTCTTTTCACCATTAAATTAATGGAATGAATTAAAATTAATTATGTTATTTTCAAAACAATTTTTTAGAGCAGTAACTCTAACAACAAAGTTTTTAGAAAGAAAAAAGCACTTAAACTTTGGAATAAAATAATAAGTTGTAAAATTAAATTATAATAACATACCTCAAAGCTATGTTCCTTGTTGTCAGTAATTCTGTAGTCAAGAAGAAGAGACAAGGTAGCTATGCTGCATGTGAACTTGCCTCCCTTCGCAGTATTAGAGGGATGCACAATGATGTGTGGTGTGCTGGGCAATTCATATCGCGTTTTCAGTAGCTTTTTCTCTTTTTCTATCTAATTGATAAAAGAAAGATAGCAAATTAATTTCATATACCAGTATTCTGAAAGTCACTTGAGGTTTATCTGTCTATCAACTCTCAAAGTATTAATGTTACTTAAAACAGATACTTGTTGACTTTGTTGTAATCAATGATGTAATGAAACCATAACACTACTATATTTGTGATAACAGCATGATTTTGATTTTTTTTGGTGGATTATGTATGGTGACGACGTATAATATTGTAAATGTCGTTACTTCTGTTAAAGATGACGAGTTTCTTGCGCCCATTTTTCTTGTCAGTTAAAAGACGTCCTGAATGGTTACAAGGTGGTAAGTAAAAATGTTGGACGATACAAAACAACTTATTTTAAGAGCATTTGAATAAAGTTAATTTCATTTTTTAATTTTATTACTGTTTTTGGTCTCGCGTAAACAGCGCAAGAAAAGAAGAGTTTTGAAAACAGTCAACAGCATCAAAACACTATTGAAATTATAAATATGCATTTTATATTTAAAAAATAGTTATAATTAACAAAAAACCAGATATATTATATAAGCCTACCTTTTTTCTTTCCTCCTCCAATTCTTTTTCACTTTTTTCTACTTTTGGTTCTTCTTTCTTCTCTTCTTCTACAGTTTCTTCTTTCTCTGCAGTTTCATTCTCATTATCTTTAACCTCAGGCACTTCTTTGTCGTCTTTTATCTCAATATTTTCTTCATTGGACTGTTTTTTCTCTTCATCCTCTACTATCACTTCCATTACGTCATCACCTTTAGATTCTTTTTCCTCTTCCGCTTTAATGAGTTTAGACAGTCTGGACACCAATTGAGCACGTAATCCTAAAACTCAAATAGTTTAGTACTGAACTTCATAGAAGAAGTAAACATAGTAGTACTCTTTAATAATCTTACCTTTACAGCTGACGTTACGTGCCCGCAGTTCCTGCCTTAATTGATCTACTTTTATTGTTCTGAGATCTATTTTGGAATAGTGAGTTGGTTCCGGTTTATCTTCGTCGTCATCATTTTCATCAATTGTTATAGTACTATCATTGGCATCAGCATTTTCCTAAAAATTGTATAGGTATGATTATTATCAATGTAGTTTAAACCAGCTTTGGCTAGGCGTAAAAAGATTTTATCATGTTTTCGATTAAAGAAACTAATGTTATAAAATTGAAGTTTGTAAGTGTACTGATACGACTGCTATTTGGGGCATAAAAGTAGAAATAATTGACTGTTCATATATGAATGTTTGTAAAACATCCAACAAATGAAATGGAGTCGAGCGGCTCGGTGGATTCTTCAATTTAGCAGGCGCAGCCGGAAACATAACGAAACAAAACTGGGAACAAACAATTTGTGATTTGTCCGCTGCTGAAGTAGCGTCCGCTTCCGCGATTGCCGGAGCCGCGGTCGGCGCGGGCGAAGAGTCCGCGTCGCAGGACGCCGCGTCTGGGTTCTCGAGTTTCCTTAAGGCGTTTTCACACGCAGCGGTATATTGCTCCTGAACGTTGCTCCACTCGATACGCGACGGCTGAGCGGACCACACGTCGGGCAGGAACAACACCACACACTCGAGCCTCGACTTGCCGCCGCTGCCTTCGCGCCAGTAGTAAAACTCCACCATTCGGTACCTGCGCGGGTAATACAGTTATAGTGGAATACTCACAAGCGCTTGCTCGCGCTGGCCGCCCCACTGCACACATGGACACGACACATCCGGTAAGAGAGTGAATACAACAGCGATTTTTGTAGTTCGGTACATCTCTCAGCATCCAATCAGTTCCACCATGGACGATGTACAAACGCCTTCATACTCTCACATAATGAATGTGTGCTGTACCATGACAAATATGAAAAACAATGGGCAAAAGCTTCTCCAGTGTAATAAAGCAAAGTGTAAGACGATATTTGGACCCAAATAAGGTTAATCAGACAAAGTGAAAATTGAAACTTTTGACCAATGTTAGTCTCAAACATAGCAAACCAGAAAAACAGGTATTGGGTTGAATCACCAGTTTGAACTAGAATATAAAATAAAACTTACCACTGTGTGCAAGAAGATAAATCAATGCCAGTTAAAGCTTTGCAAGTACGTATAGCAGTCTTCACTAAAACCTTTGGATCAGATTGTGGATTTTCACCATCTAATGAGGGACTCCATGGCCCACCGATGGCGAAATTTTCACCTCCTTTCCCTTTTTGACCAACAAGGAACTTAATGAGCCTAGTTGGGTGCAATGGTGTTTTACTTGAGCGCTTATCTTTATCATCCACTTTTGTGAGTCCACATTTCTGATACAATGTCTCTAATGTTGGCATACTGATTAACATAACCTTTAATGAAAAAAATGCAATACAATATGAGTTTTTGAAATTAATTTTATTTGTAAAGTTTAGTGACCACATGTACATACTTTAGCTGAAAACCTGTAATCGGCATCTGGTGGTTCTAAAACAGCATCATTTTCTGTGGGGTTTTCGAGTTCTCGAGCCATAATATGATATCCACATGGGTTGTTTATTGAAAATGGATATTGAGGTGGAAATGTCTCACCCCACTTAACATTTGCATTGAAGAAGTCAGATGGAACATACAAGTTTGAATACCTTTGTGATAAACCAGGCACATCAACTTTTTGACTGCAAAAGAAAAGATTTATTTAAGTGAATATGACAGTCAAAGTACAAGATGTGAATATAAGAATATCAAATATAGGCCTGAAAAAAAGTATTATGGAAAAATGACAAAGTAAAAAATTTCAAAACATATTTTCATATCATCTATTTGTGATATTGAGAGCTTAAAGAGCAATATATTTTGTAAGTTATGTCGTTATTGGTATTTGAGTTATTCCAAAATTTAGGAAATCGGAAAAAAAATATAAATCACACTTAAACTATGGTTAATTTACAAGCGATGACATAGCAATTTTTTAATGTTCAAATTTTCTAAATATTGACTCATTTTAAAAGTTCTTTTAGAAAACAAAGAACATAACATTTCTAAAAATAACTCTTAACAATAAACTTTGATTCACATAATGTGCATAGCCATTACAGAGCTGTGCTATTTGTCAGTTCTTTTTTAGTTCTTTTCAATCTATCTTGACATTTCAAACACTGTATTTTTTTGCTATTTATTTATATAGCAAAGGCAAAAGATACATGACTATGTAAGTGAGGTAAATAACCCAGGTAATCATATTCATATTAAGTCAGTATATTGTTGACTAATCTGAACAAATAAATATTCAATTCAATTCAATTATTTATTGGTTTATAAACACAATCACTGCCTTCTCATGCTTACTGCAAAGGTTGTGGTCTAACACAAACAACCCTTTACTACCAAACTAAACTTTTTATAGCTGTACTTGCAGTTTTTTCACAAAGCACTCAAGCAATTATTATATTTTTTCCTTTACTTAAATCTAGAAAATAGAGATGTTTTTGAAATGTTTTGCATTATGTGTTTTTCTAAAAGAATTAGGTACTAGAATGTTTAATGTTTTGTTCCAGAAATAATAAAAATGAAGTTATTTAGACATATCATTGTATGACAAAATATATTGCTTTTAACAACTATTAATTACAAGCAAGGAAATGTCACATTTCCAATGACTTTGTATAATTATTAACAAAATCATAAGTTTATATGTACTCACATGTCCAATGGCATACGAGGAACTCGCACAACATATTTGAAGGGGGAAGGTTGATGTACTACTGGTCGTTTGCGAGGCGGAGAATCTCGACGACTTCTACTGTCACGTCTGGAACGGGAACGGCTCCGACTACGAGATCGTTTCTATAGAAATTATAAAGACTTTAATTCACGCAAAGGCCATTTGTATGAATGAATGTCTCGTGAACACTCCTAATAATTGTCATTTTATTATTTTAATAGTATTTAATTTCAAAGATTCGATCTGCAAACATAATAACCATCCATAGTACTGCTAGTATTCTTAATATAAAACAGAAATTGTACAACAGAAATTAAGGCAGTTGGCTTAAAACATTGACAATAAAAAATGCAAGCCAACCGAGCAAATCTAGAGTGCTGCAGCAGCTGGCAACAATGCTCCACAAAGAAAACCTTTCTGGTGCACCTCCTTAGCAACACCCAGACATTAATACTCAAAGTGTAGTACTGGTCAGTAATTTCTTACCCTTTCTTCGCGTCTTGGAGGCCGCTCTTCACGTCGAGGAGGTAATGATTTCTTATTTGAAGGAGGAGGCACTGCATTGTATGAGTTAGTTTTCTGATTGTTGTTAGGTTTTTGATTGGGACCGCTTTTTGGCAGCACCTGTACTCTAGTGGCATTCCACTTGAAAGGCATGTTAGGGTTGTATGTTGCTTCAACAAGTACGCGATCATTGACTTTGGGAATAACGCCTTTTGCACACACTGACGTCTGATAGAATACATCGTGGTCCACAAATCCAAAGTCGTTGTGTGTTTTTGTGACAGTACCCGTGAACACACGTTGTTCGTTAGTTGCCTGAGCTTGATTCGCCTGTGAATTCTGATACATACCAGGATTCATGGCACGTGGTGTAGGATAAGCTACTACATTACCAGGATATATTTGACTTTGAGCCATTTGATTCATGGGCATTTGTCCCGCCATAGGCATAGCCATTCCCCCTTGTGCTTGCATCATACTGGGGTTAAAAACAGCCGGGGTTTGTTGAAACTGCATCATGCTTTGTTGAGTCATCATTGTATTTGGATCCATAATTTGAGGATTCATGCCGGTCATATTTGCATTCACGTTAGACCGGGCCCATGGCGGATTTTTCGTTCCACTACCAGACTGCATTTTTCTTTTATAAGTAGGTAACTTTTTAAAGAAAATCCATACAATTATTTGCTTATAAATCACTACACTTTCAGTACATCACAAACTTATTGTAACAATTCTTTCATCAACACGAAGATATACCAGAGGTAAGCACGCAAACAAAAATTTAAAATGGCGGAAACCATAGACAGATTTTTTTTTATATTCCCTTAAGGAACGAAAAAGAGTATAAAGCCTGAACAACCTCGATTTCAGTAATTTCTTTGTAATTCCAATGATGAGAAATCTGTTTTATATATAATAAATTATTAATTAATTTTGAAATAATCCCTTTCTGCACCTTAATTTTTTTTATCTTTACTTTTAAAAACTATTGTTACAGTCAGTGTAAGCCGAGAATTCCATATTATATCTAGGTATTAGTTTAATCATTTTCAATTTACAAAACATCCGTTATATGTACATTATTCAACCTAAAACTAGTAGCTTAATTACAAAAGAAATTATCTCAAATATAATTATATAATTTATATGTTATTTAAGTAAATTATAAAATATATAAGTTACTTATATAACTTATAAACAGTGATAACAGTGATAGGTATTGATTTTTTTGGTATCATCAGCTTGCCAAGAGAGGAGCCAGTGATATTGCCAGTTGTCTTTCTCATTATATTTAGAAGGAGAAGAAATCGGTTACTGAAAAAAAACTATGTGTTTGCTCTATTTTTATGTTTGGGAGTAAAATGTTTCCTATAAATATTTTTTTAATATGGGCCTACGTCCTAAAAGATACTTTAATATTTTTATTTGTCCCGGATTCAAGTTATGGAATTCGCAGATAATTGTATGTCTATCCGTTACCCTAATAGCCATAACACAACCCTTTTGGTGCTTTCTTTGGGCTAGGTTTATCGGTGTAAATGTAAGAGATATTATAACTCTTTCCAGCCAGATATGATTTTGCGTCGGTTTACAGCAATTAAAAAAAAATAGTAAATAAATATTAGACAACATCACATACATTGTTATGAACAATTGAAGACGCTAAAGCACTTGTGTTATGGAGTTCAGATACGACATCGGTACTACAACACCCAGACTCAAACCAACATAGAAAAATACGTTTTTCTACATGGACCCGGCCGGGGATAGAACCTGGGACCTCGCAGTGGCGTTTTTTGTCCGTTAGCTCTATCCGTTACTATTTATCCGCACATAGTGTGCAATGCTCTATTCTCCCTACCATGTTTTCATTCTTAGAGAGGGCCTATGTATGTTTCTACTGATTAATACGTCAATCAATTAATTAGTTACATAATGCTTCGCTGCTGATTCTATCGCATCTTTGACATTGATAATCAATCAAACCCTTAAACGGCATTGCAATAAAGCTATAGAGTCCTTTCTTCGAGTTTTTGTTCTCAAGAATGACTAGAATGATAGCGTCGTTCTGATTTCGTTTGCCGAAACCACTATTATATATTGATGGACATCGACACATCTTTGTGTTACAGTCAACAGCACATTAAACATTACAAAACTATCACTCCAACATAAAATCACATAAAGATAAACACTGGTTCATGCATCAGACAAATAGCTCTCTACAACCGTGCTGTCATCTTCATAATAACCTAAAATACCGGGCATTAGTAGTTCATTAACATGAAGCAGATTTTTCTGCTCAACTGCTAGGTACTTAAACTATCGGATGACTTAAAATGAATGAGTACCTACCTAGCACTGCACTTGGAAGAAGATACTACTCGAGAGAGCAGTATCTACAGCCTAATAAGTAACTAATACCGTAAAAAAATATATTTTTTCTGTAGTGCTATATAAGAAAGATTATAGTATTTTTTGTGTCTATTTGTTGCACTTAGGCACAAATGTTTAGGCACTTGGGTGAACACATTATTTTATTGATAGTTAAAAATATAATGTCCACTACGGGAAAAATACGAAATAAAACTATAAAAACTAAAACTCAGTATACCTACCGAAATAAGATGATCTAAACCTAACTCGAAAAATAAATCGATCGTATTATATAATTTATCTTATAAGATATCATTGAAGAAAATGCTTAAAATTACTTAATTCGAATCGTGTCTAAATGAGGTAATTATCGTAGATGATTTATTTTGAGATATTTATCTTTTTTCCTAGTAGAATATTTATTTCAAAATAATTAACTTTTTAAAAAAATAAAACCGACTTCAAATGCGTGAACACAAAAAAAAAAACTAAAAATTAAAAAATAATTCCTAATATCTATTACCTAATACTATAATTTTCCTAAACTATGTCAAAGTAATTAAAGTTAAACCAGCTAAATATCTTACAATAGTTATACTTATATATCTATTGTTTTTTGGAGTCGGTGCCAGCCGTATTAAGTTTAGCCGCAAACAAGAGACGTGCGGCGCGGTGGCGGGGGACGCAAGGCGCGAGGCGTGGCCGCGCGGTTCGGCGGCGGACGCGGGCGCGCGGGGCGGGGCGCGCGCGGCTCTTGCTCGAGTGAGCGACCCGAAGGCGGGCAGACACTTGAGGGCAGACTACGTTGACGCTCGTGTCAAAAATACTGAATTTTCGGATGCGCAAATTTTCAAATTATTGCTTTCTTTTTTGTTGGTTGTATTCTATTGTATTTGTTATTCTTAGTTGGGATAGGTTTTGTTGTACCAGGCTTATACATACAACTTATTTCTTAATATTTTTTTGTTTCATTGGGTACTTTTTTCTTATTTCATTAGGTTTAATATTCATTTATTACTGGCACCGACTCCAAAAAACATTAGGTATACAGGGTGTATATGAAAATAGAACACCTGCTTTAATGGGTTATCATGTATCGCAAATGTAACAGATTTGTTGTATCAGTTTTTCAATTAACTAATAAATAACAGAGTTTTGAAAATAAGAAATAAAAAAGAACGGAGCGCATCGCCTTAAATTTAAACGCGTGGGTCAACGCTGATTGACCGCGTTCATTGACCGCGTCACACGCGTAGGTATTTAATATTTTTATTTATCAAAGATGCCTAATTTTTTGAAAATAATTTAATAAATTCTCGCTCAGGTGAGTGAGAATGGACCGTGTGTACGAGTACCATCTTTAATCACAGTTCCACAATGTACGGTCAATAGCACGTCACGGTGAATGAAAGCAGCTCGATATTAGCGCTTACGCTTACGAAATAAAGCCGGTGCAAAGTCCAAAGTGCTTCCTGCTCTTTGCATGATATGCTGTTGACTGTACTAAAAAAGAAATTAAAACCTACCTTTTTAATGTGCCGTTGTTATCACCTCCATTAGAGATCAATATGATTTCCACTTCAATCACCAGACAGCACTAAATACACTTACACTTTAAATTAAATGTTCAAAGTTCCTTTCCTGTACGGACACACACAGTCTTGCACGTGCATAGTCCATGCGGCGCTCGTAATCTTCCACCAATAATGCTTGCACCTTTGTAAACTTAAATGGATGTCGCGGCTGTTCATCCGTCTTTAGGATTTTGTGTACGGTGGCATTGTAGACTTCAAAAAGTCGACCGGCAATTCTTGTACTGTCCTCAGGATGTACATCAAAATGAGCGAGAATTGAATCCCTAACGTCCACGTCACCTATAGCACCGGAATCCACGTTGCGATTGGAAAAACTGCCACGATCTCTTAAACGCTGAACTACGTTCACAATATTCTACCATGGGAGGTTATTATTGCGGTGTCCGAAATAGTCCAGATACAAACGCAATGCTTCACCAGAGTTCCCAACGCCCATTCCATAAGCCAAAACCATATCCGTGTATTGGATATTACTGTACTGATAAAATTAGGCATAATTATCCGTAAATAAACACCACACTAATCACAAAATAGGTAGTACTTATCCAGAAAAGTACACACGAAAAAACTAGCACATACGACACAATAAGCAAATCACGTCCGCGAATTGTGGTTAGTTTCCGTCAGTGTTACCAACTCTTGAAAATATTTAGCCTAAATTAAATTCAAATAACCCCTAGATTTGCCCTAATTACTTGGAAATCCCCCTAAAAATAAATTGTATGATATAATTTTGTTAATTTTTCATTTATAAAAATAAATTACATTTATCACGTCAAATATTATTTCAATTTCTTCTGGCGAATCAGATTTTATAAAGTCATACATGTTGACTTTGAATAAGCCTAATATTTTAGGAGATGGGTTGAATATTGTACAAGATCATTCATCCACCATTTCGATTGAAAATTCCAAGTACTGTACTTGGATTTTAAGTACACTAGATTTCACTAAGTCCGAGGTCGCTAGGTAAAAAATTAATTTGATTAGCTAGTTAAGGCTGTCCCAGGGCCTATACTTTAAATCTTTAATTTTCTCGATAAATAAAATATTAAAAAATATGAAGGTTCACAAAAACCATAAAAATAACCCTAAACTTATAACACCCCCAAAAATCCCATCTCACTTATTTACACCCTAAATTTAGGGGGAAAACTTCTAAGTTGGAAACCCTGGTTTCTGTACACACACTAGCGTGAAATTTTAAACAAAGGTAGGGACTTTACCTACCTAAAGGTGTGCACACATTGGAAAAATATTTAATAAAAGAAAATTAATAACGTTTACTACAAACATTAACAATAAATGACTTGTTCCATCAATGTTATATTATTAGTTTATATTATTTTCTGAGAAAGTAAATTTCAAAACAAAAATTTAAAGTATGACCCTTAGGTACCATCAAATTACATCTGTTCTGCTATACTCTCCTATAGCAGAACATATTTTAGTAGTGGTTAATTTTAACAAAAAATCCAGATATTTTCAGAAAAAGGATCTTGTTATCATAAGGGTCCGTTTGTTTTTACTTTTGATGTACGGAATTCTAATAAAAAAGTCGGTTTTTTTTTTTTTTTTTTTTTTTTTTTTTTTTTTTTTTTTTTTTTGCCTGTAAAGTCGGTTTTACGGGCGAAGATTTTACGTGACAACGTCTTTTTCTCGGTAGAATATTTATTGATATGAATATAATTAAATTGCACAATGCGCGCGGCAGACCGATCATAGTTGAGTGGGAGAGAGACGCAAGGCATTCGGCGGGCCTCTCTCTCGTTCGGTGACTCATCGTAACGTTACCGAGCGTTACACTTTTTCATAAGTGACTCCCAGCCGCAACCAATTTATAAGACGTTATCACGTCAAAAGTAAAAACACTTTAATTTCAGACTCACTTCAATGCGAACTAATTCCAGAAACGTTAAATAAATTGATTGAGTCGATTTATTAATAATAAGGACATACCTAGTCACCCAAGAAGCAAAATCAAAACTATGAATAGTAGTTACAAACAACGTCAAATGATATTATTTCTAATATCCGAATCCAAAAAAACACAAAATTACGTTAAAAACGCGCCTAGGTACCTATCTACTATCAACAAAATATTTTCCGATAAAAAAATAATGTATCCACAGCCTAATTTTAACGTCCACTGCAAGCTCGCCTTTCGGCAAGATAAAAGGTACCTACGACAGCCTTACACGTGCCACTCATTTCGCGGGCTGAACTTAGGAATTAATTTCAAAAGTATGATGTTTTAATTAGGGTAGATTGTTTAAATGTTTTTGTTTATTGCGTTGCTACTGTTTTTGAATTTATTATGTTACGTTTAATGTATTGTAAAGATTTGTGATTTAGAGTATTTTCTGTTGTTATTAGAAACTTATCTAGGAAATCTACTTTTTAAAAACGATAAAGATGAAGATGTGTACATGCTGGTCGTTATGGTAAATTGAATACCATCACGTGTATGAACAAAACAGTCAATAAAATGGTCATAAGGATTTTAATGACATTTCAAAAGTAGGTATTTAATAATATTCCAGTTAAGTTCGGCCCTGGATGGAGGTCGGCCCTGTGTAATGTAGTTGGGAAAAATTACTCGTAAAATGTGAATCAAATCACTAATTCAGACATTGGTATCAGAATCGACTTTTTGATTCGTATGAATATTAGAGCTGTTGCAAATCGTATGTATTCGGTACTGAGTAACGGGTGGGCCATTTAGTACCGAGTAACGAAACGTTACACACAAATGCATTTCGTTACTCGCATTTTTCGTAGTATGGGTAAATAGTGTAACTGAAATAGCGTAGGTACACTATTTCAGTTTACGCAAGTACCGTTGATGCGTGTATTTGTACGTTTGATGATCGTATATTTTACGCATGCACGTGCTTATTCAGTGAATTTATAAACGTACGTTACAAAGAACGATGATTGTTTATTAAGTAAAGTATAATTTGGAAATTCGTCGTCCAAGTTTTTTACTGATTATAAAATTGTATTGCGTATGTAGACAAAGTTTGAGATTGTAACAGAAACAAGGTAAGGAAGTATTTTTTACAAATAAGAAATATGTATGTTTTTGTTTTTTATTATCGCGTATTTTCACGGTTTTTTGTTGTTATCTTAAAAGAGATCTGTCTAAATGAGTCTAATGATATTAAATTGTTTCTTCGATAACAAAAGCTGTTAATTATCAAAAGTCTGGTTCAATATACAGAAAAGTGAAAAAAAATTACCTGACTCAGCTTGGTATGTAACATATAAGTATGTTTTCTATAAATCACGAATGTTGCGACGCCGCGACGTCATACTGCACTCGTACGCAATACGATTCGATTCGTTGCTCTAACTTACACATAACATAGCATGTTATAAGGTAACTGAAGTAACGATACGATAGTAATAATTGTTATAGTAACGAATACAAACGGGTACACTCTTTTTCGTTACTTTTACAGCTCTAATGAATATCATTATTGTCAGATCGATTTCGATTTAAGATCAAAATGTGATTCTGACCTTAGTATCTTTCGGCCTGACTAAAATTATTAACTCTGCGGACTTGATAAAATTTGAAGGAGTCGATTAGAGAGTCAAGAAATCGAAACATTTCAATTGTTCACTATGCATTTACCCGTCACTAGTTCTTTTAGGTCAGCGATTGTGTGAGTGACACACACACTGAACATCTTGAGGTAGGTAAGTATAGGGTCAAGCTGAGGGGTCAAGCACCAGCTGATTTAAGGCGCAGTTTAATTCGGTTTGTCAATAACAAGGAATCGTTTTGGACGTTTATTTTCATAATTATACGAGCAATTAAAAAAATACTAATTACTGATTGTTAAATATCATTGATTCTATAGGATTTTAATAATTTTATTTTAATTACTGCAACTTAATTATGAAACTTTGAACTGCAATAACTCCGAAACGGAGAGTGATATCGCGAAAATTCTTTTTGTGTTTGAACACTGGAAGCCCATGGTTTTCACCATTTTAACAGGTGTTCTATTTTCATTGACTGGCGGTATAAGTATAACTATTGTAAGATATTTAGCTGGTTTAACTTTAATTACTTTGACATAGTTTAGGAAAATTATAGTATTAGGTAATAGATATTAGGAATTATTTTTTAATTTTTAGATTTTTTTTTGTGTTCACGCATTTGAAGTCGGTTTTTTTTTTTTTAAAGTTAATTATTTTATTTGAAATTTTTAGTGTTACTTTTTTGTAGATACCCTTAGTGCATTTAATATGGGTAGGCCTACTAAACGCGCAGCTCTAATGAGACAGCGCCGTTCGTTCAAATTGGTTTATAATCGGCGGAGATATTGCGTATAAAAAAGTTCATCCCCAATTTTCCACCCTTGGGGGTTGTTTTTTTATTATTAAATTTAAATGGGACCACCCTTGAGGTATTACCTATACGCCAAAAAAAGATTTGTTCAAATCGGTTCATAATTGGCGGAGTTATCGCGTAACAAACATAGAAAAAAAAAACATACGGGTCGAATTGAGAACCTCCTCCTTTTTGAAGTCGGTTGAAAACTGGATGCCATCATATATCACCACCATTAGCGTGTTTAATAATACCTGTACCTGTAATAATAAATAATGTTAATATCTCACAGTAAGCACTGTTAGGCTTGTGTTATGTATATACATATATGGTACATAAATAAGTATTATTCATAAAAATATATATAAATACCTATGACTCTGGTACAAATGGTCATATTCATCACAAAAACATCTGCCCCTTCCGAGACTCGAACCCAGGACTGTCAAAGCGATAGGCAGAACCGCTACCGTTGCACTAAACAGTCGTCGAATACTCCTGAATATGGGAGAAAGGATCTAAAATTTTCAGCCATGTTATTATAGAATTTTCACTTATATGAAAAACGGCAAAACTGCAAGCGTAAACGAAGATGCACTATTGTTTTTCACGACCCATTTCATTAATGGGTTGCTATTAGAATATCTTAATGAACGAATCTATAGTGTCAACTAGAGGAATGGCTAAGTAAGTCTGTATCGGCTGTCACAGGTCACTGACGGGTGAGTCCCACATAACCCCACCGTACACCCAATTGTGGGGTATGTGTAAATCCCACATAACCCCACCGTACACCCAATTGTGGGGTATGTGTAAAGCTTTTCCCTCGACAATAAAAGGGTTCATGAGTAATATCTTCCAATACTGCGCATTATATCAGATTGCAGACGACACCTGTATTATATCTACTGATAAACATCAGTGTATGCATTCACTAAATAATAATCTGACTTTGACAGATTACATGGTGCCATGACTCAGGGCTAGTGCTTAACGCAAATAAAACTAAGATGCTATATATTGGATCCACTCACATAAAAGACAACATTATGTCGAAACATTTTATATAGCTCATGACCATAATTGCCTCCATGATACGCGTTACCATGTATCCTGTAATTGTGTGCTAATTGGAACTGTGGATTCTCACGAATACCTTGGTTTGGCTATCGACAAGTTTAACTGGCATAACAACGTCGTGCGTGTCTGTGAAAGACTACAAGCATTTTTAGCAAATCCAAATTATCAAAAAGGACCCTATTAAAGGAACCTTTAGAACTCGATTAGCCTTAAGTATAGATAACGTATAACGCGTTTACTAATTCAATAATTAACTACGGTCTCTCTATTGTATATATTTATAAAGTAAAGTTTGAAACAGGCGGGACCCGTTTTAAAAGTGCAGACTCATTTTAATACTACAAATTAATACCGATCGTTTGGTGTAGCAGTAGCGGCCCTACCTACTGCTCCAAAGGTCCCGAGTTCGATTCCTGGTTGGGGCATACGTTTGTGTGGTGAACGCGAATATTTGTACGTGAGTCATGATTATTATATGATTATTTATGTATTCTATCAGTTACGTAGTATCCATCGTACAAACTCTGCTTAGTCTGATAATAAATAATTGCAGTTTTTCCCTTTGATTATAAAAGTAATCCTTATAATTCTGAGCAGATTGACCGTAGTTAAAAGGAAAGCTCGTAGAATCATTATATTGGCAAATCTACCAACGGTGGAACAAATATTCGTAGAATATATCATCGGCGAAATGACCATGGGGAGTATCCAGGGTCATCCAGATTGTTTCGGAATAATGCTCTGGACTCAATCGACAGTACATAAAGGTTTGACGTGCGACCATATAATATTTATTATAAAGGATCATTTGATTTTTGTAGCGTATGGCTTGATGTGCTGGCTACAGGATTTCGAAACTGTATTTTTGCAAGCAAACTCTTGGTCCACACATTTTTTTTAACACTTGCAATAATCATTAACACTTGTGCATTGTATCGAAGTCGGCAACCAAATGCTCAACTGAAAGGCGGTAAAGCATCTGAATGGTGGCGCTACATTCTACATATATCAGTATTAGTCAATAGAGCTTCCATTAATTGCAAATAACAATTATAAACCCTTAATTACTATATCGACTACAGTATATTTATAATAACAAACAATAAAAGTTATAAATGTAAGTAGTATTGAGTTGAACATTTTTATTTATTTACGAAAACATTTGACGTAACATTATACTGGTGGTATGAGCACAAATATTTAAGAACGTGTCACACTGTGTTATAAAGCAATCAGTTAAGTGTGGAAAGATAGCGTACGCCGTCGTTTCTTTACAAAGTATGCGTGAATAAACACAACACAGCCGAGCACAGTCATCTGCAACAGTTTTGGCGTGTCTCGTCTCTCTCAGTTATCATTAGACAGTCGAGCGTGAAAGTCGTACTAATCGAGATAAAAATTCACTAAGTGCGCGTCGCGACGACGTAAGTTGGCGAAAACATATTGTGATCGACGAAGTATAAACCTAATAAAATAAAAGAAGAAAGAGAAGTCTAAAATATGGAATAAGGAAACAAGTTTTAAATACGTTAAAAATAATATTGGGACTTTTTAGTAAAGATATTTTGGTACTGATGGGCAACATGCCAGATTGCATCTTCTGTTTATGTGCAGTGATTATGTAGAGTAAACATTAATATGATTCCGTATGCCGGTAGCGGAATTTGACCAATAATGGGAGATTAAAACGAATAGATACATGTGTGTTTGTGATTACTTATGGTAATGATTTCGACATGAGTGTTAATTCAGGTCGTGTCTCTGAACTTCAGCAGAGAGATGCTCAATATGCATTGAGGAGGGGTTCTATGCCCCCTAGTAAATCAGTGGCACGTGTACTTTGGAACTGGTTGCAACCACTCGCAAGGTTATGGGGTCTTATAACAGCTGTCGGTGAGTTTTGAAACATGAAATATTTATAATATTTTATATATTTTATGCATTTTCAATGTGATCTTATAAGATAAATTATTATAATAGAAAAATAACCTATTGGGAGAGCATTGGACCGGATTTCCAAAGGTTGCGGGTTCGATTCCCGCCTGAGATTCACTTGTGACCCGAGTCGATTTTTTCTAGTATTTTTCTATTATAATAACATGAAATATTTTTATATGTGTGCTACAGGTAGTCTCATTATTTTAATCCAATGAAAATCGTTGTCGTATAAAAAATACTTCTATTAGTATACAACTGGAAAACGGTTGTAACTGTAAAATAGAAAGCAGGAGCACTGTGCAACGATAATTTATTAAGTGTTATCTGATCTTGACAGACGTAACTGATAAAAACAATACCTACTTACCGTTTTTCTCTTTTTTACTAATGTTACGGAAAACATTTATTTTACAAAAAACCACGAACACGTAAAAAGCTGCCATAAAATATAGTAGTTCGCAAGTGATAGTGAACCGACGAATGATACTTAATTTTAATAATTCATAGATATTGTCCACATAGTCTGATAGTTTTTGAACGTTTTCCATTTAGACAAAATTGTCGACACTGTGTTGCACTGTGTCGACCATACTATAGCAAAAACTCTACATATACAGCTCTAGGTATACTCATTGGGAAAAACAATACTTTTTTACCATTTTGGTGACACCCGAAATTGTCAGAATGCTTTATTACAGTTTTTATTTAGTTAAATATGTTTATGAATTAACTTTTCAGTTTAACTAAGCAAGCAATTCATATGACGTCTCTTTTTTATTTTTTCGTCATGATTTAAAATCCTTGTTGTGGTATATAAAGCGATACACATGCTTTTCGTTCGGGAAAAGTATTACAGTTCTTTTGAAGACGAAATTAGTATTCCCACTGCGTCCCGTCCCATTTTTCCGAGGTAAAGATTTTTAAGGATAAGTAAAACGAAATACAAACAGCGGTTATCCTGGTGCAGATAAACAAAAAGTTTAGAAGTTTTATTGATTTCTTCCACCAATATAAACTTGGCTTTGCTTTAGGATAAAGACTCGATAAGCTATTGGGTGTTTTCCCTTTTACTGTTGGGGTAAATATCATGCATTCGGCTTTCTTTTTGGATTTACTAATGCCGGTCTGGTTAGGTAATGTTGGATCTGTGAGGGCTTGGTCAATATTCACTATATTGTGTCAGTAGATATATTTCTTGTGGTTTTAGAGAAAAATTATGATATAGACAGGAATAGAGAGCCCAGAAAATAGGGCAATGTTACGTACAACAATACCATACCACTCGGCTTGCTAGATTTGTAGCTTGTAGTCCATTTACAATATTCACTACTAGCGGCCCGTCCCGGCTTCGCACGGGTGGACAAAATTCTTTAAACTTTTTCTAGCATTAAATATGGCCTATGTTACTCAGCGTGAATGTAGCTTTCGAATAGTGAAAGAATTTTTGAAATCAGCTTAGTCATTTTTGAGTTTATTCATTGCAGACATACAAAAATACAAATTTTTCCTCTTTATAATATTAGTGTAGATTATGCGCCACACCTACAGAATTGACGTTATCTTCGGAGGTAAGTTTTTAACGTGTACACGTTACTATCACGTTTGAATAAATACTTGAATGATAGACCTTAATACTACACAAATAAATTCTGAAATTAAAATCTTAAATGGCAGCAATGTTTGCATATTTGAATAGTCATACTCAGCCCTCATATGTCGGTGTTAAAGAACGACCCTCACGCAAATTAACATTGATGTTGTTACATAAGCAGGTATACGCCTTAAGTAATTAAATCTATTATAATAGGTTACTCATTATGTACGACATAAGCCTCATGGCTTCATCATGAAATACCAGTAGAAGTCTATTACAGGTTTGTTGTGGTCTGAGATCACAATAACAATCGTAATCGTGCATTAAGAGAAAAAATTCCTTGCGTTAGATAAATCTTGGCTAGCTACAAAAACTTTTAAATTGCTGCATCGGGTTACCAAAGAATATTAACTAAATTATTGCCAACATTACTAACTGGCCAGTTTAAAAGTTCCAGGGTTACATTGGTGTAATTTTAAGGTAATAAAAACTAAATTTTCTTTCCAGAATGAACCAAAACGAATGGTTTTAAATACCAAGTTTTCTTAGAAATCTCCCCTGTAATTTCGCACTTTGACAATATTTATTGAAACTGCTTTGTACATACTTATGATTATGCTATATTTAAAATAACGAATCATTTGTTTGATGGACGATCGAAAAATTGTACCTATATGTAAGCGAATAAACATAGAAAGCAAAAAGAAAAAAAAATAAAATTTTAAGCGAAAATAGAGAAACCTTCATGTCTGTCTAATGTCATAGCTGTTCACACAGCATGAGCAATGAAGTCTACATATATACCACGTTAAATTATATATAACGACCTTATGTTGACACCATGCCTCATTTGATTACTTATATAAGCGTATAAATATATGTAACGAATGTGACATGATTCTATGGCGTGTTGACAACATAGCGGTCAAAATCAGTGTGACAAACTACGTTATTCAATGTTTTCGACGTTTCTATTTTATAATAATTATTGTAACTGTTTCGATTCTAAAATTGTCTTATTCGTTGTAGTGATGAGCGGCGCGGGCGCGGAACTTGTAGTTCTCGGCTACGAAGTGGCTCCGGCCTTGCTGTGAGTACGTTATTTTGTATATTTTTATACACAGAAATATTAACGAAGCTATTAAAATAAAGACCAGTGACAAAACTCTGCTCCCGTGTAATAATTTTATGTCATAGTTATACAAATGCTAGTACATGAGTTACTGAAAGAAGCATTAGGTACCTCTTTGATAATAATGAAATACAGAAAAGTTACATCCAGAAGAAAATTAACAATTACGTTATTCTAATCAGCCAAAATACGTGTTTAATAAAAAAAATATAAGTGCATTTAAATACTTGATACATATTTCCATCAAAAAAGAATATTTTGGAACCCGATCGCAACGCCATCCAAGGGGTCCGAATATAATTTTCAGAAACAACGAAATACGCTTGTTTTTTATCAAAAGCTTTAACTCTATCACTTCATAACTTGTTCAAATTTTGTAGGAAAAGATTCAATATTTAAACCCCTTTGTCACCCATTTATGGGTAGAATTTTCTAAAACGTTGAAACACATCTCATATTATGTCTTACCAGGAGCCTATTATAGATTTCAAGCTTTTTACTTTAAAAATGATGGACATACCCAAAAGAAATCTGTTATTTCACTCACTAAGGGGTAATTTTATCAGAAACGACGTTATATTTGTACTTAGGCTAATTTTTTAATAAGTGTAGACACAGATGTCTATATTCTTAGATTAGAGCAGTGAGCTAAAAAGCGTGTATAAAGCGACCATGTCTTAACAGCGTTCGTACTCATAGCGTTCCACGAAACATCTGTTTTTAGTTCATCCTCTTTACGAGACTCAGACCCGAAATTCTGTCAATATATAGTGATTTTGACTTCAGTAGCTAATAAATTTTAATGTTCCCACATATATTTTGACAGAATTTTTTTTCGGCTTTTATCACCGACCTTTTAACCGACTCACTTCACACGCCTTATAGTCTATCATCTTCTGTACGTTCATGATGTACACTTCCTTCATAAGCTTCCAAAAAGTTTTGGATGTGTGCATTTAGTCGCTCGAAATAACCGGTGATAATCTGTAATCACTCAAAAACCCAAACGTGCGAGGGACCTGACGTTAATATGAGTGTTTAGTAAATTGCAGCTATTCATCAACCAGTGATTTTGTGTTTTGTTTAGCGTTGGAGCTGGCTTGGTACTTTTGTTGGAGACAATGTGGGCAGTGGCCCTGTTTGTAGATCTTCTCGGGCGGCGGGGAGAGTACACTCTAACCTTGCGATGTTGGGACTTCACGCGATGGTCGTGCGCACGCGCCAGGGCGCCATTCTACGCGTGTGTGGCGACTGCCTTGCTGTTCTCTCATCTCACTCTTTTAGCAAGCATTTCAGGTAATTTGACCGATGTAATGTATTTATTGTTATCTCAGATTACAGTGACAAGGATAAATGCTACGAAGGATAAGATTTCAAATACACTAACATGAGTATACCGTTTTAGTTAAGATTTACAAATAAGAGCTTATGTCCGTGACATTAAGATCTATCATGAAAATATTAACTTAAACGTGATAGTAACTTTAATATATTTAAAAGGATTCATTTAGGCCTTTGTTCGATAGTTGGAGAAGTGTATTATTATTACTGCGAAACAGTAGCCTAATCTGTACGCGCGTGTTACGATTGACTTACTCTTCTATCGACCTTCTTTTTAAGCAAACACTATATAGATCGAGTAATTAAACATTTTTGGCATGTTTATCAGAGACGTATAGTAAAGGTAAACATATACTATGACACCTCTTTAGACTTAGTAGGTGGGAAATTGAAGAGGTAGTTAGGCCCTGTCCTACTTATTCTATGCTTGTATGATAACCAGATTTTTTAGAAATCTACACTAATATTATAAAGAGGAAAGATTTGTATTTTTGTATGTTTGCAATGTATAAACTCAAAAACTACTAAGCCGATTTCAAAAATTCTTTCACCATTGCAAAGCTACATTCACGCTGAGTAACATAAGCTTTATATAATGCTAGAAAAAAATTTAAAGATTTTTTTATTAATATAATTTAAACTTTTCTTTGCTTTCTACGTGCTTAGTGTATTTCTGTTTGAGATAGTATGGGTAGTAGAGTTATTTGTAGCGTTAGTTTATCGAACCTCCACAGAACTTATGTCTTAATTACGAGCTATATAGTTTTCTGATTTTAGAAATTTATATGTCATCTAAAACGTGTGGTCACGTCATAAAAAACTCATTAGGTGACCTTTTAGAAGACAAAAACAAGCACAAATAGGATAAAAATATTGTTTGCGTAAATCTTACGGTTTCACAGTGCCGCAGAATAAATAATAACAGTGCTAACATCCTTTTAAATCGTCACGTACTTCGTTTTTGTTGTCAACGTATGTATAAACATACAATCATATTTTACATGGCAAATTTTTTGTGCCTGCTTAGGTTAATGAATAATTCATCTTTTACAGTGTCAAAGGCTTAAAAATCACAAACAAAAGGCTTGTTGATGACGTCAGTATTTTTTAATTTTCTTCTATTGTTAATATTTTTTATGAAATGACGTGAATAACGATCACAAGGTAATGTTGTACTTTCTAGTACGACCATGGTGGACTTTGGATATCTTTTATATTTTTAGACTGCAAAAAATAGTTTAAAATATCTACTACCACTGTTTTGTGGTTTTCTGCCAACTGGGTCTTGGAGTAACAACGCCGAAATAAGAATTATTTTAAGATTTAAAAATATTATAAACTAGCTTTCCGCCCGCGGCGTCGCCCGCGTGGAATTCGGTTATATTGCGGTATAAAGCACAACTATAAGAAAACTTCTCATTCCCACGGAAAAATCTAAGAAGCGCGATGTAACGCTGGATACAAAATTCATATAATTCATTCCACTTCTTACGTATCTTAAAAAAACACTTCGTTACCACGTTTTAAAAAACACCCAGCGCCATCTTTCGCATACCTCAAGAACTAAATAGCGTAAGCTATCATTCCACTTCTTATGTATTTTAAAAAACACATCGTTACCATGTTTTAAAAAACTCCCAGCGCCATCTATCGCATATCTCAAGAACTAAATAACGTAACTAATACTTATACCAATTAGTAATTCGTTGACTTTAGTGATTTCAGGATAAGTAGATGTAAAAAAAACAATTTCGACGATAAAACAAATTGTACGTCATCCCTCGGGAATTCCTCATTTTCGGGGATTCATTATCGTATCATTTAGCTTCTAAATTTACATGTTTATATTCGTTTGCAATATTTCACGTTGTTTTAAACGACACACAACGCCATCTACAATCCATCCATCAAGCAAACGATATTTTTGTTTTTCCTCGGGAATATCAATTTTTTCCAGGATAAAAAGTACCCTATTATTTAATCCGGACTTTTATCTTTACGTCTGCAAAATTTCAAAGCAATCGGTTTAGTAGTTACGGCGTGAAAGCGGAACAAACAAACAAACAAACAAACTCACTTTCCGATTTATAATATTGGTAAGGATAAGGATTAGCTTAGAATTTATATTATTTTTCCTCGTATTTTACAAAATCGAATTATATCGATTTTAGAGATACGTCGGTAGTGTTGTAAAAAATCTATTTAGTACACCACTATGAATTCCGAAGATAGGTCTATTATTTGAATTGTATAATCATTTCAGAATTAGGTGATTAAAAGCGAAATGTAATAAAAAATTAAGCAAAAGCTAGTAAAATCTCACTTTTAGATAGTAGGAGATTGCAAAATGGGTATAAAATAAAAAAATAAGCTTTGTTTTAGCGCCTAAAGATATACAATTGACAATCAACCATAGAAGTACTAGGAATTATAAAATGTATAGGTGCACAACTATGTTTTCAAATTTTAAATTGAGAATATGTAATTGAAAAAATCATCCAATCGAACATACATAGAATTTACACACTTATAATATTAGTAGACTCTATTTTGTCCGCAGGTGGCATGCTTCTTATTTTAGCAGCCCTTCGAGCTATAGTGCCTTTCTCGCCGTACATCAACCACAGCCGGCAGTCTCCAAGAGCGGGTAGTTCCCTGCTGAGTCAGCACGACTCACCGTTGCCAAGCGTTTTTTATAATGCCGCTCATTCAGGTGAAGACACAAAGTAAGTTAAGACGATTCTTTAATATGTATATTTAGAAGCTGTTTTTTGTATTCTTCATTTGTTTCATTAATACTAGTATTTATCAACCAAATTCACTCCACTAGACTTCATTTAGGCGGTCGTAGAAATCGTTTGAGATATTAGCTTTAATTCAAGTAGAACGAGTTACATGTCGTCGATGAATTACGAATGTAGACCCGTTCGCAACACAAGCGTTTCACTTACCATGTGAGGTTATCGGGAGTATCAGTAACAATGTGTTTCAAGCATTAATAATATTATTTATAAAAATACACCAAGCAAATCTTTATTTTTAATGATCGTATAATATGCCTTTAATTCTGCTGACCTTTCGTCACCATAAGTAAATAACCATTTACAGTTCAAGTTTATTTACAGTTAGGTCTCAAAGTAACTAAGCCCAATGCCCCATCGTCACTGTTATTTTTATATACCTAACTGCTGTTATTCTGTACTAACTTACATTATATAGTTCCTTCTGACAATATATCTCTTCTTAATATGCTTAACTTTTACAATATGTACCTGATAAGAAATATTGACACATAAGTAATTCCCTGTTATATATTATCACTGATTTAGAAAATTATCATTATGTTTGTAACCTAACCTAACCTAACCCCGCATTTCATTAAATAATTTTTATTTGTTGACTTTGAAAGATGATAATCTATCAGAACATTACCCGTATTTATTCCAGGTCAGAAGAGATGACGATTTTAGACGTAAAGACAAACAATCCTGAAGGAGATAGATCTCGACCAGTGACGCCAAAACCACCATTATTAGAACTATGATGTTACACATTTTGGAAAATCAATAATCAATAATAGGTCATTTCGACCATACTGTACAGTCAAGGTAGGTATAGGTATAACTATAAAAGTATACGAAAATGACGCTACACTAAAATTGCATCATCACAAATCCGTCACATAGCAGTCATGTCGTCGGTCAATATGTATATAACACACAGCAAAAGTGTGCTTATATACATATTTGTGATGACAGATTTTTTTTTGAGTCAAATATATAAGTACTTATCACTGCAACATCGGGTGGGATTATATCCATAGTGAAAAATGTTTTAAAATTAAAGCTAAGTTCATAATTACAATACAACTGTAAAGATGTAAATCAGGTTTTTTTCTTTATATTTTTTGTCTAAGCAATAGTAGGTTTGAATTGGAATATTTTGTCTTAACATCGCAGTAGGTAAGAGTGAATCGGTTGCAAGAGAAATTCTATAATACATTGGTATAATTTAGTTTTTCATACTGCGTAGGTCTACGTCTTTGTATGACGCTCTTGCTATAAGTCAGTGTCAGCCCACCCGGTGTTTTTGTTTAATGACATTGCTGTGATGTGATTGATGTTCGCATATGTAAAAAAAATCGTTTACCTACATATTCGATCTCACCGCGTTTTGACTAGTGTCTAGGTTAGGTTTACGGAATTTTATAATATCAGTTCATTGTATGCCTTAGTCTATTTATATCAACCTCAATCTGTAAAAATACACAACAACACCACAGTGAACAGCGCACAAATATATTGAAATAACCTCGAATGTTAACCTTTTCACGTTTAAAAAGTTCGACCACGGTGGCAGAATCAGATTTAGATAATCGTTACTTAGCAAAATAAATTATTAACCTTTTCACGTTTAAAAAATTTACATCACGATGGCAGAATCAGGTTAAGATAATTGCTTAGCAAAATAAATTAAATTATTAACTTCTGTTAATTACTTTGTTTTACTTTACGTTAAACATATTTAGCCAATAAATTATCATCGCTCGTGCAAAATGATAAATAATTTAATTTACTTGTTTAAATGCGTAAAACAATTTATCAAACGTAGATATGTAAAGATTTTTACTAATAAAAATTAAAAGTCATGTTGCTTGTCGCCTAGTCATTGATCATAATAAAAAAAAGATCAGAAAATTATACTTCTCTTCTTTTTAACAATAACCCCAAAATGTTTGCTCAAAAACCATGCTTACGGTTTCCCTTGCAAATATTTGCAAATTAACACGTCTACCATTCGTGCTTTGTGTTCGTACGCGCGAGTGCTCTTTAATTGAGCTACCGAGACCTTGACGACCCTTGGAAATATTCAACTGGTCCGTCGGTAGCGCAATTGAGGGAGCACTCGCCCGGCAAGCGGGAGGATGAGGGTTTGAACTCCGCCTGACCCGGAGACAAGTAAATGTTTTAGTACAACATTATTAGCCTTAAATGGAACATTTTGAGTCCATTATTAAATAAAAATCTTTTGCTTTGTATCGTACTTGTGGATGCCCTTCTTTAGACATCGCAGCTAACTCAACTAAACTAGAAGATGATATTTGCTACCGATTTGCGGCATCACCCAATGAAGACTTTTAAAAGCTCAGTGCTTATTGTACAATCAAGCTTTAACAACTTTTCTGTTGTTTGATTTTATTTTTTTGATAAATATTGAATGTATCCTGAGTGTATCCTCAATTACCAAGATAATAGACGAATAGCTATTATCCTATGTATGTTTTCAACAGTTCTAATGACAGCTCAATTTTATCATTTATCACTGTTAAAATTTGTCACATATTACGCTGGTACTTACGTACTTACATAATACCTATATAATGTGTATAAAGCAGTTATTTTTATAAAACATTTATAGCTTCGTATAAATGTTCGTTCTTCACACCGAGTACCACCCGCACTAAGGAGCAGAAAAATTTACCTCGTACAAACGACCTAACTCGCCTTGTTACAGCATAATATTTTTTTGTATTGGTGGATTTATAGATTATGTTTAAATTATAAAATCAATTGAAGATGGAATCCATTTTCGAATATAAATAAGTTAACCACAAAACACTGGTTATTGGGTATTTGCGGTAGTATTTATTAATTTGTGTAATTTTATACCTGCGAAAGAACTGTGATAGATTAGAATTTAGATTGTTAGTACTGAGTGTCGGTAATTAATAAATATTTATTGTAGATGCATTAAGTATTGATGTCAAATACCCATTAAAGTTATGAAAAAGTTACGTGTTTTATTTATTCTTTTTAATTGCTCTGTTTTTGACTGAGTACTGCATAGTAGGAATACGCCGCTTTCATGATCTGTAAAAAAACATTTCTTAATTAATAATTTCTATGTGTTCTGTCGTATGAAAGAGAGACATTTTTTATATTTGAATTTATCGTGGGAACTCTATGTAATGGGTACCTAGTTAAGGACATTTCTCTGTTAATTTTGGCAAAAAACAATCATTACAAAAGCAATAGATATAAGTTATCGACCACAATATGAATCATTATTAATTAAAATATAATCTGGAGTAAACCAATTTGATTCCTAAGCCACCAAGGAACAGTATCGCTTTAACTGCTGGGGAATAACGACGTCCAAATTCAAAGTCATAATCGATGTTAGTAAGATGTGAAAATAGAAAAATTATAAAGACATTAATAATTACTACTAAGGAAAAGGAATGTATTTGAACCTATGAGTGAGTGATAAAATAGAGCCATGCACACAGCATAAGTACTCTGTAAGTTATGGGCGCTCAACTTTCGAGGGAGATCTTCCGTTTGAAGTAACTATGCTGCTGACAAAAGACTGAACTGTTTACTGAACCAGTGCAGTAACCATTGTAATGTAAAAATACTTCGTATTCCCTGTCACAGTGTTTGACCGCGATTATTTTCGAAACTATTGAACTGATTTAGATTGACATGGTGTAAATAAATACACCTAGGACTCGTGCCAGAACACGTGGATATCCGCGCCTAAGGTGATTATTTTAGGTAGTTTATATTTACTCTATGGTACTATGCGAAACGGGTTATTTTTTTACCACGTTTTTTACTATTGTTAAAGCTCCTACAATAGCGTAAGCAACGACGTTGAAATATCTCAGCCTCAAAAAAGGTGAAAAACATGGTAAAATCCACATAAAAACCAGTTTGGCATAGCACTAATTTTATATGGAGAGTTTAAAATTAGTTATTTTGTGAAGTGGTAATTATAACTAGGTACTTAGCATCGCTGTAGATAAAGAACCACGTCTGAGTAATCAAACAATAGGGTATTTTCTAAATTTTTAAAAACAGCTTATATTTAAAGATTGGGACAAACGATTGAACAGAAAAATAAGAGTCAATTAATTAATGTCTTTTTTCTCCATTAAACCAATTAAAGTTGAATTTATTTTAATGGTTTTTAAATTACCGTCAAAACGCTCGGTTCGATGACGTCTACTGTGTGACGTCAACGTTGCGTAAACAAATAATAATTATATTGTCAAATAATTACTGCGTAATCAATCAAAGATCGTCCACAATTTTAACAACTATGTAGTATAGTTGTTAAAATTGTTTACATAAAGTTGACGTCACTCAGTAGACGTCATCGAACCGAGCGTTTTGGCGGTAATTTCAAAACCATTAAAAATAAATTCAACTGTAATTGGTTTAATGGAGAAAAAAAGGCATTAACTAGGCGATGTAGTCGCTAAGCATAAAGCTACGCTAGCACCACATACTGGAGCGGAGCGTAATACCTAAAAAAAGTGTTTTTTTTTCCATGGGAATTATTACGAATTTCAAAATTCGGGCTACGTCACAATCTGTTCCTAAACCTGTTGATTCGATTTCACACAAAAAATATTAAAATCGGTTAAGGACTCGGGAAGTTATGGCGTAACTGATATTGCGCTATTGAAGCTGATCCATGAGAGCTTCGCTCGCTCCGCTTCAATTAATTTATTTTTATTTTTCTGTTCAATTGTTTGTCCCAATCTTTAAATATAAGCAGCTTTCAAAAATTTAGAAAATACCCTATTAAGGGGTCTCTTTACTTTCATTGGTATAGTTATTCGGTGTTTTTTATATTTTTTAATATTTTGGCTAGCTGCTAAACGAGACCTGGCATAGGATGATTTTTGCGCCTTTGTTCAAAGACTTACAGCAAGAAAGCAATCAGTATTCATATAGGCGAATCCCGCTGCAGTGAGACGCAATGGTCGCTGAGCGCGAATCATCGTCATCATCAGCTGTCGTCGCAGACGAGGCGACATATTTTCCCACTTCGAGTGCATCACTGCGTCGGCCACGCGACCCGCCTGAAAGGAATAAAGGTAACCCCACATTTATACAATGTGTCCCGTCACCAGTGTCGGAGCCTTTAATGGTGTGAAATATGGCATTTTTCATCGACAAATTGCCCCTCCAATTTTGTTTTTCTCTTACGGCCGCCATTTTGTTTTCTTGGTAACCAAGACCTAGGCTCTCATACTAATTCGACCACCACTACTCATGTAAATGTCCTATCAACATTAAAAAGGTGTCATTTGATAGCTAAACATGTAGACAATAGTTACACAGCCATTATACTTCAATTGTCATGGAATAAAAAATAGAAAGAAATAATTAAAGAAAAACAAAATCTCTTTTCCGTATTTTTTAATTATTGGCTTTTTGAGAAAAATCAACGTTGAGGGGCAATTTGTCGATAAAAAATGTCATATTTCACACCATTTAAGGCTCCAACACTGGTGACGGGACACATTGTATACATCCTTCGAAATTTATTAATCGCTCCATCCTTTTCTTTTGCACAGAATCGATGTTATTTAAAGCAATTAAACGGCGCACAACTGCTGTACGGCTGCGTTTTGCAGATATATTGCTCTAGACGACTAGGTATGTTTTTATGTAACAGTTCTAAGAAATGCAGAAAACATCCTATAGGACAAGTGCTAACTTGCTTATTGTGATTTATATTTACTTCATTACACAAAAGTAAGCTTTTCACTTCTTGAAAAAGTCTAACTGACGAGTTCTCGGAGTGCCACAAATAGCAATACAACAATACTACGCACATCAAGGTTTATACGTCTTTTTGTATTTTGTAACTTCTATTATTGAAATTTCCTTACTATTTGATTATCAAATAATATTGGTACTCACTTGTAGTGTCAGTTCGTTTCCTGTAAAGCATTGTAATGCTAGTTGTATAATCATTGCTACGAAGAATGCAAGCGATGTAACTAAGCGAATCGATTTAAAACTTGATGCGTCTTGCTGCAAGTAAAAACCTCAGAGTAATAAGTTTTTCATAAGGTTCATATAAAATAGAAAGCCTGTAAAAATTATTAATAAAAATATAAGGTACGGTAATTATTATTCTGAAGACAACGATTTCATTTTTCAAATTGAGTGTTCCACAAACCTTAATACTTAATATTAAATGGCACCTTTAAAAAATATTTTTATTAATATATAGATTATAGTAATTTGTAATAACTGCTACACAATTCTGATATTATTTAACCATTACATCGACTACGCCAACAAAATCAGTTTGGTATTAGCTAAATACATATAAGAAACTACATGTAGCAATATTAGGTAGGTACTAGTTGCGGCGTAAGCTATTGAAACGAGCTGTCACCTCATCAAATCGTCGTTGAGAATTTGTTAATACATATTGTTATATGACAACTATACCAATGCACGGCGGCGTGATGCATAGGCACAACTTTGATAAATTACAATTTAATTATACCACAAAATTTGTTGGGAAAGGCGTTGTCAAAAAGACGAGATGACACACATATGGTCTAATTTAATTGCATTTGCAGAATAATTCTATGTTGAATAATTAAACTTACCGAAACTTGAACCATAACGACGCAAATAGCTGCCATGCTAGACAGAAGTTGAGTCATGAAACCGTAGGAGTAAATAACCGAGAATTTCTCCACGCAACTGAAAAGGAAATCATTTTTATACACCATCTTCAGAAATTTCAATTTGAAGGTGAATATGACAGTTTATGTTGACTCAAGCATAGAAAAAAGCTTGCGGTTGACAATATTGAGACAGTAATCCTGGGTTATTGCATCCCACCAATCGCGATCGTATTGCTCTCATATCGATTGGGACTAAAGTTTATAAGCTGACCGCTTCTTTACTTACCAAGGAAAATGATGATTCATTTATTTTGTCTTTCTAAATGTCTTCTTATCGTGGACGATTGTACAACAGATAAATATTAATTATCTTTGAAGATTAGAAAGTTTGCTCTTCGGTTTTATGTTTTACAAAATAAAAGAATCGGTAAGCTAAAAAAGATCTTTATTTTGTTTTTTTATTACTGGCCCATTTATATTTTTATGTTAATTTTTGGCGCTCTGTTTTTAACACGGTTTGGTGTCAAACTTTTAAATGATGCAAATTTAGTTGTTTTCGTTGTTTATAAGCAGATTTATTAATTGAAAACTCAAACTTGTTCATTAATTTAATTCACCACTATCATATAATTCTACGTTTATTAGCGATGTTTTAACATTCGTAAAATTTATATTCTGCTGGGCAAAAGCAAATGTTTAAAATAACTTTTATTTCAAAGGTTTTTTTTTGTATTGAAAACCAAAGTTTGATGTATATTGTATGGTACAACACTACATAGATAATATATTAGAGGTTGGATGACAAAAATATAATTGGAGTTGCTGGTCGTCTTACTCACTTGAAAGTTGAAAAGTTCATGGTAATTTATGTGGATATATTATATGTTACTGATACTTATTTCTAATTTACTGTGGAAACAATAAAATTTTTAAATTGATCAAGATTTAATCATTAACGTTGTGAATCACCTAAGTTTTGTTGGATGGGGATCTATTTATTTGTAGATCCAAAATTTGGCTCAGGAACTCGGCGCCGCATAGCCTTCCGGTTTAATACACATTGCATTTTATAGTAGTTTAGCAGAGTCTGTTGGCCCTAACAGTCGCTCGTTTGCCAAAAAGTTTACTATGTACCTATCTGTTATATCTAGTGGTTCAATGTAACGATTTGGCCTCCTACTTCATGTCATGTGTAGGGCTTTTGTTAAATTGTTGTCGAGATTTGGCTCTGGACGCAACTTAAATAGGGGTGTTAACAATTAAAAAATAAAAAAGAAAGTAGTTTGGTGTCATGCAGAGTATAACAGCATCCCACTAACTCACTTCACTGTTAAGGTTGTGGTATAATACTATTCACAGTGCACTTTCTTTAGACCATGACAGCGGCGGCAGGGTTTTAAGAATTATGGTCTTTTGCTACGATATTATACGTGCCTGTGTGGAGATACTGGCAAAATCCCCCATTTTTGGGAAAGATTTCCGTCCAACAGTAGATGACTTACGCCTGTTATGATGATTCCTATAAAAATGACTCAGTCGTCGTTTATTAAAAAACCTGGTTTATAAATATCTGAATTCAATATGATATAGAATAATGGCGTCTCAATAAGTCATTCTCTTGAAAAAGTGTTTTAATATCCATTGTAAATGTAAATATTAGTATTAGCTACTTAATCTGTTTACTTATTATTATTCAAACAAAACGTACTTTTGGTGTTTCGAATGACAATTGTAGTGGGTGAAAATAAAAGTAGAACAATATTACAACGACGTTTTATGATTTGTTATCGGCTATTCGACTTTATATTCGTTAGTATTATACTAATGCGAAAATTATATTAAAGTAGGATACATTGGTGTAACTTAGAAAAAGTGTGATTATTACGGACCGACTTCAAAATAAATCTAGAAGTTTAAGAATTCGAACGGTTACAATGAATAACAAAACCAGGTTTATTCATTACTTCTTTATCTGGCTTTTCATAAGGCTTCTCATTGGTTAGGTTTTTTCGCAAGCCTTCGCGTTGAAGCCCAATTTGTTTGCCACTTTGGTATTTCTATAAAACTTGTAACGCTTCCCATTGTATGATTTCACATGTGTCATAGATATGTCTACGTGTCAAGCCGCATTCTATGGTTAGAATACAAAGCAGCTCCCTTTGATTTATGTATGTTCCGCCGTCGTTGCACTCCTATTCATGCCCTACTTACATATAGAGTCGGAAGATTTTTTTTTCGAGAAGACTCATCTCGGGTATTGCTTATGCATAAAGTATGTCCCCCGTATTTGAAATTATAATGAAATTTATTTCTTAACATGAAAAAAGTTTATTTATTCATGGTTTACACTGTTTATTTACACTATTACTTAACATGAATATACTTACAAAATTATTTCTTGACCTAGCGCAACAAACTTTAAACTTCATGCCTGAGAAGACAAAATTATTTTTATAATTATAAAGAAGTGTACGTTGTTACAATAATTTGTATAGTTTGATGTAATAAAGACATCCCTCTTAGTAAAGTTTTAGATACTATAAGGAGTAATTTTATTTGCTCTTGACAAAACTATTAACTAAAGTGAAAATTTATTTAGTTCTTACACTTCCGCGCACATTACACATTAGAATAAAACACTTTTTTACGGATTGTGATCACGGCTCCTGTAAAGGAGTCGAAACGTCAGGATTAAATATAAAATAAAATATGCGGAAAAATCCGTAAAAAAGTGTTTTATTCTAAAGTGAAAATTGTGAGTACAAAACTACGTATACTAATATTTTGTATAAATTATTTATACCCTTCATTGGTGGAATATTCGGGTTCAAACTTTTTGAACGATATTTTTGATTATGTTTTCGCACCATATCGAGGATATTAAACTTTGCATATTTATATGTATAAATAAAATGTCGTCGACGAGTAAGTCTGCATTGCGTTGCACTAACAAGTTATTTGTCATTTTGCAGAGAACGGAGATTCAGTTAGGTGTAAATTAAAATTTAACGGGGAAACTGCGCGTACGGCAGCACAAACAACGTTGATTTATCTACGAACGGCTGCAATAAATATTTATTTAAAGTATACATACCTGATCAGTGTTTGGTGCTGACGAAAGCAATTTTTTAAAGACTCCGACAAAGCCGATTCAACTTCTTCTTTGTTGTAACGAGATCTAACTATTTTTTCAACATTGTCCTGTCTCATGTCTGCAATTTCATCATCATTAGTTACTTCTATCATGTCTGATTCTTGATGCAGTTCCTTAAACAGTCTGAGCATCGTACTATCGTAGTTTGTAACAATAGCTTCTTGTAGTGTAGAAAATTGATTACTCATGTGAAGAATAACTGATCCAATGAAGGTATCGATAGTCATAACAATATGTCCAGTCCACAATAAACCTACTGTCTCTAGCACAAATGTCGATACGTACGATTCCTCTGTTTGGTAGTTCCATGGTATGTAAATTGGCTGAGGCAGGGTTCTAGGTGGTGCCAACAACGTGTCATTCAATTTAGCCAATTGTGCTTTCCAACGAATGTCTTGAATAGTTCCGTAAACATTAGTATTGCCAATTGTTATCCATCCGAAGAACAGAAAAGATCCTGTCATTATTCTGGACAACCTAACGGTTGAACGATTCTTGGCAAAATTTTGATAGAAATTATAAAGATCTATTTCTAAAGTACGAACGATATCTTGTATTTGTTTGTTTTTAAAATAGAAAATATAGAGTTTTATTAGAGTTAGGTCATGAGTTATAACAAAAGAGAGACTGAACATGAATCTATCGATATCTTTTTCTCCGATAAAAGGATCGATTGTTTCCAGACCTACAAACCCTACTACCCAAACAAGTTGAGTTACGATCGAGTAATAAAGATACCACCCCTTGAAGTTCCTCGTATCCCCTTCATCTGGCTGGTGCCACCAACCAAGACCTAATACTCTTAAAAGAAAAAAGTGTAAGGCAAAGTAACGCTTGGGACGTGTAGAAGAGGCCATGATGTTTAAACAAATGTGCATTTAGGAGCCAATACGGTAATTAAACACCTCGGAACTGAGTCATTAAAATTTAAATTGATATTCTCGCCATATAATTATGGCCCAAGCTGTAACCGCATTATTTATGCAGTGATTGAGTTTTCAAGGGTCGTTACTCGTAATAACTCTCGTTGTATTAATCTAGATTATTAACTTAAATTCTTATTTTGAAAGTGACTTTCTTAAATTATGTTTTGGGTGGATGCGTAGCATGAAGCGTATATTTAAATACACATATAAGTTGCTACTTTATAGAACTAACCTAACTTAGATTACAATATGAGTCCATATTATTACTATTTTATTTGATAAACCTTGTAAAAAAATATCTTCAAGTCATTATATAGAGATGTATGACTTTTGTTACTATTGTATTGTATTACTACTTGTATAACTTGAGCATTTTGCAAAATGTTGAGTACCGGTTATAAGTATATTATTTATTTCATCATCTCAGCCGTAAGACGTGCACTGCCGGATGAAAAAATGTTGATTATGAATGCTTTACCCTACAATTAGTGATTTTGTCATAATCTTAATGCTGGCAGGTATATCTTCTTCTTTCTTTATTCTCTATCTCTCCTGTCATTTTGTCGCTCTTCCTTTCTTTTATCTTTTTCTTATTGTGTTATGCTCTCGGGCGAGAGGTATCTTTGGCCTCGACGCTCAGACGCAAATACACACACAAAAATGTTATTATTAAAAAAACCTGACCAACAATTTTAATCAGTTACCCATACCAGACAAATAAGAAATTAAAAAGAAATCCTTGGCAGGTAGGTTGGCCATCGCAGTAAAGAATCATAATTCGTAAAACGTTGCTGCCAAGCTTGTACGACACTTACGACACCCTTAATTATAAAGGGTCCTACTCAGCTTGGCACCACACGGAGTATACTTATGTAAAACATATGATATATTTATGACATAACTATAACTTTACACATTTATGGAGTTATAAATATGAATGAAAAAATGAGTAAAATTTTCTTTGCAGTGACAATTTCGAGCGTCTTCATACATACATTAATAATAAAAGTTGAGTTAGACCCGCTTTACAGCGTTTTGAACGCTCTATATAAAATGATTGACAATTCAATTGATTGTGATTAATATGGGCCTTTTGAAAGGCCTATAATTTACAGTTTTCAAACTTTAATTATATGTAGCTGCAAATTTGGAGATTTATAAAACTCCTGACTTCAGAATAAAAGATTAAATTTTACTCTACTATAATTGAACCTCGGTAGGTATATCGGTGTGTAATAAAAAAGTTTGTTACGTAAAAGTTTATATTTAACGACATTTCAACTCGGTATAAAACTGGTATGTATGCCGTGTTATTATAATATAACTGTACAAAGAAATGTAAATGTCTATTGTATTAATATATATTATATAAATATCTCGTGTCACGATGTATGTTCGGGATAAACTCTGAAACTGCTGGACTGATTTTGATGATTTATTTTGTTCCAACTTAGGAGATAGGATAGGTTTCATTATGGCCAGGTCAGTTAGTATATATAAAATGAAAATGTTTTTCTTTGTTGCGCAAGCAGTCAAACTACTAAACCTATCAGTATGGTAACATGACCAATCAACACGGGAAAATCTGTAGATGGTGTAAGGCTACTTATTTTTGCCTTTTAATTCTCGATTTACTTTTTAAACTTATTTTTTTCCAAATTTATTTTTTTCGGCGGGTTGCTATGGTAACGGTCATCATTGTTCTGTATTGAACCCAATTGAACTTAAATAAGTAATACTTTGATGTCAAAAGGAGACCGTAAAAAGATAATCCAATAGTCCAATAGTTAAGTGTAAAAACTTTATGTTTATATGCTGACTAGCATATTATTATTTAAAAAATTAAAAGTCATGTTTATTTAATTATGTAACTAGCCGTCACCCACCCGCTTCGCTGGGCGTAAATTTATGCAAATATTTCTAAAAAAAAGGTTTGATTAATGACAATCAAATCAATTTTTCAACAAAATATATACCAATGAAAATAATTATTAGTCCAGCGAAGTGGGCGGGTGACGGCTAGTACTTATTTAAATAAACATGACAGTTATTCTTTTATTTTTTAAATAATAAGTTATTCCTGTCTGATCCTCGGATTTAACATTAAGGAGTGTGTCACAGGGGCAAAACCTATGCTAGGTTACGCAATAATGCTAATAACTCTTTAAAACACTGAGAGTTTTATGAATTTATAAATTACCTAAATAACAGCCTGTTTGATATAGTTGTTGGTATGATTAGCTGGATTTAACCGCCCATAACTTGAAACAAATTGAGTCTAGAAGAGCTACATGCACAAAACAGACTCATCTTATGCACGTGCGCTACACGTGCGCCACTCTCAATACACACGCACACTCTTATGAATCAAATATCAAAGTTTCTGTTATTTTTTACTGTAACTGTAATAAATAAAACTTCATTCTTTCATGACGACCGTTTGGTGCAACGGTAGCGATCCTGCCTTTCGCACCGATGGTCCTGGGTTCAAATCCCGGTAGGGGCAGATGTTTATATGATGAATACGAGCATTTGTACCTGAGTCATGGGTGTTTATATATATACTTCTATGAATATTACATATCTATGTATCATATATGTATGTCTATCCGTTACCCTAGTATCCATAACACAAGCCTTACTGTGCTTACTTTGGGCTAGGCTAATTGGTGTGAATGTAGGACATATTTATTTATTTATTTATTTATATTTATTTAAAAGGTAAATTGTGCATAATTTATAATTAATTCTGGCGTTTCTCCTCCTTTACAGGAGCCGTGATCAAAGAGAGATATCGTTTCTGCCTTTTGAAGTCACCTCAATTCAATACACCCCAGCGTACAATTTACTATGGAATTGTAGACAGATAATAAAATAGCTTTCCTATATATTAAAATCAGCAGAAATGCGAATCAATCCTTTAGTTATACAGTGTATAGAAAAGCAACACATACACATATACCTAAATGGTGATTCTCATCACCATTTTTTATTTCATAAACAAAGAAATTACAAAATATTACAATTTAGTCCCACAAACCGACTAGTCGGTTTGACTGAGGGATCTTCAGTCTCTTTAGCATATCATTATGTATATAAGATGTATATATATGTATATATGTAACTAATTGCAATAAATGGATCAATTAAAGTTAAATGAACAATATTAGGATTTACATTGAATTACGACGGTTACAACAAATTAATGGAGAGTTTAGCGGTGTTAATAAATTACAACAGTGTTTGATAGTAGTCATCGGATATTCTTTTAATATTTTTTTTATTTTTTGGTCAAACTAATTAAGACGATATAGTATACGCTTCTGTAAAGTTCTGTCACCAAAGTAATTTTGAACCCCAGGAATTACAAATATCTTTTTTGAAGTGGCTCTAGTAACCTGCTTATGTTTTACGTATTCAAAAGTGAAGAGATATTTACCAATAATAAATATTTATGTTATAGAACAGCCGGAAGAATTTTACATATTTTAAATAGTTGTCTATAGTGATTTTTAAGATTATGTTTATTTTTTTTATTAACGAGTAATTCCACCGCAGTGAGATTTTTGTTTCAAAGAGCCCGCGGCATCTGTGACCAAGAACATCTAACTGTTGAGCTTTAGCATCTCAAACGAGTACTGCAAGACAACAAGCTGCGAGTCACGGAGGTCGCACCAAACCAGCTTTAGTATACGTCAACCTGCTATCCTTCCCTACATGAAGGGAATCACTGACAGGATTGGGAACATTCTGAAGCGGGTCTCCATTAATACTTATATTGTGACTGTGGTTTTTCATATATCGGGCAAACAGAGTGAAGTAGAGGGACGCGCCTTAAAGAGCATGTAGCAAACATAAAATATAGGCGCGATATAATTCTGCACTTTGTGAGCATTCTTTTGGAGGGTCCAACCACTGCATTCGATTTGATAAACCACAGATAACACATTTTTCTTTTCAGGCCAAAAATGTACCTTGATACAAGTTATTTCAAAATATTCATAAATCTGTACAAACACTTATTTAATATATAATATACCTTTAAATTAGATTTTTGGAAAGATAATAAAACACATACAATCATACACTACATCACACTACGCAGTTGTGTATCACAACTGCGTAGAACGAAATGATATAAATAAACAGTGAAAGTAGTCATGCCGATTGACGTATTGTTGTTAGATTTGTTTATTATTAAGAATTAGAAATGATGTTTTAGTAATTGCTAGGACCTCTATTAATTTCAATATATATTAATGACTTACCAACATCCATTGAACACCCTATGACATTATTTGCTGATGATAGTACAATATTGATTAAATGTAAGAACAATTTGACATATTAACTGAAATTATAATTATATTAAGCAAAATAATTGAATGGCTCGATATAAATAATTTGTATTAAAATATTGATAAAACCAAAATAATGCATTTTCGCCAGTACACTCAGGCACCAAAATTAACAATACGCCATGGTCAATATGCAATATAACCTGTAACGGAAATAAAGTTCTTAGAGTTACACGTGGACTATCAAACCAATTGGCTCAGTCATACAAATAATTTGTGTACACGTATTAATAAATTTGTTTTTGCGCTGAAATTTCTATCTAGTTGCTAATATCTTGCGTTACGGCATTATATTTTGGGGCAATTGCAATAACAAAGAAGTTGTATTTAAAACCCAAAAAAAGTCTTTAAAACGAAGAGATAGCTGCAAACAACGTTATATAGATTAAAAGATACAGTGCCTTCCCTTTAAATATACGAAACTGCAATGTTTCTCAGCGGAAATCCGCATCTTTTTCCCACTTTGTCCGATGGCCAATCAAAGGTAAGCAAACGTCATGGAAATAGATTACGCTTTCCAATTACGAAAACCGCGTTGAAACGAAATGGCATTTTCTGTATGGCACCTGTTTATAATAAACAATCAAAAAAACTGAAAGAGGCTAACCTAACTGCATTTCGTAAAGAATTGTTGTCACTAATAATAAAGAATGCTTATTATACATTGACTGAAAATTTGCCCGAAAAGTTGTCGTATTGGATTTTTTATTATTATTTAATTACTTGCTGACAGAGCCCATAGAATGTATTGGTAGCAATAATCTAAGACTAGGGTATATTTGTAGTTTAGACAAGTTTACATTAATTTTGACTGATTTACTGTTATATATTTTTTCTTATTATTATTATTGATTTATGATTTTTTTTGTAGTATTTTTAAAATTGTTTATTTTATTTTATGACATTGTTTATAACTGTTTTTTTTTTGGTATAAGAATTTTGACATTTTCCTTTAAGTTACTTAAAAATTTGTATGCCTGTTAATGGCCAGAAATCTAATTTTCACCATCTGTAATACAACCACCTGTGTCTACAAATAAATGATTTGATTCATTTGATTGATTGATTGCTATTTTTCTTTGCAAAATCACGAAAGCGTCAGTCCAAGTTAATACAGCCAGGTCATTAGAGTAAGTGAAACGAAAATCCAGAAAGAATAGCCTTAAATAGGCTATTCTTTCTATAAATATAATGAAATTAACACCACGAATAAATAGCATTCCCAGAGATAGCAAAATACCGAAAAGTGATTACATACTATATGGAATGTATAAATAAATAAAAGGCTGTTGGCAATCGCGATAATTTATCGCAATATCCGGCGGATGTGCATGAAAAATCAAAAAAGGTGGCGCCACTGTGTCGAGCCGGAAGTCAAGAATGCTCCTGGGACAAGTTATGAAGATGGCGCCACTGCGGCGAGTTAACGTAACGACTGTGCGGTCGCCTCGAAGCAAGCTAAAATTTTTTTGCAATTTTTTTGTAACTTAGAATCTTAGGTACCTACATGTTAAGCCTTAGTTGTAAGGAAGAAAGAAAGGCTCCTTTTCGCTGGAGAATAAACATTTGTTCCTAATATGCTGCACGTTGGAGCGTTCCACCTGCTTAGGATCCAAAAATCAATCATTAATATCTTCAACGACACACAATTCAAGACCTAGTGATGATGTAGTTATCATTTTTTGTTGATCATAAAAGTAAGACGAAGGTCGGTACCCCTGTTCGAGTTTCTTTCGCCAATTCTTCTCGGAGGGGCTTCTCAATTTCCGAACTGGTGTTAGACTCAGTAGTTTACAGTAATCATAGATACAAAAAATATTTAAATAAAATGCGAAATAAAACAACTTCGATTTGTATAAGTTTAACAGTTAAGAAAGTTTCCGATTAAAAATTTGTGAACCACATGTATGTCGACCATTACCTTAGTCATCCTGTGATCACGGCTAATGTAAAGGAGTCGAAACGTCAGAATTAAATATAAATTATGCGTACTTTATTCGGTAAAAGGGGGGATTGATTATCTGGAAAAAGGTAGTTCATTTTTCCTATTTCAGAAATCAGAGACTTCAAGTAAAGATATTGTTACCATATAATTTGCTCATAGACTTTTAAGGTGTAACATTTACTTAAAAATGTTGGTACCAATTTGTTATTAAATGTAGATTCAAAGGTTAATTAATTGTTCAATCAATTTATAAAAGAGTAAGCAATAAGTTTATCGATGAAGGCTGGAATTAATTTGCATAAATACGTCCTCTTGCATGTAACCTTTTTTTCTTCAGCGTCAGTGTTTGGTTTTCTTTGCAAAACAAAATAAGAAATTAATTTCCACGTACTGTTCTAACACTTTCAAATCTTTGCCGTGTGTAATAAAAAAACTTTCTATTTGATGTTAAACACTGTCTATTGACCCAAATCAACAAATACCTGTTCTGCCATTACCTATGTTTTTTTATCAGAGTTAACATAGTATAAAATATTGGAATTGACTACGGTCCTTACTAGTATAACATTAATTAGGTATTTTATGCAGGGACCCTTAAATTAGCTGTGGTCGGCGATAAAAATATATCTTCATCATAATTTAACAATTTATTACCTGTAATTTTATCTTAAAATAATAAAAGAAAAAGACGAAAAAAAATTTTACTAGGTAAGAATATGAAAAAGTTAAAACATACTTCAATGTAGAATATTATCAGTCAGACAACTATCTGAAATCTTCAACCACTGATAAACTATCTCACCTTTAAAAGAATAATGGCAGAATATTAAAATTTATGTTATGTATGTACAGTCGACGGCACATCAAGGTAAATCAACAAATATATTTCAGACAAAATAATAAAATTTTCTCATAAAAACAAAGAAGTCACAGTTTACAATGATAATGCTCATAAAATTAAATTAAATGATACATGAAAAGTACAAACTTTTTTTCATTTGTTAATTAGACATCAGTATAAATTTGAGTACCTAATACTTGGCACGCACGAAATAAGGCATATGTATGTAATTGGGATGAATAAAATTAATTATCTAATATTATTAATTCCATATAACTTCATAAGATGATTGTTTGGAATATTCTCTTTCTAAAGCTACTGATCTGCTACATAGTCTATAAGTTAGTAAAAAAATAAATTTGAAGTGTAATTGATTTATCATTTTAAAGTTGTTAATATTTAAGACTTGTGTAACCGTATCTATTTATAATGCCATAATTTCAACAATTTCACAACAGCAAACTTTTGAGAAAAGTGATTTCATTATTTGAGGAAACTTTTATTCCACCATAAAATGGTACGCGGAATAAAACCATGCCATTACTACAGTACTATGCATCTGTTCTAATTCTTACTAGATGGCGCTAGCTAGAGATTTACTATACAAGGAACGAAGTAAATTCTTTATCTGATAATTTAATTGTGTATAATAGTATAACATATATTTGACTAATTACAGTAATTGTGCCTAAAGTAGTTATTCTAAGGTTATAAGGGATTAAAACGGGGACGCATTTCTTTCACGCACGTGTTTTCAGCAATACAGCGCTTAAGGAGTATAGTATTAAATTTTTTAATTTTTTATTTTTATAATTTTTTTTTAGGTCTTTGTTGTTGTAAAGAAGATGTGTTTTAAAAAAGAAACATTTTCTTGTTAACGCTGATTTTTATAATAACTGATATAAGTGAAAGATGATTTTTTTAAACCGTTATATTAAAACTTAAGGTGTTACCATTCATAAGTATTGCCACTCTATGTGGCATATAAAATGCAACATGTGAATGTATATATAAGCACAGTCCACAGCATATAAACTCACCCGAAAATACCAATTACAAATAATAATAATAATGTGGTAATTTCAATAACACATACACAGAATTACTTACAATCAACAGAAAACTTAGTCTTGTAGTTGCTGGTACTTAAAATAGGAAAACCAGGTGCTATAAGTAGCAGCGACTCTTCATGTCATACAGCTAAATGACACTACAAATTTAATATTATTAGAAAAACTACAATAGTTGAGTTGAAATTTAAAGTAATTTAAATATAAATCTATCTTATTTTTAACGTCTTGCGTATGTGTGTGTGTGTATAGATAGGATAGGATATATTTATATTTTTTGTAGCAGGTTAATTTGCTATTAACTGTTCAAACATTGTGTAAGACGTCATAATGTTTGGTAAAAAATGTACACATTAGCGAAATTATAATACAATAACAGTAAATATACAGTATATAAATAAACACAAAACATTTTTTCTTAACAAAAATTTCTGCTTTAACGTAGCGCTCTAAGCGCTACATGCGCACTGGAACAGCAGTAATATTACATCGTTCCGTCCGTCACTTAACCTCACAATAGTATTCTAGCAAAAACATTGAACCGACCCATTCAATTTTTACTCGGTTGACATTATCATCTTGCTCATATCAATGCCATTTTCACGGAGTTCGAACGTCTGTACGCAACAAAGTGGTAGAACATTCAAATATCGATATTCGCCTTTAATAATTCAGGGTTACCAAGGTTAAATTGACGTATTAATACGATGTGTGTATGTTGATTGTTACCTATTACACAATGCTTTGAAGACTTTTTAAACAGTCAAAAAACTGTGTTTTATATTGCTTTTGGATTTGAAGGACACAAGGGGAATTTTACGGTAAGTATTCTTGCGCCAGTGTTATTTTCGCGGAAGTTTTAGTAATGTGTCACAAGAACGTGTTTTAGACACAATGTTTTTACGGTTTGGTTAGTAACATATTGCAACATTCTGCCGGCGCATGCTTACTTCACAGGCTGTGTGGCGGGAGTTTATAATTTGTTAGTTACGCTTCAAACTATTATTACTTATTACACGCCGTGTTTTTACGATTGGCGCTGCCATATAATGTAATTGAAATTAATTTTCATGTACAGCAGCATACAACAAAGGTCATTAATTCATAACTTACGATTTATGTTAGAATCGAAGTTCATTTCTTTATTTCTTTAGAAATTGTAAGAAAATGTTGAAGAGTTAAAAGTAAGGTTATCTTGACCCCGAAAAAATGTGGAACGATATCTTATTTTATTAATCTTTTATCTTAGTAAGACTTCTTTGTTTCTGTCTGAAAATCTTTAGTAAAACGATTTTACAGATTTACAGCTCTCAGTAGCTCTATGTAGAGTCATACTTATACTCAAACCTCTGAGTAGTCTAAAAGTAAGTTAGGTTATCTAAACCAAGTCAAAATGTAAAACGATATCTTATTTAATTTATCTTTTATCTTAGTAATACTACTTTGTCTTTGCCGGAAAAGCTTCAGTTAAACGAGATTTATATCTCTCAGTAGCTCTATGTAGAGTTATGTAGTCTCTAAGTACTCTCCATTAAAATGATTAAGATTTCTTAATATTTGAGAAACATAGGTATGTATTCATTTATTTTATGACGTTTTTCATTATGTTGAAACCTACAGTCCCGGTTTCGAATCCTGGGCAATGTAATACTTGCATTTATTTAACTTTTGATTGCGTGTTAATCGTAGAATACTCATGCTTGTGTATTGATTAGAATATTCAGTAATAAGATTTTGATAATTGATTTCATGAAAAAAAGCAAAGATACACATCTTGTGTAGATAAAAATGCACTGATCTAGCGGGTTGCTCACGTTGATACTACTTATCGAGTTGCTTTAAGTATTTTTTTTATTGTTTTATGTACAGGCACAATCTTAAAATAGTTATTTCCATAAAATTCTTTAACAAAATATGTAAGATTTATTGGTTTACACGTGACATAAAACGTCTATATAAATAGTCAGCCTAAACTCTTTCATTGCGAGAAGCTTCTTAGCAAACTTACAATATCTGCATTGCCCGATTGTATCATTTTGTACCCATGCCATGTTACGTTTGGTACATAACTAAGACCAGGTAATTTGAAAGCTGAATATTACATTAAAGACACTCTCAATTTGAAGAAAAACCAATATAATCTATTTTGATTGCTTGTTTTGACTATTTTGTAATAAATGAAATTATGAGAAACCTTTCCAGCTTGATGTAAAGTAACTACTAAAAGTATTGTGATGAGTTAAGGAAGGTTCTTACAATATTTTTTTTTTTCTTCTTGCTAATTTGTTAAAATTCATCTTATGAAAATGGTAAAGTGTAGTAGTTCGAATTGTTTATTTTGTCACTTATTGAAATGATCGCACTGATATTTTTTTTGGTAATTTTTAATTTCCCATAAGTATGTTTGTTTTCCACGATTTGATCACGTAAGAATTATTTAAAATTTATTCTAAATTCTGGGCACTGTAGGTCTTTTATTTTTATTACTGTTTTCTCAATAATTATTGTAATTATGTATGACTGTTTGTTGCCAAAATAAAAAAGAAAAAAAAATCCGTTTCTGAAGATTAAATGATACAATAGTATTGGTGTCATATGGACAAATTTAAAAACAAACCACCAAACAAAAATCGTCCTCTTCCACTTCCTATCAAATCTCCGAGTGGTGGGTTGTCGACCACAGACAAAAGGCAGTAAATAATTTTATTAAATCTGCGATATAACATCCATATGCTTATATGCTTCTGGAGTACCAAAAATAACACAAGAAATATAGGAATCTTGTTCTACCCTATGAATTAAAATACACAAATGTTTGCAAGTACGTTACTATTACAAATAAACCTTACTTTCAGTGCGAATCTAGATGTTATCAGGACAGCTATAATAAACCTGGTACATACGTTCTTAAAAGAATTATTACGTTCTATCAAAACCAGGTCTTATCAACTTTGTATGAGATTTAAATAAATCTAGTAATCAGTTGAAAATGTAATTTGATTCTTTTCTACGTCTTTGAGTTCCTAAGATACAGTACATGCACCAGCGTTAATTTGGGCATCATTTATTTTTCGCTCCCGCACTGTAAGCTCTCAGACCTCAAATATCTGTTAACGCAGTGAAGGAATTAATTTGAACGGTGTATTCATTCCTAAGCGTTTTTTCACACGTACTAAAAACTGCTCTAAGATTAAGTCTGTTTCTGGACGGACCACTGTTGTACTCGAACTCGACCGTCGGGTCGATGTCGATTACATGAGAGCCACAACGCAACAACAAGCAGTTAAAACAACTACTGCTTGCCCATTTTGTGTCACGTGTCTGTGGTTGTGGCACGTTTGGATGAATGCTAAGTAATCGAATATAATGTCTACGACCTCCTAGGGCATATTGTCGACGACATACATGTATTATTTATTCTGCTATATCCACTGGGTGTTATTTTCGAAACGTGATTTTCTTGAGTGTGTACCCAAAAGATAGTTTTAAACAGCAAATAGCTAGAAACATTATATTCTTTGTTGCCTATCCACAAACCGAATTTCAATCATTTTTAAGTGATTGATTAACGAAATCTGTTCTGAAAATTGCTAATTAACTGTTAATTGTGAAAACAGTATAATTATACCCAATATAGCTATATAAATGATTCCCTGTTTAAAACGTTATCAGTTTATTGGTTTTATTTAACATTTTTGATTCGGTTATTATGATCAGTACATTATATTATGACAATACTCTGTGTGTTTGTTACCAAAAGCCTAAGAATAACAGTTTTATAATCAATTAACGTTACCATAGCAACGCGTGGCCGGGTCAGCTAGTAGGTAATAATGATAAAATCGAACAAAAACATTTTGTTATTATCTGGGTCAAAACTTTGTGCTACCACTGACAACATATATCTGCAGAAGCCAAAAATGAAATAAATTAAGTTGTGAAGAGTGTGTTTTTAACGCACACCTAGAAGTAAAAAACATTATGTTGAATTCACTCGATATTCCTTACTTTTCTCGCTTTCTATGAATTCATAAACCTAAATTGTGTAATGATTGTTTGGAAGGCGCTGACGTCTGTAGTAAAGTCTAGTCCTACATACTTGGTAATATTATCAATGAGGCAATATTAAAAAGTGAGACTGAAGATTCTTATAACATTTAATATATTCATTTGAATAAAAGAAGTAATGAAATTTATCGATATTTTCTTAAAAACAGTTTTAAAAAACCGTTCCCAATAAAAGTGTGGTAAAAGTGCAATTATTCGTACTGTAAAAACAAGAGTAAAAGTCAATATCATCAATACATTAACATTTAACGTGATAGTTTCACTTCTTAAATATGGTAATATCATCTTCAATTAATTGATAAACTACGAAGGACACAGTTTCGTACCGTCTGCGAAGTAGAGATAAAAATAAACTATTTATTGCACATTGTTAAGACGGCCTTATTGCTAAATCTCTTTCTCAATCTCTGCCTGGCAACCACAAATAGGAAAAAAATAAGCATGACAACAAATTATTTAATTAAAGGCTACGTAGTTATATATGACAAGCATTATAAGCAATACATCACCTACGACCATTTTTCTTGTTGTCTTCTGCATTGGCTGTTGTAAAAATATATTTTTTTAAATGATTCAAATGTAGGAGCGCAAATTAATTTTTTTTCGATGCGACAATGTTCTTTGAGTAATAAATTATTTATCAGTTATCAGTACTAATTTTCCAAGTTGTTAAAATATTTAGCGATCTATACAGTCGTCATAAAGATGTCTATCTGAGATAAGTTATTATTTGTGAATATATTAAAAAAAAAAACTTTTATTTTTTGTCCGAAAAGCAGTCAATGCAGACATACAGTAAAGTACGTTATCAGCGATTGGAACAGACTCCGCTATTAATGTGTAAGTAATGAAACTAAATTAAGCCCATTAACTTCCATTTTAAGATCTGATATTCTCTATTGAGAATAAGTGGGTCAGGTACATTTAAAACACAAACCTCATTCAAGAAATAATTATGGCTTCTAAGTTTTATTGTTTTATGTACAGGCACAATCTTAAAATAGTTTTTTTCATACAATTCTTTAACAAAATAAGGTTTATTAGTTTACACGTGACATAAAACGTCTATTTAAATAGTCAGCCTAAGCTCTTTCATTGCGAGAAGCTTTTCAGCAAACTTACAATATCTGCATTGCCCGATTGTATGATTTTATACCCTAGGCATGTTACGTTTGGTACGTAACTAAGACCAGGTAATTTGAAAGCTGAATATTACATTAAAATCACTCTCAATTTGAAGAAAAACCAATATAATCTATTTTGATTGCTTGTTTTGACTATTTTGTAGTAAATGAAATTATGCGAAACCTTTCCAGCTTGATGTAAAGTAACTACTAAAAGTATTGTGATGTGTTAAGGAAGGTTTTTACTATTCTTACTTTATTATCCGTTTCTGAAGACGAAATGATACAATAGTATTGGTGTCATATGGACAAATTTAAAAACAAACCATCAACCAAAAAGTTTCCTTTTCCACTCCCTATCAACTCTCCGAGTGGTGGGTTGTCGACCACAAACAAAAGGCAGTAAATATTTTTATTAAATCTGCGATATAACATCCATATGCTTATATGCTTCTGGAGTACCACAAAGAACACGAAAAATATAGAAATATTATTCTGCCCTATGAATTAAAATACACAAATGTTTGCAAGTACGTTACACTATTACAAATAAACCTAACTTTCAGTGCGAATCTAGATGTTATCAGGACAGCTTTAATATACTTGGTACACACGTTCTTAATAGAATTATTACGTTCTATCAAAACCAGATCTTATCAACTTTGTATGAGATTTATATTAATCTAGTCAATAATCCCGTAAATGTAATTTGACTCTTTTCTATGTCTTTGAGTTCCTAAAATACAGCACATGCACCAGTCCTAATTTGATCACTTTCGCCCTCACACTGTAAGCTCTCAGACCTCACGTATCTGTTAACGCGTGAAAGAACTAATTTGAACGGTGAATTCATTCCTAAGCGTTTTTTCATACGAAGGTACCAAAAACTGCTCTACGACTTAGTCTGTTTCTGGACGGACCACTATTGTACTCTAACTCGACCGTCTGGTCGATGTCGATTACATGGGAGCCACAACGCAACAACAAGCAGCTAAAACAACCGCTGCTTGCCCATTTTGTGTCACGTGTCTGTGGTTGTGGCACGTTTGGATGAATGCTATGTAATCGAATATAATGTCAACGACCTCCTAGGCCATATTGTCGACGGCATATATTATTTATTCTGCTATATCCACTGGGTGTTATTTTCAAAACGTGATTTTCTCGAGTGTGTACCCAAAAGATAGTTTTAAACAGCAAACAGTAAGAAACATTATATCGTATGTTGCTTATCCACAAACCGAATTTCATTCATTTTTAAGTGATTGATTAACGAAATCTGTTCTGAAAATTGCTAAAAACCTGTCAATTATGAAAACGGTTTTAGTATTTAAAACTAACCAGTTTATTATATTTAACATTTTTGTTTCGGTTATTATGATCATTACATTATATAATGACAATACTTTGTGTGTTTGTCACCATATATAGTTATCATAAGCCTAAGAATAGCAGTTTTATAATCAATTAACGTTACCATAGCAACGCGTGGCCGGGTCAGCTAGTTGGTAATAATGATAAAATCGAACAAAAACATTTTGTCATTATCAGGGTCAAAACTTTGTGCATCCACTGACAACAAATACCTGCAGAAGCCAAAAATGAAATAAATTAAGTGGTGAAGAGTGTGTTTTTTAACACACACCTAGAAGTAAAAAACATTATGTTGAATTCACTCGATATTCCTTACTTTTCTCGCTTTCTATGAATTCATAAACCTAAGTTGTGTAATAATTGTTTGGGAATGCGTTGTCGTCTGTAGTAAAGTCTAGTCCTACAACAAACCTACGAAGCAACATTAAAAAGTGAGACTGAAGATTCTTATAACATTTAATATATTCATTTGAATAAAAGAATGAATGAAATTTATCGAAATTTTCTTAAAAACAGTTTTAAATAAAAGTGAGGTAAAAGTGCAATTATTCGTACTGTAAAAACAAGAGTAAAAGTCAATATCATCAATACATTAACATTTAACGTGATAGTTTCACTTCTTAAATATGGTAATATCATCTTCAATTAATTGATAAACTACGAAGGACACAGTTTCGTACCGTCTGCGAAGTAGAGATAAAAATAAACTATTTATTGCACATTGTTAAGACGGCCTTATTGCTAAATCTCTTTCTCAATCTCTGCCTGGCAACCACAAATAGGAAAAAAATAAGCATGACAACAAATTATTTAATTAAAGGCTACGTAGTTATATATGACAAGCATTATAAGCAATACATCACCTACGACCATTTTTCTTGTTATCTTCTGCATTGGCTGTTGTAAAAATATTTTTTTTTAAATGATTCAAATGTAGGAGCGCAAATTAATTTTTTTTCGATGCGACAATGTTCTTTGAGTAATAAATTATTTATCCGTTATCAGTACTAATTTTCCAAGTTGTTAAAATATTTAGCGATCTATACAGTCGTCATAAAGATGTCTATCGGAGATAAGTTATTATTTGTGAACATATTTAAAAAAAAACCTTTTGTTTTTTGTCCGAAAAGCAGTCAATGCAGACATACAGTAAAATACGTTATCAGCGATTGGAACAGACTCCGCTATTAATGTCGAAGTAATGAAAATAAATTAAGCCCATTAACTTCCATTTTAAGATCTGATATTCTCTATTTAGAATATGTGGGTTAGGAACATTTAAAAACAAATCAAACCTCATTCAAGAAATAATTATGCTTATGAGTGTTATGGGTTAGCAACATTTAACATTGTTAGAGTTTGGCTTCTAAGTTCAGAAGTTTCACAAAGATTCAGTAATTTTAGTTTCATACATGATGATAAAATGTTCGTTAATTGCTGAGTCGATCAATCGATATACATCGATCACATTAAAATAATTATTAAGGGACATTTTTCTATATGTAGATTGCTTTATAAATTGATGGTTGGAGTTAATCGAACTCGCAAAATAAGATTATTGCACAAAAGTAATTTTTACCATTGCCATTTTTTCCTCTGGAATCTGGCATTAAACTCAGCATCGCAACGCATCCCCAACTTAACGTTGAAGTCCCTCATTACAAATATTTAATGAGTTTTGTAGCTATGTATTTCTTTAGGTATTCTTATACATTGTCTACACTTCGTCTTCTTCGTAGTGCAGACCTAATATACATATTATCGTTTGATATTCTGAGTATCAGGTATGCAACCCTCGTTGTGTATCATATGGTCGTATCGTCATACAGCCGATGATGACCACCACTTTAATAAGGGACTTGTAGACGATGAATACTACACCATCTAGGGACGGTTGGTCGTCCTCCGGGTAATGTAGAAATTACCGAAGTTAAGGATTACGGAGTCCTACTACACTCACCTCTCCTCTTTAATACAATAATATCTCAGATTATATTACTATTAGCTTCTTCCAGCTCTTTAATATTCCTAACAATAGTAGCGGCTACAAAAATTGCGGGACATGAGGTACGAAGAAACTCCGGTTACTATCAACGATGACTGTTCCTAGCAACCTACAATACGCGCACACTTAGGACCGTCAGTCAGTCGGAGATTCTTGACACTCCGTGCCCTGCCTTGCCGTAACCGCTGCCGTAGCTAGAAATAACCAGGGTGAGCCAGACTTGACGAAGATTAGGGGCCGATGCTTAGGACGTCTTTAACATTTTTTTTTTTTTATTTAGGATGGGTTTGCTCTTGATCCCAATCAAGCCCGGGGGCCATGACAGAATCCACGATGGAACGAGCTAACCCAGAAGGTGCCAATTCACCCTGGCCTTGAAAATAGACGGGTTATAAGTTCTCGGAAATACAGACGCAGGGAGGGAGTTCCACTCCTTTGCTGTGCGCGTTATGAAGGATGTTGAAAAGCGCTTGGTGTGACAGGTAGGAATATCAACCAAGAAAGGGTGGTAGCCTGCAGTGCGTCTGGATGTCCGATGGAAAAAAGGCGATGGCGGTATAAGCAGATGCAGCTCTTGAGCACACTCTCCAAAGTACAGTCTGTAGAAGACCGCCAGACAGGCAACTTTGCGGCGATGAGCTAAGGTGTGAAGCTTGCTCTTCACCAATTTGTTGTCCCCGATGAGCCTCTCAGCTCTGCGCTGAATCGTGTCCAGTGCAGCAAGTTGGTATTTTGCTGAGCCATCCCAAAGGTGGCAGCAATATTCCATGCAAGATCGGACTTGAGCTTTATAGAGTGTTAAAAGCTGTCCTGGCGTGAAATATCGCTTGACCTTATTTAGGACGCCCAGCACTCTGGCTGCAATTTGAGCTTTGGATTCGATGTTGGCGCCGAAGTTAAGGTCTGATGACAACTCCATGCCAAGAAGCTCGAGGCTGTCGGTCACAGGTACAGATGTACCTCGGAAAGTAGGAGTGAGGTGGAAGGAACTCCTTTTTGCCGTGAAAAGACACGCTTGTGTTTTGGAGGCGTTGAAATTTACGAGGTTACTATCGCCCCACTGGGAAACGTAGTTTAGCCTCTGGTTTATTCGCTCAACCATGGCCTCTCTCATGAACATCACGTCGTCGCCGCTGGCTTTTGCTTTAGACAGGTATCTCTCTACAACAGTACTGTTGTCTGCATACCCAACAATTCCTGGTATTAACAGGTCATTGATGTGCAGCAGGAAAAGCGTCGCAGACAGACCCCTGAGGAACTCCGGCATCAATAGGCACTGAGTCAGAGGAGCAGCCATCGACAACTACTCTGATCGATCGTTCAGTCAGGAAGTCGGCTATCCAACTGCAAAAGTCAGCGGGGATACCGTACGCAGGAAGCTTGTGCAGCAGACTTGCGTGTCAGGCCCTGTCATAAGCCTTCGAGATGTCAAGTGACAGGCAAGTGCTTCGCCGTGCATCTCGAGGGCCTCGCCCCAGCAATGCGTGACATGTACTAGAAGGTCCCCAGTTGAGCGTCCTCGGCGAAAGTCATATTGACGGTCACTGAGGAGATCGTTGTCTTCTAGGTATGAGAGCAACTTGCTGTTCAGCACTCTTTCCATAACCTTACAGAGTATGGAAGTGATGGCGATTGGCCGGTAATTGCATGGGTCGGCACGACTACCCTTTTTGGGTATTGGTTGCACATTGGCAAGCTTCCAGGATTTTGGGACGGTTTTTGTGTTGAGAGAGAGGCGATACAAGCGTGTTAGCACAGGAGACAACTCAGGCGCACAGTACCTCAGCACTTTTGTTGGTATGCCATCAGGACCACTGGCCTTATTCACGTTCAGACTAAGTAAGACTCTACGGACCTGCTTATTGTGAATTGTGATCTCCGACATCGAAGAATCACAGCGAGGTATGTTTGGTGGTTGTTGAGAGCCGGTGTCAAGACGGGAATTGCTCGCAAACAGAGAGGCAAATAAACTTGCTTTCTTAGCTGCAGAATGGGCCAGTGACCCGTCAGATTTCAGCAATGGCGGTAGCATAGGACGGCAGAAATTCGTTTCGACTGACTTCGAGAGGGACCAGAACTGTTTACTTCCATTCGGATAGGAAGACGGTTTCATCCCTATTCTGCTGATGTGGTCGAATCTCGCCTTTAGTAACACCCTTTTGCATGACTTGGCGGCCGAATTATAGGCTCTCTTCTTCGCTCGAATTCTCCGTGCACGAACCCTGCGATCGCGGATTTGCACCCAGGCTTGGTAAGCAGATTGTTTTCGGGCCTCAGCACGAGCACAGGCCGCATTATACCAAGGTCGGGACTAAAATAAATAAATAATAAATGGAATAAAATACTCCATTCCCTGCCGAATTACATCCGCGATCGTATCAGCGGTGCACGAAGGGTCGCTTGAAGCAAAGGACAACACACAGCGTCCGACCAAAAACTGTGTTGAATCCGATAGCCGAGTGGGCTATCAGTTTGCTGATGGCTGGGAGGATGACTCTCCCTTGGAAGCGGAAATCGGGGAGCTGAGTGCCGAAGAGGAGCAGTTAGAGCTGGATGAGGAAGAGGCGCGGTTAGGCGACAGCGAGCTGAGCGCTGGAGAAATGTCGCTTGAGGAGTGTGACCGAAGTCGAAAGCGTCCAAGCGAGGCAGTGGATCGCTCAGATCCTGAAGACGTGGATCCGGTGTGTGCAAAGCCCCCACCAAAAATAAACACGGCTGGCAGAGGTAGGGCCCGTAGTCTGGGCAGGAACTCAGAATACCTGACAGCGAAGGCCCTGCTGTACAGCAAGCAGCAGCTTGAAGCTGTGGGTCTGTACGAACAGGTGGAGGGCTTGTATAAAAGCGTCTACGGGACATCGGAGGGCGTGGCTAGTGGGTCGGCACCGGGCTCGTCTCTGAATCTTGGGGAGGTGGCAGGGCCGTCGTCGTCGAAGGGGCCTTCTACAAAGACAGGGAAACCCAAGGGCCGGAAGGAGGCGAAGCCCGCAAAGAAGGGAAAGAAGAAGGATGCCGGCGTCAAGACGGCAAAAGCGTCTGTAGAGTCCCTCCCACAGAGGGAGTCAGTCTCGGGGCTTTCGTCGCAGTCCCTCCGCGACAGGGCTCTCGAGCATGTGAAGGCCATCCAGGAGGTTGCGATTGAGTCCCGCAACCTCAAAGGGTCCTACAAAAGAACTCTGATATCAGCGGTCGCAGGGCTTGAGGATGTAGCGAAAGAGTTTGCCTCTCTGAACGCCACGGAGGAGGTAGCGCGGCTCCGCGAGGAACTGATGACGCAAAGGGAGGAAATGGCGACACTGCGCAGCCAAATCAGGGAACTGCAGGAGGCGCAGCGGAATAGTTCCAGCGCAGAATGTATTGGGGTCCAGACTAGCCCAACTAAGTCGCCGGCTGGTCAGGAGAACGCAGGTATCCTCCTAAAGGACTTCCGTGAGCTGTTGGAGCACATAAAAGCTGAGGTGCTTAGATCCGCTGGGGCTATGATTAGCGCCAGGGTTGATGGGCTGCTGAACCCGGTCACCAGGCCACCGCTGGCGGCTGACGCAAAGAGGGCGACGACGGCTGCAGAGAAGAGAGGGGGGAAGGGCCCACAAAAGGCAGGATCCTCTGAGACCCAGGCCGAACAACGGAGTGCCCAGGAGATGGAAGGGGACGATGGTCTCTGGATGGAGGTAGGACCAGGGGGCAGAAAGAAGAAGGCGAGTCGGCCGGGTGCAGCCCCCGCAGCTTCAGCCCCTGCCCGTGGAGGTGGTACGGCGACGTCAAAGGGGAACCCCCCTCTGGCGCCAAAAAATAAAAGGAGGAAGGTGAAATTGGCAACCCCGAGGACAGCCGCGGTGGCCATCAACATTCCGTTAGAGGCGGCTCAGGCGGGTCTGACCTATGCTCGAGTCATCAAGGAGGCCAGACAAGCATTCCGGCTGAGTGACGTGGGAGTCGATGGCATCCGCACGAAGACGGCTATGAACGGCTCCCGCATCTTTGAGATAACGGGGCCGTTGGAAGCAGAAAAAGCAGATGCGTTTGCTAATAAGCTGCGGGAGGTGCTCGACGGCAAAATTGCAGTCACTAGACCCATCAAGACTGCGGACCTGCGGCTCTCCGGGTTGGACGAGTCGGTTGGAGCCGAAGAGCTAGCACAGGCGGTGGCCGAAAAAGGGGGCTGCTCCCGAGAGCAGGTTAGAGTGGGGCCCATACGGGAAGGCCCGGGCGGGCTGAGCTCCACCCTGATCAGGTGTCCCGTGGCGGCGGCGAAAGCGCTGGTGGACGCTGACCGCTTTTTGGTGGGGTGGAGTTCGGTGAGAGTTAAGGCACTGGAGCCGTTACCGCTCCGGTGCTTTAAGTGTATGGGAATCGGGCACACAAGGGTAATGTGCCCGAGCGGGGAGGATAGGTCCGCTGTCTGCTTCCGCTGCGGCCAGGAGGGTCACAGGGCCGCAGACTGCGCCAGGGACCCAAAGTGCGCGGTGTGCCTAGCGGCAAAACTGCCTGCCGGACACGTAATGGGGGGCAGAAATTGCCGGCCGCCAAAAGCAAGAGGAAGGCGATGACCGGGCGGGTCCAGGCAGTACAGGCGGCCGACGATGACGCAACGGAGGGCAGAATGTCTCCCTAAGACACAGTCTGCGTCTACGGTCCGCCGGCCTGGGTGCCTCTTCGCTTGCCCCCACATTGGCCGTTCCTCCCCCCTCTCTCAGATGAGAGCGGAACGGGCAGTGGCGGCCCGTCGGGGTTCGGGCGGGGGGGCGCTCGGGTCGGTGAACTGTGGACGCGGTCGAAGGGGATGGGGACGGCGCCGCGCAAGCGAGCGTAGCCTCCTACCCCGTGCTAGGCTAGCCGACGGAGGATTGGGAGTCCGACTGTCGGCATTGCACAGCCTTGCCAGCCTGAGGGGATCCCGGAATGTACCACGGGGTCCCCTGTTCGTGAGGAGGCCGATGGGCCAACCGGTCGCTCTCCAGGGTGGTGAGTGCCAAAATCGGCCCCACCGGAATGCGACGAAGCTGAGGGTACATCGTGTGTTTTTTAGTGGGTAGGCCTCCAATCCTCCATCGGGCACTAGGCCGGGTGGGGGTCCCACATAACGTCCGCCGTGCTTCCAGCGGCGGCGTATGCGCAACGCATTTTTCACACGTAATAAAAAAAAAAAAAAAGGGTCGCTTGAAGAGAAGCAAGTTTGCCGCCAGGGGTAAGAAGCAAAGAAAATACGCATCTCGTCCCAATCTGCTGACTCGTAACGCCATACTCGCCTCATGCCCTTAGGGCTATCATCTGGAGGAGAGCAGATTGATACAGATTTCACCACACTGTGGTCGGACGATCCCAGTGGAGCTGAGACCGATACCGAATGTTTGTGTGGATCAGTTGTCAGCAGTAGGAATCCGCGTCGCTTGATCCACCAGCTGGGTAAGATTTAGCGCTAGGGCAAATCGTCGCGCTTCTCTCCCAGCATGGTCAGTTTTCTGGTATGGGAACAGCCACTCTTTGTGGTGAGCGTTGAAGTCCCCCAGAAAAACAAGTTCTGCCGCTGGATATCGCTGAGCTGCCAAGTCTGCCGTCTCTGTGAGGTAATCTATGAGCCGAGTCGTCTCCCGGTCACCGCTGTGCGATCGGTAGACACAGATGTAGAGCATCTTCTCTACCCCTGTGTCCACCAGAAGCCAGATAACAGAAAACCCGGATTTTTTAAAGCATCGGAGACGCCTATAGCATATGTCATTGCGGACGAACACACAGACCAGACAGAGCAGGGTAGTTGAGGTACACCACGTCCGACGGGGTTGCTATCTGAGTCTCCGTCAAGAAGAATAGGTGCGGTTTCTCGGTCTCCAGATGGTGATGGACCGGATGGAGATTTGAGTGCAGTCCTCTAATGTTCGCAAGGTGCACTTTAAATGGGAGGAAGTGCAGCCGCTGTTTTAGATTCTTCCTATTCTTTCTTTTCATAATGGTGAATGTTAGGGGCTAGGATTTTAGTCGAGACGCTACTTAGTCGACCAAAGGAAGTTTTCTTGGGCTAAGCTGACCAAAAAAGGGAACTCACCCGGAGACTGCGGGGACGCCCGAACCCCCCCGAAATGGCCACCGGGTCCTCCCGTCCAGTCGCCAACTGGCACGGTGGAGCATTTCGGGATTTTTCGCGAGTTGGCGGGGCAGCCTTTCACGCGTAGCTAGCGCGCTAGTTGGGCCCCCTACTAACTGCGGTCGGCCAGCGGCTTAAACCGAGCTTCGGATCCCGCTACCCTCCAGAATGAGTTACCAGGTACAGCATAGCCAAGATATCAAGACCGGTCCTAAGCTGCGCAACTGACTTATTACCAACCCCCATTGGCACTGGTATTCCCGCCCTCCGACGGAACGCAGCAAAGCTGCTTGGCGCCGGACTTCGGCAGGATGGTGGTCGCGAGCCAGGCGGCCCCTTACGGAGCCTACCTATAGAAGTGAACGGTAATTAATGGTAATTAGAGTTTTAGCTATTTTCCTGTATTTGCCATTATTTGTAATAGGTACAAACTTCTTACGCCATTCAGCGTAAATAAGTTAATTTATTAAGTATATCTATCAAGTAATTATTTAAATACACCAGATATTATCTTTTTTAGATGAATGGTACGTAGGTGCGTTGCGTACCACTTTACGTTTTCTGACAGAAGAACTTTACTTAAAAAATTTACGACACCACACTTTTTCTTTACGCGTCCATTCAGATCGATGACAGAGCGCTAACTGTCGTGGAATATTCTAAGTGATACACAGTGCGCAGTTGTGTTAAATCGTTCAAATATAAAATCACACAGATTATCGAATGGTAATAATATGGCAATGTAGGGACAGTTTTCAAAGTGATGTGATACTTTCTTAATTTGTTCTTTAGTAAATAATAATTTGTCTAAGTATATATTAACTATTCCATTATTTAAAGAAGGTACAAAAAACTCGTTCTTCCAATATAGTTTTTATCTAGAAATTCCAAAATACTAAAATCTGGAAATATGAATGGTAATTAGTCTTTGTAACTTTAGTTTTGAATTTAATAAAGTTATAGTTAAAAAATGCATTTTTTACCGAATTGTACCATATAGAGCCGAAAGCTAACTTTGCAAAAATAATGTTGGGATCAAATTCTTTTATCTCTTTGTATATTTTTATCGTCGGCTGATCAATATCAAATCTTGGCAATAATTACTTACACAGATTGATTAAATGATAACGTCGTTGCGAGAAATGAACAGATGCAAGTATGTACTATAAAGATAACTGTGGTGATAAGCCACTATCATGAATTTGATGGTAGTTTCAAATCTTAAGCCTCAACCATAAAAGATACTTTACAATAATATAGGAAGTTAGGATCATATCACCTTTAAAAATTAAATTTGAGGCTTTCGTAAACAAGGTCAGAATTTACGAGGGCTAAAAATGATTATTAATAATGATTGATGGTGAATTGTCACATTTTCTTAAAGTCCGTCTTGCGATAAAATAATTATTCCAATATTACGAAGGATATTAATGACGAAATTTAATTTTGAAAGAAATAATTGTTATTGATTGAAATGAAATAAACAGTTTTATTATTTGTCAGTTCTTTATTTAATACTAGCGGCCCCTCCCGGCTTCGTACGGGTGGAAAAGATTGTTTATTTTTTTTCTATTATTACATATTTTTACGTTAGCGCCATCTAGCGTCAGCTAGACGAACTACTTGCGGTTAACGCGTTGCTATGGTAACGTTATTGATACAATGGAAAAAGAGCGGACAGATAAACACACAAACCACTGTGATCTTAGATTATAGATTTTCTGAGATAAGCCTATGATAGGTCACAGTTCCCGGGAAGTAGGTACATTAAAATGAATACGAGCCCTCGAATAAATAACATCAAAATGGAGAATAACGAAATTAAAGTTGTCATCAAGTACTAGTAATTATTCCATTAGTTTTGGATCACTCCGCATATCAGTGGGTTAAAATTAAAAATATAATGTTTAATTTAATATAAGCTACTTTCAGAATCTATTAATATCATTGAAATTTTCTCTATTAAAAATTAGTATTTGAGTCACTCACTCTATACCAAATGTTAAAGCATAATGATACTTTAATTATATCATATCAAATATAACGTAAATGATACTTCATATTAGAGTAGATACTAGCAAAAACAACAAAAAAGAGACAAAAGAAATAGACTATTATTGCTCTTTATAGGTAACTAAGTTGATTGATATTCTTGTGTTAGTAAACACGACTTCACTTTGTTGGTATCTACGGGAATGAAGACTGCTTTGAATGTTTGCTATATATATATATATATATATATATATATTGCAAGTCTACTTTAATTAATATGGGCCTTAATCTATGTTAATTGATGTAACCTTATTATTTACAGTAATTAAAAATGGCGCCGGTATTTGGAATATTGGACTACGTGATAATGGCAGTCACAATGGTGGCGTCTGTACTTATTGGTCTCTATTTTAGATTTAGTGGTGGCAAACAGAAAACTAATGAGGTTGGTATCCGTCTTTTAAAAAATAAATATGTGTGTTTTGACAGGTCCTTACAAACCAATTGCAGATTTTTTTCCTACAAAATTTATTTGGTCGAGGTCTTTAATTTTTCAATGTGTGCTTCAGCTCATTTTTTATTTTTAATAGCGACTACTATTCCAATCATTCTTCCTGTCAAAATAAAGCTTTAATACGATATTCCTTCTAGCAAAAAATATACAATAAGTGAACCACCTTTTATAATGTCCCGATACTAAGCTAATATGGACTTATAATAACACATGCTCAATTTTGTATCATCGATTTTAGTAGTTACCGGGAAAACTAAAAAATTGTTAGCGTAGTAGTAACATTAAAAAAAATTAAAAACCCCCGACACAAAAAACATAAGCTACCTTTAAAAAGTAAAAAATAATAAAAGAAAATTAATCCTAAAGTGCCTATATGTATAAGTATGTATTAATATTAAAAAAAAAACTTCGCGTTCAGGGACAGCATGTGACACTAATTAATTAGGAGCGGTCCCCGAACGCGATGTTTTTTTTTAATATTAATACATACATACATATAGGTACTTTGGGATTAATTTTCTTTTATTATTTTTTACTTTTTAAAGGTAGCTTATGTTTTTTGGGTCGGGGGTTTTTAAAATTTTTAATTTATTTTTTATTTTATACTTTTTAAAGGTAAACATACTAATAATATCTCTGGTTAAGTTGTAAATACATAGGTTCTTGTCGATTTCAAATACATTTGAGACCCCACTTGAGCATATTTGCAGACATTCGGTTTTTCTTCCCCACTTTAACCCACCATAACTTTTAAACGGCTCAATCGATTTTCATGAAACATGTCTAAAAACACTCGCCCGTAAAATACCTGTAATACAAAAAAAACTAAATTGAAATCAGTTCATTCCTTCGGGAGCTATGATGCCACAGACAGACAGACAGACAGACAGACAGACACGTCAAACTTATAACACCCCTCTTCTTTTTGCGTCGGGGGTTAAAAATAAATCTTTCTTTAAACCTTGACAAACACAAATCTAACTAAATTTTACTTGGTTTCCAGGAATACCTTCTTGCCAACCGAAATTTGTCCATAATGCCAGTGGCAGTGTCACTAATGGCTTCGTTCATGTCCGCCATTACGTTGCTCGGTGTGTCGGCGGAGAACTACTATTATGGAATGCAATTTATTGTTATCAATATATCATATGGAATCGCAACACCAATAGCTAGTCACCTTTATCTACCAGTATTCTTTGGATTGCAAAAGACTAGTACTTACGAATATTTAGAGTTGCGATTCGGGCCAAGAATAAGAATGCTCGCATCGCTAACTTATACTTTACAAATGGTGCTTTATAATGGAATAGTTTTATATGCGCCAGCTATAGTTTTAGAAGCAGTGACTGGTCTAGATGAACTGATATCAATATTGGTTGTAGGATTAGCTTGTACTTTTTATTCAACACTAGGAGGGATGAAGGCTGTAGTGTTTACTGATTTATTGCAATCATTATTGATGTTTGGAGCAGTATTCAGTATTGTTATATTCAGTTCGATTCAGCTTGGAGGTTTTGAAATGATATTTGTTAAAGCTAAGGAAGGCGGAAGGCTCAATTTTGACAAGTAAGTGTTTCTCATAACATTTTCATGGTTTAATATTTTGAATGAATGCTCATTGAGTTGTAATAATAAGAAACTATGCATTTGTAATGCTTTCAACTAAGAACTTAGTGTAATAAAACAATCAAAGAGGAAAAACAACTTTATTTAAATAAAAAATGGCTGGTTTCAGTAATTTTTCTTATACGTTATATTACTTTAAGAGAAAAATTTTGGATTCTGGAATGATCAAGTGATCTTAAAATGTTGGTTTCATTTTTTTACTCTTAGTAGTATTCATAATAAGTATATCATATTGATTAACGAACAAAGAAAGAGACATAATATATCGATTTGACTTTCGTCAATAGTATAGGGCACACTTGACAATCAATGTTTTTTTCAGTTTTAGTGTTGACCCTACGGAGAGACACACATGGTGGTCTTTGATCATAGGAGGTTTGATCACTTATTTATCTCTCTATGCTGTTAATCACACACAGGTTGGTACTAGTTAAAAAGAAGTTGTATATTTTTTTATTGTTTTTGTACTCTTAGCTACATGATTCTTTCATTTAAATTATTTCTTTATTATTTCGAGACTATTTAAATTAAAAAATCTGATAAATGTTTATGTGTAAAGAATAATAAAAGAAAACAGCAGTTATCTTATCTTAAACGTGAAATATTTGTAATTTATTGAAAGAATAAGATATTTTTCCCTTCCTATCTGAAGGAAAGCCAGCGGGTTTGTTTTCTACTCGTGATTGCTCTATATTATTTAACACTGGGTTATTTAAACATAAAGAAAGGTATAAAATATACTTATATTTTAGTTGTGTGAGGTTTTAAATTCTAAGGCCATCCCAATATATCCCATATTGGGATGGCTTTCTTTCAGGTGCAACGTCTTTTGACAGTAAGCACTCTGTCTCGGTCTCAGCAGTGCCTATGGTGGAGTTGGCCTGTCCTGACTCTACTCAGTACGGTGACTTGCATCAGCGGTCTAGCCATCTTTGCCGTCTATAAAAACTGCGACCCATTAATCAGCGAAAAGATCACTGCAGTAAGTGTTTTTAATGTGTGCGATTCAAAATTTGTTCTAATTCTATGAAATTAGGTCATTTCCACAGATTCTTGTCTATTCTAAGAACTAACATTTTTATTAGCGCCTATAGAATCTATGTCATTTATAAAATATATTATGAATGAGTTGTCATAAATTGGGATCTACAGCAGAAATGTATGTATATATACAATATGTTAAAAAAACCCTGTCCGACCCGAAAGGGGCACATAGGCACTTCAACAACATATCCAAAAAAAAAATTAAAATTTTTATTATTTAAAAGTATAAATTAGTTATAATTTTTTTAAATGCGTGTTTTTAGTATCATCATATCTTAAATTATAGCAAATTTTCAAAACTGACAACACCTTTGTTGCCATGCGGCGACGAGTTTATGTGATATCAAAAGAAGCCGCCGCAGGTTAGATGCGAATTTTCTTCGACAGGCCAGTACACGGCCTTTGACGATGCCGACAAAAAAGCACCGTGCGCTATCAAAGTACCGCTGTAGGTATGACTTCAGTGAGTGAGCGCTACCTATGGTGAAAAAGAGGGATGCACTTGTTTTTCTTTTAGTCGATGTTTTGGTTCCTATTTTAAGTTTATGTTATTGTTCGTAATGCGCATAAGTCGATATCGTAAAAATAATTTCGTTTGTATGAGTCAGATTTAATAACTCGAGTATTTACTAATCACAATAATAAGTCACGACATGAAATTAATGAAATTAATGAATAAAGTTACTAATAAAAAGCAATAAAAACTGTGAATTATAACAACAATATTAACATGAACAATGCAGACGAGATAAAAGTTTCAGTTTTTGTCTTTTGCTTAATTATTAAGAAAATCAATTATAATTAATAAATTACTCAGCTTATTACCGATAATAAAATACGTTATACGTATAAATAACTTTTTCAATGAGTGCTACGTGATATCGATTGTAATCATGTAAGGGTTGCATATTCTTCTGGTATTAAAACAAAGAGAAATATTATAGTGCAGTCATCCTGGCTCAAAATGGCCATATTTCACTTTTTTTTCGGTGGCTGATTTTTCACTATTCTTATGTATTTTTCGCCGCTGATTACGATGGTCCAAATCTGTCCAAACCCTGTGCTAAAAAAGTTATGGACACTTTTTGGACACAAAACTAGCGAAAAATGAGTTTTTGGGAAATAACTCGAAAAATAAGCCTTTATCGAAAAAAACTTCAGGTAAAAATTTCAGGTAGTGGTCTCAGAGATATGGCCCATTTCGTGCGTTTTTGGCGGTTTTGGAAAATTACGTTTATCTGGCGCATTTTTTCTTCTTTCAATGCACTCTATCAGCCAAAAAGTAGTGTTTTATACGTTCTTTGGTCACGCTAGTGATTTTTTTCCTAACATCAATTTTCGCGCCAAATTCGGCCATTTAAAAAAATCCGTAAAATGTTGATTTTGAGCAAACAATTGAACTATCCAAAAAATTAAAAATTCTGTCCATTGGTATTCATGCCTACCACATACAATCCAAAATTGGATTATTTTGGGCTACTAAAAAAAATTTAAGACGCATTTTAAATTTTGGGCCCAGTCCAAAGCAAGTAATTTTTGAGGTTAGGAAAGTCTGAGTAGGCCCAAATTATAGATATCGTTGAAATAATGAATAAATATCTGCCCCTATCGGAATTCGAACCCAGGACCATCATCGGTGCGAAAGGCAGGATCGCCACCGTTGCACCAAACGGTCTTCAAAAATCTTAATATATTTAAATATAATTAATTTTAAGTAGTCTATACCATTTTGAATTTGATACCTGCAAATTGGACACATAATTGACACAACGGTATTCAGAATACAGGTATTTTTTATATATATATTTTTAATGCTTGATTTTTTCATTTTTTTTTCATTCTTGATTGATTTATAATAATTTTTAGGCCCAATTTGAATCTAAAAATAAAAACTTTCTGTACAATGGAAGAATAAATGAGAAATCGCGGAAAATATTTTTTTGGTAATTAGTCGATAATTTTGGCCAAAAGACCTATGGGAGTTTGAAGGTTCAATCCCAGCTATTTGAAAGGGTCTTCTTCCATGTCGCGAAGGATTTTTCTCGATAAGGGCCAAAATGGACCCTGTAGGGCCCAAAACACATTTTTAGAGTTTTACATTGTACAGATAAAGAAATATCTTTCGGTAAAATCTTTTATTTTTGAGCATAAGTATGTAGAGATAAGTATATTGAAATACGAGGCGTTGTTTTTAAGTTCCTATAACTCTAGAGTCAGTCACAAAAAATGAATAAAGCCCAAGGAATATAACTTACAAAGAGTATCTTTAAATATAAAATTGACCTCTTGTATGCCTGTTAAGTATGAGTATACAATACAGTTGTCCAAAGCTGTAAATAGTATTAAGAAAGATATACTGCTAGGCAACCGTTATTGTTATTGTCAAATATATTATTATTGAAAACGATCTACGCTGTACATTATTTCTTAAACTTTAATATGGTAGCAGAGCGTGAGAAGCAATCCATACAGCTAATTACCTGTCCAACAGAAGTATCAACAAGTCTATTGGAAATGCAACACCCTTTGAGAAGTGGGTTGGAAGAAAACCACATGCGAAGCATTTTCAGGTTTTTGGAAGCAAAGCTTTTATCCTTTTAAAAGATAAGCAAAACAGAAATAAATTCGCCTCCAAAGCAATTCCAGGCATGTTTGCAGGATATTCTGATGTTTCAAAAGCTTATAGAATTTGGGTTCCATCTAAACATAAAATAATAATTTCAAAAGACGTGAAGATCATTAATAGAATGTTTTACAACAAATCCTGTACTGCACCTTCCAATATTCTTAAAGAAGAAGATAATAAAGATACTAAGAAATGTTATGTTGATATCGATTTTAAAAATAATAATGAAGTAATGTCTTCTGAAGTGCGTGCTCCAAGAATCCTTAACTCAGAACATGAAGAGATAGATAATGACGAAGATGAATCTGAAGAAGAAAATGATGAATCATTACAAAGCTCTTCCCGTACAGAGAATTAAATAATAGTAAATAATGAAAATACTGGAAGAACTCTCAGAGACAGATCCAAAAATGTACCACCTCGATGGTTTGAAGATTATGTTATGACCGCAGTAAACGAAATATCTGATCAACCAAAAGAACCACATACGTACAAGGAAGCCATGCAAAGTCAAGATAAAGATAAATGGCTTGATGCTATGCTTTCTGAGATTACATCACTCTACGAAAATAATACTTGGGAATTAGTTCATTTACCCAAAGGAAGAAGAGCTTTACCTTGCAAGTGGGTCTACAAAGTTAAAATGAATCCCGATGGAACCGTAGAGAGATATAAAGCCAGACTTGTTGTCAAATGTTTCTCTCAAGAAGCTGGAATAGACTACGACAAAACATTTAGTCCAGTTGTGAGACTAGCCACAGTCCGAGCATTACTTGGTGTGGCCGCTGATGAGAACCTTAAACTGCAACAATTTGACGTAACAACTGCCTTTTTAAATGGTGAAGTTGATGAGGAAATATACGTCAAACAACCTGAAGGCTACAGTGATGGTTCAGATAAAGTATGTTTACTGAAACGCAGCCTATACGGCCTTAAGCAAGCACCCAGGTGCTGGAACAGCTGCATTTATAATTTTTTGATCAATGCCAAGTTCGAACAAAGCGAAGCTGATCCTTGTTTATACATAAGGAAGAAAGGTAACTCTAAAGTCCTTATAGCACTTTATGTTGATGACGGATTGGTTGCGTCTACTAGTGATCAAGCTGGAAAAGAATTCCTAGAAGAATTGAAAACTAGATTCAAAATAACGACAAAACCAGCGTCATACTTTCTTGGCCTTGAAATAAATAAAAGAAAAGATGGTTCCATAACTTTAAATCAAAAAGCTTACACGTCGAAACTACTAGAAAAGTTTGGGATGCTACACTGTAAACCGGTTGCTACACCTGCTATAAAAACAAAAGATGAAGGGGAAGAAAAAGATAATACGAAGTTCCCATACAGACAAGCAGTAGGAGCATTAGCCTATCTGATGGTAGCAACAAGACCTGATATAGCTTACGCAGTTAGTGTAGCATCACGAACACTTGAAAGTCCATCAGCGTCAGATGTTCTCAAGGTGAAACGCATATTGCGATACCCAAAAGGTACCAAAGATCATGGACTAGTATTTAAGAAGAGTTCATCAACACTAGAATGTTACAGTGACGCCGATCACGGTGGTGCTTCTACAGGACATTCGACTACAGGGATGGTGTGCATTTACTCCGGTCCTATTCTATGGAAGAGTCAGAAACAACCAACTATAGCATTATCTTCCACAGAAGCAGAATTAGTAGCTGCTAGCGAAACGTCAAAAGAAATAATATGGTTAAAGAAATTGTTGAGGCAGCTTACTAATAAGAACTTCCTACCAGTACTATATGTTGATAGCGAGAGTGCTGTTAAATTGGCCTACAATTCACCACATGAATTCCACAGTCGCACTAAACATATAAAGCTCCGACACTTATACATAAGGCTATGTATAGCCGAAAAAGAACTTATAGTCGAACAGATAGATGGCGAAGAACAAATAGCAGACATGCTAACCAAGCCACTTTATAAGCCTCGAATACAAATGTTGTCTAAACGACTAGGGCTATTCGACTTAAAGTAGAGGGGGTGTTAAGTATGAGTATACAATACAGTTGTCCAAAGCTGTAAATAGTATTAAGAAAGATATACTGCTAGGCAACCGTTATTGTTATTGTCAAATATATTATTATTGAAAACGATCTACGCTGTACATTATTTCTTAAACTTTAATAATGCCAATCCCCTATTTTGCGATTGCGATGTTGTATAGGTTTAGTTTAAAATAAAGCATCAAAGTAAACAACAACTAGTCATTGTTTTAATTATGTACTCAAAGGATTTTTCAAACATTTTTAAGATGTTATTGTTTTGAGATTTTTTTCTCGAATAGGCGCCTAAGTAGGAGTTTTAGAATATGAGCACAATAACCTTTTTATCGTGGTTATTTAAAGTAAGAAGATTTTTTTACATTTCACAGTATAACTGTAATTATTTGTGTTTTCGAAAATATTCTATCTTACGAATAAAATATAACCACATACTAGAAAATAGACAATTTCACTGTAATTTACACAAAAGTGTGTAACATTATTTTTATCAGTCTTGTATGTTAATTTAATCTCAAAGTATTGATATTTTAATGCAACGGCAGCAATAAAAATTGAGATATGAGTACCTATCAAACTTGTGAACTCATATACCTAAGAATAAACTTGATAAATATGATAAAGTATACTTCATACTTTATAAATGTAAAGTTTTAGCAAAATTCAGTATCTTAGAGGTCTCTCTTGAATTGATCACATCACACAAAAAATATTTTTTATTTGATTGATCTACAGCAAATAGTAATAAGTATCCGAGTTATGTGAATGTTGATTGGGTAGCTAAATACTATAATAATATAATATAAAGAATACAATATATTCCTCACAACAACCAACAAATGGGACAGAAATAAAAGTATACATCAATTTGGAATAGATTCATCAACATTTTTATACAATACTTTATCGTTACTGAAAAGTTTCAAGTTAAAATATATTCAACTTACTAATGAAACATGCGAATAATATACAGATTTAAAAAATTCAAGAATTAGTTATTTTGTATCCCAATGTTTGTGGTAAATTATCTATGCCGATATCAATACACTTAAGTGCATTGTATATTTGCACGGTAAATGTTATGTTCCAAGTATCCAAAATGCGAATTTAGACGCTTTGAAGCAATAGCATCGAATCTATAATCTAAGCTAACTTTGTTGTTTGTCTGTCCGCTTTTTTTCCCGCTCTTTTTCCATTGTATATGCGTTACCATAGCAACGCGATAACCGCAAGTAGTTCGTCTACCGGACGCTAGATGGCGCTAACGGAAAAATATTTAATAATAGAAAAAAATTAAAGAATTTTGTCCACCCGTGCGAAGCCGGGACGGACCGCTATTAAATATTAAAAAATCTCGCCCTGCCTCCTTGGTTGGCAGCGTTTGGCGTTTTGATTTCTATTTTGAGTCAGGAAAACGTAGAAAAATTCCTTTTTAGGGTTCCGTACCCAAAGGGTAAAAACGGGACCCTATTACTAAGACTTTGCTGTCTGTCCGTCCGCCTGTCTGTTACCAGGCTGTATATTAAGAAACGCGATAGCTAGACAGTTGAAATATTCAAAAGTCACGTATTTCTGTTGCCGCTATAACAGCAAATACTAAAAACATAATAAAATAAATATTTAAGGGGGGCTCCCATACAACAAACGTGTTTTTTTTTTTTTGCCCTTTTTTGCTCAATATTAATAATGGCAACAGCCTACCTGTTGCCACTTAAAATATTTACAAAATACTCAGTTGTATTTTTACTTTAATAATAAAATTAAAATAAATATTTAAGGGTTGCTTCGCTTCCATACAACAGACGTGATTTTTTTACTTGACTAACAGTTTGTGCGGAACCCTTCGTGAGCGAGTCCGACTCGTACTTGTTCTTCCTTGTTATGGACTTGAGTGCATGTTAATTTAATTTCCATAACCCTAAAATTGTTTTATTTATTTAGATTTTCTGTTCTAGATAGACCAGCTGATGCCATACTATGTAGTTGACTCTATGAAGTCAGTACCCGGCTTGGCAGGCTTGTTCGTGGCAGGCATCTTTAGCGCGTCTCTGTCCACCATATCTTCTGCTTGTAACGCTCTGGCGGCTGTTACACTTACTGATTACGTTAGTAGGTAAGTTCGGTAATTATTTATTGATTTAAAAACGAGTAAACAGTGACGTTTTCAAACACTTTACCTTAAAATGAATAAAACATTATTATTTTTAGAGTATAAGTTATGATATGGCAAGTTATGGAAGTAATTTCAATATAAAAACAATAGTAATACTACCAAATAATCTCAAGGCAGGCAAAAATTATTGTTTTTAAAATCAAATCGAACAGCATTTACCTTGTTAAAAGGAATAATAGGTATCTTTTGAGCTTTGTTATGTTTTATTACATAGTTTTAAATCAATGGTAGGTAATCGTAGGAAAATGGACAAATTTCCGCAGCAGCATTATTAAACTTCTATCTTTATTAAAAAGTAAAAAAATGAATATGGTTATAAGAAAATTGGTTAGATATTGATTATAATCTACATGGTTCGGTCTCAAATTTTGCGTAACACCTACGCATACCAAGGTATACTTTAGCTATAGCTAACGTACACTTTTTTATTAAGCTTAGGGGCTAAATACAGGACTTGCTTATGTAGTTCCATTATATACTTTAAAAGCGCCTTATTGAAATGTCTCACTTTTATTTGTAGATGGTGTACTTTACCTCCGTCATACATTCCTTGGCTGACGAAGCTAGCAGCATGCGGCTTCGGTCTACTGTTTTTGGGACTGGCTTTTATCGCAGAACACTTAGGAGGAGTGTTACAAGCTGCTCTAACGATTTTCGGTGCCGTAGGCGGCCCTTTGTTAGGTCTTTTCACGTTAGGAATGTTTACTACATTTGCTAATGAAAGGGTAAGTACATTTTAAAACTATGTTCGAACATTTCTGCTCGTGCATGGTCTGATACTCAGCAAATGATTTAAGTAATTAACCAACTGCGCGTAGGTATATCTTGATAAACAAACTGCGATATCTTTGTGTTCAGCAGAAAAACCGAGGAGCGCTTGCCTTGTTTTTTTACGCAAGAATGTTTAACTTAATGTAGTTGAGAGAGTTTACCAGAACTGAACATAGTAGTTCTTCCAAGAGTATTTGTTTCGTTACGATAGACAAACAGAGTACCGGATTCGTAAATCGACTTGGTCGTTTCATTGACCGGCTCGCATAAACCAAACTTAGACAAATACTTTCACTACTGCCGTAAGTACGTGTCTACGAACACGGGCGCAGCCAGGGGGGGGGGGGGGTTTGGGGGTTCAAACCGGGGGGGGGGTTTGTTAAGATATGTTAAGATATCAACATCAATAATATCAAAATAAGGAGAGGCCAGCGGCATAACTTATTTTATTACTTATTATTACACTAATAGTGTATTTTGGATTCGCTCTCTACCACCCGCCGCCGCCCATCGTCATTTAGGGCGTACGCTAAACTTTGCGCGGGTACACGCCGCAGGCATTGCTTCAGCGTCAGACGTGGGCCTGGGACATTATCTTGTGTATTACCTTTAAATTTGCGGTCAGTTCTGTAATTGAAGACGCAATTATTATGTATTCGGCAGTGCTACCCGAAAGAAGTACATTGAGTCAAAAAAGTATAGGGAATGGATGATTTGTTTATGGTTCCGAAATCAAATTTTTGTTTTTTTGTTGTTGTTAGATTGGCACAACTGTTTTCCATTTTGGCGCGGAGTTTGAGTTGCATCTGTTATTAATATAAAATACAGTGCTGTTTTTAGTTATGTCACATCTAGTGTATATTGATGTCGTTGAGTATCGAAGCGTGAATGGGCAGGACACATAGCAAGGAGAACTGATGGCCGTTGGGGCGGAAAGGTTCTCGAATGGCGACCGCGTCCGGACGTCGTTCAGTGGCTAGGCCCGCTACGAGGTGGACCGACGATCTGGTTAAGGTCGTGGGAAAACGCTGGATGCGGGCAGCAGAGGACAGATCGTTGTGGAAATCCTTGGGGGAGGCCTATGTCCAGCAGTGGGCGTCGTACGGCTGATATGATGATGATGATGAGTGTATATTGCGAATTTCATAATGGTCAAAAATATCGAACAAAGAGTTTGTCTGAAATTTTGCATCACCAATGGAATTTCGTATTCGGAGTCACTGAAAATGTTACAGAAAGCTTACGGTGAATTAACTTTATCAAAAACACGTGCTTATGAGTGGAACAAAGTGTTCAAAAGCGGTCGAGATGTGATGGAAGATTTGCCTTGCTCTGGTAGGCCATCAACGTCTGCAACTGAAGTTAACATCGCAAAAGTGAAGGAAATAGTGACTGAAAATAATAATTTAACTTTAAGAGAGATAGCCGCCGAACTTTTTGTATCTCACGAGTCGATGCGTACCATTTTAAATAATCATTTGGGTATGAAACATGTTACCGCTTGGCTAGTCCCCAAGACCTGAATTTTCTCCAAAAACTCAATCGCATGAGAGTCGCTGAGGACATGCTAGAACGAGTCAATTCCAACCCAACATTCATGAAACGCATTGTTACTGGTGACGAGACGTGGGTATACGAGTTTGACATGCAAACTAGTCAACAAACTTCGGAGTGGCGCCTTCCAACTGAACCGAAATCGAAAAAACCACGCCAAAGTCGATCAAAAGTAAAAGAGACATGTTGATTGTTTTCTTTGACTATCGCGGTGTTGTGCACTCGGAATTCTTGCCGGAAGGTCAAACGGTAAATAAAGAATATTACTTAAGCGTTATGCGGCATTTAAGAAAGCAAATTCCACGAAAAAGGCCAGATTTGTGAAAAGAAAATTCTTGGATTTTGCACCACGATAATGCGCCTTCGCACTAGGCCATCATTGAGAACGAATTTTTGACCAAACACTCAACAAACACCATCCAGCGACCACCATATTCACCAGATATGGCTCCAGCTTTCTTTTTCTAAACTCAAATTACCACTTCGTGGCACCCGTTTTCAATCGGTAGAAGACATAAAGGAGAATTCGCGGCGAGAACTGAACTGAATTCCGGAAACAGCGTTTAAAAAATGTTTTGATGAAAGGATTATTCGTTGGCGTAAGTGTATCGTTACCGAGGGAGCATACTTTGAAGGTGATAAAATAAATTTGGATGAATAACAAATATTTTGTATATTATTGATCTTTTCCCGGTACTTTCTTGACAGAGTAGTACATCTGTCGTCAAAGCAGATCTTGAAGTGTGTTAAGCAGCTATGACTATCACCTCCCCTACTCCAAAATCTGCTTTGGGTGCGATCAAAAATTACATCCAAATATTAACACGTTGTTACAAATATTGGTTACCATACGGTACGGTATGGTCCATACCTGTTTCCACTGCTACGCCAGGAAGGACTTTTTCAAGCCTACGAAGACTTAAAAACTACTTGCGGAACACAACGAGTGAAAACAGACTGAACGTCTTGGCTCTCATGAATATTCACTATGGGATAGAAATTGATGCGAATGAAGTAGTGGATATATTTAAAAAGAAAAACAGAAGATTATTTCTGTAGTACATATGTAATCAAATAAACCTTCTGTTTCTTATTTTTACATATTTTTCATATAATATAAAGGTTGCATGCACTTTCAGTAGTTTTATTTTCTTGAACCCCCCCCCCCCCCCCCCCCGAAACTAAAACCTGGCTACGCCCGTATCTACGAAGCTGCGTTAATAACCAAATGTATAATATAAGGCAGCGTTAAAGGAAACTATATTATAACTGGCATTAGAGGTAAAGAATACGCTTTAAAAAACTCCGATTCATATTTCACAGGTATCTGTGTTAATTTTCTAATTGGTTTAAGTCCCTTCTTAGCTTTTTCTTCGCCATTTTGTTGTAAAACTTTTTCAGCGTTTACGCGGTTTTACTTATATTAACACCATGATTAGTGAATCCATATATGACTTTATTTCTTTGGAATAATGCGAGTGTATAATCTATCATCTATCTATCACTCGTACTCAAGTTTTAAAAGTTTTTGATAGGAGAGAGAATAAGTCTGTGTCGTAGGCCTTGACGAATAACGTCCTTTGTAATAAATTCTCTGTATCACCTAGCCCATCTGTAAATCAGAACGCTTCACTTGGAAATATGTACATAAAACTTCTATTACGATGAAGAGTTACAATAATGACTTAATACTTTACTAAACTGCATATTTCTTTTTATTCAAGGGCGTGTCTATAGCACTTCTAAGCGGTATGGCGATGACACTTTGGATGAGTTTTGGTACTCCCAGACCGTCTCCAGTGAAGCTTCCATTGAGTGTGGAAGGTTGTGCCGACAATATCACCTTGCCGGTGGTATCACAAGCTCCATCAGACTATTTTTATTTATACCGAATTTCATACATGTGGACTAGTCCGGTAAGTTCATTTTGATCTTATTTACTCTTACCTTAATAATGTAACAGCGATACAGATCTGTGTAAATGTGGCTATAGTCAGTTGGAATATATCAATGCTGATGTACTATCGAAGCCCCTGGCGCCTTATCAGTCCTAAGTCGAAAGTCGCTTGCACACTGCGCGATGCCTATCGCTTCAGGCCACGCCCCGCTCCATACATTCAACAATGGCGCCACGAACGCATAAAGCAGATTGACAGTTGGCAGTATTGACGTCAAAGGCGATTTTAAAACTAGTTGTTTATGATTGGCCGTAGTATATTTCTACAAAGTGGTAAGGCACGAGAGACCTCGATAGTACCTAAGAATTACATTTGTAATAGATCCAATGGTTCACAAGATACTTTGTGCTTCTAACAGTAAAATTTTATCGCAGGATCCTAGTATTCGAATAGAGAGCGGCGGACATTTAAAAAAAATTAAAGCCATACATACTTTAAAATAAAAAAACGGGTAAAAAAGTTAGTAATTAGTTTAGTCCTAAATGTTTAATATGATAAAATAATCAGTTTAAGTTAATTTCTTAATTGGAAAAGTATTTGGACTTAAAACTTTATAAGAAACATAATGCAGCGTTGACGTTCTTAAAAATAGCACATTTCTCTACTTTCTTAGCTCAATGAAGAGCGTTATACTCTAGATACTAGATTAAGGATTAATAATTGAAATCACTTGAGCTTGGTTTGTTTTGGTGAGTATTAGCGACTGTAGATGTAACCGGAACCAATGTTATTTACTCACCAGGTTTCTTGGTTTTGGTGGGTGCTTACGACTGTTTATGCAGCTAAGAGCATTTTTTGTTACACATCTCGTGATATTGGGTTATTTTGGTAGGTGCTAACCACTGCGTGCACCCGGATCAACGTTTATTACTTACCACGCCAGCTTGGTTTGTTAGGGAACTGATAACGACTGCAGATACAGCCAGAAAGAACGGCTTGATGTTCCTTCAAAAGCAAGATATGAAATACATTACTGGTCATCCTGAAAAATCGTCCCTGGTATAAATTTGCAAAGTAACGTGGGTTTCAATGACATTCAGTTACGGTCAACGCACTAATGCACGAAACACAGTAAACCTAGCGCTGTTTCAGTATCCTCTGTAGTTAACCAAAGCCAGTACAGCCAAATAGCTATGTTCTTTTTCAGATTGGTTTCTTGTGGGTAATCGTAGTGGGTTCAGTTGTCTCTTTGGTGTGGCGCCAGCAGCAGCCATGGCAGCGTGCAGGTCAGGTCAATCCTGACCCAGCACTTTTCACGCCCCCACTAGCGCGTATACTGCGTGCTAGAAACAAGAATATTAAATCCGACGTCCAGGTAATATAACCATGTAAACACCATGGGATAGCATGCTAGTGTATTCATATCATACAAGTAAAAGAAAAACATTTGCAATTCATCATTCTACTAAATTTATGCAACTATTAGAAAAAGTTTAGCAATAATTTCAGGACGTATAAATTGCACATTACAAACTAACCTAGTTAAATAACATTAGTTAGTCAAACAATTTAATAAGTGGGCTAGAGATTTTATTCTGTATATAACACCATATAGCTTGTGTATAAGCAGTCTATATTACTTTTACGCTGTCACAAGGTTCATTAGCTGTATACAAGGTGTTATAAAAATACCCGTAAAGCGGATACGGGATTAAATGGTCCCTTATAAAGAATCAATTTACAATATTTAAAAACCGTTATATCGCGGTATGAATTACCGCCAGAATTAATAAAAAAAAACAAATTTCATTTATGTGCCAACCCTGTTTCCAAATAATTAAAGAGTAAATAACACAGAATGATTCTGTACATTTCTACCTAATATCCGCGGAACGACATAGAGTCAATTACAAAATGTACAGAAGCCACTCAGATCGATATTACAAGTTAAAGAAAATGTTAAAAGACCTGACATAGGTACCTTTTGTTAGGTCCGGTCCATCCTATCGGAAAGCGATCGTTAAGATACCTATTCTCTCACCTCGCGAGCAAAATGTGCCGGAGCTCCATCGTGCTGAAACACCATGTTCCTTTGGTTGTCATAGAAATTTTCTAATTAGAAATCCCTGTCGGCAACAGGAAAGTCGTTAATCGCCTCTTCTAATTCCGTTTGTAAAAACGTTAGGTAATTGCCTCCAATCGCGAGCACGATTTAAGTTGCCCTCTTTATGGCCTACGCAAAACATCATATAGTAATATTTCGAGTTAGAAAACATAGCCATTTTTTCACTTTAGAAATAATGTTGGTTAAAACACGAAATAATTGTAAGATATCGATTAGAAGATTAGAAATTGACAACATTTAGATTTTTTTTTCGACGACGTTTTTCGAAGTCAAATTCTTATTGAGTTTGCAAACCTTTTTCAATGATAAACTTAAAATCCGTTAGAATTTGTAAAATCCTCTGTAAAATAATCTATGATAACTTTAGTTCTATGCAGCGACACCCTACTAGGGTTGATAAAATTTTTCACTTTGATAATTTATTACATTTTTACAGGTCTTTTGTAACACGTTGTATATATTCGATTTGCATGCTTCTTACTACAGTGATGTTAGCAAAATCTATAATTTATATTATAAAATATAAAACATGCTGGTATTGCAACACAAAAAAGCTGGCACACAAAATTAAAAGAATATTTAAGGGTGTTGCAGAATTTTAGTATGTAGTATAATTTTAGAATATATATACACTATTGGAAAAAATAAAGGTATCAAATTAAAATTCCAAATTTTTGGGCAATTTTCAACAGCCCGTAACTTCCAGAGAAATAGTCGTACAGGAAATTAAAAAAAGGAAATTGCAGCTCCAGTGCCTAGTTTTTGGACAATAACTTTAAAATTTTGTAGCCTCCGCGGTTTTTGAGTAATCTTAGAAAAACCAGCTACAAAAAAGGTACAATTTTTTTTAAATTTTATTTTTAGGTCTACGGTCTCGGATTTTTTTTTTTTTTACTTTACCACTATAAGGATCAAATACATTGTTCATTTAGCTTTAATTTATTCTTTATTTATCTTGATGACGTCCACTTCTCGCCGAGATATCGATCTTCAAATGGAAGAGGATCCTTTTGTCTTTGATTATCGATATCTCAGCAACCAATGATCGCACATAATGTTAAAGGTGGGTTTCAAGCACTTGAATGAATTCTCTTGAACGACTAGCCATTGCTTTTCCGAAAAAAATGTTTTTTCTTTTCGTCTTTTCTTTTGGTGGTTTTCTGTTGATCGAAAATGTTGAGGAAACCACTAATGTTAAGTATGCCTTTTGCAGTTCAATATGTCCACAAAAACCCTACAAAGAATCAAATTAATCCAGCCAGCAGTTATCTTTGTTTTACTTAATCGAATTTTTGAAAAATTTAAAGGATTACGTGTTTTACTCTGAAAACCTCATAATTTTAAGAAATGACAAAAAAAAATGTTATTCCGAGCTTTTTTTACATTTTTGTTCCAGAAAGTTAAGGAAATTCAAGAAACCATCGCCAAATCATTTTTAACGTGTTTCCGCCGCTGCATTCCTTGATTCTACTGATCTCATTAAATTAAATTAAAAAAGTGATTAAGATCGAAATTCGATTGGGGGTATGACTTCCAAAATCAACTGTCGATCTCTTTCACACGCTTTTCGGAAAGAAAAACATTCTTTACTTTCCGTGAGTCCTTAACAAATCGCTTAATTCAACAGTTTTTTTCAAAACTAATCCCTAAATGATTACGTTAAACGATTTTTTTTTGGTCAAAATTGAAAACTTCTTACTTTTTTATTTTCAATCATGGTTAGACGACATTTATCGGAGGTGGAAGTTGTTCGGTTAGTGACTCTTATTGACGAAGGTTATAGTCAACATGCAACTGCCGTTCGGATGGGTGTTAGTAGTGACTAACACGGACGGCGTCGTATCTTGAGCTTAAGCCAGATACCAAGAAACGAACCAATACAATCGTCGCCCCGGACAAGGTCGCCATCGAGTCACTAATGTCCGCGATGATCGGACAATTGTTAGAGAAGTTCAACGACAACCTTTCATCAATATTTCGTCAATAAAATTTAAGCACTTTCTGGAACAAAAATGTGGAAAAAGGTCGCAAAAACAATTTGCTTTACTCATTTTTATAAATTATGAGCTTTTCAGACCAAAAAACGTGATCCTTTAATTATTACTAAAATTCGATCAAGTGAAACGATCTTTCTAGGGTTTTTGTTGACATATTGAACTGTAAAATGCACACTTAACATTAGTGGTTTCCTCAATATTTTCGATCCAGCGCTTGATTTTCCAAGAAACCACCAAAAGCCTTTTTTGTTGTATTTTCAAATTCATGTGACGAAAAGAAAAAACATTTTTTTCGGAAAAGCAATGACTAGACGTTAAAGAGAATTCATTGAAGTGCTTGAAACCCACCTTTAACGTTCTGTGCGATTATTGGTTGCTGAGATATCGATAATCAAAGAGAAAAGGATCCTTTTCTATTTGAAGATCGATATCTCGGCGAGGAGTGGTCGTATCAAGGTGTATAAAAAAATAAATTAAAGCTAAATGAACAAAGTATTTGATCCTTATAGATGTTAAGTAAAAAAAAATTTTTTGTTGCTTAGACACTTGGAGCTACAATTTCCTTTTTTTTAATTTCCTGTACGACCATTTCTCTCGAAGTTACAGCCTGTTAAAAATTACCCAAAAATTTTGTTTTTTTTTTATCTTTTAATTTTTTCCGGCAGTGTATAATTAGAATTAATCGTAGTTTTTAACCAATATTTTAGGAAAATTAATGATTTTACATTTGATCTTTTTACCGTTTCTAACGCTAAATGCATTTTATTAAAGCTTAAAAACTTTATAGAAACCTTAGTTTACAAGTAATCATATTATCAATTATTATCATTACGTTAGAGGGTTTGTTTTGCTATATAGATTTGATAACACCACTTTTTTCACCACCCATAATGGCACCATTATTATATCCTTGACCTCTGCAGTTTTGCAATGATATACCTAGAGACATGGGATTAGTTTACCTTTTATGCTTTGGTTTTAGTTCGCTTAGTAGTTCTGTTTCTAGATGGACACTGCCTGTAAATACTGATTTGGGTATTCTTTGGGTCCGCATCACACATGCAGTTTCAATTGCGTAAGGTATGTATGAATCGAAGGGGTTTTTTATTTATTTTTACTTTAAATTTGTTCTTAAAAAAATTACTTCAAAATAACATTATACTCAATATTGTTTTCCATAAAAAAACAGAAATATGCATTAAATACAATTAATTTATTATAACTTACAAGTGTATATAAAATTATTTTTGTAATTTACCATATTATTTTGTTGCAAGATTTCAATTAAATTACTTATAACTTCACTGGTAGCAAATAATTAAATATTGCCAATAATATTTTAAGAAAAAAATTTCAAAGATTATTAATGTACCTACTATCGAAGCCTCTGGCGCCGTATCAGTCCTAAGTCGAAAGTCGCTAGTACACTGCACGATGCCTATCGCTTCAGGCCACGCTCCGCTCCATTCATTCAACAATGGCGCGCGTGCGCAAACAAGCAAGTGAGAGCAGATTGACAGTTGACAGTACTGACATCAAGGGCGATTTTAAAACTAGTTGTTTATGATTGGACGTAGTATAAATCGTAGTAAAATACGAAGCCAATTAGGGGTCATGTGGGCGTGTCCGATGCGATCAAACGAATATTTCTACAAAGTGGTAAGGCACGAGAGACCTCGATAGTACGTTTCAAAATATTGTACAATAATTTCACTTGAAACAAAAAGGTTTTAAAGATTTATACTTATTTTTCTTTTTTTAAGTGTGAACTACTGAAATGCAATGATGTTCCGAAGTGAAGAAGACAAGCAGTTTCTTATTTTTATATGCCTATAGACAAAATAAATTATTTCTCAAATATTCATGTTTAGCTGACATTCCTGCAGCAGTACATCAATCAAACTAAGTTTCCACAAACAATTTTTAAGTTAAGGTCCTACACATAGAGTTCAATGTGTATGACAAATTAAAGTATTTCGTGGCAGGTGATGTACTGTTGTCCGTATTTTTGCAAGCGTAGATATAATGTATGTAATTGTAATGCTCTTGGCAAAAAGTTTTTAGAAGTGTTGTGAACCAATTTTCGAAGTAGGCATACAATATTAATTAGTTTTGTAAAATTTGTACGAATTTTATTTCATCAAAGTAAAACCATATGTATGTATACCTAGATTGCCTATTAGTTTAATGTATAGGCGACCAGTTAACAATACGAAAAATTATTACCTTCCTTTGTGTCTTTAAAGAAAAATAGAATGCATGCATCCTTACTAATATTATAAATGGGAAAGTGAGTTTGTTTGTTTGTTTGTTTGTTTGTTTGTTCCGCTTTCACGCCGTAACTACTGAACCGATTGCTTTGAAATTTTGCAGACGTAAAGATAAAAGACCGGATTAAATAATAGGATACTTTTTATCCTGGAAAAAACTTATGTTCCCGAGAAAAAACAAAAATATTGTTTCCTTGATGGATGGATTGTAGATGGCGCTGTGTGTCGTTTAAAACAAGGTAAAATATTGCAAACGATACGATAATGAATCCCCGAAAATGAGGAATTCCCGAGGGATGACGTACAATTTTTTTTATCGTCTAAACTGTTTTTTTTACATCTACTTATATGTTGCAAACGAATATGAACATGTAAATTTTGAAGCTAAATGATACGGAAATGAATCCTCGAAAATGAGGAATTCTCGAGGGATGACGTACAATTTGTTTTATCGTCTAAATTGTTTTTTTTTACATCTACTTATCCTGAAATCACTAAAGTCAACGAATTACTAATTGGTATAAGTATTAGTTACGTTATTTAGTTCTTGAGGTATGCGATAGATGGCGCTGGGTGTTTTTAAAACATGGTAACGATGTGTTTTTTAAAATACCTACATAAGAAGTGGAATGATAGCTTACGCTATTTAGTTCTTGAGGTATGCGATAGATGGCGCTGGGTGTCCAAAATCTGCATGTTTTGCTCCACAAGGGAAAACATTATAATGTAGTGTACCATTCAGTTTTGGTTTAACAACTAATTGTATCAAGCGTTACATCGCGCTTCTTAGATTTTTCCGTGGGATTGAGAAGTTTTCTTATAGTTGTGCTTTATACCGCAATATAACCGAATTCCACGCGGGCGAAGCCGCGGGCAGAAAGCTAGTATATGTAATAAAAACAAAATAGTAACTCTTTTTGGAGATTTTGATTCTATTATATTACCCAAAATAAACAAATACAAAAACAAAATCAGAAAACACGAAGATATAAAAATAATAAAAACGTTTATATAAGTTTGTTTTGTTTTATATTATGTTATTAATATGAATTTTACTAAATCCAATCAATTAATAATTCGTTTGCCCACTCAAAATACATAACAATGTATTGCTAAATGATGCAGCAGTAGGTCACATACCTTTAAAATATAATGGATGTAAATAGTGAATATAATGATAATGGTGTAGATCAACTGTATTTACATAAAATTAAAAAAAATAACAATAACACATTTCAAATTGATTGAAAATATAATTGCTTAGTATAATTGGTTAACCTGGTGGTAGTACTAGGCGACGACTTTCACAGAAAAAGAAGAAGAACAACACAGAATAAGAAACAAGATAGAACGCACAGTTCACTTGTTTAAAGTGGTTCTATATGCGAGACACTGGAATTGTAAAAAAATAACCCAGTGGTGATTGTGACAACTCTAATTCATTCTACTATAACTGCTGTGTAATCTGCGTATATGTCAATGTCTTTTATTACTTACATATAGTATTTCTTACATATTTACATAGTAACTACAGGATAAGAAGTTGCTATGTAGATACGTTTGCAATATGCGAATTGTAGTTTTATTTTTGATACTGAAAAATATTTGAATATTAGTAACATAAAAAAAAAAATCCTTTTTTGTAAAGCTAGGCTTAGCAACAAAAGCCGATGATATCCATAGATAAATAAGTATATAACCAAAAAAGAGGTTAAAATAACTACCGCATATGTACTCACAATATGTATTTTTAATAGGGCAGTAAGACAAATTAAACTAACGATTAACTTTTGTACTTAAAGGAGAACATTCTTAAGAAATTTTTGGATATTTCAAACTGATTTTAAAATAAAAGTATTTAAAATAAATAAAAGTAAATTATTTAACCTCTATCAAAGAACCCGTATAGTTAGAGCTTTGTAGGTTATTATTATCTTTTGATTCTGTTTCGATGGATATTAGAAATGATTTGAAATATCTTCAATAACCATGGAATAGTTTTTTTGCTATCACTCTAGTTTCTAATGATTTAATAAATTAAATAAAATACTTGACCATAGTTCACGCAATAGTCATGATATATTTCCAAAACATAGGTAATTAGCATTCAAAAACTTATAATAATTGAATTGCTCGATCTTAGTAACTTTTATCTTATTCCATAATCTGAATACAGTTTGAAATATCTGCATAAATAAAGTAATAAATAACTCTTCTTGTTATTGCAAATATAAAGTACCAACCCGTTTTTAAAACTCGATACTGAAATGTGAAATAAAATAATAACACTAAACTTATAACTGTTTAAAATAAGAAAATTTGTGGTCTTTGTAAAATCTTAACTAGAAACTTTAGAATTTACCCACAATCCAAAATATTTAAAAAATAATATAAAAAACAAAAACAAAAAGGGATAATTTTGATAGAAAATTTAAAAGCAAAATATGGAGTTGCCTGTGATAATGCATAACGGTTCTTCCATTATATCAAATATTAAGCTAAAATGTAGAATCATATGTAACTTTTTCAACTATGTTTTAAGCAGGTAATTAATATACATATTTTGTTAGGTTAAACAAAGTTAAGACTTGTTTATTTTCTGTATAAGAATGATATTCAATCTAGTGTGAATTTACTTGACTGGAGTAAAAACCAGAAAATATTTATATTTGTAGAAAATTGTTTAGATTTAACCGTAAATTGTATATAAGTTTCGATAAAAGAACGCAGACAAAGCGTGTGACCTTCTCGATATAATTCTGTTTAGTGTTGTTACCTTTAGAATGCGTGCATTTTTATCAATTTCATAACAAAATACTTACTATGCACGTAGTATAGGAGCAAACCATATGAGAGTTTGTACAACTTTAAACCTACGACTAACAAAAAATGAAAATTGTCATCTTCGATTTTAAACTTATAATTAAACAAATAGAATTATATATATCAACTGTGAAAACTTGACATTTGATGGATGACTGAGTACATTTTTGTGTTTGCAAGCATACCAGACTTATAAGCAGATGTAGATTAGGGTATATTTTTGACGCCGAATTGTTTTTAGCCCTAATTGTAATTATTACACAAACTTTTTGCATCATTTAATACACGAGTTACTGGTTGGGAATGGAAAAAAAAATTAACCTAACCTGCAATGTATATCAAATTATGCCAAATGAAATTAGGATCAACTGTTTTAGACGAATCGAAAGGAACCCTGTAATGAATTCGACATAGTAAAATAAAATTTTCAATACCAATTGTTTTCTTCTATGTGTTGTTCAAATTGTATATATAAAAAAATGTTTCACTACGCATAAAGGAAAAGTATTAAAAATATAAATAATAACAATTATGTTTCTATAGCCATAGTCGGTCAACAAACAATTACGGAAATAAAGGGTTTGGATTTAAGAACAATAGGTTGTCAATAGTTAATATAATATAGATATTATGTAACTTTATATTTAAATAGAAATCAGAAGGTAAAACTATGTGATCGTTTAAGATCATATTTGGTATATATCAACGAAGAATGATATCTCGACTTAAGGTGTTGCTGATCAGAAGTTGTTAATTAGATTTTAGGACAATGTTGATTAGTTTAATAAACGTAATTAATATTGTTTTAGGCTGTGGTTTTTATTTTAATAACTTTAGCAAAATGCGAAAGCAGCACGAATGTTACTAATATTTTTGTTGTGCGAGGGTTTCAGTTCATATTGTCCGTCAAAAGGTTATAGCTTTTAGCTTTTTACTCAGGCTAATTGTTCCTATATTTTAATATAAACGACTGTTTATTATTATTAAGGAATATGTAATGTATTAATTAAAAAGGGTTTTAGTGGTAGCATACTGTATGAATAATGTAACACTTAATTTTGTTTATAATTATTGAAAACATTTGTCAGACGATTTTGTCTGATATAGAGATGGATTTTGAAAATGGTCAGCAAGTGGAGGAATTATACACTGTATAAAGGGTGTCATACTATAAAAGTATTGTACAGAAAACGAGTTGGGACTTTTTTATACTTTTTTTTTGTATCCACAGTTCTCAGAACATTTGTAAATTCTAAAAGAAAATAAGCAATTTCGATAAAAAAAACTTATATCTTTTAAAACTATTATTACGATACAAAATATTCTTACAGAATATTAGAAATGGTTATTGTACCCAATAAATTATTTTAAATTATTGAAAAAGTTGTTTTCGTGTACTTTTCAGGAAAATATAATAAACGCATTTCTTGAATTTCAGTAACAAATGTCTTTTTTTAAGGACACTTTTCAATTTCCTCATCTTCAAAATTCAACTTCTATATAATTGATGTGTTATATTTTATTAAATGTTTCTGTTCTTTTAAGGAATACTTTACTGAGTAATAAAGATATATATTAATTATATTAAAAAATATACGATTTACGAAAAGTTCAATGTAATGGTTGTTTTCAGTAACCTGTCCGAGGGAACAGGCCCCCAAGGGGTACAGGTCTACTATAGAATTGTTGCCTAGATATTTTTTTTATATGTATGATTCACATCATATTACAAAATGTTACCAAGCAACAGCTATACCAAAGCAGGCCTATCCTTTACTGAAAATAGGTTATTGCAAATGGTTGTACAGAAATTCGCATTCCTGCCGCTTGAGAACTTAGTGGATAAACCGTGGCCGTTGTGGTGAACCACTCTTCTGCGCCAATACAAAAAAATAAATAAAACAAAGTATATTGACAAAAGGAATGTTATTTCAATCAGAACAATGTTTCATGCTAATAAAATATACGATACAGAGCGCCACATACTGACATTTATTATTACGGAGTTAAAGTTTAAGTCTGAATCCTACGAAATCAATTAAAATTTCGGGGTACAAACATAAAATAGCCTTTTTTGTGATAAATTTAAGAGAGAAAGGTATATAAATAGTCTGGCCATAAATACTGTTATATAAAACCTTTTCTTTTTTTCAACTTCTTAATTGTTTTGAATTTGGAACGCGTTTATTATTTTAAAAACTTCTTTCGATATCGCGCCACTTCACATATTTTTTCGTGTTCGTTATAGACTTACAATATGGAATGGGGTGTCAAAGAAAAGGGTATTACAGTGATTCGCCTTGCACAAAGTGGGTATGGAGCCGTCGGTCATATTTAAGACACTTCAAAAGCTTGGTAACACTCTCATGTTCGTATATCGTACTATCAACAGATACAACAACACTTCCTCTGTCGAATACCATAAAAGATCGGGGCGGCCGCGTGCTATAAGAACTACAAAGGCTGTTAATGCTGCTAAAGCCAGAATTCGTCGAAATCCCATTAGGAAGCAAAAAATGTAATCGCGAGAAATGATTCTCGTTAGGACTCTATCGCGTATTATAAAACAAGACCTGAAGCTCGGTGCTTATCGTCAATATACAGGACATGCCCTAAATCAATCTTTACAATTAAGAGAGTGGATTGATCAAAATGCCTTCTGTCACGATACGCAGATGAAAGGCAGAGAAATATCCTCTTTACCGATAAAAAAAATTCACGATTGAAGAATTGAACAATTGAAGAGCAAAATAACAAAGTATATGCTCACAGTTCTGAAGAAGCTGCTCAAGTGTACGGAAAGATACAACGTGGTCATCATTCTGCGTCAGTGAGGGTTTGGTGGGGCGTGTGAAAAAGGAGTGAAAACTTTAGTTAAAGTATATCAAGATAGAGTCTTGGATCGTGTAGTGAACCTCTCAGCAATACACTTTTTAAAAATGTACCGTGGATATTCCAGCAGGACTCTGCACCTGGTCACAAGGTATGAACTATGCAAGCCTGACTTGAAACCCACGTTCCGGACTTTATAAGAGCTGAAGACTGGCCCTCATCTAGCCCAGACCTCAACCCTAAAGGGTTGAGGTTGAGGAATCTAAAGATTACAAATTATGGTCAGTTTTAGAGAACATGGTCTGTTCTAAACGACACGGCGACATCAAGTCTCTTAATAAATCTCTGCAACAATCAGTGGCGAAATTTCCCATGGAAACAGTGCGTTAATCCATAGATTCGTGGCCAGACAAATTGAAGGTTTGTATAAAAGCTCAAGGTAGCTATTTCGAATAATTTTTTTTTTTTACTTTTTGCTGAGACTTGAATAAATATGAACATATAAGTTTTAGTAATAATACTTCATTAAAAATGCATTTTCATTTGTAAAAGAACTTATGGCCGGACCAGGTACATAAACTGTGATTGGCCCACTCACTACGGCAGGATTTTATATAAATGTGACAGAGCACAGCATATTACTTATAATAACTTATTATTATTTTAATGAAATAGCATAGTTACAGTTAAAAATATAGGCGCTTTATGCCGAGATAAACCCTTCCCTAGGATTTGTGAGTTCTTCTATGCGCCGTCGTAAAAACTCGTTCTGAAATTAAAAATTCTCAGTACCTTATCAACACAAACTGTTTCACTGGAAATAGAAGTCAAGAGCAAATGTTTAAAAGTAGACATTATGACGTTTTTTACAAGATCTATAGAATACAATCGATGAAGATGTAAATGTATTACTGCTTGCAGTAAGCAAAAGTGTGTAAAATACTACACCTTATAAAACTGCAATGTCGCTGAACTTTTCATATCAAATCTAAAATTGAGTAATATCAGCTGGCGTATATTACGTGCAATTCCAGAAAGAATTGTTCGTATTAAAAATATCGTGCCTTAAAAGAATAAATATGCTTTTGACTATAAATGCACGATATTTGTAGGAAAACATAAGCAAATCAAGCGACTACAGTTTTTTGCACATGAATAGTATCTAGTTAAACTTTGCTGTAAGTTTGTACATAAACACATGTAGTGCCTCTACGATATAAATGCTGTTACCTGTCTCAACAATTCGTCCTCTCTTTCCGCAGCGATCTTTAACATTTCCTTGGACTTTTCTAATAACAGATCTTTGTCTTGTATAGTGCGTTTAAGATTCGCTATCTCGGTGCGGAGGCTGTCTCCTTGTTTAGCACGACTCTGCAATGTTATTGACAAGACTGTACTTCAATTCAGTACGAGTTGGAGAAAGGACGTTCGTTGTTAAGACAACACAAAAATATTCTGTCACCAAATTCGATCAATTGGGAAAGGATTGAACAATCGATTACCTTGTCAGTTACGCTTCTTCCACTACCAGGTCTCGAGTCACCACGTTTTTGGATTGTGGAAGACTTCTGCTCTGCCTGGAGTTTGCTCACTAGACCTGCGGTATTCAGAGTATAACTAAGAATATTGGAATTTTCGAGATGTAACTATAATCTGTCATAAATAACAATATGATTCTATTTTCCGTTTTTTTAAGATTTATTATCTTTTACACTTTGTAGTTTACCTATTATAATATTGGAAGAGCTAGGAACTTCCATGGGAGACTTGAATCATAAGAATGACTATGTTTTTTGAAGCTCATAACTGAGAAAGCTTCAATGGTGTGGATGACATGTATATGTTTAACAACACTATTACGCAGTTTCGTTAAATTGAATTGGTAAGTGCACAAGGCAATACGAATATAAACCAAAAAATACGAATAATAGAATGATTTAATATTGCTAGCTGATATTCTAAATTCAATTAAATTAGTATGTTAGTATCGGTATCGCAGGTCAGATATTGACAATTTTAATCGATTTCTTTCCACATATCGGCAATCTATATATATAAAAGCGTAAGGTCACTCACATACTCGTCATGAAATCTCAGAAACTACTAGTGTCAGGAGTCTCATATTTTACATGAGAGTTCCTTTTAGGACGTGGGTGCTCACTAAGACGGAATTTTGCGAAATTCAACCCCTTAGGGTGTAAAACGGGGTGGCTAAGTTTTTCATACAAATGAAATTCCTATAGTTTTAATAGTAGGGCATACGTTGCGTACGCGTATTTTTTTTTAATCTCATGACAAAGAAAGCTTTGTTTAACATTCTTAGTTTATAAAGTTATGAACTAAGTTAACATCTAGTTACCTCTAAGTGTGAGGACGGTCTGCTCAAGGTCATTTATCCTGTGCTGGTTGGCTGTGGTTGGTGCTGTCTCCAGTGCGTTCACCCTCATATTCAGCTGGACATTCTCTTCCTTTAACATCTCACAATAGCTACAATAAAAATTAAAAGTGATAGCATCTCAATTACTGAAATAAAATTGTATACTGTTCTGAATAATGTTAGAATAAATGCTTATTCATCAATAGGAAATATTTTGATGTCTTTCATCGTTATGTGTATTTCAGTTTAGTGATCAAGCTATCTAAAATTGTTCCCGAGTTTTCCAATAAAATTGTTTCTAATTTTATATCTTTTCAATTATGAATCGGTAACGAATATATATCCTTTTCGTTCGTAATCGAGGAAGTTGTTCTCTTTAAGTGTTGTAATATAACAAACCTTTTCCAGTACACTAATTCTGGTTGTGCTTCCTGGGTTGTCTTCAATGGTGTTCTGATTTGGGACTCCAATAATGTGGATTCCAACTTCAGTACTTGTCCTTTCAAAGAAGTAACTTCTGCTAGGGCTCTTTCATACTCGGATATTAAGGTTTCATTCCCCTGAAACACACAAACCCGGTAAGGAGCTTTACTGTTTGTAGAGAAATTTCTATACTTAAAAAGAGATGCATTTATGATTTATGACTCCAGTTGTAAAATATTTACTAAAGATCAGGACATTGCATAATAGATCTAGGTCGAGAACATTTTCGTGCGATGATTTTTTTAAATTTTAAATGACCGGCCGAGTCGTTTAGTCGACTTCAAAGGAAATTTCGATAAAGAGCCTTTTAAATAAACCGTCTACTATTGGTATAACAGATGCAAGCACCGTCGTCTTACTCTGTGGGATGAAGGGAATGGGATGAATGGGAAAAAGGAGTGGTAGTCCTTCGAGGGCTGTTTCCAAAGAAAATGTACTAGCAGAGAAAAATTTAATTCAAGAAAACAGCCAAATTACGTACGAAGTTATTCAGCATGTATTGCAAATTGGAACGTTCACAAAATTCTACACGTCATTACCTTCGCGCGAGAACAATAGTCTCGCGCTGGTAGCCACACAATCACACCGAAGCTCAAAAGCAGGCCAGTGAAATGGTGCCGAGACATAAATAATAAATTTGAAGCTGGCTTGTTTCGGCGCGTTTCCGACATTGTGCCAGGTGTCCAATCCAATTTATAAATAAAATCCAGAAACAAAGCGTCCGACAACAGTTTGGCTAGCTCAAAACGAATCAACGCCTACAAAGTGAAGCGATCGAAAAGCGCAGGGAAAATTTTGATTATTCACTTTGTGGGGGATACTTTTCATAACATAATCAAAGCAGCATCAACGTCGAATGGTATACTACGAAATGCCTGATAAAAGTTTTCAATGCAATGAGTAACAAGCGACCACATAAAATTTAAAGATTTAATCTAAGTCGAAGTGTACTCAAACCTTTTCAGCGACCTCTAATGCTGCAATCCTGCGCTGCTGTGCTTGAACCCTGTCGAGCAGCGCCCGCGAAGATACAGGCGGAGGAGAGTTGGACCGCTCCGTTTCGATAAGTCGAGATGATTTCTCTAAAGCTTCAGCATCTTGCTTTTCTATCATGAAATGTGCCTCTTCTGAAAAAATATTTTTTTTTATTTCGAAAGAAGATATGACTGCAAGTTTAGAAGGAACAACTTGTTACAATTGTCTAAGGTAAAACAATTCTATAAAAGCAACGAATCAGCCACTTACTCGAAGACGATATGACTGATTCGTCGCACATCACTTTATTTCCATCCGTATTAAACTTCCTGGTAGAGAGTAACTAACAGGCTGAGCATAGATTCATGATCATATTAGGTAAAGTATTGGAAAAGAATGTGTCATTTTTAAACTTACGTTTGATTTCGGAAATTCTCGTGAGAAGTACCCGTTTCTCTCTTTCTAGTCTCATAAGGTTTGATTTCGCAAGGTTCATACTGGTCTCTAATTTCTTCACTTCTTGACATTTATCCTCGTAGCGAGCTTGCCAACGATCTGATGATTGCTGTGCCCTATTTTATCATAAATTCGTTAAATTACTGTCTGTTTAACAGCACAAAGCGATTAAGTGTTGCGAGGTTGGTTTGGTTACATGATATAGTATAGGTATAGGTTCATATTATATAGTAAAGCAAATATTGGTAGCAACGGAAATTCAAATTAAGTCGCTTACTTAACATTTACCTACTAAAGCAGTTATGACACAAGCTCCGAAACTTGTACTGTAGCAGTTATGCAAGTGAGCCGCCGCTACCCGCGCGTATGTTGCCATCTCGATCTCACGATTTTGATAATTTTTTTTAAGATATTTTTCATGATTCGAATTTTGTAGTCAGGTGGAGAGGGACAACATATCATTTACTTTTAGAATTTCGTATTTTTTCAGCACTAAATGTTTGTAAATAAAACAATGTCAGTCCACAGCACATCAACCTATAGAAAACTGTATCATTCGATTTAGTTTTTCAAAAGGAGTTCAAGTGAGACAATTTGACAGTTTGTGTTAGGTTGTCGTGCTGTTGTCCGTACATACGAACCTCTTCCATTTGTCCCATAATGCGACGGAAGAGTGATTATCACGCCGTGCACTGAGCAGCTGGGCCTGAAGAGAGGCGATTTTATCATGGAGTGCAGCAGTTTCCGCTGTAGCTACTCTGCTGCCTGACGTGCTTCTGCCATGTTTTAATAGTATATTTATTGATGTATTAAATAAATAAATATCACTAATAATAAAAACATTAGCTATTAGGTCTTGTCAACTTTTTTATAGTTTGATTTTTAGAATATTAATAAAGCTGTTCAAATCGATTGCAGTAATTTTAGTTATGTTATAGTTACATTCTGAACATTTGGTTCTTGAGGTTCTGCGCGTCTAGGCGTGCACGTCGTTCTCGAGCAGCGAGTGCTTTAATTTGACGGCGTAAAATTGCATTTTGCTTAATTGCCAATTTCTTTTCACGACGTAATCGCTCTATTACAGGTTCCTGCCTACGAAAAAGAAAAGATATCAGAGAGTAAACCCTCATTTTCACATAAAGTTAAGTTATGGTTTTTTACCATATGGTGGTTGATGTAGTTGGCATTCTCAAGAGGTCATCCTGTACTTCGTGGATGTCAACGGCTGAATCAAACTTCAACTCCAACCTTTCGGAGCCATGTTGGGATAAACCATCACTTGTTTCATCAACCTCTACTATAGCCGATAGATCAAAGCTTGGATCATTTAACGATATCATTGTCTGCATACTTATGATTTGTGTCTAGAAGAAAGATCGAGAATATATTTAAGTTAATAGAGTATAGAGACTGGGCTACAGTAATATAATCGATCCAAACTAAGTATATACAAATATATATTGATATCAATATATATATCGCAGCTTATTTATATATATATGTTTCGGACTCCATAAAATAGATGCCTAGTCAATACTAAGAAGTAGTTAAGAAGAAAACGAGAATGATCGCATAGAAATTCAACAAATACATACATTCATAACTATGACCGCTCGGATTTAAAAATTACTACTATAAAGTGTCTCTGATGGTCTTGTTTATTTAGTTATAATCTTTGGATGCTCTATATAAAAAATTGGATTACTAGAGTAGTGGATGTTAGATCGAACTTTAACATTAAAACAATTACTAAACAATTTTTCGACGAGAATAAACTTGTGAATGTAATATTGAATATATTATCATCAAGAGTACTATATTATTTAAAAGTAATAAAAAACAGGTCCTTACTTCACTCTAAAGACTCATTAAAAGGAAACAGAAAATACAAAAATAAACATAAAACAGTGCCTTATTGCAAACAGCAATCTCTTCCAGGCAAACTTATGTAGAAAAAAAATTAATAACAGAACAAAGAGGGAAGTGGACGCTAATAAAATTTTGTAACCACAAAACTATTCTAAGTGATAATTTAAATCAGTGTAAAATCAATACAAACACGTTAAAAATTAAGTATATACACATCTTAAAACATGACAATGAACGATAACGAGCAGCTTTGTTTTTATTTTTTATATTTATGGCTTAGTATGTTTCTTACTTTGAGATTATGAACAGATGATCTCAGTTGTTCAATTACAGCATCTTTGTCGGCTAATTGTTTGATATGCACGGATTTTTGCTCCGCCAAACGCGAGCGCAATTCCAAATGTTCACATTGTGTTTCATGTAATTGCGACAGCCAATGCTGATTTTCTTCTTTGTACGATTCCACCTAAACACAAAAAGCAGTTGAATTAAGGTAATTATAAGTCGACAGTTGATTATATGTATACGGCAGCTTGCTTATTTGTGATTGGACAAGTTCATACATGAATAAATTACGTCATATTCATCGAGTTATCCTTGAACGACACTATTATTAACATTATTTCATATGAATAAAAAACTGTTTAATATTTGCTTTATTTATAATAATTACTAGCTTTTACCCGCGGCTTCGCCCGCACTTTTTTAAACATTTTTTCGATAAAAATTATCCCATGTTATTTCTAATACCTCCAAGAATATATGTGCGAAGAATTATGATGATCGATTTAGTAGTTTTTGCGTGAAAGCATAACAAACAAACTTACATTCACATTAATAATATTAGTGGTGTACACTAAAAACAATTGAAAAACAATACGAGAAGCTCTCTTTCTCGCGATACAGAGCATAAAACAGACAACATGCGAATTTCATATGCAATCCGAACATGAACGTAAACAAAAGTAAAAAAATAAGAAGTAAATTAACGGATCACTGAACGCGCTCAATAAATATTGGACGGTGGTAGCACAGTTATGAACACCGTTACTTTAGTCATACTTTTTTTCAAATACCCTCTATCATGTCATTTGTTTTTCCCGATTAGTTTTTTGTTTTGGCGTCTCTCATATCGCACAATGGAAAACATGAAATATCGCTATATATACGAGTGCAAGTTGTACCGTGCCACTAGTGCTTCAGAAAAAGCTCTAAGGATTTACGATGGGTATGGCAGTGGTGTTACAAAAGAAAACACGGTACGTTTTGGTTCCATGGTTTTTGTTCTGGAAATTTCGTCCGTCAGAACATGCCGGTGCCGGTGGACGGCCGGAGACCAATGTGGATAATGAAGAAATAAAGGCTATTGTGGAAGTGGATCCATCGCCAACCACTTCTGAGATAGCTGCAGGCATCGGTGTGAGTGATTAAACTGTTTTAAATAATTTGACCAGCAAACACCGTTGACTGCTGAGTTACATTGCTCAACCGACACAATAATGAAGGGACTTTAAATCGGAAGCGCTCGTCGCAATGGCTGAACCCTGGAGAACCAGCCAAATCCTGCCACAAACGAAAATTAACTCAGAAAAAGTCACTTGTGAGTGTTTGATGGACCAGTGCCGGTGTCGTTTACAACAGCTTTCTAGAATTTTGCCAAACGATTACGGCAGATATCTATTGTCAGCAACTGCCAACCATGATGTAAGAAATAGCTGCTTAACAACCGAGGCAGGTAAGTAGCTCTAGGCCACTGCTGCTGCTTCAGGACAACGCTAGACGACAAACTGCACAACAGACGGCCGTTAAACTAGAGGCAATTGGAATGTCTGCGACATCTACCTTACTCCCCGGAACTCAAATAGTTTACCATTTTTCCGGAATTTGGATAACTTCTTACAAGGTAAAAACTCAACTCCGGTGTGGCAGTCCAAACGGCCTTCAGAGAGTTTATTGATTCTCGCCGCCATGTTTTTTTTAAGTAAAGGGATCAATGAACTACCTACGAGATAGCAAAAGTGCATAGATAACAACTATATTTTACAAAAAAACTACTTTATATTTCTCTCATACATGTAAGTATATCTCATTATTATTATTAACAAATCGAATAATTATTGTTCAAAACTAAACTTAAATAAGGGTAAATATTTCATTTCGTGCATAATAGACGTTTAAGTGAAATGAAAATATATATATGCCTGATCAAGTTTCTTCGAGTTTTTTTAAATAAACTTTTATTAGATAAATTATTATAATAGAAAAATACTAGATAAAAATTGACTCGGGTCACAAGTGAATTCTCAGGCGGGAATCGAACCCGCAACCTTTGGAAATCCGGTCCAATGCTCTCCCAATTTTTCTATTATAATAATTTATCTTATAAGATCGCATTGAAAATGCATAAAATATAAAAAAAAAATATAAAACTAAAATGGCTGTTTCATCTTAATCGATTGGCCAAACATTTGTAAAAATGTTTCTTTCGAATACGAGAGGATGTTCTTCTCATTCATGAAACAACGCTGGCCTACAGCGTAAAATCGGGAAGGTACTAGAAAATTTCGACGAGTGTTCACAAGGCTCGGTAGCTCAATTGGGAGAGCATTGGACCGGATTTCCAAAGGTTGCGGGTTCGATTCCCGCCTGAGAATTCACTTGTGACCCGAGTCGATTTTTTCTAGTATTTTTCTATTATAATAATTTATCTTATAAGATCGCATTGAAAATGCATAAAATATAAAAAAAATATAAAACTAAAATGGCTGTTTCATCTTAATCGATTGGCCAAACATTTGTAAAAATGTTTCTTTCGAATACGAGAGGATGTTCCTCTCATTGATGAAACAACGCTGGCCTACAGCGTAAAATCGGGAAGGTACTAGAAAATTTCGACGAGTGTTCACAAGGCTCGGTAGCTCAATTGGGAGAGCATTGGACCGGATTTCCAAAGGTTGCGGGTTCGATTCCCGCCTGAGAATTCACTTGTGACCCGAGTCGATTTTTTCTAGTATTTTTCTATTATAATAATTTATCTTATAAGATCGCATTGAAAATGCATAAAATATAAAAAAAATATAGAAAACTAAACTTTTATTGTTATTATGTTAAAATAATAAAAGGACTGTAATTGAAGGTTTAGTTTAGAAGATATTGATCTATGTTTTTTGTGGACGAATGGTAGTGAGATTTTAAACTGATGGTAGATATTCATTTATGGTAATGAGGCACACCTACATGGTAATTAGAAAAGAGAAACCTTTTTTTTAATAAATCAGCTTTCAATTAAACATTATTTTTTATTCACAATTAATAGTAACGAAGAAACTTTATAGGTTGTTACACTAAAATAGACTACATAGTCAGAAACTGAAGAAATAGCACAAAAGCAATAATAAAAGGATTAAGTTTTATTATTGTTTCTTATGCTATGCTCTCCCAATTGAGCTACCGAGCCTTGTGAACACTTGTTGAAATTTTCTTGTACCTTTCTTATAAGATTGCATTGAAAAAAAAATGCATAAAATATATAAAAAAATTAAAACTAAATAGCAGTTTCATCTTAATCGATTGCCCAAACATTTGTAAAAATGTTTCTTTAGAATACGGGAGCATGTTCCTCTCATTGATGAAAAAACGCTAGCCTACAGCGTGAAATAAGAAAGGTACTAGAAAATTTCAACGACTGTTATTAAGGCTCGGTAGCTCAATTGGGAGAGCATTGGACCGGATTTCCAAAGGTTGCGCGTTCAATTCCCGCCCGAGAATTCACTTGTGAGCCGAGTCGATTTTTGACGTGACGTCTTAAATTAGGTTGCGGCTGGGAGTCACTTATGAAAAAGTGTAACGCTCGGTAACGTTACGATGAGTCACCGAACGAGAGAGAGGCCCGCCGAATGCCTTGCGTCTCTCTCCCACTCAACTATGATCGGTCTGCCGCGCGCATTGTGCAATTTAATTATATTCATATCAATAAATATTCTACCGAGAAAAAGACGTTGTCACGTAAAATCTTCGCCCGTAAAACCGACTTTACAGGCAAAAAAAAAAAAAAAAAATAATAAAAAAAAAAATAAAAAAAAAAAATGGTTTTTTCTAGTATTTTTCTATTATAATAACTTATAAGATAGCATTGAAAAAATTGCATAAAATATATAAAAATTATATATAATATTTGTTAGTGATAAAACTAATTACGAATTAATTAAAACCAAAGTTTCCAAAGTGTGACCTTCATATTTTGTTCTTTTGTAAATAATAATGGTCAAAGTATAGATTAACTATTCCATTATTCAAAGATGGTATAAATAAGTCATTGTTGCAATATAGTTTTATCTAGAATTATTAAAATATTAAAATCTGGAAAAAGGGACACCTACGGTTATTAGTTTTTGAGTCTTTAGTTTTAATTTTTATAATAAAATAATAAAACTAAAATTTAATAGTTATAGTTAAAAACTGCAATTTTTTACCAACTGCACCTAACAGAACCGAAAGCTATATAATAATCTTGGGGTCAAATTCTTTCATTTCTTTGTATATTCTTTATCGTCCGACGATCAATATGCACCAAATGAAATATTCACCCACTTACTTCATGGCAGTGCCGTTCTTGTAATTGTGAATTCAATTGTTTCATCTCAGCCAGCCTCTCAATAGCCAAGTTCTTCCATCGATCTAATTCATTTTGATAAGACATTCTGCAATTCAGTAAAAAGGACAATTTACTTAAACATTTAGTGGCCATAAAACACTATCACCATTATATATTCACTAACAATTCCGTTCTGCACCCGTCCAACTCACTCTGCCTCTTAAAACAAGTATCTTCAAGATTAGCTATTTTTGATGTGTATTTAGTGATAACATCCTTAATAGTGTCTACATTGGAAGCTTTACTGACACTTTCCTTGCTGTAATAAACATATTGCCCATTAAGTAAGTAATTAAGATGTTATCTTGTTGTAAAATGATTGATACTCGTATTTTACTTCTAAAAATGCAGTTTTAAACAGTATATATAGTCTCCGGCATATAAGTTGAACCTGGTTTTGAAATCACGTGACATGCGCAGTTTAGGTACATTATTCACTACTGCGCATGTTACGTGATTTCAAAACCAGATTCAATTTATATATGCCGGGAACTGTACAAGATGTGTGTTTCACCTATCCAACTTCGATTGGAGTTCTAATAATTTCATATTTGAATCCTTCATTGATTTGGAATACTCCTCACGCTCCTTTTGTAACAACTCTTTGTACTCGGCCTCAATATTATTTTTATCACTTTGTAATTGCTTCAGAGCGAGAATTAATGATTTATTTTCTTCATTAGCAGCATCTCTAAATTTATTTCTCTGAGTAGTTTGAAAAGATTTGAGTTCATCATTTCGCTGTTTCCACTTTTCGATAGTAATACACAAATTTTTATTTAGTTTATCTTTTTCAGTATTTAAATCTTTCAAGTTTTCGACTTGAGTCTTTAACTGAATGTTTTGCGAATTCAAATAAATGAAATCTTGTGTTTTTTGAGCAGCTAAATTTTTCACGTCTGTCAAATCTTTTTTCATTTCATTATATTCTGATTCTAGTAACTTATATTCATGGGTAACTTTAACGTTTTCTTCATTAATATCAGTTTGAATTGATTTGAATTGCTTGTTAATAGAAATCTCTTCTGTTTGCACCCATATATGTATTCTTTCTGATTTTTTATCCTCAACCACTTTAGCATCTACTGGGTTCATAAATACATTCTCATTACTACCTACAGTAGATTTGTCAGCAGGCTTTAGTATTTTAGGTTTTATTAAAGTGATTGTTCGACTCCCTGAAAGTTGTATTTACTTTATTACGAACTTTATTTTATACACTATAATAAGTTGTTCTATTTGAACTTACCTCTAGTTTCAGATTCGTCATCTGATTGAACATCTACTAATACTAAATTAGATTTTAAATTTTTATTATCATCATTTATCTTGGTTCTTATATTTAAAGGTGGCTTTCCGAAACCTTGGTTTAAAAGTACCAGTATATTTTCAAGCTCATTGCAATGTTTCATGAGGTCCTCTTGAGACTTTTCCAAAGCTTTAAGTTTTTGGCCATGGTGAATTTCTTCGCGAGAATACATACCTTCCTGCAATTACAAGAAGTAAACTTGAGGAAGTATGTTACATGAATACTTAATTAATTATATAAATCTTTGGTTTTTAAAGTTACCAAGACCAAATTTTTCAACTTATGCGCGCAACCATCTTGTTCCTCAAAACATTTATTTTTGGTCAAATCTAGAACTTGCTCATAAACTGAATGTTTAGTCATTAGTTTGATTTGTAATTCTTCTATTTCTTCCAATTTTTCATTGGCTGCATACGTTTTTCTAGTTAGTTCTTCCATTTTGTTTAAATAATTTTCTAGGGATGCCAAAGGTAAACTTCCGTGATATTGTTGTCTCAATATTAGCATTACCTCGTACATATATCTGAAATTTTAATCAATTTAAATTTTAATCGTCCGAAGTACGTGCCCATACGTAAGTACGTGTGTACGTGGGTTAGGCGGCAAGTTAGAATAACTTAAACAAAAAAATCTGCGTCTATTGTACCTGAATTTCGATTCATATCTCATACAATAAATGTCAAATATCTTCTGACGAGCCATGAGCATTTCTTCTGCTTCTATTCTAGATTGTTTCTCTCTGTTTAATGCTGAGTTTAACCTTTCAATTTTTTTATGACTTTCCGATGCTTGTAAATGGGCAACCAAGACTTCACCACTTATCCTAAAATTAAAAAACGATATAATTTTGGTGATGTAATTTTTATACAAAAAAATTAAACAGATAAAGAAGTTTTGAAATGTCACCTTGCAATAATCGCTTTATTGTCACCTGAAGATTGTAAGTCAAGTATTTGATGTCTCAGCATGTTGATTTCTGTGTCATTACTGAATTGTCTTTGTTGACTATCTTGTAACTAAACACGAAAAAAACACAAGTTGTTGATATTTACGAATACGAAACTTATAATGGAGTAAGGGAATGGAGTACCTCAGTACGCCTTAGGAAAGTGCCACATACATATTCTTACTTATTAAACAAGATACATATGTAAGTAGGTACCACTTCCAACAGTGATGTTATGTGCTGCAATCCGGTTAGATCTTGATAATCGGGTCTGAGAGTGGGCCACCACTGACTTCACAGAGGTATTTGTGATAGTTATATCTATTCGTAATAAAACTAAGCCAAGAGTTTTTCGGCAATCTTTTCAAAAGATCATCTTTTGACTACTGAGGTCTACCTCTACTACTAGGTAGTTAAAAATTTAAGCACTTCTTAGACAACCCTCACTGGCAAAGAGTAACAACTTTGATAACTATGAAACGACGCCGAAATTGTAAGATTCTCCTGCTACCGACTGTGGAATATTGAAAAGCATCTGATTGGATAGCCCACGCAAAAGAGAAATATGGTTAACAAGTCTTTTAAGTCACGTCTGCGAAAACACTCAAATGTTTTGCTCCAAAAGTTTTTGAATAACAATGTCTCGAAACCATTAAAAAACCTAACAATCAAAAACTAGAAAAGTCAGCATAATCTAGACTCAAAAAGGTAACTCAATTATAGCTCCCTCAAGCGAAATTCGTCCCTTCTCTGTTTATAATGCATGTATTGATTTCAGATAGCTATAACTAAGAAGAACAAATATTTTACCTGTAGAAGAGCAATATCTAATTGACTACCAATATGTTGACATTGTTCTTTAAGTAATTTATTATCGGCAGCTAGTTTTACTAACTGACTCTTCAAAAGATCGATTTCGTTCTTCGTATCTGCGGCTAACGTCTCATCGCTAAAACCATCAAATATTTAACGTTGTAGCAGCAATACATAATCGTATGAATCTGCTTCATCATATGAATAATTCTACTTACATAATTTTTGCTTGTAGTTCTTGTAATTGGAAATTTACAGTTTCCATAACCTTTATTTTACTATTTTTTTCATCAAAATCTGAACATACTTTTTTTATCTGTTTTTCAACTATATTAGTTTCAGCGGTAGAGAGAAGACTTTTCAGTTTATCTTCATCTATTATTCCTGGAAGTATACAAGGATAATTGTAATATTCAGCTGTTTATTTTATGAAATAACATTCATAAATAACTTGTATTAATTTAAAAAGGAAAAAGTTAAATAATTTTCAATAATTGACTATAAATACCTTCCTCTAACTTATTATGTATTATATTCAAGATATCAGTTTTACTTTTTTCTAATAGCTGAAACAGGTTAACGTTTTCTTCTTCTTTTAAACGAGCTTCAGCTATTTGTCTATATTTCATGATAGTTTCATTCAATACTGCATTCTGTTTCCAAAACGAATCAATTGAGATTGAATAACGCAGCTTATCAAAAAGATTTGCTATCATAATCATTAACTTTTGAATTTGAGTTTCATACTCAAAAGTCATAAGCATGGATTCTTTTTTAACTTCTAAAGTTTCAGTTTTTAGGTTTTCATTTACGGTTCTGATATATTTATACGATTCTTCTAAAAAGGAACATTTTCTTTCTAGTGAGGCTACACTAGGAATAGCTATTAGTCCAGGAGAATTTTCCCTAAGATCATCTTCTTCTTGTTGTAGTTGTGATTTGAGGTTCTCAATTTGTGCTTTATATTGATCCTCTTGAATGGACCAATAGTTCTGTTGATCTGCGGTTTGCACTACAATACTTGTCATTTTATCAAACAAAGTTTTAAACTTTTCATGAAAATATTTTAACCCTTTTTTCAAATAGTCTTCATAAGAAGAGTTTCGTTTTGAAACATGAAATTCGATTTCATTTTTGCTGTATAACTCAATATTTTCCTCTTCTAATGATACCCATGAACCGATTTCACCAATACTTGAAGTTCTATGTAAAATATTTGATTTAAAAACATTATCTTCATTTACGTTCTCAACGTCGGATTCTTTTTGTTTTTCAAATTCGTACAATTTTTTTTCAAGCCCTGATGATTTTTCTGTTTCTTTAGAAAGTTGTGACATGACTTCAAAGGTTTCCTTTCTGCCAAAATATGGTACGGTTAAGTAAACATATTATCTAAACAAATTCATTTCGATCATTGCACTTTGTTAGTTACCTTGCTTCATGTAACGCGGTCAACAATGCATCTCTTCCACCAAGTGCAGATCGTAATTCCATGACTGTAGACATATGAGGAGCAAACCATCCAGCGGCGTGGCGTGCTTCCATCGATTGTAAAACGGCATCCAAACTCGGACATTGTAAAGATAACCCACTTGATGATGTAGCGCCTTTAGAATATTGTAATAATCAAATATTTGTTACATATTATACTAGAGGCCAAGGGTTAAACAACTTATGATATGTTAATAAACTTACTCAGGCGGGAAATTTTAATAGTTTTTTTTTATTATTTTGTTATTAAAATGTTAAATAAGTTTTTTTTATATTAGCTAAACCGTTTTAAATAAACTGAGTAACCCCTGGCTTATGTTTCTATTAAAATTTAGAATAGCATTTATAATCCATTTATAAAAAAAATATATAATAGACATACATATAATATTTGCGCATGGCTCCCCTACTCAAAGTAGGATTTATGATCTCAATAGTCTCGCGTAGCATTCTAGAAACATTTTTTTAATATGTGGGAATTAATAACTGGTTGTCTTAAATTGTTGATCTTTCACCTTGTCATTTCAAGTAGCTGGTTATTTCCCTATAATTGTGACATAAATAAATCTATGCTCCATATCAAGGATTTGAGGTTTATCAAATTTTATAATGCCAGTGGACCGTGTTATCAGCGTATTCAAAAGATTGATTTTAGGTTTAGAACCTATGTGTTAGTCAGCTACAAGTTGTATAAGGCGGTCAGTAAAAACGCAACTTTAAATTGTCTTAAAATCGCTTGACATGGCATAAAATCACTAAGCATATTAAACAATTATGTTTACCCTGTAAGCCCCTGTATTAAGTATAATTTTGCAAATAATTCATATTTTGGCTACATCTTATAAACCTCATTATTAATGTCTAAATAGAAAGTATAAAGTTTTAATGCGAAAAACAATGTAGGTGAGGAATGAGTTAAGCGAAAATGCCGCGGCAGTGTCGGCGTCTGCATGAACTTGCTTGGATTGAACATTTTAGGTCCAGATCAGCGGCTTTTTCTATTAACACCAAAGATATTATTATAATTCGTATTAAAAAAATATGCTTAACACAACATACGATAGACATGCCTTTCAATATTTATGCTTGACGAAATAAAAACTTAAGATACTATGCGTTACTATGTTATTCTTTACAATATTGTCATCTAAAGATATGCTTTATAACTGTAACCGATAATCTTTTTTATATGCAGGACTATATGCGTGCATCTCTAAGTTTTCCCGGTGTAGGGGAGCTCGAAGTCACTGTTTTATTTTAAGGATGAACTCGAAAGTGTAACAAGAGCATATACTAACTGTTGTCTTTTAAAAAGTTTAAAATTTCCTGTAACCCTTTTCTAAGACCTTCATTCTCATCTGCTAGGTTTTGCATTTCTGATTCACAATCACATCGTTTTTGAATGATGCCACTTTTTGTTTCAGATGGTTGGTTTTTTTGTCTGAAATCAAAACGATGATGGTACACAGTTATGTATAAAAATAATTGTTTTTCCTTTTTATTATTCCTTAAAACATTGCTCATTTGAGTTCATATAAATAAATATTATCTTACAAGTTATTTTCATTTTCAGATGGTTTATTGTCAAAGTGGTCGGTTTCATTAATTTCGTTTATAATACTTTCATCGCAACATAACTCAATCAATAACTTTGTCATTTTTAAATTTTTCTTATTCAATTCACGATTATTCAAATCATATGTTATCAATTTATTTTCAGATTTTCTCAACATTCTGCTGATCTTGTTATAATTTTCTTCGGTTTCTTGTAACTTCTTTAAAATACCTTTTGTTGGTATAATTTCGCTACGTGGTATGTTAAATTTTGTTCTGAAAAATATACAAATTACTATTAACTTTACTATTGCTCACAATTACACTTTTTAAGTATTTTTTATTTATTTTTTAGCTCAAAAAACAATGTTATATGAAGTAAATAATATATAATTTTATAAATACATTATTATTACACTCATAACTTTGGTCATTGATTGATTACATACATTAGTCAGCTATTTGTATGACGAAAGAACAAGATAACGGAAATAAGTCCAACAAATTAACTTCTTATATTTCAATTAGAGAAAAAACACAGTTTATTATATGAATTCAATTATTATATTTGAAATATTTTATCATAAATCAGAATATTTCACCTGAGGCTTTCATTTTCTAGCTGTAAGTCGTCTACGAGTTGATTTAAACTGTTAACTTCTTGTACTAAAGACTTAATTCCTTCATCTCTAGTTTTTAACTGCCGTTTCTTATTTTTTAAACCTTCCAATAGTGATTTAATGCCGTCATCAGACTGTATAAGTTGCAATTGTGACGCGATGTTTGCCATCTAAAATGTTAACTACTTAATTAGTTATTTTTATTTAATTTTATATTTAATCCGTTTATATTAAATAGTGTCTGTTTAGATATTTCAACTATTATAGTACCTCTTCATCTCGTACTGTGATCATCTCTTCAGCTTCTTGTAGAGCTATAGTCAAAGTCTTAACTTTGCGTTTCAACTTATTAATTAATATCTTTTCTTTATTATCGTCACATTCGTTCTTGATTTCTGTTACTTGACTATCAATAGATTCTTCAGAAAGTGTTCTAAGTTTCCTATTTTCAATTTTTAGCTTTTCTATTATAACTGCAGATTGTTCTATGTCTTTAGACGCTTGTGAAAGTTTTACTTGTAATTCCTTTAGTTTATTTTCATCCAACTTTTTATCCTGTAAATCAGATTGTTAATATTTTATATTATTAACTTTTTCAATTAATGTTTTTTCTATTATTATGTTTTATTTTTGAGCGGTTGGTACTGTCTGAAAAAGTAGAGTCGAAGAAGGGCTAGATAAAGTATAGTGGGTGGATTTATATGGACAGATTATTATGAAAGAATGTCAAAAGAATATAATCTGTAAAAATATTAACCTGAAATACAGTATTTGGATCTTTGAGAGTGCAGACTTTAAGGGATTTGGTGAGACTACGTTATTGGAAAAGGGAAATTTAACAAAACAAATACAGACAAATTGTTTTTAATAGGTACTATGGTAAATTATAAAACAACTAGTAACACACATGTAGTATCTACAGGTTATAAATTATTGGTACCTACTTTAGGCGATGAAGCCGTCGGCTGTGATGCACGAATAAGATTCTCTTTTAACTTGGTATTTTCGTTAGCTAATGATTCTATTTCCCCTTTTTTCGATTTTGCTATGTTCTGCAATTTTATTGTTAATTTATTTATTATAAATAGGTCAACTTACATACAAAATAAACTAACACACACACAATTTATAGCAAAGTAAGATATGGCTTTACTCACAATACTGGTGCGCTTAATTGAACTTAGGAGACATTAATTATAGTGACTATTATTAAACGTTATTTTGGTTAATTATTATTAATTCTTATAAAGATAAAAGTAAAATTAATATATATGCTATCTATGAATAATAATAAAAAACCCTTTACTGCCCTTTAAAACATAACCAAGAAACAGACAAAATGCAGTAGGAAGGATAACACACCAGAGGATTATTGCTAAATAACAATCTCTTCCAAATAATCTTACGTAATAATAAGGGAAAGGATAAAAGGGGAAGTGGGTGCAATTTAAAGGAGAACCACGGATATAGATGTAGTATATATAAAGAAATACAAAATATAGTACGTGTTTGGTAAACTAAAGCAGATTTTTCAATTCCGATTTGTATTTGATAAGATTTTATGAAAATAGAGATTTTATTAAAAGTCACTTCCAATGTTTTTATCATTTACATTAGACCTACAGATAAAATTGTAATCAGACTGTAATAACCAATACCTATTGGGGCTTTACTAACTAACTTTACTTTATCTGGATGAGTCTTCTATTTAAAAATTTTGCATAAGACGTTTTACTGGAATGAATGACTGGAACGTGTCGCATTTAGAGAGCCAATAGACAAGCAAAAACTTCGCACAACCGACTTGCTCGTCGTTGCGCCAAAGACTTCTTCGCCAAGTGGTAACGGGTACCCTTGCAGTGTGCCCCGCATAGTTATGTGCCAACTCGGAAGAAAACACCACTCGACTTAACTCGAGTTGAAATTCACGTAACTGAAACTATGTGAATTATTGGTTTCGTTTTTACCAATTCAATGACTTCTCTAGCGACAATTCTAAAAAATTGTGTCACACACTGTCACCAGCAATTTGTGCAATCTTCTCTGGCGCGATAAGGCGGGCTTGTGTTTCTTTCGAACTTTTTGAGGAGGTTTAACCTCCAATGTAGCTGCGAATTCGGCTGATCAACCGAAATATTATGTCCATTTTCAGACGATGAAGTGTGATTTATATTATTCGTTTTTGTGTTGGTGGTGTGGTAAAATTGTGGTAGAATAATGTTGTTGTATTCCCAAAATGTATAAATGAATGTGAGCCCGCTACATTTAACACTTCCACTCACTGACGATTTAAATACAAACCAATAAAGAGATTTTCTCTTAGTTCCCGGCATTTATTCTAAAACAATACTGAGTAACACGAAAAACTAACAACAAGAACCGTTATTCCAAAGTTATATTTTGTCATAAAAGATCGGCACACTGCGCCCTGTTGGTGTCATTGAATAGATGCGCGATCTGCGGCATCTTATTATTATAAGGTTATAAATGGATTAATTTTGCATCAAAAAATTATAGTCAACGATTGTACTAAACGCACACGCGACCAACAAATTGCCGCACTAGCGTGAGAATGAGAACGCGACGATCGCGTACTCATTTGATTCGTTTATTTGCCGCGCCAATCCATGTTTGAGTTACAGAGAATACAAATCGAGTTAAGCCCAACTTGAGTTAACACGTTACGTTAGTTGTCACATCACTGGCCCCTCGTGCACTTGTTAGTCGACGACAAATAGCCAAGGAGACCCCGCGTTCATATTTTTAGAAAGTATTGAGCTGTTGATTACTTCAGTAAAAATACGAATGTATTTAGTATTGCAAATTTAAAGATAACACTAATTGAATCATAAATTATGTTCGGGAGTTGATGTTGCAAAATCGTATAATAATTCTGGATTAAAATAACAATTGAAAAAAGACCTATTATAAAACTCAAACAGAGCGACTTTTCCATGTTCCTTCCTTGACGTAACAAGAGGTCAAGTAATAAATTATTATTCAAAATGAATGTAAAAATTAAAGGCGCAGGCACAATAAATTTGATCTCCCACAAACTATTTGTCAGTCATTTACACAAAAGTCTGTCGTAAATCGAGCTGATGTCAGTCAACCGATGGCGCTGCCGGCACTCGATGACGACGTTGCTGGCTCACCTACGATTGGTCTGCTCTATTGGTAATGGTTGTTAAAAAGTTTTAGAAAATACCTTCCAATGCTGAGCTTTTGATTTGATTTCATCATACATGTTCTCCTTGTTTAGTTCTTGGATATACAATTCTTTGCGGAGGGTTTCCATCTCGATACATAATTGAGATTTAATTTCTTCTGATTTTCCTAAAGCATCTATGAATATAAAAATGTGTCGCTATAGAAGTGTTTGAGTAAGATTATTGGACCACATTTAACTGAAGGTTATTCTGTGGAATGCTAACAGTTTCATTACTGCCTAGCATTCTTTATAGCAAATGCAAAGGGTACATGAGCTTCAAAAATATTGTAGATATAACGAAATTCAAAATAACACTGCAAATATTTTGATTATATTAGATCTTACGTGAAAGTCAGTAAAATATACATTTTAGTTTTGTGCTATGCAATTTATGGTAATAGTAGATAGGGAATGTATGTTCTCATATTAACGTTGCATAAAACGATCTGACACTCAGAGTGAAAACCAAATGCCTTTCATTTTTCTCTTTTTCACTTAAAAATGATTTATTGCTACTTCGATAAAATTCTGCAATTAGTTGGCCTTTATATCGGCAAATTGTATTTATCTAATCTCTGTTCTATGAAATATGCATTCAAATGTTAATTTTAATGTCATTATTGTTCGCTGAATATTCTACTTGTGGTTTTTTTGCTATTGAAGTAGTTAAATTACCTTTTAACAGGGCGCTTTCGTTGTTAATGGTGAATAATTGTTCGGTTAAACTTTCAATAAGTGCGGTTGCTTCAGTTAACTTGTCTTTAAAAACAGTTAGTTTTCCTTTTAATTTTGTGTTTTCATCTTCTAATACCTAAAATTACAACACAACAACAATATTGAAGTAACAGTTAGCAAATAACAGAGGACACCACAAATATTCACTTAGGCATTTGTTACCGAGTCGTGTTTGTCGTATTTTAATTTATGTATTGTATAAGTTATTTAGTACCCATAGTACAAGCACTTCTTATTTTGCAACTAAATAATTATTGTGAGGTTCCCGGAATTTATTTAGTACTTATTTTAATAAATAAGTACTGAATAAATTCCGTACAAAATCTAATGAGTTGAGTCTTTAATAGATAATATTGCCGTGATTATAATATTTAGCTATAGCAACAAACACTAACGCTGAACTGCTGCTGATATCATCATCGTCATAATCATGAACCTCTTAATGTTTCCGCGCTAGGGTACAGCACTCCCTTTACTATGCATATCCACTAGAATAAAACACTTTTTTACGGATTTTTGCGCATGTTTTATTTAATATTTAATCCTGACGTTTCGACTCCTTTACAGGAACCGTGATCACAGGATGACAAGCGTCAGGATGAAATATAAAATAAAACATGCGCAAAAATCCGTAAAAAAGTGTTTTATCCTAATGTGTAATATGCGCGAAAGTATAAGAACCAAATATGCATATCCATTTAAACTAGAGGTACTTACTTTGACATCAGTGAGTAATTTTCGAATATGTCTATTTTTAACAACAATCTCATTTTCAAGTTGCACTACTTCATTAAGTTCCGAAAGGACATCACGACTAGATTCACTATCTTTGTCTAAATCGTCCTTGTCGGCTTCGAGTTTACTTTTCTTTCCCTCTAATTCAGCTATATCTTTGTATAACTGTCTTAAGATTTCTTTGTTTGCTTTGATGATGTCTTCTTGATCAGATATTGTTTCTAACACATCAGAGCTTTTAGTCGGAGACTCTAAAAATCAGTCTTGACTTACTTATTTACATATATAATATATAAAATTACTTTAAAAAAATGTAAATTATCCTTAAAATATTTGTCCATTACTTACCTGAATATTGACCTTTTGATCGTGCTTTGTTGATTTTTCTTTGCATAACTTCAATTTGACCGTTTAAGTTGTTGACCTAAATATTTTGTAACAAGCTATTATTGTTAGTAAAGTATAAAATTCATTTTCATTATGGATAAATATAGATAATATTTTTAATTTTATTTTAGGTAAAGATAGACAAGGGGCGATCAAATCACAAAAAAAGCAATTTTTAAAATGTACATAAGTCAAACGCTACTATGGACTATTCATTTTTAACAATGAATAGATATATTTAATAAGTATATGAATTCCGTAATCTAAGTGTAAATAAAGGTTATGGTTCAAATCAGAAGTCTATGACCGACTCTTGTTTGCAGTGTTTGTAAACGTGTTTGGTACCTACTGCCAAGTAGCGACTATATAATATTAATAGTTAACAATTCACCTGATCACTTTTATATTTTAAAATATCTTGAGCCAGTCGAAACAGTGTTTTTAAGTCCGAAAAGTTTAACTCAATGTCGTCTGCTTCCATCCACGACAAGTTCTCACACAGTTTCTCTTTATCTGCTTGCTTCAGCTCTCTCTGAGAAAAGCTCAAAATTTCTTTCCAGTCTGCTTCCGACATGTTTATTTAATTACTTCGTTACTAAAGTAAGCAATTATAGTTGATGTTTACTCATTGATTGACAAAAAGTAACATTGACATCGATGTTTGACTATAAAGCTGTTGCTAGGCAACTGTAATATATGCCGTGCAGCCCACCGTCAGCTAACCAGTCAACCATGCTACGTTTAATAGGGGCTACACAAGAACACATTTAACTGTCAGTTAAAACTGACCATTAAGGTAGTGGTAACAATTGTAAGAGAAATTAAGGTAGATTTCGTTACTCATTCTGGGATAGTTCTGCCAATCCTTTGGATTAGCTTTAAGTTTAGTTAATAAATTCACATGGGAATAAATTTTCCTTTTTGTAACCACTCTTTACATCACTCATTGCTTTTAAATAGTTTTTTTTTTAAAACTTATAACAATCTCACTACGGCTGAAGCGTCTGATTGCATCTTTTGATTGAAATAGGGTTTTTATTCAGTTAAAAGCGACGGTCAGTTTTTATCTGCAAGTTAAAATTGACTGTTAAAAGTCATCTTATTGGAGCGGAGCGAGCGAAGCTCCCATGGACCAGCTTCAATGGCGCAATGTCTGTTACGCCATAACTTCCCGAGTTCTTAATCGATTTTAATATTTTTTGAGTGGAATCGAATCAACAGGTTTTGAAATTCGTAAAAAATCCCATAGAAGAAAATTTCTTTTTTCTTTTTTTTAGGTATTACGCTCCGCTCCAATATATGGTGCTAACGTAGCTTTATGCTTAGTGACTGCATTGCCTAGTATATTATGGTCTATGGTTGTAATTACTGATAGGAGGGAGGATCAGTCAGCAATCGGACCTATCATAACATCTTTTACAAAGATATAAAACAATACAGGGTTGCTTTTGAACAGGGGCCAATTTTAACCTAAATTTTGATTTCGTAAATGGTAATAATTATACTAGATTTAAAAAATCTAAAAATCCCACGTTTTTCAATGTCCTAAAAAGAATAAAATAACCCTGCGGGGCAAAGCGAGGGGCCACTCAAAACGTGGGGGCGCATATTACTAAGAGGAGATTTTAAAGAGATGAATGACATGCATTGATGCCGATTATTGTAAAGATGCGCCCCCACGTTTTGAGTGGCCCCTCGCTTTGCCCCGCAGGGTTATTTTATTCTTTTTAGGACATTGAAAAACGTGGGATTTTTAGATTTTTTAAATCTAGTATAATTATTTTATTCTTTTTAATTATTAACTCAACGAAGTAACCATGTGTTACGCAACAATCGGATAAGCCCCATACAAAAGTGAAAGTTGCCGAAAGTGGACCTGAAAGTGCATCTGGAAAGTTGAAAGTTGCTTTAGAGTGCATTGTCATCGGGTTCTGAACTATCCTGAAAGTTTCAGCTTTCTAGCTTATCGGAAAGTGCCTCAAATTTAAGTTGCAAGATTTTGCCCGGACAGACAAACAAATAAGAAAAGTGAGATAAGAAAAACGTGGTAACGTGGTAAAAATGTTTGCTTGCTGAAAGCTTGATATGGCAGGCGTTACTCATTTAACTCAATTTGTATCACGTTAAGTCCTCATTGATTCGAAATTCTAGCCGCTATATGGTACTAGGTCATGTTTTTGGAGTAGGAAGAGCATTTAAATAAAAAGTGATTATGTTGGTTTTGCTATAGGCTAATGTATGCCCTAGACTAGTGAATACTTGTTGAATTTCGAAAAATGCTACGAAAACGTAGGCCCTGACGTCAACCTAATAGTTCAGCAACTATCATTACAGTTTATTTAGTGTATCTCCATAACTACTTACTTTAACTATTTTCTACCTGTTTGTTCAAGATTGATAAATAAATGTGTAAATCTATAATCTAAGATCACAAATTTGTTGTTTGTCTGTCCGCTCTTTTCCATTGTTTATGTGTTACTATAGCAACGCCCAAGTAGTTCGTCTACCGGACGCTAGATGGCGCTAACGGAAAATATTTAATAATAGAAAAAAATTAAAGAATTTTATAATCCATTTCACAATGGGAAGTGGCGCTGCCAGAATTACAGAAAGAAAAAACTTTACACGGCTGGTGGTTTGGAACTGTCTAGTATAAGGACACAAGAATAATGAGAGTTTACTGCTATTTAAAGGGTTAGATTTTCTATCGTGACTAAAATAAATCCTTAGATTATAAAATAAAACACATTATAAATAGAAAGATTATTTTATTAGCTGTGATGATTTTGAACATAGCAGTTAATGTATGTTGAGGTGTTCACAAAAAAATAAAACATTTGTGCTATAGTTAAAAATAAATTAACAAAAGTAAATATAACAATACAAAGGGTTAAAAATAATAAAAGCTTCTGCTTACTACACAAAACAAGCTTAGATAGGGCGAGGGTACACTTTGGTAAAATAACTCACGATAACATATCAGATAACATATCCATGCATACTAATTCAACTTAATAACAGTTGGCAACACATCAAACCTCATTACTCTAATTCTAACTTCCAACTTAAGAAGATCAAAAGAACTTTGTAGCTTGAATTGAGGCCGACTGTGTATGTACGATATTATATAAGTTATGAATTGTATACGAGTACGTGATAGTGTTTGTGTAAAATATTAGACGCCTTAATGAAAGAAAAAGCCTTTTATTATGATAATGTAAAAACGTACAAAAAGTTCATGACTAGATATTAAAACAGTATTTTATTTATTAAATTTGTTTTTTTTTTCATTAAATATTTAAGATGATATAATAAAAAATGGATTGTAAACTTTATAGGGTATACAGGGTGTCCCAAAAACGACACGTCACAGTGACACTGGGGTTAGGCCAGCACAAGAGGCATCGAATAAGCCTAACATGACCTCAGTAAAAGTTGCTCGGTTTTCAAGATATTGTCAATTTAAACTTTTTCAAAATTTTCACGTTTTTTAACGTGTTCAGTGCTAGCATTACGTTAGATAGCCCTCAGGTTTCGATTTTTCTTTTGTACTCTTGTTGCGAATAGTTGCTTAAGATGATAGAAGTGTTATTTCGTTGATAACTAATGTAAAATGTGGAAAAATACTGGATTGAACTTGAAAAAATTGAACAACGAAAAATTACTTTCAACTTTGATCACTTGCCGTGAAAAAAAATTCAAAGAAACTAAATGAGCAAATAACGTTAAAAACTTGCATGTCTTATGCTTATTCCAAAATGGTATAACACATGTGTCTTATTTTAATATTATACGATTTTTTAATGCTTCACTAATACTAGGAACCCCGGAAGCTACCGCTAGCAGGTAAAAAAATAATGTCACGCGCAACGATAAGGCATTGTTATTGTTATCTATTAGCTTTTTTGTTTGTCAAATGCATGAGAATGAAAGATAAGGATAGTTTATTACCCTTTTGTCGGCTAGATATTGTAAGCAAATAGCTTTGTTTTTGACGTACGTGTCGTTATCATCTTTTCAAAGAAATGGAGAAGAAAGAGGGGTTGTAGTTTTAATTCTTATGGCCCTGCACTGCAAATCAAGTTGTTACGACAGTTCGTTACCTTGCGTTTCGTACGACAACCGTGTTAATCTCTGCGTTCCTTGTTTCCGTGTATTCCTTAATTTAAATCGACTTGGCTTTTCTCTGGACTCTGATTTCTGTTTTGAACGACAACTCGGCGCTCTGTTGGACACTGATATTGCTTTACGGAACTGTCTTATTAACGATGGCAAATCGTGGTACCCAATACACTCACCGTGACTACTCGGACATGCACTTGATTTACGGCGAAACCAGGCAGGTTTCCAATCGAGGCAATGTTTCGTACAACGCAAGATTGGCTGCAAGATTATACTCCGAAAGATATCCAATCCGTAATCCGACGACTTACGAAGTGATCTTAAGAGTTGTGAACGCTTATCGTGATGGCAGATTACCTGGAGTGAGTCACTCAGAAGGAAGACCTCGGACTGTTGACGACAACGTGGTGTTAGAGCAAGTACGAGAGGAGCCAGGAACTTCAGTGCGAATTATTGAACGCCGCACTGGTGTTCCCAAATCTTCGGCACATCGAATTTTAAAACGCCACAAATACCATCCCTACCATATCCAACGCGTCCAAACACTGCTTCCGGCGGACTACGCTGCGCGTGTCCAGTTTTGCCGGACAATGATTCAGAAATGGAGAGAAAATCCAAATTTCTTCAATGAAGTGTTATGGAGCGACGAATCAGCCTGCAAAAGGGATGGGTATATCAATTTGCACAACATCCATAGCTGGCAATTAGACAACCCACATGAAAAAAGAGAAGACCGATCACAGTACCAATTTAAAATTAATCTGTGGACGGGAATTTTCAACGGTCAAATATTGGGACCGGTCGAGTTGCCGCCTGTTCTGAATGGACAAAATTATTTAGAACATTTGCGAAACAACCTTCCTGTATTATTGGAAGATACTCCGTTGGCGCTGAGACGAAGGATGTGGTTCCAACAAGATGGCTGCCCAGCACACTATGCCTTACCAGTACGTCAGTACCTAAGCAACGCATTCCCCGAAAGATGGATTGGGCGACAGGGGCCAATTTCATGGCCACCGCGTTCCCCGGATCTAAATCCCTTAGATTTCTTTTATTGGGGTTGTCTAAAAGACAAAGTTTATGCGAAACCAATAAGATCCGAAGAAGAGTTACGGCGACGTGTATTCGATGCAGCTCGCACCATATCAGAAATCAGCTTAAGAACATTGAGCCGTAATTTTATTAGGCGATGTCACTTATGTATTAGAGTTCAAGGGAGACAGTTCGAGCATTTACTGTAAACTTATTAAACCAATAAGATACATGTGTTATACCATTTTGGAATTGGCATAACACATGCAAGTTTTTAAAGTTATTTGCTCATTTAGTTTCTTTGAAATTTTTTTCACGGCAAGTGATCAAAGTTGAAAGTTATTTTTCGTTGTTCAATTTTTTTCAAGTTCAATCCAGTATTTTTCCACATTTTACATAAGTTGTCAACGAAATAACACTTCTATCATCTTAAGCAACTATTCGCAACAAGAGTGCAAAAGAAAAATGGAAACCTGAGGGCTATCTAACATAATGCTAGCACTGAACATGTTAAGAAACTTGAAAATTTAGAAAAAGTTTAAATTGGAAATATCTTGAAAACCGAGCAACTTTTACTGAGGTCATGTTAGGCTTGTTCGATGCCTCTTGTGCTGGCCTAACTCCAGTGTCACTGTGACGTGTCGTTTTTGGGACACCCTGTATAACAAAATATATAAATAAAAAAAATCCCTTGAGATATAATCCACCAAATAATAAACACCACAGAAAAACAATAATTTGGTTACAAATACAATTGATATATAGATATAAGACTATTTTCATCTTTCACCTAATTTTTAATTAAGCATACGATATTGTATTGTCAACGTTGCCAACATTACTCGCCCTATATACATGGTTGTCTGAGTATTACAATAATTATTATACGATTAATACAATTATGTTAATGTGGTAACTAATACTTTTACTGGGTAATTATTTATCAGAAATATTTCATTAATTTATGAATAATAAAAAGTGCTCTGATTTGGATAGATTAATGAAGTTTATATAACGGCCGATTTTTAGTATGTACAAACTCGTTTTTAAGAATGCAACTAACTCCTTATTTCCTTACACGTGCTAAAAGTTGATTATCAGTTTTCTATATTTTTATAGCGTGTGAGTAAACATTTTAAATTGAGAACTTTAAATGTTTACTCACATAACTTCTTAGTATTGGTAAATCATAAAAATATTAACTCAAACGCTATAAAACATACCCATATAAAAATCACACTAAGAGCTTTGTTCGTTAAAATACGAGCTTATACATGCCTTAAAGAGAGACGGTATATAAAGGCCCTGAAAAGTAAAGTCTGTTCATTCTAACTTGTCCCATTTGGAAAACAATCTTGGCACAACTTTTTAACAAAATCACCCATTTAAAAATAAAATAATAACAAAGTCAATAATCTATTAAAGTAAATCGTTATTATAGACTGAAACCCATTAAATCTAGTTATCAGTTGATTTTTAATGCTGCATTTTCAATAAAAATGAGTGCTAAGATTGTTTACCAAATAGGACAAGTTAGGATGAACAGACTGTATATGAAAGTTTGTATGAGTTTAAAATATTAGTATAAGGCAGTATATAGATTTGCTTATTGTAGCTAAATATTTGAAGCCAACTTTCACTTTTTATTATTCAGTTTGTAATAACCGATCATTACAAACAGTCGAAACTTTGTTGACGTCAATATACACCAAATGTTATAATTTCAAAGTTTGACCTTTGCCGATGTACACTCACAATTATGTACGATACAAAATTGTTAATCACAAGAGTTAGTATTCCACGTGACAGCTCATCACTTTTAAAATGTACTTTTAAAAGGCGAGCGTTATCATTCTACATTTAAATAAATAACTACGCTAAACAATTGTACAGGTATATAAGTATTTTTATTTATTTTTTTATACAATTATACAACATCATAATTAACCGATAAACATATTCTTTGGGACGCATAACTACTTTGGATTATTAAATTGAGATGAAATATTAAGTAAGGATCTTGATTATAAAATAAAAAAGTCATATGGATAAGTAAATAAAAGAAAAACTATTATTAATAAAGTGTGTAGATTATTGTTTGTACAATTCTACATAAAAGGTCATGGTATATGTTTGGTATCTTCATTCTCCGCCTCCGTGCATTTTAAACCTTACAGGCTCAGGTAAGGTATTTCTCCATCAACGCTAACAGTTAAGAGTAACAACTTAATCCCGCAGACTAATCAATTTAAACTAGATTACATGGTAATGTAGCGGCCCTCTACAATAGGCTCAGAACTGACATTTACCCATATTTACACAGATAACTCATTAACCATTAATTAAATCAATTAGTCTGTTGTTGCATTAATTATATGAATTTACACAAGGCTAGCGATGCGCCATAACGCGGAACCATTTCGCTTTTATTAATGTTTATGTTATGAAAGCCGACGATATCGTTGATATAATAGTCCTTTTCCGCCGACGTTAAAGTCGGTTTTGGTTTGGCGTGTGCGTCAGCGGTGCCGGCGAGTACAGAGCGTCGCGCGACGGAGGCGCCGCAGCAGCGATGTTTCGCGCTATCAGATGCGCTCCACGTAGTTACCTACAGATAGTTACAATATAACTTTTAGTATGTAGGTAGACTTTAAGTTGTCAACAGCCGTAAAATCCCTTTTGGAATCAAGTGCTAGATATCATTATGAATCTCTGAAAGCCAATATAGCATGCCAAACTCTATCTGGTTTCACCATTTTTCCGTGAAAGGGTTAGCTGGTCATTCAAAGTGAATTACACAGACACAGGTAATTCACTCTCAGTCTTGTTACCACATATTTATCAAAATACAAAAAAGAAATACTAATATTAGTGTCTATTAAATTCTAGAGTCAATTTTGACGACCGTTTGGTGCAACGGTAGCGATCCTGCCTTTCGCACCGACGGTTCTGGGTTCGAATCCCGGAAGGGGCAGATGTTTGTATGATGAATACGAACATTTGTACCTGAGTCATGGGTGTTTATATATTTTTCAGTGAATATCACGTATCTATGTATCACATATGTATGTCTATCCGTTAGCCTAGTATCCATAACACAAGCCTTACAGAGCTTGTGTTATGGATTGGGCTAGGCTAATTGGTGTGAATGTATGAAATATTTATTTATTTATTTAATAGGGTATTTGACAGGCTTTACAAAAAATATCTCTAATTGTTTGTTATAGCATAATAAGCTTCTGCCGCGACTTCGTCCATGCAGGATTAGTACTTCGAGCAGCCTGTTTTATTTTATAAGGTCCCATCTTTGTTTTATCGAAATAACCAAAATTGATTCTGCGGTTTAGGCGTAAAGGCGTAACCGCCAGATAGATTTACTTTGAGAGGTTTTATGTGCAATGTATGTAAATTGAAACTAAGAATTTCTTATGATGATTCATAATATGCAAAAGTTATAAATAAATAGGTAGTGACTGCAATACCTTTTTATAAACTACGTTAATGTCCCACCACTCCCTCTCTGCAGGAGTACCGCGCGCTCACTTTGTCATAGTCGTAACTTTTAAAATATTTGTTCAAATGACACAGAGTAAAATGCAAAAAATCTCTAGTTTAAATATCAGAAGCGATATAAGTATTTGTTTTGATGAAGTATTTGTTTTGATAAAAACGTATTCGCAATGATTGAATTATAGATTCACCTGCTGTAAAATGTTTTGAATTTTACTTTAACAACTACAGTACTAACTGTACAAGTAGTAGATGGAATAAAATTATTACCCGGGAAGGTGCCGAAGCGTCCGGTGCGCTGGCTGGAGCCGACGTACCAGCCGTCATCACACTTCTCAAGCACATACACGGTGTCGCCTTCGCTCAGCTCCAGCTCGTCCGGGTTCTGCGGCCGGTACTTGTACATCGCTCGGTACCTGACCAATGAACGAAATTTTTATAGACATCTTTAATTGCAGTAAATATCATTTATTCATAAAAATATTTTACCCACAACACACTAACTCTATGTAGAAAATTTTATGTTACATTAGGATTTCTAAAACTCTTAAAATACGACTATAGAAACAACCACGTCTCTGAGCTCTCAGCTAGGATTAGAACCTACGACCTTTCGCTATGCGGACGAGTATTCTAACTACTGAGTTACCGAGACACTGACAGACGCGTCGAAATTTACTAATGTACTTCAACTTCTACTATATAGTAGAAGCTAAGTAATCTTTGACTAGTATCATTCCACTGATATTAAACCTTCAACATCGAAATAACAAATATCTAAGAATCGATTAAGATTAAACCAGCTATACTAATGTATTTCTATAATATTTAAAATAAACCTATAAAAATGACCATATCCCTGTAAATAGGCCCTCAGGTAGGATTCGAACCTCGATTTCTACCTACCTTACCTTAAAAAATCCTGTATTTTTAAAAGTACAAGAGTGTCCGTTTAATGCTAGTATATCAAATCACCTATAGTTTTTGTTTTATTCGAGATTTATAATTTCGTTTACCAAGATTTGATGATTATAACTTCTACGACAAAAATAGATAGGCAGCAAGAAAGCCGGCTAGTTACTCAGTCACACGCTCGGACGGGTCTCAAAAAATATCGCGATTACTCACGGTACAGCCTCCGCATTGGTGTCGACGTACAAGGGCTCCCTGTTATTAAGGTCCACTCCGGGTCCGCTCGGTGGGCCGTATCCCCTTTCTGAAGGCGTCAAGGTCGCTTGCGCAGGTTTGGCTACGTAACCTGATAACATAAGATAATTATTTAAATATAACAACGTGGTAACAACTTCCTTCTTTGGGTAGAAGAGATGGTTTTGGATATTAAACAACTGTAATGATGCATATTACAAACATATAACAAACATATGAAAAATTTAGTTGACGTTGATCAAATGATATTATTTTGCTTTTTTACCCATTAAGTCGACTGTCTTGTCTATTTTAATAAATATTATCTTTCCTGATAGGAATTGCCATAGTGACGTATATATTTGTCTATGCTGGTTTGCTCATAAATATAGTTAAAGTTATACTCTGTTTAGTAGTTAACAGCAAAAAATTTCAATGGCTAGCAAAAATAAATGAAGCCGATATTATGTCGGACCAACGTTTACTTTTGCCTAGAGAAATGCGATTTATCGAAGTAATCGTTGAAATTTTAACTTAATAAGACTTCAGCTTTCATTGTCACATGTGGTATTAGTGACTTAAACGAAATCAGTCTGTAAACCGATTGAAGATGGAATATGCTTAGTCTATAGCCTTATTAAACCAGGGTTTTAAAATTTTATTAGAACAAACTTTAGTTCACCACTGTGCGTACATACATAGTTATGCAACTGAGTATATATTTTAAGGACGTATATAAAATAGTACTTGGTAGTCGCGCGTATAAAGTAATTCCAGTTGTAATGAGTGTGCACTCAAGGTAGTGTTTAGACAGCAGGAGTCTACCATTAACGCGCAGCAGTATACACGTAGGATTCAGCACCTCTCTCCCCTGCTTTCCTCACTTTCATTCCTTTAGTAGATTTAAAAAATTGTAGTTTTAGTGCTCTATTCAGTAAAACGTTGTGGAATGGATTATTGATTTTATCTAGCTATTTTCGCCTCTTCTACTTGGATGCGACGTGAAGTTTTTTATTTCTTACTGATTTCACAAATGATTGAATAATTTACAATAAACGGTTTTAATAAAACAAAGATTTCGTATAATTATATGCAAACTGTGTAACTTACGTGGCTTGTAATGTCTATTGTACACGAGTTCTACATGATTTTGGAATAAAATTATAGGACCCTATTTCCTTAACATTATCAACAGCACTTGAGTTAACAATCAACCGGAAGTTTTTCTGATTATTGTAAATAAATCATTACAAAATGAGGTTGTAAAGCTGGCGGATAATTTATACTTTTTTGATTATGTATATAATTGCGGATGTGATAAGGTTATCAAGTTATGGTGTGGACCATATGTCCATGAGAGAGTTTTGGTATTCTAACCTGGCAAGGGTTGCGTGGCAGGTGGTGCGTTGGAGAGCGCAGGACTGTTAGGTTGCGGCATATAGCTGTGGGCGCCCATGCTTCTCTTGGCAGTACCGTTTAGAAGTCCGTGGGCGGCTGGTGATGCAACTGGTTTTTCCGTATTCAAATTCGTCTGGGGTTCTAGAAATAAAATGCAAGACGGTATAAGTTACAAACATTATCAAAATTGAACGAAGTACATTCTTTTGTGATTTAGAGTTAATCAAAAGAAATATTATTTAAAAATTTGGAACATGTACTTTTTACAAATCTACTTAATGTCTTAGTCTTTTATTAGTCTTGTACGTAAAGTATAAATAAGTAATATATTTAGATTTATATCAATATGTTGGTTTAATTTGTAAATTAAAGATGTATACAATTTTGTAATCACTAAATGTTGAACAACACTGTAATAAAAAACTAAAACAAGTTAATATTTAATTTTTTGAAAAAACGAATAGTTACTGATGAATATTTCTTGTCGCGTATAATAACTTCCAATAATGACTTCCAGTTACTTAATTATAGTAAAGACATAAGTAATATTTAGTGGCCATTGACGTTGTTTTAAATCAATTACACGCACGACATGAGCTAAGGATTGAATGGAAAAACTACATATTGTTTTAGTTGTTATTCGTACAGCGTTCGTACATCATTACATATTTGTTACCTACTGGAAATCTACTACTACTGGTAATAATACTATCACAAGTTGAAATGAAAATAAGAAATAGGTACGGTTGTTTTATATCATGACTATCACGGGTCAGTTCTCATTATGAGTTTAGAATTAAATGCATTATACCCTGCCTTACTCACACCGTCTACACACATCGATGAAAGCGTTAGTGAAAAATAATATATGTAAAATTACTTTGAAAAAAAAAATATGATCATGAACTCGTATCTAATTCTATTTTCCAATATATCTCTTTAATAAAGAGTTACAAGATTACATGAATTTCGATGACATAACATCGAAATAGTTATTTTCCAGGAAAATAGATTTTTTTTTAATTATTCTAGATTCAAAAAGAAATAGACTAGAATTCAAAATTCAAAGTAGTAGTTTACTAGCAACGAATATTTACTTTACACTGACGTCTATAATATCATTGTATCAAAATAATTGAGGTCAGTGTTGCTATATATTTTCTACTCTTTCTTACTCGATTTTGCGTACAGCAACTCATTGCCTTTTATAAATATTAATGGAACGTTTTGAAATGTAATCTTTTAAATTAAAATATTAGAAGATACAAGATAAAATAATTAACATAAAACATTTCGTGATTGCGGATTTTTTCGTTTTATAAATACAAACACGAACTGTCAGGTTTTCAGAATAATGTTATTTACTTGGTAATTTATTTTGTTTTTATTTTTATAAAAGAATACGAATCCCACCTGGTTTGCTCTGGCTAGGTTCCTGCAGGATAGTGACGTAGCTGTCCGGAAAGATACCAGTCTTAGTGCCATTGCGGCCCTCCCACCAGTTGTGATCGATTCTCCTAGTGAGTACCACCACTTCTCCTTTTTTTAATGGCAACTCCAGATTAGTTTGAGCTGTGAAGTCGAACTTTGCTCTCGCTCTGCCCTCTATAACAGCCGGCTTTTTAGGAGAGTGCGCCACTTCACCTTTCATTATCTGCAAATAGATTTAAAATTATATATAGTTTCTTAAGTAATACGGTTTCTCCAGCTAAGATAATTAAGAACTTAGTTAAGTAGTCTGAGGCCAAATTAAGCCAAGCAAGAAGTTAAAGAAATATAATTTGAAAAGCAATGAATCTGAACCACTGAATTAGATTAGTGGAATAAAAAGAAGAATGAAAATTTTAAACACTCCACCTTATTTTACCAGTGGGATAATTGGTGGTGGGAATTAAAGAGATTTGCTATATGATTTATGGCTTTATGAACTAGTCAACCTTATGCAAAACTGATATTGGGGTCTTTATTGTTTTTTTTTGCTACTTATGTAAAATTTTATCAAATATTTAACTATAAAGGCACGATTTTTAAAGAATTTTGTTTAGTATTACACTTAAACAATATATCTAAAATCACATACCTCAACATAATTGTAAGGAAATAGTCCAATTCTGCCATGAATTTCGCCCTCGTACCAGTTAGCATCGATTTGTCTCCTAACATGAATGAATTCTCCTTTCCTAAAGCTCAACTCCTTATTGGTCTGTCCATTGAAAGCGTATAGAGCTCTCGCAACCACTCGTTCGGCTTCATCGTACCGATTCAATGGCAGAATATTTTTCTGTGACGGCGTGAAGTTATCTTGATGACGACGATTTTGCATATCTTGGAGTTCCTGAAGATATATATATTAAATTATTAAATATTTTACATTATTTATAACCTTTAATATTTTTTTTCTTCGTTTATCGGTAAAGATTTAATATAGCGCGAATCTGGCAAGTCAGTAGAATATACAATAACTATTTACAAATTTAAACTCTGTATGATAAATTAGTTCAAAACTAATCAAGCTTTGGAGTAAAATCAAAGTTATAAATTAAATCCTGGCAGTAAAATTTGTGTTACCCACGTTATTTTTTCATGGTTCGAGGCGATAATATGTTAATAGCATGGTATTAAATAATCAAGTTTAATAGTGAAGATGATGAAAAACCAAACTAAATTAGAATCACGATATATCGCCAGCCACGTCTTTCGAACTTCACCTTAATCGACGCATCAAACGCTTCTATGTCGGCAGGATGTATCTCGTTTTCCTGTAATTTTTTAAATAATAGAGAGACTATGTTCAAATGAGGCTATTTTAACGTCTTGGATAAATTAAATGTTTTCGCAAACAACGATGTATTTCCATTAAACTTCAGATTCTATTTATGTACATACGTTCTACTAACTATAGTATGTAAAAGTAACAGCAGCTTTCACAGATTTCTAACCATTCATTGATGATTCAATACATTTCTATGGATTCGCACAGTAATGTTCACGCACTAACACAATACTATCATGATCGTTCACGCGCACGCGTCTATGTCGATGAATGTAGCAATTTTTGTTATGCCGCACGAGTATACACTATAAACACAATCCACATACTCTCCTCGTTCATTTCTTTATTTTTACCTGTATCCTATTTAGCTGCCCATAAAGTTAAAATTTGGTTGACAATTATATTACCGGTTATTTTGTTAACGAACCTGTGTTTATGTCCACTATTCATGGCGTTTGAGCGAGAACAAGGTCGACATATACGAATATTTTACTGGTATGTGTTTGTAACGTGTTTTGTTAGATCGGAATTCGATAATTTTATGCTATTTTATTGATGGAATTTAAAAATATATTAATAACATATCACCGCCGTAACATGAACAAGTCTAACGAGTTTTATCATTAGTAAGATATCAATGAAACTAAAAAGAAATATTAAAATAACAAAGACGAATGACGAAAAGATAAGTATGTATTATTAGATAAAGATGTTTATAGAGTATCTCGCTCGCCATAAAATCTTAATTAGTAACTACTAATTAACATCTACTATATCTACTATTATCATTGCTATTTTACGCTGCTAGCAATTAATTTCTCATAAGTTCCGTTCGACGAAACAAGATTTACCTAATAGTTAAGCAACTTAAGATTTCTCTCGTAGGGCTCGCCGCGAGCTCACTGCTGGTTAATTTGCGGGTAATTTCACCTCCGCAAAGCGAGGTGAAAACGACAAGTGAGAATTTCCAATTGGAGAAATTTCCAGACTTTAACGATATAAGTGGAAAATGTTCTAACGTGTCCGGCGAGGGACACTGTTGCGTGCTTGCGCAGATAAAGTTTATCTATGCTATTGACATTGTTAGGTTATCTAACATTGTTAGGTTATGATTTCCTAAATTAGGTTGAAATCAACTTTTGATCAGTGATTTAACTTTATCTTGGAAAAATCATAACAAAAATATTTCAAGAATGCTCTAAATAACATTTTGAAAGTGTAACTAATACCTATAAACACACAGATCATAAACAATTCACAAGTAAATGCCGAAATTCACAGTATTTACACAATATTACGTGACTATCTGTCGTGCGCACAGAATCGTTTACGTAAATACTAAAACGAAAATGGAGACGAACAGCGTTCGCCATGGCAGTGAAACCGCAAACACGTAGATAATGTTACTACGCTCTAACCTCAAGCTAATCTCTTAACTTGGAGTAGATATTAATATACTTATATTACGTGTGTACTTTGCTGACATTACAAGGATTATTTTTTATTATATAGTAGATATTTGCATTTTGTGTAAATGGAAAAACACTAGTTTTGATTAGGCTTATCACTAATGCGTTGAAAGACAGCTACGCCTAAAGTTTACTCGTACTTGAATGGTAAAATTCAGTTTAATGTAATTATGAATTTGTTACAAAAAGTTTTTCTGATTGCCACAATTACAAGAACGTCAATTATATCTGCGACATGTACCTGGGTACATGTACCAACACAACAATAATAACCAATAGACCAGTCGTGGGATAGCTATCGTGCGGTATTGATCAAACTGCACTCGCGTGCCAACCACTGTTTAACTGGATTAAACATTGCTGTTTGACTGACACGCTAATCGCATTCGGTATTGCGTTCGTGTTCTTCTGAATAATCGATTAATACTCTATAGTCGATACTTATAGTATTGAGTTAACATTAATTCGCCGGTGTAAAGAGAAAATAGCTCAAGAAAATTATGATTGCAATCAGATGTTTTGCTGTTTGTTAAGATGATTTTACTTTCAATAGTTCTGTATTTAACTGCTGCTTAAAAATGAACATCTTAGTGTTTCATGCACTCTAATGTTATGTCAACACAGTGATATGATTTATTGACTGATTTTATTATCTTCTTTCTTCTGTCATGGATTTATCTAAAAATGTGTGTGAAATAGTCAATGGGAAAATACCAACTGATAAGCTTTAGCCTTATTTAATAGAGAATTTATTTATCAAGCCAGGTTTTTGTTTTTTTTTTGCTATAAATGAGTATTGTAGTTGTTGAAACTTAGTACAGACAACATCACGCCAACATACTATAAATTGTAAAATTTTCTCAATTGATATAGAACTCTATGTATTGGAAATTTAGCTGAAAATCGAAGTTTTGTATACGTTGATATGTAATTTGTAAATTGACGGAAATTAATCGGAAATAAAGTAAATGTTACCAATATTCATAAATTATTCCCGTTGGTCACGTAAAACTACCGCCGTTACTGCTTATACTACCAAATTTTTTGTTTAAAGTAACACTTTATTGTTTAACTTTTACCATAAGTATACCACAAGAAAATAATTCATAATATTCTTCAAACTTTTGTAGTGTATTTTTTGGCCTCTGCTTTTAGTATTTTTTTTCATATGTACCGCCTCCTGGCGAGTAATCGATTAGTAATTGTATGCACACGACCACATGCGGCAAGAAGTAGTACCTATCACACTAATTCTATACCTCTACTTTTCTACCTATCATTTAAAGGGTATGGACTCAAAGAACAATAAAGTCGAAGAATAGAACAAACAAAACGAAATTTATTCCATGTTATTTTTTGCAAGAGTTATTTTATGTTTCATCTGCTAGCCAGTAAACAGGTATTTGAGTGCGGTTTCTGACCTCACTAAGAAACTATAGTCCTCAAATGTATTGTAAATGTAATTTCTATGAGTTACCCTATGACATACCTGTAAGTACTTGTTCCGCCTTTGCTCTCTGTAGAGTTTCTTCATATGTTCCGCCTGCTGGCGTGCCAACTCTCGCTCTGGCACCAGTGGCAAAGGGTCGTGCCTCACTGGACATCGGTAGTGAATATTCACGTCACTCTCCAGGTAACGCCGTGGGGATTCTGAGGAAGTGATATATTGGTTAAAAGCCGCTAATAAATTGTATTCGTAAAACTAAAAAAAGACTATCTCTCTTTTTGATGGTAAAGGTTATATTATATAGTAAACAAATCCGTGTAAATTAAATTATGTGCGTGTTAAGAAACACAGATTCAATTTAGGCATTATCATTGAATAGTCTGACTGGTGGACACCAGTGACCCGAGGGACTGTATATCTTAATAGCTTAATATGTAAGATAATAATATATTTTTTTATTTGATTTGGTTTGATATTAATTGTATTTGTGTATTTATTGTCATTATGTATTGATTAATAAAATGATCCCTGGTGGTAGAAATAAATAAATGATGATTGATGCATTATTACCTTAATAGAAAACCAAACATAACACGTATTTATTTGCGAAAAATGTTCTCACGCGGTGTCCAATAGAACTAGTATTGTTGAATATAAATTACTTTAATTTTGACGCCATTGATGCCGGGTTAGAAAAGTGATTGAATGGATTGATATAGCAGCATTCAAATCTTAAAGGCTTTGAAAAAAACCTTTTTAAATTTAGTTGAAAAGGCTTGAATAAAAATTTGGTTATTATAATGATCACAATCTCAGTTACTTAACCGAAAATATTTAAAAACTAGCTATGCTCTATGGTTAGCGGAGCCTATTATTCAGCAATAAGGCCAGCGCCTTCTAAGGGACACAGAATCATGTCAAAAAGTTTTTATTTTTTCTTAACAATTGGGCATATATAAGCAAGTTTAAACAAACAAACTCTTGTTTTTGAACCGGTAAATTCTTTTCAAAAAAACTTTTAAAAAAAAAGTGAAAATTATTCTCAATTATGTAATCACAGGCAGATGCATAGCTAGCCCTGGTGTAGAAGAAACTAAGACCCTAAACTTGTGGGGAATTCCCTTGTATTCTTTCAAACGAGTTGTCATCACAGCACCGTATAGGCCTTCGGTAGCTACGCCACTGATTACAGGTGGAAGATTACATGATGGAGATAAAGCATGTTAATTACGTGTTAAGTTTGAATTCTTCCGGATTGTAGTAATTATCATATTAACCCACATTATACCTTATAAATATTATTCAAAAACACGTAATAAACACAATTACTTTAAAACTTTCACAACGTAGGTATGTGTATCTGGGGTTTTAATTACTTGATTCTTATAAGGCGTGACTATTTGTAACTTTGGTTTAGAGAGGCGAAAGTGTAAGATTGTGGAAATTATGGTGTACGCCGTAAGATGCTGTAACAGTGGCCATCGGCGATATTCGTTTATGTGATGACACGTAACTTTTAACTCGCGCAACCGGTTTGGTGAATAAGTTTTGTGTGAGCGGAAGTATTACGTATGGCTATATTAAAGGGTGGTACATGTAAAGACATAATGACTATATAGAACAGAAATATTGATGGAAAATATAAAAAGTAATACATCACCACCATAGTAAAAATATAAGATAATCCGTAATATCGCAAAGACTAGTGCCGACATCCTAAAGTATGGGCAAAGCAAATAGGTTGTCAATGAGGGATTTTATAGAAGACTATATTCACAGATTAATTAAGAAATTTACCAATCAATTTAAATTTCTATAATTAAGATTTAAATCAATTGAAAAATATTTGATATAATATGCACGAAAAGCATATTGCGGATTGAGCGGCGCCATCTTTAGGCCATGTTGATTTCATCAAAATACATAATATTGTAAATAAGCTCAGTACGACCACTGGAACGCACTTCGTGTGTTTATTTAAATAATTCCATATTATTACAACGGAGGTAAGGGGTATTGGGGGAGACAAAGTCCAATTGTAAAGACGGGAATAGAATTTGGTTTTCCTTGCAATTCATATTTTAAAATAGGTATAAATTGTATTAAATATTCTTAAAACAGACACTTAGTTTATGGAACGGCAAAAATAGTAATGGTACGTTGATTTAAGAGATAAGAAATTTTCTTTCATTTATATAGGAAAAAGCGAAGCAACTAAGTTCCTAAATTAACAAGCATATGACAAAATATATAAAAAGTCACAGAGTTTATAAACTGAGCTTTGTAAACTTCTTTTGGTAAATTCACTTTTGTTCAAAGTTTTCTCGTGATTTCCAGTTGAAATGAAATCGAAAACCCTTTTAGAATACAAGTTGTCGCAACTACTTTCTCAGCCTCCATTCATTCCAAGCACGTGCTTGCGACACGCCTTGTTTCAATTACATAGAGATAACATTTCAAATGACATTGTATTTTTTACCTCTTTCAAAGTTTTATTTGCGTGTTAATAGTAGAGCGATCGCAGCCAAGTATTTTCAAGCGACAAAAATCTGAATTGTCGGTGTTGTTACTCGGTGAATTTCTACCGGATTCTACGAGGTTTCATTTAGTTCATTTTATATCAGTTCATTTAGTTTAATTTAATCAACTATCAATCATTGGCAATGTCGTCTTGAGTTTACTATATCGTGGTTTCAGGATTTTAAGTATTCATATAGAGCTAAATTTCATCTACAGATAATTATGAAATAATAACGTAAATCAATATTAAGGCAACTAAAACAAATAAGGTTGATTTATTTCCTTGACTAGTTTGACATTTGTATAGATGTAATGTTTCTGTAGTAAATAATTTCCCTATAGAAATGGAAAGAAAGTATATATTTTTCAGTTCATTTATTTTCGACATTATACTAAATTGTAATTATAGAAACTTCCCAATTTTATGCTCTTGACGAATTATTTGGACATAACGTGGAAGTTTACTGCTACATTAACTACATTTAAGGAGTGATTCGATTAGCGACACCGATTTAACAACAATATCTTAAGATTGTGTCACAAATTCAGTCACGTAGCGAAAAAGAGCTAAATAAACGGGCCACAAACTTTCGCTGAGATGTACAAAACCGACTACTTTTCTTATCGTATAATGTTTATTGATTAAATTCACTACTAAGATAATAACTCTAATCTAAGTAAGGGTTATAACTTCATATTTGTGTTTTAATATAGGTAAGTATATTACTTTTATTTGAAAACATTGTTATTTATTTAAAAACTATTTTTATCGACAAAAAAAAGTACGAAAGTTCCGCCGCTCGTAATTTTATCTGTTCTAAAAACTTTTAACACATCGTGATTAATCATTTATAACTTAACCTTAGCTTACTTTAAAAAGGTTTTACAATCGGAAAATATCGAAACTATCATTGAAGTTTCAAGTAATTTTATATTATCTTCTAATGGATATTTAATACCATTGAGAGGAATGTTGCCTAATAGGTTATTTGATTACAGCTCCGCGTGACCTTCCTCAATGTTTCATAATTTAAGTATCATTCAACCGTGCGGTAGTCAATGGAATCAGAGTTCTTGAACAAAATTGCAATCATTCCTCCAACTGATTTAAGAATACCTAAATGTAATTTAAGATTACTGGTGATATTTTTTCCCTTCTAATGAAGTCGAATAAAAATTGTAGAATACCATTCTAAATAAAAAAGCAACTGTAAAATGTTTGTGTTTCATTAGTATTTGATAAACTTAATTCAGGTTTGTATTTGACAAAATGTATTTATTTTATTGTAAGTTACACGAATAAATTACTTAAACAAGTAAAAACATCTTTATACCTCGACTTATCATAAAAGTAGTAGTAGTCAATAGTAACTTTGAGTGAAACTAACACACAAAAACTTATTAATGTAAATTATATTTATAACTAACCGTGAACGGTCATCTTTTTAATCTGCTTTAGTATGCCCATTGTTGTCACTAACAAAAACACACTCTGTAAAAACTCGCGTTGCGCTCACCGTCGCAAGCGCAGCCGTCGCGGCATCGACTATCGAAATGCACACAAACTTTCGTCGGCAATCTCCAGTGTCTTTAATTACTTCATCAGTACCTCCCGCTCAAGGCATACTATAAGGAATTGTGCTTAAGGTTTTCCGCAATATTGTAACGTATCCCGTTTATCACATTACATATATACATATAATTATTTAACGGATCAATGGATTAAATTATAGCAAGTTTAGAGTTTTCAATTATGAGTAGTATAAAACAAACTTGATATTTGCATATTTCGGATCATATAATTAAATGAAAAAGAAAAACGGTATAACAAGATTAAAGTAAATACAATCAGATCTTTATATATAATTAATAAATAATACTTCTGATAGTCGCATCAATTAGACTAGCTCAAAGTAAGCACTAAAAGTCTTGTCTTTTGGGTACAAGGGTAATGGATGGACATACATACATGATACATAAATAAGTAATATTAATATATACCGAGTCGATGCAGTCGCTAAGCATAAAGCTTCGCTAGCACCATATATTGGAGCGAAGCGTATTACTAAAACAAATAATTTGTTTTAATGGGAAATCTCATATAGACAATGTTTTTTGGCCATAACTTTTTTATTTTTATGAATCTCAAAATTCGGGCTCAGTCACGATCTAGTCACACAATAAATATTAAAATCGGTTAAGAACTCCGGAAGTTATGGCGTAACAGTAATTGCGTCATTGAAGCATCATGGGAGCTCCGCTCCAATAAATACCCATGACTTAGGTACAAATGCTCGTATTTTGTAGAATCTGCTTTGCCGTTATCATCAAGTTTTAAAACCGGATAATCAAACAGCTTGGCGATAGCGAAAGTGACTGTACCTGTGAAGTCAAACGTTCCATGATTCGAATCGTAGGGTGAATACGAGCATTTGTACCTGAGTCATGGGTATTTGTATTTATTTCTATGAGTTTTACTTGTTACTGTACCCATCGCATAAGCTTCACAATGCTTACCCTGGGTCAGGTTAAATAGCATAAACTTGGAGAGATATTTAATTGCTACCTTTTTTTGGTAGTAATAAGTTATTATAATTTTTCACATATTTCAGTATATGTCGAATTATTTTAACTAAATTTAACATTTGATAAAAAATATCTTAGTAGGTTGACTATTAGCCTAGCTTACATGCCAAATTATATTTTTTTTATTTAAATTCCAACACTATGTGTGCAAATCAAATAAGAACATTAATTGACATTATACTATAACATAGGACATCATCATATAAATAACACTATATATAAAAATTACGTCAACTCATTTTTCCCGCGGGAAGGTGTAAGGTACTTACTATAAGGAAGTGGTGCGTAAACATCCGGATATATGACTGTTCTATTCGCCCAGTCAAAGTCATGCACTGTGTGACGCTTTTCATTATTTTTCTCATTGTTGTATTCATTTCTGTATACCACATTTTCAGTATTAACCATTTGTTCATTCTCATCTTTGATCGCTAAATCACTTAGTGACGATGACATAATTTGTTTTGGTGCATAGCTTTCACTTGGTTTTTCGCTTTTAATTATAGGAGAGTTAACTTCGTTTGGTTTTTCGAGTAACATTAAAGATTTAATCTTGTAATCGTCGGTTAATCGTGTACTCGCTATTCCACTTTTTGTCTCATTAAATGAACTGCCCAAATCTACATCATTCGTGATATGATTCAAAAGTCCTCTTTTATCTATTGACTCATTACTTTTTATACTATCTGAATCGTCTTTCGAAATAGATTCATTTGGACTGTTTTCTTTTGTGAAATACGCTTTATCTTCATTATAATCCTCATTTTCGTCGTAAAACAAATTCTTTTTGACATATTTGTTCAGTGCGTGCATAGATCTTGATAAGGACCCCGAAGTGGGAACGTCACTAAAGAATCCGTCATCTTCGTGAGAAGTGTCTGTTTTATCTACTACGCCACTTTTTCGTATTTTTATGACAACCATTTGATTTTCTTCACCGCTCATTTTGATAAAGCAGTTTAGTTAAGACACGAAATCACTCTTTGTACACATTCTAGTTCGATGAAAGATTTGCACTGAACTAAACACCACAATAGATAACAGTTTTATCACAGAGTAGCCGGTAACTGATAACGCTACACACTAGATATTATTTTATTTAAAGTATATTCTTTATCATTTCGTATCACCGAAGTAGGTGTAGTAATAGCATAATGACAAAAGAACGCGCGCGTAAGAAATAACTGGCGCTATTTACTAAAAAAAAAACTGATCCAACGAGTTTTGGCGAACCAATCAAAATGAGTGACGCAAATCTTGACTTCCAACAAGCAATCACATATTTATTAGATCACGTTGAACTATAATTGAACTTTTTGTTCTGAATTTTTATCAAATGATGATTAGCTCATCATGTTTAGATATTTTTTTTATTATTTTAGCCAAGTCAAGACTGCGTATGTCTACGGCAGCAATGGTCAGAAGAATAAATTAAGGAGGCCGATTATTTCGAACAAAGGCCATTGTTTCGTTTTTATTCACATAGATAATATAGACGTAATTGTAAGGGGCATGTGGTAACTCTCATGTTATCCAATAGACTTGCGGAAGGAAAGAAAAAGCAATATCAAATTAATAAAAAAAAAGTTTCTTGGATATTTTAGGTTACTAGTTCAAACTTCACTGATGTACTGCAAAAACTTCTACTCAAGACAAGGGGTTAGTGAGAGTACTAATAAATCTGTTTGACGCATTGTTAAAATTAATGTAAAAATATTTATTATTAAATGTACATATTTAATAGGTAAGTAATATTTAATAGGTAGGTAACTTGCCTGTATCGGAATAACTCCCGTACGGTGTTCGGCGTGGAGGCTCCGGTGCAGAGTCCGTGTCTATTTGAGTACAATAACAAAATGCAATAAGACCAAAAAAAAATTTATAAAAAATGCTGCATAAAAGGTCAAAGAAATATTGAAAATACGTTATGCTTTTCACGTTAAGGACACGGCAGGAAACCAATAAAAGCTGTAAAAATGTTTTCAATTTAATATAGATGTTTACAATTTCAATACATAGCAATCACGCAACAGAAACACGCATAGGAAGCAGGAATAACATAACGAACATCAATAAAACTTAGACGAATAAGGCGCTGTACAAGTTACTCCAAATTTAAATAGTGTAATGATAATTTTCAATATGTAATTATTAAAATAAAATAAAGAAATATTAGGGAATAACCTTGGAACGTGACGGTATGTCTTGATGGCGTGACGTAGGGCGCGAGGCGGTAGGGCCATGAGGCTGGCGGCGGCCGCGGCGGGGCGCGCGGCGGTTCGTAGCGACTGGCCGGCCGGTGAACAGCCGGGTCAAACTCTTGCTTAGCAAACACATCACTCTTCAAAATGGAACTTAAGTTCACAGAGTCTTTGGGAATAGAACGATTAATCTCTTTCTTCACAGGTAATGCACGTCCACGTACAAATGAACTAGAGTCCTCAATCGATCGATTATTATCGCTGCGTTTAGGAAAACGGTGGGCCACCCACGGTCCCGCTAAATACGGTGCGATATCACGAAGCTCGCTCATATCCGGTGCCGAGGCGTATATTTGGCCCAGCAGTGACATTGCTTCGAATCTGCGCCGGATGCGATCCACTTCTCCAGAGCGACATTCTAATGCTTCTTCAGCAGATCTGGATCTAGGTGTTGTGCGTCGACGTAGTGCCGCTAATTTTGATATTATATCTATATGGGGCATATAACGATTTTTCGGTCGGAGTGGCACTTTCGCTACAGGCAAAGCGGATCTATTTCGTCGTGACGAAATTTTTTCAAGTGAAGACCAATTTTTTTGGAGTACATTACGAGCGATTTCCGGGTCGCTGCGATGTCGACGTAAAATAGCTCCCGCGGCAGAGGGTGAATCGAAACGTCGCGCGAGGCGACGAACCTCTCCTGATTTCGCCAGGTTTAAATACAAGCGCCAGTAACGCTCCGGATCGGGCGACGGACTCCGACTGCGCCATACTGTCTCCTCGCTCGAGTAATGTAGCGTGTCAGGCGTTTGTCGATCGGTAGCAGTAATTTGTAATTCAGAAAGAGGAGGCGACGGTGATCTTGAATAAATTTCAGGATTAGCAGGTAATGATAGAAACTTATTTTTTTCACTTTCACCGAAAAGTTCTTTAAAATTTGTACAGGACTGGGATTGAGGAATAATTTTTCTCTGTGGCTCTTCAGCCATAATATTTATTGCCTCGTGGTTTTGTTTCTCATCTGAATTTTCTCTTGCATGGTAAACAACATTAGACTGTTCTTTTGTATTTTTGACAGATTCAAAATATTCTACTTTCTTTTTTACTTCCTTGCTAGGCCCCCTATAAATTACAGTTTTATTTGATACATCTGAACTTGCAGTGTCCGTTTCGCTTGCTGAAGACTGACAATGACTTTCAGGTTTTTCGTTTGAATAAACAATATGTCTCTTTCTGATATCTATATTGGAAGCGTCTAAAGATTGATTTATCACGTTAGTATCACTTATAGCATGTTTTTCTGGTACAATGGGTGAATCGTGTTTTGTTGCAGATTCAACTGGAATAACATCTGAACAAGATTTTAATTTAAGTTCGTCTTTAAGGGACATTGGAGCTGAATTATCAATTTTGTTAATTCTATCCAAAATTTCCTTGCTAAGTGTTTGAGAAATTTTTCGTTTTTCATTTTCGCTCAGAGACATTTGAATTTTGTTCACGTTGTTTTTTAACTCTTTTACTGAGGTTATTGGACAAGAAATAGCAGCTATTGATTCAGATTTGCTTAACTTATTGTTACACTCTTCTACAGATATCTGCTGCGGTGTACTTAATGAGTTACACCTAACATGGAGGCTAGGCTTATTCATTTCTTTAGTATTTCTAATATCGATTGAGTACTTATCAATGTCTTTATTTGATTTTGCTTCTAATTCTTTGCTGTAAATAGCATTAAGCTGATTTTTCAGCGCATTGACTTGTTCCATCGATAGGCTACTCCATAAACGATTACCGAGCCCAATTTTTTTACGTAGCTCAATCAAAGAAGTATCTTGCTGTAGAGTAACAGTTGGTTTCACTGTTATCTTATGGTCATTATTTACTTCGGTATTATTCTTACGGTTTATTTTGTAAGCCGTTTCGGCAACACTAGTTCCACGCCAAAGAGGTTTATAAGTATCTTTTGAAGGGGTGTGATCTGTATCTATTGAATCATAGTAAGAAATTTGTTGGAAATGGTCCTTAAGATCTTCAACAGATTTTTCTTTCACTCGAAGTCCCCAATCTCTATCAAAATTCCATCGAAATTCTTTGAGATCCCTAGGATAAAATAAAACGTCATTTTCATTCTGAGCCATTTTTAACTTGTAGTACAAGTTATTTAATTCTTCTTCAGCTCTTTCTATAGCTCTTATCTTTTTCCATCTATCAAAATCAATTATTTCTTCGTCTTTTTTTCTGTGGCGTATATCTGAGTTGCTTGTGGCTTTTTCTAATTCACCTACTCGTTCTAAATATGTGTAATATTTGTTAAGTTCACGGAATCTTTCAGATCTCGCTTTTGAATTTTGTAATTCTTTCATATATTCTTCATAATCAGGATCATTAGCATAAAGATTTGAGTCACTTTGAGTTTTGAATGACATATTACTTTTTATCTGATCTGATCTGATATGATTTTTTTTATCTGCATCACCAGCACTACGAGTTCTTAGAACGCTTTTAAGAGTACCTACAGTTGTCGTACCGAGCTGTCTGTTACTTTGGGATTTTACATTATGTATACGCCGGTAAGAAGGAGATCTAATAGTAACTGGAGAAATTGAATGACTACGGCTTCTAGATTTTCTCAAAACTTGAGGAGATACCGGGCGTGATGTTTGTGAGAAAAACAATGTAGATGGTTGTTTTTCTGAATCTTCATTTATATCTTTTGCTGGCGAGGCCGAACGAATAGTTTCACTAAAAACTACTTGTGTTGGTGATTGGGAGCGAATGTTTACTTGAGGTACACGCTTAGAAAACTTGTGAACAATTTTTGGCGAAATCGATCTGGTTGTCTGTGAGAAATATAAACGTGTAGGTGACACCGAAGTGACCGATGATTCTCTCAGTTTGTCTTTTTTACAAAAAACTATTGTTGGAGATATTGGCCGTGAGGTTTGTGAGAAATATATTTTATTGATTGGAGGTTCACTCTTACTTCTTGTAGTAGCCAAAGAAGAAGTCGATCCAAATTCATCACCTTTTGATAAACTGTCAAATTTTCGAATATCACTATGCATACGCCCAGGCCAAGATATCGATCGTGGACTTTGAGGTGCTGGACTTGAGTACCGATCCCATATTTTAAAACGGGATAATGAAACCGGTTTCCTATGAATTAAATAAGTATTTAAAGATTTCGCTTCTTTATAATCTTGCGGATACGTCTGGAACATTTTGGCTTTTTGTAACACTGATGTTTTTGGTTCGAACATTGTGTAAGTAGTGTTTGCAGTACAAGACCCACCAAGAAAGAGATGTTGGAAGAATGAGTCCGACATAACGGCGTCTCTCCTTTCTTTGATATGTTTAGTGCTGACGATGTTTCTATTAAAATTTTCAACACCGCCAAAGTAGTCATTTGAAAAATTATCACCAAATTGACTTTCTGTTTCAGAACCAACTGGCGATTTATTACCAGTTTTCTTTATACATTTTTGTTTTATTACTTTTTTAACAGTCTTTGTATCTTTCTGCTTTTTTATGCTACAAGATTCATGACATGGCACACTGCGAGGACGAATAACCACATTTTCCAAAGACTTCTTCTTTTTCAGGTTTGCCACAACAGCAGTTTTTATTTGGGTCTGTTTTTTTGTGGACGGCAATATAGTAGATGATGATTTAGAGAGTGATGTTTTTTGAAGCGTATTCGGTTTCAAAGATCTGGCATCATTTTTTGTTGAAAGGTTAGGATTAGATTTGGTATGCATACTAGATATTTTCAGCTGTTGAACTTTCTCTGCTGTGCGAATCATGTCTCTACTTCGATGGGTAGTACTAGGACTTAGCTGTTTTTCATTACCTGGTACCATATTACATTTTGTCATAATTTTCGGATGAACAAATTTGTCACTTTTCATGGCCTTGGCCCTTACTTTACCTATGTCTATGCGCTCGTTCCTTTTATCAGAACTCCAAAGTTTATCTAAGGTAGTGACTTTATCTAATATATTGGTTATTGGCGTTTTTCTTCCAGCTCCCCCTTCTATAACTACAGATGTTTGAGATGTGCCAAATTTACTGTGAAGAGAATTAGAATACTGCGTGGGTAATAACGTTCTTCTTGGGGATAAAAAACTACTAGTTCCCATAGGTTTTACGTCGGTAGGCTTTTTGGACGTAGTTGATGAAATATTTATGTTTTTTTTGTTTACATCGGGAGGGGCAGAAGTTGACATTGTTCTTGATTTATTAGGATTTTTAGCCGGATCTACTGATGACTCTCTTTTGTATATGATGTGAGTATTCTGACGCGTCAGCTTGTGACTTATTTTGTCCTTTAAAAAGTCTACATTTGATTGACTTTGTTGCATAGTTCGTTTCGGCGATGTCGAAACAGATCTTATATTTGATGTCACTAATTTAAGTGTTCTACTATTTTTCGATGATATTCTTCGTGGCGGAGCAGGTGGATATTCAATCATACCAGTTGGTACATTGATGTTTATAAATGATGGTGCTACTCTCTTAAATTTGACATCCTGTTCTATGCCTGTTACCGGATAGCAAATTACTTCATGGTGCTTCGGTGATTTTTTGTGAACTCTTATCTTCGTCAGTGTCGATGATATCGGAATGTATTCTATTTCCGATTCATCTGCGGATATCAATGTTGCTACAGTATGTCTCTTCAGTAAGCTTCATGTTAGATGTGAGAAAAACGTGTTTCTTGTGCTCCTGCAAATTGGTGACTATGAAAAGCATTTGATTTTCTAAGTGTTTCTACAAAGTGCCGTAAGAAATAAATGTGTACATTATCCGTGTCTGTTTAATTTTGGAGTAGGCTTGCATTCATGCAGCAGTTTACCTGATTATGTAGTCAGCCGAAGTCCCAGCACCCGTTAACCGAACATGCATCGATTAATAGCTGACTTACCTCGAGTATGCTTGATTATTAACTGAAATATTCGCAGCGGAGAGGAGCAACGAGTCATTGCCATGACATAGGCCATTATGTGTATAGTGACCCTGAGTTTGCCCAGTGCTACATATGGTAGCGTACAACATAAATAAAGTACTTATTTATCGACCTTGTCCGAAATCAAGAAATATTATTGCCAAACTCATAAAAAAGTTTTGATTATGTTACAGTTAACATACCAATGTCATTTTATTGTATTATAATTTACTTCAAAAATATCCGTAAATATCATTTACCTACCTTAAAAATGAATTGTCAAATTAATTTCAATTTAATAACCATAGAGATCGTTTAAATTTTTATCATTTAAAATGAAGTTTGTTGTTAGAGGGATTAATCACCGACACCGAAAGAAACGTAAGCTCTAAAGATTACCATGCATTATTACGATATATTATATTCTTATGTTAGAAGAAAGTTCTACTAAAGTGCACATTTTATCTTAAAAGCTTAATAATACTTTTTTAACTTAATTATTTTGAATACTATTTAGACTTGTCGTTAAACTGTTTTTATCAAAGAGACGACATGAAAGGTTTTTAACTGTCTTATTGATATTTGAATACATGTCAACAACGAAGTTGTGATAATAAACTATTTAGATTACTATTTTATAACCAATTAAAATGAAGCTAATGCAATATCCATTAGTTCATGTGCCAACGTTTTAAGACGTAGAGCATTTTCGCCTTTTAAGGCGTTCAGGATATTAAAATTTTTATTAATAGGAACATTGACATAAAAGAAAATGAAACAATATTTAGCCATAAATTAAACTTTTAGTTAAATCATTTAACCAGGTTGCAAAAATTTTATGGCGCCAAATAGAAACTTTGTTTATTAATATTCATTTCAATAAAGAAATATATTTATAATTGGGGCCTACATTAAATGAGGAAATAATATAGGAAACGTATTGAAGAATTCATCAAACTTAGCAAACCAAGCAAGGTTAACTTATAAAGCTGCTGAAACTCTTACAAGCCCTGGTAAAATTTTAGCAAAACTAAGTACCTAGGTACTTGCTTTCTTTGCCTTTTTATTTTTCTAAATTTATGAAAAAATAAAGAAATAAATAAAAGTTGTAACGTTATTTAGCACTGGCCACTAAATACATTTATTGTTTGTTTTACTAACCTATCCCTACCAGATTTTTTTTTCAAAATATAATACACGTCACATACTTAAGTGTGCTGTGAACTTAACCATACATACGTCTCAGTATGCGTGAGTACCTAATTCAAAGTCAATTGCAGTTTATGGTTGTACGTATTTGGAACTAACTTCACAGATACTTATGTGTCGCGACGCGTATTATGTATATATTATGTTTGCTGCCTTTACCTTGTCTAGGTGGCGCTGGTGAACGGAAGCCTCTGAGCGGAGGTTCTCCTCCAGCTTGTAGGTCTCTGTATGCTGCTCTTCTTTCCGCTGGGGAAAGGGGGCCCTCTGTGTCTTCTCGCCGACGGAACACAAGTGTCGAGTCTGACTCATATCCCGACTCTTTTAGAGCTCTAAAAATATATTTACTCTTTATTGCATCAAAATTGTTTTATAGTGTGATATAAAACTAGTATCTAGACAATTGTGCGCTTATCTCTTAGAGAGATCTACGAACCAAATAATTGTATGCAGATAAGCCGGTGACATCTGTGTGACGTGTTTTCTTGGTGGCAACTGCAGACATGTGGAGATGATAATGATGAAGAATAAAATTTCCTTACTTATCCTAATACATATATAAATAGATATACATACGTATATATAAAAGATCTAATTTGACACGCGGAAGATTTTGACATTTGTGCAAAAAACTTCTTGATACATGATTTAATAAATGTTGAGATAATGTCTAAATATTATACATTCATTGAAAAGGGGATTATTAATTGAAATTATGAAGTGGTTTTTAATTCGGTGAAATAAATTTTAATTTTAATTACATTTTGGAGCAAGCAGAAATTATTATGTTTCATCCTTTTTCACTGTAGGAATATAAATAGTTTTAGTTTATAATAGCTTAACAATGATTAATGAGTAGACCCTTTATTCAGAAAACTGAATGACGGTAGTCAAACGATATTAAAGATAAGTATTCCTTTTAAGTGAACATTAGCATTGATTGTTAGTTATTTGTGAGTACATGATGACTTTTAAAGGATTTTTGGCGTAGGTCTATGCCCAGCAGAAGGTGTCATTAGACTAATGCAATGATGATGGTGATGTGCAGAGGATAAACTGCTTATCTTAAGAGCCACAACAAATAAGTGCTCATGTCAGTCATCACTTTTAGGTAAATTTAAGATGTATTGTAGACTGGGATAAAAAATGAATACCACTAAACTACTGTTACAAAATAAAATAAAATATAACGCGTCACCTGATTATAGTTTTTACTATTCTGAAGCAGAGGGCCCTATTTTCGAATCATTGGACTCGTTGAACGCTAGTTCTGTATTAATTTTCATTTGTCATTGGAAACTTCATAATTTTTAATCACTCAAAAAGTGGTTGAACTCGTCTTGTAGGCGATCAACGTCCTATTATAAATATATTTAGAAATTTGAAAGAATCGATATTTCTTTAATTTAGATGTGCAAGTTTGAGTTACTTTATCGTCTTCCATGTGGTAATTCCCGGTTCCCATTTTGTCTTTCTAAATAGAAATATATTATAAAGTAGTTGATTGTGGCTTATGTCACATACGAAGATATTATTTAAGCCAAGTGAAAAATAAGGGCCGTGACCTTCTGAGTAGACGGAAATAACATAAATCACAACTTTTTTTCTCCGAAAGAACTGACTATTGGGGTAAAAGTAATTGAGAATAAAAAATATTTTAAGTTTACAACGAATTGTAATGATCTTCTTGGCTTACCTTGCCATGTTTGATTTCGATAAAATAGCAGAAGTAATATCCTTTTTCTCTTTAGGAGACGCTTGAGGCAGTGATGTGGTACTTGATATATTTTGCTGTAAATGCAAATATCGTTACTATCCGTGCGAAAGTTAGGTTAAAACAATATTTTAATCATTGTGACTATAAAACAAAATATAGATATCATGCTTAACAGGGCAGTACACTATGTCAATTCATTCACTAATAGATAACTTTCATGCGTACCATACTTAATTAAATTTGTTCTTAATTACACAACAACAACAGTTTGCAAATATTATCCAAACCGGTATCAATGGAGGACATTTACACAGCTACATTAATCATGTCTTATATGCTATGAGTTTATTACAAAAAGAAAATTACTATTTTCAAAATATAACTGCTTTGGTTCAATGTAACATGTGAATTCAAATTTTTATACAATATCATCATCCAAATTAATGATAAGGCACTAAATGTCGCGATCGATAGTTTCTATAGTCGAACACATTTGTTTTCAATAGTCTTACAACCAGAAAGCCTATCATGATCTCTTAACGCGATTCAAGTTCGATTGTCGAAGTGAGACACCGCTATACATGGTCTATAGAGGCATCTCTCTTTAACAGTTGAAATTGAATCGCTCTAAGAGGTGATGTTACGGTCTCTGTACTTCACACAGCAAATCAGAGATTAAATAAAAAGATAAGAATAGCAATAAGTATATTCCTCATTTGAACAATCAAGACGATACCATAGGATCATAATTCGGCTTATAATCAAGTTTTTTTTAACATGAATAAAAATTACGAAGGTTGTATTTTCAATTTAATAAAAATAAAAATATTAACAGTAGTAAATAATGAAAGTGGTAAAGAGATAAATGACTTAAGTAAGTACACAATAAAAAGTCTACAAACTATATCTAACTTCAGATTGAAGGATAATGCGAGTTTCAATAAAAATCATTCAAATCAACATAAAAGATCGGCATGCAGGGTATAAGCCCAATGAAAATGTAAAAAGTATACTTAGCTGACAGCTACCGTTTTAGGATCAATGATTAAACGGCTAAAGAAATCTTTTTTAATTTATCTATTTGTGTAGGTATATATTACACTTTAAAGTTTCTTTATAGTAGTAGAAATCCATAATTTAAATATAATTTATTACACAGAAAGTGAAAAATAATCAAGTGGACACACTTTTTTGCTTCATTAAGTTCAGTTAATTCATTCATTAAGTTTAGCCTTTGAAATTGTGGACTTCTCCACTTACTATAATACACGAAATGTTTGTAACTTCAATTTGTGTTAATTAGTTTGGAATCCAGAGCATCAAAATCCGGTTATTAAAAATTTATTAAAGTCGAACTATACATTTATATAACCTTTTTACCATTTCACAAAAATAATAATTTGTTCATTTGTAATTTTTAGATTAATCCAATTGTACACTTTTTCTATTTATTTCCGTTTGCTTTACGTACCTAGATGACGACCAATAAAAAATCAGAACGAAAGATCGTGTAGTAAGTTTATTTTTATAATGTCAGTAATAATAGTAAATGTAATAGAATAGATATTATAATTACAACACTAATGATGTTACACATCACTAATATAAGACGCCAACGCCATGCTGGTTTGTACATGTATCAAGTTGATCATTAATACAGTTCAGTTATAAATAAGACTTGTTTCATTTAATAAACAACATAATATTATATGGCGCAGTCGGTAGTAGGATCAATATAATTAAAAAACCAGTTATTATTAGTGAAAATGGAAAATTTACGACAGCCACCGCCATTGTTGCTGGCATCAGGAAACCTACAAGAGAATTTTAAAAAATTCAAACAAAAGTTCTTGTTTTATTATACGGCGTCAGGATGTAACAAAAAAGAAATGAGTGAAGAAGAAAAAATTGCTTTGCTAATGCACGTAATGGGCGAGGAAGCCATAGAACTTTTTAATACATTCCAAATGGACAGCAACAACCTTACAACAATGGAAAGTGTTTTGGAGAAATTTGAAAATTATTGTACTCCGTTGAAAAATGAAACAATGGCAAGACACTTGTTTTTTCAACGTGAACAAAAAGAAACAGAGACTTTTGACGAATTTCTCACAGCTTTAAAAACTTTAGCAAATGAGTGTGGATTTGAAAATCTAAGAGACAGTCTCCTTAGAGATCAGATTATTAGAGGCATTGAAAATGTACAATTGAAAGAAAGGTTACTTAAAGAAATAGAGCTGGATCTTGGAAAATGTGTGAAAATGTGCAAAGCTACTGAGATGGCTTCGAGAAACTTAAAGAGTCTAACGGAAAATAATAACATCAATAGAGTACAACAGGAATTAAGACAGAAAGTTGACAACTTCAAAGGATTGAGTAGTCATCATATGGAAGTTTCTAAATATAAGAAGAAAAAATGTACAAGATGCGGCTATGAGCATGGATTTAAGTGTCCAGCATTTGGACAGAGGTGTACAAAGTGTAAAAGGTTGGGACACTATGCTAAGATGTGTCAGTCAGTGCAAGTAATTAAGCATAAAGAAGACATCGAAACAGAGTATGTATTAAGAACAATAACTATAAATAAAATTAATGATAAGTCTCAATATGAAAGTTTAGAAATAAATAATAGATTAATTGATTTTAGAATTGATACAGGAAGTGACTGTAATGTGTTACCATTGAATATTGTTAATAAATTAAATTTAACTAACAATATTTTTAGATCAAACTGTAATTTGTTAAACTATGATGGTACTCCATTAAATTGTAAAGGGAAATTAACTGTTGAGTGTAAATTAATAAACAACAAAATGGTGCAAATAGAGTTTCAAGTAATAGATACAAAAGGTATATGTCCAGTACTAGGCGATAAAACAGTAAAAACATTGGGTTTAATAGAGAGGAAATATTTAAACAAGATTACATTTAAAAAACAAAATTATGAACATTTAATAAATACTTATAAAGATAGCATATTTAATGATAACAAATTAGGATTGTTAAAAGGATGTGAGTATAAAATTAAATTGAAAGAAGGTAGTACAGGAAAAATAGCACCCCCAAGGAGTGTACCTTTAAAATTACATGAACCCCTAAAACTAGAACTAGAAAATATGGAAAGAGATGGTATTATACAAAAAATTACTGAGCCCACTGATTTTGTAAGCAATATTGTTATAGTTAGAAAACCTAATGGTAGCTTAAGGGTATGTTTAGATCCAAGTAATTTAAATCAGTGCATTAAACGGGAACATTTTAAATTACCAACTTTTGAAGAAGTAGCTGCAAAAATGTCTGATTCAAAATTTTTTACAAAATTAGATGCTTCTACTGCTTTTTACCACATTAAGTTATCAGGTGATAGTGCTAAACTATGTACCTTTTCCACACCTTTTGGAAGATATTGTTTTAAAAGGTTACCGTATGGTTTGTCCTCAGCGCCTGAAATTTTTCATAGGCAATATAGCGAAATATTTAAAAACATTAAAGGTTGTGAAGTTTTTGTTGACGATATAGTTTTGCATAGCAGTAACCAGCCTGATCATGATAAAATATTAAAGAACGTGTTAGAGACCGCCAAAGAAAATGGCATACAGTTTAATTTAAGTAAATGTCAGTTTGGAGTTGATGAGATAACATACTTAGGACATGTTTTGAGTAGAGAGGGTATAAAACCTGATCAAAAAAAAGTTGAATCTATATTAAATTTGGAAAAACCAAAAAATATTAAAGAAGTACAAAGATTACTAGGGATGTTAACATATATAGCCAAATTCATACCAGCACTGTCACAAGTCTGTAACCCTTTGAGAGAGTTAGTTAAAAAAGGTAAAGAATGGAAGTGGTCTCAAATTCATGATCAGTCATTTAGTGAGTTAAAGAAAATATTAATGTCTAAACCGGTCTTGCAGTATTATAACCCTAACAAAAAATGTAAAATTTCAGTTGATTCATCTAAAGATGCTCTAGGAGCAGTATTATTGCAAAATAATCTACCAGTAGCTTATGCCTCAAAAGCATTAACCAACACACAGAAAGCATATGCGCAGATAGAAAAGGAAATGTTGGCAATAGTATTCGGTTGTGTACGCTTTCATCAATTTATATATGGAATGACTGTCGAAGTAGAGAGTGACCATAAGCCATTAGAAATAATTTTTAAAAAACCCTTAAGTGAAATACCCTTACGTTTACAAAGAATGAGATTGCAATTGCAAAAATATGATATTCAAGTCAAATACATGCCTGGTAAATCTTTGTTGTTAGCAGATTCTTTATCAAGAGATGTGAAAAATAAAGTAGAAGATAATTGTAATTTAGAAGATATGTATGAAGCTCAGGTATGTTTAGTAGAATGTAATTCCTTGATTTCAGATCAGAGATATAATAATTTTAAAGCAGAGGCGGATAAAGATGAGGAAATAAAGCAGCTAAAGAAGTATATTAATGAAGGTTGGCCAGAAAAAAAATGTAACTTACCAGATAATTTTAAAAAATACTATACCTTTAGAGAAAATTTATATTTGTATAATGATTTAATATTTAAAAATAACTGTGTTGTAGTGCCTAAAAATATGAGACAGGAAATGTTAAATAAAATTCATTATAACCATGTAGGAGTTGAAAAATGTAAAAATAGAGCACGACAATGTCTATACTGGCCTAATATGTCAAAAGATATTGAGAACATAGTTCAGTCTTGTAGTACATGTGATAGATTTAGGAAAAACAATTGTAAGGAACCTATGACAATAAGACAAATGCCAGATAAGCCTTGGTCCATGTTGGGCACGGATGTATTTCACTATGGTGACAAAAATTATTTAATTGTTGTAGATTATTTCAGCAAATATTTAGAAGTTTTGCAATTAAATAATTTTACACCGGAGGCAACAATTGAAGCTCTAAAATCTGTATTTAGTAGACATGGTATACCTAACATACTGTATTCTGACAATGCTACAAATTATTCCAGCTATAAATTTAAAGATTTTTGTAAAAACTGGAATTTCATACATATGACAAGTAGTCCTTTGCATGCACAGTCTAATGGTCTTGCAGAAAGGTATATTCAAACTGTAAAAAATATATTCAAAAAAGCCGACTTTGAAGGTAAAGATAAATATTTGGCATTATTAGAATACAGAATTACACCAATTTCTAATTTAGATTACAAAACTCCTTCGGAATTGCTGATGGGTAGAAAAATCCAAGGATTGTTACCTTTGTTGTGTAAGAATGAGGAAAATGCGTTTATTCAAAGTAAATTATATGAAAATAGTAAGAAACAAAAACACTACTATGATAAAAATGTTAAAAAGTTAAGTGATTTACAGGAGGGTAAAAAAGTTATAATTACAGGAGAGAAAAAGCCATTACTATATGCTGAAGTATTAGAGAAGTGTGAAAGACCTAAATCATACAAATTATTAACTGAAAATGGAACTGTAATAGACAGAAATAGGAAATATTTAATTGAAAGTAAAAATGATAAGAAAATAATTGTTCAAAAAGAAAAAGAGGTAGAGTTTGATGAGAATGTTGGAATGTTTAATACTGAAATGATAGAAAACAATATTTGTAGTAATTCTAATAAAATAAATGATAACATTATTTGTAATAAATCTAATTTAAATAATCCAACTGGTACAAAACAGGCAATATTAGAGGATAATAAATGTTATAGTAAGTCAGGTAGAGAGATCAGGAAACCAATTTATCTTAAAGACTATGTTTAATTTTATTTAAAAGAAAGGAGATGTAATAGAATAGATATTATAATTACAACACTAATGATGTTACACATCACTAATATAAGACGCCAACGCCATGCTGGTTTGTACATGTATCAAGTTGATCATTAATACAGTTCAGTTATAAATAAGACTTGTTTCATTTAATAAACAACATAATATTATAGTAAAGAATTTCAGAACACATCTATACAATTCGCCAATTTCATACCTGTATACACAGAGAGTGTCTAAAATGTCTATTGACTTTTGAACCTAAGTTCAAACTTATTAACTACTACGTACTAACTTCTAAAAGTTAACTAACAAATAGCATGTGAAGAACTTAATATCTTAGAATGTATAGAATGTATAAGCACGAAATTCTAAAAACGGGAGCTGTCTGCTAAAACTGTTTACACAACCACCACATACAGTAAACACCGAAGGCAATAAACAAACAATGCAAACGACACATGTTAAGGGCCTTACACTCTTTTGTATGGCGCGAGCGAGCAACGTGGTGTAAGGGGGTAGGGGGGAGTTGTCATCTAACCACTGTTAGTGCCACCACCACCGAACAGCAAAAGAAAACACCGTTAGTGAGTATGACCCCGAGGAATACTGAATTTCAAAATATCTGTAGCGCCTGATTTGATATAATTGCAAACAGCACTTTAAAATGTTTTTAAAATGTGTTTATAAAACACTAGCGCCCCGTCCCGGCTTCGCACGGGTGGACAGAATTCTTTAAATTTTTTCTAGCATTAAATATAGCCTATGTTACTCAACGTGTATGTAGCTTTCCAATGGTGAAATAATTTTTGAAATCGGCTTAGTAGTTTTTGAGTTTATTCATTGCAAACATACAAAAATATAAAAATACAAAACTTTCCTCTTTATAATATTAGTGTAGATGTTTTCTTATTCCAAGGATGTTATGCAAAAAAAATATTACTCACAAACTTAGAAGTAGTGGAAAGGCGCAAAAGTAATGAACAGGAAGTAGTGTTATGTGCAATGTATAAAGCTTTTTTGCTTAGACTGAAACCTTTGCAGCACGCTAGAGGTTGGTAATTGCAATATTTCAGATGTCTACAGATATTTTAATACAAGTAACTGTATAGACTTTAAGTAGAAAGAAAGTAATAAAAGGACAGTTCAGTTTTAATGAGTTTTAATGACAGCATCTACTTTGTTTTTTGGGTAAACAAGCTTCTGACAATGTACACGAAATACGTGTGTATTGCTTTAAATGAAAAAGCGGATAGACTGCCAAATTCAAGAAAAAAACTCAAATGTCCCAAATTTTCGAAACGTATTAATTTTATAAATGAATTATCAATTAAAATTTAAAACAGCAAACTTCAAATATTATTTTAAATTTACTGTGTTATTATAGATCGGAACTTACTGAAAAAATATTATCACAAAATAATTATAAGTTATGATACATTGTTAAATATAATTGTTATCACATAGACACACATGAAATAGTAAAAAAATCGTACCCCGTCAAAAATGTCCATGACCTCGTCCCACCACTAGAAAGGAAAAAAAAAATCCATTTGATGTATAGCTTTCTTGTGGTTACTGATAAGATTGATTAGTTCATGATATGATGATAAAGGGTTGCCAGTTTTTTAAATATTCAGGGTGGCGTTACTATAGCGTCTGCCCGATTTCTTATGTTTCTATGGCATGTCATAAAAAAAAAACTAAATCTAAAACTGATATTTCAAAATCGAGACTATTTTTAATTTTTATGACATAATCTATAAGACTATTTTTAATTTTTATGAAAATTGCGAAGATAGATTACATTTTACTAACTTTAATAAAAATATCACTTTAAAAGAAAATACTGAATTATCATTATGAGTGCTAAGTGGGTATTTAGCACCGTAATTGTACGCTTCGATCATTTATTCTATTTTTTTTCGATATTTTTTTTTTTAAATTCTTATTTGTACACAGAGTAGACTAGTACACCAAACAATAGTCGTTAAAGTTTTAAACTGACTTACTTATCAGTAAATTAGTTTGTTTTCAGTTTGATAACAGAAGTAAAAAGGTAAATTTGGTTATTATTTAGTGTGACTACCTTAAGTTTACTGACTCGACGATTGCTACTGGCGACTGAGGAAATGTAAATAAATACGAAATTTTAAACAGCCCTGACGGATACTAAATTGAAATAATAATGTGCGATAGTCACGCTGTAAAAGATAAAAGAAAATTTACTATAAACTCAAACACTAACTCAAATACTAAAATTGGCAACCCTTGAATGTTAATCTTTAGCAAAAATCCAGTGCGCATTCATATACTGAGGTTTATTTAAAAGAAATGAAGTGATGTATAGATAAGTTGTCAAACAAGTGAGAGATTATTAAATGATGTGGTAGTAGTACCTGCTTCGCTTCTTTATCGACTACTGAAGACTTTCCAGGCACATAGTTTTCTATCCTACCCGGTTGATTTTTGTATACTTCTTGGCTCGCTCTCGCTGACGCTAATGTACTATACCTGAAACCAATAAGCGAGAATTTAATAGAATGGTTTTATAAATTTGATGAGTTTTGTTTGCATTGATTTTTTTTATACTTCTATCATTAAATAACGATACAGTTAGTAGAACACATTAAGGCTAATAGGGTAATTGGACAAAGAATTGAGACCAAATAACCATTACTATAAATTATTTATCTCACGTTTTAACTTGAATAACAAATAATACTAAACAGTTTTCTAAATAGTTTTCTTTGGGCACTATTAAGAGCATCATTTCATCATCATAATTTTTCATTTCATTTCCAATAATTATAAACACCGAAAGCAAAATGGGTCATAAACTTGGGGTGGGTACTAAAGAATTCAGTTGAAGTCGTTGAAGCCCAGCTTTGTGTTAAATGCGTTATTTCTCGCTCTATCGGGGAAAAAATATCATTCAATCAAAAAGAACTATTACCAAAGCCGTAATAAGGATTAAATCAGACTGCGCGCTATAGAGCATTATATAATGTTGGCGGATTTTAGGTATCGTTGTCGCGCGCATGATATAATGCTCTCGTGTTTTAAGGGGTTAATCTCCGCAGTCAATGGTGATAAGAAAGAAGAATGTGCTAACCACTCACTTGTTATTAAGCAAATAAGGTGATGTGGCGTCACTAATCCGTCTCTCCTCTTGAACTGAAGCTGTCCTTCTCCTTGGGCCAGAGGTGACGTCACTGTCGTAGGCATCGCTCCATGTGCTGGAGCCGAGCCGGCTGAGTCCGCCCTCCGGCTCGCTGAGGTAACCCGAGCGGGGATCGAAGTACGCGTACTGAGATTTGTTGCTTACCCTCTGGGGTGGTTGACCTTTATTGAAATGTTTAACTTTAAAAGATTATAGGGTAAAGGAATATATTACCAAGCCAACGAGACTATATAAAATAAGTCTGGGTAACATTACCCAGGAAGAATCGTATTAAACATACAAATAAAATTTTATCATACATTTTTAAATAATGATATACTTTTGATAGTGATTTTGACAAATATAACTAAATTTTAATAATACTTAGTAGCTTGCCCCTTTGGCCAAGTGGTCTATCTGTATGTTTATCTCGTTGTAGATTGATCTGTATGTCTTTATTCTAATAAAGATAATTTCGAGAGGTATACTCTTAGGTTACAGCAGTCATACTAATGTTTTAGATAATCACATAGTGTTAACGGAAATATTAATTACATTTTAAGCGTATTGTTAATATTCTTATATCTAAATGGCATCAAATTAAAGCTATTCTACGTCCAACGGGATTCGATATTTTATAATATAGTTGTCATTGTAGACAACGATCGATATAAATCATACAAATTAGTCATATTTTTATATAAATGTTAACCTTTACAGTAACTGGTTGTACTATGACACCTTAATGATACCTTTTCTAGTACTTCTACTCAAAAATAAAGATTATTTTTTACTCATTGACACGCCTCGATTAAACCTGGGCTGAAAGTGCCTTTCAATTGTGGAAAGAATTTTGGAAATGGATGCGGTAGATTTGAATATTTCCTTCCATTAATTAACATTTTGTGGAATTGTAAAACTTTCTCAATATTTTTTTTATTTTGATTTCAAAGTCTATGCATTAAGCTGATATCTTTTTAGGGAAATATTTTTTAAAGTTAAATAAATTATGACTGTGATCATGGTTTCTACATTAAAAAGTAATTACTTTGATATAGGCAGAAACAAATTAAGATAAAGGTTAAAACCTTGTACAGTAGTGGAAAAGTAGCAGTTATAATTACAAAATAAAGGTGTTCGAGACAATCTTTGAAAATGTTATTGAAAATAAATAAAAAATCATGTAAATGTATTATTTTAAATTAACGTGTAGGTAAATAAGAAAAAACTGATATGAAATATTTATAGAATTAGTGCATTTGCGATTCTGATATCTAATATGAAGAACATTGGTTGCAAATTGGTGTAGTAGCGAGTTATTATATGTATTTAGACTCAAAAAAGTATATGTTGTGTTATACTAATGAGATTCCAATATATGTAATAATTAGTGTAAATTAAGCGTAGGCATATTTACAATGAGTAAGCGTTTTTAATAAATGTTACAGCCACCAGTATGGTTATAATAAATTTGGAAAAAAGTATGACGATAATCACCTCGGCGATTTTTGTATCGAATCGTCACATAATCGTCTGAAAAAGAAAATTTATAAAAATTTTGTGGTGTGTTTAGATTAGAATTATCGTTCAATTCAATATCAAGTATATGTTTTAATTATAATACCCTAATGTTTAACCAAATAAACAAAACATAATTTATAATAAATTCAAACTAATAAAATGTAAATTTATAGCAATCGAAAACATTCTTAACTCCCTGTTTTATTGATACATTTTAGAATATAATATTTTGTATTTTTAATATTGTTGAAAAATGTCTATACTCGTAGGTAGAATAAATTTTTTCTTAAGGCAGAAAAGTACAAAATGCCATCCACAATTTTCAAAGTGATGTTGCTCTACTGAGTAAAAGAAGAAAAAGGGGTTCTGTCTTGATATAAAAAATAACAAAGAAGCCCAGAAATTAAAATAAAAAAGGGGCCAATTGGTTTTTATTGCACCTATGAAAACAAGGAGTTAGAAAATTTTAATGTTGTCATTTCTTGTGGTTTATAAATCCAGTTGTGGTAAATGATAGGAAAATTAAATACTGCCATTATATTTCTTTGTTAATATTATCAAAATTAATAAAACAGCACATGTCTCACCGTCGTATTTGCTTTTGTGTATGGTATCGTACATCTTTTTGTACCATCTTGAAGGGTCCTTAACTTCCTGAAAAAAAAAAAAAAACAATTGAAATATAATAACATTATGGAAATGTTAATTATAATAATAATGATAATATTTCTTACAATAACACCAATATCCTAGCTGAAGTATGTACTGTGAGGCTAATTTTATGTGTACTAGGGTAACGCACAGACATGTATATATATACTTAGGTATATTACCGACTTAATAAGGTAGGTATATATCGAAATATATATCGACATCCATGATTTAGATCCAAATGTACTACGTGTTGAATACAAAGTTCGAAATACGTGTTAAAAAGTTCGTCAAATTGTGATTTTTCAGTCATCAATGATGATTATTTAACAAGCGTAGTGAAAAGCCGACTGAGCAGATAAAATAAAGATAAAATCCTTTTTAAAAACAAAAATAAAATTGAAATTCAATAACTATGCCATGGCTTCGTAAGTCCTACGATGGGAGACCTTGTACAGAGAAGAAGCCGCAACAAACTCGACTGGGGCCAATTTATTCTCCTTTTATTTGTAACGGATATTTTTAAATTAAGGAAACTTTACTACTACTGGTAAAAATGCTTTTTGCCATTCAATCATCAATTCTGTTTTAGCTTTTGCTTAAAAGGATCTATTTAACACCTCCTTTAATTTTGGCAGTTCAGTTACATGGCGTGAGACCTTCTTATTAAACGCAATATATCATCCTAAAAATGATCCTCTCGGATTTTGCAATGTAAAACTTGAAACAGCAAGTTTATTTTTATTTCTAGTGTTGATGAAATGGTTTTCACCCTTTTTAGAAAAAGTGTTTATTTTTTTTCATCCATAATGTTTTAATATATATTTTGGGACAAAACAGTAATTATATTAATTTCGTTAAATAATTTGCGAAAAGAATTCTTAGACCTTATGTTATAAGTAGTGTGCACTACTTTTTTCTGGAGAATATATTATTAATATTAGGCGCTGACCCCCACAATAATAGTCCCTAGAACGTTACACGTATCTATTAAATCTCTGTTATTCACACTTTTCTATGAAATCTGTGTTATCAAGAAATGGCTTTCGATTCTCAGCTTCTTAGAAGTGTTGCCTAAAAGCGGCTAACAATATGATTACCAGCGCCGTGGAGTCTTTTTATATACAAACATTTAACAAGGGAAGTTGGACGCAAATAAGTCGAACCGGTACTTAATACTTCTTTATAACACTTTTTTTTATGAAAAGGAGATTAGTAAGTTATCCCCTGGTTATACAGCTAGGACAATTGGCTTCTTTCCGATGCAAGGAGAATGGTTTCATTTAAAGTTCAAGCTCAGAACTGATTTCGATTTGGAAGAGGTAGTTAATTATATACTATTTCTTAAAGCCATAAACTTATATTGCTTTTGGCAATTTTAATGCTTTTTCCACCATATTATAATAGCTATGGGCTACTTACAGATCTGAGTGCCACCGGCATTCCGTCTTTGGTAGTGGGTCCGATTCCTTCCACCTTCCTTGGGGCATCAGCCATCTTCCGCGACCTGCCACGCTCGTAGTCGCTACGATCCGCCTCACTTTCGCTCGCGTACTCCTTACGTAAGGCATGCACTGTAAAACCAAAAAGAAATCATATAAGAAAAAGTGGCATCATACTTTAACAAACTAGATGTTTCGGGCGTGCTTTGAAATAATATTTTTTTTGTTGACAATAAAAAAATACACACATAAGACAGACAATAAAATAAAGTCCAAGTTACTCATTATAACTTCAGCCACTGGGCATTAGCCGGAACAAGCGGATAGTTTGATCAAATTTTTAAATATTGTTATTTGACATAAGTGCCATACTTATGTGTTTTATATTTTGCATTTTTAATTATATCTTATATAATATTTTTTATTGACTTTGATAATGATTATTAAATTAAATAATTATTACAATAATGGACTTGTAAGACGAGGCGACTTTTTCTAATATTTTTCTATTAAATCCGTACATCCGTACACGTATACCTTATTATTTTCATATGCATTAATTAAAAAAAACTGTTATTTTGGTTAATGTCTGTTATATGTAGGTAATGATGTTATGACAGAAGTACCTATATACTTTTGCTCCAGTTTTGTTGCCATCTTTAATAAATTCTTCTCAATCAAGTTCTATAAATTTTTGATATATGGTGAAAATATGTTTCTGGTTTGACTAAATCACGAAGAAAGACCCCTTTCTGTCGATAAATTTCCCTCCCCTTTTCTCATTTAAACAGTTCTAACTTAAAATTCTTAAATCAAGTTGAATCAAGCCAAATAAAAATAAAAAATACGAAAAAAAATGCTGACTGAGAATCCGCCCGTGTGTATTCACTCATAGTCCGTAAGCCAACATCTTTGTCATCATTCTAATAAATAATAAAATAAAATAAAAAAGTGTACTTTGGATCTGTATTTGATCCATAAACGGCACCAATTTCACAATAAGTCACATTAATACATGAAACCTGTGTACATATATTCTAATCGCCATTAAGTATTAATATATGAATCTACAGTTTCTTTAAACCAGGTAGATGATACTTAGATGATCAGTGACTAAACAGGACATCCAAGACAATCGTAATACATTTTTTACGATATTACCTGGATCACCTGGAGGCGGTGAAGGTCTGTCACGAGGAAGACGCGCGCTGTCTCTTTCTTGCTGCAAGTAACTGGACACGCGCGGAATCTGCCCTTCTGGAAACCAAAGTAAAAATTTACGTCCCATATTTTTAAATTACATTCTTAATAAGGGCATCGCCGATTTTCTATTATTCATTATTACTAGAATAGCTAAAAAGTTGTTACAGTCCAAATTAATCCAGTTAAGAACCAAATCGATTAGATATTTGTATTTATGTTTAATATGTAAATATGTAAAAAAAAAATTTCTAAAGGGTCTCTTCCTATATTTAGTTCTTACACTTCCGCGCACATTACACATAAGAATAAAACACTTTTCTACGGATTTTTACGCATGTTTTATTTTTTAATTTAATCCTGACGTTTCGACTCCTTTACAGGAGCCGTGATCATATGAAATAATTTTAATAATTGATTGATTTTAATCATTGATTTATATAAAATAATTTTAATAATTAGGAACGTGCCCGTTTAAAAAAAAAATATTGTGAAGGTAGTAGAAAATACATGACAACCATCATCTTAGTCATCCTGTGATCACGGGTCCTGTAAAGGAGTCGAAACGTCAGGATTAAATAAGAAATAAAACATCGTAAAAATCCGTAAAACAGTGTTTTATTCTAAAGGGTCTCCTCCTATTTTGTTAGACTTTTGGTAAACTCAAAAATTGCAAAATTAGTAGTAAGTACCCTAGTTTTTTTGGTGTTCTGGTACTTTACTCACTTAAAAACAATAAGAGGATGTTATAAACTGGTAAGAATTAATAGTGTTGATTTTTAACCTCAAGTGTTTTGATGAGTTTTGCATGACCTTTACATAAAATATAATATACCTATATTATTTTACTTAAACAAGTCTATCATTTTAGTTTTAAAATGTTTTTAATTTTATATAACGATTCGATACATTTTAAGTGTCACTTAAATAATCTCATTTATTTTACTAACTACATACTTGTCGATTAATAAATCATTACTAAATGTCATCATATATCTGGACCATAGGGGCCTTATGTTTCCATATCACGTTTTACCCAGGTGTCATTAGCCAGTACTTTGATGTCAAACTGACGATCGACCGTCACCACTTGTATACTGACCCTCGTCAAACCGTCGCGTCGTTGTCGCACAGATTTTGGTTACAATTTCAGCGTAAATTGGAGAAAAGATGTCAGATCTTAACCAATTCCGATTTCATGTGACAACTGCATAAATGTAACAAAAAAAATGCCATTGTCTCAGAAAATGCTAGCTAATTTCATTTAAGTTTGTATAAATTAAGAAAAACTAAGAAATGTGTGGAACTCTACTGCAGTGGTTAGCGCGTTTTGTTGAAGCTTTTGGAAGTTTTGCAGCTCTCGTCTAAGCTGATCATCTGATTTAAATTGTTAAATCCACATTGGCCCTCGTAGTGGGTTTTAAATAATTTTCCCTACGGTGATTTTATCTGTGAGGAAGACCTATGCCCCAACATTTTGCACATACGAGTAAACAAGTCGATTACATACTAACAATATTATAGCAAAACGGAAACTCTGAAGCAATAAACATATTATACGTTTAATTCTCTTAGAAATTTAATCCTTTATAGCGTTACAGAATTCATTTTTATAAAGCGTCTTGTTTATTCGTTATATTGGGTTGAAGATCATTAACTCAGATTTCATTTGGTACTACAATTTGGAGGGTAAATTTTTCACTTCATTGTACTGTTTTCATTAGCGATGATAATACAAAGAGGGCAATTATCGGATTTCCAAGCGATCTGAAGCGCCCCGGGGCTGTACTAAGCCAATTAATGGAAGTTTGTCCCGCAATTAGCCGTCATTTCGTCGGCGTGTTGCCGGAATAAATTACAAAGTTGACGGTTTAGAAACATTGAAATGAGATTTTATGTTCCTTTTTAGTTGACACTAAAATTATGGATTGAAACAGTTAACAATATTTGTAGAAACATCGACGTAATTTTGTCCCACGCTGCTGACGATGATAGCGCTAAGAGAAGTAATAAAGCGACTTGAGATGCGAGTCAACTGTTCTAATTGTAATTATTATGTCTTTCATGGGAAAACATTAGAAAGGCAAATAGTTGATAAATTATTTGAATACAAAAAAATATAAGATAGCATTGAAAAATGCAAAAAATATACATGAAAATCATATAAATGGAACAAAATTAATTTGCAATTCGAGTGTCGTTTAAAGTTAAAGTAAATAAACCGATATTCTTTCTTGCATCTATTTTTGTTAACACTACCAGCTAAAATATTAGGGTAAAATAAAAGCGCAGTTTAATGAAGAAATACGAAAAAATAGTGTCCGAGGTTCGAAAAATAGTATTCGGTTTTGATTATAGTTTCGGCCGAAACCGAAACCGAACCTTTTATAAACGTGATTAGCACGTTTAATAAAAATGTCAGTGGATTATTCTTTCTAGATTTACGGATAGTGAAACATCTCGTTGGGTTAATATTACAGGGTTTTACGTTTCCCTTTTATCGAATTGAAATTTCAAAATTGTCTTAGTGACACTGGGTCTAAATTTAACTACTCTAAAAAGTGAATTTGTAACATTAGCTACGACTTATTAATTGTAGATGGTATAAAATAAAACAAGTTTATTAACAAAATATGATAGCCTCGAAATATTATTTACATTTACTTGCTACCATAGGAATCTTTTTGTTCTTTATAACATTTTAATGTTACTTGTAATTTTTTAAAGAGATTTATAAACTACCCGCGGCTTGCGGTCGCGCTCACGTTAATGTTGGTTTCCGATTAAAAGTTGTCTTGCTGTACCTCGGGAGCAGTACTATTTTTCTGGTTACCCTATGTACAGAGGTACAGAAACCTTTGGAAAAGTGTATGCAGAATTTCATGATGATCGATTGAGTAGTTGAGTAGTTATAAGAATTTATATCAGTGTTAGCCATAAAACGAACATTTGTCTAAAAAATGTACAGATAGAACTTGCAGATATGTATAGTCGTGTATATAGATATAGATATGATAATCACATACCTAAAAAATAAATATACAGACATAACCTACAGATTTGTATAGTAATATAGATAATTATAATAATTATGTTGGCCATTACAATTTTTTACTTCTCTTACTTATTGAAAGTCGTAACGTAAATTTAAAATTTGTTTAACACTTCTACAAAAATGAGCGTGTAATTGAGATGCAACTTAGAGCATAAACTCGTTATGTTTAGAAGATTACATACGTACAGCACGTTGTGTTGTAATTATCGAGATCTTATTCCAATAAGTTTCTTAATCTCATCACCTTTGTATGATTATTTTATCAAACAATAGCAATTTTCTAATTATGCACGGCGGCGGCGTCAGGCGAGCGATGTCATTGCCGGCAGTGCCGATCGTTCCCGACACGACCCAAAAGTAAGATGTAAGTTTTGGCGGGGCCGACATTTTCGGCTTTTTGGTCGAAACCGAACCTTTAGCAGAAACATGATTTTTAGACGGAAACCGAAACTTCGGTCGAACTCTAGAAAAAATCAAAGCAAGAATGAAGAAATGCTGTTCAGTATTAAACTGTCTCGACTGCGTGCGGATTCCAACCTTTTTTGAGAAACCTCTTTCACAGCGTAAACAATAATATTTTTTACACAGATAATAATATTATGAGAGTTTGTGCAAAATAGTCACATCTGCATTATTACGAGTGTTGGTAATGTGAAGCGGTTTATCTAAATGTTAAGAGCGAATGTGTAATGATATCAGGACGTGTAAAGAATATCTCGCTGGCAGAGTGGGCCATAAAACGTACGATTATGAATGGCAAATCCACTTAACCTACTTAGAATCAGGATGATATATGTAACGTTACTTCGCCAACTCGTGTCAATTCGAGTTTAGAGATTTTTAACATAAAATACGTAGTCATGTCTAATTGTAGTACTAGTTAAGAGAATCTAAACATTATTGGAATTTAATGTCGTCCATTTTGGTAACGTTTTGTTTCTGCTGGTGAGTAAAGTAGCTCTAAGGTGTTGGGGAGCCAGGATTGACAAGACTTCATGCCAACTATGTTTTAAAATTATCCTTCCACAAATATAACTAAGTGAAGTATTATATATAATGTCGACATAAAATTATCTGATTTATTTTTACAGATCAGAGCTGCTTAAAATCCAGCTCCACATAGACCTTGCCAAAAATGCAAAATGTTTCAATAAATTTTGACACTCAAACATTGAAATGAAATCACTTCAAATGGATTAATTAATTAATTTGACTCCTTTACGGGAGCCGTGTTCACGGAATGACTAAGGGATAAATGGATGTCACAAGTGTGCTATTAACCCAATTATTCCAATATTTTAATCGGATACGTTCATAACTGCTTAATTTTTTTTTCAATTGTTTATTATTTTATTAATTATTTATTTTTTTATTTCTACGTAACAGTCTACCACTATTTCGGCAATTGGTACGCTCCTCCAAGAAGAACTGGCGAAAGAAACTCCGACAGAGGGACCGACCTCCATCTTACATTACAAGATAAAAAGTGATAATTTATACGTTTAAAATGGTTGTGGTTACTTTTGACGTACGAACAGCGCGAAAGTGAAAGAACTCAACGTGTTTAAAAGTTAAATATAAATAAAAATAATTACGATAAAAAGTGGAGGTTTTTGGTAGCTTGTTTAAAATATTGGTATATAATGTTGTAATAATATACTTCATTTCTAGTAAAGTAAAATTATTAGAGTAACTAATGCTATGATGTGTGTTTTCATGATGGGCGATCTTCTTAATTAAAAACACATGATCTTACCTCGTGCTTTTTGCAGTAATGTTACTGTAGGGTTTTGGGCTTTTGGCAACCTGCTGGTATAGTTGGCGCCCAGTGTATTGAGTCCTGTGACTGGTGCGCTATGCGAGGTACGCAATCGTCCTTCGCTCTCAGATCCACTGGTACAACCGTTCTGCTCAAAGTTCTGTAAGAGTTAATTATTTAGTTAGTAAATATCCAATAACTCCAAAAATATTCGATATGAATCGATATTAAACATTTAACTGATAATTTTAGAGCGAAAATTAAGTTATATTCTAGTTCTAACCGTTAAAAATAGGTTATTTTTAACTAATATCTTAAATTCGTCGTGACATTTACTACCTATTTTTATCATTAATATACCTGATAAATGTAGGTCGAAATAACTTGTTTTTATTATTTCATGGTTATTTTTTTTTGTTTAGCAATAAAATAATATTGGATAATTGAAATTGCCCTACTACCATAGTATAAAATAAAATATTTTTATTTTTTTTAATAAGAAAACGGTTCTAATAATTGGACCTAAAAACTATTAACATACTGTTATTGTCGCTTAAATAATTACTATAATTAGGAAAACTTAATTTTAGCTTTTTAAAGGTTTTGATCATAGATAAGCTTTTAAGAATGATGTGAAATTCCGTAATTCATTTTCCCATATAACAACCGCACGTAACAATCGCCGAAGAAAATGGTTGTTGCACTCAAAAAATTATTTTTTGTTTTTTTAAAGCAGCTTTTCATTGTTGAATCAATGCAATAAACAATTTTTTTTGTTGTTGTTTGTTCATCAAGGGCTTATGCATACTGGGTTTTATGAACGCGCTGCCGATGCGCGTTTTAAGCAATTTTTGATTGTCTTATGCGTTTTACGATACAAACGCTCGTTATCAACACGTCTATACCGATACACAAGACTGAATTTATGCAACTATTCAAATGTAGAACTATGAACATCCACATAAATTCATAGTCACGCTGGGTTTGCCTCACTTGAGTATCGCGTTTGTATCGATACAAGCGCGCGTCGACACGGTGCGATTAAAAAACGTGGTGTGCACAGTCGCTAAAAGTTTGATTAAAGTATTTGTGTGTAAAAGAACGTCAATGTTAAAATCGAATGACAGATGTCATGCGACGATGTGTTTGGGTCACTGAGCAAGGAATCACGTTTGGGTTTTGGGTGGCAGAAATTGCAAATGGTTATTCTTACATGATGCAAAACTTTTTCATGGCTGCAAAACTTTCAAATAGATTTGGTGTGTTATCAGATGTAATTAATGAGTTAAATATGAATAGACGTATATCCGTTTGTTAGTATAACTGCTGATAGGGATAATTCATTTATATTTCTCCGACAAGAATATAATGAATTAGTTTTATTCACCTTGGGATCTTACCAAATCCGACAAGTTTATTCTTACTACGGAGAACACATTACTTTCCATAGTGGATATCGGGCTAAAATCTGTAGAGAACTTATTCAATATTTAAGTATTGGTTGAGAGGTTTCTAAGTGTCGCTATCTGAATATCCAGACATTTCCAAAAAAATAAATATGTATAGGTATTAATAGAATATGATGTGTCTTGAAAGGAAGGAGTTTCAAAATATTGTTTTATTTGCTTAGTAAGCCGTTGAGCAATTCGGTGCTGTGAACATATTATGACAATATTGTCTTGAGTATCTGGTAACTTGGGTGAACTAGGCAGGCATCAAGTTAAAATAATAACAGAACTAGCAGGTTTCGTAGATAGCGAAGTTATAAAAGAATATTATCCATTTTTTAATTAAGTAATTAATTTTTGTATTTATAAGCATCCTCTTGGTTCTATGTAATAAATATATTTTACTAACTTTAAGTATTAAGAGTATCAGATTAATATAAATTAATGATAGTTAAAACCTTAAATATTTTGCTATGAAAATATTTTAAGTAACTTAAAGTAACAAATCTTTACAAAATAATGCCCATCGCTGTTGAATGCCAGGTCCAGCTCTTCTTCAGGTTCTTTCTATTTAAAGCGAAAAAAATGTTATTTTTATAGAATAATAATAATAAATATAAGATAACAACAGGTTCTTGTTTGTTATAGATGTGTTATGTTTTGGTTATACACCTACATGCACATCACGCATATTATTAATGACTGATACCACAAGTTAATAAACTTACATAATTTGTAACAATTTCAGAGGTCAGTGATAGTAAACACATTACTCATAATTATAATTACCTAACGTTGTCTATTACAAATTGAGAAATTGTCTTAAGTTCGCATAAATATCCTATAGAAAAAAAAGTTGTTTTATCCGAATGTTGTACTTTTTTCATTGAAATCAAAAGAATAGTTAAAATATTCTGAACTCTATATCAAAATGGAATTTAAACAAAGTTAAAGTTTCGAGACAAACATTCAGATACATAAGAGTCCATACAAAATGCCATATCTTTAAATCATATACAGATTTCAATATTATTAATTGTATAGAGGAAATTTAGACTACTTGTAGTCTATCATTCCTGTTGTTGAATTAGGTTCCAAAGCTCCCATGAAGAAATAGAAAGTAGGTTTTACTCTATAATAATACCTATTTTATCAATCAACAACCTCAAAGATAAGTCATAAATAAGTAAATCACATTGAAGAAAGAAGTTGAGTAGGTGAACTGGAGGAAAAATTGGCAATGTCATAGGCAAATTCTTAATAAAAGTTAACACTTAATGAATCAATAAATTTTGTAAAACTGAGTTTTTCTTTTCTGTAAAATGTTTCCTTTTACAAGAAATAGGATGGAAACATTTTGTTGAAGGGTAATTTTGTTAAACTTGTATCGAGTTTGTACGTTGTTAAAATATTTACGAGAAAACCGTAACTTTTCGGTCATTTACAATATTTCTGTAATATGCTTTAAAAGTTTGAAGGTTTCCTTTTGATGTGTTTTGACGATGATGTTCTTAGGTGGATTCCCGATGGTATGTTTGTTGTGGATATTAAAATCGACAATTTATACCTTGACTAGACTGACGTATACCTTCAACATTTTTTTTATGGTAAGAGAGCGTACAGCGAGAGCTTTTCCATTGAGCCATCCAGACCTTGACAGTCCCTTTTCTATATTTTCAAGTACATTTTAAGCTGAATACCGGTGCCATATTTATTCGCTTTACATGAGCTAGGTTAACTACCTACAAAGTCGTAATACTTTAATTAATTATATTATGTACGCGTTACTGTGTTATTAATGAAACCTATCCTATGCCCTAAATCGGAACAAATCTAGCAAAATAAAAAAAAAGCATCAAAACCAGTTGAGTAGTTTCCGAGTTCAACACTGTGACAGAGAATTTTATCCATATAGGTATAGATTGTAAGAATGAAATTCTTACTCCAAATTTACGGCGGGTCGGTGGAGTTTCTTCGAAGTGGACTGGGCGGAAAGTTTTTCTGGGCGCTTGGGGCGATGGTCCCGCGCTGCCTGGGGTCCACACGGGCGGCGGAGGCGGCGGCGGCGCGCCGGGACTGCGCGGCGCCGGCGCGGAGCCCGGCGCTGGTGGCGATGGCGCACCCGGTCTCCACACAGCTGGAACAATTAAGTTTATTCAAATCAATATATAGGCGTAGGAGCAAGATGTGCGTGCCTATCTTGTCTTTTAGAGGGTTTTAGAACTCCACAACATTCATGGATTAATAGAGAAAGGTACATTACTCGACATTAATATACTATCACACCAGTGTTTGTCAGCAATAAAACCTTCAATGTGAAAACAGTTAAAGAATTGTTCTAATTGTCTATTTGGAAATATTTTTTAATAAGTTTCAATGAGTTCATGAGGATATTATCCAATAAAAAGTTTTGCGTTGAATTCATTCAAATTTTTCTTAGCCGAATACCAGTGCCATCTCTTCCTGTGCTAGGTAACTACATACCTACAACATCGAATGTAATACTTTCACTTGTTAAAAAATCGACAAAGAAGAAACTGCTATATATTATATATTATTTATTGTAGCAGTTGAATGCTTGACTTTTTCGTTATTATTTCTACGTTTAAAGCAAAATAATATTAAATAATGAAATATTCAGGACAGTAAGAGTCGAGAGTTACACGTTGCCGTAACTTTTTTCTATCCCTAAAATAAAATGAACTGAAATGCCATATTTTGTGGCAGACTGGAAAAATATTTTGAAAAATTCAGACGCATGAAACTTTGTATAGAAGCTGGTGGAGAGTTCTTTGAACAGTTTAAATAAAACTTTTTTGTGCATCCAAGTTGATTTTACAGTTTCTCAGAACTTTCCGAGTGTCCCACGTATGCACGTGTTCTGGCTCCATTGCAGAAAGGGAGCGCGATGGTGCAGTGGTTAACGCATTCGGTATACCTATTATTGAGGATGATACTCATCTTTCGCAAGAGTCGATCCGATGGGTGAGTCATTATTTATTATCTTGAGCGTTTGCTTTCTTCGGAAGGTACACTCAGCCCTGTACTGTATCTGCAGTTACCAATCAGCAAATGATTCGCGTAGTGGCTTATGGCCCACTTTCTCGACTTCATCCAGGGATGGCTTGTTGCTTAGCAGTGTGAACTGAATGTTAATAAATCAATTTAAAAGCTGGTGATAATGATGGTGTGGCTTCGTTAAGGCTTTTAGACTGATTTTAATAAGTTTTTACGGAACAATATTAACAACTACTGTCACACAACCACTATTCCACTAACTGTGGTTTTGTTCATTTTGTATAAATTGGGTTAGTGGTGGGTCGGGCACGGCGTAATCGCTTAACATATTAAGGCTGTGACACGATCGCACCTAGTCAATCTTCGTATGTTTGCTACACTTCAGAGATGGTCAATCTTTTTCAAATGGTGTAATAATTTTTTAAACAATACAACTTCCAAAAGAGACGGTTGTCAAAAAGAGACTTATTTTCTCTGAAAAAAAATTAGTAAGAAATCGATGGTTTTATAAAGTTTTATTACTTGATTTTCAGTACACTTATGCTTGTGGCATCAAAAGCGCTAATTTAATACACTTATAGAAATAATATTTTAAAGAAGTTGTAGAAGAATTTTTAATAACGTTTTTTCTATGACGATATGTTGTATCTATTTAAGTATGTTACTATAAATAAATCATCTTTACCTAAATGACATTACAATTGAAATTTTTTCGAATTCTGAAATCTAGAAACTCATGCAAGTCATTGTCATTTTAGGAATGACATTATGACGACCGACGTTTCATATTGAGAGACACATACAAGCCACCAATAATTCCGTTTAGATTCATAGAGATGTGTAGATTTCATCCATGATTCACGATAAAATATGAATTGATAGTTTTGCGTGAATAATAAGAATTAACGTCAAACTTAATAACATATTTATTGAGATTTAACGTCTTACCATTTCTTTTGTAGTAAAAACTACTTTTTTTTACTGGTTGTACATAGGTAAACGCTTGACTACTATCTCGCCTGATGGTAGCTGATGGATGCGATCTAGGATGTGACGCACTGGCCTAGAAAATACCTATTCACTCGTGACTTGAAGACCCCTAAATTATCAGAAAACACAGACTCAGGCAAAGAGGTCCATTCTTTAGCGGTACGTATTGCAAAAATTAGAACAAAACGCTTAGTGTGACTTTTTGGTATATCAACCAAATAATTCTGCTGCACACTCTCCAAAATGGATCCTATAATAACGGATAGGCTAGCTACGTTCCGTTAATGTTCAAGGCTTTTCAGCTTATTATTATAAAGACCGTCATTGCCGATAAGCTTCCTGGCCCTCTTCTCAATGGACTCAAGCGTCCGGAGATGGTATTGGGCGTACCGTCCCATAGATGAGAACAGTACTTCACACACGATCAAACTTGCGCTTGATAAAAATTGAGCAACTGTTCCGGCGTGAAGTACCTTCTCACCTTCGCGAGAATGGATAGTTTCACACAATTCTTTCACGGAAACCAGTGAGATGTCCATATGCTGGAAGCATGCTAATAAGGCCTTCATGCCACACCCTACACATGTCAAAAGCCTTCGAAATATCTCCAAATGTCAGTGGCGTATGCTAGAAGGTCTCCAGTAGACCGTATTGTCGGTCACTAAGGATGTCATTTTCTTCTCGTTACGACAGTAGCCTATGGTTCAGTATAAGTTCCATTATCTTACAAAGAATGGACGAGACTGAGATGGGCCTGTTATTGGCAGGGTCGGCAACACAGGTCGATCACATCACCGACAGACACCGAAAGGTGATGCGTGACCGACTCACGTCCAGGTCACGCATCACCTTTCTGACTTCGGTTTGTCTGATACGGATTTCAGACATATAACTCCTACAACTTGGCAAACCGGAAGGTACAGAATACAGTTTAGCAAATAAATCAGTTAACTTTCAATTATGTATTTTTTATATTCATGAGATTTCAAAATTGCACTATACTGTCATTGCCATTGGTTCATTATCTCTGTTTCCCGCCACAACTTTCTACAGAGTACACATTCGCGTTTAATCAAAATGGAAACGGTTTCGCACTGTTGACATTGTAACATTTACCCGCGTACCTATTAAGGATCGCGAGCTGGCTGTCACCAGCTTTATATCTCCAGTCTATTATTATCAAGTTAATTAACTGTGCTACCGATTAATTTATTATGCTAGTGAAGGTTTACTTTGGAAATTCTTATGTCACCTTGTTTGAATATTCATTGGGTGTACTATTTTAATAAGATGTTAACAAATAAAGACTTATTTTAAATATATAAATTATATACTTTCCATGCGCGAAGTCCTAATTTCTATGACGTCTAGTGCCAATAATAACCAAACTATAAATTAGGTATCATTTCTTGAAAAGTTACTTGATTTGTAGGATAATTTCCCAAAATGTCAAAATCATCATCTACCTAGTATCGAACGTAAGTACCTATAATACCTGAGTTTAGTTTAGTTTAGAGTTTTACCTGAGTTTATACCTTTCATCATATAAAGCTTAGTGCTTAATACCCTCGTTCCTCATTGCTTCTCTTGACTGCTCAACATAGTTGAGCAGTGGGTCATCATGTTGTATGTTCGAACATGTCTTCCGAATTCTGAGCTGCTCAAGTAATTGCTAGTTGCGCAATTGAGGGTTAGTTAGTTAAGTAAGGATTGATAAGCTTAATTAAAATCAAGTATAGTAATAGTATTGAGATAACAATCAGGGAAAACAAAAATATGAACGATTGTTTCCAACTCTGTTCAGTATTACATATAAAACTTGATAAAGGAACGGCTGTAATAGTGCACTGATACTTAAGTTTTCGGATCCTTTTATAATATGAGGCTATCATAAACAGTCCATCGAAATTTTTGAAATATATCTACCGAAAAATTAGGACAACATTTTTAAGATTCATTCATCCATATCGCATAAATATTATAGAATTGAAATTTCTCGCGAAAACACTTCGTTATTCACTTAATTGGGTTTTATTATCAAATTAATGCTTCTCATATTTATTAAGATGTTATAAATTTGTATTGTATTCAAATTTAAAATGTAATGTAAAAGAAAATAATCAAAACATTTTATACGTTTTTAAGTATCTAGTATGCCTTTATACATATGTTAATGTTTCGCTAACAGTTCTTACCGCATCCTTTAAATTCTGGAACATTCCACCACGGTCGTCCAATAATTGACTATTTATCTAAATGGCTACTCTGCGCCAACTTCAAAGCAATCGAGTGCAAATAAATTAAAAGTGAGCTGAAAGGGAATCCAATTAACTAACGAGTGAATAATATCGTCCATACGTCTATGTAGAAAGGCAAAATGAACACTTTACATCATTCAAGTATCTTATCTCTATATATCTCTCACGTTATCATCTAATTATTAAGATTTAAGCCAAATGTTACTACTACTGCTAAGTTGAGGTTTGTTTACATATTCATATACTGTTAAAACTATTTAAAAATTATAGCATTATTCGACAGATAGATATGCTGTATTCGTCACACAAACGTATGCTTAAAATTAACTAAACTAAAGAAACCAAAATAAAACTTATATTATCACAGGCTGCAGCGAAGAAAAGGGCCAAATACTTTGGTATCTTTGCTTTAAAGCAAAGGACAGATTTTCAGTTTATGGCAAAAGAAAACGCGCGTGGTAGAGTGTATTCAAAAATGTGCCTTCAAAAATACATATTGCCATTTCTAGATCACAAATTAGTGTTACACTACGACTACTAAACAGAAGCAGAAACCATTATCATATGATTACCCCTGCGTATTTTGAATTGTTCTATTTAAAGTAGTGCTTACTTTATGTTTTTGAAGTGAAAACTTCTTTAGCGGCGTTGTGCACTTTATGGGATGGGTAATGAAATGTTAAACTCGCGTCAGGAAACGCGATCTGATCGAAAATTCGAAAGACAGAGGGAGAGTAGACCGCCGGCGCGGCGTAGGAGAGGAAGTAATAACCCCCTCTCTTTCTACCCCGCGGCGAAAATGTATACCTGCTGCTGCTGTTTCGTTTAAGCGGCACAGGGCGCTTGCGTGAGTGTGCGTGTGTGTTTGTTATCTTATTTGTTTACGATAGCGCAACAAATGATAGTAATTTTATACTGATAATTAAAGCAATTCGTGCAAAATTATTCCCTAACCATTCCAAAATATCAAAAATGCACAACGTTAATGTCCATGTTTTCACTTCTGCCGGCAATCTCGGAGTGCAACCCGTTTTTTTTTTAAATGTTGTCGATAAGTGATTGTTCCGAAAAGTTCGACACAATTTAAAACTGATTCAAATATTAATATTTACAAAGTTACAGATCAAATAAAAAATGTTTTTTATTCAATATTAACATTAACAGTGCGTGTATTGAATGTCAACAGGTACACCATGGCTTCGTAAGTCCCACGTCGGGAGACCATGAACCGAGAAGAAACGGCATGAAACTCGGTAAGGGTTGTTTGATTCTCCCTATAATTATATGCTATATGTATTTCATTTTTATAAAACAAGGAAAAATGTTTTGTACTTAGACAATAAACGGATTTTATACTAGAAGTAGGGTCGTTAACTCCACACCTTCTTGTCTATAAAATAATCAAAAATTTTGTAATGAGTCTCTTTTGATGACTCTATCTCTAACAACACTTTATATCATAAGATAGTTTAATGATATTGTAGGGGATTTTGTTATAAAATGCATTCATTATTCTATCTAAAAAGATTCTCTTTTTTATTTAAAACTTGAAACTTGGGACAAAAATATTATTCTTGTTTCTTTAATTTTTAAAGAGACAGCGCTCTTTTTAATTATAGAGTAAAAGCACAAAGTAGATAATATACAGAGACACCACTTAGTACAAGAAAATCGTTACACCCTAAAACTGGTTATTCAACTGGCTATATTGCTTTCCTTCTATTTTACGATAGATGACACTAGTGAGAACACAAATAACACGATACGTATTGCCATCTAGTGAGACACTAAGAATACGGTTATCGCTTGTTGTTGTTAGATGGCGCTTCGTTATAGCCTACTCACAGACGTTGGTGGATGCGTAATCAATCGAAGTTTCGTATGTCAGTAACAGTACCTACATTAAAATATCTTTATTCACGGTCGCGGGGTTTAACGTTCCAAAAATATGCCGCGAATATAGAAACTGTGAATATGGAATGGTAATTAGTATGGAATCATAGGGGATGCGTTACAAGTTACAAAATAAAACGAATATTTATAAAAATGAAATCAATTTGAGCTGTAGCATTATAAATTTACCTTTTAGGCGGTCAACACACTGCACCGAGCCCCGTCGCGTAGCGCGTGGCCGCAGATTTTATTGTTGTATGCAAGTATCTCAATTAATATAGAAAACACGCCTATGACAACACACTGCCGACGCGGGAACGCGCGGGTAGGCGCCCCGCGCGCAGATTCTGCGCGGGAGCGCGGGGCTTGAAGAAGTAAGGTCAACTTGTATTGAAAATCTGCGCGGGGAAGCAGATTAACCGCTAAGTTAGGCAGATCTGCGCCTCCGCGCGGGGGCGCGTTTTTCTGTCGCTACGCGCACCGCGGCGGGACGCAGTTCTAGTGTGTGAACCGCCATAAGAGTAAGGCTCCTTTCCATAGATCGATCAGCTTTCATGATCACAAAGTTAATTTGCGTATAAACCTTCACTCAGACTTTTTAAATTTAATGTAGGTATTCCTTACCAAGCGGACCTATGAGTAGTTCGATCCTCGTCGATGTACTACGAACGTAGAACTACTCTATTACCACGAGGGGTAATATTCTTTTTTTAACTTGCTTTTGTATTGTGTCGGTAAGGTGTTTTTTAATTGACATTAGTCCACTTGGTCAAATCTTTTATGAAAGCCGCCTGGGCATATACCAGAACTGAAATAATGCCGCTACTTTAATAAAAGACTGAATCTCTTTTTATTTACTGTTTTCATCCTCGAATAATGAAATTTTTAGCCGCGAATACAGGAACTGTGTTGCAATTTTTTTCTCTCTCGGATAAGGAAACCGTGAATGGGGAACTTTTACTGTATTGACGGAACATTGCGAACGATTTTAGGAAACCACTTTCTTAGCTATTCTAACTATGTATTTTTTACTCATGTTTGGCTCAGGTTAACGAACGTGTCGCGTATTATACCTATTTGGAAAATTGTTTTTTTGTTTCAAATGAAACTAAAAAAAAAAAAATTCTAGTTTATTCCTTTGTTATCAGGTCAGGGCCAGGTGACGTGATCCTGGAGAAATTGAGGGAAATAAAATATTAGAGGCACACCTATCGAGATTTAGGTATTTTAAATAGTAACTGGTGCAGTTGTTACTGAAAACACCCATGGCCGTAATAGGTATGGTTGCATTTTATTGACGGACAAAACATTTGTCACTATCACATGTACGTACCTACTTTTCAGTAACTGAGAGTTATTTTATTCGTCGATAAAATGTCGACCATCTTAAAGGGTTATGTGCAGTTTCATACAATACTTTATCTAATCTCATACAATGAATATATCAAATAAAAGATAGAGATTGATACAGTTTATTTATTGCTTATTGTAAGTGTTAACATTTTGTATATTACAATGACTTTACTGTTAGTAGATTAAGAGTGACTGCTGCCGCAGTCTCTAAAATGTCGGGCTGCGTTAAATTTTCTTCAATTTCAGTATCAGATATTTTAATAAACAATAATAATTATCCAGCGAAACACAACAAAGAATTGCAAGAAAACGTATTATGGCGCCAAAATTTCCGATATCACCGCGCATGCGCCAAAGTGTGCTCAGCCACAGATAAAAAATGAAAAAAATGAAACAGTGCTATACGAATTGGCGCAGTATTATATCAATGGTCTGTAATCAAAACGTAATGAAAAAAAAAATATTATAACATTATTTTGTTAGACAAATAGTGTTGTATTAATTTTTTTTAATTTCATTACGATATACTATTTGTAAAGTTCGTCAATATAAACTCGTTTTGAGTTTAATATTTTGAATTTTACGATGTGAGAGTAGATAAAAGAATATATATTTTAATAAATACTAGCGACCCGCCCCGGCTTCGCACGGATGCAATGCTCTACTATATTATGCATGTATTATACATATAAACCTTCCTCTTAAATTACTCTATATATTAAAAAAAACCGCATCAAAATCCGTTGCGTTGTTTTAAAGATTTAAGCATACAAAGGGATATAGGGACAGAGAAAGCGACTTTGTTTTATACTATGTAGTGATGAGTGAATCGGACATAATCACACGCATATAAACGCGTTTCTTTAGCTTAAAAATCCATTGGTTTGGGAGCAGCATTTTTTTTATTTCGTATTTATTATTTTCTCTCCCTAAAAACGAAAAAGTGGAACCTACAACTTAAATAGAAATATACATAAATGAGCCACGTCCCACTATTGAGGCGATTAGAAGATATTCATTTTAAAAATTTTATGCTAGGGTTGTCACCGAACTTGATCTCGACGAAAATTTTTAAAATATTAATATGTGTATTATTTTTGAACGAGAACATCGATTTTCGTTTTCGGGTCTGGGTGTTAACTGTTAATTGTTTGTTTTGTGTGTTTCGGAGACCCAATTAGACACAAGTTCATGCCTGCTTGCTTCTAAGGTTTTTTGTTACAAAAATAGGTACATACCTGTTAACCGATTTATGCCCACGACTTTGTACTATGCTTTTATTTTCTGATCGAATGCATTTTTTTTTAAAGATGCGATCAACTGATTAGATTGATTTGTATGAGAAGTTACTTTTTCGCGGGGTCACAGACCCATGGCACCGTATTGCCTCAGCAGGGGCTTACCCAACCTACTGAGAGCCATAGCCAAAGACTATACCTCACCGGGCCCATCTCAGCCACTGGTAAAATTATTAAAGCCTTCGCCACTAGTATTTTTTCGAGCGATGTAGAAAGGCACAATAACCCTACTTCTAAAGCGGCAAAGCCACAACCTTATACGCCTAAAGAAGCTCTTAATATGATAATAGATAGACAGTTAAGTGACATGTAAACAAATAAGGGCAGATCTTAATAGGAGAGGATACCCAGCCTATTCCTTATTACAAGGCGACTGAGTCCTGAAATAAATTCTGGCGTCAAGTTAAAGTAGACGTGGTGCACTAAAAAGGTGCCGGCAGGTGATAAGATTTACCTAAATCGATTTTAAATGTGAATGAATTTCTAAATCTAAAATTTCATCACAATCGTTAGACCCGTTTCCGAGAAACCAATTACATACCAACATATTTATATAGGTACATGCAAGAATTGCTCGTTTAAAGTATAGGATGTGTGTATATGTGTTAAATTATTTCAATCAACATAGTTTATTTTTTCGACCATTTGGCGTGTAAGGTACAAAATTAAAGATGTGGTCGAACATACATAAAGTATTCCTACATTACCACATCTACATTAGGTAGGTAGTATATGTAAGTATATTGTATTCGTCTATAAGTGTTGTTAATTTATTCAATTCATTGACGGTATCAATTAACAAACAAAATGAAACATTTTCATTTAACACATAGTTGATCTTTGTGACAACCCCAGATCATGAAAGTTGACCTTTATGTAAATTCTATCATAACTTCTTAAAACCGCAAAAGTGGGATTTTGTTTATAGAACCTTTCTATACTAAATCCAGGTTCCACTTTTGCCGATTTTTGGAGAAAAAAAATAAAATCAAAATTTAAAAAAATACGCATTACTCAGAAAGTAGGACACTTATGAATAAAATAAAATTGCGACATTATGCCTTCAATAATTCATTATCAAGTGGCAAATATCTCATGGACAGATATGGAACCTTTTTGGATAGAAGAGAGATGGAAGTCGTTTGAAGAAATTAAATTGTTATTTTTTTATATGCGCAAATTTTAAAAACTTTACTACATACTTCATATAGTTTTTTACTGAAAAAAGTGATTTGGAAATTGAACTCTTGCCTTTATTAGGGTATAAATAATCGATTTATGCAAAAACCTTAAGGTGTGAATTATTTTGTTTCCATAAAACCCGCCATCTAGCGTTACAATTGCAAAACACTTCGTAAGCCTCATAGCTGAAAAGTAGTCACATGTAGCCTATACTTTCGTATTCTCAATTGATTATTTACGGTGTTTCTTATCTTCAAATTTAGGAGTCGAATTAAGGTTGATGTGAAGTTGTATATATAAAATATGCTAGTCTTTATTTTAATCTCAATATTTTTACTTAATTCGTCTTATTTCTAAACATGTGAAATGTTATAATTTACAAATGTTAATGGTAGTGACATCTATTGCGGTTTTTTAGAATTAAAAATCTTTTGTATGAAATGGTACCCCATGGTAATAGTATTATATACTTTAATCTAAAATGATGACACTAATGAATGACACAGATGTAGAAGTTATAATTGCATATCCATAGCATTTTTTCTTTCATTCTTTGATTAAATAGATGAAGATCATCTAATAACTCAAAGAATGAAAGAAAAAACATTTCCAATAAATGTTTTTAAATATATTTTACTATATCACACAGAGGGAAAACAAAAATAGGAGGGGAAAATAATACAAAAAATCACAAAGAATGGTGAAAATTTAAAAACTACTGTGTGGGGTTCGTAAATTCCTTGCCGCAGTATTTTGCCTCTGTGTCATTCGCAGCTGGACAGAATATATACAGAGACGTGACAGACGTGAAAAAAAAATGTCGGAAATGTTACAAATTTTTTATAGAATCTTGGCCTAATTTATGAACGTTTAAAATATGATGGAAGTTAATAATGCGATCGGTTCTAAATATATTTTTTTATAATTGAGGGAATAAGTGATATTTATTGAGGGAATAAATTGATTATTTTCAATTCAAAGTATTCTAAAATATTAGTTGACACTAAACTTTAAAATCAATCATTATTACAAACGTAAAACCTTTATTACGGTCGTATCACGAATAAGTTTTGTCTTTCTATTGTTAGTGTCACTGTCACCACACATTACTTCTGTCTAAAACAAAGGCTTTTTCTTATGGGGTTATGTGACACTTTTAAGCATTTAATAATACGGTCAATATCTTTTTTGTTTTTGAACATATTAAATTTATAACCGCTACAAAAAACTTAAGAATCAAAAAGTTTAAAGTCAGAATTTAACGTTTTTTTAAGCGTTGTAATAAAAAGAGCGTGCGTTGCGCTCGCCACGGTGCAGTTCGTTGTACCGCGCGGATCAGCTGTGCGTGATAATGCCTACGTTTAATTAAGGATAGTTTAATGATTATTATGAAAGATAATGACCGTTAAAAAATAAAGTCATGGTTAGAAAAAAACGTTTTTTTTTTTACAAAATAAACCCTTATTAAGCGTATTCTTTACACTTGACCCTATTATTCCACCAAGCCCTGGCAGGTAATTTGATTCCATCGTATATATATTTTTGTTATTATAAACCTTGTCTATATTTCTATTTTTGGAGAGCTACATATATAAAGACCATGCCCAAATTGAAACAATTTTCTGTATTAAAAACAGATTCAGAAATGAAGCAGTCTACTAAATAGATAAATTATTATTCTATGTTTTGAAATAATTCTATATAAACAACTTACCCCAAAATATCAAATATCCTAACTTTAAACCCAACCCGTAGGCTCCAATATTAATTGAGATCATTTTATAGTTTTTGGTAAGATGGTGTACCAAAACGAAATGTTCGTATATGAATCGCAATGTTAATTTTTTTTTATTGCTTGCCATGTCAAATATTTCGAAGTATTGGTATTTTTTTCTGAATTTCGACTTAAAGTAAATGTCAACTGACTTTCGCTTGGTTTTATGGGCCATTCTCCCTATGATGATTTTCAGCTATAGGGAAGGCAAGTTCCAGAAGTGGGGTAATCAATTGATTCAAGATTGTGAAGTAGATGTGTGGTATAAATTGCAAACAATAGGTTGGTAACCTTACTCTGTCCTTTGACCTGTAGGAATAGCTATAAAATAATTATGTTTTGTTTATTTCGTACAAGTGGGAACAAACATGCAACTGCCTGACGGTATATGACTTGTAGCCTTATTACGAAAGGTTAAAAACAATATTCTCTAAAAACCATATATCTTCGCTGTACAAAACTCCATTTCTTGGTAGATTGTACAAACATAGTGATGCGTGTATAATATAACTATTTAAAACAATATATTAAACCCCTCATTATTATGTTTGTTAGCTGACCCGGTAACGCGTTGCTATGGTAACGTTAATTGATACAATGGAAAAAGAGCGGACAGACAAACAACAAATTTGTGTTTTTAAATTATAGATTTAACTTCAAACATGGAAATCATCAAAATGATGATATGGAAACAAAGAACAATGCTTGCATGAAGGGTTGCCAGATCTTAAAACTGAAAAACCGGACAGACCAGTCAGTTTAGCCGGACATTTGGCTAAAAAGGCAGGACACCCTTAATTTTTTAGTCGTTCTAAAGTAAAACAAGGCTTTTTATCATTTAACATTAAACTAGAGTGGGGTGGATAAGGAATGGCGGAGTGAGGTAGGGATGTTCATGTAAAATAATTATCGATATTTTTTTTCGATATAATATATAGGAGTGTTGTATCGATACTTTGCGATATATCGAATATAATAAATACTGTCCTCCTGGAGGACGGTGCTAGTCTAGTTGCTGGCGCTAACGATACAACGTGAGGCGGGCAGAGCGGAAATCAACACATGAAAAAAATGGTCTGTGTCCGGCTCTAACCGCCTGTCAACCCTTGTTGCATGACTTATATACGGTAGGTGATAATAATTTCTCTGAGTGTATAAAGACACGTCATATATTCGATTTAGAGCAATAACTCAGAAGTTGTGTACAGTTCAATTTATAGAGAATCATTAAGAATTCAATGCGCAACTTCGGTTGGCACACGTTCCGCATGTAACTTATTGGTCCCTAATTTTGTTAAGAAAGTTAGATTATACCGTTTTGGTAGTATTTGTATAACAAAACGTAGGTGACAAATAAAATACGATCCATTTTATATTACATTATGATTGCTCCAGATTTTGCTGATAGGTAATCATCAACACTGACATCGTTTACCCTTAATAGAAATATAAAAACCTTTTCGCCCTGAGCTCGAAAAACGGAATCAATTATGATACGCAGAAATTACCCTGTCAAAAGTGAAAATGAGAAAGTTTGAGTTACATGTTATTTATAGAATAATCAAAGATTACTTTCAGCTGCGCCCATACCAATTTCCCGAGAAAATTATTTATGTAAGACCACTTTACTTTAAGGATGTTTAACTGAGATACTCGTAGAAATTCATTGGATCAAAATAATACATGTAAATAAGGAGAACTGTATATCACATTAGGTGATTATAGGCACAAACCACTTATTAGAAATATTTCACCGATCTGTAATGTAGGCATAAACTGTGAAGCGACGGCTTTTATTGTTTGTGTAATGATCGTGGAATTAATTTATCATTGGCCGTGTGAAGTCCGTTGAATAAAATTAACTCTTCACATTTAAGGTACACAAGTACCTTAACAATATAATACATGTATATTAACAATATAATGATATACTCGTATATATATATGAATATCAGCTGGCGTAGTATCCATAACACAAGCCTTAGAGAGCTTAATTTGAGCTAGGGTATAAATGTAAGAAATATGATCATTATTATTATTTGCTCTGATCCTATCTAAGTATCTATCCTAAGCACACAAAGCACCTGTGTTGTGAGATGGAGCCAAATCCGCGAATCCAATCCTGGTCACTGGCCCAGGCATTGAAACGAACAGTAAGAAGTCGTCATCATCACGAGGAATTTATTTGTATGAGACCATTCTTATACGGACGTAGAGTTTTCTGTTTAAAGTGGAGCTACCATTACTGGAGAAACTTCTACATGACAGAAAACTGTAGTTGATAATTTTGCAACTACTGTTATAAGGGTAAAGAAATATGGTTAGCTTCTGTAACAGGGTTGGTGCTATGCTATAAAAATATCTATCAACCCCGCGTAGTATTTCTTTCATCTCAATCTCGCCCGGTTGCAACGCGTATAGTAGCAACCATTTAGGTAGATGTTTATAACAATTTTACAAATCTACAATGTTACGGCAAAACTGTGTCGACGACTACGATGAATACGATTTTATATATAACCCAACTATATTTCAACTTTGCACTCGCCTACACTATAGCAATAAGAAATCACTTTTTGTCACTGAATTATATAAGTATGTCTGAGTGAATTCTCATAGTGCTTTTCTGCGAGGTAGATTAATGTTTCCAACGGGTCGTCACTCTGTGTCTGTTTAGCATAAGACCAAATCTACGGTTTTTCCACAAACATACGCAATCCGGGGAATGCTATTACAAATGTAGCTACGGAGGAATTGTCACCCCTTGTCCTTACGTTTCCAATTATATCTATATTTCCAGTTTTTCTATTTGATAACTAAACCTTGGAATGACCAGAGTTATAAGCAAGGAACTGTGTGCAACTGAAATCGCTACTGACAGAGTCATAATATCCATTATCGTCCATAATAACTGCCTACCACTTCAAACTTTTCTCGTTACGGAGAGTCTATTTGTGTTACTTGTTACGGTCAGGAGTAAGTAAGTAAGCTTGACTGCCATTACATTTTATACGAGAGTAGTGTCGTAATTGTGATTACAGACAAGCTTTAGGTACTAATATTCAAATGAATACTGAAAAAAGTGCGCGACTGCTCCAAATAATTTTGGTTTTTGGTGATTTAATTCCAAATAAGTTGTAATGTTCTTAGTAATTAGCGTCTTCGGCCGACGATTGCGGAGGTTAAGCAGCATTAGCAAAAGAAACGTCAGACGGACAACCAAAAGTTTATTTAACCTTTGATTGAATAGGACTTATTGGTCCTGGCTTAAAATCTGATGTAAATATTAATAGAGTACAGTTACGATTTTAGGTAGATTTGACTGTAAATGTTCTTATGTCATATAATAATACAAGTTAATCAAACATGTGCTAGCATGATTGTTAACACTAGCGGCCCATCCCGGCTTCACACGGGTGGACAAAATTCTTAATTTTTTTTCTATTATTAAATATTTTTCCGTTAGTGTCATCTAGCGTCCGGTAGACGAACTACTTGCGGCTAACGCGTTGCTATGGTAACGTTATTGATACAATGGAAAAAGATCGGGAAAAAGAGCGGACAGACAAACACACAAACCACTGTGATCCTAGATTATAGATTTATGTACATTGAATTAAGCTATCTTTAAATTATTTCATCATATATATATCATATATCATTTAAATTGTATTTCAATTTAACTATCAGATGATGATCCTGAAGCAAATTTTAAATAAAGGGAGATTCATGCATCATTTTAGTCGAAATTCTCATTTGGTTTATTCGAGATTCTAGGATGAGCTTGCAAAAAGGTGAATTACGTTCCAACATTTAGACCAGCCGTACCTTACACCATGTGCAGTAATATGTTTTTAAACTAACCAATAACTATTATAGGGTATCTCATTTGGCAGCCGGTATTCAGGCGATACCAATCTGGTTATCGGACGGACTGCATGATATTAAAATCCAATATCGTATAGCTCCCGTACGCCAGGCAGCCCACTTCACAAAATTAAATTTCACGAGCAAATATTATGACGTGGCTTTCGATTAAGTTATACGAGTTGATTAAGGTCAAGAACGGGTAGTCATACTCAATTTCATTATTAGATTTTCAGGAACCCTGGTTGGATACGCCATAACATCTTCTACGGAAATAGTAAAGCAAGTAAGAAAAATATAATCAACGCTTTCATTGATTAAGGTAAACTTAAAGCATTAAAACAAAAAATATCTAAAAGTAAATAAAAAAATGTTTTCACAAAATAAGAAAAGGCATTCGAAATAAACGTTGTTTTACCTAATTCACAACATGGGTAATTTACCTTCAAAATGATACACAAAATAAACCTCTACGAACGAAACGGGATAAATTACTCGAATTAAAAACGTGAAGGTGGAGCAAACTTGCAATAAGAAAAAGATGTCGTCATGGGCCACGTTTCACTGAGGGGACTTGGAATATTAAATTATTGTCTAAGAGATGCTAATAGGGCCATTAGTTAAAAGAACGAAAACTGGGGGACACAGCTCTTATTATGCGTGGAGCAACTTCCAAGGAGCCTTTACTTCTCAAAAATATTTGCTACAAATTCTGAAAAAAAATATATAAAATAGCTTATTAAGATTAAATGTAGCAAATACTTCTAAAAAGAGTATAACTAGCGGATTCATCGTCACCAGCCTATTATATTCCTATGAATTAAGACACAGTAAAGTAAGTGGGCCATAACATAACAGATTGGTGGAAACTAACGACTGGAGATACAGTCGGAAACAACGTCTAAGCGTGCTTTCCGAAGCATTGAGGATCTCGATCTTTTGCGAAAGATGCTTCTGCAATCATAGCTCCTCGTGTAGTGAATAACACAGTTTAGGCACTCAAATGCAGGAGCCTGAACTTTTGAATAAATCCACCTGGTATAAATCACCTGATTAAATTACATTACCTTTTCTTAGGAATGTGTACGGTATTGAGTCCAGTGGCGGATTGGCACCTAACGCTGAAATTTTTTGTAGGGTTCGGAGACAACAAGCCTACAAGCGGGCCGTACCTATGTTTGTTTGCCACCATTGTGTGTAAAAGCTAATACTTAAGTGTATCGAGAAGAAATTACGAAACAATGTGTCGAGGCTATTGTGTGAAGACTTAGTTTTCAAAAACACCCATTGATTTCCACCTGGAATGGGAACGACTGTGAAGGTATTCTATGATTAAATACTAGGCACCCTAATTCGGACCTCGATGTGAACAAGTTATTTAAGGCTTTGGTAATTTCAGTTTGTGTTATTAATTTGAAATCCACACCATTATTATTTTGTAAAATCAATGCTTGATCAAAGCTTTGTAACTTTTTGAATATACAGTTTCTCTACATGTGCTTTGATAATGAAACAGAAAAAAAATTGTAAATAAACTCTAAATATATGAAATGCAAATACATGAATAGATGTTATTAAATAACTGGATAATGGAACATACATACAGAAAGTATACTAGGAGAACGCAAATCACGATGTATATAGTTGATATACTAAAAAAATGTCTCTGGCGTGAAGTGAGACTCAAATCCGCAACCTCTGGCTATCCGGACGCGTGCTCTTGACAGGCCTTTTTTATTTGTTCCCAGAATACAACAGTGTATAACTACACAATTACAACATCGAAATTTGTTTACAAGTATCAAATGATTGATAAAAATCAGATACTGCAATGTAAATAGTAATTCTTGTAAATCTTGTTATTTAAGCATTTAACTACTAGATTCTAATGTCTTTGAAATCTAGCACTTTTGTACAAATTTAAACAATATAAAATATATTAATTACGAGACCCTTTTGTGTGCCTGTGCAAACCATAGATTTTTGTGCTATATAGTGAGTGAAATTATCTTTATCATGAAGAGAGTAAGATTGTCTGTCTTTTCTTTTTCTTTTTTTATATGTGAGCAATTTCAATCTTATTAATCGCAAAAATAGTAAAGTCTCCTCAGGTCCTTCGCAACATTTTATTTATAATAAAAAAATGTAAACAAGCAAAAATATAGACATACCATATGATGTAAAAGACATATCCTTTGATCAAACATGCGCTTAAAACCGGTATAATCACTTTATCTATAAATGTACATATATAGTTGGTGTCGGCGACCATTCTGAGTTTATGCAAACTGTTTTCGCTATCTAAATCTTTTGGAAATAAAGTCAATGTGATTACAAGCGGCAGAACGAGTTTGTCTAGTATTTGAGACCCTCAGTTCTGCAAACGTCGACGGGAAAGGAAAACTTCTTTACATCAGGTAACCTAATACTTAATTGCCACTAAGGTGACATGAAATAAAATTTAACACATTAAGTGATTAAATCTAACACAAAATTGCTGATAAGTGCGAATTGTGTCCCTCGCAAAATTCGGATAACTCGTATTTTTTTACTAATTTTACTTTTTTTTATTTGAGTTTTATTGCCTAATATAAAAGTATCAAATTCAAATACGTCAATTAAAAATAAAACATCTTTTTCAACATTGAGTTGGGTCCACAAAGAGAGCCCATACCTACAGGGAAAGTATAGAAAGTAAATTTTAATATTCATAGCACGATCGACAAATAGCAAGGTACCCGATCCCGTAGGTACAATATGGATGTAGCTGTGTTTTCAAAAGGTGAAGAAATAAGGATGAGGTTAGAACTGAGCGTGGTTAAACATACATTCTACAATTATTAAGGTTCTTCGTTGGATCAACTTGACAACTTAATTAAAAAAATAATAAAATGATCTGTATGCGTTTTGTATATTAATGTGCTTGGTGCATCAATAGTATTAAATAGTCATATACTTCATACATTAGTCTATGTAATAATACACTGTAAAGTGAATGTGATGCGTGGTGGGTGCTAACGCTCATAACAGCAGATGGGGCGAAGGGTTTTGTTTTGGGTCAGGGAAGCGACATTGCCTCTTCTAAAGCAAGGAAGATCTCAAGATAATAAACTTTTGGCTAGTCATTCGTTAAGCAGCTCTTGCGAAAGTTTGTTAATCTTTGCATTCAAATGCCGAACGCACTAACCACTGCGTCATCAAGCTCCTCACTTTTATATAAGTGAATATTGAACTTCGAAAAGCCGTCTGCTTTAGGCGAAAGTGGGTCCGTTTTCCGCCTACAGACAATTTTTTCAAAAACATTTTTTTTTGATTGCCACGTCATTATCAGCCCTAATGTTCTCATCTTAGAGGAATAGACCAGTCTAGAGCAACAGATTAACGTTCCTTACGAAGTACGAAGGAACTAAGGATTGTTTTGGTCACCCATCCAAATATCGGCCCTTTATCTACGCAGTCATGGGCCAAGCTCTTGTCTCTTAATCTTAATCATCGTAAGCGCAAATATATATTAAATAATTAATTTGTTAATTTTCAATTGTAAAATTCTGTAACATTTGCGAATCCTTTGTAAAGATACACGAGACTAGCAACACATCTGTATACTCATGAATCCTTCTCAAAGTCCTCCCCGTGCGAGTTAATTAATTTCCCTCACCACAGAGCTTTGTCCTCACAGAAGTTGAAGTATCCACCAACTTACCTGAAACGAAATTGGAAAGATTAATATCATTTTCGTAATAAAGTTTATAATTTGCATATGGAAGTTAAAGTAAGATATTTTTTATTTCAATGAGATTTATTTTATATCATATAAATACTAATGAAAACTTTTTTACACGCAACATTAAAAATATCTTAACTATTAAAAGTGGGTGTGTGTGTAAATAATAATACATATTTGGCGCCAAATCTTCAATTATACTTTGGGCGTCGACCTTAGTTCAAAGATGTTAATCGTTACAGATTTTGCGATGACTTAAGGTATCCAGTTAAAATAATTTGTCTTGTGTATGTATGCATAACATCCCTACTTTTATACTTTTCGATTACTTCGTCTATCATCCAGTGACAAAGGTTTTTTCGAACATATATAAACAAGGTTACTTTAAACCCATGAAAACTTTTTTATGGATGATTACTATAGCGTAATTTTGTATTACCAGTAAAAAAATCTGAAGTTAACGTAGACAAGTCCACAACTTGATGACAAATGCTAGAATTATATATTTGCATGATTTTTTGTTATGAGCGCTTCGTAGTGCATCTTAATTCACACTGTGGCAGCAAAGAAAAGTACACTTTTGCTACCAAGTCTTTGCGTACAATTTAATTTACAAAAGCGTCTTAATACAATTTTTGATGGCGGTACTATCATTGCGTCCTATTCAATGTCGCCACTGACGTACAGTAGCTGAGCCACCGGGAATGTTCATACTATGTCTAGAACTGTTGTCTAAGCTAAGATATGAGCCTTAAAACATTGTATGAGAACTGAACGTAGCATGAAGACTGTTAACTAAAATAGGTCCACTGTAATGTTTTTTCGCGCTCCCAATATAACAATGTCTTTACATTTATATATGAATATGACATGAATATTCATTACAGGTAATCTTAAATTTAATTGGCTACAAGACGTAATTTAATAACTAATACGGTTTATTTTGATGAGGCAAAAAAATCACAAATGCTGATGGTCGTAGTCGGTATGCCAGAAGAAAAATATTAAATACGAATCTGAAGCGAACTTTTTAAACTCTTATATATTCTGTTATGTACTGGTGAAAAAAAGACATTAAGAAAAACTAAAAGCATAAAAAAATAATTTCAGTATGAGTTGATAATTTGCGCGCCCTTTCCGACAGTATAATGAGGACCTAAATAGTAACGTTTCCTGTTTTCGCGGCCACAGATTATGTAACTTGTCAGTTTGCCAGCTGCCCAGGCCGTCCAGGTGACCTCACCAACATTTGTTGACATGCGTTGTGATTCATATGTTCTATTCCAATGTATCTATTCATAATTTTGTATTAATGGGTGCGTGTGTAAAATTCTACATTTCGCTGCAATTGGTGTAGAACTGTTTATAAAGGTTATTTGACACTTTACCAGCTTTGAGACTTTAGATCAATTCTTTGATCTTTGGTAGAATATATTCAATCTCAAATTTTGTAGCGCCTTTTTTTTGTTATGTATATAAATTATGAAGAAATGATAACGTACTCGTTGATCATCGTCAGCCTATTAAAGTTCCTATTGTTGGGGCACAGTCCTTCCCTATGGATTAAAACACAAGAAGAAAGGACCATAACGCGCCACGTGTTCCTAGTGCAGATTGATGGCTGTCACGACTGCAAATGCAACAAGGACCTTCGGTTTGCTGTGACTCCAAAACACGAAGTAGCTTGAGAAAGTAAATTTGGTCATAGGCGGATCTTGCGCAACCTCTGCAACCAGAAGTCTCACAAATGAACCGCTGCACCACCAAGTTCCTCGCATTCTTTTGTCATTTAAGAACATATTTTTTTAAGAACATAATTAAAATAAAATAATAATAAATAATAAATATTTCCTACATTCACACCAATTAACCTAGCCCAAAGTAAGCACTTTTAAAGGCTTGTGTTATGGATACTAGGGTAACGGATAGACATACATATATCATACATATATCATACATAAATAAGTAAAATTCATAGAAATATATAAAAACATCCATGACTCAGGTACAAATGCTCGTATTCATCATACTAACATCTGCCCCTTCCGGAATTCGAACCCAGGACCGTCGGTGCGAAAGGCAGGATCGCTACCGCTGCACCAAACGGTCGTCAAAAGACACACGGTACGTACGTACGCATATTTTTCGTTAATCTTAAGACAAAGCTATTAAATATATTGTGCCTTCAAGATATAATTGAAATTTTAGCCACTGTTTTTTTGTAAGGACCCACGACAACTTTTGTATGAATCTCTAGAAACAAATCACTTGATATAGGAGGAACATTTAACTTTGATCAAAGATTTAAGAGGTAATGCCTAATAATACTTTGTAACTGTCGATTTTAATTATATTTCATAAAAATAGGTAAGGTAAGCAATTAAAAATGAACAGTTTTTCATCGAATGAAAATAAACCATTGAGTAAATTAACTGTGAATATAAAGTATTCCTTGTACAGATCAAATGTCGAATTTAAAGAAAATTATAATATCTCTCTTCTCAATCATTAAATTAGCCGGCCCTTTTTTACAGTAGTAATTTCATCGAAAATAGCCCCGGTGTTGACACACATCCGTGCTCGAATAGAAACTGTTATTTCTGTAAGCCTGAAGAGTCTAATGACCAGAATGGTTGTTCATATTAAATTTAGGCTATTATGACGTAATGATTCTACTTTTAGAATCCCTTATTCTGTGATTCATTATAACAAAACTCACAACAAATCTTTCAATTAAAAATGCAAGATAAACAATAGATTGTACTGAGAGGAAGACTATAGCTCAAAAAATTAATTAATTCTTTGATCTAGCTCTTTTTCTTGATTGATTGTACTACTTAAGATTCACAATCGTAATAACTGAACCACGCAGTAATTACTGAGACCAGTTTGCGTTTGGTTCAATTTAGAACTTAAAAGAAAGCTTGGAAATCTGATGGGTGACCAAAAATTTACGGGTCGATTTATCCTGTAGGTACTTTGGAAGGCCTGTAGAGACGTTAATTATGGTAAAATTAAGGGAAATATCTGTGCTGGTTTAACAGAAAGTGGGTGGTTTGAATCCTACCCGCAAGAAGATTTTTTATCAAACTTTTTCCATATTAAAACTTAAGTATTATTTGTGTTAAGAAATTATGATAAAAGTCAATGTACTCTGATTAAATTAATATTTGCTACAATAATAATTAATATAAAACTTAATATATTTATTTTAAAAATATCTTGGTGTATTAATCGATAATAAATTGCCTAAAGTCTTCTTTTGTAGTACGGACGTAAGGTAGCGAAAAGCGGAGATTTGTTTGACGTGGGTTTGTATAAACACGCTATCTCGGGAACTCGGGAACGAAAGAAATGTGATGAATGGAGTTATAAATAATCACCCGATTTCCGAAGACTTTAATCTTGTAATAATGTAGGCGTGTGTATCATAGATAACATTTATTATGAAAAATGTTTGGCTTTCATTTATGAACAGCCTCTATCGAGTTATTAATAATTTCATTTAAGAGCTCTAATATGGTATATAATAACAAAAATATTTGATTATGAAAACAACACATGTAGGTATAAGAAATAAACTGAAAAAGTGAAACGTAAACATTTCAAATAATCCATTTTAAACTAAACATAAATTTATGCCTTTGACAGTAAAATATTGATTCTCAACAGCAACTATATTGAATCAGCTTAATCAAAGACGGGAAGCAATGATATTACAATATAGTCTTTACAATTCATTAGACTGAATTAGTGGATATAGTTAAACGATAGATTGATAAAGATTCAATTTGTCATACTCATTTGAATCTGCTTAATGTCGATAAAATTTTGATTTCACTTCACTTTAACGTTGTCTGTTCTATTTCTCAAATATATTAATCTTAGAAGATATCTATCTTACAGAGATCCACCGTTGGTAATTTTAGTTGGTAATTAATTTAAACTATATTTATAATGAAGGTTAAAGTATTTTTTATAAGTTTTGTTAGTTTTATATATATATATATATATATATATATATAAGTATAAGTATATGTATAAGTATTCGTATTATAGTGAACAGGACTTTAAACGTTGGAAAGCTTACCTAAATGTACTTTTTAATTTACTCAATAGCATACTATAGAGTAAAGAGTGTTCGTTAGGTTCAAAATCGTTGCTTCCTAAATGTAATGGTAACATTAAATAGAAAAACTAAGGAAGTTACAAGCTAATTAGACCATTAATTACACTGCAGTCATTTCTAAATAAGCTAACGTTCGAAAACTGAGTCAAATAGCTGCTGAAGTCACAACATGGCACGTAGAGAATTTGCAAACAGTTCCCACGCGGTTAGGGTTGTCAGGCTCACATTAAAAACAATCGGACCCAATATTTGAGATGAAGAAATATTTTGGAAATATTTCAAAATCGAGTTAAGCTTATAACAAGATAGCATAAATATTTACTTTGATGGATGTAACCTTAATGACAAAAAAAAACTAGCTGACCCAGTAACGTGTTGCTATGGTAACGCGTATACAATGGAAAAGGAGCGGGAAAAAGATCGGACTGACAAACACACAACAAATTTGTGTACTTAGATTTTTTGCAATAACATTAATGTATCATGATTTGAAGGATTATAAAAAAATGTATATAAAATGTGAAAAAGGACACCAAAAGCTCCTCAGGCATTGTGGCCTGGTTTATTAGTCTGCCTAGCAAACAAAACCGGTCCATTGTAGCTCTAATGAAACAAAGAATTACTTCTTTAGTGTATAAGGCAAACATATTTGTCTCAATTTTCATTTAATATATTTAAAGACATTGCTCGAAAAGGTAATTAGCAAAGATGACGCTATCGGATATGATTATATGGAAACATGATATTTTGTGTTTTACAATTTCTATGATTTGTATTGTGATTTACAAATATACATGATGACAATAATATCGTTTTAAATAGTTTGCAATACCTTTTTTGTCATCATAAATAAATAAGTTAAGTATTATTATTTTTGCTATAAAAATTGTAGTATTAATTAGTAAAAAAATGTGAACACGAGACATACATCTTCTAAACGTGCCAAAATGCCTTGCATTAGTCATGTCGGTTTCGTGGAAACCCTAAGTACAGGAATCTGTGATGCTGATGCGTTTCGATTAAACAGGCCTAATATGCGGATGAAATACCTTCTGTGGCAGATCGTAGGCATTGAAGTTTATAGCCTTAATTCCTATTAAATTTATGGGATTGTCGACTATTGAATACAAATTGGAGTAATGTCCAGTTAATACGGTTTGGGATTGCCAATGATCAAATTACGCAATTTGATTGGTTATTTTATACTGGAATTAAATTTTGTTGTGTTATTGAACAATAAATATGTTTGAAATAATATAATTGTTGGAACAGAATATACTAGCCTATGACTCAGCGTAAAGGAAAGAACTTCCGCCGAGCTAGGTGTATTTGTTCGGAGACTGCTGTCCAATTGTGTTCTCCGTTGAAACTTGTTTTTATATCAGAATACGTAATAACTTTGCCAAGGTGACGTGTTTCAGATTGCCTTTGTATTGAGTTTACGTCACATATCGCGTTACATCTACGCACCATGTTTTCATTTGTATTTTTCACAGATCCAGAATTTTTCTTTATTCACAACGTCCTATGTAGCACTAAAAATCGATCTCTGGAAAAACTAATCACTCCGATGTTGTTTAATTAATAAGTCAATAATTTCTAGGCCCTCAATACGTTACAAATGAAAATGATTTTTTTATTATGAAGTAATGTAATATTAGTAAAACATATGTACATATTTATTAAAGTCTCAGTAAAAAATAAAGAAACAATTGTATTCGAAATGGCCACCTTTGACTTCTACACAGGCCTTTAATTTGTCTGGCCACGAATCTATGGATTTATGCACTGTTTCTATGGGAAATTTCGCCACTGCTTGTTCCAGAGCAGGCCATATCCTCTAAAACTGACCATAATTTGTGGTCTAAAGAGTTGAAGTCTGGGCTAGATGAGGGCCAGTCTTCAGCTCTTATAAAGTACGGGACGTTGTTACACTTCTAAATTTCTTGCATAAAAGTAATTGTTTATTACGTTATGATGTTTATGAAACCAACTGTTGGTCTTCTTCGTACGTACGAGGTGAGTTGTTTGTATATTTTCTAAATAATGACTAATTTTTCTGTTTATTTCCGTTTTGCACTAACTGGCTGGCGCAGTGGTAAGTGCATTTCGCCTATAATTGCAGAGATTAAGCAATTTTGGGGGCCATGTGTATCTTTGGTCGTCAACAGGTCCGCGCTCCACTCCCTGCTAAAATCATTGCTCGTGATACTTTATACAAATGACCTAATATTATTAATAATATATTTCGATTATTGTTCGCGTCAAGTCAAATATGATTTTTTTTCTTCTATGATGGATGAATAAAATCAGGGGCAGATTTAGCCGTTACCCACCACGGCACCTACGGCTTCTAGCGTCTTCAAAAGCAGGAATATGATAAATATATAGTAATTTTTAATCACCCCACTGGCTTTATTACTGTTATTACTTATTATAATTTACTGGCTGTAAATATTTTGACTACCTATCGTGGAACAAATTTGTCAACAAACTTTTTTGGAACTTATTTATGACGTGAAGATATAGATATATCTTCACGTCGTAGAAGATATTCGCGGGAGATTCTGAGTATCTACGCTTTGCGCAATTACAGACAAAAAGATTGTTTCTTGAATATTGATAACATGATTACATGACAGGACTGGATCGATGACAATATATCTATAGTAAGCACTTTATTGGTCACTTATACGTAAAACAGTTTAAGGCCGTATTTCTATGCATGAGACAAAAGCATTATCAGCGACAATAAACGACAACGTTGTGTAAATCGCAACGCTTTTATAGCTGGTGGTATGGCTCAAATGATAGCGGTAAAAAGAGAAGTGATTGCTAAAGTTTCTTAGGAAACTTAACAACGTAATTTCTCTTAATCAAATGGTGATTCCTTTCTTGAAGACTAATGAGATATTCATACTAAAACCAGCTAGAGAATCGCAGCGTTAAACGATGACATCAGTCTGGATGTTCGCACATTTAGCAACGAGCGATAACTACAAAAAATATCCTGCCATATCTATTTTTCTGTACGGCCGTTAGTAAATATGGAAAAATAAAGGTCTTTAAAATTTTATGAAATAGTATAAATATATACGAATTGTGTAATTAGAAACCATCCATGCACGGCATAGGTCGAAGACAAGTTGACGAGGAAGATATAACGTAATAGACTGTTACTGTAACATAATGTGTATTACAGTAACCTCAGTAATCAAGCACATCACACTTACCAGGAAAGATAGAATGATTCAGTGCGCAACTTTATGTAATGAGGTGCACTCTATGTATTACTGGGTATTTGGCGATAGAAAGCAGTTTATTTAATTCATAAAAAATCTAGTTTGTACATATGCGAGTGTAAACCCAAAAAAAACCTGTTTCCTTCAGTAAAGTGCAATGTTGTGTATGCAATGATGTAGAACAAATTTTGATGGCTCAAGGTTTATCAGAAAACAAAGTCCAGGTGAAGGTCAACTATAGATGTTTCCCGCTCATAGTTCCACCACGTTCGCGTCGCTGGTCGCATTCAGACAAGCCACACACTACTGGTTCGAGCTTACTGAGGTCGCAGGGCATCTGGCGCGCACACATGTTCCCGCTATTTTTATCGAAACCATTCACAGGCCTGATATCGGCAACGCCTTTAAAATTATTAAAAACGTTGTTCGCGTATGAACTACTTTTGTTAAATATCTAACGTATAAATCTCAGTAAGAATAATCTCATTAACAAAATTTTAATGGCTCAAACAGGTATTTAAAAAAGATAACGAGATCTAGCAAAAGAAATACCTAACTTATAAATCTGATAGCATTTTTTATTTAGAAAGTAGCATTATTTAAAAAAATAATGCTACTTTCAAAATAAAAAATGCTAAATAAAACATTTTTCAATTAACTGTTACGTGTTTTTAACAATATTTACTCCACCGCTATCATTATTACTAAAGGAATCTTATGTATATGTTTGTAAGCTACGCTATACGTTATCCGGCTTAGTTAGCACACATACAGGCATCCAGCACGCTTTTAGGCTTGTGGTTACCATCTCTCCCGTACACTCCAATGTGTGCTGTTAGATAACAGAAATTGGGTGTCGGTATTAATATCAAATGTGTTACACAGGAATACAAGAACGTCTTTGAACTAAGCTAACAATAGCAATATCTTGCCTATACAAAAATGCCAACTGTACTGCTTTACTTTCCTTTTTTATCCCTATTTATATTTCAATTATCATAGTCATTATATAAGTTGCACCTTATGTACATCTCATAAAGAAAAAAGCTTTATTCCAAAACCTATTAACATTTTCTAAATTAGTTGACAATAACAAAAGAAAAAGTAAAATATTTAAACATTTTTCAGCAAGCAGTTTTCTCCGAAAAGTTTTGTAGTCGTCATTAAATATGTCGATATCAGATGTATTCTCGTTAGTATTATTATACCTGATGCATACGAGGGCGGTTCAAATATTATGGAGACAAACGCTGTAGATGGCGAGCATGTATGTTTTGAAGATCGTGGCTTGAGTATGTGATATCTGGGTCCCTTAACAGTGTGGCATAGTTTTCGTCGGGAGCGCATATTTCAAGCGCGTGCTACGACAATGAGTGAATGTCAAGTGCCGACCGTCGCACGTATTGTCATTCGTTTTTTAGTATGGGAAGACATTATAAACACATTTTTCTGCGTTTGCGAAGTCAGTTCGGTAGTGAGTGCTTGAGTAGGGCTGCTGTGTTTAAATGGGCCAAAGCATTCAAGAATGGCCGCGAAACCGTCGGGAATGAGCCGCATGATCGTCGACCGCGAACCAACATTCGCTGAGTAGAAAAACTCATTTTGAAGGACTGTAGGATGAATGTTCAAGACATTTCGGCTAAACTTGGCATCAGTATTGGTAGTGTAGAATCTGTCATCCACGAACACCTTCAATATCGCAAAATAACGGCGCGATGGGTTACTAAACTGTTAAACTTCGAGCAAAAATTCACGCGGTTTTTTAATGCTAATCTTCACTACAGGCGAGACATGGGTACACTATTACACTCCCGAAGGCTAAGGTTATGTGTACTGTTCTGGGACTAGCGGGGCATACTGCGCAATCAACGTTCCATCAATGTTGCATACTACTCTAACTTTCTGAAAACACACGTGAAACCCGCTTATCGCCCGAAACGAAGGAGCATTCCAGCGAAGTGCGATTCTTCTCCAGGATAACGCGCGCCCTTATACTGAGCGTCTCACGCTCAATACAATATCGGAACTGGGGTGGGAGGTACTGGAGCACTCCCCCTTCAGTCCGGTTTTATCACCCTGCGACCACATGTTTGTACCACTGAAAGAAGCCCTCAGAGGTCAAAGATTTAACACCGACGAGGTAGAGGAGTTCGTGAGCACATGGCTGTCCGAGTTGTCCAAGGAATTCTTCGATACCGGCATCAAAAAGCTTCCGGAAAGGTGGACAAAATGCGTAATTAGGTAGGAAAATTACTTAGAAAAACTGTAAATTTTTTCGATAGTGAATAAACGTGTATTTGTCTCGATCATATTTGAACTACCCTCGTATTTTAGTTAGGTTGGTGTAAACCAAGATTAGTTCCACAATATGGTTTATGAAACAAGTTAGAACATCGATGACGTGGATTGTTTTGACAGTTTCTCAATCCTAAGGCTAAGTAGTAAGCGCACTATGGCGCTTTAAGAACCGAGTCACGTTCAGGTGCTTTTGCGGGCTCTTAGGGATTTCCTAAAAGTTTGTTCAAATTATTTTCGATATCGTATACTATTGCTCTATCAATTATACTCGCATTGACTGAGAGCAGTATTTTCTGTAGTTTTCGACAGCCAAAATAGTTAAAACAAATTTAAAGAAGCCCCATTGAGCAAATGGAGTTCGGATTCACGTCACAAGCTTAAGTTTGAGGCATAGGTAATGGGCCCGAAGTACCCTTCCAGGCTTTCATCGTCCAACAGCCGTCATTGTCACCAAGCTAAGTACAGCTTGGTAAAGCTTATGGTTATTGCATATGCATTGCATTGATATATGCATTAATTTGATTTATTTGTGCATGTCGGTTTTCCATTTCCGTTTTCGCATGAATCTCACGGGTACTTTCTTTGATGACCAGTTGGTGCAGCGGTAACGATCCTGCCTTTCGCACCTTGGGTTCGAGTCCCGGAAGGGGCAGATGTTTGTGTGATAAATGTGAGTATTTATATCCGAGTCATTGGCTAGACTAATTGATGTGAATGTAAGATATATTATTATTATTCTCTGCATAAAATTGATACGAGACTGGGACCATGAGAAACTGAGACTACGCTAGGAGTCGTAAATTACCACTTAAAAATGAATCGCATGTAATGTTAATTGTACAGTAATTAAAAATATAAAGTTATTCAAAAAATATTACAAAAATGTTATTTAAAAGTTTATCCAAGGTATTCTTACTATTCGATGTAGGTATTTTTACATTTATCACCAGACTGAGCAGAACCTATATATTACCCATAAAATTCTCCTTATTTCGAAATGGTATTAAGGGTCCTTTAAAAATAAAGTTAAATGGAACCTTTGAAAATTAACGATTATATTATAGCAAAATTTCATAATATAATCGTTAACAATTTCAATAAAATGTTAGTTTTTATTAAGCGTCCCAATCTACTACCATCAGTTTTATGAGAAGAACCAACTTTTTACCCGCGACTTCTCGTGAGCGTGAAAATTTTGATGTGTGTCTATATGAGAAAATTCTCCACTCGTTCTTATGGCAATCGTGCATTTTATCAGTATAATCTACATATGTTAACAAAAAAACGACTTCAAAACTGATCTTTTTACCTCCTTCGAAGGTAAAGGCGTGATGTTATGTTATGTGATAGCGTAAAAATGCATATTGATGCGATAGTCGCAATCGCGGTTCATTTTCTGTCATTTTGAAGAGTTCCGTTGTCAGTCTCCGAAACTGAGGATCAGATCTTAATGAAATTTAAATGGGTCCATTTGGGAATAACCCCCTTTTAGACAAGAAAATAATTTTAAAACTATATGACATGAAAAAATTAACGTCCGAATTGATACCCTCCTCCTTTTTAAAGTCAGTAAATAATTAACTACATTTTACTTGAATGATAAGTATTTATAAATAATTTGGAAACCCTTCTATTAATACTATAGAAGTTTAATTCAAAATTTAACACTCCGTTTTACCCCCTTGGGGATTGAATTTCGCAAAATCCCGTCCTAAAAGGAAGTTTTATATATATATATATATTATAACTAGTGGTGCCGCACCACTAGACCTTACTTTCAAACAGCCCTTATTTTATTATTCAACAAGTTGATAAACAAAACATTAATGAATACTTCGTTTTATTTCTAACTTTATAGATTATGTGCGGGAAGAATCAGAATACCATGAACCACTGACCTGACTATGTTAACACAATATTTAAAAAATCAATTATTCAGATTGATTAATTCAATTTTATTATTCAATTCAGAAAGTATCCTAAAGTTTCAATTCAGAAAGTATCCCTAATGTGCTCGATAGATATTCTACACAGCTACGGCATAGAAACACGTGTTTATAATGTACAGTTGTACATGTACTTGTGTTTTAGTCTAGATTTCTAAGCTAAGAACTCAAGTAATGTAACACATGCTTTTGAGATGAAATATCTTCGAAAGATTTTGTACTATAGAAGGTAAAAGTATGCAGCTAACGGCGATAAAAGAAATGTAAAGCAGGGTATTGCGTCATTAAAATTTGTCATTTATATGGACGTGGAGTATTTGATTTGCTGACAATTTTATGTTATGTCATAATCAGTAGGTACAAGTCCACTGCTGGACATAAGCATCCTCTACAGAGCGCCAGAAGGAGCGGCTTTTAGCAATTAGCAGCCATTAACTGCCCTCAACCATCATCAGGTCATCAGTTCACCTAGTTGTTCTCTACACTGCGACATCCAATTCGTGGTCGCCACTCGAAAAAACCTTTCTTCCTCAACAGTCACCAGTTCTGCTTGGGATGTGGTCAGCTCATTATCATTTCCGTGTGGCGATTCGAAAATTACGATCTCCAACATAGACGGTCCCGCGACTGCCGGCTTGCAATTGTTGCTCGGCAATTGTTGTAATAAATTCGAACCTACATAATTATTCCTTTGAAAAATATTTTATGTACATGCAAAATTTGTATTGCTACTTTTATTCAGATTTTATAACAAAACTATATTCCTTTGCGCAAAAAGAATAAGATTTCCATGGATTTCGATTTGTAAAACATAAAATTATTTAAACACACCGTCAACAGAGTAGAAAAAGGCTTCGATTCCCGATTGCCTTGCTTTTAGTAAACTCATGGCAAACAATAACAGTACAATAGAGCTTTTAGACAGACAGATGCTTTTGTCTGGCTGGTAAACGACAGGTTCTTTCTAAATGCATTATTGACGTATAGATACGATACAAGAAAACTTTGTGGAAAACCTTTTTGTAATTAACAAACGTAAATTTGAAGGTGTATACTGTAATTATACCTAAACGTTGCGTGTCAGCGATACAATCTAAATTAAGGGTAAGGACTGATTTTAGAATGATGAATTATAAGAAAAAGTAACATTTAAAGGAGCGATTAAACAGAAAGCGACATAGAAAAATTGTCTCTGGCAATGAATTCAACTGCCATAATCGTATTCATTTTTGATTGCTCATCCACGTTTTATTATTTTTAGTTATATGGCAACCACTACCTTTAATTTTTAAGTTTGAACATTATTAAGAATCTTTTGTCAAAGATTATACCACTATAAGTGAAGCTACATAGTTAATTTACCTATCTTTTTAAGTTAATAAAACATAATTAAAAAATAAATGAAAAAATGAAGACAGCAATAAAAATATCTCTTTTATAAACACTATACTTATGACTCCTTAGTTTAACCACATTTTTACAGAGTTTAATTATAAACAAATAAATATAACATAGGTATGTGTGTGTGTAAGTCTCTCTCTCTCTCTGTGTATGTGTACCTACCATACATGCGTAATGTGAGTAATGTTAAACTATATAAAAAAAATTGCTATTTGCACTTTTTCTCTAAATAAATTTTACCTGTGCCTGTATTTTCTTAAAAATGGGCGCAAAGATTTTGCTTCACGTATAAATATACACATAAGGGAAAGTGAGCATAACTTTCCTTATTCCTTTGTCTGTACTAACTAATGAGGGTTAGGGTATAAGACTACCGAATTCAGTCATTAGTAGTTATTTAACGAATTTAATTTACCGAAGGTTAGAATACCGAATAATTAAGACATTCTGCATCGCGGGTCCCTGAGTTTCGGATACCCCTAAAGGATTTTTGGAGAATAAACGCATCAAGGTTTTTCACGTCACGTGTCGTAATCATCTTATGGGTGTATGTGTATGTATGGTGTATGGGTTGTTCATCAATTACTCTATGTCATGGTGTCCTCACATAGGTGAGGTGAGTAAACGTTTGCATTACTCCTCTCACTCTCTTAAGCGACTCCAATACTTTCTTCCCTTTAAATCTAAAATAATGCTTGCGCAATATATCCTGCTCCCCATTCTCGACTACGCCGACGTCTGTTATCTGGACGTAACTAAGGATTAGCTTAATAAGCTTGACCGTCTCTAGAATCTAGCCATCCGGTTTATATTCTGACACAACTCTGGAACATATTTCCTTTGGCCATCGAAGACTGTCCATCCATCACTTTCTTTAAGACCAAATTTAAAGTTTACAATCTAACAAAATTATTTGTGAGAACATTACCAACTTACTTTCAACCGTTTACTTTAGTTATCTATTTTATCTATTTACTACTAGCTTTTGCCCGCGGCTTCGCCTGCATTTTTTTTTCAATAAAAGGTGTCCTATGTTACTTCTAATACCTCCAAGAATATATGTACGAAGTTTTATGATGGTCGGTTTAGTAGTTTTTGCGTGAAACCATAACAAACCAACGTACATTCACCTTTATAATATTAGTAGGGATATAGTTACTTAGGAAGCAATGTACCTATGTAGTTTAGATATAACAGCTTTTGCAGATTTTTTATTGAAATTATAAGTTTTTAATTTATAAATATTTTATGATCTGGACTCCAAGTTCACTCTTAAGGCTCACCCCACATAACCTTGTTTGGAAATGATCTCTTTTAGAGATAAGCCCACCATTGCTCTCTAATATATATTAATGTACTGTTTTATTACTTTATAAGTGCAATAAAGAGTATATCTTTATTTAATGTCACTTCCTTATGCATGAAAACACTAGTAAGTGTAAACCGTAATACGTTATGACTGCTGCATGTAAGTATATGTACTTACGAGTGGGTACAACTAAACAAGTAATTTATTCAAAATTTAAAGAACGTGCGTAAAATCAAACCCATAGGAGTCGTCAGTCGCTATTCAACCTCAGTAAATAATACAAATGCTAAGTCAAATTAGCTTTTACGTACAATTAGTAAGGTTAATAATCGGTGTGACATGGTACTAAAGTCTTTCCTTCCTTAATCTTATTGGGTAAATAGAATCTTCATTACTGATAATTTGTTGTATATGGATACATCTCATTGTTACTCGTAATGTCTAAATAATTTAGTCACAAAAACTATTTTATCAACAAGCCTTTAATAGATTTATGAGTTAAGATCTTGTTTACTTAGTTACTAGCTTAGTAACTTTCATCGAGTTTCGTTCGAGCGTTTTTCTTCGTCAAAGACATTTTTCTCGGTGTGATTCTAAGGGTAATGGGAAAAGTTGTAACAAGTATCCTGAACGTAGTATATACCATTAATATTCCAAGCCGGAGACTCTATAAAAGTTTAACAAATGCGATACTGATCGGGATGCTTATTATAATGTCGATAATAAGCTCGTTTTAAAACGCTTAAAAAGAACTTATGTCGTTTAAATGTACTGACCTTTTAAAGTTTCAGTAACTTTAAGTTAATCAGTGTTCTTATTAAAAAAATTATCTAAGACGTGGACCAATCTAGCCTTACCCTTCTATGACAATTTGTAGTATTCCTTTTATTTAAACATAAATAATAAAAAGTATCTATATGGATTGATGTCATGTAATTATAATATACTATATATATAGAAAGAAAAGAAAGAAAGAAAAAACATTTATTGACACACGCGCACTTAAAGAAACAGAGAAAAAAACAAAATAAGGGACAAACAATGGAAAAAAAAATACAAAAGTAAAAATAAAATAAAAAAAAGATTAAAACTAATGTGCGGGGTCAACAAAATACCCTGCCTCAGCATTTTTGCCTCTGTGTCCTTCACAGATGGGCAGAATAGACACAGAGGCGCTGTTATTCTGACAGGGTTAAAACCAGTTACAAAAAAAAAATAAAAAAGCGCCTTATAAAATAATATAAAAACTAATAAAACTAGCAATCATATATACACATATACATACACACACACACACACACACACATATATATATATATATATATATACACACACACAAATTTAAAATATCAATAATAAATGTTCACATACATTATTAAAGAATTAAAAAGTAAAAGCGGCCAAGCGGCAGCATGGCCCGATTCATTTGCCGTTACTCTACGTAGCAACCGATACCTAATCTGTTATGTCATTTTGACATGACTAAACAGGGCTCAACTGCCACGTCAAAAATGCCACGCAAGTACCGCATGGTGATTAGTCGAATGGTTGGTACATATAAGCGATTAAAATGAAGCAGGGTCAGTGCTGTGTTATATATTTCGAGTGCAATGAATAAGACTCCATACTACTCAATGTCCGCCAAGGGTGTGATAGGCAACTCGCCTCATCGGTAGCCGGACGCAATCCATTGCACATACCTACGTTGAGCTTGACGTGAAGAAAACAGAGGTAAGCTGGTTTATATATTTGTGTGACATTTCTGCTTCATTAGTAAATGCTTCTTGAGCTGTTTTTTAAAAGCGTATTTTGTTTTCAGTTCACGCATCGGCGGCGGAAGGTCATTCCAGCACCGAGAGGCGGCGTACCTAAACGATCCCCGGAAAGCCATCGTACGATGCTTCGGAGTACAGAATATATATTTACATTTTCTTTTTGGATAATGCCTACGCTCTTGCGCCCATATGAGTTTATCAATACAGACAATATATATATATTGTCTGTGTGTGTAAAAGAGGAACTGTATGAAAGAATGGCTATCGCATTCTGCCTGTGATTGTAGGAGTTAGGGTGGGTTTTTTGTAAAGGGACAAATAATAACGAACAATAATGTGAACATCCATAGGCTGATGATGATGATAAAAAAACACGATGGAATATAAATACATAATTCAACAATTGTAAAATATGCTAACTAACAGTCATTTCACTTTAAAATATTTCTACCTGGTGTTAAGAATAAAACAAAAGAACGTACTGCTTAAGTAAGTAGCTCCTTAATATTTATATTAGGTCCTTACATATAAAATTGGCGTTTTGTCGTTTTGGCCACTTTGATCTGAAATATCTCCTCTTTGGTTAAGAATTCCAAATTCAAATTTCCCGATTAGTTTTTTTCTTTGGTTTCGCTCATAAGAGTACGAGTTTTACCGTGGCAACATTGCTGCAGTAACGGTTCAAGGGATAAACGATGTGGCAGTAGTATCGCAAAAGAAAACACGGTACGTTTTTGGTTCCAACGTTTTCGTTCATGAAATTTCGAACTTCGGAACAAGCCCCGTGGACGGTCGGAGACCAAAGTGAATAATGAAAAATTAAAGGCTTTTGTGGAAGCGGGTCCATCGCAAATCACTTTAGAATTACATGTAGGCTTCGGAGTGAGGGATAAAACTGTTTTAATCTACTTGACGTATATTGGGAAAATAAAATGGCTTGAAAGGTGGATGGGGGCTTAAAGCCTTATGAATTGAGTGAATCAAACCAGCAAACACGCATCGACTGTTGCGTTTCATTCCTCAACCGACACAATAATAAAAGGATTTGAAATCGGATCATTTACATGTCATGAAAAGTGGATCCTGAAAGATGATCGGAAGTGCTCGTCGCAATGTCTGAACTCTGGAGAAAGAGCCAAATGGTGCCCTAAGCGAAGATTGACTCAGAAACAGTTACTTGTGAGTGTTTGGTGGATTGACCTTTGCAATAAATTTCATTTTCTGCCTTTGGAGAGGCGACGCAATATTTCAGACTTCGTATTTCTTTCGAAAATCACTTCAGGTAATGTACACTGTCCAGAACTTCTTTCTAATCTTAATTTTAAAACACCCACTAAATCTATTAGATATAAAAATCTGCTGTGCTTCCCCCTGCATCCTCAAATTATCGTAGAAACTCATTCTTATGGCGCGCGTGTAGGAGCTTTAACTCAGCATCGCGTCAGGCCAACTTGGATCTGTTTGCTATACAAGTGATGCTTCTATAAAGCGAATTATGAGTTTAATCTTTGATGACTCATAAAATTATAAGTGTACCAATACTAAGTTATTATTTATAATAGTGCTCGTTATATGTATAATGATATTATTTGTGTTTACCTGTAATTAGCTTTGTGTTGTTATGTACATAAATTATTTCTTTATTATTCCCGTTGGTCGTCCGAAAAGTAAATAAATATATAAATTAATTAGTTTCGGTATCGTTCACTACAGCTCCCTAAAATCTGGCCAAATGATTTGGAATTTGATGATCTGGAAGAACTAGCTACTAAACAACCGAGGCTTCAAAAAATTCAACAACTCCGATGTGGCAGTCCAAACCGTCTTCAGAGAGTTTATTGATTCTCGCCCCCATGGTTTTTTAAAGTGCATAGATAACAATTTGTATACTTTGATTACAGCAATATATTTTACAAAATAAAATGTACTTTATATTCCTCCCACACAAAACGCCTATTTCACATGTAAGGACCAAATATTACAAATTCCTGTATGAATATATATTTTTGAACAGTTGTTTTTTTTCTTGAAAGTATGTCCCTGGCTAGATAACTAACAACAAGACACATTCTGTTGAGGCACAAAACAAATATTAGTTTATCTGCGTATATATATTTTCAGCGCAAAAGCCACCTGTTCATAAATAAAAGAACAAGCGTGTCTGTACGTTAAAATAACTAGTACAAAATTGTACATAGATTCTAAAGATCTCCTTTCATTTGGTAAATTCGAAGCCAGACAAGTAAGTTCCCCATATTTTACAGGACAGTCGAGAAAATTAAAGACTCTATAAACTTTTACCTGACGGGTCAAGGATTTTGCGTTCATTATTTTATGGTACAAAATTACTTTCAGTTCAGTTTTGTTTAAGATTCAAAGGATTAAGAAAAAGGAATATTATTCGAGTTGACTGTTAATGTTTAATTTAATAAAAGCGAAAACTACACATTTTTGCTTTTGGAGTGAAGTAATATATTAATATATAATTTGAAGCCATATAATATAATGTATAAACGGTAACACTTTAGGAAAACTCACACAAATTATTCTGGTCTAAAATTAAATATAATACTATGAATTATAACAAATTTGAAAAAATTAAAAAGGAAATTGGTCTCAGATTTGTAAAAAACTGCTATTCGGGCTAGTGAAGACAATTAACCACCGAGAAATATATATAATATTCAAATACTAAATAAATAGTAAATAAGCATCAAGATCATCCTAAAGCCTAAAGATTTCCAGTGATGAACTGAAGCCTCCCCAAAAATGGGAGGATTTTGCACGATCTCCAATGTTAGCAGGCGGATCGGAGATCTATTAAAAGACCTCAAATAAGAACTCACTGCTAACCAATGAGCAGTCTACGGACCTCCGGTACATAAGTCGCCTTTTACTTATAATATGCAGTGTAAAGAATTGATGCAAAGTAGAATATACTTTGCCGGACATTACACGGCTAAACAAGCATCACTCAGGAACAAATGCTAATCTTCACCATACGAATTTCCACTACCATGATTGAAACCTTCGCTGCAATAGTAGTATCACTAGATTACTCCAACAGGCTGTCTAATTGACTGAATAAAATAAAGAAAAATGTTATTTTAAATTATTCTAAAATAACTGGAATGTATGACTGGTGGTGCAAGCGGAAGTATAATCTGCGTATAAATACTTCTTAGGTAACAAAAGGTGCCATTGGCAAATTTATGTTAATTAAATGACGCGAAACGAAGATAAGCGTTAAGATTGTAAATTCATCGATAAAAATAACCCTCAATAGATTAGAATGATCAACAGTTAACGCCAATAATAGTTTCTATAAACAACTTTGTTTGTATGAAATATTATTGTGTGCATATTCAAGGTCTAAAACAAACGAAATGAACTAATCACCAATAAAGATACGTTATCCGTTGATTTGAGTAACTGTAAGGAATATTTCATACAAGACAAGTTGCTGAAAAAGTCTGGAAAAATGTTTATATTATAACCTCATCATCATCATATCAGCCTTACTACTGCTCGGCACAGACCTCTTCCAAGGATCTTCACAACGTCAGTCTTCGGATCTCCACCTTGTGGGGGGCCTACCTATGGAACACCGTCATGTGCTCGGTCGCCATTTGTAACCTTTCCGCCCTAACAGTCATCCGTTCTTCTCGCTATATATTCCAGCAATCTTTAAGCAACGTTTGTTATTTTAATTCTCCTGCGGATCTCATTTTTTATTTTATCAAGCAGGGAAACGCCAAGTATCACTGTCTCCATTGCCCGCTGGGTAACCTCAACTTTTCTTATGAGATCCATAGTCGAGATAGAGATCGAGACAAGAGACCCATAGAGAGACTACCACGTCCCACTCCTGTTTACCATCACTTGCAACATACTGATTAAAGACTAGTATTGAGACACTGAGGCTACTCTTTCTCTTATCATGCAGTACTGTCGATTCAAGCGGCTCAGTATTCGGTCCAGTTTGGTACATTATGCATGATAATAGTGTGATGGATGATGAAGCGGTGTAAAGTTCATATGTATATCGACGATATGAACCTCATTTATGCATCAAATAATGAACAACGAACTTGTCGAATTATTCAATATGATCTGGAAAATGCTACCAAATAGTCGCATGATAATGGGATAGTTATAAAAAAAATACAAATGATGCTGTTAAAATTTATAGCAGATACACGAGAAGGAAATGTAAAAGCGATTATAAGTATTTTAATGTATGTGAAATCTACCAGTAAAGAAAAAAAAAGCAATAATTGAGCCTTTAAACGTTATTATAATTGTAAACTATGTAAAAAAATGTAAACTAGAGAATGTTCTATTAAATAAATAAACAGTAAAAGAGTTCCTAGTGATTTTAAGTCAGGTATTAGGTATGTTTTGTGCCTAATGTAAGCCTATTTAAATTCCCAAAAAATGAATTTTACCGTCAAATTAAATTGTTTGTGTCGTGTTATTTACAAGAGTCAGATAAACATTGAAATGTAAACGAGGCTTGTCTTCCCAACAACCTGCCATGAAAAGGTTAGTGAGGTTTGCGTTCACATAGAAGCGATGTTTTTTTTATTTAGTTTTACATTTTATAAAATATACTGTTATGCCAACGAACAATATACTAACATTTCAATATCTTATGTGGATGAATGTGTTGAAGGAAAAACATCCAATACTTTCTTATGCAATTGAGGAGCTACGGAACAAAAGTCGATAAATCCACTTTTAGTATTTTTACAGGAAATACAAAATAATGATTTATTTAGTAATTATTATGTTGTTCGTTTATCTAATATAACGACTGTAAGAAAGATGTAAAAGCTAAATCAGAGAAAAAAAATTGTTTGTGGAACCAATAAAATACATCCATATTGAAAATGCACAGTCATCGAGAGAATTATGGATAACCCTGCAAAATTCGGGGTTATTGAGAAAAGTCGGCTTATTGCGAAATTTAATAAACACACCACTGGATAACTGCGCAAGCATCGTAGAATATGTGAATAAAATTATGAGTACTGCATAAAAATTATGAAATATCGGTTTTAAAATTGATGACGAGTGGTTGGGAACACTTGTGCTGGCTGGTTAACCGAAAAAGTATAAACCGATGGCTCTGGAAAGTTCAAGCATATAAATTTGATCAGACTTTGTACTTTTGCATGAGGTGAAAGTTTCCGAGTCTTCTATATTATTTACAAAGCATAAGAATACCTCTAATAACAATGCCAAGCTAAAAGGAAAAGGGGCGTCGTTGCTTTAATTGCAATAAATACGGACACTTCAAAAACTAATGCACAGTGAAGAAATCTAACCATAACAGTTTCTCAGCAGATTTTTCAGCTTACAGCAATGTGAATAAAGATGACTGGTACATTGACTCAGGTGCCACAATGCATATGACGAGACGTTCTGACTGGATGTATGATACACAAGGATTTCCGATTCAGCAAATCAAGGTGGCTAATAATGGTGCGTCTCCGTGCATAATATGGGTAAAGTAAATATTTCAACCAATTTTTGCAAAGACGAGTATCCAATCCAGGTGAGAAATGTTTTATTTATTCCTGAGCTGAGTGTAAACTTGTTGTCGTAACTGACAAACTGACTGGCTAACGTCAACTAACTAAAAATGGCTGTAAAGTGGAATTTACGAGAACTACCAGGGGTTGTAATAAATGTTCTTTAAGGTGTGAAGCAGGTGCTAGGTGTATACCAAACCTATCAATTTGAACCCCATGTATGTTCCGCGATTTTTGTCGTTTTTTTGGTTTTTTTTTTCATTATTTTTTATGATTTAACGACTGAACTGACTGGCTTTCAAATATTATAACTTTTTGTATTTTTTTATTAAAATGCCTTTTGCTTGTAGTTTTATGAGTAAAATCATCTCCTTCCTAACTTTGACACAAAATGCAAAAAAAAAATATCAATGGTAAAAAGATTGGTAACAAGCAGGACGGAATGGAATTTTCAACTCTAACAAAAAATTAATTTTAAGATATCTATTATAATAGATTTTTATTATAATAATTTAATAATTATTCATTTAAGTTGAGCTCAGGTAATGAAAACAGTAATTTTATCACTACTACTAACCTTAAAAAAATATTATAATTTATAAGAGGGACAAGATTTGCGATTCATCACTTTTAAAGACCGATTTCAGTGATAAATGCCCTTATGGGGCAGTACATCTTTTTTTGTAATATTTTGAAAGCTTAGGCTATCGCGCAGTTTTTAAAGTTAGTCAGAAGCTAATGAAGATCTTTAATTTATTTATTTATTTTTAAAGTAGAAAATTCCGTTCTGTCCTGCTTGTTTCCAATCTTATGACTACTTACCAAATTTTTTGCATTTTGTATCAAATTTTGGGAGGAGATTATTGTAAAGTCAGTTTATGGACGATAATTCTACGTGATAACGTCATAAGAAAACATTATGAAAAATTGCATAATTTTATGAATTGAATTGAATTATTATGACTGAATTATCATTATATTGCATAACACAAAGGAGTTAAAATTGAAAATTACTAGCTTTTCGATAAATTAACCTTTATTTGCACTTGTTATTAATTTTTTTTTAACTAAAATTTTACTATACTTGTAACTTATTATCACTGCATTCGCCGATCGATACTACTTTTTTTTTAATAATCAAAGAACAAATATATAAGAATATATCGGTAACTAAATTCTTAAAATGCAACAATTAATTACCTTTTTTGCCGCAACTGTTCTTGTAATAAACAATGGAAACCACATTTACTTTCACTTCACTTTATAAACAGTTGACAAAACAGTGCACGTGTAGATTGTGTGCTGCCGCTGTCTCTCTTCTACTCGGATGCAACGGTCGATGGAGTGGAAGAGAGATAGATGCCTCACAAGTCGAACGTTTAGGCTGATCGTACCTTTATATCTCTTGTTCCGCGCTCTCGCATGCTCGCTCGGCTTAGGCAGAACGTGACAATGACGGAACGTGACAATGAGTCATGCTTTTCGTGCGTGCAGCCGGCGTTCATCGATTTATAAGACGTTATCATGTATCTAGTTCTTACACTTTCAAGCACATTTTACATTTGAATAAAACAACTTCTTTACAGTAAACATCATATACTTTTTATGCAATTTCGAAACGGAATAGTTAGTTTTTTAATTTGCCACTTGCGGCGCTAGTGTGCTCTCTCTATCATTTCAGCCGCCTTGTTGTAATTACCTTACCATATACGTGGTTAAACTTAAAATCTCATTTTAATTTTTGTACAGACAATAGAATAGGCAATACAGCAAAGGTAATTTATAGGTCGTAAAACAATTGTTACTAGAAGTTTCACAGCTCCGATACATTAGAAACATTTTATAACAAGGCGTAAAACCACGCTCTTGTAAAAAATCATTTTACAGACTAAGTAAAGGAGCCGAGGTTGTCATACTGTAAACAGTTTTCTAGGAATCACGAATAAGTTAAAGGTTTTTTTAAATCAATTTAGTTTCAGAACAAATGTTCCGCAATGCATTACATGTCAGATATATCTTTGTTAATGTCATCAGCCATCCACATAGATGCACAAAATTTTTGATATGTTGACACTGGTACAACTGGTAAAATGCTTCGTTGTATTTTTATGAGCGAATCCATTCATTAGTTTTACTATATAATTGATGTAAGAGACGATGTACCTACGTAACGATTATATTACTATAAGACGATAGCAAAGAGGAAGCTCCTTGAGCCACTGTTATCAGGTGACGTAATATTTACATGCACTGACACCTTACGGTCTTGGAGGTCACCCGCGGGCTGTGACAGGTTTTCAATTTGATTCAGTATAAGGATCAATACGGCTGTTTTACATAAGTCCTTAGTTTTTGAGGTAAACGAGAGAACGTTCTCAGGTATTTACATCTTGCGGAAATCGAACCAGCCAACTATTATTTATATATTCTAGGTATAAGTTATAAATATACATTTATAATACTAAGAAATAACAATATGTTATAGAAGTGACGGTTTGGTTAGATTTGTAACCAGCAAAAAAAACAAAATAGCGGGCGAGTTTGACTTGAGAGAGATTTACACATTTTACACAAATATCATACAAAACAACTTATCAGAATTCATAATTGTCACCGCTATCGGCAGTGCAGTCATCGATATCCACAGACAAGTGAAAATAAATATTTCACGTTATAATAGATAGAACCATATTCACATCGGCATATCGGCGCGCTCTCGTCAGCACGGTCCTAATGACCGGTTTATGACTGCCCTTTTTACGACCATTCCGAATATTGTCGCCTCGTAAACTGCCTCTTATAAGCGTACCTACGCATGTTCGTTATAATATGTGATGAGAATTTTTGTTTGCCCGAAAATTTCCAACGCGTTACCAAAGCTAACGTTTATGGTTACGCCTGAGGTCTGTGAGACCGTACAATTTAACGAGCGTTGAATTTTGTTATACATATAAAAATAAAAATACTTGGTTAGGAGAAATTCAAATAACGAGCAGCAAACAAACAAATAAAATAATACGAAGGAAGCAAAACAACACAAATTAGTTAACACTCAACAGACCAAAACATAATCTTTTAAGTAACTACGTGATAACACCGTAAAGGAATGTAAAGGAATTTGTACTGCCTTATAACAGCATAAAAATCTACTAAGTGAACAATAAATACCCAAGGTAGCATGACATGCCATTATAATACTGATATATTTTAATTCTGAATGTACAAGCGTTACCCCATACTTTTATACAAGTATAATGGATACTATGTTTGTATATATGGTATTCAACGAATGATGGTATTTACTATCATAAACATAATTTTATAAAGACGTGCATTTTATTGCTAAATCCCAATCTAGGAATCAGGTATATATTAGAGTAAGTTCACTCATAATCCTTTATGTGATGTAAATAGGGGTTTTTCCAAACGATGAAACGGTTTGACGGTAACATATTGTAATTTTTACGTTTTTCTACCGTCAGAGTCATGTTAATTAGTTAGAAGGGAAAAATTGTTGGACAATCAATGAATGCTAACAAATAATGGTTAAATCTGAACACACAAACAAAACATTTGGAGCAGTCCTTACGAATGTACCTGGCGATGTTGAGCGCGCTTTGAACGTCGGAGTTATCATGACGGTCTCTGGAATCACATTCACATTCATCAGAATAAATACTTCTTAACCACAAAACTTAGATACTTATATTTATACTATTGCTTTGCTTTACAAAATAATATAATGTTTAAAATATACTAATTTAATTGGACCTTATAAGAAAAAAAACACTCTAAGTTGCAATACAGGACTGTTCAATGGACCCTAGGAAAATGTTTTTATCAATAACTTGAAAAACAAAATTTTTGAAAGTGAAACGTCGAAATGATTCAATTTTATGTTTAAAAAAAATAATTCACTGAGTAAAACTCAATAAATCAGGTCAATGGTCTAAAGCGAACACGATTTGGAATTTTTCTTCAATGAACTTTATTAGTATACAAAAAAAAAAAAATGTATCAGTTGTCGTTTTCGTTGCTTGCCTAACTTATCCTTGAATTGTGTTGCTTTTTGCTTGGGTAGTCTTCTACTGTCTTTTGCATTGAAGAAGTTAAAACTTTTAACGTAGAAAGACTATGTTAATACAATTCAAAGGTTATTTGAAGGTTCGAAAAGCCTCATAGAGTCTTATTAGCCTGGCGGTTACGACGTTTGGCTCGGTTTAAAAAGGAAAACTCGAGAAATTTTCCAACAATTTTTTTCTGTAAACATAGAGTTCAATTTTTAGTACCTTTACTTCAATATTTTAATTCTTTATTCAATCAAAACTCAGACAAATACACGAGACTAATATTTACAATCTATCTCTAAAGACATTTTGAAAGATAACGTTATTAATTTCTTTTTACGCAAGTCACACCCAAACAGGATTTTTTCTAATGATGCGGGTAATCGGTAATTTGTAGGTAAAACTAACAAGGTAATAACACCTATCGTGCTGGAAAGGTCATTCAAATTGTTTACGGCTGTTAAATTTAGGGAATTCAAGCAGACTTATGAATTGTGTAATGTCAAGTATCTACAAATATTACTGAATAGCGATAACAGTGACAATGTTATCTCAAAATCGCAATAACAAAACGTTCAAAACAATTTGAGCTGATACTGTATAATAGACATTTATTGTCAAGGCAGTTTATTATCTCAATATATAAATTCCCTGTCACAATGTTTTACCGCGATGAACTCTGAAACTACTTAACAGATTTTGATGTTTTTTTGTTATTTTGCTGGATTTGTTCCGACTTAAAATATGGGATAAGTTTCATTTATAATGCAGCAGCACGTGGCCGGGTCAGTTAGTAATCCTTACTAATATTATAAATCGGAAAGTGAGTTTGTTTGTTTGTTTGTTTGTTCCGCTTTCACGCCGTAACTACTGAACCGATTGCTTTGAAAATTTGCAGACGTAAAGATAAAAGTCCGGATTAAATAATAGAGTACTTTTTATCCTGGAAAAACTTGATATTCCCGAGGAAAAACAAAAATATTGTTTGCTTGATGGATGGATTGTAGATGGCGCTGTGTGTCGTTTAAAACATGGTAAAATATTGCAAACGAATATAAACATGTAAATTTAGAAGCTAAATGATAGGATAATGAATCCCCGAAAATGAGGAATTCCCGAGGGATGACGTACAATTTGTTTTATCGTCTAAACTGTTTTTTTTTACATCCACTTATATGTTGCAAACGAATATGAACATGTAAATTTTGAAGCTAAATGATACGAAAAAAGGAATCCTCGAAAATGAGGAATTCTCGAGGGATGACGTACAATTTGTTTTATCGTCTAAATTGTTTTTTTTACATCTACTTATCCTGAAATCACTAAAGTATACTATCCAGCGTTACATCGCGCTTCTTAGATTTTTCCGTGGTAATGAGAATTTTTCTTATAGTTGTGCTTTATACCGCAATATAACCGAATTCCACGCGGGCGAAGCCGCGGGCGGAAAGCTAGTTTAATATAAATATACATTTCGTCACTCGTAATATGAAAAAAAATGCTTATTTATATTTAAGGTCGATATTTTTTATCAATTGGTATAATGGTGTTTTTTTATGTAAAAAAAAAAGAAAAATACTTCTTAACCACAACACTTAGATAATTATATTTATACTATTGCCTATCTATAACTGAGTAAAACTCAATAAATCAAGTCCATAATGGTCAAAAGCGAAAGATTTGGAATTTTACTTCCATAAACTTTATTAGTATACAAAAAAAAGTAAAATGTATCAGTTGTCGTTTTCTTTGCTTGCCTAACTTATCCTTGAATTGTGTTGCTCTTTGCTTGGGTAGTCTACTACTTTGCATTAAAGACTCAAAAACTTTTAACACAGAAAGACTATGTTAATACAATTCAAAGGTTCTTTGAAGGTTCGAAGAGCCTCATATAGTCTTATTAGCCTGGCGGTTACGACGTTTGGCTCGGTTTAAAAAGGAAAGCTCGAGAGTTTTTCCAACATATTTTTCTATAAAGATAGAGTTCAATTTTAGTACCTTTACTTCAAAATTTTAATTCTTTATTCAATCAAAACTCAGACAAATACACGAGACTAATATTTACAATCTATCTCTAAAGACATTTTGAAAGATAACGTTATTAATTTCTTTTTACGCAAGTCACACCCAAACAGGATTTTTTCTAATGATGCGGGTAATCGGTAATTTGTAGGTAAAACTAACAAGGTAATAACACCTATCGTGCTGGAAAGGTCATTCAAATTGTTTACGGCTGTTAAATTAAGGGAATTCAAGCAGACTTATGAATTGTGTAATGTCAAGTATCTACAAATATTACTGAATAGCGATAACAGTGACAATGTTATCTCAAAATCGCAATAACAAAACGTTCAAAACAATTTGAGCTGATACTGTATAATAGACATTTATTGTCAAGGCACTTCATTATATATATATATATTCATATTTGTATATATATATATATATATATATATATATATATATATATATATAAATTCCCTGTCACGTTGTTTGACCGCGATGAACTTTGAAACTACTTAACCGATTCTGATGATTTTTTTTTATTTAGCTGGATTCGTTCCGACTTAGAACATAGGATAAGTTTCATTAAAACGCAGCAGCACGTGGCCGGGTCAGTTAGTAATTTAATATAAATATACATTTCGTCACTCGTAATATGAAAAAAATGCTTATTTATATTTAAGGTCGATATTTTTTATTGATTTGTATAATGGTGTTTTTTTATGTAATTCAATGTTATAAAAAATACCTACTATTTACTAAACTGCTATTTCATACTCATGTTTATAAACAGTTGTTAAGTGTTTTTAAGGCAATCTGTAGATTACAAAGATAATGAAGTTGATAAAGAAGCTAATAGAGTGAAAAATGTAGGTCAGTGGTCACACCACCCACGAACCGAACTAAAACAATATTTAGTTAACGTGTACGGAATAATTGGGGAGAAAGCACTATGTGCAGAGCACACCCATCAGACGCAGAGAGCGCAAACATTTAAAGTACTCGTAAGTCTTGCATATTTCATCAATAGTTTAGAACATTTTACTTACGAGAAATTTATCCGGCTATACTTCTAAAAGTCTGAAAGTAACCCCTGCATTAGGTCAAGATTATGATTATGAATTTGAGAAATAATAACAAAAAGTTTAAATACAAAAATGTTATTAAATAACATAATAGTAAGAATATATAAATTTGATTTAGTTTTTATAAGACATCCCATAAAAATATTTTTCTTTTAGTGGTAACATGTTATTTATTATTTAAGCCTTTATATGCCAAAATTATTGTATATAAATAAAATGTTACGAGAAAAAAATTAACTATTCTCTATTTCGCAAGCGGGAATCAAACCCACAGCCTCTCGCTATTTGGACGAGTGCTTAATTGAGCTAGCGAGACCTTGACCGCTTAGTTAAATTTTTCCAAGTATTTGTTAATCTGATTACCAGCGCCATCTTTTCATATTTTAGGCAACTTGGAATAAAAAAATTTACAAGTACATAACTACATAAAAAGAGAAATCTGCTATTTAATTAAAGTGTTAGTTAATTATAATGCTGAATAGCATTCAACTGATAGATTTTTATATAAAAAATACTTTAAAAAAATTTGGCGTTAAGTGGAATTCAAACCCAATGTCTCTCGCTATTTCTTAGAGTCCTCTTCCGATTGAATTTGTTAAATAGTAAAATCTTAACCAATGACATGTTTTTAACATTATAAATGACAATCTTTTAGAAATGATGACTTTCTGAACATAATATTTTTCGATATTTTATTATATATTAAAAATAGATGCCAAGTTACAAAATGTTGGTATTAAACAAATCATAGAAATGTTCTCTGGTTAAATAGAATCGGTAAGAAACTTTATTATGATCTACATATGATACATGATCATATGTAGTAGATATAACTTGATTATATCTACTACATATGATCGACCCATAATTCTAGCCTAAATTATTATGTGAAACACGCACACACAATTGGAATGACGTTATGAACCGACTGAATCCACAATCGGTGTTTACATTCAGCAACTAAGCCTTGCTCTGCGATATCAGCCGCATCCAGTGAGCTCAGCTTAAGTATGATTTTGGTTCGGAAACTAGTTGGTTAGTTCTGGCATTGGCAACGGCCGCCCCGTGAAATCGAATTGGCCCGCAGTCAGAGACGAAAATAAGTAGGTATAAAATCGTATTCAGTGAAACGAAAGCCGAAGCTCAGGTGCGCAAGCCAATGATTCAGCCCCGGATTGAGAAATACGTTTCAAAGTCAGCACGTTATTAAACATGCAGTTAAATTTAAATCCATCAAATGTTTTTATTGCTGTATTGATTGATTTTAAATTGTCGTGCAATTTTTATATTCTGCACATAATAATAAAATTTCACATTTCAATTGTTTACAGAAAGTTGTGTTACGTTAAATCCGACATTTAGTTACGGTCCACACTAGACACAAACATATTTATTGTTACCGTAACAATGCCTGGACAGTTCCTGCCTGTCTAACAGTTACGCAAGGAGGACAATAAGGGAATTCAGTGGAAGCGTCCATTTGAACGTTCGACTGATGTGTTTGGGGTGTGGCGTCACAGATGAGCTGCGCGGGCGCAACAAATCGAGCCCAGATCCTGTGCAGTGTGTGAACCAACCGCGCCCTGCACACAATCAAATGTGTCTGTGCGTCCGCTACTTATGCCAATATCAATGATTACTACTGATAAAACGTAGTGATTCCTTGATCAGTGCTACTAACTAGGATAGTATGAAGAGGCAGTCTAAGGAAATCACAATTTATCTTCAGTTTGAAACCCTATAATTAAATAAAATTGAGAGAATTGTAGAAACATATTTCATTTTCATAATAAGCGCTTCCAGAGGTCCATTCAATATTAAAAAATTAAACCTATTTGAATATATATAAAAATATCTAACACATCTATAATCCAATATAAAAAGTCTGCGAAGTCGGACTTACTTAATCTGGGTGTGCCAATATAAACAACGATAGTTTTGCACGCCAATCGCAAACTACGAGCAGAATCAATTGTCGTTTAGCTAAAGAAATAGAAGCACTCTCCATACAAGGGACTCGTATAACCAATTTTCATGCCGATAATGTCATTAGTTTTGCATTAAAGTAAATTACTTAAGTCTTTTACATCGAATTCCTTCATCTGTTTCGTCTTTTCTTTTCAAACAAAGAATAAAAATCAATGGTAATATAAATATCAACTTTTGGGTAGAGAATAATATGATTTAATGGAACTATATTGTTATTATTACTTACTAAAAGAGAAAGATCCTCTTTTCATAAAAGTAAACATTAAAAATAACATGTAAAAATTAGGCAACACGATTCATTGATTTTGGTAAAGAAAATTCCGTTTATAACAAATGCAGAATTTATATAGTGTCGTTCGTCCATTATACTCTCCTCTAGGGAGTCTTTACATAAGTTCATTTCTATCAATGGCAAAACTTCGCTAGTGCATCATCCGCAGGGACCTGCATCGAATGTTGTTTAATTCAGGAAATAGGAGCACATTCAAATGCGAAGAGGAAACTGTCCGGTCAATTGTGTTTATGTATTGGAACGGTCATTTGTTACTACAAACACAACTACAACACTGAGTATATTATATGTATATGTATCATATATATGTATCATCATACAAGACATTTATTATCACCAAATGGAATTTGAGATTACTTGCGGCCCGTCCCGGCTTCGCACGGGTGGACAAAATTCTTAATTTTTTTTCTATTATTAAATATTTTTACGTTAGCGCCATCTAGCGTCTGGTAGACGAACTACTTGCAGTTAACGCGTTGCTATGGTAACGCGTATACAATGGAAAAAGAGCGGACAGACAAACAACAAATTTGCGATGTTAGATTATAGATTATATCTGATACTATTTTCAATTGTTGCTTGTTATGAGGTTGAGAAAAATAAGATAATACCATGTTGACAAAAAAATATTACCCATATCAAGCATAATCTCAGTGATAAAAGATATTAAAACTTTAAAAATTATACAAATCCTTCTTTATCCCTTTTAGTTGCAAACATTTTAAAATGTTGTTTGTCGTTGTAATCTCTTGGTAGCCACACTTCAGATTTTCTTGGGACGTTAATGTTGATGTCTAGGCAAAAGCATGCCAATGTAACCTTTTTAATTACAGTATTAGAATATAAAATCAAGTAGCTAGATGAAAGCAAGTCTATTTGCTAACAATTTTACATTCGCATATCTTGTGTAAATGTGTATGTATGTGAACTTCATGTGCATCGTTTATTGACTGAGAAAGTGGAGTGACAAATTTCATCATCTTTCCCTGCACCTGACAATAAGTTTTACCGGGATATAATTTAATAAATTTAAACAAAATAAAGACAGAACGCCGTCCTCTTAATTTTAAGAGATATAAATAATGGCAATACTTATAAGTTATAAATTCAGTCGTATAAAATTGAATTCCAATATCAAATGAAATTTGAAATTGTGCTTATTCCCTATAGGAAAAAGCCACAAATCTCGAAAGCAATTTAGCTTTATCCATACAAGACAGCTAAATCTCGTGGAAATAGATCACCAATAGCGTGATATAGGCGATTGTGTCCGCATACGGAATGAGGGCGGCGATGGACCTGTGTGACTCAATATGCATCTGGTAAATGAAAATCAAGTCTTTACTACTTCACACGACAATTTCTTAAATTGCAGTTTGCGAAGACCATTTAATTGAACTTACTTTACTGCAGGATTGCTCGCTGAGTTTGCGGGCATTAAATACATTTGACATTTATTAATATTTTAGTAGCTCATTGACTTTTTGCTTATTACAAGTTTAAAGCAATTACTATGTATCCATGATTACCTAATTTTGAGTAATTGATTAAAAATTCACTATAATTTCAAATTTAAGGAACCTGGAGAAAGATAACAAAGAAGAATATTTCTATAAATTTAATTTTCATATGTTCAATATGACAATGTTGTTTTATTAATTGCCCAAATTGGAATTTTGGATGACATATTCTTTTTGTGAATGTGTATATAAATATTTTAGGGTTAATTTGTCACGATAAATTGTATAATTAGAATCAGAATATATTTATAATTGTTACATTCTATATTATATTACATATTCATTGCATGTTATAAGGCTCGATTAACATATAATTTAATTAGAAAAAAAATTTAATAAGTTAATTTACAAAAAGCTTTTATGTTATTGATTTAAATTAGCTAGAAATCCTATTCGCTAAATTTGGAGAAATAGTGTATTGAAATAACTCAACATAACATTGTAGAGAAAGTTGGACGTATTTACGAGAAAATGTAGATTTCAGAAACCTAACACCGCGTATTTTTTTCTTAGTTAAAAAATATAGTCAAGCTAAATAGTTACTTTCTGGAAACCTAAGAGCACAGTCTATTATTTCAATAATTCATAGTCTTTCAAATGGTGCCTCGATTAAGAATTATAGGTAGTTAATCAACGAGTAAGTAACAATTTCCAATGAGTAAAGTGGGCTGAATAGATCAGTGACGTAATTCTTAACGTCTCTAATGAATGAGCACTGACTCATTGCGGGTTAAATTAAGGAAACATTTACCTTGCTCGACTTAACCGTGTTATTTTGAGAAATTTCTGAACCGTTTCTCTATGTGTTGTTTTCATTAGCAACGTAAACTTGCTAATGCTTATTTACTCGAGGAGGTCATTAATTCATGTGTGAATTCTATTTGTAAATGTATACTTCATTGCTACATTCAACCGCTCATCACTAGCTTTTGTTATTATTTCTGGAGTACAAGCCTTTTTCATGGATAAAAACGTCTTAAAATGTAATTAGTTTACATCAATGCTAACCAATTGTTAGAATGTTTTATCAGTTTGGATATTCCACCGCAGAATGGAGAAGTAAATAGAACGGCTATGAACTCTATTAGAACTGATGCGGCTTAGATTGCCCAATACGGTAGGCGGGATCAAACATAGCCACCAATACAATTTTAGTCGATTCTTATTTGTTTATCGTAGCTTACTTTTGATCACTTAATATGAAATCATATTCAAAGGAAAACTGCAATATATTATTTGAACTTTTATGGTATCTTTCTTTAGTATTAATAAAAACGAGATTATTACCATGATTTTTATTTCTGAGGGTCCGATATTTTGGCGTCGCCACGAAAAACTGTTTTTAAGTAAGGATGCGACGTCGCGTGGTATAATTTTCTTTAAAAATTAAAACGGGGTATCAATTTTAATAAGACTAGCGTATGGTGGGTACAACCACACCTACGAATGACAATCCTGATAGATAGATTTTCTTTTTCACGAGGTCCGGTGTCATCGCTCTTAAAACCATGCAATACGATTTAGTTTTATTTCATATGTGTCTTAAGATAACGATCTGGCTGAATAAATTTATTTCTTAGATTTACTATAGTGATCTACAGGGGACCATTAAATATAAAAGCATGCGAGCCTTTTTATAGATTAAAAAAAGACCTTGAAATTATTTAAAATAAATTCATGGATTGTTATTGTGTTGATTTAAATGTTTGAAAGATAAAGAAATTTGAATTCGGTAAATGAAATTTTTGACGTCATTTTCAATTTTTTTGGAATTCCGGAGTCTTTTACTCTGAAATGCTGGTATCAAGTAAATTCAAATACCTAAATACCGATTAAAGTAATTGACTATTCAAAATTTAGGCGTTATCAAGTTATTTTGTCATAATCGGCCACATATTGAATGTCTTCCAGTGACCAAACTTTATATTTCCAAGATCGTTTGTCACCTAATTTTGTGAAAGTACCTATGAGTATTTGTTGAGCTAAATGGACATATGCTGTTTTGAATGAAGAAAACTAAAGACATATTTTAAACTACTCTTTGAAGTAGCAATTGCCTTTAATAAGCCGCTCTTTAAAGGAATAATTTAAACTTTAATAAAACACACAACTACCTCAACCACTCTCAATTATTTGGTAATAGAAATCTAGCACGGTTTAATCCAAAATTAATGAATTCCATTTAGGCACGTAAACAATGATACCATTCGTCGACCACCTAGCTAATTCCCATAATAGACCGTAATAAATATGTATGACACAGTCAACGCAAGCCATATGCGTAGTAACTGGTATAAACCAATACCAGTTCATAGATTCTATAGTTAGGTGTGGAAATAGTGTATGTTTGCTAGCACAGTAGGCATAGATACAAGGGGGTTATACCATAAAAGGAACCTCATAGCTAATTATGTAGTTGATTTACGCACCAAGAGATATGCATCTTGAGACTAAGATTCCCTGAGAATACTGTAATTCGCCGTTTAATTAGCAGCTTTCACTAAATGAATTAGCCAGAGTTACTTATAATATAAAATTTCTATTTATAGCATTTCGCACGTCTCTATTGTGCCGATGACATTGACAACTAACGCTAAACTTAGTTTTGTTGCATGCCGACAGTTGATTATCTTAATATATATAAATTACGTGTCACGTTGTTTGTCCGCGATGGACTCCTAAACTACTTAACCGATTTTAATCAAATTTGTACACCATGTGCAGTTAGATCCAACTTGAAAGATATCATTTTAATTTATAACACAGCAACGCGTGGCTGGGTCAGCTAGTAAACATATATATCTCACGTAGTGTTAAATTTTAAATAAACTTTATCATGAAACCTATACAATACAATATCATTGGGAGTATATTATTGACACATATTATGTCGAAATAATAAGTAGTAATAATTTTTCATTTTATATTTCGCGACTCACCATCAAATTAAACCACTTTAACCGGGCTAACTGCGCATTTATTGTTTTATTTTTTATATTGAACTCTTACGTTCTAACCCTTTCACAGGAGCCGTGTTCGAAGGATGACCAATGTTATTTTCACCACAAGTGTGTCCATTCATTTCCAATATTTTAATCGGACACGTTCCTACCTACTCAATTTTTTCAATATTATTCTAAAAAAATAGTTACTAATTAAAAACTTACAGATAATAAATAATTATACTATTATACTTATTATCTCTATATTACTGAATTCTAGGTATTGAGTCCACAACCAGTTCAGAAATAGGAGGCTTTCCGAGAACTGGCGAAAGAAACTCAGACAGGGAACCGACCTTCATCTTACATTAATCATTAACAATATTAACTTACTAAATCGTCAGGTTTTAGCTTCAGATGTTATTTTATTAATTATGGGATTTCAAGTAGGTAGAAAGCCCGAACATTCATATCTATTGAAATTTGGATATTCCCTGATCTCAAAGCCTCGAGTAATATTTTTATAATATTTATGTCTTAGAACGGACATTGCGTAGACACGTTTAGGCAAGTGTAGCGTGGGCCTGCGACGTGGACTGATGATTTAAGAAGGGATACTGGCACTGGCTGGTTGGGGTAAGCCAAGGACCGAGGATTGTGGCGGAGCATTAAGGAGGCCTACCTTCAGCACTTAACAGATTATCGCTGATTATCACTGGTCAACAAAATTTTTGAACAAGAAAGCTACTACCAACAAAATTGAATATTTACAGTTTTTGTTTCGCTTTTGAATTCAGTGAATTTATTTATTTGAAGAGCGTATTGTTTTTTCCCGTTTTCTGAGTTAAGTACTTCTTAAATAATGTCAAGTAAGCGTAAAAAGGATCCTGACAAGTCTTGTTATCCTTGTGGCGACATTACTTTTAAAACTCATCGAAGGAATTTGATACCATTACTAACTACAAAGTTGTAAGTTATATGAACAGTAATTTGGCTTTGCCATCGGAAAACAAGACAAAGCGTGAGTTCCACACATTTGTGTTACATGTGTGGGTCTTCTTACTGGATGGGCGAGAAGATCTAGGTCTATGTCTTTAGAATCCCTATTATTGATTGCTATTTTTGCCTTACTGATATAAAAGATATTACAATTAAAACATAAAGTTAAATTAAGTTGGCCCTCAAATCAGGCAAACGATGAAAGATGATATATTAAAAGAAAAGCTTAGTGATTTGAAAAAATCAGTTTAGGAATCTTTCATGAAACCGCCAATTTTGTAGGAAATCACCTATCAAGTGATTATAAAAGTATTGTCGCGGAGCTATTAACTATTTATAAGGTTTTGGGCTGTAATATGTCGTTGAAAATACATTTTCTTCGTTCACATCACATTTAGACTTCTCCCCTGAAAATTTGGGCGCTGTCAGCGATGAATACGGTGAAAGGTTCCACCAGGACAATATCAAAGCAAGCGGAGTCCACGTATGCTAGCGGTTTACTGTTGAATATTACAAGGAGACGTCCCTGAAGCAAAATATAAACGAAAATCATAAAGATACATTTATATTAATATAATACGTTGTATTTAATATAATACAACGAAATAACGTCTTTCTGATGATAAAAGCTTAAAAATTTCTAAAATTTTATAAAATCTTATTACAAAAACTATTCGTATTTGAACTATGCTGATTTTATTTCTATTATTCTTATCCTTGTCCTCAATATAACTAAACAAAAGCTTTTTTGTTGACCAGTGTCATTGCGATAAAAAGACGCTGAATTTACCTTATTGGATGTCTTGGTCTCTTTGAAAGAAAATAAGTTTTTTACTTGAATTGGAAATTATACATCGAGAAGCCTCATGTAATGAATAACTCGTGCATGTTTACATTCAGCCGAAATAAAATATTTTTATTTACAACTTTTGATAGGCACTAAGGAACGAAATAACTTGGGAATTAGCTAATATTTGTATTAGCTTAAAAATATAGGTTTTATGTTAATTAATTTTGAAGTTATTTAAAAAAAATACAATCCTAACATAATAGAGTGGGTTTTCGTACATTTACATATCTGTTCTAAGCTGTATGCTTTCAAACGAAAAGCCAAATCGCTTTTCTAGATTAATATGTAAATCGTACATTTATTATAAAAGCAAAAAATTGGAAGCTTTCAATTTTATCAACTAAATATTTATTATAAAAATGGGATGCCAATTCTACATAGACAGGTCGTGTGAAAGTTATACAAATCTAATTCAGTAACTGAAGAAGTAAATTGAAGAGGACATAAACCTTTTTTAAAATTAAAGATTAGACAATGCAAGCTTTATGCAGTTCATGTTTCTTTATTATTGATTTGTATTTAGTATTTTTCTCTTAATGTAAGTATGGTTATTTTAAGGTTTTAAAGATTATCCAGACGATGTTATAATAAAATCTGATAACTAAAAAGTAGGTATTAAAAATCGAATCAAATCAATAATTTATATAAAGAAAGAGGATCAAAGTTGGAAAAAATTATAAGAGGAAAATATTTGATGGGTTAAGTAATTTACTCGCCTTATATTTTTCTAAAAATTAACAATTGGACAAACTATTCCTCCTATCACTTATTCAACCACCTAGCAAGCCTAGCCTAGCAATTCAACAAGATGGCAGCGGCCGATCTGCGTTTTACTAGAAGAGGTGTTAAAATACTATACTACAGTTTCTTAAGAATGAAATGAATTAATTATAAATTATAATATAAAATTAATGAGAACTGTAATCTATTAGTATTATTTCTTATATTTTAATTATAATAACTTCGTTATTCTGCAAAAGCCAGAACAAATTGTAAATATTCGAATCTAAATATCAGTACCAGTTAATTTTATACACTGTATTTTATAAAACTTTATTGCGATTTTGTTATTTATGTGTTTAAAGATCATATTATTTTTCTTTCCGACCTTGTATCGTAAAGATACAAGGTTATAAAATTTTATTTAAGAGGTTACAAATACAAAGCTTTTTGCATTTTAAATGAACGGAATTGTTCACGAAATTGATATTCCATATACATATTATGGGTACCCAATAGGAATACGGTCCAATTCTCACGTTTCGTAAATGTACACTAGCGAAGATTCCTCTTTCATAAGCTCCAACATTTTTTGTTTCAATATTTTCTGCAGGAATATTCAAATTCTACCTTTCTATGGCAGATATTGCAATATGATGGTAAAAAATGCGCGGCTTATTCTCGTATGTTTGCATTGAAAATGTAATACTTCCATTAGCTCAGGAATCATCACCGTTCCTTTTTTCCTCGTACAATATTGTACAGATGGCGTTCTTTAACTGCGTAGTTAGGCAGAAATACTGGCTCTTAGTGAGTTTTATTGAAATATATGTAAAACGGAGTATAGTTTGGACATATTTTCTTACTTTATTTTTATGCAACGTTTTTTAATATTTTCTTACTGATGCTATAAAAATGGGTACGTTTATTGGATATGATTTAAACACCTAAGTACCTAGGATATAGGAAAAGATACAATATAACACAAAAAATCAAGACATCAGTTTTATGACAGCAAAAGAAAGATATTTAAAAATTTATTTTCAGTTTTACATTACAATATGTTCCAATATAATTGGTTCCAATTTTTGGAAAAGCTAAAATATAAATAACATTATTTTGCTGGTCTGCAAGGTGATTGGATATTTTGTTTTATAATACGAGTATAATTTTCGTTTGTATCATAAGCAAATATTTAATTCATGATTGTCTAAATGTTCAATAAAGATACCTTCAGTTCGGTTTAGTTATTTATAGGCTTCATATCACAATAAATACAAAAACAATAACATTGCATTACGTAAATAGCTATTAGATTTGTCAAATAATGATGCTAAAAACATCACTTCAAAATAGAATAAATTATCGACAAACAAGGATATCGTAGGCCGTAATTGCCGCTATTTTGTCGTACTCTATGCTTAACCGTCACATATTTCGTCAACAATTTCGAAACTTTCTAACTAAAATTAGGGCATTGTTCTTCATGTAATATTTTATCATACATAACCGTATTTACGATTAAAATTGGATCTACATCGTCATTCGGCTATTAATGTTTGGGGACAGGTCTCTCTTAAATAAAAACACCAGAAAAAGAATGAGCGATAATGACCCACAGGACAGGCCTAGTGTACATTGGTGGGTAGGTACTAATGACTGCAATTCTACTATTTCCATGACATTGGCTCAGATTATCATGCAAGCCAAGACCGATCGCGGGCAGCAAGATGCCGGCATGAAATTGATTATTCAATTTCACGCCTCCTAATCGAAGCGATTGAACATGAAAAAAGGGATTTCGTTCCGGCACCCTTGGCCTCCACCTATAAAGGTCTTTTAACGACTCATCACCTCCTACTGTCTTCAGATAATATACGGTGATTGCACAATGGCCTAGATAGACGTTTTAATTGACATCCAATTAATGGTCTGATATGTCATATAAGGCGATATAGGAGTCTTTGTTAATTACTTCCAACAAGAGATAATCTTGTGAGATAGGCCAGCTATAGGGCATACGAGTTAGACCGTGACCTAAATAGCAAAATCGACGCGCCCGGAGCGTATCTTGGATTTATTTACTTAAGAACGACAAGTATCTTTCGAGATGCGACAGTTGAGCCTCTTTGAAGACCTTTTAGCTATTACATTAAATCTTGTTTAGTCGCTAGGCTATCACTTGTGGTAGTTTGAGAGAAAAGAGTTGTTTTACTACAATTCACTATTGACAATGATAATAAAACACACGAATGCAAAAAATCAACACGTTTCTAAACTCATAATAACGATTTTAAATAATACTGACACGATAACATCGAATTCCTTAACTATGGAACATTACATCTAATTTGAATATTTAACATCATCCCTCTAATGAACGTTTGCCGACTGCTAATCAACATTAATTTAATAAATGGAAACGGTCATGCGATGTTACATGTAACACATTATAGATAAATATATATTAGGGATGTCGCAGATAATCAATAAGTCAAACTACTAAACGTTCTAAACTAGAAAATATTATGTTGAAAACATATCTGATTCACAATTCCGAAATAGGGATCAAGTTTCTGTTGATAATAAGGGTTTTTCGTACATTCTACATTAAATGTAGTATCTGTACAATAGTGGTGAAATTATAGAACCTTTACAGAAATATATAGAATAAATATCTTTAAAGAGTATACATTCTAATATTCTATAAAGATTAGCATACTGTTTAAAAGTAACTATGGAGGTTGTACAATTTTATCACTAGGATATTAAATCCGGGACCAAGTAATGTGAAAAAGATTTATTTAAAGCGGCCATAGCCCATCGGTCGAGATGTCAGATTTTAATCAAGCAGACTGAGTTCGAACTTTGCCGATGTATGTACATTCGTATGTAATATAAACATTTAGCTTACCAAGAGGTATTAGCGGGAACAATAATATTGTATTTGACAGTTGTTAATACTCTTTAAAAAATCGTTACTCTGCATATCCAATACTTGAATTAGCTTTAGCATAACGAATTAGCATCGCTCTTAATGAAATACATGAAAAATAAGTTTTTCCAGTCAATTATTACTCGGTATCTCAAATTATAACATTTAGTATTACATTTAAATGATCGTTTTCGATCAGTGTATTACGTAAGATACGTTGTATATTTAATTAAACACAATGGCGTTGCATTCGAATCCTGAATAATTACACAATCGATTACATGTAACGACCATAGCGTAGCGTCCGAATCACTCCATAAAACTCACCAAATGAAAAAGAACCACACCGACTCCGCAAGCTTTTGTTGTGTGTTCGAGTTCTTATCTTATATTATCTTATCTTATAAAGGCTAAATATATCTAACAAATCTACGGAAAATAATGCAATAATACTGGTTGACAGTGATACTTGTTCTTATAAAATACACTCTAAAAATATCTTTGTTTATATTTATCGTTTTGACGTAAGTAGGTAAGTCACGTGTGCCACTTATAATTTTTATAAAAGATAGGCATTTTATTATTTTTATTTTTGTTTTATTATCTTAATTATTAGTGTTAACTCGAAAATCAGATAATATAGAAGTCTTCACTTATCTTTAAAGCTTTGCTCTACCGGAAGCATCATATTTGTACAAGGCAAATGTTTACAAAAACATTCCCAACAGTTCCAAAAACTAGGGCAACTGCCTGGCACCCTTTAAATAAACTAATATTTGAAATTTCAAAAACGTGTGTTTGAAATCGTGATTGACTAATTCTCATTAATTGTCAGATGGTGCTTAGTCTGAAATGTAAATACTACGAACTGTTTATATATATGTTGCCGGAAATGTATGAAATCAAGTAATTGTATACAAATCCTAGGAAATGTGTAAATTTCCTAGGAATTGTATATAATTCCAATATCGTATTAGGAAATTTATAAAATAAGTGCTTTCTGTAATAAAACACGTTGTGAAAATGAGAATAATAATTTTTCATTATAGCACTCATTGAGACAATCGGGTAACAGTCATACCGTAAAATATAATATGTTCATATTATGTTACTAATTAATGCTTCAAAACTGAACTATCTATTAACTTTTAACGTATCACAAAATCAACTTATATTATTCTTATAACCTAACCTAACCTAAAGAAATACCCTCCCCTCGTCCCGCTGTCCCCGCGTACCCATCAATATCTCAAATGTTTCAACATTTCCGATTGCTATTTAGGAAATATAAAGATTTCCTAGGAAATGTGTATAATATAATTTATTTCACACATTTCCGTGCGATTTTAGGAATTACATATATAATTGTATACAATGACGGATTACTTATATAAGAACATATATAGGAAGCGTAAGATATATATATATATATATATCTTACGCTTCCTTCCAGTCCTATCCATCCAAAGGTTGTCTGGAAGAGTCGTTTGTCTTTCATCGGACAACCAGACTCCCAAATACGCGCCGACGTTATAGTTGATATACCAAAAAGAACTCTTTGCCTGAGTCTGTGTTTCCCGATAAATATAATTTAGGGGTCTTTAAGTCATGTGTGAATAGGTATCTTCTAGGCAGGCGCGTCACATCCTAGATCGCATTGTCGCTTACTATCAGGCGAGTTAGCGGTCAATCGCTTTCCTATACACGACAAAAAAGAGAGTTTTTTTTTACTACAGAACATATCATAATCACTTCTCTCAAGACTCAACACGTATTTATTTAGATCACTGTTATATTATTTCGTCTTATATCGTTATTACACTTTATAATTATAAAATTGTTTGTCCGAAGAATTTAATCGGGGGAACTTAGTAAGAAAGTCTTTGTTCTTTGCAGTTAGAAACTTGAAAATTTGAATTACAGCTACTGGGCATGAATAAATAATGACTCTTTTCAGGATTTTTGAATATTCACATTAAGTGAGCGGGGGAAGGACAGATCTGTTCCATTGTGTTACCAGTGATGCTGTCTTTGTCAATTCGACGAGATAAATTTATTGACATTATTGCTTGAGAGCAAAAATTTTAGAGATATTTTGTGTCTTATAATATAATAGTTTGACTAACTATTTGTAGTTTTTAGTATATTAAATCAAATAGTTGTTAATGTCGAAGTATTTTTAATATACAAGCAGTTTTTTATAAGAGCTTTCTCACTTTTACACTTTTTTATAATACAGTTATCTAAATATGAGAATAAAGAACATGTGTCTGAGTATGTGAAGCCTATTACGTTACTCTGTAACTAATATAATATAAATGATGACACTCTGCCATTAGTGCCTGACCCTGACCTGACCAGTCGACCGCCTATTGCACCAGATATTCACACCCACGACTCACTTGTTTCAAGTATAAAATAACATATAAAATGCTCTGTTTATGGGAACACACACAGGGCAACGACCTTGGCATTAAAAGACAAGTGATAAAACTATATCTATAGTAATATTATAAAGAAGTAAAGTTTGTGTGTTTGTATATTTGTTAAATTGTAAGGGGTAATCTACTAAACCGATTTTAAAAATTCTTTCACCAATAGAAATGCACATTATTGCTGAGTGTCATAGGCTATATTGAATGCAAGAAAAAATTTAAAGAATTTTGTCCATCCGTGCGAAGTCGGGACGGGCCGCTAGTATCATATAATGAGCGTTGCAAGAACTTTTTAATATCCTATTATTGTTTATGTTACGGTAGCTGTGATTTATTTTAATTACAACCAAGATCAAGGTTAAGATAATAAAATACTTTTTTATCAATTATCGTTAATAAGTGAAACTTATTTTTATAATTGTAACAAATGTTTAACAATATCGTACGATATGCGTATGATTGACATCGTGTGGCGTCCACCTCTCTGCACTAACCCTTAATATTTGACGACGTTTTATAAGGCTACTAATAATAGTATATGTAATCACCAAACACTTCCCGGACACAACAAAATGGGTGGTAGCATTATCAGAATTATATTTTTTACTGCGATTTTCCACCCTATTTCCAAACGCAGAGATGTAAAATCCCACAAGTCTCACAAGGAAGTTCCGATCAAGCAGGAGACTTCCTTCGATTGAAATAATGATAATGATTATGTTTCGAACAGATTGGGGATGTCAATCCCTAATTGATGTGATTATTTTCGTACCCGACAGAAACTTATATCAGCTGGAGATATAATATGGCGTTTTGAAGGGAAAAGAATATTTTCTGTTAACGAGATTTTGAATACAACTTGTACGACACGAGAATGTGCCGTTCAAAAGGAAAAATCAAAGTCTTGTAACACTGCACCTATACTTGCCAATGCAACTCTAACCGCAGCAAATGAAGAAAGATTCGCGTTCTTTGTAATTTGTTGTACTATAAGAGCGTTTCTAACAAAAATAATTAATATTTTCTATTTCTATTGTCATGAAGATTTTAATATTCAGTTTACATTTGTATTAGATTAATTTTTGCACTTTTTATTTGTTTGCAGCAATACGTAGTAATTATTAAGCATATTATTTTCGTTAAATTACCAATAAACTCTGTGGCAAAATTAAAATTTTTATTACCAATAAATACCGATCATAAATTATCTTGTTTTATCACTTTTAGCGAAGGCAGTAGAAAATCATAATAATTAGCAAAAATTATTAAGGAGATTACTTTTTGCGCCTTTTCTGATAGTGCTGGCCAACTTATTGTTTGAACTAGCTATTTGGAGCAATATAGGATTGCTCTAAGCAAAGTCATAAAGTTCGACGATTCGTCATTCTCACAAATTGGTTTCTTGAAGTGCTGGGAAACATAAAATAATCATAGATATAGCTAGAACTAACGATCTTCAGCGATTGTTATTATGGCCCGAAGGCTACGTCATTCTTTTCATACTTTATCGGTACTGTTAAACAAGTTAGAAGACCATTATATTCATACTTACACAAATGTATTTACTCTATAAGTCAATTATAATCAACTGTATGACTGTGTTACTGATTAAATTTTAATCTATTTTGTACTACTCTGAACAGTTGAATGGGCATAACTTAAATACTAATGTTTAATGGAAAATCTGTGACTGCACAAAATATACACTAGTGACATTAGTGTCAGGCTCATTGTAATGTTGAGACATCTTTAGGGCGGTAAAAATGATGAAATTATTTAAAAAAAATTGTAGCATCGTAGTTACTCGTAATGATTCTGTGATTTACATTTAAAGGTCAACTATCAATTAATTGTATATACAACATAATATTTTTGAAATACTTTAGTTTTTCCTGTTCGGGAATGTAATAGTAAATAATTACAAGCTAAATTTTAATCTCGAAAAAGAAATGTCGATCATAATTAAATTGCTAAGAGGTTAGCAATGATTATATTGAACTTATATTTATGACACAACCAATGAAATAGCGCTAGTCCAAAGCATTGATATGTACTAACGAATGCAAAAAGAATACAAAATAAACGCACACATACTAAATTGTTAAAATTTATACTCAAACTTCAACCGCTCTTTCCGCAGGTTTTGCATTCGTTCAAATACGTTCACCATAGTCTACAGAAGTTTGCTGTTAATTCGGGTCATAAATGGAGTGCACCGCATGCCCCGTTTATTCCGGGGCTTCTATACTGACAGGACAACTTGCAGGATCGCCTTGGTGGCCTCGGCTTATTTTTAATGGCCTTAGTGGTTTGTTTTATTATAAAAAGTCTTTGTTGTATTCAAAACCTTGATAGACTTGCGCTTGATTTCTTGTCATATAACAAATTATGAATAATTATAAGTTTTTATTTAGTAAAATAGAAACATAACATTAAAACGGTAACGGCGTCGAACAAGTTCAAAAAGCATGGAAGATAATCTTCAATATGTCAGGGAATACAGTGGAGTATTGATTTCTTTCTGAAATTTTACTAGAACTGTATTTTTTTTCAATTTTAAAATGTCAAAATGTTTTTTTAGACATTACCTTATCTTTTATTCACGGTAAAATAATCGCTTATAGCTTTTCAACACGAGATACTCCAAAGAAATGTGTGACCATTTCATGTACCTATTACAAAAAGTTCCTTTCTCTAATCACGGATATTGATTACTACAATGCGAGTGTCGTTTGTCACAATTTCTGTATTGTGTTTCACTGTTTATTTAGATGTCATTACTACCAACCTTGATACAGTCACTTATCATTAACCTACAAACAGTTTACCGACATCATACTTAATTGGCCTATTTTATGAGTATCTGGAAAATTAAATAGCTTGTTTTAATACAAATTCAATTGCTAATTTATGGATCTTTGCATAATCACCGCCTAATCTACTAAGATTATATATTCATTTAGGATTTTTTTAATAAATAAATGATTAAGAGTGCATTAAAATTATTCAATATCAAAACCATAATTACAAAATATACTGGTTTTATAATGTTATAATTTGTAAGATTAAGGTAAAATATAAGTATATAAATAAATAATGTTTTATTCTAAAACTTAATAACATTTGAAAATTATATCTAATATGGATTATTGATAATTGACTATTATGTTATAATCCAAGGGCTGATTTTGGGTGTTAAAGTGATTTGTTGAAGATTATTAGAAATGATATTTTCTTGTGATATATTTTGTTTACATTCGAAAAATGAATCGTAGGTTTTGTTAATATTTCCGTCGTTGTAATTTTCTTGGAAAATAGACATTTTCAAAAAATATATAGAATAATTTAAACTTTAATTGATAGGATAGTATTTATTTGTAAGTAAATGTAGTAAATTTATAATTTCGCCATTTCCCTCACGAGAAGTTCAAAAACATGATTATTAGACTTGTTTAACCCAGTAAAGCCATTATTTTGAAGTTATGCAATTTAAATGTCAAATCTCTTGGCACTTATTAGCTTCGAATCTATTTTTTTAGTTCATAAGGTAATTAGTGGTCTCTCATTTTATATAGAGTCGAAATAACGTTTATGTAATAAAATATATCAAAATTAAAATAAACTATAAAAACAAAGTTCAGTTCGTTAATAAAGTATATACGTAACTATTTCTATTGATATAAAGGTAATGCGATGAACTAAAGAAATGTAAATCGACCTTTCACTATACAATAGACAAAAGCTAGATATTGAACTTTGACTTGACATTTGAGCAACAGGGGAATTATCAGTATTAATTTACATACTAACAAGTTAAAAAACCAAGTGATAAACCAAACAATAAAATAACGATGGCCTTCACACTGTCACCTATCTAATCTTGACTGAACACATGATTGCTCCTAATTCTCAACAAATCCGATCGCAGCACTTACGTTTGTAAAACCAATAAAGTGTCCCCTTATTCCGTAATCCGATCACGTGCACATGGGCTACAACAAACACATTAATGTATTGTTAACTCAATTAATAAATTACACTGAATACACACCGTTGTTATTTTAAAGTGACATTTCCCAAAGCGTCACGGTTAAGGGTACGGGTACGAGACAGATCGTGAATACCGGACAATAATGTGGGTAAATAAAATTGACGCGGGCGTGCGGCGCGGCGAGCGGCAAATGTGGAACTGATCTGTCCGCTTCTGATAACGCCGCGCGCGATACGCCGCTCGGAAAATGGAAAACAATGGAAACTCGAAATATCGATGCTTGGTTAGATAACAACAATGAAAACATTACACTCCGATCACAAGGATCGCCTTTGAACCGTTGCAAATGAATCCGCTGTTGTTTCGTGCTTCACAACAAAGAATCATTATTTTAAACTACAACCTCTTTCAATTCAGTTGTATTGACATTTGTTATTAAATCACGACACGACAATATTTTATACATTTTACTACAATACGCAGTTACAAAGAGGTTTAAAAAGTCCATTACAATTATAACACAGGCAAATCCATTACTCGTCAAATCGCGGAAGCTAATGTTATTTTATGGGGAGCAAGGTCTAAGGGTTCGATGAAATAAAGAAACGCATTTCTGAGGCACCCTTAAATTCGCACGTCGTCGTTCGGCGAGACAGGAAGGGCCGAGAATAAACTGGAACAAAATATCTCGAAATAAACATTGGCTAGGCCCACGAGTCAAAGCTGACTGCAGCCATAAAACTATATCTGTTAACATCACACAACTAATTTAACAGTAATATTACCAAACTTCTTTTTAAAAATATAAATGATGGAATGCCTGAATTTGCCACTTGTATATATATGTCTTTAAGATTCATATTCTTTTGCAATTTATGTAAAATAAGGGTAAAATAATGCATTTGAATTAATGTTTCGTAATTTTTAACTAGTTTAAATTGAAGTGCTGTTAATTTGATTATTAAATTATTTTCAATAGAAATTATAACGCAAATATATCCAGTTGTATATTATATCTGTTATTTTCTTATTCACAATACAAGCTTCACTTAGTTTGCAGCTAAATATGTAAATGTAAACAATATACATGTAAAAATGTTTATGTATAAACAAACAAAAATTAGGTTTGGATAAAACACTGCCTACAATCATAATTATAGGTCATTTACTCGTAAGTAAGTAATAACAAAAATATCGTTTTTTTACATTTTAATTGTATAAAGCTCTTGAAGTTTGTCAAACCGATTCGTTTAAAAAGAAAGAAAGAAATTCAAATCTGTTCCGATTCAAGAGCTTTTTCCTTAACGACAGTTTGAAAGTGACACTTGATACTCAATTACTGGAAGAATAAACAGTTCTAATTTTGGTGTCTGTACGAAAAGTCTTTGTTGACTTTCTCATTCTTCTACTGTTGGCGACAGTTAAAACTCTACAAATCCTATTGAAATTAATAATTATCTCAAACTTTCTATGTATATAATACCTCACCTCTACCATTCGTAACATATGGAGTTAAAACTGTATGAAATACTCAACATTAACACATATGTTAATAACCGCTTGGTGCAGCGGCAGTGCTACCTTCTACGCCAAAGGTTCCGGGTTCAAATCCTGGTAGGGGCATGTGTGTACTCATTTATGTATTCTATATATTTATAGTTTAAGTCTAAATAATTGGTGTGAGTTGTCCGGAATTTATTTATAAAAAAATATAATAATAATAAGTATGAGGTTATTTCCACATCCAATAGTATCAAAATGTAACACAGACTTGTATATTGAGAAAAAAGTGTATCATATGGGGATCTATTATCATTATAATTCATACTTTTAAATAAATTCATGTATACTTACTCTGTATTTTTAATTATTATTAATTCAGTCCATGATTTTCAAACGCTTTACATAAGTAAGTCATGTATACACACATTTCGTATTAATTTTTATAATTTTACGTTTTATATTATTTTTTTACTTTGTTTTACTGGTAAAGAAAGTCGCAAGGCAATAAGTCTGCCTTTTGCTGTATTTGTTGCAATATTTACTAAAAGAATATGTGCATTTACAATTACATTTCTGAAATTGAAGACTACGTATATCGAAAAGTGTTTTTATTCATGTTTTTCTTTAATCCTGGCGTTTCGATTCCGTTTAAGGAGACGTGTTTACAAGTATGGCGGAAAGTTTGTGTTTTATTAATATTTAAATAAGATGGAAATATTGACAGAAACGAATACTTATATGAAAAACTGAAACGATAGTCATACAGTCGCATTTATATTTAGGGACAATGAACAGTGCATAACCAGTTTTTACCAGTTTTCTATAAATTCTTATATGGAACTGCTTAAACAAAATCTTCTTCAGAATAAAGGTCGGTTGGATCAATGCTATCGCTACGGTCCTGTCTTTCGCGTCGTCGGTCTTGAGTTCGGGTCCCGAAAGGGGCTGATGTTTGTGTGATGAATACAAGCATTTGTACCTGAGTCATGTCATTTATTTCTTTGAATATTACATATCTATGAATCATATATCGCTGGTTTGCGAGAATATCGACGCAACTCAAAAGATTGTCTTATTGAACTAAATATACCAAACGATCTTAAATCTTTGATATTTTATCGTGAACAGAGATGCAACTCTGATATCGCGCCGCGCTTCGCTCGAAAGACATACTATTACATTTTTTGATATGCGATAAAAATATTTATTAAATATTTGAAAACCTTATTCTATAAAATCAAGTTTTTAGTTCATTGGGCTAGGTTAATTAGTGTTAATTTGAGAAATATAATTATTATTATGGGGTTTCCTTTATCTTAGCTTTTTTACTGGTATTGATAGTCATTACGGGTGTAAAACAATTAACGAATGTATCTTATTATTTGTATAATACTGTATTTTCTTCTACGTTAACGGTATGGTATTCTTGGTTTGCCAAGTTTTATGTATTTGTAAGAACTTTCTGAATACTGCTAACCAAACTAGGGCTTTTGACTAACCTTTATTAATTTTGCATAAAAATACCAAGTGTAAAATGATAAGGAATTATAAAACAGATTTCATATATATCAAAATTCAAAGGCATAAAATAACTTAATAAAAATATTTTTAATTAAAGGTTTGCCTTTAAGATGTCCATGCGCTACAGATTTTTCCGTAATTTCGATACTCGATTCGTTGCTACCAAATCTCCAAAAATTTCATTTTACTTTTGAAATTTCGTTATAATGTGGTTTTACATTAATAAAGTAGGTATTATAGCGTTACTGAGCTCAAGTTTGCCTCACTTTACTGCGCCTTTGGTATTTCGAAGACGCTTAGCAATACACAAAGTATGTATGCATACTTAATAGCGGCTGCCTTCGATGTTGTATGTTTTTAAATGGTAATAATGCGTTAAACACAATATTAATATTCCCGTTAACCTCTCGTGGTAAGATATATGCTTGTGTTATAATACAAGCATTCTACTATCACCTACGTAATGTAATTTTATGCATGGGCTTTTTCAGCTTATTACCTAGGGTGGGCATTCGTACCCAGGGGGCGGCAAATCATAACGCGACTCTAAATTAACCTTTGTCGCCATCAGTAAGAACATAGGCAAATAAAATATATGGAGACTTACCCCACTCGGTACGGTTCCGTAACAGTAAATCCGATGGGCCAATATAGAAAATATTTTTAATTTAAGGTATAACCAATCTATAACTTTATAGTTTAGTTCTGAGAGGTATTTTGAGGATTTGTCAAGTAAACATTTTTATCCAACAAAACTTTTAGGAACTTCACCATCTTTAAGAAGTTGAAGTTAACATTGTACGCCATGACGAAGTGACCATCGGATTTTATTCAAAATAAAATTCCCGACCGTTAAAAGCATTTGTCCATATCGTGAATGAGCATTAGTTCGATTCGCCGATTCAATCAGATCCATTTTCTCTACTCTATTTAATATAACTTCCTTTATTCTTTGACTTGTCATTTTTGCCAACAGTGCAAGAAAGGAAGTGAAATATAAGATTTTGTCGGTCACTTAATTGGATGCGTATTTTGATGTTCACTTTAATGAACATTAATTTGTTTTCAAAGATAAAAGATAGCAATATAAAGGGTCCGCCAATAGGGACGCTACAATGGGCGTATCCAATACAATACGCGGGACAATGGATCTTCTGCACGAGCGCTTCGGAGAAATGGTTATCTCGCGCGGAGGCGACATCAACTGGCCACCGAGATCGTGCGATTTAACCCCACTTAACTATTTCTTGTGGGGTTTTCTTAAATCGCAGGTCTACGCAAACCAACCACAAAACACTGATGACCTCAAAGTCAACATACGCCACGCCATCGATGAAATACAGCCCGATTTGTGCGCCAGAGTCATTGAAAATTGGACTTCTCGTATGCGCGCCACCCAGCGAAGCCGAGGTGGCCATTTGAACGATGTTATTTTCCTGCCTTCGAATACTCTTTCAAACAAAAAATAAATTTCATTTATACCTCTCACACAACTTGCTTTATTTCATTTTAAAGATCGAGCGCGCTTATTGGCGGACCCTTTACAACATCCGTATAATAAAATTTTATATACTGCAGACTTCCTCCTGATCTCTTATAGCGTCAATTAAAATATTACATTTATAACAAATACCATTAAAGAACAAATTTTGATATATTTAAACAGAATACTAACCGAAACTTACTAAGACCTATACACCTGCCAGTTAAAAAACCAGCAGAAACAGTTAAGTATACTTCAGCTACAGTTCTTGTTGTTTCAAGTTTCTACAGAGACACCAAATAGAAATACATCGCAACTTGAAAGTTTCGCATCGAACTTGATAGGTGGACTGGTCCAGAATGCGAAATCAGATCCTTGTACACTTGATGGATGTGTGTGCCCAAGTAAAGTCCCAAGAGTAGTAGTAGGAATGGTCTCCGTCGGTTATTTACATGTTTTGCTTCTGACATAGCTTATTAACAAAAACTACGGTGTCCTACAACATGGTCTTAATAAACGTTACACTGGAAACGAAGGTGCTGAATTATTTGTAAAGTTATTTTTACTTCCGTAAAAATAGGTAAATCGTTGCGTCGGTCTCTAATAAGTGTTCGTTGTTTTTAATGACAGTTGTGATTTTAAATTACAACTAGCTGACCCGGTAACGCGTCGCTATGGTAACACGTTGCTGTGGTAACTTTAATTGATACAATGGAAAAAGAGCGAGAAAAAGTGTGGACAGGCAAACACACAAACAACAAATTCGTGTTCTTAGATTATAGATTCGGAAATGTGAATACCTATACATTTAAACATATAAATAAAGGCAAAATCTACTTAACGGTGATTAAAATAATTCACATTTAATTATTTTATGATTAAAGACAGCAATCTTTTCATTAACTCAATATATGTATGCAGTTATACAGGCTGAAGGTATGAATTCCTTAAGATGGACCTCAGACCGGATATAACAAGCCTCGTTACTATTATTTCAATCGGATGGTAAATCGAATTGGATATATCTAATCCGTCGTAAACTCAATACTGCTCGAGATGCAGCCGAGACAGTGACACAGTAACTTAGGCCCCTTCTAAATGCTCTGGTATGCGTAGTATAAAATATCAACATATAAGTCCGATTTTTTAAGTATTAAATATGATTTATATAGTAATATTCGATAAGACACCATAAAACGACAGAATTTTTTTGGAACTATAATTGAGACTGAATTTTATGACACATAATTTAGGTCGAGGAAATGTAACATTTAAGATAAGGTGGTCTACTATTTAGGTTATCTAACTTCACTACTTACGAGAGAAATCGATAGAAAAGAACTAAGGCTAATAATATAAAATTTTATAACCATATCAATATTATCGACTTAATAGCTATAAAAAAATCTCTAAGATCATGAAAATAAAACTGATAAATAAATCGGACAAGCTTTAATCATAGACGACATTGCTAAATACTCGCAAAACCAATCTAACAGCTGAAATACAATGCCAAATAAGTAATTTATTATTGTAAACCCAAACTAAAATAGTCCTTTACAATTCGGTTACAATATTTGTGGACCTCGCTGGAATGTCAAGCCCCCTCCCCGTTCTCTTGAAAAAGAATAAAGAAAAAAGAATAAAAGAGTAAAAGTATAATATATTTTATTTATAGTTTATAATTATTATTGTTTACAATACTATCCCCATGATGCTTCTTTTATGCACCCTACCTAAGCGCTGACGTGACGTCATCAGGTCCACAGATATAGTAACCGGGTTGTACAAACACATAATTCGATCTGTTACGAAAGCGACAAGCTTTATTATATATCTTACAGTACAATGTTATCAAATGCTAGTGGAACTCTTTTTATATTTCATCCTACGTGAAACATTCCATACTCATGTATTGTTATGTCAGATTACTTAAATATACTATCGATGTCGATGCAGTCGCTAAGCAAGCTTCGCTAGAACCATATATTAGAGCGAATTGTTATACTAAAAAAAATCAATAATGTTTAGTTTTATAATTTCTATATATTTTATGCATTTTCAATGCGATCTTATAAGATAAATTATTATAATAGAAAAATACTAGAAAAAATCGACTCGGGTCACAAGTTCCCGCCTGAGAATTCACTTGTGACCTGAGTCGATTTTTTCTAGTATTTTTCTATTATAATAATTTATCCAATAACGTTTAGTAAATTTTAAAATTCCATAAGAATGAAAACTTTCAAAAAGCACGCCCTTTTTGAAAGTTTTTATTGGGAAATCCCATAGAGCCAATGTTTTTTGACCATTACTTTTTTATTTTTGTGAATTTTAAAATTCTGGCCCCATTAAAATCTGGTCCTAAATGTGTTGATTCGAGACCACATAAAAATATTAAAATTGGTTAAGAACTCGGGAAATTATATACGGGCGTAACAGACATTGCGTCATTGAAGCTGATCCATGGGATGGATCCATATTAATACTGACTAATGTAGGTCTGGTATCTAAGTATTACAACTCTATTAAATCATCACCTTATTTATTATACTTTTATATTATAAGTATGAAATCTAGGACAAAATACACTCGAGAGCAATGAATCCGGGTCACTTAAAGAATCCTAAAAATCTCGGAAACTAAAAATGCTAGGTTAATGCAATAAATTGTATTTAATAGACAATGTAATACTCCTTAAATGAAGGTATTAAAACTTCTTAGTTATTGTAAAGTTATATCATAAAAAAATCAAATTTGAAAAAGGGCCACTTTCGAAGATGGAACTACGAAATTACAGCATTTGGTTTTGCTTTTGTTTGTAATCTGTCATTTATGTGGGTACATAAACCATGTTGATAGTGCTCTATATTCATTATTCAAGCTGAAATTATGTCGCTTACGCCTGAAGAATGCACCAGAATACTTACAATGCTGGAAACCGGCCGGAGTCAGCGCGATACAGCCAGGACTGTTGGTGTGTCGCTGTCAACAGTACAAAGAGTTCTCCGACGTTACGAAGAAACTGGTTCTAACCTACGCAGACCAGGAACGGGCAGAACCAGGTGTACCACAGCACGAGAAGACCGATACTTGGTGAACACCATGCTTCGAAATCGCTTTCTCACAGGAACTGAACTCACCAATCAGTTTCGACGCCTCGGAGGAAGTAACCCAAGTGCATGGACAGTAAGACGTCGGCTTGCTGAATCTAACTTAAAACCCCTTAGACCTGCAAACGGCCCTAAACTGGAGCGTGGGCATCGTATTTCAAGACTAAGATATGCCCAGAGCCACGTAAATTGGAGTATTGAAGATTGGTCAAAAGTTATGTTCTCCGACGAATCAAAATTTATGCTCTACAAGCACGATGGAAGACACAGAGTGTATCGAAGACCAGGGGAAAGATTCAAGCAAGCATGCATCGAAGAAAAAGTAGCCTACGGTGGTGGGTCTGTACTTGTGTGGGCCGGAATTTCTTCTGAAAGTCGCACAGAGCTGGTGATCATAGAAAACGGCTCTTTAACTAGCGTAAGATATGTGGAAGAAATCCTCAATGATCACGTTGGTCCATTTATGGTCAATTTAGGTGAGGATGCTATATTTATGCATGACAATGCCCGACCTCATACAGGTAGGATTGTGAATGACTACCTTCAAGGGATGAACATTACTCGTATGGAGTGGCCAGCGCGCAGCCCGGATATCAACCCGATCGAGCATGCTTGGGACGAGCTAGGCAGATGCGTAAAACAACGAAACCCTCCCCCAATCACGCTTCGTGAGCTCAAAATTGCTCTCACAGAGGAATGGGAGAATATTCCCCAAAATCGTACAAGGAACTTGGTGTACAGCATGCCAAACCGCGTAAACGCAGTAATGGAAGCACGAGGAGGCAATACGAAGTATTAAAATTCAAGAAAATCGTAATAAAGTTCAAACATTTCATGTTTCCTATTTTTGTTTTAAGGAGAGATCAGCAGTTTTTTTCTTTATGTAATTTTGTGTTAATAAAATGTATGGTGACTCATATTTTTTGTACTTTCATTTAAGGAGTATTACATTGTCTATTAAATACAATTTATTGCATTAACCTATCATTTTTAGTTTCCGAGATTTTTAACATTCTTTAAGTGACCCGGATTTATTGCTCTCGAGTGTAATATAACACTACATCAAAACTCCACTTTAAGTAAAAGTATAATGTTATTCAAAAAAAATATTTTCGCAATTGGCATTCAGTTACACCGATCCACATTTAACAAAGAGTTAGTTCTTTCCTTGCCTTGGCTTACTAACTACAAGAAAGACATTTACAAAATTACTCGACTCGACATGGGACTTAGGTATACGAATGCGAGGCTAAAAACCTGTTTTAAAATGATAATACGATACACAAGTTAAATGTTTATTTAAAAAAAACCTCAATAAATTTCTTAATAATCTAAAAGAATTTAAACAGGATACAAAATGAGAGATACTTTACTCCCACTTATTTCTACAATTAAGCAAGTGGTCTAGGATGGATAACAGAAAACTGAGCTAGAAGCAGCACGTCCTGGAAAATCCGGGACAGTTGTTAAGTCTATCTATAACTTAGCAGAAAGGACATGAAACATGTTGATGATGGTAACTCCCAGCAATCTAAGGGAGTATTTAATCGAGGTAAGTGTGTTAAAAGCATTATATACTTCAAGACTCCCTCACACTACACCAAAAGCATTGAAAGTTTTTGCCTCTACCGCTATTTCAGGGAACCTCAACATTTTACCTCTGTTTCAGGGAAGATCTGTGTCTGATGGCTTAAACGACGAAATAGCGGCAGAGGCAAAAACGTTCAATGCTTTTTGATGTGGTGTGAGGGAGTCTTCGAACCACCGCTCTTATACCGCTATCATGGGCCATTGGCCAATACACTAAGGCAGTCTGTAAACTCATTTAAATTGCCACGACAATCCGTAGGCATATAAATACTGCATACAATCAAAGGTTTATCTATAAGTTCTATTCTAACAGCACGCGGATTGGAACACGGGATCACAGATACATTAGGAAACACACTCTTTCTCCACAGCAATAGTCAGTAATATATATATATATATAATAGCACAGTAATATAATAGTCACGGTAACAAAAATCATCCAAGCGCGATACCACAAGTCAAGTCTCGGAATATATCTGCGGAAGGTTAGGGCTATAAAATTTAATTCTCCCCGTGGCCTTGGCGTGCCGCCATTTACCTTGTCACAACTCATTCACAACCGTTGAATATAGTGACGTTGTGTACGTAATGTGATTTGCATCCCAATGTGGTATCGCCTTCGTTGACCAAGCTATCGCGGTATATCATAGCGAATATTGTCCAACCCAGGAACACATAAATTTAGATGCAAATGTCTTATAACAGATCCTATATTGTCTTAGCTGCAATGTAGCTTAGGTTAAATATTAGTGCTGAGAAATATACGACAAATATACAAAAATATATGAGTAAGGTATACGAATGAGCTTTTATAAAATCCCTAATTAATATCTTCTTGTCAGGTAAGGTAATTTGACCCCAAGTTCCCCAAGCTACGATTTCCTACACTTCCCTTGTCACTCTCATTTAAATTTTTCGATTTTTTCCATTGTAACACGTGTTTTTTTTTCACAAGAAAGCCTTTCACATTTAAAAGGTTATTCAAGCTAACGTTTTCATTATACTTTACTTTTATTTCCTTCATTGTAAATTGGTTTTATTTATATCATATTACCTGCCGGTGATTTCATCTATATGGAAGGTCTGTGCTTAAACTGTGGCGACAAGTTACAAAGTTAGAGTATTATTTATAAAAACCGGACAAGGGCGAGGTTTACTCCGAACGGCAATAGTTTGGCCCGTTATTCGGGCCGTTTCCTATTTTGAAATATCTGATTTGCGCACCGGGATCTCCACACAAACTTCGTTATATGTTTGGTTATAATGTATAGTTCGATTATCATGGGAATCATATCGTATAGAATATTTTAGCCTTCCAAATATGTATAAAATTGCTTCGAAATACAATCCACAATATGTATAAACCTCAACATCGGAATCTTTTGAGTTAGTTATATAAGAAAATGAAACGCCTTCTACGTATAACAATGTTGTGCATAGCTTTGAGTGAAATCCATATATGCATTATTTTCGCTAAGTGTTGTACTTTTAATATAATCTATGTATTTAGTTGGTAAGCTTTATTATATAAATAAAAATTAAATAAATAGTACGCAGGCATTAAAGGATTGGTGTGTTAACTAAAGTATTTATGTTACGACAGTGAACGGATGAGTTTACTGCGTTACGGAGTATTCTGCAACTGTAAGTTTATAAAAAATAGCTTTTCGTTGCTTACGCTAAGAAAACTTACTTCAATTCAAATACTATTTTAGGTTGGCAGGAATTACTAGTCTAGTCAAGTAAAGATGAAAGAAAGTATCGAATTTTTAAATGCTTTGATATTTGCACCAATGAAAAGTAAGTCTAAATAATTGATATCGGTTTCAATGTGCTAACTTCAAATACCCGTGTTCTCGAGAAAAAATATTCTTACAGACAGATGGGCAGTATAAGTACTGAAAGAGGTGTTGTGCTAAGACATTTCTTACATAAACCTCTCCATTTTTAAATACAGCGAAGAAATTCAAAATAAGTATTATAAAACATTTGAGTTAAAATGCAAATTCTGCGCTATAATATTCGAGACTAGCCATATTTTAATGGCAAGCAACTACTATGTCTAAAATTAAGAGCCATTAAAATATGCAGCGAACGGACAGCTAGTGTACGCGCTGAATTAGTTATCAACTTAACCGCAAAGCTAATTAGGAAGTTGGCGAACTTGAATAAGTGTTAAGTAAAAACTTTTACGAAAATCTTAGGTAAAGTCAATTTTCGTTTAATTGAACCCTCGTATTTCTATGTTATTAAATATATATTATTGTTTACTTTCATTATCCTACAGAAAATATCAATCGAATGACAAAATATTTTTATAGTGATTATTTACTTTGAAATAACTTTAAAACTACTTCCATGTTCTACCACATATTTTGTTAACTATATGTACATTGTTTAAGAGAAAATAGAACTAATATTTGATTAGTATTTATTTTTATTGAGTGATATCGACTTGATGTCGCCGTAAAATCAGTCGAATGATTGTTATTTTTTATGATAAATGTATTTTTCTAATATTTAAAAGCTTCTTTTTATATTGATAATGTAAAGGATGAAGAATGAAACTATTTAATTGAATATAACTAACGAAAATTCTATTAAGCACGTAAAATATTAATTCAGATATTTAAAAAAAGAAATTGGTCGAGTATGTCAAATCACCGTTATTTCAAAGATGATTTCTGTGCTTAGGTATGGGCCTCGTTCTTAACAGCCCCGTGAGTCCTGCGTATAGCGTTCACATTCGTTTTAATGTCTACCACCCCAGTAAAGACATTTCAATGTGTCTACTGCAGACCCGATTCACTATCGGCCATGCGGTGTCCGCCATGGTTCATATGGCAAAGAATTATTTTTCAACGTATTACCTCCATAATAGCAATATCCGCTGTATTTCTATGAATGAGTGAGGTGCCAGCTAAGACAGCAAAGAAAGATAAGATAAATAGGATAGAAGAAGAATAGGATCAGGGTTGGCAACGAGTTAGAGACACCCCTCGTATCACATTAGTATTCATATAATAGTGACAAGTAAGGTTACTGTATTGTACTTATTAGTAGGTAGTAAGTTACTACAAAATAACTACTGTTATTTTGTAGAAGTGTTTTAAACTTGGGCCGCATTTAAGTAAGTAAGTTGACCATAATGTGACTCAAATTTAATATACTTTTTGCATATATTTGAAATCAATTTAGTAATTCACATATCAGCTCTCAGAAACAGGGTACTTCGGAACCAAAACGCAGGAAAACCACAAATAACCAGGAAAACTTTGTTTTGTTCGTGCTTTATACACTTTGTGTTTTATTTTATCGCAAAGTTATAAGAGAAACACGATTTACAAATAGCATTTCAGTTACTTATTTTTAATAATAGAAGCAAAGATTACCTACTTGAAGAACCATTGCGATCTTCGGTTCGTTGATTCAAACCAAACTTATGAAGCTTTTAAGTGGTAACGGCAATATAACAATTGAATTAATATTCCAAAGCAAATAATTGAACTGCCTCTGAAAGCCGAGCACAACAGAAGATTTTACTCTAATGCTACTTGTCAAAGTATCTACGAAATACGGGCAATCAGACAAAGGTCGGCTGCCGATTCAAACGTTTTTAATTATTTGAACATCAAAGTTGTAAACTGTACAACCATCAGAAGTAATATGTCTAACTGATTGGACCCATGAAAGTGGTTTTGTGATCTGATTAAACTTCAAACACTCGGGATAAATAACTTCTTTTAGTAATGTATAAAATAGGTACTTGTGTAAAAAACAACTACGCCTCCGAGCACTCAGGTGGGATCGGCTCGGAGGCCTAGTTAATTTACCTACTAGCAGTCTTCAAAAGATTACTTCAAAGTCAATTAAAGTTTACGTGATTTTATAGGCGCCAAATCATTTGCAAATTGTAGTAGTAAAGCCGACTATGATGTGAGTTGCGTGTCGGTACTGTTATTAATTTAACCGCAAGTATAATTAATCCTACCCGATGCGGAGTCTCCCACGACCACCCGGATTCCAATGTACATTCCCTGGGGACGCATTCTTGTTAATATCACTTACAAATTGCGCAATTTTCAATTGTAAGCCATTCTTTAATCACGCTAGGTTAAATTATCATTTCAGAAGTCAAGCCGGATTATAATTTAATTTTGATATTGCTTTAATCAAATGTTAAAATCGCTTTGATTTAATATTGATATCTAGTGCACGGATGCTGGTTAACGAACGGTTATGTTATGCTAATTTCCAAAATTTCTCTCGGTTACTTCAGAAGACAATTACTGACAAAAAAGGTCAGCTCTAACCGACTTTGCGACCTCGATTTGAATTACTAAATACTTAGAATAGATTTATAAAGGAAACATATTGCGATAACTAACGCTTTACTATTTATTCTACTACCACAAACGGATTTATTTATTGCTTAAATATGTTTACATTATTTAATATATGTTTTGATCGTCATTAGCTTTTTACTGTCCCCACTGTTGGTTGTACACCAACTCACTTATGAGAATTAACAACAGCAGATGAATTCACAACAGACGGTCATGATGCATTCAAAACAAGTCATAGAAGCAATTTAAATCAAATCAATTTTAATAGTTTCTAAAATTTGTCAACTATATGCCCTGTCAAGTTGACAGAGTTGTCTTGGTGTATACTTAATTTGACATAATCAGTCGAAGGACTTATTTTTAAAAGATAAGAGGATTTAAAACGAATTAAATTTTCATAAAAAGTTTTCGAAACGCCGACCTGCGTGCTCAAAAAAAAACTTTTTTCTAATGTGTTAATATTGTTAGTAATTCTTATAGATTTCTTATATCTCTGACATAAATTATATTTTTTAGTAACCCAAGACTTGTATTCAAGTCAGGGTAACGTGACAAATCCACTTGTTGAAAACAACCTTTCATTTAAATCTTCTGGCAAAACAAGGGAATCTGTTATTTTCAAAGCAAGAGGCACGAAATTCAATACATTTGCTCCTGGTAGAAAATTAATATAGCATGGCCATTAGCGTTGTAGTAAGTTCCATATTTGTTACCCCGTTTTTTAAGATAAAAATGTAAAACTAAATATTGAGGCTTTAAGAAATAATTTAAGTTCATGTATTTTGTCTTTTCTAAAAAACAGCCTCTAAGTGGGGAAAATATGAGTACATATTTTTTTGTAAATCTGTCATTTAGAAAGTAAGAAGAATGAAAATTAATAGACAGGCTCCTGATAAGAAAAGGGCGGACTCGTCCTTCTGTGTTATATTTATTTTCCTTTTAGATGTTGAAAAAGGAGTTAAAGTATTGTATAGAACGTCCACTTTGCGTTGAGAATGAGAAGCAAAAAATTAAGTATAAACTTATGATGAAAAATAAACGGATGCCTAATTCCGCGTTTTTGGAAATACTACCCCTAAGTAGTAAAATAGAGGATGAGATACTTTTGAGTAAATCTGTTTTATAAAGTACGAATCATGAAGTTCAATATACAAGCATCTGAACAGAAATAAATGGACACGTATTTCACTGTTTTAGAAAGTTCCAACGCTTAGGGGCTGAAACACTGGTTAAAAGTTTTTATGAGCAATTCAGCTTTGTTAAAATGAGAAATATAAAATCTAATGTGTGTTAAGATGGGTTAAAAATATATACTAACTACCTCGGTGGCCCAGTGGTCTAAGTATGCGATCTCTGAACCTAACGTCACAGGTTCGATTTCCATTGAGGCAGTGTTAATGGGTTTTTGTCAGAGAATTTCCATGAGCAACACTTAATCTGGCATTTGGCCTAGTAGACTACAGTAGTCTCACTCCTTACTTTGTAAGACTTGATTACTAATAAAATGGCTGAGGTGTTGGTATACCTAAGAATAAGAGAGTGCCACGCCATTAGACAGATTATTTATATTACATTTAAATGCAGGTTCTAGTGATATTCATTTTTGTGTAACCCGCTACTAGCTGATGGCGATATATGGCAACTACTATTTATTAAAGTATTTAAGAAAAGAGTTCTTAAAAATATGAATTTGATGCATCATGTCACTAGATGGCGCTGCAGAATGTAAATATCATTTAATAAATCAGAATACAAAACGGTGTAGGTAGGTATTAGAGCTAGGAAAATATTTTTAAGTTTTAACTTCATTACAATTCACCACTAAACATAAACAGGACACCAACATAATAAATATTAGACATTTTGTCATTAATTGTTCTAAACCCAAGTTAACTATTTAAAAGCACTTGTGTTATGAAATACAAAAACAACATCCCCATCACCCAAACCCGAGTTATTAAAGTTTAATAAAAGTTTGTTTTCTATACGTTAATTCGCCCGAAACCGATTCAGGATCAAACCCGCGACCTTAGAGTATCAACATCATATACGAAAGCTCCCTGACCATGAATGTCGTCGAATTATTATCCAACTAGCGGCCCGTCCCGGCTTCGCACAGGTGACAAAATTCTTTGAATTTTTCGAACATTAAATATAGCCTATGTTACTCAGCGTGAATGTAGCTTTCCAATGGTGAAAGAATTTTTGAAATCGGCTTAGTAGTTTTTGAGTTTATTCATTGCAAACATACAAAAATACAAATCTTTCCTCTTTATAATATTAGTGCAGATGTAGATTATTAGCATTAAAATCTTTTTTACAGAATCTATATTGTTGTCAAACACTAAAAACCCATATAAAACCAAAACTATGCACAATGGAGTGTTTTCTTCACCATGCAATCAAAAGAATCCCTAAACTGTACCTTTCTTAATCAAAATTTAGAGTTATCAAATATCAGTATTGGATCGCCTACTGTTCTAGGTAGAGCAAAAGCTCGCCGTAAATACAAGTTGCTATTCATTTCCACTGTGTACATATTACTGTAATACGAGAAAAACAGTGAAAATTCTTCGTAACTTCATTTAAGCATCTATTAAAATACGCCATGGCCAGTATTTTACCAATAATCTAAATAAGATTAGCACTAAAGAAAAAAATGCCATTGCATTTCTGTTAATTACTTGAAGTTGACGACAAAACGATGTTATAAATACATTTAACGCTAGTGACTGCTAGTGAAAGATGTGCCTATATTTTAAGATTCATACTTACATTTTTATATTATCATGTACTGCTTAATTATATAAAGCTTAACGAAAAGAAATACAAAATTATATGAAATAAATATATATTTAAGAGAACGTATATAAAGTGTGTTCGTATACTCAACAACAGAACTTCCAATTTAAAATAAGTGGCAATATTCCTAATAACCAAAGAGGATTATTAAAAATTGGTTTAGAATTATAAAATTGTATCCTATATTCTAAAGTCATTAGTTTTGAATTCCTATTAGGTACATCACATTCATGTTTCAAATGTTCTAAAACAAATTTTGATTCGGAATAGGTAACCTATTAATATAACCGACACAAAAGCTGTACGTAATCGTTTGGAAGGTTTTCAGTAGTTTATTTTAATGTATTTTTTATTATTCCACAACATGAATATTGCTTTGGAATATTACAATTGCCTACATTCTACTTACAGTTTGGTTAGTACGATATATCAGGCAAAATTCATAACTCCATCACATAAGGTGGAGTGGGTTATATGTTTTCACGTGTCAAGCACTCGTACGCAACTCATTTTGTAGTAGTGATTGATTCTCGTCAGAAATGTCATCGCATCGATACGTAATATCCTCTATCGAGTACATTTTAGACATCGATTAATGTCGAATTACCTGATATTGACAGTTTCACGTATTCATGTTATTGGAATTGTAATACGTTTATTTTCATGTAATAGGTAGTACATATAGATAGGGTATGTGTTTCAATTAGATCCACCTTTAACGCGTAAAAAAGAGGCTGTTATTTTGATCATATATTTGAAAATAATAATTATAAATAAATATTAGTTTTTTGCTTTTTAGTTTTAAATTAAATTACTATTTTGTTATAACAAATAGTCTATGTAAGTCAAATAAACGAACTCTAACTACGAAACAAAGCCCCTGGTTCAAAGTTATTTTGAGGTATAAAGTGTATTAAAAAATTAATATTCAAATGCTGGCATTCAAAACTTTAGTCAAAAAAGTGATTTCTTTACGATTTTCAGAGATATGATGTAATACTTGTCAAAGCAACGTTTAAGGTATTTGTAAAACAAGTACAAATATAATGTTATCAGTTTAATTATAAGGTAAGATTTTAATACACTCCAATCTTAATAAAAAAGGCTTATAACGATATACAATGAAATAAGATAAGTTCTCCTAAGATAAATGTCTGAATAATATAAACGACAAAATCGTTATTTCGTTTACAAATTACCTACACCAGGTACTTTTGTATTTGACGTTTCGTTAAATTAACTCTATGGCCTTGAAATTGGAAAGTCTTGATGTTATTTTAGATTAATGTTGATCTTTTTTGTCATAAAGTATTAGATATCGTCAACATGGTTTTCTACGTTTGTAACACTTATAATTAAGACAAATATACTGTTATGAAGGAAAATGTCTATAACACAGTACCGTCGCTACAAAACGATCAATACTACTGAACAAATAGTGGTATCAGACTATGTTAAATGTCAATATCGGTAGAAATTGCTAAACTAGTCACCTTGCAGTTGATAAGACGATATTGATCTTCACTACAGATATTAAATACGAACTTTACCAACGTCCTTGATGGAGAAATATTAAATTTGTTGTGCACGAACTAACGCAGGTAGTTGCAATACTTGGTTTCATCTGATTTAATACAAACTGCCGTCTGAAATCGAGTTCCAAAAGCAATTAGATGTGACCACGAAACTGAGGGCTCTACACACAACGCGGTTGTTTACTGAAACGGCATGAGTTATAATTAAAGTTAGCCATACAACCATATCCAGCATCACGCAGACATGGGTATAGTTGTTACATTTATTTCATATTAGCTCCTGTCCGGCGAACATTGCAATGTTTATATTTTCCAGACGACATTATCCAGGGTTTTATGTCAAGAATTATCCTGCAAGTGTTTATAGCAACTACTTACAAACACGTACAATCCAAAGTTTCAGTTTAATTAAATAATTCTCAAAGTTTCATTAACGGACCACACAAATATGGGGTATAAAAAGACCTTTAATCACCGTACATCTAAGTCTAAACGTAAATTAAGTAAGATTGCCTACGTAACCACTGTCGTCTCTATATGGAAAGACATTGCTACATGAAATAGAGAAATATTCATAATTGGCTACTTAAAAAATCATCGCGGATTTGTTCTGCAACTTGGCAATGTATATTTGACAAATGTCGAATATTCGATCTGTCGGAACGGAAGCGAGGATTGATTTTTCAAAATACTTACAAAATAATTAAATATATCCCTTGTCCAAATACTTGTTAACTGAATTTATTTGTTTTGACGCAATTATGAATACGCGTTGATGAGGCAATTAGTTTCAAATCATTGAAAAGCATAGATTTTAATAAATAATATCAATTTAAATAGTTAAACGTTGAATGGTTTTCTTACGTACGGTTCATTAAAATTAAATTGAAAAGTAGTGTATGGCGATAGCGAGACTGATGTATGTCCAAATCAAATATGATTTCATTATTGATTGATTAAAAGTAGAGATTGGCTGACTGATTACGCACTTAAAAATGTCGAACCAAGGGTATGAGCGTGTATAGGAAGATGTAAGAAAGGATTTTTGGACACTGAAAACGCTGTTTTTTCCATTGTCGTCAGATTGACTATAACGATTCATTTAATAAGTATGTTGGATGCAAAACTCCACTTATATCATTTTGCTTTAGGACCTCACTGCATGAGGGGTCAGAAAATAGAATTGTGATTTTATGCAAAGGTCGTATTTTTTTCATTATAAAACATGACTTACTATTATTTGCACTACTGAAATAAACATTGTTTTTCGATACACAAAAATATTTAAAGTTTAAACATTCAGAAATAGAAATGGAAAGTAGAATAAAAATATGTGATTAAAGTAAAAATAGGAGAGCCACCTGCCTCCTGAGACAAGTTTAATGTTTGTTGTAATAGTTGGATATAAATAGACTTTAATTGTACTTTTAAATATTGTCCTTTAAACAGAAGGACATTAAATCGATGCAAAGCCTAATTAGTCACATGTTGTGATAATTATAATTCAGCACTATTTTGTTTTAGCAATTGTCTATTTTGACACATGTCACTTTGACACATGGCTGTCATCTAACCCGGGAATTTTTATTTACATTTTACTATATTGACAGTTTTAATAGTGCTAAAGCGAACAACATAAATCAATATAATAATTTCAATAATTTATACAAACTTCGACATACATACTTTGAGAACTTACGGGAATTTCGGGTCAAGTATTCTCAAATTTCGACCGGCCAAGAAAACCAAATAAGAAACCCGGAATATAATTTAAGGGAAAACAAATAAACGCAGAAAAAACCTACAATCTCTATTCGCTCAAATGAAGATGGCCATAATAAAATGCAAATTTTTCGTAAGTTATGTGGGGGCCCCTCTGTCATAAACTTTTTACTGTGAATAATATTAAGATCATAAAAATGTCAACAATGGTTTCATCCTTTTTCTGCACAAACATCTTGTATAAATACGGAAGTATATAATAAGCGTTTCCCAGAATGTACGTAATCTTATATTTTAATAACACGTTACTTCTGCTTTAATATACATATTTGTAATATATTGTTTTTCTTTGTATTTCCTGGTTGGCAGTGAAGATATTAATGTGCTCATGAAAACATTGTATAAACAAAAGAGTATCCTAGTTATAGGTAAGGTGATTGTAGGAAATTAATTTGTGGCATCAAATTAATTTCTTTCACTAATATCTTCATCACCACGCCCAGATGTTAACTACGAAGAATTTACAGGGACTTTTTTGATTGGATAGGGACATTTGAAATTTGACGAATTCGAAATTGTATTGTTTCTGTATTGTCATCTATAGAGAAGTACCAGTAAAGAGAATATTAGGGCAGTAATGATTATATTCTCTTAAAATAACTGGCAGAAAGTCAGATGCGAGCTCTATAACGTTGGAAAGCTTAATGTTGTTATTTATGTGAGGAGTAAAGGGTCAAAGGACGAATAGAGGTACAATATCCTAACGCGGGAGGTCAGATTAACATGCAGAGATTAACATGGCAGAAAGAAGAGTGTCAGAGCGACGAGGAGATCGTCGAACAAACTTGTTTTATTGCTTGGTTCCTGATACTAAAATTCGAATTCATAAATCTGCTTACGAGTTTTCTCCTTACTAAATGTGGGGTTCAATATCATGTCATTTTGCAAGACACCAACAGGATATGAAGCCAACAGGCGAAAGAGACTAAGCAAAGGTAATTTACATTTAACAGCGAAGTTATTTGCGTGCTTTTTTACAATAAAAAAACTTGTATCGTATTGTTCATAATCTGTGTATTTTGAAGTCTATGGTTTAGAGTAGATGGTCGCGAAGAAATGTCAGTGTGGTATTTTTATGAATATAGCATGACATCTCAAACTATAACAAATACACTCATTAACTTGTCAAAATTTCAATTCAACCATGTCAAAAAAATTGCCTCAAACGAATTTTAGCGAAATATTAATCAGAGGTTGAAACGATCTTGTATAATCAGATATTTTGTCATAGAAACTAGAAGAAATATATTAATATCACATCTGTAAAAAAATATTTATACGAAGGAAAACAAAAACTTCAACATAAATCAGAAATTTTAATAATACCCTAGTAAATATGATTAAATGCTGACGATTCCTAATAGCGTCATTAGAGCGTTTAAAGAAAAGAAATGGCGAACTTAGCGGCTTTGGAAGCAAAAATACTCTGTCATAAAAATAATGTATATTTACGTATCTAAAGTAATATTGAAAAAATAAAGAGAATTCTGTAATTTCAAAGTGGCATGCTTTAGTTGCAAATGCAAGTTAGTGTTTAAAAGGATAACGACAATTTTATGTATGTTGCTATGAACAGATATACATAGTTGTATAAATTTCACTAAGACATGTATAACCTTATGTAAAGTTTAGTAAAAAGAAAAGTATTTTTTTATCCACGCTTTAATTCGTCTATTACAGTTCCACCAATGGTCTTTATGGTATAAGAAGTTTGGTATACCTACCTCAAATAACTCTGCTGATATTTCTAGACAAATATTTTATTCCTAACCGTATTACGTAGGCTACATAGTTCTATTTGTAATCTAAGAAATATAATTGATATAAATTCACATAAAGTCGTTAATGTCATGTAATCTTGGAATGTATTGGCGAGAATTCTTTGAGTGGTGTTAAAATAGTAACTTTGCAAGCGGATGCGAAAATACGCTTCCGCCGCGATGTAGGTCAAAAGACACGCGCCATCTATCGCTGAACTAGAGAACATAAATCTCATCTATATCTAAACTACGATATAAATCTGTAGGTTCTGTCTGTATTTTTTTTTTGACAATTTTTGATAAATAGTCGATTTATGTCTCACTGCTACCAATTCTACTATTTTTTTATTTATGTCTGTCTGTCCTTCTATAAGTCACAAACAGGTTGATCGATTTCGACAAAATTTGGTATATGATAAAAACATGTGATTCTGCAAATGATAGGCTATATAACATATTTATAAAAACGTTATAGTTCTAACTAAATAAAAAAAAATACAAAAATGAGTTTGTTTTTTACACTTTCACGCCTTAACTACTCAATCGAAGTCGGTAAAGAAACGTACATAGGGTACCTTTTAACCAAAAAAAGGTAGTGTTCCCCAGGGATAGAAATATGATTTTTAATCGGTAGTCTTCATTAACATGTACGAAGCCGCGGGTAAAAGGTAGTATATATGTGTCAGATCCGGTCGTGAGTACGGACACTAAACGAAACGCAAGCGCGCCCTCTAGCCGGCGAACATAAGAAACTACGATGTCGTATCAGGTCATGAGTACGGATACTAAGCGAAACGCAAGCGCGCCCTCTAGCCGGCGAGCATAAGTAACTACGATTTCCCGCGCTTCGACAGAGTCGTGATGCTGTCAACATGCGTGCTCCGATTCACTTTGGATCGAGTCGCCATCAAGCGTAGACGTCGTCACGGAACTGTCCTACGTTTCGCTAAGTGCTTTTATAACAAGTTTGTTACGTGCGTGGTTCTTAATACTGTGTCCAAAAATTACAACATCATTTCAGTGCACGATTTCTACTCTGCCCATATGATATCGGAAGGTTCGGACTAAAATCCTGACGTTCCCCGCGACATATGTATAAAACTTAAGTGCTCAACATATTTAAAATCGAAGATAAAAATTTACAAATATTGTAAATTATTGATGAAGACTCTTTAAGAATCAGAACAAACAAATGATGTGCAAAAAAAATTATCAAAAGTATAATGATACAAAATATTCTTGTTTATTTAGGATCTCGCATTTATTTTTATAAAACTTTTATATAAGCAATCAATTAAACGCACTATGGCAAACTACATTATTTTATACTTAGTCTTTGATTTTAAAAGATATATGCAATTGTAATTTAAAATAAATAATACTGATACAACGAAGAATATGTTATGAACAAGGGGTCTGCTAAAAATAGCGCTTTTTGGTTCTATAAACATTGGATATAAATGAAGTGACAAGCTTACTATAACAACCTAAGTACCAGCCAGCACAGTGCACATCAGGATCTGGCGGGACCGTGTTATAACACACCACCTTTGACCTTGACGGACGGTTGGCTCCTTGGCCCCTTTTCCTCTGGTGGATGCCGGGTATGCATCGGACATCCACCGGACGTGTAGAGCGTGTACTATGCCGAGAACAGTGGTGCCCCCTTACCGCTGCACCGGGTTCCATGGGGCTCGCGCGCTTTCGGTTTGCATCCATCCCCCTTTAGCCCTAATCTTTCTGTATCGCGACTCCTTCTTGCTTCAGAAAGCGTTGGAGCGTCTTTGATGCGGCTGGCATATTGCCGCCACTTCCTACTCCTTCGCTTACACCTCATGAGGACGGCGTTTTCGGCGTGCTCTCTCTCGCACACGACGGCCTTCCACGAGATGACTTCTTCGTAAAACGGAGGCCACCGCATCCCATCACCTCTCAGAGGACAGCATGACCTTAGCAACGCCGGCCAGCGAGAAATATCGTCCTATAACTGCTATCAGGTTCCTGCGCTATGTGTCCCGCGCTGAGCATGCTTGGAGTGTTTGCTCCGTGGAGTATTCAACGGCCCCACAGCTGTGGCATGCCGTGGTTGGCTCTCGCCATATTCGATACAGATACTTACCAAAGCACCCGTGTCCAGCTAACTTAGTCCGAACTAGGTACTTAGGGTATTTCTTATCCATGAGTGTAGTTTAAACAAATATAATTATGCGTTTATTATGTAATAAAGTAAAAAATTAGAATACGTGTTTTTAACTTTATATTTTACAAACAATGACACTGGAAATTAACATTAAAGGAGATTACCAATAGTGTTTATATATTAAATAAAATTCATTAAATGTATTATATACATACATTCAAACTAACTAGGCGATTTTCAAAGATCCCCAAGACATAAATATTGCGTAGTTATTAAAAACGTATTGAAGGCCATTGACACTGATAAATAATCCTTACTAATATTATAAATCGGAAAGTGAGTTTGTTTGTTTGTTTGTTTGTTTGTTCCGCTTTCACGCCGTAACTACTGAACCGATTGCTTTGAAATTTTGCAGATGTAAAGATAAAAGTCCGGATTGAATAATAGGGTACTTTTTATCCTGGAAAAAAAATTGATATTCCCGAGGAAAAACAAAAATATTGTTTGCTTGATGGATGGATTGTAGATGGCGCTGTGTCGTTTAAAACAACGTAAAATATTGCAAACGAATATAAACATGTAAATTTAGAAGCTAAATGATACGATAATGAATCCCCGAAAATGAGGAATTCCCGAGGGATGACGTACAATTTGTTTTATCGGCTAAACTGTTTTTTTTTACATCTACTTATATGTTGCAAACGAATATGAACATGTAAATTTTGAAGCTAAATGATACGAAAATGAATCCTCGAAAATGAGGAATTCTCGAGGGATGACGTAAAATTTGTTTTATCGTCTAAATTGTTTTTTTTACATCTACTTATCCTGAAATCACTAAAGTCAACGAATTACTAATTGGTATAAGTATAAGTTACGTTATCTAGTTCTTGAGGTATGCGATAGATGGCGCTGGGTGTTTTTTAAAACATGGTAACGATGTGTTTTTTAAAATACGTAAGAAGTGGAATGATAGCTTACGCTATTTAGTTCTAGAGGTATGCGAAAGATGGCGCTGGGTGTTTTTTAAAACGTGGTAACGAAGTGTTTTTTTAAGATACGTAAGAAGTGGAATGATATCTCGCTCTTTAACCTGTAGCTCATACACTTATTCGGTGCACTTTTCGACTCATTTACTTACTTGCTGTTTTATCTTTATTCACTGTATTGCGCTTTTTTGGTTCTTACCATTTTACATTGAATTGTGTATTTTATAGATTTTGGGTTTTAGGCAGTAGCTGTATAATAGTTAGGTTAGGTTAGTTTAGTGTTTTTTTTCTAGGTAGATATCTAAAGTAGTTATTGTTTTATATTGTATCCAGCGTTACATCACGCTTCTTAGATTTTTCCGTGGGAATGAGAAGTTTTCTTATAGTTGTGCTTTATACCGCAATATAACCGAATTCCACGCGGGCGAAGCCGCGGGCGGAAAGCTAGTTTCTATATAAGTAACAAACAATTTAAATTTAAAAGGTTAGTGCACAAAGCAGTCGCGGCAATCGTCCCCTCGTGACGTTGGTTCCGCCGTCGAAACACTTCCGGCGCTCCCGCGGCTTTGACGGACTCTTTGGGCACAGAAGAAAATAGCTATTAGAACAGAGATCAAGAGGATAAATTTTGTCAAGTAAATATTGTCTCTTATATTGTTTTCAAGGCCAAGCTGGCATTTGCTTACTGTGCCAATATCATGTATTCGTTTCTTTTCAAGAATTCCCATTTTTTTTCCTCCTTTGTTATATTTGGGTATTTTAACTGTATAAAATCCATGCTTCCATTGAGCAAAAGTAAGTGTCCATTTTCAGTTGGAACATTTAGGGCATAAATGTTCCAACATTTATGGGATATCCGAAATGAATCTTTTTCAATGCTATTTGCAAGTTTATTTATACGATTTATTCATTCTTGTTCTGACATTGAGTATAGGATACTTGATATAAATCCTTTTATCGATCTTAATTCATCAAGATGACTACATCTTGATGAATTAAGATCGATCGTTCAAACTACAAAGTACATTGTATATTGATGTATTTTGTAGTTTGAACGATTCAAACGCTGTTTTCAAAATTACCAGCGAAATATAAAACAGAAGACTACGTCATACACATTTTAGTACCCATTTGAAAAAAAAACTATTTGCCAATTCTACTGCGCAATTTATCTAAGTTAACTGTATAAATAGATATAACGTAACATTACAAGAACGTGACATAATGCGCTAAATTGAATCTTTGACTCTGGATGAAAATATTCCTCTGCAATGGAACCCTGACGCGACAATTACGTCTGGATGACTCGCGTGTTTAGCCACATGAAAAATATTGTGAGCCAGTATTACATATCCGTGATGGAAATGGCACTGTATATAAATAAATGATGGGGACATGAAAGTAACTGAGTAAAGTAGAGACTTCATAGGGAAAGATTAAGATATTCTACGAAATAACCAAGAAGGCGTATGTAAACATAAAGACGTAAATAAGAGACGTAATTTTTGAGCTGCTGATATATGAAACAGATATATTGTACGCCGCAGAATGTCATGTTTTCTTTTAAGGATGTCACCAAGGAGCAGTGTAGTGGTTAAGAACCTACCAATGTTTGTCGATGGCGTATTGAATTATGTATCTAAATGGCTAGTTACTTGCAATAATAGTGTCTGTGAGGAAACAAAATTGCGATAGTACAGTACAAAAGTGACAAAACAATATTATTATTGGCAGTCTACATATCTTTACGACGAGAAAAAAGACTCTCTAAGAAAAGCATTTATTCCCTAATATTCGAGATATGTACCATACTATTATAGTAAGTAGTAGTAAGTATTAGAAAAGAAATGTTGAGTTACAAAATAAGTAATACAACTTAATTAGTAACTCAATATGTATTTTTTAAGTACCCGTCTTTTAAACCAAAACATTAAGAAGTTACATTTTTATCATAGGTGTATAAAAGCGGCCTAAAAAAGGAACGTAACTTATTGAACGAAAAATTATATTAAATTAATAATATTTTACTCCTTCCCAACCCAGCGGCCGTGTCGGTTAAAATATTAAGAGTAGTAAAAAAATTAATACATGCGAGTTTTAAAAATGCGCCCTCATTCTTTTTGGCTATCAAACATACTTTTCATTTATTGTTTATTTTTAAAAGTTTCTTTTAAGTGCTAATTCAAACGAATTGAAAGTTTGTTACTCGTATATCGTGTGTAGTAGTTTCCATCAAAAATAACTTATAAAACGGAGTTGCTTTTTATTTGGTAAAATTAAAGATTAGTATGGCATTCCCCATGCCGTATGTTATCTAGGAGAGAATAGCACAAACCCTTAACGCTTAATGGTATCCTAAAATGCGACTGATGATATTGGATGTGAAAACTTTACTCCTCCCGTGACTTACTAAATGGACAGCAGCTTTTTCGAATTATGGTAATTACCGAGATCTCACAAGTGTGGAGATGACGACAGAACCCTGCATTTATGAAGGAGTCCTTCGTGAAGCAATGGGTCTTTCGGCCGAGATGATGGCTGTTTATGGAATGTCGATATCTCACCAATCGCGACTAGAGCGCTAAGTAAATCTATAACAGATTAGCGACTCCTTAACATAGAGCTACTATCTTTAAAACCAATGGTAGCTCTATGTTTGAGGTTGAGGGTTCCTCCGTCTCAAACTGCGATCGGGTCTGATGTCCTAAACTCATAATTACAATCTCTAATTCCTATTTCATTTATGAATAGACTTCGCTTCAGTAGGATAAATGGTTGTCTTTTCTTTCCAACAAATTAGATATTAAAAATAAAAAAAAATATATCGCAAATCATTTATAATTCAACATTAATTTCGTCTGTCTCATAATTTTTACAATTATTGTTATTATAATATCTGGGTGCCTATCGTACAACCCTCATTTACCATTGAAAGTATATCATACAAAAACATAGATAAAAAATTACGTGTTCTTGATAACACATCATAAATAAAAATCAATCTGATTTAAATCATTTTAGAATTTACAAAATGAAATGATAAAATATTTTTCAACGAAAAAGACACGATTACATCCTACTGTCATTGACCCGAAATTCTATAAGATTTTCAGTTTCCACTAGTACTGTTATTATTTTACCTAGTATTAATAAGTAAGGAAATGAAAGCAACTAATGTATAAAGATTTCATTTATTCATGGCATGAAATATTCAAAAGATAGTTAAACTTAAAAAAAATATTATAAAATTTCAATTCTCTTTTGAAATAACAACGCGTGCATTTGCAAATATTTGAGTCACCAAAACCCATTTAGCACGGATTTAGATGGCTCACATACTTTCACGGACAACGCGTTTGCCGCACCGAAAATATTTTGAGAAATGATAGTAGACGTAATATTTCGAAAAAATATATCTTTTCAATTAAAGGTGATATTGTGTAATATAACAATAACACCTGTGTGTACACTAATTGTAGTAGTTGTAATATTAGTAGTTCACAATAAAGATATATTTTAGTAATAAAATTCATCGGCCAATATTCGATTTTCTTTCATAGATTGGCAATAATTGTATAGCAATCTAGGTAAATAAGATTAACACTAATCGATTTATTTGTGCCTTTCGTCAAATAGATAAGAATTATCAGAAGCAACAAGGTTAAATGTGATCGACAAACACTATACAAATAATGTCACACAACTTGCCTACATACTCATAGACGCAGACGTATGGAATTGTGTAATTTTGTTATTATTCAAAACCCACACTCACAAGGTGGGAAAACTGATAACAAGAAACTCAAGGTCATAAAATCGTAACTTCGCTTTACAAAGTTGAATTAGGTTTAGTGAAATTAATAATAATATATCGTCGGATTTGCAAGCCCTGCATTGAATTTCCTTACTCTATTTGGTAGGATGATAATGGACGACGTTGATTACTGATGATTAAATAGGAACTTTAGCACTAAGAAAACTATTTGAGATGACTATTTTGTAGTAAAGGAGGTATATTGTAATAATAATATTTCTTTCATTAAAACTAATAAGCCTAGCCCAAAGTAAGCACTGAAGGGCTTCTGTTATGGATACTAGGTTAATGGAAGGACATACATATAATACAATAATTAAAATACAATGATTTATGTAATCATATAAATAAATATGATTACATTAATCAAGAGAATACGGAGACGTTTACAAGTTGAACACTTTGTACTAAAATTGAAATTTATGTTGCGACGCTTCTGACCTAAATCCGAGAATAATATCATTTACTAGGATTTATTCATCGGCACTATCTCAATGTTTCCCTCAATATAAAATATTACGTATTTGCAAGTTCTCTTAATTGCAGTGATTCACTAAATGATACTGTTTACCAAATGGAATATGTTCGTACATAGAACTCACCTTTTTAATTTATTGGTTTTGTGAATACTGCAGCTGGTATGAGGAGGTGGATGTTGGATACAACTAAAAGAAGAAGGTTGTAAAAAATCATGCAAAACTAGAGGTAACAATAATTATTACAAGGCAGAAAACGTCAACAGTTAATATACACAGTTATTTATCACATATTTCGCAAAATTCGCAAAAAGTGCTTCACAATAGCAATAACTACAACAAACACAGCACACCAGATCACAACGTGCGGGGATGCAGGCTCTCCCGACTCACCAGAGCTGCTTTGCCCCTGTTCCTTTTGTTTAGCAGTGAAACTCACAAACTCTTGCAAATGAGAGGGCAACTTTTGAACGTCTTTTTCTTCACCACCTTCAATCACTTTTATTTTATGTTCAATCACTTTTGGCTCCCTATATAGACCATCATTTCTATCCCTTTCGTCTTCCGTTTCAGGATCAGTAATACCTAATTTATTCCATCTTTCCCTAGCTTTCGATATGAATTCTTTTTCAACCTGATTATTGACTTTTGAATCTAAAATATCAAGCGCTGACAAACTTTTTGACACTGTTTTGCTATTCACTGAACTAGAAGGATTTGTTATTTTGATAATTTTATGTTGTCTTCTTTCTTGTCTTTGTGCCATTTGGCTTACGTATTCGGAGTACATTTTATCGCGAAGTAATTCTTCTTGACTGCTACTAAACAGAGACGATAATTTAGTATCACTGCGTTTATCCGGTTGCATAATTATTTCCTTACGTTTGGATCCATAATAATTGTTATTGTCAGTAATTTTTTCGGTTAATGATTCCTTTTCAGAAACTAAGGGAGCCCTGGGACCTTGTTTTTGTGATAGAGAAGTATTATCCTTTTCCTGTTCTAAGCGCTTTATTTCAGCTTCTACCTCTTTTTCTTTTCGTCTTATGTATTCCATTTGTTGATCACAAAGATCTTTCGGTAATGAGGGCCTCCTTGGGGTATTAAAGTCAGCATTCTTTTCACGTACATGTTTATAATATCTATGCATGTTTTGTATAGAAGATATATCATTTTCAATATCTTTGCTCAGGTTCCCCGTAGAATAATGGAAAAATTTCCTTTCACTTTTAAATGATCGAAGTGAACTATCAGTAAAATCGGAGCTTTCATCGCTCTCATAGAAAGAAGAAGAGTACTTTTTGGGTCGAGGAGGTGGAATTGGTTTAAAATTATGAATGAAATCGATGCATTTATTTTTGTTATCATTTAAGTTTTTGCGTATCGCGTCATTATTCGTGTGATATTCTGTAATATGGTCAGTACTATAGTGAAGATTATTTGTCGCTGAATTAATATTATTAGTGACCGAAGGATCACGAATAAGAGCAAGTAATCTGCTGCCTGTTTGGGACTTAAACGGCACGATAAGCGGATCATCATGTTTTTCGATTTCTTTACTCTTGGTTTTCTTCGCAGGTTCATTGTAACCGCGACGATCAACATATTGTTTATGCATATCACTAAGTTGACTAGCCTCTTCTTTTGTAATGACTGTATTTGTTTTTTCCATCAACATTTTTTGAGAGGGTGACAGGCATATGTATAAAGATTCTGTTTTAGTAGGTACGGCAGTCCAGTGGTGATCGTCTTGTGATTTTTTCAGTGATGAGTTACGAGGCGGTGGATGAGGTTCTTTGTATATTACTGGTAAAGATATTTTTTCAATAGCTGAAATATCAGGTAATGGGTAATACGGCATTTTGTGTGGAGATTTCTCTTCTTGGGTGGAAACAATGTTGTCATCTACCACTATTTTATGATTATTTATATTTTGTAATCGCTCTGAGACTATTGCAAGTTCTTCCAACATTTTTTCTCCATATGGTAAATTAACTACCCTTTTCACGCAAATATCTCTAAGAGAGAATGGTTGATTGGTTTTGTTATTGACTCTGTCATTACTTTGTGTAGTAGGTCCTGTAACACATTCAAACACATCTTTAACATGACTGATCACATTATGTTGTGCAGATTTATTAAAAGAAGGCACCTCGGATATTTCATCATGCAGAGTGTTAGAAACGTCATTCAAGGACGAATAGTTAGGGTTATATTTAGCCGTACATTGCGAGGAACATATACTACTTGAAGAGTCCTGACGAATAAAATTATCTTTGTCATTATCATTGTTCTCTGAATCAGAACATACTTCTTTAATTAAGTTATTGATAGCGTTATTCAGCTCACCCTTGAGTATTTTAATTTGATTATCATAACAGTTATCAGTTTTTGTAACATCGACAGTATTACTAGTAGATTTATCTGATCGAATTTTAGGATTTGTTTCTTCTGATGGCTTCATTTCTTCAATATCTTTGACGTAGAGATTTGTCTTAATGTCATCTGTGGATGAAACAACAATTTCATGGGAACTAACATTTACTTCAACATTTGTGCCAGTGACTTCGGATCTGGAGTCAACAATTTTATTTTCTTCTATAATTGATTCATTGTTATTCAATATTTCCTTTTCATTATTACTTATTTTAATGTTTTCATTACTCTCTACAACAAATGTTCTTTTTAGAAAATTATCTGTATCTGTGACTTCGATAGTAGGCGTTATCATTCGAACCGAGACATCAGTGTCTTCACCATTATCTGTGTCTTCACTTATTTCGTGGATAGAACTAGTGCTGCTCGATGAATCTGTCAAATAAACAACTTCGGCACCCTTCATTTTTTCAACTGTTTGCATCGACCAATCACCCCGAGCTTCTGCAACATTAGCTTCTTTTAATTTTGCTCCAACTAAAACACATTCTTGTGGGACTAATCGACCTGGGAAATAATTTCGAGCAATGTTCGGTTTTAAGACAGCTGGTGGTTTAGTTTTAGGTGCTTCAAAAACGTCATCTTCTAAGTCATCATTGTCACTTTTTCTATCACTCATGTATGACTGCCGACGAGATGTTAATGTTGACGACTCACTACTCTCTTCGTCAATCACATCTAGCATTCTTGGTGGTGCTAATCTTGGTAGTATGAAATCTTCTGCCAATCCTTTTTTACTTAATCTATGTTTAACTTCACGATTAATAATTTGTTCGATCTCTGTTTTTATCTCAATAGCATTAATGCTCGGATTTGTTGATAAATTTAGAGACTTTAAATAGTTTCTTAAAGACATTTCTTCGTCAGAACTTAATGCTTGAGCCTGCTTACACTGCGCTACGTTTAGAGGAATGGTGGTAATTGACAGAGTTCCTGTTGCTAACTCTCCAGTTTGTTCTTTAGGATCTTCATTAATTTTTTCCCATTCTACATCGGATTCCACATCAGACACCAAAATATTGCTATCGATGATTTCCATTGTTCTTTCATCAACATTATTTTCATCTAATATTTCTTCTATTTTGGGGTCATCATCGTTGTCTAAGCTCTTACTTTTTATTTTATTATTTAATTTATCTTTACGTTTCCTTTTAGTCTGTGACTGTTCAGGAGATTCGACAATATAATTTTCAGAAATTTGAATTTCTTCTATGGCACAAGTGGGTGCACTATCAGCTGACGTGGCACATTCACTGTTATTGTTTAGATCTTGATTTAAATTTTCTGCGCTATTAGAATTCTGCTGTGGTACATTTTTTGGTACATCATTTATTATGACAACATCATCTGTATTGTTTGGCAACAGACTATTTACCGATTCTGAATTAGTATCGCTACAGCTGTTCACTAACTCACTTAGAACACTGCATGACTCAACTGATTTAGTTTCATTCACATCACTTTGATTATTTTTATTAAGTTCCGATTGATTAGTTTTGTTTTTCCGTTTATTCCTATTATTTTTACGACGTTTTGGCTTGTCAGGCATGTTTATATAACACTGTTATCACAGGCACAACCTAATCTTAATCACAGAACACACGTCGTCCATTCAAAACGAATATACGCGGCGCGCGACCACAGTACCTATTACGTAGGAGTGACAGACGTACGCTTGGGCGTCACTAGAATAAGCGTTTTTTTATCAGTCGTTAGTAAGGGCCCGCGGTATAGAGAGGACGGTTAGTGATGATTTTCTTTTCAGCGAGCGGTTGCTGGCTGCGGCAGTCATGCACCAACGTTTACTGATAATTATAAATGGATTGAAGTACGCGAGCGCGGCGTGGACTTTATTTTTATGCGGAGACGTGGACGCGAGTGCGCGCGCGCCGCTCTCGGCCGCGGAGGGAACACGCCTGGTACACTCGCCCGCCAGTATTATCAGACGCTATGTAAATTTTATCGTTAATTAATATTGCACACGCGGCCACTTACTATTTTAGGGATGAATAACGGGGAGACAAAAACATAATGCTTTGAGCGTTAGCAACGTATATGGACAGGAGGAACGCTTCTGAAATAATAATGCATGCGTTAGGCAAACAATGGGCAGTTCAAATTTGTCAGAAATAAATAGTCAAAGTATAACAATAGTAGATATAGTTTATAAGAAAAAGAGCATGTAAAAATATATAATTTTATTTAGTGTTTGTGCTGCTATTTTTTTTAAGTTATTTATTTTCCATATTAGAAAAAACAATATCGCTATAATGTTAATGTTATATTAATAAAAAATATGGTTGATTATGTAGGTGTTGCTACTTTGATTTCTTTATTTTCATTTAAAAGTGTATTAGAGTACATCAGGAAGATAAACCACAAATTATATAACACTTGTTGATCTAAAAATGGCCTGACTCCACCCGTAATATCTAGACTTGCAGGTCATCAAGAGTTTTATTGACCACTTCCACAGTTGCAACGCGGTTGTGTCCAATCAAATGTTTAGCTCAGTACCGCTATCATACTTACGTAAATTTTCCATAAGTACGTAAGCAGGAATATATATAAATATATTGCTTTGATGCGTGTTGACTGTGATGTGAAATAACGTGACCACTTTTAGTTCTATCACTTCATTACATATTTAAATAAAACAACTTTTTTCGGTTTTTTGCGCTTAATTCATATTGAATTCTGATATTTCGACTCCTTTCAGGAGCCGTAATCACAGGATGACTAAGGTAATGGTCGTCATATATTTACTACTTCACAATATTTTAGTCGGTAACGTTCCTAACTGTTACTAAATTTATATAAATCAAAATTGTTTTATTTTGCTTATTATTTAGTAAATATTACTAATTTTCACTTCGATTACAGTATACACTACTGAGTCCACCAGCAGTTCGGAAATCCTCCATCTTACTTTTATTACTTATAAAAAGAGCTAACTATATCACTAGGTCTTGCATTGTGTCTTTGCTGATATTAATTTTTTAATTATAGGATCCTAAGCATATGGAACGCTCTAACCTGCATCTCTACATTTGCTTCACGTACCAAAATAGGAAACTATCGATACATTGGATTTCGAGGTGAATAAGTCTCACAAAGTTTTTACTCATAAGCCCTTTGGAAAGGCTTAGGAATTATTATTAAAATTATTCAAATAAGCCGAATCTTCCAAAACAACTTTCTTTGTAAAGACCGAAGTGATATCATTAATTAGAAATGTTGTTTGATTAAGAAATAATAAGTACGAGTAGTATTCTACCATTATAACCAAATTATGGTAAGGACAGCACATAACCTACCACAAAATATTAGATTCCCGTAATTAATATTTGACTCTATCACTGTTTGATGCAACTATAGCGATCCTGTCTTCTGTATATAAAAATAAATAATGGTTAATAATAAAAAATGGTTTTTAGATATTTCATATTTTTGGAATGTAATGAAAATATAAAAATCTCAATCGTCTAACAGTTTAATTAACAAAAACTTTAAGCTGAAATTCTTTTAATTTCTTATTATGGATATTCTTAAAATATTTTCTTATACGCATCGTTGCGTAAAGTTGTCCTTTTTCATCGAGGATTTTCTTTTCATTACTTTAAGTGATGCAAGCCAAATATAAAAAATTAAATTCAGCTACTAAACAAAGATATTTTTTTGCGTTTTCTAGGATAAACTTTTATACTTAATCATGTGAATAAATAGTTAAGATAATCCATGCTAAACGTAAAATAAAATAATAATCAAATAGGTAAGTCATCATGACCATGATTTGCAAACAAGTAATTGATATATAACAGGTAGTTGAAATAAATCATAGGTATTAAAGAAGAACGAAATTGAATCAATTTGAACAGATGATAAACATTTATGAAACTCGCTTCTCGGGTGGTTAAGTTTCATCTTCTTATTGTAGTAATACCATAAGTCTTTAAAACTTTTAAAACTGGTTTTAAAACTGGTCTTAATATAAAAACTTCGAACAACAATCCGATTGGATAAGAAAATCACTTGACTAAGTAAAAGTTAGTCAAGTAAAAATGTGTAAAAACTGTTGTTATTCAATCAATCAATCAATCATTTGTAGAAACAAATCATTTATTTGTAGCCACAGGTATTAAAACAGATGGTGACAATTATATCGTATCACTTATATACGTACAGGCATACAAATTTTAAGTACCTAACTAAAATATGTAAAGAAAAATGTCAAAATTCTTACACAAAAAAAATACTATTATAAACAAAGTCATGAAATAAATAAACAATTTTAAAACTACTACAAAACAATAACAAATCAACAATGATAATAAGAATAAATATATAACAGTATATCAGTCAAAATTAATGTAAACTTGTCTAAACTACTAATATACCCTAGTCTAAGATTGATTGTCTATTGCTACCACTTTTCAGTCAAAAATTCAGTCAAGGTATAATAGGCTTTCTTTATTAGTAGTGACAACAAGTCCTTACGAAATGTAGTTAGGTTAGCATCATTCAATGTCACATTTTGCAACTTAACCGATAAATCAGATTATTATAAATGAATATTTATATCTTTTTGCAAGAATTTGCATGAAAGTAGAATGAAGAAAACATTAAACAAGAATAAATTCAATTGATTCATTCTATTTTCAATTGTAGCATAGAATAAAGTGACTGGGAAATAGGTCACGATTATTGTTCGTTTAGTAAGCGTGTTTTAAATCTGGACTCATTTCCATTCACTACAGCGAAAACTGTTTATTTTCAGGACAAGAATTTTCATTACATTTTACTGAATGAGAGTAAAGATTAGTTTAGAAATAGTGACATTAAGAGACTCTGAAAGTCGTTGTCAAGCTTCCTATGCCACGTTCAAACAGTTTTATAACATACTAAACACAAAATGGATGAATGGTGGACAAAATTCTTTAATTTTTTTCTAGCATTCAATATAGCCTATGACACTCAGCAATAATGTGCCTTTCTATTGGTGAAAGAATTTTTAAAATCGGTTCAGTAGATCCCGAGATTACCCCTTACAAGTTAACAAAATATACAAACACACAAACTTTACTTCTTTATAATATTAGTATAGATATATTAATCCCTACTAATATTATAAATGTGAATGTATTTGTTTGTTATGCTTTCACGCAGAAACTACTAAACCGATCATCATGAAACTGCGTACATATATTCTTGGAGGTATAAGAAGTAAAATAGGATACTTTAATTGAAAAAAAAAAAAAAAATGCGGGCGAAGCCGCGGGTAAAAGCTAGTAATTAATAAGAATTGGTAGTTTTGATATATTTTGTTAAACAGTTAAAATGCTTCAACTTCTTCAACAGCCGGGACTCGAATCTGTCTTTTACTAATCTAGGCCAGATGTTCAGATGTGAACTACTAGCCCATCTACATTCGAGTATATACTAATTTTTTAGTGATTATAATCAATATTATCTATCCTTAGTCTTTTCAAAGTGCTTTATGTGCTAATGGCTTACCTCAAATACTAATGCTCTTAAAACTTCAATTTAACTTTGAATTGGTTTTATGTTTCATAGAGATAGGATTAAAACACAAACCTAAATGCAGATAACGAGAATATGAAAGTGTTGTTAGAGTTATGTAATATTTTTATGCGTTATTTTATCTTTTGGAGAGATATAAATTCATGCAGATGTTTTGGCAACAACAGATGTTTTGGTGCAAGGCTGAAGTTTTCATGGCCTTGTACTTTAAATATTGACCGATTACGATAAATGTCACTATCAGATAATATAACTATATAGGATAGTGTCGTTTGCAACCATAAATGTGAACTAGGCCTGGGCCCCTAGGGTATTTCATTTACAAGGAAGACCCATGCCTTACCAGTGAAATCATTAATAGGTTGAAGATGATGAGTAAATAGTTATTTTCAACTCGCACGCTCGGAAAAGTTTGGCTTGTCACATTTAAAATTCTTATACTTAACAAATAGTATACACTAAACATTATTTATTCTTGCTGCTTTTATGATTTCCGGTACTTTAATAATTTAATAAAACCAAACCGGAATATTATAGTATTAATTTAAATAAGGATAAAATGCAACTTATAAAGACTATAATGACAATTCCGAACGTACCATGTGTGTTTTCCTTTAAGAAGAAAGGTTCTAATTTTAAAACACTTTCCACGCTAGCAGATGAAACGCAATTTTACACGCAGAAATTAAATGACAAACCAAACTTTTCCGAGCGTGTAAGGTGAAAAAATGATTATTTAATACATACTTGCCGACATCTGGCATAATTTTGATATTACACATTAAAGTAAAATTATCCAGACAAATCTAGAGCCAAGAAAATATACCATATGCTAATCGAACACAAAAGCTCTCGAATAATATCTTTTGAAAATAGAATGTGACGTAGGCGCCAGCCGAATGCGATCCACCGGTAAACATGCACTGAAGTGTCCAGAAATATCCATCGGATTGGCTGGCAGTAATTCTCGCGACAATAAAAAAGAAAAGAGTCTTTCCACAACAGCATGGAAAAAGTTTTGATATGTGTGAACGGAGGTTGGTTATTGGTATCGCTATGCATGACATAATCGCCTGATAGATCCGGCGCAGTTTGCCAAGCGGGCCGGTCGCCGTTGCTTTTTTGGCACTCAGTCAATAGGTTATAAGGTGAATGTGTCGAGTCCACGCGTAAAACCCGCAATATCTATTTTGACGAGTTTCCTATCAAAAAGAACTCTAACGTGAAAACACTTAATAGTTATTCGGATTCACTTTTTAGGGTTGCGTACCCAAAGGGTAAAAACGGGACCTTATGACTTCGCTGTCTGTCCATCCGTCTGTCTGTCACCAGGCTGTGTCTCAAAAACCGCGCTAGCTAGACAGTTGAAATTTTTACAAATTATGTATTTCTGATGCCACTATAACAACAAATACTAAAAACAAAATAAAATAAACATTTAAGGGGGGCTTCAACACAACAAACGCGATTTTTAGGCCTTTTTCAAATGAAATATTCATAAAATACTCAGTTGTATTTTTACTTAAATGATAAATATTAAAATTATAATAAAATAAATAGTTAAGGGATGCTCCTATACAACAAACGCGATTTTTTTACTTAACTAAAAGTTTGAACGGAACCCTTCGTGCGCTAGTCCGACTCGCGATTGGCCGGTTTTTAAAGTATATATATCTGCCTAAAAAGTAAATAAATATTAATAAAATATCTTTTTTACATTTGTATCAATGGTTTAAAATTAATTTACCACTGTTCTCTCCATAAACGAGATCTTAAAGTAAGATATAGCTAAATTTTCTTTACAGCGCTATCAAACACTGCAAGCTTTTCTTAGTTAATAAATTAAAAGTTCCTAATAAATGGATTTAAAAATTCTCATGAATTCGTAATAACCTTTTCTGATTAATTTGCTTATTAGCAAATAATAAAATAGCATCAGTTTGCAAAGGTAACCTTATTCAATAGCCACGAAGAATGCATCACAAACGGCTCTCGCAACTTCACTACTTCACTGCCTTGTATCTTAAATAGGTAGCTAAATACTTAATAGATACCAACCAACATTGAAATCTCTCAATTAGCAAACCCGTATAATCTCCCTTTGACAAATAATGCTACAGTAAAAAAAAGTTCGTTCGATTTAAACTTGTAAATTACAATTGTTTTGTTAAAATTGGCCTATTCATTTCCATGATAGTCTATACAGATAATAATTAACTATAAAATGTGTTGAAAGAGATTTGTATCCTAAATGTGCACTTAGTTTCGTTTTACTTGGATTATTACCAAAATCATAATTTACTTTAAAATGGGTTGTGTGAATAATAAATAAGTAGACGTATTGCATAGTGTAACAATTATGCGCTTATATTTTATTTATACTAAAATAACGAAAGTTGGTACAGACGAATCATCTCACGGTGACGGGGGAGTCTATCATGTAGTTGTAATTCGCTGGTATAATTAATATATATTTTTGCTCAAGGTTAGAGTTATAGTGCCAATAGCCTGGATATAGTTTATGGTACAGTCTATTTAAGCAACAATAGTTCTTATGAGCACTAACTTAAGCAGTTTCATAAGGTTTCGTAGTTGCTTATAATAACAACATCCCGTAACCTGAGTCTGAGGAGTCTTTTGTAGAGGTTCTTATTGTAAGAGTTATAACGAAAACAATCCTTTAGTTAGTACTAAAACGAGCCAGTTCAAAGCGGGAAACAAAGGACTCATTTTGGGGGAAACAAAAGCGTTCGTACGGTGTGTGCACTCACGTTTTTGTGGGCTGATCGGCGTCGGAGCAACGGGTGACCTCGCAGGCGGCTTGCCGATCAGCGCATTGCTCGTTGTCGCTTCCGCTGGAAGAATAAAATATTTATACATAAATAGATCAACACAAAATGCCTCCCTTGTGGTTGTTAGCCGATATTGCTTTTTTTGTTTGGTGTAAGCAATAAAACAAAATTGGAAACTTTTTATATTTTCCCTATTTTCAACTGAAAATAAATTTCGATTGAATATCGACTTCTAGTTTAAATAAATTATTTTTGCCATGTTCCCGGGTTCGATCCCTGGCCGGGTCATTGGTAGATAATATTAATAAATTGTGATGTTCATCACAGTTCATTTTGTTTGTGTAAACCTTTCTCTTTGATGTTTGATTCTGAATTAAGAACATTATTTATTTACTTCTGAACACTGAACAATTTTCTGTGATTGCAATAATCTAATAGTTTATATTAAACTCGCTCCTGATCGATATTGGAATTATCAAACCAGTGACTCATTTTGTAACGCAAACATACAATATGTTTTTTTTTTGCATTTAGAAATGCTATATTATCACTCTATGAAAATATACTATGGAACTGGAGCTGTATATATGTACTTCCATTTGAAATAAAATTGTTTCATTTTAGTGTGTATAGTTTGATGTGCTGTCGACCGTATATACCAACGCACTACCAACGCCGATCGAACAAGTAACCAAATGTCAGAAACTCCAAAAATATGTTTTTCTTTTTAAATTACAAAAAGATATCATTCGTCTAATTAGTCTATGTCTAAATGTCTAGGATTGACATTTAAAAAAAAGTAAAGGAGTGTATGATCCGAAAAAAAACAATAAGAAAACAAATAAGTAGGTGATACGAAGCTATATTTTACAAACAGTAAATAATCCGGGAGCCGAGGATTCCTCGTGTCGTGTATTTTGTTTATATTTACGAGACATCTCTGCTCGCGCAACTCACAAAATTAATGCGTCGTTCTGCCTGAGGAAAGATTTTTGCGAAAATTTTCGTTCATTCCGTGCATGTCAGGTCATGTATGTAGCTGACACAATAAACAACGCTCTAAAGATAGTTTCATGTTTTATACGACGCTTTCAAGAAGAAGTAAGCACGAGATATAAAAGTTTGAGTAAGCTTTTTCAGTAGAAGCTTTCTTTAATTTTTCTTTCAGGTTTGACTTCTAAATATACATATATAAACAACTAATTGCTTGTTACAAGATAAGAAAGTTTGGACAGCTCGATATATAACATTATGCAAGGTTACTAATACGTAATAACGTTTGCTTTGCCAATAATATTTAAGAATCTTAAAAACTAGAGTAGGAACTAGCTTTTATATTTATTTTGCAATATTATAGGCTAATATATATTATATAATATTATAATGTTAGTACATTAGTGTTATTGAAAGCGGGGTTTTTACTTTTTTTTTTGTATTTGAGGCGCCAATATTTGGATCATGGGAGAAAACGAGTTTTTCATGTCAATAGTGCATGCATCTACGCCAAAATATCAAAGCCTCAAAAGCAAAAAAAAAACATGATTACACGCCGCTTTCATTTATTAAGACTTAAAGATGCAAAATTAACGCACCTGTTATTAAGAATTTGAATCTCACATTGAATTCCGCAAACATTGAAAATAATGCAAATATGGCTTCATATTACAAAACACCATTAAATTCAATGAACTCAAATCACTCACCACAACTTAATGCATTGAAAGTTAATACGATTGCAAAATATCATTGGTGCAAACAATCGTATCGAGCTTCCTGTTCTCCTTATGTTTTCTGACGTCAGTGACAAATTTAGAAATTCAAAGAGAAGCCTATTCTTAGCGTTGAACTTATTAAAGCGTAATCAGTTTATTTTTATAAAGAATACTGAAAGTTAAGCGAGCTAGTGAGAGTACTCGTGCAGAGTGACGACGCACCGGGAAGTGAGGCACAAGAGACAGGATTTGGCAAAGCTTTGTCAACTAGTGACCCACATGCGAGTGCTAATAAATAAACACTAGCTGAGGATAGTGAACCCGTAGCGACAATGTTTATTGATTTGTGATAAAAGGTGTTCTATTATAATACCCAATTAGTTGAATTTTCCTGTGAGCAAGCTATCCAACTCGTTCCTCTAAATTGCTTATAAGGCGATGAAACTTTAAACTTTAAACTGAAAATATAATTAAGTGGGTTGTTGTCAAAGAGTAAAACACAGATATTTACAAATTTCACCGGTATAACCAATGTTTCGGTAGCGTAATAGAAGTGCACGTGGGAAACAATGCCCATTTAGGTAACTTTCTGTTATTATATTCTTAAGTATATTCAAGTGTATTTGTGAAATGTTAAAGCGAAATATCGAAAATTATGATTTCTGCTGTAATGTGTATTGGTAAATAAAATATATAAATATAATGATGATATTTATTTCTGCTAAATTAAGAATAGAAGTTAATTGCAAAGAAGTTGCGTATAATATTCTAAGGAAAAACCTTAGTCATGTTTTTTTTTACTTTTTTCTGTAAAAAATATTGAAAGAACATAAAAATGCTGTCCAAGTGTTTTACCAAACTCTCAAATCTCATATCTTTGTTAATAAAGTATATGGGTATGTTACGTTTGCATAATTAGATATATTGTGCACCTAGACAGATTGAGATAAGAAACATACGACATAAAAAGTATTATTAAAATTAAAACTCGTTATAGTATTTTCATTTGAAACTCGATAAAAGTTTACTAGTTTGGGGCTGTGAAATACAATTCAGTGCGAAACGCTTCCTATGCTAAAAAGGGGCTTCTGATTCTGAGCTCACATTCATAACGATTTGTAAGTAACTACCATACCAGTATTGTTCTTTTAGAATTACATATTACTGGGTTATTGAGTTCGAATACTTTTAAGGACATAATATGTTGGTATGTTTTTTTTTTTTTATTGCTGAAAGTTGGCAATCAAGCAAACTGCCCACCTGATGGTAAGTGGCAACAGTCACCTATAATACATGTGGCTCTTGTGAGATTCGCAGCAAAACTGCAACCCCCACAAGAACCACAGTGTACGTTGCCAACTTGTGACACAAGATGTAAAGTCACTGTACCCAGTAATTTCACTGCCATATCTTACCCTTCAAACCGGAACACAGCAATGCACGGAGGGACACGCTCCATACAAGGGCGGTCATAAATAGTTAAAGTCCTGTTACTATCAATACATTGTATTATTTTAGTGACTTATAGTTGTAAAAGTGTTTTAGGAACATTAAAATGAAAGAAGTACATGTATTTACGGAATAAAAAACGTTTACTTCAGTAAAAAACAAATGTAAACAATAACATACTTTTACCTAAATTAATCATGAACAAACACTTAAAAATTGGAATGTAAAACATATATTTTAAATAAAATAAGAGTCAAAACATTGATAACATTATTTAATTATAATAAAATAATAGAAATAAATAAATTCAAATTAATTAAATACAAAAAAAAACAAAACAACTAACAAAATACAAATAAATTATTCTTATTCTAACAATATTAAACATGTAACAATTCTATTACACTTTGTGACAGAGTATTTTTCTTTTTAGGGGGAAGTTTCCGAAGACTTGTAATATAAGGATCTGAATGTAATAGTAGTCGTTGTATTAAATCTTGATTGGTAACTTCACGTGACATTTTTCGAGTGTGACTTCGTCTATAAATTTTGATATACTTATTTGTCGCTTCAGCAGCTTCTTCGGAAAGTTCTCCTATAGATAACAATGCATAACTTATAATATCTGATCCATGTACGAGCACCTTGTGGACAAAGCAGGAAGACTATACCACGGATATTCCTCGACCAGGCTGTATGCTGTTCGTAATGCATAGTCTTTAAACTTGCATTCATTAATTTTATGTCCAGAAGATAACGTTTGTAATATTACACAACAACGATCTATGAGATCCTTATTAAAACCTGTAATTTCAGCAGATACAGCTGATTCCAAAAAAAACTTCCTGGCCGTGTTTCCGTCGTTAGACGTCCCGCTTCCACCACTACGCGGCTTGTCAACTATTAAACCTAATCGTTCCCTAAACTGGGACTGTACATATTGTTTTTTATTTGATAACAATTGTTTATCACTATCTAGCCTAACTTGCCATTTTTTTATGTCTAATCTATATGAAAGATGAATAAAATATTCGAAGAAACGTATCCAAGAATGTAGTGGTGATAATCCAAATTGGTATCTACTCTCTATTACAGGTTTTTGTAAACATTCGTCTATTTTATTCATCTCTTTAGGGGTAGCATTACATATATAACATCTACTTGTAGATGTTTCACTTAAAGCACTACAAATTTTACCATCTACCATTGAAAGCTGCAACTTATGAGAAACGACCAATTCACGATTGTCGATCTGAATAAAAGTAGGTTGCAAACTTTCAATTTTATCCTTAAAATAAGCTTCCTCTTGCAAAGACACTGCTGTGCTTTCTTTCAAAAATTGAAATCGAATAGGACGGCAGTACCTAGTGGAAGAGGGTCGAGGATTTTTCCATAAAATTTTACAATTATCTTCAGCTAATTTTACAATAATTTGAAGGGGTACATAAGATGTTACAAACAAACTACTATCTTCTAAAGTTGAATCTGAAAAAAATTGTTTGTATTCACTATGTCCAGTGCTGCCATCGAACCCCCATTTCCCAAGTAAAGAGATATTAGACAAACAATCATCAGGAATCTGATCTAAGACCTCTTTTTGAGATTCAAGGATTCGAGAAGCTGTGTGATCAAAAAGACTTTGTAATTCAACTTCAGCTGAAGACTCGGAAACAGTTATATTAGAAGGGTAACATCTCTGTTTCGCTTTAGTAATTTGTTGGTAACATGGTAATACATTAGGAGAAATCTTACTATTAACAAAGTTTTTAATTAATAAATACTGATGTTTTGTCAACTGAGCATCAGTCACAAGTGACAAAACATCATCAGTGCTAACTCTAGATATACACGAATCGAATGAACAGTCTGAAACATCAAGCAATGCACTCACAGTAGAATCATCAGACTTTGACAAATCAGCTACTCTCCGACGTTTAGTCCTTTTACTACATTGCGTAAAAGGTTTTCGAGGACGACCACGTGAATGACACGGCGACGTTTCAGACGGAGTACATTGCTTATTGTTTTTCACAAGTTGAATTTTTTCAATAACATTAAACCAATCGGAATTCTTATATAAAAGCTTGGTTTTATCCCTATTACATTTCCAGAATCGAGCAATAGCTTTACATAAATTATTAACAATTTTCTCTAAATAATGAATATCAATGTTCTCAGCATCGTTCAGAGTAGTCAACAAACTTTGTAGGACTTGACGACACTTTTCCGAGTCATTATCGGTATTGACAGTTAGCCATATTTCAAGAATATGCATTCTTGAAAACGAGCATATATATAAATTACCTAAAACAAAAAAAAAACGGTTAAAATTCAGTCACAAAACCTACACAAAGCACTAAGACTAAATAAACTAATTTCGTAGCAAATGCTACGATATAATCTGGCAACCGTAGCACCCTTGTCATCGCCAAAAGGGCAGATAAGGGCAGCCAAGTTTTAATTTTCCTAAGATAAGAAAGTCTAAAGATTATGGTGCAATATACCTCCATAGTCGGAGCGAGTGGGAACATATTTAAAAGTTTATTCAAACTTTGAATATTAAAATATAATACTCCAAGAAAAGTCGCCTCGTAGCAATGACATACTAAAGAAAATATATACTAAGATACAATTAAAATAAAAATATTAATGATTACATACCCTGTTCTTGGATATCCATTTCAGAAAAAACACACACAGCACTCACAGGTCCCGCAATGACAACAAATGACGTCACGCTTTTTAATGACTCACTGATAACAGTATTTACGATTGGCGATGCGCTCTCTTTGAATGCACAATAGATAATAAATAAATAAATAAATAAATAAATATTTCCAACATTTACACCAATTAACCTAGCCCAAAGTAAGCACTTTTAAGGCTTGTGTTATGGATACTAGGGTAACGGATAGACATACATATATCATACATAAATAAGTAATATTCATAGAAATATATACAAACATCCATGACTCAGGTACAAATACTCGTATTCATCATACAAACATTTGCCCCTTCCGGGATTCGAACCCAGGACCGTCGGTGCGAAAGGCAGGATCGCTACCGTTGCACCAAACAGTCGTCAAATGAAAACAGTCGTGAAATAATGAAGGCGCACTCTAATTACTGACCTATTTATAGTTTCAGAAGGTACCGCAATTATCCAATGTAACGACAAGGAATAAAATGTAAAACTAGAAAGCAGGTTTTTAAGATTTATGACCTATGGATGTCCCACAGTGCAATGCCAGCACTGCTGCTTTGCGGCAGAAATAGGTAAAACGGAGGTACCTAAGCAGACGACCCTGGTACAGAGTCTCCCTCCAGTAAATGTTAAGCATAAGCATTTGTTCCAGGATTAATACGTAAACTTATTTATATCTAACATCTGCTATTTAACATCCATATTACACTCTGCTTAGTTTGATACCGACTATAACGAACACACAAACTAGTCTATTTATATAAGTAATACCAACTTCTATGATACTTTATGTATTTACTTTTCTATGTAGCTTTTGCTCCGAGAATTTGGATGAATAAAAAAGAATAGGCATATTTTTCCTCATAAAGAGCTAATGGCTGGATCATTCAGACTGGAGAGAAATGGCAACATTTAGCGAAAACAACAAGTTGTTTCCTGTTGTAACTTTACTCGTTTGTATGAACAATGTACTCAATTTCGTTGTGCTCTTATTTAAACTTAATGTACTCGTAATAAACGAGTATTTGTTTCTTGAAAATGAAAGTGTCAAATATGTAGAATTTAAAAAAGTCATTACAGGCAAACTTTTAATTAATGAAGTTGAAAGTTGAACTACGTTTCTTCGTAATTCAAGTGTGTGTACCATTGAAATGATCAAAATTTATGAATGGTTGATAATTATGTTATTACTTAAAGCCCTTGCTTGAGCCTTGCCCTACTCTCTTTTATATAAAACTCCAGTTAGACAAAAGTAAGTTCAGTTTACGAAATTAATTTTAAATGGCGACACCTTTAAGGTATTCCAACTAAAAATCAGTTATATAAAATGTTAAATAAATAAATAAATCCAAAACATCGAAGCATTAATTCTCCAAAAGCCAATTCTTTTGGAGAATTGATTTTTCGATGCTTTGTAACTTTTGATATACGTGTACAATTTTTCTTATTACTTTATTTTGCTATATGTGTCTAAATAATATCCAATAAAACAAAAAAATGTGCGTGTTAGTTCCGACGCTTGACTTAAGTCCTTAAAAACGATTATCTTAAAATATATATAACAAAAAGTCAAAGGAAGTAAATGACTTCATATATATATTCATGTTAATTTCGTAAAATATATTACAAATATATGGTGTTATTATCTAAGTATAATCATTTTTCTTTGTGATTTATGATCTTCTACATGTATATTCGATGTTATAATGAGAAAGAAAGATAGAGTAAATGTGTACTTGGGACTGAGGAGCTAGAATAGAATAGAAGTGTGCTTTGGCGAAGCACATTATAAATAAAAATTGTGTTACCTTACAACATCACCGACTCTTAAATTGCCCATTATTAGCTCTAACAAAATTTAAACGGTAACGGTAAAAATTAAAACTCATTATGGTGTTGGTAAACCCTAATACAATCTAATAAAAACAGTAAATATTTTCTCCTGTAAAATTTTCGATTATCTACTTTTTTCATGGAGGCATCGAAATCAGTAATCGCTTTTTAAGGTCTTATGAAACAATGAGGAATCCCAAAAAATAACATAAACTTTATAAATGTTTGAAGGCTTCTCAGGAAGTTTATTGTCTTTATCAAAAATTCTAAAGAAAACTAGGTTTCAGTGTAAAAAGTGATAAATAAAAAATGTCATGGAACATACAAAGATTGCTTTGAGTCAGATTGATTTTTTACGCATATTTAAAAATATTTCGAATTAGGTAAAGTGGTTTTCCTCAATGTAACATCGCTCAACGCAAACCACACCGTTTCAACAGATGCCAAGAAAGATTGACCAGCTTCGGTTGTTTAGCAGCTAGTTCTTCCATAACGGTTTGCAATGCTGCTGCCATTGCTGCCAATAGATATCTGCCGTAGACATTTGGCCAGATGTTAGAAAGCTATAGTGAACGACACTGGAACTAGTCCACCAAACGCACACAAGTAACTTTTTCTGAGTCAATTTTCGCTTAGGGCAGGATTTGGCTCTCCAAGGTTTAGCCATTGCGATGAGCGCTTCCGATCATCATACAGGATCCACTTTTCATGACATGTAATAATCCGATTTAAAATCCCTTTATTATTGAGCCGGTTGAGCAATGTAACGCAGCAGTCGACAGTCAGTTTGATTCACTCAATTCATGAGGTACCCACCTTTTAAGCTTTTTTACTTTCCCGATTAGCTCCAAGTAGATTAAAGCAGTTTTATCATTCACACCGAAACCTGCAGGTAAGTCTGAAGTGGTTTGGAACAGATCCGCTTGCACAATAGCCTTTAATTCTAGCCACTTTCTCCGGCTACGTCACCAGCCGTCCACGGGGCTTGTTATGAAGTTCAAAATTTCCTGAACGAAAACATTGGAAACAAAAACATATCGTGTTTTCTTTTGCGACATCACTGCCATAAACATCGTTATTCCTTTTTCTGTAGCACTGGTGACACATAGTGGAGATGGAACACCTACCTACACTTACAAGCACGATATTTCATCTTTTCCATTTTGCGATATGAGTGACGTGAAATAAAAAACTAATGAGGAAAAAATAAATGAACGACTATTTTCGAAACTCAAACGTACCAGCTAAATGGATTTGAAATTATTAACCAAAGAGAAGATATGTCAGACCAAAGCGGCCAGTACGACAAAGCGACTATTTCATATTTAAAGACCTAATAATTATAAGCCTCGAACTCAAACATACGTCTTAGATGAAATCGCTGAAGAAATGGGTCTAGTCATTCACCACCATACCACTACCAGTATAAAATACAGTACTAATGCAGTTCAAATGATCTGGGCCAAGTCAAATGAATATGTTTCTACGTATTTTCAAATTCATAGACATATTATTTTTTACTTACTTTTAAATATTTTTCTTTAACATAAAAGGAGCATTTGTATGTATAGAACAGCGTTCTAAGAATAATCAAGAAGGCCGAGTACACTTTGGAAGCTTTATGTAAAAAAAAAGTTTTTTTTTTTATTGACTTCCACAAAATATTGGGTACTATTCGTTTGCAACATATAAGTAGATGTAAAAAAAACAGTTTAGACGATAAAACGAATTGTACGTCATCCCTCGGGAATTCCTCATTTTCGGGGATTCATTATCGTATCATTTAGCTTCTAAATTTACATGTTTATATTCGTTTGCAATATTTTACGTTGTTTTAAAGGACACACAGCGCCATATACAATCCATCCATCAAGCAAACAATATTTTTGTTTTTCCTTGGGAATATCTATTTTTTCAGGATAAAAAGTACCCTATTATTTAATTCGGACTTTTATCTTTACGTCTGCAAAATTTCAAAGCAATCGGTTCAGTAGTTACGACGTGAAAGCGGAACAAACAAACAAACTCACTTTCCGATTTATAATATTAGTAAGGAAGTAAGGATTCATTAACTAACAAACAGTGCCTCCTTTAAAGTTATATATTGGCCTGTGTAAGGACAATATATAACTTTAAAGGACGCTGCTCTTCTTCAAGTTGAAGTAAAAAATCTTACAATAAAATAATTTATAACTATAGTTTTATGTTATAGCATATATGTGTTTATGTTAATGTGTGTGTATAACTGTGTATATGAGTGTGAGTGTCAGTGTGTGTGTGTGTGTGTGTGTGTGTGTGTGCGTGTGTGAGTTTGCGTGTGTGTGTGCGCGCATGTGTGTATGTGTGTGTGTGTGTGCGTTTTTATATTGTGCGTAGGTACATAGGTACTTTATAACACAATTCTTTTTTCAAAATTTCATTTTCTTTGTCTTAGGGATAATCGGCCTCTGGGTACATAGTAAAGTCATTCAAACATTAAAAAAACAATTGTTATTTTATAACAAATAAATGTTATTTGATAACAAATAAATGTTATTTGATAACAAATTTATTTAAGTGACATAGCTCATTACAATGAATTATTTGTAGCGGATGAATGTTCAAATTCAAGCAGAATCATTCGATGTCTTAATTGAAAGCTCCAAGGTGAAATTTTAAACATAAGTCAGCAATTTGAAGAAATCTCAAGGGCCCACTGAACATCAATGAATTTGTTTTTCGAGTGGATATACCTACTTTATTTGAGATGAAATCAAACAAGTACTTACCTCCCGAGACTTAATTTCAGGGAATATTATCATTGAGATTAAGGTTTCAATACAACAAGGTATAATAGCAATATCAATCAGGGTGTAACAAAAGCGGATATATATATGTAACAATTGTATACTAGGACTACGTATTGGGAATTTACGTTGATATTTTCTTGTCCATTCCACGGTGACGGTCACGACGTACATATTATTAGGAATATCCAAAGATTACTTAAATATTGGAACAACGTATTCGTATTGGTGACATCTATATGTTTAATATGACAAAATGCTTTTTTTGCATTTTAAAATATTTTCATCACATTAAAGGCCCTATAACCTAATGTAATTGGGCGACTGTTATATTTTACTTTATTAAGTTTATTAGATTTATTTGCTTCTAGACCTTGTGATTGCAGCTTTGCATTAATAGTTAACTATCCAGTCAGATTTATTCAATTTATATAGATAAAAATATAGATATATTCAAACAAACAGTGTTTTAGACTAACATACTAAATTACCGTTTATACTGAAGTAATGCCACATGTACACCAAATTGACGTATCTTTAAAACTATTATAATAATATTGCCCCACTTCTGTTCAGAATATATCTGATCTGCTTTAAAATGTTTACAAAAAGGTATCTAAATACTACCTTTAACGCAAATGAAATTTACCCACTTCAACAAAATTAATTGCAGTGCGAAATGTAACTAGAAATAACATTAAAATAGGAGTTTTAGTATTTTTATTTTTGAGGCTCCGATAATCATCAGCTTTCATTGCGATGCCTCATGAAATTTCGGCGCCATTGCATTCGCCATCGTCACGAAAGCACGGTGGGTTCAAGTTCAATTTTATTAAATAACTATGGCAAAGATCCTGTTTTAATTAATACTAATGTTAGCGACCATGAAAGTTAACCAAATAATTCCTAAGAATTTCCACTACACGCATTTAATCTCCTTGTAAGTCTATGTGTCGTATCGTTAACATACGTGTCCATGCATTTTAGTGCAATAGTCATGAACTAGATGGGTTTACTTGTGTCAAACTATTACGGAATCACTTCGCGCCAAATTTGTGACATTTATTCGTGGGTAAAATTGGCAAAATACAAATAAAATTTACAAAACCATACAGCTGTTTTGAAAACTGTTGCGTAGCATTATGCTATAATAAGTTGAACAATAGTTTCAAGGCATTTTATACATCCTAATAGTATAGTACAGTGTAACATATTTGTAACACTCCCTTTTTTATGATTTTCTACATATCCAATAAAAATGCGAAACAAAAAATACGTTTTTTTTTAATTTATGTTTCACTAAGAAAATATATGTTGTTGAGTTCTAAAGGGTTAAAAAATACAGTATTTTTATGCAAAATATTATATACAGGTTTGTTATAACCAGTATGATTATTTCCATTATTACCCCTGAAACGATCACAATAAAACTTTTCTTTTCAGGTCAATTCAATTTAGGTATTTGTTAAACATATTCCTTTCTCATGTAATATATTCCTACTAAAAGATCAAACTAATAGTTCACGATTAAACACGTACCTGAATTCTACGAGCTTTCTTTACTAAACCAACTAAAACGGTTACTGGACGTCACGTTTTAAAGATTGTTTACGGGTCAATCTGTAACTGTGAATAGGTCGAAGTGACCACAACACCACGCGGCCAAAGGGCGACTGTGATGGGGCGGCACCCACAATGGATGCTCTCTGTATGTTTATCACAATGAAATGACCACACAGCGATTGCGACACGCTGGACAAACACGAAATGTGTCCAGCCAGATTGCCGGATTTTTGGAAACTTGATTTCCTCGAAACGGATGAAAAGGTACCGCTTTATTATTGGCACAAGAGATGAGACAACTCTATAGTATAACAAAGTCGAAATCACAGAAAATATTTGTGAGAAAGAACAATACCACTTGAAACTTTCGTTTTCCATACATTTAGACTAAGAACAAAAAGTATCAAGATTGATACATTTTGTGATATCTACTGCTAAAACTACTTAATTTGTTAATGTAGAAAAAGATCTTTTCAATATTGGCACAGGTCTAGGTAACGCGGTACCGCCATTGTTTCTTTACTACATTGTTTGTTCTCTCGCGATTTCCTAGCTATTCTATTCATTCAAATGACCTGATATTCGTGTATCAATTCCGATTACAAAATATGCCAAAATAGGGCAACACAAAATAAACCAAAAAAGGTACGATAATGCATAGATCCGTGTGTGCAGTGATTGGCATACAATACTAGCATATTGTCCAGACACAAGGTGTGGCGAATTGTCAGTTTAATTGTGCGCAACCGAATAAGTCCAACTAACCATCAATCACGACATGTCGCGTCTATTCAGCTCGAAAACTAGGCCACGTGGCATTGCTGATGTCAAAACAATTTGTCATTCTATTCAGGATTATTAATTACTTGTTTTAGGTTGTTAAGTGTCTCAGGTGTTATTGAAATAACTCATTATTTTAAATTATTTAACTCATTGAATTTAAAGAGTCATAAGGGAAAGGAGTGCAACACGAATTGATAGTACGAGTCATACTTATTGCTTTGCAAAAAAATTGATACGTAAGCACATACTCTAAAGAATATACTTTTTTGTGTTTCTCGATGTAATTCAGTGTCTCGACGTAAAATAATACTAAAATTATGCCTCTACAATAACATTTATCTAATTTAATAATAAATTCCGGACAACTTGCAACAATTATTTTGTCCTAAACTAAGCTGAGCTTATAATATAGGTACTAAATATTATATAGAATATATAAATAAGCATATAAACGACCATGATTCGGGGACAAATGCTTATGTCCATCACACAAACAAATACCGGGATTCGAACCTGGGACTTTTGCGGCAGAATGTTGGTTCGCTATCGTTGCCCCAAGCGGTCGACAAGAACGTTTTAAAAAAAAATCAATGTAAAAAAAAACTTTTAAAAAAAGCTTTTATTTCAATGCGCTAAAAAGAATAAAATAAACTTTTAATCTGGAACCTTTATTCACAATTTATACAAGCCATAAGATACCTACATAAAATATTAACTTTTTACTCTAAGCAACTGATGTGACATAAAAGCTTGTCGCGAATTACGATAGCTAGAATGCTTACTAGATAGATCTCGCGACAAGCTTTTATGTCACATCAGTTGCTTAGAGTAAAAAGTTAAATTTATGTAGGTATCTTATGGCTTGTATAAATTGTGAATAAAGGTTCCAGATTAAAAGTTTATTTTATTCTTTTTAGCGCATTGAAATAAAAGCTTTTTTTAAAAGTTTTTTTTTACATTGATTTTTAAAAGTTTTTTTTTACATTGATTTTTTCTTTTTAGCGCATTGAAATAAAAGCTTTTTTTAAAAGTTTTTTTTTACATTGATTTTATTTTTTACTTTTTAGTCATGACCGGATAGGTTTCTCAGTCTGTTCATCTCATCCAAAGCCTCATTGTTACAAGGTCGTTTGCCGGTAAGCTTTGAACAGTCTAACTCTTCGATTAGGAGACCTTCTAATGATTTTACCCTACTCAATGCTACGTACGCTTGACCAGCAGCGAAGAGCTTCGAGCCTAAGTACACAACGGCATGGTCGACAGTACTACCCTGCATTTTGTGCACTGTGCAAGCACATATACACATAATATGATTGGTAGCATTCTCCGTTCTGCAGTGCCGTGACCATATTTCGCTGGGAATTGCACAGACTTGGGTTGAATAGTATGAACACCGTCTTTGCCGAAATCTATCTGAACGGATGGTATATCGGTGTCATACATTTGTGCTCTCCGGAAGCAGGGCCAAATGATTTCTGTGATATGCCCAATGTAAACACCGTTCCGGGTTTGATTTTGGAGTTGTCCTTCTCCTAGACAGGTTGCAAACCAATGCTGATGACGCCCATCTCGCCAAATCACACAAGTCAAGGTTAATTAGGTACACTCGGATGCCACTCAGTCCTTGGCACGGCTTCACCTTGACTTGGGTGTTTGGAGGAATACGCCACTTATTTCAGCTTGAAGCTTACTTGTGCCTGACGAAACACCGTCCCGGGTTTGATTTTGGAGTTGTCCTTCTCCTAGACAGGTTGCAAACCAATGCTGATGACGCCCATCCCGCCAAATCACACAAGTCAAGGTTAAAAAAAATTAACAGCAAAACTAAACTGCAATTGTTTACTTGTACCGCCATTTTTTTATTTTCCGCCATGTTGGGTTTGAAGTACCTAACATCTTTAAATTTTTCGTGTTATACTCAACGAGCTCTTTCATTTGATACCCATATTGTAGAGGTGAATCAAAAATACCTATTCCGCCATCTTATATTTTCCGCCATGTTGGATTTAGAATGACGTCACACAGCTTAAAATGCATTATCATCCGAACTAAACATATCTACAAAATTTCAGCCCAATTGGTTGAAGATATATGCTTCGAAAATGATTTTTGAACTTCTTAAGTCCACCATATTGGATTTATAGCAAAGTCACATTTTTTTCGAGTTCTACTCAGCGTGCCCTTTCATTTGATACCCATATTGTAGGGATCCATTATAAATTATTGGTCCGCCATTTTGCGAACGCCGCCATGTTGGATTTAGAACGACGTCACACAGTGAATCATGCATTGTCATCCGAACTGCACGTGTACACGAAATTTCAGCTCAATCGGTTGAAAATATCTGCTTCAAAATTAAGTTGCAAGATTCCACCCGAACAAACATACAGAGCAAGTTAAATAAAAGCTTTTAATAAATGTAACTCAGAAACAATAATTATAATAATGTATGTTACACTCACACTAATTAGCCTAACCCAAAATAAACACTGTAAGGCTTGAATTATGTTATATACTAGGGTTACGGTTAAACATGCATGTATGATATATGGATACGTAATCTTTAAAGAAATATATATATAAATACCCATCAAGGTTCAAATTCTCGTATTCGTGACACAATTATCTGCTCCTTTTGGGACTCGAACCCAGGACCAACGGGTCCTTGGTACTACGGTAGAGATCCTGTCTTTTTCACCAACTGGTCTAGTTGGTGAAAAAGAGTCGTCAAACACAACAACACTGCTCTACCAGTTTTTAATAAATATGGTTACCGAAAAATAGTTATTCATTATAATATATAAAACAAGGGAGACCTTTCTTTTCGGACCATTTTCGATTTATATATATATGGTTTTTCGATTTCGGTGATCACAATTTACAATAAGTAGGTCTATAGAGTCTTACTTAGTCTGGACGTGAATAAGGCACTGGCCTTATGTACGCCATCAGGGCCACTGGGCCCTGATGGCATACATACCAACAAAAGTACTGAAGTATTGTGCGCCTGAGTTGTCTCCTGTGCTAACATGCTTGTATCGCCTCTCCCTCAAGACATAAATCGTACCAAAAATGCTGGAAGCTTGCAAATGTACAGCCAGTACCCAAAAAGGGTAGTCATGCCAACCCATGTTAATTTCGACCAATCGCCATCATGTACATACTCTGCAAGGTTATGGAAAGAGTGCTAAACAGTTAGTTGCTCTCATGCCTAGAAGACAATGATCTGCTCAATCACCGTCAATATGGCTTTCGCCGAAGACGTTCCACTGGGTTCTAGTTTATGTGACGCACTGCTGGGGCGAGGCCCTCGAGATTCACGGCGAAGCACTTGCCGTGTCACTTGACATCTCGAAAGCTTTTGGTAGGGTCTGGGACACAAATCTGCTGCACAAGCTTCCTGCTTATGGTGTCCTAAGGGGTTCGGAGTTTCTTAGGGGTTTGTTCTCTCGGCGACGCTTTTCCTGTTGCACATCAATGACCTGTTGGTACCTGGAATTGTTAGGTATGCAGACGCCAGTACTGTCGTAGAGAGATACCTGTCTAACGCAAAAGCCAGCAGTGACGACATGATGTTAATGTGAGAGCCAACGAACCACAGGTCGAGCTACGTTTCCCAGTAGTGTGACAGTAACCTCGTTCATTTCAACGCCTCCAAAATACGAGCGTATCTCGTACTTCATGCCTTCTACTTTATAGTTACATCTGTACCTGTTACATCTGTACCACCATCGTCGGGCTTCTTGGCATTCTTGAGACTTCAACTTCTGCACCACCATCGAGTTCAAGGCTTAAATTGCAGCTAAAAAGCTGGGTGTCCTAAATAAGTTTAAGCGATATTTGAGGTCTTGACAACTTAAACTCTCTATAAAGCTCATGACCAATCTTGCATGGAATATTGCAGCCACCTCTAGGACGACTAAACAAAATACCAACTTGCTGCACGGGACACTCAGCGCAGAGCTGAGAGGCTCATTAATGACAACAAATTGGTGAACGGCAAGCTTTACAGATTAGCTCACCGCCGCAAAGTTGCCCATCCATCGATCTTCTACAGAATGTGCCCTAGAGCTCAGGAGCTGCATGTGCTCATACCCCCATCTACCTTTTCCATCGGATATACAGACGCACTGCGGATTTGCACTCTCTCTTGGTTGTTATTCTTACCTGTCGCACCAAGCGCTTCTCAAGATCTTTTATAATGAGCACAGCTAAGGAAAGGAATTCTCTTCCTGCGTCTGTACTTCCGAGTTCTTATAACCCGTCCGTTTACAAAGCCAGGATGAATAGGCACCGTCTGGGTTAGCTTGTTCTATCGTGGATCCCGCCTTGCCCTCAGGCTTGATTGGGATCAAGAGCGAACCCATTAAAAAAAAGTAAAAATTTAGATATGATTTTTCACAATCGATTCAGCCATTTATATTCAATAGGCTGTTAAATATAGCTGTACATAGATATAGATATATTTATATATATATATATATATATATATATATATACATATAATGATAAGCTTAAAAAAAGAGTATTTCCTATTCTTCCGATGTTTTTTTTTATCTTTTTCACTACCATTAACAAAATAAGAAACATTGTTTGAATTCTAAGATATGTTGTATATGTGTTATGTTGAATGTGATTTTCTTGGTCACAAAAAAATCCCATACAATAAAACTTATTTACTTTTTCATAAATTTGAAAATCTTCTTATGTTTCTCCTTTTTTCAATTCTCATTGCCATAAAAAAATCTAATTTGGACTATGTTCAACATTTTGATATAAAAAAATAACCAAATTAGGTCGTTCTTAAGTGATACGTTGGGTAGCATCAACGAAAAGCAATTCAATTTTATTCATATAAAAGAGAATTAGGCGAAATCTAAAAATAAAATTCCTAAAAGCGTTTCGAACGATATCTTTTTGTGTGTAACGAGTTAAATACTACCCGTGTTGATTACCAGATTAAGAGGAAGAGCTAGCATTCGTATTTTTCCGTAGCAACTTCCAGCTTAATATTCCTGTAAAACATTTAATTAAATCAATAGAATTTTACAATTAGCCTGTCCCAAAGAAAGCACTGTAAGGATCGTGATATGGATACTAGGATAACACATGGACATACTTATATGATGACATAGATATTTAATATTTATAGAAGTACCCATGACACAAATACAAATTCTTGTATTTCACACAAACATCTGCCTATTCCTAGACTCGAATCCGTCTCAGTGCGAAAAGCAGGATGGCTACTATTCCACCAAACAGTCTAAGAATATTTTCCATGTGGTGTCCAGATAATAAAGCATCAACATTTGACACTTAAGGGCGTTGTAAAAGGCGACTAATCATCTTGGACGTAATCACCATAATATATTGAGATTATAGCAACTGCAATTTTTGGGAGAGGCTTCGGTACAACAGTTTTTTGGCTTGGATGAATAGGATAAACAGTGGTTGTATCCATTTAGAATCCTTAAAGAATAAGAATAATTTAGAGGACTATTATTTTTCAGCAGAAACTGGCCAATCCGTATAAAACAAATGATGTGCGACAATTTCAGTTTTATACATATGTATAAAATGTATATGAATACCGATTATAAACATGTAAAATCAACAAAATTATATTGGTTCGTAATTATATTTAACAAACTAAATTGTGATCAACCATATCTTCCGGTACGAAACCGTACGTTAATTGTCTTGGCATTTATAAAAAAATACCATAAGAAATGATAATTTATTGAATTATTACTTTAGTAACTTTCTGTATCTTCTAAATTTTGCATGTATCTTAACTTATAAATAAACTTTATAATAAACTTTCTTCACGATCACTTAATAATTTATCGTGTGATAGATATCGGTAATTATTACAAGTACCTGCATATCTTGTGAGTGTCGCAATTTGGCGATTACGGTAAAATACAACTAAAATTGTTTTCGAATTGGAGATGTATACAATTTTATTCTTCCTGAGCTTTGACAAATTTATTTCACAACACGAAACATTTGTTTATTACTTTGTGTTCTTGTTTTCGTTTCTTATCTTTACATTTGAAAATATTTTTTTTACAGTTCATCGGTTTACTTATAAAACTTCCTCTTAGCCGTAAGTTTATATAAAAAGGAAAATAATAACGACTACAAGCCATTGTGATTCAAAAAGAAAAAAGGTGACCTCTTTCGACAAAAATGTAAATAATAAATGTACATTATCATAATAACCAACTGCCTTCATGTATTTATGTATAGGTAATCACCATTTCAGATGAAAAAGTCTTATAATCTTTCATCGCGACTCGAGTGACTTAATGTAAAACTTGGATAATGGTAAATTTCATAGGAGAACATTATATATTAATAACGAAGTAATTATCCGAAGAAAGTTCAAGTTTGTTAGCAAGACCCGAGATCGAAAGACAAATAAAAGCCCATTTGAAAACAATATTCGACTCAACTCAATTTAACTATTCATTCCGCTTATTCTATGAACTGAGTCCAAACATCAAACTCCGATTCATTATCAAGAACTCAATGGAACCAAAGTCTGCATAGAGATTTGTAGCTCTCTTTATAATGTTAGAATTATTTACACGTTTAATTTAACTTTGGTAATATCAGTTGTGCAAAACTTATATAGACACGTATAATACTAACTTTAACCGCAACTTCGTATGTATGAAGTTTGAAAGTAGGTTTCTAGTATTGTTCTAGTCGACTTTAGGCGGTGTATCAAAAATATTTTATTTCGTGTATGTTTATTTTTTAACAATGGCTTTAAATACTTAATTAAATATTGCTCACTTTGTAACTGATGCACTTTTCATATTAACTGTTAATCCCTTTTTTACTCTCTTTAGAGACCTCTCTAAAGAGCAAGTGATGACAGGGGTAATAATTTAAAATTGTAATAAACTAGGCTTTTGTGGGACTGTATTTGCAAGTAACACAATATCAACTGCTTGCTCTACAAATAAAGGTGTATGTTATATATTTTTTGTTTTTTATTTACATATTTAAAAATGTATCTACATAAAAGATTTCAAATTTATTAGTATTAGCTTTATGTTATAAATTATGAGGTAATAGTAAGCACATTGTCCATCAAAGAGAGAAAGTGATAATTTATTATCAACGAGGGCGGTTTTTGAAAACACCTGAAATCCTTACTAATATTATAAATCGGAAAGTGAGTTTGTTTGTTTGTTCCGCTTTCACGCCGTAACTACTGAACCGATTGCTTTGAAATTTTGCAGACGTAAAGATAAAAGTCCGGATTAAATAATAGGGTACTTTTTATCCTGGAAAAATTGATATTCCTGAGGAAAAACAAAAATATCCTGAAATCACTAAAGTCAACGAATTACTAATTGGTATAAGTATTAGTTACGTTATTTAGTTCTGGAGGTATGCGATACATGGCGCTGGGTGTTTTTTAAAACATGGTAACGATGTGTTTTTTAAAATACATAAGAAGTGGAATGATGTCTTGGAAAAACATTGTTTTTCGCATGGTCAGCTCTATGTAGCGTGTTCCCGGGTTTCCAGTGCCCAAAATCTGCATGTTTTTGCTCCACAAGGGAAAACATATAATATAGTGTACCATTTAGTTTTGGTTTAACAACTAATTGTATCCAGCGTTACATCGCGCTTCTTAGATTTTTCCGTGGGAATGAGAAGTTTTCTTATAGTTGTTATACCGCAATATAACCGAATTCCACGCGGGCGAAGCCGCGGGCGGAAAGCTAGTTAAGAATAATACTTTCTACCGAATTATACATGTCTTTATACTACCTCTACAAGGAAAATAAAAGGAAAATTATCTTTACTTATTTTACGAAACTTTTCGCACTTTTCTCACATTTTATGGTACGAAATCATGATTTAGAGTATTATAAAGCTCTTTTGGAGTGAAAAATAAAAAAAAATGTTTTGTTGCCGACATGAACTTATTGTTATAATAATGCAGCCATTTTCCATTGCATAAAATGTCTTAAGCTTGATTCCTAAAATGAAAAATCAAATAGTTAATGCAGCCTCGTATGAATTGATCATTTTCAATGATGCGAGAAGACCCGTATCGCTCAAAGGGACGGAACTGTGCCTGTCAGAGTATCGTAATGTGTAGGCGCAGCCCTTTACCTATTGTAAACATAGTCGAAAAGCCTTTGTGACACATCCGCAACAGAGCATGTGGGGTTTATTAATGCCTGATATGCCTGACGTGAAGCAATCAGTACCTACATCCACCTACCACAAAATGACAACAATAAAATAATCGGAATTTAATTGTATAACGTAAAACCTTAAGTTATAAGTAGTTTTAAGTTGATTTGATAAAAATAAGACCTTTTATTGGTAGTTAGGAGTGATGAATGGGGTAATAATTTAAAATTGTAATAAACTAGGCTTTTGTGAGACCGTATTTGCAAGTAACACAATATCAACTGCTTGCACTAAAAATAAAGGTGTATGTTATATATTTTTTGTTATTTCAATATTTAGAAAAATATATGTACTTAAAAGACTTTACATTTATTTGTATGAACGCTATGTTATTAATTATGAGGTAATAGTAAGTACATTGTCCACCAAGAAGGGAACGTAACAATTTATTATCAACGAAGGCGCTTTTTGAAAATACCTGAAATTAAGAATCATACTTTCTACCGAGTTATACATGTCTTTATACTACATCTACAAGGAAAATAAAAGGAATAATATCTTTATTTATTTTACGAAACTTCTCGCAATTTTCTCACATTTTATGGTACGAAATCATGATTTACAGTATTTTCTTCTAGACTTATTAAAAAGTAAGTTCACAATGACTCTTTTGGATGCATCATTTTGTTTAAAGCAACGTCGTTATAACAACATCCCTATCATCACAATATTACAATCTATACAGTAATATACTTGCGCTGAAGAATGATTTCGCTGTCGCGCAGGTCGAGAGCAGTAAACCGCTTACTGCACGCAAGCGATTTCTGCGGTAAGCTTTCACAAGGGACGACGTCGTAAATAAGTAAAATATATATGTTGCTAAATACCTATGCAATAGACGGTTGTAATTACGTTATATCAGAACCAGGATTCCAAATTCTACAGAATTCGTCGTGAAACAAGGTTAGTTTTCTATAACTTTTCCGTGATACTTAATAATATAAGAAATACTAAATCGTCGGGAAAATGTAATGTTAAAATTTATTTTCGTCAACTCTTTTTAAGCTGAGGTCTGCTTGACAGTTTTACGTCTATATTTGTGTGTGCGATTACAGCGCCCCTAGCGACCACAATTATTGTGGACTTGAAATCTGCCATATTATGACAACTTAATGGTTTCATAACGATATCCGTATTGTCTTTCAGCGAAATTAAATGAAAATATCTAAAAAATTTGGGTACTTTATAATAAGTGATTTTCTTACATTAACTAAAAAATATATGTTACTAGCTTTCCGCCCGCGGCTTCGCCCGCGTGGAATTCGGTTCTATTGCGGTATAAAGCATAACAATAAGAAAACTTCTCATTCCCACAGAAATTTCTAAGAAGCGCGATGTAACGCTGGATACAAAATTCATATAATTCATTCCACTTCTTACGTATTTTAAAAAAACACTTCGCTACCGCGTTTTAAAAAACACCCAGCGCCATCTTTCGCATACCTCTAGAACTAAATAGCGTAAGCTATCATTCTACTTCTTATGTATTTTAAAAAACACATCGTTACCATGTTTTAAAAACACCCAGCGCCATCTATCGCATACCTCAAGAACTAAATAACGTAACTAATACTTATACCAATTAGTAATTCGTTGACTTTAGTGATTTCAGGATAAGTAGATGTAAAAAAAAAAATTTACGATAAAACAAATTATACGTCATCCCTCGGGAATTCCTCATTTTCGGGGATTCATTATCGTATCATTTAGCTTCTAAATTTACATGTTTATATTCGTTTGCAATATTTTACGTTGTTTTAAACGACACACAGCGTCATCTACAATCCATCCATCAAGCAAACAATATTTTTGTTTTTCTTGGGAATATCAATTTTTTCCAGGATAAAAAGTACCCTATTATTTAATCCGGATTTTTATCTTTACGTCTTCAAAATTTCAAAGCAATCGGTTCAGTAGTTACGGCGTGAAAGCGGAACAAACAAACAAACAAACAAACAAACTCACTTTCCGATTTGTAATATTAGTAAGGATAAGGATAATACGTACGGGATTTGAATCGATTAAACATGATATGAATTTCCAACTTCAAACCGTACAAAAGGGGAAAAAAATAGTATTAGCACAACATGTAGAGACGTTGTAGAGCTAAAACCAACGGACAAAGCTACTTAAACTACTTAAGAGCTCTGATCATAAGACAAACGTCTGTGATACAAACTCTCGACAAAACATCATTTAATGTGAGTACCTCCATATCTACTTATTGAAATTGTATTGAAACGAATTAAACTTGCACGAACTGTTTTTCACATTGTTTCTACACTTTATAACACAATAAGTACAGTGACCCATATCGCGTTTTTTTACTCAAAAATACTTACTAACGTTACTATGGAATTCTATGAAAATATTGCCAGAATTATTTGGGTCAATTTAAAATCGGTTGCAGAAAAACGTGAAAGAAAATTATGATTTAGTACTTAAATGTACCCCGTCCCGGCTTCGCACGGGTGGACAAATTTCTTTAATTTTTTTCTATTATTAAATACTTTCCCGTTAGGGCCATCTAGCGTCCGGTAGACGAACTACTCGCGGTTATCGTGTTGCTATGGTAACGCGTATACAATGGAAAAAGAGCGGACAGATAAACAACAAATTTGTGATCTTAGATTAAAGACTAGTGGCCCGTCCCGGCTTCGCACGGGTGGACAAAATTCTTTAATTTTTTTCTATTATTAAATACTTTTCCGTTAGGGCCATCTAGCGTCCGGTAGACGAACTACTCGCGGTTAACGCGTTGCTATGGTAATGCGTATACAATGGAAAAAGAGCGGACAGACAAACAACAAATTTGTGATCTTAGATTAAAGACTAGCGGCCCGTCCCGGCTTCGCACAGGTGGACAAAATTCTTTAATTTTTTTCTATTATTAAATATTTTTCCGTTATCGCCATCTAGCGTCCGATAGACGAACTACTTGCGATTAACGCGTTGCTATGGTAACGCATATACAATGGAAAAAGAGCGGACAGACAAATAACAAGTTTGTGATCTTAGATTATAGATTATATATTTATTAATACTCAAACAACAAACAATTGTTTTTATAAAAATTCTTTGGAATCAACATTAATAAAGTCTTTTTTTTCATGCTATAAGTAAAATCACAGTATTTATTTTTAAGTATTTCTAATAATTCAAGTTGAATAATCTCTGTTACTTTCTATGTTTTGTAAAACAATTTTTCTCTATAAATTACTTAAATTGACTGAAATTATAAAAATATAACCATGATATTGCCACATACGAGCACATTACAATGACGACCATAGCTTCTAACAGTTAGATAATAACAACTCTGTTACCATTCTACAACTCTGTTACCTTTATCTAGTAACATAGTTGTGCAGTAACAGAGTAGTATTTTTAACGCTTAATATCGTTTAATCTTTAAACGAAACTTTATTGTGACAAAATATTAGCAAATTATTCCTTTAGAGGTACTTTAACATCGTAAAATTGTACGAAAATATCAAAATAGTTACATAAAAAGACCGGTAACAAAGCAAACATAGAATAAAACCACACGCCTCACACCGCAGCCAACGGTCGACAGAAACGTGTAAATCACGCATCACCCGTCTCATACAGAGTCGATACAACAGTAAACATTATTATGCAGCTATCACCAATGAAATGGTGGCAATATCTCTTTGTATTTATAGAACTAACATGTTAACAGAAGGTACGCTTATTGTTATAAAGACCGCGCGACTATTATAGATGGTTCAATAAATTTATTCACAAGGTATAGAAAGTGTTTTTGAAAATGTTGTATTTACTTATATTTTGAACAAAGCATTCATAATTATAATTTGATAAAAAGTTATCATAGTATTTGCATACTGCATTGAGATCAGGGACAGATATTTCTTGTATATACAACATCTCTGTTGCCATGCATGACCATTCTGTTACATGCAAAAAGGGGTGATTAATCAAAAATAAACCTGTTTTTCTAATATTTAATAATCGGGCTCTTAACAAAAAACCTCTATAAAATTAAAATATTTTATTAATATCTGTGGAAATAAAATATTTTAGCTTAGGAACGACATTTTCTGCAACCAATTTTAAATTAACCCATTTCACATTTCTGCCATATCGCGAGCTGCGATCGATTTGACGGTCTCACCATCCACTTTGCACATAGCACATTTCCTACAAATAACATTTTATCAAACAGTAAGAAACTTTCTATTTAACTAAGTAGTTAGTCTGCCTATATAATTACGACGTAAACGTTTTTGTTAAAATAGGGCAAATCTAGGTTTATCGGCGATAGTTAGGTTTTTTGACAATATAACATTACCTATCAATTCAATTACTTTTGAAGTATTACTCAGTAAAAGTTCAAGAATTTGTCTACCATTAAATTTCTGAACTTGTGATTGTATTTATGATGTACCAAATTAATTTAATGAACATTTTTATTGACACATGAAAAAGTAAGTAATTCTGTGATATTTAGACTACATCACGTAGGTTAAACTGTAATACAATTTAATACTATAAATCAAAGAAACTTTAATAGTCAACATTAGTAACGTTTTTATATTTATTTAAAGTTTAACATCTGTATTGGCACAAACATCTTTGGGTTACTTATTTATTACTTTAGAATTTATTAATCACGTGAATTACTTGAGAATCTGAATTCGCTTAATTATTTAACATACTTATCAGACAGTTGACATTCTTTACAAAGAAAACATGCTGAATCTAGGATAGTTTGGTACTTCATATAATACCAAGTCTTGCAGACATTCAAAAACTTTGCCCTTGGTGACCAAGCGGCCAATAAGATGATATTGGTCGCTTTGAATCTTAAAATAAGAACTTATATATACACTCGAGAGCAATGAATCCGGGTCACTTAAAAAATCCTAAAAATCTCGGAAACTAAAAATGCTAGATTAATGCAATAAATTGTATTTAATAGACAATGTAATACTCCTTAAATGAAGGTATTAAAACTTCTTAGTTATTGTAAAGTTATATCATAAAAAAATCAAATTTGAAAAAGGGCCACTTTCGAAGATGGAACTACGAAATTACAGCATTTGGTTTTGCTTTTGTTTGTAATCTGTCATTTATGTGGGTACATAAACCATGTTGATAGTGCTCTATATTCATTATTCAAGCTGAAATTATGTCGCTCACGCCTGAAGAATGCACCAGAATACTTACAATGCTGGAAACCGGCCGGAGTCAGCGCGATACAGCCAGGACTGTCGGTGTGTCGCTGTCAACAGTACAAAGAGTTCTCCGACGTTACGAAGAAACTGGTTCTAACCTACGCAGACCAGGAACGGCCAGAACCAGGTGTACCACAGCACGAGAAGACCGATACTTGGTGAACACCATGCTTCGAAATCGCTTTCTCTCAGGAACTGAACTCACCAATCAGTTTCGACCCCTCGGAGGAAGTAACCCAAGTGCATGGACAGTAAGATGTCGGCTTGCTGAATCTAACTTAAAACCCTTAGACCTGCAAACGGCCCTAAACTGGAGTGTGGGCATCGTATTTCAAGACTAAGATATGCCCAGAGCCACGTAAATTGGAGTATTGAAGATTGCTCAAAAGTTATGTTCTCCGACGATTAAAAATTTATGCTCTACAAGCACGATGGAAGACACAGAGTGTATCGAAGACCAGGGGAAAGATTCAAGCAAGCATGCATCGAAGAAAAAGTAGCCTACGGTGGTGGGTCTGTACTTGTGTGGGCCGGAATTTCTTCTGAAAGTCGCACAGAGCTGGTGATCATAGAAAACGGCTCTTTAACTAGCGTAAGATATGTGGAAGAAATCCTCAATGATCACGTTGGTCCATTTATGGTCAATTTAGGTGAGGATGCTATATTTAAGCATGACAATGCCCGACCTCATACAGGTAGGATTGTGAATGACTACCTTCAAGAGATGAACATTACTCGTATGGAGTGGCCAGCGCGCAGCCCGGATATCAACCCGATCGAGCATGCTTGGGACGAGCTAGGCAGATGCGTAAAACAACGAAACCCTCCCCCAATCACGCTTCATGAGCTCAAAATTGCTCTCACAGAGGAATGGGAGAATATTCCCCAAAATCGTATAAGGAACTTGGTGTACAGCATGCCAAAGCGCGTAAACGCAGTAATGGAAGCACGAGGAGGCAATACGAAGTATTAAAATTCAAGAAAATCGTAATAAAGTTCAAACAATGACTATTTTTGTTTTAAGGAGAGATCAGCAGTTTTTTTCTTTATGTAATTTTAGTTTAGTTTAAACAATATTCGTGCTGGTAACACATCCTTATTTTTTACAATTATTTTTGTCTTTAAATTAAAATTCTCTGAAAAGGTTTGCTACCTTAGACGTCGTAGGAATTCTAATGCAGATAGTAAATTTCTGATTAAGGAGTCATTCAAGAGAAATTGTCTCTAATCTATCTCAGCTTTGAGCGAGCCATTATGCTTGAAGTTATTCGCTTTACGAACTTTAGCATTGAAATAATAGTACTGAATTTAAGAGCTTAAGGTGCCTATTTTATACTACACCATTTCACAGATTCATCTATTATAAGCCTTATTGTAAACCAGTTATTCATTAATTATTATTTTTTATTGGACACTTTACATTACCAAACTAGCCTAAAGATTCCGTAAATATAAATAAATTTAGGTAAGCATATTATTTCCTGATTGCAAAAACCAATCATTCCGGAAATAAAGGTATACAACTAGCCATAAGCCACGTGTACTGAGCATGGGTATGCAACATAGTGTTAGTGCATTGGCCTTTTCAAATAAATAGCAACAATTATGACCCTCACACACTGAATGCGATTGCGATGGATTCTTTGACTTTAAATTAATGGTATCCATGGATATCCGATTTCAATAGATGTCAATAGATATTATCCAATTGATTGTATCCAATAAAACATAATTTTAAATCGATACAAATTTCTGAATTAATATTTGCTCCAGTTACAAAACAGCATTTCGAAGTCTGTAACAGACGACTTGCTTTTCTTCTTACTAGGACACGCACTCTTCAACGTGGTATTAAATCGCAATATCGAATTAGGATTGAACTGAAGAGTTTTTTAACTGGGATCCAAAAGTCGGATCTAATGGAAAAAATTGATATATTCTTGTCCATTATTTTGTCCTCAAAGTCCCGTCGTATATGAAGCATAATGAACTCAACATCAAGATAATGTTTTAATAATCACGACTAGGAAAGGTTCAGAAGATACGCCATTAGTTTTATTAAACCTACGACGAGAGATCTTGTACCGAGAAGAGTCATGAAGAAATTTAGCACGGTCTATTATTTGCCCCTATTACTCTATGTAAAGAGATTTTTTACTAGAACAAAATCGATATCGGACGAGTGCTCTTCCAATCGAGTTTATAATATGTTTTACGCCTGGGATGTACTTCTGTCATTGTTTACTTAATTAATTTCGGAAAAACCATAGGCGCCATTCATTTATTACGTAAGACGATTTTCGCTAGTTTTTTACCCCCTCCCCCCCTATTATAAGAAAAAATAAGAATAGGTCGACCCCCTCCCCCCCTGTTTAATATTTATTACGTAAGAATCTAACGGCAAATATGAATACATGTTTGGCTTTTTTTAATGTTTATTTTTCAAAGTAACAATTTTTAGTTTTTTATTTGTACTTACAAAGGTGCTTATAATTTTTATTTTTTGGTAGAATAAACTTTGATTTTAATAATTAATCTTTACCTACATAAGATTTTCAGTCCAGGGGCTCAAAACCCACTCAACCGACTCTTGTGCCGACAAGACTTCTTGGCATCGCCTTGAATATATGGCTAAAGCTTTTTCTCTTTCAATATTTGAAATACGGCCATGAAGTTTTTACCAATACGCATCCGAGCGAACCTCGGCACTCGCGCGGTTGCCCGTGCTTTTTCAAAGTAAAATTTCAAGTATGCGCACTTTTGTGATCTTACGTAAGAACTATCTAGACTCTCCCCTACCCCCTTGTAAGAAAAAATAAGACTTGGTCGACTCCCCTCCCTCCCTAAATCGTCTTACGTAATAAATGAATGGTATGAATGGAATATGAAAGATAGCGCGCAAGTTTTAACAAAATCTTTATCTATCTTATGGAATCAGATCTATAGTCTAAGAACACAAATTTGTTGTTTATGTGTTTGTCTGTCCGCTCTTTTTCCCGCTCTTTTTCCATTGTATCAATTAACGTTACCATAGCGTTACCAGGTCAGCTAGTTTAAAATAAAAATTATAGCTTTCGACAACGCTGCTACTCTTAATCGCGTTTGGTGTACTGAAGCCTTTACATTGCAGCCGGTTGTTTCGAATCACTCACGGGACCATTCAATTGTATATTTACTCGTACAATATATTTTCGTATACGCATTCTTGCCCGGGTATTTACTATATATTTACTTATAATAAAAAATCTGGAACCCGATCACAGCACCACCTACAGGATTTCCGAACATAACAAAATATTTTTTTCTTTTTTTATCGTTAGGCCGGATACTTAATGCTTTTTACTTTAAAAGTAAGAACGAAACACTATATTTTAAACCTCTTTTTACTCCTTGAAGAATACGATGTTTTTAAATACTAGAGCATTTATCCACTTATCTGCTACCAAATCGAATTTTATAATTCTTATTTTAAAAAATATGGACTTACCAAAAAAAACCAACACTTATTTCACCCACATAATATTGAAACAGAGCAATACAAGTACGTATATTTTTTGGCAAAAGCCTCAATACGTGGTTTTATAGTAGGTACGTAGAAGTGCACTTCTAACTTCAAAAATGATGGTTTATTAAAACGATTGTATTATTGTATACCGGTTTCTCAAACCTTTATGGACATTATAATTTACTTTTTTATTACGAGCATATGTTTTAGATTTCAGGGTTATCTTTTTGAATATAATAGATTTCCATAACTCATCCTTATAGAACTACTCTGGCCATAAATACTGTAAATTAAACTTTTTTTTTTTCAACTTCTTCATTATTTTAAATTTGGTACGCGTTTCTTATTTTAAAGACTTCTTTCAATTTCGCGTTTACATTATCACATTAGAATATGGAATGGGCTGTTAAAGAAAATAGGATTGCAGTGATCGCCTTGCACAAGTGGAACCGTCGGCCACATTCCAGACACTTCAAAAGCTTGATATCAGCCGTATGTTCGAATACAACAACACTTCCTCTGCCGGTCGAAACCTCATTAGGAAGCAAAAAAACTTCTCGCGAGGAATGAAGATTCCCGCTAGGAGTCTGTCGCGTATTATAACACAAGACCTGAAGCTCAGTGCTTATCGTCGATTTACAGGACATACTCTAAATCAATCTTTACAATAAAGAGAGTAAAGCGATCAAAATGCCTTCTGTCGCACGCAGGTTAAAGGCACAGAAATATCCTCTTTACCGATGAAAAACATTTCACGACTGAAGAGCACTACAATAAGCAAAATGATAAAGTGTACGCTCACAGTTCTAAAGAAGCTGCTCAAGTGGCCGGAAAGGTACAACGTGGTCATCATCCTGCGTCAGTGATAGTATGTTTGGACGTGTCTTATCAAGGCGACACAAAACTACATTTTTGTGAAAAAGGAACAAAAACTTCAGCCAAAGTGTATCAAAAGACAGTCTTTCAGCAATACACTCTTTAAAAATGTACTGTGGATTTTGCAGCAGGACTTTGCACCTGGTCACAAGGTACGAGCTTCCCAACTCTGGCTTGAAACCAACGTTCCGGATTTAATAAGAGCTGAAGATTGGCTCTCATCTAGCCCGGATCTCAACCCTTTAGACTAGAAATTATGATCAGTTTTAGAGGACATAGCCTGCTTTAAACGACACGGCGGCATCGAGTCTCTTAAAAAATCTCTGGAGCAAGCAGATGCGAAATTTCCCATGGAAACAGTGCGTAAATCCATAGATTCGTGGCTAGACAAATTAAAGGCCTGTATTAAAGCCAAGGCCGAGGCGATTTTTTTTTTGCTGAGACTTTTATTAATGTGTATATATTTAGTGTGTGTAATATTAAGTGTTAGTAATATTACATTACTTCATAAAAAATGCATTCTCGTTTGTTATAGATCTTATGGCCGGACTAGGTATATATCGTTATGCTATTTATCCTTACGAATTTAGAAATAAGATTAGATATTATGAAATCATTTCTTTGCGAGCTTTAAGTTCACCGGTTGTGCTTAGATAATGTATTGTCCAAACAGACAATCTGTCTGTCTGTCAGTCTGTCACCCAATCACTCAGACTAAGGCTTTCATCTACTTATTAGTCCCAACAAGAAGAATCTTCAATGTCGTATGAAAAAAATTTCTTTCATTTACACATTTGAATGTATCCCAATTCTAAGCTCAGCCGACAACATTTTTTTGACCGGTCAAAAATTTTCACGCGGACAAAGTCGCGAGTATCATATTGTTATTAATTAATATGTCTTTATTTTGCATACAATACTGGTTAAATGTTTGCACCAGTATGAACTTACTTTATAAGCAGGTGTTGTGTGAATAATTCTGCTGAAACGTCTGTTCTCCTATTCTTTTTTGTTATAAATATAATAAAACAAATTGTGTATAAAATTCACGAGTTATTCGAGTCTGATCCCTTAAATTCGGTGCACTAGTTAATGTAACTCCCCACGGATCCCTCGTCATCCTATTTAACGTAAGAACAGTTAAGATAAAAATATGTTTTGATATCATTTTAAAAATTGTTATTTTAGTGCATTTCATCTGCCCTACATCCTGTTCTAACTGAGACTGAGACTGCGAATATAACACCGAGCTCTGAACGTATTCCTGCTGCTGCATGCAGGTACATCTTTTTTCGTTATAATAAAAGTTATTATTGTTGATTTATATATTAAAAGTCATTAGAAATAATTCAGTTGTATTTAAACACAAAAAACCATTAACACTTTATAAACAAACAAAGTTCAAGAATATTCTTAGAATATAAATATTTCATTGTTTTAAATTTTGTATCCATGGTCACTAATATTAGTACTTTTTAATTTAGTATTTCTTATTCTTTCGTGACCATGGCATATACAACTACGCTGAAATATCACAGCCTCAAAAATAAATTGTGTTTATTAATACAATTTTCAAACAACTACTATTCTTAACCAGTCATCTCAGTAAAATATGACAGAAAATTTAATAAAAACTTCCAAATACTACCCGTGGGCAAAGTCTGATAACTTATGATTACAACCAAAATAATGGTTAGCTATTCTATTTCACTACCACCCTTGATATTAATATCATTTTAAACTACGGGATTTTAATAAATTAAGAGAAACAGTAGCTCTTATTTTTCTGAAGAATAATTGTGAAAAATGAGTTCGAGAGAAAAGTTGAATTTTCATTTTATATCGCAACGGTCGAGATATTATTGTTAACTCAAAATTTACGACCTCTGAGCCGTTTGCCAAACCACAAAAGCATTTGACTTCAAAAACTCAAAGAACGGTATGATATTAAAAATGATTTAATCTCATTCAAAGTTCCAATCTAATGGACCTTTTCAATTAATCATTGCTCTCGTATTACAATATCAAATTTTGACACCTATTTGTATTTAAAATTATACGCACTGAGTTTAGTTACCACAGTGATTTAATAATTTAAAAATCATATAATCTAATTGAGAAACTCTCTTTTGGGGATCTATGATATATCTTAATTAAACTTTGGCATTATTTATAAGATTATCTCTTAGTCAAATGTAATTTATTGATAATTAAAACTAACCATTTTTAACTGGTGTGGGTTCCAAAATTTTCTTTGATTTTTTATGTTTCTTAATATTGCACGTAAGACTTTCGATAGCTTTTAATATCTTCTTGCTAACTTTGTTAATAGTTCTGCTCTTCGGATCGCTATATTTTTTCGTTCGATGGTTGCCGTCGACAGTCTTTTCGCGGCCAGAATTCTCACTATCGTCAGATTCGGTTGCAGACGAATCAGACACTGGGTGGAAAATATACGGGCTAGTCGCAAAACACGGTGAGTTCATAATTCTAGATAAAAAAACTGAATTGACCCTTCACAACACTGAATTAACTTTTACGTAGTTCTTATGTTTTATTTTTTTTAAGCGTTTATTCACTTTGAAGTCTAGAAGAACGTTTAAAGTCGGCGACGGAACTGATTAAGATTCGGGAGACTCGTTTAATGGACAGTGGACCGTAACGACGCTCCCTGGGCGAGCCAGGACCTTGGTTTGTTTTATGACTAGCTAGTAATTGATCGCAATCAGATTTGACCTAATGATTTAATGAGGCTTATCGTCTATTCCGGTTGATTACGTGTTAACGAAAAAGAGGAAGCTTATTCCGACCGATATTAGTTTGTGTTCCCTTGTTCGCACTACGTTCGCTGATGTCTGTTAATTCTTTTGAGGATGTAATTTTATTAATTCATTCATATCATTGCTCTAATCCTCCTAGGCGGATTTTAATCACATTGCTCTAGTCTACTGCTTCTATGTTGTCTTTTCAGTATTATAAATGAACAATCTATGTCGCAAGCATCCGACATGAAGACCTTTACTGGAATGCAAAAATAATACGAGTATATAATTGGAATATATGACTATTTTTATCAACCATTTCAATAGTTTTGTTTTAAAAGGCGAAATAGACAAACTGTGTTTTAAAAATATGAGAATCAACCTTAAAAATTATCAAATATTGCTATTGTCTATAAACGAATGCTTTCCGCATAAATTAAATATCAATATTATTTAAAAAATAAATAATTTCCATTAATCAATTTAATGAATAGCTAAAAGTTTTTTATTTGGAGCGATACAAGAATCTCATAGTTTTTATACCGCTGAGTAGCGAGGCAGCTATCTGTCTTATGTGTGCTCAAGTGGAAAATTATCCCCCCAACAAAGATAATTACTTTTCGACTGTTAACTTTTTGCAGCACTTAAGTGTCTTTGTATCGGATTATCTTCGCCAATTTGTATTTACTTTGCTTAACAATTATATATATTTTGTATTTGAAAAATGTTGAATCATAGAACTGCTGAAATGAACAAATAAACTTTGTTTAACTTACTTAAAATAAGCTCCTTAAAATTGCACCTTTGCAATACATAGGAAGTACATGAAACCCTTATAATTTCGTCATGTCTGTCTGTCATCCGCGGGATAGCGCTTAGAGTATGGGTACTATTGGTGAATTATATTTTTTGTATAATTTAACCATTCAGCTGCTAGAATTTTACACCTAAAGATTATCACTAGAAAAAAATCAACTTATCTCATATCAGACAAGACCCGAAACCACATCCCCTCGCTATCCGGGGAAGTCCTCTTCCAATTGAGCTATTGAAACCTTAACAGACGCATTGAATATTTCCAAGTATTCCCTGAGCTCATGCCAGCGCCATCTTCTCGTGTTCCAGGTACTTCTATCTGCTACACTTTGTGTAATACCTTTGCAAGTGTCTAACAATTCGACAAAGAAGAAACAGCTATGTTATTATTATATTTTTTGTTATTAACTGCTAGATTTTTATATTTGAAGAAATTATTATAAGAAAAATATTTGCACTTTTCTCAGTTTAGAAATAAATTCATAAAAATGTAAAATATTAAGCTTTAATATCTAGCAGCTAATTCAATACATAACAGAAGCGCTTATAATGAAGTTGTAAATAACAAAAATCTTACTTGAATAAGAAGAAATGTAAATAAAAGTAACTCTTTCTTTAGTTACCATAACCCTGTATGGGCTTATTTTAGATTAAAAACTCCCTATCTAGGTAAGCAGATTGCACATTTCTTTAGTATAGGGCTTTAGTATATGTACTGCCGAAGCAAGTACAAAACTCTGGGCTCCACCCGTTACAATTTTATGAAATATAAAATCGTATCGATAAAGCAACATACGACTCGCCTGAAGATGAAGCTCTATTCCATATTTAAGTGTAGCCCTTAATTCTTACTGCTATTCATTTAAGTCTTTAAAGAAACCAGTAATCATTTAGTAACTGTACTGAGTTTCATTGTTTACATACAAACAGAGTGCTGTAATAGTAACAAAGTAAACTTAGCTTTTTCCAATCATAATTAATCTACGTTTCCATTTATCAAGCGGATGTAATGGACATTTTGCATTAGCATTCGTAGTTCTTGCTTTAGAGCACGCATCAAACGCCTTATGTAATGAAGTAGCAATACGTACGGTTAGTACAAGTTTACTCTTCCTAATGAACTGGCGTTCAAGTAATATATGGATGTAGGTAACGTTGTTGAAGGATATTGAAAGACCGCGTATCTATTTACAGTATTAACTTATTATTTAAGTTAATTCTTATGTTGTGGTTTCTTTAAAATATTTTATAAAATCCTGACACTACGAATAACGTTCAACAGCCGTGATAAGTCAGTATATTTAATAAAAAAATATGTATAAAAAGCAGAGCTAAGCAAATTATGCGTTTTACCATAGTAGTTATCTGTCCACTACGTTCCCGTGTAGTATTTAATTATCCGCCATTCCACATTGCTAGCGTGGTGAGTTGCGTTACGGCCTTATGGTGTTTTTATCTATAGATGGGTCTATACCGTAGCAACGGAGCCATAAGCTGACTTATTCATGTAATATTGAAAAATACCATACTAATTTTTTATTTGTGACACAATTTTATTTCATAAACTTTACTGGTTTCGTTAAGCGTCATTTTAGGTTTAAATTACTATCAGAACATAAATTCTTGGTGCCTATAAAGAAACTGTAATCTGCATAAAGCGGTGACTACCCTCAAACGACTGTACGTCTTCCGAACAGTTGCCTACTTATGCGAAACTTAGTCACTCTCGGAGTTTTAAGTAAGTGAAGTTCTGGAGTTGCCGTAATGATGTAAGTCACGGAACTTCACATTTCTGTAATGAACTCTTGTCATACGAAGAAGAATGAATCTTTATATTTTGATTTCAATTTTATTTTCATTATCAAAGAAAAAATTCAAGTGAGACAATTCAAAAGAAGAACATTTCAAAATAAGACAAACGTGGACTAGGTAACAGTTGTTTTTTACTTCCTATGTGTTGCGTAACATAGTTATAAAACATTCAAAATAAACTTTTCTTGTAGGTACTACTAAGAGGTATAAGAATAAATTACTATTACAATGAAGGGATTTTATAACGTACTATCCTTACAAATAATATAAATAATCATCGGTGTTGTAACAGCCTTTGTTCGAAAGTGTATTTTTACAATATGTTATAATTTTCAGAATGTATTTTTAAAGAGTTTTGTTATATAAAGTATGCCTCTTTTACTTGAAACAGCAAATTTATTTCTGTTTCTTGTATTTATTACATGAATATAGCTCTTTACGTTACAATAGCTTTTCAAATAAAGCAATATCATTAGACAGAAATACAGAAAAACTGAAGAAAGAAAGTTTGCTTACAATGTTTTCTCAAAATTGTAAAAATAAAAGTACCTATAAATTGGAATAAAACACTTTTTTACGGAATTTTGCGCATGTTTTATTTTATTTTATATTTAATCCTGACGTTTCGGCTCCTTTACAGGAGCCGTGATCACAGGATGACTAAGATGATGGTTGTCATGTATTTTCTACTACCTTCACAATATTTTAATCGGTGTTTGCGCATGTTTTATTTTATTTTATAATATAAAATAAAATAAAACATGCGCAAAAATCCGTAAAAAAATGTTTTATTCTAATGTGTAATGTGCGCGGAAGTGTAAGAACTAAATATACCTATAGATTGGTTATTATAATAATCTTCTGTCTGCTTGCTTAAGACGAACGACACTCGATCGACGACGTCGCAGATTGCTGTTGACGACGTCGATCATCCGCGCTTGTGTCAGTGACTGCCAAATAATCCAAGCGACCAGACGTATTTTGCTTATAGTATGCTTATTATAGTTTTATAATTTCTAAGTATTACTAATAATTTAAGAATTATGCTTAATCTCCTTAAAACCGCCCAGGGGGAATGCAAAGCATATTGTCCTACTGATAATAACAATCAACATATCATACTTTATCCGCTTTTACGAAACAACGAAGTTTTTTTTTAACTACTTCAAAATGTCGATTGCAACTTTTTCTGATAAGTATTTTAAAACACTTAGTGTTAAGCCACAATATAGTAAAGTGAAGAAGCATTTCAGCAGTGGAAAGGATTGCTGTCACAATAAAGTAAATCAACAACATTACCTCCTTAAATACCTCCACGATGATGTTCATGGTAATAGCATGTAAAGTCACGAGTAATGAAATTTATACGTTGCCAAACTTTCTTAATTATAATTATTATCATTATAATTACATTTCCCGAGTTCATCATAATTATGTATACATTTATATCCATTCGTTGTCCCCAGACCAGTAATGGAAATAAGCGTACATGTTTCACACTATACAATTAACCATACACATTTCCAAATTATTTATACATAACATAGTTTGATTAAAATTTAAACAATCGCTTTTAAAAATTTATTTTTCATGTTTCTGTCAAATATGAGTAAATTAAAAAAAATTAACACAATACATTTGTCCTTTTATGTATTCACTCGCTTATTTGTGTTTTTATTACAGAAAGTAACTATTAAGCTAGCAGTCTGTTAAAATTTTGTGTTAATCTATTTTCCCCTTAATGTCAGATTATGTGTTGAGTATGGATATATTTCGCTATAGCTTTTAAATGTTTCTATGTACCTTTAATTATTATATTGATTTTAAAGAAGAATCATTATTTTATCTCGTGTTGTGTCGCCGTCAAAGAAGATGGAAAAGTACTGTACTAGTGTTATAAATAATTAAAACAACTTTGTTCTAAACTACTTCTTATTAAAAGATATTTTTAAAGTGTTGTTTTATATTCAAAATCGTCACTGAATATACTTAAATTATAAAAATAATTAATAATTAGAGGTTGCAACAAATCATCGGTGTATCGCATACTACAATACTATTCAGATATTGGATACTTCCACGAAATTTGTTTGGTATTTATCTATACTAATATTATAAAGAGGAAAGATTTGTTTGTTTGTTTGCTTTGAACAGGCTCTGGAGCTACTGGGCGGATTTGAAAAATTCTTTCACATTTGGAATTCTACATTATCCCTGATGAACGAAAGAATCTGACAATTGAAAAAGTCCCCAGCCATTTAAAAAAATACAAAGTGATCGACACGGTGACTAATATCGGAGAGGCAGTCCATTATAAACAGGAAATTTTAAATTTACGAAACCCTTCCGAACTGCCACCACACGAATTTACGTCATAAAATCGGAATTCCAATCATACTTTTAAGAAATTTAAGCGCCCCGAGCATGTGCAATGGGACAAGACTGCTTATTAAGGAATTGAAGGACAATTTAATTGTAGCCACCATTATCACCGGGCCAGCAGCTGGTAAACTAGCTCATGTGCTCAAAACAAAATCAAATATCTTATACATGGGAATCTTTTGTAGAAACATTAGAAATAAAATTAATTAATCCAATATTGAAAAATAATAAAAAAAAATCATTAACTTAACAATATGTTAACGAAATGTTTGTTAAATGTGTATATGTGTGTCTGTATGTTAAAATTTATGATTTTTTTGTTAAATACCAGGGCGAAGCCAGGGAGAGCCGCTAGTGTTTTTATAAACATAGTCACGAAACCAAAACAAGTTTGCAATTTTAAAGATCTGATGAAACATTTAAACATTTATGAAAAAAAAAACGGTGATAAATTTAAATTAACTTTATAACAACTAAAATTAAATTAAATTTAGTAAAAACTTAAATTTTATCGAAACACCAATTAAATGTTTTCACATATAATTACTAAAACTACACGCCTATTTCTACTACTACTCCTTCTTAGGATATAAATCTTAATTAGGAGATAAAAACAAATTAAACAAAATAAAAGATAACTTAAGTGAATACAATAAAAAGCCAACACAGTTCCACTACATTGAGACCGACTCAAAACAATGGTCAGATAGTCAATCAGCTGATTGAAAGAAAACACAGATCTGTTGAGATATGAGTTTTGCCCATGGTTGGAAGACTTATAGGAACGGCAAAAATTGTTTGATGTCGCACAGATCTGTTTGGCACTCGTAGTTGCAACTTAGAAAGTAAATAAGGTGAATCTATTTTTTTATGGGCAACCTTAGACAAAAAAGTGATGTCTGCAATACTTCTTCTGACATACAATGATATCATATGATGTCTTTTACATCTAGCTTCATAATTGATATCTATAGATTTGGATTTATCCATACTATTAATATTATAAATGGGAAAGTGTGTCTGTCTGTTTGTCTTTCTTTCACGGCAAAACGGAGCGACGAATTGACGTGATTTTTTAAGTGGAGATAGGTGAAGGGATGGAGAGTAACATAAGCTACTTTTTGTCCCTTTCTAACCCCCCACTTCCCAAAAATGGGGGGTGGAAGTTTGTATAGAGCATTCCGCAATTTTCAAGGTAGAAAGCTAAAAATTGGTATGCTGACTATTTATGACTACCAAAAAAATCACCCATCATTTTTTTTTTAAATCTGCACCCAACCCCTTAAAAGAGGGGGTGAAATTTTATATGAGACCTTTCGCAGTTTTCAAGGCAGGAAGCTAAAATCGGCACACAGACTCTTTGTTACTAACGAAAACACCTGCCATTTTTTAGAAATCCTCCCCCAGCCCCTAAAACAGGGGATGGAAATGTGTGTGAGACTCCGCAAAATTAGAACAGGTTCTTTAATACAAACGAATAATAAAATAATTTAATTAAAACAAATTAAATAAAACAATATTAAAAACATTAAATCTTACCATAAATCAATCAGCTTTTGAGAAAATAAACATTATAAATATAAATAAGTGTAACTCATGGATTCCGATAGATGGCGCTGATATGTTTATTGTATATTATATTCACGATTAACAATTAAACCTTTGTTTAGTTCAAAAATTAATAACAGATGGCAGTGTTCGTTTTTACAACGCGCTATGGTTGTCTACATGTAAAAGTATAAGGGCAAAACCTATTATGAATAAACTACACTTTGGTTTTAGGCGGTTCACACACTAGAGATGCGTCCCGCCGCGGTGCGCGTAGCGACAGAAAAACGCGCCCCCGCGCGGAGGCGCAGATCTGCCTAACTTAGCGGTTAATCTGCTTCCCCGCGCAGATTTTCAATACAAGTTGACCCTACTTCTTCACGCCCCGCGCTCCCGCGCAGAATCTGCGCGGGAGCGCGTTCCCGCGTCGGCAGTGTGTTGTCATAGGCGTGTTTTCTATATTAATTGAGATACTTGCATACAACAATAAAATCTGCGGCCACGCGCTACGCGACGGGGCGCGGTGCAGTGTGTTAACCGCCTTAGTGCATACGGTACCTATACTCTGTTATTTGACTATTGATTTAATTACTTTCGATTTAATTACTTTCGATTTAATTTTTCGACCCCAAATGGAAAGACATATAATATAGTCTATAGTAGTGTGTTAAAATAAAATAAATAACGTGTAAAATTCTGTTCCGAGTTCTCTTCTGTGTTCAGGAAAGGGGAACAGTGCTACCCCGAATTTAACGCGAGCGAAGCCGCGGGCAAAAGCTAGTACTGAATAAATATCATAAATTTGCGCTGTATGACTTCAAGCCTCTATATAAATATTATATTGCGGATTTCAAATATGGGAGCCATATTCGAGTATGTTACGGACGTATGCGCTAAAACGATGCGATGCGAAAACTTTAATGTTCTTAAATTGTGAGCATGGTCTTAAAACGAAACTCATCATTCTATTTGCCTTTTTAGAGTTATAATATGATCAATGTGAACCTTTTTTAAATAAAACTAATTGAAAATCGAAGCCTAGTTTCATCAAAATATTATTACGGTGTAACGACGCGACGCTCTAAACAATCACTCAGCCGCGCTTTTCAAATAGGTACATATGTGCTTTAAGCAATAATTTTGCGAATCTCAGTCGCTTTCTAGTCAGCCTGCACGCCTTTTGTTGTGTACGAAGAAAGGTTTAGCGTAAGAGTTAGCCACCACACGATACTCAACGTCGAGTATCGATTTCAAAAATATGGCTGCGACCCACCGCGGACGGACGTTGCTAGTATTTAATAGTAAAGAAACTATAAATTATACTATTTACATATACTTACCGAGTTCTATCAAACATAAGTATAATAAAAAAATAAGTATCTTTACCTACTAACCAGTATTTTAATTGCCTTCTGAAGACTTTAATTAGTTCAAGCGTTTAGAAATAGCTTTCTACTGAAAAATCTTTTTACTGGAATATTCAACGAAAATCTGAATACCCAAACAGTGTCAGACTTTTAAAACATTTCTCTGAATAGAAATTATTCAAATTTTCCTCATACAAAACGTCACAGTTTATGGCATGCTTCACAATATGAAATTAATTTATACCAACCGCGTTGAAACTTTATCTAGCTTAGTGTACGTACCTATTAAAGATAATATAATAGTAGCAACAAACTTACCTCTTGGGGATCTGACATCTTGGCTTTCGGTCGTAGAGTGATGATACGTTTCGTATTTTTGGTTTTCGTATTGGCATTGGGCTTTCGGATAATTAGAACCATCTCTCTCACAAAAAACAGGGATATTCTGTTGTCGGTTCGTATGTGGCGACCTAAGTTCATATGTTCTATTGGCATCTGATTGAAATGGTTTTGATTTCATTTCATTTTCGTAATCAGACCCTCCGCCACCATTTAAGATCAGTTTTTTTATAGTCTTTACTTCCTCTACTTCACTGATCTGATGTTCGGTTATAATAGACCGTTTCAATATTTCTTCCTTTTTGTGAAAACTATTGTCACTCATTGAATTTATCATAGCACTTGTTTCTGTTGTCGTTTTGCCGTTTTTATTGCTCTCTGGTCTTAAATATTTCTCGAAAGGGTCACTATTTCTTTTGGGTTCAAATGGATTTTTTCCTTTGTGATTATTTGGAACACTTTGGTGGCTATTGAAAACATCATTATCACTATTTTCTTTTTCTTTCCTAGAGTCATCCGTTTTAAAACCGTTAATAAAGCTAATGTCTTTAAAGTTCGAATGATGTAAACTTCCGGAACCAGAATCGTAGGTTTTGTTGAAAAATGAAGGTGATTTCAACTCTGAGCACTGCTCGTTAAGAAAGGACTTATTTTCTCTTGATTTACTTCTATCTATACTGGACGCCCTGCCGTTTGGTATGGGTAGTTTGGAAGCACTAGAGTAATTTGGTAAAGTTGTATAAAAAGGATTTGTGGGGTGGAAGCGAGGAGGTTCATCGCCTGTAGTGACCGATTTAACCAAGGGCGTGGAGTTAAGAGCAGCTGGTGACGAATTTAAGGATGACTGCGCGAATAAAGAGGAAGGCCGATGATTTGGAAGTTGAGACGGTCTTATAGTTGCATAAACGGGTGCTTGAGGGATCGCTTTTCCCGTCTGCGCTTCGGCTATCAGTTGCGATGGTCCTGAAACAAAATAGCATCAAATTAGAAAACTCTTTTTTATACTGTGAGTTACTTAACTCCGTAGCTAAAAGTCATAAAGGAAAGGTAAAAACAAGAGAAGCACAAATAAGTATGTAGATATCTCTAAACTCATGAATAGCTCGCCTTGTATTCATAAAGTAAGAAGTTTATGGTTATGTCGCTTCCCCTTACGAGGAGAAATAAAGTAGCCAATCATTTTAAAATAGCAAATATGGTTAAGCCTATGGAAAATAAATAAAATAACATACGTGATAACATTGATTACAAAGGACAAAATTCCTTCTTTGTCTAAATCTAAAAAATGCTGCTATTTTGCTGATAAAATTAAACAGTACGCAAATATAAGCTGAACAATGGCAAAATGAGCAAAAACCCTAATCGTGTAGTATATCTATACATATAAATAAAATTGGAGTGTCTGTTTTTAATATTGAAATACCCGTTTTTTACTACATGCATATGAATATATATACGGTACATACACCAAAATAACATATTTTTTTTCAATTTTTGTCTGTCTGTCTGTCTGTTTGTTCCGGCTAATCTCTGGAACGGCTGGACCGATTTTGATGGGACTTTTATTTAATATAAAAGTACAAGTGGTTAAGTTTATATTGAAATAAATAAGGTATTTCTAACAATATCTTGCAGAAATCTTAAGTTATCTGAAATTTATTTGCATAAATTATATTAAACTAGCTGTTGCCCGCGACTTCGTCCGCGCGTATTTGATTTTATCACGCTGTTAACTGTTACACAGCAAAAATAAAAAAAACAAAAATACAAAGTTAGGATTAATGCTTAAATTGCAGATAAAAAGAAAATGTGAACAATTGGTCACTTTTTTACACACGTATTTTATACCTTACACAAATGTTGCATTGTGAATGCAAAAAAAAATATAAAACACCTGGCTGGTGATTGAACCCGGATCCCTGCAGGCCAAAGGCACTTGCGGTACCATAAATGATCACTGTGCCACAGAGGTCGTTTGTTTGATACGATCAGCAAAAATAAAACCGGCCAAGTGCGAGTCGGACTGGCACACGAAGGGTTCCGTACCATATCTAGCTAGTACCTCATAATGCCTTTTTATAGACAACATTCGATGTGGTTTGGTTCGGAACATAACCAAACAGTTTGTTTGGTTGACTTACACGGGAGAAAGCCACATAGAGCTGACCGTATGAGAAACAGCCGACGCTGAGGTCCACGGCGGCAACACGTAGCGTCTGCCCTTGGGCTTTGTTTATAGTCATTGCATAACACAAACTCACTGGGAACTGTACACGTTTGAAATGGAATGGGTAATTATTGGGAATCAGTGGAATTCGTGGTATAAAAACTCTTTCACCGACACCACTCTATTATGTTACGCTGCAGAGACGTAACTTTCAGTCTTGTCCCGTTGGATAATTTTGGGGGACTTAAATTTCTTAACAAAATAATTGGGACGCCAATTTTAAAATTAATCTTATGTGATGGAAGTCCAGGAGCGCTCAGAGAATTAAGAAATTCAACAGGATAATTGGTAACGTCATCTTGCTCCATTACTCTGTTGATAGAAGTATACTCAACTACTTCTCCTTCTACATTGTTGAGTATATCCAAGTTGATTCTTGCGGCTTGGTCATTTCGCGGAGTCAAAATTGCTCTTTCGCAAAGCCGTGAGTTCTCGTGATTTGTTATTTGATTTTGTTCAACATATACGGAAGAGATAACTTCTTCATTTGAATTAACATTGTGGCATAGATTTTCAAATAAAACAATTTGCCCTTCTTCTTTCGGATATGTCCCTTCGCCAATTTTTTGCGCCCTCATGTTCACTGTTAAGTGCATCCTTGTGACGTGTCGCCAAAGGCTTGAGCTCTTTAAGCATGCTCCTATCTTGTCGGTTTTTGTTTCCCGTGGTACTACTGGCAATGTTTGTCTAAAATCCTCACAAAACAGCATAATTATGCCACCCACAGGTTGGTCATTTTGACAGGTATCTCTGAGAGTTCCATCAACTGCTCCTACTGTTTTTCGGTGTGCCATAGTGCACAGGTCCCAGATAATAGATATATTATATATATATATATATATATATATTCTAGAGATACTACATACAGAATATTCACTTAAGTCCAAATCTATGGGGATTTTAAACATCATATGAGCAGTTTTACCGCTGTGTAAAAAAGTGGCTGCTATTCCAGACGATGCCACAGCAAGAGCTATTTTGGCTTGAGCTCGTAGTTGTGCCAAGATTATTTAGTGAGAAAGGTTTTTTCCCGTACCACTGGGTGCATCTAGAAATATAATTTCTTCTATAGCATTGTCAATACTGTGACATACACGGTCAAATACAGTGCGCTGTTCTACAGTAAGACTGTGGACTCCGGTTCGTAAAGTTTCAGCTAGTTCAGCTGGATCATAATTTATTTCCGCAGCGTATTCTCTATTAATACGTTCCCCTTTTATGGTCGGCTTTGGCAAACCATACTGCGGAAGAAAATCACCACCCATAGATGTAACTAAATCTTGTAAAGCTACTAAGCATTGATTGAAAGCAATATCTCGTAATCTGTGGTTAAGGTCACCGTCAATATTTTGTCTTGTATTCCTAAAAAAGTCTTCCACTAATCTTTCATGATATTTTTGCCACAATTCCTCAGCACTCGAAAGACCACAAAATACCAGTAATACAGCAAATAAATGACGCAAGCGGTGTGGACTATCACTGACGCATGCATGCATAGGCTAGAGCGTCATCCCAATACTGGTCATCGTCGAGTAAATGTCGGGCTGTTCAAGTTCAGCCGGCCAAGTGTGTGTCAGGCCACGCATTGAATAGGGATCCGTGGCAATTTTTTTCCCCGCTATATCCCGTCACTTTTATTGGATTTATACTTAATTCGAGCGGATATATAAAGTATCAGCATAAGGTGAGTACATGAAAGTTGTGTGTATTAAAATGTCCAAGTTACTATGGTTTTTTAACTATCCCACGGGAACCCTTTAATTTTCCGGAATAAAAAGTACCTCAGATGTTGACCAGGGATATAAGGTATTACCATGCAAAATTTCATTGAAATCGGTCCAGCCATTTCGGAGATTAGTCCGTACAAACAGATAAACAGACAAACAGACAGAGAAACATTTTTTTTTTCTAAAATAAAAGTAGCCTAAGTTACTCCTTATTACATCAGCTATCTGCCAATAAAAGTCCCGTCAAAATCGGTCCAGCCATTTCAGAGATTAGCCGGAACAAACAGACAGACAGACAGACATTAAAATTGTAAAAAATGTTATTTTGGTGTATGTATCGTACATATATTCATATGCATGTAGTTAAAAACGGTTATTTCAATATTAAAAACAGACACTTCAATTTTATTTATATGTATAGATGTATAGATTTAAGTAAGTAGGCACTTAATTGTAATGTATTTTTTAATAACGTTATTTATTGAAGTATCAATAATTACTCGTACAATCCCGCTTAGTTCGTACATCTTTCAGAATATACAAAATTAAGGCACGTAAGTAAGCACTTGAAGTGGGAGCTTGCCTCAATTGTTCTCATAAGCCGACATAAAACTCGTTCTGTTTCTACCGAGGGGAGAGCACTCAATAGGGTCGCGCAATATTTTATCTATCTAGTGTCCGCACGTCATATAGCAAATATTGTTCGCTTGCTGTTTTGAAAACATCTCAAAAACAAATTTTCTCAAAGAAAACTTAGGTACAATGTAAAAAAACAAAGTAAAATAACTTTTATATTTTATGCATTTTTCAATACGTTCTTATAAGATAAATTATTATAATAGAAAAATACAAAAAATCGACTCGGGTCACAAGTGAATTCTCAGGCAGGAATCGAACCCGCAACCTTTGGAAATCCGGTCCAATGCTCTCCCAATTACGTTAAAATAACGTTAATAAAGTAATTAAAACATTATCAGAGTAATATAAATTAATTGAGAAATATAATAATACAATATTAGTTATAGCTAGATATACTAAAATTATGCAAAAACTAAAAAAAAAAGGTGAAAACCAGCCTAACTGTTGCTGCTGTTGAAAAAAGTGCCTAAAAGGCTGGCAGCGACGACATCTAAACAAGGCAATTGTGCGGTATGTGAGGCGCTGGACGAGGGTACGTTAGATGGAGAAGCACACTTACATTGTGTTTATATGATATACTAGCGGCCCGTCCCGGCTTAGCACGGGTGGACAAAATTCTTTCAATTTTGTCTATTATTAAACATTGTTCCGTTAGCGCCATCTAGCGAATTACGTATGTTGGCTATACGAAGACCGCTGACGCCGCCCTTGCAATTAGGCCATACCTAAATGTTGCAACGTGATGGAAATGTCAACGCTGCGGAACGTGAGTGCTGCCGCCTCGTGCCATCATCTAGGCCATCCGTCTGGACGCCATCACCACTCACTTCGTATCTAACATCGATCGGGTCAATTAGTCTTAGTTAGTTATAATAATTATATTGTAATTTTTCTTTAATTAAATTAGTTTATAAAATTATTTCGGTTTTTTTTAAGACCTGCGGCTGCGACCTTCGTAAATGGCGCAGTCGATAGGATATTCGCGGTCGGTTTCGCGCTACATCCAGGAAGATTTCCGTAATTGCACGAGCCGCCCGAGTGGCTATCAAGTCGCGCTACGAATATCCGAACCAGGAGGAGCAGCCAAAGGGTCCAGTATCCAGACATCGATACGCCAGAGCCGAAATGTTAATGTGAGTACACTTGAATCGTTCTCGTGTTGCCTCCTATCCCTAGTTTAATAACCTTACCTTGATTTTTTTTTTCACCATTTTTCATCCTAAGAAAATTAGGTCCAGCGTTTCTGCTTCACATCAGCAGTCTCGCAGGAGAGAATTAGTCGATAGTAATAGATCTAGTTTAGAAAGTATCCCAGAAAAAATGGAAAAGAGCCCAGACCTTATCCACAAGGCCTTACGCCTTGTTCCCGATTTTGACGGAAACGCGAATGTACTGACAAGATTTATAAGAATTTGTGATCAGTTATGTAATGAATTTCTGAGTGATGATCCAAATAATCAATTAATTAATTTATATTTATTAAATGGCATACTTAATAAAATTACCGGTCCAGCCGCTACTATTATAAATTCAAATGGAATCCCTGATAGTTGGATCGGCATGAGAAATACTTTGATTAATAATTTTGCTGATCAAAGGGATGAAACCGCCCTTTACAATGACCTATCTTTAGCTAGGCAAGGTAACAGTAGTCCTCAAGAATTTTACGATCAATGCCAAACGCTTTTTAGCACGATAATGACCTATGTCACACTCCATGAGACAATAGGTACCACTATCGAAGCTAAACGCACATTATATAAAAAGTTGACCATGCAGGCGTTTGTACGAGGTTTAAAGGAACCACTTGGATCTCGTATCAGATGCATGAGGCCAGAGAGTATAGAGAAAGAATTAGAGTATGTGCAGGAGGAATTAAATATACTTTATCAGCAACAACGTAGCGATAATCTACCTAGACCTCAAATGGGGCTACGCCCGCCTGCCGCACCTATAGGTTTCTCACCCATGAGACCTATTATTTTTAATGTACCAATGCAAAGTTTGCAGCCCATGCAGCGATTCGCGCCGCAACCGCCACCAGCACAAAGGATTCTAATGCTCCTGGTCCAGACAACAAGCCCACAGGAGATAAGACTTGAGAGACTCGACGACGGACCTGGACTTACTTACTTACTTACCGTTCAAGTTAGGGCCGACTAGACTTATTACGCATTACCATACCTTCCTACAGCGAATTCAATTAAGTGACATAGAAAATAAAATAATCAAGTTACAGACACAAATACTGACCTTTAAGACTAGACTTCCTAACGATACTTATCAGTTATACGAATTCCAAATTAATTACCTTAACAATAAGATAGAAAAATCATTTGAGCAATTAGCTATTTTAGAACCAAGCCGTGCTAAACGAGGTCTAATAAATACATTTGGAACTGTAATAAAGAGCATAACCGGTAACTTAGATTACGATGACGCGTTAAAATATGATAACGCGATAAAGACCCTTCATAGTAACGAAGATAAATTAGCATTTGAATTAAATAATCATATAAGTTATAGTAAAGAATGGATGACAAAGCACTTTGGTATCATCTCTCAGATAGTCGAAAATCAAATCCTTATAAATAATACACTACATTCATTATTAGATAAAGATTATCTTCGTAACTCTAGCCTTATTAAATATGCGAAATTTGCTCAATTACTAACTATTATTAGTGAAAATGTAGACGATACTTGCAACGAGTTAATTAATATTGAAAATATATTAGCATTCATACGTACATCGAGTACTCATCATGCTATGCTTAATATAAATATATTGCGTAATATGATAGATAGGTTAAAAAGTTTATACAGTAGTAAAGATATTTTAGATATAGAGTTACGGGAATTTTATAATGTTATAAAACCCGCTTTTTATTACACCGCTAAGGATATAATGTTAGTTTTTAGAATCCCGATCATAAGCGATGTAAATTACAATCTATATAAGTTATCTGTAGTACCCAATAGGAACCACCAATCCATCATCCCTTCCTATCCTTTTTTGGCAACTAGCGAGTCCGCATTCGTGTACATAGAGGCTGAATGCCCGAAGTTAAGTAACGGCTACCTCTGTGAACAAGACGTAAAGCATCAAATTCGCACAGTACCTGACTGCATCCAGCATCTCATCTCAGAACATACTCTGGAGAAAACCTGCAGATTGACATCCATCACCCTACACAAAGAAGCTATGGAGAAACTGGACGACCAGCATTATACCATATCCCTACCGCAAGAAACAAGGGTACAGCTCTCATGTGGAAGAGAAGATTACACCCAGCTTCACGGAAGTTACTTAGTCACCATCCCGATGAAATGCATCTTGCGTACGCCTGCGTTCACTATCACCAATGACAACGATGAAGTGCAAGGTCAGCCGCTTAAGATAATGAAGATACCCGATTTGGATATGCGAGACAAGGAACCTATGCACATCAATCTGCATTCGATCGACCTAAGAAGCCTGCACAGCATCCAAGATAAAATATCACTACAGACTCCTGTCCAAACCCTAGAACAACCAACCGGAATATTATATCATACTACAATACCCTTCTACGGCGTACTATTCGGTGCAACTGTACTTACAATCGTAGTCATGCTACGACGCTACGAGCTACGGAACCTTAAGAAAATCGAAGTTGTCGATCCAACCGACTCAGCCTATCACCAGTACTCACAGCCTCATCCGCCGGAATCAAGAAAAGCCGGACAATCTGAAGATCAAGACATGCCAGCAACATTTGCTCTCAAAATTCTCAAATAGTTGCTGAGCTGAGGGGGGAGAAATTACGTATGTTGGCTATACGAAGACCGCTGACGCCGCCCTTGCAATTAGGCCATACCTAAATGTTGCAACGTGATGGAAATGTCAACGCTGCGGAACGTGATTGCTGCCGCCTCGTGCCATCATCTAGGCCATCCGTCTGGACGCCATCACCACTCACTTCGTATCTAACATCGATCGGGTCAATTAGTCTTAGTTAGTTATAATAATTATATTGTAATTTTTCTTTAATTAAATTAGTTTATAAAATTATTTCGGTTTTTTTTAAGACCTGCGGCTGCGACCTTCGTAATTAGCGTCCAGTAGACGAACTACTTGTGGTTAACGCGTTGCTATGGTAACGTTAATTGATACAATGGAAAAAGAGCGGGAAAAAGAGCGGAAAGACAAACACACAAACCACTGTGATCTTAGATTATAGATTAAGCGCACGACGAGGCTAACAAGCGTATACACTGCGACAATGGGAAAATCTTCATTCTACCATTTATATTAAGAATTAAGTAGAATGCGACCCTTTTCAGTTTTTTTTTAAATTTTGACTTTGTTTGATTCGACACTTTTTGATATTTTAAAAAATTCTTTAGGATATCTATTAAATACGTGACTCATCACTCATTCATCAAGTCTTGCATATCAATGATTACGCGAGAGCGAGATGTGTGGCTGACTGTTGTTTCTTAACCAATGTTTTATGAGTAAATTAATTATATGATACAATCATAGGGCAGCCATATACGGAAAGCGGTCTACGCTTAAGCACCGCTGCTTTATGTGGATCTCACACAATCGGTCTTAGGCATTATCTTGATCTTAATCCAACTTTATCTTAAGTCTTTCAGAGGTCTGGTCAATCAGGTCTTAATCTCAGATAATAATAAAGTATTTTTATGACACCTTTCGAAAGAAGTATCATTAGTATCTGATTTAAGTTTTTAACTTATTTGATAATAAAAAGATCCTCCAAGGTCAACAAAATGAGACAAGTTCATTAAAAGACTCGAGTTTCTTTAAAGTTCTCCAATGGAACCCAATTCTGTGAATTGAATTTCAGCTACTTGAAGGGCTTGAACTAGAAATTTAGTACTAATTAAAGTCAGAGACTCGTGAACTTTGCATAAAAGTTTTTAAGATTAAATTCAAACGGCTCAGGTCCTTGCCTAAATGCCAAAATTTCAAACCTAAATAAGTACCAAAGTATATGGATATAGTGTTGTCATACTATTTAATTATTTTAATTTAATTAAAATTTAATTATTTTATTATGTTGATTATTTTAAATTATTTTAATTTAAACCCCTTTGAGCGAGTGTTAATTCGCTTGAGTATTTTCCTTTTATTGATTATGAAGTATATTATTATTAAATATGATTTATATTTATATGCTTGTAACTTAAATTGTAATTTTTTATGTTTTCCTATTTTATTTTATTGAATGAATATTATTTTTCACTAATAATTTTGACAATCTTGTGTACCACAATGTAATAATATTATTATCGTTTTATCAATGTTATTAAATTAAATGTTAAATTTCTTTCAAAATCTTTGGATGAATTATCATCTTTTCTTTTTTTTGCTAATTTCATATAATTTTGGCGAATGTTATGTACGCCATTATTGTAACATACATCAGAATTCTTGCAACCTTTGTTAAATCTATACAATTGTGATAATGTAAGTCATGTGGTAGTACTTAATAGATAAATAAAATAAATATATTAATGAATGGAAAACAACGATATTTTTATATTTTTAATACTTACTTTTCAATTCGTTCCCTTTGCCAACGCTTCGTCGTCGTGGTGACATCTCCCTGTTCCTGGTAACATAGTGGATTAATATTAGTTTTATTTTGGAAGCGAAAAAATACTCAATTACATTTTTTATGATATTTACTGAAATAGCCAAATGTGTCCAATTACCTTGCCTTGGTTTCAATATTATATTCGATTATGGCATAAAAACCACTTAGGTACAAAAGAACAGAACACTTCACGTAGAAAAATTATTAATAGCAACATTGAGTCATGCTACTTTATGCAGTTATTCAGTTTTGTCATCTGCTATAAGTAATTTTCATTTCTTAACCTAACCATTTGTGTTAAAGTCAAAAGAAAAATATGCATACCCTATATTGATCTGCCTTACAAAGTAAACAACAGAGTCTCACAGAAGTGATAACGAAATCCTTTTCAGAATAAAACACTTTTTACGGACTTTTATGCGCAAAAAAATCCGTAAAAAAGTGTTTTATTCTAATGTGTAATGTGCGCGGAAGTGTAAGAACTAAATATGAAATCCTTTTCTATAAACGATAACTAATCAGCAATGCGTAGATAATAAACTTCGCAAACCCAAAACCCTAAGACCGCGTTTGCACTATATGTCAGTTGAGAGAGATACACTTTTGTGGTCAATCGGACTAATTAACGATGAACAATTAATAATTTCACGAATAGTTACAAGCATTCTAACTAGAATGAACCCGTTACTTTACAGAGTTGACGTTTTCCATTAGGTAATTACTAATGGAACCAGCTAATTGGTATTGTTTTGTGTGGCATAATTGGTAAGTGAGTTGTTGTGAACGTAAAAGCAGATTTACGCTTCAAAATTCTAAATTAAAATCCAATAATTTAATGCATTTCTAGTGGAAAATAAAGTTTTACCATTCAATTTGGTCAAACGCATGAAATCCTGTTAGGACATAATTGTGGCGCTTAATACTTAGTAAGACACTTGTACAATAGCATAAGTAAAATAAAATGAAAATAATTCTTTATTATATGAATAGTCACAAAAAGAACAAAATATATTTTATGAAAATATAAATAGAACACTTTTATACGGATTTTGCGCATATTTTATTTTATATTTAATCCTCAGGTTTTGACTCCTTTACAGGCCATCCTGTGATCACGTCGCGTCAGGATTAAATATAAAATCCGTAAAAAAGTGTTTTATTCAAGTGTCTTCAAGAAAAGATCAAGTTAAAATTTAAAATACAGTATCCGGACCTGCAAGGTATGCAGTACTAACCAACGGGAAAGGGAGATAGTAATAATAATTATACCTAATTATAAGAATTAAGAGTCACTTATTTATTTTTGTTATCCCTGTTTAGTACCTATACACACCGAGATCGATCAAACAGGACCAGAACCAACCTGCCCCTTGTTTTTATTGTTGTTTATTGTGTTTAGCTTAAATATCAAAATTTGTAATAAATAATAAGTATTTTTGGTAATTTGTTGTATTATTTGTTCTTCATAAATCTTTAGTTGGTGAGTAAAGGAGGTAAGATATTTTAACATTACAGTATGTGCGCGGAAGTGTAAGAACTAAATAAAATATGTTTACATTATAAATTATATACTCATTATAAATTATTTAAAGAAGGTATTCAATTATGTTAATGGTGTATAATATTCTGATCAATTCCGAAACCTTATTAACCAGATAATTATTGAGAGATTGAAAATTTCTTACATATATTTATTTTCCCTATGTATTTTAGTAATTAGTTTTACAGACTTATTGCCACTGACAATAACCATCATCTAATGACAGAGTAGTCTTTTCTCTTCCCAAGTTACAGAGATATTTATAGTTTTGCTCATTCTTTAAAACATTTGTGGATTCTACAGAACTATACGACCTAAATCTAACTTGTATCCAAAATTGCTTAAGAAAACACTAGTAAACTGTATCTTAGTTAATATTTACTGCACTAAGTAAAAAAAACAACGTAGTACCGTATAGTCTATTCCGCAACGATGAAAAATTGTCAGAGCGGAATTCAATTTAACTTTATACGAGCACGCTTCAAACTTAATTAAGTATTTTTACAGCACTGGCACAGGGTTGTTAGGATTAGGATACACACGCTTTGAATATGATATATTATCAGCTTTTGATACAATACAAAAACAAACCAGTCATCGTTCTAGGTCAAATAATAAGTGCAGCAGCAATTTTAATTCCACGCTATTTCGATTTTTTCCTTGCACTTTCGTCGATTATGCCACAATTTGTCACAAAAAAACAAAACATTCATTACCGCAAAAACAGCGCAAGTTGAGCAATCTGAGCAGTAGAAAATACTGAGTAATCACATTGTAATTTTTTAGAACCATTAACGACAACATTACGTATATAGATTTGTTATGGTGTTTCAGCAGCAGTTTAGTACCAACTGCCTTTAGTTCGAAGGATATACCCAGTGGCAATATTAAATAAAACTAAGGAGAAACATAGCGAACATGCCGCTTTATTAATTTTTCTTAAAATGCTTTTGCTTTTTTAAATTCTCGACGGTCCTACCGAATATTACGCGCTCTTTGAGTAGGTCATATTTTCAGTTGCCAAAATGATCTCGATATAATATTATTGATGACTGGTTTGTCCGACCATGAGTGACACTACCTTTAAAACCAAACGGTCCCGGGTTCGAGTCCCTAAGGGGCAGATGCGCACAACCACAATGCTATATGTAAATTTGTCAAACGAGACTTTTTATTAATATATTTTTAATTTTAACATATATTTTTTTGTTTCTGATTGATGATTTTACGGCTTTTTATGATTATTTTATGGCCTGAAACAGGTTATCATCACATATTTTAATGCACCTTTGCTTACCTGCTACCTAGACTTGGGCTGTTATTGCAATACATTTATTTGTATTTGTTGTTCATGCATATGTGTGTGTGTGTGTGTTTTTATTATTATTATACAGATGAATTATGAGTTAACCCTTAGCTTCCACATACAAAATACAAAAGTTTATTAGAAACCTATTCCTTCCATTTAAACAGATTTTGGCTTTGTTGTCAATATTAACAATGATTATTACTTTTTTGCAATATATTTGCTTTGTAACTAAGATTGTAATTAACTCATGTAAAATTCTAACCTGCGTCATACCTACTGAGTCATTCGATTTGTGTGCCTGCTAATCTGGTGACGGTAGTTAGAATTCAGTTTCCGGACGAGACAACTGATCGGATTAACGTCTTTGTCAGTCGTCTCGTCATACAACATGTGATCGAACGATCTGTCCAAAGAGGATGCCCCTATTTACGTCACTGTAGTGCTAAACAGAATTGGATATGCTTTCCAAATATCTTAGCACATTTTAAAACCGGTGTACCGATTCCAAATTAACTTGAAAGTAACTTTTAAAAGAGAGAAAGAATTTTGAGCCTTTTTCTAAACTCTTAGCTTGCACAACTAGGTATATAATTTTTTGACGTAGGTCACACCACAGAATCAATAAAAAATGGTTGAGTAGTATAGTGAATGACTTTAAGTATATATGAAAACAAATTTCATTTAGCCAAACCACATTTTCGATTCGTGATAAAACGTACTCAGTTTTCGTTCTCAGCCATAACGCAACCATTTTCTATCACTTCAATTCCACTTAATATCATAACACTTGAGCGAGTTACCGCAGTGACAAAATACTATTAAAAACCTTTTTCTTACAAAGGAGTTTTCGCCATTTTAAAAGTAGTTTTACATCTAGTATTTACTGATTTTATAGTAGGTATTTTGTCACTAAGGTAACTCGCACAAGTAACTCTTCAACTACTACTTTATCTATGGAGATGTAGTAGAGATAAAAAAATGTGGGGATTAAAAATTCAAACGAAGAGCGCATAAATTTATATGTCTTCACTTTTTAAGGATTTTATTTTTAATGAAATTGTAATTACACTACACATTACACATTTGTATAAAACAACTTTTTGACAGATTTTGCTCATAATTTATTTTATATTTAATCCTGACGTTTCGACTCCTATACAGGAGCCGTGATCACAGGATGACTAAGATAATGGTCGTCATATATTTTCTTCTACCTACACAATATTTTAATAGGGCACGTTCCAAATTGTTAAATTTTTATATAAATCAAATTGTTTAATTTTTCATTTTATTTAATTAAGTATTAAATTCTCACTACGACTACATTGTATAACTACTGAGTCTACTACCAGTTCGGAAATTGGCTATTTGACAATTGTTACGACAAAATATTAAATATGTTAGATACGTTCAATTAAGTTCACAATAATCATACAATATGTTTTTTGCATTAAAATATATTGTAAATAGTTTGTTTGTGAAAAATAAATTAGAGTTTTTTATTAAATGCATTACAAATACTGAAACGAGGGCGGCCATGTTTGAGCATCCTGTGACGTCACGTTTCAGACAATAAAATGTGTGTTTTGTCTTTGGCAGTTTGCTGAGAAGATGAGTTCTAAAATACTTTAACTTGTGCTTATGAGAAGTTTCACGAAATGGAGCAAGGCTATATAAAAACTGATAGTGCGAAGCTGCCAAAATCGATTCATTTATGGTTGCAATTTTTTTACTCGTGTTCAGCCGAATTTCGTAATGTAAAAACTTCCGTGTAAATACCGTAATGATCAAAGTAATTATATATAATTTATTGCAAAAGTTAATGTGTATAATTCTTAGGTCAAATAGTAAAAATTTTATGAAATAATTTTAAATTACTTAAAGGTTATGTTGGAATTCTTATTTTGCCGACAGAACCCATCACACTGTATTGGATGTAATTTTCCGTCATTAGGCAGCTTTATAGTGCCACAAAAATATTAATTATTTTTATTTTTATGACCAGTTTTATGTACAAGATGCTAGGTTAGGTATTATTTATTTTGGTAGAACAAAGGCTAACCTGATTTCTTTTAAATACTTACAAAGTGGTCTTCACAAAAAAATCGCAGATTTATCAGATGTAATTGTAACCACTGCTTTCAGCGTTTGTGACATTTAGGAACGTGTATAAACAATTTCTCAGGATATTGAATTGTAGTACTTTTACACAAAGGCATGGCACACATTTTGTAGCTTGACATTTTCATAAAATATATTTATATTATAAAAATAGTTAGCTTTACTAAGTTTATTGAAATATGACGTCACAGTCAGAAATGTCACGTGATCGGCTTTTTTCACGTGAATTTCAAATAAAAAAATAAGGTTTTTGAAGAAAAGACAATTGTAAAAGGTATAAAATAAACTAACGTATATTTACGAATATCTTTCCTAAAACTGTCAAGTAGCCAATTGGGACGCCCTTCCGAGAACTGGCGGAAGAAACTCGGGCAGGGGGACCGACCTCCATCTTGCTGTTATTATTTGCAAAAAAAAGACATCACTAGGTCTTGCAATGTGTCTTCGGAGGTATTATTTTTTCCTATTTTCCCTGCCTGATTTTATTTCGCCAGTTCTTTTCGGAAGAGCCTCCCAATTTCCGAACTGGAATCAGACTCAGTAGTATAGAATGTAATCGTAGTGAAAATTTAATAACTAAATAAAATGTAAAATAAAACAATTTGATTTCTATAAAAAAAATAACACTTAGGAACGTGCCGGATTAATATATTGTGAAGGTAGTGGAAAATATATGATGACAATTACCTTAGTCATCCTATGATCCCGACTCTTCTAAAGGACAGACTCCTTTAGTCGTCAGGATAAAATATAAAATCAATCATGCGCAAAATTCGCGAAAAAAGTAATTTTATTCAATTATGATTATACTGTCTAATAAGTCAATATGTTCTTTACCAGAGCCGATTCTGTTACCAGATCATAATACAAATTCCCCTGTTTATTTTACGTTCGGAGTGAAAATATTTTTATTTAGGTATAAAAATATCATATAACGACACAGATGTACTAAAAGTTGTAAAATTAATAAGTTAAATAATCACGTCAAAGAACTCTCTTATCTAACAATAAGTCATAAATCTAAGCTGTAAAAAGACTTAACCTTAGTTGGGAAGATGCCTGTTTTATAAACGTAGAATAATATACAGTAAAAATTCCAATGTCATTGTAAGTGGACTTGTTAATTAAGTATTTTGTGTTTTCATACTAAACGACTTCTAAACGAAAAACTAATATAGAGGTCGAGCTATTGCCACGTTAATTAATTTAATAACCATTTATTGGAGCTTAGATAATTTTTATTAGCCAATTAAAAGAAACCTTAAAATTACCTCCACTTTTTGTCTCAAATTGGTGAAATTAAGTTTTTTATCGGTAATCATAACAACATTGAAAATTAATCGTCAAAAAATCATATATTTAGGTTGGAATAACGAAATCTTTCGCTATTCAAGAAGACGGGCAGCCACACTACCAAAATATTGCATAAACCTAATTTTGTTCTTATAATATTAATTATATTACTTGCATTCATGTAGTGTACATGCAGAAAACACTAAGAGGTTTTTATAATGAATACTAGGGTACGTAATGGATATACATAACTATATGATGCATAAAAACCGACCAAGTTCGCTACTGACTTCGTTCATTTAGGGTTCCATATGATTTATCAAGGTCTTTGTTAGAAAAATAGGCGTAATAATAAAAATTATCACCTAATTTCACGTTCATAGGTCAATAAAAAGTAAATTCTTCAGTACAAAAAGCTAACTATAGTAGCCTCTCATAAGGCAAAAACGTTTAGATTTTCATAACACTTACTCATTCAGTCCTAAGCTGAGCACTGGGCCTGCGGATCTTAGCATAGCGTGAGCCTCTGCGTTACTCATAGTCTTCGTAGGGCGGCCGTTGATGGATGATATAATATCCCCCTCGCGAATGCCGCTTAGCGACGCTTTGCGACCTGGGTTCACCTGGAAAGATAAACAAATTTCATTGAACAAGTCTAGAAGAGCTAATAAACACCTAACTTAATTTTTTTTCATTCAACTGAAGGTGGACTTTTTGTTAGCCAAACAAAAACAAGATTATTAATTTATAAAAGAAAAAACCAAATTGCAGAAAAACTAATCTTTAAAAAATGAATTTATAAATACTAGAGGCCCGTCCCGGCTTCGCACGGGTGGACAAAATTCTTTATTTTTTTTCTATTATTAAATATCTTTCCGTTAGCGCCATCTAGCGTCCGGTAAACAAACTACTTGAGGTTAATATGGTAACAAACACACACAAAGTATTATCATAATATAATGAGGATAAACGCGTGATGTAAATTATTTGAAACTTGTCATAAAAATTACACATTTACATAAATTGTGTATATTTTTGTGATCGCCTCTGAAAACCATTTTTATACTATTCCCAATTGGAAGTTGAAAAAACAAATACCTACTTGGTATTTACGTACAAGCCGGCTTAACGTATGGTTCCACCGCAACAGACAGCGTTGCAATTAATCCGTGTGCATGCACATCTAACAGATGAACAAAATATGCTAGACTTTTTAATTGGGTTGATTTAGGACTCGTTGGTCTCCAGTCTGTTCTGACCCGCGTCGGACGCGACCAACAAAATATTCGACAACTATTTGCAATGCAAAAATATTAATTTACATGTCCCAATATCCTTTTTCCTAGAAAAAGCTATAATGGTCTAGGCAGAATCGTCAATAGCCTATTATACTTTGTCCAATGTAGGATGATACTTTTGACAGGTGTCACTTCCTTATTACTACGTACTTAGGTTGCTTGGCTTGACATTGCAATAGCATCTTTATACCCTCTACATAGGTGTCAACTGTCAAAAGTATCATCCTACATTGGACAAAGTATAATGTTCCCAGCGCTAGATCACAGGCTTGTGAAAAACACACCATAAAGAGATAAGCTTTTACCCACCCCACGGGACCAGTGCGTATGGTTAGGTGGTAACGACTGCAGATGCAGTCGGAAAATTGCTTGACCTCCGCAATCACTCGATAATCACCACCGATGACTTTAATGTGCAATTTATTATCAAATAAAAAAAGCCATACAAGAGTGTTAAATAAGTAAATACTTAGATATGAGAAGTTGCTCAATACTCTTTCTCATAATAATTAGTACCTAGCACCGGTCTCAGTTGCAATTTCACCTCAGAAAAAATATATTTCTGAAATCATCTCAATTTAAAATCTTATATTGAGAACAAGGTATGTTTCTTATACACTCGGCGTCAAAAAAATCGCACCTCTAAGAAAATCACGTTCAAATGGCATTAACTCTGGATATGCACATGCAGTCGTATTAATTATAATTTTATTTAAAAGGTTACTTAATTAACTTAATAAAAAAACATTATTTTTCATTATCAAATAAAACCTAAAGCAACAAATAAAGGGTCACAAAAATTCTAAGGAAATTTTGCTGCTCGGGAGAGTCGCGAGTTGCGCTAACTTTGTGGGTATAAAGAGGTCAACACGGGTTCAATGTGGGTCATTCGCTATTAAACCGTTGAAGGGGACACACGCACTGATTTTACTGAAGAAAGAACATCTGGAAAATGGACACTACAGCTGATGAGGCCGCTCAAGTGGTTGCACTACTGCAAGCAGGGGTGCGGCAGTGTGATGTCGCCCGGCAACTGAATCTGAGCCGTTTTTCGGTTCGTAGAGTCTACCAGCGCTTTTTAGAGACCGGTGGCTATATCCGGCGACATGGGTCCGGTAGACGTCGCTGCACTTCGGAAAGAGACGACCGGTTCGTTGTGTCGTACTCTTTGAGAAATCGCTTCTCAAACGCTGTTCAGCTGCAACAGGAGCTCCAGGCAGTTCGCAGACGCACCGTGAGTGTATCCACGGTTAGAAGAAGACTGAAGGAGAAGAACATAGCAGCCCGCAGAGCTGCTACAGGTCCAAAATTGACTGCAGCGCACCGACGAGCCCGCTTGCAATTTGCTCGCGACCACGTCGATTGGACCATTGAGCAGTGGGGAGCTGTTCTCTTCTCAGACGAGACACGAGTGTGTCTTTTCTGCAACGACCGACGAAGAAGAGTATACCGGAGGCAGGGTGAACGTTTCGCTCAAGCCTGCATCCAGGAGACGGTGGAATATGGAGGCGGATCCTGCATGTTCTGGGGCGGTATGTCGGCTGCCGGCAAAACCGACCTGGTCTGCGTCTCCCGGACCGGAGGTGCTCGCGGACAAGGGTCGCTGACTGCGCGCCGCTATATCACAGAGATCCTGGATGTGCATGTGGTCCCTTTTGCCGAATCTTTTGGCGAGGGGTTCACATTAATGCACGACAACGCTCGCGCACACACTGCAGCCATCGTGAACGACTTCCTGCGGAGGTCCCAAATTCCTGTGATGCAGTGGCCAGCGAGAAGTCCTGATCTGAATCCGATAGAGCACCTCTGGGACCATCTTAAACGTAAGGTTCGATCTCGGGATCCGGCTCCTTCGACTCTAGAGGAACTCCAAACCGCGGTGATTGAAGAATGGGGTCTTATCCCTCAAGAAGAGCTCCTGAAGTTGGTGAGGTCTATGAGGGACCGTATGGAAGCCGTCATCAGGGCAAGGGGGGGTAACACTAGATTTTGAGTTAATTTTAAGACACTTTTTGTACATTTTTTTTGTAAATTATCGATTATTAATTAGGACTTAATTAAGATTTTTTATTATTTTTCAAATTTTTATGCTTTTTGTATAATTTTAATTAAAAAAAAGATTGCACTTAATTGTTGTTTGATGCTCCTTTTTGTTACCTTTCTAATGATACCTAACACTATCCTCTATATAAGGTTTAGGAATTTTTGAATAAGATTTTTATAAGGTGCGATTTTTTTGACGCCGAGTTTAGGTACTACGATAGCGAAACAAATCTGCGATTAACAGCGTACGATATTGCGGGTGAATACATTACACAGTATTTACTAACAAAACTTTCGAGCAGTCTACCGGTAACATCGTGCCAGTTTCAATCATATCGCGTTATACATTCCCACAAAAAGCGCAACTGTCGTGAATACAAACCGCATTCGGTTCCCTGCGCCTTGCCGCCGGTGAACAAAACTTCAACATGCTTCCTTCCGAGACCCGAACACTTCCCTCCCTAAACCCTCACCCCCACTTCCACACACTTCACAGCGATACCGAACTCGCAGGGAAACATTGCATAACTTCACAATTATTCTCACAGCACAAAACAGTTAAGCCAATAAATGTTTCAACCGAATTAAGACATCAGTTTTAATTGCCTGTCATCACTGATACGATTATAATGACACAAATGTGAAACAACGAACCAGCCGCAAAGAAACCATGACCGATACTAAGCTGAAGGTGAACACGCGATGTCGGAGCCAATTTCATCGAGACATTATATGGGCATTATACAAAAATGCATGCGCCGTGAGGGCAGGCCATTGTTACGATGGATCCATCGCTCGTACTGAATATTAATCTTGTTGACGGCGAATCGAAGTCGTCAAGCTGCCCTCCGTGATTCTTGTGCGTACGTGTTAAAACCCCGATCCTTACAAGGCCGATGAACTTCGTATTGTATGGTAATAAATCAAAAGATAGTCTTATAGTCAACTTCCACAATTCCGCAGATAACCACCTAAACTTAATGCCATTTGTAGTTGTAGTTAAAATAGATGCCGCAGTCTGTATCTATAGATAGTTATTTGAATACATTGTATAATTTTAGACATAACTTTACACATTACATGACTTCATCTTTACACAATACATGACTTTGCGAATAAAGACATGAACCAACGAAAAAAGCACGTTGTATTTAGGAATTATAGGAAAGATCCTAAAAATAGTCCCCCATCAAAATACCAATTCTAAGATAACACCGAAATCCATCCAAATTTAATTCTTTCTAGGCGCATCATTTGAGGACCTTGCGTTTTAGGGTATGTGTTTATTATTAATAAATTTTATTTCCGTAAGGTTTTCAGAACAAGAAAAACTGACGAAGAGTAAAAGAATAGACTAGGTTTTTTCGCCGTAAGTAATTTTGGAAGAAAATATATCCGTCGAGTCAGTGAATTTTCAATATACCAAATCCGTTTTTCAACAATAGATTATTGTTAATATTTTTTTCTTTAATTTTTCTTCGGTTATACATGATCCCTCTTAAAGAAATCATTTCCCGCTATCTAAGCTCAGTAAAATGACATAATGTAAAAAACTGTGTAGGTATATAAAAAGTAACAAAGCACCAAAATATCTATCAAAATATATTCTGCGTAACCAAAAAGAAGACATATAAATGTTTTTTCTAATACCTAACTGGTTCTGTTTGTTGTTTTACTTGTTTAACACAATAAGTTTAAAGGTAATAAGGAAACAAACCTCTTATTTGCATAACTTCTTCTAAAATAAACAGACTTAAAATGTACACGTCAACATTGAAATTATGTTTAAACAATATTATACCTATATATTATCTAACTAAGTACCTTACATTAAATACGAGCAATTACATTATTTATACAGAAGAAAGTCGCCCCAGGGAGGCTAAATTGCATAATCTTCATAGTTCGTGACCCATGCAACTTGCTCTGCAAAAGCGGAAACGTGTACAGACTGTAGAAACAGTGGATTAATAGTCACCGCAGCATTCAGACTACACAGTAAAAAAAACGTACTTTTGACCCCTTTGTAATATATATATCAGCCATCACTAATATCTGTTCCACCTTCGGGACTCGAGTCCGCGATCGAAGGTACGAAGGGTCACTCCCGCTGATACAAAGGGGTCAAAAGTACGTTTTTTTTACTGTATATATATATGTCGCAGAGCGGAGTATCTTAGAGTCGATACTAGATATACGTAGTGGAATGTCAAGCAACTTTCGTAATTATTATTAATTTTGATTTGTCACATTCATTTGGAATGATTGTTTTAATTCCTTTGCTTGAGTGTGTTTAGTTGTGACGCGATCTGAGGAAACGTGACAGTTGACGTTTGACGTTAGAGGGCGGTTGATTTGGAAGGCAGTCTGTGGACAGTGGCAGTAACGAACGGTGGTGCGTGATCGCGACACAGCTAACCTCACTACATTCCACGTGTTTTCTTGAATTGTTAAATTAAATCATAAGCAATCATTATCATCCATAATTATTTTGTGGCCAAAGTTTGGTAATCAATAAACCTTAGTAAACAGAAGACTGTAGTGGTATTATTTTGCGACTTTCTCGATGTCTGAACATCATCAGCAAGAACATGGAGATGATGAGGTGCAGCTCCCGCCGATATCAGAAGTGGGATTAGCAGCTCAATGCCCATCTGATCATCAACCTCGCCATGCGGCCGATGGAGAAGAAAAATGGCGTCTGCTGTTGGAACAACAGAACCGGAATTTCCTTGCATTGTTGCAAGCAATGAAATCGCCCAGTACAAGTAAGGAAATCCGACTTCCCGAATTCGATCCCGAAAAACCAGATGTGGATGCACGTGCCTGGGTAGCTACTGCTGAGATGTGCATAGCAGAGTGTGAGCTTAAAGGTGCATCGCTCATGATAACTTTGAGCAAGGCTTTGAAAGGACAAGCGTCCACGTGGTTGTCACAGATTTCATTCCCAGGAATGACATGGAGTGATTTCAAGGAGAACTTCGTTGCTAGATATGACTGTCCTGAGACATCTGCCGCTACTCTCATTAATTTAAGTAGCAGTAAGCCCCAGGAAGGGGAAAACCTTGCAACATATTCGTCGCGGGTGCTCACTTCCTTAATGTTACGCTGGAAAACTTTGACAGTGGAGCAAATCGCGATATCAACTGTGCTTGCACATTTGTCACCCCTTGATGATAGAGTGCAGCGTTTGGCGTTTACAACAGAGGTTGATAGTAGAAGCAAACTCCAGAAAGAACTTCTAGCACTGTCGTTTTTAAAGAGGAAGCATGTGAACACCAGCAATGATGAGCCGGAAAACAAACGGTTGAAACCTACTAGTACAACTATTGCTTTCAAGTGTTACCGTTGTGGAAAATCTGGCCACAAAGCTTCTATGTGTAACTTCAGTAGAAGCTCGACAGATGGCAACAAGTCTGGCAGTTTACCTGTGATGAAGACTACTAGGGATACCAGTTTCATCACCTGCTACAAATGCAAGCGTCAAGGCCATTATGCGAGCCGATGTTCTGAAGTAAACAACGGAAGGACCAGCGGTGATGGTACTGGCACGAGCGACGGTGGTAGAAGTGCAGCTCCAGAACAACGTCGCGTGGATCTGTGCGCAGTCAGCGCACCTACAGGAGTTTTAAGACAAGCCGGTGAGTCGCTTGACTTCTGTTTTGACACTGGAGCAGAGTGTTCCCTAATTAAAAATAGTGTTTCATGTAAGCTTCAAGGTGAGCGTATTTATTCTGTCGTTACTATGACGGGTATTGGTCGATCTTCTGTAAATAGTAATTTTAAAATATTAGCGTCTGTCACGATTGATAATATTATTTTGAAAATTGTTTTTCACGTTTTACCAGATGAATACCTTCAGCACGATATAGTGATCGGTCGAGAAATTTTATGTGACGGAATTTCTGTTAATATGACCTCTAATTCATTAATTTTTAAAAAAAACTGTGACCCGTGTGTGTTTTAATGCTTTATCTCATGTAGAGTCAAATATAGAGTCCAATGTAGAGTCCAATGTAGAGTCCGATATAGAGTCCAATGTAGAGTCCAATGTAGAGTCCAATGTAGAGCTAAATGTGCTATCGACTGCTGATTCCCAGGCAATTCCTCATGCAGAATCAACTCATACGCATAAAATTTTACATGTTACAGAGTCAGATATAACGAAATTTAACGACATTGATACTGATATTCCTTCGAAACTCAGACCTAAGCTTCTTTCAGTTTTAACTCAGTTTTCAGATAAATTTATTTTTGGTACCCCTTATTCTTCCGCCAATACTGAGCCTATGCAAATAAGGCTAAAGGATCCAAATAAAACTGTAAGTCGTCGCCCATACCGGTTAAGTCCCGAAGAACGAGAGATAGTGCGAAATAAAATTAAAGAGTTACTTGACTCTAATGTGATCCGTCCCAGTTCTTCTCCATTCTCCAGCCCAATTCTTCTCGTAAAGAAAAAGGATAATACTGACCGGATGTGCGTAGACTATCGCGAGCTGAACTATAACACAATACCGGACAGATTTCCATTGCCAGTGATTTCTGATCAAATAAACAGACTTCATGGTGCTCTATATTTTACGACTCTAGATATGGCTAGCGGTTTCCATCAAATTCCTGTTCATCCAGACTCTATAGAACGTACCGCGTTTGTGACGCCCGACGGGCAGTACGAATACCTCTCTATGCCCTTTGGTTTGCGAAATGCCCCCTCTATCTTCCAACGAGCAGTTACAAAGGTGTTGGGAGAACTGGCTAATTCATTTGTAATAGTCTATATGGATGACATTATGGTTATAGCTTCTAGTATCGATGAAGGACTACAAAGATTGCAGATTGTTTTAGACGTATTGACCAAATCCGGATTTTCTTTCAATTTGAAGAAGTGCTCCTTCCTTAAACAGACAGTTGAGTACTTAGGATATGAGGTTAGTTGTGGCAAAATCAAACCCAATCCTAAAAAGATAGAGGCTCTAGTGAATCTTCCTCCTCCAAGTACAGTAACTCAATTACGTCAATTTATAGGCTTGGCTTCGTATTTTCGGCAGTTCATATCAAAATTTTCCCAAATAATGGCACCCCTTTATGCATTGACAAGTGCCTCGAAGGGTAACATTAAATGGGATGATTCTCACGAGAATATCCGACAAACAATTATATCAGCATTGACTAATGACCCCGTTTTAACCATTTTCGACCCGAATCACCCCATCGAAGTGCACACAGATGCTAGCTCAGTCGGCTATGGTGCAATTCTAATTCAAAAGAAAGAGGGAAAACGGTGTGTTATTGCCTATTACAGTAAGCGAACTACGACTGCGGAAGCTAAGTACCACTCTTATGAGTTGGAGACTCTAGCAGTCGTTAACGCTATTAGACATTTTAGGCACTATCTATATGGACAAAAGTTTACCGTCCTAACAGACTGTCGTGCCCTTGAGTCTACTCGTAAAAAGTTAGATCTTACACCTAGGGTACACAGATGGTGGGCGTTTTTGCAGTCTTTTGACTTCAACATGGTCCATGTAGATGGAAAGCGTATGCAACACGCCGATTTCTTCTCGAGAAACCCTATCCCTGAAAAGGTTCCTGTTACCAAGGTAGAGCAAAAGCATGTTAATATCGCAAACCTTTCTGCTAATTGGTTGTTAGCTGAGCAACAACGAGATGTAGAGATTTCAGAACTAGTAACTAAGCTGAATAACGGTGACCTAAATAATGATGTAGCACAGACTTATGAAATTAGGTCTGGTGTCTTACATCGCAAAATCCAACGCAATCGTAGATCTCGAAGTCTTCCTATAGTGCCTAGAGCCTTAAGATGGTCAGTAGTTAGTACTACGCATGAGTCTCTTCTTCATCTCGGATGGGCAAAGACCCTTGAGAAAATGTATGACCTTTACTGGTTTGAACAAATGTCCAAATTCGTTAGAAAATTTGTAGAGAATTGTGCCACTTGCAAGATGGCCAAGTCGAATTCTGGTAAAATCGCTGCTGAACTACATCCTATCCCTAAAGTTGCCATTCCGTGGCATACTTTACATATCGACGCTACGGGTAAGTTAAGCGGTAAAAATGACCGAAAAGAATACGTTTTCGTCTTGATTGATGCTTTCACCAAGTTTGTCTTACTACACCACACTCTTAATATTGATACTGCTAGTAGCGTGCGTGCTTTAAAAAGTTGTGTCAGTTTGTTTGGTGCTCCAAGACGAGTTATCGCGGATCAAGGACGTTGTTTTGCCAGCGTTGAATTTCGTGAATTTTGTTCTTCTCACAATATTAGTTTACACTTAATAGCAACAGGAAGTTCGCGCGCCAATGGTCAAGTGGAAAGAGTCATGAGCACTCTAAAAAATATGCTCACGTGCGTAGAGACCAGCAAGGATCGCTCATGGCAAGATTCACTTCCGGATGTACAATTAGCCCTTAATAGTACTGTAAATAGAGTTACTAATCATAGTCCCTTAGAACTTCTTATAGGTAGAGTAGCACGTCCCATTGATTTAATGTTTTCTGATGAGCCTGAAATTAACATAGATGAAGTAAGATCTGAAGCTGTTAGTAATATGGACAAGAGCGCACAGTACGAGAAAGCGAGATTCGATGCAAATAAGTGTAAAGTTAATCGGTTTGTTGTAGGCGATTTTGTGTTACTCAAAAATGAAGAAAGAAACCAAACGAAACTTGACCCAAAATTTAAAGGACCTTTTAAGGTAATCGAAGTGCTGGATGGCGATCGATACACTCTAAAATCGTTAAGTGGTAACCGTCAGTATAAATATGCTCACGATCGACTCAGGAAAATGCCTGATCCTAACTTTCCCTCTGAGTTTTATGACGATGTAGAGTCAGGGGATGAAACGATTAGTCCCCAAGAGTAGGAGTTTATAGTTCGTTTTTACAAATGCTGAAAGTACATTTTACAATGTAGTTGTACAATAGCATGGTGTGTATAGTGCTGGTAAGAGACTATACGGTTCAACGCTAGTGTTCTGTAATCACTGATTTAGTGGTAGTGTATGTAGCGCTGGTTAGGCGCTACGATTCGCATTGCTGGTTAAGCATGCGGGAGTGCTGGTTAAGTGCTCGATGTAAGGGTAGTGCTGGTTAAGTGCTACGATTCGCATTGCTGGTTAAGCGTGCGGGAGTGCTGGTTAAGTGCTCGATGTAAGGGTAGTGCTGGTTAAGTGCTACGATTCGCATTGCTGGTTAAGCGTGCGGGAGTGCTGGTTAAGTACTCGGTGTTAGGGTAGTGCTGGTTAAGCGCTATGATTTTGCTTTGCTGGTTAAGCATTGCGTTGTACGAATCGGTTTTCACTGCTGGTTGAGTGGTGATACAGAGCACTGGCTAGCTAGCAGAAGTTAATGCTATGTGAAATTGAAAACAATAGAGTTGGCTGACGTATTGTAATATGTGACTTTTGACAATGTGATATTTTGATTAAATCGACTGTTGAAATCTCTGTGATACTGTCTTCTTAAATTAGTATTAGTCAGGACGGCCGAGTGGACTTGTTACTCGCGTGAAATATCTCTACTTTCAGATACAATCTCCCACGAGGACGTGTGAATGTCAGAGATGGCCGTGTCGCAGAGCGGAGTATCTTAGAGTCGATACTAGATATACGTAGTGGAATGTCAAGCAACTTTCGTAATTATTATTAATTTTGATTTGTCACATTCATTTGGAATGATTGTTTTAATTCCTTTGCTTGAGTGTGTTTAGTTGTGACGCGATCTGAGGAAACGTGACAGTTGACGTTTGACGTTAGAGGGCGGTTGATTTGGAAGGCAGTCTGTGGACAGTGGCAGTAACGAACGGTGGTGCGTGATCGCGACACAGCTAACCTCACTACATTCCACGTGTTTTCTTGAATTGTTAAATTAAATCATAAGCAATCATTATCATCCATAATTATTTTGTGGCCAAAGTTTGGTAATCAATAAACCTTAGTAAACAGAAGACTGTAGTGGTATTATTTTGCGACTTTCTCGATGTCTGAACATCATCAGCAAGAACATGGAGATGATGAGGTGCAGCTCCCGCCGATATATATATATGTCTATTTATCTTACTTAGTTATGTATTGTATATCTATCTGTTACCCAATTGCATCCCTATAACACGAGCGATACAGTACTTACTTTGGGTTAGGTTATTTATTTTAAAAGTTTGAAATATTAATACTACCCGTATTTTTTTTGTCTCAGTTTTAGTGCTAATATTAAACGACATCACACACATTGTTCTGAATCCAAATTAAGAAGCTACAGCACTTGTATTATGGAAACCAGAATCAACGACCAAGGGCGGATCCAGCTTTAGCGCCAGGGGGGGTCAAATAGTCGTGGTCAAGTCACGAGAAGTAATAATTAAATTTTGATAATAATTGATACAGGTAAAAAGTAGGTATTTTATTAATGTATGTAAGTACTGTACCTACCTACCTAAATTTTTAAGAACTCTTTTCCGTATATTGGAATTTTAAAGCTTTTTAACTTAATACTTTATTAAATTTAATAGTTCATTGAAGTAAGTTTGGTCGTTCCGATTGAGGTTAGGTAGGTCTTGCTAGAAGTAAGTCGAAACCTCAGACTAAGTATGCCAATGGACTCGCGATGTATTAACTATGGCACAAAAAATTGCGTCCAGTCTGCCATTACAAAGCACCATGTAATCGCGTTAAAATATCAGTCAGTGAGCATTATTTGTGAATACATTTTACAGTTCTGTTCTTCATTGATGTTTTAATGAATTGTATAAAAAAAACATAATAAATGTGGAATCTTGGATGCGGTGTCCCTATTTTTTGCCGCTATCTTGGAATACCAACACAAATTTTTCGCAGTATTTCATGTCCTTTGCTATCCATAGTCTAAGGTTGAAACACAGCGCGTGCAAGTGTCACACGAATATGAAAGGTGGGGCATAAAATTAAATTTTTAAATTAAATTTTTTGGGGTGGTTGGGATCTACCTCCTAGTCGTCCACCCCGGGCAACGGCATCATGGACCAACTTGGCCCTTGGTGACGGCTGATGATCCCAGCGGCGGTGGTAGGCTCCGCATGGGGCTGCTTGGCTCGCGACCACCATCCTGCCGAAGTTCGCCGCCAAGCAGGTTTGCTGCGTTCCGTCGGAGGGCGGGAGTACCAGTGCCCATGGGGGTTGGTAATAAGTCAGTTGCGCAGCTTAAGGCCGGTCTTGGTATCTTGGCTATGCTGTGCCTAGTAACTCATTGTGGAGGGTAGCGGGATGCGAAGCACGGTTTAAGCCGCTAGCCGACCGCAGTTAGCAGGGGGCTTAACTAATGCGCTAGCTACGCGTGAAAAAGCTGCCCCGCCAACTTGCGAAAAATCCCGTGCCAGTCGGCGACAGGACGGGAGGACCCGGTGGCCATTTCGGGGGGGTTCGGGCTACCCCGCAGTCTCCTGGTGAGTTCCCTTTTTTGGTCAGCTCAGTCCAAGAAAACTTCCTTTGGTCGACTAAGTAGCGTCTCGATAAAAATCCTACCTACCAACATTCACCATCATGAAAAGAAGGAACAGGAAGAATCTTAAATAATGGCTGCACTTCCTCCCATTTAAAGTGCACCTTGCGTACATTAGAGGACTGCACTCAAATCTCCATCCGGTCCATCACCATCTGGAGACCGAGAAGCCGCACCTATTCTTCTTGACGGAGACTCAGATAGAAACCCCGTTGCATGGGGCGTAACTCAACTACCCTGCCTATACAATTGAGCATAAGTTTAAGATGTGTGCAGGGGTCTATGTGTTCGTCCACAATGACATATGCTATAGGCGTCTCCAATGCGGGTTGAAAATCCGGGTTTTCTGTTATCTGGCTTCTGGTGGTCACAGGGGTAGAGAAGATGCTCTACATCTGTGTCTACCGATCACACAGTGGTGACCGGAAGAGGACTCGGCTCATAGATTACCTCACAGAGGCGGCAGACTTGGCAACCTTTTTCTGAGGGACTTCAACGCTTACCACAAAGAGTGGCTATTGCCATACCAGAAAACTGACCATGCTGGGAGAGAAGCGCGACGATTTGCCCTAGTGCTCCTAAATCTTACCTAGCTGGTGGATCGAGCGACGCGAATTCCAGATATTGCTGGCCACACACCCAATTGTCTTGATCTACTGCTGACAACTGATCCACACAAACATTCGGTATCGGTCTCAGCTCCACTGGGATCGTCCGATCACTGTGTTGTGAAATCCGTATCAATCTGCTCTCCTCCAGATGATAGCCCTAAGGGCATGAGGCGGGTATGGCGTTACGAGTTAGCAGATTGGGACGAGATGCATATATTATTTGCTTCTTATCCCTGGCGGCAAACTTGCTTCTCTTCGAGCGACCCTTCATGCACCGCTGATGCGATAGCGGATGCAATTCGGCAGGGAATGGAGTATTTTATTCCATTCTCCGACATCCCGTTTGGTTACAAGTCCCGACCTTGGTATAATGCGGCCTGCGCTCGTGTTGAGGCCCAAAAACAATCTGCTTACCAAGCATGGGTGCATATCCGCGATCGCGGGGCCGTGCACGGAGAATCCGAGCGAAGAAGAGAGCCTATAATTTGCCCGCCTTGTCATGCAAAAGGGTGTTACTAAAGACGAGATTCGACCACATCAGCCGAATAGGGACGAAACTGTCTTCCTATCCGAATGGAAGTAAACAGTTCTGGTCCCTCTCGAAGTCAGTCGAAGCGAATTTATACCGCCTTATGCTACCGCCATTACTGAAATCTGACGGGTCACTGGCCCATTCTGCAGCTGAGAAAGCAAGTTAATTTGCCTCTCTTTTTGCGAGCAGTTCCTGTCTAGACACCGGCTCTCAACAACCACCAAACATACCTCGCTGTGATTCTTCGATGTCCTAGATCACAATTCACAATAAGCAGGCCCGTAGAGTCTTGCGTAGTCTGGACGTGAATAAGGCCAGTAGTCCTGATGACATACCAGCAAGATTACTGAGGTACTGTGCGCCTGAGTTGTCTCCTGTGCTAGCACGCTTGTATCGCCTCTCTCTCAACAAAACCGTCCCAAAATCCTGGAAGCTTGCCAATATGCAACCAATACCCAAAAAGGGTAGTCGTGCCGACCCATGCAATTACCGACCGATCGCCATCACTTCCATACTCTGTAACGTTATGGAAAGGATGCTGAACAGCAAGTTTCTCTCATACCTAGAAGACAACGATCTCCTCAGTGACCGTCAATATGGCTTTCGCCGAAGACGCTCAACTGGGGATCTTCTAGTTTATGTGACGCATTGCTGGGGCGCACCCCTCGCGATGCACGGCGAAGCACTTGCCGTGTCACTTGACATCTCGAAGGCTTTTGACAGGGCACGCAAGTCTGCTGCGCAAGCTTCCTGCGTACGGTATCCCCGCTGACTTTTGCAGTTGGATAGCCGACTTCCTGACTGAACGATCGATCAGAGTAGATGTCGATGGCTGCTCCTCTGACTCAGTGGCTATTGATGCCGGAGTTCCTCAGGGGTGTGTTCTTTCTGCGACGGTTTTCCTGCTGCACATAAATGAACTGTTAATATCAGGAATTGTTGTCGACAGTGATGTTGTAGAGAGATACCTGTCTAGCGCAAAAGCCAGCGGCGACGACGTGATGTTCATGAGAGAGGCCATGGTTGAGCGAATAAACCAGAGGCTAAACTACGTTTCCCAGTGGGGCGTTAGAAACCTCGTTAATTTTAACGCCTCCAAAACACAAGCGTGTCTTTTACGGCATAAAGGAGTTCCTTCCAACTCACTCCTATTTTCCGAGGTACAGCTGTACCTGTGACCGACAGCCTCGAGCTTCTTAGCATTGAGTTGTCTTCAGATCTCAACTTCGGCGCCAACATCAAATCCATAGCTTAAATTGCAGCCAAAATGCTGGGCGTCCTAAATAAGGTCAAGCGATATTTCACGCCAAGACAGCTTATAACACTATAAAGCTCAAGTCCGATCTTGCATGGAATATTGCAGCCACCTTTGGGATGGCTTATCAAAATACCAACTTGCTGCACTGGACACGATTCAGCGCAGAGCTGACAGGCTCATCGGTGATAGCAAATTGGTGAAGAGCAAGCTTCACACCCTAGCTCATCGCTGCAAAGTTGCCTGTCTGGCGGTCTTCTACAGACTGTACATTGAAGAGTGTGCTCAAGAGCTGCATTTGCTCATACCGCCAGCTCCTTTTTACCGTCGGACATCCAAACGCACTGCAGGCTACCACCCTTTCTTGGTTGATATTCTTACCTGTCGAACCAAGAGCACCAGAACATCCTTCATAATGCGCACAGCAAAGGAGCGGAACCCTCCCTGCGTCTGTATTTCCGAGAACTTATAACCCGTCCTTTTTCAAAGCCAGGGTGAATAGGCACCTTCTGGGTTAGCTCGTTCCATCGTGGATTCTGTTTTGGCCCCCGGGCTTGATTGGGATTAAGAGCAAACCCATCCTAAATAAAAATAAAAAATAAAAATAAATCGTTTGCTCCCGAATAATGCATTCGCTATCATATAAAGTATTATATTAAATTATTTAAATATTGAAGGTACTTACTTACATTAAATATATTTTGTGTCAAAAAATATATAAAAACATTGTTTTACAATTTTAATTGGTGGTCTACGTAGGTCCCAGCCTAGGTAGCCCAGGGGGGGGGTCATGACCCCCATGACCCTCCCCCTGGATCCGCCCTTGTCAACGACGGTATCACAAGCCAGATCCAAGCCGTTATCAAAAAGTTAATTTTCTACAGAGACCCGGCAGGGATCAAACCCGGAAACTCGGAGTGGCGTCACTATGCAATCCGGTACGCAAGCTATAATAACTATAATGAGAGAAGCCACAATAACTATAATTACTATAATGAGAGTTATTGTTATGGTTATAATTTTATTCAATAAATATCTTGTAAATTAATAACACTATCTTGACTTGAAGGTCGAAAATTGTATCATCAATAGTCTATAAGATAATTTATGAAAGATTAAATAATATAGAACATATATGTAAGTATTATTAACATACAAACTTGTTCTTGTGCTTATTGAAAACATGCGGTATATTGAATACTAGTTTTAGTATCTAAACTATTAAAGTTTAAAAGACATGCGACAGCACATTATACGAGACTTTACCTACTTTTTAATTAAATAAGTATACAGTCATTTAATTCAATTCACTATCTCATAATTCACTGCAAAACTCATGACTGTGAATAATTTATGTATCTTTTTAAATACGTAATTTTATCACATGAATTTGTTTTATATAAAACATTATAATAAATTCTGCCATATTATTTGATAGAAAATTATCGTATTTATATGTTAGAAAATTACAATGATATGATCATCATACTTCAAGGATTAAAGTAAACAATCGGTACAAAAAATACTAGAGATTGACATTATCATCCTAAAATGTTTATTGTGCACCCACTGGATTTTCATCTTCACTTTCGTCGGTTGATTTATTTGTTAAAAAGTATATATTATAGGTTTGTGGTGTGGCCCGAGAATAGCACCACCCTCATTTCTTCCCGTGGGAATCGTAAAAGGCGACTAAAGGTAGACCCCGAATGATGGGCAGCAGCATTCAACACGTATGCCGAGGATCGAACCCACAGCACGGCTCCTAGTCCCCTGGGCTGTGCTGCAGTCTCTTCAAAGGTTGCAAATTGACTATTGATTTTTGACTATCGATAAATTGCTTTGACGAAAACGCCACCATGTCGGTCCAGTTTTTTTTTATGTCATTTTACTGTCCTTGAGGGAGACCTTTGTCTAGATGGAATCATTTGGCTGAGACCACGACACATTAATAATATTACATCGTAGGAAAAAAAATTACCTAAAGTTGACTAATGATTAAAAAGCTACTGAATCAGTTCAGTTGTCTATTAATGAAAATTATTTGGGAGGATAGAAAAAATCTTTTTTGACCTACGGGAAATGTTTATAGCGGTTGCCTCGCCCCCTGAACAAAACTCCAAGATCCACGTCTGGTAGTAGCATAGTACAATATTACACATATTATTTAATTTATTTTACTGTACAGAAAATTATTCAATAAGTAAGCGCGTCTCAACGAGAGCTCACATGCCACAAGGCAACTCTTGAGCTTCATCTTCCGTGCAGTTGCAGTAATTAAATGCGCAACTTGCAACAGTTTCTTGTTTACGCAATTACGTTTGAAGTGGTACCACTCAACGAAACAGCTGTGATTGCATGAATTTGGGTTCAAACTAAGAAACTATGCATTTTAGTAATAAAGTATTCTAAAGAATAATGTATGGTACTTTAACAACACTACAATGAGTAAATGTGAAAACTGGAATACATAGAAGATAGATTTTGCACTCTGTTGATTTAAACAGGTTAGAACCGTTGCCAACGCTTTTATTAAACGCGTGGCCGGGTCAGCTAGTTTATCATAAATTTTGTTGCTATGGTAACGTTAATTAATTATAAAAACTGTTTTTCTTAGGCTTATGATAACTATATATGGTAACAAACACACAGACTTTATATAGTAGAGATATTAGTTTTATGTTTCCATGATACTAATTCACCTATTTACAAAATTTTTGTCTGTCTGTCTATCTTTATCTCCTTATTTAACGAGTTGACCAATTGAGATGAAATTTGGTATTTCGTGGTAAGTACATGATTGTGATTGCGCAAATGATAAGCTATATATCACATCAGGAAATACCTTGTAATTTTTACTTATATTATAGTTTAGATAAAGTGAGCTTGTTTGTTACACTTTTACTTATTAATTAATTGTTCATAGTTGGAATTAAAGATAGTTCGTGTTGAATTAGTTTCCTTTTTTAAGATACCTAACCCCGCCTCTGGTTTATAAAAATATACATATATTTATAAAACAAATACAAACGATAGCTACTGTTATGGACGATTGTTAAATATACAATACTTTAGAAGTATTTTTTTATATTTCTCAGCAGTATAATTGAGTCTGACATTTGTATACATACAGAACGTTCGGTTACATCTGTATAATCCCACAATATCATAAATAGAATACAATGCATTTTTATGCATAATAAGTTTCGGGGGTGCACCTCGGTAAACTATTGTAAAGCCTGAAAACCATCACTGAAAAATAATCTGTTTCTTTTTATAAAAAATTGCATAGTGTATTGTTGTTGAACATTAGTGAAATGGATTGCCGATTTCATACAAACAAAAGGCAACTTTTTAATTATTTATCATATTCATAATTAAATAATAATTTTCTAATGGTGAATAAATTAATTATCATTAATTTATTTAGTTCTTACACTTCCGCGCACATTACTCATCAGAATATAACACTTTTTACGGATTTACGCAAAAATCGAGTTTTAGTACAAGTTAGAAGATATTTTTTTAGTAATAAGTACATTATATTATTATTATTGAGAAATAATGTTAGAGAGCTTTATCGTTATGATATCGAGAACGCTATCTCGACTGAATTTTGAAATAAAGCACGTTAACATCTTTCATTTATCGTCATTTTGTAGAATACACTATCGCATTCATAAATCCTGAATACGTTACATTCAGTTTGCTTCTCTCGTTGCCGTGAAAAATTCTATTCTCGTTCGATCGAGCTCCGCGTAGCTGCACGCTTTACGAACGTCTTTTATGATACACAAAGTAAAGGAAAAATATTCTAAGCTGCAATCTCTAAGATCTCGGAGCAAACGTACTCAAGTATACCGAACAGATATTCTCTGTCAGAAAGAAAAAGTTTCTTAGATAAACTAGGGTTTGTGATTTTATTAAACGGTTCGGGAAATCTTTCCTCGCTTAGAAATAGATGTTTAACATTTTATCATATTGATTTTTAGGAAAATTGTTTATAAAGATTTAATATAATAAAAATAAAGAATAAAATACAGAGCAGCGAAAAGATAACACATTTTTTCATTGCTATTTTTGTGATGTTCATAAAGATAACATATAATATAATATTTTCCAGTTATCAACTAGCTGGATAATTGTTTTACAAGGAATAATAAATGTATGTACGCAATATTTTATTCAGTGAGCTGAGCAAGCTAAAATATTTCATCTTAATTATTGAAACAGGGTAATTGCGTGCTTTTCGGATATTGCTAATACCCTATTACATTACATGTGGATGTACGATAGAATAGAACGTGTTGTGTCATTGTATGGACAGCATTGAAGCAAAACCAGCATTATTAGGACTATCCGTCGTACGTTGTTAGGTTGATTAGAGGGTGAAAATGGGGTAAATTTGGAACTATCGTGGTTCACATTGGATTGGGTGACCGTAACTAAGTGACGTCGATACGCAGACCACGTAAGGCGTCGCGTGACTCCGCATAACACGTGCGTGGAGTACGCGATCACACATTGTCACTGGCAATTTACTTCGACCAGCACCTCAATTATACCATATTGAAAATTAATTCAAAAAGTGTTGAGCATTTTTAGACAGTTTAAGTGATTTGATCCGGGTTAGATTGATTTTGTACTATGATTTAAAACTATGAGTTGGTATTGTTTATGATGCAGGTCTTGAGGCGTAGAAGCTTACCTAAAAGCCGATTTCAATACATACATACATATTTCATCGTAGTAAAGGGTGAAGAAAGTCGCTTAACCTTTTTTTACTGTTAATTTTGTAATAAATGTCTCAGTTATTCAGATACTTTGATTAACAAGAACATAGACACGTAGTTTATGTTCTTGTGTTTTTAAAAAATGCAAACACTGCTCAGGATATAACAAGTCAGTTCACCTGATAAAAAGAGAAACGAGGCATTTATTTAATGTATTTTTATTTACGTCTTGTTATGTCATACTAATCATATATTAAAATACATTGATAAATAGGAAGATACAATAAAGTGAATTGAATACAATCCATACAATCCACGCTTATCCAATTCTATATTTGCTCTCAATTATAACTATAAACATTTACGTATGTTTTAATATTTTTCTTCATTTTCACGTGCCATATCTTCGCATTTCACCAATAGTCTGACAACTTTATACTGATTTGTAATAAATTTACTAAGTGCTGCTTTTAATCCTTTCCAATCCAACTGTTTAGATTATCCGTCTTTTAATGTATCTCCTTTTTGTCTCGGTCTTATTTTTTCCCCAGTTCCCGCGATAATACTTCTTATTTCATTGTAATATTAATGATAACAATTCTGCATGTGTATAACGTAGTTTCAAATTCGTAAGTGTAATTTTTCTTTAATATACAATAATAAAAAAATGAATAAAACAACATAAGAATATGCTTTGATGTAGTTGTGATACTGAAGTTATTTTTACTGGGCTATCACATCTACACTTGAATACCAGGCCCAATTTATCCTTTTTATTTTGGTATATTCCCGGTTTTTTTTATCAAAAGTTCCAAGTATTATTTGTAAAGACATCAGAATAACAAATACTAAACACTAATGGATTTTGATGAAAGGGTAATGCGAGATTTTAATAGACAATCACGAATATTCCGGGGATACATTAAAACGTTTTGTTTTTTCTTGCTTTGTAATGTAACACTAAAATTACAGTAGTAATCTTATAAGTTAATGGCGTTTATTTATTTCATAAAAAGGAGATTGTTTAAAAATCTCATCATATCGAATACAGTACACGGTAAAAAGAATTTCAATAAGACTACAAGAACGTTAAGCAAAATATTATTATTATAACTTATCTTGACAAATACTTATATCATTCATTTGTAACAATTAAATATTTTTCTTAATCAGAACCATACAATAAATTCAATTGAAAAAAAAGGAAGGTATCGTATTAAGAAATAAATTAAACGTTTAAGTACATTTTTTTGTTTGTAACGTTCACATTTCAAAAGTTTATTAACTAAGCTAAGTATATTGCTATATCATTTATAAATAAGTGAAACTATTATAACAGAACTCAAAACTGTATTTTGGAGAGTGTGCTCAGAAGCTACATATACTCATACCGTCATCACCTTTCTTCCATCGAACATCCTGACGCACTGCGGGCTACCACCCTTTCTTGGTTGCTATTCCTACCTGTCGCACCAAGCGCTTCTTTAATTCTTTTATAATGCGCACAGCGAAGGAGTGGAACTCCCTCCCTGCGTCTGTATTCCCGAGTACTTATAACTCGTCTGTTTCTAAAGTCAGGGTGAATAAGCACCTTCTGGGTTAATTCGTTCCATCGTGGATTCTGTCTTTGCTCCCGGGCTTGATTAGGATCAAGAGCGAACCCATTCTAAATGAAAAAATAAAAACCTTCCTATAAAAAAACTTTTCTCAAATAATTTATTATTTAAAAGTTCTGTGTCCCAGTTTTGAGATTGTTTCAGTGAACAGGCTAATGATAATTATAAATAAGAAGACACTGAAGAATGTTGTTAACGGCATATATGTTAGAAGATATATAATAGAACATTCACATAACATTTACTCTATGTCCAGATGTTCCACAAAATGACGAAAATAAGGAAATGAAGCAAAAAAAATCCTGTAATTACAGTGTCCTGAAAACCGCTAGATCTCAAATATCATTATCGTTTCGACATCAAATAGCGGGAACCAATTAATTCTACTATCTGGGATGTTATTGATCTTTCCAACGTTGATCCCTCAAGACGGGATATCTGGTAACTAAGCCGGGATTCGAGCCACTGTCAACAAGGCCCATTGATAGCGCGGAGAGTCTTAAGGCGCTCTTGTTTTATCCCGAACTTACCAATTCATGATGAGTTCTTGATCGAATTCGGTAATGAAACGAGTGAAATGCGTAAACATAAACATGATATAGACTTTATTATTGTAAATATTATATGAAAGAAAGAGATAAGTTTATTGGGAATATTTACGCAATGATATCTTAGACAGCGACAAATATTTTCGCTTGAATTGGAACCGTTTCTATTAAAGGAATCTAATGTTGTGTTGGATGGCGTTAGTTATGGTTTGAAGTCGAGAGGTTGAGGAAAGGCTCGGATTAGCTACATCATGCATAATAGGTCATGCATACATCTGGAAACGCAAGTTTTTACAAGCCTACACCATATTTATATAATACTAGTTGACCTGGCCACGCGTTGCTGTGCCGCCTGCAGCGTCATCAGCCGGACTGATTTGTGAATCTAAACCATTCTCAGATCCCCTTGAACACACACAAAAAATTTCATTCAAATTGGTCCAGCCGTTTAGGAGGAGTTCAGTGACATACACACTCACAGAAGAATTATATATATAAAGATAGGAAAGATCAAATGTATTTGCAATTCCTTGCAACATAGATAAAGAATGAAAACTCAACCAGCAATGCTATTATGTAAAATTTGTTATAATTTCAAAAGCTGAAATAGGATTTTTGTACTTTGGACATTATACACTAAGGAATAAACTGCAATGGATTGAAAATGGTTTCATTTATATTAGTGATACGCGCGTAGGTGTAAGAACTAAATAAAGTGAGATAAATGATCATAAATATATCAAAGTGAGTGTCATCACAAAAACATAAATAAAAGGCGCAAATTTCCCAATCATTTCAAAACTGCAAGCAGCGGTCTTATTACTTATCAAAAGTCCCGAAGTCATGAAGACCGTAACTAATGAAAACAAAACTATTATTAAATTGTTGTCTATTTCATAATTAATTATTAAATTGTTAATACAAAGCCAGTGCTAAGATGAAATAAATGAAATAAATATGAAATCTGTTAGATCGATACACAAAATCTCTCATGGCTTGTGTAAATGCATTTTTAGGGAAGATTTTATTAGTAAATTTGAGTTTATGTTGGGCGTGAAAGATATGGTAAGTAAATTTCATAAAGGAGCTTCGTCACAGAGAATGATTGATTGTTATTTTCGTAGCAAACATAGATTGGCACACAATCTTACTTACGTTGAGAGAGCGGTCGACTGTCTCACTGAAGCTCTGTTGGAAGAAATAAAAAAAGAGATTATTTTAACAAACAAAATCAGTAAACCTTCTGGATGCCTAAGTGAAATATTGTGTTTAATAAAAGATACTCAATTACCTTAATGTAAATTTTATACCAATGAGTATCAGTGACAAAGTGTAAAAAAATAATACTGAAAAAAGCGATATTTTTTTATTTAATAAATTTATCTATAATTTTTACTCAGCTTTGATATTACACACATGAAAACTGTGATATTTTTTAAATTTTTGTTAATTTTTTATAACATATAATAGCGCTTTACCATTTTACATTTTACAGGCTTTGATGTAGCTTTAACAGTTTTTGGACAGATACTATGACTGCGTTTAACTGTTTAAAAAATCAAAAGAAAACGCAGTGCCCACTCTCGACCAACACCATCAACTCGGAGGAAAATAACTGAAGGTGCGATGGTGCAATTGAAAGAGTCAGTTGCGTTAGAAGCGAAGGTAGAAAATTCGGAGGAGCTCCAAGTTTTCTCGCAGGAGAAAAGTATCTCGTTGCGTGTTTGGCTAGTGTAAAAACGTAAATGAGTCGCCCAGAATGACCAGGTTCCCGAGAGGACTGCGTGCGGAGACTATTGGGTCGACTTCCGCCCTTCTCAGGGCGTGCCGGGTTTCGAGGTGGTAGCTCCCCCTTTGTCTGTCCGACCTTGCGACAGTTTTGTCGCACCGTCGTACAGCGCGGGGTCATTTCCTCGATCCGGCGTTGTAGGGGGAGTAGTTCCCCCGGTAAAGTCTGGGGTACCGTTAACAGACTTGGGGGTGCGCCAGTGCACGGAGGGACACGCTCCATACAAGGGCGGTCATAAATAGTTAAAGTCCTGTTACTATCAATACATTGTATTATTTTAGTGACTTATAGTTGTAAAAGTGTTTTAGGAACATTAAAATGAAAGAAGTACATGTATTTACGGAATAAAACACGTTTACTTCAGTAAAAAACAAATATAAACAATAACATACTTTTACCTAAATTTATCATGAACAAACACTTAAAAATTGGAATGTAAAACATATATTTTAAATAAAATAAGAGTCAAAACATTGATAACATTATTTAATTATAATAAAATAATAGAAATAAATAAATTAAAATTAATTAAATACAAAAAAAAACAAAACAACTATCAAAATACAAATAAATTATTCTTATTCTAACAATATTAAACATGTAACAATTCTATTACACTTTGTGACAGAGTATTTTTCTTTTTAGGGGGAAGTTTCCGAAGACTTGTAATATAAGGATCTGAATGTAATAATAGTCGTTGTATTAAATCTTGATTGGTAACTTCACGTGACATTTTTCGAGTGTGACTTCGTCTATAAATTTTGATATACTTATTTGTCGCTTCAGCAGCTTCTTCGGAAAGTTCTCCTATAGATAACAATGCATAACTTATAATATCTGATCCATGTACGAGCACCTTGTGGACAGAAGCAGGAAGACTATACCACGGATATTCCTCGACCAGGCTGTATGCTGTTTGTAATGCATAGTCTTTAAACTTGCATTCATTAATTTTATGGCCAGAAGATAACGTTTGTAATATTACACAACGATCTATGAGATCCTTATTCAAACCTGTAATTTCAGCAGATACAGCTGATTCCAAAAAAAACTTCCTGGCCGTGTTTCCGTCGTTAGACGTCCCGCTTCCACCACTACGCGGCTTGTCAACTATTAAACCTAATCGTTCCCTAAACTGGGACTGTACAATTGTTTTTTATTTGATAACAATTGTTTATCACTATCTAGCCTAACTTGCCATTTTTTTATGTCTAATCTATATGAAAGATGAATAAAATATTCGAAGAAACGTATCCAAGAATGTAGTGGTGATAATCCAAATTGGTATCTACTCTCTATTACAGGTTTTTGTAAACATTCGTCTATTTTATTCATCTCTTTAGGGGTAGCATTACATATATAACATCTACTTGTAGATGTTTCACTTAAAGCACTACAAATTTTACCATCTACCATTGAAAGCTGCAACTTATGAGAAACGACCAATTCACGATTGTCGATCTGAATAAAAGTAGGTTGCAAACTTTCAATTTTATCCTTAAAATAAGCTTCCTCTTGCAAAGACACTGCTGTGCTTTCTTTCAAAAATTGAAATCGAATAGGACGGCAGTACCTAGTGGAAGAGGGTCGAGGATTTTTCCATAAAATTTTACAATTATCTTCAGCTAATTTTACAATAATTTGAAGGGGTACATAAGATGTTACAAACAAACTACTATCTTCTAAAGTTGAATCTGAAAAAAATTGTTTGTATTCACTATGTCCAGTGCTGCCATCGAATCCCCATTTCCCAAGTAAAGAGATATTAGACAAACAATCATCAGGAATCTGATCTAAGACCTCTTTTTGAGATTCAAGGATTCGAGAAGCTGTGTGATCAAAAAGACTTTGTAATTCAACTTCACCTGAAGACTCGGAAACAGTTATATTAGAAGGGTAACATCTCTGTTTCGCTTTAGTAATTTGTTGGTAACATGGTAATACATTAGGAGAAATCTTACTATTAACAAAGTTTTTAATTAATAAATACTGATGTTTTGTCAACTGAGCATCAGTTGTGCAAGTGACAAGACATCATCAGTGCTAACTCTAGATATACACGAATCGAATGAACAGTCTGAAACATCAAGCAATGCACTCACAGTAGAATCATCAGACTTTGACAAATCAGCTACTCTCCGACGTTTAGTCCTTTTACTACATTGCGTAAAAGGTTTTCGAGGACGACCACGTGAATGACACGGCGACGTTTCAGACGGAGTACATTGCTTATTGTTTTTCACAAGTTGAATTTTTTCAATAACATTAAACCAATCGGAATTCTTATATAAAAGCTTGGTTTTATCCCTATTACATTTTTTCCAGAATCGAGCAATAGCTTTACATAAATTATTAACAATTTTCTCTAAATAATGAATATCAATGTTCTCAGCATCGTTCAGAGTAGTCAACAAACTTTGTAGGACTTGACGACACTTTTCCGAGTCATTATCGGTATTGACAGTTAGCCATATTTCAAGAATATGCATTCTTGAAAACGAGCATATATATAAATTACCTAAAACAAAAAAAAAACGGTTAAAATTCAGTCACAAAACCTACACAAAGCACTAAGACTAAATAAACTAATTTCGTAGCAAATGCTACGAGATAATCTGGCAACCGTAGCACCCTTGTCATCGCCAAAAGGGCAGATAAGGGCAGCCAAGTTTTAATTTTCCTAAGATAAGAAAGTCTAAAGATTATGGTGCAATATACCTCCATAGTCGGAGCGAGTGGGAACATATTTAAAAGTTTATTCAAACTTTGAATATTAAAATATAATACTCCAAGAAAAGTCGCCTCGTAGCAATGACATACTAAAGAAAATATATACTAAGATACAATTAAAATAAAAATATTAATTATTACATACCCTGTTCTTGGATATCCATTTCAGAAAAAACACACACAGCACACACAGGTCCCGCAATGACAACAAATGACGTCACGCTTTTTAATGACTCACTGATAACAGTATTTACGATTGGCGATGCGCTCTCTTTGAATGCACAATAGATAATGAAGGCGCACTCTAATTACTGACCTATTTATAGTTTCAGAAGGTACCGCAACTATCCAATGTAACGACAAGGAATAAAATGTAAAACTAGAAAGCAGGTTTTTAAGATTTATGACCTATGGATGTCCCACAGTGCAGTGGGGCGAAAAGTGCTAGCAAAAATGGTGTACAGGGTAGAAGGCGTCGTCATCTGGGTGGTTTCTGTTGGTGGAATTCCGATTTTCTGGCTTTACTAATTCAAATTCACTTGGTAAATTCGTTTTCAGACGTTTGGTCGAGATGTTTAGTATTGACAAAAAATGAGTAAGAAAAAAAAAAAATAAAAAAATAAAAAAATTTATTTCGTTACCAAGTATTACAATTATTAACCGGGGTGGGTTCCCTCTATTAAGTGTTTAACACCTGTACCAGAAGGAACCACTCTTCCATAACATATTGTTTCTTAAGGTAAGGTCATTATATTACTAAATAACTAAGTTATACTTATACATGGTTCTAATATTCTTACTATAAATAAAGATAAAGATAAGCGGTGTGTGTGTTTATGTGTATGTATGTGATGTGTGTGTGTGTGTGTGCGTGTGTGTGTGTGTGTGTGTGTGTGTGTGTGTGTGTTGGAGAGAGAGAGTGTGAGTGTGTATCTGTCTATCGTGGATAAGAGTGTTGTGCACAATGGTTTGGTTCCAAATAAGGTAAGTATTTACTAAATTTTTAATAGGCTCTCAGTTTCGATATATCCCAGAGTCTTAAGCCATACCGTTAGCTTGAGCTTGCATTCCCTGGTAGTCAATGGATAAATATTTAAAATTTTGTTGATGCGGTTGTAGATGATAGACGCAAGGTGCAGATCAGGGATGTTGCGAATATTCGCATCCGCATCCGCATATGCGGAACATCCGCAACGATTTAGACATCCGCATCTGCATCCGCATCCGCATATAAATCGATGCGGAGCTGATGCGGATGCGGATGCGACAAGAAAGAAAGGGAAGGCGAGTGTCGACCGAGGAAAAGATTAAAGATGATATATTAAAGATTAGCAGAAACACCGAAGACATCTTGGCTTCTCGAAGAATATCTCCAAGTACCGAAAGAGTGAAGAAAATGAGAATGACAGATTTCATGGAAACAGAACGGAACGACTAGAGACCTCAGATACAGGACGTCAGTCCTGTTCAATAAGTGATCTTACCATGATGCTACACCAGAAATTGTCAGTCCTGACACAATTCACAAGAAGCAGTTACTTACTTTCCGTAATAAAAAGTGAGTTAATTTAAATGAGAGTCCTCTTTAATGGTGGAGTGTTAATCAAAGTTAGTTCGAACTGTTACCTAAAAAAGCACACAAATTCTTATCAGCGCCACCAGACAGTGTTCCAAGTGAACAGTTATTTAGTAGCACAGGATTAATACACGAACCATTGCGAAACGGACTGGAGTCCGAAAAGGCGGTCATTCTTCTTTAAATATAATCATTAAATATAATGCTCCAATATTTAAATTTCATTACTAAAACAATTAATCAGTAATAGTAATTCACTCACTACTTTATTATTAAAGTAGCTGACCCGGCCACACGTTGCCGTGGCTAAGTTATTATAATTTGCAAAAAATTTTTTTATTAAAAACCAGCAATAGCCCGCTGGCGCGTTCTGAGCCCGCGCGATAGGCAGCCTTTGTGATATTGACCCGACGTGCCCGACGTGACGGCATAGACAGTGGTGGCATGCGCGTGAGCTGCGCGCTGTACTGGACAGTACTTTGACATAGAAACATTACTTTATTTTTCTAAAGTAAAATATTAAAAAAAAAAAAAAAGTAGCCTAAGTTACTCCTTATTACATCAGCTATCTGTCAATAAAAGTTCCGTCAATATCGGTCCAGCTATTTCAGCGTTTAGCCCGAACAAACAGAGAGACAGACAGACAAAAATTGTAAAAAATGTGGTTTTGGTGTGTGTACGTATCCGTACCGTATATATATATGTAATAAAAAACGGTTATTTCAATATTACAAACAGACACTCCAATTTTATTTATATGTATAGATAAACAAAGGATAAATATTACTGCTTTTTACCCTACCAAACCAACACTTAAGTTTTTTGTACAGATCCGCATCCGCACCCGCTTCCGCGGATGTGAGCCTCTTAAAATCCGCATCCGCAGCCGCATCCGCGGATGTGAATAAAAACACATCCGCATCATCCCTAGTGCAGATATTGGTTTCTAGCAAAACTTGTGTTAGTACGCTGGACCAAAGCCACAGTGTCTTTTCTTCTCCGATTTATAATGCTAGGATTGTATGACAGTGATGTATGTTTCTTTATGACAGCATGTAAAATAAATAATTTACGTACAGTTAACAGGTCTGAAAGAGAGTAAAGTAGCTCAGTTGAGAACTCGCGTTTCTTAAAAAACATTAAGGTTCTTTGAGCTCTTTCAACTTCTAAGAATTTTGTTTTAAGTGCAACTCCCCACACTCTTATACAATATATCACAACTGATTGAGCTAAAGCAACATACAGGGTCATTATATAAACACCATCCAAATTTTTTCTAGGCATAAGATATCACTCAAACACTTCATTTATGAAAAAAAATTGGGAGGTAAAATTTCCGCAAAAAAAAATTTTGTCCGAGAGAATTATTACAACAGCTGGTTACTGGCAAAATAGGTACCTACTTACAGTTGAACGACCGACCGCCCGAAGCGCCCCACCGAGCTGCGCGCGCAAGTTGTAACGACATCGGCGCAATGAAATCAGTCACCCGCGGACTTTCCGCGATGTACAATGTTGCGTTCACGCATTTACGTCGCATAATTATCTACCTAACGAAATGTGTTCACACTTGCAATTGAAATCGAGGGCGAAATTGAACGACGGGTTTATGTGAAGAAGGCCCAAAGCCTCGAGAACTTAAATATAAATATAATCCGTGCATTTAACGAAGTGACAAAGTGAAAAAACAAGTAATACAATTAAGGACAATGTTCATAAACGTGCAAGACTGTTTAGAGGGAAATTTCCTACACTTTAAGGTAAAGTGATTGTTTTCAAACTTCATGTAAGTTTATTTTGTTAGGATTTTTAATTAATTATTTTGTTGGAGTAAAGCAGAATGTGGGCTAAGACTTGTGAAATTTTTCACAAAAATATTTTTAGAACTATTAATTATACATTTCTTTATCCTATCGTGTAAAATAGACAAAAATAACTTAGGTTTTGTTGCGATTTTCGAATTGCCTTTGCGATCCCTGTGTTTTTTTAGATTCTGTGGTTAAAAAACACCCTTTGCTTTACTCCAACCAATTATTGTACATAAGTTGATTAAATTTTAAAAAATGCGACGTAAGTGCATAAGGTGTGGCTTACTTTTAGGTTCATTTTTTATTTATTTAAAGTGTTATCGATTAATATTGTTATAATCAAAGAACAAATCAACTTATCTCTTCTTCAATTTGACGTTCCTATTTTTTTTCGTTTAAATTTGCAACTTATGAAAATCATTGTAATGTATCAATGAAATACGGGAGGGCGGGGCGGGGGTCGTGTAATCATCTGCTACAACACCGTGCGTAGCGTGACTGTGACAGCAATCGGTAGTTTTCCTCGGATAACTTTGTGTAGGCTTAACTTAATATTTTAGTACTGAGTGATATTAAAAGAAAAAAATCTTGTTTCGTTACTTTCTTCAAAGAATATAATATATAAATTTGGATGGTGTTTATAAAATGGCCTTGTATATTTGTCTTAGCATCTCTTTGGTGGCCACATGTCGTAATGTTTTAAAAATCCATATCAGCCTCCTCAGTCTAGTAGCAACAAGGTCAATGTGGGAGTACCATGAAAGTCTTTGGTCCAGCATGATGCCAAGATATTTTGTACTACTGACCTTGGAGATGGATGGACATTTACAGTTTGACTCTGCAGGCAGAAGCTGTTATGGATTCTAATGTCGTGGCCAGTCAAAGGCTGTGTGTTGTTATAAATGGAGAAGCACATATAGTTGGTTTTGGTTGCATTTAGCGTCAGTAGGTTGGTATTTAGCCACTCAGCTATCACAGCGAGTCCAAGCTCTGCCGTCGACCTAAGATCATCCCAACTGTCAGCAGAAAAGATCACCGCTGTATCGTCAGCATATGAGAGTATGCTTGCATTCTGAATATACATATTGCATAGATCATTTATGTAAATGAGGAAGAGGGTCGGGCCCAGAACGCTCCCCTGCGGTACGCCGTAGGCCACACCCGCCCCCCCACTCACAAAACCACCTATCTTTACTTTTTGCGTCCTACCTCTCAAGTAATCCCTCAGTAACTTCAGCGGCGCTCCCCTGATTCCCACTCTGTCCAATTTTTGGACAAGAATGGAGATAGAGACAGTATCGAAGGCTTTTTTTAAGTCCAAAAACACCGTTAGACACTTGCGTTTTTATCCAGATTATTAGTTATTATGGATGTCAGCGATTCGATAGCATCAACAGTAGATTTACCGGTTCTAAAACCATATTGTGAGTCAGACAAGATGTTATATTTCTCCAGATAATTAATCAGTCTTTTATTTATAAGCTTCTCTATAATTTTTGAAATAGCAGACAAAACAGAAATTGGCCTATAATTGTTAATGTCATCTCTATCTCCACTCTTGTACACTGGTGTAATTAAAGCCTCTTTAAATAGATTTGGAAATACTCCTTGGCAAAAACAGAGGTTGACAAGGTGGGTGATAGACGGGACAACCACTTCTTTGGCTTGTTTGAGAAAATTGGTTGGAATATTGTCAGACCCCGGGGCACTATTTGATTTTAGGCTCATCAGAACTGCTTGAACCTCATCATCATCTGTATTTAGAAGAACAAAAGAAGAGCGCCGTGATGAAGACGGAGGGCTATTAATTGGTTTGCCAACATTAATTCGAGGTAAGGCACCGGCCAGATTTTTTCCAATACTACTGAAGTACTCATTTACTTTATTAACTGATTCATAAGGAGTTTGTCTTAAATTAAGTAATTCTTTACTATCGGATTTACCAGTTTTCAAATTTGTTATAGTGGATATAGCATTCCAGTAATTTTTAGGGTTTCCTTTCGAATTGTGTAGCAATTGTCTATCGTAGTTTCTTTTAAGTTTTTTTATGAGATTATTGCAGTAGTTGCGATATCGTCTAAAGGTAACTCTCAGTATATCATCGTTTGGATTAGATCGGAGCTTGTGTTGCAATTTGTTTCTATGTCTGATGCATCTTAAAATTCCCGGTGTTATCCATGGTTTGATAACCCGGTCTTTTTTAGAGGTACGAACTTCTTTGGTGTTCTCTTTTATAGAGTCTTTTATTTTACCAACCAAGCCTTCAGCAACAACCAATGGATCACAACATAGAATAAGTTCGGATAGTTTTTTCTCTTTTAAAGCAAGAATTGCATTATCATAGTCTATTATTAGTTTGGTGGTATTAGGTTTTGTTTTTTTTATATGTATGGGTCATATGTAGCAGAACCATGGAGTGATCCGTGATAGTAGTGTTTAAAACTGCTACTTGTGCACTGAATTTAGACCGGTCGAACTGGACCATGATGTGATCCAGACAGCTATTTTCTCTTGTAGGTATATTGTGACCCATCATAATACCGTGCGCTGCTAACATATTCAAGTAACCATATCTATTTTTTTGTTCAAAGATTTGCTCGTTTTCACGTGGAATAATATTTATATTCATATCTCCAGACAAAACAACATTTTTATACGATTTGAGCGTTTTGAGATGTGTATCAAGCGTGTTTATAAATCTATCAGCGTTGGTAATTGATGGTGATCGGTATAAAGCTAGAATAATAGTATCATTCACTTGTATTTGCAAGCACGTGGCATCTTGCATACTTATTTCTTTAACACAAGCTGTTATGCTGTTTTTGACATAAACTACAACACCATCTGCTTTATTTAAACTACAGGTTGTGAAAAACGACATATAATTAAAAAGTGACGGGATAGGTTTATCTTTGTTGAGCCAACATTCCGATAGCACTATGATATCCGGGGCGTATTTAAGTTGAGCAAGAGTAACTAATAGATCATTAAAGTTACAATGTATGCTTCTAATATTTTGGGACACCAGTACCAGGTCACATTCCTTAATTTTAAAAAGACCTACTACCTGTTCAGTATCACATTGAGTACTATAGGCAAATTCAATTTCGTCCATTGTGTGAACGCATTCTGACAAGTTATTCATTATTGTTATATTTTGTTATTAGTAATCGCTGTTGCAGACGCAATATTTTATAGTTACATACTGGTGAACAGTGTAAAAGCATCATATTCTGAGCAAGCATATAAAACTTAATAAAAGCATGTTTGTGCAGTTGCGTGTAATTGCATAAGTAATTGCTTTTGAATTTTAGATATGTATGTGTTTTTTTATTTTTGTGGATATAAAGCCACACTGCCTGTAGCTGCGTGTTTAAATTGTGTATGTAGTAAAATTGGTGTATCTCATGTAATTTTATATATATGATGGTGTTCGTGTGAAAGAAAATCAGTGAATTAAAGTTAAGCCTGAAAACCGCCCGCCCCACGTTTTTAGTCATATTATATCAGAGTACAGTACTTAAACATATATCTTTGTCTATCTTTCCGGGAAAAGAATTTTCCCTCACAATTCTGGGAAAAACATTATTTTCTTCTTTTTAGTCAGCTTACAAAAACGTGATTTTTTTAAATCTTTTTTACTTTTACCTATCGCCATTCGCTTTTATCCGCCCTTTCTACTCCTAATCTTTCCTTCACTACCAAACCCGGAGCTCAAGGGCCCTCTCTCCTCCGATTTCGGCCGCTTGCGGCCCACACTGCTGCTTCTTCTCCCATTCGGGGTCTCACCCCGTAGCTTTTGGTCCACTAGGGAACCATACCTATCATGGGTAGAAGCCGTTTTGGCTCATCCCCGGCACCACTAGCGCCACAGGAGAGCCGACAAAAATAAGACCCTCATAGCCTCTGTGGTGGAAGTCGGAATGCAACCAACAGAAACCACTTAGACAACGACGCCTCCTCCCCACTACCCCCTTTGTGCTTACAGATCTCTCGTCCCAATGGCGCACCCCCAAGTCTGCTAACAGTACCCCAGACACTACCGAGGAAACTAATCCCCTCTACGACGCAGAACTAAGGAAATAACAAGGTCTGACAGAAGCGGGGGCGTTACATCCCCAAACCCCCCTGCTCCTTTACGGCACACCCTGAGAAGGGTAGAAGCAGGCCCAGCGGTCCCTCCACACGCAGGTCTCTCAGAAATCTGAGAAACGTGAGTGCGGATTTTGTCTATCTGGACGGCTTAGTTATCATGAGTACGACACTATACAATATTACTTAGGGAAAAAACGAAAATCGAAAATTTTCGATATTTCAAAAAATTATGAACCGATCTGAATTTTCACCTTTCACCGAGAGAAAGACCTCAATGAGCACCTCCTAATTGCCGGGTATCAACAAGATAGCTTATATCTGACCCCTCGAAAAAACTCAACCATGGAGAGATTCCATGCCCCAACCTGTAGCTATGATTAACTGTAGCACAGGAGCTGCACTGGTGGCCAAGCTAATGTTTGTCGTTATGTGTGTGTTTAATTACTTACTAACACTAAAATGAAATTTCATGTAACAATCATTTTTGTATGGATTTTTCTGTCTAAAATTAATTATAAAAATAATAACAATTACTAGGGTTATAATATTTTTTAATTATTTAAGCATTTAGTTTTATATTTAAAGAAATTATTACTAAATAATATCTAAAGATTTATTACTACGGTTTTGACAATTCAAGTATGAATTATTTTTTGTTATTTGAGCATTGAAATAATGGATTTTTATATTTAGTTTTTTCTTGTTAATTGCGTAATCTGATACAAAGTGGTATAAGGACACTTCAGTAAAGTAGGGGCCTAATTAACGAGAAATGTAATGTAATATTCAACCTATATTTGGTAACTTAGCTACACAGGCAAAGATGATATCATGTGGCAATGTTAATATACTACCGCGAATTTTATACACGTGTGTAACATAGCATTCTAATATCTCCTCATATTAAATTATGTTATCTGCAAAAGAAATGGGATGAAACGTAAGGTTGATGTGTCAATCGCAAATAACCGTCACAACAGCCCAACCAGACTATGGAATTTCCAATTAAACGGACTTTTAAGCCGAGCTAGCATAATAATTTTCTAAATGATGACGACGAAAATCAAGATACCATCTATAACATGTAAGGTGTACGATGCTTCAGACGCAGCGATTTATGCCTACCATAGCGTCCCTACAACTCAAATTGCTAACACTCTGTATTAGTAATATAGAGAGTGTTAGCAACATTTCAGAGGAAAAAATACACTGCTTTTAATTTAATAGTAAGTAGGTCGCGTCAAGCAATACTGGATGTAATATTTCCTATTCAGTATCTTACGACCCCTTTTTCACAGTAACACATTAACCAGATCCACCAGTCCTACAAGAAGGTAAGGTGACCCAAGGATAATGTTCACAGATTGAGACTTTTTTAGAGAACATTCATTAACATTGCGGCCACAGTATACAATAATACAGTATAAAAATGATCAAAGCGAAAAATATTGTCAACCTAGGACCAAGTATACTTGGTCCTAGTTGTCGACCCTAGTAAGCTGTCACTGCATAGAACTGAAGTTATCACAGATTAGCTCAGAGTACCTATTTACTCTGAGCAGATTAGTTAAAAGAGTGTACTTTTTAAAGGATTTTAAATTCATTCAAAAAGGTTTGCAAACTCAATAACAGGAATTAATGACTTAGAAAAACGTCAAGTCAAAAAAAAAAGGTTATGTTGTCAATTTCAAATCTTCTAATCGATATCTTACAATTATTTCGTTTTTTAACCAACATTATTTCAAAAGTGAAAAATGGCTATATTTTCTAACTCTGAATATTACGATATGATGTTATGCGTAGGCCATGAAGATGGCAACTTAAATTGTGCTCGCGAACTGTATCGGCAACGATTTATTGATGGTAGAACCCCCATTGAACAGCGACGGTGCGTACCAATTCTTTCTCAACATGTCAAAACGCCTACATTCCACCGGGTCCTTTGATCGGTCCACTGGAAGTAGACGTCCAAGCACAGTCTATACCAGACAGGCTGAACAGTATTACGGCCTTTTGAAGAAGAGCCAACAACGAGTACAAGGCGAGCCGCATCAAGACTCGGTATGAACCATGTTGCAGTTTGGCTAATTCTTCATGACGACAATCGTCACCCTTATCACTATCGCCGTACGCAAAAGCTGATGCAATCCGATCAGGCAGTTAAGGGAGAACCTTAATTACGCATACAATGTTCTTTGGACGGAAGAGGCATCATTCACGAGGTCAAGACTTTCAAATGTTCATAACGATCACGTTTGGACTCGCGAGAACTCATACGCTTCTCGGCACAGCAGATTTCAAATTCAGGAAGCTGAATGTGTGGGGTGGTATTTATGACGGATATGTCATCAGTCCTGTCATTTTGCCATCACGTCTGACCGGAGGCAATTAACAAACGTTTTTACAAACAGAATAAGAAGAGGCGATTGATGACTTTCCTGTGGTCGACAGGGATTTCTTTGACAACCAAAGGAAAATGGTGTTTCAGCACGATAGAGCTCCGGCACATTTTGCTCGCGAGGTGCGAGAGTATCTTAACGGTCGTTTTCCGGAAGGATGGGTCGGCCGTGCGGGACAGGTGGCGTGGCCTCCTCCTTCTCAAGACCTCACACCCTTGAACTTCTTCTGATGGGGTTATGTGAAGTACTAAGTCTATTTCTCCGATCTGTTTTAGCGATGGAGCAACGTGTAAGATCTGTATTCGCGTCAATAACACCGACGATGATACGAAATGCCACACAAGCCATATCCCGGCTAGTGAGGTTGTGCATTGAGCAAGGCGGAGCACACTTTGAACCGTTTCTGTTAATTTGTTGTTCGTTACGAAAAAGTGTTAGTTTAGGTGGAAAGAGACCTAACATAAAGTGCCTATGTCAGGTCATTTGGTATTTTCTTTGACTTTTAATTTCGTTCTGAGCGGCTTTTGTAAATTTTGTTATTGACTCTATGTCGTTCCTCGGATATTAGGTTAAAATGTACATAAACATTCTGTATTATTTACTCTAAAATTATACGGAAATAGAGTAGGCACATAAATGAAAAAAAAATTAAATGGTAAGTCAACGGTTTTCAAATATTGTAAATTGACTCTTTATAAGGGACCATTTAACCCCGTTTCCGCTTTATGGGTATATTTGTAACACCTTGTATACAACAACACGTAACAGCATTAGGTGTATGTGATATGACTTGTGAATAACATCGTTATCAGGAATAAAATGAGCAAACTTTGAATAGGTACCAACAAAATTTGGTGAAGTTAATACCCTCCATAAACTAGACTATATTCATGCATGCGGAATGCCTGATACTGATAAGAAGCCCCACAATAGAGTCCTACCACTTATTCCATCTCATTCCCAGAATGAGATGGAATAATGAATTTCTCATTTCATATTCTGGTATACGCAACTGAAACACCGCTATACATTTCATAATAATACTTGACATTCTAAGATACTAGTTGTGTTCAAGCATACAGAAGCCATGTGGACTAACCACAAATATTCAAAATAAAATAAAAAAACTACTTATTCAAAATACAAATAAAATAAAAAAAACTTTGCCGCCCACCACACGGCATTTACATTATGTTAAACAATATTATAGCAGTAAGTGACAATCAAACATCGAGAACATCGTCTGTCTCAATATGGTGACTCAACGTGAGCTAAAATTAAAATCGAAAACATAACTACATAGTGTCGAAACTACTCACTCTTGATATTCTCAGAGGCTGGTTGTGGTCAGCGCCACCGTGCATGCGGAAGCCCCACGGAGCCCCGCCACTCAGTTCCACCTCACGTGCGGTCATTTTCACTCCATCACCCTAACTTACGCAATCACCATTCTCGTAATTTCGAATTAATCCATTTGTCGTGCGACATTATATAAATTATTAAGCGTTTGGAAGCCCTTTTCTAATATCACAATTTCAGTCGACACGTTTGCTGGAGGTATTGAAGATTATCTGCAACAAACAATACACATAATTAGTTATTTCAATCAATCTAACAAGACATGATCCTTATAACCAATGTTGTAAAATATATTTTTTGTCATATAAGCATTCAATGTTAGATTTTTTATCTAAAGAAATTATTACTAGAAAAATACATTCGTCGACCGTTTGGTGCAACGGTACCGATGCTGCCTTGCGCACCGACGGTATTGGTTTCCCGAGACCCGGTAGGGGCAGATTGTTTGTGTGATGAATACGAGCATTTGTACCTGAGTCATGGGTATATATATTTATGAGTAATACTATATTTATATATCATATATGTATGTCTATCCGTTACCCTAGTACCCATGACACAATCCGTACAGTGCTCACTTTGGCCTAGGCTAATTGGTCTGATTGTAAGAGATATTATTATTAATATTCGTGCCCCAGGTGCCAGATGTGATCCTCCAATTATAAGCATAATATAATTTGTTATATCTTTATGTAGCAAGGCACAATTTTATATAGTCAGCTGGCTGGTAATGAATAAAAATATCTTACCTAACCTGCAATGTGCAATAAGCTATGCTTTTTATTAGTATGCTAAGTGACTTTATGACAAATATTATCTATGCGTTGCGATAGGTTTTGGCCAGCGGGAATCAAATCCATCCTCGCCAACTGAGGAAGTAGTCTTCTATAATTTTTACTAGATATAAAAATCTATCATTAATAAAAGCTTAGACAAAAAAAATATAATGACTTGTAATTAAAAGATGGCGTTGGCTTTCGCTTAAGAAACACTTGTAAAGTATCGACGGGTCTGTCACCTTGAGAGCTTGGTAAGTTAATTGGAAGAGTATAAATTATTGTTTTACATAATTTAAATATAAAAAACATCGTGCCCCTATTCCCCATAAGCGAATCTCTATAGAAGCTGGCATATCCACCCGCCACTATTTTCATTTTTGGCAAAAGTTTACGCCGACGATTAAAGTGGTGTATACGAGTATATTGGTAGAGTACACTTACATAAAGAAGCAAAAAAAAATTAATAATGTGTTACTTTTCAAATACGGCAAATATCACGTTTCAGATATTTCTAGGGGCAAAGATTAAAATAAATCAATATTATTATAGAATTACAGTGTTTCCTTAAGATTATTTTCTACGACGAACAAGCGGGAAAAAGTAGGTAATTTCCAAGAAACTGTAATCCAAAAGCGGAAGTATTAGATTCAATTTTCAGATGTTTCTTTTCATTACGTAGTTAACGACACTGCTTAAAACCTTAAAAAAATGTGCGTGTCAGCTCCGACGCGTGACTGGAGTTTATTCCTTAAAAACGATTATTAAAAAAATATATTTTTCACCTCAGACGCTCGGAAAAGTAAGGTTTCTCATTCAATTTCTGAGTGAAAAATTGAGCTTTATCCGCTAGTGCGGAAAAGTGATTTTAAATTAGAACCTTTCCTCTTAAAGAAAAACACACATAGTACGTTCCGAATCGTCATTATAGTCTTTATAAGTTACATTTTATTCTTATACAAATAGAGCAAAACCTGTAAGTATTATGATAACATTAAATTTTACACTAAAGTTCACAATATTAACATTAGTTATTTCATCCAGTAACAACCTAGATAGGACAATTAAATTTTATGAAGGCCTTGTGGTTTTTTAAAAATACGCCATGAATATTATAAAGGCGGTATAAATAACGTGCACAATTCTAAGAGAAAGAATCAAGGAATAGTTTAATTTCTTATCATTTTGCTTTAGAGTATTAAATTATTTTATACCTTCCATAGCATTTAATATTATTATGAGATAACAATAGACACTTCCAATGGCAAAACCAACAAAAAAAGGATAATTAGATATTTTACTGTTCTTATTAGTCTTTTTTGCTTTTTTTCTTTATTTTCTGTTAAGTGCATGTGTGGTTATTATAATATAGTAGATAAATCATAATATATCCACATTACATTAACTAAGGGAGAAACTATTTTTTTACGATATTAATTTGTTTTATCTCGATATTGTAATTTCGGAACGGTAGTCTCCAAAATAGCGGCCTTTGTGTTACATGTTTGCCAGCCGAGTTGATAGATGAAACTGTCACTTTGAGTGGATGCTTTTGGCAACCTTGGAATAGAGGTGTCCGCCGCCGCGTGTAACTCAAATATCTACTTAATATAGGTGCACGATGGTACGTGGTGCGGATTCAACAAAACGTAGTGATTCCATACTCTTTGGATTCAACTAACTCCAAGTCTAGAGAAAAAGCATTTACGCGGGTAGTCCCAAAAGTACCCGACCTAACAAGAAAACACAAAAAAAAGTGATTTTTTTTTATTTTTGTTTCTTAACATGGTCTCCTTTCAGCTCGACACTCTTTTTCTTCTTCGATACCCTGTTTATATTGAGAACTGTCGAGCACCTCAAAATAGTCATCATCCGCAGATTCCACCTCTTCATTGTTAGCAAATCTTTTACATCCGAGCCATCTCTCAAGCTTGGAAAAAGAAAATAATCCGAGGGAGCGAAATTTGGTGAATAGGGTGCATTTCACTGATTTTGGTCACCGCAATAACGGAGGTGTGAACTGTCTTGATGAAACAACACTTTCTTTTCGCCAAATACGGCTGTTTTTTTTTGATTTGATTTCATCACTCAAACTGCAATAAGTTCGCATAATACTCTCCGATAATCAATGAAGATTATCCCAAGCATATCCCAAAAAAATACGCCATGACCACGCTTGCAGATGGAACTGTCTTCGCCTTTCTTCGAGCCTTTCAGTCCATGATTTTGACTGCACTTTCCTTTCAGGTGTGAAGTGATGGACCCATCTTTATTCAAGCCACGACGCAAAAGTTCGGCGTTCGACGACCGAGAGGTCTTGGGAGGCGGCGTCCTCTTTTAACAACTTTGGCGTTACGCCACCCGTATCCCGATCTAGGGGGGAACGTCACCTCCCCTAGACGACACCGACGGTGAAGGGGCACCAATCCTGCCTGGGTGCCCAACACTCCCACCGAAAACTCCGGGGAGAGGCGGCCTCTTCCCAGCCTTCCCTGTGGAGAAGAGGATCAGATGGGGCGCGGGCGCACGGCCAGGAAACGCCATCGGGATCGACTTCCTAGAGGGCGGAGAGAGCCCTCGCTTTCCCCTCCCAACGGCCATGGAAGGGGAAAGGGATGTGCTCGGAAACGGGAGTACGGCTGCGGGAGCCTCCCAGGAAGCACTTTCCTGGAGACGCAAACATCCCGTAACAGGTGGTGTGGGTGGTTCGGAAGAGTTGTATTCTCCATTCTACCTAGGGGAGATCAGCGGATGCTAGATTGAGCAACCGGCATCCTCATTGCACTGATCTTCAGGCGATGCGGAGCGTTCAGAGTGTCTCGGGACGTTCCGCAGCTACACCGCCTAGAGCGGACACACACTGGCTGGGATCGCGGCGGCATCCGCAAGGATTCCACGTCATCCCTACCAAGGTGTTAGTGGGACACGGGGTGGTACAGCGATTATGCCTTCAAGCCTCCATCGGGCACTCGTGCCTGGATTAGAGCCCCACATAACGTCCTCAGCGCTCCCAGCGGCGGTGTATGCGTAAGGCATTAACCGAGTTAAAAAAAAAGTTCTATAAAAATAATATTTTTCTAATTCTATTTTAACTTGATTTCGTTTGGCTGGAAAACTAATCCGATTGAAGTTTTTGTGTTTAAAAAATCATAAAAGTTGTTAGCATAATTATAATACAAAAATAGTAACACAGTTTGTAATACTTTTGCATCGTTTATAAGCTATTAAGTTTCTACTTAAAATCGTTCTATAGAATAAAAGATATTCCAAAAAACTATTTATTGTATATTTTGATACCAAATGATGTATTATCGTATATAATGATTCTTAATTAGTTGTATCATATTACACTTAATGTGAAGCAGTGGTGAACGGTGATATTGTTTTGTTGTCAGGTAACTTAACTAAACGCGTACCAGATGACACTTTATTAGAAGGTTATAAATATATGTGCATAATGAAATTACTTGAGATACATTTTTATACACATTTTTTTAATGTATGACTCGATAATTGTAGGCGATACATGTCAACATGTATTTATTTACACAAAACTATTTTTCAAAACAGGTTAATATGTCTTAGATGTACCATACGATCTCAGCAAATAAGAGCTGTATCTAAATATTAATTAAACAGAAAAATAGAGGATATTTTTGTGATGAAGGTGCATGACTAATATCAAATTCGATATAAGTCGACTTGTATCACTTTTCACAGGACACACAGAATTTATTTATCACAAAGCGGAAAGCTGCATCGACGATAATAAAACTTCCAAAATACCTCAAAGCTAATGCTTTGAAATTTAAAACGCTGATTCTGAGAATTGTGTGCCGTAATTTACGAGATTGAACTTTGTATTTTCTGTAACATGATATATTTTTATATTCAAAAACTTGAATGTATAACAAGACCTGCAACTATATCACATTATAGACAAAATAATACCAAAAGCTCCAATTTATTATCACTAAAGATTCTAATTAAATTCTAAAATTATGCTATATCTAAATTAAATATAAGTCCATATGCAACTCTCATTCACTCAAACTTTGAAAAAATAGAAGCTATGCTATGACGGACTTTATTTTTTCAATCCCCAACTAAAAAAAGTTTAACATAATTGAACGTGTATGTGTTGCTATTTTTTTGTAACGCCTCTCCTGAACGAATGGGGCCATTTTGAATATTCGTTTTTACTAAAGGCTGAATATTCTATTCATCGCCACGGTAATAAGTCGTTACGTTTAATATATACTTAATGTATATATTTTTTCACCAATTTTTTCATATATCTTATTTTTATGTATGTTTTGTTATGTTTATCTTGTCGCGGGTTGCACAAGCTATGCCTTTGTATATACAATTCTTCTATTTTGCATACCTCTATTATACATATTTTCTTCGGTGTCTTAAATAATTTCAAATTAGAAATAACCTGAAATTTAAATTTCTATTAAATGTAAATCTAAAACTTTTACTTATTTTTATTTTAATTTATATGAAGCGTAAAAAAATCTATTTTTTATTTATATGTTATTAAATTGTCTTTTTATTCTTATGAGTAGAACAAATAAGTTAAAATTTTAAAAATTAGACGTGCTTTATGCATGATCTGCATATAATCATACATTGCTCCGCCCTAAACGTGTTTCATGTATATCAACCATGCTTAATAGCTATGTAAACCATATTTTAGCAAGAACGATAAAGAGACTTAAGGTAAAAGACACTTACTAATGCTTAGGGCTAGGTTCTTTTAAATTAAACCCTAAATCTATATATGTGAAGCTTTTTGTAAAATTTATTACGAAAGATTTAAAAAAGACCAAAAGTATCATAAAGTTAGTTTCTATTCCACCTTTCGGTTCCGCTTTAACTCAAAATGATATTACCGCCTTCTATAAATATGTAAAATTGTATGTCTTAAATTGACAATCGTCGCAGTCGCTTGTTTAACTCTGTCTTGAACCTGGTTGTAATGCTGTGGTACAGGGTTTCGATAACACAGATTGAAAGCTTAACATTTCCAACTAAGTGAACAATAACTTTGGTCATTTATAAATTTTGCTTGTAAAAAATAACACCCTCTTAGACTATTAAAAGGTCGTACAAATATGAGTTCTTTAGCCGAATCACGGCGCAATGTTGCCGGTTTTGAGTAGTGTTGTAATTTAGGAAACCTACCGATACAAGAATTCATGAAGGCTCTTTCAAACATACCAAAATTTGTATTTAAGTTGCATCTATTACCACATAAAATAAATATATAGGTAGTGAATTCTTAACGTGGCCAATAAATATGCATTTATTTTAACGTATATTAGCGACGTTATTGGTCTGCCGCTGACGGAAAGTGCGAGCGGTTCGCCATCGGAACAAAAAACCTGATCTTCCGCGAAATAATACCGATAATAATGTCCGAATTCCGCGGGGAAAATACGAAGAACCAAATTCAAATTCTAATAATAGGACATTAAAGGCATCTCTATTATAAAAAAATATGAAGCATGCATTTATACATATACCGTTCACATTCTTCTCCTATTCTGTATTATGATATTTATAACTTAGAACTCCATGATATGAAAGTACACCCGTTGTTTAATATTTAGTTAATTTGAGACTATATTATTAACGAAATTCCGGTGGAATTGTGTCCGTTAATACTGCTCTACTCAGGCATTTTTTTTTGTTTTCACATACCTTTACAATAAATTATATGGACTTTGGTACACAATCTTTTGCTAATGGAACATATCTATTTGTTCGTATACTGCGGTTTTGACAGCCCTTCTCAAACATTGATAATACGTTCATAAAATATATTCGCATCAGCGTTCTTTGGTTTACAATCTTAACGTGGAAATTTACTGTAAAGCTGAATTCAATTTCAATGCCTATAGTAAGGGGTATGCATAGGGTTCTCTAATTGTCAGAAAGATGTAATTTTTGATAGCAGATATTTACATAGCAGATCCAACACGACTATGTCATTAACAAACCTTTTAACATTTCGAACCATTAGATTCTACAGAAGAACATGCTTTCAATAAAAGCGACGAAAGGGATATTACAAAACTTAAAATTCTTTTTTAAAGAATATTAAGAATATATTAAATAAAATATTATTTTTCCTGTTAACGTGGTCAGCTATACACTTGTGTTAGGAGTTTGCTCACCTCATTGTATGTATGTACATCGGCGAGGATTGAACTCGATCCGCTAGGTTAAAAACTTACATCGCAACCGGTGAGTTACGAAAACGTTTATTTAATTAAAACGGACAGCCCCTCTCCCTCAATAACTTTTTTGCGACATATTTTAATTAGATATTAATATTTATAATAATTATAATTGAAAAATATATTTTTTGTTACTTGTAAGCAATTAAATTAAAAGTATTAAATTACGCACATAATACACCCATACACACACAACTTTCATTCTTAAACATTAAGTTTTTAAATATATTGCCAGACGATTTAAAAATAACAGTACTGCTTTGCAACAAGGGCTGTGTCAGTGTACAGTTGCTGCTTAGTTCCATTTGAGCCAGTCTGCTGTATCCAGAGTGTACAGACGATTCCAGAAGACTGATGCCTTCAGTCGTAACCAAGAACCAGCCGCCACCGGTTCACTTCAGAAAGTGATGACCGATTTATTGTCTCGACTTCACTGCGAAATTGGCACCTCACCGGCAGCAAGAATTGAGACGTCTTCGAGGGGTGACTGTCAGCGAGTGGGCAGGAAGAAGACGTCTGAGAGAAGCCAACCTCACTCCAAAACGGCCTGCCCCTGCCACAGACCCGAAATTAACCGCAAGCCACCGACAAGCGCGGCTTCAATTTGCACGAAAACATCTCTATTGGACTATAAACCAGTGGCGGTCGGTATTGTTCACCAATGAGTGCAGAAAGTGTATACATGGTAGTGACAAAAGAGGCAGAGTTTACAGACGTCCTGGAGAACGATTTGCGCAGTTGCTGTTTTGCTGGAACCGGAGCATACGGCGGCGGCTTCTGCATGATGTGGGCCGGTGTTTTGTTGGAATGAAAAGCCGAGCTCATTTTCGTGCCTGAGAGAGGCCGAAAGACAAGACTGACAGCTGATTAGTACATTACCGACGTTCTCCAGGACCACGTTGTGCCTTACGAAGAATTTGTCGGAGACAACATCTTATTGATGACCTGCGCTCAGCCCGGACCTAAATCCTATTGAGCGCTTTGATGGATGAGCTCAAGCGAAGAGTCCGGGCAAGAAATCCAGCCTTTCGGTAGTGGAACAGCTGAAAGCAGCGTTACTATAAGAGTGGGAAGATAGTTCTCAAGAGACGGTGAAGAAGTTAATACGCTCAATGAAAAATCGCTTGCAATCTGTAATTAGGGCTAGGGGAGGGAACACCGAATGCTGAAAGCAATAAATTTAATTTCGTTTTGTAAAAAAATAATTTATTTTGAAACTACCAAAAAAGATAGCTTTTCTCATTCGAATGATATAATTTAAAAAGAAACACTTAATGAATATTGGCAGTAATAGTATCAATTTAAAGCCGAAGAATCACGCTTTTAAATATTGTCTAATTTCTATAGGATGTTATTTGTTTCATGGATAAAAATACACTTAAATGCGCGCTTACAAGTTGAGTAGATTTGGTTGCTCGCGAGTGTATATCCATTTATTTATTTATTTATTTATTATTTATTTATTTATTTATTTTGCATTGTAATACAGTTTCACTTTCACATAAAAGATGTTATAAAAGATGTGATGGACTGAATACAACCCTGATAGGGTGTTGCTTATTTACAAATATAACTTAAAGGCTATCTATTAAAATTATAAAATATCAAAGGAGCATTCCGAGGATTTATGTAAATAATATATAATATAAATATTTGATTATTTGAATTTATCACACATGTATTCTAGAACTGTATAATAACATTTTTCAACTAGAAATTGTTTTAGTTTATGTTTAAATTTGTTATAGTTTTGTTCCATTTTTATATATTGAGGTAGTTTATTATATATTTGTATACATCTATAGTAAGGGCCGCTTTTGTACATCTCAAGTTTAGGTGCAGGCAGAACGATATTCTGTTGTCGACGAGGGTTTTTATGAAATTCAAATTTGCTTAGGTGATTTCTTACGAATAAGACCGTTTCCGCAATATATATGCAAGGTAAAGTTAAAATATTTAATCTGATAAAATGTGATTTGCACGATTCCGTTTGCCGTATATTTGCTAGTATTCGTACACATTTCTTTTGTTGCACAAATGAGTCGTGAGCGTCTGTGCTATGACCCCATAGAATAATACCGTAACGTAACCATGCGTAGGCGTAAGCATAGTATATGTTTAGAGCACAAGCGGCATTTGTGTTTCTTTTTATTATATATAATGCATAAATGAATTTTGAAAGTTTATTTTTTATTTCGATAATATGATTTTTCCAGTTTAAATGAGTATCTATATGAATGCCTAGTAGTTTAAAATTTGATACTTCTTCAAATTTGAGGGCTGTTTTTGCAACTGATAAGTTTGTTGGTTGTTTTTGGTATGGGTGAAATTGTATGAGTTTGGTTTTTTTTGCGTTTACTTCTAAATTATGTTTTGAAAGCCAACCTTTTAGCAATTTATAGGTGGTTTCTATATCACGGCTACAATCGGTATTGTTAGGACATTTGAACAGGATCGATATATCGTCTGCAAACAGTACGACTTGATTTGGGGTTAATTTTGGCAAGCCGTTTATGTACACGAGGAACAGCACACATCCCAGGACGCTGCCCTGTGGGATAGAATGGTTAAGAGTGATGGTGTCTGATTTTACTTGCTGCAGTTTTCCTGCGCGTTCATCGAAATGATCTATCTGTACAAATTGTTTTCGGTTAAGTAGATAAGATCGTAGCCAGTCTAACGCATTGCCGCGAATACCCATTCCATTCAATTTAGACAGCAAAATCTGGTGAGACACCCTGTCATATGCCTTGGACATATCCAGGAGTAGGCCGACGGCATAGTGTCTGTCTCTTATGCTGTTCAAGACTTCTTGAATGTATGTGTACACAGCCAGAGTGGTGGAATGTCCCTGCCGAAAGCCAAACTGGTTTTTGTCGAATAGGCTGTATTTTTCTAGAAAGTTCTTTATTCTATTTAACATCGGTTTTTCCAAGATATGAGATAGTGTGGACAGTACTGCTATAGGACGGTATTGACTCGGGTCGTAATTTTTCCCTCCTTTTTTGAGAATTGGTTTTATTTTTGCTAGTTTTAATATATCTGGGAAAGTGCGGTCATTATAAGATTGATTGATTAGTTTTGTTAAGATTGGAGTTAGTTCTTCGCAACAAGCTTTGATTAATATAGGAGGAATATCGTCTGCTCCAAAACTGTATTTGTTCGGGAGGCCTTTTATAGTTTTATAAATTTCCGACTGGGTAACGTTACATAGAAAAATAGAGTTTACGGATTTTTCGAATTCTAATGGACCATCGTTTTGATTGTCTGTAGATTTATTACTATCATGGGAACCTATAGAAGCAAAATATTTATTAAATATGTTAGCCACAGTCAAAGGGCAATCATGTAGTTTATTTCCAGAAAGGAGAGATATATTTTTTGAAAAAGGTGACTTTGAATTATGTTTGGTAATGTTATTTACAATATGCCACATTGTTTTTGATTTATTGCTAGATCGGTTAAGTTTTTTTATGTAATTTTTACGTTTAGACGTTTTTATGCACTTTTTTAGAGCAGATGAGTACTTTCTGTAGTGGTTCTTTAGGGTTTTATTGTTTGATTCAGTAGTTAGTTTTTTAGCGCCCTTTTATTTTTACAAGAAATCTTAATACCGGGTGTTAACCATGAGGCTTTGTGATTTGTTTTTTGTCTTACAACTATTTTTTTCTTTGGTATGTGCTTGTTCAAAATTTCTTTTAGATTGTAGTGTAGTGCATTGAAATTTTTATTTACATTATTTGATTCGGTTATGAAATTGTTCCAGTTAATTTTTTTCAGGGCTTCTTTGAACGAATTTATATTTCTATCATTATATATGCGTTTATAAAATATTATTTTTGTATTTTTTTCAATCTGTTTTGGTACTTTGTAAATTAGACCTCTGTGATCGGATATGCCTAATTCTTTTACAGATGCTGTAAGTTTACATGTATTGGTAAATATAAGATCTATGCAAGTTGAACTAGTGGGGGTTACTCTAGTTGCACGAGTAATTAATTGATAAAGATTAAGTTCTAGCATCTTATTAATTAACTTTTGGCATGTGTTACTGTTTTCAAACATATCGATATTGAAATCACCTGTGATAATAATATGTTTATGGCTTTCAGTTTTTATTTTATCTAAAAGTATATTTAAAAAATTGAAAAATATATCTATCTCTCGTTCCGCTCTATAAATAACAATTAAAAGAATATTTGGTTTCAATTCAATTGCACAACATTCGATGACATAATCCGCCGTTAAATCCTTTATATCTATACGCTCTTTGTAAGTGGTTCCTTTCTTCAAGAATATAGCAACTCCTCCCCCTTTGTGAGTTTTCCTGCAGTATGCTGCTGCGAGCATATAGTTAGGTATTTGTACATAGTTCTTCATATTTTCAGTAATCCATGTTTCCGATATACATACTGCATCAAATTGTCCTTCGTTCGTGATGGATTCAATGAGATCAACTTTGTTACCTAAACTTTGCACATTCTGTATCCATATATTAAACTCAGCGGTAGGTGATTTAGTGTTTATGACTTGGGGTAACGCTTGATGTTCTGTCTTCGTGAGTATAGTTTCTTCTGGAGATGGAGAGACGAAAGGAATTATTTTGACTGTTTCTTAAATTCGTTTGGTTGTATGTAGTCTCATTGCGGAGTTTGTTTTCTATTTCAGTATAGTTTGTATAATATTCAGTGTTTTTGTTTACAGTTATTATTTTCCCTTCTATGTAGAGCTGGTTATCTCGAATCACAGCATGAAGACCCCGTTTCCTGGCATTTAACATCTCATCTCGCATCAGTTTTCTATCCGCGCGCATTTTCTCATTCAATATTGGGGATATTGCTATTCCTGTGCTTCAAGGCACAGGAATAGTGCAATAGGTAATAGCGATTTTCTATTAGATATTTGGTCATTCGTTTACTAATTAATTCTACGATTAAGGGTCTAATTTTGTTCTGATATTTCCCAATTCTTCGTGTTTCTTCAATATATCCCGTAAGGTCAATATTATAAACATCATAGAATATGTTTATCAGCCTTGATTGTAAGGCGCCTTCAGGTTCATTATATATGTCTTCAATTCCATATAAAACGAATGACTTAGAGTTATCATCGGATTGGTGGATAATTTCAGTCGGTTTCTGACTGGTTTTCCCTAGTTCTTCAATTTCGTTTCTTAGTTTTTCATTTTCTCTTTTCATAGTCGCTATATCTTGAGTAAGTTTTTCTATTTTTATTTCCTGTTCAGTGTGTTTCTGTTTTATCAAATCAAAGTCGTGTTTTATGTCTTGTTTGAGTTGAGTAATGGCGCCTTTTATTTCTGATTGGATGGTATTTTTAATTTGAATTAGGATGGAAGAGTTATTTTCTTTTAGCTTTTCTGTGATCATGGAACTTAAGTTGTAAAGGGTTAACTCAGTTGAGGAGCTAGTTTTTGGAGACAGCGTTTCACTCATCGTATCACCTAAAATGCTTAAATCGTTAAAGCTAGTAGACTGCTCTCGATGTTTTCTCATAGTCACGTTACTAACACCTGCGTTGTCTTGATGCTCAGGATGCGGGTGATGACGAAGCGGTGTGTTGCTATTGTCCGTTTTCGGCTTTTTGCAATGGCAAGATTGACAAATCCATATTTTCTTATGTTCTTTGGTCATGGTATTATAAAATCTTTGGCAAGAAACGTTCGCACAGTCCAAATCGTATTTATCATTGCATTGTGAGCAGACTAAATATTCTCGATGTGTTATCTTCTTTAAACAGCCAGCGCACTGTATTTCAGCCATGCTGGTACAGTGAATTATAATTATTTTAGTTAACTTTCATCCAAAATTATTTTCTTAATTATTGTTCGATTTGTAAGTTCTTATTTATTTTCGTTTTATTATTTAATTTTTATTTTAATTTATTGTCTGTAAGTTTATACACAATCCCATTTAAATATATATTTGTATGTCAGTCCATTTTTTTATTTATTTTTATTATTATTTATGTTAATACACTATCACATATAAAGTTTTTTAATGTATGCAATAGTATTTTTCGAGAACTATCATACACGTAGCGCCATCTAGCGCCGAGTGGCGACACTACTAAAGTATTCACTGTGCGGAGGTAAGATTAAAATTAAAACGGTGATTTTAATTTTTAATAATATTTGTTAATCATTTAATGAATTTATTTCAAAATTTATATAAAAGGCTTTATATTGTTGTTTAACACGTTTTCAGATGTATTTCACAGTTTTAACTTGATACACTTTGTTTTTAAAACTTGATTCACTTTGTTAGCATTAGTTTTTCAATCACTATTTTATAACGAGTTCTATGTTTTACGTGGAGATAATACTGTCACTGTTCACTCACTTTACTATTATTCGAAATATAGTAATTTAGCGCGAAAACACTTCTACTAAATATTTTATATCATAAAAATATACGGAGCCTAATCGTTTACGTGCGAGAAGCGGCGGTAGGCCAGATATAAACTTGCATTGAAAGTTCATGAATGAAAAGTGTTACGAGAAAAGCATACTACAAATGGTACTTACCTACTTAGGCCACCAAAGAGCCCTGACAAAATGTAATACTATTTCTAGTTATCTATTTTTGCCCAGACGTGGCGAAATATAAGAACCTAAAAATAAATAGTCCAAAAACACTAATTAATTATTAGGCTAATAAGACATCAATAACGCGCTCTGGTAAACTGTTTACTATATGTTACTTATTTGTAAATCATAGAAAAGATAAAGCTGTTGCAAAATTTATTTACATCCTCTATTCTCGCCTTAATTTCTGTGCACTTAATAGGGTGTATATTTTTTAGTTGCCCACTATCATCAGCCTTTGCGAATATTGCTTCATTTACATAATCATAGGCCAGAAGCTTTATCGAACTCCTCACATTCAACACAACACACTGAAAACTATAACCTTATCGATTCTATGAACAATACGCTTGCGAGGGAATCGGTACGTCAAGATTAAAATAAATTATAACTTAAAAAACCAGTGTTTATGGTAAATCGAACTAAAAAGTAAAAAATAAAGTTCAATGTAAAAAATAACAAATTAACGAGAACATTAATGTCATTGTTAGAATAATAGGGACGTTCGCTATCGATTGTTGTGTTTTGTTTACATTTTCATTTATTACAAAGATACCTTACTATTTTCATTTCGAAATGCAGTATTAGTGTAAGAAGTATTTCGTACAAAGCACCCCACATTTTCCTGATTACTTTAATGACATTACTTTTCTCGTTGATTACTTAATTCTTATATTCAAATTTATTTTTACTTTTAAGTTCGGTTTACGATTAAAGCTTCTATTTTATTAAATTATAATTTATTAGTTCCATCTTACTATAGAAGCGTCATTTTTCATACTTCATGTTTTTTCATGTTTCATTTTTCGTTTTTATGAATTTTGTTTACGTATTTTCCCAGTTAAATAATTCTTTTATTGTCATCGGTATCTAATAAGATTCGGTTAGAAGATTCCGTTACAAACAACCAAACAGGTGAAATTAATATCGTTAATATATTATAGTTAAACATCAAATGATAAAAATCAGTAGGTACCAGTAGAATTGAGTCGAGGATCGATCAAGCTAGATGTCATTTCTAAAGAAATCATGTTTATACGTACAAATCTGAAATGTAATCGGATCATTTTAGCTTATTACTTAATTTGTGTTATCACTACTGTGTAAAAATAAATAGTTAGACATGACATCTATCTGAGCCCTTCGGACGACTAAATAGAAATAGTACCTAGGACTAGGGACTACTTGTAATACATTAAGTGTTTTTAATACTTGCGTAATATCGAACCACTACTCTTTAAAATAGTACCCTAACCATGCATATTATCAATAAGCCTGGAAATCATAGCTTGACAGAAAAAAAAATATTTTTATAATAATCTGCATAGTGGGAACCCTAGACCAAGATAGTGTATTTTCATTAACCATTAATGAAATTGATTATCACAAACAATAGTCCATCTACGTCTAGTGCTGTCACTTAGCCGTTTTCCACACAAATAAAAAATCTATAATTATAAGCTATGTGGTAATTTCATTCTACACATAATTTTCTGAGATTTCTATATGCTACTGTATTTATCATGTCTAAGACTATACAGGTATTATTATTTTAGTGTATTTATCATTAATACAAAACATATCGTTAAATAGAGCGTTTAATATTTTCATCGATATAAAATTGGAATCTTGATCGTGGCTTGCGAGTGGCCTGACTGAACCCTTTCTAGCAATGTGTCATATCCATAGAGGTGGACCTCACTGGGATTTCATAGCGTAATGCGAAAACGATGATTTCCTGACTGCAACTAAAATATTTTGAATAAGAATTTTGCAATGGATCATTAACTTTAAAAAAACAAAGGGGGGTGGTTCACGATCGAGTGTCACAAGCTCAAAGTTTTCAAAATTCAATAGATTTCGGAAATTTATAGATATACAATCTATTTTTATGTCGTCCTTATTCAAGGTGATTGTGAGACCGTCATTAATATCAGAGATGTTTTATTTTTGAATAAATAAAATGTCGGAACCAATTTTTCTTTTAAACATTACATTAAAGTTAATGTAAAAGTAACCTTTATTATATTTGGTAAATAATGAAGAATAGGCTATAATATTCCGCACACATGTGGTATTCCGATGGTCTGATCTCTCATTAATAAAAAAAAATTCATGCAGAAGTGTTGTACCATTTTTCGTACAAGTGGCCTCCTGATAAGTGAGCGATACGAACGAGCAGTCAATATGCTCTCGGAAATGTGTCGATGTCATCTGAATCGGAGGAGCCGGAGCGAATATAGTCACAATAAAGCTTGAGTCACGGTCCCCTGTCAATACAAAATACAGGGAAGGAAATAAAAAATGATACTTTCTTGTTTTTTAAATTTAATTTTTACTGTATCAACTTTGGAAGTTCAAACATGAAATCAAATTATTTTTTTAAATTTTCAATCTAATGTCTTATATTTAGAAAACGTCGCATTTTACTGTGTGTATATTAAAACACGCTATAGTAATTGTCTCATGACGATAGTGTACAGAAAATTGACGGTAGCACTTTCACCAAAACTCAAGAGAAGTATTGAATAGGTAAACAGTTATTTTACTATCAAAACGCCTTGACAGTTTTCATCAAAACTATCCTTTTTTGTTTTGTCAAAGTGCCTTACAAACTACTGATGAACTAGCGGCCGCCGCTGCCTAATAACAACCTATGAACTTTACAGCTATTATGAGAATTCGAAATACTAATTTAAGAATAACTATATGTGAAATATTTATATAATAGTTTTTAAAAAACCTAAAAATATTTAAATTAAATAATAAAAGCAGTGATTACCTTTATGTTTTATGACATCGAAAGTTGAACTCGCTAGCCACTCCACCGCTGCAATGTACTACGCAACCCTTATTTTCCACTTTTTCAATACAAAGTTAGTTTACAACTCCCGAACAATACCCATGAGATAAGTTGTCCAATGTTTATAGACGGCCACGATATTGAGACGTAAATAGACCCTCATCAGTTCAAGTGTCAGTACAAAGACTCAGCTTTTAATAGACACATCTGACTCACCGTACCTTTCGAAAATCGAAGCAAGTGGACATACCCAGTAGATAAAGTCGAAGATACAATGAAAACACAAGAAGCTTATGACAAAAGCTGAAAACGTCTAAGTGCCTTATTGTTTAATATTAGAAAGCCGCTTAGAAATCCTAACAAAATGACATGTTTTATGGATTGATTGATATGCCAAAAAAGACTGGCGTCGCGAACGGTACATGCCTTACGGAGAAATGGGTGCTCTCAAATTCCAGATCCACCATTTTATATTTAAAAAGCATTATCATTTGTCTGAGTACATGCAAGTGCTATACTGAGATATCTGCCAAAGTACATTACTACTGAAACATATTTCTGCTGTAATCAAAAGCTATATATAACTGAACATTACGCGATAAAAGTGCACAGCGGGCTTTCTGGTCATGGCGTAATCAGGAAGCGTGTAATCGAGCTAACATTAGTACACACCGTTTCGATAAACGAAATAATAGTAAAATTAACACATATTGCCAGAGTGAATTTTGTATAAAATGTATGTCCGTAATGGGCTTTTAGCTACCGTAATAAATATTATCAAGGCCGTAAAAGAGCAATAACGATAAATACGTAGTGGAAGAAAGTAAAACAATACAGCGTAACAAAGGTTTAATAGGGTGCATGTCGTGGTTTGTGTAATTAATTAAATTGACCCTTACCCAAGGCCGCAATAGTACCCAAATGATATATCAGTAAACTCTATTTAAACCTTAGCGCCATGGAATAAAGGCAGTTTTAACGTCTATCTTGTTTTAGTCAAATTTTCTAAGACTTTGGTATTTATTCGATTTGAACTGTTCATCCTCTGATTTCCTAGAGGGTTAGCCATTAAGGGAGTAAGTTCATCCCTTTGTTTCGAGGCACAATTTAGGGTTATGAGTAACTTTGTGTGCAATTACTTTCTCATACATAATATGTATATTTCCAAATAAATATTAAATGAACATCAAAACTCTGAAACTTTCTCCTCTGCACTAACGAGAAAACTTATTATCTGACAAATATTTCAAACGCTTATTTTAGTAATAATAAGACGAGATAGTCGATTTATAATGTTGTCCCTCAGTTTACCTGTCTAATAAATGATAGATAATTACTGTCCCGTTTACCAGAAAGACAAATCGAATCGCAAATGAAGTAAATTTATTCAACACATTTTTATATGCGAATTTCCAATTGATCGTATCAACTTAGTCCATACGAATTAAAAAAAGCAAGGCAACAGGATATCGAGTCTATTTTATGAATTCGTAGTATTCTGGCGTGACTTATTGAATAACGGAGACTTAAGAGATAGCAAAACTTGCAACATCAGTAAAAGGCATTCATTAGGTTGGAGAAGATGTTAAACAGTACTATGTTGATTTTATTTTTGATCATATTTCGATTATAATGCTATGAATTGCTATTACTAAGCTTTATATTGTTTTCACCTGACCTCCAGTTTTGTCACTGCACGCTCTAACCTAAGGTATATAAATATTATATTTAGTCTTACACATTTCAATTAATAAAGTATACACGATTATATTGTAGAATGTAAACAAAAACCTCCTCTCCACTTGATCTGAAAAACGAATTGAAATGTCCTTTGTTCTAATTCATATTTTGTAGTTTCCATTCGTGCCTACGTCACGTACAGGATTACGTGACTTAGCCATTATCCCAGCAACAACGTATTGCACATCCATTTAACGATCTGATACAGAATCGAAAAGGTACATTTTTGTATTTAAAAAATTCAAGAAATGGTTAAGGAACAATATCATATTACATTTGTCGTATTCTAGAGAGAGATATTCTAGAGACATATAGTCACGACTATCTCATACAGGAACAAGATTAAGTATATTAACATTAGGACTTTAGATACAGGGATAGATGCCCAAAGATCATGGCAGGAGACCTATTATGATCCATGTTTTCAATGTTTAACCATCTTGTAATGCTGCCGCTGCCGTAAAGAAAGAGCTGTGGGTGATATAATAATAAATAACAAAATTAAACAAAAAAACTCCAGGATCTCGGGCCTCTTGAGAAGATCTGTGTGGCAATCTAATCGTATATGATTAAAGTGAAGATTTTAAGGTAATTTATAACTTTATGTATCCATTGTTCTTCAACTACTTCTCCTGTCTGCTTGCGACAATATCACAGAGTGCAGAGGGCAGAGGAGTCGACAGGATGCCGCTTTATTTATAACTTACTTACCTTACTCGGCTAGTCTGTTTCGATTTATAAGTAGTTAAGTTTAGATTTATTACAAGAAACAATTATCATCATCTTTAAGTTATACCATTTGTTTATCACCATATAACCCTGTCACAGTTACAATATCGGTTAACTACATACTACCTATAGGTACTGCTGACCTCCTTTTAATTAGTTTAATGCGACATGGTTTTTGGCTCAGTGTATCCTATGTACTCGAAGTTCGATCGTTGAATTGAGTCAGATTGGCATGAACTAGCAAGAGAAGTCATTTTATTTCTATTGATAAGTTCAGTAAAAGATTTCTTTTTCGTATACCCAGGAGAAAAACACAAAACAAGTTCATCTCATAAAAGCTGTTCAAGGCAACGATAAATATCAAATATATGATTTTATTTAGTTGAATTCATCTTATAATGAAGAATTTTACTAAGCCGCTTTGTAAAAACGGATATCCTCTTCCGTTTTTCATGTGGTAGGGTACTATTTCATAGAAGTTGAATATTGCGGCGGATACTCGAGAGATGAAATTGTTGCTTGTTAACACCAGTGTTGTGTGTCACGTTTACTATATCTTGGAAAAGAAGATTGACCATATATCAGTTTATTTAAGATCCTCTACATGAGAGCGTTTCTGTGTCGAGCGCGTTTACCTCTCATTCAGTTACTGTAATTCATTTTTTTTTTCTAATAAAACTCGGTCTTTTCTATAAGGGAGACTTCATCCTTGAAATTTTCAAAAAATATTTTTTTTTTATTACGGATTTCTAAGTCTTAATCTACATGTAAGTAGAAATAAATCTGTCGAAGCGTTTCCCGAATTTCGAACGTTTACGATATTTGAAACGCGTTTGAAGTTGATACCGTCAGCGCGCTCTACCCGTCTCAGCGGGGCAAACACATTTTTAAAATGGCTGACATTCTCCTGACCGCTGTAATTAACATATCGACCTGAAATTTTGAGAGCATATTCAGAAAATATGTCTTCACGGGATAACGGATCTCTTTTTCGATAGATACATTTTTGCATTTATTATTTATCTTTTTATGCGAAAAAAAACGCGAAAATTCGATTTTTTTTTTATTGCCGCCATTTTTCGAAATTTGTACTAAACGAAAAACCCATCCGTCTTTCCATGGCCAAAGGGTCACACATTGATAATATGCTTTGAATTTGTGTTTCATATCAACAAAGAGGGTGCAGTGATGTCAGCCGTTCACCTCCCGCGATTTGAGGACTTGTTTTCGCGGAGCTGCAACGGCCGCAATTTTGGTTTTTTTTTTAATTTAACTTTCTGTATATCATGAATAAAAGCAAGAAAAAAACCTCACTCAAATGGCTTTACTCTTTTCCTTTAAAAAAAATAAAACGTAAACACCTGAAATATGGCACTCCAAGGACAAAGCCTCCCTTAATAGGTATTATGTTAATTTCATAAGGGAAAAAGAATGTTTAATTAAAATTTAATACCATGCTAAAATCTATGTATATAGTATTTGGCCATGTCCTTTGCTAACATGATTATTTAATAGATACCATCACTGAGTAACGCTTAGAATTGGAATTCAGTTCTTGTGATAAAGAGCCATTATTTACGTTTTTAATGTTATTATTGATTTGAAAACTTCTTTAGCATCGTTGTGATTTGAAAGTCGATGAAAGGAAAAAGCGACTGCAAAAAGAGACAGACACATATATTCATAACATTTAACGTAGGAGAAAATGAGATAGGAAGCACTATACAGTGTCTCTTTGAAACGAAAAAGCGACAGTAAAAAGAGACAGACGCATAAATTCATAAGGAAAATGAGGTCACGTGCATTATGTACGTGTGTAGTACGTGTTTGTGTGCGCATGCGTAGCACAAAGCTTGAGAAAAGGCATCACACCAACCGTGGTATTTTGTATACGTGTATATATTATTTTTGAAGGTTTCACTTCTACCACGTGTGAATTGCACACATATTTTTTATTCCAATTTTCAAATACAAATAAAAAATACATGGAATACCACGAGCAACGTGAGTTGTTGCTTAATTGAATAGTTTATGTTATAATATCTCAGTTATGCTGATGAAATTTAATTTTTGGCACAGAGCTATGGTTTTGTTCAGTTAGTCTTCCGCTCGCCTCCGTGATGTTAAAAGATAACTTACGTACAGTCCGTTCCTTACGGAATTTAATGTAAATATAAGGATTAAATTCTTTAAAGTCAAATGGTGAAGTTTCATTTAAACCCCATAATCTAACACGCTTTTGATAAAAGCAACCGAAATTAAAAAAATGTGTCTCCACTTAGCATATGTTGCGTGACAACTGTACTATATACGGCTTGAATGCTTGATTTCAGAGTCATTTCGAACAACACGTCATCCGTCTTTAAGTACTTTTATTTTGAACTGAGTTATACAAAATAAAAATTATCAAAGGGTTTTAAACACCTGTTATGTCACTTTTATAGTGACATTTCGTTGTTAACCTTTTTGCTACGAGATTAATAATTCGACGTTAAATATTAAAACCGCTGACCATTACAAATTATTTATAACATAAAAGTTGTATATTTTTGTAATAGTCTTTTAAATCGTTGATTCGTTAAGATATTCTTTATTGAGCACGCAGTCTTATATAAAAGTATACTGCATTGAAACTTAGTTATAAATTGAATTTTTATTACGGAAACCTAATACAATCTTGTATGTCACGTTGAAAATCTAAATAATTCAAAGACGTTTAGATAAATGGCCCATTTACATGTAAAATAAACATATATATTTTAATTTCAAAACCGTCAGTCAAATTCACAGAGATTCAGATAGATTGATTAATTGACACAGCAACATGTGGTAGACATATCGATTAAGTAAGTCTAATGCAAATATACTTTGACGGGTAATTTAATATGATCTATACATTTAACTATATTTAACATTATTATTTTTACCGAATGATTTTAGACGTTTTTGGAGTTTAACTACTTAAGAATCGTTTCATTTATAGCGCACGGTATGAAAAATACATGGGTAGTAAAATCAAACGTTAACAAAAAGTGAAGGGTCAGTTTGGGCACCTTCCGGACTTGGGGGAGGGAGGTGGTGAAACCTCTATGGATACTCCGGCCTGGCTTCGAAGTTATGTCAGACTCGTATTGACCAAAAACACCACCTGAGGTTGGCTTGTACCCGGGAAGGGTCAGAAGCCTTCATCTGAGGCGACCGCCCTTCTAGAGAGGGGCAGGGCAAGCGCTACTCACCGAGGTGATGATGCGCATAGAAAAATTGACTGGCTCCCAGAGGGGGGGTCAGTCGACAATTGAGAGGACTGGGGTAGATCTGAAGGGTCTGTCGTGACTCTATTTTTGGCGGATTCCTGTGCCTCTAAGGGGTGGTTCCGGTCGGCCGAAAGATGATTAGGTTGATCCGTCAAGACGGATTTAGGTCGTCTGGACAGAGGATTTAAGGAAGCGGAAGGTGACTCTCTGACGTTTTGAAAAACGTTCAGAGGCCTTCGTAAAGAATTGTAATAGTAGTAATTTGAAGTCCTACGTAGGAAGATGTTTTGGACCTCCTGCAATTTGTATAGGACTGATGCTTTGCATGTGAGAAGAGCGGAGACGCGTAGGTCGCTGGCAAACCTTGTAGAGCATTCGCTTGTTGCGAAGTGATGCCCCAACATCGGGTTGAGGCGCCTCAAGGATAAACCGCGCGTTTCGAGACACTCTCTTGACGGGAGGAGAGAACGACAATTTTTGATCTAGGGTGATCCCTAGAAATTTAGCAGTACGCTACCAAGGGATGGACTTCCCCTGGAATCGGGGTGGGTTGTAGCGGGTCGGAACACACGAGCGTTTGGCGTCATCAAACAGCGGAGGACTTATCCGGGCTTACATCGATGCGCCACCCTACAGAGTATGGAAGTGATGGCGATCGGGTCGGCACTACTACCTTTTTTGGGTCTTGAGAGAGAGGCGATACAAGGGTGTTAGCACAGGTGACAACCCAGGCGCACAATACCTCAGTACTCTTGCTGGTATGTCACCAGGTCCACTGTCCTTATTCACATTCAGACTAAGCAAGACTCTACGGACCTGCTTATTGTGAATTGTGATCTCTGACATCGAATAATCACAGCGAGGTATGTTTGGTGGGGCCCGATGTCTAGACGAGAATTTCTCGCAAACGGAGAGGTAAATAAACTTGCTTTCTCAGCTGCAGAATGAGCCAGTGACCTGTCAGGCTCCAGCAAAGGTGGTAGCATATGATGGCAGAAATTCGCTTCGACTGACTTCGAGAGGGACCAAAACTGTTTACTTCCATTCGGGTAGAGTTTGGTTTTAATTCGGCTGATGTGGTCGAATCTCGCTTGACTTGGCGGCCGTATTATAGGCTCTCTTCTTCACTCGGATTCTCCATGCATGAACCTTGCGATCATGGATTTGCACCCAAGTTTGGTAAGCAGACTGTTTACAGGCCCTAGCACGAGCACAGGTCGCATTATATCAACGTCGAGACTAGTAACGAAGCGGGATGTCGAAGAATGGAAAAAAATACTCCATTCTTTGCCGAATCACATCCGCGATCGCATCAGCGGTGCACGAAGGGTCGTTCGAAGACAAGCAAGTTTGCCGCCAGGGATAAGATATAAAGAAATACCGACTGCGTCTTGCAACACCGTACCCGCCTCATGCCCCTAGAGCTATCATCCGAAGGAGAGCAGATCTATAAAAATTTCACCACACAATGGTCACACCACAGACACGATCCCAGTGGAGCAGAGCAATACCGAATATTTGTGTAGATCAGTTATCTGCAGTAAGTCAAGACAATTAAGTGTGTGGCCAGCAATATCTTAATCGACCAGCTGAGTAAGATTTAGCGTAGACCAGTATATGGAGAGCAAAATTTTCGGAACTATTATTATTACGATATCCAAACCAAATTCCAATCATGAAGTTTATGGACAGAACCTCTTCCCGTCTCCGAATAATATATTAGTATCCTTCAGTGGTATTGGTATTCCTTAGTACGTACAAAATAATTAAAATCCCTATACTTTGTTTCCATAAGTCAATAAGCTACAACGAATTGACTTTGTTGTGTAGCCATGTAACACTCCAAACCGTTTTATGATAATGAGGAGTCATGACAGAGTCGGTAACATACGCATAAACATCGAAAATACACAACCAAAACGAGACATTCAGTTATAAATGTTTTGAGTAAGACCAATTAACTTCACGTGAACAGCCAGATTGATATTAAAACTGTTTTATCTATGACATAATATCGACTGTAAGTATATTTAGGTCAATGTGAGGCAACAAAATCATCGCGCAAATGCTGTGAGTAAACATATCATGCATTACACATCCGTGGATTACCGCATGCTAGAAAAATTTAACGTGGAATGCAATATAAACAGTAGTACGCCTACGATGGTTTACATTTTTGTAGAACGTGTAATTTTAATATCGCAGGAGCTTAAATAATCTAGGCACATTTACACAAAACTTCAGTGGTAAAGACCTTGAAATGAAATTTGTTGATAAAATATAAAATAGCATTACCTATTGGAGGATTATAAGGAATATACTATTTTCCGCACTACGCGCTTAATAGAGTATCTTGTATTGAGTATTGAGGATGACCGTTGATACAGTATCTTGTATCAACGTCCGAATAGCACTATTTATACTCAGCTGTCAAAATATCATACTCTTTATATCATTCGCGGTCGTATTGTAAAAGGCCTAAAATATCAGTGTCTATCATAATTAGTAGCAATATAAACTAATCAAAAACAATTTTCCCATAAAAACCAAGAAAAGAATTAAGAGGGGAAGTTATCGCACTCTACTACAGCTACCCATTGACAGAATATGCGATGTAATACGTAGCAGATTTTTAAGTGTTTTATTTTAATGATAATTAATGGTTATGTGACGAAAAAGTCACAAACGCTGTGTATCAAAACCTCGAGTTCCAAGAGCTTGATTATTGTTAATTTAATCTATGATGCATTAACAAGCGATTCTAATGGCTATTTGAAAAAAAAACTTATGAAAAAGTTACAAAAAATGGTTGCCAGCTTCCCCTCGCAACCCCTCAGGTTACCCAATAAGTAAAACAGAGGTTGCAGTGTAAGTTTTAAAATATGCCAACGTTACCACCGCACTTTAGTTAATATTGATACGACATGCCTAAACACTATCAAAATAAAATCTTTATTTAAAATCTTAACTCAAATGCAATAGTAATGTTTGCATATTTGTCAGCTTAGACTCAGAGGTCGGTAAATCAATGTTCACTTTTATCACATTTAAAAAACGTAACTTATTTTTTAATCAATTAATACATGAAATCCTAAAAAATAAGGTTTTAGGATTCCAGTTGAACACCCAAGTATTTACACGTGTGATCTGTGAGACAATTGTATACAAAAGTAAGTTGCGTTCCATCCTTGCCTGAGCCACAAAATACCCTTCTCATGTCAATTAATTTCGAAAACCTATTGTAGACGCTTCATAAAGGAAAAGCTTTCATTTTCATTCAACATAGGTATTTCTGATTTTCACACGAACGAACGAATTTTTTTTTCGTATACTTTGCAGATTCAAATTCAGTAGAGCGACAAAAAAATAGTATTGTCTTTAGATTTAGGTGAGAGAATCAACTCAACACATCACTTCACTTAAGTGATTAGAACAGCGCAGACAGAAAAAGATCATTTTATTCACAAGAGACACGCTATAGTTCAGCCACAAACTGTTTAAAAATGCGACGAACCCACAACCAAGCAAGAGCTTCAGGAGTTTATCCCCAACGGCTCCTAAGACAAGCCAATTTTTCCAGTTTGATTAGACAAAAAAATACGTACATACAATCACGCCTTTTTCCCGCAGGGGCAGTGGTGTGTTGGGAGGGGAATGCGGTGGAACAACGTTCCCTTACCTTTTTTCAGAACCGGAATGCGTTCCAGTACTTTTTTACAGAATATTTATATTTGTATAGTAAGAATAAGAATAAATAAAAACTTACATGGAAAAAATAGTATGCTGAAAATAGGACTTTTTTGGCTCCCACTATGCGTTCCCTTACTACTTTTTTACCAATACATCACTGCGCAGGGATAGGCAGAAATCACAAAAAAATACATGAAAATAATTGGTAATTAAAATACTTAGTTGTTACTCAAATCTGAAAAATAGCCTAACTCCTATTTATTTTAGGAGACAATGAGATTGTCTTTTGTCAATAAAAATAAATAAATTATCATTACTGGTAATATTGCTATTAGGCGCTCAAGGCTAAACTGTATAGATAAGCCTTGGGCGACTATTCTCAGGGATTCAAAAACACCTTTATAAGGATACACTTTTATAAGGGTTACACATTGAATCTGTCACAGAATTATTCCTGTATCACTTATTTGGGTGTTTTCAACCTGTTTTGCGTCGAACACTTATAAAAGTGTAACAGATATAATGTTTTCTGTTACCAATCTGTTAGAAACTGTTTTACGTTTAACTATCTATGTGTATACACAGTACACCAACATAGGCATTTCAAAGTACCCAAATCATTAGTAAGCTGTCGCATAGTTATGCCAATGTGAACCTTATTGACTGTAATAGATATTAACACTTATGAACCGGTATTTTCTAAAACAGATTCAAAGTGTTACAGTTTCTTTCTGTTTAACTTTTAAAACAGAAATGAAAAACAGTGTTCAGAACACTCTATTCGGATACCGCTAAAAGCCCTGACTATTCTAGAGTGTTTGAACAATTTAAGCACCTTTTTGTAGTATGTATTTTATATTGTTGAATATTTTAAAAAACATAAGGATCAAAGGCCAACTGTGCGTGTCCACTCATACACCTCGTGGATTTATAGCTCGTAGCGTTAAATACATTCGCTTATCGTGAACCACTCTCTGCGCTGTAATAAAAAGCGACATAGTCCTTTTAGTTTTTATTGTCCTCTCAGCGTTAATATAGAACTTTTTATGTTACTTTACCGGAGAAGGTTTTAACGCCATTTCGTTGAATAAGCAATTTGATATAAATAAATGTTGCGTTAAAAGAGGGTGTGCTTGTGAGTAACGTTATATATTTAAAGATTATGTATGATATTTATAGAATATTATATTAATATTATTATAGTAAACTGTAGTAATGTGTATATTTTATTTTTTTTATAAATATATAAAAATAATTTTAGATGAGTTTAATATAACACGTTGTTAGTCACAGATTTTCGACTTAACCTTGGCTATGAACATAATTTTCCTTTGTAAAATTTACTTGAATCGACCGATTTGCAAACCTCGACACAAAGTGATTAAAAGTAATTAAGTAGAGAGAATCGCAACGTTGATCGAAATAGATCAAAGCAAGCATACCTCTTTGCAACATTACTTGCAATTATAATAGCGTGCGTGCAGATCAATAAGCTCTTTCAGGTCTTAACGAACACCATCTGGCCTCAAAGAGCCCTGTGTTGAGGCAGATAACGCTGGTCGATGATCCTTCGTACTTATGTTTATAGCTTGGAAGAGTATAAAACAATGCTGATCATGTAGTGACGTGACCTACTTCCAAAATCAGTTTAAAAATGTATTTTATATCTGACACAAAACTTACAAAATAATATATAAGTAACATAACAGTAACTTCACAATTTTTCATGTAGCTTACAATATTTTGAAATATATCACAGAAAGTGATAGGGGGGCTAAGAAAGATACAGAAAGTGGTGATATATTGTCATAACGAGTCGGTTTGTAAGAAGACTGCTGGAAACACCCGCGGCAGTTGAAGACTGCCTAAGAGATGGAATAATATAATAATACTATAAGCAGCAAACGGGCACCTACGGGATGCGCGCAAACCGCCAGGACTCAAGAAGTAGGGAGTCCGAATGTTCTATGTCCAAAGAAGAAAGCTACATGGACTGCAAAAAAATAAAACATAGACTGCAGAAAAATAAAATTTACATTAAACGTCAGAACCAAATCCTTTTTGCGAATGAGATTTGAACTCATGACTTTTTATCCACTGCATTAATCTGTACAAATTGTGGGGATTTACGCATCATCATCATCAGCTTATTTATATTCCCACTGCTGGGCTACAGGTCTTCCCTATGGAGGGAACACTCTAACTACAATGGGCTACAATACACCATGGGGGTCCGTAGCCAGTGCCGGATTAGCTACGTACGAAGAGAAGAAAAAGCTACGGGCCCCGCGCATTTGGGGGCCCCGCGCACCAACGCTTCCTGACTGTAAAAATGTGTCCATTTAAATCGAAGTAGGAAAATATTTTTAGTCTACTTTGACTTTGAAATTGACTTTTAAAAGTAAAAATTCGCAAGTTTTGAGTTGATACCCTGTTCATCCAAACCAAGCAAGTTAACAGCAATACTATTTACACGCAATGTGGCTAGTATTATTGACAACAATAATCACGAGGCTCTGGAACTACAAGCTTACAGGCGTTTGTTAAATAATTCTTTACAATTTCTGTCTATATCTTCCCAAACCTTGAAATTGTCCTACACATTTATTAATCTCTCGTTATCACCAACTGCAGTGGTGAAAGATCTTTCTAAATATTGAGTCATGTTAAAATGAATTGTGGCACACGATGAGGCAAAAACGTCTCAATCATCTGAATACAATTTACTTTGAGAAATTTACAAGTTTGTATCTGTTTTGTTTTTTAATGCTATAACTTAATAACCTTAAGCAATTTAAGGGCCCCTTGATAGAATTTGCTACAGGCCCCGCACTGGCTTAAAATCCGTCACTAGCCGTTGCGAATTGTGGATGCTAAGGACTGCAAATGTATTTAAGACCAGCGGCTTAACGTGCCTTACGAAGCTTCCGAGCTCGAGATAGTAAATTTCCGGTCACCTGTCCGATAATCCACCCTTGTGAAAGTTGCTTAACCACCACAAACATGGATCGAACGAGCTAAAAGTTGCGCCACTGAAATTCCTCGATATATAAGCAAAATACTAATATTTGTAAAAAATAATAAAATATTTATAAAATTTAACACGCATTTGAGTTTGAATTAACTTTATTAAATATAAGAAAAATACACCTTCAACCATATGAAATTCTGACATCAAAGGCGGTAAAATTATACGATTGTAAATTTTGATATTTTTAAATTACGATATTCCATTGATATTTGATACTTTTTTAATTAACTTACTTTTTTATTAAGGCATTGGTGTGCTAAAATTGTGTCCTCGAAGTAAAAAAGATTTATTCATTATATTTTAGTCGGACTACCGACTTTTTTTCCATATTCGCATGTGGAAAAAAGCTGGATAAATTGTAAAGATTTGGGTAACAATGACAATTAATAATAATAAATAATATTCCTTACATTCACACCAATTAGCCTTGCTCAAAGTAAGCACTAGAAGGCTTGTATTATGGATACTAGGGTAACGGATAGACTTACATATATGATACATAGATATGTTATAATTATACAAGTACTAGCTTTTACCCGTGGCTTCGACCGCAAACTTTTTTTTTCAATAAAATGTTACATTCACATTTATAATATTAGTAAGGATTTACAAAATACCCATGACTCAGGTACAAATGCTTATATTCATCACACAAACATCTGCCGCTTCCGGGATACGAACCCAATACCGTCGGTGCGTAAGGCTGGATCCCTACCGTTGCACCAAACGGTCATCAGTTCTATATCGATATCGATTGTTAGATTTTTTTATGCATTTATTACCAAGATACCTTACTATTTTTACTTCGAAGGCAGAGTTAGTGTAAGAAGAATGTCGTACAAAGCATCCCACGCTTTTCTTACAATGACATTAATTTTCTCGTTCATTAGATTATCTTATATTTTTTGCGATAAAAGTGTTTTCTAGTTTGTGTATACTATAATTTATATTTCGAATCGTGAATTCTTTCATACTTCATGTCATTTATTATAATTTCTTAGATTTTCGTATTTTGAAATTGTTTTGAACTTTCTCCAACGAATTTGTTTTTATAAACTAAAAAGAAAATTTAGTGTAATGGATCTCTGATAAGTGTGCAAAACTGATAAGTTGGTGAAAATCGCGTTAGAAGATTCCGTACAAACATACGAGTGAAGTTAATAAAAGTGTGTTAAAAAGTACTTTGAAAGATTTAATCGGTTTTATTGCAAGAATAAATCACTTATATCAAACTCTTCATTTTGCAGGTATTTGCTGATTAAGCCTTTGCATTTTTTTGTGGAAACAAGTATATTTTGGTTATATCGATGAAAAATAACTTTCGCCAAATGACGTTGATGTGGACAAATAACAAAGAAATTGTTTTAAACTTCCATGGTAGCTAACATAAACTTCATTTGAGATGGAACTTTATCAGAACGGAGTACAAAGTTATTTGCAACTGCAAAAATCTCGAATATCCGAATGTATGGAGGGCGCCTGCCACGATTTCACACACATCATTATTTTTAAATATAGTGTGATCTTTCAAGATATAATTACGAAATATTATTCTTTTAATGCAGTGCCCTTATTTTGTAATGTGCACAGCTTTAGTAAATAAATAAAGTTTCATAAATAAATTTATCCTCATTCTTCAGAGGTCAGAATCGTAAAAATATCACAAGTAGGGGAGAGTAGGGTAATTGCGAACACCTAAGGGAGAAATGAAATAAAACAGAAGGAGTCAAAGTTATGGATGTTATTTATTATTAAAAGTTTACTTACATTAATAAAGCTTAAGGTCTCACAGTCAATGTGGATGAATTTTCAATAAAAAATCAAATACTTATAAATAAACAAAACCTTGGTGTTCGGGATTACCCCACAGCACGTGGGGTAATTACGGATAGTGTGAATTCCATCATTATTTAAATCACAGATAAATCCCTTTGATGAACTTTCACTCATCATAAAGTTTTCGTGGGCCCCATAGATTACAATTGTTACATTTTATCTTCATGCTTTTCGTCACAATGTTAGACACCTATTCCATAATACTCAAAAATTACGTAAAATTGTTGAAAAATAATGAAGTCAACATACTTTGTACATCGAGCGCGTTGTCACTTTACTGCTGTTTATCAGGCTTTGCATTATAGATCGACTTCCAATTGCATTACTGAGAATATGTTTCCACCCCTTTTAACATAGCCAAACATGGGTGTTCGCAATTACCCAGCGTTCGTATTTACCCACTCTCCCCTATAAGAGATACATGCACATAAGTGCTCTAAAGCCCTCTAAAGGTCAGTAATCTTTCCCTTTTGTCATAGACCACAACTTCCTTAGTTGTATTTTCATTGGACTACAGCCAAGACTTTTTTGGCTACCATTATCAGACGTTTTAATTTATTTAGCTAGCAACCATTGTGAAATGAAATTTCTGGGACTACTAAATTGAAAGAAATAACGTACACGCAGGATAGATTAAAGGTAAAAAAGGTTTGATAGTATGGTGAGTATTCTGCCTTTTTGGAGCTAACCGAACGCATGTGTCTGTGGCTTCGTAAGGGCAGTATCAATTTATTATTTAGTCTCAATAAATACCGATAGAGAAACACCCATTTTGTTTTCTTATTTTATAAAACTTTGCCTGAGAAATGTATAGTTAAAATCAAATTTAAATTATCATTACTGGTTATCATATTACATAATAAATTACATATGAGATATAAAGAATAATGTAATTAAATAAGACCACTTTAACCAGATAATCTGTGTGTTTAATTTTGTAACTTTTATTTAGTTCTGCCATGTTTAATTATATTATTCATTATTAATTATTCCTATCGCATAATTAAATAATATCTTAACCGGATTTTTGATGCGTTCATTCTTGTTTTTTATTTTTAATCCTGACATTTTGACTTCTTGACAGAAAGATGCGCTCATATGATATTTTATTAAAATAATATGAGTCACAAAGAGGATATGTTTTAAACATAAACATTATTTTCTCCTCATTAATGACTAGGCGATGCAGTCGCTAAGCATAAAGCTACGCTAGCACCATATATTGAAGCGCAGCGTAATACCTAAAAAAGTTTTTTTTTTGTTTCTATGGGAATTTTTGCGAATTTCAAAATTCGGGCTCTGTCACAATCTGGTCCTAAACCTGTTGATTCGATTCCACACAAAAAATAAGAAAATCGGGAAGCTATGGCGTAACAGACATTGCGCCATTGAAGCTGATCCATGGGATCCATCCTTCGCTCGCTCCGCTCCAAAAATATCTTTAGAAGATAAAATCATTTATACAAAAATAAATTTTCATCCTGTAAACAATGTACTTATACATTGTTTACTTACAGTAAATTATTTGTGATAAAAAGTGAGTTACAGATATCTGATTTGTTACAAATTTACTCAATATTAATTTGTTTCATATAGAAATATTAGTTTTGAAATTACTACATTTTTTTTATATTTCAACCCTCAAAAACTCGATAAGTCTAAATTGTATAGCTACTTATAACAGCTACCCAATAGTCGATTTAAACAGAGCATTATGATTTATGTATGTAACATAACTAAATACAGAACAAGGTGGTTACAAAATGATTGCGAAGAAGTCGGTCTCTCATTTTTAAATAAGACTAAAACGAACTTACACCAATGTTTTGAATTTATCCTTTACTAGGCAGTTGTTGGAGTTAATTTTATGTTTCTTTTTATATATATATTTCTTTTACAGTAAATTAAATAAAATCCTTTAATTGTGTATACAGCGCCACATTTTAAGAAGTTATAGTAGTATGTCAAATTTAATATAGTTATATATGTCCTTTCTAGATGTCACTATAGTCCTGTCAATCACGCAATCATAGTTCTTGTTAGTTTGTATAATATACTTTTATTATTATTGGTAGTTCAGTTCTCAGTCAATAAACGGTTTGGATATTATCAAAGTCTAGTATCATAGTAAAAGTGAGTTACCTTTGAGAAACCCTTGCCAGGTTCTACAAAGTGGTCCTTCGAGCCGGATGAATAGGCGCGCGTTTCGAAAGTACTTTTTGGGCAACAAGTGAAAATTAATATAAGTGAGAAGTGAAAGTGAAAACAAAGTGACAGTGATAAATAAGTGATAGTGAAAAAAAAAAAAAAAAAAAAGTGATAAAAGTGTCAGTGTTTTACATAATGGATTGCACACTTTACTGGACACTGAGTAAGATCGTAGAGAATAAGACTTGTGATTTTTTGTGTGTATTTTATGGACTTAGAAAATTCTCGAGTTTTTCCAAAGACTTGTAAAATTTTTATGTCAATTAATTTTAAAGTCTGAACTATTTGCGGTGAAATTAAGACGGAATAATTTGTGGTGAAATTAACTTAAAGAAGTTTGGACATTAATTAATTACATCTTTTAACCAAGATTAATCAAAATTTTAAAAATTAACTTTAAAATTAGAAAATTATGGGTTTTTTTGAAAGTTTCAAAGATTGATAAAAATTTTAAACAGACTTTTTCAAGTAATGTTGGCCTATAGGAAATATTTTTGGGTTTTGAACATTGTGTGTGATACCAAAATATTTGAACTTTAATTGTGATTTGTAGAAAAAAATAATAATAATAATTAGTTTATAAACTAATGACGAAAATTAAATATTGTATATTACTTTATACGGTGCTCCCGGAAATAATTTGATTTCAGCAGAATAGGGACGAATGCATTGCAAAGTGGTAATTTTTTATTTAGTTTTAACTTATTAATTAAGTATTGTAATATGATATTTAGTTCCCGCAACTTCACTCAAGCAAGAAACGCTTTCCAATATCATCTATCAAGTTTAAGTTTAATAATATAATACGCGTTCAACGTTAACGTTATGTTAAATAACGTTAACCATTGTAGCTACGAGGTTAATATTTTTAATGGTGAAATATATATTTGCTTATTTGTATTTAGGAATAAGTAACTACTCCAACGAAGTTTCGAATTGAAATGACATAAAAGACATATAAAATATTATATTCACATTGAAAATAATATTGTTTACAAATATGTTTCCTAATTCCTTTTCAATACTGTTTAGAGAATCTTTGTTCATAATTTAAGTTTTCCTAGCCCAAGGGAGACCCGGTGACTGCTGAGTTTACATTTAATTTTTACAAAGACGGATTTACCTGTAAAGGAACGGTCTTCTATTACTAAAAGTAAATCGCGTTGGAAATAACGCATGGTTCGTGCAATAAATCTGTCTGATGGTGTGATAGCGTAATCGCACCATTACTGTATAAAATGCTTCAACAAACTTTATGGTAGAAAATTACTTCGTTTGCCTTCCATGTTGAAATCATTTGTAATTAACTTATAGAAGCAACCAAATACTAGGTATGGTTGCAGGTAGAATTAGCACAAACCTTAAGCCACCCTCCAACGGGTATAATTAAAACCTGTATTACAAACAAAATGTGCTGGAAGCCTATGCTTTTCGCTATAAATCGCATTTATGGATAAGACGATAGTAAGTAAATGAAGATTTACTCATTCTCAAAAAATAGTATTACAGTGCTAGTGCTACATAGCAGTACATTTAGTGGTGGTTATAGAAATAAAATATACCTACTTAATACCTAGTAAATTAGTAGTTATAATAACGTATTATAATGCAAAAAATGTACTACGATAATGAAAACCCATTGAACATACACACGAATACTCATAACCATAGTTCAATTGCACTTTTAGTAATAAAATTAATTTATAAAAACCTATTTTAACTTCATCAAATTATTGTTTGGAAGCTAAAGCATGTTTTGAAAGCCACGATAAAAATGTTACTGAATTCGTATTCAGTAAAAAAGTAAATGAATGGACTTTATGTTTGCCAATTTCTCGCATTGATTCATCGAGTTCAAACCAAAAGATTAAAATTAAAAGAGCCATCAGATAAAATATCAATGTATGAAGCACAACGTTTATAAAGATAACAAGTTAATTGCGCTGCCCGTCAGTACATTCTGTTTTTAATGTAGGTGCACAATTGTCAAAATCAGAAAGTACGTTTCAAATCTTACTTACAAAAAGAATACGTTGGAATTTGGCTCCGGCAGAATGATGATAATTTTAGCAGAATATGTAATTCGTCAGTTATGGGTTCGAGTCCCGATAAACTCCTTAGACAAATTGTTGTTTTCTAGTAAATATTTCACGTCTACAATTTGGTGTTCATCTTTTTACGGATACCAAAAATGCGTTTAGGTGTTGTTTTTATTTCCCCTACCCTTAAAAAATATTTCAGGATGTATTTAATAATTTCTTAAATGGGTATTATTTAATATGGTATTACTCAGAAACAACATATTTGGAAAGTAGGAAGACGCACAAAAACAATATGTTTTTGACAGAAAAGTAATCAACTACCCATAAATCTTAATTGGCCGCACCATTACTTTTAATGGGAAAATTTGATGATATGAGGGCACGTAACTCAAAGCTATATAGCGGGCTTAAACACATGGGGAGGACAGCAAAAAAAACTGCTAATCTCCCGATAACAAAGCGGAGAACCAAGGGTCCTATGATATCATTAGGGAGAGGGTCGCTCAAGAGCCAAACACCGCTGTATATTGCTCAACTAGACAGACAATTTAACAATATCATTTGAAGTGTGTTAAACGACTGCAGAAAGATAAAGTTCTTGGGACAAGGATGTAATTGGAACTTCGTTATGTACTTATCAATAAAAAAAGCTTGAAATTCCAATTTACTGAAGTTTTAGATACCTGATGTGGATGCTTGTTTTTTTTATCTATACAATGTGTCCCGTCACCAGTGTCGGAGCCTTTAATGATGTGAAATATGGCATTTTTTATCGACCAATTGCCCCTCAAATTTTGTTTTTTTCTTACGGCCGCCATTTTGTTTTCTTGGTTACCAAGACCTGGGCTCTCATACTAATTCGACGAACACTACCCATGTAAATGTCCTATCAACATTAAAAAGGTGTCATTTGATAGCTAAACATGTAGACACCAGTTAAACAGCCATCATGCTTCAATTGTCATGGAATAAAAAATAATTAAAGAATAAGAAATAGATTCTTTTTTGTCTATTTTTTAATTATTGGCTTTTTGAGAAAAACCAAATTTCAGGGGCAATTTGTGTATGAAAAATGCCATATTTCACACCATTAATGGCTCCGACACTGGTGACGGGACACATTGTATAGATCTTTCGGTCAGTCGTGCTATTTCTCTTAAAATATCCTGCCACGTGGATTATTACAAATGTATTTTTTATAACACTCAAACACATTTTTTTGTACTAAATAGAGTAAGAATATATTTTTTTCATTAAAATAGAAGAATTATATTATAATACAATTATGATATATAAATGTAAATAGTAATATCAATCCAAAAATATCGAATACATTACACACATACATAGACAAAACCTACTAAATAAAACATTGAAAGTAATAACACTTATGATGGTGATGAAAACCCTCAAATGTCCTTGCTTTGATTGGTTTTTTTATATTCTCTGGAAGTGTGGAGTGCCCAATAAAACGCCAAAGAGAAATTCAAACTTTTTTTAAAAGCTGTATCATTTGCGATCATAAATATCTCGATTAAATTATGAAATCATATAAAATTCTATTTAGGATGTCCCTTGCGTCAGTGACTACGTAAGTGCAGGGACATAAAACAGTAACGACCTATTAATATGAGCAAAGTTACGATACAACTGAAATACCACATTGACACGCTACGCCGAAAATAATAAATCTTAAAATATTGTAAAGACAATTATTGGCACTGACAATAATCATGAACATAGGACCATCGACTGCTGACCATAAACCATCCCAGATATTACATCAACCTAGCACCTAGCATAGCAGGACTCTAGAATTGGTGCTTCCCTGTCATTATTCCGTCATCGTCAATGGAAATAAACCCACGTTAATTGACCAATCGGGCCAGACTACTGAAGTGTATACCCATATTTTTTTATTTCACAAACGCAATGTACCTTCTTTGTCATTATGCCTAATAAACTAATAATGAACTCTGTCATAGCAGCTGATTTTTATACCCCGTTACAGATATCCTAAAAATCAAAATACTAGAATAACTCGACAATTTTATTTCATATTTAGTTCTAACATATTCGCGTTGTTCATTCATTGAAACGAAATAATTTTAATAACTCAACAAGTATATTTTAATGTTTAATCCTGACGACGTCAGTCCTTTCCATTGGTTATACTCGCAGGATCAAATATTTGAATACTTTTCAAACTAAAAAAAAATAAAAGTCGAGTACCATCCCAAGATTAATTATATCAACTAATTTTTAAGACAACAAGATAGAAACTCCATGTTGTTCTCTCAAAAATGTTATAAGTGAAGTCAATCAATCACTTTGATTGACTAACTAACGGACAACGCTCAACCTAAACCTGAACCTAGATAATTAAAGTTAAATTTTCAAAGTAATAGGCATGAAATTCAAAGTGAAACTAAATATTGAAGCTTTTGATAAATATAAACTACATATATTTCGTCCTTTCTGGAAATACTACACCGAAGTATGGGCAAAGGGCGAAATAAACATTGCTTGCCGTCAATTTTAGAATAAACAGCAGGTAAGAAATATCTGGGCCCGTGTTTTACTACTTTAGAAATCGTGCCTTTTAAGTGGTGAAAAAGGGGTTGAAATATTGGACGAAAAGTCCACCAGTTTTGAAGTGATAATGATATCATCAAATTAAGTATGTCGGCTTTTAATAAACACAAACATACTCGTATTTTAAGCAGATAAGATAGTTTTTTTTTGTACACCCTGTGTTTATTAAGTAAAGTGCATCAAATCGCATATCATATAATTGATGATTAAACGAACTTACCTGAAGTGACGTTCTATCATAATATTCATAATTATACGAAGGCTTCGTCTGAAGAGATTAGAACACTTGTAGTACACGAACCGTGTAGCCATTCATACACTAAAGTTAAGAAATACACATAAATAGTTATAATAAAACATTTAAAAAATAATGTCAACCTTGTATTTCTCATGTAGCAACATTGGGTGCTGGTATGACGTGCTTGTATCCGCCATTTTTCATTTAGTTCAGAGTAGAGAGAGAGTACTTTTTTTTTTTTTTTTACTAATTTATTTTGGGATCTCAAAGGGAAGGGTGGGGTCTAATCTCTTCAGACGAAGCCTTCGTATAATTATGATAGAACGTCACTTCAGGTAAGTTCGTTTAATCATCAATTATACTTTGCTTCGTCTTCGAGATTAGAACACTTGTAGATCTTTAGAGTTTAAAAATTTGTAAAAAAAGAAAAAATAACCATATCAGAATACAACACACTGTAATCATCTTTGTATAATCAATCGGTAAACATAATATAATTATTAACTTAGTTACAACCTTTATCAGCTCAATTACATATTTGTTCTAACATAACATTATTGGCAATAAGTCGGTTCATTTTGAATTATTATTTATAATGGATGTTGCAAAATCATTACTATCATCAGTCATCAAAGATCTATGATAGAATCGAGCAAATACACGGGATGAATCTGACCATCCAGCAGTTTTACGTATTAGATCTAAGTTAACACCATGTCTCTGAGCAGAAGACGTGGAAGCATGTCTTGTCGAATGAGCAGAGAAGATATTAGTGTCTACGCCACTCTTATTTAGGACTTCCTTAATCCAACGACTGATGGATTGAGAACAGACTGGTTTGTATGGACTTTTGAAACTTATAAACAATGTATCATCTTTTCTGATACCATTAGTTTTATTAATATATACAGATAGTGCATTTGCTGGACAAATATGAGGTTTTTCACTGAAGAAAGGCAGTACGAGACAAGGCTGAAGTGAACCAGGACGTGAGGTTTTTATAAGGTTTGGTATTTTAATGATGATCTTTTGGTTGTTCAGATTTTCTATATTACATAATTTAATTTTACTTAAGGTCTGCACCCTATGAGCAGTCACTAATGCTATTAAGGTCACAACCTTCTTAGCTAGCTGCTCCAGAGAAATATCTTCATTTGGGTACCAGTTCTCTAAAAAATCTAAAACTATCTTAGGATTCCAGGTAAAATTATATTTTGGTTTAGGTGGACGAAGGCGGTAAAAACCCTTGAATAATCTTGTAACTCTGTCATCGGATCCTATTCGAGAGCTAACAATAAGAGACAGAGCTGATCTGTAAGTGTTCAATGTGCTGTACTGAGCACCAGTATGAAATATTTCAGTTAGAAATGAAATAACATACGGGATCGAAGCTTCATAAGCGTTGACGTTAAGATTATTGCAATACAGGAACCATTTTTTAAAGGCAACTCCATATTGTTTAATTGAGTTGTCCGATATTGAAGCGCACATGATGTTCAGTGCGCTTGGTGGGATGCCCCTTCTTGATAGTGCCTTGCAGATAATTTCGCGGCTACCAGCTTCACCTTGTGTTGCAGGTGGCTATTAGGAACAGACAACAAAACATTTGTATTGGTTCCAAGAGTAATCATGTCACAACATAGCGATTTAAATAGAGGAAACCACGGTTGACTTGGCCAGTACGGAACAACCACTACACCTTCAGCATTATCGGTAATAATTTTGCGAATCATTTTTAAGATAACTGATAAAGGTGGAAAGGCATAAAAATTTAGTTTATTTCAATCTAAAGTAAATGAATTGACAGCGAAAGCGCCTGGGTCTCTGTGCCATGAAACGTATCTATTACATTTCTTATTTAATCTGGTTGCAAATAAATCTATTTTTGGTTTTCCAAAGTATTTAACGATCTTGCTGAAGGCGTGATCGGTTAGTTCCCATTCAATATCAGGATGCAAACGCCGTGATTCCGCATCTGCAACTTCGTTGTCTTGGGAGCTTATATAGGATGCATAAACGAATATATTCCTTTGTTCGCACCATTCCCACAATTGTCTTGTAATATTAGTAAGATGAGGAAATCGCACACCTCCCATTTTATTAATATAAGAAATTGCAGTCGTATTATCGACGCGAAGAAGTATTTGACAATCGTTTAAATTATTTGCAAACACCCTTAGACCAAAATAAGCTGCTAAGATTTCTAGGTAATTAATATGCATATGTTTTTCACTATCACTCCATTTTCCATTGGCTCTATCCATACAGCATGCTGCCCCCCACCCTGTTTTGCTAGCATCGGAAAAGATTTCCATGCTATAATTATCGCCTCTAATTGGATTTTTGGAACTATCAATATGTGACAACCACCACTCGAAATCACGTAAGAGATATTCAGGGACTGTCATGTAAGTATCATAATCGTCTGTTTTTTTTAAAGCATAATATTTGCATCGTTCTATGTTTTTGGTATAGACCCAACCATATTGAATAGCCGGGCAGGATGAGGCTAGGAGGCCTGCCAGTCGAGCAAACTGCCGAATGGTACAGCGTTTTAGTTTAGTGAACAATAAAATTTCTCGTTTTATTAAAAACCTTTTTTCATCAGGAAGTGATATATTGAAACTATTTGTATCGATAATAAATCCCAAATATTTACACACGTTGCTTGGTGTTAACTGACTTTTTTCATAATTAATAATGAAACCTAGTGTTTCCAAAATAGTCACTGTTTGAGATACATTATGTTGACAATTGTTGAATGAATTTCCAATCAAACATAAATCGTCTAAATAAATGGACGATACATATCCTAATGACCTTAATAAAGATACTACGGGTTTCATTAGTTTTGTGAAAACTAATGGTGCCGTATTAAGTCCGAATGGAAGGACATTAAATTCATATAATTTATCATTAAAAGTAAAACGTAAATATTTTCTATGCTCCTGATTTATAGGCAATAAAAAGTAGGCATCTTTTAAATCAATTGTACATAAAAATGAATCTTTCGAAATCAATTTTAAAGTAGTCCTTAAGTCCTCCATTTTAAAATGACTAGTTGTTATAAACCTATTTAATGATTTGAGATTTAAAATAAAACGTTTTTTACCATTTGATTTAGGCACTAAGAAAATACTTGATACATATTGCGTATCACAGGGCACACATTCTGATATTGCACTACTGTTCAGCAAATCATTAATGAAACCTTGAAATTCATTCATTTCATTATTAGAATATTTTTTGGAGGACGGCATATAAACTTGCTTCGGAATTGTGTGAAACGGTATTTTATAACCATCTCTAATCCAAGATAGGATAAAAGTGTCATTTGTAATGATATGCCACCTATTATGAAATAGGGCTAATCTACCAGCAGTGTGAGGTACCTCGTCTAGCGGCGTAGTTGCGTGCGCCCGCGCGAGCGCTGCGACGGCGCTGGTAGCGGCGGCGGTGCCTTGTAGGTCGACGTGGCTGGTGGGGGCAGTGGCGGAGGGGCCTGGTATCTGCGAAGCTGTTGTATTGTACTCCTCCCAGCTCCCGTCTGCCTCGCCACCGGGAGGGGAGGTCTCACATTTAAAGACCGCGGTTGGCTAAATCTTGGCTGTGAAAAAGTTGCTGTCTTGGTTTGAGGAATGTTCTTCATTTCAGCTCCCGATTTATTGATCGCCTTAGCTGCTTTTAAAGTATCAGCTAGTTTTTCGCCAAACAAGTAGCTGTCAACCTCAGTAGTATAAAGTTGATCTTTAATGTCTTTTTTTATTGTAGAAGTAACAAAACTTCGGCGAGACATAGTTTCAATATATTGAGAGTCACATAAAAGTTTACCTGCGTCTAATAAAAGTTTAATAGTTTCAGTGTCTTTGTTTTGGCTAGCAAACATTTTTGTCAATGCATGACTAATGCAGCTAATGGCAACTGCATTTTGATTTTGTTTTATCTCGATAGCTTTGTCCTTTTTTATTAAAGCATCCGACAATGCCGCCTTTACTTCGGGGTTCAATTGAGGAGAACCAATCTTTAAACAATTTTCTGGTAAAAAATACTTATCGAGAAGGTCTTTTTTAACATCTTTTGACAAACCGGACACGGCAATATGTTCCCAGCGGACGGCTAGTTCAGGTTGTATTGCTGGACTATATTTTTTATTCTTTAAGGGAGTTTTACCCAAAAGCTCAAGTATATTATTGTCTAAAGTAATTTCGTTGGCCTCTGCAGAGGTCGATGGTACATCAGATGTAACAGAATCCACTACTAGTGGCTGTTCAGAACCTAGTAACAGTGAAGATGAGTTTTGTTCATCAGTTGGAGGCGATTCAGTTAATATTGTGTCATGTACAATGTCGGCAATTACGGGTTCATGAACGTGCACATTTTGGTTATCTAAAACAATCAGAAAAAAAATAAATAAATAAATAAATAGCGTTAGCTACTTCACGCGCGACTGCGCTTGTAATTAGGTCACAGGCTTGAAACCTGAGCTCACGTCAAGGTCGTGAAGGTATCATCCTTAATAGATGAACTCAACACATTGAAGTTGTGGATACAAAGGCGATAGTCTTATTAAACTACCCTCAATGTATTTTATTGTGAAGGTGACACTCTCAAATGAAGTGTACTCAACACCAATGACACTGGTTTATTCCGTAATGTTTTACAGAAATTTGTGAAATATACACATACCTTCTCGTAATGACAACGCAATATCGGAATTATTCGAAGATGAACTGGACGACATTTTACGTGAACGTTTTCGTAACTTTTTTTCCAACTTCCGTATTTTGCGTGTAATATAATCTTCACTGTCTTTATTCTTACGCTTAGGCATTTCCAATTAAGCTTAAAACACTTAAAAACTTTAAAATTAAACGTGTAAAGTGTTGAACGGCCGGGCACTAGAACGCGAATGAAAAATGGCGGATACAAGCACGTCATACCAGCACCCAATGTTGCTACATGAGAAATACAAGGTTGACATTATTTTTTAAATGTTTTATTATAACTATTTATGTGTATTTCTTAACTTTAGTGTATGAATGGCTACACGGTTCGTGTACTACAAGTGTTCTAATCTCGAAGACGAAGCAAAGTATAATTCAAATTAATTGTAGTTCACTTGTATTACTCACGACTAATCAAAAATGTATCTATTGCGGGACAACAACTGTCAAGTACCTCATCTCCGCCACATTAACCGTCTCTTCGCGCAATGCTGACGAAAATTGGGGACAATTTGCAGCGGATATCCATCACTACTTAATCAAAGAATATCAATATTTTTTTAACATGTCATGTGTAATACGTTACTTCAAGTGTCAATAGCTTCATAATGCCTGTGAACTCTTCTAGAAAATTTCAAGTAAAGCGATGTACACTGAGACTCAAAGAAAATAAATCTTTCTCATTGACTCCGATTCCCTACATTACCATCCTATAACCATTTCAAACCATTCGGAAAATTATAAATGAAACAATGATATAGATTTTTTTTTACTGGGTTGTTTTATATGAATTAATTAATTATTTTAACAAGACCATACCGCTCATTTGGTGCAACAATGACGCAATTACACTTTGTGTCAAAATTACATTTCTGAAAACATCGACCGGAAAAAAAAGCAATACATTTCTTATAGTTTTCGCTAGAAGCTATATGAACCTAAGAAAAGTATATGTTTGTAGTCACATTTTAGGGTAATGCTAATTTAAAAAAGAAAATGTATTTAAAATTTGTTAACCTCTTCTTCAAAAACACAAAATTTACAATTACGTCAGTGTTGCACCAAATGAGCGATACGTTTAAGAAAAATAAATATTAAAATTAAACAGATTACAGTAATTATTATTATTATTATTCAGTAGAGTTTTGAAACTCTTTAACTCTTCGATTTGAAAATTTTCAATCCCCAATATCAACGTTTAATTACAAAGAACAAAATTTAGAACTCTATTAAACTTCCAATACGATTTAGCCTGCATGTCAGTTGTCGATGAAGATGAGAGTTAAAGATACTTGTAGTAACTAGAGCTTCAGTAATATGCCAACGTTTACTAAGTATTTTCATTTTGTAAACTATTTCTGTTTCCCGTGAGCGCAACAAATTTCAAAGGCCTGGCAACGTTTTTGTTGATGATTTAACCCATTACGTATATACGTTATGTACGGTGTACAGCTATCAGTGAGTATTTTATATCCGTGTAAACCACTAGATTCTAAAAAAACAAATTAATTAAACAATTATTTATTGTATGCGAAGTAGAAGTTGAGCAATTTTTGGAGACCAAAAGCCTATGCGCTTCGGAAAGCATGATAAGCCATTGGTTCCAATTGAACATTAGTCGTTAGTACCCACTATTCCGCACTGGGCCTGTGGATAGCGGCCCGTTCTTCCTACGGTGTTTACTCCTTTAAAGATGACCTGTGCTCTAGCAGTTAAGACTCTGAAGGTTGACGATAATAACTTAAACCATACAGGATTCGATTCCCGTCAAAGTATAATAAATAATATGTTTGTTTTTTACAACCACATCTTAAAGTTCGATGTTATTGCCGTTGTTGAAGTCATTCCTTCTAATTCACAACATTTATAAACAAAACTAGCGCTCCTACAGCATACTTGTAGCGTGAAAGATTCGGTTCCACGCCTAAAATACGGAACTTGGCACGAGCCGACACCCTTATAAGATCGACGTCAAGCCTTATGAATTTGTGAATGCCATCAAGGCACGGTGTAAATTTTATATGAATTTGACTTCACGAGGCTGTATGGAGGAAGGCGATTGCAATTCGATCACCGGTGTTTGACTTCTGTCAAAGCCACTGTAGTTCTTATCATGAATAGTCCTGTAATATAAGTATAACATGAATAATAATTAATTGGAAATTGGAATCAAAGCGATCAAGCATAAGACAACATCCTATGTTTTCTAATGTAATATCACAGTGAAATGTATCTTAGGACCATCGATTGAATTGGTCTGAAAGTACTCTCGATGATCATCATTTAAACCACCACCAAGAAAATCAATTTTGCGGGACTATTAAGCGAGCTTGCTAAGATTCAAAAAATATACCTATACCTACACTTCTATAAGTTCTATGGCAATTTATACTTCGTAAAGGTTTATACCTACTATTTACTCTAAAAATCTACCGGGTTCAGTATAAAAGCTTCGGCCAATTTATACAATATGTAGGTTCGCGATGAAGAGGGTTGGGTCAGGGTTAGATAAGAGTGGACAGTTTCCAACGTCATTGCCAGATCGTAAAGCCATCAAACCCTTGATAGCGAGATCTTTGCTTGAATTTCAATTTCGATTTCATTGACAATTTGGATCTCATGATATCATTGATAGAATAGGACACGAGATATGTAATTGCAATATATTTTCTGTAGAACCTCAATGTATATTTATTACGTCATTTGCTGAATTAATTTCTTTACTGCTTTGTAATAAGGGTGAATCCGCAATTTTACTTTTAGAAAAGAGTAATGATATCTATTAGGGAACATAAAGGTGCTCTGATTTATCACCGTCATCAGCGATGAACGGAGTTAGAACAACTACGTGAACACATAGCATGCCACAAGTACATGTTACAGAGTGACCTTCAATGAAACATTGCTTAACCTGACGCCACAGTCTCGTAAATAAAGCTCTACAAAAAAACTATTTGAAATGACGTTTTATACCATAAAGAATTGTATAGCAAGTACTCCAGTAAAACTAAAGGTGAGATTTAGGAACCACCTACCGTACAACGCACTGTACAATCGTGACCACACCGGTTCACCTACAGAAACACCTTTATTACGTTATGCGACATCAGGGTTGTTCGTTGCTGATGGCACGTCTGGCGTGTCATCACTCCCTTTGCGTGTGGCGCTAGCCACTGGAGCCACGTCATTTTTAAATAAATGATAACTTCTTCAAATTTAGTTTTAGGTAAATCTACCCAGAATAAAACTATCTTCGTTTTCCACGTAAATCAAGCTCGTAGCCTTCGTTTCTGATAATTGTATGTAGCAACGAAACGGTTAATGTCTAATATTAGAACGCCGTATAGAGAATGGAACGTAATAAATAACCCACCATACGGACTCATTGATTAGATTCAGTGATTGTAACATGAATTCACTAGAAAATAATTTTTATCTCACAAGAAGGGGGTCAAAGTTGAAAACCAAGCAAAAGTTTAATAACAATGAACCACAGAAAACGTCGATACATACAGACAAATTGAATGACGTACAAAATATGTAGTTATATAATACAAATTATACGTAATATTAAAAAGGAAGACCTGAAGCGGTATTGCAAGGTGTAAAGTAAAATAATAATTATACTCGTGCTTCGTCCTCAAGATTAGTAATATTCAATTTATATATAACACAATGTAGTAACGCGTAAGTGACACCACTTCAGCACTATAGTTGAGAAAACAAAGTAACAACAAAAAAAAAAAAGAATATATAATTTTCAAATAGCAACACCAGCCTTGGCGCCATAGTTTACCTAAAAAAAAAAAAAAAGGAACTCGATGACGCAACCTAATCTGTCACGGCTTCCCGCCCTCCACTCATTTCGCTTAGCTTCATTCGCAATTTAGTGCTCAACCACTTCACACGTTCACCGGTTTCGCGCAATCATGTCGAAACGTTCCAATGAATCTAGTTTAGAAATTATTGCAAAAAAGTTACGTAAATTAGAAAAAGAAGTAAAACGTTCGCGACGAAAAAATAATAAGTTATCATTAAGCTCATCATCTTCTAGTCGTTCCTCTAGTTCGTCTTCACGTTCATCTAGAGTTTCCACACCGCATCTTCAGGAAAACTCGAATGGTAAGTTACCTACCCACAATATATATTTTGTTTGTCTTCCTCCGATAATTCCGCCTGGTGACCTACTTATTTGCATCAGAGTAGTCTGAGGGACTAACTCGAAACAAGTTATTTTTGAATAAAACGATTGTTAATCATGTACAGAGTAGTCTGTGGGACTATCTTGTCGCATGGTGTTAAAAATTTTGCATCAGAGTAGTTTAAGGAACTATCTCGTCGCAATTGTTTTCTGACTTGAAATAAGTTTTTTCGAACGTGCATCAGAGTAGCCTGTGGGGCTATCTCATCGCATGGTGTGACAATAAAATAATAATAAAAGTAAAATGAATGTATTTGACTGAGCTAAGACCACATATTTCAACATTAAATAAATACTGTTGCAGTCCATAATAATGTATCAGAGTAGTCTGTGGGACTGTCTCGCTGCATTATGCTATTCTTCAGCTTCCAAATACATTTTATGCAAAGTTTAAGTAGGTACCCGCAAATTAAAATAATTTGCCGTTTTATTTTCTATTTCTATCGATACTTTTGCGGGTTTATAAAATCAAACGTGTAACGACGTTTTATTGGTCATTAATAATTGGTTTTAGGCCTAGAAGCAAACCAGAACTCGGATGAACATGTCGAAACAATTGACTTAGAAACTGAAACAAATGAAACACCCATGATAGACATATCGGATCTCCATCAAGAGATCGAGGCCGGCCCCAGTGGTACGAATGCAACTACTAATGATGTAGAAATTTCAAATATTTTGGGAGACGATCCATCTATTGTTGTTGAATTTGGATCTGACATAAATAAAGATGTGGCAACAAGATTTGCATACATTGCAACTAATGGTTTAAATAAAGACATTCGCAAGGAACTTCTTAAAAAATACTTGGTTCCTGGTAATTGTACAAGCATAGCCGCCCCACAGCTTAATGCGGAAATAAAAGCCGCGGTTACCGAGCAAGTAGTCAAAAGAGACAAAGCGATAGAATCGAGACAAAAACAGATTGCAGTTGGCATTTCATGCTTAGCCAAAATAATATCAGATCAGCTTGATCTGACTGAAAAAAATACTGAAATGATTAAAGAACTGATGAATGTTGGCAGAATATTTTGTGACATTCAACATACTGAATCTGAGGCAAGAAGGAATTTTTGTTTATATTCCGTAAAAAAGGATATGAAAGATCAATTGTCATATACAAAAATTGACAAATATTTATTTGGTAATAATTTGGTTGAAACACTAAAAACTGCAAAGGCAGTTACAAAGTCTAGTTCAGATCTCAAGTTAGATCTTTCAAAGAAACCAAAAGCAGCTTCGACGGCAAATGTGTCAAATAGGAATTTAAACTGGAAGGCGAGGGCTCCAGTCCGCAGGCAGCCGACGGGCCCAACGCCACGCTTCCAGCTGCCGACAGCACGCAATGCATCACAGGTGCCGCTGCCTCGCCGAGGGACGTCGTCGAAAAATTACTCACAGCGGCCAGGGCCAAACCAACGTCAGTAGACTCGGTACGTTACGCTGGCAGACTAGCCCATTTTTACAATTTGTGGTCGATAATTACTTGTGATCGTAACATTTTATCATGGATCGAAGGTTACAAATTAAAGTTTGAACAGCCTGTTCATCAGCCTTATTTACCAACTCAAACCAAATTTACAGACTCGAAAAAAAATTCATGTGAATGTTACAATCAATAATTTAATTGATATTTGAGCAATATCTGAATGTCAACCATGTTCTGATCAATATATATCTCGTATATTTTTGATACCTAAACCTAATGGCAAAAAAACATTAATACTTAACTTAAAAAATTTAAACAAATTTATGAAAGCACAACATTTTAAGTTAGAAGATATTCGTACTGTTCTAAAAATTATATCTAAAGACTCTTTTATTGCCACTATTGATTTGAAAGATGCTTATTTCTTGATAAAAATTCATCCAAAATCTCGAAAATACCTTCGATTTTTTGTGAATAAAAAATTGTATGAGTTTAATGTTCTACCGTTTGGAATCTGTACGGCACCGTTTATTTTCACTAAAATTATGAAACCAGTGGTCAAATTATTGCGTTCTTGTGGATATATCTCATCTATTTATTTAGACGATTTATGTTTATCAGGGATAACCTATTCCGATTGTATAGAAAATATTGAAATTACTTGTTCAGTATTAAAAGCGTTAGGATTTATCATCAACCAAGAAAAAAGTGTAAAAATACCCTCAATGTCTTGTCGTTACTTAGGATTCATAATAGATACTCATAAATGGCAAATTACATTACCTCTGGAAAAAAGAATCCGAATTAGGATAGAAATCGAACAGATAAAAAATCTTAAACGTTTTAAAATACGAACATTTGCGCAACTTATAGGTTTATTAATCTCTGCCTGCCCTGCGATCGAATATGGTTGGCTACATACCAAAGAACTTGAACGATGTAAGTTTCTTAACTTATTGAATAATAATGATTATGAAAAATACATGACCTTACCACAATCATTACTACCTGATTTAGATTGGTGGTTGAATGTAATTGATCATTCCGTACATAGAATAAGGAATGACAGTTACACTTTAGAAATATTCTCTGACGCCTCAACAACGGGCTGGGGTGCAGCGTGTAATGGTCAGACCGCTAGTGGTCGTTGGAGCAATAGTGAACAAGAATTACATATTAATCAGCTTGAACTTTTTGCGGCTTACTTTGCTCTTAAGATATTTGCAAAAGATTATCACAATTGTCAAATTTTACTTAGAGTTGATAATACAACCGCTGTCAGCTATATTAATCGCATGGGAGGCATCCAGTTTCCTCATTTAAATAAAGTTACAAAAGCTATATGGGACTGGTGTGAAGCTAGAAAAATATTTGTTGTTGCTTCCTATATTAAATCGTCGGATAATGTTGTTGCTGATAAAGAGTCTAGACGTACCCATCCTGACATAGAATGGGAGCTTACAGTATTTGGTTATCAAAAATTAATAAAAAAATTAGGAAATCCGGAAATTGATTTATTTGCTAGCCGCATAAATAAAAAATGTGATAACTATATTTCTTTACATCCAGACCCGGAAGCGATCGCTGTAGATTCCTTCACTTTAAACTGGTCAAACTATTTCTTTTACGCTTTTCCCCCAGTAGCAATGATACTTAAATCTCTGAACAAAATTATTAATGATAAAGCTGATGGCATTATGGTCGTTCCTAATTGGCCCTCTCAACCGTGGTATCCTTTATTTTACAAACTACTTATTTCAGAAGAAATTAAACTTCACCATTATGATGTTGTAATTCCCTCTTCAAGCAACCAGAACATACAAGCGCACCTTACCCTGGTTGCCGGAATTTTGTCCGGACGGCACTACTACAACGCTGCGTCCCCGAGTCCGCCTTAGATATCACCATCGCATCATTATCAGACAATACCTTACAGCAATACGATGTTTGTTTCAAGAGATGGTATTCATTTTGTATAGAAAATTACGTAAGCATATATAATCCTTCCATTCCTATAGTTATTGATTTTCTTACAAAAATATTTAACGATGGAGGTCAATATGGGACTATTATTAGTCACAGATCCGCACTATCTTTTATAGTAGGAAACATATCAGAGGATGATCGAATCTTAAGGTTTTGTAAAGGGGTATACAAATTAAGACCCCCTTTGCCACGTTATGATATTACGTGGGACCCAAGTATAGTTTTGAATCATTTAGCATCTCTTTACCCAAATGAAACCTTAAACCTTGAGCAATTGTCCAAAAAATGTGTTACTTTACTTGCAATCGTTACTGCGCATAGAGTACAAACTCTGTCGAAAATAAAATGCGATCAAATTATACAACAAAATGATAAAATAATAATTAAGATTTCAGATTTCATTAAAACATCAAAAGTAAGAAAAAATCAACCTACACTTTATTTACCTTTTTATAATCAACGGCCGGAAATATGTCCAGCAAAAACCCTTATGGTGTATATAAACCAAACTAAAGATTTAAGGAAGGTTAGCCAATTATTTATAAGCATTAGGAAACCACATAACTATGTGTCCACACAAACACTCAGTCGTTGGATTAAGAATACACTCAAAGATAGCGGAATTGACGTGTCCATTTTTTCCTCTCATAGTACACGACATGCCGCTTCTTCCGCAGCTCACAAGCTGGGTGTTAATTTAGATGTTATTAGAAAAACTGCTGGTTGGAGCGGCAACTCCTCAACTTTTGCCAAATTTTATAATCGCCCTCTTGATGAAACTAACCATAATACTGTGTTAGCAAGTACTATCTGTTCTTTATAAATTGCGATTAGATTGTAATTATAAATTAATGATCAATATAATAATTAGTGTATCACTTAGATGTTTTATTTCTTTGATATTCCTTCCCAATTCTCTCAACATCTACATTGTGTTATATATAAATTGAATATTACTAATCTTGAGGACGAAGCACGAGTATAATTAATGATTAAACGAACTTACCTGTAAGTGAAGTTCTATCATAATTATACGAAGTGCTTCGTCCGAAGAGATTAGTAAAACCCACCCGCCCGAATGTTTTTCCCGGATTGTCAGAAATATCAAACAAATTCTCGGAACGAAATGAAGCTAAGCGAAATGAGTGGAGGGCGGGAAGCCGTGACAGATTAGGTTGCGTCATCGAGTTTCTTTTTTTTTTTAGGTAAACTATGGCGCCAAGGCTGGTGTTGCTATTTGAAAATTATATATTATTATTTTTTTTTTTGTTGTTACTTTGTTTTCTCAACTATAGTGCTGAAGTGGTGTCACTTACGCGTTACTACATTGTGTTATATATAAATTGAATATTACTAATCTCTTCGGACGAAGCACTTCGTATAATTATGATAGAACTTCACGTACAGGTAAGTTCGTTTAATCATTAATCAATAGTATACGTTTCTTATTTTTTTTCCCCCCTCCGGACGCGAGGGAGGGAGGTGGTGAATCGTACGGATACATCGGCCGGCCGAGAGGTTATGTCAGACTCATACTGACTAAACACCACTCGAAGTAGGTGCCTTAGTCTGGGAAGGCTATACAGGCTTAGTAGGAGCGATCGCACCCTTGGGTGGCGGGGCGACGCAGCAACGTTTCTTATGACGACAGAATTTACTACTTATAGTTGATGCATTTTTTTGTGACGCACTAAAACTTTGATAAATTTGCATTTTAAGCATAATAAAGACAAAAATTATTTAATAGGTAAACTTATTACGTCAGTTTATTTAATAATATTTTAGTATCTATTTTAAAAGAAATAATTAATTTGATAAAATGAAGCCTTGACATAAAAAGTTCTAGCTCAAATAATAAATGTTGAATAGAATTAAACTATACTTACTTTAACTATGCCCATGAGTACTAACATTACGTCGTATAAGCATTAATTATACTAACAAAATATGTAGATGTGTGCTAGGTCGAAACAAGATTTATATTATTTATTTAAAGAAATTAAAAACTTATTTTAACTATTTCATAAGCTCGATCGTGAAATCAAAGCCTCATAAGGATCATTTTATGAATAATTTTATTGTGAAAATAATTAAATCGCTCTCCTCCTATGGTTTGGACCCCATTACAAGTTTAGAAATTATTCCTATTATATTATACTTAAAATTCGTACTTACTTTTCTTCAACAGTAGCATAGCTTTTTACATATACAAGCCCAAGGAAGCTTTTCAAAAATACTTGTTTTCATAATCCGACGAACTCATTTTGTATACATATACAATACATAAACTTCAATTCGTTTATTTTCTAGTCATCCAACCAGAGGAAATATCGACCTTAGCCTATTTTTTTCTACAAATTGTTTATGTCTGCGCGTAAAATCAAGATGTTTAACATGTTCTTCATGTTTACATTATTTACGCTTACATTTTTACAAAAGAAATCGTATCGAAGAGGAATCAATTTGTAGTGTTTTAGCAATACATTGTAATGTTTCGTGCAGTGAAAAGTCATAGTAATTTATTTACCTAATTTACGAAAAAAAAAAACATTGTCTGACAACAATATTAATAGTAATAATAATAAATTATTTATGAGCAACTTTGAATTTGATAGCAACAATGGTACCTACTCATATCTAATGTCAGTGAGAGCATTACTTACAAAGACGCAATAACAGTAAATATTTGTATGCACATGAACCATACAGCAATGATCAATGTACCGACAGTCAAGCCTGCTTGCAATCATGCTCAGGCCAGTGTTTCTTTCAAGTACTACTGCCCCCCCCCCCCCCCCCCCCCTTCGTAGTAAAATGTATAGATAGGCGCTTGGGACTGAATAGAAATAGGTTCCCACCCGCTCGTTTTTTGCCTCACGCGCATTATTATTCGCGTTCGCGTGTCGACAGCAGATTTACGTATGTTCGCGACGAATGTCCCGAAAATTTGGCAAATTATTTAAACCCGTTATCATTTTAGAGCATCGTGTGCTCGATGTTTTAGAGCTAAGGCTCTCCCACTCTAAACAGCTGTTTATAGACAGTGATTTCGCGAAATTTATAGAACGAAAATTATAGCTGTGTCATTATCTAACTAACGGTAGTCCCATAAGGCCGTCTGAATCGAACACTCTCGAGTGTCAAGGGCGGGGCAGTGTCGCGAAAGTTCGCTGCTGAGGTGCTTCAATGCTGCAGAATATATAAAGCGAGCTACGTTCCTATACATGTTGTATTCCTCTAGTACAGAGATTATTAAACTTATTTCTTTTACTGCCCCCTTGAAATATTTTTAAACACCCCACAGAATATGAAGATGGACCATCCATTCATTCTAATGAATCACACGTGCTAAATACAGATTCTGGGTCGTCTAGTTGGAAACCTGCTACAGAAGAACGGCACTACAATAAACAATGGGAACAGAAATATAGTTGGCTAGTTTACGATACAGAATGTAGAGGTGCATTTTGTAAACTATTATAACTATAGCCAATTTTTTATGAAAAATGTGCCAAAAGTTTTGCAGAAGTCAGGTGGGGTGTTCATAGCAGTTCCATTCAAATCATTCAAAAAGGCTTTAGGAAAGGAAGGAAAATGACAGAAGCATAAGCATTCTTCAACTCATGCTATAAGTGTAGAAATGGAAAATCTCAGAAGGCAGGACACATGCTCAAAATTATTCAACAAAGTGATAGTGAAAAGAGTTAAATAGGTGGTGGGGCTTAAAATATTTTTGTGAGGTTTGTATTTTTAATAACGGAAGAAATAGCTCACGCTACTTAATATGAGAGTTTGATTGAAAGTATTCTTGACTGTTAGTCAAGGCGAATATAAAACATGGAGACATGCGCTGAAAACAGCTTGTGAACTACTAGAATGTATGGGTGAAGTTTTGAGAGATGAGTTGAAGGAAACATTAAAAAACAAAAAGTTCTCCGTTTTAGTTGATGAAAGTACTTCTTTAAGAAACGTAATGGAGCTAAGTACGAGTATGACGTTCAGAGTAATGGAAGATAAAGTCCCTGTGAAAAGGTTCTAGGCAATTGTCAAAATCCCTATTGGAAAGGCAGGAACTATTGCAAATGCTATTGACAAGGAACTCACTACTCTTAATTTATATTATAACGATATTATTGCTTTTGGATTTAATAGTGCTTCGAATATGGCAGAAAATGTTGGCTGTGTGAGAAGAAAGCTATCATAAAAGGCAAACGAATAAGTTATTTACATACACTGTAAACCATATATATTGGCTTTAGCAACAGCTTTCTGCAGAAATAAAAATAAAAAGATTAAAGCTTTACCATGTTTTAAAAGACAGACATACATTTCATATACAAGCTGTTTAGCAAGTCCCCTAAAATATATTCTACATGAAATTCAAGCAGTGATTAATGATCACAATCTTAAGATTCCAGAATGTATTGAATTAAGATGGTTATTACACTACAGGATAGTAAATGCTCTTTTTAGGACCCTTAAGTCAATTATAATGGCTAGAGAATATATCCAAAAAGAAGGCGCAGACCTTGCATCACTGGCAGGGGGTATATTACTGGAAATAAGAAATGAGAGTTTCATCATCACCTGACACGTAATGAATGAACTCCTCAGTGCACTTTCTTACCTGAGCAATGTTTTGCAAAAGAAAGACTTACGTCTCGCCAAAGTAATTCCTCTAATTATCACCACAAAATTACACTTGCAGGATATTAGAAAGCAATGCGAAGATTTCAATAGCCCTTTGCAAAAAAAGTTCAGCTCGAAACGATAATTCGAATCTGAAGTGCACCAGGTTGCTGATGAAAATCCAACTGAAACATTAAATGGAATAAAGATCTATTGTGAAAGCGCAATTAATGAAATAGAAGACAGTGACGTTAAAAGCTTTACAATGCACATCAGTAAGAAAGTTTTGTGACAAATTTTCTACGCTTAATGCGGAAAATGTGAAAGCAAACCTTAAATCATTTAAATTTTACATCAAGTCCATGCTAGAAAACAGAATGTACAAAAACTTTGAAAGCAGACGTAGGGTACTGCGAGTTACAAAAGCTTTGTGAAATCCTTCTTGTCATTCCCGTAACCTCTACCTTCGTCGAAAGATCGTTTAGTACGATGAATAGAATACTGAAAAAGGCGAAAAACAGAACGCTACCAGAAACTTTGATGCATTGTATGATGATTGGCATCGAGAGACCAGAGACTCCAAAAGAATTTTTGGAAAAAGTTGTTGATTTTCATACAATATAAAATAGCCGAAGAATAAGATTTTTGTAAAGAAAAATATATTACACAGACAATTTTGATTCAGCTTAGTTGTACCTTTTCGTTATTGTATAGCCTGATAGCATCTTTCCATCATCTTAAAATATAATAATAACTGAAATTCAATATTTTTTCATTTATTTACTCTCCCCCCGTTCAGGACGCTATTAAAGCTGGATCGGACACGGCGCATTGTAGCGTAGAAACAGTCCACAAGATCCTCTCTTCGATTCTAGTAGACACGCAAAGCGAGCGCTGTCTCGTGTAGTCACCCCACGGACTCGATAAGGGAGAAGGTGGTATAAGCTCTTAATAATGTAAACGATGACATATGTCCCTTGTCATGTTTGTATGTCATTCTGTCTGTCTCTCTATATGTTGAGGTTTATCTCATCATATTTTATTGAGATTTTGCTATAGTTTTCAATTTCAAGACAAACAGCTTTATGTTATTATGACATAATTCAATACTTTTTGCATCGGCTACTATCACAAACTAAGTTCCAATAAAGAAGCGCATTGTTAGCTTAGACTTTTCCAACTTTTTCCATTTTTTGCATTTGTAATTAATACTAAAAAACTGTCAGTTTCTTGAAACGAAAATAAAGATACAGCGTTTTAACATATAATTTTTGCAACGGCTGCTATCTTAAAATGTGTATGTATGAGCGCTATTGAATTGCTAATATTTCGTCTCGTGCAGACGGCAAGCAAACAATTTTATGAGTAGGTAAGTCGACGGAGACCTCTGTTCTAGACATCCAAATTAATATGGCTGCAGCACTATATGGAATAAAATTTGAAACAATTTTGTTGTGTGGTTTTCTGGGCCTCTGTTTCAATGGTATCTGACGAAATGTTTGGATTTTCTCTATATTATAGCTATATTAACTGATTTTGAAATGAAGGGGCTTAATATTCTAAATAGTTATACCACGCGCCTACTAAAACTCAGTGTCATGGTGCTACACAATGACCCACGATATATCAAAAAGAAAGTACTTTATACTAATGAAGTTGTACTTTCCAAAATTTCGTATAATGCAAAAAACAAAAACATTTAATTTATTTATATTTCGGTTGTTCTGAATACCACATATTATGTTTAAATCGGTAACTATGACCAAGTTTCATTAGCATAATAATAGCCTACGATTACACCAACTGGCACAGAGTTTCACGGTTGCTGTTTGTAAACGGACGTGTGTCTAGTGTCTCGGAATATATTATGCTGATTATAATTTTAATCAGCAGTGCCGCAAGGCTTTGCCTCTTTATGTGAAGTGTTCGCCTACCAGTCTGCGGTGTCAAGGTAGAAGAAACCTCACTTTTATTTTCAACTGCTCGTGGCATTGAACTCTTGTCCGCCGTGTTAACATCGAGCGGACGTACCATTATACCACGGCCGCTGGGAGCACGCAAAATTTCCAACCAGTATCCACGCACATTAGGGATTAAAGACACATTGCTCCTGTTTTTCTTATAGGCATTTCGTTTTCGCCTAAAAATCAAAGATACATTGCTATTGGCTTTTTGTAGGCGCTTTATTGCTACCGACCTCAGCTTAGACCATTTTATATATGGGTGCTTCACGTAAGGGCTCTTTCATATTTAAATTTCAGGGCTTACAAGCACGTCTCCAGCTCATCGATTCAATAAATCTCATCCTGCTTCAAAACTCAACTCATCTCATGCAGGTATTGACGGAGAAACCAGTGGAATAAACGTCTGTTAACTCCTGAAATTTTTCTGTTTGAAAAATGTAAACAGAATCCGATCAAAACTCACCACTATTAATCTTAATGTACTGTTATGCAATTTATGTACTGTTACTAATTTAAATGAAAATGTATTTGATAGTGAGCTTCTCGATGCAAAGTACAATATCTTTCGAAAAGATAAATCAAGCACGTCGGTTTATTCCCGAAAGATTGACGGCAGTGGTGTTATGATTGCCGTTAAGAAAAATATTGGTGTATTCCGCCAATCCCACTGGGAAAGCAGAATGGAGGATATTTGGTTGACTATTGGCGCAGGCGAGAACAATTTGTCTAAATTGCACATTAGTTTATGCTATCTTCTTCCTGATTTACCTATCGCTGATATAAACGATTTTATTGTAATTGTCAAAATGTCATTCTCAATGGTACGGCGGACGCATTTCTGATATTGGGTGATTTCAATGTCCCTGATATTGTTTGGACTAACGCTGATAATTCCGACTGTTTCATACCGATTTTTGGTGCTGTTATTGATACTAAATTTACTTTATTAGATATCGTTGCTCTGTGTGAACTGTCTCAACATAATAATGAAGTGAATGAAAAGAACCAAATTCTGGACTTAGTTCTTACTTCCGTTATAAAAAAAATACCAGTAAACGATACGGATCCGCTTAGTAAGCATGATAAATAGAGACCCTTCTCTTGCGATTATGTATCTGGCATTACTGTCACGCGCACTATGGAACATAAGCCCAATACTCATCTTAACTTCAACTAATGCAATTATTAAAAGGTCCGGTCGGATTGTGTGAACGTTGGTTGATTTGAGGTTCTATCTTGCGATGATATTCATGTACAGATGGAAAAAAAATTACTGGTATATTAATGAAAATAATTATAAGAATCTCCTCATACAAGAATAAATAAAAATTACATCCTAAATGGTTTTCAAATGGACTGATTCGTTGTCAGACCGAAACACGCGTTAGTCAAGAAATATATGAATCCAAGAGACTTTGACGTACATTCAATGCTTCGTACGCGCTACAAGCGGCTCCGGTGGAAACTGGATCGAATAATGATCTAATTAAATCATTTTGGAAATTTGTCAAAAATAAAAAAATCTTATTCAGATATACCAGATACCATCTCATATGACGGTCAAGCTTCTTAGATGGTCTTCAACTATTTGCTTCTTACTTTGGTTGTTTTTGTGGATCACACACTCTCGCACGAGTAATGTTATATCTTCTTTAACTACTATAATCAGAGTATTGAAAAAAAAAAGTTGGACTAATAAAGGTGCCGGTCCGGACGGAATTCCGCCTAAATTCCCTATCAACTGCTGCAAGGAATTATCATTACCTCTTTCTATGTTGTTTAACAACTCCCTGCATGAGGCAAAATTTCCCTCTAATTGGAAAACAGCTCATATCGTACCAATTCACAAGTCTGGCGATAGGTCGAAGTGTAAAAACTATAGGGCCATCAGCAAATTATCTCATAGCAAAGTTGTTTGAAACTTTAATTTATGAACATATTTATTTCCATGTCTGTCCTTTGTTATCCGATAAGCAGTATGGTTTTGTAAGAAGTAGATCTATTGTTTCTAATTTACTAGTTTAGAAAGACCATCTTGGTAGAGAGTTTGCTAAATTTGGTCAAACCGATACCAACCGACTTCACCAAAGCTTTCGATAGGGTTGACCATAGATTGCTCTGTTGCAAATTATTGTCATATGGCATTCACGGCCAGTTACTTCGTAGGATTTGTTTTTACCTAGAGAACAAAAGTCAACTTGTAACCGTTAAGAGATTCTTATTATCACCTATTTCAGTAACATCTGGCGTCCCACAGGGGTCACATCTAGGTCTTCTGATCTTCGTTTTGTTTATCAATGATCTGGTTGAATCCTTGGTAAGTCCTTCTCTTTTATTCGCGGACTATCTTAAGATTTTCTTCCCTACACACAGTGTCGCCGACTGTGAACGGCTTCAAAATTATTTAACCACTGTTGCTAATTGGTGCTCCCGTAATTACATGCAGCTTAATTCGGGCAAATGTTCTGTTATCTCTTTCACTAATAATACAAAACGCAAAATTATTTACACACACAAGATAAATGGTCTTTCCCTGGAACGCAAATCTGTTGTAAATGATCTAGGAGTTGTGTTCGACGGAGGTTTGACCTTTCGTCAAAACTATAGACAATATAACAATCGTTGCAATAAAGTGTTGGGTTTTATTTTAGTACTCGTTTTGTCGTAGTATTGATAAAACACTGTGCCTTTTTTAGTTAATGATTAATATTACATATTATCGGTATTTCAATATTCCCAGTTATTTAATGTTTTCTAATTATTTTGTTTTTTTCTACCGTTTTTTTTTTATTAACATTTATTTATTTTTAATACCATTCGACCTATACCTGATGTGATAATGAATTTATATTTAATCTTATAATGCATATTTTGTTTTTAACCTCGATTATAATTTTATACCGTAACTTTAAATGTATTTAATTTTATGTTGTTGAATTTGGTAACTCATCCGCTTATGCCTGCTATGTACACTGTTAAGGGTTAGAGTCTAATGCTTATTTAATTTAATTTATTATGATTTTAATGGATTAATGAACTGTAACCTGTTTGTGTACTAAATAAATAAATGAAAAAAATAAAAAATAAAAAGAGCTAGAAAGACGTCGAATCTGAGAAGAATTTTTTCTATTTCAAATACATAATAATCATATTTCGTAAGACTCAAAATAACGTAGAACATTATCTTTGACTATTATATTTAACTCAAAATATATATTAATTGTTCTAATCAATTTTTTTTTCAATAAATCAACTGGTCTTCGGTGTCAGACGGGACTTAAACGCCTTATGCGTCCTTCTCACTTCTCTTCATTAGGCGATTTTTCTTCTATTGAGCTACCGAGACCTTGACGGACCTGTTGAATTGGGAGAGATCGCGCGGAATGCGACACCTAAAACAAGTTGATTTTTTTTAAGATATAATCACTATACCAAACTTTCAAATAAAAAAAAATTACTTTTATAATGTTCAAATAAACCAATTACAAACCAATATAGCTTTCTTTTATTTCAAACGGGTGATTTACGAACTAGGTCGGATGTTTACTAGGTGGTCTATAAAGTTCGATAGCAGTGTCTGTAGTAAGCTATAATGTGTGTTTACAAGCAATAGGTACACATCCTTGCGCCAGTTGGCACGTCTGTAATCGAAAGCGAAAGATTGATTACGGGCTGAAGTTACACCAATGGTGAATAATTTCCTTAGGTTTTTGTCTCCAGTGGTAGTAGACATAGATACATAGAGATACAATCCTCAAAACTGATAAATTTCAACTCTTATTTCCAATAACCAGATTCAAGTGTTCTAACATAACATAATGAAACACAATGATAAGTAATAAACTCGAGAGCTTACGACAGATTAGAATTATTATGAACACGCTATCAAGTTAAACTATTTTGGGTAAATTAAAACTAAACCAAATAATACATTTCCATTTACAATATATGAGAAAATTTCAGATCGAAGTGTTCGAACAATATTACGAGATCTTATCCTAAGATGCGGTTAGGTGATGGCGCACGTAATAGCGGTTGTACTTCGTGTGTTTGACACCATGTTTAAGCTAACATTACTTTCATACATATAGCATAATTAATTAGATTCCCTTTTTCTATTAGAGATCAGATCATTTAAGCATCATTATCAAAGCATGATCGAGTTAAAATTAATTAAGCACACCAAAGCAACACCGACTGCCTGATTAAATGTTATAAAAGCAAGCTTTAAGCTGCCACGGTTGACGGGTTAACGTTTGTGTAAGAGTATATGGGTCGTACTTCTTTTTTACCGACAATGGTCTGTCCTTCGTCTTATTATGGCATCTCGTTGGCGTATTGATATTTACGGTTTTTTAATTCGGTTCGAATAAACGTCCTTATTATTCTTATCTATTAATATTATGTAATTTTTCATTTTCTCCAACCAACATATTTTTTCGTTTGTTTTCCGTAGAATGCCGTGACAGAGTGGTAAACCGAAATGTGGTCTCCACAGAAAAAGGCCACTCTGTCACATAACTTTTTTAATAACCAACATTACAAAAGAATTAATATTTGCCGCAAAGGAAACTTTAATTAGTCCTAATGTCAACACAGATGCAATTTCTTTTAAATTCCACACAGAAACCACAATTATGGATCGATCAAAAACTAAAAAAACAGAAAAACATCGTTTCACTGTCGGTAAAAAAGAAAAACGACCCATATACACATTATGTTCAATAAATTTGGGCACAAATTAACTCGCTTTAATTTGATTAACACCTGATCATATAGTAGCTGAATAAGTGTACAGCAGGTATAACCTGCTGCATATATGCATATATGGAAAAGACACAAAAGACTGCAGTTTATAACCCCAAGACCATTTTTCTGTAGCTTCAACGGTTAAGGTACCTTCCCTTAGTGGCCCGTCAAAAATTCTACGCTGCATTTTCTTTAGTGTCAAAAATTTACAGTTTATTAGGTAATAACCTGATACGTATGTAAAATCACCAAGTTGTCACTTCGTTACGTGCGCGCACCTCCATATCGCAGTTTTTATACTCTACATGATTGTTGGGAAAACGCGTTTAAAATCATAAAACATCATAAGAGTATGTACATTAAGCATGAAATATTTATCGCATATTAAACTTATCCCAGCACTAGTTACTTGCTATTAATAGTTTAAATTATTTGCGACCGATTTTGTGAAAATACAGGGGCTCAAAATTATTTAAACGCAATCATGTTTTTTCGAATTGCGCCCCTATAGTATGAAAGCTGTGATATATCTTCATAAACCCATAGAGAAGTGACAAAATAGTCACGATCACAAGTCACCCAAGCGAACGTGCTTTTACCTATAAGAGATCTCTCAACCGGAACAGCTTACCTATAGAGTATATTAAAAAAAAAATTATACATAATTATTATGTCAGTAAGACGAATGATCTGATCGTGTTGATGGACTTAAAAAGTGCTACTCAAGTTTGATGATTTTAGTTTAGCTTGGGTAAATAATGTATTTACCTAGACCTAGGTGAATGCTGCGTTTGCAAGTGAATGATTCACAATCACATAAGAACTGTTATTGTGTTTCATGATCTTGGTTACAGTATATTCATTTATGATTGCTACTCAATTTTAAGTGAAGATTGCAGTATTCTTTATAAAACTAACGTAATCTGTGTTAAACTGTATAGATTTACCCTATCGTAAGCTAAGCTTTTCTTTTTGAGGTTTATCAAAAAGAAGCTGTTGCAATGCATTTTATTATTGTGGTCAAACTAATATTTCCAATTTAATTTCCATAGCAAATTTAAAAGTTGAGATAATAACACAGTCAACCACAAATAAATTAAAAAAGTTGATCATCCGGAATAAAAAAATATTAAAAGCTTTATTTATTACATAAAGTATTGTTTTCGTAGGCACAACTATCCTCATACCTTTTTAAATAATCTATTTTTTAGGATACATACATATAGTATATATAAAACTTATTGATGAGCTTTCGTTCGAAATTTAAAATGAGAAACGATATATTAATAATTTCATTTGTTACATTATGTTGCAGTTTACTTTAACCGATTCGTTGCTACATAAAATTACCAGTAACGACGGCTACGAGCTTAATTTTCGTGAACAATGAAGATAGTTTTATTCTGGGTAGATTTCCCTAAAACTTAATTTGAAGGGGTTATCATCGATTTAAAAATGATGCGGCTCCAGTGGCTATCGCCACACGCAACGTATCGGTTAACTTATTGCTTACTAGTTTTTACTCAGTTTCATACGCGTGCGTCTATCACAGAATTTCTTTTTCACGCTTCCCCAGGGACCTGTTCAATTTTCCGAACTAAATGTTACATGTTTTAATCCTGGTTATAAACCATTTGTGTGTCAAATGCCATCTAAATCCGTTCAGCTGTTTCTGCGGGATTGAGTAACAAACATCTTAACATACAAAGTTTCACATTGGTAATTTTAATATATAGGATGTATTTCTTAATATAACGTTCTTATGGGTTGAAGTCCCTAGGGCAATCATTGTTCCGTTACATATTCGTAAACTATTTAATAGCCTATTATTCTTGAATGACCTAATAACCATTTCAGAATAATTTCATTCGTCTCCCTTATTTAGTTTGTCAAACTAGCAAAACCAACTAAAATTAAGTATGTAGGTTCGTGACTGGTCCAGTTTATTGTAATATATTGTTCAAACTTGATCTGCCTGAGGAAACAATCCTTTTTACACACATTTTAGAAGATTATATTGAGAGTTAAAACCATTAATTTCATTTAGATATCCGATTTATCGGCAAAATATAGATGTAAGGAATTCATTTAGTTAGATGGCTTGCTTTGAATACCGGTTTGTTGCAGCGGCAGCGATCGTGCCTATACTCCAAGGTACTAGATTTGAATCCTGGTAGGAGCATATGTTTGTAGAATTTTTTCCTGAGTAGTGATAGTTTATATATGTTCGATTAATTATTCAATATATGTAGTATAAATAGTAATAAGCTTGCCTTAGATTTCAATTTAATAATTAATTAAATTAAATAGACCACACAAAATATAAAAAACGTGTAAAAACAAAAAAGCGTGTAAAAGTACCAAAAGTGTGTAAAAGTTCGTGGGTTCGAATCCCACCTGAGGGCTCGGAGACGTAGTTATTTTTTACACGCGTTTTATATTTTATAGAAATATTGCATTGTGAATGCAAATTATTAAATAAAAACATAGACCATACAAGTTAAATATTTAAGACATATGTTTGTTCTCACCAATGTCGTACTAATTAAAAATTCAGACATTGGCAAACTGCCTAGTATTTACTTAACAATTAATTGTAACCTACTAATGCATGTTTTATAAAAACTGTTTACATTCCAAATAGCCGTCAATATTTTTATTAATAATATTCCGATCCGCATAATTAAACCAAAATGTGTGTCTTGGCAAACTAGAAATAAGCATTTTATAACTATTAGATTTAATCTAAATTAAAATAGAATAATTTCAAACGAAATTGTTACAAGGTTACATACACAAAATGTCCTCATAATTTGTACACTGTTGACTGGAAAATATTCGTTTTGCGAAATACACAGTAGTCGCCCATTAGGCAGTGAGAGAGCAAAACTGAAATAAACGAATAATTAAAGTTAATAAGAGTTAATTGGGTGCAATGGAAATGAACAGACAACGGTACAGTGTTACTGTATCTATTAGAGTTCATCTAAAAGTTTTGTTACATGAGAATCATTAAAATTACGTCACTGACGAAAATGGAATTTGATAAACACATTTGATAAACACAAACCATAGCAATATCTGGGTCACGATTTCTATAAAAACCTTACAAATCAGTTGTAAGTTAATAACGTAATTATAATAAGATGCTTATAGGAAAGAGCCTATCCAGCTTTTGAACCAGAGGGGTCATTCATATCCAGCTTTGAACCGAACCTTCATCCTAGCCTATTAGAGTTGTTCCCTATAATTGAAAACATAGTAGTGACGGTGGGTCATCATATACGCTACAAGTCGGGCTCAGATTGGATTTTGTGGTAGTTGGAAGAGCACTCGCTCAGATAGCGAGGGTTCAAGTTCCGCCCGAGACAATTTGAATTTTTTCTCGTAATAAATTCTTTTGATATAAACATTTTGCAGTTATAGTTATATTAGATAACAAATAATAATTTTTGTCTTCTTGATCTATACAATAAAATAGAAAAGAAAATTCAGCTAACCCCAAAGCTAATACTGTTTCACGTACTTATTTATTCTAAATATATAAAAGGCTTCATCCTGAGTGATCGACTGACTGATTGATAAACATCGCACAGCCACTTAAATCGATGAACCTAGAGTCTTAATTTGGAGGAAACGTGAAATCGCTCGCTAAAAAGGATTTAGCAAAACTCTACCCCTAAAGGGGTGAAATTGTATAAAAATCAACATCATGAAATGAAATTCAACAACATGCCACCTGGTATTTATAGGGAATAGCGATTTAGAAGATTTGAATGAGGGGTTTAAACTTTGTATAAAATCACTAAGATTTCGGCCATTTGTAAACAAAAAAACATCCGTGTATTTCGTCGTTTCTGGAACCCTCCTACAGTAGATTGAATTAAATTAAATAAGTGATAAAAATATAGGCACATGGGTATCAGTTTCAAAAAAAAAATTGCCTTAGGGTTTATCAATGGGTTAAATTTTTATATCATAACTCAACTATTGAAGCAATTCATAAAAATAACATAACTGGATTTCACGATTTCATGAAAATTTCCTTTTTCAAAAATTAATAAAATGAATGAATAAGTGATGTTTAAGTATAAGGCCGTCTTTTTGTTACAAAAGTATATACAATTTCCCTGCTAAGACAGGTACCGACACGTCTTGTAGCGTTTTAAAAAACTCTATCCTATAAGTGACGGAGCGGTTGACAGTTTTTATAAAATAAATCCACCTGGCTGCTCAATCAAAATAAATGGATACGTGTTTCAGCGTTTAAAAGTGAGAAATATGAAATCCAATACGTATGGTTGTGACAAAAGCACCGGATGCCTCAGTGACCTAGTCACTGCTAAGCTAGACTAAGTCTTATAGTGCGACTCTAAGGTTACGGGTTTGATGCCTGTGTTATGCGGTGTTATTGGGTTTTTCTCTGCTTGCGAAATCTGGCGAATGTTTTATCTTGATATGCCGCCTTCAAGCAAAGTTATTAATAAAAATACTACATACTCATATTCAAATTTACACATACGTTCTCGCGGGCAAAGCTAGTCGATAGGTAAATGTTAATATAATACTTATAAGGATAAAACGTCTCATTATTCTACTGCAAAAAATAAAGAAAATCAATCAAGTTTTTGATGTTGTGAGACTACGCTGCACTTCTAATACCGAAAAACACACATAATAAAACAATTTCACTAATGCAAAATATATCGTTTTTCCTGACAAGAGGTTTAATAAACAAAATTGAGTCCTAAAACGTTTTAAAGTACGCCGATACAGACAAAATTATCCATACAAAAGGTTCAAAGTTTAATTCCCTACAGCAAATATGAGTATTATTCTGAATTGACTCTGTGTAGACAGACCTGAACCATTTTTAACTCCATGCTACTCGTATTACATACTTATAAGAGATTTTTTCTTACAGTCATCTCCAGTAAGTTATTGGAGATGACTTTGGCAATAACTCATACCCATTAGGAGATAGGCCTACTTTAGTCGTTACTTTACTAGGAAACCTTCGTTTTTGTCCAGTCTTTAACAGGATTATCAAGACAACTAAAGTAGGCCTATACGTGGGGATAGGTTAATGAATATGGCATTATACGAAGAATAGGAGGTACGGGTAAGTAATGGTAGGTATGTTACTTTTTCTATCAACACTTAACTTACAATAGTGCAGCTCACGAGACCAGTCGCGATCATATGTTTAATAATAATAACACTATTAATTTCTTAAGTGGAAACTAGTTTTTTTATAACCAGATATCTTACGTTATCAATGTCAAGTGAAAAACTAAAAATTCCATTGGCAAAAAAAATAAATAGCAGTTTATGATAACTTGTTTTTTTGTTTTTGTTGTTATAATATGTGATATAATGAAGTTAAGTAAAAATCAACCTTAAGTAGTTTAGTATAGGATAGTCTATGATCAAATAGACAAAATAAAATCAAAGATTCATAATATGATAAAATTGCTTTGAAAATCATTTTTTTTCTCTTTTCTATTCTTTCCTTTTGACAAATAATAGTCGCGGGTTTTCAAAACTTATTCGAATGAAGGTTTATAAGCAGGTTTTTAACTCAATCAGACAATTATTCATTTAGCTTATCATAATATTATACTTACCAGTAAACAACTACTTATAAAAAAATCCGTATAGTGCCAAAACCAAATCTTCAGTGTATAGGACTGTTTTTCCGCGAAATGTCAACACTGCACACTTTTTACACACTAGTTATATTATATATAACCAATCACCGAAAAGCACGGCCAAACGAGTACTGCACGACTCCATTCATGACTCGAGTAAGACTCACTGAAACACGCGAGCTTCTATTACGCGCCCGCAGAAGCCGGCTGCAATCTGTTGTATTCAATACATAAACAAACCGAACGTTATGAACATAGCCACTATACGAACGCCTATACTACATATTAATTTATATCAACTCAATATCTTTACTCTTTACAAAAGAAACTCTGCAAGTTCATTTAACTTCGACATGATAGCAGGCTTTAAGAAATAATATCTTTTAGGGTACGACACAGAATGTAGTAGACTCGACATTAACGCTAGCGTGACGTACCGGCGCTACCGCGGCTGCGCGGTGGGTTTTACGGTGTACCCACAACCAACGGGCTAATTTCGACACTATGCCATTTCTATAGAGTTTATAAAGCAAGGCAATCACCTCAACGAGACTGCAGCTTATCAAACACACGTTTAGTAATATTAAGCTCTGTTTGTTTGCATTTTGGTGTATATTCCGCTGTGAGATAAAAGTCGTGACCATAAAAAGTGTTGCAGGCGACGCGAAGCATCACGTGCGTCACAGAGGGTGGATGATTGCAGTTTTGTGAACTGTCGACCCCTCGTTTCTTGTTTAGGGATTCAAAATAAATGATGGTTCAATCTGAATTTGTAGAACGCTATAGGGATTATTCTCGTTTTCTGATATGCGCCGTTTGATATTAAGACTCGCATTCCATCACATACATTTTCAAGCAAGCAATGTATAGGTACTGCCGATGCCGAATAGTTTCTGCCCATTTGTTAGCGCTCCAATAATCTCGGCAGTTATTACAGTGTTTCTATATTTGCGAAATGTCAATTATTTTCATATGCACTATACTAATGTTTCAATTTGCACGTTTATTACTTCTTGGTAAACATTTCGTTAGTAAGCGGATTACTTAAGAATGGATGGATCGTTTGCTATAAACCAACTAAGTTTCATAAGCAGCAAAGTATTGGGTAATTTTATGTTCAGAAAATTGGAAAGCTTGTAAAACGTTAAACTGCCTTTTTCGTTGTATTTCTAAATGACTACAAAACCGTAACTCTCGATTCGGATGATGGATATGCACAATTATCTTTTGTTTATCCAGGAAACATTTTCAGCAAATTAAAAGTGACTACCAAGTCGTTAAATTCTGACAAATTAGTTTACAGTGGCATATTTTTATTCGGACAACGTATGTTGGGTTAGTTATTAAAATTTTGCTACTATTTAAATATAGACACGATACGCACAACACGTATCTATAACATGTAACTTAAATCCGCTTCCTTAACAACTTTGGAATAGTATTTAGGTACTATTTATGTAGTATTCATTTATTTAGATTAATATCCTATTATTTTTGTATATTTTTCAAAAATGTATTTGTCGCTAGCGAGCGAAAGACCGAACGAAATTTTAGGTTTTTCAACAATAATTTCCGAAGGATGAGTCACACATAAACGTTTTACTATTACTTATCACTTTTCTAATTTAGCTGGGAAATGTAGTTTTTCAGCAAACCTGCAGTTTGTACTATTTTTATGTAGGTAGGTACTATGTTATCATGATTTCGAAGATTTTTAGGAAATATATTTCTAAGTAATTTCCGCTAGTGTTAATTTCCACATAGCTCCATTGTGTTAGGCTGTTTTTTATCAGAGTTGTGCGAAATAGCTAAGCGGACGGCGAGTTAAAATCTACCAATAACTGGGCGCGGCTAGGATAACGAAGTCCTGCTATTGATAGATTTTTTCACATCTCTCGTGGAAACTTAAGCTACTCTACTCTCCACATATGGAGTGTCATTATGAAATGCGCGAATTGATATAAGATTTCAAAAACGACTCTAAATACATTGTACCTAACCTTCGAATGAAAGTCATTTTTTTTATTGAAGTGCTGAATTTAACTTCTATCAAAAACTGACTTTGATGTAACACTACCAGTCGACATAGTTTAGATTTTACTCTCGGGGTAAGTAGTACACCTAAGAGCTATGTAGAAAAAAAAAACAAAAGAACGATATGAATCTTAAACGGATCAATGAAAGTTTATTTTTTATGTTTTTCACAAGGAGGACGCCTATTATCGTTTAGTAAATTTACGAAAGAATGACATCTCAGCCATCAATATGAAAATAAAGACGTCATCCGTTTATTTCTTTCAACAACACAAAAGTGTTTGAATTAGAACAAGAAAAACTTAATACATTAACTAAACAACTGAATATTTTTCTACGTTACTACGAATACGTGTCGAACAGGATGTTTCAATAAAAAATAATAAAATTTCTAATAGTTTCACTTTAATGCACACGATACATTCAATAATATAAATAATTGTTTTCAAATTGACTTATCGTACGCGTTACTTAATACGTTTGGTCAAGGAATGATCAAATATCGACTAAGTACAATATTGGAATATCAAGTTCCATAGGTAAAAATTTAAGATAAGTTATGTAAATGCAATTATCAAAAGATTACGTTAGGCTAAGTGAATAAAATATGTAGTAAAGACAATGGCACATAATTGATATTGGACAATATTTGTACATGATTTGATAATAATTAAATTCCAAATATAGGTACTATAGTTTCATGCCTCAAATCTTTTTCCGGTAACAATCACAAGATTCTCTCTATAACATTAAAAAATTTTAACTTTAGCTAAAATGTAGAAATAACAAGTTAATAATTTTATCACTTGGCAAATATCGAATACATTTTTTATTTAATTGATAATAATTCTGACAAGAATTTTAACTATTTTAAGTCTTTTTATAATCCGTGCGGGATGTCCGCCTTAGAGCTAACCACATTCTTAATTGTTTGTGAAACAAGTATTTAGTTTAAAGCGGACTACATCGGGTTAGTAGTTTTATATGCAAAAATTCATACGTAGCTTAAAAAATATATGAATACTCCTCACACTTAAATATATAACTATAGAAGATGGTGGTTTGACGCGGCGCATCAAAGTTTTGGTATGATGGGTTGAACTGCGCGTATTACTAAGATATTATTTTTCGAGTACTTTTTCTGCATTGCGTATAGGTGGAACAGTTTATCATTTCATGTAATCTAATTATATATATCCACTTTGGCAATCGACTGTAATAAAGTAGCTTAAGAGTAAATTACAAATTTTTTTGCTTGTGAATGTCACACACATTAACAAAGTTATTGTACTTAGATATATGCCACATATAAGAATAGGCCAAGAAGAAAATGAGCTAATATTTTAAAATAAATTAACGAAAATTGAAATACATATATTGATTTAGTTCTTACACTTCCGCGCACATTACACATCAGAATAAAACACTTTTTTACGGATTTTTGCGCATGTTTTATTTTATTTTATATTTAATCCTGACGTTTCGACTCCTTTACAGGAGCCGTGATCACAGGATGACTAAGATCCTGTCATCTAACTAAGTCTGTTCTGATATACATATATTGATCTATACAACTACATAGATATACTTTAGTGTCACCAAGAACTCAACGAAAGAAAATAGAATACAGCAGAAAAAACTTATAAAATCTGGAATTCATTTTACATAAAGTATTTCACCAGTTATAACATTAATAAAAGAAAAACAAGTCTAAAGAAAGTTATACAAAACACAAAAATATTTCAAACCGATTCACAACGTAAAATATATATGTATAATCAAATGACAAGGCAATCCAATATATTAATATCTTATCCTAATTAAACCAATGGTCAAAAAAAGGTAAACTAAAATAGGATGACAATGTATTTAAATTAATTTTGATTTCTACGGAGACAATTCTATCACGGGAAAACCCATAACATTAACATAAGGCTTTCTTATCATATATAGGCCTCATTATAAAATAAACAACGCTATTAGTCTGTTAAAATAAATATTTTAATTAACCTACCTATAATAATAAAAAGAGATCTTATTGGAACTTTGATAATTTACTTATTTTAAAGAATAATTGTATATTATGTATTATAAATTGTGCATTGTAGGTATATATAACAAAACATAACAAATACATCATCAACACAATTTTTGTTTGACTAGAACATCAACCCTGAACGCTTTTCAATAAAAACTATTTGAATAAGATACAAGCTATCCAAAAGTTAGCACTGTAAGGCTTATGTAGAAACACATATTGGATTTATAGATAAGTTATATTCATAGAAGTACATAAAAATACCCGGGTTTTCATTCATCATACAAAAATCTTCCTCTTCTGGGACTTATACCCAGGACGCAGGATCGCTAACGTTGCACGAATCGTTCGTAACAAAAGTGAAATAGTCAAATTAATAACCAATTAGTTCTTTAATTGGAATTAGAAAACAAATTCAGAAATTTTAGAGCAGTAGTATTGCTAGAGTTATGCTTACATCAATTCTTACATATGTATGTCTTAGTGCATGCCATTTCTTATGATAAAATTTCTTTTGCATATATAAGTAAACTTTACTAAATCATAGTAAATTGGATGCCAACCAACTCAGACGTAAAATAATAAGAGCCAAGTTAACTTTTCTTACAACTTATTACTTACTTTCATTTCATTTTATATTGTATAGAAAAATGATTTTTCATTTAATAAAACTCCAAAATATTAATGACATGCCCACATTTCATATTTGATTATGTTGAAAGTTTAAGATCGTCCTAAAAAAACTAACAAACTATAAAATTTGTGAATAAATCAGTCTCTTTAAAATGACAAAGCCTTATTTGGGTAAAATTTTGGTTCCATAGTCTTTTATTTACATAACTTTAGGGTTTACATAATGATAAATAAAAATAACTAATTCAGATAAATTTTAAATATGCATATAGAAAAATATAGCTAATAGGTAATCACAAATCACAGGCAACAATACTTAGTTCTGACTTTAACAGGAACAAAGTTTTTGATCTTGTTTAGCTTGCAATTTTTGTAAGGACTGCCGACGTCGTCCTGTTGCACAAAGCATTGCATATTCAACTGAGGTCTCCATTCTGTAAATAAGTTAATTTAAATATTCAAATAACATTATCAATTATCTATTTCTGCAATAGGTATTCAACATATCGCTCATTTGGTGCAACAGTAACGCAATTACACTTTTGGTCAAAATCACATGTCTGAAAAACATAGACAGAATTGTATTTCTTCTATTTTTTACTGGAAGCTAAATGAACCTAAGAAAAATATATGTTTGTAGTCATATTTTATTTTAAGTACCTATTATATTTTTAATTAGCATTAGCTAATTTAAAAAAGAAAATGTATTTACAATCCCTACCTAAAATTTCCCTCTTCTTCAAAAACACAACATTTACAATTGCGTCAGTGTTGCACCAAATGAGCGATATCTGTTTTAATTTTAGGTTTAAATTAGCAAAACAATAAATTTATTAACTTGAATATGTCAAATATTTTTTGGGTAAACTAGCTAACTATACAGAGAAATTAACAAGAACAGATTTATTATATTTAAAATATCATGACTGGTTACCCTGTTAGATAATATATTACATATTGGTTACTATATTAAAAATAAAGTAATTAAGTAAGACCACTTTAACCAGACAATGTGTGTTTAATTTTGTGTTTATAAATAATCCTGATGTTTCTTTTGTAACTTTTATTGGAGCGGAGCGAGCGAAGCTCCCATGGATCAGCTTCAATAGCGCAATGTCTGTTACGCCATAACTTCCCGAATTTTTAACCGATTTGAATATTTTATGAGGAATTGAATCAGCAGGTTAAGGACCAGATTGTAACAGCCCGAATTTTAAAATTCGCTAGATCATCTTGTGATCACAGCTCCCATAAAGGAGCTGAAACGTCAGGATTAAATATAAATTAATCGCAAAAAAATCCCTAAATAAGTTGTTTTATTTAGATTTTAAACTTTTTATTCCAACATATAATATGATAATCAAATAGGAAACAATTAGGTCAATATCTACTAAAATTGTGTCAGGTAAATAACTCCCCTTCACACCAGCTGTAAGCAGTATGATAAAATGGTAATGGATAGACAAACTATATGATACATAGGTATCTAATAATCATAGAAAATATATACAACTACAAAATGAAACAAAGTGAAATTCTGTAACTTCACAACTCACATGCTTTTACAAGTTTTTCACATTTTTGACATTTCTAGACAAGAAAATACTAAGAAGAGGATTATCGACTATTTTGAATAGTGAAATCAAGAAACATTCTGTTGTTTCTTGATTACCAAACTTTTGTTTTTAATCATTAAATTATCTTACCTGTACATAACTCTGTCAAGAAGAATTTCTATTGCACGATCAATATTCTGACCAGTTTTGGCACTGGTTTCCAAATATGGCAAGTTATAATTCTTGGCAAATTCTCGTGCACGATTTTGATTGACAAGTCTTTTCTCTTGCAGATCACATTTGTGGCCACAAAGAACAATATCAGGGTCATCACTTAAGCTATGAGTCTGAAAGATAATGGAAAGCCATGACATTAAATTTAATTAACTTTTATAAATAGCAAATAAATCATGCAACCATAGCAAATCATAGAAAAATAACTTACTGTAACATGTTATGAGCAATGTTGAAAAAAATAAAACTATAATAAGCAGTGACCATGAAATTATTATAAGATGACACAATTCACATTACAAAAGGAACAAAGAATTTCACATTAGTAAATATTTGCTGTCACAAAATATTTTTTTTTTATATTTGATGATAAATTACTTATTTTTGTATCTTCACATTAAAAGATGCAAACAAGAACATTTTTTCAATAGAAGTCATTTGATAACAACATGGCAGTGAGGCTTTGATAAATTAATATAACTGGTGATTGTGCTGCATCTAATACAACATATATATAACTAGGGCTCTCTCAGCTAATAAGAAGATACACATTTAAGAATAAAGTTCACTGACCTTCAATTGCTCAATCCAATTTCTTACTTCAAGAAAAGAAGCTTCATTTGTTAAATCAAACAGCAAAAGGAAACCCATTGCATCACGGTAGAATGCTGTAGTCAAACTTCTGAATCTAGAAAATCAAAGATAGAGATTTAAATCTTATTCTTTATAATATCAAAGTATTTTCAATTCTATCAAAGAAAGACTTTATTTTCAGTCAGTATTTATATTATTATTTTTTCAAATATAGTTGTACTTCAGATTTTCAGGTGTTGTGTAAAATTGTAAAGGGATTTGTATACACATAAAAGCAATTGTATTTGCTCGTACATTTGACTCTTGACAGGTTAACAGATAGAAATGTGAATTCAACTTGAAATTATTATGATAACTAATCACCTACAAATCTATAGTACAAACCCAATAATGATCATATTATTTTATAACATTAACACAATTGGTGTTTCGGATTTATGTATGTCATAAAAGCAACTAATCAGTAATTGTAAAAAAATGATAAAACATAAAGGAACCTTTCTTGGCCTGCTGTATCCCATAACTGAAGATGTATGCGATGCTGGCGGCTATTCTGTTGGTATATCTGCAAAGTATTATAATATTTCTAATATTTTTTCAATAAAAAATACTTGAGACTAGGCAATGTTGAAGATGTAAAACATAGTCCTATTATTATTTCACCTGTTTCTGAAAAAAAAGGAGTCGAAGTATACTACTCATTACAAAAAAATATATACACCGTAAACTTACCACTGTTTTTTCTCTAAAATCAATTCCCACAGTTGAAATGAACTGAGTATGAAAAACTCCATCAGTGTATTTGTATAGAAAACTAGTTTTCCCAACCCCAGAGTCCCCAACACACAACAATTTAATCAGATAATCGTAGTCCATCGTTCTCGGAAGGTTCAGGAAACAAATAAAATGTTTAGTTCTATTGTAACCGAGTCATCGAACTGTATAAAGTAGAATATCGAAAAATTCATTAGCTTTTATTGATTGTGCCAAAGAATTTATGGCTTTGTCGTTTATTTCAATATAATTTTTGATGTCCCTTAGTCTTACTACATTACAATTCTCTCTTTTTGAAGTCAGAGTCACAGATTATTCTCAGTGTTGCCAGATGACCGTGTGAACTTCCCCCCGTCCTTATTCGAAATCCCCCCAAAAATTGAAATTTCTGACAAGAAAAACCTCCATATTAATTTCTATCGTAATCGTATCATCTATTAGATACAGGACGTGTCAATCTGTATTCTGCTTACTCAAAATAAAATGTATTTTTATTATTTCAGGATGGTAAAACTCTTCGACATATTAATTTCATGCTTTACGACAAACATAAACAAACACTGAAATACTAGCCTGAAAATACCGCTTCATCTTTCCATTCCTTGCGGTATGTTCTTACATATTTTGGTTTATTAGATTGCGACATACTTTACTTAGGTATAGATTTTATTATCCTAAGACAACAAACGGTACATACTTTTTTATTTTAATTTTAACGGCCATAGCATAAACCACATTGACCCGGTAGATACTTAAGTAGTAAACAGAACAGTACAATAAATTTTACAAGCGAGCGAGCACAGATTATCTAAATTCACTCACTAAACGACAGCACCGAACTAAAGATTTATTTTTTTAGGTAAATAGATCAGCCTTTACAGATGTAAGATGCAGGTGAAGCCTATATTAGTTTTGTAAAGAAATGGTCTTTACAAAATAATAATGTTGTGGTTTGGTTTAAAAAATGTCTCCTCCAACTTTATTATTTCCCTCCGAAAATCCCCCCAAAGGTCTTATCCCTCCAAATCTCCCTCGGAAGTAAAAAAAATCCTCCAAATTTGCAGGGAATCCCCCCCATCTGGCATCACTGATTATTCTATATGTCAAGTTTGAAGTAGGGTTTTCGATCTTGGTCGCTTTCTTTTAAACCCAGATCTGCGATCTTTTGTTACGAATTTTTGCGGCGGACTTTTTGGCGGGAGCGGGAAGCGTCACTATGGTGGTCTTGTTTTTCTTGTTAAAATTTGTGTTGTGGTTGATATTGTGTGTAATAATGGTGGGTTATTAACCACTAAGTATTTCTATATATGCACGAGTGTTTGCAAGTGAAACAAAACAATGGATGGTGTCTTTTCGCTCTCACAAGAAGTCCACGAGAAATTTTCAGTAGAACCCCACATCTTTACTGAAACCTAGGTTAAGGTATTTCACTTTTCATTCATCACCCATTGATAATCTATCATTCATATCATTCATAATTCAACTCTTTAAACAAGAATGGACATAATATGAAGAAATGGCTCAAAGGTCTTTGTAACCAAGCCAAAACCCCTTATAAAAAAAAATTGCGGCCTGGATCGATCCATCGCTGTTCATGTAAACGAAGTTGAGTTGAAAGAACCTTTTAAGGAAGAAAATGTTGAAAACTTGGCTGTATGGATTAGTAGTCACTTTGCTCTCAGAAAAATAACTTTGCCTATATAAAAATGGCATTGACATGGCAGCACTTTTTTTCGGGTTTGGTTTTGCCTCAGGGTTTTGCTTTGTTGACGGGTAGGCAAAGATTACGATTTATCCTTTTTTTATTAATTCAATTAATTGAAATCTATAAAAACATTTTCAAATCAATTCACGAAATTTCATTACCCGGTTGATTTCTCTTTAGAAATTTGGATCGAAAGATCGATTTTAATCTAATCGATCTTTTGGCAGCTGATTTTTAGCTGAATCAATCTCAAGCCATGGGATTCGATCGAATCATTCCATGAGATTGATGTTTTGATCAAAGATCGGAAACCCTAGTTTGAAGTAGTGAATGCTCAGAACAATAACTAAAGCTATAGTTAAATAGTATTGCGTTGTACGAACAACGCAATACGTTAGTTCGTACTATTTTGACGTATACAGTTGTAAACGTGTAAGAAAGAAATAAGTATAAGGCTTTTGTTTCGTAAATTATAAGGTTGTCACTAGTTTCCCTTACGTCAGTGATGTAACGGCATCGATATTACTACCGATAAATATAAAATTTACTTAAAATATAAAAAAAAAATGTGTTGGTATGTCAATGACACTAGAACGGACGGTAATGTGTCACAATAAACACGTGTAGAATCTGCATATGAATATGAACATTTTATAATGCAGTATTCATGGGTAGAATTTTGGCCCGAACCAATTTATTTATTAGATTTGCTGTCTTCATTATCTAGCGAAACCAGGTAGGTACGGTTAAAAAATTGCACATTGTTTCTATTTTAAGTTAGACCTCTAGCATATATAACATTATACTTTTTATAAGTATAGATATTTTATCTTAAAAAAAAATTTTTCCTCTTTTTTTAAGAAGAAAAATTATGAAAGAAAATTAATCGATTATTTAAATTAAAATAACAAACTACTATTTTATACATATTTACTTATTATTTACATATCTTTATATACTACTCTGTCAAGAAAGTATCGGGAAAAGATCAATAATATACAAAATGTTTGTTATTCATCCAAATTTTCATCCAATCATAAAAGTGCTAGGTGTTCGGATTGAACATATTCTTGTTTCAATTTTTCCATCAATATGTTATAGTGCTGAGATTTCTTCGCGTTGTTCCTTAATGTTCCCTTTGTTAAAGTGTTTATTTTGCGAAAACGTCACCTGCTGGTCTTTTTAGCCCTTTCTTACTCTTTTTTTAATATTCCAATTTGGTTTTTATAATCTGCTACAATTTTCTGTAAATTAGATATCAGTTCAGAGATATCGGAATCAGTATTTGTATCAACTGTGGTCATAGATTTGGGGCGTTTACTTGGTGGTTCATAATTTCCTTCTGAATCCGATAGTGGTTTCTGAAACACAAAAATATTATTTTAAATAAGTTATCATTATTATTTGGGATATACGGTGCCAAAATGTTAATTAAAAATCTGAATGATTATTGGTAGGTTTGAAAAAAATATATAACAAAGCAAGACTAAGATAATGTTTGGAATAAAAAAGGAGCAATTTCGTGTTCTGTAAATGTAATGTGGGTATAGCATTTGGTTTCAGCCGCCGAAATTTAATATTTTCATGTGGCTCAAATGACTGTAGTCTAAAATGTTTCGAACAAATGTGACTGTGCGCTTACGATGTCCAATTGATCCTTGATATACGGTGTATCCATTCATTTTTAATAGTTTCATCTTTGGGTAATCTAAAGCAAAAAGTAAAAACCAAAATGGTTTACATCGATAACAAAAAACACATCACTATCATATACAAAACAGAAGGCATGAAAATAAGACAATTTAAACCAAAACTCATGGAGAAATCTATTTGAAATAATTGTTTACTACAATTTTCTGAAAATACCGTTGTTATATTGTCAAAAATATGAGAATTTTGAAACAAAACTCACCAATGAAATGATAACACCTCATCCGTATTTTCTTTCCGTGATATATTAGACTTTCAGTCTGGAACAACACAAGCCATCCTGGATGCGAACTCCAAAATGTCTAATTCCTTGTATATAATATAATTTCATGCTAGCGGCTAACAAAGCTGTTCGGCCACTATAATACGACCGCATTGAATTTGGTCTTACTTCAGAAACAACGTTCATCAAATACGTATTTTTAATTACCAAATTAAAAATACGTATTTGATGAACGTTGTTTTTCTGATTTAAATGCCAACAAACAATTGGGCACAAAAACGTTTGCAGTGCCAGCGCAGCGTGACAAATTATTAATCGCTGTCCCTTTCCTTTTTTGTAAACAATTATTGAAATGATTATCACAATAATTAATTAATTAACCTCTATCGATGTGTCTCATCTCTAAGATTTTAGTGACGCGTCGTAACCTTATAAAGACGTCATAAATAATAAAACTATTTTCTGATTTTTTTAAGAGATTTTGTTTGTTTTGGAAACTTGAATAGTATGAGAAAATATGTTTGATAAAAACACTGTACTAAAAATATTTTTACTCAATCATGTGTATCAAAATCAATTAAATTCGAAACGCTCTTACAAGGTTCTATCATGAGCAGCGTTGCCAGACCGTACCAAAAAGTACGGTTTTCCGAACTATTCATCACACAACCGTATCTCAGTGTAGACCGTACATTTTCTATAGTTTATAATTAGTGATTTATTTTTCACTACAAATTACAAAGGGTAAAAAACAAAAAAAAACGCCTTCTTGTTTTTCTATACATTCGAAATTCCGTTAAAAAATTTTTTTTTCTTCCAACCAAATAAGACTTGGCTGTTTGCTATCTGGTTATTCTCTAAGCTCAGTTTGTATTTTTATTTTGAAACTCATTAATTCAAGCCATACTCGATCCTATAATTAATTATCGATTATTTAAATGTAGTCAGGCGTGTATTAATGAGTTCAAAAATTTAAATTATAATGTTGAATGTTAATGATTATTAATTGGAATATATTCAAACAGATTATCAATCTTCATAAAAAAATTAAGTAAATTCATACAATTTTCGTTGCTCATTTATATATTTACTTTAGTAACATGAAATTCCCACTTAATGAATAATAACGATTTTTACCTTCTGCAAACATCTACAATTTCTCTGTTTATTTAAAAAAAAATACTCTTCTGGCATTAAAAATATTTTCAAAATCAAAATTATTCCAAAAGACAACTCCAGCGCGCCGTGTCGAGAACTTTGAATACTGTAATGAGGTTTCTTTATGTTCGATTCCCTATCGCTTTTTTTCCTACCTATGGTCGCAGACAGCCAACTCGAAGAAAAAAAAATTGAACTACACTCGCAAGCAAGCAAATCGACACAAGCGCTTCCTCTACATTCAAACATTGTTATAAATAAAAGTATACAACATTTAAATAAAAATAATATGTCATTTGAAAGCTTGAAACCTAAGCTTTAAAAAAACATCAACACCATTAAATAAAACAACTACCAACATGTTCATTTGCGCAATTAGAGCGTATGGGACAAATTACTCACTACGCTACCTGCGAGTTTCGCTACCCTCTACCCCTATAAAAACCCCCGTAACCCTTCAACCTTTACCAATCGCTTATCAACAGTTGACCATACACATCTCCGCAACCTGCATTCATTGTTTTCAAGAAACCATGGATACCACACCGCCGACATGGATACTACACAAGAAGCCGCTCAAATTGTTGCCTTATTGCAACAAGGACTCAGTCAGAGATTAGTCGCTTCCCAGCTTCACTTGAGTTAGTCTGCTGTATCCCGAGTATACAGACGATATCAAGAGACCAACAACCAGCTGCCACCGTTGTACTTCTGAACGAGACGATCGTTACATTGTCTCAATCTCTCTGAGAAATCGGCACCTTAAGGGTGACGACGTGCAGGGCGAGCTGAGACGTGTTCGAGGTGTAGCTGTCAGCGAGTGGACAGTAAGAACAGGTTTGAAGGAAGCCAACCTTACTCCAAAAAGGCCTGCAACAGGCCCCAAATTAACTGCAGGCCACCGGCAAGCCCGACTACAGTTTACAACGCTCCAGTCGAGAGCATCTCAACTGGAGCGTTGGGCAATGGCGGTCGCTCCTGTTCACTGATGAGTGCAAGATGTGTCTGCATGGCTGTGACAGAAAAGGCCGGGTCTACAGGCGTCCGGGAGAGCGATTTTCCCAATGCTGTTTTGCAGAAACCGTTGCCTATGGTGGCGGTTCTTGCATGATGTGGGCTGATATCTCGTTGAAGGGTAAAACCGAGCTCGTTTTCGTGCCTTTAGGAGGACTGGCAGCTGATGGGTGCATCACAAATATTCTCCTGGAACATGTTGTGCCCTACGCAGGATTTCTTGGCGAAGACTTCATCCTAATGCACGACAATGCTCGATGCCATACAGCATCAGCGTTATTCAGCAGCAGTTCCTTCAAGAAGCCGATTTTCGCACAATGGACTGGCCTGCGCTCAGTCCAGACCTAAATCCCATCGAGTATTTATGGGACGAGCTCAAACGAAGGGTAAAGCTCAAACAAGAAATCCAGCCCCTTCGAGCCTAGAAGAATTTAAGGCAGCTTTGTTAGAGGAGTGGGAAGGTATTCCTCAAGACACCGTCAAAAAGTTAATAAGGTCGATGAAGAACCGACTACGGGCTGTAATTAGGGCAAGGGGGGGGCAATACCAAATATTGAACCAATAAATTTTATACTTCTTAAGAAAAAAAACGTGTTTTATTTGTGTCAATTCTGAACACAACTCCTTTACCCAAAATCCCATTTGCCCCCATTTAAGTTCAGACACCAATAATAATAAAAAGTATACATGGATATTAATAATGGTAATATTTCATAAAAGCTGGAGTTCCAAGCTTTGAAATGATATTTATTAAAATATTGTATACTTTTACTCAAAACAATGTTTGAATGCGGAGGTAGCGCTTGAGTCGATTTGGTTGCTCGCGAGTGTAGTTCTTGCAGAAGTATCCCGAGCAAACCGTACCTTGAAGTTAAAAGCCGTACCTTTTCAGAAAGCCAACCGTCCTTTTTTGGGAAATCTTACTGGCAACACTGATCATGAGTTTTGCTGACAGCTGTCATTCTAATCAAGTTATTAAGAACTGATATTTATTATTTATATACTTTTCGATTTTCGTACAAAAAATGGATTATTTGAATTTTTTAAAATCAATGTCATGTAATAATGCAACTGATACAATGCAATGTTGAATTCAAACAACTTGTAATAATTACGTTGTGAGCTAACTAATGCCCGGTTTCTGAAGTCACTAGTTAAATCCCCATTAGCTATTGACCCGTTAAAGTTATGGAAACGATAAACGTCGTTTATCTATCAATGCGTTTCTGAATACATAAAGCACGGTTTATTAGTTATCGGACAGATAAGCAGTTCTTTAAACAGCCGCTAGATGGGGCTGATTACAATAAGGTACTAAAATTCCGTTTTATCATCAAAAACGGTAATAATCTTAGTGATATTTGTTTTATTATGTCTGCAAAATTAAATAGGTCCCTCTAGACTTTTTACAAATTATATAGATTAAAATAGTTTAATATTTTCACTGGCTGAATATAGAAAGACACCATTGACAACTCACAAAAAAGTAAACGTCAAACTCATTGTTTATTATTAACGTATTTCTTCATATGGTATTTTTGGTGATAGTAGTTTTGTGCTTAACTTTATTCAATCTTTCTATAATAACATTACTTTATATTTAAATTTCTATATTCTCAATAATGGAACCTGGCAAACGGAGTAAGAATTTCACCGAGAGAGAAAAGATGCTTCTCATTGAAGTAGCTAAAGATTTCGTATCTGTTATCGACAATAAAAAGACGGATGGAGCTTCTGTTGAAACCAAGAAACTAGCTTGGATAGCACTCACATCAAAATATAATGCTATCTCGGAAACAGGAATACGGACCGAAAAGCAGTTGCATGCATTGTATGATAATTTAAAGAAGAAAGCCAGAAGAAATATTAGTGATGATAAGGTAAGGTCTGACTTTTGTGATAGTAGGGCCTTCTAAATTTTATAGTTAACAAAGGTATCAAGTAATTCTATATGCACTGCTTAATCTAGACTTGTCTAGCAGAGTTATGAATAAGAAAAATTGTATTTTATTTGTTTTGTTTTACTATGTTCCAAATAAAAAACTATATTTATTTATTTCCCATTTCAGTCTGAAATGTACAAGACAGGGGGTGGTACATTTAGTCCAAAAACGACCACAGTTGACGAAAAAGTTGTGGCATTATTAACACCACAATTTAAACCACTTCCTAATGAATTTGATTCATCAGCACCATATTACAACTTGGGTAAGCACAAACCTTTATATTATATAAATAGACAGAAACAGTCTTTATTTTTTATTGTTAATTTAATAATTAAATTTCTAAAGCTATTTACATAATCAAGTCTCAAAAAATAGTTAAATGTTTTATGTATTACATTCATTTTATTTCATGTGTTATCGTTAAACACATGATTATGTATTCATTCATTTAATTTCTATTAATTTAATTTGCATAACAATCCTCAGAATAATGTCAAATTTTTAAATGTATTATTTACAGATCCTGGCCCACTAGAATCTTCACAGGGTGATAATTCAGAAGATTTTCTTGTTGTCATCGAAGCAAAAGAAGATGCCGTACAAGAAATCCCATGTGTATCTAAACATGCCGAATGTTCTAAAAGGCCTCCCACACCACTTATAGATATCACTCCAAAAAAGAGAGTTTGTTTAACTGAAATAAAAAAAAAGTCTATTAATAATCTAAGTGAATCTATAATAAAAAGAAAAAAACATAAACAAATAAATGAAGACATCCTTACAACAAAAAAATTAGAAATTCTAGAACTTCAGCGGCAACAAGAAGTTTTAAAATTAGAAAAAACTAAGGTCTTATATGATTTAGATATTAAGTTAAAACAAACTCTTTTAGAAAATGCTAAAATGGACTTAGAATTTAAAAAGAAAAATTTTAGTTTATAATTGTAAAAAACAATTAAATTATTATTAGATAAGTCTTAATAAATGGAGGTTTTAAATTATAATTTTATTAAATACCTATTAATGTACTATCATTGTTTAATTTGCACTCCTATATAAGAAAGAATACTAACCTAAAATACTGTTCTAACAATAACCGACGATAATAGTTTCCTTCTGAAGAAAGGGGTGGTTCATTAGGTTCTGTCGAAATATTTTCTTCAGGAACAAAATCAATTGACACAGTGTCGTTTTGCTGTATAGCTATGTTATGTAACACAGCTGTAGCCACAATCACAGTTAATGTGTGGTTTAGTTTTAACCTAAGTTTTTGTGAAAGGCACGGAAATCTTCTTTTCCACACACCAAATGTCCTTTCAACTGTGTTTCTGGTCCGAATTTGTGCTTCATTGTAAAGCTTTTCTGCATTTGACAGTGGGCTTAGAAATGGCGTCATCATGTACCTCCCACAAGGATAAGCGCTGTCTCCCAGAAGGTGGCCATCTATCTCATTGTTATCTAGGCGCGCTCGTAGAAATGAGTTATGGTAAACAGTACTGTCATGTGTTGATCCATGCCACCGAGCATCTATATCACGTATGTATAACTTTGCATCACACACAACTTGCACATTAATAGAGAAGTAACCTTTTCTATTCCTAAAAAGTTCTGCTTGATCACCTCCAGGTGACTGAATTGGTATGTGCGAGCCATCCACACAACCAATTACATTTGGGAATCCAGCAATATTGTAAAACTGTGCCTTAACTTCCCTTAAATCTTCAAAGCTTGGCATTGCTATATAATGTCTAGCAAGTTTTGCTACTTCCTTGCTTACTTTATAAACAATTCGCGATACAGTGGATTTGTGAACATTAATATCGTCACCAATCACTATTTGAAAAGTACCCGTAGCGTAAAATCGCAAGGTGATGAATACTTGCTCTAACACTGACAATGTAAACTTGCGATGGGTTACGGGGGCTAAAGTATGGCCGATAATATCACATAAATGTACAACGGTGCTCTTGTCAAAACGATATCTCGATTTAAATTCTTCATTGGAGAACATTTCGAAAGGATTTCTTCTATTTCTTAGGTTTCTGGGCACTGATATATCAGAAACAAACTCCAATACTTCCAGATCGGACTCGGATGAACTACTCGTATTCATAATGCTATTTATACAAATACTAAACAATATAAAAAAGATCACTGTACACAACACGTATAACTACTATTATTAAAGAATAACATGAAAGTAAATAACCTTAAACTTATGAATGATGAAGCGTTTGCTATAGTTATCGAATCGATAAACGGTACAAAATGGCCAGTTAAGTTGAACTTAGTTTAAACGGAGTTTAACAAACGATGCGTCGTTCGGAAACGCATTTGTCTAGGTTATCGGACCAATAGCGCTAATGAACAGATAAACCACCGTTATTTGTACCTCAGAAACCGGGCATAAGTGAGTCGTATATACATAACAATGTGGAAAGAAATTAATAATACCTGTTTTTATTTATCTTTCCATGAGTCTGCTGATTACGAAATATTCGTAACTGACTATTTGCGTATATGGTATGCGTATTTCACTCGGTCCAAACTTCTACAATGTTTGAAGGTCAGTGATCCTGGGATATTTGTAACATCATTGGCTTTGACCTGCCTGGCCCAGAAGAAGGGTACTGTCTTTCGCGCTTTTCTAATTAACTTCTCATGTTGTTTGTATTGTTTAACGCTTTCTCTTGTACCAAAAGATGATTCTATTATTACCAAAAATACTAACATTTCTTTTGTTTGTTACAGGAAACTAATGTTTTACTTGAAATGCGGGATGATATTATGTTACAAAAAGCATTTGTCATCCTTTCCAATCCAAATGACATCAAGACTGGGGACATCAAAGTAGAAAGCAATGCCCTTACGCTTACAATGACCAAGCAGTTTGGCTATAATTTTAAAATTATTATTAGGCTTGCAGAAGGTTCTAAAGAATTGGTGGGTTGAGTTTTAAAAAGAGTGTCTTTAATGTAGGTTTGTTTTACTGTACTGATACTTTCTATAACAATTTTTATTGATTGAGTTGAGTTTTAGAAGTATTATCAGTTTCGCAGATTGAAATAAAGCCGATTCATTCCGATGGTCTGCATATATTATTTTTTATATTTTATCCAGAATTCGGCAAGACAAGTGTGCCAGTAGCACACTTGTCAGAAGCACTACAGAAAAGTAGTAAAATAGTTTTATTTCATTATAAAATTAATATGTTCATAAAGAATGTATCTTTGGCTTACAGCAAGGGATCAAGCTTCTAAGCTTTACTGAAATTGGTAATTAACCAATGATAATTATTAAGTGCACTAAAAAAGTAATTCATAGAAATATTTTTTATCAATATCTGTATTTAGAATTATAGTGTGAAATATTTGACTCTTAAAAAAGTATTTCAGTGTTGAAGTTTTGAAAATAAATTATTCAAATGTTGCTCCATTTTTAGTTCTTTCAGAAAATAACCCAACCAATATTGAAAACTGTTCAAGAACTACAAAATAGTCAAGCAGACCTGTGTGATTTGTTGGTAAAAAAAGACAAAGAAATAAAAAAACTACGAGACACAGGGCAGACTCATTCACGTAAGTGTGATTAAAATATTTAAAAACAATGACTTTTACAATTCATAATAAATATGTCAAGTGAATGCAAGGTAGAATTTTAACCAACACCTCATGGCAAGCCAATATAAGCATAAGAATTTCCAGGTCTTAATTTTTTGTAAATTGTTATAAGGACCAGCCCAATTTTTATGGCTTTTGAAGCAAGCTTTGGTCTGTAAAACCATACAAAGAAAAAAAACATTTATTATGGCTATGTGTGTTGGGTCACTGCCATTCCTAGTCTTTGTAAAACAGCAACTCGGATCTTTATTATCGACTTATGACCTAGTGAAATTCATCTAAGTTGACTCCTCATGACTGAGGGTCGCATGAGTCAGTTTCTCAGATGGGTGTATGCCATGTCACCCAGTTTTCTCCTCTTCTGATTGCTGCCTGGAGGTTGGAGTCTGTGGCTATTAAATAAAGTAAATGAAATCTGGAAAAGAATATATGATTTTCTCTGTTTACAGATGAAAAAACTAATTTATTTAAAGCTGATGTTTTCCTACGCACTCATTCTAAGTTAAAAAAGTACTTTGGTTCTGAACAAGTACCAAGTACAGTATTGGAAAAATCTGTGATTCCATTTGAAGATATTAAGACTATGTAAGTAATGAAATCATGCATAAATGTCTTGGTTATCTACTTAATATGTGATCTTTATCACAGTCTTCTATTCTGGTTATACTGTCATAATTTGACATAGCTATGAAACTACTTGATGTTTGCTATGTGCTTAAAGTAGACTGAGCTCAAAAAATTCAAGCCAAGAACAATAAAATGATAGTCTTTCTCTCATTTTCAGTAAACAGGAATGTGATAATGATAAAATAAAACATGAAATAAGGCTTAATGGTAAATTAGAGCCTGATTCTCATTTATTGGAGAATGTTCCTGCAACAAATTCAGATGAAGCTATAAAGGAGGAACCTGAGCTAATCGTCAAAAGAGAAATACCAACAAATTCATCAACGTCAAGGAAAAGGATTAAAAAACTGAATTTATGAAATAAACTAGTTCTAAGTCTAAAGCTCTCCAAATTACTATCACATGTATGGACTAGACGACACTGGTAAATTTTGCTTGCAACTGAATAGCATTAAAAATTGGTCATGTCAAGGAATAAAAATCATTGCACGTCATAATGAATATACAGGTAACGGTTTTCCATAAACTTTCTTAAAAAACAATAACATAATAAAGTGCCCTTATTCATAGGGAAGGTGACATTAGATATAGTGACTATGACCGACGATATTATGACCACCGTCCTCGAATGGCTTCTATATTGGATATTTCCATAATACAAGTGTTTTAGCTACTTGAATTCAGACCAATATATATGATGTAGTGTAACATTTAATTTTCTTTTTGTTTATTTATTTATAAGAGTTATGAAAAAATGATTACTTTTATGGCCTTGGGTATTCACCCAATAATAACGGTCTTAAATATGGAATAATTTTATCTATAAACTAAAATAGTCTTATCTCTTTATATTCTAACCATTTTTATTTAATGAATTTTGTTCCAAATGAAATAGGTTTTTAAATGTAAATGGATGAAATTGTGTAAAATGAATTATTAGGATATGTATTAAAACTTTATTATACATAGAATTGTTACAATCTATTTTAATTGTGCTGTTTCAATAACTGTTTACAAATATTGTGAATAAATTGGAGGTTTACTTTAAATTGAATTGTCTTCTTTGTTTATTATTAACGAAATTCAGCTAGGAATCATTTTTAAACAGAGTTTTTTTTTACACTGTTGACCAGATAATTATTCAACTGCTATTGTCGATTTTATCACTTTTTAATAGCCTTATGCAATAAAAAATTACATCAACATGCCCATCGCGGTACCTAAGCATAGAATTCGGAAACACTAGATAGCGAGTGTTGCCATTTTCCGTTTTCAGCATAGCTATTATGAAACCGTTAATAACAATTATCTTTTGTGGTCCTTATTGTTTTTGGTATTATATATTTACTTAAAGATTATAAAATGTACCTACTTTTAGGTATAGTACTGATTGTATTTTACATGCCTTGAAATAGTATTATTATTTTGAATAATTTAGGTGACTTTTCTGATTTGATGTTATCTCCTTGGGCTATAGTTGTTTAAGTGTTGCTAGCTATTAAGATGAGTTATACTTAATTTATTAAATTATTTAAATAAATAAGTAGATTTTAACTGTTTTTTATCTCGCCGACAGTTAACGTTCTGTGCTATTGTTTTATGTATGTGCTAAGGTCTCTTACACATAAACTCGATACGAAGTCGCGGATCGAAGAGATATACGATCTCCAGAGAGCAGAGAGCAGTAGACAACACTATGCAGGTTTTTGGATCATTTGATGCAGGTATAAGATGAGTTTTCTCCACCTTTGCCTATAACTTCATGGTAGTTAGGAGATTTTTTTCAACCAAACCTTTTTTTTTACAAAGCAACACGACGTCGGGTACCTAATTTGTTTTCATTGAACTGGCAAATGACTTATAATTCTGCTTTAATTTAAATGTTTGTCTAACAAACTGAACCACGGTATCGTAAAAGATATAACGGTTGATAAAAAAAATAACACAAGAATGATTAATTTATACTCTCCTGTTTTTCCAGTAAGTTGGTAAACCCGATCATGTAATAATTATCTTATATTTTGCTCAATAGCTTAAGGTTTTATTTTTATGTAATTGCTCCAATGTAATCATATTAGTTGTAACCAGTTTAATGGTAAACTTAGTACTAAGTCGGTAAATTACTACAATAACAGACATTTCCTCGTGTTTGTAATTTTAAATTCGTTAGATTAAGAGGTGCTTTTAATCAATTAATTTATTGATACTTTCTTATGAGCAAATTGACAATCTGAAAAAAATCTAGGCAATTTTGTTAGGTATATATACAGTCGATTTATAATATTTTAATTTTATAAAATATAAATATTAACTAAGAATACTGAATATATTCAAAGAAATTTATTATTAAATGGTTTTGCGGTTATCTTTAAAATTCAGTAATAATATTGCTTTTACACGATATATTGTTAGGGCATGTAAACCCAATCACCCATGAGGTGTATGCCTCTAATAACTACCTAACAAATTGGTCCAAATCGCATTCTCAATCGCATAGGAGCTCTCAACTTTGATCAAGGAACGGTGTTGCTAGATGTACGATTCAAATTATCGTATTTTTGTTTTTTTTTTAATGCCAAACAACTCAAAAGATACTTGTGCCAGTATCAAATTAGCTTATGGTACAAGTAGCAGTAACAGTTTTCGTAGGAAAACAATACCAGCATTAAATAAAAAAAGCTTTAAAATCTATTAAAGCTAATCATTTAAAAGCGAGCTTAGATATAAAAATATATATTTCATATTTACTCAAGAGATTGTATGTTTGTTTTCTACATAAAAACTTAATTGCCACAAGTAAGAATAGACCGACCAGAAGCAGACTACAAAGAGAAATTGATATAAGTGCCAGTCCTAACTATACGTTAATAATCTGTAGCTAAGAAATATTGGACCAATTTGTTGGATAAGTGGCAATAGCTCTCGTCTAAGAATATTGATGCAAATTTGACAAATATTGTATATTTTTTTTGGTTAAAAATTAGATAAATGATATACCACCCAACATTAAACACATTTTTTTATATATTTCCTTTGGAAGCAACACGAAAATCTTGAGAATATATTTATAAAAAGTCATTTTCATTAAATCTGATTGTTTAAGCAAAATTTATTTATAAGGACATATTGATAAGATTTTCGTTTACAAATCAAATTAAACAACTAACACTTAGTTTTATCAAAAACATCCAACACATACTGTAGTGCATTCGGAAATTGCGAAAGTTCTTACACGCAACGAAGCACACAGATAATGCATCAAGCACTAGATATTTCCTAATGTAACAACTAATAAATATTAAAAAACAACAGGCGTCAACTCGTATGGAGATATGTTGTAAACATGGATATATTTATTCGGTTTCAGGGTCGATTCTGTGGAGACCGGCTCCAAAGAAATAATTGATAAAAAATAAAAATTAATTTGTGGAGAAATGCCAATTATGATTTTTAAAGAGAAAATCATTTCTTAACTAATGATTTAAACAATTGAAATATGAAAAAACGATTATAAACAATAAAAAATCATTGTTTTGCCAAGACAACAAATTGGTCTTTTTTTTAAATATTAAACTTGTCTATTTGTTTATAAACAATTTCTTAACAAATGGTGTACTTACTTAATGCCATTGTTGGATGGCAAAACAGCATTAATATAACATTTGTTCAAAAAAATTTTTATTACATATCTTGGAATTTTTATTTTTTGTTAACTAAAAAAATAATTAACTTAACAAGATCACACGATCAACTATTAATATATAAGTAGGGCTCCACGGAGCAAAAATTTTTAGGTTTATTATTTAAACTTTTTTCATGAAAGCGGAGATTGGAAAAAAAGCTAGTTAACAACTGCATAACTTTTTGAAAAATAAATTTAGATTTTTTTTTCTCACGGGCATTCATTCTGTCAAGTATCTGGATGATACCATAATTTATTCAAATTTTTAAATTCATATTTGTTACTATAAAAAAAATATTTTATGTGATACGCTGTCTTTGGCGGCAGTGCACCCATGCCGTTTAGCGTTAAATTAATATTATTAATAATCGAGGTAGAGTTCCGGAAGCCGGAACTTCTTTTTCGGAAATTTCCTCCTCTTTAAGTATCTTTTTCAAAATATCGGAAATATTAATAGTTTTTCAGTTATTAACAAAAAACTAAATACCTTTTTTTAATCTTATTTCGTTAATAACAATTGCAGTTTTTTACGTGCAGTAAAATCCTCGCAACTCTTTATTCAAAAGGTCATTTCGAATCCAATGAGCTATTTCTGATATTTTTAGGAGCTTTATCTCTATCTTTCATGTTTTTTAACTTGTTGATCGGACTAATGTAAGTTATTAGTGTAACCATTGATTCTGAGTTTGATTCTAGTCGGGGAAATCTAAAAAATATACCTACTGTTATATATTGGATTGGAGTAGTTTTAATACCTGGGATTTAAATCAATGGGTGTGTGGATGTGCAAAAAAGACCTTCAAAACATTCCAAACAGTTTACAATAGTTCTCCACACGGGAATTATTATTCCACCAAAGCAATACGACTGTACAGCGTTATGCAACTATTCAATCAATTATTTCAGTCTATAATATGGGTCCCGGTATTTTCGTACGAATCCGATATAATTATCTAGGCTGTTTTTAACACTTGTAAAAATGGTATAGTACCTTTCACGTTTAACACTGTAGATTACGAGAAATAAATGTGTCCTATAATGTACATACAGCGATGTTCTTAAACAAGTTAAAGTAATGAAAACTCGATCTCGATTTTATATGAAGATTTAATGCTTGCGATAATTCACATAGGCAAAAGGTGTACTATATGGATGGTCGTGCAAAACTACCTTCGGAGCAATCAAGCATACCTACAGCCTTCCTAACGTGAAATGTTTACCTTAGCTTATCAATAAACCTTTGCAATATAGCTAGAGAATTTTGGGGAATGCATATATCAAACTCGCATAAAATTACAAACATGAAAGTGTTTTCAAGCTTAAAACAGATCGACCACAGATCTATGAATATGTTAGACAACTCGCATCCCGCTTTTGGATGCTTTTATCGAGTTTGAGCAAACATTTCAATTGGTCAGGATCAGGATACACGTGCCACAATCGAAAGTCTATAAAAAATAAAAGTATTCATTGCCGTAATACCCAGAAGACACGAAAGCAATTTTTTCACTTAATGGTTATTTTTAACTTGCATAGCAGACAATTTTAATGGCACATCGCAGCACGATTGAAGAAATTCGTCATATTTAGTTAATTTGTCGTGCTGATTACTAGTAATAAATCGCTGTACAGCCTTTAAATGCTTTTAAACTGCAAATTCCATAAATTATTTCATCAGGCATAAACTAATGGATGTATATAACCCAGCCTAATAATAAACACAAAACAATCACAGCAGACTTCTATCTACACTTTATGTTTGAATTTCTACTACAATTAATAAATCCATTGTGATTATAATTGTTTGACAGCAACAGTTTCATATTAAAATTGGTTAACAGCTACATTTTGACACGTCTGTTTCGGATTCAGATGGTTTTATCACATTATCACGTTCCTTTAGTTCGAAAGCATCGGCCTGAAAAAAAAATAGAAACCAGTTTTTATTTATTGTGATATTTAACATTTCATTAAGTTTGTATTGTATATTTCGGTAACAGTTTTTTTTACCTAAAGTGTTATTGAGTAGGTACATATAGTTCTAATAAGTACCCGCTGGAGCCGTTGCACGAGTATTCGTAATACCTTAGAATAAGTTACTTACGTTACTTACGACAAAGGCGAATAATGTCTACGGCGAAAGAACTACCGCTTACCTCGTGCCGCGCTTGATAAATCAACTACCCGCAGATCTTGTTGATGGTTTGTACGGATTGAATAAGTACTTTTTCCAAGACCTTTTTATGCACCTAGTTCGCTCCTTGTAAAAGAGTTTATCAACTTGATTTCTTTTTTCTAGTGTATTTATTGTATCTTAACGTTTGCTTTAAACAGCGTTGCTATAAATAAACCTTTGTGGATTTCTATACGCTGTCTTTGAACAATACAATGTAATTTATTTTTAATACGTTAAATACTAAATGAAATAAAAAGTAAATGCTATATATTAGAAGAACCTAAACGTTTATCTTATAAGTACATTCTACAAGAGTTTTAATCCGATTTCACATACATAAAAATATAGTCATTGTACTGCTTTAAAAATTCTCTGTCGTTATCCTTCTCTCTAATTTTAAGTTACTTCAATAAAAAGTAAAATGAATAAAATGGCGCGCTATATAAAACAAAATACTTTTAGTAATGAACTGCGTACCTTTGTCTCTCTATATTCCCTAATTTTTCTTGCTAGCGTCAGGAACGCTTCTTCTATGTTGATGTTGTTTTTACAAGATACTTCGAAGAAAGGCATATCAAAGTCATCGGCAATCTGTAACATGCAATTTTTTTTTTTGTTATTGTTTGATTTCCTGGCGTATTATCTTTATTGATTTTAAATTACCTAATTGCTTCAAAGCGAATATATCAAGCTGCTTGATTAAAACACTCGCACTGCTGTAATTACGTTTACTAATCACATCTCACTATTACATAAGTATAGAAAACAGAGAAACGAAAACCAACAGGTTTTTTTGTTTCCCCTCCGGACTTGGGGGTAGTAGGTGTAAAGTGGCTAATGCAGTTATTTAGTAATAGTATCGAAAATTTTGTAGAACTGATCTTGGATTTTGCTTTATACTTTATGAATAAAGTAGGAATTTAATTCCTACACCGTGATGTCGACTCATTTAGATAAAATACTTTTATTCTGCTGCTGTGATTGTTACGATATTGGCGCTCCACAGATGAAAATTTGCAAAATACTACGATTAATTTATTTTTAACACTTGGATGACAGCGGTGGAAAGGGATCGTTCAATTGTCTTCATATATAATATTTTGCAATTAACGCTAATTTTGTCTCGAAATGAGATTCTATAGAGCTTAATGACTACTCCTACGTTACTTACCTACTTACGTTTGGTATTCCTTACACCGCTTTTTATTTTTTTAAATGAATCAATACATATGATTATTACGTATACCTCTGGCCAAGAATAAGTGGTTTTTTTTTATTTAGCAATTACTTTTGCATTTATACACGGTTGAGGTAAATTCACACGAAACTGAAAGTGTTATTTTGTTAATCTACACTAAGTGGTCTTGTCGTCTCTGAGCTGGATCAACATTAAATTGCTTAAGATGATAGTTTAAGTTAGATACGGGTAATAAAAAAGGCACAGACCTTTTGCCCTCTTTCCTTAGGAACTGCTCTGTGGTTTTCGTGAACATCACATTTGTTGCCAACAAGAACTTTGATAACATCTGGAGAAGCATACTGAAAATAAAAAATAAAAAACCTTACATTCCTCACTTAATTTGTATTGAAATAATTGGGTAAGGTTATTAAAAAAATCATCTGTGGATAAGTCCTCTTTTTTATAAACACTTTTATTTGTGGAAAAAAGATATTGCTCTTTAAATATTGTAAGGAAGTAACGTTTGTTTGTTTTTTTAACTGTCGATGTACTATTCAGTTGTCCTACAAAATGTTTTTCATATAAGGTAGGTAACAAATCCTATTTAAGTTTTTAAAATGGAATCTCACATTAATAAATAAATAAAATAAATAAATAAATGTTTCTTACATTCACACCAATTAGCCTAGCCCAAAGTAAGCACTGTAAGGCTTGTGTTATGGATACTAGGGTAACGGATAGACATACATATATTATACATAAATATGTGATATTCATAGAAATATATAAAAACACCCATGACTTAGGTACAAATGCTCGTATTCATCATACAAACATTTGCCCCTTCCGGGATTTGAACCCGGGACCGTCGGTGCGAAAGGCAGGATCACTACCGTTGCACCAAACCGTCGTCAAAATAACAAATCGCAATTTTACCTATCAGGGTAATTACTTTTAAAAATATTAGGAAATATGCAAATAGTGAACAGAGAAGCATAATGCTGTGTTAATAAACATGTCATTGTATTTTGCTGAGCAACAAGGGTGCATCAGAGACCTGTTTTATTTAAATATTGTTAAATAAAAATATCATTAATTCATCCTGAAAGGAAAGTGTCATTTTGGCTTGAAATTTTAGAGAAATTTAAATATTTAAATATAAATGTTAATATAACATTAAAATAAGTAGCAAGAGAAATGGGTCTTTTATTTTTTGAAATAGGTTTAACGTAAATAGATTAAATAAGGTAATTACATAAAATAGCACAATTAATAAATGAAGAGCGACAATTTGCACAAATTCTTTTCACAAAACTGACGCTGGTAAAAGTTTAAGTAGAAAGGTGAAGGTTGCTGGTAGCCGAGAGATGCAGAAATTCCTAGCGACATTTTTTGAGCATGAAATATTTAATGGGTCCAAAATTCCTACAACTGAGCAATATTTATTCTGAAATCATATGAGTAAACAGTGAAAACTCTTTGATACATAAAAACATATTTTAAATATCAGAAAGCATTTGTGGTAACTAAGTAGTTGTTTATTCGTACTGAAACCTATTGATTACCTCTTGGATGTTTCGTAGCCAATAAGAGAGGTGGTTAAAAGATTCGAGGTTGGTGATGTCATACATTAATATGATTCCCATCGCCCCTCTGTAGTATGCTGTGGTGAGAGTCCGAAACCTTTCTTGTCCAGCAGTATCCCATATCTGGAGCTTTATGGGCACTCCATCTAAGTTTATAATCTTCTGCTTAAAATCTATGCCTGAAAGAAATATTTGGAAACTTAGGTAGTTATTGTTCTTGCTACTCGTCTCGCAGATAATGGCTTACATACAAAGAAATATACCGTTTTATAAATATGTGAGAAAAAATAATAGGACCTTCTTAATCACAGACAATAAGATAACGCACTAAGCTGTCCGTGTCAATTTATATGAAACTAGCGGCCCGTCCCGGCTTCGCACGGGTGGACAAAATTCTTTAAATTTTTTCTAGCATTAAATATAGCCTTTGTTACTCAGCGTGAATGTAGCTTTCCAATGGTGAAAGAATTTTTGAAATCGGCTTAGTAGTTTTTGAGTTCATTCATTGCAAACATACAAAAATACAAACATCTAAAAATACAAATCTTTCCTCTTTATAATATTAGTGTAGATTACTACACGTGACGAACTTTTAGTTGTATTTCATAGATGATTATTTTTGCTTCGAAAATCCAATTTTTGTATTTGTTCCCTATGCATTGCTAAACTATTTATCAATTTGTGTTGAAACTATTGTATGCGTGCAAAAGGAAGTATTATATGTATGTATAGTCAGCAAAAAAGAGCATTGCAAAGCATGCCGGGTGCAGACTAGGTACAAAATAAAACATCACTACTCCAATTTCAAAACATAACTGAAAGTTAGTATTTAAAATTAGATGTTCTTTGTGTCTTCATTATCGCAAATAAAAGGACAATAGACTGTACAAGTGTAGGTACCAGTTTTGACAGCCTGTTTATTACTCATACAACATAGTATATCTACTATTATAAAATTACCTACTTTCAAATGGTGTTACATGGTATGATCAATAATTGTAACTATTTAGATTAAATAGATAGTATATATAAATTTATTATGTGTTCCTACATTACTTATTTTTTATAACGACAAAAGATATCGACAGAAAACTAAAACAATATAGCATCGTTAATATACTACTGTAGTTAACAATTAAAATAGAACTTGTAGTTCTTTTTTATCATGTCAACAGGTAGATGCAATTTTATCGTTAGTTCTTGCAATTTCTTTTATCGCAAAGGCATCATTTACGTATTAAATTATCTCAATATTACATACATTATAAAACAGACTCACATCTGTGCCACAAAGGCTCGTAAAAGGAAAAAGTAATTTTTACTTACCTATTGTAGATATGTAAATATCGTAATATCTCTCATCGCAATATCTATGCACTATACATGTTTTCCCTACATTAGAATCACCTAAAACTAACAACTTATACGTAGCAGAAAAATCTAAAGCCATTTTTTGTTTACTTTGTTGTGATCAGTGTGAGAGCTTACTCAAAACATACATGGAACTGTCAAATTTGAGAAAAATCAATGAGGGTAACTGCGCATGCGCGGGGTAGTTCGTCGTACCTTCCTCAACCGACCGGTTGCATGCATTTTTAAATGCACCTGGGTTTTTCCGAAACAATAATAATGTATGTACCTAGGTGAAAACATCTGAAGATTTTTCGTTAGGGAATGAAGTTTATCGGATCGTTGCTATGAGTTTAATATAAATTAAAAAAATAAATCATCTGTTCTTATATTTTCTGATGTATTGACAACAGCACGTTAACTTGTGGTAGGTAACTTGCCAATTGATATTGTACTATACGCGTTGGACTGTAAGCTGAAAATTAAATTGAGAAATTTTACAGTTTTATGAAGATTTATGTGCTGCTGACAGTATCTAGGTAATAAAATATTAATACAAATGATCGCAGCACACCATTTTTACTTTTTATAAAACACTAATCTAATCTAATTAGTATAACAAATAGCTTACGTTCTATTCAAAAATATTATGTTTTATTTAATGAAGTATTTATAGATTTGTTAATAATATGGAGTACCTACTTACCTAAGCAATTATATTGTATAGCCGGGGTAAATTTTGACAATCTTTATTGAGGAGATCGCTGGCGCTTTGATTTGTGAGTGCGTTCTTGGTGCGTTCGTCCTTTATTGCAGAAGATAAGCAACTTTCTCGAAGGCCAGTACTGAATGGAAGATTATTTTTTATTTTTATCTTGAACTCCGTTTAAGCCACTAGGTTCGGTTCCATCTGCTAGAAAATATCACCCTCTTGATTCGTTTATGATTGTGAATGAATGAAACGACAATTAGCACATTGAAAGTTTAAGAACCACCTTTACCTAGCCGTGACCTCTTCCATATGCATTTATTGATATCTTAGGGGCCAGCATAGGTGTTCTTTGTCAACTAGATTATGCATCGTGCTTAGAATGAACCACGGGTCTAAAATATCTGACATTTATAATAAATGTTAAAACGAATATAAATAAATAAATAAATATTTCTTACATTCACACCAATTAGCCTAGCGCAGATTAAGCACTGTAAGGCTTGTGTTGTGGATACTAGGTTAACGGATAGACATACATATATGATACATGGATATGTTATATTCATAGAAATATATATAAACACCCATGACTCAGGTACAAATGCTCGTATTCATCATACAAACATCTGCCCCTTCCGGGATTTGAACCCAGAACCGTCGGTGCAAAAGGCAGGATCACCAAACGGTCGTCGTCGAATATGACTAATTATAATAGGTAAATAAATAATTTGTAAATTTAAACTCTTTAATATTAATTTCATAAGTCCAAATTACAATGGAATTTAAATGAAAAAGAAAATAATAGATTTATAATTTTTTATATATTTTATGCATTTTCAATGCGATCTTATAAGATAAATTACTAGAATAGAAAAATACTAGAAAAAATCGACTCGGGTCACAAGTGAATCTCAGGCGGGAATCGAACCCGCAACCTTTTGAAATCCGGTCCAATGCTCTCCCAATTGAACAACGCTGGCCTACAGCGTAAAATCAGGAAGGTACTAGAAAATTTCGTCGAGTGTTCGCAAGGCTCGGTAGCTCAATTGGGAGAGCATTGGACCGGATTTCCAAAGGTTGCGGGTTCGATTCCCGCCTGAGATTCACTTGTGACCCGAGTCGATTTTTTCTAGTATTTTTCTACTCTAGTAATTTATCTTATAAGATCGCATTGAAAATGCATAAAATATATAAAAAATTATAAATCTAACATGGCTGTTTCATCTTAATCGATTGACCAAACATTTGTAAAAATGTTTCTTTCGAATACGAGAGGATGTTCCTCTCATTGATGAAACAACGCTGGCCTACAGCGTAAAATCAGGAAGGTACTAGAAAATTTCGTCGAGAGTTCGCAAGGCTCGGTAGCTCAATTGGGAGAGCATTGGACCGGATTTCCAAAGGTTGCGGGTTCGATTCCCGCCTGAGATTCACTTGTGACCCGAGTCGATTTTTTCTAGTATTTTTCTATTCTAGTAATTTATCTTATAAGAAAATAATAATTTATCATTTGTTAATGTTATTTATATTATTTTTTAAGTAACGTGTGAGGATTTGTGAGTTCCATCAAACTAATAATTTCCTTGGAACAAAAAGATTAATTAAAATACCACTAGCGCCGCCTATCGTCAGCATTTCGCGAAATAAGAGAAAAAGCGAAATTTTTATGTGGGTCCTTTTATGAAATTAATACTCAATTGAAATATCACTGAAATTTGTCCAAGAATAAATATTATGATATATTTCGTGAAACATATAAAGGATATATTGCACTGTTTGGTGCAACAGTAGTGATCCTGCCTTTCGCACCGACGCGACGGTACCGAAACAAATGTTTGTATGATGAATACGAGCATTTGTACCTAAGTCATGGGTATTTGTTTTTATATATTTATATGAATATTTATGCATATTTATGTATAATATATGTATGTCTATCCCTTACCCTAGTATCCATAACACAAGCCTTACAGTGCTTACTTTGCGCTGGGATAATTGGTGTGAATAAATATGCTGGTGTAAATATTTATATTTATTTATTTATATCATGAAACCCTGGTGTGAACCTTCTTGAGCAGTGGGCATGGTACCACTATCACCTTAGAATTACCACGTGATATCTAATCTGTTTTAGATATTACGTTATGGTCCTATACAGTAGGTACCCATCATGGGCGTCCCAGATTTTGTTTGCCTATGTATTTATTGCTGGCGGCAAAAATTAGAGTTAGTGTCACGTTTTGATTTGACCCTCAAGATACTTACTAGTAAGGCTAATTTCTAAACTTCAGGACAAACGTCGTAAAAAATTTACTGACAAAAGGAAAATGCGTTGTAAATTGGTTTCTCCCTTTGTTCTCATAAGAACAGCCTGTATTATATTTGGGTGAGCAAATAATAGAAGGGTTAAAAAACCAGCTCGATTGTGTGCCTAGAACATTTTCTGAATTGTTTATAAGAAACTGTTGTTTAAAAAAACATGCTGGCGACGATGATACTGGAGGTAGTGTAAGGAACATTAAGAGCTCCATTTATTAAACTTAAACCTTTGATTATGCGTATCTCGGCTATACATCGCGGCGACCGCTCCGGCGCATGTAAATGTCTTATGTTTTTGTATTAATGCCAGTGCCTCGCACTGAGATCTGCTATCAAACCTTTTGTTCCCGTTTGTTTTCGTTAAGTTTTTGTAGTTCAAGGATAGTTTTAATGTGTTTAATGTACGTAAATATTTTTTTATTGTTGTTTACATTATGGAAAACAAAAGGATTTACTTTACTCGACACTATTTTTATTGAAGGAAGGGGACATTTTTCATTGTTGTTACAAGTTGATGCACTTTTTAATATATTATATGTTAATATTACATTAATAATTAAGTAAGTAGTGAACATTTAATATGTAGAGATAAATTATTTTTTGTATGCTGTGATCACTAAATTTTTATTCAAATCTACCGTACAAATATCACCGTGCTGTAGAGAATTCGCAGTAAAAGTAATTTAATAGAGGTTTAAGAAGGTACAACATTCAAGTTAAATATTATTTGACGTTTATATTAATTTCATTTATTCTAGTCTAACGTTGCGACGCCTTTTCAGAAGCCATGTTAACAAAATTAGGGGAGACCCCGATATCATAATTAACAACAATTGCATTTTTAGTTATACCTCCGAAAATATTCAACATTTAGAGGTAATCTATTCGTGACATGATGCTGTAACTATTTAGTTATTTGTTATTAACATAAATCAAACATAAAATAAATGATGTCTTCAACAGATTTCTTTTTCTCAACAAAGCCGTTTGTTAATTCTTTCTCCGTGTTTGGGGCTGGAATTAATAGCTCTGGGGTAAGTATTCACATTTTGTTACACCAACTAATACAAATGGTAATAATTATATGTGTAACAATATTTTAATTTAAATAAAAGCGCTGTGAATACGGATGTGTATGGAGCACATTTTATTATATGATTTAATATTACAAATTCCAAATTATCAAAACATAAACAAAAATTATAAATACGTTAAACTATTTTAGGCAATGAACGTTTGCTGGTCACTTTTTAAACATTAATAAGGTTAACAAAGGTAATCAGCTTATTTATTTATTTAGGATGGGTTAGCTCTTGATCCCGGGGGCCCGGGGGCTAAGACAGAATCCACGATGGAACGAGCTAACCCAGAAGGTGCCTATTCACCCTGGCTTTGAAATTGGGCGGGTTATAAGTTCTTGGAAATACAGACGCAGGGTGGGAGTTCGACTCCATTGCTGTGCGCATTATGAAGGATGTTGAAAAGCGCTTGGTGCGACAGGTAGGAATAACAAGCAAGAAAGGCTGGTAACCTGCAGCGCGTCTTATATCTCATCCCGCCATCGCATTAACTTGACTCTTTATATCTTAGGGCAGTAACCCGCAATTAATACTAGCATACACATATTCTGCCATAATTGCTTAATTCGGCATAAAGACTAAGCTGGTTTTCTCGTAATCTTTTGCTGCTGATGCACCCTTTTTTACAAAGTTGAAAGTAGACCGTGGCAGTCCTTATTTTACATCACTTCTCTCGCAGTTAACTTGAAAACTTCAAAGGATTTAGTACCTCGAGCAATTTTCTTTTATACGTATTACATACGTAATTTGTGCCTAAGGTCTTTGTTATACTACATGTTTTTGTAAATAAATAATTTGATTGATTGATTAATTAATTGGTAGTTAGGTAATACGAGCCACATATCTGAGGTAGGTATTAACATGTTTATACTAACCCTGCCGATATGTTAATTTTAGCCCCAAAGGTACATTTTTGGTTCAAAATATTTATTTGAAAGTTAGACAATAGAGCTACAAAGCATTATTAAGTATGAAATATACTTCTAGGAAAACAAAAATATATAATAATCCTTACGTCGTATATTGAGCATAAGAATTTTTTTGTAAAGATGAAAATGTTCTTTCAGTACTACGACGCGCGATGCATAACTGGCTAATCTCGAATCATGTGGCGTAATCTATGCAGCTTTATAGCACGTCTGCTGTAGGTTAAGTATGTATAGTTTTTGAGAATTTCGCTTGTTAATACTTACCCCTGTTAATTGTAGACCGGCCTCCCATACTATACCTTTTAAACGTCAAGGAGAAAATACTAGACAAATAGTAAACTTTTTGTTTCATTTCAAACAAAGGACGTGTAGGTACTTGATTAAGTACGAGAACTAATTAAAAATATAAAAAAAATGTTTTTCTTGAAACTAAAATCTGTAAACATGATTATCTAACACCAACTTAGTAGTGTACCAACAATATTCTGTCCAGGTCACACGGTAGCTATGCTGGTGGATGACTACTTCATTTGTCATGCCACCACAAACACCGGCGCTGATGTATTGTAAATAGGCGCGATTTTGACATGTGCGTTCCATTTCGCCATTCAATATGTTTTATGCCACTACTAGTGTTTCTCTGCAATTTTCTCGAATGACGAATGCTCCTTTGTTCAGCGCAGTTCAATGTCCGTTAACTTTATATATTGCCGACGAAATCATTATACCGCATCTCGCTTAACTTCCATGTTTCGTAATGTTTCTATTACACTTATTAACTCATAAATTGTAGGTATTACCTACCTATAACCCGTAATGCTATTAACTACTTATAAATTTTATCTAGATTATTTTTTATCTGATCAAAACCCCTCTGAAATAAAATAATTATAATAGGTATCATATTACATTCCCAATCGACTTTAATATAATATGTAAAATATATTTTTTTTAGTTAGAGAGTGGGATCTAATATAAAAAGATAAATATATACGTAGTAATCAGTGATGTATACTAGGGGACTTAAGTACTAGTACCAAATAAAAGTGACAGGATCTGTATTAAACCAGTTTTAACTTTAGTGGACGTTTTAATAATTACTGCTCAATTATATGTTACATTAGGCATACCCCCAATTTTGATGCAAACCACGGGCGTAGCCAGGTTTTAGTTTCGGGGGGGGTTCAAGAAAATATAACTACTGAAGGTGCATGCAATAATATAATATAACCTTTATATTATATGAAAAATATGAAATATGTAAAAAAAGAAACAGAAGGTTCATTTGATATATGTACTACAGAATTAATCTTCTGATTTTCTTTTCAAATATATATTTAAAAAGAAAAAGAGTTCATTTGCATTAATTTCTATCCCATGGTGAATATTCATGAGAGCCAAGGCGTTCAGTCTGTTTTCACTCGTTGTGTTCCGCAAGTAGTTTTTAAGTCTTTGTAGGTTTGAAAAAGTCCTTTCTGGTGGCAGTGGAAACAGGTACCTATAGTAGCCAATATTTGTAACAACGTGTTAATATTTGGATATAATTTTTGATCGCACCCAAAGCAGATTTTGGAGTAGGGGAGGTGATAGTCATAGCTGCTTTCCACACTTCAAGTTCTACTTTGACGACAGATATACTACTCTGTCAAGAAAGTACCGGGAAAAGATCAATAATATACAAAATAATTGTTATTCATCCAAATTTATTTTATCACCTCCAAAGTTATCTCCTTCAGTAACGATACACTTACGCCAACGAATAATACAATCATCAAAACATATTTTTAAACGCCGTTTCCGGAATTGAGTTCAGTTCTTACTGCGAATTCTCCTTTATGTCTTCAACCGATAGAAAATGGGTGCCACGAAGTGGTAATTTGAGTTTAGGAAAAAGAAAGAAGTCAGCTGGACCCATATCTGGTGAATATGGTGGTTGCTCGATGGTATTTGTTGAGTGTTTGGTCACCAATTTGTTCACAATAATGGCCTTGTGCGAAGGTGCATTATCGTGGTGCAAAATCCAAGAAATTTCTTTTCACAAATCTGGCCTTTTTCGTGGAATTTGCTATCTTAAATGCCGCATAACGCTCAAATAATATTCTTTATTTACCGTTTGACCTTCCGGCAAGAATTTCGAGTGCACAACACCGCGAAAGTCAAAGAAAACAGTCAAGATGTCTTTGACTTTTGATCGACTTGGGCGTGGTTTTTTTCGGTTTCGGTTCAGTTGGAAGGCGCCACTCCGAAGTTTGTTGACTAGTTTGCATGTCAAACTCGTAAACCCAAACACCAGTAACAATGCGTTTCATGAATATTGAGTTGGAATTGACTCGTTCTAGCATGTCCTCTGCGACTCTCATGCGATTGAGTTTTAGGAGAAAATTCAGGTCTTTGGGACTAGCCGAGCGGTAACATATTTCATAACCAAATGATTAGTTAAAATGGTACGGATCGACTTGTGAGATACAAAAAGTTCGGTGGCTATCTCTCTTAAAGTTAAATGATGATTTTCAGTCACTATTTCCTTCACTGCGATTTTAACTTCAGTTGCAGACGTTGATGGCCTACCAGAGCGAGGCAAATCTTCCATCACATCTCGACCGCTTTTGAACGCTTTGTACCACTCATAAGCACGTGTTTTTGATAAAGTCGATTCACCGTAAGCCTTCTGTGACATTTTCAGTGACTTCGAACGCGAAATTCCATTGGCGATGCAAAAAAGACAAACTCTTTGTTCGATATTTTTGTCCATTATAAAATTAGCAATACACACTAGATGTGATATAGAATATCCTTTTTTCGGGTAGCACTACCGAATACATAAAAATGCGTCTTCAATTACAAAACTGACCGCAAAATTTAAAGGTAACTCAACAGATAATGTCCTAGACCCGCTTCAGACGCCGGAGCAGATGCCTGCGGCGTGTGCCCGCGCAAGGTTTAGCCTACGCCCTAAGGCGATTCACCCACTAGAGATGCGTCCCACCGCGGTGCGCAAAGCGACAGAAAACGTGCGCGGGAACGGAGTAGCAGATCTGCCTATTTTAGCGGTGTAATCTGCTTCTCCGCGCGGTGTAGCAATGCACGACGACCCCGCGCCTTATAACCCGCGGCACGCCGCGCGCTCTCGCGCGCAGATTCCGCGTCGGCACTGTGTTGTCATAGGCGTGTTTTCTATCCCTTTACACTCGACAATATACGTACGTGAGAGTATAACACTCACTATCGTGAGACTTGCAAGTTATACCGAAGTCTCACTTTGGAGAGGGCAACTTTTCAGGAAAACTGGAAATTAAAAAAAATAAAGTATTTTCCTAATCTTATTTAAGCTCCAAGAAAACCCCTAAGTGAAGTTATTGAAGAATTTTCAACTTTTCTTTCTATATAAATTAAGATTCTTGCATACAATGGTAAAATCTGCGGCCCCGCGCTACGCGACGCGGTGCAGTGGGGTAACCCCCTAAATGACAACGTGCGGCAGCGGGTGGTAGAGGGCGAATCCAAAATACATTATTAGTGTAATAATTAGTAATAAAATAAGTTATGCCGCTGGCCTCTCCTTATTTTGATGTTGATAACTTAACATTTCGGAGGGGGTTTGAACCCCCAAAACCCTCCCCCTGGCTACGCCCGTGATGCAAACCTGTTATCTTCTTGAGATTCAACCAAACCAATTTTTATCGAACTTAACGAATTAAAGTTACTTAATTAAGTCATATATCTCTAATGAAAGAGAAAATAGTGACTTCGGTGGAATCGGAATTAGAAAGTTATCTCATTTATTGGTTAACGTTTCATTGGAATCAACTTAACAAGGACGAAACTATTCTCTTTATTAAGAAATATTTCTGTAAAATCAAAAACAATTCGAGCGTTTTCTTTTGAAGAAAAAATGTATCCATTAAAGCGTTTGAATAAAACTACTTATTTAAAGATTTTGCACATAATTTATTTTATATTTAATCCTGACGTTTCGACTCCCTTACAGGAGCTCGTGATCACAGGATGACTAAGGCAATGGTTGTCATTTATTTTATTACCTTTACAATATTTTAATCGGGCACACTCCTAACTGTTAATTAAAAAGTTAACATTAATGAAGGTAGTAGAAAAAAAATATGAAGACAATTGCCTTAGTCATCCTGTAATCACGTTAAGAACTGAATATCAAAGCACTTAAACCTACCAAAAAGGTTAGTACCTTTTTTTCTGATGATCGTTCACACCGGACCATTGCGACGTCGTCATCGGCTCGCTATAATATCTATTAGACTATCACTTTCCGTCGCCGAGTGCTTCATTGTTAGCGATAGGATCTTTTATTTTTTATTTTTTTTGTTTAATGAGTCCGCAGATCCGGTCGATTACCTAATCTAAGTGACGCACTTGTGGGAACTCGTAGTTGAGCAACTCCTTTGAACTTTATCGGTAAATTCGTGGGCGATCGCTCTAAGCGACCATTTTTTCTATTTAATCGTAAGCATCAATCATTACATTAAAGATAGTTATACGAATGAATTATATCTATTGATGACATAAAATACATAATAGATGTCAGAAGGTTTGATTAATTATATTAATGGACTGCCGTAAACGGTCTTTAGAGATAAGTGTTTCTAAACAGTTGCTCCACAGCGTTCGGATATTTGGCGCTGTGAAATCGAAGTTGTGCAATTTTTACGCATAAATAAATGACCGCCATTAAAGTCCCATTATCGTTGATATAACTTTATGCTTAATCATCTTTTCTCTTTCACCCTTTTGATGACTAATTCACAAACTCTTCAATAGCGCCAGAATTTTTATTTGTTGGTTTAGCTGTATTAAGAGGTTTTAAATGAATTAGAAAAATTCATTTAAAAAAAAAAAAAAAAATTTCCCTTCCTCGTAGTTAGGGAAATCCTAACTCTAGGAGTAAAGTGAATGAAGAAAATCTTAATAATATAAATATGCATGTTTTCTTTTACAAAATATACCTGAATCTATTCCAAACAACTCACACCAAAGGAGAGCTTGTGCTATAAATAGCGGACGAAGAAAATAAAAGTTTGTAAACCTATGAATGTCGGTGAAAAAAATTTTTACACGTCTATCAAGACATCGGTTCATCGATTGTGGGACTTGAAGCACTAACAAAACATTAAAAACATTATAATATATTTATTCAATAATCACGCCGACTACACTAGGCGACTGCGCCGCGAAAAGCGCCTTGCGTCTTGCCTCCCTCGCTACAAAAACACGACTGCTATTTTTTATTGAACAGTAGCAATACAGTAATAAATGTAAAAAGACTAAACTCATTCTGAAATGTCTTGAAAAATAAAGAATATGTCCTCACATATTCTTTATTTTTCAAGACATTTCAAGACAAGACAGACAGTGGGGGCACTGAGCATCTATTGAAACTATTGCGGACTTCTGGAGATACAGACAAATTTTGAATGTCTTGAGAGCTCATTCTCTCTATACGTAGGTACAGCATTTGAGACACAGATTTTAGTGTGTGTGAACTTAGCAGATCATTGTCCAGCAGATCAAAATTAAATGAGAGTTCTTTTCGCATGCAGCTGAGTTCTATAGTTCCTGATACTTTTTAGAAATAGTTCTGGCGTTTAAACCTCGAAAAATGTCACTTAAAAAAATGATCTGCTAACTTCCCATAGCAGATCATTTTGCAGCAAATCGAAAAATAATGCGATTTATTTACGCATGCAGCTGAGTTCTGTAGTTCCTGAGACTTTTTAGAAATAGTTCTGGCGTTTTTACCGAGAAAAATGACAATTTACGAAATGATCTGCTAACTTCCCATTTCTCGTAGCAGATCAATTTGCAGTAGATCAAAAAATAAATGTGAGTTCTTTTCGCATGCAGCTGAGTTCTATAGATCCTGATACTTTTTAGAAATAGTTCTGGCGTTTTTACCTCGAAAAATGTCACTTAAAAAAATGATCTGCTAACTTCCCGTAGCAGATCATTTTGCAGCAAATTGAAAACAAATGCGATTTATTTACACATGCAGCTGAGTTCTATAGTTCCTGATACTTTTTAGAAATAGTTCTGGCGTTTTTACCGAGAAAAATGACAATTTACGAAATGATCTGCTAACTTCCCATTTCTCGTAGCAGATCAATTTGCAGTAGATCAAAAAATAAATGTGAGTTCTTTTCGCATGCAGCTCAGTTCTATAGATCCTGATACTTTTTAGAAATAGTTCTGGCGTTTTTACCTCGAAAAATGTCACTTAAAAAAATGATCTGCTAACTTCCCGTAGCAGATCATTTTGCAGCAAATCGAAAACAAATGCGATTTATTTACGCATGCAGCTGAGTTCTATAGCTCCTGATACTTTTTAGAAATAGTTCTGGCGTTTTTACCGAGAAAAATGACAATTTACGAAATGATCTGCTAACTTCCCATTTCTCGTAGCAGATCAATTTGCAGTAGATCAAAAAATAAATGTGAGTTTTTTTCGCATGCAGTTGAGTTCTATAGATCCTGATACTTTTTAGAAATAGTTCTGGCGTTTTTACCTCGAAAAATGTCACTTAAAAAAATGATCTGCTAACTTCCCGTAGCAGATCATTTTGCAGCAAATTGAAAACAAATGCGATTTATTTACGCATGCAGCTGAGTTCTATAGTTCCTGATACTTTTTAGAAATAGTTCTGGCGTTTTTACCGAGAAAAATGACAATTTACGAAATGATCTGCTAACTTCCCATTTCCCGTAGCAGGTCAATTTGCAGCAGATCAGAAAACAAATATGAGTTCTTTTCCCATGCAACTGAGTTCTATAGATCCTGATACTTTTTAGAAATAGTTCTGGCGTTTTTACCTCGAAAAATGTCAATTAAGAAAATGATCTGCTAACTTCCCGTAGCAGATAATTTTGCAGCAGATCAAAAACAAATGCGATTTATTTACGCATGCAGCTGAGTTCTATAGTTCCTGATACTTTTTAGAAATAGTTCTGGCGTTTTTACCTAGAGAAATGTCAATTAAGAAAATGATCTGCTAACTTCCCGTAGCAGATAATTTTGCAGCAGATCAAAAACAAATGCGATTTATTTATGCATGTAGCTGAGTTGTTTAGTTCCTGATACATTTTAAAAATAGTTCTGGCGTTTTTACCTAGAAAAATGACAATTTACAAAATGATCTGCTAGCTTCCCATTTCCCGTAGCAGATCAATTTGCAGTAGATCAAAAAATAAATGTGAGTTCTTTTCGCATGCAGCTGAGTTCTAAAGATCCTGATACTTTTTAGAAATAGTTCTGGCATTTTTACCTCGAAAAATGTCAAATAAAAAAATGATCCGCTAACTTCCCGTAGCAGATCATTTTGCAGCAGATCAAAAACAAATGCGATTTATTTACGCATGCAGCTGAGTTCTATAGATCCTGATACTTTTTAGAAATAGTTCTGGCGTTTTTACCTAGAAAAATGTCAATTTACGAAATGATCTGCTAACCTTCCGTTTCCCGTAGCAGGTCAATTTGCAGCAGATCAGAAAACAAATGTGAGTTCTTTTCGCATGCAGCTGAGTTCTATAGATCCTGATACTTTTTAGAAATAGTTCTGGCGTTTTTACCTCGAAAAATGTCAATTAAGAAAATGATCTGCTAACTTCCCGTAGCAGATTATTTTCGGCAGATCAAAAACAAATGCGATTTATTTACGCATGCAGCTGAGTTCTTTAGTTCCTTATACTATTTAGAAATAGTTTTGGCGTTTTTACCTTGAAAACTGACAATTTACGAAATGATCTCCTAACTTCCCATTTCCCGTAGCAGGTCAATTTGCAGCAGATCAGAAAACAAATGTAAGTTACTTTCGCATGCAGCTGAGTTCTATAGATCCTGATACTTTTTTGAAATAGTTCTGGCGTTTTAACCTCGAAAAATGTCAATTAAAAAAATGATCTGCTAACTTCCCGTAACATATCATTTTGCAGCAGATCGAAAACAAATGCGATTTATTTACGCATGCAGCTGAGTTCTATAGTTCCTGATACTTTTTCGAAATAGTTCTGGCGTTTTAACCTCGAAAAATGTCAATTAAAAAAATGATCTGCTAACTTCCCGTAACATATCATTTTGCAGCAGATCGAAAACAAATGCGATTTATTTACGCATGCAGCTGAGTTCTATAGTTCCTGATACTTTTTCGAAATAGTTCTGGCGTTTTTACCTAGAAAAATGACAATTTACGAAATGATCTGCTAACTTCCCATTTCCAGTAGCAGGTCAATTTGCAGCAGATCAGAAAACAAATGTGAGTTCTTTTCGCATGCAGCTGAGTTCTATAGATCCTGATACTTTTTAGAAATAGTTCTGGCGTTTTTACCTCGAAAAATGTCAATTAAGAAAATGATCTGCTAACTTCCCGTAGCAGATAATTTTCGGCAGATCAAAAACAAATGCGATTTATTTACGCATGCAGCTGAGTTCTTTAGTTCCTTATACTATTTAGAAATAGTTTTGGCGTTTTTACCTTGAAAACTGACAATTTACGAAATGATCTCCTAACTTCCCATTTCCCGTAGCAGGTCAATTTGCAGCAGATCAGAAAACAAATGTAAGTTACTTTCGCATGCAGCTGAGTTCTATAGGTCCTGATACTTTTTTGAAATAGTTCTGGCGTTTTAACCTCGAAAAATGTCAATTAAAAAAATGATCTGCTAACTTCCCGTAACATATCATTTTGCAGCAGATCGAAAACAAATGCGATTTATTTACGCATGCAGCTGAGTTCTATAGTTCCTGATACTTTTTCGAAATAGTTCTGGCGTTTTAACCTCGAAAAATGTCAATTAAAAAAATGATCTGCTAACTTCCCGTAACATATCATTTTGCAGCAGATCGAAAACAAATGCGATTTATTTACGCATGCAGCTGAGTTCTATAGTTCCTGATACTTTTTCGAAATAGTTCTGGCGTTTTTACCTAGAAAAATGACAATTTACGAAATGATCTGCTAACTTCCCATTTCCAGTAGCAGGTCAATTTGCAGCAGATCAGAAAACAAATGTGAGTTCTTTTCGCATGCAGCTGAGTTCTATAGATCCTGATACTTTTTAGAAATAGTTCTGGCGTTTTTACCTCGAAAAATGTCAATTAAGAAAATGATCTGCTAACTTCCCGTAGCAAATAATCTTGCAGCAGATCAGAAAACAAATAAGAGTTCTTTTCGCATGCAGCTGAGTTCTATATATCCTGATACTTTTTAGAAATAGTTCTGGCATTTATACCTAGAAAAATGTCAATTAAAAAAATGATCTGCTAACTTCCCGTAACAGATTATTTTGCAGCAGATCAAAAACAAATGCGATTTATTTACGCATGCAGTTGAGTTCAATAGTTCCTGATACTTTTTAGAAATAGTTCTGGCGCTTTTACCTAGAAAAATGGCAATTTACGAAATTATTTGCTAACTTCCCATTTCCCGTAGCAGATCAATTTGCAGCAGATCGAAAACAGGCTAAACAAGTCTCAGGGCTAGAACTATTTCGCTTTTAACATATTCTTATGAAAATTGCAATGTGCAATCAGGAACTAAACAACTCAGCTGCATGCATAAATAAATCGCATTTGTTTTTGATCTGCTGCAAAATTATCTGCTACGGGAAGTTAGCAGATCATTTTCTTAATTGACATTTCTCTAGGTAAAAACGCCAGAACTATTTCTAAAAAGTATCAGGAACTATAGAACTCAGCTGCATGCGTAAATAAATCGCATTTGTTTTTGATCTGCTGCAAAATTATCTGCTACGGGAAGTTAGTAGATCATTTTCTTAATTGACATTTTTCGAGGTAAAAACGCCAGAACTATTTCTAAAAAGTATCAGGATCTATAGAGCTCAGTTGCATGGGAAAAGAACTCATATTTGTTTTCTGATCTGCTGCAAATTGACCTGCTACGGGAAATGGGAAGTTAGCAGATCATTTCGTAAATTGTCATTTTTCTCGGTAAAAACGCCAGAACTATTTCTAAAAAGTATCAGGAACTATAGAACTCAGCTGCATGTGTAAATAAATCGCATTTGTTTTCAATTTGCTGCAAAATGATCTGCTACGGGAAGTTAGCAGATCATTTTTTTAAGTGACATTTTTCGAGGTAAAAACGCCAGAACTATTTCTAAAAAGTATCAGGATCTATAGAACTCAACTGCATGCGAAAAAAACTCACATTTATTTTTTGATCTACTGCAAATTGATCTGCTACGAGAAATGGGAAGTTAGCAGATCATTTCGTAAATTGTCATTTTTCTCGGTAAAAACGCCAGAACTATTTCTAAAAAGTATCAGGAACTATAGAACTCAGCTGCATGCGTAAATAAATCGCATTTGTTTTCGATTTGCTGCAAAATGATCTGCTACGGGAAGTTAGCAGATCAGTTTTTTAAGTGACATTTTTCGAGGTAAAAACGCCAGAACTATTTCTAAAAAGTATCAGGATCTATAGAACTGAGCTGCATGCGAAAAGAACTCACATTTATTTTTTGATCTACTGCAAATTGATCTGCTACGAGAAATGGGAAGTTAGCAGATCATTTCGTAAATTGTCATTTTTCTCGGTAAAAACGCCAGAACTATTTCTAAAAAGTATCAGGAACTATAGAACTCAGCTGCATGTGTAAATAAATCGCATTTGTTTTCGATCTGCTGCAAAATGATATGTTACGGGAAGTTAGCAGATCATTTTTTTAATTGACATTTTTCGAGGTTAAAACGCCAGAACTATTTCGAAAAAGTATCAGGAACTATAGAACTCAGCTGCATGCGTAAATAAATCGCATTTGTTTTCGATCTGCTGCAAAATGATCTGCTACGGGAAGTTAGCAGATCATTTTTTTAAGTGACATTTTTCGAGGTAAAAACGCCAGAACTATTTCTAAAAAGTATCAGGATCTATAGAACTCAGCTGCATGCGAAAAGAACTCACATTTATTTTTTGATCTACTGCAAATTGATCTGCTACGAGAAATGGGAAGTTAGCAGATCATTTCGTAAATTGTCATTTTTCTCGGTAAAAACGCCAGAACTATTTTTAAAAAGTATCAGGAACTATAGAACTCAGCTGCATGCGTAAATAAATCGCATTTGTTTTCGATTTGCTGCAAAATGATCTGCTACGGGAAGTTAGCAGATCATTTTTTTAAGTGACATTTTTAGAGGTAAAAACGCCAGAACTATTTCTAAAAAGTATCAGGAACTATGGAACTCAGCCGCATGCGAAAAGAACTCTCATTTAATTTTGATCTGCTGGACAATGATCTGCTAAGTTCACACACACCAGATTTTATAGGTATCTTAAGAGGATACAAAAAGACGAGTGTTCTAGCCACTAAGTCGAATTAATAACATTTTTTTTTAAACAAAAGAATATATTTATAGGTTATCAATTATCTATCACTACACCACAATACACATTAATATTGGCCTAAAAAATAATTTTAACATTTATCGAAATGATAAGATGTCCTTTCACATTCCCGCCTGAATGTCCATAGATACATTTGTTTGACGTTTTCAACATGAAATCTGTTAGTCTTTTAGGCTCGTCGAGGTCGATAAGCCTAAGGTCACTCCGGACCACGTTCCCGGAACATACACACACTCATTGTTCGCAAATCGTTCCTCGCAAGGTCCCATGCTAAATGTCATTTTTGCCGGCGCCGGCGAGCGGCGTCGGGCGTGTCTGCATATACAACTGTCATCATTTGCCAAGCAATAATTTTAGTATTTTATTAAGGTCCTGTTTTTACAATACAATTTAGCTGCACAAAAGAATGTTATGCCATATTAACTTGGTTTGTTTCCACGTCACATTTGCGTTCACTATTGCTTGCAACTTACTGAATAAGATTTTACTTAATTTTGTTTTATTATAGACAAAATGTTTGAACACAGGAGAACTTTAGGCAATTTCCATATACCCACATAATAAAGTTCTTCTTCTAAACAATAATATTACATTATTCATATTCTATATAGGTATCATTATAGTGATACATAATCAATATCAAAAGCACAGTATAAAAAGTGAGTTGGGAAAATAAAAAATAGTTTTGGAAATTCAGATACAAAGGTTGCGTGGTAGAAATTGATTCGATTTCTACTATTCAACCTTTGGTATGTGATCTTTTTGGATATTTATTCTACTATGATATATTTATTCTTTTATGATATTTATAATAAGCCCGCGTTGGCCCGCCTGAGAATTCACTTGTGAGCCGAGTCGATTTTTTTCAGTATTTTTCTTTTAAAATAAGTTATATTATGCGATAACATTGCAAAAATGCAAAAAATATATAAAACACAAAATGGTTGCTGTTTGAAAAGTAGAGCTTATTCCTATAAGAGATCTTATCCAGTCAATCCAGCTTATGAAGGGTTGATCGTACATATAAATGGGTTTTACAAAGTGCAAACAAGTATTCAAGTCAAACATATATTCATATAATAGACGGGTTCTCTTATTATAGGCATAATATTATTCGCCAATAATTTTTAAAAGTGCTTTAAAAGGCATTTGATATAGCTCGCTGGCTAGTAATAATTTAAAAAATATCTAGCCTAATCTAAACTGCAATGTATCAGTTTTATGGCAATTAAAATTATGCGTTGCGATAAGTTCCCTTAGAGATCATGCGCATAATATGACTAGATCATTGTGATTAATCCGGAAAATGCTTCCTAAGTTGGAATTTAAATAATAAAATGGGTCTTCTGGTGTACACTTTAGCGAGTTTGTTCCCGACCTACGGAGCTCACAGTATGTAGAAATTGAAAAAAAAGTTAGTTTTACTACACGGGACCTCCAGCACTTTAGTTATGTATGACCACCAGGAACGGCGGCAGAATTAAGGTTATTGAGAATATTGAAAAGAGTAAGAATGATAGGCCGGCGCCGTCGAATAGGAAGACATTTTACATCCTTCAGGGCTTCAGTAAATAAATTCCAATGAAAGATTATTTAACTTTTTCTCACTACGCGACATTAACGACATTGATTGTGATCAATACTGTTTTGTATTTAAAATTATTAACAGTAACATTTCTAGAACGGTGGGGATTTTTTTATTTTGATTACCTTCTTAAAATCTTATACTTCCTGAAAAAACAAGAACATTAGCAATATAATATGCGATTTTATTTTCTTTAGCAAAATGGAAATACTAAATATTTGTACAAATTATTATGTTCCATCTTTTTGGTATATACTCAAAAACTAAAAGTAGAGTCAATTTTGATAAAAAATATAAATAAATTAAACAAATTTGTGGAAATAAGATATAGCAATGCGATTAATACTAGGCTAATGACGTAATGTATACAAGTTTTACTACTAAAAATTACAATTTAAAATTAACAAACTTTGAAAACAATGTTTTTTTACTTTAAAAGATTTGTTATCGTTGCTGACGTAATAAAGTTATATTTGAATATGTTTTACAAAGTTGTTATAATATTTTGTTTTGAGGTTATAGTATAGTTTCTTTTTAAAAAGTAAAATTTAAACTTTAGAAACGACGAAGGCATCCTGCCATTATAGCTAATAGTGGGCACGTCACGTCACTGTTATAAAGTCAAAACCTGTAAACACGGATCCTGAAAGAAGACAAAAACACGAAAAAAAAATTAATTTAACTAATCGTTAAAATTGATTCTTTTCAATGAATAAACAACGCGAAACTGTTACAGTAAATTAATTAAATATTTTCGTTATTAGAATAAATTTCATTCAAACAATAGCTTGAAACCAACATTACAATGTTGAATGAAATGTATGTAAATACCTCTTTTATATGATCGCTTATAATATGTACTTTATACTTGGAATTTTAGCTTTATAATTCTATATAATACGTCCACATTTTTAGCAAGTAATAAATAAGTTTTAAATACTAAAATTAAAAATTAAATATGGAATATATGTGCAAGTATACTATAGCCGTAACTATTAACACACGTGAATATAGCAAATTATCGCCGCCTCACAATGTTTAACGGAAGAGTTCTATGTAATGGGGCATTATTCTTTAAACCTCTTTGACCCCCAGTTGATCAAATGGTTCCGGTATTATAAATCGATGTGATACAATAACACCGATAACTGCTGTAACGATAACGGAGCTCGATAGTGCAGATGTTATGTACTATGTTATGTACTTCGTGTTTTAGTGTGTGTGTCTCTGTGTTAAGGCTTAAAAAGCTAATCACTTGTGCGTTTACGTCCTTAAGCGGGATCCATTAATTACGTGAGCTCGGAAAGGGAGGGGGGGTTCTGTAAAATCTTACCAAATCTCATTTAAACCGGAGGGGGGATAATCGAAAATCTCACGTCAACTTTAAAAAATATAAAATACTACAGACATTAAAAAAAATATATTTTAAGTGTTCATTTTGCCAAAATTTTGTTGAAAATATTTTTAGCTTCAATCTCACGTAAGGGGAGGGGGGGTCCAGGCAAATCTCACTAAATCTCACCTAAGGGGGGGAGGAGTCTAAACTGATCGATAAATAGCTCACGTAATTAATGCCCTCTTACTATACCGACGAGGAGCGGATGGTCCACTAGGGTTAATAAAGCTGATTATGTCAGCCGATGGGCGATGTCAGTCTTGCCTAAGGGGTAATATTGATGATGATGAATACAATATGACAACCTCTGTAAAATTTTTATTTAAAAAATCAGTTATGGTGTATGGCTTTAATAATTAGTTTTACAAGTAATTTTCTGGATATAAGATACTTTTTAATGCAATAACATTCAAACAAAACAAATTATTTTTATGTAATAACTGGTTTGAATGAATGAAACCTACTGTATCTTTGAATACACATTCGAATACATAAACGCCGTTCGAATAAGAAAACGAGTTTACACAAAGAAACCAAACAAAGGGTTTAAAAGTGGACTGTACGTGCAGAAACTTAAATATTACTTAAATAATTCATCTAAGAGAGTTGTAAATATCATTCGGAGAAAAAATAATGAACCATTATGCAGTATATGCATTCCGTAGATATTCTTATGTGAACGTAGTTTTGTTTGTAATTAAACCTACTTGTTCTATCAGAACGTCAAATCATAAAGCAGTCTATGCAAGAATAATAAACGGTGTATCGAATTGTTTAGCCTAACAAAAAATATCCTGTTATGTGTTATATTTTTTTTCATGGTATAACATTAAAAAGAATTGTAACATATTATTTATCACATTACGATATCTGATGGTATCGGAATTGTTATATAAATAAATAAAATAAATAAATATTTCCTACATTCACACCAATTAACCCAGCCCAAAGTAAGCACTTTTAAGGCTTGTGTTATGGATACTAGGGTAACGGATAGACATACATATAATCATACATAAATAAGTAATATTCATAGAAATATATACAAACATCCATGACTCAGGTACAAATACTCGTATTCATCATACAAACATCTGCCCCTTCCGGGATTCGAACCCAGGACCGTCGGTGCGAAAGGCAGGATCGCTACCGTTGCACCAAACAGCCGTCTATTTTTTATGACGCCGTTATATTTTTGTTATTTATGCGTTTAACTGACAAATTTTAAGTGTAAAAATATAATATAAAAATACTAGAAAAAAATCAACTTAGCTTAGGTGTCGGCAAGTAGTCTAATTGAGAGACGCTATGACATATCAAATGAAAATGATGGCGCGCTCCGGTAGGTGTCGCCGCGGAGCCATTATACTGGAAGCAGTAACTAAATATTAAAAAGTATTTTTATATGCGTTTTATTTCAGGGTAAAGCGCTGCTATTTTTACACATTTGTAATACGGAGTATAGACAGTAAGATTGTACGTTACAGAATCGAATGAAATCCAATTTTTAAGTTTAAATCTGTGCAAGCGATAATCGCTAGTAGAATCCCTATATTTTTCTTATTTTGCGTTGTGAATTTGGTATTGGCGTAGAGAGTGATATCTAGCTGTTCACCCCAAAGCATTAAGTCCTTAGTACGCGTGACACATGCCTGAGAGTACTCTCTCGTACTCGCACAGCCTAACGTCGTTTACTCTATCCATGTCCATGAGATCACGTGACCCCAGAACCCTAAATCAGCGTAAAACAAAGATATAGTTCTGAAGTATGCTATTTACGAGGACTGTCACAGTAATTTAAACGACTCTACGTAGCATTAAAATCAACTGGAATGGCCGACATAATTTTTGCCTTGACTAATTTGTGGGTAGTATTTCGTATAACAAGAAGTATTGTAGGTCGAGTGGATCCAACATAACGATTTTTACTATTCTTTCGAGTTATCGATGTCCTCTTTCTTCATAAATCTCAAAATGTCTTTTTGGATTTATTTGTGAAAGAATAATTGTGGGTTTAGATGTGTAGTAAAAGTTTTATCATATTGTCCCGCCTGACGCCAGTAAAAAGTTGAATTTTTTGTAGTAAAATTTCTCAAAAAAAGACTGTTTTTATATTTGCATCGTTTCTATAAGGTCGGGGTGAGTAAAGCCACTTTCTGAACTGTAGGAGAACGAGGTATATAATATTTATAACCCTCATGATTCGTTCCTAAATAAATTTCATACTCCATCGTCAAAATATTGTTAGCAATAACTCTACTGACACGAAAAATAATTATTTTGAGAGATTCACTGCCATTTTAAAAAAGATGTCAACGATATATTTATGTGTTTAAATACTTATTATATATTTTGTGAAATGTAATAAGTAAGTATACGAGTTCTATGAAAACAAAAACATATATGTATTTACTAATAATTCCTCAATGATATCCAATTTAATTAGAATTTGGTAATCGAGCTTAATTAAGTAATACTACTCAAAACCATTATGACATCATGACAAACCGATGAATACCGACCACTCAAGCGTTCTAATACCTATTGGACAGCTGTAACTAATTACTTAAATATTTTTATAAACAACTCCGTTACAATCTCGTAATATAAGTGATCAGTTGGCTAATTCGAAACACTTAAGGCACCATTACACAACGATTTCTCAAGATAGACATATTATCCGTCGGATCACGTAATAAAACAAACAGTTGCTACTAATCTAATCCAGTCTGATTAATGGCGAATAATCCGAGTGTATTTATTGGCAATAAGGCGACAAAGTTTTGTCGCAATAGTCAACGTAACACCAATAATTAGTGGAATCACGACTTATCCCACTTTTGTAGTCTTCCGATCTACGTTATCTATCATCAGAAGATACTGATCTTATCTTGATAGTTGCTCGAAACAATGGCAAATGACTTTTTAAATTCAATGAGAATAGAAAGAAGTAAGCCAGCCTTTTTTTACCTTCTTATATCCCAAGTTCAAAACGAGCAAAAAATTAATAACAAAGACACAAAATTTTTGCTCGATTTTTTGTGAAAAGAAGATAAGTTTAAACGGCAGTCGAAAGGACACAGAGGATATTAAACATTTGTTAAAGAAGTTAAGCTTTTGGATATTAATGAGTATTCCGCGACACGACAAAGGTACTCATTAAAGTACCTTTGTCGTGGTTTATCTCGCTTTCCGTCCCGCTGATGTTCTACTGATGCCAGTAACTTGGTACGTCAGGTTCAAGGAAAGATCATGTTTTCAAACTAGAACTAGAAATGAGAACTATGGGTAACTTTAGTTTTTATAATAATGTATTAATAATTTATATATTTAAATAATGTCCAGTATATATTTATAGGAATTTGTGGCGAGGTTCTCCGATCTTTTTTTGAATTTTACATTTTGGAATTTTGTGTCTACAAAACCAAGAAAAAACCCAGATGTTGAAGAAGCACATTGATAAAATATTTAACGTAGGTGATTCTCTGAATAAATAATTCTGTAAAAAATATAAAATCATCCCATACCAAAAGAATTTTTTCACCTGTACTCTTTCTAGTTTCTCGATATTTTGAACAATGAAGTCAAACTGATTTTTATAAAAATGAGTAACTATATAGAAATATTGATAATCTTTTAGTTAAAATCTTATATATTTTAATAAAAACCCTTTATCTTAATGGACTGTAAGGGTAGACATGAAATGGCATGAAATGTATCTTTACAAAATGTCTGAATCTGAATTGTGCGTATGAAATTTTATATAATTATTTTCAAGAGACATAAAAGTTTTTTCAACACTTTTTTCATTTCTCAAATAGATCTTCGCAAAAATATTCGCAAACAATGTGAACACGATTTAAGATCGCTCGGAATTTGGGGTAATGAATGGGTCGTCCTCATTTACGTGTTACGTGAGCGACATTATGTTAGTGTGTCAAACTGTCAACACGTTAACTTTGTTTGAGGTCGTTGACACACCATGTAAACACGAACGCCTCCAAAGAGATTTATTAAATCACTAATTTGCTAATTAAGTAGTCCCGTGATTTTATAAAGATGATTTATTGGCTTTTGAAACTGATTATTATTATATTCTGAGTTTTGGGGCTATGCAGCTCAAGTAGAACTGTTGTCACAGATCTATTGTGACTCACCTTTAAATTAGAGTAGCTCTTAAAGCCTCGAAGTTTCTAGAGTCTTGTGAAAGAAATTATTAATAATCAGTACTTTTTTGTCATCATATCTGTATTTATGTCACTGATTCGCGTACTTAATTGATGATATAAGGTAAGTCACATTATTAAGCTTCCTGGTTTCATTAATTTTGCTAGACAATATTAGAATAGGATAATTGGGTTTTACGATTTTTGCTTTCACTATGGTTTTCAATACTAATGTTCTTCAATCGAGGTCATCACTGATATTTTTCGATATAATATTCCTAGGAATCTTTCTAAGGAATTTAATCTTAAATGCAATCATTCTCATCATAAAATAGATTTCACTACTTACAATACAATGGTGTGTTTGATTTGTTTGACGCGTATTAATAAAGCAACACATGTTCTATTATTTGGGATCACAAGTAGAACAGTATTGTTCAGAGTCATCGCGATTATCTTAACCTTATTTTTGACTAAAGACCATATGATTTGGGAGAAAGTCTTGATGGTGATCTCTATTTGCAAAAATGAAAAGTGTGCCACTGAATGTTCGTGCGTCAATCGTTATATCATAAAATTGACGTTTCCCGTCACCAAAGTTCGATTGTCAGAGTTCCGTTATGCTATTCAGATGCAATTAGATGCGAATCGTTTGTATGTTTAGCGATGATCCCATTTAAATTTATACTTGATTTTTAATCAAGTGCCCTCACTTGCAACCTTTGTGAAGGTATTCATAAAGTTATTGTTTTTTAATTATGTAAAATGTCATGTTTAAGTAAATAATAGAAGTATTCATGGAAAGTAATAAAAACTTATATTCCGTTCAAAGTTTTTCCTAATTCTTATGTTTCGCTTAGTGTTGAGCTCAATAACATAATTAAAATTAATATCTTTTAGGGTTTTCAAAATTATGCCTCATTATTAAAAATAAGTAATCGCAACAAAATATGCCATATTTATTTAACTGTCTAAAAGTAATTTAGATTGTTATTTAAGAAAGATAAAAAATAATCAGGATCATTTCTGCACACACACAATCTTGATTGGGAAATCCGAATGTGTTGTCCGATCCGAATGTTTACGGAACAAACAGAGGGGGAATTTAGGGCAAAGACAAGGCTGTAAATCCCATAGATACTCATCGTGACTGTGACAAAATGTTCCACCAGATCAAAGCAACTGGAGCGATCCGCAACGCGGTGACGCAATGAAAAATTGGTTGGATATAATTGAGATGTTATAGCACTCAAATATTTACTTCAGTCAGATACTGTTTTAGAAACAAGAAAGTTAAAAGAGAGGCGGTGTGCAGTTATTCACATTGATTTTATACTTTATTATGTCATCCTAGGTGGATAAAATAAAGTTTTTTGGTTAGGGATAAATATTACGATACATAACACATAAAAGATGTTTAAGATTATGGAATCTTACTTTAGAATTTGGTTTCTTGAGTCTGATTTTCATTGATGCGGTATGTGCTTTTGCACACTCACAATAATAAGAATTTTCTGGTTTATCAAACTCACCGCGGTTAAACCAGATCGGAATTAACGGTTCCGTGTTCGATCCCTTCCGTACCTGTTCGTTGGCTGCATCATTGCCTCGTGACCCATTGTGACCTTTAATCCATTGGATGGTCATTTAGTTCTGTGTGCCTACCGTATTCAGTACCTGATGACATTCGAAAAGGAGAGCCAACGTGACACGGTAGCCTCGCAGAGTTTGTACAACTGATTTTCTGTCAGAGAGGATCCTAATATTCCAACCCTTTACCTCCCGAGCTAGTATCGCTCCTGCTGCCAAGATGATGCCCATGCATTCCGCTTGGAATACGGTGTTAAATGGACTCAGTGGGAACGCTATGTGTATGCCTAGGTCCTTAAAGAATACACCTGCTCCGGTCTCTAAATTAGTTTTGGATCCGTTGGTATATATAGTGAGGGCCCTGTGTATTACCTTAGGGTTTGAGTCCTCTATGAGATGTACTCTATACTTCTTATCGAAGATGAAGGTCGACTCGATTTGAGATTATGGAATCATACTTTAGGATTGGATTTCATAGGGGGCCAGCGGCTGTCGGGGCGGGAGACCGGCAGTCGCATTGCACTTGGCCCTCAGGCGTGCGGGGTGTTCAGGTCGTCACGGTTCACCCCGTTGCTCCGTCCCTCACGGAGCATAGGCGAGGTCCGCCCACGAGCGCGGACCCACACTGGAGCGGGTTGCGGTCGATTCCGGCCAAGGGCCCCGCGACCCGCTCCAATGTGTATTGGGACGCCGCAGTTTTTAGTGGGTAGGCCTCCAAGCCTTTACCGGGCACTCGGCCGGGTAGGGGCATGGAGGAGAGTCCCACATATCCATCGTGTTCTCCCGACACGATGGAATGCGTAATGCCATTTTCTGCGAAAACAAAAAAAAAAAGAAAAAAAGGATTGGATTTCTTGAGTCTGATTTTCATTAATGCGGTTTGTGCTTTTGTACACTCACTATAATAAGAATGATAACCGACAAGAATTTTAATAATATTAATTTTATATTTTTGTTTAAGTTTTTTATACTTATAAATATGTATGTATTCGTATTTTTAATTATCCTTTTAAAATGTGATTTGGTTATCGTTCAATTTGTAGTTTTAATTTGCTCAGAGTCTTATAGATATTAGTCAATGCAGGCCCGGATTTGGATGTGTGGAGGCACTGGGGCAACAGACGTCCCCAATCATATTCGAATAAAAAATCAAAATCGTTTATTGCGAATATGAAGGATACAGTTTTTATAACAATGTCAAAAGTGGTTCGGGCACATCCTTAGCTACACAACACGAAGTCACGATGGACAAGATAAGCGTTCTCCTAGAACAAAAACTCAACGCATCGTTATCAGACTTTATGAAATCCTTTCGTGTGGCTATTAGGGAGGATATCAAGGATATGGTCAAGAGCGAAATTGAAACAGCCTTACAAACTGTCAAGAACGATTTTAGTGCTACCACGGACTTTATATGCGCGGAGCAATCTACGCTGCGATTGGATGTCGATGGAGCTGTCGGTAGAGTTAAACAGCTTGAGAATGAAAATACCCGCCTAAAGTCGGAACTTGCAGGATTGGCTACAAAGCTGGTCGGAATTGAAAAACTGTCTCGTAGCTGTAACATAGAGATGCAGGCTGTGCCGGAACACAGAAACGAAAATGTTTTGTCAATATTCAAAAATCTTTGCGAAACAATAAAAGCTCCAGTGGAGGATGGACACATTAGCGCTTGCCGTAGAGTTGCTAAACTTAACGCTTCTTCTAAAAGACCGCGAAATATCATAATAACCTTGTCGACACCCCGCATACGAGATCTGGTTTTTTCAGCAGCTCATCGTTACAATAAAGCACACCGTGGCAGCGGTTTGCTTTCCTCGGACCTGAACGTCACGGGTGAACCATGTAGAATTTTTATTTCGGAGTACCTGTCTCCGGAACAGAAGTCGTTACACGCAGCAACCAGAAAAATAGCTAAAGAGCTTAAAATTAAATATGTGTGGATAAAATATGGGCAGATATATGTTCGCAAACAAGACTCGGATGGAGCTATTCTTATATAAGATATGGACTCTTTAAAAAAACTACGTTAAGCTTGTTTTTTTTTTCTTTTGTTTTGCGTTTCTTTTTTATTTTTTGGATCTCTTTATATAGTATTAAATTGTTGATAATAATGTATAACATATTTTACCAAAATATAGGTCGAGCTAGATCTAAAACCAGGGATATATATTTGAACTTGTTGTGTAATAATTATGATATTGTATGTTTAACAGAGACAAATTTTGATGATAGCGTCTATGACAGCGAATCAATTGATGACCGGTATAATGTTTTTAGAAGGGACCGAAATAGCTCTTGCTCTTTGAAAAAAGATGGAGGCGGTATCCTTATCGCAGTTAAAAAATATATCAATGTTGTCCGTCAGGCATCTTGGGAATCCGGTGTTGAGGATATCTGGCTTACTGTTCTCTCGCATAATCCAGGGGATCAACTGTTGCATATTTGTCTTTGTTACTTGCCCCCTGATTTGCCATTGGATGGTGCTACCGCGTTTCACCAAAACTGTCAGAGGATTATTCTTAATTCCACTCACAGGGATGAATTCTTATTATTGGGAGATTTTAATACTGGCAACATTACTTGGTCACCGGGAAGTAGCACTCGTGCTCTTGTGCCTATGGATCCTCGGGATGCCAGGGCGTGTCTTCTCTCTGAAACAATTAGTACTTGTGACCTAGCACAGTTCAATAATATTCCTAATAAAAATAACCGCTATCTTGATCTTGTGTTATCCAGTGTTCCCGATATCGAAGTACTCGAGGCAGATCCTTTATGTCGTGTGGATGGTCATCACCTAGCATATTATTTGGGGATTCCTAATATGAAACCTCCTAAGCCCTTAAAACATAAAAATAAGAAACGTTATAACTTTTTTAAGTGCAGTTACGACAGTTTAAAATCAGAATTAAATAATGTCGTTTGGAGCGATATTTTTTCGGCTTTGAATACCGATGACTGTGTTGCTCAATTTTACAATAAAATTTTCGAAATAATAGACAAACACACACCATTGTATAGAAATGCCTCTTGCAAATATCCTATCTGGTATAGCCAGGGCTTAAAAAAGTGCATTAAGGAAAAAAATAAATATCATGCACGCTTTAAAAAGTTTGGCAATCCCAGGGATTACGATACCTTTGTTTTGCTTCGCACAAGAAGAAATCTCTTATGGAAACATGTTACAAAACATTTTTATCAATAGTCGAGGATTCTTTGGATGATGGTGCAAAGATGTTCTGGCGATACGTAAATAGTAAAAAAGGCAGTGGTGTACTACCTGCGACTATGTCATTTAAAAATAAGGTTTCTTCCGACGGTCAAGGTATCTGTGAACTCTTTTCAGAATATTTTGGTTCAGTATTTATTAGTTCTTCTTGCGCGGAGCCGGTGGTATTGCCGAACATACCTAATATTTATAACTCTACGCTTCATGAATTCACTATTTCGCAACAAGACATATTACGTATAATTAAAGAGTTGGATGAGAGAAAGGGAGCGGGTCCTGACGAACTGCCCCCATGTTTGTTAAACGTTGTTCAGAAGAGCTCTCTATTCCTCTAACATTGTTATTTAATAAATCGCTCAAATCCGGAATTTTTCCTGTCAGCTGGAAAATGGCTCACATCATTCCGATCTATAAGTCTGGGGATAAGTCATTATGCTCTAACTACCGCCCTATTAGCATTCTCTCGTGCATAGCTAAGCTTTTCGAGTCCTTAGTGTATGACTGTCTTTATAGTTATCTGGATAAGTTTCTTTCTACCAAGCAGCATGGTTTTGTCAAGAAAAGGTCAACACTTAGCAACCTCTTAGAATATAAGAACTATATATGCCGTGCTTTTGCATCTGGTGGTCAGGTCGACTCTATTTACTTAGATTTCAGCAAAGCATTCGACCGCGTTGATCATGGTTTGCTTTGTCTAAAGCTTTCTCACTATGGTATACATGGTAGCTTGCTGAGATGGATAACATCATACCTAGATAATAGGACTCAACTCATGACTGTCAAGGGCTATTCTTCTAGTCCGGTAGCTCTAACCTCAGGAGTTCCCCAAGGTTCACATCTGGGGCCTCTCCTTTTTAATGTTTTTGTCAATGATCTAGTTGGTCAGTTGACATGCCCTGCTCTTCTTTACGCCGATGACCTGTAGATCTTCACCAGTGTTACAGATGGTAAGGAGTGTGTGGCTCTTCAAAATGATCTTATTGCGATCACAGACTGGTGTTTGCTTAATAAAATGAGCCTTAATGTGGATAAATGCTGCATTATATCATTTTCTAGGAGGAAAAAAAATAAAATAACACGTATCTATTATATCCAGGACAGCATTTTATCTAGGAAAGCACTTGTGAGGGATTTGGGTGTGTTCTTCGACGAGGAATTAAATTTCCGTTCACACTACGATAGCATAGTAAGCAGAAGTAATAAAATGCTGGGCTTTATCATAAGATCTACAAAAGATTTTAAAAAGCCACATAGCATACTTTGTCTTTTCTTCAGTCTGGCAAGAAGTATCCTTGAATACTGTTGTCCAATATGGTCGCCCTTCTATAGAGTTCACATCGATAGGATTGAACGAGTTCAAAGGAAATGTTTAAAATATCTCTCTCGTAAATTAAATCTCGGTCGCACCTTAAACTCTTATAGTGATAGATTGTCAGAATTTGGTGTTGTATCATTGCAGGCCCGGCGCAAGAGATATGACTTACTATATCTGCACAAGATTCTGCATTCGTCTATTGATGCACCGGCTTTGCTCCCTTTGCTTTCTATAAATACTCTTCACAGATCTCGACATCCCAATACTTTTGCGTCTGAGGTTTGGAAAAATAACACATCTTACTATAATCCTATAGTTAGAATGTGCAGAACCTACAATGAGCTGGCAAGAAAGAATATCACGTCTGACGTATTCAACGCTAACTTTAGATTGTTTAAAAGGAGTATTACAGATTTGTTCAAGCCCGGATCCCAAGACCTCTAAAATTAAGATTATCATTGTATCTTTGTATTTATCTTGGTCTATCACTTTCAGTTTAATTGTGTGTTTTTTGTTTAATTCTAGTTTTGTGTAGCTTTTAATACCTTTGTTAACTCATGTTGGGTGTATGTGTAATTGGGTGATGGTCTAGTCCTATTATTTTGTTACGACACCTTGATAATGCAATGACTGTAACCTGTACGTGCACCAAATCAAATAAATAAATAAATAAATAAAAAGTTCTTCTATATTCTACAAAAAAAAAAATATTGACAACACTTAATAGCCGAAAGTAGCCCATCGAAATTTGTATTTTTTTTATCTCGATTGTGGGGGCCCCTCTCTTGTGGAGGCCCCAGGGCAGTAGCCCCGCCTGCTCTCTCCTAAATCCAACTCTGAGTTAATGTAGTCTTAAAACATGTTTCCAAACGAAAGTATTAGGCAGGCAGAACTGAGTCACTCATCTTGTGAGATATTTTGTATTATTTACCGCTTTTACATTAAATATACTTTACAATCATCATAAATACATTACAACATAAGTAGCTCTAATCTCCATAGCATTACAACCTGACAGTATAATTTAATAAGCATAAACATTATATTAAGCTTGTAAGCTAGCGTAGGAGTATTTTTTATCGATCTAACTGTAGATATTTTTAAAACGCCGTCTAAATTCATTGTATGAATTATATTACTTTAATGCGGGAACAATAAAATATGTCGGAAGATAGCGGTATCTATCTATTCATCACAGTACATTTATCGCCAGCGTTGCATCTTCTATAAGATAAAGTTTTATATCTACGATGGTTTTGATTCAGTTATCTACTTTGTAAATTTTACACAACTCTTTAATTGTACGTAATAATTTATGAGATTTCCGTTAAACATATGAAGAGACATTGTTACTAACCAGATTTCATATTGAGTTAATACTGTACTAAATAATAAATATATTATGTGAGAATATTGTTTTAGTTTGCATTTACTTACCGCAAGTAACCGGAAAATTAGTACACAACTTACAAACCGTTTTGTCTGACAGGTTATGATATAATGCCGGACAGATCCTGTGGTGATCTTTTATTCTCATTTTGGTCTTTTGAAATGCTTTTGTTACTCTGTAATTAATATATGCAACAGTAGTTTAGAAATATTAACGACTGTAATATTTATTACAAAATTTGACGACCGTTTGGTGCAACTGTAGTGATTCTTTCTTTAACGTGAGGGCAAAATACGGTTATTAACTTGTATATAACCCTCTCCAAAGACACAGCTAATATCAAAGTATTTGTAAAATAGGTACGAAATTAGCCTTATTTAAAAATCAAAGTATCGGCTCTTTTGGTCAGTTCGGTGATGGTATCTTTCTTGATATGGTTAAGTTATTGTCTAAATTGTATGAAAGAATTGCCAATATCTTTACCGTTGTGCATGTTTGTTGAGGTAGTTGGTATTTTTTTGATATTATGATAGCTTTTTTCTAGCACATCTGTAATAGAGGAGTGCAGAGTCGGTTTCGTTTACCGATCCTCGTGTCTTTCTACGGGAAAAAGTTGGAAACCGGAATTTGTTTGGCCCTTTTGCATCGCTGTGACTTGCTTGCTGAATGATTATGTCCGTAGAGTGCCATGCATTGAGCATATTTATTGTATTTGTATTTTTTCAATTCACTTTGTTTATTTCATTTGTTCATTTGTGTGTGTCGTTGATGCAGATAAATAATAATGTATCTTTAATTAGAGCGGACTGAGTTTGATTCCCGCCGATGTACTACAGACGTGCTCCCACTTGTAACATTACGTCTACCACGAGGCTTTAACAGAAATATTAATTATTGTGTTTAATGCATTGTTAATATACTTAAATAAAATAATAAAATATGATAATGTCAAAAAGCGACCATTTTTTGTGTTTCTTTACCATTATTTTGGAGTAATTAATAATGAGTTATACTTTATTGCGCACTATAGAAGATTACGAGGAAAACAACAGAAAAAAATCTTTTCTAGCCATCCTTGCTGAAGAAATCCTCAAACATAAAAACTTAGTTAGTAAAATTTATCATAACTACCTTGGTTTTAACAATCGTAGGTACGTAGATATTTCAATAGTCATTACTTGTCATGTAAATCTCAATCTGTTGTATCTACTGTGTGTTTGTACTATCAAAAGTATTTCAAGCTCAATGTTGTGTTGCATCGTTGCATTCGTCTTTGTCATGTTATGCTAATTCTCTAGTGAACATGAGACGCGTGCGCATGTCGCGCCACCTGCCCACACCGATCCGATCCGATACCGTGTCAGTGCGCATTTACAATGTTTCATGTAGGAATACTAGGCGTGACTTATGAATCGGAAAAAGGGGAAGTAAATCAAAGTAAAGGAAATTATAAATAATAGCTGACCCGGTAACGCGTTGCTTTGGTAATGCGCATAGAATGGAAAAAGCGCGAGAAAAAGAGCGGGAAAAAGAGCGGATAGACAAACACACAAACAACTAATTCGTGTTCTTAGATTATAGATTTATTTCTTTACACATACATGTAACTTGCTAAAATTACACGTGTAAAATAAATATAAACAGAAAAGTAAGGTTGTCTTATTACCTATCTTAATAATTTCTTATTCACAATCGACAGCACATAAAGCTATTTACTCTATGATCTCTACCTATACTAAGCTATAAAGCTTAATTGTTGCACGCATTATAAAAAAAATAAACCCGCTACCGTTTCATACTAGATACTCGTATTCAAATGTAAATCCATATATTTAGATGTCTTTTAACATCCAACACAAAAAGAGGGTGTTACATGTTTGACTAAGGACTATGTGTGTGTCTGTCTGTGTATCTGTGGCACAATAGCTCTAAATGGCTTTCAATTTCGATGCAGTTTTTTATTAAAAAGTATGCCTCTAGTGTTGGAGATCTGTCTGTCTGTCCTAGACAGCTTGTTTTGTAAAAATCGGTTCAGCCGTTTCAAGGTCATCAGGTCTTTTGTAAGCTAGAAATTATGTACGGTTGTTATGTTGAGTAAACATAACAACCGTACATAATTATATACATTATAAATACAAAACGTAATAATATGCTATCACAGAGGAACAATTAAATATTCGACTTCTAACAGAAATTTTACTTTTTAAATGTCGGCTTTTCTTTTTTGCTTTGGCAATTTTATTTAAAATTTGTTTTATAAAATTTGTTATAAAGAGTAGACATAATATAATCCTTATTTCTATTATACTGCTTGTCAACTTGACTACCTACCGCTCTATTCATCACGATTAGCTGCCTTCATTGCAGTCCTCCCCTGTGGATGAAAACACCGTAATGAGAATGTAATTCTCTACGCGAGCTTAATAAGGATTCGTGGCTACTAACCAGTGCAAATGCATCCGATTACGAAGCAAGCTTGAGAATTGTTAAATTTGATTTTTGCTTACCCATCTGATAACCGGGCTCTTCCGAAAGTTGATTAACCTCTGCAATTAAAGGCCGAACAACACACCGCTTATTACGACAGATAAATATAAATAGGTGAGGTATGCAGTGTTCAATCCAGCGTGGAATAAAAATGATAGTGATAGTATCGTCTGCGGTGATGGTTCATTCATAAATCGTGATTACGTTTGCCGGACAAAGGTTTATTGTGCAATTATGCTATCACTCGCATTTCATCTCATCGAGAGCATCTATTGTGGGGCCCACACAATCATCATTTTAACCGAACGATTCATCGATGGGTCGGTAGGGAGCATTTGTTTCGTGCGTAGAACATTCTTCGTGTTGCATCGAACAAAGGTGAATCGCCAAACACACGTTACGTCACACGGCCGTCATCTTACTGTCAAGGTGCGATTGCGCAAGAGCATCCGCGTGGTGTCATTGACTTCACGGATGTGACGTCCAAAGATGGTGCTTGCAACAGTGAGAGTTGTTAGTTTTACTCTGATCTCACTTGTTGGAATTTAGCATGAATAATTGAATATGGAAAATTAATGAAAATTATTATGGTCCGTTAAGTAACTTGATAATTTCTTTGATGATTAGGCCGTTTATAATGTGTATAAATAATGAGTAAGAAGCTCGATGGCATCGTGGATGTCACGCTCGGCTGATGATTGAGGAGGTTAAGCTGCTTTTGCATGGGCATTTAAACAGATGAGCGGTAAAAAATATCTTGAACTCCTCCGCTCTTCAGAAGGCACGTTATACAAGGGTTTAAAGACCAAGGGTTTTGGGTGTATCTGCAGTGACTAACATCCACCAATCCGCAGTGGGCCCGCATGATTACTAGATACTAGATTGTTTCTGATACTCCCTAGTGTTTAGATACATATGGAAGACATGTGTCCTAGCAGTGACGACGTTCATTAGCTTACGGTGATGATATGTACCTGCTAAATACATTATCTGTAAAAAATACCAGGAATTTTTCAATACAACCAAAAATATAACTTATTTATCAAAATTTATTTGGTATCTTCAAAGTACGCCTTTGCTTGCAATAATACGTCAGTGTTTGACCAAGTTCTCTATACATTTTTCGTAAGCTAATTCGGAAAAGGCCTTCAACTTTTTTAGCGAATTTTCTTCTATGACTTCCCTCGAATGGTGGTGGTGGTTTTTTACTAGAACCTCTTACACTATGATGGTTCTGTGCGATGGTACATTATCAAGGTCTAATTCTATGAATTGTTCTATCATAAATATGACCATTTTAGGTGGCTGTTCTTACGCAAACCCATCGTGATGCCTAAATAATAATTACTTTTTATTTATAGTTTGTCCCCTGGACGAAACTAGTAGTCCACTACCCCGTAGTAATCGAAGAAAACTATAAATAGGTATAACTTTGATTTTTGAGCGACCTTTTGTGGATTTCTGTGATTCGACTCATTTTCAAAGCGCCATTCTGGAGATTGTTTGCTTGCATGTTTTATGAGTAAACGCATGTCATATTTCTTGTGCTTTTTCACGAAGGTGGAGTCCGCAGAAACTCGGGAAATCATATATTCGTTAACCTGCTTTGGAGAACTAACGAAATGAAGTTATTTTAGAACTTGCCGTGCAGCAACTCGTTTCATGTCCAAAATGTCAGACAGAATATTATAAACGAACTAAAAACATACTTCACTTCTAGTGTTACTAAGACTCACGCGACGATTTTTGAGTTCTAAAAACTCCTGTTATTCTTTATAAATTGTAATGTGTAAATGATATCATATCTGAAATTAACTATGAAAATGAATTCAGAATAAGCAAAAAACTTTTTTATAATAATTTTTATACATTTTAAAGAGCTACCAAAATGCATTTATGAAGTTTTGCAAACGACCGTCGATAACGACTTTAAATACTTGAAAAAATCATGAACATAAACAATTTATCTCAGGCGAACCAGTCACTCTAACAACTAAGCTACCGAGGCTCATCAATGATGATCAATCATCATTCATCATCATGCTTTGTGAATTTAATGTATATCTTCTAGTGAACTGCGTAACAGTAATCAACCTAGATTACTGATATTCAGAAAATCGAAATATAAGAGTACCCTAAAGGAATTATAGTTTGATTATTTTTGTTAATTTAGTATTTTTTTATTTCATTATTTCTTTATTTTTATTACTATTATATTGATAGTAATAATAATAAATACTTATCATAATTATTTTACTACATATTTTATCTAAACGGCCGATCAGACGTAACACACGTCTGATTGACTATTCAGATAAAATAGATACATATTTTTTACCGGAACTCTAAGTGTCAATAGTTACGTAATTAAGTTGATAAATTACTTACATTTACTTATTATTGTCTATTTTATTGTTTGGCAGTTAATTATAAGAGTAAATGACTAAGTAATTTGTAATGTAAATAAATTATTTCGTGTAAGTTTTGGTCCTTAGTACATTAAAAGAATGAGTTATTTTTGATTTGCTTTATTATTAACCATTATAAAAAAGTATTAAAGGTTGAGAAGAAAGACATTGAAATAGATAGTTTCCGAAGTTCTAATGTGATTGAATTAAAAACGGTCATGTCACCTATCAAAAGCAGTATACCATTGTTTCTAATGTGAACTTCTGAAACCATACTTTATATTGATAAATTATTAAAAAAAATCACAAATAATCTCAAACCAAAGTGGTAAATAATACTCCTTATTACAAAGCAGTTTAATTCTTTACGTAATAATAAACCATTCCATACAAAAGTACAACGAAACTTCAAAATATTTACTAAAAGTCTAAAAAGTTACTCACGACATAAATATTGGAGAAATATATTACGATCTGCTCTTTATGTAGGTACCTAATACTTTTGTAATTATGACTAGGTGAATGTTTTGGTGCACGTAAAAGTGGAATTTACTCAGTGTCGGATTAGTCATAAGCAAATTAAGCAAATGCTTAGGGCATTACGTCGTGGGGTCTTGGAGTCTTGGGGTTTTAACTATAAACAATACCAAAACAAAAATTGCTAGCATATAATAGCAGCATTCGGAAATTCGAATACTCCCGATATGCGATCAGCCAATCACTACCGCTGTGACAGTCGAATGTTATGTTTTTATAACAATTCGATAACTTATAATCAACTGAGTATTTATTACTTTAATTAAACTATAAATGTACGGTCCGGTGTGAGTGTGTCGACAATTACTTCAAATTCTGTTCGTTTAGATACGTAAATATATTTGATATTTTTTTGTTTTTATTAACTTCAAAATCAAAATATCTCAAGCTTTACGTTTTATTACTTATTTATACAAAGAAGCCGAAGACGAAGGATTCTAGCAAGCGCTGTAATTGTTACTTCTATCTTGGATAATTCTACAGCAGAGAGTAACGTACTAGTAGTACGTAGGTTACTAATTCTTTACATGTTTTTACAAACTTTTAGCTTGCCGTGTTAGTATTTATAGGGTAAAGTTGGAATACTTGCCCACCCTAAGAATAAAAATAAACAAAAGTATTTTACTTTTCTTTAACAAAATAAAAATGACAAGATAAACATGATTTATCAATTTTAAACGTTTTCTAATTGATAATTGCAATTACTACTAATTTCTTTTATTTTGACCTTATTAAAAAAGTAAGATTTGGTCAAATATCCCTTTCGTATGGGATATTTGTCTAAAGGACTTAGATATTTGCCACAACATATATACAAATATAGTTAGCAGTTGTATCTAATTATCGAATTAATTTAAAATTATCGATTTGTTTCAGTTTTTTTATTGAAAAATATTTAAGTAAGGCGTGGATTGCTTAGGGCATCAAATAGTCTTTCTCCGCCACTAAATTCACTAATCTATCTCTAGTAACTGATACGGTAATTATAATTTTTAACCGATTTCAAAAAAGGAGGAGGTTTCTCAATTCGACCGTATATATGTTTTTTTTATGATTGTTCGCGGATAACTTAGTCGTTTATGAATCGATTTTGATGATTCTTTTTTCATTGGTAAGAAGATATTTCAAAGGTGATTCCATGATAAGGAAATCGAGGTTTGATGATGGCAGACCAGAGAAATCGAGGAGAACCTTCAAAAATCGTAGGGGCTACTAGTGCGTATTTTTTCATTAATAATAAGTATTTTTTTTATTTTATTTATTAATTTAAAGCATTACAATTTAATAAAGGTCTGGAGCAGATCTGATGATGGAGTCAAGAGACTGTCGAGGGAACTCCTCAACAATTCACAGCAGCTACCTTATGTTTGAGCTTGATTAATATTTCCGTCTCGAGTAACCGTCGTCTCCTCATTCGAGGAGAATCCTTGCTCGGTGTACCCATCACTTAAAATCGTAAAATAAAATAATTTTTAACAAAAAAAAACCGACTTCAAAAAGTAAACTTCGCACAAAGTAATACGTATTTTCATTTAATGAAATAGAAATGATTAAATAATTATTTTGTAATTTTGAAATCGGTGTTGGCACCGATTAAGTCAATAGTATAACTACAATATTAAATTACTAAGTACACACAATATTATTAAATATATTAAAGCAATTACAAAACAGAAACAGTATTAGAAAAACATAACTATCACAGTAACTTTTTAAATATATGTACCTAAGTACTGGCATACAAACTACTAGTAAGGTTGATTATATCTATGCACAGTTATTGCTTTACTTGGCACCGACTTCAAAATTATAAAATAATTATTTAATCATTTCTATTTAATTAAATGAAAATACATATTACTTTGTGCGAAGTAAATTAGTTTGTTGCTTTTTAGTTTACTTTTTGAAGACGGTTTTTTTTTGCTATCTAGATATATCTAATAAAAGATGGGAAACAACAAATTTTGCCTAGTAACAGAACCAAAGTTAGCGTATCTATTACTTATTATTAATTACGGAGAATACCGGGTTCGTAAGTAGGTATGCACATTTATACTGTGATACCTGTATCCATATTACGTACACTTAGTATGTAAATTAAATATTGACTATTACTTTTACCTCTGCCTTTTCATAGATCACTAAAATTGATTTTTAGTTAATAATATGCAAATCTATGGTCGTAGCTCATAAACTTTACTGACAGTTAGTAATGGTCGCTAACTTATTGCATTGGCTCTAATGTTAAAACATCAAACATCAAGTACGTAAATTTGACGTTTCTGCTACTATGTTACTCGAGATTGTGTAACACAACATTTTTAGAGTTCCGTACAAATGGATAAACATGTCGCTGTTGACCACCGATTAGAATTGTTTAGTGTTTGACCGCGGTGAACTCCCAAATTACTCAATCGATTTTGATGATTTTTTTTATTGGATTTGTTCTGGCTTAGGATATAAAGTAGGTTTCATTTTAATTTATAACACAACAACATGTGGCCGAGTCAGATATTATTAGATGACCTCCGTGATTAAGTAGCCCATACCGGTTTTCATGGTAATGCGAGGTCTCGGGTAAGATTTCCGGCCGGGTCTATGTAGAAAACCAAATTATCTCTATGGAGCCAGGTCTGGGTGATGTGATCGTAGTTTCCGTATTCCATAACACAAGTGCTTTAGCTACTTAATTTGGGTTCAGAATAATTAATGTGATGTTGTCTTATATTTATTCATATTTAATGATGAAATTCATCGCGGCACTACCCGCAAAGGAAACAAAACATAGTAACAATTTTCGTATCAAATGTAACACTAGCGTGTCGGACGGTGAAGATATTAGTTTAAATATTTTAGTTTGTTTTAATGTATAAAATATCTTTAAAATAAAATAAATTAAAATATTTTAAGTAGTGTAGACATAATATTACATTTATAACTATTTCAATATCAGATATGAATCTTATTTTAAACCCCCACGCAAAAAGAGAGGGGCGTTATAAGTTTAACGTGTCTGTCTGTGATATCGTAGCTCCCAAACGGATGTACCGATTTTCGTATAGTTTTTTTTGTTTATACTCAGTGCAACTAATTTATAAGAAAGAGTTCTTGATTATACTTTAGAAAATACCCTCCTTAGGACCTTAGGATCCAGTAATAACCCCAGAAGCCCAGTAATGCCCATAGTTATGGGAGCTCTAGGAGACCGTGACCGTGAGACCGTGGAGAGCTTCCGTGATCACGCCAATATTCCAGAAATTTTAATAATGACGACTTCCGTCGTCGAATGGTTCATATACCAGTTTTCACGGTAAAACCATTCCGTGGTCCTGAGTTCGGTCCTCGGCCGATCTAGAAAACTAACTTTTTTATATTGACTCCAGTTTGGGTGTTGTGGGACCGTCATTGTGTCTGGATTAAAAAAATCGCTATTTTGAAGACCGCATACAATACCTTTAAGATCAGCTTTGGAATTCAGGTAAAAGAAATGCATTAAGTTAAACGGAGATTACGACGAAAAATATAAATATTTTTGTACATATTTAATTTTGTATTCTTGACCGAGGACGAGAATTTTTCAAACGTACAAGCGTTTGAAAATATATTATTATACTTTACCGTGGAAAATATAATACTGTCATTCTGTAAACTTAAAATTAATAAAAACCTCAGGATTAAATTATTATTTAAATTAATCCTATACTTTTACAATATTTAAACACGTTATAATGTTGTTTTTTTTTAAATATAATTTATTAGCAAAGATGGCTTTCATAAATCTAAGAAAAATGTGAAATATGAGAATAAGTTCGGAATCCTTAATGGAAGAGTGTACCCACACTTTTAAAAGTTTTTGGGATGACGGGTAGGCAATTGGTAAATTTGAAGTTATGATATATTTGCCGCCGGAGGCAAACGGTAGGTCGTGACGTGCTCTAATCATATCTAGTTAAATGGCTAATGGCTTCTAATGGCAATAATCGAAGAGCATCTGACGAAGAGGAGAAAGTGACAACTGCTGTTAAGGCGAAGTTTAAATGATTATCATGTATTTTTTATCACGCGGTTGATCTGGTAATGAAGAAACTGTGCAATAAAATCTATGAAGCTGAATTTCGCTACAGTTAGTCCTTGTATCATCACGAAACTTGGCGTATAGTTTCGATGAAAATATAATAATATGGTACTACTGCCCTGGTCTGATGGTGAAGCTCGAAAGTGGGAGACAAAACCCAGGAATGTTTATTAGGAATCTTCTTTGGGCTCATCAGGTTTGACGTAAAAAGACACGTTGATTTGACCTGATTACCAGGACCTGATGATGGAACTAGTGGTTGCTGATGGAATTTTTGCTTTTAGTGCAGTTTAGTGTTGATAAAAGTTGGTTTGTGACTTGGCCAGACGAATATAAAGAGACTGTATCGAGACGCGGCCGATGCGACTAATTGTATAGCTCAGTGACTTGATTCAACCACTCAGCCCAAAAAATAGAAAGCTTCTGATATCAAATTGGATGTCTTGGACATACTCTCATATACACTAACGGAATACCGAGTTATTATTGTTATTATCATTTGAACAAAGAGAGTGCCGAATCTATGATTCAACTCATACTTTTATGTAAAACATAAATCTTAGATTTTTAGTTCGGAAGTGAATATTGGTAACGAACATGCTTTAATAACTTTTAAGTTCATTTTGTAACGTTCATACGCCAATAGTAGGATCCTTAAAAATGTGAAATAATTCGCTGGAAGACGAGACCCTTTTTTTGGTTCGAATCTAATTTTTACAATATTGATATAAAACTCATTACACCGTATACAATTTCAATAAAAGAATTCACTGCCTTTCCGTTTCGCGGAAATGTGAATTGAGACTAAGTGTACGTAAAGGAAATTACGAATTATACGATATAGCCTTTTTATCGAACGAGAAAAGTGATCAGATTGCTAATACGTAGTCAATCTTTTTTACATTGAAACATTTAAAGAAGGATTTTTATCTATTTGTAGGCTTTTCCCCTTAAGATAATATAATTCAATGCTAAGATAAAATTGTGTGGCAATTTGTTCTTGTCGTAATTGCGTAAATAAACCAAATGTGTTGATATCTTATAGGTATTATAACACAACAATAAAAAAGACATAATTTTTTGGCAATTGGATTTACATAATAAAACATTCATCTTTTTTCAAAAGATTTAGATAAAAATAAGCTTTTACATATTATTTTATAAAAAATTAAGTTACAGGGTCCGCCTAGAATTACAATATTCTGGAAAAGCAAACTAAAAAACCTAGAAATAATTGTTATAAATTTGCAGACGCACTGACACTATAATTTCAATATGTTGATTAAATAAATATGTGCTCACAGCAACAATTAACTGCCATTATCCTGTCGCGCAACAGTGTTTTTCTGTTTGCAAAATTGGTAAGAAATAAATTACAAGAATATAAACTCTTTTAGTAAGTCAATCAGCTCGATTCAATAACGAGGATGGCAAAATTAAACCATTTAAGTAATAAAATTGTCTCATCCTTTGGTGTGTACTTTAAGACAAAAACTAATCTCAGCATAACCTCGATCCTAAGGTGAATTTTTCAACACAATAGAGAAACAACAATGCAGATAAAAATATGTTGAAAACTATGTTTATATAAAGGATAAAAATCCAAAGATTTGATTACGCTACCAGGCGGGCCTTTTGCATTATATGCGCAGATTGCTGATTATGCCTTTTTAATAGTGTCCACTTGTATGTACTCATATGTCTTAATTGCACTTATAATTGTAATGAAAATAAACGCTATATTTCTTTCTATGTAACTAGTTTAAGCACGCATAGCTTTTTATTTTTTGAAACACACGTCTTTAAACTAATTCTATTTGCAGAAATAATTAAACTCTTACCACCACCTTAAAGTTATGTGGCTGAAGTAGTAACTCCACTTCACTCACAAGTTTTTATAAAAGTTCAAATAATTTTGTGAATGCGTTTTAGAAATTTGTATATACCTAACAGCGCCGCCTTTTGACAATAGCCTAATGTTTTATTTTGATATCTATTTGAGAGTATTTGGAGGATATGGAGTTAATTTATAACTTTGACATCCATTTACTTAAACAAATAAATTAATATTTGACGGCCGCTTGATGCAACGGTAGCGATCCTACCTTTTACGACAAAGATCCAGGGTTAGATTCCTGGTAGGGGCATATGTTTATTTGATGATCATTTGTCCCACAGTCATGGTCGTTTTTATACTTATTTATGTATTCTATACATTATTTAGTATCATAGTACAAGCTACAGTTTAGTTTAGTTTTAATTGTTGTGAGTTATCCGGTATTTATTAATTTATTAATATAACTGTAATAAAATGTATTCAAATCAGTTTTCGTGTGAAAGAGAACTCCCATATTTTACCTCTTATGAAATTAGTAGAAACAGTTTCATTACCAAATAAATTTTTATTTGGTAATGAAACTGTTTATGATTTATATATTATATGACTTTACGTACTTTTCATAGAACTTTTTAATAAATGCAAGTACAACCTATGTTCTGAAAATATCTACATATCCTTATCGTAAGGTAGTGTTTGTAAAGAGACGCTCAATCATTTGTCAAATTGTTCTTAGGGACACCTTTTGATGTAATTGAATGGTGTTCTATTGCTAAACCTAAGTTTCTTCACTGCTTCCACATAAAAGGAATATATATCAATACTCCACTTGCTGCTACCAATGATAATACGCAAACATACTAAATCAAACATGAGTGCTTGGATACTATCAGATTAAGTTTAATGTATTCAATTACTTAACAAAAATAGACATTAAAAATCTTCATACAATTATGCGGTCGTCTCCGATTAGCATGTAATGATGTTCTTTACATAACGTTCAATCTGATACGGTTACTGTCAAAACGTTTTGACAGCTACCGGGATTGAAAGGGGCGTGAGTGGTGAATATCAGACTAATTAAAAGCGACTCCTTCTAGTTTCACTTTCATTTGTTATACAAGATCATTTGCGTAATTTTTATATATGGTTTGTAATGTGTAAATTTAATGAGGCAAAATAAAGATCTGTTAGTAGAGTGATGAATGTTACGCTTAACTATTGTTGTTGGGCAAGACGACGGTTAAAAAGGTTGACTATCAGAAAAGGAAAAACCTTTTCTGATAGTCAACCTTAGTTACCTGGAATAAATACATTCGTGCTTATTTTTAAGGTAATGAATAAAAAATAGTAGTCACATAAAAGAAGGTATTTACTGATTGTTTATACTTTAAACTATTAGTAAATACCGTCTTTGGGACAGGAGATGAATGAGGAATCTTTTTCTTAGCCAGGTGACTTATGAACAAAAGAAAAGACGCCCTTGGTAATTTTTAGAACCCTTGTTTAGTGTATATAATAAAAATATTGATGATTTTTATCGACTCGCGAGAATCACCACTTTGGTGGTTTTATTGAGACAATAAATTGCAAGTAGCACGCTTACCTCTGAGAAACTGATTCAGGCCAGCCACTGTAGTTAACGTCAACCTGATATGCTTCTTGACATGGCAGATGTCACTCACAAGACTTGGAACCTTTTGAAACCGGCCAGAAAGATAATCAATTCTTACGTTTGGTCAAATGTAATATACCACTCCAGGAAGTACGTGTCTACAAAGTTGATTGTGAGAGAATAAACAAAATTATGGGGAATTGCTTTAAAGTATATCTAGCCAACATAAAGAATAGGTGTGATAATAATTCAGCAGTGTTCGAATATGCATTTGAAGTACCTACGCAATGGCTACATTAGATTTGGTAACCCATAAATATTTGCTAGAGAGCTGAAATTTGTTTCTAGAATGGTATGCGAAGCTATTGAGATCAAGATAAATCCTAATTTCAATAGAGATGTTGGCTAGTGCATTCCATCTGCTAGGAATCCCATAATTTATTAATAAAATAATATATCACCAAAATATACATTGCGAGACCTAGTGTAGTAAGTTTGTGTAAATGAAGATCCGGTTCCTTGTCCGCGTTTCTTTCGCCTATTAAATCGAAAGGCCCTCACACTTTAAGACATATAGTACTCAGTAGTTAACAGTAACACAGAAATAATGAAATAAAACAATGAAAAAGACGATGGAGTGTTAGGCTAGGTTAGGTTATAACCTTAGTTAGCCTGTGGCAAAAGCGGTAAATGGAGTCCAAACTTCATGATTGAATATAAAAACAGGAATAAACACTTCGTAAATAAGGTTTATGTGGTTTTATTTAAACGAGTGTTGAGCGCGGAAGTGTATGAACTAAATTTAATTATGTCAAGCATTTGGTGCAATGGTACCGACCCTGCCTATTTCACCGACGGTCTTGGATTCGATTCCGGGAAGGAGAAGATGTGTCTGTGATGAATACGAGCATTTGCATCTGGGTTAAAAAATAAAAATTTATTGTCTATTGAAATATCTATAAATGTCTATTCGTTACGCCAGTGGTCGGACGCAAGTCTTACAGTGTTTACTTTAAGCTAGGTTAATCGGTGTGAATATGAGAATTATAATTATTCTTGACTTTTGACATTTTGGACATTATATAATAATATTTAACCACGTAATTTAGTAGAGAGAGTATCTGAAAGCAGAACATTCGATGATTATGCTATGTTATCGTTCAAATATAGGATATATTCAACTCTTTAGGGCTAAACTGCCATCTGGCAATATCATCATTCAATATAAGGTAAAGTATTTAAGTTGTGTCGAAAAATTTCCTTATCACTTAGTAGGAGAGTTTTTAAACCACAATAAATACTAATATTGTTGTAAAATACATTATTCAAATATGATCTATTTGCATCTATTCCATTCCCGTCATGTTACTTTTCTTCGATACGACATTAGCTTAAGATATATTCAGTTTTCAAAAGAGCCGAAAGTTATATTATTGCATTCTGTGCGGCTCCATAAATTGTAAGAGCTCTGGCTACGTGGAGTTATGCTCCTGTCGTTCATGTTCGATCGCAATACAATGGTCGGAAGTCATCTGTTTTGCCTTTATAATAACAAAAATAAAATTAAGGGTATCTGTTTCGAAATGGGATCACAGTGGATGAATAGGAATTTAGATAAGGCGTAGATACCAAGGCCAACTTCTCTTTTATAGAAATGAACTTCTTATTATGTATATTTTATACGTTATGATAAAACTTTGTAATATTCTGCTTAATTTAGCTTAATTCACTTAAATTTCATAAAGTTGCAGAAAGCTTGTTCAAATATATTAAATTAAATCACTTACACAGAGTTTTACAATATAATTATGTGTATTTGTGTTACGTTCATTCATACACGTGTTCTGTGATTTATACTGATAATATCTGAAAACAGAGGTAAGTAGGACTTGTCACCAAAGAATTTTAAAATTTGCTAATAAATAATTACTGACTTGTATACTCTTGGCTTAAATTCAGGTGGGAAATGAATCACACATACTTCAACTGGAAGAGTACTCGCCCAGACAGCAAGGGGATGTGGATTCTGACGCTTGACACCTGAGGCAAGTCGATGACCTTCTAAAAAATATTTTTTTAGAAAAAAAATCAAGCAGTATAAATGTAATAATTACGTAGTTGTTGCTTCTTTATAATGGTTGTATAGGTAATGTAATAATGTAAAAGTAATGCATTTGATGTTGTAGGTAGTAGTAGCTAGAACATATATAGAGATGGCGCTGGCGTCATTTCATAGGTTTGCAAAGAATAAGGGCAAGTACAATGATGATATAACATGCACATGACGTACTTATTTAAACACGTTTTCACCTAATTGATAACTAGCAGAAATTAAAATTATTATACATATATACTCACTATAATAAAATACTCACTATAATAAAAAGTCTTTGATAAAAAAGTTCAATAACATGAAAGCTTTAAATTTTTTTGAAAATTTACGAATTCCAGACACTAGTATTAGTAAAATTAAACTAAATATCAACTTATCTTGAATCAATTTTTCAATAAATAATATGGGTGCATTCTAGAAGATATCTAATACCCTTGCCTTGATTGTTATTAGTGATTTTTAATTTACAGAGTAGCTCTGCTAGTTAAAATTGAAACTGTAATAGCCCGTAATTTATACACATCAACACCGTATAGGGGTATTCTGGTTTCTTCAATTTACTCAAATTTGTTTTATGTAACATATAACATGTATTATTTATATAAAGCCTTTTCAGACTATACTTTACGATGAAATTTTTTATTTTTGGGTAAATAAGTGAAATAATGGTCAAACTGAGGATGAGTGGTTTTTAGGAAAAAAATAGAAATAAGAAAATTTATAAGGTTTTTGTAGTTGCGCGAACAATTAGTAGTCTGTAAAATTACCCATGACGTTAATGACAGTCTTCCCAGTTTTTCATGCTTCGAATGATGTTATTAATGTCTTACCGCGGAATATTGTCCCAGGTCCTGCTAAGATGCAAAAAAGTTGCAATTGTCACAATGTTCGGAGAAAATTCTTCAAAGCTCTTCTTTGGGACATGTCCAACGCGGGATCTATGGGATTTAGATCTGGCGATTGCGCGGTCCATTCTAACACTGACACGTCGTGCTCCTGCATCGACCTGGTCACCAGTCGCACTGTGTGCGGACGGGCGTTGTCGTGCATGAGCGTGATAACTTGGCTCATTTGTAGTCGGTAGGGATAAGTTATGGGTACTAGCACTTCATTACGGTATTTTTCAGCAGTCATGGTGCTTCTGATCCAAACGAGGTCTGTTCTTCCTTCCACCAATACGAATTCTTGTTCAAACCATTATAGTTCCACCGTTGTATGGATGGACTTCCTAAGGTTGTTGCAGACGGTTTTCACGACCAAGAGCTCGCCATACACGTACTCTTCGTGAATCAGGATGAACGCTGAATCGAGACTCATCTGGAAACAACACTCCAGACCACTGGTTATCTTCACAGAACAAATTTTCCCGAGTCCACTCTAATCTTCTTCCACGATTTCCTCAGCGTAGTACTGGAGTACGAAGCGGTCTGCGAGCATGGCAGTTAGCTACGTGCAGTTCTCTCACTCTCGTGCTCCTCACAGCACAGTTTGATCACTCACATTTACTAGTTGTTACTGGTGCTTTGACTGGAGCCTTTGAACCAACTGCATGGCCGTTATATTTGGTTGTCGTCTTGCCGCCACTTGCAGAAATCGGTCCTGTCGTTGGGTCGTTATGCGTTTCCTGCCTTTGTGCCTTTCAGCCATTTCACCAGTGGCTCAATAACGTGACCACAACTTTGATATCACGTTTTGTATTGTTCCAATCTCCTCGGCAATACACCGTTGAGTAGCTCCAGCTTGGAGCATACCTACTGCCCTTAACATTTCGTCTCTCTTTAAATAGACGATGTTAATTTGTGTATAATAAAATATGAAATGCCGATGTATACGCAAGAATTGTGACATGGGTAGATATTATCCACACAGAGATGCGTATTTCACTTTGTAACTAAGTGAATAGCGAGCATTTTCTTTGAAAACACCATTCTCCATCATTATCTTATTTCAGAATGCACGAATACTAAAAAAGCACTTTTTTAGTCAAATAAAACCTACGGCAGGTTAATACTTGAGTTCACAATGAGCAGAGGCGTGACAAGATAAAATCTAGGGAACCCTGTCGGCAAAACTTGAATTAAAATAAAATAAATATTGCATTGGAAATGCACTGAATAGCCTTTAGGACGACATTAAATGCAATTACTAGTTTCTTGCAAACCATTTACACGTATTCGTGTGGAAACAGAAAAAGAAGATGCTATGTGATTGTAGCCCTGCCAATTATGAGTTTGTTTGAAATATAACCTGCGTACATGTAATTACGTATCTATTCTAGATACAAGTCGTTCATAATGAGCATTGACTTCGGGCAACGAGTTATTTGAAACCGATCGACGTTCAAATATTTGAGTGGTTTCTGGCGAAAATTGCTCGGGATTCCTTGCGTTTGCGAAAAAAAAGTTATTAATGGTGTGGATGCGATGATTGCACATAAATAACGGACGAATACGTTCTGAATTATATCGTGGTGTGATCGTGAATATGGTCTAGAAATTATAACTTATTCTTCAATAAAATCGGCTTTTAAGAGCTCTTATTAATAATATGTTACGAGATATAACGAAAGTGATTAATGTCAGATTTTATTTAAAGTTTACTTAAGACATTGTGGTCAATAGTTTTTGGTGCAATATTCGCTCTTGTATAGACATCCGACCTTTCGGCTCTTTATCAATTATCACAAACTTGTAATTCTTATTTTTTTAGGAATAAATAATCATTTCTTTGTTACATTTATATATAGATATAAAAAATAATATAACTATTATACTATTTTTTAATTTATTTGCCAAGTTAAGAGTTAAGAGATTTATTCTATGAACAACTAAACCAAAACGAGAACATAAAAATGACTCCAACAGTGAGATAAAATCGATGCGAAAGTTCCGCTGTGACCCCCAATCGCCTAATTGTTTTCACTTTCGTCCATTACATCGATATTGTTCCCCTTGTAGGGGAACTCACTTTACGAACTTTTATGGATATTTTGGTTCGTTCTTTTGTGATTAGTTTTGGGGTTATTTAAAATAAGAAAATGTAAGGAATAGTGTCTAACTTAACAACAGATGGCGTTGTGCCTTTCTGTAGAATGCTTTGGTTTCTTTTTGTTTTTATACATAAGTAGTTTGGTTATGTTGTTAGATACCGTCACGCTGGGTGCGATCGCTCATATTAAGCCTGTATAGCCTTCCCAGGCTAAGGCACCAACTTCAGGTGGTGTTTAGTCAGTACGAGTCTGACATAACCTCTCTCCCACCCGAGTCCAAAGGGGAAAAAAATTGTAGATACTCGATTCGTCTCCAAGATTTGGTTGTTTTATTTCACTCAGTGCTAGGAATAGCACACACCGGTCTGGTTGAGCTTAGGGCAATCATTCAAATAGTATTATTTTGTGTGTTTTTTATGAATATTAAGTATTGAAAAATAACTATTACGCGTTATTTGTAATATTTTAGTGTACGAGTTAAGTATAATGCTAAAATGTGAATGATTCACGTTCACTTCTAGACGGATTTTAACCATCACCTTAACCTACAAAATAAATTAAATTTTTCTTAACCCATAATCTACCCAATTATTTGTTAAAAACAAATTCATTGATCGTTAAATTATCGGAATTTTATAAAACAAGATAAGATAAAAATAAAATGGTTTTTATTCAATATGAGCATTCACAATGCAATTATTGAAAGTAAACAACTATAATATAATAATTATTATTATTACCGTCGGTGCGAAAGGCAGGATCACTACCGTTGCACCAAACGGTCGTCGTTTATCGTCGTAATGCTAGCATGGTATCCCTACTTCCACGATACTGGAGAAAAGGTAAGATGCTATCTCCTTGATAAATGGGAGTATTACAAGACGTTAAAGTTATGCAATTTGCGTAATGCCTTCGCTTTTTATACAATAGAGTCCGTGGCCAATAAGTAAATGGATGAATAAACTAATGACGAGGTTTCCCGTGTTATCATTTAAACGATCAATTGTATCTTTTCACTCCAAGTAGAAAGAGATAAAAGTAGCAGCACTGGAGTTGACTATCTTTTGAGGGAATGTTGTGTAATGACACTGAACTAATAAAACATAAGTTTAAGCGAAGGAATCTGTAGTGACTCAGAAAAAAGTAAAATATACAAGACTTTTTGACAATTTTACAAAAAACGTCACTATAATAGGTAATATTAATAAATTGTATTCCTATTAGTTAAATATAAATATTTTTACTAAATTTTTAATAAAACTCTATTTTTTTGTTTGCAGCATTAATATACAGAAAAAAAAAATTATTTATGGATTACCAGTAGCCTAACGCTTACTGGCGAAGTTTTAAACATATTTTCTTATTTATGAGCAATACTTGCCTCTGTTTCTGATTACGATTAACTCTTCTTATTCCAGTTATGCCGCCTCTCGATTTCCAAGCTGGTGGTGGATTTAGTGGATTTTATAAACTACCTACATTAAATATAAAAAATAACAATATAAAATGAGATATAAAACTAAAAAAAAATTATTTACTAGCTGACGCAGCCACGCGTTGCTATGGCACAGTAATGTTAACTGGCTATATTTTTTTTTAAATCAAATTAAACTATCAATCAAAAGTATGATACGGGTACAAGCACTGGAAATATTTTTTTATATGAATTTTTACTTTATTTTTCTAAAATAAAATATTTTTTCTAAAATAAAAGTAGCCTAAGTTACTCCTTATTATATCAGCTACTTGCCAATAAAAGTCCCGTCAAAATCGGTCCAGCCATTTCAGAGATTAGCCGGAACAAACAGACAGACAGACAAAAATTGTAAAAATGTTATTTTGGTGTATGTACCGTATATATATTCATATGTATCTAGTAAAAAACGGTTATTTCAATATTACAAACATGTCTGTTTGTAATATTGAATAACCGTTTTTTAAATAAATACTATAATTTTATTTATATGTATAGATGACGAAACGAGAGGATAATAAAGTTCATATAAAATAAAAAAAATTATAACTATCAAAATATCCGATAAATATTGTGGAAAATTCAAGTTGATAACGCCATATAACTGGAAACAGCACATACGCAAGAAAATCGCTGTGAAATCTATATTATTCAATATTTATTTTAAATTCAAGTGGTTAACTTGTATATTTTCAGAAACATAATCTCATAATTACTTATCAAAAATCTTAACATTTAATTTTATGCCATTCATTTCATACCATATCAAAACGATTTAAAAAGCTGATGCTCATCTATATTTATTTTTTACCAAGAACATATCATGCCCCTTACTTTGAAAATAACAGATGGCCATTTCAGTGTAGTCTCTATTACAGCTCTCTTAGGAGAAGAATTTGACAAAAAACGTGTTTTCATCTTTTATAAAAACATTTGCCAAACTATAAGTCTCTAGGCTCAGCGGTTTTGGCTGTGTATTTTTTGTCAGTCAATCAGTCACTCACTTAGCAAAATGCTTTTTATTCAGATAAAAGGGACATTTCATTGATAAAATTTAACAGAGGAAAATATTGCTTTGTCGATGACGTAGGTACAACGACTGATCAAAAATTCTGACCGCCCTAGGCTAATGACAGGACGCGCCCCCGCCAGGTGTGTTAGGGACGGCCAAAAAAGTAGTTAGTGAGTAGAGTAGTAGTGTGAAAATTTTAACATGGTTAATACTACCTATACAAGTTTTCAGATCGATCTGCAAATGAAACTAACGTTGTCCTTTAATCTGCATGACATCCAACCAAATCATTTTGACAAATCAGTGTTTGTTTTACGCGCGCTTTTAAAGTTTAAAAATTTATTGTTAAATTCAGGAACCCTCAAGTGCATTTAGTTTTAGTGTTTTGTTTCGGTTTAGTTGAAATATGTAGATGCAATTATGCTAGATTAGTGCATGCGAAGACTCGATCTTAGCGCGCCCCCCGATCCTCGCGCCCTAGGCTGCAGCCTAATTAGGCTAAGGGTTAATCAGGGCCTGCGTAGGTACTCCTAAGTGTTAATACTCTTAAACTGTACACCTAGAAATTTTTGTCCGTAACGTCATCTAGAGCACTGATGCGCTTCTTTACCTTATCGGTATAAGTCTTTGTTTTCTACATGAATTAATGAATCTAATCTAATAATTCTACATGAACATGAATTTCTACATGAAATATGTACTTATGAATCATCTTACAAACATTTCTTATTTGTGAACAAATAAATACATATTTCACTCTGAATAAATTCCGTTATAAAAAAACAACGGTCCAATACTTAACCGTTTCTTAAGCTTAACACTTTCACATTTTAAAGAACTTAATCTGTTAGATTTTAGCTTACTTTACTACACAATATTTGACAATATTACAATAAAATAGCTGCATACTCTACGATACAATGGTGAAGAACTGTATTTACTAGTTTACCAGATGTTTCAGAGATAAATTAGGATAAAGTTATTTACTTATCATTCACCGTTCGGCCCCCGATAACGTCTACCGATTTATTGTTGTTGGCTTTCACACCAGCGTCTTTCTGGTTAATTTCTTAGCACTTATGTGAGCAATTAGTTGTATTTTTTGTACAAAATATGTACTCATGTAAATAATTTAGTATAGATACACCACAACTGTCAAAACAGATGATAAATATTTACAAATTAACTCGGATTTTATATGTTCAAGATACACCTATTATGAACAAACCTGTAATTATTGAAGGCTCTGATTCAACACTGGGACCATCTTGATTGCATTTTAATTATGAACCTATTTATGGTAACTTGCATTTCGTTTACTTTCAACAAATATAATTATATTTTAGTTATTATCTGTGGGTTTATCTAGACAGTAGCAGATGTATTGCTCTGCCTTAAAAGGGATTGTACTTTTAAAAGGTTAAAAATAGGATTTAAATGCTTTTCATATTTATGATTTGGAAAGTAATATTAATGATGCCTTTTGGGAGTCTAATACTACACCTGGGTCACTTCCATTCAATAAATTGTTGATATGTTAAATACTGTAACGCATATAAAACAAGTGATTAATTCATAAAGTATGGGGTCTACTAAAGGGTCACTGCAATATTTCTTCAAAAAATTGAGTTTGAAAGGTTTTTTCTGTGGTTATCATGAACTAGGCGACGAAAGGTGGAGCTTACCAGGTGGTCCAGGTTTTGCATGTAAATAATGTGGAACGTCGATGGCTCGTATACGTTCGCGATGGCACTCTAAATAATTAGTCCATGTCCAACAGTAAACTAGTAGTAGCTGATGACTATAATTATAATAAATTACTCCTTACCATCGTAATATAGCATGCATACAAACAGACCGTTCCAGTTATAGAAGCTGGAAGTTAAGTCGAAGTATTGTACTTCAATAGCATTTTAAACTAACTAAATCAAAACTATACCTGTATGCCGACAGCAGCCACTAATAAGTCCTGTGGCTACCACCACTAATGGTACACCCGTTCTTTTAATGATTCTATTATATGTTTTGTTTTAAAAATAACAAGAACATCTTAGAAGCAAAGTAATTTAAACTTTTGTTTTTTCATACATGAATAATGCTTAAATGATCGAAAGTAATTAAATTTTGTTGTGGAATCCGTGTCAATGGTTCAGTGTTTAGAACATAGTCACCAAAATTGATCGTCCTAGTTTCAGTTGTAAGTGTAGATAATAGTTTATTATTTAATTAATTCCCAAATACTTTGTAATACCTAAATGAACAAACTACAAGTCATCAAATCAATCTTTAATTACATAGTGATAATTACATTGAACTGTACTATCCAGCATATCCTAGTAATTACAAAATTATATAAAACATTTAGGAAACATATTTAAAAACAAAATAAGAATTTTAACGCGTTCTATAAAGTCGAAAATACAATACTTTCCCTAAATATCAAATATGTCCAGTAACGTTATATCTACTAACAGAAAGAAAGAAATTAAAACACTTAATATAGGATGTAGAAAGAGTTTTACAGAACCGAGAACAACATTGTAGGAAATTTGGTACTTAATTGTCACTAAAATGTTGGCACAGCAAAACCGTGACATATTCAATTGATCTATAATATTCATTTACAGATAGGGTGTAGATTGAGATTGAGAAAAATACATCGTTATTCGTGATTGTATATAGTCTATAGAAGTTATACTATGCATTATACTATGTCACATATCATTTCACTTATTATACACTAGCGGCCCGTCCCGGCTTCGCACGGGTGGACAAAATTCTTTAAATTTTTTCTAGCATTCAATATAGCCTATGACACTCAACAATAATGTGCCTTTCTATTGGTGAAAGAATATATAAAATCGGTTCAGTAGATCCCGAGATTACCCCTTACAATTTAACAAATATACAAACACACAAACTTTACTTCTTTATAATATTAGTATAGATTACAAACCCTTGTTAGGTAATATAAGAAAGAGAAAGGGTCTCTCCAGAGAGCAGTACAACTACATTAATACATTTTGGATCAAATACTTATTACAAGTGTTTTCTCCACCTATACCAATAATTTTATGGTATCATCAAATATAATAATTACCTACATTATAATTTTTATGAGTAAAAATCCAAGACATAGAACTTTATATGTTACTCTTATTATACGTGTATATGTTTTTTGCCCAAAAACTTCCATTTAAACACACAATAGTGATTAATATCATAACATATTGCTAGTTTAAGTCCGTAACATAACGCAAATAGACAACTATTTGTATATAATAAGAACTTGTTTGATTTTATAAATAAGCATTGGCATAACTTACACAATATTTAGTTTAAGTTATGTAGTCAAGTAATAATATTTTGTTTTCCTTTCGTCTCTCACACATATACTAAGCTTACACATGAATGAAAGTGAGAGAAAACTTTTTAAATGATATAAGGGGTCCAATGCTCTTGACGAAAGTAGCGACCGAAATACACGCTATAGTTGTCATAGGGAATCACATCACGGACGCTCTCATACAAAGCAAATCAGCGGCAGATTTTCCTAGGGTGCTAATATCGCTAGAAAATAGCCTTAATGCTTTATAAGAATTCTAAGCTAGTTTAGTACGTTATTTGTGTTGTAAAAAGCATGTATAATAATTATTATACAAGAATCAGCATTTGCGAAGGTTGTTTAACGTCTGCAATGATTGACTGAAATACTAGAATAAGCCCCCCGAAGACCTTGTCGTAAAATTGATGCAACGAACCGATATACTATCGCTATTTTTACATAAAACTATTATATCTCTCTTTTACAGCGACATTTTAAAAAAGTTAAGATATAATCATATTCAGGTATCTTATTTTTATTTCTAAAAGGTAATTGGTGACCAGAACAAAAGAACATGAAACTCCAAATCTGAACAACCGAAAAACTTAGTAGGCAGTAAATAAGTTGCTATCCAAATGTCAAGGCCTTAAAAGTAGAGAAATTATACGAATCACTAAAGTGTCAATTTCAAACTGATACCTTTAACATTTGTAGAAACAAACTCGTGATATTAAATATCGTGGCAGAATAACATGAACATTTATAATCTAGCCTTGATCAAGAACTTTTTATGCTTATCTTAATTTTAGCGCACGAAATTTTCAAGTCGAGAATATTATGTTTTATAAAAGCCCAGACATTAAATTAATATGTATTTAAATCCATAGAATAAGATATTGCGATCACGACTCTCTGTACTTTACGGCAGATACATTGTCTAGCCTAAAATCATATTTTAGTATCAGATTTATTAAACGAACTGTAAGAAATAGATGACAATGCGTTTGTTAGTTCACTGCGTAATACATTCTTTCACATTTCTTTATCCAATGCAACAAATTAGATGACGAAATAGATACGCTATCATAATGTCCACAGATATTTCGAATTCCTCTTGCATAGACACATAGCATGGCTGTGGATAAAAATAGCATCTTACACAAGCCAATGAAGGCAATAAATGCACATTATAGAGATGGGCCGGCTTCTCAGCCGACTAGTCGACGATTAGCGTAACATGTGTGTTTTATATACCTGAACGTATCTTAAATATACATATGTACCGGCAGTGTGTATAATAAAGGCATTGTATAGAATGCCTATTAATTTTATAAAAAAATGTGGTTCTTTTCACATCGTATAAGATATTTTGTCTTAACACGAGTATTTTAACATTATGTAGGTACATTGCTCAAGTATTGTCTACATCTTTTGTATAGAATGCCAATGTAGATTTAATAAAGTTTTAAATATTACCATAAAATATATTTTTTTAATGAAGTCGCTTTAAAGTGACTTTCGATTGTGTCTATTCGTTAATTGAGAACAATATCCAATACTCAGTTGTATTCTAAATAGAAATTCAGTTCAGTTTTTATGAAGTCATATAAATAACTTTATTTAAATAACGTTATTGTTCATATAGCCTAGTCAAAGTATTAATTTCTGATTAATATTTTTCTATATTATCTGCATGTTTAAGGCACTGTATAAAAATACCCTATTTAATTACCCTGTCATTAACATATTAATAACATACCAGGGTATATTACCGTTCCCCAGAATCCGTCCACTCAAAATATATTCAGACAATGACAACATTTCTCTAATACGAGTTCTTGATTTGGATTTAAGTATAGTGTCACCATCTTTAAGTTTTCCGTTTGGATTAATAAAAAGATTTTTTTTCTATCGGTATAGTACTTACCTACTTTCTTGCAGTGTAGCCAAAGAAGATTAAATATGTTAATAAAATTACACTAAAGAAGATCTGAATAGCAACTACGTAACCTGCGAGTTGATTAGGTACCTACTAGGGTGAATAGCAGCTCACATTGAAGCTTAATATATTTTATGTAGTTTTATTCTGCTGCGGTATGCGGTGTTTCTATCTCATCGTTGGCAGTCATTAGTGCGTTCCAGTGATCCGAGAATAACCCGAACAAAAGCAACACGACTGGAAGCAGCAACTCGGCGCCCGGACTTAGAAAAAATTAAGTTTGAAGATTGAATGGCGTTCGAAACATAGATAAAATTTAAGTGCAAAAGTTTAAAATTACTAATTCGAATTACTAATTAAATTATTAAAAAATTAAAACTTAATTAAATAAGTAGCTCAAAAGTTTTAATTTAAAATAGTGTAATTCAAGTCAAAAGTTGTTTTTCAATAATATACATACGTGTACATACATAAAATTTTAGATAAATACAATGAAATGGGCAAATATGTAAAAGTATTTACTCGAAGGCTTTATCTAAAAATGCAATATTATAATGCCTAGGTCGATGATTGTTATTTTAAAGTGGATTACTATTCTATGATTTCGAGACTGCTTCGAATGACACCCTTTAGATTAGATTTGAGAGAGAATGGAAGGTGTTTAGAAAAAGCGCTTATAAACCCAAAATTTTAAGATTTTATAATCTTATTGTTAATATTGTTGTTATCAACAATTACTTTGGCATTGTACTTCTAATACAAGTATACACACTCAGAACATCTATTAAAATTTAAGGTTTAAAAACATGTTATATATCTTTGAAATTAACTTGTCATCAAACGCTTAGCTACCTCTCGCAATTTGCTTAATCACAAAAAAATAGTGTCTATACCTAATCTACTCATCTATCCAATTATACAATATTTATTTTATCCATAAGCAAAATCCACTTGTTAAAATTTACATTAATAAATCGGAGACGTTGTTGTCTTTTTTACACACGTTTTTATATCGTATAGAAATATTGCATTGTGAATGCAAAAAATAAATTATTTAAAAAACATAATTACATAAATAAATGTCAAAAATTATTCACTTTTGTTTTTTGTGTGGGAAATTCTGCATTGTTAGCTTTTACAGGGAAGGAAGGCGAGCCGCCGTAATAGATTCCAAGAGAGAAGACTTCCGAAGCAGGTAATCTTATAGACTTTATAGACTATGTTTCTAAAGGTTTTATCCTAAGCTAAATTTGCTAATTAAGCAAATTTTTGGAGAAGAGAAGCGGCATTCAAAACGTGCATATTTTAAAAAGCATCTGGATATGTGAGGGAACTGTATCTGGCATAGGTATAGGTAGGCGGATGTAGGCATACGTATAGGTAGGATGAGAATTTTGATTATTGTTACAATAACCTTCAGACAGTGAATGAAATATACCTAAGATATTATACTAGACACCCAGAGTCAGTTTCAGTTTCAGATTATGAAGTTTTCTTTAATTTTTAGAAGTAACTTCACTAAGCGTTGTATTTTTAATAGAGCCAATGTTTTTTGGTCACAACATATTTTTGCAAATTTCAAAATTTGGGCTCCGTTACGTCTAATCCTACGCCTGTTGGATCGATTTATTACAAAAAATGCGAAAATCGCCTAAGAACTCATAGAGTTATGGCGTCACATACATTTCGTCATTGAAGCTGATCCATGGGAGTTTCGCTCCAATAAAATGTCATTTGACGACTGCGTCAAAATATCGCTATTACATAATATAATTGATAATGTTTATTAACATTCCATATGTACGCAATACGAGTTATTTTGTAACGAAATACCCTATATAGACATTACACACATCGGATTGTGTAAAAACATTCCAAAGTCTTGTTAATCAATAATTGGCATTTGACTTAAAAAATTGTTCATAATATGAGTACACATTGTCAAATTAAACGAATTGACCAGGTAGAAGACACTCTGGTCTTAGCTGTAATTAGCGAGATGGTATCACGGATTAATTAAGCAGGTGTTTGCTTATATGGCGGCATAGTCACGCATCTATAAGGAACATAAAACTTTACTTTTGACGTGATAACGTCTTATAAATCAATGAACAAAATAAATTAAAAAAAAAAACGCCGGCTGCACGTACGAAAAAGCATGACTCATTGTCACGTTCCGTCATTGTCACGTTCCGCCCGAGCCGAGCATGCAAACGAGAGGGCAGAACAAGCGATAGAGAGGCTCGACCGGCCTAAGCGTTCGGCCATATCTTCTAAGTACACAAAAAAATACCTCAAAATGATGGCAAGAATACGTGAATTTAGTTTTTGTGATGGGTCTTCTTTTTACAATCGCTAATGAAATGAAATAAATTTAATGCCTAAATACAGTGTGGTAAAAATAAATTCGATGAATTGTGCCCTTTGTCGTATGGTATTCCGCCTTAAATATTTTAGAAATGCATATGTAGCGTTATTTCGGAATTTAAATCTGGTTTACAGTATCAAAAATTTGTCATTAATAATAATAAAAATGAATTGAAGTAATTAATACCAATAATATGATTATAACATGTACTTAACTATTATAATTAGTTTATAGGTCAATTTTAATGTCATAAATATTCTTAAATTTGAAGTTGTCAATAATATATATTTTTTTACATTTATCATCCAAGTGTTATTTTATTGAAATCTTTTCCATAAGCCATTTACAGAAGCTTATTTGGGTATGAACATCTTCAAATAGTGTCCTGGTGAATTGGCGTTGTGCTTTCATCCCAATATCTCCATTTTGAACTACCAGCCATGGAATAAAAAATGTGGTATTACCGAATATCTATTTATAACTTCCAGTGATTTTATAATATTAATGGATGGAAGACTTTGGCTCAAATATTGCGAGCATTCATTAACGGAGCTACTGTTGACTTTCACTGACACTGAGGTCAAGTTTACATACACCCGACCACCGTGCAGGTCATCAAAGATTATCGCCATCGGTTGTATCGACAGCTTGTAAATAAGCTGTTTAGATATCATACCAACCGTAATGACGTATTGATTGTAAACTCAATGGCTTTAAACGAGGCCATTTAAGTAAGAATGAAGAAAGTTCTACTGGTTAATTCAATTATTAACTTTGGAATTTTAAATGTTTTTATATTTAATTTATTCGCCATGTCATTTTTAAAGAATCAATTTCTAGTGAATGCAAACGATAACAAAGTTTTCTTTGATCCAAAGAGCCATGAAATTCCATTTCAGGTGGAAAAATAATTTAACTTCTTTATTTCTTTTATTTCTTCCTTAAAAATTCTTAGTATCTAATTTTATTATATCTACATTGTGTGTGAATGAATTTACAACAACTGCCTATAAAAAGGATTATTTTTGTCATTATTAAGAACTGAAATTGAATTTTTGTTACAATGACATGAACATGTATTCATAAAAAATCAATTAAAGTTTCCAATATTTAATAATTTTCGTTTTTTTTACTGTAACGAAACCCTTCAGAGAAACTGTATTTGAGCTTTAAAAATAATGTCATATTAATTAAATGTTTTTGTTTTTTCCACTCTTTTTAAATACACTGCTATATTTTTTTAACCAAATAGGTATAGAGTATGACATGATATAAAATTCATAACAAATGCAGAAGTTATGACTGTTGTTATTCTATTGCACTTATTTCAGAGATCGTACATAGAAAAAGGATATAAGTATCATATGCCAGAGACATCTTTACATCTTAATCTCTTGTTTCAACCTGCCATTTATTAAAATCAAGGAAAAAGCAACAAAATGATAAATGTGAAAACTGTACGAAAAAAAACTAGTGTTTCTTGGCACCTAATCTCCTCTAATCAAACAATGAGCAAGTGTACTCTTACATTTTTTATGATCTAAGACTACTTTCTTTTCCCTGGAATGCCTAGAATGTATGTCGCTATGAAACCTACTCAATAACATTTATACATATCTCCCACGATCTCTGTATGAACTAAGATATAATTTAAACATTAACGTAGGTGAAAGTCGCAACTTTAATCAAGTATTCGATTGGTTTCACTGTTTGAGTAATTATAATTTTTGACACATGCAACAAACATTTATCAAGAATATTTGATTTCTTTTTAATATACACAAAATAATCGCACCTACATTGGTTCGTTTAAGAATTAAATAAGTACCTACGACATTTGGAATGTCATTTAGCCTACCTCGTATTTATAATTTATATTTAATGTAAATCGCGGTCAAAATTCAAATTAAATCTTCGCGTTTTCAGATCTACTCTTATAAAATAAATCGTTGATACGAAAAAGATTTTTAATAATGGCGAGGTCCACCTGATTTTGTTTCGAGTTGGGTTGTGAGTGGCCCTATTAAAACTGAGTCCACGCGTCTACGAGTCCAAGCGTGGATTAAATTTCAATATATATATATTAGAATAAGATTGTTATAGATATATGGGCTTACCCATAAAACGGTGGCGGCTACCGGCGCTGGCGACGTAATGTGAGACCTGCCAAAATAGCACTTTTAGACTTACATTTTCTCGGAATTCTGCCATCCTCTTAGAATTTTAAGCACTGCTAAGAATCACGTCGAAACACCTTTTCTATTTTGCGATTCGAAGACGTAATGTTACAATGGTTACTCTGATTACACTTATCTCAATTGTTTTTTGGGTGACGCTTAGCTTATTTAGAAATCCCTCAGGATGTGACCACATCTAAAGCAAGTACAGTCATTAAATTGGTTTTAATAAAGATTTTTTGTTGAAGAAAGATGTTACTATATGCAAATGTTATGCCTATTATTCTATAGAGCCCATTGCATTGGCATCGGGTAAACAGCTCACAGTAAAACCCCGTCAAGTGACATTGAATGCGATAACGCAGTATTACGCGGTCGTTACGGGAGGTGCATTCTACCGGTTACCGTGTATGGGTATGCTTAAAGAAGCACATCCGTCTGCTTAACCCAATAAATCTGCAACCTCGTTGCTATTGAAAACATTCAAAGGAATTTTTTATATACTACTAGTTTATATAGAAGAGTAGACCTTTATAATAGTAACACATCCATAAAAAATGGAAATGAAATAGATACTTCTATGTATTATGAACTATTTTTTATTTCCACACAATATAAAAGAATTTCGTCTTTCAGAATTCTAGAAAATATCTAATAAATGTATTAAATCTAACAGTTAAATGCTCAAATAACATAAATATAATAACTATATAGCCGTCTCTTTTTTATCGATTGTTTGATACTAGGAAAAGTATTTCATTACATGTTTTAGGTAATAGTACCTAGAATATGGAGAGATAACGCTGGCGTCAGCTTAAAAAATACTTGAATACTAGCTCAATTGGTATCTTATTATAATAGAATCTTATAAGATCGCATTGAAAATGCATAAAATATATAGAAATTATAAATCTCAATTGGTATCGCTTGGTAATAAGGGTTACCTACCTTATTATCGTGACTTTAGTATCAACGGAGACCCTAGATAGATTTTTTTGCTAAATATTTAGATCCTTATTAAACAGAGCTTGTAGCAACAAAGATAAGCATTTAAAATAAATAACTAGATAACTAATACTCATGTAGTTATTAGGTCCAAACCGCACGGAATTCTAGCAACGGATAAGAAATCCGCATTAAACTATTCTTTTTTTAGGATAAGTTTTTAAAATATGAAATGAAATATAATAAGCATATTGGCATCTACAAAACTAGTCGACATGTAATTATAAAAACTAATGAATGATTATTCCTTTTAAATATTTTTGAATGCATGGGATGCCTAATCACATCACAACACACATCATAAAATCAATGACATTATTTGATGCTGAGTTTTTTGGTCGGTAATGCTGTTTATGAGAGACCAAATTTTCATTTGCAGATGTACTAAAGATCTAGCAAAATTTTTAACTATAATATCTCTGGAAAGTGGAACATTAACCATATATTGAAAATATTATTTGATAACTTCCAATCACAAAAAAACTTAGGTACAATATTATTACAGAATACAGACCAAGCTTAAAAGATTTTTGAGTAATTCATTACAAGAGAAGTTACTTTCGTTTCGTAATTATATCTCTTCACAACAATACGTATTTTTTCTAACTTAGCTTGGAAATGTGGATAGTTTGGAGTAATCATCGGTCTAGAACTTTCATTTAATATCCACTTAGACTTGCGTTATTCCTTTTTATTTAATAAGCCATTCAGCAAATTGTCAATCTTAAAAAAAAATTATACGTTGCCTTGTATTTATTTCAGTATTTTTCCCTATATGCCGGGCAATATTATTTATAATTAATAATAATAAATATTAAGATAAAAAGTCGTTTTTTTTTTTTTTTTTTTTTTTTTTTTTTTTTTTTTTTTTTTTTTTTTTTTTTTTTTTTTTGCCTGTAAAGTCGGTTTTACGGGCGAAGATTTTACGTGACAACGTCTTTTTCTCGGTAGAATATTTATTGATATGAATATAATTAAATTGCACAATGCGCGCGGCAGACCGATCATAGTTGAGTGGGAGAGAGACGCAAGGCATTCGGCGGGCCTCTCTCTCGTTCGGTGACTCATCGTAACGTTACCGAGCGTTACACTTTTTCATAAGTGACTCCCAGCCGCAACCAATTTATAAGACGTTATCACGTCAAAAAATATAATCCTATATCTATCAATTATTATTACACCAGTCCAATATCTTTTTGTGCAAACGTACTTCGAGCAAAATTTTATCGAACAATTGTTGTACAATTTCCCACTAAACTAAAACCATTTGTATCTCCGTGACTAAATAAGATCTCAGAAAGATCAAGAACTCAACAGGTTTCCAACTGCACCCTTTACATCCTATAATTTTTCCCACCTATTTCTGCTTTTTAAAACAGATCTGCTATAGCGTGATCAGCATTGTGTAGACGCATGTTCTTTTCACGATCTGGTATATGTTCATGTTCTATCGCATATGTTAAGTTAAAATAAACATATGAGACATCGTCTAAGTATCGTTACACCGTTCGTAATCCCATTTTATTAGCCTTTAATTGGTAAGTCACTCTTCGCCTCAGTAACCTTTAATTATCATTTAATTCAACCCATTTCCATCGGCAAATAAATATGAACGTCTTCTAACCATCGTCGAGAACCGTTCTTAGTTTGATTCTTACGCGGGACGAGCCTTATTAAGTGACGTCGGCTTTGATAGTAGCGACGTCAAACTGGCCCCTGTTTAGGCGACGCGCTGACAGACAGACGGACTAACGAAGCCAAGCCGGATGTTATCATGCATATGGGTAGTGTTTGTGATATGTGCTTTAGAAAATTTTTAACTCCTTTCTACATGTTTACTGAAGAAGTAGATCCATAATCTACAAAAAATCCAGTATGTATTTTTTCAGTATATATCACATAGCATTATTTTCCTATCGTAATGCTTAGTAGGCCTGAGCTCCAGCTGTGGGGACATTATGAGGCTGATTAATTTTTCCAAATAGCTAAATTGAAAATATAATTGATCATCCATACAGTTTTTTTATGTTACCGATGAAATATTTTGTTTAAAAACTATTTATTCACAATAACATTTTTTTGTCAAATTATAAATATAATATTTTATATTTAATTCTATTCAGTTATTTATGTGTAGAATAGAGACCTGCCAAACCTAGAGATTATGGCAAAACCCTCTTATTTTTGGCTAGGGTCCCTTAAGCTAGCAGTGGACGACCATCCTACCTGGCAAACCTGGAGATTATGGCAAAACCCTCTTATTTTTGGCTAGGGTCCCTTAAGCTAGCAGTGGACGTCCATCCTTCCTGGCAAACCTGGAGATTATGGCAACACCCCCTTATTTTTGGTAGAGGCATCTATAGCTAGCAGTGGACGATTTTTGGCTAAGATGATGATGATGATATGCTAATAATCTTAAGTGATGGAGCAGTTAACCTACCTTAGGTTAACTGCTCCATCAAAAATCTGGTTCAGAATATTCTCACGACCAGAGTCTCGTTATCTGTCACATTAAAGTATAATATAGTATTATAAAGAATTCGCGCTACTGGCCTAGACTGTATACTTGCCAAAAGACAATTCTAGGAACACGAGGGTCGATGTGAGGCAAGCTTATCGTCGTATCACTGGAAACGGTAGCACTGTAACGGGACAGAACTGGTCTAGAATTGTGTTTTATATAGATTTCGTGAACTACTGTTATTGTAAGGTCGGAACGAAGCATAAGTGAAAAGCGAGGGATATACTTCATAAGGTCACCACCTCACAATAATAACAATAAATGCTATATTTAATTCGAATAATAAGGACAATACCAGCAATATGTGAGTTATTTTATCACAGCAGTAATTATAACGTTTTTACAAAAAGGAATAATAAACATATAATAAATCTATAATCTAAGATCACAAATTTGTTGTTTGTCTGTCCGGTCTTTTTCCCGCTCTTTTTCCATTGTATACGCGTTACCATAGCAACGTGTTAACCGCAAGTAGTTCGTCTACCGGACGCTAGATGGCGCTAACGGAATAATATTTTTATAATATAAAAAAATTTAAAGAATTTTGTCCACCCGTGCGAAGCCGGGAATGGCCGCTAGTATATAATAAAGACGTATATGAAAACAATAGAATCATTAAGAAATTATTTTTAGAAGAACACTTAACTTAGGAGAAATCGTTTAATTTTTTAGATTTAATAAAAATGGTAGTAAACTTTGGAAAGTAGGATATAAACAGTCAATGTCAAAATTAGTATTCGTATTTTATCTAATCTAATCTTTAATACTGGTTTTATGATCAATTCACAATTTTAAATAAATTTAAGAGACTGAATTAACTGATTAGGAATAAATCATTTACTTAAAATGTATAGAATAAAAAATATATAAGCGAATAGATCTACTAACCATATCAAATAGAATTAATAAATTCTGCATCCGCCAGTCGCTTTCTCCTTGTACGTCTCTCTTGCTCTCGGACCATGTTCCCGGTACCCACCTGCTGAGGCTGAGCAATGATAAATAAGACATAGGATTAATTACTTCCTATCGCAGCGACCCCACTAAATCACTGCACGAATAAAACTGCCTGATAATCGCCTTCTTCTTTTCAAATTTTATTATTAGCTGTATCCATTAGATATTTTAAATTGCTTTCAAAAATGTATCTGATTTCTGTGACTTGGTAGTAGTAATGGTCCAGGATACTAATAATTTGGAAGCTGCATTATGTCACATGATTTCCGTAAGAATAGACCGCGGAATAAGGAGAACCTAATAAACATAAGCTACCTCCATGACACAAATGTGAACTGCTAGGTATAAATGACAACTAAAGCAATCCTTTTTAACGCGCCATTCGAGCGGTAGACACCGTGATAGTAAATATAAAATCGCCCACTCAATGACATTCCAAGCTAAAGTTACTTAAACTCCGATGATAAATTTTGCCCAAATCATCAAGATCTTCGATTTTTAATATAAAACTTATGATTTCTTTTCCATAATAAAATAGATTCGGAATTGAAAGTAAAAAAAACGAAATATATTACAAGTAAATTTCTATATTCATTTATAATAGTAGTATTCAATTAACGTTAAAAAATGTGAAAATATATGTGCATAGCTTAACAAAATCTTGTTTTGAATAAAAAAATAATATGTATAGAAGGCTTTTCTTTAAATCAATTTTGAAGATCAATCAATATTATCATATCTACCATTAAAACATTATATGGTATTAGTGTACCATTCTAAGCTGAGCATGGACAGCTAGAAAATTGATTTTATCATTTTGACCCTTACGCCAATTGAAGGTTTTGATCGACAATGTGTTTTAACGTTAATAAAGTTTCTAATAATGATATTATGAACCCAACTCCGTCTTATCTACATTCCTCTTTTCACTGACATCTTTAATACCTATCAAACTTACTTCGTTGTTTATGGTTTTATTATTAGATTATATCATGAAACAGCCAAAACGTATTCCAATGTTCTCCAGTTTATCGTCAATTTTTAACAGTGAAAAGAGCGTTTTACATAAGACATCATAAAGCCAAGAGCTTATCCCTGCAAAACAGCTTAAACTACTCCAAAGCTTTATAAAAATAATGAATTATGTTTACTCGAAATGGCGTGTATAAAAACATGTCAATATAAATAAAACTAACGAAAGAAATCCAAGGTTTATTTGATTGTGTCTTAACGTAATAGACTTTTCATCTGAGCAACGAGTAATACTTAATATTATTATTGTATTCAACGTCAAATATAATAAAAAAAATTAGGAGGCAAACAAGTCGTTAGTAGTTAGAAACTTCCAAAGTGATATAAAAATACTGGATAAGACAATGTATTGGCAATGTCTGTATTCATCACACAAACATCTGTCCTTTCCGGGACTCGAACCCAGGATCGTCTCCGTGTGAAGGGCAGGATCGCTACCGTTCCCCGCGGCGAAAGCCAACAACGAACCTGCGGGACCAACGACAGTGTTTGGGTGCATACTGAGTTTTTTAGTGGGTAGGCCTCCAATCTTTCATCGGGCACTACTGTGTAGGAGAATGGAGGAGAGTCCCACATAATATGCGTAGCGTATTTGCCTGAGTGTAAAGAAAGGATCGCTACCGTTGCAACATAGGGTTTTCAAATATTTACCGTGCCCCAGTATTAAAAATATATTATATAAATTGCGCTTTTATTTTTTAATGTTTCACCATCTCAAATCTGTCAATAATTGCCTATCGCATATTCAGTTACCCAGTTTATAACTATTCTGATATCTTTCTGACTTCTATTTTTGCTGAGTTCGTCATGAGAACGATTAGGATCGTTTCTTAGAAAAAGAAAACCTATTTATCAGTTCTAAGAAATGAATTCTCGTTTCTTTCGCCCTAATGGATTTATAATGTTAGGATGCTTATGTAATAGTCTGAAACAAAGTAGTATTGTCTCTAAATTGTTGATAATATCTTTCAATTGCCGTACAAAACTAATATTGAATAACTTTAAAAAGGCGATAATAAGAGATTTAGTGTATCCGGCGGGTCCAGTGTGGCGAGGCAAGATATCTTAGACAGCTTGCTTGCGCCTCTGCCAGACCACCTCCATAGGAAATGGAATCCCAGGTTCACCCAGAGGTGAAGTCGGAATGTCTTTCGGTGAGCACCAAATAGTGAAGCAGGGGAGAGACTACCGTGGTGTACAATATCAACGGGCCTGTGTCCTGAAAGATTCCACACAACGAACCATCAAGGTGTGCTTAGCTTGAGATCTCTTACTGTTCAATGCAGTAAGTGCTCTGTTTATTAGCGACAGGGCAGGGGACGGTTTGATGTCCTTCTTGTGAGAGTAGGTCGTGGTGAGGGTAAGGGAGGAATACAAAAACACTAGTATACTTTGGCGCAGCTGAGAAAAGTTTTTTTGGAAGGAGTATGGAAAAGAGTCCCACATAACCCCATGTCTAACCGCGGAGTATGCTTAACGTATATTCCTAAGTAATTAAAAGAACGAAGCAAAAAATGTTCACTTATAATTTTAAGCTAACATTTGCTTTCTATATTCCAGCATATTTTCAAACTATCAAACATGGTTTATGTGATTTTGAGACAGTTTCGCTGTTATATCATTTAATTGGATGATGCAGTACACTTGACCGTCTTGCCATTTGTTTATCGGTATAAATACCGCTGTTTATACTGATAAACACACAAATCTCAAAATCACATAAACCATGTTTGATAGTTTTGAAAAATATGCTGGAGAATAGATGTATTATATTGAGGTGTAATAGCGGTATTTTAATGCCCATACGGCTTAAAATTATGTTTGTTACGCCGTCCTATTTCCAGGCTGGTTTATATGACCGATGCTCAAACTGTTCTTATCCATTCGGGACGACCACAGCTTAATCATTCACGTCTTATGGTCATCGAAGTTTTACTGCAACATGTCTTAGTGAGTTTTAGTTAATTGATAAAAAATATCATAAAACATAAATCAAGTAAGTGTTAGTAATTTTCGAGGGAATGTTTCGTATTTTATAATTTTTTTATTGTTCATAGCAGTTTCAATTTTATGTAATGACCTACTTTTTGCTGTATGGCAACTATCGCTTTATATTCAAACCTTATCTTTATTTAATTGGTACACAACCTACGGCTTTTATTTTTTAATTGGAAATCTATTTATATCCCAATCCCACACGATATTTTGCTAGTAGGTGGATGCGGTAGGCGATCTGTCATCGGCGCATAATGATGTTCGTAGCACCCCATATATGGCTATCGATACCGCTATACCTATTATCGTTAGAATCATGTTATAAATTCTACCGTCATCATTTATGTTTCCAGTGAAATGCAATTATAATATTCTTATTCTAATTTAGTTCTTATTTCTTAAAAATTGTTGTTCTTTCCTTTTTATCGTGATGACATTTAGAAATTATGGTTTTTTGTATGAGTTTCAGCTGAGTTGACAGTTTCTGGTTTGTAATCTGTGTAGGAAATAGGTACTGTAAAAGACACGTGTTAGATCATACATCTTAGTATTTCAGTTTATAACTAAAGAAAGAACGCACATATGTACCTCTTATTTTTTTCAGAGATAGCCCAATATATTCCTGTTTATCTTGTATATTTTTTTTTAAATAAGTTAAAACCTTCTTTATTAGACTTAGTTGTTCGTATTAAATCGAAATAAGCTAAACAAACAAACGACTCCATAACAGAATGATCTTCATGTGAAATAAATATCCTTATTGAGTATTAAAGCAGATATCTAAAGAGATATCTGCTTTAATAATCAATAGGAATGTTAGCGATGCCCTCATCCTTATGAGGGCATCGCTAACATTCCGTGTATTGCATTATGATAATGTGCCATTTTGAATGAGCGCATCTTAGAGCTCGATGTATGCAGGCTTTGGCTTGGCTTTGGCGCCGTAAACTGTCAAGAAAACAAAAGGTCTAACTCGCCATTTCAAGATCACGAAAATATGAACGTTTTCTTTTATACCATTAGAACTGTTATAAAAAACTTGGTTTTAATTTCATCATATTTCACCATATCACGTAAAGTTATCATCCGCAAACCAACTTTACAGACAACCAATTATTTACGTTTACTTACACGGATAACATACATATTGTCTTATGAAAATTTGGCAAGTAAAAAAAGGTTTCACAACTAAACACGAGAAAATATAGTGTAATAATATTAGGAAATTAAACCATTTGAATTATGTTAAAAGAGCTATGTAAAAAGAACTTTACAGTTGCAAAGGAAACTATCCCAATTCCTTATACTTAATAATCACTTAAATCCAAATTAATCGGAATCCTAAAAAATCTAACTGCAGCAATCTAGTGACTCTGAAGTTTCTGCTAACTGCACACATTATCTACTTTGTATTATATTTCTGATATCAATATTAAAGTCTACTAGCTGTTACCCGTGACTTCGTTCGTGTGAAAATTTAGATGTGTGTATATGAGAAAATTGCTCACCCGGTCTTACGGTAATCGTACATTGTATCAGTATAATCTACTTATATGCTGTATCCCATTAAAACCATTCACCTATTTCGACGTGATTATGTAACAAACACGAACTTTTGGTCATAGTGGTATCCGGACATAAATTTATTTTTTCAACGATCGCTTGCTGCTTTTTCTTATAATTCACAACTGCTTGTCTGTTGACCTCAGGATAATAATGAGCATATTTTTCAGTAGCTGCTCGATTCATCTCTGGATAATTATGTACCTACTTTTTAGCAGCTGTCCGGTTCCGTTCGGGATGATTATGGGTATAATTTTTAACACCTGCCCAATTCACGGGATGAATTGGGCGGGTGTTTGCATGTATGCACGCGATGACATTTGTTATTTGCGTCTCCGTGATCTTGAAGACCCCACCCTTTCTATCATTTGGGTTCTGGTGGATACAGGTTTAGAAAAAAATATCTATGCTTGTGTCTATCGCTCGCATAGTGGAGACGCGGAGACTACCAGGTTTATCGACCAACTTATTGAGAAGGCAGACATTGCCCAACAGCGATACCCATCCGCTCAACTCGTGGCTCTTGGTGATTTCAACGCACACCACAAGGACTGGCTGTTCCCTTACGAAAAAACCGACCACGCTGGTCAAGAAGCGCGAAAGCTAGCCTTGTCACTTGATCTCACCCAACTTGTTCAGGAAGCCACTAGAGTGCCGGACTCTGATGGACACACAGCTAATTGCATGGACCTTCTGCTGACGTCAAATCCCGACAGTTACTCGGTGTCGGTTACGCCACCCCTTGGCAGTTCTGACCATTGTGTGGTGGAATCTATGTCGGTGTACTCTCCGACCGTCCCAAGCCCAAAAGGCTCCCGGCGGGTTTGGCGTTTTAAATCAGCAGATTGGGATGAGATGCGTTGTTTTTTTGCATCTTATCCTTGGCGGCAGGTTTGCTTTTCTTCTAGCGACCCCACAGTTTGCGCGGATGCTGTGACCAATGTGCTTCGTCAGGGTATGGAGTATTTTATTCCCTTCTCTGACATATCACTTGCCGGCAAAGCTCACCCGTGGTATAATGCCAAATGCCGTGATGCGGTGGCATCTAAACACAAAGCATATTTGGCCTGGGTTGAAGCTCGATCCCGCAAAGCTAGTGATACGCGCGAAAAGAAGAAAGCCTTTAACAAAGCCGCCAAGTCCTGCAAAAGGGTTGTAAAAAGAGCTCGCTTCGATCACATAGGCCGCATTGGGAAGAAGCTTGCCTCTTACCCTTCGGGTAGTAAAGCGTTTTGGTCCCTGGCTAAGTCGATCGAGGGTAACTTCTGCCGTTCCTCAGTGCCTCCCTTGCTGAAACCTGACGGATCATTGGCACACACGGCTTAGGAAAAGGCCGATATATTTGCCGAATTAATTGCCGAAAGTTCGCGTTTGGATCCTGGCAATGCTGTACCTTCCGGTTTGTCAAGATGTGGGACTTTTATGTCCGAAATTCGTATAAGACAAACCGAAGTCAGAAAGGCATTGCGGGTACTGGACGTGAATAAAGCCAGTGGTCCGGATGGTATACCAGCCATAGTACTAAGGACTTGCGCTCCTGAGTTAGCTCCGGTATTGACACGCCTATATCGGTAATCTATGGCTAAAGGACAAGTGCCAAAGTCTTGGAAGCTGGCCAACGTGCAACCTGTGCCTAAAAGGGGCAGTCGTGCTGACCCTATCAATTACAGGCCCATCTCGGTCACGTCCATTCTCTGCAAGATAATGGAACGTGTACTGAACCACAGGCTCCTGTCGTATCTAGAAGAAAATGACCTCCTTAGTGACCGGCAATATGGGTTTCGCCGGAACCGGTCTACTGGAGATCTTCTAGCATACGCCACTTACATATGGAGCGAAGCCATCGAGAGGCACGGTGAGGCGCTTGCCGTCTCTCTTGATATCTCGAGGGCTTTTGATAGGGTGTGGCATGAGGGCCTTATTGGCAAGCTTCCATCATATGGTCTTCCCACTGGTTTGTGTGTCTGGATATCGGACTTCCTGAGAGATCGGTCAATACCAGTTGTCATTGACGTCAGCTCGTCTGACCATTTGGCTACCAATGCCGGCGTCCCTCAGGGTTCTGTTCTCTCTGCAACACTTTTTCTGCTGCATATAAATGACCTGCTGTTGCCCGGTATTTTGGGGTACGCAGATGACATGAACGCACGCATGAACCTATCTCTGCAGGCTGTCTCGGAATGGGGCGATGCGAATCTAGTAGGGTTCAATCCGGCAAAGACCCAGGCGTGTCTTTTCTCCGCTAAAAGGAGTCCTTTCAACTTGACTCCTACTTTCCGAGGTGTATCCGTGCCGATCACTGACCATCTTGAGCTTTTAGGTATGTCTTTGTCACCAACTCTCAATTTTGGCTCTTTCATTGAGAGCAAGGCTCAAGTGGCTTCAAAAAAACTTGGCATTCTGGCGAAGGTGAGAAAATACTTCACACCGGAACAGTTGCTCAACCTTTACCAAGCACAAGTTCGATCGTGTATGGAGTATTGTTCTCATCTTTGGGACGGTTCCGCCCGATACCAGCTCCAGACGCTTGAGTCCATTGAGAGGAGGGCAAAGAGGCTCATCGGCAATGAAGATCTTTTCTATAAAAAGCTCAAAAGCCTTGAGCATAGACGGAAGGTAGCAAGCCTATCCGTATTTTATAGGATACATTTCGGAGAGTGTGCAGCTGAATTGTACAATCTTCTTCCGCCGTCCCCATTTTATCACCGGACAACCAGACTTACAAACTGGCGACACCGTTATATGGTGGATATACCAAAGAGTCGCACTAAGCGTTTTGGTTCCAATTTTGTGATACGTACCGCTAAGGAATGGAACTCTTTGCCTGAGTCTGTGTTTCCTGACAAATACAATTTAGGGGTCTTCAAGTCACGAGTAAATAGGTACCTTCTTGGCAAGCGCGTCATATCCTAGATCACATCGACGCTTACCATCAGGCGAGATGGTGGTCAAGCGCATGCCTATTTCTATAAAAAAAAAATGATTTTTGAAATAATTTTTAGGTACAGTTTTTTTTCCTACGAATATTGTCTGTGAACCTCTTTTTGCGTTTTCACCTTTCTTACCGGAAACACTCACGCCAGATTCTTCAGAACTGTCCGTACTTACATTAAAAGATAAATTTATTTTAGTATCTTTCGGGGCAGAAGTGTTGATCATATTCGAAGAAATTTTAAATCGTAATCTAATGATTCGGGAACACGTTGCTTAAAGTTGTCTCATTCTCTATTGCATAAACATTCTGTAAATGAGTAGCCTCAACAGGAATCAACACGTCAACATGACTTTCATTTAAATATCTTAATTGCAAGACATTGGCTCCCGAAAATTTGCAATAAGTCTGCCCTCTAGAAATAGTTGTAAATGAAATGGTAATATTTCTTCAGCTGCTTTAAGCTTGCAGGTTGTGCCATAAGAATGCAACTTATCCAAATCAGCTAGATAAAGGCATTTCGTACCATAAGGGGTCCCAGATCGGTCCATTGTAGAACACTTAAATCTTTGCCAATTGTTAGTCACGTGGCTTACTATATTGGCTCGATCTAGTGCAGCCATTGAAATATTGTCATAAAGCAAATAAAACAGCGACGAAAATAAACATGCTACATCGCCAGGTATTTCTAACACTTCGGATCCTTCGAAGACTATTTACTGTTTTAATTTTTCCGTCCATTTTTCAAACAAACGTAAATTTTATCAACAAACAAAAAAAATGAAGTAGGTATTTGGAAATATATGGTGTCAGAATTTCTAACAAAAAAATCAAATTAATATTTAAATGCCCAGAAATAAATAATCTGAGAAAGTGAACATCAATCAAGCAGCATAAAGCGCTGACGAAGCATGAATAAAAATCGTATATATTCGATACGTGCGACAACGAAGACTGCCCGTTCGGACATACCTACTGACAGACCATCCCGCGCTGCGTCTTCGAAACAAATTATGGTTTCATCTTTTTTTGTTTGTTTCATCTGAAATTCATTCTTTCTTATAGTAATATAAGTTATTTGCGGGATTGCTACCATGTACCTTGTAGCAATGTACCAAGTACCAAGGTACCAAGGTACATGGTAGCAATCCCGCAAATAACTTATATTACTATAATGTTAGTGACCATGAAAGTTTAAAACAATATATCATTCTTTCTTTTCCAGTCCTATTAAAAGAGATAGCAATTGTAATTACGTTAGAAAATAAAGATTTTGTATGAGGGTTTTAGAAAATTCCCTATAGTTATCTATAGTTCTACAGAAAACGATGATGAATATGGGATAAAAAGTAATTCGCATTAAATTTTTTTAACAATTATTTGCACCTTCTTTTGGAGGCATGACGTTATGATATGTTTGCATAAATAATGCATATTTTTATAGCAGCAATCGCGATTGATTTGCTGTCATTTTTTTGAAAAGTTCCGTTGTCTGCCTCCGAAACTTATCATCGGATCTAAATGAAATTTAAATGGGACCATAAATGACGGATTTATGCTCGAACATACATAGAAACTATAAACATCCGTATTGATAACCTCCTGCTTTTGAAGTCGGTTAATAGTAAAATACATTTTAATTCTTTAAATATTTTGGAACCCTACTATTAAAACTAAAGAAGTTTCATACAAATTTTGCCACCCTGTTTTACCTCCTCTGGGGTTGAATTTCCCCAAGTCCCGTTTTAGTGAGAATTTTCGCCCTAAAAAGAACTCCCATACGAAATATGAGACTCCTAGCACTTTTAATTTCTGAGATTTCGTGATGAGTGAGTGACCTTTCGTTTTTATATATAAGAAGAATAGATATACGAACGTAGCTATGATTTAAAAGATAAACCAAAGAGGATAAATTCCTGTGAAAACTACAATTAGAAGTTATTGAAAGAAATTAAAAACATTTCTAATTCTCAGCCAGTAAGAGGGGTGTTGAGCAAATATTATTTGCGTTGAAATCACGTATTCATTAACCGCTGCTATAGCGTGTGTAAAAACGATTAAATCAAATAGACTAAACAATTGTACGTTAAAAAATAACATTCAAAATGTTGAAATATCTGGTAGCGTAGGTTGTAACCGTTTAAATTTGTGGAAACAGTTAGGTTAGGCCAGCACTCAGGCCTCTAAACTTTTATAATTAAACACTATACAAATGAGCCAGCTTTAAATTTTTTACAGTTGTAAATTTTTACAGTTATATTTACATAGTACTTTACATATTGTAAATATGAAATAAGTCCTGAAAATCTGTCGTATTCTTGCTTTACATCGATTTAGCTGTTATATCTTCTAGGGTTGTATTTTAATAACATCTGTTGTAGTATAGTAGTAGTAGTAAATTCAGGCCATTTCCTCTAAAACTGACCATAATTTGTAGTCTAAAGGGTTGAGGTCTGGGCTAGATAAGGGGCAGTCTTCAGCTCTTATAAAGTCTGGAACGTTGGTTTCATGCCAGGCTTGTGTAGTTCGTGCCTTGTGACCAGGGGCATATCAACCGCGATTGCTGTTATACAAATATGCATTATTCACACGATCATATCACATAACATAACATCACGCCTTTAAAAGAAGGAAGTCGAATTTTTATTCAAAATTTAATGAGAAAATGATTGATCCCACATTTATCATGGTTTTCTGTAAAACTATTGATTGAATTTTCGAAAACCCCCATATAAAATCTTTATTTTCTACCATAGTCACAAATGCTATCTTTTTTGATAGGACTGGAAAAGAAAGAATGAATTTCAGATGTAACGAACGAAAATCGTTGAAACCATAATTTGTTTCGAAGACGCAGCCCCAGATGGTCCGTCAGTAGATATCGCTTCCCGAACGGGCAGTCTTCGTTGTCGTACGTATCGAAGGTACGATTTTTTCTGCGCTTTATGCTGCTTGATTGATGTTCATTTTCTCAAATTATTTATTTCTGATATTAATTTGATTTTTTTGTTAGAAATTCTGACACCAAATATTTCCAAATACCTATTTATAAATTTAGATACTTTTCAAATTTAAGTTAAGCTTTGGGGAGAGGCACGACATTTATTGATATGATGAATATTTTTATATAAGACCGTTTACCGGATTAGTTACACATTTAATATTGTCAGTTGTGCATTAATTAATGACACATTTAAAACGTCAGGATTTAATATTAAAGAGACAGAGAACTAAATATGATGAATGTATTTTTATTTTTTTGTCTTATGATCTCATAGGAATGTGATACTAGGAAGGACAAAATTTTATATCTCCTCGTATTTAGCGATAAGTAACATGAGCTGCTTAGTTTAGTGTTAACATGTACATTTTATTCCGGGAATGTGATCCCACAACATGCCCACCTGTGTTATCCTTCATGCTTTGAGATAATTTAACATGGCGAGTAATATAACAAAAAATAATATTCTAAATAGTTGTAGTATAAAAAGTTAATAGAATATGTTTAAGTAGTACATTGAACTTTATATCAATTTTGTTTTAAGTAACACTTTGCCTACATAATTGATGTTTTGCCACTTATGAGGTTGCAGAATGACTACACCAAATTTGTATTTTTAATTAATCCAATCCAACAAAATTAATTAACGAAAATCGCATTAATTTAGTTGTTTGTTGGTAATAAATACTTCTTTTAGCAATTATTTTTTAATGATTCCCAGAATTAATTTCAAGTTTCATTAGGATTACTTATTACTTACTTCATTAGGAAAAAAGGGCTGGCAGAAGTAAGTTATCTACAAAGATATTTTAGAAAGTTGCAATTTTGGGAAGCCTACTAAGAAAGTTTTATCGCGGCAATAGTGTAATATTCTTTATTGACGTTTCATGAAGACAGATGTTTAAATAACTGAAGTTTAAAATGTTTTAAAGTTATTTTCAAAGCAGAAAAAGCTTGCATGTTCTGCTTTCATATCGCTGGAATAAAGCCATCACTTGCATAAAATGACGCCTGTGCTGGCACCTCGGAGCTGTTGCTATGAGACGATTACAGCAACCATACAACAAAGTAAACTGCGGAATATACAGTTTTGTTTTCAAGTTGATTTCCATTTTCAGTTCGGTAGGCTTATGTACAAAAACTTTTTTTATAAATATCACTATTTAGTTCAGAGTGTTTTAGTAAAATGAATTAAGGATCCTAATGTTTCTTTTTCCAAGATCCTGAGAATAAAAGAAAATTCTCCGAAAAGAAGGAGAAACAAAAATATGAAAAAGGAAATCGTCCACTCGGATCTTCTAACTTTTGTAATCTATTTCAGTCTAAATATCATATTTTTACCGTTTAAAGTTGTTTACATTCTTGAAACAAAATTACTCTCATAATACATAGTGTTTTCAAACTGGGTTTACGTGTAGAACTTTTGATATAATTTTAAAAATATTTTTTTCTGAAAATTAACATTGAAAATAACTATCAAGACAACTAAACAATTTTGATTGAAATGGATTTTACGAATGTACTTTATTAAAAGACCTGGTTTAAAATGCTAGATATGACAATTCTTTCAGAATCTGTTTAAAACAAAAGCTGATAAGACATATTTTCTGCGTTTGTTCTACTACAAAATGTTTGCCAATACACTTACATGGTAATTAGGTATTCACTGAAGATTTGATTAGTTTATTAAACTAAGCGCATATTGTTCTAAACAACAATAATAATATCCAGTAAGAAAATTAATGTAGCATTTAATAAATCCAACCCATGAAATTGCTTAAAATCCTCGTGGTTCATTGTTGTGGAACTTCTTCACGTATTGCAAAGGAAAGATTGTGGAATAAGTCATTAAGATGACAGTTTTTATGATATTTAATTGTACGACTATACAATCAATACAAAACACAATAATAAACTTTCTTCTATAAGATATAAAAACTTGCTGTTCTATTTTTCGCACTTGATACAGACTCTAGACTCCATAAAACCAGGGCCTTATTTTTGGACAGGCATTGCAGGTATTAAATAATAACGGGATAGCATACCAGCAATCTTTATGATTGTATTATTGATAACATTAATGCAACTCAAATATTTTATTATGTTGATTTAAGCCATTATTTTGCAGAGCGATAGTTAGAATAATGGTCTACCATATTTGTATATTGTAAAATTCTATTCGAAATGCAGTTTAATGTGTAGTTTTGTAATCTCTAGACTTACGTCTAATTTTACTTCCTAATGTCAAAGGGAACGGAATATGGTTATTTTTCATATTTAGGAATCGCCGGGCGTGAGGACCATCGGGATATGCGGTTGATGTTTATGTGTGTTTTTGTAGAAACCATTTGGATATTTTATTATTCACAAAGTCATTTTAATCATAAGACATTGAAATCTCTAAAACAATAGACTCAAAAAAGTGTGTTAGTAAATTTCACTTTATTAGAAGGGGTTCAAATTCACTATTAGACTAAACTTAGTGCATGTGATAGTTAAAAATTGTTATATAATATTTTACATTTTATACCAATTAAGTTAGTCCAAAGTAAGTATTGTAACTCTTGTATAACACAAACCAGGGATACTAGAGACTAGGATAACGAACAAATAGAAATTTTTTGGCCTCAGACACACCATATTTGTATTTTTTTGTATCTTTCTTTTCTTTTTTTATATTGCCACTCTTTTTATTTATATATATATTTATATATCTTTTGTTGTTGTGCGTTTGTGTTACAAATAAATGTTTTTCTTTCTTTCTTTTCTAAATTATTCATAAATAAAAAAATTAATAAAAACATATATGGTTCAGGTACAAATAGTGTTCATTTTAAACATCCTTCAGGGGATCAAATCAGGAACCGCTTGGTGTCGAATTTGGGGTGACTCACACACGCTCAAGCCGTTCGCCAGTTTTCTTGTCTCAACTAAGATGAACCTTGCTCTTTTTGTATTTTTGTTCAATAAAGTTTTGAGTCGTAACATCCGGCGCATGGTGTCACTACCCTCAATAGCTCAGTCTACCCCTTGCGGTATGCAGACTGTCATGTCTGGCGCCATTTTATCTAAAACAAGGTTGATGCCTCCATCGAGTTTCTCTGGTGCCGTTATTAGTACTAATCATTGATAATGTCTCTACTATCTGAGCAAAAGATAAATACGCCATCGTATACCATCATTTTAACAGTACAGCGTAGAGTATTTTATAAAATACTGGCTGACTTGGCCACGCGTCGCTGTGGGTCCGTTGTTAGAATGTGCATATTTTTTAAAAAAGTATGAATTGAAATCTATCCTATGTCCTAAGTCGGAAGAAATCCAGTAAAATGAAAAAGAATCAAAGATATCTCCTTCCTTGCAGACACGAATATCCAAATTTTCTAATGCTATTAATTGAGATTGTAATATCATATCCACTCGAAGATAGCAGTCGATTCATGGCTGGATAGCGTAATGTTCTTTATCGTAATGGCTAGTTTATTTGTAGATGAAATCACGACTTTCCGATTACAGTTTTCTTTCTATAAACTAAGTTATAAATGTCTATGATATTATCTATCTACGATTACTTGTAACTAAAAGACGGGAGCTCTTGAGCTGGAGGTCGGTTGATTTATCAATACTCTGATTAAGACATGACTGATACTGATATAGTAAACATCATAACGATAATTTCAATTGAGATATTTTTTTTTAAATTACAGTTTCATATATTATTATACATATATATAAAGAAATTCGCTCTTAGACAGAATAGTGACGAAATTATACAAATTTAATAATTTTATTTATAGTGTAGGGGATTACCTCGAGTATCATTATCACCCTTAAGTGTGAAGGCTTGGTACTATTCTTCTGGATGAAATAACAGTCTCTTAATCATTTCCAAAAGAGTATTAACCCTATAAATCCAAAAGAGCAAAAGTTGCTGTACGGACTATGCATGCTTATACAAAAACAAAGGTCAACTAGCCACAACGATCTCAATCAAAGTGTGTCGACTAAATGTCACTGGACCACGACAACGAACATTGATTTTAAGTCCAGATTTATTACTTAGTTGATTAGCACAACCCAATATTATATATCATACCCTGGTTTCAATAGATAAATTTTTACCGGAGGTATTTGCATCACCAGAGAAGCAAAATTGAATAGGCAAGACAAGCCTTATACATCATACTTGTTTTGTAATGTATAAACATACCGGTAAACCTTACAGAACAGAAGAAATCACAAAGTTACTAAAATAAACTTTATTTAAAATTATTTGTCTTAACAAATTTGAAATCTAGTTTCTAAAATTGGCTTTTATTGTGTAATATTATTTCTTATGACAAATAAACTTGTACAAGAATTTAAAGGATAGGATCGGATTCTAGGCCTCCAAGTGGCATTCCAGGTAAACCAAATTATTATATGTTGATATGTCACTGTAGTAACAAAATTTTATTAATTAAGTAACAGTAGTTCTCCGCTACATCGAGACGTATGTTCCTTTTTATAATGACTTAAACTGATTTCTTGGATTTTTATTTAGCATGCATTTCTCTGCATTCATTTATGTTACACTTCAAACTTTCCAAACTATAAAATAATTTAACTGATTAAAACTATTAAATATATACACTATTGCTCTTTTTATATCCAATAAAATTATTTTCTTATTCAGAAATAATCCGTTATCAAATTAGCTATTAGCTAGCAATGTTATGTAAAAACGATATTCAACATTTTTTTAGTACTAAATCCGATGTGTATATAAAGACTATAAAAATTATAATAATATTTGTTCACCAATACGAAGTAAGAAAAAAGTATTTGTATATAAAAAAATATTTTTGTTGTTTTTTATTACTGGAGAAATTTAAAGTCTTATAAGTTTAAAAAACTATTGTACAAGTCTAGGAGTTGTGATGTTCGCTGTACCCTATCAATTAATACATAACCTATTTGTTGTAAGTTATAGTATGCAATGCTTATTACGTTGTTGTTGTCAAACATTAGCAAGTTGGGTTTGATCTTAAGACACTGCCTTAACGGTCGTCATCCTACGTGCTTAACACACGTTTGAGCTTCAACGAGATACACTTGTAATTACCAGTCGTTTCTTTGACGGCTTTCATGACAGGTCGTGAAAGGGATGCATTTATCACCTCGCATTGAAGTGGAGGGCATCAGATGAATGCAAAGTAATTTAAAATCCCTCCTAGTTGAGATCTCGTAGGTGTTTCTTCAATGACTAGAAGCTTAGGATCTGCTTTGTGTTTGACGCAAGATTTATGTTTCGATTTATCTAATGAATACTTTATGCTGTAACATTTGTTAGGAAATCATCTTCATATGAGTTAACTAATACCTAATAGATATTAAGATTATTTAAAAATGAGTGAACTATTACCAAATGTTTTAAAATGGAAAGGTTGAATTAATATAAAATAAAGGTATCATTTCCACCAACACAAAGGTATATTATACTTTGCGGTATATTTTAACACTGGCGAGTTGCTTGTTGGAGCGGAGCTCCCATGGATCAGCTTGAATAGCGCAATGTCTGTTACGCCATAATTTCCCGAGTTCTTAACCGATTTTAATAATTTTTGTGTGGAATCGAAGCAACAGGCTTAGAACCAGATTGTGGCGGAGAATTTTGAATTTCGCAAAAATTCCCATTGAAACAATTTATTTTTATTTTTTAGATATTACGCTCCTCTCCAATATATGGTGCTAGCGTAGCTTTATGTTTAGCGACTGCATCGCCTAGTATAAAGATACATATCCTCTTATTATGTAATTTGGCAGAAAAGAAAGTATAGCATAAATAAAGGAAAAAATTGACAATTGAAAGAAAAATTTGACGTTGAAGTTTTTACCACGTATTACTTAACTTCACTTGTCTGTCTGTTGGTCTGTTGGTCTGTTGGTTTGTCGTCAAAATTTGAGATCCTTATTTCGACCTTTTCCTCTTATCCGATTTGGCTGAAATTTTGTATACAGGCTTGTTTCACCTAACAATTTCATATTTTACAGTTTTACATCCTAAAACCACTTAATTAGGCTTTAATTAAATTAACCTCCACGTGGTGTGTCTGGATATTTGATATATATTACATGTATATATTGAAGAACTAAGTAGGCACAATTCAGATAATTTAAAACTAAAAAGAGTTAAATAAATACTTAATAAAAAAAAACTTTAAAAAAAACACGTTTTACTACGGGTTATAGATGTACTAAAAAGGAGAAAATAAATTCTTACAAATGGACTAAAAAGATAAAAATAAATTTTTGGTAATAATGAAAATTTACGATTCAAATTTATTGAATATTATGTATTGTTCTGAACATTCATACGCAGAATTTGAAAAATTTCCAAAAAATTAAAACGTGGTGCGCATTATACTTGAAAAACTATTCAATGCTATCCACAGCATTACTATTGCATTGGTTTAGTTAGGAAGGGATTTAGGAAAGATAATGAAAATATTAATATAATATCAATAACGCTGTTGATCTAAATTACGCACCACGTTTTAATTTTTTGGAAATTTTTCAAATTCTGCGTATGAATGTTCAGAACAATACATAATAAAGGTTGTCTGGAAGAGATCGCTCTGAGCGATAAGACCGCCCATTGTAACACTATTTTAAGTTTTCTCTTATTATCTTATTATTTCAATGTGGTGTTATCAATAAAGTGTTTTGTATTGTATTGTATTGTATAATATTCAATAAATTTTAGAATATTTGAATCGTAAATTTTCATTATTACCAAAAATTTATTTTTATCTTTTTAGTCCATTTGTAAAAAAATATTTTCTCCTTTTTAGTACATCTATAACCCGTAGTAAAACGTGGTTTTTTAAAAGTTTTTTTTTTATTAAGTATTTATTTACGTTTGAGGGGGAACGATATGATTCCTTTAATAGACAAACAATAGACAGCCAAGTTTGTACGGAGCCTTTTCACAGCGAGTTTGATTCTCGCTTGCTCGGTTTTTTACTTTTTTTGGGTTATTTGGTAGTAAGGTATTTTAATTTTCAACTAAGATCTGGATGAAATACATATTTAATCCTTAAAATTCTTTAAGAAAACATACCACAGGATATTTTTAAATGATGATAATATCGATGATTGTCCATATTGTTTGTCTAAGGAAAACAGAAACTATTCTCCTAATAAGGTCATGTGTATTTGTGACTTGATTTTCACCAGACCATGTTAAATAATATATGATTGTGGAGTTGAATAAAAGTTTTATGTGAGCTTTGAGTCCCGATTATAATTTGCAAGTTTAGCGATTGTTTATAAAAATGTATTGTCTGTTGTCCAATGAAAGGGGTTCGACAAGAGAATGTAAAGGTGCATCACTTATATATAAATCTTCGCTTATATATAAATTTTATTAATATTTGAACCTGCGTTGTACTTATTACAGTCCTTGTTTATTTCTTTTTTAATACTGTATAATAAGTGAATTAGATTTACTATTATACCTTTTCACAAATTGTAATCACAAATTATGCATGGTGACGACGCATAATATCGTAATGTCGTTACTTCTGTTAAAACTAACGAGTTTCTTACGGCTATTCCTCTTGCCAGTTAAAAGACGTCCTGAATGGGTGTTAGGTTATAGTTGTTGGACGATTCAAAACAACTTATTCACGACTGCCTTCCCAATCTTGTCTAAATTTCTAATTGCTAGGAATTGGGATTTTGGCGGAATCAGTAACATATAACACGAATACTGTCACTGTGAGAATTACATAAGAGAAAGGATGGTTGACCTATACCCCTAAATTAATGCGTGCTTATCTTGCTGTTTTTGAGTGTTTATTATTCTAGTGTTGATATATAGGAAGATTGGAATGTATATAATTAATAAGCGTAGTCAGATTTGTTCGACGGTGTTACAGGAATTCAAACGTAATGTAACATTGGACGATCAACAATATGCTTATTCTAAATCACCGCTTACTTGCAGTGTTATGGGACCAATATTTTATGTCCCGGTGATTGGTTGGTATGTTACCAATGATTTATTACTTGTAATTTGTATTAAATCAATCTCGGTAACTTCGCTTTGCTCGCATATATTTTGCAATGTTTCTTACTAATTGATTTTGAACAACAGGTAATATTTTACTTTGAATTTGTGTTTAACTAAAACTAAGATATTTGTAGATTTGGTATTTTATTTAACTGTTTCATATTAGTATTCTTATTGAGAAGATTTATATATTAGTATTTCAATTGGCATTGATGACTCTTGTCAGCAAAAATATTATTTAAAAGAAATACTTAACTGGTTTTACGTAGATAATTTCTATATGAGTCATACAAACAAAGAATCAACTGAAAAAATAATAAGCGCATAAAAAAGCATAGGATAATATGTGATTTGTCTTAAAACTATAAGTTCTAATACAAATCACATTTTATCCTGTAACATCCTTGTTCCCGTACTTTACTACTGTAAATATTTATAGTAGGTACGTATCCTTCATCAAATTTTATTAGTATAGGTAGTACCTATGGTAATACTTATATATAAGCAATAGAAATGCCTAATAAGCGCGTTTATAGCCAGTAAAAGAATATTTATGGTACCAGTACAAAACACTAGCGTACGCTAAGCGTCAATTTGTTCGCCATAAAAATAATAATTAAGAGTAATTTTCGCGAGAGTTTGCGTTGCACAGCTTCTATACAAGATTCAGGTGGATGTTGATAGAAAAGCAGTATTTTATTGGTGGTGAAAGGTGTTGATGTACCAGTAACTCAACGCCGTTGGCTTCTAACCAGAGACATTTGTTGAAATTTATGCTCGTTTGAACGAGATCTTGTTTGGTCATTATATGCAGCGATGCCTACTGACGCCTTGAATCGTAAAGTCTTGAGTATTTCCATGTTTAGAAGTTGACATTTTCTATTAATAAAATTTTATAGTTACTTCCGAAAGATCCGTGATATCATAGGAGTGCAGTTTATTTTATTGTTCTATAAAATTATTGACCGGTTTTATAATGACAAAAGTGACTAAATTGAATAAGGCAGCAATATTATACCCTTTCGGTATTATTCGGTAGTATTCGGTACTGAAAGGGTTTAATTTTGCTGCCTTATTCGAATGCTTCGAAAAGTAAATCGTTATATTCGTCGGTCTTCAACCTTGAAATTTTTAATTTTTAACTAATTTTTGAGTGATGATAAGTCAAATATCTTTAAGTTTTATTCTCCTAATTAATACATATGTATAGAGTTTATCAAAATAAACTACATTGTTCTATAACTCATATAAAATAATTAAAGTCATAGTTCTTTGCTGCTCTTGTAGTATGTATATACGCGCACATAGGTCTTACCGTAAATAGGATGGTACATGACTCCTGCAAGGGCATTGCAAATATGTAAGTAAATATTTATGTTTAAGTACATTACCTATTTTTTTAGGAAGGAAATGATTTTATGTTCTCCTAACTTGGAGTTTGTATCCAGTGGGAGTATGGAATTAAAAAGCACTTTACGGACGGACGAAGACCGGTCGGACGTCCCAGGTACCGCTGGAGAGACCAAGTGGAAGAGGATCGTCGCACACTCCAGGGCACCCAGTGGCAGGAGAAGGCGCAGAACCGTACCGAAAGGCGTCTCGTGTTATCGGAGGCCAAGGCCCAATTGGGTCGCTGCGTCATCTTAGTTAGTTAGTTTTAGTTTTACGATGTGGTTTTTCGAATAATATTCAGTTTAGATTATCTACATTGTTTAAGAGGTAATACAAAAATGTAGTCACTATAACCGTTACTGTTTTGGTGCGTGGTCGAAAGAAAAACTTGTTTTAAATTAAATAATTTAAACGTCCATAGTATGTACCTATAAACGGCACGGAATTGTTTACCGAAGTGCTGTTCGCCGAAAGCTCGTTTCGCCAAATAATATAATATTTTTTAACATTTTCGATTTAGAATAAGCATATTTAGCTTAAAATAAAATAAGTATATACACTCGAGAGCAATGAATCCGGGTCACTTAAAGAATGTTAAAAATCTCGGAAACTAAAAATGATAGGTTAATGCAATAAATTGTATTTAATAGACAATGTAATACTCCTTAAATGAAAGTAAAAAAAATATGAGTCACCATACATTTTATTAACACAAAATTACATAAAGAAAAAAACTGCTGATCTCTCCTTAAAACAAAAATAGGAAACATGAAATGTTTGAACTTTATTACGATTTTCTTGAATTTTAATACTTCGTATTGCCTCCTCGTGCTTCCATTACTGCGTTTACGCGGTTTGGCATGCTGTACACCAAGTTCTTTATACGATTTTGGGGAATATTCTCCCATTCCTCTGTGAGAGCAATTTTGAGCTCACGAAGCGTGATTGGGGGAGGGTTTCGTTGTTTTACGCATCTGCCTAGCTCGTCCCAAGCATGCTCGATCGGGTTGATATCCGGGCTGCGCGCTGGCCACTCCATACGAGTAATGTTCATCTCTTGAAGGTAGTCATTCACAATCCTACCTGTATGAGGTCGGGCATTGTCATGCATAAATATAGCATCCTCACCTAAATTGACCATAAATGGACCAACGTGATCATTGAGGATTTCTTCCACATATCTTACGCTAGTTAAAGAGCCGTTTTCTATGATCACCAGCTCTGTGCGACTTTCAGAAGAAATTCCGGCCCACACAAGTACAGACCCACCACCGTAGGCTACTTTTTCTTCGATGCATGCTTGCTTGAATCTTTCCCCTGGTCTTCGATACACTCTGTGTCTTCCATCGTGCTTGTAGAGCATAAATTTTGATTCGTCGGAGAACATAACTTTTGACCAATCTTCAATACTCCAATTTACGTGGCTCTGGGCATATCTTAGTCTTGAAATACGATGCCCACGCTCCAGTTTAGGGCCGTTTGCAGGTCTAAGGGGTTTTAAGTTAGATTCAGCAAGCCGACGTCTTACTGTCCATGCACTTGGGTTACTTCCTCCGAGGCGTCGAAACTGATTGGTGAGTTCAGTTCCTGTGAGAAAGCGATTTCGAAGCATGGTGTTCACCAAGTATCGGTCTTCTCGTGCTGTGGTACACCTGGTTCTGCCCGTTCCTGGTCTGCGTAGGTTAGAACCAGTTTCTTCGTAACGTCGGAGAACTCTTTGTACTGTTGACAGCGACACACCGACAGTCCTGGCTGTATCGCGCTGACTCCGGCCGGTTTCCAGCATTGTAAGTATTCTGGTGCATTCTTCAGGCGTAAGCGACATAATTTCAGCTTGAATAATGAATATAGAGCACTATCAACATGGTTTATGTACCCACATAAATGACAGATTACAAACAAAAGCAAAACCAAATGCTGTAATTTCGTAGTTCCATCTTCGAAAGTGGCCCTTTTTCAAATTTGATTTTTTTATGATATAACTTTACAATAACTAAGAAGTTTTAATACCTTCATTTAAGGAGTATTACATTGTCTATTAAATACAATTTATTGCATTAACCTAGCATTTTTAGTTTCCGAGTTTTTTAGGATTCTTTAAGTGACCCGGATTCATTGCTCTCGAGTGTAATTCAATTTAATACGGTTAGATTAGATTAGAATATAATTATAAACATCAAGGATCTTGAGGCTACCTAATCATTCCGCGAAACAATCTTTAGGCGAAGAAAACTTTGGTCATAATTTTATTTTAAGTTCCAATCACACTTTTTACCTGCAGCTTTTCGTATTGTTTTTGTTTGCAAATTTAATAAGTCTATAGACTCATTAACATGAACATACATTTTTATATAAAAATGCATTTTATTGCGAATTTTCCATAATAAAATGGGACCTGTCGATCATTTGTGGTTGCTTAGCGTGGTTTTATTGAATCAGATGCATTATAGACAAAACTGAATAATGACTTAAAGTATAATATCCAGATAGATTTATTTCGCCCAGAAAGGTGAAGTATGGCGTAGTGTACACTTGTAAATAGTAAAGTGAAATCAGCGGGTCGGGTTCTAAACTTGACTGTTTAGTGTTTAAGATTTGAACATAAAAGTTTAAAAAGAAAAACGACGGACGTTCGAGGTTCGTATTTATTTTTGAATAGGTATTGCTCAAGCCATGATAATAAGTAACTACATGTAGATACATATCGTAGAAGCAATCATAGTAATCTGCTTTGCAACCAAATGTCTAGGATTATACACTTGCAATTATGCCGGGGACAGCTATCAGATACTTTCAAGTCTTGTTCAAATCGTGAGAAACGGAAGTGAAAATGAACTAACATTCCTTCTAGTCTGTTTGCTTATCACTCGTGGTATCACTGAGGACGACAACATAATAAAATGCAAATCAGTATTCCAGTATTTTATTAACGTGCATAAAACGGAAATATAAATACACTATCAGGAAATTACTTATAATTATTTAGTAGATATATAAGACAAATGATATTTCAAAGATTGTTCATAACTACAAAAAAAACTACTTACTTATAACTAAAAGGAAGGTATTTCAAGGTACAAATAAGACATCATACACAAAAACATAACATTTTACTCGAATGTTAAGAACGGGTTATAAAACTGCAACGTACTTAGTTAATCAATCTCAATATAAAAATTAAGAAATACCTTAAAATGGTTCGGTGGTAATCAGATTATAATTATTATTTATAATAAATTATTATACAATCAATAAGTAAAGAATTTCTTTAAGAATAGCAATCTCGTAGTTCTTAAAATAACAATCTGCATTTTACTAATATCATGTAAAATAGATATTTACAAAATTGCACACTGGTAGAACATGACGCAAGTAAACTACTTAAATTTCATTGCATCTGATGTTTGTGATTTTGATGTTTAATTTATTATTTTTAACATAAAATAAACGTAGATATCATATTTCGCTAGGTCACCAAATTGTCTTTTTAAATTTATACCAAGATCTAATCTAGAAAACGTTATTTGTTTCCTTAACATTAAAGGCACATTATTATAATATATCACACAATTTTCAGATTTTTTTCGGCTAACATTTTTAAGAAAATACCATTATCAGTTTGTTTAAAGGAAATCATATCAATCACACTTCGATATATAGTTTTGTGCTAAGCACCATTCATTATTCGTTTTCTTAAAATCAGTTCGTGCCCACCGTGTTAATCCTCCCTCGTTGTCAGCTACATCAATCCAACTATTCAGTTGACAAATCTCTTCGATGCATATCGACAGAGATAACAAAGCTTCCTGTTTCACAGAAATAAACAAACTCCTACCACGGAGTAAACGAAACACAGTTGAAATTGCATTGTCATATCATATGCTTAAGGAAGGGCGTTTCTTCCTTACGCTCTTGTTACTAAGGCCGAGGATCGTGCCGATAACCTGTGAAAATAATAATTAGCCTTAATAAGAATTAGCAAAATATAATTGAACTTTGAAAAACTTTGAAATTCCTAACTATTTTTACTGGAAAAAAGGCTAATCTGACTATTACCAAAGACTTGTATGTTATTCTTATAGACACAGAAAAGAGGAATCAAAAATAGATGCCATCTTTAGGTTGATGGTTTCTGATTGGCACAAATAATAATTTGTCACAAGCATAGATAAATAGAAATGCTGTGTTAAACCTCACCAATTGATATCCATCAAACAAAAAAAAACTTACTAAGGCGTTAAGGTTGAATGAAAAACTAATGGAAGTATCTATATATACCTAAATAATAATCTGTTATAATCAAATTATTTTAAGGGATCAATTCTTGTATTTAATGTAAAAAAAAATATTCCGCGTATATGTTAAAACAACTCTAATGTTTTGGATGAAATTTCGGATTAAGATGAGGTTATGTTTTTTTAGTTTACCTGTATAGTTGTTCTAGTAAAACCACAATTTTACATAGAGAAACGTATATCTTTTTTTTTATTTTATTAAAGGCATCATAGCTAGGCATCCTTTGTTATTTCCCGTCAATTAACAAAAATATCTTAGCAACAAATAATAGTAGCTCGTATCTATTACTAGGCATAGAAAATGACCATTAACCAGTCAATGTATCGTGATCTTTAGTTAGTCCAAGAAACTAATGCCATTTATCATTCATGCTAACGAGTGAAGCTCGAACGACTAGGAATTATAGATATATAATATGAATGAGGTAAATTGGTTTCGGTTTATTTCTCACCTTAGAAACAGAGTAAGCGGCGAGTTTGCGTCTTGGCGTGGGAAGAAGCAGTGCCAGCGCACGCGCCTCCCGCAGCAGCGCGTGGAACGCGAGCGCAGCGCCGGCGCACGACTCAGCTGCGGACACTTCGTAGAACTGACACCCGAAGCGAAGCGAAAGCTCCTGACCCTCTTCTGCTTTAACAACTCTGTTAACGCAAAATATATTATATCAAATCTTATTTTCACTCGATGTTCCTCTCTTTAAGCAAATCGGCACGAATTAAATGCAGTAGGAATACACTATTATCAATATATAGGAAATCTGTAAACTTAAGTAAGCACATCTCAGTCACATCATCATTAACGTCAACGAGTTAACGCTCTTGACTCTAGTTAATAACCAAACTTATTCAAATAACAATGTAAACTTATTAAATAAATCAAAAACTGTTTGGGTTTTAGATAGTTTATCATATTGCAATGCTAATCGTATTATGAAAGTGAACATGTGAAATCTTTTCCTATTAGCTGATATTTTATGTTATTTGTTGAAAATCAGATTTTACGATTGTTACCTGGCATGTTCCAAGTCTCTCTTGTTTCCGAGCAAGGTGACAGCAGTGCAGCCTGGCAAACGGGTGCGTTCAAGCAGAGCCAGAAGCTCGGCGGCAGCGAGAAAGGACCGTCGATCGCATACTGAGTACACCACGGCAAATGCATCGCCCCAACGTAGATGTTCAGGAAGGCATCCACGTTTCTAGATTAAGAAATATTCCTTAGGGTTAAATATATTTTGCACACTTTAGAACTCTAAACCAAAATGACTATGATCATTAAATTAATTTTAAATTTAAAGTAATATTTTTACTTACTGCACATTCACAAGTGTCCAAAACTTCTACTTCAGAGGTAGCTCCATCAAAAGCAACTCGATGTTGATAAAGAAAATCTAGAACAATAAAACAAGGTGAATCAAATTAAAAAAATTAGAACTTAAAAATAAATTAAACGCACTTGAATGAATTACCAAAACCGTGTGAACAAATTATTTTTAGAACATATTATAATCAACAAACTTGAAATATTCTAATACCAGCCGTCTTGAGAGACGTTGTCATGTTCAATTGCTTCTTTGTGATCCTTTTGTGATTGCAAGGTGGTTTGAAATGAGAAAATATCGTATTTCTAAGTGATCATCATATATTTTACGTACATTCAAGTTTATTCTCTTGGTAGTTAAATTATAGGTATTGGTAGGAAAATTTGAGGGGTTACCTCAAATTTTCCAAATGCGTATAAACTTGGACGTAAACGTGGCGTAAGCTTGGACTTTATAATCAGCCAATCTAGCACTTTGAAACCTGTTAAGGAATGTCCGTCTCAGTAGAGACGGACATTATTCATACTCCTGAGTTACGCCAGAAATGATTATGAAAAAATATAGCCAGCAATAGAACAAAAGCTAGTCACTTTTCAAAAAGTCTATTAAATAACCGTAACATATATCAGACTACCTTGAATACCAGATCATTGTGCAGCTCAACATTATTATATCAATACTACGGTAGCCTTTAAATTTTTACCGGATGATTTCAAATGTATGAAATACTAAATGCTAGGATACATAAATATCGTAAGAGTTATACTACTAACTATAAACATTGATGCGAAGAAAAATCAATTCTATATTTATTAGAAAATGATAGATGCCGCTTTTAAAAAAGTTTTCCATTAATCAAATACAATAAAACAAATTGAAGTTAATCAAGTGCATATAGACAGACAATACTGAGAAAGCAGCAATTAGCAACTAATTGCCAAGAGGTGTTACAAAAGTTGTATTTTAGAATGGAATTATAACCACAAGCCCAATTAGAGGGAAAGTAAGTAAAAGGGGAATAGATAACGTATATACATAAGTAACGAATCATAAAATGGACTCTTAATCGTTGATTTGGCTCTAATTTCTTATAAAGCCTTAAAATGCTTACAACCCGGTTACAATATCTGTGGACCTGATGACGTCACGTCAGCGCTTAGGTACGGTGCACAAAACAAGCATCATGGGGATAGTATTGTAAACAATAATAATTATGAACTATAAATAAAATATATTATACTTTTACTCTTTTATTCTTTTATTTTTTTATTCTTTTTCAAGAGAACGGGGAGGGGGCTTGACATTCCAGCGAGGTCCACAGATATTGTAACCGAGTTGTAAAATAAATCGATTCCCAGTTCATACTTTCTGCATCAGTTGGAAATCTATTGTGTAAGATTTGATTATTTTCTTGGTTTATTATTTATATAATGTTACCAAAATATAATAAAGAAGGTAGTGACGCATATGGATCTGATTTTAAAAACAATTATTATAGACGTATCCGTAAGTTCACACCTATAATAATCACGTACCCTATTTAATATAGATAATATATTTCTAAATTAACTAGCTTCTGTTAATTAATCTGACAGAAGAATTAAATTATTGTTGGTGATATTATCAACTATTAAAACACAATTAAAATTCATTTGAGAATCGGAGGAAAAAACAAAAGTTATCAAATTTGAATCAGTTGCGGGTCGTAGCAAGGAGATTTTATTCTATTCAGTTATATTTAGCACTGAGCAAAACACAGTTTTTTTTTGTTGAGCATATTATGCTAAGCAATTTGCAATGCAAGTTACAAATGGCAAATGTCGATTAATATGAAAACCGCAATCTTGTTGTTTAACGTTAAAGCCTGTTATAATTACTTAATTTATCTATTCTTCCAGTTTTTGTTGTCATTGTTTGTTTTCCTATCGTTTCTTTTTCTACAACATCCCAAAGTATAAAGATCTTTCACTTTTTTAAATTTGAAAATTTTCCGAAAAACTATTCTATTTTTAATTCCGTAAAAAAATTTGAAATAAAAAATAAAGCGAAATCGGTTCAGTCCTTCTTAACTGAAGCGCTTGCTACTGCCACTGATCAGGATGTCATTTATTTATAGATTATATCTCTGCACAGGCTTATTCTTTATAAAAGCAAGTAATTTAGAAATGCCCTAGTATATAATACAGCTTAATTTCGGAATAACTTTAGAAGTAGTCTTAAGTGCTGTAAGCACGTACAAGATTTTATAAACTTTCAAACTGGATGTTTTATAGTAGCCATATCTTTTTAATTGAGGTTTAAACCTTTGTGTCTGTAATGCGACCACGCTCCATATTGTCTTTCAGAATTTCTGAGTCACACTGTTCTTGGTTATAAAAAATAGTAACGACTAATAGACGACGGAATATCTAGAAATATATTTTTCTGTAGCTTTATTGCATAGTTGCTATACATATGTTTGTTCATAATACCGTGATTCTGATACCTGTTATGAAGTATTGATCGAACTAAAATGATGCACTTATTAAATCTGCGATTTACTTTGCTTCACAGTTTCAGGTCATTAAGAAATAGATGGTATTCTAGCATAGGTAAAATTTGCGAAAAAATTAGTGCATGTTACTTAAGAAAATATATTATTTTGTAAAATTATATTTCCAGCGGTGTTTGTATTATTTGTTTAGTATTTAATAGAATATGCTGTCATAGGTCGATGCCCGGAGACCAGCGGCGCCGGCGTCCGTCAGCCTTGGCTCTCCTACCACATCTGATGCCAATATTACAAATAAACTATTGGCAAGCTACTTGGCACTTCATAAGTGTCCCCCTCAGGGGTTGTCTACAAGTACATTTTTCAGATCAAAGACATTCTTGACATGATAGATTATAATACGACTAAGGTTAAAGCTGTCACTTACCACCAGTAGAACTGTATTCGCCAATGTATCGCTTCGTTAAGTATCGCACCACCACGGCTATAACAAAAGAAAACATTTTTATTGTAACGGACAGCACAGTGACTGAGATGGGCAGACCATTCAATAATAAGATTAGATTTTACGATGGAGTGTCGTGTATTTCTTGTTACGAGAAAGGCGAGGAGTAAGGCTCGTTCACATTCAAGGTGCGCGCCACATTCGCGTGGCGGTCAGCGTGTTTAACCAATATGTATGATATGGTATTAGTACCTAATTTTGTATTATAAAAAAGATGCTTTATTATTTTTGATTTTTAATGATATTATTAGGGAAAAAGTTTTTGTCGTTTGTACGCAAAAACAATAAAACAGATAATGATGAAAGTAATATTTATTGATGTAGTAACATGGAAGTCCAACAGTTATTATAACTTTAACAAAAAAAAACGACACACAGTCAAAACATATCATCTATATATATAACAAAACTATATCAACAAAACGGGATGTTTATAAACTATGTACTATCGAAAATGTGTCAACAGAGACCGCAGTTAGGTAACTACCGTTTTCTAAAACACGCCAACAACAACAACAAAGTTATTTGAATTTTTATATAACCTTTGTCGACCGTTCCTATATCAAAGAGTTCAATATATATTGACTGTAATAGCATAAACGCTATCAATACAAGACTTTAGCGACACGAGTTTAATTTCTTATGCAAGTAAGGGAACCCAAAAAAGTGTCTAAAACTTAAAAGTGCAAGCAAACGAAGCCGCACGATTAAGCTCAGATTGTATATTTACTTTCGTGAGCTTTGTAATCAACTAACCTAGCACTTTAAATCCTGTTAAGGAATATACTACTGAGACGGTCGGTCATTACTCAGGAGTACTTTACGCCAGACAGAAATCATTAAGAAAAAATATAGCTACAAAAAGAATAATTTCTAGTCACTTTTCAAAAAGTCTATTATAATACACAAGAAGTTAATAAAACGTTACATATATCAGAATACCTTGAATATCAGATCATTGTGCAGCTCTACATTATTATATCAATACCACGGTAGCCTTTAAAATTTTATTGGATGATTTCAAATGTATGAAATACTAAATGCAAGGAGGCATAAATATCTGAAAAGTTATACTACTAACAATAAACATTGATGCGAAGGAAAATTAGTTCCATATTTACTAGAAATTTTTAAATGCCGCTTTTAAAAAGAGTTTTCTATTTGTCAAATACAATGAAACAAATTCAGGTAAACAAATGCATATAGACAGATAACACTGAGAAAGCAGCAATTAGCAACTAATCACCAAGAGGTATTACAAAAGTTGTATTTCAGAATGAAATTATAACTACAAGTCACAATTAGAGGGAAAGTGAGTAAAAGGGGAATAGATAACGTATATACTGTATAAGTAACGAATCATAAAATGGACCTCTAACTCTTTGATGTGGTTTTTATTTCTTATAACGCTTGAAAATGCTTCAACAAATAAAACTCTGATCAATAAATCTATTCCCAGTTCATACTTTCTGCATCAGCTGGAAATCTTTTTTTTTTCAGTTTTGGTTATTTTCATAGTTTATTAGTTATGTAATATTGTTACCAAAAATAGAATTAAGTAGGTAGTGACGCATATGGACCTGATTATAAAAACAATTATTATAGGCGTAAACCTCTAAATGTTTACACCTATATATTTTTCCAATTAACTAATTTATTGCTCTGACATAGGAATTGAATTATTGTCAGTGATATAACTAATCAGTTATTTAAGAAAAAATAAAAAGAAATTATTCATAAACGTATTATTCATAAAAAGAAAACTTATGTCCTTTAACTAAAACAATAGGATAGATCTGTTTAACTATACATAAATTACACATTCTCAACATTGCAACAAGATAATCCTTAGCCGTGTGGTAGCTTGCATAGTCGAAAAGCACTAAACCTTCTTATACAATGTGTCCCGTCACCAGTGTCGGAGCCTTTAATGGTGTGAATTATGGCATTTTTCATCGACAAATTACCCCTGGTTTTTCTCAAAAAGCCAATTATTAAAAAAATACACAAAAAAGAAACTATTTGTTTTTCTTTCATTATTTTTTTCAATTTTTAATTCCAAGACAATTGAAACACGATGGCTGTGAAACTGTTGTCTACATGTTTAGCTATCATATGACACCTTTTTAATGTTGATAGGACATTTACATGAGTAGTGGTGGTCAAATTAGTATGAGAGCCTAGGTCTTGGTTACCAAGAAAACAAAATGGCGACCGTAAGACACAAACAAAATTTGAGTGGCACTTTGTCGATAAAAAATGCCATATTTTACACCATTAAAGGCTCCGACACTGGTGACGGGACGCATTGTATAAGGGCGTCGTAAAAGACGACTAATAATGCTAGAGGTAACCATCATAAACTTCCCATGGACCACAAAAAGGGCAACAGCGTTTTGGAATCAACGTCTCTTATTGCGATCGCCAGCCTGCCTATTATGCGTGGCGATTGTATGAAACCTTTTAGGGGGGAAAAGGAATAATCCAAGGAAACGACGTCTAGCCGTCGGCAGCTATTTCTAGCTACGAAAGCGGCCACGGTAACGACGGGGGTGCCCAGAAGCTACTGGCTACCATCAACGGTGACTCGACCTGGCAACCTACAGTTACAACACATGCATACGGTCTGACGTGAATCTTACAGAGTCAGAAGAAACTGTTGGTAAGTTACACTGAGATATATATCATTGGATTGTCTGGAGTCCGAAGAGAGGGGAGAGACCCGATAATCTTTAATTTTGGTAACTTACTTCACAACCGGGAAGGCACCAACAACAATTAGTTTTGCTATAATATCTACGCTTGGCAGGCGAGTTGAAGGTCGCAGTAAAATAACATAATTCAGAAAACGCTACTATGCTACCCATTTTGCGGTCTACAATATGTATAGTGATTACTCCCAGTACCCTTTTATGACACCCTTAAGTTGGTTGATGCATGCTGAGATCCAAAACCAGAGCCCTTGAGAACTGCACAGATGTGGATGATTTAAACAAGATAGTAGGCCGTACGGCGCGGTCTAAGTATTTTAGAACCCGCCGTTCCAAGTCAAAGAAACTTTTCAATCACCATCTTATATAACAAAAACATGAAATGAGAATCTGATAAACTTAGCGAATGCTTATAAGCAGTTTAATAGCCAGATATCTCATTTTTTTACAGAACAAAGGCAGGTGGTAAAGAAAACTAAAAGTATAATCTATCATTTTGCTTGGCGTTCGTAGATTATAAGAAATACTTAATTTCGACTGAGACCGTGACTTGGGCGATGCTACAGTCTATGCAAAAGTGCCAAGTTGACTACAAATATATCGAGATTTTGAAGTACCTGAACAAAAACACTCATTGTGTTGATCCGAGTTTTGAATCAGAGTTCAAATCCTATCCATCTGCAGCGAGGTGCGAGACACGAGACGTTGTATTTTCGAAACTAAATACTGCTGCGCTGGAGGATATCTTTGAGCTTCTGAATTGCAATGGATGCGGTATCAATATTACCGATACTGTAGGTTTTAGGGTTGATATCTTAGAAGACCTGTACACAATGCTAAAGGATTTTAGTAGTGTGTCCCAAAGATTGGGTCTCCAAATGAACATGGATAAGGAAAACTTATGTTCAATACTCATATTGTTCCTACGCCAGTAAATATTGGGAACATTTAATTTAAAGTTTTTGACCACTAACCTACCTAACTAACATACCTAAGACAAATGTTAGGTGTCCCATTAGGTGAGATGCTTTGAGATAGAATTCTCGTCCAATCCAGCTCTGAGTCTTCCGAGTCCGAATTACAAAATAGTATTATTCTAAATATTCTACTAAAGAACTAATAAATAAATTTTAGAAATATATTCTAGAAATAATTCTTAAATAGATATTTTTAGTGTATCATCCAATTGGTAACCGTGAAAAGAGGGTCTTTAATGGGTTTATCTTGAAAAGGTAGTATATTTAGTGTTTTAGTACTACTCAATTTTTACGGGGTAGTAACAATGCAAAACGGAAACAATAAAAAATATTGAAAGAAAGTGTTGCCAAGAAAAGTGCAAGACAAATAAGTGTCTTTTTCTTTATAGTTACGATGGTAAAATATTGTAATATTACGCAGAAGGATAATAGTATCTAAAAAGATCTGTAAATGGATTTCGCTGTATTTATATTTAGAAAACTCCTATCAAATTTCTTCTTTATAGCTACATCCGTCGACTGATTCGCCCGCTGTATTATGCTGTTGACATTAATCGATATAAGGACACATGGCATTTCTAGCTAAACGTATTAGCTCTGAGGCACTAAAGAAATATAGTTGATCATAAAGCTGTGAATAGATTGTGAAATTAGATTGTGAAAGATATACTTTACGCCGCACCTCCTCAGATGTGTCGTTTTATTGATTCGTGTGGCTAGCTTAACGTATTAAATATAAAGTTCATGGCAGCCACCTATGTTGTACGCGAATATCATCAAATTTCTTATTTGACATCTGATTCAACACTTACTTAAAGGTGTTTAAAAGTAGTTAACCTAGTAAATAAAACCGAACGTGCTAGACTAGACGGCTTTTGTTTGATTGAAAGTTTGACACGAGGTCAGGGGCATTGTGTGATTCATGTACATCAATTCAATGGACTACCTCAAAACAATCGATGTGTGTTAATTGAAGTTTCACAGTTAATTATTGAGGTTGACGACGTTGTACTTTCCTTTTTTTATGTTTTTATATTTTTTTCTAACACATAATGCAAATACACGTACATAAGGTCAACGTATAAGGAAATAATTTATGACTGTGCGCAAATTTTGACAGAAAATGTAGAATTTTGTCCTCTTATCAAAGCATGCAAAATGTACATGCAACTTGAGTCGAATATACCAATTATACTAACGAGCACTTTCGCTGCTGATAGTGAACAGTTCAAGGTGATCCACTAAACGTAATCCACTGTTAACTAACAACGTGCTAAAACCGATTAATCTGTGAAATTACCTTGTGAGAAAATCTAGATGGCCCGTCATAATGAACGCAACTCATCTCTTGAGCGATTCTTTAATTGATAATAATAAATTTTAAAATCTGGGTCATTGCACTAGGTGATGGATTATAAATATATTTATGTTTTAAAATTAAAATTAATTATTAAAATTATAATGTTTTATAGTTACAAACATCGAAAGAATTGTATGATAATGTTCCATTTATTAAATAAGTCCGCACACAAGTGCTACTCACAGCTTTCGGATGTTGTGATCTTTCATAAGCAAACTGGAATGTCACCGGTAACGAGAAGTAATAACGGGACCCCAGAGAGGATTAAATCAAGACTTTGGTGACTGAATACGGTAGCAAAAGCTAAATGTTAATTAAGAGCATCGCCCGAAACGATCAGACACGACCCTGGTCGCCACGCTGCCACCAGTAATTGGACATTCAACCGTTAATTTGCATTTTTAAAGTCTCTTAATAGTGTTATTTTTTGTCAAGTCTAATTAATCTTCCATCCTTGTGAACCCACTTTATTGATTGATAAAAAATGTGATTAACTTAAAGGATTTTCTGCTTTCACTAATACTGAATGCGAATGCTAATCAAATTTCACCCACTAAAAAGATGTAAACACATTTTGCGACATTCTTGTGATGAGCAACTGCTTAACATAACCCAGAACCGTAGAGAATCATATAAGATATTGCTTAGACTTGTTGAAATATGTTCCTTCAATGTTTAATCTAACTACAGATTTATCTTGGCACCCTTTTCTTGGTATTTATTAGTAACGTTTAATATTAACATGGTCTCTCTTTTCTTATTCGCGCTCTTTCATGTTACAAATATGTTCTATTAATAAAGCTAGGTTATTTAAATCTGTGAGTATCGAATATTTTGTCTGAGTAATCCGCTAGCTTGTGAGCGGGTACCCCGGCAGACAACTAACCGAATGACTCATGGCGATCGCTGTGGCATGCAGTTGATCCGCGCGCCCGCTCGCTATAAATACAACTGCAATTGACATTTCTTCGCTCCCGATCGCGGTACCGAAATGAAACGTTGTTTTATATCAACATTTCTATTCTGTCATAGCTCATTTAGTTTGAGTTATGGAATAGTATAGTTATATAGTTATGGTATAATAGAAGGAGAGTACACTAACCTGCCCTAGGAATATTTAAATAATTTTAAGAGGTATCGAGATACCAAAGGGTAAATCAACTCCGTCTAATTATGTTACATTCCGATTGCTTGATATATACATCATTTAAAACAGGATTAACGGCTGAGAATAACAAGGATTTGATTTTGATTTTAAGTTTAATTAAACAGATCTACTACAAACATTCTACCAAACCACGTTGTTAGATTTTCTATTTAAAAAGAACACCTACCTGACACAAGTAGAAAAAGAAATAAATGTTGAAAAAGCTTAATTTAAATGATCTGGTTGATTCTTTTATAATCAGCGAGATCATTTGACGACCGTTTGGTGCAACGGTAGCGATCCTACCTCTCGCACCAAACGGTCCTGAGTTCGAATCCCGGAAGGGGCAAATGTTTGTGTGATGAATATGAGCATTTGTACCTGAGTCATGGATATTTATATATGTTTCTTTAAATATTACACATCTATGTATTATATATGTATGTCTATCCGTTACCCTAATATCCATAACACAAGCCTTATAGTGCTTACTTTGGGCTAGATTAATTGTTGTGAATGTAAGAAATATTATTATTATTAATGACAAAAGATAAATATGTCTAACTAATTATTTTGACGACCGTTTGGTGCAACGATAGCGATCCTGCCTTTCGCACCGACGGTTCTGGGTTCGAATCCCGGAAGGGGCAAATGTTAGTATGATGAATACGAGCATTTGTACCTGAGTCATGGATGTTTTTATATATTTCTATGAATATTACTTATTTATGTATGATATATGTTTATCTATCCGTTACCCTAGTATCCATAACACAAGCCTTAAAAGTGCTTCCTTTGGGCTAGGTTAATTGGTGTGAATGTAGGAAATATTTATTTATATTTATTTATTTATTTATATTTATTTATTTTAAGACACAAATAGCATCTAAGCTATCTTTCTATTTTAACTGTTTAGCGAAGAATTTGGCTTATAACGCTACTTCTATTTAGCAGAATTTTTATAACACAAGCACTCAGACTTTGGAATATGTTCTAAAATAAAACAATATCTCATTTGATAATTTAATTTATCAGATAAGACAATAGATATAGCCCTCCTTTCCTGTACTGACTAATGGAAAGTGATTATATTAAGCTTGTGCATATAAATATTAAGAGGCTTTCCGGTTAAGATTTATAAATAAGCTAATTTTTAATAGTGATAATATAGTTATTTTATGTGTTACCGAACATTAGTTGGAAAATCATAATCTTTGAATTGGTATAGAAAATTATAGATTTGTAACTGGTTATAGTAGAGAAATGGTTAAAAATTTAATCTCTTGTAATTTTAAGCAAAACAATACATTGTAGAGAGCGTATAGACATAGTTTCTCGCTAAATTGAACTAGTGATTGAATTATCATGTGTAGAATCTGATAAAATAATTGTTATATGTGTGTACAGGCTCCCTAAGGGAAACCAAAACCAAAAAAAGAATTCATCTAACTCGATAGCTTATTCGTAAAAATGGAAGTTTCCGCAACAAAGTCTCTCATATCCATTAGTTCTTTCTTTCTTATTAATTTAAATGTCAATGATGTTAAATGAAAAACAGCTTTTCCAAATATTTCTTAAGCTGAGGAAAAATTTGAGGTCTCGATGAGATAAGAGTTTTTAAAAGTAATAATTAAAAACAAACAATTGTCAGAACCAAAACTTACAGGCAATTTTAACACATATGAAACGCCTCGTCTTTCAGATACTGCGCCGATTCCTTGTGCAAACGTACCTAATTATTATATTTGTTTGGTATATAAGCATTTAACCACTACATTTTTATATCTAAATTCAACTGGTCTCAAGGGTCCAGCATGACCCATTATTTTATTAATTTATTTAGAGATACAGAACAGAGAATACACGGCACATTCAATTAGACACGTGAGTAAGAGTATTGGACTAAGCAGAGTCGCTGAAAGAAAACTTATGGTATTAAAATAGGTAATCGTGTCTAACTAAAATTCCGAAAGAGTTGGGAAGATGATAAAAACTTACACCAATCAGTTGTCGTTTACAAAATCAAAACGATGTAGGTGGAAAAGACGTCTAACGTTTAGGTATCTAACCAAATAACGTAATAATTTGATTTTAATAATAGTAATTCCAGTCAGCATTCAGCTATTACGATGTTGTTTACAGGCCGTCGGCTGGCCTGCGGGCGGCCGCGGCGGTGGGTTGTTAGGCGAGTTCAACTCACTTCTTAATCACATAATCGGCCGGTCAATGATTGATTGTCTTGTAATTGCGTAATGAATCGTGCTTTACTTAAGCGAAGCTTACATAGAAATTATGCGTATATTATGTTTTTGAACAGTCTACTTTGTAATCTATTAATATTGATCGAGAGATCTCAAGGGGTACATACTAGAGTTGCAAAACTATTACTAGAAAGGAAATTAATCTGATTGATTGTTAATACTGAACAACCCATTGCTATTTCACTACTTTCAGCACCAACAAGCATGCATGTATGCATTCAAACACCAACACACATACACATATAATCAAACATACACCCACATAAACGCACACACCCACACACACAGACACATACACACACACACACATGTCCGAACTCACATTTAAACCATTAATTTAATGATTTTCTTTTTTATATATTTTATGCATGTTTTCAATACAATTATTTTTTTTCTATTACAATAATTTATCTTAATGATTTTCGTTCATTTATACTTCAAGGGTTCAGTGCATTTGTAACTTTTTATAGTAAATGCAGAAATCAAGTAACAAAAACCCAAATGTTTTGTAATCTTAATATATTTCATCAAACGTACCTAATTATTATATTTTTTTGTTATTTAAGCATTTAACCGCTACATTTTTATATCTAAATTCAACTGGTCTCAAGGGTCCAGCATGACCCATTATTTTATTAATTTATTTAGAGATACAGAACAGAGAATACACGGCACATTCAATTAGACACGTGAGTAAGAGTATAGAAGTTCTTTCACGAAAGTAAGAATAGATTCTTATTTATCAAAGGTAGAACAAAAGCCCGATGACTTAGAACTTATAAAGTCATGGTAAAGTTGTTGAGATTCAATGAGTCATTGTAAATTCATTAAAAACCATTTTATCTAATTTATCTCAAGAATCATTGTCAAATCTATCATCAATTCATCCGAATGGCTGCGTCTTAGCGTTAGGAGATGCTGAAAAATGTGTTTAACCACGATTCAATCGGTCATCAAAAATAACATATCAATTAAATACATCAACTCTTAATTGCTGCGAACATGTCCGAAGTAGTGTTTCCAAAAACGACATGACCAGTAACTCTATAAATCAATTTCTCCCAATGTTCAGCTTTCGCCAGGTTATTGTTTACACTTTCTATTCAACACGACTATTAGTAATTCGATGGTAGCATTTCACAGTTTCTTGAATATTATTAATGGGATTAGAGGAGTGTGTTATGTCAAGTAAGTCATTAATAGCTCAGAGTAATTTATTTGATACTTGAATGTTGTTAATAGCTATTTGATGTAACTAAAACTGATCACGATCGTGCGTGGTACTGTTGTAAAGGTAAGCGCTAACAGACTGATAAGATTTTAACTTCGTATAGAAAATTGTATTTTAGTATTGAAGTAACAATTTCTTTAAATAATAATATAACTTCGCACGTGCACTTATGAATGTGCCATGCCGATGGTCATATAAATATAAAATAGAAAAGAAAAAATGAAGCTTACGTATTTTCTTGTCAATTCTTCTTTTTAGTAGAAATCGATCCTGATTACGCGTTTTATTTCACAGCGATTAAAACAGAATACCTTAATCATAACATCATAAGTTATATCACTGTTAGTAGACGCAAAACGTTTTACAAGCAGTGCCATTTACCATAGAAGCTGAAAAAGCTGAAGCTTAGGGCGGCTAAATTGGCCTAGAATATTGCACTATTACTTACTTTTTTTCAGTAAGTAATAGTGCAGTAAAAACAAAGCTTTGCTTTTCTTAGTTTTAAATATACCCGAAAGTTGTAAAAATAATCTTTAAACTAGATTATTCCCTAAAAAAGGAATTAACGTTATTGTGAACAGTGAATCTAATTTTAGAGGTCAGTAGGGTAGGCAAAAATTTTACAGCTTTGGGGCGGCAAATGTGTAAATTCAGCACTGTATACAAGTATATACGTATTACCTATATTTCAATTCAATAGATTATATAATTAAAAACAAAAGGATACAATCCAAAATATTGAAATGTTATTAATAATTTAATGTAAATGTTTGGGGATACTGTTTATTAAATGAAACTAATAGTCATAGGTACAGATGGAAATAGTTTATAAATACACATTATTGAGGAAGTAAATAGTTTTGTTTTTATTTAGAAAGAGGCATTAAATCTAAGAAAGGGTGGTACATGAAAAGGATCTTAGCAGACCTTTCAAAAAATTTTGGAAGATTTTCAATTCCATACACAGATTTAAAAAAATACATTTAGGAAGAAAATGGACACTAAAATACTTCTAAATCTATCCTTTTTAGATACAAATACTTCTATCGGATCATCTAAGGTTGAAGTAAAATACTTTTTCCATGCATAGAAAATAAGTACAGTTTTGAAAACCTCGTGAAACTAAAATCGGCAGTTTTGTTTTCTTTGACCATTAAACTAATTTCAATTTTCCTACATCCTTTAACTACCATTTAGTGAATATAATTCTTGCTCATATTTAAATATAAATAAATAAATATCTCTTACATTCACACCAATTAGCCTAGCCCAAAGTAAGCACTGTAAGGCTTGTGTTATGGATACTAGTTTAACGGATAGACATACATATATAATACATAGATATGTAATATTCATAGAAATATATAATAAAAACACCCATGACTAAGGTACAAATGCTCGTATTCATCATACAAGCATTTGCCCCTTCCGGGATATAATAAGAATTAGATTCTTATTATAAAGTGAGCGATAATGCCCTATAGAATAGTGTGAGCAGTTTCATTTATCAGAAAATGTGTCCTTACACAATGCGAATCATCTAAAAGATATGATTTGTAGACGATTTTAGTGGAGACTAAATTGCGTTGTGACTAATGTAATGTGTAAAATGTATAACAGCATGTGACGAACCACACTATGAAATCATTAGCTAAATGCGACAATATGTGGTAATATTAGTCCATGGGATGAATTGCTTGTATTGGATGCTTTACGTGTAGTTAATTTTAAACTGCTTAAATTTACTACGCACTCCGAATTGTATTTTTAATACACTTTACATAAATTATAAAGGGGTCACCGTGTTGACATTGAAACACTAAATCCTCAGGTGGCATACACACGTAACTTAATTGAATTATTTCAATGGGTGTCACAAGTGACACCTTATAATTGAATTAAGTTAATGCTGATTGAAGTTACGTATTGGCAAATTGTAAGCAAATGGGATTAGGAATTACTTAACAGAAATTATCTATTACCTAAGCTTAACCGTACCGAAGAAAAACCCACAAGCGGAAATTTGTAGGTTATCAGTAATTTGTTTTTCTTTTGAACATAAACATTTTTTTATATAATCACTTAAAAAAATATTTTTATTTACGACATATTATTTACGACAGAAACACTGCTTGGGTGAATATTTTATACAAGCACAATGATCGTCATTCTGTAAAGTCAATATCTTTGAAAATATGTAAACAAATCTTACTTGAGATGGAATGCGTTAGACAAACAAAATACATAAGAACAATGGGTGCATGGGTAGATTTGCACGTTATCAATGTTTGCAAGAGGATCAGATTCGTGGAATCAACCAGTAGACTATTGACTCGACAGTTATCACTGGATATTTTACATGACATACAAGATAACAGGTGTAAAAAATTACCATCGACAAACAAAGACTTGCAAAGAGGAATTATTCATAGTAACAGCCATGAAATACCAGGCCACAATGTCAAAAATGTAAATAGTTTAAGGAATGTAAAAAACAAATTGAAATTGTTTGAGATGGGATCAAGTAAAGATAAAAACACATACTTAGAAAGATAGTGTAGTAAAATTTTATCAATTAAATTCCCGAAGTCTGATCTGTATATTTAGATTGATAGATCAGTAGCCCCTATTTTTCTGATAAGGTGCTAGGAAGATGAAAGTAATTCTGAGAAAACTACTACTTTTCTTGATACCTAAATGATGTTTGTCCCAGCGCATACAATTTATGATATCGGCTTTTCTATGATAAATTTGTTAATTTGGGTCACTTAGGTCAATAATCTGACCTCATATAGGAAATTTTACCGATAAAACAAATTCCGTGTTCAAGGTACAGGTACAGATTCTGATAGGTAAATGTGGAAAACTATAAACTGAATGTGATATAATCGTCGCTGTTACTGATTTCTATAACACAACACAAGTGTTTGTAAATTATGTTTATTTGTCAATTCGTCATAAAATACTGTAAACCGCACTCATTCGAGCAGTAGCTGTATACCTATGGATGTAAAAAATAGGATAGATATTATTATATATTTTATATTATTATTATTTATGATTTAGGTACAATTATATTTAATGTAAATTTTAGTAATGAATTTTACTAAAAGACTGTTAATCATGCCAAATGAAAACATTATCAGATTGGATCGAAATGAAGAAAAAAAAATAAGTCAATTATATTTCGATATTTCATAAAATTATTGACTGATTCATTGATAAAGCTATTTTATTCGTTAAAGACGACTCACTAACAATAAAAAGAATTAAAAAACAATAGGCCATAGTTAATTAGGTATCATTAAACTTCTATAAATATAGTGCATTAATTTGTGCAATACTTACGTTTACATTTTATAGATAACTAACGTTACTTCTGTAGGAAAGCACGTACATACAGTAACGAATCCAGCTTCCTCAACAACTGAATTATAACAACAAAATAGCTCTTTTCGTTGAGAAACGTACAGCATTGTTATGAATAAACAAATCTATTCGTTGAAATACTCTGAGGATTTAATTTAAACTCTTAAATGGCATAATCTGAACTGTCTGGGCATATTTCACTATGAATGCAGTTTAATAATAACCATATTTATTTGAGAAACAAATCTAATGTATATACTCATTTTACATAACTATATGTAGAGATACAAATCTCGACATTTCTAAGAAAGAACTTCTAATGACCATCGTTAACCAATTTATAATTTAAGAAGATCCTTGAAGCACAGTAATTAAATTAAGTGTCCCAATTATGCTGTGGTCGTTTTCAAATAAATCACTACTTCTTTTTGAGCCATTAAAACATAATTGATTTCGGCATCACCTCTAACAAAAAGGGCACTAAGTGCTCGGTTTATTAAGACTGGCAGGTGAAATCGAAAAAAAATGTTTCTAATATAAAATGCAATAAGGAATTTTGCTACAAATGTAGTATAATTTTTTTTAAGTTAAACTCTAACTAGAATAATAAAAATGCATTAAATCACAAAACAATTTTCATGAATAATTCGATTCTTTCTTCATGAAAAATATATAATTCACTTACCAGATTTGCCGCAGCGTGCGCTCCCGAGCACCACAACTCTCAGTCGATTAACAGTCATCTTCATTTGTTCGTTTAGACAGTAACACTGGCACTTTAACTTAATTTTATAATCTGTGCATTGAAATAAATGTGGCAATTAGTGAATATCCCGCGTTCCAATTTTGAAACTGGTCAGTTCACGATGACGACAACGCAGTCAGCTGTTTTATGAATGATGGAGGCACGCGCGCACTACGCACCTGCTTGCGAGCGACTGCCGTCAAACACAATTGGCGCAACACGCAGTCAGACAAATGAATAGTGAATATATATCTGTTGCGGGGGTTTTTGTTGCACTTATCTTATTTTGTCTGCATTTTAAGAGCCTGTTAGTCGCGTTTGAAATGAAATGGATAATTAAGAAGCTAGTGTTAGCTTAGCCTCACAATTTCTTTGACTCCAATATCACTTTTATAGTACTAATTTTTATTCAAAACAAAAAAAAAAAAACACGTCTTGAACTTTAAAATTAACTTCAAATTACTTTTAATTTTTTTCCTATACATTTCCTTAACTATTGAATAGATTTAATTGATTACATTTGTCTAATAAAGTTTTAAACTAATTAGTTATATCCACTGATAAAAAGTGGGGTTTGAATGGAATTTTCAAGACATACGTGGCATGTTATATAAAATTGTTATGTTTATAAAGTAAAAAAAATAGAAAACCTATGAAAATTAGTACCGTAATCTTACAGTATACGATGTATCTCGTGAAGGATGAAAAATTACTCGGTGCTAAAAAACCGAACATGTTGCAATTATGTTGCGCGAATTGCAATGCCCCGTGACTAACTTAAGCGTAAAAATCTAATTAAGTTAACCTCGAAAATTCAAAGCCTGAACAAAGAAATGAAAAGTTTAGGGTTGACATTTTTGTAAAATTTATATCAATAAAATATTGTGAGTTAAGTTTTTTGTTTAATTCTTTTAGTTTTTTTTGTTGATATCAAGTTTGTATCATGCAGTTTTCGATTAAATTATCGTTATATTGTATCCGCAATTTTTCACTATTTTATGTTATAGTATGGTTTATCTTGATGTTATTTTCTCGCACTTGTTGTGTCCCGTAATATGTGTGGAAGAAAATAAAAAAAGTGTCTATGAAGAATAAAAAAAAATATTTGTGTGATAAATACTAAAATTTAAACGTGAGACAAGGGACTTTATTACCTATCACTGATTTATATTAAACAAGTGTCCCAGAAGCCGACGTCAAGTCGAAAGCGGGTCATAGACTAACTCATATGTTATCAGAAAAAAAATCTAAATACTAGATTTTTTTTAAAAAATCGATAAAATTTACGCCGTTGCACGGTACATATTTATATATATACTGCGTTACTTTAATATCTACCACACAAGACTTTCAGTGGTTTCTTTGTATCTATTAAATTAGTATTATTAGTTATTACCTTAACAGTTGTCTGTAAATTCCTATTGTTATGCTAACTAATTATACTTTCAAAAGTTATATTACCGCAAATACCCTTTGATAACCCTGACAGAATATATTTAGAATAATAAATTTAACTAACATATATGTATATAGATTGTAGATATCACGGTTACATGAAAATCAGATAATAATCTATGTGGATCAGCGCTAATGATATTACTTATGGCACATTATAACAAATTAGGATTGGTGAGTATTATTTCTTTGTTTCGTGTAAATATTATCAACGACATAAATTACACTTTTGATTGTGTAAAAAACAGGAAAGTGTGTTGCGTTACAACGACTAGTCGTAAATGAAATAAAATCGATGAAATCATTGTAGTATCGTCTTATCTATGTGAACCTAAAAACCAGATAGCGACAAGTTGTTGTCTAAAAAGCTAAACTAACCTCACTATAATTTAATACAATGTAATTCAATTTCCATTAATCAATTTTTATTTAATAGTGAAAAAAAAGACGAGCAACGATGTTCGTCCTGAGAATAATTTTTTTAAAAATAAAAAAATTATCACAAAGGTTTCATTTTAAATTATAAATCAACTGTTACATGTTTCTGCTGTCACAAAGTAAACATGCACCTTTATCTTATCAATTCCTAACTAATTTTGGCTTTGTATACCTTTCTTTTGAATTGTTTAATAGCTGGTAATACTTTTTTAAATTTCTCCTATGAGTGGACGTGTTGAAAACTAGAAGACCTTGATGGAGCAGAGCTGCATAAAATATGTGACTAAAAATGTATTATTAGTAACTTAGCAAACCCACCATTAGGTCCATCTGGTCATAGTCCATTTTCCCTTAGGTATGTAGTCCATTTTCCCTAAGGTATGTATCGAAAAGGAAGGCCTGTCCTCTAACAGTGGGATTTAAACAAATTGATGTTGATTATCAAAAGTGGAACAAGTATTTTCATTCGTTTTATTAGTGAAATTAACCTGTCATTTACCTTTAATAAATACGACCATTAAATCGGTTTAGAAACCTCATTTCTAGGAGGTAGGCGTATCAATAATGATAATATTGGCAAGTAAACATCATTTGTGATAACCCAAAAACAGTATAGATACGATTTTAAATCATTTGGCATTTTTGAGTAAAATAATATAAAATAATTAATTATGTTTTTATAGTCTGCAATTTACATGCTCTGCTTTTTCTTTATAGTAATATAATATTTTTATATTTATTCGGTGAACGACATTTGAATCTAGTTTTCAATGAACTTTTAAAGTAATGTACGATTATAAATAGGTGATTTGAAACAAAGATATGATATGTTACATACATAGTATGTGTGTAGAAAATAATTTTTAAACTCCGGATTTCTGCAGCTTAGACATATCGCTGGTTTCAACTCAAAAATCTGTCAAATTGAACTTAATATGGTAAACGATCTGAACAGAGACGCAACGCAGACATCGCGCCACCGTTCACTTCAAAGAGATACAATTACATTTTTTGAAATTTGAAAACCTTATTCTATTAAATGAAAAGTTTTTAGTTTCGTCGCTATTTTCGCAAACCAGCGATATCATTGTATGTCAAAACATGTTTTGACATGGTTACCAGAAAAAAACTTCACCTATTTCTATCTGTGATCTTTACCTACTTATAAAATGGTAAAGTGACATTATTGTAGTTTTCAATATTTTCCTTAGATTTTTTACTGATAGGAATTTACATGCTTTATGTAGTCATTTAAGCAGTATCATAAACAAAAAAAGTCTAGAAACATCAATAACTCGTGCTTTTTAAATTTTCTTGTTTTTTTTTTATTTCTTTTTACGCTATCGTACGTTTCTTTATACGCTAAAAGTATATTTATACAGTGAAAGGTAAAAATGTGAGGGTTTTAAGTTTTGTTTGTTTTTAACAAGTTTAAGATAGCGGTTCGATATTTAAGAATTTTAACAAGCTCTTTGTTAGTGTCCCTAATAAATGCGCAGACGGCTACTCCTGATAGAATAACAAACATCTACCTAATGCTAAATAAAAGAAATAATATAGTGATTTATTTAACCTTCAGTGGCCAGATTTTGCGCTGCAGGATCAAAAATGAAAATTTAAACCAAGCCTAACGGTTCATTAAAAATAAAAATAAATGAAAGGCTATTTTTATCAGTATAAAGAAAGCAAAACTAGATTTTTCGTTTAAGTGAATAATTTTTTTGCAACATTCATTTTAAAAAAAAAATATTTTGAGTAAGAGTTATGTCTAATGTTTTAAGTTTTGTGTTGAAAATTGGAGCAGAATATAACAATTTTTTTTTTAATTAGCTAAATTACACACTAATACCTACTTACTCGTAACTATTATAAAGTACTACGATTGAAAACATTTGAATATGCAGTGACGTCATTTTAATTATTTACAAATTAGATTTTACACGATAAGCTCATATCATTAAATATCTAATCGTTTAATATTTTACACCAATATTGTTCTTATTAGTGAATACGTAAAAAATATATCCTCGATTAAAAAATGCAGACGGTCAGTGACCTTTTCATCACGGATGTACTCAGCGTCAAAATGCGACGAAATAAAAACAAAAGTGGAGATGCGCAGACGACACCTGCGGGATTTATAAGTCTTCTTGTGGTTTAGTTTACCGCTCCCCTAGCCCTTTCACCCCCCCTAATATTACCAGTTAGGTTACTAGTAGCAGTGGTTACTAGAACCAGCGTCAGCTGAAGAAACCCCTGATTGATTTTATATATTCCACGTGGTTTCATTTCCGTCGGCTGAGACTTACAACCTAGGTCGCTGGTTCAAATCCGGCTCGACGGACCAATATTCAGCTGAGGTTGTATCTCAGCCAACGGAAATGAAACCACGCGATACTTTGTACTAAGAACTATATAGCAAAAACTCAATTATAAGTAAAACAAACAAACAGTAATATATAAGAACATTGGCTCGAGACCCTATGAACGCCATCTATGGAAACATTTTTGAACTAAAATAATAACTAAACCTATATTACTAAAAACTAAACCTATATTACTTTTTTATGGACTTGAACATGTACTAATATCTTCTTACTATTCAGATGAGTTCTTTTTAAAATATGCTATAGAGTATTTGACAGAAGCGTTTAATTTTTACAAGTGTTTCTTTAAGTGAATACCAGAGCTACCTTCATGTCCTTGGTTACTACATATGTGGGGTCGAGTCTCGGCTGACTCTTTGTGACAGGTTGAATTTTTTTCTATCTAAAGGTTTTTTTTTAAGAAAGTGAACAAGACAAATACAAGTTAAACTTAATATTATTGTGAACGTTGCAAAATGATGTCTTAAATACAGTATTGACAAAAAATTTACATTCATTTAATCTACTTGTTCTTCCTAAACTTAACTAATGACTACATTCTTAAATAAGTTATTTCATTATTACATTTCATTTAGGTAATCTTATTTTTTGATAGGCATACAAATATTTCATTTATCAAATTTAAGTAATAGTGATAAGAATTCAATTCAAATTACAAAATAATCAACTCATTGGGTTAGCTTTCTATTATTATATAATTAAAACATTAAATTTATCGATATAAATCTACAACTATGCCAAATTTAAAACCAGTTTGGTTTCATTTCGTATTTTAGGTTTAAATAAAGCAACGTTAACCACACCCATATTTTTTATTAAAAGTATCTAGAAAATAATTGTTTATAAGCATTTTGCTTCATCATTATGATAGATGCAAGAACGCATCAGATTAAAGTGTATTAAATATCTTATATAAAGTTGCTATGATCTAAGTATTTACTTTCATGCGACCGAAAATGAACCATAGTCGCAGTATAAAATGTCCATTCAAACAAGTACATCCCAACATTCAATACCCACGATGATCGGTATCCTGGAAACCGGTAAAGTAAAAAATAGCCATACCAAATTACCAAAATCGTGACCGAAAGAAGAAAGTATTATTATGCTCCTTTTTCGATAATGATCTTTTTTACTTAATACTTTTTGTGTAAAATTTTATTCTTTTTATTAAGAATAAAAATTGTATGGGTTATGGTTTAATTTTAAAGAATGGATATGCTTTTGATAAAAATAGATTTGATCAAATTCTCTTAAATTGATCTTAAATAGCCAAAGTTAGATATATGAACAACGAAAATATTGTAATATAATTATTTTGGTATTTTCTGTTCTCTTTTCTCTTAGGCAACGCGATAAAATTTTAAAACCATATTTTATTCATATATTCGTTTATAGCTTATGTAATATAGTTAATTTTATAAAGAAAATTTACACTTATTGGAATGCCAATAACTAATATTCACTACATAATCTTTGTAACTTTATATAAATCATCTTTTCTATTTTTAAATGACTTACAAATGTAAGTCAACTAGTTCTCAAAATTAGTTTAAAGCAACAAGCTTTTAAATGGTATTTGCATTTTTCATTAGAAGTGACTATTGTAAAAAGAGAAGTGTTTACATTTATGTAGTGCTTCAGATGTGTCACTTTATTGGTTTTATTTCTTTGGTGTTAAAGTTCAATATTGAATCCACTTTAGCATTCTCACCGACCCACAAAATGTTTGCAAAAATTAGGTTAATGGATACTTAAACATTCATAAACAAATGACTACAATCGTCTTCGCCATATTGAAATCTTGATGGGGAATCGAAATTCAAGGAAATATATTGAAATACAGTTTTACTTACTGTGTGTCTGTTCTTAAAAATACTTTTATTTCTCGATATTTGGTCAATTTTAATATTTTAAAAAATCAATATGAGAATTTATTCCAAAACCAGAATAATGATAATGAGAGGATTGAGTGTTAGTTTTAAATGTTGAAACTATCCTTTCGTCTTTAAGTTTAATTTGTTTGGTAGTACTTAATACTATACTATTATTAGGTTATTAAAGTATGAAGCAAGATTTTAAAAACAATAATAAAATCTTAACTAAAAAGATATAGTCTCATTTGCACAATATAGATGATTCCTTCCTTTTTTTATAGCTAATGTAAAATAACTAAAGTATCTTTTCGTAGGCACCTGTTTGTTGCATTTCACAATTAAATATTTTGAAAAATTATCAAATTCAACAAAAATACCTAAGTCTAAAGAGGATTATTTCGTCACGATAACGAACTGATAAATTTAATATCAGCTTTAAGATGAATTTTTTAGCACTCAAATTTATATGAACGCCACAATCGTTAGGTTTTACCTTTGAGAAAAAGGCTATCTCACTAAGTAAATTCTAAGAAAGTTCGTAGGGATTAATAATCCCAAACATACCAATTCACAAGATTTATAAAAGGATGCCTAAAAAGTGAGTAATGTGTTTTTTTATATATTATTATTTTACTTCCGTAGAAAACTTGATCAAAACTATAATTAAAATGACCGGGCACCGAACCGTAACGCATAACAATCTTCCTTTGTATTACGCTCCCATCTACCTAATCAGTGAGGTAGATATCCATTCAATAGTTATATTAATATCCATCAGACCTGAGATCTCACCGTAATCCTAATTACATTTAAATAATCAATTATGTACGAGAGATCGATATTTTAAAAGGAAAACGACACGGCGGATGCAGGTACAACAGTAAAGTATGAGAGTAAAATTGATTAATTTTCTCCACTTGCTTCCCTCGCATCATTATTTTGAATGATAAATTTGGTAATAACGACTGGACTCTGGTCTTCGGGCGCTACCATATATGAATATTTAAAATCCATAAGAAAGTATTTCACTTTATATTTTTGGTTTTTAATAACCTCCGAATTAGTGAGGGACTGACGTAACATGCTACTTAAGAATTAAATTATGCTTACAGTTGTGTTTATAATTTTTATAATTACTTGTGTTTGTGAAAATAACTGTAAGAACAAGAGTAAAGGTTGTGACACAAGAACATATTTAAATATAAAATTATAGAAAGAAAAATTGTTCAAAAGGCACAGTTTATTGAAATATCTTAAAATGGCGAAAAAAAAATTATATAATATTTTCTGTGTGAAAAGTGCTAATTAATGAAGGCATTGTTTTCGGATACATTTGTGTTGTTATAATTTGATCTTTATTTAATAAATAAATAATCACACTTGATGCTTTGCGTAAGTAGTTCACAATATTTTATTAATCTATTATAGTATTAATATATTGTAGACTATTATATCGGAATCCCAAAAATACAAAAGAAACCTGGTAAAAATCTTGTTTTTTTTAATACTAAGTGTGAATTCCAGAGGTCTCTTGGTTGTTAAGACGTGTAGACATGTTCTTAATGATAAATTATCCAAATAGTTTGTACTTTTAGAAAATTTCTCATACTCTATATTGTTTATGAGACTACTTCCTACACTCTGCATATTCAAGAAAACTTCCTACGTATTTACACAATCACGATCCCAAAAATAGAATGGATTTATAACTGCGCTTATTAAAATAGTTTTATACATTACATGTCATCACTAACCGAATCATCTTGCTGCGGGCGGAACATGAATAAGCACACTTTTTATTTTAAAGTAGCACTTTTTGACTGACTTGCCCCAATTCGTTCCGTCAACGTACCGTGGACGAGCCGCGGACGAGTCGTCTCCGTACATTTATCTCCATTAGTCAATGCTGAACTGAATTAACCAAAATATGATTAAACAGTGAAAGTATATTAACCTTTCACAAAAACTTATGAAAAAATATATTTATAACGATATTATAACATTTTGTTAGCTATAACATATATATGTCTACATTTACACTAATATTATAAAGAGGAAAGATTTGTATTTTTGTATGTTTGTAATGAATAAACTCAAAAACTACTAAGCCGATTTCAAAAATTCTTTCTCCATTGAAAGGCTACATTTACGCTGAGTAATATAGGCTATATTTAATGCTAGAAAAATTTAAAGAATTTTATCCCAACGCGAAGCCGGGACGGGCCGCTAGTTATTAATATCTTTTGATCTATAATTTTAAGCATTCATGTAAGATTTTTAATAGTAAAAGAGAAGTTTCTTTTTCAACACACCACGTTGCTAAAAAATAATTGCTTAAAATTTACAGTGAAACATATAAAACAGTTCATGTAAGTTTACATTTTACCTAAAAAACATTTATATGATAGGCCTAACCTACAAGAGGCGGCATATAATAATATGCATCTCCTAGAACAATGGTTATATGCCTGTTATCGGTATGTTACGCACTGTTCACACGTGTAACAAATAAACTTTACGTCATCAAACTATGATAAATGTATTATAAACTAAAAACATCAACGACAACCCTAATTGAACTTATTATTATCAAAACATGACATATTAACAAAATCGGCATATTATTTAATTAAAATGAAGACGTAAGTATTCCCTACGTACTGTTTATAAAGTAAGTTCAGATTAAAATTGACTTTGTAATTAATCATAATATGATGTTTTATTTACAATTTTACGATAGATAAATAATATTGAAAACAAAAGTTATGATAACATAAGTAGAATACTATATGGTAGACTTAAAAGCTAACTATGTCGACAATGTCAAAAATATACAAACACTGATCATCCATGATCCTCATCAAACATTAGAGCTTAAATTTCTCGACATAAATATATATACTTCATTGTCTTTAACAAAAGAATACGAAATTGACTGATGAATCAAATAATAATGCTCGGGAAAGCACAACCTCTAAATAAACAATGACACGATTTAATTTTGTGACTCGATAAGATTTTTCATAAAGGTATTTTTAACCAGTAGACTAATTACCCTTGAGCGAAGACACACGGTATATTTTCTATATGAAATATTTAAACCTATCTACATTATACATATTATAGATACTTATAGATGATGTCATTCCTATACATTGTATTTCAAAAAATCAAATTAATTATATATACCTAGGTGATCTGATACTATCTACATCATAAATAAAGGTGAAGAGGTTCTTATAATTATTTTTTTATTTGCAATAATTACGTTTTATGATTTGATTCATATTATTTTAGTTCCTTTGTAAAAGGGTTAATATATGTATTAAGAGGCTATCCAATATTCATCGTTTCCTTTCCGATTATGACCTCAAAATCTAACACTACAGTTCCTACGTTTGTCCGTGTATCGACGAATGCCTAATGGGAATATATTATGAATGAAACCAAACACAACTAGCATTTTCTCATTGCCCTCCGTTCTGGAGCATTTAATGTATAAAACTTGAGCAATCTCCTTAAAAATATTAAATCAAACGCGTTAGCATTTGCTTATTTGAAAACTCACATTAAATCATTAGACCTCTCAATACACTGAAACTGGGCACCAAGATGAATTGCTCTCTTGACGAACTTTGGTAAAAAAGATGCCTCGTTATTCGATCTCACAGCCCCTTTTGTTTGCTCCATAGCCCTGTCAAGTGATTAAATTCATAATTGTATCGTATTTCTGATCGCAAAGAGACAAAATTATTTTCATACTACGAGTATATCATTGAAACCACTCTATTAGGCCGGTTCTACCGACCGAAGAGAACAAAATTTCTTAAAATTTTCTGCCTTTAGATTAATTTATGTACGCATGAAATATATGTGCAAGCACTAAAAAACGTAAACTTTAGGCAGTCTTATTATGTACCATTCGGTATCATAGGTATATTTTTTACTACTTTAAATAGTCAATTTATATCATAGATATTTAAAAAATACAATACAAATTATTTTTCTCGGCTAAGCATTGCAGCATCAAAGTTTAAAGTGTTGCAGCTGACAGAAGACTTACGAGGCTTTACTGCGGCTTCGACAGTAATGCGTGCCTGTCACGCGACAACCGGATGTCAGTACAACCACTTCTTTAATTTCACAGCAAAGTTACCAGCATTTTTTACACGTATAGAAAATATTTATCGTCTGCTTACTGTTATTTTTCATTACGTAGTAATGGATCAAACCACAACTGTTTAAAAATCTATAGATAAATATAATATTTTATTTTTAAAGAAAAATACTAGAAAAAAATCGATTCTCAGGCGTGTACTGAGAACCCGCAACCCGCAACCTTTGAAAGTCCGGTCCAATGCTCTCCCAATCGAGCTACCGAGCTTTGTGAACACTCGTCGAAATTTTCTAGTATCATTCTAATTTTACGCTATAGGCCAGCATTGTCTTATCAATGTGAGGAACCTCCTCTCGTATTCGAAAGAAACATTTTTACAAATGTTTGGGCAATCGATTAAGATGATTTCAATGCTATCTTATAAGATAAATAAATTATTATAATAGCAAAATACTAGAAAAATCGACAACTGAGATATTGAATTCACTTGTGAGCCGAGTGGATTTTTTCTATTATTTTTCTGTTAAAATAATTTATTTTATAAGATAGCATTGAAAAAAATGCTAATAATATATAAAATTATAAAATATATCATTTTTGTTAAATGTTTGTGTACGTTGTCAATCACCGATTACCATTAGGAACAACGCCACCGAAATTCAAGACCGCGAAATGGTCAAGTCAACAATAGACATAGGTTATTAGGTACATTAACTCCATCTTCCCTAAGAGAGTCTCCGAATGGTCGTAGATTTACTACAACAGCGCTCTAAATAAAGATTGATATTAACTCATAGTATACCGTTATAATTTTAGGGTTGGATTTATTGTTTCCACATCTGGAAATTTAAAATTTTATGTATTTTCTTTTTTAAAGGTTTGTTAATTACCTTTTATCAACAATTTAATCAACGAAGCGAAGATATAAACCTAGGTCGGTTATGTCGTAATTGTCGTACTTCTCTATGTACTATGTCCTACGTCCTTTACTTACTGTCAAAGCGAAAATTCTTTATTTTCGGCCTAAATAATCACCTTTTAAGAGTTATTAAAAAAATATTTATTTAAACGAGTAATGTCCAACATTTTTTATTTAACGGGTTTGTATGTGCAAAAATTTAATAATTATACAATTTATTATTAAATGTTTGCACCTTACTCTTTATTTTTGCTTAGCGGCCCGTCCCGGCTTCGCACGGGTGGACAAAATTCTTTAAAAATTTTTTAGCATTAAATATAGCCTATGTTACTCAGCGTGAATGTAGCTTTCCAATAGTGAAAGATTTTTTGAAATCGGCTTAGTAGTTGTTGAGTTTATTAATTGCAAACATACAAAAATACAAATATTTTTTTTTTATATTAGTGTAGATTATGGGGCATCAATCCACAGTACCCTCATCATGAAGCAGATAAAGAAATCCAATCAGATTGTCCTTTTATTCGCATACAGTCTTTTTATTACATAAATTACTTAGCAAGTTTAATTTAAAACTGACTGAGAACCCGGATGCGCCATAAATTTCCAACTTATTTTCATCGTGGCTTATTCTGATTGAAATGTATTGTTCGTTGACACAAAGACGTATATGTTAATAACTGTGCATTGCATCCCTTTAAATAAATTACTTAGTTGATGGAATAGGTATCTTTCTTTGTTCGAATCAAGAACATATTACTTCGAAACTCAGTATCGACACACGGGATGAAATATGATAACGAAACAAATTGGTCCCTTGATTTAAGTTTTGTATGTTAATATTGAAACCAATTAACTCTTCAATTTGCTATATTCCACATACACATGTTCGAAATCTTTGTTGGAATTTAAATATAAAGAAACACAGCTTTAAAAATGTCTATTTCCTACTTGGGTTTCATTTCAACTTCAACGAATGGAGACAAAGAAAAATACTTAAATACATGGTGATTTGATGAATAATATATTATGATTATGTCTGAATTAGTGACAGAAAGCACATATTATTACATAAAAATGAGTTTCACAACTATGATACTTTTAAACATCATTGTGTTCTATTTTAACAGTAATAGCAACTTATTCGAGTTATTAATATATAGCGGATTAGTTCATAATCCTTACTATTGAATTCAAATTTGTCACTACTGAGGCATACGCTTTAAATACTAAAGAGATAAGTAGATAAAACCTTTAGCACTATTCACTATTATTATTTGAATTTACACGTGAATATCAGAAGCATCTGGAGTCATTTTCCAGATGCTTAGGACATTAGAATAAATGAGAAAAATTAATGTAGGCAAAAATATTAATTTAAGTCATCGATACGTATAAACATTTTCTTACATCAAAGCTCACTTTAACAATCATTACGAAATAAAAACTCCAGATTTTTTAAAGAATTAAATCAAAAACAAAAATGCTACATAAATTTCTTTATTGTGATTTATATGAAATTAACAACATTCACGCTTCTCCGAACACTTAAAATCATTTAAATGAAACTTATGCAACAACTCGAAAAGTAACGGCGTAGTAGTATTGACGTATTGGCGTACGATTTCAATTAGTCACGCGATTACTTCTCGTTACTCAATTCCGTACGACAAACAAACCGACGGATAAACAAAGCGATATGTGAGTAGCCGATGCCACTGTAACTCATGTGGTAGAGGGACTATTTATACATTTATAATTCGGACACTATTATTAGTGTTTTATAATTCAACATTAGCTTTTTTCTAGTAATACTTAAAGTCTAAAGTAACGTTACAAATCTGTCATTACACATTATGCAATTTTTGTTAATACCGATAATTTAAACGAAATAATTATAATAGTTTTTTTTCTTTTTGAAGTTATAACTTCTGTAGCATTGTTGTGATTTGAAAGTCGACGAAACGAAAAAGCGACAGTAAAAAGAGACAGACACATAAATTCATAAGATTTAACGTAGGAGAAAATGATATAGGAAGCATTATGTACGTATGTTAATACGTGTTTGTGTGCGCATGCGTAGTACAAAGCTTGAGAGAAGGCACCTCAACAACCGTGGTATTTTATATACGTGTATGTATTATTTTTTAAGGTTTCACTTCTACCACTTGTGAATTACACACATGCTTTTTTACCATGTATATGTTATTGATTTCGGAACTCGATGGCACTCATACTTATTCCTTTACATATATAACTACGAGCATATACGTTTATTAATTATGAAACAACTAAATCGGCGCATTATTTATTTATTTAAGGAAACAAACAGCACTTATACTACTTATGATATGAGTTTAGTTAAATATTGCATTAGCCAAAAAGATTATATGAACACCTGATCAAAATTAGAGGAACGTATAGAAGAAAAGGGGTTTTGCCCTCTCTAAGCTCGGCAGGTGGTCCATTTTGTGTCTGTGGGAGGTGTATGGTGATCATCTCCAGTAGTAGTATTGTTTTGAAAAGGCTTTCACTAAGCAGTGACATTTTTTTGTCGAGATGATGAAAGAAGAAATCTTTAACTATTTCGTAAATGCTAAATTATTGTAATTCAATGAAGCATTGGTTTCATAATCGATTCTTTGATTCGCAATGACCAAAACACAAATTAGCAGAAAGACTTAAAACCAGTTGCATTTGCATTATCATCATTTCGTATTAGGTCCCCGTCAAAGTCATAACAACTTATGATTGAACATTCCTATAATTTTTCAACTTATAAAGAAGGTCTGGTGCCATGTGGAGACATTAGTTTAAAACAAATATGAAAAAAATATTTTACTATAAATGCTTAAATTACGATGAAAGCCAATCTCAAAACATCTGTGTGAAAATGTTTGTGTTATTTTAATTTTATTCAATAATGTTGTAAGTAACAGTAACGACGAAATGCAAAATGAGCAAAAAAAAGCACAAAACAATCGTGCTCTTTAGAAATACCTCATCCCTTTGGTTAACACCGGACTGTTAATTTGAAGTTTTATATCAGGTACGTACAATTTCATAGATGATTGAAAAAAGGAAGTTGTTTATAAATATTTAATTTATAAGTAGACCAAACGAATTACGTAGCGTCAACTAGCCGTCAACCGTCGGGCGTCGGGGTCTTAGTACTCCCGGAAGTACACTGACTTATGAGGGAAAAAGGTGGTGGCTAAGGTTCACCCTTAGCGTGAACCATGGACTCATGAGTATATACGTAAACATCAGTTAAATAACAATGAATTAGGCCTCATAAATGTTGGCTACATATAAAAAAATATCGTCATACCCTTGTAATAATACATCCCTAAAACATAAAATCGTTACATTGAGACTCGGATTTTGCAACATTCCAAAAGAATAGTCATGTTTTTTATTCTTTTTATTTATGATAATCTTGGCCATAAGTCCAGGAAAGATCACTAGCCAATTTGGTAAGCCCATGAAAATATAAGTAACACAGGTCTCGTGTACCACATAGGGTACACGAACTCGGCGGAACCACTCCGCGTGTACCACATAGGGTACACTGGACTGTTAACGTGTTAATTGTGAAGGGTTGATGTCATTCTACTTGTCTGAATACCACACAGCACGAAGGAATTATATTATTTAAAAAAACTATGTTAATTGTGATATATACTCTTTACGTTTTTATACGTTTTATTCATATATTTATCAATTGTCACGATATTTCGTTTCAAAAAGATAACTTTATGATAAGAAATATTATTATTATAATATCCTCACTCAAATATAAAAGCAATGGTTACTGCCCAGATCTTCCGCTATCGTACGTTCTCGGATCATTTCTTAGAATGCGATTCGAGTTAGTGAAATATTTATTAACTGTATCAGGTTCTCCAAGAATAAATATAGCAAGACTATGGAGCATCTTGCATTTCGTTGTAAATTGCAAGCATTTTAATTATGGCTGTAGTATGTAAATTATTGCAGAGCGATCGAAAGCTCTTTAAAAGAAACTTGAAAAATGATGCACATCTCTTCGGAGCGTTTCATATTCCAATATAATTTAAAACTAGCTAACTTTACGAACATTGTCCGGTCCAAATTGAATTTAATATTATGAGCTCATTAGTCAATTATGAATCCCATAAAAAAAGCGCTAGCAATTTTCTAAATCTTGACTTCCCTAAAACCCTTACGTTACATTAAAAACATTAATAATGCTTCTTAAAATAAAACGCATATACAATATGTAACTTTAAAGCTAATTTTATCCGACTTTTATGAAAAGAAAAATAAAGCATATCTCGAAGATCTTTTATACATGAGCTATCGTATGGCTTACACCACGAATATCATAAAATACTGTTTAATCTTAAACAAATCAAATATTCTATGCAGAGCGATATACATTATATTCTTTCGAAACTAACCTAGTAAGGGTATAAGGTTAGTTAGTTGTTACAACATAGGGTTGTTATTGTCCATTTTCCAGTTTGCTTTAAAAACGAGTTGTTATTTCACTCGCCGAACTTACAAAATAAAAATAAGTACGAAATCGGCTCTATATTATTGTATCTTCTTTCGTTTCAGCCTCAGGGCTTTTGGATGAATATGTTATAACTTATCTAGCATCTCTGAAAATAGTTGTAAACGAGCTTTACTCGACTCGAACAAAACTGGAAAACTCACATCGTAAGATATCGTTCTCGAACATATTTCACAAATACCTTCCAAGTATCGTGGATATCGACACAGTGGTACGTGCAACCGAGAAATTATCTGATCTTCTCCATAACTTATGCTAAAATACTAAAATTGCTATTGAGAAATCTTTTAGTGAGATCTTCACGCCGACCCAACTTATTATATTTCATTACGATACCAATAATAGTTGAATATTATTGGGTACTACTTTGAGTCGTGTTTATCTTCTCATCTAAATTAACGGTGCCAGTGGATTTCTAGCTGTAATTTTAAGCTAAATATTTTAATCATGAAGTTAAAATAAGAAATTAATAAGAAATTGTTGTGAAAATAGTGATTAATAACATTAATTTAGAACTGATGGCTGATTATTTTGAGAGTATTTTTCTACTTAGTATTAAAAATACGAAATTTCCTAATATAATATAGGACATCCGCTATAACCGTATAGCAAGCATAGCATATGTGAGGTGGAATCTCACCAGAAAATATTGTATTCTTCTGTTTATTTATATAGAAAAATTATAAGTAGGTACATAATTTAATTCCTTGAAATTTATAATTCCATGATTGTCTGCGTTATGTTATAAAATAATAATTTGTATATAAATATTTTCTGTAAATATATTCGATCTGCTGCTGACATTTTTTCTTTTTGTGTAGATTCTTTTTGCAAGCTTTGATATTACCTTTACCTTTTGTAATGGATTCTTTTTTTTCATCTTTTTTTAATGGGTATAAATTCAAACAAATTTACGTTTCGGCCGGTATTATTACAAAAAAAAAAATTAAAAATGTTTGTATTTGAATACGCATAATTTTTTTTAAATAAATGAAAATCACTTTTTACCCATTTATTTATTTTTCATTTAACTTTTTGTCATATTCAACACTTAAACAAAAACACACACTGCGAAACCTGGTGTAGTGTGAGCTCTTTTTATAAATGATAAATGTAAGATGAATTAAGGTCGGTTCCCCAATTCGAGCTTTTTTCGTCAGTTCTTCACGGAAGGTATCCTAATTGTCAAAGTGGTTTTAGGCTTAGTATTTTACTGTTATCATAGATATAAAACAAACAATTTGTATACATTAAAGTCAAGAACGTATCCGATTAAAATATTGGAAGTAGCACATTAATGACGACCATTGCCTTAGCCATCCTGTGATCACTCCCGTAAAATAATCGAAACGTCACACTTAAATATATAAAAAAAAAAACAATAATAAACGTCTCCTGGATCCAGTAAAAGTTGCATTTTAACAGTATTGGAAGTAAATAATTCTTAATTTCTTCTATCTGTTGATTTTTTTTAAATTTTTACAGGTACATATAATTTTAGCGTCATATTGCGTAAACTTTACGCTTACTAAAGAAGTTACCAACATTAATCAATTAAAATCAAGAAAAGAATTTTTATCTCTATTATCGGATACCCTTAATCTTTTGCAATGGTACCGTTCACTGAACCAAAACTAATAAAGTTTCTAAGCCTCGTTCGACTCACGAATGCTTTCAATACCGAACATGAAAACTGTTTTACTTGAACGATCGTACTATTGTTAACCAATGAGAAACTTTCGAGCTAGCACATACAATACTACTGAATGCGATAATATGATTGTTCACACCCAAGTAATTTCTCAACAATGACTATAAAAATGGTTAATGTAAATCTGAATACTCGTTTCATTGAAAATATCGAAATATACTCGTAATTTCGTATATACTATAGAATTAAATAAATTTTAATAAATGTTTGTTTTCTAAACACGTTTTGAATAATAAGTAATAAAATGAAATATAGAAAAACTCAGAACAATTATTTTTCCCAACTTAATAAGCTTGTACTATACAATATTAAATAACGGAGAGAAAACATTGTATAAATATACACTCGCGAGAAAAAGTATGGAATCAATTACTTGTAATTGGTTCCGCGCGATCTTGACTACTAAATAATTAGTTAATAACCACCATTTTATATGTTTAACTGTTAACTTTAATTGACACCAAATTCATTCAAATCACGCCAGTATTTTAGGAGCTATCCCGGATTACGTGAAGAAGTAGGGAAAAAGACATGTTGCAATTATCTGATGGGCTGTCGCACACCAACTCCACATAAGCCAGCCCTGCTTTGGAAGACTCGTGGCTTTGTCCCGAGACCAAGATCTGGACGGCGCCGGTGCACATAACAGAGGGATGGCCGTTTTATCGTGTCAACCTCCCTTCGAAATCTTTTTTGACTGGTATCTACGTCCAGCAGGAGCTCATTGTTCGTGGGGTAGCTGCCAGCGAGTGGATAGTTCGTCGAAGACTCAAGAAAGCGAATTTGACATCAAAAAGGCCTCCATAGGCCTGAAACTGACGGCAGGTTACCGACAGGCGCGCCTTCAATTTGCTCGCACCCAAATTGGGAAGTCGAGCAATGGAGGCGAGTAATTTCTCCGACGAGTGCAGAATGTGTTTGCATGGCAGCGACCGAAGAGGTCGGGTCTAAAGGCGGCTTGGGAAACGATTTGCGCAGTACTGTTTCGCCGAGACAGCGGCTTATGGGGGCGGTTCTTGTATGATGCGGGCCGGTTTTTTTTTTTCGACGGTAAAACGGAACTTGTTTTCGTACCTGGCTCCTTAAATACTGATGTGATGCAAATGAATTTGGTATCAATTTAAAGTTAACAGTTTAACCTTTAAAATGATGTAAATTTTATTACTCGTAACTAGTAGTTTAGTACCTACTCAAGATCGCGCGAAATCGATTCCATACTTTTGCTCGCGAGTGTATTTAATCGAGTTATAATTCGAGTTGTGACATGTTCAAGATTCGCAAACCCGGGACCTTTTGCCCATAGGCAAGATTCCTGCCGTTGCATCAATGTTGACGGCATTCAATAAATTTATTATGTAGTACTTTACATATTTATTAACCATTTAATTATTCTGTACTATGGCCTACGCCATAGGAAGGCCTAGATGTTGAGTAGTCTTGTATTTAATCGATTTTTCTGGAACTGAACCCTGAAATTACAAATTCATTAACAACTTGTAGTTTTGGAGTTAACTTTTTATTAAAAAATCATATTAATGTGGGTTTTGACGATCCCGTAGTAGTAGGTCAAAGTCTAAAAGCATAACAGGTATTACGATTATATCATCTCAGCCAAAGACGTTCACAAAAAATTGTGGCCTACGGGAAGTGCATAGTGAATACCTCCTCGCCTTTTACGATATTCTTAAGTGTGATGGTTTGGTTTTATTTTCCTCTGCCGGAAACCACACGTTGTTCTGTTCTCTCTTACCTACACTAACATTTTTTAAAAGTAATACATATAATACCTACATACTGTTCTTATAGCGAAATATTCTACACGACTGCAAGAATCGTAAATCTTAAAATTTACCTATAACAAAAATAAAAATCCTTAACCTATAGTTAGTCCAGATGGTGCTTATTCTGATAACCGACCTTAATGTTTATTTAGTTCTGGTAACGTCAGCGCATTAAACCCGTTACCTGAAGAGCGGTGCGGCGCCGGCGTCTTACAAAGAGTTCGTGATGCATAAATCCACAGCTGACCTTCCGAGGCCCGCAAAACCCTATATCAATGCGTACGAGCTGTAAATTATACTGAAAAGTGGAATCCACTAGAGAACGGTAAACAATCAATTTACCACGAGTGTTTGGATATTTGACCGCGTGATGAATAATGAAAAAATGCTTTTTGAAAAGTTATAAGGATACAAAATGTAACATATTTAAGAGATCAAATACATTGTTGAGTCTGCCATAGGCTGTAGTACTATGATGTTATAGGATAGCTATAATTACAAAACAACATAAGAAATTTTAGGTCGGAAAAGAGAGCGGGAAGAGTGATTGCACCCAATCTTCAGCTGCTATGGCAATCTTTTCAAGCTTGTTCCACAAGTTGCATATTAATAGTAAATGTATACAAGTATACTTATTTTACAATATTATTACAAGAAAAAAATCAACTCGTCTCAGGAGTCAGACGGAAATACTAAATTTTAAATTCTTGGAAAAAATTGACCAGTCTGTCAAGGGCTTAATTGGAAAAGTACCTACTCGTCCGGAAAGCGAGGGGATGTGGGTTCTCTTCCCACCTGACTCTTAAGACAAGTTGATTTTTTCTTGTAATCATTTCTTAAGATATATAGATCTAGCAGTTGAATGTTTAGAGACCAAAATATATAATAATTAGACTTATAGTTTTCACATATTTTATAAATAAGGATTCACATGCATCGTTCCAAATGATAAATTATTTTAATAGAGTAATAATTCGTATGACTTATGCTTAACTTAAATGAATATTCAAATTTAGCTATATTATTTGTAATCAAAGGCAATACAATACAATACAATACAATACAAAACACTTTATTGATAACACCACATTGAAATAACAAGAAAACAAGAGAAAACTTAAAATAGTGTTACAATGGGCGGTCTTATCCCTCAGAGCGATCTCTTCCAGACAACCTTTGGATGGATAGGACTGGAAGGAAGCGTAAGAGACGGCGGTGTAAACGATAAATATATATTCACATATACATACATACGTAAACATACATACATATACACACATACACATAAATACATAGCATACAAACACATATACCTAAATTAAAAATACATACATACGTATATAATACACATACATAACGTCTAGTTAGTAGGATACATCATCCATACGTTGCTCGCCTAAATTGACAGAAAATATTCCCTTACGAGATTCTTAAAGACGTCAATGGATTGTGCACGCCTTATAGAAACCGGGAGCGAGTTCCAAAGACGAGCTGCTTGAACAGTAAAGGAAGAGTCATAGAACGTGGAATGTGCGGGAATATGTAAATAAAAAAAAATATTCTCATATTTTACAACATTAATTTTTAGGTGTTAATAAATTTGTAATATTTTCGCTGCCTTATAGTGAAAGATTAACCGATGAGTACTTTAGACTATTATAAAAATATTTTCATATAATTGACATGAATAAACTGTTAAACATTTTATGGTTGACAAATGATAAATAATTATTTTCTAGCTTATTATTTAAGGAGACAAATAGCATCCATGATATATTTTAGTTTTAACTGCATAGCCAATAATTTGGTTGTTAGTAGCCAAATTCTTAGCTGCTGTTTCTATTGAGCAGAACACAATTCAGACATTGGAATATGGTCCAAATAACAATATTTCATTTGATAATTTAAATTGTCAGATAAGACAATAGAGAGGCACTCTTGCCATGTACATGTACCATGTATTGAATGAAGGAAAGTCAGATAATATTATGGTTTTACTTCTTTTTTCTTCAATGCTACCTTATAGGATGAATTATTTTAATAGAAAAATACTAGAAAAAATCGACTCAGCTCACAAGAAAATTCTCAGGCAGGAATCGAATACGCAACCTTTGGAAGTCCGATCCAATGCTCTCCCAATTGAGCTACCGAGCCTTGTGAACACTCGTCGATATTTTCTAGCACCTTTCTAATTTTGCGCTGTTGGTAATTTTGTATTGTCCATGTGTTAAGGTTATGCATCAAAATATTCAGAAGCTTTCCGGTAAAGATTAAGAAATAAGCTAATTTTTGAATAGTGAAAATATAGATATTTTATGTGTTAGTGAACCTTGATTGGAAAATCATAATATTCCTATTAGTGGAATGTGAATGAATATAAATGGTCGAGGGGGGTTTTCTTTTTTATACTATACTAGCTTTTACCGGCGTCTTCGCCCGCATTTTTTTTCCATAAAAAGTATTCTATGTTACTTCTAATAGCTCCAAGAATATATGTACGAAGTTTCATGATGATCGCTTTAATAGTTTTTGCGTGAAAACATAACAAACAAACTTACATTCACATTTATATATTAGTATATAGATAGTGTAAAGTTTACCCAAATTTTTTTGTACTTTTGATTTTTTTATTATTTAAACAAAAGCTATAAAAAATTAAGACGAGCATGTAATTTTATTCGAAAAAATTTTTTTTCGTATCTATACGTTTAATAATACCTAAATAGACATAAAAGAATATTTTTCTAAAATGTTGGAGCGTTTGAAGGGTCATAACGACCTTAGACAGGTAGAAGAAAGTGAAGAGGGGAGAACGGCAACGGCAGCTGCTCCAAAACTAAACACATCTTTTTAAGCTACTTTTGAGTTATAAATGACACGTTTTCTGCGCATGTTCTATATATTTAAGAGTTAAAGTTGTGTGTTTTTGTTTATTTCTGACAATAGTTTTATCGAAGACGTTTTTTTCTATTAATTTCTATGTAAGATTTTTTATTTGCTGATTTCGGTAATTAATTAAAAATCTGATCATGACGGTTATAATATGACCATAATGATTATTAGGTGATAAATTAAATAATAAGTACCTAGATAATTAAAGATTAAGTCAAGTAAAAGAAAAAAAATAAAATGTAATAAATTAATCATTTAGTGTATTCAATTGTTTTCTACCACAGTTTTCTAACAATGAGTGACGCAAGGACCAGTAGTACAACTAAACTGAGCACAACTGCATTGGGTTCATCTTCCGAAGCAATTCAGTCAGATGTAGGTGTTATTAAAAAAAATAAAGGAATAAAAACGTTACGAGCTGCTTCAAGCGGACGAAACGATGGCTTGTTACAATCATAAAAACTATGTTGAAACATCTAAGAGCGACAGATAATGAGTTTGTTTTGTTTCACAGTTTAATTAATTAATTTTAGGGCTTAAGTGGGCCGATCCCGGCGGCACTGCAATGCCGGGCCGACCCGTGACGGGAGTGGAGCGAGCCCCGAACATCCCGTCGATTTACAAAAATCAGTTTAATATACTGGTCCCTCAGTGAGGGAACTTTCAGATATTAAGCTGAAAAGAACAGATACTACACTTTGATCTTAGCCAAAAGGCCGAGAAGCGATGTCAAACCCTATTATACATAATCAAGTCATGAACTCGGCAAAAATTTCAACACCGACTTGTGAGAAATGTAATAAACAGCACAGCGCCATCTAGTGACGGTTTGATGAACCACTTGCTTATGTTCCAGCCAAACCAGTTCGAAAGTAATGGCTTTACCATTAAACAATAAATAAGTAATACATCATATTTTAAATGATTAAAAATTAAAAAAATGGTAAATAAAAACATTTTCAGTTTTTCACTTAAGAAGATTTAGGTAAAGACAATAAAATAATACCATACTTACGAAAACATATTGAGAAAGCAAGGGTGTTATAGAAACTAATACATATTATGATGCTAATTTTTGTACGATCATGCTGCACAATTAAAGCGTGAACAACTCAAACATCTGAACACTAGTTCGAGTAGTTTTAGATCGGTTATTACATAAAGTTTAATCTTGTATTTTTATTTATTTTGAACTTAAAAAAAAATATTAATATTTACAGCGTGTTCAGATCATAGAAAGGTCAATTTCTGACACCTGAGTGTAAGATCTGAGTTTTAAAAGCAAGAATATATATAATTGGTAGCTTTGGTTTACTTTCACTAATTTTAGTATCATTACTGTGCTTAGAAGAACTTATATACAAAAATAGGATACCTTGCATAGTAAATCTGGTATAGTCTAAAACTCGTTTACCAGAAGTATTAATAGTAGCAGAATAATTGCATATGATGAATGGTCATCATTTACGTCAATCCATCAATTTGCTGTTTAGCGCAACTGACATTCTAGATCATCTGGTAAATATGCTTATGCAACTAGAACCAGTATCGTGAACAATTTATTAATAACTAACTGACCCAGCCACGCGTTGCTGTTGCTGTGCTATAAGTGTAACACATCCTGTTTCCTAAGTCAGAACAAATCCAGCAAAATGAGAAAGAAACATCAAAACTGGTTGAGTAGTTTCGGAGGTCATATATAAGATTCATTTACAGTTACTGATTCTCAAGTCTTGTCATTAGTTTGCGATGACAAGGTCAAGTATAAATGTGTTGTTCAAGTTGACAATAAATAAGTTGATAATGGGTTGCGGAAATGATATGATCATGCATTTAAGTACATCATATTAGTTTTATTCTAAGCACCGTTATGGTGATCTCTGTTATCTTAATTATACCAAAGCCATTATAAACAATTTAAAGGTAAATCATTAAAAAGATAAAAGAGAGGGGTAGAATATTCCTTATATTACGGTAAAAGCTGAAAAACACATCGTCTACACTGCCGTTTTTATGAAAAGAGCAATAAGTAGGTTTCGGCTACTTTCAAAATAATTGCTGTTAAAGATTTAATTTTTGTTTTTTTGTATATCATCGTAACTATAATAGCTTTTGACTTGAAACTTTTACTATACGACTATAAAATGAAGCGGATTTTTTATGTAGTATATTATATTTGTACATACATTTATACGTAAATTGTAAGTAAGTCAATTTGCCCAAAAACTCGACTTATTGCACTTATCGTAAGGACGGCAGTACAACAGCTCAGATAATAACGATCCATCAAATATATTGGCCTACAGACTGTTAGCAAAATCTTATATCACAAAACCATCTGAAAATATTTCGTCATCATCAAAAGTGGCATTCACCATTTTTAGATTCATTATTTTATTATTTTTAAAGCCCTAGATTGTCATATATGGCGCAGAAAAGTATGTATTGGGTTGGGGAATAAGTTCGTTCGGTTTTTTCAAAGTGCTTTCTTTCAACAAAAACCAATAATTATAACAATAAATTGATCAATAATGTATTCGCCGTTACTGTTTACAACCTCCTCCCACCTCTCGACTAATTTGTTGATGCCGTTCCGCCAAAAATCGTCCGGTCTGGTGTCGAAGAAGTTGATGAGCCAGTTTTTGAGGTCCTCTTCGCCGTCGAAGATAACACCCCTCATTTGATTCGACAAGGAATGGAAAAGCTGATAATCTGTTGGCGCAAGGTTCGGAAAGTACGGTGGATGCTGAAGAACCTCCCATTCGAGTTCTTGGAGTGCGGTTTTGACGACTTGTGCAACATGGGGTCTGGCGTTGTCGTGGAGCAAGATGACTTGGCCTTGTCGGTCAGGTCTTTTCAGTCGCATAGCCTCATTTACACGGCGTAGAGCTCCTTGTTGACTGTTGCGTTCCGTTCAAGCATTTCCCCGTGTATCGCACCTCAAGGCGATGAAGACATCGAATTCTGCAGGTCGTCCACTGCGAGGCATGTCTTCGAGATCAAAGTCACCATTTTTGAACTTTGCAAATCATTTCTGTGCTGCGCGCTCACCTATGACACCTTCTCCATACACGTTGCATATGTCACGAGCGGCTTCAGCTGCTTTTTGACCCCGATGAAAAGCGAAGAAACGTAGATGTCGAAAATGCTGATTTTTGTCACCTGGGTATTCCATTTCGAAGCCCAGAAAATAGGAAAAACTAAAAATATTCGAAAAACAAATAACACAGTTCTGTAGAGCAGAAAAGGCACTGTCTAATGAATACAAACACTTTGCTCAACAACAAACAAATACTTTAAATAATCCTCTTCGAAAAAAACCGAACGAACTTATTCCCCAACCTAATATAATAGATTCAATTTTAATATATACATCATGAGCTGTTACATTGCTGGACATAGGCTTCCTCTTTAGCCCGCTACAAGGAGAGGCTGTTAGGAATATAGAAAGTAATTAAAATATTTTTAATATAACAAATCATTCAGGTGATTACGAAAGTGAAACGTAAATTAATGACGTATATATATTATACTCAAATTTCAGTAATGTAAAAGGTTCAATCTGACGTCCCGTGTTGTCTATCCGCGTTGTTAATTACACTCAATCGTTGACGTCAATTTTAATTTAATTTATCATAACGCGAAAGTGTTCACTCGTTGTCTTGACCTTTAGGGCGGCAGTGTCGACGACCTGGGTTGGCCAGTTGCAATACCGAAAATGCGTTATATCACACCAATTTTCAGATGTCATAAAAATATTTGGAACACCACTCCTTTGTGATTCGCGATTACGTGGCGATGAAATCGAGTTAATCTTAATGCATGCGTTTACCCTCGATAACATCTTACCCACTTTTGGATATTTCTTTTACCAAAGTTGTAAACAAGCATAGTGTCAGTATGTAAAGATTTTACACTTGAGTAATTGAGTTTTTATAATTGAAAAGGTTGAATTATAACCACAGATTAATAGTAATAGAAGTTTTGACACCATACATTATTAATTAACAAAAATTATTCATCAATCAATAAAATTAATCAATTGACAATATTGAATAATGACGTCATTGGACAGTATTGGTTTTACAAAACCCATGAAACTTGTCCGTTTTTACAGTAACTCGAATCACTTAACTGGCGCCTCCTACATTTTATAAAAAGATCACAGCTCGGACATACAGGTTATAATCGAATATTAAGTACAATAGCTTAGTGAGTACATAAAATCAAGTTTGTTATATGTCATATGAAGACCCCGTTTCATACAAAATTTAAAGCAAGCAGATGTTTCGGCTTTGCCTCAACAAACACAGATAACAAAGAAACTTATATGAGTAGAGAAAAGATGGTCTTCCTCTGTCTTTGTTTGACTATTCAATGCAGTGAAACCTTAACATAATTCATTGCATTTCTTATAATAAACTACTTTCTTGTATCTAAAGTATAACATTTAAATTGGCCTTAGGTTAACAAACATAAACCGTTCACGCCATATGTGTACTCGAGAAATTTGTATCACAGCACAAGTTGAACTTTAAATACGAAATAAATCCTGCAATGACAGCACTGTAATTAATCGCGTGTAAAACAAATTGATATGTCTGAAGACTAATGCCTTGTTTGTTTATCCTTCATCAGAACCTCCCATACCTGGAGCCTCGATGGCACGAGACCTCTACATTTATTTCCATTTGGCAATTATTGCTTAGTGACCAAGAATTAGAAATATCAGGAATATATGAAATTGTTCTCGATTGTTATATGTGGAATATTTTATGCTCTGCTCTGCCTCTACTGAACAGAGGTTCGCCATAGTTATTACGCTATAATACTGTATAAATACTTTGTGTGTTGGTGTGCTAAAGCAGATACCCCAATCACCATTCCACTTAACAAACCTATCCTAAGTGTCTCTTCACATACAATGGTTATGCTTGTCAATTTGTTCAGCTAATATATTAATATTCATAGTAATTTTATGCCGCGAATGTGACATCCAACATTAGTAGTCTTATCTTATTGAATCAAATACGCATTTTGCAAATATATCCCGGCATGAATACACATTATAAACCATTAAGTGCTCGTGTACATGCGAGAGTAACGAGTTGCGAGGGAAAGATGTATTTTCGAGTTCTCTCAAAGAGTCAGTGGATATTTCATAAATCCTTTCACTTTCACTGAAACTCAGGAGAACAGAGAAAATATTACTTATCATCTATTCATCATCCATCATGACTCACCAATATAAAAATTTTATAACTTATCTAACTATGACTACTGATAAAACTTGACATTGGCAGAAATAACATTTTAAATTTTGCTATCTAAAATATTAACAATATACATTTAGTTAACCCTAATGATGAATTTCAAAATCGCCTTATTTTCGTTATGTTGTAAAATTTAATTAAATCGATCTATGTCTCATAGCAAAAATGCACAACGGTCTCAAACCACCTATTCTTACCATACTGCGGTGGTTTAATCTCGGACAGCTACTATTAAAATACTTTGATTATAGACTCCATACCAGTTATGAATAAATATTTAATCCCTCCCTTCTGTCTATACAGCGAGTACAGAACTTAAATCACAAAGTAATTACCGTTCTTAGATAGGCTTTCTTCGGAGATATTGAGAAATGAAAACTCAAAGATGAACAGACATAGCTCATGGTTATTGCTAGGTAGGTAGGAAAAGCTATTTTTAACCGAAGCTGGTGGAACCAATTTGATTTCACTTTCTTGGAAAGCGTAAGGTAGTGTTCCACAAAGAATATAAACATTATCATAATATACATAGCTTGTATGTAATATCAAAACGTCTTGCTCTCTTCTTCTTGATATGTAATAATAAATTATCAGAGCTAACAATATAGGACAAATTATAATAAAAACAAAATGAAATATTCCTTTCATCTGTGTCTGCGCTTCGCTATTATTCTGATAACACTTGTAGATCCTGAGAAGCATTAAGAATGAGACCTCAGCCCTGCATCAATGCTGCATTATTGTAGTGATAGATATTTTTACTCTTTCCGATGAATAAAGTTGCAAACATTAACAAGCTATTCATCGTATTGAAAGCGTACAAGGGTTCCGCACATGTCGATAAATAGAATGACATCCGTAACTGATCCCATGATGCAGTATGTCATTACAGTGCAGTAAATTCTGAATAATCAATAAAATACGTGTTTACGCCTTATGCAGTTGTTATATGTGAGAAGTTGGCATAAATTATACCTATAAAGAGCAGTCCCGTAGTGAGACTAAATAACTTTGGTCTTACCTATGAGTACCCTGGCAGTTTACGTGTAATTGATAATTAAAAAAAAAAAGATAAATTGTTCACTAATATTTTAGTAACTAATTACTACCCATATCGACATCACAATAAGATGTCAAACTGAAAATATTAAAAAAAAAAATGCACTATTATCATTGTCCCAACGCTGTATACACAGCTAAATCGCATCAATCTCTGGACATCTCATTATTGTTACTCCAATGTACCCACAGACAACGATCGAGCATGACAGCTCCATCCAACTTCATCCTGCGTGGCACTGATAAAGCGACGCCATAAAGCTTAGGCCACATGAAGCTACTTCAATAATGAATATTGTAGAAACACCACATATTGCACTAGGTTCATCTTTTAAATGATGACTTTATGCAGCAAAAAGCGAGAAAAAACAGGTTTATATACATATATGTACATTAAAATCACTCGTTTTACAGGTGATTGCTCTTCTAATTTAGCTATTGAATATGTCCAAGTTTTTCATAAACTGAATATAGCCACACCACGAAGAAACACCTGACGCCTGAAACATGTTATTTTGTTTAGCAAAATTGGTTTGAATATAAAGGAACAGTTGCTATTTTTTTTTTGTTATTTACGATGTATAGATCTTATGCCATAACTAGGACTTTTATAATAAGTAAAGTTCTTATCACTGTTCAAAAGAATGTAAAAATAAAAAAAAAATAACAGAATATGAATGAAATTAAAAATTTAAAAAACCCCCGAAAAAAACTAAAAAAATGTCTGAATAGGTTAAAAATGTTTGCCAATACATTTATAACAAAAATTAATAATAAGGTTTATATAAAAATTTCGATCATAAACATTTGGATTTAAACTTTGTCTTATCGGAGCACCGCTCAATACCAAATAAAACTACATATATCTTTGTACCTACTCAGCTTACATTATGTACTTAATGTTAATTTTTGGTAGGTGGTTAAGCCCTAAATTAATTTTATTGATTAAGTATTTATTTTAATTAAGTAGCATTATTATTAATATGGAGCAGTCCCCCGACACGACAAAGTTTTAATTATAATCGAGATTTTTATATAAACCGTACTTTTAATTTTTGATTATTAATAAATGTATAAAAAACACATTATTTATTAATTCTTAAAGTTTTACTTTTTACCTATTCAGACTTTTATTGTGTATTTTTTATCGGGGTTTTTTTTATTTTAAAGTTACGTTTTATATTTCGCTTTTTAAACTAAGATTAAGGTATTTTCTTTGTTACAGAAAGTTTGTAGCTACTTATTTTCATAACTGTTAGTAGTAATGTAAATAATACAATGTTATCATTACTTATTTAACATTATAGAAAATACATTATTTATTACAATGCATGTTTATATCTTTGTTGCGATTGTATTTTTTTAAACAGTTGTGCAATAAAAATAAGTGTCTCTAATATTTTTACTATAGGCGCAAGGGCGAAACTTTGTGTGTTTTAAAACAAAGTTGCGCTACCAACACCCAAGCTTTAATAGTAAAAAAAATACTGTATTAGATATTACACCATAAAATAGTACTTGTGTATTTATTACCAACCCTTAAACATGTTTTAATTGTATGTTATTAACCATAACAGTAACTTTTAGAACTTTATTTTCTCGAGTCTAAACTCTTCTTTCTCTCAATATGGTTAACTGACTTATACAGTCGCAACATCATGACTAATGCGTTATACATTACCAGCAACCTCTTAACTATCGCAGTACTAAGCGAGTATAGAAAAATATAGCATTATTCTCTTCAATTGGATATGCACTTATATCGGCACTCATATCGCCAATTTTTCTCAAATTAAGCCCTAAAATTTAAATAAAAAGTCGTATTTCTTTATATTCTTTATAAAAATTAGCGGGCCGCCCCGGCTTCGCACGGGTGGACAAAATTCTTTAAATTTTCTATTATTAAATATTTTTCCGTTAGCGCCATCTAGCGTCCCGTAGACGAACTACTTGGGGTTAACGCGTTGGTATGGTAACGCATATACAATGGAAAAAGAACGGGAAAAAGAGCGGAAAGACAAACCACTGTGATCTTAGATTATAGATTATGTATGGCGAGTAACTAATGTATCTAATAAATTTTTCCCGGAACTATCATTCATCGATAGATGATATTACCATAGTGTTAATCTAATACTAGGTTCTTAAAAACATTACTTATTAATAAAATAGGCCAAACTTGACACATATCTATCCTACAACTACTTTTGCAATTGCTCACAGATTTGTTGAATTATTTCTGTTGATTCAAGAATTATTTGAAGTGTTTTTTATGAGAAAGATTAGCAGCGCCATTTTTAAACTGATCATTTTATATTTATTGCGAAACGTCAGGAATAGGTATAAAAATATTTGGTTTAGTAAACTGTTTAAAATTGTTTCATTTCCATATAATAAATGACACCAAATTCTATTGATCGCCAAATCATATCGAGTTATTCCTACAATCATAATAATTAAATTGATTTAATGTGCAGGCAATTTTTCATTACATTTCATATATTTTATCGAGTGTCCGGGGTATACTGCAGGTCAATTTATTCATTGCTGTTGGTGATTCAACTCAATTACTCAAAATATCCAGGAAACGTCAACACAGTGCAGTGGCAGTTGACGTGAGTGCTTGCATAACGCCTCACCCCTGCAGCTTGTTTGCGCCCGAGATACAGTACTAAAATGAAATACAGTAGTGCTAATCTACATAAAGATGATAAATTGGATAAAGACGCTTTATCTTAAGTACCTGTATTATCACAACTCACGACCATTTCGATGGTTTAAGCTAACGACTAGTGACCGCTCCGCTGGGAACTAATTGACAATAGCGAAAATCTGAGTTTATTGAAACATCGAACCGAGTTGTCATTATACTGTTTTAAACTTTCATCGTCACTAACATTATAGTGATATAAGTTATATTCGGGATTTTTGCCGAAATATCGGAAACTCAATAAAAACAAGATACATGGTAGAAATCCAGAATATAACTTATATTACTATAAAGTTGTCATTATGCCTAGGTGAAACCCTTTAAATTAAATATTATGGCATTAAACAAGGTACCCTATGTTTTGTGTTCCTTGTTATTGTGTAAACACTAGAATTTTATGAATAGTGTGTCTTAGCTTAAAAACTTCTTATTATAAATTCTCACTCTAAAGCCTTATGGCATGAATCGTACTTATGGCAAGAGATGCGAGAAAGGCCGTTGTTTTTTGAACGTCTCATACATTAGCACACGTGTGGCTTTTTATATTCCCGAAACAACTCGGACTTGAGAAACTGCTGCTGAGGATACCTCAAAGCAGAAGCACTTGAAATACAAGGCATTAGAAAGAAAATTTATTTTATACGTTTTGCGGCTGAGAGTTAGGGTTTTGAGGTTCGGAATGAACCGAGGCTATGATTGCCGCTGCGACTCATACTTGGTTCAAAGGCTCTACCTGGCAATACAACGTGATAGCGCCACCGGTATCATGGGAAACTTTCAACCAGTAGGACGCATAGTAGTCTATTTGAAAAAAAACGTACAATAACCAAATTAAATAAACAATATAAAATAAACGAAACAAATTAAAGTGACTTTATTCACAAAAAGGAAGATAGAAACAGAATTAGTCTTAAACCAGGTTATAACTTTTGTTGTTCGTTTTATTATTATATAAATAAGGTTGAAAACATTTGGAAAATCATAAGGCAATCTTTATTTAGGTATTAGTCCCCGCCCTAACAGAAATATGTATTTTTTGGATTCACTAAACTGGTAAATTGTAATTTCTTTCATTATTATTATTTAAGTAGTCTTATTCTTTACTATTTATGCAAAAATTTTGTATGAATAATGGAATAAAAACTCTGAACGAGAACGTTACTTGTGTATAAGTTAGTGAAGTTTAAGAATACTCCAGCAATAATTTATGTAGGTACTTGATTAATTTCAAACTTAAACCACAATTAGCCGTTAATTAGTCTCGTCAATACTCGAAAAGCAGTCGATGGATTGCGGCGAAATTTTAGTGAGTAATTGTACGCATGCCAAGAAGGTTTTACCTGTTAAGTCTAGTATACTAGTAAGTAAAGAATCCAATGCAAAGCAAGCCAGGCATAGATAGTTTTAATTAAAAAACAAAGATCATTTTATGTTGTTAGTCATATAATAGAAGTAGAATAGAAGAAGCATTGTCTCTGTGGATACGACGAAATCGCCGCCATGCGTCTTCAGTATTCCTTCGACGAAATACTATTGGGACGCTTGCGCATTGCATATAGTATCCAACTTGCAACGTTGAAAATATTTTACGAGTAGTTTACAAAATAACATTAGGGGAATCAATTATTTTTTTTATCTTTACTTTGCAAAAGCAGAGAATTGGAATAATACCATAACTAACGTTCCGTATATGTATCTTATAAGACTGTTGGTAAACATTTTCTATTTATATCCAAATAAATTTTTACTAGTAATCAATTAAAATTTCGCCGGTATAAGCAACTTATACCGTCTAACACGTCTCGTAGTAAGAATTGTAATTTGCTTTGCTTAATAATTTGTAATTTGCTTTTACTGCTACGACAGTAATGATTGAGAACTTAAATATGCTTTTATCTCAGTTCTCTCACACCTCCTCAGTCTTATTGTGTAAAAAGATATAAGATTCCGGCAAAAGACTCTGAAAGGATTTCCGGGTTTGGTAATCTGTAGCGGCAGAAGAATGTTAATGCAAATCCCATAGGAATAATATGCTTTTATTAACTACGAGTAATTATCGTTCCAACAATTACTTTAAAAATAAGTTGCAACTGAACCCAAAATAAACTGCAATTTGATTCATATCACCTATTTCCAAAACTATACTGCCATTAAATCTATAATCTGTCTAGTCATGTAAATACTAGAGCGACGACAAACGCAGACCGTGTCCTCGCATTGGTACACTAGAAACCTGCCAATTACCGCAACATACAACCCCTATACAAGCCCACTTTCGCCAAGAGGAATCGCCACGCCGTACAACATGCGACTTTAAATTGCAAACGAGATGGTAATTAGCGAGAACAACCGCTAAAAGTCTCGGGTAAATGCCACCGAGAGACCCGTATGGAAATTAGGGACAAATTACGTCTCCACTCTTACTTTCATTTGTATAACAACAGTTACATAAAACACCGTAATGATTTACGGTTTCTTAATCCGTTTATTGTCCCGGTTAAAGGGCTTACGAGTGACCCAAATCTTCGGAATTGATGACACTGCTCGAGTCACTACAGCTGTGATTTGTCGTATATACCTGACAAATGTGACGATAATCTATATCTGATAATCTTATGCGTGGCTCCAGTGAGCTTGGAATTATGTAACATGTAAAATATTGCAAACTCATAAGTTGAGTACGACGTAGAAGCACTGAGATGAAACTCCAGATAGAGTTAATCTAATAAGTCAGATCTGTTAGACGTCGGGCGGAGTAATAACTCACGGTTGAGATGCCAGAGGTTAATTAAAAATAGCAACTTCAATCTGGTGTGTCAGAGATGGAGTTAGATTAGGGATCTTCTGATTTATACTATTTCAAATGTTAACCACCAGCAACGCACCACGGGGAGGAAAATGAAATATGAAAATATTAATGCGAGCGTTCTGTCCTATGAAAACCTGATTGCTACCTCTTTAGTAGTCACGAAACCCATTCCAGTGACTTATATGCTCAATAGACGGATTTCTCAAAACTTACGTAGTCTAAAAAATATGGCCTGTTCTCGGGGACTGCATGTATTAAAAAACTTAACCAAAATTTAATGTCAACACAACAAATCTCAATATATATTAGTGATAAAGCAATGTCAGATCATCCATTAAAGTTAAAGTCCTTTTGCAGTACTTAAAATTTTCTTACAACTAATACTTCTCTCTTACTAGTGCACTTCATTTCCTTAATAAATACTTTTCTTTTAATCTATCAACCTGAATTTACCTAATTTCCATGTTGCAAAAGATGTATTTATGTTTATTTTAATGAATTCGGTCTTTATTTTGCTTTTCCGTTTTTTACTTTTACAGCACGATCAATTCGATGGGATATGATGATTGAGCTGACCTACATATACACGACGTGAGTAACGAAGCTTGTTCCTCAGCACTTTTTCATCATTGATTTATACTCGCACCATTACTACCTAATCATTCAATCATTGACGCTATCATGAGCCCTTGTGTAATATAATATGCGGACATAATTAATGCTGTTAACCCCACTGAATGAATAGTGTTGATTATAGACAGCTAATCAACTCTCTAGACGCTTTTCATAGAATCTCTAATGGTTGCACAACTTCCACGACAAACGCTTTTGTAATGTTACTTGTACACTACTTGTTGCATGTTTCTTAAATGTCTTGTACTCATTATATGCTGTAAATAAATCGGCGGTTGGTTTTAATGCCTCTTACGACTACATATCATATTGCGCTCGAAGTATCATGTCATGTGTGTGATGCAATTTCGCATTTGAGAAATTCAATCAGCAAGTATTGCTTATAATTTTTGTTGACAGCCAGTCATCGCTAATCAATATGGTATATGTACGGTTTTGGATTCTAAACAAAAGGTTGCTGAAACACTTCATTACTTGTATGCTCGTTAAGGAATTAATGAATGTCGATAACATTTCTTTAAGGTGTCATAGGTTAAGAAATACATCTTAAGAAGGTAAAGATAAAGTTTAGTGAGCGTCTTTTGTTTAATGTAAGAATTAGTGTTGGCAATCGCGATAATTTATCGCAATATCCGGCGGATGTGCACGTAAAATCAAAAAAAGGTGGCGCCACTGTGTCGAGCCGGAAGTCAAGAACGCTCCTGTGACAAGTTATGGAGACGGCGCCACTGCGGCGAGTTAACGTAACGACTGTGCGGTCGCCTCGCAGCATTACGTTGTCGGACTCCGAGCAGTAAACTTATACTTGCGAAATCGACTACTGTTTGTCATTTTATTGCGATTTAAATAAAGCTATACAAAGTTGCCAGTGGTTGTTATAATTTTCTTACATCAGAAGTGCTATTAGTGACCTGCGCATTATGGGAAGGCGAAGTAAGCAGAAAAAGCGGCAGTCAAGGAAAAGGGCACGCTCTACTTCAAGTTCTAGTACCACCAGCAGTGCCAGGACTCCGTCACCGCCACCGGAACAAAGGAAAAGTGTATCACGTAAAGCTGATACCTCAACCGTGAGCTCAAATAACAATTTCACCTTGAATAATATAATTCCCGAATTCGACCCCTTGAAAGACGATATAAATGCATGGCTTAGTATTATACAGTCTTACTCTCAAACGTTCGCATGGTCGGACGAAATGATTCGCTATTAAGCTCTGAATAAATTGAAAGGGTCTGCGAAAGTCTGGTACGACTCATTATTACGTACTGAAAATCAATGGCCTTCCTGGATATGGAGGGATTGGAAACGGCAATTGGCATCAAGTTTTCAAATTCGTCGTAACATGTTCGAATTACTTAAAGAAATAATAGATAAAAAGCCATCTGAAAATCAATCTCTGTATGAGTTTTACTTTGACCAGAAATGCAAAATCGATCGTCTTTCATTAGGATTCTCTGAACACGACATAATTTCTATAATTATTGGGAACATAGGTGATAGCGGCTTAGGCGCATCAGTCGAAGCGAGTAATTTTGTCACCTGCGACAGTTTAGCTAGTTTTTTACATGGCCGTATTTACAAATCGAAAATACCAAAGCAAACAAGTATAAATATACGAGATAATATAAATAAATCAGGTAGCTTGCCAGTAACGCAAATACCTACTCCTACGTCTACATTACCATCCGCGACAATTTCAAACCAACATGTCCCCGGCAAACACGACTCTAATCAAACACAGTATCGCAAACCCATTAAATGTTTTTTGTGTGGTGGCAATCATAAAAGGAATCAATGTGAATCGAATAAATGCGAATATTGTGGAAGACGTGGTCATTTAGAAGCTGTGTGTTATCATAAACAAAACGCATTGAAATTGGAAAAACAAGAAACTAAAGCCGTTTCATTGTCGAACTCGCGAAATAAGTTTGTTAAAACTGTGTGCATCAACAATTTTAATTACGAAGCTTTTATCGATACAGGTAGTAGTTGCTCGTTAATATCGGAATCCTTAGCAAAATCGAAATCTTTACAATACATAAAACTACCCTCTCCCATTCATTTGCAAGGATTTTCAAAACAGAATGTAAAAGCGGTTAATTTCAAGGTTAATTTTAATTTGAAATTCGACTCGATTTCGTTGACAAATATAGACCTCTATATAATTGACGATTTAGTGGATTGTGAGATTTTAATAGGAAGGAATGTGACCGAACGCCCTGACCTGATATACTCTCGTATAGGGAATGTTCTTAAATTTGACTATGCAAAGACTTTCACTGAATTTTGTAGTTTTTTGACCGACTTTGATGTTGATTGCAATGATTATCAAAGTGAGTTAATGACTCTTCTTCATAAATATGGTGATTGCATTGCAACAAACGTGAAGGAGTTAGGTAGAGTTCAAGGTCATGAAATGGTTATTAATTTGACTACTTCTCAACCGATTCAATGCAGGCCATATAGAGCCTCAAATTCCGATAGAAAAATTATACGTGAAATGGTAAATGAGCTGTTAGAGAATAAAATCATAAGGGAAAGTAATTCTCCGTATGCTAGTCCCGCATTATTGGTTAGCAAAAAAAATGGCGAAAAAAGGCTCTGCATTGACTATCGGCAACTAAATAAAATTACTATCAAGGATAAGTACCCGATGCCACGCATCGAAGATTTGGTTGATAGGCTTTAGGGCTGCAAATATTTTACTGGCTTGGATTTAAAATGTGGCTACTATCAAATTATGATAAGCGAAAACGAACGATCGATAGAAAAAACTGCATTTATTACTGAGGACGGGCATTATGAGTTTTTGAGGCTTCCATTCGGTTTGGCAAATGCACCATCCTGTTTTCAACAGATGATGAATAAGTTTTTGGGTAATTTAAGATTCGAGAATGTTATTTTATATTTAGATGACGTTTATTTAGTGACGAAAACAGTGGAGGAGAATATTAAATTATTAGAAAAGGTATTGCAAATTTTCAAAGACAGCGGGTTAACGCTTAATTTAAAAAAATGCGTTTTTTTTAAAACAGAAATAGAATTTTTGGGATACAAAATAAAACAGGATTGTGTTATGCCAAACGAAACCAAATTAGAAGCAGTGAAAAATTTTCCAACTCCTAAAACAGTACACCAACTCAGACAATTTCTTGGATTGACAAGTTATTTCAGAAAGTTTATTAAAAATTGCGCCATTATTTCTGCACCATTAACCAAACTGTTAAAAAAAGATTCTGAATGGGTTTGGGGCACTAACGAAGAACAAGCTTTCCACTTATTAAAAAGCAAGTTAACTTCAGAAAGTATTTTGTCAATTTTTGACCCAAGTAAGGAAAATGTTTTATATACGGATGCCAGTAGGGATGGTATTGCCGGAATACTTATGCAGGTGACAGACGAAGGAGAGAAACCGGTTCATTATTATAGCAGGCAGACAACAAAAGACGAAAAAAAGTATCACTCTTTTGAGTTGGAATTATTAGCCATCGTCTGTTCCCTGCAAAAGTTTAGACTGTACTTGTTAGGATCTACTTTCAAAATCATTACCGACTGTAATGCAGTTAGGTACGCGCTAACAAAAAAAGAGTTAAGTCCCCGGATAGCACGGTGGGTATTATCAACTCAAGAATTTTCATTTGCTATTGTTCATCGCGAAGGGTCTCGAATGCAGCACGTAGACGCCCTAAGTAGAAACCCCGTGCCATCCGGCGAAAAATCCGAAAGCGAAATTATATTGTCAATAACTGAAGCAGACTGGTTACTTACGGTTCAATTACAGGATCCTGAATTACAAAAAATTAAATTTATCTTAGAATCAGGAGACATTGATAATAAAAAAGATACTTTTGACAGATACGAGCTGTTAGGTAATAAAATTTATAGAAGAACATCACAAGGTCGACGTTGGGTGGTCCCAAAAAAATGTATATGGCAAATTATTAGATGTAACCATGACGACTTAGGGCATTTTTCAGTTGATAAAACCGTCGAACGAATAGGTTATCACTATTGGTTTCCAAGAATGCGTCATGTTATAAAGAAATACATAAAAAATTGCCTTAACTGCATCTATTATAAAAACAAAAGCGGTCCTAAAGAAGGTGAGCTATACCCGTTGCCAAAATACGCACAACCATTTCATACACTCCATCTTGATCATTTAGGCCCTTTTATTGAAACTAAAGACAAAAATAAATACTTGTTAGTACCTGTGGATGCCTTTAAAAAAATTGTGTTTGTCTCTGCTGTTCGATCAACTAATAGTTCTTGCATTGTAAAGCAATTAGAAAATATAACAAAAATATTTGGGAACCCCAAAAGGCTTATCACGGACGCAGGGACTGGGTTTACCTCCGATGAGTTTGTTCGTTATTCCAGAGACAAAAACATTCGCTTGCACACTGTGGCCACGGGTATGCCTCGCTCCAATGGCCAGGTCGAGCGTTTCAATAAGACAATTTTAGAATCCTTAAAAGCTATCGGGGCTAACACTACTGAAGATGGCTGGGATCAGTACATAAAAGTGTTACAACAAGGCTTAAACAGTACAATTCATAAAACTACAAAAGCCGTCCCTAGCGAGGTATTATTTGGTTACCGCTTACGCACCGATAGTGATAAACTGGCTCCTCAACTTGATAATGAAAACATTTTCGATGTGACTAGCTTGCGAAAAAGAGTAGACGCTAACTTAAAAGCCAATGCCAAGATACAGAAAGAAAGGTTTGATAGGAGTCGAATAAGTGCACGTGCTTATGCCGAGGGAGACTTAGTACTTGTCAAAATTCAAAGTCAGAGCAATGATGGAAAAAGTCGCAAATTGTTACCGGTCTACAAAGGTCCTTTCAAAGTCAAGAAACTCTTGGGAAACGACAGATATGAAGTAACTGATATTAAGGGTAGTGAAAGATCCTTTAAAAAGTATACCGGCGTAATAGCGGCTGAGAATATAAAGCCGTGGATTAAAATAGAAAACTGGAATGATTCTGAATAATTATATAATTAAATTTTCGTGTTGGCAAGGTAAAAATCCTATTATACTGTTTTCTTATCTTATTTAGTTATTTAAAATTATAACAAAACAGTGCATATATAATTATTTATTTATATTAGTCTAATATGTACAAGTAAAATACATCTGGAAAAGTTATGATAAATTGGCTTACAAAATTATGATTACACGTAAGGTTTGCGAGTCCAGATAAAATGCTTTCACTTATATTTATGTCACACATTAATAATTGTTAACTAAGTGGCGAGCATAATTCGGAGTGAACTTGGTACGCTCAAGTGAGGTTATTGCCCTTTGAGTGCAAGTGACTCTATGGTGCAGGATGGAAGACTAACTTGGTCTCTTAAGTGTGGCAAAGTCCCTTTAAGTGCAAGTAGTTTACAATAGACACATGTGGGAACAATTACTTGTGTGTGATTATAGCAATAATATGACCGCATTACCTTACGTCTCTCTCTTAAGTACTGTAACCTAATATAATCCTATGTTTCAGCATTTAATCTAGACTCTGGAGGTGCCTGGGACAGGCACCGCGCAGAATGGCCGTGTTGGCAATCGCGATAATTTATCGCAATATCCGGCGGATGTGCACGTAAAATCAAAAAAAGGTGGCGCCACTGTGTCGAGCAGGAAGTCAAGAACGCTCCTGTGACAAGTTATGGAGACGGCGCCACTGCGGCGAGTTAACGTAACGACTGTGCGGTCGCCTCGCAGCATTACGTTGTCGGACTCCGAGCAGTAAACTTATACTTGCTAAATCGACTACTGTTTGTCATTTTATTGTGATTTAAATAAAGCTATACTAAGTTGCCAGCGGTTGTTATAATTTTCTTACATTAGGAATATTATTTTTATTAGAAAAAAATGTTTAAATATTTTAATGTTTTAATAAAGAAGGGTATTATTGCCTTCTTTATTATCACCATCTCAGCCGAACGACACACACTGCTGTACGGAAGCTTTACCCAAAAATGGAGGGTAGCGCCATAATCTCAACGAGAGAGAGACAGGTAGGAGATCGCAGTCTAGGCCATAATTCGGAGAACGCTGGTGGTGCTGGTCAGTTTAAATTATCATTATTTGCTGATATTTTATTCTGCTGGACACACTGCTAAAATATATTTTAAAAAATTGCTTGCCTCGATAAACAAGGCTCCATCGTCCCAAAACATCACAAAAGATAACTACGTGAGAAAACGCTATTTGCAGGAAAATCTATTCAATTATATTATTTCTTACGAATCACATTTTGGGGTTAAAGTTGTTAATTTTTACAATCGATGGTAATGCAATAAATGATAATTAAAACGTAAAATAAATATACACTAATTTTGTGTTACATTTTCACATTCACAATACAGCCAACATAACACTGGCAGTAAAGTTTTCCGAAGTTCTTTAATTGTCAGATATAAATCTCTCAAGTGGTATATTGATACGTAAAATAAAAATATCCAAGACCTACAACATCAAAGACCTTTAAAAAATATTATTTCGTAATAAATTTCAGAGACGTGTGTTTTACAAGGTCTTTATGGAAATCATAACAATCAATCGGCAAAACTCTGTTATTACGCTCATCGTTCATATAGGTAATTTTTTCGAGAAATTGAATTAAATTACTAGGTAATGGTTTAAGTATGGCGGGATAAACATGATTTACGAAGTGTTCAATTTTATTTGGTTATTTTATAGGCATTAAAATACTCCTTGTATCTTTTACTGTTTTGATTTATTTATTTTTATTTCAGAACTAGTTCAGAACAGAGATAAACTGTAATAAATGCCGTATTACTGTTTATCTTTGTTCTGAACCAGTGCCTCTGCTGTGAGCTGTTGTTAATAATGATAAAGTTACCAATTTTTTATTTATTCAATTATTACAATACCACATATGTATATAATCATGATCCCGAAATTGAGTAAGATTACATTAAAAAACAATATCTTCATTGACCCTTTATCAGGGTAAGCGTCTATCTGTGTTACTTATTTAAATATTCAATAATAAAATGACATTGAAAATTTAACTAGAATAGTAATTAAATTTGACAATAACTATTTAGCTATCCATTTTCCGGGTATAGAGTCACAAAAAATAAATGTGTAATGGATAAACATGTTTATTTTTATTTCATGAAAAAATGCTTCAGTTTCCTTAAAGGTCGAAGATAATCTAAAATATACTACAAAAAAAATTACAACTGCCGTTTGATAAGATTTTATAAAGTAATAAACTTGAAATACAATGTATCCGATAGTATTTCACGATTTTAATGCCACTATACAAATATTTGTCAGTTATTTCTTTAATGAACCAAAACTTCCATTGCTGAATCGTACAAACAAACTATTATGTAAACATTCACGCATGTAAGTCATAAAATAACAAGAAATGCGTATTAGCGGCAATTTGGACGGTTATTCACTTAACATCGTGTGTGAGCCGGTCAAAGGTCCTACGCATTGAATTGGTATAAATGTAACAAGTTCTGGCAATCATGGACCCTACTAACCTGATTTTTTATGTCAATCAAAACTTCTTCTACTATACGGGCGATTTCCGCAACTCGACGTCTTGTGCGCCTGCTTTGCGTCTGGAGGGTGCTTTTCCTGTTTTACTCCAGCTCCCAGCTTTGCCAGGAACGCTTCAAGCGCCTTCACTTTGGTGACGATTTCTCAGAGGCCGCCCGGTGAGCCAAGATGTCTTGCCCGGTAGGGTGCCACTCCCTAGCATTTCAGCAGGACATGGGTGGCCGTTTCTTCAGCTTCCATGCATCCTCTGCGTGGGGGCTGTTAGTAACACCTATATTAAAACTAGCGACCCGCCCCGGCTTCGCTCAGATGCAATGCTCTACTATATTATGCATGTATTATACATATAAACCTTCCTCTTGAATTACTCTATCTATTACAAAAAACTGCATCAAAATCCGTTGCGTAGTTTTAAGGATTTAAGCATACATTGGGATAAAGGGACAGAGAAAGCAACTTTGTTTTATACTATGTAGTGAAGATGTTTGTTAAAGTTTAAGTTAAAGTAATGGCGCCTGTGACCAAGCGCAGTTCCGATCTGAACACTGTAATATAGATTTGGAGAGACGAGCGTCTACTTGCGGCAGCGATAGTTTTGCTTACATATATGTCTCCAGAGAGTACCAATAGTGCTTTGGTGTCTTCACGAATGTTCTGGTTAAAGCAACTCACCGCAATCTTAACTATTGGTTCCGGGCCTATAGGCGCCGTGTTCGATCTCTTCCTTGCCTGTTAGTCAGCTGCATCATTGCCTCGTGACCCACTGTGACCTTTAATTGTATGGTTGCTTCGTTCTATGTGCCTTTCATGTTCAGTAACAGATGATATTCGAAAAGGTGAGTCGACGTGTCACGGTAGCCTCGCAGAGCTTGTAGAACTGATTTACTGTCAGAGAGGACCCTAATATTTCAACCTTTTACCTCCCGTGCTAATATCGGTCTTGCTGCCAAGGTAGGTATATCATTATGAGACTAATAATCATAATGAGTCTTCCTATATAAAAGGCTATTCACTTTTTATTATGTTGAGCTTAGTTTATCTGTGAAAACTGACAGAATTTCAGTTCAGTACTTTCGGAGATTAACGTGTTAAATTTTGTTGAGTTTAAATGACATTATCTTTTTTGTTGTTATCCGATTTCAATGAAACATAGGTTAAATATTAACCCAAGTCAAGCTTAATATACCTATAAAAATCACAAATAATCCGTTCAATAGCCTAGGAGATTAGTTTAAGTTTATTATATTTGTAGATTTAAAGGTTTTTTTTTCACAATAATATCAAAACCCCTGAAAGCATTCCTAAAACTCGGGAAAGAAAAATTGATAAAAGTAAATAAGCGTTACAATAGAATACTGCCAAATATAATCCAATAATCATGCTATTTTGGTGGTTTTGATGTTGCTGAACCATTATATTCTAATGTAGGGTACTATTTTAATCAGTGGCGGATTACCCCCTAGGAACACTAGGCACGTGCCTAGGGGCCCCGGTGTAAAAGGGGCCCCAAAATGTAAAAATATAAAAAAAAATGTAAATATTAAATTTTTATTTAAAAAATATTTTCTGATTTTGTATTTATTCACTCAAGAAATGAGTATTCCACAAAATTTGAGGAGCAATTTGTCGATAAAAAATGCTATATTTCACACCATTAAAGGCTCCGACACTGGTGACGGGACACATTGTATAAGGGGGCCCCCAAACATAAAGTGCCTAGAGGCCCCAGGCGACCTTAATCCGGCACTGATTTTAATGTAAGTAGATAAAACACAGGAAGATGTAAATTTAGACAACTCGCAGCAAAACTTGTATGTACTATAGATAATTATACAATGTATAAAATACATAAAGAAGTATATAGACGATCATGACACGGGAACAAAATGGTTTGTGCTCATTACACAAAAATATTTCCAAACCAGTATTTGAACAATTCGACTTTTGCACCTTTTGCGCAGAAGGATTATCCTCAGTGTTGTTAATTTAGCGACTTTGTCGCTAGAAATTACGACTTTTGCTTAAGTCTTAGCGACTAAAAATATTTTTGACGACAAAAATTGTTTAGCGACTTATCTAGCGACTTTTGCAGTAAGTATAAATTAAATCAGTTCTAGAGTCATTATTGGATAAATTTTTAGTCAACTCGATACAGTGTCAAGAGATACATTATGGAAAACGAAACGCACCAAATACAAACTTTATTAAATTAAAGTCTCTTTAAAAAATATTCAAAACAAGACAGTTAAATTTTCTTCCAAATCTAAGTTTTACATTAACCTATTAGTGCCTATGCCAGATTTTAATTTCTACTATTTCATGTTGCATGTAGCTGAGTTGGAAACACTGAGCTTGAATTATAATTTATTTACTTATGTACCTACTTTTATTTTTTTTCACATATCCCAACCTTTCACACTGCATGCTGGTGGCCTCTTCTGCCTCTCCCATACAAGATCCTGCGTCCGCTTCCGGTGGAATTAGTTTTAGCGACTTTTGATGTTGAGTCTAGCGACTCGAACTTCTAGGAGTTGGCAACACTGATTATCCTATTATTTTATTAGTATTGTAACGATAAATTTCATGACATGAAATAGGATAAAATTTATACATCATAAAATTAGGTCCCTATGCGTAATCACGAAGTTATTTTAAAACTGTCTCACAACACAACAACATTGTAACGTTCGTGTTAAGGGATATTGAAAATATTATATTTTATGAAATCATATAAATTTTGTCTCATTAACAACCTCTTGCCTTATTCACAATTTTTTTAATAAAAGGAAGAAATATATCATAAGTACAAAATTTTATAAAAATGTATTATAAACAATGGTTATTGTTATCTTGTGATCGCGACTCTTATAAAGGAGTCGAAATGTTAGGTTTAAATATAAAAAAAAATACAAAAAAAAAACGCGTCTGTAGTATATTTTATTTAAATTGATAACATTCAAATAAAATTGATTTAGCACTCTTCACTGTTTGTTAGTGAAACCATCGCCAATATGTCAGATTTATCGATCCAATCAGTTACAATGTTTCGTAAAGGTGAAGGACCTTGTTGCGTGATGTGTTCGCGTGTATGATCGGTACAAGGTTCGATTCCGGCACTCGCCAGCAAGACCATCAATTTCAGACATTCTACTTCGGAGAACTTTCGCCAGAAACACGAATCATGTCGATATGTATCACCAATGAACACTCCAATATTCGGAGAATGAATATATGATCAGTCAATGCTACATTTTTTAAACATTCCTGATAAACCTACCGAAGAAAAATTGTTGTCGAAATTCAAAATTGTAGGTATCATTTTCAAAAAGAAAGGAAAGTGTGATAAACCGATAGATGTTTGAGTGTTAATTTCTTATTTGGTGGGAAATGTCCATTTAAAATCTCTTTACAATATTCATAAGCCTTCGAGTCCCGGAAGGGGCAAATGTTTATGAGATGAATACGAGCATTTTTCCTGAGTCATGAGTACATTCTAATTTTACTGAATATTATTATTTATCTACACTTATCATAAAGTAGTAGAAACAGTGTGGCTGTACGAGTATATTAAGTAGATTGATTGTAACAAATATATTATTATCATAAAATAAGTATTGGTGATAAAGAAATAAAAGAGTAATAGAACACAAAAAGTTTTTTTGTCTGTATGTCTATGTAAATGTTAATGGATATTCACATTATTAGTGAATGTTAAAATGATCCGATGCATGTCGACAATTACCAATTTCGATGGTGTAACTTAAAAATTGTTCTTAGAACACCGGTGAATGCTAATACCGGTGAATGTATACACAGAGGATACACAGTGAATCTTGGGTTCAGAGACTTTTTAATTATTATTATGTCTACGAATCAGCATTTTTTTATTCTTCGAACCAGGTATTACCTGTTACTGTTGTTCTTCTTTCTTGTTCTTTTATTATTGTTCTATTTATATTATTTTAAAATTTAATTTTAGTTAATTATTGTTCTTTTATCGCCTAAAATGATTTAATAATTATGTGTACGTTGTAACGAATAAATATTTTATTGCTATAGCAAATGGTGCAAGATCATAACAATTGCTTGTTTATGGATTATCTTAGTTATTTTGATTAATAAACAATTGGTATCTATTTACAATTCTACCTATTGTAAAAGTTTGCGATTTTATTAGATATAAGTCTAACAAAGTCGCAAATTTCTATCTCCACATACCATGATAATAATGGTCACTTACCAACTATCTTCATGGATGTTAACAGGCAACCAGTGTTTATTAACATACACTGTGCACTTCGCATATTCACAATTACAAAAACGCTAATTTCTGAATCTACTACAAGGATTTTCTGACGGTTCTCACAAATAGATTACGCTCAGCATAAAGCAATATTATCTTTGAAATCCTATGACAGTGAAAAACATTGTCGTCATTTAGTTTATCGTTCATCATAAGGCGGCAATTTTAAAATTATCCCTCAAGCAAGATGTCACTTAAAAGGTTAATCAAAAGTTTACCTGCAGCACACAATAAAAATATAACAAAGTAATAGTTTTGTTTGCGTTGTTTTATTTATAGTATACTAGCTTCCACCTGCGGTTTCTCTTGCGTGTTCGGTTTTGTCACAGAGTTTTTATAGCGTTTCCCCAAAAAAAAAACATTAAGTTTCCGGTATAAAAGTGTTGTATGTTTTAATACAGGCTATAAACTGTCTGTAAGCCAAATTTCAGCTGAATCTTTTTAGTGACTTGTTTTTTATGCTAAATAGGCAGGCGCTTGACCACTATATCGTTTAATGGTAAGGATGTGACCTAGATCGCATCATCGCTTACCATCAATCTTAGCTTAGAAGTTAGATCCCTTCTCTCGTGACTTAAAGACCCCTAAATTGTTATTGTTTGGAAACACAGACTCAGTCAAAGAGTTCCACTGTGTAGCGGTACGTATAACAAAATTGGAACCAGAACTCTTAGTACGACTCTTTGGTATGTCAACCATATAACGGTGGCGCCTTTTTGTAAGTCTGGTTGTCCGATGAAAAAATGGAGACGGCGGAACAGATTGTGCAATTCTGTTGCACACTCTGAGAAATTAATCCTATTAAAAATGGATAGGCTAGCTACCTTTCGTCTAGGCTCAAGGCTTTTGAGCTTTTTATAAAAAAGATCGTCATTTCCAATTAATCTCTTGGCCCTCCTCTCAATGGACTCAAGCGTCCCAAAGATGAGTACAGTAATCCATACAATGTCGAACTTGCGCTTGGTAAAGGATGATCAACTGTTTAGCCAGATTGAGTAACAAACATACAAACACATTTATAATATCAATAGGATAACTGCTCATAAGAAAGCCATAATTTATTTTATTTATAGAATTTCTTAACTTAGTACACCATACAGGCTTACTATATGGCGCTGTTAAATTGTGTTCAATTCCTAGAACGATTACACGAACGATTGAAATGTTTACTTCAGTGGCTTGCAGCGAGCAACTTATGTATAAAATGTGAATTTTCTGTCTAAGATCGCTATTTGACTATTGATTACTAACATACGGATAAATTACGAATAAAAATAAATTATTTAGTCCCATTCGAAGCAATATTTCTATTATGAATACTATATAACTAAGAATACAGGAATAATATAACAGAGATGACGATAACAAATGCTTACACTCATCACACAACCACAACTATATCCCTGCCAGGATTCGAACACGGAATATTTGGTGCAAAAAAGGTCAAATAGTTGCATCAAGTAAAGGTATATATTTGATCTTGCTTTGAATTCACAAAGGTTAGTTAAGTATTTCGGATAAATATACCTACTAAGGATATATAACATGTTAATACAAACTATCTTCTTGCATACAAAATCACGATCAAATTCGGCGTTATGATAATGCTTCTTACTTGGAATGACTTTGGATAACTGCTGTGCAAAGAAACATCATCGAAATCACGACGATCTTACTGGATGTGTTTCTCTTCTTCGGTGATGAAGTTTGTACCGCAAATACACATATAGCTGAGTAAAATACCTTGATATGTCATGAGACGACGCAGAAATCAGCCATTGGATCATATATTTATGTCTATCCGGTACCCTTGTGTTATGTATACTAATTCATAACAAACTAATCATTGCATGTAAATGTAATCACTTAATATAAAGGGATATGCAGTTACCTACCCATTTTCTCTTACGATGATATTCTGATTAAGTCAATCTGAACTGTAGTAACAAAATGTTAAGAAGGGTAAAAATATATTTAAAAATGTATTCTTTGTAACCTGAACTTCTTATTTCTTCTTTCAAATAAATTATGATCAGATACCCCTTGTCCACTTTTATAGAAACTGTACGTATTATTGAGCAATAGAGATCCACATCCATATTACATAATGACTACTTTTAAAGTATACTACAATAAACACTGTAGTCAGACAATGATTACAACAGGGAGCTAACAATATTTAGAGCATGACAGGGGAATAATGACGATCATTCAATTATAACTTCAAGGCCGAGCTGCACTGATGATATAGAAGCGTAGGCAAGACAGTTTCCTTAATTATTCAGCTAGCAAATACTCGAACTACTGTAGTTCCAACAATGCTAAGCTATAACATGAAATTGCTTGAAGCAAAAAGATTGCAGTAGTTTCTGAGACGCGCTCCACTGGATTCATAGTGGCTTCCCGCAGCGTTCATCTCTACTATATCGATTTTATTGCACTATTGCCGTATCCTCATTGCTACTGTAGATCATGCTCACGCGCAAACTGTCATATACGCTGCGTTTAAAATAATGACTACACATTATTTATACCCTTTCAAGATTAGTGTAGCGTATTATTCCCTAAATAAACTTTGGAATAATAGGATCAAGTAACGATAAGCCCTCCACTTCGTCAATTTTTTCTACATAGGTTTTGTGTTTTTTCAGAAATCTGTGAGTGTACAAATTTGCCGCTGATAATGATCTTGATATTATATTCAAACATGAATATTGTAAAACCAAGACTTGGTTTGTAATTATACTTAATAATGAGTGTTCCCTGCTGGGAGTTGTCCGGATCATCGAGTTTGCTCCATATAAATAGTAAACTTGCTTTTGTCCTTTCTTAGATTATTGCGTCGGAATTGTCTACGCATCTTACCATATATGGTGAGGCTTATAAAGTCATGAATCATAAAGAGCATGACTTGAATAGAAAATATCTCACTATAAAATAGTTAAAGATCGCATTTTTATGACTTAATTAGTAGGTAGGCGGGTATCTTGTTGTTACCGTGGAAAAACAATTCCTATTTTTTATTATATATTACTCCAACCTCAAGCAATTCTAAGTACGTGTAAAAATAAGAAAAAGACACAAACACCCAAAAAATAAAACTTTTTCTATTTGATTTGACCAGAGTTTGAATGCGGGAACTCACAGATGACGGCACGGCGGTGTGCGTAACTCGATCAAGGATCGTCATGTCGCTCCTTACCAAGAACAATATTCGCAACGTTGTCATCACGCACGCGCAAACGAGAACAATATTTTTTTGATATTGTAAGTACTGTCACTGATTATCATTGAATCGTTTCACTAAATTTTGCAGATTATTAATCTCAAATGATTGTAATTACTTAGAAAACTGAGTAAAAGTAGAGCCACCATTGATTTAAGTGATTTTTTTAAATAACATTGTTTCAATATAGAAGTAAGGAAACTATAATATTATAAATTGCAGTATCATACTAAAAAACTTACCGAGGCTTCACCTGCGTGGAAATACTTTATCTTGAAAACATATCCTTTTTCCTGTAATAAACAGATGTATTGTAACGGAGAAGTATCAGTAAGACACAAATTAACAAAAAGGCTAGTTAGTTTTCATACGGGATCTATTTAGAGAATCTGAATATAAGCTTTTTTGTTATTTTCTTATCATAGACTATGCCAATGTCAACAATATTGGTTGAAACATTAACTTCTCTATACAGATATCGTTTGACCTGTATTATTTTGTTAATCAACCATTTAACTGCTAGATTTCAATATATAAAGAATCTTTATCTCGAAAAAATTTTACTCGTGTCAGGGGTCAGGCGGGACTTGAAGCCACTTCTTCTCACTATCCAGGCGATATCGAAATTCGGGCTCCGTCACAATCTGGCCCTAAATGTGTTGATTCGATTCCACTTCGGTTAAGAACTCGGGAAGTTATAGCGTAACAGACATTGCTTCATTGAAGCTGATTCATAGTCCAAATTCTCTTAGCTCAAACTATGATCTTTTGCAAAAAAAAATTGTTACTCAGCAAATTCAATCTGAATACATTTCAAAAACTGAAAGTTGCATTAGCAATACTTGAAAGGGGATTATATGGTAATAATCCCGTTTAAATGAACACTTACGTAAGTCACAATGAAAATTACAAATATTATATTGAAATTTGTAAATTAAGATTATCTAGAAATATTTAGAGATATGCATTTGGGGAAGTTCGATAATATTCTAAAAGTTCAATGGCCAGTCATCGGATAAGTAACCGAAAATTCTCAAGCTTTTTCGTGGTTCGTAAAACACGTGAAACCTTTGGTCCCGACTACACCTGCAGACGCTAGAGATATCCTTCGACTTACATTTATTTTGTTTTTTTATTTAAAAAAACAATTTGTCTCAGGGGTCAGTCGGGACTAGAATCCACTTCCTCTTGCACCCATTAATTCGCACTAAATCCACGTAGTGGACTATCGCCCATTCCTTCATACGAAAGTAGTTGTTTTCGTCGAAAATGAAAGTGTATCCCAACATTAAAGACAGATGATAATTATATTATTTTTAATGGAATAAACTGAGTGCTAATCAGTGGATGATTTTTTTGTATCGATATTCAAGCTTCACATGCTTGACTAAACAAAAAGGAGAAATTATAACATTTAATACAGCTTAGCTACTCTATTTAAAGCAGATTATAAATCATGTTCTGAATGTCCCAATTAATTTTTTCTTTCAACATTATTATTCATAGAGTTTATTTATTTTGCATTTGATGAAGTCACTGGTCATTATTGGGTGTCAGTTTTTGCACTACATCAAGTCATGACTGACATTTGACGGTCAATTCGAAGTAAAAGCGATAAAATCAGGTTGAAACGTAAAGAAATCTAGATGACTATATTTAGATCGGACAGGTGAGTCGCGGTGTGCTCGATAAGATGCGCTATTGAAATTTTGCCCTCAAGCTATAAAATTAATGTCAGTTTAATGTTACAAAATTGTTTCGAGTGTAAATGTAATATCAGCGTAAACAAATTCTAATGTTTGTCTTTTAGTGCAGTCATTGAAGCATTATTGCTCCGAATTTTTTTACTGTGAACCGAATTGCATACAATTTTGGAATTAGGTTCATCTTACCCTTAACTTCAAAAGTGAAAATGATTTGAACTCCGCAACCACCCTGGGGGTGGTTGCCACCCCTTCTCGGGGGGTGATTTATTTTTTTGCAAAATAACTAAAGCAAGTTATTTTGCAAAAAATAAAGTAAGTAAATAAATAAAGCAAGTTTATCGATAGAAGGCCTAATTTTAAGCAAAAAATCATCTATAAAGTTTTTCAAAAAATCCAATAGTTATCGAGTTATTGGCAATTGAAAATTCGCAATTTTTTCACGTTTTTCATCGGTTTTTTGCAAATATCTCCAAAAATATATGTTTTATCGAAAATTTTATAAAGAATAAAATTGTAGCAGGTAAAACAATGAACAATTTGAATTTTTATAAAGTATTCTAAGTGAAATATTAAGCTAGATATTAAAGATCAAAGCCGTTTTTTATTTTGTCTGAAATTTAATCGATGTGGTCAATGCCATCTAGCGGCGAGCAGATGCATTTTATGCATTCTAATACAAAAGGGTTTTGTAGTGCTTGAAATAAGCTTTAAAATGAGCACTATTAAAAGTCTTTTGCACGTATTATAAGTTAGCTGTATTGCAAATAAGGGGAGCATCTAATGTTTTTTCTTATAAATCAATGGGTTTCATAAGTGCCATTTCCACTAAAATTAAAATAAATCGTATTCCCCCTAGAATTAACTTTATTATGAAGAGTTTGATAGATAGTATCAGTTTGGCTGCTTTGGGACACATATTTTTCAAAAAAGTCACGATTAAAGAAAAAAACAAAATTTCAAATTTTTAAAAAACCCACTTTTTTTTCATAATATCTCTAAAATGACGACAGATACGTATAAAAGTGTACGAATTAAAAATTTAGGTATTTTTCTGACAAACAATTTGGTTTTTTTGTTTTATCTGTCAAACAAAAATTGACGGAGATATGATTGTTTAAAGAGCGCGTGGTAGCGCAATTACAGCCTCTCTTTAGCCTTTTAACCCTTCACCGTTTTAGAAAAAGGTTTTTTACTATATATTGCAATGAAGGATGTTGTAGCTCTCTTAATTACCTTTACAATGGATTTTTATAAATTGTGATAGCATGAAAATTGAAGGAGTTATGGTCCAAAAACTTATCATATTTTTTTCTACTTAGTAACTGAAAATTTCGGAGTGTGAATATTTAGAGCAATGTGAAAGTACGCAGTATGTATACATATCAAGTATATGGTATGTAGTATGAATACATATCAACGTTCTTATATGTATATATAACACATTTGAGTGAAGGGGCCAACGAAAAAGCCATGTGATCAGCTGTGCGTGCACCGTTTATTCGTTATAATGTGACCAGTATATTTCCGTCTGCAACTGCAACTCCAATTCAGCCAGGAGATGTTGAATGTGACAGCGACTCCGACATTGATTCATGAATAATAATATTATATTTTAATAATAATAGTACAATTTTATATAATTTGTAAATATTTTATTCAATAAATGGCAATTTTTTACTCTAAATTAAATTATTTTTAAATATGTAATCATATATATTTACTGTTTTAATTTAGGGGTAGTTTAAGGGTAGAAAAGCTTAAGAATATGATATTCATTTTCGAGAGTGTGGAATAATATTTAAATCCTTTTCATTTTATCAAAAAAAAAATTAACAATTTTTTATCAAGGGGTAGTTTTCAAGGGTTGAAAGGGGGTTAAAAATTTGATAATTATTATAGAGAATATAAAATATTACTTACTCTATACTTACATCTTTTTATATCATACCAAAGTATTTTTTTGTAATTTTTTCAATTTAGGGGTTGTTTGCAAGGGTTGTAAGATTTTCAAGGGGTTGAAAATAATTTTAATATGAGGTAATTATGTTAGAAAATACTTTACAATTTCACCACTTACTATTAGACATGTTTTCTAGCGATAAAATGGATCAATGTCAATTTTTCCATTAAGGGGTTGTTTAGACCCCTTAAAAGTAATAGGCGGAGCTCAGATCATTTTCACTTTTGAAGTTAAGGGTAAGACGAGCATAATTCCAAAATTCGATGCAAATCGGTTCACAGTAAAAAAATTCGGAGGTAAGACCCTATTTTTCGCTTCAATGACTGCACTATTTTATTGACGATGAATTTGTAAGTTGGTACTGTAAGAATTATTTGTGATAATAATTACTATATATATATATATATATATATATGTGTGTGTGTGTGTGTGTGTGTGTGTGTGTGTGTGTGTGTTTTATTGCGTTTAAGTTATGATTATAAATTGAGAACTAATTTTCTTAGCCTTAAATTCCATAACACAAATGTTAACTTAAACGTGACAGTAAAATTAATACACATTTAATAACTTACACTCAATTCCACTATGTTCCATACAGAGCACCCCTGTGATCATTTAGAGCGGGGACAGAGACGAGACAGTTATCATTCTCTAAGAGAGACGCCGACAAAGTAATCTCTACATAAAACTATTTGAACACGTAGTTTGAACATTTCTTTTAAAAAGAGCAGGCTTCTCTTGTAATTTGACTTTCCAAATTTGTGGATAGTGAAGTGACCAATTATTAGAACTATTGGATATTCTGAAGTTGTTGTGTTATCTAACGTTTACACAGTGAAGTGAAGCAGATTGATAAAATTCCATTATCAAACAATAGAATTATCCAGTTCTGAGAAGGGTATGTATGAAGATTTTTATATATCTATCGAATAGGAGCCGGCTGAATTGAAATATCTCGTCATTACAGAACTCCGCAATAAAGAACACTTTGGTAGGTTGTGTTTTTGTTTGTACCTAAGTGCCAAAATTTTAGGTAGTGACAAATAAATCAAGACCGGCAACACCCAAATTATTCCGCTTTTAGTTTTTAACGTTCAAAAGAAAAAAAAATCATTATGAAAATTTGACTTAACAACACAAGAAAAAAGACACGTTTACAAAAAATAATACACAAAAATTCTTCTTTAACACTGCAGTTGATTATGGAACTGATTGGGCCCAATCCTTTGCAACTTCGAAGCTGGACCGTTACAATAATAACAGTGTGCGGATAAAAGGCGAGAAATCCGTAATTTTTCCGTCGTGTGTCGTGTCCGACAGTTAAAACCGTTACCATTAAAGTCCCGAGTAAAACGTGCATTTCTATATAAAATAACCATAATTGTGCACATAATTTGCGTTGTTATGCGTCAATTGTGGCTTCACGTTTCTTTTGACAACAGTGTAAGCTGAACATAGGTAATGAATAACGGAATCCAAACATCAAGTTTTAATTATGACAGTCAATATTTTTCGCTTTATTCTGTTTTACTGTAATTTATAGGAATGATTTATCGATGCATTAAATGGGTTGAAATAAGAGAAAAAAAATATAGAAATGTAAAATGTTCCATCAGCATGATTTTTGTTTATTTTTTCTTAGAACACAAATTTTTTGTTTGTGTGTTTGTCTGTCCACTCTTTTTCTCGCTCTTTTTCCATTGTATACGCGTTACCATAGCAACGCGTTACCGGGTCAGCTAGTCTATAATCTAAGAACACAAATTTGTTGTTTTTGTGTTTGTCTGTCCGCTCTTTTTCCATTGCATCAATTAACGTTACCTAAGCAACGCGTTACCGAGTCAGCTAGTATATTTTTGAGAAAACTACGCTACTATTAAATATTTTATTCTCAAAGGTGATTTGAATATTTTATAACGGATAAAGAGACCAAGTGCTTTTTTTTAATTAGTTTTAATAAATATAAAAACAAAAGAAGCACTCTTGTTTTCAAAATGGTAGGGTTTCAAATTTAGAATTTGTAATACAAACACGATTCACCGAAATAGATATACTACTTCAAAATTTAAATTCTTAAATTATCATCCCATTCGTGTTTATTTGAGCATACCAACATGCTATCACATTCTTTGCATTCTTGCCTATAAGTAAGGGCTACTACTAGGGTTAATGACTGCAGTCTGAAAATATAGGTACACTCTTTTTTCTTACTTACCAAGTAAAATTAGATACTGTTAAATACCTTCGTTAGATATATTATTATGAAATGTAATTATTATTAAACGGACTGTTATTTTCTTACTGAAGAACTTGTTTAATATTGTAAACCACTTCGTATTGTTATCTCGATTATCTTATATATATGATGCTACACTACTGCTAGTACTAAAAACAGAATTTATTGCGTACGTTGGTGGAGGTTTTCCTAGTTTCCATTTTTTATTGACTTATTTAAAAAAAAAAGTAAACCGTATTTCTTTGATTTTGTATACTCAAAAGTTTTCGAAACAATTTATGAAATGTAAAAAAAGTAAAAAGGTGCTGTCATAATCAGACATGTTATTGTAAAAAAGTGGTTCTGTCTGCAGATATACATTTTTTTTTAAATTTCTAATAAAAATAGAACAATAATTCACACACAAAATCTGGTCAAGTTAGTTTTGACTAAACGAATAAAAAAAGTCGGTTTTTTTTTTTTTTTTTTTTTTTGCCTGTAAAGTCGGTTTTACGGGCGAAGATTTTACGTGACAACGTCTTTTTCTCGGTAGAATATTTATTGATATGAATATAATTAAATTGCACAATGCGCGCGGCAGACCGATCATAGTTGAGTGGGAGAGAGACGCAAGGCATTCGGCGGGCCTCTCTCTCGTTCGGTGACTCATCGTAACGTTACCGAGCGTTACACTTTTTCATAAGTGACTCCCAGCCGCAACCAATTTATAAGACGTTATCACGTCAAAAACAGGAGATTGAAATATTAAAGGTTATCAATTAAAAAAATCTTAATTCACAGTGTTTTGCATTTTTCCGCTAAAAACAGAAATACATATAAAAATAACTCCTCCAATGCAGTGTATCCCAAGTTCTTGAACTTGTTAATGTTATTAAAATTCAGTTTCCGAAGTACACTCTCTTTTTGTAATAATATTTAGTGATATTAAAACTATATAAACCTTTCTTTATTTAAATTAGTTTATGTATCGTTTCGATGATGCAAAACAAAAATATGCCGCTCGTAAATTAAAACGCTTACCATGCTAATGTTACTTAATGTGACCATTGAAGTAATAACTTTGCAGTTGCAAAAAATAACTTATTTTTCTTAGCAATAATTTCAAAAAATGAAAGGTCAAATCGCTACAAAAATACTTGCAATATTGCGGTGTATCATTGTATGTAGGAGGTACTAACATGGCCATGCGATCATAAATTAATACATTATTCTGGCGAAGAGTGTAAGTGACAATGACGCAGAAAAATGACTCTTTGGAGAATATAAAATTGTAGAATAGAGGCGGCCACGCAAAGAAAGGAACATAAAATAGTTGTTGCTCGCATTATATTATGCACGCCCCTACGATTCGAACGGCGATAAATTTAATATAGTGGACAGCAAAATTGTTGTTTTGACCGCATCGCTTCGACTTAAACTTGCTTTCTTTTCTTTTAATAGCCTATTGACAGTATTCGCCATGTGGCTGTCATCAATAAAATTATTAGCTTCTTTAGGTTACGTTAATTGATGCTTAAAATTTACACTTTTACCTCATACTCGAGAGAAATAACAATAAAGAGAAGTAATTTTATTTTCAATGTTAACATTATAAGATGCAAAACTAAAGGGAAAAATATAATTTTTCTTTATTACGAGAATGAGTGTGGTAAAAGGATAATATTCAGATCACAACAAGCTTCAGATCAACTACAATGTTTGGAATCAACGTACACAAAACGTGATATAAAATTACATTTCTATTAAATAATGAACACCCTTTTGCTTGCTCAGGACTCGTTGTTAACTCTTGCATTCATTATGAGCTCTTGAAATCTACACTAATATTATAAAGAGGAAAGATTTGTGTTTTTGTTTGTATGTAATGAATAAACTCAAAAAATACTAAGCCGATTTCAACAATTCTTTCACCATTGGAAAGCTGAGTAACATAAGCTATATTAAAGGCTAGAAAAAATTTAAAGAATTTTGTCCATCCATGCGAAGCCGGGACGGGCCGCTGGTTTTTTATATTTACACAAATATTTTAAATAACACACATAATATTTGTTGTGAAACTCGTAACCAATAATTGCGCTCTACAAATAACAGAATCTGGTCAAGCGACAATCCCACACGTGCTCCCACTGCCCAATTCGGGCATAGCCGGGTATAGAAGCGGTTCCAGGCATTGTACGGGACGCAGACCAAAAAAGGCTTACTGTTCCCATAAAGGAGAAGTTCACTTTTATTTTTTTTTATTAAAACGCAAACGGTAGCAGAGCAAACGAGGCAATTGCACCGCGCACATCAATCTTTCGGCGCTTGTGACAAAAAACGCTGTACCAACCGCGAAGAATTCTTTAGTGTGATAAACTAATAAAAACACACGATCGCCATCAATCTTGATATAATAAGTAACGGCGCAAAAATATGCCATAGGTATTTTGATGATTTTTCAGTCCAGTGTCTCGATTAAGTACGATATACCTACCAAAAATTTCAGGCATTTTTGTACTGGTTTGATGGTGCAAATCAAGGTACTTTAATCATTAAAGCTTGCAAACAAACCCGGGACGCATAAAAATGCCCAGGTATGAACAGATAATACGAAAGTAAAATAACTGTTAATAGTACATTGTTCACCAAGAAAGTAGCCAATTAAAGACGAGTTATGAACTTTTATTATTTTAAAATTAAATTTAATTTAAAATATGAGATTAGTTATATCCTAGCAATGGGCATCGTAACTCTGATGTAATGAATTTCATCAACATTTATTTTTCATAATGAACTAAAATTAGTTCATTATGAAAAATAAATGTTCCCAAATTTCCCACATTTAATTTATAAAGTTTTGTTAAATAACAAAACTTTATAAATTAAATGTGGGAAACAAACCGATCTTTTTTGCTAAATAATTATAAACGGGATTTTGAGATGGAGTGTAGTGGAGGATTAAAGAAATTGGAACATAACACGAGTAATTGTTTCAAAATAAGATTTCTCCGTGACTGTATCTTTCAAATAACTAAAAATTATCTAAATCGTGCAAATTAAATTAGTTCCCATTCTCCTCTGTCCTGCTGGACCTCCTGTTCCTCCTCCTGAAGCAACCGTACCCTTACAGTGGCTAGCAATGCATCCATAGCCCACTGCTTAGAGCAAGTGCTTCGAAACAGCCGAATAAAATGTTCCTCAACACGACCGAATTATTCTATTATTTTTTCACCGACTTTTATCACCGAATCTGTGACCCATATTAAAATTCATGACATGCACTTCCCTCGAGAGCTACCGCCAAAATTTAATAGTACGTTACAAAATCGTCACAGACCCAATTCACTTAATAATCAGATCACCTCTACCATTTAAAGAAGTAAAGAATGAGCTTTTAACTCCTTATGTGGAAGTCCGTGGTGATCAACTCAAACGGTATATGTATATAATAAAATGTATGTGGAACAATAAACCATTTATTTAATATTTGTTTTATTTTACTTTCGAATAATATAATACTGCTAGTAATAGCAGTATTCGCAATGAATAATAAATCCAATATTTAACTAAGTACACTCCATAAAAACATAGGGAAAAAACCTACAAACATTGGTTTTTATTTATAATGCTGAATATTGTCTGTATATTTTCGGGTTTCCTCTTATGGACAATCGCTTGCATCGGTTCAGGTGCCCATATAAGACAATAAGTGGAATTCCATGGCTATACGCGGTACTACATGAGTGTTCAAGTTCACATGGACAAGTCTGTAGCGTCGAGTATTTTGCCGTCTACTGCAACCCTGTCTTCAGATAAGGTTAGATTTGTGACTTAGAAACTACAGACTTGTTTTTGTTTTAAGTACATCCCTATGGGAGTTGTTAAGAAACTGAATGCGGTTTGTCACTACTCTAAACATAACATGTACCTACTTGTAAGAAAAATGCGAAATTAATAATTTCTTGTAATTGTTGGTTCAAGTTGAAATAAAACATGATAAATGTGTGACATCTTTTCTGATTTTTTTTAATTTAGATTATTATTATGAGAAGATATGATTATTTTTTCTGAGTTCTTTGAGAAACAATAAGATTTTGCGGTTTTTTAGATTCAATATTATTAGTCGTTAGCCAAAATTAGTCAGCGAAAATTTACGACATTCTAAGTAACACCTGAGTAATTTTAAATATTGTTTCAAGTGCACGTCACGGTCTTCGGCGAAACGCGGTTTGATTTTCCAAGCCAGCAACACAATATTGTCGCAGCCGTTTCCTTTCATATCATTAGTGACGTAACAGGGAATTCCTTCTGAGGGCTGTGACGTCGACTCCTGCGCAGCTCGCCAAAATGCCAAGAGTTACGTAAGCCGCGGGCGACCTTTATCGACCTTTGTATATTGAGTTGTATTTTAAGGAAATCTTGACAATCGTTTATTTCAATATGCCAATGTATTGATAAGTGCTGTCATGAACGGTTTTTGAGTCTTTCTCCACGTTGAGATCCTGTCTTATGAAACATTTTACAATACATTTTTATTAGACTACTGTTATTGATATATATGTTTTGAAATATATACTTAGAACATACAAACTTAGAATATACAGGTGTATATTCTAAGTTTAAACAACAATAGAACAGTGTGAACGACCCGTTGATATTCTACACTAATCCGTCATCGTTGATTAAATAAACAAAGTGTGACCGATAGCTAATTAACTTACATAGTAAATGGCGAACTGTTATTAGGGTTTCCTTATGATGTTTTAATGAACGTGAAGAAACTAAAAAGAAAAAAAACTGTTTATGAATTTACCGATTCAGAAGAAATTAGGAACGATTCGGAGCAACACGTTTAAATACATTTATAATAAGTTAAAGGTAAGCGTTATACGTTAGACTGTCGTGGAATTGCTAAAGTTCTGTATTAATATCATCCGTTGAGGATGAATTCACTTTAATTTACATATATACTTCTTAAAAATAGATTAAGAAGTTTTTATTCAATACTGCTTTACCATTATATAAATTGATAACAATGTCATTCCAATTACCTTAAACTCTACATAGACTCTACTTACCGATTAACTAATTACATACAGAATTCATAATAAGCATTCTAGTTTACGCTTGCTGCTCAAATGCAAATCTCAGCTCTGATTAGCACAGCTGATAAGTTAAGCAGTTATTAAACAAAAAACAACATTCACCGTCTCGCGTATTAAGTTCACAGTTTTTATACCAGTTGGTGTTGACTTCTTGTTTGGGCACCTAATTGACAAAAACTAAACTAACGTAACGTGCGAGTTTACAGATTAGGAAGGTTTATGATATAAGTAATTAACTTTAATTAACCAATACTCGAAAAGCATTGCTAACTGCGATTTGAGGGTTAAGCAATTGTTTCATTCTCTGTGGTGTTCCCCTACATTAACAGTGAGTTTAGTATTTCATGCATATTTCACATATGTATATACATATGTGTGTTCGTTGGTATAATCATTAGTTGAATGGCAGTTTTTGCTGTCAATCCTAAATTTCAAAACTCAATACAAAATATTGTTATTATAATTTCCGTTGCCCTAAATAAAAAGTTCTAATAGTCAACCTGTCTGTTAGACGGCTAAAATTCACAACCGATAGTAGTCAAGCTATTGGCGTTACTTTTCTTCTTTCTTCTTTGTCCTGCCCATGTTCCCATTTTATTTGGGGTCGGGCCTCCTTGTACTCCTGCGCCAGGATACACGATCCTGGGTTGTCGTAGATGTAAGATTAAGGGCCTTCATGTCACGTTCTTCCATGGACCACCATGTCGAGACCGGTCTTCCTCTACCTCGGGGCTGAGATGAAATGTTCAGTATCGTTTTAACGGAGTAGTTTTTGTCCCTTCTCATTATATGGCCGTACCATCGAAGCCTTGATTCTTTAAGTTTTTCCCCTATAGGCGTTACCTTAAATGATCCTCTTACATACTCATTGCGAACCCTGTCCAAACGAGTCACACCCCCTGCCCAGCGTAACATTTTCATTTCATTTGTATGTAATTGTTGCTCATGCTTCTTAAGCGTGGTCCAGCACTCAGCTTCGTAAAGCATTGCCGGTCTCACAGCGGTCTTATAAATTTTCCCTTTAGTTTTTACGGGCATTTTAGTGTCACAGAGTACGCCGGACAGTGATCTCCACTTTAGCCATGCTGCATTGATGCGGTGGTTTACGTCATCGTTTATACGTCCATCAGTCGTTAGCGTAGAGCCCAGATACTTAAAGAGAGTTACCTTCGGTAGGACGGTGTCATCGAGTTTCAAGTTAGTTCTTATTCTTCGGTGCCTCCGAAGTCACACTCCATGTACTCTGTTTTCGATCGACTAACACGTAAACCATGGATCTCGAGTTCTTTTATCCATATATTAAAGGTATTTTGCAGCGACAATGGGTGTTTATCAATGAGGACAATATCATCAGCATAGAGCATGCACCATGGGATGTCAGACTGGAGATTTTTGGTGATATAATCCATTGCTAAGTTGAAGAGAAATGGGCTCAGCGCGGATCCCTGATGTACCCCAACCTTAATCAGAAAAGGATCACTAATGCCCGCCTGGCTTTTAATTTTTGTGGTGATAGCATCATACATATCCCGAATTAAAGCTATGTATGTCTCAGGAATGTTTTGGGAGCGCAAAGCTTGCCAGACCAGTTTCCTGGGAATTCTATCAAATGCTTTCTCCAGGTCGATAAAAGCAAGGTACAGGTTTTCAGAATTGCTTCTACATTTTTCTATAAGAATACGGATACACTGTATGGATTCTGTGGTTGATCTGTTAGCTCTAAATCCGAACTGGTTTTGAGTTATCTTTATTAGGGCCGTCACACGAGCTCCCAAGACTCTCTCCCAAAGTTACTTATGTTATTTACTTTAATCCCTCTATAGTTATTACAGTTTGCAATATCACCTTTGTTTTTATAAATAGGGCATAAGTAGCTTTCACGCCAGGATTTCGGTATTTTTCCCTCCAAAGCAATATCATTAAAGAACTTTGTTAACCAAGGCAGTGCTCCATCCTTAAGCAGTTTCCAAATATCAGCGGGTATGTTATCAGGTCCCAGAGCTTTATGATAGTCCATTTTGGCCATAGCCGCTTTAATTTCAGAGGGCTGAATGCTATTTAACGGGCCTAGAGTCGGTGGTATCTCTTTACAGGAATCATGGGGAAAATCCTCATTTAGGAGTTTGTAGTAGTACTCCTTCCATCTACCATTGATTGTTTCATTGGATGTGAGTAATTTGCCTTTCTCATCTTTGATATATTTATTGAACTTCACATCCTGTGTTGATCTATTGCGCTGTTTGGCCAATTTAAAGATGGAGTTTTCGTTAGGTGCATTTTCCAGTTGTATGTAGAAGTTCTCCCTAGATTTAGCTCTGGTCTGAGCAACTGCTGACTTAGCTAGTTTTTTAAAGTTCTTATATCTCAGCCGATCTTCTTCCAAGTCAGATTTTTGCCAGATCTTAAAAGATTCTCTTTTGTCTTTTATTATGTCTCTCACAACACTGTTCCACCATGATGGGTCTTTACCTATGTGAAGTCCTCCTCTAGATACGCCAAGTGTTATTCTAGCTTCCCTTTGACAGAGATCTTCAAAATTTTGCCATCTTTCCTCAGGGTTTTTAGTTTTATCTATATCATCATCCAGATACTTTTGAATTTTTTCAAGTAGTATAATCCCTTTATCAGTGTGTAGTTCTTTCCATTTAATATGTTCTGTCCTATCAATATGAGTTTTAATAGGTTTAGGTAGATTAAAGACTGCTAATAATAGCCTATGTTGTGTAGTAATGGCTTCACCAGGTATAACTTTACAGTCTTTATAATATTTAAATATATTGTCTGGAGCTATAATATACTCGATCTGGGTTGAAGACTTAGCACTTTTGTAAGTTATTAAATGTTCATTTTTCTTTTCAAACTGTGTCTTTATTATTTTAAAGTTATATTTTGTGGCAAAATTCAGGATTTCTATTCCCTCTTGGTTTACACTTCCAAACCCAAAGCCCCCATGTGTGTTTTTGAAAGTGTCATTTTTACGCCCCACATATCCATTTAAATCAGCTCCGATGTGTATTAGCTCCTCACAAGGGGTGCTTTGCAGCAGCTCATCAAAATCTTCCCAAAAAGCTTCCTTTTCTACAGCAGTGCATCCTGTTTGAGGTGCATATGCTGAGATGATGTTTAAAGCTGGTTGGTGGTCTAATGCTAGTTTAACTGCAATAAGCCTGTCGCTTTTTCTCTCAATATTGATGATTCTCTGCTTCAGATCTTTATCAAGCACTATGCCTACTCCTTTACGTTTGTTATCAACTCCGTGGTATATTAGTTGGTATCCATATCCGATCTCTCTCGACTTAGATCCTTTCCACTTAGTCTCTTGAACGCAGCACGGGTTTATGTTTCTCTTATAGAGGATTTCACCCAGCTCTGTACTACGTCCCGACATGGTGCCCAGGTTCCAGGTTCCCAGTCTTAATTTATTTAGAGCTTGCGAACAGTTGTTCTTGTCTTAACCGTCGCTTGGGGGGTACGCCCTAGTATGGTTCTCGTATTCTTTAGCACATGCATTAACGTCGCTTGCGGGGGACGCCCTAACTACACTGCCCTTTCTTTTGTTATTCGCTGTCATGGTACAAGGAGAATATTTATTTGGCTTTTGTTTTACGGCCGGTTGCCACCTGACGCCAAGGCTTTCATCTTCTCCAGACGTGGACGGTTCATCCGCCACCGTTCCTACTGTGAGTTCCAGCCCAAACTCACAGCACTACCCCAGCCTCTACTTCAGTTACCTTGAAGAAGCCTTGGTATAGGGGTTTGTTAACGGAGTATCCATCTCCGGCCTATTGGTCCGCGGGAGCTATTTTATTTCGCTCCTACCCTGCAGCCGTAACTTGCGATACGACTACCGAGCACTACCCGATCCGCCACCGTGGGGACGCGTTCTCTAGGGTAAGGCTCCCCCGAGAAAAGCTATTGGCGTTACTATTAACCTTTAACAGTACTGACCTACGGCTTAGTGATCAAGTAAATACTTAAAGCTTTTTTGAGACAATCATCCTTTTTTTACTTTTGTAAGTACGCTTATTTTGTTCCTTGTTATATTATAGTTCAATCCAACCAACCTTCTTATTTTAAGAACTGTTTCCTAGTTATAAGACTCCTATTCCCATCTCTTGCGATCATAAGAATACTTGCAGTTAAAAACGCCAATGCATAGTACGAAGTTCCTAGCAAACCTTTTACGGTAGGTACATACTCTGTGGAATGCATTACCGCATTACAATAATAGAACTGCTCAATCGCTGGACATGTAAAATAATGCTGAAAGAACATTACTTAACCTTGTAATCTAGTATTCCTTCTTAACAACGTATCTGAGGGCCAAGTGTCAGTTTAAAAATACGCAAACGTTACTGTGACATTTTGTTAAGATTTTTCATTTTTTTCTATTATTAAATATTTTTCCGTTAGCGCCATCTAGCGTCCGATAGACGAACTATTTGCGGTTAACGCGTTGCTATGATAACGTTAATTGATACAATGGAAAAAGAGCGGGAAAAAGAGCGGACAGACAAACACACAAACCACTGTGATCTTAGATTATAGATTATGGTTTATAGATGTATCGTTCAAATAATAACTCAAACGCGAAAGTAAAGTTTGCAGGTCAAAAAATTTTCACTCGGCTCTTGATAACAGATTCTTCTTATATAGTTTTACGCATGAACACCTTCAACTCCTATCATGATATGCATGATTTAATAAATCTATTCTGGGTCAAACTTGCCTGAAAGAGGTCTCTTCAAGTGAAAAACATCTTTGCTTTCGTGTACGTCCTCAATCAATCATTGAACTGCTACAGCAACTATTCAATTTTTGGGGAACTTACGCATCATTTATTCTAAAACCTGTTACTTTCGCCACAACGAGGCAAACGTTAGTTTTAACACCTTATATTTTAATAAAATATTAATGGACCGGTCCTTGTAACTTAATTGGAGCGTAAGTTACTGTGTGAACCTAAGTGTTTACGCAACGTGGGTGTGTAATATGAGAGCAGTCCGCACAAATTAGCGACCAACATGTTGGAATAAACAAACATGAGCATTAGGGCGCCAAGCTTAGCGACATGTCGTGTGGTACATAATAGGTCAGCGAGTAAGCGCAAGTACGTTGGCAAGTGGTCTTGACCGATGTAACTAACAAACGATTTACTAAGAACTCGCATCAAAGCAATTGGTAAAATTTAAATGCGCTGGAATGGGTGGGCACTTTCAATATTTCCATGGGCTGAATAAAATTTGTATACTTAAAACTATTTTGGCAACAGTAAGTGAAAAAACTAGCAAAATTTGTTTTAAATAGCTATAAACAATAAAAGGTTATGGTTGACTTAAAAAAGTTAATTTAAATAGAATCCTTTTGTTTAAAGAATATCTTTTTATCACATTTGTATTGTACTAAAGTGTTTAAGAGAAGATGTTCAAAATTATATTTAAGTCATTGAAGAAATATTTCAAAATAAACTTATTCAAATAGCATTCAGATCATACTCCATCCTTTCTCAAAGTCAAGACTGTGACTGATTTCATAATTATTTCTTAATCTGCATAAAGATCATCAACGTGTCAAATTTCACGTCTCCCCGGGACAGAGCTGCAGGGGGTCTTGAACTTCAAATATTTTATGTTAATATGGAGCAGTTGCGGCGGTCGCGTCGATAATGTGACCAGAATACTGCCTTGCGTCAGACGACTAAACTATTTATTAACAAGGTGGATTGTTTATAAAGACAATTTCCGAAACTGTATTTGAAAACCGTTATTTCGTCATGATTTAAAGTTCTAAGTGTCACAAATAATTTATAAAACCACTTTATATTTTAAAATCCAATTGACCATGGTAAAATAAGAATTGCGATAACTTTGATAAATTACTTAAAATTACAGCTCTTATACTATAAGTCAAACGAACGAACTATTAACCGCTGAATGTATTATGGGATAAGTGTGAACAGTTATATGTTATTACTGCGACACTCGGTTCATCATATTTAAGAGTAATGTAACAAATAAAAATCACTGCTTTTATTATCATATTTGTAGAAATATCGAGTAAACATCAAAATGCAAATTAAATAAGACGAAGAAATGGTAAAACCTAAATCGGCCTTGTGGAACTTTAGCTGAATTTACCGTCTAAGTAATTGGTGCCGAATTCATCAGCGAGATAATTGTAACAAAAAAGTAAATTTTAAAATATTCATTTTAATGAATATCGTTGTCACAGTTCACTAATACCCTTGTCGATTGGACCAGCGAAAGTTATGTTGATTTTTACTAAAATTCCGTTTACTTACATTGATGAATATGAGTTTGTTTCTACGTCAAATAATCCACACCCTTTCTCAGGAAAAATAAAGGTTCTTATCCTCCCAGCCACATTTCCAAAGGCAGCTTTATCCGGCGCCAGTATTCTATCCGTAAATAGGGGGTGGTCATAATAACATGAAGCCAAAGTACCGGTCCAGTAAATCACTGGCTAATAACAACCGACCATGATATCTCGGCTTTCAATAATAAACCTACAAATAAATATCAGCCTTTCTAAGAAAGCACTGTTCTTTACCGGTTAGAGAAATCAAGCCACATTTTCCAATTATCAAGTACAATAACATTTCTATTACCTATTATTCCAAAAATGAATCTATCTAGATTTGCATTTTGATAACTATAGATTTAGAAAAGTATGCTCAACAATGTAACTGTCACTCGAGACACTATTGTTTGGTTTATATCCAATTAAATGAAATATAAGTTGATTGATAAGATAGTAGAAGAAACTATTTAATAAATACTTACATAAGTGCGATAATATCTTTACGAAATTAAAAGAAAGTTTGCTTTCGTTTTCAAATACAATCATATCTATTTGTAGAATTTATTATTATTTAGATCATGGTAAATCGCAAAACTTACCCAACACAACAAAATTATGAGATCAATTTATACCATTAAAAAGAAGCATAAAAATCAAATTAAAAGAAAATTAAATTCTCAATATTTTTTTATAATACGATGTGGCTTACCATTGCTGAGATTTGAGTCTTTAGAGCTACCTAATACGCCGAGATCACCCCGATCTAAGTATGGCATAATGACATGTCTAACTATACAACCATTACTCGCCAATTCTGAAGTAAAGTATATCTAAAGATTTTCCCAAACCCTTATTTCGATAGTAATGGCTCGTAATAAAAATGCGTAATGTATTATCAAAGCATATCTTCAAAAAATAAGTAACCTCACATCTGCAATAACGAATCAAGTAGGTCAAATAATAAAGTTTATGCTGCACTTTAAAACTTCCAAATCTTTTCGGTGTTTGTGTGTCAGTGACCCGTCTCTTTAACATATTAAACTGAGAGTGTTATGCATATGCGTTTAACTGCACTTTCTTTCAAACGGTGAATCGCTTAACAAATGATGGGCCGAGTGTGCATCCCTTTGACATGATTAATTGTTATTTTGTTCCGCGCCCGTAACATGATCTTAACCGGTATTGCCAGCGATGGTCTTAGATAAGAAAGTCATACAGTCTATCATAACAACATCACAATGTGCTTCCTCATAAAAACAGATATATTTTTATTACATTTTATACTGCCTCGTCTCAAAGAATGGTTGGAATATTGCAACAATTTTCTTGCGTATAGATAAATTTGTGATATACTAAAGACATTTCTGTTTTTTTTATTACCACCCATATCCATTTGACCTTCGACTTAATTTTCTTGTAAGAATTTGTTTACACAAAAATTAATATTATGAATTGCATCCAGATCATTACTGTAGCAGCTGTACGTACTGAGAATGTATTAAAATCAGTATGTAAAAAGACTGTATTAAAATAAGCAATTCGGCTTTGCAAGAGGTAAATGCACCACAGATGCTGGAGTTGCACTTTTGAGACACATTTTTAATGCCTGGAAGGGAAAACAGGACATAATCGGTATCTTTTATGGCCCTCTCGAAAGCGTTTGATCATGTCAACCACTATACATTATTTAAAAAGTTGGAACATTATGGTATCTCGAAAAACTCCTTACGCCTTATACAATCTTATCTGGTTGCAAGAATACAAAAAGTTGTTGTTGGCAACGCTAGGTCTTCTGAAACACCCATAAATATGTGCGTGCCTCAGGGGTCAAAATTTGATCCATTACTCTTTCTTGACATTAATGACTGCCTTTATTTTACAAAGAAATTTTGTGAGACACTATTGTTTGCTGATGATACCTCTTTATTGTTTAAAACGGATAAAAGCAATATGTGCTCTGACGATCTAAACGATACTGTCTCCAAGGTATTACATTGGGTTAAAAATAAAAAGCTTAACTCGAGTAAGACCAAATGTGTAAAGTTCCAAATGTAAAAATGTAACCAAATGTAAGACAGATGAGTACGCCAATAAGAGAGAAGTGGTAGAACGCGTGGAATCCACAAATTTCTTGAGTATCACTTAAGACGCAGATTATAATGGGATTCCCATATTGATGCCTTTTCAAAAAGTTCCGCCTTGAACGACATTAAGAAAATAAGGCTCATATCAGAAATTGAAAAAGCAAGAGTGGTTTACTTCAGCTCCTTTCCCAGTGTAATTTCCTACGGACTATTACTGTGGGGGTCAGCAGCTAATATTAATAATATATGTATTTGTTTTACAAAAAGAGCAGTGTGCTCTATTTATAACTTAAGGTCTAGGACATTCTCTTCGAAAATTATTTAAGGAAATTAATATTCATACAGTGTATTTCCAGTATCTAAATAAAAATATTATGTATGTATAAAGATAATATAACACTTTTTAAAAATAGTGATAACCATTTGGTCAATACTAGAAATAAAAATAATCTTGCTGTTTACACGTTAACAAGGGGCTCATTTTTCGGGAGATATATTGCGTTTTATAATAAGATGCCACACCATGTAACTGAACGGCCTTTAGAGAAATGTAAAAAGTTGTTAAAAAACCCCCTATGAGCAAAGGCTATTACAGAATTGTTGATTATTTGAAGGACAAAAAGGCGTGGAGGAGTTAGCCTTTGCTTTAAGAACTATACTACTAATTAATATTTTGTAAATAACATTTTTCTAGTGCCTTTTTTCAAGTGCTAAAAAAGTTTAAAAAATCTGTAACACACTAAAAGGAGAAAAATACAGGCCTGGCCAAGTTTGTTGCGGCTTCTTCTCAGTATAAGGTCTCCCATCATAGGATTTACGAATACATGGCATAGTTGACTTTCAATAAATGCATTTTAAATGCTCATATTAAATAAAAAGCATTTTATCTTATCTTCTATCTGTTTATTAATATTTCACTTCATTTTGAGACATAATTCTCTTAAATCTGGTACTTATGTAATCTTAAAACTACACACAACTACTTCTCTATCGTCACTATAGTTGCAAAGGCCTTCCTTCGTCATCACTGTTCTTCCTTAACTCACAAGCCCAGAGCGGTTTGCTTGCCTAACCACTGCAACATTGAGCTTTATTTATACTTTATTTCACATAAGGAAGTGAACCGAAGTTCGTGGAACTTACTACAACAGCATTATTACTACAATTGGCAATAAAGTAAGAAAATACTGAACATAGCTAAAGTAAGAACCTAAGCTCACCACCGCAGGCGTACTAGGGCAATATGAAATCAAACAGATATAATTATGTAGAACTTTAAAGTAATTCTAAATGATAGCTGGCGTGACTACCATGCTTTACAAACAGCCAACTAATTAAAGTTATTACCCTCGTGCAGTACTGTCTTGGGATTAGATCTCTTCATGTTCAATTTCTTACCGTGGCTCTGAACACTGATCTCTTAGTACACAACCGTTCAGAATAGGCTTTAAGATTATGTTAATAATCTATAAAATATGGTCAAGCTTTATCTTTTCCGTGAGTTTAATAACATACTCAGCTAATATTTCAAATGTAGTTTGAGTTTGATATTTTATAGTTACGAGCGATCAAATGTTATTACAACATATTACTTATATACTATTACTCGTAGAATTCGGTTAATCAAAATTATCATGGTCGTAAGGAGTCCACATTATTTTTCGTTTGCCAATTTAATTAAATGACAAGGAAAACTTTTAATTGAATCCTTTTAATTTCATTTCATTGAAAATAAAATTGTGATTGTGTAGTTTTCTAAAATATTTTTTATAATTATATTTGCTTTTGTTGGACAAGGTTTAGTTGGTATGAAAAACATAACTACTTTAAATTATTATAATAGAAAAATACTAGAAAAAGTCGACTCGGGTCACAAGTGAATCTCAGTTGGGAGAGCATTGGACCGGATTTCCAAAGGTTGCGGGTTCGATTCCCGCCTGAGATTCACTTGTGACCCGAGTCGACTTTTTCTAGTATTTTTCTATTATAATAATTTATCTTATAAGATCGCATTGAAAATGCATAAAATATATAAAAATTATAAATCTAACATGGCTGTTTCATCTTAATCGATTGCCAAACATTTGTAAAAATGTTTCTTTCGAATACGAGAGGATGTTTCCTCTCATTGATGAAACAACGCTGGCCTACAGCGTAAAATCGGGAATGTACTAGAAAATTTCGACGAGTGTTCGCAAGGCTCGGTAGCTCAATTGGGAGAGCATTGGACCGGATTTCCAAAGGTTGCGGGTTCGATTCCCGCCTGAGATTCACTTGTGACCCGAGTCGACTTTTTCTAGTATTTTTCTATTATAATAATTTATCTTATAAGATCGCATTGAAAATGCATAAAATATATAAAAATTATAAATCTAACATGGCTGTTTCATCTTAATCGATTGCCAAACATTTGTAAAAATGTTTCTTTCGAATACGAGAGGATGTTTCCTCTCATTGATGAAACAACGCTGGCCTACAGCGTAAAATCGGGAATGTACTAGGAAAATTTCGACGAGTGTTCGCAAGGCTCGGTAGCTCAATTGGGAGAGCATTGGACCGGATTTCCAAAGGTTGCGGGTTCGATTCCCGCCTGAGATTCACTTGTGACCCGAGTCGACTTTTTCTAGTATTTTTCTATTATAATAATTTATCTTATAAGATCGCATTGAAAATGCATAAAATATATAAAAATTATAAATATAACTACTTTAATTCATTCAAACAATACTTAACAACTTGACAAAACTTTTTTCAGGAAGACGTAATAGAATTATTTTTATAAGGGTTTATGAAATAATACAAATTATTTATATATAAAACCTACAAAAATTCCGAATAATCTTATTGTTTCGAGCAAGACAGGAAGAGATAGAGATGTCTACACCCTTACCCTTTTTATTAGGAAATAGGTAGGTCTCACAATCAGACTCAAAAACAGATTTTGAGTAATTCCGAGCATATTTTAAAATTCACTTTTAAAAACATGCAATGTAATATCAAATTGGATTTGTTTGACCCTTGAAAATATAACACTAGGATCAAATAATCTGTTCATAATGTTTACGTGAGCCTGTTAATCAAGGGTACGTTCACATGCACTGCATCCACACCACACCTTAGCTACAAAAATGGACAAGCTATTGTTTAAGTGTGTATTTCAATTACAATGATCTTCTTGGTGCAATGATATATGTTGTAAGTTCTTTTCTACAATCAAAATTCTGTCTCATGAGCAAAGTTATATGACACTATTGTATTTATTAAATGGATTAATTTATGCCGATCTATTGATTGGATGGATCCCATGGATCAGCTTCAATGGCGCAATGTCTGTTACGCCATAACTTCCCGAGTTCTTAACCGATTTTAATATTATTTGTGTGGAATCAAATCAACAGGCTTAGGACCAGATTGTGACGGATCCCGAATTTTGAAATTCGCAAAAATTCCCATCGAAACAAAAAAAAAATCTATTGTTAGGTATTACGCTCCGCTCCAATATATGGTGCTAGCGTAGCTTTATGCTTAGCGACTACATCGCCTAGTTATTTCCCTAAAATCATAACCTTGAACAGAGTGACTATTGTTGCCCTGTTGTTCTTAATGACGTTTCTCGTATTGCCAGTGGTATTTAAAATTATCTTATCAAGTGTTTAATGCAACGGTTAAGTACTTCGAAATTATGACAATACCTGGGAACAATGGCAAAATCTTTTATCATAGAGTACAGGTCACGATTCCCGGTCTTCGGAGCATGCTTTTCGTATTTCACAAGTCTGATTAAAATAACGTGCAATTGCAAACATTAGGGAAAGGTTGTGTTTGTCGCACTCCGCTCCATACCTACAATTTTAGCATCGTAGATATGACACACACTGCAAATGTGACAGATATCCTCTCCCTTTGCGAAATGTCAATTAATTATAATGTTAACCCATCGTCAGTAATTGTGGATTTTCCGTATATAACAATTTTTATCTTTATCTGTCTGCGTATAACAAAATTGGTTTAGGAACAGGCAAATCTGTCACTTTTGTCCATGTTTTATTTAAAAAACACAACTTTCACTTGTAAAGAAAATTTTCTGAGACATTACACCCAAATAATTATTTGGTTTTGTAGAACTATACTATAAGCTAGATAAATCTACATAACAAGTGCCTTTTCAGTAAGTAATGTAGGTTGCAGTAATTAAATTCGGAATCACTACATAGTATAAAACAAAGTCGCTTTCTCTGTCCCTATATCCCTATGTATGCTTAAATCTTTAGAACTACGCAACGGATTTTGATGCGGTTTTTTTTAATAGATAGAGTAATTCAAGAGGAAGGTTTATATGTATAATACATGCATAATATAGTAGAGCACTGCATCCGTGCGAAGCCGGGGCGGGTCGCTAGTAATAACTAAATGCTGTTGTATGTATAATAATACAAACAATTTTTTATTTGTATTTATGAAAAACATTAAAACCTGTGTTAAATAAAGACTACTTTCATTTATTTTTCTCACGGTCTTCTGTGATGCTGAGCCTATATTGCCTTTATGGATAATACGGCCCTACAGCTTGCAATTAAAACTTGAATAACGAAAGTCGAAAGACTAACTTAATAAAACCAAATTAACAACCACAGTTGGCAACAGCAGCTCCATTTTGTACGAAGTCGTTCTCGCACTAGCTGAAATGATAGTGAAAATATACGAACACTTTTTGATACATATTTTTAATCTTTATGTAGGTTGTATCGCACTCGATGTACTTTATTCATTACTTTTTTGTTAATAAGTAAAAAAAGCTGGCTGGGCTAAAGATTAAAAATAAGATTTCCGTACGTACGTATGTCGGTGTTATTGTATTGTTACATATGTGAGCGTGTGCAATGATCGTGTTCATGTAAAAATACATCAGGTTCATAAAAGTGTGCAACACTTTCATTACAGAACAATATGTATACCCTCATATCACCGTATCATTAAAAAACAGGTATGTATCGATAAAAATATTATTCGTGCTCAACTAAGTAGTTTGATTGAAATGATAAATTGCACAGCAGACGAGGCTTAGCTCACAACTGCAAACTCGTGATTCTGATCCTCCATCAGAGCTGAACACGAATAGAAAGTACCATTACCGTAGTGAATTATCAGCAGAAATGAACTGATATGTTACATTAAAGAGCACTTTAGCTGTTGGTTGTCTGGTAACAAACTATTTCGTGACGTTTGTGCTATACACCCGATAAACTTGCCCTATAAATGCATTATTCATTACCAAAACGGTTTAACGCTACTAGAGTTTCAATTCAAAGGGTGAACAATTCAAAAAAGGGTGAAAATGCTTTATATGAGACTAAAAGTTTTAGTTTTCATTCGCATTGTAAAAAATATTGATAACATGCTTCAAGTAGCAAAGAGGAAACCTCATATGGGGAGATTATGTTGATTAGTAATATACATATATATATGGTGTCTAGCAGAGTAAAATAACACCAATTCTATACACTTAGGGCATTGTAAAAGGCGATACTGGAGAAAATAACCATACCATACGGGAGTATGGTACAGGCGCGGATTATTAATAATTTATCTTATAAGATCGCATTGAAAATGTATAAAATATATAAAAAAAAATATAAAAATAAGTGTTTTTTTTTTTAAACCAATTTTTGGGAAGTTAGAAAAAATTACACAAAATTGACCAATAAATTTTATTTTCTTTTTTTTACTGCGTTCCTCCTGCCGCCAGCGGTAAGAATGGAAATGACGGAGGTCCCCCTGCATTTTCAGGAGAAGTCTCCTTCCATCAGTCGACGCCATTTGGCTATATAGAAGATGAAGATAAAACATGCTCCCATAAAAGAGCTTACTCACTCCACCACCATATCGGTGATTATTTAAAAGACAAGAGTGCGTAGAGTTTGTAGCCTTGTTTCTATTTATTTTTTTTATTTTATTATTTAAAACATGCCAGTTTCATCGAACCTTATAAATTATTTACAAAATATACTATTAAGTAAATTTATTTATTTTAGTAATAGGAGATCGTAACTGTATAAAATCCGGTTATTATAATTGTAAATTATTCTTTCTTATACATCTTAGTAGGACAAGAAAATTTTTTATAACTATGTAGTGTAACATATAACAAAAGGGAGAAAAAACAACCCTTGCCTAGTTTCTTGCAGCTTCTCTGTACCTACAAGATTTCCCGATGTAGGAATTACGAAACCGCGTCACCGAAACATACAACTGAATTATACACGCATTGTAAATGCTTATTTTGAATAAAAATATTTTATCTTTTAACTTTGTCCTTATCTATAATAATCTAGACTCTAAGATCTCTAAATCTAAGACTGTACCTGCTTAGGAAATAAATCGATTATAATGACTCTCACTATAATCTTTGTTATAACAGTTAACGATAGACTGGTACTGATTATATCTTCTTTCCTAAAGCTCTTTAGGTGATTACGTTTTCTATACGTACATATCATTTTGGCCTACGATTAATCTATCGGTGGCATTCACATAAAATTAATTCATTTTTATCCATTCATATATTACCTTGTCTACGTAACACCATAGAGTGCAAACCGCTGTCAGAACTTAGAAGTCTAATATTATTACATCGCATTTCACACATTTCCGGTCACCGCCCTCTGTAGACAGTTCGCCAAAATAACCTCGACTTGTGAGTTATGTGATAGAACAGGTTTTAAATTTGCATCTATTATGTACGCTATTTTACTTCCAATATTTGTCACTTCAAGTGATTTTTTTAATACCAATATCAGAAGCTGTTGTCATCGAAACTACACCATGCCGGTGTATTGCCCTATCACGTACGTTCGCGGTCAAAAGTCTACTTTTGTACGATTTAATTGAATTGGACCGGAGTAAGCCCAACGTATAAATGGTGGACAAGGTCTCTGTCGTTTCAGCTGTGACAATAACATATTCCATATTTTTTTGAGATATCGCCAGTATCTTGTTTGTTTTTCTTTCCCTGTCTCGTCCTTAATATACTCGTAAATGACACAATCCAAAAGTCCAATAATAATGAGACTTTTAAGGGTTAATGTAGAAAAAATATTATTTCTAGTTAATAATTTTAGGTTTATATCGCTTACTCTAATATTTTAATTATATGTGCAATTTGTATATTGTTGGTACTGTATCAAAGTGTTAAGTATTGCATGTCCTTATCATAAGTCAGGCCGTGTGGTTCCTGGCTTGTCAAACCTTACACTTGTCAAATTTATTCAAGTACTACTTAGCCAAATATCAGCGCCATCTAATCATCAAATCGAGTGTAGTTTCACAAGTATCAAACAATCGATAAAGAAAAAACTGCTAGAGTAACATGTTTTATTTAAGCAATTAACTACTAGGTTTTTATGTAAAGTTTTTTACTCGAAAAATTTCAACTTGTTGTTGGTGGTTTAACTAGTAATTTTATTTCATTTTAGTTACAATAATTAGTTGCTTAAATAACAAAAAGAAATAGGAAGGACACTCTAAAGATGAATCATAATTTCAATTTTAGATAAGTATTTAACTTATTTTCAGTTAAGAAACCATTTAGAGTGAGAGTATTTGTTAGTGAGCTACAAAGAAACCTAAAAAAATAAAGGGCGTTAATTTATTAACGCTACTCAATCGTGACAGGGATAGAAAAAAAACCTACTTAAGGACTCCCTCAGTACACACGTGTTCTCTCAATGATGTAGACTTAATAAAATAAGATTATGACAAATTGAATTCTCGATGTCAGTATTAATTGACAATGGCGATTTACTGACGTGAAGTTAAGAGCTTTTTGAATCGTGAATACACAAGATGAAGCGTTATGTTGAAACGTTAAAGATTGAATTATATATTGTTGTAAATTTTCATGGCCACACACGTTAGTAATAATCAAAACAAATGTTTTTGATTTTTGAGACTCCGAGGTTTCAGCGCAAATACATGTGCCGTCGTAACGGAAAATCTGAATATTTTTGTGGGTTGATTTTTTAGACAGTTTTATCGGTCAACCCTTTGTCTAATCTTTTATTACACTCGATACCGGTATCACTATCTGTAAACTCACTATACTCACCAAACTCTCCACGACTCACATTGCTCACAGAATCCGATCAGACACTGTAAATAATATAATTTTATTTTGATTTAGAATTGCTATACGACTCTGGAATGCATTACCACCCCATATTCAAAAGCTCCCAACAAACTTGATTTCAAACGATCGCGTTCTCCTTTTAAATACTCCGAACCTCTCCCTCTTATAAATCTAGTTAAGTGCATTGATATTGGTTTAGTGTATCGAAATTTAAGTAGTTTATTATTTTATATATGACATTATATGTATGTTTATGTAGTCTATAGCTCTTACTTTCTATTTTCCCTTTCAATGCACCACCAATACGCTATCAGTTTCTGATTCTCCGTTTGACTGATAGAGAATGCCTTAAGGCATTAAGTCCGCCATTTATACATAATATTTGTGTGCAACAAAGTTCTGATCGTATCTATCGACCCTGACTGCGAAACCTGTGATCGTTGGTTCTAAACCTACAAGATATGTTCTACTCGGTAATTCATAGCCACAACATAAAACTCTGCTTATCTGTGCGTGCGTCTCAAATTTCTCGTAGAAATTGTTTGTTATAATTTATAAATTATTTCTTATATTTGTATAAAATGTTAAATTATGTTAAAGATTTTTCGAATAGTATTTTCTTATTTTGTTTTATTCATTGGAAAGTGTTAAATTGATGATTTGTTTGCCATTATTTTGTTGTCACTTTGTAATATAGTCGTTACTTCGATTTGTACCTCACTAAAATCACTGTACATCGAATACACGATTTTCATGTTTCATAACACTTGTTTGTAATACCTAATTGCTAGCACGTCTACTAGTAAGTTGCCTGCATGACGAATGCGAATGCTTCCCAACCAATTGGGACAAGCTAGGCTAGAATAGTAACAATTAACAGATCAGGGTCTCATATATTGTTGGTGAGTCATTTGGGTTAGGTTAGTTTAGAACAGAGACCATTAATCAGATTCCATCTAATATAATGATAACATTATGAAATATGTTAGTAATTGTGGTAACCAAAGTTTGAAAAAAAAATATTTAATTGACTGTATGAAACGGTGATGAATGATCGTGGAATAGTTTTCTGCAGAATTAAAATCACTTAATAAAAAGGCAGGCGAAGGCAAAGTAAAAGTAGATGTATTTTGGTATTACAATCATAACACAGAAGGACAATGTACAGTCTATAATAACAAATAGTTATTTAACAATCGACAACTCACAAATTCATCTCGATACATGACATGAATTATGTACGAGTAAACGATATAAATGCGTCAAGTATCTTCAAATATTTTTCACTACAGTCAAAATGTATCTTCAAACATTATTGGACGCTGTTAAGCATTCGTGTGTTAACCCACAGAAAATCGGGTTTTGAGTTATGAATGCAGTTTTATTCTTTAGATCATAAGGTTTACGATAGTGAAATCCATTTTATTGAAAAAAAATCGCAGAATATTCTAGAGTCCAAAAATCGTTATTGCTTATTTTCTAAATTAAGATTTGTATTTAGCGTTTATGTCATAAGTGCCTTACATTATTAACGCCAAAATCTAATGCGACCACAACAAAAAGCAATAATGTGTTATACTGCAGTTAACATGAGAATACCTATGTCGGATTGTGGTTTTAAACATAAATCCAAAATTGTTCGAGCGCGGGTAGCTGAGGGCGGTAAGGATTGCGCGGACTTGTTGACCACACCAACACAAGCTTTTTATTAATTTTTGACATAAATCTAATTAGATGTGTTAAGAAATTCATTAAATTCTTATTATAATGACGAAATGATGTAGTGGAAAGAAAAGTTTTGATCATTTCAGCTCTAAATTCAACGAAAAACAGTTTCGGCTAATCTCACCTGAAAACCTGTTAATTTCTAAGTGTTTTTTTTATAGTAGGCAATTTCAATTCGTAAGTGCTTGGATACTTTCATTTAAAACCATTTTATCCAGGTACGGCAAAGATAAAAAGGAGGGTTATAATTTTAAACGTGTACATTTTTACATTTGCTTTTAGTTGGTGGACGCCAATGTCGGAGGTTATGGGTTCAACTCCCACACGACAAATATGAATTATATGAACGTATTAAAAATTTAAAATTTAACTTATTAAATATTTAGAATTTCTCCATTTCTTTTCTTCATTATACCTTTGTTTTTTTGTTTTGTTTTCGCAGTAAATGCGTTACGCATTCGCTCGTGCCGGGAGAGCACGAGACGATATGTGGGACTCTCCTCCATGCCCCTACCCGGCCTAGCGCCCGGTAAAGGCTTGGAGGCCTACCCACTAAAACCCTGCGGCGTCCCGCAACACAGTGGTGGGGGTCGCGTGGCCCCTTACGGCTTCTTCCGCGACCCGAACCAGTGTGGGTCCGCGCTCGTGGGCGGACCTCGCCTATGCTCTGTGAGGGACGGAGCAACGGGGTGAGCCGTGACGCCCTGAACACCCCGCACGCCTGAGGGCCAAGTGCAATGCAGCTGCCGGTCTCCCGCTCCGACACCCGCTGGCCCCCTTTTGGTGGGGAGAAGAACTGCCGCACCACTCGCCCGCGCCCGCGCTTCCGGCGTCTTCACGCCCCTCCCGCGAGGGAAGGGTGGAAGAGGCTCTCTCCCCCCCGAGCGTTTTTACGGGGGGGGGGGGTGGGCACCCGATGGGGTGGGTGCCCCTACCTCCATGGGGTCCACCAATGGTGGAGGGCGCCTCCCTTTCACCACCGGTGGGTCGCATCTGCGACTCCCCATGGCGTGGTCGGCCGGCCGCCCGAAGGCGGCGCACACCGAGCACGCTGGCTCCCGATTACAGGTGGCGGCTGTGTGACCTGGTGCTCCACACCTGAAGCACAAGCCGCTCCTGTCCTCCGCTGCCGGGCACTTGGATCTCGTGTTCCCGGCCCCCATACATCTGTAGCACCGCAGGGGCCGGGGTCCAAGGACCCTAATCTCTGCAGTGCTCCATCCCACGCGGAGCTTCCCTCCACCATCCTCTAAGGCCTTCGCTGCTACAATCGGCAGCCTCATAAGGGTATGCCCAATTCCGCTTGGGGAGCGCCCAATTGGTTGCGCCTTAATTGCGCCTCTGGCACAGCTCGTCTTGGCCGACACCGCCTCGATCACCTCTTGTAAATCGACCGAGTCGACCGAGTCGTCCAGGCCTGAGACCCGCACATCCACTGTCCTCTCAGGCCTGCCAATCATCACGACATCTCCTAGTCGGCTCCTCAAGATTTCGGCGAGTGCGTCCGCCTTTGCACCATCTGTCTCCGGCACCTTAATGATGCGCGCCCCCGTCGCTGTGGTCGTCACCGTCACTCCGGATTCAATCCCAACCTCGGAGAGGGACACCACCGTCCTGGCCCTCTTTATAATGTGGGCATATGTCTCACCGCACTCCTCAGCTTCCGGCCGGATTGTTATTGTCACGGCAATCGTTCGTGGTGGGATGAGCCTCCCTCGCCTCTTCTTCCTCTTGCCGTTCCGGCTTTCTGCCGAGTTCGGCTCCACAGCCTTGACCGCCTTCTCAGCAGCACGCTCTCTGTTAGTGCGTTTCTTCTTTCTGCTCCCTGCCACCTCTCAGGGATTCTCCTGGGGGGGGCAGTGCATTCACCACTCTTCTACCGGAGCTGGGGCCTGGGACCGCCCCTTTTTCCGTGACCGTCCCCTGGTGCGAGGGTTTGGAGGGTACGGCAAAGCGTTCCGCCATCGTCTTAAACTTCTCCTCCATTACCTGGTCGCAAGTCCTCTTTTGTTGGCAGCTCTTCTCGTGGCCTGATTTCGGCTTTCACGTTCGCCATCTCCGTCTTCAAGCCGGCCATCTCCTTTCGAAGTTTACGGACTGCCTCTCTTAGGCGCCTATTCTCCTCTTCGAGTTCAAAATACTCGGGATCGTCCTCGAGGACTCTGGCGGTAAATGCCCTAAAGTCGCTCAGCAAGGACACTTGTTCTCGGCCTATCTCTGCGATTTTTCTTCTCGAGTCCCCGGATAGTCCAGCGGCCTCGAGTTCGGTCTTTAGTCGCTCGTAAGTTTCACGTGCTGTCGCACGGTAACGTTTCAACTCATCCACCTGCTCTTCGTTGATCTGGCGGATATTCGCAGCCGACGAGTCGTCATCCGTCTCGCACTCATCTCCGTCACTCTCCGGTCTGCACGCAACCGGGAACTTTAACGTCAGCGCCTTCACAGCTGGTTTTGCGAATGGCTGATGCTCCTCCTTAGGTTCCAACTTTTGGCGCTTGCGGTCTCGGGATTGCTCGGCGGTTGCCGGCGATCCTTGCGCCAAATCCCTTCTGGATTCCTCCATCGTTTCCGTCTCCATTTCGCAGCTGTTTTTGCCCGGACACAGTGCTTCGTCCTTTCTCCCTCCTTTTTTATTCATGTTTTTGTTTTTATTTTTTGACATCATTCTGGACCCACGAGAGCGGGAGATCAAATTGTCCACCCAGGCAGAGATCCCGCGATACCTGGGCAACCCTACTACACCTCGGGGGGCGGGAGGTACCCGAGGGGGGTCGCTAACGGGTTGATGCACTCCACCAACCACCCGCGCACGGGCGCCCGACACCGCGTTACACCAGTGCCGCGCCTTCGAGGATTTTTTATAGTGGTTATCTCCACGCAGCCCCCACCGAAGTGGCGGCCCCCACTCCCTGCACCACGTACAGGGCTGCGGGTTGGCCAGAGCTGGTCTTTAGACCAGACACCGCTCCGACTTGCTCGCTAGTGCAAGCAGGACTCAAAGGCCCCTACGGGTGATTTTTTAAAGGGGTTGTCTTCCCCGCGGCTCCCACCAGAAGGTGGCGGCCCTCGGCCCTGCACTACGTACAGGGTTACGAGCTCCTTCGACGATACCAGGCGGAACTGGCATCGCCTAGGACTCCCCTGGCTCGGCTACCGCTACCCGGGATACCCAGGACGCCAGCCGAGCTCCCCCTTGTTGGCCCGAAGGCCCCCCATGGGTGATTTTTTAGAGGGGTTGTCTTCCCCGCGGCCCCCACCCGAAGATGGCGGCCCTCGGCCCTGCACTACGTACAGGGTTACGAGCTCCTTCGGCGACACCAGGACTGGCATTGCCTAAAACTCCCGTAGCACGGCTACCGCTACCCGGGATACCCAGGACGCCAGCCGAGCTCAACCCTGCTGGTTTTGGTCCGCGCCGGCTAAGCCGGTGGCCCCCATATCTGGAGGCCCCCCAATCCGCCACCCGGGGGACGCGCCCGATGGCAGTTCCAGCAACTGCACACGGGCTTCATTATACCGTTATTATACCTTTATAATGAAGAAAAGAAATGGAAAAGTATTATTTTGTTTTTTTTTTTTTTATTTAAGTAGAACGTAATGTTCTTAGGAGAAGTTTTAAGTTATAAAAGTAAGCAATAGCGCAAGAGAATAAGACTTACAGTTACTAATTATAATAGATTTGTACCATCTGATGTATACAAAAAAAGTATAATTATATTGATTTTATTTAATATAATTGAAATAATAATAAAAAATAAGTTAAATATTTCTTTAACATTTTAAAATAATTGAAATAATATAAGTGTTTACTTATTGGATTTCTCATTTTAAGCAGTACTTATAATGTAAATCAAAGCATATTATAGCAAAAAAACTTTAAATAAATAAGTACATTAAAATTTTAATATGCTAGAAGTTTATTTTATTACATTTTCTTAAAAATGAGTACACTTATTCATTTTAAAACAACAAATCAGAATTTTGCATTAATGTGTTAAGGCACATAACACATGAATGCTAAATATAATAAACCCTTTAGCAATTTAAGCATCAACCATTTTTAAGCTCTTTTTATTTAAAAATTAATTTATTATAATATATAAATTTATTTTATTAATCTATGCATTTCAACAAAAAAAATGATGCCGCATAACAACATTTTTTTGCTTAACATAAGCGGAAAAAGAAGATTGTTCTCAAAAAAATTTAACAGCTGATTACTCAAAACTAGCTCGGTGTGGGTTAACACACGAATGCTTAACAGCGTCTATATAACGTATTATAATTAAATAATAAATGTCACTGTCAATGATTTACCTTAATTCAATTCATATTTGTAATAAATACGTAACATCCGATATATCGCCCAAAATATACAACCGGAAAGTGAAATTTGCTAATGAATTTTAAATAACATTTGTTTTTAAGGAAGACATAAATCAATATTTAGGAAGTTTAGTCACATTAGATTAAATTAGTGCATACACGATCCAAATTCTCGTGAATCGCTTTCAACGCCAGTTTTTACATAGATAAATTACATAAACGATAAAAGGTTGTTTGTACAATTCCGTTCGCATTACATGATTTATCGATATTAATATTTTTTTCTAGGTAAGAGGAAATAGATTCAGCGAAGTAACAGAATAGGAAACAGTAGATATATCTTTGGTTATACAAGTTTTAAAGGTAGTCTGCTTTGTCTTTGCTTTAAGTAAAGAGGACAAATCAATATTTGAGTGGTCACCGCGAAAAAGTACGACTTTATAAAAATCATAAGCATAAAAATGTTTCAAGTATATGATTTCGATAACTATTTTAGTATCACACCAACCGCTTTAGTAGCAACTAAGATTAACGCAAAAAATAAAAGGATAGAACGTCTTAGAAATTCGCTTGCGACCTATACCAATAGATATAGAGAACATAATGTTTTTTATCGATATGTTGTGTTTATGGATCAATAAGATTTGTCAGTGAAAGTTGTTACTATACTATATTGATTATTGCGCGAGTTAAGGGATCTCACGTTTAGGAAATGATCGTAAATTTCGATTCCACAGGTCCCACCACTACCACCACCACCCACATTTATCTTTAAAATGGTGGTAGCATTAAAGAATGATAGATATTTTAGTTCTCTAGATAGCAGCTACGTGAATAGAAACGAATCGGACAAGATATCTACGGAATTATAGTGAACGAGAAAAAATATCTGTATATTTCCGCTGTTTATTTTACAAATATTTATTTACTCAAAGGGTCTTTAGTAATTCTAATGAACAACATCATATCAACCTATTTAAATAGATTTACATATACATATTCCAAAATATAACACTGCCTTGATACATTACTTAGTATATTATTTAATAATAACTGGATATTAAATGGCCTAAATTATTTTAAATGCTGTTGTTAAAAAATGCAAGTATTCTTTTTAAAGAATAAGCAGATGTTTAGTTTCTTATTACACACTATAAAATCACTTTATATCGTGTAATATCGAAATACACATTTAAGTTAACCGTGCTACTTTTTATAGCTGGCATATATAAATCGTATCAAACATTTTGTTAATCAATAATTGAACTATGACTTCATAATTTTATTCATTAATTTACTGAATTAAACATAAAGTGGTTTTTAAATAATAAAAAAAATAATTAGAAAATAAAATTAACCAGGATTTGAACCACGATAAAAGGGACTTCTTTATAGTAAAATTATTAGTACTATAGGTATAGCGTTGACACCTTTATTATTACAACCTACAACCCTTTGTCTTGACGGGAATCAGAAATCTTAATTTTATTCTAATTCTACTTTACAAATTATTGCGGTTCTTGTAAGATATGTTTGTATTTATACAGCTATTCTCAAATGTTCAAACTTTGTAGCCGATACCGGAAGAGTGTTGTTTGCGTTCGATTCTCCAGGCGAATACAAACTGCACTTATGTCTACAACAATTATCTAAGAGGCAAGAAAGTTGCGGAATTAGAAATTACGCCTCCCAGTAATTAGCGAACGAAGACGAGCACATTAATATCCACCGTTGTACTTATATAAATGAGCATTAGAAAGTCGAACAGCTTTCTTGCGCCTGCTTGTGCAATACCGCCCTTAGATCAGCACGAATCCTGCGCCCCGTCATTAAAGAGCTTTCACTAAGGAAATGCAATTTTCTAGAAAACGGTAGCTATAGAAAAGGGTTTCTCTTTTTATCCGTGAGCCGCCGCGGGCCCTCTTACGGCATAATGCTGTACTAACCAGGTCTTGGGAACGACCTACATTGCGCAGAATGCAAATTATTTTCTTAACTCCCACGCCTTGTTGCACCAGATTTCATACCAATTGAAAAAATATTTAACGATCCTTTACGAAGACAAGCTCAAAGATAAGCAACAATGGGTTTTTATGATCAGACCTGGACTTAATACGATAAGTTATAATTTAAATTAAGTAACTCGTATTTTCATAAATGTATTCCTTCTTGCTCAAGATTTTATCAGAGTCTCTTTATGGCCTATTAATTTAAAAAATACCCGTTAACGATCTATATTTAGCGCAATAAATACAGAAGATTTGCCGATATCCCTCATTCCAAACAGCGTCCTTCACCTTTCAAGGGAGAGGAGCAGGCGCCAGAACACGCCACAAACAATGAACTAACCTAGCTCGCACTTGCGAAAACTCACCACGATATTGAGACACAGTCAACAAATATACAGTAATATAGGTTGATATGAGAAAATATCTAAAATAAAGTCTGTCAATGTGGGTAAAGTTTGTCAATATGAAAGATGTAAAACTAAGGGAGGATCTAATAAAAAATATATAACGAGATTGTTTAATCCGCACAGTGAAAAAAAAACTATTCTCAAAAACGCTAGATCTGCAGTCGGATACTAAGATTCAATACAAATTTTAAACGACGGGAGAAGAAATTTTTTTAAAACAAATAACTTTGTCTAATACTTATTTACTGCTAATTATTATACTAAGTCATACTTACTACTTAAATCCTGCTGTGTAAAATCAAACATTATCATATTTATTGTTTTTTTTAATAGCCTTTCTTTAGTAGAATACAATTGCATTGAAAAATTAAAAAATATAAACCTTTACTAGAATTTAACGTCATTGTTTTTAAACGAACTACTTTTCTTTAGCTCAACTATTATAATCGTCAGCTGTTAATGTCTCCGCAGCTCATAACTACCGTATACATGAAAAAGACCATAATAGAAATGAACTTAAAGCCAAAAACAGGCGCAGTGCTTACTGGTCTTAATGTAACCGGAACCAACGCTTTTGAGCATCAACCGACCTGTATGAAAGTTCCTTAACTTTTGAAATCGCAGCAGTATCCACTTATAAACAAAGTTTTCTACTGCAGTAATCGCTATACTATGCTATCAAGTTATGATCTCACGTTATGACGACACCATAGCGCCTTTATGGGCCCTTATCTGATGATCCTACTAAAACATTGTGATTGGACTAGTTTTCTATGAAGTTTCCACACACTAAAGGTTATCGAACCCTCTGTAAATATTTTAGGATAACGAGATCAAATCTGGACTGACATACAATGTTATTCTCTTGACCTCGGATTATGAAAGGATATTAAAAAAACTATTTCAAGTAATGAAATTGTTAGGGTTCTTCTCTAGGTTTGCAATATACATAGAAGGCGCCAGAAATATATGATCGAAGGTAGGCGCAAATATTTAAAATTAAGATAGATAGATGAGCTCCTAATTACAACACCACATCATTAAACAATATGCAGAAAAACTTAGAGTCAATGTTACAATTGGCGGATTTAAAGATTTTTTTCTTTTGCATTCACAGCTTGGACAGAAGACTCAGCTATTCATCATGACTTTTGTCTGTCCATATTCATCTTAAGATCTGCTCTTTAGGAAGCACTATTATGACTTTTTGTTTTCAGGTCTTCCAAAAGTTATTTCGCTGGGAGACCGAAGGCGTGTTAAATTCACGTTGTTATTGTCCACAAGCACTGCATTGATCATTTTCGGACATATAACGTCTTCCTTTATCACGTCTTGCTGCAGTTGGATGAGATTTGAGCTCTGGTTCTGTATTTGAATAAAGCCATAAGTAACGTTTCCGTATAGGTTCCTCAACACTTCGATATAAATGTAATCTTCATACTGTAGTCTCAAAATCAAAAGCCTTATAGAGATTATACTCTTCCGTTTTAAGTGCAATCCGTCACAGCATGTAGATATGGTCTTTTAAGACTTTTCAGTATCCTCTTATTTGAACCTAGTCAGGTGGCTGTGACCAATAGACAGGTCTCTCTCAAACACCCATTGGAGCCTTTGTTCCGCTCAATGGCCTCTTTAATACCAGCCGTATTTATTTGGAGGCTGTCGTTCGTCAAATACTTAGATATCTGCCTATTGAGCTGCCGATAACGATAAACATCCGCTAAGCTCTGTAACCTCATTACACGTCCCTGTTGATTGAAGACTTTCCACAGTTTTAGGCCTGAATGGGTGGCGCATTTTAAAATTTTAGGCCCTAACGTACAGACTGCATCCACCATCATGGGCTTCGCAGCGGTTTTTGAGTTCATAGTTCTCGGAGTTTTGGACCGTGGCAAGTAGTGGTCTGAACGTAGATGGAGATGTTGAAATAATATTAATTATGTTTTTTTTTACTTTATTATTCAAGTGATTTAGAGTAGTTAACAATATATTTTGTTTTATTGACAACCGTTTGGAGCAACGGTGGCGATCCTGCCTTTCGACACGACCGTCAGTCCTGGGTTCGTATCCCGGAAGGGGCAGACGTTTGTATGATGAATACGAGCATTTGTACCTGAGTCATGGGTGTTTATATATATTTCTATTAATATTACATATATGTATGTTAATCCGTTACCCTAGTATCCATAATACAAGCCTTACAGTGCTTACTTTAGGCTAGGCTAATTGGTGTGAATGTAAGAAATATTTATTTATTATTTATTTATATGTGTGCAATTAACTTCAAATGACATGGGCCGTTTGCAGTTTACTATTTGTCTTTTGTCAATATTCAATTTATTCATGGTGATGACAATCAAATAATGTTGAATCATAGAAACTTAGGATACATTTTTTTTTATAGTGTGACAGTATGGTCCCACATTCCATTCGATGTTAACTGGACAAAAAGGAACTGTGAATAGAAACAAAAAACGCGTAAATATATATTAATAGATTCATTCAGACGTATTTCTCTTTGACCTTTTTTCATCAAATCGTGTTTAAAATGTCATAATTGCACACACATGAGCTTTTAACGATACACAGACTGTTGCTAGATGCGTTACATTGCCGTATCATTCAAGTCAATTTGATATTTCAAATACATAAAATTAACAGTTCAATTATTAGTTAGAAATATTTCTTAATTTACCTACCTTTATACAGTTAATTTTTTACCTTGGAGGCACTAATGCCCCTTAGATGACTCTAGGCTAAACCTAGCAATGTTTATTGCTCCGACTGTATGTACACACATCAATCATTTTTAGATATTTTTATACACTTACATCAAATAAATTATCCGCAAATCACTAAAGTAAATATTCTGCCTCATTAATGCAGTTCCTTTTCAAATTTCTATCAAAAAAATATTTTCTGAAAACAACATGTGGGCACGAGCCTGATTATGTTCTCTTGCCCGTATAGCAGACCATAAAACACGTATTTATACGAAAAACCTGGTGCGGTTGATAACCCTGAAGACAACCCTAGCCCAAAGATTAACTAAGTACAATAAAGTCTTTACAGTAAAGTGTCTTTAATTAAAAGTCGAAGCCTCTAAGTTCAAATAACTTTAGGGCCATATGTTTGTGTGATGTGCATGAGAAGTTTTTGGCGGGTCATATTTGTTTAATTGTTATTTTTGTATAAATATACAAATTGATACTACTAACTGACAGATGTCAGTTATAAGGCAAAGCACAAGCTCTGTTTACCCTAACTGAACAACCTATCCGCAATTTATTAATTCATACAAAATGCGACTAGTAAATAGTTGCGACTTTAAATCTTGATCTTTAATTTATTTATTTTCATAAATATATTTTTTTTATGCAAATTTATCTCGCTATAAGATGAATTTACCTTAAAATAATTATATTTTAAAAGCTTCATAAGATATTGTTTTAAACTTTCATGGTCACTCACATTAGTTATAGTAATATAATTTATTTACGGGATTGCTACCATGTACCGTGTCGCGATCCGTTACTGTAAGTGTTGTGTGTCGAGAACAATTTCAGGTGAATAGTGAGAATGTGAACAGTGGTACGGGTAACGAACGCAATAAGACTTCGTCGGAGGGTAGACCGATATTTCTGCCAATAACAGCCTACCCGCAATTACTTCAGTCGCTCAGTAATCATGGCACTTGCAACAGTGCCGAACATGGTAGCAATCCCGTAAATAACTTATATAGCTTCATGAGATCGCCGCCGCCGATATTGAAATGTGAAAAAAAAACTTGTATTAAAATCGTATCCAGAAAATACTATTACAATATTGCATGTTTTTGAATGTCAAAGCCCAAACGAAATGAACATCCTCCTATGAAAAGCGATGACAGTTTAACCTCTCAAATTATATTTACATGCCGTAAACGTATCCTCAACTTAATATCAAAAAACATAGAATTCGATATCAATTTGAAAAAATACACTTAGTTAAAGGTGGTGATTGTACATTCCACATAATGCTGTATTTATCACAATTTAGCAGTAAAAGCGTGACCATTATAAGATTATTTATGGAACTAAGCGTGAATTAAGCTTGTGTTTAGTGTTGAGAGGGTTCACAATAAGACCCAGCGGGGTGCCTCGAACAAAACCGGCGAAATCAATAACGTAATGAGAAAATTGCGCAACAGACTCTCAGATATGCGGTTATTGCTCTTGACGATAACAAATGCTAAAGATATTAGAAGAGTCTAGTAAACTGTTTTGTGATTATGGAGTGATTGATACGAAGACATGTATGTGATTGATTTTGATATCAGATACAGTCCGTTTTTCTAACTTACTCAAAATATTGTTAGAGAAATCGAAAAACCATTGCTGTACCAAACCACACTCACAATACATAAAAAGTTTGTATGATTCGTTAACATAACTGGCGAGACAATTTTCAGAAAGGAATTAAAAATTTAGGTAACAAATATATTTTGATCGCATCAGCTGAGAGAGAAGAACGTGTTGGCAAATCTATAATAAATTAATCGAAAAATAAATTAATCGAATTTAATTAAATTAATTCGGCTAGTCAAATAAAAACAAAATTTTGATTCTGATATTAACTGATTCTCAGAAAATACAACAGAAAAAAAATGTTATGAAAAGAAAAGGTATTTTAAAGGAATGCAATAAATATTTCTTTTTTATCCAAAAACCTTTGAGCTCTTACACTGTTATCGAAAAAACATTTTATCGAAGTCGGAAACGTATTTGTATAAACAAAAATCCATATATTATCTTATTAAATGTGCAGTTTCTTTTATCCTAGTGGAACCAGAAGTACACAACATCTTACCCTGTTAACACCAGGGTATGATGTTGTGTACTCTCCTCTCCCTCTCTCTCTTCTAGTAATATCTATATCGACGTGTTGTTACTTTGGCGCCAAATCACAAGACAATGCAAGTAATAGACCCAAGGTTATTATGAAAATAAGAAGAAACATTGACGCCAGACAAATTGCAAAGTTGCAAGCAACATATGGCGCAATATGTTTTCGATCAGAGCTTTTATTCACAGGTGTAATTTAGTCATAATGCCATGTCAAACATATACCACATCGTGTATGAGTCACCTTGAGATGCGTTGCATTAATAAGTACCTATGATAATCTCTCGCAATGTAACCTTTAGGACAAAAAGGTTTACTTACCACATTTTAAGTGGCAACTTCTTAATTATTCACTTGTGATCTATGTCAAACATGTGACCTCAAGCTTTCTTGAGTTGCACTTAACAGTTGCGTGATTGCCTATTCATTAAGTTTCGATATATTTTGCTGAATAATAAATATCATAAATGTACACTAAGTTTTTAAGCAATGTCTGTTAAATCATTGAATACAATTTCTGTAAGTATTCCTTGATGATTACTTGATATGGAAACAATACTTATTTCATCCTACTTAATTTAAATCAAATGTTGACTTATTTTAAGCAATTTAAATAAAAGTCGCATATCTCGTAAAAGGCGCTAGAAATTTGTATGAAATATGTATTAAGATATTTTTTCCTTTTTAAGTTAACCTATAAAGTTGGATTTCTTATAAAAACGCACTTTTACCCAAACAAGACATTTGACAAGTTTTTCGAATAGAAAATTTTGTTTCTCAGTCTCGCTATATAGACTAACTTTATCTAGCTAGCCTTTAAAATTATTTTATTATCATCAGTCTATTAATGATTTCACCGTAACCCTATGGGTAAAATAGCCATAGGAAAAATGGGCCAGAGCCCCCACACGGGAATTGGGATAAGTGCTAACGACTTAAAAGCAGCTGGGACCAACGGCATAATGTGCCTTCTGAAAAACGGAAGAACTGGAGATAATTTTTTTTTTACAAATCCGAATACTAGCCGGGAATATTGCTTTATTTCCGCGATCATAAGCCGAACAAGCTATTCATTACGCGATGGATCTCCTCTAGTTTACTATTAAAACCTATAAAATCATTATTGCTGGTTGGACATACTGGTAATCACAGCACTGTAATGCCAAGAAACCCTTTATTTAGATTTAGGTTAAAATGAAGATTAGTAATTAACGTTAAAAAAATTCTGATACGGTTAAATTTACCTGGTACATTAAAAAATAATTTTGGTTTAGGTGAATTAAATTAAATCTTTCGCACAAATTGCACATTATTTTTTTTACAATTATGACAAAAAAAAAATAAAAAACATACTAGATAAAAGGATAAAAATTATTTGTATAAATTGAGTAGTAAGTTCCAAATTTAAAAATTGGAATATAGTAACTCATATATGACGATCACAACTTTAGTCATCCTGTGATCACGGCTCCTATAGAGGATCAAAACGTAATTTAAATTTAAAAAAAAGAAGAAACGAGTCGAATTCGGTAAAATTTATTTTATTTGCTTTTTTCTAAAATGGAAAAACTAAACGTTTCCAAATAATATTTTTGATACAACAGCGACATCATTTTGTTTCAATAAATGCATGTTTATTATAAACAATAAGTTTACTTCACACAACAGGACAACGTCTTTTACATACAACCCTGTAACGTAATATGTTTTGTATTGTTAAGAAATACGGTATATCATTTTATTTTTGTACTGGCGCATTCTCAGATATATGACAGGAAACATCGATAGGTATCGAATGTCGGACAGAATATGATCATGCGGTTTATTGCTATCCATGGGCTTCTGTTATCATCCATCGGTATGATATGCACCATCCCAGGGACAAAGCCACAGATAAACAAAGGCCATCATAAATAAAGTAAAGTAGTAAAAACAGTGTGTCTGTATGTTTAATAAATTTATCAAATAAAATGTTAAGGCGATAAACTAAATAGACTAACGGAAAAAAGGCTTTTTTATTCATTTGACGACCGTTTGGTGCTTTCGCACCGACGGTCCTGGGTTCGACTCCCGGAAGGGGCATATGTTTGTATGATGAATACGAGCATTTGTACCTGAGTCATGGATGTTTGTATATATTTCTATGAATATTACTTATTTATGTATGATATATGTATGTATGTCTATCCGTTACCCTAGTATCCGTAACACAAGCCTTAAAGTGCTTACTTTGGGCTAGGTTAATTGGTGTGAATGTAGGAAATATTTATTTATTTATTTATTTATTATTTATTCATGTCTGTTTGTATTTTCTTCCTAGCTGAACTGATCTGATCTTTTGGCAGCTTTCACAAATGGATTGATATTAACTTACGGCAAGAATGATCTTTTATTGAAATCGGATGATAGCAATTTAAAAGGAAAAAATCGTCTGCCTAAGGCGGGCAACGAACCCACATCCTTTCGGTATCCGAGCGACTCCGTAAAGCACCGCACTATCAAGACATAAGACATCCGATATTAACCTCCATATTCGTTTTTAGTCAGCTATAATGCACTTAAATAAAATATCAGAACAATAAAACCCCGTCGTTCAAACCAATGACCTACTTAGACTATTCTGCATAAATTCCATTTTCTCGTATTATTATTAATAGTTAAGTGAGTCTTTGGATTAGATCAATGAATATAGTTATCTAAAAGGTATCTTAATTACACGGTCCGCTCAATATTTGTGCAGTGGGCCCATAAATCTTTGTATAATTACAAAGCCACCAAGTTTGATATATCTTTATTGCATCTATCTTTACCAAAATAGCATGAAATAATTTTAGAGAGCATTATATAAGCTTATAAGTGTAAGTTTATTAAACTACTTAAACCTAATTACTGATAATGCAAAAGAGTAATTTGGCGTTTACGTCTTTATGGGCCCAAGCTATTCTGGTTGGATATTATTTCCTCTAGAATTTTAAAAAGACGAAAGTTTATTTATTAAACAAAAGCGTTATCGCCTTTAACACATCAGATGTTAAATAAAAAAAAGGTCAAGTGTAAGCGTAGCTCACTAGGAATCCACGACCCTGACGATAATTCGACTGTTTATTTGTTCCAGCTAGAATCAAGTCCAACTATAACTTACTTACCAAAGCGGTTTAGCACAAACAAAGATAATGGCTAAACAAACAGAGCTACAGCAAAATATTTAAGCACTTAGTAATCTGCCTTGCAAACAAAATTAGACACGCCATGTATTAAAATGAAATTACTCCTTTCATGGGAAATATGACAATAAAAACGTTGTCTGCATACGTAAAAAGTGTTTTATTTTTTATTTTAATGAATGGACGCGAAAGTGAAATGAGAACCTGTAACCATGTGAATCCGTGTAATTGTAATGCAATTGCTTTTATTTTGTATATCGCATGCCGTTGTCGCCTCTAATTGAGGTTTCACTTGATCAAGTAGTTATTATGTTTGTATGTGTTTTGTGATTGTATTAGTGCAACCTTGTTGGTGATCTGTTTAATAAATAAATAAATAAAATTTCTTTTATTAATAGCCCAGTCAAGTTAGCACGAAAAATAGAGGTAGGTTAACAAAAATTCGTATAGAGCTGAAAATTGGTACGAATGTTCGCAACACCATTATAAATGAAATGTTTAAAGTCCTATCGATCTCACGCTTGCAAAAAAAATAGTCAAAGGTTAAAGTTCGCAAATATGGGATTTTTGCGTTTTTAGCCAAAGGTTTTATCATAAAAATAGGTCAGACAAAAATTGTAGACCATGCAATTATCTATAAAAAAAATCTGTACACTTTTTTCTCCTAAACGTCTTCGTTTCTGAAATAAAATGGTTGACAAAGTCGAAAAAATTGTGTTCATCAAACATAGTATGCATAAGTACGTCGTCGGGTACATAAATCACTGGAGTTGTCCTAAAAGTAATAATCCTATTTTATCGGTCTGTATAACTTATACATACAAAATTGTACAACTATGGGAATATAAAGTTTAATAACAACTGGCTCCTTTTCAATTGTCCGCGTGGCAAGATTCGTATACCTGCTTTATACGTATGCACGTATACGTAGTAAAGTGTAGTTTTTAAAATAGTAACTTGACTCCACAAGATATTATTACCAACAGAATTCGCTTTCTTCTATCTGTCTATAGAGCTTTAAAAATATTACCTGCTTAGATAAATTCCGATACGTGTGTTTTTTTTTAATATTTGTCACAAAAACGAGTACAATTAGCTTGTCTTCCTCCAACCTCTGCTTCTTATCATCAAGATCTATTTCTGGTATATTATCAAGTTCAAGTGTGACTTGCCAATTAATTGGACCCAAAAAGACTGGGGTGGGAAGTTAATCAATAATAAAACCAATTCAAAATTTGCTTTCACCTGCACCGGAAAAACTCCTCAACACATTTTTTTTAATAGCAAAAAGGGATGTAATGCCAAATGAGCTGCAAAAAAGTTGGATTGTTTTGTTCATTAGCATGTACAACATGTCAAGCTCAGCCGTGCTCCAATGTTAAATCGCCATCAGAAGAGGATTCGTACGATATTAGTAAGGAGACATCTGATGCATCGCTGAACAATTTACTTGCACCAAGCAAGAAGAAGAAGAAGAATAACAAACAGAAGAAGAAGTACAAGAAGACGAACAAAAAGAAGAGAAAGCAAAATTAACAAATGATTATGAATGAGACGGATAATTTTCCTTAATTTTTTAGAATTCACACGGTTTTCATTATTTCCAGTAGTACCAGTTTTTACATATTATTAAATAGTATCAAATTAAACAGAATCAAAATAGATCAGTGAATTCATCATCATTAAAAAGTCTTACCGGGGAAACCACGTTTAAAAAAGACGCCAAGTACACTACCTCCTAGGTGGCGTGGAAACGTATGCATATTATGAAGAATTCACCTTTTCTAACGCTTACATCTCAGAAACGGTGACTTTTAGGAGAAAAAAAAGCAAAGACATTTTTATAGATAATTGCATGATCTATAATTTTCGTCTTACCTATTTTTATGATAAAACTTACCGTTTGGCTAAAACACGCAAAAAACCCATACTTGCGAACATTGGCCTTGAATATTTTTTTGGATGGGCAGTTTTTACATTTTATTCATATCTAATAGTGTTCCAAACATTCGTACTATTCTCTACTTTGACCGGACTATAATAAAAAATACATTTATGGACAATAATTCTTCCATGACGATTTTTACAATAATGTATACCTAAGAATGATTCTTCTGTCGATTTTTTTGATGGTAAGAAGAACAACAAGTATAAAAAGAAATATATTACCCTGTAAGTATATTTCAATCCAAACTCTGAGAACAGAACTAAAATTAAAGGGTTTATAAAATATAATCTTAAAGCTTATGAAATGCAATAACCTTTTTATAAACCGCTTATAAAATTCAATAAGTTTCTTACAGAGCACAACATCGCTTATTTTCACCCGCCCTCGTCATACTTAATTCATACTATAAAATGTGTTGAACAGCATTCCAGCACCTTGTAATGAGCGGATGTCGGGAATCGATAGTAAAATTGTAAGCATATTTTATAAAAGGCAACTTCAGCTTCGGCAAGGACATAAGCAACTTTACGGTATTGAACTGAAAGTCTTTTATGGAGCAACAATAAAAAGGTCTAATGGAACGAAAGGATGTTGTAGCACAATGTTAGTATGAAATTCATCCTTTTTCGGTTGCCTTAGGGCTGTTATTTCAGTCTTATTCGTGTTTGTAAATACAAGCAATAGACTGGCGCCAGACTTTGTACGAGTGTGTGATAAAATCGTTCTGACGATGTGCGATTTTAGAAAATGACGATGATCTCCATAGGCTTTCGAAATAGTCTGCAACAAAGAAAATGCAATTGCTTGTGGTGAACATTTTTATTTTAAATTATGTACCCGCATTTTACACGTACATTAGCTAAGGCCATTATATTTTATATATAATTTTTATAGAAAAATACCAGAAAAAGTCGACTCGGCTCTCAATTAAATTCTCAGCGGGAATCGAACCCGTAACCTTTGGATATCCGGTCCAATGCTCTCCCAATAAAAATGATGATTAAAAAAAATAAAAATTATATGTTTTATATGTAGTTTTATTCCTTTTTCTATATTTAACGTAATTTAATATTTGCTCCCTTTTTGTTAATAATAATAGTAATGAGAAAATTAATTTTATATTTTATTTTTAAGTAGGTACTCGTATAATAAATAAATATGGCGTCGTCTCCGCGCTTGTTTTACCGACCATGTTTAGTTGATATTCGTGCACTGTTCGACCATCGACGGAAACCCAAAATTAAGTATTTTGCCATACCTCCACAAAGGCGGGTTGGATATCTCAGTAAATAACAAAAATTTGGTAAACGTCTATTTTGTAGTCTACGACAAGGTATGATGAACTGATGGTTAAGTCCGCCATTTGTAGTTTTATGTGCAAAATAAATAACTGTATACATACTTACAACACCCGTACACACTACACGGCACACACTACATTAACTACATAGCACCAACGTAAATAAAGATAACTGATACAAGCCACGGAGAGATAAAAGACGTATACCTACCATATATATATATTGAAAAAAATAATTAATAACCATAACATAATAGCTCGTATATCACGAGATCAGCAATGTCATATTATTCATGTTACCTATTATTCTTACAATGTTACAATTAATGTAACAACAGTTAACATAACGATGGTAAGCTCGTCAATTTTTGTGCTTCTAGTTTATGAACAAGCAAGTATCAACATCACGCAACAACGTTTCAAACAAAAGCTGTAAAAATCTTTCGGCAAGGTCTTAGCCATAAGTAGTTAATCTTAAATTCGTAAAGAAAAGTAAATGATTAAAGCCTGAACCTAATATCAAGCAATTTTTAGATAAATAATTGATATAATATTAGTAATAATGAATTAAATTAATTTAAACATTGAAATACATGGTTAAAACGTCGGATCAACTAACCTGGATCAAAAACAAAATCACTTTAGTTTATATTAAATTAATTTAATTTGTTAGAGTTTACTACATAGTCCAAGATAACGTATGCAAACTAGAATTCAGTAGCTATCAAAATACTAGTCTTAATAGTTTTTTGCGCCATCTATGATCATAAAAATCAACTAACTCATTGAATGACTACTTCATGTGACCTTAATAATAAACTCAAAGATAATGCGACGTGTACAAAAATATACTTAAAGTAAGCCTATTCATTACATTTAAAAAAATTAATAGTATTATATATATTTTATGTAAGAATAAATAATTAAATTAAAAAATTGTATTAACCAACAAATAAGAATTTTTTCCATTATTATATTGGTTTTAATGAATAATAAACTTCACACAACGTACTATTGACGTTTCATTGATGGGATTCGCTGTTGACATTACGCCATATATGACTGAGCGCTGACCGCTCTCCGCGCTCTATCTCAAAAACAAATAATCGTATAAAAATGCTTAAACAAAAATTGTAGAGAATTGAATGCTTTACAATTTTTATAATAGATGCAAATACGATTGAACATATAGAAAGCGAGATATTTGTGAAAAACTGATTTTTGTGACCTTTGACTTTGAATATCTGAAGACGCGGACATAAGATTTTATGAGACTTTTGACACATCATTTAGAATGTGAAAACAAAGGTCCATACAAATTTCCAGCTTATTACCTTTCATTCCGAGGTTGACCCCTATTTTGCCTTATTCGACTGTACTAATAATTCTTGCTTAAACATAGTTACGGTCATTCTAGACTATGCTGTTTATTATATGGGGGCCAATTGAAAATCAGCGTCAGCCCTCAAGCTGACATTAAGCTGAATTGGTCACCCATTTGGTACAGACGTGGGACATAATTATTAAGTTAAGTTAAGATTAAGTTTTTATTTTTGTTTAAAGTTTTGTTTGTTTAAAGTTTTAGTTTAATCTTAATTGTCTTGTTTTGTTTTATTTTCTTTTAGTTTAAATTTTTATTATTATTATTTATGTACTGTCTTTATGTTGTTTGTTAATGTCCTGTGTTAGTACCAAATAAAAAAGTGTTTATGTTTATGTTTATATGGTGCATGTAATAACTTAACCACATCCTTGCAATATAATATTTACTAATTGATAAAGACACAACATTACTCACATAGAACATATTAAGAAGTAAAGAATGAAAAGCAAGCAAAAAAAGTATTTATATGGAAAGCATTTTCTTACGGTGCTTATCTTTTAAGAGTATTTAATCTTAAACAAAAAAATTAACCGCAAGGGAATGAGAGTGGAGTTCGCTATAGATCAGTAAGTAATCTTTGCTGAGCGCAGGGACTGGCAACACATTTTTTCTTTAACTTAATATAAAATGAATCTGTTATTTCCATTAAATATGTGTTTCAATTATTTTTTCGCAATTAGATAAAAGATATTTCGAAAATTGATGAATAATTTTGTACACTATTACTTAAAACAAAATTATTCAGTGGCAACCCTAACTGACCGCCCAAGTCAACACCTACAAGGCATCCATCAAACAACAATGGTTGTTCAAAGGAAAAAGGATATTTTTGAAACCGTGACCTCATTTTAACTGCACCATGAATCAGGAAGTTGATCTTAAACCTTAACCCAAAAAGTATCACAAAAACAAATCTTCAAACTCATCTTTACAAAGAATAATGAGTTAATATTTCAAAATACGACTTCTTCGTTTCAAATTCGTTGCAAGAAAGTGACATAAAAATATAATATATGTAGTGAAGTGACATATAAACACTATGAAGTGACATAAGTATACCCAAATATAAATAAAAAAAACACCTTAGTTGGGCTACGCACACGGTTAGTCAGAAAAACAGACAGACCGAGATAGGTTGAAGTTTGATTTCCATATGTGGCGAAATTATTCAACAAAAGTTTCTATAAGAATTATGATCGATAGCTTGAAGATCTGTATTGCAGTATAGACATTAGACTCTTGCATGGACTAAACTGAATTGGCTGGGAATATAAAATTATTACTTATAATAATAACTAGCTTTCCGCCCGCGGCTTCGCCCGCGTGGAATTCGGTTATATTGCGGTATAAAGCACAACTATAAGAAAACTTCTCATTCCCACGGAAAAATCTAAGAAGCGCGATGTAACGCTGGATACAATTAGTAGTTAAACCAAAACTGAATGGTACACTATATAATATGTTTTCCCTTGTGGAGCAAAAACATGCAGATTTTGGGCACTGGAAACTCGGGAACACGCTACATAGAGCTGACCATGCTTAAAACAATGTTTTTCCAAGCTATCATTCCACTTCTTATGTATTTTAAAAAACACATCGTTACCATGTTTTAAAAAACACCCAGCGCCATCTATCGCATACCTCAAGAACTAAATAACGTAACTAATACTTATACCAATTAGTAATTCGTTGACTTTAGTGATTTCACGATAAGTAGATGTAAAAAAAACAATTTAGACGATAAAACAAATTGTACGTCATCCCTCGGGAATTCCTCATTTTCGGGGATTCATTATCGTATCATTTAGCTTCTAAATTTACATGTTTATATTCGTTTGCAATATTTTACCTTGTTTTAAACGACACACAGCGCCATCTACAATCCATCCATCAAGCAAACAATATTTTTGTTTTCCCTCGGGAATATCATTTTTTTTTTTCAGGATAAAAAGTACCCTATTATTTAAGCCGGACTTTTATCTTTACGTCTGCAAAATTTCAAAGCAATCGGTTCAGTAGTTACGGCGTGAAAGCGGAACAAACAAAGAAACAAACAAACTCACTTTCCGATTTATAATATTAGTAAGGATATTTCTTACATTCACACCAATTAGCCTAATCCAAACCACTGCAAGGCTCCTGTTATGAATACATATATAACGGAGAGATAAAATAAAAATAGTTATATATGTTACTATTATATACATATGGGATGTTGCTATATATATATATATATATATATATATATATATATATATATATATATATATACATACCCAATGACTCAGGTTCATATATTCGTTTTATCACACAAGACATTGCAGGAAGGGGAACCTTGAACCCAGGACCGAAAGGCAGCATTGCTACCTCATCACTTCTCAACTGATTTAATCTTCGTCACCAGCCTATTAATGCCCCTAGAATATTTGCCTGTGACCCTGAAGGATAAAATGGTGTTCAAATCCAAAGGAAGAATGGACCATAATCCTCCACGTGGGCCAAGTATGTATAGGGGTTTGCTGACAACTGCAGATTGGTCATTGATTAACGTGCATTTCGAAGCAAGGAAAAGTTCGAGATAGTAATTTTTTGGTCACCCATTCCATGAGGTCCTTGCGAATGTTACTCAACCTCGGCAATCATTTTACTAAGTTTACTAAGTCTTTTTATATTTCGTACCCCATCTAGAATGCCTCGCGGTCTCAAAACACCTTTATGCCCTCCCTTAAAAAGAACAGTATTAGGTGTAAACTCTCCAGTGTGCAGGCTTGCGCTTTTATACCGAATCATATACCAAATTCCATAAAATTGTTTTAAATTATTTAAATTCCCTTTATTGATTATCTCAATTACTTATTTGTATTATATTTAATTTCAATTATTTTTCTTTTTAAGTTTTTAAGTTTGTCAAAAAAAAATTTCAAATGAGCATTTTAAGTTAGCCTATGAATATCTGTAACATTTAGCCAATTTGTTAAGAATGTTTTTTGTAACTAGTATTGTTGTGTACAGATTTTGGCTAGTCCAATAAACAAATAAAAATAAAATAGCGCCGAACGCGCTTACCGCTATGCCATCAAGCTTCTCTCCAATTTGTTTATATTTCTTGAATTCAAGCATATATAAGATGTGGTTAAAGCCAACAATGTAAACTACTTATGCCGGCAATTGAACTCGATCCTATTTCTGCCAATATTGCATCCGTTCCATAATTCCACATTGTTATGAGTCATTGATTTACGCCTTCCTCTTTGTAACGACCCACTAGGTGTGAACCAGCCCTTTGATCTTGAAGTCCAACAATTCTCACAACTTTTATAGGTTCAGAACCTCCTTGAAGCTCTTAAATATGGAAAGGTAACTATCAAATTTCGATGTAAGTAAATTAAAAGCCTAATACATTCAAATAAATTTTTAAATCGATTTTTTTTTCAATAAAATATTTAAACCATGCGTATTAAAAGAAAATAGGAAAGTTATATTCTTTAATTTGATTGATCAGTAAAATTATGTGACTTTTATTTTATTGTATTTTTTTATAATCACAATGTTTTATAGTACGTTGCCTTAATGAAAGAATGTATAATCTGCGCATTGTTCCAAACTTTTTTCTTTTGTCACCGCCTTACCTCGCTTGAAAATATCTTGATTTGATTTGACTTGATCAAAATATTGATCTAGGACTGTGGATATTCACAAACTCATCCGTGATTGCATGCAAAGACGGGGGAAAAGGGGTTATGTCGTGTTCACTAACGATTTCTTATAACTTCTGTTGTATTAAACTGATAACGCATACCTTTAATTACCAAGATCATCTAATAAATCGAATAAAACGTTCGATTATATCGTAAAACAATGCCACCTAATAAATTAACCACACACATGGTATTATTCTACACGTGCCAGTTTAAAGTTGAGCCGTTTTATAACCAGTAATTAACACGTGGCGTGTTAAATGGTAATAAGAAGTTATTTTCTATGTTCCATAAATGATTCGGACAAAAAGTAACCACCACCTGGTGGTAAATTTATAGGATAAAACAAAACAAATATAATATCTACATTTGATGTAAAAATGTGTTTAAGTTGTTAAAATAGTTAAGCAATTAAGTCCATGATTTAGTAAGGTAAGTTGAAATTGTATTGTTAACCTTGTACTAGGACACCAAACAGACTTTGCTTTACTTGCGGACATTGACATACCTGCTATACCTTTTCAACAAAAAAGAAAAAAGTTTGTTTATGGTGGTCCGTAGCATAGATGAAAAAATAAACGACTTGTAGAATTTCAATTTACGTTAGATTGTAAATGGTCATAATTATTCTCCCGTAATAAACACATCTTGATTAAAGTGTAGAATGAGCAGGCGTCCATAAAATCTGTAGTCAAGATCGGGAGACATTAAAATAACTCTATGAAAAAATGGCACCTAAGCAAAGAAATGAATTTATTGTTATTTGTCTTTTATAATATTAAGTACCTAGTCTTTTACTAAGAATGATTTACAATCAATAAGCAAGAAATAGATTTCATCAGCTTTTTTATTTCATTTTACACTTCATAGTTCAAACACACTATCCCTGAAGTAATCAGAAAATCTGGCGCTCAGAATTCCCGCTCACGGTACAACCTTTTGTAACCGTTCCTTTGCGGTCCAGGCTGTTTGTCTTTGGAATTCTCTCTCAGTTTCCATAAGACGAGCACAATCTGTTTCTATTTTTACTAATTTAGTTAAGACTTACTATCTCTCATAGCTGGGTAACTGCTCTCTATCGACTAGACATTTATATTTATTGATATCTATATTGTTTATGAATGTATATATTATATAGTTAGTTTTTAGAAATTATCTGTGTTTGTGTATCCTGCTAAAATTAGCCTAGCCAAGTAAGCACGGTAAGACTTGTGTTATGGATACTAGGGTAACGGATATAATGATACATATAATATATACATACATATAATGGTTCATATAATGATACATAGATATTTTAATATTTATAGAAATATATATAAATACCCATGACTTAGGTACAAATGCTCGTATTTATCACACAAATATCTGCCCCTCCCGGGACTCAAAAGGACGATCGCTGCCGTTCCACCAAACAGTCGTCAAATTGGAAAACCTTCAATTTTTTGCAAATACTTACCAATAATCCCGGTAATCCAAGTTTGTATACCATATGTGTATTTCAGCTAAAGCGAATATAGCAAGTATTTTTTTATATCTCTCTAGACCAAATTCTAAAGATCGGACGAAGTCGCGGGCGTAAACTAAGTATAAATAATCTAATAATAAAAAGGTACTATTAATTGGCATAGCTAGAAAGCAGAGTTGCTCAACCCACGAGTGTAACGTAATAATTAATTGATATAGCATACGTTGCATATTGACTCTGACACGTTTGAGTGACACTATCGTGGCTCTGCAGTCACAACGCCACCGATCTGAGGCTAGCTACGTGTTATCTTATGCCTATAGATTTTCAATTTGAAGTGTTGAGGAAAGCCAACCTGAACTTTATATTAGTTAAACCACGTAAGTACTTAAAAATACCGTCAGAAGCATTCTGGCAGAGAAGAGATAAAATACTATTCAGGGACAGACACAATATTTCATACCTTTAATGTACACTAGTACGTATTAACTGATAAACCCCAATTAAAATAATAAAATTAATATCTATATCGCGAGGGTCTCTAATATAATATTGATGAGAAAACTTAAAACCATATGATAATAGACTAATATTAACATCCCCAACTCGATCTTTTAATCCAATATTGTTTGGAATAAATATGAATATGGTAATATAAATAATTTCATTTTTTAATTCAATGTTTACCAAACCTTTAAATAAACATAACGGTCACATCACAACAATCAAAGATTCTTGAAAAGCCGTTAATGCTTTTCACGCGTATAAATTACAAAAATAACATGTTGGTATCGTAATACGGCAACATGAGCGATAACTTTCAATTTTGCGGACTTACCCGCAAGTGCGTACGGTATCCATGACTGGCACTTTCACGTCGCATTCGAACATCAAAACATGGTCACATGTCTGTCAGAAAGGCTACTGTTAAATGTGTTATTAAAGCCCTTTCAAAACATTGGTAAACAACTCTTTTTATGTTTTGTAAAGCCAACGTCATTCTAATAAAATTCAAAGCTGTAAAACGAATATTGTAATGCCAAAATACTTTCTTTGAAAAATAATAAAAAAAGAAAGCAAAAATCAGCTCTACGCCTACACCTTGAAAGAAGTTAAACTTATAAGTAGTATCCATAAATCTATTAATTTCCTCTCTTATTAGGCACAGGCCTCCCCTTTGGATGAAAACAATGTAAGAAGAAATTGCCATTAGTAAAAATAAGAAAAGATTAATGCTATTTAGGTGTTAATGTTTCGTGTCCTCGGGTATCTGAGCTTTTCTTGTTAGCACCAAATACACATGGAGTTTCTCGGTCTTAACAAAGAAATCCAACACTGGTTTGATGCTCCCATCCGGTGATATTACTTGTTCATAACATTGATTACTTGATAAGCTATCCGCAGTAACAGAATACTACTATTAAAGAACGTGAAAAAACGATTTTTTTCTAACAAGAAAACTAAAGTAGAATGATGACTTACTAAAAATTCAGAAATGCTATAGTGAATAACAATTTTCAGACACGATCTTAATACCTCAAAATCGAACTTAAGAATGTAAAGTCTACTGTATCCTGTATCCCATTTTAGAGTTTCCAACGTCGTTCTAAAACGAATGATGATAGGGCACGGTTCTATTCTTAATTGAAAATATTTAAATCGCACTTAAGTCACAATAGTTGATACAACTGATTAAAGTCTGGCATGTCGCCGAGCCTGTCAGAGCTAACCAGCATGTGGCAACGACAGATCTTTAAGAAAAGTGAAGCAACCCCAGACAAAGCTACTGGTGATTAGTTCGCATGCGTGACTAGATTTACGCAACATGTGCCGCACAAATACAAATTAGCCATTTAGCGTTATCTGCAAACTGGCTTAGCTGATGGACGTCCAATATTTATAACTGAAGATATAGATTCGATGGAAGTGGTTATTAATATTAGTACCATTTATTCATAAAAAATAAAATGGAAAGAAAGTAAAATTCCTAAACCATTTGGAGATTGCCTAATACAGAGCTTATAAAAAATATCAAATTTTACATTTTTACAATTATTTAAAATAATACATAGAATGGCATAATGGACACTCCATCCTAGAATATTCCCATTAAAATGTAGCTAATGCAAGCTTTAACAACATGTGGGCTGCCAATGGCGTCGAGTCATTGCGTTATAAATGTTTAGGAAATTGAATTTACATAAAAAATGTGATTTAAAATAACTAAAAAGTTTTTGATTGTTATATCTAACTTAATTTGAATTTATTTAATCAAAATAAAAAGTTTTTCCTACGTTCGGTACCAGGGTGCATCTTATGCTTGTTCACCGAGTGAACTGACGTACAATTAAGGGCCCTTGTACATTGCGTTTTTTTAACATGCGTCAGCAGCGCGTTTCTATTTATTCTAAAGAGAAATTTTTCCATGTCTAATTCGTTTGCATCGATACAATATCGATACAGATACCGATTCAAGCGCAAGACTGAATTTATACAGGAATTCAAAGGTAAAACTTAAAACAACTAGATAAATTCATAGTAAAGCTGCGTTTGACGCGCGTGTGTATCAAGTTTGTATCGTTACAAGCGCACGTCGACGGCGCGTTGTGTGCAAAGGCTCCTACTCCTATTGCGGGATAGCATAATCCCAATGTTAAATTAGAAGATTTTCGGTGTTTTGTTGATTAAACTGTGTTGTTTTTAGGACGAATACACATTATATACTTTTACGAAAAATATTATGGTCGACAGCATTTGATTCAAAATAAATAATAATAAAATAACACAAAATAAAAAATAAATATACAAGTTTTATATTTTTTATATATTTTATGCATTTTTGAATGCGATCTTATAGGATAAATTATTTAATAGAAAAATACTAGAAAAAGTCAACACGGGTCACAAGTGAATTCTCGGGCGGGAACTCCGCCTGTTATAAATATACAAGGTTAAATTAGACAGATTTTTTGAAACTCAGTTTTTGTGGTTATTTGACATGTGTAAATGAAGGTGGTACATAGATAATAACGCAACTATGTATTACTATTTCTCGATACAATATGAATTGAATTAAATTTAAATATATATTGTTAATTATTTTTCGGTTGCAGGTAAATGTATTGTAAGCAAATCTTTTAATTATATTATTGTAACTAAATCAATACTTAGGAAAAAAAATTCCAAACTATTTACATAAAAGATTTCAGAAAAGGATTATGAATATTATTACAATTTTTTGCAAAAACTATTAAAACAATAAGCGCAAATTTTAAATTAGCTTTTAATCAAAGACAAAAATAGTTATAATATTAATTATCCAAACCGTTTAGGACATGTGACACATCCAGAGAGCACATCTCATGGATTAGTATTCACTTTCTCTGATGAGTCTCCGATACGTCTCCGACACCAGTTGTCATCCGTCAAACGGCGGACAGGTGCCCACTGCTTATCTGAATTAGACTCCATTAAGTCACAGTTAACAGTAACATTCAGTATTTGCACTCTAGCAAAATTTTATATCACTCGCTATACTAGGCGATGCAGTCGCTAAGCATAGCTACGCTAGCACCATATATTGGAGCGGAGCGTAATACCTAAAAAGAAAAAAAATGATTTTTGTTTCGATGGGAATTTTTGCGAATTTCAAAATTTCGGGCTCCGTCACAATCTGATCCTAACCCTGTTGATTCGATTCATTACAAAATATACGAAAATCGGCTAACAACTCATAGAGTTATGGCGTCACATACATTTCGTCATTAAAGCTAATCCATGGGAGCTTTGCTCGCTCCGCTCCAATAAATTATTAAAAACGTCCTTCTTTATGTTTACTATGAAAACGTTAATTCCCACTTGAACGAGTTTCTTTCTAGAACAATACATTTTCAATGTTGTTGTTGCGAATCTTCTCTCCCCTCAGAAATGCAGACGAATACTTAGTAGTGTAATTATTCTCCATCTGTTAAAGAAGCTTCATCTCATCTCAGCAGAAAGACGTCCATTGCTTGACAGAAGCCTCCACCAATAATTAAGAGTTCTGCTCTAATCTCCACGCTTTACAGGCGGGTTACAGAAATGGTCCCTTTCTGCAGATTACAGAAAGGGACCATAATTTGGAGCCCATTTTGTGGTCCACGGCAGATGTCTGGTGATTACCTCCAGTATCTAAGTCGCCTTTTCCGACAGCCTTAAGTGTATACGGTTGATGTCATTCTATTCTGCCGAACACTACACGACTAAATGCTTACCTAGAAAACATTAATGCGCGAGTAAGTATAATAAAATCAAAGGGATAGTATGCGGGGTATGTAGTCTGTCATTGACAGTCTCAAAATCGCAAATACAGCCTTATTTAACGTTATGCAATCGTTCTTCTTTAAATAAATACTTAATAAGTTAAAGGCCCACGTGCAAGTTGTACTACTGTCAACAGTTTTACTTGATTAAGTGTTTAAATCGATACCATTGATTTACCGGTTTTTTCTGTTATACAATTCGATTATGGGTCTCGATATTTTTTAAGTTGCGAAACTAATTAATCTACTGAAGTGTTTTGCCATCATTCTGAGAACTGTGGGCTAATTAGGCTTACATAACATTAAGCAATTGTTAATGATTGTCATCAATACTTACGTTGTTGTGACAAGCTTGTTAGGTGGAACATTGATCTTAGGTTATCCTTTCTAAGATAATCCTAAATTATGTGGCAACTGGGACTGCCCACGCTTCTTCAGCTTTGTAACGTTAATTTCTTACTTGATCGATAGTCGATATCATCATATAACTATATATTTATATGGCAGGATATTATTATTTTCGCGCCGTTAGCGCAGTGCCATCATGGTAACTACTGAGTTACCACGCTTGATCTAAATAACAGATGTTAAACGAGTTTCGCGGAGGTTGATTGCAAAGTTTTCGCAATCGGATGGGTGACAAATATAAATCAATGTTATTATTACCCTTAAGCTTGTCCAGCTTCCGAAGGTCTTACTAATAATCTTACTAATAAACGCCTAAATGATGAATCAGACTTTCAAAAATATTATACCGCGTCTTGTGGTTTGTAACAAAGTAAACAACTTTAATTTTTTTACTACAGATCACTAATACTACCATGTGCTTTGCCAAGTTTCCATTTAAATAAAACACTTTTTTTACGGATTTTGCTGAATTTTATTTTATTTTATATTTAATACTGACGTTTCGACTCCTTTACAGGAGCCGTGACCACAGGATGACTTAGATAATTATCTTAGTTATTTTATTTTATATTCTATCCTCACGTTTCGTCTCCTTTACAGGAGCCGGGCTCACAGGATGACTGAGATAATTATCTTAGATTAAATACAAAATAAAATAAAATATGCCCAAATCCGTAAAAAGAGTGTTTTATTCAAAAGTGTAATGTGCGCGGATGTATAAAAACTAAATAAGTTTCCATTCACTTAGTAAGAAGCTTTATCATGTGTACAGTACATATGTCTGTGCTACACACTTACCTTTCACAAGGTATAAAGAAAAAGTATTTATTTTTAAACATCTTTTTTTATTTCGATCGGTCTGATATTTGTAGTTACATCCAATCAATAGGAAATCCCAGTATTTTTCTAAACATGCGATGTGCTGAAATTGGGTGTTATTTGTTAATTCTCATTGAATTTTAATAACCACGTCTGGTCTATCAAACAATTTGCGTGTCAAACTTCGTGGTGTTTTATTACGATAGTATCAAGCTATAAAACTAAACATTCGAATAATTAAGAGTCGTGTTTTATTCAAACTATTATTCTTAATAACCATTAATGGACGTTTTACAAGCCAGTGATGGGACGCTCATCACATGGGTTATTATAACATACTGGTTTTATCTTCAATCATGCATAAATCCTGATGGATGCGTTTACACTGGTGCATTTCGTGCATTTAAACTATGTTCTTGTATTTTCAAAACTGGACACAAAGTAGACAGTATTAAGACATACACCTGATAGAATAAAAGTTTTTTTTTATACATTCACTCATATAACAATCGTACTCGGGGACACGAAGATAGGGATGCCATAAAACAGGCACGGAAGCGACTTGACTATTATACTGGTTGTAAAAAGGCCCATAAGGGACCAACCTGTGTAATACTATACTTTATATGAAACCAAGTAAGACTACCAAAAATAAATAATGATAGGCTATTTAAACGCGATTGAGTATAAAAAAAATATAAGGTACGACACGAAATGTAACGCACATTACAATAGACAACATTATGTGTAGTAGAGTAAGTTAGATACCCAGTGTATACGTTTATTGAAATGAGCGGAACATTAGTGAAACTTTAAATCCCTACTAATATTATTAATGTGAATGTAAGTTTGTTTGTTATGCTTTTACGCAAAAACTACTAAACCGATCATCATGAAACTTCGTACATATGTTCTTGGAAGTATTAAAAGTAACATAGGATACTTATTACTGAAAAAAAAATTAAAATCTTTTAACACCGCAATTAAAATCCTCTAGTAACACCGCATAGTACTGTTAGTGTTTACTTTATATTATAATCACAGACCTCAGCTATAGATGAAAAAACCGTGAGTAGAATTCAACAGGTTCGTCAAAGGCTCAATCGGAAAAGAATCGCCCGAACAGCAAGAAGTCGTGAGTTCGAATCTCGCCTGACTACCCTGGCCGCCCCAAATTACTATATGTACAATAACTATTCAAAGACTCACACAGAGTATTATAAATTTGTTTCTAACAGCAAGGTTCTAAGATATGCCTTATATTTCTAAGGATATTATAGAAGCCTATGATCAACAAATTTTATGTTATTTTTGCGTTTTAGTCACACAAAATATACTTAAATAAATGAAAAATAAATGTTGCTAAAAATTAGGAAATCAAACACGGAGACAGGAGAAATTTATTAACGCTTATTTTTTGTCTCATTTACATATGTTCATGATGACATATTATGAAAAGTTTTCAGAGAAACCTTATTAAACGTACAGTATGTAGTTACAGTATGTAGCTCACTTTGGCAAAAATAGTTACGTAAAATTATAAATAGTAGCGTATTTAAAATATCAAGTAACAGCTACATGTTACATAGCGTACCTACCTACCTAGCCTAAAATGCTTAAAACAATAATATTTTGTATTAAGAAGAAATTTATGCCAGTGTAAATTCAGCCGATTACTCATCCACAGTGAAGCAAGAAGAGCAATTAGATGGAACTGGTAATCGTTTAATACGTAGCCGCCGATGAAAGTGGGCGATAGTTTATCTCTTGACATCGGACAGATTCCTGTCTCGTGCCCTCGTCTGTCACTGCAATATTGCATCGATATCATTCGAAATGACTTTTATACTAATCGGTCAAGTTCATCTCACGCGTCGGTTGAGCAAATAAATAAAAAGAAATATTCATTTCATCATTTGTTCGTTAATAATTTTGTTACAACACAAGTTAACAAATCGTGGAGATGTTTCAATCGAGATAATAGTATAGATGAATTCAATATTTATTTATATTAAGTACTGATTCTTTTAATTCATTTATACTTTATTGCAACAAATACAGCACCAGGCGGACTTAACGCTTTACCAGTTTACTGATATGTAGTATAAGATAAAACAAAAAGACAATAAACTTAAAACATGTAAACTTACATAGTTATATACCGACGGCGAAGTGCCAATACCTCCTAACTGAAGTTCGTTGAGAAATTCACTTTTTTGTCATATCTAATTAAAATTCATTATTTGCATGTTTTAATAAAATTTCCTTAGGGTATTTTCAGTTGCAAGCAATCAAGTTAGAAGAAAAATAAACAAATCTTTTAACTATATTTTAACTTGTCAAGAAATTAAACGTCTTTTCAGCTTGTGTTATATTTAAAATTTAGCAGTTAGGAGTTATCGGCACTTTGTACTTTTGCGTCGATACGCTAACGGAAAAATATTTAATACCTAATAGAAAAAATTTAAAGAATTTTGTCCACCCGTGCGAAGCCGGGACGGATCGCTAGTATATATCAAAATAAAAATAAATAAAAGTACAGGAAGAGAAAAAATAAAATACACAAAAAATATAAATAAACAGCAAAACAATTATATATTAATGATACAGTAAATGACAAACTCAAACAAACTTGAAATAGTGATCACGTACCAGTCTCTTAGAAACAAATTTGTAAGAAGCCGTTTTGCATATTCGAAGTTAAAATTCGAGGGAGACTTATTGGGTATGATGAGCCAGTGTTTGAAAAGTAAGGCAGCTACAGAAGTAAAGGCCTATTTGATAAAATGCTTATGGGTGCCGCACCTCCATGCCACGGAGGGAAATAACTAAAACACAAAATCGTTGACTAGCATGCAAAGTAGGAACATAGGTACGGAGGAACTACGAATGAACTAACACTAAAACCACATATTCTTCCCATACTTAACCAGATTTTATTGTTGTATCGTCCATAACTCTGAACTTAATACATTTAGTGAATATCAAGTGACCATGTTTGTAGTTATATTTGTAAAATAAGAATTACATCACTCATCATTCTAATTATAATTTACGGGTACTCTAACACACATGTAGTACGTGTTTAGCTTTATGCGGTACATTCTGCATTATACATAATGTTCTTTTAATACATACGAAAAGCTTGTGTTATTTTACTTGGTTTCATTAAAGCTATCTTTTTGACTTTATTAAAGATTTTTTTACACTCAAAATAAATGTTTCATTTCATTTTCAACAGTAATTTTAAGTACGTAGTTAATAGCTAAATCACTTACACTTACACAACTCATCAATAATTTTGTATTATTTGTTTACGAACACGTTTGAGCAATCGATATTCGAAAGAGGCAGTCGACTGTAAGTAAAGTAACTAAAATACCCTGCCGATTTCTGTGTATCCTTACTGATTAGATCTTCGCTTTCTCCCGCCGTCACAAATCATCTATTGCTGATTCATTAAATTCTATAATTGACGCTAAATAACACAGCAACTCAGGTCACTTGTTCTTGACCCCTACTTTCAATGAATTAGTGACACAACCATCATGGGCGATTATTTTTAAAAGCACTCAAGTGCTAGAGTATGTTAAATTCGACAAAACTTTCTTATTATTCGGATAATCAAAATTCATACTTACGTGAGATTCCATCTTGTGTTATAAAGTTGCTCTTGGATCTTGAAACATTGCCTTTTGATTTTTTTCTCGGTTCTGAATGAAGTGATGACATAGCAATTGCTTTTCCTTAAAGAAAGCCAAGTTTTACATCAGCTATCAACACTTTCATTTCTATTTTAATAATGTAATAACATCTATAATAGTCATTATTATTTTGCAATAAGCTAAATAGTGATCTAGTAGGAATAGGTGCGTCCATGCAGTGTTTAATGCTATGAGTGGGAGGACGTATATATTTTCAACAAATTCTAATCGAAATCATATAAGCTTCGGGCAGTTATCAATTGACGTAAAGGTATATCTTCTAGTTGAGACGATGCAATAGTTGCGAAGCAATTTAAATCAGATGAAACCCAACTCAACACGGTCGATTAATCATGGCTACGCCTGTTGCGGCCGCGATGGCCTGCATCATAGATCCCCGGCTTCTATCTAGATATCGATAACTATCGCTCCTCTCCGCTCCGCATCGCTCCGAGCGGAACGTTGGCGCCACTAATGCGATCGACCATTTCGATTTATTGCTCATATCTCCCCATCGCCTCGTACACCTGTACCCGATTTAATACAAGCGGGACAACCAAAGGAACATTTATTACGTAACTACTGAACTCACCAATTACTTATTGCATAGCCTACCAGTATTAATTTCCATACTATCTGCCGTATAAATCGTAACGAATTTATTTATTAGTGCGCTCTTGAACTTGCCTCAATGTTATCATTGGAAAAGCATCTTTACGATCATTTCCGTTTCACGTGTCGCAGTCGAAACTAAAATCGCTTTGGCATATTTTTATGTGTTCGTTTGATACTCTAAATCCACACTTGTCGGTTAGCTTTCACATTAGTGATCATTTAACGTCACGCGGGGCCAATCTCGCTATCTGTTGGACGTTATCAGCAAATCGCACGTCTCGGGAGTCTAACATGCAAGTCCGAGCTCTCTCCGCTATTGACTGCCCTACTCGATCAATATTACTGCGACAAGGACAGTACTTATTGCACTGGTCGTGACATTCGTACAGTGAAACCTGCTACTCATTAGAACTAGTATGAGTCGAGGCGAGGTGCTTTGGTACGTCACGAATGTGTGATGCTATTGCAAAGTTGACATCAAGGGTATTTGCTTCACGTATCCAGTCTACACCATCCAGGAATACATCAAGACAATTTAGTTAAACTACATTGGTACCATTTATTGTACACTTTCAATGGTTCAGCTACAAAAACATCTACTTACATCGCACCTTGTTACTGTCCATTTTGAATAGTCTATAGACTACCTTTTTAATAATAAGTGTTTATTATAATAACAACAAGTCAATAATTTTGCACACTATGTAATAGGGGCTTTTTACCATTATTATCTGCATAATATCGTGAGAGAACCACATTTTAGTGCTCGCCCATAAAAGGTGTTTACCTACAGATTTTGTTTTTTCTCCGGCTATCGTTTAAGAAGGAACTTTCTCATGTTCACATGGATGATAATGTTATGTAAGTATCTTTAAAAAGGTAAGGATGAAATCAAACAACTAATTAGATTTAGTCCATAAGTTTATTACTGCAAAGTATAACTTTAAACCTTAGCATCTAAAAATAGGTCTTAAAATATTTACAGCTTATTCGCTCCAGTATTTATTGTCGCGTTTAGTTATTCTAATGCGAGGTCTATTTAAACATCTTACAAATGCATAATTTATTTACAAACAGTTTTATTTACAAAGCGTCCAATTTCATCAATATGTCTTTTGATATTAACTTTACAAATTGAATGACATGAAAGTGTTTCACTTATTTATATTATTACTTAAAATATAAATTTAAAAATAACAGTCTTAATAATATAGATAAATACTTATGTGTTAGATGCTCAGTGAAGGCCTTTTCTTTCGCACACTCTTGCTATTTTTCCCAAATATCGTGCCGATTACCTGTACAAAAAACAGAATAAATTAGCATTATTTTCGATAGCAGACAACAGACATCTAAACTATAAAACTGGTCTGATCATAAATACTCTTACATGAAACCTTTTCTTTTCTTCAACTTTTTAATTATTTTGAATTTCGAATCCGTATATAATAATAAAAAAATCGATTTCGCGCCATTTCACATATTTTTTCGTGTTCATTATCAAATTACAATATGGAATGGGGTATTAAAGAAAATAGGATTACAGTGATCGCCTTGTACAAAGTGGGTATGGAGCCGTCGGTCATATTCCAGACACTTCAAAGGCTTGGTATCAGCCCTATGTTCATATATCGTACTATCATCAGACACAACAACACTTTCTCTGTCAAAGACTATAAAGATCGGGGCGGCCGTGTGCTATTAGAACTTTAAAGGCTATTTATACTGTTAAAGATAGGATTCGTCGAAACCCCATTAGGAAGCAAAAAATCTCATTGCGAAAAAATGACGATTCCCGCTAGGACCCTGTCGCGTATTATAAAACAAAACCTAAAGCTCGGTGCTTATGGTCGATATACAGGACATGCCCTAAATCAATCTTTACAATTAAAGAGAGTACCTATTATAGATTAAAAAAATGACTTTGCTCACAAGTGAATGATAGCATTGAAAAAATGCAAAAAAAACTTATACGAAGGTAGATCGATGCCTCCTGTCACGATACGCAGGTGAAAGGCACAGAAATATGAATAATGAAAAACTTTTTACTATTAAAGAGCACTAAAATACGCAAAATGATAAAGTGTACGCTCACAGTTCTAAAGAAGCTGCTCAAGTGGTCGGAAAGGTACAACGTGGTCATCATCCTACGTCAGTGATGGTTTGGTGGGTCATGTCTTATCAAGGCGTCACAAAGATACATTTTTGTGAAATAGGAGTGAAAACTTCAACAAAATATGAAACGAATACAAAAGTTCTGAATTCACAAAACATCATTCATACAACAGTGAACTACTGTTAGTTCTTCTTTTGTATACATATACGTACAACAAACATGCAGCCTCTCCATTTCTCTTCCAAAAATTGTATCCCCACTGATGTAATCAAGTGATCGAAGTAAACAGGCAAATGGTTACTAATTTTAATAAATAGTTTTGCACCTTGGAGACGGAATAAGCGGCGAGCTTGCGTCTTGGCGCAGGCAGCAGCAGCGCCAGTGCGCGCGCCTCTCGTAACAGCGCGTGGAATGCAAGCGCAGCGCCGGCGCATGACTCCGCAGCGGACACTTCATAAAACTGACACCCGAAGCGCAGTGACAGCTCCTGACCCTCTTCTGCATGGACCTCCCTGCACGAAAAAAAATTATAATTTAATACAAAAATAATATAAACCCGTCGTTATTATATGCTCTGGAATATTATGTATGTTATACTATATTTCACTTTTCGTATTCACAACGCCCAAAGTAATAGCAGAAAATAAGTCATACGATTTTATGCAATGTTTATTTTTCACTCATATCAGTCTTTTACTATACCGTAAAAACCGTAGGCACCTAATAAATACATTGTCGAGTTGTATTTTCTTTTGTCTCAATAGCATTCGGTTTGACAAAACAAAGAACAAATCCAAAAACAGGGTTTTACAACCTTATTACTAAAGTTTTGAGGTTAAAATATGTTATCTACACTGTCTTCTCCGAGTGTCTCCCTGTACATGGTTTCGCCATGCCTTGTTATATACTTATACTGTACTTATATTAATTTGTAAGTTAAGTTAATGAAGTTTAATAAGATCAAAAATCGATTAAGTTTACCAATTACATATATATATTAAGACAATCTAGTTCATTACAAAGTATAAATGAAGAATTTCAAGAACTCTTTCAAAAGATTGACTGTGTTCGAGTATTATAAGCAAAAAACCAACCCAGGTCAAAATTTAATGGCATGAACAATCTTAGATAAATGCCTAAACAATGATCAATAATTAAAGCTGATAAATGCATAACGATTATCGACAAACGATTAAGATCCTACAGTCCAGCAATTAGGACTCTGTATTCGAAAATTGCATCTTTCGTGTTCAAATCATTCTCGTATAGTTCGATCCTCTCCAATGATGACAGATCAGATAGACAAAACAAGGAAGCAACGTAATTACAACCATAGCGTTAACTAGCAACTGATTAATGTTTCCTGTGTTTCCTTAAATATTACCTTGCGTGTTCGAGGTCTCTCTTGTTTCCCAAGAGGGTGATAGCCGCGCAGCCTGGTAACCGAGTCCGTTCTAGTAACGACAGCAGCTCCGCCGCTGCGAGGAAGGAACGTCGTTCACACACGGAATACACCACAGCAAACGCATCGCCCCAGCGCACATGCTCGGCAAGGCAACCTCGCATCTGTTGGAAATATGCAATATTAATATCCTCAATTTTAGGTATAAGATATTCTGCAATCTCCTTCTACGTTGGTTTTTGTAGACTACATAAAAGAACCGTTATGCGAAGCGATTTTTATTTTCTCATTGCAGGTGGAAGTTAAAAGAAGATGGCAAAAGACGATCGTGTGCGTATGGGTGTTATGAGCAGACGGATCGGTGTCCCCTTCTTTGCAGTTCTTTATTACACTCGAAACTACCGGTCTGTAAACTAAATATTCACACGACACTCACAGTATCAGATCGCGAATCTTTTCTATAATTTGCATTTTGTTGTTTTTACACAAACGTACTAATCGCTTCCTCAATATATTTCTAAATAAACGTCATATAAATGAAATCATTGAGAGGGTGAACTACGAAGTCAGTTTATACATTTTACTACTTTAGCTATTTTGATACTACATCTTGCTTATTCTAAAAACTTTATGACTAGTTACCTACGAAGTTTTTTTTCTATCCTGTTTATTAAAATTTTAAATCGCATTAGGTGATGATGTTTAATATAAATAAAACTGTTTTTCAATATTTACTACAAATTTTATTATTGACTAGCTAACCCGGCCACGCGTTGCTGGTATAACCCACCCACGCGTTGCTATGGTAACGTTAATTGATTATAAAAAAATATTCTTAGGCTAATGGTAACTATGGTAACTATATATGGTAACAAACCCACAAAGTCCTTCTTTTATATAGTAGAGATTGTCATTTGTTCTGCAAAGTCATTCCCTGTTTAAAATAGAAGACAAAAGTCGCTAAATCTATAAAGACAGTCATCGACAAAAAGTGTCAATTTTTCTTATGCTAACAACGATTATTTAAAAACCGTGAGAGTAGTTTTGTGCACCATTAAAAACTGTTGTATTTCACTGAGCGAAAGTGACAGTGTAAGAACTAAACCAAACTAATCCTATCTCAATGGAGTTAGAAAATAAACCCTTTTTAATTGAAATGCTATATGCATACAAGCATCCCTAGCAATGAGAAACACTAACGTTAGTAAAGTTGCAGTCTATCCAGCTTGTCTGACAGGTCTACTAATAAAAGTCGCTTGATGAGTTTTTTACCCGTTGCAAGATCAGCGGTCCAACGTCGGTCTCTTTTCAACCTTAGGGTTTAGAGTGTGACTGAAAATAACTTAATTTATTATTAAAAAAAGTCCTATTTCGGTTTCGGTCTTGCAATATCCCAACATAGTCAGAATGATTCGGCAACCTTGCGTGGTTTTGATTACACGTTTAAGAAAAAATACTTCGTACAGCAAATTGTTTTTAGGTTAACTTACATCAACGTTAGTATTAACAATTAACACACGATTGAGGGAAATACACTTTTAGAAAATACAGGACAAAAACAAATCGGTTTTATTTTTTTATTTATGACTTGATAAACTTCGACCTTTAATATGATTACTTTCATTAATAATTCGTAATAGTAATTATTATGTCTGTTAATCTTAAATTATTATACTATAAATTTTATGAAGGCCCAATTTCCCCAATTACAACGGCACCATAAAACCTTAAGCCATAAAAATATTCAGAACAATAAAACTCAGTGAAGTTCTACCAAAATAAGCAACGCTCCAACCAGAATGCGGTCGATGCATCGAATAAATTATTCCATTGCGTAACCTCTGAATCGATTCGTTTTGTTTCTAGTTCCATTATCGTTTCGATTAATAAGCCGTCATCGACATCTACATCTACTCTGTTTAATCGAACACTCACGAATTACAACTTACCGAACAATATTTTAACAATAACTTTTACGTAAGGCAAATCATAGTTCACAAGTTCGACTGAAGAAAACAGCGAGTAATATAAAGGTTAAACTGTTATACAAGTAGACAATTAAACGGTGTACCATTCGCTTTGTCTTGATTCAAAGAGCTGAGTCAAGAGTCAACTCAATCCGATTTTCTACCCACCACAGCTAATAAACAAATAGTGATTACCTAAGAACTTCCTTTGTCAAAGTACATTAAACATGCAAGGCAAAAAGCTTCCTTCCAGGTTAACCGATAACCTGTTGGAAGTTAAGGACTACTTCTAGTAGAAGACTTCTTCAAGACGATAACAATTATGATATTAATACATAACAGCAAATTAATTATATTAAATTACTTAATAAATATAGCTTACTACATGGGCAAGGGCTAGGGGGCAGTTTAGAACAGAGGCAGTTTTGAAATTATTGAATTTAAGAATGTTTTCTAGATCTTTCTTAACCTCCAATCTTTTTAATACTAGTACCACCAAACTTCACATCTGTTATTTCTTAACTAACTTCAAAATGTCATTTAAAAAAAAATAGCTCGTTACTTTACAGTGTCAAAAGTAAATATTTATTTTTTTATTTGTAATATATTACCGACAACCTAAAGATGATTCTCGAGTTGTGACTATTTTAAAGTGTTGCATATATTATGGCTAAAGTATTACCAAAATAAGTTCATTGAACACAAGTTCCTTTTTCGTCTAGAAATATTTATTGGTAAGGTAATGAGGCAGATTTGAACTAGGGCTGCTATATATAACATAAAACTAATCAATTTACACCATAGAACAAAGAATTATAAGGAGAATGTTACTCCAAAAAGTAAAAACTATAGTAGCAAACACACTGTGATTCAAGTGTTCACCAATGATAAGGAACACCACGTACAGCTGCACCTTAAATATCAAAGTTTAGTCAATTTGAACTAGGTTAAGTATTGACTGCGAAAGTATTGATGTTGTTTAATGTGCATTATTATTTGACACTTTTAAAGTGTCTTCATTACGTGTTACATTTTAAGATATTTTAATGGTCATTACTTTTTGCAATATTTAACTTGATCTCAGATTTGATAATAAGTTTTGCTTCACTTGTTCAAGACTGCCCCAAGCTATTAAGAGTTTTATAAATTCTATTTTATTAACAGTTAGTGTATAAAATAAAGGCAATGAACGATGATAAACTCTATAAGAGATGCAATTAACTTATAGTGTTAATTACAGTCTAAGTTATGTAATTTTCATTTTATCCTAGTTTGCCAGAACTACCCCTAGGTGTTTCAAAGGTGCCCTGCATATGAGGCACATATGTACAAAAAGGAATTTATTTATTTTTTTAATTGTGTTACTTTAATAAATCAAATAAATATTTTTTTTATTGTGTATCTATTAATAAAATATAAAAAGTCATAACAAATAATACCATATGAGAAATACAATATTTTACTCAAAAAGTGTGCTTTAAGTAAAAAAGGGAACACTTGTTCCCTTCCCATAATCTAAGTTCCATTGCCGGCTCCTCATTCAGTCTTATCTTCTTATCTAGTCTTATCACTCAAACAAATAATGTTTTGTCTTCCGTTAATTCAAAACAATGAAAAACAAAACATTATAAGCTTAGTGTTGCATACTTCGACAGATAATATAATACAATTACAATCACAACAGTGTAATGGATACAGTATTAAAGTAACTTTATTTAACGCTATTTATTTAAATCACACGGAATCTCCAACATAAATTCCAGTCCAACAGAGTAGACCATCTCTAAATTCCTTGAATAATCCCAGTGTAATGAATAATCGAATATGTTAAATTCTAATGTTAGTTTCGCGTAGGTTTCAGTAGAGGACTGGAGGCGGCACGGCGCGGTTGTGCGATCGCCTTCGATAACGGAGTACAAGCTCCATAAACTTCGTCTAATTAAATTGTACGGGCCATCAACCGCCTACGACCGCGAGCCGCAGATAACATCTCCATTGTTTGCAGCTAAATTAAGTTCGACCACTCCACAGCTTCATTTGCCACTGCGAGAGAAGTTACTGAACTGTCAGATAAGAATTTTTGAGATCTCTCCTCGATTCATAAGGAATGTTTGCTATCGCTATTAATAGAAATATCTAGTTTATGTCTTGTGTTTGAAAAGGGGATGAATAATTTCTTTACTAAATTCTAAACAAAATTGTATGTAATCTAGTAAACTTGATGTTTCTCTCTGAGAAATGTTTTTTGAAAAGCGAAAAAAAAAGTAGTAGGTTCTCATAGAACATTACTCTTTAGTAAAAAAACGGTCAAAAAATAACAATACACTACTACTACTGCAACATACATAATGTTGGTATCAAATTTAAAATATCTGAAAGCTGCTTACCGCGCAATTAGAAGTATCTAGTATCTCCACTTCAGAAACTGCCCCGTCGAACGCCACTCGGTGCTGATATAGGAAATCTGCAACAATTACACACCATTAGAACCCGGGGCGCGATTGGACAGACAGACAGACAGATAGCGGATTGAGAAAAGCGACTGATTACGATGGATTCGACTAAACCCGAGATTAGAATTACGGAAATGTTTAAGTGTCCGACTTTTCTTCACAACAATCTCTTAAGGTCTAATTAATCCCACATTAAAGCCAGAGGTATAAGACTGATACGATCTATGATTATCTCATACTGAGTTCCTACACTTTCTTAGTCTAAATTCAACTAAATCCCCTTTAGCTCATTAAGAAAGAAATTTTGAATGTAATGGTCCATATCCAGCACTGGGCCGACTAATGCTGAGAAGCTATCAATTTAACATGGAGCATTCTTTAAAATTCTCACAAGTTGTTTTTGGTTGATAAATAAGGTAGGATAATGGTTGATGTGTGATATCGTGAATCGTTGATAATATTTTTAATACTTCACCGCGCACTATTACTTTTATTTTAAGCAGATTTTTTCTATGAGCATTTAATTTAAATCTTTCTTTTGTTGACAATACAGGACAAACGTTAAACATCTCAACGGAAATCTCAAATAAATATTTAACAACCGGGCATTAAACCAGTTGGAAATATTTTCACATAATAAAGATTTTTTGTTAATCTCATAACACCTGTCATCATAAACATTTGGAAAATAAAGATACCAATGTTCTCTTCTTTTTATGAAACGCACTTGGATTAGTATTAATATAATTATAGCAATCGGGATCGATTTTGTTCACCTTGGCAATAAGCTTTTTCTTGTCTGTAGTACTTATCTGAACAAACTTAAAATAATTACATAAAATAAAAATAAATGAAAATAATATTACACCCTCCACCCATCATAATAAGGTATATTATTTAACATCAGAGTATCACTTCGAAATAGCAGACGAAAAAAGCTTTCTTAAGATAGTCTTAAAAGTTTCCACCACAATTAACACAGGCCTGTTAATATTTTATTGGCATGCGAGTTCACAGAGATGCAATCGTCGAAAGGGAATGCATTCAATACCATTATTCAATTTTATGTCTTGTCATTTACGTAACGACCACGGTATTACAGAATCAAGATCCTGTTAACAGCGGCATTAAACACGTTTTATGAATGCACAAGAATGAACTATTCACAAGTTTCTCGTATTTCATTGCGGCAACATTGTACCTTTTTCCTTCAAAATATCTATGTTTAGGGGAAGACGGCTTGTTTAAATTTGTTTGATATAAACAATACATTGATATAGAGAAATGATCCATGGAAAATCCAAAATTAAGATCTTCCAGACCAGGGGATTGTTTTTAGTAGGTAGGTAATAGATAGCGAAAAGTATACGCAATAGATTTTCCACTTTAGAAAAAAATACTTGGTAATCATAGCCTATCCATCCAACTAAAGTAGGTCGAATGCTACCATAAAATTTGTGGTTTTATATACACTAAGAGGACATAGCGCCTTTTGTGACGTTTATGTGAAACCGCCATAAATGAAATGAAACATATGAATATATAATTTAACAGCCAAACGGGATGTGTTTTTAAACACCACCAAAATATTATGTATATTTTTTACGATAAGAAAAATTTACGAAAGATTTAAATTACTAATATTAAACCTACATTATACATTAAACGTATACTTCCTTTGCGCCACTAAACTGTTTTGAGTTAATTGGTCGTCGCGCGTATAGTTGTCGGCTCTCCTACTTTTCCATATACACAGTTAACGTGACTCCCGCTAACGCAATTGCAGATTTAAATGACGTTTTATTTATATTTCATAAATATAGACCTTGAGTAACTACTCGGTTTAAATAGTTTTTATAATAGTTATATTTACTTAATGACGTCGCAGATATTACTACATGGTTTTATTACTTATAAGTTATAAGTATACGCAATTGATGGTTATAAGTTATAACCATGACATTTGCTTGTATATTAGAACGCCTACACATAAATCCATTAGTAATAAAAATACACTATATATGAAATTAAAAATACTATTTTGACACTTACCGCCAGTGGAGCTGTATTCACCGATGTATCTTTTCGTAAGATATCGGACCACAACGGCTGTAACAAACAAAAATATTTCAACAATAAATAAACTTGAAGCCGCATTGAACCAATGAAGTTAAACTCAAAGCAATCAACATAGACAACTCTTAATAAATCTCCAGGACCTGACAAGGTAACCACACAACAATTAAAAGGTCGCTGCCCTTAACTTTCTAATACAAACTTTGATTAGTCTTTTCACAAACCACTTCTGGTATCCCATCATAGGGATAACACAATACAAACAGTTATCAACAACAATGACGTAGCAAGTTGCCGAGCTTTGAAGTCATCGTTTGGACTGGCTACCGATTAAATGAAGTGTGGAGAATCCTGCCTATGTGAAAGGAGCAGAGCTCTATTCAAAAAGATGATTGCGGTGTGATGATGCGCACTTCAGCAGCGAGTATAAAATTATTGAGCTATCTTAGAGATATAAATATCCTCAAGCTCTAAGATATAAATAGATATATATAAGATATAAATAGATATAGATATAAAAATATCCAATTTTAAAAGGATGATATTGAAATCTATATTTCGATTTCGATCAAAATGTTAAATTTTCACACGCATTTTTATTCATCATGGTAATCATAATTACTTTGATAAAATGAGATACTTTATTCCCAACGGAACATGATGTCCACTATAAGAGAATACATTAATCATTATTTTCCTAAAATACCAGCGTGTCCCAATTTAGTCCTTAAATAACATTGTACGGTTAACTTCATCAAAACCCGTTGGTCTGGTCCCACAAGTTCCGTGGATGCAATTATTCAAACTATAGCCTACTTATCGTTCGAAAACGAGTAGGTACTATTTAATATTCCCATCCAGAAATCGCGACATCAAAAGGGGCAGTAAAATCAGTAATAATAGAAGAAATTAAATACTTTGCTCCACAAGTTTTATATGTTGTATTTTTGTTAATATGGATCTGGTTATATAAGCACAACTCAAAAATTACCGTAAAGCAACACATATAATGGAAATATAATAATAAATAGTTCAACAATTTACGATTATTAAATTTTTATTAAAGGGTTATAAAAATATGTAATGTCTCATATGCCTCCATAAATCCTTAATTGAACCTGGGTAGTGAATCATTGTTAATATCTTATACTTTCCTATATATATATTTATGTAGATTAATGACCTACAGTCAAATGAAATTGAAAAAAAAAGTAGAAAATAAACTTTTATAATTGCTTAAAAAAATATCAAATATTTACTGTATTGTATTTACCTGTCAAAGCAAATCCAACTACGGAATTATTTAAAATATTAAAAGATGGGACATGATGGGATGATGGATTAGTGAGACATAACCAGGGCGACATTTATATTGCAAGGTTCGATCCAAACATACACCAAATATACACGAGACATTTGAAGTCAAATAAAATAATAGCAGGAGACTATTGCTACACATTAAAAAGTTTTTCTAAATTCTATTTTGGATCGATCCACTAAACATATTACAGGAGTATATACCAATGAAATGTTTATAGCCCTGAGTGATAAGCTATGTGAAACTATTCGAGAACAAAAAATCCATTTATCACTTTGATCACTACTTTATTTCGCTCCCACATATCCCTTCGGGATCTGTATCGTTACCATTTTTATCCTCTTTGAATCGGTTGCACAACGACAATGTTTATGCAACTAACGCCGGCGCTGAATGACAATGCCCTCGGAATGCATTCCATCTGCATACTGGTAGAAAAACGATCTAATGTTTCGAAACTGGTCTGCATCGAAAATTCTTAGTAGTCATGTGACTTGGACTATAATAGGTAATCAAAAGTTTAATGGCCGAGATTCTGGCCGATTAATTTGAAATATTTAAAAGAAAACTTTTTTGTTGTAATATAAAAATAACTTACGTAATAACAACTTAAAAGCTTAAAGTCATAAAGTAAAAAAACACAATATTGCACTCTCTCCTAATGATATCGTTTCACAATAAGCTATGAATACTAATGACAAAAGGTAGATTACAGTGCATTTCCATCTTGACTACTATAGTTAAAGTTCTGGTTGAGTGACCAGTTTCCAGCATCGCAATTTCTGTATTCCCCCATTCGATTTCCAGCCGAATAAAAAACATTTTTATTGATTTCTATTAAACAAGTATATACTTTAGCTACATTGGATCAGAGCAATGTGTGTTTACTGCTCTGTGCTCTTCGTTATTTTGTTCTTTAACAGCCCTTATTTTTTGTCTTGTAATCACTAGTTTATATTGATTAAATTTAAATTATGTTATAAATAAAAATTGTTTTAATAGCAGTATCCAATTACTTTATATTACTCTTCCGATGCAAAAAATAATTATTATTATTTTGTAACAATTTCGATAACTTTATCGATTTTCTCATATTTGTAAAAGTCTATAAATAGTGAGACTTTTAACTAGTACATGAAGAGATGAGAGGCTGGTATAAAGTTTGAAAAATATTTGAAATATTCAACCCTAAAGGTCTTGGTAGCACAATTGGAAGACAATTCTCTGGGATAGCAAGAAGTTAAGTGTTCAAGTCTCGGTTAACAATTGTTTCTTAAAAATTTGCTTTTATATAGAAAAATGCAATTGAATGTTTAATCACAGATTTTACACGTTTATTGCTTTATGGATTAAATGTAATAAATCATTTTATAATTTAACTATAAATACGAACTTTTTATCAAAACTGAACAAAACTTAATCTCACGGACAGATGCGCTCATCGAAGGCATAAAATTCCATCCCGGAACACGCAACAAGCAGAATTCGGCACTCTCATTTTCCTTTCAATTTTTTTTTATCACGTCTGCAATAAGAATTAACAGAGCACTTTCTCTGCAATCCGATTGCCGTCAGGATGTGATAAGTTTAAAGAATTCAAACGCAAGAATTTTGTAATTAAACACGCAATCTCAAATTCCGACTTTCATAATACAAGCTTATTGACATAGTAACATAAATTCCATTTCACGGTGATACTAAAAAGGAACGAATATAAATAAAAAGTGTAACGTTAAATAACATTGTACGGTAGGAAGAGAGGATTTAGATTAACGTCCTATAACCGTCTGGCAGAATAGAGGCCATTAATGGTAATCACCATTGACCACACACCTCCCACATACCACAAAACTGGCAGCTTTTTCATAATTTCGGTCTTTTCTTCAACTCGCCGGCCAAACGTGGATTGAAATCTAATTCTTTAATATAAATGTTATATAAAAACATGTTTAATACTTTTATATAAAAAGGTAGAAAAGACTCGTAAAGAAAAACTACTACCTGTAAAAAAGAGATAGTTAATGAATTATTGGAAATCAGATCACTCGTTATTTAATTTTAAATTATTGAAATTGTGTTTAAAATGCCGTTATCTACTGGCTGAAAATTCCAATTATTAAATCATATTTAACTTGCAAGTTATAAATAAAAATGCTTTATAGTACATAAATATAGGTAATGCTATCAACCACTTTCAAGTTGTCCGAGTGCCTATATATTTTATATATATATAGGTAGACGATAGTAACAGCGTCAACCTGTGTAAATTTAAATTTACTTGTAGACAGGTATTCTGAGAACTAATAGAGAGTATCCTATGCTAGTCTACTATACAGACGTATACACGGATAGAGTTAGCAAACTCTATCCGTGTATACGTGGTCTATAGCTCATAAATTCAAGATAATATTTGAGACATTTCTAGATGTTACATTTTATGTGTGACTCTAATAGCTATGTTTATAAGCCGAATAAAACGTTGATGAGCACAGGGTTTTTAAATTTATAGTTATACGAAATATTTTTCTCACAAGCAAGAAACGTGATCGTCTCAAAATATTTAATCACAAAATTAATAATTAGCGATGCGTACAAGACAAATAACAACGATCAAACAACATGGCACCACGTAGGTTGATAGATGGCGCTTCATCGGCAGGAACAATGACGATATCGACGGGATCTCGGGTAATTAATAGATTATCTTCCTCATCGATCATGCGCCGCCCGTTGGTTAGTGCGACTATTCAGCCATTGGCAATCTATAAAAAGTTTACAACGGTTTCTAATCATACTCCTTAGGACAAGATGTGTAAGTATCATATAAACGTGAAACACTTAGCAAATGGAAAAGATGTGCTGAAAAAATATTAATTTTCTCAAATAATTTATTTTTAACAATAACATATGATCAAGTCATGACTCCATTTTATTTTTGATATTTTATCCATAAGAGAGGTTTGTACCCCAACAGTAGTGGAAACATAATTATAACAATAGATTAATGCACAGTTTATATGAAGCAACCATTTATATTAAACAAAAAAAAACTATGAAAGTAGTTGTTAAAATAATAATAAAGTTTAGATTATTATTATTACAAATAGCCTAGCCCAAAGTACTGCTTGTTATGGATAATAGAGTTTTATATATTATACATAGATAGGTTATATTCATATAAATATATAAAAAAATATTTACGATTCAGATAGAAATACTCGTAATCTTCACGCAATAATCTACCTCTTCCGGGACTCAAACCCTTTGGTTTAGAAGGGTCACTCCAACTCGTCCGAACCCGTGTAATTTAAATAAACCAATATGAAACTTTTAAATCACCAACAATAGCAATCCACATCAACAGAATGAAACTGAAATCGAACAAACGACTTCAACGCGATTCGATTCGCAAGTCGATTTATCGTTTCGATTACGTTTCGGAGACATAGTAATCACAATTTTTAATATGAATACGTAAAGGTAAATACGGTAGTGACTCACAAAGCTCAGCACTTTGTAGTATATTTTAAATCTTTACTATAGCCTTATTACATTTTATGTGCTAATGCGCGAAATTCGCCAAAGTCCGGCTAGATGCCTTAGTTATCTAGCAGATACGTCTGCAACCTTATTCTTAAAACCAATCCCGATTGATCAACATTGAAATAGTAATGTTACATATTTTTAAATTCGACTAAAGGGCATTAACAGTCATTTAGTCCATACAATTATCACGCAAAAAGAGTGCGTTGTTGTGCTAATATTGCAAATTAGTCAAGAATACCAAAAGTCACGATTTCAATGTCGACTGATTGCGATTAGATTGGTTTGGGAAGTTAACCTACAGGTCTGATTTGCCTGAATGACATGTGTTCAAATCATATCTAAGAATGATTTCTTCATTACAGTTCTAAATGTTGGAAAAGTAACTCATTTGCATATTGTAAATAAAAATAACAGAAAGAAAATTAAAGTTCCGATCGGGTGGGATAAGATTTCTTTATTATCAAACCGCTGTTATTTTTAAAGTTTTAACTGAAAATAATATTTTAATTTCATCTCACAGATTTAGTTCCTAAAATACCTGTATTCCAGAATACCTGTTTCTTCTTTCTTTCTCTTACTTCAATTTCATCTTATAGCGCTGCACAGACATATATAATAAAATACATTTTTATAGATATTTATACTTTATACATTCATAAATAATAATTGTATCAATTCACGAAATATTTATATTGGCAGTTATACGAAAACCAGCATATACAGCATATTATTACCCCTGTTACAGATTGTTCATTTATTGTAAGTTCGGTTTAAGAACCATACAAATACTTACATTTTTAATTAGCACTGTGATACACTGCAGTTTAATCGTTGTTTAAGAAACGCCGCCAAAAAAAAATACGCGTACCCCGAATATTGTCTAATTATAACGATATAATTATCGATATAATAAGACAATATTCGGGTTACGTTAGAATTCTGACAATTGTTCTGTTTTTATACACCTTCTATAATTGGAATTATAAATATTAGGAATATAAAACACGAACCCTTACTGGGCAAGCGCAGTGGTTTATGGCCAAATATACATAGAGAAGAGAAGAGCTGTGACACAGCTAGTGAAGGTAGGGTCGATTCTTGGTTTTACTGAGAGATTTAGTTTGTGAAACTAATTTTCAAAAAGATTATGAAACATGTACTGAAAGTCCATGCATTTTTTTTTCATCTTTAGGGAATCAAATACGCTATCTTTCTAAAAAAATTAGCAATCATAGGTGGGGGGTATCATTAGGCCGATCAAGATGTAAAAGGGTACACTGTCCGGGAAGGGAAAACGTAAATAATCTATTGTTCATAAAAATAATGCTGTCTGATCTTTAATTGAAATACTTTATAGACTGCACATATTTAATATTTTGAGGATTTCTTTTACGGGCTGTAACCACAGGGTGCTCAGATGTATATCATATTTTTACTGACGGAATTAACGTCGTGACCCAGATATGAGTCGATAAGTGAGTGTGCTGTAATGAGTGTCCCGTGTAACGGAATCCATTATGCCGTAAACTGGTGAGTTCGCGTAAACGTTCTCAGAATGTGTAAGTAAATTACACGCCTACCTAGTGAGTAAAGATAGACTACTATAAATTACTTGAACATAAATGTTGAGGTAAAATATGGTATCTTTTTATAGCATTTTTCCATCAGTTTCATTTAAAAATGTTATAAAGCTCATTATTATACTATTTTATCAAAAATAATAACTAACTATAAACTCCCATACCCAACCAAAATTAGTTTTTCTATGTTGCCATACTTGTTCAGAAAATAGATATATCTTTACAGTTTTCTTAATACATGTAGTGAAAAATAATACTTATTTTGAATGAATAAGATAAGAAAATTTTCAGAAGTATAATATAAACTATCATACTTCCGAAAATTATCTGTTTTAGTTACAATGGATTATCAATAATATGTCGAAATTTGAAATAGCACATGTTTTCAATACAGAACCGGCGAAGCGCCGTCAACCTGAGGCCTTAATGCGAGTTTACGTGTCGATGCTCGGCACAGTCTGCATTTGAATATAACTATGGAGTTTCGTATGAGCGCCCCTAGCGATAACCATCAGGAACTATGAATCTTCATAGAAATCTGTAATGCGCTTGATAACGAGTATCAAATGCGTGAACTCGCACTAAGGTGTCTGCTTGCTTTAACATTACATACTGCATGCTTGTCATGCTGTTGACTGTACATATGTATTCAGGAGGGACGGCTTAAACATTTTCCAATATTTATGGAACCGTGTTATTCGGACGCCTCAAGCCAGACGTTTCTGTCAGGGACAGGGTTTGCGGTAAAACAATTTGATCGCATGTGGAGCACGCGTAATGAGTTGCAAACGCATTTGTCTGTCGTGTCGTGCCCCAGGGCTGGCCGCCCCACTACTGGCACCAATCATTGACTTTAGATACAGCAAAAAGGGGAAATAGCTTACAGTCTTCGTAATGGTAAGCTTCCATCGACTCCCAATGTTAACAATTTTTTCCACACCATTCTCACTTGCAGCAGCATGCATAGCATTATGAACTTGTCTATAGTTTCGCGCATGCGACAACTATAGTCGCCCTAGTGAAAGGTTCATTGTCTTCCATATCAAAGCAACGGAACAACTATATCGCACCCAAAAAACATATATGTAGTTCATCATGATCCAAACTATTCTCTTATACAACAACAAACTGTGGTTGAAATCATAACAATTCTCCAATGTTATATAAAATAAAAATCCGACTACAATTCGAGCTTAAAAATCCATAGACTCCTAACTCTCTTTAATAAAAATATGAAATTATATGGATTTTTTCATAGAGGTAACAACTTCAATGCTTCAAGGTCTAAAATACTCGACAAAGATAACGCATGGATAACCTTAAAAAATAAAAGAACTCTACAAATGAACCCATTCTTCGAACTTTCTTAGCTGTGACCGCTCGACCTCAATGGCTTAGCGGTTACGGGTAGCATTTGGTTCGGTTTGTCAGAAAGACATAAGTTCGGTTACCACGCGGTGGAATATTTTTAAAATATCCTTTACTATACCACTTCACCATTTATTATTTTACATGTTTCGCATGAGCTGTGAAGATACCAAAGAATCTTTAATATTGTAATTATATGTTATCTTATCTTTGACGAACTCCTTACTCCAGTGGCTTACATACCGGTTTTACCGATCAATGCATTAAAAGAACTTCTCTATATTGGCTCGAATCTGGGCGTTGTTGAACCGTCATTATTTTTTAAATTCCATAATTTAAGTGATTTAGCTATTTATCTCACTTGGGTTTAGAACAATGTTTTTGATTTTATCTCATATTTATTTATTTACTACTACGTTTCACATATATATTCTATACGTTACCCTAGAATCCATAATAGCAAGCCTTACAGTGCTACTACTGCTCTTGGGCTGGGCTAATTGGTGTTAATGTAAGAAATATTATTGCCACACTTCTCTGGCTTCTTCTATTATTCTTCTTCTTCTTCTTCAACCTTTCGCCACCCAATGCTGAGTGTAGGCATCCTGCATTGCACGCCATTCTTCTCTGTTTTGGGCCTTCCTCTGCCAGAATTTTCCGGCAACCTTGACCAGATCGTCGGTCCACCTCATCGGTTGTCTGTCCACACTCCGACGACCAGTTCTTGGCCTCCACTCGAGGCCTTCTATTATTACTGATAGCCATTTGTTCTATTCATATTAGCTAGATTAGATTGGCATCATTAGTATGTACAGAACAGAATAAATAAACACTTAAAAACCTTTTTTCCTCCACCGTACACCGTTGTGATGGCAATCAGGTAGGTAACCTGATGGTAAACGATCACTATAAGTCTTTAGAAGTCTGCCATACCTGCGCATCACATACGCTAGTGTTGAGGCTTGGAAAAATGTGGGTGTTTAAAATCGCAAAAGAAAGACTGCCGGCGCTAATTTATGCCAGTTAATGCAGCTCAGGCATGCGAAATAGTTAACCTGTTTGCAGATAACTACACTCCTATCATCAATATTGATGCAAACTTGAGTGTTATTATTTTTATTGATGGAAATCACATGGCAGGCTGCGATTAAAAACAAAAATATTTTTCAGACAACAATATTCTTTGTTGTCTGAAAAATTCTGTCTGAGGGTTAAAAAATTAAGCTTAGAATACAATGCAGAGGCTAAAGTGTAAAAACTAAATAAAACACAGCGTTTTAAATGAATTGGAAGGAGTCTGGATCATAATGTTATATCGTTTAAGAATATTCTATAGTGACTATCATTTAATATCTTTACTTTTTTGTACAACAACATATTAACCTGTCACAAACTGTTACATTTTTCAAGTTAGAAATCAATCGAAGAAAATTGATATTTTAAGTTGTACTTATGTTGACTGTATGTCGCAGCACTCATTTTTTTAATCAGTGCCATTGAAGATAACTATATTGTTTTATAAAGAAAAAAATATTTTTAGACTTACACACTAATAGACTTACTACTTTAATAGTACAAATATTAGAGCGGAAAATTTTCTATAACCATAAAGAAAAACGTAAATACTAACAACTTCCCAAAAAACATAAAAATTAAAACATAATAAACAGTGTCATTGTATGTTGTTTTATTATGCTGTATAATAAAAATGGCTCGAATATTCAAGCTTTTATTTATTTTATTGCAATATACTGTCGCAGCTTTTCTTTTAGGGTTACACAACGGTGGCAGAAAACTTTGGTTTTCTGACATAAACATTGCGTAAAATGTATGATTATTGTGTATTTTTATAGTCCTGCTGAAAAAATCGATAAAGTTACCTCAGTTTTTAAGAACTGTATTCAAACAGCGCCTAGAAAGAGGTTGTGTTGTATTGTTAAAAATGCATGGTTGCGGTTTGCGTTTTAATAATAATCTTTTTATATGTAACTATTTTAGGACTGCAGTGCATAAGTATCGCAAGAAAAAAACTAAAAAATTCTTATTGAAATATGTGTATTTTATAACTTATATCAATTATAGATAATATAAATTTTTTGACAAGATTCGCAAAAAAAACTCTCAGCATAATAATAATTTAATTAAAATAGAAAAATTGTCTAGTGGAAAAGGCAGGAGCATCACTAGTACCAATTAGGGCGGTGCAATTATAGCGAGTAGCGGCAGTCGGCCGGTGGGTCAGCGGCGCGATTTCCCGCCGACTGGCGCCACTAGCGCTGTTGTGTAACATTAAACGTCCGCTCAGGGCTGCTTGCAAACTTCTTGACGTGTTTCAACGAGCAGGCAAAATAATGAGAATTAAAATCATACGCTGTCTATAAAATGTAACTTCCCTAACTATAATTTAAAATAATTACCTGTTTACCATTTAGGTTTATTATTTAACTATTACAAACCGTTGCTGATGTTTGAGTGCGTTTAATCTTTACAATAATATTTTATGATAGAAAGTCTGAAAATTTAAGAAAGTTATTTCGTATATTCGTAATGTTTATTTCAGTAATTATCGAATATAAATATTTTTTTGTTGTTCTCTCAGTATAGGGGCATAGAAATGCGACCAAAGTGAGTTATCTATACAAAACTGTTAATAATGTATCTAATGGTTTTATCGATTGAAAACGTGCGTAAAGTAAAAACTCAAGTCTCACGCCTAGTCACTCACGAGCGGAGTTCATTGCTCTGACATATGTATACTTCAGATTGGTATTGATATTATATTGCAAAATCTAATAGGCCGTTTGAATAATGATAAAAATAACATCAATTTCCGGTTTCACTTAATTAGTAAAACTGTTGAGTTTTTATAGACCATCGATGAAGTTGATAACGAAACTTACTTTCGATTTCTTAATATCCTACTTAATGGCTTATTTTATTAAACCTATTTTTTATTTCCATCATTTAATTGCTATATTTTTACATCTTCATTAATTTTTATTAGAAAATATTTATGACTAAAAAACCATCTGTAAAAAAAAAAATTAATCAGTTTCTTCCTTATCGTCTTTTAAATATTGTTGTAGTAAAAGGTGGTTACCTCAAAAATGAAGACACACTTGAAAAAATTCAACAGCTCTATCAAGGCCTTAGTTTCGGTACTAAGTTGAAATTTATCCAGTAAAAATTTGGTTAATTTAGTTTTTAATAACACCTAATTTTATTGACTTCAAACGCTAACGCGTTGATGTCTTTTGCTTTAAACTTTATTTGTTATATTAAAATACGCTACCAAATTACTTTCCATGGTTTTTTATATGAAATACCACTAAATATTCATATTTTTAGTATAGTTAAGATGGGGAAAAGTAGAACATAGTCTGCGACAGATTTTGTATACAGAACAAATGAAATCAAAACAAACGATCCTTGTTAGGGCCTAACGATGTACATATTATTATGCATCTACATGCGCTCGAATGTTTACAAAGTCGCAACAACGTTGCCCTCTATACAATATGGTAGCAAAAACAGAGGCAACTAATAAGCTATAATTTTTTTTAATTTATGGCCATAGCTTGCAGAAAATAATGAGTTCCCTACGTGAACAAAAGAGTTTAGTTATTTATTTTTAATATATGGTTATTTTTGTTCTAATAGAGTAAAAAGACTGTATGCACACTCTGTATGAAAGCAGTTCGATCATATTTTTAAGGATTACTTTTTTTAATATTTGCTGCTTCGATGTCCCCTGGGCAGTAAGGCTGCCATTACACCAAGTGACATATTACCTTCATTGTTTATGACATCCCATTTGTCATCATAGGTTTTTATGTGTTTTTTACAGGTCTAAATGGCACTCTGTGATATTGGTGAGGAAAGCCTCCATCCAGCAGTTGACTTTGTTCGACTGTGATAATAATGATAAATATTTTGAAGAGATTGAGATTGGATTTTATAAGTTTGTTATATATGCAGAGGACAACCTTTGGAATCATTGATCTATTTGAAAAAAATGATAAGTACATTATTTCAAACGGACATGATAATTATATCGTTAGAGCATATTAACCCAAGATTCAGGTATTAGTATTCATCGCACAAACATCTGCCCCATCCGGGACTATAACGTAGGACCGTCGGTACGAAAGGCTACAGTTGCACCAAACGGTCGTCGATACATTTATTTTAACCAGCCTTTAACATTGAGTTCCATAAGACGGAGCGAGTTGCCAGTCATTAGTCATGCTATATCAATAGAAAATAAATATATTGAAATATAAAGTTACACAAACGTAATGTATGTTTACAAATGGATCTATTTTTGTAATTATAACATTTAACCTTAAATTGTTTAATGGTAAATAAAAATATATTGCAATGAAGTCACCAGAATTGTTTTAGTTCTTATTTTACTTCGTGTTTATAATATTTCATAAAATTAAGTATATTTAAATAGGATCATTTTCTTTTACCTGTGCCTTTGTCAAAAAAGTAATTAAGGTCCTTTAGAATTGTCATTAGTCGTGTTAAACGTTTCTCTAAGATAAAGGAAAAAAATATCTTAAGATTAACAAGTAAAAAGAAACGAAAAACTGGTCTACTTCGTGATCTACTTCACTTTATTTTTACTATATTAGAAATGAGTCAATAACGATAAATGGCTATTTTTCTTTATATTACTCGTATATTGACTTATATTTTGATGTGCATATATTTAGGGTTGTAACTTTTTATTGTCTCTATAAGGTTAGAGAAAAAGAATCATAAAATTAGGATAGTGAACATGAACATAATTTTGTCATATACTTCTCGTAGTTTTCGAGGTCAGTAGGGACATTAGTACAGGATGATTGTGATAAAATAATTATCTAAGAAAAGTGCTTCGATATTTGATCCCGTCATTATGTGAGTTCAAAAAAAAGAACCCTTAACAATTTTAAACTTATGACAATATAAGACAATATCATATAAATATTCTCAATCCGAATTAAGAAGCTTAATGGTTTTTTGAAGTCAGAAACATTTACGCTACCTCAACACATAGGTCCAAGGCAATATAAACATATTGTTTTCTATAAAACCCGGGTCTCGAAGCTTCACTATGAAAACCGTTATACAAGCTACTGGACTGTGGGCTTATTTTACTTCTTTCCAAGTTAGGTGCATTGTATGAAATTTTAAATATATTTTTATATAAAATATACAAACACTAGCTGACCAGGCCACGCGTTGCTGTATCATAAATGAAATAAAAATCATCAAAAGCGGATAAGTAGTTTCGAAGTTCATCGCGGTCAAACACTGTTACAGGGAAATTTTATATATATAGATCGATAGTAGAATTTTCGATCGGTTTTGTTGATTATTATATAGGTGGATACGCTTTTACTGATGTACTTATTATAACCATAACTTTTTTTTAGAATTAGCCATTATCTTGCTACTGATTAAACGCACTAGTAAAAGAAAAGTTAAGTAGTTGCTGTGTTAAGTATGGTAAGCTTAGAATTTTGATTGATCGTTATATAAATGTTACAGACTTTTCGGAGTCGAACTACGTAAGAAATTCAAGCCCGCAAATAATTTTATAGATAAATCACACTTATTTGTAAGAAATTAGTGCTATTTTTTAATACTGTTCAATGAAATGAAATTATCATTCAAATCCCAAATATTGAAATTAATTAGGATTTTGACAGTTATATATTAAAAGTATGCTTATATACAAATCTTCTTTTAACTACCGGATAATTCCTAAATATACGGACCTTGAATATTTCTAATTAAAATCATCTTTTCCACATATTATCATCATGCATAACTTAGTTTAATATCTTACAAATCCTTAATTTTGCACATCTATTAACATTTAGAAAATATTATCCCTTACCTCTCACGACCAATTCAAATCGTTTAAAAAGCTATGTAGTAATCAATATTACCCTTTATATATGTTTGCATATAATCTGTTAAATATATTAGTCTTGGTGATTATCAATATTTACTGGTATCTAGTTTCACACTATAACATTTAAATAGACACCAACTTGAGAATGTTGTGCATGTATGTAATAAATGTAAAAGCAGGTAATACATTTAACTATCAATGTACTTTTGTGTTTGTGTTTACATAGTAAATGACATAACTTTAAAATATTTCCTACGAAATATATATATATATTATCAATCTATATTTAATTATACGTATATATTTCAAGAACACAACAAGACTATTATTTACATATGCATTAAAAGAACAATGGGCTCTATCATAAAGGTATTGACATTGCAATATATGAAGGAATTCACTGATAAAGAAGATAGTAAAAACACAAATGTGTTGGTTATCGTCTTTTATGCATTGTAATATAGTTGCCAACGATGAAGAGTTACTAACAATTTTTTTTAATATAGTTTGGCGATATTTATTTATGATTTTTAGACCGCTTTAAATATTTTTGTTTAATTATCAATGAACTATTAATTGATAATTAAAATTACTTAGAACGCACAAAATAAATAAATATATAACACAAATATGTTAATTTTATTTATTACTGAATTGATAATTTAATGTCAAATATATAATTTTGATCAATGAAGGTTAACTTAGGTTTGGATTGACGTAATTTTTACTGTTGTACTAAAGGTTTAAACTACCTACCAGATTTGCCACTTCGGGGGCTGCCCAATACCACCACCCTAATTCGGTTTACTGTCATCTTCATTTGGAGAGCTTTTCTTTTTTTCACAAGTTATACGAAAAAGTCATTTCAACGCGACATGTTTATAACTATCACTTCAGTTTCAACAGTTCACTAGCACAGTTCACATGGATAAATTCGACAGTATCGTAATTGTTTTCGATGCGTAGTTCGTATTGGAACATTAATAAGCTAGCGGACAACCACCGCAAACGACCACTCGCCGCGAAGTTTCCCGCGCAACTGCTGGCGTCTCGAATGAATTTGCAGCAAATGCGCGCGCGCAGACCTTCTGGCATACCAAACTCGACGCATTAGTAATACTACGTATACGCATAGATATACATTGGCTAACAGATAATATCCTTATTGATCTTTCGTACTATTTCGTATTTCGATTGAAGATCCTTAATTTATATGACAGCGAAATGAAAAATTATGTTATTCTATTTGTAAAAATTACAATTAAATGTTAAATTTTTAGGGGAGAACTAATGTGGCATTAAAAAAAATACTACTTTTATTATTTTTGGACAAGTATTCAATATAAAATTATCCCAAAATCATAGTAATATAAGTACTTATAATTGAAAAACTTTTTCTTATTAAATATAAATATATCGGAGTCCGAGAGAGAATATTTAAAAATGTATTCTATGTAAGAAAAACGAACTTTCATTTTGAAAAAACCGTGACTAGTTGAACTTTATCAATTAGACCTGTGGCAATTTGACAAATAAGTTCGATGTGCTACTGTGTAAATCATTGTTAATAATATTGCAGCTCCCTCAAAATAGTAATCTGGTTTACTGGTAAAAAAATTAATATAAATTTTATGTTATTCGATGATTATCAGCACTTACTTATATTTAAAACATAGATATTAAACTCGTTGATATCGTTCATTATTGTTTTAATGCCCAAGACTTGCGCAAACCTGTCAGAAGATCCGGGACTTCACTCCAATTCGAACGTGTGTACACGGCGACATGTCAAGGTGAGAGCGGCGGCGCTCGCGATGACAACGTAACTCCTGCCTTTCCAAGTTTATATTAAACTTTTTCGAAATATGAAAGTCCACTTTAAACCACCATCAGTTACTATGTTTTATGAAGTTTGGCCATATTAACTAAAATAAGTGCGTAACCTTCACAATATTTTAATCGGGCTTAGAATGTATCAGAAAAAATATGTCTACCATTACCTTAGTCATCCTGTGATCACGGCTCCTGTAAAAGAGTCGAAACGTCAGATTAAATATAGAATAAAGTAAGCGCAAAATCCATAATTATTCAAATTTTTAATGAAGAACTAAAGATGTAACATTTACTTAATGCAGCATACTATACAAAAGGACACAAAAATCTTTTATTTTTATAAAAAACAAAGCAAGAGTTTAATTTGTGTCCCCCTAACTTGATTTCAAATATGTAGTATATTTAAGAAGAGCAACAATTGCACCTTTATTATTTTATACAATGTTTTTGAAATGCTAAATTATATCAAGATGTATTAACAAAGCACAACTAGTGCCCCTATTATAATGCAGTTATAATTATAAAATAAATATTAGTTCTTAAACTGAACTCTTGCGGTAACCCTTAAACGTAATTTCGAGTAAGAATCCAACGAAAAGAAACCTGTCGCAGAACTGGGAATCTAGTCTACTTTGGGCGACCAACGTGTCAAGGTGAGAGCGGTGGCACTCGAAGTAATAAATTCACATGGCACGACGTAATTGGATTCGCTCCGCCTACACAACCACTACCAAGCCTTCTTTGTACCCCGAAGCTTTACTTCCCATAAAACTAGAATGGATGCAAAAAACAAACACATCGTTATTTTACTTAACTGTGGATAACAATCACATACACCTGATAGTCGATAAAATGTTATAATTATCGCTTTACCTTTTTCCCAAATTACGTAAAAATTGACACAAAATTACTTTCCAAAATGAATGAAAATACATTAGCATAGAAGTTAGAGCGCGGTAGGTTTCTCTACTCATTATGGAAGGTTGGTTTGAGAAAAAACCACGACGGACCGGCGTCTCCGCGCAAATTGGTCATTACTGGTCAACAACTTCCTCGAACAACCTTCCAACGTTTATGCAATCGACATAAGATCTGACGTGCTTTTTCACCGCCCCTGTGCTAAAAATAACTCACGTGTGACTTTGGAAGATGGCGGTTGTAACTTAATACACAAATCAAATCATAAAATCGCTGTACTTTTGAAAACTCCACTTTTTCTTTTCTTTATTTCTGCTTTAAGGTGTCATGTCCCCACTGGCTTCAATCTACAAAAAATAGACTTTTAAATAAAGTTAAAAATCAATTGAATAATAACATACTCATCTTGTAATTTGCACTAATTGACTTGAGAGTAAAATAAAAAGTAAGAGTATGACAGGAACTCATAAAAGTTAAATTGCAGCGCACCGATTTGAAACGGACACTAAAACGTGAATGACCTGTTCAATTAAAATAATACAAAAAAAAACTGTCTTACGTATCGAAGACAGTTCTTTGTGTTGCTGCTTTTGTTACGAACTTTTCATATGAAACAGTAATTAATAAACCATTAGTTAAACCATTTAAAGTTATTAACTTCACATAAAGCTTGCCTTAACCAACATGATATTATATTCATATTGGCGTTAAACGTTGCGACACTGTCATTCTATGACTCTTGTAACCCATAAGCTATCATTTCCAATATTCAATTAAACGTGTTCTAATTAAATTACTTATCTCTCTAGACTTGAGCAATGGTATAGAATATTTTATTTATTTAGTCGTGAGTCGAACCTTTCGCAAGTAGGTTCTCTCGCGTGTCAAAACTCGTTTGTTAATGGGCTTAACAAAGGCAACACTGTTCACACTTGCCTATTAAACGATTCATATCTCTCTTCATCTCTTAACCTCTGAGTTGTGTACCGAGTTACTAAATCCCTTCAATAATCTCTATTGTAATAGTTTCTTGTTCATTCAAACGAATCGAATGTGCTGCCACGTAGCATATTACTTCACTATTGATATATGGACCTTATAATGGACTGGACACATCTTATGAAGCATTTCATACAAATAAAATACAATGGGATCGAAATCGAAGTTTCACTAGATTCCATTATGACTAGTTTAACGATCCATCATAGCACCCACGCTGTAGAAAATCTGAAGAAAGTTGTTATTCACCAGTTGACTTTATCAACCAAAAAGGAGAAGAAATTTCACACGTTAAAAAATATTTGCTTTAAAATAGCGCGTCGGCTCCAATAAATATCGCTACACTTCATTGAACAAACTTCAGCGCTGTGTGACAAAATGCAGCTCCAAAGTTCAAGCAACGGAGGGCCGGGCACAGATAACTGCTTTATTATAATAAAACCGAACGCAACCAGAGATGGGGTCATACGATTGGTGTCCAGTGTTTGCTCAACATTATTATTTCGGTCCCCGAACAGCACTTAATTAAACCCATGTTAAAAACGTCATAAATGACAAATGTTCAGCGTAAATTACAGATTGACTGGGCCTGTTTTCATGTTATTGTTTGTATGTATATCATCTGTCCCGTTGGTAAAATTAACAAACCATTTAAAAAACCTCGATATAGCATCTCAGAAAATTGCTGATTAATTCGCAGATGATGCATGAATAATGGAAAACATAAAACAAAAGGCTATTTACACATCGACCTTTGGGGTTATGTAGACACAATTAATATCAAATAACTAAATCATTGAATTATTGAGTGTTGATAGATGATGTATCTGTGAAACTAAATCACAACAATTATTGTGTGTAATTAGTTGGACTTTTGTTGGAGTAAAAACATTAACGAAATGAGCACCGACAGAATGATGATTGGACCTTCAAACTTTTAATTATGATTTAACAGTTTTTTGTTACCTTAGCGTCACTTATATTTAAAATCGCTCCATTCTAGCAGTGGACGTCTTACAGCTGAAATGATGATGATGATTTAAGTTGTGAAACTGGTGCGTCCACGTCTTCTGGCTAATCGGGCGCGATTAGCAGTCGATACCTACCAGACCATCGCCGTGTGGTATTCGACAGAGTAGAATAGCACCAACCCTTAAGGGCGTATGAAAAGGTGGCAAATCCTCCCATATTTTGAAGGAGGTTTTTGTCTTGCAGTGGGATTTCTTCGACTGAGATGATGAGACGTGCCTAGATAATGACCAGTAAAACACACCCAATTTCGTAAGGAATGATCATGTTGTTAAATAGAAAACATATATGTATATTACTGAAATCCTAGCTATAGAGCTAGAGAATTCATCATCGATCTACTTATTGACGATAACAATTTTAAAACTGTCCTAAGTTACTATATCATTCGACCGAATTCAAGTCGTTGCAAAATATAGCGTCGTTTCAATATATCGATGATAGTTACATAAAGCAACGTAATATTCACATATTGATCAAGAAATAAAAATAGATATTATTGCAATATTTTTGTTTTCTTTGGGTATTAAGTCGATATTGAATTGTTCATGTTCATTGCCTCACCTAGGAATACAATACACAAAAGGCGGGATTCGAACCCACATCCATGGCCATCCTGGCAAGTACTCTGCCAATTGAGCTACCGAGTACTCACCCTGATAGCGGGAGGATGTGGGTTCCAGTTTTGCCTGGTACCTGAGGCAAGTAATTTCTTGTAAAAGGGGAATGCCCACGCTCCATAGTGTCATGGGCTCAGGATGGACAGCAAAAATAAGAATAATAATTAAATGTTTTAAAGTCTTAAGTGAATCATATATCTAAATGAAATATTTAAAAAGACGCCATTGTTTTAGGAAGAGTAGAAATTTAAATATTTTTAGGAGGGAAATATGTCCTACTGTTACGCAAATTAACAATTTCTCTATTTTCTATTCTCAAGGTGATGTGTAAAATATAACGAGAAACGAGTTATTATTATATTTTATATAAATTAAGTCATTGTGGTATATAAAAATAACGTTTTATACACTAAGTATGTATATTTTTTTTTTATTATTGTATATGACTAATATATCATCTAAAAACGGCGCTGAAGGTAATATACGAATATATTAGCTCATATCTAATCCAACCAAGACACCAAAGTACTGTCATGCAGCAGTGATCCTTGATTCCAGAGCCAAAGTCGACGTTGATAGTGAGCATTGAGTCCGTAAAACAAAGCCCAAGTCGTCGGTGAAGATCAGAATTAAGTACGTATAGGGAAGCCAGGTCGTAGTTCAAGAAATCGAAATTGCAATCAAAACACAGTTCAGCTTGAACGTAAGCATCAAGTAAAGTTACGTGACAGCTGACAATTATTTTGAATTATTGACATTTGATTGACAAACAAGTGTTGCCAATAAAGGAAACTAAAAAATATAAAACACGTATCTATTAATCGACTTTTTTATTACTTTCTTTGTTTAATAGGCACCTGATTGACAAGCAAGTGCTGCCATTAAAGGTAACCAAAAATATAAAAACAAAAACACGTATCGATTAATGGATTTTTTTTATTACTTTGTATGTTTTATTGAATAATTACCTTAGCTTTATTTACATTGATATTTCCTATTACTTGGTTTATTAATAACGAAGTTTATCCAAAATCTTAAACTATTTATTCAGTTGAATGTATTTTCGTCACATTCAATTCGTATGATTATTTAATGTGAAATTATATCTAAAATGTAATTTACGTGCTGGCAACATTATGCCACATAACTTATGACGATTTCACCAAAAATAGTTTAATGTTATCGAAATATAGTTTCTTGCAGTGGCGCCTGTTTAAATATATCTAAAATACATTACTTTAAATAACAAAACAAAATTAATATACAACATCATTTCCCTCTTTAATGGCGTCCACGGTGGGCCCAGAAAAGGCCCTTTCTTTCTTCTTTCCCCTTTCTATAAGAATGCTGTTTCTTAAAGTAAGTAAAAGTGTTATATTCGATGTTGTGCGTCAGCTTAAAGAAATACTTGGAAAAATTCGACAGATCAGTTAACGTGTCGGTAGCTCAATTGTTCGTCGTTCGTTGGGTTCGAGTCCCACTTGACACTTGAGCGACGTTGATTGTTATCTTGTAATATTTTTTCAGATTTAATAATCTAAATTTATTTAAATAAATAAATAAATATATATTTCCTACATTCACACCAATTAGCCTAAAGTAAGCACTATAAGGCTTGTGTTATGGATACTAGGGTAACGGATAGACATAGATATATGATACATAGATATGTAATATTCATAGAAATATATATAAACACCCATGACTCAGGTACAAATGCTCGTATTTATCATAAAAACATCTGCCCCTACCGGGATTCGAACCCAGGCCCGTCGGTGCGAAAGGCAGGAACGGTCGTCAAATTATTAGTAGTAGTAGTAGTATTTCAGATTTATCTAGATAAAAATTGATTCATTCCTAGGAATGCCACTATTTTTTTATAATAAGTGTAACCATTAAAGTATTGTTATAGAATTACATATTAAGGTAAAAATTTAAGAATTTATAAAAATAATATATAAATTTATTCGTTAGAATTGACCAGAGGAGTGAGCGCTACGAAAAATATTTACGAGTTCCGAGGAGTTAGTCGGTTGAATCACAGATTATTTAAGATTACTTGATTAGGGTGCATATAAATTCTATAGCAGCACTATGTTTTAGCAGAACTGATTTATTTTAAATACACATACGCAGATAAACTATTTACCTTTCAATGGATAGAGGTCGAAAGTGGAACGCAAAGTACAGTCTTATAATCATGTTGATCAATGTTATTTTCTGGTATGATGATATGAATTCATGTTTTTTTCTCAACATTACGTTGGCTATATAAATAAGTCATGCTGTCGAATATGCTTTAAAAGAAGTAATCGAACTGAAATTGCACCTAAACACCCCTCACTCATTTTTCCAAATATGTATTATTCATTCAAGCTGCCAAGTCTTAAATCCTCGGACTTTAAATCAACACGTTTTGTTGCGTAACATTTGTCGATACAACAATAAATTCTGCATTACCGCCTGTTGCCCCATACATTTTTACGGTATGAAAGTGTGTGCCATTGTTAATCTGTGTTTTATTTGTGATAAAATTGCAACGAAATTTCTTAGGCTACTCATTTGTTAAACATTGCCTTATCGTCATAGGTTTGGTATTTTCAGGCCAAGTCTTAAATATTTTGAGTCCACGGTTTAATAATTACGTCATCGTGTTCAAATCGCTCGGCATTATTAGAGTGCAATATACGATACGATATTGTAAAGCGAACACTATTTTAAAATATTTATATTTTTTATCTTTTTAATTCGTTTACGACCTTTCTGAAAACGTAAATTTATGTGTGAGTGAATGAAAAATTTAAACGCCCTTGCTTCGCCTGACTATTTTTTAAAACGGCGAAACATTTTTTTAATTAGAAATCAGATTTAGTGGTTCCTTTATTGGAGCGGAGCGAGCGAAGCGAGCGAATCTCCCATGGATCAGCTTCAATGGCGCAATGTCTGTTACCTCATAACTTCCCGAGTTCTTAACCGATTTTAATATTTTTTGTGTGGAATCGAATTAACAGGTTTAGAACCAGATTGTGACGGAGTTTGAAATTTGCAAAAATTCCCATCGAAACAATTTTTAAAACGTTTCAAAGTAACGGATAGCGATACACATGCGATACATAGATATGTGATAATCATAAAAATATACAGAAATACATGGGTAGGCATGGGCCTGAGTACAAATGCACGTATTTATCACACACAACACACATCTGCCCCTTCCACGGTTCTAACCTAGAACAATTTTTATTGAACCTTTTCAAAGAACTCTCCACCAGCTTCTGTACAAAATTTCATGCGTCTGATTCAATTTTTGAAACACTTTTTCCAGAAAGGCCTCTTATACGGCCTAATCAAACTCTGTTACGCATATTTTTACAAAGAAAACTATATACCATTTGTTATACAGTTTTAGGAAATAAAGAGAAGTCACACTGTGCCAGATAAGGACTGTAAGAATGGTAACCCAACTGCTGACTGGTGTGGTGTCCAAGAAATCCCTCCTTTAAAACTCTAAAAAGTAAGCCGCGGAACCCGGTGTTCGGTCGCTTGTTGCTCATTGCTCATTCTAGCAAATATTTCGTAGTATACCATCATATGATGGTGCTTTTATAATGGAATCGGCACCAAATACATTGGGTGTCGAAAAGGTGAAGAAAAAGTGAAGAAACTAGCTATTAAATTTTTTCCTGCGCTTCTCCATCGATTCACTTTGTCAGACGTCGTCGGTTCGTTTTGAAACAGCCACAGTTTTGAAGCTTTGTTTCTAGACCATATTGATTCATCCGGAATTCTGCTTTAAATTAATATATTTATCATGTTACGGCTCCGTTTCACATGGGCCTGCTTCTGAGGTTCGGTGAGGTTGAAAGCACCAAGCACGAACTATCCTTTAGACGCAAAAGTAGAAACTTCAGTTTCCAATCCAATCAATCCAGTTGTCCAATAAGTATATGCTTAATCTCATAGTACGTAATTTACGCGTTTTCTTGAATTAATTTTTTCACTGCTAACACGTTTTTTCCTCAACACCTGTCGAAAACGACCACTCCTTTCTTCATCTCCCAAAAATAGACGAACGCGCTTGATTTAGTTGCCAACAGTAGATGAGTATTAAAAAAAGTGCCTTTACCCATTAAAGCTATTTAAAATCTATCAAACGACTCGTCCGGTTATAAGCCATATTTTTTTAAATCATAAAAAAATCATCACACAAAAATGTTCCCGAAGCCTCCGCAGATCCTTTATTCAATAAGAAATGATAATTAAATTTAGCTCCCAAAAAATATAGAGGGAAATCGAAAATCCCAACAATAGTACCTTTACTTTTTAAATGAATTTTCTTATTTTTAAGTTATAATCTGCCAGTGCCATATATATATAAAATTGTTTTTGCAAAACTTTCTAATGGCCTGGTTGATTTTTAAATACATGATAACTTTTGAATGGAATATCCAATTTGAATAACATAAAAGGAATCTACAAATACTGATTAAGCATACGAAGTTTTTTATTTGGTTAAGGATTAATACCAAGGTGCGAATAACGTGGTCTAGTTTCTACCGGCGTTTCTATTTAATTAAGACATTCTATTTAAGACATCAAAAAATAATACAAAATATCGTGAACCTTTTTGTAGTACATTACTGTGTAATGTAACAGTTAAAGCAGCTCAAGTGGTGTTAAGAATTTTATGGAATTTTACACCTTGGATTGCATTATTAGAATTAAAGTAGAGATAGAGCCTCAACTTTTAGCCTATTTTCACTCTGAGAGTAGATACATATTAAATATTGGTTTTGATGGTGGATCACTAGTTTCGGAATTTACCTTCCTATATTCAAACTTATAACCTGAAACTCTTTATAATGTTACTATAAATAATAGTCGACCAACCCAACCATCAGAGCCTCACTTGTCGAGATAAATTTAACGAGCCCAAACTCGATGGGGTTACATCCTAATTATATTATGACAATACTTTGTGTGTGTATTTGTTACCATATATAATTACCATAGTTACCATAAGCCTAAGAATAACAGTTTTTATAATACAATAATGCGTGGCCGGGTAAGCTAGTCGTTATAAAATAGAGTTCCCATACTTCCAGCTTCAACATGATTCACTGTAATAGGTATTACATTTTCATATGATGTGTTTCCGATTTATAAAACGTATGCCAAATTTCAGCTCAATGCGAAACTAGGAAGCTACGACATGTGACACTAAATAAAAACTTGTAATTAAAAAGAAAACAGACTGTACATAAAACCTGATAGATACAGGAAATTATACAAGAAATCTATTCTTTGTGATACTAGCGTCCTCTAGTCTAATACCACGGTGATGGCTGGACAGCTGGACACCAGAGAAAGCATGATTCCCGCTAATAAATGACGCTGTAAACAGCATAAATATAGAGAACACCCAATACCTATAAACAATCGCCGAACAGCGGCTAGAAATATTGTAGCCTAGTCTAGACTACAATATTTCTGTTAAATTGTCTAGACTCTAGACCATTTAATTTCTTAAAGGAAACGTTGGTTTTAATGTCCTTGTATAAAAGACCGAGGCAGTTAGATTATCGCTTTAAAATTATAAAATACTTTGTGTTCATACTTTTGAATGAAACTCCTTGTGTTGGATCTTTTTATAATATTAAATGTCTTACAGGTGAAATTAGAGATGATATTTTATTTCTAACACTTTGTTTTAAGTTGTGGTTGTTGCTCGTCATGACGGAGGTCTTGTAATTGAACTCCTGATAAATAAAATATATATTTTTTGGCTTGGTTTTCGCAATGTTGCATAGTAAACGAAACTGTCTATTTAAATTTTATCACGACTTTCACCTATAAACAAATAAAGCTTTAATGTAAAATCTTAACGTTTACTTATTTGACACGTTACACTCAGCTCTCAGGAGTATAACTTCTCGTAGCTTTTCCTTAATTAAATTTTAAAAAATGTGACAATGTGTGAAACTGAAAAGGAAACAACTCCAGGATCGAAATCAGTAGATTTTTAAATAGAATTGGTAGAAATGTAACGTTTTACATTTTCAATTTGTTATATGCCGAAGACTTTATAACGAAAACGAAAGAAGTCGATTTGCACCAACAAAAACAAAAGTGATAGGTATCCTAGACAAGGTTGTATAATGTAAAAAGTCAACCCTCTGCGCCGTCTATCATCAAGACGATTACAGATTTAATCTCAGCTTAGTCGACTATTACAGTTAATTTGCTACAAAACGCACTTAATACGATTAATACATTAGTCAGTCGTGTCTTGCTTGACCGACGTAAGCCGTCCAGTATAATTTCTAATATTATAATGTGGGAATGGGTGATTGCAATCATATTGTATAAGAATAAATAAACGAGTAATCACTAATCAACTCTCCATATCATGGAAGGACTTATGTTTAACGTGCAAGTTGTCAGTGAGACCAGTCAATCGATTTCCTTTAATACCATTCGTGATATCTTTATTAATTCGCACCAGGTTTGGCGCCAATCCAATCAATGTCAATATGTGTCAATCAACATATCGAAAATTTCAGTAAGTAGGTCACATTCTTTCATTAATTACCAACAGTGAAACTGAAGACAATTTGCAGAATTATTTGTGAGCTCAAATTGCGTACAATTTTAAAGGTCCTGTAACTTTAACATAATTCATGACATTGTAACTCCGCACAGGGAAACTCAAACGTAATATCTTTCGAATACAATAACGACATCATATATTTTAAGCAACAATAAAATAAATGAACCGCGGAGTTTTCTCCAGTCCAATCGACAGCAATTCATAATGATAACGTATTGAAACGCGATTAACTGTTAACGCAACATCTTTTAAAAAATTTAAAAAGCTCGGAGCTTTTCAATAACGAAACTTTATTTACAGCTTAATAAATCCCGACATCTTCAAAAATACAGTGAATAAATGAAATACCGACCACACTGGTCACATTATGTTGGAATTATTATATTTGCGGGTGGCACCTCATATTGCAAAAAATCCTATCTCTCTCGGATCTGTTAGGTAAATAAATACCTTTGACCCAAAACCGTCAAGTGTCAGAATAAGCACGGCAACGGTTACAAACTAATGACCATGTTTACCCGACGTTGACCAATTTCTTCGTTAAACGATCCGTTGAAATGATGTCTTCAAGTTCCTCGTTAATAATAAAATCATTGTTAAGCAAAGAGCAGGCGGCAGTTTATCTCTATTTACTGGTTTCTCCTATAAATATTTTAGAATAAACTTGGTTAATTCACAAATGTTTAAAGTATAGTTGTAGGAAGATGTATGATGTATGTGCAGAGAGGTAATTCTTTATTACTTGTTGTTTGTACTTTCAATTTCATACAATTCAGTTTTTTTACCGTGAATCGGTAAACGATTGACCGCTATATCGCCTGATGGTAAACGACGATACGATCTAAGATGTGACGCAACTGGTTAAAAGATACCTGTTCACTCGTGACTTGAAGACCCCTAAATTGTATTTATCAGGAAACAGACTCAGGCAGAGTTCCACTCTTTAGCGGTACGGATCACAAAAATGAAACCAAAACGCTTAGTTATTCTTTGGTATATCAACAATATAATGGTGGTGCTGGCGTCTATTTGTAAGTCTGGTTGTCCGATGAAAAAATTGGGACGGAATATTTTATGACTGCGACCTATTTGCAGAGATAAAACTTGTTATTGTTATCGTATTAGAGAAGACATAAATAATCAGGAATTATTTGTGATAAATGTAATTATTCATTATATTTATATTACATATACTATATTTTAGACTAGGTATTACAATTTTGTATCATGGTTTAGATTTTCCTTCAGAATTTGACCGTGGCCGTTTTGTTGTGGATAAACAATGAATCGTGAGTAGTACCACCCTCCCTCCGATAGCGGGACCTCGAGGAGCATCCAATTTACGACCTAACTGTTAGGGTTATACAAAGATATTCTTCATATTGGATCGCGGAACAATGTACCGAATATATTGCTAAGCGTCGATAGCTGGAAACAGCGGTTCTAGGCTAGGTACACAGAAACGGTAAGGGCCTATTCCACAAAATATAGACGCGGAAATATTCTAAACTCGGAAACAAATAAAGTCAAGCGCCGCGGACGATCTGCGCAGACACTCACCTGCTATGATTTATGTGCTATTGCTATTGTGCTGTCATGGCGACCAGCCTGCGGATACATACGTAACTACCTAACCTCAAACGTCGTGTATATTTTGCTTCGATATACAAATTACTGTTGCAATTCATACGTATATTATTGTTCGTAGACACATTTGTATTTAAGATAGGAACAGTTAGTGTACCATAAATGCTAAAGTCTCAGTGCTACATATGGAGGGATTATTTGAGCATCTGACGCGTACCATACTTACCTAAAAAGTAAACAAGAAGTCTGGGATTAAAAATTCCAAAATTTAGTAAAAAGTATGAATTTAAATGAAATGAAAATCATTTTAATCAAATGCACTTAAATTGTAATCGTCGAACATTTTAACTATCACTCGTTTAGAACGTTTTTTTCTGACAAGAAGACCGGGCACAAAAAATTCGCCAAATTAACAGAAGTAACGACATTTACATCTTTCCCATAAACAATATGCAAAAAACAATATAATTACGATTCAGACGATCGTTTGGTGCAACGGTAGCGATCCTGCCTTTCGCACCGGCGGTCCTTGGTTCGAATCCCAGTAGGGGCAGATGTTTTTATGATGAATACGAGCATTTGTACCCGAGTCATGGATGTTTATATATATTTCAATGAATATTACTTATTATTGTATGATATATGTAAGTCTATCCGTTACCCTAGTATCCATAACACAAGCCTTAAAGTGCTTACTTTGGGCTAGGTTAATTGGTGTGAATGTAGAAAATATTTATTTATTTATTATATTATCACTTACGTATACCATTTTTTTATCACAATAATAATAATGTTATGGTTTCATTACATCATTGATTTTCGTACAAAATTAACCGCTCTTGGGTTATTTTATATTCAGACACTACAAGGTTTGTCGTTGTTGTTGCTGATACGAGTTTTTGTAAGTACCTACTTAGGTATATCAACAGGTACTGATTTTATAGAATAATATCAGCTGATTTTGATTTTGACCTATTGCTTTTCCACAACTTCGTTCTGCGGAATCTTTTTTCCGATTTTCCCTTTTTGAAAATAAAAATTGAATCACACAAATACATGTACCATCGTGCACACATGGACTCATAATCCGCTGATCTAGTTTTAGTATTAGTAATACTGACAACTAGAGCTCTTGGTAATATCAGAGAATCAGCATCAGGATATTATCAGCATTATATTCCATATCAACCTCCACATCAGTATCCAATTCTGACTTCATTACTACAGCGAAGTGCACACAAAATTTCTTTGATCAATTTAGAAAATATTCCATGAAATTTAATGCACTTGCAATACTTTAATATTTAGCTTAAAATTTATAGAAAAAAAATCTAAATTTAATGTAACCGTAAGTTCACATTGTGCGGCCGCTAAACGCTGAAGCTTCCCTTACGATAAATTACGATCTGTATTGATGAATTGATGTAAATACACCACTCGAATATTGTCGAGACCTATGTAATGTACAGGTTTAAAACTTATGTTTAATATCTCCAATATATTATTGTTTATTAAAACAATGTTAGTTGCTTTAATAAATAAATATTTATTTTGCTGGTACCTATATAGTTTGTATCTGAGGCTTAGTATAAAAAGCGGCCAACTCCAGTTTTTTAAGTAAAACTGGAGTTGGCCGCTTTGTATACTGAGCCTCAGATACGACAGTAGCCTATGAAAACCTAATTCCGTACATGGCAACGTCACTAATGTATAATTTGAAGCGCGCGTGATTAATATTAGTTTTTTTATATATATTTAGTTAGTTAAAAATCTTAACCCTATACAAAACTATTTAAAAATCCTTGATTTAAATTTGGATTTGACCGTTATTGATACAAAAGCATGGATATGACTGCCTATGATAATGATTTTCTTGAATTTGACGATTTTGAAAAGCACAACTGGGATTTGGCCGATTTTAATAGAAGTAGTTGCAAAGGCCAGGTTTCGTTAACATTAAGGTAAAATTTTAAACCTATGAAACCATTTCTAATACACCTTTTAAACTTAACAATGACAAAGTAAATGAAGTAATTTCTCCTTAATACGTGACCGTTATAAAAGATTGAATACCCCTATCTGTTAGAAGTGAAATAGGCAAAAATCCCGAGTTACTTTTTTCTGAGAGCATTTCCACGAAGATTATTGTTGTATCCGTTTCCTCGATAAATCTGGAGGAGTTTCCACTACATTTTCTGTATTTTCATACATTTTGTGCTTTTTAGTTTATTAAAAACTTAGGAACACCGATTCACACCATGACTTACACAACTGATGTAAAATTAATATGGCTGACGTCCCATACTAAATCCGGTCGTAAGGTAGGTTTTTGTGACACCTCATCAAAGTTTAGGAGCGCATTTGTCTAATTTTAAAATTACGATATGTTTGTTTTCAATGTTATAATTATGAACTTATCTGCATATTTAGTTTTGACCGCTTCTGGTACCATACCTCTCATCTTAGTTATTCATATCTCTTATTCAACGAAAAGATTTCACTAAATTTTTATTACACAAATAATAAAATTTTACTAAATAGATACCCTTATATGGCGGGATAACGGCGATTAATTCTTCTGCCCGAAGCCCAACTGTAGTGCTGACTGAATACACACCAAGACTTAACGGTAGCTCGTAATTGTTAGCAGCCGTGTAATCTTTTAAGCTCATTAAAGGTGATCGAGTGCATTCATTGAGCATCAATTCATAACCTCCGTTAAATGCTGCTCATTAACCGTAAATAGAATCACCAACTATGGCCCTGGTTAATTAGAAACAACTTGGAATTGAAATATCTAAATTACCACATGGGAATAAAAAAGTAGGTATTAACTTCACATTGCCCAAAATATTGACTTATGTACAAAGAGAAATGCTAATTATTTTTAATTGCCTTCCGGTAGAAAGTAGGTGAACTTGAACATGAAACAGGCTGGCCGAATCGGTTCGATTCTTGTCGATGTAATGACAAAGCGGTGACGAGTGGTGTCGGATTCGTTGCACCCGTGTCGACAGCGCATTACTCTGGAAGGCTGGATGTGCGGTCACGATAAGATAGCGTGTTAAATCCACTTTCTACAATTATTAAATACGGCTTTAAAATATCGCGTGACACACAAGATTTTCAGCTTAAGTACTGTCAATAGCAGTATTAACCATTCGTCGCCTGATTAAAAAAGTTACTTCCACTTTTTTATTTTTACCAATTTTAACGTAATAACAAAAAAAATGCTGTGAGCATGAAGTTATAACTAAATTGACTTTTACGGCACAATAATCAATAACTAATAATCCGTTAGCTATTAGCGTAGGTGTATTGACGCGTAGTCATTTGTTTTACTTAACCTTTGATGCTCATTCCCAGCGCTATCATCCTCTTACGCCGGATCGTTTCTGATCATTTACTAATGGTCCCTCCGGGATTCGATTTAGCCCTCTTAATGTACTATGGCTGAACTATAAATATTTCATTGGCGTCTGATATCTGCCTTAGTATTCGCAAGTACGAATGTAACAAACATGTAATACTAAAAATCGGAAAGTTACTTATAGGTCATAGGTATGTTGGAAAAATATTTTATCTTTAATATCCAATAATAATAATAATAGGTATTACTGTTATTAAAGAACTATTGCACCTACTAAGCACTATCTATTAGAAATGAAGAATGTAGTATTTTTATCATACTACAGTTAAAATACTATGGCCTTGATTACTATATTAGTACTTGATTGATATGTCCCTGTATTGCTACTTGATATGTCCAGTTTGAACAAAGTGAATACAAACCTCACTAATTTTGTAAGGTCGCAAACCGACTCGTTACGTGGGGTTAGGCAACCTGTTTAACGAATTTTTTAATATATGCCTATTACATACTCCTTAGTGCCTTCTATTATTATTTCTCGTATGTTGTACAATAATAAGTATGTACGAATTTATAATATCGACATATTGCAATTGCTAGTCTATAGCATAAGGGTCTTAAAAAAAACTTATATAGATATTTGCCTTTAATAAATTATTCTCAAAATATTTTACACCACTAACTATATTTTATATGAAAATTAAAAATAATTGGTTTAACTGTCCATGTCTTGAAAAACTTTTCTTTTACTATTTCCCATTTTGCAATGTATTTTATAGATTTGCTTTTTGCTTCATTGTATGGTAAATTGTCTATTGAATTCAATTCTAATCTATGTTTAAGTGTTTCATGTTTCTGTAAAACTTCATGGAATCTTTTATACAGATTATATTTACTAATACACAAGGAGTTTTCAGGTGAAATTGCTTTCTTCTTTGTTACTCCCAATTTTCTACCTTGAACTGCTACTTCACTTACCCTAAAATAAAAATAAAAATACAATTAATCATGAAAATGTATCTTAAATCATCTTTCTTTCGAATTTTCTATTTAATTACTGCAAGAGTCCAATTTATGCTACAGGCTTTCTTTAAATATAAAATGCAATGTAACTTGGGTCATGATCTTTATTAAGTTACTTAAGATTAAGATTAGACAAGTTCTAAATCATACACACAGCCAAACACACAAAAACATGCATGCATGCAACAAAAGTGAACTATCCTAAAAATAATGCTTACAATTTTGTAAAACAACAGTTTGTATAATATATTTGTGGAATATTGTTATTTTGAATTCATTATTTACAAACCATTAGTATTGAAAATCAATATATATTTTTAAAGTAGGCAATTTAATAATATATTTTATATTACTTTTGTCTTATTAAAACAAAACTAATAACTGGTCTTGAATATTGACTGGTGGGTTGCTTGGTAGAGAATGCCCAATGGTATTAAGCCTGTCATTTGTATTTTTATGTGCAGCAAAGTAAAATTAACTGAATAATATATTTGAAAGATAACAATATTTTATCTTGGATTTATCACTTGTGATTGGTTGATCTATTATATAATTATGCATTACTCACATACCTATTATTTAAATTGATCCAAATAATACTTCCTGGAGCAGCTCTAGTATTCATTTCGTTTTTGATATATGGAAAAACTATTGAAGATTGATAAAAATTAGGTATAATATCCAACGTTAGTGGTGAACTTTCATAATTTCTTTTCAAAAATGCCCTTTTCAGTGACTCCTCCGAGTAAGGCACACCCCCCCCAAAAATAAATTGTGTAAAATATATTTGTTTCGAAAGCAACATGTCTAGAAGACTACCTTGTATTCCTAAATGTATCCATCTTGCTATTTTGTCGCTACAAGATACTGACAATGTTCGGTCGCCTCGCCCAGGTTTTGTGCGAATCTGACCAAGCAAGTGGTAATTCGAGCCAGCATATTTTAAATCTTGTTCATTGTGTGGTAAGCACTTAGCTCCTGTTCTATGTATGTCGTTATTATCTAATTTGCGCTTTTTTACTTTACATTCGTAAAAGTCTTCATTTACTTCTGTCATAAATGTGCATGTATTTATAACCTCACCAACATGTTCTTCGTCCACAGACTTTGGCATTATTACTGCATCACCACAAGGCAGTTGAGAACAGTAAAATATAAACTCTATATTGTGTTTTAATTTAAATTTACAGTTGTCAAATATAAATATTGAATTTTTGCTATTTAAAAGTCTTATCATATTATCATAAAGATAGACAAGAAAACCTCGTCTCGCAATCACTTCAGCATGACTGTCATTCAACAAATCACCGGCTTGAGACATTTTATTGGCTCCTATACATTTAGAACCTGTACCTAAAGAAGCTATTTCAAAACAGGTAGTATCTTTATCATACTGCAACACACATGACAGTACAGTCCATTCATTTTCCACTGGCTTTCCATTTTTAGGAAGTTTATTATAAGCATCCAAACACTTCCGTACAATTTTATCCACAGTAGAACAATCTAAGCTAGTCATTTTGTCTAAAGATGTAACCTTTATTAAAACAATTTATTGTAATTAAGTGCGCGACACTAGCTAAACACCGATAATTTTGTTTTATATGTGATCTCTCTTTCAAGGCGCTGCTAGTTCCAGTATATTGTTTTATTTAATAAAGGTTTACGTTTTAGTTATTAAGCTTACGATAATTAATTTCCCATGTAATATTATATTAATATCGATAATTAAATGAACAAATAAACTAAAATAAACCTAAGTAAAAAAAATAACCTTACTTTTCTTTGTTATTGTTATGCCTAGCCTAATTCCCATTAGAGAAGGCAAATGGAACAGTACCCAAACAGTTTCGTTTTCAGTAATTTATTTTTTTAACTGATGAGGATGAGTAAGGAAATAACTTATTTCCCTATGTTTAAGAAAAGTTTGGAAAGAACTTCTTGAGAAAAATAAAAAGACATCTTCCGCATACTGCGGGCTTAGAATTAACATCAAATTTAGTATCCATATATGTTATGTAATGTTAATAAGTGTTTTGTTTCAAGAAAAGGACTTGGCATCTTTTTAATCGATAGTAATGCCTACTTAAGAGTAAATTATACCAATAAAAAAAAACGGGTTGGACTCCGGGAGTGCCGGCAGAAGTGAAAACATGAACATTAATCATTGTGCATTTTTGATATTTTGGAATGGTGAGGGAATAATTTCGCACGAATTGCTTTAATTATAATTATAAAAGTACTATTATTTATGCGGTAAAATGCAATTTTCATTTATTGCGCTATGGTACACAAACATGACAACAAGCACACTCGCGCAAGCGCCCTGCGCCGTCTTACGAATTTTCGATCAGGTCACGTGTCCTGACGCGAGTTTAGAAATTTTTACCCGTTCCAAAAAAAATACACAGCGCCGCAAAAGAAGTTTTCACATCAAAAAAGGACATTTTGGCGGGAGCGGGAAGCTTCTCTTTGATGATTTTGTTATTCTTGATACAATTGGTAGGTATTGTAGTATATGTACCACAACTGTGTAATATTAGTGCTTAATCATTGTGGTTCATTAATCATTAAGTGTCAGTGAACATACAAGAGTGTGGGAAATTAAAACAAAACAGCGTAAGTTGTCTTTTCCTGCTCTCTCAAGAAGTCCACGGGGAGGTTCCAGTAAAACCCCACACCTTAACTGAAACCTAGGGAAAGGGAAATTTCACTGTCTATTCATCATTCATTGATTATCTATCAATCATAGATCAGCTCTCATCATCATTGATAATCATGTTATGAAGAAAAAATAACTAAAGACTAGGCTGTATGGGCTTTGTACCCTTTGTGTGCCTGCACTTAAAAACAACAAATAATAAAAACTGTCACGAGCAAATGGCGTAAATTTTAAAATATTTTACATAAGTTATAAATTTTATATTAAAACAGTATATGCAACGGTTTATACATTCTGTTGTGACTGAAGTTATTATTTTTGGTACTTTCTTCATGTCGTGTAATTTGTAATTTGTATTCGTGGTTTTGTGTAGTGTAGTTCGTTACGTTCCCTAAGATATGGTTGAGCGAAGAGATGGCTGTACCATTCGTCATGCTCGTGAACGGGTCCTACCTGGGAAGATGGGTCTGCTTTAAACATTATCGACATATAGGTAGTTTACATACATCTTTATGTTGTTTACTTTTTGTCCTTTATTTATACTCTTTAAATCATTACTATGTTTAACTGGGTATAGGTATATTAAATAAGTATATTTAAAACAGATACTTGTTGACTTTGTATTGAAATTATAACACTACTATTATTGTGATAATAGAATAATATTGTATTTTGAGGATTATGTAGGTATGGTGACGATGTATAATATAGAAATAGTCTTATGTTAAGGCTGAAGTGTTTCTTGCACCCGTTCTCTTATCTTATCAGTAAAAAGACGACCTGAATGGGTGGTAGGTAAAAATGTTGGACGATTCAAAACAACTTATTTTAAGTACATTTGATTAATGTTATTTTCATTTTCATGATAACCTACCACAAACTGTCAAATTTTAATTGGTATTGAATATTGTGAAATCCGCGTTTACCGATATCTTTTTTCCTATAAGGTTATTAAACTTTCTTATACTTCTTATACAACTTATGAACTCTGGCATGCCTAATTTTATCCATAGATCGTCATATACACATTCTCGACTAAACGTACTGGTTGGGGTATTCCTGTCGGCCAAATTAGTTGTGACTAAATAAATAGTTATTTTAAAAGGTATTTTATGGACAGGTGTGATTTCCTTATTTATTTTCAATACATTTTTATGGTAATTATCGCTTTGACGTAAGATCGATACCACAGCAATATATACATTCTATTTACTTACTTACTTTAAAATACAGTCTACGGCACATCTAACTATAGATGCTATGTACGTAAACAGTTGGTGCAACTGTTTTACTAAATTAGTGCTCTTGGGTTTGAATCCTGGTAGGAGTAGTTAGGCCATGTATCTGGCAAAAAAGAAGGCCGTGTAGTGTTCGGCAGAGTAGTATTGTAACGAGGCGCCATAGCTATATTGGCGACTTCGTTGCTTTCATTGCGCTCTTCTCTGGCCATTTTTCATATTTTCTTTTTCTCTTGGTTTCCGTTTTTAAATTTACTGTCTGTCTCTTTTTATTTGTTTTGTTCTTGAAGTTCATTCTTACCAGAGTCAGCGCGTAGAGCGGTTGACTCACCGCTATCAATTATTTAAATATATTTATAGTGCTGAGCAGTAATAATAAGCTCACAAGTATAATCAGCTCATAAGCATAACTCATAAGATTTCCTGTATCTGTATTCTGTACCACCAGTTCCTGTTATATAAAAGTCTATAAGGTTCTTTAAGGCACTATTTTGTGCCTTTATTCCATAATTACAAAAAACATAAGTGACCTTGAGAGCTTTTCATTTCTTCTGGCCCCACCCCGTCACAGTATTAACCAGCCCTTAATACTGAAGAGTGTCGTAAAAGGCGACAATGACACTGTAGAGCAGTGGCGGATTACCCCCTAGGCACACTAGGCACGTGCCTAGGCCCCGGTGTAGAAGGGGCCCCAAAATGTAAAAACATAAAAACAAATGTAAATATTAAATTATTATTTAAAAAATATTTTCTGATTTTGTATTTATTCACTCAAGAAATGAATATTTCACAAAATTTGAGGGGCAATTTGTCGATAAAAAATGCTATATTTCACACCATTAAAGGCTCCGACACTGGTGACGGGACACATTGTATAAGGGGGCCCCAAACATAAAGTGCCTAGAGGCCCCAGGCGACCTTAATCCGGCACTGCTGTAGAGAATGATCACCTCCTATTTTGTGTTCTACGGCAGGTGTGACTTGCCGTAGAACACAAAATAATAACTATTGCCAACCCGCTGGCCATGCTTGCGTCACTAATGGATGTATTTTGGCTGAGGATGAGGGTCATATGTAGAAGTCATAACCATTTATTTCACATATTTAAAGAGCTCATTTCAGCCTATCGCACATTAAAATAACACCACTTTATACCGGTTTCATGACTTTTTCTGACAATTTAATCCTGACGTTTGAACTCTTACAGGAGTGATCACAGGATGACTTAAGAATGGTCTGATTGAATAAGTAAATTCCGTACCTAACTACTAATTATTACTGGTAATAGTGAATATGGTAAAATGTGGTTTTATTTAAATAAGCATTTGTCCCAAAGTATATGGTTGTTATACATATATTAATTATTTTTTTCTATACAGGGCGTCCCAAACTTATGGGACATGAAGGGGAAGTACCTTAAATATCGTAGATAGTGAAATTTGCTCAAAGAAGACTTTATGTTATTTTTAAAAGTTAGTAATTCTGCATTTATAGATTTTCTAAAAATTACTTGCTTCGTCTGGGAATCGAACCGACTTAAATGTCAAAAAAAATCACCCTACTTTTATGATGCCAATCGAAAGAATAGCTAAAAAATAATAACTATGCTTAAGTTACATGGTTTTTTAAAAGAAAGGAACAACGTGAAATTAATATTTTAATCAAATTAAAAACATAAATGAAACTGCCGTAGTCAATTAAGTAGGTATTTTTTTGTAAATTAATTAATTAAATGCTCAAAATGTGATCCCTCTTGTCTTACGCAAATCTCCAATCTTTTAATGAGTCCGCTGCCTGTTGATTTTCTTATCATTTTATGGTGAACACTCGATGTGATATGGCACAATTCTGTTTGCAACTCGCCCACGTTCTCGTATCGCTTTTTGTATAGCATATCTTTCACGTATCCCCAAAAGAAGAAATCTAATGGTGTAAGGTCCGGGGATCTGGCCGGCCATCTAATCGGTCCATTTGTACCAATCCATGTAGGAAAACATTCATTTAGAAAATCTGCTGCTCTCCGACTAATATGAGCCGGAGCTCCATCTTGTTGGAAAATTAAGTTTTCTTGCTCCGCCGCGGAAAGATTTCTTATCTTATCCCTTAAAATTTGAAGTATTCCTAAATACTTTTCCGTGTTCAAGGTTCCTTGGTAAAAATGGATTAAGAAAACCCGGTTTTTTAAAAGTCCGCACCAACAGTTGAGTGAAAAACGCACTTGGTTATTCGTTTCAGTGACTCGTAGGGGATTTTCTTTAGACCAAATACGATTATTGTTGCGGTTATACATACCGTTATTGCTAAAGTTAGATTCGTCTGTCCAAATAATATTATCCAAAAAATTTGGATTTTCGAGCAAGCGTGCCTGGATATCAAGACAGAAATTTCTTCTCCTTTCTGTATCGCCCGGAAGTAATTTTTGAACCAATCGTCCTTCAACATAACTCTTAAAACCGTGTTTTTTTTAATACACGGTGTATTTTGCTTTTCGAAACTCCAATTTCATGTTCTCCTTCTCTCACCGATGCTTTCGGAAAAGCCCAAAAGTAAATTAAAATACCAAGTTCTTCGTCGTTGATCGTACGGTTTTCTTGCTGTGGTTCTCTTGGGCGTTTATCGAAACGTCCCAGAGTTTTCAAATTGTTCACAAGCCTTTTCAAAACTTTACGAGACGGTAATTGTCTATCAGGATATTTTACGCTATACCACCGCAAACTTCTAGAGATATCTTTATCATTCAAAAAATATGCTTCCATTAGATCAAAACTTCCTTGATATGCCATGTTCGCAATAAATTAACACAATAACACTTGTGTAAGTGAATTAAGACTAAACAGATCAATATCCGAAAAATAAACGCTCGCACAGACTGTTCCATTTTCAAATTTAAGAACAACATTATTTTCGTTTTAAATTTGCCTTCAACGCTCGCACAGACTGTTCCATTTTCAAATTTTAGAACTACATTAATTTATTATTTTTAGCTATTCTTTCGATTGGCATCATAAAAGTAGGGTGATTTTTTTTTGACATTTAAGTTGGTTCGATTCCCAGACGAAGCAAGTAATTTTTAGAAAATCTATGAATGCAGAATTACTAACTTTTAAAAATAACATAAAGTCTTCTTTGAGCAAAATTCACTATCTACGATATTTAAGGTACTTCCCCTTCATGTCCCATAAGTTTGGGACGCCCTGTATATTATGTAATACCCATAGAACAAGTTCTGGTTACTTTTAAGGTTAAATAATTAGTGTCAGTTTTAATTATGATGTACTTTTTATCATATCAATTGTACACTATTCCAGTGGTTGCGGTCATGGAAGAAAATGCTTTCTGGCATAATCACCCGTTATACCATGGTACCTTTTTTATTTTCTTTTAGATATTAAGGTCACATATTATCGAAATTGATGTAATTTATGTAATCAATTAATCATACTGGTTATTTTCTGAGATTATTACATTATAATTTAACACATTGACCGTGAAAATACTTTTTCTCGTTATAGTATACTAGCTTTCCGCCCGCGGCTTCGCCCGCGTGATATTCGGTTATATTGCGGTACTATAAGAAAACTTCTCATTCCCACGGAAAAATCTAAGAAGCGCGATGTAACGCTGGATACAATTAGTTGTTTAACCAAAACTGAATGGTACACTATATTATTTGTTTTCCCTTGTGGAGCAAAAACATGCAGATTTTGGGCACTGGAAACCCGGGAACACGCTGCATAGAGCTGACCATACGAAAAACAATGTTTTTTCAAGTGTACTCCAGCAACCCTTAGAGTTTGGCCTTGTGCTTTATTAATGGTCATTGCAAATAAAACCCTTATAGGAAATTGTAGTCTTTTAAATTGAAATGGAAGGTCTGTTGGAATAATCGGAATCCGAGGAATGAGTTATTTAGTGAATCATTTAGCTTCAAAATTTACATGTTCATATTCGTTTGCAACATATAAGTAGATGTAAAAAAAACAGTTTAGACGATAAAACAAATTGTACGTCATCCCTCGGGAATTCCTCATTTTCGGGGATTCATTATCGTATCATTTAGCGTCTAAATTTACATGTTTATATTCGTTTGCAATATTTTACCTTGTTTTAAACGACATACAGCGCCATCTACAATCCATCCATCAAGCAAACAATATTTTTGTTTTTCCTCGGGAATATCAATTTTTTCCAGGATAAAAAGTACCCTATTATTTAATCTGGACTTTATCTTTACGTCTGCAAAATTTCAAAGCAATCGGTTCAGTAGTTACGGCGTGAAAGCGGAACAAACAAACAAACAAACAAACAAACAAACTCACTTTCCGATTTATAATATTAGTAAGGATGTATCAAAGTGCACATAGTGAATATAAGTTTTTTTATATTATAATTATTTTGTAGAAAAATTGAGAAATACAAAAAAATTTTTTCGTTGTCATTTTTTCTTAAAATATTAAATTTTAATAAACATTTCCTTTAGTTTTTGCAGTTTATCTTTCATGTTTTTATTTCTATCATCTCTATGTTATTAATTGTAAACTGATACCAATTAAAACGGCTAAGAGGACTATACCGTAAACATGATCCTTATTAGACTGACCATAAAGTGGGCGTTAAAGAAAGAGGGTAGTTTGTCATTCTCCGCCTCATTATGGACCGGATGACAGGCGCAATCTCAACACCAATTTGAATATCAAAACTTGCCCCACGCACGTGAGATTAAACCAGCAGAGCTTTGTTAGACACTAAAACTCGAATTCGATTTAGTATCAAGTGAAAAAAGTTTTCGTGAAACATCTAAAAACCTCTAATTTATTTTCAGCAGTACCTAGTTAGTTTTTGAAAACGGGAGCTTTGCATCGATAAAAAATATTAGGACACTGAAAGGAGGCTACTTTTCCGACATCACAATAGACATCATTAGCCATATAATGTCCCCAAGCCACAGGTCTGCCCTCTAGATGAAAACAACGTAGGCAAAATAGGCCGTAACCTATCAAGTTTACGGTTCGCGTTATACGCGGGCCCAGTAATAATTGCATGGTGCTAACGTCTGCAAGTGCGGATCGGTTCCATGCCTTAATGTGCCACACAGTATGAAGGAGTGACATGATAAATAATAATCACCCAGTCAGCTGGTCTTCTGGAAAAAAAAAAAAAAAAACTTCACGTTCGGGGACCGCTCCTAATTAATTAGTGTCACATGCTGTCCCCGAATGCGAAGTTTTTTTAAAAATATTAATACATACTTATACATTATAGGTACTTTAGGATTAATTTTCTTTTATTATTTTTTACTTTTTAAAGGTAGCTTATGTATTTTGTGTCGGGGGTTTTTAAAATTTTTAATTTTGGAAAATCTTCTTTAACGTTATTGAGTGTGTCCATCAGTGCTACTTTTTTCTTTAAAAAATATTTTTTTCGTTCCATTGTTTTTTCCTATTTTACATTAAACATTTCTAAATATATTTTTAATTTAATAAAAATCAATTTCCTTATTTGAAAGTACTTGGACTTGAAAGTTTACATGAAATATCGTGCTCATTAACGCTCTTATAGCCTATTTTTAATATAACATAGTAAAATTGATTAACATTCATTCATTCATTCACCACTAAAATGAATAAAAAGAGCACATATTTATTTCACCTTCCGACTCGAATGTTTGAATGCTCTTCACAGAATAGTTCTGCTGGTTAAAGCTTATCGAAACCACCCAATATTGATGGGCTCAATAAATGCACTCAATAACATTGACTGATACGATCTCTATTGGGAACAAACTGTTTTACATATGAAAGGACCTTCCAAATTGATTGAGATTTTTTTTATAGATCATCATTTATTATAAAGTTCGTGAACACCTTTCTCATTTTTTATCATATTCAATAGGGAATATGCATGATTTCCTTTTTATTTCTTAAATTAATCTTATATATATATATATATATATATATATATATATATATATATATATATATATATATATATATATACTTATTTTCAGTTTTAATTGCTTTACAAATCATGAAAGAAGTTAAAAACTTTGATAATTGAGAAGGATGATGTATCTCCATTATCGGTTGTATTTTGTTGTGAAGATCATTAGTGTAAATTAACTATTAAGCAGTAGAAGGTTCGGTCTAAAACTAACCTAGTTTTTCAAAAGTTAATTAAAAAATTCTCAGCTTGCTCATTCCTAATTCGGTTTTACGAAATAACACTCCTTTGATCACTGCGCTCGTAAAATCAAGATTTGACGCAAAATTTGCTAACATCATAAATGCATCTATTTTCCGAAGATTATCCGATTGTGCTTTGACAAACCAGTTTCTGTCATCGTCCTAGATTGACTACAAAGGAACAAGTAATCACAAAGGAATACAGTTTTAAACAATTTTTCTCACAAACACTACTAACATAGTATGAATATCGACGACGAAAAATTACAGGACATGACCATTGACATTACATTTCGTTTCGACCAATGGTGACGCGTTTTGTAAGTTTGGATTTTCTTCTCTTATCTTTCACTTTTTATATAATATTTTCTGGGTTTAAATAATAACTAAATAAAAAAAAACACCTTTTAAGTATAATTTAAAGACAATAAAGAATCTAGAAAAAAAATTGAGACATTTAAATTTTATGCATATTCCCATTTTTTATGTTGCCCGTACATGTGAATGGGGCTCACATAGTTACATATGTCAAACTGTCAACTTGTGTACAGAATCAAATTTTCAAATATCTAACCATTTGAAAATCCTTCTAATATCAGCATAGGATTATACCGACAGCTAAACATGATAACACAAATTATTTTTTATGTAAAGCTTATTTGTACATAAAACTATTTAATTTAGGTACTAACCTAAATAAGTTGCTACCTACTAAGGTAGAACGACTGTTATTTATATAAATGATCCTTATTGGTCGAATTTGAAATATCGTAATCAAAAATATTGAAAAATGCAATTAGAATTACAAAAAGTCACCCCTGTCTGTTTCTTATTTCCTTTAAATTACTAGCTTTAAAAGCAATTTGCCAGCTCGTCGCGCAAACCACGGGAATCAAAAACAGTGATGGAGGCATATTAAGGCTAATTTGGCAAGGTCCTTAACCTTACAGTCCGATAACGCAATCAGTAGTATGTCCTTTAATTTATAATTCATTAATTGCAATAGACTTTGCTTACAAACCTAGTATGTAGTTGGAATAATTGTAAGTAGTTTTCTTACATAGTTTTGCTGTCAAACAGCATGCAATAACAATTTATATATAGGTTCACCAATTATCTTTCAAAATTTGAAATTTTATCATGATTAGAAATGGCAAATCATAAAGATTTAAAATATAAAGTGCGATGCTTGATGTAAGTTTTTAACGAAAGTTTCTACAATCCACTTGGTCCAGCTACGCCCGGTAGCACAGCACTATTCCAATAATTCTCCCGACCGCACACGACCTACTTTTACACGTATTTTACTCCATTTTTTATCAACGATTTTGTAACCTACTTTGCACACTTCCGAATGTCCATGATCCTCTGTTAATTCTTAACGTGTCAGAATTACGTGTTACATTTGTTTATTTGAGAGCTACTGCGAAAACTTGAAACATAAATCAGTCACTAAATTTATTTTAAAAGTCAGAGGTCTCGGTGTGCGGGAATGCTTAGCTTATAAGTATTTACCCCAGATAGACAAAACTTTCTGGAGCAAACTATTTACTTAACCGTAAGTGTTACGTTATCTGTTTTTTATGATATTTACTTCGGTCTTTACTACTAAGTATCTTAAGTCATTCTGTAACCCGGCTATTAAACAAATAAATAGTACGACTACACAAAATATACCGAAAGAAAATATTGACTTCACTCCTATTCCTAATAATATTTTGTACAATCGATTTTCATCAACTGCTCATATTATATTAAAAGTAATCAAATTTTCGTTCAGCTTTCATAGCCTTTTCATAGACAAATCCTTTTTGAATTAACGTTTTGCCGACAAATTTCGACATTGAACAAAACAGATTTAGCAACTTAAAGTTACAGGCCTATGGAAATCACTAGTCAATGATAATTGTAAAATCGAAACTTAGATCAAGTATATTTATAATCACACCACTTTAAAAATACATACATATCTATTATATTCTGATATAGAAATGAAAAAATGTTAAGTATAATTTTTGAAATAAATTAGATTTTTAAAGGCTGTACATACGTAGAAATTGTTTTCATTTCACCACTTTTTCTACTAGTTTGTGCATAAAACGCTTGCTTTCCGCTCAAATTACACAAGACGAAAACTTCCTGTTGTTGCGTCGTGAAATTAAAATGCAAGCTTACCGTAAAGCTCCACCGTGCACCCTGCCCGGCTTCACAAACGGTAATCATACAGGAAGTGTATTATTAGTTAACCTATTGTTCTGACGTAGGTTATTGCGGACATGGTTATAACGTTGTCATAACTACAACAAGCTGTATTAAAGAAGTTTTCGATTGACTTTGAGTAATAATAGGTTAGGGAAAAAGTTTCTTCGCATTTTATATGAAAATTCAAGACTTTAAGTTAATTTACATTTAATTACAGTATATATGTGCCATTTTGTTTATAGACTTTCTGCCATCTTGTAGGTAGAGACATGATCCCGTTGCTGTAGAAATTTTGCGAGTTCTGAACAAAAAAACGCAACAAGTAGTTTGGGCAGTCCTCTCTTGATGTTAACCTGACACTGCCTAAAATATTCTATACAATACTTGTAATACGAGGGATTCATTGTTAATTAAACAATTCTATCAATCATCGTACAGAGTATTGTTTGTTTTGCACGGCGTGACGTCATACAAGACGCCATGACAGTCTTGAGCGTTTTCAAGGGAAATTTAAATTGGTTTTTTAAAATGCTAATGTTCGATTTTATTCAAAATAACAACTTTTTGAGGTAAAATACGCATTAGGATATATTATTAACCACTTCAAAAAGGCAACTAGCCTATTGTTTTCACACTTTTTAATTATATATTGGGTTGGAGAATGTGCAGGGCGTCTAGACTTACAAAATGTATCGTATAAAATGGTTCTTTTTTGGTGACTTCTGGTTTAGATGTAAGCGTTTGACATAGAATAATTATGATAAAAAATATAGAATGTTTAAACTTTAAATTTATGGATAATGTTGGATAAAATGGTTTTGAATAAACACTTATTCTTGCCTTTTATTTTTTCCTCCGGCTTCAGTTTTAGTAGTAAATAAGCGGTGTTAATATTTAGGACTAGTAAAAATATTGAAATGTCGTATCGTTGAATGTATTGCTTTGTTATACCGATTTTCACATTGCGTATGCGATTTCTTTTTTTTTCTGTGCTTTATAGTTCTCTTAGTTTTCAGTGAAACAAAAAGAAATTGAAGTTCTGGACGACTTGCACACTCTTTGCTATACCTACTTTAACCAATTATTGTAGATATAAGTATATGCTAAAGGTATGGTTTACTTTTACGTTCAAAGTTTTTATCTGTTATTAAAAGTGTTATCACTTAATAATGTTCTGATCAACGAACAAAACAATTCATACCTTCTGCAATTTGACGTTACTAAGTCCGTAAAAGTATAAAGGCAAAATTTCCAACTCATGTGTCTTATAACAGTCATTGTTATGTATGTGTTAATGAAATACGGGAAGGCGGGGCGGGGGGCGTATAATCAACTACTACGCATGGTGTATTGTGTCAACAAACGTAATTTTTTTTTTTGGATAACATTGTAAAGCCTTACCTTAATATTTAGTTATGGGTGATATTAAAAGAAGAAAATACGTGTTTTTCGCGTTTTTTTCAAAGAATATTATATAATTTGGGATGGTGTTTATAAATGAGCCCTGTATATATTTTTATGTGTCGCGATTTAAATCACGTAATCAAGTAATTTAAATATATAAATTACTTCTTCTATTCCTTAGTTTTCAAATTGCCAAAGTGAGACAAATTTTTAGGAATAATTTATCACATACATACAGTTACGCCTTTTTTGCGCACAAATCACAGATTTCCACTTTCCACAATGCTGACATACATCTCTCGCTTCTTCAATTCTGATCAGACCTTTCAAACAAGCTCGTTAGTTAAGTATACTTTTGTCCTGCCTTTTATCAGGATATCTTCCATTTGGTCCCTGAAAGTTAGCCTTTTTTTGCCTTCACCAACTTGTCCATGCACATTTCATCCATGTTGATGATGATGTCCATCCTTATATAAGTACTTGTCTTGTTAATCTTCTTTCGTCCTCCTCTTTACACGTCAAACCAGCTAAAGCATCCCGTTTCCTATCTTTGTCACTATATCTTCTTTCACACTACACCACTCTTATATCTTTACTATCCTTCGAATAATACTGATTTTATTATGTTACACTCAAGCCCAATTTTATATGGAAGTCGCTCCGTCTCCTTTAAAAACATCCGAATCTTTATGCATAGAACTACTGAGGTTTAATTAAGGGTAAACGAAAACGACAGGATTGTAAACGCACTAGTAATAATTTTCACAATTGGGTATTAATTATGATGAGCAGTAATCATAAGGCAGATCGTATTATCAACATCGTTACATGACACAACTGCCTATTTTTATATAGGTATCTTCATATAGAAAGTAGCAAATTCTTTTTCGTATGGTCAAATAGTAAACAGCGTCAACAGCACCACCTCATAATGATCAATCTCCTTTTCGATCTTTAACGCACAAGGTCGCCTACAATAATTGTGCAATATGTTTTGGAAGTTATCTCTCAGTTGATCGCCATTCATAATGCAACACGAACAAAGTTTCCTAAATTATGCAATCAATTCTTACAAATTGAAATCACTTGGCGCACCACCCGCTGTTCCACCGTACTATCAAAGGTGCCAATAAATACTTATTGGAATATTTTGTTCGCGTTCACCTTTCGTAACTTTGAATACCTAGTTTTGATACATACTTTTGATATTTCTAGGAAGACATCATCCGCCTTGAGGTTATAGGTCTAATAGAATGATTCGGAATTGTTTTGTACAAAAAAATCACTTGCACTCTTATTTTAGGTAGGTAGGTAATTACCGAAATATTTGTTCTATTCCAACATCGTACATATTGTTTTGGAAATTTTCAGTTGTTTTCTAAAAAAACACCTTGAGATATCCAGAAGAAACGATAAATAGGTGTGCTGCAAAAACAATGATACCCAGCAACTAACAAGTAACTTTTGCTACCACTCAATTACAGAAAAGTGTCATGATAATGACGATACTCGGAGGGAAAATTTGTTCTTTATTGAGAGAATTACTCGAACATTAGAAATTTTGAAATGTAAACAAATATTACTGATAATCAAACAGTATTTTATTTTGGGCTAGGAGAGAAATAAACCATAGATAGGTACCTACTTCCTTCTAAGCGCACTTACCCCCTTTAAGAATGATTTTTTGAAAGTGTTTAGTAAGTTAGTGTACTTGACGCTAATGTTATGTTTTATGTTGAACTGTTGTAGAACTGTATTTATTTACACTATGGCTATGGGTTAAAGGATATATAACTACTATAGCTTACTGCTTACTTAAATTGGATCCCAGATTAATCTATTGGATCAATACTATGATGCAAAGAAGACTCATTCCCTTAATCGTGAAATAACCAAATCAAATACGATTACATGGTAGGAGTAACAGAAAAACAAAACTGGATAATAAAATAATGAACATCAAGAGTCACTCGAATAAAAGTTAGCTAATTTACCAAGTCTTAATAAAAGTAGATGATTATGTGTTGTAATAGTCTACACCGTTAATACCGTTGACAAGAAAGATGAGTACTTATAGGATTCCTAATAGGTACTTACCTACTAGTCCTCTTATAGGTGACCGTTAAAACTGGCATTGGACACATAAAGATGTCCTGCTAGTACACAATTAATTGATTACCTACCAAGCTTGCCAGCTTTACGGATTCAACTACGTAAACCCTGTTAAATACACTCGTAAATTGTCATATTAAACAGCGCGTTATTTATGTAGGTACTTACATATCTTCCACTGGCGTTGCATTAAGACATTACTGTCTAAGAAATTGAGTTCTAAGCCTTAACTAATACCTACTTTTGATATTACATATTACGTTTCATTTCCTTGATTTTCTGTTGTGGATTGATGTAAAATTACTCAACGCAAGCATTAAGTAAACGTTAAACAATAAGTACGAACGATTGCATTGTTGGTTGGTCCTTCCGTGAAATACTGAACGGCCTTTATCGGATACCGTGGGGAGCGGTGCGATCATGGCAGCAGATATTACCTGTCTACGGAACACCGTGCCTGTAATAACATGAAATAGTATGGAGTGCAGGGCATTACGGTTGGGTTATTACCTATCAGATGCTGTGCTCCCGGGAACGTGCCGCGTGCTAATGTGACTCCGGAACGATTCCGATTTGTTATCGCGAGCATTGAGACCCCAGAAACACAGTAAGTACTGCTTTTATATAATTTGTAACGGCAATAAACGGTTCAAGAATACGATTAATTCGTTGATGTGTTTAATTCATGATATCAAAATAAATATTTTTAGTTTACCTCTTTCGTAATATACCGGGTGATTGACTCTTGGGCGGTGCCATCTTTCCCGTTAAACGACAGAAATGGACTGATCAAAGCGAAATTTGTAACTATTTCTCCTATCTTTCATGATTCAAGGGGACTTTGAAATTTGGTCAGGTCTGCTCTGGTCAGGTAAGCTTTCTAGCTTACCTGACCAGATACTCCGTAACCACTCGGTTATTGAAGCTTTATATCTAACAACAATTAATGTTTTCTAACATTTGTGATTAAAGATTACTCCAAAAAGATAAGGGTCACCTTCATACTAACTGTCGGATAACATTTTAGGCAAATAATAATCTGCGAAATATTCATTTTTAGAGTTGGCTCAACCTAGGCTGTTTCCTAGTTCCAGGATCATTGCGAAGTTTTCAGAATGCGAAATCGGGAGTTTGATAAGTAGATTAATAGACACCAGTCACTTTAAGATTTTGATGGGTCATCATTACATTTATATTATAATTCTATACAACATTATGATTGTCGGTCTATTCATAGTGACATAGTTCACCGATGAGAACACGTCATTTTTATTGTAAATGATACATAATCACAGTTAAGTACAGTAATCATGATTATTTTAGGATCAATTGTTTAAGATTATAACGGCTTAATATAGAATCGATAGCAGTTCCAATCGATTGTTTAACCCCATTTGACCTGTCTTATTGAGCCGTGAATCGTTTTGCACTTTGTCTCCACATAAAGGCCACGGTCAATGTTACGAGTTCACAACGTGCGATAATTTTGCACGATGTACTTTAAAGTTATTTGCGTTTTGTATGAGATGTGGTCTGTATGTCTGTTTGAATAGATATATGGAATGGCGAAATAGAATTTTTATTACAGTGAAATACACATAAAAAAGATAGTTATTTCTGGTACTATATTTTACTTTATTTATAAAATACAAAATGATTTTTATGCCATGTGAGCATTTACAATGCGTGTATTAAACGACAAAACTACGCTATGACTTCGCAGGTCCTACATCGGGTGACCTTGTATCGAAAAGAAACCGCAAGAACAAAGGCGAGGGCTATTTTATTCTCTCTTTATTACGTGTTTATAAAACATTTAAGAAAAATTCTCTTGTACTACCAAGACGTAAAAATTTACCATTACAATGAACGGATTTTATCCTACTTTCATTACAAAATAAAAAATAAATAGAACGAGACGAATAACTCCACGCATTCTTGTCTTTTAAATTATCAGCGATATGGTAATAACCTTTGCTCACTAGTTTTTTTATGACATTTTTAAACTTTTCAACGGCACTTCAGTAAGATTGTGTGGAACTTTGTTATCAAAAGTTAAACCTCTACCCACAATGACTCTCCTGATTTTTAAGCTTTAACCTAAGAACAGAAAGTTTATTTTTGTTTTAAGTATGAATCGTGATGAAAGCTCTTTTTATAAAAGTGTCAAAGTATTTCCGTACATAAGTAGATAATATTTTCTTAGATATTTTGAAAAGCTACTCTTAATATATTTATTTCCTAAAAAAATTGTCGAAGAGACTCACTGGTTCGCCGGTTGCATATGGCGCACACCGTTTTTTTATTGAACCATAATTAAATCTTCAATATTGGCAGCCGGCAAAGCCCCACAACAACAGTTTATAAGTGCAGTTCATAAATCTAGCAGTTAAAACTCTATATAAATGAGTATTAACTAATAGATTTTATATAATATACAATAATCTCGGCTAAAAAAGCAAATAACAGTGTATTATTTAATCAGGAATGTTACAAAGAATGATTGCAACAATTGCATCCCATCTTACCACAGCGTTGTTCATCAAATACAGCAATTACCGTGAATAAAAATCTGATTTGATTCATGGTTCGCTTTTTGAGTTGCCTAGAGTCCAGGCCCGCAGTAATCCAGGAATAGATAATAATGTAATTCGCCATTACACGGCGTAAATTCCTGTAATAGCGATGTAATTTCCCTCCGCCTGCTAAAGCCTACCATAGACGATAAGTTTAACTTCTATGCATAACTGCACCTGTGCCGTTTATTTTTTTACTTCTTTCATTTTAAAAAAAGTTTATTTTTTTACTTCTTTCATTTAATGACACCTATTAATGTCGTGTACTTGCAAGATTAAGTCTGGTTTAACAGATATCTTTATAACAAATTTTCAAATATTGCAGAGCAATGTTGCTGATCACAAAGACCTGTCGAATGCGTCATACAAGGTTCATTTCGTAGGTGACAGAAACGGTTAACAAAACAGCGCCAGCGGGCGTTATATTTCCGGTAAACATTTTTTTATAAAAAACTAACTATTATTTTTATATTTAAAATTAAACGCCCAAGAACTTGTAATATAGCGAAAATTATTGACTCAATTCGAGTTTGCTCTTCGTTATGACCTAAATAAACGCACCAGTCGCACATTTACAAAGTTCTTTAAATGTATAAGAGATAACAATAAGAGTCATAGACTTATGTATTAGACACGCCTTTGTTCCATTTGCCAGAATGATATGGATTCACATTCCGTATGAATTAAATCTTTTTAACATATTTATTATTATTTAAACAAGAAACAATCAAAACATTTTAATATAACATCATATTTGTTTTTTCGAATGTGGTGAGCTTGAACGTCCTAATAGCATAGTGAGATTCCATGAACTTGCCACGTTTACATGGCAAATAGATATTTTTTTCTTTTTCGAAACTAATATCTCGCTATAGAAAATTCCATCTTAGATGAATCTCAAATTAAAGCCTGACTATTATGCCCAAATGAAGTGATGACAGAGCGCTTATGTAACGCACTAAAGCTTACCGTTCCCTATATTAATTTGTATTATGGGATACAAATACAAAAAAAGGAATCTGTCAAATCCACTCAATAAAATAAATTAAAATTTCTTAATATATATGATACTATTTATTGAGCGAAGCTCTGAAAGAGTGAAACTCTCTTTTAGGCAACTCACAAATTTCACTTGTCTCCCTCCTGCTATTTAACGGTTCAACCGATTCGAACGGATTTTGGCATGAACATACATAATTATAACCTGACGGACATGACAAAATTCAAAAGCTGATCGCAGCCAAACCGCTGAGACTACATTGATGAAAATTGGCGCCAAAACTCACATCGTGGTCGTGACCAACGTGCAAGTTTTGACATCGGACATACCAGAGAGGCAACCAGTTTGGTGCGCGATGTTTTCGAGGCAATTGTTAATGATTAAGGTGAGGTCAGGTAAGGTCAGGTGGTGAGTTTAGGAAAGGTAGTGCTTCGCTCAGTATTTGCAAACAGGAGCATGCATTGCAGACCTAGTATACCTATAGATACTTGAAGGCCTACACATAAAAGTAACTTACATGGAAAACAACCAGTCTTTGAGCATGAAGATATAATAACAGTATGACCTAGTAAAATGGCCCTAAGACAGTAAAGTATAGTTCCCTAAGAAAAATATAGTTTATGCAAATATCCAAATTGTTTCAGAAGTTAAGCGGAAATTGAACCCACATCCTCTAGCTATCCGGCTAAGTACTCTTCCAACTGAACTGCCGAGGCCTTGACAGACCCGTTGAATATTCCCAAGTGTTTCCTAAGCAGACACTAGCGCCATCTCTTTATGTTCTAGGTATTACTACCTACAATATCAAGGTATATAATAATTAGAGACCGGATTATATGCATTTGCATATTCGCATTTGCATTTGCGTATTTTAGCCATTCTCAGCGGTAATAGCATATTTATTTTATCGGTACATTTACAATATTTTTCACTTACCCTGCGTTCCGAGATGCGACCAAATTTAATAACAGTCACAAAATATAAATATAATATAATTGTGACTTTTCCTGTATTTCGGAACGCAGTCAGTCAGTGGCGTAGAGTGGGGGGGGGGGGGGGCGCAGGGGGCGGCCCGCCCCGGGCGGCAGAAGGCCAGGGGGAGCAAATTGTCGTTAGTAAAGCGGTTGGGTAGAGTTCAAATGTTTCCAACTTCAGTCTGCTTATTGTTTTGGCTCCCGCATCCCGCATTACAGAAATAAAAATGTCATTTCATGTTGTTCATCGTTCAAAAACTTCATTTCAAAAATTAGGAAAGTAGTAATTGAAGTAATCCGTATTAGAAAATGAAACGAATTAAAGAAAGCGCAGTGCGGCATCAGAAAGTTAACCAGAGAGTGGTACTATAAACCGTTATCTAACGATGAAAAAGATCTTCGAAGATGGATGGCATATTCGCCATCGAAACAATCCTTGTTTTGTTTCTGCTGCAAACTGTTCGGCAATTCCAACTCGAATTTCAGACCTACAGAGGGACTTAACAAATGGTGGAAGTTGAATCGAAGAAAAGGAGAGCATGCGACCAGCCTTGACCATCAGCGAAATTTTTTGAACTGAATTGAGTTGGAAATTCGCCTGCACCGTAAAGTAACTACTGATCAAAAGCAACAAGAAGTTTTCGAAAGTGGGGAGAAGAAGTGGAGGGATATACTGTACCGGTTGTTGGATATCATCCGATTCGTATCCAAACAGAATCTTGCCTTCAGAGGATATCGCGAGGACTTTCGAGATGATAGTGGCAATCGCGGGAACTTTCTAAAGTTGGTGCACCTTCTATGACCAAATCAAATCAAATATGACCCTCTCCTCATGGAACACCTGACAAAAATCAAGCTTGGAGCACCAGTATCAGTTTCATACCTGTCACCAGAAACCCAGAATGAGTTCATAAACCTTCTGGGACAGCAAGTTCAATCAACCATTCTCCGACGTATCCAAGAAGCGAAGTATTTTTGTGTACTCTTTGACAGAACACCAGTCATCTCTCACAAAGATCAAATGAACCAGATTCTGCGATATGTACACATCGAAGAAGAAGAAGTCACCGTTGTGGAATCGTTCATCAAATTTTTCGAACCATAAGGAAAACTGTAGAAGACCTCAGCAACGATAGCATCGCAAAGATTGAATCCGACGGACTGGACATTCAGAATTTGCGAGGACAGGCTTATGACAACGCTGTCACGATGACCGCAGCAGTGATGATCTGGTTGAAGTTGCCATTGACTACGCTAAGACTACCGAGAGGTATTCGCATCAGTCGTCAAGATCAATTAAGAAATAACGACTAGATTCCAGCAAGTTCAAGAGATAGCGGACAAGTTCGGATTATTGAAGCCAGCGAAACTTTTGGACAGCGAGTACGAGTGTGATCTTTCCCACGTGTTAGACAAGGAGGAGTTTCAGATGGAGCGGAAGCGGCTCCAACAGTTTGTCGCCAGTTCTGATTCAGACGCTGATATAAGGGACAAAGGACCACTGAAACTACAGTTCATTCAGAAATTGAATTTGGGAATCTCAGTTCCGAATACAGTCATCTTGATTCGTCTATAGGTATTTGACCTTAGCTATCAGTATCGCTAGTTGTGAGAGAAGTTTTTCGACGTTGAAGCTAATCAAAAATTATCTCAGCTCCACTAGACTATTAAACTTGGCTATATTGTCAATAGAACAAGAACTGACTGCCAATCTTGATTTTGACAAAGTTTTTTTACGACTTCGCTGCTCTTAAGGTTTGAAGAATCCGTTTATAAAACCGTTTATCCTATTTTACCTACAATAAAATACTTTTTGCGTGTGAAATGATGTTTTGAAAATTTTATTTTAGTTTTGTGTCGATTGGGGGCGGCAAAATGGCTCTCCCGCCCCGGGCGCCCAGATGGCACGCTACGCCACTGCAGTCAGAAGCCGCGCGTGTCTTTTGGTTTGACAGTTACGATAATAAAATGAAAGAGACAGAAGAACGTCGCGCTCGCCTACTACAAAGTCGTAGTTTGAAAACATATTGAACAATAACCCAGGTTTACAAAGTTTGTGTCAAATTGATAGTTTTATTAATGGGACGGCAGAACTTTGCCAGAAACTATAAGTGCTAACATAGCACCCAAGTTCAAATTCTGCCCAGTTACCTCAGTGTATGTGGAGCTAACCTTTTCCACTTACAAAAATATTCTAAATGATCGTAGAAACAATCTTACCACTGAAAATTTAGAAAAATATTTGATTGCTTACATCTACAATTTTTTTAAATAATTTCAATGTCATATAATGTTACTGTACCTATTATCGCCTATCAAAAATTAATTTACTAATTGTATGTTGATTTTGAAATAAAAGAAATGAATACTTACTTTTCTATTTTTTTGGGATTCCTAAAATTTATCATTTATTTTCGCATATTCTACCAATTTTCGTGCATATTTCAAGCATTGTTTATGCATATTTGGATTCATATAACAAGCTTTTTATTTTTTTTATTTATTTAGGTTAAAACAGTATTGAAATAAAAAGTTGTTTACAAATTCTCTTATTGAATAATAATAATAATAATGGAAACTAAAACTTATTTCAACACCAGCAACATTTACCACAGCTTTATTATATAAAATAAATTTACAAACATGTGCTGAGAGAGGGAGTAGGTATACAAATAATAAGTCATATTTCGTACATGCAAAAAAAATAATTAAAATCTACTAATCAAAATCTACTTATTAAGATCTAATTTCAGGGCAAGATCTTTATATGTTTTAAAATTATAAAACAACTAGCTTTCCGCCCGCGGCTTCGCCCGCGTGGAATTCGGTTATATTGCGGTATAAAGCACAACTATAAGAAAACTTCTCATTCCCACGGAAAAATCTAAGAAGCATGATGTAACGCTGGATACAAAATTCTTATTATTCATTCCACTTCTTACGTATCTTAAAAAAACACTTCGTTACCACGTTTTAAAAAACACCCAGCGCCATCTTTCGCATACCTCTAGAACTAAATAGCGTAAGCTATCATTCCACTTCTTACGTATTTTAAAAAACACATCGTTACCATGTTTTAAAAAACACCCAGCGCCATCTATCGCATACCTCAAGAACTAAATAACGTAACTAATACTTATACCAATTAGTAATTCGTTGAGTTTAGGGATTTCAGGATAAGTCGATGTAAAAAAAAAATCGGTTTTTTTTTTTTTTTTTTTTTTTTTTTTTTTTGTTTTTTTTTGCCTGTAAAGTCGGTTTTACGGGCGAAGATTTTACGTGACAACGTCTTTTTCTCGGTAGAATATTTATTGATATGAATATAATTAAATTGCACAATGCGCGCGGCAGACCGATCATAGTTGAGTGGGAGAGAGACGCAAGGCATTCGGCGGGCCTCTCTCTCGTTCGGTGACTCATCGTAACGTTACCGAGCGTTACACTTTTTCATAAGTGACTCCCAGCCGCAACCAATTTATAAGACGTTATCACGTCAAAACAATTTAGACGATAAAACAAATTGAACGTCATCCTTCGAGAATTCCTCATTTTCGAGGATTCAATTTCGTATCATTTAGCTTCAAAATTTACATGTTCATATTCGTTTGCAACATATAAGTAGATGTAAAGAAACAGTTTAGACGATAAAACAAATTGTTTACATATGACCTACCTAAGACCTTTTAAACGACACACAGCGCCATCTACAATCCATCCATCAAGCATACAATATTTTTGCTTTTCCTCGGGAATATCAATTTTTTCCAGGATAAAAAGTACCCTATTATTTAATCCGAACTTTTATCTTTACGTCTGCAAAATTTCAAAGCAATCGGTTCAGTAGTTACGGCGTGAAAGCGGAACAAACAAACAAACAAACAAACTCACTTTCCGGTTTATAATATTAGTAAGGATATTTAAAGCAAAAACATAATGAGCAGATATTCAAGAATTGTATTAAAGGTATATAACATTTGTAGGAGCTATGTGATTATGTGGCATATAATCCGGTCTCTTATAATCATTTTTATACAATATAAACAAGTATAGATAAAGAAGAAACTACTGTATTTTTTTTATTAAAGCATTAAACTGCTAGATTTGGGTGTCTAACTGAATCATTACTAGCAAAAAATAACTTATCTTAGGTGTCGGACTAGACTCGAACCCACATCCTCTCGTAATTTGGACGTACGTACTCGTCCACCTCTTCCAATTGAGCTACTGAGACCGTGACTGGACTAAGTGATCAACGATGACCGACTTTTGCGTATTGCTGATTCTGACCACTTTTACGCGTTCCTTTATTCGACATACTATTTTTAGCTTTGCCTGGCCCATATATAAACAACTTACTTATAGTTATGCTATTACAACTGCCTTACTTAATGCTGAATCCTAGGGAAAGTGCGTTTTTTTTTATTTTTCTTTTATTATTCATAAACGGGCTCTAATATATTGTAATTAAGAGAAGAAATTGCTGAAGACGAGGTTGTGTGGACTCTGCACCCTTTGCCTTACCTTACGAAAAAATCGTATAGAAGTAAAAATTGACACTAACAAACTGGCAAAAATAAATATCATCGGCAAATACGAGATAATTTATTTATACCTATATAATTTCACTAAGCCAAATATTTGATCAGAATGGGTAACTGGAAACTAGAAGTCGGTAGAATGGCAATGTACATGTCGTTTCCAGTGTTTCTTTTCCACTTTTTTAACCAGCCGACTTACTTTGAGGAATGGGTAACCAACACCAAGCGACAAATCTTCCCTCCGGAAAATGTACAAGATAGGGAAGACATCCAAAACCTCATTAGAGAAATGAGAAAAAAGCAGATGCAGAAGCTTGAGGGCGAATAATGGAAATATAATATTAAGAGATGTCAGCATGGTCTCTATTTTTGTGATGTATATTACAGAAGTGCATATTAATTATAGTCCAGTTGTATATTTAAACCTTTTATTTGTATTAAATAACCTTGATAAAATGCTTTTATTTTCCTTTTACTGGTATGTCATGTGTATTTTTTTTATCATACTTGGGAGACACCTAGTTTTGTTAAGCCAAAACAATATTATGAATAGTAACAACAAAAACAATACTTTTTTTATTCAACTTGTTTATTAAACTTTATTTACTTGGAAATAATAAAATTACTGGTTTTAACTTACTGATTTATGTAACCATAAATTAACAATTTTTATAAATATATAAAAGTCATTTTCTTCCTTTTGCTAGTCACTAATTGGTAGAAATGGGTACCTGAATTTATGTATTGCCTATGACAATACAGTACATTGTATTAAGCCGGGATTAAAATACCTACATTAATTTCCTTTTTAATTACCTAGGATAGGTTTTAATCAAAAAAATCATTATCAGACTATTCAATGTCCATCACGCAGGGAAGATGTGCAGACCTCCTCTATGATGTGGTCTCAGTGTAACATATTATCTTCTGAAGCATGGATGAAAAAACTTACTTTTTTATGATCTAAAATTAAGGCAGAATTCAAAATCTATTCTACTTTAACTCTTTTTTTTCTATAATTAAAACCTAATATTAGTCCAAGCAATGTTGAGCAAAAAGATGCATAGATAACATAACCAACTCCCATATATTGACCTATAAAACCAGCTATCATAGGTGCTACCACTCCTGTCAGCGATCTAACACTATTTGATGCACCAATCAATGTGCCTCTATGCTCACCTTGACTACGCTTTAAAATCATTTCTAATGTAACTAATCTGCCTACAGCATTGCCAATTGCTAGAGGTATTAACCATACAACATAAATAAATACATTAATGGAAAGTATTAGTCCTAATAATGATAAAGACAATAACACAAAAACATGGAAATTTCTTAAACTATAGTCATGATCATGCTTGTAAAAGCTATTTATGAAACCCATAAAAAAACTTGATACAGATCCTATAACTCCTTGGAATGATATTACATAGCCAACATATTTTGGAGTTAAGTCATATTGAGTTTTTAAATATAAGGCATAATTGGAATAATAAATTGCCATGGCAAATCCTATAAGAGCCTTAAACATGAAAATATCCCAATATTGTGACCACTCAACTTTATACAATTCAATCACAGTTTCCTTAATACTGCTTAATATTACAGAATGTACTATGGTAGTTTGGCCTACTTTTTTCTTCTGTTTCTTTTTTGTGTAAATTTTAGATTTCGGTAAAAAGTATACCAATCCTGCAAAAATAAAGATTTTAAATAGAATTTTGTTGATATGTAAATTATTAAAGACCTGAGTGATTAATTAAGTACCTGAGTTAGCTACAAAGCAAATTCCAACAATAACTGCTATTAGTGTAAACCCATTATTGGGATAATCCTCAGCTATATGTCCCCCTATAACAGGACCCAAAGTTATGCCAACACCTGATATTGCAGCCATTCTTCCATAAATTGCAGATTGCTCCTTTTCACTCTTTTCATAATCTGGTACCAAAGCTTTAGTCAGCATTTGAGTTTGTTTGAATAGGCCTGAAGAAAACATTTTTATTTTAAACATTGAACCATTGAAATGTAATATATGTATATTAATATATTATTCAAAGTCTACCTAAAATAGCTCTAATAATCAAGATAACTATGACATTTTCTGTAAATCCCAAAGTAGTGTATACTGCAGCACATATTAATAAAGTGAACATCAATATTATTTTTCTGCCTTTTAAGTCACTGAGCGTTCCCTGTAATAACATATTATAAAAGTTTTGATTTAAATGCTCAAACATTTATACGATATAAGCATTATACTTACAATTAGCGGTCCAGATGCCAACTGAAAGCTGGCATAAATAGATCCAAGTAAGCCAACATAAATGTGATCAACGCCCATTTTTCGTACATGGCCAGGCACCAGAGGCACAATCAAACCAACTGCTAAAAGGTCCTAAACAAATATAACATACATACTTACTTATTGGAAACACTTAAACATCGTAACACCGACCTGGTGTTGATGGTGTTGACATACATGCATAAGTTACTGGATTATAAGCTGACATACCAAGAAAGCTACTGCTTGAAGAAGGCATATCGATAAATCCATGGTTAAGGTTTAAAATAAAGACTCTTATTTTAGGTTTTCGTTATTATTTCAGTTGCATTTTTTTCCTTTTACTAAAATCTTCGTTGTCTTTCAATTTTACTTGCTGTTGGCATAGTACTAAATACTAGTAGAGCTGTAACAAACCGTAGGTATGTATTCGTGACTGAGTAACGGGTGCGCCATCTAGTACCGAGTAACGAAACGTTACACACGAATGCATTTCGTTACTCGTATTATGAGTACCAACACTATTTCAGTTTACGCAAGTACCGTTGATGCGTAAAGTTAAACTTTGCTAATCGTATGTTGACGTGATAACGTCTTATAAATTGGTTGCGGCTGGGAGTCACTTATGAAAAAGTGTAACGCTCGGTAACGTTACGATGAGTCACCGAACGAGAGAGAGGCCCGCCGAATGCCTTGCGTCTCTCTCCCACTCAACTATGATCGGTCTGCCGCGCGCATTGTGCAATTTAATTATATTCATATCAATAAATATTCTACCGAGAAAAAGACGTTGTCACGTAAAATCTTCGCCCGTAAAACCGACTTTACAGGCAAAAAAAAAAAAAAAAAAAAAAAAAACCGACTTTTTTTACGTATGCGCGCGCTTATTCAGTGAATTTATAAACGTACGTTACAAAGAACGGTGTTTGTTTATTAAGTAAAGTATAATTAGGAAATTCGTCGTCCAAGATTTTTAGTGTTTATTAAAGGTATTGTGTGTTTAGGCAAAGTTTGAGATTGTAACAGAAACAAGGTAAGAAAGTATTTTTTACAAATTAGAAATATGTGTTTTTGTATTTTATTATCGCGTAATTTCACGTTTTTTTGGTCTTATCTTAAAAAAGACGTGTCTAAATGAGCTCTAATGAGATTTTATTCTTGGTTAACAAAAGCTCTTCATTATCAAAAGTCTGGTTCAAAATACAGAAAAGTGAAAAAAATTACCTGACACAGCTTGGTTGTAATGTATAATTGTTTTCTACAAATCACGAATGTTGCGACGCCGCGACGTCATACTGTACGCGTACGCAATACGATTCGATTCGTTGCTCTAATATATGGTACATAACATAGCACGTTATAAGGTAACTCAAATAACGATACGATAGTAACGCGTACTAATTGTTATAGTAACGAATACATACAGGTACGCTTTTTTTCGTTACTTTACAGCCCTACTACATACTTTTTGTTGGCATTTTTTAATTAGGTAGGATAAGAGTACAATAGCCAGTGTTGCTAAATCTGTATAGACAACCATGAAAATCTGTATGAAATCTGTATTTAGTTTTAACAAGAGAAACAAAAGCACCAACGTGACGCTTCCCGCTCCCGCCAAAAAGTCCTAAATGAAGACTAATCTGTATGGGCTTTGTACCTTATGGTAAAACCTCAGCGTGTCTTGGCCTGGCCGAAAACTGTATAGTTTGTTTTTCAGCGCTGGTAAGCGCTCGCAAGCGCTTTATTCTGGCAAACACAAGGATAGTCAATCATTTTAATAAAAAATAAATTATTATTTAGATTGCCATCTTTGTTCTTAAAACTAACTACTACTACTTTTAACTATGAGTAATCTAAAGCGACTAGTAAGTATTTGTGGAAGACAATTAGTAACAGAATATATAACTAACCTAATGGGTATAAATATCCAGCTTTTACTATGTAGGTATTACAAAGCTTTAAGAAACTGCACCAAACAAGAAAAAAGGTTTTTGCTGGAGATGAAAATGCGTTGAAAGCTGCTAGGATAAAGATAAATGAAGAATATTCTAAGAACAAAAACGTTACAGATGAAGGGGCTATTAAAGAGGTAATTAGACAAAATCTTCACAACTCATTAAAAATACAATTTCTTATCATTGCATAGCACATCAAGCACTTCCTCACCTATTTCTTTAGTTCTCAATTCCACCAAGATACTGCCTTCTTGCAGTGTATGGCTTTTATTATATAAACAAGGATACAACAATAATAAGGGTATAAATATATACACAAACAAAGTGCTCATAATATTGTATCTTTTTCACAAAAGTCAGCATTGTTACTCTTACTCTTTGCATTCAAGTAGGTATCTACTATTTTCGAATCAATTGCCTTCAAGACATCTTGTGTCAATGTATTAGCGCTTACATGTGTCTTGATTTTTACTTTTGGCTGGATAACTGGTGAAAGTAATGCCAATAGGCTTTCTCTGACCTCTTGATCAAAGATTTCAAACTCAGATAGCATTATTTTTGTCATTTTAATACATTTTTTTAATAAAAAGTAACCCAATCAATGTTTTAGATGATAAAATTTGGAGAAGACGTAGCTAATGAATTGAAGACTCAAGTCATACAAGCTAAAGAAGTTAAGCCTGGAATTTATAGTAAGTAAACATTATTTGTATTCATATACTTCAAAAGCTTATATATGAACTGGCTGTTACCCGCGACTTTGTTCGCATGAAAATTTATCGTATTTATATGTCGTATCCCATTAAAACCATTCACTCATTTTTGCTTGATTATGTAAAAAAACTTTTGGTCATAGTGGCATCTGTAAAATAACTTTTTTCCAAGAACAACAGTCCTCTGTCTCATTTAACAGCCCCCTCTAATGATTATTTAGAAAATCGCTTATAACTCAAAAAATACATAAAAATGCAGTGGCCCTCCTTATCTAACTAGAATACTTTTAATTTTTTTTTCAAAACAAATCACGATTTTTTGGCATATGTTCAAAAAAATTGCCAGGACAGCATTTGTATGAGACCTGTATGAGCTTACAGAGAAATGCCCATAATTGTTATAGAGTTCCAAAATATGCACTTTCTTTTGATGTGTGGCTCGAACTCGAACTACGCTTCAGAGCAATTTATTGCCTAATAATTAAAATAATGCTTGTTAAGTAATAATTTTAGTTTATAAGTATTTGTTAGCTGTTTATTATCATTTGCATTAAACTGTGCACAAGAGCAAGAAAAGAAAAGAACAGGTTTATCTGTAGGTACTTGAATTCTTAACAATGTACACTTTTATGGTAAAAACATTTGCTACCTTTATTTAATTGAAGAGAGTATGTCAACCTGTAATCTCTTGATCTAATTAAACTTTAATTCTTTTGAAATATGTAACTATACGACTCCCCACATGGTCATGTAGTTTGAATTAACATACCTGAACAATCTGTATGTCACCCGAACAGAATGTCACTTTTTGTTTTTTTTTTTTTGTATCTACATAATTAGGTGTCATATTAACATGAATCTCATAGTAAGACATACTAATTACCATTCCATATCCACGATTTCTGTATTTGCGGTATATTTCCGTAACATATACCCCGCGAATAAAGAGATTTTCCTGTATTTCATAAAATTGATGAATACAACAGCTGAGAAATTACTTTTTTTGTGACATTCTTTCTACTGGTCAAAAATCATCTGGTAATACCCCAATGCACCTTATATATGTAATTAGTAGGATCTATTTTAGAATTGAAAATCAACCTTAAGATAAAAAAGTAAAAAAATACACTTTCAATTTTAATATAATAACATTCATGTATAGTTTGTTTAATTTATTGTTATTTACAATTCTTTTTTGTTACAGTGGCTAAAATAACTGACGAAACGGCGAAACTGGAAAACATACCATTTAATGAAAATGCTATAATAGAAGAAAATGTACAAAAAAGGCGCTGTTGTCAAAATAAATCAGAAAATAAATAAATACCCAGTAACTAATAATGAGACTTAGAAGTTATAGTGCCTATTAGTAACAGGTCAACCTAGGTAATGAAAAATATCTAACTTGAATACCCAAATTCAATTTAATTTGTTGTCATCAAATAGTAAACAACATTAAATCATAACTTAATGTCTTTAATTTGAAAAAGATAATTACCTAATTATGTATATGACATGTAAAAATACAGTCATTAGAGATTTTAAGTCCCTACATGCCTATATTTATTTAATTAATATATAGTATTAATAATTTATTTGGTTTGTTTAAAATATATTGCTAAATGAAATAATTCCTTATAATACCTTAGATTATGCATAGCTCTGATAAAATATACAATGTGTCACTTTTTGCAGTCGAATTAGGTCAGGCAAAGGCACTATCTGACCAAATGTACAGAACATTAGTCAGTTTTTTCGAAAACATTTCGTTTATGAAATACCAGGATTTTAATTTTATGAGAATATGAAACTATATTGATGATGTGTTTAAATTGGTTTCAATCATTAATAGGAAATCAGTCTTTATCCTTGTGAACCGGCCGCTAGTGATTGTTAGGGCCTACACAACTTTGCGCAGCCGAAAGAAAATAAGTTTGTTAACGAAAACTAACGTTTACAGCTGCAATTTTACCTTAACGTTTAAACTTACCAAAGGAAAACTTATCTGATTCGTTCAAACTTAAAGAATGAAATAAAAAACTTTTTACTTGTTACCTAACGCGTTTTATTTGGACAACAATTATTTAGTTAGTGTATTTATTATTTAATTTTAACAAAATGGAATTTTCCAGGGAAACTAACAAAAACTATCAACTCTGTCGAAAACTTTTTTATTTAATTTTGCTCAAATAGTAACATCGTTGTTGGATTTGATGTAGGCATAAAAACTTAAGAGGGTTGACGAGGGTTGCCAACTATACTATCAAAAACAGTATTATACTGTCCTTTACCCCATCATACTTTTACTTTCGAACAAAAATAAAGTATAGAGAATATTGTTTGCAGCTTATTTTGTACTCAAAGCAGAAAAACATTAAAATGTTTTGCAGAGTGGGGGCAACCATGATTTCAGATCGAAACTGACAATGTTCATTTCTGTCTCCGACCGTAACATGCTGTTTTTATTGTAGAATAAGATGGCAACTCTAGGGTTGGCACTCTACTGTTTTGGTATTATGTAACCAAAGTAAATATTTCGATTAGTGAGACTGACTGATAATTTGTCCGGGTTCTATGAATGCTAACTTGCCGCATTCGGGATTATAAAGGTATTTTCAAATAGGATGTATACACTCTTTATTTTTTTAAGACATTATTTTCATCGTCTTCGTCCGGAACGGAATATTATATCAACAGTGAAATATGTTCAAATATTTGCAAGGTGGCCGAGGACGGCTCACGGGTCATGGGTAAACAAGAAAATACTTTAATTTACTTTAATTTTAATCAAATAAATGCTATTGTTACTTCGTTTTAAATATTTATCACTAGTATCCCAAATATCCATATTATCAAGATTTATTTAGGTCTTATTCAAATCGTGCAAGTCAAGCTCCTCACGACCCCATCTTCAAGTTCAACATCAGCACCGATTGAACTTTCGTCCAGCCAATTAGACGCAGTGCAAGTACAGCTCAACCAAATTACCATGCAGCTAGCCCCATTGACAGCGTTAGTAGAAGATATTTAATGCATTAAAACGGAACTCGCCAACCTATCTGAGTCGCTGGAGATGGCACACGAAATTATCCGTAAGTTTTCGGACTCGGACTTCGGACAAAGATTGTGAAGGCGGTTACCGACTTACCAGCACAACAGGCTAAAGTGGTGATACATAAATAACTTGACAAACCAAAAGAAAGCTTGGCTTAATTTAGCATAAAAGTATACATACATCGCAATGACAATAATATGACAGACATTATAAAACAATTGCCCATGACAACTTGGCACTGATATTAATCATAGACTGTAAGCCATTAGAGTGGAAGACAAGGAGGTTATATATCATTCACCCCGTCGGCATTTTCTTCGAGGATATAATCATTAAAACGACTAGGAAGCTTTCGAGTTCTCAAAGACTTGCGAGGTACCGGAGGGTGCTGTACATGTGCTTCAGGTTCTTCATTCGACAGATCTCCATGGTCTTGACTTTCGATTTCAGGTTCTACATACGTCCCCATCACATTTTCGTCATCGTTATCTGCGAAGTCTTCTAATGTCAATGGTTCTTCATCCCCCGGTAGCGGAGCCAGCTGTCTATTTGACACTGTTGATTCCCGGCCATCCGGACGTCTGATATGTGAATAGGTCGGATTGCTTTGAAGAAGTTCTACTTCCTCCACTAGAGGGTCATTTTTAGAGCGGACATTTCTTCTCATTAGAATCGGGCCCGGCTTGAGCCATGACGGGATAGATTCACCAACTGGAGTTCTTCGAGGGAAAGTGAAAAGTCTCTCATGCGGCGTTGCGTTAATTGAGGTGCACAACAGGGAACGGACACAATGTAGTGCAGGATTCAAAGCAAGTTCCCAGTTTTCTATTGGAAGGTTTTTGGATCGAAGGTTTAGTTGCATTGTTCGCCACAGCGTTCCATTTAATTTTTCTATCTGACCGTTGCCCGCTGGATTGTATGGTGTTGTACGTGAAGCCGCGATACCATGATTTCTCAGAAATGTTTGCAACTCTTCCGACATGAAAGATGAGCCCCTGTCACTATGTATGTACAAGGGCTGACCGAAAACGAAGAAGATCTCTTTGAGGCAGTTAATAACTGTTGTTGCGGTCATGTCCTTACATGGAAACGCAAAAGGGTATCGTGAATACTCGTCGATAACCGTAAGTATATATTTGTTATTGGTGTTTGAAGGAAGGGGTCCCTTAAAATCCATATTCAGCCTTTCGAAGGGGGCGATAGCTTTTATGAGAGTACCCTTGGCTTTAGCAAAACGTGGCTTAATCTCTGCGCACACCCGGCACGAAGTCGTCATTGACTTGATATCGTTCAGAGAGTAAGGTAAATTTTTGGTCCTTACATAATGGTACATTCGCGTGATGCCTGGGTGTGACAAGGCATCGTGGATTTGTTGAAGTTTGTTGGTACTCATATAGGCGCATACTCTAGATAGGGCGTCTGCAGCAACATTTTCGACTCCCGGTCGGTAGATAATGTCGTACTTATAGCATGATAACTCAATGCGCCACCTTTCGAATTTGTCATTTTTAATTTTCGAGGCATGTTGCTGATTGAAAATGTGGCTGACCGATTGTTGGTCGGTAATCAAAATGAAATGACGTCCGATGAGTAAGTGGCGCCATTTTCGTAAGCTTTCCACTATAGCACATGCTTCTTTTTCCACAGCCGCGTGTTTGCGCTCACAGTTAGATAATGTTCTAGAGAAAAACGCTATTGGGCGACTTCTTTGAGAAAGTGTTGCTGTGATGGCATACTCAGAAGCATCCGTTTCGACTGTCAAAATTTCTTTGTCATCAATAGCTACAAGTGCTGCCTTTTGTATATCAGACTTGAGGAGACGGAAGCATGATTGCGCGTTTTCATCTAGCGGGAATTTCATATTATTGATAAGAGGTTGAATTTTTGCCGAAAATTTTTGGACCCATTTCGCGTAATGTGCAAATAATCCTAGAGCTCGCTTGAGTTCAGCGGAATCGGTTGGCAGTGGAAGCTGTAGTAGGGGCTCTAAGCGGTCCTTGTCAGGTTCAATTTCGTTATTTTCTATTGTATATCCCAGGAGACTGATACGATTTAAACTGAATTTACACTTACTTTCGTTAAGTGTCAGTTTATATTTGGTAACTGCATCCATGAATTTCTGTAAATTCCTGTCATGCTGTTCTTTTGTTTTACCACACACTGTGACGTCATCTAAGTAGGCGTATGTGCCTTCTAGCTTTTCGTTCTCAATGATAAATTCAAGTGTTCGTTGAAATGCAGCTACTCCGTTAGTTACACCAAACGGAATTCTTGTGAACTGGTATAGTTTACCGCAGGCCTCAAATGCAGTGTATATTTTTTCTCGTTCCTCAATGGGTATCTGATGGTAAGCTGATTTAAGGTCAATCTGACTAAAAATATTAAATTTTGCAACTTTAGCAACGACTGCCTCAAGGTTTGGTTTTGGATATGCGTCGAGATGTGTAAATTTATTGACAGTTCGAGAGTAGTCTATCACTAGACGTTTTCGATGAGCACCGCCGCCAGCGATAAGCACTTGAGCACGCCACGGAGAAATGCTTGGTTCAATAACGCCATCCTTCATTAGTTTGGAAATCTCTTCTTTTATAAAAACTTCATCTTCTTCAGTGTGTTTTCTTGATTTTACAGCAATAGGTTTGATATCAGCTGATAGATGCGTAAAAACTGACGCTCGTGGGACTGATGCCTCCATTACAGCGATTTGCAATGGTTCCTTCAAGCCGCCAAATTGTAGCTCTAATTTCGAATGGTCTTTGAGTAGATCGTGACCAATAATGACATCTGCACACAAATTGTTAACAATGAGCAGTGGTCTTTGCTTATATATGTGTTCATTAATTATGAGTGTAGCGAAACAGATTCCGTCGACGAACGATACATGGTTCAGTGAAGCTAGAGAAATAGCTTGTTTGTAGGGTCTTTGCTTAAGTTTTATCATCTGTGCAGCGTTCTTATCAATAAAACTGACGGAACTACCTGTGTCGATTAAAGCGTCGACGGAAATGTTATTTACAATTTTACGAATAGTCGCCTTTTTGAGACTAGATGGCGATGCCGCAGAAAACAATGCTGCGTTGGTGGCATTGTTCATCGGAGCGGATCGACAAACCTTAGAAAAGTGACCTGTTTTGCCGCAGTTCTGACATTCCGCGCGGAAGGCTGGGCATTTGAACCTCCGATGGACCTTACCCCCACAGAAGAAACATTTTAATAATGATGTTGGGGCGCGTGGGGCTGCTGCAACTAGGTCGGGACTCTCTTCTGAATGACTTGGCTGAGGTTCTCTGTCTTGAATTCTTACAGTACTGAGCACTTGTACTTGATCGTTGTGACAGCCAATCATTAGGGAATCCCTATGAGCTGTTTCGAGAGTTATGGCTTGTTTGATTGCTTCAGTCAACGACAGGATTGGGTTTTCAAGAAGTCGTTCTTTTATTTTTGTTGAAATAATGCCAGCTATGAAGGCACCCCGTATGGCCTGTTCTTCGTGTTCGATAGCTGTAACAGCTTTGAAACCATAATCATGTGCTAAGAGACGTAATTCTCGGCTGAAGTCTGAAATGCTTTCACCCTGTCTCTGTTTTCTCGTAGCTAGTATATGACGGGCCAGAATTTCGTTTTTAGACTTAGTAAATATGTTTCTAAGTACCTCGATAGCGCCAGTATACGTGTGACATTCCTTTATGTAAGCGTAGTTGCTAGCAGATAGATGATTCGCCAGTAATTTCAGTTTCACCGAGTCTCCAGCAGTCATTCCTGGCGGAGACTCTGCCTCGAGGAAGTTTTCAAAGGTGTAAAGCCAGTGAGTCCATTTCGTATCAACACCTACACTACTCGGATCAGCTTCGAATTTGTCGGGGCGGAAATATTTGGCAAGAAAATTTTCGGTCGATTTTTCGACTTTTTCTTTAGACATTTTCTTTTATGCTAATTAAATTGATACATAAATAACTTGACAAACCAAAAGAAAACTTGGCTTTAATTAGCATAAAAGTATACATACATCGCAATGACAATAATATGACAGACATTATAAAACAATTGCCCATGACAACTTGGCACTGATATTAATCATAGACTGTAAGCCATTAGAGTGGAAGACAAGGAGGTTATATATCAAGTGGACAGTCTGAATCAGGAACTCCACAACAGGGATCAGTGGGCCAGAGATAATAACGTCGAAATTAGTGGAATCGCGGAGTCAATGAAAATCTTTATCAAATAGCTCAGAAAATTGGCGCTTTAAACAGTACTAATGTCGAAAAAGAAGAAATTAACTACATCGCCAGGATCCCAATACGTATACCCAATGCGGTAAGGAGGTATTTATTGCAAATTCGCGTAAGAATAAACAGCATAACCTATCGAGCTTGGGTTTTCAAGGGACGAAGCTTTTTATGTTAAAATTAAACATAATAAATTACACCTCAATATTAATAAATGCTACTTCATAATTTTTTGTCGCAAGCCGAAAAACATTTTGACAAAATATCAGGTCAATGCTGCAAAGCTGATATTTGTACTCTATACTGTAGAGTTTTGAACAGGTTGAAAAAAACCGGGACCTGGGTGTTATTCATGATTCCAAACTAAGTTATGAGAAACACGTTGATAGTGTTGTCAAAAAGGCTAATAAGACTTTAGGGTTTGTCCTCAGGTCTAGCTCGCAGTTGTGTAACATTAAAGTGATTAAGGTATTCTACGGTTCATTTGTCCGCAGTGTCCTCGAGTACTGTTTGCAAGTCTGGAACCCACGGTATGATTATGCAATCAATAGACATGAATCAATCCAGCGCAGGTTCCTTAAGTTTTTGCAATATAATTGCGAAAGAATTGATCCAAGCTACGAAGATAGATGTCGTAGGCACCATATCGTACCTTTATAAGAAAATAAGGCGTAATGTTTCAGATGTGAAACCCTAATGAATATTGCTTAAAATAATTTAGACTCCTCCGAACTTCTCTCGAAGCTTTAGTTACTTTCGAGGAAGTTACTTGAAAGAAAAAGACAAAAGAATTTATTCGACCGTCTTTTAAGTGATGAAAACAGTTGCTCATTTATGCCACTGATTAAGTTGATTTATGCAAATTATCAAAGTAAACGAATGTTGTGTTAGAATGACGTGTTTTTTTTTACAGAAAAAAACTACATTATGAGTGACACAAATAGCACTGAAGTACAAAAATAATATAACAATTTTAAAATTTATGCAGTTCTTAAATATTATTAAAATAATTGCTATCAAGATATCTATAATTATATATTGCATCTACTATGTCTAAACTTAAAAACTAAAAACCTTAAAAAATATAATATAATATCTAAAATATATTACTAAAAGGAGTCCCTTTAGGCAAGGTTCCAAAGATACTGGCAGCATTCCCCCTTTGAATAGCTAAACTAATTTTTTGTCCGAGGTAGCTGCCAGCTCTTCGGTCTCCTGTGATGTCGACTAACCTTTTTGATATTTCTTTATAAAGCCTTATTGCGCTAGGACCCCACGGACCAAGGGTCTCGACACCAAATGGGACAAAATCATATTCGGAGCCTAGACCCTTGTATTTGCATGCTTTAGCTTTTTCAGCCGCTTCACATGCCGCACCAGCTCTGTTGTTGGTTCCATGTAGATGGGAAGGGGCCAGTGTGTCTGAACATCTTCAACAACATTTGACCGAAAAATATAAGATCTTAACAGATTTTTGACAGTGAAATAATTACTTGATGTTACCATCAGTACCAATTTGCTTAACGGGGTTTTTAAACTGAGTAATCGTTTGTCAGTGTCAGAAATTATCATATCAGTCAGCCGCTGTCACTGTCACTGTTATTAAGAAAATTCGAGCTCTTAAAATTTCGAATGGTGGGCGCTATTTTATAATCAAATTATTAATATTACAACAAAATAATCGCATCGAAATGCTTACAAAATCTCTAGCTTCTAAAGCTTTGCTATTACGAACTATTCAAAATGTCGCCACTAATTTGAAACAAGCAAAAAGAAACGCAGGACATGGGTATGTTGTTATGTCATCAAAACATTAATAGGTACACTTGTAGAGAATGTTGCAAGTAATGAGTAGTCGTTCTTTTTTATAATTGTTTCAGAGTATGGTCATACAGAGTGCCCCCGCCCATGCCATCTAAAAAAGCCACATATATAGCAAATGGTCTGGGTGGTTTAGCCTGGTACTGGATACTATACCACCTTGCTACTGAACCGGAACATATTTACGTAAGTAGGCTTAAAATCTTGATTTAAAAAAAATGTGGCTAACAGCACATCAACCTATTCCAAATCACATTTCTGATTGATGATTTTTCTCACTTTGATTAAATGAGCTGATGTAGTAGTATTCATACAAAACGAATTTTGGTTATTAATAACCTGATAAGATAACATTTGGTGTAGCAAGAATAGATCTATAAGGATACATATCCATATAACATGATAATTGTATGAATTTTTTTTACAGTTTGCCAAAGACAAATAAGGCTACAAAAAATTAGGTGACCCAATAAAAACCCTAGGGAGAGGATAATATACTGTGATATATATATACACATCCTTATTTGTCTTTGGTAAACTATTAAAAAATTCACACAATTACCATGTCATATGGATATGTTGTCACACCAAATGTTATGTTATCACGTTATTACTAACCAAAATTCGTTTTTGCATGAAACAATTAACAATCCCATTTTCAAAGAGTACTAAATTATGATATGCACAGCTTGTGGTTTTGCATTCCTCCTTGTGACAGTTATTTCAAACCAGGGTGGATCCAAGAAGTCCCTATTTTTTAGTTATAGAACTAATATTACTTAACTAAATATTACCTATTCACATCTTGAGCAATTTTGGTTGGGTGGGTTCCATCCTCCCAGCCTTCTTAACCTTAAAAACAATTGTTTATTTGCTATATATATTTTATTATTATTGTTTTAGTTCATTAAATGTCTAGACTAAAAAATAATTATCACCTTTTATAGGAATTTAGACCAATGACCACCAGTAAAAATCATGTTAAATATTGTCTTTTTTATTTATTTTTGTGGTTTCATTATGATTATATTTTCAGGGTGAATGGCCATATGTTGATCCAAGCACTTGGACCGATGAAGAATTAGGCATACCAGATGACTCAGTTGGGCCCCTTAAAAAATAATAAGAATAATAAAATATCTAGTTGGCAAATTTAATAGTGGATAATAATAATATGTATATTTAAAAAATGGGTGAATTTTACTTTGTTTTCTTATGTTATAAGTCTAATTTGCACAAATAATATGAAAGATGAAATTATACTAACACATCTTTAGCTGCGTTTATCCTGCTTACATTACTATAACTTATTATCTGTTAAGAAGATATACTATCATATTGTAAGAAATATAATAATAATTCAAAGGACAATATTAGCCCATATTCTGCAAAGTTGTGATTCTATTGTTACCTAATAAGACTTTGCATAATCTGTTATCTGAGCAGGTAATCAACTGGAAACTATATTCTGTTTATCCTAAAATGAGTTAAGGTATAAATGAAAAAGTAGAGATTTGTTATTAAACTTTCGGCTGGTTCATAATATATAACCATTTGTATAGTCTATTTGCTTTCCTATTCTAAGTCACACTGCTAAAAGTCAAACAAAATCATAAGTCTATTTATGATTTTTTCTACTTCCTATTGGAAACTACTTTGATGGTTGCTTTATAATGATAAAACACAAATTAAAAAGAAGAAGTTTAATTAAAAGCTGTATAAAGGTGTTGAAATAAGTCTGCTTTAGGTGAGTTTCTGGGTAGTAAATTTTTCAATGGTGTTTCGTATTTTAACTAACTTTTAAAATATAAATTCATATTAGAATTCAAACAAAATAGTTTCAAAAATGTTTAATCAAAAAGCAGATGGTTTGACTGTGTACTTTATTCTGCATAGAAAAAATAAGTAGAGACAAATAACAGCAATATTGCTAAAACAACATCTCCCAGATGATTTTGAGAAAGATAAATATCAAACAATGTTATGATTACTAATTGGTGGTAATTTAAATTATTTTTTAAAAATATAATTTTATATAGATGTTGCATTTGAATACAATTTAAAAAAAACAGAGCTAGATCTTGAATTTACAATTTAATTTTTTCGAGAACAGTCTTATTAATAAACATAGACTAGAGCAGGAATATCTTTACTCCAAGGTTTAAGTTGAAAGTAATTCACTTCAATATTGATAAATGCGGAGTAAAGTAATCAGACTTTAGTCTCGGAATAAAAGATAATCCTAAGTTGGGGATGAGGCTAGTGTATTATTAAAAATATTTTTAAGCAGTTATACTTCTTTTTAAAACTTAAATACTTTTAAATAATAAGCACCATTATTGTCCGTAAGGCAGTATTAAATCATATGTCCATGGTTAAAAGTGACAGAATGCAAAATAGTTGCTGACGGCTCACATGTCACAAGAATATGCATGAGTATTGGCAAGTGAAACAAAACAGTGGAAGGTATCTTTTCACTCAAGACCTGAGTTCGATCGTTCTGAGCTACGATATACCTAAAATTGGTCCCTAACTACTTGCAACACCTTCAAGGTATTTTACTCGGACGCATTTGCACAGTGTTTTATGAAACCAAAAAAAATTACACCTTCAGGTTTTTACATAAATAGTTTATTTATACCCTAAAAAAGGCATGAGTTCAATTCCCAGAAGTCTTAACTCAAATACTTTTTGGAGAAAAAAAATGAACTTATAAAAATAATAAATTAAAAATAAAGTGAATATTAAGAATATATTTTTTTAATAAATATGTGTCAATTGGACATAATCACACGCATATAAACGCGTTTCTTTAGCTTAAAAAATGCATTGGTTTGGGAGCAGCATATTTTTTTTTTGTATTTCGTATTTATTTTTTTCTCCCTAAAAAGAAAAAACTAGAACTAGATAAACTATTATAAAGAAAACTTTATAATAGTTTCTTATCTTGTAGTTTTATATAGTCTATTTTATTATAAACAAATTAAATCTTGCAAGTATTTTAGTCTGGATTTGCCACATGAAACCGTTAGCCCCTGGTAATAGTTTGCAAGTACGACTTTCACACTCGCTTAAGAAGTCTAATGAGGTTTCAGTATCCATTCAACTTTACTGAAACCTAGGCAATGGGGAAATCCTAAATCTGCTGTCATCATCATCATTATATAAATAAAATAAAAAAATATTTATTATGACGCTGTACGAGCTCTGTACCCTTTGCTTAAAGTCATGGGAAAACAAAAAAAATAAGAAAAAGATCTGATCTGACGTGATCGTGAAAACAGTGAATTTGTGTAGTGCATTTCTTCCGTGTTTTATTTAATATTTATAAATTAAAGTGATACTTCGCTACGAGTGCGTGGTGATTTAGGTTTTTGTGGATGTGTTGTGATAATGTGAAACGTTTTTTTGTCTGAAATGGAGGCAAATGCAAATCAAAAGGGTGAGTAGCTCATTGCATAAATCAGAACAAGTCTGTTTGTGTATGAATAACTGTATCTCGCGACATGAATTCAGCTGACGTATTATGCCTTAAACTTGATTTGGTGACATCTTTTCATGTAATTTCACCAGAAAAATCCTATGTTTATGTGAAATAGGGTTAACAGTTTCGGGCGTCACCTGACATTATTTCATTTTTATCTTGTTTTGTACAATTTGTTATCACTACACAGTGTGATTGACTTTGCCTTACAGTAAGTAATCTGAATACATATCCGATTATACGTGTTTTTGATATTACTCTTTATTCATGTATGTATGACTCATTTTCTGGCTATTGTGATGTCATGAGCATGTTAAACGCTAATAAATAGAACGTGCAAGCATTTTCTTGATGTGTGACATTGGTGCAACAGCAATTTATATAAAGTATATATATTTAAATTGAACTAGGATAGGAATGAATATAAGCATAAGTTATTTGGTGATAAAAGTATTAGAATTTCAAATGTGATATTCTTGGTAAGTGATTTTAACTTTGCATTTACACCTGTGATTTATATTTACCTCTGTGGGCTAATAAGTGTTATTTATAATCATGTAATATGATTATAATTACTATAATGGTGTAGGCAACAAATACAATTAATAAACAAAAACATTTCAAATTCATAGATAAATTTCTATACATGTAGATGGAATATAAGGTTGATAAGGTGGTAATTCTATTACCTCAGATTATTTCAAAGCACTAAAATAGTGTGCTACTGTCAAATAACTAAAACAAGGTATTGGATCAGAAAGCAATCCAATAAATAAAATTAAATTCAAATGTTAAACTGGGCTCAATCCCGTGACCCACTGTTCAGTTTCTGTTGGTTGAATACTTTAAAAAATATTATCAGTGGTATAAACCGGAAATAAAAATTATGGTGTGTGGTTAGAAAATATTTTCATTTACATTCTCATGAATGTACCTAAATAAAAATTTAAAAAAATTATAGGTGGATATCAAAAGGCGTGTCCAAGGCCTGTCCAAGTTAACAAAATATTGCTTATCTCTATATCAGTGGCACTATAGATTATTTCATCCAGTGGTTTGTGTAGAACAGGGATTTGGAATAGGTGTACCATTTTTTATTCCATACTATCTGTTTTTTTGTCAACAAGTACCATTGAAGATACCATAGGGAGAATGGGCCATGCGGATACTGTTAAGATTAGTGTGTGTTATATTATAATAATATTTCTTACATTCACACCAATCACCCTAGGCCAGAGTAAGCACTGTAAGGCTTGTGTTATGGATACTAGGGTAACGGATAGACATACATATATTATACACAGATATGTAGTAATTATAGAAATATATATGTAAATAATACCCATGACTCAGGTACAAATGCTCGTATTCATCACACAAACATCTGCCCCATACGAGACTTGAACCCAGGACTGTCAGTGCTAAAGGCAGGATCGCTACCATTGCACCAAACGGTCGTTGAAGGGTGTTAACAACTACAAATGCAACCAGGACCACTAACTTAATGTCCCTTTTGAAGCACGGAGAAAATCATGATATAAACTGGACCCTGTGAATGCTACTGAACTTTGCTTCGCTTGCTTCTCATCACTAAGGCTACAAAATGTTATTCTTCAGCTCTAATTTGTTTAAATGTTTCAGTGTCCTGTGTAGCAAACTACGCGTACGATGCGTCAGAGCCTGACGAGCTGACGATTAGGCCGGGAGACGTGTTGCGCGACGTAGAGCGGCTGCCAGGCGGATGGTGGCGTGGCGAGCTGCGCGGCCGCCGCGGCATGTTCCCCGACAACTTCGTCTCAGTGCTGACCGAAGCAACCAGCACCAGGTTTGATCTTTTTACTTACTATATTAAAAAGGTAAAAGGTTGTCTGGAAGAGATCGCTCTGAGCGATAAGACCGCCCATTGTAACACTATTTTAAGTTTTCTCTTGTTATCTTATTATTTCAATGTGGTGTTATCAATAAAGTGTTTTGTATTGTATTGTATTGTATTGTATATTTAAATCTACGAAGGCACAGTTCTAAGTAAGAGAGAAACTATCAACACAGAGTTATTTTCTGGGATATGGAGTGTTGGATATTTTTAAAATAAAGATAAAACTCTAAAAATCAAACATACAATTGTATTGTTAACATCCATTGTACATATTCTAGGCTAGATTATTATATTCTATGAATTTTAGGACTAGGTTTCTAAATACATATTTTTGTAAAATACTTTATAATTATGAATAGTTTATTGATTATAAATAATGAAAATACAGATTGTATTCTTAAAACAACCTTATCAACAAGGCAGTTATCGTTCTACATTGGTGGAGCGATATTAGCTCATAGTAGAAGTTGAAATACGTTTGTAAATTTCGACGCGTCTGCCAGCGTCTCGGTAGCTCAGCGGTCAGAGCAATCGCCCTGATTGCGATTGTGGACATATATTTGCTAAAGGTACACTCTAACTCTAGGTATACTATAACTCAGAAACTAAAAAAAAACGGTAATTTAAAAAACTATAAAAAATCCGACTGCGTTTCTGTGTAACTTGGAAATGAAAAACCCAAAAATAAAAACAGTAATAAAAAGAAATAAAAAATGTAAAACCCTAAAACAAGAAAGTCGTCATACCCGATTGCACTTAAGAATCACCAAAATTGTAGCAGGCGCGACTCATTCTAGAAATGAAGGCTTAGTGAATTATACCTATATTAAATTGCAGATTACTGCAATCTACTGACTAGATGGCTGACTTTCTAGAACGAGTCACGGCGTGTGTGTGAACTTAGCAGATCATTGTCCAGCAGATCAAAATTAAATGAGAGTTCTTTTCGCATGCAGCTGAGTTCTATAGTTCCTGATACTTTTTAGAAATAGTTCTGGCGTTTTTACCTCGAAAAATGTCACTTAAAAAAATGATCTGCTAACTTCCCGTAGCAGATCATTTTGCAGCAAATCGAAAACAAATGCGATTTATTTACGCATGCAGCTGAGTTCTATAGTTCCTGATACTTTTTAGAAATAGTTCTGGCGTTTTTACCGAGAAAAATGACAATTTACGAAATGATCTGCTAACTTCCCATTTCTCGTAGCAGATCAATTTGCAGTAGATCAAAAAATAAATGTGAGTTCTTTTCGCATGCAGCTGAGTTCTATAGATCCTGATACTTTTTAGAAATAGTTCTGGCGTTTTTACCTCGAAAAATGTCACTTAAAAAAATGATCTGCTAACTTCCCGTAGCAGATCATTTTGCAGCAGATCGAAAACAAATGCGATTTATTTACGCATGCTGCTGAGTTCTATAGTTCCTGATACTTTTTAGAAATAGTTCTGGCGTTTTTACCGAGAAAAATGACAATTTACGAAATGATCTACTAACTTCCCATTTCTCGTAGCAGATCAATTTGCAGTAGATGAAAAAATAAATGTGACTTCTTTTCGCATGCAGCTGTGTTCTATAGATCCTGATACTTTATAGAAATAGTTCTGGCGTTTTAACCTCGAAAAATGACAATTAAAAAAATGATCTGCTTACTTCCCGTAGCAGATAATTTTGCAGCAGATCAAAAATAAATGCGATTTATTTACGCATGCAGCTGAGTTCTATAGTTCCTGATACTTTTTAGAAATAGTTCTGGCGTTTTTACCTAGAAAAATGACAATTTACGAAATGATCTGCTAACTTCCCATTTCCCGTAGCAGATCAGAAAACAAATGTGAGTTCTTTTCGCATGCAGCTGAGTTCTAAAGATCCTGATACTTGTTAGAAATAGTTCTGGCGTTTTTACCTCGAAAAATGACAATTAAAAAAAAGATCTGCTTACTTCCCGTAGCAGATAATTTTGCAGCAGATCAAAAACAAATGCGATTTATTTACGCATGCAGCTGAGTTCTATAGTTCCTGATTGCACATTGCAATTTTCATAAGAATATGTTAAAAGCGAAATAGTTCTAGCCCTGAGACTTGTTTAGCCTGTTTTAGATCTGCTGCAAATTGATCTGCTACGGGAAATGGGAAGTTAGCAAATAATTTCGTAAATTGCCATTTTTCTAGGTTAAAACGCCAGAACTATTTCTAAAAAGTATCAGGATCTATAGAACTCAGCTGCATGCGAAAAGAACTCACATTTGTTTTCTGATCTGCTGCAAATTGACCTGCTACGGGAAATGGGAAATTAGCAGATCATTTCGTAAATTGTCATTTTTCTCGGTAAAAACGCCAGAACTATTTCTAAAAAGTATCAGGAACTATAGAACTCAGCTGCATGCGTAAAAAAATCGCATTTGTTTTCGATTTGCTGCAAAATGATCTGCTACGGGAAGTTAGCAGATCATTTTTTTAAGTGACATTTTTCGAGGTAAAAACGCCAGAACTATTTCTAAAAAGTATCAGGAACTATAGAACTCAGCTGCATGCGTAAATAAATCGCATTTGTTTTCGATCTGCTGCAAAATGATCTGCTACGGGAAGTTAGCAGATCATTTTTTTAATTGACATTTTTCGAGGTAAAAACGCCAGAACTATTTCTAAAAAGTATCAGGATCTTTAGAACTCAGCTGCATGCGAAAAGAACTCACATTTGTTTTCTGATCTGCTACGGGAAATGGGAAGTTAGCAGATCATTTCGTAAATTGTCATTTTTCTAGGTAAAAACGCCAGAACTATTTCTAAAAAGTATCAGGAACTATAGAACTCAGCTGCATGCGTAAATAAATCGCATTTGTTTTCGATCTGCTGCAAAATGATCTGCTACGGGAAGTTAGCAGATCATTTTTTTAAGTGACATTTTTCGAGGTAAAAACGCCAGAACTATTTCTAAAAAGTATCAGGAACTATAGAACTCAGCTGCATGCGAAAAGAACTCACATTTGTTTTCTGATCTGCTGCAAATTGACCTGCTACGGGAAATGGGAAGTTAGCAGATCATTTCGTAAATTGTCATTTTTCTCGGTAAAAACGCCAGAACTATTTCTAAAAAGTATCAGGAACTATAGAACTCAGCTGCATGCGTAAATAAATCGCATTTGTTTTCGATCTGCTGCAAAATGATCTGCTACGGGAAGTTAGCAGATCATTTTTTTAAGTGACATTTTTCGAGGTAAAAACGCCAGAAATATTTCTAAAAAGTATCAGGATCTATAGAACTCAGCTGCATGCGAAAAGAACTCACATTTATTTTTTGATCTACTGCAAATTGATCTGCTACGAGAAATGGGAAGTTAGCAGATCATTTCGTAAATTGTCATTTTTCTCGGTAAAAACGCCAGAACTATTTCTTAAAAGTATCAGGAACTATAGAACTCAGCTGCATGCGTAAATAAATCGCATTTGTTTTCGATTTGCTGCAAAATGATCTGCTACGGGAATTTAGCAGATCATTTTTTTAAGTGACATTTTTCGAGGTAAAAACGCCAGAACTATTTCTAAAAAGTATCAGGAACTATAGAACTCAGCTGCATGTGTAAATAAATCGCATTTGTTTTCGATTTGCTGCAAAATGATCTGCTACGGGAAGTTAGCAGATCATTTTTTTAAGTGACATTTTTCGAGGTAAAAACGCCAGAACTATTTCTAAAAAGTATCAGGATCTATAGAACTCAGCTGCATGCGAAAAGAACTCACATTTATTTTTTGATCTACTGCAAATTGATCTGCTACGAGAAATGGGAAGTTAGCAGATCATTTCGTAAATTGTCATTTTTCTCGGTAAAAACGCCAGAACTATTTCTAAAAAGTATCAGGAACTATAGAACTCAGCTGCATGTGTAAATAAATCGCATTTGTTTTCGATTTGCTGCAAAATGATCTGCTACGGGAAGTTAGCAGATCATTTTTTTAAGTGACATTTTTCGAGGTAAAAACGCCAGAACTATTTCTAAAAAGTATCAGGATCTATAGAACTCAGCTGCATGCGAAAAGAACTCACATTTATTTTTTGATCTACTGCAAATTGATCTGCTACGAGAAATGGGAAGTTAGCAGATCATTTCGTAAATTGTCATTTTTCTCGGTAAAAACGCCAGAACTATTTCTAAAAAGTATCAGGAACTATAGAACTCAGCTGCATGCGTAAATAAATCGCATTTGTTTTCGATTTGCTGCAAAATGATCTGCTACGGGAAGTTAGCAGATCATTTTTTTAAGTGACATTTTTCGAGGTAAAAACGCCAGAACTATTTCTAAAAAGTATCAGGAACTATAGAACTCAGCTGCATGCGAAAAGAACTCTCATTTAATTTTGATCTGCTGGACAATGATCTGCTAAGTTCACACACACAGTCACGGCTGACTTTCTACCGACTACTTTTTTTATTGCCATATTTTTGTTTTTTATAAGATAATCGTTTTTAAGGAGTACACTCCAGTCACGTGTCGGAGCTGAGACGCACATTTTTTTTATTATATGATTAGTATACAGTGTACTACACTTGCGAGCAAAAGTATGGAATCACTTACTTGAAATTGTTTTCGCGCTATCTTGAGTACTAAATAATAAGTTAATGGTAATATAAATGGCACAATTTTAAGGTTTAACTGTTTACTTTAAATTGACACCAAATCCATTCAAATCACGCCAGTGTTTAAGAAGATCCCGAATTACATGAAAAACTAAGGAAAAAGACATGGTTATACAGTAAAATCTCTTTATTCGCGGGGTATGTGTTCCGAAAATATGCCGCGAATACAGAAACCGTCGATATGGAATGGTAATTAGTATGGAATCATAGGGAATGCGTTCCAAGGCTCCAAAATTAAATTAATATACATCAAAATAAATCGATTTATTCACAATTAAAATAAATCAACATTTAAAGCAAGCAAGTGTTCAAATAATTATTATTTTCTTGCTTTGCCGCTTTTAAAATGTCTTAATTTAGATTGATAATGAGCTGTAGCATTTATAATCTACCTTTTAAAAATAAGGCTCTTCCATAGGTCAATCGACTTTCATGAAGAAATCATAAAGTTCATTTGCTATACGTAAACCTTCACTCCGATGTTTCAAGTTAAATGTCCTCTTTTCCAAGCAGACCTTTGTAGTTCGATCCTCGCCGATGTACTACGGACATCTCGGACACACAACTACATATCTACTGTACGTCGAATTTGTTATACATACAAAATAATAGATTATGCGCTAAAAATTCCAGGTCCGAATACTGTTTGGGCTATAATTATTTTTGTGGGATTACCAATTGATACGAAAACTTAATTGTTTATTTATTTTTATACATATGGATGTATTACATCCGTTATTTCCTATTTATCATGTGAGTTTTATAAATTTTAAGACTAAAATAATAACCAAAAAATTACTTGGTAACCGATCAATAGTATGATAGAAATTAATTGGATATAACATATGTTTAGGTACACACGTATTTTATATCTTATAGAAATATTGCATTGTGAATGTAAAAAAAATAAATAAAAACATAATTATAGCTGGTTCCATCTTAATTGATTGTTTAATATTTGTAAAAATATTACTTTCAATGTTGAAGGTAGTTAGCGTTCAACATTGGTGGAACGATACTAGCTCATAGTAGAAGTTGAAATACGTTTGTAAAATTCGACACGTTTGCCAGCGTCTCGGTAGCTCAGCGGTCAGAGCAGTCGCCCGGATTGCGAAAGGTCGTGGGTTCGAATCCCATCTGAGAGCTCGGAGGCGTGGTTGTTTTTTACACACGTATTTTATATCTTATAGAAATATTGCATTGTGAATGCAAAAAAATTAAATAAAAACATAATTATAGCTGGTTCCATCTTAATTGATTGTTTAATATTTGTAAAAATATTACTTTCAATGTTGAAGGTAGTTAGCGTTCAACATTGGTGGAACGATACTAGCTCATAGTAGAAGTTGAAATACGTTTGTAAAATTCGACACGTTTGCCAGCGTCTCGGTAGCTCAGCGGTCAGAGCAGTCGCCCGGATTGCGAAAGGTCGTGGGTTCGAATCCCATCTGAGGGCTCGGAGGCGTGGTTGTTTTTTACACACGTATTTTATATCTTATGTGCTTAGGTAGTCTTAGATTTTGTAATGAGCACCTCAAGCAACGCCTGTTTATAAAAAAGTTTTTATCGAGTAGTTCGAGATCCGCACATGCTGACGCAAACTGAAATTTCCAATAATTGAAAAAAGGTTGCTGCAAATCCAATGTGAGTATTCACGAATCTGAACTTCGTTTACTGTTACACTGTCAACCGTTAGTGTTTCCGAACTGGTTGCCATTTATCTAAACGATCGTATTGGTTCATTGACATACATAATAATATCCGGCTGGACATTTAAATATAACGCAAAACTTTTGTTTTTCTTTTATTTTTTATTTCGACCGCGGTTTCGCTCGCGTTAATGGAGACTAGGTACCGATTAATACTTTTTTCTGGATGAAAAGTACCTATTCTATGTCTTTCTGTACTCCTCAGAAAGTGTATGCAAAGGGAAATGCCAACACTTCATAGTATCTTGGGCCCAGGATGGACAGGAAAAAATATAATAATAATTGCGTGTTTTACAATCTCGTGTGTATCAGATATCTAAATGAAATATTAAAAAGGATGCCATTAAAAAGAGTAGAAACTTAAAACATTTTAAAGAAAAAAAAAATACCCTACTGTGAGGCAAATTAAGAATTTCTAGAGGATGTATGTAAAATATAACAAGAAACATGTTCTCATTATATTTTATATATTTTAGTCATTGCGGTATGTAAAAACATACTTTTTATACATAAAGTATCTATATTTTCATTATTATCATATATGAGCAATATATCATCTAAAAACGATGCCGGAGGTAATATACCCGACTCATATCTAGCCCAACCAATACTGCCGCCGTACGAGAGAAGGGCACATCTATCATTTTGGTCAAACTGAGATAATTGGGATTAAAGGTTTTACCATATTTTGCTTCATAGCGTGAAAACCTATTACTAAAAAGAAAAAAAATACTGATGGTATATGCGGGAAGGCTAATACTATTATATTGTTTACTTTTTAGTTTTTATATATAAATAATCATTACATAAATTCAAAAAAACCCTTTCAACTTAAAAAAAGATATTTATAAAAATACCACTCATTACAAAGAAAAGGCATAGTTATCCAAATAAGACCTTTCTGGTTAATACTTCATGGTCATTGAGTCTAGGAAAGGGCACATTTGTCTAATTGTGCCTTTTTAATGTAAATTGACTTAATGTTCTGTACAAAAAAAACAATCATGTGAAGAAGGTTTAATAAACTATAAAACATATTTATTATCATGCCATTTCTTATCCAAATAATTAAAACAAAACTTAACAAATTTTCTTCTAGGACTCCAACATTTAAACAAAAAAAACTTTCTTAATATAAAATAGTTATTTATTAATCACAAGGGATAAGCATATACCTATAATTTAGATTTGTTAAAAATAGAGCTTTTGAATTAGAAACAAAAAGTGCAAACTTAAATTCAACTATCAATAATCTTCTGTCGTAAGGCATGAGTGGCCCAAGCTTTGAAAGTATAACTGATTTCCTCTCAGATGTTATACCTCGTGGAGAAAGCTTCTGCTTAGGTGATGGAATCCCAATTTTAAGAATTGACTAGATATACTAAGTAGGAAAAAAGGCACCAATTTTTGTTTTGGGCCGCGCAGTTATCCAGCCACAAAATCACATTTTTGCAGTCCCGGTTTTCGAGGAAAAAAGCTTGAAAGCAGCTTATTACATCTTCCTTTTTTTCTCCCTGCAATAGCTTCGTGCCAAGACTCCCAGTGTTTTGCCCACTCCATGTAACCTTTTGTCACTTGTGCCTTTTCGATGTAATAGTAAATAAATGTGTCTTTTCATTCTATAAACATTAATATATAGTGTCATTTGTGCCTTTTAAGCCTACTGTATCTCCGAATTCCTTGAAGATAAAATTCTACAAAAAATTGAGCCCATGAGCCTTTTTTTCTGATTCTAAATATATATATAACTCAATTTTGAAAAAAATGTTAGTTGTGCCCTTCTTTCCTACGACGGCAAAATATCCCAAAGTAGCAATCATCCTTGATTTAGAGAAGCCAGGTTAAAGAAATCAAATTTGCAATCAAAACACATCAGCTTGAGCGTAAGCAACAAGTGACATGACAGCCGACAATTATTTTAAATTATTGGCATTTCATTGACAAACAAGTGTTGTTATTAAAGGAAACGAAAAATATAAAAACACGAAATTGATTAGAATAAAAGTTTTTTTTATTACTTTCTTTTTTATAGAAAAAATATCTGAGCTTTATTCTCATTGATATTTTCTATTATTTGGTCTGTTGTTTATGCAAAATCTTGAGTTATTTTCAAAATTCTTTAAATGTAATTTCGTCACAATCGATTCGTATCGGTATTTAATGTGAGATATAAAATTTATTGCAGTGGCGCTGTTTAAATATATGTAAAATTAGTAACTTTAAATGACAAAAATAATGTACAAAATCATTTCCTTGTTTAATAATGTCCACGGTGGCCCCAGAATGGGCATTCCGCTTTCATTACGGTTGGTTGAAAAGTTTAGGTTTGAAAGTGTAACAAACAAACTAGCTTTCATATTTATAATATTAGTAAGAATGACGTGTTTTCCTGTTTTACTCATCAACAAGTAACATAAACTCAGTAAAAATAAGCTACATCACTGTAGTAGAGGATTCAGATTAAATAATCCATTTTATTGTTCCTGGGACATGTTTAAGTCCGGTCAACAAGTTGAAAACGTGAAAAATAGACATAAAGCTCATAAAAATATGAGCAATTAGCTCATTAGATTCGGAATGACCTCTAGAAAAATGAGTTTACAGGATTTTACAGCACATAAAAAATTGCAATTGCTATCAACAAAATAAAAAAAGAAAAGGTGTTTAGTTTTTGTTAATAACTCACAAAAAAATATTTAAAATATTTTGACAAAAGATCCTTAAAAAGGAGGAAATTTCCGAATAATAGTTCCGACTCCCGGAACTCTACCTCTATTATTAATAAAATTCACGTTTTTCATTACGGACTATAAAGAAAATTGTACATATTGTGTGATTAGCGACTCGTGACTGTTGTGCACAAAAACCACGTCAACCTATCTCAAACCGTCAGATTTTCTCAATTGATATTGCACTCTATGTATTGCACTATATGCTGAATTTGAGAATTTGACATTTAAGTCAAAATTTAATGATACATAGAATTTAATGAAATATGCACACACATACACACATATTCGGCCGCTTCGTGCAACGGCTTCGCCAGGGGCAAACTCACAAAAGCATAACTATCCCCCCGATCTTATGAGATATAACTCTCCCAAAGCTCAAAGACAGAACTTACGGGGATTAGAGTAGAAAAACTTATTAGTCTTTATTAAACCTCTTCTAAAGAGATACGTTTTAGACAGTAAAAATTTAAATATTATTTAGTAGGTAAATCTTAATCACTGGACTGATATATGTGCCAGAGCGCATGCGCACGGTCTCAACCCTAACTTCACCGTCAGTCCCGAGATGAGTCTCAGTAATAACTCCTAAAAGCCATTTCATTTCATTGCGGAGACAAGCAATCTGATTTTATAATAACCACTGTTCCCGTAGTAACTTGCCTAGTACGCGTGTTCCAATTAACTCTATCCTATAACGTGGTTAAATATTCGTTCTTCGCAACCAATATGATTTTACTATCCTATCCAATAAAAATTTACGCTTCAGCCAACTTCGAGGCTACGATGGAACATCTACTTGATAAAATGATTTTAACGGATCCAACGTATGAAAATGAGCGGGTGTGAGAGCTACAGGTTCAGAAGGATTAGAACTCAAAACCGAAATCGTACGCGAATTCAAAACACATTCGAGTCGGCACCTTCAATAATTCCTCATATGTAAGCAAAGTATCTCCTATAACGCATTTTAAATGCAATTTAATACTTTTTACGTTTGTTTTCCAAGCACCTACAAATTGGGGTGCGTTAGGTGTTATCATCTACCACTTTTATCCCCTGATCTATAGTCTCACGTAAAAATGTATCTTTAAGATGCATTTTTCTGTGCTTTTTAAATTCGTTAAATCTCAAGTTAGATGTAACGAATTTATAAAGCACAGAAAAATGCATCTTACCAAATCTTAAAATTACTACCATTATCTGAAAAAAGTCTCAACCATCACTTCTACGAGAAATAAATCTTTAAATGCTCTTATGAATGCCTTCGTGTTTAAATCCACTGCAACCTCGATATGAACTGCTCCAGTAGCTAAACAGGTAAATAAACAATTATAAACCTTTACGGCACGAGCTCCACGATAGCGATTCAAAAGAATTTAAATGGGCCCTGCATAGTCTACACACGATCTTAACCGTTTGAGTGCTATGGGTTTTTATTCATGTATGCCTAAAAATGCCAAAAAAAATCGTTTATTTTGATGTCATGTAGGTACCATGTCCTGCAATAAATCTGTATCTGAGAGGTAGACGGCAACTGATTTTGGGAGCACTGTCGCGTTCTTGGCAATTTCGGGACACACGCACAGGAGCGCGATCGTGCTCCTAGGCACTCTAACGGTTAAATATGGCTTAAACTCATTTATTCTATACGCTAGTAAATTAGCCATATACGTGAGCTTGGTTTTACATTAGCTTTGAAGCAGTGATTAAAAGTATTTGCGCACCATGGATCTACCATTCAAAACCCAGAATTCCTGTCGTAACAAAGATGAAAACTGAAAGTTATAGCTTGTACACAAAGACAAAAAAAGTCTTGTAAAAAGTTGGTATGAAATTGTCACAAATTATATTTGTTGCTCCAAAGGAAATCATTTGGAAGCAGTTGTTGAATGTTTGTAAGGAAATGTATGGAATCCGTTCAAGCAGTTTGAAGACGACGCGTTGCACGTAATCTAATCCTTTCAATTTCATTTCGCTCATCACGTCGTTCTGAACTCCGATTTATTTGAAAATTTTCTTGCTTTGTAGCATTTCGAGTTCTTCTTCTTTCGAGTTTGAGGATCATATGAATAAAAAAAATGCCGAATTTGTTCAGCCATTTTTGAGTTTTGGGCTTAGCGACTTTCATTTTTATTATATAGATTTTTGGCAACATGCAATACATTGTTGTGAACTCTAGTAGCTAAAGCACTTGTGTTATAGAATTGAGAAACAACTACAGTACCACAACACCCAGACGGTACGGTCTAGGTTCGTTTTCTTTATTGATTCGGCTGGGGATCGAACCCAAGTCATAGGAGTGGCGTTACCATAAAATCCTGTATGCGACTAGACACTGAGCACTGGACCACGAACTTTATTGATAATTAATTTCGTGAATCTCAAAATACACAGTGTAGATCATAAAATGTACTGCATAGTTTTCCGAATAATAGATTTAACTGCAATCTCACTAACTTTTGGATATCACTAAAAGGAAAAAAATATACTAAAATCATAGCTCACATACACATTAAAATCAAAAACTATTAGTGAAAGCTGTGGTTGCGAGAAAATAATATCGAAAAACCTTTCGGATATTACGTATATGTTTTGTTTATAAAAGACTCAAAATAAACTATTATTGCATACTTTCTTTTTATGCAAAAGTGTAAAAAATAAAGTAGAACGTTATTATAAAGTATGGTTAGCAACCTTTGTATAGAACGCAGAACGATGAACTATTTAACGTTCTGCGGTTGTGATCCATTCTCCCCATTTATCTGTTATCCAGCAGTGGAGAATTTAATAAAATGGTTATCAAGACAGTGTTTGCGTTTATAACTGTCGTCTGTTTAGGTTGCATTGGAAAAGTATTTCACGGGTTTACAAACCCTGTGAGTTCAGCAGTCCGTATGAAATTAAATGAAAGCATATTCAAAGCCTGATTGCGGTTGCCGCTTCCCCGTATTTTTTTAATTTGCCTACCTGGTCTGATGAATTTACACAGCTATGGTATTTTATGATCTTTTTTATTATAATTTCTTTCTTTACCTCTATTTTTTTGTTATTTTATGTGTATAGACATTTTTAAATTAATAGCGCTGTAGTAGTGTATTTAATATGAGATGTAGGAACACATGAAGACAGTAATTATGATAAGTTTTATGTAACTATGTTCACAGAACATATCTACAAACTGGTTTTACTTCTTATTAATAGAAGATACCGTCAGTGTCGTAGGAGATACTATCATACTATGTTGTGTTACTCATCGATGTTTGCCAATCAATGATGTCATCTCTCGCAGCGACGTGATTTACCTGTGCTGCTGTAAGATACGTTTATTTATAAATATTATGTGAAATAAAGATATTCGCTTATATATTGAACTCATTAAAGTTAAATCTGTTTTGATTAATGTTTTTGTCACGACAATATACAAAAATTGTCTCGAAAGTCACATCGATTAGGATACCAACCCGCGACTTCTACTAAACCGGGACCGGGCCATATAACACCGTTATGTTTAGAGTACCTACGGAGGCTCTTGCCTTGCCTGCCTTGCCTTTACGAATTTCGTCAACCAGTTCTACTTTCCTTCTCTTGTGCTTATGAACCTTACCTGCCTTTGAACTTCAAAGTGGATTCTTTTAGTATAAAGTCGGATTATTTGAACACCTTCACAGATATTTTGATAATTGAAATATATTTGTTTCAAAGGAGCGATATCTTTTTACAGGTCATTGAAAAGTTAGTAAATAAGCTGATGGTTGTTTGTGTCAATTGCATGTTTTGTTACTAGGAGAATGCAGATCTACTGTTATTGAAAGAACATAGATTTTACAATACGTTGTAGTTATGGCGTAAACACAGTAAAAGCAACTTTTGTTCCCAATTGTGCTTATACGAACGTATTTTAATCTCCTACAGGACTCCTATGTAGTTTTTTTTTTAATTTTGATCGAGTTCGCTCTAAATCCCAATCAAGCCCGGGGGCAAAAGAGGATCTACGATAGAACAAGCAAACCCAGAAGGTGCCTATTCACCCTGGCTCAGAAACCGAACGCGTTTTAGGTTTTTTTTATATTCCGTGTTTTTTATATCGATTCGAGATTGTGTATTGCTTATTTTGACCACAATTTTTTGCAAAAATGAAACGTTAGTTATTTCATTTTATCTCAGAAGTTTTCAAAAATTATTGCAAGTAACTTGTCTTTGATATGATTATTTCAATATATTTTCGATTAGCGTTGTATTAATTACTGTGTATACGTATCTTATCGTGTTGGATAAGGCGGCGATAAGGTGCGGTGTCTCAGTCAGTGTTTGTTGTGTGGTCCTTGATGAACTTTTAAAATACGCCTCGGGAACATACAATATTGGGAATAGTGTAAACTATAGGAGGTATGACCATAATTAAATATCTTTCTGAATAGTTGTTTATCACAAAAAACAGTGTTGTATCATACATATATAAAACTAATATAATATTAAATTCATATCAAATGACGTATGTAAATAAGTTATTACAAATATTTCTTAGCATTCACTTTTTTGCGTTCATTAGTTGTAATAATTTATGTTTGACGATTGTTAAGTAAAATGTTTTGTTCATGCGAGTGTTCAAAGTAAAGTAAAAAATTAAGTTGAGTTTATCCATAGGCAACGAGTCGAAATACTATTGATTATCATTTGATTTAAATTGCTATAACGTCTTGTTAATTTTTACAATGAAATAGGTTTCTTATAATTTAAAATCATAATCACCACATTTTGAAATTATAAAAAGAATCTAATCTAGACACGAAGGAGTGTGTCAAGCTCAGTTCAAGCGGAGAAAATTAAGAAAACTGGCGAGCAGCACCCTTTTTCATATTACATGAACCATTTGAAGTCACTTTTGACCTCTTCACTACTTAATTTTTTTTGGACATGTGAAAGGTTGTTTTTATGGTTTTCTATAGATACGTAGTCATTGTTGTAGCAAAAACTTTTTAGTTTTATATTTTTTATATATTTTATGCATTTTCAATGCGATCTTATAAGATAAATTATTATAATAGAAAAATACTAGTAAAATAGAAAAATAATTAAATCCCGCCTGAGAATTCACTTGTGACCCGAGTCGATTTTTTCTAGTATTTTTCTATTATAATAATTTATCTTAAAAACTTTTTAATCAAAAGATAGTAGAAAAAATCGACTCGGGTCACAGCCTACAGCGTTAAACCGGAAAGTACTAGAAAATTTTGACGGGTGTTCATAAGATACGGTAGCTCAATTGGGGGAGCATTGGACCGGTCTTCCAAAGGTTGCGGGTTCGATTCCCGCCTGAGAATTCACTTGTGAGCCGAGTCGATTTTTTCTAGTATTTTTCTATTAAAATAATTTATCTTATAAGATAGCATTGAAAAAATGCAAAAAGCACATGAACGTTAAAAATTATGCCTGTTACATTTTAATCGATTGTCCAAACATTTGGCTATGAAACTTAAGTCGGAGTTCCATTGTTCCTGTGACCTTAGTTCGTGTGGGTATTACGTGAATAAAATTATTGGAACTTAATTTGATAATTTCTATTGGCGCTTTTGATGTTTGATGTTAAGGTATAATTATAAATTCATTTGCAGTTTCATAAAATTTTGCAATCACACTTTAACAACTTATTTTATTAAAATACAAATCTTAAGATTATAAACATAAAACTTACACGAGTGGTCTAAGTTTTTGAATCGTGAAACATAACTTTCCTAATTATTTATTAAAAACCATTTTGGACTTTATTGTTAAAGGACTTTATTATATTGACAAAGATAAAAAAAGCATTTTTATATTAAAAATAAATGATTTTCATATTTGCGTTAGCTAAATGCTTAACGCTATGATATATGTATGCTAGAAAATTCCCGCGAATCCGTGCGTGTCAAGAACTTTATATGCACATTAACAACCCAAAATTACCTATTAGCGTTCCCCGTATACGATCGATAATCGAACGGATCTTTCGCCGACGTTTATCACCGATTTTGTGAAATAATCGACACACATGTTCGGTTGTCCATCATTCTCTCTAAATTCATGATGTGCACATATCTTGAGAGCTACCGATGAAGATTCGGACGTGTGCGCGCAGTCCGTCACAATATCTGTGATAAAAGTTAGCGAAAAAAATGAGGTGGTAAAAGTCGGGCTACAACTACTAGTTATTGTTTTTCGAGAACTCGATGACAAAAAGAAACTCCTACATTAATCGATAAAATGCACACCACTTAAATTACCCCTCTTACCTGCTTACGCTGAAGCCAAGTCACAAAATCGAGGGTGGATATTTCGTGACTAAAGTGTACCATTATGACATAAAGTTGGTTAGACTCTTTCACAAGAAAACTAAAGATAAAGGAAAAAAAAGCTTCGACTTATTAATCCTCGCGTTCGCCGCTCGGCGTCTTTGTCAACTTCGTTCCATTCAATTGTAATTCAAATTTAGTGCCTTACGATGAGCTGTTAACCAAGATTTAGAATCAGCGTTGGGGGTGGTGGGTATCACATCCATAACAACGGTTGCATAGTATTTATATTTACTTATATCAAACGACTTCCGTGACCGAGTGGCTAATACAAAATGTATAATATTAATTAATTATGTGTATGATTGGTCACTGCAAACAATTTGAAAAGTGTCTTTAATTGCAGGCCGGGCGGAATCCAGGGCCGTTGCAGGGCAGTGTTCAGTTACCAGCCAGCCAACCCCGACGAATTACCGCTCTGTGTTGGGGACGTACTCGAAGTGTTAGGAGAGGTAATAAAAATCTTTTACTGTTTTTAATTAAAGGAAAATCTTGTAGTAAGATGTAACTAGCTGCTGTCGGCATTTTATGACGTACACAACAGCAAAAAAATGATTTTTTTTTTGGAGTGAAAATGACAATTGTGCTCTATCAACCGGTAGGGAATCATAAATAAAAAAATTACTGTGTTGCTTTTGTCAGGTGAGGCTGTGCTATAAAAAATCCCGAATGCAATATAAATATTGATTTCAATCACATAAAATATTGTACTTTTATTAAATCATGGACTAATCCGACGTTTTTTTAATTCATAATCATCTTCTCTTTTATTGAAGAGCTTCTTAGTTTAATTAAACTGATTAACTGGGGCTCCTTTGTCATATAACTTATTACATTAGGTACTTGAGTCAATATACTAATAAATAGACTCAGGTAGATAAAATAATAAAAAGACTAATCTTTTGATACCATTTTTAATTCACGCATTAAATGAATACACATTGACATTGAGTCACGTCATGTTTTGTGTAATGATGAAAAATGGAAAAATATTTATTTACGTTCCAATATCATTATTATAACAACAAGTGGTCAGAGTCTTCTTTTAAGCATCAAAATACTTGTATCAGAAGGCTCTGCTCTTCCTATAACTAATATATAACCAAAGAAAAGGAACATAATTTAAGTTTTATACTAAAGATTAACATTATAAAAAATTAGACTTAAGTACTAGTAGACATATATTCATATTAAGCAATAAGTAAGAATTTTATTTATAGTGTGTGTGTGTGTGTGTGTGTCTGAAACCACATAACAACTATTTTAGGATTAATTCAGTTTCATCATAATTGAGGGTTTTAATCCAAAGTAATAATGTAGATTTACAGTCATGATAAGTTTTGTTATATATATATACTATTTTATTTATTTTATTATAATGATTCAACAACTTTAACTCAATTCGACAACTCTTTAAATAATAATTATTGATCACATATCCATTAAAATAACTGATATCATCAGTTTATAAACAAGCTTGACTATTATATATTATAAATAGAATGGTCGCTAAGAATGGTCCTATAAGAAACCAAGAGGTCATCCAGCAGGCGATGATGAGAGTGATGCTTAGCTTTGCTTTTTCCTGCGTGATAGAATCAGAAATCAGAGAGGAGAACTAAAGTAACCGGTATTGCTCGAAGAATAGTATAAATGAAGTGGCAGTCGGCGGCACTGTAATATAGCTTTAATATAGCAGCGAGCCAATATAGTTTCCATCCACAATTAAGATAGAAGTGGGGAAATGAAAGGGCTAGTGTACATTTTTATTAATTCTATTCTATGCGGTCCCCAGGTAGAAGAGGGTTGGTGGCAGGGCCGTCGCCAAGGCCGCGTGGGTGTGTTCCCTTCCAACTTCGTGGTAATGCTCGAACCGCCACAACCGGCGCCGCCGTTTGAGCCTGCGCCCGCGCTACCCCCTAAACCGGGTAAGAAATAAAAAAAAGATTTAAATTTTGCTCACTTAAAAATTTTAAGTACTTTCTTAAAAACGACGTTTTAATTATTGTCTTGACTTTGACGAATTCAATAGATAGAAATATTTTTTGACGTAATTTTATATTCAGCTTATTGTTATTAAACTGTTTAAAGGCGTTTATAATCAATTTACTTTCAAAATAGCAATGGAAGTTAGCAATAACATTAAAATTGCTATGTATTATAAACTACTCAAAGTGCATTCTTGTATCTTGTTAGAAAGAACGTTTCAAACTCATCAGTGATGAGTCATCACAGACTCCCATTCTCGTACCTCATTATCATCGGAAAGTTTATTACTGAAAATGCCATTGCATACCACAAAATTCTTAAATAAATCGTTTATGATAACAACTGTTCGTTTGGGGAATGCATTACCGGTATAAATAAGAGCTATTAAGACATCGCAATTATTCAAGAAACTGGTGAATGAACTTTACTTAGAGATGTTCGTTGTTGTTCATTCAAATCACATACTTTCCTATCTACGACACTGTAATTATATATGTTTATGAAGTAAATGTTTATAGGTAGTTTATATTTTTTTTTCGTTTTTTCAATAGCGCATTTATATATGAACAACGCAAACAATCCTAATATACCTTATTTCTTTTCTCCTTTTCATGCCAATGTTACTTGGGAGAAATTGCTGGCTGGTGTGATAAGGCCGCCATTTGGACGTCTTTCATGTTTGATTATACTTTGTCCAGTGTAGGATGATACTTTTGACAGGTGTCACTTCCTTATTGCTACGTACTAAGGTTGAGTTTGTTTCCTTATTTTTGGCTTGACATTGCAATAGCAACTTTATACCCTCTATATAGGTGTCAACTGTAAAAGTATCATCCTACATTGGACAAAGTATAGTTGTCCACGTAGTTCATTTAAATAATATTCAATTAATATAAGGCGGCTGTGGCTCATCGATTGAGATGTTAGCTTTAACCCAGGTGGACCGAGTTAAGAGGTTAAAAGGTTTACGGGAATATTAATAATGCGTTTTATCTATAATTTAACGATTTTGTTGCAGTGAAGGAGCTGTGCCGTGTTCTTTATCCATATGCGGCAGTAAATGACGACGAGCTAACTTTGTCGGAAGGTGACATAGTGACGATTGTGTCAAAAGACGCACCCGATCGCGGTTGGTGGCGCGGTGAGCTACACGGCCGTGTTGGTCTGTTCCCTGATAACTTCGTAGACCTACTTCCTGCAGGTAAGCACAATGGAATACGTGAAGATTGGACCTGTAAACGCGTCCGGTTCATCCTTGTCCAGCTTGCCATGTCGAGTTGGACAAGGTTGGACAGCCCAGTAAGACTGTTTCCAAACAATTTCAAGCAATTAATCTGTAATCGTTTTCGCACACGACCGAAATTTTGACTGATCGCCATCTTTTATCACCTGTTTTATGACTGACTCAATACACACTTTCGATCTTCCAACATTATCATCGTCATCTCAGCGGAAAGACGTCCACAGCTGAACGGAAGCCTCACCTAAAAATAGGAAGTTTACAATATTCCCACGATTGGCAGAGCAAAATTCATTAGTCGTCTTTTACGACATCCTTATGTGTGAAGAACTTTATTTTTACGTACTTTTACACTAAAGTTATTTATTGTATAATGTATTAAAAGTGAAATAAAACAAAAATGACTCGTTAATGTAAACGCTTTTTAACAGCCACTTGGAACTTTTAAAGTAATAAATATGTTTAATTATTTTAATACTTGCATATAAATCTGGGACCAGTAAAAACATTTAATCAGCATATAAATTAGGTGAAGCATTGAAAATCAGTTGCTTAGCTAGTAATAATTATGAGTTTCTGTTTCAAATATGAAGTTTGCTTTCAATCCTCACGAACATAAAAATAAAACATGGTAAACATAAGTTTCTGTAAGGATCTGGAATGTTGTAATTTTGATATTTAAATTGCCTTTTTAATAGAAGCGGATCTCTGCATCACGAACTAGGTAGAAAATAGAGTTTAAGGACAATTATTCGTCATTTTCGTGCCTAACCACTAATGCTGTGAATGTTATATGATCAAGAAAAATGTTTGAAGTGATACTTGCAATAGAGCACTGAGGAGAAAGGGGTTGTGACTTGTGCACGCCAAAATGGCCTAAAATAATATGCAGTTATGATAGAACGGATAATATTATGTTTGATTGATTTCGTGCATTTTAACAGGAAAATGTATTTTCAAAGGCTGATATACTAATAAAAGTTAAATATCTGATTGCTCATAGTTAATAATCAGAATACCGAGAGATTTCTTATCGTCGCCAGATATCAAAAGGTATTTTATCTTTCAATAAATTGTACTGTAGAACAAAGTATGGTGGAAAACAAAAAAAACTAAACACTCTAAAAATGAAAGGGCTGCTATTACATCGATTGTCAAGTGTACATACAAATTACTATAAGCATTTATTAAAACAAAATTAAAGTGGTAATGTGTGAAAATAAAGCATGTTGTATATTTTATAATTTTTTTATATATTTTATGCATTTTCAATGCGATCTTATAAGATCGACTCGGGTCACAAGTGAATTCTCAGGCGGGAATCGAACCCGCAACCTTTGGAAATTCGGTCCAATGCTCTCCCAATTGAGCTCAATTCGACCCGAGTCGATTTTTTCTAGTATTTTTCTATTATAATATATTATTCTTATTATTATATTTATATTATATTTCTATTATAGTATATTCTTTTCGTGTGGTGTCCAGTAAAGTAAAAGAGCGCCAAACCCTCACACCTAAGGGTGTCGCAGAAGGCGACTAATAATCTTGGAGGTTATCATCATACACCTTTCCAGACCAGAAAATAGGCAGGAACCTTTTCTGAATTATGGTCTTTTATTGCGATCTCCACGCTTTTGAGGGAGACATCTGCCCATCAGTGGTATTTATACTTGTTTATATACATGTAGTTTTTTTTATGAAATAATAACGTATGCTTTATTTGTGCACACAGCACACTACTATGTTGTGAAATAACTATATTATGTAACAGCGTTTTTTGAGGTCTATCTATTCCAGTGCCGGATGTGGTGAACGCTATATTTACTATATTTACAGTTTTCCAAGTAATCTTAAAACCTACTTTTTAATATGATTTATACCTAATTCTTAGTTATTACGTCAAGTCATTAATATAGCGACAATCTGCACTTTCTGTTTGTGTTTTGTTTAATTACCTGGATATACTAAATTCTTATAAAAATGCAGAATATTTATATACATACATAGTAATTCTTTATAATCCCGACGCAAAAAGAGGGTGTTATTAAGAAAATTGGAACGAATTTGGCTAGAAGTTAAGATAACGATAAATTAATTTATACATCAATAAGATAAGTCAATAAATAGTTAATATTATTTTGAAACAAGTAGTACATATCCAGACCAAATAAAACATTGTTTACAACAGAGGATTATTACTGTAGATGCTATATTTCTTAATTTATAAGAGATCTTCGGATAACGTATTTAGTTTTTTGCCAATGACCACTTGCAGAACAAAATGAAAGATATTTCACGTCAAAACTGCTCGTTATGATGATAATGGTTTGTAATATTTTGTCTTTTCTTCAAATGGGTTTTATATTAAATACCGAACTTAACTAGCCGAATTAATAAATCATGCACCAAATTTATTATCACACTTAAATTCTTTGGTTAAACAACATGGTTTGATGATTATTATAGTTATATCCTTCTTCAAATATAGTACCAAGCAAATGAAAAATGAACCAGGCTTAAAATAAGTATAACTACTTACTATAAGTTTGGTTTATTTTTCGTTTTACTTATAGCAAAATAAACATTGTTTTCACTTATGTAATATTCATTGCGCAATATTGGTGGACCGCAAGATATAAATTCGAGTTGGTGTGGCTTTGATTTAGTGTAAAGATTTATGTAATACGTAATTTGCTAATTATAATTAGCATATTTCCATATCAACCTTGAATGTTCATAAGAAGTAGTTTCAAATCACCGTTTTTTACTATACTTGTACGTTATGGTGTAGAACTACTTGTATACTCTTATATAGTCAGTGTTGTCAGTGACAACATGTTTTCATTTACATTTATAAGTATATTTGAATAAAGTTTTTCTATCAAATTATTCAATCGCCAAGTCACATTACACAAGTTTTATAAAAAGCGACGTGTACTGAGATAGAGAATCGTAAAATTGTCTCTACCTATTCGAGATTTTTTCAAGTTACTATAGATAAATGTATAGTTTTTTGTACTTGTATTAATTTCTGGGCAATAATTTAGCTATGCCAGATTTAGTTTACACAATAAATATTTACGATGCGATAGATCGATTCCGATATGTTTTATTTGTCGTATATCTATCTCGGACATTTTTAGACGATGATATGCAGCACGATGAAGTTTACACCAATTATTAATTCCTAAAGTAAACAGAGATTTAACCGATTCGTTGCTGATGGCACGCCTGTCGTGTCATCACTTTTTTTTGCGTGTGGCGTTAGCCACTGAAACCTTGTCATTTTTAAATCGATGATAACTCCTTCAAATCAAGTTTTACGGAAATCCACCCAGAATAAAAACATTCTTCATTTTTCACGTAAATCAACCTCGTAGCCTTCGTTTCTGTAATTGTATGTAGCAACGAATCGGTTAATAGATCATAAGTATAAATACTTAAATTCATAAAGTCATGGATCCAATACAAATGTTTATGCTCATCACACAAACATTTGGTCCTTGGGGGATTCGAACCCATGACCGTAACTTTAACAATAAAACACACAACACTTTATTGACGACACCACATTAAAGTAATACATATACATATAAAACAAAAGAAAACTTAAAATAGTGTTACGATGGGCGGTCTTTTCGCTCAAAGCGATCTCTTCCACACAACCTTTAACCTTTTGACAATCAGGATCATTAACCATTGGACCAACCGGCTCTCAAACGAAGTGTATTTTACGTAATGCAGAAATAAGCTTTATAATCCTGTACATGTAAAAAATGTCGTTGACGATGAACACCTAAAATGTGTTCATCCATACTATTTATGTTAGTTAGAAAGGTAATCCATGAACTCCTTTGTGTGCGAGTGTTTCTGTGACTACGACTATCACGGTAACATATATCTCAATATGCGTCTAGTAGTTTATCCCGCACTAGTAGAGATATACGCACAAGTTATTATGTTTGTAAACACTTGGCCCACTCTATCCGTCATTTCGTTATTGACATTCTCATGAAGGCTGCGGGTAGTGCAGAGTCGTGATTTTGCGTAACTTTGTTCACGATCCACTGTAGCTTTTTATAAACAGTTGCCTCACCGCTGCGCCGGATTCATGTCGTGACAATCTGTCGGTTTCCTTGATTTTAGTGCAGTGTCTACAATGGTTGTGGAAAGTGAGTTTTTGTTGGTGCCAATGTTAAGGATTTGTTGTGTAAACTTTGCATCGTTTTTACTTATAAGATGGTGTCATTCATTGCTATTAAGGAATGTGTTTGATTTTTGATGCATTTTTTTAGGCCGGGTCAACACTTACATAAGTTTTTCAAATATATATTTTCAGTAGTTTCTCAATTGCCCAAAATTAGGATGCGTCCTTCTGCGACTTCGTTTGAATTTAAATTGCCTTTCCATTCTACTGAAGTAATTTCCTAACAGTTATGTTAACTCTGTACAAGTTGTATTTCTCAAGTCAATAAATATCCATTATTTGTAGTAATATTGTATCTACCATTAGACATATCAATTCAGGTCATAAAATACTATTTAATGATTATTTTATTAATATCCGTATATATGACAACAACTGTATATTTAATGACATATATGTTTTTTGTCATATATAAAGGTATTTAAAACAATAATTAAATGGTTACATTTATTGAGAGAGCTTTAGACAGAATATACGATAAACCTCGATAAAAAAAATGGAATGTGACAATTTTTAAGGATACCGAAAACGCGTTTCCTTTAAAGTATATTAAGAACTATTTCAAATTCACATTGTTGGTTTTCATTGATTAATAAAAGTACACCTTAAATAGTGGGTCTCTTCGAGGCTGTTTAATGGATAGAAAACTTGTGTATTATAGTCAGGGTAATAAAGTGATGATTATTTGATTATAATAACCTTTTAAATACCGGTTATCGTTAGTATCGGGACGTACATGACACGAGAATGATATTATCTTTATGTAAGTGTAACACAGCAAACACAAATGGTCAGTATTGATAAGAGAGATTATTTTGCAAATTAAAGTTTCCTTATACCTATGCAATGAGGAATAAGTGGATATCATACTTAAACTGATTATATGTTAAATTTCACAGAAGCGCATATAAATGGCTCGCTGCCGCGTGAGTTTCTCTCCTTTTTTTCCTCACACACTTTTGTTAGTTACCTCGTTTAGCATTTTGAGAAGTGTAATACATGAATTAGTAATAAATGTACACGATTGTAGGATATGATATTGAAAAGAGAGCAACATGTAAGACATCTTGTTTCAAAATAATCTTTATAGGAGCTATCCTAAGCGCTCAAAATCTAATAATGCTAACAACGTTTAAAATATATTAAGAAACATGCACGCGTCGTGCAGTTGATTAAAATTATAACAAGAAATTAAAGAAATACCAATAATGCTCTCAAACGTTTTTTTAAATATGGTCGTTGGTGATATGATTTTACTGTATGTTTATAACTATGCAATGTGTTATGTTTAAATATGTGATAACGTTTTATTTTCTAAGGTATACGACTAAAACATGGGTGATGCAATGAACTTATTATATATGAATAGGTACACAAAAATAGAACAAAACTAAAAAAAAATAATCTAAAACAATTTCTAATAGAAAAATACTACGCAGTTCAAGAACCAAAACTCAAAATCAATATTGTTACTTTATTTATTTACATTAAATAGATTAGCGCCTGATGGTAAACGACGATCTAGGATGTGACGCGCTTGCCTAGAAGATATCTATTCACTCGTGATTTGAAGACCCCTAAATCGTACTTATCAGGAAACACAGACTCACAAATTGAAACTAAAACGCTTAGTGCGACTCTTTCGTATATCAACCATATAATGGTGGTCGCCTATTTGTAAGTCTGGTTGTCCGGTGAAAAAATGGGGCGTCGATACAAGGCCATTTTCAGTCCATCACATAATTTGTTACATCATTTATGAGAAACTAAAACTAAATAAACGTAAATATTTCGTTTCAGGAGCACCTGAATTAGAAGAAAAAAAGCCAGACAGGCCGCCATCGAAAACAACGAATGCTATCTATCCCGTCCTTAACAAATACTCGGAGAAAACAGCATCAGTCAAGGAATTAACCACTTCTAAAATAAGGTAATAATTATTTTTGGATGTCTGCACTTTTTTTAACTCCATACTGATGCAGAATTTGTGAGCGTGCAATCCACGTGATATTCATTTTTCTGGCAAAAGCAAAGGTATTTGTAGCAGAAAAGTAACTTCATTCTCAAAAGTGGTTCAGTTCTGCTCTATATTTTTATGAATGCCAATGGACCTACAAATTCAGATTTGTTGAGATTTCTTAGGTATGATATTTCTTTAGATTGTTCATGTCACTTATAGAGAAAAATCTCTATAGGTTTTCAATTACTAGTTCTTCAGTTTGAATCACTATTAGCTCGATATAAGCTTTGTTAAATTAGTTTATTCTGCTATGAATCGGCACCTCCACTTCTGCATACAATATGCAAATAAAATTTATTGCAAACTGGAGGTCATAGGAAATCATTGTAAAACGCGTGGGACTTTCAAAGTTCAAAATCAAATCTGGAAAGTATTATGAGTGTTAAAGCTATCATTTTATTGGTAAACCGTTGTGAATTATATATATTAGAGTCTAAAACTATCACACGGTCAAAATATGTAATTATAGCTTATAAACTATATACCTATATTTATAAGAAAAATTTTTTTTTCCTCAGTCTGCACAAAGAAAATACAGTAAGCAAGGAATCTAGCACACAAAGTACAGTCACGCACACAAACAAGAGTGAATCTGAGAAACTTATACATAACGAGTCTGTCAACGATGGAGCGTTAGATGGACAGGTAAATGAGCATTTACTTTTAGCAATTAAGTTAACAAATATTTTAATCAATATAAATTAAGTTAATAATAAATTAACTTTTTTAATAAATGTTGGTATAACTCCTATAAGGCTTTATAAGACTCGTCGAAAAAGGAAAGACAATAATGGTTATTATAAGTTTTATGCATGACACTACAGTTATCACTTTGCTCATAAATCAGAGATCAAGTTTCGTCAATTGTTTAAAAATATGGCATTCATATTTTTATTATTTATTGTAATTAATAACGTTTCACTGTAATAAATAACAAATTGATGCATTTTCAACAACTAGCAAATTGTAAATAATACTTTGTATACTTATTAAATAGCGGATATCACTAAATAGTATAAAACAAAGTCGCTTTCTCTGTCCCTATATCCCTGTGTATGCTTAAATCTTTAAGACTACGCAACGGATTTTGATGCGGTTGTTTTTAATAGATAGAGTAATTCAAGAGGAAGATTTATATGAATAATACATGCATAATATAGTGGAGCATTGCATCCGTGCGAAGCCGGGTCGTCGGATCCGGGAAGCGGGTCGCTAGTAGTATATAACAAAATATAAAGCGAATACAAGTGCTTATGTTCATTATATAACCATTTGCCCCAAGCAAGAATAGCACCAGCATCTAGGTAGTATAGTAGGTAGCATCTAGTCAGAATCACTAACCTTTATGGATGATATACTGATTAGAGTTATCGTTTATATTCAGGTAAAGAAGCCACCAGTGCCATTGAAGAAAAGTCCAACACCAACCGCGGGTGTGGGTGGTTTGTTCAGCGGGTTGAAGAGCAAAATCATTTCTTCCACTGACAAGTAAGTGTACATTGACTCCGTAAATAACAAGATAACTTTTTTCATTAACGTTTCCATTTGAAATACTCTTGATTTATAAAAAGCTATTAATAACAACTATACTTTAAATTGTAATGCTGTTGGTTTAATTAAACCAAAACTATTTTTTTTTTAATTTTAAGAGGGTATTTGCTTCTGTATCATATTAAAGTATACAAAGCAGCCAATCAAATTAGGCTTTTTTTTATGAAAAAGCCTAATTTGATTGGCTGTTTTGTGTTGGTTAATCTTTGACGCCTTAACCGCCCAACGTCTTTGTTGAGTGCTCATATAAATTTATTCCAAATTAAAGTTAAATTCAAATAATTGTTGCCAGATGTTATAGTATATGTTTGACGACCGTTTGTTGCCACGATAGTGATCCTGCCTTTCGCATCGACGGTCCTGGGTTCGAGTCCCGAAAGGATTTTTGTGTGATGAATACGAGCATTTGTACCTGAGTCATGGGTATTATATATACAAGGTTATTTTATAAACACCATCCAAATTTTTTCTAGGCATTAGATATCATTCAAACACTTCATTTATGAAAAAAAATTGGTAGGTAAAATTTCCGCAAAAAAAAATTTTGTCCGAGCTAATTATTACAACAGTTGGTTACTGGCAAAATAGGTACTTACAGTTGAACGACCGACCGCCCGAAGCGCCTCACCGAGCTGCGCGCGCAAGTTGTAACTACATCGGCGCAATGAAATCAGTCAGCCGCGGGCTTTCCGCGATGTACAATGTTGCGTTCACGCATTTACGTCGCATAATTATCTACCTAACGAAATGTGTTCACACTTGCAATTGAAATCGAGGGCGAAATTGAACGACGGGTTTATGTGAAGAAGGCCCAAAGCCTCGAGAACTTAATATAAATATAATCCGTGCATTTAACGAAGTGACAAAGTGAAAAAACAAGTAATACAATAAAAGACAATGTTCATAAACGTGCAAGACTGTTTAGAGAGAAATTACCTACACTTTAAGGTAAAGTGATTGTTTTCAAACTTCATGTAAGTGTATTTTTTTTTGGATTTTTAATTAATTATTTTGTTGGAGTAAAGCAAAATGTGTGCAGGGCGGCTAAGACTTGTGAAATTTTTCACAAAAATATAGAACTATTAATTATACATTTCTTTATCCTATCGTGTAAAATAGACAAAAATAACTTAGGTAGGTAGGTACTAAGGTTTTGGCACTGCATTTGTTTTTGCGATTTTCGAATTGCCTTTGCGATCCCTGTGTTTTTTTAGATTCTGTGGTTAATAAACACCCTTTGCTTTACTCCAACCAATTATTCTACATAAGTTGATTAAATTTAAAAAAATGCGACGTAAGTGCCTAAGGTGTGGTTTACTTTTATGTTCATTTTTTATTTATTAAAAGTGTTATCGATTAATATTGTTATAATCAAAGAACAAATCAACTTATCTCTTCTTCAATTTGACGTTCCTATTTTTTTTCGTTTAAATTTGCAACTTATGAAAATCATTGTAATGTATCAATGAAATACGGGAGGGCGGGGCGGGGGTCGTGTAATCATCTGCTACAACACCGTGCGTAGCGTGACTGTGACAGCAATCGGTAGTTTTCCTCGGATAACTTTGTGTAGGCTTAACTTAATATTTTAGTACTGAGTGATATTAAAAGAAAAAAATCTTGTTTCGTTATTTTCTTCAAAGAATATAATATATAAATTTGGATGGTGTTTATAAAATGACCTTGTATATATATTTCTATAAATGTTACTTATCTATGTATCATATATGTATTTTTATCCGTAACCCTAGTATCCAATATCCATAATACAATTATAGTGCTTACTTTGGGCTAGGCTAATTGGTGTGAATGTAGAAATATTATTATATGATCATTATTATAAAGTGTCAGTGAATACATTAAACAAAATGTCAAATCGGTATGAGTGCTGTTCAAAGAAAGAAATCTATAAATACAATATCGAAATTATCATCAACGTGATCCCAATCAGCCGTGGTTTTATACATATTGCGTGCGGATCTCATTGTTTTTCGGCGGTGGTGTGTAGTGCGTTCGGGTCAAAACGTCGTCGTTACGTCATCGCCGGGCGACTAGCCATAGATCAAGCTGCGCAGACATTACACTTGATTCCGGCTTCTGGAGCTGTCTCCGCGAGACATTAAAATGCTTTGCGCTGGATGTAATTGTCCTTTGGATGATATCAACTCGTTGAAATGTTACTTACCTAATTAAAATGTTTTTCTTGTATAAACGCCTCACGCAGGAGGCGGGGCCTAGACTTACCTACCGCTATACTATCACCGTCACCGTCGTCGAACGATAATCCAATATCTTGCACACAAATAACATTTATTGACGACCGTTTGGTGCACCGGCAGTGGTCCTGCCTTTCGCCCCGACGGTCCTGGGTTCGAGTCTCAAAAGGGGCTGATGTTTGTGATAAATACGATCATCTGTACCCGAGTCATGGGTATTTATATATATTTCTATGAGTATTACTTATTTATGTATGATATATGTATGTCTATTTTGTTGCCAACTTTTTGGCAGAAAACGTCATTATCCATATCAGATTGTTTATGTATAGATTAACAATTACTGTTTTTGTCACATAATATAAATAAATAAGTAATTTATGAATGAAAAGAGATTGAAGTTTCGGCCTTCCGCAAAGTTTCAAATAATTTATCATGGTTGGAACATCAAAAGATTCTGCGTTTATAAAGTAATAACGTATATCGTAGTTCATGACTAACAAACTAACAATATTGACTTACCGTTCTGAGATACATTATCGTAATCGCTGAAACATAGTTTTTTGGTACTATAGGGAAAAGTCATCATCGACCACAGTGAGCAGCGGCAGCAGTAGTGGGGGCGAATACGACCGGACGGATGGCTTGGCTACCAGTAAACCCAATGCCAATGCCAATATCAACACAAATGCAAACACCTTCGATCACGTAGAAAGGAACTCGATACTCAACGACCCACGTGCCGGCAGGTTGGTAGAAACAATGAGGAAAATTTATACGTAATATACAAATAAATAAATTTATTTATTGAGAGAGCAGGTAACTCGGTAGCTCAATTGGGAGAGCATTGGACCGGATTTCCAAAGGTTGCGGGTTCGATTCCCGCCTGAGATTCACTTGTGACCCGAGTCGATTTTTTCTAGTATTTTTCTATTATAATAATTTATATTATAAGATCGCATTGAAAATGCATAAAATATATAAAAAAATTATAAATCTAACATGGCTGTTTCATCTTAATCTCGGTAGCTCAATTGGGAGAGCATTGGACCGGATTTCCAAAGGTTGCGGGTTCGATTCCCGCCTGAGATTCACTTGTGACCCGAGTCGATTTTTTCTAGTATTTTTCTATTATAATAATTTATATTATAAGATCGCATTGAAAATGCATAAAATATATAAAAAAATTATATATCTAAATTTATTTAGTTAAATGTGCTTTATAGTACTTACTGACAAAAGCACATCAATCTATCATTATATTTAAAAAAAATCCATTTTAATTTCAAGATCGCTCGGTTTTACTGACAGTTGAAAATCGATAAGGGAAATTTGACAGTTTGGGTAGATAAGTAAGCTGTTGACTGGTACATAAAACTTGGAAAAAATTAGAAGGTTTTGTAAGTTCAATATGTGCCTAATGCAACCATATAATTGAGAATGATTTCTTGTATTTATTATACAATACATTTATACATGATATTTGTTATTTATCCGGAATTTGTTATTATTACATAATACAGTATTGTTACCTTAAAAAGCGGGTGGGCAAAAGTCAAACCAACGGACATATCATTTATTAAATAAACTGATTTAAAACAAATCTTTACATGGGGAGGAGCTCCCTTTTTTGAAATGGTTTGCCGGCCTAGCTCAGACTAAGTTGGGTTTGGGTGACCCGAGATATAAGATTAACGGTTGCATAGGTAAAGGATAAGATAACTAAAGATAACTTAACTTAAAATGCGCCAACGCTGGTCGACCACCAAGCGGATACGAGTTATTCCGAGGAAACTAGGACTCCTCGCAGAAGGGAATTGTTTTGCCAATTTTGCCAAGAATCCGGACTTCCTGCAGACGGCACCACCGGAAAGTCAAAGGGGTATTAATGGCCCCAACCAAATACCTGTAGCCTGCACGAAGCATTACCATACACAGAATAAATGAGCGAGACCTCTCAGGTAAATTGGTCCGGCAAATAGACCACATTCTAAACAACAATTCTAAAAGGGTGGTAAAAACCATATCTGTCGGGAAAAGCATCGCTGCTTAATCAAAGTATCGATGATTTCAACTCCCTGTTTGTTTAATCAAGGCTTTTAGGTGTTTTAGAGTTTAACCTAAAAGGCCAGACAACTTAATTCTGAAAATTGACAAACCATTGGTACACTAATTGCCAATGCGACATAAAACAACGCCAATTCACAAGAATCATTCACCAATAAACGGATGAAAATAGATATATTTTGGAACTAAATGGCGAGATCGACGCCGGCACCTACACCGGCTCCCGTGTGACATCACAGATTACCGAGTAGGGCCGCGACACGTCTCACAGACAAAATAGATGGCGCATTGAAGCCGACCACAAACAATTTACGGCAGGGGTACGACCTCCTCCGAAATTTATACGTAACAATATAATTGCTTTTTTTTTTAACTGTTCTCTTCGTACAAAATTCGTCAAAGTGGGTAATATGAGTAGATATACTCAGATATACGGTATTTATTTAGGTAAATTCGCACTGCTGCTGCACGGTATTTATTTAGGTAAATTCATATAACTTAAACGATTCTGTATAAATATCTCTGAATAAATAAAATTTAGTTTTTTTATTTACTATCCTATTAAATGCTTTATATCAATATTTTAATATATTAGACAATAGCAAAAATAAAAAATAACGACAAGCTGTAGTTATAGGCAGTGAAACAATTCTATCACAGAACTGTTTATGTGTATTTTCAGGGTAAAAGCTCCCAGACGGCGGCCACCTAGTCAAGCTCTCCGCGACGACACCCCGCAACAAATAGGACTCAGTAACGGGCACGAAACCAAATTAGAACGTAAGAAAAGTTATATTTATGGAAAAAAACATTAATTCATCGTTCATTTATTAATTACATTTATTACTATTTCGTAATCAGATTAAGATCGTATATAGGTTTCAACATGTATTATTTTTATAATATTGAATATAGAAAACCATTGGATAACCAATAAAAATTTGTAACCATTTTATTAATAGTAATTTATTATTTTTTTATTGATAACGTTATTAGTCTTAGTTTTGGCATACGTATGCAGATTTCATGTTATTTGATTAATTAAAGAACAACAGGCAGCGGCGGGAGTTGTCTAAAGTAACATTTTTGTATTATTTTAATGATAAGAGATATCTGAGAGAACGGGAGCTGTTCGTGTAGTATAAAGAACGCACGTACAATCTCATATTTATACATAAATCAGATATTTAACCCGATCGTAGTCAATAGACTAATAATAGCCTAAAAAATAATTCATAAAGGTAACGTTAACGTAAATATTCAAATCGAATACAAAACACGAAATTGTTTCCAGCGTCAGAAAAGCCAGCGACAGAAAAGGCAGAGGAAATAAAGCCGCGAGCGCGCGAATGGGAGAAGCACCGCGCACCGTGGATGGAAGAATTGAAACTCAACCAAGCGAAGAAAACTGGGCGGCCGCCTGCTGCTGGCAGCACTGACAGGTACTGTGCTCATCTAAGGGTAAACGCAAGCTTCGAGTTTTTTTTACTTTACATAACTTTCTATATACCAGTCAGTTCCAAATTTAAATTGAATCTTTGATGAGTTGCTCCTTCATTACCATGTGGTGGTAAAAAAAACATTTTTAAATTTCGCGTTAGATATAATATGTCGTATTAAAGATTTTTATAGTAACTTTGCCGATTGCTGCTCGCATGTATTTGACTTCTACAACAATAAAGATTTATCTCATAGAGTCAAAATTATCTTAAGAGAAGTAAAAGATAAAGGAATCTTACGCTACAAATATAGTCATTAAAATGAGATAATCGTTATACGTCGCTCATAACAATAAAAGAAGCAGAGCAGTAAAATAAAACGTGAAAGTCAGTCCAGATAATTAAAAAGTTAATTAATCATTGAGTATCCATTCACGTAGGAATAGTTTTCTATAAAAAGTACAAGGAATATGAAGATTATCGTGTGTGTTGTGTTTTTACAGAATATTAGATATCGGCCTGGAAGAAAAGCGATCGACACATTCAATGGAGATGTCCAGAAGCACATCGTCTATTAGCAGTCGTATGTCAATATTGGAAAGTTTTGACGAGGTAATGTCTTGTTATAACTAGGTTTTCACGTTCACTACATAATTCTTACTTCTTGTCCAGACTTCTTAAATGATGACCGGCTTAGGGGATATCTCGTCCAAATCAAATTCAGCCACAATTTTATATTTTTATTAATTAATCATATCCAGTAACTGTTTGTATTTTGTTGGTATTATCATTCAAAATAAACCGTATAAAAAGCCGTACCTATGACCTAGAAAAATTTAGTCCAATGAGGATTAAGTTCGATTTGAACAAGATGTCTCATAACCTGATGGGTTCTGCTTAAGAGAGGTTTTTATTTGAATTAGAGTTCTAATCTGTTAGTTATTTAACTTGAAAATTATTTATTGAAAGAGAATTAGATTCAATCCCTAAGTGTTAGTAAGGATGGTGTCAATCTATAATCTAAGATCACAGTGGTTTGTGTGATTGTCTGTCCGCTCTTTTTCCCGCTCTTTTTCCATTGTATCAATAACGTTACCACAACAACGCGTTAACCGCAAGTAGTTCGTCTACCGGACGTTAGATGGCGCTAACAGAAAAATATTTAATAATAGAAAAAAATTAAAGAATTTTATCCACCCGTGCGAAATCGGGACGGGCCGCTAGTCAATAACAAATATAAAATTGCCGGTAACTCAGGCAAGAGAGCAATAGCGTGGTATGAATGGTGCCTAATTGAAACTTAGATCGTGGTGGTTAATTCTTTGATCGATGACTGATAAATTGTAAAATTATTTGTTGCAGTCGACGAAAGTACGCCATTCATTGGATTCTAAGAAAGATTCAACGCAAAAGGAAGAGCCTCCTTCTAAACCCGCCATACATTCTCCCACCGCTGCAGGTAACTAAAGATTGAAATAATATCGAAAATGAATTGAAAAAGTGACGACCGCTTGGTGCAGCGGAAGCGATCCTGCCTTTTGCACCGAGCGGTCCTGGGTTCGACTCTCAGAAGGGGCAGATGTTTGTGTGATTATTACAAGCACTTGTACATATTGATGTGTCATATATGTATGTCTATCCGTTACACTAGTATCCATAACACAAGCCTTAAAGTGTTTACTTTGGGCTAGGCTAATTGGTGTAAATATAAGATATTTTATTATAATAATGTTTATTAATAGTTAACGAAACTAGTTATTAATAGTCACTAAACATTACTAAAAAGTTATTCCGAATCGACCAAAAATTTTGAATTGAATGTGATTATGTAAAATAACAGATTACTGTAATTTAATAGAAGGCAGTCTTTTAACAAAAGATATTTTCCCTCGCTATGTGATTCTGTTATCACAAAATTATGATTATATTTAATATCATATCCCATCAAAAAGTTTGAATTACTATTTTTTTTTAATTATTATTAATATTCCCGTTAACTCTTCGTGCTAAGCTAAATGCTTGTGTCACGCGAGAAGATCTTAGTTTAGTACTTAGTCAATCCTTGTGTTTAGCAGATAAAAGTGCTTGCGAGCGCTTACCAGCGCTGAAAAAAAACTATACTTTTCGGCCAGGACACGTTTTTCTAACTTCAGTTGCGATGACACAATCCGCCATTTTGCTTATTATCGCTCAGCGATCGCCATTTTTCTTACAAGCGCTCGCAAGCGCTTTTTTCTGCAAAACACAAGGAATGAGTTAAGTTAATTTACAACACCTTTGCTCGTAAAGCTGATGTAATTCCACCGGTTTTAAATATGTAAAGCGGGTCATAACAAACGCGTGTGTTATCAAAGCAAATAGTTAAGTTATAGTCCATACATATTCCATAACAGCATTATTTGCCATTTCGCTCGCTGTTGCTATTCAAATTTCGAACTAATCCCCGCTCGTTAAAATCGCGGGAAAGCAACAGTGTACATTCACAGATTGAGTTTATTTAATAATAATAACATAATTAAAAAATTTGGACGACCGTTTGGTGCAACGTTAGCGATCCTGCCTTTCGCATCGACGGTCCTGGGTTCGAATCCCGGAAGGGGCAGATGTTTGTATGATGAATACGAGCATTTGTATCTAAGTCATGGGTGTTTACATATATTTCTATGAATATTACATATCTATGTATCATATAATTGTATGTCTATCCTTAAGCCTAGTATTCATAACACAAGCCCTACTGTGCTACTTTGGGCTAGGCTAATTGGTGTGAATGTAATAAATATTTGTTTATTTTGTAAAAAAAAAAAAACTAAGTATCATTTTAATAATTGTAATTTCCTTAAATGTTGCAATAATTAAAAATATAAAATGTTTTTTTTCTGTTTCCTCGCAAATGTGTTATAAAACGTCGTACGATATACGTGCGTATTGGTTATAACATGCTCGGCTCAATTACGCCCTCGCCTTCGGCTCGGGCTGAAATTCCGCCTCGCATGTTATAACCATCATAACGCACTCATATCGTAATGTACTATTATTCCCAGGTCGAACTTTAATGACAATGTTAGATGAAGTAAAGAAGCCACATGCGCCGCCCCCGCCCGTTGCATCGGTGCGACCAACCACGGATTTATTAGAAAAGTTGCCCAACTCGCGAACAGAAAAAACCGTCATCACCTCCGAAAAGATCGAAAACGTAGTGAACCGGTCGACAGGCATCTTCGAGAAGAACTCTTTAGAACGAATCGAGAAAGTTGAAGAGAGAATGGAACAACCGAGCTCGGTGGTTGTGGATAAGAGCGCGTCGAACACTCTAGAAAGGAGGTTGCACGCTTTAAAGTCGGATAACATTGAGAAGAGCGAGAGTTCCAACAAAGAAGATAAAGATAAGAATGAGAAGATCGAAGGAACTGATGCGTTGATCGCACAACTCAATAATAGGGTAAGTGACAAGTCTCCTTTTTGAATCCTTACTTGTAGATTGAAATCATCCAGTCAAAATAAGGTCGTATGAAAGAAATCTGAACTTTTAACAATTTATTATGAGCACATTTATTTAAAAACACCATCGAAGTGATTGGTGATATTCTAAAGAAAGACCAGTCGAGCTTCTTTTTTATTCTATGACTTAAGAAACCAACTAAATCCTTTAAAATTACAGGGCAACTTATTTCCGTGCAACTTATTTGTTTGTAATGTAATAATTAATTCAATTATTAGTTCGTTCTTTATTATGTCAAAAAATTATTTTGGTAAAACCATTAACAAAATAACTAAATCGTTACAGATATCAAATTTGGAGAAGCTCATTGAAGTTCAAAACTCAATGTTCAACGCGGCCATCGAAGATCTCGGCACGAAGCTTAAAGTGGAGTCCGAGAAGAGGCAAGCGTTACAATCCGAAATCGAAAAACTAGCGCATTGCGTTACGCAAGTGTAGCCCTTATTGCCGCCGTCATTAGGGCACCTGTCCCGTGGCCGCAACTCAAGGGAGTATTCGAGTTACGTTCATATATAGTTAGTAAAAATTAGCAGGCCTATTATGGAAATGTAAATGAGAGAGAAATAAGCTTGGTTCCTCTGGTATGGTTTTAAAAATGTAGTTGTAATGTTTTATAATCCATTATCATCAAAAATATTCAAAATGTAAACTATCTTTTCGTCTGTTAACTGAATAAAGTTTTATAAATTTTACACAGTTATCACTGTCATTTTGTAAACGGTGTCTGAAAATTAAGGAATACTAATTTAACTTTTGAATATTTTTGATTGATTGAATACAAAATGAAGTTTATTTGACTTTAAGGATGTCTTATTTTCTGAGGGTTAATTAGCGACCCTAAGGGTTAACAAAGAAACAACAAAAGAAAATTAATGATAAATTTGATATTATTTCAAATAGTTTATTAGAGTTGACCTTTATTTTTTAGTTTTTCATGCTCTATCTTTCTCTGTCGCCCAGGCATGTCATTGGCTGTATTGGCTATAACGACAAAATAGCATAAATAAATGCGATTCACTAGGTTAATGTCTTATTTGAAATTATATACAAAGTGTTCTCTTAATTTTCTTTCGTTAGATAGATTTAGAGGTTGTGGAGTAAAGACATTTAATTAAACACGATGAACAAAGCTTATTTGCCTAACGCATTTATTAATAGATTGGGCCTATAGTTATCTAGTGTTACGTAAATGCTATTTCTGTATATAGTTATTTTAGAAGTTTCAACGTTTTATAAAAGTGTTTTACGATTCGCTTGTGTAAGATGGGCTATATGGATGTAATATTTTATTTTGTAATACAATTTTTATAAGCTTTTGTGATGCATGATTATAGTGTAATATTTGTATGATTTGTGCTGTATATAACTTAAAATGCAGTGGGGCTAAATAGGTACGGCTTTTTTCAAGTATTTAGGGCAGTATGAGCCAATTTCGATCGTAGTATAATATATGGTAATTTTTTTAGTGTCTATGTCGCTTGTTTTGACAAATTAAGGTTTTTGAAACACGTTAAATGGCAGCGTTTTTTACATACGCTTAATTATACTTCCACGTTTTCTGTACTACTATATGTGAAAAAATATCTGTGAAATCTGTTTATTTTGCTTTACAAAATAGTGATTGGTTCTCTCTAATGTCCACTTATGATTGATTTGTGAGAGCCCTCTTCTGTAACAAAAGTGCAAAATAAAAGATGCCATAAATCGAGAGCTGAGTTACTTAGTTGAATATTTCTGTACAGCAAGAGAAGATCTAAGGTTTTATAACTATTGATTAAAATGCTTTTAATACGATCATAACAGGACAAAGTGGTTGGCTATTGTTTATCGTGATTTCCTCAAATCATTAATACGGTCACATAAATAATGTAATGAAACTAATTAATTTATCAATATCTGTTATTTATTAATAGCATATAGTTGCTACCACTACCACCAACTATCCGTCACTGAGCCATCACAACAACGTGAGTTTTGGTCTATTCTTGCTACGGTTTCATCCATATGGAAGATAAAATAAAAAATGCTTTTTTCAGTATTAACATTTAATACATTCATTGAAAAACGAAATGTTTACTGTTGTCTGTGGCTCCCTGTGGCCACAGGTACACATCAAGTAATAACATGTAATAACTTAAAAGTAACTAATTAAGTGCTCTACAATATGATGAGCAATTAATTGGTTTTAGTCAGTAATGAAATTAAAATATAATTTATTCATCTCAATATATCTCATTCGTTTCTTTTTTTAAACGACTTCGGAGGTTTAATGTTTTAACTGAAAATCGTTATTGTATATATTTCTGGAACTGCTTTTTTTCTATCTCTTTTCTTCATCTTTTCTCCTCTTTTCACCTTGTTATTTTACTGTTGACATGTAATCAATATTTGATTGATGTTAGAGAGATAGTAACTCAGTTTCGATTTCTTTAGAACATTTGTGAGTGTCATATATGTAACTAATTTATGCATTCGAAGTGATACATTTTTGTTCAATATTTTTAGTTGTATTCTTGTTGTAAACGTGATAAGCAGTCCTGTAAAGTTTTTAAATTTTTATGTCCTTATATTTTTAAGTAATAATGTATAAGGTACTATAGTTTTAAATGACCTAAAAAAATAACGAAATTAGACGACTTTTTATTTTATAATGTTTTAATTTGATAGCCTTAGGTACTATGTTTCATGTGTAGGGCTCAATACAATATAACATAACATTTAAATATACAGACACAACGTATTGTAGGTTAACAAAAACACATTTTAATTATGAAATTATTGGCAGCTCTGTTATACAGCATTTTTCAAATCATTTCAATTCACTGAGGTGACAAATTATTAATTGTCATCTTAATTTCTTTAAGTACAAATAACACAGCATTCCGGACACCGGATCGCGGTTCCTGTTCTTATTTACGACTTTTGAATCAATTTATAATCTGCAAAGATTCTGAAACATTACAGTATACAGTTAATGCATTATGTGCTGTTACAAAAATTGTGCCATTTTACTTTATTATTGCATTTTTATATGTACATTGCAAAGTTTATATAAGTATGCAAAATCATAAAATTAAGAATGATCTAGTGATGCAAATTTATTAATTATTGTGATTCCCACATTCCATGTCTATACACAAATGTATAATAAATGCTTTATGTATTATCTTATGTCTGTATCTGTATTATAATATAACCAAAGTTTCTTTTCATTGGTACATTATTATGAGGTACCTGTCTATTGTATATTTGTGGATTAAATGCCATAATTAAACTACATCTAATATATTTTTGTATTTGTACAGAAATTGTTTGAATGTTATTTAGATACTGCTGTACCTTTTTGTAACACATATCTTAAATTGTTGATTTTATTATTGTGAAAGAACGAAACCACCTTTATAGGAAATTTAAAATAAAACATTAAATGATGTTGTAAAATACCATATTTATTATATTGACATGAAAATTATAATTTGTGACATGAATATTATAACCGGTTGTGTTACACCATCCATTAATTTAACTGATCTAAATGTTATATTTGTGCTAATTTTTCATATTTGGCATGGCAACTAAAATTAAATATTCAAAACCTAGTATTATTATTACATTAGAGGTTGTAGTTTAGGTTACGATGTGATAAGAGATGCCTAATATTAAAGTAAACCATCATTTAAACGGTTTCTATCATGCACAAATAAAGTCACATCATAAAAATTTCTAGAATTTTTATCATGAATTTCAAAGTAGATTTAATTTTTTGTTGTTTCAAATGTTATAGATATACATTAGTAGAGAGTATTTAAATGAAAACAACACGTTATAGTCCTTTTTGGAAAAGTCTGCTATGTCATAATTGTCTTGTAAACGATATGACCCTACTTATTCAACAAAATCCAACTTGTCACAGATCATAGGAGAGATTTAAACCCAATTGAGCAATCGCCCAATCGCCCAATTGAGACAGGTAAATGTTTTAAAGTTCAACCATGAATTATTCAAAAAAAGGTGGCCACCAATGAGAAATAGAAGTATATTTGCTTTGAGGATAGGTTATAAGCCAATTATTCTATTGATTGCAAACTGAACAAAAGGAATTACGAAATCTAGACCTTTTAAAGAAAAAACATGGTGCATTTAGTTCCTTACACGCTTTACAGTGGCGCTATACAATGTATTATAATTCGAGCCAGAAACGCAGTGGTTATTATCCCCACGTACCTGTTACTTGTATAAGTAAGTAGAAGTTATATGAAAATAATCCTTTCATCTTCTTGCTTAATAGGAAAAGCATAATTATAATTATGAATGCGAGTCCTTTTAATAGAAACTGCACCACCTAATTTGAACTTCTACGTTTGTTATGAATGGACCATGGGCGTAACCAGCTTTTAAACGGGAGGAATCATTACGTGACCATAACCTTACTTTTATATCCAACAGTAAGCACATGGGCAAACAAAATCTATGGGAACAGTTGATCCCTACCTCCATCCTCCATCTATACTGTAAATTCCACAATGACCGATAGGTCGAAGCCTACAAAGATCGCATTTACTTTAGTTTTGATATTTAGAATACTATAAATTACCAAGGCACTATTGCGGAGGCATCTACTTAACGGCGGTTGCTATAAGTACATGATATGACTTATATGTTTTAAAGGTTTATATAATAAACCATAGTCTGTAGTATTGTTTTTTCACGTGTAATATATTTTACTTCGTCATTATAGTGTTCGTGATTTCTGTTCAGTCTAACACTTTTGTTAAATCATGATTGATGTAGAATCCGAAACTTGGATATAATGTACTTAATTTATTGTTTTACGTGTACTGGACTGTAATCATTTCATGCATTCCTCAATTGTAAATCGTTCAGCATAATCGTCATAATGAATAATAATATAATAAAATTTATTGATAACATGATTTTTTGTTTTAATTGGATCGTTTTTATGGTCTATTACTCAAAAGAAAAATTCTTCCAGTACGAAACTCGTATGTTCAGCCCGGGAACTTGATTTTTTCAATCAATAAGGGGCAATAAGGTGTTTACTGATCTACTACATATGAGCCTTAATACATATATACATCGTGTAGTTGTCCAAAATAAACAATATTTATTTTTATTTATTTAATACTAGCTTTTACCCACGGCTTCGCCCGCATTTTTTTTTCAATAAAAAGTATCCTTTGTTACTTCTAATACCTCCAAGAATATATGTACGAAGTTTCATGATGATCGGTGTAGTAGTTATTGCGTGAAAGCATAACAAACAAACTTACATTCACATTTATAAAATTAGTAAGGATATAACTACTGCGCGTTTCAGTCAACGCAAAGTTGGACTATTTCTGAATACCTACTGTGATTAAGGGCTGCGTCTGCTAAAGGCTGCATTTATATGTATAGTCCACAGATTTAAATAACACCTGTTGTAATTGCAATGATAAGTGTTCAGCTATTAACAACCTTAAAAATAGCAATAATTATCGGTTTTTTTTTTTGTATGCTGTGGAATTCCCATCAAATCACCTAACATTGTTAATCACTACATATTGTTAAACAAAGTAGCTTCCTGCTGTGTCTGTTCCTATGTATGCTAAGATCTTTAAAATTACTCAACGGAATTTGATGCAGTTTTCAAATAAATAGAGTGATTCAAGAGGAAGGTTTATATGTAAAATATAGTATAGAAACATCGATATTTTAGAAGTTTCTCACGTGATGTCGTAAATAAACACATTCTTATGCGCTTACATTGCAAACGCTGGCTGAACCCTACGAGATAGATCAAAATAATGTACTACGGTATTGGACACCTTAAAAAGATCTACAAAAAAGTCCGCGTTGGTATGTCTAAGAATAACTCACAATAATTATTTTTTATCCTTTACTTTTTACGAGAAATAATGGCGTGCAGACTTAAGATAGTGTTCACGTACAAGTATTTTAACAAAAGGAGTTTTTTGCATATTCGAAGGTAGGGGCAAATAAGGTGGTCCTATGGGCTAGAATATCAATCGATGGGTTGAGATGTGTTTTAATCCAAATGATCTCACTCGTGACACAAGATTAATTGTATTAATTGAGCTTAAATCGGTGTAACAAATACCGAAAAACTACAAACACAGTTTTGGTACTAGACGGAATATAGAATATAAGCCTTTATAAATATCGGAGGATACGTATGAGTCACACTAAGATAGACATTATCAGCTTGATACCTCCAAGACGGGCCACTCTATTATTAGACCCACCTTTTTGACACTGAGTTGATACTATATGACTACGTCATTATAAGTTAACAAAGTGACAGTATCAAGGTTAAAAGGCAAAATTGACGAAATTTGCATAAATCACCTGACATTTATGTGTATTTCGAATATCCCGTAACTTGTGGACGGAGTGTTTACCACTTTTATCCAGGTCTTCGATAAGCGGTGCGATAACCTTGCCTACGTACCTATAGTTGCATGTATAGCTCGTCCACATAGAGATAGTAAGATGAAGCCATAGAAGTAGTAATGGAATTAAGAAAGAAAGTTTAAAAGAAGAGCAGAAATTATTCCAGCGGTATACCATAAGGCGGTGTCACACAATGAAACATAACAGGAGAGTGCAGGGTTGTTTAAATACATTGCATTTATTATGGTTAAGCCTAGGTTTGTTACAAATAGTAGTTCCGGGAAGTCATGTAGGTAAACGTTATAGATGGATGGCAACATCATTTTCATCTTAGCTAATTGTCGTGCACTAAGACTGTCACTGTCGTACAAAGCCTAACCGAAAATATGAGGCGGGGGAGGGGCATGATTTCCATGCTTGGCGGGAAAAACGATGCCGCCCACCACAAAGCATCTTTTTTAAATGTTTAATAAATAAACTTTAAAACTAATACTGAGGTACTCTATTTCATAATGATTTTTTTTTTCAATTTATTGAGAAAGAAAACTCAGCAGTCAAGCCTTAAAACGAGCGCTACCATTCAAAACTAGATTATTTAATTCTAGATCCATTTTGCGTGTCGTTTCGGCTATTATAGACTTTTCATCGCTGTATAAAAACGGCATACATAACCAGTCTTGAAGATAATGAATGCTAGTCGGTTATAGTCATAACAAGTTGAGTGTTGTGTTCTGCAAATATGGCCCCAAAAATTAAATATACAAAAGTGAGTACCAGTAATGTTAAATTAATTTATTGAATCGATTCTCGGAATAGATTACATAATACACAAATATAAAGTTTTATTTTTTTGTTACTCAAGTATATAACTGCTAGATTTTTATATCTAAAGAAATTATTTCAAGCAAAAATTTTATTTGCCCAGGTGCTCGGTGTCCCGCCTCCAAAAAAAACTTGTTTTACGTTTCAGTCGCTAAGATAACTTACTAAATATTAATATTTTAACGTGATTTATACTTAATGCTTTAAAGAGATAAAAAAATATTTAATTTTTTTGTTTTTTTTTTTTAGACAATAATTATGCTCTTTGTGATGTTATTTCAACGAATCCTTAGGTATAAAACCAAAGTTTTTTAGTTTTTTATTATCATTATGTGTAAACTGTCCTGACTGATTATTTGGGAAGATACAGCAAACTAGCAAAACAAACAAAGGTACCTACTATACATTGTTTTAAGCTTTCATGGTCTATAACATTATAGTAATATAAGTTATTTCCGGGATTGTTACCATGTACTTTGTTTTTAGCGAGTTTCCGATATTTCGGCACTGTCAAGCAAGCAACTGCAAGCGCCAAGATCACAGAGCAACTCTCTTACCAACTATCTTATTTTTTCTTAATTTTAGAATTCGGATCAGAAACTTTTAAATATTTAGGAACTTACGAATATACCTGTATAGAATTATAATTTAACTTTGATCCTAAAATTATTCATACACCTACAAACGGAAATAAGAGTAATAACTTGTTATAAACTAACTTAAAAATAAAACTGTAGGCAGTAAAAAATAAACATAATTAAAAAATATGACAGTTAAATCTTTGCTGGTAGTTTATGTGCCCATAAGACTGGTTCTATAAAACTTTTCGCATAACGCAGCTTTAATAGTATAGGGGCACAATTCGAAAAAGATGATTGTTGGAAAAACACCTTTATAGATTTTTGAGCCCCTGTATTGTCACAAAATCGGTCATAAGTAAATTAGTAAAATAAACTAGGATAAATTTAATATGCGATAAATATTTCATGCTTAGTGAACATGCTCTTATGATGTTTTATGATTTTGCTTTCAATAGTTTAATTTACTTATGACCGATTTTGTGACAATACAGGGGCTCAAAAATCTTTAAAGGTGTTTTTCCAACAATCATCTTTTTCGAATTGTGCCCCTATAGTATTAAAGCTGCGATAAAAGATTTCACGTAATTGCTCAACTTAAGTTTTAAGATAAGGCTTATAAAGAGTAGGTACCTACTAAATTAATTTATGAAATTAATTTTTGAGTGACTAGTGTTTTAAGTTGGATGTATTGTGCTATACTTAAGATCCACTTTTCCATCGAATTCGACACAGAGCCCTAACTCTGACTGCTCGTCGCACCGGTCCATTGTTGTAGAGCATGAGATAACATAAACCTTATCATGACTGTGTTCTTATCAATAAAAAACAACCAGCTGTAGGTACGGTTGTTGTACGTGAGTGTTATTGAAAGTCATTATAAGTATCATAAAATTATCTATGTCTCATAATATTTAATAGAAATAATTCCATTTGTCTCGAACATCAGGTGGGAACACACAACCTCTTGCTCTCCGGGCGAGTGTACTTCCGATTGATAGCGCGATGTTGTGAGTTCGAATCCCATCTGATGCCTAAATTATTAAATGACTAAAGAATATGGGTAAAATTTATTCTATTCATTATTTTTGGATATAAACAGTTAATATTTAAACTGTCAATAATGAACAATATCTAAATATCTCAATATAGATACTCAAGTAAACTGATAAGTACGCTTAGATTCTAATATCTAAATATCGTACAATCTAGGCACATCATACAAAATGATTTTGAATACCTTCATAATAATAATGTGTCTCAAAACTGGCAACTCAACAAATTGGACGAAAACAAGCGAAAACACCATGAGTAACGTGCCTTGCTTGTAAATGAATTCGGTATGGTAATTCGGAATTAAATTGGTTATACGCTCTCGGTTACATTAATTTACAATATGAAAATTTATAAACATTAGTGAAGTTGTGGATTTAGTAATTTCTGTAAAAATAGCATACTTTGCATATATCGTAGTTATCACATTGCTGTTGAACTGGAAATTGACCCCAAAACAAAGGTCACCAAGCAAAAATTGCGAGATTTTTCACCATTTTCCTCGCCGAACTGAGAAGACCTAGATATCAATTATTTGCTGCGTTTTGATGTGTGTTTAAGTAGTTTAGATTTACAATTGGATATGGTAGATGGCCCTGCGATGAAGTTCGTTTTTTTATATTTTGATAATAAAAAATACTAATAGCAGGCATGCCAACGTTCGAACTGGAAAACATCTGCCAAGTTTACTAGTACCTATACCTATATAAAATTCGACAAATATTTAAGCTTATCATTAATGTGCTGGACATTATTGTATAAATTGACTAAAAGATAATGTTATAAATCATAATTATCATATGTTGTATTATAATAAGTCACTTATTATAAATAATGTGTCCGTGGATAATATTCTCAGATCTTCATCAACAACGAATGGGTTGACGCCAAAAGCAGAAAAACCTTCGAAACCTACAATCCCCACGATGGATCTGTCATCGCTAAAGTGGCAGAAGGAGATAAGGTAGGTAATATGACAAATCTAGACACGTGACCAGGTGGACCTTCATTTTTAATAGATGTGCATGTGTATTTTGTAAGACACAGTCTCCAATTATCGACAGTGTCTGTTATTAATAAATCATACCATTCATGAATTACAAAGTTTTGAGTTACTTACATTAAGAGAGAAACGCGAGCGACTAAGTATTTTATAAATTAATCTATAAATTTTATAAGAAGATACATAAGTCTAAAAATTTAGTAGCAAATATTTTACTAAATATTGCCCTGATTCATAATATAATTATACTTTGAAATAGAGCAATTTTCAGATTTCCATAGTAACAGATTTTTTATTTGACCACGGGACCAACAGTACCTACGTGCTTGTGATAATAAATGTTTAATCACCCATCCATTGACCTTGCGAACGCTGCTTATCCATGTCATGCCGGTATATACAATTTTGCTCATACGGACATATGAAAACTATAGTTAACTCACCATGAATCAGCATATAGGTAATGGCTTAGCGTCTTGATGACTAGCAAATTATATTAACTACCTCTTGATAAGATCATATATGACTTTATCTACTCTGATACTATAATACAAAGATTCTAAAACTGAAAACAAAATGCTTATGACAAACATTACGTACAGGCCAAAAATAATAAAAAAAAAGTTTAATTACGATACAGGTCTTGTATGGACACCTGTGACATAATATAACTTTTTAATCATAACGTTACACCTATACAACCTCCAGCTGGACCAAGGAGGTTGAACCTCTACTTTAAAAAGGTTTCTATGAACGAGTCCGCGACGACGCAACATGCATGCGCAATCGATGTTTGCACTTTGGCGCCAACATTTGACATTTAAAAAATCTTTTCAATATTTAAACAAAGTTTGGTTTTGTTTGTAAAATACATAAGTTTTTGTGTAAAATCATGTCTGAAAACGGGATAGTGATGATTGTACACCACCAGACATTCTGGAAGCTGCGTCAAACATGATCATGAACCTGTTGCCGGCGAAATCTAGGAGCAACTATAATAAATGTTACCACGAATTCATGGAATGGAAAATGAATAAAAATGCTACATCATTTTCTGAAAATGTGTTGTTAGCGTACTTTCAAGAGTTATCTGAAAAATATAAAGTGTCAAGTATGTGGGTTAAATACTCCATGATTAAAAGTACACTCAATATTTACAACGAAGTTGACATAACTAAATATAGCAAGCTGATTGCATTTTTGAAACGAAACTCACAAGGATATAAAGGGATAACATCCAAGACTTTTACAGCAGAGCAGATAAATAAGTTCTTAAAAGAAGCCCCAGACATATTATATCTCTCCACAAAGGTATTTTAATTGTTTATCAGTTAACCATGTACATTTTTTTTGTTAATATTGAGTTAATTTACCGTAATCTATACGTATAAATAAAATTGGAGTATCTGTTTGTAATATTGAAATAACCGTTTTTTACTACATGCATATGAATATATATACGGTATATACACCAAAATATTTTTTTTTACAATTTTTGTCTGTCTTTCTGTCTGTTTGTCCCAGCTAATCTTTGAAATGGCTGGACCGATTTTGATGGGACTTTATTGGTAGGTAGCTGATGTAATAAGCTGCCACAGCAACGCGTGGCTGGGTCAGCTAGTATATATATAAGTATATGAGTTGTTACAGATTGCACTAATATTTGGTATAATGGGTGCTTGCCGACGGCAAGAGTTATACAACATACGATTCAAAGATGTTGAAGTCTTCGAAACTACACTATTGATCACAATAAGTAAAACTAAAACCAAGACGGACCGCTCTTTTACCGTTACTGGGAAATATTATGAACAATGCAAAAAATACATAGAGCTACGACCAACTGAGTGCAGCAATCCCAGTTTTTTTCTAAACTATATTGCCGGAAAATGCACGACGCAGAGAGTTGGCATTAACAAATTTGGAGCTTTAGGCAAAGTTATTGCCAGCTATCTTCAACTTACCGACCCCGAATTGTACACAGGACACTGCTTTCGCCGAACATCTGCGACCTTGCTAGTTGACGCTGGTGGAGATATAACGGCACTAAAGCGACACGTTGGCTGGAAGTCAACGACAGTTGCAGAATGCTATATAGATGATTCAATGACTAACAAGATCGCTGTATCCAATTCAATACTTAACAGTAATGAAAATAACAGAAATGAGGTCAACATTAACATACCCTCTCTGAGTACTTTCAATAACGCTTCCTGTCCGGTTCAAATTCAGTTTCATAATTGTAATATTCAGATCATCAATAATTATTACAAGTAAAAATAAATTTGTTGTTATATTCAGCGTTTTATTTGCAATATTGTTTTACGTATTATAGTATGAGAGTAGATAAAGTAGTGTATGACACTGTAGAGAGTGTTTAAGGCTTTGTCTGAAGAAAATTGATTCAGCCCTTTAAAATAGTTAAGGGGTGGAAGAGGTAAGTGAATATATCCGCGTGTGGTATCAAATAAAAGGATTTGATTTGTATATTACAAAATTAGCTGTTTGAAGGGGGGTACAGATATGGGAAAGGAAATAAAACCGAATTCACCGAACATACATACCCGAGTCGGGTATCATAGGTGATTCGCACATGTGTAATACTAAGTACTGTATCTGTGGCGCGACTTTGTTTTAAGACAGAGGAAGGTAAATATTAAAGCCACGTATTTTTATTAAACAGCTGTTTAAAAAATACAATCGCAACAAAGAAATAAACATGCATTGTTATATAAGATTAAAATTTAAACAAGTGTATTTTTCGATAGCGTTAAATAAGTAATAATAACATCGTATTCTTGACATTACTTACGAAATTACGAAAATAAGTACCTATAAACCTTCTGTAACATGCCTAATAATACTATGGCAAACTATACTAAGGTACTATTATTTTGAAACAAGAAAATATCTCCTACTTTAATCTAAGTTTATAAAGCATACAATAAAACTTAAATAAAAAATTAAAATTCCCGATTAAGAAATAAAATAAAAGTCTGTATAAAATAGAATTAATTATGCATCCAATCACTTATCAATATTTACCATAATTAACATTTAGTACATTAAGTACCTACACTTAAGCCGAGTAGGTACAAAGATATATGTAGTTTATGTTAACATTACGTTAGATCGAAGAGTACATACAGAGACCTTAACATGTTGAACGCCAAGAGAAAGAATGCATCCTTCCGTTCAGGCCGCGTCGGTCAGTGCTGACCGCGGTTTACGAGTGTTTGCGATCCATTTTTACAGGCCGTAGGGCAGTGCGATCAAACTAAATCCATATTCATTGACCCGCACTCCAGTTAGTCCAAATCAACTTGGTTTTTGAAATACGTAAAGAACTTAGAATAAAAAACAACAACTACTATAAAATGAAAATTTTTGTTGAGAAGGAAATCTCTAACAGAGATATCACCAATTTAAATATGAAGTTTAACGATGCAAGCAAAAATAATAATTTTCAAAAAAAAACGTTCACAAATTAGTTAGATCATTACAAAATTAATTAGGCATTATCAAACTCACTGGCAAAACGTTCAACACACAACGAAAAGGTTTATCTACGCATGTGTCACCAAAAGTAGGTACCTTTTTAGTATTGTTTCTGGCCAGTGCACGCCCAAATGTGGTCTTCAGAGAAGGTCCTTCTTTTTTCTGAAGCACGTGTTTTCTTCTTATCATTCGTTCTGAATTTGCTGAAGGTTTTGCCAAAAACTCTTTAAAATTTCTTTTCTCAAGTCCACAATAGGTATATTTTATTGTAACTGTTTTATACAACATTAAAGCGTTCACCATAAGCGTTCACCATAGCCACATTCAAAATCAAATCGAATGCATTTTTTGTACCATTTTAGAAATTTTCGTAATGGTGTCTGATATGCTGCCATCTGATCAGATAAATCCACTGCTCCCTTTGCCTTGTTATAATCTACAACAATAGCCGGTTCCATTGTGGTTCTATTATATTTTATAACGGTAAGAAAACGTATTGAATATTTTGTAGTAAGCACCAAAACATCTCGTTTGTCTTTCCAACTCAAAACTGTTATCCCATCATTACTTTCTCTTGTTAGAACTGATCTTTTTTCAGCTTAGTAGAAACTACAACTTAAGGGAAATGCTTTCTGTTTTTTCTCGTGATGCGTCTCATTTTTCAAGAGTTCACTGGCTAAGCTTACGTTTGTAGGTATACCAGTTATGTGTATACAGTGAATGTTCCTTATTAAATAAGTCCTGGCAAAGGTTCATAACAACTCATCGAGGGGTGACATTAATTTGTTCATGTTGTTTACCAGTGTATATGTTACCGGCAATGTGTATAATCCGGTATTGTATACAAACTCATCGAGGGGTGACATTAATTTGTTCATGTTGTTTACCAGTGTATATGTTACCGGCAATGTGTATAATCCGGTATTGTATACAATACCTAGGCAATGTATAGAATACCTAAAACGGGCAGGTAAAGTATGAAATAGAATTTATTTTACACTTTACCTAGGTATTCTATACAATGCCAAACTTGCAGCAGGTAATGTAACACTCGAACGCAAAAAAACGCAACCTAACCTAACCTAACCAAAAAAAAAAACATAATACTAAATAAACATAATACATAATACTCACCTTTAACAACCAAATGCAACGAATATGCATACATCCTTCACCATCGTTCAAGGTCAATATTCTATTTCCTCTTGCTCTACTTCCTGACTTTTCTGTCACTCTATCTTTCATGCTTTCAAATATACTGTCCTCTACTCTCTTCCCCCCTCCCACGACTCCCTCACCCCAACATGTATGGAATGGCATGCACGGGAAGGGATCTTGGAACACTCCACCACAATTTACTATGAAACCCCTTTTGCAATCACGAGGCTTACCAAGCAATCTAAGCAACTAAAAACCCTGAAAATCGAAAACTAAGTACAAAAAAAAGAAAAAAAAAAACCTAACCTAACCTAAATAAATAAAATAAATTGGGAGAGCATTGGACCGGATTTCCAAAGGTTGCGGGTTCGATTCCCGCCTGAGATTCACTTGTGACCCGAGTCGATTTTTTCTAGTATTTTTCTATTATAATAATTTAAAATAAATACTACTAAATACTACCCAACTTTTCCGAAAAAATTCCCACGCATAGCTCTTGACCTCCTCTATCGACCCCCCTTTGACCCCAAATTGATCCCTCCAATAGTTTCCCCAAAATAAATTCATAAAAAATTTTCCCCATACTTAAGTCGATGTTGCCGAGTCAGCAGGCCGAGCGTTGATGTCTTTTATATGGGACCCTCTGAGCCTAGGTGGATTTTTGAGTGAAATCAGCCGACCCCAAATTTTTAGAAAATTCACCAAAAATTCATTTCTGATCCGATTTTGATTTTGTTTTCAATTATAGCTAGCAGGGCCCCTAAGGCATCTTTTCCATATTTTTAATTGAAAATCCATCCACAATTTTCCGAAAAATAAGCATTTTCCCTAATTTTACTCGAAAATTGACTTAAATTTCACTGTTTTTCACATATAACTTTTTTCAGTTTTAACCGATTTTTGTTTTCTAAGCTTTCTTTTGTAGATCTCGTCAACTCGTAACTTTTATTTAGATAACTTTTTGCCATATCTCTTATAGTTTTTAAGGAAACAATTCCTAAATTTCACCCAAAAAACACCCATTTTTGCACATAACAGAAAACCTTATATTTCCTGATCCGCAAGAGATATTTTAATTCTGTTTAAAGATTATTGTAGTACTCGGTTAGATCTACAATATATTGTTGCAACAAGAAAATTCATCGAAAGAAAACTTTTCTATCGTCAATTCAATTTTCATTTTTTCGCCAAAAAATTTCTTAAGTTTCAAACTTACATAAAATTTCTTAATTTAACATTATTATTTCTTATTTAAGCTTATTTTTATAGATCTCACTAATTTCTAACTTTTATTTAGACAAATTTTTGTCATATCTTTTATAGTTTTTAAGTTAATTATCCTTAAATATCCCAAAAATAACACCTCCTTTTCTGACAATAACAAAACCTTATATTTCATTAACCACAAAAGATTTTTCAAACCCGTTTAAACCACATTGTAGTACTCCTTAAGTACTATAATATATCATTGCGCCGAATCATTCCATTAATAAATAAATTTTTTATTGATAATTAAATTTTCGCTTTTTTTTTGCTCAAAATTTCACAAGTTTTAAATTTAACCTAGTTCATAAGTATAAGTTAATTACTCATTTAATACATTATTTTAGTTAGTTTTTAGGCTTATAAACATATTATTTTAACAACTTTTTTCTGTACATATTATAGTTTTTCTAATAACTTTAATTTTAATTAATAAATTTTCAATATTATTTATCATAGATTTAATTAGTAAAACTCACCATGTCATACATGGATCTTTGAACTAAAGGCGCAGCTCGTAGGGGGACACCCTCTAGACTCGATACAGACATGAATGACTTCATTGGCGACGTGGAATCCGATGACTTCTACGATATACTCAACCCGTCTAACTCTTCCTATGGACGTCTACATTATGATGACTCCGTAATACTGCAAACTTCCCAAATCGAATCCCCACATAAACCTTCACTACCCGAAAACCCCTTACCTCCATCACAAACCCTACTAACACCTCGGTCAGAACCATCAATTGACCAAAACACCCCTTTTTCTCAACCCAAATCCAGAAAATCTAAATCTAAATCGTCTACTCTCACTTACGTAGAACCGTTGGAGGTAATGTTTCCGGAATACAAAAATAGTCCACTAAAAAGTACCATCGAGGACATATATTCCATTCTCGCTGAGGTGCCAGTTCTGTTACAGAGCACCAATAGTGTCACAAAAGAGAACAGAAATAAGGCGATCAATAATGTCATAAAGGGTTTGACTATGACCTTTGAAGCTCTCAATAACTCACACCCCAATCAGGGCCAAGAACGTGAGCTACCCAACAACCAACACCGGTGCTGTAGCACTAGCGACATCACCAGTAAAATCAAGCAAATCGTGCAACAAACTGTTAGGACTGAGCTGGGCAGAGCAGCCCTGACTCAGTCAAATACACCCAAATCAGCAACAACGCCATCATACGCTCAAATTACCGCCGCACCCAAGCGTCCCATGCCGCACCGCAGGCCCGAACCTCCACGACCAGCAATAATCGTTGCTTGCAACAACACTGAAGGGGCCCCCCGTGAACAAACGGTTAAAGCCCTCAAACAAATAATAAATTACCAAGAGACAAAATACACCGTTGCCAAGGTTGTGAACCTGTCTAAGGGCAAGACAAAGGTCGAGTTTGACGATAGGTCTCATATGGAAGATGCCCTTAGCAGGATAAACAATGCTCCGCCCACTTTAGGGGTGACAGCGGTTGAGGAAAAGAAGTTGAAGCCCATGGTGGAAATCAAGGGCATCTCTTCTGATACCAACAAAGCAGAACTAATAGCCACTATTCTACTACACAACCCCGAATTCGAAAACTCCACCGATGCGGACTTAAGTCTCCGATTCCTGAAAAAGAACCGAAACCCCAATCTCTACAACGCGGTCCTGTCCGTCTCTCCTCGCGTTTGGAGAGTACTGATAGATATGGGTCGCGTTAAAATAGATTTTCAGAGAGTGCATGTTTCTAATTTTTCCCCCTTTATGCAGTGCCGCGGCTGCCAAGGCTTTGGTCACACTTCGACCCACTGCAGGAGCGAACGGCGATGCGGTCACTGTGGCTGTAACACCCATGCCCAGGAAAATTGCCCTCTGGAAAACGAATCCCCAAAATGCTCTAACTGTGAAACCCACAATAAAAAATTCAACCTCACACACGACATCAATCACTCCGCTTTCTCACACGCCTGCCCCAGAGTTCGAGCCATGCAGCGTCGTATTGACGACAAAATAGATTACGGCTACAGCACTTAGATCGACCCACCGTACTCAAATGGTCAAGATGCTATAAAAAACACCTAATGATACATCTTCAAATTAGAATAACGATATTGTAATATAATATTTAAAAATAGAACAATTAATTTACACACAAACACAATTTCATACTGCTAAATAACTTTAAGCTTCAATAGAAGCCACATTTTTCCTTTATTTCTTTTCATTTTCCTTCTTTTCAGTTTGTAGGTTCTCTCTGCCTACAAACTCTTTCCTTTTTCTGTACTTGTATCTTGGCGAGAGGTATCCCTAGCCTCGACCCTCGATGCAACTACCTTTTAAGAACAAACAATATGCGAAAAACTAAACAAATATATAATAATGTAATATTTCACTTTTGATCAATAAATAAGAATTAAAAAAAAAAAAAAAACCTAACCTAACCTAAAGTTGATAATAAAGTTTATTTCAAGTAAATACAACATGTTTTATTTGTCCGCTATTTGATAAGTAAGTCTGTTAAGATTTATTGATATTAACCGGCTTAGCTAACATTAGTTTAGTCTTAAGATTTATTTATTTTACACATTACCGGTGAACCAGCAGGTATTCTATACAATCCCTAGGTAAAGTATAAAATTGACAATGATATTCATGATATTTCATACATTGCCTGGACGCCCCAGGGATTGTATACATTACCTAGGGATTGTATACAATACCTGAATTATACACATTGCCGGTAACATATATATTGATTTTGTATTTATACCATGGTACAGTTTGAAAAGTTTGATCCCGTACTTGTGCCATTTTTGCTTATTATAATGGCGGAACGTTCTCTAATATGAAAATAATAAATATATTAACAATAAAAAATAATAGTAAGGTTTATATTAAAATAACACAATTATTTAAATTCAATCCTTGTCGTGTCGGGGGACCAAAACTACTTTAATAAAATAAATAATTAATAAAATGTATTTGGACTTAACCATCTACCAACAATTAACGTTAAGTACATTAGGTATATGTAGGTTATCCGAATAGGTACAAAGATATATGTAAGATGTAGTTTAGTATTGAGCAGTCCCCCGACACGACAAAGTTGGAATTTAAATAAATATATATTTTCTTGTATTATAAATTCAAATATAATCTATTCGGTCGAGATTTTTATATAAACTTTACTATTAATTTTTGATTGTTAATACATTTATAATATTCATATTCGCATTATTTATTACTTTTTAAATTTTATTTTTTACTTATTACCTATTCAGACTTTTATTTTGTTTTATACCATTGTACATGAGATAGAGAAATAAAACGCCTTTCAGTTTTCTTTCAGCAAATTTTCTACGCTAATTTATTTACACATTTTCAACATTAATGGAAAGTTTAATATCAGTCTTACCGTAATGAAATCATGTCTTTCAAGTTATTTAAAAAAATACTTTTTCACTCTACCAATTTTGAATAATAAGAAGTAAAGATACATTAACATCGTATTTTCCCCCTTTTTTTGATGTCTGTTAACCATACATTAATTGCATGCATTTGCACTTACCTATGTACCTACTTACTAAGTTTTTTATGAGAATCTATACCTAGGTTTTTTTGGATTCTGGAAAAACTAAGCCCGTCTAGGTTAAGAATAAAATAACTATACCTATTTTAATTAGGTTTGCTAAATGGTAAGCCTAAAATATGTGGGCAAAATAAAAAAAATCGCGATTTTGGGGTTACTGTCGGGACAGATGAATATTAATTCTATGAATACAGATATTATGAAAAGTATTAATATATAAATAATATAAATACATGTCTTTTCTAATAGGCTGACATAGATGCAGCCGTAGCGGCTGCAAAGGCAGCGTTCCACCGCAATTCGGAATGGCGTTTACTGGACGCTTCGGCACGTGGCCGCCTTCTCAACAAGTTTGCTGACTTAATCGAGCGGGACCAAGAGTACCTATCCAGCCTGGAGACGTACAACAATGGCATGGTCTGCAGCTTTAGCAAGGGCATGATGCAAGGTGCTATCCTCACTGGCGTTCGTTATCTGGCCAGCTTGTCTGACAAGATTCAAGGGGATACCATTCCAGTGGGTGAGACGTTTTACATATAATGATTTAGTTAGCGAACTGCTAACATGAGACATCACCATGTTAACTTAGTTGGCAACGAAGATTTAAAGGCAACGTCTATTATACTCTATTCAAGAGGTCGTGATAGTACCGTTATTGCGAAAATGAGCAAATTAGCAAAAGGCGGAGATAGGACGCTAAGAAAGCGTTTTAGTATGAGTTAATTTAATTTGATTATGTAATTTATATTTAACATATTTGTTTTGTGACTTGGCAAATACTTAAAGGTTCTATCATCTTTTTTGACTCGGTTTATGTCTATCGATTTTATTGCCTTTCTGACAACTTACCGCGTATTTTTGACTTATTAAAATAAATCTACAACCGGGGCTTTGGGATAAACTACTTTGCCCTTGTCGTTTGTTTGCAGTTGTGTGATATAGAAAACACTATACTATCTCGAATACATGAACAGTTTTAATAGAAAACCCAAAGTATTGAGTTGATTGACATAGTTTGAAAATGCTTTATTATTAAACATCTTTTTATTCTTAGAATTTTTTAATGTTTTTTTATTTGGATTTGTAACTGAATCACGGAAGGGGTAAATATGAAATTGTATGAATATTTGTACCAGACTAATGGTTATTTAGGTATACATTTATCTAATTATTAATTCGATTGTAATGGACTATGTCTGATGACTAATAACGGCAATGAATACTTTGAAATTAAGTTTTTAAGTCAGATTTTTTTTAAATTTAAGCTCTATATGGTTGTAGAGTGTTTATGTTAGAAATATTTTCACTTTACCTTCCTATTTTTTTCAAATTACAGATGGCGATGCGTTTACATACACACTGAAGCAACCCGTCGGTGTATGTGGTCTCATTTTGCCGTGGAATGGACCTATGGTTATATTTGTTAACAAAGTCTGCACTGCTTTAGCAGCAGGTACACATTGTATTTAGTAACTACACGCCAAACACGCTTGTGGTACGAGTTTTTCACGCCCGCAGCACATTGGCGAGCTTTGAACTCGGTTCATTTGGTTTAAATTGAAATCAGTTGGGCTACGGTCGTATTAAAAAGTATATCGTATCATACATATCACCATATCATAATATATCGCTATTGTCATAGGGTCAGCACCAGTAACCGATGTTATTAAAGCATTGGCGATGAAAGAAAACATATTAATTTTAACAACGACAGGAGATTAGTACAAATTACACTATAGCTATATATATTTAGTTGTAAGTTTAAGTAATTGGTAAGTTTAAGTATATCTATATCCATTGAACCTATACAGCTTTTAAGTTTCGTTTCCCCCAAAGGTTGACTGGGAGAGAATGCAATTAGCATTAAGCCCGCCTGTTGTACCATTTTATTTATTTATTTAATAAATCTTTTTAAATAAATAAATAAAAATATTGTGACAACTAACTCAAAACAATGGAAAGATTGAAAAATTGACGAAAAAATAAAATAATAGAAAAAATGGTTAGCCATACAAAATGTTCATGGGTTTCGTCAAACATTTAATGTTCTTTCCGTCGATACGATAAACTCTTCCCTCATATCAAAGAACGTATATAAATAAAGGTTTCGAATCGGCAAAATATATTAACAAAATTCGGATAATGGCGTATTTTAGGTTTTAAAAATACATTTTTAAAATCGCGTGTTTCCAAGTTTTCACCAACAATTATAATTGCTACTTCGTCTATTGTTGGATGGTTAAATGTGCTTTCGTGTGCTTCAGCTGGTCGTTTATCCGCTCTGGTCACGACTTTGTAGTCATCGTTTGACATGCGCTCATGTTCATGAAGCAGTTGCTGTAGATCTTGAAGAATTGCTCTTTTCATTGCTGTGGTGGTCTCTTGACGGCGATCAAGTTGCTCCTCCATATTGTCCATGGATACATGTATACTTGTTAGATTTATGTTGTGTATCTTCAAGAGTTGTAATGATCCAATTCGATGGTGAATCTGGCCTTGAATCTGTAAGTCGAGAGCAAAATCAGTCTTACTGATTTAAAATCTCATGTTTCTAATGATGGTATTCCTTATTTTAGAAACAAATACAGGTTCTTAACAGACTTCATTTTATACAATTTTTTATCATAGTAGAAAATGAACATTTACTCATCAACATAATTTACATTGAATGTTGCATTAAATCCGTGTTCTTCTGGAATTTCTGCTCCAAATGAAGTCATTTGAAAACAGCCATTGTCTTTTTGTGTGTTCGCTAGAAAATGTGATTCTGATGTTTCGCCACGAAGCAAGGAATGGCTCTGGTGGTGGAACCAATAATGGCAATTTCACTCTGCCATTAAGGCAGCACAATCCAGTCACCAATGCTCACAAACTACGTCAAACGACAAGGATGCGATACAATTGTGCTTTAGCACAGAAATGCTGCTTGATTCAAATCAGCACTTGAAATATGATTTCTTGCATTTCGAAGATTATGCCATTGTTGATCTGTGCGATTAGCTCTACGATTTCTCGTTTTTAATCTAACCGTCTCACAGGCTGCCTCTCTTTGCTCTTCTGTTTGAGAAGCACGAAGTAGGGTACTACTTCGTACCACACCAACGCGGCGCTCTTCTCGTGCAATATGTCGTTCTTCATCAGTTAATTGATTCGCAATGTTCCGTAGCCTTATTGCATTACGACTCCGTAGAGAAAGATTAGATCTTCTTGGTCGCGGCATTATTAATAATAATACTCACACAAAATTTTTTAAATCAATCACACTTAATATAATATACTGACTTTATAAACGCCCTTTAGTAAATTCGTGGTCTTTTTCCATTTTGACCACGCGCTTACTAGAGGGCGCTGGGAGTAATGACCAAAAAGGGAATGGGTACAAATAACAGCACATTACCACAAACTGTCGATATTCTCCAATGGACACTAAACTCCATTGTTTGAAGATTGAATTGAAAATCGATTGAAGCAGTTTGCCAGTTTTGGATGCCACGTTGAGCTGACTGTATTTAGAATTGTACAGGGTAAACAACCCTATCAAGCCAATACGGACCCATGTTTACATGTATCGATATAGATGTTAGGTATATTAATGTCAAAAAATGGAAATTGTAAACAAAATGAACTCACATTTTCACTCGATTAGCTGATAGGTCAGTTTCTATGGAGAGCCCATTTTCTACCGATTCCTTTTATTGACATTGAAGTGATTGAATGTGCTCGGCGCCCCCTAGGATCGTGGCGCCCGTGAGCAACGCACATCCTGCACCATAGGTAAAGACGCCTCTGTGTCTTATAACATTGTATATTATTTTGGATGTATTTGAGATTTATCTCGGATATAGCTATCGTAGTGTCTTATCCTAGATCCATCACTGCTAAAGAAAGCACCAAAAAGCAATGTACAAGTATATAATCACTTTTAGTGTAATTACAAGTGGTTTCATAATTCATATGATTATAGGTTGCACAGTGGTTGTGAAGCCAGCCGAGCAGACTCCTTTGACAGCTTTAGCCTTGGCAGCGCTTCTAGCAGAGGCAGGGATCCCCAAAGGCGTGGTGAACGTGGTGCCGGGGTACGGTGAGACTGCTGGCGCTGCGCTCACTCGTCATGTGGATGTTGCGAAGATATCTTTCACGGGATCCGTTGAGGTTTGAGAACTTCACTTTTTGGTATTCTGAGGTTTAAATTATACATATCGCTCATCCTATACAATAACATTACAATTGCTGTTTATTTCTGAAATGAGACTTTCAGAGGTATTATAGCTCTGATAGTCTAACATCAACATCACTTCAGAATTATTAGCATAAATAAGAAAACAACATTACATTTTTCTAATCCTCTATTTTATTGAGTAAGTAAATAAAACATAATAAAAATAAATGCGCGTCGTTTTGTTTAATTGTGTTCTGATTATACTTATTAAACTTTTTTAATAATTGAAAAAAGTGAAGATTTTTAGGCAGAATCACTTTTTGCCTCTGAATAGTGACATTTGCCTTGCCTCTATTAGAAAAGTATAAATGGTCGGTCAGAATTTCTATTATCATGAAAATAATGTTTTTTCTGACTAAGACAAAGTGTAAGGTTCACAAAAGAAAGAAAGTGATTGTATAAACATATTTTAATAAAAAAATAGTGAACTTATTCTATACTTAAACACATAAAAATAAATAACGGAAATAAAACAAGAAAGACATTTAATTTTTACTTTACAAACATTAAAAAGAGGAGGTTTAATCATTTCAACTCAAATTTTGTTATAGTTTTTAATAGTGCAACCATGCGTACAAGTTTTTATTTTTCTCTCGTTAATCCCCATAAAATACAAGAAATTGAATTGAATTCTCAATTGAATTGAACTTGAATTTCTCTTCGTATTGTTTCAGGACAAAGTACTTACAAACACAAAAAAAAATAACAAAGTTAGAATAGAAAAAAAAACTTTTGAGAAATTAACACGACGTTGATATATTGTTAACTGTACATCGTATCAACTATAAAAGTATTAAACTATCGCAGGTTGGAAAACTTATTCAGCAAGCAGCCGGTGTAAACAACCTGAAACGCGTTACCTTGGAGTTAGGAGGCAAGAGTCCTCTAGTTATCATGGACGACGCAGACCGTGAGTTAAAAACGTGACTTGCATTAAACGAATAAGCTTGTCTAATAGGTACGTCCTCGTCTTGTAAAGAGCGGGATTTTGGGTACATTGCTGTTAATATTCACACTTTCTTACTACGCAATTTTTTGTAATTTACATTTAATACGTGTTTAGCTCGCCCGTTTTTCTAGTCGACTTATGTACTACGCCAACTAAGTGCCAAGTAACTATGATAGAGTTTGGGGTTCTACCTCTAAGAATCAAGTTCTTTATTAAGTTAACATTCACAGACTAAATTTTCTATCTCTGATGCCAATTAACGGGTTGTTAATGGTTTATCATAGTAAACATCGCGGTCCCGGTAGCAGCTCACGGCGTATTCACACATCAAGGACAGGTATGCGTGGCTGCGTCCCGACTGTACGTGCAGGCCGGGATATATGATAAGTTTGTCGCAGCAGCGGTGAAGTACGCGAAAACACTCAAGATGGGAGACCCCACAGATCCTACCACGCAACACGGGCCACAGGTGAGCGGGCATTACAATGGTGTTTGTAGCAGAAAGAAAGTTATTAGTGCGATTTTTTGTATAATTTTTTACCTGGTTCCCTTCCGTTATGAAGTTATGGGTGGTCAAATTTACTAAATATATAAATAATAATATGTTTGTTCTTACACTTTCGCGCCGAACGCACATTTGTATAAAACTACTTTAACCGGTTTATTGACGCGTTCATTCTTATTTTTTATTTCTAAAACCTATTGTGGACTGACTCCGACGACGACTCCGACTGTGGAATTGTACAAAAAGAGTTCTGTACTTACAGTGCGTCAATTATATATATTGCGTAGTATTGTCTGGCAGCACCAGCATACTTCTTTTGATAAAGCCAAGTATTCTTCGCAACGAAGGTCCAAAAATGTAATAAATTTACCTAAATGTCGTACTACATTAGCAAGCCGACAAAGTGATTTTAAAGCTAAATATCTTTATAACAAAGCTAATAGAATCCTTAATTTGTATCCACTATCTTCACGCGAATGCAAAATAATAGTTTCTGGTTGGTTATCTAGTTTAGATTACAAAGAAACGGAGGAACTGCTACAACCCCTCAAATAGACACACACGCATGTGGACACACATACACGCACACACAGAAGACACACACACATACACTCACGATACGACCACACACACATACACTCACGACACGACCACACACACATACACACCACGCACACATTTTACTCTAACTTTAAAAACAAAATACGTTTTCTTTTTGTTAAGTATGTTTATTTTGTACATAGGTTAAGGAAGAAGGGAACTGATTTCCGAAATATAGGTTTTGAACCTAGTTCGGAGTCAGCGACTTCATTATGATTGTAAAACTTATTCTATAAATAAAGATTATTATTATTATTATTATATTATTATTATTGAACCATTAATTTACTAAGAAAATACAGAGAGGTAAATAAAATTAAAAAATACTGGCAGGTTGATGAGGTGATGTTGAAGAAGGTTTTGGGATATATCGAGCAAGGCAAAAAGGAAGGAGCGACGCTGTTGACTGGCGGGAAACGCGTCGGCACTACTGGCTTCTACATAGAACCTACTGTCTTCGCAGATGTGAAGGATGATATGACCATTGCTAAAGAAGAGGTAAAAACGCCAAGATTTTTGTGAAAAAGTAAAATAACAACAGGCATATTGTTGTATTTTTTCTGTGACTTTCACTGGATTACATATTTGTCCAAGCTGTGTGGTGTTCAGAAGAGTAGCATAGCATCAACCCTTCACATCTAAAGGTGTCATAAAATACCTGAGAAAATCATTATACATCTCGCTTTAACCACAAATTGGTAGCAGCGTTTTCCAATTTTCCTTTTCTTTCGGTTTTTAATGCCATCACCAAAGCGCGAAGAGTGATGGCTGCTCCATTATAGTTGTTTGTACGTTTCAACGTAAGCATTTTGCAAGAAAACAAACTGGTACTTAAATAACAACATTTCAGTAAAAAAAAATCAAAAGATAAACAAATATAATAATTATATAAACTTGGTCGTCCTTTTACGTCTAAGAGAGAGAAGATTGTCTACCTTTTTCAAAGTCAGTGTTCATGAAATTAAAATAGTTCTACTCATAAAAATAAATTAAAAACATTATTTTGGCTTGAAATACACTTGCTAATCATATCGATTTATTTAAAAGCTACTTGAAAATGAGAGACCCGATATAACCTGTGAGTTTAAATTTTAAATTAGTTTTCCCTTGACATTTTAAGGAAAACAGGATTTCCGTACATCCTCCGGTAAAAGGTGACTTTAAACTTGTTAGAGTAACCTTTGAGGTTAATTTGTTGTAACAAAAGGGTTAAAGTAAGGTAGGTAAAAGATTTACGTGTACTTCTGACTTGTAAAAAGCTGCTTATAATCATGCCTAAAGAAATCAGCTGAAATAAAAATGCAAATTGCACAATAGCTATCCCCTTGACATTGAAGGCAAAAAGACTGCCAGATTACACCAGTTGCTCATATTTTATTGGCTAAGTGACATTCCACCACATCTTACTTTGCAATATTTCAAGTACTCTAAAAATTATAAAAAAAAGTTTATAAGCTCATATAGACGATCTCAAAATACACTCACGAGCAACCAACTCAACTCTACGAGTAAGTAAGTAGGTACTTTTTCCATGAAACAAATAACATCGTTTGTTAATAATGATTGTTTTTTTTTTTTAATAATGTCATTCGAATGAAAGCAGTTGCAAAATAGGCAACTTTCCTAAATGAATATTCATTTAAACTTATTCATAATATTTATTTGTTCTTAAAACTGAATTAAAATAAACTTACCATAAAATATTTTTTTACACTTGACAATAATAATATATTTACACAAAACTAATGACCTAAATATTAATTGTATTAAAATTATTTTATATATTATATTGACATTATAATATTTACAAACGCACATCTTTATTTCGTATACCAGATTCGACATGAGGCCTACCATTGTCAACGCACATCAGAAACAGGTTATTTTGTTCTCGGCTACTAATATTTAGCTAAGCCTCTATTCACCTAAGCAGCTAGATGGTTCAGCTTGAGCTAGGAACTCTTGCTCCTTTTTATTGTGCGCATCTCGATATACCGTCGTTATAAATATTATTCATCTATCTGTCTGCTTAATTTTTATAACTGTGCCTTGTTTCTATTTTCCATCTCGAACTATCTTCTTATTGCTTCTGCTGTGAATTCTTCTGTGCTTTGTTTGTATAAACTGGGTCTATGAAAAATTATATGTAGTTGATGCCGTAAGACTCGCTATTTTTCTACGAACTTACCCGTATTTACCAACTACTATAGATTTAAGGAAAAGCGATCTTTTTTAGTAATTCCAATATAAAACATTTTTTTACAAAAATAAATAAAGTTTATTGCTATCAATAGTTGATGTTACCTCCCTTAGTCCTAATTTTGTTGATTTTTCGTTCAGCGTATTAACTTATTCGCCGTCTCTTGAGGTATACCGTCTCACTCTTCCAGTAATGCTGCCTTCAGCTGTTTCACTGACGATGGAGCTGGATTTCTGGCCTGGACTCTTCGCTTGAGCTCATCCCACAAGTGCTCAATATGGTTTAGGTCCGGGCTGAGCGCAGGCCAGTCCATAGTCTGTATTCCCGCGTCGACCAGGAACTGCTAACACGCGACGTATGATACCGGGCACTCCAGGACCAGGAGAATGTCGGTAATGTACCGACCAGCTGTCAGTCCTCCTCTCGGCCTTTTCCAGACACGAAAACGAGCTAGGTTTTCCTACCAACGAAACACCTGCCCACATCATGCAGGAGCTGCCGTATTCTACTGTTTCATCACTGTGTAAATCGTTCGCCAAGACGCTTGTAGGCTGTGCCTCTTTTGTCACTACCATGCAGACACATTCTGCACTAATCGGTGAACAATAACGACCGCCATCGGTCAATAGTCCAATCGATATGTTATTGAGCAAATTGAAGCCGTACTTGTTGGTGGCTTGCGATCAATTTTGGGTATGTGGCAGGCCATTTTGGAGTGAGGTTGGCTTCTCTCAGACGTCTTCTCACTGTCCACTCGCTGACAGTCACCCCTCGAACACGTCTCAATTCTTGCTACACATCAACATTGGTCAGTAGCCGATTTCGCAATGAAGTCGAAACAATAAATCGGTCATCTCTTTTTGAAGTGGACCGGTGGCGGCTAGTCCCTGGTCTACGACTGAAGGCACCTGTCTCCTGGAATCATCTGTACAATCTGGATACAGCAGACTGGCTGAAATGAAGCTGAGCAGCAACTGCACACTGACTCAGCCCTTGTCGCAAATGAGCAACAACTTGAGCTGCTTCTTCAAGCGTGGTGTCCTTAATGACATCAACACAATAGGTGTATAGGTCAACTTCTCTTGAATCTCTAATGGCATCTTCTCGTATAATACCGCGCACCCTTTCCATTGCATTCTTTACTGCAGAAGGTATTAACGGTCAGCGTACTCGTCGATCACGTCATCGACATTTTGCTTGTACAGGAGACCCGCGTGTCGCTTACTTTAATCTCATCCGTAATGATAGAGTCAGCAAAGGTGGCGATACTCTTATCTATTACAAGCGGATGTATCACTGTGTCCCACATGATCCCCCTGCGCTTACTTCTATGGAGTTATTGTGTTTGAACGTAGCCTATGCGCAAGCACAAAAGGCGTTGGTCAGAACCGTAACCGAAAATTATTAAAACACAACATTCTTATTAACTTTTATTTATTCAATGCTTTTACATTACACTGACAGTTTAATCAAAATCAATAAAAGTCGCACAATAATTGTTCAAAGTGGCCACCTCCAGTTTGTAGGCAAGCTAAAGCTCTCTGCAACACCTGGCGTGATGAGCGCCTAATCATGTTAAAATCGGCTCTTATTCTCTCACTGCTCGAGAATAGTGGGCGGGTGCACTATCGCTAGTCCATGACAAAACACACTGTATCTAACTTAATGTCAATTTGACAATTAAAAAAAAATCTTACCTGGGTATAAACATTTTGTTTTAAGCCTGTCAAACAGCTTTCTACTGAATACCATATTCATAATAAGTTCAGTTAAAGAATGTGGCAACTTATTGTAAATTTGCACAATACTGGGCTAACAGTTTTTCTTAAAAAGGACGGTCCGCATTTTAGGTAAATAAAGTTAAGTTAATGATTGTACAAAACGCTAGTTCGGACCACTTATTTATGTTTACAGTAAAGGTTTAGGTTAACCTATATCAAATATGTATAAGCTCAATGTCAAGATTCATTTGAGATTTGTCAGGGTGGACTAGATTCTCATTGACTTGAACCCTTTAGCCCTTGAATCTGCTACTAGTGTGGAAGTTAAATATAAACAGTAAATTCTGTTTGTTGTTTGTATGTAGTACCTAGATAGGGTCGTGTGTAACAAAGGGAGGTAATCAAGTTTCCAAGACTAGCGCCACATTATATTTGGTCTTCAACCATACGAATTATATGGTTCTTGGTTAAGTGAAATTACTTCAATTCAGATTTTCGGCCCCGTCCAAAGCATTCTGAAATTTGACACACTGGAGGAGGTTATCGATCGCGCGAATGACACCAACTACGGGCTGGCCGCTGGCATCTTCACTACCAACCTCAACACCGCGCTGCAATTCTCCAAACACGTCGAAGCTGGCGTCGTGTGGTACGTCCATTAATTTTATATTATTTAAGTGTTTAACTACTACATTTTTATTACTTGAAGTAGGGATGGCTATTCTTTCCTAAAAAGATTGATTTATAAATCGATATCGTACCCTCGAATCTATTCACAAAAAATCAAGGTCTAAAAGATCGCTTTTAAAAATAAAGTTTTTTTTCCAAGTTTACATTTATAGTGTAAATATAAATCCATTTTATGAACAACAAGATACCATAATAATAAATTATCTCTTATAGTAAAATCAGTTTCTTTTAGTTCAGGGAATTCGATAATAACAATTATTTTATTGCCAAATTTAAGTCAGATAAGGTTTGAAAGAAGATATTTATTTTCAAAATGTATTTATTTCATGAAAAAGTTTTCCTGATCCAATGATTTACTTTATTTTAAGCAAACAAAGGGTATAAATTCGGTTCTACGGTCCACCGCTAGGGGGCAACCCTTTATATATTTCGACTTTACTCCTAGTCAAATGGCATGACTTTCAAGGTCCGGAGAGGCCAAAAAAAGTATCCTAAAATGGCTCATATTGCAATAGAAATGGCTCCGCACCTAACCTAACCTAACCATAACCTTCGAGACAATAATGAGATGCCCACGATTTGTATGGGAAAACTGAAAAGGACCGAGAATCAAATAAGTTTAATAAAAAAAAAAATCCTAACCTCACTAATTTTTTTTTTACCTTTCCGGACGATGAAAGTCATGCCGATCGACTCAGAATTGAAAACCAAGTCGAAGTATATATAGGGTTGCCACCTGGCAATGGACCGGAGAGCCGAATGATAACCTCGGAACGAATTGCTAAAGAATTGGTGCTAAATTCGACTACTATGATTAATTTCACTTACCATTAATTTGGTGAGGTAAACATAGCTTTCCTAGCCTATTAGTTCGGCTATGGTGTGGTTTTGTTGAGAAATGGGTTCGAGTCCCATCTTAGGTGATTTTTATATGCTATCTATAGTTCTTCTTGACGATATTTAGTTATTCATTATTACATAATTCGATTAAAATAAATCACACTCCTGAAAAGAAGTCCAAATGCCAGTATTAAATAAAAATATGAAAATAAACTCACTTGGGTATCCAGAGAAAAGTGTTTTGCTAAATTTTTATCCGTTCCAGGGTCAACACATATTTGGCGTTCGGAGTGCAAGCCCCGTTCGGTGGCTTTAAAGAATCTGGTCTTGGCCGTGAAAAGTAAGATCATATATAATAAGAGAAAAAATCAAACATACCAAAAATTTAAATATAACACTCATTCTCCCTGTTTTAATTGATTCGTTGCAAATTATACGAGTAGTTTAATATAAAAAGTGTTCCGTTTGTTTTTTTTTAATTGTATTTTTAACATAAAACAAACTGAGGGTTCGATTCTCAGGCAGAATAATTTATTTGCCCATTTTTTAATATTTCTAAAATTCGGTCAAAATGTCCATTATCATGTAAAAGTGTTACTTATCGAACAAAGACAAAGGGAAAAATGTTAATCTGTCTAAAGATGTTCCCGTCTTTAAACATATTTTTTTTTTAAATAAGATCAGAGCAACAAATAGAGAAAACGACATCTCGATGTTTGGTGAAAAGTTGATGACTGTTGTATGGACTTTATTAGTTAGACATTAACCTGAAAATCGAATTGAGAAGTTTGTAATTTTTTTATAGATTGATGTGTTGTTGAATGTACTTTTTTTAAATAAAATATTTTCATTCTGTTTCAGCGGAATTAAATGTGTTGAATCCTATATGGAGGTCAAAGCGGTCACCGTGGCTCTACCAAAGAAGTTCTAAAAATTACATTATTTGCGCCAAATTCATGAAAGAACCATATAAAATAAGTCCAATAACTTTCCCTGGCATTATTTATGTAAGGAGGACCCTTTTTTCATTTCTATTCTCATATTAATTGAAATAAATCTGTTATAACTCAATGGTTGAAGTCTGATAAAAATATATTTTTTACAAATATTTGATTTGTCATTTAGACATAACCTCCTTTTAGAAATAAGATTCGATGTGCTTTACAAGCATCACAGTATATCACAATATATCTCACAACATACTGTTAATAGCTTCTATACACAGTTTTGAATCCATTAGTTTTATAAGACACGCTGTTGGTATTCTTATTTTGGTTGGTTATATAGTTTAGATTACAAAGAAACGGAGGAACTGCTACAACCCCTCAAATAGACATACGCGCACGCACACGTGTGTGTGTATGTGTATACACTTACGACACACCCACGCTCACATACACACAACGCACACATTTTAAACTAACTTTTAAAACAAAATACATTTTTTAGTTTTATGGTGAATGTTAAGTACCTATGTTTATTTTGTACATAGTGTTACGAACACAAAGCGCAAAGAAACGAGCGCGAAACTACATAGAAGTATAGTTTCGAAAACCGGGTACATGCGCGAACATTCCAGACACGGTCGATCACGTTCGCGCGAGTCGGGTACGTTCGAGTAAGGAACTCTCTGGAATGGTCTGGGGCTCGTCTCGGCCCATATAAATAGCCGCAGAGAGGCGAGCGAGTCAGTTCAGTTTGAGCTACCTTCGAGGCGACTTCGAAGTGAAAACCAGTGATCAAGAGTGATACTACTACGACTTGGCTACGACCTAGGACATTGTTAGTGCTTAGTGTTTGGACCTAGTGCTTTGTGTTGGACCTAGTGCTTAGTAAATAAAGTCTTCAAAGAGTCAGCAGGTCTTTCTCTCCAAATCTATCGAACCCTAGCAAGTAACAATAGGTTAAGGAAGAAGGGAACTGATTTCCAAAATACAGATTTTAAAACTAGTTCAGTGTCAGCGACATCATTATGCTTGTAATATTTTTTCTATAAATAAAGATTATTATTATTATTCTGACTAAAATAAATAAATAAACATAAACTCCGATCGAAATATACGCAGGTACTTATGGATCAGGGTGTTTCTAGTCCGGGTTATTAAAATTGGGATATAAAGTACCTTTCCGCGGCGAAAGTCAACAACGATCCTGCGGGACCAACGGCAGTGTTAGGGTGCAGATTTAGGTTTTTAGTGGGTAGGCCTCCAATCCCCCATCGGGCACTAGGCCGGGTGGGGGTATGGAGGAGAGCTCCACATAATATGAGTAACACATTTTCTAAATAATAATATAAAGTACCTAAACAAAAGGCAGAATTTAGGTTAATAGATTAGTCCAATGGAGAAGAACGTTTATTATTAAGATTTTATGGTTTTTATTTATAAATAAGTAAATTATATCTTTATTAATAACATTTACATCATAACTTGACCGTTACTCAGCTTTGCTCATTTACAACTATCGAAAGAAATTGGGCATTGTGGGCCTTAATATAACAAAATGTAATTTCTAAGTTCTTACACTTCTGCATCTATCGCGTAATTAAATAGAAATTTTTAATTTAAAAACATTGGTTACATAGGCGAAATACTAGAAGCATTCTCTACCAGTCAACCTTTGGGGGTAAACGAAATTCATGAATGCGGCAAAATAGATAACAAATAATAAACAAGATAAACTTATTACTGTAAATATAAGATAAACATTAATTTTTAATGGGTTTAGTGTTATTCTTATTTATAACTAGCGGCCGCCCGCGACTTCGACCGCGTGGAACATTGCAACATTACTTTATTTTTCTAAAATAAAAGTAGCCTAAGTTACTCCTTATTACATCAGTTACCTGCCAAAAAAAGTCTCGTCAAAATGCGTCCAGCCATGTCAGAGATTAGCCGGAACAAACAGACAGACAGACAAAAATTGTAAAAAATGTTATTTTGGTTTATGTACCTACCGTATATATATTCATATGCGTGTAGTAAAAAACGGTTATTTCAATATTACAAACAGATACTCCAATTTTAAGTGACGAGTGACGATTAAAGCCTTGATAAGCTTTGCCTTTTGAAGGTGAATAGAAGATTTTTAAATTTTTGAACTACTTTTACGGATACTTTATTCTCAACGTAGGTAGTCAGGTCGACAATTAGACGATCGAGCTTCTTCTGTCATAGCACAGCATCAGATTGATCAAATTGGTATCTTTACTTTAATTATAAACTGCAAAACCTTTTGACTTGACTTGCCACATTTATTCTTTAATAAATTCATTTTTGAGATCAGATTTACTGTGGATAATATTCTTAAAATCCAACATCATATGATTATTATACTCGTAATGTAAGTACGCTATTTTAATATCCATATAAAGCGTCTCAAGAGGATGAGCTTAAATTGTCATTGTTATTGGCTTAGATTGAAATTGACATTATGATTAGAATCATGAGTACGCTTATTGCTTGTATAAGATCTTTGATTACTATACGATTACAAATTTATTTATGCAGCCCGTAAAATTCATTGGTCATAGATTTGGTAAGGAGACGTGAATTTACCAACCGCAAATAAATTATTAATATTTGGAATACGAGAGAGAGAGAGAGAGAGTACCAACAAAATTTAGAGTCTTAATTAGATGGCAACACATTTCGCAGATCACATTATTAAGTGGTAAAACGATGTTTTTTACTAGACTTATGTCTCATTGCCTTCAATTAAAACTACGTGTGTTTTTTACACACGTATTTTATATCTTATATTCTACACACGTATTTTATATCTTATAGAAATATTGCATTGTGAATGCAAACAAATTAAATTAAAACATAATTATAGCTGGTTCCATCTTAATCGATTGTTAAATATTTGTAAAAATATTACTTTCGATGTTGAAGGTAGTTAGCGTTCAACATTGGTGGAACGATATTAGCTCATAGTAGAAGTTGAAATACGTTTGTAAAATTCGACACGTTTGCCAGCGTCTCGGTAGCTCAGCGGTCAGAGCAGTCGCCCGGATAGCGAAAGGTCGTGGGTTCGAATCCCATCTGAGGGCTCGGAGGCGTAGTTGTTTTTTACACACGTATTTTATATCTTATAGAAATATTGCATTGTGAATGCAAACAAATTAAATTAAAAACATAATTATAGCGATATCTGTTAGTATACGCGAGATAAAGGCAGGATCGCCCACAGTTTATTTATAAAATTTGGATTAACGTATCATTTATCACTTGTTACTTATTGTTGATGGTCGCCTAATTAAAATTCAGGGACAGAAATGATTCCTTTGTGGGTACAGATAGAGAGAGCAGATATGAATAACTCAGATTCCTATCAAATTCAGCGACAGAGCAATAAATGTCTATCAAACAGTAGCCAGCCAGTCACAGCCTTTGATACAGCGAAGAGAGTATCAAAGTGACGGCATGTTTAGTGACCTTTGAACCTTTAAAATACTAAGACAATAATTTAACATGACTGAGTAATTTAATCCTATGATGACGCAAATAAAAGGCCCATCAATTAAGCTGAATTGCTGATGTATGTTCCTAACATCCTTTTTGATCTGTTAAAATTCCCAATCACTGGTCTGTATCTAACGAGTTTACTACATTATTGACTGTTATCTTCATTTTGTTTAGCATGTTTTATATTTTCCTTTTTTTGTATAACTACTTGTCTACAATAAAAATAATAAGTAGGCAGCATTTAAATACCGATGATAAATTGGTTTATAATTAAAATTATCAGCATTTGTTTTTTCGAACACTTAATGTGAATATAATTTTTCTTTACATAATTTTAAATAAAGGAACTACATGGACAGAGAAAGACTAGTGGTTCCTGAAAGAAATTACTCAGAAGAAAGAAATGCTTAAAACTAATTGTATTTCTCAAAATTAGCGTCCTAGTTTAAGACGTTTCTTCCTGCTGTCCTAAAGGAAGTTATTTAGTCTATCGGATTTACTACGTTTTTAAGTAGTCGTCAACGGGGACATAAATGCGTAGTTACGTCCTGCCTTCAATGCAGAGTGGCAATAAGCGTGTCAAAGGCGGTATAACCCTCTGCTATTACAGTTTAAACTAAAAGTCTTACGTAGGGTGTCTCGATAGCACGTAACACCACTGTTCCCTCCTTTAAAAGACAAGGTTTTAGCTGCTCATTCTACTGTTCCTAATCTATTACAGATTCTCAATGAATATTGCAACTTAATGTGTTTCATGAATCCCCAAATTTGAAAAAAAAACTAAATTCTATGCTCTTCCCAAATCATGATTTGAACTGTATTTTTATTAAATGTCATATCGTATTAAATCTGCCTTAGAATAAATAAATAATAATAATAATAAATAAATATTTCCTACATTGACACCAATTAACATAGCCCAAAGTAAGCACTTTAAGGCTTGTGTTATGGATACTAGGGCAACGGATAGACAAACATATATCATACAGAAATAAGTAATGTTCATAGAAATATATACAAACATCCATGGCACAGGTACAAATGCTTACACAAATTCATCATACAAACATCTGCCCTTTCCGGGATTTGAACCCAGGACCGTCGGTGCGAAAAGCAGGATCGCTACCATTGCACCAAACGGAAGTCATATCTACGTTTGAAAGCAAACACAGTAAGGCCATAAGTAAAAGTAAGATACCTTAAACTAACATATGGCAAGTTAATCCATTTATTGCTCCTGAAATATTCCCCCCAGGAGGATTTATCTATTTATTATTACTAGTATGTACAATCCAAAATGTTTTATAACGGTGTTTGGATAATATAACTAGTTTGGCAACAAATACTGTTACCTACATTCAATCTTTTCTTTTTTCAACTTGTTAATTATTTTGAATTTGGAACGCATTTATTATTTTAAAATATTATTTCTTTCGATTTCGCCCCATTTCACATATTTTTTCGTGTTCATTATCAAATTATAATATGGAATGGGGTGTTAAAGAAAATAGGATTGCAGTGATCGCCTTGTACAAAGTGGAAAAGAAGCCGTTGGTCATATTCCAGACACTTTAAAAGTTTGGTATTAACCATATACGATCGCCATATACATAGTGGATCGATCAAAATGCCTTCTGTCACGATACGCCGGTGAAAGGCAGATAAATATCCTCTTTACCGACAAAAAAAAAATGTTCACGATTGTAGAGCACTACAATAAGCAAAATGATAAAGTGTACGCTCACAGTTCTAAAGAAGCTGTTGAAGTGGTCGGAAAGGTACAACGTGCTCATCATCCTGCGTCAGTGATGGTGGTTTGGTGGGGCGTGTCTTATCAAGGCGTCACAAAGCTAAATTTTTGTGAAAAAGGAGTGACAACTTCAATCAAAGTGTATCAAGAGACAGTCTAGAATCGTCACACTCCTACAGCAATACACTTTTTTAAAATGTACCGTGGACTTTCCAACAGGACTCTGCATCTGGTCACAAGGCACGAACTACCCAAGCCTGGCTTGAAACCGTCGTTCCGGACTTTATAAGAGCTGAAGACTCATGTAGCCCAGACCACAACCCTTTAGACTACAAATTATGGTCAGTTTTAGAGGATATGGCCTGCTCTAAACGACACGGCGACATGGAGTCTCTTAAAAAATCTCTGGAGCAAGCAGTGGCGAAATTTCCCATGGAATCAGTGCGTAAATCCGTATATTCATTGCCAGACAGATTTAAGGCCTGTATAAAAGCCAAAGGTGGCTATTTCGAATAGTTTTTTTTTTTGCTAAGACTAATAAATAAGTTTTAGTAATATTACATTACTTCATAAAAAAATACATTTCCATTTGTAACAGAACTTATGGCCGGACTAGGTAGTAGCGATATACCCCTCACGGAGCATAGGCGAGGTCCGCCCACGAGCGCGGACCCACACTGGTCCGGGCCGCGGCCGAGTCCGACAAGGGACCCCGCGACCCGCACCACTGTGTATTGGGACGCCGTAGTTTTTAGTGGGTAGGCCTCCAAGCCTTTACCGGGCACTCGGCCGGGTAGGGGCATGGAGGAGAGTCCCACATATCCACCGTGTTCTCCCGACACGGTGTGAATGCCTAATGCCATTTTCTACGAAAACAAAAAAAAAAAAAAAAAAAAAAAAAAAAAAAAAAAAAAAAAAAAAAAAAAAAAAGGTAGTAGCGATATATGGATATAGCTCCTGGGGGAAATATTTCAGGAGCAATAGATGGACTAGTCGTAGATGGCTATCTCGCCGCTATACGATTTCTATTTTTTATAAAAGATTCCGTTACTTGCTCGTATTATTATTTTACACATTTCTGACACTCAGTGTTATCTTACCGCAGAATATCTTACATAGCCGTCGTTCACAGTACAACACTCATGGGTGATCATCACTCAATGCTAAGATTATGAAGTACTAGGTCGCTCATTGGTTAGCATGTTTACCTGTGATTGCGGAGAGTAAGCAATTTGTAGTAAAATTATGTAGTCGTTTGGAGTATCACTGGTTACACTGAAGAAAGCAGCAATTCTTGAATAATATGTTCATTACTAGTAAGTATTAGCTGTTTCAGTGGATGATCGTTGAACTGGGTTCGAAAGCACCGTTTCAGACGGATTTCTTATTAGCAAACTAAGCTCCGTAAGACTTTCTATTTCTGTATTTCCTCATTGTGGATTTCGATACGGGAAAGGGCGTCAGCATTGGTATTATCCCCGTTTTATATATAACTGTAAAGTCATACTCGCTAAGTTACAGTTGCCACCTGGTGTCTAATCTAAAGGACATTTAATCAAAATATGAACAAGAAACTTACCAAGTATATCACTAACTTTAAATATCCAATCATCCAATACAGTAAGACCAAATCAAAGTCCGTTAATGCGAACCGATATAGTCGTAGTAAGTAGAGTCCAGAATCCAATAAACAAGCTAGGGTCAAACAAGATTCGCCACACAAAAGGAAGAAGCGAGCGCATTCTACGAACCGAGGTAAGTGAATGAGCTCTGTGAATCAGTTAACCGATTTATTGCTAATAAAAAGCTGGAATGCGGTAGAAAGAGACAAAATCTAGTACATTCCGTTAAGTGGGAAGTGCTCCGCATTTCCGCTATTGTTTCTTTTGTTCTCACAAGCTATGTTGTGTGAAGTACAAATGTGGCAACATCGCGCGTGTGCCTATTGGCATCGGACATCCGAAGTCGTTGATGTATGTTGCAACATCGCGTGTGCAGTGGTTTAAATTGTGTAAAAGTAAATAACTTTTTTATTCAATAAATTACGGGATTTTTTCTGCTCTTTTAAATTAATCTCGGAATTTGAGGCATATCCACTTTATTCTTGCGCTGCATGATATCAATGTAAGTACATAAATAACTCTACCTAATTCCGACCTCTGGTAATCGAGAAGTTCTAAAAATTGTTTGAGTTCTTTTGGTGTTTTTGGGATGAGATACTTTTTAATGGTATTAATCTTATCGGGTTTCAGTTTGATACCATCTTTACCGATGATATGACCACTATAAATCGTTTCAAAGTTAAGGAATTCAGACTTGTCCATCTGTATTTTGAAGTTTGATTCCCTTAGTCTTTCAAAAACCTTTACCAGGTTAAGGAATAAGCTCCTGGACCGAGGTGCTGAAAATTACTGTTATCGACATATAGGTACGAGGCATATTTCGTTTTGGAGGCCTTATAATACGTTGTCCATTACGCGTTAGAAGGTAGATGGTGAGTTCTTAAGTCCCATAGGTATACGAAGTAATTCATGCTATACCAGTCCATGCTCTACGTTGAAGCCTGTTTTAAAAATATCACTGCATTTCCACTTGGTAGAACCCGCGTATCAAATCCAGGATACAAAAGTACTGGCACTTTCCTAATTTGTCAAGTATTAATTCTTTAATTAATTTCACTTCCCGCCCTGGATGCTGGATTAGATGGCGTTGCCATAAATAAATCTATATATAGGTCAAATGTAAAACACGTTGGCGAGCCTGTTGCTGTACAGGTTGCTGCAACCTGTTTTAAAACTTTTGGGGTAAAAAAAAATAATACTTCGAACTTCTTAAAAGAACTAGGAACTACGGATTAAAGCAAAGCAACACGAGAACAATTCAAGCGTGCTCACATATACAGCATCTGGTTTCCTCTCTGGAATAGAAGTTTGGGTTATTCTCTGGTCTGCAGCAGGTCTGTAGATTCTGGGTCAACGGGCCAAACCGGCCCGGCCAACGGGGTTAGGTATCCGATCCGGCGACTCGCGATCGTGGATTCCATAGTTAGATTCCTAATTTCTCGCAAACCGGCCCGCGAGGATCCTATCGACTGCGCCAATTACGTTTGTTGCAGCCGAGTGATTGAAAAAAACCAAAAGCTTTTTTATAAATTTAATTAGTTTAGAAAATTACAATAGAAAAATTAAATCTAAATTACCTAGCAACTGATTCGATTAAGAAAACAGAATATAATTAAAATATTAATTATAACGTGAATGCAGCGGCGGCAACTCGTGGGTGTTTGATCTCGATGACCGCGCACGGCAATAGACTTTTATATTTTTGACATTTTTATATTAATATTTCCTACTTCTGAATTCTTTAATTAATACTAGCGGCCCGTCCCGGCTTCGCACGGGTGGACAATTTTTTTTCTATTATTAAATATTTTTCCGTTAGCACCATCTAGCGTCCGGTAGACGAACTACTTGCGGTTAACGCGTTGCTATGGTAATGTTATTGATACAATGGAAAAAGAGCGGACAGACAAACACACAAACCACTGTGATCTTAGATTATAGATTTTGTTAACATTTATTTTTTTGATAATCTTTGTCATTTTTTCTATTTGTATTAGTTTGGTAAATTTTATGTCTTGCTGTAAACTAGCATAGTAATTTAATATAAATAAAGAACAGGAAATTACTGTATTTATCAGTATAATTGCCAACCTTGGGGTGGATACGATACACCGTATCTTTAGAAAAGAATTGTTAAGTAGGTTTACGAAAAATTAGGTATTTTTTAAATGTTTGAGAATATCTGTCATGTTGTTTTAAATAAAAAGACAAAGTTAATATAAAATATTCTTTAATCATAACATATTTTAACTATATACTATAACAACCAAATAAATGCATGTATAAAAATAAGATTAACAAACCCGTCTATGTTTTCTAAATCAATGAAATGTTTACATCAAAGTCATAACAATAGCAAGTATCTGCCAGCATTAAATCTGCCTGTTGTACCAATAAAGCTATCAAAATAAATAAATCTATCTCAATAGATTGAAATATTATTGAAGAAAGTTTGTGGCTGTTTCCAGAAAAATCATGACAAATTACCAAGGAGCAGAAGAAAATAAAAATGTCTGGATGAGTTATTCTATTGTGAAAAGTATTTATCGAGTTTCGAGAAATACTTATTGCCTTAGTTAAATAAGTACATTATATGGAGCATTTAATTATATACCATTGTACATCAGTAAGAAACTAACAGATACCCGTTCCCATACTACTAGGACACGGTAGGCTGGGAACCCAATTCGTTTTTGATATTCATAATCTGATAAAAATTTCAAATACATTTTGTTAAATAAAAACAAATAACTTATTTACTTTCCATAAACATTAGAGACACATTACGCTCAATTTAGGCATTTGTAATATAAATTTTGTCGAGGGCGGAGGACAAGAAGCCGCCGCCCTTGACAAATTTTTATTAAGTTTATTATTTTGTTAGACACAGGAGTATATTTATTACAGACCAACGCTTCCATAGTTTATTTATATCTTGTATTTGCTTACTAGCTTTCGAAAAATTGGGGTGTAGGTATGATAAATTTCAAAGTAAAAATTAAAAATCTGTATACTCAGGTACTTTATGACTATATAATACCAATGATGTTAGTATATTCACACCTGTTACTTAATTCACGAGTATTTTAGAAAAAAATATGAAGATTTACTTGAAAACATATTTTCTGGCTACTGAGTTAAACAATGTACCCTCACGTATAAGAGGCACAAAAACTTATTCATTTTAGGGGTTGGATGGGTTTGAACATAGAACAAAAACTTAAGATTAGCTGACTAAACTTAGTTTTCTCTTTGAGAACCAGCTGAAGTTCGATAAAATATTTATTTGCGTCGTTGAGTTATAGTATGATATTTTATTACAAGAATAACAAACTATAAGTAAGGCAGCTGTTTTGTAAAGTTTTTATGAAATGTCTTAACTTGTTTACTTCCTTGTTGGCGTAGATATTTTATTTAGTTACAGGGTTTTATGGCATTGTTCCCTTACTCTCTTACTTATCATGATGATTTACACCGATGGGACGCTTTATTTGCTATAAGACATATTAAACAGTCTGTCTGAATAATTAACAACTAATAAAATAAAAAAAACCCATTTTGTCAGTCTTCAAGATTTTAATTTTCACAGTCGCAGCTCACGGGGCTAAGCGACATTTATTAATTTTAGATTGACACTTTTTAGTTGTTTTGGTAGAAGAAACACCTAATCGACCTAAAATTACCTTTAGTCGTTAATACTTAGATCTATTGGCAATATGCCTCATTCTGAAAATACCCTACGTAAAAGCTATTCTAATTACGACTCAATCGAAAAAATACTTAATCTAAATCTTTTATCATGAATTATATTCTCGAAATGCCTCCTATTTAATTAAATTTTTTTGTTGCATGTTAGAAAACAAGCTTTAAGTTCAACCTGAAGTCTGAGTGCAACGATAAGATAAATTTTTTAATCACTATGAGCATTTACAATGCAAATATAAGTTTTTAAATGTGTAAATATTTGTATGATAGACTAAGGAAATACGATGTGTAAATAAAATTATAACTCTTTATCTTAAAAACGCGACTTTGATGTATGTATATTTGAACAGTTACATTTAGGCAGAAAACCGAATCGGAAAGAAGAAAATCGGCAAATCTTCGGTTTGCCGATGATGTGGTCCTAATGGCTGAGACCTTGGAAGACCTGAGCACCATGCTCGAAGATCTCAGTAACGCATCCCAACGAGTGGGTCTTAAGATGAACATGGACAAGACGAAAATTATGTCCAACGCCCATGTTACACCCGCTCCAGTAAATGTTGGGAATGTTACACTCGAAGTTGTTGACCACTATGTTTACCTAGGACATACAATACGTTCCACTCGAAGTTGTTGACCACTATGTTTAGCAGGACATACAATACAGTTAGGTAAGTCCAACTTCGAGAAAGAGATCTCTCGTCGAATCCAACTCGGGTGGGCAGCGTTCGGGAAGCTGCGATACATTTTCGCGTCCAAAATACCTCAGTGCCTTAAGACGAAAGTCTTTAACCAGTGTGTGTTGCCAGTGATGACTTATGGCAGTGAAACGTGGTCGTTCACTATGGGTCTTGTAAGAAGGCTCAAGGTCGCCCAGCGGGCAATGGAGAGAGCTATGCTTGGTGTTTCCCTACGCGATCGAATCAGAAATGAGGGGATCCGTAGGAGAACAAAAACCGCCGACATAGCTCAAAGAATTGCGAAGCTGAAGTGGCAATGGGCAGGACACATAGCAAGGAGAACTGATGGCCGTTGGGGCGGAAAGGTTCTCGAATGGCGACTGCGTGCCGGACGACGCTCAGTGGGTAGGCCCGCTACGAGGTGGACCGAAGATCTGGTCAAGGTCGCGGGAAAACGCTGGATGCGGGTAGCACAGGACTTATCGTTGTGGAGATCCTTGGGGGAGGCCTATGTCCAGCAGTGGGCGTCGTACGGCTGATATGATGATGATTTAGGCAGAGGACTGTCGTTAAATGGCTAATGTTGCATTTTCTCCCGTTCTTTAAAACGAAACACAACTATGCAAATTTAAATGTACATCATGTTCATCTTTAGGTACTATTAGATGCAAACCTGCAAGATATGAATCGGTTTATCGCATGATTCTAGGTGATATTAAGGATGATATTATTTAAATCAGGATATTTATAATATTATAAGAAAAGTATATAAACGTGACAACAAAACATTCGTCGTCTAATCTTTATGATTAGAGTGTTATTATATTAATCACATCACACATTAGAACGTATTACAAAAGTGCGTAAATTGAAGTCTTATTATAAGTACATATAAACATTTGTTTCCTGTTAACATTAACATCAGATAAGCATTAAAAAAATTGTCTTTTCAAGAATAACTAATTCAGAACTTTGTAGGTGTTAGTAGTTTTACGAATAGGGCCTATGACTACTAAACTCTTTCCATAAGCAAAAAAAAAGTGGTAAATCCATGTCAGTCACAAACAGTAAAAAAGAGTAGAATTCGCAAGTGGGTGTTACCCGCTGATCCTCAAGTAAGCGTTACTCCGCGAACTTAGACCTTCCGCTTACTCAGTCGGAATAGGAAACTATGCGAAAGAATATAGCAAAAAAAATAAATAAAGAAATGCCATGTAGTGAAGTTTTAGAGAGGAATGATAGTCGGAGGACTAATTTATCCAAAGAAAGCATAACGTACCATCAGTAATTCATATTTTGTTTTTTTTAATTAAAATAAATTGTTTTCTTGAAGTTTCCAGAAAACACCTACAAATTACTAAAAGCATGCTTTCGTCATAACTTGCTCGCTACACAATTAGTAATGCACCTGATTATCGTGAAAATAATAGATATCGATAAGTAGTATATTGAAGAAAAGCATATTGGTTGAATTATTTTCATAGGATTGACATTTTAATTTTTTTTTTGTAAATATTGCTTTATTTCGTAAATGTTAATTATTATTGTACAAAAATAAGGTTGTAAATTTTATTAAATTTCAATATAACGTCTAAAACCAGATTTCACAAAGATTTCATTTCGTAACATGACATTATTATTATAGCCTCTTATTTCCATAATCAATGACTTAAAAAACAAATGTCATAGGATTATCGATACACATTAATGGCATGCATGAAATAACAAAATATTACAATTAATATAATGAGTATTCAATTACAATCGTATTTAATAATTACCTTATTAATTTAAATATTTAAGTTATATAATTTCTGAATTATTAAGTTAAAATTTTCAAAAATCCTTATACATTGCCGGATATATTTAATTTTTCAATAAATTTAAAAAATCAAAATGGATAATATAATATCAATATGGATTATATAATATCAATTTATGTAACCTATATGGATCCTTCAACGGGTAAAGGCCTCCTCTATTTTGTTCCACTTCTGTCTATCTTTTGCTTTTGTGATACAATTTTTACCGGCATTTCATCAACCCATTTTTCTTTCTTTCTACCATTATTTCATCAACACATTTTTCTACCTCTACCTCTCTTCCTTTTGTTTGTCGGTCCTGGTTGGAAAAGACTGCGTCATGCGACTTCTACCTATTTTTAACTGTTCTGTGATGTTAGTCCATTACTTAAACGCTACTGGCAGAAAAACTGTCGCGTACACCAAAACTCTATTGTGTTTGCGTAATGTTACGTGTGTAAGAATTACGCTTGAGACCCAGTCCATAAGAAAAATATTTGCCTCAAATCTAGACTATTATATATTATGAATTACATTGACGTTAATGTATAAATTTTTAGAATGCAGATTTTTAAAGAAAAAGATCGATTTCTCGATTGAAAAAAAAACACGGTTTTAAGAATGACAACGGGGCAACAATGCGATTTGTTTGTAAGTATAAATGTGTATAACATATTGCTTGCTCACAAGTCACTGTTCACTATAAACCTGTTACCCTCAGAATGCTTGCCCGTGTACTTGTAATGACACTTGCCGTAGGCACCTGCAAGAGAAAGGAAAAGTTAATATTTTATTTATAATACGGTTTACAGGCTATAACGCATCTTTTAAAACGATGAATGTGATGATCCTGGAACGATGTTAAATCTTATCTTATTTTATTAGATAAATAATAGAGTACGATATTTTCTTTAGCAATAAACTTTACGAGATTAAATCATGAAAGACTTGAAGTAAAGGATTTAAATGTTGTTTCTATTATTGATACAGAGAAACGCAATAACGTCTTCGTTTCATTCACCCTAAATCTTATAATACAAGCTACAAATCCTACAAAATCCTACAAGCACTGTTGTACGATGTTATTAATAGTTGTGGTGCGTGTATCCAACATGCTATAATTTTATTTTTATTGATGTGGGTATCTAAGGAAAGAATTGACAGCTTGTATAGAAATAGAATTTTGGGAAAATATACTAGGCGAAAGATTAAATAATCGTATACCACGGCCCAAGTAGCTGCCAGGCTTAGACAATAGATCCTGAATATTTATTGCCAATATCAACAGGATGAAACCAAAATTTTTAATGATCGTCTCACGAGAGAACGTTATGTAGAATGTGCATAGAATCAAACAAATAAAAGCTTTTGAGTGTCTCAACAGATTCTTTTAACATTGTAAAAACATATTGTTCATTAAATACATAATTCATAAAGTAGGGAGAATTGTTAATAACGCTTGTAAATCGCGCTGTTTATTATTAAAGTTTTAAGCAATTTAACTCACTCACGTTCGTTTTTCCTTGTCATTACAAGGAAAACTGTTACTGTTACTCTACTAAAATACGATTGCTAACAAATATTCGGCGCATTTTATGTCCTCAGCAGGGCGTGTACATTAGCAGAAACAATATACATAGAAATAATAAAAATAAAATTTATCTTACCAAAATCTTTTTTTATTTGTTAAACAAGGTTTCTAAACTATCATCTAAGGAAATAACAATTTTTCTTCGAGCAACAAAGGACGATTGTTTGCTTTTGTAAAATTCTTGAGTTTTGTCCCACAGTCCATGTCTATTTCTGACCAATGTTCTTAATATTTTTTGACAATATCCATTAGAGAAACAAACGCAGGCAAATGGAAAGATGACCGCAAATTTCGCATTCATTTGTCACCGCACCGGTACAAATGAATACGGTGTGCGGTGCATGTCCACACATTTGTAATATTATAAGTCATACAACACTTCGTGTCTGGAAAAAGACAGTCCTTTGCCAGGTGAAAACAAAGGACTTCTACAAGAGGCATTACCCTGTCCCGGGTAGAAGCTAACAGCATATCAAAAATGAAAACCTTCATTTATAACAAAAACAGTAAATACAATAGAGAACTTGCTTTTTAAATGTCCATATAGGTTTCGCCAATTTTGCATGCCAATGTCAAATTAAATCGAAGGTAGTGTTTAGTCAGTAAGAGTCTGACACAACCACACAGTCGGCCATTATTGCACATTAATATGCTACTAAACAAGCGTTAATAAATAAAGCAACGTTTAATTTGTTTTCCGTGAAATAAACGAACAAATGAAAAGCAAATATCTTAGCAACAAAATATAATTTAGCTCTAAGACGTCTTTTGTCTTTCTAAACTTGCATTTAGGGTAACTTGTTCTTAATCATAGAATAAGTAATTACGAATTTCGAGAAACAGTCATGTCAAACCACATCTGTCTGTCATAACAATTCAATTCAATTTATTTATTTGCAGATTAAGTGTACATCTTAAGGTATTAATACTAGTTTGGTACTGACAAAGTCTGTGCGGATCTCTACGTTCCCTATTGGGTAGGACATCACAAGATTTTTTAGAATAGGTAATTATGTTATTTACAAGAACATACGATTTAATCGTTTATTAAGAAACTTGAAGTAACAAAGCCAAACAAAGCATAACTCTAATGTAATTTTCATAATATATATAGTATTTACAAGGATTCCATCCCAGTGGAGGTTTTATGAAATATTTTCGGTAGTCATTTTAGTAGGGTTTCACATTCAGAATTCTTGTATTTCGCTTTCGCTTTGACGATATATCAAAAACAGATATTACATTATATAGCCAAGTCCCAATCATATTGGATGATTTATTTTTAAGCATTTAATAAAAAGTCTTTTTGGCATACTAGGTTCTTCTTTTCTAGTGTTGCTCTCATCCTTACGCTATGTAATAGAAAATCGGTGAGAATGTTGTCAATAATACAAAAATACACAATTATATAAAACAAGAACTGTAAGCGTAGAGATTTTTTTTGTTATACTGTACTGTATAAAATCTGTCAATAAATAATGAAAAATGAAAAATACTTTATTGTTACACACATATACAAATAGCTTAAAAAAAAATAGAGAAGGAAAGGGTGCTACTCAACTAGCAAAATAATGTCATATAAACGTTAAGTTAACGTTTCTTATGCGACTTTAAGTGATTATGTGGCGGTCATATAGACACTCAGAGCAAGACATCAAGTTAACGTTTATAAAACGTCAAAAGGGCCCATTTTATAAAACTAAATAGTCATGTAGTAGACCAGTAAAAGTCGTGAGACCGACTAAAACCGTTTTATTAAAGGTAGTTATAAAACTTCATTATGATTAAAATGGTTTATTCATATTAAGGTATGACATTTATAAAACATTTTTCCACCATCTTAACTGTCAGTTTGTATTGTGCTCCAATTGAAATTTTAATATTGTATTGACATAAAAAGATAATTATTAAGGTTTATTATTAACTTAACATGAACAAGTGAATGTGGTATTAAGCACGTTTGGGACTAGTTTCCCATGGGACCTTTACTTTGTCGGTAATGTATGTGACGATATGTACTATTTTCCTTAAGCCCTCTCGATATTCGTGATTTTTCTGATGTATGAGAATATTAATTTCATATAAAATCAATCTTTAAGAGTAGCCATTTTTGTTCTAGTTATATACCTATAGACTGCTATACAACTACTAAACAACAAAATAGTCATGTACACGTTTTGGTACGACTATTGATAAGCTCCATGTTTTATCTCTAGGGTTCTCGAGGTGACTAAGTGAACCCCGTGGCAGAGTAGATTTATAATACTGAAATCTTGTACAGTACCTACGATATATGTTAGGGCAGATTGTTGATACGTAAGAATAATCTTTCAAAATCTTTTAGTAACAACTAGCAAGTTTATTTATATGTTCGCAAGGAAAAATAAATAAGATTTCACTTTCATGGGTATTGTCCCCGGCAAACAAGTTGAACATGATTTTGAAATCACGTGACATGCGCAGTAGTGAATAATGTACCTAAACTTGCTACTGCGCATGCCACGTGATTTCAAAATCATGTTCAACTTATTTGCCGGAAGGTATAAGTATAATGTAATAAAAAAAATCACCACCAATATAAATGCAAGCTACAAAATTGTAATTTAGCACTTACTTTCGAGATCTGGTGTATCATTATTAAAAGGTGTTTGTACGGAACCTTTGGAACTTTCAGTGACCTTTCTTGACCAACGTTGGGGTTAAATTTATATGACTGAATGTCGGAAAAGAGCTATATTAAAGTTTTGTAAACACTGAAATATTTTATATTAGTCCGGGTTATCCACATTATATAATTGTTATATTGCCGTTATATAAATGTTTTCCTTAAAACTAGTAAAATTTTCCTAAACGTCTTAGTGAGAAGAAGAAGGGCATCGGTAGCGATCTTGCTTTTCGCACCGTCGGTCCTGGGTTCGAATCTCGGAAGGGGCAGATGTTTGTATGATGAATACGAGCATTTGTACTTGAGTCATGGGTGTTTATATATATTTTTATGAATATTACATATCTTTGTATGATATATGTATGTCTATCCGTTACCCTAGTATCCATAACACAAGCTTTACAGTGCTTAATTTGGGCTAGGCTAATGGGTGGGTGGGTAAGAAATATTTATTTTTTTTATTAAGAAAAAACATCCCTTGCCGAGTATTGCGGCCTTCTAGTTTATTCTAGGTAAGAACGAACGAAGTCATGGCGTACTTATTGACGTTGATCTTAATATATAAAACAAAGGCGGGTTTGTTCGAACACTTATACGGTTGGACCGATTTTCATGGTTTTTGATTTGTCCAAAACATTGGAAAATTTACAAAAGAATAAAAAAAAAAAGAAAAAATGGTTACCCAAACAAAATGATCATGGGTTTCGTAACTGTCAAACATTTAATGTTCATCCCGTCGATACGGTAAACTCTTCCCTCATATCAAAGAACGTATATAAATAAAGGTTTCGAATCGACAAGATATATTCACAAAATTCAGACAATGGCGTATTTTAGTTTTTAAAAATTTAGAAAACAAATATATGGAATATGCCGTTCATATGACACGTTGCAATACCCTCTGATGTTTTGGCAAGGAGACGACAGACATCACTTCAATATCAAGATTATTAATCCATTAAATGGCGAGTATCAAAGAATGATAAATGTGACTTCTGGGATATTGTGGTCAAATATTATGTATACCCCTTCAAGGAATATGAACGTGAGTTTTACTTCTAAATTACTTATGAGGTGAGGAAACTAACAAGAAGGTTATCTCGATGAATTATTACGCATATCGTCTGATGCTCGGTCAAAATACTGAGAATTATTTGTTGCGATTTCGTCGATTGTTTTAACAATATTGCGTCGATATGTAAGTCAAAATCGAAACAGAGCCTAAATTTCATTAAGCTCAACCAAGCTAAATTGCGTTAGGAAGAGTATATCAGTCAGCACCGAAGGATATGCATTTAATTTTTACCGGCGACATATAATAATAATAATGAATTTGCGCAAGATGCAATGACATAAGTTCGTCATTTTGGTCGTCCAGACCTATTCATTACATTAACATGTAATCCGAAAGGGATCGAAATTATTCAAATACTGCTTCCCAGATAAACATCAAGTGATCGGCATGACATCACTCGGCGGTTCCTGAACATCTGGATATGCGTTCTACTGATGCTTCTTGATCGTATTTACACAGTTCATCGAAAGATTGATGAATGTTTCTATTTGCTGTTGTTGCTGGTAAATGTTCGTGGACCAACATTCAGTCAGCTAGTATTTTATGAAAAGCTCTTTATGTTCTGGTTTAGGTGATGTAACTAAGAGGGTTAATTATTCTTAAAAGGAACCATTTATTTATTAATATGTACTACATTCACCCTCTCACTTTTTTACCAGAAGTCTCATTCTTTCGTACAGGAAATACGTACTTTCATTTGTTTTCAGCAATGTGGAGAATTGTATCTCTGGTCGTGGAATTCTTAAACAACGATTACCAAGCCGTCAAGAGCGACGAATTGTGAACATAAATTATCTAATGCTCCGGTTGCAAGACCAATCCCATTATACCGATTTATTTAACGACAGTTCGCCTATCGTAGAGTTAAATAAGTTTACTTAGTTTGTTTGACATGCATTATGAAATTATTTTGACGTGACAACGTCTTATAAATTGGTTTGCCGGGTGACACTTCAAGAAACTGCGTTACGCTCCGCTCACGTTATGCGCTTACAATGAGAGCGAGTGAGAGGCACGCGTCCCTTCCACTCGGGCATGGTTAGCCCGCCTAAGAGCGAGAGAGACAGACATAAAAAGTGGAAGGGACGCGTGCCTATAAATTAATGTTTTAAATATAATTCTTTGTATAAATAAATGTTTTAAATTGTTACTATTATTTCATCCTTCTTCCTACTATACGAATGAATATTCACATTAAAATTATTTTACCACTCAAAGTCGTTGTCACGTAAAACTTTCGCCCGTATACCGACTTTACAGGCAACCAACCAGTTTTTTTTTTTAAAAAGAAAGAACTGTATCATTTGGCAAGTTAGAGAATTAAAAGGAAAAAAAAATTGTCATTTAAGTTTAGTTTTGAAGTAAAAATGGGGCGTCGCAAACCCAAGAATTTTCTGGTGCCGATACCATCAAATCCTCACCGAATGTCCAAAGACTTAATGCTACCCAGATCTACTTTGCTATTTGTCATCCAGTGCTGTTTCTGACCAACTTTGTACTTAAAGAAAACGGACTTGTCCTTTTTCATAAGTGCAGTAGGAAACAGGAGCCTTAAAAAGTAATCAAGAAAACTCGTTGCACTCGAGCTTGAAAATTCACTCCACAACGGAGAGAAATAAAAACGTCTCAGTTGATAATAGCAAAAGAGCATTGGAAAGAGTTTAATATTGGGTTATGGCTTTTATATAGTATTAATAAAGTCCCGATATTTTTAGTTCTTGATTTGTGTTTTATTTCGTAAAGCAGTGTTTATTTGTTTTTAAAAGATCATTAAGGAGAAGCTCTTTTTGCTTGTCGCGGTAAGTAACATCGTTTTTTCTTTATTTATTTCATTAAAAAGTTACATAAAGTTATTCTGATCCAAAGAGTCTCTCATATTTTATTGACGCATGCAACATTGTATTTATAAACTATGTTACCTATTCTCATAAAATACTAAACTAAAAATTATAAGTAAAGTCTTAAGTTCATATTTGCAGATAAATATTTCCGACCAGTGGCGTAGAGTTATGAATCTTAGAAGTAATAGTCGGATTCGACAGGACGGTTTAATTCATGGAGGGTTCTTTTGATGCTGTGAAATACCAAAAAAATGTTAGGGAGTCTACTGGCCTCTATTCTGATGCTAAAACACCAAAATTTATTCATAATTCAAAAAGACACTGCAAGAACAAGAAAGACATGACTACTTTTGTAAGCTACAATTAAATAGTCATCTAATAGCTCAAATTGCCGTCGCCGATAGACACCTCACAACGGAACAGAAATAAGAACTCCATAAAAAATACTCTACTGAAATGGTGTGTCTAAAAGTTACGTACGGGAGTAAATCATGCCAGATAAACACACCACTTCGAATTAAGGCTGTGATTAAAAGTAAAGGACAGACAAATAAATGCGTGTGTGAAAGGGTAGATGACGATTTTTGCGTAACGTTTTTCAGAATATTTGGATTATTTTTATGTGATGTAAGGCCATGGAAAATTTTAAATATATTAAAATAAACTATACCGAAGCTGTTTTTTTAAAACAACATAGATATTTATTTTGCAAAAATTTTGTATTACCATGTACTTACACGTTAATAAACTTCTTGACTACCAAAATATTTTACACTATGGCGTAGGGACGCCTGGTAGGCGAGGCGTGTAGGTGATAACCTACACACCTCGCCTTTTAAATTTCTTGCTCGCATCAAAATATCTCCTCTAAAGCATCCGAACATCTCTATTGTCGACTACATGGGAGGAGGCATCGAGCAAATAAATGAGAAAAGCTATACCTTTGTGTTTGCCCAACGCGGACAAGTCCAAGGGTAGGGGCCTGGCGGATTTTCCCTCGTACTCTGTAGGCGGTATATTAAGAACGTCAGGAGGGCGGCGTACACGCATGAACTCGCCTCTCTTTTCTGCCTCAGTACGCTCGTAAGATGACACCCGCCGCGAATCCAAGAAACGCAGATTCTTTATTTTATGTAGAACGAAGTACCTGTAAGGTTTAGAGTTGCTGGTATAAACATATTTTTAACTTAAACATATTTTTAATTTAAGCATATTTTTAACTTAATAATATTTTTAACGGCAGCCGACGGCGTTGTCAACTAGTATAATTACAGAGCACCGTGCATGCTCTTTTTAGTCAACGACTTTTTTTATTTTTATTTAGGATGGGTTTGCTCCTGATCCCAATCAAGCCTGTGGGCCAAGACAGAATCCACGATGGAACGAGCTAACCCAGAAGGTGCCTAATCACCCTGGCTTTGAAAATGGACGGGTTATAAGTACTCGGAAATACAGACGCAGGGAGGGAGTTCCACTCCTTTGCTGTGCGCATTATGAAGGATGTTGAAAAGCGCTTGGTGCGACAGGTAGGAATATCAACCAAGAAAGGGTGGTAGACTTCAGTGCGTCTGGATGTCCGATGGAGTCCTTGAGCACACTCTCCAAAGTATAGTTTGTAGAAGACCGCCAGACAGGCAACTTTGCGGCGATGAGCTAAGGTGTGAAGCTTGCTCTTCACCAATTTGCTGTCACCGATGAGCCTCTCAGTTCTGCGCTGAATCGTGTCCAGTGCAGCAAGTTGGTATTTTGCTGAGCCATCCCAAAGGTGGCTGCAATATTCCATGCAAGATCGGACTTGAGCTTTATAGAGTGTTAAAAGCTGTCCTGGCGTGAAATATCGCTTGACCTTATTTAGGACGCCAAGTATTTTCGCTGCAATTTGAGCTTTGGATTCGATGACATGTAGTCAAAGAGACCGCAGGTATTTAATTTAAGAAACTGACTGACGAAATAAGCGACTACAATACAAATACGAATGTATTTAGTATTGTAAATGTAAAGAGTACAGTAAAAAATCAATAAAAGTAATGTTTCGGTGTCAACGTCGGCAAAAGTCGTACATGATTTTGAAAATAAAAAAACTCTTGAAAAATATAAAAATCAATTGATAAGACTAAGTTCAAAACAAAGTTGTTAAAATTACTCATAACACTAGTACAGAGCAACTATTCTATCTTCTTTGACGGCGACAAAACACGAGAAATTAATGATTCTTCTTTAAAATAGATATTATAATTAAGGGTACACAGAAGGATTTAAAAGCTATTGCTAAAATCTATATTATGTTCACGACACATAACCTGGTTTTGAGGGGTAAATAGATTAAACATTACAAAATGTCTACTGTCTGCCAGGTTAATAGTTACTTTCTATAATAAAAACACGTATAAGTGAGTTTATACATAATAGAAGAAATGATTGTTGACAGAAACGTGACAACTAAAACTTAATAATGATTGTTTACATTTTAATGAAACTATGTTGTGTATACATATTTTGGAAATGTGTATGGTTTCTTGTATAGTGTGACCAATGTACAAGTATTACTGGTCTGGGTCAAGTTAAATCCATAACATAAATGCTTCAGCTACTTAACTTGGGATTAAAATAGTGTATGTAATGTTGTCCAATATTTATATATTTATTTACTAAGCAATACAAATGGGATTATATATAAAGCTATAAATAATATAAAATAATTTCAAAATATTTTTTCTGTGACAATTTGTATTCACAACTTCCATTTATGAAAATACGTGGCACTTATTCTTATGATGTTTTTAACTAAATGAAATGTCAGAATGAATATATTATTGTTTTTTATTAAAGTCTTCCGAAATCGTATCCACAGGATGCCTTGATGGTAAGGTAGGAAAAAAATAGATATAGAAGCTAATATTGTTAATAATAAATTAAGAAAACAAAAAGATAACATAGGCTTCAGTACTGACCTGTATCTCTGGTAGTCCGAATCATCCTTATCAATGTCAGAGAGCTCATTAGGGCACGCCTTGTTGCTGAGCAGACTCAAGTATGAGAGGGACGGCAAACGCTCAACTATTTTATCAAGCAAAGGCTCCAAATCTGTTACCTTAAAAATAATGATGAGAAGAATTTAATTGAAATAACAAATACAATTTTATCTTTGATCGTAATTTTAAGTCTATGAAATGCCGATGACTGAAGTTACAATCCACTTTTAAATGACTGACAGTCGCTTTGGACGCAGTCGTCTTAAATAACTTGCATTTAAATATTTATAATATATATAAATGAATTTTAGAAGAACTTGATTTCTTCTTAGATATTAAATGAATATTCTTAGATATCCATTGCTTCAATAATTTTAATAAAAGAATCATTAGCTATCTTTCTAACATCACCTGTATCTAGGATATACCTTTTGTATATGTACATATTTTTGGAGCGACAATACTCACAAAATGTTAGAATAAAGAAGCGCGGATATATCTGCATTATTTGTTGACAAAGGATGTCTTTTCAATAGCTATGATATAGTGTTAGAGATGATAGTTTGAATAAAGAAGTAACAAACTCGCTAAAAGTTTGATCCCCAAATGTTTCAGTTTTCAGTTGATATCGAATTTCTTAATATTTTTATTTTTTTTGCATTAATAACAATATCGACCAAATCTACTTTTGTTTTTTGTTGTTAACAAGTATGCGGATAAATCGGAAAAAAGAGAAATTGTGTATATATAATTTTAATGTGATTTGTCAGTATTTTTAGTTATAACCACATGTAGTGAAAAACTACATACTACATTTTTTTTGTTATGAAGGATTTCACTGTTAGATGTTAAATTTGAAGAAATTAATATTATAAAGAATTCAAGTTGCCTTAGATGTCCCGTCTGACTTTTATGTCTGGTAGATTTTTTTATACAATATTATACAAAATTAAATATAGTTTTTGGTATCAAGAAATTATTCTTATACTTATCGAATAAAGCGGTTAGAGAAATGAAATGGAAAGAGAATGAATTTCAGTGGATAACACCTTAATTTAAACTGGAGTGAAGAGATGCGATCAATCTGTAGACTTACTCTTGAAGCGATCCCGAACGATCGACATTGGAATCGTTAGAGGTATCGAATTGTAGAGCCTGACTAATTTGTAACGCTAGCGTCATCCAGAAATTGAATAAACGAAATAACTTTGAACTAAGATCAAACTAGTACTTCTGACACTATTTATATCTACCCAAGATTGAGATTGAATTGTTGCGACTGTATGAATTAAACAATGTGGTCATTAATATTCCACAAGCGCTTCTAATTGAATTGTGTGAAAACTGTGAAAAGTTGTGGGGCAATTGCTCATTTATATTTCTAGGAAAATAATATATTTTACCATAATGTTTTACCGACTTTTGAAGAATGTAGAACAAAAGGTTTGATATAAAAAATGCTTTAAAAACACACTTGCTATCACACCCACAAACTTTAAAAATTGCGCGATTGACTTAAAATGTATTACAGTTTTTACTCAGCGACATAGGAATTAGTAAAAATGTATTTTATATTAGAATACTTATATATACATTAAGTTCATTTGTGAGCAATACACATAAATTAAAAGTCACATTTTTCTTTAAAGTAAAGATAAATTTCAGATAAAAAGCAATTTTTTATTTTACATTCAGTTTATTGATACGACGATTAAACAATGGATACGAACGAACAATACGAACACGATCGCAATTTCAATTTAATTCCAATGTAGTGCGTTTTCAGAGTAGGACCTAAAATGGTCATCGTTATTGGATTGAATTGAAATTCAGTTCATTCAGATTTAGGAATAAGCGTACTGATCGATCATCAGAGCTCGTGTAAATGCGAACCGAAGAATACTAGATAGACTTTCTAGAATGATCCGTACCAGCCATTCGAACTCTATAAGGAAATACGTAACAGCTACAAGGGCAACGTAAGTTAAAAAGTTAATTCGTTAACTATTTAGTTACCAGCAAACCAGATACATTGTGTTTTGAAGTGATACGGCGGACAATGACACTTTAAAATGGGTTGTTATTTTATCAGCGATCGGTAAAGATAATCCGATACTCGAGGTGATTAGTTATAATGATTATTTCAAAACCATTTTAATTTACTGTTTATCTAATGTAACTATTTCTAAACAATAAAAAGTTGTTTGTGTTAACAAATATTTGTTCTCACCGCGCCCTGTTCCCGAGCGATATAGCTATGTACATATATGTAAGCAGCGCGGCTGAAGATATTATATCGTGTTTGGATTACCTTACTCGTTTCTTTTGCTTCTTTCCGATAATGCGTTATGCCACTTAAAGGAAAACCATATTTCAAACTATGCTTCGGATATTAGATCTGCTTATTTTGTTATTAAATAATGGGTATTTTTCATATTTATTCATGATAAATACTAATATAAGGTCCTTACATATGAAATTGGCGTTTTGCATGGGAGGAATGTAAAGTATTTTTTTGTAAAATATATTTCATTAATCAAAGTATGCACCATTGTTATCTATGCATTTTTGCTATCTAATAGGTAGTGCATTGATTCCTTTACTAGAGAAAATCATGTTGGCGAGAAACAGTATACTTTCTGAAGGCGGTTTGGACTGAAACATCGGAGTTGATTGTTTTATAAGAATTTATCCAAATTCCGGAAAAAATGGTAATCTTTTGGAGCAAGGTGCGGGAAGTACGGTGGATGAGGCAGACATTCCAATTGCAGCTCCTCTAGTTTAGCGGCCGTCTGTTGTGCAGTGTGGTATAGGATTTGACTGGTTCTCCAGGGTTCAGCCATTGCGACGAGCGTTTTCGATTATCGTATAGGATCTACTTTTCATTACATGTAATGATCCGATGTAAAATCCCTTCATTATTATGTCGTTTGAGCAATGTAATGCAGCAGTGGACGCGTGTTTGCTGGTTTGATTCATTCGATTCATGAGGTAGGTACCTTTCAAGCTTTCTTTACTTTCCTGATTTGTTTTAAGTGGATTAAAACAGTTGTACCACTCACACCAAAGCCTGCAGCTAACTCTGAAGTGGTTTATGATGGATCCGCTTCCACATTAGCCTTTAACCAAAAACGTACCTTTTCTTTTGCGACACTAGACTAGTGTGTGACACTAGACACACATCGTTAATCTTTCGAGCTGTTTCTGCAGCATTGGTGCCACGGTAGAACTAGGACTCATATATATTTCATGTTTTCCATTGTGCGATATGAGCGACGCCAAAGAAAAAAAACTAGTCAGGAAAAAAGAAATTCATGACTGTTTTCGAAACTCAAATGTACCAGCTAAATAGATTTATTAATTTGAACTTGAAATTCTTAACCAAAGAGGATATATTTCAGATAACAGTGGCCAGTAATACTTTAATAGAAGCTAAATCTTTTAGTATTTTATAAGTCACTGTTTCATGTTGGCATTTGCGAAGCAATACGCGTTTTTTTGTCTCGAAGTCCAACAGTGAATGTGGAAATAAAATTAAAATAAAGGGTGTTTTAGAAATTTTATGAAAACGAATAACACTTTCACCGGCTATCAAGCACCGACATCAATTTAGGAACCTCAATATTGTCGGGACTGAGAGTCACAATAACTTCCCCTTAATTCTGTCAAGGCCAATTTGCGAACATTATGAAAAATTCATAAGCAATCCAGGTATACTCAAGATATCAAGGTAGGGATCACTGCCTCAAAAAGGAGTTTTGCTTTTGACGCTTTAAAAATTTCCTTGTAAAAGTTGTACGTGACCGGACATGACTTGGTGAAATTGCGAGTGTTGAAAAAGATTAATTTCAACTTACTTCAAAGTTTATAGAATCTTTAATAAAAGAGGAAGAATAGGTAACGTTTAATTTTTATTCTTAAAATGTTAAAGCTCAATATTATATGTTAAGTTTAGGCATATATATGCCTTTGTTTTATGTCGAGTAATGAATAAATAGCGTAAGAAAGGTGCTAAGGTAAAGGTGCTTCTCAAAATATTAAAGGAGTTATGATACGGACATTCTGTTAATGTATACTCCTTATCAAGAATTTGATTTTTTTCTGCATGTGGCATAATCATTAACAGAACCTATGCTTTATCATCTTTTAAACGAAATAAAACAATCCAATCTATTGAAATATTAGTAGAATTCGATTTACCAAGATTCTGAAAATATACCACAATTACCTGGTCGACCCAGAACCTTAGCAAAAAGAAACACATTTGTTTAGATTTTAACCTAAAGGCGTCTATAGATTCTAACTATCATAGTTAGAATCTAACATCTCTCGCCCACAGATATAAATCGACGTTTAAAAATAAAATTAGTTCCGCAATTAGGAACTTAACTGCGTTGGAGTGAGAACTTAATCTTGGGCACTTCAATGATATGAGGGAACTCATATCATTATCGGCACGCCCCCAGTGATTGGCACTTTTGCATTATTTATAAGATATTTTCGAACGAAATATTATATTTAGATTAAAAAAATTAACATTTCAATTGGAGTTTACCACCCAAGCCTGTCAAAAGTAAATCTTTTCTTGTAATTGGCGCCATTATTTTCTTTTCGATCTTTCCTCTCAACAGTGCAATTCCACAGCAATTTCTTAAAAACTTAATTTATAGTGTGCCTAAAACTTGTAATATCCATTATTATTCCTGGTATGTTTTGATTTTTTTCTGTGAATATCTTTCAGGTATACTAATAACTATTTTGCAGATTTTCCTAAAACACATTTTTATTTTACGACCTTTTATTGTGCCAATGATTGGGCTAAAACTTATGTGACATTGTAGTCATTGGCATATCTGCCAATCACTATACTTGAAATTATTGATCCGCTCATTAATAACAGAATATATTGACCAATAAGATTATTACTCTATTGCTCTCCAATTTTAGCCAATATTTATATAATTACTTAAAATCTTGGCAGTGTCAATGTTGTTTCTTTAAAGTGGTATAAATGTGCATTAAAGTATAAATTCTTGTATTTTCATGTGTGTGAAATAATAAAATCTGTTTAATATTTTAAACAAAAAAATCTTCTGAATAAAACTGCCAAGCGTCGACGGGGGGAAAGTAACTAAAAAGATAGAGTGAAAAAGACTTAAAAAATCCTGTCCAAGTAGTTCAACAAAAATTATCCAAAAGCTACTCTTTAGTTTTGGCTTAGCGAAAATTTTCTGAAGAATATGATTTTGTTGACTGATTATAACTAGCTCTTAGCCTTTCTTCGACGCCGTGAAAAACTTGTAAAATACCAAAGAATTTTAAGGGATAAATTCTAGAGATAGCCAGTTCAAACATTTTATAAAGGGGCATCCTGGAATAAATATAAGGACACGAGAAGCTGTAATTTCAGCAAGTTCGGAAGAATATGATAATTTATAAGAAAATGGTTAAAAATAATTGAAACTTCGTAAAGCAAACACAAAAAAAATATATAAAAAAAAGCAAGGTAAATACCAAAAATAGTTCAAAACATTGACCAAATCAACAAATTTTAATGATAATATTAAAAAGCTAAAGAAGATAAAACGCTAGGAATAAAGAGAAACATTCTAAGAAAATTAAGAAAAGATTTATTAGGGAGCACTTATCTATATAAGGACATACGAAAGATTATTCGTCTCATATCAATAAAACGAAATATATGATAACCTCATAATTAACCCATGAAAACTTAAAAAGAAAACACAGTAGATGAAAATCGGAACAACGGATCCTAATTTTAAAAACCTTAAAAGTACTCCTATTTAACAACTGTGCCAACTATTATACTAACTTATGCTGCCATTCACTGAACCATATAAATGTCAAAAATATTTCAGTTTTTTAATAATAAAGACAGATGCTTTGTTGAATATAGTTTCCAATATATCAGTACCCCCAAATCAACTCAAAAGTGTGTTATATAAAACTATAATTTATTTTAAAATTCGAAGTTATATGCATCGCATTTGGTGCCCACCATTAGACGTCTTACTCTAAGAAAAAAATGAGAATCAATTATTATTGAAGGCGTCGAGTAAAAACTCTTGAACAAGTAAATATAGAGTTTACGTTGTAATTCCAGGGACTGCAATTACATTGTTAGGAAGCATACTTTAGATAATTTGGTGTAAGTAACTGCGTTTATTACTATTAAAAGCGCAACTTTAAATTTTATTTTCAAGTGCTATGAGTTGAAGTATAGTTTACTGTCTAACGGTGCCATTAAAAGTAAAAATCGAAAAATAGTTTTTTCTTGATTACTGCGTTCTTCATTACGACGGCAGATTTAAGTAAGGTTAAATATAAGACAGTGGCTGCAGCTTGAAACTTACGCTAGTAACAGGTCAATTTATTATATTACCTTAAAATAACTTCTGCCGCCACAATGTACATACTTTTAAAATAAGAGTTGTTGTAATGTAATTATTGTATTTGATGACGGTTTGGTGTAACAGTAGCGATCCCGCCTTTCGCAGCGACCGAACGGTACTAGGTTCAAGTCCCGGATGGGGCAGATGTTTGTGTGATGAATACAAGTATTTGTACCTGAGTCATCTATGTATCATATATGTATGACTATCCGTCACTATATATCCGTCATTATATATATATAATATTTATGTATATAATATTATTACATAACAACTAACTTTTTTAGTCTTCGTTGGTAAAAAACTTCTTACCTGATTGTTATTGAGCGAGAGTATTCTCAAAAACGGTAGAAAAGGGAATGTGATATTGTCTCCCAATTTATTATTGTCCAATATCAGCTCTTCTAATCTGCCAAATTGTTCTAGGCCTTTCAGGGTCTCTATGCTGTTGTAGCTGCAAAAAAAAAGGAGGACTGTTAGAGCGTGTTCATCACTATTTAATAGTGTAAAGACCTCCCGTATAGTTACATCATTTATTAAGTATACACGCCAGTAATCTTAATAGATTTCGTTAAATAGCCAAGATGTCTTTGGTAATATCAGTTATTATTTTTTTAATAAAATTCTAACTATAGTTTTATTATTCAACAGGACGAAAAATTTACACGGTTTTTACAGCACCTTTAAATATTCATCTTCTACATACTTATTTAGTTCTTTCACTTCCGCGCACATTGTAATGTGTACATTTGAATAATATATCAATATTTTATATATACAATATTTTAATCGGGCACGTTCCACGATCATGAATAAAATATTGTGAAGGTAGTAGAAAATACATGACAACCATTATCTTAGTCATCCTGTGATCACGGCTCTTGTAAAGGAGTCGAAATGTCAGGATTAAATATAAAATTTTATCACAAAACTTTATTAATCAAGCTTTGGCAGATTGGTATACACGGTGATTTATTTCGCTGGATAAAGTCTTACGTCGAAAATAGACATCAATGTGTTGTGCTCTCTGGTTTTACGTCACAAAAGAAACACGTCAGCTCAGGGGTTCCACAGGGATCTCATCTTGGTCCTCTTTTGTTCACGTTGTATATTAACGATATATGTAATTATATGTCACATTCAAAGGTGTTACTTTATGCAGATGATACAAAGATCTTTAGAATCATTCGTAATAGAAATGATTGTGAACTATTGTAAAGTGATCTCAATAATTTCGAAAAGTTTTGTAGAAATAATAACTTATTTTTAAATCTCGATAAGTGTCATGTAATTACATTTTCCAAAAAACATAACGTTTTAAATTATGACTACAAGTTAAATGACAAGTGCCTTAACAGAGTATCACAAATACGTGACCTTGGCATTATTTTAGATTCTAAATTGACATTTATTCCTCATATTGATTTTATTGTACAGAAGTCTTACAAACAGCTGGGCGTATAGGAAAACCTTTTCAAAATCCTTTAACATATAAAATATTGTATAACAGTTTTGTTCGTAGTCGACTTGAATTTGCCTGCGCCGTTTGGAAGCCCTATAACAAAGTTCATATTAAAAGAATTTAAAGAATACAAAAGAAGTTTATAAAGTCTCTAGATTATAGAACTGGTCATTCTTATTCTAACTATGAAGAATCACTCGAGTATCATAAGCTTAAATCCTTGGAAGTACGACGTGACAATGTAGACTTTGTGTTGATATATAAAATAATTCATAACATTCTGGATCTCCCCTCACTACTGCAAAAAATCTTTTATAATGTGCCTCGCATTAATGAACGTAAATGTCGCAAAAAAAAAATATTTTACATCCCTAGTTGTAGAACCTGTTATAGTAAAAATATGTTTTTAAGGCGTGCTTGTGCTCTTTGTAACGATAACTTAGCTGAAGTCGATTTGTTTTGCTGTACATTGAGATCATTAAAGAAAATAAATAACGTAAAATGTAATGTTAAGTAAATACAGATATGTATTCAAAAATATATTTAAATTAGTTATAAAATAGTTATATTTTTTGTAGCGAAACTTTTATAATATTTAAGATTGCATCATATTTTATATATATAAATAAATAGTTACTTTATTTCAAAATTAGCTTGGAAGGTTCCCACTTAAGTTTATAGTTATTACCTTTTACTTAAATTAATTGTAATGGTTAGCACTACATTGTTTATGTTATTATTAAGGGAACTATAGGTCTAATATTATGAATAATGATAGTTTTTATATTACTGTATGTGTATGACCGTTTGTTTCTATCAATAAATAAATAAAATATGCGCAAGATCCGTAGGAAAGTGTTTTTTTTACACACTTATTAATAGAAAAAGTCACACGTTCATTTTGACAGTATAACTTATCAAGATCATATTAGACCAATAGATAAGAATGATCCAGCAAAGCTTGTTCTTTGATAGAAGGCAGAAGCTATTGTCTAAAGCCATACTGCAAAAATATTAAGTCCAGCAGACTCGAATAGCACCAACTCTTTAAGGGTGTCGTAAAAGGCAACTAATGATATAGGAGGTAATTACTGTACAACATCTCCCGTAGACCAAAATGAGAAGCAGCAGTTTTACAATTATGGTCTGCCGCCTATCGAGCGTGAAGGTTATAGTAATATCCTCCAATTTATTTTTTGGGGAGAACTTTTGTCTATCGATATACGTCTATCGGATGGGATAATGATACTGCAACAGAATCAATACATGAAATTTAAAAAATCCTATATTTTTAATTATTTATGTATTATTTGTGTGGTTAAGCATTTTGAAAGTTTAGTTTCTATTAGTGAGTTTTTAATTAAAATAATAATAATAATTTAATGAAAAAAAATTATAACTATCGGTGAAATATGACAAGCTTAAATGACTTGAACTCCTATGTGTATGATGATGAAGATGATGAACTATAACTTATCATTATAAATAATTTTTAATTCTAACTCATACTGATGCATGATCAAAAACTACTTGAAATTTTATTACGTTAACATTGGTATAAAGCTGATGCTATCTCAGTCATCCTTTTTGAAAATAAACACACACAGTAACACACAGTTTTGGTAACGGTTTAACAATAGTCCAGGTTTATAATCATGGGGTTTAAATTTTTAGTTACTAATGCTAATATAACTACCGATTTCAAAGTACATAATAATATATATAGATTTTTAGTACAAAACGAGAAAATGATAGTATTGGAAAACTATCAAAACTTTTACATACTAGACATGCTGGTAACTGGGGTAGTTTTAATTAAAGGTTACTCTCCGATTGAAAATATTTAGATAAGGTAATAAGATTTAATAATGATGGGCCTGAATGAACAAGGCTTTAATAATGATGACTGAATGAACAAGGCCATTTTAAATACAGGGTTGTTATGATGTCATATAGTCTTTCTAAGGTCTGTATAATCATTATTACTGTTAGGGATTTTAAGTACCCAAGTAAAATAAAACTCATTTACTTACGACAAACTTTAGAAAGATTGTAGATTTGATAATATTATAGATAATGACGAACATGAGTATGAAAAAAATTGTTATTTTCGTCATAAAAGTGGTAATTGATATACTACACTCATTTAACTATGTTATTACACGTTAGGTAAGCCAGCCAATTATACGTAAAGGATTTTCTCAGAAAATGAGGAAAAACGTTTCGGATACTTTGGTATTATTTAGTTACCAATTTCATTACGGCAGAAAAAAAGGATATTTGTATATATTACAAAACAAAAGAAATAAGAGCAATTATGTTGTAAGTCATTTTTTATATTTAGAGGTTTTGCTTCCCTACTCTGTTCTATAAAAATAAGCCCCATGAACTTACGTCTTATATTTTATAAAATTACATTGATGAGCATAGGTGATCAAGTTTATTGTAGCTGCGTTGCGTAGCGGCTGCGCTAGTGGACGGACCAAATAAATGTCAAAACAAGTACAGGCAGACGCATTTAGCGAAATAAAATTATTTTCTTAATTTAATAGCAGTGATAGCTTAATTCGAGAGTTAAAACTTCTATAAAGAAACTGAGATGAGCTTCCAGGAACGTAACAAATTAAAAAAGGCATACTTTCAGTAAGATACGTCATCAGGTAGGTACCATATTTATTTTTTAAACGGGCCGTGGTTAGATGATGGCAAATCACTCTTAATCAGTTATTAAGATCCCGTATAATCACAATTTGAGGAAATATTTGTTAAAAATAAATAAACAAATGAAAAACTACATATGAACATAGAATACATGGAATGATTTTAAATCTTATTTAAGCGTGGATTTTTTAGTTTTTTCATCCCAACATGAGACGTGAGCAAAAGATGAATTGAAACATGTTCAATAATTCACTTCTTGATTACTTATGTAAGTAGCTGAAAGTAAGCAATATACGATAACCAAGAACCGCGAGGCACAGATACGTTTTATGTTTACGACACGGATGTTTTGGTTGTACGTATAAATCAAGCTTTACTTTGGCAGTACGTAATGGTTTTGATCCTAAGAGACCGGATATAATTCACGTTTACGCAATATTAAAAAAGGTGCAATATGCGAAATGGCTCTTGTGCAAACAGTGTTCCGTACGCTTTTGCATGAAAATTATTACACGTTATATGAATACACATTTTAGTCTAAATTATTATAATAGAAAAATACTAGAAAAAATCGACTCGGGTCACAAGTGAATTCTCAGGCGGGAAACGAACCCGCAACCTTTGGAAATCCGGTCCAATGCTCTCCCAATTGAGCTACCGAGCCTTGTGAACACTCGTCGAAAACTTCTAGTACCTTCCTGATTTTACGCTGTAGGCCAGCGTTGTTTCATCAATGAGAGGAACATCCTCTCGTATTCGAAAGAAACATTTTTCAAATGTTTGGTCAATCGATTAAGATGAAACAGCCATTATAGTTTTATATTTTTTATATATTTTATGCATTTTCAATGCGATCTTATAAGATAAAATGTGTTTTATAATTTTTATATTTTATGCATTTTCAATGCGATCTTATAAGATAAATTATTATAATAGAAAAATACTAGAAAAAATCGACTCGGGTCACAAGTGAATTCCCGCCTGAGAATTCATTATTTTATGCCGTCCTCATCTGTATCTTTGTATATTTATAGATATTAACTAGCTGACCCGGCAACACGTCACTATGGTAATGCGTAAACAATAGAAAAAGAGTGAACAGACAAACACACAAACAACAAATTTGTGTTCTCAGATTATAGATTTATTATAGTTATGTTTGATATAAAATTAAGCTTTAACCGTCTGACATCTAAGACAAGTGAAACTGTTTTTTAGTAATAATGTCTTTATCTTTTGGGGTAAAACGCTTAAAATATATAAATGTGTAAAAGCAGTCACAATGTCAATTCTATGTTTAAATACGACTCTTACTATTCAGATAATAAAACCATCAGAGTAAAACTAACTTATGTAAAGGCTTACTTATATAAAAACTAGGTGATGCAGTCGCTAAGCATAAAGCTACGCTAGCACCATATATTGGAGCGGAACGTAATACCTAAAAAGAAAAAAAATTTTTTTTTGCGAATTTCAAAATTCGGGCTCCGTCACCATCTGGTCCTAAACCTGTTGATTTAATTCACCATAAAAAATATTAAAATCGGTTAAGAACTCTGGAAGTTATGGCGTAGCAGACATTGCGCCATTGAAGCTGATCCATGGGAGCTTCGCTTCGCTCCGCTCCAATAAGAGTCATGAAAAGGCTACAAGGGGTTAGATTGTCCTGTTTGCAATCCTTAAAAGATAACCTAATAGCTTCGTTATTATATGCTTAGATTGACGTATAGGTATAAGAGTAAAAGCTCATCCTCTTTCATCAGGGTCACATACTGATGGGATTCGCTCCATAAAAGTGTTAACAATCCTATACAGTGCCCAGAGGAGTCATTTGGAGCTTGTTTAAAATATAAGGGTAGCTAATTTCTTTAATTTCATATGTTCTTATTTCACATCGCGGAGCCTTTTGTTGTTGGAAATTTACATCTACATAGTATAATTAACAAAGGTGAAAATTGTTGTCGAAAATATAAAAGACACACATAATGTTTTTTAACTTTAAAAAGAATCTGTAATTTTGTTGGATTCTATTGTCTTTGTTTGTGTAATAGTTAACTCAGTTGGAGTTGATTTTAATTTGAATATATTTGATTTTTCTAATTTTATTTAATGTAATCCTATGCAACTATGACTTCCTTTCTAATATTAAATTTACTTAGTCGAAAACGGTTGAAAATGTAAAGTTTCTAAGACATAGGTAAAAATATTTCATAGTACAAAATACAATTTAGCGCTTACGATACGAAACTACACTAGATACAGTCGACAACAGCACATCAAGTTACCATTTGACCTTATGCCATTGTAATAGATCTCATTATTTATTTATTGTATAACTTGATGCGCCGGTATGAAGACCGCACTTAAGATACTTTAAAAATGGGTATTCATTCATCCCAGACAAAGCCCCCTCAAAGTGGCTAGATAGGAAAATTCACATTAACTCGAAGAAGGTATTTTTTATTCCAGTTCAATTTTAGGCAGATCTAAAGAGATATGAAAAGATGCAGCTTATGTATTTTCTATTATTCAACCTTTTATCTAGCGCGAAACATGTTTCGCACTTAGTTTTTTTTTATATGGGTTTGCTTTTGATCCCAGTCAAGCTCGGAGGCCAAGACAAGATCCAAGATGGAACTAGCTAATGTGCCTATTCATCCTGGCTTTAAAAACGTACAGGTTATAAGTACTCGAAAATACAGTCGCAGGGAAGGAGTTCCACTCCTGTGCTGCCTGTCTGACTGTGTGCCTGTCCACGCTGTGCGCATTACAAAAGATGTTGAGAAGCGCTTTGTGCGACAGGCAGGAATAGCAACTAAGAAAGCCTGCAGTGGCGGTATGAGCATATTCAGTTCTTGAGCACACTCTCCAAAATACATTCTGAAGAAGTTTTCGGCGGTGAGCTAAGGTGTGAAGCTTGCTTTTTACCAAATTGCTGCCTCTAATGAGTCTCTCAGCTCTGCGTTGAATCTCGTCCAGTGCAGAAAGTTGGTATTTTGCTGAGCCGTCTGTCCTTGCACATATGCAATAATCTGTGCTTGTAGCCGAGCGGGATGTCGGAGAATGGTATAAAATACTCCATTCCCTGCCGAATAACATACGCAAACGCATCAGCGGTGCACGAAGGGTCGAACGAAGAGAAGCAAGTTTGCCGGCAAGGAGAAGATGCAAAGAAAATACGCATCTCCTCCCAATCTGCTGACTTGAAACGCCATACTCGCCTCATGCCCCTAGAAGGAGAGCAAATCGATACGGATTTTACCACACAATGGTCGGACGATCCCAGTGGATCTGAGACCGATACCGAATGTTTGTGTGGATCAGTTATCAGCAAAGTAAGTTAAGACAAATGGATATGTGGCTAGCAATATCTGGATTCGCGTCGCTTGATCCACCAGCTGAGTAAGATTTAGCGCTAGGACAAATCGTCGCGCTTCTCTCCCAGCATGGTCCGTTTTCTGGTATGTGTATAGTCATTCTTTCTGGTGAGCGTTGAAGTCCCCCAGAAAAACAAGCTCGGCCGATGGATAACACTGAGTTGACAAGTCTGCCGTCTCTGTGAGGCAATCTATGAAGAATTTTATTAATAAATTTGCAACTGTTGGCTAGGTTGAGGATGTGAATTGGCCGTTCTAGTACAAGTCGATTGTTTCAAAACGTTGCGGCAGTTAGGGAAAGTGTACACAAACTCCCATTCACCTCCATTCGCTGTCAACAAATAAATATCTCCAGAAGCTCTTTGCAACGAATTTTGACTAAATACTTGCACATACATTTTTACAAAATTCAATTAACACTACACTTAAATCCAACAGACTATGCGCAACATTTGTCCGGATAATGAAGCGTCAACAAGTCGATAGTGAATTTTCCAAGAAAATCATATCTAGCAACTAGGAGCACTTCTGAGTTAATGATAACGTTAACAAATAAAATTGTCGAATAAAAGCGACTCGAAACCTGTGAGTGATCCATAAGAAGCCGAATTAATGTGCCCTGTGTGGATTTAGGACTGGCGGAATCAAAGGCCCGTATTTCTTAAGAATTCAACCGGCAATGTAGTTAACATCAATGGTCTGCATTATCGGGACATGTAATCTATTTTTTTTTGGCCTGCTTTGGATGAAATTTTGTTTGCGTGTATTTTTAATAGGATTACACAGCGGTAATAGCTATAACTTCATATGATAGAATAAACACATAATAGCATTCATATGAATAAGACTAAAAACAATCCTTCTTTTAATAATGTTAAATCTGAATTGAGCAAATTTTAAATGATTACACAATATTACACAGAACAATTAACATCAAAATATAGTTTAAAGTCTAATTATTTTTCTATCATATTTTTAGTAAAGCATGTTTACGAAGGCAAATTTTTGATATTTGGTGTATTAAGGAAGGAAGGAAGCCATACAAAGAAGCTTCAAAACTGAAACATGCTGATTCAACGACCATTTGGTGTAATGGTACTGGTACCTGCCTTTCCTACCAAAGTTCTTGGGTTCGAGTCCCGAAATAGGCGATGTTTGTGTGAAGAATACGAGCATTTGTACCTGAGTCATGGGTATTTACTTTAACAAGTATCAAACAATCGATAAAGAAGAAAAAGCTATGCTATTAATAAGTTAAATCTGCTAGGTTTTTAGGGTTCTGTTCCTCGAAAGGAAAAAACGGAACCTTTATAGGATCACTTTGTTGTCCGTCCGTCCGTCCGTCCGTCTGTCAAGACCCTTTTTCTCAGGAACACGTGGATGTATTAAGCTGAAATTTATATCAAATACTCAGATCTACTGTCCCTTGGAGTTGTGAAAAACTCAAACTTCTAAGCCAACGCAATCAAAAGATACAGCCGTTTATGCCGCAAAATTCCGCAACATTTCGACACTCGCAAGGGAATCAAAACCTACAGGATAATTCCCGTGGACTCAGAATCTTGAAATTTGGTACGAAGCAACGTCTTATAGCACAGATAAAGGAAAAATTGCGAAAACCGTAAATTTTTAGTTACGTCATATAATAAAAATATTTTATGGAACCCTCGGTGCGCGAGTCCGACTCGCACTTGGCCGATTCTTTTATATTGAGAACTTATAATAAGAAAGAATTCTACTTATCTCAGGTATCAGGCGGGACTCGACCCCACATCCCCTCGCTGCTTCCAATAATATTTTTTTCTATCCGGATTAATCAAAACATTAATATGAGACGTCTTCACTTTTGCTTTACAAGGGCGATATCTTACACGGGGATAGTACTTGAAATTGTTCAGAAGTTGATTAGCATTTTTGTAAGAGGAATATTGAAAAAAAAGAGAAAGATTTTATTTGTCTAAGGTCCACCAATAATTGGGTAATTCTGTATATTTATAAACTTACGAATAATTTATTTCCGCATAAAGAAATGACTACTGAAAATATAAACAAAGTAGGATATTATTCAAGTACACAAGATTAATATTTAATTAGTGTAAGCCAATTAAGGGTATTTTACTTTAAGAATTTATAAAAAATTATCAATTTATAATTCTTTTCAGAGTGTTTCATGTTCGTCTAATTAAAATTTTAGGATCATCTTCACAGAACTTGGCACAAATTATATCTTATTTCTTGTGTCGGCGAAGTCGACAACGTCGCATATTCGTAACATTGAACTTGGCTGTCATTTCACATTTATGTTTGTGCTGGTTAAAATTATGTCAATACTTGTTTCGTGCCATAATAAATAACATCAAACTATAAATACTTAAAACAACGAAACTTTATCTAGGACAATAAGCGTAAACAGAGATATTTAGCTATTGAAGAATAGTTCCCTTTTTCCAAATGATTTCCTGTCTACGAAGATTTCAAGAACCACGTACGTAATAGTGTTGCCAAACTATCGATAGTATTTCTATCGATTTTTTCAACTGAAAAATAACGTGCTATCGATAGGCCTATCGATTCTATCGATAGCTCAAAACATGTCAATACTATTGAAAGAGTGCAATACTATCGATAGTATTGTTGCCCGTAAATAAGAAACAATTGATAGTATCGATACTATCTACGTTCTTGGTAACAATACTATTGATAGTATCGAAACTATCGGTTGTTTTAGATTATCGATAGTCTTCAATTTTGCAATAGTATTGGGTATGTTTTTACAGCACTGTAATAAAATGCAAACTCTTTTGCGTTATTACCTTATTTGTGCTACTTACGTAAATTTGAACGCATCATTTGAAACTATTTGTACTAATGTTGATTTATTGTTGACGTTATTGTTGACTGCTGTACCTTAAGATTTTAAACGATACTATTGTAAATTGACAAATTATCGATAGTTCCAAACAATCGATAATGTCGATACTATTGTTATCAAGAACAAAGATTGTCTTGGTAACAATACTATCGATATTATCGATAGTCCACTCGATCGGCAACACTAGTACGTAACTCGTAAGCAGCTTGCAGTGTGCTTTATGAGGTTTTTTTTATACTACTAGGTATGTCCCTTCTCCATAGCAGACCGGCTATATGTCCAAACAAAGGTCGATAAATAGGACCCGTGCCTAATTATAGGCCCATTGTTTATGCTTTTCTTTTTTCTAAGGTGATGCAGCATGTTTCTTATACACAATACAGATAACAAAAACAATCACGACTTTATTAGTGATTGCCAGAATTCAATTCAAGGAATTTCACTTCACAGACTGATAACGCTACGAAGGAAGGGTAAAAGTAAGATGAGCATTACATTACTTACCATCCAATTTGTCATAGTGAATGCTAACACCATTTAGGCTTTAATGCACCATAGTATAAGCATAGAATAGATATTTTAGGTACTGGTTACAGTAAAAATAAAGTTTAATAGAGCAATAATAAAAATAACGCTTACACTAGGTCTAGCGTTGGTCCCAAAATTTCGGGTATTTTCCAGTATTTCCGGCATTTTAAACCTAGTTAAAAGTACTTCACTTTTAAGGTTACGTCAAAGTTGTTGCGCAAAACAACTCAAATATTACAAAACAAGAAATATACTTAAAAAGCCATTAACCGGGAATTTTCTTTAATTAGACCATACCTTGCCAATGCAAATCTAATTATCGACAAGGAAAAATATATAGCGGTAGTTTAAAAGTGAGGGAATTTGACCTTTTTTATACACGGGAGCATGCGTAACGCATACTCCGCCGGATGTAAATGGCGAAGTTATGTGAGATGCTCCTCCATACCCAAGGGCGTCGCCAGCCGATGGCGCAGGGGGGGGGCAAGTTGACTTTACCTACTACAATTCATACTTTTCTCATTCTCTATGAATGAGAAAAGTAGGTATGAATTGTAGGTAAAGTCGACAGCCCATGAAGCTTTTCAATTGTACTACGAGCCTTACATATACAGCGATTGTAATAACAACAGTATCTTAGTACTATATACATATATATTCCGTGACAGTACAGAGTCCAATGTGTAAAGCTACACGAGCACGAGCTCTTGACTTCTTGACTATGCAATAAAAAACTTGTAAATAAGTTATCTTTTTTAGAATCTCTAGGGGGGGGCAGCTGCCCCTCCCTGCCCCCCCTTGGCGACGCCCTTGTCCATACCCCTACCCGGCCTAGTATCCTTTTTCTTCATCTGTGTTTTTATTTACATTTGAAGTTTTATCTATCAACACAATGGTTGAATGTGGGTTGGATGTGAGCTGGATGCGAGTATTTTAATGTTTTAGTTTGAATTATACTAATTTGGATATAATATTTTAGATTATTAAGGTTTTCATCACAACATTCAATTGACTGTATCAATTTGACAGTTCCATCCCGCCCGATTATCCCATTGTTATCAGTCTTTTAAATTATCAACAATTATGTATCGATTATGATCGCCAAATGCAAGATAATATGAACAACTTAAATACCCATGCGTTGATTTTATGTACATATTATTAAATATATTCGTTTTCAGAGTATTAAAATAGCAGGTATAACTAAGACGACTAATACACTAGCATATATCTATGGTCATAGAAGAATCACATTGCACGTATAACGAAAAAATCTGACATCATAATGTTTGGTGAATCTGTGATCTCTAGACAGCAATGCAGCACTCACAGACATGCTTTACGTGCTGTTATGAATGAAATATCGTTTATTTTATGGATAGACGCAAATGACATGCAAACAATATGCTGGCAATTTATTGACGAATCCTTTTGTTTTTCATCATGCAAGCTTTAAATGACGTGTATGCATGCGTATGTATGTATTGTCTACACATCGACGTGTCATGCACGTTGAGGTAACTGCGTGTCAGCGGCATTACCGTTTAGGGCCGTACTATGATTGATGTCTAGACACGAAGGGCTTAATATGGGCTTAATGTGATATATTATACTAACTCCATAATAAAGCATATTAAAGTGTATAAACTCACTGTTGGTGAATTAAGTAATTTAACACACATTACAAAAAATGTACGAAAAGTTAAAAGCACGACGCAACAAGATTGGTGAAAAAAGAGCTCTGTTAACCGATTCGTTGCTGATGTCCTGCCGTACCATCACTTTTTTTTGCGAGTGGCTTTAGCCATTGAAACCGTGTAATTTTTAAATCGATGATAACTCCTTCAAATCAAGTTTAAGGATAATCCAGAATAAAACTATTTTCATTTTTCACGTAAATCAAGCTCGTAGCCTTCGTTTCTGTAATTGTATGTAGCAACGAATCGGTTAAAACTATACAAAGATGAAATCGTCTTCTCGTAACATATTACTTTCAAATCATCTCTTATAGTTAATTACTTAATATGCTAGAATGTGAACTGCCAATTCGATATTTTAATGAAATAATATTGCATTGTGAATGCAAAAAATTAAATTAAAAATATAATTATAGCTGGTTCCATCTTAATCGATTGTTTAATATTTGTAAAAATATTACTTTCGATGTTGAAGGTAGTTAGCGTTCAACATTGGTGGAACGATACTAGCTCATAGTAGAAGTTGAAATACGTTCGTAAAATTCGACACGTTTGCCAGCGTCTCGGTAGCTCAGCGGTCAGAGCAGTCGCCCGGATAGCGAATGGTCGTGGGTTCGAATCCCATCTGAGGGCTCGGAGGCGTAGTTGTTTTTTACACACGTATTTTATATCTTATAGAAATATTGCATTGTGAATGCAAAAAATTAAATTAAAAATTCATCTTAATCGATTGTTTAATATTTGTAAAAATATTACTTTCGATGTTGAAGGTAGTTAGCGTTCAACATTGGTGGAACGATACTAGCTCATAGTAGAAGTTGAAATACGTTAGTAAAATTCGACACGTTTGCCAGCGTCTCGGTAGCTCAGCGGTCAGAGCAGTCGCCCGGATAGCGAAAGGTCGTGGGTTCGAATCCCATCTGAGGGGTCGGAGGCGTAGTTGTTTTTTACACACGTATTTTATATCTTATAGAAATATTGCATTGTGAATGCAAAAAATTAAATTAAAAATATAATTATCTTATATTGTTAATTAATATCCTTATTAAAACTGTGTCATAACTTATTAAACTGTAATATGCCATTTTGTAGTAAGAAACAACTTTCTCCTCTATATTTGGTAAGCTCCCAAATCCTGAATACCAATAAGAGTGACAAATGGTTGTCGTGTTTTAATTTTAATGAAAACATGGTATTCACTTAAAGAAAGTTAATTAATTAAGACGTGATACTCATATTACCATAATTCGAACTGCGAAAATAAACCTGCCTAATCTTTTATGTTTATTTCATAGCTAAATTAAACCAATTTTAATAGAAAAGAAAAAAAAAACTATATAAAACACACCCACTTTTCTGACCTGTGAAAAGAATAATGTTAATTAAGGCTGGGAAAATACCCCAATCGCGTTTTTATTATTTCATTGAAATGGGACATCATCACGATACATCACTCCGCTACTCTTCTAATAAAACTTAAACGTTGTATAGTGGAAGGTTTTATGCACTGACGCAAAATATTACATGTGACTTTCCAAGCATTTATTAAAGGCATAAAATGAGAGAATGGGTTAAGCTAATGGAAGCTCGGTAAGCCATTGTGTAGTTCAAATACTAGACAAAATGCTTGTAACGAAATAAATGGATATTACAAACATTGGTACCTATTAGATAAAAGCAGCCAGATACTCGACATTACGAACGTTATTGTGTTTCAAATGGTTTTGGGATAGTAACTCATTTGTAAACAAATGAATAATCTTCTTGGTGACCATTTATCAATTTCAATTCCATTTCACTAAACAATCTATCTGCAGCCATTAGGAATGGAAGGTCTTACCGAGACCTCTTGTAAGTAATAGAGTGTTCAGTTCGAATCAAAGACAAACCAAAAAGTTAAATACTTATTGTAAAGGACCCCGAGTCTAGGCATAATTAATTAGAATATTTAAGTAAGGCATAGTTATAGGGTTCCAATAAAGAATGAATATTTTTGTTTCATCCCCTTATAAAATTAACCTAAGGCAATACCATGTAGAAAACCGCCTAATGTTTGCTAACAGTCATACGTATAGAGACATACCACGTAAAAAGCCGCCTAATGTTTCCTAACAGATATACCTATAGAAGCAATACTGTGGAGAGAGTCGCATCAGGTTTTTGTTAATTAACACCTACATTATTAGTTTTCTCGCCATAGCGATTTTTGTAAATAGAGTAAATAAGTTAGGACCATAACCTATAAAATACAATATGAGTATGAAAGAGAAGTCTAACAGTGCCGTTGTGACCTGAAATAAGAGGAGGCAAAGGTCAAGGATGGCGTCCAGTCGGTCCAGTCACTCTAGTTTTAATAAAAAAAAGAACCCAAGAAGAAAATCAAAGAGTTTTAACACAGTCCCCTACAGTTATCAAATTGTTATGCATGATACGATAACTTTAAGGGTTTTTCATCATCATATTTTATTGTTAAATATATGATGTCTAGTCAGTTGACAAACGGGCTTAAACCAGAGAAATTGATGGCTGCTATACCATAACTCATAAATACCATGTCATTTTATAGAACATTTTACTCGTCCAGCGATTGTTAAAAGCTCTCAGTTTCATGGTTAGTGAGAATAGAAAATAAACATACCCATACAAATCTTTAGAATATTTTCTATGAAAATAATTCGTTAAAATAGTTTTATTCGGTAATGATTCAAATTATAGTTAACTTAAAGATGTTGTCTTTTCACTTAAAAGTAAGCGGCTCGTTCCCACTTATTTGTACTTGGTGAACTCTTTTCTCTAAGAACCCATTATTATGTAATTTTCAATTACTAGTTAAATGGAGTTCGTAATAACTTCGCTCTGTCTTCGAAGGTGAAAAAGCTATTTTTCCCATTTTAACGTTGTTCTCTTACTACTCATTGTTACTCGGTGTATTTATGAAGTATGTAATTTCAACGAAGTTTGCGGTGAATAATTGCACAAGAAGATATTTTTTTTTTTAGTTCTTACACTTCCGCGCACATAACACATCAGAATAAACCACTTTTTTACGGATTTTTGCGCATGTTTTATTTTATTTTATATTTAATCCTGACGTTTCGACTCCTTTACAGGAGCCGTGATCACAGGATGATCACGGCTCATGTTGTTGATCGATGGTAAATAATATTTTATTTTATTTACCATCGATCAACAATTCATAGTTTTTCATAACCAAGTTTGATTTGGAGTGCAAACTCCTTTGTGGACATCTAGGATTCGTCACCAGTCGTAATATATTCTGAACCTCTTTTCACCTTTTCTTGAAAATATTTTTTTCACTTCTAGCACGTTTTCTTCGGTAACATCTGTCAAAGAACAACCACTCCTTTTTTCCTTAAATGCCATTTGAATCGACGCGTCCGTTTTAAGGCCACAAAATCGGGTCAGTATAGAAAGAACTACTACATGGCTGGGGTCTGTGTTGTTGTATCGTCGTTGTTTCTTCATTCCATAATACAAGTGTTTTAGTTACTTAACTTAGACTCAGAAGAATGTATATGGGTTGTCTAATATTTATATTTATCTATGTATAATCGGCCAGGGTCTCATACGTAAATACTTTCTTTCTCAAAACTTTCAGATTGGCCTGGTATATGTTGTTATAGCTGTGCAGACTTGAGCAAAATGTAATCAGATGAATGATTACATTATATTATATTATATCATCTTTAATCATGATTACAGATTAACCAGATTAATCAAAAAAGTATTCTTATTCAGTAATTAATGATTATAAGTTCTTCTATATCTGATTAATAGAAGAAATATAGTTATCTTATTGCTATCTCGGAAATATGGGCACATAAAGAAAAATTAAAAATAATAAATAATTATTCTTATTTTTGATTTGAGTTATTTTTAAATCAAATTTAGACAAGAAAAGTAGTATTATTGGGGTTGCACAAATCGGATTACTTAGCAAGTCCTAGATGGAATTTAATTCTTTTTAATAGCCTAGGGAACAGTTAGTTTAATTTAGATCAGGTAAGTGGTTTTTACTAAATTAACACTTAAGAAATTATAAGAAACAAAAATAAAGAAACAATTATTAAACTCAAGAAATGTGATACCAAGTTTAATTTAAACTAAAAGCAAATGCACATTCTTCCCATTTTACATTTTAGAGAAATTGCGATAGTTGGCATCTATTAACCAGTAAGCGGAAGCTTAAGAGAAAATGTTAAAATGCTACCCTCGAAGAATTTAATTAACACGTGAATCTGTTCTGGTTTTTACATCTTTAAAACCATTTTAATTGTGTTAACGTTTTCTTTTTTCGAAATAAAATGATACGATTTGAGAGAGTAATCCTGTAATTTAGATTATGATTAACTAGCTGTGCCCGTGACTTCGTCCGCGTGGAATAGTGGCTTTCGGCAGCATTTTTATTTTTTTTGGTTAATTATTTTGCAAATAAAACACAAAAATAAATTAAGTATTTTACTACAAATAGGTTATTTAAGTATTAATATTTTTAAACAAGTTTTTAGTTTTACATCTTGTACCAAAACATAAAGATTTTGCGGGTTTGATACATGTGCGCATGCCACATATAGTTTCCTATGGGAAAAACATTTTTTTTCTAAATAAACACCTGCAACTTTAAGCGTCTGTCCTTGAGCTTTATTTATTGTAATTGCAAATACTGCTTCCAAGGGAAACTACACTCTTTTAAACTAAAATGGCAAATCAGTTGGCATTATGTAGTGGAATACGGGGAAACATTTTATCCTTTTGCCATTCCAGTCATAATTATAGCTTTTTAATGATGTGTCACAGATGTGTAATTTGCAGCCATGCACCATTACATAGCCTTGACGCGTCTAGTTCTCATTTATTGGCCTGGAATTCAACTTTCAGCCTAAACTTATGGGAAGACATTCCTGATAATTCTCAAAAGTTGAGAAACTCTAAAGAATACCTATCTATAATAATATATAATCTATAGTTAGATGTGACTTGTTCAGTCTCCATCACATTGTCTACTGAGAGGTATTTGACAATACTCCCTCCACATCTGAAATGATTTGTTAACTATCAATGATAAGTCGGTGCCAAAATTGCTCTGTCACACAGCCATTCCCGATTGCCCATATTTATTTGAAGATCAGGATAGACATTATATATAAGGTCATCTGTGTTATGGAGAATTTGACAGAACTCACGTCTCAGTGTAATCATGTCGTTACTGTCTGTTGGCTTACAATCTTCTCCGATTTCTAAAAGAGCAGCTGCATATTGCCCTGTTTGACAATCATTGTGAAGTTGTACTCGCATATTTGTAGTGCGACAAAACTTTTTTACGTGTACCCATAATACAGATGCTTTCAAACAGGCATTTATTTCATCTGCCGGTTGTTATATGTAAGTCTGTGTCTGTGATTATGTGTCCTAGCACTAGCTAGCGTCCTTCTCTAATGTCGTGTAATGGCGGTCACACGCATTTAATAGTTACAATGTAATAATTATCTAAAGTCTTGAAGTACAATAAATTACTACAGCTCAGTGAGTCTTATTAATTATAATAGACCCATACCATCGTTATACCGGCGTGGGTCTGTCTAAAGTCACCAGCTAAATGTACCACCCATGATTCCGTGGTTGCCTTTGTATGCGATCTAGTGCTTTGATTGCTCTTTTGTGGGACATCGTACATTCATCCCAAACCAACAGCTTACACTGCTGTAACATTCTTCCGCGCTCACTGCTTTTGTTAATGTTACATACTGGCATTTCCTCATGAGCTAAGTTCAATTGTAGTTTTAGTATTGAGTGTGCTGCTCGTCCCCCACTAAGTTAGCGTAGCAGCTTTTCCAGAGGATGCAACATCAAGGCCTTTATCTTTTCGGATTTGGGCTAATAGTCAATTTAAAAGATAAGTTTTGCCAATGCCTCCTGGAGCCTCAAAAAAAAACTAACTTTTTTCGCCGGCGTAAATTTTTTATAAACTCAGAATAAAGTATTTATTTATATCTAATCAAAAGCCTAAAAAATAAGATTCAAGCTTCTAGTTTTAAATATTACGTAATTTCCATACAAACTTTCATCTCCTATTTCATTTCGCATTAAAAAGTAGCAATTATGTCCTTTCTCAGGCTCTAGACTAATTCTGTACCAATTTTCATTTAAATCGGTTCACTAGTATAGACGTGATTGTGTCTATACTACACGGACAGTGTTATTTTCGCATTTATTTTGGATTTAATCAATACAAACGATTATTTTAGCATTTATTTTGGATTTAATCAATACTAACGATTATTTTATGTAATCTCATTGAATATAATTGTATTAAAAGTAATAACGAACAAAAGTTATCGTGATTACTTTCAATCACATTATTTATCAGATTATAAAAGTAATCGCTTATACTCATCTCTGCAGCTGTGGAACAACTCTCTGCAGCTGTGGATGCTTGTAGAGAATCCGACGTGACATCCACAACTGATCGATCGTTTACATACATTATTTTTAAATAAATCAAGCAAACATAAATTATTGAAAGACTTCTAAAACTCACCTTAGATCTAAATATTTCACTTTTGCACCGTACATTTTTTGCAATGCTGGAGGTATTCTTTTGCAATCTTGTCCGCAATAGCTCAACTGAAACAAACGAAAAATTGCCTTTACATAAAGGAAATCAAAGGAAAGTGCTTGGTTTCCGTTTCATTACTGGGATATGTCCTTAAACAAATTTATCCTTACGACCTATTGCTATTAGAACAAGATCAAAAAGGTATATGCCTACGTCATATTTGTTAACAGAAATTATAAGACCTTACCTTATCTTATTGTCCCCGGCAAATAAGTTGAACATGATTTTGAAATCACGTGACATGCGCAGTAGTGAATATTGTACCTAAACTTGCTGAACTTATTTGCCGGAGACTATACCTTCTATTGGCGACAATGTATACTAACCTCTAAGTTAAAAAGATGGATGACGATAAATTTCCATTAAGGGCAATATCTGATATAACACCAGATTATTATCAATTTCAATTTTGAATGAAAAATCAGAACAATAAACGAAATTGACAACTTTTATCGACCTATGCACGTGTTTGAAATAATGTAATATTTTCACAACCTTTTTTTTCGGAAAGAAATGGTAAGTCACTTAATGATTTTCTTGATTATTTATAGCCATAATTTAGTTATTGCAATTATATGAATTAGAAGCAGTCGAAGGTATTTATCGATATTCAGGTTCTGTATGGCATGGATGCACGTTATAGGATATATATAACACACACACGTATATTGTGTGTGTGTCACTTAATTAACTTCATTGTCGACTGAAATCGCAGTTTCCCTTCAGGTCTTTAAGATTCCTTAGGCTACTTTGAGCTTTAGTGTCCCTTTCACCATGAAGCGTGTTCGTGGTTGCTACGGAGGCTTTCTAAATAGAGCTTGTATTATATTTAGGTATATATTTATCATTTGTAAAGTCGAATGTTGACGATATGTGTTTACGAATTTATCATTCAGTGCTTATTTTTTGTCTATTGGAAATTAAAACGAAATTATTGATTTTGTAGTAATAGGTTATATCACCATTATGTCTGCCCAATTTTGTTTGCGCTTGCCTTTATTCGGTCCTACTCGTCTACATTGAAACTTGTATACCCCGTAGTAATAACTTAATGAGCGTGTTTCAAGTTTTTTGTTGCTTTATCATACTCGTACATCGCGACACATGGATGTGCTACATTTCATGGCATGTCTACATTTACACTTTCTGCTCATCCTGCATTTTTTCATTATACACTACATTTTTATGTAGCGCTATGATACGCCCGAAACAGGTAAACTGGTATTCTGTACGTTACGTTACTGTTTTTCCAAACCTACTTCTCCCGCAACTTCTTAATTGTGAAAGCTCTTAAATTAATTAATTGTGAAAGCTCTTAAATTAATTTATTGTGAAGATATGTTATGTATGACATTGATAAACTGGTGATACCCCTGTTGCAGTCGTCAGTTAATGTTTTGGCTTCGGTGGTGCTGTGCAGATAACGTTCCAGGCATTGAATATTTCGGTGTAAGCACATAAAAACATATTTCTATGTTAAATATTCTTAGTTCTTAGAAGATAGTTTATGCAAGGTCAAAAGTCAATGTTGTGCGAAAAATTGCCTTCTATTTTAAAAATACTCAACATTTCAAATTTGTGAGACTTACAGAGCCTAATTAGATAGATAAATATCTGGTTTGAATGTCCTTATAAAAATTGGGAGTAATTAGGAAAAAAATTTTGGTGTATCCTGTTTTTGATGAAACAAAATGCTAATATGCTAGGCCATTGTGTCGACAGATTTGCGATGACGGACGACCTGTGTTCCCTGTGGTGTTTTCATAGATTATATCATATCACAGATATATAATAGAACCGTAGTTTCGTTATATCATATGTATTAACCGGTAAAATGACCAAATGGCTTTAACAAATCCAACTAAAGCACAGAAATCTAGCAAGCAAAATAGCTATAAAGCCAGACATAAAGTGCCCAACTACCGCATTTACATTAAGCTGTTATGAGTTGGGGATAATAAGTTAACTTTGAAACCTTATCAACTTAACTTAAGTTGGGGATAAAAAGAAAAAATACTTGTTTAGTTATTTACCTCAAAGAATATCATATATAAATTTGGATGGGGTTTTAAAAATTTCCCTGTATTATTGCCTGAACCCAAAAAAAAAACATTTCAACAGGTCAGTGAATAACGGAAGATCTTTACATTTTCCTGATTTAAGATTAGTATAGTAGTAGTACGTAGTAGAAGTGCCACTCTTAAAAAGTAAACCCTTGCAAATTTTGACATGTTAAGGTAAGATATTGTCACAAATAAAAACATCCAGATATAGTTAATTACTGTGATAAAATGGAATAGTATTTATTTTTGTAAAAAGGCATACCGATGAACACCCAAGATTTCAATTAATTTACTACTGTTTAAAAGTAATAACAATACGTAATTGTTGATTTTTTAATTAAAATCTTTAGAAATATGAAGTTACATTTTTTTTTATTCTTCTTCAATATTTTACTACATATTGAATAATTAGTTGTATTTTCGTGTGATTTATCCGTAAGTTACGTACGTAAGTAAGTATCCGTTATTGATACTTTTTTGTATCTGTTTTCATTAAATTTAAAAAGCCTGAAAGAAGTAGTTAATAACTAATATAACAATTGTTTGTTTCTAAATACCGCTTGCGCTATTAGTGCCATTTGTGTGTGAACAAATTCGGTTTGAATCATATATCAAGATTACTACATTGACATAAATTATTGTGTCATTGACTTTAATATGTATTTACTGCGCGATAACTCTTACGCCCACCATATATTATGCATTGACTTTCTTACGATATAAATCTAGCAATTAAATGCTTAAATAAGATAAACTATAATATTTTTTTTTAATTATTTTATTATCACCGCATATAAAGCCAGTTAACTTTCCAGTGGAAATTATTGTTTTTTTTTTATTTACATCAACACTGTTTACTCTACGCCAGCAAAAATATTTCAAGCTTATTTTGAATAAAGCGTAGTTTGATATATGACCTTTTTATCACGGCCAACAGGATATTGTTACAGTTTTTGTGTTGTCATGTTTGCTTCTAAGGACATTATGACATGATGACGGCAACACAAGTAATATCAAATATTTTTACTTCGACGCGTCTTTAACATACGATGTGTTCACTTTAACGTGCCTATAGGAATTTTATTTCAAGGTTCTCAGGAATATCCTGTCATCTTCTTTTATTGAGGTCATTTTATCAATATCCTCGAACACTTAACACAAATCACTAGGTTAGAATTATCGCTCGTTACATAATTTAAATATAATCAAACAATAAAAGAAATGTTAGGTCCAATGTACATACTAATCGGAAGATATTTCAATAATTATTCCTACAAACATTAGACATTAGATACACATAGAATGCAAAGTCCCTACTTCAATAGGGCCAGTAGCAGGTGTAACTATGTAAGAAAACATTAACATCTTTGATGAATTTGATCTTAATATTTATCACTTGAAAAATATTTGTAATACTTTGATAGTTTTTGATAGCTTGTTTACTGTTGAACATTTGTAACCAATTTCAAAATCAGATGCACGTATAAAAAATAAATTTTAAGTTTTGCAAAAAACGTCAAAAAAGAGGCAGGGTTGGTGAACTCAAGCCTGCGTCTTCCGTTTTGTGAAAGGAAATCAAATTTAGTTTAAATCAATAAAAAAAAAACACGCAAAACAAGAAAACTCTGCGATGTGCTTATCCCCTTGAGCGCATTCGTACCTGTACGAAGGACGGTGTCGAATTGCAAATAAACAAGCAATAAAATACGAAACGGTAAAATGTGAGTCATAAATAAAATTTTATGCTATTTTTGCACGAATGGTTTTGGTAGGTGACATGTTTTTTAATTTAAATCTTGTCCAGAAGTAGCGAATCCATCGCGAATTTTGTTATGCGTTAATGGTGTACCTATTTGACACTTCTATATAATTGAGTAATGCGTAACAAAACGTTTCTTGTCTTAGTTTGGACAAGAACAATATCTTAGTTTTTACATTACATTTTGAGTTTGGAGCACGCTTCATTACTATAACTGTCGACACAATTCCGGATTTATGAAATTAGTCGGCCACAAAATCGGTGATAGTCAGTGTAATAGTGAGTATTATTATCGGTCGTGTGTGAGACAGCTAAGTTTTCGACTATGAACAATATAACGCTATTAAATAACCATAAAACCATATAATAGCTGCTACGGAACCCTATATAATGCCGATTCTCGACGTGGTTTTAGCCTGTTTTAATAACATTGATCCCAGTAAAGCGAAAATATTTAAATATCTCTGTAACTGAATATGTTGTAAGGTTTAAAAGAGTTTTCGTTAATTACCACTATTACATTGAAGGGTTAAATCATATTTAGGTTTAAAGAATTAATTTCTCATAAGAACATCCAAAAAAGTTCACTTAAAATAAGATTTACAATCGATAAATGTAAATAATCTGCACAGCGCAGCTATTTTATAATATATCATTGTTTGGTATTATCAAGCACAATATAAAAACACAAAACTCACAACATAAAGTAAGCGGTCACTTTTTATTCTGCTACCCTCGGCTCGCGTCAGTTCGGAGTGTAATAGTAAGTAAGTAAACAAAGCAGAAAGGTACATTCGATCGATCGACAACTTGCAACAGGAAAGCTTGGAGTCGCTAGTATCATTTAAATAAAAAATTGTCAAATTATAGATTATAGTTTTATATCCTAAAATTTTAATTAAATGCAATTTATTGTAATATATTTTAAAAGGCCCTTTTATTTTAATCTTTTTTGTAGCCTGATTATTGCATATCCAATGTTTTCTACACATTTAGGAAATGCATTTTAAGTTTATTTTTAAATTCTTTTAAGTTTTCAGAATTTTTTATTTCTTCCGGCAATCTATTGTAAAATTTGACTCCTTCGTAGGTGATTCTTTTTTTACCGTGACTGTTCTTGGTAATATCGATGTTAGTGTGTATTGTATTTGTTATATTTTTTTTAATTAAGAGACATAAGTTCAATTTATAAAGTTGCTCGAGGGTAAATAATTTCGTTTTTCTATATGACAATTCGGTGCTTGTACGGAAATTCATATGAAAGAGTACTTTTATACTTTTATTTTGTAGGATTTGTAAATTCTTTGGTGCGGCCTTTGAAGCCGATCAACAGAGTCCAATCAGGTATTGTAATTTAATTCCACTAATGCATTGTATAAAACTGTACGTGCTGTTTGCAGTATACACTAAGATATTCTCCGAAATGATCCTACATGCTTGATATGTGGTTTCCAGGTCAATTTGCTGTCAACCCATAAATCTAAGTAGGTACTTTTCTTTGCCTGATCGGTGTATCGGGATATTATTAATATTACAACCACAACCCACTTAGGGTTGTAATGTGGAATCTTTTTTTTTTGCTGTAATGATGTCATGAATACAATTACCGAAATAAAAAGGCATGTATCATCTGCGTACAGAGTTAGGTCACCAGCGAGTCCCAAATGTCTTAAATTATAAATGTAAATAAGGAACAATAACAATGCTAAGGTCGATCCTTGTGGTACACCATAAACGAGATTTTGAGGCGAAGCGTCATCTCGGACGCTTTCGTTTGTTGTAATTAGCGATATCGGTGAATTCTGTTCGATATTTTGGTTGTCTCGTACATGAGAGATGTCCTTTTCGAGAAGCATAATAATCACTTTCTGTATATTATATAAGTTATTCACTTTCTGTGTTAACTTATTTGTAACTGATTTAATAGTTTTTATTTCTTCCTTCATTTCCGATATCTCTAGGCGTATGTTTTTCAGATGATCGTTTTGGGTCTTGCCAAATTCTCGGAAAAAACTTAATTTCTGCACGGATATCCGATAGATCTTGCTCATGTATATGACTGCGATCCTTTCGCTGTATTAATAAAACAAATCATATTTGTTTTATTAATACGTTGATATGGTTTCTTTATCTTTATACCTTGTGAAACTTGTGTTAAGGGAGGTAATAATGTTATATAAGACGTTGTTCTAGAATATGAAACATGTATATTAAAGTTACGATTTTTGCAAAGTACCTGAAACAAAGCCGTAAGTTAAGGCTGTTTTATAGCCAAAATAAACATGTCATGTAAAAGTAGAAAATAAATGAAGACGATTTCCCTAGGAGCTATTAATAACTTGCTTCACAATTCTCAGAATTACATAATATACATATTACAAAGTCAACTAGGGGTGGAAGTCGTGAAGTAGGTAAGGCAAAGAGCATCTGTAAAAGTAAGACATTTTTCCGTGTGGTTTTAACATTGAACAAAAACTAACTTAACCCAACACATCATTTTATATTTTGAACAATACCTAACAAGTAAATAATGCGTCATCTTATCAAAATCGGTTCGACGGATAATATTTCCTGCGTTGGGCTGCAGCCATTTAAGTCACGTCATCTCGTCACACCTACATAAAATATGCCTGTCTCACATAGATCGTTAGGGAAGTACTCATTAGAGTCCTGCGCCTCAAATTGCAATTAGTTTTTTTGAGTGGGTGACTAACTATCAAAGTAATTATTCTGAAAAATATTTTTTTAATTTAAGTAAGTCAAATGGTTCTTTTCAAATCTATGTGAAAAATAGTGTAGCTGCATCTTTTTTGCTTATTACGAAATAACCTTGAATTATACATGAGAAAAGATTTAGTTGAGACTATTAATTGAAAATAGTACCTTAAATGCACGACGAAGAGACAGCAATTAGCCTTATGTATTGATCGATAGATTGTAAAAAGTAAATATCCGGAGAAATATTTAGTGTAAGTATCATGTAAGGCAGGACAAGCTGACAGCATCTAGTAAATAGGTCGAATATAATAGACAGCCTATTCCCTTTCCCAGTATTACAAAGATGTATTAACAAAATAATTTGTGATTTTAATATTAGCTAAAATCCAATAATTATATAAAATGACATACCTGAATCCACAAATTCTCCTCTGGGATTGCATTTTTCTCAACAATGACACTAACACTCGAAACTTTTAGAATAACATCAGTCACCTTACTACTACTTGTTGTTATCAACTGCAAATTATACTGATAACGGGTCCTCAGCTCTTGCTTCGTGTAACAATACTTTTCAATGTATGGCAAACCCCCGTATTTAGTAAGGATTATCATCCACTTTATGACGGCTAAAGGGAACACGTATGATTCCAAAAACGTAAAAACCGTAATACTCAAGTTCAATATGATACGGATGTGTTCGGCAAACATTTTAGATATTTTAGTTGCAGTCGGCATGATTTGATCTTATGATAAAAAAAAAAGTTTTATTTCACTATTTTGTTACATTTTTAGAGACCACTATTTTCTGAATTTGATGAAAAATTTCTATTAGTTATTTTCTGGTTGAATAAAGGAGTGTGAAATACTTTTAACAGTAAAAATACAGACACGGTACTCTAGTAATGGCCAATGAGAAGTACTAAAAAAGATTGGATACAAAACGCTACCAAGAAAAGTGTGCAATGATCCTGTTTGTGTTAATTCAATAAGGTGGCACTTTCTAGTAGGTTTGTGAACTACAATCGCGAGCAAAAGTAGAATAACTTACTTGGAATTAAGTCCACGCGGCCTTGAGTATTTTTATTATTATTAACTAATTATTTAGTAGGTACTCAAGATCGCACGAAACCAATTTCAAGTAAGTCCATACTTTTGCCCGTGGGTGTAGATGTGAGACAAGATTTGTTGCTACTAAAACGTAGCAAGTAACAGATATCTAATTAATATTTTGAACGAGCAATCATATATATAGAAAATAACAATAAACGTATTATTGTTATTTTCTACAGCTACCTATTTAGTACTAACACAGCCACTATAAAATAAAAAAATACTAAAATAAATTCAATTATTTGATCAAAATTACACTACCGTCCAAAAGTCTGTTTTTGACCAAAACGAAACATTACCTACTATATGCGGTAAAAATTGTACTAAATGTTATCTTTATGGCTTTTTACCATTGTTTACACAACAACAAAAGGGTCGTCGTCTCTCATTAAACAAGTTCCTAAAGTTATGACGAGACATGTAATTTATGACTTAATCGTGCGGTTGCTTTCTTTGGTACTTTGACGTGTTGCTATCGGTAGTATTTGTTGTTTTTAACTTTTTTGGGTCCTATTTAGTTACACTTGCGCAATGACAGGCGCAAGTTGTGATATTAACATTATCAGTATACGAAAATTATTGACTACGGCTTTTCACACAATTTTTCTTCTGAAAATGGCAAAACGCAAGCAAATCACGTTTGACCAGCGAAGTGTTATTTCTACTCTTCGTGAGGAAGTATACAATGAACATCAAGTCGCAGCAACGCTCGGAATTTCTTGTAAAGGTGTTCATTACACTCTTGCTAGAAAACAAGAAACTGAAACAAACGCAGACAGACAAAGATCAGGTAGGCCTAAGACCACAACTAATCAAGAGGAGAATTTTATCAGAGTTCTGTCTCAACGGAATCGACGCTTAACAACACTACAAACTACCGCAACTGTAAATAGCAGGCGAGAAACACCCATCTCAGAAACAACTGTTAAACGACGACTTCTGTCTGTGGGTCTAAGAGGATGTGTTGCTACTGAAAAACTAACAATTCGACACAAGAAAAGTGGACTATTCTAGTCAAATAAACATGAAAACTGTAAAGATCAATGGGAAAATGTTCTTTGGATTGATGAAACAAAGTTTCATATTTTCGGATCCAATAGAAGTGTGTTTGTGCGCCGTTCAAAAGAAGAAAGAGTTTCCGAAACGTGTACAGTGCCAACTGTGAGACATGGTGATGGGTTGTTGGTGTCACGAAATTCGCGCGCCTCAGTGACGGACGTGTCTCACGAGCAAAACTTAAGTAATTTAAAATAAGTGAAACATTGTCTTTTAAAATTAACCTATATTAGTAACGAGATAAAGTTCAGTTTCCATAATCAGTCTTGGTTTAAACCAATTTAATTTCTACCGTTCGCCTAAGCGAAAAGTTAACACTTGTTTCATTCGCGCACCGCATATCATAGAACTGATAAATTTAAGAAGCGGCACAGGGTAAAAACATGCAGCATTCGCTTCCACATAATAAACGCTACGAATCCGACCCAGATTTATCTAATATCACTGGTCGCAAAAGAAAGCACGGATACGACCTCACAGAAACGTTCCAGTCCTTCACCAAAGACATATTTAAAAAATGGATAGCTGAAAATTAGAATTTAATGAAAGTCTCACACAGATTAACTATACATTCAAGAACGTAACGGGGGATCTCGCAAAACTGTGCGAAAATTATACAGACCTGAAGAATGAGATGGCTGAAATTAGGAAAGAATACACCGAATTTAAATCCAGCGTTAAGAAATCGGAGTAAACTCCGTTTATCGATGCACCCTGCGATAAAATAAAGCCTACCTTCATCTTCGATAAGAAATATAGAATACATCTGAATGAAGACAACAACCCAGAGGTAACACACAAGGCTCTCATGATATTCACCGACGGATCCAAAACCAACTTGGGAACCGGCGCGGGAGTATTCTCAGAGGACCTTAACATAAACTTTGCCTTCCCCATGAGCCTGCACAACACCGTATTGTAAAAGGCTGTAAAATCAGAATCCTCTCCGATAGCAAGTCAGTCCTACAGGCTCTGTGCAGCTACCGAGTCACATCCAGCCTGCTCCATGAATGTCACCTAAACCTAAATGAGGCAGGAGTATATAACGAGATAACTATCCAATGGATCAAAGGCCACAGTGGATCACGAGGTAATGAAGCAGCTGATCGGATGGCATGGAGGGCATCGGATATGGTGCCTTTCGGCCCAGAACCCATCATCCCCATTCCGATCAGCTGGTTCAACAACAGTATTTGTGCACACACATTAAAACTGCATCAACAGCAGTGGAACTCTCTGGAGACGTGTAGACAAGCTTGTGACGGGGTGCAGCCGGAGAAATAAAAGCACTCAAGGTCACTTATGTTTTTGTATTTATGGAATTAAGGCACAACTGAAACAATTATATAAAAAAAAGGTAAATTACACTGAATACAAAAACAATTTCACATTTATCACTAAAACATATTATAAAAGGTAGGGCTACTTACAATAGTGCCTTAAAGAAACTTATAGACTTTTATATAACAGGAACTGGTGGTACAGAATACATATACAGGAAAACTTGTGAATTATGCTTATGAGCTTTTTCTACTTATGAGCTTATTATAACTGCTCAGCACTATAAATATATATAAATGATTGTTATCGGTGAGTCAACCGCTCTACGCGCTGACTCTGGTAAGAATGAACTTCGAACTTTAAACAAAACAAATAAAAAGAGACAGACAGTAAATTTAAAATAGGAAACCAAGAGAAAAATATGAGAAATGGCCAGAGAAGAGCGCAATGAAAGCAACGAGTCGCCAATATAGCTATGGCGCCTCGTTACAAGCTAAACTCCTTCTACCGCGGGTATACCCTCGTGTCTCCAGATCCTTACAACAGCTAAGTAGATCAGAGCTGCGCCTAGTAACAGTTGCATTACTGGTCATGGCAACTTTAACAGGCACCTTTTTCATTTAGGTATCACCGACAGCCCTCTATGCTGAGGATGCATGGAAGTGGAAGAAACAGCCACCAATGTCAAGGAGTGGCACACTACCGGGCAAAACATCTCGGCTTGCTGGGCAGTCTCCGGGAGGTTCTCATCAAGGTGAAAGCACTTGGAGCATTCCTGGCGGAGCTGGGATGGCTGGAATAAACAAACAAACATCCTCCAGCCGCAAAATAGGCGCTTGAAGTCGTGGAGTTGCGAATACCGCCCGTATTGGATGAAGAAGAAGAAGAAATCGGAGAAGCAATAAAATGTCATGTTAAATGAAATCAAAAATCTTTGACAATCATGACAATTTATGCCGAACACTCAAAACGAATACAACAAAGAAATTAATATTTATAAAATTTATAACCAGTAATTGTGGAATTCTGCATCGGACGATCACTAGTGCCTAATCCTGATTTTTACATTTCCAGGGTTAATATTTTTACACAATTTTTAAAAGAAAGTCTGGATGTGGATATTAGTTATCAGCAATATACTGCAGAATTAATTCTGCTAGATAAGGCATCAATATGAGGATCCCATTGTAGCCTGAAATCTAAAGTAATGCCTAAAAACTTAGTGAAGTTAACAAATTCAACTGCTTTGCCATACACATTGATCGACATAATTACTAGTCATAAGACCTATTACAAATTAGGTAAAGTTAATTATTCAGACAGAGTTTAATTCAAGTTAAGTGAAAGAGTGCTCTATTTTAGAAAAAGCACTGTTTACATCTTCAAAATACAAGCTGCTCCTCTTCACTTTAAAAATTAAAATTTATATACATATAGATATGTGCTTACACACAAGTCCATACTAAGAGCACATAAATACAATAAAATAAGCTTGATGAGACCTATTTGCCTTGTTAAATGAAACAGTACTTTTATTAAAAACAGATGTTGTATATTTATATTGCATAACTAATTCCTGATATTTCGTCTTGCCGCTTAGTCACCAATGGAGAGTAGACTTACAAGGTAACTGTTACCAATACTTTATTCTACAAGAAGGCATATTGTTTATAACTTTTGGAGTTTATGGAAACTATACTTGGCATGTTTGAGGTTATCAATATCTCATAAAAATCAATCCAGCTTAGATTACTTCTCTGTCAAGTAACACACTAAGCTTTTGATTTTTACTCTTATTAAACTATTTATGTAATTACAAAAGTAAGTTCCATAAGAGTAAGTAGTTTCCGGTATATGCTAATGCAGTTAACAATTATTTCATCTGGGACCATAGTTAGTTTTAGCTTATTCATTCTATGGAATTTCCATTTATAAGAAGGGCCTTAACTCCAGTAGAGAAAACTTAATAAGGTTAATAAAAATGTCAATATTTGTTAATTATGTTCAATACATAAAACATGTTGGTGAATTATGTTAATTGATAGGTTTATCCATTGCATAGAAAATAAATTTTGAGAACATCTTAGTTCATTATTTTATTTGTTATGTTTTTAAGTTTAATTTTTTAACTGTGACTGTTTTTATTTTGTTTGTAGATGTTCTTGCTATATTTTGTTAGATACCAACTATAAAATGTTTATGTAAAAGATCCAGAATACAACTCCATATATAATGTTATATAAACTGTAAATCAATAAAATAAATTAATAATTATATATTTACATTATGATCTATAATGATAATTAATCGAATGTTTTTACTATTAATTAGAATATATCTGGTATGTTTTCAACTAAAGAATACGACTAAATATACGAAAAATTTACCATTACAGAATCAAAGTGGGAGGTCTATTTTCATCAGTGTTTTATGCCTAAGTAATGTTGCTAATAATTTGCGTACATAGACAATAAATTCACAACATAATAAAAGTTGAATCAAAAAGTCTACAACTATCATAGAAAGGACAAATTTGGTACTTACACGTTCATTTTCAAAGTTCAACGCAAAGTTATTAACGTGGCTTTCTTCCATTTTACTCACAAAAGTTGTTACAAAGTTGTTTAAAAGTTGCAAAAATAATCGTAACGTAAGGTTAAGTTTTCTTCGCTTCCTAAGTCCAGGCTCAAAACTTTAGATGAATTGACATTTTTTTTATTTAATTCTCCCTTCTTATCAGAGAAAGCCAAGGAAACTACAGTCCATACAGCCTTGCTTGTATTAATTTTTTATTGTTAAAGCGCGTCCCTTCTGTATATATTCTTTACTGTAGATTTCATAAATTTATAAATTTCTAAGTAGATGTCTACATTACTCAAGAGTATACTTAAGTTGCGTGGGATTGGATCTTCTTTGCGGATTGGCTTCATTTTTTAAATTATTATGTATGCTTCCTTGAGTTTCTAATGCTGTATATTTATAAAATATTTGGTGCAATGATTGATTGCTTGAGTGACAAAAATTACATAGAGCAGAAGTAACCCACTTGAGTATAAAGAGGCTTTGAATGAACAATGACCCATTCTGAGTCGATTTAATATTGTAAAGCTTGACTGTGGTATACCCTTTTCAAACCAAGAAATTTTCATTCTGAATATCTCCAAACCACTAACCTTTTTCTTGCAGAGACGCTCTCCAATATTTCTGCCACTTTTCTTTAATTTCTTTTCTTATGTAAGAAATTAAGCCAGAATTGGAAACATGTTTACTTTTGGCAGGAGATATGTCATTGGGTGCTGTAGCTACTGTTTACATAGTCTGTTTGCGATTGCGAAGCGTTCTCATTTTTAATGACACCATGTGTAATGGCGTTCAAAAAAAGGCTACTGTAACGTTTTTTTGTTCAAGTTTTCTAGATTTAAGTCGTATCAACTTAGTAACGAAATTTGTGTTAGCATTAAATGTAAAGGACTGTAACGCTTTCAAGGTGCTTTGACTGGTTGATATTACAAGCCACTTTTGCTGATTATGGCCAATCTATATTTTTTGTAATTTTTTTGGTGAATTTACCTTAAGGGGAAGCAATGGGTTCAAAACCCATACAGTCTAGTCTTTATATTTTTTTCTTCATTAGTTGATGATGAAAGCCTATCTATGAATGATAGATGATCAAAGAATGATGAATGAACATTGAAATTTCCCTTATTCTAGGTAGCAAGGTCGCCCTGCCTAGCTCCTCAATATAATTTAAATGATCGGGACAACCTATTATCCCACCTTACACAGTTCTCCTGACCACCATACCAAAAGGCCCAAAGCACACTGTAAGTCACTGTATCAAACGCAAGCGATAGGTCCAGGTAACATGCATTAATAGGCGTTTGACGCCTCGTAGAATAAATACTGTACCGTGTGCTTCAGGGCAAGAATGGCACTTTCAGTTGATAATCCAGGTCGAAACCCCAAGTGAGCGTCATGTTGAAGAAAATAGTCTTCAAGATGCGAATCTAACAGACCGTCAAGCACCTTTGCCAGTACGGTAGCCGAGGACTCTTCAGAGGACTGCAGTATCGAGTGTCGCCTTTATTCCTTGAGCTTGTTGGTGGGATCAGAGTTGTTTTTGGTTCCTTTTGAATGGTGGGCTCTGAAGGCTTTAGACCCAACCGTTTGGACAATTTCCACGAACCTCATTGTAATCGTCCACATTTTCAAATTCTCCCAGGTTTTCGAAACGATTTTGTAGCTCGAGCTGAAAAATTTCGGAATTTTGGAGCTGGATGGGTGCTAGGCGGAGCGTAGACTTCATCAGTCGACACCTCTCTAGATTCGTCCTGACATTCAATGGGCCTTTTATTCGTTGATCGCTTCCTGTTTTCACCGAGTTGATCTCAGAGTCATCATTGAATATGTACTTCTTCGTCGATAAGATGAAGTAGATCTCATTTTTTGTGACACCACTGGGATGCAGCCATGACCATTTTCGTTATTTTGGCTTCCTGAAGAAGGAAATCATCATAAATAGGCCTTTCTTCCCCATAAATCCTGCTAGCATTTGGCCACATGCATTCCTCTCACCATATCCAAATTAGAAAAAGAAGCAAAAATACAGCAAGTTTTCAGATTTGAGTCCTCCCACTCTCTTCGGACTATATAATGTAGTATCCAATCGCAACCTGCTCAATTCTTTCTCAAAATCAGCGTACTTCTCGTTAGTCCTCAATGTGCGCGTGTTATATTTTGCCAGGGTTGAAAGTAGTTGCGATTGGTAGCCGCGCCGCGTACATCAGCGCAGCCCATGGCACACCACAAAGCATACAAGCAAAGGCAAAGGCTATTTAGCTTAAAAGAGGAGTTTGGTAACGTTTGTGTTGTAAGATAAAGCAGTAACTAAATAAAGTTTATTATAATCATTACAGCACAGGCCTGTAGAAAAGTTTAAAAACACCGTAGGGAGATATATGGTAGTTATTATATTGATAAAAACAATAGTGTTTAGAACGATTGTATATTTTTTTTTAAATTTACTTATTTTATTGTAAAAATCTTTCATTATATCATATTTGTCAGTGTTAAAACTATTTATCATTTGATTCCTCTAATTATCAACGAGTAAAGGAGAACAGTAATCAATGGTAAGTATGAAAATAGTAATTAGACTTTTCGATATTTTCCTGTATTTGCCATTGTTTGTAATAGGTTCAAACATCTTACGCCATCAGCATAAATAAGTATGTAGGTACATTTATCAAATACATATATCAAGAAAAATATTTAAATACACGAGATATAAATACCTTTTTGAAACGAATGGTACGTAGGAACTTTGCGTACCACTTTATGTTTTCTGGCCAAAGGCTTAAATTCTTCCATTCCATTATTCAAAGATAGTATAAAAAAGTCGTTCTTCCAATATAGTTTTTATCTAAAAATTTTAAAATACTTAAACATCGAATGGTAATTAGTTTTCGAGTCTTTAGTTTAAATTTAATAAAGTTAAAGATAAATAATTTTGTTAATTGCACCTTATAGAACCGAAAGCTAACTTATAATCTTGGGGTCAAATTCTTTCATCTCTTTGTAGATTTTTTATCGTCCGGCGATCAATATGCACGAAACGAAATATTCAGCCAGTCATCGTTTTCTAATAGTGGGTGACACTCAAAATGAAGGCAACATTATGCACGCTTTAACTGAAAAACAGACGAAGGAGAAAAGAGAAAGCCATACAAAGTTATTGAAGTGTCTCAGGATTTATTAAAAGACTTCAAATTAAAGCTAAAACTTAGTAAATTCGACAACTACTAACGATGGATCTAAAATGCCTTGGAATAAAGTAATGGAGGTAGTAGTAAATTTAAGAAAGCAACAAAGATGTATGTAAAGTACATGTCAATAATACTGAAAGTAAAAACAGACCCATCTCTCAAGGTAGCACCCGTTCACGAGCATGACGCGTGATGCTTGACGCTAGACTTTGTGGAACTTTATTTACAGTGCTATACTTTTCCCCACGAATGATCCTCCTGCCTTTTGAAGTATAAAACTTGGAACGAAAAATCTACTTTTATTTCTTGCGTGAAATCAATGTACGTCGCTATGTTTACCAAAATCAGGCATCGCCCGCTAAGTAATTTTTTAGAGGGGTTGTCTTCCTAGCGGGCCCCACCCGAAAGTAGCGGCCCTCGGCCCTGCACTATGTACAGGCTTACGAGCTCCTCTGGGGCCACTGTCACCTGCACTCCATCTTTTTCTAGTATTTTCCTATCAAAACAAATTATCATATAAGATAACATTGAATAATGCAAAAAATATAAAAAAATCATAAAAAGTTTCAGGTAATTCGACTTCTATGTCATATAGTTATTTTTTATAATATTTGGTAAGAAATCATTAATCGCCGTCTCATGATTCTAAAATCATAGTAAGGTATCAGGAAGTCGTGAACAACCACTAGTTGTAAACGAATTGATTGATATTTATTTATGACCAAAATATTTCTGATACGATTTGTTTGTATATAAGTGAAATTGTCTTAAGAAATAACGGCTTTTTAACGTTGAAAAAGGAATAGCCTGTTTTATGGGTTTATCTTTTTATGTTCGGAGATTAGAGGCATAAGTTGAAATAAAATAACGATGCCTATAAAGTGGAAAGTAAATACGCGTATAGGCACTATAAAGGAGAGTGTTCACTTAAAGTTGGGTCATTTTCAACAAAAGTGTATTTTTGCCTAATTTTGGTGGATTTTTTGTCTTTGAACTTTTAAGCAATTTTATAATTTTATACTCGACGACACTTTGATTTAACTATATACTGTTACTTATATAAAACTATACACCGTTACTTTTACTAAACTTAAAGGTCAAGGTATATATTGAATTTAGTTTTTAGAGGGTATTTTTAGAGTAAGCAGTTTTTTTTGGTAAAAATTTAGAAATAAGTCGCCCGTTTTGGGATTTGTGGGGTAGGGGGGAGGAGGGGGGGATGGAAGTGAGTCCCCCCCCACTATTTTCGGCCGCCGGAAATACATATTAAGGTTAAATTTTTTCAATATGGACCATTTATATATGAGGTTTTAGGGGTGGGAGGGGAACCCCATGGTTATGGAGAGATAGTTTTTAACCGTACCTAAACCAATAACTAAAGGACCGATTCGGTTCTGGCACTTCGCCGGCCGCTACCGCGGCACGCTCGCTTCGCTCGCTCGGCTCGTGCGTTGTGGTCACAGTTCTAACCTAACCTAACCAAACCAAAATTAATTTATATAATACTGATTATTATGAATAAATAGAAATCTAACCAAAAAAGATATGACTTTGAATAATAGTGTAAAAGTTGGTTATGTTCAGAAAATATAGGAAAACAAATAAAAGTATAATAGATGTTTATTGCTACTGACTATATGAAGTTGAATGCTTCGGAATTATGAAAATTAGAGACAGAGTAGTTAGGAATTGTGATTGTTAGGATGAAAAATTCCCAAGCCGCCGGTCCTTCACCGATCCCCGAGCTCGTAGCTGGCCCAGAACCTGGGTCGCATCCACTTCCACTACTTCCAGACGCCATCACAAATAAAAATCGTGTGCAGTCAAAGTCCCGTAAGTATGCCGAGGTTGTAAAGTAGAGCAATTTAATCAGAGTCTAAAAACGTAGCTAAATCGTTAAAAAATCATAAATTATAACACGATAGCACATTCACGAAAACTCGAAAGCAACGGAATGACGCACAACGTATCTGTCAAAATTCTACATTCAAAATGGCGGTTTGCGTTTAGTTTCCCATAATTGGTAAACATTTTGCTTGAAAAAAAAAATTGTACAAAACAAATATAAAAATTACGTTCCGTTTCAATCATTTACAGTTCTTTTTTACAAATTTTTGAAAATAGTTTTAAAATATTTAAACGCAACTCCGGCAACCAAAATTACTTTAGAGAGTCATTGACGATATTGCTTTAGCCCATTAAACCCGCAGAACCCTAAAATTCAGGCGACTTGTTTCTAAATCCAACCCGTTTTTTTTAATAAAATGCTTTATATTAAGAGCGTTTTCACAAAAACAAACAAAATCACAATCAATCTATTACTTATTTATTGAGACTATTTCATTCAATTAGCCACTGTTTGATACAATAATTGCAGTAAGTCGGTGAGCAGTTGGGTATCCTGCAGATGGACTAGACTTATGGAAGTTGTTCATATTCCGATATTTACGATAAGGGTGCTGATGATCTTCAAACTATTGACCAGATTTTCATGAGTCAAAGCTTATATGCCTATTTTTGTATTTGAAGTTAGTACAAAACATATTTTTATTTATTGAAATAACAAAAGCTCGCAGTCTTAATTATAGTAAGATTACTACTATTCATACTACTATTTTGTATTTAAAATAACATTGAATTCTGAGTGACAAATTTAAAACCTGGGCTCTTATTTTTAATTTTACTAACTGATAAAAATTATCAAATCTACAACAACATCATTAATAACTTAGGACAATACAACGAATAATTAGAATATGTTTCAATTGCATGCCTAGCTGGGTCAATATGTATTGCACTTTTGTATTATAGTACTAACGTCTACCATCTTTAAATGTACTACATTCTTACTACTATTTTACTTGTTTATTTTTTAATAATCACATAGGGAAAAAATTATACTGGTTGTAGCTCCCCAATAAAAAGCGGGTCAACTTATTTTCTATATTTCTTTATTTTTAAATAAAAATGGAGGATTGGAAAGATGAATTGCCAATTATGAGGATTCAGAGTAAGTGGTTCTGACGCTTTATTTGAAATTTTACTTGGCGAGATCATAAAGCGGCAATTTATAGTAATAAGATTAATTTACAAAAAGTGAGGAGTTTCTTTTCTGAAGTATAGAAATAATGATAATAGAGCACTTTTATTCATTTATTAATTTTACACGACGTGTTAATTCTTGTTTTAGAATTTTAACACCTGAGATAAGTAGGTTTTTTTGTTGTAATAATCTCTTCATATATATATATATATATATATATATATATATATATATATGTATATATATTAATAATAAAAAATATGAAAGTCATACGCTAGTTCAATTCCTTAGGTACTATTATTTGTCGCGATAAACATTATATTGTTTTGCACGCTCATCGTGATAGCGAGTGTGTTGTGTATGATAAGATCCGTCGTATTATATAAGTGATTATGATTATTTTCGCACAGTTTCATAATATTTTTTAATGTGCCTGTGATTCACATTCGCTTCGTGTTTTATTGGTTGATGCAGTAAGGATAAGTTTTGAAATGGCTCCTGATATCAAATATACGAAGGTACGGAACAGAGTATATACTTTATTACAAACTTTTTCTTACAAAACATACTTAAACTATTTTTTACAATTTATTTTCATGACTTTTCTTTAATTATTAACTCATTTAGTAATGGTAACTTTGGTAAAATTTATCACGATTCTCGTACGTTTTAGCTTCTCTAAGTCTTAGAATAGCAAATAGCATAATTTATGGGACTATAGCGCCTATATGACATATTAGAACTATTTACCTCCTATTTGTACTACTGTACACACATATCTCATGAAATTCTTTAAAAAGCTGAATTTAGTAACTGGTCCAAAGTAGACATATCTCTTAATGAAGTGTTATTGGAAATGGCTGCAAATGTGTAAGTAGATTTTTCGATTTCGTTAAATAAAAAAAGGCTAGTAGTATATCAAACTAAGCATAGATTAGCTAGAGAGTAAAATAATTTAAGTAATTTTAGTTACGCGCTGTGGCGCGTTTAAAGGTCTCAACATTTCACGGCAAGGAATATCAGTTTTCTTTCTGCTGACCCTAATATTAGATCCTTACATATAAAATTGGCGATCTGGCCACTTTGATCTGAAATAGGAATCTTTGGTTAAGAATTGGTCAAATTTTAAAATCCATTTTGCTGGTACATTTAATTTTAGAAAATAGTCATTCATTTGTTTTTGCCTGATTAGTTTTTTTTTCTTTGGCATCACTCATATCGCATAATGGAAAACATGAAATATCGCTATATTCATGAGAACGAATTCTACAGTGACACCAGTGCTGCAAAATCAGCTCGAAGGATTAACGATGTGTACATTTTTGGTCCCGACGTTTTCTTTCTGGACCTAACGAATAAGCCTCGTGGACGGCCGGAGAACAAAGTGGACAATGAAGAATTAAAGGCTACTATGGAAGCGGATCCATCGCAAACCACTTCAGAGTTAGCTGCAGGCTTCGGTGTGAGTGATACAACGACACGACTGTTTTAATCTACTTGAAGCAAATCGGGAAAGTACAAAAAGCTTGAAAAGTGGGTACCTCATGAATTGAGTGAATCAAACCTGCAAACCCGCGTGCTGCGACTGCTGCGTTAAATTGCTCAACCGACACAATAGTGAAGTGATTTTAAAGCGGATCATTACATGTGATAAAAAGTGAATCTTCTACGATAATCGGAAGCGCTCATCACAATGGTTAAACTCTGGAGAACTAGCCAAGACCTGCCCCAAGCGGAAATTGACTCAGAAAAAGATACTTGTGAGTGTTTGGTGGACTAGTGCCGGTGTCGTTCACTACAGCTTTCTAAAATCTGGCCAAACGACTATGGCAGATATCTATTGTCAGCAACTGCAAACTATGATGGAAGAACTAGCTGCCAAACAACAGTGGCTGGTAAATCACTCTAGGCCACTGCTGCTTCAGGACAACGTTAGACCACATACTGCACAACAGACGGCCGCTAAACTAGAGGAGTTGCATTAGGAATGTCTGCAACACCCACCGTACTCCCCGGACCTTGCTCCTACAGATTACCATTTTTTTCGGAAATTGAATAACATCTTACAAGGAAAAAAATCGGCTCCGATGTGGTAGTTCTAACCACATTTAGAGATTTTATTGATTCTCGCCCCATGGTTCTTTTAGAAGAGGAACCAATAAGATGGCAAAAGTTCATAAATAACAAGGGTGCATACTTTGATTAGCGAAATATATTTTACCATATTCCTCCCATACCTACAGGACTTAATATTCCTGCTCAGTCAGATTTGTGCAAGAAGCGCAGTTCATCTACAGCTCTTCTTAATGTGGTGGACTAAATACTTAGTGCTCAGGATGAAGGAATGGGTACATTGCTCGTTCTACCTGATTACTTACGCGCATTTTACTGTTTGCATGTGCCGCTGCTTGTCTCTAAGCCAAAGTTCTTTGGTTCTATAATTATATGCTGAACCGCTCCCAAATTGTGGAGGTAAAGAGAGACTACGGTTCCAATTTATTCCGGTTCCGGTTTATTCTCAAAAAAAAATCAATATTCAATATTCAGTTCAATATTGGGACGATCCTTTTTATTTTGTTTATAGCAGATTTTACTGAAAATATTAAGCAATGTAAGTGCCTATACCTATATGCCGATGATGCCCAGATGTATCTTAGTCTTTATCCTAAAGATACATCAAAAGCAGTAAAGGGATGAATGAGGATCTGACCCGTCTGTCTGTGTGGTCCAACAGATCCAAAAAAGACTAAATATATGATATTTGGAACAAATAAACAAAATTGTATTTTGCAGTATTAACCAAAGATCAAGATTATTAATCAGTTATTTATTATAATCTCAAATGCTGCCATGACCAAGCTGCAAATAGCTTTAGTTTAATAGCTACAGTTTGCTTACGATGTGTTTTTCATGCTGGATGGTGGGTGGTGGGGGATTTGCTGTCTGCCTGTACCTTAGAAAGGCTGTTATTTCCAAGATCCACTTAAATGGTGTTATACATGTGTCATCAATGTATTGCACTGCACATTTGGTTTTTTTATAACTGTGTACTGTCCTTTTTGTTGTTTTTGAATGATAAATGGTGAAATGAAGAGTTCATTGTATAAATAATATTTTAATATAAGTAAGTCCTTTTCTTTTTGCTAAGTGTCGAACTTTCGCTTTTTTCTCTTTTTGTTGTCTTCGCCTGTCACTGTCTGGTTAGGGGATCTGAGACTGTTTATTAATTTAACTTTATGATTTTAAGTATTTTGTTTATTTTATAAGTCTTTTTAAATGTATATGTATATATATATATATAATGTTTGTTTATGTTTTACTAGTAATTATTGATATTGTGTACTAGTCGTGGGATGTCAACATAAATGTTATTTCATTTTCATTATTTTTCATTTCCTACAAAACGCCAATTTTATTTGTAAGCACCTAATATTAATAGACTGTCACATTGACCCGCTAGCAGGCCACGTGCAAAATTGACCGTGGGAAACACAAACTTAGATTGAAACCGCCTTTAATGCGCCACGCGGAGATTACGGAAAATTCTTTCTATTTTAGCGAAAGCTTCCCCTTTAGTCCAGTCATTTCGTCCGAAAAAAAGGCAAATAAAAGAAAATGAATTTGCGCTTCTAATTTTTTAATATGTTGTAGGGGATACCTAGAAAAGCTTAACTTGAGATTGTCGACCAAGCTTTCCTAGGAGCTTTCGCCGCCATCTTGGAAAACGCTTAAAATTTGTTTTTCGGCAATAACTCGGCTATCCGATGAGATTTCGAAAATTTTTGTAGGACACTTTTTGTAGCTTTCTTTGTGCTCTACAATAACGCCCGAACCATTTTTAGCGTATCATGCATCGTTATCGAGATATCGATCGATGAAGTCAAAAATTTAGGACACAATTTTTGTTTTTTGCTTTTTTTTTCTTTGGGTCTCAATAAATATGAAAAATTGTGGAATTCAAACTTATAGAGCATATTCAGACCTATAATTTTCTTCTTGGATTTTTTATGTTGGACAAAAATTACGATCTCCAGCGCGCCGCAAAGTCGGTGAATCCACACTCAGCGTCGAGCGCGCTCAAGTTAGTATATCGTATCGTGTTGAGTTTTTGCTGTGCGTAGTGTAAATCGAGGGTTCCGATATTCTGGGCCAAAATTTCGATATCTAGTTGGCTGTAAACTCGTTATAACGGAGTGCCCGCATAGAGCGTCCGTTGGAGTTGGAGGGGTCAGGTATAAAGGGACCCTTTTGTTAGGGTCTACGTGTTGAAACGTGTTCTTCTTTTCGTAGCATCTCGGTTAGTTGCCTCGAGCCTTTCGAAGTGAGCACACGTGTTTCAACAATTTTGTGACCATGGGAGACTGTTTTATTTGTAAAAAAGCGTTAATCGACGACATTTATGTTGCTAAAAAAAGAGCTGTTCGAACTCTCTTGACGGTGAGTGAGAAAAGAGGACATGTGGACCATCAACGCATGCTAGAAAGTGTCGAATCTGTGAGTGTGCATAGGGCGTGTTACAAGAATTATGCGAACGAAAGACTCGCGTCGTTTGTCGCTCATCGAACAAAATCAGTCTCGTCGTCGAACACGGCAATTAAAGAAGCGTCGAGTCATGACTCCGTAGAAATCGTCGGCGAAGATATCGATCTTCTGGTTTTACTCGCCGGGCTTGCTCCGGATAAAAATAATATATTTTTCCGCAAACCAGCAAAAGGAAATACGCCGGAAAAGTTGTACTCGCCGCACAGTTTCAAACACACGTCAGTTCTGGAGCACATTCTTTTCATTCACGCCTTTAGCGGTTGCGACACGACATCATCTTTCTATGACATCGGCAAGTCGAAGTTCATTAACACTCTCGAGAAAAATCCAGAGCTACGGTCATCGGTGGAATTATTCAAACAAGAAAAGGTCGATCCGGAGGTTCTCACTTGCGCGGGAGAGCAATTCCTTATCGCCCTATATGGTGGTGATAAGCACGAGAAGTCCATAAATATTTTGCGATTCCATCGCTTCGCAAAATCAATGACAGCGAATAAAGTGAATCACCTCTCACTACTCCCGCCAACCAAAAGCGCTGTGCGTCAACACATTTTCCGGACGTATCTCCAAGTTCAAACCTGGCTCGGATTTTTCAAGGATCCACAAGGATGGGGTTGGCGACAGACCAATCGAGGGCTCGAACCAATCACCAGCACCGCCGAACCCGCTCCGCCTGAACTATTAAAGCTCATTTCCTGTAAGTGTAAAGGAAATTGTGAGGCCGCCTGTGGGTGCAGAAAAGCGGGAATCAGTTGCTCCGTTATTTGCATGCACTGCAGTGGGCAAACATGCAGTAACGTCGCCAGAGTCGACATTTTGCTTGACGACGACGACGACGATGTCTGTAACGATGATGATGACGATGCTCTCATCGAATCAGCATCATTTCCAACGCTTCAACAGACACAACAACTCGAAGAGTTTACGGAGGACGAAGATCTTCAGCCTGGACCATCCAAGCGAAAAAAGACATGAAAAAAGTCCATCGTTCGTGTCTCGAGTGCAGAAAAAAATATTTTTCTTTCCGTTTATTTTGTTTTGTTTATTTTCGTATTGTAAAAAAATATTTTTTTTTACTGTACAAACAAATTATTTGTTTAATAAATTACTATTGTGTGATCCTTAATTTGTTGCTCTATGTACTTATTTTTTATCCCATCAATTTCATATTTATTCCACAATTTTTCATATTTATTAAGACCCAATGAAAAAAAAAGCAAAAAACAAAAATTGTGTCCTAAATTTTTGACTTCATCGATCGATATCTCGATAACGATGCATGATACGCTAAAAATGGTTCGGGCGTTATTGTAGAGCACAAAGAAAGCTACAAAAAGTGTCCTACAAAAATTTTCGAAATCTCATCGGATAGCGGAGTTATTGCCGAAAAACAAATTTTAAGCGTTTTCCAAGATGGCGGCGAAAGCTCCTAGGAAAGCTTGGTCGACAATCTCAAGTTAAGCTTTTCTAGGTATCCCCTACAACATATTAAAAAATTAGAAGCGCAAATTCATTTTCTTTTTTGAATGTACGTAATGACTGGACTCCTTACAGTGCTGCCGTCCTTACGATAAGTGTATTGCACTTATAGTCTTGCACATATAGACGAATTTTTGGGGCAAATTTACTTACGTTCAAATGTATGTACAAATATAATATAATACATAAAATTCCGCTTCATTTTATAGTCGTATAGTAAAAGTTTCAAGTCAATAGCTATTATAATTACGATGATACACAAAAAAGCAAAAATTAAATCTTTAATCGTATTTATTTCGAAAGTAGCTAAAACTACTTATTGCACTTTTCATAAGACGTCTTAAGACTGAGATGACGAAGAGATGATTTAGCGATTTTTATATTGAGTAAATTTATATTAACATCATCGCCACATAAGACTATTCACAAAATGCTTCTATCCATTTTGTAGTATATGGGAGGAGCATGGTGATCCTCCAGTACCTATCATTAGTCACCTTTTACGACACCCTTACTGCCGTCCTTACGATAAGTGCAATAAGTCGAGTTTTTGGGCAAATTGACTTACGTACAATTTACGTACAAATATGTGTACAAATATAATATACTACATAAAATTCCGCTTTATTTTATAGTCGTATAGTAAAAGTTTCAAGTCAATAGCAATTATAGTTACTATGATACACAAAAAAATAAAAATAAAATCTTTAATCGCAATTATTTCGAAAGTAGCTGAAACTACTTATTGCACTTATCGTAAGACCGGCAGATTAAGTGAGAAGGTTTGGTGCTATTTTACTCTTCCGGACATCACACGGCTTGTGTAATGTATTAATATAACTAAGTAAAAAATCTTACTGGTTAAAGATTGATATCTAAATATCCACAAATAATTCGAATTTGGGTAGCTATAATTAAATATTTATTTACAAATTATACAGTAATCTTATCACAAATTACAAAGTTTGGTTAATTGATATCCGTAACCAGTACGAAGTTCTTGTTATTTGCCTCTTAGGAGAGTAGAACCCGTCATTCTGGGTGGAGGTACCAAATTCGATGTAATGGTCTCTAATAAGAACTGTGTCTTTAATAAAATCAATTATTATTTTGTTCCTTCTATAGAATCAAGGTAAATATTAAGATGTTTATTTCATGGCATAAAATTTGAATGGTGTATACTTTTAAATGACCCTAATAATTGACGAATACTTTTTGTCATTGAATGGGCCCTGGTATATCTCGTGATAGGTACTAATAAACAATTATCTTAGTAGTCATTATCACCAACGATGAGCTAAATCACAATCTACTAAATTTAAGGATCGGACTTCAATATTACACTTATACCCACCATTAATTAACTTAACGTAAACTTTACAGATATTTATCGACAACGAATGGTTGGATGCCAAAAGTGGCAAGACCTTTGAAACTGTCAGTCCTCATAATGGATTGGCAATCGCTACTGTTGCTGAGGGCGATAAGGTAATTATAGGCATTCCGGCTTATTTTGAGAAATCCAATTTGCGGCGATAATTGACGTCTATGAATATAGACATTGATTCTTCACAGGTTAACACAAAGTACCTGCATGTTAATTATCTATTAATAATTTCAAAAACAAGTTGATAAGGGTTTGATAGGCCGACATCATATAATTAATCTGTTAAATTAATCGCTGGATATTAAAAAAAGATTACTTAATATATTTTCCAGCTATGGAGAATTTATATAATTTTATATTTTTTTTGCATTTTTCAATGCTATCTTATAAGATAAATTATTGTAATAGAAAAATATTAGAAAAAATCGACTCGGCTCACAAGTGAATTCTCAGGCGGGAATCGAACCCGCAACCTTTGAAAGTCCGGTGCAATGTTCTCCCTATTGAGCTCCCGAGCCTTGTGAACACCCGTCGAAATTTTCCAGTACCTTTTTAATTTTACTCTAAGGCCATCGTTGTTTCATCAATGAGAGGAATATCCTCTCATATTCGAAAGAAATATTTTTACAAATGTTAAGGCAATCGTTTAAGATGAAACAGCCATTTAGTTTTATAATTTTATATATTTTTTGCATTTGTTCAATGCTATCTTATGAGATAAATTATTTAAATAGAAAAATGCTGGAAAAAATTGACTCGGTTCACAAGTAAATTCTCAGGCGGAAATCGAACCCGCAGCCTTTGGAAGTGCGATCCAATGCTCTCTCAACTGAGCTACCGAAAACTAAATGACTGTTTTATCTTAATCGATTGAATAAACATTTGTAAAAATGTTTCTTTCGATTATGAGAGGATTTTCCTCTCATTGACGATACAACGCTAGCCTACAGCGTGAAATTAGAAAGGTACTGGAAAATTTCGACGGGTGTTCACAAGGCTTGGTAGCTCAATAGGGAGAGCATTGGACCGGACTTCCAAAGGTTGCTGGTTCGATTCCCGCCTGTGAATTCACTTGTGAGCCGAGTCGATTTCTTTCAGTATTTATCTATTAAAATAATTTATTTAGCTATGGAGAACGTTATGATAAAAATGGAATGAATGTTTAATTAAATATTCGGATATCAATATTATCAATTTTTCAAATACAGTCTAATATAAATTAGTTTGTTTTGTTAATAACTTTTGTAGCTACAGCGATTCTTTTTATACATTTTTTTATATTATAGGCTGATATGGATTTGGCTGTAGAGGCTGCCAAACGAGCTTTTCACCGTAACTCGGAATGGCGTCTTCTCGATGCTTCGCAACGAGGTCGATTATTGTTCAAGTTCGCTGATTTAGTTGATCGTGATAAGGATTATCTCGCTGAGTTGGAGTCGTACGACAACGGCATGGTACTCCAAACTGCTAAAATGATTATAGGGTCAGTTGGTAACCATATCAGATACTTAGCAAGTTTGGCTGACAAAATCCAGGGCGATACTATACCCGTAGGTAAGTTATGCATAAAGTTACATATTTTAATCGTTAATATATAATTAGTTAATTGTAATGTCAACTCTTTTTGATTTCTCCAAAATTACTCTAACAATATGACGAATAACCAGACCAAAATAAACAGTCGTACGCGGTTTGAAAGGTTCAGTTAGACAACCTGAAATTGAGGTAATAATAATTATGTTCAATTTTCTTTTTGAAAAGCGCAAAAAATTAAATATTGTTATTCTTTTACAGATGGTGCTGTGTTTTCCTACACCTTGAAGCAACCAGTAGGAATTTGTGGGTTAATTCTACCATGGAACGTGCCCATTCTAATGTTTGTCAATAAAGTAGTGTCAGCTCTTACAGCAGGTTTGTAAATACGTACATACATAGTCTTTTTGTCAAAAAAGCTTGAAGTAAAGACCCATTTTCTAAATCAATCTATAGTCCACACGGGAATTGTAATGTAAATAAAAAAAAAATCCGTGTTATCTGTACAGCCGTACAATAATTTTGTAAAAAAATTAAACACTGATAGGTTTTTCCTAAGTTTCCTATTTTCAAGCAATTTCTTTGCATTTTCTCTTCTTTAAAAATTGGGGAATAAATTAAACTCTTGTCATCAACTCTTCTGTAAAAGCTCAAATAATCTTGTGAGCTTATTTTTGAAGAAAGTATTTACCTAAAAGCGCCATACCTGTTGACATGTTTACAATAGTACATAGTTTTTAAAGATCCCGCGTTCCGATATAGCTTGATTCGTATTCTGATGCATATCTGCAATCACTCTTTTAATATAGATTATAACTTTGCAGTAATATAAGTATATAACTAATATTACTGTAAATTTCTGGTTTTCAGTCCACCTTTTTTAAACCTCAAGATACACGTTTCTGGCATGGTGTCCCAGATTCTATTTGTAGATTTCCCAGTAAGTTCACGTTCAAAGACAAAGTTTCCGCTTACTTACGAGCAAAGATTTAGGGGATATTTTTTATTTAGTTTAGTTTAGTACCTAGAGTATTATTTTTAAGTTTATTATCATTTCCTTCTTTTATAACCTGTAGATTATGGAATTTAGTTTCAATTATGTAGAAGATTCCGTGTTACTAAATAGTTATATTAATGTTTATGAAATACTAGTACATATGTAAAGTATTACGGAAGCTTATTTAAAGACCTATAATTACAAAGTCAACATATAAGTAGTAAGTGAATCAGAATTGTTTGAAATACCCCATGACCTACTTGGCTAGAAATGCCACGGTTTGATATAGGTCATTGCAGTACTTTATTCTCTAATGTCACGGTAAATAGTTCGTTGGGTTGGCGGGTCTGTCTATGGGAAACCCAAATATTTAGGTTAACGTTTTATATAAAAAAATGGTTTGTTTCGATTTATTATAACAATGCTAAGAGTAGTCGATAAATGAAATTATTGGTACATCCAAATTCATTATGACTTTGATATAAAAGACTTCAGGGAAAAAGTTTTCTTACATCTGGGATGGCAGCTTTCGCTATTGCTATTAAAAGAGTTATTTCTCCCCGTGCACGCTTGGCACTCATATGTGTGTATCTAACTATATAACTTTGCCATAGAATAGATAAATAGTACTGACGTATGCGGTAAACAAAATATAAAATTTAAATTTAAAGGTTGTACATACAATTTTAAATTTTAAGGTTGTACGGTGGTAGTTAAGCCTGCTGAGCAAACTCCGTTGACTGCACTTGCGCTCGCGGCATTACTTAAAGAAGCTGGTATTCCCAAAGGTGTCGTTAACGTTGTGCCTGGGTTTGGTGAAGGCGCTGGTGTTGCTCTTACCCACCATCCTGAAGTGGCTAAGATCTCTTTCACTGGATCCGTTGAGGCTAGTATAAGCGTTTGTTTAAACTCTCACATATTTTGTGAGGAGCACAATATTGATTTTAGCCAACTATTGTAAAAGTTAGTCAAAGGGTTGATAAAACTTGTATGTTTATTTCATAATACCATTATCAAATAGCTAATATAATATTATAAAGAGGAAAAAATTGTATTTTTGTATGTTTGCAATGAATAAACTTAAAAACTACTAAGCCGATTTGAAAAATTCTTTCACCATTGGAAAGGTACATTCACGCTGAGTAATATAGGCTACATTTAATGCTAGAAAAAATTTAAAGAATTTTGTCCACCCGTGCGAAGCCGGGACGGGCCGCTAATAGCATAAGAAGCGTAGATTAAAAATAGTTTTGTGAACACTTTCGTCCATGCAGTTCAAGGTAACAGTAGCAATCGCAGTTAGTTTTTTTATATCTCAATCTCAGTCGGTTTAATTTAATGTTTTTGTATAAGTCCTTTCCTTCTTGTGTCGCATCCACTACCTTACTTTTAATTACAATTATGACACAAATTTTTATCTTAGAATAAACACAAACATTCAGTGTCGTAAGGGTTTTTTAAGCCTCCATAATTTATTATAATTTGACAGGTCGGTAAGCTGATTCAACAGGCAGCTGGTGTCAATAATCTTAAGCGCATTACCTTGGAACTTGGTGGGAAAAGCCCTCTCATCATTATGAATGACGCGGATTGTAAGTACCTGATTTATTTTAAAAATACTTCGTCATCTTGTAAATGCTTAAATTATACAAATTATTATTTACAAAATTGGCAATAAAGTTGCTATTAGAAATCATATTGGAGAAGACTGATGAAGCAGACGGAATACATATCATTGCTATAGTTAAGTAATCTACGCCAGCCGGTCGTCAGATGTGTAGCCAATGTAATTATTGTAACCAATATAATGATTATTTCGTGCTACTCCGTGCTTCGGAAAACAAGATAAGCCGTTGGTTTTTACCAAGAATATGCATAGGATCCGTATGATGATATTTGGACTTAAGATATTCATGTTATATCAGTCTAAATATCAGACTTCGGTAGTTCTTTTGGGTAACCTTACAATAGGAAGGAAAACTGATTATTTGCAATAGGAATTTTTTTATAATTCAAAACAAATTTAAAAAAAGACATTGTTTTGTTTGGAAACGAGTGATAATCCAAAAGGACAGGGTTTTTTTAACTTTGCACTAAGTGGCATAAAAGTTATATTCCGTAACTTTTGGAGCTAGGCATTCTGGTAATTAGGCCAACGATACGTGTGGGTTTCAATTATTAGACAATTTTTAAATTTTCATATTCAATTTGTGATTCCCATAAGTGAACATCGCCGTGCCGTATGCTGCACATGGTGTGTTCTTTCATCAGGGTCAGATATGCATTGCTGCGTCTCGTCTGTATGTGCAGTCTGGCATTTACAATAAGTTCGTCGAAGCTGCTGTGGAGCACGCCAAGACCATCAAAGTCGGTAATCCAACAGAGGCTTCAACCCAAAATGGACCTCAGGTAAAGTTAGTCAAAAATAAATAAATTAAACTGTTATATTTAAAAAATATATATATTGAGTAGGTACTAGCGGCTTAACCTTTGAAGGTCCCAGCGGTCGATTGCGATCCGCATTGTAAGGGACTATAGAACGGTGACGCGGGCGGCGGCATGTGTCCTTGCAGGTCCGCCTCCCTAGGAGATGAAAGCCCAGATCCTACAGGGACATCTCCCATAGCCCCATAGAGGTGGGAGGCGAAGCTGCGCGGGGAGAATCATGACCCGGGGAGCAGCGAGTCAGGCAGGAGGGGTTGCTAAGAGACTGCGAGTCCTTCAAAAATCCAGCGTTTGGGACACGCACCCTCGAGGCGCTGAAACCAGTGCTTCGGGAATGGTGCGGTAGGTTTACCGGGAACGGGTGCTTTGGTAAATACATTGTGGTGTGTCCTGCATGATCTCGGCAGCGAGCACTCTAGAGGCGGAAATCGGAAGAGATCTCTATCTGGAGGGCGTGCCTAGAGCCATTCTCGCCACCGAAGGATCGTGGAAGGCGGCGGAGTTTTCTACGAGGATGTCATCTAGAAATTGGGGTAGCACTGTTGTCGGAATTGAACACGCTCTATACGTCTGGTGGATGGCACAAGGATGGAAATGGGCCGAAGGGCCAACTGTCCATTAGGGCCAAAGCTGGTGCGTGATAACACTATCTCGCCAGATCCTGACGGAAATGGTGGTGGTGCGTAAATAATTTTATATACGACCTAAGCGAAGACGGGACGAGCCGCTAGCACCGCGGCGTCTATCTGGATATAAAGTACTATTAAGTTCACTTTACATGACAGTAATCGTGTACTTTTTAAATATTCAAAGAATTTGTCAAATTGATTCATTGATTTGGGAAGGTATGCGCTTTACGGTTACAATTAAACAAACTTACAAAACACTTTTTCTCTTTCTTTATCTCTCTTCATACATTGGTTGGTATAGCTTTACATTATAAAAAATAGATATAATAAATCTTTCAATAGCAAGTACTTTGTTCTTTGCATATGTATTTTTTTCTTTCTTTGCTTTGTAATGTTCTGTCGTGAGCAATAAAGTATATTTTATTGTTATTATTTGTGAAAAATTATTCATCAACTTGTTTATACTTATGCTATATTTATTTACTAACGTAGTGCCGTTTTTCACGAGCACCAATAGTCAAGAGACTTTTTTCCCACCTCTTTACCATGGAAATTGGTCTAAGATATATGTGATAATTGCAAAATGTTTTAAATTTAAAGCCTTATAATTTTTAATTTACCTGTAGATTTCATGTTTTTAAAAAAGAAGTCAGCCCAAATACGTTGAATGGCTGAATTTTATTTACAAGTAGTAATACGAGCGGAACATCAACAGATTGACGAGACTATGATGAAGAAAGTTCTGGGATATATAGAGAAGGGCAAATCGGAAGGTGCCAAGCTCCTGGTTGGAGGAAACAGAATCGGCACAAGCGGCTACTATATCGAACCCACCGTATTCGTAGACGTTAAAGACGAAATGATTATCGCTAAGGAAGAGGTATGTATATATTTACAGTGACTGTGGTTATTTCCTTTTTTTATAACTTTAATTTATTATGAAAATATTCGTTTTAACAAAATTACATACATCTGTGTGATTGTTGCAATATATTTAGCTAAAAATATAACTTAATTTCATTAAGAACTGCGAAAAATAATTTGCTTATAAACTGAGTTCCATTTTTAAATAAATTAAAATAATTTTTGACAGTTCAAATGATATTATTTACTAATTGAGTAAAGGCTGCTTTTCTTTATTCATCTAAACTAGCTAAATTAACTCCAATCCAAATAAAAATTTAAAAATATCAGAGCTGGCACCATTATAGTGCCAGCTATAATGGTGCTATAATACAATGTGATTGTCTAAAAAGGACTAATCCTGTTGGAATGACGTTATTCTGCCAATCTGCAAATAACGTAGACCCTTATGCGCGATTTAAAAAAACCTTCGTTAAAAATAATTCAACTTATGATAGAAAATTGATGTTATTATCAAACTACTATAATCCATTTTGGGATGGCAGTCATATCCTGTGTCTACTTGTTAAGTAGAACAGTTTCAGTCACGTTTTGTGCGTATTGTCTCTTTACCTTTACCTATAGGTATATATATTTTTTATTTTTTTTATTAATCTCAGGCAGTCTATTCAAACAGTTTATTACTGTGTTTACTGATATTTCAGTTATTTCATATGGTGAAAAAATACCTATTTAAAAATTGTTACACAGGAAACTTTAGTGAAAAGAGATTTCGCTACTCAAGAAATCACTGTTTTTCAAAAGCCTGACAAGATATGTGTTGCCGACTTTGCTATCTTGCACACTACGGATTTCATTTTTTGTATGTATGTAGAAATACTGGATCTCTTAAGAAATGAGTTAAATGGTTTCCCCGAGGAAGAGCGAACCCAAATTATTCTACAGCAAGATGGTGTTCCAGCCCATAACAGCAGAATCACTACTGCCTATATAAATATCCATTTTAATACCTGGATAGGTACAAACGGCACAATCAGATGGCCTGCGAGATCACCAGATCTCACCCCTTTAGATTTTTTCTTATGGGGATATGTAAAAAAACAAATTTACCTTAAATCATATGCTAATGTAAACGAGTTGAGGGTTGAAGTTCAGAATACGATTCATAATATTCACCACAACACATTATTAAAGGTTACTAGAAATGAATTGTGAGAAGAATAAATTTGTGTATTCAAGGGAATGGAGCTCATTTCGAGCAACTAATTAGTTACCATTTTATGTAAATAAATAAAATAATTAAGGGTTTAATGGCTTTCCTTTCATTTAATTTATCAAGTTTATACAGAGATTTCGTCTCAACAATTGACCCTAACGATCGATGCAATAAAAGTACAGGATGTAATTTTTACAGATTTTAGTTGGTTCGACTCCCGGGTGTGGCAAGCGAATTTTCGAAATCCTTTGAAAGCAGTTTTCTTTTTTTTCAAAAATAAAGAAATGTTTCCTTTGACTAAAATTTTCTATCTACAGTATTAAGAGTACTTTCCCTTCAGGTGGCATTACGAAATTCCAACCTGTATATTCATATTTCTATCAGTATTACTTATTTATGTATGTAATACTGTCTATCCGTTATCCTAGTATTCATAACACAAGCCTAACAGTGCTTACTTTGGGCTAGGCTTATTGGTGTGATTGTAAGAAATATTATTATTATTATATACATTTTAATAATTCGCTAGGTGATTTCGACGGACTTTCCACCAGAAGAGGCGAACAGCGGCTCGGCGAGCGATTTCTTAATGTTAGCATAATTACAATTACTCGCTGAGTGACTTAGAGTAATTTAGACAAAATTCGTTTACTGCTTTTCCGGCCAGCCATTTTCGTAAGTAAATCATCAGTGGCGACACACTGTGCTCGGACTCAAGTTTTGGGATGATTTAGACGTGACAATAAATATTTTCCATTATCTTGGTTTCATAAAAAATCTGAAAAATAAATGTTGTGAATGTCGTTTAGATTTTCGGGCCTGTGCAGAGCATCCTTAAGTTCGACACGCTAGAGGAGGTGATAGACCGCGCGAATAACACTAACTATGGGCTGGCTGCTGGTATCTTTACCACCAACGTTAATACCGCACTTCAGTTCTCCAAACACGTCGAAGCTGGAACTGTATGGTAAATTCAATAAATTCTAGCTATAACTACCCGAATTTAGCCGCTTAATGCATTACAACAAAGCTGTATGATTTGTTAGGGAACGGAACGTAAAATTATCTCGGACGCAAGCATTCCTACACTCTGGCAGAAGACTAGAACCAACTAAGAGAGATGTCTGTTAACTATGCATTTATTCTGATAATATCATTTTATACGAAATCATGTGTCGAAATCTTTTCTTTACTAAAAGAGATGTACTATATCTTAAATAGTATTATAGCCTATGCCAATACTAATCAACCAATTAAATATAAAGATCTAACAAACTGATAAATAATGATAATTTGACCAAGATTAAATCGGACTAGTTTTGATTCAAATTGGTTTCTTAGGTAGGATTATCCTATTAAATCTATTTTTGATACAATTATTACATTGTAGAACAATACCTATAATATACTATGTATTTATAGGGTCAACACGTATCTGGCTACCGCAGTGCAGGCACCGTTCGGTGGTTTCAAGGAATCTGGCATCGGTCGTGAAAAGTAAGTTAACTTATTAATTAGTAAATACCGAAAACTGGAAAACTTCAAAGTGGTATAACATTTTCACTATATATAACAGCTGACGTAAACTTATATAAGCTAAGATTTGATATGATAGATCTGAATTACTGATTTTTCACTATTTAAACTTATCTACGAGCTCAAACTCTTATTCTACAATTTTAACCAGTGAACCGTTTAAATCTGCTTAACTGTCAATAATCATAAACACACAATTGTTATGTTTATGTTCCAAAATTTTCATTTCAAGTTATTTCAGGCAAATAAAAGAGTATTAGATCGGCTCAAGAAAGGCAAGCCGCATTAAGGTCATGAAGCATTATCGACTAAATCTGGCACAGATTATTCTCAACTTTGTACTTAAATAAGAAAATGTTAAACAGCTTTATTTAGAAGTTCATCGATGTTAGCATTAGGTCTAACATGGTACCAAAATATTTTACAATAGGAAAAATATTAAGAAAAATAATGTTGAATATTAAAAATTCTGTTTCACTTGTTTCTTTTTAAAAAATTGTCAAAACATAGCTCAAATTGACCTTAGTTCTTGAATATATTCTGATACTAAAAAAAAACAAGACATATTACCCAGATTTGTGCTTTACAGAATCAAAATTTAAAATAAATATAATCTACCTCGTATTCCTTACTTTGGAACTGGAGCTTACTCTGGAGCAATGTTTCAAATATTGTCTAATATTATTGTTAGTTATATTTTATAATTAATTTAATTCTATCTTTCCTTTCAGTGGCATGAATTCAGTGGAACCGTATCTCGAAGTAAAGACTGTAATTATATCTCTGCCAAACAAACTTTAAGATATTAATTAATTTGTAACAAATAATGCTAATGCTTGGTTTGTTTAAACAGTGTCTTGCCGAAGGAGTAACTGTCTCCAATTTCACAATCAATTAGAATTTGACACTGATTGTTCATATCAAACGTGTGTTACTGTATTTGTATTCATTTTAATGGCTTTAAAATAAAGATACATAGCGAAAAAGAAAAGTCCTTATTGATTTTCTGTTGTTTGTTTTGAACAAAGTTATTATAAGTTTTTAGCTTTATATACGTACAGACACAGAATATTTAAATAATTCAATTTACTGACTGATTAAAAGTTAATACCGTTTCTTTCTAGCTGTAATTATTCTACTTTAAATAGTTTAACGATTGCTAATAAATTAATAAAAATGAGCTAATATGTTTTATTAATTACCTACAAACCTTGTTATCACGGAATAGATATCTACTCAGTGATTTAAATCATGATTTAGATAATTATTTCAAAACGTCAAACATGATCAGGATGTTTTAACATTGTGATAAATTCTGATAGTGGTATATAAGTACTACAAGCTATTATAAGAGCAAAAATTTATAGCATTAATTAAATGATGGGACTTTATACAATTGTGATATTTAAAATGGAAAACCGAAAACATAAATGAGAAATAGTTATAAACGTACTGATCAATTCTATTTTCATTTTTTAATTTTCCGTCATAGCCCGTAGTAAATTGGAGCAGGGTTGGGTCTCTCTTATTGTGACGGTTTTGAATTCAATGATTATTATTTTTAACGGTGCTTATGTTTAGACACTGTATTATACTTTTCCTTAAATTAATGAAGTTACTACTTCTACTTTGTAATGTAGAAAAAGATATATAAGGCGGAATCAAATAACCTGCCAGGATTTCGTGGAGTGATAGGGTCAAGTGTAAAGAATATGCTCAACAAGGATTTATTTTGTAAATAATTTTTTTTCACGTTTTTTTCTAACCAATACATTATTTTATAACTTTAACTGTCATTTTTCATACGTAATCGTTTTTTCAGCTCACCTATTAACCATAAAAATAATCACACAGCACAGCAATATAATCACAGCTGATCCGCGCGGTACAACCAACCGCACCGCGGCGAGCTCAGCGCTCGCTCCTTTTATTACAACACTTAAAAAATCGTTAAATTCTGAATTGCTGCTTCCTCGAATTCGACGATCTTCTTGGTCGAGTGACTCGCATACCGGTTTTCATGGTAATGTCACTCCGAAGTCCCGGGTTTGATCCCCGACCGGGTAAATGTAGAAAACGAACGTTTGTATATTGGCTCGGGTCTGGGTGTTGTGGTACCGTCGTTGTTTCTTTATTCCATAACACAAGTGCTTTAGCTACCTAACTTGGGTTCAGAACAATGTATGTAATGTCTTATATATTTTTTTTTATTATTATCTATTGAATAATTATCTATACGCTGAAAGTTAGAACGGATTACCTAGGTACCTATAGTTTGATTGTAGGCAAGTTTATAATGATATTTGGATAATATCTTCGTAACACTTACATAAGTAAAGAAGCAAATCATCAAAACTCTAAGTACTACATTCAATGACACTGGCGTGGCAATAAAAGAGGTAGTTCAAAATATCTAATTTATTGCACTGTATAGTAAACATTTACGAGTTCGGTGAATTTGGTGTAATGTAAATTTAATCACTGTTCTATTGTTGTTCTTTGATATAAGTCAGAAAAAACCCATTATTATTAGAAATATGTAATACTGACTTAATGTTTAACAGGGTTTGAAAATCTTAGCTATTGTGATGTTAGCTTTAAAACAAGTGGACAGAGTTCAAATCCCTCCGATAGACTACAGTCACCCACCCGTTTAGCATACTATATTGTAACCGACCCTTGTATATTAACAATGTATTTAAAGCATTTCTTAAAAGTTACTACTCATTACTAAGTGCCAACAAAAAATGTCTCAAACGGCCAAAAATTTCATGCGTCGTGCTGGTGTCTGGTGGAATACTAAAGAGTACTCTACTTGTGTAAGTAACATATAAAATAGGTTAAATAAATACGTGATACACAACGTTTCTTGTGTATTAATCATATTCAACTAATATACGTAGTACCATTATTACAGAACCTTAGGCACTTATTGCATTTTGCTTTTCCGATGCAATTAACGTAACGACAACTGCGGCGACAACTGAAACAAGCAGACCGCAAATTAATTAATGTGCGTTCATTACTGACGGTATTGCAAGTAATTTTGCATAGATGTAAAGTCATTAAAACTGTAACCGCTTCAGTGCTCACGACGTTTCGGCGTTACTGGTCGTGGTCAGATAATTAAGAAAATGGACGGAAAAATTATAACAGTGGTCGTCGAAGGGTTACAAATCCGATGCAGAGTGGTAGAAATACTTGGCGATGGAGCAAATTTATTTATCTCTCTGTCTTATTTGCTTTATGACAATATTTAAATGGCTGCTCAAGTTCGAGCCAATATAGAAAGCCACGTGCCTAACAATTGGCAAAGATTTAAGTGTTTTAGAATGGAATGGTCTGGTACGAAACGCCTTTATCTAGCCGATATGGTTAGGTTGCACACCCCAACAGATACTAATAAAATTTATAGGCATAGTTTCGAAGAATCTGGCGTGAGTGATTCCGGTAAGAAAGGTAAAAAACGCAGAAAGAGGTTCACAGACAATATTCGTAGGAAACAAATAAAAACTGCAGCTATACATTGTTCCAAAAATCATCCAGAGGTGAATCGGTCAGCTGTTTAAAAATACGCCCATAATCATTCCGAAGTGAATCGGGCAACTACTGAAAAATATGCCCATCGTCTCTCTAAGGTCTACAGACAGGTAGTTGTGAATTATAGGAAAAAGGAGCAAGCAATTGTTTGGAAAAATAAAATGTCCGGATGCTACGATGACAAATAGATTACTATCATGTCTGTAAGTTAATCTCGTCAAAATGGGTGAACGGTTTTAATGGGATTCGGCATATAGGTAGGTATATTGTACTTATACTGATAAAATCTACGATTGCCGTACGATCGGGTAAGCAATTATCTCATAAAGGCACAGATCATAATTTTCACACGAACGTAATCGCGGGCAACAGCTAGTTATTAAATATAATAATAAGATAAGTAAACTATGTCGAGCGACCAAAAGTGTGGTTGCGGCCAAAAACTGTGTCGCGAAGTCAGTTAAATATTGTAATAATAAAATAAGTTAACTATTATGTCGTGTGACCAAAGTGTATCGCGTCTGAAACTGTGTCGGTAATTCAGCAAAATATGTATGTACACCGTACATATTTTGCGAGACCGTACACCTTCAAAAAGAGGCAAATTATTATTATTTTTTTTAATAGGAATGGGTTCACTCTTGATCTCAATCAAGCCCCCGGGCTTGATTGGCCCCCGGGCCAAGACAGAATCCACGATGGAACGAGCCAACCCAGAAGGTGACTATTAACCCTGGCTTTGAAAATGGACGGGATATAAGTTCTCGGAAATACAGACGCAGGGAAGGAGTTCCACTCCTTTGAGAGTCCCCTCCCTGAGACCTAATTATGGTCATCGCGAAGCAAGCGGCTACGAGAATTTGTGTGCGTTTGAACAGTGGTGAAAAGTTGTTGCGATCAGTGGCATTTAGCGTTATGAACACAGTTTCGCTTGAACCACATTCAATGAGTATCTCATAGTTATTTACAAAGCAGTTGTTATGTGTCAATTATTAGTCTATGAGTACAAATGGGGTTTTCGCTTATCCGACTTTTTTTGATACCCGGGTATTTTGAAATTATTGCAGGAAAAGAGAAAATTTTCTTAGAATCATGTTTTATTTTTTAAGGAAAGAGTGAAAAGTGTATTTCAATTAGTCTGCTTAACTTATAGCACAATCAATCACAAAGTTAAACAGTCTTGTTCTCATTAACTAATTAGGAACTTTTTGACTTTGATGACTTTTTACTACAATAAATTCTGTTATAAAATAACTAAAACATAATTAAATAAACTTTCTTCTCTGACACATTTGAAAATAAACAATCACACACAGTTAAACGGTATTGTTTCCATAAACTGATTTAGAACTAAATATAAGTACTTTTTATCACAACAACTTTTTGTTATATTACTATCTTAATATACCTATATAAATTACGTGTCACGTTGTTTGTCCGCGATGGACTCCTAAACTACTCAACCGATTTTGATCAAACTTCGTAACTATCTGTTATTTGATCTAACTTAAAAGATAGGAAAGGTTTTATTTTAATTTATAACACAGCAACGCGTGGCTGGGTCAGCTAGTAAGATATAAAATATGCGTGTAAAAAACAACTACGCCTCCGAGCCCTCAGGTGGGATGTGTTATATTGTCAAATAATTAATAAAACTTCATAATCTTCCTTCTAAGAATAAACAATTTTAAAGTAAATTAACTTAACTTGACTTTTTTAACTTGAGGCAAGGGGCACTTTTTCTTCTAGACAGAAAAGGACTTTCAAGAACATTATTGCGTGCAATGATCGGTCCGAAAAACCGGTGTCTAATTTTTGTTACAAAATTTCCGGCGGTTGAAATAGCTCTTTTAGTTGATGTTGGTTCCACGTATAATAGAACCTTATTAAGCAGCTCAAAATTTTGGGTCCTTTTATTAGTAACCTCAAATAACTGAAAAAAAAATAATTATTATGTAAAAATAGGTAAACTATAAGACATTAAATTACTACTTTTGTACCTGAAATTCTCTCCTCAACCTTGAGCCCGCTATCATGGCTGAAATAGAAACAGTCGCTGTAGCTTTCTTTAACTTTGCTTCATATGGTGTAGCCAATTATTGTTGGAAACCACGTCACTGAGTCGCAAATCGTCGTTTTGGTAAACTAAATTTTGACCACCTTCAGTATTTGTGCCAGCAAAAAGATGGTCAAACAGTCTCTCGGCATATTTTATAATAGCATTTTTGGATGCAGTTTCCATGATACACGATGAAAGACTTACCCAAATAGCTAAATATTTCACAAGATAAATAAAACCGAGAATCTCTTTTTTGTTTGACTCTTTGATTGAGGGCTGCGTAAAGTTCGTCAGATAGAGGAGTAGCGTTTTTTTGGAGATTATCCAGAAGAACTGACAAAATGGCACCGCAGGTAAGAATTGTAGCATCTTTCGGACTCAGTTCTAATTTTAAGAGGGTTTAATGTTGTCACAAAATTTTCTAAAACTTGTTCATTATCCTCATTTCAGCAATAATTTATATCAGCGAATGATTTTTTGATAATGTTTATTAAATTTAAATATCTTTCTAGTATCCAACAGTTCTTGTATCCAACAGCAATTCATGTCCCTTTTTTTTCTTTATGAAAGCTTGCAGTAAACCGATACCAACTGGACTCTTTCTAAAAGATATTGCAATTTTGCACACGTCTTGTATTGCCTGAGTTACCTATATCAGCTTGGGTACTCACAGCTTTAGGTACTCCTGCTAAGTTATTGTTACTATCATTGTTACGAAAAATGTCCTCCTCATACTGTTTTTCTACATCCTCGTAAGTTATGCTTTTATCTTCTGTAATAGTTTTCCTTTTGTATATGACATCTATCGCAGCTGAGTGCACAGCGTGATTTATGCAGAGCATCATCTCTGTTGGGCTTTCTCTGCCAAACTTTTGCACAGCCGCTGCGCCATCCGTAGTACAAGCCACAATGTGACGTTCATGTTTCAAACCGAATTTGTCGAGATGTTTAAGAACCATATTTCTCACCTAAACTGTACCGCATTTTCCAGGTATATCTGATTTCGATGAAAAGCTTCTCGGATGAATTTACTACTAGTGACAGCCCGAATACCGTCTTGTGAGACCAAGCGTGCAAAAATTTCGGAAATTTTAGTAAAAGGACTAAAAAAAATTGTTATTCGCGTTCTTTTTAGAACTAGGCTTAAACTTTGTGCAGATTCAGATTGAGAAGAAGATGTCGATGGCATTTCCTTTTCGTATGTAAAACTCTTTTTTCGGTAATTATTTTATATACTTTATCTAAATATTTAAACAACAATATTTTTTGCACTGATTATTTATTCTGCTACTTTAATATGTCCATGCCCCAGAAACTGGTTTATCCATTTCACCTACGAAAAGTAACCATTGTATAGTAAAAATTGTATAGGTTATCCATTAGATACATTTTTTTTTTTAAATTTTCTATTAAAAATATTTATGTCAATCCACCCCGAAGTTTTTCTTCACTCCTATGAAAATAATAAAAATTTTAATTTCTTTTTATTATTTTGTTAGAAGTGAATTAATTAAATTAACTGCATTGTTGGAAATTAATTCAACGCCTTCTTTAGAGTTATTTTAAAAGTTTGTAAGTTTGTACTGCTGGTTATATTATTGTTAAGGCGCTATTCAAACATTATTTTTCGAGAATTCTGATGAATTCTTTGAACAAAATGGATACCCGGGTCTGACGATAAAATAGTACTCGGGCACTTAATATATTATATGCCCGGGGATACACCCGGAGCCGGGTAATCCGGTAGAAAACCCGATTATGTACATGTATATAAGTCTGTGAAGTAAACATTCTTAGAAGCATTATCGGAACGCCTGTTTCGTGCGTATGTTAGTGTTCAAGAAGCCTGTTTGCTTACATTAATTATTTCGTTTCTTAAAACATTTTCTTATAGATAAATGTAAACAATCTTCAAAATGAGAAAAGATCTGGGTCAAGGTTATAAATAAAATTATAGCCAAGACTCAAAGTGCAAGTATTATTTTTAACTTTTAACTAAAAGTAACAATGAACCAAATCTCATGCAAAGTAGATATATCTTTAATTTCTCAAATTGAATTTTTCGCTTGAAAATTAAAATTTTGTATTTAAAATGTTCCCTTACGTGCTTCAGCTTTTTAGCACTTTGTAAACGCTCAAAATAGTATATTGTTCACCGAGGGGGAAAGTGATAGATTACCAACGGAGGGTCGGTAATCTACAACTTTTTATTGTTTAAAGGAAATAAAAGCATACGAAATTTAGAATTACCCTTTCTCTCTTAAGATACATTGTACCTTACGTAGAACACTCAGAAAGTTTTGCGAAACTGAAAAATCAATATCTTTCTACTCTTTTATACGACCCTCTCGAACGCTGTTAGAGCATCTTCCGGCGATGAAAACTGTAACCCTTTCATTTAAAAAATAATGTGACTCCAATGCATTGGTCTATGGCTAGAGTTATTAAAGTTTTCCCTGGTTCTGACAATAAAGTTAGAGTGGTCGAAGTTAAAATCGCTAATGGCAGATCCCACAAACGATCAATTGTATATGTCTACTACCAATAGATAAATTTTATGTAATTTATAATGGTACTTAGTTCTAGTTGAGTACCTACTACTATTAGTTGTAATATATTCTTTAACTGAGAAGTCAAGGTATTTTATTTTATTACTTAATATTTTGCATTGTATTCTATCACATATTCTAGATTGCTTTAAATGTAAACAAATATGTTATTTATAAGATTGTAATGTTACAAGAACTGTTAATTTATATATTGTATGACTTACCTTAGAGAGGCAGCATGATGGAATATCCAACATTTATAATGGCAACACAGTTGCTATAGCAACAATTAAGAGTAAAAATTTTTATGTACTCTTTTTATAGCTCTCTTCTTTTTGTGTTGTTGGACCTAATAAACGCGTTTTCAATACAGGTGTCTCTTTATTAACTCGAACTAGTCATCCATATATTTATTTTATCCTATACAGTCCCTCGCTCCAACAGAATCCTACCTAAGGACTCTGAGATGTGGTTTCTTTTTATAGGCGTATATTATATCTAAATGAAACATGCCATCGTGAATGCTAAAACATAAAATAAGTACAGCTTATTTATGCCAATACTTCTGACACTGGCATGATTATCGATATACTATTGGCATTTTCTCTAAGTTTTATATTTTTGCAATCATTTTAAAAAAAATAAAATTAATTTTGTTTATATCTAAGTTGTAAAAGAAGAATTAAAACCTCTAAAAAACAACTAAAATATATATAATTTAAAAAAACTGGACCTCTTTTGTCATATTAAACCTCCGCATTTGCACACGTCAGATAAACGGAGACCGATTTTTTAGTCTGTGGAAATTAAACATATAGAATTCATTAAAACGCACATCTTCCTGCTAAAACGGTCGGTATGAATAAAAATCGATGCTTTTTGGCCTATCTGATTCTCAATGGGGTATTTGATATTCAGTAGAAAAACGAGTTAAATAAATCACACTAGACGCCTCATTCCAAGTGAGCTTAACGAGGCTCTTACTAGTCTAGGTGAGATTAATCAAATCCATTTACGTGCGGCGAGTAATTGCAGCTCAAGTCATTTTCTCCTAGCCTCAGAAGATGACGTCGACGATTCACTTTTGGCGGACGATTCTTTTTTCTGTTGCGCGTCAATGTTTGATGTACTTTGCGTCATTTGACCTGGAAGAACTTCTTAAGGAACTGGATGCTGTTCGCTAAGTTCTCTTTGCACAGCACTATGTGTGTACCATATATGGCGGCGTTTTATACATTAAGATCCGGCTCTAAGGACTAAATTTTGATGAATTTGGGGTACAAACACGAATTAAAACGTACTAATTACTAGAAAAAGAGACATATTAGAAAGCACATGGACACCAGCCAGAGGTTGGCCGCGGACTGATCGCGCTAAAAGGGGGACGCTTCCAGGCGAACCGTTAAAGAAAATGCTCTTAAGTAGTGCGTTAACAATATAATAATCTGAACCTGTTACCTAACCTACGCCGATTTCAATTGAATGAGTAAATTTTTTTATATTGGCACGTAATAAAATGCTAAATAATAAAACTACGTAGATGAACTTAATCATCATGAATCATTATTAAATGAATTATTATGAAATGTTTTACAACGCTGACAGCAATGCGTATTGTATATAAAGAAATTAAGCGAGAGTTTACAACTTTCCTTTACCTATCAAGGTAAAGCGTGGGTCGGTAATATGATTCCTTATGATTGCCTTTGAACTAGCCACCAAAGAGAAACACAATGATCAGAAAAGTTTACTTACTTCATCTCCGCTTTTTGAAAACGTTTCTCAATTTAAAGGATTAAAGAAAGAGCTGATGTAACTTACTTTTATTTAGTTACAAGTAGTTACAGGAACCTACGCGTTACCATAGTTCTCTGGTCTATAAAGTTTAATAAAAAATTTAACACCTCGAGAAACAGCATTGAATCGTTTGCATCACTCGGATCTCGCGGGAAACTCCACAAAGAAAATACATTGCAAATAGCAAATTACAACCAACTAAAACATCTTGTGTTCTGGGCACGATAACAGTAAACTATAAAAATTGATTACAGATAAAACAATAAAAGCTGATTTTAAAAATTCGAAGCAACTTGATAAGGCTTATATTTTTTCATTTCTTTTAGATGTATATTATGCACGAAATGAAATTACCCTTTACCGAGCTCAACCGATTGATAAAGGAGCTTCAATGTGAAGAGGACAAATCCTTAATATTATCACATTCACAGAAACTTCGACAGGCAGATGTGATTATGGCAGTTATAACACTGATAAAGAGCTTAGAATGCTGTGTAGATAATAACGAGAATTGCGGACATAAAGTTAATAACGTCTTATCACGGAATCACGGAGTTCCTAGCACGACTGATTATCCCCATTCTGTATTGTTACAATACACAGTACAACCGAAAAGTGGGAAATTATTATGTTTTATTATAATTATTTATAATAATCTCAAAACTTACTATAGAGGAATTGCGAAATGCAAAAGTTGCAATCAATTCAACTGAAAGTGTTAGAGTAATTGTATCTAAATATAATATTCCCGCCAATCTGGTAATTAGTTTCTTTAATCAAAATTTTCTCATTCCGCTAAATGCCACAGGCAACAGCGTTTGCGCCTAATTGTACTCAGTCAAGGGAAAATATAAATTGACTTCAGTAAAATTATAGGAACAATTCCACTATTTTATATGAGAAATGTAAGATATAACATTAGGTCAATTTTTTAGAGTAATCTATTAAATTAAATATAAAAATGTAAGAACTTTACTCAGGAACCCAAGTTAAACATTTGTGCTGAGAAATTCAGAAAGAACCCGAGCCAATACAGAAATAATCTTTTTCTACATTGATACAGCCGGGACTCCCAACCCGGAATGGCTTTACCATGATAACTGGTATGCAAGACCTTCGACAACGGAGATCACATTTGAATTGAAATGGAGTCTGTAGAGCATACATTGACACGCCGGGGATCGTAGATAGGACCTTAGAGTGGATTTACCATGAAAACTTACCAGTTTTCGATCGCTCATCATCGAGTCACTAGCATACCTGATAGCTACTCGATGACGGCGATCGTCAACTCGTTTTCAGATTAAATACTTTAATGTTGTTATTTTATTTTAAAAGAAAAATACTAGAAAAAAATCTACTCGGCTCACAAGTGAATTCTCAGGCGGGAATCAAAATTTCGACGGGTGTTCACAAGGCTCGGTAGCTCAATTGGGAGAGCCTTTGACCGGACTTCCAAAGGTTGCAGGTTCGACACATATATTATTAATGCTCATATTGAAAAAACATTGCTTCCTATATTTTATATTTTCGTCCACTGCTGGACGGAGCGCTTTTACGGAAATGGGGGTCTTGCTATTATCTCCACGCTTGGTAGATATTCGCAGTTAAATATTGTTATGTGCTCTGGGTATTGGAAAGTCAAATAAAATATTTTTAATATTGCGATACCAAACAAGTCCGATAATTAATTCTAATAGTCCAATAGCCTGGCTGAAGTTGTTTGAAATTAACTCGTATATTCCGTTGCAAAATATCCCAATAACATGAATAAACCACGGTCACAGTAGTTCAATAAATCGCGGAGGTCGCTTCTTAAATCACTTTTTATAAAATAGATATTTTAAAGATAGCTTCTAAATCCTTCCGATCTTTCCAAAATCATAACTACTTTATTACGCGGTTGCGCTCTGCTTTAAATATGTTTGGGAGCTAAGACCACGCAGTTGTGAATGTTCCAGAATCTCTGCGTCGAATTGACATGAATCTTGAACACCTTGCGTAAGCCGTCTCTCTTACTCACCTGAGCGGCACCGCGCGCTCCCTATCTCTTTCTTCTTCGCCTACTGCTTTTTACCTACGCACGTGCCTGTAGATTAGTTCGTTGATCCCAACTAAGACTTTAAAGACATATACAGGGCGCCATATGTCACAGCCCTCCATTTTAACACTACCCTCTCCTTAGATATGCTCGTCCCGAGCATTGCTTGATCCATTAAGTTGGGTTAATCAATATACATGCACAACCTAAGGAGTGTTTCTGGAGCTTTTTTGTATGCGACATGTGACGTCGTTGATTTTCTTGTTTACTTTATAAGGCCCATCTCAATCTGCCTAAAGGTGACTCTCTTTTATGTCTTATGGGATTATGTAACCACAACAGTGACCTAACCTGAAAAATCTGTATGTTCCTTTTCAGATCGTCTCTCGTTTCCATCGTCTTACTCATATCTAGTCAAGCTCGTCCGACTTGATCGTAGATGTTATAGGGCTTGTCTCGTAGTTGAAACTCCGATATCCTTTTGGAAGGCCTAGAGGTCGGCCGGTAACTGCATCTGCAGGTAGACGCAACTGTTTCCCAAAGGTCAGCAGTTCTATAAAATAAAAGAAGCAGTGGAATATTATGGATCAAATCCTTTTGAAGGCTATCGACCAGTTTCGCCAAATGTCTCTCAAGCGTTTCATTGAAACGATTTCACGATTCGATCTGATTAAAGGTGCTAAGGTTTTATTATCTTTTATATGCGAATTATTCAACACATTTTCTGGAACAGCTGAGATTCTAAATTTCTTTTTTTATTACCATGCCATTCCAAAGGCACTCAATATCAGCCGAAAACTTGACTTACTAACAGTTTTGCCACTATGGTTACTTTCGTATTGTATTTTCGATGCCGGTATCAATCACATGTTCACTAATCCAGTTTTACCTAGTTCTCTATCAATTCCGGCAAATATATATCTAATAGTTCCATAGCTCTCGTGAACTCGATGGCAGATAAATGCTTTTTCAGTCGCCCTAGAGTTCTTCAACATTAAATGTTTTCCCGTAATCTTTCTATGGGAAACTCTGCTTACACTGTCGCATCCAAGGTCTTGTTTTGCTGGTTCCAACCACTATGCCGAATTCCATCACCATTTCCTTATATTCCAAATATAGAATTCAAACTCTGGCCACCGTTCCTTTTGCTAAAGTGCGTGCTGTTTTCCATCGTAGATTATTATCAATACTCTCAACTATGGCTCATTGGTTACGACAAAGCCCAAGTTTGTGTCACCTGTCGTCGTCCTTTTAAAACTGTCTGACGAATGCAGTGCACATTATTTATATACATTTATTTCACATTTTGTAAAGACTTCTTTATTGCCACATGCAAATACACCGTTCCTTGTATCAATCTTACACGATGCTTTCTCATGAAATTCAGCTCGAAAATGCAGTCATCTATTACATCCATTACGATGACTTGGTGATAGTAGGTATTTTCCCAGATTTTAATAGCGTCATCTTTTCCCACCGAACGGATATTTGATAACCAGTTGTTGTTGATAGTTGTACACTACCACTTCTTGGCAGGTGACGTCAAAAAGTCTTTTAAAGAGCTAGTAACTGATTACTTTGTTCCAGTCTTCAGCGTTACTTCGCACATAATTCCGTTGATTTCTTCTTCCATGACTAGCGTGTTACCGTCCTGAGCTTGAGGAACCATAATTCTCAGGACTTTCCTAACAGTGCCTGTCCTACGGTCCTGCTTTTGGGAGCAACAGCAAAAGCTGTAACCTAAGAGCAGCAGGGTAACGAATAACAGCTAAGACCGTGGGGCAGATACTGGCTGGCACTGTTAGGAAAGCCCTGAGAATTATGATTCTTCAAGCTCAGGACGGTAACACCCTAGTCATGGAAGTCACGGAAGCACCACGTCGGTGCGCCATGGACGTGGTGCTTCCTACTTTTTAAGGACTAGAAAACCTCATGTGAACAACGCAAATGTAACACATAGAGCCAAGATAAGGTTTATCATGACTTTTTCCCGAACACAGTATGACTTGGGATCTCTTCGTACTGCTTCTACTTTTAAAGCCGGTGCTATTGCCTCCTTGGTGTTGCAGGCTCACAGCTGTATTTACTTTCATATCTTTAATGCCGCCATAAAACGCTTGTATAAGAAAAGATGCGATCACTGACGGCATAGACTTGTAAGCTTTGCGATCAAGTTTTTCAATTTCCATGTACTAATGTTGAAGGCTTTCGTTACTGCGCTGGGCTCGGTGTCTGAGTTGAGCTTAGTAAACGTACTGGAATTGAGAAGCTCCATAGCGTGACTCTAAGGCTTCAATCATCTGTTGGTATATCGCATTGTTGTCCGATGCTTCAATGATGAAATTGACGTCGTCTTTCAATGCAATCAAAAGTGAGTTGTGCGCTTGCTGATCTGTCCATCTATTGGCTGAAGTGTGAAGGGTTGGTACTATTCTACTCTGGCAATTTCAAATTTGAATACCAGGAAAATTTTGAAGTATGTGACTTACTACAAAAATATAAACAAAGTGTGTCAACGAAACTATCGACATTATCAGTTCAAAGGAAAACAATATACATGATATAAAATTACAAAATCCTTGAAATACAAACAAATTGAAACTCCACAAATGTTCATAGGTCGTTATATAGATATACACAAAATATTGAGATAAAAAAGTGTGATACTAGTCGTGCCATATCAAATATGGCGCAAATAAGCAGGGTTTAAGAAGGACCCATTCTGTTTTGATCAATTTACATAAAATGTTATATTATAGAATCATATGAACGACTTTGTTTTGCTCAGCCATGGTTTTTGTCGGCAAGGCTTCTAGCCACGCAAGCAATCATTTTGTTTCGTTTATGTAAACACGTACCTGCGCGTGTTTTATGATATAAAAATGTGGGTGGAATAACAAATAAGATGTATTTCATTGCAGTCACTTTTTAAATTATATTAAAAATGCTTATTTAAAGCATTTTTCATTTCCGATTAAGTCGTGATAGACTAACGCAACACGTGGTTGAGATTTGAAGTTGATTCACTAGGTTCATGGCATCACAAGAGAATTGCTTTTAAATGAGAGAGAGAGAGAGAGACTAATAAATAAAATATGTAACTTTTTAATTATAAAATACTATGTTTATTTTAAAAGAAATGCACTTAGTATTTGCAGTTATTTATAATATTATTCACCTTTGCTGGAGATCTAACCGTATTAAAATAAAAAAATAAATATATTTTATTGCTTCGTTTTTTTCCTGTCAATAAAATGTTTCAAATATCTTACGAATGGTTTTTTCTCAAAAATCACGGTATTCTTTTAATTTTTGATATAAATATTGCGACTTATATCAAAACTATATGCGTAAAATTTTATAAACCTTAAACCGTCCAATTAATATATAAGTCTAACCATAATTGACCGCTATCAAAATAGCATAAGTAAGATCTAAAGGTGAAAGTGTATCGCTTGGAGACGACCGTACCTGTTTTAATTTTCAAGAAATAAATAATATCTCAGTACAAGTTGTAATGTTCTGGAAGGTTCTATGGGGAGGTGAAATGACAGAACGCGTTCGCGGTAACAGTTTATTACAGACTAACTCAAAGACACATCATTCGCTTGAACCCAATATAGTAATACCCTCCACCATATTTATAAATTAATACTTCACAATCTTCCACACCAATTAATACTTACTCTAATCACACTTACAAAAAAAATACAATACATATAACTTACTAATTAAGACTTATAACTAATTTTCTTAATTCTACATTGTCTAACTGGGCGAGTTTGGGGCGGCAGTGGCGGCGTACCTTCAGGGACCACATCCTGACTCTCAGGCGGATGCGGAGTACTAGGACCCTGTTCTACCGGCCCCTCCTCCTGACACTCCTCGATTGTGGAACCTAAAGACGGTTCTTTTATCCTTAGTTCCGACTGCACCTCACCTTGTGAACCTTGTTTTACTTCACTTTGAGAATTTGTGGCTGACCCACTTATTTCAACATTCGGGAGAGATAAAGATGATCTCACAGACCTTCTCTTCAATTGATCTATATGTCTGTGAATAGTTTCTCCATCCCTACCCCGCACCCTGTAGTTACTCGGACCCAATCGATCTACCACCTGACCTTCGACCCACATTTCGCCCTTTAAATACTGCCTATACCAAACGCTCTCAGAGGGTTCTAACGCTCTATTAGCTCCTTTTGCGTACTCTCTCTGACGTCGCTGAGCCTTTTCTACCCTACTTCCCCTATCCGGTTTCAAAACATCCAATTTCGTTCGCAACTGTCTCCCTAACATTATCATAGCCGGGCTCTCCCCTGTAGTAGCATGCTCCGTATTTCTGTAATGCAACAAATATGTCCATAACGACTTGTCGATATTAGTTTTTTCTAAGATTGCTTTTCTAATCACTCGTTTCAGCGTTTTAACCGCATTTTCAGCTAAACCATTCGACGCAGGATGGTAAGGTGCTGCAAAAATATGTTCAATACCTTGAGCACGTATAAAGTTGCTAAATTCTACACTGAAAAAGGGGGGACCGTTGTCCGTAACAATTTGGCGTGGTAAACCCCACCTACTAAATAGTTCGCTTATTTTTTCTATGACCCCGTGGGCGGCTGTACTCGCTACATAAAATACCTCCATCCACTTGGAAGTAGCATCGACCACCACTAAGTAGGTTTTTCCTAATATCGGCCCCATAAAATCTAAATGCAACCTCGACCACGGGCGGTTGGGCCACTGCCACATTTGTGGTGCCTGTCGCGGTGGAGCGTCTGTTTGCGAAGCGCACACCGCGCACTCTCGACATACTCGCTCCACAGCTTCATCTATACCCGCCCACCAAACGTAACTCCGCGCCATTGCTTTAGATTTAACTATACCCATGTGCGGTTCGTGAATCATGGACAAAACCTTTTCTTTACAGGTTTCTGGTACCACCAGCCTATGACCCCACATGACACACCCTAGCTCCTCATATAATTCTTTCCGGCGATTAAAATACGGCTTTAGACTTAATATGTCACAATCGTCAGGCCAACCCTCTCGCAAGTACCGTAATACTCTAGACAAAACTGGATCACGATTAGTTTGATACTTAATTTCGCTATAATCTAATAATAGTGCCTGCTGCACAAAATGTAAATAAGTTTGCTCCGGTGGTGTCGCTTGAGTCGCGCGCTCACCCGCCGACAGCGGCAACCGCGAGAGGCCGTCCGCCCCATTGTCTTCGGTGCGCACGTACTCAATATGAAAAGAGTACGCGGACAAAATTATCGCCCACCTTTGCATACGACTAGCGACCATAGTAGGTATTCCTGTATGAGGGCCGAAAATCGAAACTAACGGTTTGTGGTCCGTACGTAGAATAAAATGACGCCCGTATAGATATTGATGAAACTTTTTAACTGCAAATATTATGGCTAACGCTTCCCGATGTATCTGGGAATAATTTTTCTCCGCGTCATTCAACGTACGCGAAGCATAAACAATCGGCCGCTCGCCAGAGCCATCGGGACTCGGCTGCGACAGGACTGCCCCCACCCCGCGCGCGCTCGCGTCACACGTCACGATAACGGGCCGTCGAACATCATAGTGAGCTAATACCTCCGCACTAATTAATAATTTTTTTACTTTTTCGAACGCTAATTCACATTCTTTCGACCAATACCAATATTTACCCTTCTTTAATAATTCATATAATGGCGCAAGAATATCACTCATATTCTTGATAAACTTGGCATAAAAATTTACTAACCCCAAAAAAGATCGAACCTCCGTCACATTACGTGGTTTCGGTATCCTGGTGATTGCTTCTACTTTATTTGGATCTGTTTTTATTCCGTCCTTACTTATCACAAAGCCCAAGAATTGTATTTCATTCACCAGAAAAATACACTTGTTGGTTTTAAGTTTTAGACCGTATTTATGTAACCTACTGAAAACCGCTTCAACCGCCTGTAAATGCTCCCTTCTTCCTCTCCCCCCTATAATTACGTCATCTAAAAATATTTCAACGCTAGGGATGTCACTAAGCAAGTTACACATAATACGCTGAAAAATGCCTGCACTCGATGCCAACCCATAAACTAACCTATTATATTGATATAAACCCCTATGGGTATTTATCACAGTGAACTTTTTGGTATCATCTAGTACAACCTGGTTATATGCCTGCGATAAGTCTATTTTCGAAAAGTACCGAGAACCACTCAACCTGACTATAACATCTTCAATTCTAGGTAGGGGATAACGATCTATAAGCAATACCGGGTTTACTGTTGCCTTGTAATCAGCACAAATTCTCAAAGATCCGTCAGCCTTATTTACCGGTACTAAAGGTGAGGCCCAGTCGGAAGCGTCAACAGGCTCGATGACCCCATCGCGTAACATCGCGTCGAGCTCAGCGTCTACGCGCTCGCGCAGCGCATACGGTAGCGGCCGCGGGCGATGGAACACCGGCGTCGCCCCCTCGCGGACTCTCAACGTAGCTTTGCCGCCTGTATACAGCCCCAAACCGCCGCTAAACAGCTCCTTATATCTGTCGACCAAATTCCTCAACTCAGAATCCAAATTAAGTTCCGTGCTTATACTACTTAGACTATTACAAGGGCTAAACAATGGTAGTTTTATTTTTAATTCAGTTAACCACTGCCTACCTAAGAGGGAAGTACTCCCCCCTTCAATAACAAATAATTCTAATTTTTTATTTACATTATTGTAACCCACCCTCGGCCTTATGACTCCCACCGGTCTAAGCAATGAGCCATCATAAAAATTAAGATTGATGTTGGTAGGTTCTAAAATAATATCACTAAAATTCAAATCGTATGTCTGTTTACTGATGCAAGACACAGCAGTACCCGTATCTACTTCCATTTCAATGACTTTATTTCGTATTTTTATTGGCAAACTCACCGCCTTATAGTCGTTTAAACACAAATGATGAAAATCTTCGCCATACGAGGCCGCTTCATCTTCGACGACGCCGCAATCGACCCCCGTGGCCGCTCGCGCTCCACTATAGTGCAGCGTGGCGGGCCCGCGCTCACGACGGCCCGCTCCTGCCGGCCCCGGACAAACGCGGCGCAAGTGTCCTGCCCGCTTGCATTTGCTGCACACATAGTCACGAAACCGACACGTCTCATAGTCATGTGATGTTGCCCCGCAACCACTACAATTATTGTTGCGAGGTTTGCCCCCGGCACTCCTCCCTACACTGCTCCTGCCACGTGAAGTCGGGCGGTCTCCGCGCGATCCGCGCCCGCCCTGATACGTTGATGTCGGTCGTGCTCCGCGACCTTGTCCTTCTAGAAAATGCATGTCCGCGACACCTCCGGCTATAACCGTACCCGTTGCCTCCACCGCTGCCGCGTCTCGCTCCGCCGCCTCCAAAGAACTAGCAATTCTCACTGCCTCCGAAAAACTAAGCGTGTCCTCCTCCGCAAACAGCCTTTGTCGGATGACATCGCTGCGCAAACCACAAACGAACTGGTCTCTCAAATTCTCATTTAAGCTTTCTCATAGCTTACAATGCCGCGTCATCTTCTTCAGTTCCGCTACGTAGCTAGCCACACTTTCGTCTGGTGCCTGTCTCCTCTGCCTAAACCGGAACCTTTCTGCCAATGCCGACGGCGCCGGCTGTAAATGGTTATTTAGCAGCTGCACCGCCTCCTCATAAGTCACCTCTGCTGGCCTTCTAGGACTGCATAAGTTACCTAGCAGCTCATAAGCCTCGTCTCCCATAACGGCGATTAAAGTAGGCAACCTAAGCTCCGGCAGAACTCCGTTCACTGTAAAATACATCTCCAGTCGCTCGACGTAAGACGACCACGACCCGGTTTTTGCGTCGAACTCACTCACTTTACCGATCGACATTGTTCGAGATATTATTAGCAGCCACACAAAAAAAAAAACTATTTTATGCACTTCCCAATCCTTAAATAATCCTCGTCGCCAATGTAATGTTCTCGAAGGTTCTATGGGGAGGTGAAATGACAGAACGCGTTCGCGGTAACAGTTTATTACAGACTAACTCAAAGACACATCATTCGCTTGAACCCAATATAGTAATACCCTCCACCATATTTATAAATTAATACTTCACACAAGTATACCAAAAGATCAATCTAATGTTCCCTGGAGAAAAATTCACTTACATTTTTATTCCAAAAGTATTTGTTTTGCTTATCGATAAAGGTCGACTTATAAAAACTTCAGGATTATTTCTAAGACTTGTTCCAATTCTATCCACAAAAAAGGGATAAAATGAAGATTTAATGTTTTTTAAACACTGGTATAATTTTCCAATTACCATTCCTGTGTTTTCTTTATATTATAGATGGGACCTAGTCTGAAATCTCAAAAAATAAAGTCAGATTATTGTTTAGAGTCAGGTTTTGGTGGTATTTTTTTTACTTCTCTGCGCTATAATTTCGAAGGAAGCGGTTATGGATTTTATCGATATAATCTAATTTTGTTTTGCCTTTCGTTGGGGAGTTGAACTTTTCGCTGTGGATAAAGCTTTTACTTTAACATTAGTTTAAGTATATGATTTACTGATACACCTAATACACTTAGGCGCCACTTATATCTGTGATCTGTAACGATATCTTTAATTTCACCTTTATAAAGACACAGGGATGTATAAAGGCATCCACAATAATATTGTTTGCAAGTTTGAAGATTTGGATGTAGAAAGTTATCTCTGAGTCTACTCATTCCATATAAAGAAATGTTTCACCTTTTTTAGAATGGACATTTAGGGTAGTTGTAGCACAGTGTTTTAGAAACCCCAATTTTGTCTCATGCCCTTTTTATTGTTAAAATCGTTAGTTTATATAATTCTAAGCACTATAGTGAAAATCCGGCATCGATATGACCTTTAGTTTGGAAAAAAAATGCAAAATTTCCCTATATCCGGGTCCGAAAAATCATAAAAATATAAATAAAAAATAAAATTAACTATTATTTAAAAAAAATAAATTAAACGTATTGTTTACACTCATAACAATAAACATTCTGTCCATTTTTGAAATTTGTAATGTTAGTACATTATTAAATAATAATTGTTTTGTCGTATTTCTTTTATATTTATTATTTCACATATAATGCCATATAAGAACGAGATATTTATACAGTATATACTTCATACGTTATTCTATCGTTATTATGAAAACCACAATCTAATTCCGCGTTATTCAAAAGTTATTAAAGTTTTTGTTATATCCCGATGATATCCGGATTTTATTACACTTAGGGTTGTCGCCAAACTAAATCATAAATAATTTTCTTTAGACATAAATAAAATTATATTATATTTGTTAAGAGTTACGCATAACATTTGTCTTCTATTCATTGATTTTCTTTATTTTATGACGCCATGTTAACACAGTAATGAAAAATATGTTATGTAAGTACCAGTTTTTAAGTGTGAAAAACTAACGAATATACAGGTACAGTCCATAAAACCTAAAGAAGTACGACAACAACCAACAGGTAAGATACTATAAATTACATACTAGTATTAAACATATTAAACGCCGATAAAAATACATATAAGTCCGGATATTCGGAGGTGACAACCCTTACCAAAATTAAAAAACGGAATTAGATTTTGGTTTTCATAATATTGATAGAATAACGAATGAAGTATATAAAGTATATACTGTATAAATATCTCGTACTAATATGGCATTATACGTGAAATAATAAATATAAAAGGAATACGAAAAACAATTATTATTTCATAATCTATTAAAATTACAGATTCCAAAAATGGACAGAATGTTTGTTCTTATGAGTGTAAACAATACGTTTAATATTTTTTTAAATAATCGTTAATTTAATTTTTTATTTATATTTTTGTGATTTTTCGGACCCGGATACAGGGAAACTTTGCAATTTTTTTTGTCGAAATTAAAGGTCATATCGATGCCGGATTTTCACTATAGTGCTTAGAATGTATAAACTAACGATTTTAACAATAAAAAGGGCATGAGACAATATTGGGGTTTCTAAAACACTGTGCGTAGGTTATACATAGCCCGTTAAAATAATGGTGCTTTTTGTAGTGCTTTATTTCGGTGCGATTTGTTTCCTATAAAAATACCTTGATCTGATATCAATATCTCTAACATTGACTTCGTAATTTTTTTATTGGATAAAAATACAAAATAATATTTTTGTTCATAATAAAAATTGTTTCCCATAATTATTATATGATACATTGCTATTTTATGTAACTAACATTTCATATACGTATTTTGTGATCTATGTTATATGATATATTATGTCCATAGGATGCGCCGTGTGCTATCTTGTAGAGTAGAACAGCACCAATTTAACCACACTGAAAGTGGGCCTTGCATTTTTCTAGTTTTTGCGGAACTAAGCTACAAGTAGATATGGACTCGCACCAACTGACGCCTGATTCTAACAAATAAATCATAAATTCTTATCAATATAAATTTAGTTATCACCAAAGACATTTTATGTACATAGAAATTGTCTTTTACACAATATTGTTTGGTCAAGTAATTTAAATTTTACGATCATGCTTTGGTGTTGAGGAAGACGCGGGGCAAGGCGCGTTCGTATACAAAAAGCAAAAAGCGTGATTTAACAATTATGTGATTTTTGTATACCTACACTTAGTGATATTTTTAAATTATAATTTATGTAATGATGATCAGAAAGACAAGAAAAATATTATATAAATGTAAATAAACTTACAATGAAAGGCCCTTTCTCCTTTCAAGGGCTTAAATGTAACAAGATGTAATTTATTTAATCAAAAGCTTCTTGTCTATATTTATGTAAAATACAAAACCAATCTAATCCGGATTCAGGAGCAAGATAAAATAACATTCGAAGTTAATAATAGTAATAATTTTCTACCCTTTCTACCACATAATATTATTCGCCTCATGTTTATATATGTATGTTGTATGTATATGTAGCTTGTATGTTTGCGTGTATTTCGTGTGTAGATATGTATTGTATATATCTTATTTAATCATCTAATATATAAAAATCTCGTGTAAGTGTTTGTTATCGAAGTCCTTTGAAATAGCTTGACCGATTTTAATGTTTTTTTTTTGTGATTTGTTAGATTTGAGAATAGTTCATAGGGTATTTTTATACCCCTAGATGATAAGAGTGGGTCTTTTATCCGCGTGTACGAAGTCGCGTGCAACAATTAGTTAACCTATAATTTAGCTATGTAAATGTGGTGTTGTATACAGACTTAAAATAGCTTGATATTTGTGCGCAACATCTAAGGCGGTTAACACACTGCACCGCGCCCCGTCGCGTAGCGCGTGGCCGCAGATTTTATTGTTGTATGCAAGTATCTCAATTAATATAGAAAACACGCCTATGACAACACACTGCCGACGCGGGAACGGGCGTGAAGAAGTAGAGTCAACTTGTATTGAAAATCTGCGCGGGGAAGCAGATTAACCGCTAAGTTAGGCAGATCTGCGCCTCCGCGCGGGGGCGCGTTTTTCTGTCGCTACGCGCACCGCGGCGGAACGCATCTCTAGTGTGTGAACCGCCTTAGATAATTAAAAACGTTAAGATTATACAACGAAGTTACGGAGTAGTATAAAACATAGTTTTGAAATTGTTTGTATGTAACATATATATATATACATACAACTTATAACTGGCTTCTAGTCTAGCAATATGTAATGTTCGCTACTATAAATATTGTAATTAGTTAAAGTGGTATAACTGTTGGATCGGCTTAAGGGCTTTTCAAAATGTAATATTGTATGAAGAAATGTAATATTGTAAGGCGACAGTTTGTGAAAACTCATCCAAACTAAAATTAAGAAACGGATTTGGCTGAAACTTTGACAATAAAATAAGATTATTTGACTTTCCATATAACCTTTGTCGAACTAGGCCTTACGTTGCCTTGAATATGAAAGTTAAGTGGCAAGCGTTTTATTGATTCTGCAAATAACAGATGGAGGAAGTATCGAAAACTAAAACAAAGAGTTCTTTTAGCAATTACAAATAATAAATTTACTTAATAATACAAATTAATTAATTAAGAAATTTACGAAAGCTATAAGCTTTGAATAAATATCCATTAAATAACTTGTCAATATGTCATCTAGTTACACTCTTTGTACTGTATTTTAAATAATTAAAATCGGAACAGGTTGAAATGACAAGGTAAGAGCTATTGATAATTTTAAATATTTAATTCTCCTACTTAAATGTATATAATAGTTAAAACATTATTGAGTCATGCTTGCGGCGACAAATATAATGTGACAACATAGCATCTTAGTCTCAGTCTTTGTTACGACTAAGACAGTCGTAACAAAGCGTAGATTTATTACTTAGTTCTCATCCCACTTTGAAATGAGTTTAGTAACTAGAAGACAAAATAGCTGTCCTATGCTGTACATAAAATAAGACTGATTGTATCTCAGCCATTGTAGTAAGATATTATGAAGCTAACGAGTTTGTTTGTTTGATTAAACGCGCTAATCTCAGGAGCTACTGTTTCAAATTAAAAATTATTTTTGTGTCGGGTAGTCCATTTATCGAGGAAGGCTATATCGTCGGCTAAGAGTGTTAACCTGCTATATCACTTTGACACAAATTTACAGGAATAAAATAAAACCTAATAAATTAGATTTTTACAATTTTAGATTAAAACCAAAAGTACGGTTGGTGTATTAGTGGATATTCTGCATTATTAGCAACTAATAAACTACTAAAATTTGATCTCAATTGTTATAAGTGTTTTATGACGTAGCAGGTTTTTTTGGTAGCAAACGTTTATTTTGTGGACATAGCTGGTTTTTCCTAAAGATTTCAAGTCAAGGTATAATAACTTTAATTGTTTCGTTAATCAGTCTATTTCTTTCTTTTTTTTAAATATTATTCTACAAACTCTTAGTTCTATTCTACAAACTCGTTGATCTTGAAAATTTAGATAATAGATCAAAGACCGAGCTCTTCTAGACTCCTTAGCATATTTTCTACCTCGTTGTATTTTTACTGGTGCAGATATCACAAGACTGGCAACGTAGATCTGTTTTTAGGCCAACTCATACTCCAAAAGTTTTTGAGGATTTTCTTATTTCTGTCTTCTTCTGTCAAATTGGTACTCTTAATTACACCTGCTGCAGTTACTGTACATTTGCATATAGTCTTTATTTTCCGTGGCTCTCTTGGAACCTCAAAATTCCAGGATGTCTTCTTTTTTCCTTCCATGATATTTTTTGCCAGCCTCTCGTAGTTTTCGGTTCTTTTTTGCAAACCAATTATATTTCTTAACCTGCGCTCGTTTTTTTCACTTTGTATTGCTTTTTGGGTAGTTATCATCAACACTAGAGTCTGACTCAGATATTATATTTATATCATACGGTATTAACTGTGCTAAGACTTCCCAGTCACTTTCATCAGATATGGGGTCTTCAATTTGACTTAAAGGATGTACTGAGCTAGAACCGGTAGGAATAATTATTATTGTTAACTATCACCTAATCAGCAAAACTTGACACAATAGCGTTTGAAGTTAAAACTGAACACGCTTTGGTATTATAATCATTTAGAGCATCTGTTGTTTGGACTTGACTTGTAGAATTTTCGCTGATGTCATTAGTTTCATTTGTCAACAAATCCCCGTCGTCATTACACAATATCACTAAAGTAGAATCATTGTCATTTCCGACTTAAAATCTCGACGTACTGTTATGGATCAGATATTATTATATATAATCATACATAATATGATCGATACCATTTTTGAGTGAAATTAATTTCGGATGCCAAAGGATAAGTGCTAGAAATAAGTTTTTGTTTTGTACTTCTGTTATGCATACTAATTATGGCAAGAACAACTTTTTAACTCGTGCATACAAATCTAACAATAGTATTTTTTCTTATATTGATATATTTGCAATGTCATATGGGCGGTTTAAAAGTCAATTTAAAGTATCAAAAACAGTCGAAATTAATTAATAATTGAAATGGTAATGTTCCTTCAGCTGCTTTAAGTTTGCAGGTTGTGCCATAAGTATAAGAATATACCAGTGGTGTATTGGGAGTGGAACGCGGTGGAACGACGTTCCCTTACCTTTTTTCAGAACCGGAACGTGTTCCAGTACTTTTTTAGCAGATTTTTTTTAATTACAAATGAAAATTATATTTTAAATTGGCGAATTTGAAAAACATTTCAAAAAATATGTTAAATTGTAACGGAAAGAAGATCGCGCACTTAAATTGATCATGTTGCAAATTTATTGTTTATTAAACTTCATGGAATCCAATTTTCTACGTAAAAACCTGGTTGCGTTCTCATCGATCCGCTACTGACCAGCAGACTAAAAGAGCAAGGGCAAATGATAAAAACGTGTGTTATCCTATTTGGGAGCTTTTGTAGTACATCATAAGTGTATTACACAATAATAATATCTTTCTGATTTTCATCTTTTTTTGAATTTTCTTTTTTTGTGTTCTTTATATTTTGTATAGTAAAAATAAGAAAAATAAAAACTTACATGGAAAAAAATAGTTTCCTGAAAATACGACTTTTTTGCTCACACTATGCGTTTCCTTACGTCTTATTTTACATACATAATACATCACTGGGAAATACCTTCGCGTTATGCATTTCAGATGCTTTCGTAATCGTTTGCACTATTCACAGCTTCTTAAAAGGTACAAGCTACTAAATCTCCAATAAAGACGTCAACTACTTGAGGCTATGTTATTACATGACCTTTAACAGATACGATTGTATCCCTATTATAAATAAACTGCATTATAAAGTCCCTAAAAGAACTCACTGCCGTAAACCTTGTCAGCTCTTTGCCACTTCCTGTTGCCGCACAAATGTTGGTAAACGTTCACCACTTTTTCGACTTATAAATTCTTATAATAAATACTTTAATGCTATTGACATTCTAGCAGTAAGGTCTAATACTTTCAATAGACCAATTATTAAAAGTTTCCTCAGCGTACCTGCTGACATCGATTGATTTTAATTTCCATTATATTTAAAAAGTAATTATAATAAATTTATACTAGATACAACATTAAAGAAACAAATATGAACCTAAACTAAGACGTAAGTTAGACAAAAGAAATATAGGAAAATGTATTGAATTTAAAAATAAAAACTTCATTTATGATATCTCATATAGCTCCTAGAAATGTTATATACCTGTAAAACAATTCTTGAATGAATATCTGCTCATTATGTTTTTGCTTTAAATTTGATTTTATAATTTTAAGACAGATGAAGTTCTTACCCTGAAATTAGATTTTAATTAATATTAGATTAGACTTTATTGAAAACGTTACACTCGGTTTTAAGTATAAACACTAATTATTCCTAAACCCGAGTGTAAGCAACATTGTTTTCAATAACTTCTTATAGACGGTATCCCAAATTTCATTACAATCCTGCTCAATTGCTTGCTTTGTCCTCTCATTTATGTTATCCCACTCTTGGACTAACAAACCCCATAAATTTTAATAGAGTTTGAGTCTGGGGATCTAGACGGCCATGGAATCAAACTAACTTCATCTTCGCGTTGGTCAAACCAATTCGAGACCACAATGGCCTTATGCACTGGACTGTTATCTTGAACATAGGAACATACTGAAACTTCTTAACGCGGGTAAACTGTTCGCACTGTCGGTTCCATTGTTTCTTCTTATAAATCTGTAGATTTATTAGTTTCTGCCGTTTTGCCGAAGAGAAATGTGAACAAGTTCGCCTACACCTCCGACACCCATCTAGGCCCACATGTTCGCTGAAATTTGGCCGGATAATTGATTGGGCACAACGTGATCCTCTATATAATACGTAACGCTACAAAGTTAAGCGCCCTTGTTGAAAAGATCAAAATTGAAAAGGTTCCTCATTGGACATCCGTATGACATACTGACTATGGGACTCAAACACCGAGTTGAAATATCGATTAAACAAATTGAAAATGTCCTCGCCGCTAGATGATCTCACATCCTTTTTGGTTTAAAATACGCCCAAAAGTGTTTGTGACCGATATTGTATTCGGCGTCAGATATAAAATTATTAAAACTCTTCTTGTAACAACTTTTGCCGTTACCTAAGTAGTATAATCATTTACGCGGCCATATCTTTTCCATTTCAGATATTATTTTTTTATTTATTGTTTTATTAGTGCTCTATTAAACCATATAGGGTATTTATTTTTCGTATGAATAACTTTAACAGGAACATTCTTAAATATAATATTACCAATAATATTAAATAAAGCTTTAATATTATGTTATAAACATTCATCCCAATTTATATTGGAGAGACCATGATTTACATCATCATAATAAGCTGACTTAAACAACTTAACGGACTTGGTGCTTTAGCTGAGTAATTTCTGATTACGAATTGAAACTTCACAACAAAGGGCTGGGTGGTGCTTATCCTCAGGTATAAGAGGCTCAGAAACAGATACACCACATTCCAAGTTTGAAATATCCAAAATAAGCACTCGATTATTACTTTTGTAAACCAATTTGTACTGTTGGAAGTCATTAATGGATATAAAGTTAGATAAATCATTTACACAGTCTACATTAAAATTACCAGCAAGGATAGCAAATAAAACATTTCGAACAGGTAATTATTCAACACAAGGGATGTTAAAGTCGCCAAAAATAATATAATATTCACCCTGGTCTTCGACAGCCTTGTTAGATATATGTTCATAGAAATTAAATAAAACTTATTGCATTTAATTTTTATGAACATATATCTAACAACAATGCATATTGCATTGTGGCAAATCGCACGAATACAAATGATTAATGACTTTTGAGTTTCCATTTAGGGATGAGGAGACAGAAATAATTTCAGCAACCGTATCTTAAACAGGAACAAATACACAATTAAATATATTAAATTTTCGATGCACAGCTATAAAACACCACCCCCCATTCTATCGCACCTGACAGGATATTTTCGATCGCATTTGTAAACATTATTTTGGCCGCACAATTCCAAATCAAAAACTTCCGGTAACAGCCATGTTTCGGTAATACAAATAACATCGTACTCATTAAGTAAAACTTTTTATAGAACATGCTATGAGTACCAAAACGTACGCAACCCTCTGTCGTTTTGGTAATAAATTCTTAATTTATTAACTATCTTTAAAAATAAGTATATAATAAAATAATAATATTTTAATATATAAGTTCATATAGATAGCACTTATACAATTGTAACATTGTTAATAGATAATTTCAAAATGTAATACTTACAAAAGGAAACACGATAGCGATACCACCAAAAAACAGCAAAATCAACAAACTGGCACGAATAATAACAAAATATCAAGGACTCTTTTTAGTCAAATATAAGTAAGAAGTAGAATAATCAAAATAAAGAGTTTGCATCTTGATGACATCTTAAACGATTGCCTATTGGTAAAAAATATTTCTTTCGAATACAAGAGGATGTTCCTCTCTTTGATGAGACAACGCTCGGGCCTACAGCGTAAAATTAGAAAGGTACTAGAAAATTTCGATGGGTGCTCACAAGGCTTGGTAGCTTAATTGGGAGAGCATTGGACCGGACTTCCCAAGGTTACGGGTTCGATTCCCGCTTGAGCCGAGTAGATTTTTTCTAGTATCTTCTTGAAAAATTGCAAAAAAAAAGAAATATAGAAAAATAAATTATAAAAAAAAAGTTTCCTATAAATGAAAATAAATTAAAGCTCCTATTTTATTTCGAATAAATCATTTGTAGAACTAATGTGTAGAACAGGAGTACTTTCATTTTGACGCATCATAATAGTACAATTTTTTACCCACACAAATTTGTAATTGCAGTCCTTAGCTTAAGCTTTATGAAGTAATTGTTTATAAGAAATTGTTAAATGATCGTTCAACAAAACCATAGAGTTGTTGCCGGCAAACCTAATGTCACTGGCTTTAAATTTTTTAAAATATAACATTAGTGTAACCTCAGAATTATGCTTTACGTGCGGACACGAGACGCTACATGAATGACGCGACTCGTTTCATCCGTGCACTCGTGTTTCGTGTCATAGTACGTTGTATAAAGTTCATTCATTAAAAAAATCATATTTGTAGAAAATTTACTGATTTGTTGATTCATTAATTTTATTTAATAATATTATTCTTACATAATATATATATATATATATATATATATATATATTACATACAATAAATAATTAAATGAATAATCTAATAATACTAGTAAGTTCATAAAGTTAAGTAAAGTTTCATAATACTAGCTGTTTTCATATATTTAAAAAGTTACGAAGAAACTTACTGTAAGTATATATTAATTATTTATATTTCAAGTAAAAATGACATGCTCATCTTTATTAATTAATCGTGTGTCATACATTTTTTGTAAGTGGCGTTTTTTTTTTTTTTTTTATTTAGGATGGGTTTGCTCTTGATCCCAATCAAGCCCGGGGGCCATGACAGAATCCACGATGGAACGAGCTAACCCAGAAGGTGCCTATTCACCCTGGCTTTGAAAATAGACGGGTTATAAGTTCTCGGAAATACAGACGCAGGGAGGGAGTTCCACTCCTTTGCTGTGCGCGTTATGAAGGATGTTGAAAAGCGCTTGGTGCGACAGGTAGGAATATCAACCAAGAAAGGGTGGTAGCCTGCAGTGCGTCTGGATGTCCGATGGAAAAAAGGAGATGGCGGTATGAGCAGATGCAGCTCTTGAGCACACTCTCCAAAGTACAGTCTGTAGAAGACCGCCAGACAGGCAACTTTGCGGCGATGAGCTAAGGTGTGAAGCTTGCTCTTCACCAATTTGTTGTCCCCGATGAGCCTCTCAGCTCTGCGCTGAATCGTGTCCAGTGCAGCAAGTTGGTATTTTGCTGAGCCATCCCAAAGGTGGCAGCAATATTCCATGCAAGATCGGACTTGAGCTTAATAGAGTGTTAAAAGCTGTCCTGGCGTGAAATATCGCTTGACCTTATTTAGGACGCCCAGCATTCTGGCTGCAATTTGAGCTTTGGATTCGATGTTGGCGCTGAAGTTAAGGTCTGAAGACAACTCCATGCCAAGAAGCTCGAGGCTGTCGGTCACAGGTACAGATGTACCTCGGAAAGTAGGAGTGAGGTGGAAGGAACTCCTTTTTGCCGTGAAAAGACACGCTTGTGTTTTGGAGGCGTTGAAATTAACAAGGTTACTATCGCCCCACTGGGAAACGTAGTTTAGCCTTTGGTTTATTCACTCAACCATGGCCTCTCTCATGAACATCACGTCGTCGCCGCTGGCTTATGCGCTAGACAGGTATCTCTCTACAACAGTACTGTCGTCTGCATACCCAACAATTCCTGGTATGAACAGGTCATTGATGTGCAGCAGGAAAAGCGTCGCAGAAAGAACAGACCCCTGAGGAACTCCGGCATCAATAGGCACTGAGTCAGAGGAGCAGCCATCGACAACAACTCTGATCGATCGTTCAGTCAGGAAGTCGGCTATCCAACTGCAAAAGTCAGCGGGGATACCGTACGCAGGAAGCTTGCGCAGCAGACTTGCGTGCCAGACCCTGTCATAAGCCTTCGAGATGTCAAGTGACACGGCAAGTGCTTCGCCGTGCATCTCAAGGGCCTCGCCCCAGCAATGCGTGACATAAACTAGAAGATCCCCAGTTGAGCGTCCTCGGCGAAAGCCATATTGACGGTCACTGAGGAGATCGTTGTCTTCTAGGTATGAGAGCAACTTGCTGTTCAGCACTCTTTCCATAACCTTACAGTGTATGGAAGTGATGGCGATCGGTCGGTAATTGCATGGGTCGGCACGACTACCCTTTTTGGGTATTGGTTGCACATTGGCAAGCTTCCAGGATTTTGGGACGGTTTTTGTGTTGAGAGAGAGGCGATACAAGCGTGTTAGCACAGGAGACAACTCAGGCGCACAGTACCTCAGCACTCTTGCTGGTATGCCATCAGGACCACTGGCCTTATTCACGTCCAGACCAAGCAAGACTCTACGGACCTGCTTATTGTGAATTGTGATCTCCGACATCGAAGAATCACAGCGAGGTATGTTTGGTGGTTGTTGAGAGCCGGTGTCAAGACGGGAATTGCTCGCAAACAGAGAGGCAAATAAACTTGCTTTCTCAGCTGCAGAATGGGCCAGTGACCCGTCAGATTTCAGCAATGGCGGTAGCATAGGACGGCAGAAATTCGTTTCGACTGACTTCGAGAGGGACCAGAACTGTTTACTTCCATTCGGATGGGAAGACAGTTTCATCCCTATTCTGCTGATGTGGTCGAATCTCGCCTTTAGTAACACCCTTTTGCATGACTTGGCGGCCGAATTATAGGCTCTCTTCTTCGCTCGAATTCTCCGTGCACGAACCCCGCGATCGCGGATTTGCACCCAGGCTTGGTAAGCAGATTGTTTTCGGGCCTCAGCACGAGCACAGGCCGCATTATACCAAGGTCGGGACTTGTAACCGAGCGGGATGTCGGAGAATGGAATAAAATACTCCATTCCCTGCCGAATTACATCCGCGATCGCATCAGCGGTGCACGAAGGGTCGCTTGAAGAGAAGCAAGTTTGCCGCCAGGGGTAAGAAGCAAAGAAAATACGCATCTCGTCCCAATCTGCTGACTCGTAACGCCATACTCGCCTCATGCCCTTAGGGCTATCATCTGGAGAAGAGCAGATTGATACGGATTTCACCACACAGTGGTCGGACGATCCCAGTGGAGCTGAGACCGATACCGAATGTTTGTGTGGATCAGTTGTCAGCAGTAGGTCAAGACAATTGGGTGTGTGGCCAGCAATATCTGGAATTCGCGTCGCTTGATCCACCAGCTGGGTAAGATTTAGCGCTAGGGCAAATCGTCGCGCTTCTCTCCCAGCATGGTCAGTTTTCTGGTATGGGAACAGCCACTCTTTATGGTGAGCGTTGAAGTCCCCCAGAAAAACAAGCTCCGCCGCTGGATATCGCTGAGCTGCCAAGTCTGCCGTCTCTGTGAGGTAATCTATGAGCCGAGTCGTCTCCCGGTCACCGCTGTGCAATCGGTAGACACAGATGTAGAGCATCTTCTCTACCCCTGTGTCCACCAGAAGCCAGATAACAGAAAACCCGGATTTTTCAAAGCATCGGAGACGCCTATAGCATATGTCATTGCGGACGAACACACAGACCCCTGCACACATCCTAAACTTATGCTCAAGTGTGTAAGCAGGGTAGTTGAGGTACGCCACGTCCGACGGGGTTGCTATCTGAGTCTCCGTTAAGAAGAATAGGTGCGGCTTCTCGGTCTCCAGATGGTGATGGACCGGATGGAGATTTAAGTGCAGCCCTCGCAAGGTGCACTTTAAATTATAATGTTTAAATTATTAGTTAAAGTACTCGATTTTCTTCTTCTTCGTCATCATCTTCTGCATTCGGTCGCTCCGGAAATTCTAATTCACTATCATCATCTTCATTATCGTCGAAGTTAGTCTCTAAGAATTCGAAAAATTTCGGGGTCATATACGCTTTTTTCGTTAAGATCGCCTTAATTTGAAGACGTTTCCATTACATTGGCCACAGACTGATGAACACTGTAACCCCGATTTTCTTCAACCACAGCGCAAATCACAAACACTTTTGTAGTTGCAAAATATAGTATTTAGCACTTCATCTGGTGCTGGTTGTAATATTGTTGTTATTGGTACCAAAAGTTCATTCTGGAGCACCCAACCCCATTGCTCAGGTTCTAAGTCATCCCCCAGTCAAGTCCCAGTCAAGTTTGTACTTGGTAATAAACACGATTATTATGTTGATGAGCTGCTGCGTTAATTGGTGGAAGATTTAATAATTGTACAGATTCACCTTCTGCAAGTGACTTGAAGCATATATAATACAAATCAGCGATAACTTTTAAAATTTTACGTCCGTCGTTGCCAAGATACAGTTTAAAACTGACGAATAAACCTAGTAAAAGTGAAATAGTTCCCTTCAAGAAAAACCAGTCTTAACCATACAATGCAACACCTGCCGTATAGTAATGTATATAAGTACCTATTTCCAGGTATAATTTTATTATATTTGAGTTTCTACATTAAAACATAAATATCCAATCTCATTACTACTTAAAATATATTAGGGGTTAAAGTATGAAATTGCCGATTTGTACTGAAAATCTATATTGTTTATTTTTTAAATTTTTAACAAATTTATTTAATCAAAATAGTTGCCATTATTATCTATACATTGCTGCCATCTAATGGGAAGGTCATTAATGCCTTTGCGATAGAATTCCGACGATCTAGACTGCACAAACTGTGTGAAAGCATTTTGTACTGCCTCCTGGGAAGAAAACTTCTTGTCACGTAGATAATTGTCCAAATCACGAAAAAAATGGTAGTCCGTTGGAGCAAGGTCTGGTGAATACGGAGGATGACGAATGGTTTCTAACTGCAGTTCCTGAAGGGTCAAAATGGTTTCTCGTGCTGTGTGAGGTCTCGCGTTGTCGTGGAGCAATAATGGTGAAGATCGATTCATGAGTCGGGGCTGTTTTACTGCTAGTTTTGTCAACATGGTTCGGAGTTCGGCACAATAGACATCTGCCGTTATTGCTTGACCAGATCGGAGAAAACTATAGTGAATAACACCATGCTGAGACCACCAAACAGTTACCATTACCTTTTTATTGGTAAGTTTTGCTTTAGGACACTGTTGTGGCATTTGACCTGGGGTCAGCCATTGCATTTTTCTTTTCCGGTTATCATAAAGAATCCACTTTTCATCACATGTTACAATTCGATCCAATATTCCTTCATTTCTGTACCGGTTCAACAAGGCAACACAAGTTTCAACACGCGTTTCTTTCTGCAGATCAGTCAAATCATGAGGCACCCATTTTTCGTATTTTTTTATTTTATTGATTTGACGCAAGTGAGTCAATATTGTGGGTAAGGTAACGTTAAACCATGCCGCTAATTCCTGGGTACTTTGACTAGGATCGGCTTCCACTATCTCTCTTAATTCATCGTTATTTACCTGTGTGGGCGGTCTTCCTCGTGGCTCGTTCTTTAAGTCGAAATTTCCATCACGAAAGCGTTTAAACCAAAATCGCACGGTGCGTTCATTAGTAGACCCCTCTCCAAACGCAGCATTGATATTGCGGGCTGTTTCTGCCGCGTTAGTTCCGCGTCGGAACTCGTATTCAAAAATAACTCGAATTTTCGCAGTATCCATCTTTCTTGTCTAAATTGAATAACAAAAACAATTGAAAGTCGATATTCAAATGTTTTACATTTTTTAAAAAAAGAACATCATAGAAACCATTTAAAAAAAGTTTCATTCGAAAACCTCAAACCATGAAGATTCTATGTCAATTCAAAGAACCTATTGCAATAAAACGGCAATTTCATACTTTAACCCCTATTAATAAATAAATATTTCCTACATTCACACCAATTAACCTAGCCCAAAGAAAGCACTTTTAAGGCTTGTGTTATGGATACAAGGGTAACGGATAGACATACATATATCATACATAAATAAGTAATATTCATAGAAATATATACAAACATCTATGACTCAGGTACAAATACTCGTATTCATCATACAAACATCTGCCCCTTCCGGGATTCGAACCCAGGACCGTCGGTGCGAAAGGCAGGATCGCTACCGTTGCACCAAACCGTCGTCCAAAATAATAACGATATATTGGCATATAGGTAATTTAAATATACTTAAAGTAAGGATCTTCATGACCTTGACTTTTGATCTTGAATATCTGAAGACGCGGACACGAGATTATATGAGAATTTTGACACATCATTTAGAATGCCAAAACAAAGGTCTTTACAAATTTCCAGCTTATTACCTCTCATTCCGAGGTTGACCCCATTTTTGCCTTAGGGGCCATCCATTAATCACGTGAGGTTTTTAGACCACTTTTTCACTCCCCCTCCCCTCTGGTGATACGTGGTGTGGTTTTAATTTAACCCCCTTCTTACATCACGTGTATTTATTTCATTAGAAAAATATAATTTCATATTATTAATCTCTACTATATAAAAGAAGAACTTTGTGTGTTTGTTACCATATATAGTTACCATAAGCCTAAAAATTACAGTTTTTATAATCAATTTACGTTAACATAGCAACGCGTGGCCGTTTGGCCGTAAAAAACAGTACCTTATATTCATTATAAACATTCATAAAAAATACCTATTAATCTGAAAAGCGTTCTCGGACAAAGGTTTTTTTTATTCAACAGTTACTTTATAAGAAATAATAACACAAAAATATACACGTGACATGTAACTGTAACCCCCCCCCCCCCCTCATTGTGATCCATAGTGATGTTTTCCGAAACCCCTCTCCCCTATTTAAACCTCACGTGATTAATGGATGTCCCCTTATATGACTGTATTAGCAGGAAAAACTATACTTTCACGAATTGATCTTCAACGCGCTTACTTTAATGTACCCATAGCTGAGAGCCATATTGAGAAAACAGCTATCGCGGCGCCATTTGGACTTTTATGAATTCGTAAGAATGAGCTTTGGTTTAAAAAATGCTGCTCAGACCTTTCAGCGTTTTCTCAATGACGTCGTATTACGAGATTTAGATTTTATTTTTATTTTCAGAGGATATTTCCTCTGAAAATAAAAATAATAAACACCGTCAACCACTTAGGCAAGTTTTCAACAGCTTAATGATCACGGCATAACTATAAATTTATCTAAGTGCGATTTTGGCAAAACGGAACTGAACTTTTTGAGATATCGTATCACACAAGAAGAATTGAGACCTTTGCCGGAACAGGTGAAAGTCATTGGATCGATAGCACGAATCATCATACATGATTTTGCCCACTTGGTGATTTGTTTGACCTTTTCATATATATCAGCGAACATCTTACGTGTTGTTGTAATGCCCGGATGACTCACATCGTGTAGGCGTAATCGCGTAATACGCGAAACTTCTCCGGCAAAAATGCTCTATTTTTCGACACTTCACAATAAATTGGTATGACACAATAGGGTATGAATAATTGTTTAAAGTTTAATGAACTGCATTGCATCAGACTTTCGTTCGGTTGTTTTTTCTTCGGTTGCTTTCCGTCTACCGGTCTGTCATGTCTGCAGCGCAGCAATCTTTGTTTTTTCACAGATTCAGTATTGGTATAAACACTTTTAATTTAGTTAAATGATGAGTTAGATATCTTAAACTGTATCGTATATTTAACATCTGTGATTCATTAAATAATGAACCTGTTCACCGTCTTCTTGAACAACAACAGAAACATTATATGCAATATATACCAGAATTAGGTACGTTACGAAATTGGAAAAACAAGTATTATAATCATAAAAATAAACGAGTTACATTACTTTGAATTTATTATTCACATAACACAAGTTTATCGTAGGTAGGTGCCATCTCTTTGAATTTATTTCTTCTCGGTTTCACTCTGCGTGTAACAGGAACTGTAGTAAATGAGATTTCTGAAATACAGATCTGAGCTTCTTGAACTGGTGGCTATTTTTAACTGAAACAGCAATATCTGAAATCTGAAAAATTCAAACTAAGGACTTTAATTGATTACCCGCAGTGGAAAATAAGGAAAGTAGTGAAACATGGACATGTTTGCATCAAATAGAATGTAGGAATCCAATCTGTTCGATGTTTTTCTAAAAGTAGATAAAGCCTTAGAAGTAATATTTAAGTTATACTACTACATATGAGATACAGGTAACTATTTTACTGAAAATTGTTTGGAAATGATCAAGATAAGAAAGAATAAGAAATTTGTTGTGACAAAATAGGTGGTGCATTTTTTGGTTCTTTATGTGCAATTTTGATATTATAAATTCAGTTTTTTTATTATATCATTTTTAAACCATGAAGTGGAATTTAATTTAAAAGTTTAACACATTTTTATGATCTTTATCAGGACACTTAAATCGGAGCAGCAGCACTATTTCATCAATATAGCTACTATTATACACACGACAGACACGTCTGTTGTTCAGTGACGTCGGATAATAAAAATTACACGACTAACCAACACGAAATTGACATTTATCTACTCTGATACTATAATACAAAGATTTTAAAACTGAAAACAAAATGCTTATGACAAACATTACGTACAGGCCAAAAATAATAAAAAAAAGTTTAATTACGATACAGGTCTTGTATGGACACCTGTAACATAATATAACTTTATCTACTCTGATACTTGATCTCTGATCTTTTATAATAAAAGATATACTTAAATAAATTGTAATTTAAAGTGTGAGGACATCATTTGACACTATATGTATTTAAAGTTAAATCGAATATAATAATATAATCTAAAATTTCAAACGTAATTTAATATATATTTATTGAAAAAAATATATGACACTTAATAATTCTCACACAACATTGTAATTTTAACAAAATTATAAATTTGCATTCTTAGTAATAGGCGAAGCATGATGTAGGTACAATTTAATATTATCTACCATCTTAATTACCGTGTCTGTAGCAAATAACTAAATGATTAAATTATATGAACTTTTTTAGAAGAAAGTGAGCCTCTCTAATAATTCTTTACTATAGATAAAAGATTATTAGAATTGAATTATTAATAAACCTGCACGGACTCTTAATGTATATTGCAAAATATGTATACTTTCCCTATTTTTGACAAGTTCCTTTCCGCCCTTCCTTCTAAGAAGGTTCGAGAATATGTATAGAAGACAAGAATAACACAAAAATCACAAACACCTGGTAAATAAGAAGTTTCTATTTTCTGTTTTCCTAGAATCAGCAAAGTTATTGTTCTAACACAGTAGGTATTGTAAAGATATTATGAAAGAAATCTGCCACAGTCGAAGTGAAATCCAAAACAATCGGATAATTTGCTAAAAATAACTTATATTCTACTTTTTCTTTAGATTGTTAGAGCTTTTTAGCTTATAAAAGGTGGTAAAATTTTAAGGGCCGATGTTGATTTTGTATAAAGCACAAATTATTTAGGAAATTATTGTCATTTCTTTTTATTTTGATAATTTGGTATGGTTCAATTATGTAAGGAACAAAATATCGGCCAAATGGCCGCCGCGACCTCGGCGGCACACCTCCATCCGATGCTCCAAATTTTCGATGACGCTGAGGCATTATTGAGGTTCTATGCCGTTAATGTGCCGAATTATCTCATCCTTTAGCTCTTGAATTGTTGCTGGTTTATTGACTTACACCTTTTCTTTCAAATAACCCCAAAGAAAGAAGTCCAACGGTGTCAAATCACATGATCGTGGCGGCCAATTAACATCGCCACGTTGTGAGATAACACGGCCATTGAATTTGTCGCGCAAAAGAGCCATTGTTTCGCTAGCTGTGTGGCATGTGGCACCGTCCTGTTGGAACCATATATCGTCTACATCCATATCTTCCAATTCGGGCCATAAAAAGTTCGTTATCATCTCACGATAGCGAACACCATTCACAGTAACCGCTTAACCGGCCTCATTTTGGAAAAAATACGGCCCGATGATGCCGCCAGCCCATAAACCGCACCAAACAGTCACTCTTTGTGGGTGCATTGGTTTTTCGATAATCACTCTTGGATTCTCATTTGCCCAAATGCGGCAATTCTGCTTGTTAACGAATCCACTGAGGTGAAAGTGTGCCTCGTCGCTGAAGATGATTTTCTTCGAAAATTGATCATCCACTATTGCCATTTCTTGCCACCATTCTGACCATTGACGACGTTTGAAATGATCAAGAGGATTTAGTTCTTGAGTCAATTGCACCTTGTAAGCGTGTAAATGCAAGTCTTTATGCATAATGTTCATCAACGACGAGCGTGAGAGGTGCAATTGTTGGGCACGACGACGAGTTGAGGTGGACGGCTCTTCAGCCACACTATCGCGAACAGCAGCAATATTTTCTGCAGTACGAGCTGTACGAGCATGCACTGATGTTTTCACATCTCCTACAGACCCGGTTTGCTCAAATCTTGCACGATTTTTCCGATTGCACGCACATTTGGACGATTAAATTGACCGAAAAAATCACGAAGTGCACGATATGCATTTTGATTTGAACGCCCATTTTCATAATAAGCCTGAATAACTTTAGCGCGTTGCTCGATTGTGTATCTTTCCATGGTTCAAATTGAGTTAGTCTGAAATTGAGAAAAGTCAAATTAAATGCAGAAAAAAACTTTACGTTAAGGTGTGGTTCACATTCAACAGCGGCCCTTCAAATTTAACTACCCTTTAGTACACGCAATTCTACGTAGTTTCGTAAGATTTGTAAAATTCAAGAAGATAGGATAATTTCGATGTGTTTTGAGGACAGCTGATGTAATTAACTTGATTTAAACCCTATCCTCGACATAAAACAGACGCTATCAGCAACATAATTCGTGATAAAAGTCAATGTAGGTAAAGTAAATGGTTGCGGAGCAGATAACCTACACGCCGTTGTTTAATGGTTTTTGCAGTGACAAACACAGAAAGCTAGTGGAAAATCATTCGATAGTTATAGTGCAAAAGAAGAGCCGTAAAAACAAAATCACCACTAGCAACATTAGTTACATTTACAAGTTTTAGTATTAAACTTTAATTTCATCAAGATCAAATACAATAAAAAATGGACTGCATATATCTAGGAAATAATTTTAATTAGAAAGTGCGTTCCGCATTACAATACTTTATGCAACGTAGTATCGATTCAGCATAAGCGCAGCCGTATTAGTCATATTGTAACAAACCCGCACCCACCTTTTGCTAAATGGAATTGCGAACGCTCCTGGTCACTGGGCGGTGACTCCCTAGTATTGTTTTGGAAAATTATTTCAAAGTAGGTATATCAAAAAGTTTGGAAAAGCACGTATAATTCAAGTATCTACTATTTTCGTGATGGAAGGCCATTATGAATAAGTCTTTATCGTATGCAAATTTAGGGATGAAAATACGCTATGAATGTTTAAAATGACCCAATTAAAAAACTTAACTGATAAAATAAACATTATGTTGAAAATTTGAAAATGTAGTATTAAGAAATAGGCTATAAGAACAATCTAGGAAGATTAGTGGTTGCCAGGAAGAAAAATGTGAACACCCCCAATTATTAGTTCAACTATCGTATTCGATGCTACAAGATAAGTTTTGAAATCACCAGGATCTTCAATATTAAATGTAATAAAATGACAATTACTTTATTCAAATGCACTTAAAGTAAGTTTTTTAATTACCAATATCTTTCCCTGTCATAAATATTATAGTATTAAATCATATCCTTTCATATTATTCAGGACATCTTTCACTGATAAGAAGAACGGGCGCAAGAAACTCGTCAGCTTTCACAGAAGTAACGATATTTACAATATTATACTTCTTAACCATACATAATTCACAAAAAAATACTTTATTATTCTGTTATCGCACTAAGTATAATACCAATGATAATAAATAGTAATAATATCATAATAAGTACATAACTTCGTGTAAAATACTTGGGTGATGTCAAAAATGACGGAGCAATTACTTGAGGCGCTAGTTTTCTTCGCTCGAGACGTCGCTAAGCCAGAGGTTTTAGATCTCGCTGGTGTTCCTATAAGCATAATAATTTATTTTGTCAAACATGAGAATACATAAATTGCAAGTGTTATGGGTTTTCATTTTCCTCACATGTTTGGCCTGGTATACAAAAATATATTACAGTTTTAAATAAACTAGAAAATGAATAATTTGATAATAAAATGTCATATAGATAAAAAAAGAGATGAAACGTTTACATTCGTATAACTAAATTTCTCTGTCAAAATAATAAAGAAATTTCAAAACTACAGAAAATGTAACTTACTTATCGCAGCTTTAATACTATAGGGGCACAATTCGAAAAAGATGATTGTTGGAAAAACACCTTTAAAGATATTTGAGCCCCTGTATTGACACAAAATCGGTCATAAGTAAATTAGTAAAATAAACTAGTACTAGGATAAATTTACTATGCGATAAATATTTCATGCTTAGTGAACATGCTCTTATGATGTTTTATGATTTTGGTTTCAATAGTTTAATTTACTTTCGACCGATTTTGTGACAATACAGGGGCTCAAAAATCTTTAAAGGTGTTTTTCCAACAATCATCTTTTTCGAATTGTGCCCCTATAGTATTAAAGCTGCGTTATGATAAATAAAATTATGATAGACATATCATAATTTTATAAATGTCAAATATTTTTGCTTAAATGATAATAATAACAAATTTATTTTAACTATGTCTTTAAAAAATATCAAAACGTTATTATAAATTAGGCAAATCTTTATCCGTAAAATAGTTATTTAACTTATAATATAGCATTTTTCTGTCAGGAAATTTTTTAGTCGTATTTTAAATAACTTAAGGTTCAGCTCTATTATTGCTATTGGCAATTTGCAACATATAATAGGTAAAATAGGTAATAGGTTTTACAGCGGGAAAACGCTGGATGCGGGCAGCACAGGACCGATCGTTGTGGAGATCCTTGGGGGAGGCCTATGTCCAGCAGTGGGCGTCGTACGGCTGATATGATGATGATGATGATGAATAGGTCCCATACCAAGAATACTATTTTGCTCAAGTAATTGTGTGTGCTAATCTAATTTTACACGAAAGTAATTTGTTTGTTTATGTCATTAAATATTTTGTATATTATTGAAGCTTAATTCACAGAGAGAAATATTCGGTTACACTTTACAGACTCATAAATAGTCTCATTTTCTGCTGTTTTACCTGTTATTACTTTGAATAAATTTATTTTAAGTTTGAGCTTAGAGGGTATTATGTTAATGTAGAATGAGAAAATCCACCGGTAATTGTGTAACATATTTTATTGTTGTTTAGCAATAAAAGTAAATCGATTATTTATATTGCAAAACTATTTAACAGTTCATACCATCATCATGCAAAAATATTGTTTCGAGCTGTGATCTCGGGAAAACAGATCATATAACAATGGCATGCGTGGTTGTGTAGTGTTAAAAATACTAATTGATTGAATAAGATACTGAACAATCAGTGTACTATTCGGATTCTTTTGAAAAAGCACTTATTGAGCGAAGCTCTCTTTTTGGCAACTCACAAATTTCGCTTGTCTCCCTCCTGCCACTTAACGGTTCAACCGATTCGAACGAGTTTTGTCATGAACATATGATTATAACCCGTCTGACATAGGCTATGTAAAAAAAAATAGACTTTACCATGGAGGAATAACAACCGAAAGAAAAATTCAAAAGCTGATCACAGCCAAACCGCTGATACTACATTGATAAAATTTGCCGCCAAAAGTCATTTCGTGGTCGTGACTAATGTGCAAAAAAAAGTTTTGAAATCGGACATACCATGGAGGAATAATCACCGAAATAAAAATTCAAAAGCTGATCACAGCGAAACCGCTGAGACTACATTGATGAAATTTAGGTGAGGTTAGGTAAGGTAGTGCTTCGCTCAGTATTTGCAAACAGCAGCAGCATTGCAGACCTAGTAATACATAGGTACGCCATTTTTGCGCAATTTTTGTTTGTAAATAAAATGAAAATTATTTTTATCGTCAAAAGGTAAAACATCATTAACAACAACCAATTCTACATAAGAAATTTATAGTTTGAAGGAAAACGTTACTATTATCCCGGTATTCCCCAGCTGAACGCGGGTAAATCATTGAGATACAGTTGGTATTTAAGATTAAGGAAATATATTATTTTACTATTATAATTTGACATAATAAAATTTTTGTAACATAATAACATAACATAAGTAAATAGTTATTACCTTTTGTTACTATCTGTTAACCATAATTACGATTATGACGTAAAATTAACTGCGATTAGATAGATCTTTGGTTGGTTGTTTTCCGGCTAGCTTTTCTAGCGGCGTGCTTTGGTTTTGCCTGTTATGTAGAAACGAATATTTTCTGTAGAATGATGTAGAATGGAATAGAATAGAATAGAATATTTTTTCTTGAACACCACATTCGACAAAAATGGGAAGGAGAGATAAACATATAAAGTACAAATGGCGGCCATATCGCTAAAAAGCAATATCTTCTAATTAAATACTTCTCATTAATGTGTCAAATTAAAAAAAAAACAAAGGGTTTAATTCATTAAAAAAGTTTATATAATATTTATTGTTTCTGAAGCTGACGTTTGCGCCATCTCTTTATGTTATAAGTTTTACTGACTAGAACTTCGCATCAGGTAAATAACAATCGTCAAAGAAGAAAAAACTATGTAAATATTATATTTATTTATTTAATGGTTAGATTTTTATATAAAAAAAAAACTATAAATAACTTAACTTGTCTGAGGTGTCAGGGGTTCCTGAACCTTCCATCTGTTTATAATTGGCTATGCAATGACAACGAAATAATCTGTCAATCAATGAGTTACTTCTTATTTTATCAACTGATCTGATGACATAGACGCGTTTGTTTCATTTTTCGTAACTAAATGATGGCCATGAACTTAAGTAAGCACGTCATGAATTTTATTTTTAAACCGTTATGAAACCATTGTGACGCTTTATAATAGCCGGTGAACCATTCGTAGCAACTGACAATATATTATTCAAAGGAATTGCCTTTTAGCCTCAATTGGCCTCCTATTGTATCCATTTCCGAATTCGTTGCAAATAAAAGTTCTTAATATATTTCCTCATCCGTAATTAATCTCAAATTTATGACAATAACAACGCTTTATTATTCAATGGTAATGTGGACTCATCGATCTGAATTAAAAATTTATAAGACTGCAGATAATTGCTCAATGATTCCTCAATGTCTAAGTCAACTCAACAATACGTTTTTGCACAGAAATATTACCCAAGGGTATTTTTCGGATAATATCTGCTTCTGGTTTATGGAGCACAGTAGTTAATACTTATTTTACTGCTGGTAAAATTAAATCTTCCCCAATACTGTGTGATTTCTCTGTTTTAGCAATCAACAATGATGTATTATACGATGCTCAAAGTCCGTCATTGTCTTGATTAGAAGCTGCTGAAAAAAGTTTTGATATTTTTGACTGTTCACACTTTAATTTTATATCTTGAAAATAGATGATGTGACTGTCTTTCTTATCCGGGAGAATATAATTAAAAAGATTCTGAATCCTAGAAGGCTTAATTGTTATGTATTGATTTGTGGGATTTTCGATAAATACAGCTGCCTCTTCTTTTTTGCTTATGTCCGAAGGTTTGCATTTTACAGATACGAGAGTAAGATCAACTTCTAAAACCCTTTTGTCAATTGCGCACGATAGTGATTATCAAAATAAAATAGACAACAACTGCCTTTATATAGGTTGGAAACATTTAAAGCTTAACAACAGAAATATCATTTATAACGCCCAACGCGAAAGGAAATTACGGGAGCCGACGGCGCAGGGTCAAGGGTTAAGTCAATAAAAGAGTGCCGGTCCAGGACTATAGGCGCTTGTACGTTACTTTCAGACTCTCGAATGACCGAAAGACAATAACGAAGTTAATACATTTATTCGAAATAATAAAAGCCATCCACTTTAGTGATATAAATGTAAAATGATATCGTCGGTCAAGCCCGGTCATATCACCGGCCCAAACCAGTTTAAATGTATAATTTAAACTTACACAAAACATAGATTATTAACTATTAATCATTATTAGTATTGCCCTGAAAGTCTACAAGGGGACATTATTGCTCTGGTTGAGAACCTATGTTATTATAAACCACCTTAAAATATAAACTAGGTCTGCAATACATGCTGCTGTTTGCAAATACTGAGCGCAGCAATTAGATTTTTGAAGGGTGATTATTCCTCGATGGTATGTCCGATTTCAAAACTTTTTTTTGCACATTAGCCACAACTACGATGTGAATTTTGGCGCCAAATTTCATCAATGTAGTATCAGCGGTTTGGCTTTGATTAGCTTTTGAATTTTTCATTCGGTGATTATTCCTCCATGGTAAAATCTATATTTTTTTTTCATAGCCTTTGTCCGTCAGGTTATAATCATGTATGTTCGTGCCAAAATTTGTTGGAATCGGTTGAACCGTTAAGTAGCAGGAGGGAGACAATCGAAATTTGTGAGTTGTCTAAAAGAGAGCTTCGCTCAACAACATATCTATACTAATATTATAAAGAAGTAAAGTTTGTGTGTTTGTATATTTGTTAAATTGTAAGGGGTAATCTCGGGATCTACTGAACCGATTTTAAAAATTCTTTCAGCATTAGAAAGGCACATTATTGCTGAGTGTCATGGGCTATATTGAATTCTAGAAAAAATTTAAAGAATTTTGTCCACCCGTGCGAAGCCGGGACGGGCTGCTAGTAAGAGATAAAATCGTTATTTTTTTGTCATATAAAAAAGGAAATATAAAAGGACAGGAAAAACTGTATTTTTTATTTTATGCAGTAACAGTAGGTACACGAAATCTTTAAATTTATCTTCAGGGTTTATAAAATACTGTTACCTTACAACTCATTGACTTGAGGCCTAGCTTTAGATAATTAGTTTTCAAACTTCCACGCCGCGTTGTTCTTGTATTTTATATTAAGCCCTGACATAAAGTAATGGTCGTCATACCTATACTACAAATTTTTTACCAATAAAATTATATGTTTTGTTTTTATTTATTTTTTTATTTTGCTCTCTTATATCTGTATCTCATCAAACCAAATTTACTCTCAAGAGTTAAGTTTTTATGTAACTTTTACTATAAAAAATTTTTGTCAATGTTTAACCACATTTTAGAAAATTTACATAAGTTGGAAAACGCCCGATGATAATTTTTTTCGGTAATTTTGAATCAGCGTGATTATTATAGATGTCGCGGGTACATTGTAGGAGCCGTGATATTATTGTATCACTAGTTAAATTATTATTATCAAAACTTCTACATGTTTTAGTTCGATTGCTAAAATTAAACTAAATCATTTACGTACTAACAAGGGAACACATATAAATAATTTGTCATGTCAGATTAAACATTTATTTTCTTACATAGCCAGATAAATCATTTACTTTTAGGTACGTTATCGAATATATTATGATAAATATTCCATTTTTTATTAGCCAAGCACCATGAACGTCGGCTGGCGTCTACAGAGTCACTGTTTCGACACGGCACTTCAAAGTCACTATCTCGATAATCCACAGAGAAGAGTCACTATCAATACTTATTATAGACGTGGTGAATTAATTAAACGATAAAACTACCAGATCGACTCAAACGCAGCAAGAATAACATCGATCAAACAATCAAAACACACATCATCACAACAAAAACGAAATTGACATTGACACTGACAGTTCTATAATTAAGCGTTCCGAATCGCCATGAATGTATGTTTTGAGTTTCAAAAATACGCAATGTTTACTTTATGCAATGGTGAGATAAAATAAAATGATGTAAAAGAATTACATATTTTATTTTCTACTTTAAAAGCTTATTTACTTATACAACGGCTGAAGCTAATAAGGCGAACAAAGATTGTTAAACCTCGGAAATGTCATCGGACTGTTATCGGAACGTGCAAGATTTCGGAAATGAACTTTTGATATTTGGATATGTAAATTTTTGCGGAGGTAGGTAACTGCTAATTATTTAGCATCATTTATATGATTTTTTTAAATGTGGCTAAAAAAACGGTAAAAAGTCAGTACATAATACACATAAATAAAACATTATTTTGGTGTTAATAGATCTATGACGAATGTGGTACGGGGTATAGGCATTGTCTTTTCTAACCTCAATAAAATAGAACTAGAACAGCACATCTGAAGAGAATTTAATGATTTTTCTTCCAATTTATCGGTTAAAATTGTGTATAAATAGTATGTAGTAGCGCAACGTACAAATATGTCTATAAAGAATGCAAACAAAGCGTATGTTTCTGTTCCAAAAGACGAAATATGTGGTTACAATTAGTTGGAAGAGACTCAAATAACATGTTAATGCATGCAAATGTTTTTATGTGTGAAGATCACTTTAAAGTTCCAGTAACTATAAATACCTTTATTATAATACTAGATACTTAATAGATAAAAATATTGCATAATTGAGCGAAGTTCTCTTTTAGGCAACTCACAAATTTCGCATGTCTCCCTCCTGCTACTTAGCGGTTCAACCGATTCGAACGAATTTTGGCATGAATATACATGATTATAACCTGACGGACATAGGCTATGTAAAAAATATAGACTTTACCATGGAGGAATAATCACCGAAAGAAAAATTCAAAAGCTGATCACAGCCAAACCGCTGATACTACATTTACAGGGAGCCCGTAAGCGGCCGAAGGTCGCGCACGGCGCGAACTGAAAGGTTAGGTTAGGTATGGTCAGGTGGTGAGGTCAGGTAAGGTAGTCCTTCGCTCAGTATTTGCAAACAGCACCATGCATTGCAGACCTAGTTATTCGTATTTGCAGAGCATAACACCGCGGTTTACATGTAGAATTCCAAACATTATCTGTTAATGTTTTTAATTTTATTTTTTTGCACTCACAGTGCCATATTTCTATAAGATATCAAATACGCATGTTAAAAAACGACCACGCCTCCGAGTCCTCGGGTAGGATTCAAACCCTTTCACAATCCGGGCGAGAGCTCTAACCGCTGAGCTACCAGGACGCTGACACTCGAAATTTACATACGTATTTCAACTTCTACTATGAGCTAGTATCGTTCCACCAATGTTGAACGCTAACAACCTTCAACATGGAAAGTAATATTTTACAAATATTAAACAATCGATTAAGATGAATCTTAATCAATGAATGCAAAAAAAATAAAGTTAAAAACATTATTATAGCTGGTTTCAGTTTCGGTAAATTCGAAGTTTGGCATCTGGCAACACTGTTCATTTTATTTGAGTTTAAATAAGATTAAATTAATAAAACTTATGCCAATTAGTCCTAAACTCCGCAGAGCTTATACTATGAACGTTTATGTATGATCATCACACAAACGTATCTCAACATTAGGATTCGGACCTTTGCATCAACCAGCAATCTATTGTTCGCATTTAATTGATACAAATGAAACTGAAGCTGAACAAATAACGAATAAATATTGTAAAATACTCTGCGTATATATTCGAAAACGTTTAAAAGAAAGGAAGTAATGAAATATTCTATTTTGGTGAGAAACAATGGGTTAAAATGTCGAAACGATCAAAGTAGTCCCTAAACAAGAGATATAATCCCCGGCATTTAAGTTGAACATGATTTCGAAATCACGCGATATGCGCAGTAGCAAGTTTGTTTGTTTGTCACGTGATTGAGGAACTCCATACAAAGTATCAAAACTGGCATATGATCTTTACAGACGGATCAAAGAGTGACGATAAACAAGGGGTAGCCTTTTTTGATCCAGTTTTAAAAGAACAGGGTAGTTTTAAAGTTAAAAATACCGTATGTATTATGACGCTTGAGCTCATGGCAATTTCTAAAGCACTGACATATGCCGAAAGGTATAATTGGGACAAAATTGTCATCTGTTCAGACAGTAAAAGTGCGATACAGCACTTGGCTCGATGCGCCTCTGGGCACAGAGGTGTACCGACAGCCTTTAGTGTACTCGGACAGATAATACGACTGTTGTCGCGAAACAGGAAAGTGGTTTTGCAATGGGTTCCAGCGCACATTGGTTTAAGGGGTAACGAGGAGGCTGACAAATTGGCAAATGCTTCTTGCTTCAATGGCATAGAGTGCGATATCAGACCGTGCACCTCCGAAGTATTTTCTATGTGTAAAGCTTCATGCCAGAAAGACTGGAAGGTATACTTTGACGAACGATCTAAAACAAAAGGCATCTGGTACAAAACGATACAAAGTGAGCCTCCTCGAATACCGTGGTTTGTAAATAGTAGTTTAAGTAGGCAACAAATTAAGCTTATATTAAGAGTTAGGTCCGGTCATGTTCCATCAAGGAAGTTTGCATACATGATGAAAAAAATAAATTCACCTAATTGTGAAAGATGTGGAAAAATTGAGGATGTGCATCATCTTTTGATGGAATGTGAGCGGAACCAAGCTCAAAGAAAACTATTTAAAAGTACATTTAGAATTAATAGGATGGATGTGGGGATTGTTCAGAGTATTCTGAGTAACCCCCAATCTGCGGCAGCACTAGGTTTATGTAATTTATTGGTAGATTTATAAGATATGCAATAATTTAATTATAGTTCGATGGAGCTGGCATGTCAGAGACAAAAGCTCCTAAATAAATAAAGAGCGAAAAAAAAAAAAAAAAAAAAGTTTAGGTACATTATTCACTACTGCGCATGTCACGTGATTTCAAAATCATGTTCAACTTAAATGCCGGGAACTATAATTTTATATAATGGAACGTTTTTTTAACCTATATGTTCGGGTTCGAAAGTAGAGAAAATTTACCTCCCAATGCGGCAGGTGTGGCTTAAAGTAAAATTTCTGACGTGACTCGCATAATTTCGAGCTCAACGCGTAGTAAAGAAAAGTTACGAATCGCTTGGAACGTTAGTAGAATTAATATGATACGATGCAAATTGGTATTGTTATTATTAGTTCAATTCTAGTTCAATCAATTCATTTTTTTAAGTTATTATTTATTTTTTTATGACATAATACATAGGTGGTTTACATGGTCTCTACGGGCCAACTAGCATTTCCGAAACAGAATACGTAGGATTTGAAACATTGCAGTAAAAAAAATAACATTTCCTTTTTTATTCTATTCCCTCTTCTCTTCTTGTACATCCTAGACAAGCTTAAACCCTGTTCTTCTATGAAAATATTTATTTTAATACTACATCAAAGAACCATTTCTGCGACACTCGAGAATATAATACTAAAATAAAAGAAAATAACCTAAATTATGCAGATTCATACATCTAATATATTAAATTCTCGTGTCACAGCGTTTGTCACAAAACTCCTCTGAAATATCTTGACCGATTCTTATGAAATTTTGTGTGTATATTTAATAGGTAAGAACAATTTTTCATACCCTTAAGTGATAAGGGTGGTCCACTCTCATATTTTATAATTTATATTTTGGCAAAAAATATTTTAAGTTTTTATGTTTTGGCATTAAAATAGAAGTAAAAAAAGATTAAAAAATAACCATGTTTTTATAAGCGGACTAAAAAGAAGAAAATGTTTTTTTTCCCAGAATTGCGATGGAAAATTCTTTTCCCGGAATAATAAAAATGTATGTAATATGTATGTAGTATGTAGATGTAATATGACTGAAAACGTGGGGCGGGAGGTTTTCGGACTTTGCTAATTCAAATTAACTTGGTGAATCCATTTTCAGGCGTTTGCCTGAGATGTTTAGTATTTACAAATAACGAGTTGGAAAACGAGTGAATAATGAACTGACCTACATGATCTACGTGTGGTAAAATTTCTAAGCTCTTTAGGAGCATCACAAGTGGTCTAATTTTGAGTTATAAGATTAGAAAATTTTGCGGACAGACAGAAGGACGAACGAAAGCAAGTTAATAAAAAGGTGGTAAAATACACGCAACCCTAAATTTTTACCTTTCTACCACCATCCCCTATTTTAAATAACGATATTAGTACTGTGTGCAGAAGAATATATTCACTTGCGAGAAGCCGACCTCGCCGAAATTGGTAACTCTATCATTCTACCATCATCGGATATAGGCAGTCCACGTCACATGCAAGAATACATCCAGGATGCTATGACTTTCGTGCGCGAATACGGACGACCGTGTCTATTTATTACGTTTATATGTAATACAAAATGGCTGGAGATTAATTCTTTGCTATTGCCAGGACAAAATGCACTACATCGTTATGACATAACAGAACGAGGATTACCTCATGCACACATTTTGGTTTCGTTAATCGACAAAATACGTCCTGATGAAATCGGATTCCTGATCCGTCTACTGATTAATTACTGTTTGATATTGTTACAACAAACATGATTTTTGGCCCATGGGGTAATTTTAATCATTATTCGCCTTGCATGGCACAAGAGTTTTCCTAAAAACGTCCCCAACGATACGATCACAAATTACGGCTATCAAATATATCGTCAAAGAATACCGATAATGGCGGAAAATCATTTACAGAAAATGTCAGCAACGCAGACATTGATAATGACAATCGTTGGGTAGTGTCATATTCGCCTCTGCTGAGTTAAACATTAAATGCTCATATTAATGTTAAGTTCTGCCGTTCGGGAAAGAGCATCAAATACATTTGCAGTATATGAACAAAGGAAGTCATATGGCTGTATTTTGTATTGAAAATGACAATGCGATTGCTCCTCTTGTGAATAACAACGATGAAATAACGCTCTACCAAATTGGTAGGTACATCAGCTCCAATGAAGCTGTTTGGCGTATCTTTGTTTAATAAATTCATGACTGGAATCCAGCAGTTATTCATTTAGCCGTTGACAATAACATTAAACAATAATCATGTTTGTAACATTGAATAATTAATTGTCATAACCTAAGATATTCTCATTCTAAAAAATTATTGGCTTCTCTACATAAATGGTTAATCTTATTGTGGATTGCTGAAATATAAAGGGTCAGAAGCAGAAATCTTCGCCTATTATACAGCGTGTCTAAGTAAACCATACCAGCTACAAAACGCGAGGGATATAAATCAGGGTAATACCCATAATGCCGTTTATTAAGCCAACGCCCAAACTTACGATGAACTGGCTCAACCATAACAGTATATATATTTTGCCCGCGTGAGGATCACAGACTATAACTGTGTATTCTAATTTGCTGCGTACGAAGGTGTTGTACAACACTTTCGCCACCGTCGAGTTATTAAATTCAGAGGATGTCCGTATAATAAAATCTTAAATGTTATTCGCCTGCTTGCAAGTATCTGACACATTTTTATGAAACTGTCTAATATTATCAAAAGAATAATCATAACATATCGAGCCTTATTTCACGATGTTATAAATTCTATTTGTGTACGTTGTATAGAATAATTATTAATATTCATATTATTGGTAACTAATTAAATATTTGTAAAATGATAAAATTTTATGTAGTATTTTTACATTTTCTTTCGTTGTTATTTGGTATAAAATATTAATTTTCATATTTATTGTTCGTAGAGAAACAATTTTCAACTGAAACTCAAATCTTGATGCTACAAAAACACAATTTCAGATCGCTATCTTGTGCCCATCTTATAGGAACCTACAAAAACCACGTAAAACGTAAAGATAAATGGCGCGTTTCTTTTCAGTGTAATCCCATATAAATAAGTGACAAGATTATGTCACTAAGGTGACGCAACAAAAGTAGATTTCACGTGAAAGGCTTATCCGATTTATTAAATTGCCAGAATGGAATACATATCTTTTAGTATTAAGTTAGATAATAAATATAAAAGTGAGGATCTCGATAGCGCAGTGATTAAAAAACTGCCGTAATTTCCACAACTCCCGCCCATTGGATGGGTGATCATTATTAATGTATAAATTAGTTTATTGTCTGGAGCTCCTCTGTGCTTCGGAAGGCATGTTAGGCCGTTGTTAATAGCTGCATTTGACGACTGTTTGGTGCAACGGTGCAACGGTTTGAGTCCCGGATAGGGCAGATGTTTGTGTGATGAACACGAGCATTTGTACCTGAGTCATGGGTATTTATATATATATGTCTATAAATATTATATATCTATATATCTTATATGTATGTCTATCCGTTATCCTAGTATCCATAACACTAGTCTTACAGTGATTACTTTTGGATAGGTTAATTCGTGTGAATGTAAGAAATATCTCTCTCTCTATTGTATTTTCATCCATAGAGTAGGACTGCGTGCCAGCAGTGTTTGATTCTTACACTTCCGCGCTTATCGTAAATTAAAATAAAAACATCATTATCGTTTTAACTTAGTTATCCTATGATCACGGCCCCTATCAAGGAGTGGAAACGTGAGGAATTAATATAAAAAGGAAGAATAAATGTATTGTGGCTCCGGTGAAAGTGATTTTATTTATAAGTTGGGACATTTATAAGCTAGGGATAATAATGGCAATAATCTTGAATAACACCAGTTACAAAATGTGTGATATAATATCATCATAAGTTAACACTTCTGACGGCAACTTGGTTTTAACATACAGTTTGTTTGTGGTTGTACTCTGGGTACATGGTCACATAGGAACCAATTGCCCTAAGGTAAATGATTTCTCCTAACTGATTTTTTTTTAAAACCTCTTTCATGTAATAAAACTGAACTCGACGTGGACTAATGGGTATCAGGTAGTATCTTAACTAATATTATAAAAACGAAGACGAAACTATTCACCCAATCATCATGAAATTTGCCAGGGATACAGAAAAGGCAATGAGGAGCCTTTTATCAGAAAAAATTTGCCGAGGGATGAAAATATAACTTTTGATCGGTAGTCCATATAACGGCGAGCAAAGTTAAAGCTCGTTAACCGGTTAAAGTGGTTTCATTTCGATATATATTATATTGGGCAATAGAATATATATCTAAATGAAACCACTATTATATTGGGCAATAGAATATATATCTCAATGAAACCACTTTAACCGGTTAACGAGCTTTATTTTTTTTTATTTTATTTAATAATGACTGTCATATTTCTTGAATTTTTGTAAAAAAATAATGTAAGATAGAGGTCGGTCCAACTGTCTAATTTCTTGCGCCAGTTCTTCTCGAAAGGGCCTTCCAATATCCGAACTGGTAATAGCAGTAATCTTAATCGTAGAAATAATAAAATAGCTAAATAAAATGCAAATAAAAATGCAATATAGGCGCAGTTGTATGCATCCACCCTTCATCAGACGAATATTCCCTACATTTGACATTTTCAATTTTCATTCGTTCAAAATGTCATTAAATTATCAATCCATCTGTGCAAACTGCCTAAAATACGTTTATAATATTTATACGTATACAGTGTTTCCGACGATCAGCATAGGTATACTTATAAACAAATGATTTTTATTTTTTTGTGTTTTGTTCTACTTTTTTATCACCCACATTCATATGTTGATAAATTTATTCATTGTTAGGTTTCCGTTTCCACTTCTTCCTATCTATATAAGTATGTATAGATAGACCTCAATAATAGTAAAAAGCGGGGCTTGAATATGGTTGAAATCCTGTTTGGTATAATTTTTATGTCAGAGACCGAGGAATTTTATAATAATACTAGCTGTCCCGGCCACGCGTTGCTGTGCCGACTGCAGTGCCATCTGCCGGACTGATTTGTGAATCTAAACCATTCTCAGATCCCCTTGAACACACACAAAAAAATTCATTCAAATCGGTCCAGCCGTTTAGGAGGAGTTCAGTGACATACACACTCACAGAAGAATTATATATATATAAAGATATTAGTTCGTGGGCGCTGCTATAATTATAAGTTGCCAAAATATTAAAATAACTCACATTGAAAACTAGAAATATAAATTCGAAATATCTTTTATGCAAATGAGTATTATATTCCACCGGGCTCTGACTAAAGGTAAAATTACATTTATTATTAACTAGTTGTTACCCGCGACTTCGTTCGCGTGTAAAAGCCTATCGTGCATTGTATCAGTATAGTAACCTATATGCCGTATCCCATTATAACCGTTCACTCATTTTGACGTGATTATGTAACAAACATGATAAAAATCTAACTAGCGGCATCCGGTCATAAATTTATTTCTCCAAACAATTGCTGCTTTTTTATAATTCACAACTGCCTGTCTGTTGACCTCAGGATATTAATAGGCATATTTTTTAGAAGCTACCCGATTCACCTCGGGATGATTATGGGCATATTTATTTTGATAGCAGCTGCCCGGTTCACTTCGGAATTATTTTTGGATTAATTTTTAGCTGCAGTTTTTATTTGTTTCCTACGAATATTGTCTACAAACGTTTCTTGCCGGAACAACTCACGCCAGATTCTTCATAACTATCCGTACTTACATTAACTTGCGACTTAATCACTTTAAATGATAAATTTATTTCAGTACCTTTTGGCGCAGAGGTGTTGATCATATTCGACGATAAATTTAAATCGTGATTTACTGACGCGGAAACAGGTTGCTCAAAGTTGTCTTGATGGCAAGACATTGGCTCCCCAAATTTTGCAATAAGTCTGTCCTCTAGGAACAGTGGATCATCATTATACCATATTTTCCTCGTTAATGGGTGCAAGAATTATAATCTTATAATTCTTCGATTCGCCTTAAGTTATTGGTCCTAATTTCATTTGGTAAACTTATCACTAGCCTAGTTTGGTGTTATTCGCAGGTTAGGTTGGATACTTTTTCATTAATTACCAGTCAGTATCAGTAAGCTATATCAATTGTCCAAAAAATTGCGTACCAAATGAGAAATAGAGTTAAAAATTTCGTAAATCCAATATACACCCGATCATATTATTACAATTGATTTTTTCGATACAGAAAAAGTGACTCCGATTTGCGCTGTGGCTTTGCGATGTGGCCTTCCAATTTCCGAACTTTAACTGTGTCAAATAGGAAATATATCAGACGTTTCAATTTATTAACGTATCGCAGTAGAGGCAATTGATCATGCTATCAATAGAATACACACTATTCTACTCGTCAGCTCCGATGCACGACTCGAGTTTACTCCTTAAGAACGAAATAAAACGTTTTCTCCTTAAGCCTCTGAACAATAACAGAAAATAAAAAACGCAACGCTGTAATTCGATTACAAAATTTTACCTTTTAATATTTTTTTCATACCAGGCGCCTTATATGAAAATCAATTCTTATAGAGTAAACTCGAGTCTGAAAGTACCAACATATAAGTGTATAAAGCGTGACTTCTATGATGGTAGTTGTTTATAAAACAACATTACAAAAAACAATTTCAAATGGATTCCAGATGACGCTTATGTATTTCAAAGTAAGGAGACCAGATAGCACTGTATTATTTACATTACCAGTGTGTTGAAGATTGCAATGAAAGGGACAAATGTTATTAGATAAAACCAATTGAACTGATACTTTTGCTTGAAATGAAATAACAATTATTTATTTCATTTCAAGCAAAAGTATTTGCGTATGTCCATAAATGTACGTAAATGAAATAAAAATACTATATTCATCTGCTTTAATTCCAAAACTGAATTGTTTGTTGGATTGTTCATTATAAATTAAGCATACATCTAATGACCTTTCAACGCTTAAAATGGGGCGATAACTCCCCCTTGTGACCATTTCAAATATTCGAGGGAAAACTAGAAGACCCAGACAAAATTTCCAAAAGATATTTAATATTTGCTGAAATTATAATATTAAGACTTTTCCCCACTTCCAAGTGCATTTACGGTACCCATAAAATAAAATACATCTTTCCACTTGGTGAGGAAATGTTCGCATTTATCAACGACCACAACTGACGCGGGTAAAATTTTTAGAAACTCACGCTCGCGCTGGACACTTTAACTTTAGTTACTTAAAGTGAAGGATAAGGGAAATTGCGTACAAAAATAATTATCAAACTGCTGCAATTCTCGAACTTAGTTAAAGTTAGCGGGTTCAGTGAATGACCGCGGAGATTAACTAACTTTCTAAAGAGCCAGTCGCCATATATACAAAAAAACAACCTACAAAATTTTTATTACTGTATGATATTACTAGCGGCCCGTCCCTGTTTCGCACGGGTGGGCAAAATTCTTTAAAAATTTCTAGCATTAAATATAGCCTATGTAACCCAGCGTGAATGTAGCTTTCCAATGTTGAAAGAATTTTTTAATCGGCTTAATAGTTTTTGAGTTTAATCATTAAAAACATACAAAAATACAAATCTTTCCTCTTTATAATATTAGTATAGATTAAGCTACGATTAATAAGCAACAATTACGGCCACTTTTTATTTATTTCGATGGTTTTGTTATCAAATGACAAATTTAAAGGTTTAGTAATCGGGAAAAAAACGGGATTTTGGCACTATTGAATATTAATTGAAAATAAGATGTGCCTTGAGCGACAAATTGATTAATTATGATAAGGTTCTAGAGTGGACTAGAAATCTAATTAATTGACTTTACGGAACTCTGATTAACCGATAATTGCATTATTACTACAGCTACAAATAAAAAGCTACTAAAATTCCAACTGTGTTGTAAGTTAAACAATAATGTGCCGACATATTCCTGTCTTTCCTCAGACACATCGCTGAGTCGATCTAAAATCAAAGAAAAACTGATGAGTTGAATGTTTATGTTTATTTTTCATTTGCTCACTGCTTAATCTCAGTCAATTTTATCTATTTTTGATTTGATGAGGAATGCTGTAAGCAACAAGAGATATAAGAAGAAACTGTTTTGTTTATTATTACCCATTTTCCCTATTTATCATTCTTCCATCAACGATGACTAGCAGAGCTAGAATTAAAACTTTTTCGTTGCAATCTCTAATCATCATCATCAATACGAGTATTTTGGTTAATTCAAATGGAGCTAAAACGGTTAAACAAAAGTGAGCTTATCAACCCGTGAGTCTTACAAACTTTTATTTAAATCTCTGGGCATATTGCCCAATGCTTATATATATATGAAGTGTAAAATAAAAAATAATAACTTTTTAAAACCCGAAATAATTTTAATGATAGAAGTGTACGTAACCGTGATATGTTCATATATAATAGTATGCTAAAATTAGCTTTGTACTACAAACAATGCAATTATTGTATGTGTGTGAAAATTTTTAATTCTATACCTGATGCTATAAAAGTGTTACCCAGTATATTATTTAAAACAAAGTTATTGATATGGCGTAAGGACAAAAATTCATATGAAGTTCGTGATATATTTATGAAATAATTTAAATAATAAAGATAGTTTCATTGTAATGATATTTTTTAAGTTAAAGTTAAACTTAAAAAAATAATCATAATTAATTATTACCAAAATATGGTACAACGAGATGTTTAACAAATTGAAATTATTATATTTTACCATTGGAGGCATGCAAATTTTAATCCATAATAAGGTCATTAATAAATCATTAATAATTAAAAATACAAAAAAAAACATTAAATTAAATAATTATTTGATGTTTATTGTGTTTATTATATGTTTGTTTTGAATATTTATTCAATAAATAATTATTCAATGTAATGATTTGTTTTGTATATTTTATTATTAATGATTTATTAATGACTTTATAATGGATTAAAAATTGCATGCCTCGAATGGCAAAGTATAATAATTTCATTTTGATAAACATCTTTTTGTACCATATTTTGGCAACAAATAATTATGATTATGAGCACCCTCAATGTAAGTCGGTCTCATTACATATAGTATTACATTTAAATCCAAGGGAAGTCTTAGATTATATTAGCAAAATGAGACTCGTAGACAATACAAGCGGCTGATCTCGATGGAGATCTATTATCGTTCCCCGCCATCTGTTCCATCTCGAAGATAAAATAAGGACGCCGCATATAGAATACAGATCTGAACCACAAATATTGTATTATGGTGCTTAACAAAAGCTAGCTATCCACATGATTGCTCTTTGAATACGGCGATTGCTGTATTCAAAGAGCAATCATCTGTGTAGCGAAAGACTATCGGTTTGAATCCCGTCCAACCTGTGATAAGGTGATTTTTACTTAAAAAATTAATTTCAAACTTAAATACTTAAATTGTTAAAATATAATTAGCAGTTTCTTGTGTATTGATGGTTCCATACTTGAATATTATTCGATGTTATAGGAAGTTACCTATAATATAAAGTGATGACGACGATGCTTTACCTTAACGATCTACACTGGTCCGCCAATGTCTCGGTGTAGAAAATAAAATTAGAATAGCAATCGTCCGAATAGCGAGAGGCTACGGATTTGAGACCCGTTTTAAACCTGAAACAAGTTAAAAATTTTATAGCAAAATTTGCTTTATGTAGAGTCCGGTCCGTAACTGTACATAAATAGTTGTGAATAACAAAGAAATGCAGGATTAGCGAAAAGTACTGTTGGAAACGTAGCATATATATATGTGACGCGATGAGGAACGCAATACAAAGGGTCCTGATACACTCTTGCAAAATGAAGACGTCCGCTAACACAAATACAAGTTGGAAAACAGTTAAGTTGGACTAAGGTCTCCGAACACAGATAATACATCTCGGCAGAAAAGGTTTTCTCCGAAAAGGACCCTTTTAGCTTTTTAGTCAGTTCTTGCTATTAACATATAAATCTATCTCGAATAGGTGCTTTATCTTATAATTTAGTTTTAATTGTTTTTAATTGGCTGCCGCAGTGTCTATTTCAAGGGGTGAATGTTTCGTTTAAACGAAGGCAACTTTGCAAGATAATATTTGCAAATAGTGAAAAATTAAAAGCTGCACATAAAGGCGAAAATAAGTATGTAATATAAGTATGACATCATAGAAGTATGGATTTATATGTAGACTATACTGATACAATGTACGATTGCCGTAAGATCGGGTGGGTAATTTTCTCATATAGGCACATATCTAAATTTTCACGCGATCGAAGTCGCGGGTCATAGCTAGTCGATAAATAATACCCAAAATTCAATTTATTAAATTATAGCGGTCCGCCAACAAAGTCCACATAGGATTCGGTGATGACGCGTAGCTTAAGGTAACTGATGTCCTTTTCCGTGGCTCAATGCAAAAAAATCAAGAACATTGATTTAGTGGTTGGCGAGAAACAGTAAGCGTACGTTCACACCAATAGTAGGCAAGCTAAGCGCCTAGTGGCTCGCTAGTTGGCAGGATGAAGTATCCAAGCGAACGAATGTACATATGTGTTGCCGCTGCGTTGTTCCAGATCGTTCGCGCCTCGCTGTTGCTAATCGCCAGGCGGCTATCCAAGCGAACAGGCGTGTCTGTTTTTTCCAGGATACATCCCGGCGTAAAATGGATGATCAATTAATTAGTGCAGTCTTTATTAGGGAAGCTTTATGGAATCCTATGCATAAACTACATAAAAATGCAAATTATCTTAAAAAGATGTGGGATAAAGTAGCAAAAGAAATGAATAAAGACGGTAAGTACTCGATAATTTATGTTTTTTGGTTAGATTACATTTTGGTGAAGCAAATTATCTTGCCACGGTACAGCTCCATGTGAATTAAAATATCGTAATAATAACTCTCTTGTTCGTAAGGCATTTGCTGAAAATCGGTATTGAACTCGGGGTTGAGTGATATTAAGAAAATTATTTTCAACTATGTTTTGATTAACGTTTAATAGTCTTTCCTCTGATCAAGTTTCTCATGCGTTAATACTAAATTGTGTAAGATACAAATTGCTTTTACTATAGTAACAACCGTGTTTGCATCTGTTTCAATAGCTTCATTCAAAATTCTCCATTTTGACGCCATTATTCTAAAGCAACACTCAACTGTTCTGCGGGCTCTCGATTATCGGTAATTAAATATTCGTTTTCTGTCATCTATATACCGTTGCCCAAAAGGCCTCATGAAATAACTTAATAGAGGATATCCACCATCACCGACGAGTAAAAAAGGCATTTTGGTATTTGTTGCCGGTATTTCTTTTTCCGGCGGAATATTATTATATATTTCTAACATTCCTGCGTCAGATTGCCTACCTTCCGTCCCAAGCCGTTTTACAGACTTAGATAAAGACATCTTCCATTCGATGAAACAACGACACTGCAGCATCCAAGCCGGCATCCACTGATGTGAACAGCATTATATCTTAGCTTAGCACCTATCTTAGCGACCATTGGTGTGAGCGTACACTAACAGGCAGAGTAACTTTCGCATTTAGAATTTTAGAATAGGTATTAATATTAGTAATTAATTTTACATTGATATGCAGTTTGGATTTTCCAAACCAATCTTCATGATTCTCACAAGCGCTTAGTAAACGATTACATAGCTTCAGAATAAATAGTTTAACATCTTTCGTAATCTACTCGTAAGTAAACCACACTTGCATTGAGTACAATAATTTACATCTTATCATAAATACTAAATTTTAAAATAATAAGAATTTTATATTGACGACCGTTTGGTGCAACGGTAGCGATCCTGCCTTTCGCACCGATGGTCCTGGGTTCGAATCCCGGTAGGGGCAGATATTTGTATGAAGAATACGAGCATTTGTACCTGAGTCATGGGTGTTTATATATATTTCTATAAATATTACATATCTATGTATCATATATGTATGTATATCCGTTACCCTAGTATCCATAACACAAGCCTTACTGTGCTTACTTTGGGCTAGGCTAATTGGTGTGAATGTAGTAAATATTTATTTATTTATTTTATACTAGCTTTCCGCCCGCGGCTTCGCCCGCGTGGAATTCGGTTATATTGCGGTATAAAGCACAACTATAAGAAAACTTCTCATTCCCACGGAAAAATCTAAGAAGCGCGATGTAACGCTGGATACAATTAGTTGTTAAACCAAAACTATATTATGTTTTCCCTTGTGGAGCAAAAACATGCAGATTTTTTGCACTGGAAACCCGGGAACACGCTACATAGAGCTGACCATGCGAAAAACAATGTTTTTCCAAGTGTACTCCAGCAACCCTTAGAGTTTGGCCTTGTGCTTTATTTATGGCAAATGAAACCCTTAGAGGAAATTGTAGTCTTTTAAATTGAATTCATATTCGTTTGCAACATATAAATAGATGTATAAAAAAACAGTTTAGACGATAAAACAAATTGTACGTCATCCCTCGGGAATTCCTCATTTTCGGGGATTCATTATCTTATCATTTAGCTTCTAAATTTTCATGTTTATATTCGTTTGCAATATTTTACCTTGTTTTAAACGACACACAGCGCCATCTGCAATCCATCAAGCAAACAATATTATTGTTTTCCCTCGGGAATATCAATTTTTCCAGGATAAAAAGTACCCTATTATTTAATCCGGACTTTTTTCTTTACGTCTGCAAAATTTCAAAGCAATCGGTTCAGTAGTTACGGCGTGAAAGCGGAACAAACAAACAAACAAACAAACTCACTTTCCGATTTATAATATTAGTAAGGATTGTTAAAAAACACTAACATGAACCAACAATATGTTTTACATAGAAGATATAGAAAACTATGATATTATGGTATGGTATGCTGTAGTATTAAGTCTCACATATTTTTGTTATTATTTTGAGAATAACAACTCGTGTTACAAGTTGAAATATTACTTGTACAGATGTTACTCTTTTAAAATCCTTATTAAAGCCAAAGCAGATGTTGCATAATAGATTCAAATGCCTTTTATTATACTTTTTTATGTGAGGATTGTTGTTTTAAGCGCCACCCTACATAATTCATTGTCGTAAGCTAATTGTTTCAAGGGAGATAATCTATCATTTTTGTCACAAGCTTAATGGTGGCTGCTTAAATAATAACAAATGGAAGAAAGCTTTTATAATCAGTTGATTTTAAATGAAAGAAAGCAAAATAACTTTAAGTAACATCAAATATTTGATGTGGCTTAAGTACTTCAATAACTGAGTGAAAACAGAGTCTAGATCTAATTATTTTCAGCGACAAATAGTGCTCAGATTTTTAAAAAAACTCAGCAAACAGAAAAATTTGCATATTTAAATATATATCTATAAGTCAATGTCTTATGATGTAGCCTAAAGCAAATAACCTTTTACTCCTCGATGTGATAAATATTAGATAGTTAATCTTTGTGAGAATATTTTCTGAAAAGTTTTGAATTTATTACTAACATTTTTCAACGTCCTGAGTAACTGCAAGATCTACCGTAATTTCTCGTGCTTATTGGTCGATACGTGAATACATATAGCAAAAGAAAATCTGTATATAAAAAGTTACAAACGTCCGAAAGCCTATTATCTCTTTACGAAACCAAAAAAACATAAAGATGTAATTTTAAGAATTATGAAACTTAAAGTAACTGGATTTGGTTTTATATATCTCAAAAATAGAATATATTAATTTAATTAAGCAAAGAAAAGTTACTAATGCCTTTCAAAAGTAAATAGTGGTGTGTATGAAATAATTTTTCGGCATTTTCATAAGTATAATGACCGAATATTATAACAGCAAAGCGATTTAATAATGTGAACGTGATATATAGTATGCAGTTACTACTACTTGTAATACATATATATTTTAATTTTAGATAACATGAGAAATGCACATTCTAATAATTATATTACATATACATAACATTACATGATTTACCTAAATAATGGTAAAAAATGCTCGTGTGAACCCAAACCAGACGGACTTTTAATGAATAATAATGCTTAATATATCCCTAACAATATCTGGAGAGTATATGTGGGTATGGATTTGATACATAATATTCCATCGTATACATTTGATTTGTATACATAAAAATAAATAAGTTATTATAATAATATAAATAAGTTATTTATATGTTTACCAACGCCCTTTGTTGAGATTGCTTTATTATATTATCTAAAGCCATCTTTAAGTGTGCGTCCAGATCTGGCGAATGAGCCGTGACTGAGCCGCTACAAGAGATGCGTGCGCACTTTTCTTATGCTAAATTATTTATTTGCTTTCATAATTTATAGCTTGGTTGGTGTGAGGTTCGAAACGCAGGTCAGAGGAAGAAGTTGCCGCCCACGGGCTGCACACGTACGGCTCTTGCGTAGTTTGTGCTGCACACAGGAATTGGCACACGAACTTGAATTGGAGCCCTGCGGCTCGCAGGCAGCTCGTAAGCGCCGTTTGCTAGCTGCTTATGCTCTTCACGCATTCACGACAATTACACAGGTCTGCAAAAAAACAAAAAAGTTCATCTGCATGAGATATTTTTGCTAAATTATATGTTTTAAGGTACGCTGTCAACCATTTGTTTTATTTAATTTATACATTAATTTATGTTTACTCTCTTTCCTTGTGAAACCTTTTCTTCTTTTTTTGTTGCTTCTCCGAACTCGTCTTTGGTTTCCTTCTTTGGTTTCTCGCTTAAGCATCCAACAGCAGTCCGCTAACATACTGACATCCAATCTTCCATGGTAACGTCTCTCGATATCGCGTACATCCTGGTGAAATCTTTCCCATTGTTTTTCACTGTAGGCGCCCAAGATTTCATGAAAATATTCAATATGGGAGTGTAAGAAGTGAACTTTTAAACTCATCTTGCACCCTTGAGCCTTATACGCAGTCAGCATGCGCTGTACCATCCTTTTATATTCGGGATCCTTAGTATTGCCCAAAAACTTCTGCACTACATTTCCCATGCTTCTTTTTCGATTTCTTCCATTGATTCAGGAAAGAAGGATTCAGGAAGGAGGGAGGTGATCCAAGATCATCAAGTATTAATTTGAAGTTAGCAAAATATACCTTCTTCACAAAATCACTTATAAATAACAATTATATAAAAACAAGAGCACAGTAGCGTTTGAATGCTGGATGTCAACTGAGTGTAGCGATATAGAGTAAATGGACTTAGTCTGTTAGAATAATGCAACTGCACGTTTGCACTTGCTTGCAATTGTTTACGTCCATAATTTTTTGTCTTTATTCCTAGATAATTATAGTATTAAGGTAAATAATCTAAATTTTAATTAAATTTGAAGCTTAAAAAACAAATTTTAAACTAAACAAGAATATACACAAAATAAAAAAAAATAAAATTAGTATAGTAAAAAAAATTGCTGTGATGGAATTTTTTAAATATTTTTTTCGGTTTTGGGACGTCAAAATCTATAAGAAAATGTATAAAAACCCATGCAGTTTTTTCATTGCGGACCTGTGTTATTTATTACGTAATACACAAAAAGCCTGCACAGCAGGCGCCGGCGCCGGGCGCAATTTCTACGCACGTTGCAGCTCCGTTAGCGTTGACAGTATAGGCATGCATCGGATGGAGTAAGTTTGCGCAGCGCCCCGCGTTTCTACGCCATTGGCGTAGGAGTAGCGTGGGAATTTAATTGGATTGTGCGTGGCTAATGTATGTAAAGCTGTCTAATAAATTCTTTAAAGAAACTTCATGAAAACTGTAGGTACGTTTGAGGAGATAAACATGGGGAGGTTAAAAAGTGTACACTCACATTTAAAAAGTTCAAAATGAAACAGCCCTGTGATAAAAGCCGTTAAATATCATTATTTTGACCGGTAGATATTTTTAAATAGAAAATTGTAAAGTCGTATCCGCATCCTAAATTGTGTGTAGAGTCGGCTATTATGCGCTTTCTTATTTGTCTGATTCATAAAAAAAAAACAGTATAGATATAGTCAACATGTTGATTTAGCATCAGCGTAATTTATTTACTACTGTTTCGTTGTTGTAATAAATTAGCCATTAGTCGAAAGCTTGAGTGGAATATATTTCGATTCACATCACAAACTTGAGTGTACTAATAGTGTTCTCACACGTACGGCTTCTAGCATCTATACCCCATTTCTCAAGCGCCATGTGCTCGCCACGGGTTCTTATGTGGGTTTTATTTTGTCTTTGTCTTTTGCAAAATGCAGTATGGCCCCAACGCACCAGATCTCCACTTGGAATCGTCGTTGTTTTCGTTACGGTCATTCCATTTCAAGCAGGCTGATCCTTAGATTTCATCGCTTAATTTTATAAACCAAATCATAATTTCAATTCATAAAATAATTTACGTTATATCGAAACGAAATGTATTTTATAAATAAACCCACCACTGCTTATCAACATGTTAATACATTGCAGTTCGGGTATATAAATGTAATAAAAAGTTCACTAGTAAAAAAGTTTACAATTTTGTGATATAATGAATGCACTCGACATTCTCACAATTTTATGCGGATCTATGTTATAATGGTATTTTATTTATTTAAAAACGGTGGTACAAAAGCTGATTTGATAAATTTGTATAGAGTAATCTAGATAGTCAATGTTGAATTCTAAAGCGCTCCATTTAATCTTTCAAATAGTCGAACTTTCCCAGGTTCCTTAACATTATATTTGCTAACTTTATAAGAAAAGGAATTATGTTAATCTTCATCGTCGATTTGGTTTGGTTTGAACATAATGACGAAGAACCAACAACAATGTATAGAAGACAAAGGATTGGTAGGTTTTGACTAATATCGGATAGGTAACCCAAAATATAAAGTAATCTATAATATGGTCGTCCGAGTCATGGTTTTTATAAAACTTATGTTTTCTATCCGTTGTTTACTTAGTTTGAAACTAATAATGAGTTAAGTTGTTCGAAATTAGGGTTCAAATTCCATTTACTATTTAAACTCTAAAAGATATGAAATTTATCATCGTACATAAGAAATCCACTGAAAACTTATCTAATTTCCAAAATTCATTACCAATTTCAAAAGAAAAGAGGTTTTGAAATCGAAAGATATTTTACATGACAGAACAGGCCAAACTTAGCAACCAACCAACGAACGCAGCAACCGATTGCGTGTGTATAACAAAGAGTCACGTTTTTATCTTTTTTGATGATCAAAAAATTACATTTCCAACATGATTTGATGATAAAAGCTCAATGATATGGTAATTTTAATATTAAGAAACAATACAATTAAAATTTAATAGGTAGCGATCTGCTAAGCTAAAAAATATGTTACAAGGAAGTGATGCTGTGTGCTAAAATAACAAATGTTGCAGATCTACGATCACATATGGTATGTTTCATTCACAAATATGTACAAAATACATATACGATAATAAGACATACCAAAACTACCTATTTAATAATATAGTATTAAATTTAAAGACTACTGTGATTACACAAGTTAACTTTTGAAATTCAAAGACTGAGCACGCTTAAAATCATCTGTTAGTACATCCCTTACACGTATATAATCTCAAATTCTCTGACGATCTCGACACACGACTTTGCGGGATCTCGGAGGAATACAAAACAGTTTTTAAAGTATCAGGTGTTTTATTTTATTTTTATTATAGTCGGAATACCAACAGCGTAAATCGTATAAAAATAATGCAATCATATAATATGGAATATACTAAGCTATTAAACAAGATTTTATATAAAACATATTCGTATTCATAAAACGAATAGTTAGTACGATTTCAACCGAAACGAATAAACGAAACCAAGTTTTCGTTTATGGGTCTTTCGTAATTTTGGATGGACATCAAATTTTTAATGAGTTATTATTGTGAAATTTTATGGGTGTAACGTATTTTAAATACTACTTTACACGGCATTATAAAATATTGTGTAGTCCTAGAATAGTTATACTAGATTTAAAAAATCTAAAAATCCCACGTTTTTCAATGTCCTAAAAAGAATAAAATAACCCTGCGGGGCAAAGCGAGGGGCCACTCAAAATTTGGGGGCGCATATTACTAAGAGGAGATTTTAAAGAGATGAATGACATGCATTGATGCCGATTATTGTAAAGATGCGCCCCCACGTTTTGAGTGGCCCCTCGCTTTGCCCCGCAGGGTTATTTTATTCTTTTTAGGACATTGAAAAACGTGGGATTTTTAGATTTTTTAAATCTAGTATAATTATTTTATTCTTTTTAATTATTAACTCAACGAAGTAACCATGTGTTACGCAACAATCGGATAAGCCCCATACAAAAGTGAAAGTTGCCGAAAGTGGACCTGAAAGTGCATCTGGAAAGTTGAAAGTTGCTTTAGAGTGCATTGTCATCGGGTTCTGAACTATCCTGAAAGTTTCAGCTTTCTAGCTTATCGGAAAGTGCCTCAAATTTAAGTTGCAAGATTTTGCCCGGACAGACAAACAAACAAATAAGAAAAGTGAGATAAGAAAAACGTGGTAAAAATTCAACTATTTATTACCAAATCGACGAACGGTTTGGTCAAGCGGAAGTGACTGTTAAGAAGTTTTCTGCGTGTTAAAACTTTGCTGATTACTTGACACATCAAATAGTTAACTTTCTGCTATGTGAAGATGTTTCTGGAGTCCAGAATGTCTGGAAAATAAAAGATTTTATGTCGAGTGGACAAAACAGTGCACAATAAAACAAGCGTCGCAGTGGTGACTTCCCGCTAGGCCTATTGATGTGAATGTTAGAAATAGTATTATTATTATTATATCAAGAAATTTTAATCTTAAAAATCTAGCAGTTATTTTTTTTAATAACAAAAATTACAAAGCTGGTGGTTATATAGCGATTGTTGGGTACTTGTAAAAGTATTACGTTCGATGTTGTAGTTAGTGGCGCCTAGAATATCAAGAGATGGCTCAGGCGTTATAGTCCGATCATTTAGTTGAAAAACGTCAAAAATAGACATAAGCTCCTAAAAATATGAAAATAGTTCATTGGATTCGGAATGACCTCTAGAAAAATGAGGTGTGAGCCGCTGAAAATAGAGCACCACGCAGCCATTACGGCATGGGTGCACTGGCGCTGAAGACAGGCGACCACATAAAATATTTCTTTTTATAGTAACAAATATGAATTTGAATAAATGGTATCATTCAGATACTTGAAAAAATATATTTTTCTAGCGGAAAATTTTTTTTAATTAATAATTCGCTACTTTTTCTAAAGTTTAAATAATAAACTTAAAATTTTTTGGCTCTATGGAGCCCTTATATATAACAAGATTATGCGATCGAAGTTTATTAAAGATAAATATTTTGGATTTACTAAAAATGGATTTTTTCTAGTTATAAACTCTACAGACATAAAAATATAGCTATTAAACGATTAAATAACAAATACGGTAGTAATATTGTTGTCATTATTATACAATCGTAAGAGAATTGTTGATGATCTTGGTCATTTTCAATTTTATTTAGAATCCTTTTAAATTTATGTAGGGAACGTAAACAAGATCAAAATTACATTTGAAACACCATAATATGAATTTGTCATTACATTTTCTTAGAAAATGTATCTGAACTGAAATAACGTTTTAAATTAATTACGTTTTAAATTACCATTTGATAATATTTTACTGACTTAAAGAAGGAAGTGATTCTGTACGACTGTACGTTTTTTAACAATTTTTTAAGGTAAAAATGATTCAAAATCTGCTGAATATCGTTAGGATAATTGGAGCGGAGCGATCGAAGTGAGCGAAGCTCCCATGGATCAGCTTCAATGGCGAAATGTCTGTTACGCCATAACTTCCCGAGTTCTTAACAGATTTTAATATTTTTTGTGCGGAATCGAATCAACAGGTTTAGGACCAAATTGTGACGGAGACCGAATTTTTAAATTTGCAAAAAGTCCCATCGAAAAATTTTTTTTTCCTTATTTTAGGTATTACGCTCCGCTCCAATATATGGTGCTAGCGTAGCTTTATGCTTAGCAACTGCTTCGCCTAGTTGGAGCGTAGCTCCCATGGATCAGCTTCAATGGCGCAATGTCTGTTACGCCATAACTTCCCGAGTTCTTAACCGATTTTAATATTTTTTCTGTGGAATCGTATCAACAGGTTTAGGACCAGATTGTGACGGAGCCGGAATTTTGAAATTCGCAAAAATTCCCACCTGTTGAAAATGTGAAAAAAGCTCTTAAATAAAACTCGTCTTCTTCTAGACAGACGTATAATCAAAAAGTAACAAAATACAACCATAAAAATCATAGAAAAGTATAGTTGTCAAAAAGATCATAATAATATAAAAAAGGTCGACTAAGCGTAGTCAACATGGTCGCCCCCGTGTGGCAACACCAAAATAAGGGAGTGACTACGTTATGTTAACAAAACCAACTTCCGCGTTGGCCTACGTAAGGTACCAGATTAAGTGGCAACCTCGGCAACACGCACTATGCCATCGCGGCCTGGGAATACCGTAACCACCCGCCCACGAGGTCAGACTCCTCGAGGTAAATTGCCATCTGCAACTAATACTAAATCCCCGATTTTAACTGTGCGTGTCCCCGAAGTTGCCCCGGAAGGTCGAGGCCTCAAATCCGGTAGGAATTCCTTCACCCAGCGCGACCAGAAATGGTCCTCCAAACGTAGCCCTTTCTTCCACTTAACTCGGCGTACCATATCCGCCTTAAACTTCTGACACCACTTTGTTGAAAATGTGAAAAAAGCTCTTAAATAAAACTCTTCTTCTTCGAGACAGACGTATAATCAAAAAGTAACAAAATACAACCATAAAAATCATAGAAAAGTAGAGTTGTCAAAAAGATCATAATAATATAAAAAAGGTCAACACCACCGAAACTTTTTTTTCTTTTTACCACGTTTTATTAACCACGCATTATACTTGAAAAACTATTCAATGCCATCCACGGCATTACTATTGCATTGGTTTAGTTAGGAAGGGATTTAGGGAAGATAATAAAAATATTAATATAATATTAATAACGCTGTTGATCTAAATTACGCACCACGTTTTAATTTTTTGGAAATTTTTCAAATTCTGCGTATGAATGTTCAGAACAATACATAATATTCAATAAATTTTAGAATATTTGTATCGTAAAATTTCATTATTACCAAAAATTTATTTTTACCTTTTTAGTCCATTTGTAAAAAAATATTTTCTCCTTTTTAGTACATCTATAACCCGTAGTAAAACGTGGTTTTTTTAAAGTTTTTTTTTTATAAAGTATTTTTTTATGTATAACGCTCCGCTCTAATATATGGTGCTAGCGCAGCTTTATGCTTAGCGTCTGCATCGCCTAGTTTTATTGACATTACATAATAAAATTGGTTTCTTCTGATATAAAAACATTTCATATGAAGCTGTGATATTTGAAATATAGTGTCAGTTTGTTTTGGCATACAATCATTGAACCAATTCGGAAGCTTGACATTTTACAACAATACAGTAGTGCGTGATTTACAGTGAAACAATAACAGTTGTAACCTGTCTGTCCACACATATCACACTTGTTATAAACTATAGAAAGATTATCTATTTTATTATATTTAGTAAGTTTGATTGTTGTATTTATAACGACTGCGTTTGTATATACAGTTATCATCGAAAGCGAAGGGAAGCGAAAATTCGAAATACTCACCCGAAACGTTAAGTTTGCTGTCCAAATCTATGAAATTAGTTTTCGTCGGTAGCAGAGCCTAAACTAACATCAACATGACGTAGCTGTAATAAATATTGATGCTATCGGATCATAATTATAGGCATGTTAGTTTATTAAATCAAAGATTGGTGTGCAACTCCAAACGCGACAGAACGAACAAATGTATTATTTGTTTTTTCTGTACTATCAGTATCGTTATATAAGCTCTAAACAATTTCAAATCAATCTAAACAACACATTACAAGGACATTAATAGGTACGACAAAAAAAATACAAAACAGCGATTGTAAAGATTATTTACATTTCAAGTATGTGGAGGAAAAAATATTTAAATATGATGTAAAAATTATTTTAGGAAAATAAGAAAGGACGAGCTTGTAATTTTACAGCTACGGAAAAGGAAAAGCTAGAAAAAGGTCAAAAACTGACGTACGGGTAAAAAGTATATTACCCATTACATAAAGTTAGGCAATGAAATAATTTCAGGCCACTGGTATTAATTTAAGATTGTTTTATTTTATTTTTCATTAAAGACTTGCATAACAAATAATGTATAATTAAAAAAAGAATTAGCCTAGCTATTCAAAGGGGGAACGCAGCCAGTATCTTCGGAACCTTGCCTAAAGGGACTCCTTTTAATAATGTATTTCAGTTATTGTTTAGGTTTTTAGTTTAAGATAAATTATGTTTTAGTTTAGTTTCATAACTGTGTCTTTTAAGATATATTAAAATTTATTACCTCTAGTCGCTTTATAGTCAATTATAAATTTCTTGTTTCAGTTTTAATAACATAATTTAGAATGTAACTGCACTTTTTTTGAGACTCTTAAATCTATTTAATCAATAGACTTTTTCATTTGAAATCTATAATAATATTTGACATTTGTATAGTTGAGTTTTTATTTATCTCTAGATGCCAAGGTCAAGGTTAGCACCTGTTTTTAGAACTTAATTACAGAAAACATCGGTCATATTTATACAACTACAGAAAAAATACGCTTTATGCGCATACATATGTATCTACCCATATTATAACGTTAAAAACGTGACCTTCGTCCAGCGACCCAGCGCTACGTATGCACGCTGACTCGGCGAAAAAATTATTACCCGAGATTAGCCGACAGGATGCTACGTTACGCTGAAAGTGATAAACCAAAAAATGGATTTATTGGTTAGTCTGTCTTTCCTGCAGCAACAGTTCGTGCAATTTTATAGATTTCAGGCTGGAGAGAAGACCAATTTTGTTACACACGGGCGAAACTGTGGGGCATAGCTATTATTTGACAAGTAAATTGTTACCTATTGTTATTATGGGTCAAATATAATTATGATTATTATGTAGAATCTAAAGTATGATATGTAGACTCGGATGCCCTCGTTGCGACTCACGCTATTTAGAAAAATATACGCCCTTTTGAATAGTAATTGAATCGAAAAACCGCTGTATCGAATGCCAGATTTACGAAACACGCAGTTGCGAATAATTTCTCATATCCATTAGTAAAACAAAAATATGTAGCTTACTTCCGGAAAATCCAAGCAAAATGCACCACCCACCCGCCCGCAAATAAATGCAGAAACCGCAGTCACCGACACCTCCACCAAATGCTCTACACGTGTTTCGCCCCCACATGGAGTTATTGGACCGTGCAATATCGAGTACCTACTTGGTATTTATTTGCGGGCGGGTGGTGCACCTTGCTTGGAGTTATATATTTTTACTTAGAGTTAAATATTTTTGATATGGACTTCCGCCAAGTAATGCCAGATTCTACTAAATAGTTTCTCATATGGTAGGTACCTACTGTAGAGCCCGCGCTCTATGAGAACTTTTTGGTTTATAATGTTATTTAGAATATTATTTGAAGTTTAAGAAATAAAGTGTTATTTTTTATTTTTGTCATAGAAGTCATCAAAGGTACAGTATAATACATAGTAATAAAAGATTACAATTCAATATCATAGTCGTCGTGTCGGGCTTGTCGAGTGTAGTCGTATTTTTTTGTAATTCTATTTAAAAAACTATTCAAGATTAGAAGTGATTATGTAGGCCCACAAGATACCCAAGATACCTCTCACAGCCAATGAGTCCTAAGCCCGGTTAGGATACGTCTCCCGTGGAGCGCAATAGTACAATAAACGATTACATTTACTAAGTACAACACTAGTACAATAACCTGCCCTAGTACTATATTTACATAGTTTAAATAACACATTTTTAATATGTATTTGTTCAACTTTGATGAGCACTATCACTGAGTGTGGAAACGGGTAGTCCAAAAAATATGTGTATTTTATTATGTAGTTTTCTGAGTCTTACGAGGTGAAAGCGGAAAACCACAAAATTACTCCCCTTTTAGAATCCATTTTACGGATTTCCTACCCTATTGCGAGTAACATTACAACTAATAACACTACGTCTTAGAAGCTTATCAACGAGCATTTGTTTCTTAGCTATCTTGTTTTAGTTACAATTTCGTTCAGTCAAGCACGACTACTTTAATGTTTTTTGAAAACCGTGGTGTAAGTAAGGGTGCCACATACTAGTGATGTGCCGAGTCGTGGTCGACTCGAGTCAGTTTATACGGTATTCGAATCATGACTCGATTCCGCGATTCGAGCCCAACATTCGAGTTCTATGTTTGGTATTCGAATGTCGACTCGAGTCCTGAACTCGAGTCTAGAACCCTTGTCTGGAAATTCGAGTCCAGAAATCGAGTCTGTTACTGATTTAAGTACATAAGAAAAAATCGGAACGGAGTAAACTTCAAACAGCATCTAGGTTTAGCATAATGACACTACGAACATTTGAATGAAAAATATTTTTAAACATTAAACATAACAAATAAACATAGAATACTAAGGAGATATCTAGGAACCAGAAAATTTCTGTTAATGAGATCAAGTTTTATTTGTTTTATTAACAAAAAGAGATAATTTTAGAAGCTATGTATTTAAGAACTTTAGGTATTTGTTCGATTAGGTGGTATGTACTATTATTTTAGGTGTTACTTCATTGCTTAAGTAAACAGAAATCGAGTACGAGCGAGTCCAGCTAACTCCAATACTAGACTCGAGTCCGGCATACTCGAATCAAAATAAATTAGTATTCGAATAGGCCAAAGCAGGAATCGAGTCTGATTCGAGTCAAGCCGTACTCGAAAGTCAAGCGGCACATCGCTACCACATACGTATTGTTTCTTTTTTAATTTAATTTCGTTTTGGTTTACTAAATATTATTTTAAATTTTAGTCATTTAGATAAACAAAAATAAAACGCGTATTTGTTCCGCATCATATTTTATGTCTGTAGATTAATAATGAATATATTTGATCACATCACATTAATAAAGTGATGTACGTTTGAATATAACAATATTAAACATAATACGGGTATAAAAAGATTTTTGTAATAAAGTAAAAAACTTTATTACTTCTTATATCAAAGGAGCTTCAGACCTCACAAAATTAGAAATATTTCGTCAAGTCAGTGGGTATTTGATATTACATCTAAATACATTTTATTAAAATGCGGGAAATGATTTTGGTATCCGAAAGAGTAATTGCTATTATAGTTTCCTATTAGCTATAGTATATAAGTAGTGGGTGTCTTTTATTTCTATCGTGTATCGTTGCTCTTAATGTATACACCGACCTACCTACCTTTTATATTGTTCATATTAATAAATATATCCCTTTCAGGCCCAAAACTTTTTTTTCTGATTTGTAATCTTTTCTGTTCATGATATCAATATTACCCTTAAATAGACTCGGAAAAAAAAATCACGAAAAATATTTATATTATATTTATATTACGAGTGCGAAGCGATATTCATGCACTATCGTTAGGCGCGGGTCTCGAGCGGCTGAGTTGATTAGCCGAAGCGCGGGAATTTTTGAAATGAAAATGTACAATAGTGTTAGACGGGCCTGAAAGGGACAATCGCTAGATAATCTATTGAGAAGGTAGGTTTATTTCTCTTACCTGATTAAGAGTGTAATAACAATATCTTAAAATAAAATTTTAAGAAGAGTAGTCGCCGTCAGTATAAAGAATTTACCAAACAAGTTTTGTTACGTGTGTGGATAGTTACTCGTACATTCTCAAGACTGAAGGCAAAAAATAATCTGAAATAGTATGTACTGCTTGTTTTTAATATTTTGGACGTAATCTATATCAAGATAAAACCCTGGATACCACAACTGTTTAGTGTATCATGTTATCCTTATCTCCTGTCATGGTTAAACGGAAGCAAAATATAAAATATACTATTTGCGGTACTGAAGTAACTTGAGTATGATATTGAGTACCCTTCTGTATATTCTGTATCAAAACCAACACCATATAGTAAAGACATGACTCCTCCTTTGCCTCCTAAGAAAAGGCAACCTGAAGAGGTAGATGTACCAGGTGTGACGTATTAATAAAGTGCAAGCGACACACGCCCGTACGCACGGCCTACAGCGGTAGAGGGGCATTGCTCGCTCGACCGTCGGCCGGTGCGGACGTGCGTGTGCTGCTTGGTGAAACTACTGACTGCTTTCATTTAATGGATACCCTGACAGTAATCGAGAACACCACACGTGGCGACGAGCCTTCAAGTAAGTGGTATATAGAAAAATTAGCTCGTGACAATCAAATTAAAGGAGGGAGATAACGAACCCATCTGCAAAAAAAGCTGTCTCATAGCATTGAGACAAAAAAAATAAATAAAAAAAAACTGTTAAATAGTTTATCCACTTGATTCTAAGAAGAGTTGAAAAATCATTGACTATAGCAATGTAAATATCAACTTGAATAAGGGCAGTGTTAATTGGAATTCTTAAGAACTTGTGTAATTATTGATAACTATTTTATTTTAAGAAAAGAAAATATATGAAGTCATCCTATTTTGCTATAAAGAAAATCTTTATAACCTCGTAATAAGCACTCGATTGAATAATGTACGTGTTGGGATTATTATTACCTTCACGGTTATTTCTGCCATGTTATTCTAGTAATGAATGTCTTGTTCTTGCTTTTAATAATTCTGGCTTGTGCTACCTACCCACACCAAACCTAATCTTACTTACGATTTAAATCGATCGAGATTTTAGTTCAATTAATAGTAACCCTGTACGGGTTAAATATTACATTGCATTACACGGGTTAAATAAAACATACTATGATACTAAAAAAAAAGAAAAGATTTTTAAGTAGTTTCTTATATTCCTGAAACAACGATTTGAATTTCAATGGTTATTACGTCAAAACTTATATAAAGGTTATACAGACAAGTGGATATACTACAATACATTAATTTGAAAAGAGATGTACCAAGGGGTACAAGAATATATTGCCAAGGTGCAACAATAGTGCCAAGGTGCACAAAGGTGTGATTTTGCCAAGGTGCAACAATGGTAAAAAGGTGCACAAAGGTTTGATTTTGCCAAAGTGCAACAATGGTAACAAGGTGCACAAAGGTGTGACTTTGCTAAGGGGCATCGATTTAGAATTAAATCGTTGTAAAGACATTCAAACATATAATTACCTACGATAACTATCTCATCTTTTATAGTGATATTAAAAGACATTAGTATTTTACACTTATTACTGAAATAAACAAATAATATTTTCGGAATTATACGTAATGTTATTTCTGAATTTGATATTCATTGGATAATAGGTTACGTTAGTAATATTATATATGTTGAAGCATTCGATTATTTCAATTAGATTAAATTAAACTCTAGAGGCTTACTGACAAAGCTTAAAATAATGTTTGTCAGTAAGGATTTGTGTACAAGGTACGATTTTATCAAATGGAAAAAATCAAGTTAGTACCTAGGTGAAATCCTAGATGGCGTGACCTTAAAGAGGCGTTGCAAGTTGGCAACACTAAACGTTTCTAAGATGACTTGAGAAGCACAGACTGTCAGCGTGCTATAAGTGTAAACGTTTAGTTAGCATACAATAAGCGTGAAACGGTTAGTTTATAGTGACCGTTAGCACGCTGTAAGGGTATAATTTTTACTTCATAGCATATACCGAGCGAGAACGTTATTTTTCGTTGGACCACCACGCAGGGAGGTTGCCACGCCGTCTCGGGGATCACCACGTTTTTCATCCATTGAAATCTCGTGCATCATTTGCGATTTTAGACCGCAAGTGATTTTAAATAATAAAGAAGTCTATCCTACATCCACACACGTTATTATTTTAAAGATCGCTGCAACTCTTTTTGGATAATAAAGAGCATTCTGATGACCGGCGTGAGGCCTCGCCGTCATATATGTAAAAAAATATTCTATACTAGTTAAAAGTTATCGAATTACAGTCAATCTGGATGATTTAATGTTATCGGCAAAGTATGTAATTTGGAAATGGTATAAAATGAATATTCGCTGGTTAATTTATTTCTGAATACACTTAACCGTACGGGGTAAGGGACTGGACATGCGTAAGTTGACTCCGGAAATAGATCGGAGTTATCCTATATTCTTCCTAAAAAGATATAGATCCAGTGGTTATCCATATTCACCAAATATATCCGGACTAGAAGTTTAATTCTTTGAAACCATATCAAATCATACCATATATCCAACTAACGTGTTATTATATATATTTATCAATATCCGCATCTGTTTATTAAATCCGGACTAATAAGATTTCGCAAAATAAGAGCACATGAAGCGCTTCAAATTTGCTACCGTTTTATAGAAACAAAACTTTATGCAGCGCTTGTTTCGCTTATAATGACGCTTGCCACCTCAGTCAGAGCGAACGCAGCATCAGCAGTATTGCGTTTTTAAGAATTTTACCGTTCATCGGAAAACACAGAAAACACAAAAAGCGTTTTCGGTGCTCTAAGTCTTTCGTTCAACGCTTTCGCTGTCGATATCTGTTATGTAGTTAGCCAGTCGGTATTTGACCATGTGATTTGGAATTGAACCATGTGATTGGATTGGATATACTGGATATGCTAAGAATTTTGAACGGAATGATTAGATATATATCCGGAGTGGCATAAAGCTCCAGGATATAACTGAGTTACACAAGTCTATAAGAGAAAATAAATCAACAAAAATACCAATACATTTTATTTATTAGCATCAGACATTATTATTAATAAAATAATTTCCGGTAGGAAAACACATAAAATAAAGGCAACTTTTACTAAATATTGTTTTTATGTGGCTTCAAAAATATGTTAATGTATTGAAAAATTACATACAAGGTGTATCTATACGCTATACAAATTTTGGAATTTATAAGAAGTAGGTACAAGAAGGAAAAAGAGTTATTGATGTGAGATGACATCTATTATAGTAAAATATGTCTCTTGTTGTGAAACACAAAACCAAACAATAAATAATACAATACCAGTATGCGTAGAAGTCAATTTACAAGTACAGACTGCTGATAACATGTTAAAAAGAAACTTGGGCGTGTTACCGTTAAATCTCTTATAATGCATAGGTATAAATGTGACACACCATATTCAATGGCGCCAAGGGCGCAAAATAAAGGCGTACAGACATTGTTCTGGGTCGCCTAAAATGTTCAGCCTGCCATCGTAGAACCATTGCAATGCGATGACAATTCGATGTCACTGGGGTCACGCTGGGACAAATGGATGACAACCCTGGGAATATATCTTTGGACAACGGGGGTAGATACAACAGTCAAGAAAAGAGCTACTCTTCTCTTTATGGGATGATAATGAGTAACAGCTACTTTTGATGTTTATAAAATAGTAAGCAATAAGCTTGACGAGTTTCTGTTATCGAAACAAAGTAAGGCACCATACCTACCATTTTGTTAGTGAGATCTACATCTCACTAATGATGAAACTATGGTTAGCTTCGATGTTCAATCTCTATTCACAAGCTTACCTGTACAAGATTGCATTATGTCACTATGGAATTAATGACAGACAATAAAATAGCCTTCTTAAATGTTCAAATCAGCAGCAATCTAAATCAAACCCTTAGTCATACAGTGTATAGAAAGGCAACTCATACAGATAGATATTTAAATGGTGACTCTCACCACCAACCTATACAGTTGGCTACCGTTGAGAAATCTTTGTTTCAGAGAACTCGCGACATCTGTGCCTGACAATATCTGACTACTGAGCTTCAGCATGACAAGCGAGTACTACAAGATAAAAAGTTGCGAGTACCAAAACTACGATACAGAAGCCGCACCAACCAGCCACAGTAGAACGTCAACCTGCTGTCCTTCCCTACATGAAGGGGGTCACTGACAAGATTGGGAACATTCTGAAGCGGGTTTCCATTAATAATTACTTTAAACCAGCCAGGAAGATTAACCAATTCTTACGACCGGTCAAATGCAATATACCCCTCCAGGCAGCAAGTGTCTGCAAAATCCATTGTGACTGTGTTCTCCCATACTTCAGACAACCAAAGAGAAGTATAGGGACACGCATTATAGAACACGTAGCTGACATAAAACATAGGCGCGATATTAGGTCTGCAGTGTGTGAGTGTGAGCATGCTTTTGAGGGGCCAAACTACTACATTCGTATCGATAAACCTTAAATTCTCGCTAGAGAACAAAGACTTGTTCCTAGGACACTACGCGAGGCTTTGAAATCAGGAAACATCCAAATATCAATAGAGACGATGGTTGGAGCGTTCCACCTGCTTGGGATCCAATAATTAATAAATTAATACCTACAAAAACACACATTGCAAGACCTGATGATGTAGTTAGCTCTCTTTGCAAATAATAACAGTAAGATGGAGGTCGGTTCCCCCTGCCCGAGTTTCTTCCGCCAGTTCTTCTCGGAGGGGCCTCCCAATTTCCGAACTGGTGGTAGACTCAGTAGTGTACAATGTAATCGTAGTGAGAATTTAATAACTAAATAAAAATATAGAAGTGACGGTTTTGATGAACTACGCTCACATTTGATTGTGAATGTGTGGTCGAACTTACCTTCTCTTTCACTGTCAATCAATCTTTGCAAGTAGAAGTTTATCCTGACTCATTAAAAAACAACAGTGATTACCATTACATGAGAATAACCAAAAGAGCGACCTAAATAATTACAGTCAGTCAACTTGATTAGCTTTTCTCAAATACATTCAAAAGATAATAAGTAATTGGACATTAAAAATATGCTTTTCGAATATTGCTACATATGTATGTACAAGGCGTATGACCGTGTGCAACATAAAATATTAATAAACTGGTTGTATGCCAAATACAGCTCACAAATGATTTATCTCTTATTTAAAAGATAGACAGCAATATGTTCAAATCGAATATTATAATCATATGAGTAGAAAAGTTTATTGAGTTCGATATGATATTAAAAATAATAATGCCTTAACATCACAAGGGAGTGCCTAAGACTCTCTTGTTTTTAGTTAACATAATAGACCTGCCGAAGGTTATGAATGAACCGTGTATTTTGTTTGTTGATGACGTAGCAATATATTGAATAAAACCCTTAATTGGTTAATTGAAGATAACTTAGAGAGAAACTTAAATAAAATAAAATTGTCATCTCCTGCATATGCACTGCATGATGCTATAAATATATAATTATATATATTATAGGGGTTCGTGGGTTCACACACTGAGTGAGCTCACTTTAATAATACCTAGACCAATTTTTCCGTGTGAATCCTTTGTGAGCTTTTTAAGTTATATAGCTTGTAATTAAACAATATTGTAAGCTGATGATTCGTCGAAAACTAAATAAATTAATATAAAAAAAACTGATACACCTAAAAAAAGGTAAAAGGAGAGTGGCGTATTCAAAGAAAAATAGAGGACACGTAAGATTAGAGTATTTGGCTGCAAGTAATAAAACATAATTTAAAAAAAAAATATACTTCTTTGTTAAATAACAGTTCAAGATATACTATTTAAGAATATTAATTACATAAATGTATTTTAATTATTTTTCATTGTCTCAAATTATTCGAATCAGTTGAAAAGGAAGAGGTGTGACGTATTAATAAAGTGCAAGCGACACACGCCCGTACGCACGGCCTACAGCGGTAGAGGGGCATTGCTCGCTCGACCGTCGGCCGGTGCGGACGTGCGTGTGCTGCTTGGTGAAACTACTGACTGCTTTCATTTAATGGATACCCTGACAGTAATCGAGAACACCACACCAGGCAATGAAAATAACGATGGGCAAGACATGAAAAAAAGTTAAAAATCAAAATCCAGATTTTTACTCTCTTCGGGTGGTCTATCCCAATCGCATTTAAATCAACAACTAGAATTAAATGATTTGATACGGGACTTGAATTTGTCTGTTAGAAATCTGAATTACTTGTACCAAGACTACAGGAATGGCACTTGATGGCACCAGTTACATAATTATCTGTACAATCAAAACGAAGTAAAGATACAACTTCTTTTTATTTTATATTATCTTTGATGGTCGAGTTAGAAATTCCCTATACTACGATTAAATGTTGCATGAAATGAATAAATTTATTCAAAAACAAGTCTGAAAGCAGTTTTACTTCTAATCATAAATATCCATCCGTGGTTTATTCAACAATTTTAAAAACGGATATTCAAAAATATTAAATCAATATTGGTTTAACTAAATACAAATATATTTAGTCGCAAGTCTGCACTGACCGCAAAGTAACAATATTGGTTTATAAGGTAAACTTACTAAGTACTGCTGTTTTATTATTTGCATGTGGAAAAGTAGAGCTACTGTCTATTGTCGTCTGTTCTGTCGAGTACGATTTGATCAAAGAATGGCCAACACGAAAGAAATTATATTTGCGAAGACAAATATAAAATACTTGTTGGTTTGGCTGATCAACCCCGAAGACGTCATTTCAGAGGAGTCTTCTACACATAAAACACGACTTCATTAAGAATTTTGTGAAGTATTTTTACATTTAAAATCTATTTTTTTTTAATTTAATGACGCAAAGTTAAAATAAGCTATTTTTATTAATCCACAAACACGCCAATTAATAAAATATAACAAATTTGATCAAACACTGAATGAAAAACTATAGAGCCGAGAACTCTTAGAGAACGATTGTCTAAGAGCATACAAAAAGGTGGGTGGCAATAATAATATCCTGCATTCCCATTTCTCTTTTTTTCCATCAACTTTTGAAACAGTGATTGATGAACAAGGCGAAAGATTTCATCAGGATGTAAAAAGGATTGATGAACGGCTACAAATAGTTAAAAACGTAATTATATTGGAAAATTACTGTTGGCTTTTATAACGAGAAAATATTTCTTTTTAATGTATATTTTATATTTGGTTGTGTACAAATGTCTTAAAAATTATTTTTTTGCAGTTTAAATCGAATTATTGAATAATTTAATGAACCTACGTGGAGAGGCGTGTAAATAGCCTACACCAGGCGGGATCGTAACCGTAAATATTTGTACACGATAAAATTAAAAACCGGTAAAAGTCTCCAACAGCGTATGACCATAATACCTAAGAGCGCCACAAAACACCCACTAACCTGGATAATCTGCAAGAGGCGCCTTCCTCAATCGTATAGGCGCTGCAACAGATCCAAGGTGGAAGTCCAGCACGTGCTCCAATTCAGTCCTTATCGTGCAGAGTTATGTTCACCAAAAAAAAAAGTCCGAGAGCTCATAAATAACAGCTAGACACAACTCGGAACGTTGCCGTAGATCAAGGTACTCAGAGAAAAAGTCGCGTGCGAGCGCCCTCTTATATGCGTCGCTCAAAAACAGATACACAGCTAAGCAAGTGCATTCGCAACGCTCCATAGATAAAATAATTACGCCAATTGGAGACGAATTATAGATTAAATTAATATCGAAATCTCATCAAATTTAGTAAACGAGAATATTCTATAGTTATTAAGGTTTATTTTAGATTAATAATTTTTATTCATGAAATATATTAGATGGCTCAACCATGCTCCCCGCCTTGGAAGCTCGGAAGAGCTTGCAAAATTACTGAATTAAGTTTAACTTTATAACGATACAACTATCTTAAACAATACTAAATTATTAATAAAGATATATAATATGATAACTCGGACTGAAACGCAGTCTATTGAGTTGGTAAAGGGTACAACTTTACAACTGGTCGTTTGCAAATACCACCACTGGTCTTTACAGTTGCAACGCGAACCATCCCATCACTACCCGGGTGTACAGCGGTTATAACACCAAGTGGCCAACACAAAGGTGGAACATCATCCTGTCCAACTAATACGACAGTCCCTAATTTTATGAGGTGTTCAGCCTTTGTCCATTTCTGACGAACTTGCAGCGTATGCAAGTACTCTAAACGCCACTTTTTCCAGAAAGACTGGACCATCTGATCCAACAATTGCTTCCGTTGAATTAAATTAGTATTGGTATCGAAAGACGACGGCGGTAAGTATTGTAAAGGAGTCGACATCAGAAAATGCGCAGGAGTGATCACTTCCGGGTGAGGATCAGAAGAAACTACGTTCAGCGGGCGTGAGTTCATAATGCACTCAATTTGCACAAGAACAGTTTGGAGCTCTTCGTAAGTAAGGAGTTGATTACCGATCACCCTGTACATATGAGTTTTAAGACTCTTAATATTGGTTTCCCACATAGAACCAAAATGTGGTGCACGAGGTGGAATAGTTTTCCACTCTATGCGGCGTTTCATTAACTCCTGCCTTAAATTCGGCTGAAACTCGGAAGAGATTAAAAAACGGTACAAATCGTTTAACTTGGCCTTTGCGCCAATAAAATTAGTCCCATTGTCTGAGTACAGACAAGAGACGGGGCCGCGACGCGAGACAAAACGTTTGAACGCAGCTAAAAAGGCGTCGGACGTCAAGTCGGTGACAACTTCAATGTGTACTGCCTTAACCACAAGGCACACGAAAAGGCAAATATAAGCCTTTTGGGACCTCTGCCCACGACGTCGACACAAAGTTATGCGTATTGGACCAGCATAGTCCACACCTGTATGCACAAATGCCTTCGCCTCTGTGATACGTACAGCGGGTAAGTCCGCCATCATAGGTGTTGGATGAGAAGGACGCACACGGAAACACGCATTACATTTACGCACATTAGCCCTGACAACAGTTCTGGCATCGAGAATCCAATAACGTTGCCTCAAAATAGAAATCAAAAGTCCAGGCCCAGTATGACAATTTAGCCTATGATAATGTGAAATTACAAGATCAACAACATGATCATGCTTTGGAAGGAGAACTGGATACTTTACCTCAAATGGCAAATCCGACTTAGATAGTCTACCTCCAATACGTAAAATGTTATCCCCATCGAGAAACACTAACAGACTACGTAATTTTTTAGACGGCTGCTTCTTTTTCCTAATTAAAGAAAGATCTTCCGCGAAGTGCTTAGCTTGCACAGCCCGTATTACAGTATTCTCGGCGATAACTATACTATCTATGCTGTCTACACGTGACAACTTCTTTATGAATTTCAAAATATATACTACCGTGCGAAGTAACTTATCCCACGTAGAGAATCTAAGAGCCAAATTATCAATAATAGAAGGCTCACTAAGAATCCGAGCTGTAAGCACAGTAGCCTTATGCTCAGGCACATCATGCGAGACTGAAGGCGTAAAAGGGGTAACAGGCCACTCAGAGGGCACACAATGCATCCATGATGGACCGTTCCACCAGAGATTAAGCGAGATGAGCTGCGATGGTAGTAGCCCACGAGATAGACAGTCGCTAGGGTTGTCACTCCCAGAAACGTGATAAAAATGTTTTGGTGATAAATTCTCCTGACACTGAGCAATCCTATTGCTTACAAACACCGACCAACGATGCGGTGAGGAATGAATCCACGAAAGAGCAATATTAGAATCTGAAAACGCATATATGTCTGTGATGGACACACGTGATATGTAAGCATCATAAACAATTTTAATAAGTTTGGACATAAGAACTGCAGCACATAACTCCAAACGCGCTAGTGTCGTTACCTTCGTGGGTGCAACCTTAGATTTCGCACATAGCAGACGCACAACTACATTACCGTCTGTGCTAGTAGAGTGCAGATAAACAACACAACCATAACCGTTCATACTAGCATCACAGAATGCGACTATGTTCACGATACAGTCACGAAAAACACCGATATGTCGTGGAACTTTCAATGTCGCGAGCAAAGGAAACTCTTGCGTTAAAGCAGAAAAACGTTCAATAATATTCTCTGGGGGGGACTCATCCCAACCTATGTTACACAACCAAAGCTCCTTTATTAACAACTTGGCATATAAAATAACAGGTGCTACCAATCCCAGAACGTCATATATTCGAGCCACCACAGAAAGAATATTTCTCTTGGTGCATTTCTCATTTACGAGAGAAGTTGTCAAAAAGAAGAAGTCGTCGATTGGGTTCCATGACAACCCTAAAACCTTGGAAGCAAAATTACCTTCACTAAAGTCAATTGAACAACGATGAGTATCAGGGACACTGGAAAGCAAGCAGGGACTATTACTACTCCACTTCACTAGATCAAAAGACCCCGACCTTAATAAATTTATTAACTGACGAGACAAAACCACAGCTGATTCCTCGTCTATCACTGAATGGACCAAATCGTCCATATACAGCTTAGACTCTAATATACTGGCAGCATCTGGGTATGCTTGTCGCGCGTCAGAAGCTAACTGACGGATAACACGCATGGCGAGAAAAGGACTCGACTTTATACCGAACGGAACACGGTTGAAATTAAAAGTTTTAATAGGTTCATTATCGTTAAAACGATATAATATTCGAACATATTTACGGTGATTAGGTATAAGACCGACTCGCATATACATCTGTTTAATATCAGCTGTCATAGCGACAGAAAACAAACGAAAATCTAATAATAATAGAAAAAGATCGGCCTGTAAGTTAGGCCCGACGTGTAATACGTCGTTAAGCGACAGCCCTGTATGTGTCTTCGCACTCGCATCTAAAACAATTCGAGGCAACGGCTTATCAGGCCTCATGACTGCATGATGAGGGACATAGTAGCCCTCATCGCACAATTCCTGATCTGGGACCTCAGACAGATAACCATTTTCTAAATACTCAGTGATCACCTTATTATAATTTTTGTGCAACGAAACATCATATTTAAATTTTCGCTCTAAGGCCATAAATCGGCGATAGGCATTTACGCGGGAATTTCCTAAATCACCTGGACTCTTACAAAAGGGCAACGCGACAACATAACAACCATCATCACCACGCGACACTGACGACGTGAATAAATTCTCACATTCAGTCTCTTCTGGGCTTAAATATCTCACGTAAGATAACTCCTCAAGCTCCCAGAATTTCTGCACTAAGTCGTTTAACGCGAGGCAAGAGTAAGAGTTATGTGTAACCTTTATATCGGGCATATCTCCCATCAAAACATAACCGAAAGCAGTCGATAAAGCGGGAGGCGCACGAGACCCAGACTCAATCTTATCCCCTAAATAAATATGTGGAAACAGTTGCGCACCCAGAATAAGGTCAATATTCCCGGGAATATTCCACGTCAGATCGGCGAGCGGTATGTTCTCTAAGTATGTCATATCCTCCATTTTTTCAATAAAATGTGAAGGTAGGTTATCCGTCAAACAATCTAAAACTAATGCATAAATGCTATATCTATAATTTGAATTAACGCGGGACTCAATGTCCAAATAAACATAACCATAAATCGGTTTAGACGTCAAGCCAACCCCTTTGACAACCGAATTACTCATCGGGATTATTGGCAAGTTGAGTAATTTACAACATTCCAATGTAATTAAATTATTCTGCGAACCATTGTCGATCAAACAACGAACAAGTAACTTATGTTCGCTATTATGTTTAGCCCTAGCCAATACTTGCGCAGTAGCTAATAAAATCGAAGAAGAGTTTGTGTTAACTCCGAACGCACACATATTGCCGTCCCTCTCAATCCTATCTACGCGCGACGACGCGCACGGCGACCGCGAGTCTGCCACCGATGCAGTGAACACTGGCACAGTGACAATGTCTTCAGCAGGAGGCGCAGCGGGAACGGCTGAAGGACGAGCACGCGGAGATGTCGAACGACTAACACTAACACGAACTTTCGATATGTGTCCATGTGTACTTGCATCAGTAACATTATTTTTGTTAAAATGCAACAAAGTATGATGTCGTTTATTGCATATCTCGCAACACGACGAAGAGTCACAAGAAGAAAGAGAATGTGACAAACATAAACAATTGACACACCCATGTTTCGATTTTATAAAATCAAACCTTAATTGCGGCGTATTTAAATTTCTAAATGGTTTGCACTCATAAAGAAAATGATTATTTCTCTTACAAAAAACGCAAGTTGTTATTTTAGAATTATTGTAATTCGAAACAAATGAATTAAAATTACGGCGAGTTTGTGGCGAGGTCAACGAACTAGGTTTACTCGCTTGCCGCGGGGAGTTGAGATTATTATTATTATTATTATAACTTTGAGAACGCGTTAATATTTTAACATGGTTTCTAACAAATGTAATTAAATCCTTGTAGGAAGGTATTCTGTCATCCTCAATTGACATCTCAAATAAACGAACTACTTGCGGATCAACTAAACGCAGTGCTAAATTTAATAAAATAAAATCCGATAAATCAGGTATTTCTAACTGTTTTAACGCAGCAATGGATGAAGAATATTTTTCAATAAATGTGTCGAGCCTAACGGCACTATCATTACATGACTTTAAATCAAATATATTTTGTAAATAAAGTGTACCCAATGCACGCTTATCCTGATACTTTTCCACTAAGTTATCCCACAAAATTCGGTACGTTTCACCTGTAGGTATCAAGCCGGCCGTGACCTTTAATGCACCGTGCGTTAGTTTACCTATAAGATACTGCACACGCTGCGAGTCCGTCAGCTGATCATTATTGTGAATGTTGGACTTGAAGGACTCATAAAAAATTGGCCAATTCTCAGGCTTACCATCGAAGGAAGGGATTTCTATAGATGGCAATTTAATGAAATGCTTAGTTGTCTCCGATGATTTAGATTGCAACGGTAAAGACTGTGGCGGCATAATTAAATTATTACGAGCGCGCTTTACATGCACATATAAATCCTCAAAAGTCGAAAACGCCTGATAATCGGGAATGGTAGTAGGGTTCAAACACAATTTTAGATCATTAATAACATCTATTAAATTGTCATATTTACTACGTAAATCGTCAATAGACTCTGATTCAGCCATAAAGTTTTCATTCGATTTTGAATCAAATGTCGATATCTTTTTAGACATATTAAATAGGCGACTCATACGTGCAAAAATTGCTTCCTTTTTAGACTCGAGCAAAATTATTTTGCGTTCTATTTTTAATTTTTCGTCCGCCATTTTATAACAAAATATCTACTTTGGGAAAAAATATTAATGTTACACAATAGAATGCGCACTATAAGTAATGTAAAGAAAACTGTTTATATTTATTAAAAAATGCTATTGCACATTCTAAATTAAGCACAATTAGTCTATATTTGAATTTTAAATTATATGCGCTTCCGTCACAAAACTAACACTTAGATCGGAATATGGCGGCGCTTGGCGTTCTTAAATTGAATGCAAAAATATGAATATACTTTAAATTCCTTGGACTGATATTATCCGGCTCGAAGGACCAATAAAATATGGAGAGGCGTGTAAATAGCCTACACCAGGCGGGATCGTAACCGTAAATATTTGTACACGATAAAATTAAAAACCGGTAAAAGTCTCCAACAGCGTATGACCATAATACCTAAGAGCGCCACAAAACACCCACTAACCTGGATAATCTGCAAGAGGCGCCTTCCTCAATCGTATAGGCGCTGCAACAGATCCAAGGTGGAAGTCCAGCACGTGCTCCAATTCAGTCCTTATCGTGCAGAGTTATGTTCACCAAAAAAAAAGTCCGAGAGCTCATAAATAACAGCTAGACACAACTCGGAACGTTGCCGTAGATCAAGGTACTCAGAGAAAAAGTCGCGTGCGAGCGCCCTCTTATATGCGTCGCTCAAAAACAGATACACAGCTAAGCAAGTGCATTCGCAACGCTCCATAGATAAAATAATTACGCCAATTGGAGACGAATTATAGATTAAATTAATATCGAAATCTCATCAAATTTAGTAAACGAGAATATTCTATAGTTATTAAGGTTTATTTTAGATTAATAATTTTTATTCATGAAATATATTAGATGGCTCAACCACTACGTGTATACTGTACTTCACCTACACTTTTATTATTTTACTTAAAATTGTTAACTATCGTGCCGAAAAACAGTTTGTGATAGTCAAAAAGTACTTATGTATTCTAAATAAGTTTTTGCAATGCAGTGTGATCGTAATAAAGCCTTTTGACCAAATTGATTGCAAGAACATAATTCGGATAAGGGGATTTAGTGACAAAAAAGAGAATATAACGGTAGTAGGTGAAACGTAACATAAATAAACTTTGTTTTATAACGGATTTCGAAATGGAGTAGGAAACCTTATTTTTAACCCTTTTATATAAACTCAATTCAACTCCGCAAGCTGGAAAAGCTATCATCTACTGGGTAACAAATGGCGCCATTAAAACAAAAAAACTGTTGTAGCAATTATGGCCGATTTAGATAATAAGCATAACAACCTAAAATAAGAACAATAAAAATTACATGTTTGTGCTATAAAATACTAAAATGTTGAATATATGAATTTGAAGACATCTTGGTGCAACGGTAGCGATTTTGTGTATTGTACCTTCGGTCCTGGGTTTAAGTCTCGAAAGAGGCAGATGATTGTATGATGAATAAGAGCATTTGTTCTTGATATATGTATATGGGTGGGACTATGAAGTATACTTAGTCCGGCCATAAATTCTGTTACAAATGAAAATGCTTTTATTTTATGAAGAAATGTAATATTACTAAAGCTTATATTTATATATTTATTTAAGTTTCAGAAAAAAAAATCTATTCCGAATGGTCGCCTTTGCTTTTATAAAGGCCTTTGATTTGTCTGGCCACGAATCTATGGATTTATGCACTGTTTCCATGGGAAATTTCGCCACTGCTTGCTCCAGAGATTTTCGAAGAGTCTCGATGTCACTGTGTCGTTTAGAGGAGGCTATGTCCTCTAAAACTGACCGTAATTTGTAGTCTATAGGGTTGAGGTCTGGGCTAGAGGATGGCCAGATTTTCACACAGAAATATCCTCTTTACCGATGAATTTTTTTTCATCATTAAAGAGGATTTTTCTGAGCCTTTTACCTGCGTATCGTGGCAGAAAGCATTTTGATTAGAGCGTGTCCTGTATATCGACGATAAGTACCGAGCTTCAGATCTTGTTTTATAATACGCGTCCTAGCGGGAATCTTCATTACTCGCGATAAGATTTTTTGCTTCCTATTGGGATTCGAGGAATTCTGGATTTAACAGCATTTTTTTAAGTTCTAACAACTTTTGTTGTTCTAACAGCACGCGGTCGCCCCGATCTTTTATTGTCTTCGACAGAGGAAGAGTTGTCGTATCTGTTGGTAGTACGATATACGAACATACCAAGCTTTTGAAGTGTCTGGAATTTGACCAACGGCTCCCATACCCATTTTGTGCAAGGCGCTCACTGCAATACTATTTTTTTACACCCCATTATATGTTTTTATTTAATTTTTTGCATTCACAATGCAATATTTCTATAAGATATAAAATACGTGTGTAAAAAACAACCACGTCTCCGAGCCCTCAGATGGGATTCGAACCCACGACCTTTCGCAATCCGGGCGACTGCTCTGACCGCTGAGCTACCGAGACGCTGGCAAACGCGTCGAATTTTACAAACGTATTCCAACTTCTACTATGAGCTAGTATCGTTCCACCAATGTTGAACGCTAACTACCTTCAACATTGAAAGTAATATTTTTACAAATATTAAACAATCAATTAAGATGGAACCAGCTATAATTATGTTTTTATTTAATTTACTATACGATACTAGCTCATAGTAGAAGTTGGAATACGTTTGTAAAATTCGACGCGTTTGCCAGCGTCTCGGTAGCTCAGCGGTCAGAGCAGTCGCCCGGATTGCGAAAGGTCGTGGGTTCGAATCCCATCTGAGGGCTCGGAGACGTGGTTGTTTTTTACACACGTATTTTATATCTTATAGAAATATTGCATTGTGAATGCAAAAAATTAAATAAAAACATAATTATAGCTGGTTCCATCTTAATTGATTGTTTAATATTTGTAAAAATATTACTTTCAATGTTGAAGGTAGTTAGCGTTCAACATTGGTGGAACGATACTAGCTCATAGTAGAAGTTGGAATACGTTTGTAAAATTCGACGCGTTTGCCAGCGTCTCGGTAGCTCAGCGGTCAGAGCAGTCGCCCGGATTGCGAAAGGTCGTGGGTTCGAATCCCATCTGAGGGCTCGGAGACGTGGTTGTTTTTTACACACGTATTTTATATCTTATAGAAATATTGCATTGTGAATGCAAAAAATTAAATAAAAACATAATTATAGCTGGTTCCATCTTAATTGATTGTTTAATATTTGTAAAAATATTACTTTCAATGTTGAAGGTAGTTAGCGTTCAACATTGGTGGAACGATACTAGCTCATAGTAGAAGTTGGAATACGTTTGTAAAATTCGACGCGTTTGCCAGCGTCTCGGTAGCTCAGCGGTCAGAGCAGTCGCCCGGATTGCGAAAGGTCGTGGGTTCGAATCCCATCTGAGGGCTCGGAGACGTGGTTGTTTTTTACACACGTATTTTATATCTTACCCCATTATATATTGTAATTTTATAATGAACTCAAAAAATATGTAAAATGAAGCGAAATCGAAAGAAGTTTAAAAAATAACAAACGTGCTCCAAATTCAAAATAATTAAAAAGTTGAAAAAATGAAAGGGTTTTATGTGAAAGTATTTATGTCCAGACTAATGACTCATCTTTGAATATTACATATTATGTTGTATGTCTATCCGTTAACTTAATATCTGTAACACAAACCTTATAGTGCTTATTTTGGCCTAGGCTAATTGAGGTGAGTATAAGTAATATTAAATTAAATTATATAAAACTAATAAAACGTACTTGAAGTGTTATGTTACGAAATATATAATTTCGAATGTTTGCCATTTACTTAAAATTAATTACACTAATGGGAAGTACAATAAATGGTAAGGTGTGTTGAAGTATATGATAACGTATACTGCTAAATACGCTAATAAGCTGCTACCTTAATAACTAGTGCTGTGTATACAGTTTCTAGTGGAACTGAATTTGAAATGTGAGATCGAAAAAGGTTGTGTATTTCGCATGGCAGACATAAAGACACAAATTATGAATGTTTAAGTACAGTATAAGTCAAGGGTAAGATAATGATTTCTGACCAAATTTTTGATGATAGGCAAGGAGTAGGCTTTACGGACTGCCTGAATCTATAAAGATACTTAAAACTGCGAAGTATTTGTGGGGTCTTCAGCTGGAGAGTACAGGCGGAAAGCAAATGACGAGGGTTTGAAAGGTGTAGGTGGTAGGTGAATTCAAAACGTTATTTGAGATAAGTGTGGAGTGTGAGGAAGAAATAATTTCTCTGGCATATCTTATATCTTTTGGTAATTTGATTTGATTGACCTTTGGATTTAAGAATTAATTTATAAAAACCACATAACAACCGATGCTCGAGGTAATTTGATGATCTGGTAGAGAGTTTATTGGTTGAGCAGTAATATTTTAACTAATATTTACACAGACTTACCAAGGGAGTTTCGAGTTGATCGAAGTAAACTGATCTTTATTCATATTTGTAATTCACTTAAAAATAACTTTGCATTTGCATTGCAAACTAATTTGACTCATTGTAAGTAAAGCTGACAATCGTCAACAGTTATTAATTAATAAAAATAACTTATAATTATATAAATATTTCTTACATTTACAATTAGCCTAGCCCAAAGTAAGTAAGCACTGTAAGGCTTGTGTTATGGATACAAGGGTAACGGATAGACATACATACATATATGAATGTAACATACATAGATATATTAGAAAATGGTTTGGAAGTCTGTAAAACGAATCGCAAATATATCCCTTACAAAACATCCTCCAATACACCTCCTCCAACAAAATACGTCACCCACTACCTCTGCTAATAATGTCAACCTCTACTTCGCTTCCATCGGAGAAAACCTGGCGAAAAAAATTACAGATAGTGGAATTCCACCTCAGCAGACGCCGTCTTCTTTTCCATCATGTTCAAAGTCATTTGTCCTAATAGAAACCGACCAAGATGAAGTATTCACCACAATCAATTCCTTGAAGTCTGATACTGCTGTCGGCTGGGACAATATCTCTTCCACCATTCTGAAACGGTACGCTGCAATTCTATCAGTCCCGTTCACACATATATTCAACACCTGCTTTAAGTATGGAATTTTCCCAAATGCATTTAAAAAAGCCAACATTCACCCCATCCATAAGGGTGGAGATAAAAGTTTACCGAGTAACTATAGACCCATCGCTGTCGTGACATCCCTCTCCAAAGTCCTTGAGCGCATTATAAACAAGCGTTTTATCCATTATTTAGAGACTAACAACATCATTTCTAACAATGAGTTTGGATTTAGGCGTAAAATGTCAACATCTGATGCTGTTCTGGAACTTACAAACAATGTAGCTAACGGCCTTAACAACCGGCAAAAGGTACTCGCCATCTTCCTAGACCTTAAAAAGGCCTTTGATACTATTCCTATACCCACCCTTTTGAACAAACTGATGAGGCTTGGTGTTTGAGGTGTCCAACATAAGCTTTTCAGTAGCTACCTAACGGGTAGGTATCAAAGGATTAAGATCGGCGATACTTATAGTGACTACCTTCCAGTATCCTACGGTATTCCACAGGGTAGCATATTAGGCCCAACATTGTTCCTTGTATTTATTAACGACCTCTGTAATATGCATATCCCCAACAGCAGAGTCATATCCTTCGCGGACGATACGGTTGTTACCTTCACGGCGCCCACATGGTATAAAGTAATAGATATCGCTCAAAATGGGTTTAATGCGATTAATTCATGGTTGGCACTGAACACACTAACCCTTAATGCTTCCAAAACCAACTTCATGACGTTTTCAATCAGAAACGAAACCCAACCTCTGCCAACACCTACACTTATTGCTCACACTTGTTTGCGTCCGAATTTTGATTGTTGTACCTGCTCGGAAATTAGTTGTGTATCTCGTGTCAAATACCTCGGCATTGAAATTGACCAAAATCTAAACTTTCATAAACATGTAGAATCCTTATCTTCCCGGGTCAGAAAACTAATTTACATATTTAGAAAATTGCGCTATGTTGCCTCCTCTGCCATCATAAGGATGACATACTTCGCGTTATGCCAGTCCATTATCACTTACTGCATTGCTGCGTGGGGTGACTCTTCTAAAACCAATATGTTGCAATTAGAAAGGGCCCAAAGAGCTGTATTAAAAGTAAGTACATTCAGACCTCTTACCTTCCCTACCGATGAACTTTACACATAATTCTGAGTCCTAACAGTCCGACAGTTATTTATATTGTACACACTTCTTTTTATTCATGTTCGAACACCTTACATTGTCACCAATAAGAGAAGGAGATATCACGTCTGTTCCGTCCCAAAACCTAATTTCACCTTTACTAAAAGATTAATTATTTTTCTTGGACCCTACCTGTATAATAAAACCAATAAAGTTATCAACCATTACTAATATCCATAACAAATGTGTAAAAAATAATCACCGAATGGCTTCTCCATAAAACCTATGATCAAACCGAAGATCTGTTACGAGTCTTGTCATGAGATACCCATTATAAAATCTGGTATTTTCACTTCCAATTCGCCTCCATAACTACTTCTATAACAACATTTCTTGTACAGTTCATTCATTAATTCATTCAGCATACAATCAAATACTTATTCAAATAGACAAACATGACCGCATTCACTCCTACACATATACACAAACACCTATACAATCACACTCACGCACACAAATGCACATAGACATAGTTCCTGTCTTGATAAGGTATAGAATAATGAATCGTGACTTCAACATTATCAAACAGCAACTTTGAGACTACTCGCTATAATGTGATATTCACCGCACTATAATAATACCTATAAGTCTGGGGCTAAATCCCTAAACACAGGTTATTACGAATAACCTATTAGGGTCAACTTCGGACATTATAAGTACTAATAGTGCAGTCATTGAAGCGAAAAATAGGGTCTTACCTCTGAATTTTTTTACTGTGAACCGATTTGCATCGAATTTTGGAATTATGCTCGTCTTACCCTTAACTTCAAAAGTGAAAATGATCTGAGCTCCGCCTATTACTTTTAAGGGGTCTAAACAACCCCTTAATGGAAAAATTGACATTGATCCATTTTATCGCTAGAAAACATGTATAATAGTAAATGGTGAAATTGTAAAGTATTTTCTAACATAATTACCACATTGATTATTTATAATAATTTATCTGATAAGATCGCATTGAAAATGCATAAAATATATAAAAAAAAAAAATATAAGTCTAACATGGCTGTTTCATCTTAATCGATTGATCAAACATTTGTAAAAATGTTTCTTTCGAATACGAGAGGATGTTCCTCTCATTGATGAAACAACGCTGGCCTACAGCGTAAAATCAGGAATGTACTAGAAAATTTCGACGAGTGTTCGCAAGGCTCGGTAGCTCAATTGGGAGAGCATTGGACCGGATTTCCAAAGGTTGCGGGTTCGATTCCCGCCTGAGATTCACTTGTGACCCGAGTCGATTTTTTCTAGTATTTTTCTATTATAATAATTTATCTGATAAGATCGCATTGAAAATGCATAAAATATATAAAAAAAAATATAAGTCTAACATGGCTGTTTCATCTTAATCGATTGATCAAACATTTGTAAAAATGTTTCTTTCGAATACGAGAGGATGTTCCTCTCATTGATGAAACAACGCTGGCCTACAGCGTAAAATCAGGAATGTACTAGAAAATTTCGACGAGTGTTCGCAAGGCTCGGTAGCTCAATTGGGAGAGCATTGGACCGGATTTCCAAAGGTTGCGGGTTCGATTCCCGCCTGAGATTCACTTGTGACCCGAGTCGATTTTTTCTAGTATTTTTCTATTATAATAATTTATCTGATAAGATCGCATTGAAAATGCATAAAATATATAAAAAAAAATATAAGTCTAACATGGCTGTTTCATCTTAATCGATTGATCAAACATTTGTAAAAATGTTTCTTTCGAATACGAGAGGATGTTCCTCTCATTGATGAAACAACGCTGGCCTACAGCGTAAAATCAGGAATGTACTAGAAAATTTCGACGAGTGTTCGCAAGGCTCGGTAGCTCAATTGGGAGAGCATTGGACCGGATTTCCAAAGGTTGCGGGTTCGATTCCCGCCTGAGATTCACTTGTGACCCGAGTCGATTTTTTCTAGTATTTTTCTATTATAATAATTTATATAATTACCACATATTAAAATCATTTTCAACCCCTTGAAAATCTTAAAACCCTTGCAAACAACCCCTAAATTGAAAAAATCACAAAAAAATACTTTGGTATGACATAAAAAGATGTAAGTATAGAGTAAGTAATATCTTATATTCTCTATAATAATTATCAAATTTTAACCCCCTTCCAACCTTTGAAAACTACCCCTTGATAAAAAAAATTAAAAATATTTTTTTTTGATAAAATGATAAGGATTTAAATATTATTCCACACTCTCGAAAATGATTATCATATTCTTAAGTTAATTCTTATAAAAAACCATTGTAAAGGTAATTAAGAGAGCTACAACATCCTTCATTGCAATATATAGTAAAAAACCTTTTTCTAAAACGGTGAAGGGTTAAAGGGCTTAAGAGAGGCTGTGATTGCGCTGCCACGCGCTCTTTAAACAATCATATCTCCGTCAATTTTTGTTTAACAGAAAAACCAAAAAAACCAAATTGTTTGTCAGAAAAATACCTAAATTTTTAATTCGTACACTTTTATACGTATCTGTCGTCATTTTTGAGATATTATGAAAAAAAAATGGGTTTTTTATAAATTTGAAATTTTGTTTTTTTCTTTAATCGTGACTTTTTTGAATAATATGTGTCCTGAAGCAGCCAAACTGATACTATCTATCAAACTCTTCATAATAAAGTTAATTCTAGGCGGAATACGATTTATTTTAATTTTAGTGGAAATGGCACTTATGAAACCCATTGATTTATAAGAAAAAACATTAGATGCTCCTCTTGTCTGCAATACAGCTCACTTATTTTACGTGCAAAAGACTTTTAATAGTGCTCATTTTAAAGCTTATTTCAAGCACTACAAAACCCTTTTGTATTAGAATGCATAAAATGCATCTGCTCGCCGCCAGATGGCATTGACCACATCGATTAAATTTCAGACAAAATACAAAATGGCTTTGATCTTTAATATCTAGCTTAATATTGCACTTAGAATACTTTATAAAAAGCCAAATTGTTCATTGTTTTACGAGGTACAATTTTGTTATTTATAAATTTTCGATAAAACGTATATTTTTGGAAATATTTGCAAAAAACCGATGAAAAACATGAAAAAATTGCGAATTTTCAATTGCCAATAACTCGATAACTATTGGATTTTTTGAAAAACTTTATAGAGGATTTTTTGCTCAAAATTTTTTGCAAAAAAAAAATTCACCCCCGAGAAGGGGTGGCAACCACCCCCAGGGTGGTTGCGGAGTTCAAATCATTTTCACTTTTGAAGTTAAGGGTAAGATGAACCTAATTCCAAAATTGTATACAATTCGGTTCACAGTAAAAAAATTCGGAGCAATAATGCTTCAATGACTGCACTATAAGTTTTATGTAAGTAGCTTAATAGAAGTTAAAGTTTATAACAAACTCCGAGCCACAAAATGTCTAAAATGTGTCATTGTTTAGTAGCTTTGGAAATGTAACTATGCACGTTCTTCTTCTTTAAATTTATTTAATATAGTATATTTCTATTGTTATTTATTGTTAAGTGCAATGTGTTTTTAGTACAAATAAAGTATATATATTCTACCTACCTTACATAAAAATGTAATATTCATAGAAATACGAGGGTGGGTCAAAAAGTTCGCGCAATGGAGGGTAAAAAGAAAGAAATAAAACACAAAATTATTTTTCCTTCTCAATGTATTCCGTCTTAACTCTAATACATTTATTAGACCTATCAAATAATTTATTAATACCTTCGAAAAAAAAATGATTTCTCTTTGTCGTCAAAATAGACCGAAATTGCGCTCTTCACTTCTTCATCGCTGGAAAATTTCTTCCCTCGAAGCTCTTTTTTCATTTTTGGGAACAAATAATAATCACATGGGGCTAAATCTGGGCTATATGGAGGATGTTCCAGGATTTCGATGCCCACTCTTTGAACAGCAGCCATGACTGCGCGAAACTCAATTTTCTCCATGTTGCAAATTTTCTTCCGGATTGACTTGTTGATTGATGTGTAGCTCAGGCAATTATGACCATTATTTTTGAAACTTAGTATTTATACTTTTAATGAGTGTCACAACTAGCGCAGGTAGTAAATAACACCTTTCCCCCATTCATGCCCCTCATTCCGTGAACTTTTTGACCCGCCCTTGTATATAGACCGTCGCGGTGCGAAAGGCAGGATCGCTGACGTTGCACCAAACGGTCGTCTCAGCTGAAACTTAAGGCTGCTTGCGACTTCGTCCACGTAGAATTTGCTTATGCCGCGCTCTTTTAAGTTACCGAGGGAATGTAAGATTCTTTCCACGGGAAAGAATCTCACATTGGTTCCCTGAGTTCAATCATAATTTATACAAGGTGTCAAAGAAGGTTTATATTTTGTGAGTCGATAAAGAGAAGAAGTCGCCAGGAAAGGCGGTTTGTTGTTTTTAGATTTGAGATAACCCCACAGAAAAAAAGTCCATGGGAATTATATCAGGACCACGTGAAGGCAAGTTTGTTTCTTCTCCTGGAGATCAATTTGCCAGGGTAAATACCACACACTTTTGGCAGAGAAGTATGGAACGTGTGCGAGGTTTCCCCAACCTGCTACAAACATGTTCTTTGGTTATAGCCAGAGAAGTTTTGCTATTCTGGTACCAAGAAATCGTCTAACATTTGCACATAACGCTCTGAATTTACTGTAACCGCACGTTCTCTTGCATCCTCAAAAAATACGGGCCAATAATTCCTCGCGCCGCCATTGTAGCCCAAATAAAGTCACTTTTAAAGAATGAAGTGGCCTCTCATGCTTGTGTTTCGGATTCTTTGCATCCCTTTTGGTGCTGAGAACGCGCTTCGTGATTTGAATGCTACAAACAAGGCTCAACGACTCTTCTAGCTTGTTTTCCCGTGTAACGCATCGTCGACTCGCCTCACGAGTCGCGTGCACAGCCGCACAGTAAACACGCTAGTAGAGTCGTTGAACATTGTTAGTGATTTCTTGCTACCATACAAACTTTTTAATGAAGTTTTACAATTAGGTTTTCTTAAAATTATAACTCGAATTTTCGGCCATGGGATATGTTCTTACAAATTAACAGACAGACAGGCAAAAATTTAAAAGATAGTAGAATTGGTATCAGTGAGGCATAGACTCTACGGAGAGTCTGTTTGTACATTTGATATCTATTCGTTTATAGTTGTATAGATATAAACAGATAGCAAAACACTACTTAAAAATCATTTAAAAGAAAACCATTTCCAAGTTATTTCATCACGGATTTGTCTTTGAAAATTGAGTTGTAAAGCCTTATAGTAGTTAAATCGTGTAAATTTGATGGTTGATTTTCGTTACTAACGTTATATTCACTTTAACGTTAGGTATAGACGTGACTATGTCCTAGTGACTCCATACGTCGTTATTTACCGTTGATTGTCATTTCACTTTTCTTATTTTTGCGATCAAAATCAAGATATGTACATTCACGATTAAAGACTTGCACTTGAGATCTTTAGGTTAAATAAGAATCATAGAGATAAAGTCATCTATTGTGTGGTTTTAGAAGTGACTTGAAACAGGAAACTATGTTTTTATACTATAGCTTGAATTTTCAGAATTGTTTTTTGTAATTACCTCTTATGTGTTCTATTTATAGCGTTACCACGGAAGTCTGTTTACAGCCAGCTCGATAATGAATCTCTTGAATGAAAACTCGAAATAAAAACCATAAATAAAAAAAATAACAGCTGCCACCGATTACCTACGTGAACTAGATAATTTTCAACGTTTTAACATATTCGATTTTAATTAAATTGCGCAGACAAATAGTTATCTTATCCACCATATAGGATTTTCAAAACGGTTGTAGATTTACTATATGTCAGCAGAAGGAATCTAAACTTACCTTAAGATGCTTCTTATTATACTTCACGCTTCTTTCTTAAATAAGTAAATGAAATGATAAAAAACAGGTAGTATCACGCTAAGGGTTAACCACTTGCACTGAGTTGAGAGTATAGAACTTAAAACAACATTTCCCAACCCTGTCCTGTTATCGATGTCCCATCACTACTTACGCCATTCACAGTTTAGTGCTTCACCGCTCGTCACATACAGTCTGTTTTTTTATAGTGTAAATTAGTGTGTTATATAGTGCATCTGGTGAAGAGAATGCCTCAGAGGAAACACCAAAAAGAGGATCGCTAAAAATAAGGATATTGGAGCGTATCTTAAAACGGTCTGGAAACCGTAAACCCCCGGAAATTGAGTCCTCGTCATCGAGCTCGTCTTCAAGTGATTCAATACACGACTCGGAGCTACCTATTGGTATGTAATATTTAATTCATAGACAAAAATAAATGGGTTCGTTCTTTCTGCTGGGATTATAACACATGCCCAATTAAATTATGGTCACGTTCTCTTCATCAGACCCCTCTTTCCCACTGGGCACTCTGGCCAAATGCCCAGGGCCCAGCGATCGATAGTCTAGTTTCTGCCAGATCACCAAACCAATACCGACATTTATTACTGAAAAACTTATTTAATTAGAGTAAATCGAACCTCAATTAGGGACTATATTATCGACTTGCTTATTAGCTGATGCGCGAAACTATTCTACTCTCGCTTCAAATAAGGCTAACGAATTTCAGCATGCTTAGGTAATATGTGAGAAACGCCCCATTTATATCAAAAATTATGTAACTATTCATCTATTAACTGTAAAAAAAATCTGAAACCTTGTTTATTTACTTTCATCGTCTATTTTGGTATTAAAAGAGTGTTCTGTCAAAGTCATAGGGGCTCCGTTATTCTTACATGCCCAGAGCCTCTAGGTTAAAGACGGCCCTGCTTTTCATAGGAATTGTCACATATAGTACCAAATACTAAATAAAGTCCACTCATTTCGTAGGAATTGAGCATAAACCTTACATTTGATACAGTTACGCATTTTACAAACAACTTTATTTTTCCCCTTCTACCCTCAAAAATATTGCAATTTTTTATTTATTTTTACTACACATAAATATTAGTCTTAATATATTAGCCGACTCGGGGGCAATCGAGGTGGAATACTCCTCACTGGACCTAGTTAACGAACACGATGGTTCTGAAAAAACGCAAGCTAATTTTGAAAACAATAACTTAACGTTCAAGCTCACGCTTAAATTGCTTATGTTCAGAAAACTTCGCAAATAACGCCACATGACACTATTCCCAACGTTTTTCCGATTTCAGGTCCCATTATAGTGCTGATTTATATGAATTGAGGGTACTGCATTGTAACCCTCTTTCGAAAGAAATGGTTAGAAATTCAATGATATTTGGCATTGAACCGATTTAACGAGTGATTTAGACAAAACTCTATCCATTTCTTAAAACATAAATCGTATTATTTAATCTAGCTTTCTGTTAATGACCCTAACATGATTTCAGTTGCCGAGGCAGTTTATTTTCTTCGTAAAAACTCTCTCCGGATAAGATCCCGACAACCAGCGTAAACTTGTTCTGAATGTCCCTCTGCTGTAATAATATATTATACATATTTTGTTAGGATAAAATTGCAGTAAGTCTGAAATAAGTAATATGATAAAAATTAGATACCATGGTTGCGTTGTCGACATGAGTACAACTACTATTATTTTGCTTTTATCATAAATTATTTCTCTGTCTTCAAAATAATTTTAAATATAGGAAAAGCATAAAAATTATATACGGACCAACTGATAGTAAAAGCATTTTCAGCAAATACGTCAGGATCTCTTTGCCGTGACATACAGGGGATATTTATTGTTTAAACGGCTGGCAAAGAGATTGATGTGGGGCGACGTGAAGTTATGAACAATTTTTTTGAAAGCTTCTGTGATCAACGTCCATTCAATATCTGGGTGAATTTTTCGAGACTCCGTTTCCCCTGTTGTGTTATTAATAGATTTTATATAGTACACAAAAATGTATAGTTTTCTAGATCTACACCATTGCCAGATACATTTTGTAATTCTGTTTAAATGTGCATTTCGTATTCCTCCCATGCGATTAATAATAGGGGTTAAAGTATGAAATTGCCGTTTTATTGCAATAGGTTCTTTGAATTGACATAGAATCTTCATGGTTTGAGGTTTTCGAATGAAACTTTTTTTAAATGGTTTCTATGATGTTCTTTTTTTAAAAAATGTAAAACATTTGAATATCGACTTTCAATTGTTTTTGTTATTCAATTTAGACAAGAAAGATGGATACTGCGAAAATTCGAGTTATTTTTGAATACGAGTTCCGACGCGGAACTAACGCGGCAGAAACAGCCCGCAATATCAATGCTGCGTTTGGAGAGGGGTCTACTAATGAACGCACCGTGCGATTTTGGTTTAAACGCTTTCGTGATGGAAATTTCGACTTAAAGAACGAGCCACGAGGAAGACCGCCCACACAGGTAAATAACGATGAATTAAGAGAGATAGTGGAAGCCGATCCTAGTCAAAGTACCCAGGAATTAGCGGCATGGTTTAACGTTACCTTACCCACAATATTGACTCACTTGCGTCAAATCAATAAAATAAAAAAATACGAAAAATGGGTGCCTCATGATTTGACTGATCTGCAGAAAGAAACGCGTGTTGAAACTTGTGTTGCCTTGTTGAACCGGTACAGAAATGAAGGAATATTGGATCGAATTGTAACATGTGATGAAAAGTGGATTCTTTATGATAACCGGAAAAGAAAAATGCAATGGCTGACCCCAGGTCAAATGCCACAACAGTGTCCTAAAGCAAAACTTACCAATAAAAAGGTAATGGTAACTGTTTGGTGGTCTCAGCATGGTGTTATTCACTATAGTTTTCTCCGATCTGGTCAAGCAATAACGGCAGATGTCTATTGTGCCGAACTCCGAACCATGTTGACAAAACTAGCAGTAAAACAGCCCCGACTCATGAATCGATCTTCACCATTATTGCTCCACGACAACGCGAGACCTCACACAGCACGAGAAACCATTTTGACCCTTCAGGAACTGCAGTTAGAAACCATTCGTCATCCTCCGTATTCACCAGACCTTGCTCCAACGGACTACCATTTTTTTCGTGATTTGGACAATTATCTACGTGACAAGAAGTTTTCTTCCCAGGAGGCAGTACAAAATGCTTTCACACAGTTTGTGCAGTCTAGATCGTCGGAATTCTATCGCAAAGGCATTAATGACCTTCCCATTAGATGGCAGCAATGTATAGATAATAATGGCAACTATTTTGATTAAATAAATTTGTTAAAAATTTAAAAAATAAACAATATAGATTTTCAGTACAAATCGGCAATTTCATACTTTAACCCCTAATATAACTGACCGCAGTTGAATTGTCAAATCGTATCAATCGTAATTGACAGTCGTGTAAATCTTTTGTGAATATGTTTTATGCAAAGAAAGATGAGTCTCATGAGTAAATTGTGTATTTTGTTACCGTTTTTTTACCCAAATAAATAGAATAAAAAAAAAAAAGATAACAATCGAAACCTAATCGACCAGAAATCAGAAACAAGTTGTCAATGAAAATATCTGTGAGTAAGATCACGAGGATATATTTATTCACTAATCAACTGAATAAATTAAGTGATGTGAATCTCTATTACGCAATATGCGTTATATAATGCTAATAAGATAATTAAATGGTATTAAGAACATTTAGGTGGACTTGTAAACAGCCACTATTCAGGCGTTAACAATAGTAGTTTAGAGACGGATTAACTGGAAAAATTTATATCTTTTGCAGAAAAGAGCACTAAATTTTCTCCTTTATATATCTTATGTATGTTTAAGAGTCCACATGTACTCTCTTTAGAAGGAAGCATTTGAAGGTTGACTTTTACTGTATTATATAGGAAGTGGCATATTCGCCTTTATTTATCTGGCTTTATTCAGGTAATAGGCTTGTAAATAAGCAATAACTGAATAAAGGCGTAGATTATATACCAAATAAACGCTTGTGTCGTGTTAAGGGTAGTGAATATATACCATTATTTAGTTATGTTCGGAATATAGACTTCTGTGAATTAATATTCAGCTTTAGGATCACCAGTGAATAATGATAACTGTTTTCATACGTTGAAAGTACGAAATAAGACCACAAGTGATTCCATAAACAGAATTCTGTGTTACTTGGGAAGTTATTGTTTTCAAAATCAGCTTGTGTTTTTTCAGAATCATCATGTTCGTAAACTAGGTCCGGTGCGGAGTATTCCACGTGCACGTCCACTAGATAATTTTGCCAATTTTAAAAACTATCTAGTTCACGTAGTTAATCGGCGGCAGTTGTTAATTTTTTGTTATAACGTTTGCACATTATTTTATTGTTACCGACAATCACATAATACATTATCGAGCTAGCTGTAAACAGACTTGCGTGGTAACGCTACAAATAGAATACGTAAGAGATAAATATAACAAACAATTCTGAAAATTCAAGTTATAGTAAAAAACATATTTCTACACCCTAATTCAAGTCACTTCCTTAACCACACAATAGATGACTTTACCTTTATGATTGTTATTTAACCTAAAGAACTCAAGTGCCAGTCTTCAATTGTGAATGTACATTTTCTGATTTCGATCGCAAAGACCAGAAAAGTGAAATGACAATCAACGGTAAATAACGACAGCGTATGGAGCCACTAGGACATAGCCACGTCTATACCTGACGTTAAATTCACAGTTACACAATTTAACTACTATAAGGCTGTTCAAGTTTCAATGACAAATCATTGATGAAAAAATTTGGAAATGGTTTTCTTTTAAATTATTTTTAATTAGTGTTTTGTTATCATAAAATCTTATCTATCTGTATCTATACAATTGTATAAATCTGTACAGTCTGTCTGTACATTTATTTTTTTTGACAAATTTTATAATATATATAATGGTTTTATGACACACTGATACCAAATCTATTTTCGTTTAAATTTTTGCCCCTCTATTTGTCTGACATCAACACTCACCTTTACTATTCGTATTGCTCTCTCTGCCCAGCCAAATCTAGTATGAAAATGCTTACCGCTTTGGATATTCGAGTAATATAGAGCTTACTGCAGTTCTGCTTCTGTTTTCTCACTACTAATAAATATTGCATTTTGTGAACTTATAAAGTTCTCCAAATTTATTTAACATGCTAAAATAAACTCAATTCAAAATATTTTATTACTCAATAATAGACAGATTAGATATTTTTAGCAAAAACAATTGAAAGCCGTTTAAATCCGTCTTACAGAATGTCCCTATCAGACACTAGATAGTTTTGTAGCCAATCAATCAATGAAAATAAGCCAATTTTATTTATACTCTGGAACCTTTCTATTAAAATTTTTTACCAAATATTTTTATTTCATATATTTACTTATAAACTATTTACATGATGATGGTTTCTAGGTTGTAATATTGAGTGAAAGATGTTTAACAAGACTTTCATTATCTAAGTGGTTACTATATTCGCTCGAAGCTGGCCTCGAACTTTATTAAGATGATATAAAAATATTTTTAGGCCAGAGATATCTACCAGTCCATTATGCCTCGGTTCATAAATCAACGGCCTTGAGTAGCATTATAGACTTTTGAAAACATACTCTTTCATCATAACGTTATCGACGATAGCACCAATTTGATGGAATTCATCCATTTGAAAAATGCTAATAGATTTTAAAAAAAACTCACTCAATCACTCTCCATTAATAACTGCTTATACTATTAATCCCCCATTTTCTCTGCGATAAAGTAAAGGTGTGTAAATTAACTGAAACCCCTCTGAATATGTATTCGGATTCTTACACTTTCACATTGTTCACATATTGAAATGAAACAATTTTAAACGTATCACTTAACGCATTGCCGCTTATGTAGTGATCCTGAAAACGTCAAAACGTCAGGATTGAAAAAATATAATAAACAATAAACGCGTTTAGTGATCGTTTTCAAATTATTTCACTCCACCGGTTTCAAAGACAAAAGTCAGGATTTTTTTTACAATATGTTTATCATTATTAACGTTATAAGATATGATAATAATTTAATATATACCTATCAATTAAATATTTTGTTAAATTTAGTTAATAACATTGTATATCAGAATAAAACCCTTTTTTACGGATTTTTGCGCATGTTTTATTTTATATTTAATCCTGACGTTTCGACTCCTTTACAGGAGCCGTGATCACAGGATGACTAAATCCGTAAAAAAGTGTTCTGATGTGTAATGTGCGCGGAAGTGTAAGAAGAAAAAAAAAACATTGTATATCCTAGACTTAAGCATTGAATTTGACTTTGCGACTGTTTAGATAGAAATATATTAATAAATAAATAATAAATATTTCTTACATTCACACCAATTAACCTAGCCCAAAGTAAGCACTTTAAGGCTTGTGTTATGGATACTAGGGTAACGGATAGACATACGTATATATCATACATAAATAAGTAATATCCAATAAACAGCCATGACTCAGGTACAAATGCTCGTATTCATCATATAAACATCTGCCCCTTCCGGGATTCGAACCCAGGACCGTCGGTGCGAGAGGCAAGATCGCTACCGATGCACCAAACAAAAATATATGATATAAAAACTATCCAAAGCTTTATATTTATATAACTTGTGATTAGCTTTGATCTTAGTTAACAGTTAAAGGGTAATAAACGTAAATATTTTAACAAGACGCGATGTTGGTTCTAGAAAGAAATAAGTAATTTCAGGTGATGGTTTGACATTTTATTTAAGAGCTACACCAATATTCGCCATCCTCCCTATACCTAGTCCGGCCATAAGTTCTGTTACAAATTAAAATGCATTTTTTTTTAAAAGGAATGTAATATTACTAAAACATACACATATGTACATATTTATTAAAATCTGAGCAAAAAACAGGCCTTTAATCTATCTGGCCACGATAATATGGATTTATGTACTGTTGACATTGGCAAATATCGCCACTGCTTGCTCTAGAGATTTTTTAAGAGACTCGATGTCGCCGTGTCGTTTAGAGCAGGCCATGTCCTCTAAAACTGACCATTATTTGAAGTTTTAATGGGTTGAGGCCTGGGCTAGATGAGGGCCAGTCCACAGTTCTTATAGTGTCCGGAACGTTGATTTCAAGCCAAGCTTGGGTAGTTCGTGCCTTGTGACCAGGTGCAGAGTCCTACTCGAAAGTCCACGGTACATTTTTAAAAAGTGTATTGCTGAGAGGTTTCCCAACACGATCCAAGACTGTCTCTCGATACACTTTGGATGAAGTTTTCACTCCTTTTTCACAAAAATGTAGCTTTGTGACGCCTTGATAAGACACGCCCCACCAAACCATCACTGACACAGGATGATGACCACGTTGTACCATTCCGACCACTTGAGCAGCTTGTTTAGAACTGTGAGCGTACACTTTATCACTTTGCTTATTGTAGTATTAAATCGTGAAAATTTTTTCATCGCTAAAGAGAATATTTCTGTGCCTTTCACCTGCGGATCGTGACAAAAGGCATTTTGATCGATCCATTCTCTTTAATTGTAAAGATTAGAACAGAGGATGTGTTGTTGTATCTGTTGATAGTACGATATACGAAAATACGAGTGATATCAAGCTTTTGAAATATCTGGAATATGACCGACGGCTCCATACCCACTTTGTGCAAGGCGATTACTGTAATCCTACACTCGGCGTCAAAAAAATCGCAACTACGGAAAAATAACTTTAAAGTGTTATTAACTAAAATAAGAAAGGTACTAGAAAATTTCGATGAGTGTTCACAAGGATTCGGTAGCTCAATTGGGAGAGAATTGCATCGGATTTCCATAGGTTGTGGGTTCGATTCCCGCCTGAGAAATTACTTGTGACCCGAGTCGACTTTTTTCTAGTATTTTTCTATTATAATAATTTATCTTATAAGATCGCATTGAAAATGCATAAAAAATATATAAAACATTTTGTATGATTTTTGCTAATGTTATCTGTTTTAAATAAACACTTAATTAAGGCTCAATTAAGGATTTTTGTTATTGTTTTCGTAACTTAATTTTTTGTTGAATAAACCGATTTCGAACATGTATTGCTTTATTCTTGGGTACTCCTATTTAATTACTATTAAATTATACCCATAATTACCGTTATCATTGATTACAATCAAAGAAAATAGTCCGTAAAGTAATTTTTTTCTAAGATGCGATTTTTTTTGACGCCGAGTGTATTTTCTTTGACACTCCATTCCATATTGTAATTCGATAATGAACAAGAAAAAATATGTGAAATGGTGTGAAATCGAAAGAAGTTTTAAAAATAAAAATCGCGTTCCAAATTCAAAATAATAATCAACTGAAAAAAAGAAAAGGTTTTCTATAACAGTATTTATGGCCTAAAAGAATCTGAGACTTTCCGATAATGTTTTTAATTCGTTAATCTGATATTGGCCACTCGGAACGAACCCGTATGAAAATAAAAATATTTATGTACATACCACCAAACCCTGTTATTTACCGAGGACTTATCGACAGAATTCAGTGGATATCAAAATTCGACCAGGGTACACCATTTCACATGAAAATAAAATGTTTAGTTTCTTGAGAATTGAGCTTTTGTTAATATAACCATGCTACTTTAGCATTGAAGTACATTAAAACAATTCAGGACTAGACTTTTTAAATTACCAATCAATTAATATAAATTATTTTTACAAGATTAGACCGCACAATAAGAATTGTTTTATAATATACACCCATAATAACATATTTTTGTAGGATAACTTTGTAAATTATTCAGATTGACTTGCTTTTAAAAGTTTAGTTGATGTTTCTTTTTAAATTGTCTATAATATCTATTGATGTTACTTTCTCTTGAACTACAGTTTAAGCTGCCATTTTAAGACCCCTTCAGCTCTTATCTGCCATTGGCAGTTAATATTTTAAATCCACTCCATTTCGCATTAAATAACTTTTTAAGAAAAAATCTTTAAGAACTTTTATCAGATTTAACATTTGGAATTTGCTTTCTGTTTCGTCAATACCTGAATGAAATCTCTTGTTAATTTCTTATATTTAAACGGAACTTAAAAAATACGTGTATTCTGAATACCGTTGTGTCAATTATGTGTCCAATTTGCAGGTGTCTCAAATTCAAAATGGTATAGACTATTTATATTAATTATATTAACATTTTTGACGACCATTTGGTGCAACGGTAGCGATCCTGCCTTTCGCACCGATGGTCCTGGGTTCGAATTCCGGCAGGGGCAGATATTTGTATCTGTCCCTACCGGGCACATTAGAATAGCGATTTTGTTTCTTTTTTTATTGTTTCAAGATAAGGTGTAGTAATCAATCAATGACAAACGTAATTGATTTGGTTTGGGCCCAAAATTTAAAATGCGTCTTAAAAATTTTCTAGCGGTCCAAAATGATCAAATTTTGGATTGTAAATGGTGGGCATTAATACCAATGGACACAACTTAAAATTTTTTGGATAGCTCAATTTTTATGCTCAAAATCGACATTTTACGGATTTTTGTAAATGGCCGAATTTGGCGCGAAAATTGAGGTTAGGAAAAAAATCACTAGCGTGACCAAGGAACGTATAAAACACTACTTTTTGGCTGATAGTGTGCATTGGAAAAAGAAAAAATGCGCCAGATAAACGTAATTTTCCAAAACCGCCAAAAACGCACGAAATGTGCCATATCTCTGGGCCCAGTACCTGAAATTAATTGTTATTGATCCATATCGATGGGAAATTTAATTTTAAACATTTTTTTTTCTTTTGGGTTTTTTCGATAAAGGCTTATTTTTCGAGTAATTTTCCAAATACTCATTTTTCGCTAGTTTTGTGTCCAAAAAGTGTCCATAACTCTTTTAGCACAGGGTTTGGACAGATTTGGACCTCACCATCGTAATCAGCGTCGAAAAATACATAAGAATATTGAAAAATCAGCCACCGAAAAAAAAAGCATGAAAAATGCCAGGATGACTGGCCTAAAAACTGAGAAATAAAATGCTACAAAAGATTTGCCTGTATAGACACAAACTCCTTTGATTTCCTGACAATTATAACTAAAACTAGCTTTCCGCCCGCGGCTTCGCCCGCGTGGAATTCGGTTACATTGCGGTATAAAGCACAACTATAAGAAAACTTCTCATTCCCACGGAAAAATCTAAGAAGCGTGATGTAACGCTGGATACAGAATTCATATAATTCATTCCAATTCTTACGTATCTTAAAAATCACTTCGTTACCACGTTTTAAAAAACACCCAGCGCCATCTTTCGCATACCTCTAAAACTAAATAGCGTAAGCTATCATTCCACTTCTTACGTATTTTAAAAAACACATCGTTACCCTGTTTAAAAAACACCCAGCGCCATCTATCGCATACCTCAAGAACTAAATAGCGTAAGCTATCATTCCACTTCTTACGTATCTTAAAAAACAAATCGTTACCATGTTTTAAAAAACACCCAGCGCCATCTATCGCATACCTCAAGAACTAAATAACGTAACTAATACTTATACCAATTAGTAATTCGTTGACTTTAGTGATTTCAGGATAAGTAGACGTAATAGATGTAAAAACAGTTTAGACGATAAAACAAATTGTACGTCATCCCTCGGGAATTCCTCATTCTCGGGGATTCATTATCGTATCATTTAGCTTCTAAATTTACATGTTTATATTCGTTTGCAATATTTTACGTTGTTTTAAACGACACACAGCGCCATCTACAATCCATCCATCAAGCAAACAATATTTTTGTTTTTCCTCGGGAATGTCATTTTTTCCCAGGATAAAAAGTACCCTATTATTTAATCCGTACTTTTATCTTTACGTCTGCAAAATTTCAAAGCAATCGGTTCAGTAGTTACGGCGTGAAAGCGGAACAAACAAACAAACAAACAAACAAACAAACTCACTTTCCGATTTATAATATTAGTAAGGATATACTAGCTGACCCAGCCACGCGTTTCTGTGTTATAAATTAAAATGATATCCTATCTTTCAAGTTTGATCAAACTGCACATGGTGCATAAATTTGATTAAAATCGGTTAAGTAGTTTAGGGGTCCATCGCGGACAAACAACGTGACACGTAATTTATATATATTAAGATTATTATTACTACATGATAATGACTGACTCTACTCCAAAATAATAATACAAATTGAATAAATGAATTTATAGTTTCAGTTGGTTTTAGTGTCATAGACAAAAAAATTATCACGACAATGTAATTTTTGTATGACACTGACAAAGGCAACTTCGGAATTCGGCATTTCTCAAGGAATTCGGCAAAATATAAAGTATTAATACTGCCCGTACCCTTCTGAGTATTTAAAGTCTGATTTTGACAATTAGAAGTATTTTTTATTTTCATGACCAACTAAATATTATACAGCGTTATTTTATAATCTTCATCCAAATTCTTTCTAGTCACATATTATTCACACACTTAATTAAAAAAAAATGAGTAGGTAAAATTTTAGAAAAAAATATATTATCCGAGCGAATTATTACAACAGCTAGTTACTGGTTAAAAAAAAGGTTTTTCTTATTCTTATATTGTTGATAGAATTTACCGATTTACTTTATAAGGTATTATTAAACTGGTAATAGTTATATACTAACTTGATAAATTATTTATATGTTTTTGCTTAAAAATACAATAACTTTTAGAAATATAGTAAAAATATCTTGAACAATTTTATCTAAAGTACCGCAGTATGATGAGTTAATGACAGAAAGTCATCCTGTAATCATTTTTTTTATTTGTTTTATTAAACTTTGATTAATTCATTTATTTTTTAATGAACTAGACATAACATGTTTTGAGAAATTAATCAGTTTCACAATCGTTAGTCGGCCACCCCTCACCGAAATAGGAATAAATCAGTTGATGAGTTGCACACAGTCGAAAGGAAGTCTAAGCCATCATAGCGATGAAAGAAACGATAAAAACTATAGTAACATTTACATGCAGTAATTCCCAAACTAGAGTAAAACTGTTACTTGGGAATTGGAGTCTTATAAAATATTTGGATACAAAGCAAGGGTTAAATTTTATACCTCTTATATAAGTGTACAGCTGCCAGATTTGCAAGTGTGTGAAGGTGTGTTCGTGGAAAATATAGTTATAAGTGTGATTCTCATGCATCAAGTGTATGTGTTCTGTGTTAGTAAGTGTGTAAGAGCAAAATATTGCATGTTTGTACAAATGGGCTTGTTTCAAATAAGTTGTTAGGCTATTATTTATATGTAATACCACTGCATGATTATCTCCAAATAAATGACCAAATTAGGGTAGCAGATCCTCCGTTTTATTATAGCTCGTAGTTAATAACCATTGTTGCTTACTTTAGGCATTTCTTTTTAGAAGGGATATATATATAGTATCTTGTTTACCGTATTTTAAAGAATAAAACTTAATACACCAAAATACCGATTTTCATGGACAGTTTTGTGTCGCCAGAAAGGTCAAACACGGCCGAAATGGTTTGAATGAAACAGCGGGGTGGGATTCGCGGGGTGTTAATGCCGAGGTACATTTCTGCCACCGTAAGAAAGAAGGGATAAGTAAATATTTTTCCAAAATGGAGTTGTATACATATTCGGGATCAGGAGAAAAAGACCTATTTGCCTATTTTTTTGTAGAATTTCAGCCACAAGATAAACAGAGATATCATAAGCTAAAAGGGCACAAGTAAGGTACTATTTATACTGTCACGCTGAAAAGGGTACATCTGACCAATATTATGTTAAAAGTTTACAAATGTTTAGATATGGCTTTTTTCGTTTATTTACTTAACTAGCTTATGTACCAAATGTGCCTCTTCAATTTTTCATTGATGTATTTTCATAATTGAACACAAAAAGTTTGAATTAACACTAACACACTTGAGACTGACTATTTATGCTTTTTATACTAAAAATAATAATGTTTACTGTAAATTTTTATGTTATGTTGAAAGAGTAAATATTTATTATGTAATTAAAGAAATTTAAATAAAAACTAATAATTCAATAGCCTTATAAGAGTCGCCTCAATACTATATTACCATTGTACGATTCCGCACATTTATAAATTGCAATATTGCACCTTTACTTGCACGCGCACATTTTAATTTAATAAAATCAGTCGAATTTACGTAAGCACTCGACACGGTTGTATCATTTCGGCTCCCTTACATCATTTTACCCGAACATCCTTCTTATCATGAATATCATCTTAAGTGTGTAGGACTAACCCCTACATATTTTGGTCCTTCGAGCCTATCTTTTCTTCTTACCTATCCTATCTTACCTATCTACCTATTGATCATTACCTTCCGCTTTTATCACGTACACAAACCGCGTTTGTCGAGTGCAAACCTCTCGATATCAGTTAATCAGTGAACTTTTTATCAGTTGAACATCTATCATTATTTTTAACTATTAAAAAAAAAACTAATTATCAGTGACAAATAGTGACGGTGTGGTAAAGTGAACTCCACGGCTCGGATTTGATTCTTTGCTTGTGCGCCCAAGGCTGCACGGCAGAGGCACCTTCGCTACATAGCAGCAGCAGTCAACTTCATCGGGAGCATACTAATCATAACTAAATTAGTATTTAGTTATCAGCATCAGCAGTTATCAGTAAGCTTGTTCCTTTTTTTTTACTAACTCATTAAGATGGAAGCATTAATGAAGCGCCAACAAGACATTTTAGAAGCGATTAACCAACTAAAGGTAAATTTTAGCAAGGATTCTTCGAGCAGAAAGACACCAGAATATGTTCAAAGACGCATAGACACGCTTCAGAATCTTTGGTCAGAGTTCGAACATAATCATAGGCAGTTATTAGAGGGTACCTCGAGAGATGCGAAATATTTCCAAGATAATATTTACGAGAAAGTACGGCAATTGTATATGGATGTTTATCAGGCGTTACATTCAAAGCAAACATCTACCGCCGAGTCTAAGGTAGCTGGAGACAGTCAATTAGATACGTTGTTATCAAAGCAAAAAACTAACTTTAGAGCATTTAAGCGATTATTGAAAGGAATCAACCTTGACCTTTTATCCGAAAGATGGGAGATCGAGGATGAGTTACGTAATCTGCAATCAAGATGGAATGCGATTGAAGTCCTGCATTTGGACATTGATAACATCACTCAGGGTGACAACGGCGAGTATGAGATCGTATTTGATGAACATGAAACTTTATGCAAGGACATCAAGCGTAGATTAAATCAAAAATTATCGTCAGCAAGTCATCTCCAGCAGTCAACCCCACGTTTAGTAATTCCAATATTCACCGGAAACTACATTCATTGGCCAACCTTTTTTGATTTATATTCTGCCGCCATCCATGATAATAACCTGTTAACAAAATCACAAAAAATGCAACATTTAAAGGGAAAAATTAAGGGAGAAGCGGAAAGACTAATACATCATTTAAATATCTCCGAAGAAAACTATGATACTGCTTGGGAAATACTCGTTCATCGCTACAACAACCCTCAACTTATTTTCACCAAACACATAGAAATTCTTCTTAATCAGCCGAATATTCAAAGACAGACAGCATCAGAGATAAAGCGCCTGCACGATGTCACGGTCGAATGCATTCATGCCATACGTAATTTGGGAGTGGATACAGATACGTGGGACCCGCTCATTGTGTACTTAGTTTCAAAAAAATTAGACCCTGAAACGTTTACTGAGTATAAAGAGGCTCGTGCGTCCCCAAGAGACTTACCAACGTTGACCGAATTTATGAATTTTATAGAGGGAAAGTTTATAGCCCTCGAACCTATTCATAGAAGAGAAAGAGAGTCACCGAAGCCTAATCAACAGCAGCTTATAAGACGAGTTCCAAATCAAGATACTACATTCAAAAGATCAACATTTCATCCTAATCAGCAGAAGTCATTATCATAGTCTAAGAAATTAAATACAAATTACCAATCTAATGCAACATACACACGTCGTTGTCCACTTTGTAACCAGGGCCACGATTTATTTCAGTGCGGAAATTTTAATTCAATGACCCCGGATGCTAAATTGAGTACAATTACGAAAATCAAAGTATGTAAAATTTTTTTGTATCATCATTTTAATAATGTGTGCATTTCACAAAAACGATGTAAGCATTGCAACGGTGAGCATAATACGAAACTTCACGACGCCTTTGCGCAATCGCCGACGGAAAATATGTCAAGCTCCAAACTCACCACAAATTCAATTTTAAATCAGTCAACATCAGCAAATATTCAACAAAAACAATTCAACACGCATCACGTAGCCCAAGATAATGAAGAAATTTTACTTACCACGACTTTAATTCAAATAAAATCTTACGATGGTACTTATGTTACATTGTGTGCCCTCTTTGATTAGGGTTCGCAGATTTCGTTAATTACTGAAAGGGCAGCTCAGATGCTACAGTTACCTAGAAACAAATATCATGCTTCAATTTCGGGGATCGGTAACGACTCAAAGCAAAGCAAAGGATCAGTTTTATTAGAATGCAAATCTATTTATAACGACTACGATTTTTCTACACAGGCATTAATTATATCATCTCTTATCATCAAATCTCTAATATATCATTTAAAAAGCAGTCATGGCAGTACCTTCAACATATAAGTTTAGCTGACCCAGAATATAATCTTTCCAAACCCATAGATCTTCCCTTGGATGCAAGTGTGTACTCTGAAATATTAATGAATGGCCTTATTAAAGGCCCGCCTCACGCACCCATAGCACAGCAGACCAAGTTAGGCTGGGTTCTATCAGGAAACATTCGTACTTTTCACTGCAATGTAGTTGTCAAAGAATTATCTGATTTATCAAAATATTGGGAGGTTGAAGATATCAGCAGCGTCGCATCAGAACTATCAAATGATGATCAATATTGCGAAGATCTTTATAAATCAACTACTATTCGTCTAGATAGCGGCAGATACCAAGTGAGCCTGCCGATGAAAAACGGTTTTGAAAACGAGTTGGGTACGTCGAAATCTAAAGCCTTCGCTCAATTTAGACAGTTAGAACGAAAAATGGAAAATAAATCAGTTTTTGCACAGAGTTATTTATGAGAAAATATGAAGAATTAGGTCACATGCGTCCAGCACCCCCTACCAAGGAACTGACGTATTACCTTCCACATCACGGCATCGAGAAACCGGACTCCACCACAACCAAGCTCCGCGTCGTATTCAACGCCTCCTCTATCACAAGCTCGGGCAAAAGTCTTAATGATCTCATGCATTGTGGACCAAATCTACAACAAGACCTACAAACTTTGATCTTAAAATGGCGACAGTACAACTATGTATTTACAGCGGATATTGAAAAAGCATTCCGCAACTTATTTATTAATAAATCACATCAAAATTTACAGCGTGTTCTTTGGAGGGAATCACCGAGTTCAGATATTCAAGAGTACTGTCTCACGACGGTCACATACGGAACTAAGGCCGCGCCGTACCTAACCATGCGGACCCTTAGACAGCTAGCTATAGATGACGGCGAAAATTATCCGTTAGCCGCAATAGAGTTACAAAAATCATTTTATATGGACGATTTGTTATCGGGCCATAACTGTGAAGCGACAGCAAAATTATTAATAAAACAATTAATTGACATTTTGAAAGGAGCAGGCATGAATTTAAGAAAATGGTCCAGTAATCAATCTTCAATTTTATCAGATTTATCAGAAGATCAATTAAATTCTACATTCGAGTTTAAATGTAAAGAGTCGAGAAAAACTCTCGGATTACAGTGGAACCCCGTAAATGATGTTTTTACATATCAAAATAAATTAAGTCATGAAATAAACATAAAGCAAACTAACGGCAAGTTCTAGCAGAAATTTCTCAGATTTTCGACCCCATAGGTTGGCTATCGCCTATTACTATCAGAGCAAAATTATTTTTTCAAAAGCTGTGGAAGGAAGAAATATCATGGGACAGTGAATTAGTCAGTGATTATCAAGTGGAATGGAATCAGATTAGACGAGATTTAAATAATATTTATCAGTTTAAAATACCAAGACAGGTTGGAAATACAGAAAAATCTATCATATTGCATGGTTTCGCAGACGCTTCCGAAAAGGCATACTCCTGTTGTGTTTATGTTGTATCCGAACATAAAGGCGAGCACACATCACGTCTATTCACTGCTAAAACAAAGGTAGCGCCCTTAAATAAAAAAGTTTCGTTACCGCGCCTTGAGTTGTGCGCCGCAGTTCTGTTAACACAGTTATTAAAAAAGATTAAAGAAACCTTAATTACAGACGATGTTACTATTTACGCCTGGACTGACTCAATGGTTGTTCTCGGTTGGCTGAAAGGTGACATATCTAAATGGAAGCAGTTCGTAGCTAATCGCGTGCAATTTATTAATGACGTCATTCCAGCTACACACTGGCATCATGTATCAACTAAAGATAACGCAGCAGACTGCGCGACGCGTGGAATATCAGCATCACAGCTACTTGGGCATGATTTATGGTGGTCAGGTCCAAAATGGTTGTTAAATTTTAATCCTAGAAACATGATAACAATTAATTATAGCACTCCAAAAATAGAAATAAGAGCACACGCAAACGTTGTCTTACAATCAAGTGGATCAGAATCATTCATTAATAATTTATTAAATATATATAGCTCTCTCACTCACGCTACAAGAGTGTTATCATGGGTGTTACGTTTCGTGGGTCGCGTGCGCAATGACTGTAATGTGACTCCTGCCGTAACATTGACCGCCTTGGAAATAAATAATGCATTTAATTTAATTATCAGGACAGTACAAAAACAAGATTTTGATAAGGAATTAAAAGAAATTAAAAATTTTAATCACGTTGGAAAGAACAGCAGCATCTTGAATCTTAATCCCTTTATTGACAGAAATGGAATATTAAGAGTAGGCGGTCGGTTAAGCAATTCTAATATTAGTAGCAGTGCAAAGCATCCAATAATTCTACCAAATAAGAATTGTCTTACGCAATTAGTCATTAATAAAGCCCATCTAGCAACTTTACACGGAGGTCCCAAATTAACATTGTCATTAGTTAGAGAACAGTTTTGGATTATAAGTGGCCTTAGAACGGTAAAACATCAGTTACGCAACTGTATTACGTGCCGTCGATTCAGTAAAGAGAACCGACATCAAATTATGGGGGACCTCCCTGGCCCAAAATACAGCCGTCTCGTCCATTTACTCATACGGGCGTAGACTTCACTGGTCACGTTGAACTGAAGGCAAACAAAGGCCGTGGTATAAAAACCTTGAAGGGCTATGTAGCAGTATTTGTTTGTCTAACAACAAAGGCTATACACCTGGAATTGGTATCGGACTTGAGTACTCAGGGGTTTCTTGCAGCGTTCCGTAGATTCATAAGTCGTCGAGGGACACCACGGCACGTGTATAGCGACAACGGAACCAACTTCGTTGGTGCAAGCAAAGTTTTAAAAGCAGAATACAAAGAAATCATTAACAGCCTAGACTCGCAATTTTTCGACAATATTCAGGACATGGACATAGATTGGCATTATAACGCTCCCGCATGGCCCAGTGCTGGGGGACTGTGGGAGGCGGCTGTGAAGAGCACAAAACATCACCTTTTACGTATAGTCGGACACCAGCTACTTACCTTTGAAGAGTACAGCACTCTTTTGCACCAAGTAGAAGCGTGCCTGAACTCGAGGCCTCTCTGCGCACTTACTGAAAATGTAGAAGATATAATCCTAACACCAGGTCACTTTTTGATCGGTGGACCCTTATTGTCCCGTCCACAGTCTGAAACAGAAAACATTACCTTATCACAACGTTGGAGCCTTGTACAAAATTTAAATAAGCAGTTTTGGAAAGCATGGTCGCGCGAGTATCTTCAGCAGCTACAAACACTATCAAAATGGATGACACCGACTCCGAACCTGAAAATAAATTATATTGTATTAATAAAGGAGGAAAATTTACCACCCGGCAAATGGGCCTTAGGCAAGGTGTGCGAGTTGCACCCCGGCAAAGATGGCTATATACGAGTGGTATCACTGAAAACTAAAAATAACTGTATTAAACGTCCTATAAACAAATTAATTTTATTACCTGTCCAAAATGATAACGTAACACAAGACAGAGAAAGTAAATCAAGGCCTCAACGTCGCTCTATTACGAAGACAAGTAATCCTAAGATAAGTTTATTTCACAAATTATTTTATACTTTTATGATATTTACATGTATAATACCAAGTTATCAATCACTTACCGCAAGCCCATACAATATTACCGCACTGCCAGAAAATCAAACGTTATATTTCGATAAGACGTCAGATCTTCAATATATTAGAGATGACTGGAAACTTATCATTTATTATAATATGACGTCGTACTGGAACGGAGTTTCAGATATCAGAAAATATGTCACCCATATAAAAGAAATTTGTATGGACACCAAATATCAACATACGCAATATAGAACATTATCACTACAATTAGAACAACAGCTTAACGATATAGATCATTATAATATCATATTGCTTCGAAATTTTAATCATAAAAGACAACGACGAGGGCTTATCAACGGAATAGGCTACGCATCAAATTACCTGTTTGGCGTTTTAGATGACAGGTTTGCGCAGCAGTATGAACAAGACATTGAAAAAATTACACAGCATGAAAATCATTTACAAAACTTGATTAAAAATCAAACAAGTATAATTGAAGCGGAATACAACATTATACAGCGAAATGAAAAGATGATGAAGCAGCAGTTTGAAAGCATCAAACAATATATCACCACATTAACATTAGAAGTAGAAAGGGTCCAAGTAAGCAACAGTAATAATTTATACATAGTGTCATCGTCATTAGCAGCAAACGTTATTTTGACAAATCTTCAACGCATACAAAGCACGCTCTTGAACACCGTGACTGATATCAACCATGGCAGATTAGATACACATATGCTGTCCCCGGAACAATTACAATACCAACTTGACGTCATAGCAGGCCATTTAAGCAGCGATCTCGCCTTACCTATCAAAGAAAATATTTTGGACATTTACAAGTTATTACGTGTGTTTACAAGGGTTACAAATAACTACCTAATAATAGAAGTTAAAATACCTATCGTTAGTAACGAAGTCTTTGAATTGGACCGACTAATTAGCATTCCTCAAATACGAAACCACGATATGTACCAAATTGTCCCAGCAGTATCATACATCGCCTATAACTTAAGAAAGGATATAGCACTTTTTTTGACAGGAAATGACCTTCATACATGTTTTGAGTTGCCAGCATCCCTACTGTGTCATCTATCTCAGCCATTTTATAATATGAAGCTTGAGCAATCTCTATGCAATATTAAATTCATTAACGCCGTAGCTAATAAGGATCGGTCTCTCTGTAAACCGCTAGTTACGGCATGTAAACAAACATGGATCAAGTTGCAAGCCGATAACACGTGGATCTTCATATGTTGTCCCGAATGCAATGTACGCATTTTATGCCCGTCAGGTGTAACAATGAAACAGTTGAACGGCCGAGGTATTATTAATATAGGTCAAGGTTGCACGCTTAAAAGCAATGAACTAACTATATTTGCTCATAATCACTTTTTAAATCATATAAATATAAATCAAGCTATCTCTGTACCAGAAGTGTCGTCTATGCTAAATCATATCATGAAGGATACCACCATCAACTTTACGAAAATCGAAGACCATATGACTTATTATCACAAATTAAGCAGACAGTTAAATGAGTTAAAGGAACAAGCTGATAATAAATTTACCGTACACGAGTACCATCATTATGCAATGTACGGTATCTATGTCTCCATCATAATAATATTTTTTGCCATCGTCTTTGTCTTCGTTCTGCGCAAGATTAAGCAACGTCGTCTGCTAGATGCAGGCCACAACCAGCAGCAGCCTCGGGCCGCGGCCGGGGTGGAGACGCCCCGGACGGACGCGCTCGACCACGGCAGCAACAGTGATGTGGTTAGTGAAGTGGTCGTATCGGATGAATCGCGAGTGAGAGTGCGACATAATTATGCGGTCGTGAGTAAATCCAAAATAGCCCCTAAACTTACAAGGTTCAGACTGGACAGTGATAGTCAGTAATAATAGTTATATTATATACTTTAAAAAAAGTAATGTTAATTAGGTTTAAGTGAATTGGTATCACCTTGTATCATTATCACCATTTTATATCATTTAATAATTATTTCATTAGGCGTGTTAAAATATCTTTCAATCCATTTTAATATAGTTTTTATTCTTTATTTTTGTTTCTTCTCGGTGTGCCAATATGTACGATTCCGCACATTTATAAATTGCAATATTGCACCTTTACTTGCACGCGCACATTTTAATTTAATTAAATCAGTCGAATTTACGTAAGCACTCGACACGGTTGTATCATTTCGGCTCCCTTACATCATTAAAATGAAAATGAAAATGAAAATGAATGAAATGAAAATAACTTTATTCAAATGCACTTAAAAATAAGTAGTTTTGAATCGTCCAACATTTTTTCCTACCACCCATTCAGGACGTCTTTTAACTGACAAGAAGAATGGGCGCAAGAAACTCGTCAGCTTTAACAGAAGTAACGACATTTACAATATAATACGTCGTCACCATATACAATCCACAAAAAAAAAAAAAACAAAATTATTTTGTTATGACAATACTAATAGTGTTATGATATCATTATTTCGTTGTTTCGTTGATTACAACAAAGTCAACAAGTATCTGTACTTACTTAAAGTAAGTATCCCAAAACATTGCAATAACATACAGGGAATAAACGACAAATTTAAGAAAACAACAAGATTTATGTTTAGTTTTAGCCAATACTGAATACTGAAGGTTAGAGCAGACCCATTTCCCAAGGCAGCACCCGTTCACGAGCATGACGCATGATACAGCCATCGCTTCGCTCAACCATATCTTAGGGAACGTAACGATCCGCACCACATGCCACCACCCAAGAAATGTATTAAGAGAGCATGTCATACTCTTATCTACCAGTAATAAATTAGTTTTAAAAAATTAAAAAATGCTAATGCTGTATGTTACAACCTGTAATAAATAGTGTCATGTTGAAATGACACATATTACTTCCATGCATCGCGATCTATTAAATAGTCGTTGACCTTGTAATAACCTTTGGACATGAGCTTATTTTTAACATACATTTTAAACTTATGATAAGGCAAATCTACTATACTTTGTGGAACTTTATTAAACAGTGCTATACCTTTCCCCAAGAAAGAGCCTCCTGTCTTTTGAAGTCTAAATCTTGGAACGGCAAGTCTATTCTTATTTCTGGTGTTAAAGCAATGTACGTCGCTATTTTTGACAAAAGTATTGTAGTGTTTTCGTATTATTTTACCCGAACATCCTTCTTATCATGAATATCATCTTAAGTGTGTAGGACTAACCCCTACAACCATATGATTGTGACAATAAACGTGATTATTCTTTGGATAACTTTGTATAGCCTTAACTTTATAATTTAGTACTGGGTGATATTAAAAGAAAAAATACTTGTTTCGTTATTTTCTTCAAAGAATATAGTACTTATATAAAGTTGGATGTTACTTCTAAAATAATGATGTATAAGCATCTCCAAGAAGCTTTGAAATGTTCAGACTTACATTATACTATTCAATTAACTGGTAATTTTTTGAGGCTATTTATCCTTACATATCAGAGATATGTAAAAAAATGACATGATGTAACCCCAACTTTAAAGTGCAAAAACAAATATGTTTTATGTGAAACTACAGAGATTCTTCAAGTATCATTAGATTTCTTCCATGAACGTGCTATTTAAATTGAGGTCTGAAATACATTAAAGTCTGCCAGTCTTCTTTTTGTGATTGTCTTAATCTACACATTGTTTCTCATACACCATTCAGTTACTTCATACATTAGAGGTGGCAAGACAGTTAAAAACCTGCCTAAACTGTTAGTACAGTTCTGTTGCGAAACTACACGTGAACAAATACACACCAATTGGTTTCGCAGTAGATGTGTGCTTAAGCTTGTATAGATAACAACCCTTACTAATAAAAAAACTCTACTCGTTTAAACAAATACTTTAAAAAAAAAAATGCGTAAACGTTTACGCAATGGCGCCCCGTAACATAACTTACTTAGGCGGTTAACCCACTGCACGGCACCCCGTCGCGTAGCGCGGGGCCGCAGATTTTACCATTGTATGCAAGAATCTCAATTTATATAGAAAACACGCCTATGACAACACACTGCCGACGCAGCAAAGCGCGGGTAGGCGCCCCGCGCGCAGATTCTGCGCGGGAGCGCGGAGCCTTGTCGTCTTGTATTGCTACTCCGCGTGGAGAAGCAGATTACACCGCAAAGATAGGCAGATCTGCGCCTCCGTCCCCGCGTACGTTTTCTGTCGCTACGCGTACCGCGGCGGGACGCATCTCCAGTGTGTGAATCGCCTTACCTACTTCATTGTGATGAAAGAGCTACAAAAGCAGTTTGAAAAGTATACTACATAAAAAAATAAAAATTTTGAATAATATGAAAAAAAATCCTGACCTACAGTAAAAGTACGGTGAAAGCGATATATATGCGACGTTGTCGTAAATATCAATTATGTTCAGGGATACCAACAATTTTATTATGCTATAAACATTCTTTGTCTACCTTGAAACGACCTAATAAAACCCAAGTCAGATAATTAAATGTTATCTCCTAACGATCAAAGTAAGTAATAACCACTTGTCGATGAAAAGAAAATTGTATTAAATCATCTTTTACTTACATACGGGTGGAAGAAGGGGTAGGTATACAATATCTCTACTCATATACATCACAGTATAATGTATATACGGTGTCTATTCTTTATACACTTGCTTATATTAAAGTATTTTTTTCAATAATAATTGGAAATTTTATTATCTTTTAGGACCCGCAGGAAAAGGGGAACATGTGAGTTTCTTGCATAATCAGTTTATTACTATCACATTAAAATACGAATATAAATTAAAACTATATAAATATAAAAAAGCTGTAGAGTATATTTGTTTGAACAACATAATCTCTGGTATTGCCACTCAGATTTGTAAAAATATTTTTTCATTTTATAGCCCATTACTTAAAGTAATGAAAACAAGGGGCTCGGGGCAGTTTATTGTGTGACAAAGCCTAATTTCAAGCGGACTAAGTCACGGGCAACAGCTAGTTATCAACAAATCAATAAGAACCGGAAGTAAATATTAAACTGCTCTTATTGTTCAATCCTTCAGAATACTTGTTAACATTGTCCTACCCAGCTTTAGTATGTAGTTTTTGCGTGAAAGCGTCATCACAAATTTACTTCCTTTTAGAAATGTCAAAACACATTTAAAGAGTCACAAAATTTCATAGTATTTTTTTTTACATTATGTTTTTATGTAGATTAAAAAGGGTTAAAATTCAATCGAGCTCTACTCAATGACTTTATTACTTCCATTTTTTCGCGATTCTGCCTTTTGCACCGATGGTCCTGGGTTCGAGTCCCGGAAGGTGCAGATGTTTGTGTAATGAATACGAGTCATGGGTAATTCAAATTATTTTTATTAATATTACATATTTATGTACGATATAAGTTTATCTATCCGTTACCCTAGTATCATCCATAAAACGAGCCTTACAGCGCTTATTTGGGCAAGGCTAATAAATGTGAAAATAAGAATTATTATTATAATTATTTTGCAATATATATTTTTTATTGAAATGAAACGCTAATTTGACAGTTTATTAACATTTGACAACAGCTGCAAGGATCTATTTTATATAATAAATCTAATCTGTCTTCTATAAAAATCATGACGTTTGACGGCTCGCTAACTGGCCTCGTTAACAGTTTCGCTGTCGAACTTAAACTGTCGAACGTCGTCTTTGTTTGACGAACGTTTGTTATTAATTAGAAAGTAGGTAAGTACTTCTTCCTTTTTTGAACTCAACCGTTAAGTATTATGCAAAATAATATAAACTCATTTGCAATAAAAACGGGCACCTAAGCAATGAACCATTTTAAATGTTAATATTGCTTTGTTTGATAATTATAAGTAGTTTTATCCTCACAATTTGGTAAATTAATAAGAAAATAATCGTTTTCATCGGTATTTTATAAAATTTTGATACAATTTATGGGAAATAATGCTAAACCTCACTAGTAGTGTATGTTCGCTAGTAGTGCATATGCTCATGAAGTAAAAATAAAAAAGTTTTTTTTGTTTGTTTTTCTTTAATAAAGTAAAAGCAGATAAATGTTCAGTATCGAGTGTGACCCCCTCTAGCTAAAATCACAGCTTGAATTCGTCTGGACATGCTAGCGAGTATATCCCGGATACTTGCTTGCGGAATACGTTCCTACTCCGCAGTAATCACATTCTTAAGCTCTCTGATGGTCTGCGGAGCCGGTTGTACTGATCTCACACGCCGTTTCAGAACGTCCCAGACATGCTCTATGGGATTGAGGTCGGGACTTCGAGCTGGCCAATCCAAACGACGAATGCCGACCTCTTGCACATACACTTTAACATCGCGAGATCGGTGGGCGCGAGCATTGTTGTCCATAAAAATCGAGTCTTCACCTAGAGCGGATAATGCGGGTTGTGCATGAGGAATTAGAACTTCCGTTATGTATCGATGCCCAGTCAGTGAGCCGTTTTCAATGAAGACTAACTCTGTACGATCCATTGAATTTATTCCTGCCCAAAACATAACAGAGCCCCCACCATAAGGTTTGATTTCTTCGAAACATGCCTCTGCAAAGCGTTCTCCTTGTCTTCTTAGCACTCGCCGACGTCGATCTTCACCGAACAGAGATATCCTGACTTCATCAGAGAACAAAACCCTATTTCAATCTTCTTGAGTCCATGATTCACATTTTCTAGCGAACCTAAGCCTGCGAACTCGGTGCTCACGGAGTAATTTTGGGCCGTGGGCCGGGCGGTGACTGCGTATATTGGCAGCGAGAAGCCTCTTCCTGACCGTCCATAGACTAATATGCACAGTTCTTACTTCTTGGAGGTTGTTCTTAAGATCCACATTTGAGGATCCGCGATTTCTCAATGCGCGACTCACAAGAAAACGATCATCCAGTGGTTGGGTACATGGTTTTCCTCCAGAACCAGGCCTTCTCTCAGCGGAACCAGTCTCCTGATATCGCTGCCAGGTCCTTTGGACCGTCGAGCGACTAACATTTAGCCTCCTAGCCACGAAGCATTGGCTGAAACCCTCTTCAAGCAGCGCGATAATTTTGGTAGCTTTTACCACTTTATCTACCATTTTTGATACAGCCAAACAGCAATAAATAAAGCTTTGACAGTCAAGGATATGAAATTAATCGATGAAAATTGAATAAAAGTTATAAAAGTCGATGTTAACTTCTGGAACTTCGCGCCAAAAATGTAGGATAAAAAGGGGTTTTCTGTAAAAATGAGCATCAAATGAAAATTTGAATTTAGAACGTACTTTTTTAAACACCACGGCATTTTTAAAACCGGCCAGTAACGTGTACAAACGTTTGAAACCTTTTTTGTATTGTATCTTTTTAAAGATGAATGAAAATCAAAACCGCCCGTTTTTTTTGCAAATGAGTGTATAATTGAGCGAAGCTCTCTTTTAGGCAACTCACAAATTTCGCTTGTCTCCCTCCTGCTACTTAACGGTTCAACCGATTTGAACGAATTTTGGCATGAACATACATGATTATAACCTGACGGACATAGGCTATGTAAAAAAAATATAGACTTTACCATGGAGGAATAATCACCGAACGAAAAATTCAAAAGCTGATCACAGCCAAATCGCTGAGACTACATTGATGAAATTTGGCGCCAAAACTCACAAACGAAGGTAAGGTTGTGCTTCGCTCAGTATTTGCAAACAGCAGCATGCATTGCAGACCTAGTATAATTAAGTCGGTAGTCCACAAAACGCATCTAGGCCCGCAGAAGCCATATGTTATTTAACGATTCGCCTTGCCATTAAATTGAGTTCTTGGATAGGAACGCAATTCTTGTTTAAGAAATTCACAACCCGGAGGCGGATTTTTCCTTATTTTTGTTGCCTTCGCTATCTTTTATGTATGGTATTTATTAATGATAGCATTGTAACCGGCATTGCATAAAAAAACAAACATACTAATGACAACCCTCGGGCATATCGGCTCCCAATTATAATTGTGAGCTACATTCATCAGGATGGACAACAATTATCGAGTAAACTATGATACAATTCATTCATAAATATATAGAAATAAAGTATATAAGACAACCGGACAAACGGATTTCTTTCATTAATTACCACTTTTTGTGGAGGTTTTGTTTAACTTCGTGAGTTATATGTACTGCATGAATCAAATCACTTCGTAACCCTGGAGAACTGTACAGATTCGGGCGACTTGAACTACACGATGGTGGATACTGTCCGTATTCTTACATATTCGTTCGTATATTACAGAAAGACTGAAGACCCTGCCACTTTGCTTGGCATTCTCGGACTGTAAGAAGGACTTTGATTTTTGAGCAGTGCTCTAGTCTCTCCAAAGGTACCATATATATTAAAGGCATCTCGAATTAGTAAGTCTGTCAAACACTTTGTCAATCCATTTATTGAATCAGACCTCAAATGCCATTTAACTGCATCGAAATGAGACAGGGATATGCTAAATCTCTAAAACAACTGATGCGCTGAAGGATAGTTTTAAGCTTCTGAGTTGGAATAGATACGACTTCAATATTAATGACTTGTAAGTACTTAACACATCGACGGTTTGCGCGTTAGGCGTAGATAAAGCATTATGGGTCGTTCTTCTTTTTTACCGACAGTGAAACGATGTTTTTCTGTTTTTTTGGTTTTTGAACTATCCATAATTGTGGTTTTTGTGTGGAATTTAAAAGAAATTGCATCTGTGTTGTCATTAGGACTAATTAAAGTTTCCTTTGCGGCAAATATTAATTCTTTTTTAATGTTGGTTTTTTTTTAAATATATGACAGAGTGGCCTTTTTCTGTGGAGACCACATTTCGGTTTACCACTCTGTCACGGCATTCTACGGAAAACAAACGAAAAAATATGTTGGTTGGAGAAAATGAAAAATTACAGAATATTAATAGATAAGAAAAATATGGACGTTTACCTAAACCGAATTAAAAAGCCGTAAATATCAACACTCCAACGAGATGCCATAATAAGACGAAGGACAGACCATTGTCGGTAAAAAAGTAGAACGACCATTATATCAAAATCTACAGGTATAAATTAATTGGCAGCCCGTTTCATTTCTATTTCCACGCCCATTTTCTGCAGTTTAGCTAAAATTAAATTATAAACATTATAATACTTTCTTTGCTCAACATAAATACAAAATTGCAATTGTAGCGTTGTTAATAATTAAACTTCGCGAAACAATATTAAATGTTATTTGCTTTTCCTGACATAAGTCTCGGGAACTGAGAAATATGAGTCTTTTGAACCAAGCAGTAATGAAGCTTTCAAAATCCTACATTTGAATAACATATCTTACAAATGATGTACTTACGCAATGCTTTATTATATGTTATAAGATTTGTATGTCGCATAAATACTTTTTGAATTTATGTTTACTAACTTTTATGGTGCTGTGCAATAATGAATTTAATGTTAATGACATTTAAACCTCGATCTACCATTCTAATAGATAATGTGTCGTACTTGATAATAATAGTAATTAAAAGGTATTCTTAATTTTTGTATTTGTTTTATTGGATGTTGTAGGAAGTAATACCTAGAACATGAAGAGTTAGCGCTGGCGTCGTCAGCCTGATTAACACTAAAAAATATTCTACGAGTTTTATCAAGTTCTAAGTAGCTCAATAAAAAGAGGGGATACTCACCCAGTTAGCGAGAGCATGTGGGTTCGAGTCCATTCAATACCTTAGACTTTTTTGGAAGTTGATTTTTTATAGATATAAAATCTTGCATATTCTTATTTTAACAATATACTCAATTGAACTATTCTTCCTGTTATTTTATTGATATTCATAGTATAAAACTTTTGTACCAACTTCATGATGGAGATGCGGACAGACAAAGTTCAGGGAAAGATTATATTGATTATACATATATAAATCAGAGGGTTTTGTAAATATAAAAAACAAAGGATAGTTATACGATCTGTCATTCTGATTTTTGATTTCCTATTTGAATATACTAGTATTAAATTTTGTGACCAAATTTTGCATGCTACTTTGGTTGAATTGGCTGAGCAGGTTTATATACAATTTTTGTTATTGTATCTTATTCATAGTCAAAATAAATAATGTCATTCTCATGTCATGTCTCATGTTTGTAGATCAGGTACCACTGAGAAATATAAAATGAGTTCCCAATATCTAATTAGAAGAGCGTTCAAAAGGATCCTATCAATAGTACCTATTCCTCCATCTTCATCAATAAGCATTGTATCATTCCAATTCCAAGCTCTACTCGATTATTCGATTTACCACCTGGCTTCATTAGCACCATTAAACGGTACCACTATGTAGCGTTTGCACTATTATACTGATTTGTAATAAATTAGATGCTTTATTTATCGACACACAAATTGCCTTAACACTGAAACTTAACCTAAAGAAATGTAAATATTTTACACAAAAAGAAAAAGAACTACTTAAGATTGCAAATTTTGGCCATGTTTTTTTTTAATTTATGTAGGACTTATTGTAACCTCTTTGCAAGTTTTTGTTTAGGTAAATTTCATTAACTATTCTTTCCTGTATTTAACGAATACAGAACAAAATAAATTAATAAACTGTCCGGTGGAATTGATTTATTTAATTGTAGTAAAAAACACACTTAAAAACATAAAGATCTTCATATATATTTGTTTTTATGTCACATATTTAACTCGTTAAAGTACACGTCTTTTAAATTATATATCTAGGCCGGCCATAAGTTCTGTTACAAATGAAAATGCATTTTTTATGAAGTAATGTAATATTACTAAAATTTATATGTTCATAAATAAGTACATATAAATTTTAGTGATATTACATTTCTTCATAAAAAAATAAATCATTCAAATTATATTAAAATGATTTTTTAATTTTTGCCGAGGCTTTAATAAATATTAAAGCCCCGGCAAAAAATACAAAAATATTAAATTCGAAATGGCCACCTTTGGTTTTTATAAGGGCTTTTAATTTGTCTGGCCACGAATTTATGGATTTACGCACTGTTTCCGTGGAAAATTTCGCCAATGCTTGCCTCAGAGATTTTTTAAGAGACTCGATGTCGCCGTGTCTTTTAGAGCAGGCCATGTCCTCTAAAACTGACCATAATTTGTAGTCTAAAGGGTTTAGGTGTGGGCTCGGTGAGGGCCATACTTCAGGCTTATAAAGTCCGGAAAGTCGGTTTCAAGTCAGGCTTGGGTAGTTCGTGCCTTGTGACCAGGTGCAGAGTCCTGCTGGAAAGCCCACGGTACATTTTTAAAGAGTGTATTGCTGAGAGGTTTTACAACACGATCTCAGACTGTCTCTTGATACACTTTGGCTGAAGTTTTCACTCCTTTTTTACAAAAATGTAGCTTTGATAAGACACGCCCCACCAAACCATTATTGTACATAACAATATTTTTTGCTGAAGATGTTGATTGGTGTCATTATTATCTTTATTTGTTTATTACTATGAATAATTGACCTAACAAATTTAAGTCCTATAGTTGTTTTAATATAGAAATAAGTTGACTGTTGTTATTCTTTTTCAATAAAAGAAAAAAGAATAAGTGGCACGTCAAAGAGCAATTTTTTGTGTAATGAGAATTTGTTATTACTATTGGTTATGGCAATAATAATTATTATTTTCAAAATACTTTAAATGGGTATATTGCTAGCTAGGCATCTAACGTTTCTTAAAATTGCTACCTGACACCGTATATTATATTCTAAATTGCCATAAAGAAGTTTTCTATATTTTCTTTGACAAGCTTTGAAAATATTGGCAGCATGAACTACATTTTATTCAATAATTAAGCTATTCTGTTTACGTTAAAATTACAAGAAAATATATTGAAATCGTCAAATTTAATGTACTATTAAAATATATCAATAATTAAATTGAAAACTCAACAAAGTAAAATTACGAACAGAAATATTGACACAAAGAAATACTTATCGTCAAAAGAACTACATTACACAGGTTGTTGGAGCTGTCAGGACCTGCAATACCTTTTCAATGAAACTCTTTGAAAAAGAGACGATTTAATATTTCTCTTCGACTGTACGAACCAGACCACTACTTTGGGTCTGTTGGGTCAGTGGTATCAGTATAACGGATAGATTTTTTCACGAACTCAATGACGTAGAAAAGCTTATGGTGCCTTCTTGGTTTCATGCATTAGTGACAATATATTCAATCGAGCGTTGAATTTTTGCATTTATTTAAATTTATAGGCGATGGATCTCTCTGTAAAGATAATTTGATAACGTGGGAACAAGGTAAAACACGAGACTTATACCACATCCTGTGGTGTATAATATTATTAAAAGCATCTTTTATCTACAGACACATAAATTATGATACTTTTTTGGACTGCAAGACTTTAAGTTTGCTGTGCCAGTTAGGATACATAGCCACAGTAAACATTTTACTTATAATAAAGCAAATCAATGGCAGTAAAAACAGTTTTCTTATATTTTAGTAAATGATTCAATCACATGTGCCGAAAATAATATTTTCTTAGATTGAATATCAGTATGATTTTTAATAAGTATTTCTTTTCAGTACCATTACTTTTGTTTGTTTTGATAAAATATTATACCTGATCGTAATACAAATAATTATTTCCTTGAATATCAAGTAATTTTTTGACGTGACAACGTCTTATAAATTGGTTTGCCGGGTGACACTTCAAGAAACTGCGTTACGCTCCGCTCACGTTATGCGCTTACAATGAGAGCGAGTGAGAGGCACGCGTCCTTTCCACTCGGGCATGGTTAGCCCGCCTAAGAACGAGAGAGACAGACATAAAAAGTGGAAGGGACTCGTGCCTATAAATTAATGTTTTAAATATAATTCTTTGTATAAATAAATGTTTTAAATTGTTACTATTATTTCATCCTTCTTCCTACTATACGAATGAATATTCACATTAAAATTATTTTACCACTCAAAGTCGTTGTCACGTAAAACTTTCGCCCGTATACCGACTTTACAGGCAACCAACCAGTTTTTTCTTTGATAGAAATCACTCTATATTATTCCAAGATCGTGTGCAATAAAAAAAATACAAAAAAGCGATACTTTGAAATAAGTTAATTATGCTGAAATGAAAATATTTTTTCTTCATAAAAATTGGCTATACACATTATTTTGAATATGAGTAACACAACTCAGGAAAGAACTAAGGTGTTAATAATCGTCCTATAAAAATTATTATTTCGTTTTAAGTGATGTTATATTCAGCTAAAGAATACTTTATTATTTCAAATATAATAAGCATTACTAGTCACGCTGCTAATCTAAATTTTTGACTTGAGGTGCGAGGTGCTAAGTAGGTATGTAATACGACAATGCGAGCAACAAACGCGAACTTATGAGGACTCGGAGTGGAAAATAATGGAAGGGACACACCTACTTGATGCTACTGGTATATTTGGTGGCTGGTTCAGCTACTGCGGTGGCTCCTCCGAAGACCAGTCGAAGATCGTCAGCGACGCTTCACTACTTTAAGGAGATTGTTCAAAGCCCCGGGGCGGGTTAATTAAGCAGATTGCGAAAAAGGCTAATTAAAAGCGGCAGACGACGTTGCGGTGCGATTATCGAATCGCCATCTTTTTTGCGCTGCCATTGCCGCCTTAAGTGCGGGAGTGGGGTGAAGAACAAGGATTTCATTAGATCAATAATTACCTAGATTTAATTAGATCAATATCAATTTAAATAACGGTGAAGTTAAACAACAAAAAAAAAAATAAAAAAATGGCGATTTTTGCTTGATGTACGAAAATATTATTCCTACGATTTAGATAACTTGAGTCAAATTAATATTGGGGTAGGTATACAGATTTTCTTAACCTTCTAGCTTGAGAAAATGTTTACTATATCTAGCAATAATGATTTTAGTTCTTATACTTCCGCGCACACTACACATTGAAATAAAACTTTTTTACCGTCACGTCGAACGGCAAGATTAAAATAATATAAATAATAAAATTATCAGGTAAAATAATTTTTATTTTAATATTGATTTTATTCGATTTCGATTCGATAGAAATGGTTCTAAGTGCAAATAAATGATGTTTTGGTTTTGATATATTACTTTTTCAAAATACCTAATTATAATATAAATTATCATATATGAGTCAAATAAAACAATATTCAGATTTTAAGTTTTTGTAGAAAAAGTGACGACATGACATTTAGTCATGATTTGTATTTTAAATATTTTATTATATGATCAATTTAATAGAAAAAATACTAGAGATTGTGACTTTTTAGTTTAAAGTAGGTATATTTATATTATTTATTTATTTATTTTTATTTAAAAATCTTTATTGACCATAAATATAAAATGGTACAAAAGGCGGACTTAATGCTAATTGCATTCTCTCCCAGTCAACCTTTGGGAAAAAGAAACTTAAATGCGGATACAATAGAGATATATACTTAAACTTATCAGTTTAACATACATATTACATTATATACAAAACATACATTACGTATATAACTATATTACACTACATATATAAACCAAATATATATATATATATATATACAACTAAATACATTAAATAAGTTACAAAAATATGATGATTCCATCACTCACTCAAGGTTTATAGCAATTTTACTATTACTATAAACCTTCAGTGAGGAAAACGTGAACTTTCTTTTTAAACGTAATCCTACTGGGAGAGCTACGAATAGAGTCTGGGAGGCCATTCCAGAGACGTATAGCTTGAAGTGTGAAAGAATTTGACATAAAACCAGAACGGTAGAGAGGAATAGACAGAGCAAGAGAATCAGCAGAGCGAAGTTGGCGCTTATGAGAATTACACAAATAATTAAATTTGCATATCAAGTATTCTGGGTAGTGGGGATTATTAACTATAGAGTACAGTGAACTAAGTAGTCTCGACTGCCTGCGCTGACGAATGGGTAGCCAATTGAGTTGCGATCGGTAAGCAGAAATATGATCATATTTCCGCAGGCAGAAAATAAAACGGATAGCATTGTTGATAAGGCGGTCCAGTTTATTAAGAAGCTCTTCATTTAAGTCAGGATAACAGACATCAGCATAATCAATGAGTGGGAAAATGAGGGAAATAACTAGTGCAGTCTTAGTTTTGATGGGTAGAAAATTTTTGAATAGGTTTAAGAAACGTTTAAGTTTTTTAAACGTTTAAGAAAGGTTTATTATGATTTTAATATAAATCCTTTTTATTAACTAAAACACATTTGGGTCGTTCTTCTTTTTTACCGACAATGGTCTGTCCTTCGTTTTATTATGGCATCTCGTTGGAGTATTGTTATTTACGGTTTTTTAATTCGGTTCGAATAAACGTCCATATTTTTCTTATCTATTAATATTATGTAATTTTTAATTTTCTCCAACCAACATATTTTTTCGTTTGTTTTCCGTAGAATGTCGTGACAAAGTGGTAAACCGAAATGTGGTCTCCTCAGAAAAAGGCCACTCTGTCACATATTTTTTTTTAAAACCAACATTAATAAAGAATTTATATTTGCCGCAAAGGAAACTTTAATTAGTCCTAATGACAACACAGATTCAATTTCTTTTAAATTCCACACAGAAACCACAATTATGGAAAGTTCAAAAACCAAAAAACAGAAAAACGTCGTTTTACTGTCGGTAAAAAAAAAAAGCGACCCATTTGAGCAAAACTAATAAGTATAAGTTTTGCTCTTTGCTTGGCGTTTCAAAGAAGTCTTTTGAAACGCCAAGAAATTCACATTCCTTAAATAACACGTTGACTGCCACGGCTATTTTCAGAATTCCGGTCTAAACAGCCAATGTCATTAAATCATATTATATTGTTAATAACTCTTATTGTATATAGTACATAGTTATCATCAAAAAGAATAAAAAATGTATATTTAAAAAAAGGCCCCACGAATTATCTGATATACTACGAGTTTAATTGTAGCTGCACGAATATGACAAGTAAACACACTACGAGATAACTTGTAGTCGGCGTCCTAACAGAGAACGCAATCTACGAGTTAGTTCGTAGTTGGCAGTCAACGTGTTAACTATATAAAACCAGTATACCATTATATAATTATAATTGTCAATTAAGTATTATTTATTTACATTCTCATTCATTGCCTTTATAAAGTGACCACAGACACAAGACGTTTGAAGAAAAAATAGAAAGCGAGTTTAATCAACTATGCTGTCAACAAAGTTTTTAGTGATCGTTAGATAGTTAGTTCAGGTAAAATGTAAAAGGTGCCAGCCTCCAAATAAGGTCCTAAGGCTGAGTGACAGACTTTAATTACAAAAACAATTTACTTTAATTACACCAGCAGTTGGACCCCACTTGAGTTAATGGTTGTTAATGCAACCGCGACGAACCGCTTGTCTTTTAACCGGCACTCTGGACGAGCAGCTTAAAGAGTTAGTCATAAAGAAATTAGAGAGGATTTAGTCTTACAGAAAATCAAATTGGTACACAAACTACGAACGTAGTAAATTATGACAGGTGTACTAGTATACGTACTAAAACATTTTCTTACTTCTGAAGTCTTAAGGCAAGTCTTTTTTTCAGTAGTAATAAGAAAAAATATTTTTAGCTAATTATTTTTTGGCATATAAAACGTTGATTTTTGTTTTATGCGTTTTGTAATTGAATCTAATCTTTTCATATCTCCAGTGCATAGTCGTAGCTCACTCAAACAATACACTCTTCTTTATATTCTTATAAAATATGTATCCTTTGGGAACCTTAAATCGTGATAAAAAGTATAATATTATATGTTGATCTAAGATTTATCTTACCTATGAACAATTGAGAAAATTTCACTTTTGTAAACATATGTATCTATTGATACGTTTTATATTGATACTATTAAAATACTGAACATAAATATCTAATATTTTTAATTTAGCTCTGTATTAAATTAATTCGAAATGGTTTTTTAAGTAGTTAAGTTTATTTTCGAATACACCGGGATTTAAAAAACGTTTGTAGTTTTTTTTTTAATGCAGTGTTAACTTCAGCTAGCCAATTACATTGATTATATGATGTTTATAGTAAGTATTATCACAAAAAATACTTTTAAGTGAAAATTCCGACCTAGAATAAATCAGCAGGGTGTAATTTCAACATACTTTAACATTTGTACAACTACGTTATTTGGTATTTACCCCATCCCTTAATTAGGGTTAGAATTTCGAGTACCTACTCAACTCGTAAACGAAATTTAAAATGTTGAAACCAACCATTTCCTGTCTTTAGTCATTAGGACTGGACAATTATAGGATTAGGTAGAAAGCCAGGGTGAAAGTGAATGTTTTTGGGTCTGGGATTTCAGGAACGGTAACGCCCTGTTCGTTAAGCTAAGGGGGGCTCGTCGTCCCTTGTCGGGGTGTATGAATAAAATTTACCGGAGAGGCGAGATAAAGCATTTAAAAAATTGGGCCCCTAATAATTATGATGTTGTGCCATTGTATTTCTTTAATTTTTTACGTATTCTACAGCTTACAATCAACTTATTCTTTCTGTCTATAGACTCCAAGCGTAATGTTATATTACGTGATTGTGTCAACAAAAGATATACATATACAGATTTGCTAACATTTATTAAAATGTTCCGGTTTATGTGTCCGAAGATCTTCATCAGAACATCATCAACGTAGTCGAAGTCAATTAAATAGGTACGCATTATTTGGGATAATTCAAAAACTATTCGTCAAAATTTCGCTCAAATTTAAATAGGACCGCATGACAAGCACCAGCTTTCGAATTTAAAAATAATAAATAATAAAAAAATTATCTACCTATACTTATAATAAATCTGTAGAGAGGTCAATTCTGTACATGAAATATATTTTCAAAATAACTATCAGGGGGTGATAAGTGATCGATACTGATGCCAAAAATGCAATCAGTAAAATTTTTGTCTGTCTGTCTGTATGTATGTTCCTTATAGAAGCAAAAACTACTCGACGTATTTTAACGAAACTTGGTACAACTATTTTTCATACTCCTGGGCAGGTTGTAGTTTACTTTTCATCACGCTACTATCAATAGGAGCAGAGTAGTGAAGGGAAATTTTGGGAAAACGGGAGAAGTTACTCCATTTTTAAGCTTCCGTCGCGTGTGCAGCCTTAATGGTTAAAGTTACATTGAAATCATGTATGACGGAAATATTCTACATAAAATTGTCTAAAAATATCCCGCAACAGCATATACTTTTATGGTTGACTCACAATAATACGTGTAACTCCTGATAGCTTAGCAGTTCGGAGCATTTTGATTATATTTGTTTACTCTTACGTTTATAATACTCTCACTCATCCCTAATTTAAAAAAGTTAACATTATTACCTATTCAATAAAAAAAAGAATCATAGAAATCGGTATAGAAACACCAAACTTATACATGAAATAAGCCATCGCGCCGTCGCACGTGAATACTGAATCATGCTATAAGGATTATTTTTGTGTAACGGTTGCCGCGCTCGACACGGGTCGCGGCGGTAGGGTATAAAAAGGCGGGAGGTCCGAGAGCGAGCTTCATCTTCTTAATATATAAAAATCCAGTGTTACAATGTATGTTCCCAGTGAACTCTTCACCAACTCAACCGATATTGATGAAAGTTGGCATTTATGTGTAATTTGGTCCAACTGAAGAGATAGGATAGTTTTTTTTTATAATTCATAACACAGCAACGCGTGGCCGGATCAGCTAGTAATAAATAATAACAGTGATCAAGCAGTCGAATTGAGAACCTCTTCCTTTTTATGAAGTCTGATAAAATATGTCATAATATTTATTGACCAGGAAACTTAAAGAAAATGCCATAATTCGACCAAGAACCACAAATGCCGTTAGCATGCCAATGAATGCAGCCTACACCAATGTGCACGCACTCCGCTTGACGAACTGTTAAAGTTAACTGCCATACAATGTCATTGCCGAGAGACATTTGCGGATAAACTTCGAGATATTCGCTATTTAATTCCAGAAAATGTAGTGAGGGCATTTAAAAATCACGTTCTCTCAGTGGTTTTACCCTTAGCTGTATTGAAAGGAATGGAGACTACTTGATAAATAATATACATAATATTTCTTTATAGTATTTCTTATATTCACACCAATGGAAATCCTATTTCTAGCCTATTGATTTTTAATATTTGGATAACTTATTGACATACGTATTGAGCACGAATCAAAGCAAGCATAAGAGAGTGTCATTTATTTCAAGCTGTCGAAATATGTTCATCTGTTATGGCCCTGGCATCTAAGTATAATTTAAAAAAAATCGATGATTCCTATTAGATGTTTGTGATTTAACATTCAAGTAGTTAGTTACAACTTTCAGTATTTCGTCTACACTAAAATATAGCTATGTGTTAAATGTCATTTAAACCACGAAGATTACATATATTTATTACATATTGTTACATTTTTGCCCAAAATATCGGGTCTCCTTTGTGGGAGATAACAAAGACAGAAGAGAAGACAAGAAACTACGAATCACGATATATACCAGATTAAAATGTTCAAAATTCCATTGTTATTGATTCAACATTAAGAATATATTTTCCAACGATGATGCACTTTATTTTTATTTATAGACAATATATTTTGTTCTCATTCCTGTTCTTATAACTCATTCTCAAATACAAGATCAACCTATCTTACCGCTGTACCTTACTTACTGTACCTACCTTTGTATGAAAATAAAATTCTTATTATTTATTATATTATTACTTCCGATAACAACTTCGGAAATGACAATCTATAGAAACTGTTAATTCATAACGAAGAATTCACTTACAATAAGCCCTTTCTTAACACGTAAATAGTCCCCATACAAAAGTTTCGGATGCGCCATAATGTCCAATGCGTTTTGGTATTTTTCGTTCATAATTTGGTGTAGGTTTTATCAATAATGAATAAAAAATACCTAAATATAAACTGGAACCCGGGTATGCTCGTGTACTCCCGGAAGTACACAGACTTATGAAGGAAAAACATCGTGTACACTTAACGTGTACCACGGACTCATGAGCGTATAAGTTAACACCAGTTGAATATTTATCAACCATAAACAATGAATTAGGTCTCATAAATGTTGACTACATACGAAAAAAATATCGTCATACCCTCAGCTGTAATAATACATCCCTAAAAACGTAAAATCATCACATTGAGACTCGGAATTTGAAACACTCAAAAAATAGTCGTTTTTTTGTTTTTTTTATTTATGTCTTGGCCACAATTCCAGAAAATATCACTAGCCAATTTGGTAATTTCCTGAAAATAAAGGCTATAATGTAACACAGGCCTCGTGTACCACATACGGTACACGAACTCGGCGGAACCGCTTCGCGTGTACCACATAGGGTACACTGGGCTGTTAACGTGTTAAAAAAGAAGCACATGCATAAAATCATTTTTTTTTATTATTATTATTATTATTAGACATTTAATATCTAGATTTTAATGAAAAAATTCTATTAAATATTTCTTTACATTTTCATTCTTTACAGCTTGCCTATTGTTAATAAGCCAGTCATAACATATTCCTTTATAAATATTCAGCACCAAACATCAAACACACTTTGATATCAATTTGACAACATAGTCAAAACAGTACACCATTACTTTAAAAGAACTATGTTTAACTTTCGAGCATTATAAAAGGGCATTTTATAAACACCATCCAAATTTATATATTACTAGCGGCCCGGCCCGGCTTCGCACGGGTGGACAGAATTTTTTATTTTTTTTTCTAGCATTAAATATAGCCTATGTTACTCAGCGCGAATGTAGCTTTTCAATGGGGAAAGAATTTGTGAAATCGGCTTAGTAGTTTTTGAGTTTATTCATTGCAAACCTACAAAAATACAAATCTTTCCTATTTATAATATTAGTGCAGATATTCTTTGAAGGAAGTAACGAAACAACTATTTTTTCTTTTAATATTACCCAGTACTAAAATATTTAGTTAAGGCTACACAAAGTTATCAAAGGAAACCTACCGATTATTGTCACAATCAACATGATTACATGATCCCGCCCCGCCCGCCCGTATTTCATTGATACAGTACAATGATTTTCATAAGTTGCAAATTTGAACGAAAAAAGATTAGGAACGTCAAATTGAAGAAGAGAGTTAATTTGTTCTTTGATTATAACATTATTAATCTATAACATTTTTAATAAAAAAAAATTGAACATAAAAGTAAACCATACTTTTTTGCACTAAGGCGCATTTAAAAAAAAATTATCAACTTTATGTAAAACTAGCTGACCCAGCCACGCGTTGCTTTGGCACAGTAATTTAATTTTTTAAAATAAAAGTAACCTAAGTTACTCCTTATTACAACAGCTACCTGCCAATAAAAGTCCCGTCAAAATTGGTCCAGCCGTTTCAGAGATTAGCCGGAACAAACAGACAGACAGACAGACAAAAATTGTAAAAAATGTTATTTTGGTTTATGTACCTGTACATTTTCATATGCATGTAGTAAAAAACGGTTATTTCAATATTACAAACAGACACTCCAGTTTTATTTATATGTATAGATAAATTGGTTGAAGTAAAGCAAATGGTGTTTTTAAACCACAGCAAAAAACACACGGATCGCATAGAGTATTCGAAAATCGGTATAACAAAGTAATAAATTCAAAGATACGACAATTCAATATTTGAATAATATCCAAAATTGAAGTTGGAGAAAAACATAACACTTTATAATGCTTTTTACGCATTTATTTTTAACCACTTTATTCAATAGCATTAATAAATTCAAGCTTTAGACATTTTATATTTTTCATCAAAATTATTCTAAGTGCCAAAACCACTCATTGCCACTCATTTGCCGCTAAACCCGAAACCGGAGGAAAAAATAACAAGAGTAAAAAGCTGTTATTTTTGTTCATTTTACACGATCAAGAAATGTATAAGTAATAGACTTTTATAATTTTGTGAAAAATTTTACAAGTCTATACCCAATACTCAATATTTTATTACATTTCCACAATGTTAGTTTTTATGGTTCTTAAACAGTAATTTATGTAAGTAAATTATGGATCCTGTAGGGCACAGCAAATTAGGAGAGATGAGGTCGCTTATTTTTAGTCTTAGCCGCCCTGCACACACTTTGCTTTTACTCCAACCCAATAATTAATTAAAAATCCAAACAAATACACTTAAATAAAGTTTAAAAACAATCACTTTTCTTCAAAGTGTAGGCGATTTCTCTCCAACAGTCTTGCACGTTTATGAACATTTTCTTTAATTTTATTACCTTGTTTTCACTTCGTGGCTTCGTCAAATGCAAAGATTATTGTTATTTTTAAGTTCTCAGGCTTTGGGAATCCTTCACATAAATCCGCCGTTTAATTTCGCCCTCGATTTCAATTGCAGGTGTGAACACATTTCAGTGAGTGATTGATTCCATTACGCAACTCCGCGCGCTCCATGCGTGCGCGCGCCGTCGGTGGGGCGCTTCGGGCGGTTATTGAACTGTAGGTATATTTTATCAGTAACCAGCTGTTGTAATAATTCGCTCGGACAAAACATTTTTTTGCGGAAATTTTACCTACATATATTTTTTCAACAATAAAATGTTTTTTTTCATACAAAAATTTGGATGCTATTTATAAAATGACATTGTATATAACGCATGAAAAATCATGACTCGTTGTCATGTCCCCTCATTGTCACGTTCCGCTTGGGCCGAGCGTGCAAACGAATGCAAGGAATAAGCGAAAAAGAGGCACGATCGGCCTAATTATTCGGCTTGTGACGGGTCTATCTCTCTTCCACTCCATCGGCCGATGCGTCCGAGTAGAGACAACCTAGTCGTAAGCTGTTTCGTCAACTGTTTATAAAGTGAAGTGAAAATTTAATGCGGTTTCCATATTTTATTACAACAACAATTGCGGCAAAAGAGGTAATTAATTATTATATTTTAAGTATTTGATTAGCGATATAATCTCATATGTTTGTTCTTTGATTATTAAAAAAAGTTGCAACGGTCCGCGAGTGCAGTAATAATAGGTAACGTTACAATTTTGAATAAAAAAATATTATGACTTTAAACGATCGTATAAAAAGTCAACTGCTTTTATTTAGTATTCAATGAAAAAAATAATCGTGCGTAGCTATTAATGTAATATTTAAAATTAATGTTTGACCTCACACATGTCATAATGTGATAATATAATGTGTCATGTCATAATATAATGTGTCTAAAATGACAAGTTGAACCGGCCAACCACCGTGCGAGAAAATCTTCTATAATATCAAACAGGTTAAGGCGGGCTTTTTAAAAGCAGCAATTTAAAAGTTTGCTTTATTTATCCAATTTCGTCATTACACACTCACATTTAATTGACACTGATTTGATTTTTGTTCATTTCTATAACTAATTGTTCGTGATTATATTGAAACAAATTAATTAAATTAAATTTGCAGAAACTGTAAATCATATTTAAAAATTTAAAAAAACTTATGTTTTTAACCAGAGTTTTAAAAATATTTATGTTTTAATGGCAAGTTAACACAGTACAAGGGAATATATTATTATATCAAGCAGGTTTTGGCGCGCTTTTCAAAAACATTCGTTTCATGAATTTGATTAATGATTTCAATTACATCAAGTACGTAATTTTTCATCAACGTTTTCTTATGTTGTATCACGTAAAATTATCGTCCGTAGACCGACTTTACATACAACAATTTTTTTTCTGTTATAGACACTTAAGCAGAGCTAAAAAGTTCTATTAGTAGCATCAGATCCCATAGTAAAAGTTAGGGTCTACGTTACGGTTTGGAAATAACAAATCAAAATCAACACATTCATAGAGTTTTATTTCATAAAATCAGTCTTATGTACATAGGGCATATACTTTTATACAAACAAATGTTTTATAAACAAAAAAGGGTTCACATCGAGAATAGTTTATTTACATGTAAAGCATAGTATTGATAACAAAGTTATAAACAATTTCCTTTAAGAACATATTTTAAGTTGTTGAAATGTAATTCCGAACTAAGTGTTACCTAAGCTATTGTTTACAAACCCACAAAAATGTGAAACCCAGAGTGCTTTCAATTAAGACGTTCGTTGCTGCTGCGGAGCCTGAACATGGCAGTTATCATATTGCCCTCGGGCGAATAATGGTTTTCCATACCATTGACTCAATGAGTAAATAGTGCGACGCCAGTATTGCACGCACGGCACCAGCACTTAGAGCCTGTGCACATCACGTTTTTTAAACGCACCGTGGACGCGCGCTTGTATCGATCCAAAAGCGATACTCACGAGAGACAAACGCAGCTCGACCATGAATTTATGCAGGTGTTCAAAATTATACCTTAAAATATATTTTTAATGCTTAGGAAAATGCGCTACCTATACTGGAACTCTCCTCCATTCCTCCACTTGCCCTAGTGCCCGATGGGGGATTGGAGGCCTACCCACTGAAAACCTAAGTAGTCGGGTGACAGTGTGAGGGTTCACACTGTCATAGATCCCGCGGGGCCATTGTTGGCTTTCACCGCGGGGTTCCTGGCAGGCTGGCCCGAGGGCCCCACTACGATGGGTGATGCCAGGGTTCATTTGGGCATCCTTCTAGACGGGCAAGACCGTGCAATGCCGACTCAGGACCGCCCGATCCTTCGCCAGATGGTCTTGTCTACTGTCTTGTATTCAGAGATCCTCCATTGAGGGCTATGACCCCATTCTAGCTGCCTCCAGACGCTATCTTCGCGGGGGAGGGAGGTGGAAGCACCCATACCTTTGAATACCTACATATATTCAGTATACAAACGTGACGATAACGCGCAATTGTATCGATACAAACGCATTACGAATGCAAAAAAATTGGTTTGTGGAATGGAAATATGGAAAGAAACGTTCTGTCTACGCATGTCTGACGTGTGTTTCTATCGCGGGTCGGCAGTACGTTTAAAAACGGAGTGTGCAAAGGCCCTTGGCAAGCTCTTCTTTTTCATGCATCTATTGCTTTTAACAAGAGAAATTTGATACGCTCTTAATTAGTAATAGAGAACTTTATTATTTTAAGATTGGTTGACCTGTCGGCAGTTGATTATATTAATTTTATCTGTTGTTATATTAAGAAGTGTCTCCTGCGGTGTGACATAACATTACATAAAATACATTTGTGCACCCACAAACAATGTTTTTGTTTTTGCTACGCCTTTAGTACATAGTTTTCGTAATACGAAATTGAATATCAGCTGTGGCTGACCTTCTTAATAAACAAAACTAAGGATAAAATGTAGATTTTATGGAAAAGTCGATTAATTGAGGTAAATTTCCTTATGAAGCCCAATGCGTAAGTAAATACCTGTTCTTTTACTACCACTTATTTCGAATTATAAAAACAACTATAACAAAACAGCGTTATTTGTTTATGTCAAATTGTTTCCGTTATGTGGAGCTATGCCAATATAAACAGCAGCATTAAAATTTTCATTGAACTATGCTAAGAATTTGTCTATACGCTCACACAATATCCGGCTCGGAAACTATGTCTGATGTTTGTAGCAGCACTCCGTTTTATTTCATTGGAGTAGACGCCAAAGTCAGGACTTAATACTGTGGTTAGTTGGAACTAGTAATTTACATAGAGAAAACTATTTTGACATTTTGTTTAGTAAACAAATTTCTGGCTTACACCAATTATTTTGTTCTCAACTAAGCAAAGCATGCACTGTGGATACTTAATAAAGGAACAAGGACTACAAAAATAAGTACAGTTGTGTGTTTTCAAACGAAAACTAATGGAAATTCGTTTTTACGGTAATTGAACGAGCTATAATAGCTATTACGATATTCAGAGTCACTTTTTTATCAAAAAATGTCTAACATTCATGAGTAGGTACCAGGACTGGATTTAGAGGAAGGCAGGCGGGGCTACAGCCCTGGACCCCTATACAAAAAGGGGCCCACAATAGAGGTAAGAAATATCGAAATGTCAGCAACATTCAAGTTTTGTTCAAACAGCCCTTTTTCGCATTTTTACCGATAATACTTGCACAAGCAATACAATATATACACAATAAATATCCATATTTATTCACTTCAATCCGTAAAATATTCATACATATATCAGAAAGCCTTGATTGCAAGTTGCCATCAACTATCATTTTTTGATTTGATCGAGCATCGCGTTGTAATATTTATTTAAACCTCGAATTTAAGTATTCGATTTATTATTTATTTCCCTAAAAATCATCTAATTTTGTAATAACATGTAACCACTCGACATTATTACGTTTTTCAACTGTATCAATAATTACTATCGCTTAGACAGTATTTTTAAGCGATAAGGACTGTTTGACGTAATTTACTGGAATTAATTCATGAACCTATTGTGAAAAATATAATTATTGGCATAAAAATTTAAGAATATCCATTGTTTTCCAAAATCGAATCAAATTGTCACCACGACTATTAAAAGGCTAATACGAAAAACAATCGAACGAAAAAGAAGGTTTTCATGTTGAAGTATTCGTCTTTATTTTCTTCTTCTTCATTCTTTGCGACCGGCAGGAGAAAGTTTTAGTTTTTAAATAGATATGAATTATCATCATTTTCTATTTATTGTTATATGTCTTAACGATGCATTTTTAAAATGAAATAAGCGTTAGACATGGTGAAATTCGAAAATTAGAAGGAAAAGTAAATAACATACAGGACAGAGTTTAAAATTATTATTGTTTGTGGTCACGAAAAATACGACAAATTTACGGAGACTGAGAACTACACAGTATGTAATTTAAATACCATTTTGAAATTTATAAAATGTAGCATATTTATAATTTTGAATTATTACAACTTTTACATAATGAATGTTTATTTTATCAAAAAAGTCATTATTATATCGTATTTATTTCAGATTTTTTTTTAAATAGATTAAAATATTGGCATCTAGACCCCAATGCTGTGATAGTGAAAAATATTGAATGAAATGAATTAAATCTTACGGTTGACAACATTGTCGTGCTTAAAAAGTGTTCTCTTGTAGCGAAGAATCCTCTAAATTTTATTTGAGATTTTGCAAGAAATATAAATCTTTTGGAATTTGTATCAACAAACTTACGTGTAAGTAGTTAAGTATTTATCTTGTCGTTAATAATATACTTTGACTGACATAATTCATTGTGAAAATTACAAAAATGTATGTTTTTAAGAATCAATATGCATATTTTTAAACAAAAACATAAAAAGACGTTACGGATGTGGTTTTACGATTTACAGTATTTTGCGTTTTTATTCCATTCCGCGTGCATTTGTTTATTTCATGATTTATGAGACTGTAATTTTATCACTGAACGCCAATCTTTTATGAGTAAATTAACATTCGTTTATTTAAATTTCATGAAACTTCCGTCGTTAATTCTTTTTGGTTTTAATGTTTCGTATTATTGGAGTATGTGAACATAACTAGAAAAGTTAAAAAAATCTCGAAACTTCTATATTTCTTTCCTTTTCTATCTGCATTGATCATAACATAACCCTTATTTATTCTTATTTACTTATTATTTATTTGATAGTACTATGCTGAGTGATCGTTATGAAACTCTTCGAGTTTTTACAAGTGGTTCCCAGAGGAGAAAATTGCAAGCAGTACTTTGAAATAAAAGTAAAGGAAATTCAGCCAAAACACCCAAATTGACCTACTATTTTACATAAAAACCATAAAAAAAAATCTCCTGCAGATTCCGAAAAATAGCAGGAGATTCAGCAGAAGGTAGAGATGGGGTCGATAGTACTCAAGTTAATCGAACTGTTGCATCCCACGAACAAATTGTATTTAGAATCAAGAGGAAGCTGATTGTTGTGGTTTAAAAATGACGATGGGACAGGAACGACGGTCAAAACTTACCCTACTTACCCTAGTATTGAAGTGGTTTACTCCGGGTATTAGATTTCAGTGAAATCATCTACGACTTTTAGTCGATAAAAGCTCGCAAAGTGTCATTTAGATAATGTAATAATTTAGCTTTTAAGAAATTGTATTTGCTTTATTTTATATTATTGTAACTTATTGTCACACTACATATCGAAATAATTTAATTTGTTGGCAATAATTGTTTGAAAGACTTGACAGAAAGTAACAAAATAAAAAACGCAGAAATATATTGCAAATATAGGACCTACATAATTTATCACTTTTAACTAACAATTTGCATACCAGATGATAAAGAAGAGCTTTTAATATTATTAAATCAACTATGTAACCCATATGCGTAATAAACAATTTTTATTTTAAATTTTCATTCGGAAAATAATTAGGGCCCTCCGAACCTCCGGCCTCCGGTAGGTACCTCTTAAATTTACTATTTTATAAATCAACACTATTCATCATTGATAACAGCTATGTTAACATTTCAGACGATATGCAATCTACCTAGTTATTGGAATTGGTACACAGAATAGTGATAAACAGTGTTGTTCATAACAAGTAACAGTATGCTAACTAATAAGATGTCAAAATACGATGTGATTTATAGTACCTAATATTAAATAAATTAGCTTTTACGTTTACCATCAGTTGGAATAATGATAAGATTCATTCCACGAGTCAACATTTTAGAGGATGAAATAAACATAGCGGATTGTTCTAAACGATTAGTTATATTGGCCAATGAGAATGGTCGTTTTAATAAAAGGAAAGGTTTTCTTTATCTAGTAATACGCCTACCTAAAATATATATGTTTGGTGCTACTAATAGCATAAGAAACACATAGAATTCAAGAGGTTTATAAAGGTCGCTAATTCAATTAGAAGAGCAATATGTCAAATAGCAAAAGACTGCGGGTTCTAATCTAATCTGACACCTGCGACAAGTTGTTTTTTCCCTATATTTTGTCCAATGTAGAATGATACTTTTGACAGGTGACACCTATATACAGGGTATAAAGTTGCTATTGCAATGTCAAGCCAAACATAAAGAAACAAACAGAACCTTAGTATGTAGCAATAAGAAAGTGACACCTGTCAAAAGTATCATCATAAATTGGACAAAATATAGGGAAGTGAGTTGGACAAAGTATAGTACCAATTGCTTTAGATATAAAAAATAACAGGTAAATATTTAAGTAATAACAATAATTAGGACTATAAAAAATTACTTTGACATTGAATTACACAAATGTATAATAAAACCACAAAGTTAACCATCAAGCAAGAGTGATTTTCTTTGAGAATATGTTTTGTAGGATAAACATAAGGTATAATTTGATTCCCAAGAATATATTAACGAATGCTTTTACGATAAACGCGTTGATTTTAACGCAAGTAAGGCTACAAATTTACATTCTCATTCAGCGATATAAACCTAATATATTGCTCACATACGGCCAGTTTTACAGTTATTATATGTAACTTCATGATTAATGTTTTATTATTTGCCATTTTGCTTAATTAACCAAGAGGTCTGAAATTAATAAAATATGGATTAATAATAAAAATATACCAGTAACAGTAATAGTGGTCTCTGAAAGATGACACCTGGGTTGGCCTTACTTGCATATAGAATGGTCCTTGAAGAGTAGTTTACCCGTAAGCGTGAAGGATTAGTGGTTTTATGTTTAAACTACTGGACATAATGATATTAAACCATAAAACGGGCAGCAACGTTTACCGATTTACGCTATTTACTGCAATCTCCAAGCCAAGCGTGGAGATTGACGCCGTTATTTTCGGAGGCGACTTCCTTCCACCAATGGTCAACTTTCAGCTAATATGATGATGATGATGATAACGAAGTTGGTTCTTTAAGCATATATACAGACGGCAACATAATGTCCGTCGAAACTTTATAAATAACACACTTATATTAAATAACACTTCTTTATAATAGATCAAAGTCTGCAACACTCTCCACTTATGTAGCAATGTACATAGAAGTTTGTTCAGAAATTTTTAGGTAGTCAATGGATATATGTGACACACTTTAATTGAAATGAGTTCGCACTGAAAGAGCTCGCACCGGCACGTTGGTTCTATGGACCGCGTTTGTTGATCCAGGAGCTCTTCGAGTAGATGCACAGGAAGAGCATGTAGGTGCTCTGTTCAGCCGGCTCAGGCAAGTGCTGCTGGTACCTCGGCGAACAACGCCATTTACTCCTACCATCTCTGTTAATAAGAAAAAAAACAGTTGTAAAGTCTATATAAAATTGCTACTTAAGTTAACCACTAGTTTAACGTGCCATTTGAAGCACGGAAAGCCCTTATTAAAGATAATTTAAATCCAAAATTGTAGGCCGAAATAATGTGTGCATTACACATAAAAGCAACAATAGGTATTGATTCGAATGAATACCAATGAAATCTTATCTAAATAAACGATCGCATAATATTTTTTTTTTTTTTTTAACATTCACACCAATTAGCCTAGCCCAAAGTAAGCCCTGTAAGGCTTGTGTTATGGATGCTAGGGTAACGGATAAACATACATATATAATACATAGATATGTAATATTCATATAAATATATATAAATATCCATGACTCAGGTACAAATGGTCGTATTCATCATACAAACATCTGCCCCTACCGGGATTCGAACCCGGACCGCCGGTGCGAAAGGCAAGATCGCTACCGTTGCACCAAACGGTCGTCATATTATCGTCGTCGTTATAATCTAACAATAAAACCATGAATCGTTCGATTGTCCGTCAAATAATAAAAAGGTTACAAATATAGGTAATGTTACTACGAAATCTCGTTGCTCAGGTACGATATTTTGTTGCTCAGGTATCAAGATGTACGGTGTAACCTACATTTATAATATGTATTTAAATTGGTTAATGTAGCGTTCTGCTTACCAAGCAATTACTCACTGTTATGCCAGTATCAATTGTGCAGCGCATTACACGCATACATATCAGACAGTTGTACTTCATCGTCTTATAATATCATTTATCAGTGTATAATATCATCAAGTGTGGGAATTCATCCCACAGGTACCTTGAATAAACTATAGTGTGTATGAAATAGAGTATGTAATTATAAAAAAGAGGTAAGTCTGTCATGATCGTAACATTGGGAAATTCTAGGTTTGGGTCATTATCTCAAATGTAAATATTACTCGTCAATATTGAAAATCAAAGTAATAAATAAAGTAACATTAAATGCTTTATTTTTCCGTCAAATTAGATATGATTTACTAGACCTCTACAACAATAATACTAATAAAAACATTTCTTAAGGTATATAAAAAAAAAATCATAGTTTGGTGACTTGTCCACATAATGACTTACCGGGTGTTATTATGGCTCAAAAAATACATCAGTTGTTATGTGAAATTTAATATTATATTCGTAATCTGTATCTATGACGACCGTTTAGTGCAACGGTAGCGATCCTGCCTTTCGCACCGACGGTCCTGGGTTCGAATCCCGGAAGTGGCAGATGTTTGTATGATGAATACGAGCATTTGTTCCTAAGTCATGGGTGTTTATATTTCTATGAATATTACATATCTATGTATCATATATGTATGTCTATCCGTTAGCCTAGTATCCATAACACAAGCCTTACTGTGCTTACTTTGGGCTAGGCTAATTGGTGTAAATGTAAGAAATATTTATTTATTATTTAACTACTCGATAATAGTTTTAGTTTTGTAGTTAGTGCTACAAGTAATACAACACATTAGGGTATAGGACTATCCGTGCAAAATAGTAAATTTTTATGGAAAAAATATAATGCAATCCTCTGTCGTAAATAACGAACTCACAAAGTCAACAAATAAATTTATTGCATGCTTTAGTTGTCTGAACAAGTAAGTCAGCCTGTCGCGTTATTCTTCAACAAATACAAGTATGCAAAATTCTGGTATTCGGACAAAAAAATTACAATTTCGGTGTTTCTGTTCTAAAAGTATATTATTTAAGAATTTATTATCTTAACATATTTATGGCGTGAAGGTTTGGTACATCTTTAGGTATCTTAAAGAGTTTTTAATGTAACCCTTATAGATTATTTTTTATTTTATCCTTTTAGCTGGTTTCTAATTGCTGATGATGCGATTTTGGTGGTATATTGCTACCCATCGAAATCGCCTAATTACACCAAAATTATAATGTTCATGCCTAGTTGGCATATTAAATTTATTTATTTATAATACCTATTAAAATACATTATATATGATACAATATCCTGATGTTCCAACATTTAAAAACATTAAGAGAAATCTATACTCTCAAAGCAACATAGGATATACGTATTTTACTTAAGAAGTCATTAAGGAAATTCACCCATTAAAAGGATGCCCACAGGCCGAAGCTATTATTCAATCTTGCAGAGAGAAATAAGGAGGATAAAATTCGAAGTGATCCTATAAAATTAGAGGATGTGCCAAGAAAAAAAAAGATACCATAATAAAAAGCTCATGAAAAGTTCTAGCCTCTAAGTAAAAGTCGTATGGCGTCGACTGTAACAAAAAACCGGCCAAGTGCGAGTCAAACTCGCGCACCGAGGGTTCTGTAAAATATTTTTATTATATGATGTAACTAACCATTTACGGTTTTTGCAATTTTTCCTTTATCTGGGCTAGAAGACGTTGCTTCGTACCTAATTTCAAGATTCTGAGTTCACGGGAAGTACCCTGTAGGTTTTGATTGCCTTGCGAGTGAAGAAATTTGCGGCATAAATGGCTGTATCTTTTGATTGCGTTGGCTTAGAAGTTTGATTTTTCACAGCTCCAAGGGACAGTATCCCTGAGTACCCTCCAAGCATTCATGAGAAAAAGGGTCTTGACAGACAGACAGACGGACGGACGGACAACAAAGTGATCCGATAAGGGTTCCATTTTTTTCTTTCGAGGTACGGAACCCCTTAAAACCGAATTAAGAAGAAAGACCATTTTCAAAGATAACTTAGAACATGCAAACGATACATGTAAAACTCTGACCCATAAAAAGATTCATCTAATATTGCCCTTTTCGGCTAACCCTTTGCCAAGTACCTCTCAGAAACAGCCTCAGAGTTAGTAGGTGCATAGTTAATGAATATTATGGTCCCAAAAACATATTCCAGAAATTAAGTAATAAATAAAGAAATTTCCAAAAAAAATTTTGTGCAAATTGTTTTAGAAGAAACAGAAGAAAACTATTTTAAAAATAGAAACATTTTATTTGAAAGACTCACAACTCTTACCTCGAAATACCGCCAGTAAACCGACTGCAAGTGCATCATACAATCATAAGGACATTCTAGATTGGAAAAGTGTGATTCTAAGTGCACCACTAGTTGCAAATATTTCAAACGAAATTATGGAAAAATATGAATGAACCAGAGATGACCCTTCCAAAATTAATAAAGATAACTATAATGAAGATTCGAAAGTAAGTTTTGTAATAGAATAGAATTTATTTAATAAGAATGTGGTACATTTAAAGATGGTAGACGTTAGTACTATAATACAAAAGTGCAATACACATTAACCCCGCTGGGCATGTAATTGAAAAATCATCTTATTATTCGTTGTATTGTTAATTATTTTTTATCAGTTAGTAAAATTAAAAATAAGAATCCAGGTTTTACACTTCTCACTCAGAAGTTTATGTTATTTTAAATACAAAATAATAAAATTTAAGATTACCATAATTAGGACTTTTGTTATATTAATTATAATATAGAATCTTAAAAAAAATAATTTTGTAACTAATTACTTTTAACAGAACAGTTTTAAATTCCAATAAAAATAGGAATATTAGCTTTGAATCATCAAAACCTGGTCAGCTGTTTGAAGATCATCAACCCCTTATAGTTGATGTCGGAATACGAGTAACTTCCACAAGTCTAATCCATCTGCAGAATACCCAACTCCTCATCAACTTACAGCAGTTGTTGTATCAAACAGTGACTAATTGGATGAAATAGTCTCAATAAATTATTAATATATTGATTGTGATTTTGTTGCGGATACGAAGTTTTAAGGAAAATGGTGGAAATAGAAAGCATTCCATAAAAATAAAATTTAAAATATAAAGAAAAGTGCTTACTTTAGAAATACCCTCTAAAAACTAAATTTAATATGTACCTTGACCTTTAAATGTAACATAAGTAACGGTAATTAGTTTAATATAAGTATCAGTACTTATATAGTTTAATAAAGGTTTCGTTGAGTACATTAAGAAATAATCTTACTTTTCAGAGCTAAACGCTAAAGGCTTATTATTCCTCATTTTGACTCAATCCAGGATTGCTAATTTTGCTGGTTTTCATAAATTTTGGTGGTTCATTAATTTGGGTGTCACCTATTAATAAAAAACTTAAAGGCTTGAACAATTTCTTGATACTTATAATTACATTTTAGGAGTTTCCCTAAAATTCCAAACAATAAAATTACTTAAAAATTCAATGATAACAAAAATTCCACCAAAATTAGGCAAAAATACACTCTTGTTAAAAATGACCCGTTTAATAAATTCTCGTCTCGAAAACACGCATTATTCGAATAATGTCTAACTTTTACTTATTCCATAAAAAAATTACATTCAGTAAGACAATTGTAATAAACTTAAACTAGATACAATAATAACTTTGAAACAAGTATACAAAGGTTAATAAATACACGTGTCTGTAGTAACGGATGTATAATTTCTATATCGTTTTTATTTACAACTAACTAACCTAATAGTGTAATCAAGGTCGTCTTCCACAGTGGTAGTTACGTGTTTGCTTACAGTTTTCTATATTATAGGCTATAAATAACACATAAAAGCAACCAATGACGCATTAGTAAAGTCGCTCATAAAAGTTCATGCCGTCCGACTAATAAATTCTTTGACTAGTGATTAAGGGGTAACCCAATACAGACGACTGAACGAAAAAATGATTTTCAATCTTAAATTATTTCAGACACTAATAAAAGCGAGGAAAAATCTTTAAGAATATCCCTCGTTTGATTTTAACGGGAATAACAGAGTTTCAGGCGGTCGTTTCCGAACGGTTGAGTTGTCAGCTTTAATCTAATCGTCCGAGTTTGAACCTCGCCGAATGTAACACGGATGTCGCACAGTGGATGGCTCTCTTACTAGCGGCAGTTTTTAAAAAGTTCCCGATTCTGTCTGCTAATATCCCGATATCATGATTTAGTGACCCGGTCTCTCGATTTTTTGAATTTTTAACTGCGATGTGAGACATTAAATAATTATTATCATTAGGAGCAACCTGAATGTAGGTAATAGACATTGTTTTTGACCCGCTTACACCTAATTATTTAAAAGCGAGCATTTCCAAGAATAAATTTATATTTCTCGAATATTCTTGGCAATTCGATCATTATTTTGATGTACTTCTTAAGAGAAAATATATATCCAACGTGTTTATTGGCGGATTATTGTGGAAAATAATATCTCTCGTTTAATTCAAAAAAGTAAGAACTTTTTTACGGAAATACGGCAGCCAAAGAGGTAACTTATCAAAGATTTTTTAAACCGTGTAATGTGAAAAAAATAAACAAATGACCGCCTTGGCGGGTGAGAATTATTGATGTTTGTCATTAAACGTTGTATTTGGTGGGTACCTATTAATATGAAAAATGAATTCAAGCGAGGAAAATGAGAATTATGACAAATTGCTGCTTTTTCCACGGATTATTGATAAAAGTATTATACAATCCTTGGACGCAACCACGCATTTTGTTGGATTCGCATATGTGTACCTCGGGTCTCGTCACCTTTGATTATCAATGCCTATATCACCTGTCGCAGCACTATAATACTATTAGGTATAATCTGTTTGAAATATTGTGAAAATTCCTTACAGTTCCTTACATTCTCGTTAAAGTAGGTTGTAAACTTTAAAGTATTATTCGTAAGTATATACGTTAAAGTTGGTTTTATAAACGGTTTACAAGGTTCAGTGCATTAAATAATTTTCTCTATCAAAATTCTCCATCATATGCGTTTTTAAATATGTATTATTGATAGTTGACACAACTGCAGATGCTTTAAGTTACATCTTCACAAAATAATTTAAAATATAAGAAATCCTCTGCCGCATCTGCCTGCCTCACTGTTCGCAATGAACTCAAAAACTACTGAACGGATTTTTATTCGGTTTTCACCAATAGATATACATAGTGATTCATGAGGATATTTTATGTTTATAATTTATCAAGGTTTTGTGTAAATTGGTTGTAAAATAACGATAATAATTGTAAGAGTCGGAAAAAATCAAACCACCTGGGAGCTTTCATCGAATACGCTGCCTAATCTCTTTGAGAAATGACAAAACCGTGAATGGAAGGATATTCCTCTTTTATAGATCTACAAAAAGGATGGCATATATCTATCTTTTAAGGATAGCAAATTATACCACATTCTATCTTCTAAAAAATAGTCAAGTACAATGTGGTAATTGGAAAGCTATTTAGATGCATATATTAATCCTTATTAAATTAAATATGTTAGTTACCTTAAGCGCTTCATGCTCAATAATTTGATGTGAAAACGCGCGCGTGCGAGCAATGGCAGTGTAACTTAAAAAAAATAATTAAGGATATATACTAATAATTTAAAATTCTATATATATATATATACTAATAATTTAAATTTAAAATTTAAAATAAAAGTTCGTAGTATCCTTGAGTATTGTAGCGTGGTATGGAGGCCACATTTCTCTAATCACGCTCTAAGGCTGGAACGAATACAAAAACGTTGCCTTTGGCATTTGTCTTCCTCTGCCGGTTTGGTCAAGAAAAAGCAGAGAAGAATATCTTATAAAAACCAACTAAAAATCTTCAAGATGGTCTCGTTGTCTGATCGGAGAGTGCTGAGTGATGCGAGTTTCGCATGGAAGATATTTAATGGAGCTATCGATTGTCCCCAACTTCTGGCTAGGCTGCATATACGTGTCCCTAATAGATATCCTCGCAGCAAATTAACGCCCTTGCGTCCACCCCTTCGCAGAACTCTTTTCGGTGATAATTCCCCTATTTCTAGAATTTCTAAAACTATAAATAGCTTGAGCGAATATATTGATATTTATTTTGACTCGCACAACAGTTTCCGGAGAAATATTTTAAATAATATGCCCCATTAAATTAAATATGTACCATTTAGTTTATTTTAATTTGAATTATAGAAAAGATATGCATATGATTTGTATAGTTTTTAAAAGCCTAAAGTATTTGCTTTTTTAGTCCTGTTTGTTTAACAATTTTATTTGCATGCAGTATTTACCTGTAAGTGTTTGTTACATTTGGTTTAATGTTTTGTTAAGAAAAAGTTGTTTCCTGTAAGTATTAATGTAAACAAGCGTTGGTAAATCAATAAAATAAAATAAAAATAAAATAAATAAAAAATTAAAACAAAAATAAAGCGTCAAAACTTAAATTAAATATAAATAAACGTGCATAATAATATATACATACTATAAATATTAATATATATTCATTGTATAATATACATACATAAACAGTATTACATATCAAAATACCTAAATATCTAGTATTTTTCTATTATAATAATTTATCTTATAAATGTCTAGTTGATAGACAGCAGTTACCCAGCTATTGTGAGGGATAATGAGTCTTAACTAAATTAGTGAAAATATAAATATATTGTGCTCGTCTTATGGAAACTGGAAGAGAATTCCAAAGGCAGACAGCCTGGACCGCAAAGGATCGGCTATAAAAGGTCGTACTGTGAGGGGAATTCTGAGCGCCAGATTTTTTGATAACCTCAGGCATAGTGTGGTTGAATTATGAAAATAATTAAAATCATTTTTTAAGATAGCGCGAGGACAAAGGTGTGAACAAAACATTGTATAGAAGACTTATAATGTTAGTATTCCGGCGAAGGCGAATAGGAAGCCAATTGAGCTGAGAACGAAATTGAGAAACATGATCATATTTGTGGAGGCCAAATATGAAACGAATACAAAAGTTTTGAAGTCGCTCAAGTTTATTCAGCTGTTTTTCTGTGATATTAAAATAGTAGGCGTCGGGATAATCGAGAATCGGAAGCTAAAGAGATTGCGCTTATAAACTTATCACTTTATAAACAGTTGACAAAACAGTTAACGTCAAATTCTTTAAATGCAAGGATTAATTGCCATTTTTGCTGCAATTGTTGTTGTAATAAACAATGGAAACCACATTAACTTTTCACTTCACTTTATAAACAGTAGCTTGTGTGCTGCTGCTGTCTCTCTTCAACTCGGATCTACTCTATTGTCCGATGGAGTGGAAGAGAGATAGATGCGTCACAAGCTTAACGCTTAGGCCGATCGTGACTCTTTATCGCTTATTTCGTGCTCTCGCTTGCACGCACGGCTCAGGCGTTAATGAGGGAACATGACAATGAGTTATGCTTTTTCGTGCGTGCAGCCGGCGTTCATCAATTTATAAGATTTTATCACGTCAAAAATTTTTATGACATAATATTGTCATCATTTAATAGTAACTAAGGAAAAATGATGTTTTTTATGGTCTAGGAGGCACGGTTAAAACATTTCTAATAAATTCACTATTAGCATAAGTAAGTGCGATAGCAAAACTGCTTTTATTGGGGCGCAGTAATCACACTTTTGGAAGGTTCTACACTATTCTGGTTGGACACTATTCTGAGTTTAGTAACTAAAGTACTCCGCTTATGGAAGAAACAATGATATAGAAAATTTCGTTTATAAAAGTGACCAGACCGGTTTCATGCGGGACCTCGGAATACCTTTGCCATGTATGCGAGCAACACGACCACAGTGGTGGTCAATGTCTTAAATAAGCGTCTTTAGTTAACTGATCCCACCTCAAACTTATCCCGCGGGATGAGTTGACTAAACATTTAATTTTGTTATTTTGGTTAGGCAACTGATCCCACTTAAAAATAAAGATATAGTATATTGTGTTATTTGAAAAACATGTAACACGTGAACAAATACACATACAAATACACCTTGATTTGACTTGATTTTAAAGATATATTAGAAAAAAAAACAGAAACCGCTTCAAATTTTAACGTAACCGTATTGGGTTGACGTGAACCCAAACCTAATATCTCCATCGTATCCGCTTTTAAGTTTCTTTTTTCCTAAAGGTTGACTGGAAGAGAATGCAATTAGCATTAAATTCGCTTTTTGTACCGTTTTATATTTATGGTCAATAAAGCTTTTTAAATGAATAAAAATAAATAAAATTTATGGTTTAAAAAAGCCTTTTTAATTATTATTTATTTAGTAATAATAATTAAAACTATTCAACAAGGTAAATATTATGTTTTTTTCAAATCTTCCATCAAATCAGTTTTTGAAATTTATTCCTAAAAAATATAAAATGAGAATATACATTATATGGAAAAATAAAGTTTTAAATTTTTCTTAACAATACCCTACCGTGATTTAGCCGCTGAGTACATGATTTATTGCATAAAATCTATTTTTTTAAAATAAATCTATCTCGCTTGTTTCTGGCAACCTCTTTGAAATTCAGACCAGTGGGATTTTTTAAGATGGAAAGGTTGTGCAATATTTGGCCTATTTTTAAACATTTAAAACCGTTCCATGGTTCCACCATGTTCATCCAGTATTTGCAACTGGTGAATTCTAAAACCAAGTATTGACGAAGTTGTCATTGAATTCCATTACACTTTTGTTATTGGAAGCTTCTTTCATCACATAGAGCCGCCCTTCATCAATCAACTCTGAGGGAAGGTGAAAAAAGGCCGCACAAAATTTTACATATAGTCGTGTTCGCACAATCCGCCGAGTTGACCTTCAACTGCACTTTGACGTTATTTTGTAAATCTAATGTCAAACACTTTTACTTGTGACAAATCATAAAATCCATGAGATTTGTATTTATCATAAAATCCATGATATTTGATTTGTTGGTAGGTACTGTGGTGACCTCCTTGCATCTGACACCGCATTCCACCTCTTTACGTATATTTGCTTCATTGCAAGGAATGTCACCCTTTTAAAATATAGAATATTCCTGAAGGCTAGAGAACATAAGAGAATCACGAGTAGTGTCTGAGAGTGTAATCGGAGTTGTATTATATTAATAAAATAATAAATGATAAAGTGAAATAAGCCGTTTGAATTAACAAGATAAAGATCCCGGAGCGCGCGTAGGGCGCTACATGGTGGAGGCGCCGGGTATCAGTATATATGCGTATAAAGTATATAATACGGCGTATATCTAACGTATATAAAGTATACAGTATAGCGTATGGCGTTTATACTAAACTCATTTGCAAAAAAAACGGGCACCTAAGCAATGAACCATTTTAAATGTTAATATTGCTTTGTTTGATAATTATAAGTAGTTTTATCCTCACAATTTGGTAAATTAATAAGAATATAATCGTTTTCATCAGTATTTCATAAAATTTTGATACAATTTATGGGAAATAATGCTAAACCTCACTAGTAGTGTATGTTCGCTAGTAGTGCATATGCTCATGAAGTAAAAATAAAAAAGTTTTTTTTGTTTGTTTTTCTTTAATAAAGTAAAAGCAGATAAATGTTTAGTATCGAGTGTGACCCCCTCTAGCTAAAATCACAGCTTGAATTCGTCTGGGCATGCTAGCGAGTATATCCCGGATACTTGCTTGCGGAATACGTTCCCCCTCCGCAGTAATCACATTCTTCAGCTCTCTGATGGTCTGCGGAGCCGGTTGTACTGATCTCACACGCCGTTTCAGAACGTCCCAGACATGCTCTATGGGATTGAGGTCGGGACTTCGAGCTGGCCAATCCAAACGACGAATGCCGACCTCTTGCACATACGCTTTAACATCGCGAGATCGGTGGGCGCGAGCATTGTTGTTCATAAAAATCGAGTCTTCACCTAGAGCGGCCAATGCGGGTTGTGCATGAGTAATTAGAACTTCCGTTATGTATCGATGCCCAGTCAGTGAGCCGTTTTCAATGAAGACTAACTCTGTACGATCCATTGAATTTATTCCTGCCCAAAACATAACAGAGCCCCCACCATAAGGTGTGATTTCTTCGAAACATGCCTCTGCAAAGCGTTCTCCTTGTCTTCTTAGCACTCGCCGACGTCGATCTTCACCGAACAGAGATATCCTGGCTTCATCAGAGAACAAAACCCTATTCCAATCTTCTTGAGTCCATAATTCACATTTTCTAGCGAACCTAAGCCTGCGAACTCGGTGCTCACGGAGTAATTTTGGGCCGTGGGCCGGACGGTGACTGCGTATATTGGCAGCGAGAAGCCTCTTCCTGACCGTCCATAGACTAATATGCACATTTCTTACTTCTTGGAGGTTGTTCTTAAGATCCACATTCGAAGATTTGCGATTTCTCAATGCGCGACTCACAAGAAAACGATCATCCTGTGGTTGGGTACATGGTTTTCTTCCAGATCCAGGCCTTCTCTCGACGGAACCAGTCTCCTGATATCGCTGCCAGGTCCTTTGGACCGTCGAGCGACTAACATTTAGCCTCCTAGCCACGAAGCATTGGCTGAAACCCTCTTCAAGCAGCGCGATAATTTTGGTAGCTTTTACCACTTTATCTACCATTTTTGATACAGCCAAACAGCAATAAATAAAGCTTTGACAGTCAAGGATATGAAATTAATCGATGAAAATTGAATAAAAGTTATAAAAGTCGATGTTAACTTCTGGAACTTCGCGCCAAAAATGTAGGATAAAAAGGGGTTTTCTGTAAAAATGAGCATCAAATGAAAATTTGAATTTAGAACGTACTTTTTTTAATACCACGGCATTTTTAAAACCGGCCAGTAACGTGTACAAACGATTGAAACCTTTTTTGTATTGTATCTTTTTAAAGATGAATGAAAATCAAAACCGCCCGTTTTTTTTGCAAGTGAGTGTATATTGAACGGCGTACTTTGAAGAAAAGAAGCAAAGAAGTCATCATGGAGCGATTCGATGGACTATCTGGTGATGTGCACGATTTTTTTAATCAATTTGATGTTGTAGCTGCGGTGAATAAATACGACTCGGAGGCGAAGAAGCTTGTTTTGGGGGCTTATTTGGAGGGTCCAGCGTTATTGTTTTATAGATTGACGTTGTCAGACACGATTACGTATTTAGATCTACAGAAGAAAATCAGTGATGAGTTTGCTCCAACTACGAACCCGATCGCAAATTTTTTTGCACGTATACAGGGTCACGAGGAAGATGCGTTAACATTCTTAAATTAGAATTAGATGTTATAAAGGAAAGTTTTGTTTTGTAATTTATATGTTATTATGATTACTTATATGAATTTTCTCACTTAGTCTATAAAAGGAAAACAATGTTTTGCTCAGTTATTTTAATTAATGGTTAATCTCTCAATAAGATTTGATAATCTTGATAATGTTGGGAATTCCTGTTGTTGTAAACTTGTATTATAGTTGTAATTGTTCTGTATTGATGCTTTATAACTTGTTCCATGGTTCCTGAGATGCTGATTACTCATTCAACTAAGACTGGAGGTGATCACTGAAGAGAGTAGACGAATGGACCATTCATACTAGCACAAATCATCATGAACACTGAAAAAAGAAAAAAACGTTTTAGCTAGGGTCTTACTTATGAAAATAAATGTTATTATAATATGATAGGAGATAGGAGATAGGCTTGTGAGTTGGTCATTTCGTAGGAAAACTATATAGTGGTACCAGGTCCAATTATCCCATAAGGAATGGATGTCAGATTTTGGTGTCTGACAGGTATCATGCTGGTTTAGTTGGGAAGAATATAGGTGGGTTTGGTGAGGTAGGCATAATTTAAATGATAGCTTGATGGTAAAGTTTTAAATATATCGCAGTTTTACTGTCAGTTTTCTTTGTGGAATTTAAAGGCTCTCGTGTCCATAACATGCATTATAACACAAACAAATAATGTAAGTTTTTATTTGTGCATATAAAGTATGAATGGTATCGTACGTTTTAATTCTACGTAATGAAAACAATTACGTACTTGTCTTCTCTGAGGTGATCCGCTCATCAAGTAATTTGTTGCTTGTTGAGTTCACTTTTCTATTTTTGGTGCTTCTCACAAAGATTTTAATATAATTTTCAATATAGTGACTTGTGTCAGATTTGACAAATCTCGGACCACAGACTAATTAGAGAACAAATAAAATGTTTTTAATTCTATGGCCAGTAAAGGAAAAGGAGTTAGGTATTATATAGCCCGAGTCTTAAATGATTAATTATAAATATAATGTTAAAGGGCATATAATAATTCGCAAATATATACATGACGTGTATTTTCTTTTTATCTTGGTTTTTGAAAGTATAGGGTTTTTCCAACCATAATCTTTTTCATGGATCAGGTTGTAAGAGCCAGTCTAGTAGCAAAGACCGTCATGTCAATTGTTAAAGTTTCCCAGATAGGCAGGTAGTTAAGAAGTAGAATGTTTAGTGAACTTCTGGTGATTTGGAAAAAATATTTATCTGTAAGATAAATTATTTTTTTAACGGTACGGGGGGAATGTGGTGACCTCCTTGCATCTGACACCGCATTCCACCTCTTTACGTATATTTGCTTCATTGCAAGGAATGTCACCCTTTTAAAATATAGAATATTCCTGAAGGCTAGAGAACATAAAAGAATCACGAGTAGTGTCTGAGAGTGTAATCGGAGTTGTATTATATTAATAAAATAATAAATGATAAAGTGAAATAAGCCGTTTGAATTAACAAGATAAAGATCCCGGAGCGCGCGTAGGGCGCTACAGTACCAACGTTGCTATATAAATGCTTTTAATAAATTTACAGATTGAATTTCTTGTAAGGTAAATTTGTAATTAAGTTGTCCTATATTTACTTCACGCTATTTTATCTTTTTATAAATCAAAGCAAAGGTAGGGAATGTTGTTGACGTCTAATTTTCGCTTTCTCCTTGTATCATCATAAGATTTTTTCACTATTCGTTGAACGATTTCACACACTCCTAAAGTTCGTGGAATAAAAACGTAGGTACATTAATAGTAAAAAGGTTCTTTAGTTTGCCTCCGATTTTATATATGTTATTACCAGGATCTGTCCAATAATATTACACACTATATCAAACATTCTTTTAAAAATGATTTAGGAAACAATAGATATGAAAACATTAAACAATTTTAAATTATGGCTTCTATATTTCTATCTATTATAGGTTAATTTTATACAATTGTAGCTATGATATCTTCTTGAAAGTTATTTTCCATAACTTCGCAGTTATCTCCAGGGTATTTCTTTACCAAGTAATTAACGTAAGAGTATTAATGTATATGAAAAATTTACTGTTTTAAAAGATATTTTGGTCACGTTAAATTGTTTGCTCAACTTGGAATCAAAATACTTGTACAGAATCACAGTAAAGTGCAAGTTAAATATTAAGGAATTTGAGGCATTTGTATTGATTCAGTCTTTTAAACTAATTTAAGAAGTAAGCAGCTCCTTCTTGGATTGGACTTTAATGACTTCTGTTGTAATAAATATATATACATATTTTTAGCGTTCTATTTAAAAACCAAACTTCACTGAAACGGGTATTCAATATTATTACTTATTCTACACAAGTAGAAGTAGAAAAAGAAAAAATTGAATGCTAAATTTTAACTATTACAAACCAAATAGTAGAAGAATATAGATTGTTTTGATATTTTATAAAAAAAATTAAGAGTATAGCAGAAAAGAAAATATCGCAACAAATGTTATGCATATTTATCAGAGTTTAACAACCAATTATAATAAGTAATATATGATTGAATAGCTCTAAGGGAAAGCAGGTTTCGCAACGAAACACATGAATTTACATAATCTACGGAACTGTTTATTATTTAATAATAAACCATCATTTCGTAAAAAGAAAATACGATTTCACCTGTTTGGTTGATTTCGCAAAACTATATTAGGCTTGTTCAGGAACGTCTCTTAAATCTATGCCCTTTCTCAAGATTCATTCAGTTATTTTTTTTTAATTTAGACATCCTTTTTGTCATGAATACATTTTATGTAAAGTAGGTAACTAACAAAACATATTTTTTCAACATGTTTATTCATAAACATGAAAAAACTCTTGTTCCAATGACTTATTACTATCATTATTTACATGTGCCTTAATATAAAAAATTCACATATTCAAAATATATTATTAACGACCCGTCGTGGCACACTACTTATGGTTGTCCGGTGTATGTGACGGAGCTTGTATAACTATAGAATAGGCATAATGTTTAGAGAATATAAACAAATTCTGGATAAATGTATTTAAAAGTGCTATGATATATGAAATTAACTCAACATGAGCGATTACTTATTTTAAATTTGTTAAATTATCTGCTACACACGCTGCAATATCATCAAAATGAGCTCAACGTATATAACGTGTTTAATAGGATAAAATAACAATTATTTTTATTAGGCATTAACGAGTATCATCGTGGGCTTTTCTATAGCCTTGTTGAAGATATATAACTCTCTAATACATTATTTTAATATATCTAAATATGTTTTTACTGCATAATTGCAAATTTTGAAATTTTATAGCTTATCTCTATTAATATACGAATGTCATATAAATATATACAATACACATTAACCTTTAGGAAGAAATTCTATTACTTGCAATGCAAACCATTTCAAAATCTATGATGTGGTTAAAAAGAAATCAGCGGAGATACAGACAGACGAAAATAGCGACTTTGCCTTATACTATTTGTAGATAGTACAAGATATTTGCGTACTGCTATATATAAATCAGATAATAAATCTGTTCAAGAATAGCACCAACCCTCACACTTAAGTTTGTAGCAAAATGATACTCTACTACTGGTTGTAATCACCATTTATCTTCCGTAGTCTACAGGGCTGCAGCGTTTTCCGAATTATGGCATTGTACTGCGATTTATAAACCGCCTACCAACAAAGAGGTTATGGCAAACCCCCCCACCCCCCATTACCAGGGGAGATCTATCCGTTCGTCTCAGCGTACATTAGAGTAAAACGTAATTTTATTTTACTCCGTTATATCAAACAATAACATTAACAAATGAACCTATAACAATAAAGCTCTAGACAGAACAGCTGCATTTCAACAGATATTTTCAACAGATTGTTCCACTGTAATTGCACCAACTCAACTGCATTCAAAGTGCATATGAATTGCGCTTTGAAAGTCAGAGTCTGTTAAGAGCCTTCAAAGGCTACCAATGCCATCTCATATATGGTCATAATAACGGATGCTAAAACGGAATGCAGTCACGTTAGCTGTAGTATCTGTAGTTTACAACTAGGTGAGGCTGCGTGATCGTCCAACAGAAAAGGTCAACTTATAATATTGAATATTTTAAATTTTTGCATATTAAACCGGAAAGTTTTAATTAGTGGCATAGGTAAGTGATAAAAACATTGTGATAATTTTAAATGGCTTGAATAAAATAATTTGATAACGTAGTTTTTACCTGACATTGGAATCATATTATCACCGCAACTGTAGCCGTGGTATGAATGAGATGGTGGCTCCACCCGTAGCTTCAGAACCCAACCTAAGGCCTGAAAGAAAACATCTGTTAAAAAATCTACAGCAAAGACAGAGCTGTCTGGAAAAAAACAAAGAATTTCAATCGTGATTCGTTAAAATTTAAATTTTGATCGTTATTAATGTTGCTTTATCAAAATTCTGTTTTGGTTTATATAAGGATATATAGATCAACTTTGTATTTGTTTTAAATCGTGAGTAGGTAAGCGCTTGCCCGTTTCTTTCCTGATGGTAGGCGAATATGGCTGTGCAATTCTGCTGCTCACTCTCCGAAATGTATTCTATAAAAAACGGATGGGCTGGCTACCTTCCATCTATGTTCAAGGCTTTTCAATTTATTATTACAAGGATCGTCATTGCCGATGAGTTTATTGGCCCTCCTCTCAATGGACTCAAGCATATGGAGTTGGTATTGGGCGGATCCATCCTAAAGATGAGAACAGTACCCCATACGCGATCGAACTTGCGCTTGGTAAAAATTGAGCAACTGTTCCGACATGAAGTACCTTCTCACCTTCGCCAGAATGCCAAGATTTTTTGAAGCTGATTGAGCCTTGCTCTCAATGGCCCTTGCAAAATTGAGAATCGGCGACAATGACATGCCCGGATCGGCAGAGATACACCTCGGAAAGTAGGAGTCAAGTCGAAAGGATTCCTTTTAGCGGAGAAAAAACACGCTTGGGTCTTTGCTGGATAGAACTTTACCAGATTGGTATAGCCCCATTGGGAGACTGCCTACAGAGATAGGTTCATGCTGTTCAGCACTGGCTCGTGCATCAGACATATAGCTCTCTACAACCGTTTTTACATTTGTGTACCCTAAAATACCGGGCGTAACTGCTTTCGCCCGGTATGACCTGCGTCGTTAATATGAAGTAGAAAAAGTGTTGCATAGTCTATGAAACCCTGAGGGTCGCCGGCATTGATAGCTTAATGGTTTGACCAGCTACCAGCAATGAGAACTCGCATCGACTGATATATAGATAGATAAGTTCGATATCCAGATACAAATCAGTGGGAATTCCATGTGACGGAAGCTTGCTAATAAGGCTTTCATGCCACACCCTGTCAAAAGTCTTCGAGATATCAAAAAAGACGACAAGTGCCTTATCATGCCTCTTGATGGCTTCGCTCCATATGTAAGTGGCGTATGCTAAAAGATCTCCAGTAAACCGATTTCGGCGAAACCCATATTGTCGGTCACTAAAGAGATCATTTTTTTCTAGATTGTTGTAATAGATAAACCACATTTTTATTTATTTATTTGTCGGAAGATTTACAGACAAATATCATATTCTAGAATGTTATCAGTAGCTAAAATCCATGCCATTTACAAATCTCCACAAATTTATTTTTGAGTCAGTTGCTTATTATTTTATTATGACAACACTGAGCAATATTAACAAAAACTATAATTTGTAAAAGCTCCAAAGTGCAGTAAATTAAAAGATACAAAAAAATAAAATCCAGCTTCGTTCCTTCATCGAAAAGAAATCATCGGAGAAAGTTTCCGGACCGAAGCTGCGCTGGAACAATAGTAGCTTATTGAACGAATCAGTCGCGCGCATGATATATGTGTTTGCTCTGTAACGGGTGCTAGCTGGTGATATGCTTAGAATTGGTCGTTGCCTAAATCTCAATATGATAGTTTTCAAATGTATTTTAGAGAGCAGCTCTGGACAATCAACAGATCCAACAGCAATGTTCATAAGGTGGGGGGTGTCACTAATGCTACGTCTGATCTCAAGTGGTAGAAAATGATACCTTCTGCATATATAGTAGTAGTCTTTAGAGTATTGATGGAATCTAAAGTCTAAGTATCTTAAAAACCGCTTTTGTATGTTTTCTATACGTGTTATACATGTACATGTTAAAAAGCAACGGTCCCAAAATAGAACCTTGTGGTACACTAGGCCCCAGGTTGTAATGTAACCACACAATGCTACGGCCTGAGTGCTGTTACCTATATAGGATATAAACCAACTAAACAAATTTCCGTGTATCTCCAATGACATCAGGTTTTTAATGAGCATAGTGTGGTCAATATGGTCGAAGCATTTACTATAATCAGTATAAATTACATCCACCTGGGCTCTTTCTTCCATACTAGCCGAAATAGTGTGTTGACTATACCTAGCTGGTTAAAGGTTGACTAGAAATACCTCGCAAATAAGTCACAAATAGCTTGTCCAGTCTCGGTTGTGTCACCGTTATAAGTCATCTTCTTTGGGCAGGCACCTGATTTATTTTTACTCTTGATGTAGGAGCAAAAACTTTTTGCATCTTTTGTAATGTTATCTTCTATATGTTTTCTATAAGTATTAAAAAAATCATGCTCTAGTTCGACAGTGAGAGTTATAGTTAACAAGACTTTTGTATTTGCAGTACTTTGTATGATATTTGTACTTTTATTGTAAAATTTTTATGAGAACTGTATTATACCAGAGAGGATATGATTTAGATGTAAAGTTTACAATGGATACATGTTTATCTCGATGTTCAAGCAGACGCACGTTTTTAGAAAACATCAACGGGCTGTTTGAGTGGTGCATTTTTCGGAAAAAGTTCAGCATCGGCTATGCTATCGACGAGCCACGTCTCAGTTAATGATATTACGTCATAGTCACTAAAACTAACCATTCTATAGTAAGTATCAGTTTTTGAACGTAAAACCGCGTAAATTTTGATAGTATAGGTTAAGGGACGCCATGAACAAGTTGATGTTGATTTAATAAGATTTTTTTTATGTAATAACATAGTTCTGTTGTAATTTATCATACTATATAACACTAATATTAAAAGAGAAACACATACGCTCACATAAATTAACCTTAATAGACAATTGGACACCACTATGTATTGTAATAACATTGGAATTGAAACACATAGGCCCATATTATATAAGATAATTGAACAAAATACAAACAACAGTTTGAAACTATGGTCAAATAGATACAAACTCCCCTTTCAAGCAAACCAACCAATAGTAAGATGTTGTTCTACAAAAAAATGGGCAATATATTTTGATTCGTTGTTGTATGTTTTGAATTTTGTTACCATTACAAGAGAAATACATAACACGCCCGTATTATTTAGATGAAATGAATAAATATTTAACAACCCCCTCAAGCTATTATGAATCTGTGTCATTAAACAGACATGACCCGTCTTCCCCCAGCAATCCAAGCAATTATGATATGCTATCCTAAGAAAGAAATGAGAAAGATATTTTGATTTATTTTTGTATGATAGCAGTAAAAAATTATAGTTGCAATTACATTTGTTACCTTTATAGAGAAAACAATTGCGCTTAGTAATATAGCTTGAATAAAGAATTGAGATGAAACAAAAAACCTTGACCAAGTGTATACTACAAAGAAAAATCAGTAATAAACTTAATATTGTAGCTTTATTGTTACAATCTGCACAGTTGAACATACAATAAATATTTTTTGTCACTGTTGAATTTTGTTTCTTGATAGTTATAAATAATCAAGGTGCTCTGACTCTGCTCAATTTTGGTGTTTTGTAATTTTACCTTAGTAATATCAGCTGCTAGTTATTTTAGCAAATGATCCTGTTCAGTCTTCCAACTATTAAACATAGACTTCATTGATTCCTGAAACTTTTCAACTTGATCTTTGCAAGTTGATATTATCAAGATAAAAGTTCGTACCGTGATCAGATTCAGATATCTCTTTAATGTTTAGCTGGGATGAACCAAACATTGAAGCGGAAAGCGAAGCAGAAGGCTGTGTTTTTTGCATGCTAAAGCTATCGAGTTGATTTTCGCTACTTATATGCTCAGCGCCTTCCAGCGATACCTTGTAATTTTGTGCTACAATAACGTTATTAGACAACGTTCTCGACGACAAAACGGCTTAGGTAAGGGGGGCAGGCAATTTTGCTAGTTATACCAACCTACCAATGTATAGAAAAATAGTTTGAAATTTTTTTATTTGTATTTTTTCCAATAATTTAAACGTAATTTGAATGTTAATATTTTTTTAATGGGTTGGCTCTTGATCCCAATCAAGCCCGGTCAGGGGTCAAGACAGGATATTTGTCATGCCTATTCACCCTGGCTCTGAAAAAGGATGGGTTATATGTACTCGGAAACGGAGGGAGGGAGTTCCACTCCTTTTCTGTGCGCACTATAAAAGATGTTGAGAAGCGCTTGGCGCGACAGGTAGGAAAAGCAACCAAGAAAGCGACTAGATGTCCGCAGTGCGTCTAGATGTCCGATGGAAGACGAGAGATGGAGGTATGAGCACATGCACATTTTTGTTTTTTTGTAACTTATTTTCTTTATATAGATGGGCGACTACATTTCATTTTTAAATATTTTCCATTGTTTTCTGTTCTCAATGTTCATGTTATGGTTGCCGTAAACAGAGTGTACGAATGTATTTATTTATGTGCTTTATCCTTTATTAAGTACCTATAGTAAAAACTCTGCTTAGTTTGAGACTAAATCATTGGTGTGAGCATTGTACGACTACTGTGATAGTCTTGGATGACAATGTTCAACAGCATAATGCGTTATGAATCTTGTAATTCCGAAATTAAATTTCAAACTCATTTGTTTTCGTTGAACATAAATAAATCATTTTTATATGATTTATATATACAGGTACCAAATAATTTGCCTATCTTGTTTGTATTTACCAGTATTTTGCCACAGTTTGAAAACAAAATTTGCTTTGATGAAGTTGACATGCTCTTTTTGAAGATAGGATAAGGATATCACCGTTAAATTTTTATTATTTATATTTTTACACTACATAAAAATGTGTAGTATCGAAATTTCACTTATTAATTATATTTATAAGCGACAGATACAACAAATATAACTGCCTGCTAGAATTTTCTATTATAAATTGGTATGTTTATCATTAATATTTATGCAAATGTAAATATAATCAGGAAAGGAAGCTCTTATGTTGAAATTTAATTACATAAATAGAGCGAGATTTTAATATTTATCTCAAGCAGTAAAAGGGGAGTAAACAAGATCATAACTAAGTACGGGTAATTAATTAATTTGCTTAATCAAATTACTTACTGTCTCGCGAGAGACGACAAACCAAAACGTACAGACAGCAATAAATCATTAAGCTTTAACTGGCAAATGTGACTCTATTTAAAATCTATGGTTTGGATTTATTTTTTACTGCAATGTTAGTTTCTCTCAGCCAAATATTTTTCTTGGTAATCTTATCGAAATGTGTATTTATTATTTAAAAAAATAAAATAAAAATAGCAAATTAATCTCACCATCCAATTTTCATAGTTACGTTTCAAAGCAAAATGTCACAATTACTTTGAAAGTAGCCAAACATGGATAATTATTTTTCGTTAAAAATTCTATCTATCGCGATTCGACAGTGCGGTTGGACGTTACAGAATCGACTAGCTTGGAACTTGGACGAATTAACTACTAGACTCGTGACGAGGGCTGTGTTTGCCTTTACCCCTCTAGCCACTTATTGAGCCTAATAGCCTCAGTAAGCAATATGGTGTTGTCACTATGACGCGAGATCTTAAAGTAATGTGTTATCACAAAACTGGGCAAATGTGCTGTTTTATTTTGTAAAAATAATAGCAGACAATCAAAAAAAGTTTCTTTTCACGCGTAAGTATAATTTATTATTATTTCATAAAATAAATAAAATTTGGTATGAAGATAAAATATAATATATTATGTCAGTTTAAAAAGGTAATCATTACACATGTACGTGTTTAAAAAATGTTGCATTAGTAGTTTGTTTGGATTATATGCAACACTTATTCACTTGCTTGTCAATTTTGATTCGCATAGGGCTTGAAAATGTCGATAAACATATCGATGTATGTAAATGAACGAGGAGTTGGTATTTCTTTTAGTAAGGTAGGTTAGTCCTGGAAAATCACTATTGCTTACTTTGCTACTTATGGCGTTAAAGCAGAACAAAAGCTTAGTTTGATAAAGATTGCTGTTAGTCCTAGTTTAGTAATATCGGAGTAGAACACAAATCAGTACCTTTGATGGCCTCAGGGTTAATAAAAGTACTGTAAAAATGGTTTCTTTTCTGGATCTCAATAATTTAAAAACTTATTTTGAGCATCCAATTAATGGGAACAGAATTTACGTTTTTAAGACCCTTGTCATAATCTAAAAAACGTCAGAAACTATTTTAAGCATGTGGATAATTTCAAGAGTCTTAGAAATGGCAATATATAGAGGATTTACACAAATTACAAGAAACAAACTTTTTCAAGTTGGCAAATAAGTTGCGGCTTAACCATGTATATTTTGAAACAAAAATAATTAATGTCCGTCTTGTGTCTCAACTTTTTTGCTAAAGTATAATGGATACGCTTGTGTTTTGCTAGAATAGAATATTTCTTTATTTGCTTTAAAAGTGCTAAGTATAAATGATGTTACAAATATTTTTAAAGTCACACACTTCTCGCCAGATACTGGCATGCAAATACAATCATATAATTGTTTTGAAAGTATTACATTAAATTACATAAGCAACACAGTCTGTAACAGAATTTATTAAATTCATCGTTGGACTAAAAACAGTTCTCAACCAACCAACTCTTTAGTTTGTTTTTGAAAGCATTAACTGGTAAAATCCTGATATTATTAGGTAAACTATTGTATCAAACAATGCGCGTTTCTGCTGTAAGGAGCTGTTGTTTTAGAGGAAGAACTAGTTTATTGGGGTATCTAGTATTGAAATTACAGTGTTATTTTTTCTTATTAATAATAGTGGATTAGTGTTGGCAAATACACTTAAGTCATAAATATTATTGCATGGTAATGTCAGTAACTTAAACTGTGTACAGAATGACCTACATCCTGTAGGTGTAAGATATCAATATTGCAAATATCTCGAATGCATTGTTTTTGTGCAATGGTTAGAGTGACATAAGTTACCCCAAAGGAGAATATAATATCTTAGCAAACTACCTACATATCCGTCATATGCCCGTATAGCCACAAGTCTGCTACTGATCCTCGTCAATCTCCATAATGCATACGCGAACGAATTTATTTTGTTACACTGTTTATTTATATAATCTTTCCAAGAGCATTTGTCATCAACTAATAAACCTAAAAATTGTGATTGTGATGATTCTTTAATGATTTCATTTTTTAATATTTATATTAAAAACCAAATCAAAAACCAACTTAAATATTGAAAACAATGAATAAGTTTTCAGTTTCTTAGAAACAGCAAAAGTATATTTAACCACCCTTAAATATGTCGGGGCCAGTATTATGGATTCTTACCGCTTTCAAGGATTTTGAGAATGCGCGGAAAATGCTAAAGGTCTTTCTAATGATCTCATTCTGCCCGAAGATGAGATGATGAAATATCTCCGCCTCCACAAAATATCACAAATTCATCTTGAAAATTTTTTTGTTAATGCGAGAAGTCAAGGCGGAAGAAATAACAACCCTACTTTACGACTTTGTAGTTTACATGGAACTGATTAACTTGGATACAGGCAAATGATTTCTCCTTGTAAAACTTTCAATATTACACTGTATATAGACCTCACCTGTCGATAGAATTAATAAGACCACTGTGCGACAAAACAGTGACCGTACGACTTCAACATTAGATGCGATGATTTCATTTCCACCAAAGTGACAGTGAAGCTCAATATAATATTACTGATTCTGATCCTGTACTTTAAAAATATTGTAGAATATACAGGGCGTCCCAAACTTATGGGACATGAAGGGGAAGTACCTTAAATATCGTAGATAGTGAAATTTGCTCAAAGAAGACTTTATGTTATTTTTAAAAGTTAGTAATTCTGCATTTATAGATTTTCTAAAAATTACTTGCTTCGTCTGGGAATCGAACCGACTTAAATGTCAAAAAAAAATCACCCTACTTTTATGATGCCAATCGAAAGAATAGCTAAAAAATAATAACTATGCTTAAGTTACATGGTTTTTTAAAAGAAAGGAACAACGTGAAATTAATATTTTAATCAAATTAAAAACATACATGAAACTGCCGTAGTCAATTAAGTAGGTATTTTTTTGTAAATTAATTAATTAAATGCTCAAAATGTGATCCCTCTTGTCTTACGCAAATCTCCAATCTTTTAATGAGTCCGCTGCCTGTTGATTTTCTTATCATTTTATGGTGAACACTCGATGTGATATGGCACAATTCTGTTTGCAACTCGCCCACGTTCTCGTATCGCTTTTTGTATAGCATATCTTTCACGTATCCCCAAAAGAAGAAATCTAATGGTGTAAGGTCCGGGGATCTGGCCGGCCATCTAATCGGTCCATTTGTACCAATCCATGTAGGAAAACATTCATTTAGAAAATCTGCTGCTCTCCGACTATTATGAGCCGGAGCTCCATCTTGTTGGAAAATTAAGTTTTCTTGCTCCGCCGCGGAGATTTCTTATCTTATCCCTTAAAATTTGAAGTATTCCTAAATACTTTTCCGTGTTCAAGGTTCCTTGGTAAAAATGGATTAAGAAAACCCGGTTTTTTAAAAGTCCGCACCAACAGTTGAGTGAAAAACGCACTTGGTTATTCGTTTCAGTGACTCGTAGGGGATTTTCTTTAGACCAAATACGATTATTGTTGCGGTTATACATACCGTTATTGCTAAAGTTAGATTCGTCTGTCCAAATAATATTATCCAAATAATTTGGATTTTCGAGCAAGCGTGCCTGGATATCAAGACAGAAATTTCTTCTCCTTTCTGTATCGCCCGGAAGTAATTTTTGAACCAATCGTCCTTCAACATAACTCTTAAAACCGTGTTTTTTTAATACACGGTGTATTTTGCTTTTCGAAACTCCAATTTCATGTTCTCCTTCTCTCACCGATGCTTTCGGAAAAGCCGAAAAGTAAATTAAAATACCAAGTTCTTCGTCGTTGCTCGTACGGTTTTCTTGCTGTGGTTCTCTTGGGCGTTTATCGAAACGTCCCAGAGTTTTCAAATTGTTCACAAGCCTTTTCAAAACTTTACGAGACGGTAATTGTCTATCAGGATATTTTACGCTATACCACCGCAAACTTCTAGAGATATCTTTATCATTCAAAAAATATGCTTCCATTAGATCAAAACTTACTTGATATGCCATGTTCGCAATAAATTAACACAATAACACTTGTGTAAGTGAATTAAGACTAAACAGATCAATATCCGAAAAATAAACGCTCGCACAGACTGTTCCATTTTCAAATTTAAGAACAACATTATTTTCGTTTTAAATTTGCCTTCAACGCTCGCACAGACTGTTCCATTTTCAAATTTTAGAACTACATTAATTTATTATTTTTAGCTATTCTTTCGATTGGCATCATAAAAGTAGGGTGATTTTTTTTTGACATTTAAGTTGGTTCGATTCCCAGACGAAGCAAGTAATTTTTAGAAAATCTATGAATGCAGAATTACTAACTTTTAAAAATAACATAAAGTCTTCTTTGAGCAAAATTCACTATCTACGATATTTAAGGTACTTCCCCTTCATGTCCCATAAGTTTGGGACGCCCTGTATAGCTGGATTTTTCGTGCACAAATTAATTAAAAAATCAAGTGTGATACGTGGGTAACCACACCATTATCGGACATAAACCAGTGTAGTCTCAAAGGTAAAGAGACAAGGGAAAATTCATTTGTCCTCTAGACAATACAATATAGATGTGGATTTTGTTATTCTGAGTTCAGAAAAAGCCTCAATAAAAACGAACTATAAAAGAGTATTTGACGGCTTTTCTACTATCCTTGGTTTGGAATATCAGCAGCGTCACCCAGATAAAGATTTCCACAAAAATGGAAATGAGAATATAAAACATCTGGAGGAACTATGTAAATCTGTTGCACAAATAGATTTAGACACAAGAAAGACTTTCATAAGCAAACAGACTATTATAAAAAGTTAAAAAAAAAGTCTATAAAAATTTTTTTCATAACAAAGGCAAAAATTAATTTTTTGTCATGGCTTTCATACGTCACTATATTTTGAAATTATTAATCAAAATCCGTAATTACTATCCACTGGGCGAGTGGCCAATTATCTATTCGTTTAAACGATTATTACTATACATTGTAAACCAGAAACTATAAAAGTTTTAAAGAGAGTACATTTTAAAGAGATTTTCATATTAGTGGATTTCAAATTTTATTCCACAATATTATTAATTCATTTAGTTTCTGTAAAACAAATGTTTTAGTTTAATGTCGGTGTAGTTACCTTTAATAGTTTTTATTTTATTTATTTAGGATGGGTTTGCTCCTGATCCCAATCAAATCCGGAGGCAAAGACAGAATCCACGATGGAACGAGCTAACTAAGAAGGTACTTATTCACCCTGGCTTTGAAAATGGACGGGTTATAAGTTCTCGGAAATACAAGCGCAGGGAGGGAATTCCACTCCTTCGCTGTGCCCATTATAAAAGAAGTTTAGAAGCGCTTGGTGCGACAGGTAGGAACAGCAACCGAAAAAGGGTGGTAGCCCGCAATGCGTCTTGATGTCCGATGGTAAGAAGGAGATGACGGTATGAGCATATGAGCACACTCTAGAAAGTACAGTCTGTAGAAGACTGACAGACAGGGAACTTTGCGGCGATGAGCTAAGGTGAAGCTTGCTCTTCACCAATTTGCTGTCACCTATGAGCCTCGTAGCTCTGAGCTGAATCGTTTCCAGTGCAGCAAGTTGGTATTTTACTGAGCCGTCCCAAAGGTGGCTGCAATATTCCATGTAAGATCGGACTTGAGCTTTATAGAGAGTGAAAAGCTCCGGCATTAAATATCGCTTGACCTTATTTACGACATCCAGCTTTTTAAATGCAATTTGAGCCTTGGACTCGATGTTGGCGCCGAAGTTGAGGTCTGAAGACCACTCCATGTCAAAAAGCTCGGGGCTGTCGGTCACATGTACAGATGTACCTCGGAAAGTAGGAGTGGGGTGGAAGGAACTCCTTTTTAGTAATACCTTTAATAGTAATAGAAATCATAAACTAACACATCCAAATCACATGATTTATTAAACTCACTGGGTGCATTCATTAACTTTTAACATATCGATAAAAAAATTATCAATTTCTTCAAGCACTTCTGTCATAATATAACGACTATACCCCCTTACCCCGCTAGAAATGGTCGATCGGGATTCCATATATTCTTCTTGGGTTTCGTGTCCAGTGGTTAATGTGTCCAAGGCTTGGAACCTATACCTCGCCAATGACTCATACAGTGTGTGCGGCTCGCTTGCGATGCGCGTTCATTTTTTTACGCATCAGATGAAACAGGACATCCATTAGGTGAATTACTAATGTTTCTCAAGCTATCAAGTTGACGATTTCGAATTACAAACATTGTTATTTTTTAAGTGTATCTTTAGATTTAGGTCTTACACTTTTGCGTCGACTCATTAAAACGCCCGAAGAAAAATAAGGCTTAGGAAACTATAAACTTGGAATTATTTTAACAATTTATAGGCACTAATGACTATATTTTTTCTTTCTACAATATATATGCCTGCTGGCTAAAAGTTACATGCTATGCCCGGTGGGCCTGTCAGACCCAGATTTTCAACTTGATTTATTTTCCAATAAATTTTATTTTGTAGGGTGTTTTAATGTACATACAGGTCTGTCTAAAAAGTAAACAAGAGATAATAATTAAAATCATTTTACAAATAAACAAACTTTATATATTTTCTTCAAATTAAACTGAACTCACTTTTTTCAACAATATTCAGACAATAGCAATAAGATAACATCTTATTTGTGTCAGAACTAAAGAATTCTTAAAGAGACTTGATGAAATGTAAGGTACTTACTTTGATTTACACTTAACAATAAAATAATTTGTCTTCATCACATGGTTCATCATCTGTGGGACTCGCGCGCGCTATATGCACGTCTTTCTATCACACTAGCTCGTTGCGGCCTGAGGAAGCGGGCGGAGCACGTTCCGCGTTTAGTACCAGTCAGCTATTAAGTACGGTGAAGCGCGCAATTCAAATTGGATTGAACTATAACAGATCATACGTTGGTATGGGTCTGACAGACCCTACCAGGCATGCTGAGGGTTAATTATCCACCAACTTATTGAGGTATATCTTAAATGCTAACCTGTTGGAAACCCCTCCGATATCTCGCATTCATGTAGCAGTAGATAATGGGGTTGTAGCAAGAGTGTGACATTGCCAGCCAGTGACTCGCAAACCACATGTACGGGACCCCCGGCCACGTGGCCCAGCTTGCATCTTCGCCGTACACAGTCCACAATATCTGCAATAAAATACTGATATTACAAATATTAACATGATATTACTTAAACAAAAGACTAGTATCAAAGCGTTATAAATTTTCACAGTAGCAGCAGCAGCAGGGTAATAATTTTTCTTTATTTTTTATAAATTACTTTATGATTTATTCAACAACGCAAAAGGGTTAATAATGAGAATGAATTGTGCCACAAAGTAATATTTATATTTATTGGTGATATGTGACTCATACATTACGGAGATACGATAATTTTTACATTTTGAAAAAAAATCGTGACTTCCGTGATTGTCCGCAAACGTTATATATATTTGGCCCTTAAGTGGAATGTCTTTTATGTTACACGTTGACTATTTATTTATAATATGATAATTCAATTGTATGGAAATACGTCTTTTATTTTACCAAGCTATTAGCTCTGTAGGAAGGAAAGGGATTGTAATATTTAGCTTAAAATAATATCATAAATAATGAATTCTACCGGTCTGACCTTAACAGAAATGTACTATTTGAATACTGTATTTGTATCATAATATGTTTGTTCTAAACACGTATCGTCATATAAGTCAAACTTTACGGTTATGAACATTAACTCTTTGCAAACGAAGGGGCGTTGGACGTGATATCTTCTTCAGGTGGCGACGAACCGAAAAAGGTCGGCAGCCTCTGAGAGCAACACTCGCTTTATTATAGTGTCTCCTTAGCAACAAGCCGTTACATATAACAACAACAAAAGTACTAAAGGACCCATAAAATAAATAAACGTGCTACCACGACTATTAGCTCATTCGCTTCATAAGTGACTTAATTTATTTCATTCTGTCAGTTAGCATTACATTATGTCTTTCATCAGCTCAACGGAACGGGTATTTGAGATAAGAAATCTAGAGCAAGGCATCATTTTGTGTAGGTACGTTTATCCTTAATTATTCAAGGATCCATACGTATGGGCCCTCTGACCTATCTGGTATACTATAGTGATAGTGCATGATAGTGATTTGAAGTCTTAACGGACATAAGTTAAATTATTACCATCCCGAATAACCCATATACATACGTCTCTTAATGCTAATTAGGGCCATAGTGCATATTTACTTGATTTGCGGTTTTAAGAGCAAGAAGATTATTTTTTTATATCTAGCAAAGAGAAAAATGGTGGAACTGGGATGACTTCCAAATAACGATGACTTTACCCACTTCGTCAGACAGATGATCTACCTAAAGGAGCTTCGTTAACTCCCAAGGGGCAAGTGTTACTAAATACTTCTAATCATATATAATTCCAACTAGCACAACCTTTAAACACACTCATACAGAAACTGAGGAATATTTATACTTTTAAGAATTACAGAATTAAATTATCCTTTAAAGATGAAGAAAATCTTCTTTATCTCGGAATTAAAATACATTTTACCATTTGTTACAACAATAAGACATCGAGTACTTGCAATAAACACGTTGAGTGGGAGCCAGCACACAGTGAATACCGCGACGACAGTCACCATCATTTTGACCATCTGAAAAAAAAATTACAATTTAAATTACAACCCACATATCGTAGATTGTAAAACTGAAGTTGTAAGTTCAATTACGTTCTTACCATACTGTACCTAATTTTAGGAGATTTAAAAAACAGTAAAGAAAATTGTCAGGACTTTTAGCCTACTCTAGTTTCGTTGCTTAGATGTCTCTGTTTAATGTATTTTTCGACACTCGTTTTCTGTTAATTTATTTTTAATTATTATACCACTTTGCTATGTAATAACCGTTTTTGTGCCATAATAAATTGCTTAGCAACTAAGCTACAGAATGTCTTTTCTACGTTAATATATTATCACATAATATATTTATTATAAATTTTAATCAAATATTATTAAGAAAAGTCCTTAAAGATTATCTTATCGAGTGAGGTAGCATTGCTGGAAACGTTAGAAATGAAAAAGGTTTTGCAAAGACTCCAAAGTATGATTTTTTGATGCTGCTTCACGACCATTAGTTGCGTAGTGTAAAAAAGGGATCTTAGAAAATTTGTATGATATTAGAACCAGGTTTTTGGGATTTCTGACCTCCACATTTGACCTATATAGTCTTTTAATTTGTAAGATAAAACAAAGTAAGATGCCCGTGTTTTCCTCCAAAAATAATATCCTACCATTAATTCACACATTTTATTTTCCTTAAGTAGATTGTGGTTGTATAAAGTGAAATTTTAAATTAGGTTAGGGGTTAAGATTTTTTAAGTTTTGCAAAAATATATATAACAATTATTTTGATAAGATTGCCTAATTTTCATATGTTCAGTTTGGATCGCCACTTACATAAATGGCATATCTTCAAGAAATCTTGGCTTAATCAAGAACTCTATTACTGTTTTTTTTTGTATTTAACGTAAACAACTCATTAATATTCTAGCTAATAAGAAAGATATGGCCCTATCCAAAGGATGATGGAAAAAAATATTATGAAGTGTTCCAATTTTTTTATTTTCAATTTTATATCCTGCTATATATATTTTATATATAGACTTCGATATCTTAAAATGAAACGATAATTTTAGCTTGATGCTATAATTATTGCTTTTTAAAAAGATATATGTGTATGATTTATATGGAAAATATGTGTTCATATTTTTATTAACAAAATTTAGAACTTAATCAATGGTTATAACTCGAATTGACTGCAAGATAAAACAGCTTCAGTGAATAAGCCACAAATATTTTAAATTTTTTGATGTAAAATAAATGAGATGTGTTTGAGTAGTTCACCAATTTATCCCAAATATTGATTTTTGGGTATTCTGAACATACTCGTATATAAATTATTTTAATAGAAAAATACAAGAAAAAGTCGACTCGGCTCACAAGCGAATTTTCAGCCGGGAATAAGACAACCTTTCGATATCCGGTCCAATGTTTTCCCAATTGAGCTACCGAACCTTGTGAAGCAGTCGAAATCTTCTAGTACCTTTCTACTTTTTACGCTGCAAGCCGGCGTTGTCTCATCGATGAGAGGAACATCCTCTCATTATCGAAAGAAATACTTTTACAAATGTTTGGACAGTCGATTGAGATGTAACAGCCATTTACTTTTCTATTTTATTTTTTGCTTTTTACAATGCTATCTTATAAAATAAATTATTTATAAAAAATACTCTTACATGTTTTGAAAAATACTACTGATTTGCAGTCATTATATTCGATTTTAAACTTCGAGGTATACGATTGCGGCTGCTGTTGTCACAAAAGTTATATATCCAGTTGTTGGATGTATTCGGTGCTATCTTATAAGATTAGGAAATACATTTCGTTTGCTCTGTTTACGTTTTGTCGTGAACTTCATCAGCTATTTCTTATGCGTAGAGATTTTAATCACGAAAAATAATGCTATCAACTCGTTATCAGTACAGATAGAGTCTGTTAAGAACTACCTTAAAGTAAAAAAAAAAAATAATAAACTTGTGCTTTAATTTCTGACCCGTGCCTCTAATCGGTTTAAGTCGATTTTTATCAGTGACTTATCGCATATTTTCATGCAACTAGAAATACGGCAAAAAATAAAATATTTATTCAGGATTTAAGCCAGCTTAGGGCAAAGCATAGTACGGGTCAAGAAACAATATTGGGGTATAGAATTACAACATGTATTGGTTGCATGCCTCGAAAGTTAAATTAAATAATAACAAAACTAAGGCTATTTCTGACCGTATTTTTTCGCATTGGAGTTCGCGTTAATACTCTAAAAATAAAGGATAAGGTTTTGCACTTATCCCTTATTTTTATTATAACAAGCCTTTCATGGGATTTTCTTTTCTTTATAATGTATCTTAATATATGTATAACTATAACTTATAATATGTCTTCTTTCTTTTCATAATACCCGTTCATTTTAGAATATACAGAATTATTATACTCACCCGTCAAAAAGCATTTTATTTTCTGTAGGCAACAAACGTTCTTTGTCTATTTCGCGAGCAAAATCAAGTCAGCGAAGATAGGGAAAGTCACGTAAGGAATAGTTTTTTTAGTAATATATAAAAGATGAAAAGTTTTTTAAGAGATATATGTGTATACCGCCTGTGAATAAAAATAGAACACCTGTTAAAATCGTGAAAACTATGGGCTTCCAGTGTTCAAACACAAAAAGAAATTTTCGCGATATCACTTTCCGTTTCGGAGTTGTTGCAGTTCAAAGTTTCATAATTAAGTTGCAGTAATTTAAATAAAATTATCAAAATCCTATAGAATCAGTGATATTTAACAATCAGTAATTGGTATTTTTTAATTGCTCGTGTAATTATGGAAATAAACGTCCTAAACGATTCCTTGTTATTGACAGACCGAATGAAACTGCGCCTTAAATCAGCTGGTGCTTGACCCTATACTTACCTTACCTTTATCGCTGACCTACAAAAAACGGGTATTTGCAATGTGAAAAATTTAATAGTTTCGATTACTTGACTCTCTAATCGACTGCTTAAAATTTTATCAAGTCCAAAGAGTTAATATTTTTAGGGTATTATTTAAGCTGTCGCCAATTTAATTAGTTTTGTCTTTCTTAAATAAAAGGGTTTGCCCGCAAAATAGTAAATTTGTCACCAAAATGTAGTTCTAAAATCACCTAAAATCATGGAGATATAGGGTCTAGTACCAAATAAATGTTTTTGTATGTATTATAATAGGTTTGTCCTAATAAGTATTTTAGCAAACTTATTTAAAAAGATTATTGAAAAAAGTATTATACAATCCTTGGACGCAACCACGCATTTTGTTGGATTTGCATATGTGTACCTCGGTTCTCGTCACCTTCGATTATCAATGCCTATATCACCTGTCGCAGCACTATAATACTATTAAGTATAATCTGTTTGAAATATTGTGAATATTCCTTACAGTTCCTTACATTCTCGTTAAAGTAGGTTGTATACTTCAAAGTATTATTCGTAAGTATATACGTTAAAGTTGGTTTTATAAACTGTTTACAAGGTTCATTGCATTAAATAATTTTCTCTATCAATATTCTTCATCAAATGCGTGTTTTAAATATGTATTATTAATAATTGACACAACTGCAGAAGCTTTAAGTTACATCTTCACAAAATTACTAAATAATTTAAAATATAAGAAGTCCTTTGCCGCATCTGCCTGCTTCACTGTTCGCAATGAACTCAAAAACTACTGAACGGATTTTTATTCGGTTTTCACCAATAGATATAGTGATTCATGAGGATATGGATTCTCTTTGAGAAATGACAAAACCGTTAATGGAAGGATATTCCTCTTTTATAGATCTACAAAAAGGATGGCATATATCTATCTTTTAAGGATAGCAAACTATATCACATTCTATCTTATAAAAAATAGTCAGGTATAATGTTGCAATGAAAATGAAAATGAAAATAACTTTATTCAAATGCACTTAAAAATAAGTAGTTTTGAATCGTCCAACATTTTTACCTTCCACCCATTCAGGACGTCTTTTAACTGACAAGAAGAATGAACACAAGAAACTCGTCAGCTTTAACAGAAGTAACGACATTTACAATATAATACGTCGTCACCATACACAAAAAAAACAAAATTATTTTGTTACGACAATACTAATAGTGTTATGATATCAATGTTTCGATGATTACAACAAAGTCAACAAGTATCTGTACTTACTTAAAGTAAGTATCCCTGAACATTGCAATAACATACAAGGAATAAACGACAAATTTAAGAAAGCAACAAGATTTATGTTTAGTATTAGTCAATAATACTGGAGGTTAAAGCAGACCCATTTCCCAAGGCAGCACCCGTTCACGAGCATGACGCATGATACAGCCATCGCTTCGCTCAACCATATCTTAGGGAACGTAACGACCTGCACCACATGCCACCACCCAAGAAATGTTTTAAGAGAGCATGTCAGACTCTAACTACCAGTAATAATTTAGTTTTAAAAATTAAGAAATGCTAATGTCGTGTCTTTAAATCATATATTATTTCAATAGAAAGTTCCCAAAAAAATTTAGGGTTGTCGTCATCATCATTTCAACCAAAAGACTACTACTTAACTGGACACATGCCAGGGATCTTAATTACTACAGGTAGTATAAATATATCTAAATAAATTTTCTAGCAGAATATTAATAAAACACTTAATTAAAGTCAAAATAATCAATATTTATTGTTGTTGAGGCCGGATTGGTCAATTTTTAAAAGCTCGCCAATTTGTCTCCGCCTCTTTGAACATATTTTCGTTAAAATTATAAATTGATGTATTAAATTGGTAACGAATACAATTATTTTAATAACTGAATGAAATAAAATGTAAGTAATGTATTGGTGACAAAATAACAAATAAAAAGGAATAGCAGTCAGGGATCGATAATCTATTTATTTTGTGACAAATCTACCATTATGAGCACAAAGCTATTATTTAAGTAATAAAACTATTATTATAAGAACGAAGGTTATATTTATCTAATGCACTACAATTTTATTGGTAATCAAACTGTTATTTTACACAAATAGTAACCTTAGTTTGATAATTCATACCTGGGAACACTTTTTGTTTATCTGAGAACTAAAATATTTCGTGGCGATAGATCTTTTTATTAGGTGATACAACTTGATGACAAACATAAACTTCGGTGACAAGAAATATAGTACCCATAATTTTAGTCAGGCCGAAGATACTAAGGTCAGAATCACATTTTGATCTTAAATCGAAATCGATTTGCCAATAATGATATTCATACGAATCAAAAAGTCGATTCTGATACCAATATCTGAATTAGTGATTTGATTCACTTTTTACGAGTAAATTTTCCCAACTCTACACAGGACCGAGCTCCATCCAGGGCCGAACTAAACTGGAATATTATTAAATACCTACTTTTGAAATGTCATTAAAATCCTTATGACCATTTTATTGACTGTTTTGTTCATACACGTGATGGTATTCAATTTACCATAACGACCAGCATGTACACATCTTTATCTTTATCGTTTTTAAAAAGTAGATTTCCTAGATAAGTTTCTAATACGTCTGAAAATACTCTACATCACAAATCTTTAAAATTCATTAAACGTTACATAATAAATTCAAATACAGTAGCAACGGAATAAACAAAAACATTTAAACCCTAATAAAAACATCATACTTTTAAAATTAATTCCTAAGTTCAGCCCGCAAAAAAAGTGGCACGTGTAAGGCTGTCGTCGGCGCCTTCTATCTTGCGGAAAGGCGAGCTTGCAGTGGTCGTTAAAGTTAGGCTGTGGATACATTATTTTTTTATCGTAAAAATATTTTGTTGATAGTGGATAGGTATCTAGGTGCATTTTTAAAGTCATTTTGTGTTTTTTGTAATTTAAAAGTTAAAATATTTTTGGGATGGAACTGTTCAAGTTTGAGTTTTAAATTTAATCTTCTATACGGTAATATCTGTATAGAAGATATCTGATGAGTGTTCACAAGGTTCGGTAGCTCAATTGGGAGAGCATTGGACCGGATTTCCAAAGGTTGCGGGTTCGTTTCCCGCCTGAGAATTCACTTGTGACCCGAGTCGATTTGTTCTAGTATTTTTCTATTATAACAATTTATCTTATAAGATCGCATTGAAAATGCATAAAAAAATATATAAAAAAAAATTATAAAAGATAATTATGTCGCAGCATTAACTCAGTGTTGCCACAAATTAAATTATCCTAACTCGGAAACGTCAAGTTATTACTTGGGTAGAGTCGATACAGCGATGGCAACACTAAAGAGCGCGAGCGCATTCTGCAGCGGACCGCCGGCCGTAGCGGACGGACGTGCAAGCGAAGCTATTGCTGTGTCGAACCTGCCGCATTACCAGAGTTAAATCGGTCGCTATCAGTGTGATCGTTTGCGATTTTGTTCTAATCGAGTGTTGATTGTTGGAATACACGAGTTACACTGTCGAAGTGATTATTATTTTGAGTTTCCCGCCATGCACGACCCTTCCGATGACCAGGGTTTGAATCTGCCCTCCTTAATTATTTGTTTACCAACAGCTTATGCACAAAGTATTCTGCTAAAATGCTTAGGTTTATATGTTGCTATTTATCTTAGTACACAGTCAATTGTTCTTCAAGTATTATCAATATGATTTATATCAATTTATTTACCAATAGATTACTAACCGAACAATGCAACCGGTCCCAAGTTTATTATACATTAATGGTAATAATAAGATTTTTAAATACAAATACTAAGTACACGGATACGATTAAAAGCGCATAGACTAAACCCGACACCCGCTTTCTATGGCTTCGGATAAATTGGTCTTAAAAGATATGAGGGAGATGAAGTTAAGACCAGTGCAGTCACAATACGGATTATAAAGCTTGCCCATACGACAGATAGGAGAGTGTAATCCCAACACACTACGTGGAAAAGGAATGGAGAGGAGAAGCTTGACGGGTTTCCGAGGGAGGCTGTAAGGTACCCCGATGCTAATTCTTTCCAACAAGTCCGGACAATCAATGTCATTCCATAGCAACTTAAACAGAAAACATAAATCCAATATCCTTCGTCGTTTAGAGAGCTTTACTATATTAAATTATGTAAGTTGAGCGTCATAACTTATCCCCTGAGAGAGACCTGTACAGTAATATAGGTGTCGAAGAAGTCGCTTTTGTACCCATTCGTTTCTTAGTGAATGAATTGCATAATGTGGTCTCCAAACAATGCTACCGTGCTCCAAGATACTTCTCACAAGGCCGTTGTAAAGCAGTATTTTATTTTTAACATCCCGAAACTCTTGAGTATTCCGTATGGTTAAACCAAGCATTCTCGAAGCTTTACTTATCACTTGTTCCTTGTGCGGTACAAATGTAAGCTTCTTATCAAGTAAGACTCTTAAGTCCCTGACTGTATTAATTTCCTTCACAGTGGTACCCGCCATTATATAAGAGGAAGCAATTGAGTTATGTTTGCGTGTAAACTTTATGTGCAAACATTTCTCAATATTTAAATCTAATCCATTCTTGATGCACCAGGTATGTAGATTATCAATGTCCTTTTGTAAAAGCATAACATCTTCCTGACAATCTGAAATCTAGATAATTTGAAGTCATCTTCTTTTTTTATTAGAAACGAACAAAATTAGAACTTTTTTTACATTAACAGTGCTATATAAACCTATTTAGGTTTTACCAAGCACTGGTATCCATCCAACTTAACTCTAAAATGGTTAACTATAAAACCTATGTAATCACTAAAATTTTAACAAATGTAAGGTGATTAGGTCGGTTCTTTACTTTTTAATTTTACTACCTCCCATATTGACCCTATGACAAAAATGTTAGCTTACGGACTATGAGTGGGTACACACGCGTGAGTACACACGGGTGGTGGATTCTCTGTCAGCATTTTTTTTTCGGTTTCGTTTTATATTTGTTTAATATTAGTTGTATCCATTTCTTTTTTACATGAAATTGGTTATTCATTAATTAATTTGGGTATCTGGAATTGTATTACTTGCCTACCGTAAAGATTATTGTATCGTGGAATTTTTAACGCCTGAACGGTTTTAAAATGTACATCCTTTTTTTAGTAGGTTTATTACAGTAGTTTTTTTTTAAAACAACACCTATTAGTTGTAGTTTTATGAGTAAAATAACTGCATACCTTACTTTTTTACAAGATACAAATAATTTGATCGAAAGTAAAAAAAAAATAGGAACCAACAGAACAAACCTCAAATTTTCGACATTAAAAATAAAATAAATTCAAGGTTGTTCATAGCTTCTGATAAACTTTAAAAACTGCGCGATGGCCTAAACTTTCAAAATAATAAAAAAATGTGTACTTTATGGAGGATTTTTTGATGAAATCGGTCTCTGAAAGTATAAAATCAGAAACTTGATTAATTCATATGATACCATTTTTCATTATACTCGCATATTTTTGTCTTACTTAAGATTAACTATGCCTTTAAGTTTAATATAAGTTTAATTTATAATATAAAAATATATTTGTCCCTACTTCTATCCTTTTTTTAAATAAAAACTTGCTTTTAAATGAAGGAGCCAAACAAAAATAATATTGTGAAAATCACAATTTGTTTTCTTTATTTTTACAATAATAAATGTTCAAAATGTTCTCCACCAACTGATATGCACACTCGGCACCGAAGCAATAAAAAAATCACAAAGGCTTCGTGTTGCAATCCAATAAAACTTGCCGCTTCTGTTAACTTTGATTTAAGTTGTTGACTGTTTATTAAATGTTAGTTAAATTTAAAAATACCAGTCATCCAGCACTAGGGCAATGAGTCGGCACACAGGACTCCCACATGTGAGTGTACACAGAATTTGAAGATTCGAAAAAATACATCCATGCCATGTACAAAAAGTGCAAGACCTACTTTACAATGACTATCAAAGAAGAGTAAATTTTGTCAAGAAATGTTAAGACGGGACTCAGAAGATCCCAATTGGTTCTACAAAATTCTGTGGACGGACTAGTCAAAGTTTACAAGAATTGTCATTTTTAACATGCATAATTATCATTTACATGCAAGAGTTAATTCACACTCTTGCTCAAGCCGCCACAGTTCCCAAACGCAATTTTCTATAAATCTCTGAGCTGAAATTTTACATAGGGAGCTGATTGGACTCTTCGAACTACCAGATAATTTAAATGGAGAAAAATATTTAAATTTCATCCAACATGATTTGTGGACACTCCTAGGAGACATAAACCTTTTATTAAGAACGCAGATGTTCTATCAAATGGATGGGGGGGGGCCCGTATCACTTTGTAAGAGTCATCCGAGACGAATTAAATCTGCAATACCCTGACCTGAAAGATGGATAGGTCGCGGTGGACCAATAGCTTGGCCGCCTAGATCACCCGATCTAAACCCCATGGATTATTTCATATGGAGTTTTTATTGAGAGTTGGTATACTATACGAAATACGATAACACATCAATTAAAAACAAAGTTAACTGAAGCGCCAAGTCATATAACATCCCAACATGAAGCTTTTACGAATTTAAAAAGAATTATTTTTTGCTTCGGTGCCGAAAGTGCATATCATTTCATCACAACATTTCGACCATTTATTATTGTAAAAATAAAGAAAACAAATTGCTATTTTCACAATTTTAGTTTTTTTGGCTCCCTCATTTAAAAGCAAGTATTTATTTAAAAGAAGGATAGATAGTGAAGTGTAAATATCATAGAATTAATAAGAAGAATTAAATTCCAATTAAACATATAGGCATAGTTATTCTTAAGCAAGACGAAAATATGCGATTATAATGAAAATTGGTATCATATGATTTTTTCAAGATTTCCCATTTAATACTTTCAGCAAAGAATCCTCCATAAAGTGCACATTTTCCTATATTATTTTGAAAGTTTAGGCCATGGCGCAGTTTTTAAAGTTTATCAGAAGGTATGAAAAATTTTGAATGTCGAAAATTTAATTTCGCTCTGTTGCTTCCTGTTTTTTTACTATCGATCAAATTATTTATATCTCGTAACAAAGTAATGTATGCAGTTATTTTCACTCATAAAACTACAACTAATAGGTGTTGTATTGTATTAAAAAAAACTACTGTAATAAACCAACAAAAACAAGATGTAAATTTTTAAAGCCGTTCAGGCGTTAAATATCCTGAAATAAAAATAAATTATAACTCCTAAACTATGAAAAATCGCTGAACATACATGGGGGTTAAATCGATAGGTATGGTACTCAGCTGTTACCTAACACCGGCTTGACACCTTTAAAGAAACACGCTGTATATTGGAGTAAAATGTGTAAATGTTGATCAATGTTATCATCACCAGCCTATTATTGTCCGCCTATGGGTAAAAACACCGAAAGGACAATGGGCCATAATGGAGCGTGTCATCCACCCATCCACCTACCATCCGTGCATCCGTTCGCACTTGCAAACCTTTTGCACCTTGCTTCTTGCAAATAAACTGATTGATTGATTGCAAAAATTACGCACTTATATGTGGAATGATCTAACTGTTCTTCCTAATGAAATCATTATAGGTTCGATTTTCTCGAATCACAATACCATAAATGTGTGATAAAATTGTAAAGTTATTTCTTCTCGACGTTTCGCTAATTATTAAGAGGCTCCTGCCTATTTCAACAGAATTTCAACTATCAACTTTTAGTTTTATAATTGATAATTGAAAATAGGTTACTTATCTAATTTCGCTAACTAAGGTGTTTGATGTGAATAAAAATATTTAAAAAATATGACTATGGTTTTGAGTACTACCAATTTTATTATTTTTGTTAATTACAAAATAAACAATAAAAATTCACAAATTTTATGTGACCGAGTTTTAAATTCGGTATCAAAACAATATATTATATATTCCGTGTATTAAATAAGACGGTACGTGTGCACCCACACCCAGTGGAATGTGCCCATACAAACTATCGACAAATACTTCTGTTACTCTAGAAATACAGCTACAAATACACTTACGAACTTTGGTTGGTAGTAAGGGTAGTCTCTAATAAACTAAATAAACCCAATGGTTATTGTGCCAATATTCACCGATATACAAAGTATTGTTCTTTAATTATGATAATATTAGCCAGCAATAATATGTCCGACCGCTAGTAAGAGAACGATACACTGTGCCACATGTAAAATTATAAATAACTGTTTATTTAAGTATCTCATTCAATAAATTTTTCAGACGTTTATCTTTTTTATAACACATTAAAGTCAACATATCATAATTTTTTTGCATTATAAACATTGAATTATTTTCATCAAAATCTAATTATAGCCGCCAGTACAGAACAGCGTGACTGGGTAATATATTGATGTTTACGATAGCAATATTTGGGTAATTGTGAAACAAAAAATTCACCAAAAAGCGACTACCGCAGTAAACGAATCACGCTATTCAAAGGATCTTCCGCTATCGTAACGACTGTTTTAGTCACTGTGTTATTGAGGTTTAAGTTTCTATCCCACTAATTCATTATATATCGACTCGATAGTCGACTCGATATATCACACTCGATAGTATATATAGTTATAATTATGCCATTGTAGCAGAGATAAATTAATTTTACCGGGTATAGTTTGATGTGCATTCTACTGTGCTTACATTATAACTATCTTAAAAACTTTACAATTTGTAATTCCATTTTCACTTGATAAATAAACTATCTAGACAGAACTATAAAGGAAGTAAGACATAAAGAGTTTATAAAACACTTCTTAAATATCTCAAAGTTGTATAAACTTGTAAAAAATTTAAGTCAATCCATAGATGATTTTTTCAAATTACGGTAGCAGAATGTTTATGTAAACAATAAGTCCATGTAAAGTACATTAACCAACCCAAAACTGTTGAGCTTTTAATTGCCACGTGTAGAGTTCAATATCAATTAAATAAACCTGACCTTTTTTTGACAGGCAACCACATCACAAACATAGCTTTATGCCATGCTAATGGAAAAGCAAAACAGTTATCGATATCTGATCAAACAAATTAACAAATATGTTGGCAAATTTCTCTATTCTATATGCAGGATAGAAAGCAAACTCAAATAAGATATGAAATACCTTACATGTTTATTAAGAATTACATGAATACTCACAAAAAGTTTTGTGTTTTCATACTAATCCTTAAAAAGTATTGTTACTAACTATAATAACCTAAGTTCATATATTTTAAAGAATATAAAGCTTACAATTCTCATCAAATTATTTGAAAATCAAGAGTCATTTGAAAGTAGATTCATTTCCTTATTCTAAAACAAAATAATATTAATACTAACTTACGCGGCTTTTTAATAACTAACTTATTCTAAACTATTTGAAATATACAATATGGCTAAAGTTATTCAATGAAACTTCCAGAGTATACTAGTAAAATAATCGACTAAATACCCACATATGTGATATTAGTTAAAAAAGAAAGGGTAGAATATTACTCTAAAATTTAAAAGTGTGTACCCCCTAAGCCTCGGTTTCTAGTAATGCAGTTTAATAAAATGGAAACTTTAATTATTACGCGCATGAGACTAGGGCACACGTGTTTGTCATCAAATTTTGCTAAGTTTTAAATAATCAACGATCCTGGGTGTGAGTGTGGCCTAGAGGAAGAAAATCTTAATCATATATTTTTGCCTATCCTAAATTTGTTAGAAATGCTTTCTGGAATTCATTGATGTCTTTTTGTGTTCTTTTTGCCACAGATATAGCATCTCTTTTGCATACCAATGATTGCATTATATATAAGTGTATTAAATCATTTCTTGTTGATAATGAGCTTTTCAAAAACATTTTTTAAAACGTATGAATATTTGTAAGAAGTTATATAGTGTACTATAAAATTATGATACGAAAAGCTTTTCTGATCCCATCCAAATTCTGTTATCCCTTTAATCCTTTGTACTAATCCTTCATTGTTTCCCTAATTTTTACTTGACATCAGCTTAATTCTCAAATCGTGCAAGCTGTATGCAGCAAAAAAAATTTTACCATCGATTTATTTATTATTATAAATCGATGGTTACATTTTTTTCTGAAACATGCTTGGATATTCGTTTATTTTTTGAATAGTCTTCTTAGAGGTTAATCGAAATTCACTTATATCGTTTCATGAAGACGGAAATGTTATTATAAAAACTTAAATCTTTTAGGTTATTAAAAATTGAAAAAATATAGTCACCAGAACACGACAACCAACCAAGTTCCAAACTCAACAAAATTTCATTTTAGTTTTGTACGGCTTGCAAATAGCAAATTGTGTGCAAAAATGTAAGCCTTGGTGTGTAAAAATTCTACATTGATTTTTGTACAAAAAACAGTTCAAGCACGGAAAATTTAAGTATTGTTTTGTTACTACCTAGTTTTATACTCATGTATTACTAAGAAAAGTACTAAACGACTCTCATCACATCATCTCAACCACGCTTTGATAAATGCATGAATGATCTTTATTTGCAACAATTTTGATTCAAAATCATTCAAAAACTGCCTAATTTTTAGTATGCAAATATTTATTACATTTAATCGTCACTTTCTAGGCAACTTATATTATTCTGTATAATATAAGATGTATCAATAATTATTATGACAATATTATTTCAATTTAAATACCAAAAAGAAGAATCCCAAAATCGTTTTTTTTATTTTAATATTCTTGCGCTGAGTAAAAGCAGCTTTCTACTAGAAGTAGATAATAACTAAAAACTGCACGAACTTTATTGGTTGCCTAGTAAATATACGTCCAATACACTGCCTCAAATAATCAGGAAGTACATTAAATATTTGTACGGCTATTGAACAAACATTATGATGTGCTAAACTGAGCGTGTATTAAGGTAAAACTAGTTTATTGCTGGGTCTTTGACGAAAGTGCTTACAACTTGGATACTGCTTTTGGTCAAATTCTTCAGAATATTCTTTGACGAAGGTGCATATTTGTTTAGACTCATAAGTGATAGGAGTTCATGTCTAAAAGAGGGCGACACGACTCTAATTTATATGCTTCAAATAGAGATCTTATACACTTTTTTTGACAGAGCAATTTCCCCATGTCATAATTCCGTAGTACCGAAGCTACATATGTAGTATGATAAGCTAAGAGCACAGTTTGCAATGATAAGATTTCCCTTAAACGTCTGAGTGCAAATGAGTAACTACTCAGTTTTTTACAAAGTAGGTATATATGATTTTTGCAATTACAGTTATCGTCAATATTTAGTCTCCAGAATTTGAATGAATGGTCATGTCTAGTACTTTTTACTGTACTTAATATTAAGTGATAATTGTCCCATATGTAACAAATTGCATATATTTAGTTTTCAATATTTACTTTAAGATTGTTAAATTTCATCCAGTCAATAATATTGTTTCATGTCAAATTTATGTCTTCTTTATATTCTTTTATCCTAAGGCCATTGTATTTTGTTGGACTTTGCACTAGAACCATAGTGTCACCCGCGAAAAGTATTGACTCATGTTTTGTTGCAGTTGGCAAGTCATTTATGTAGAGTACGAACAGTAAAGGACCAATCAGCGTACCTTGTGACATCCCAGATCTATTTGCCTTGTGCGTGGATACGAAAAGTGTTTTTGTGTGTGATATTATTTATAGTTTCTACAGGTTTTAGTTACTTGTACACATTGGTGTCTGTTACTTGTTTAGGTAACTAGTCATCCAAATAAACGCCTTACCTTTTATTCCATACTTGTAGAGCATTTCAAAGTCTTTTATGGTCTAATGCTTTGCACATGTCGAGGAAGAGGGCAACCATCGGAGTCCTCTTGTCCAAACATTGTATTACTGATTTAATTAATTTATAGTTGGTTAAAGTCGTATTTCTATTATTATTATTTTTTAAACAGTATTGCTTTATTTAGCTTAAACTTTTCGAAGAATTCGCTAAGTCAAAAAGAGCTGCCTTTTCTAAAATTTTTGGCAATATTGGGATAAGCATTATAGGCCTGTAGTTAGTTGGGTCTGTCTTGTCACCTTTTTGTAAATAGGCTTAACTATCGAGAATTTTATTTTCTCTGAGAATACACCTCGACTCATAGAGAGATTTATAATATGACTTAACAATGGCGCTATGCAATCCTCTAATGATTTTAATATCTTCGTCGGTATTTCATTATATCCAACTAAATTGGTATTCTTAAGATTTATTATAATTTTGTATACTGCTTCAGGAGTAGTAGGGTAGAAAAAGAAAGAAGATCCGCACGATTCAATATGTACGTCATAAGTTATTACAATTTTCCTTAGTTATGTCAATAAATTAATCATTAAATAAATTTGCAATGTCTGTAGGGTTGTCAATTAAGTCAATATTAAATTTAATTTGTCAATCTTTTCTTTCTGGATATTATGTTGCAATCGAGAATTTATAACGCTCCAAGCTGCCTTGCACATGTTCTTAGAATTAATTATCTTCTTCATATTTTCTCTTCTCTGTGTATCTAAAATACAATTTTTAAGCACTTTAAAAAAGTTTTTATACCTACTTCCGTTTTATTACTTATTTGTATTGTTTCGATTTGCAGTATAGGTATTTAAGATAAAGTTTCTTTTCTCTCTACACGATTTTTTTATTCCAGTAGTGATCCAGCGCACTCTATTTCTCGTATTATTTACCTTGATAACAATTTTCGGGAAGCATAAGTTAAAAAACATTTAGGCATTAATACATTATAATTACACATAAATTTAGGCATTCATGATTACATGAATGCCTAAATTTATGTGAAAAAGCTAAATTTGTATCCTTATTTTCTATGTCATCAGAGAAGCTTAGTGTTAATAAAATTCACGGAACATCTTTATGTTATGGTAGCTCAAGTCTATTTTTTCTTCGAACCATTGTTTACTACTCTTTTTAATTTAAGGTTCATTTGTACTGTTTGAGCTATGTCATGGTCGGAGATTGCTAAGCTATGTACTGAACCAATTATTTATAATATTGTCAATAGATGTTTTTTTCCTGTTCGGAGATGTAATGTGAAACCTCAAATTAAAATAACCTAATAAGTTTGATAGTTTGGTGCTAGAGTGCGATTTTCCAATAATGCCGATATTGAGATCACCGCATATTATCCTTTGGATGTCCGGTCCAATGCTGTCTTAGTTGAGCTATCGAGCCTTGTGAACACTCGTCGAAATTTTCCAGTACCTTTCTAATTTTAATTTAAAGGCCAGCATTGTCTCATCAATGAGAGAAACATCCTCTCATATTCGAAAGAAACATTTTTACAAATGTTTAGGCAATCAATTAAGATGAAACAGCTTTTTAGTTTTATAATGTTATATATTTTTTGGATTTTACGGGTATTTTTGTAACACGTTGTATAATCATGAATTCTATACAACCCAATAAAATACGCAGACGATGTACGAAAAAATATTTTATACTCCGTCTAGACATCATATAACAAAAACGTGTAGGTACTTTAAATAGAATCGCTTTACTCCGATTTAAAACACCGTCAAGGTTTCTACTCCTTTACAAGATATGTTTTCACAAAATGACAAAAAAGATCATCAAACCAAAGTGCACGTCGAATTTCTATTATCTGCAGTCAACCACTCATATCAATATACGCTTTTACAAGCATTGGAGAAGATGACAACAGACAGAGTGATAGGCAAGTTATGCAAAATGTGTATAAAGTAAATCCATCGCTTACATCAAACAACATCACAGTAATTTTCATATCTACTCAAGTAACGCTACGTGGCTGGATGTCTTTTTATCCGACTATGGCGAAGCCACAAGATAGGGTTATGATTTTAGAAGTCTATGTATGTACGTAAATAATTACGTTTGTCCCTACGTAGCGCTCTAACTATTCCTCCGATTTGGATGAATAAGTGTCAATCGATTTGTTGTTATGACCCGGGTAACATGGGCTACATTTTAACTATTTTTTTTTCTTTTTGTAATGTATATTCATCTGTTAATATATAGTAGAGTATAATATTTTTGTAAATATACAGCAACATTACATACACTTATACTACTCTACATTCACACACTCCTTTTCGGATTGGGTTATAGTTTATAAACTTTTTCAGTATAATCAGTATCAGTATAACCAATGCTCTAGATAAATGAGGAGAGTGGTGTGATGACTGGTAGGTGTTACTTACTTTATATATATTTTTTAGATTTTAGTACATAATATACATCACTATTATGTTCCTTTTCTATAAAACCGTTTAAGTAATTTTTTTCGCTTTTTTTTTGAGAATGTAAAAAAAGTGTGATCATATAATATTTTTGAAACACTTAAGACATTCTGAAGAGAAACATTTGGCGATCGTGTCGTTTCGCGACAAGGCGTCATTTTACGAATATACGCCTGTATGCCTAAATTATTTAATTTTCACTTTTTGAAAATAGAAAAAAAAAATATTTTGAAAATAGAAAACACAAAATTATCGAAAGAAAATAAAACAATTCTTTTATTATTTTTCTAATCAAAGATTCGTCATTGCTTAATGATTTTCCTTTTTTATATTTTGCAGTATTCTAACTTGAAACGTCAGGATTAAATATAAAATAATTAAGTGCAAAATCCGCAAAAGAATTGTTTTATTCAAATGTATTTTAAATTGTTTATAAATTAATAATGCCAACCTACTTTTCTTTTTGACCGTTGCATCCGGCTATCCCGTGCGGACTGGGCTTCCCCGGGTGGTCTACCACCCCATACGACATGTGCTATCCTCACATACGTACACACGAGTGCAGTAAGCGGCAGCAAGAACTGAAGAGCCAGCAGCGCGCACGTATACTGCTCGCTTTGCTCCGGCCGATCCCACTCCTCGAGACAAATATCCCTGTGAACATGTACATGTAAATAAGATTATTCGAGTAATGGGGTACTATTTATTCTCTTGCAGACTTCTTTGTAGCGGCGTACTAAAATGCTTATGGCCACAAATGCTTTTCTTACAGCTTTTTGAAACCAAGTTCTTTTTATAGTATCTGAATATAGGGGAGGGTATGATTATAGACGTAATATTTAAAGGCGTCCATGAGAACTCTATTCACAAACATTCAACAACATTAGTAAATATTTATAAAATCCAAGGAATGCGTAATAGAAGTAAAAGGAATGCTAAGAAGCATTGTTCATAATATATTTTAACTGTTTCTATTACGAATTATTAGGATTACTTCAAATCATTTAATGTCTTTCATCCGACTAACGATTAAATATTAACAAAATATCAAGCTATTTAGTAAATACAATGGTTTATTTAGTATAATTATCAGAGAAGAGTGCTGATGTCTGAAATACAGATATCAAACAACAATTTCAGACACAGACGCCTTGTCAGAATTGAATGAAATGGATCATTGGCATTGTCAATATTAAATAATGTGAACATCTTTGTTAGCATTTTCAAAAATATTAAGAAAATTAGACAATACCTAAGTTATGAATGAAGAACAGTTGACATTATTATCGCGTTTTAAAAATAAATACTGTATATAATATGTAATTAATAAATACACATTGTAACAGCGTATTGTTTATGCGTTACTTTGCGTTTTTATGTAATAGTAGTTTTCATTATAAAATAAAATTTGTTTACCATTATTTATTTTTATTAATCTAACGAACTTGATATCATTTACACTATGTTTAAAATTATGACCTCGTCAATGATGTTTCAAATATTTTTAATTGCTACAATAACTCAAACAGTTATATTTGAAAAGAAATTATTAAGGCAGAATATATAAGAGAAAATCCAACTGTCTCTGTTCTCAGTCGGTACTCGAATCCACATACCACATACTCGTCGCTCGTTCTTAGCAGTACGTAGAGCATGTAGAGATGGCACTGGAGTCACTTTAATAAATATATGGAAAAATTCAACGGGTCTGTAGGTTTTGGTAGCTTTAATAGAAGAGTATTCGCATGGGTAGCGCCGGCATGTGGGTTCAAGTTCCGCCTGTTACCTAATACGACTTGATTTTTATATTAATTTCTTTAGATATAAAAATGTAGCAGTTAAACGCTAAAATAAAAAAAAATAAGAAATAACAATGAAAATCCAACTTACTTAAGGAGATTTTGAAAAGTATTTTCCTTTTCTACTAAAATGGCTGTACTTTGGTTTTCACACTTATGCCACATGCAAGAGACTGTAACGTACGTATTTACAATTTGATGCTTACGCAAAACGATACAAACTGCTTCGTATCTCCATAAAATAACAAGAAATACGAGGGAACATACCTACCTAATGCGATCGTAATAAGGCTTTATGACTTGTATGCCATTAAACCTGAAAACCATACAAACTGGAATGGAATACAAAATACAAACCGGATAAAGTAAGCAAGAGTATTATGATTTATTTTCTTTAATTTATTTTGCTCAATGTGATGTTTTAAACCGATGCAAACTCTTTTAATATGCTATAGAGTTAAAACACTGTAGAGTCTTCTGTGACATATACATTCTTGTCCCGATCTTACACGTTTCACTTCTCTACGATCTTACACTGTCTTTGTCAAATGGGCGTCAATACCGGAGTTAACAAATTATTCGATCGAGCTAGTTTCTATCTGCTCAGCAGTCGAAATATAATAGATTCATTACTATTATAAAAAAAAATATGATGTTCTTATTTCATTGATAAACTGACTTTACAGCAATGATTGGCTAAAAGTAGTATACTTTTTGCTGATATTTAAATATTAAGCAGGTTTTGTAATTATTGCTAAATGGTATCAACCATGTTTAAAATTTTAAAGATCCGATATTAAATTATAAATAAATGATGATGCAAATAAGTAAAATATTATTAATATATAAATAATAACTTTAATTTTGCAACCGCAATTTATGGTCAGCTACCACTATTCGAAAGAAATCAATTTTTTGTTCTATGTTTTGTATCTATCATGCATATTGTCAGATCATCATATCAGAATTGCCTGCGGTTTTTTATTAATGTTATATTCTTGGTTTTTAACCATAAATAGTAACTTAGAAAAACAACATGCTGTAACTACAATCAAACGACAATAACGACAATAAAAAAAACGACGGGTTGCACTCCGGGTGTGCCGGCAGAAGTGAAAACTTGAATATTAACGTTGTGCATTTTTGATATTTTGAAATGGTTAAGTAATAATTTCGCACAGATTACTTTAATGATCAGTTAAAGTGCTATCATTTATGTGATAAAATACAATATTCATATATTGCGCTATCGTATACAAACATGTCAACAAACACACCAAGTCGTGTTCGTTGCATTTTTTTGAATAAAATCAATTGAACGCATGCGTTCTCATGACATTACCTGCCATTTTAAAATTTCATAATGACAGTTTTAAAAAAATTATAATGTAACTGTTACTATGAAGTTTAAAAATGACACGACTATACGCACATCGCGCAAGCGCCCTACGCCGTCTTACGAATTTTCGATCAGGTCACGTGTCCTGACGCGAGTTTAGAAATTTTTACCCATTCCAAAAAAAGTACACAGCGCCGCTAAAAAAGTTTTCACTTCAAAAATCATCCAGTGTTTCTTTGATAGTGACAGTTCAAACCATATCTATGGCTGGTATTATGATCAAAAATGAAACTGTATTATTATCTCAATTTGCATCCAGCCAACTTCCAACAAAGGATAATTACTTACGTTTCGCAAAATCGATGCCAGTCCGTTGGTCTCTGCACTTGAGATACTATCGGAATAGGAGCAGCAGTGGCAAGCGCACCTCCCCATACTCCAGCCACTACTAACTTCGCAGCCGTCTTCCCCAGGCGTGGTCTGAGAGGATGCATGATCACCATATAACGATCTATAGATATTGCCAGCAAGGTGTACGCACTCACTAACACTGAAACTGCTTGCGAATAATTCACTACTTTACACATTATTGCACCAAAAGGCCAGTACCTCAAAATCAACATTGAAATGAATGAAAATGGCACACAAAATAATGTCATTAATATGTCACCAATAGCTAAATTCACTATAAAATAATTTGTTACAGTTTTCATACGCGGTGACGATCGCACAACAAAACACACTAATCCGTTTCCTATGAGAGCCACTACGAACACTATGCTGTACATGATGAACACACACGTTTGAAAAAGCGTCGTTGATAGAAAATTTTCCGACGCCCCGGATGAGCAAACCGAGTTGTAATCCGGCCACGATGAGTTTGTAAGCACCATATCACTAGTCGAATTTTCAATGGAGCCATTATTTATTGTATTGAACACAGAGACCGGGGTGCTTGACTTATAATTATCCTCTGCTTCGTTGACGTCCAACATTCTGTGATAGGAGTTTCACATGTTACCGCTTTTGAAATTGAGGGTGAAATGCTACCTGTAACAATAGACAATCACGTATTAGATCATCATAGAATTTATACCACCATAAACTTTTCATGGCCTATGAAATCTCCATTGGAAAAATTAAATGATTCCACCTACATTATTTCGTAGGGCTCAAATTAGGAATTTATCTTTTTATTAGCATGGTGACATAACAGTAGATATAAAGTACCTAACTGAAGTTCTGCATTTAGACATACAAAAAAATGATCTTTCAAAAATGATGGCACATTTTAGCTTAAAGTAATTGTAAAAGATAAATAATAAATAAATAAATATTTCCTACATTCACACCAATTAACCCAGCCCAAAGTAAGCACTTTAAGGCTTGTGTTTTGGGTACTAGGGTAACGGATAGACATACATATATCATACATAAATAAATAATATTCATAGAAATATATACAAACATCCGTGACTCAAGTACAAATGCTCGTATTCATCATACAAACATCTGCCTCTTCCAAGTTCGAACCCAGGACCGTAAGTGCAAAAGGCAGGATCACTACCGTTGCACCAAACGGTATATATAAGATATACATAATTAACTTCCCGTTGCATTGCTGTGTGTCGCTATACTTAACCCTTTTTTACCCAACTGCGCCCGAAGGAGGGTTATGTTTTTCGAGAGTATGTATGTATGTATGTATAATTGTTTGGCACGCTCCGCGGCCTCAACGACTCGATGGATTTTAGCTTGAGAGGTGTCATTAGATTCGTATATACTGTGAGAGTGACACTGGGTATATCAAAATAAATAAAAAAATAAAATGGAGGATTTTTGGCGCCAAACTCAAATGTTTGGCACGCTCTGTAGCTTGAACGGCTCGATAGATTTTAGCTTCAAAGTTGTCATTAAAAACTCATTGAATAATAAAACTAAAAAGAATAAAAAAGGAAAAACAAGAATGTCGTCACACCCGATTGCACTTTAGAATCGCCAAAGTAGCAGCAGTCGGAACCCATTTTAAAATGAAATGAAATGGAGACTTGTGTATTCAGAGCACATACCTATATTACATTGCAGATTACACCAATCTACTGACTAGTCGGCTGTCTATCTAGAATGGGTCCTGACTGCTACAATTTTGGCGACTTTCTTGTTTTAGGGTTTTTTAATTCCAAATTACACGGAAACGTAGTCTGTTTTTTTAGTTTTTTTTTTTTAATATTGGAAGGACGCAAGGACATTTGCTGTAGGCGTCTCCAATGGTTTGAAAAATCCGACTTACTGCTAACCACTGTTCTACACAAACATTCGGTATCGGTCTCAGCTCCACTGGGACCGTCCGGCTATTGTGTGGTGAAATCCGTATCGATTTGATGAGGCGGGTGTGGCGTTACGAGTCAGCAGATTGGGATGCGATGCGTAATTTCTTTGCATCTTATCCCTGGCGGCAAACTTGCTTCTCTTCGAGCGACCCTTCGTGCATCGCTGATGCGATTGCGGATGTAATTAGGCAGGGAATGGATTGTTTTATTCCATTCTCCGACATCCCGCTCGGTTACAAGTCCCGACCTTGGTACTCGAGTTTGCCCCACTATTACTGTGACCGCAACCATAGTAGTAGGATATATTCATACAGGGGGATTTTCTGCCATAATCGGCAAAACGGGTAGGCGGTCGCAGTGTGATGTAGGATGCTGCTGCCCATCCTCCGGAGTCTAGATCTCTTAGTCGCCTCTTACGACACCCTCGGGAAGAGATGAGGGTGGTGCAATTTTCGGGACACAGCAACACACTATATAAGCAAAGGCAAACGCTATTTAGCTTAAAGAGAGGCTTGGTAGCTTTTGTGTTGTAAGATAAAGTTTATTAAAATTATTACAACACAGACCCGTAGAGAAGGTGAAAAACACCGTAGGGGAAATATATCGTAGTTATTATATTGATAAAAGGAATAATGTGTAGACTTTACCCATTTCATTGTAAAAATCTTTTGAAATATCATATTTGTTAGTGATAAAACTCAGTACCATTTGATTCTTCTTATTACCATTCGAATAAAGGAGAACGGTAATCAAGGGTAATTGTAAACATGGTATTTGATTTGTCGATATTTTCCTGTATTTTCCATATTTGTAATAAGTACAAACTTCTTACGCCATTCAGCATAAAAAAGTTCATTTATCAAATACATATCTATCAAGTAATTAATTAAATACAGGCGATTTAACTACCTTTTTTAAATGAATGGTACGTAGAAACTTTGCGTACCACTTTACGTTTTCTGGCAGAGCTTAAATTTACAACACCACACTTACTCTTTACGCATGCACTCAGCTCGATGACAGAGCGCTGACTGTCGGTGAATATTCTAGGTAAGATACAGTGCACAGTGATGTAAAATCACTCAAATATGAAATCAAACAATCAATCGAATGGTGATTAACTGACAATGTAGGGACAGTTTTGAAAGCGATGTGATACCTTCTTAATTTTTTCTTCAGTAAATAATAATTTGTCTAAGTATAGATTAACTATTTCATTATTCAAATATGGTATAAAAAGTCGTTCTTCCAATATAGTTTTTATCGAAAAATTTCTAAATACTAAAAAAAAAGGTACACGAATGGTTATTACTTTTTGAGTCTTTAATTTTTAATTTAATGCAGTATAGTAAAAAAAATGCATATTTTACGAATTGCACCTTATAGAACCGATAGCTAACTTTGCAAAAATAATCTTGTGATCAAATGCACAGAACGAAATATTCACCCATATTTCTTTGATCTGTAAGTCACAGATCAAAGAAATATGGGTGAATATCCTGACTCAATTTTACACTGGACATTTTACCCTTGTTAACTAAAGTTTTGAACTATGAGAAGCAAGCCACGTGAAATTAGATACGTTCAGAAAATACTTTTGACATTAATGCCGACCCACCTCATTTTGCCTCTTAACTTTAATGTAACTGAAAGTACCTGTTAAAGATTTATCACCCATTTTAGCGTTAAAAAGGTAAAGAAGTTGTGCCAGCGGCCTCATCATGAAATTTCCCAGGAAAATAACAATTACATCTTTGAATTATGAATATGATTGAATAGTTTCAGAGATTATTCCTTATATTTAAAAGAAACTTTATATTTTTATAATAAAGGTTAAAGGCACACAACATAATAAAAATGGATGCGAACATATAAAGTAGTCTGCATTTTGTTTATACACGGGAAAACACGTTACGCATTCTCCGCCGCTTGCGTCAGCGAAATTATTTGAGACTCCTCCATCGGGGTGCCCAGTCAAGTACCCTGTATAGATTTGGAGGCACACCCACTAATAACCCGTATATGTACCCTCAACTCTTACATGGGTGCGGTGGGGCCAGTTCTGTTAATTACCACCGTAAAGTAGTTTGCACCCATTTCAAATTATCGGTCTAATATAAACTACGAAATAAGTGTTGAAGTAAAGGTCTTGTGTTAAATTTTATCTTGAAGTTCACACGTGGTCCGATTTCTTCTCACTGTTAACTTCAATACAAAAAAAAACTGTATATTCTCTATATACAGTTTTTTTTTGTATTTCCTTAAGGCTTTGATGCTTGTCTTGGTACTTAAAAGATCAATTAACCCTGATTAAATCAACAGAAGAAACCAAGATATTATAAGTTAAAGAGTGTTTTTTTTCAATAGTTAACAATAGTCACCGTTAAAAGTTTTTTATACACGGACTACTAACAAAAGAACACCTAAACTTGGAATTATATTCAAAATAAATTATGTGAATTCCCAATTTATTTTCGTTGGTAAAAATAATTGGATAAATTATTATAATAGAAAAATACTAGAAAAAATCGACTCGGGTCACAAGTGAATCTCAGGCGGGAATCGAACCCGCAACCTTTGGAAATCCGGTCCAATGCTCTCCCAATTGAGCTACCGAGCCTTGCGAACACTCGTCGAAATTTTCTAGTACATTCCTGATTTTACGCTGTAGGCCAGCGTTGTTTCATCAATGAGAGGAACATCCTCTCGTATTCGAAAGAAACATTTTTACAAATGTTTGGTCAATCGATTAAGATGAAACAGCCATGTTAGATTTATAATTTTTATATATTTTATGCATTTTCAATGCGATCTTATAAGATAAATTATTATAATAGAAAAATACTAGAAAAAATCGACTCGAGTCACAAGTGAATCTCAGGCGGGAATCGAACCCGCAACCTTTGGAAATCCGGTCCAATGCTCTCACAATTGAGCTACCGAGCCTTGCGAACACTCGTCGAAATTTTCTAGTACATTCCTGATTTTACGCTGTAGGCCAGCGTTGTTTCATCAATGAGAGGAACATCCTCTCGTATTCGAAAGAAACATTTTTACAAATGTTTGGTCAATCGATTAAGATGAAACAGCCATGTTAGATTTATAATTTTTATATATTTTATGCATTTTCAATGCGATCTTATAAGATAAATTATTATAATAGAAAAATACTAGAAAAAATCGACTCGGGTCACAAGTGAATCTCAGGCGGGAATCGAACCCGCAACCTTTAGAAATCCGGTCCAATGCTCTCCCAATTGAGCTACCGAGCCTTGCGAACACTCGTCGAAATTTTCTAGTACATTCCTGATTTTACGCTGTAGGCCAGCGTTGTTTCATCAATGAGAGGAACATCCTCTCGTATTCGAAAGAAACATTTTTACAAATGTTTGGTCAATCGATTAAGATGAAACAGCCATGTTAGATTTATATTTTTTATATATTTTATGCATTTTCAATGCGATCTTATAAGATAAATTATTATAATAGAAAAATACTAGAAAAAATCGACTCGGGTCACAAGTGAATCTCAGGCGGGAATCGAACCCGCAACCTTTAGAAATCCGGTCCAATGCTCTGCATCGACCGGATCATGCATAAAATTATAAAAATTATAAAAAAAAAAAAAAAAAATAACCACAGAAAGATTGAAGTAATCATTTTCTTTTTCAAAAAAATTGCAACTGAACTTTTCGGAATGATAAATTAGCTCTGCTACAAGTTTCAAATGGCTAGGAATACTATTTCTGTAAAGTCATGCTGAAAAGTAGCAGATGTAGATGACAATGGTATATCAATGTTATCTCTCACATTATTGTAATAAATTTTCTATACTTAATACTACGTGTGCTAAATACCGACGCAGACAATAAATGGGCAGACAAGTCCCGATGCAGACTCCTTTTTAAGAAATGCTCAGACAAGGGTATACATATGTTGGTCGCCGAATTTGATGTAACCTTGTTTCTCATAAGAACGTATCACAACTTCTTCTTCTTAAAAATGCTCCATAACGATTTCCATAAGAGATAGATAACCTAATAATGTAAGTAAGCATGATGGTTTTGCAGCCTCTCCTTTTTTTCTTTTCACGTCCCACCTAAAAAAGGAGTAAGAATCTGAGATAAACACCTGCGATGCTTAGCCGCTGCCGTTGCACACTTGCTTTTCGTATTACAAACTTCAAGAAAATATTTACTCAATTGATCTATTAACCCCAATTTATTGGCCACTACTATATACTAACTCTAACCAAAAGCAAATAAAATAGTGATATTTGTTTAAAATTTTCATAATTATCTAACTAATTAATAATAATTTATACAAATCATGCTAGAACAATTAACAAAGTGACTCATATTTTGCCACCTAATACATTGTCGTAATAAAGGCGACTAATAGCTTGGGACGTCATTCATTTACAACACAGTATGTTACAAAGGGGTATAATTTAAAAAAGTACTTTCCTTTTTTAGAGGTACTTTTCCTATGTTTTTCCACAGTCAATATTATGTGCTTTTAATAAAGTATAAAGGAACCTGATGGGGCTACATGGTTGGACGGGTCACGCACACATAATTAGTTACCAAAAGAATTTGTCGTAAGAAAGTCGCACTCTTTGAACGATCAAATTTAAAGTAGATACATATAAAATCGTTTATGCCTTAGGTTAGTAGTAAGGGGTATAGTCTAGGTTCGGTGTAAAAAAAAATCACTCGGGAGTAAGTGAAGCACCGGCTTTCAGTTATCACCCTGGCTGGTGAAGGCGTGAAGGTGAATAACAAAAACAGACGAAGTCATATTAAAAATAAAGAAATAAATCAGTTTAAAGTATTGATTCAAATAACAAAAAATTGCATTAAGCTGAAAATTGGTAGAGATGTTAGGAACATCATTACAAATAAAATGTCAAAAGTTCTTACCGATCCTATGTACGCTAAAAAAGTAATTCAAGGTCAATGGTCGAAATTATCGGATTTTTGCATTTTAATGGAAAACTGTAAGTTTAATTATAAAAATAAATCACGTCCCACCTAAAAAAGGAGTAAGAACCTGAGATAAACATTTGCGATGCTTAGCCGCTGCCGTTGCACACTCGCTTTTCGTATTACACACTTCAAGAAAATATTTACTCAATTGATCTATTAACCCCAATTTATTGGCCACTACTATATACTAACTCTAACCAAAAGCAAATAAAATAGTGATATTTGTTTAAAATTTTCATAATTATCTAACTAATTAATAATAATTTATACAAATCATGCTAGAACAATTAACAAAGTGACTCATATTTTGCCACCTAATACATTGTCGTAATAAAGGCGACTAATAGCTTGGGACGTCATTAATTTAAAACACAGTATGTTACAAAGGGGTATAATTTAAAAAAGTACTTTCCTTTTTTAGAGGTACTTTTCCTATGTTTTTCCACAGTCAATATTATGTGCTTTTAATAAAGTATAAAGGAACCTGATGGGGCTACATGGTTGGACGGGTCACGCACACATAATTAGTTACCAAAAGAATTTGTCGTAAGAAAGTCGCACTCTTTGAACGATCAAAGTTAAAGTAGATTAATATAAAATCGTTTATGCCTTAGGTTAGTAGTAAGGGGTATAGTCTAGGTTCGGTGTAAAAAAAAATCACTCGGGAGTAAGTGAAGCACCGGCTTTCAGTTATCACCCTGGCTGGTGAAGGCGTGAAGGTGAATAACAAAAACAGACGAAGTCATATTAAAAATAAAGAAATAAATCAGTTTAAAGTATTGATTCAAATAACAAAAAATTGCATTAAGCTGAAAATTGGTAGAGATGTTAGGAACATCATTACAAATAAAATGTCAAAAGTTCTTACCGATCCTATGTACGCTAAAAAAGTAATTCAAGGTCAATGGTCGAAATTATCGGATTTTTGCATTTTAATGGAAAACTGTAAGTTTAATTATAAAAATAAATTAGACTGAAATTGTAAATCGTTTAATTGTCTACAAAAATGGTCCTTATAGTTTTTATCTTAAGTTTCGTCATTTCTGAGAAATCGCAATTCTGAAGTTTCAAGAAATCATGTTTTGCATTATTAGGCAGACTTTTCCGCGCCACTTGTGAGTTAGCGCAGTGAGCACATATTTTTAAATGTGTTTTCCCCGATAGGCATTGTTTAAGATCTATTGTGATTAAATGGTACTTATTTAAAATTATGCAATTAAATAATAAATGTTATAAAATGATGAAACCGAAATCAATTATTAATAATTAAAAAAAATAATAGTCTTCTTCTTATTGCTGAAAATTTGAAACTTGTTCTGATAATGAAGTAGTTGTCTCCTCATCCATATCTTCATTAGTTGTATTTAATTCAACATGAGAGCATGACTGGCCTTGACAATTTGAACATGCTGGTAGACAAAATAATTCCACCTTTTTAGCAACATTTTGTACTGCAGCCTGTTCTGCAATTACAAAAAACAGTGTAGAGCCCGCCTAGCATACGCAACACTACAAAATTTTGTCGACTCGTTTTCTCGTGTATTATCATTTGTCGTCAATCGTCTCCAACATGGTTGCGCTTAGAAGTCGACTTATTATGTCGAAAGACTAGTTCACTTAACCGCGGATTTTTGACTACAAACTCTACACAGCAAAAAATTTAATCGATATTTTCGATATATTGCACGTCCATGCGTTAGTACGTAGAGAAGGAGACGACATCACAGACATTCTTTTCAAAATAAACCAAAAAGAATTTCTATATTTAACACAATTTCTACTTTTTTCTATTTTTTTTATATATATATTTAAAAACATAATCTAGTAGTATTTCATTTTGTTCTTATTTTTGTATAAAATGAAAAATAATGTGTGTGATATTTCAATCAACATTAATTCTATCTTTCGGTTAAAATCTGAACATAGACATGTACCCAAAAAAATAGGAATACACAAAAATTAAATCACATTAATTTTACAGTGTTATAACATTTTATATCCATGAATAATTTTAAACCGGAATTTAGAATTTCAAAATTATGATTTATAATAGACAGGATTTCATATTTCACTCTGTACAGTATATGTCAACGAAGAGCAAGCATACATCAATTGACTCCTTACAGACGACCGATACCAAACCAAATTCTAAGACCTTAGTATGAATTAATGTTACAAGCATGATTGATGGTATGAGTCCATACAAGAACGTACTGTAGATTTAACATAAAGTGACTTACGAAATTTGGTAGTGCTAATTAATATTATTTTTCATTTATATTTATCTAGTGTTCACAATTTTTTGATGAATTTGTTAATAATTTTGCAAAGGATAAGCTTGATATATTTACTCATTTTCTTATCGCGTACTTAAAGTAACTGTCACATGGCTTTTAGTGTCATATGCTTTTGCCGCTTTATACCTCAATTTATAAATACGCTTCGTTCTTCTTATAGTAAAATTCTCACCAAATTAGATGATGTGGTACATGAAATTATCTTTAGTGTTGTTTAGAGCAGTCATGCTGAGCCTGCCAATAACAGGCCTGTAGTAGCTGATAGCGTTTATTTACATAAACTTGGTTACAGAGTGACATATGCTATGCTTAATTTAAACTAGAAGAATATGCAGTGGCTAGTAGCAGTGTTTATGATAGAAGAAACCATGCAGGTTCAACACCTCCCCGTAACATGAACACCCTGTACTGTATACACTCATTTACACATGATATAAAAAAAATCGTAACAACACTACTCACTATACACATGTCTATACACCTTAACATAACTTAACCTATCTGTACAACCCTTAAAACTAAGAATACGGGGAGGTGTTGAACCTGCATGGTTTCTTCTACCATAAACACTGCTACTGGCCACTGCATATTCTTCTAGTTTAAATTAAGCCTAGCAACTGTCACTCTGTAACCAAGTTTATGTAAATAAACGCTATCAGCTACTACAAGGCCCATCTCGTTCACGTCCATTCTCTTTAAGTAAATGGCACGTGTACTGAACCATAGGCTCCCGTCGTATCTATTAGTAAATGACCTCCTTAGTGACCGAAAATATGGGTTTCACCGAAACCGGTTTACTTGAGATCTTCTAGCATACGCCATGTACATATGGAGCGAAGCCATCGATAAGCATGGTGAGGCACTTGTCATCTCTCTTGATATCTCGAAGGCATTTTACAGAGTGTGGCATGAAAGCCTTTTTAGCAAGCTTCCGTCATATGGTTTTCCCACTGGTCTGTGTGTCTGGATATGAGACTTCCTGAGAGATCTATGAATACGAGTTTTCTTTCATTCATTATATGGTTGATATACCAAAGACTCGCATTAAAAGTTTTAGTTTTAATTTTGTGATAAGCACCGCTACGGGGTGAAACTCGTTGCCTGAATCTGCATTTCCTGACAAATACAGTTTTAATTTCAAGTCACGAGTAAATAGGCAAGTGGGTCACATAGTAAATCGCATCGACGCTTACCATTAGGCGTGAACGTGGTCAATTTATTTGGAAGTAATCGGACACAAGCGTTTCTGCCTATTCCTTTTGGTGGTTTAAGCTTACGCAAAAGACTTGTCAAGATATCAAGTGATTGGAAGACTCATTTTTACCTTGCACAGGGAATAAGTGGTGCCAATACGACGAGGAAACTCTTCTGAAAAGATTTAGGGAATATTTTTTATTTAGTTCAATTTGAGTGTACATAGAGTATTTATTAATTTGTGATTGTGTTAATAATAAATCCTAAGCCTGCGTGGTGGTGGGATTTTCATTTAAAGAGGAAGGCCTGGGACCCATCATTAAGGTTACTAGCGTACTTATTGTTCCCGGCAAATAAGTTGAACATGATTTTGAAATCACGTGACATGCGCAGTAGTGAATAATGTACCTAAACTTGCTACTGTGCATATCACGTTATTTCAAAATCATGTTCAACTTATTTGCCGGAGACTATAACTTACGTGCGATACTTTATTATGCCCATTTTAAACTTAAAATATATGTAAGTGTATAACAATATACCCATACATATTTATTACTTAAATAATTAATTTAAACTAATTATAGTACGATATTCTAATACTTTATTCCTTATAGTCAAGAGGTGGAGGCCTGATCTCTTGTATGATGGGATGTTTAGAGCTCCTATTTCAACCAGTGTTTACAACTTAAATATAAATAGGAAAAGTATACGTTTTTAAGTACCGAATTCTAACTTTGCCTACTTACTTATGCAAAGCTTTTAAATAACGCGTATTACATCTTGCTACGTTTTGGTCCAAAATGCCCGTACTCCCTTAAATTATACAAAACAACATCTTAGCAATAGCGAATGCATGCAGCACAGGTACGTGTTTAAGGTTACGTGTGTTTACGTTTCCATTAAAGCACACTGAATGCATGTATATTCATCGCCAAGCCACGCTTCGTACGGATGCGAAAAAGTAGGCCGCGTGTAAATCGTGCGCAGTTTGATGTGTATGGGCGGAATACGTCACTAACCACGTAACGTATTCGTAGGCTACAGTGGAGCAGCGCCTTTATTCATTTCTGACAAATAATTCTTAATTAAAACATAATTGGACATTCGTTTTTAATAGGTGGGTCTTAAATTCCCATTTATCAGGCTTTTCTCACTTTTTTGGGGCCATATTAGGACTTTAACCAATTAGTGGATAATTGATTGATATTTTTAATTCCATATAATGACTAATTAAATAAGAATAATATATTTGTAAAATTTCATATGTCCTTTCCGTATTCATATGAAAAAGCTCTAAAAAATAAAATATTCTGTAAATATACGAAGCTTATCAATACCTATTACCATTATATTTTACGGGAATGTCGGACAATATTCACAATATATAAAAGCAACCCCACAATAAAAATCTTGTTCTTCCAAATTAATTACAAGGACAATGTAATATCTAATTATGTGTTTAGAGAATCATACCCAGAGGAAACTTATTAGTTTAGATTACTTCTATAAAATTATGAATATGCTGCAGAATTTAGCCGTTTTTATCTAAACCGCGTTTTCTGTAGTTAAGGCTAGTTTTTACTACATTCCTAATTTTACTAAAATTCACTGTTATTTGAGTTTAGTTTCAGATAAAACAAGTTGTTACTTTGAATCTTAATAAAAATGAGTAGGAGGAATGACTTTGACCTTTTGCTTTAATTTCGTAATTACATTAATATATAATGATACGTATTCGTATATTTGTGTCGTAAAAAACATGGTGATAATATGAATTAAGCAAGAAACAATTATATTAGTTTTCATATAAGCAGATAACAAACATTAAAGGAAATGTAAAAAAAACATGGTGTGGCTACTTAGCCACACAGGCAAAGTTGCCTACATATTATTGCAAAGCAAGCTAATATTTTTTTTAACACATTAACAAGAAAAAGGGTGAATCTTTGGCCTGTTCCATTTACTGTTTCATTGGCAACAGTTAAAGTAACTTTGTCTTAGCTACTTTTTCTAGCTATAATTTTTCTTTGGACATGTAAAATACTTTACCTAAATATATGCTATTTAGGTAAACTATTTTACATATCCTGTTAATATTATCAAAAATTAAGGAATTGTTGTGTATAAATATTATATATTGTATTGGATTAAATTAAAGATAGATTCTAGATAATCTTATTTTCGAATAACACATTTTACTTTTCATATGACCTAAACCTTCGGAACCGAAAAATAAAACTCTATTATTCTATCGCTGTGGTGATTGTCATGGTAGCGAATGGCAATTTATCAATGTCATTTTCCATTATTGTTATAAGAAGGCATATTAAGAGAAATTGTTCAGAGAAGAAGACAAAGCCGTTTTAATTTAACTTTACTAGAAGAAACTGGCCTGCAACTTAACGGGATATATATAATGGACAACGCGTACACTCGCGTACATGCGTATCAGGTGTTCGTAGTATCGAAAGGCGTTCCATTAGTGATTGCAGTCGACTCGAACATCGGGTACTCTTTGATTAACCGACATACATGGCGCCTGTTGCAGTCGCGCTCGTCGCTTACCCTTCTCCCAACCCAATGTGCACGTGTAATAGGGTATCAGTGATTGGACAGACATACGCTTGCAGTTATGGATCTTAAACCTTAGCAAAGTAAGTTCAATGAAGAGGGGTAGGGCACAGGCGACATCTCCTACAGGTGACAATTGCAAGGTCGTAGGGTAATTGACAGTGTTATAAATATAAAGTATGGATTGGCTAGAGCGCAATAGTCATGGCGAACAATGGAAAGATTAATTTTTAAACATAATATTAGTTGTGGCTAAATACAAAAAAAAATGAGGAGCTATGATAATTTAAAACAATAATGGACGAGATTAAAGAAGTCGAATTAGCTGATGGGAAAACTTAGAACAGAAGATTAAAACTATCCTGATAAAAAAGAGCCTGATAAATATTAAATTTATGTTGATGGAATTTTGGATTTGAGAGTTGAAATAGGTTATGTGGCCGTTCGTCATGAAAGCCAAAAAATAATCGTGTTCGCAGGATGATGATTATTACAAAGTTGTTGAAACAAAAGAAGTAGACATAAGAATAAATACAAAATCTAGTTAAAGTAATTTTATTTTAATGTGCGATATGCGCGGAAGTCTTACATCTCTAAATCATTGTTTACTCTCATCTTCATATTTACTTAGTAATGCTTTGTCCTTTAAATTTCCCAAAATAGAACTTTGTGGCTTGACAGATGAGGGGAATTTGTGAAACAGGAACTTCTTAAGGATTAGATAAAGTCCAATTTTACCTTTTTATTGTTCACGGAGACGAAGTGCCGACATTTTGAATAATTTATTTTGAGGGCCTGATGAATGGCACTACGTTTCACTTAAGCACAAGTACTCTTTTCATTAGAGCCGAACAAAGTTATTGTCTTGAGGTCAAGAAAACTTCTTTGCAACATAAAACACAACGGTTCAGTAATTCTTTTTTGTTTCTTGTCAAATATCGTACTAATGTAATATTTTTGTGTGCGTTTACAAAGATATCAGTAAAATGCATAATTTATTGATTTTTTAGAACACACATTCACACTACTAATTAGACTAGCTTAAAGCAAGATACTCTGTGACCTGTGTTATGGATGCCAGGATAATAGACAGACAAATATATATGATACTAGCTGACCCGGCCACGCGTTGCTGTATTATAAATTAAAATAAAAACTATTCTGTATCCTAAGTTAGAATAAATCTAGCAAAATAAAAAAAAATCATCCAAACCGTTTGAGTAGTTTCGGAATTCATCGTGGTCAAACACTGTGACAAGAAAGTTTTATATATAAAGACTAGCTGACCCGGCCACGCGTTGCTGTGTTATCAATTAAAATGAAATCTATCATATGTCCTAAGTCGAAACAAAGCCAGCAAAATAAAAATAAAAATCGCTGTTTCAAAGTTCATTGCGGTCAAAAACTGTGACAGGGAATTTTTATATATATAAATAGATATTTAAAATCAATAGATATACATCCTTATCTTAGCTACAAATGTTCGTAATTAAGAACAAAGACATCTGTCTCACCTTGATCTCGAACACGGGAAAGTTTGTCTCCGAAGGTAAGATCACTATCGCTTGACCAAACCAATTCTCAATAACATGCGTTTTAATTTACAAATTTATGAATTCGTGTACCAACAAAGTCTGTTTCATAATATTACGCATATGATCAGCCCTGAAGTGTCTAGCAGAGTAGAATAGTTCCAACCTTTCACAGTTACTTATGGGTGTAGCAAAAGGCGAGTTTAACAGGAGGTTTTATCCATCCATTTTTTTTCACCTCCCGTAGATAGTAAGTAAGAGCAGCAGTTACCGGAATTATGCTCGTATGGCCATCTCCAAACTGCCTGCTAAGCTTGGACAGTGTGGCTTAACACACTCCTTCATTTTTTGGGCAATATTTCCGTCTTTCGGCTTACATGATGACTTCATTTAATAAATAAAGATATATATAATATTTTATTGCTACCTAATTTTCGTAGTAATCTTATTACGAAATAAATAAATTCATTTGATTAACTGTATAGCTTGAAATTAGTCGACACTACTAGATACTATTATACAACAATGCCCGCTATTCGGAAATGAATTTCGTATAACAAAAAGTGTAAAAACCGGCCCTCATTTCATTATGACTACTGAATGGGCGGCAGTTGGTAAAAAATGCGCAATTCACGAGAACCTGGTTTTTACATGAACATGAAAGAAATATAGTTAAGCTTTGCTTTTAGCATGTTTCCACAATAGCTCTTTTCACAAAAATATAGGTTTATATTCTTAAAACGAACAATATTTTTTGAAGTAGGATGTTTTAAATAATATTATATTATTAATACTTATCGAAATAAATACGTTATTCATTACAAATATTTCACCAAAATTTTCCTTCTTATCATTTGATTTCAATGAATATCTTAGGAGATATCATAGTTTTAAAATAAATCCTTAAAAAAATAATTATTAAGTACTCCTAAAGTAATGGAATACATATTATTAGCTATTTTGATCAAATTAACGCGACCCAAACCGCAGGGCACAGCTAGCATCAACAAAATGATCATTTTCTCTACATAACAAAGAAAATCAATACCCATACTGCACTAAGGGCAAATTATAACGAATGAATACCTACCAATTTCTCTGCATTAAGAGGTAACAAACGGTTTTCCTTGTCATCGTATAAAAGTACGTAATTATTCGTCGTTCAATTACATTTAGTGATAGATTAGACGGTTACATTTATTAAAATATCTAAAACGTCAACACGCCTTTTTTAGACTTCGACTAACTTTAGATAGTTTTGCCTCATAAACTATTACTCGGTAAAAATGTAGACACAATTTCTGTGATACTAAATATATATTTTTTGTATTCATTATCGGTATATTGTTAATTGAATCAACTAAACGCTAACTAGTGTTTAAAAGATTTTGTCGGTCGGCGTTTTCATAATTGTTATTTTGAAATTTATTTTTACTTTTTAGGTCGGTTTACCATAAAAGAGTGATTTTTGGTTTTGTTTTAAATATGATTTATTTTTAATTTTTTAGTTCGATCTGCTCTAGAAGCGTGATTTTTTTCCTAATTCTTGTCATTTATTATAATGTTCAAAAAACTTCTAAAACTATTGCGGAAACTAAAATTGGCTAATGCATTGTCACTGATCCTTGTAATTTTATGTTAAAGTAACTGTTTGTTTCCCTTAATAATAAATAAATAAATAAACAAGCAAACATACAGGTGAACAAATAATTTAAGTGAAGTAGTTGGCACTAGCTGCATTAAAGCTCGTGTGGTGGGTCAAGGCCTCATTACGGTGTTTGCAGTCATAGGAGCACAGTCCTCGCCTCTCCAATGAGTATATTACAAGGCTTATGATGATTATATGTATATGTTCTATGTATTATATGTACATATATATTATTATTACATATATATTATATGTATTCAGAGGCAGGCACTCCAATATTTGATTATTTGTGTTTGTGTGATAGCTTGAGACAGTAAGCTCTTGAGACAAAGATTTTTTTTCTATTGCAGTGTGTTTAAGCGGTAATTTATTTAAATAATAAAATTAATCTTATTCCTCTCATGTCACATACTAGATCGCATCATCGCTTACCATCAGGCGAGATAGGGGTCAAGCGTTTACTTATTTACTATAAAAAAATGTGCTGGTAATTTTATTTATTACAGTTTTAGCACAGAAAAAGAAACGGTAGAATTAATATTAATGGGCAATTCTTAAACCGTGAAGCATATTTATTTTATTCATTTATTCACTATATATTTCATGACATTTAGGTAAATAATTTAAAATCGCACCAAGAAAATCTCACAGGGTTTATCGGGGTGGACGGCGAGTCACTAATTATACTTTAATTGCTGATTTGGTAAATAATACTGTTTAACCTTGAGTTTAAACATTTTAACATTTTGTTTATATATTTGAATAAATACCTATAACGTTAAGCTAATAGTCAACCAGTGGGATACGAAAGAAAAAAATTAAAGAGAAATAATGGAAAACATGAATTTGTTTTACTAAGCAATTATACACTGATAAAAAAATATTTCTCATCAAATTAGTTACTAAGTTATGATATACATACACGCCCTTAACGGATCTAGCGCGGCTTTTCCGGTAACCCTGTATATCTCCATTGTATCCGCTGTTAAGTGTCTTTTTCCCCACAAAGGTTGACTGGGAGAGAATGCAATTAGCATTAAGTCCGCCTTTTGTACCATTTTATATTTATGGTCAATAAAGATTTTTAAATAAAATAAAATAAATATATAAAGAATTGTATGATCAGGTCAAAATTTCAATGGCATTAAGAAATAGAGCTTCTTGAAACGCCAACAGCAGACTCAGTCGTCATTTAATTGAGAGTACAATAAGTTTATCCCGGTTTCATTGAGGCTTAAGAAAAGCTCAAATTGGCGAATTTCTCAACAGCAAAATTTACGCAGCATGAATTAAATCAGTAATATAGAACGTGGAATAGAGTCCTAAGTTTTTTTTCATGTAAAATAAAGAGGCAACCTATACGAGACAGTACATACAGTACATACAGTACACATACAGTATTTTTCACTAAATCACGAATAGTGTAGTACATAAATAGTATAAAGTGATAATTATAAATCAATTAAAAAAATTTTTTTGCAACAACATGTGTATAACATATAGATATTCTTTAAACCTTCGTGTGCCTTAACATTACTACCATTAAATAAACGGTGAACGGTGTTTACAATATATGAAATACGCCTTTAAAATACAACCATATCTCCGAGCTCTCAGTTGGGATACGGATCCACGACCTATCGCTGTCTTTTTACTACACTTTTGCGTTCGCCATCTCAACGGCGTGGTTTTGTTTTACGGGCGTATTGTATATTTTACAGAAGCATGGTATTGTGAATACAAAAATATTAAAAACAGAACGATGTTTATGTTAAAATAAAATATGACAATGTCAAATTATTACAGAACAATGAAAATATTAAACAAAAGAATAATGTTAGTATCTTAAAATTAAATATCTTAATTATTACAAAGTCAATATGCTATTTTAAAAGAGTCAAATTATTAAATTATCATTCCATCATCAAAACATTATTGAAAATATTGAAATAAAAAAATTGTAAACACAATGTCAAGTTAATATATATTCTTATTAAAATTTATCATTTTAATAATCTTGGATGAATTAAAGTCATTTTTCAATAAAAAAATGTGGGATCAAGATTTACATTTTAAAAATTGTCAGGTAGTTTATTGAATAAATGACACACAATATGGACGTAAACGAACATATAATTTTAGTTGATCACGATCTGTTCTCTTTAGTTCTTCACATTTTTCTTAAATAGATATTAATATTTATAAACAAAAACGCATATTTCATATAAATACAAATATAATAGCGAAAGTACATTCTTTATTTTAAATAGAGGCTTGCAAGTGACAAGTTGACAGCTGCCTGGACGCTGGAAGCTGGACTCCACTTTTTTTGCACTCTGAACGTATTAATTTTGTGCATTTGTTGTATTGTATTGCTCCACAAAATCAATACGTACATTAATATTGTTGGTACAGACTAACATTGCTGATTTCGCAGATAACGTATTATTCAAATTTCTTGGTACGATACTTATTTATCTATCTCAAGGCATAGGTTTTAAATATATAATTCGTTGTCAATCACACGGCGTTTCTATGCATGACGATTGACAAACACATAAATGGGAAACTGCATATAAAATCTATGTATCAACCTTATTATTGAAATGATAGATACTAAGCTCGCTCATACTGTTAGCAACTACACTGGAATACCCAATTGTTAACGTTTTATTGTTTAAAATTATAAATTTGCTGTTCGTTTTAATAAATTGTTTAAGATTTTATTTTAGATGAATCCATTAAAAGTTGTTAAACGATGACTCGTACGGCCGCCATCTTGTTGTTTACGTCTACTTTGAGAATATAAAAATGGCGCAACAGCCGTGGTGGTGAATCCTACATGGATGTATCCATGTAGGATTCACCACCTCCCTCCCTCGCGTCCGGAGGGGAAAAAAAAAAAAAAAAAAAAACGTCCGAGCGTCATTCGTTGTGTGAACATCGCCTCGAGCAAATCGTGAAGGGTACGTTACTCTTTGTATATAAATATCCTGGTGATCATTGTAAGTCTTACTACGTTGATGCTAAAATTTTTAAGTTATTTACGTGAGAAAAAATTGTATTACAATTATAAGTTAAATTTAGAATGCAGGTTTTAATTATTCCGAAATAAATCCTTAATATTATATAATTTATTCTTTTTACTTCACATCCTAGCTAGTCTCTCTATTGGGTCTCTAACATTATTAGTTTAGAAATTAATTATTTAATTTTATTTATATTCAGTGATGGGTATATGCCAGTATAACAAGACCTATATGTTTGCACACAATAATTTTGAACCATTTGTATCTCAACACATTGCTTTCTGTCTTTTAAGAATGATGCAAGCCAATCAAGTACTTTGCTAAATAAAATAAATAGTTATGGTATTAGCACCATAATTATTTATTTTATTTAACAACGTACCTATCGCGTTGAACGTAATCAAAAGCTCTACTCAAAATCAGAAAGCGCGTAGCTATTGGTAAACTGTCATGTAAGCTTTTTTGTAATTGCAGACAACAAAGTGAAACCTGCTGACATAGTGCTACTTATTTACTAAATCCAAACTGCTCCTTTCTTAGTAGATAGTACAAATAATTTTGTAAGAATATCTTCTTATAACTGGTAACCAAAAAAATAATCTCAGAAAGACATTTAATTTCGGTTCATGCGCTTTGAACTTATGTACCAGTGCTACCTAAGTACTTAGCGCCGCTTGCCTGCGTGTTGCCGCAAAAAAACGTTGGTATTGTAATTTATAAGTTCCGTTTTCAGGGCTCCCTAACTTCCGCCTCTAGCCCACTTCCTCTGCCTCGCCGATTCCCTAATATTCAGGTATGATTTAACATTAATTAGGTTTGTATATGCAGTTCCTTGAAATAATTTTAAAATGATAATTCTAATAAAATGCCTCACTTCTGGTACATATAACATACGTTATCAATATTATAACTTTTATAACGCAGCTTTAATACCTACTATAGGGGCACAATTCGAAAAGGATGATTGTTGGAAAAACACCTTTAAAGATTTTTGAGCCCCTGTATTGTCACAAAATCGGTCATAAGTAAATTAAACTATTGAAAGCAAAATCATTAAAACATCATAAGAGCATGTTCACTAAGCATGAAATATTTATCGCATATTAAGTTTATCCTAGTACTAGTTTATTTTACTAATTTACTTATGACCGATTTTGTGACAATACAGAGGCTCAAAAATCTTTAAAGGTGTTTTTCCAACAATCATCTTTTTCGAATTGTGCCCCTATAGTATTAAAGCTGCGATAAGTTCATTGACCTCGGCCGGGTCAATGTATAAAACGAACTTTTCTATACTAGCTCGGACCCGGGTGTTGTGGTACCATCGTTATTTCTGAATTAACTTGCGTTTAAAACAATGTATTTGTTGTTGTCTTATATTTATTTATTTACTAGATAGATGCAGTCACTAAGCATAAAACTTCGCTAGCACTATATATTGGAGCGGAGCGTAAAACTATTATCAATGATAAATCATTAACCAGCAACTGTTGACAATATTTAATCAACAGGTGATAGTCAATAAAAACTTTATTAAATAGAAATCATTGATACAAGTTGATAGTTAGATTAAGCATGAGAAGACAGTTGCATAAGTCGTTCAAGTTTAGCACGTTTCATCTCATTGATTTTTTTCAACCAGTCAAGCGGAAAGGATGGAAGGAAGGAAGCCGATGCCAATGTTTTTTAGTCATAACTTTTTTACATTTGCATATTTCACAATTCGAGTTCCGTCACAAGCTAGTTCTAAACCTGTTAGTTCGAGTCGTTTAAAATCATCAGACATCGTAAAAAATACGAAAATCAGCTAAGACCTTATAAAGTTATAGCGTCACATGTATTTCGTCATTGAAGCTGATCCATGGAAGCTTCGCTCGCTCCGTTCCAATTACCTTTTATACATTCTAAATTGATTAAAACCTATACTTAGTTAATCATAACTAAATATTTAGTTGTTATTTACTTAATCATAAATTTCCTATAGTTTTTAGTTTTGAAAGCTGGTTTAGCTGTGAATTACAAATTATTTGATTCATGGTGCACTGTACAATAATTATACTCGTAATATATTCCAAATTACGGTCTTAACATCCTAAATTGTCAAATTAGAATATTTGATAAGTGAAGATTTTAGCTATCTTAACTAATATTATAAATACGAAAGTGAGTTTGTTTGTTTGTCACACTTTCACCCCTAAACTACTCAACCGATCATCATAAAGTTTACGCAACTTGTCAGGGTTGCAGAAAATAACATAGCATATAAGGGTATCTTTTATACAAAACAAAATTACTGTTCTTGAGGGATAGAAATATTACTTTCAATCGATAGTCTAGCGCGAGAAAAGCTGGTAAAAGCTAAATCTAACTAAAACATAAAATAAACGGTTAAGGCGTAAGAAAAACGTGGATCCTATTACTATTTTTTATATAAAATATGTTCGCAATTTTAATGCTAAAATAAAAATATTCAAACTAAGAGAAACAGTATAGACGATTAATCGAAATATCAGGCTCACGATACAAGGATTATGGCTCGTTTAATCTCTTATCTCTGACAATATCACAGTATTATTTGTTTATTTAAGGATCTCCAACAGATAACACACGGTACATTATTATCGGAGCCCGTTGACTGACTAAAACTTTCGAAAATTTAAACCACTGAACGTATATTTTATAAGTGTGTTAATAAAATAGGTTAACACTCGCTGATAATGGATTTTGGAAATGGAGTAAAATATTGGAGGATTCGCTGTTGGATGGAAATCTTATTTTTTCAAACAAACGCTTCTGGTAAAAATAAATGAGTATAAGCATCAGTGTCACACAATTTTATTAATGTCATATTGATATTACAATATTTCATGCTTTGTCTTGGAACAAAGCAAACAATCTAGACATTACAATCACCTATCTACATTAACGCAACATTTTTCTTTGTAAATCGGGTTCCTACTGCGCTGCCGAACTACACACACAATAATTTGTGATCACACGGGATGATATGTGATGCTAAATTTAATTATTAAGTTAGCTTTATACTAAGGGACAACATTGTGAATTATTTTATGTTAACCATGTTTCATTTTATTACTTTATGTTATGTATATGTATAAGAATTTGTTTATTATACAAAAATTAATGAAGGTACTTACTTCTTTTGGTTAAATATTGTTAACGATAGAAAGTATTTATTTATATACTTTTGATATTTGAATATGTGAGTTGCACTTTTAAGGATGACAAAAAGTCGTTAATTAATTTGGATACTTGATATTTTATTAATAAATTGCCCTAAATATAACGATGTTATTTCATTCATTTGCGAGGCATTATGAGTTAAGTAGTTACAAGTGGCAACATTTTCAAATTTTCCTTGTTATGAAATTGTATAACGAGAAGTATATTTAACTTGGTCTTTTACAGGTATTATTTTGTTGTAATATTGACTTAGCTGGTGGTAGTTACTTTGACGATCTATTTTTCTATCTTTTTATTAATCATGTCTCTAGGTTAGGATCAAGGTGTGATCTGCACATCCCGAATAACTTAATAGCATTGCGATTACAATTGTTTTTTCAATTTTTAATCCTTACTAATATTATAAATCGGAAAGTGAGTTTGTTTGTTTGTTTGTTTGTTCCGCTTTCACGCCGTAACTACTGAACCGATTGCTTTGAAATTTTGCAGACGTAAAGATAAAAGTCCGGATTAAATAATAGAGTACTTTTTATCCTGGAAAAAAATTGATATTCCCGAGGAAAAACAAAAATATTGTTTGCTTGATGGAAGCATTGTAGATGGCGCTGTGTGTCGTTTAAAACAAGGTAAAATATTGCAAACGAATATAAACATGTAAATTTAGAAGCTAAATGATACGATAATGAATCCCCGAAAATGAGGAATTCCCGAGGGATGACGTACAATTTGTTTTATCGTCTAAATTGTTTTTTTTTTACATGTACTTATCCTGAAATCACTAAAGTCAACGAATTACTAATTGGTATAAGTATTTGTTACGTTATTTAGGTCTTGAGGTATGCGATAGATGGCGCTGGGTGTTTTTAAATCATGGTTACGATGTGTTTTTTAAAATACATAAGAAGTGGAATGATAGCATGGAAAAACATTGTTTTTCGCATGGTCAGCTCTATGTAGCGTGTTCCCGGGTTTCCAGTGCCCTAAATCTGCATGTTTTTGCTCCACAAGGGAAAACATATAATATAGTGTACCATTCAGTTTTGGTTTTGTATCTAGCGTTACATCGTAACAACTAATTGTATCCAGCGTTACATCGCGCTTCTTAGATTTTTCCGTGGGAATGAGAAGTTTTCTTATAGTTATGCTTTATACCGCAATATAACCCAATTCCACGCGGGCGAAGCCGCGGGCGTAAAGCTAGTAATAAATATAGCTCACAAATTATAGTCAAGTAAGCTACGATTAAACACTCACGCGTATTACGTATACGACTATCCGAAAACTTGGCAGATAAGGAATTAAAAATTATGGGAATCAATGGGATCCCAGAGGGAAAATCCTTTCTCTTCCTAACTAGGGAAGGCATTTGCATAGACGGACAGCGGTCCATGAGCTGTCCAACTATGCAGTATTAGAATCTGTGGATGTGTGTGCCCCCCAGGGGCTAGCCGAAAGAAAGATACGTTAGTACGTAGAGAAGGAGACGACATCACAGACATTCTTTTCAAAATAAACCAAAAAGAATTTCTATATTTAACACAATTTTTACTTTTTTCTATTTTTTTTATATATATTTAAAAACATAATCTAGTAGTATTTCATTTTGTTCTTATTTTTGTATAAAATGAAAAATAATGTGTGTGATATTTCAATCAACATTAATTCTATCTTTCGGTTAAAATCTGAACATAGACATGTACCCAAAAAAATAGGAATACACAAAAATTAAATCACATTAATTTTACAGTGTTATAACATTTTATATCCATGAATAATTTTAAACCGGAATTTAGAATTTCAAAATTATGATTTATAATAGACAGGATTTCATATTTCACTCTGTACAGTATATGTCAACGAAGAGCAAGCATACATCAATTGACTCCTTACAGACGACCGATACCAAACCAAATTCTAAGACCTTAGTATGAATTAATGTTACAAGCATGATTGATGGTATGAGTCCATACAAGAACGTACTGTAGATTTAACATAAAGTGACTTACGAAATTTGGTAGTGCTAATTAATATTATTTTTCATTTATATTTATCTAGTGTTCACAATTTTTTGATGAATTTGTTAATAATTTTGCAAAGGATAAGCTTGATATATTTACTCATTTTCTTATCGCGTACTTAAAGTAACTGTCACATGGCTTTTAGTGTCATATGCTTTTGCCGCTTTATACCTCAATTTATAAATACGCTTCGTTCTTCTTATAGTAAAATTCTCACCAAATTAGATGATGTGGTACATGAAATTATCTTTAGTGTTGTTTAGAGCAGTCATGCTGAGCCTGCCAATAACAGGCCTGTAGTAGCTGATAGCGTTTATTTACATAAACTTGGTTACAGAGTGACATATGCTATGCTTAATTTAAACTAGAAGAATATGCAGTGGCTAGTAGCAGTGTTTATGATAGAAGAAACCATGCAGGTTCAACACCTCCCCGTAACATGAACACCCTGTACTGTATACACTCATTTACACATGATATAAAAAAAATCGTAACAACACTACTCACTATACACATGTCTATACACCTTAACATAACTTAACCTATCTGTACAACCCTTAAAACTAAGAATACGGGGAGGTGTTGAACCTGCATGGTTTCTTCTACCATAAACACTGCTACTGGCCACTGCATATTCTTCTAGTTTAAATTAAGCCTAGCAACTGTCACTCTGTAACCAAGTTTATGTAAATAAACGCTATCAGCTACTACAAGGCCCATCTCGTTCACGTCCATTCTCTTTAAGTAAATGGCACGTGTACTGAACCATAGGCTCCCGTCGTATCTATTAGTAAATGACCTCCTTAGTGACCGAAAAAAAGGGTTTCACCGAAACCGGTTTACTTGAGATCTTCTAGCATACGCCACGTACATATGGAGCGAAGCCATCGATAAGCATGGTGAGGCACTTGTCATCTCTCTTGATATCTCGAAGGCATTTTACAGAGTGTGGCATGAAAGCCTTTTTAGCAAGCTTCCGTCATATGGTTTTCCCACTGGTCTGTGTGTCTGGATATGAGACTTCCTGAGAGATCTATGAATACGAGTTTTCTTTCATTCATTATATGGTTGATATACCAAAGACTCGCATTAAAAGTTTTAGTTTTAATTTTGTGATAAGCACCGCTACGGGGTGAAACTCGTTGCCTGAATCTGCATTTCCTGACAAATACAGTTTTAATTTCAAGTCACGAGTAAATAGGCAAGTGGGTCACATAGTAAATCGCATCGACGCTTACCATTAGGCGTGAACGTGGTCAATTTATTTGGAAGTAATCGGACACAAGCGTTTCTGCCTATTCCTTTTGGTGGTTTAAGCTTACGCAAAAGACTTGTCAAGATATCAAGTGATTGGAAGACTCATTTTTACCTTGCACAGGGAATAAGTGGTGCCAATACGACGAGGAAACTCTTCTGAAAAGATTTAGGGAATATTTTTTATTTAGTTCAATTTGAGTGTACATAGAGTATTTATTAATTTGTGATTGTGTTAATAATAAATCCTAAGCCTGCGTGGTGGTGGGATTTTCATTTAAAGAGGAAGGCCTGGGCCCCATCATTAAGGTTACTAGCGTACTTATTGTTCCCGGCAAATAAGTTGAACATGATTTTGAAATCACGTGACATGCGCAGTAGTGAATAATGTACCTAAACTTGCTACTGTGCATATCACGTTATTTCAAAATCATGTTCAACTTATTTGCCGGAGACTATAACTTACGTGCGATACTTTATTATGCCCATTTTAAACTTAAAATATATGTAAGTGTATAACAATATACCCATACATATTTATTACTTAAATAATTAATTTAAACTAATTATAGTACGATATTCTAATACTTTATTCCTTATAGTCAAGAGGTGGAGGCCTGATCTCTTGTATGATGGGATGTTTAGAGCTCCTATTTCAACCAGTGTTTACAACTTAAATATAAATAGGAAAAGTATACGTTTTTAAGTACCGAATTCTAACTTTGCCTACTTACTTATGCAAAGCTTTTAAATAACGCGTATTACATCTTGCTACGTTTTGGTCCAAAATGCCCGTACTCCCTTAAATTATACAAAACAACATCTTAGCAATAGCGAATGCATGCAGCACAGGTACGTGTTTAAGGTTACGTGTGTTTACGTTTCCATTAAAGCACACTGAATGCATGTATATTCATCGCCAAGCCACGCTTCGTACGGATGCGAAAAAGTAGGCCGCGTGTAAATCGTGCGCAGTTTGATGTGTATGGGCGGAATACGTCACTAACCACGTAACGTATTCGTAGGCTACAGTGGAGCAGCGCCTTTATTCATTTCTGACAAATAATTCTTAATTAAAACATAATTGGACATTCGTTTTTAATAGGTGGGTCTTAAATTCCCATTTATCAGGCTTTTCTCACTTTTTTGGGGCCATATTAGGACTTTAACCAATTAGTGGATAATTGATTGATATTTTTAATTCCATATAATGACTAATTAAATAAGAATAATATATTTGTAAAATTTCATATGTCCTTTCCGTATTCATATGAAAAAGCTCTAAAAAATAAAATATTCTGTAAATATACGAAGCTTATCAATACCTATTACCATTATATTTTACGGGAATGTCGGACAATATTCACAATATATAAAAGCAACCCCACAATAAAAATCTTGTTCTTCCAAATTAATTACAAGGACAATGTAATATCTAATTATGTGTTTAGAGAATCATACCCAGAGGAAACTTATTAGTTTAGATTACTTCTATAAAATTATGAATATGCTGCAGAATTTAGCCGTTTTTATCTAAACCGCGTTTTCTGTAGTTAAGGCTAGTTTTTACTACATTCCTAATTTTACTAAAATTCACTGTTATTTGAGTTTAGTTTCAGATAAAACAAGTTGTTACTTTGAATCTTAATAAAAATGAGTAGGAGGAATGACTTTGACCTTTTGCTTTAATTTCGTAATTACATTAATATATAATGATACGTATTCGTATATTTGTGTCGTAAAAAACATGGTGATAATATGAATTAAGCAAGAAACAATTATATTAGTTTTCATATAAGCAGATAACAAACATTAAAGGAAATGTAAAAAAAAACATGGTGTGGCTACTTAGCCACACAGGCAAAGTTGCCTACATATTATTGCAAAGCAAGCTAATATTTTTTTTAACACATTAACAAGAAAAAGGGTGAATCTTTGGCCTGTTCCATTTACTGTTTCATTGGCAACAGTTAAAGTAACTTTGTCTTAGCTACTTTTTCTAGCTATAATTTTTCTTTGGACATGTAAAATACTTTACCTAAATATATGCTATTTAGGTAAACTATTTTACATATCCTGTTAATATTATCAAAAATTAAGGAATTGTTGTGTATAAATATTATATATTGTATTGGATTAAATTAAAGATAGATTCTAGATAATCTTATTTTCGAATAACACATTTTACTTTTCATATGACCTAAACCTTCGGAACCGAAAAATAAAACTCTATTATTCTATCGCTGTGGTGATTGTCATGGTAGCGAATGGCAATTTATCAATGTCATTTTCCATTATTGTTATAAGAAGGCATATTAAGAGAAATTGTTCAGAGAAGAAGACAAAGCCGTTTTAATTTAACTTTACTAGAAGAAACTGGCCTGCAACTTAACGGGATATATATAATGGACAACGCGTACACTCGCGTACATGCGTATCAGGTGTTCGTAGTATCGAAAGGCGTTCCATTAGTGATTGCAGTCGACTCGAACATCGGGTACTCTTTGATTAACCGACATACATGGCGCCTGTTGCAGTCGCGCTCGTCGCTTACCCTTCTCCCAACCCAATGTGCACGTGTAATAGGGTATCAGTGATTGGACAGACATACGCTTGCAGTTATGGATCTTAAACCTTAGCAAAGTAAGTTCAATGAAGAGGGGTAGGGCACAGGCGACATCTCCTACAGGTGACAATTGCAAGGTCGTAGGGTAATTGACAGTGTTATAAATATAAAGTATGGATTGGCTAGAGCGCAATAGTCATGGCGAACAATGGAAAGATTAATTTTTAAACATAATATTAGTTGTGGCTAAATACAAAAAAAAATGAGGAGCTATGATAATTTAAAACAATAATGGACGAGATTAAAGAAGTCGAATTAGCTGATGGGAAAACTTAGAACAGAAGATTAAAACTATCCTGATAAAAAAGAGCCTGATAAATATTAAATTTATGTTGATGGAATTTTGGATTTGAGAGTTGAAATAGGTTATGTGGCCGTTCGTCATGAAAGCCAAAAAATAATCGTGTTCGCAGGATGATGATTCTTACAAAGTAGTTGAAACAAAAGAAGTAGACATAAGAATAAATACAAAATCTAGTTAAAGTAATTTTATTTTAATGTGCGATATGCGCGGAAGTCTTACATCTCTAAATCATTGTTTACTCTCATCTTCATATTTACTTAGTAATGCTTTGTCCTTTAAATCTCCCAAAATAGAACTTTGTGGCTTGACAGATGAGGGGAATTTGTGAAACAGGAACTTCTTAAGGATTAGATAAAGTCCAATTTTACCTTTTTATTGTTCACGGAGACGAAGTGCCGACATTTTGAATAATTTATTTTGAGGGCCTGATGAATGGCACTACGTTTCACTTAAGCACAAGTACTCTTTTCATTAGAGCCGAACAAAGTTATTGTCTTGAGGTCAAGAAAACTTCTTTGCAACATAAAACACAACGGTTCAGTAATTCTTTTTTGTTTCTTGTCAAATATCGTACTAATGTAATATTTTTGTGTGCGTTTACAAAGATATCAGTAAAATGCATAATTTATTGATTTTTTAGAACACACATTCACACTACTAATTAGACTAGCTTAAAGCAAGATACTCTGTGACCTGTGTTATGGATGCCAGGATAATAGACAGACAAATATATATGATACTAGCTGACCCGGCCACGCGTTGCTGTATTATAAATTAAAATAAAAACTATTCTGTATCCTAAGTTAGAATAAATCTAGCAAAATAAAAAAAAATCATCCAAACCGTTTGAGTAGTTTCGGAATTCATCGTGGTCAAACACTGTGACAAGAAAGTTTTATATATAAAGACTAGCTGACCCGGCCACGCGTTGCTGTGTTATCAATTAAAATGAAATCTATCATATGTCCTAAGTCGAAACAAAGCCAGCAAAATAAAAATAAAAATCGCTGTTTCAAAGTTCATTGCGGTCAAAAACTGTGACAGGGAATTTTTATATATATAAATAGATATTTAAAATCAATAGATATACATCCTTATCTTAGCTACAAATGTTCGTAATTAAGAACAAACACATCTGTCTCACCTTGATCTCGAACACGGGAAAGTTTGTCTCCGAAGGTAAGATCACTATCGCTTGACCAAACCAATTCTCAATAACATGCGTTTTAATTTACAAATTTATGAATTCGTGTACCAACAAAGTCTGTTTCATAATATTACGCATATGATCAGCCCTGAAGTGTCTAGCAGAGTAGAATAGTTCCAACCTTTCACAGTTACTTATGGGTGTAGCAAAAGGCGAGTTTAACAGGAGGTTTTATCCATCCATTTTTTTTCACCTCCCGTAGATAGTAAGTAAGAGCAGCAGTTACCGGAATTATGCTCGTATGGCCATCTCCAAACTGCCTGCTAAGCTTGGACAGTGTGGCTTAACACACTCCTTCATTTTTTGGGCAATATTTCCGTCTTTCGGCTTACATGATGACTTCATTTAATAAATAAAGATATATATAATATTTTATTGCTACCTAATTTTCGTAGTAATCTTATTACGAAATAAATAAATTCATTTGATTAACTGTATAGCTTGAAATTAGTCGACACTACTAGATACTATTATACAACAATGCCCGCTATTCGGAAATGAATTTCGTATAACAAAAAGTGTAAAAACCGGCCCTCATTTCATTATGACTACTGAATGGGCGGCAGTTGGTAAAAAATGCGCAATTCACGAGAACCTGGTTTTTACATGAACATGAAAGAAATATAGTTAAGCTTTGCTTTTAGCATGTTTCCACAATAGCTCTTTTCACAAAAATATAGGTTTATATTCTTAAAACGAACAATATTTTTTGAAGTAGGATGTTTTAAATAATATTATATTATTAATACTTATCGAAATAAATACGTTATTCATTACAAATATTTCACCAAAATTTTCCTTCTTATCATTTGATTTCAATGAATATCTTAGGAGATATCATAGTTTTAAAATAAATCCTTAAAAAAATAATTATTAAGTACTCCTAAAGTAATGGAATACATATTATTAGCTATTTTGATCAAATTAACGCGACCCAAACCGCAGGGCACAGCTAGCATCAACAAAATGATCATTTTCTCTACATAACAAAGAAAATCAATACCCATACTGCACTAAGGGCAAATTATAACGAATGAATACCTACCAATTTCTCTGCATTAAGAGGTAACAAACGGTTTTCCTTGTCATCGTATAAAAGTACGTAATTATTCGTCGTTCAATTACATTTAGTGATAGATTAGACGGTTACATTTATTAAAATATCTAAAACGTCAACACGCCTTTTTTAGACTTCGACTAACTTTAGATAGTTTTGCCTCATAAACTATTACTCGGTAAAAATGTAGACACAATTTCTGTGATACTAAATATATATTTTTTGTATTCATTATCGGTATATTGTTAATTGAATCAACTAAACGCTAACTAGTGTTTAAAAGATTTTGTCGGTCGGCGTTTTCATAATTGTTATTTTGAAATTTATTTTTACTTTTTAGGTCGGTTTACCATAAAAGAGTGATTTTTGGTTTTGTTTTAAATATGATTTATTTTTAATTTTTTAGTTCGATCTGCTCTAGAAGCGTGATTTTTTTCCTAATTCTTGTCATTTATTATAATGTTCAAAAAACTTCTAAAACTATTGCGGAAACTAAAATTGGCTAATGCATTGTCACTGATCCTTGTAATTTTATGTTAAAGTAACTGTTTGTTTCCCTTAATAATAAATAAATAAATAAACAAGCAAACATACAGGTGAACAAATAATTTAAGTGAAGTAGTTGGCACTAGCTGCATTAAAGCTCGTGTGGTGGGTCAAGGCCTCATTACGGTGTTTGCAGTCATAGGAGCACAGTCCTCGCCTCTCCAATGAGTATATTACAAGGCTTATGATGATTATATGTATATGTTCTATGTATTATATGTACATATATATTATTATTACATATATATTATATGTATTCAGAGGCAGGCACTCCAATATTTGATTATTTGTGTTTGTGTGATAGCTTGAGACAGTAAGCTCTTGAGACAAAGATTTTTTTTCTATTGCAGTGTGTTTAAGCGGTAATTTATTTAAATAATAAAATTAATCTTATTCCTCTCATGTCACATACTAGATCGCATCATCGCTTACCATCAGGCGAGATAGGGGTCAAGCGTTTACTTATTTACTATAAAAAAATGTGCTGGTAATTTTATTTATTACAGTTTTAGCACAGAAAAAGAAACGGTAGAATTAATATTAATGGGCAATTCTTAAACCGTGAAGCAAATTTATTTTATTCATTTATTCACTATATATTTCATGACATTTAGGTAAATAATTTAAAATCGCACCAAGAAAATCTCACAGGGTTTATCGGGGTGGACGGCGAGTCACTAATTATACTTTAATTGCTGATTTGGTAAATAATACTGTTTAACCTTGAGTTTAAACATTTTAACATTTTGTTTATATATTTGAATAAATACCTATAACGTTAAGCTAATAGTCAACCAGTGGGATACGAAAGAAAAAAATTAAAGAGAAATAATGGAAAACATGAATTTGTTTTACTAAGCAATTATACACTGATAAAAAAATATTTCTCATCAAATTAGTTACTAAGTTATGATATACATACACGCCCTTAACGGATCTAGCGCGGCTTTTCCGGTAACCCTGTATATCTCCATTGTATCCGCTGTTAAGTGTCTTTTTCCCCACAAAGGTTGACTGGGAGAGAATGCAATTAGCATTAAGTCCGCCTTTTGTACCATTTTATATTTATGGTCAATAAAGATTTTTAAATAAAATAAAATAAATATATAAAGAATTGTATGATCAGGTCAAAATTTCAATGGCATTAAGAAATAGAGCTTCTTGAAACGCCAACAGCAGACTCAGTCGTCATTTAATTGAGAGTACAATAAGTTTATCCCGGTTTCATTGAGGCTTAAGAAAAGCTCAAATTGGCGAATTTCTCAACAGCAAAATTTACGCAGCATGAATTAAATCAGTAATATAGAACGTGGAATAGAGTCCTAAGTTTTTTTTCATGTAAAATAAAGAGGCAACCTATACGAGACAGTACATACAGTACATACAGTACACATACAGTATTTTTCACTAAATCACGAATAGTGTAGTACATAAATAGTATAAAGTGATAATTATAAATCAATTAAAAAAATTTTTTTGCAACAACATGTGTATAACATATAGATATTCTTTAAACCTTCGTGTGCCTTAACATTACTACCATTAAATAAACGGTGAACGGTGTTTACAATATATGAAATACGCCTTTAAAATACAACCATATCTCCGAGCTCTCAGTTGGGATACGGATCCACGACCTATCGCTGTCTTTTTACTACACTTTTGCGTTCGCCATCTCAACGGCGTGGTTTTGTTTTACGGGCGTATTGTATATTTTACAGAAGCATGGTATTGTGAATACAAAAATATTAAAAACAGAACGATGTTTATGTTAAAATAAAATATGACAATGTCAAATTATTACAGAACAATGAAAATATTAAACAAAAGAATAATGTTAGTATCTTAAAATTAAATATCTTAATTATTACAAAGTCAATATGCTATTTTAAAAGAGTCAAATTATTAAATTATCATTCCATCATCAAAACATTATTGAAAATATTGAAATAAAAAAATTGTAAACACAATGTCAAGTTAATATATATTCTTATTAAAATTTATCATTTTAATAATCTTGGATGAATTAAAGTCATTTTTCAATAAAAAAATGTGGGATCAAGATTTACATTTTAAAAATTGTCAGGTAGTTTATTGAATAAATGACACACAATATGGACGTAAACGAACATATAATTTTAGTTGATCACGATCTGTTCTCTTTAGTTCTTCACATTTTTCTTAAATAGATATTAATATTTATAAACAAAAACGCATATTTCATATAAATACAAATATAATAGCGAAAGTACATTCTTTATTTTAAATAGAGGCTTGCAAGTGACAAGTTGACAGCTGCCTGGACGCTGGAAGCTGGACTCCACTTTTTTTGCACTCTGAACGTATTAATTTTGTGCATTTGTTGTATTGTATTGCTCCACAAAATCAATACGTACATTAATATTGTTGGTACAGACTAACATTGCTGATTTCGCAGATAACGTATTATTCAAATTTCTTGGTACGATACTTATTTATCTATCTCAAGGCATAGGTTTTAAATATATAATTCGTTGTCAATCACACGGCGTTTCTATGCATGACGATTGACAAACACATAAATGGGAAACTGCATATAAAATCTATGTATCAACCTTATTATTGAAATGATAGATACTAAGCTCGCTCATACTGTTAGCAACTACACTGGAATACCCAATTGTTAACGTTTTATTGTTTAAAATTATAAATTTGCTGTTCGTTTTAATAAATTGTTTAAGATTTTATTTTAGATGAATCCATTAAAAGTTGTTAAACGATGACTCGTACGGCCGCCATCTTGTTGTTAACGTCTACCTTGAGAATATAAAAATGGCGCAACAGCCGTCCGAGCGTCATTCGTTGTGTGAACATCGCCTCGAGCAAATCGTGAAGGGTACGTTACTCTTTGTATATAAATATCCTGGTGATCATTGTAAGTCTTACTAAGTTGATGCTAAAATTTTTAAGTTATTTACATGAAAAAAATTGTATTACAATTATAAGTTAAATTTAGAATGCAGGTTTTAATTATTCCGAAATAAATAATATTTATATTATATAATTTATTCTTTTTACTTCACTTTCCTTAATATTATATAATTTATTCTTTTTACTTCACATCCTAGCTAGTCTCTCTATTGGGTCTCTAACATTATTAGTTTAGAAATTAATTATTTAATTTTATTTATATTCAGTGATGGGTATATGCCAGTATAACAAGACCTATATGTTTGCACACAATAATTTTGAATCATTTGTATCTCAACACATTGCTTTCTGTCTTTTAAGAATGATGCAAGCCAATCAAGTACTTTGCTAAATAAAATAAATAGTTATGGTATTAGCACCATAATTATTTATTTTATTTAACAACGTACCTATCGCGTTGAACGTAATCAAAAGCTCTACTCAAAATCAGAAAGCGCGTAGCTATTGGTAAACTGTCATGTAAGCTTTTTTGTAATTGCAGACAACAAAGTGAAACCTGCTGACATAGTGCTACTTATTTACTAAATCCAAACTGCTCCTTTCTTAGTAGATAGTACAAATAATTTTGTAAGAATATCTTCTTATAACTGGTAACCAAAAAAATAATCTCAGAAAGACATTTAATTTCGGTTCATGCGCTTTGAACTTATGTACCAGTGCTACCTAAGTACTTAGCGCCGCTTGCCTGCGTGTTGCCGCAAAAAAACGTTGGTATTGTAATTTATAAGTTCCGTTTTCAGGGCTCCCTAACTTCCGCCTCTAGCCCACTTCCTCTGCCTCGCCGTTTCCCTAATATTCAGGTATGATTTAACATTAATTAGGTTTGTATATGCAGTTCCTTGAAATAATTTTAAAATGATAATTCTAATAAAATGCCTCACTTCTGGTACATATAACATACGTTATCAATATTATAACTTTTATAACGCAGCTTTAATAACTACTATAGGGGCACAATTCGAAAAGGATGATTGTTGGAAAAACACCTATAAAGATTTTTGAGCCCCTGTATTGTCACAAAATCGGTCATAAGTAAATTAAACTATTGAAAGCAAAATCATTAAAACATCATAAGAGCATGTTCACTAAGCATGAAATATTTATCGCATATTAAGTTTATCCTAGTACTAGTTTATTTTACTAATTTACTTATGACCGATTTTGTGACAATACAGAGGCTCAAAAATCTTTAAAGGTGTTTTTCCAACAATCATCTTTTTCGAATTGTGCCCCTATAGTATTAAAGCTGCGATTAGTTCATTGACCTCGGCCGGGTCAATGTATAAAACGAACTTTTCTATATTAGCTCGGACCCGGGTGTTGTGGTACCATCGTTATTTCTGAATTAACTTGCGTTTAAAACAATGTATTTGTTGTTGTCTAATATTTATTTATTTACTAGATAGATGCAGTCACTAAGCATAAAACTTCGCTAGCACTATATATTGGAGCGGAGCGTAAAACTATTATCCTTACTAATATTATAAATGGGAAAGTGAGTTTGTTTGTTTGTTTGTTTGTTTGTTTGTTCCGCTTTCACGCCGTAACTACTGAACCGATTGCTTTGAAATTTTGCAGACGTAAAGATAAAAGTCCGGATTAAATAATAGGGTACTTTTTATCCTGGAAAAATTGATATTCCCGAGGAAAAACAAAAATATTGTTTACTTGATGGATGAATTGCAGATGGCGCTGTGTGTCGTTTAAAACAAGGTAAAATATTGCAAACGAATATAAACATGTAAATTTAGAGGCTAAATGATACGATAATGAATCCCCGAAAATGAGGAATTCCCGAGGGATGACGTACAATTTGTTTTATCGTCTAAACTGTTATTTTTACATCTACTTATATGTTGCAAACGAATATGAACATGTAAATTTTGAAGCTAAATGATTCACTAAATGACTCATTCTTCGGATTCCAATTATTCCAACAGACCTCCCATTTCAATTTAAAAGACTACAATTTCCTATAAGGGTTTTATTTGCAATGACTATTAATAAAGCACAAGGCCAAACTCTAAGGGTTGCTGGAGTACACTTGGAAAAACATTGTTTTTCGCATGGTCAGCTCTATGTAGCGTGTTCCCGGGTTTCCAGTGCCCAAAATCTGCATGTTTTTGCTCCACAAGGGTAAACATATAATATAGTGTACCATTCAGTTTTGGTTTAACAACTAATTGTATCCAGCGTTACATCGCGCTTCTTAGATTTTTCCGTGGGAATGAGAAGTTTTCTTATAGTTGTGCTTTATACCGCAATATAACCGAATTCCACGCGGGCGAAGCCGCGGGCGGAAAGCTAGTCAATGATAAATCATTAACCAGCAACTGTTGACAATATTTAATCAACAGGTGATAGTCAATAAAAACTTTATTAAATAGAAATCATTGATACAAGTTGATAGTTAGATTAAGCATGAGAAGACAGTTGCATAAGTCGTTCAAGTTTAGCACGTTTCATCTCATTGATTTTTTTCAACCAGTCAAGCGGAAAGGATGGAAGGAAGGAAGCCGATGCCAATGTTTTTTAGTCATAACTTTTTTACATTTGCATATTTCACAATTCGAGTTCCGTCACAAGCTAGTTCTAAACCTGTTAGTTCGAGTCGTTTAAAATCATCAGACATCGTAAAAAATACGAAAATCAGCTAAGACCTTATAAAGTTATAGCGTCACATGTATTTCGTCATTGAAGCTGATCCATGGAAGCTTCGCTCGCTCCGTTCCAATTACCTTTTATACATTCTAAATTGATTAAAACCTATACTTAGTTAATCATAACTAAATATTTAGTTGTTATTTACTTAATCATAAATTTCCTATAGTTTTTAGTTTTGAAAGCTGGTTTAGCTGTGAATTACAAATTATTTGATTCATGGTGCACTGTACAATAATTATACTCGTAATATATTCCAAATTACGGTCTTAACATCCTAAATTGTCAAATTAGAATATTTGATAAGTGAAGATTTTAGCTATCTTAACTAATATTATAAATGGGTCGTTCTTCTTTTTTACCGACAGTGAAGCGACGTTTTTCTGTTTTTTTGGTTTTTGAACTATCCATAATTGTGGTTTCTGGAAGGAATTTAAAAGAAATTGCATCTGTGTTGTCATTAGGACTAATTAAAGTTTCCTTTGCGGTAAATATTAATTCTTTTTTAATGTTGGTTTTTAAAAAAGTTATGTGACAGAGTGGCCTTTTTCTGTGGAGACCACATTTCGGTTTACCACTCTGTCACGGCATTCTACGGAAAACAAACGAAAAAATATGTTGGTTGGAGAAAATGAAAAATTACATAATATTAATAGATAAAAAAAATATGGTCGTTAATTCGAACCGAATTAAAAAACCGTAAATATCAATACTCCAACGAGATGCCATAATAAGACGAAGGACAGACCATTGTCGGTAAAAAAGTAGAACAACCCAAATACGAAAGTGAGTTTGTTTGTTTGTCACACTTTCACCCCTAAACTACTCAACCGATCATCATAAAGTTTACGCAACTTGTCAGGGTTGCAGAAAATAACATAGCATATAAGGGTATCTTTTATACAAAACAAAATTACTGTTCTTGAGGGATAGAAATATTACTTTCAATCGATAGTCTAGCGCGAGCAAAGCTGGTAAAAGCTAAATCTAACTAAAACATAAAATAAACGGTTAAGGCGTATACTATTTTTTATATAAAATATGTTCGCAATTTTAATGCTAAAATAAAAATATTCAAACTAAGAGAAACAGTATAGACGATTAATCGAAATATCAGGCTCACGATACAAGGATTATGGCTCGTTTAATCTCTTATCTCTGACAATATCACAGTATTATTTGTTTATTTAAGGATCTCCAACAGATAACACACGGTACATTATTATCGGAGCCCGTTGACTGACTAAAACTTTCGAAAATTTAAACCACTGAACGTATATTTTATAAGTGTGTTAATAAAATAGGTTAACACTCGCTGATAATGGATTTTGGAAATGGAGTAAAATATTGGAGGATTCGCTGTTGGATGGAAATCTTATTTTTTCAAACAAACGCTTCTGGTAAAAATAAATGAGTATAAGCATCAGTGTCACACAATTTTATTAATGTCATATTGATATTACAATATTTCATGCTTTGTCTTGGAACAAAGCAAACAATCTAGACATTACAATCACCTATCTACATTAACGCAACATTTTTCTTTGTAAATCGGGTTCCTACTGCGCTGCCGAACTACACACACAATAATTTGTGATCACACGGGATGATATGTGATGCTAAATTTAATTATTAAGTTAGCTTTATACTAAGGGACAACATTGTGAATTATTTTATGTTAACCATGTTTCATTTTATTACTTTATGTTATGTATATGTATAAGAATTTGTTTATTATACAAAAATTAATGAAGGTACTTACTTCTTTTGGTTAAATATTGTTCACGATAGAAAGTATTTATTTATATACTTTTGATATTTGAATATGTGAGTTGCACTTTTAAGGATGACAAAAAGTCGTTAATTAATTTGGATACTTGATATTTTATTAATAAATTGCCCTAAATATAACGATGTTATTTCATTCATTTGCGAGGCATTATGAGTTAAGTAGTTACAAGTGGCAACATTTTCAAATTTTCCTTGTTATGAAATTGTATAACGAGAAGTATATTTAACTTGGTCTTTTACAGGTATTATTTTGTTGTAATATTGACTTAGCTGGTGGTAGTTACTTTGACGATCTATTTTTCTATCTTTTTATTAATCATGTCTCTAGGTTAGGATCAAGGTGTGATCTGCACATCCCGAATAACTTAATAGCATTGCGATTACAATTGTTTTTTCAATTTTTAATCCTAACTAATATTATAAATCGGAAAGTGAGTTTGTTTGTTTGTTTGTTTGTTCCGCTTTCACGCCGTAACTACTGAACCGATTGCTTTGAAATTTTGCAGACGTAAAGATAAAAGTCCGGATTAAATAATAGGGTACTTTTTATCCTGGAAAAAAATTGATATTCCCGAGGAAAAACAAAAATATTGTTTGCTTGATGGAAGCATTGTAGATGGCGCTGTGTGTCGTTTAAAACAAGGTAAAATATTGCAAACGAATATAAACATGTAAATTTAGAAGCTAAATGATACGATAATGAATCCCCGAAAATGAGGAATTCCCGAGGGATGACGTACAATTTGTTTTATCGTCTAAATTGTTTTTTTTTACATGTACTTATCCTGAAATCACTAAAGTCAACGAATTACTAATTGGTATAAGTATTTGTTACGTTATTTAGGTCTTGAGGTATGCGATAGATGGCGCTGGGTGTTTTTAAATCATGGTTACGATGTGTTTTTTAAAATACATAAGAAGTGGAATGATAGCATGGAAAAACATTGTTTTTCGCATGGTCAGCTCTATGTAGCGTGTTCCCGGGTTTCCAGTGCCCTAAATCTACATGTTTTTGCTCCACAAGGGAAAACATATAATATAGTGTACCATTCAGTTTTGGTTTTGTATCTAGCGTTACATCGTAACAACTAATTGTATCCAGCGTTACATCGCGCTTCTTAGATTTTTCCGTGGGAATGAGAAGTTTTCTTATAGTTATGCTTTATACCGCAATATAACCCAATTCCACGCGGGCGAAGCCGCGGGCGGAAAGCTAGTAATAAATATAGCTCACAAATTATAGTCAAGTAAGCTACGATTAAACACTCACGCGTATTACGTATACGACTATCCGAAAACTTGGCAGATAAGGAATTAAAAAATATGGGATTAAATGGGATCCCAAAGGGAAAATCCTTTCTCTTCCTAACTAGGGAAGGCATTTGCATAGACGGACAGCGGTCCATGAGCTGTCCAACTATGCAGTATTAGAATCTGTGGGCCCCCCAGGGGCTAGCCGAAAGAAAGATACCTTTAAAATATCCAATTTTTCTTAACTCAAACAATTTTTAACTCATAACAAAAATAAGTAAAACAATAGACCGCAAAATAGAAGCGATTTTCAAGTTACTTGCACACGTTCTTCTTATAAATGAAAGACGTACTGAATAAATGATTGGTCAAAAATTTTGAAAAATTTTAAGCGCATTTAAATAAATATTCTTTCACTGTGGTACCGTAAAATACCACAGAAGGCAAGTATAAAGAAGTAACTTATATTTGTAAAATTCCATGATACCTAAAGACTTTTACAACGGAAATGTGTGAAATTAACTCTGAGCATTTTCGTTGGATTGTGAAAACATTCGCTCGCGAAGTTAGTAGCAGCATTTTGTTATTACATTCAATATGACGTGTTTGTTATGATTTCAAACAAAAGCGTTTGTAGGTTCGAAATATTCCTAAAATCAATTTTTCCACGTAGGGAAAGGAGATGGAAAACTGTGGACGCAAAATGTATTAAGTTGAAATGTTTTCTAAGAATTATCTTTATCTATATTTATAATAAATCTGTAGAGAGGTCAATTCTGTACATGAAATATAATTTCAAAATAACTATCAGGGGGTGATTAGTGATCGATATTGATGCCAAAAATGCAATCAGTAAAATTTTTGTCTGTCTGTCTGTATGTTCCTTATAGAAACAAAAACTACTCGACGGATTTTAACGAAACTTGGTACAATTATTTTTCATACTCCTGGGCAGGTTGTAGTATACTTTTCATCTTCTTCTATCTATCTATACGTATAATAAATCTATAGAGAGGTCAATTCTGTACATGAAATATATTTTCAAAATAACTATCAGGGGGTGATTAGTGATCGATACTGATGCCAAAAATGCAATCAGTAAGATTTTTGTCTGTCTGTCTGTCTTTCTGTCTGTCTGTATGTGCCTTATAGAAACAAAAACTACTCGACGGATTTTAACGAAACTTGGTACAATTATTCTTCATACTCCTGGGCAGGTTGTAGTATACTTTTCATCACGCTACAATCAATAGGAACAGAGAAGTGAAGGGAAATTTAGGGAAAACAGGAGAAGTTACTCCATTTTTTAAGCTTCCGTCGCGTGTGCAGCCTTAATGGTTAAAGTTACATAGAAATTATGTATGACGGAAATATTCTACATAAAATTGTCTAAAATATATCCCGCAACAGCATATGTCTATCTTTTATGGTTGACTCACAATAACACGTGTAACTCCTGATAGCTTAGCAGTTCGTAGCATTCTAATTATATTTGTTTACTCTTACGTTTATAATACTCTCACTCATCCCTAATTTAAAAAAGTTAACATTCTTACCTATTCAATAAAAAAAGAATCATAGAAATCGGTATAGAAACACCAAACTTATACATGAAATAAGCCATCGCGCCGTTCGCACGTAAATACTGAATCATGCTATAAGGATTATTTTTGTGTAACGGTTGCCGCGCTCGACACGGGTCGCGGCGGTAGGGTATAAAAAGGCGGGAGGTCCGAGAGCGAGCTTTATCTTAATATATAAAAATCCAGTGTCACAATGTATGTTCCCAGTGAACTCTTCACCAACTCAACTCAAGTTGGTATTTATGTGTAATTTGGTCCAACTGAAGAGATAGAATAGTCTTCTTTTTTTTAATTCATACCACAGCAACGCGTGGCCGGATCAGCTAGTTTTTATATATAAAAGTACCAAATATCAGCATAATTCACAATCTGCAAGCGAACCAATACGAAATTGGTTAGTGAAATTATCTAAAAATTGAGTAACCAATTAATTAATCGATTATGCAATCACAAAAAAGAACATCTTTAGTAATCTTAAATAAACCGTGTAATCATCTTAAAGTAATTGAATGAAACCATACATAACTGCAATTCAATAAGTATTGTTCACAATATGAATTTTTATTAATTAAAAACATTAATCAATCACAGGCGAACCAAGAATATAACGATATTTGATTTGATATATCAGTAAACAGATTGGAGCATTTGCACCTGGAATAAGTTGTGATATTTGTCTGAGATTTGTTTATATATCAACATCGTTACAAAACTATAAATTGCAATAAAAAGATATATGAAGAGGTCAAATTTTCGGTTTTTGTTTTAACTTTTGACTGACAACTCATCATATCAGCCGTACGACGCCCACTGCTGGACATAGGCCTCCCCCAAGGATCTCCACAACGATCGGTCCTGTGCTGCCCGCATCCAGCGTTTTCCCGCGACCTTAACCAGATCGTCGGTCCACCTCGTAGCGGGCCTACCCACTGAGCGTCGTCCGGCACGCGGTCGCCATTCGAGAACCTTTCCGCCCCAACGGCCATCGGTTCTCCTTGCTATGTGTCCTGCCCATTGCCATTTCAGCTTCGCAATTCTTTGGGCTATGTCGGCGGTTTTTGTTCTCCTACGGATCTCCTCATTTCTGATTCGATCGCGTAGGGAAACACCAAGCATAGCTCTCTCCATTGCCCGCTGAGCGACCTTGAGCCTTCCCACAAGACCCATAGTGAACGACCACGTTTCACTGCCATAAGTCATCACTGGCAACACACACTGGTTAGAGACTTTCGTCTTAAGGCACTGAGGTATTTTGGACGCGAAAATGTATCGCAGCTTCCCGAACGATCGATCGACGAGAGATCTCTTTCTCGAAGTTGGACTTACCTAACTGTATTGTATGTCCTAGGTAAACATAGTGGTCAACAACTTCGAGTGTAACGTTCCCAACATTTACTGGAGCGGGTGTAACATGGGCGTTGGACATAATTTTCGTCTTGTCCATGTTCATCTTAAGACCCACTCGTTGGGATGCGTTACTGAGATCTTCGAGCATGGTGATCAGGTCTTCCAAGGTCTCAGCCATTAGGTCCACATCATCGGCAAACCGAAGATGCGTCAGGTACTCGCCGTTGATGTTGATGCCAAGTCCATTCCAGTCCAGAAGCTTAAAAATATCCTCCAACGCAGCAGTGAACAGTTTCGGAGAGATAACGTCTCCCTGTCTCACTCCTCGCTGTAGTTGAATAGGATTAGAGCTCTGGCTCTGTACTCGGACCGACATAGTGGCGTTTTGGTACAGGCACCTTAACACTTCGATATACCTGTAGTCCACTTGGCACCTCTGGAGAGACTGCAGCACCGCCCAAGTCTCGATCGAATCAAAGGCCTTCTCATAGTCCACAAACGCCAAGCAAAGTGGCCGATTATACTCTTCGGTCTTCTGTATAACCTGCCGCAGCGTATGAATGTGGTCTATGGTGCTAAAGCCTTTTCGGAAACCGGCTTGTTCGGGAGGTTGGAAGTCGTCAAACCTGCGAGCAAGACGATTCGTAATGACCCTCGAAAACAGCTTGTAGACATGGCTCAGAAGCGAGATGGGTCTGTAGTTCTTCAGTAGGGTTTTATCGCCCTTTTTGAAGAACAAAATCACCTCACTTCTGCTCCATGCCTTCGTCGTTTTGCCCTGGACGATGACAGAATTGAAGAGCGTCTGGAGGACTTTAAGTACCGGCGTGCCGCCCGCTCTCAGAAGCTCTGTTGTAATTCCGTCATCTCCCGCCGCCTTGTTGTTCTTTAGCTGTTTGAGGGCCATTCTAATTTCGTACAGGCTGATGTCCGGGATATCTTCGGTATAGTGTCGGGTAAGCTTGGCTCTAGGATCTCGAGCTCTGCTTTGGCCTGGTGTGATACTGGAATACAGCTGCCTATAGAAACTCTCAATCTCTCTCAGGATTTCAGGAGTCGATGAAATGATACTGCCGTCCTCAGTTTTCAGCCTCGTCAGTTGACTTTGCCCAATAGACAGATCTCTACCGAACACTTTGGAGCCTTTGTTCCGCTCGATGGCCTCTTTAATACGCTCGGTATTAAATTGACGAAGGTCGCTCGTCAGCGACTTCGAGATCTGTCTATTAAGCTGTCTATAACGTAGGGCATCCGCTGAGTCTTGCAGTCTCATTTCATGTCTCTTATCCATGAGTTCGAGAGCATGTGCGGAGAGTTTCTTCAATTTGGGACGTTGGGTTTTGAAGTATTTTGACCCTACCGTACGGACAGCATCCACCACCAGGTCGTTCAGATCGTCCACATCTATGCTGTTATCAAGGGTCTCGAAGCGGTTCTGGAGCTCGAGCTGAAAGCGCTCGGGGTTTTGAATTTGGGTCGGCACTGGTCGGAGCGTAGATTTTATCAGTCGCGATCTTTCAAGCTTCACGTTGATATCCAATGTGCCTCTTACCAGTCGGTGATCGCTCCCTGTCTTAACAGCGTTGATCACAGAGACGTCATTGAATATTTGCTTCCTCGTTGACATGATAAAATCGATCTCATTTTTGACCTTGCCGTCGGGACTTATCCAGGTCCATTTGCGAGTTACGGACTTCCTGAAGAAGGAGTTCATCATATAGAGGTTCTCCCTCTCCATAAAGTCCGCCAGCATCTGGCCTCTGTCGTTCCGTTCCCCAAATCCAAATTGCCCCACTCTCAACTCGTCACCGCAGCGTTTCCCCAACTTTGCATTGAAGTCCCCCATCACAACCGTGTAGTGGGATTTGTGACTATGTATGGCCCTAGAAATCTCCTCATATATAGCCTCCACTTCGTCATCGTCGTGTTTCGAGGTTGGAGCGTACACCTGGATGACCGTCATCGAATACCGTGATGATATTCTGAGTACCAAGTATGCCACTCTGCTGGAAACACTACCGATGGATAGCACGTTGTTGACGAGGCACTTGTGGACGATAAACCCGACACCACCCACAGACAGTTGGTCGCCCTTCCGGAAGTACAGCAAGTTACCGGAGTCCAAAATTATCGTGTCCTCTCCCTCTCTTCGGACTTCAGACAACCCGATGACGTCCCAGTGTAACTTGCCGATAACTTCTTCCAACTCTGTAATTTTCGCGTCGGTCCTCAATGTGCGCGTGTTATATGTTGCCAGGTCCAGTCGTCGGTGTTGGTAGCCGCAACCTACCCGGGGATTCTTCGCACCCCCTGCCGCACCGTTACCGTAGCCGCTACCGTAGCTAGGAATGGTTTGGCTGCCGGGGACTAGGGGCCGTTTCTTTGTTTGCCTATCCATAAGGGGTTTTGCCATAATCGCCACGCTTGGCAGGCGGGTTGGCGATCGCAGTATGACCCGTACGCATAAAGAGATGCTGCTGCCCATCTCCTTAGGTGAGGTTTCCCTTAGTCGGCTCTTACGACACCCACGGGATGAGAGGGGAGTAGTGCTATTCTAGGCCGGCACCACACGGCCAACTAGTATTATTTATTAAATATATGTAGCTGGCGTAATAAAAAATCAATTTTAAATACAATGATTGTCATAATGTGTACAAGTATGTACACTCATTATCTACATATTAAAATAAAAAAAGTATTTCAGACACGTCTTTTAAAGTAACTCAGCCCTGTGCGCGCATTTCACTTCTCTCATTCACCCGCGTTGTTATGTTCATTGTCACGTCGCGCGTCGGTCGAGATGATCGAGTTCCAAATGATACATTTAACAACGGGCAACTGTTTCGAATCATTTGGATCACATTCATGTTTCGGAACACCGAGTCGGATCTTTAAAGAACGATTTTGTTCATTCGTTTCGTGTTTCCCGATGCGTTTTGTGTACTTGTCCGTTTATTTTCTATTTTCAATAATCGCTGCTTCATATCTTTCGGATTCTGAACCTGTCTACCGTGTAGGACCCTTGTTTTCGAATTGGACACCGATGATTGCAAGCACGTTTGACTTGGGGTTGTTATTTCGGAATTTATCGATTAGGTATTGAAATTATGGATCGCTCTGTGAATTCTGAAATAACAACTATTCGCTCGCTGCAGTAAACTACGTCAACGACCCCCAGACAATAAAAAAATACTATCAGTGATTCAACAATCGCTTGCATCTTAGTCTGTAAATAAATATAAACTCATCTTAGCAGCTATTTAATTACATATTTGAATAACTTCTGCAGTTTGTTTTATTTGGCTTAAATCTACAGTGCTGCTGTCCGGATCGAGAAAAATACTCGTAGCTTTGCCAATTTCACTTTGGATTTGTTTAAAGGAATCAATGAAGTCATTCGATTCCTTTCAAACTTAATAAAACAGTACATGAACTAACAAACACATCAAACAAATCAATACTTTACAAAAAAACAACAACAAAAATTAACAATGACAACAAAACAATTTAGAACGCGACTACACTGGAAGTGCGTCGGGCGTTGTATCAGTACGGGGGACAGAATATGACTGGAGAGCCAATTGGCGCAACGCACGCCCGCCCTTCACCCCTGTATTCCCCAAGACATCTTATTTTTTACTTCTGCACAATAACGGTCAGCGCTGGAGTTTCGTGCCGCGATTTGAACATTTAGCTCGCAACAAAACACCACACCGGTATAGTTACATTTGACCGGGTTGCTTGTACCAACATTTGTAAATGATAAGATAAGTTAAAATACAAATGTGTCTTGTGATAGATTGTAGGTTCAACATACATAAATTACGTGTGTAATAAACTAAGACCTCCTTCATCTAAAATGGCTTTAGAAATAACAACTACCTTAGGTAGTTTTACGAATGCTTTTTATCTCGCCCTCGTTGCTTCTCTAATCCCTTACGTCAATGTTATGGTAGGACGCATAGAACTCGTATAGATAATATTTACACGCTACAAATAAGATTATTGAAAAACATAGTAAGCAAAAAATTGTTGAGAGTAAATATTGTCTAAAACATACAAAACTATTTGCACATGGTAACTAAGTTTCAATCAGTTCAAAACATTATTAAATTATCTAAACGTAAGGAAGAACATCATTACATAAATAAGATAAGATCACAGACGAAGAAAAATGAATGCCCATTCTGGGCTCACAGGACACCATTAAACGAGGAAATGATTTTATACATTAATTTTATCATTTAAAGTTATGGAATTTTACATATATTTAAACAGACGCCATTGTTACATTATGTTTTACATATATTCACCCGATTCAAAGATGACTTCTCGACCTACAGCTACAACTTATTATTATTATTTCATAATTACAACATATTTTAGAATAGAACTGCCACAAAAAGATTTTGAACTTTAATACTATGTTATGAAACATGTCACTTAATAGATTACTTACTACCATTGTATATACTACAAGGAAATTCAAGAGAAAGTTCAAAGCAGGTGGGAAACATTTGTATATAAAATCTATTGAAACAGCCTGTCTCCTGCCTGCGTCTGACTTTATTAAAAAAAAGTTGGAGGCAGACGAATGAATAATGAATAGGTACTTAATAATTACTCAAATATTTACCTACATGTCGTTTTACAATTAATTGTGTAAGTTTCGATGTAATTATTTTATATCTTTACCCAACCTTGTTTATAACATTTTGTACTAATAATAATTCTCGCCCTTCCGCCCTCCCTTCTCCCCTTCATTCTTTACAATTTTATGTAGGTTCTTCTTAGCTTGAAAAAGAGGACCCTTAGTTATTTCTTAGTTTTTAAAGATGGTTCTCAGCATTTTGCCGCATAGAGGGGGAAATATCCTTCTCCCACGTCCACCCACTCGTCAATATGCTTCGCAATAAACTAAATAAACTGCCATGACAATGAACATAAAAAAGTTGTTTAGTTTTATTTTGTATATTTTTGCACCTCTGTTACTTTTGATATATTACTTCCGGGCGATATTGGAACGTGTCTTTATAATAACAATGTCTTATAAATCTTGTAAATAGAGTAGGATATAATAAAAGTCACATTGTTACTCATTTTTATGTATTTACCTATCCCTACTCGCCGCTCTGCCGATTGCGTGTTCCTAGTCACCGTGCTCATTCGCATTCTTAATTCAATTTTTTTTTAAACATACTTTTGTATTACCTCCATTTTGCGATAAGTATGCAAACCTTGCTATGAGTTACATCATTGTTATCTTCGGTGTGGCGAATATGAGTTCATGAATCTTGAAAGCCGAGTTCTATTTCAAAGAAACTTTTAATTTATCTGACTTAAACGTAAACACTGTAGGAATAATGGGCAATATATTACGCTCAAATCGTTGTGGAATGGTAAGTGCAAACGACAACAGCTGCAGTCGGTATTAATGACTCAACGTGCCTTTGAAACACGAAATTTTAGGTCCACCTTGCAATAAATGACCCTTCCGAATAGTTGCTTTGCCTCCGCAAACGCAGTTTGAACTTGCCTACCACACACCATTATCATCACCATGGTAATTCCCTCATCGAGATCGGGCCATAACCATCACGGGGACTGCAAATGCCACCGATACCAACGTCTTACGTATATTCTGAAGCACGGAGGAATTCAAGATAAAATTTTGTGTTCACCAATCCGAAGACCAGCCCCTGAGAAGGCTGCTTTACTTTCGAAACTGCGCCACATTGTGTGTATGATGAGGTGTAGTAATTAGTATCAACGCGAGAGCCTCCACGTATAGTTTGCTGGACCAATTCAAAATAATGATAATGTTTATTTTAACAAATCCATCCAACCCCTGTAATATAATTGGAGCGGAGCGAGCGAAGCTCCCATGGATCAGCTTCAAGGGCGCAATGTCTGTTACGCCATAACTTCCCGAGTTCTTAACCGATTTTAATCTTTTTTGTGTGGAATCGAATCAACGGGTTCAGGACCAGATGGTGACGGAGACGGTCCAAATTTTGAAAGTCGCAAAAATTCCCATCGTAACAAAATTTTTTTTTCTTTTTTTTAGATATTACGCTCCGCTCCAATATATGGTGCTAGCGTAGCTTGATGCTTGGCGACTGCATCGCCTAGTAATTTATATTTAACCTTTTCCTTAAAGCCCCTAAAGTAGTTTGGCCGACTTTGGTACTTATGCTTAATTCATACCTACCATTCCATTCCATTCCATTAAGTACCAACAGTTCATCTTATCAGACATGCAATTTTATTCAAAAGATTAAATAAATAACAAAATACTTTCATAAATCATATTTTAATACGTAGGTAAGTTAACCGGATTTACCCGACTGATGCCTGTATTCTTGTATTCCTACATAGGTAATTACTTAAAAGACAAAATGATTTAGACAAGTCATACGTTGTGAGATTTATCCTGGTGTCACGACTATCTTAAAAAATGTTTGTATGATAAATGCTTTTATTATTCTGTCATTCAATTTTTTACATTCAATAAAATTTTATTTTCCTGTATGTACACAAAATAAATGCCAAACTTTGACCATGACCACGTCGTGTGATCTAATTTTCCAAACACATCGAGTGGAGTTTTAAAGTGAACAAAAATAATAACTATATACAAATGAAATTTGGAATAACGTAAACTAAAATATATGACACAATTTTTTAAAAGTAAACGCTAATATTTCCTTAATTTTTAAGGAAATATTAGCGTTTTAGCCATTTGTAAAAATGTTTCTTTCGAATACGAGAGGATGTTCCTCTCATTGATGAAACAACGCTGGCCTACAGCGTAAAATCGGGAAGGTACTAGAAAATTTCGACGAGTGTTCGCAAGGCTCGGTAGCTCAATTGGGAGAGCATTGGACCGGATTTCCAAAGGTTGCGGGTTCGATTCCCGCCTGAGAATTCACTTGTGACCCGAGTCGATTTTTTCTAGTATTTTTCTATTATAAAAATTTATCTTATAAGATCGCATTGAAAATGCATAAAATATATAAAAATTATAAAAGTTAATAGTATGTAGAAATCGTTTTATGATTTTTTGTGCCAGTCAAAGCCAATAAAAATATTTTTCATAAAATTTCTTATTACAATTATCTATATATTTTGTTTAAATTCATCTCTAAAAGTCATTAAAATTAAATTAATTCGTTTTGATTACTTCACTTATTTTAATAATGCATTTTAGCATAGCTTACCTTTTCTAAATTTAATGGCTATAAGTTATATAGAAATTAAAACTTGTGATTAATTATATGTATATATGTGTATTTATTTATTTGATTAAAAAATATAAAGTTTCTAATATTGATGGATTTTTTTTGAATTGAATCCTATAGGTCAGAGTAAATAAAAAATTAAAGTAAATGGGTTCCGAGGTTTTTATATTTAAATCGCTTAAGACACTGCACTTATTAACCAATTTGAGTATTTTGAATTACCCATTCAATTAATCATACAATGTCGTCTTTGTTTGGAATTTAATATCTCTGTTTTTTTCACATCGGATGACTTACAGTTTAATAAAGATTACTTCTAGAAATTATTTCAAATGCATTGAATTTTTTTGTGTGGACGGTATATATGTAGGTGTGAAAATAATATAGTATGGAAAGTCCACCGGTTTTAGTTCTCATATTAGTAACTAAGAATTGTTTTCAATCGTGTAATGTTATTTCGACTAAACCTTCACTTTTTTAATTTAATATATTAATAATTTATTTGAAAATCACACTTTTCGCTAGGGCTAATTAATTTTATCTTTTCCTTCTCTAGTCACACTAGAGAAAGACAAATGGTCTTGATCACGAAAATTATTTTTAGTCGTTAAATTATGCCAAAAATATGGAATATATTATTATTAATAGTGAGATCTTCGGTGAGGATTACACTTTTTGTCTGTAACAGAAAACTTACAAAAAATTGGCGTTTAGTTATTTAAAAAGATAGTTTTTACTTTAGTTGTATTTTATTTTTTAACAGAGTATAAATAATACAACTTCTACATTGGTATAATTTGTAACATATACGTTACATATACGTGTAATATGTACGTATTGATTTCAAAGTTAGAACAGTTTTATAGCCGAATTTCCCTAGGTTTATTTAACTACTTTTACTGTTGTCCAATAAGGAATAAAAAGGTCTGTAGCACAGAGATTTTTTGTTTCGAAATACAGACTCAGTTGAAGAAAAAGCAAGAAGAAGAGTTAGTAAGTTTTCTTCTTTACACTTTTATAAATTGCGATTGTAAATGTTATTTCTGCCCATTCCCAAAAAATCCTTGACAATGATACGTAATAATTATAAGAAATTAGATGATAAAAAATTTATATGTTCCCCCTTCCTCATGTTTTTAAGATTTTCTAAACCTTCTTATACTCTTTGAAAGAATTCGAAAGAACTCCCGCTGTCTGAAAAAGTTTAATAGTTAACATTCCTCTACTATTGCACATCTATATTCAACAAATCGAGAATTAAATAACTACTAATGTTGCTATCCACAATGCTGTCAAAAATCTAAAGAAAAAACAGTTAATAAACCTATTATTCGTTTTCAAGTGGTGTATCAGTAAGTAAGGTCCCACGGGTTTTATGGCGTAAAAGAAAGCGGTCCTAGCGGTCCACCCCGGGCAACGGCATCACGGACTAACTCGGCCCATGATGACGGCTGAAGATCCCAACAGCGGTGGTAGGCTCCGTAAGGGGCCGCCTGGCTCGCGACCACCATCCTGCCGAAATCCGTCGCCAAGCAGCTCTGCTGCGTTCCGTCGGAGGGCGGGAGTTCCAGTGCCAATGAGGGTTGGTTATAAGTCAGTTGCGCAGCTTAGGACCGGTCTTGGTATCTTGGCAATGCTGTACCAGGTAACTCATTCTGGAGGGTAGCGGGATCCGAAGCACGGTTTTAGCCATTGGCCGACCGCAGTTAGTAGGGGGCCCAACTAGCGCGCCAGCCACGCGTGAAAGGCTGCCCCGCCAACTCGCGAAAAATCCCGAATTGCTCCACCGTGCCAGTTGGCGACTGGATGGGAGGACCCGGTGGCCATTTCGGGGGGGTTCGGGCGTCCCCGCAGTCTCCAGGTGAGTTCCCCTCTGTGGTTAACTTAGCCTAAGAGTACTTTAATGGTCGACTGAGTAGCGTCTCGACTGAAAATCCAACCCTCCAACATTCACCAATATGATCAAAAATCACAAGAAGAAAGTTAAACAACGGCTGCACTTCCTCCCATTAAAAGTGCACCTCGCAAACATCAGAGGACTGCACTCAAATCTCGATCCGGTCCATCACCATCTGGAGACTGAGAAGCCGCACCTACTCTTCTTGACGGAGACTCAGATAGCAACCCCGTCGGATGAGGCGTACCTCAACTACCCTGGTTACACGCTTGAGCATAAATTCAAGATGTGTGCAGGGGTCTGTGTGTTCGTCCGCAATGACATTTGCTGTAGGCGTCTCCGATGCTTTGAAAAAACCGGGTTTTCCGTTATTTGGCTTCTGGTGGACACAGGGGTAGAGAAGAAGCTCTACATCTGTGTTTACCGATCGCACAGCGGTGACCGGGAGACGACTCGGCTCATAGATTACCTCACAGAGACGGCAGACTTGGCATCTCAGCGATATCCAGCGGCGGAGCTTGTTTTTCTGGGGGACTTCAACGCTCACCATAAAGAGTGGCTGCTCCCATACCAGAAAACTGACCATGCTGGGAGAGAAGCGCGACGATTTGCCCTAGCGCTAAATCTTACTCAGCTGGTGGACCAAGCGACGCGAATTCCAGATATTGCTGGTCACACACCCAATTGTCTTGACTTACTGCTGACAACTGATCCACACAAACATTCGGTATCGGTCTCAGCTCCACTGGGAACGTCCGACCATTGTGTGGTGAAATCCGTATCGATCTGCTCTCCTCCGGATGATAGCCCCAGGGGCATGCGGCGGGTATGGCGCTACGAGTCAGCAAATTGGGACGAGATGCGTATTTTCTTTGCATCGTATCCCTGGCGGCAAACTTGCTTCTCTTCTAACGACCCTTCGTGCGCCGCTGATGCGATTGCAGACGTAATTCGGCAGGGAATGGAGTATTTTATTCCATTCTCCGACATTCCGCTCGGTTACAAATCCCGGCCTTGGTATAATGCGGCCTGTGCTCGTGCTGAGGCCCGAAAACAGTCTGCTTACCAGGCTTGGGTGCATATCCGCGATCGCAAGGTCCGCGCACGGAGAATCCGAGCGAAGAAGAGAGCCTATAATTCGGCCGCCAAGTCATGCAAAAGGGTCATTCTCAAGGCGAGATTCGACCACATCAGCCGAATAGGGACGAAACTGTCATCCTACCCGAATGGAAGTAAACAGTTCTGGTCCCTTTCGAAGTCAGTCGAAGCGAATTTCTGCCGTCCTATGATACCACCTTTACTAAAATCTGACGGGTCACTGGCTCATTCTGCAACTGAAAAAGCAAGCTTATTTGCCTCTCTGTTTGCAAGCAGTTCCCGTCTAGACACCGGCTCTCAACAACCACCAAACATACCCCGCTGTGATTCTTCAATGTCGGAGATCACAATACACAATAAGCAGGTCCGTAGAGTCTTACTTAGTCTGGACGTGAATAAGGCCAGTGGTCCTGATGGTATACCAGCAAGAGTACTGAGGTATTGTGCACCCGAGTTGTCTCCTGTGCTAACACGCCTGTATCGCCTCTCTCTCAAAACAGAAACAGTACCAAAATCCTGGAAGCTTGCCAATGTGCAGCCAGTACCCAAAAAGGGTAGTCGTGCCGACCCATGCAATTACCGACCGATCGCCATCACTTCCATACTATGTAAAGTTATGGAAAAAGTGCTGAACAGTAAGTTGCTCTCGTACCTAGAAGACAATGATCTCCTCAGTGACGGTCAATATGGCTTTCGCCGTGGACGTTCAACTGGGGATCTTCTAGTTTATGTGACGCACTACTGGGGCGAGGCCCTCGAGATGCACGGTGAAGCACTTGCCGTGTCACTTGACATCTCGCAGGCTTTTGACAGGGTTTGGCACGCTAGTCTGCTGCGCAAGCTTCCTGCGTATGGTATCCCCGCTGACTTTTGTAATTGGATAGCCGATTTCCTGACAGAACGGTCGATCAGAGTAGTTATCGATGGCTGCTCCTCTGACTCAGTGGCTATTGATGCCGGAGTTCCTCAGGGGTCTGTTCTCTCTGCGACACTTTTCCTGCTGCACATCAATGACCTGTTGATACCAGGAATTGTTGGGTATGCAGACGACAGTACTGTCGTAGAGAGATACCTGTCTAATTCGAAAGCCAGCGGTGACGACGTGATATTGATGAGAGAGGCCATGGTTGAGCGAACGAATCAGAGGTTGAGCCACGTTTCCCAGTGGGGTGAAAGTAACCTCGTCCATTTCAACGCCTCCAAAACGCAAGCGTGTATTTTCACTGCAAAGAGGAGTTCTTTCAACCTCACTCCTACTTTCCGGGGTACATCTTTACCTATGACCGACAGCCTAGAGCTTCTTGGCATGGAGTTGTCGTCAGATCTCAACTTCGGCGCCAACATCGAGTCCAAGGCTCAGACTGCAGCTAAAAAGCTGGGCGTCCTAAATAAGGTCAAGCGATATTTCACGCCGGGACAGCTTTCTTCTCTCTATAAAGCTCAAGTCCGATCTTGCATGGAATATTGCAGCCACCTCTGGGATGGCTCAGCAAAATACCAACTTGCTGCACTGGACACGATTCAGCGCAGAGCTGAGAGGCTCTTAAGTGACAACAAATTGGCGAAGAGCAAGTTTCACACCTTAGCTCACCGCCGCAAAGTTGCCTGTCTGTCGATCTTCTACGGATTGTATTTTGGAGAGTGTGCTCAAGAGCTACATATGCTCATACCGCCATCTCCTTTCTTCCATCGGACATCCAGACGCACTGCGGGCTACCACCCTTTCTTGGTCGCTATTCCTGCCTGTCGCACCAAGCGCTTCTCGAATTCTTTTATAATGCGCACAGCAAGGGAGTGGAACTCTCTCCCTGCGTCTGTATTTCCGAGTACATATAACCCGTCTGTTTTCAGGGCCAGGGTGAATAGGCACCTTCTGGGTTAGCTCGTTCCATCGTGGATTCTGTCTTTGCCCCCGGGCTTGATTGGGATCAAGAGCGAACCCATTCTAAATAAAAAAAAAAAAAAAAAAAAAAAAAAAAAAAAAAAAAAAAAAACGGGCTGGCAACACAGTATTGATACTTCTAAAAGCTTATAAGTTATAGATAAATATGTTAAGATACGACGTGGAGCGTCGTATGTTGGCTCCAATATTAAGTTGGGCGGTCACAGTCCATTAGCTATAAGGTATTACCCTAAATAGAGCTGAGCTGTTATTAGTATCGATAAAATAATAAGACGGGCTATTTTATGTTGCGTTAAGTCAAGTCAGTAGTTGGAAAGGCGTATAGTTGTCAGATTTGGACGCCAACTAAATATTAAATGAACCACAGGACGACAGATCATTATCAAAAATAACAAGGCTACAAAATCTGCATTCTGTCAATCAAAACCACACATTATACACAATATACGGCTCTTATGTCATAAAAATTCCACTAAGCCCGAATACGGCTAGTTCACTGGCTAGTGAATTAGGTTACATTGTTTTATCACGGAGTTCAGGTGCTAACTTTTGGATTCATCGTCATTTGATGATAAAGCTGAAAGACAAGTAGCTCATTGGGACTCCTAAAGAGACTATAAATACTACTGAAAAGTCACTGGAAATCAAAATACGCATATTTCGTTAACGTAATTTTTTTTAGTTATCGTAATTTAAAAACCACACCACTAATCTATTTTTTATGAAATTTCTATAGGATCATCTCAAAAGAAAACTTATTTAAAAAAGTATTATTATAAGCGGTGCCTAAATGCCAAGGTTATACGTGAACATCGATAAAAAATATAAATAGAATTGAGCACCTCCTTTTTTGACGTTAAGAAAGTAGACAAAAACCGCTTTAATGTATCCATTGTTGATAACTTTGTTGTTATTTATCGAAATATTCAAGTCCATTATTCCTTTTATAAGGTTTATCTATTATATATTCTGATTACCTTGCTCGATGTCTATAAGGCTAATAACTCTCTATAATAGTCCGTTTTCTGAAACACGGAGAAGTCGGTAATTGGTAACATTAAATATAACTGGTCTGACCGTAAATACTGTTACATAAAACCTTTTTTTTTTTCAACTTTTTAACCAATTAGAATTTCTTACGCGTTTTAAGAACTCCTTTCGATTTAGTGCCATTTTAAATATTATTTCGTTCATTATCAAATTACAATTTGGAATGGGGTATTAAAGAATATAGAATTGCAGTGTGATGTGATCGCCTTGCACAAAGTGGGTATGGAACCCTCGGTCATATTCCAGACACTTTAAAAGCTTGATATCAGCCGTATGTTCGTATATCGTACTATCAACAGATACAACAACACTACACTTCCTCTGTCGAAACCATAGAAGATTGGGGCGGCCGCGTATTAGGAATTAGGAAGCAAAAAATCTTCTCGCGAAAAATGAAGATTCCCGCTAGGACTATGTAGCGCATCATAAAACAAGACCTGAAGCTCGGTGCTTATCGTCGAAATACAGGACATGCCCTAAATCAATCTTTACAATTAAAGAGACTGGATCGATCGAAATGCCTTTTGTTACGATACGCAGATGAAAGGCTCAGAAATATCCTCTTTACCGACGAAAAATTTTCACGATTGAAGAACACTACAATGAGCAAAACGATAAAGTGTACGCTCACAGTTCTAAAAAAGCTACTCAAGTAATCGGAAAGGTACAACGTTGTCATCATCCTGCGTCAGTGATGGTTTGGTGGGTCGTGTCTTATCAAGGCGTCACGAAGCTACATTTTTGTGAAAAAGGAATGAAAATTCAGCCAAAGTGTATCAAGAGACAGTCTTGGATCGTGTAATGAAACCTCTCAGCAATACACTTTTTAAAAATGTATCGTGGATTTTCCAGCAGGATTCTGCACCTAGTCACAAAGCGCGAGCCACCCAAGGCTGGTTTGTAACCAACGACTTACAACGGACTTTATAAGAGCTGAAGACTGACCCTCATCTAGCCCAGACCTCAACCCTTTAGACTACAAATAATGGTCAGTATTAGAGGACATGGCCTGCTCTAAACGACACCGTGAAATCGAGTCTCTTAAAAAATCTCTGGAGCAAGCAGTGGCAAATTTTCCCATGCAAACAGATTCGTGACCAGACAGATTAAAGGCCTGTATAAATGCCAAATGTGGCCATTTCAAATAGATTTTTTTTTTTTGCTAAATTTTGCTCAGACTAATAAATATGTATACAGGGCGTCCCAGACTTATGGGACATGAAGGGGAAGTACCTTAAATATCGTAGATAGTGAATTTTGCTCAAAGAAGACTTTATGTTATTTTTAAAAGTTAGTAATTCTGCATTCATAGATTTTCTAAAAATTACTTGCTTCGTCTGGGAATCGAACCAACTTAAATGTCAAAAAAAAAATTACCCTACTTTTATGATGCCAATCGAAAGAATAGCTAAAAATAATAAATTAATGTAGTTCTAAAATTTGAAAATGGAACAGTCTGTGCGAGCGTTGAAGGCAAATTTAAAACGAAAATAATGTTGTTCTTAAATTTGAAAATGGAACAGTCTGTGCGAGCGTTTATTTTTCGGATATTGATCTGTTTAGTCTTAATTCACTTACACAAGTGTTATTGTGTTAATTTATTGCGAACATGGCATATCAAGTAAGTTTTGATCTAATGGAAGCATATTTTTGAATGATAAAGATATCTCTAGAAGTTTGCGGTGGTATAGCGTAAAATATCCTGATAGACAATTACCGTCACGTAAAGTTTTGAAAAGGCTTGTGAACAATTTGAAAACTCTGGGACGTTTCGATAAACGCCCAAGAGAACCACAGCAAGAAAACCGTACGATCAACGACGAAGAACTTGGTATTTTAATTTACTTTTCGGCTTTTCCGAAAGCATCGGTGTGAGAAGGAGAACATGAAATTGGAGTTTCGAAAAGCAAAATACACCGTGTATTAAAAAAACACGGTTTTAAGAGTTATGTTGAAGGACGATTGGTTCAAAAATTACTTCCGGGCGATACAGAAAGGAGAAGAAATTTCTGTCTTGATATCCAGGCACGCTTGCTCGAAAATCCAATTTTTTTGGATAATATTATTTGGACAGACGAATCTAACTTTAGCAATAACGGTATGTATAACCGCAACAATAATCGTATTTGGTCTAAAGAAAATCCCCTACGAGTCACTGAAACGAATAACCAAGTGCGTTTTTCACTCAACTATTGGTGCGGACTTTTAAAAAACCGGGTTTTCTTAATCCATTTTTACCAAGGAACCTTGAACACGGAAAAGTATTTAGGAATACTTCAAATTTTAAGGGATAAGATAAGAAATCTTTCCGCGGCGGAGCAAGAAAACTTAATTTTCCAACAAGATGGAGCTCCGGCTCATAATAGTCGGAGAGCAGCAGATTTTCTAAATGAATGTTTTCCTACATGGATTGGTACAAATGGACCGATTAGATGGCCGGCCAGATCCCCGGACCTTACACCATTAGATTTCTTCTTTTGGGGATACGTGAAAGATATGCTATACAAAAAGCGATACGAGAACGTGGGCGAGTTGCAAACAGAATTGTGCCATATCACATCGAGTGTTCACCATAAAATGATAAGAAAATCAACAGGCAGCGGACTCATTAAAAGATTGGAGATTTGCGTAAGACAAGAGGGATCACATTTTGAGCATTTAATTAATTAATTTACAAAAAAATACCTACTTAATTGACTACGGCAGTTTCATGTATGTTTTTAATTTGATTAAAATATTAATTTCACGTTGTTCCTTTCTTTTAAAAAACCATGTAACTTAAGCATAGTTATTATTTTTTAGCTATTCTTTCGATTGGCATCATAAAAGTAGGGTGATTTTTTTTGACATTTAAGTCGGTTCGATTCCCAGACGAAGCAAGTAATTTTTAGAAAATCTATAAATGCAGAATTACTAACTTTTAAAAATAACATAAAGTCTTCTTTGAGCAAATTTCACTATCTACGATATTTAAGGTACTTCCCCTTCATGTCCCATAAGTTTGGGACGGCCTGTATATAAGTTTTTAGTAATATTACTTTATTTACGTTTTAGTTACGTTACGTTTTAGTAATATTATTAATTACTTTACTTCATTAAAAATTGCATTTTAATTTGTAACAGAACTTATGGCTGGACTAGGTTACCGTAAAGTTGTAAATACCATTAGATTATAATCTATCTCGCGATATTGTAAACCGTCGAAAGATTGTGAACCGTAACATTCTGCTCACATTTTAACGCATCATTTTTCGGTAGATTATATTATATATAAGTGAAACCCTTAAATTGTGAAATGCCATGGACGGAACGCGCCTCGAGCGCTGATTTGTTGAACGTCATGTGCCGCCATGTTTGTTTGTTGTCAAATGTAAACAAACAGTGTGTTGATGATTGTAATTTGATTTCGTGTTAAAAATAACGCACAGCTTTGTAATTAGTTATATAGAATGGTATTGAAACATATTTATTTTATTTGACTGACATCTGTGTTTCAATAAAGGACGGCCTTTGAACGGTTGTGATTAAACAGTTTCACGTCGATGTTTTATAATCTTTGTAATAATTGTTTTATAATAAATTTTTATAATGTTTTATAATAATCTACCGAAAAATAATGGGTTAAATTGTAAGCAGTATGTTACGGTTCACAACATTTCGATAGTTTATAATCTCGCGAGATATATTATAATCTAACGGTATTTACAATTTTACGGTGACATATATTTTATTATAAATGGGCTTTGTATCTACTTAAACATGTTATCTATTTTAGGTTAAATACAATAACGGTAACCTTAAATATAAATTGTAGGTAATTTGGATAATATCGGTCTTTGTAATTGTCGATCGGTATCTAAAAATATTAGCACGATTATATCACATGTGGTGCGATTGATTACTAGTATAAATAGGTGATCTGTCATGAGCCATGACTTATAAATACAGTTCTTGTTTTTAAATAATTTTCTTAAGAGTTTTCAAAATTAGCTATCAGTATATTAACTTACTGTTTTTTTTTTTTTCATTTGCTTATTTTTTATATTTACTATACATTACATTTATAGCTCTATAGAAAGGTCGATGATCAAATGTTTGTAGAAATTTATTAATTTAATAATTTCCGAATATTTGGAATTTTTCAATTAGAAACTTGTAAAGTTTTAACAGCAACAAATCAGAGCTACTCGAGTTTTAATTACATTTTAGAACAGCAACTTTCACCACTTAATAATGAAAATGTCATTATGACTAGCAAATTTAAAATTTAGTTCTTACACTTCCGCGCACATTACACATCAGAATAAAACACTTTTTTACGGATTTTTGCGCATGTTTTATTTTATTTTATATTTAATCCTGACGTTTCGACTCCTTTACAGGAGCCGTGATCACAGGATGACTAAGATAGTCATCCTGTGAAACGTCAGGATTAAATATAAAATAAAATAAAACATGCGCAAAAATCCGTAAAAAAAGTGTTTTATTCTGAAATTTAAAATTTCATTGCATTTCTGTCAATAATATAACTTGAAATGGACTGCACCAAGTTTGAAATAAGTATGTTTAGAACTAATCGTAGTTAGTAACTATTGGTCGCTCTAAGTGAAGACTTACATGAAACATTAATCCACTGTAAAAACTTTAAGATTAATACTCCCCAGTACTTTTGTATACAAAAAAATAAAACATATTTTTTCCCTTTAATGCCACCAAATGTCTCGATAATTGAACGTGGCCACGTATACAAAGTATAATGTACGGAATGGATTTTTTGGAGGGGGCGGTAAGGAGAGGCGCCTTAACCACTGTAGCTACAAGAAAAACCATACATTTTGTTTATAATGTAAAAAAAAATTATCCGGTTAGGTCAAAATTTCTGAAAATATAAAAAAATAACTAGAAAACTACAAACCTCGTGGAACCCATATGGGGTATTGCCGAATTGTGAATTTGATACCCATGACTCGAGCACAAATGCTCGTATTCATCACACAAACATCAGCCCCTTCCGGGATTCGTTCCCGGCACCGTTCGGCTTCACTGATAAATCTTCCCTTGCTCGGCCAAATCGGTTAACGTATAGTAAGTAGACAACGTGTTACTGTATGTTTATCTCCATAGATCATCATTTTACTTGTGGGATTAATTACGGCGGTCTATTAATAAAGGTTTTCTAGCATCGATCATGGTTTTTTGGATATTACAAATAAGTGGAAAATATCAAGATATGTTAAAAGAAAAGGTGTATTAATAAAAGGTATATTAATCTTTTATCTCTATCTCAATTAATCTGTAAATGAGCCCGGTACAAAAGGAACAAAAAATATATTTAGATATCGACAGTAAAAGTCGCACACAGTTCCAGTTTGTTAAAGAAACCCTTGTAAAATCTGTTTACCTCTTCAGAAAAATACTATTTTGAATTGAACTAGTGTTGACTTTGAGGTAAAGTCTTTCGAAGTCATTTATTTTATTTTAAGAAACTAAGCAAACGTATTTTACGCGCCACCCAATCCACATAGCAAGGCCGAGTGAATCCATAAACTCGTTTGCTTTATCAAATAGCTTTCCATCAATCAGCTGATTAGCTTCGCGTGATTTACTTCTGTAATAGATTGTTTACCTACTTAACTATATAATTAGTGGCATATTTAACAAATAAACATCCTTCACGCAAATGGACATTAATGGACTTAGATTAGATTTAATACACATAGGACTTGATACATTTTCTTTCTTATGACCTATTTAATAACTTTATTATAACTTTATTATAATCTTCATAGATATATTGTTAAAAATACTCGAATATATCAAGATAGAAGATTCCAAATACAGATAAATTGATTTGTTAAATTGAGAATTTTCATCAATTATCTATTTCCGTGAGTGATTCTGTCACAGTTTACAGAATGAGCTTTTTATACATTTCGCTTCTATTGGAGTATTACGTCAACGAATCTAACGCTTTTACTCATCTATGCTTAACGAAATCAATCAAAATGTTCAATTTTAGACACGGCTCTCGGAAATCTTTGTATTGACCCGGTCAGAGACGGAAACGATCACGGTTGGACCAATACCAATATAAATTATATGAAATGTCTGTATGTGATTTCTAAACACGTGCTAACTATAAACGTGGACTGTTAAATACGACGCCTAATTACAAATTATCATTTCTAGAATGTCTATTTGTACATTGAATCGGCTTTGACTTCCGAGGCTTCGATAAATAGAGTTTAGACAGAGATTTTTTTTTATTAAAATAGATATCTAATTCGAATTGTTATCTATTTTCCACTTCGTTATCCCGCATGTTAAAAAATGTGTATATTTTTCATTTTTATAAGATGAGTTTACCTGCTCATCTGTCGTAAGAGGAATGTTTAATGAAAATTTGATACAAGGCATTTTCAGAGCAGATACTTTAGGTTTTATGTAATGAAGCACTTTTTTAATAAATACGCACAGATCTTTATATTTATTTCTTACGGTTTGATAACTTTTCAGACGCGATTATGCGTTTAGACGCCAAGAAGGAAGATGTATAACGTATAAGTGTTTTATACTTATACATTTTACTTAAATTAGGCTATTTAAAGAATTGTATCTTTCGTTGTTCAAATAAAAAATATTTTTTGAATTCACCAACATTTGTTTTTTTTTTATTAAAACCTGGTCTGCACAATCTTAATGAGTTATATGTTTCTGAAAAATACATTTGATTACCTTCTTATTGATATATCATAGTTAAATACTAGGAATTAATGAATTAGGGAAAAATAGGTCTGAAAATATTATTTAAGAGATGCGATTTTTGTGACGCCGAGTGTAGTACACTATTTTGTGTTATTGTTATAAAGTTAATACATATATTCAATAACATACAATATCAATGTTCTGTATAATAACAAACTAGATTTATCTTAATATTTTACGTCGTAAAAACATTGGTCTTTAGCCACACATTCACTTTTTATTGATAAATGTGACAAATGTAAAAAAGCTATTGTTTTACGTCTTTGAAGCATTTTTGTTAACAAATTGCTACATGATGATTTGGCAGTTTTCAAGGATTCTTGTAACTGTGTTGGTTGGTTGCATATAATATTATAAATATACCTATTTAAATAGGCGTAGTTCCGTCTTCGATTGACGACTGATAATATAATTTGCCGAAAGCTTGGGAATCTGAAAATCGTTGTTGAATAACTTTGAGACGTATCTGTTTCTGCTATTGTGATTGTAAATTCCTCATTAGATTGTAGTTGGGAGCATCCATTAAACATCTCTGGTCTAAAAAAGGAGCTATTCTATGAATTTAAAGCGTTTGGTTTTATCCTAGTCTTTATAAATTATTTACCGAAGTGATTCAGAATGCCTGTAATGTTAAGCCGCTATTTTGGTGCATATCAGAAATGTTTTTTTCTCGAATGAGTATTATAGCATTGCTGTAATTATGTAGTGTGTATAAATAAGGCTTTGATTTTGGAAAAGAGTGTAGAGGTAGGGACGCTATGATTAAACATTAAAATAACAAATACACTTTCTTATTTAAACTTGAATAAAACAAACTTTCAAGTAAAACAAGCGCACCAACATAACAATAAACGCTTAAAAAGGTAACAAATTTAGGTAGACAATCAATGTGATGAGACTTGTAGTGAAATGTTACATAAAAGAAAGTGTTATCAATCATGACAATATCGACTAGCGCTTCTTTGCTACCTCGTACCTAGACAGCAATTGGCAGGGCTTTGTTAATGATGATTTATTTATATACCGACCGAAGACATGCCGGACATAAAGCTACATATCATATCATACACCTTTATTCTTAAAAAGTATTAGGCAAAACATAAGTCTTCGACGAGTCATAATGAATATTCAGGTAACAGTAAACATAGTCCCTCTGGAGGTAGAAAAACCTCGCAAAACATGAACACTATTTAAGAGCAGTCGTTAAGTTTAACACGTATATTCAATCATATTAAATATTCCGAAATGGTGGTCTAAACTACCCCTGTGATAACAATATAAAAACATGAATAGTTAACAATTAATTAAGTTAATAGTAAACGCTTCAGCTTAGGTTCTCTTGTTTAAATTATATTAGCATTTACCATTTACGCCCCGTTAATTTTAACAACATGAACCATAAAATTATAAATGATGAAAATTGCTCAGCAGTTGCTGCTATACCGAGTCATTTTATAAACACCGTCCAATTTTTTTCTAGGCATTAGATAATGTTCAAACATTTTTGAAAAAAAAATAGGTAGGTGAATTTTTGCAAAAAAATATATCCGAGCGAATTATTACAATAACTGGTTACTAATATAAATAATTATTTTACTCTTCCTATTTTTTCCTCCGGCTTCGGGTTAGTAGTAAATGAGCGGTGTTAATGTTTAGGACTAGGAAACTTGAGATGTCTTATAGGTGAATTGCTTTTTATACCGATTTTCGTATTGCGTATGCGATCCTTGTAGTTTTATTAGTTTCCTTTGTTAATAGTTCTTCTCTTAGTTTTCTATTTTACAGTTAAACAAAAAAATCTAAGTTCCAGACGCCTTACGCAACCTTTGCTATACTCCAACCAATTTTTGTACCTAAGTTGATTCAGATTTTTAAATACGTCTTATTGCAAAAGGCATGGCTTTCTTTTATGTCAAAAGCTTTTAGCTGTTATTAAAAGTGTTATCAATTAATAATGTTCATTGCAAAGAACAAAACAACTCATACCTTCTGCAATTTGACGGTCCAAAGAATGAAGGGAAAACTTGTGAAAATCATTGTTAGGTATCAATGAAATACGGGAGGAAGAGGAGCGGCGGCGGCGGGTTGGTGGGTGTCGTGTAATCATCCGCTACAACACCGTGGATAGCGTGATTGTGACAATAAAGGTATTTATTTTTTTGGATAACTTTGTATAGCCTTAACTTAATAATTTAATACTTGGTGATATTAAAAGAAAAACATACTTGTGTCGTTATTTTTTTCAAAGAATACAATATATAAATTTGGATTGTGTGTATAAATATACATGGACATAGACAACCAGAAATTCCAATTTATTATCTCAATTTAAATTAGTGGCCGACGCTTTAATGCAGCTTATACGTGTACCATTGGGGATCATTTTAATAATGAAGGAGAATGCAAAGCAAGACTCTCCACAGTTAAATAGTACCAAGAGACAAAATATTCATATATACCTACTCGTACAATGTTAAATATACATGATGCTTGATTATACCTATATAATCCCGAAACATGTTCATTCAAACACTCTCATATTGTGCAAAACCGAGCCCTGGCTAATTTACCTTTTTTTTTTACAATTTAACCTTTCCATACAAATATACATATAGTTACTTATGAAAATGCCACAATTCATATAGGTAACCATGGAGACCCAGAACATGGCGCTGTTAAATTCTGACCATCTAAAAAATGCTAAAAAGACGATTTAAAAGATTACTTTAGTGAGTTGCAATAAAAACACCACTTTTCTGACCGAGAACGCTATTTGACTATTAATTGCTACTTACTACTTTATTAGTATTCCTTGTTGTTTTCAATGGTTTGTTCAGCACACAACCAGTATCTTTTGCCATTATCTCCTTTAAACCAAAGATTCCCTTGTTAAATTTCTGTAAACTGAAACTATTTCACCTATGATCCTGGCATTCGTAATTATGTCAGACACTTGAGCGGGCCACCTTCAGACTGGCTATGGCCAGTTAATAATACATATAAATAATGTTGTCTTCAATTTATTGGCCTTATATAAAAAAGAGCAAAAATAATTCTATGGTTATCTGGACAGCACAAGAATGAGAACAAAACATTAAATTATAACTCTTTGACTCTCATTTTCAATAAAATTTAGAAACTAACTGCCAGTTTCATCAGCACCGCTTTTGCCCAGTTGGTAGTGCCAAAGATAGCAGTAACCTCTTCAACTTAATGCCTTGCAAGTCGTTAAGTTGTATATAGAAACGTTCGTTTTATATGAGAGATTCCTATCTGTGATTGATAAATAGATTAATAATTGATAAATAAATAGATTGATAAATGATAAATATCAACGAAAGTAGTCGTAGGATCGCCTTCTATTTTATTTTTACTATTAAGTTCACGATTACATTCCTTGTTTCAAATGATCTTTGTATAAGTTTCTTTAAGATGCTCTTTTCTAAAGATTCTATTATTATCATCGTTAAAATTAATTTAAATATATGAATGGCATAGTAGACAAACTTATGCAATAGTAAAATAAAAAATATGTAGCTTACTTCCGCAACACTCAAGCAGTGTGCACCGCCCGCCCGCCCGCAAATAAATGCAGGAACCGCAGACACCGGCACCTTCACCAACTGCTGCTCCTTTGTAGGTCGGCCGTAATGGGAAAAGATGGCGTAATGGGAAATTGCGTTATGTGGAAGCAGGACGCATAGAACCATTTCACTTTGATGTCCAGTTTAACTTGAGCCCTGGCAAATTTAAAAAAAAAAAAATTTTTAACTATAAATTAATCGATGAAAGGTAATTCCGTCAGTTTTATAATTTGAAGTTCTGCTGTTTTTTCCACACCACCGAATAGAACAGCACGCCATTATGAAACTATTTAATTGAAATTAAATTTCGGAATAAGCAGACACCTACGCACAGATCCAATACTGGTTTTGTACTGTTTTAGTGGAAGCGAGCGTTAATATTTATAAGTGAAAAATCACTAATCAGTTGCGGAGCGGGACAGCCCAATATTACCACTCTATGTGCTCGATGCATTTTACTACGTTTCCCTCGTCGAAAAAGAGGGCTCCGGTGGGGTTGGATTTACGGAAAAGGTCCCTATAATGTAGGATGTGCTCCGTTAGGCGGTGCACTTGGTAGGTGCACGAGTGTTTTGTGCGGGACCCAAATTGCTCGTCTATCATAAGGTAGTTTCATGCGTACAGTTTCCCTAGGAACTTGAGGAGACTGATGGGAAACAAAAATAATACAATGGCCTAATATTTAACTTAAATCTATGACCGCAACTAGCGGGTTTTTAAACCAACACATCGACCTAGCACAGATCTCCTTTGTTTACTTCCCCTTGTACTATGTCCCCGCACCCCTCGCACACCCGAAAATTTTGATTCTTTCGATTCTCGTTGGTATTTTTCCTGTTCATTAGGTCTGCTCTTTGATTAAAAAGGTTAATGGTTTTGCTAGTCATCCACTTGTTAGTCAGATCTTTGGTACTAGTTCCTTGTTGAATAGCTGCTTTGATCGTTCCTTCTAACCAGTTGTATTTTTCTTGTACTTCCATGCTTGTTGTCTCTTTATTGTAATCTATAAGTTTTCTCGTTATAGAAGAAGCTATTAGGGCAGTTTGATCTTTGGTAGGTTTCGTGTTCATCATATTGTTTCTTGGTCTTGAGTTTTTTGGCGGGGTTGTCATCAATTCTGCTCGAATAATTCGGTGGTTGGTATTGAAGTTGAAATTGTATATGACTTTCATGTTTGAGAAGTATCTGTTTTTATTAGTCATTATGAAATCTATTTCATTTTTAGTTTTCCCGTCTGGTGATACCCAGGTCCACATCTTGCTTTCTTTCTTCTTAAACATTGTGTTTAATATTCTCAAGTCATTCTCCTGTGCAAAATCTACCAGCCTTTCTCCGTTTCTGCTTCTTGACTTTTTTCTATTTACAAATGGTCCCAGGACTTTGTCTTCTTCTGGTTGTCGTTCTCCAATTTGGCCATTGAAGTCTCCCATGACAACAAGGTTTTTGTGAGCATGGTCTCGTATTGTTTTATTTAGCTCTAAGTAGAATGAGTCCATTGATCGTGTATCGGATTGCTCCGTCGGTGAGTATACTTGTATGAAGGACCATGGATCTTTGTACCCCGGTATTTTAAGGTTCATTACTGCTATGCGCTCTGATACTCCTATAAAGCTCTCCACCTGATTTGTAAGGTGTTTTTTGATTATAAAGCCAACACCATACTGACCTGGAGTAGTTCCTATATGATATAGAAGAAAGTCTGGATGCGAAATAATTTTCTCTCCCATTCGCCTTACTTCACTCAGACCGACGATGTCCCATTTGATCTGTTTTAAAGCATATGTTAATTCTATAAGGTTTTCTTCGTTTTTCAGTGTAAGTACATTGAGGGCTGCAACATAAATTTTTGACCTTGTGTGATTATTGTCGTAATTGTTTTCCTGTGTTGTTGGAGGGTTGTGGTCTCTGTCCCCCACGAGGACCAGTCGGCTTGGGGGAGATTGTGTTGTTTCTTTTGTAAGGTTTTCGTTATTTGGTTGGGTGATCCGTTTGCCGGTTGTTAATTGCTATTGGTTTTTAGATGTGGGGATATCCGCGAGAGAGTTTGATCGGGTTCTCATCAAATCGAAGGCGTTTATCCTGTTTGTTTTAATAGAGCTTGTCGTTTGTTGCTTTTTAGGTTTATTGGTTGGCGCTGACTGTGGTGAAGTAGATAGTTCTCTTTTCCTTTTGTCGGAGTTGAGTCCTTTAACAACTAGTTTATCGTTCATGAGAAAAGCAATATTTCCCTTCTTCTTCTCCTCTAGTAGCTGTGGTAGTAAAGCCTCCTCTTTTCTATAACTTCCTTAGAATAGTCTTCTGATACATAGATTCCCTTTAAACTTTTTTTATTTTTTATAATTTGGTCTTTTTTCCACCCGTTTGTAAATGAGAGTAATACAGGTCTATTTTTGTTTTCCCTTTTATTTTTTCACAGACGGTATAGTCTATTTACTTCATTTTCTTCCACCGATAAACTTAAATCTCTTTTAAATATCTCCTTGACAGTTTGAAACAATTCTAATGTAGATTTTTCACTCTCTGCAACTCCATAAATAACTATATTATTTCTTTTCTTCTCTTTTTTAAAATATTCAACTTCGCTTTCCAGGTTCAAAATTTTTTGTTTTAATTTTTCATTTTCTTCAATCATAGGAGTTAGTTTTTCATCTATTCGTTCCATTATATTCTTGGTAAGGGATTCTTTCAGATCCTTTGTCTGTTTCTCCATTTCTATCTTCATTTTATCAAATAATAGTTGGAATTGCTCATCCATGTTGTCGAATGAGATTGTGTGAAACGGAACGGAACGTAGAAAATATTTCTTTATAATGGTAACACTCGCGTTAGTTGTCAGCGTTGTAGTTGTAGCCGACTGACAGTGCAGTTATTGATGTTTATTTTATCAGCTGGCAAGTTGACGATGCTGTCAAATTTACGTTGGTAAGCAAATAATTAATGATATATTCTAACCTCAATTTGGATGTATCTTAGCTCTTCACTTTTTATTGCGTAGAGGTTGAGAATATCCAAATATTATCTCTTCTTTATCTTCCGATATTGTTTTGCCGGTGTTTGTTGCACTAAAGTCCATGTAAGTTGGTGTCCCGTTTCCGTGCGTTGAAATGTCAACAGTCTGTGAAGTTCGTCGTTAGTAAAACACTTATTTAAAATAGTTAAAGTCATACTTACATGATACATGTAGTGCACAAGCTCAAAAAATATAATATAAATTACATTAAAAATTACCAGCAGTTCCCTCTCATTACTGTCACAAAGACTCGACGCGTCTCTAATTGTTTTACCAATTATAAAAAACAGATTTTAGCTCAAAAGACAAGGTTTGTATAGGAGAAAATGTGTTTAGAAATATTTTTACACAGAATTTTAACATTTCATTTCATGTTCCGAAAAAAGATAAGTGTCTCAAATGCATCTCTTTTAAATATAATCCTGATGGGTTCACTGTAGAAGAAAAACTTGTCCACGAAAAAGAACTTCTTTTTCGTGGACTTCTAAAAATCGTTTCAAGTACCACCAAGAAATAACAAATCAGGAACCACAAACTTTATGCGTACGAGGGGAGGTCAAAAACTTCGCGAAATGGGTGGAAGAAGGTTGAAATCAAACACCACATTATTTTTCTTTTTCAATGTATTCCCCCTTAACCCTAATACATTTCTCAGATCGTTCAAATAATTTGTTAATAACATAAAAAAAAGATTTGTCCAAGCGTCAAAAAAAAGCCGAAATTGCCGACTTCACCTCGTCATCGTCGTCAATAGTGTTTACCACGCAGCTCTTTTTTCAGTTTTGGAAATAAATAATTAACATCCTGGGCCAGGTCTGGACTATAAGGAGGGTGGTGGAGTTGTTCGAAGCCGCACCGGTGAATAGCAGCCGTCGCAACATGACTCGTGTGCACAGGTGCATTGTCATGCAAAAGGAGCACGCCTTTGGTCAATTTTCTTCTTCTTTTTTCTTTAATGGCCTCCTTTAACGAAGCGTAGTATTGTCCCGTCATATTAACACTGCGTTCTTTATAGTCGATCAGTAAAATACCTTATGTATCCCAAAATATAGTCGCCACGATCTTTCCAGCCGATTGTGAGACTTGGTACTTCTTGGGCGGCGGGGTGCCGTTTTTATGCCACTGCATCGACTTTTGCTTCGACTCAGGTTCGTAGTGAACCCGGGTTTCATTCCTAGTAACAGCTTAGGCCATAACTTCTCCCCTGTTACCGCCACAGAGCTCCAACAACTGACGAGAACATTCGATACGTTGTCGTTTTTGAAGGGTTTTCGGAACCGACCGTGCGCTGACCTTTGTCATCCCAAGATGATGATGTAAAATGTTCAAAATGGTTGTATCGGATACTCCAACCATTGCTGCTAGCTGGGTCTTCTTCAGACGGGGGAATCTTTCAATTCAATTTTTTCTACTGTCCCGATGATTTCGGGTGTGGTGGCCTCAATTGGTCGTCCAGAACGTGGGTTATCTTCCATTGAGTCTCTTACTTGATTGAAAAGGCCATGCCACTTATAAACCGTGGTTTTACCAGGGGCAGAGTCTCCGTAAACCGCTATTTTTTTTTTGACCTCCCCTCATAACTTTTGGTTTACAGAAAGTACTCAACACGCCAAACGGTGAGATTATGCTATTTTATTATTCTCGAAAATATTCGGTGTACAATTTAACAGTTTACGAAAGTCAAACGAGGGAGGTTTATTGCTACTCATGGGGAGAGGCTGATGCTAAAAGGGGAGGTAATGAGATTGCGATGATTCTGAATAATTATATAAAAACTGTAGACCAGCGTCAAACAGTGAGGGATTTACTTTTGTATAGTGATTCTTGTTGCGGCTAAAATCGCAATAAAAAAGTTTTTGCGGCAGGTCATACAGCGTTACAATCCTGCGAAATTATATAATGAATAAATAAATAAATGAATTTTCTAAAACCAGGGCACACTTCTATGCCAGTTGATAGTGTCCATGCAATTTTAGAAAGGAGTGTAGAACATTCGATAATTTATGCTCCTTCACAATGGGATACGATATTTCATCTGGCCAGGATAAATCCAAAACCATACAACGTGGAAATAATGTGTCATAAGGTTTTTGAATCCTGGTATTCTACCTCAGAAAAGTATTTAAAAAACAATTTAGTTGGTAAGATAAGTAAAAGAAGTATTATTACAAAAAAAAATGTTTAGCTAATAATTTGATCTAAGATGGGTTAAATTCAGCATGAGTGACACAGCAGTTACTGAAGAATTTAAGTATTATGTAAAAATAAGCGCCCAGAGAGATGATTTGTACAAAAACCGTCTTCCTTTGTCTAAACAAAAACATTTGGTTAAACTTTGTAATACTGTTAAAATCCCGCGCAGATATCACGAAGATATTAAAGTTTGCAAACTTGCAATGCTAGAGAAATTTTACCAGACACTGATGTACAAGATGTTAACAATTTAAGTAATATTAATGATATTTTTTGTTATGACCTCTTTAGTTATTGATATAAGCGTGTCAGATGGAAACTGTCTGTCAAGTTGACTATGAAATAAAATATGGTAACAAACATTATTATTTATTATTTCTAATGAGATATTAAAGTGGCGACGAGGATTTAAAATGGAAAAACTAAAAAAAAACAGAACTACAATCAAAGGACAAATTATCAAGCTACAAAATACGCTGGAACACATTACAGAAATTTCTGCAAATGAATACAAGGTACGAGAGATTACGATTACTAAACTACATGATAAATACACTGATATCCAGGATAAAATTGATGAAATTGTCACAAGCGATGAATTAGATACCGAAATTGATACTAGGTTTACATTAGAAGAAGAATTTTTGGCACTAAAAGTCAAATTACAGAATCTGATGACACAAAATACGACAAATTCTAGTAAGCCTTCTACACCTACATCATTAAACTACAATATTCCTTTTCAACCAATGCAGGATAACGAGTCGATAAAGAATTTTCGTCGACGTTTTGAATCTTACATGGCATTGAAAGGTGTTGACGGTGTTGACGAAAATAAGACGAGATTAAGAATATTATTTACTCTAATCAGCCCTTCATTACATCAAACTATGTATGATGTATGTTATCCGAACGATCCTATTAACCTCGAGTATTCTGAGGTACTTGAAAAATTAGAAAATTTTCTGGAACCAAAACCTAATACCTGGACACTTCAACATAAATTCATTTCTAGACTACAAGAACAGGAAGAAAATGTTATACAATACGCTACAGAATTAAAGAAAATGACCGAAAATTGTTACTTTAAATGCAAATGTGGGAACTCAGTCGCAGATTTATTTTTAAATTTACAATTTCTAAGAGGAGTTCAAGACATTGAAATTCGTACAAAACTTCTCCAAGAACGCGACCCTTTACCATTCAGCTCTACAATAGAGAAGGCTCTCGCAATAGAATCTGCAAAGAAGGAGAATTTAGAATTTATTACTAACTCAAACCACAAGCTTTCAAAAAACCTTCCAAATAATTCCGGCAGTTATGAAATACAAAAAAAGAACACCATAGTATCACACTTGAAAGGACGTTGTTACAGATGCGGAAATACTACACACAGGGCAGATAAATGTGCTCATCACAAATCAATGTGTACATTTTGCAAAAAAATTGGACATCTTTCTAATGTATGTTTACAGAAAGGACGGGCACAGCAGAGTCATCAAATTTCTAATAACAGTGAACAGGATGATTTCGAACAAGATCCAGAAGAGTCTCCATGTTGCGACATAAATGTAATTACTACGAGTCCTAGCGGAAAATTCATGATTGACGTCAAAATTGAGAATATTCCCTTAAAAATGGAACTAGATACCGGAGCGGCGTTAAGTTCAATTTCTCTACGTCAGTTACACTTATTAGGAATTAGAAAGAAAATTTATAAAACTTCTATACAAATGCGCACGTACACCGGAGAAATTATTAAACCCTATGGCGTTCTTTACACGGAATGCATGTATGAAAACCAGTTATTTTACGGTAAACTGTATATAATTGAAGGAAATGTAGACGCAATATTTGGAAGAGAATGGTTAAGACAAATTCAGTTAAATTTTCACGTTAACAATATTGAAACTGCCACTAATACTGTTTTAAATAAATTGTTGGAAAATTATTCAGACTTATTTTCGGATTCCCTTGAGCCTATTCCAAACTACCGATGCACTCTTTACTTGAAAGATAACGTTCAACCCATATTTATAAAGCCTAGACGATTACCCTATGCATTAGTGGAAAAAGTTGAAAAGGAGCTCGAACGATTAGAACAGTTAAATATAATCACAAAAACAGAAAGATCAGAATGGGGTACGCCCATAGTGCCTGTCCCCAAGCCTAATGGGTCTATCAGATTATGTGCAGATTATAAAGTAACATTAAATAAGTGCATAAAAGATGACAATTATCCAATTCCTGTAATAGATGACATATTTGCACAAATGAATGGCGGTAATCTATTTTGTAAACTCGATATTACCCAGGCCTATTTACACATGGCAATGGACGATGCGAGTGCTTTACTTCAAACTATTAGTACCCACAAGGGCACGTACAAGATTAATAGAATGATGTTTGGAGTGAAGATTGCACCTAATCAGTGGCAAAGATTCATGGATTCTATATTACAGGGCATAGATGGTGTCATTTGCTTCTTTGACGATATCCTGGTTAAAGGTACAGATGTCACGGATATTACGGAGAGACTACAAAAAGTTTTCGAGAGACTGAGGAAAAATAAATTGACGTTGAATAAAGATAAGTGTGAATTCTTAAAAGAAAACATATCGTATTTAGGACATACAATTGACAGAAATGGCCTACATAAGTGTGAAAAGAAAGTTACAGCAATTTCCAAAGCATCAGCACCTACAAACGTTAGCGAATTGAGAACTTTACTGGGAATGATAAACTATTACAACAAATTTGTCCCAAATTTAGCAACTCTTTTACATCCCTTGAACCACCTATTGAAGAAAAATGTGAAATTTCTGTGGAGTGAAGCTTGTCAAAAAAGTCTGGACAACATTAAGCAAATATTAACTAGCGAACGAGTACTGACGCATTTTAATCCATCTCTTCCAATCACGCTTGCTACAGATGCCTCGCCAGTGGGACTGGGAGCAGTTCTCTCCCATAAGATGCCGGATGGTTCTGAAAGACCGATTGCCTTTGCTTCCAGGTCCTTGACGTTTAGTGAACGGAAGTATAGTCAAATAGACAAGGAAGCCACTGCAATTTACTGGGGCCTAAAAAAATTTTTCCAATATTGCTATGGTCGAAAATTTACTCTTATTACTGATCATAAGCCTTTGATATCAATTTTACATCCTCACAAGACCTTACCAACTATGAGTGCAATGCGTATATTCAACTATGCACAGTTTTTATCCGGCTTTGATTATGACATTGTTTACCGAAAGACACAAGACCATTGTAATGCTGACTACTTGTCTCGATTTCCTACGGAGGCAACAGTGGCAAAGAGAGTAGATCAAACATACATTCACCAAAATAATAAAATTAATACATTATCAGTCAATAAGCAATCCATTGCTTCAGAAACGGAAAAGGACACTGATCTAAAAACCATCAAGGACGCCTTAGAAAGAGGAACCCCACTCGAAACAATCGGATACGTAAATACAGAATATACATTACAAGACGGGTGTTTATTAAGAGGAGCGAGAGTTGTCATTCCAAAGGCACTGCGAAAATATGTTCTTAATGAGCTACATACAGGTCATACGGGCATTGTCAAAATGAAAATGTTAGCACGAAATTATTGCTACTGGACAGGAATTGATCGTGACATTGAAAATTTAGCAAAGGGCTGCAGAAGTTGTTGCTTGAAACAGAAAGCACCTCCTAAGGTTGAATTGCATCATTGGGAGACCCCTAATGGTCCATGGCAACGGCTTCATATAGACTTTGCAGGGCCAATCTTAGGAAAGCAATTGTTCATAATTGTGGACGCTTATAGCAAGTGGGTGGAGGTTATACCTACATTGAAAACTACGTCAGATTGGTGCATTACTCAACTTCAAAATTTATTTTGTACATTTGGCCTTCCTTACACGGTAGTTTCTGACAACGGACCTCAGTTTACATCAAGAGTATTTAAGGACTTCTTAAAATCATATAATATAACTCATCGAACGTCAGCACCTTATCATCCAGCGACGAACGGGCAGGCAGAACGCACGGTCCAAACAATTAAGTATGCCCTAAGAGCAGTGGAGAATGAGTCAGGTGACATATACTCTAAATTAAGAAGGATCCTTACACAGCTCCGCAGATTACCGAGCCCGGAGGGGAAGAGTCCATACAGACAAATGTTCAACAGAGATGTAAGAACGAACCTAGACACTATGATACCAAACTTAGAGGCACATAGAAATTTCAACCAACCAAGGGCACGAACATTCTCTGAGGGAGACAATGTACAGTTCATGGTTTTCGCTACGGGTGGTGTTCGGAGTTGGGACTTCGGTAAAATAGTGAAGAGGGTTGGCCAGCTGCATTACATAATCGAGACAGCATCTGGATCATGCTATCGGCGGCATATCGATCAGATTAGGGGAGGAGGACTGTTATGACCTCTTTAGTTATTGATATAAGCGTGTCAGATGGAAACTGTCTGTCAAGTTGACTATGAAATAAAATATGGTAACAAACATTATTATTTATTATTTCTAATGAGATATTAAATTTTTAAAAATATTTTTTATGTTATGGAGACAGCGCACTTTGTGAAAATTATTTTTAATGTCATATAAGAGTAGATAGTACTTGTAACATCGGACTTCTTCAAGTTTGAGAACCTATAAAATATTGCCATTCCATTTTAATAAGACTGTTTGATCTCAGAATTGTGTACTTTAGTTTTTGTAATGGTATAAAGTTATGTTCATGATTTTGTGATTAGGTCATTATAAAAATATATTTATGTGTAGTTTATTTATTCCTAAAACTTTCTCATGTCATTCACATTGGGAGATAATACCTAGAGCCTAAGAGTAATTTTAGTACAATGAAAGATCAGACAATCTGGTTGTTTTCGTTTCACTTGTCCTGACCCGATAAAATATTTTACTTGGGTGTTAAAGTATGCTAAACAGCATATAACACATTTTTCTAGTTCATTTAATGCAGCTATTTGATCATTAAAACATACTTTACCGGACCACAGTGATAATGTTATAGTGACTTAAGTCAATTTTACTTAACCAAGATTATGTACTGCATTGTATTATCTCCAAAATATTGGACAGGAGGACACCTACATTATTTTTAACATTTACATTTCATAGTAAACGTTATTCGAAATAACTATTCTAATTTTCAAAGAGAAAACTCAATTAGTTAATTAGTTATGATTTTTTTTTCAAAATTTGAAACTTTAAATCGTTCTACTGAACAATTCATACAGTGGTCGTTAATACAATTTGCCTTTCCAGCGTCGAATATCATTTGTTCTCAAAAACGTCGCTGAAGGTTTTTGTTCAGAATACTATTGCAAAGATTTTGACCAGTTTTTGTGTAAGGTTTTATAAAGTAATGCAATATTACTAAGTCGTAAAAGAATCTTCCGTACAATAAAGCTGTTGAAGTCATTCTGGAAGTTGCTTTGTAGATATATAGGATATATGTATATACATACTATTTTGAAGACAAAAACTATTTAGAATACATTTAACATAATAATGGAGAGGTCTTCCTGCACACAAAATCAAACCCAATTAACAATGATGCTTCTTATAAATCTAAGTCCACCTAAATTGTCCAATAGACCTTGTCCCAGAGTGACTGCTTTGCATCATCGGAGCTGAGATTCTCACTGAATGTGGTTTAGGTAAAACTATGTTCATACCATTGATCCCAACAACTTCCTATCTCAGCTAAGCTCAGCAATTTCCCATAGCTGTTAACAGGACCTGCTCAACTCTCAATCTATGTATTTATATAAGCCTCAGCATTAATAACTGTTAATGTTTTATGATAAAGTATTTTAATAGAAAAATACTAGATAAAATAATTTAACCATCATTATTGTTATTTATTTATGTCTCGCATTAGAATCAATCGCAATTCAATGGTTTTTCTTCCTAAGTAATGGAATTTGAGCTGTGAACCAGGAATGCCACATAAAACCAAATTTTACACGTACAAAGTCGCGGGCTAGTGTATTATAGTATATTGATTCTCCTTCTCAGCTTTTGTCTTCCCTGCACTTGATCACATGTATGTAATTAAGTAGGTACTCATAATGAAGAAATTCGTTGCTTGAAACCATGCTTGCATTATTGCTAGGGTTTAAAAGAAAGTTAATAGCTTAAAAATATTTACCTTGCTTTAATATCCATATATGTAGATTTTCGTAGCGTTTGGTCCATTGATATAAAGACTGCAACGCCATATAGAGACCAGTTTATTTTGGCCTGGATCCTTTGCAGGTGTACGCACAACAACTAACCAAAGTTTCATCACATTTTGATTAATGGTTTAGGCACGCATTGAGGCCAAACATACAAAGGAACATTATTTTTATTTATAACATATAGCAGCCGCCGCTATTTTAAGTGTAAATTTTAAATTGGAAAAATTCCAAAGATAAATTGTGTGGAAAGAAGTTCGGTAATCATATTTAATGAAATAAGAGTAGGTATAATATTCGTGGCCATATAATTATATTATATTTTGATATGTTCTATTGTTCGTGCGCTAATAGCCATTTACGGATGGTATTGTTTTCACGGGTGATAATGACAGATTGAGTATTAAAAATAACTAGTCTGGCCATAAATACTGTTACATAAAACCTTTTCTTTTTTCAACTTGTTAATTATTTTGGATTTTCTAACGCGATTATTATTTTAAAAACTTCTTTCAATTTCGCGACATCTCAGGTATTTTTTCGTGTTCATTATCAAATTACAATATGGAATGGGGTGTAAAAGAAAATAGGATTGCAGTGATCGCCTTGCGCAAAGTGGGTATGGAGCCGTGGAACCTGGATTCCAGACACTTTAAAAGCTTGGTATCAGCCGTATGTTCGTATATCGTACTATCAACAGATACAACAACACTTCCTCTGTCGAAGACCATAAAAGATCGGGGCGGCCGCGTGCTATTAGAACTACTAAGGCTGTTAATGCTGTTTAAGCCAGAATTCTTCGAAACCTCATTAGGAAGCACAAAATCTTTTCGCGAAAAATGAAGACTCCCGCTAGGACTTTGTCGCGTATTATTTAACAAGATCTGATGCACGGTGCTTTTTGTCGATATACAGGACATGCGCTAAATCAATCTTTATAATTAAAGAGAGTGGACCGATCAAAATGCCTTCTTACACGATATGCAGACGAAAGGCAAAGAAATATACTCTTTACCGATGAAAAATTTTTTACGATTGAAGAGCACTACGATAAGCAAAATGAGTGGTCGGAAAGGTACAACGTGTAACAAGCAGTGGCGAAATTTCCCATGGAAACAGTGCGTAATTCATTAGATTCATGGCCAGACAGATTAAAGGCCTGTATAAAAGCCAAAGGCGGCTATTTCAAATAGAATACATTTTAATTTTTGCTGAGATTTTATTAAATATGAACTTATAGTTTAAATAATATTACATTACTTCATAAAAAAATAATTACGTTTTCATTTGTAACAGAACTTATGGCCGGACTAGTTATATTAATCCGATGCGTTGCGTTATGCCTATTCGCTTATGGCTAGTGCTCGTTCGCCTAATGAAAAGATCATATTATGCCAATAAAATTCCAATTATTTTTGAGTAAGAATAATGAACTAAATATTTTAAAAATCTTAAATATTATTTCTAAAATAATAAATTTGTGTCAGATAACCCTCAATATCTTTATAAATGGGCATGAACTTTTATTTAGTTATCCGCAAACGGCTAAAAACTTGAAATTCAAATAAGAAATCCAATTCTGATCGCAAAGCGTTGGATTAGGGATTAAGATTTATGATTCAAATCCAAGCTATAGATTGAGGAGCTTTTGACTAGTATAAACTGTTGGACCTGCATGGTTTCTTCTACCATAAACACTACTACTGGCCACAGTGAATATTCTTTTAGTTAAAATTAAGCATAGCAACTGTCACTCTGTAACCAAGTTTATGTAAATAAACATTATCAGCTACTACAGGTTATGGGATATGGCTGAAAATTCTCAACCCGACGTTTCCTCTGCCCCTGCTACTCTGCAACAGCAAAAAATAATGGTTTCGTCGCAGTCATCGATTCCCGTACAAAAATTGGAAGGGTCAAAAAACTACACAACATGGAGTTTTGCAGTCAAAATGTTCCTCATTGACAACGATCTGTGGGACTGTATCGAGCGTCCAGAAGAATACAAGAAAGAGGTACATGATTTTAAGAAACAAGACCAAAAAGCTCGATCAAAATTATGCCTGTCAGTAAAGGAACATATTTACCCAGTTATAATGTCCGCTACCTCAGCCGCTGATACTTGGGAGAGACTTCGAGTGCAGTACGCTGATTGTGGGCTACTCAGAAGACTTACACTACCACGAGAACTTTTCAGTGCCAAGCTCAGTAGTCACCAAAGCATGGATAGCTATGTGAACGGAATACGCAACACATATCAGAAATTGCTTCAAGCAAACGAAAAAATAGAAGACGAGTTTGTCGGTGTTATTATGTTGGCAGGTCTACCAGAGAAGTATAACCCAATGGTCATGGCTTTGAGAACTCCGGTATGAAAATATCGTCTGACTCGGTTGCCTCAATGCTGCTCAAAGAAGACCTAAGACTCACACCTACAACGTCGGCATCTTCTGATAATATTTTTATGTCTATACCGTCACCTAAGTTTATGAAGTGTACTTATTGTAAAAAGAACGGTCATTTGTACAAAAATTGCCGTAAACGTAATGGGAAGAAGCCTGCTCTTAGTGAGAGTGTAAATTTAGGTAGTACTAATTACACATCTGATTCACTTTTATCATGTTTTAATGCTTCGCCCTCAGATACATCTAGCCACTTCATCCTAGACTCTGGTTCTACGCGTCATATGTGCAACAAAAGGGATTGGTTTGCGAAACTAACTCCACTTGTTAAGCCGATCACTGTGGCCAACAATGAGCAAGTCCTCAGTGAAGGTAAAGGCACTGTAAATATAAATATTCCCAACTCGAGTGTAAATAAAGTCTCTGATGTATTATACGTCCCTAGGTTAGCTGTAAATCTCTTATCGGTAAGTAGTATTGTAAGTAAAAATTTCATTGTAGTTTTTACGTCAAAAGGAGCATCAATTTTCCGTCAAGGGGAATGTACAATTTCTGGTCATAGTGTAACAACTGCATCCATACACAATGGCATGTTTACACTAGACCAGCCTCGCGACACTTCATATAAAAAACACAATGTATGGAATTATGCGCGTACTTTGTACCAACATTAAAAATATTATCATTATACGTCACATCATGTTGGCCAGCATGTGTCGCATGAATGACGCCATTAAACATTTCGCGGCTACGTTCAATTATTTGGTGCATTTTATTGAATTTAATAAAAAACTGCTTATACAGACATTATGGGTGGCAAATCTTTGCGAAAGTGTGAAATTTGTGGTGTCCGGAGAGTGAGAAGGTTGAGTAAAGACATATTTGTGGCTATATTTTCGCTTGAACCAAACAGGTAATTTTATTGAATGTTTCCTAGTTGTTTAAGTAAATTTGGGTGAAAACTGTGTAAATTATAGTAGTATTAGCAGTAAAAATTATGAGCCCAAGTGATATAAAGCAGAAATAGTATTATCATAATATATTCATATAAACATAATATAGTGCTTTCTCAAGTTATCGATTATTTTATTTTTGATGTCGAATATGGGTTAAATATACAGGCAATGAGGACTTGGTCTACATACCCATAAAGAAATTGAATGAAAACAAGTACATCTGCGGAGATCACTTTCCTCGTAATATGTTCAACTTCAATTGGCACAAGACCAGACATTTCATACACTTCGAATACATTCGAATTCATACATTTGCGAAACTAACTCCACTTGTTAAGCCGATCACTGTGGCCAACAATGAGCAAGTCCTCAGTGAAGGTAAAGGCACTGTAAATATAAATATTCCCAACTCGAGTGTAAATAAAGTCTCTGATGTATTATACGTCCCTAGGTTAGCTGTAAATCTCTTATCGGTAAGTAGTATTGTAAGTAAAAATTTCATTGTAGTTTTTACGTCAAAAGGAGCATCAATTTTCCGTCAAGGGGAATGTACAATTTCTGGTCATAGTGTAACAACTGCATCCATACACAATGGCATGTTTACACTAGACCAGCCTCGCGACACTTCATATAAAAAACACAATGTATGGAATTATGCGCGTACTTTGTACCAACATTAAAAATATTATCATTATACGTCACATCATGTTGGCCAGCATGTGTCGCATGAATGACGCCATTAAACATTTCGCGGCTACGTTCAATTATTTGGTGCATTTTATTGAATTTAATAAAAAACTGCTTATACAGACATTATGGGTGGCAAATCTTTGCGAAAGTGTGAAATTTGTGGTGTCCGGAGAGTGAGAAGGTTGAGTAAAGACATATTTGTGGCTATATTTTCGCTCGAACCAAACAGGTAATTTTATTGAATGTTTCCTAGTTGTTTAAGTAAATTTGGGTGAAAACTGTGTAAATTATAGTAGTATTAGCAGTAAAAATTATGAGCCCAAGTGATATAAAGCAGAAATAGTATTATCATAATATATTCATATAAACATAATATAGTGCTTTCTCAAGTTATCGATTATTTTATTTTTGATGTCGAATATGGGTTAAATATACAGGCAATGAGGACTTGGTCTACATACCCATAAAGAAATTGAATGAAAACAAGTACATCTTAGGAGATCACTTTCCTCGTAATATGTTCAACTTCAATTGGCACAAGACCAGACATTTCATACACTTCGAATACATTCGAATTCATACATTTGCGAAACTAACTCCACTTGTTAAGCCGATCACTGTGGCCAACAATGAGCAAGTCCTCAGTGAAGGTAAAGGCACTGTAAATATAAATATTCCCAACTCGAGTGTAAATAAAGTCTCTGATGTATTATACGTCCCTAGGTTAGCTGTAAATCTCTTATCGGTAAGAAGTATTGTAAGTAAAAATTTCATTGTAGTTTTTACGTCAAAAGGAGCATCAATTTTCCGTCAAGGGGAATGTACAATTTCTGGTCATAGTGTAACAACTGCATCCATACACAATGGCATGTTTACACTAGACCAGCCTCGCGACACTTCATATAAAAAACACAATGTATGGAATTATGCGCGTACTTTGTACCAACATTAAAAATATTATCATTATACGTCACATCATGTTGGCCAGCATGTGTCGCATGAATGACGCCATTAAACATTTCGCGGCTACGTTCAATTATTTGGTGCATTTTATTGAATTTAATAAAAAACTGCTTATACAGACATTATGGGTGGCAAATCTTTGCGAAAGTGTGAAATTTGTGGTGTCCGGAGAGTGAGAAGGTTGAGTAAAGACATATTTGTGGCTATATTTTCGCTTGAACCAAACAGGTAATTTTATTGAATGTTTCCTAGTTGTTTAAGTAAATTTGGGTGAAAACTGTGTAAATTATAGTAGTATTAGCAGTAAAAATTATGAGCCCAAGTGATATAAAGCAGAAATAGTATTATCATAATATATTCATATAAACATAATATAGTGCTTTCTCAAGTTATCGATTATTTTATTTTTGATGTCGAATATGGGTTAAATATACAGGCAATGAGGACTTGGTCTACATACCCATAAAGAAATTGAATGAAAACAAGTACACTGGAGAGCGGCCAAGCGTGTCCTTAGGTATTTGAAAGCCACTAGAGATCTCGCCCTTACCTTTACTAAGGACGAAAGTCAGCTTGTAGGTTTTGCTGATGCTGACTATGGCAGTAACATAGTTGACAGACGTTCCTACACTGGCTACAGCTTCCAGCTAAGTGGAGCAGCTATTTCGTGGGAATCCCGCAAACAACGCACAGTTGCACTATCCACCACCGAAGCTGAGTATATGGCTCTTGGCGAATCCTGTAAGGAAGCCATATACTTATCTTCCCTAATTAGAGAAGTCTTCAACATTAATCATGCCATCACCATTTACACAGATAACCAGAGTGCATTAAAGCTTACTAAGAATAACACATTTCACGCTCGCACCAAACATATCGACATTCGACATCATTTCATTCGCGATGCTTTGTCACAACACCATTTCGACCTGAAGTACATTCCCACTAAGAACATGACAGCAGATATATTGACCAAACCATTAGCTAGGCCTTCCCACTGTAAATGTGTACAATCTTTAGGCTTAACTTAGATAGGTTTATTTCTGTTCTTAGTTTTAAGGGTTGTACAGATAGGTTAAGTTATGTTAAGGTGTATAGACATGTGTATAGTGAGTAGTGTTGTTACGATTTTTTATGTCATGTGTAAATGAGTGTGTACAGTACAGGGTGTTCATGTTACGGGGAGGTGTTGGACCTGCATGGTTTCTTCTACCATAAACACTACTAGTGGCCACAGTGAATATTCTTTTAGTTTAAATTAAGCATAGCAACTGTCACTCTGTAACCAAGTTTATGTAAATAAACATTATCAGCTACTACCTAAACCCTAGTACAATTTCTTATAATCTCTATGAATGGTTTTAATTTAGTATAATGTACACCTTTTACAAATTGTATTCTCTAGACCAATTAAGAACCTCATAATTATAAAAATCGGTCAATTGTAATATGTAACGTTTGACAAGTTGATGTGATCACGCTCAGAACATGATCACGGCTCCTGTAAAGGAGTCGAAACGTCAGGATTAAATATAAAATAAAATATGTGCAAAATGAAAAAAAAAAGTGTTTTATTCAAATGTGCGCGGGAGTGTAAGAACTAAATACTGTCAACCAATTTAAACATTGTAGATCTTTAAACGTTACATTTATAAGGTGGCCTAGAAATCAAATTGTACCTAGGTATCTAAATAAGATCGGGTGTTATTGGAAAATGTAATGTTTATTTTTAAGAAAATCTCTTAAGTCATTTTACAACACAATCCAATCTTTTATTGAGGTAAGCCTTGTCTTGCTTTAGACACTAGTATTTGAGTGAGTCATTTCCACATAAATTTAACATTTTCACTTGCAGCGCTATTTGCTTCTGTGATCGCCATTGATTTCGTCGTAGAGTTTCCCAAGTAAGTTATGTGTTAATATTTGTTTTTGAGAAACGCAGGCGGCCACTTTTATTTCGGTATTCCATAGAGGAGTTAGCCTGTTATAACTTTTAATATTATAAACAACACACATTCACATTTTTGGCAGTCGAAATATTTGCGTTTTCATTATGGTTACTGGCACAAACGGTATACTTTTTTAAATAAAACCTGACTAAAAAAATTTAGAAAATGACCACTAAAACACAAGAGCTACCACATTCAAGTTGAACCAAAATAAGAAGATACAATAATAAGAATAACAATAATAAACTTAATAAAAATAATGATTGGTCCTGAAAAAGAATCACGAATATACAATATAACAACAAAGAGAAATTAATTTGAAAACTTGAAGGATAAAACGTTCATAAAAATTGTAAATAAAAAATTTTAAATACTTCTGAGTTGTGCTTCAATTGAGTATTTATTCTGTTTACGTAACACGACGATGAATTGGCAATTAAGGAATCGAAATTCGCAATAGAGAACAAATGATGATAAACCTTCTACGAACGGCGTTAAATTAATATTGTTGAGCCATATTATAATAATTCGTGGAAAATATGGTTTTTAATCTCGTATAAGTCATTGACAAGTAAAGTTTTCCAGTTTTGGTGAATATAAAATAATAACTTTATATATTATAACTGTAGTCACCACGACTAAGTGTTTAAATGGAGTTATGTTAAATTGCAAAATTTATATGAAGAGCTCTTAATGATGATGTTAGCGCGTATCGTAAATTGCGCGATTTCCTGCGTGAGTACTCACATTTTGCCATGAAATTTCGGAGAGTATTAGATTTTTATCTCTGAAGTTTCCGCTTCGTACACACCGTTATGCATATAACTCCTGTAAGGTAATAGTAACTCTGTGGAATTATAATAGAATCCGAAAGACATTTTTAAGGTATTTCAAGAAACATTAAAGCATAAAATTTAATGATAATAAGTATTTTTATATGTCTTCTTTCAGGTATCCCAGAATTGTTGCTTTTGTTCCTTGTAACTTTATAAATGTGCGGTTTTCTTTTATCTTTAATTACTTTATTTGCCTAGATAAACCATTGGAATACTCGCAATACATTGTTATTTTTTTTTTCTATGTTAGTAAACAATTTCATAGAAAAAGTTAGGTTGCTTTAAACCGATTCGTTTCTGATGGCACGCCTGTCGTGTCATCACTTTTTTTGCGTGTGGCGTTAGCCACTGAAACTGTGTCTTTTTTAAATCGATGATAACTCCTTCAAATCAATTTTAGGGAAATCAACCCAGAATAAAACTATCTTCATTTTTCACGTAAATCAAGCTCGTAGCCTTCGTTTCTGTAATTGTATGTAGCAACGAATCGGTTAATAGTAACAACTAACCAAACCTAACCCTACCTGGGTAGGTTAGGTTATCCTACCTATATTCTTAATTACTTTTAATAAAAAAATATTGTCAGTGATTATATTTAATAGCTAGTTAGTATAACGGTAGCAGTCTTGTCTACTACACCAACGGTTTATGGTTTGAATCCTAGAATGAACGATGTAGTATATTTGATGCATTCAGATGTTAAATAAAATAAAAGAAATACTTGCACAAAAACAAAAAAGATGCGCGGCCTACCTACAACCTCACCTAACCTTACAACGCCTGATGATATATTTACAGATTTCGCGCAATAACTGAGCTTTATGACGTATAAATAAAACACTCCCTATCAGACCAGACGATATTCTCGCTGGACTTTAGCAATTTATTATGACAGTTCTTTAAAATATAAAACATTATTTCATGCCTAGATATGATGTCTATGTTTTTGAGCTACGTGACGAGCAAGTAACTATTTTAGCCTTGCGGTTGAAACTAAGAAATAAATTAAGAATACACCCGGTAAATCATCGATAAGCTCCCAATTTTTGATATCGTATCATGAATGTTATTCAAAGCATCTTGATACAAACTGGAATTTTCTTGGGGAGGAATTCTATGAGGTTTTTGAATGTCAACGAAATCTCGCACAACATTCGCCTTACACCTAGTCTGCCGTGGTATAACTATAATGCCGTTATCTACCAAATCCGAATTGGTAGTTAACGGCATTATAGTAATAACAAGGCAGTAGTGTGGTCTCCACACAGAGGAGTTTCTATGTAAACACATTAGTATGCTATATGAACTATCTGAATTATACCAAGTTTCTCAAAATTCTTATAGGACGTACAGAAACTCGTATTACCTATTAACTAACTGTTTAATCGTAAATTGTAGTAAATCATTAAAAATAATAATAAGAAAAATAAGGAGAAGCATTTTATCAGTCCCATTCCTTTGACTTTGACGCTGATTCGATAGATTTTATAGTAGTATTCATGATACATGGATAAAGTGGAACCGAGTGTAAATAAATCTCATAACCGTAGTTATGAGATTTATACAAAGACAGTGAAATTAATAAAAACAATTAATATGTAGTAGTAGTATAAACGCGTAATAAATTAATAAAATATCACAGTAACCTCGTCCATTTCAACGCCTCCGAAAAGCAAGCGTGTCTTTTCACTGCAAAAAGTTTTTCTTCAACCTCACTCCTACTTTCCGAGGTACATCGAGTCGAGCTTCTTAGCATAGAGTTGTCTTCAGACCTCAATTTCGACGCCATTGAGTCCAAGGCACAAACTGAAGCTAAATAGCTGGGCATCCTAAATAAGGTCAAGTGATATTTCACGCCGGGACAGCTTTTAACTCTCTATAAAGCTCAAGTCCGATATTGCATGGAATATTGCAGCCACCTCTGGGATGGCTCAGCAAAATACCAATACTGCACTAGATACGATTCAACGCAGAGCTGAGAGGCTCATTGGTGACAGCAAATTGGTGAAGAGCAAGGTTGCCTGTCTGTCGGTCTTCTACAGATTATAAACTCGGCGTCAAAAAAATCGCACCTTATAAAAATCTTATTCAAAAATTCCTAAACCTTATATAGAGGATAGTGTTAGGTATCATTAGAAAGGTAACAAAAAGGAGCATCAAACAACAATTAAGTGCAATCTTTTTTTTAATTAAAATTATACAAAAAGCATAAAAATTTGAAAAATAATAAAAAATCTTAATTAAGTCCTAATTAATAATCGATAATTTACAAAAAAAATGTACAAAAAGTGTCTTAAAATTAACTCAAAATCTAGTGTTACCCCCCCTTGCCCTGATGACGGCTTCCATACGGTCCCTCATAGACCTCACCAACTTCAGGAGCTCTTCTTGAGGGATAAGACCCCATTCTTCAATCACCGCGGTTTGGAGTTCCTCTAGAGTCGAAGGAGCCGGATCCCGAGATCGAACCTTACGTTTAAGATGGTCCCAGAGGTGCTCTATCGGATTCAGATCAGGACTTCTCGCTGGCCACTGCATCACAGGAATTTGGGACCTCCGCAGGAAGTCGTTCACGATGGCTGCAGTGTGTGCGCGAGCGTTGTCGTGCATTAATGTGAACCCCTCGCCAAAAGATTCGGCAAAAGGGACCACATGCACATCCAGGATCTCTGTGATATAGCGGCGCGCAGTCAGCGACCCTTGTCCGCGAGCACCTCCGGTCCGGGAGACGCAGACCAGGTCGGTTTTGCCGGCAGCCGACATACCGCCCCAGAACATGCAGGATCCGCCTCCATATTCCACCGTCTCCTGGATGCAGGCTTGAGCGAAACGTTCACCCTGCCTCCGGTATACTCTTCTTCGTCGGTCGTTGCAGAAAAGACACACTCGTGTCTCGTCTGAGAAGAGAACAGCTCCCCACTGCTCAATGGTCCAATCGACGTGGTCGCGAGCAAACTGCAAGCGGGCTCGTCGGTGCGCTGCAGTCAATTTTGGACCTGTAGCAGCTCTGCGGGCTGCTATGTTCTTCTCCTTCAGTCTTCTTCTAACCGTGGATACACTCACGGTGCGTCTGCGAACTGCCTGGAGCTCCTGTTGCAGCTGAACAGCGTTTGAGAAGCGATTTCTCAAAGAGTACGACACAACGAACCGGTCGTCTCTTTCCGAAGTGCAGCGACGTCTACCGGACCCATGTCGCCGGATATAGCCACCGGTCTCTAAAAAGCGCTGGTAGACTCTACGAACCGAAAAACGGCTCAGATTCAGTTGCCGGGCGACATCACACTGCCGCACCCCTGCTTGCAGTAGTGCAACCACTTGAGCGGCCTCATCAGCTGTAGTGTCCATTTTCCAGATGTTCTTTCTTCAGTAAAATCAGTGCGTGTGTCCCCTTCAACGGTTTAATAGCGAATGACCCACATTGAACCCGTGTTGACCTCTTTATACCCACAAAGTTAGCGCAACTCGCGACTCTCCCGAGCAGCAAAATTTCCTTAGAATTTTTGTGACCCTTTATTTGTTGCTTTAGGTTTTATTTGATAATGAAAAATAATGTTTTTTTATTAAGTTAATTAAGTAACCTTTTAAATAAAATTATAATTAATACGACTGCATGTGCATATCCAGAGTTAATGCCATTTGAACGTGATTTTCTTAGAGGTGCGATTTTTTTGACGCCGAGTGTATTTTGGAGAGTGTGCTCATGAGCTGCATATGCTCATAACGCCATCTCATTTTTTCCATCGGACATCCAATCCCACTGCGGGCTACCACCATTTCTTGGTTACTATTCCTACCTGTCACACCAAGCACTTTTCAATTTCTTTTATAACGCGCACAGCAAAGGAATGGAACTCCCTCCCTGCGTCTCTATTTCCGAGTACTTATAACCCGTCTGTTTTCAAAGCCAGAGTGAATAGGCATCTTCTGGGTTAGCTCGTTCCATCGTGGATTCTGTCTTGGCCCCCGGGCTTGATTGGAATCAAGAGCGAACCCATTCTAAATAAATAAAACAAAAGTCTATTTAACACATTTTCGCATGTAATTGGCGAACAATGTCAAATTGGAGGCACCTTTGAAGGTGCTCTAAAGAAAATTAACGACCAACCCATTTGCACGAAAAATGTAACATTTTCATCATTCATTTATTTCATCGAGCGGCATAAACCCCGTCCAATTCAACTGTAACATTAATTGATGGATTTAACTTTACCCGTGTCCACTCAACGATAGACTTATTTTGACACGTTTCTTTCATTTCGGTTCCACTATGATTGTATTAGTAGTAAAACTAATCAGTTGCTTGACTTTTTTATTCGCAATACTAAGCCGCTTACAAAGTTTTGTTTAATTTTATTCAGCGCTCTTCAGTCTCGTTCCCTATATACAATGTTCATGTGAATTGAGTGGAAGCTATTCAATGTAGATTTGTGGGATTTTTGTCTGTTAAATGTGGTCCGTGTATAAAATACCAGAATTAATACTTTTAAAATAGCACTCTTTATCTATATTAAAACCGCAAAGATAATTTTTCTTTGCTATCCAATCACAATTTCATTAATTTTTTTTTTATTGTTGTGCATAATTATTATTAGGCGCAAACACGTTCTATATTAATTTCAAAGAGATATTTTTATTTCCCTTATTTCCTGTGTTAACTGCAGAATAAATTCTTATCACTGAACTATTGTTTGAAGGCGATATACAAACTTGATTAAATATAGGCATGTTTTGTAAGTATTAGTTAGAATAGTTAATTCATTGGAGTTATACTTTTTTTGGCGCATTAGAGGTGAAATTTTTCATGTAATGGAAATCGATCACGCACCATATAACGAAAAAGCTACACCATGAAGTTAGCTGTTAAAGTGAATAGGCTTACTAATTATCAATAAGTACCTATAACTTCTGCCGCGCAAGCTTTTTTTTGTAATTGTGATAATTTGTAATAAGGTATTTTCTAAATCGTTTACTTCTTTTAATAATTCGGTAGCGATCTGGGGCTCTATTTTTTTAATCACTCGAGCCTGTTTTTTTGCGAGTGACGCACGCGGTCTATTTAAAGGGAATCAAAAATTTCGCATGCGAACCGGACACGAACGTTTCCAAATTGAGTTAATGTTGAAATCTTTTAAATTGATATTGTCGTATTGCGCTTTCGTCCCTGAACAATTTCACCAACTTGCTGCGAACTAGTGTTATTATCTTCTTCTTGCGAGTATGATCCAAAATAACTTTAAATAAGAGATTGTCCAAAAGAGTATTTAAAGTAGAAAAGTGTAGTACAGTTTTGGTTAGCCTTCATTATTTATACCTTAGCTCTGTAGTATACAATACAATTAATAATAAATTTAATATTTATAACCTTCCTCGGCGCTAGTGTAAAGCTGTTTTGAACAAATGGCTTTTAAGCCTCAGTTATGATGATATCAAGTCCCTTGCCAAATGAAACGATAAATCATATATTTATTTCCTTCATCCATACACATACACACACACTCACAAACGCACACACACAAATACACACGCACTCACACACACATATATATTTATACACACACACACACATTCAGTAGATTCGTTTTCTTTTGTTCTTGTTTTTTAAAGTGTAATTTGTTATTTTTTAAAATTGTTTAATAAAAAAAAATGTTTGATATAGTTCGAGGTGGGCGCTAATAACTGCGACACAGTCCTAGACTAATGTAGTTATTAACGTTACAATGTTATGTAAACTTTTATATTGTAAATAAAGATTATTATTATAATTATATCTGGGCTTCCTTTTGTTTTAAGTGAAAAAGTCGTGACTATTCCGCACCTGAGGTTTTGATTAATAGCATACTAAATTTCGCCTGTTATTTTTGACCATGATCTACTATTGGTCCTGGCATGTCGATGTGATAAAAAGGAGGGCTCTTATGTCAAACAAGTTTTAATTCGTTGCCTACCTCTCCAGTTGATAGGCACAGCGTAAAATGTGAGGTGGGATTCCAGCAAGACATAGTTTAATTTTAAGTGTAATTTCAGGCATTGATCAAGAACAATTTCTGCAAAGAAAGTAATTTAAGAGAATGACGCGAGGTTTTAGTGGTTGGAGCCTGGCTAAATTCATATACAATAGTTGATTCATCAGCTATAAATCTGTTCTATCAAAAGCGTGGCTCAACCGTGTCTAAAATAGATAAACTAAGTACTGCTATTTGCAGAGCAACTGTAAGCAAAATAATTTTGTCAAGTTCGTGCAGATATGTGTTCTGGCCACTATCCTAAAGATATCACTGTTATTGGATATAAGGCTAGCGAAGGTAAATTTTGTTTTTCTATAGACTGATAATCTTTTTTAAAAGAATAAGTTAATAATTTCTTGTCCTGAAGCTTTAGTGCGAGTTTACGCGTTGATACTCGATATCATCTGCGTAAAATATTACTATGGATTTTTGTATGAGTGTCCCTAACTGTAACTTTCAGAAACTACAAATATTCATAGAAATCTATGAAGCATTCGATAACGAGAATCGAATGTATAATCTCGCACTAGGGCCTCTGATCAAATTGTGAAAACCATAGTCGTTGGATCTAAATGAATCTTTCCGTTTTAATATAGCACAAAAAATATATCATTCTTGGGATTTGGAGTATTAGATTTTATATTTGGTACGTTTGTACATTTGTAAATGTATTTGCATGAAGATTTTTTAACCTTTTTTAGAGACATGATAGTGCCTTTTAGGTATGGGTTCTTTGTTGGTGTTAGTATCCTGTCAAAATCAAGCTATTAACGTTTATGCTTTTCAATCCTGTTTCGTAGTTTAGGTTTCCAAGCTGTATTGGAGTTTTTCTTAATTTTCCTTGAATTCTCTTAATATTTTTATTTTAATTTTATACCAACAATAAATCCCATAATCGATGGTTGAACAGAAATTTTAAAATTCTTTCTTAAATTCCACAATTATGTTACCTAGTGATAGCAAGTAACAACAAACATTCAGGTTGAATTATTTGACAAAAATTTTCAATACAGAATGCTTATTCTATATTAGCAATTATAAAAAAATATTCAATCGTAGCAGCCATTGAAAATGCTACAAACAACCATTTCAGGGTTGCCAATTTCTCTATACAATCATATGGGTAGTAAGGACTATCTTACCAAAGAAACCTGCTCATTTTTTGTCCTTGTTTCTTGAGAAAGCTTAGCTCAGTAGCAACAATTTCATGATAAAAGAGGACATGTTATTGAAAATATAAGTTTTGTATATCGTAAGTCCTTATTTTTAACATTACGTTTTTTACGAGTATAACTTCATCACACGCCAACTATTATTAGTCTGTTTTTTTTAGCATTAGAAAGAACAAAATTTGGGTACTTTATTGTACACACATAATGTAACAAGCAAAACGTAACATCGTGATAAGTTTACACTAAAAATACCTTAAGAAGCAGAAGCTGCAAACTTGTGGAACGAAACGTTGGTCAGTTTGACATGACAAAATTAAAAAGTACATGCCGATGTTGTAATACGTACCATATTAGGTGATTTTTAAAATGGTCGCTTAACATGGCCGCCATTTGCAACAATACTGGCAAATATCAGCGTCACTGGCATCACGAAAGCGATTGCGAGTACCTGTGCATTTATCTGTTTTGATTATTTTCATTGGTTTATTGTTAAGTTTCTATTGTTTTTGTTGAAGTTTTTTGTTAAAAGTTTTTGTTGTTATTGGTTATTTAATCTGTTCAACAATGGACGAGCCTGAAGCCGGTCCAAGTGGACTCCAGCAAGGTTAGCCACCACTGCTTGTTTGTTTACATAATTTTTAATGCTAAAAAAAATGGACTATAGAGGTAAAATCGTCAAATATCTTTTTTCCAGAAGTCTCTTTCTCTACTAGGGTCCTTTCCTTTACTCCTGATGACAAATGATGAAATCCGTCTAATTGTTTTCTACCTCAAAGAAAAGCCTATATTGTGATCATCAGCACAGTAAATATCATACTTCGTGGCTTTCAAAACATCGTTAATTCCTCTTACCTGATGGGTGAATTGAATCGTTTGTTCCTCTTACCTAGAAAAAGCATTTGTTATTCTTTTGCTAAAAACCTTCTCGCCTAAGCAAATAAATAACTTTAAACCTTTCTCTCCTCTTCTCCAAAATCCTCGATGCACACGAGCAGGTATACCTATTTTATTTATTTCCATTCCCCATCTCTCCCGTCCTGAACCTGGAATCATTACATCCACGGCTAAGATAATTGGACGGACTAGTAATCAATGGTATTAGTTTTGTATTTTGTCTTCGTAAATGTGGTCATGTCTATTTATATCAGTCCTAGCTTAATTGGCTCACATTCCTACAACGAAGGCAGCTAAGCAATGCATATTTTTTTCTATTTTCTTCAGTCATCTGGATACTTTAAATGAAAATTTCAATATCTCTGTAACATTCATGCCCGACAATTTCAATCTATCAATTCATTAGCACTCTCCACTCCTCTACGTCATTCTGGATATATGGCTAATTCCTTTACTCTTCATGCTATTCGACTTTGGAACAGCCTTTCAGAATCTATTAGAAAAACATCTAATAAATTTGCCTTTAAAAGACAGGTTCTGGCGTACCTCCTAGAAAGCTTATCAAAGGGTTAATCATCATACGTCACTACGTGCGTGTACATTTATTTTAAAAATTTATATAAGTATGTTAATTTTTTTAAATACCCAATAATAACTTTATGTAGTTGATTATTTGTTTTTAAGTTTGCTGCGTTCATAAGTTTTACTTTCCCTCAATAGTTTAATGGTATAAAATGCATTAAGCCATTTTATGCCATTCAACTATTGAGCGAATGCTTTAGGCTATTTTAACAATGGTATATTCTGATCAATAAAGTTTTATAGAGAAATAAAAAATAAAGATGTCAAACTTTTTTGTTTTGTTTTAGTTTCAATTAAAATTTTAGGAGAAAATAAAATAATATTATTACTTATTTCTCGCTTTCCCACTTAACCAATACCAAAATTGATTCCATTTTCTAATAAAGCTGAATATTTTAATGAAGAGAAGCGATTTTCCAACGTTTTTCTGAGAAATCAAACTAGTAGAACCGATCTCGTCAAAGAACTGTTCCAAAAATAATTAGTCGTAAATAATTACAAGTTAATAATAAATTACTATCTAATTTATTTCTTTGAAATTTTATACATCGAAAGAAAATTAGTCTTCTGTAATAATTGTATCATTTAAATGAGTAAGCAAAGCAAAAACGTAAAAATAATACAAATCTCATTTAATTCACAGCTAAATAAGGACTATGAGTAATGGACTTGAAAAAAATTATCATATTTCCCTCATCATTATATACTAGAAAAAGATGAGTTTCCTAACTAGTTTCGATTGCCGCAGTTAGGGATTGCAATTGCTGGATCCAGCATACAGCAATTCAGCTGGATCCAGCGCCTTTTTAAACATGCTGGATACAGCATACACTGCTGGATCCAGCGATGAGGATCCGCAAACGTATCAATTTTGCTGATCAAACACAACCTTGAAATTTGTCTTAGACAAGCTATAAAGTCATGGCACTTCCCTAAGCGTCGAGCTAGCTGAAGCACTACACACAGAATCGCAAAACGGCGCCTCTCCGAAATTACTGGTACGTTAGTATACTTGAAAAAAGTATGAAGAAGCAGTACAAAAACCTGGCTATTTTCCTTTGCCAAAAAAGAATGCGATGCGGCAGGAGATGAAACTTTGTTAAAACGAGTAAATAAACAACATATTGTAGAATTTGTAGAGCCGGTGCAATAAGATATCATGGAGTTAGAAGAGGATGGTCTAGATGATTAAGCAGAACCCGTGAAAATGACCTTAGAGCAAGAGCTTGAGATGGAACTTAAAAGAGAGAAGGAGAACTTTAATAAACAAAAGCTAAGTGGTCAATTAGATTACGAAAAGGTCCTGAGAAATTTTATGACAATTTTATGAGCGTTTATGAGACCGAAGGAGTGCGAGGTGAACATTTGTCTATGGTTTATGAGTATTTAATGACCCTAAAACCGACCAGTGTAGAGACCGAAAGGGCGGCAGCCGGCTACATATGCAGTTCTGTGCGAAGCAGGTTGGGAGATAAGACTATAGATAAAATTTGCTTTCTAAGGTCTTACTTTCAGAGAATTCAAAAAGAAAAATAGTCAGTCTCTTATCGTCAGATTTTAAATTGCCTAATTTTTGACGAGTGGAGACTGGAGAGAAGATTATTTCGGAGTTTCTTTTATTGAAGATTAAAATAGTATTATTATTATGGTCTTTTTTTGTAGTTAATTTTAAAAGAATTTGTAAGACCGATTGCTACTGATTATCCGTCCTACTTATCATTGAACATAAACGTAATAAGATATTGCTTACTTAGAAACATTATCTAAAATATTAAATGTTATATTCTATATGTTTGTTATTTAATTTTAAGTTGATTCTTTTGATCTCAAATGATTAAGAAACTAATAGCAAATTGATATAAGATATCACCAAATGAGTGAAAGATTTCATAGATTATCGTAAGAAGTACAAATAAATAAAAAAACTCTTAAAAATGTCGTCTTTTTATTTTCGATCCGCGCTGGATGCAGCTGGATTCAGGTCAATCCAGCAAGAATCCAGCTGGATTGAAAACGCCGCTGGATTGCAATCCCTAGCCGCAGTCTCAACGCACGCTGTTGCGATGTTTATTTCACGGCCTCATTCGTTCGAATGCTTGTGAACTTGATTAATATATAGTCACGTGACTTCAGTTTAATGAAATTTATAAAATGACAATACTTACTACTACAATTCTGATCGTTGTTGCCACCTCCCTCTACATTTTGAAATTATTGGCTTAATTCTAATCAAACGTTTACAATATATAGCTATTGATCGTTAAATATCAGTTGCTTGGTCAAAACGTAGTGATTACATTCTCTTCGACTCGGTCACACAACCGAATCGCCATCCGACATCCATTTATTGGATTTACCACAAGGGTAATATTACAGTTTTAATAGGACAGGATCACATTTCAATTCTTGGTTTTATGACTTCTACGTATTATGTTCAGGTAGATCAAAACTACCTACTGGCTGACTGACTAACTGACGTAAAATATTTAACCCTTAGCTGGTTTCAGGGGTCAATAATTACCCCAGGCGCACACATTTTCAAAGATATCTTTCCTGTTTAAAAACGTATACTCTTGCGCGTCGGTGTAATCTCACTACGTCGCTGGGTGCGGCGGGTGACGGACGCACGTCGCTCTACCATTGCTGGAAGCGGAGGTACGTACACTACAGGGGTCAAAAATTACCCCCGACACCAAAAGTGCTGTTTTTTTTGCGCGCGCATGTAACGGTTTTTTTGTTATTTTAGGAAAATATCGTTGCAATGACGGGGTTTCTGAATGAAAACCAAATTTCACAACTTCTGGAAGATGAGGATGAAGAATCTGATTTAGATTCGGCCCGGGCGACCACAACAGCAGTCTGTGATGATGAGCCGATTAGCGACTGTGAGGTCGCAGAGACCGTCAGCTGTTCCGAAGAAAGTGTTTTGGGCACAGATTCGGAATCTTCAAGTTCCAGCAGTGAGGAAGATGAAGAAACGGTACGAACTCCTGGATACTATAGGGGTAAGAATAGATTCAAGTGGTCTAAAAATCCGCCTAGCTCGTCGCGTGTTAGACAACACAATATCATCACACATCGTGCAGGCCTCGCTGGAGAAGCGCGTGAGAAAATGAATATGAAAGAGACTGAATCCTGGCAATTATTGATTCCTGATAATCTCATTGAAATTGTATGTTTGCACACAAACAAAAAGATTACTGAATTCACTGAAAAGTATTCAAGCCAGGGAGCGCATACTGATCATGTCAGTTTATTAGAAATGAAAGCATTTTTTGGACTTATGCTACTTGCCGGTGTTTTCAAATCTGGCCATGAAGATGTTGAGAGTTTGTGGGCCACAGATGGTACAGGTCGCGACGTATTTCGGGTAACTATGTCTCTAAAGAGGTTTTTATTTCTTTTATCAGCATTACGATTTGATGAGATCGATACAAGAGCAGCAAGAAAAGAAACCGACAGGGCTGCCCTTATTTCTGAAATATTCAACAAATTCATTGAAAATTGTCAAAAAAATTATAGCTGCTCGGAATACATGACTGTAGATGAAATGTTGTGCCCATTTAGAGGTAGATGTCTTTTCAGAGTGTACATGAAATCTAAGCCAGCAAGATACGGCCTAAAAGTGTTGTGTTTATGCGACGCTAAAACACATTATTTGTATAATGCGTTTATTTATACAGGAAAGACTGAAACAAACAGAAGAGATGGGCTTTCTATACCTACACAAACTGTTTTGACGTTAACGGATCCTGTGAAGGGGACTCATAGAAATATTACAGGTGATAACTGGTTTTCATCAATTGAGCTTGTTGACAAATTGAAAGAAAATGGATTGACTTATGTTGGAACTGTGCGAAAAAATAAAAGAGAGGTACCGCCTGAATTCTTACCACATAAAACCCGTCCTATAGGCTCTACTTTATTCGGATTTACCAACGACAAAACATTGGTGTCGTACGTTCCTCAAAAAAATAAAAGTGTTGTTATGATTTCCACCATGCACCACAATCAATCTACTGATACAAATAGCGGTAAGCCGGAAATCATAATATTTTATAACAGCACCAAAGGAGGTGTAGACACACTTGATCAAAAATGTGCAAATTATTCAGTGGCCAGAAGAACTCAACGGTGGCCATGCGTTATATTTTCGGCTATATTGAATATTTCGATGGTAAATGGTTTCATTTTATGGAAAGCTGCAAACCCAAATAAGCGCCTAAAAAGGAAAAACTACATAAAAAACATTGGAATTAACTTAGTTACACCTTTTGTAAAAGAAAGACAGAAAGAATCTTCAAATTTTGGGGCCGACCTAAAAAGGCGTATAGAAAATTTTATGAAAGAACACCAAGAGGAAAATGTGGAACCCGAACCAGATATACCTATTGCTGAACCTCAAATCAATATTCGCAAGAGAGGTAGGTGCTACTTATGTGATCGCAAAAAAGACGTAAAGTGTACCAAAAAGTGTAGCAAGTGCTTACTCTTTATATGTAAAGAGCATACTGCCAAAGCAATCACTTGTACCAAATGTTAGAATTTTAGGAGTAGATTTTAGACTTTTGATTTGCGTTGTCAGTTTTTTATTTTTTTTTTATTTTAAAAGAAGTTCCTAATTTTTGTTATTAAGATTATATAAGAAAACTATGAGAAAAAAGAAATTTAAGTTATGTTTACGTTTTTATATAATAAATAGTTCCTAAAGTAACAAGTGCCTAACTAAGTACAAAAAAATTAAAATATTTTAAATAAGTAAAAAAAAATGTGATTTATGATTGTAATATACCTTAAAAACTGATTGATCTCTAGATTCAAAGTTGTATTTCTATAAATAAAACAAAAAATTATAAAAAAAATGTTTTTTCATTTTATTTTTTTATATTTTTTTAGTGGGGTCATGTTTCACCCCCCGATACCAATAACGTTACTAATTTTAGCGAAACCAGCTAAGGGTTAACTTTATCCACAATCGCTATGCTGTCTTCTAAACCTACAAGGGTTAAATGAGTTTGATTACCTCAATCCATTAAAAAGATTGCATAAATGGATGGATATCGAAAATTAATATATAGCTAATGAATCTCAAATCGATTGAGGTATAAAATTCGATTTAATTTAAATAGGGATTTAATAACATAAATAGCAACAAGAATATCTTAATGATATAGCCGTTTCTAGTTTAATTATTTCTTGTAGTTGAAATTTTCCAACTGGTCGATTGGCTTGCATACCAGTTTCCATGGTAACGCCACTCCAAGGTCCAAGGTTCGATACCCTGCCGGGTCAATGTAAGAAACGAAACGGGTCTAGTTGTTGTGGTACCGTCGTTGTTTCTGAGTTCCATAACTTTAGCGCTTAAGCTACTTGGGTTCAGAACAATGTACGTGCTATTGTCAAATATACAAAAACTAGCAATTGTGCTAGTTGTATTTAGAATGAATATTGTTATTTTTTATATTTGACGTTCACGAACATTGTTCATTGAGTGTTTGCTTTCAATTAATTCGTTCTGAATGCAAATATTTTTCCATTTTAGGGTTCCGTTCCTAAAGGGTAAAACAGGACTCTATTACTAATATTTCGCTGTATGTCCATCCGTCTGTCTCAAGAACCGCGATAGCACAAATTATGTATTTCTGTTGCCGCTATAACAACAAATACTAAAATCAAAATAATATAAATATTTAAGGGGGCTCCCAGACAACAAACGCGATTTCTTGCCCTTTTTTTCGATATCAGTAATGGCAACAGGTAGGCACTTGACATATTTATAAAATACTCAGTTGTATTTTTAATAATAAATAATATGAAATTTGTGTACCTACTCTTGTTTACCTAGTAATGGTAAGGAACCCTTCGCTCGCGAGTCCGACTCGCACTTGGCCGGTTTTTTTAGTACTAAAGCAAACAATTGTTACAGTTTTAGGAATATTTATGTTGATCTAAAGAAAATCTGGCTTCCTTAGTCTTTCATAAAAAAAATTACAGAACAGAATTTATTTGTTATGTTTCACAAAAATTATATAATATTACAAAAAATAAATATATCTTAATTTTTTCTACCAGTAAGGCCACGAGGATGGAATTACAATCACTGTGACTTAAATACACTGTTGCTAAAAAAAATCTTAGCAAAAAATTATACAAAACATGTTTGCACATTGTGTAATGTGTACAACAATTTAGAAAAAAGTTCTTAAAATGTATACTTTCTAGAATCCAACTGTATTTGTACTATAAATAAGTTATGAAATCGGTTTCTTCGATAACACGTTATATTTTAACGTTAAAACTACACAACATGTTGTAAAATAAATAAAGTTAGTAACCATGAAAGTTTAAAGAAAAGTTAATTATATAAATAGCCTTCATTATATTCGTAGTCTTTGGCAGAAGAACCTTAATAATGTTTAAAATTATAAAATAAATGAATAATGGTCGAATTCTACCAATAAGCGACCACTAGTATATAGATATGCCTATTTTTGAAGTACACAACCCATATTCATTACACAAACATCTGCCGCTGCCGAAACTTAACCCGAACCCGGGACCGTTTGGCTTCGAAGGTAGGGTCACTCCCGATCGAACAAAACGGTCTCTGATTAAATTCGATGTTGGAATCCAACACGAATATATAAAATGCGAAACGATTATGTGATGGAATCGAAACGTGTATACCTAACAAGTAGCCACTCGGAATAACGTTAACCACGCGTGACAGTGCGTCGGCGACCGACCTCAATGGAAGGCTGCGCATTGTGGTGTGAGCAAAAGCCAACGTCCTTAAAATTAGGTCTTTAGGGTCCTCCTCCTAAAGACCTCTAATTTTAAGGGCGTTGGCTTTTGGCGTGGGCTTCAGCTAAATAAACCAACTAATTCGGCGTTTATTCTCTCTCGTTGTTTCATGTTTTGGTATGGATTGCACATAAGTTAAAACCATTTTGTGTAAAATATCGAAGATTTTACCAACGTAAATAGGAAATGCGATTTTTTGACATAAATTACTACCCATTTTAACCCCAGCTATATTTTTTGTAGATTTATAAATTCTATCCATTCTCTGTTTGTTTCTATTACGAATTTAATTTCCTTGCTGATGCCTTTATATTGTTAAGTTTAAACGTAATAAAAAGTTACCTAGTTAAAACCTAGAAGTAATTTTTATAATACCATTACAAAATGGATATAAAATCCCACATTACTACCATCTCGATTATTTTTTGTTTTCCATTAAACAGAATTTGAATATAGGCAGATTCGTTTGATTTGCTTTTTCCCAATCAGTCAGTACGAACTTAGGAACTACTACAATATTCTAATCAGTTATAAAATAAGCTTTAATGTACATTTTGAGATAAGTGTCAGGTTTTTTTTTATAATTCTGGGAGATGTTAATTAATTGAACTTGAAATTGTTACAATTAAAATTTAGACATTTTTTATATATATTTTTACGTATTTTATGCATTTTTCGTTGCGATCTTGTAAGATAAATTATTATAATAGAAAAATACCAGAAAAAGTCGAGTCGAGTCACAAGTGAATTCTTAGGCGAGAATCGAACCCACAACCTTTGGAAATCCGGTCCAATGCTCTCCCAATTGAGCTACCCAGCCTTGTGACCTGCTATCGTTGTTTCATCATTGAAAGGAACATCCTCTCGTATACGAAAAAAACATTTTAACAAATGTTTGCAATTTTTTTTAAGTTTTATATTTTGTATCTTATGTATACCTGTATGTTATCATATGTATATACCTGGTATCCTTTATCCGTAGCCTGTAGTATGTAACTTAGCATAAATTGGGAAGCTTACAATTACCATAATCCCATTTGGTACTTATTCACGAATTCACATAATTTGGGTATTATTTAGGTAGGTAGGTCCTGACTCCTAAGACAAGAACTCGTAAATAATGGGAAGTTCGCTAATATTTTACAGATTTATAAATTAAGCTTTAATTTACATTTTGAGATGTGTCAGGATTTTTGTTATTATTGTGGAAGATGTTGCTTAATTGAGTTTTCAATAGAAAACTTTAGTCTTTGTCATAAACTTCTAAGAAATTTCTTAATTTAATCAATCTTAAGTTAGGACAAGAATTTATTGCAAATAACACAAGAGGTATATTTAAATGGGTTCTTATAGTTGATTCTTTTCTTAATTATTCAGACGAAATAGATGTATACAGGAAGGTGTTAGTGGATATGATTACCTTCAGTATCATAAGTCGCCTTTTACGACACATTCTTTTTGCGTCAAATGACCCTTTTAAAATTGAATTAAAACCAATTTTTTTTCTTGTTGTATATTATATAATTAAAATTTAATACATAAACTATTTTGAATCGTTACTTGAAAAAAAAAAGGTTTTATTCTTGTACCAAATTGCTTAACTGATATATTTTTCGCTAGACATTTTGTTAAATGTTATATGTAACATTTTAAAGACGGGTCATTTGACCCGCTTTGGTAAGAATAGGAATACATGAAATATCGGTAGGTTTAGTGTTAAGTGTGAATGGATAGTGTTGTTCTTCTCCACTAAGCACAGCGAATTTATTCATTTTAAATAGTGTCATATAACTGATACATTTAGAGCAGATCAATCTAACCTCAAAAATACTTTAGAATTATCAAAGAACATGCGTTCTATCGTCGTACTGTGAAAACTCGTAAATCTTATCATTTACAAACATATCTAAACTTTCCTTGGATCTAGTTTTTTTTATAAAAGAAAGTTTCTGAAAACCCGCAAATGAAACCTGGGCACCTTGCCAAAAGGACAAGAACCGTTCAATCAGCTTTGTTTAATTCAACTACATTGCTACTCAAAGTCGTATTCTGTAATAAGGTATTAAAACAAATTATTCTTTTCTAGATGAATGTATTTCAATCGAAATTTATGGTGTTTTCAAAGTTTTGAGTTTGCCTTAAACTCTTCGCATTAAATTACTTACTTTTTAAATAGACAAATTAAGTGTGTGTTATTAAAATATCAAATGACATTTTAAGGTGTGGTTGAAAATAATTTTACAGTTTGTTACAACTGTATATATACTTAGGTACCTACTTGTTGTATAACAATACAATACATATAATCACGCCTCACATTTTCCAATAGATTTATATCTATTGAAAAAGTGAGATTATAATGTAACTCATATTTGAAATAAGTAAAATTAATAGAATACCGAAACCCTTGCTCCAAATTTAATGAAACCACATAATAAACAATGAAATATTATTTTCTTTTCGTGTTACCATAAATTAATTTTCATACTCGTATTTACACAAGACGCGCATAATAATTAAATTTTAATTTTGTGTAACAAATATTTTAGACACATTTTATCAGCAAAAAGTGGTACAAACATCACCGGATAGTCGGCCTACTTACCACATGCCACAAAATCAATGGTCTATGCCCCAAATCACTCATATTATCGATAGCACTATCTTTAGTATCGATAGTGAAATACGTTATAATACTACGTTAACCTATTTATATAATACTATCGATAGTATGTATTGTAAGAACTAGATCGATAGTATTGGTATAATTTCGCTAGCGATATTATTATTAGTATCGTGTGATTACGTCGATAATATCGATACTATCCATAGTAACATGACGTATGTCAATATCGATTGTATCGAAATTATCAATAAAGATATAAATATCAGTGAAAAAAAGGCGATTGAAATACTTAATGGTTAAAGTATTTATGTATTTAAATATTTGTGTTTATATCATGTAAATATTCATATATGTATGTGTATGTATGTGTGTGTATGTATGTGTATAGATATGTATGTATGTGTAGATGTATGTATATGTGTATGAATGTGTCTGTATGTATGTAAGTATACACGTATCAAATTAAAATTAATATGATTTATTATAACATTATTAAATATTATTATATAATTCCTTCTTTTTTTCTTTGTGGTTTGGATTTTTTTTAAGCTTATTTTATTGTCAAATTGTTAGTTTATTTTAAATAAGTCACATTTCTAATGCACTTTTTTGGGATTATCTATGTAACTTAATCGAAGTTTATTCTGTTTGCCTGACTGTCTTTATTTGTTTTTTTTTTTAATTACTTGTGACACGTCCAAAAATATTATGGATGATTTTGGGGGAAATCTGTAATTAGCTTTACCATAGATTTATTACTAATTAGGTTAAATGAAATTGTTACGCTGTTGGTTTTTCAAAAATAAAGTAAATAAAAAAATAAATAAAAAAGATAACGCTATCGATGGTGGCTGCCATCGATAAATCTATAGTCTATTTTTCTGCAACACTATGCCAAAATTGTGCAGGCACCCTTTTAGCTAGCGACATTTTTGTCCACCCTACTAAATCTAATCAAGACTCTCGTACTTTTTGCGTTTAGCAAGTATACTGTTAATGAACTATATCACAACAGTCAATTTCAACACTTTTGCAAAAAAGTTATTTGAATTTATAATACCTATGTACTATTCTTTTATAGATGAAGGTTTCCTAAAAAAATAAAATAAAAATAATTATAAAAAAATAAATACATTTTCGCCAGTCGGAAAATATAAAGCAAACTTCATAGGGGGTTGTAGAGAAGGTGTTCAAGGTTCAAGGACCTCGAATCACTCCCCAAAAAATCTGATTCCATCTGTGTCAAAACTTAAAATTGTGCCAATAAAAATTTGGGTAATTATTCTTTTTAAGTTTTACAGTTTGCACTTTATGTATCCCTGAATGATATTATATATCTAGTATCCTGTATTCGTAACCTATAGTATGTAACTTAGCATAAATTGGAAAGCTTACAATTACCATAACTCATTACTTATTCACGAATTTACATTATTTAGGTAGGTAGATTCGTGTCCTGTTTGACTCCTGAGACATGTTGCATTTTTTCCTAGAAAAAAAATCTTTAGATATTAATTCTAGTACTAAAATATTTAATTTAAAAATTATAATATTTTGTTAGCATTTCTTTTGTCGTTTATTGTTTGATACGTATAAAAGTATCAAATACGAAAATATTACAAATTACCTTAAGAAACGCTTGGAAAAATTCAACGGGTCTGCCAAGGTCTGTCAACTCAATTAGAAGAGCATTCGCTTGGATAGTGAGAGATTGTGATGACACTTGGTTCTTAAATGAGAGACAATTTTTTGTAACAAAAAAAAATAGAATCTGATTTTAATGGAAACAAGGCCAGGGTGAATTAGCACCATATGGGTTAACTCGTTCAATCGTGGATACTGTCTTGCCCCCGGGCTTGATTGGGATCAAAAGCGAACGCATTCTAAATAAAAAAAAGAAAAAAATACATTGCACAGTTTCTACAATCATTTAGAAAATTTTATCAACATTGGCAAGCAAGCAGCGCTAAGTAGCTAAGTGATATGTTTTACAAGGTCTGCATACTTATTTTATTTGAATGTCAAAATGTTTAGTCATACCTGTTTATAATAGGTAGCAGATGAAAAAAAAGTCATATGAATAAATGTCACTTGAAAAAAGCTTTTGGTCATCGTCATCAGCTTATTAACGATATTACCTGGGGCAAAGGCCTCCTTATGAATATAAACAATGTAGATAAAATGGTACCAAATGATAATATGCAGACAAGGTGGAAGATTAGTATACAAAGCTATAGTAAGGTTGCGTATAAGGAAAACAAATGAAACACAGGACTGCCATTAACACGTAATTATTGCCATTAGTACGTGTTTAATCGTAATAGACAACAGTGCACAGAGCGTGTACCACTCTGTCATCGGTAATTACATACCGTGTTGGTGTAGGCATGTCAATGAAAGACGGCTTCCGAGCAAACACTAATTTATTCACTGCATTTGATATCTCTTCATTACAAATATTATTTGTGTACCTTCCACATCCTCTCTCATTCATTTTATTTGATAAATAAGAACAAGCAAAACAAAAAAAAATGTTTACATGCATTTACCAAATATTGCATGATAAACTGCCAAGATTTATAACAACTAATTACATTTCAATTTATACACTATTAAAAATAAGGCTTACGAATGGTCTCAGAAAACCAAATGAGTTTTAAAAGAAAGGGAATCGACCAACTTTACTAAGTACAAGCACAAAATAACGTAAGCACCTAGTTAAATTTGAAAACATTTTAGACGACCCTTTGGTGCAACGGTAGCGATCCTGCCTTTCGCATCGACGGTCCTGGGTTCAAATCCCGGAAGGGGCAGATGTTTGTGTGACGCATACGAGCATTTGTACCCGAGTCATGGGTGTTTATATATTTTTCTGTGAATATTACATATTTATGTATCATATATGTATGTATATCCGTTACCCTAGTATCCAAACCACAAGCCTCACAGCCTCACAGTGCTCACTTTGGGCTCGGCTAATTAGTGTGAATGTAAGAAATATTTATTTATTTATTTATTTAAATTATCACACACAAATATATATAATAATGTAACAATAACAGCATTGGTTTGTTCATAATAAATACACATTTAATATCAAATTATAGGGATATAACTCGAAATTGAATTCAATTCATTAAACATCATTATACAGGAATAAATAAAATAACATCAGTACCTAATACAATTTCAAGATATTTGTTTGTATAAAAATATTTCAATAATTTGGCAAATTAAAATTAATAACATATATTGGCATTTCTGAAAATTGCACTTTACATGAAACTAGAACACTAAAATTCCTTTAAATATTATTGTGAAAGTAAGTAGAAATATTTATCTTAGTGAAGATTTAGAATTGGTGAAACCTCATCTATCTGTTGTCCTCACTATCCTGCCACAACAAGTGACACGGTTATTTTTGCAAATAATTTTTAACTCAATATTCCTAGAGTCTACACATTTGTGGTCATGATACCATCGTAAGCCAGATCGTAGTGCGACATGCCCTGTCGGTTCGGGGAGTCTTTTAAAAAAAGAGTTATAGCACGCTGTAACTCAAATATGATATTCAAAAGAGGACTATGCTATTAAAGGTTAAAGTTATTAGAGTATTTTGTAATGGTAATAAAATACATGATAGCATAACTTCACAAGGATATAATAGTGGTATTAACGGTCATTTTGGTAGGTATTATTATTATAGAGCAGAGTTTATTACTACCGACCACGTTTAGAAGGCCATCAATTAGTAAGGATTTTTCTCTTGTAACCTTAGTATGCCTATAAAGACGAATTAGTGGTAAAGGTTTATTATTAAAAGCAACTACAATGGTGTCAAATAGATCTTTGACTCATTGTTTAAAACTAAACCGTATTGTTTAAGTGTTAATTTATAATTTAGTTTATCTTAAAAAAAGTTTCTCAGTCTTTTCTAGACACCATCAACAGAGTACATATTCTTTTAAATGTAATAAGTATTTTACAGTTATAATACGTGAAGATTTTTTTATCTGTTAAGTGTATGGTTCTTATCTCATCTTTAATGTGCCTACAAAAATGTATCAATATTATTAACAAATAAGACATTGAAAAGTTATTTTGTAATTTATACACTAATTCTCAATTTTTTTAGGTTAAGTGCAATGACAGATCATACATAGGATAATATAAAATTAATATAAATATGATATGTTTATATGTAGTATTTCGTTGTATACAAGAGATTTTGTTTTAAATATAGATTATATTTACCTACGTTAAACACAATTTTTAAATAAAGTCTCCCTTTAAAGGATAAATTTTATTTAAAAGATAATCAACAACGTTTAGCGTCGTCGAGAGATTATAATGTCTTTGGTTGATTAAGAGAGTTATAATCCACTTAAGATATTCTACTATAGTGGAGAGTAAAATACTGGCTTTAGCCAGTTTAGTGTCATTGAAGTTACATCATAGTTACCTTACACCAAAACCGAAAATCTAAATCGCACGAAACTGCTATAATCCTTTTAGGTACTTTCGCTGTTGTTATTATCCTAAAATGACTTAAAATTTGTGAAAGGGTTGTATAACATTCGTAGAGTTTGGTGCTATTAAACTCTCATTTAATAACGGCGTAGAACGTGACGGTACTCTAGTTAATATATAATATTTTCAAAAAGCTCCCAACAAATTTGATTTCAAACGACTGTTTCGCGATCTCCTTATGAATTCTCCGACCTTATACACTTAATCTCACTTTTATATATATCTAGTTTAGTGTGTATATACACTCAGAGGCACAATTAACCGCCCACCCGGCTAAAGTGGAATAACTTTGTTTACAATATCGAAAAGCTTATGACGTTGAATGACAATTTGTTAAGTGGGCAGTTTATGATTAATAGAGAGAATTATTACCCTTTTTTTTAAAGAAACCCTCAAGTCTGGGTCACTTTTATTGAGTTCAGTGGAATATTGATTTTCGAACTGATTCTTTTGCACGTACATAAAGTGTTGCTTGTGAAGTTTTTAAACAAATTTCTTTGTTCTTAAGTTGTGGCAGAGTTTATCATTTGCTTCTTACTCAGTAAAATGCCATTGGGTGCAGTTGATGCAGCTAGAGCGGTGGCGCTTTTCGATGCTGGGTATAGCCAGCGTCATATAGGCCGTATGCTGGGATTTCCTCGAACCACGATACGAGATGCCATCCGACGATACCGAGAAACTGGATCTTACATCAGAAGACCCGGACAAGGTCGAACAAGGTGCACTTCTGAGAGAGATGACCGCTTCATTGTATCCAATGTTTTAAGAAATCGCTTCACTACGGCTCCGGAGGCTCGTAATCGCCTATTTGAGGTACGAAATGTAAGTGTTAGCGTTAGAACAATCAGAAGAAGGCTCGCAGAGCGTAATTTGACTGGTTTCTGGCCGGCTCGAGTACCCGCGTTGACCACAGAGTACCGGAGAGCTAGACTTCGATTTGCTCAACAATACCGAAATTGGACAATGGAGCAATGGAAGAAAGTTCTCTTCTTTGATGAGTCAAGAGTAGCTTTAAGAGGTCCTGATGGACGACAGCAAGTGTATCGACGGCCGGGTGAGCGGTTTGCACAGTGTGCTGTAGTCGAAACAGTGGGCTATCAAGGTGACTCAGTAAAGGTATGGGGTAGAATTTCTTATGAGGCTCGTACAGAGTTGGTTTTGTTTGAAAAAGGCAGTGTAAATGCTCAGAGGTATGTGGAAGAGGCCTTAGAACCGCATGTTATCCCTTTTGCCACATTTATTGGAGAAGATTCATTTTTAATGCACGACAACGCCCGTGCTCACATCGCTAGAGCGGTTACGAAGTACCTTGATGCTGTAGGTATACCACGGCTACCATGGCCAGCTCGGAGCCCAGACCTTAACCCTACCGAACACGTTTGGGACAATCTCAAAAGGCGGGTACGAAGTCGGATTTCCGCTCCTACCTCCATTAATGAGTTGAAGATTGCCTTGATGGAGGAGTGGAAGAATAAACCGCATTCAGATATTCAAGACATTATGGATGGTCTTCCAAACCGACTGGAAGAGGTCATAAGAGCCAGAGGAGGCAATACTCATTATTAAAAGTTAGGTTTTTTTATGTAAACATGAAGTTTTAGCTTGTTTGTCATCTCCTTTAATTTTGTTTCTTAAACGGTAATTTCAAACTTTTCCAAAATAAAAAAAAAATAAAGCAAAAGCAACTGAATTTTTTCACTTATTACATTTTAAATTATCCAATTTATTAGATTGTTAAGAAAAAAAGTCATTCTAAAATTATTTTTTGAAATTACACTGAAAAATGTAAGTGGGCGGTTAATTGTGCCCCTGAGTGTATAAATATATATATAAATATGTGTGTGTGTGTGTGTGTGTGTGTGTTAATCTATGTTTATGTAGTCTACAACTATCAGTTTCTAACTGTCCGGTTGACTGGAAGAGAATGCCTATTGACATTAAGTCCGCCACTTGTACATATTTTTTTGTGTGTAACAAAGTTTAGATAAATGATCTGAAAACTAAATTTACTTTAGATTTTGGTAATTCTTTGAAACAGCTTTTCTCGCTGGCGGACGCAACAACCTTTAGCATTTTAAGAGTACAAGCAACCACTGCCTCTACACTTACTGTAGAGATATTCTTCTTTGATAGTTACAGTTCTCATACTAAATTAGTTGTGCTATATGTTTATGTCATTAGTTATCTATATAGCTCTGAACAACAAATCCATTGTAAATTAGAAGTAGCATTGTAAGCCTTCAAACCTGCAATCCATGTTTAAATGTTTGTTTGGTATAAACACGTAGGAAGAGGGTGAGACTTTATGAGTGAAAAGGGAGATAACGAGATAACTAAATTATTAGTTAGCTAGTTAAAACTAATGAAAACATATTATTATACAAGAAAACTCATGAAAAGATGTATGTAGTAAGAAATGATGCATGCATTTCTAAAGATGCCTTCTAATATTGCGACAGTAAATTTATTTACTTTCATTTATTGTAAACTAGCTTCCGCCCGCGGCTTCGCCCGCGTGGTGTTTTGATAAAAAGTAACTTATGTTCTTTTTCAGATTTCAGACTATCCATATTCAATTTTGTAACAAACGGCTCAGCAAATTAGCCGTGAAACAAATATTTACACAGTTACAGTAAATAAATTTGAATATTAATGATTATATTAAAAGAACGGTATAGATTTGGGTATAGCATTTGATTAAAAGAGAGTAGGTATGTTTAAAAAAAATAAAAAATAGCTGTTTACAGTAGGTATAAGGTACCTATGTATTCCGTTAAGTGGCAGAAAGTACCTAGGAAAGTTTATTGGTCCCTTATGTCCAAGAGACACTTTACAGGGGCCAGCGTCACGTTGTGTACAAAAATATTTTAAAATGACCTAATTTAAAACATTTTTGTACACAACGTTTGCTGTTTTGTCATTATTTATTAAAATGTGGAGATTGTTTGGACTCGACACTCGCGAGCAGGCCACGTACAGTTGGCCATGCGAAAAACAGTTTTTCTCTAAATGGACACCTGCTACTTTAAGTGTTTGATCATTTCCGTTCCGTTCGAATTTCGGGAATTCCTTTTGTAGAATTTCACCCCCACAGTGGTAATAATTTCAAAATGCTAGAACAAACGATTTTTGTTTCTTATTTAGTGCCTAAATACAAAATGTAATGTTTTTATCTTCAAAATGACGAACTTCATACAAACTTTCAACCCCTATTGCATCCCCTCACAGGTCAAAATTTCAAAAACGCTACAACAAATTGTTTTTTTATTTCTTATCAAGTTCCTAAATATAAAGTTTCATAGTTTAATCCCCAAAAATGACAAAATCCCATACAAACTTTCAACCCTTATTTCACCCCCTCACTGGTCGAAATTCCAAAAATGCTAGAACAAATGTTTAATTATATCTTATCAAGTGCTTAAATATAAAGTTTCATGGTTTTATCTTTTAAAATTAAAAAATCCCATACAAACTTTCAACCCCTATTTCAACGTCTTCATCCCTTTTTTTCGCAATAAAAGGTAGCCTATGTTCTTTATCAGAGACTAAAGATTGTCTGTGCCAATTTCATCAAAATCGGTTGAGAGGTTTAAGCGGGAAAGCGTAGCAGACAGATAGACAGACAGACAGACAGAGTTCTTTCGCATTTATAATATTAGTAGGGATAGACTTAGGCAATTCACGATATCGTTAATTCATAAATAAATTAATTATTCCATATCGTGGCCTAGTTAACAACAAAATGAGTCATGAGTAGTGTGTGCCGAATAACTTCGCTACGCTCTACTCTTATACCCGTTTCTAAACACAAGGAGGGATAATCTGACGACGTTTGTGCTTAGTGACGTGACCCGTGCTCAAGTTGTTTACAGGTGAGCTATGCACCTGTATATGTATATGTATAGAAAAAATAGCGTATGACGACGCCGTTTTCAATAATTTCGGCGGAGCGAAATTGTAATTAATTTTGCTGCAGACAAACAAAACTTTCCGTTTCAAAATGTCAATTCATAACTTTACTTTCCGATTTCATTTCTAACCTACAATTCATATTGTCGTTTAGTAGTCTAAATCAATAAAAAACCATTTATTTACAATATTTATGTGGTGACTTTTCTTGTAAGTATATATAATATCTAGGAATTGCAATCCATAAAAACGGATCCTCATTCCTATGATAATTTTGTCATTCATTAGATAGATTCATCAAATTATGGTGTCTGTCATAAATATAAGACTTGTTTGTTAGCATTCTCATTTTCAATCTATTTACATTTTCATTCACAATAATATTGTGATCTTATTTCTCATTTCAGTAAATTACGCAAGTTTAATTGTATCAGATTTTATTAAATTACTAAAACAATTTGAAAATAAACAATCTATCTGTGAAAGTGAAATCTAGAAAGACTGAGCCAGCGTAAGTCATAAAATTTTCCTAGTTACCTAAACTACTAGATTTTAATTGTTTTCTCGTTGTCTAAAGTTGATTTTAAATAGGTATATTATGTGTAAATAAATAATTCATTTCATTCAGTTTAGACTGAAATGCGAAAGGCAGGATCCCTAATCATACCTGCTCTCCTACCATCATCTTTTAGTGCGATTCAAGTTCGATTGTCAAAGTGTGGCACCGCTATACGCGGTCTATAGTGGCGTCTCTTTTTAACAGCTAAACTTGAATCGCTATAAGACGTGATGGTAAGGCCTCTGTATTAGGAAGTAACCGCTCTTCAATTCCGGTTTAACTAAGATATAGGTATGTATAGTAAGTAAATTATAAAAGTTAAATGAAAATGCATGCTAAATTAACTGAATGTTTAACATTGTGTGAATAAATGTTGTGTGTTAGTGTGCCTTTCATGTGTGTGTGTTATAGTTTGGTGTATTATTATGTATTATTTGGTGTGTTATGTTTATGATGTATGTTTGTGTGTTAGTGTTATATACAGGTTAATAGTTTAAATAATGTCAGTATTTTAATCAATACTTTTAAATAGAGATTCTATTTGCAAATTATTTTGGGCGCTTAGAAAGTCTAGCAGAGATTCATTATGTGAATTAATTAAATGGGTAAATATTTAGTTGTTTATTCATCACGTAACACAAATAAACAGTCCGTTCATAATATTGTCTTACAGCAAAAGTTGTTTTAACTCCGGTATCGGAATAACTCTATCCTTATCTCTTTTATTCGTAATATTTGGGTCATACTTTAATCGATCTACGTATTTTCATTATAGTATTAATTTTATGTAATTTTTTAACGGACAGAAGTTCACAATGTGAATATAGTGCATCGGTTGAAAACATAATGGGCAAGAAGTGAATAAAGACCTTAACATTCTATTTTAATTTCTAAAAACATTGTTTACGTAGCCCCACCCTTTACAGAAATACAATAGCTGAGTACTGATTGAGTCAATGCAAAGTAGATTATATTTGCAAGTTTCTTATCAGTAACATACTGGATCGTCTTAAAATCTACACAAGTTTTCTTACTAATGTTGCTGTAAATAACTCATTAACCGATTCGTTGCTGATGACACGCCTGTCATGCTATCACTTTTTTTGCGTGTGGCGTTAGCCACTGAAACCGTGTCATTTTTAAATCGATGATAATCCCTGTAAATCAAGTTTTAGGGAAATCAACCTGGAATAAAACTATCTTCATTTTTCACGTAAATCAACCTCATAGCCTTCGTTTCTGTATGTAGCAACGAATCGGTTAAGAATTCAGTTTAGACTGAAATGCGAAATTCATCCTGATTGTTATTTGTATTACTTGTGTCTGAATAAAAATGAATTCTAATTTGAGAGTTGTCGTGGGGTTGAGTTCTTTTGTCGATAGAGAAACATATACAGTTAATTTAATATATATTGAGATTATGTAGATGTTTGTTTAACCAAAAAGCAACCAGAACAAGTCCTTTCTCTGTTAATCTACGTTCGTCCTCCCATGAGTCTCCAGAGAATACTATAGCTGTATCATCAGCATACTCGTATGTAAATAACTTTGCTTTCGTGATGTTTAATTACCAAGTATTTATTAAGTCTTTATATTATTATCCACATAATTGAGAATATTAAAAACGAGACCATATTTTATTAAAAATAGTGTTTTAACTTTAACAACAATTTATTTTTTAGAAGCTGCAGTATTTGTAAACGATTCACTATCATAAACTTGTTAAAAATGAACATAGAAAGCATAAAATTATTCTCCCAAAATCAAAACTGGAGTCATAAATAATTGCCATTATTATAAGACTACCCAAATCTCTAATAAACTGCCAACTTCAATAGAGAAATTATAGCTCTCGGCAAAAGTTACAAACATAACTAATAGAAGACTTTTACTACTCAATAGAGAGTTCTTTAATGATGAAATGAAATATAAAATATTGTGTTCGACGCAAACTATCGCATAACAGATGTGTTTATTTAATTAAATTAATATAAATAAATAAATAAATATTTCTTACATTCACACCCATTAGCCTAGCCCAAAGTAAGCACACTGTAAGGCTTGTGTTATAGATACTAAGGTTACGCATAGACAGACATATATGATACACAGATATATAACATTAATAGAAATATATATAAACATCCATGACTCAAATGCTCATATTCATTATACAAACATCTGCCCTTTCCGGGATTCGAACCCAGGACCGTCGGTGCGAAAGACAGGATCGCTACCGTTGCACCAAACGGTCGTCGTAAATTGTAATATTGTTAGTTGCTATTATTATCACATAAATACCTATATGTACTAGTGTATTATAATAATATTGTGTTAGCTTTAATATAAAATTGGTTAAGGTATTAAGCAATAGGTATTATAATTTTAATTTTTATATACAATTTTGTTTTTACTACATTTTATAACATAATTAATAATTAATTAATAATGATAATCTTCATTAATGCCATACATAATTTACAAAAAACATAGTTAACTTTAATAACCGCAATAGTCTATGACTGTGTCGCAGTTATTAGCGCCCACCTCGAATTTGTACATTTAATCATTAACACACTATAAGACTATTAAATAAATTTTACCTAAATGTGTTTGTGTGTGTATGTGTGTGTGAGTGTGATTGTGTGTGTATGTTTGGGTGAATAAAATACCTACAAATATCATTTCACCAAAAGCTCAATAGCTTCATATTCTTGACTTAATAGCCACTCATTTAAAATAAATTTACATTTCCGGTAAGATTGCTCATAAATATTTAATATAATTGATTTTATTGTATAATATCGAGCTCAGGTATATATAATGAAGTCTAGCTATGTCATTAGTACATCTTTCAATTTTAAATACTCTGTTTGACCGGCGTATGTTATTAGATAGATTGGAATCGAATTCACAGGACAGATGCTTGCGTAAGATGACGTTATTCAAAAATAGCTTTCGAACTGAAAGAACCTTCCATAGTTCGTAAAGTTGCTTGGATGGATATCGTAAAGGTTTGAAAGCCATTACTTTTAACACTGCCCGTTGAGCACGTTCCAGTTGCAAAAAATGTGTCTTTCGCGAGGCACCCCAGACAGTAATGCAGTAGGATAGTATGACTGCGCTAAAGAAAGGTAGATCAGCTTTAGGGTACCATGATCAGCACTGCCACGCAATTTGGAAAAGACGAAGATAAGTTTTCTAATGCGACCCGTGAGGGACCTAACATGCTCCTGCCAAGTCATTGCGCTGTCGACAATAATACCTAAGTACTTTACATGATTAAGCCGTTGTATTGAAGTGCAATTGTTTACAGTACAAGAGCTTTGACAAGTTGATGGACACCTATTCTTATGTGAAATAATCGAGAAAGAGCTATCAGGTTGCGATTTAAGTCTTGGTGCAAATGTTACAAAGCAAGTTTTACTGTGGTTAAGGTGTAACAAGTTATGCAGTAGCCAAGCCTCTACCATCCTAAGAGCATTCTCAGCGAAGACTCTAGTCTCATCCCAGCTTTTGCCATTAACGAGAATTGCCGTATCATCAGCGTACGTTATTATTCTACAGTTTGGAAGAGACAGCTGACACAGTCCATTTATGTAAATTAAAAACAGGGTGGGGCCAAGCACACTACCTTGAGGAACACCAGAGGTAATTGACCTCTCACAACTCTTGACACCATCAATCATGACACTCTGATATCTATCGCTAAGATAACTCTTAAACATATCAAATACCACACCACGGATTCCTATGAGTTCGAGTTTATTTAAAAGGATTTTGACAGAGACAGTATCAAAAGCCTTAGAAATATCTAAGAATAGGCATAAAGATTTTAGTTTATGGTTAAGATTTTGAGCAATTGAACCTGTCAATTCTAAAACCGCGTCTTCGGTAGATTTGCCTGCTCTGAAGCCATATTGGTTAGCTGAGATTACCTGTTTCGATTTGAGAAAGTTTATTAATCTTTTGTTTAAAATTTTTTCTAATATTTTAGACAAGAACGAAAGAACAGATATTGGTCTGTAATTAGAGATATTGTTTCTGTGAACAAGCGCTTTTTTAAATACAGATGGAAATATACCAGAAGACAGACAAAGGTTGAATATGTGGTCTAGTACAGGTAAAAGGATATGTCTTCTGGCCCTAATAAGTGATGCGGGAATTTCGTCCCACCCGGTTGCAGTGTTAAGCTTTAGACTCATAATAATGGAATCAATTTCGGCTTCATCGGTAGGAAATAAGGCCATCGACTCCTGGGAAACTGGGTAAAAAAAGGATTCCATCAATGGCGGAGGTAAAGCATCAGCTGAGGCTGTTAGATCAGACGCCAGTCTGTCATTCACACTCAGAAAGAAATTATTGACTGCATTTACCGATGTTAGTGGATCACTAAACATAGTCAAGAGTTGGTTGGATGGACTTTTTCTACTTAGGTTAGTAATATTTTTCACAACATTCCAGGTAACTTTAATGTCTTTTTTATATTTTTGAAACTGTGACCGCTCATATTTCTTTTTTATACTTTAATTAAAAAATAACAGTATAAGCTCAGTCTCTGTCAATCTGTCCTTAATAATATTTTTACTTATCATTTGTCATCTATCATCTGCATCGAATAAACGTTGGGCAAGGAACTTGTGCTGTAAAGTGGTTTATAAGTTATGTTCTCTGTCGCTCGCAGGAAGTTAAACTGTTTAATCACGTGGGTATATGATGACGACGTATGGACTGTCCCTTATTCTTAAAAAAACTAAGATTTATAGGTATATCTTACAAGTTTCCGCATGATTCTAAATTATTCTTAACCCATCAAAATAGTATTATTGTAAAAATCATACTTTTTGTATAATTAATTATTTATGTGCAGTCACAGAGTAGAAATGTAAGTGTTTCATATTTATAACATCGTCAACTTTTTATGACTATCTTATGCCCACAGAAACTTATGTATCTATTGTGTGACGCCAACGATACTTCTATTGTATAAAGCAAACATACTGTCATATTCTCAGGGAATAATACTTCATGGATCAAATTGCACGCATTGTAGATACACCAATATTTGTTTTCTATTATTTTATCCAATGCCATAGTACTTATTGAGCGAAGCTCTCTTTTAGGCAACTCACAAATTTCGCTTGTCTCCCTCCTGCTACTTAACGGTTTAACTGATTCGAACGAATTTTGGCATGAACATACATGATTATAACCTGATGGACATAGGTTATGTAAAAAAAATTTAGACTTTACCATGGAGGAATAATCACCGAAAGAAAAATTCAAAAGCTGATCACAGTCAAACTGCTGATACTACATTGATGAAATTTAGCGCCAAAACTAACATCGTGGTCGCGATAAATGTGCAAAAAAAAGTTTTGAACTCGGACATACCATTGAAGAAAATCACCCTTCAAAAATCTAATTGCTTCACACAGTATTTGCAAACAGCAGCATGTATTGCAGACCTAGTATACAATACAGGACACAAATGTTGACTTAAGCTACTGTTAAAATTTTTATTCAAAAATAACCTTAAAAAAGGAAAACAGGCAACTAATATACAAACTCCTACTGAGGAATAAAAAGAAAAAAACCATAATGCTTGCTTGTTTAAAATGAGCCAGTTACCTGGAAACATTGCTTTTTCTCTTATAATTGAATATGCAATTTCGAAAAGGGCACATGTCGGATATTTTGTCAAATACGTTTTTTTATACCAATGTGACGGAAATGCTTGTCTACACCCATTATGATTGAAACCAGCACAGCGCTGGTATCAATTCTACTATAAACGACATGGCCTGTACAGAAAAAAATTCGAAAAGGTCACATCTCTGGGAGATGTGCTTTTTTGAACTTTTTGATTTAAAATTACTGCGACAGAAATTTTTCTGTTGTCAAAAGGAAAATAAGACGCGAAGATCGGGTGTTCACTCATGAAAAATATATTGGTCTGATTAAAAAATCGAACAATACCGCAAAATTTACGTGGAAAATGTCAATACAGAAGACATTAAAGATTTTAAGAAATGGGCTCAAATAAATTTTAACGCTTAACCTTTATCAGTGAGAAGGTACGGAAAAGCTGTACCGAAAAATCAAAAGGTTACTTTTCAAGTGTCGACTTATTATGAATTTGTATTTGACCCAAGTAAACCTCGTGAAGTAATCGCAAGAAACTATATAGATAGGGACATTGCCCAAAAATTTACATTTTTTCAAAAGTAAAAGGTACTTGTAGTAGCTTACCTAACCAAGCAAATTTAGCTTATAGTGGCAAAGTACCTATAAATCATCTAAAAATTGCTGCTTTGTTTCCAAGGTGAAACAATACGTACCGGCAGAATTTATACTTTTATGAAGAAATTCTACAATGGCCAACTACTCCGAAATAGAGCCTTTGGAAGAAGATTTTTAATAAAAGTTCATTATAGTTATCATTAATATTAATAATATGTTCAATTTTAGCTGCCAGAAATAAAAATTTCATATATTTCAAATGTTTTTTTTTTTTTATTTAATGCACTCAAATCAGTAAATTTCGAAAAGGGCACATCTCACAAATATAAAGTATCTAATAACACATTGATATTGATTTTAAAATAAATCAATTTAGCTTTTTTCGAAGGCTTATTAACATCGTAATATAAGTATAACTCAATACTAACTTTTAAAAATTATGCACTCGTTTTAAAAATAATCAGTTTTATTCAATTCCTGAACATTTTAAATTTTCAGAGATGTACCCTTTTCGAAATTGCATATTCAATTTTCCTAAGATATTTATCTTCCTTAAAAATATTTGCCTGTATACTGCGTTCTTGAAGGTCCTCACTTATGAATAAGGTAACGAGAAAAAAATACACTGACCCATAAAAACTTCGTCATTGCTTCCATAATATTACTATATTATAGGACCAAGCTGAATCTCCCCAAGCTCAAATACAGTAACGCAAAAGTGGTTGACAAAAATTAATAACAGCTCTCTTTCACTTCCAGAATGATTCGTTGATTAAGAAATTGTTTATAATAATCTCTTGTTTAACAGTCGAATAATCAAACATCATGTTCATGTCATTATCATATTTCATAGTATGAAAATTATCCTTAAAATATGAGGAAAGCTTTAAGAAACGATCAAGAACTTCAAAGTTAACTTATTCAACCTCCTAACATATTCAAACGCTGTTGAATTTCTAATGTAGATGTGGAGACTAAGACGTGATTTCTTTATAATATTAAAAGCTTTGTTTTATTTTGCTTTGTTTTGTTCTTATAAGACTTTCATAAAAGTAACTAACGAAACAATTCAATTCACATATTAAAATTAACTACGTATATATTTGTGAGATCACTCAAATATCCTAAAAAAATATCAATACTTTCAAAAGCTTTGTTTACTTTTTTAAGATGGATTGTTCTTACAATGAGCGATTTCGCAGTGATGGGCGCGCCGCACAGCTCACTAATCACTTAACCTAATTATCAAGAATATACTATATAAACAGTCTTTTTAAAATTAAAATACACCTCATCTACTTGTACTCTAGCACCCACAGCCATAAAGTTAAGGAAATACTATATGGTACTGCTACCTTGCATGCACCGTTGAAAGGTGAATTCGAATAAGTCGACAGCACAGCAATTAGTGTAGGTATAACCGGAAATGACTCATGTAATCTTCCACCGTTCTGGAGACATTGCATGCCTTAGGCAGATATAAAAATATATGAAAATAATGTAGCGATTCTGCTAATGTTTTGCTTCAGTGTTGAAAAAGAAATGCTGGTATACGATCTGGGTCACCAGATGATTGAACATTTAGTCTTGAGGCTAACAAGTGCTTCTTTTACATCCCCAAGACTCAGATAGTCCACATTGTACACCAGTCGCGGCAGCCGCCGCCTGGGCGTCAAGTTTTTGTGAATTAGTACTATACACCATTTTGAAAACTATGGCAAACTACCTAGCATTTTCATAAATCCGTAGGATAGTAACCGTCTTTTCATACATGGCTTTTTAATCTTGTTTGAAAATATTGCCAAACCTAATTCGGGTCTTATACGAATTGAATTTATATCTTACTAGCTTCCGCCCGCGGCTTCGCCCGCGTGGTGTTTTGATAAAAAGTAACTTATGTTCTTTTTCAGATTTCAGACTATCCACATTTAATTTTGTAACAAACGGCTCAGCAAATTAGCCGTGAAACAAATATTTACACAGTTACAGTAAATTAATTTGAATATTAATGATTATATTAAAAGAACGGTATAGATTTGGGTATAGCATTTGATTAAAAGAGAGTAGGTATGTTTAAAAAAAATAAAAAATAGCTGTTTACAGTAGGTATAAGGTACCTATGTATTCCGTTAAGTGGCAGAAAGTACCTAGGAACGTTTATTGGTCCCTTATGTCCAAGAGACACTTTACAGGGCCCAGCGTCACGTTGTGTACAAAAATATTTTAAAATGACCTAATTTAAAACATTTTTGTACACAACGTTTGCTGTTTTGTTATTATTTATTAAAATGTGGAGATTGTTTGGACTCGACACTCGCGAGCAGGCCACATACAGTTGGCCATGCGAAAAACAGTTTTTCTCTAAATGGACACCTGCTACTTTAAGTGTTTGATCCGTTCCGTTCCGTTCGGGAATTCCGTTTGTAGAATTTCACCCCCACAGTGGTAAAAATTTCAAAATGCTAGAACAAACGATTTTTGTTTCTTATTTAGTGCCTAAATACAAAATGTAATGTTTTTATCTTCAAAATGACGAACTTCATACAAACTTTCAACCCCTATTGCATCCCCTCACAGGTCGAAATTTCAAAAACGCTACAACAAATTGTTTTTTTATTTCTTATCAAGTTCCTAAATATAAAGTTTCATAGTTTTATCCCCAAAAATGACAAAATCCCATACAAACTTTCAACCCTTATTTCACCCCCTCACTAGTCGAAATTCCAAAAACGCTAGAACAAATGTTTAATTATATCTTATCAAGTGCTTATCAAGTGCTAAAATATAAAGTTTCATGGTTTTATCTTTTAAAATTAAGAAATCCCATACAAACTTTCAACCCCTATTTCAACGTCTTCATCACTTTTTTCGCAATAAAAGGTAGCCTATGTTCTTTCTCAGGGACTAAAGATTGTCTGTGCCAAATTTCATCAAAATCTGTTGAGAGGTTTAAGCGGGAAAGCGTAGCAGACAGACAGACAGACAGAGTTACTTTCGCATTTATAATATTAGTAGGGATTTTTCTAACGATTGTGTGCAATTTCGGTAGATTTTAAACTCAATTTTTACACTTAGCAAATTCCTTGTAATCAATGTCAAGTTTGGTTTTCCAATATTTAAAAAAACTTAATTTTTAATTATCAGATTTTTATTGTATACCATATAGAGAATCTCTATCTCATGTAACTCCAATAAAAAATTTAGGCAATAAAGATAAATCAGCCGTATAAAAGTTTTTATGTCCTTTTCCGACGACGTCACACACATACTAAGAACCAAGTTCAGAATTAGGTACCGTGTTGCTTTAAGAAAACTCGCAATAAGATGTGAAATATTCAAAATAGATAAGAGAATACGTATATCTAATAAAATCACCGATCACTATTACATCCTCATAACTCTCACATAATTTTTCTACTAACCTAACTTAAATTATTATATGAACTACCTGAAGAATTGCAAACCAAAAGTACAAAAAGAAATATCTATTATTTAAACGAACAGTTGCACCAACGATTTCAAATACGGGAAATCTATCGTAACGTCAGAAAAAAGTAGAGCGAATCGGTGTGTTTGATCATATCATTAAATATTGTATCCTTGTGAAACAATCTCCGTATCAATTATTTTTCGTAATGAGTTGCTCATTACAGCCTTTTTTTGTGATCGCATATACAAGAAAACACAACATTATTTCTAAAGGTATTTCGTTCGAAGACTTTGAATTCAATCCAATTTATTAATGTTATTTTCTAGGCATGTATCGAAAGGAAATAAAGAGGAATACTGCATTAAAAAGTTACAAAGTTTCAGAAGTTCAATTCTGCGCTGAAGAAGCTATATAATAGTAGTTTTTGAAACTGGTACATAATGAGGGGTATATATATATATATGTATATACACGAGCGTGAGTTTAAAAAACGAGCGAAGCAAATTATGTGCATTTTTATACACTACTTTATCTAATCTCATACATTAAATATATCAAATAAAAGATAGAGATTGATACAGTTTATTTATTGGTTATTGTAAGTGTTAGCATTTTGTATATTACAATTAAATTACCCTTTAGCATTGAATACTTAGACCACAGCGACGAAGATTTAAAATTTTCCGACAATTCTTGAAAATATGCCAATAGAACATTTTCTGAGAACGAAGTAGCATTTTTATTCATTCTCCACGCTAAAAGTGTCTTGATAACATTTATCGTATAATTTTCTTGACTTTACTGGTAGTAGATTAAGACTGACTGCTGCCGCAGTTGCTAAAATGTCGGGCGGCGTTAAATTTTCTTCACTTTCACTATCAGACATTTTAATAAACAATAATAATTATCCAGCGAAACACAACAACGAATTGCAAGGAAACGTATTATAGCGCCAAAATTCCCGGTATCACAGCGCATGCGCCAAAGCGCGCGCAGCCACAGATAAAAAATGAAATAGTTGCTATACGAATTGGCGCAGTATTGTATTGTAATGAAAAAAAAAATGATTATAACATTATTTTGTTAGAGAAATAGTGTTATAATGAATTTTTTTAATTTCATTACGATATATTCTCGTTGTATTCTATTTGTAAAGTTCGTCAATATAAACTCGTTTTGAGTTTTATGTTTTAAATTTTACGATGTGAGAGTAGATAAATGTATTTTCAATGTTTTTCAATATCAATAAATTATTAATAACTTGATATAAAATAACACTAATTAAAAAAACTAAGAACAAACTTTAGTAACAATTTTTATAAAAATTGTTACTAAAGGTCATAAATGAGTTTCAGTGAATTTTTAAAATTATATCTTAACACATTATTTTGCGGGTCCCGAGTTAACTCATCATATCGCTTTTTATACCAATGCGCGGGAAACGAGTTAACTCGTTTTGTTTCGCTATGCGGTGGGGCGCGGATAACTTGTAATCAAGGGCGCCAAACGGGTGATGGACTACGCATTTTCTATTGCCAACAGTACCCTATGCGTCTACCCGTCGATACAATTAACTTGTGGCCCTTGCGATTTGGCGAGAAAATGCCCGCTTACAAAGTGTTAAATAACCATAAGTTACGATTTTGTAAAATACTATTACTACGACGATCGAAGTAATTATTGTAAAACTTACTCAGTGGATAACTACCGTCACTGTGAGGCTTTATTATTTGTAAGTTTAGAGAGACCTGTCATTAGCATTACTTTCATTATGTATGTATGTTAAGACAAAATATTTATTGTAACCGCTGTTGGTTTCTTTAAATAAATAAAAAAAATAGAAACCCGACTGCGTTTCTGTATAGTTTCGAAATAAAAAACCCTAAAATGAGAAGAAAAATTGTAGCAGTCCGGACCCATTCTAGAAAGTCAGCCGTCTAGTCAGTAGATTGGAGTAATCTGCAATGTAATATAGGTATGCGCTCTCAATTCACTAAACCTCCATTGCTAGAATGGGTCCCAACTGCTACAATTTTTATTCTTGTTTTAGGGTTTTTTCATGTCCGAACTATACAGAAACGCAGTCGGGTTGTTTAGTTTTCTTTAATTACTGTTTCTTTTTTTTTAGTTTTATTATCGAATGAAACGAGTCTTTCAAGCCGCAGAGCGTGCCAGACATTCGAATTTGGCGACAAATTCCACCATTTTGTTTTATTTTTATTTTGATATACTCAGTGTCACTATCATAGTAAATGCAAATTTAACGACACCTCTCAAGCTATAGGCAAATATCGGCATAGAGCCAGGCCGCAGAACGTGCCAAACAATTATACATACATACATACTCTCGAAAAACATAACCCTCCTTCTGGCGCAGTCGGGTAAAACACCTTAAAGTACTGTGTAGGCACCAAATAAATTACACAAACTGTAGTTATTAATTTCCTCACAGGAGTTATGCGCGTTCGCATTCCTGATAGTGTTTAGGAAAAATTTAGTAGTAGGAACTATGAAAAAAGACTACGAAAAGCACGCATTTTTTCGATCATTAAAAAGTTATATATTTTATTTCTTTGATGTCATACCTGAAAAATGGAAAGTCATGGAAATCATCGTATATCACTTCTTATTAAATCGACCACCCATGTCTGGTGCCGTCTTTTACTACTCCATAAAGTAATTCTACTGTGCCGGATACAGGGCATAATTAATTAAATCAATATATTGTTTTTAAACTATCGTATTCAATAACTTTAGTATTATGTAAAACGAACTGTACACCATTGTTGAGGCTTCGTCAATTCAGCGTTATTGCATGCGACATCGTAATGGAGGTACTGATAAGTTCCCGTTCCGGATAATACTAAAATTATATTGAAATTAGAATTCATATCAGATAAAACCTTTCTTTCATCGTCAGAAGCCTTTTAATTATCTAATACTAAAGCATAAGCCTTCCCTGCTTACGAAAAAGCCAGGGTAGTCTGGTGAACGGAAATAAAATTCAATTCGCATTAAAAATTATTTTATAGGTAATGTTTTCATGTAGATACACTATGATTGTGTTGTGGCACCATTATTAGTCCTTGTGTTTCTTTATAATATATCTTTCTTGCCAGAGAAAGCTATCTATATATAAATAAAAAACAATCCTTGTTCCCTATGCATTTCGAAACCATTGATCAGACTGTAATGAAACTGTGTTAAGACATATGAATGCCAGGGAAGGTTTGTATGTATTGTCAGCAAAAAGAGGATTGCAAAGCATGCTGGGGGTCTTTAGTCAACTGATCCCACTTCTAACTTATCGCGCGGGATGAGTTGACTAAACATTTAATTTTATTATTTTTGCTTAGTCACTTCAAAAAAGAGAAATAGTGTACTGTGTTATTTTAAATACATGTACACTCGTAAACAAAAATCATTGGGGAAAAAATTACACGCCATGTCTTGATTATAAAGATATATAAGAAAATCACAGTTCTTTGACTACTAACCAAAAAACCACTTCAAATTTTAACCTAACCGTATGGGATTGACGTGAACCCAAACCTAATAAAATTATTATATGATTTGAAAAAATAAAACTTTTTAATTATTATTTTGGTACATAAATAAGAATGTAAAAGTAAACAATAAAAAATCACCATTGTTTTTATTAAAATTAGCTTAAAACTATGTGAAGGTAGTAAGAAATACAGTCATTTGATTTAATAATACTATAAATTAAATCTAAATAATCTAAACATAATACTAGTCTCATTAAAAAAAGTAAAACTTAAAACATCAGTTATAAACAGTTTCAGTTAACATTGATAATAAAAAACTATTCAAAAAGGTAAATATTATGTATTTGTTTTTTTTAAATCTTACATCAAATCAGTTTCTCAAATGTAAATTTAAAAAATATAAAATGAGAAATATACTTTATATGAAAAAATCAAGATCTAAGATTTTCTAATACCCCATCGTTATTAGGCCGCTGAGTACTTGATTTATTGCATAGTCCATTTTTTTCATCTCAGTTAGTTTCTGGCAACCTCTTTGAAATTGTGTGGCTGGTGGGATTTTTTTAAAAGGAAAAGTAGTGCAATATTTGGGCTATCTTTTATGTGTCCGTTACACGATTCCACGACATTGTTTCTTTTTGGATTTGTTGCAATATACACAAGTTGCAAGTGGTGAATTCTCCAACCAAGTATTGGCGATCCAACCAAGTAGTCATTGCATTCCGTGACACTTTTGTTATTGGGAGCTTCTTCTATCACATAGATCCGTCCTTCATCAATCAACTATGAGGGAAGTTGAAAAAAGGCTGCACAAAGTTTTACATATAGTCGTATTCGCACAATCCGACGAGTTCACCTTCAACTGCACTTTGACGTTATTTCGTAAATCTACTGCCAACCACTATTATTCGTGACTATACAAATCATAAAATATATCCATGGGATCAGTTGCCCGATTCAAAACCTCCAACAGGGCAACTGATCCCGCGGGATAAGTTCGAGCGGCCTGAGTTGACTAAACACCCCTGGGTACCCCTAGCGAATCATATAAAAAGTTTCACAACGATAACATAAAAAATGTAATATTTAATTGAAGGCAGCTACATCATGTTTTAACAATAGTTATAAGGACGGATAAAGAAAAAAATATTTATAATTTAACACTTAAAACCAATAATAATATATAAAATAAAAAATATACGTGAAACATTATGTTATGTAATTTTATAAAGATTTAAACAATATAAAAATGAGACTACAAATTCCCCAATGACTCCGTCACTCTCTTCTGAAACTGACGGAAGGAATCGTGAAAGATGTCGACACTTAAATTATTGTGCACATCAGACTTGAGGTTTGCTGAATAATAGAACTGGAAGGCGCGGTAGTTTGGGGAGGGGCTCTGATATTAATCTTATTGGGAAATCGGGGACTATCCTCTATATTACTAACGGCCTTAAACGGAAAATTCGCTTACGTAAAGATTAAAAAAACAAAGGCTCAAAATAGTGAGAAATAAGTCTTTTTAAAAACACATAACGATAATAAACTTGCTTCCTTAAAATGCATTTAAAATTTCTGCATGTGATCATATTATGCCATTTTTTACTAACACGCTTTTATTTCTTCAACTGTATGTTTGTAACGGATTCTTCTAACGTAATTTTTACTCACTTCAAAACGTCAGATTTATTTGAAATTTTGCACATTTATCAGAGACCGATGACTAATCAAAATACGGAGATTTACAATTACAATAAATGACATGAATTGTTAAAAGATCACGCTTCTATAGTAGAACGAACCAAAAAATAAATACTAGATTAAAAAATTAAACAACACGACTTTATGGTAAACGGAAATAAAGCGTAAATACTGATTAAAATATAACCATTAAGTTATTAAGGAGAAAATTAATGTCATTCTAATAAAAGATGGTGGTTGCTTTGTACTCGTACGACATTACTCTTACTATTTACATTACAATGACATTAATTTTCACGTTAATTACTTAACCTCCCTATACTGTACCTCCTACAAAACTGTCTGACTCACCACTTTGCAGGGTGAAGAAATTTAAATACCTGGGTCACATTGTCATTGATGACTTAAAGAATGAGGCCGAAATGGAAAGAGAGCGAAGGGAGCTGTCGATTAGGACGAATATGTTAGCTAGCAGATTTTATCGCTGCTCTAACTCAGTAAAAATAACGTTTTTAAAAGCGTAATGTACGTCTTTTTACGCAAATAGCCTATCAAAATATAATCAAAATCTGTACAACGCCAATCGTGTACAATATAAAAAATGCGTTGAGGGCACTCTTGCGGCTGCCGCGTTTCCATAGTGTGTTAGGGATGTTTGCAAATGTGCGGGTTGACAGTTCCCGGCTATTTTGCAGAAAAAGGCGTTCTTGTTGCGTAGGGTCCGTGGCAACCGTAACATTATTCTAAAAATCATTGCCGACAGTGGAGTCTGTCCTCTGCTGGCACATTTTTCCTTAATTACTAATTCCTGTTTAGTTATTAAGCACTAACATAGGTTGTAAGATTTAAATTCGGATCATTGATGTCCTATAAATAAATGATTTTATTTTATTATAATTCCTGACTTTTAAATTGTTATATTTAAATTTATTTTTTACATATTGGTTCGGTTCATCATAAAAGCGTGTTTTTAGTTTTTTTTAACTATAATTTTTCAAATTTAGGAGATCGCAAATCAACTTAGTACAAAACTGTTCTATTTACTATAAGAAGTGCCATGCTGCTTATAGTGTGTGTTAATTAGCCTATCTACATAGTCTTATGATAATACGTTACGTTCTAATCTGGAAAGTTCAGATTAGAACCTGTAACCAGGAGACAAAAAGAAAATTGTGACCGAGTTTGATTGGGGCGTGATGCCTCCTAAGAGTCGTTGTGTTCTATATACTTACATAAATATGTTTAAGCAGTATTTCAAATATGGTGCTACTTTTGTACCTATTATAACTTAACTGCCTATATTAAAAATATTACCCGATTGTACTCTGTAGCCACAGCGTATGGTTGAATAAACTTTTTAAACAACAGCTTATTGACAGTGATTTTGTAACTAAATCACAGCCTTTCAAAATAGTTCAATCCTTCAGTTGCAGAGTTTCCAAAAGATGTGCTAATATAGTGGTTGATAAAAATATTTGATTCTATTTAAAGCTTATTAAAAGTAAAAAAAAACTTTTATTTTATTTATCAAGAAAGATTAGATAGATAAATTCATTCAACTTCGACAGCTAACATGGAATCCAATTCATTTAATTAGTCAAAACTTATAAGAAACGGCTTTTTACATATTTAAAGCCGGTCTTCGAATTATCCAATTTCCTACCTTGCTCCCTCATTCTTTTCTCAAGAATTGTCATTTGAAAAGAAAAAAGAATCGGAAATGAAGACTCGTTCGTCTAATTAAAAAACTTGATTTCAGATTGTCCATCGAGTGATTTTCACTACTATACATATGGTATTGATATCTGAAATATTATGTGGGTATTTGATGTCGAGACATATATATTTTGGCAAAAATAACTCACTCCTTTTATAATAAGACTAATTAATAATATATTCTATCATAATTATAGGAATAGTTTTAAAACATCGAAATTAATTAATTTAAATTTTATTGTTTTACAACTATATCTTTGATAAGGACAAAATAAATTAACTACTGCACATGCAAATGTGTATTTAACAGAATTAATCAAAATATATTAAGTTTAATAATAATTTAAAACTTACCAAATTTTCACATCAATAAACAACTTTTTATGTCAACACTAAACTACTTAACTTCACCGAAACTCCCTTTAAAACAACGAGTACATATTTAAGTAAAAGTTTACTCTTCAAACATTTCAATGCACCATTTTATATTACCGCGGAAGAGGCGCTTTCGTGCCAATGCGATTCGTAGGGCGGACTGAGAGCGTCACCAGAAAGGCGGGCGGGCCGATACGCGTCGAGCAATCGACTCCTAGTTAAATGCGACCACCGCCAACTCACGTGCGTGTTTTTAAACGAAGATTGGTATAAACATTTTAAGAATAAATGTAAATGGGAAAAGCTAAGTGAATTAATAACTAATATATATATATATATATATAACATCTTTTGAGAAGCCGTATAGTCATATTATGATAGTAATTTTTTTTTTATTTTAAGATAACGGACGATTGGTAAAACAAAAAATCTTATCGTATTTTATTTACAAAATCTTGGCTTAGAAAAACTTTTGTATTGTCATTGCGTCTATTTTTCTTTCCATTTTATTCTAAAAATAATAATGGAAATAAAAAATAGATGCTGATGTCCACACCTTCGTTCGCGTAAAATTCGGTTGTATTAAGCACCGCTGTTTACCAATCGAAAAATATTGTCAGTGTCACTGTGACGCAATGGTACCGATCCTGCCTTTCGCACTGACAGTTCTGGTTTCGAGTCCTGGAAGAGGCAGATATTTGTGTGATAATATAAGATTTTTGTATAATGAATTTATATCTGAGTCGTGGGTATTTATGTAAATATTTTTCTTTCAATATTTCATATTTATGTACCCTAATATATTTCTATCTTCTGTGGATTCTAGGGTAACCCTAGAATCCACAACATGAGTAGTTACTACAGTAACAGTAGTTGCTATGGACTAGGCTTATTAGTGTGATTGTGAGACGTAATAATGTTATTAATATTTTTATACACGACATTAACGCTTTTCTGCTGGAACTTAAACATTAGTGAGCCGTGAGCACGCCACGTTCAGTTGACCGGAAGAAAAACAAGCATTAGGTCGATACCAGCAGCCTTTAATGCTTGCTTCTGACATTTACTTATGGTGGTATAAAAAGGTAAATAAATACCATTCTGAACGCTTAAAATCTCGTTTCTTTATAGGTAGTTTTGTGTAGTAATGGTCATCGTAAAGTAAGCGGCTTTGGAAAAGTTTGTATTCTTGAACTAGGATAGAAAATTATTTTTTGGGGATCAATGGTAATCCCGATGGAAACACAATTTCGCCTGGACCACATCCTATGAGAACCTCAGCCTCGATGATGTCCCTTTGCAAAGCAATTGGTTTGAGTCGAGTTCAATTGTACAATTTAGTTAACACACTAACGGAACGCCTAGTATAAGAGTGATTTTGTGTGCAGGGAGACCGCTTGCATATGTTCAGTAAGTCCTAACGCTAGGTTAGTATCCTAAGCAAAACAAATTCGAGAAATCCGTATTTCATACGCATACCAAATCCGAAATTCACATATTTTTTCTATTAATTTAAAATCACAAGACAAACAACTAATCAAATCACAAGACAAATCAAATATGTATGTCTTCATTTATCCGACTTCTTAATAATCAATAGTCAAAAAGTGTTCTCAGTAAGGAAATTCTTATTTCACATATAAATCACAAAATTCACCATTTAAAACGTTGGCACGTTCTAAATATTAAACACGCTTGAGTAGCACCATTATTAGTAAGTCTCCATGGCAGTTGCAGTAGATTTAGGGGGTTTTATTAATAAAAAAAAATTGCACCAATTTTATAAGATGGTAATTATATCCTTTAAATAAAACAATGCAAACAAAACAATTCCGTTTTTTTTTTAATTGATCTTACTAAATCACGGACTTAATTACTTTATAACTAAAATATTTTAACAATTCAAATCTTTTTTCTGACATCACAAGTACAAGATTATTTATTTATATCATTTCGGTTTGTTTGCGATCCGATTTTCTGATGATAATGCCCGTTAAAAGCATGGGGATAGATTTAATGATTTTTCGTCTTTTTCGTGCCTTGACTCTTTGATATAATAATATTGCAAAGCCAGTGTCAAGTGAAAACAATTTCCCTGATAAATAAAAAATGATAAATCATCACGATTATTTCGTTCCCAACTAAGCAAAGCTTGTATAGAAAGTAAATTACGGATTGAATTTATGTAATAAGTTAATAAAAACCATTACTGGGGAACAAATACTCATCCAACAAACATATACCCCTACAAGGATACGATCCAGTTAGTGCAGTCAGCAGGATTGCTAGTGGCATCAACTAGCAGTCAAAAAATTGTCTTTAAAACTGAGCAAACCCTAGTTGAGCGTTTCCTTTATCATGTGTCTAGCAAATGTTTATTTAAAAACGCTATCTCAGTGTTTAGGGAACTGAAATTCGATAATCAGTCGCATTTCACGTTTTAATTGTAAATCTGTTAAAAACGTCATAGTGAATATTTACCAACTATACCGCCTACGTAAATTACACTGTACATAGTTAATGCCAATATTTAACCATATCGATAGCGAGTATCGAGCACCGAATCAGAAAGTCCACAGAGTGCGACCTTAACGGTATTGCTTAACATAACATTTGGACAATTTACGCCCAACATTATTTGCTTTACAAATCAGTTTTAAATTGTAAAACCTTTTTTTTCTTTGTAGTAACGCGCATGCGCTATTAGGAACTTTTAGAAATAATCTCTAGAGTCGTTTGTTTTATACTGTCAATCGAGTTGTGTCTGTCGTGTGTAATGGTGAAGTAGTGATTAATATTATTATATTGGTTTACGAATAAAGGAAGCCAAACAAAATTTATGAAATATCTTTTATATAAGTCTCCTTGACTTCTGAAAATTCTCTCGCAGCTTCCGACCCGTAGTAAATCACTGATCATAAGTCCTTTTCCACGGTGAAAACACCGTAAGATGGGTAGACCATAAACCATCACGTGTATCCAATGCGCATCGGTAAGTACTAACGACTGCATATACAGCCAGGACCAACAGCTTGACATCCTTGAAAGCACGTAGAAGCTCGAAGCAACCTTTTAATCAACTATTCAATGAGTGGCTCCTGCGAATGTTACTTCACTTCCGCAGTTATAGGTCACACTTATTATTTTCAACATAATGTGTCATAATGTGTGGGGCACATAGCTCGTAGAATTGATGGCCGTCGGAGCAGAAAAGTTCTCGAGTGGCGACCACGGACCGAAAACACAGTGTAGGCCTCCCACTCGGTGGACCAACGATCTGGCGAAAGTTGCAGGAAGCACCTGGATGCGGGCAGGACTGATTCTTGTGGAGATTCTTTGGGGAGGCCTTTGGTCAGCAGTGGACTACATTTGGCTGAGACGACGTGTCGTTAATGTCCTGTAAATATAGGATTTTGTATTTATAAATAGTATTAAATAACCTTTTCATTAATTGATACAATAAAAACAGGCACTTATACATATTAAAATGTATATAGTAAATACACAAGTAATACAAGCCTAGTAGTAATAAGCTTATTAAACGCGCATATCTGTGGCTTGTTAAACGCAGCACAATTCCGAATCTCACTCATATATTTTTGTTAGTAACGATTTTTGCGAAATGTTTTAATATAAAAAACTAAGTTGACCCCGGAAAACAGGACCAATATAATTAAAACTTTGAAACATCGTAGATCTATACACAAAACGCACATACAACCCAGCCCACTTTTCTTCTTTTAATGATGTTCATGAGTTTTCGGCGGTTATTAATGTGGTACTTTTATGTGAATACTTAAATAGCTTCGCTTGAATAATGCGACGTGAAACTTTTTTATTAAAATAAACGTTACTAAGGCAAAATATCTTAACAATTTTGTTTAATTTTGTTATACCATATACCGACACATTCAATAGTAATTGCTAATTAACACCAAGCATAAATGTTATTGTTTTAGTGGCAGCATAATTATTTAGATAGCGCACATATTGCAAGATACATAAAATGCATACCAATAAAAAGGTACTAGATTTCTGTGTTGCGTCATCGTGATAACCTATTGTTTGAATTGTTTTAGCAGCATTCGTTTACGTTCACAGCATTGAAGTTTCATGAGATCAAATTAGTTTCTGCGATGATAAACCGGTTCCGTGAAACTGTACGTTTAATTTGGAAACTTAAATTATAAATTACAGTAGTTCTACTCTTCTAAGTTGCGAATGGTTATTTAAAGGTTCTAGATTCAGTATTTTAACTACTACCCAGTCGTAATTAAATAACTTTTAGTAAAACTTCACTTGTAGTTTTCTAGAATGATGGATGTGTTCTTAGCCGGGTAAAATTGTAGTAAAACAGTGGTAAAAACTTGATTGAAGCAGATGCCAGTATTATTTGAAAGTTGTAATTTTTTTTTCTTTTGGTTTTGAAAGCTTTTGTTCTATAATATCGTGTCAAGTTGTAAATTGAAACCCCGATATTAAAAGACTCTTTTAACATATTATGTTGCATATTGTATCATTTAATAATGAGTTAAGCTTAATTTGGTTTGGTTTGGTTGTTAACGCCGCGCCACATTATTTTTCGTATTACCATTAGTAATCGTGCTGTTCCATGTTCATCATTCCCCCTGCCTTTAATGGTTGAGTTATATATTTTTGTTTATTTTTTAGGGTTCCGTTCCTCGAAAGGAAAAAACGGAACCCTTATAGGATAAATTTTTTGTCCATCTGTCCGTCTGTCAAGACCCTTTTTCTCAGGAACTTGGATGCATCAAGCTGAAATTTATATCAAATACTCAGATCTTCTATTCCTTGGAGCTGTGAAAAACTCAAACTTCTAAGCCAACGCAATCAAAAGATACAGCCGTTTATGCCGCAAATTCCGCAAATTTTCGACACTCGCAAGAGAATCAAAACCTACAGGGTACTTCCCGTGAACTCAGAATCTTGAAATTTGGTACAAACCAACGTCTTAAAGCACAGATAAAGGAAAAATTGCGAAAACCGAAAATTTTTAGTTACATTATATAATAAAAATATTTTACGGAACCCTCGGTGCGCGAGTCCGACTCGCACTTGGCCGGTTTTTTTTTTGTTAATGTTTTTTATGTCTTATACAAATAGTTTGCCATATCAATAAAACGTGTGATATTCATATTCGTTTATAGATTACCATTAACGTACCTTTTACCTTGACTTATATAAATAAATAGCTACTCCTCAGCATAGCTCTAATTTTTTTTATCATCCTATCTAGATAATTATTTAAAAAAAAGTTGTAAGCTTTGTAAACATTGAGATAACCAATACTTAAGCAGCCAAAATAAGTTTGTCAATCTCACTTCGGTTCTGCAAGTTTCACCTTTAATCAATCACCGGTATATTTTGGGACACTGTTTGCGATAGCAGTACCGTCAATCATTTTATGATTAACTGTTGATATTGTATGCTGAACTGCCGCGTCATTGTCATTACAAATATATACATATATATATTCCCTGTCACAGTGTTATACCGCGATGAACTCCGAAACTACTCAATAGATTTTGGTATTTTCTTTTTGCTGGAATTTTTTCAACATGGGACTTAAAATAGGTTCATTTATAACGCAGCAACTCGTGGTCGGTGGTATATATACCACCGACCCTAGTATCCATAACACAAGCCTTACAGTGTTTTCTTTAGACAAGCTTATTAGTGTGAATATAAGAAATATTATTATGTATCTATTGACAAAATAAATCAAAGCTTTAAATTATTTTATTAGAATTATGAAAAAGTATTGATTACAGTTAAAATATTGAGATGGCTCTAATACCATAGAATAGTAGGTGCAACCATTTTACCGTCGAAGTAATTAAAAATTTTTAACGCGATTTTTACATTTATTATAATTAGTAATAACTTACTGCTAATAATAATAGTTTTATTTTCTAAGCAAAGCCTGAATTCAGACGCTATTGCAACATAGCGCCTTTTCATTAGTATTAAAAGATTTTAACAAGAGAACTACGCAGTTTAGCAGAAGGAAAAATACATTTTCAATTGAGATGATTTTCAGAGGCGCAAACGTAGACCTTAATACTTAGAAAATAAGTATTGAATTTAAAATAGTAACCCAAACACGATACTCACATATTTGAAAACTTCAGACACTCTAATAACTAATAAAACTAAGCGTCAGTGGCATACACAAGTTTCGCTTATTTTATATTTGTTTTGTTTAGCCTATTTTAACTTCTCCTAAGTTTTATCATCGTATTACTCTTCTAATCATAATCTCTTTTATTCACAAAATATAATATATACCTAAACTTTGGTCCAACAAGCGAACGATTTGGGAGTTTATACTAGCAATTTTGCTTATTAAATAAACCTTAAGGTGCGTACAGACTGGTGAAAAGTAACATGAAATGTAATATTCTGTCTTTCATTACACGATCGCTGCAAGCGTGGACGTGCAGCGTGTTCGTACCGCGCATTCACTACGAACCACCCACGTTCGTATGTTTCTGCCATTCTGCCGCGGACACGGCCCGTCGTCACATTTTTTTACTTCGTGCACGTCACTCTTCACAAGAATCCTCGGTAGATCACACGAAGCATGGAGTCCGAAGACCACGTTCTTTCTCTGACGATTATCAGTGCTTCATTAATAATAATAAATCAATTCATAAAAAAAACCCAAGACCCCGACGTTGGTGGCGCACAGAATTTTATAAACGGAGAGCAGGTGGAGAACTACTTACAGGTATGCGTTTTTAGGACATAAGTGGACAATACAAAAACTTTACTAGGATGATGACAACAGACTTACTCGAGATGGTCAAACCAAGAATTAATCTAAACCATAAATATTTTAGAGCTCCAATTTCAATCCAAGATAGACTAGCAATAACACTTCGATTTTTAGATTCCAGTGACTCTTACATAAGTCTGCAGTATACGTTCAGAGTATCGAAACAATCCATAAGTGTGCTCCGCAATAGTTGGGGAATTAAAAGAATACATTAATGTCTGTAGCATGAAAATCTTTGTTTATTCTTAGAAGTAAATTAATTTATTGCAGTAAATTACTAAAATCTTGCATAGAATATAGTATCCATAAAATATAGTATATAACAGATACCGACAAGGATGGTTGGTTGGTTGGGTAGTTAGTAGCATCTTCATTTCTTGCCGTGGTATAGCCGTAGGGTCCTGCTTCCTTTGTGCACGAAGGTGGTCCGGCCGAAGTTGAGGGACGATTAGAATATCCGGTCAGATCCACAAAGTTTTGTCTTGCCCACGATGTTACACAGTTATCTTGGCGGGAACCATATACATAGCTATCTTTATGACGCCACGATTAATAATGTCAGCTTTCATGATAATTTCAAATATTGCGTGTTCGACCGAAGTCGTAGTCTGAGAGGAATAATTACAAATTTATCTCCTATAAAGGAAGCGAAACTTACAGCGTTACATCGGAAATGCCTATTGTGTTATCCAATTTATTTGCAGTTGTTTTCAATATGCCCATTACATATGAGAGCATAGCTGCTGTTTTCATCCATTCTGGTTTGTTTGGCTTCCATTGAAACATGTTCCTTTGGTGATACTGAAGGGGTGAATACATTTTGGACGGCTTGGTGCTTGGTAAGAGTATTGAAACACATCGATGATTTTTATAATTGCAAATGTAACGATTTTCTGTTTTTTAATCATTAGTTTCGGCGGTTGTTTTCTTAACTTTTTTCCGATTTTATGTATTTCTTTTATATCACAATACAACCAAGTGGAGTACTTAATTACAATGCAATTAATGTTTAAACTTTGACCAACAGGTCCAAACTCATGAAGAGTCTTCTCAACCTATTTTAGCAACTGAAAAATCTCAAGATCCTGAAGATCCACAAGAGGCAGGCCATGCAGCACGAGAAATCCTGAAGATACCCACGATGAAAAAAACACTACCAAAAAGAAAACAAACCAAACAAAAGTCACCAAGGGCAAAGTTTTTTGAACGTCTGCAAGACCTGGTATCACATGAAGCCAAACTATCCTAGATCCAGCATTTTTCTTTGTTCTGAATGTCAACTGTCTGACAAGTTTGTTAAATAATTAAGCAAATTTAGATTTTTAAGTAATTCATATGATACATACTTTATGCTTAGCGACTGCATCGCCTAGTATATTTTTAAAGTTGTGTCGATTGACATCAAACGACTTAGAAATTAAAAAAAAAAACCCAATTATTACAAAGATACGAATTGAAGAAAATATCAATCTAATTGCACACGTTACGACCGCTGACGACCAAATGTGGACACAGGTACGGCACAAAAATTCAGCTATTTGGCCGACTTTGATGTGAGACGGTAAAAGCGAATCCCGGTAAAACAACAATTGGCATTTGACAAGTTTGCCAAATTATGCTAAATTGACAAATGTGTATGTACTACACATGGATGACAATTGACAAACTAGGCAAACATTTGCATACCTACCGCCATGTGATGTGCCATATAATTAGCCCAATTTTCTCACTGCCAGCTAAATATTATCACAAGACTAAGAAATACACAAAGTAAAGAAATACACTAGTTAAATAAGTAAGAAGTTAATAAGTTTCTATTATTGTAGATTCAAATGTTTAAATTAATATAGTTTGAACTAAAACAACTAACATTTAGACCACCAATTATTATCTAACCTATTTATTCAACGAAGTTAAGCTCTTATTATCAAGTAATTTGATTGCAGTAAACAACAACACTTTATTGTAAATAAACAAATAAACAAGTAAACAAAATAATCGTAAATAAATAAATAAAAATCATTTATTTCAGTTGTGTGCCCACAATATTAGTCAAAAAATATCTTAAAAACTGTGTTAGTACTTTGATTATTAAATTTATTATTTTTATAGGACGGCTTATTGTCCTTTGAGAGATAAAAGCGTGTCCAACGTTGCATTATAAAACAATCTAAATACGTCCAGCCTCTCTGCTAATGTCCGAAGGAGATTTTTGGAGCCGCCCCGCACACCATGGATCAGGGCCGTAATGCGTTTCTTTACAATAGCTGAGTAGCTGTCCTCAAACCCAGCTAGCAACCCTGACGCAATAAAGACATTATATTGGGGGCGTAGAGTCCTGTATACTCCGTGGGTGTAATTCGTCCACAAGTATGGTTTCTCCTTAAGAATTCTCAAGGTGAGAATTTTCGAGAAATTTATATTTAGTCAAGGCGAGAAATAAAAAACCCAACGCCTTGAAAACTCGAGAATTCAACTACGTGCGCTAGGTAATTAAAAAAAGCCATTCAGGCAGTTGAAACTCCAGACAAAACCAATTCACTTACATAACCGTAATCTTAAAAAAAAAATCTTTTATTTTAATTTACTAGGCCCTTGGAAAAATGTACGGCAAATCAAAATCATTGTCATTTGGTGTTCCTGAGTTGTGGCTCCAACAAAAGAACCATATTGATGATTGTAATCTTTGCTGGATCGATGTGACAAAATATAATTTTAAAACTCGCGCCAAAATAAATAAATCTATAATATAAGATGGTTTGTGTGTTTGTCTGTCCGCTCTTTTCCCCACTCTTTTTCCCGCTCTTTTAATGTTAACATAGCAACGCGGAAACATAGCAACGCGTTTTTTTCCATTGTTGGGCGAAAATAAGAAAAAGTCATTGTTTGCATACTGCCCAGTGCTGCCCCCGACATGTCTGTACTGCCCAGTGCTCCCCCACAAGTCTGTACTGCCCAGTGCTCCCTCCACATGTCTGTACTGCCCAGTGCTGCCCCCCATATGGCTGTACTGCCCAGTGCTGCCCCCGACATGTCTGTACTGCCCAGGGCTGCCCCAGACATGTTTGTACTGCCCAGTGCTCCCCCATATGTCTGTAATGCCCAGTGCTGCCCCCCACATGTCTGTACTGCCCAGTTCTGCCCTCCACATGCCTGCTACCATAGGAACGCATTACCGGGTCAGCTAATCTATAATCTAAGATCACAGTGGTTTGTGTGTTTGTCTGTCAGCTCTTTTTCCATTGTATCAATAACGTTACCATAGCAACGCGTTCACCGCAAGTAGTTCGTCTACCGGACGCTAGATGGCGCTAACAGAAAAATATTTAATAATAAAAAATTAAAGAAGTTTTGTGCGAAAGTGCGAAGCCGGGACGATCCGCTAGTAGTAACAAAGCCAATAACACATGAACCTGAATTACCCATACTAGTACCTAGTCTAGTAATGTAACGAATAGGTATAACTTTTTAAGTATTCGCGAATGCGAATGCGAATCGCGAAAATGAATGCAAATATCTACCGCCGATATGTGCGAATGCATGTATTCAACCAATTGAAGAAGTAACAAAACAATTAAATGCAGCCGATGTTTTTGTATAATCATTAATTTAATGGATCGCCACTTTAGAAAGAAACTATATGATTTTAATACATCCGATGAATTAATTGGTGATACGGCAGTTGTTCTAAAACTGGACTTTATTACCAAATTTTCAGTTTTATACAATAAAATATTGTTTATCTCGGTCACAAACGAAGGTCGTTTAGCATCTAGGAGAAGAATTAATTTTTGTTTTAGATTGTGCCTTTTCTGGAATGTCTAATTTTTTTTTGCCTAATAATTCACTTGTGAGCTCGATTTTTTCTAGTATTTTTCTATTAAAATAATTTATGTCTAATTATTTGTTAATAAATAATAAAGACAAAGACTGATTACAATTAATATATCTAAAACAATAATGGTTTTATAATAAATATCATAACAATCATTCTTTATTTAATTGACCTAAAGTAATTAAATTTCTTCGGACGTTCATATTCGCATAAATTTAGCAAATGCGATAGCGAATACAAATATTTTGAAATATGCGGAAATTCGTGTTAAACTTCGAAATGCGTAGTTGTAAATTTTTAACCCCACACATGAACCTCGCCCTTTAAGTCAGCACGAACTAGATGATTTAGTAAGGGACCTCAGTTTGCCAAAAGATGCTTCTGAACTTCTCGGATCTCGCCTAAAAGAATATATCTAAAAGAAGTTTATTAGATGCTCAAACGACTCAGTGTTTGTTATCGAAACAGAAAACAGGAATTTGTGCAGTATGCTAAGAAAAATGATACTTTAGTATTTTGCTGTGACATTGACGATTCAATATAAAAAATTGACATCAAATACAATGCTGAAAAATGGCGACATTTTATAGTTTTTTGAAACAGAAGCTTTAAAAGCTGTCCTCTTGTATATCGGCAATAAATCTGCACCAATACCTGTAGCTCATACAGTGTATTTTAAAGAAACTAACGCAAACTTGTAAAGAGTTTTGGAAAAAATAAAGGAACCTGAACACAAGTGCTTAATTTGTGGTGACTTGAAAATCGTTTGCATGTTTCTTGATTAACAGCAAAGTTATACAAAATTCCCACGTTAAATTTGTAAATAAAAATCAGACTGGCAAATAAGAACAAAGTTAGAAGTTGGAGTAAATATGTCATTAACCCGAATTTGATAGACCCCGATAAAGTGCTGCTTCTACCACTTCCCATCAAACTTGGTTTGATGAAACAGTTTGTGTCGGCATTGCCACAAGATGGAAATACTTTTAAGTACTCCTGTTTTCCTAGTTTATCCGATGCTAAGTTGAGATATTTACAGGACCTGATATCAGGACACTTATTAGGATGCAGAATCTGAAAATGCTTAGAATTACGAATGTCGTTTCTAATATAGGTAATAAAAAAGATCCTGGTAATATAAATATTGTCCAGGATTTGTTAAATGCCTATAAAAACTTAAGCCGTAATATGAGTTATTTTTTTTAATCAGACATTGATTGTTTTCCAAACAATCTGGGCAACTACTGCGAAAAATAAGGTGAACTGTTCCATTAATTTCTTAAAGATATGGAAAGAAGGTATACAGCTCGTTGGGACGTTAATATGATGGCGGCTTACTGTTGGATGTTGCATAGACCAAACAAAAATTAATAAAACAAAACCAAAAAACGTAGCTTTTTTCAAAAAAACAACCTTGTTTTTAATTATTATGTTAAATATACAACTGTTATTTAATTTAATAGCTACAGACATTTTAAAAGATAGTAAAATATTCTTATATGCTTTTCCTTCATTTTATTAAATATTTGCTCCATACAATTTTAATCAAAAAGCTATATCACTGATTGTTGTAAATTTAACCTGGTACATATCATATGACTACTTACTGTTTTATATTTCTTTTAGAACATGTATAAGAAATAATAAGACTTTTGAAAAAAAAATAAGCAGCAATCCAACATCGACGGAGAATGACAAAAAAAACACGCTCTTGTCATCTAGAAACATTGTCAGTAAAATAAGAAACCACCGTTTAAATGATGCTGTTAATGCTCTTGTATTTCTAAAAGTCTATTTTATAGGAAGAATAATTGAGCTACTAAGATTTCCAACAATTGTTGATTGTTTTCGATTTTTTATAGGCACAGTCTTTTCAATTCCTAAATAACTATTCTACAACATGTAATGTCTTCATAGGTTTTTATTATATAAGCATTTAAAATGTTTACATACCTATTTCTTCTTCGTTTGATATTTGTAAGTAGGTATTATAATATTACTACTTTGTGATAAACGCCAGTTCGCAAAATTGTTAGGGTTATCTGCTCTTCTACGAATATATGGTCATTCACTATCACAAAATGATTTTTCGTATCCAATTTCCCAGGTTGTGTTATATTTAACTTTCACTACTATCATGCAATTTTCCTCCCCGTTTTCCTCGTATTGTTGCTTTTTCCTTTTAAGATTTTCCTCCAATAAACAATATTTCATCAAAACATCGAACTGGTTTGATAATAGAAAATTGAGTAAAATGAAAAAAAAAATAAGTAAGCGCCTTAGCGAGAGAAATAATTTTGTCGTCAACAATTGTACAATGAGGCATTTTTATTTGATCTTCATTAAATTGAAAAATATTTCTTTAAACGGAATGGTACTGATCTCAAGTTGCAATAAATGTTAAAAATTAATTTTCAAATCTCGTTTAAGTTAATTACTAGATTGCATGTTTAACAAATTGAAACCCAACTAAAGCATTTTTTGCACTATTTTTTTTAGTACTTAGAGTTTGAATTTGTGAATGACTGTATTAAGTGTGCAGATAAAAATCAATGTCAGAAGTTCGGAACGATTTACTGAATAAGTAAGTAAATAATGCCATTTATTTTTAGTTTTGTATCTGTAGCTTTTGCCTACTCGAATAGGCCTCTATCTTATTGTCACGTTTTGCCTTTTTAAGCTGGTCTTAACCTCTGGCGTCGTCACAATCTAAGACATTTAATCGAGATGGTAACTTTTATTAGGGCCTTACCTAATCCTACTACCTATAATCAGATAAATTCTTTCTTTACCATTTGAAATTTGTGACCGAATCAACTCACTCACTCCAATTTTTGTAAGTAGCTCTTGGGTAAAGTATACATCATATAGGTACATTTACAGAAAATTATGGACCATCCGATGTCTGTTTTGAGTCATTCTCAAAATCTTACCGATTTTTCACAATCTATGAAAAATCGGTTTGATTACCGTTTTCCATTTTATTTTTACCAAGTACAAGATTAATTCCACATAAATTTCAGGTCTATTACTAAACGCGTGGTGATTTGTTGCGTAGTCAATGCTTTGATAAACGACATAGGGAAATAAATACTCTGTATCGTAAATAACCCTGGAAATTGTCAATGTAAGGTCTGTGAAATATGAAAACATTTGTCATTGTTATCACAGTGAATTATTACAAGATGTACGTTTGAACATTGCTAGGGTAAGGCCGTGCTATTTCCTGAAGATTAAAGTAATTTGGTTGGTTGGTTATTTTAGCTATCACAAAACAAAAGCATTGTTCGGTGAGTGAGGTGCATGAGACACCATGCTTGCCCAGTGTGAATGTACTAACAACTGGGACAAACAGCTTAACGTGCTTTCAAAGCATGGAGGCACTCGAATAATTTTTTTTTTTTGTCACAATTACCGGGCATCACGTAAGCCACTTGGTTTCCACAATCATAGGCTAAATACGCTTACCACTGCGCCACCCAACTCCTCATCGAAATCACCTAACATCAAACGTTAAGTTAATTATTAAGAGGCTCTGTGGCCAAACATAGCAATTAGGTCAATTGACATTCCAGTAACTCATGAAATATTTTCCGAGTCTTTGTTCTTTTCTGGTGTTTTCTGAAATATCATAGGTACAGCTCATTATATACAATGTTTCCCGTCACCAGTGTCGGAGACTTTAATGGTGTGAAATATGTCATTTTTTATCGACAAATTGCCCCTCAAATTTTGTTTTTCTCTTATGGCCGCCATTTTGTTTTCTTGGTAACCAAGACCTGGGCTCTCATACTAATTCGACCACCACTACTCATGTAAATGACCTATCAATATTAAAAAGGTGGCATTTGATAGCTAAACATGTAGACAACAGTTACACATCCATCATGTTTCAATTGTCATGGAATAAAAAATAGAAAAAAATAATAAAAGAAAAACAAATAGATTAATTTTTGTGTATTTTTTAATTATTGGCTTTTTGAGAAAAACCAAATTTGAGGAGCAATTTGTCGATAAAAAATGCCATATTTCACACCATTGAAGGCTCCGACACTGGTGACGGGTCACATTGTATATTACATTCATTCAAATGTTTCTTCTGTCAATCTGTAATGCCGTACGGGTAAAACTATTTTGGTGTTACAAAAATCTGCAATATTTCTGCTTTTTCAAATTTAAATTCAGGCTTACTTAATTGTCCCCATACCGAGTTTCTTTTAAGAAGAAAACGCTTTTACTTGGTTTTACACAAAACAAATGCCGTATCACCCAAAAATCAATTTTTTTGGGTGTTACGATAAGTTACATTTGTTATCAATCAGAATAATATCTGCTTAAAATGAATGATAGGAAAATCAAATAAAAACAATAACAGTAACATTTTATTTTGACAAGTTATTATGACAGAACAGACTGAACAGAACTTCTGTTTCAAAACTCTATGAAGCGAACAAGAATACTTTAACCGTATACTTTACACAGAAGTCATTGTCCTTAAATTTGTCACAGTTTTGTACAGTTTATTAATTTCAGTTATTAACAAAGTTAACAATGCAGATTGAGAACAGTACTTTGAGCTCCAACGAGCATGTACAAGCCAAGGCCAAAGTTTATAAGTGTATTAATCATGAATAAACAAGAACAACAACAACGTTACACCAGACAAAGTTGGGATCATTATTTAAGGGTTAATAAGGGCGGGGGCCTCCGGGGCCGAGTGTTTTGTATACCGATGACACCTCAGCGAGGTTCCCGAATACGATTCCCATACAGAGCAATTTAGAAAACAATTTGTATATTGGATCGGGTCTGGTTATCATCATTGTTTCTGATTTCCATGACACAAGTGTTTTAGTTACTTAACTTGGATCTAGGACAATATAGATGAAGTTTGACGACCGTTTGGTGCAACGGTAGCAATCGTGCCTTTCGCACCGACGGTCCTGGGTTCAAATCCCGCAAAGGGCAGATGTTTGTACGATACGAGCATCGGTACCTGATTCATGGTTGTTTATATACAAGGTTATTTTATAAACACCATCCAAATTTTTTCTAGGCATTAGATATCATTCAAACACTTCATTTATGAAAAAAAATTGGTAGGTAAAATTTCCGCAAAAATATTATTTTGTCCGAGCGAATTATTACAACAGCTGGTTACTGGTCAAAAGAAAGGTCGCCCGAAAGGTCAAACACGGCCGAAATGTTTTGAATGAAACAGCGGGGTGGGGTCGCAGGGTGTTGATGCCGAGGTACAGTAAGAAAGAACGACGTAACTTTCTTTTTCCAAAATTGAGTTGTTAGAAAGTCAATCTGTCGAAGAAAAAATCGTTTGAGTGAGAAAATTGCCGAATGGGTGAAACTTGTTTTATTTGCTGTAAAATGGTGTTAGTTATCTACCTTGAAGGTGGCCACGCGCCATCTTGGTGCGTCTTTTTGCAAACTCCAAAAACGAGCCAAAAAAATTTGAAATGCATTTTTCTCGGAATGTATGCATTTCACAGAAAAATCGATTGATTATAAAATGTAGAGGACGTCAAGATCTACAAAAAATGTCATTGCTGCAATCCCGTACACCAACAAATGCACACAGTAGGTGGCGCCAAAGTCTTCAAACGGTGTTTTTTTATTTTTCACCTTGAAAATACATTTTTATTGCAAAAATGTAAATGTAAAAGTTGTTCCTTAGGATTTTGTCAACGACTTTTGTTTGAACAATTTTTTTTATACAACTTACCGTTTTGAAGCTGGACCTCGAAAAAGAATGAAAAGTCCAATAATACGGTTGCCTGCAGTATAAGTCCACATGTGTAGTGCACTTTTTGACCACGATTCATTTATTTGTATTAATTAATGTCATTCTAACAATTTAAATTTGTTAATTATTTGAATTTGTTTCGCATTAAACCATTTCTTGCTAAATAATTAAAAAAATACTGTTGCCTGTTTGTTTAAAAGAGGAAAAATAATCAATATTTTTTTTCCATTTATTGCAAAACGGTCAGTTGTATAAAATTAAAATAATAATGTTTACCGTAAATTTGTTATGTTACGTTGAAATAGTAAATTTTGATTATTTCATAAAAGAAAAAAATAAAAATCAATAATTCAATAGCCTTATAAATACTACTATTTCTATTAGAACAATGAAGGGAAATAAAATATTGTTTGTTTTTGCCGAAAACCGTAATAACTTTGAAGTCGATGTTTTTATAACTTGCAAAAAGTTAGAACAATGACTTACTCAATTTAAATACTCGAAGCGCATGCGGCGAGCCGCGATCGTGGCTGCGCGCGCAGGTTGTGGCTAGGGTTGCCACCTTTTATTTTTGTAGTTAAAGTACACTGGTTATTATAGGTAAGAAAAAAAAGTACATAGTATGAAAATAAAGTACAATTTATTTTCCTTTATCATTATGTTTAAAAGCATATTTTTTATTGCTTTTTGCAGTTTGTATCAAATTAGTATTTCTATTAAACAATTGCAAACACAGCATCTTTACAGTCTAGCATAGCATAGTTTAGTTTGGATATTTAATGCAACCATATCAATTCACACACACACACACAGAAAAAGAAAATTTGTCTTCTTACTTGTCCTACTCCTATACTGAAGCAATTGTAAATGTAATTCCACACAATTTGCATTTTCCATTATATTCGTTCTGTGGATCATAAATTAACCAATCACCATGTCCGTTTTCCCACGTACTTTTATACTTTACTGCAATCGTTTATTTTTCTTTTTGACCTATCATTTCTTTTAAACATTTTTTCGGTGTAACATATTCACTATCTGTTCCGAGAGAGAGTTCTGTTCTGTGCGAGAACCGATACGGTAGGTTTTGTTCATGATGAAACCCAGGATAAAGAAATATCACGTAAAACACACTAGAATAACAATTGACTTCTTAACTAAGCAAAAAATTAGTCAACCTCTTGACAGTTTTGACAGATAAGGAAGTGTTGCCAACAAAAAGTGTACATTAGTTGCGGAATATTTTTTGTCAACTCTTTATTGTCGAGCTGTACTACTAAAATTTTCAAAATCCCAAAAATATCAAATCATTCGAAATAAAGTATTTTCGTACGGGTGGCAACCCTAGTTGTGGCGACACCTGTGCAATGAAATCAGTCACGCGGGAACCTCCCGCGACGTACGTCTTGTGCTCCCGCGAGCTTACATCACATAAATACCTACCTAACAAAATGTATTCAAATCGCGAGTATTACGAGATGGTACGGTGCTATATTTTAAGTGGAGAAAGCTTAAACGGTGCCTGTGCACTGTACGAAGCTGAAAGTCTTCCTCGTCTTCGAAATAGTGGTTTCGTAAATGCTACAACACCGAATCGTCAAACCATTTTAGCTGCGAATCAACGCTTACTTGACCACGGACAATTTACGACGCCATCACACGCTCGAGGAGGTGGTAGAAGGAGACTTGCAATTGAAATCGAAGACGAAATCTTTGATTTCTTTGATCGAAATCCCAGAGCAAGTACGAATGACGCAGCAAGACGGTTCGGCGTAAGTCAACCCGCGGTGTGGAAATTACTTAACGCCGCAACCATGCATCCTTATCACTATCAGAAAGTGCAGTCTTTAGGTGAAGCAGATGCCGTGCCTCGCCGTGCCTTTTGTGAGTGGCTGATTGAACATCCTGGTGCTGTTATTTTATGGACTGATGAATCTTTATTCACTCGCGTGGGACTGTATAACCAACACAACGAGCATTGGTGGTCGTTCCGGAACCCGCACGTGATAAGGGAGAACCATCATCAAGTGCGTTTTAGTGCAAATGTGTGGGCGGGTATTATCGGTAACCAAGTACTGGGGCCGTTCTTTATTGAAGGGCGGTTGGAAGCACGTATCTTGATATGTTACGCACTGTAATATCCGACTTTATGGACGAAGTACCCCTCGCGCTTATTCAAAATCGCGTGTTTTATTTCCAACAAGACGGAGCACCACCTCATTATGCGGCCGCAGTTCGCGATTATTTAAACACCGAACATGGTGATCGCTGGATCGGTCGTGGAGGCCCCGTCCCATGGCCGCCCCGATCACCAGACCTCACGCCTTGTGACTTTTTTTTGTGGGGCGAAATTAAACGGCGGGTTTATGTGGAGGAGGCCCAAAGCCTCGAGGACTTAAAAATAAAAATAATCCGTGCATTTGACGAAGTGAAAAATGACACTGTAGTGCTTAATAAAATTAAAGACAATGTTCGTAAACGTGCAAGACTCTGTTTGGAGAGAAATGGTCTACATTTTGAACAGTTAATGAAGTACTCTTAAAACGATTGTTTTCAAACTTTATGTAAGTGTATTATGATTGGTTCTTTTATTTATTATTGGGTTTGAGTATAGCAAAGGTGTGCAGGGCGTTTAGACTTCAAAAAATATGTTTTTAATTTAATTATTTTGCATTCGCAATGCAATATTTTCTATGAGATATAAAATACGTGTGTAAAAAACAACTACGCCTCCGAGCCCTCAGGTAGGATTCGAACCCACGACCTTTCGCAATCCGGGCAAGTGCTCTGACCACTGAGCTACCGAGACGCTGGCAAACGTGTCGAATTTTACAAATTGTCGAGTATTTAAACTTCTATTATGAGTTCAACATCGAAAGTAATATTTTTACAAATATTAAACAATCGATTAAGATGGAACCAGCTATAATTATGTGCTTTTTATTTAATTTTTTGCATTCATGATGCAATATTTCTATAAGATATAAAATACGTATGAAAAAACAACTACGTCTCCGAGCCCTAAGGTGGGATTCGAACCCACGACCTTTCGCAATCCGGGTGAGTCATAAAAATTATAAAATCTAATAATAATTTTACTCTTTCTATTTTTTCATCCGGCTTCGGATTAGTATTAAATGAGCGATGTTAATGTTTAGGACTAGGAAAAGTATTGAAATGTGTTATCAGTGAATTTATTGCTTTTTAATACCGATTTTCGTATTGCGTATGCGATTCCTGTGTTTTTTTAGTTTCTGTTGTTAATAGTTCTCTTAGTTTTGTATGTTTCAGTGAGACAAAAAAAATCTTAAGTTCTAGACGCCTTGCACAGCCATTGCTATACTCCAACCAATTTTTGTACTTAAGTTGTTCCAGATTTTTTAAATACGCCTTATTGCAAAAAGTATGGTTTACTTTTACGTTCAAAGTTTTTATCTGTTATTAGAAAACAACTCATACCTTCTGCAATTTGACGGTCCTAAGCCCGATCAAGTATGAAGGAAAAATTTGGAACTTATGACAATTATTGTTATGTATTAATGAAATATGCGAGAGCGGGGAGCGGGAGCGGCGGCGGCGGCGGCGGGGGGGTGGGGGAGGTCATGTAGTCATCTGCTACAACACCGTGCGCAGCGTAATGTATCAATGAAATACGGGGGGAGGGGCGGGGGTTGTGTAATCATCTGCTCCAACACCGTGCGTAGCGTGATTGTGACAGTAAATCGGTAGTTTTCCTCGGATAACTTTGTATAGCCTTAACTTAATATTTTAGTACTGAGTGATATTAAAAGAAAAAAATCTTGTTTCGTAACTCTCTTCAAAGAATATCATTTATAAATTTGGATGGTGTTTATATAATGACCTTGTATATTTCTATGTTCTATGTTGTTTATATATTTTCTAAAAAAAAGTTTTCTTATATATATTTTTATATTGGAACGACATTCGTCAGCCTGTTTATTTTTCCCAATGCTAGGGCACAATCTTGTCCAGGAATGACAGTTTCCCAAATGAAAAAAGTGCCAGTTTAACTTGCCCCTCGAAATGAAAATAAATTTATTCAAATGTACTTAAAAATAAGTTGTTTTGAATCGTCCAACGTTTTTACCTTCAGGACGTCTTTTGACTGAAAAGAAAAATGGGAGCAAGAAACTCGTTTATAATGAGCTTTTGTATGACATCATTATTTCTTTGATTACAAAAAAGTCCATAAGTATCTATTTTAAATAAGTATCCCTCAACATTGCAATAAGATACAAGGCATAAACGACAAATTTAAGAAAGTAACAAAGATGTATGTTTAGTATAAGTCGATAATACTGAAGATTAAAGCAGACCCATCTCCCAAGGCAGCACCCGTTCACGAGCATGGCGCATTATGATTGTCAAACCAGCCATCGCTCTCCCAACCATATCTTAGGGAACGTAACGACCACCATAGCACCACATGCCACCACCCAAGAGTGAATTAAGAGAGCATTTCACACTAAAACTACCAGTAATAAATTAGTGTTAAAATTAACAAATGCCAATAGTTGTATGACACAACCTGTAATAAATAGTGTAATGTTGAAACGACACATATTACTTCCATGCATCCCAATACCTAGTCGTTGATCTTGTAATAAACTTTGTACATGGGCTTATTTTTCACATACGTTTTAAATTACTAAGGAAATACGACGGATCTCAAGATAATTTATTTTTGGTTATCCATCTGATGACCTGCCCTTTTGGTAGTTGCTTAACCATTAACTACTGCGCCAACTATCTCGTTTATTTATATATATCTCTCGCTCAACTTTGAAGTGGACATACCACAAAGAACGCAAATCATTCATCCAAGTAGCAAAACTTTGTTTGCCAAGTTCAATTAAGTTCAAATCTTAAGTCTTTTTTTTCTATTTATATTATAAAATACACAAATTACTTATGAGATTACAATATGATAAAATACTAATTTTACAACCAACATCATTTACCACAGCTTAATATTAAAATATATTATAAATAAATTTTTAAAACGTCTCTTCCAAACGAGGCTCACTTGCCAGTCTGGCTTTGTAAAAAAGAAAAGATTTTTTTTTAATTTCCCTTAACTGTATAGTTGCAACAAAAAAGTATAAAAATATATTAAAGAAGAATTACTAAAGAAGATAAAATCAATTATATTGTAGATACTAAAAAAATCTGTTTTATATTGTGTTTTATGTTGTATATTCATTGACAGCTGTAATTTCAAGGAGTGAATCGTTGAGTTCTTTTTTAAATTTGCAGGGGCGTAATGATAAGATGTCTATTGTGCTGAAAAACTCATTGTAAGTGTGGGGAAGGCGATAAAGAGGCGATCGTTTGCCGGCATTAATACGGCACCTAATTGTTGCGTGCATTTCTGCTATGTGTACTGGTGGGAACATTATAGCAGATTTTATTTACTACTAGCGGCCGCCCGCGATTTCGTCCGCGTGGAATATTGCAACATTATTTTTCTAAAATAAAAGTAGACTAAGTTACTCCTTATTACATCAGCTACCTGCCAATAAAAGTCCCATCAAAATCGGTCCAGCCGTTTCAGAGATTAGCCGGAACAAACAGACAGACAAAAATTGAAAAAAAAATGTCATTTTGGTGTATGTACCGTATATATATTCATATGCATGTAGTAAAAAACGGGTATTTCAATATTAAAAACAGACACTCCAATTTTATTTATATGTATAGATGTATAGATTGGGATGCAGTCGTACCTATTGTGGCACACATCGTATAAGAACTTCGCAGCTAGTAAATGCCGTATTTGTGTGTGACTTAGGACTTTATATTTGTCACTGAGATGCAAGTAAGACAGTCGGCCACTATAATAACGGTAGTGCATAGATCGTAAGAACTTTTTTGAACAGTTTCGAGAGACTATTTGTATTTATTATAATATGGATTCCAAACTGGCACCGAGTATTCAAGTTGAGGCTGAACCAGTGAAAAAGTACGAATGAAACAATAGACCACGAAAATTAATAGACAAAAATAATAGTCAATAAGTTGAAAATTTTATTATGTGTAAAATAATGCTGAGTGCTTCAATCACATTAACTAATATACGTAATTATGTTACCCAGGTTGAATACTCCAAAGATGTCGTTGATAATTCATTCAGTAAATTTATGCAGGTCTTAATTTATGGTAAGTCGACATAAGCGGATTCTAAGAAAGGCATCTCAGTGGGCCACATAAATCTCACAGGTTTTGTATACAATCAATATTCCTAAACTCTACATCTGGTATTGTTAATGACAAATTGCGCTGAAATTAACATTCCCGAGAGAATGTTTGCTGATGTCTTCGAAAAGGACGATGAACCGACAGTATATAAACGTGTCCTTAATATGAATAATTACACAAATACGCCTTACATTTTCAAGTATACTTGTGCGCCTAATTATATACGTTTAACTTAAGCGAACAAGTATATGGTTGCGTACAAATATATGTAGCAACGCAGTCAAAACATAAACTTAAAATTAAAATACCCATATTATTAACATACTCGTACATACAACTATCATTGCACATAGAATAAACTCATACGTGCCAGCTCTTGATGGACGTGACAATGCGGGTTCAGGGAAAGCGGATGGCGACTAATTTTCCTGGACAAATAAAGTTTGTAAAAATTGATTTTAGCTACCGAATATTTCCTGAAATTGGATCCAGCTTAAGTAAGGGTTGTCATTTATGCTTTATAATAACTTATCCATTTTAATGCGATAAGTATACTTTAAACAATTGCTTTGTATAATTTATTACTAAAAAAGATTTGTACATTTATTTTGTTTTTGAATTTTTATTGTAAAGTATTACAGTTAGTGTTACAGTTTTATTGTAAATAAAGTAAGATTTTTAACACATGAGTTTCTTGCCCGATTCTTCTCATGTTAGCCCCTACGTTCGGAATCGGGTCGCTCGTGGCGATTACATGCGCGGCATCAACTCCGCGGATGTACTTGCCGCTAGCGCACGGGCTATCTTTATTATAAAAGAATATTATCTTGATTCTTCTATGTAAAATTGACGATTTTAAGTGCCCGCAAGGGCCTATGAAATAAAGTTATTTTGATTTGATTTGATTTATTCCTTCGACGGTTGGGTCCAACCGTATGGGTCAAACCTTCGGACTTTGAAAATTTATTTTTTCAGTCAGTTCCAGTGGAATATATTCGATTTAATTATAAATTCAAGATGGCCGGCGCCACAAAATGGTGGATGATAATATTTTTTCACAATCCCCTCAATATGGATTTCAAATGATGTACATAATGAGATTATGGCAGCCAACAAAATTGAAATAACACTACATATTTTTTACAATCCCTACAATATTGGTTTCAAATCTTGATTAGTATACTACATCATGAAAAATTCACACGATGGCCGCCAGTAAGAAATAGTGGTTTCTATACGTGTTTTAATCCCTACTATCCCTATAATCTACGTAAGCACGTAAGCACTTCAGAGCATATGCGTGAATATGCTCTTCTTGTAAAGTTACAAGAAGAGCATATTCATGCATATGCTTTGTAGTTAGTTTAATTTTACACTGTGGTGCTAAACTAAAAACTTGAAAATAAAATAGGTACCTATTTTTTTATCGACCGGTTGACAGAGTAAAAGATACCAATGATGCAGATTTTATCTTAAAAGGAGTTGAAGTATAAATATATACTTCGACTCAAGCATCAAAATCAAGCATATATAACACCTCATGATGTGCTCGTGAATTCGGCGGTTCATAGCATTAAAAATATTGATAATATATATTGGTCTGGCTTAACGATATCATGACGTGGCCAACGTTTCATATCATGAAATACGATCATTTCATGAATTGGTCGGGCACATCACGAAATAATCATTTCTAAGACCTAATAATATTTTTTTGCTTACGATTTGCGGCATACGGATGCAGAATATAGGTTTAAAAACGCAAGGTTTAGAAGGAACGACACTTCTAACGAACTAAACTTAGGGGACTACGATATTCGTATATACTGTGGAGACAGTGAAACAGAGTAACTGAGGATAGAATATTTATTTTGATAGACTTTTGGTCTACAGTACAAGGGTTACGACAGGAGAATAAAAAAGGGATCGACACTGACACCCAGTGTGTTCTTTAATTTGTATTCAGGTGTGCCCACATTGACAGCAAGAAGTTTCAATAGTATATACTTAAGCTTAAAAGTGATATCCAAGCACTCATCTCTATACAATAGTATAACTAGGCGATGCAGTCGCTAAGCATAAAGCTACGCTAGCACCATATATTGGAGCGGAGCGTAATACCTAAAAAAAGAAAAAAAATTTTCGATGGTAATTTTTGCGAATTTCGAAATTTGGGCTCCGTCACAATCTGGTCCTAAACCTGTTGATTCGATTCCACACAAAAAATATTAAAATCGGTTAAGAATAAACCAAATAAAACGAATGACCTAAGATTTAATTTTAATTTTAGGTTTTGTTGAGTTTAGAGTTATTTGTACTGCGATTTTAGCATGGAACTGGTAAGTACTTCGTACGATGTACGTATCTACTACATATTAGATCTATAGATTTAATGCTGAATTCACTACTTTTATTTCATAAATTTCTTCATATTAACACTACATACTACAAGGAAATACAGGTAACCAAAAGTAACTTAAATTCCTTACATAATACAACATTTTATGTCGTAACAAAAATACATATAAAATTATGGAAAGTAAACAAAATTTTGTTTATTTCTTTATTTATAAAATTCAGCGGAAGTTTGAGACCTCAAAACATTCCATACTATACTCACATTACGTTGTGTACCTACCTTTAAACTAAGTGTATTTACACCACACGCCCTAGAGCCCTTTCTAATGGTTTAATGGGGTATTCGGTAATAAGTGGTTACTCCATAGATTCGGTTACATGGCCTAATTAATTATAATGAGACCATTAATAATCAATATGACCAAATACTAACCACATAAGTAAATAAATATTATACTTATGAAGGAAAAGTGAATGAAATAATTATACTTCTGGGAACTCTATTGTCCAATCAATTTAATTCATCCGACTGACGGTACTTCGGTATAGCTCGAGTAGAAATCAGTAGTTTAACTTGGCTGGTGCTGATGACTATAGTTTGGAGTGCTTTAAGACTAAAGTAAACTTTAAGTTTAGAATCCACTTAGGCTTACCCTCTTTTTCTTATTACTTGTAAACGGCATGTGGAAATTGTGTTGCATGGAGGTTAGAGAGTAGGAGAACGATCGCCACGTGCTTAAGCATTAGCCCGCCTGTCCCTGAAAATGTGTAGAATTTATAGTTCATCTTTCAGCTACCAGCCGCGTAAGTAGTATCTGCGAAGTTAGCTGTTTATGAGTATAAGTAGATGAAGTTAGTTGAATAATGTACTTTAACAAGAGCCCGCTTTTATTGAGACAACTTAGCAATCGCAGCGCCTTACTTATTTTGTCCATATTTCTGGGACACTATTTTTGGTTATATTATTTTTGTACTTTATTTTTATACCTGAATAGGAACATATCCCAAAAAAGCTTATCACAGGAAATCGAAATTCATTTCATCTTTTGACATCTTGTGATTGGGGGAGAGTTCGAACATTCTATAACTTATCGAATAAACCTTTAACTATAAGTGATTTCGCCGAAGTATACAATGAATGCATAGTTTTACAAAATATCACTAAATATTTATAACAATTTTCACACTTTATGATCTTCCTTTAAATAGTATAATTAAAACCTAATACACTTGTAAAGCTTTGACTCTTTGAGTGTTGTTTATCAAAGGAAAAATCTATATCTTATTTCCACTTAAATACTTAATAATTCGCTACTAAAATTTAATGTATATTAAAAAAATATTGATTCGGATGATATACAAATATTGAAATTTGTATTATAAGCACACCTGGTGTCATTCATCTATTATTATTTGAACACTTGCTTTATTACCTAACTTTCAGTCTTTAAATTAAAAATAAAACTAAAGAAATATCAACTTTTAGTGTCTCATATTTTCAAACTTAAGTGTTATTAATTGTAATTTTCACTTTCTCCCTCTAGGTTAACTTTGCAACGTGGATCGTATTAAATCTTCCTGTTCATTTTCAAATCTTATATGGATTCCAGGAACTTATGTACATCCAATCAACACTAAAAGTTCTTTCTTTAAAAGAAATGGGGATTATCTTTGTAATATTGCTAATCCATATTCAACGTTTTATTTTCAAATGGAACACTACGAGGAATAGGTCCGTTGATATATTACGTGACGCAAGAGTGAAGTCCCTTGCGTACGTTCCATAATACATTGATATTGTAACAAAGTGCCTATTTATCATAAAAATCTCTTGGCCATTATAACGAAGCCGCTCTGAATTTTACATGAATATCAAATAGGTAGGTTAACGTAAATACTGAATATTAAAAAAATATTTATACTTTATAACTTGAGTTTGCATAAAGCAACTACAAATAATTAAGAGCGATAAATGGAGCTTTAGTCTCCAGTCTTAATGCAACGATTTTATATTTCCTAAAGTCGTAACATTCCCGTACCTACATCTTACAGACCCTCATCATCCATTAACAATTTTATTACTGTTGTGGGTTACTACATTCCCAAAACCCTAAGAGCTAAAATAACGAAGTTAGCGTTTTCCAACCCAGCCGCCTAGTTATCGACATCATAATAAAACATATTCTCACAATAAATCTGTCCAATGTTGACACCTCCATATACATTTTCACTATTCCTGGCAGTTCTGGCAACTTTTTGGATGTCTTTAAGTCCTCATAAATGTATTGGAATGGCCCGACTATTTCCTTACTCAAATCCCCATTTCCTTCTGGAATGGAAATCGCAACGCAACCGTCTTTGCCAGCTTTCTAGTGCTTTTGCGTCAATATTTGTGAGTGTGAGTGAAATGAAGTCAAACAACGTCGACGTCTGTCGAAACGTACACATCCGGTTTAATCCAGATTAGTGCAGCATATTAATAAATATAATAAACTATAATTATTAAATAAACAGAAATATCTCTTTAATGTAACTTTTGAATGTCTGCTTTTCTTAATGGCTAACTACTGCTTTGCGCCATACTAATATCATTCCTACTTGTTTAAATAGGCAGTCTTTGATTGCCGAGCCCTCCGGTAACTGATCTCCATTTTGCATAGTTATCATTTTGTCCCTGACCTTTATCTGTAAATTGATTTTGCATTCATTACAGAGTTAAGGAATCTAAACTCTCGCATAATCACAAGACTTAACAACGCTTGTACTAAGTCTTGTGTTTGTTATCCTTCAATGGAACTTTTTCTCAAATTCATCAATTTATGGCAGCATTTTGTGGACTTCTTATTGTAATACCATATCAGAGGTTATTTTAATTAGCTATAAAGTCCAAAGCTAGAAATGGACCGATCTGTGATGCCTCGTGCCTACCTACATTTATCCACTTAAAACTGCTAAGCTGCCGGGACGACTTTATTTTTAGTGCCTTGAAATAACTGTACATAACACTCATGAGAGTTAAGGGATCTTTATTTATTTTTTATATATTTAATATATGATACTAATTTGAAATAAACATAATGTAAAATTTCAAATAAGTATCAATAAAAAACATTCAAGAATATAAATTTAAATTAATATTTCCATCATTAATCATTAAGTTTAATCGAATAATTGTGTTGGGCATATCGTACATAAATATTAAAAAAAAAACAAAATTAACATAATCTTCTATATCTACTATAGAAAATGTGTCCATTTGATAAAAATCTCAGTCTGGATTTAAAGATATTATAAATATTGGATATTTTTATATGGGTCGGCAATTATTAAAAAAGTGTAACTGCTTTATGCTGCGTTTATGACACCCTTAAGTGTAATAGGTGGTGCACAATTTAACGTTTGTAATGAACAAATGTAAAATAACGTTATGAATATTGTTCAGTCTCAGTCATCCAATAAACTTGCAGTAATTGTCAGAAGTTATCTTTAAAACCGTACCAGAATAATAATAATAATAGCGTGCGTTAATCACGCTCACAATAATCCGATAAGTCGCTGAGATCACTACGTTGCGAAGATTAGGTACTTCCAAAGCGCTTCTACCGCTATAGAACTATGAGTTCATGGTCGGTCTTCTTTATATAAACGCGTTCTTCCTACAGAGCTGCGTTTTTACGTGCACGTGTACCCCACAATAACAACAGACAGATAATTAGCTTAAGCACCATTTAATTTTGGATGATCTATTTATATTGGAACCAAAGTAACTTACAATTTTCTTTATAAACAGGTTTAGTATTCTAGCTATTTCTAACAAGTACGGGTCTTCAATATGCAAATAAATAGCTCACCATTATCTAACGGATAACTACTCTCGAGTCTCATTTCTCGAAGTGGAATTGAATCATAATTTCTTACTTCACTAAATCTGCAAATGTTTCTCATCGAATGAAATCAAATAAAAAAATAAGGTAATAATCTTCTTCAGGTCATGTGATCCTGCTGGGCAAATTTTAATTATATTACAATCTAATAAGCAAATCGTATACCCAAACTAATAAGACAGTTACTGTTTTTTAATTGTAATTACTGCCTACTGAATTCCCGGCAGACTTTTTTTACCTGAAAGACCTGATTTTCACAAATGGTTTATATATTTAGAGGTTATTGTTTATGATTGTGTATTGCCTAAAGGCTGTAAACGAAAAATATATGTCTACGATTTTTACCCAAAAGTACTTTTTTAAATACGTATTTGAAGGCTTTACTTTTTTGTTAATAAACCCTGTGTTGGTTCGGTGGGATAAATAATACTAGACAATTGTACTTTTATTTCAAAATTTGAAGGTTAAGAAGAAAACATACAGCTACGTGAATGGATAAAGAATTAGGTGCAAGAAAGCAAGAGATCAGAACATTTTTAGCCATGTCCGTTGACCTATACCTACTTATGGACAAATTACGGTCACGAACAACAAAACTACATACAAAAACCTTAAAGATAAAAGTGTTTAGGTTTATTTTATTATATATATACAACAATTATGTTTACCTACCCACTTTCACGAACTGTCAACGAAAAGTAGCTTACCTGGGTCACGCACTTAGGTACGACAGTTACTTCTGCGATGAATAATGATGGGAAATGTTGTGGGTAAGAGAAACATGAGTTGTGGGATAAAATCTGAGTTCGCAGCATTCCCTAATGTTCAGGTATTGCGAGAATTCCAACTGCTGATGACTGCCAAATTATAATAAAATAACAGTTTCATAATTCCACATTCTGCACAGTGTTATAGTCCGTAAACTAACTTTGCGTTCACATTTTTAGATAGTATTGATAATGCTGAACAACAAACAGCATATTTTTGACAAACAGTACAGTATACAGATATTTTCTGAATTATTTCTTTTGTAAAGAAATGTACGATCTGAATGGACCTGAGCAGTACATAAATCTATAATCTAAGAACACAAATTTGTTGTTTATGTGTTTGTCTGTCCGCCCTTTTTCCCCGCTTTTTTTCCATTGTATCAATAACGTTACCATAGCAACGCGTTACCGGGTCAGCTAGTCTATAATCTAAGATCACAGTTGTTGTGTGTTTCTCTGTCCGCTCCTTTTCCCGCTCTTTTTCCATTGTATCAATAACGTTACTATAGCAACGCGTTAACCGCAAGTAGTTCGTCTACCGGACGCTAGATGGCGCTAACGGAAAAATATTTTATAATGGAAAAAATTGCCCGTACGAAGCCGGGACGTGCCGCTAGTATAATCTACATTTAGATTAATATGGTGGTTTAATTCCATAATTACATAAAATATCATGAATATTCAAATAACAATTATAATAAATAAATAAGAGATGAATATTGTACCCTCAATTTATTGCAGTTAACCACTCCATTTTAAGGAGACGAGGGAGTTTCCAGAATGAATATCGTTAACAAAACAAATTTTTAAATTACAACTTTTTTTGGCGAAGTCTCTTATCGCGGATGCTAACAAAAGATTTTCCCGTTGTAACTTTCAAAAAGTTTGAAATTCGATATCTGACCCAAGAATTGAGGTTTTTTAAGATATGAAGGTAGGTGTTTATCATTTCCTTTTCTTACGTTATAGCCGATTGTTTTATTGCAAATATAACAAATTATTTATTTATAATAATAATATACTTCTTACATTCACTCCAATTAGCCTAGCTTAAAGTAAGCACTATAACGCTTACATTATTATTATTATTATAAGTGTTATGGATAGGTACTAGGGTAACGGATAGACATACACATGACTCAGGTACAATGCTCGTATTCATCACACGAACATCTGTCCCTTCCGGGATTCGAGCCCGGGACCGTTGGTACGAAAGACAGGATAACCACCATTGCACCAAATATAAAGAATTCAAGTATTCGTACTTGCAGTAAACAACTGCTTAAATTATATACATACGCTGTCATGTTTGATAATTCATTATTATTTAACTTTAAAAATATTGCAATACACTTGTAAATTGAGAAAGCAACAAGTGAGGGAAGGAGTTCATTTAGGAAAAGGATCGATCATACAGTTGACAAACGAAGAAAATGTTTTTCATATCACCTACGTCCATACAACGCCCATCATCCACAATGCTAAGCTTAGCAAGATGTGATGGTGTAGGTGGTGTGCAAACGGCTCATGCCTATTTATATACGCGTAGCAGTTAACTTAACAAAAACGCTTTACGAAAACATTGTTTTGATGTAATATTTGGATAATTATAACGCTTTTATTTACGTTCTCGGCTTTTATTCCAATAAGAATGCCACTTATCAGGCCAATGATCTAGAGGCAAAGGTAAGAAGGTCGTGGGAATAATCTTTATATGGAACTAAGTCCCCACAATGCATTACTTCTTTCGCTGACAGATCAGATTTCGCTACCCATGTGGTACGACAACCAAGCAAATTACACTAAGTAATTTATTTTAGTGGACTTATTGAGACATTTTCTAATGACAAAAATAATTGGAAAATATATTTCATTCTGAAAGGATACTTTTGAATGGTTTCCAGAGCACTCATAGATTCTGAGAATATTATCGTTGTTCTTGGGTTAAAAATAAGAAATTCTACTGCTATATTCCGAGAATTCAGTTCAAGTATGGATAGTAAAATCCACAGTTGGGCAATCATATCGTATCTCATAGATGATATAATTATTAAGGTAAAAACGGTGGGGTGGGGTGCCGAAGGGTGATAGAACGTTTTGATATGTCTAATTAATAATTTTATTTAACATCCAATATCTAAACAATTATATTTTTTCGATAAGCTACTGTAAGGAGTGGAAATAAACTAAAGTGGCAGAAAGAAAAATCTGTCACCAAGAAATGGTCGCCTTGGCCTTAGAAAACGAACTAAATTAAATCTACAAGGTGTTATTGGGGTCGATCCATAGCACCAGCTGTAATTCTGATTGCCTTTTCTGTACGAAGTCTAATCTAATATACTACGACTTAAATGCATCAGACACCTGGGTGCCTCCTCGAAAATATTTTAAAGCCACTCAATTTTTACCCACATTGTAATTACTGAGATCACGTCCATTAATAAAGTAGTGAAGTATACGACTACTACAAACTTTATTTAAGGATCACCTGGGATAATTGTGTTATTTTAAATAGACCATAACAGAAGGACTATACCTCATTCGTAAAAATAGAATAATACTGTAGTTAGTCATGTAAATCTTTTAGTATCAATCCATAGGTACTGACTACCTAGTCAGACTGTAACTGTGAATATTGTGTTAAATATACGACATAATAATTATCTCAATCTTTCTAACTTAAATACTAAAATTGAACTAATTGTTCAAAATTATAATACTTATATTTTTTTTTTACATAGAGCAAATATCAAATGACTATAGATCATAAAATAAAACATCAATTTTATATAAAGGAGAATGCCCATTATGGCCCACCGTGGACATCATTAAAAAAGTACTTAAAATACTTACATTAATTTTATCATTTGAAGTTATGAGTTTTACATATATTGAAACAGGCGCCAATGCACTAATTTTCGCTAAATATAAGTATTTTTATTTATAAATCGTCATAAGTTATGTGGCAAAATGTTGCCAGCACGTAAATTACATTTTAGATATAATTTTACATTAAATATGGATACGAATCGATTGTGACGAAAATCATTCAACTGAATAAATAACTTTAGGTTTTTCTCTGGACTTTCGTCCAGAGCAGAGAGGTAGAGCATCACAAATCACCCGCATGTATGAATGTATCACTTTTATTTACAAGATCAATAATTTAGATGAATAATGTACCTGGCTTAAACAAAAACATTTCGACTTAACCGTAAGCATATTGGAAACCATTACGTCACAAAAACAAGTTAAACCTCATGCATAAATAATGAAGTTTATTGTAATGAATAAGTAAATATTAAGTGTAAATACTATACAGTTTTGAATGATGTTACGTACAGTGATAAAGTCAGCGTCAAATAGTTCGTGACAGTCAAAGTGGTCCAATAGTCGCAAAACGTCTTTGTTAAAGTTGGAATAAGGACGTGTTACAAACTTTCTGGCCAGTTTAGGTGTCAGGAACTATTTGGCGCTGACTATACAGTCTAATTTACCCAAAGCGTGGACTGGTCCGACACACTGACTGGTTGACAGCAGAGTTGGGCGTAATCAACTACTTTTTTAATCAGATTAATAATCTGATTGAAAATAATCATGACTACTTTTAATCAGATTAAAGTAGTCGTGATTACTTTTAATCATGATTACATATGTAATCTTTAATCTTGATTACAGTAGCCAGTAATCTAAATTACATGATTATTACTAACTTTATATAAATTATGATTTAGGAATTAATGAATATAACTTATATTCTATTGAGTTGCCATTAATTATCACAATTTGTTTGTAGCTAGAAATTGAATAGTTGGCTTTATTGTATAAAAAAATCTACCTACGATACGTAAGACGCGTGGTAAAGGTGCGGAGGACAGGGTATCGTATGATCGCCGGCTAGCCAATCGCCGCGTCCGCATTGTCGGTAGTCGACACGCGCGCACACACGCCATTTTGTTCAATCGCATCAGTCAAACGAATCGAGCTCAAGGAGACGAACGTAATTTTTTTATCGTACTTTATTGTGTATTTTTTTAAGACTGATGTGAAATGGCGTCTTCTTCTCATTCATCTTTTTCACATTTATCTAATAGCTCTGAATCGGAAGATGTGCAGATTGAGGGAGCAGCAGAAACATTACCATGCATCCTTGACGGCAAGTTTTTCATATATTCTAAAACGGAGTCCACTAGTACCAAAAAAGTAGCAATTTGTACATCTTGTCAACCAAAAGAAGTTAAAATTTCTGGTTTTAACAATTCAACATCCAATTTTGTTACTCACCTCAAACGAAGACATGGAGAAGACACATACAAAGAGTATCAAACTCACTTAAGATGTGTAAAAAAAAACAAACCGTCGTCGAGAACTTCTAACCGTTGTCAGTCAGAAATGATTAATAATAGAAATAAATCTGCTGAACAAACGGTTTCGCAAGAGCAATTTAATTTAAACATTTTAAAATTTTTCATACATTCCATGATTCTTTTGCAAGCAATAGAAGATCCGTTTTTTAACAAAATCTTTGAAAGTTTGAATATTACCACAAAAGGACTGAATGTTGTCAGTAGGAGAAGTTTGGGGCGCTTAATCGATGACTATTACACAAAAGAAATTACGAACATCAAAAATGAATTGCACAGTATAAAAGAAGTCTGCACAACTGCTGATATTTGGTCAGGAAAAAGTCGAAGTTTTCTGGGCGTCACTGCACACTGGCTTGACTCAAACCTAGAAAGGAAATCTAAAACGCTCGCATGCCGAAGATTTTCAGGTACGCACAGCTATGACCGAATAGCTTTTTTACTTGAAGCAGTTCATTCGGAATTTGGTCTCGACTCACGGAAAGTTCTAGCCACGGTCACTGATAGTGGCAGTAATTTCGTCAAAGCATTTAAGGAGTTTGGTGTCGATTTAGATAATTTAGAAAATTTTACTGATGGCAACTCAGAATCCGAAAAAGGTCCTATTGTCGGCGAGGATTTTAACTCCGAGGGCAGTTCTATGTCACACTTTAACACTCTGAATGATGTTGATCCTGTAGTTTTTGTTGAAAATGTTATTCCACAAACAATTATATTAGAATTGCCAGTACATTTAAGATGTTCTGCCCACAAGCTCAATCTATGTGCTACTACAGACGCCAATAAAGTCTTAAGAAATAATGAAACAACTATTGCCGATATTCATAACAAAGTTATCAAAAAATGCAACAATTTGTGGAACTCGGCCGGCCGCCCTAAATCGGCTGAAATAATACAAGATATTGTTGGCCATACGCTTTCCAGACCAGGAATCACTAGATGGATTAGTCTTTATGATGGCCTAAAACAAATTGCATCCATACAAGATAAGAGTGTCCAGTTGTACGTGGCATTGGGAGTAACAAACGTTTTACGTACCAATGATTTTCAATACATAAATGAATACTTGCGTTGTTCAAAACCAATAGCAGAAGCCTTAGATATAATACAAGGCGAGCAAAATATGTATAACGGTATTTTGCTGCCATGTTTAGTATCTTTGCGAAAAAAATTGCAAAAACTCAACAGAGAACCACTTGTTTTTTGCAAAATGTTAGCAGACACGTATTTGAAAAGTGTGGAAACGCGATTTTCTGAGTTTTTTGACGTCTCCTCGAAGGTTGCTCAAAATGCAGTAGTTGCTGCAATGTCTTATCCTAGGTTCAAGGACAAATGGATGGCTTGTATAAATATAGAATATCATTCCAGAATCAAATCTGTTTTTAAAGGAGCTGTTGTCAAGGAAATTCATGAAGCACCTGAAACTTTTCAAGATACCCCAAATACTAGACATGAAGACAGCTATTTCGAGTTTGACACTGATTCATCAGAGACCGATTCAACAGGAGACCTTCACCAAGTCCAACGATCTAAAGCAGATGTCATTATTTCTCATTATTTGGCGGATCAAGATAAAGATATATCCATGTTAAATAGATATCCTCATCCTTTTTAAGAAATATAATACGCCTCTACCGTCTTCAGGTCCTGTTGAAAGGCTTTTCTCATATGCAACAATGACCAATTCACCAAAATCACATAGACTTTCAGATGAAATGTTTGAAAAGAGGGTGCTATTAAAGTCTAATTTAAACCACACATTATAAACAACATACCAAGGGTGTCAATCCAGTGGATTTTTTGCGTAAAATAATTATCTTAAAAGAAAAATGTATGAGACTGATTAAAAAATAAAAATTATTTATTACTATAGGTACAATATGTTTTTTATTTTTTGACGTTCCTACTTTTGGTTTTAATTAATCATAAAAGAATTCAAGATTACGATTACTGATTGAAAATTATTTTTTTTAAGGTTCCAACTATTACTTTAATTAATTATAAAGTATTCAAGATTAAGATTACAGTTTCAAAATATTTTTGTTAAGGTTCCGACTATTAGTTTTAATTAATCATAAAAGTAATCAAGATTACGATTACAGATTGAAAATCATTAATCATCGATATGATTACATTTTTGATTAATGTCTGTAATCTGTAATTGTGATTGAAGATTACACATTGTAATCGTAATCCTTAATCATTAATCTGATTACTTTTTGCCCAAGTCTGGTTGACAGCTGACCACTGCGACTATTGTAAGCCTGAGGTATTAGAGCTACAAACACGGCAACAATATCATGTTCCAGCCAACGGCATGCACCCGCTATTTAATTGCGCCGTCTTGTATCGTGGAAATTAAATGTACTCTAGCTTAATACGCTGTGTATTCAAAATTAAGTAAATGGAATGTACTGTATTATAGTACTAGCGGCCCGTCCCGGCTTCGCACGGGTGGACAAAATTCTTTAAATTTTTTCTAGCATTCAATATAGCCTATGACACTCAGCAATAATGTGCCTTTCTATTGGTGAAAGAATTTTTAAAATCGGTCCAGTAGATCCCGAGATTACCCCTTACAATTTAACAAATATACAAACACACAAACTTTACTTCTTTATAATATTAACATAGATGTAATAACAACTAAAAATGTAAATTTCTCTGTAGTTAATTATTTGATTTTTCTAATGACTTTCGTGTGAAGTTAACAGGATTATGGAGTCCCTCATGGAATTTCAAATTGGTAGCCCAACATCGCTACCATATGGGGGGCACTTGACCAGTTAGGGTGGGCTGGGCCCTCTCAGCCCCTTCCCTATATATGCCTATTCCCACGAAAGAAATTTCTTTCAAAAATTTAATTACTTTATTGCACTTGGAGTTAGATTCAAATGAGTTAAATAACCATTATGAAGTATGTATTAACTGTAATACCAAAGTAAATCACAATGGCAAAATTAGTAAGCAAATAAGATTATAAATATGTCCTGGATGAAATAATGAAACGGGTATAAAGCGATGGTATACTGTGAAGAATGTGGAAAAGTTGAGGATGTATCTCATTCTTGACCGATTCATCATCAAGGAGTGTGTGAAAATGAGGGAGAGTAAATAGGTCACTTATATATTCCACGCGTGGTGTCGCTGTCTCGCTGAACGGGGGGTCTCTCCGTTGAATAGCGACGGCTACCGTCCTTCCAATGCTTTCTCAACATGTCAAGACACCTTCATACCACCGGGTCCTTTTTGAAGCGGAACGAGCGAAGCGAGTGGAGCTCCCATGGATCAGCTTCAATGATGCAATATCTGTTGCGCTATAACTTCCCGAGTTCTTAACCGATTTCAATATTTTTTGTGAGAAATCGAATCAACACATTTAGGACCAGATTGTGAAGGCCCGAATTTTGAAATTCACAAAAATAAAAAAGTTATGACCAAAATCATTGTCTCTATGGGATTTCCCATTGAAACAAAAAGCGCGTGATATATGGAAGTTTTCATTATTATGGGATTTTAAAATTTACTAAATATTATTGATTTTTTTTTCTTAAATTTTTACTATCCGCTCCAATTTATGGTGCTAGCGAAGCTTTATGCTTAGCGGCATGTACCATGTCGCAATTTGGAGTATTCTTCTTGACGACGATCGTCTCCCTTATCACTATCGTCGTACGCAGGAGCTGATGTAATCCGATCTTGCACCCAGAAGGAACTTCTGCGAGTGAAGGAACCTCAGGCAGTTAAGGGAGTACCCTAATTACGCAAACAATGTTCTTTGGACGGATGAGGCAACATTCACGAGGTCAGGACTTTCAAATGTTCATAACAATCACGTTTTGGCACGCTAGAAACCAACACGCTTCTCGGCAGAGCAGATTTCAATATCAGTGGAAGCTGAATGTGTGGGGTGGTATTTATGATGGGCATAATATCATCGGTCCTGTCATTTTGCCATCACGTCTGAACGGAGGCAATTACCTAACGTTTTTACAAACGATATAAGAAGAGGCGATTGACGATTTTCCTGAGGCCGAAAGGGATTTCTTCGACAAACAAGGAACATGGTGTTTCAGCACAATGGAGCGAGGATCGATCGGCCGTGCGGGACTGGTGGCGTGGCCTGCCCGTTCTCCGGACCTCACGCCCTTGGACTTCTTCTTATGGGGTTATGTGAAGGACAAAGTCTTTTTCTCCGATTGTCCAACTGTTTTCGAGATGGAGACGCGTGTAAGATCTGTTTTCGCGTCAATAACACCGACGATGATGCGAAATGCCACAGAAATCTTCCCGGCGAGCGAGGTTGTGCATTGAGCAAGGAGGAGCACACTTTGAGCCGTTTCTGTAAATTTTTTGTTCGTTACGAAAAAGTATGTGTAAGTTTAGGTTGAAAGAGACTAAAGATAAAGGACCTATGACAGGTCTTTTAACATTTTCTTTGACTTGCAATATCGATCTGAGCGGCTTCTGTACATTTTGTTATTGACTCTGCCGTTCCGCGGATATTCGGTAAAAATGTACATAAAAATTCTGTGTTATTTACTCTTTAATGGTATGAAAATAGGGTTGGCACAAAAATGAAAAAAAAATCATGAATTATTGCAGTTAGTCCTACTGCGATACTATGGTTTTCAAATATTGTAAATTGACTCTTTATAAAGGACCATTTAACCCCGTTTCCGCTTTACGGGTATATTTGTAACACTTTGTATTAACTGTGTTTGACTTTTATGAGGAAAGTTCCCGATAATGTCTTAAATGATATATTGTAATGTAACTTTACCTTAAATAGGAGAAATAAATAGAAGTAAGCATGATTATTTGTTATACAGCTATTAAATCTACAATATTTCAATAACTTTAACTCACAGTCTGATTTAATAATAATTTACATTATTACTGAAACTTTGATAATTCGAATGTAAAGAATCGATCGTAAGAAGTTTACAATTAATACAAAAACATTTAATTGGCAACATTCGTATAATAAAAATAGAAATACAACTCAAAACGAGTCACCGAAGTGTAAGAGGTGAAAAATGTCGACCTTACAGCAAGTTTTATTCAAGCTTCAATCTATTGAAAGCTTGTCTATTTTACATTAGTTATGATTTAATGAATATCATCTAATGATCTCTTTTGTATATGCTTAATACCCATACTGCAACATAAATGTTTTTGAGAAATACATTTTAAAAATACCAACAATTTGTTTGTGGTATACATTATATATACTGTCCAACTCACAAGTTATTAATAATGCTTTGTTTACACGGTCGAGTGACTCAAATCGAATGGAAATATTCTTACGATTTTTTCTTTTGCCTCCAAGGGGATCGTAGGCATTTTTAAACGAACTTATCTTTAAAGCCCGGCAGGACTCGACCCCGAATGTTCAAGAAATTGTTCATTCTATTTTAATATAAAAAGTGATAAGTCAATAACGTACTTTCTATTACATATATTCTACTTCACTGGGTCTTTATTTTTTATTGCCAAATCCATCTAAATCATGCCAGATCCACGATCAAATCCATCTTATTCAATTTGAAAAATATTCAAATATTAACAGATAATTCTAAACATAACGAACTCATAAAACTCTATTGAACTAAAAATTGGCTATGTTTGGCACACCTCTATAGGAAATTACATAAAGGAAAGCAGTTTCTTTATCGTTCTGTTACAAAAAAATGCTTTCTGAATGGACAATGTATGTAATACACCACTTAATAATGTCAACCCATGTCAACTCCTAGAATGATGTCTCAGGAGAAAACGCTTCAACTCACAATAACTAATATTATAATAAATTACAATAAATTACATCGAATGGTAATTCACTACCAATGTTTAGAATAGATAACGTATGTCACTGCTAATGCAAAAGTTAAACCTATTTACATTTATCTATTGTAAGCCTGGTGCTAATTAAACCCCTCCGGGTAAAGAGGTGTTTTAATTAAATAATTTTGTATTTGAGGTTTATCTGTTACAACCCTAGTTGCCGTCTAGTTAATTTTGAAAGGACAAGGAGATAATGAATTATTGATATAAAATGGATAGTTTAAAATAACTTAACTCAATAATGGAGCCAAGGAACCTGAGCATGGGATTTGAGCCTAACCTGACCTGAGAATACATATTATTAACGTGTGATTACTAATTAAGGCGGTCGTAGCCCGTCGGTTAAGATGTCAGTTTCAACCCAAACGAGCCGAGTTAAATTATATTTCCTATTTAATACCAATTGGCCTAGATATGTGTACACCGTGATGCTTGCATATAACTCCACCGTTAGTAATAAGATAATATCTTAGTAACACAATGACTAATATCCTTCCATAATAATACTTTGATAATGATAAAAACGAATGAAATACTTTTATATCAAGCTATCGACAAACTCGCGAGCAACTTTAAAAACTTGTCTATTGCCTCGAATGAATTACATATCCAATCCGAATTCAATTTGATATTCAATAGTCTGGAGAGTACATTACTTACATTGTCATTTCAAATGGAAGAAGTTGTAAACGCTTTCACACTGTGTAGTCAAAACATCCTGCATCCGGCGGTCTTATCACCTGCCCAATTGCACCACGGGCTTGCCGATAGTCACAAATACTTACCCAACAGCTTAGAATTACCCGTAAACTTCAAATTAGATAATATGCATGTTATGTTAAGGATTCCAAACCTACATTGCTCTTAGTTTCTGTCAAAGAATTTATTTTATATCACAGCATAGTGCTGCCTACACCTTATAATGTAAACCAACCTGACAGTTTTAGTCTAATCATACCCAATACTAATTATATTGCAATGACCAAGAACAAATCAAACTACTGTAATTTTGACAATTTAAATAAATGTGTTTCGCTTTTGCGACGTCACGAGTATATTTGCTACAGATTCGAAACCCAGTTGTGAAAGTGAACTCTTAACTACAGTAATCAACGAGATACCCAAACAGTGTGAAACAAAATTCATTTATTGTAATTTGGACATTTGGAATGATTTATCTAATAATAAGTGGATTTATGTTCAATCCTATACTAGTAAGTTATCAATAGATTGTCTTAACACGAACCTGTTCGAAACCAATGTAGTCGGTATAGGAATTCTAACAATTCCTAATAATTATAAAGCATATTGTAGAAACATTCACACTTGTCCGAAATTGTAATAATATTCTAAACATAACTTCACCAGTAACCATATCAGATTTTAATTTACTGAATGATTCCTGTTGTAACATTAATAGATTTACAGATACGTAAGTAATATGATAATAAGTAAAGTGACCCCTCCAGAATCACAAAATATAAATTTAAATGAGATAAACTCAAAAATAGTAAATTTTCAAAAAATCTTATTGATGAGATTTAAAATACGTGTGTAAAAAACAACTACGACTCCAAACCCTCAGATGGGATTCGAACCCACGACCTTTCGCTATCCGGGCGAGTGCTCTGACCGCTTAGCTACCGAGATGCTGGCAAATGTGCCGAATTTTACAAACGTATTTCAACTTCTACTAGGAGCTAGTATCGTTCCACCAATGTTGAAAGCTACCAACTAAAAACTACCTTCAACATCGAAAGTACTATTTTTACAAATATTAAACAATCGATTAAGATGGAACCAGCTATAATTATGGTTTTATTTAATTTTTTGCTATTCTTATTGATGCAAATAACGTAATAAAAGCCCCTATATAAAAAGGTATGGGACACATTACTCTATACTAACTATACTAATAGCTGTAGTAATAATAAGTTTCGTATTGTTTAAGGTGTTCGCAATATTCTGTAAACACAGCAGCAGCCTTTTCTTACTTTATTCACTATAAAAAGAAACTTCAAGAGATAAAACAAAGATTAAACTCTGAATCTAACCGCGACGAAGAAGTTGTAAAATCACCCCCGTTATTTGAAACAGAAGCTTTTTCATTATCATAAAAGTTTCCTTTTCAAAAGGGCAAGGTGTTATACTGCAACGCTGTTAGGAATATTGCTCGCCCCTGACTATTGTCGTCAGCAGAACAATCAGCAGCAATCAACAACATCCTCAGAACAATTATCGGAGCTCGCTAGTGTCTGCTCGTAATTCCTCCTATCCGGGTGCAGCTGCCTAAGTGTCCCTTATTTTTTAAATAACATTTTCCTTTTAATAAAGTGATCATTCCAGTTCACCTTAGTTCCTTTTTTTAAACAACCTTTGAGAATGACCCTATAACAGCACGAAGTAGGGCCCTACTTCAATATTTGGCATACCCAAATTCATCCTAACCGATCAAGTTACAAACTTCACCGCAGATTTACCGAAGCTAGGTCCTCTCCGTACCACCCCCAAACTCAGGGTGCCCTCGAAAGAAGTCACTCCACATTGAAAGAATACTTAAAATCTAATTCATGCATGGCGGCGTCTTTTGTAGATGGAGTTTGACTAGAGCTGTAGATGGATGGTGGTAAGTTACTGTATTCGAGGAGATCCACAGAAGGGAGATCACTACTATTTCTGTCAATCACTTCGAGTGGACTGAGAAGAAGCTGGATGTCAAGCTCTTCGAGGGTTATCGGATTACAAGGTAGCGTTTTATCAGACCCGGTGACTTTTGTGCCCCCAGGCGAGTTTTCTGCAGGAAGGACTGGACCTTCGCCTATAGGTAAGTCTTCCACAGGTTGGGTTAGTTCACCGTTAGTTGGGTTAGTACCCGTTCCTAATGCCCTACATTAGGAACGGGCGAGTTTCCTTTTGGTATAATCGGGTTGATCAGGATTTGGGAAAAAGCATCAGCGTTAGAATTTGCTTTTCTTTTTTCTTTTACAACGGATTTCATATTAAAATTCCTCTAATTTTAGCCGCCAACGGATGAGTCTTAAACCGAGGTCTTTACAAATGAACAGCCATTGCAGAGGTTTATGATAAGCAATTTGTAGTAAGTATTGTAAGTGCGAAAGGTTTTTGTAAGTGCGAAGGGTTGAGTGAAGTTTGGGTATGCCAATACAGAGGTAGTGACAAGTTTCTCTTTAAGAAGGATGTTAGAGATTTTGCTACTTTGAAGAAATTTGGCATGAAACGTCTATAATACGACACAAGCCCAAGGAAAGATTTTATATCTTTTGGTGAATTAGGAGTAGGAAAATCAATAACAGCTTGAATTTTGTCGGGGTTTGGTTTGTCGTCGTCTTGATTTATAATGTGACCCAAATATATGACCTGTAATTTAAGATTGAAGGTTCTAAGGTTCTAAGCCTTTCAAATACATCTTGTAGGTTGTTTATATGAGATTTAATGTCAAAGCTATGAACGACAATGTCGTCTAAATAAACGAAACAGCGGGTGCCTTGAAGTCCCGACACACAGGTGTTCATCAGTTTCTGAAATGTAGAAGGAGCATTCTTAAGTCCGAATGGCATTCGGTTGGGTTGGAAATGTCCCTGAAGGCCAGAGAAGGCTATTTTGGGGGCGTCTTCGGGATTATCAAGAATTCGGCGAAAACCGGAAGTAAGGTCGAGAGTTGTAAAGTATTTACTATTGCCTATATGGTCTAAAATGGAATTGAATGAAGTGGTATTGGGTAAGTTTCCCTTAAATTATGTTTATGTTGTTCAACTTCCGGTAGCCAATGTCTATCCTCCACTTCCTCTGACCGTGCGTGTCTAATTTTTTGGGGACGACCCAGATTGGCGAACTCCAAGGAGAAGAAGAAGCTTCTATGATAATCTGATTGATCATTTTATCAATTTGACTCTCTACGTTCTTTTAATGGCATTCGGGGAAACGGTAGGACTTTGTATGAATGGGTACATTACTTGTCGTTTGAATTTTATGGTCTAAAGAGGAGGTGAAGGTTAGTTGGAAGATGGAAAAGAACAGAGCTCGGTAATAGCTTCTGTTTCCTCTTTATTCAGATGTTGTATTCGTAAGGAATCAATAACCTCATTGGTTCGACTGAATACGTTGGCTTGCGTATCGGGAAAACAAAAGTAAGTATAAGTGTCGACTGGTAACATTCGTAGGTTTAAGTTGCAACTTACATTTACAGGGGATTTAGATAAATCTACAACTGTGAAATTAACACGTTTATTTTTCTTAGCCTTTATTAAGCAATTTGCCACTAATAGGACGTCAGAGAGGTGTTGGTCCAGAATTATTCCCTCTTTCAGATCGGGGTTCTGGACTGTACATTCAACAATACTTTCGGTTCTAGGAGGAATTATGTAAGCTGGGTCATAAAAGTGAAGTTGAATGTCATTCCCTTTTATTCGTAAGGTATTACGAATTCTTTATTGTAGTCTATGTTTCAATCAAAGGTCGTGAAAAAGTCTGTCCCTATTATACCATCATAAGGTAAGTCAATAGCTTTACGACGTGAGATTTATGGCGCTTTCTTTTTTTCAGATATCAGAAGCTGTAGTGGAATATGACCTATAGTTGGAGCGACTTCTTCTCCAAGATCAATGTCTTTTATATTTATGGAGTCTTTTGTTCATTTAATATCTTTGTAGATACTAGATTCTTTTACAAGGGAAATTGCGGACCCGGAATCTACCAGTAAGGTGAGTGTGATGTTGGATGCCTGTGTGTAAATTAGAATGTAAGGCAAAACCTTTTTTGACGTATCTATGTTGATTTCATAGATTTCGGTGGACGTAGCTCTTGTCGTGGAAGACTGGGCACTTATTTGAGGCTGGTTACCCGTATGGTCCCTTATTACAGAGGATTGGGCGCTTATTTGGGGCTGGTTACCCATGTGGTCCCTTATTTTAGAAGATTGGGCGCTTATTTGGGGCTGGTTACCCGTGTCGTCCCTTACTTCAGATAATTTTAATAGGTTGATATGTATGGTGTCGTTGTTTCGACTGGGGTATGTTGTTGATGATTTGGGTATCACAAGACACCGATGTGAGCCCATTACTGGTTTAAAGTAGGGTTTATTTCCTCGTTCCTAATTCTCCTTCTTCTTCTTCTTCATGCGCTTGTTGGAGATGAACGACACGCTTAGGCGACGGGTTATTAAAGCTAGACCCTGGGAAATTTTGTTGATCACGGTTCCTATTGTTGTAATATTGTCGTTTTTTGCAATGTCATGTCCTGGTGTATTGCAGTATCTACAAAACAGGCTAGACATGTTTTGTGTCGCATGGAATTGAGAGGATGAATAAGCTTGTGCTTGGAAGTTAGGTTGGGGCCTTGTTGGTACAAAACGTCTACTAGGATTGTTAACGTTGCTTCTTGATTCTGATTGAGGTATAGTTCATTTATATAAGGATTGATGGATTCTCTCTTTGGATATCGCGAGATTGACGGCTTCGTTGAGATTTTTGGTTGCTCAGCACCTTATAATATTAGATATCCTGGGGTGAAGCCCCATTAGGAAAGAAATCTTCCATAGCCGCCGTTTGAACTGGAAGTTCTTTTTGTTTGCTTGTGGACAATGAGATTTCTGTTAATAATTGCGAAAGGCATGTCTTTATCCTAAGCGAATACTGGGTTACAATTTCTTGAGGAGCCTGTCTGTTTTCTTGCAGCTCCATTAATAAATGAGCTTAGTGTTTTTGCTCACTAAACGGAGTTTTTAGAAACTTTTTTACTTGTTCCCACCTGTTGTATTCTTTATAGAGCAAGCAGTTTCTGTATTGCCCTGGAGTTGGCAAAGAATGTATTTGAAGAGAATATGTTTCTGTGATTCCATTTCAGAGGCCATTGCTAGATCTGAGACCTAGTATTCGCTTTTGGAGTTGGAGAATTTATTGGAGATTTCAAGTCAGTTAAATGGAGCTCCGTACTAATTGTTAGTTTACAACTTTCTTCCGCTTTAGTCGATTTCGGCGTAACTAGACTATTTAAATAAATTTGGAACTTAATAAATACCACAATTACAACAAGATAGAACAATAATTTGGAAATAGATTACTTAAAAGAATAGAACTTGATATTACTATACACTCTGCAATATAAAAATAAAATCTTAAATACTAAACAATGACCAAGGACTTACATAAACAATGTATGTATTGCATTCCGGACCGATAAAACGGCGTCCGAGCTCGTAGTTATTGTTACTTTGCTGACCGGTGATTAGTAACTTTGTAAACTTTCTTTCTTTAGTAGTTCTTGCGATGATTTTCTTTCAGGATATTACTCCTTAATGGCGAAACGCAGACATACAGTGGTTGGGATGATTTTAGGACATCACTGTAATGACGAGTCACAGACGCACAAGTAACGGGTAGACTCTTTCATAAGTTTCTGTGATGGCGTGACGCCAAAAAAAAATTATATGAGGGATGAGTTTATCGTATCGACCGGATGAACATTAAATGTTTGACAGTTACGATAACCATGAACATTTCGTATGGGTAACCGTTTTTACTTTTATTTTTTTTGTCAATTTTCCAATATTTTTAATAGTTATTCTATTCGAGACGGAGACGAATACAACAAATCAAAAACCATGAAAATCGATCCAGCCGTTCTGGAGTTATAAGTCTTCGAAGAAACCCGACTTTGTTTTATATATTACGATGTAGATAAAAAAGATTGTTTTCCTTTTAAACATTATCAGTGACTCTATTGAAACCCATCATATTGTGCTCAAATTTATGAGTCACAAAATTTCACCATTAAACCGCAGTATATATATAAGGTGGTAGGTATAAAAAGGTCAGTAAAATAATTTACTAAGTTCCATATCATTTAAAAAAAAAATTTGAGAAACAATTTGGACGAATAGATAATATCACAAAACTGCTTTATTTTACTTGTCTCTTATAAATGACAAATAATTCTTCAACAAAAAGATATCCACAAATCACCAGGGTACTTTCACGAAAGGCTCTTGAAAGTAAATCAGTCAATTTTCATATTCATAGGAATCTGCTATGAAGAACTCAACATAAAACCATTCCCTCTTGTCACAATATGAGATACGGGAAAAACAGCCACTGTAAATGTGACCTTACGATGAATCTTATTCTCACAGATACTTGAAAATGTATATTGAATCACTCGAGAATATAATTAACTTAAGCATCAGTAAATATACTGTTTTTATTTTAGGGATGTGAAAATTGGGTTCCTATTTTTAACCACTCAACGACAAGAAAAGATATGATATATGAATATCCTACTATGCCTCTGCATGAGCAATATAATTCCCATCGTGGAGTTATGCCTTACTGACATCACATTGCGATAAAGCGTTATTTCCAACTGTGTTTAATAAAAAATTCCCACAGGCAGGATCCCAACCGGTTTCCCCTAAAATCGTTCATCAAATTATTTTGTAAAAGTCTACAAAGTGGATACTCACAAAATAATTCACTAACACTATGTTCAAACCTTTTTATATCTATACTAGCTGCCCCGACGAACTTTGTACCGCCTCGGGCTGCGGCCTGGACGCCAGGTTGCGAAGCGAGCAGTACGGGCGGCGGGCGGCACGAGCGGCGGGCAGCACGAGCGTCTTGATCAAAGTACATAGATTTGAATTAACTGATCTCGACGACAGCAGTGCAGTGGATGGAACACCAACGTCGAGCAGAGACGGCGCGTTCGAACAGTCGTAGTGACGTGTTACTTATTTTCCTTAGAATGTCGTTGATGGAGGAAATTATTTCAACTGTTTTACATAGGACACCATTATAATTTAATTTAATATTATTACTTATGCGTATCAAAGTAATCTCTATTCTTTGTTAATAATAAGTCTATTCATCAAGGATAATACATTTCTATTGAGATCGACTTTATGCCGTACAAAATAAACACGACTAGCATTTATTTATTAAATTGTGGTATCTCTCAATTGTTAACAATATATTCCTTATTTTTTTTTAGGAATCTAGCGAGCCTGATTGATTGTTCTGTTATTTGGTTGTGGTTGAATTTGTTCTTGAGGAATTTTATATAGAAATGTAATCGCGTGATAATGACGGTGATTGTGATTGCAAACAACATGTTTTTATCAGCTATCGAGCGTGAGATGTATTGATTTCAATAAGAACTCTGAAAATGTGCCATTTTGCTCGGAGTATACCAATGGTACATTTTACCGTCTTCAGTGCTCGAGATAATCGATTGTTGAACATTTCACTTTGTGCGTTAAGTATACTTTGCGGATAAAGTCGCATTAAATATGTTTTATACCTTCGGTAGGATAATATTAGATCCTGGTAAGCTATCAAGGTTTTGGTACATTAAATATACCTGTTTGAAGTAAACGGCTTAAATTAGAATAATGAAACGTACCTGCATCACTTTACTGTTCTCGTCCCCCAAATCATATCATCTAAGATCACAAATTTGTTGTTAGTGTGTTTGTCTGTCCGCTCTTTTTCCATTGTATACGCGTTACCATAACAACGCGAACGCGTTACCGGGTCAGCTAGTTCTATACAAATAAATCGTCTATCAGCTCTACGACAACATGCAAGTGTATGGAAAAATCATGTTTATAATTATAATACGCAGCCATAAAATAATAAAATATAATACTATAAATTCCCGAACTCATTAAGGCAATTTTCTCATTAAGACAGCACAATCCAGGCGTTTCTCCAGCAAACTTCAATGCTCCACAATGCAACCGAAAGGATGCGAGCTCCAGCCGTTCTAGAGTAATAAGTGTTCGAACAAACCCGACTTTGTTTTATATATTAAGATATATAAAAATTTCCTGTCACAGTGATTGTCCGCGATGATCACCGAAACTACTCATCCGACTTGGTTGATTATTTTTTTTTAATTTTGCTGGATTTGTTACGATTCAGGATAAAGAATAGGTTTTGTTATAACTTAATATGAAAAATATTGCAAATTATAATGACTGAGCTACAACAATGCAAATCTTTGTGTAGGGTTATGTATTATATTCACATGTACATACATGTTATTATATACGTACATAAGTATTTTTTTACAAATGTCTGTTTATGTACATAGGTTTTTTTACAACTTATTATTTTCCTTCACCTGTCCGGTTTCCGATCGAACTGAAAGTAGGCCACAGGAAATTCGCAAAAAAACTACACAACCCCATCGAGTTTGGGCTCGTTTGATATGTATTGACAAGAACTTTGATTTTATATGGTAATCAGGGTCTTATGCTGGAGCTGGAAGGTGGTCATAGAAACTTTGCAATAAAACGACACAACTCCATGTTATATCTTGTTCTCGTTTACATCGACGTCTGCTACGCTGCCTCTCAGTCCTACCCACCCTAAGGTTGTCTGGCAGAGATTGCTTTGAACGATAAGACCGCCCCAAGAATAATGTTGTAAAATTATTTTAAGTTTTCTTTTGTTTTGTTATTTCCTCAATGTGTAGTTGTCAATAAAGTGTTTTGAATTGTATTGTATGTATAAATTACACTCGATTTTGAATATTAATAATTTTTGAAAGTGCCAAGGTTGACGTTATTATAAAAAGACAGATTTTTACACAACATATATTAATGAAATAATTTTAGGCAGAAATTTACCAATAATTCGTTATTTTTTGCTTTTCTCCTGAAAATGGTGTAGTAATTAATTATTAAACGGATGTACCCGTTGAGATTGAACACATACGCATTGCATTCATGTCATTGAATATAGAGTCTTCATGCCTGTAGTGCCATCAGGCCCGGATTTGGACGTGTGTATGCCCTGGGGCAACAGACGGCCCTAATTATATTCGAATAAAAAGTCAAAATCATTTATTGCGAATATGAGTGATACAGTTTTTATAACAATATATATATTAAAAGGTCTTCTATATTCTACAAAAAAAAAATATTTGCAACACTTGATTGTCGAACCGTCGAAATTTGTATTTTTTTATGTCTGTTGTGGGGGCCCCTCTCTTGTAGAGGCCCCAGGGCAGCAGCCCCGCCTGCCCTCCCCCAAATCTGGCTCTGAGTGCCATGCCGCTTCGTATACACTACAAACACATTATTCAGCGCATCTCCGCCATTTCATACCTTTCTGTTACATATAAACATAGTTCTCTGGAACGAGAGAAGTTGCAAAATACGTACAAAGTCGTAAGGCATCTCTAAGCAAGTTACCTAAAGCTACCTCACTCGCTTTAGACTACAATGCTTTCGTGTAACAGAAAGGGATAGAAAAAATCAGTTCAGTTCAATAAATTATCATTTACTTTCATCATAACTTTTGGTCATGAAAGTTCTTTAACAGCATTTTTGATAAAGTACAGGACAGTGCTTATAATATTATATATAATATTGTAATATGACCATATTCTACGTACAATTTTTTTAATGCGAAAGAAAAAATAGACGTCTAGAGCGTTAATTAAAACTAGCCACACTGTCTTCTTGTTGAAGGGCGAAGAAGAGCGACACTAAGCTATTACTCATAGGAACATTTTATGTGTTCAGACATGAAGTTTACCAAAGGTCAGAAAGCAAGCAATCAATTGAACTCAACGGCAAAGAACGAATCCATAAACAAACAATAATCAATAGTTTAATGCTAATCGATTATAGGCGGCCTTAGCTCATCGCCTGAAATTTTAGCTTAACCCAAGCGGACAGAGTTCGACCCTCATCGGTGTACTACGTACGTGGATCCACTCCTGACAGAAAAGGTTCGCTTACCACCGTATTTAACAGGAATATTAATATTTTATTTGTAGTCCCTCCCTGCGTCTGTATTTCCGAGTACTTATAACCCGTCTGTTTTTAAAGCCAGGGTGAATAGACGCCTTCTGGGTTAGCTCGTTCAATCGTGGATTCTGTCCCGCCGGGCCCCGGGCTTTAGGATCAAGAGCGAACCCATTCTGAATAAAATAAAAAAAGTATTTTTTTTCTTAAAAAAAACAAATTCAAATGCCATCATAAACAGTCAAATCTTCTTCTATATCGTCGTCGTATAGAATAACACAAAAAAAAAATCAAATTCTCCAACATAACGAAGGAAACTCAGGCGTTTCATAAATGTATTAAAGAAACAATAGCATGATTCAAAACTAAACTAATTACATATACAGCGTCATCTATTGAATTATTTAAACACTACAACATTTTTTTCTATCGCCTCAGTTGTACGTTATGATTATTTATTAAAACAAACAATCATTTTTTTAATAGAAGTTACGTTGTTTGTTTATTCTATAGTAAATAGTTATCAATAAACTATTAGTTGTATCATGGGGTACAACTTAGCCGTCCCTGATCTCGTATTTTGACGTACGAACTAAAGATTATTTAATGTTAAGCTGGGTAGTAAGTTACAGCTACACTTTTCAGTTAATATTCGTTCAGTAGTTTTAGCATAAAAGCCAACCGAAAAAAACTAAAACTATTATTTTGACGTATATATCCTGTTTGCATTATATAGGAATAATAATTGCGATTAATGTATATACGATATTGTACATACACCACAGTAATAATTAAAACGAAAAAAAAACACAAATAAATAGTTAATCAGCTTTTCTATCTCTAAAAGCAATATCTTCCAAGCAATCGTAAGATGGACTGGATAATAAAAATATTAAAAGGGGTAGCTCTATGGTGTCTTACTAAGCAAATAGAAAACTTATAATATACCTTACATACCTACATTAGTTTTTATTTTCCTTCGATAATTATAAGTAATACTTTAATAACATTTATATACAAACGGAGGATTAAAAAAAACGAAAAAATATTCTAACTTATTTATTAAAACAAAAATAACAATATAATTATAACTCACTAAAAGTAATTGCCTGGTTCGATGCTAGAAACCGAGTGCAATGTTTCTCATGAAAAAACGTGTGATTGGCGAAAAATGATGACGGCAGTTCATGTAAGCCACTGCACGTTGCTCTGGCACGTTGCGCTGACTCTGCAACTCGGACTGTTGCAATGGTCGAGGCTTAACTGGGTAGCTTGATTTACTAAAATAATTATATGATCTGCGCGATGTATTTCATGTACAGACAAAACTTGCTTAATAATACACATGCAATATAAAAATAAGCATTATACATTTATGAAAATGTAGTTGCTGAGGAAGTTGGATTATAACAATATTAAAAATAATATTTAATTAATCGGTTATAATAGCTACAACATGGATGATAATGATAAATAATATTAACAACTTAACAAATTGTTTAAAACATTCAAATGGCTACGCGCGTTTTACTTCATCCGATATTGCATTATACAGACGTTTAAAGCGAAAAACACTTGTCAAAAATGTTGCTGAGAGTTGCGATTTCTCCAACATCAAGTTCTCCGAGAATCTCAAAGCACAAGTATGCGTTTCACGATGAAAATTTAAGCATTCCTTTAAATATACTGGTGAGCAAGAATTGAATAAAATGCTGTAATGCAGGAAAACTATGTGTACACTCCAGCGAAGGCGAGTTTCTTACCCATACTCGACTATGCTGATGTCAACTATCCCATCACAGTATGGGTAAAAGAAGTGATTGTGCAAGCATAGTTTTAGTGCCCGTCGAGAGAAAATTACTCAGCCTTTCCAAGGACCCAGCTTAAGCAAACATTTTTTGACTGATTTCTTTATAAGTGCAGGCCTTATGCCAGGTTTTTAACAATAAGGCACCAAATTTTTAACACTTTCGTAAGGAGTTAATATAACACCGGCGTAAGTAAGCGAAGGCCATCGCTACCGATCGATCTTACTCGTCGACGTAAGGCTTCCAAGAATTATTATTTCGGTCTTAGCTGGATTTTCTTTATGCATATGACTTACGCCACTCAAAAATCCGATCTAAATCATTATTCATAATGTTCATAACATGAAAAAAATAAATCATTTGAAATAGGTATAGTTTTTTTTATATTTATATAGTTAAATACAGTCATGATTGTTCTAGTAACTACAAGTTTTACATTGCTCATGTTTATGTAAATCTGAATAATTAAATACCCATTAAGTGTAGGCGAGAGAACAGCGACAGTTAGGTGATGACGTCTGCCCTCTAAAATCAATTACAGCGCAAGAAGATTAACTCATAATCCATTACAGCTAACTCCACAAACTCAGAGCTAAACGAACCATCACTGAAACCGATTGTAACGATGTTATCATTATGGATTACCCGTTGTTCACTTATTACGCACTACAAAACGCTATTGTCAAGCACGATTTTGTGCATAATGATAAGCTAAATTGCTTCGATATCTCTGATAATAGTAAAGACAAGCCAATCCAAATAGCCAATCAATAATGAATAAATAAATATTAGACAATACCACATATATTGTTTTGAACTTAGGTCGCTAAAGTAGTTGTGTTATGGATTTTTAATTAACTTTATATACAGAGCAGATTACAATAAAAAAATACATAGAGTAAAATTTAATCTTTTAAGTCTAGATAGTAATGCAATAGTATGTGTAAAAATTAAATCGGTCAATTCCTAACTGGTACGAGCTTATTTGGTGTTGATTAGTTCCCATTCATTACAATATCTATACTACTTCTAGTATTGTAATGTATTTAATTGTATTATATTATGTAGATATAATAAACATGAAAACAAACTTAAATATTTCTTCATATACAACGTTAATAACTTCTGCCTGATTACCTGTAAAACGAACATATTTTGTTTAAAAGTTACATGTGACATGTTAGACTAAAAAGCCAATTCAGCAGTTGAAAAAAGCAATGCTGAAGGTATCATAGGAATCTTGGTAAAAAAACAGTTTCACTAATTCCCTTGCGAGTTTCGTTTACACATTCGTATTTTAGTTTAAATTGCTTAGTTTGAATATAGTACCATTACATAGTTTTTATGTGGCCAAAAATAGTTTTTTTTTTAGCCAGGTATTGGCTTTATCTGCTCTCGTCCCCCTGTTTATAACAGACAAAATTTGAGACAAATCTCCAGAGAACAAAACAGTGCAACAACCCATTGGGCAGTTACTGTTGCGTTAATCTTGCATTGTCCTGTCTAACACCTCAACTGAGGTTTTATGAGACAACGAAGCCTCTTCCTAATTAATTAATCAAACTACAATCCTTCACTGATTTTCCGGTATTACTTTGTTTAAAAATATTATAAATGCTCAAAACATCACCGCTACAATTTTTCTGTGGAAGTTTGAACGTCGAATGGGTGGTTCGCCTACCTTCCAAAAGTGTGATTGCTGCGCCACAGTAAAAGCAATTCTCCTATCGGGCCTTAGTTATGCTGCCATTGAAATGTCTTACCCGTGCCTCCAAGACCATAAAAGAATTCCTTAGTTACTAATAAAGTATGACTATTTTATTAAAACACACACACTACTGTAATCACGTTTACTAGTCGCACACCGCTATTACGTAAAAAACGAAGAAACGAATAGCAACGGGTTAAGAACGGTGAGCTAATTGTGTAGTCGTAGAACCGAAAATTTAGCGTGATTCATTTCGGTACAGCGACATCTAGTGAAGAGCGGGAGAACTTAAATTTAAAATTTATGTTTATAGCTAAAAAAAAGACAATATTATGACATAATTTTTTTGTCCAGGATTTAATCGACATTCAATTTGAATACATCATCTAATTAACATAAAACAAAAAATTTACTCTAAAATATCAAAACCAACGCCATCGCAACCTCCCAACAATACCCGAAAAGAAAATGAATACTTTCCAGTCGCCACCTCCATGCGCTCCGAAACTCTGTTTATTATAAGAATACCTATGAGCGCATTTTTTTACGCCCCTAGATAACTTGGGCAAATCGGGAAAGTAAAAAAGCTTGAAAGGTATCTCATGAATTGAGTGAATCAAACCAGCAAACACGCGACGCCTGCTGCGTTACATTGCTCAACCAACACAATAATGTAGAGATTTTACATACGCCTTTTTCACGATTCTAATATACATCTCTCTCTTCTTCAACTCTTTTCAGCCTTTTTATACAAGCTCGTCGGTTAAGGATACTTTTGACCTGGCCTTTTTCAGGACATCCTCTATTGGATCCTTAATAGTTCGCCTTGGTCTGCCTTTACCGACTTGCCCATGCAGATTTGCTTCATATATTTATCTTATCAATTTTCATCTATACTTTCTACGTGTCTATACTTTCTACGTGTCTATACTTTCTACGTGTCCAAACAGGGGTTTAACGATAATCGGAAACGCTTGTCACAGTGGCTGAACCCTGAAGAACCCGCCAAATCCTGCCCCAAGCGAAAATTGACTTTGAAAAAGTTACTTGTGAGTGTTTGGTGGTTTCACTACAGCTTTCTAAAATGTGGCCAAACGATTACGGCAAATATCTATTGTCAGCAACTGCAAACCATGATGGAAGAACTAGCTGCTGAAGTGGCTAGCTGAACAACCGAGGCTGGGTTCTAGGCCACTGCTGCTTCAGGACAACACACTGAACAACAGATGGCCGCTAAACTAGAGGAGCTGCAATTTAAATCTCTGCGACATCCACCGTACTCCCCGGACCTTATTCGAACAGATTACCATTTTTTCCAGAATTTGGATTCTTACAAGGGTAAAAACTCAACTTTGATATGGCAGTCCAAACCGCCTTCAGAGAGTTTATTGATTCTCGCCCCGATGGTTTTTTTAAGTTCACAATGTACTATGGCGTAGAACGGATGGAAGATGGGGGAGGAGGGTGCTCGAGTGGAGGCCAAGAACTGGTCGTCGGAGTGTGGGCAAACAGCCGATGAGGTGGACCGACGATCTGATCAAGGTTGCCGGAAAATTCTGGCAGAGGAAGGCCCAAAACAGGGAAGAATGGCAGGCAATGCAGGATGCCTACACTCAGCATCGGGTGGCGAAAGGCTGAACAAGAATGTACTATGAGATGCTAAGAATGCATAGATAACAATGATGCATACTTTGATGAATGAAACAAATCGTACAAAAAATCGATTTTATATTCCTCCCATACAAAACGCTAATTTTATATGTAAGGACCTAATATTTTGGATAAAAAGGATGAAAATAATTAAACCTAACTGTATTTAATCATCTCTTTTTTCTTTTTAGTATTTTTTTTTTATTTTAGTAGATACATATCCAGTACCAGTACTTTATATCACAAGTTCCATTTACTGTGTGTGTATATATATATATATATATATATTGACAATACTTTGTGTGTGTGTGTGTGTTTGTTACCATACCAGCAACGCGTGGCCGGGTTAGCTAGTTATAATGATTATATAAATTAATTTCTTAAACAAACAAAATTCTTGAACAAATAAAACTTTATCGTAGGTAATAGGGGTTAAAGTATGAAATTGCCGTTTTATTGCAATAGGTTCTTTGAATTGACATAGAATCTTCATGGTTTGAGGTTTTCGAATGAAACTTTTTTTAAATGGTTTCTATGATGTTCTTTTTTTAAAAAATGTAAAACATTTGAATATCGACTTTCAATTGTTTTTGTTATTCAATTTAGACAAGAAAGATGGATACTGCGAAAATTCGAGTTATTTTTGAATACGAGTTCCGACGCGGAACTAACGCGGCAGAAACAGCCCGCAATATCAATGCTGCGTTTGGAGAGGGGTCTACTAATGAACGCACCGTGCGATTTTGGTTTAAACGCTTTCGTGATGGAAATTTCGACTTAAAGAACGAGCCACGAGGAAGACCGCCCACACAGGTAAATAACGATGAATTAAGAGAGATAGTGGAAGCCGATCCTAGTCAAAGTACCCAGGAATTAGCGGCATGGTTTAACGTTACCTTACCCACAATATTGACTCACTTGCGTCAAATCAATAAAATAAAAAAATACGAAAAATGGGTGCCTCATGATTTGACTGATCTGCAGAAAGAAACGCGTGTTGAAACTTGTGTTGCCTTGTTGAACCGGTACAGAAATGAAGGAATATTGGATCGAATTGTAACATGTGATGAAAAGTGGATTCTTTATGATAACCGGAAAAGAAAAATGCAATGGCTGACCCCAGGTCAAATGCCACAACAGTGTCCTAAAGCAAAACTTACCAATAAAAAGGTAATGGTAACTGTTTGGTGGTCTCAGCATGGTGTTATTCACTATAGTTTTCTCCGATCTGGTCAAGCAATAACGGCAGATGTCTATTGTGCCGAACTCCGAACCATGTTGACAAAACTAGCAGTAAAACAGCCCCGACTCATGAATCGATCTTCACCATTATTGCTCCACGACAACGCGAGACCTCACACAGCACGAGAAACCATTTTGACCCTTCAGGAACTGCAGTTAGAAACCATTCGTCATCCTCCGTATTCACCAGACCTTGCTCCAACGGACTACCATTTTTTTCGTGATTTGGACAATTATCTACGTGACAAGAAGTTTTCTTCCCAGGAGGCAGTACAAAATGCTTTCACACAGTTTGTGCAGTCTAGATCGTCGGAATTCTATCGCAAAGGCATTAATGACCTTCCCATTAGATGGCAGCAATGTATAGATAATAATGGCAACTATTTTGATTAAATAAATTTGTTAAAAATTTAAAAAATAAACAATATAGATTTTCAGTACAAATCGGCAATTTCATACTTTAACCCCTAATATAACCATACAAATATGGTCTAAATTCTCTTTTCATCGATCAACCAATTTAAAGACAAAAAAGTTAATCATGAAGTATTTCAGTTAATTTTAAACACGAACAAAATTCCAAACGTATTATGCTGGTGTTTTATGAATTTCGTAACTTTTCGTGGTATAAGACATTAATTGAAAATAAACTAAAAGAAGTTTCTTATCTGCTGGTACTAAATGTAACAAACTAAGAACTTTACTCGGTAATAAAAGTTAGAAAATAATATCAGGAACAAAACTCTAAATATATTTTTTGTAAAGCAGCTTAAATGTTTAATTTAGTACTAGGTTTTTATATCAAAGAAAAATATTATTAGGAAAATTCAAATTGTCTCTGGTATAAGATGGGTCTCGAACAAACATCCCCTAGCAATCCGAGTGGGTACTCCACAGACGCGTCTGATCTTCTCAAGCATTTCTTAAGCTGACGCCAAGCAACGCCATCTCTTCACGACCTAAGTACTACTTACCTTACGAACGTAATAATACTTTTACAAGTATTCAACTATCGATAAAGAATAACATATTATCCAATTATTATATTATTATATTATATTCTTCTTTATCGATCTTATGAATATTTTTTCATAGCGCAATTTTTTTTAGAATAGTAGACTAATATTTCGCTCGTTCAGAATTGAAGAGACCTAATCCAAAAATTATGATTTTTACTTTTCGTCATAGAACAACCCAAAATCAGTAGATCTATCGGCTCCTAAATCCTTTTTACTTATCCTTATCCTTTTTACTCTAAAATAAGTAATAGAGCCGATAGATCTACTAATTTTGGGTCGTTCTATGACGAAAAGTAAAAATCATAATTTTTGGATTAGGTCTCTTCAATTCTGAACGAGCGATTTGTTTTAAGTATACAATAAATCTTAGATGTTTTGTCGAATTTGAAATAATATTACCTTTATCGATTCTTAGTTAAAATGACGTGAATAATAAAAAACAAGCCCAAATAATTTACTTTACTCGTTGCTACACTGTTTAAGTAAATTCATACTAACAGTATGAAAAGTCCTGGGTATCCCAAGTTCTGTGCCAGTATCGGACTTAAATTCATAGAACGGTATCAATACTCTTTGTACTAATTAATACACAATTCGAAAACAGGTTTTCGATATCTTTTTCTCTTTAGTTTACCGCTCTTCGTAAAAATAATCTCTTAATATATCCATCAGATGCAGAACCGAGTGATATTGACAAACGTATTAATTGACGTGAATCATAACAATGAGCAGTAGATCTAAGAAACCCGAGCGACCCACAGGCCACAGCCCTCCGACACAAAGAGAAGCTCCTCTTTTCAATTAGGATATCTTTTGATTTCTATTATTGATAGGTCATAATGAAAGTAAATTGGAATCAAACCCACCTTTCTATTTATTTATGTAAAAAATGTGTCAAAATAAAATTACTTATAGGGTGGGTAGTTTAACAAACAAGTTCTATTATACACTCGGCGTCAAAAAAATCGCACCTCTAAGAAAATCACGTTCAAATGGCATTAACTCTGGATATGCACATGCAGTCGTATTAATTATAATTTTATTTAAAAGGTTACTTAATTAACTTAATAAAAAAACATTATTTTTCATTATCAAATAAAACCTAAAGCAACAAATAAAGGGTCACAAAAATTCTAAGGAAATTTTGCTGCTCGGGAGAGTCGCGAGTTGCGCTAACTTTGTGGGTATAAAGAGGTCAACACGGGTTCAATGTGGGTCATTCGCTATTAAACCGTTGAAGGGGACACACGCACTGATTTTACTGAAGAAAGAACATCTGGAAAATGGACACTACAGCTGATGAGGCCGCTCAAGTGGTTGCACTACTGCAAGCAGGGGTGCGGCAGTGTGATGTCGCCCGGCAACTGAATCTGAGCCGTTTTTCGGTTCGTAGAGTCTACCAGCGCTTTTTAGAGACCGGTGGCTATATCCGGCGACATGGGTCCGGTAGACGTCGCTGCACTTCGGAAAGAGACGACCGGTTCGTTGTGTCGTACTCTTTGAGAAATCGCTTCTCAAACGCTGTTCAGCTGCAACAGGAGCTCCAGGCAGTTCGCAGACGCACCGTGAGTGTATCCACGGTTAGAAGAAGACTGAAGGAGAAGAACATAGCAGCCCGCAGAGCTGCTACAGGTCCAAAATTGACTGCAGCGCACCGACGAGCCCGCTTGCAGTTTGCTCGCGACCACGTCGATTGGACCATTGAGCAGTGGGGAGCTGTTCTCTTCTCAGACGAGACACGAGTGTGTCTTTTCTGCAACGACCGACGAAGAAGAGTATACCGGAGGCAGGGTGAACGTTTCGCTCAAGCCTGCATCCAGGAGACGGTGGAATATGGAGGCGGATCCTGCATGTTCTGGGGCGGTATGTCGGCTGCCGGCAAAACCGACCTGGTCTGCGTCTCCCGGACCGGAGGTGCTCGCGGACAAGGGTCGCTGACTGCGCGCCGCTATATCACAGAGATCCTGGATGTGCATGTGGTCCCTTTTGCCGAATCTTTTGGCGAGGGGTTCACATTAATGCACGACAACGCTCGCGCACACACTGCAGCCATCGTGAACGACTTCCTGCGGAGGTCCCAAATTCCTGTGATGCAGTGGCCAGCGAGAAGTCCTGATCTGAATCCGATAGAGCACCTCTGGGACCATCTTAAACGTAAGGTTCGATCTCGGGATCCGGCTCCTTCGACTCTAGAGGAACTCCAAACCGCGGTGATTGAAGAATGGGGTCTTATCCCTCAAGAAGAGCTCCTGAAGTTGGTGAGGTCTATGAGGGACCGTATGGAAGCCGTCATCAGGGCAAGGGGGGGTAACACTAGATTTTGAGTTAATTTTAAGACACTTTTTGTACATTTTTTTTGTAAATTATCGATTATTAATTAGGACTTAATTAAGATTTTTTATTATTTTTCAAATTTTTATGCTTTTTGTATAATTTTAATTAAAAAAGAGATTGCACTTAATTGTTGTTTGATGCTCCTTTTTGTTACCTTTCTAATGATACCTAACACTATCCTCTATATAAGGTTTAGGAATTTTTGAATAAGATTTTTATAAGGTGCGATTTTTTTGACGCCGAGTTTATAAGTTATGTGATCTAACTTTACAGTTTAAATACAATGACCAAAATGATTCCAATCCAATTAGGCGACCTATTTTTTCTATATGTAATTATTAAACGTTTTTTTACTCAATTATTTTTAGAAAAGTCAAATTGTGATAAATTTTCCAAAAAAAAATTTTAACAACATTTATTTCGGACCCAGATAATTGAATTGCATTGCTTAAGCTACTTTAAGAAGGCTAAAGAGAAGATCTTATTCTGAGCTAGCCAGCTGGGTGACCCGATATTCCAACTGAATATACATGTTACAATTAACCGTTTATAGTTACAACGCGTTTTCTTTTGTAGTGAGGAGTTGCTTGAACTTTGCATCCGCAGCACGCACATTCATGGAAAGTTATTAACTAAGGACGTGTAACTGTATGAAGGGGGTCACCACTACGGCCCTTGTTGGCCAATACATAGAGCATTTGTATCTGAGTCATAAGCATTTAATATATATTTCTATAAATAAAACATACATATCTATGCCCCAAACAAAAAGTCGCTATTATGGACTTTTTCCTGTTTTGACGAATTCTGAATTTGCAGACTGGAATACATATTAGTAATATTTCTCAGATTTTTCTAGATGATATTTATTAAGATATATGTTTCTTGCAGGGAAACTAATTTACAAAATTATTTTTGTAAAATAACTGTAACAAAACCATGTTTTTTCTAAAAATGTTATATATTTTTATAAACTACTAGTGCAGTTGAAAATGAAACATGAATAATGGTGTTAGGACCACTTAACAAAGTTTCTTTTGTTGTGTGCACTCTAAAATAAGAAAGTTGAAGTAAAAAAGTGATATGTTTTGAAATTTGGTACTCCTTGCATTTTACATTCATGCTCATTTATAAAACATATATCTGATAACAGCAAAGAACGTATTATTAATGATCATACTTCATTTTGGCCCACATTTCTGCTGTATGGATGCCAGCTAATAATACTACTAATTGATCAAATGTAGTCGGTTAAACAATCACCACACAAAATCGATGTTTGAGCCGCAAGTAGAGCTTATGACTTCGTCTTTACCTCAGGGTTATTAAAAATATAGAATATAAAGATGATCTTATAAACGCTTTATGACACAAATATATGACCAACAAATGTATATAATTATTTTGCTAAGCGACTCCCTCAAAAGCATTAAAAAATGTTTTATGTTCATTTACTTCAGTATTATTTCTCTAGTAGTTATTTGTGGCTTTAAACTCTGATAAATAAATAAAATCTGATAAATGAATACTTTCTATTCATTAACATTCGTCAACAAAATTACATTTTATGTATGAATACAAAAAACATATAATTAGACTTAACGTTCGTCTGATTTACCTATTTCGTAAGAACCTCTTCTTTGTTTCAAAAAGAAGGGAGAACCATTTTACTGTGAGTGTGTTTCAGTGTCGCTGTCTTTTCTAAAAATAGCGAGAATAAAAACAGTAAGTAACTACAATAAATAAAATAAACCGATATTTGTTTTCTCGCAAATGTTACCGTGAATTGGTTCCATTACGCTCGGTTTGACTCAGAAAATCCAGACTCCAGTATAATGACGTAAGCAAGAGCCACTTTAACCACTTTGTCATAAAAAGTCTCAGCGATCAATTATCATTATCCTCCGAGAGTTATAACAGCACTGATAGTAAATTATCAAAATATCTGTAATAGTGTGCCAATTAGCGGACAACAGTTTGTCAGCCTATCACAAACTGTATTTTTTTTCTTAATTTTTCTACTATGTGGATTTGAAGCTGCAAATCGGATATGACTTTTGACGCAGTATTAACTAGCAGTATTAATTTGTTTTTCCAAATTCATTTTTTTTTACGTAGGCTAAGTTATTTGCTACACCCTCTCAGTATAAAGTATTAGACCACCACATTTGTAAACAACATCTCAAACTTAAGTGACAATGATACTGAAACGTGCAATAAATAATAAATTATTTTGATAAAGACGATATAGTTTTTGACTATTTAAAAAATATATCAACAATTACTTTAAAAAAGCATAATTATTTAAAACATGGACAGTTTATAATTCATTTTTACAAATAAATCATTTTTTTTCATTATCATGTATTTTACAAAGTAAATATCAATAAACTAAGAACAAAATTATAAAATCTAAATGAATTCAAACAAGATCTGGAGGACATAAATGAACAGTAACAATCTTTGATAACTGAGTCTCTATAATACGCTTTTAAATCGTTTACTATATCATCTATTGTCTTTTTTTTTAGAAACTTGTTATCATTATATTTATCATTATCATGTACACATTTTTCATTTGAATATTCCTTACAATTATTTTCTTTCGTAATTTCTTTTTCTAATTTTAAAACTGTATCAAATGGATACTCTGTAACACTTAGCTTTTTATGAGATTTATCATAATCCATAAAATCGTCATCAGTGCTTTCATCACTGTCATCTTCGTCGTCGTTGTTTCTTTCTCCTTCATTATTGTAATATAAATTGTCACTGTTATAAGCTTGTGTAGTTTTTCTATTTTTTATCTTTTTCGGTAATTTCAACTCATTAACCACATCTGGATGATAGTATAATACGTTAGACGGCTGGGTTACACCGATAAAGAAAGGTTGGTAAGTAACGTAATAAGCTGTAGAATATAACGTCTCGCCTCGTGTACATTCTTTGTGAGTACATAAATGTGAACTGCTTTTAGAACACAAATAGCCTTGTGTACACAAATGACTAACGCCTTTGGTACATAACTCTGAACTTCCTTGAAAATGTGCATCGCTACTAATTTTAGTGCATATAGTATTAAGGCTTTTTTCCGGATGTGTAACACATGTATCGGGATTTTTTATACAAGTACACATTTTATTTCCGTGATACAAATTCATCGCAGGAGGGTATTGTTGTGTATTTTGAGATAGACTTCTCAGTTCCAGAATTTTCTCGTCTTTTTCTTTGTCTTTAAGATAGTGACCATCTTTAAAATCAACACGTTTTATTATTTTACTCTCATTTCTAGTATGATATAGTGCTTCTATGCTGGGCCACTTTTGCTTGATTTCGAGGGTCGGTGTGGGTACGTTACTTTGCGAGGCCATTATGACAGTTGAAACTTTTTTATCTTGTTCATAAAAATGCTGCTTAATTGAAAACATTTCATCTGACAACATCTTGTCGAACACATTGGATTTTAAGTTTTGACTTTTTGTATTCGTAAGATTTTTTATTATTTGAAACAATGGCTTATGTGTTGTAAAACTCGAGGGATTTTTTGACATGCCATCTGAAAAAAGTATATTAAAAATTATTTAAGAAATTATAACCTATGAACAAATAATTCCTTTTTTTACCTTCTATTTCCCATTTTTTATGTGTACTCATGTAAATATAATCCTTAGTTTTGGTTTTATCTCTGATGACAAGACTATTTATTTGTTCGTGGAAAAATATTATTAACATAAGTATTTGTAACGTAAAAAACATAACAAAATAATATGACACTCCCCATTTTAATCATTTGACAAAATATTATAACCTTCATAATAATCTAGAAAGCCATGCATGTCTTTTTGTATTCGATTTTATCCATGTCATTTATGTTTGATATATTTTACAATTTATTATGGTAATAAAATTACTTGTTTTGTTCCTATATTTTGATACTGTTTTTAGTTTTGATAGTTATTGCAAAATATGCCCTGACCACACATTTTGCAAGTATACAGTAAGTTTTAATTTTATTACAACCTTTAAACTTAATCCATTTCCGTAAACAAAGTCTACTGATAAGATGAGTATGGGCTTTAAATGAAATAACCTAATAATGCTTTCCATTGGATATCAATCTTGTATTATTAACTTTCACGATTATCTTAAATTCTCTATTAGTAGCACACCAAGTCAAACAGTACATCTACTGATACTTGATAGGAAACATATCGTTTGAAATAAAATTATCTACTTTGCTAGCTCGCACCTGGCGCGGTACTGCCTTCCAAAATTAAATGGAATTAATGAAATTTTCAGGTTGAGTCAAATATCGTAACCACAAGATCACAAGACTCACGATACTTAATAAATTTAATCAAAATTGTCTACTTTCATTGTCTCGTCAAATAAACTACAAGGTAGTTTATAAATGATACTTATAAACTACATCTATGCTGCTAATACTTTTTTCTCAGAAAATATCCCTTATACTTTTAGCCAGAATATTAAAGTCATTTACTTTATTTCAGATGCCTGGTCCAAGTACATCTTGTAAAGAATACGACAATAGAACATTATTAACCAGAGATGATATGATAAAAATAGTTAATAGAATTAACGAAAGAAGGAACTTTGTGGCCCAAGGTTTTGCGAAGCTGCTTCCCCATGCCGCCAATATGAATAAAATTGTTAGGAACTATTTGATTAATTAACTAACTGTTAAAACTACTGACATGTATAGAATAAATATCAGGATTGCCTGTCTGGATCTGCCTCTTAGTAGCATCATGCAAAAATCACTAACGGCTGGATTCATTATTTAAGAGTAACTGTTATCGGATTGAAAAATAAAAGTTGCCTTGTTTCAATAAAGTGAGATATAAGTCTCAACAACTCTATCTCATACAGAGGAAATATTTTTTGAAAACGCCATAAATGTATTCTGAGAGCACTTGATTTTAAGGGCACAGGAATTTATTTGAATCGAATTGTCACTATTTGGTAGTACAATGTTGTAGGAGATCTTTAAATCTAGACTATATTTAAAGTTATCTGTACAGTAAAATGTTACAGTTGGAGTTACTTTACTTCGATTCAACTCGAATCTAAAAACAGATTGAAGAGATTCCGGAGTATGTTTTCGGAGTTAGTCAGTGGAAATAAGAGGATGGTATATCATAATAATCGAATAACATATCTCGTGTAATATGCGTATAAATATGCGCGCTCTATGAAATGGCAAAAAAGATATTAAGGCACTTACAGTAATCGGTTATTTATTTTTATTTTAATTTCTTGCTAAGGAAATTTATTTATTCTCATCTAACGGTTAATAAAAGAATACATCTGCTTTTAAGCAAAAGAGCACCTGAGTCAAGTTGATATTTTCCAGTAGCAATTTCTTTAAATATAAAAACTACCAGTTTAATGCTTACATATTTATATTTATATCAATAACATCGGCTTTTGTTCAAGTATTGGTCTGAAGAGCTGGCAGCATTCGCTCAGAGATGGGTGGACCAGTGCGACCCAGCCACTCGCCCCGACAAAGAAGATGAATGCAGGGATTTAAGTAATGCAAGTTTTCTATTTCGACAGTTTTAGTCACAATTTTAAAAATACATTAGGAAACTTCTTTTGCAACCAGAACAAGGTTTCTTAGAGGTTACATAAGTTGTGTTTGATTTTTTATAGTTCCTGTACGAGTATCTATTTAATACATACATAAAGTATCTATTTTTAAATATAGGTATTAATAATACTAGAAGTATCATCATCACCAGTCTGTTAATTTTTCCACTGCAGTCGATTCTCCCTTCCGTAGATGCTGTTTAATTATGAATGGCTGTTAAAAACATTATTCGTTATATTTAAGGCAGGATCAAATTTTCCATCTTAAAAACCTCAAAATTTCGTTATCTAAAGCCGTCATCCCTTCTCTAAAACGTTAGAGGAATTTCTCTAAAACACATCCATCATTTCAGTGGACACAGAGGTCGGCCAAAATATAGCTAGCGTGACAGGGCCAACCTCGGGAATGCATATTCAAAGCCTTATTGATGTATGGTTTACGATGGGCCTGGACTTTAGAGGCAGTGCATCGTATTATAACCGGTGAGTAGATATTAACCAAATGATGCATATTTGTTTATTTTTAATAGCATTTTCAAAGTGTAAAGTTGTATGTACAAATGTATTAGCATAGCAATATAGATAAACTAGCTTCTGCCCGGGACTTCGTCTGCGTGGAATAGTTACTTTGTTACCCGCGACTTCGTTTACGTAGAAGGTGAAATTTTTTTGAATAAAGCTAACTGGGACACCGCCCTTCCCCCTCATGACTGCCCGCCCGATCTTGCATATCATTAATGCGCGCGCAGTACTTGATCATTATTTTGCTGCGATGTTATTTTAAAACTGCGATATCCCCCAAGATATTCATTAAAATCGAATGACGTAGAGGGGAATTTTGTTTTATATTAAATACTTGTGATAAGTAACGTATTTATTTGGATAAGGATTAATATCATGTTTAGAAAAACACCTTCGCAAATAATGCATTATTTTAGAACAAATTTGGTAATTTGGTGAGCATAAAAAAGTTATAGTGAGCCAACCTTAAAAGATAGATATATGATGTCGCGGACTTTTTTTGGAACTTTTAAAGGTGAACATTTCTATCATACATGATTTTTGCAAAACTTTAACCGTTTACGCAGCACACGCAGCGGAACCTCTAAAAAGGAGAAAAGCCCCCCGATTTGGAAACATTCTTCATTGTTGCTCCGCTCCTATTGATCTCAGCGTGATGATATATAGCCTATAGCTTTCCTCGATAAATGGGCTATCTAACACTGAAAGCATTTTTCAAATCGGACCAGTAGTTCCTGAGATTAGCGCGTTCAAGCAAACAAAGAAACTCTTCAGCTTTATCATCTTAATATACCTATATAAATTACGTGTCACGTTGTTGACTCCTAAACTACTTAACCAATTTTGATCAAACTTGGTAACTATCTGTTATTTGATCTAACTTAAATGATAGGATAGATTAATACAGCAACGCTAGTATTAGTATAGATGTCATTAAATCAATTGATCATTTAACAGTTACTCTAAAAGTATAATTAACTTTCTTGTGAAAAGTAAACTTAAATACTACAACATTGATATTGAACTCTATGTTCAGTATCAGTTCCGAAAAATTACATTTTATGTGCTATTCAGCACACATCAACCTACTACAACATGAACTACAATTAATTATAATCCATCATCAACTCCACAACTGCAACCAGTACAAGCCAAATTAATCTTAAAAACAATAATCAAGACTCAAAGACGGTGAACTGACCTCAAAAATCAAATAAACCAACTAAACCAAGTATTACAGTAATCACCACATATGTAGGACTCCTCCATGACATATAGCTTTATATGCACTCTTCGAGCCCTAAAATTACTATCCTTACTAATATTATATGTAAATCGGAAAGTGAGTTTGTTTGTTTGTTCCGCTTTCAAGCCGTAACTACTGAACCGATTGCTTTGAAATTATGCAGACGTAAAGATAAAAGTCCGGATTAAATAATAGGATACTTTTTATCCTGGAAAAAATTGATATTCCCGAGGAAAAACAAAAATATTGTTTGCTTGATGGATGGATTATAGATGGCGCTGTGTGTCGTTTAAAACAAGGTAAAATATTGCAAACGAATATAAACATGTAAATTTAGAAGCTAAATGATACCATAATGAATCCCTGAAAATGAGTAATTCCCGAGGGATGACGTACAATTTGTTTTATCGTCTAAACTGCTTTTTTTACATCTACTTATATGTTGCAAACGAATATGAACATGTAAATTTTGAAGCTAAATGATAGGAAAATGAATCCTCGAAAATGAGGAATTCTCGAGGGATGACGTACAATTTGTTTTATCGTCTAAATTGTTTTTTTTACATCTACTTATCCTGAAATCACTAAAGTCAACGAATTACTAATTGGTATAAGTATTAGTTACGTTATTTAGTTCTTGAGGTATGCGATAGATGGCGCTGGGTGTTTTTTAAAACATGGTAACGATGTGTTTTTTAAAATACATAAGAAGTGGAATGATAGCTTACGCTATTTAGTTCTTGAGGTTTGCGATAGATGGCGCTGGGTGTTTTTTAAAACATGGTAACGATATGTTTTTTAAAATACGTAAGAAGTGGAATGATAGCTTACGCTATTTAGTTCTAGAGGTATGCGAAAGATGTCGCTGGGTGTTTTTTAAAACGTTGTAACGAAGTGTTTTTTTAATCTTACGTATCTACGTAAAAAGTGGAATGATATCTCGCTCTTTAACCTGTAGCTCATACACTTATTCGGTGCACTTTTCGACTCATTTACTTACTTGCTGGTTTATCTTTATTCACTGTTTTGCGCTTTTTGCACAAAGGAAAACATATTATATAGTGTACCATTCAGTTTTGGTTTAACAACTAATTGTATCCAGCGTTACATCGCGGTTCTTAGATTTTTCCGTGGGAATGAGAAGTTTTCTTATAGTTGTGCTTTACACCGCAATATAACCGAATTCCACGCGGGCGAAGCCGCGGGCGGAAAGCTAGTTAAATCATAAATATAGCAAAAAAATAGACAAAAAGTTTATCCTTCAAAGGCTTCTAGTAGATACTGAAGCAGTGATATGTACCCAAGAGCCCATTTTATAGCCCCGAACGAGACGGTATTATTAGGATATTGGATGAAAATGGAAATTTATTTGAATTTTGTGAAGGATGTCTCACATGTTTATTGAAATTGATGTTTGCGGTTAGGATCTACCTGCCTAAATACGAAACAATGTTCAAGTTTTTTTTATTATACGCAAAGCAGAAGTCAAAGCGTGAAAAACATTGCCTTTAAATGTAAAATTTTTCGATGGAATTAGTTACCTTATTTGGTGGTGATGGATGTTTTAAAAATAAAATAGTAAAAACTAGAAAAATATAAGCTTTTATTAAACTCGTCCGAATCGAGAAGATATCGGAGGTGAAAATGGTTTAGAAATAAAATAGTAAAAACTAGAAAAATATGAGCTTTTAATTTACTCGTCCGAATCGAGAAGATATCGGAGGTAAAAATTGTAATTAAACATATATTTTTTTATATTCTTACACTTATTTGACCTATTTAATAAATGAAAATGTTAACCGACCTTATGAAGTCATGAGCCATATATGACTCACTAAAATAATTTCAAAAAATAATCTTTTGAAAGCAGTGAAGTAATTTTTCAAATTTATTGAACTTTGGAATTAGCATCGTATGGGAGGAAACAGAGCATGAAATTGTTATATGCATAATTAGTAAAGCGCCAACGTATTTAAAACTACTATACACCATTAATATGGCGCAACTTCTTGAAGTATGTTGCTTATAATGGGTTTCTTTTAGAACTTCTTTTTGATTCTGTATTATAATAGGGACGTTCCCCAGAGGTCCACGAATCTATTGTTTTTTATCCCATCCAATCCATTCACGTTTTTGAATCTCTTTATATGATTCCCCAATGGGTTCACGTGATTTATCTAACTTACTGTCGTGCAATAATATTTTAATATTATTTTTACTAACATTTCGGTAATCGAATTACCGAAATTGTTTAAATTAAATTAGGAAAATATAATGATTTTACAAAACATCCTTTTTTTTCGACGAACTTTAATTTTAGTAAGGATACTTTTTTAAATTATGTATATTATATATATATTTACCGTTGGGAAATTATGCATGAACTGTTTTTTTACACTATAAGAGCATCCCATAATAATAGGAATAGAAATACCCAACTAGCAAAGTTTGGTCAAGTACCTAATGGTTTCTGTCACGACCTTAGGTCGTTTTGACTCAATCATATTGACGTGTATAAGGTGCGATAAAAGTGGAAATTATAAAACATTCGGTCGTATTGAAGCTGTATTAATATTAACTAGAAAATCTCATCAGACTTACCATGCATATCGGTATAGCGATCATAAAGTTAATTGACACGTTATATTTATTGATATTGAGCATCTTGCCGTATAGTGTTGGACTTGACGTCATATAAATTAATAAACATTGTGAAGAAATCATTGACATAACATACAGTCTGTGGAGTGTGCACCGTACACAATCAATAAACTATTTAAAGATTTTCACCATGGAGGAAAAGTTAAATCTGTCATTTTAATACTTACTTTTACCAAATTTTATTGAGTTATTGTCCGTCTTAGTAACTCTTGGTTTCCAATGAAAATTAAATTTAGTCCTGGCAGCAGGTGTCTACAAAATTGATTGTGACTGTGATATAAAACAAAGGCGCGAAAATAGGTCAGCAGTGCGTGAGCATGCTTTCTAGGGGCCAAACCACTACCTTCGATTTGATTAACCTCAAATTCTTAGTAGAGAGTAAAGGTTTTTTACTATGATGCTACGCGAGGCTATTGAAATCAATAAACATCCTAATTTCAATAGAGATGAAGGATGGAGACCAATCGCGCTATTTTTCAATTTGGACGAACCGCTAAGGTTCATTTCTAATCAAGTATTAATTGCAATCCAACTTTGGACGAACTCGGTATCACACTCATTTTTACTCGAAAGTTGAAACACAAACGTTACAGCAAGTTGTCTCGTAGTATTTTAGGTATTACGCAGTAGTTTACTTCAGAAACACTAAAGAGTTTATAAGGACTACTCTGACAATAATATGTCAATATGAAATTTAGATTCTATATGTATGAAAGGGACAGGGATAGTTTTCAATTTTTTTATTTCTCGCTTGTATTCAATTTTTTTTTCAATGAAAGCGCGCCCTTGTCTCTGGAATTTTTAAAGTTTGATTCCTTTTATTGTTTTTACTTTATGGTTTAATTTATTCAAAAGAAAACTTTTCCCAAGAGTTGTAGTTCCTACTATCTCCGACCATTGTGTTGTATGATCCACTCGCATAAAATGCCAATGCTACCAGACCCTGAAATAATATTTCAGGTAGATATAATATTAATATTAAAAGACGGTCCCGACTCCGACATATTAAGGCTACTACTACCTATTCTTACCCAGGAGCCTAAATATGGCATAGTATATATACCTATCTATTCCTTCAAAATTCTTTTTTCGCTCTTTGTTTCAAAATTCTTTCTTACAATAATTTGCTCTGTGATGGAAGTGAAGGAGAAATTTGGTAAAATATGGCAGGTTGATGAGTTTTTTAACACACTAAAACACTTCCTTTAGTTTCTTCGTCCAAGGCATCAGCACGAAGAGTAAGAGACATCTGAGGACTTAAATCTTCAATTAGCTTTAGAATCAACTTTAGTAAATTACTTCTCATTTAAGTTCAAAGAATCAAAGAAAGAAAAATCAAATAATGCATCATTGGCCACTCTTGTTTTTAAATGTTCTTGTTTGGCTTTAGCCCGAGCTGACGCTAAATCAACTTAAATCAAAGAGTTTACAAAGTAAACTCTTTCCAAAAAAGCTAGTAAATCATTTGTCAAAACGTATAGTTTTTCACAAAAAAATACATTAAAATTCCGCGAAAAGCTAAACAACCATCCAAAAATAAAGTAGCGTCGCATAAACTTTGTAGTATGATAGCCGTTGCGTTCCAACTTCAATCGGGTAACGTTTTAACTATGTGCTAAATCATTACCGCGATACTAAATGTCATAAAATCTACACTATGCCCATGTTTTGAAGTTCAGCCGTAGTTTGTTTCCAATCCAATTGCATAGTTTTATGGTGATTGCCCCCGTAGTCACAGTACTACGACCACTTTACTCAAGGTATAGATGGCATACGTGATGGGATAGAGCACGGACACCTAATATGTGGATATTAACATTGTTGGATTAATATATATTACATATGTCAACTTTGATATTTTTTGACATTGCTGCGTTTAATTGACATATCTAAGCAAGTAAACATATCTAAGCAATTGAAAAGTTTCACAGTTATCTGTGAAGACGCAAGCAGCGGGTTCGCCTTGAGGGTATATTTTCTTTATTAAGAATTTATTTAATAATAGCTGGATGACTAATTTCTACTAACTAGATATTTATATTTACGTCATACGTCGTCCTATGATTGTAAGTCAAACGACATTAATTTTTTTGATGTCTATCAAGAAAAAATACCCTACTACAGATATATATATATATATATATATATACCAGCTGACCCAGCCACGCGTTGCTGTGGCACACTAATTTTATTTTTTTCTAATATAAAAGTAGCCTAAACTATTCCTTATTTCATCAGCTACCTGCCAATAAAAGTCCCGTCAAAATGCCATTTCAGAGATTAACCGGAACAAACAGACAGACAGACAGACAATAATTGTAAAAAAAAATTTTTTGGTGTATGTACCGTATATTTATTCATATGCATGTAGTAAAAAACGGTTATTTCAATATTACAAACAAACACTCCAATTTTATTAATATGTATAGATATATAACTGATCTATAAATGAAAATAAAACCTACCCTTTCTCCTAAGTCGGAACAAATCTAGCAAAATGAAAAAAGAAACATCAAAATCCGTTAAGTACCTAGTATCGGAGTTCATCGCGGCCTGTTGGCCTGTGACAGGGAATTTTTATATTTTTAGATATTATTGACTAAGAATCGTAAAATCGTAGAAATTGCAAATGTCATTGATTTTTTAACTAAAATGACAAAGTTATAACTTATAAAATAAAACAACCAAAATGTTCATAACTATTACTTATATAACCCTTTCAACGCTGCGAGTTTTTCATTTATTATTCCTTAAATTTATAAATAGTTTTCAAATGTAACTGGCTTATTATTGTCATATAATAGGCATACTTTTCTACAACATTAAAATGTCATCAAGGGGTAGCAATTGAGACCAATTTACGATGTTCAAATATTATTCGTTAAATGACAAAGAATAGTATAAAAATTATTTTTATAGGTCATAATATGACTATAATATTATATGACCAAACGTTCGTATAAAATACTTTAACAGAATTCCTTCTAATTTGGTTATGAGATAACTTCTAAATAACCAAAAATATTTACTAAATTATACGACTCATTTGCTTGTACTCAGTAGGAATAAGCTGACATAAGTTAGTGTGTGTACGTATGTAGATACATAATATATATATATATACGTACTTTTGACACAAACTTTTATATGTAAAGGGGTGATTGGCAAAGTGGTAGTTGTGTCAAAAGTACGCTTCCACTCGGGTGATATTAGACTATCAGAATGAATGAGTGCTGCTTTTTACCTTGTTTTATGTACAAGCAAACCGATTCCACTGCAATCGAGGGTCATTCGAGGCGGCGTCTTTAAATCCCGCATCATTTTGTTCTACACCACTTCAATTACTATTTGATAAGACCATTCCACGATTTATATAAACCAATGATATAGCTGACATTGAACAATTTAACGCAAAATGAATCGCATTTTACATTACGATTCAATATTGCTAATATGGCCATTATAGATCCCCTTGCTTACGTCTCACGTCGCCAATTTAAATTTGAGTATGCTAATAACAAGAATATGATGTTGACAACGAGAAAATTACCTATTTCAGCTCGCGAGACTGGAAGACAAATTACTTTACTCAATTAATCTGGGGAGACACAAACAGTGTGGGATGCGGAAAAGCTACGTTCTATGTAAGTAACTGTTTTGGACACCATTAAAAGTTAATTATCTAATGTTACTTTTTTGGGACCACGACTAGAATAAAGTTATTTATATTTAAAGTATTTAATAAGTAACTGTAGCACACTTAATTTTGTTTCTTAGGGTCCTTTTAATTTAGTCCGTGGTTATTTTAGCGGCGCACATGAAAAAGATCCACATAATAATGTAGATGTTTTTCTAGCTTCGCACAAGTGTTGGTGGAATTGATACTCCCGCACCCCTTACCTATAAATAAAAAATAACGTTTATCGTTGTTTTATATTTCAGGCGTATAAGTTTCTTTACTTCTACTCACGTAAATAAAACGCAAGTAGCAACTCAATGTGTTTTGTTTTTTCTAAAATTTATCTGTTTAATGTAATTTTTTGTTAAAGTCAAAATGGTGTAATTTAGTGTCTAGGCTTTAATAAACAAAAAAATATGCTGCATTTCAGTCAAAGAACAACTTCTATTTAATATATGTATATATACATATATATATTACTAGCTTTTGCCCGCGGCAAACTTCGCTCGCGTTAAACTCGGGGTAGCACTGTTCCCCTTTCCTTAACACAGAAGAGAACTCGGAACAGAATTTTACACGTTATTTATTTTATTTCAACACTGCCATCTGTTATTAATTTTTGAACTAAACAATTAAACCTATCGTGAACATAATATACAATAAACATGTCAGCGCCATCTATCGGAATCCATGAGTTACACTTATTTATGTTTATAATGTTTATTTTCTCAAAAGCTGATCGATTTATGGTAAGATTTAATGTTTTTAATATTTTTTTATTTAATTCGTTTTAATTAAATAATTTTATTATTCGTTTTTATTAAAGAACCTGTTCTAATTTTGCGGAGTTTCATACACATTTCCATCCCCTATTTTAGGGGCTGGGGGAGGATTTCTAAAAAATGGCAGGTACTCGTATTTTCGTTAGTAAAGAAGAGTCTGTGTGCCGATTTTAGCTTCCTGTCTTGAAAACTGCGAAAGGTCTCATATAAAATTTCACCCCCTCTTTTAAGGGGTTGGGTGCAGATTTCAAAAAAAAATAATGGGCGATTTTTTTGGTAGTCATAAACAGTCAGCATACCAATTTTTAGCTTTCTACCTTGAAAATTGCGGAATGCTCCATACAAACTTCCACCCCCCATTTTTGGAAAGTGGGGGGTTAGAAAGGGGCAAAAAGTAGCCTATGTTACTCTCCATCCCTTCAAATATCTCCACTTAAAAAATCACGTCAATTCGTCGCTTCGTTTTGCCGTGAAAGAAAGACAAACAGACTTACACACTTTCCCATTTATAATATTAGTATGGGTTACGCTCTAAAAGCATCTAAACTTTTACTGTAACCACTTTAACAAGTCACTATACATCGTACCTACTCCGTAAAAATACGTATGCGAATAACAATCATAAACCCAAAGTCATACAGGCGCTACTTTCAGCTAATATCAATGATCGGTGAGGAAATAATGATAGTAGTAAAAGTTCAAGTTACTGATGAACTTCAAGCTATTAAACAAAAAATGAGCGATTTTCGAGAATCAAAGACGCCCATTTGCAGACAGTATGATGATTTGAAATCCACATTTGAGGATAAATCGGCGATGATATCAAAACTTAAATTCGTAAACGATCATCATGTATCCAGCGTAAGAGATCTTTCTCTACAACTAGGTATAGCAGAGCAATTATACGAGAAAAGAACCTCGAGATTAATGGAATAACCGAGCATCGTTCGGAAAATCTGGTCAGTACAGGTATTCAACTGACTAGAGCTGTCAAATATGCCATGACAGATGAGGATATAATGAATGTGACCCGAGTTGCCAAACTAGACAAAGATAATAACAAACCTCGTACCGTTATTGTTAAGCTGCGTAATCAGCGGAAGTGCGACGCTATTCTTGCATCGGTTATCAATCACAATAAGAACAACCCGAACGATAAGTTGAATTTTAATCACCTTGGGATTGGAGGCCCATTTGTCGCCAAGCATTTGACCCCAGCCAATAAGGCACTGCATGCAGCTACACGAGGCAAGGCCAAAGAGATGAACTAGAAAATATGTATGAGTGCGTAACGGTCGCATTTACACACGCAAGAACTCGTCCTGTAAAGCGCTTCTTATTCGGAATAATGGCATATTTATCATGACATTAATTGTTTTTTTTCTCGTCAATGTTAAGTGTTGTTGTTTTTAAAAATTGATTCGTTAATAGTTTATAACAATGTTCTTGGTATTCGAACCAAAACTTATACTTTTTATTATACGTTATTGCGGAGACATGGCTTAACTGATAAAATCAAAATAAGTGCACAGAAAGTTTATAGTGGTGATTAAATTCACTAGCACTGATTAAAGCGCATCAGTGGCTTAATTGGTTGACTTGGACTTAATAGACCTGGCCTGTCTGGTTTGTTACGAGAGGTTAACTCTACCTAGCCTATTTGAAGTTTTCCAACATTATTATTGTATATTATAAAAATACAAAATATTTTCCTCTTCATATTTGAATTTTTTTTGATAAATAAAATATATCTGAATATAATACAAATCAGCACATATAATATAACAGTAGAATCCGTGTCTTTACGGATACTAACACATCAATCTACTATACCCTGTCTCAAACCAATTTAATAAAATGTAAACAAAGACGCCATTTTCGCGACCATAGACTACTGAGTGATGTGGTAAAAGTAAAACCATTTATGATTCGATTAATTAATTGATTGCTTCGATTAGATTAATTGAACATTATTATGTTGGAGCTTCGCGTTAGCGTAGTTTGTTTTTATTCCGAGTGTCGGATAATGGGCATTTGTTCTCAAGCCTCGAAAGATGGCGCTGTTCTTCGTGATTATAGAAAAATGAAATGCTTAGATTGAACCTAGTAAAAATGACATATTTTTTTTTATTTCACATAAGAAATCAATCTTTGAAGAAAATGGTATCTTGCTAGATTTTTAAATAAATAAATATATTAAGTATTAAAGTAAGACAAATTTAAAATTGACTTCTTAGGTTTTGACGCGTATAACTCATTGAAATAAAACACTTATGGATAAATAAACGCGTTATTTATTTTCACACAAAGAAACAATTAGTCACCCCGCAACCACGGCACCTGCAAAGGTGTTAAAACTTCGGGAAACTAAATAAACCACCTAAAATTAAATCACGGACTCTGAACTCGACTTTGTTGTGTAAATAAATAACGCGCTTATTATCAAATTTAACAAATTTAACTGACCTATATTGTGACTTGGATCGTGTTTTTTCTGGAGCAACGACATTTTGCTACGATAACTGGACTTTGAGATCAACTCCGATTTATATTTGTTGTACAAGGTATGTAACTGTAATATTATCTTTTATGTACCTACGTGAACTTCATCTCATTTGAAAGTAATTCGACGGCCGCCACTTAATGGTTCACTGGAGGTATTTTTTCCCTTACAAAATGTAGAATATGTGTAAAAGAAAGAAAATTATAGCAAAACTAAAAAGCCAATTCCGCATATTCAAAAACATATTCAAATGAGAACAGATGTTAAAATGATTTATCTTTATTTTAAGCATTGAACGCGGATAACCCTGGTCCGTCATCCTCTTCTTCGTTTTTGTCTTCGCCTATGAAAAAACGACCGAGAACTAGTCGCTTGACAGCAAATGAAAAGACCATAACACTGAATATTTACAAGTTTGTTGAAAAATCGATGACAACTTATCCATATACGTCTGATATAATAAAAAAAACTGCGGAGATAATGGGAACTTCTCAAAGCACCATATCTAAAATATACATTATAACAATAAGTATTTAATTACGACAACCATTTAACTACAATAGGTACATAAAAACAGTAAAACACAAAAATCATACTATTTATTTGCATACATTGATATCGAATGGCAGCTTGTCGATATCGATATTGATAACTAATTTTAAGACTAAACTGTTCTGATTGTTTGTAATTTTATGGAGTTAAATTTATCAAATAAATTTCAAACGAAGGTCAGGTTAAGTTTACAGTGGTTTGATTCGATTGGCTGTTGTTTCAGTTTAACATATAATTATTGTAATTGTGAGGAAGGATTGCATTACTGACAATAATTTGTCACAGTCACACTAAAATATATATTTCCAAAGGTATACTAGGTGCATTCCAACGTTTTATGAAAGTGATTCTTTAGTTTAGACTTCAATGATGTCAAAGAAATCCGCAGGTAGTTGATTAATCATCCGTACCGAATATACAAAAAACGGTCTCACTACTTATGATTATGACAAACGTTATTATTATTTTAAATGAAATACCGGTAATTAACAATATAAAAAAAAACCGGTAAATTTTTAGGCCTACCTAGGATTTATAAAAATTGTGAAACTATATAACTATTGCTTTAACTCTCACTAGAATAATTTTACTTAAGGTTAGCCAGCCCTAACTTACCCGAGACTATATATTTTGAAATATTTGAGATTTTTGTGATATTTTTAGCAGTAAAGCCAACAAATGATATTTTATCTCCAATAACATGACAAGAAGCTGAGAATGACGTCCCGACAGCTGTTTGCCTACACTGACGAATTCGTTGTTCGGATCGCCTTATTATCAGTTATCATCACTCACAGATATAATTATCACGTATTTATCTTTACCATACATCCATGACTAATTGCATATTCATTACATTACCTATGCGTAATCGATTCATAATCGATTCAATTGAAGTAATCAATGAATTGAGAGATACTCTTTTATGGTCAAACACAATGTGAACACAGATTAGACAATTTTTTTCATTGGATTAATAATGTCGCTTTTCGTCTTAAGTTTTTCAAATTCATTTTCAATATGTTAAACAAACTATGATCTTTGAAAGAAACTAGTGAGATACATGTTGAAACCTTCTTATTACTTATGAATGTGTTTTTATATCCATTTAGTGGCCGAAAGTGTGAGTATTTTCAATGAAACTGGTTTGTTTACATTTTTATTAAATTGGTTTGAGACAAGGTATACAAACTATCATATTCTCTCAAATGATATCGGACTATAAGAGTAACAATAATATAAATTTTACAGTTTTTGTATATGTTTGTAGGCATCTGCCACTTTTCTGGTAGATCTTTCGATGGTAGCTATAGCAAGACCCTTGCACACCAATACGACGAAATCCTTTTATATATACGACTAGGTATTTTCAGGTATAACATATTAATTACAAGCTTAAGTCTTGGTATTAACCAAATCGATTTTATTAAACTTGTGAGCATAGCAGCTTAATATTTGACTCAGTGTAAACAAAATCCTTTAAAATTAATCACTCAGTCATATCTCTTTATGACTGAAATTCTTGAATACCTTTTGCTTCAAAGCGATTTATCTCAAACGTCAAACGTTTTTGTTACAAGAACGTTGACAAATATATTTCAAATATCCGTACAAACTCCTAACAAAAAGGTCAATCTGAAAAGCAATTTCAAATTCGATTGACAAAAATTGTTTCTATTTACTATAGGCACTGTAACATAATTATTAATGTATAAGCTTTAGTATTATGAAAAGGGTAAATCATTTGACAAACTTTTTATATTTTTACATTTTGCTGAGTGTAAAAAAAAATCCTTATCATAGCTAGCCAAAGCAAAAAATATGCATAGTGTACATAAAATAAAACTAGGCGATGCAGTCGCTAAGCATAAAGCTACGCTAGCACCATATATTGGAGCGGAGCGTAATACCAAAAAAAAGAATTTTTTTTTTTTGTTTCGATAGGAATTTATGCGAATTTCAAAATTCGGGCTCCGTCACCATCTGGTCCTAAACCTGTTGATTTGATTCACCATAAAAAATATATAAAATCAGTTAAGAAATCTGGAAGTTATGGCGTAACAGACATTGCGCCATTGAAGCTGATCCATGGGAGCTTCGCTTCGCTCCGCTCCAATTACTAGGCGATGCAGTCGCTAAGCATAAAGCTACGCTGGCACCATATATTGGAGCGGAGCGTAATACCTAAAAAAATTTTTTTTTTGGTTCGATGGGAGATTTTGCAAATTTCAAAATTCGGGCTCCGTCACCATTTGGTCCCAAACCTGTTGATTCGATTCCACACAAAAAATATTAAAATCGGTTAAGAACTCGGGAAGTTATGGTGAAACAGACATTGCGCCATTGAAGCTGATCCATGGGAGCTACAATTAATGTTGTTGGAAACCAACTTTTATTTGGCAGACGATGTAACGTACGTAGCTGTTACAAAACTTTAAGTAACGATCTTTGTGCACTCTCTAAGTCCAAAAATTTTGTCTTAATAGCGCTTTCACTTACACTAATACAATATATCAAAATTGATTGAACCAGAGAGACATATACCTGTTTTAATATGTCTGATGTTGAGAGATGTCTTAACGTTTTAAAACCATATAAATTTTCTAACCCTTGTCATCAAGAGTTCTTTAAGCGTTGATCCAAGATAAAACCTAGATATTTTGTGCTGGACACTTTAACTATTTGAGGACACGAGCAACAAGAATCCACCAAATTGCAATAATTAATTTTAATATTAAGTTGAAGTTAAGTTCTACCGTAATTTGTAAAACATATTTTCTCGTCTGAAACCGAATTGTCATCTAGTGAGTATATTATATTTATTTAAATAATCTATCTGACGGGTATTTGTCAATTTTCCAGATTTTTTGATAATGCGGATAGGACTGATATAGACCGATAATTATTAGGAACAGCTCTATCACCACTCTTGTATATAGTGTAATTAACGCCATCTTTAAAGCAGCATAAAAAACACCATTGTCAAAACAAAGTTTAGCAAAGTGTAATATTATAGGAACGAGTAATATATGAGCCAGTTAAAACAACTTTGTGGGTATATTGTCATATACAGGGGCACTTTCACTTTTGAAATTCATCAACACACCTATGATACCTCTGAATCATCTGTTTCCAACAATAGAAATGATGGGGCATGTGAACTCGCCGTCGCGTCCCCAGCGCCACAAACATTGGAGTGTGAAAAAATGTTTTCAGCCAAGGACTTTCCCACATTCGCAAAGTAATCGCTTATATGGTTTATAGAATCAAGAGGTGTTGATTTTATATTTAACAACTCTGACTCGTGATTGTTGTGCCTATTACTTGTGCGATTTCAGCATTCGGTTGGTGTTTGTCTATTTTAACATAATGTGATCGAGCCAGTTAATTTTATCGTAGTTGTGGAATGCCCGGGAAGCAGACCATGTGTAGACAGCATATTTAGATAGTTAAGTTTGTTTGTACTTTCATGTGATTTTTCATCATCTTTGTTTTATCCAAAAATCCATCCATCCATCTATAAATTGATGTTTATATGCCCAGTCAAGACAATCAGTTTATAAGTTTTGATTGATTCCAAGTAGTTACTTAATGAGTTAATAAAACTTTCAGCATTAATATTAGTTGGTGAGCGGTAAATACCAACGATAATACAGTTATTAAAAGTAATTTGCAAACAGGACACCTGTAATAAATAAATCTCCTTAACACTTACAGAAACTTTATTACATATATATGCACTCACGCCATCACATTGATTAATGTGTTATGTTGTATTATAAGAGGTTTAGTTACAAATGACACGTACAGTGACAAAAATAATAAAATCTGGTTGCAATTTAAGTTGAATAAGGTTTAATTTTAATTCATCCAAATTTCTATATACACTCCGAATATTATCCAGAAGTTCCAAATTTACGTCGTCAAATTCCAGTGACACAAGCTTTGATATGATAAAGTTATGTGCGTACCTTGATGCCTTTAGTTATGATGTGATGTTTTATGTGGAATTAGCTTGATATTACGCACTACTTCATTATAACACTTTATATTTTCAAAGACAAAATAAAAATAAGTCCCATTGTTACCGATACCGGAAGTCATGCTGACGCCAACATTGAAAGAAAATAGTTGGCACATTTATTTCTCCCTTTTCAGTTATAAACCGTTTTAAAGTCGGTTTAATTTTTAAAAACTACGTAAACCCCGTAGCGTAGTATTGACGGAATATGTATAAGCACGGTAATATAAAATTGCTGTTTTTCTGTCACTTTTTTATTTAACTTTTAAAGCAAAAGCAAATTATTTTACTCTTCTGAATAAATTACTCATATGCATTTTAAAAGTAAAATCTTCGTCGATAAGAACTTCTGATAATTAAATATGTATAAGTTCTTTTACCTTTGTGATGTTAAGTTTTTAATTGTATTTACCGTGCTTGATTTATAAAATATAAATTAAATTAATTATGAATTAAATTCCCGCCTGAGAATTAACTTGTGAGCCGAGTGGAGATTTTTCAGTACTTTTCTATTAAAATATTTTATCATATAAGATAATGATAACAAAAATAAAAAATCCACTAAAAGTAGGGAAAGTACAGGTGTTAAAATGCATAATTTAAATATGCATAGTAGAGATGCATAGTAGCGTCGGCGTCGGCCGGCCACTATCGTAGTCGGCGACTACGTACTACTTATAAATAAAATTTTAAATAAATAAAACAATTTGATTTATATAAAATAATTTAATAATTAGGAACGTGCCCGATTAAAATATTGTGAAGGTAGTAGAAAATATATGACAACCATCATCTTAGTCATCCTGTGATCACGGCTCCTGTAAAGGAGTCGAAACGTCAGGATTAAATATAAATTAAAACATTCGCAAAAATCCGTAAAAAAGTGTTTTATTCTGATGTGTAATGTGCGCGGAAGTGTAAGAACTAAAAATGAGAAATTATAAGAATAGTCTACTATAATAAGAATAGTCTACTATTCTACGAGTGAGAGATAACTTAGAAACATCGACCGAGAAGAGCTTAAGTTTCAATAAACGAATTATCTAGCAGCCACTTAATAAACATATTCCTTGCTTCTTGAGAACAGAAGCCTTAGTGCGAGTTTGCGCGTCGATACTCGATACAGTGTGTGTAAAATATTACTTTGGAATTTGTATGAGTGCCCCTAGCGGTAACCATCGAAAACAACGAGTCTTCATAAAAATCCTGTAACGCGCTCAATAACAAGTTAGAATGTGGAAATTCGCCCTAAGGTCTTAGTTCCCTTACCATTAAATTGAAAACACGAGCTCTGAGTCGTCAAATCTGGTAACGAAGTGTGAATTTACAGACGGAATCGGGATTTTAAAAGCACGTTTATTTAAAAGTTTTTTCTAGTTATCCGAAATGATAAGCCGTTTGTGCGCTATAAAGCAGGTTTTTAATATAAATAGATGGCGAATCCTCAAAACTTCGGCTTTCTTATAAAGTCATGGGGTGCCTATAAAGTTTTTTTAACATAGTTTTTAGTGGAGATCTGTTTGCAGATAGCATTGAAAAATGCAAAAAATATATATTTATAAAAATCATAAAACTGTGTCTGACCGTGTTAAATCATAAAAAAAGCTGTTTTATTTTGGTCTATTGTTTGTCATTTGTAAAAATGTTTCTTTCGAATACGAGAGGATGTATTTTTGTGTTATCTTATTGATCCCTGACTTACAGGGTAAAAAGTAAAGCATTGGAGCGGACATCCAAAGGTTCGTTTCCCGCCTGAGAATTTACTTGTGAGCCGAGTAGTATTTCTCTCTAATATTTTTCTATTAAAAAAATTATTACATATAAATTAAATTCAAATTAAATATTTATTTAGATTATGTGATTCGCGCCATTCCATTATATTGTCTGTAGTCAAATCACGTCATCAACCCTTGACATGGAATGGGGAAAGTATTTTTCTGTGTATGAAAAAGATCTTTAAATAACGCAATAATTTTGCTAGCTTTTATTTACGTTTTTCGAAACCGCTTGACAATACTTTAAAAGTCAAAAAAATAAGATAATTCAATAAAAATAAAGTCTAAAAGTTTTTTTAGTTCTTACACTTCCGCGCACATTACACATTAGAATAAAACACTTTTATACGGATTTTTGCGCATGTTTTATTTCATATTTAATCCTAATAATATTTGGAAAATAATAAAATAATAAATTACAAAATTAATAAAATAATTGGATTAAATATAAAATAAAACATGCGCAAAAATCCGTAAAAAAAGTGTTTTATTCTAAAGTCTAAAAGTTATTTAAAGTCGATATTAACTTTCGAAAAACTGCGCCACAAACTGCAATGAAAATATTTCTTTTTAAAAAGCTTCAGTAAAAAAGTACAACTTGATTAGTATTTTTAACCCCATGGCAAATTTTAGTAGCGGCTAGTAATATGTTCAAATGAAATAAATGAATTAAAATTCTTTTTCGTTTTGTATTTTTTTAGGAACATGATCTAAACTGCCTTTTTTAGCAAGCAAGCAAGCATTAGTATTTTCCCGGTCTTTACACGTATAAGATAGAGCTAGCAAAATGCCTCAAATTTTTTTGTTTTTTGTAGATCAGTTGGCGAGGTTAAACTCTACCCAAAAAGTAGAGTCCTTTTAAGACAGGCATTAATTCTGCATATTTTCAGAAGTCTGTTTGAAGTTTGAATACCATAAGTTTGGAATCTAAGATTTCAACTCAAACCAAGTTGTGAGTTGAAATCCTAGATTCCGCGTGAATTGAACTTATATTGACTTAAGACTCTAAGTTTTCTTGAAGTGTAGATCGAACTTACGAGAGCAGGATTAGAAATTGCTATTGGTAATGCTTTAGATTTCGACCCTCGTCAATCGAGTTTCAAAAACGTTTAATTTTTGATTGGAAGTTGAATAATTGGTTATGTAAATAATAATAAAGCAATTAATAGCTGCCTTTGTATTTAAATAATATATTTTCACGGTGTTCTGTATAAAATGCTGTATTTCTAAACAGGAATTCTCGAAAGGATTAATTATTGTCAATTATAAACTATTTAATACTTATAACACCTTTGTAGGAATTATTAAAAAGTTTTGATATGAATACAATGCAAACAAAAATAGTAGAATGTTTAGTGTTGAGTATAAAATAATATGTTACCTTTTATAAATAGGTTACTTAACCTAACCTATGATATCATTACAAATAATTCATCTCTGACGACATTCAAATCCGCTGCGTCATCTGGCGAAGCGAACCAATTGCCAAATATTTTCTATTCTATTTTTGAAACATGATTATTTTATATGCTCGTATTTCCAAATTTTTAAATGCCTAACTGAATAAATAAAAAGGTTTATAAGTATACGCAAATTTATAAATATAAGCGTTTAGCTGTAATAATGTAATGACAACAATTTAATCTACCAATCTAATATCTGACGTATTTATATCGAAAACTTTCTCTGTTTGACATCTCTTGCTAGAAGTGTTATTTTCGCTTCTATTTTAAGGGACCAGGCTCTCCAATGTCAGCGTCTTATAAGTTGTACGAGTTAGGATAACTATGTAATTATGTTCTGAGTTTTTTCTACCCAAGCCTGGCATCTCGTAATTAGATGTTGATTATTTAAAAATCAAATCTTTATTGCAAATTAAACTAATTATTGGTAGAGATAGGACTTGGATAATAAAGCGCTCTTTTCGGACATAATAGTTAAGTGGACAGCTAGTAATGTTGATAATCAAACATGGTTTAATTGTTTAATCTACTCTGATACTATAATACAAAGATTATAGTATCTTTGAAAACATTGAAAACAAAATGCTTATGACAAACATTACGTACAGGCCAAAAATAATAAAAAAAAAGTTTAATTACGATACAGGTCTTGTATGGACACCTGTAACATAATATAACTTTTAAATCATAACGATACACCTATACAACCTCCAGCTGGACCAAGGAGGTTGAACCTCTACTTTAAAAGGTTTCAATGAAAGAGTCCGCGACGACGCAACACGCATGCGCAATCGATGTTTGCACCTTGGCGCCAACATTTGACATTTAAAAAATCTTTTCAATATTTAAAAAAAGTTGGGGTTGATTTGTAAAATACATAAGTTTTTGTGTAAAAACATGTCTGAAAACGGGGATAGTGGTGATTATACACCACCAGACATTCTGGAAGCTGCGTCAAACATGACCATGAACCTGTTGCCGGCGAAATCTAGGAGCAACTATAATAAATGTTACCACGAATTCATGGAATGGAAAATGAATTTACGTATTATAGTATGAGAGTAGATAAAGTAGTGTATGACACTGTACATAACTTGGTCTTATAACACTCGTGTGATACTATAAAAAAACTCGCCCACGGCTCGTTTTTTTAAAACACACTCATGTTATAAGAACCCTTATTATGCAACAGTATCATAAACTACTATTTTAGTAGACCGCCTGCCAGTAGCACATAGTCCTTATAGTATAGACAGGATTAAGAACAATGAAATCTCTAGTGTTAATAAAGATTTTAAGACACCAGTCCCCGGTTCGAAGCGTCAAACCTTGGCTATGGAGGTCTAAGAGAAGGCTATCTAAGAGGAGATAAAAGTTCAAGTACGTATAGAAGCAGCACTCCAGATCTACCATTGCGCTCTACTTTATACGTGTCCACGTATTAATTGAATATAGAGTATACGACGCAACTTTAAAATTAAAATGTGCTTATATATTGTTTTAAACTTTCACGGTCACTAACATTATAGTAATATAAGTTATTTACGGGATTGTTACCATGTACCTTGTTATTGAGTTTCCGATATTCCGATGTCTGGAATCCAGTGGTTCGTATGTGTAAAAACCGAAAAAATCAAAAATGTGTCGTGTCGCGATCCGATACTGTAAGTGTTGTGTGTCGAGAACAATACCAAGTGAATAGTGAGAATGTGAACAGTGGTACGGGTAACGAACGCAATAAGAGACTTCGTCGGAGGGTAGACCGATATTTCTGCCAATAACAGCCTACCCGCAATAACTTCAGTCGCTCCGTGATCATGGCACTTGCAACAGTGCTGAAATATCGGAAACTCAATAACAAGGTACATGGTAACAATCCCGTAAATAACTTATATTACTATAAAATGTGCTTTATTGCAATTACATTAAGTATCAAATATCAAAGCGTGATGTGCTGTCGTTCGTATTGCGCCTGGTTATGAATTTAGTCGAAATTAAATAATATTAATTAAAATCAGTGATAACTTTAACCTGTTACCATCATGTAGAAAGTGATATAATCTCTTTGCTGTAGAAAATATGAAAACATTAATTTGTAAAAATGGAGAAAAGGTGTTAACCGACACTAACTTGAAAAATTCTAAAGAAACCAAAACAGCTGACTCTTTGCATACCTGCACTTACTAATTTCTATAAAGTTATACCGAGTATCTAAAGATTTGTTTCATCTGATATAATCATGATTTATCATTTCCTTTTGAGGCATCGTTTTCTTGGATCTAATCCGACCGTTTTTCCTAATTTATTGCATTGCTGTAATCAACTGTTGGTACTAGGGATTGGTTTTGCCCGGGCGTAACAAATTATAATGAACGAGGTTCTTGTGTTCATCACGAAATTGTGATGCTACGCGATAACCCTACTTTGGTCACACACAGTCTGCACTAATTCATGATATCCAAACAGCCACATTTACTGAAGTAAACATTTAAATAATGACCTGTAAATATGCTAAACGGACTAACTGTTATTTATTTATTATGCCTTACAGAATTTCTTACATTACTTATTTCCATAAAATTTCTAACCAGTATTGGATATTTTCGGAAATATTATTATTCTTGCTATTTTGAAGTAAAAATTTCTCTAGCATCGTTGTGATTTGAAAGTCGATGAAACGAAAAAGCGACAGTAAAAAGAGACAGACAAATAAATTCATAAGAGTTAACGTAGGTGAAAATGAGATAGGAAGCATTATGTACATGGTAATACGTTTTTGTGTGCGCATGCGTAGTACAAAGCTTGAGAGAAGGCATCACAACAACCGTGGTATTTTGTAGACGTGTACGTATTATTTTTGAATGTTTCATTTCTGCCACGTGTGAATTGCACATTTTTTTTTTATTTTCTTATTAAATACATGATCTATCATTACGACAATTAATTGCTCGTTATATAGGCACATATAGTAAAAATAAAGAGAAAAACTGTGTTTAAAACATACGGCGAAACCAAAAAGAAGCAAACTGTGCATTTCAATATCAATTATCAATAACTGGATTTTGTTTGTAGAATGATGATCTCTGTGGTCGAGTGATACTAGTAATGCAAATACTAGAAAAGGAATATTTCTGTATTGGCTGTCGTTGTTTCTAAATTCCATAACGAAAGTGCTCTAGCTACTTAACCTGGTTCCGAACAATGTATGCGATGTTGCCTAATATAAAAAGGACATATCTTACAAATAATAACGTAAACTAAAGTTATTAAACAGGAATTATAGGCGTGTTTATATGTATAAAAAAATCTGCAATTTCGAAGGTAAAAAAAACTAATATTAGCTGATGGCATCCATATGTTAAGTGAAGAGTTCCTGTGACTCTTTGGGTTTGCAAGTCAAGACATTCAAATCTACTTCTTAGTATAAAACACAACAACTAAATACATTTAATAATTATTTTAGTTGAATCCTATTTTTTATTTTTTTTATTATTTCCATTTTCATGGATCGATTAAAGTCATCTTAAAATCAAATTGTGATCAGTTTCTATAAATTTATAGGACACTTTCAACACTATTTCTATGTTAATTAAATAATATTTGCGATTAGACATTAAGTAATACCTTACTTCAGTTACTTTTATGAAATATAAGCCAAAGGTAAATAGTCTTTAGTATAATAACATTTTATTAAATTAGTAGTCTGTACCAAGAACTAATAAAAAGAAATGATAAAAAAGATATTTTAACCAAAATCGAAAGTTAATATTTTCAATTTATTACATAATTCGCGCTCAGCACTCATTTGTGTTTTATTACTAAGTCGCACAATATTAATGATTAAATAAAAATCATTTTGTTGTTTCAGGTTGAGAACCGAAATACGATGATTGAGAGACTCGTATGTAATTTCGCACCTAAAGGCAACAACCACGGTAAACCAGTGTATGCCATAGGCTATCCTGCAACACAATGCCCAAAAAATACTGCACCCGATAAAAAATTCAACGGACTGTGCCAACGGAATCAAAATAATGGTTGATTTACTAATAAGATCAATTAATTTACAAATTCAATTAGATTTGCCAAATTAATGTTAATAGCGTATAAGTACTAGACATCTTAAGTATACACATAGTTTCTTGTTTGTCTGTTCATGAGTATCTTAAATATAAACTTAATAAATATTCTATTTTAGTGAGAAAATTTACAGCCGACAACCTCAGTTTACTTAGGATTCTCAATTTATCGAATAATTCAGCTAAGCAAGAAATTGACCCTGTCCGGTATAATTTGCGACAAGTAAAATTTGATCACAATCAAACTAACGAACAAAGGAACCAAAAAACCAGACATGTATTTTTAAATAACAGCTACGGTAAGATATTTATACTTTAATTATGGTCATTCCACCAAAATAGGATGTTTAAAGGAATACTATTTATTAATTTGTAACAATGCTATTTTGAACGGTTACTATTTATTCTTGGTAATATCATAACCTGCATAATAAGAATATTGTAAAGTTTTGTAGTAAGTTATTTAGAAACGACTTTCATTATTATTATCTTGATAATTTCAGTGGCAATGAAGAATATACCACCAATGCCTATGTACAACAAATGGCGTAATCCAGTCAACATATCAAGAAATCAAAAACATCAACAATACCAACAAGAAAGAGGACATTCGAGAGTCTATCACGGGCACGATTTACATGATGATAATTATAGACCAGAAAATAAACAACCGGCTACTCAAAATTTTAGAAAATTTGGTTACTCCACTGAAATCTTCACTGAAGTACCTAAGAATGAAAACTTTAGGAAAAATTATCAAAGTCAAGAATGTACTCGTAGTAATGTGCAAATTCAAGTAGAGCCAGATATTAAAAATGACGGTACAATATGCGACCCTAGGACAAATATATGCACACGACGACAGAACGTGATGGAAAACTGTATGCCGATCGCTACACCTTATCAACAACCTACATTGGCGGAAGTTTACTTCCAAAATGCAAATCCTTCTAACCTATGTCCCTGTTTACCCACAACGACTTGTGCTCCACCACTACCACCACAATGTCAGTGTAACATTAATTGTCGATGTTTAAAGCTTGATTGCTCACCGACCTTGTGTCCACCAGGCCTGAGGCGAAACAATGACGTTAAAGTTGGCGCCAGTACGCCTACAGAACTTCATTATTACGACTTACTCCCTAAAATGGCAATGCGCAGTGGTGAAAGCGACAGCAAACACTTATATTCTAAAGATGTTACAGCACCTTCGTCGAGGGACCTATGGCTACATTCAACAGCAATGGGTAATATTTTTAAACATTTTCCTCATGCTATCCAAGATAGTCAAGACAATGTTCAAGATTCAATTTCCCACGAAAATAATAACAAACCAAATTTTGATTATATTTACGATTCCTCTGATTCCAGAGAGAGAAAAAGACGTAGTCCAGCAGATGAAGTGACATTTAAACCTTTTTGGCAAATGGACGAGTTCAATAACCAGAAGTCAGGACAGCTGAAGTCTATGAAATACACGACATTACAAAAAAAGAAATCCAAAAGAGTCACTACACGTATTAAAACTCCCCTTACTACAGAAATTATAACAGTGAAGTTAAAAGATAATTCCGACACAATCCAGCTACAAAAAAACGTTATTACGGAGAAATTTCTGTCATTCGACGAGTTAATGCATCTCAGAAAATTTGGATCTACTGAGAAAAGTACAATAATTGATGCAAGACGGGCGGGCAGCACAACAAAGCTTACATCTGAATACACTACTAACACTCCCTTTAAAAAGAAGAAATATTGTACAAGAAAATTGACATGTACCTGGACAGCAGTGACTATTACTGATGCTAGTGGAAGTGTTATTGGTGGTGGTATATTAATGGGTGAACGTGGATCTAGAACTCCACCAGGTTATGTCGAAGGTTGTACCCGCACTTCAACATGTACCCGTGACTACATGGATAGAAATAAATTTTCTACTATTTCTGATGAAGCTATAAGTGATTCAGTTTCGCAACCAGAAGATGAAGACTATTGTGAAAAACGAGCCCTAAATGTCCATAGACGAGATTCAAATCTAGATTATGTAAATACAGACACGTACACAACGGCTTCGTTTCTTATGAGTGATAATGTACAAGTTACATACATATCCAATCACATGTTAACAACACCAAATCCAACAGAAAATTGTGTGTGTCTAGAAGATAATCAAAGAATAAAAAGAAACGAAGATGATAGTCTGATCTTACTTGATAACAGTACCCTTAAGAGTAAAAAAGAAAAACGCTCGAATGAAATTTTATCATACGGCAACATATATTATTTAGTTTTACAAAAAATTATAGATTCATGGAAAACGAGCCATAGTTCTAATCGTATAAATGCCTGCGCTTGTAATGCAAGCAATATCATTATCAAAGGATCTATAGTGTTCATTACGTGTATGCTGTTATACAATATATTAAATTATTACAGTTGAAATAAAGTATTATCCTACAATTAGGTTGATTTATAATGCTACGTTTAAGTGCATCTTCTGTTGGTAATAGAAGTCAGCGTTCAGGGAGCTGGGATTGATAGGCTTCTTCACAATTTTACTATCATAAGAAGTCAGTACATAACTGCACGCATCTTATTTTACCTACTCCAATGAGAAGATTGTCAATAATACATTGAAATAGTGAGTAAATAAATAACCAAACGCAGCTTTTAAATTTTAACTTAAAACGCATTAAATATTAAAGGACGTTTTAACATGCATTTCTAATAAAAATAATAACATGCACTTGCGACATTGTACGGATTGATTTCAGAATTTTGTCCCAAATTTTGTCCCCAACGTATGTTTAATATATTTTACTTAGGTGATGATTCTTACTATCATCAAATAGTAAGAATCTTCTTTACAATCCCATTAGTCTAGCCAAAGTGAGCATTGCAGGGCTTGTGTTATAAATAAGAGAGTAACGGATAGACGTACATATATGATACATAGATGTTTAATATTTATAGAAATATAAATATTACTACCCATGACTCAGGTACAAATGAACGTATGCATCACTCATAGAACTGCCCCTGAGGGGACTCGAACCCGGGGCCGCCGGAGCAAAAGGGGGGATCGCTAACATTGCACTAAACTAAACGTTTAATTGCTTAATACTTAGTAAAACATTGTGCAATTCTTCTTTTGACCCAGCCATCTCGACAGCGACGCAGTAACTCAGTCGATCAGTTTCTACTTATTATTTAATGTAAAATAAACACAAGGAGGGATAAACATACAGATAAAGCACCTTATCGCTAAAAAGCAATATCTTCCAGGCAACCTTTGGATGGACAGGAAAGTAAGCAATAAAATAATCCAAGTCAGTCGGTGGTGGGCAATAAAAATAAAAATACCATGAATATAATAAAGAAGGCCGACTCTAATAATATATATAGATACATAACGGGGTTAAAATATATTAATTAGAATAAAACATAAAAAACACCAGTGATTTCTGAAATATATATTTATGAATCAAATATCTATCGAAAATGGATTAATTTCTATATAAAAATAGCAAATTACTTGCGGTTACATGAACAGTGAAATCTTTCACTTAATTTCAATACTTTCAAATCAGCAGCCAGCCTTTTTAACAAATCACCATACTTTACAAAAACCTCCTGACCATTGCACCAGACACGATGTATCCAAGTTTGGCCTAGTCTCCTTGAAGAATCTAAATTATTGTCAGAGTTTGTTATTCTTCCACGCTTTCTTCTCCTAGATAATCCTGAAAGAATTATCTAAACAATTAATAATCATGTTTTTTCACATATGATATCTTCTATTCTGTTCTAAGCAGAAAAGTTTTAATGGTACTTTAATTACTTGTATCAAGTTTATTTTCATCTATAAACAATATTTAAAACACTGCCGTACTTTCGGTAATGATATCTGCTTCCATAATATCTTCAAGAAAGTCTTTTGTGCTTTCAGTTCGCTTCAAGTTTTCTATCTCTAATACTACATCTGATACTGGAATTTTAGAACTTTCATCATATACATCTATTGTCTCTGTGTTAGATTCTTCAGTATTATCTTCAGGAAAAAAGTAATGTCCTGTAAAATCATGGTTCAATTTAACTTCAGCAAGCTCTGCCTGAATTTTTACTGGGCTTACATCCATAAAAGGCTGTCTTATATCTTCCAATTGTGGTGTTGGTATGGTTCTTTCTGTAACGAAAAATAAACTATATATATTTGAATCCCATTGAAAAATAAAAAAAGATATACCGAAGAAAGAGCACTTACCGCCGCTTCTGAATATAACCGCTTCCACCAAATCAACAAGTAAAGTAGAATTCACATATTCTTGTTCCGGTAACTTAGTAGTCGTTGTTGGTACTTTCTTGCTGTATATCTTGCTAACAAAAACTGCGACATTTGGATCGGTAAATGTAAAATCTGTATGTCCATTTGGCATTGGATTTCGAGTTGACAAAAGAAATTCCTTGAATAAATGGTCGTTGCTTAATTTTTTCTTCAATAAGTCTATAAATTCATCAACCGCCAATACCTCTTTACACGAACTAGAAGCTGTAGATGGCAAAGTGATCATTTGCCTAGTAAAATCAAAATAATGGGATATGTAATCGAAGGTAACGTTTTCATTTTCTATTAGAGAGTCAAAAGCAGTTAAATTTTCTGTCAGTGGCGAGGCTTCAAAATTGGCATTAGTATCATTGATTTCTGGACCATCGATGGTTTCAGGGTTACCTAGAAATTCTGTTCTATTTATCTTGACACCTAAAAACACAGTTATCTCATAAACAATATCATAATTTGATTATGTCTACTTAATTTAACCTCGTGTGGTAAAGTAATAAATAAATCGATTTATTTCAGATTGCTTGCGATTAACGTTTGCAATAAAATGAATTAGGTATAATAGCTGGGTTCTGAAGATCGCGTTATAGAAAATCTTGTTTAATGTTATAAAGCAAACGCGTACTTTCTATTGTGTACATATGCAGACAACTCAACTAGTAACCGATTAACAACTGAAATGAGTCGGTGCGGAATGTTATTTTACATAATGCTCTTAAATAGTGTAGAGATAGAAAATTTAATTTCTTCAAATCAAAACAATGTTCATTACTTTTATTAAACATTTTGTGACATAGGATTATAAGTTAATCCACAATACTAACTGCAAAGTGCTATGTATTCTTCATCACACATGCTGCCGAAGGGACATCTTGAACAAGGTGGGCCAGTGCTATATACCACCTCTCCAACAATGTTACCACTCGTCGCGAAGTTACACACCAATCTATTGACTGTTCTATTTTTATTGCTGTGCACTCCTTCAAACCGTTCCTTAAAAATAATTATCGCTTTTCATAACTCTTATACTTACATCACTTACAGGCATGTCTTTATTGTACAGATCATGTGATACAATACTTCATTCGTCCTGCAACTAGCTACACAAGACAAGGACAAGGAGAACGAATTGGGACGCTGCGTCCCAGAGCGGTACCGCTCAGTTACTTTAATTTAATAAATATTCTTTGTTATCACCACAGCTAAGCCAAGCAACATTTTGACGTCGCCGTACCGTGCAGGAGAAAATTATTGTGTTACAGAACCGCTCGGAGTGGAGTGGACACCCGAGCACATTATGTGTTATCGACCTCAACGGAGCATCCGTTTGGAGATAAATGATTTATAATGACATAAGTGTTTTTCAGCTTGGCGTATGGTGTTTGCTACGCTTCGACTACGACTCTTTGACGACGCCCATGGCAAATAAAAGCACGTGAAAAGTTATAGTGTTTTGTTAGTGTTACGATTCGGAGAATGATTTAAATACTGACGTAAACCATTTACTAAATATGATCAACTGTTCTTGTGTATTGGTTTTAGAAAAAAATAATTACAGATACGCCACTAGTTAACAATTAACGAAACAGATAGAGAAAATTACAAGATGCATAAGTACTAGGTATGTACTTACTACGAATTTCACACCGCCGCAACCAACTTCGTTCGAAAGAGCCCAAACTAATTGAGTGAAATAATCGTAATGGGAGTGCCCTCTGTCGGATGATCTAGAATTAAAACTTTTAATTATATAGCCAACGATTAAATCTGTTTTATTCATAAAAGTGTTTCATTATTCACTACTGAAATAATTTAAATTAATTTACGTTTAGAGATATTAATGCGAACGTTACGTTATATATACAGAAGTTACGTGTTATTACCAATTGAGTAGCACTGCGGGCTACCACCCTTAATTGGTTGCTATTCCTACCTGTAGCACCTAGCGCTTCGCAACATCCTTCATAATGCGCAAGAAGTGGAACTCCCTCCCTGCATCTGTATTTCCGAGAACTTATAACCCGTCCATTTTTAAAGCCAGGGTGAATAGGCACCTTCTGGGTTAGCTCGTTCCATCGTGGATCCTGTCTTGGCCCCTGGGCTTGACAGGATCAAGAGCGAACACATTCTAAATTAAAAAAAAAAAAAAAAAAATTAAAAAAGAGTTCCAATTAACTTAAAAAACCATCGAATTGGTACGTATATCACAAGTCTACAACGGTCCACTGTCGCACTTGCACCCGTCCAGCGTCCTACCGGGGTTGTTATAATAGAAATATTTGTGTCATTATTGTAAAAAGTAAACAGCTACGGGTCTTTACCGTTTATAGGATTTTTTTTTTAAGACTTAAGCTAATACTTACGTTACATAGCGGTAAATCACCGAAACATTTGCGTTCAGCAGTTCGGTATACCAAACGTCCACCAAAGATAAGGGAGAGAGTCCAGGCGCTTCTCCATATACAGTCGCTATATTTTGACCCACGGATATCTGTCCTTGAGGCACAAAGAGAAAAGTGACTTTGGGAGTAAATTCTACTATCAAAAACACGTCGAGTGTGTATCAACTATGATGCAACAACACGATATGGTTGCGCTAAGTGAAGTAATTAATGACTTACCATTAACCTTACTGTAGTGATGAAATAAATGGTCCGACCCAAAAATAAAATTTATATTATACAAATTGTATAGCAACCACCCCGAGTTAAGACAATAAAGAGAACTCCCTATCTTTATTGACCAGCGTGAGAAATCGAAACCCCGGAGCCTTAATAAAAGATGATGACAGCAAATACTAGCTTTCTAAGGGAATAGATCACCAGAGAAGCTTAAACTTCATAAAGTGATGAAAGATAAGAAAATCAACAAAAATGTATTTTTAAGTTTCAGCAAAGTAATTAATCCAGATTTCTAACACTACGAAAACTTAAATAAAATTAAACTTAAATAAAATTAAAGTTAGATGATAAATTAAAGAATAAATAAATATTATTTACTGAAGACAACAAAAGAAACGAGCAAAATTTGATTATAAAAATGTAGGTATATTTGTTGTTTGATATTTCGTAACGACACTTCAATTTCGCTAGAAATATAAATAGACTTTTTTTTATAAAAAATATAAGGAGTTCTAAGTAATTCTCAAATGCGAAATTCTGCGAAAAATTCGTATTTATTGTATATATTGTAATATTAATTTATATCATCCAATAAAATATATTAGTACCTATTGGGACAAACTGGGACACCTTGGTATTTTTATTCTAACCATAATAAATTAATAATAAATATGTTTTTACACACAAAATAGGCCTCAACTTAAGTTGTATAGTACGTATTCAAAAATACTGGTAACCCATTGCAACGCGTAATATCGATTGTCATAAGGCCACTTGTAGCATACTAATCAAACGACAAAATTGATATATATTGATGGTTAGGTTTGAATACATTTTCTTATTTATTACCAGCCAGCTAACTATGTAAAATCTCTGTTCAACTTATGACAAAAAATACTTTACGCCTATAATTAGACAACCGAGAAACTTTTGAAATATGTTCTAAAAAAATATTTATACGCACTGATAGTTTGTTGTTGTAACTACTGCACCTTCGAACATCTTAATTACCTATATAAAGATGTATACAATAAAATTTTAAAAATATATGTTAGCTAGGTATTATTTCTTTTAACAATTTAACAGTGCTCTCAAGTCCAGGTTGAAAAGTTCCAAGGCCCAGACGTAGGATTGTAATTATAAGGCAAGCTTGCCAGATGTCTTTATCTATACTTTGTCCAATGTAGGATGATACTTTTGACAGGTGTCACTTCCTTATTGCTACGTACTAAGGTTGCGTTTGTTTCCTTATGTTTGCTTGACATTGCAATAGCAACTTTATACCCTCTATATAGGTGTCAACTGTCAAAAGTATTATCCTACATTGGACAAAGTATAGTTGCCTTTACCTAAATCTCGACAAGTGTCCTTGTGATCTGAAGTACTGTTTTGTGTTATACATTGATCAGCCCACCTCTGTGCTGATTTCTCCAACTCTTCATTCCACTCCTGGAACAAAATTTCAAAAAACTTAATTTTTCTGAATTCATTTTATCACGCTTACACATGTTATAGAAACAAAAAATTATCGAAATGACCCGTCATCGTTCTTACTTTAAGAATGATACTTTTCTAGCATTGATAAAGTACACTAAATTAAGCGCGTATGTCATAACAGCCTACTTAGAAAAAACACCGAACTTCCCTGTTCCTTTTGACAATGCAAGTTTTTATTATATCAAGAACTTATTATAATATACCTGACCAGAAAACATTGACTTAGAATTAAAGAAAAATGAAATAATGTGTTATTTTTGCCCGCATTGCACCATGCCTTTCACGGAAAACTATTTTTATATATTTGCCTATTGAATCCACGAGGAGAAGCAAATGAATGGCGACAAAAGTGAAATAAAACATTTTGAACCGCTATTGACAAAAGAAATACGAACCAGTAGAAAGTGGAATTACTGAAAGAAAAAAAAAAAGTTGTACTGAAAGTTTTAAGCGCTGAATAGCTGACGCTGGTTTTCATGTATGCTTTTACACTACACCTAAAAATAAAATATATGTTATGTCTGGATGAGGCTTTGCTGACATTACAGCGGCATGAATTGAGAATAGCTTTACATCCAAAATTTCCTTTATTCCTTTTCCACCCAAGGGCAAAAAATTAAAAAAATGACCGCTATTAGAAAATATCGACATTTGATTTTTAAGAAACATAGAAACTCAACTAAATTACTTTTCCTTTCACGTTTCACAAAATAATTAATTTCCGTCTGAGACACTCCATTTTTCTTTCATTTCAACCATTCACAGCGTCGTAAGTACATACTCTTACCAATTTCCACATGTTGCTTGCTGAAGGGAAGGAACGAACATCGCCGGCAGCTATTTTATTTCTCCTCTCATTAATTTTATTGAGCAGCGCCCTTTTGTCTTTAAAATTTTTGATCGTTCTTTCATAATTAATACAGTGAATAGCCGGTACCGAGGACTGTAATACGAAAGCACAAGAAGTGTAAATTAAAATGCTTGTGTTACATATGAGGTGAACGTACCTACATAATGTAAAAAACAACAGATCAACCTTCTAAAAACTGGACATGTTGGAGACTGGACAGTTTTATATAGGTTTTACGGCCACATTTTAATAGACACCCTAATAACTACATATTCTCCTGATGATAAATCTGCGTAGAAATTTTAACGTATACTCGATGAGTACACTAATTCTGCAGCGGGATCTCGTTGTTAGCAGCTTAGAGTTCAACAACGACGCGTAAGACTAATTTGTAAAAGTCTAGTTTTCAATCCTTAAAATTGTTACTTTGCCATGTCTCTATATCCTACTATTTCTGCTCGACATTTAAAATTACTGTGATTACGCTTACTTAAATTACATGACATTGTTTTAAATTCTAGTTTGTATTGACATAATTTCAATGTCATATTTCAGTTTATATAGTTGTTTATAAAATGATATCGTATTACTTCGAATGAGTTTTTAACTTAAATTCTTTAATATCGTGTGCATTATACCAATCATGGATGATATTTGTTTACATAACACCTTATATACCCGTATTAACGATTAAATAATTATAGATCGCGGATTCAAACTCAGCTAGTGGTAATACCTAGGTAATCTTTTTCCAAAACTGATAATTAAATAAATAAATATTAAAACTCGAAATCCCAAATTCGACAAAAACCGAATTGAAATCATGAACATCTACATACTTTACATTCAACAAGAAAAAACTTAAAAGAGCATTTAATTCTGTCTCATCGATTATTCCTATATCAATTTATCCAAAAAAGTTCGCAAACTTTTTCAAAGGATAGTTAGTAGGTAGTGAAACGAACAGTCCATACCACGAAATGAACACTTACTTGTTCATTTATCAATGTCAATAAAAAACTTTGCTTTTATAACCAACTATTTTCAATGTTTGATATCGTTGGTCAATGTCGGTATTGATGAAATGACTAATAGATTATTTTTCTGAAATTCAGTATGTGTAGTGGGAATTTTCTTTCGCTATTTTATTACCAGTCCCTAGACTAGTACACTATTTTTATATGAGAGTTACGTTACAGTTACCAGTTACAGTAAAAAAATAAAAACATACACTATAGTCGATATAGAGAACACCAGCGTCGATAGTATCTATCGTAAATAGCTCTTTAGACACGTAGGACGTTCAAGCATTGATGGCTTTAAATAAAGCTACGTTTTCACAAATAGGTAAATACCTACAAAGTCAAAGAAATAAATTACGACATTTCTTTAATTCCAAAGCAATATTAATTCCATAACTGGGATATAAGACAGTGAATCTGCTAATCGTTGTTTAATGAAGTTAACTTTTCGAGTACTTCGTTTTATTTTTTTATTTTTATGTAAATGTAAACGAGCTTTTTAAATTTCTATAAGTTCATTCATTGTTAATTAGGTAGTTACTTATTATCTATGTGAAAACACGCTGTGCCAAGTAAATCATAGTCATACTTTGGTTGAAGAAACCTATTGTTTATATTTATTTATCTACGACAAAAAACAATGAAAGACTTTCGTATACAAACAATACTTATTTAAATTTAAATAATAGTTATAAGATAACCTAACTAACTAACCTGATATTTACAGAGAGTGTGCTGCTTGGTATTGTTACACACATCAGAACTACAATAATTTATGGCAACGGCGAATTGAAATAAATGTGTTAAAAAGACATGAATAAAAATAAAACAATATACAAGATTTTTAACCATTTAGGTATGTCAATTGCAATATTCAGGCTATAATAAGATATGTGAAGATCGCGATGGCCGATGACTTCATTTTCAATCACATAACTAATCAAATCAGCCATTAAATAAAGACTGTGTGGTGTAACTGGCAATTATATAAATCGATTTGTGTAGAGTTATTAGCAAATAAACATAGCTGGGTACCGTTAATCAAATAGTTAACTTCGTTAATCGCTAACCCGTTACTAAAAAAATTACCTTCGTTAAACGGTAAAACGTCACATTTCGGAAAATTTAACGCAGGTTAAAATTAATCGTTAATCCGTTAACACGTGATAAAAATTGCATTTTTATATCGTTGCGTTAGTGATCTGCTTACAAAAACTGTTGTTTTCGGAAGTTAATAGGTAAGTTTCAAAAAAAGACAATGTACCTATAATATATAAAAAATAAAAGTATGTAATTTAATCTTTATTGGTATGTTGTATCTTTTTTGGTAAATAGTAGGTACTGGATTAACGATTAACGGACTTAGAATAATTTAACGGAAGTTAACTCGCCGTTAACATCTTCTAAAGTTAACTTAAAAGTTGATCCGTTAATAGTAATGTTAACTTCGTTAATTAATGATTAACGAATTACGTGTGGTATTCGGCAATGTACAAAAAGCACCTACTCTTTACACTTCAGGGTGTCGACAAACGATACTGTAGAAAATCACATACACATATTATGGTCTACAAATTCGACAGCAATGTTTTCGGAACTCTGACTTTTGACGCCTCTCTCCCCCAAAGCCGGAAGATTATGGCAAACAATTTTTTCCCCAAATATGAGACCGCCTTAACAGACACATCCAAAACTCATTTTACAGAAGATGATGTGCATTCGGACACGTGCGTTGGTTGTGTCGTTCTCAAAATCGATGATAAAAAAATCGGCCATAAAATCAGTTTCAAATTTCAGCGAAAATATATGCACTATCGATCGTGTGCGGGAACGCCTAACCGTTTATTGTGACTTTGATAGAAGTATAATATAACGAAAATAAAAGGGAAACTGTCACAACTAAGTAAGGTTTAACGGTTTGAAGAGTAGGTCATTAATATTTTACCAACTTAAAACATTTAAATTTTTTACCAATGAAATTGGTAACAAAACTTTTTAGAGCATCTACGACATTTGAGCTAGTTGTATGTCACATGACTCTTTACAAATTCCACTTTTAACAAGCAAACCTATGTCTTATTCTAAATTGTATTTAATATTTTTCAAGTATGTCTACATTAAACTTAAAATTGTTATACTTGCGGTTTTTTTTTAAATTTCCATGAAGGTGCAGGCGTTATTTCTATAATTTGTTCCAATCTTATTATATAAGATTCGTTGAGTACATATGTATTTTGTGCTAAGGCGCTTTAATTAATAAAAATGCGCCAGTAGCAATGAAATAGGATGAATATATTTTCTGCTATTCCTATCATAAGACGAGCCAAGTGCTATATTCTTAAAGTTGGCCTTTAGAGCTTTCTGAAAATTACAGATAGTTTTGTTTGTAAAATCTTGAAATTATATGTCGGTTGGTACTTCCTATTGACAAGAATTATATTTAAAGGGCATAGCTATATTCGTGTATTCAATAAAATCACTGCATCCATTTTTTTGCAAATATATATTTTGGAACAATTCCATAACAACTTCATGCTCTTTATTACAAACAACATTAGTGATTTATATTACACCTAATACAGTAACAATTAATTTAGGGATATATTTACCATGCCATTACCTCCATAGTCAGAAACTACCTCCATATTAATACCAGACTCTGTAATCTGATAAACGTATTCTCAGGCTGGCTTGATATCTTTCCCCATTAGCAAATGGCTATCGGCAGTTATTTTTATGACTCTGGCTACACCACCCATCGAAGCCTTTCCATGTCTGGGTTCGTCAGTAAATTGGGTCATACATACATGTTTTAGCGATTACAATATTATAACGTCACGTCGCACTATGGGTGGGTCCGTAAGAGAGCCATGCCATAAATATGATTTTGAAAATTCAGCGCAGGATCACGTAATATACCTTAAACGGTAGACAAAAGACTAATCTAGTATAATATACAATCTTTATACTTCCATCGAGCTATATATAGTGAAAGAAATATCATTAAAACACTGAAAAAACATTTCTTGACACTGATTTCTGAATTATGGTTTTTCAGATTGGATTTTACAATAGAACTCTTATTAATAATATATAAGTATTATACCTTTTCAGAAAGCTTATAACGTGTTATTTTATATAAAAAAATTAGTAACCAATTTTCACAATTTCATATTTAATTATTTATAATATCACTGGAGACGTATAACTAGTGATGCGGCGTTTTTTCAGTTCATTAATTTTCAACAAGAGTTCGCAGTTACCGAAATTTGCCGATGTTCTGTTATATATCTCATTTTGTAGTAAATATGTATAATATAGAATTAAGGGCTAAAATAAAAATTTGCGGTTTCGGTACGTAACAAGAATAAAGATCTTAAAATGTCTAGGTATGTTTATCTTCTTTTTAAAGTACAAATGAAAGGTTTTGAACTATCGTGTAATTGTTTCCAAATACTGTCAATTATTGATAGTGGTTCGTGTTTTAATAAGATATGAAATATTTACCACAATATTTTAGTTCGAATACTCAAATCATTTTGATAGAAAAATAAAAAAACCACAAAACCGCATAAAATTTGATATTTTACGAAATCATTTTGCACGCGTCTCACCAATATTTTTGTATAAAAAGTATGGTTTTCGTAGTAACAATAATAGTACCTACCCTATTTGCTACTGTCGTTTCTGAAGTTACCCTAGTGTGAATTCTTCTCGTGTACTCGGCGCGTTTTAAGTCTTTTGCTGATTAACAGTAACCTAAATTACGGTGATACTATTACCAACTATCTACGAGACAATTTCGTCGATCCTTCCGATGAGAACATCGCAAAAATTATAGCAAGTATTCAAAAGAATTTCATTGATAAGTTCCGTAAACGCTATATTAAATCAGGTCGAAAGAAAGAACAGTTTTAACAACAAAATAACGATTGGTTAGAAGGGCCACTCACTGTACATCTTACAGAGCCTTCTTGCGAACCTTATCCATCTACATCGATAGGAAAACGGGGTCGCCCATTTAAAACCTACGAAGACAGCTCTGAAAGAACAAGAAAACGGAAAAACAGGAATTACTTGAAACTTGTGGTATTGACTTCTTACTAAATTCATACGTTCAAGGGTTGAGATCTGAAGGAAAATCTGAAGAAGCATTTGTAGAAGAAATTTTACGAACATTATCAGAAGAAAAAAAGAAGGAAATATGAAATAATATATTTAACGAACCAGTGGAAATAGAAGCTTACAATAAAGACGAAGCTCTCAAAATTTTTGTGGACCTGGATCTAACTAAAGCGCAATACGAAAATATGCGAAATTGCTTAATTGCAAAAAATTGCTTATTATTTCCGAATTATACCTCAATTAGGGAAGCTATACGAATGTGCTATGCCCCAGAATCGAGCATAGAAATAGCAAATATTAAAGCAAAAATAAAATTGCAAGACCTCTTGGATCACACAACAGCCAGAATACTTAACATTAATGATGGATACAAAACAGGTTCAAAGCATTTAATCTTACATTCTAAATGGGGTTGTGATGGATCAAGTAGACAAAATGAGCATAAGCAATTTTTACAATACTTCATGTTTACAACACTTTTTGACATTTTTACAACACTTTTTGTACTGTCAGAATGTTGGATAGATCCAAAAAACCCATTCCACAATTACAAAATTACATATCATTCACAACAACGCAACATTTAAACCAGGCTGATGGAGTTGTAATTTATGCAAAGAATAATCACAAAGTTAAGGTTAATGAGATCATACTTTCAAGTGCCTCTTGTCTCCAACTTACTTTAAATGACTTTACTATTCTAGGGATATATCGCTCTCCATCCAACCTCAACAGCGATAACTTTATTTACTCGTTAGATAATCAACTAAATCACGTTAAAACTCACAAATCTATTATTATAACGGGGGATATTAACATAAACATAATAAATGATGACACTATCTTGCAAACCGAACAGAAAATTAAGCATAATTATTTAAACATGTTAGCAAGTCACGGCTTGTTACCAGGTCATACTTTACCGACTAGGGGTAAAAACTGTTTGGATCATTTAATATTAAAATTAGATAAAAACAAAAATTCAGCTTATATTAATGTTTTGAACACATCAATTACTGACCATAAAATGATTTCTCTAAAGCTATCAAATGTGGTACATGATAAAAGCGTATCCAAAACAAGGACAACAATCGACTTTGATAAAGCTATTAATTCTTTCAAAAGTATAGATCTTTTAGACTTGTTTTCTTATACCGATCCCAATGCTCTCACTGACCTACTAATCAGTCGCTTGAAACAATGTATTTTCACAAGTACTATAACAACAACAATTCCTTGTAAAAATCGTATTATAAAACCCTGGATTACATTAGGCATTCTTCGTTGCATTAGAAACAGAAACAACATGCAGAAAAAACTAAAATCTGACCCTAATAATTTAATCTTAAAAATAACATATAGGCGCTATCGCAATCACTGCAACTCCTTAATTAAAACATTAAAACGAAATTATGATAGAGACAAATTAAATAAAAACAAAAAGAATCCTAGATCACTCTGGAAATCTATAAATAGTATTACTTACCGCAAACAAAGTAAAACAACCAATGTAGAATTATTAAACATTAAATCAACCGCTACAGAATCAGTAAATTATATTAACAATCATTTTGCAAATATTGGCAGTTCCTTAGCAGATAGTATCATGACGCGTCGATCTTTAGAGAACAGTAATTTTAAGTATTTTTCTGATTCGCAACAGTGTTCCTCTTTTGTCCTTTTAGAAACAAACCCTGAGCAAATAAACGGTTTATTAATGGGCCTTAAATCTGAGAGTGCCACGGGCTGGGAGGGTATTTCAACAATTTTTTTAAAACAAATAGGTAAAGAGATAGCCCCCATTGTAGATCTTTCCGACTTCATTTAAAAAGGCCGTTGTGACGCCCATACACAAGGGTGGAGATAGAAACGAAGTCTGCAACTACAGACCTATCTCAGTTCTTCCAGCCTTATCAAAAATATTGGAAAAAATTATTAATAATAGATTAATTAACTACTTAAATAAATTTCAACTTTTGTCTAACTCCCAATACGGCTTTAGAAGAGTGATCTCTACTGAAGAAGCTGTAGTAGCCTTGACGTCACACATTTCTGAAAATGTAGATAAAAACAAAAAGTGCATTACAGCTTTCTTAGATCTTCAAAAGGCGTTCGACACCGTCTCCGTCTCCAGCCTTACTCGTAAATTGGAATTAATGGGGGTTAGGGGTATTCCTTTAGCATTGCTATGTGACTACCTAGATGATCGCAAACAATGTGTCAAAATCGGTGACCACATTAGTGAGGTGGTGAATGTTACCTATGGGGTGCCCCAGGGAAGCGTGTTGGGACCTACACTCTTTTTAATATATATTAATGACCTTTGCAACTTAGATATATGTAGTGGGAAAATCTTTTCATATGCAGATGATACCGCTGTCGTTTTCCTAGGCTCAACATGGGACGAGGTACATGCTCTCGCTCAAAATGGTCTTGCCCAAATAGCCCGCTGGTTAGATAGTAGTTTATTAACTCTGAATGCATCGAAAACAAAATATATTTGCTTTACAAATAATAACAGTACACAACCTGACCCAAACTATCACATTAAAATTCACTCCTGTAACAATCTTACAAATCAAAACTGCTCATGTGTCATAATAAATAAAGTTTCTAATATCTTGGTGTAATGGTCGACCAACGCCTTACTTGGCAAACGCACATTGACTTATTAATATGCAGAATTCGAAAACTTTCATGGGTCTTTAAAACTCTCAGGCATGTTGCCGATACAGATTTATTAAAACAGGTATATACATCGTTGGCTCAATCGGTCCTCAGCTACTGCATCCCGATCTGGGGAGGAGCCACGAAAATAAAATTTTTGGAATTGGAACGGGCACAAAGATCTTTGTTGAAGGTAACATTCTTCAAACCTTATAGGTTTCCAACCGACAGTCTATATTCTGAATGTGGCCTCCTATCTGTTAGAAAACTATATATCCTACACGCCCTTTTAAAAGTACATAAAAACCTTCCACTAAATTTAAATACACAAAATAAAAGAAGAATTTTGAACGTAGCTCGTGTAGCCCATGTAAGAACTGCTTAAGCCAAGAGGCAGTTTACAGTACAATCCGCACATATTTATAATAAAATTAATAAAATTCTTAATTTCCACGCCTTGACATCATATTCATGCAAGCAAAAATTACAAAGTTGGCTGCAAACAAAAAACTATAATGAAATTGAAAACCTTATAATATAAAAGAACAATGTAAAGCATAAATTAATTATAGTTAATCTACAATTATCTCTTCCCGTGTTTCACACGCAGTTATACACACAACATTAAATGCAATCAACTCTTTCACATCTTCATACACCTTTTATAACTCATCGTATATGTTTCGTTACACTCACACATACACGCACACACATCCACACACGCACACACATCCACGCACGCACACGCACACGCACACACACACACACGCACGCACGCACGCACGCACACGCACACACACACACACACACACACACACACATGCACACTTTTCTCCACGACACACATTCAACCAAACTTTCCAACATAATTTACACCACCTTATCGAGAACACAGAACACTATTTACACTCATTGTATATAAACAGTCACCACAAAATCTGTTTTATTTTATTTTATTTTTTTGTTTTGTATTCATTCACTCATAAAGTAAAAAATGCTTATTAAAACAACATGTATCTTTTGTAATGTTATAAGAAGCGGTGCCCTCTAACACAGGTTTACTTAAAAGAGGACACCAGCCACTAGTTATGTACGTTTTTAAAAGATACTGAATAAATATTTTTTCATTTTCATTTTCATTTTTTCATTTCATGACCGACTAAAATTGGACAGAACACCATAGCTTTAATAAATCTCTATGGTAAAACGTATTGCTATACACTCTGTTTCAAAAAATGCGAACAAATATCGAATGCTATAGAATTCGTACACAGGAACGAAAGAAAAAACGGACTCTTCTGAGAAGATTTTAAAAATTACACATTCGGGGAGTATTCGGAAGCGATGGTAATATATCATCAATGTTTTATTTCTCCAGCTCCCATGATGAGTGAAGTGGAAGGTGTCTATTGACGCTCTCTAAGAAATCGCCAGGAGTTTTCAGTAAAACTCCTTACCTTTACTGAAACTTAGGCAAATGGATTATTTCAATTTGCATTCGAAACCGTTGATAATATATCGTGCATAAATTAACTTTGATCGTCATTAATCATGATCTACTTAAGAATTAATTTCTTAATTCTTAAGACTGTACAAACTGTACTGTATAGGATTTGTACCCTTTGCCTTCCCTTATGGGACAACTTAACAATAAAAAGTTATAACAATATAAATAAAGGAAGACTAGACATACATAGGGACACTCGAGAAGTATCGATACCTTCTTAGTAGCGGTACCAAAGTATCTTATGATAGTGAGTAAAAGTATCGAAACTCAAATATCAATATGAGTAAGTATCGGTTGATGTATTAAGATGCGGGCCGCAAGCATTTGAATCTCTCTCTCTCTCACTCTTTGAATGTAATAAACTCAAACGAATACATCAATAACATCATAGAAATAGCTTTTATTTAAAATAAGGAATGTGTGCAATTCACACGTGCTAGAAGTGAATACGTACACATACACAAAATACCACGGTTGTTGTGATGCCTTCTCTCAAGCTTTGTACTACGCATGCGCACACAAACACTTATTAACACACGTACATAATGCTTAATGTAAATCTTATTGATTTATGTGTCTGTCTCTTTTTACTGTCGCTATTGCGTTTCGATCAAACCAATTAATAAATTACAGACGATACACTAACAGCAGGAAGAAGTACCTAATAACTAGGCGATGCAGTCGCTAAGCATAAAGCTACGCTAGCACCATATATTGGAGCGGAGCGTAATATCTGAAAAAAAAATCTTTTTTGTTTCGATGGGTATTATTGCGAATTTCAAAACGGGCTCCTTCACAATCTGGTCCTAAACCTGTTGATTCGATTCCACACAAAAATATTAAAATCGGTTAAGAACTCTGGAAGTTATGGCGTAACAGACATTGCGTCATTGAAGCTGATCCATGGGAGCTTCGCTCGCTCCGCTCCAATAAAACACACAAAAAGCCATTGCTCATATAAGATAAGACGCGTTCATAAACTATCTCCTGTGGCTGAGCTGTGCAAAGAGTATGTAATCACTACGTTTTAGCGCTGTGTTCCATTATAGAATAGAATATAGTCGCTTGATTGAACTGATTCGATACTTGATTCAAATTACTCAAATTAGTATTGAGTATCGAATTAAAATATGCATATATTTTTCAATAATAGTATCGTAATAAAAAGTAGTGATATAAGTATCGGATTCGATATCGTGTCCCTAGACAGACAGCAAACCTATGTTCCTATGTAACGTTAATCCTAACCTCAAATAATAATTTAAATTTAACGTCAGAGAGAGAAAACCATTAATAACCTTTGATGAATTGTACTATATGCACGAATTTTGCGAAGTCTACCATTGTGTAGAAGTTATAAGCCGTAACAATTATTCAAGTTTGTGCAATTCACGCAAAAACTGCTATGAACCGTCTAAAAGCGCTTATCGGACCATCAATATTAAACGCCGACCTTTCTCAATTGTACGAAGAATCTCAAAAACTTCTTAATAATGGTGCTGATTATCTTCACTTAGATGTAATGGATGGCCACTTTGTGCCTAACTTAACGTTCGGCCATCCTATTGTTAAATGTCTCAGAGCAAAATTAAAGGATGCATTTTTTGAAACACACATGATGGTACAGAACCCTGAACAAGTAAGTTACAATTAGTACTAAAATTTCACGAGTTTAGTCTTGTAGACTGTTGGGGGCAAATTGATTTGATAGATGAAATGGTAAATTTCACAACTTCTTTCTTATAACATTGTTGTTTGCGTGAAGGTCAAATCTACTTTTGATTAATCTTATCTATTTGTTCATCACCAGAATTTTAAAACAAAACTAAAAAGGCCTAAGTAATATTATTCCTGACTACTGCCTGGTTCTAATTTCAATTTTAATGTTTGACAAATATTTTACAATATTTCAGTGGATACTTCCGATGGCTGAAGCTGGTGTAAATCAATATACTTTTCACATAGAGCCTGTTAGTAATATAGAAGAAGTTTGTAGAAAAATCAAAGAAAATGGAATGAAAGTAAGTGATCTACCCTCAAAACTGGATAGTTGGATAAAGGCAAGTTTGATGTACTTAAAAACAACTTTGTTTTGCCTTAGGTTGGTGTCGCTATTAAACCTGGTACTCCTGTGTCAGAAGTTGAAAAGTATATAGCAATGTCTGATATGGTATTAATAATGACTGTAGAGCCTGGCTTTGGAGGTCAAAAATTTATGGAAAATCAGATGACAAAAGTGCAGTACCTTAGGGAGCATTATCCATTACTAAACATTGAGGTGGATGGAGGTGTTGGCCCTTCAACCATAAACTGTTGTGCTAATGTGAGTATTTTACTAATAGTTAAGAAACATTAAGTTTCTTTGACATATTATTAGATTTCTGTGTGAAAGCATGTATTTGTATGATTTACCTAAATCTGTTTAACTTTTAATGCAAGAAAAATATATATGAAATTTATTGTGATTACTGTCAAATAAATTTTGGAAATGAACAGATCTTATTGTATGTTTTTCCAGGCTGGAGCCAACATGATTGTTTCTGGTACAGCTGTAATTGGTGCAGCAGATCAAGCTTCCACTATCAAAATTCTCCGAAACACAGTACAACAAGCTATTGATAAGCAACATGTTAGTGCATAGGTTAAATTTTTTAAACCTTTTAATCATTCCAAATCAAAAGGCAAGAAAGAGGTCTTCCATTTCTACTTTTATAGTGAAAGTGTAATTAAAACAATATATTTTTATATACATATATCTTTTTTAATCAAATCTACTCAAATCTTGATTATTTTCAGTTCCTGAATTATCAGAAACATCCATCTTTCTACCAAATACACTACTTGTAGCAATGCCAGAATCCTTGAAAACCATTGGGGCATTGTTTGGTTTTAATATTTTTCTTATTCCTGACAGAGTTACAAGAACAGCTTCTTCAGTACGAATTGTTCTCGATCCTTGGTTAGGCAACACATTGATATAATGGTTAAAAAGCAATCTGGCTTCATCGACTTGTAATTGTTCATCACTTTCTAAGGCAGCTTCAATTCCATGTAATCCCCCAAATACTATTAAAGCATGGTTATATTTCAGTTTGTTTTCTGGCAAGTCATCTATAGATGTTCCTCTATCTGAAGTTCCAATGGTCAAGTCATATCTGTGTAATATAATAATAACTTATACAACTTAAATCAAAATAGCATTACAAAATGTTAAGGACAGCTTTAACTTACCCATCCTTGTAAGGTGATTGAGTAAAAACTTGACTTAAACTACTGGCTATTCTAACTGTGTATCCCCAATAGACTCCAGTTTCCGCTCTGGGTGTAGTAAGACTAACTATTTTACCTTTTAATTTTTTACGACCTTTTTGTATAGGCAACATTCTTACTGTCACCCTAATACCTGGATTGAGTAATTTATCAGTTGACACATCTTGCAAAAGGCCAACATTTACTTGTGACCCTCTACCAGGCTTTACTTTTTTGTTCATTGTTACACCTTCCCTGTAATAAAAAACTTACAGTTTTATAGCTAATAACTTACAGTTTATAGCTAATAAATATTTAATGATTAGGGTGAACTGGTTACTAAATATGGTTGAACCCTATACCTGAATTTGAAATCATTAGACTTCCTCAAATGATGTGGAGCATCCAAAGGGTTCAAAAGACCAGCGAATTCCAGATCCTTATGTATTGGGAAAAAATGTTTTCTTAGGTATTGTGGGCATTCCAAATATTGTAATATCCTTGCGAGTTGTACACAACTCTTACGCACAAGTTTAACTCCATCCACTTCTTCTACCTTCGATTTTTTTGTGTCAAGTTTGTCCCCAATATCATCATAGACTATCACTTCATCTACACAGAACACACATGCAGCTCTCGCAATCTGACCTGCTAGATAAGTTCTAAGTTCTGCCGACTGAGCATTTTCCAAAATAGACCCTGGTACAGCAATGCTGACAGTTGAAATTTCGGAATATTTTTTCTCTCTCTCAACTTCTTCTTGTATCTTTTTTTCTTCTTCTTTTTCTAAAGCAAGTCTCTTTTCTCGTTTTAATATTTTCTCTTCGTTACGCTGTCTTTTTAAAGCCTTTCTTTCTTGGTTTATCTCTCTCCAGCTCTTTCCTGGAGACTTAGCTACCTGGTTTTGAGACATAACCTCGAAGATTAAGTTGGTCCTTACTAACTGTATTCCGTGCTTCCCACCGAACCGAAAACAATTAAATGAGTAATATTAAAATAACTCGTGCTATATACTGCAAGATTATCCTTTTTATATTATAATAAGTAAGATAACAAAACAATAACACAATAAAGCTACTTCGGGGTAGAATGCAGATCATTCTTCATTCATCTTCACAAACAAATTTTTTGCTCGGTTTTCCTATAAGAGCAGGTAAAGGGTACAAAGTCCATACAGCCTTGTCTTCATTCATTTTTTATTTAGATGATGTTGAATGATGATAAGATCTGAATAATAAATAAATAAATAACCTATAATAAGGGTTCTACTAAAACTTTCCACCAAAAATTTCACTAGAAATTAATTATATAAATTTTACAGCTACGCATAGACTAATGTGCTAAAATTAACATTCGCTATAGACATTTTATTTTCTTTGTTACAATTGTATTGAAATTGATATACATTACTTGAATAGAGACAAGGCTGATATCAAAAATAATTATAAAGTGCTTTCAATGACTAAACTGATACGGTAGTTGACAATTTTTGAAAATGTAGCTTATAGTATGTGGTATGATCTAACTTAACCGGATGGTAAATATTTTAGTAAAAAACAAACTAATTACATTATATTTTACATTTTTATAATTTATTTGACATTTCCTCACCAAAACGCGGCCATCTGTCATGTCATGGCCTCCTTGTGACGTCATAGTTTGCACAACAAACACCAAACACTATAGAGATTCCTTGTGTTTGGCAAAAAAAAGCGCTTGCGAGCGCTTACCACCGCTGAAAAACAAACTAAACAGTTTTCGACCAGGACACGTTTGCTACAGTAGCCGGCAAACTTCTTGAACATCGCGTGAAGTGGTGGGGCAAGTTTGCGCATGTACACTTACGTGCAAAAATATTGTTTCATTGAAAATCGCTAGGTATTTTTTTATTACTGGCAGTTTCTTGCGTTAGCTCATAACGTTTTAGGTATAGAGAGAAAAGAGACCACGAAATACATCCTTAATGGTAAACAAGCAATTAAAATAAGTTGAAATATTTATTTTTTTTTAAATACCTCTCATAGTTAATCGGCAAATTTGTATGGAAAGATAAATAAATAATAATAAAATAAATATTTCTAACATTCACACCAATTAGCCTAGCCCAAAGTAAGCTCTGCAAAGGCTTGTGTTATGGATACTAGGGTAACGGATAGACATACATATATGATACATAGATATGTAATACTCATAGAAATATATATAAACGTCCATGACTCAGGTACAAATGCTCGAATTCATCATAAAAACATCTGCAGGATCGCTACCGATGCACCAAACAGTCGTCAAAAATAAAAAATGGCCTCATGTTTTTTTTGCATAATATAAATAACAGCAATCGGGAGCCCGGAATACGGCTATCAAGCCAGAGTTCTTTACTTCTCTTACAATTCGTCGCACTGTGGTAACAGAAGTTTTTGTGGCTTCTGAAGTCCGCTCCACTCCAACGCTTCTTTATCACTCTTTGCTTCTTTTTGCAAAAAACAATAAACATCGTACACCATTTTTCTAGTTTGCCTTTGGGGCCATTCATTTATTACGTAAGACGATTTAGGGGGGGAGGGGGGTCGACCATGTCTTATTTTTTCTTACAAGGGGGTGGGAGGGAGACTCGATAGTTCTTACGTAAGATCACAAAAATGCGCAAAGTTAAAATGATACTTTGAAAAAGCACATGCAACCGTGCCCGTTGCCCGTGTATTTCTAAGGTTCGCTCGGATGCGTATGTGTAAAAACTTCATGGCCGTATTTCAAATATTGAAAGAGAAAAAGCTTGAGCCATATATTCAAGGCGAGGCAAAGAAGTCTTGTGCCGCATCAGGGCTGATGTCGAATGGGTGAACGTTGACAACGTCATAATCCTGAATAACCAACTAGAAGCAACACCTATTATTAGAGATGTTCCAGTGTCAGATCCAATTTCCGACTGGGTTTTGAGCCCTGACTGAAAATCTTATGTAGGTAAAGGTTAATTATTAAAATCAAAGTTTTTTCTACCAAAAAATAAAAATTATAATTACCTTTGTAAGTACAAATAAACATTTCTAAAAACTGTTTGTTTGAAAAATAAACATCAAAACAAACCAAACGTGTATTCATTTTTGTCTTTAGATTCTTACGTAATAAATGTTAAACAGGGGGGGTCGACCTATTCTTTTTTTTCTTATAATAGGGGGGAGGGGGTCAAAAGCTAGCGAAAATAGTCTTACGTAATAAATGAATGGCGCCTTTTCAATACAATGTTCACTTTCGTGGCATTATAAAAACCACAAAAGTCAACGAATAAAAACAAAAACAATTAACAACAACAAAGACACAAAGTTATAACAAAAACACAACGAAATTAGAAGGAACAACAATAACAAGTCAACAAAAATAACAAACACATCAATTTTTAGTTTTTATTTTTAGTTACCTACAATTTGTCCCAACCTAAACCAAAACATATTATAGATGTAGGAATAATCGATTAAATCCTATTTAATTGTCCTATTGGGGCCACTTATACACCAGAGAAAAAAAACATTACAGTTGCCAAACTCTCCATGAGTTTCATGGAGTATCATATTATGGGCTGTGTCAAAAATACAGTTGAAAACAGGATGCTTGCCAAGTAAATTTGATTATCAGCCAGATAGAAGAAAACGGACAAGTAAGTAGTAGTTTAGAACGACCATATGCTCTTAGTGTTCGAGAGCACCTCAACTCAACTTATCCTAATAGATGGATAGGGCGCTTAGGTCCAATATTGTGGCCACCACGCTCACCAGACCTAAATCCCCTGGATTTCTTTTATTGGTGTTGGCTTAAAGAAAAGGTGTATAAAGAAGAAATAACGAGTTTCGACCAACTGAGGACTAGAATCGAGACAGCAGCAGGAGAAATCGAAGAAAGCGGGTTTGCTCGTCGAATCAAACGATCATTTATCCGACGATGCAGAGCGTCTATAGCTGCGCATGGAGGACATTTTGAACATTTGGTGTAACTTGTTAACATTATGTCAAAAACAGTTATTAAATAATGACATCACCATTATGTTTTTTATTTATTATTATTTCAATTAAGTTAGGTCTCAATCACTACAACTTGGTTGTTATTTTCGAATTAAATAGCCATAACTATTGCTAGGTTTACTAAATAAATTTTTTATTTAAATAAAAAAATTATTTAGTAAACCTAGCAATATTGTAGCATTTTAAAATGTGTATCGTGTAAGGATATTTTTGAATGCATTGCCATTGCCAGTATAGTTCATTTTTTTCAAATAAGTAATGCTTTAATATTAATGTAAGTAACTAAATTTCCATAGTGTTTTGATGAACTTCTTCTTTATTACGAATACCTTTTTTTTTCATTATTAGGATCCACTATTGTAATACCATTTTAAAATCTATTATTATTATTACTATCTATTTAGTAGGCATGTTTTAAAGTTTATGGGCACTAAGCACTTTGTTGTAAATAAATCGCTAAAATCGTGTTTACTTCACTAGCAACACTCATGTAGATAATGAAAAAAATTTTTTTTTGTTATAGATGGAGTTGGGTACGACTTCTACTGCTCGCCGCGAAAGAACTTTTTAAAAAAGCGGTTCACGGCAATCGCTGCACAGCCGCCATTTTGTAAAAGAAATAACAATAAAATATATTTTTTTTCTATTCTTCAAGAGTTGCTTAATCCAATGATATATTATTTATATACCTTACATCTCAAATGTCCTTTAAAAAAATCATGAAAAAAGCCTTTTTTTTTTGAGCATTTGGTGGATATTACCCCTTAAGCAAATCTGAAGCAAAGAAAACAAAACAAATAGAATTCATATAGAAAAGGTCACACGCCGTTTAAGTGAATTTGAAATGTTAACCAGATGCATGTATTAATATTAATTTAGTTAAAATATTAGATGATGTTATGACTATAGCATGTGCGCTAATTACCTTGCAGGATTCTCTTATTAAATAAAATTACAGAATAATGTTGCATTTTATTTATTGGCTTTTATTTAAACCTTACATTTATGCAATCATCACCAGCAGATGCCCCTAACTGCTCCCCTTGGCAACAGACTTTTTATATTATGTACAACGACAAGTAAATAGACTAATAATGCCTATACATATCTGATACAATAATGGATACACATGGCTTTTCAAAAATGGTAACAAAACATTATCAATAATTCTACATATAAAATCACAATTTGTTTATTTTCGGTGTATATGGGATCTGCTACACAAAAGATGCATTTTTTCATGTTGTTAAGGTACATTTGTATTTGCATCTGGGTATAATATTTTTCAGAAGGTTTCCCATCTTTAAGATAATGTAAAAAAAATTTTGTACTTGTTGGACACTTAGTTTCTATGATAAAATCCTCACTGATGCCGTCAGGGGAACCAGCCAGCATGGGATATTTCATACTTAGCATCAGTCCACATTTTTTTTTCAATGTTTCTCTCACTAAGTCTTTTAACAACCTCCCTCGTTTCATAGCTGGAGTGTCAAGAATTTGTCCACCCATGATGATTGCTATTAAGCACCATCATAAGTCCTGCTGCGACTTACTTCAAAAGCCTTTGATGCAGTTATGCATCATCTCCATATGATGCACGTGATGATCTGAAAATAAAATTTCGACATTAGTACTACCTATAACCTAAAATCATCATAGCCTTGAAAATTACCTCAAAAAATTTGCATTTGCATTCTGCTTCCCAACTAATTGAAATTTGAACAGTAGGCTTTTGTAATTGTATACGTAATACTTACACAGACATCTTGGTATTTCGGAATTCTGCTGAGCAGAAATCAGTGTTACATGCGAAAAATGCACCCAACATAACAGTGTTACCAACTCTTAAAAATATTTAACCCTAAATTAATTTCAAAAACCCTTAAAATTGCCCTAATTACTTGGAAATCCCCCTAAAAATAAATTGTATGAGATAATTTTGTTAATTTTTTATTTATAAAAATAAATTATATTTATTACGTCAAATATTATTTCATTTTCTTCTGACGAATCAGATTTTATAAAGTCATACATGTTGACTTTGAATAAACGTAATATTTTAGGAAATGGGCTGAATATTGTACAAGATCATTTCATCCACCATTACGATTGAAAATTCCAAGTACTGTACTTAGATTTTAAGTACACTAGATGTCACTAAGTCCGTGGTCGCAAGGTAAAAAACAAATTTGATTAGCTAGTCAAGACTGCCCCAGGGCCTTTACTTTAAATCTTTATTTTTCTCGATAAATAAAATATAAAAAAAATGAAGGTTCACAAAAACCCTAAAAATAACCCTAAACATATAACACCCCTAAAAAATCCCATCTCACTTATTTACCCCCTAAATTTAGGGGGAAAACCCCTAAGTTGGGAACCCTGCAACATAACAACATTGATCCTGGGCATATCACTGCTGTTTGCCTTTATACAGTGTTACCAACTCTTAAAATTATTTAACCCTAAATTAAATTCAAAAACCCCTAAAATTGCCCTAATTACTTGAAAATCCCCCTAAAAATAAATTTAATGATATAATTTTGTAAATTTTTTATTTATAAAAACAAAATTTATATATAACGTCAAATATTATTTCATTTTCTTCTGACGAATAAGATTTTATAAAGTCATACATGTTGACTTTGAATAAGCCTAATATTTTAGGAGATGGGTTGAATATTGTACAAGATCATTTCATCCACCATTTCGATTGAAAATTCAAGTACTGTACTTGGATTTTAAGTACACTAGATGTCACTAAGTCCGAGGTCGCTAGGTAAAAAATAAATTTGATTAGCTAGTTAAAACTGCCCAGGCCCTATACTTTAAATCTTTATTTTTCTAGATAAATAAAATATAAAAAATATGAAGGTTCACAAAAACCCTAAACATAATATCCCTAAAAAAATCCCATCTCACTTATTTACCCCCTAAATTTAGGGGGAAAACCCCTAAGTTGGGAACCCTGCTCCATCCGCGGGCGACGTGGAAATAGCGTTCTGCTTATTGAGTTTATTTTTGCGGGCCACGCTATATCCGCGTCGCACGTAATTTGTTTTAATGTAGTCAGCGGGAAACGTTTATTTTACGTCAAGACTTTTACCATAGGAATTTGAAATAAGTGGGCGTGTTCCAGTGAAAATATTAGCCAATTGCAAACCGTAGTTACCAAAACACGGCCCTTAGTCGGCGTGGATGACTTAGTCATGTACAACAAGTTGTAACATGTTGAAAATATATTTATCAGTATAAGAACGTGTTGTGTATCATTTGAATTATATTTTCCAAGTTAGTTGTACTACATTTATTCTAGTACGAATATCTCTGAAATTTGCTATGTCAAAACGTGCAGCTGAAATGGACATTGATGATCATCAAATGGCATCATGCAGTGAAACCACAATACAAGAAGACTGATTCAGATAGTGATAACAGCGTGAATCTAAGTTCAAGCGACTATAATAGTTCGGAGGATGATTTGAGTGAGAGTAATGGGGATTCAGATGAAGAAGTGGAAGATCTCTCTAGTGTACGCATTTGGTATGAAATCGATACAGATAGTATTCCTCCCGCACCGCCACATTTTCCTTTTACTGCAACACCAGCAGTGAATGTAATATTAGACGCAAGTGCTACACCACTTACATATTTCGAAATATTTTTCGACGACCAATTGATGATGATTATGGTGAATGAGACAAATAAATATGCCAATCAAGAAATAAAAAAACAATCGGCACAATCCAGTTACAAGAAATCTAAGAAATGGGTAAATGTTGAAATCGCAGAGATGAAGGTATTTTTAGGCGTAATATTATTACAGAGTATTGTACATTTGCCTGAGCAAGAATGGTACTGGACAAAAAGAGAATCAATATATGTTCCAATTATTGGCAAAGTCATAACACGCGACAGATTTAGACTAATAATGAAATACTGGCATTTTTCGGATAACTCCACCTTCAATCCAACGTCACATCCGTGTCCGAAATTACGTAAAGTATACGAAGTAGTTGAATATTTACGTATGAAATTTATGACAGCAATAGTTCCAGAACAGAACATTACTGTGGATGAAAGTTTGATGTTATTCAAAGGGAGATTAGGATGTAAACAATACATTCCAATAAAAAGATCCCGTTTGGGCATAAAGTAATACGTTTTGCGTGAGTCTGAATCTGGTTACATTTGGAACTTTTTATTGTATGTTGGTCAAAGTAACTTATACACGCAAAAATATGAAAACTTTCCGGTTTCAACAAAAACCGTATTATATCTAATGGATTCTTTGCTGAACAAAGGATACTGTGTTACTGTTGATAGCTTTTACACTTCTCCGCAACTTGCTGATTATCTGATTACTCATAAAACGGATATGTGTGGTACGTTACAGCCAAACAGAAAAGATTTGCCACCAGGTTTTGCAAACATAAAATTAAAAAAAGGCGAAATTAAAGCTTTTCGAAGAGGCAAAGCAATGGCTTTGAAATGGCAAGATAAAAAAACCGTTTGTACCTTGAGTACAGTGCATAATCCATCATTATGTATTATAAAACTGAAGAACGGCCAAGAAGTAGTGAAACCACAGGTAATCATTGACTATAATCACACTATGGGGGGCGTTGATAGATCTGATCAAGAGTTGAGCTACTACGAGACCACCAGAAAACAAGAGAAAAAATACTATAAAAAAATATTTCGTCACCTGATGGACAAAGCATTGTTCAATGCATTTGTCATATATAACAAAATTTCAAAAAATTCAAAAAAATCATTTTTTGACTTCAGACTAGAAATTATTGAAGAAATTTTTGAAAAGAATCGTCAACTTCTTTCAAGGCTAAATCAAGGAGATGCTAACATATCTAGGCTAGTAGATCGTCATTTTATTTCTCATATTCCACCAAACCCCATAAAAAAGGAACCCAGAAGAAGATGTGTAGTATGTTGCTCCAAATTGGATAAAAATGGGAAAAAAGTTAGAAAAGAAACAAGAACATGGTGCAATGATTGTAATGTTGGGTTATGTATGGAGCCATGTTTCAAAATATACCATACGCAAAAATTTTTTTAAAAATACGTCAAACGCGGTAAACGCGTTTCCCGCATATGTATACATTTCATAAAGAAATTTTTCACTAATTCAATTTTTTTTTCTATGTCTTTTTCAAACAAGTCATATTTTCAACTTAAATAATGCATTACAATTGCCCGCATTTTTTGACAGAAAAAATTAAAATCGGCCCGCGGCTAGAGGGTTAACACCTCAGAACAATATCTAAAGCTATAGAAGGAGTGCTAAAATAACAACACAATACGTTAGTTCGTACTATTTTGACTTATACAGTTGTAAATGTGTAAGAAAGAAATAAGTATACAAATTTTGTTTCGTAATGATGTAACGGCATCGATATTACTATCGATAAAAATAAAATTAAAAACATGTAAAAAAAAAATATGCTGTTCGTATGTCTATGACACTAGAACGGACGGTAATGTGTCATAATAAACGTGTAGAATCTGCAATATGAACATTTTATAATGCAGTATTCATGAGTAGAATTTTGGACCCGAACCAATTTATTTATTAGATTTGCAGTCTTCAGTATCTAGAGAAACCAGGTAGGTACAGTTAAAAAAATGCACTTTGTATAGGTATATCATATTAGGCTACATGTTTCTATTTTAAGTTAGACCTCTAGCAGTACATTAGTGAACACTGCATTCAACATTAAATTTTTAATAGGTATAGATTAAAAAAGAGTAAAAAATTTAAAAGAAAATTAATCGACTATTTAAATTATATTAACTATTATTTTATACATATTTACTTATTATTTTTATATTTTTATATACTACTCTGTCAAGAAAGTACCGGGAAAAGATCAATAATATACACAATGTTTGTTATTCATCCAAATTTATTTTATCACCTTCAAAGTATGCTCCTTCAGAAACGATACACTTATGCTAACTTAATCCAATCATCAAAACATTTTTCCGGAATTGAGTTCAGTTCTCGCCGCGAATTTTTGTCATTTTTGTTTACACACTCTAAAAGTGCTAGGTATTCGGCTTGAACATATTCTTGTTTCAATTTTTCTATCAATATGTTATAGAGTTGAGATTTCTTCGCGTTGCTCCTTAATGTTCTCTTTGTTAGTGTTTATTTTGCGAAGACGTCACTTGCTGGTCTTTTTAATCCTTTCTAACTCTTTTTTTAATATTCCAATTTGGTTTTTTATAATCTGCTATAATTTTCTGTAAATTAGATATCAGTTCAGAGATATCGGAATCAGTATTTGTTTCAACTGTGGTCATAGATTTGGGGCGTTTACTTGGTGGTTCATAATTCCTTCTTAATGCGATAGTGGTTTCTGAAACACAAAAATATAATTGTAAATAAGCTATCATTATTATTTGGGATACACGCTGGCAAAATGTTAATTGAAAATCTGAATATTTATTGGTAGGATCGAAATAATTATATGACAAAGCAAGACTAAGATAATGTTTGGAATAAAAAAGGAGCAATTGCATGTTCTGTAAATGTAATGTGGGTATAGTATTTGCTTTCAGCCGCCGAAATCAAATGTTTTCATGTGGCTCAAATGAATGTAGTCTTGTAGGAGTGCAAACTCTTTCGATTTAGTTTTTAAGATTCTTGTCATTCTTGTCTATGAAAATATAAAAATATGAGACATTGTCAAAAAATAATAAATTGGAGTTGAACAAAAAACATTTTAGTTTATATTATTAACGTATTTATATTCAATAACCACAATAATTGGTGACCCCGACAACGGAAAAACCTCAAGCAATATATAACCTCAATCCTTGATATACGGCGTATCCATTCAGTTCTCATAGGTTCATCTTTGGGAAAACTAAAGTGATAGACTGCACCACAAATGAAACACTAAATTCACCATCACAGTATTTATTTCTTCTCACATTATAGTCCATTTTTTGTAAATGTAATTTATCAACTATAGATCTTTTGGTTGTGCATTTGACTTTGTCATTTCACTGTTCACAATCCACTGTCCCGTTTTTTTTTCTTCCTTCCTTTTTAATCGTCACCAACAAGACTCCCTGAAGAATGAGTGAATGAATGACCGGTAATGGCTCGAATTAGTTCGACTTAAGTCAAATGCACAACTGCCAAATCAGAACATTCCTTTAACAACAATACTTTGTAAATATAATAAATACGAAATAATGAATTAATTAATAATTCATTATTTCCCTTATCACTATTTTATAATTCATCTCAACTTGCAAATTTACTAAAATGAATATTCCAATTTGTAATCATTGTCATTAATATCTAACAGCTCGTCCATCCTGATTCATGTTCATGTCCTCATGAACTTCTTATAAAAGTAAATGTAATACCATCAACAGATTTACATAAACATTAATTCTTACAATGTTGTATTTATGTTATTATTAATTTTACACCTTCGCGGGTCGGACATGCTGTGCAAATACAATATGTGTTGCGCTGGCACACTTTGTGCTTAATTAATTGCGCACGTTGCGCTGGCACACTTTGTGCTTAATTAATTGCGCACGTTGCGCTGGCACACTTTGTGCTTAGTTAATTGCGCACGTTGCGCTGGCACACTTTGTGCTTAATTAATTGCGCACGTTGCGCTGGCACACTTTGTGCTTAATGAGTTACGCACGTTGCGCTGGCACAAGTTGTGCTCTCGTGAATTGCGCACGTTGCGCTGGCACAGTTTGTGCTCGATAACCGGCCCACGTCGCTGTACAACAAGCATAAATACAAATACCATACTTTGTCCTTTATTCATTGTTAACGTCATGTTATAACATGTCTGTGTTTGTAATAATTAATATACCTAAATATCCATATTAAATTACGTGTAAGTTATATTTTAGAGATAATGGATAGTTACATTTAATATTCTCTAAATAAATGAAATATTTAAACCAATACTTATTCACTGGTTGGACCACTATCACTATCATCGCTACCAGTACTTTCAGAATGAGAATCACATTCTTTGCCATCGTAACATAGCCATGGAAATATTTTGTCTACGGCATAAATTCCGGTATATATTTTTGAGCCCTTTTTTGTAATTGGTGTATCGCTGATTTCGTATCTATCATGGTCTAATATTTTAGTAATTTTATATGGCCCAGACAACTTAGGTAATAACTTTCTACTCTTGCCTACATTATGAACTACTTTTTCAACTCTTACCAAATCTCCTAAACTATACTTCTTGCCCGGTTTCCTCTTTTTATCGAAGTTAAGTTTTTGTTTCTCTTGAGATGCCGATACGAAATTATCTACTTCAGTTCTAAGTCTTACAATGTCTATTTTGGGAGTCAAGACACTTTGGTTATCTAGAGCTGGTTTATTGTTATGGATTTCGTTAGAACTTTCAGCAGTACTCTTCAAACTATGTTGATTTTCAGAGGCTGCTATATCTGAACTTAGTTTGATTTCTGTGGACTGGTTACCCTCATAACTATTGCTTACACTACCATCGCCTATCCCTGATGTATTTAACATATCTTGTTCAATTTCCGTCATAATATGACCTTCATTTAAATTAGTGAGTTTCAATCCAAATAAAATTTCTGAAGGGGATTTGCCAGTACCCTTATTAACTGTATTATTAAGGCCCCATTGAACCTGCAGCAACCTATCATCCCATAACCTTTCATCTTGTCCATGATTTTGCGCAGCTAATGAATCAAGTATAGTACGGTTGTATCTTTCTACTTGACCATTAGCCCGTGGGGAGGCAACTGCATTTTGAATGTGCCTGATTCCAAGTTCTAGCATAAAAGTCTTAAATTTCCCACTCGTGAAGGAGGTGCCTCTGTCACTTATTAAACGCGTAGGCAATCCAAATGTACCAAAATAGTCTCTAAGTACCGAAATACTCGTATTAGACCTAGTGTTTTTTACTGCCTTAAGAACGATAAATTTGGTGTAAGCATCTATAATCACTAAAATATATGCATTTTTGCGCTTACTAGTAACAAATGGTCCAACATGGTCAATGTGGATGGTATGAAAAGGCATCGAAACCTTAGGGATAGGGTGGAGATAACCCTCTTTTTTACCGGCTGGGATTTTATTATGCGCACATTCAAGACAAGAATTAACATATTTTTTTACAAATTTTCGCATTTTTGAAAACCAGTAAAAATCTTTTATTCTTTCAAAAGTTTTTTCAAAACCAAAATGTCCTATTTGATCATGATTTTTCTGCAAAATTTGCCATCGACAGCCTTTTGGTACGACCCACCTTAAACCGGCTTCAGTATTTCTGTATAATCTATCCTTCTTTAGTACAAAATTCTTTTTTATTTCGATTATGTCATCATATTGGGAATTAGATAAAATGTCTTTTATACGTTTTAATTCTGAATCATTCGATTGAACTGTAACTAACCAATCACTATCAATGCTCATTACGTTAAAGGTCTCGATTGCATTTATAATACCAATTTCCTCAGGGTCAGGGTTTCTACTCAGGGCGTCGACGTGGACCATACTATGCCCAGACCTATAAACAATATCACAATCATACTCCTGAATGAGGCTCCACCACCTAGCAACACGTGGTATCATGTCTTTCTTTTGAAATGTTGCCCTAAGTGAGTTGCAGTCTGTCACTATTGTAAACTTTAATCCCAAAACGTACGCTCTAAACTTGACTAAAGAAGCTATAACTGCTAGTGTTTCCAATTCATAAGAAGAAAAATGTGATTCTTCGGGAGAAGTCTGGCGACTGTAGTAAGCTATTGGTTTAAAATAAGAGTCAGTTTGTTTTTGCAACAATACTCCACCTACACCATGCTTGCTAGCATCGGTGTGGATTTGCGTTTCAGCAGTTGGATTATATAGTGCTAAAACAGGTCTCGATGCTAAAATCTGCTTGACTTGCATTTTCTTGTTCCATTCCCCACTCCCAAATTGAATCTTTCTTTAGTAGCTTTGTTAGAGGTTTAGTAATATGTGCAAACCCCTTGATAAATCGCCTAAAAAAACTAGCAAGACCCACAATTTGCCTTACATTATGGACGTCTTTAGGGATTGGGAAATTTTGTACAGCTTTTACTTTTTCCAACCCAGGTTTTATACCTGCTCTAGAAACTTCGAATCCTAAATAGTCAACTTCTTCTTTGAAAAAGTAACATTTTTGTGGTTTTAGCGTTAAACCCGAGTAACGAAGTCTTTCTAAAATGGCCTGTAATCTCTCTAAACCTTGTTGAAAGGAATTCGATGGAACCAAAATATCGTCCATGTATGCTAAGGCTGATTCGAAACGCGCATTACCTAGCACCATATTAATTGCCCTTTGAAAGACAGCTGGGGCGTTGACCAACCCAAAAGGCATTCTATTGAATTCAAATTGGCCGTCCGGAGTCACAAACGCAGTTTTGTGCTTTGAGTCCTCACTTATTGGTATTTGGTAGTATCCAGATGCTAAATCTAGTGTACTAAAGTAAACGTTACCCGATAACCGATCAATTTGATCATCAATACGTGGAATAGGGTAATGTTGCTTGACCGTTTTGTTGTTTAATGCCCGGTAGTCTACACACAAGCGTTTGTCCCCGGTTTTCTTTTTAACTATAATAATTGGCGAGGCATATGGAGAAGACGACTCCCTTATAATCCCATTTTTCAGAAGTTCATCTACCATTGACCTGACCTCTGCCCTTTCCACGTGACTCAAGCGGTAGGGACGATGTACAACCGGGTTTGAATCTTTCAAATCTATATCCATCGTAGTAATGTTAGTACATCCTAAATCTTGTAAATTTTTGGCAAAACAATCCTTAAAATTATTAACAAGTGTTAACAATGCACTTTTTTGTTCTTCATTCAAATTATTACCAATATTTAAATCGGCTAAAGCAAGCGAGGGTATGTCGTTATTAACTCTATCAATTAATAAACATTTAGCACTATTGGGATTTTCAAACCATAAAACTCCTCGAGAAATAATCTGACCGGTGCCAAATTGCAGTAAAAGACATTTACTATTAACTATATGTACGTATCCTACCCCATTCCTAAATCTAACCTTACCACCTACTACCTTATACTTAGTTCTCAGACTATCTTCAATACATACATCTCCAGTGAAATTACAGTCAGTTTTAACTTTTATCATTGCATTACCAAATATGGTGACGGCATTATACGTTCTAATAGTGAATCGTTGTTCACTGCGTGGACATTTCGATTTGATAATTAAGTTTTTATTATCCTTATATATTTCAATATGGGCTTGCTCTGTCACTGTTTGGCCAATCAAAAGGTCATAACTGAGAAAACAATCGGGTACTATTATCAGCTCTACTTTTACTACTATTCGATCTAATGTTAAATCTACTATACACGCTCCCACAGACTGAATTGAAGAGTTTCCAAATCCACGCAAATGTGGTAGGCCATCTAATCTCCAATCAAAGCCTCCAAGGATATTCCTAGCTACAGATTCTTTTATCAATGTACACTGACTGCCAAGATCAATATATGCGTTGAGTTCATAACCATGTAACCAAATTTTCTTTTTGAATTTTTCGTCCAGCAATTCATTAGCATCAACTAGTCATAATGATTTAATTTCAGACTTCTCTTTCCAAACTTCTCTTGAGCAATTAGGATCATTATGTCCAACTCTCAAACACTTTTGACACTTAACTAACGTTTTTTTGCAATTTGTAAAAGTATGACCAATATCACGACAGTTAAAACATTTTACTGGTTTATTAAATTCTACCTTTCCGGTTTTTCGATTTGACTCACTACTAGACAGGACATACTTATTATTTTTTTCAAATTTCTCATGCTTTATACTTCGTAAGTACCCTAATAGCTTATCCGCATTTTCAAAACCTACAGCTTCTGCACCGTACCGAACTGACCTGTCATCTATACCGAAGACTATACAGTCAATAGCGTTTTTCCCTTCGATACCGCATCGGTTCAAAGCTATCAGTTTATCGTAGAAATACTCCTCTAAGTCATCTCCAAACTTAGCTCGTATATTTAACATTTCGGTAAGTAAACGACCGTAATTTTCACATACGGGAAAAGCAGATTTAAGTTTTTCTTGCCATACCTCCCACGTATGCATTACCGTTGGTTGGCCTTCAAACCATCGCTTGGCTGTACCCGTGAGCTTTGGTAATGAATAATGAGCCGTTTGTTTGCTGTCCCAACCATAAATCTCAGCGCACTCGTTAACTTTGTTTAACCAAGTAATAATAGTTTGATTTTTAACTTTAGGATCAAATTCTGGGACCACATTGACTGAAGAAAACTTTTCCTTATTATTTGGATTCATGGTTGAGACTGCTTGCAATATCTGACCAAGACTGTCAATCAAACTCTTATTTGGAGTTACTTCACTGTGAGTAGACGCTATTAAAGGTGCACTATCATGGTTACCATGTTGGACTTGATTTTCAGAACTGGGATGGTTATCTTGTTTGTTAGTTATGACTTCATTTTGACTCATAGAACTGTTGTAATCTACCCCCGAACTGATATCATTGTGTTCTTGTTGTAAATTATATTGCGAACCTGACCTAACCTTAGATAGTTTACGACGTCTACTCCGAGACCGAACTACAGGAGATTTAGACCCGTCAATCCTACGGTTTGTGTAATCATGGCGTCTCTTACGATGCCCAGTTAAGCCTGACCTTGATGTTGAGCGAGGTTGATGTTCCCGTCTCGGCGTTCTCCTGCTTCGCGATCGAGTGCGTTTGCCACGGGTGGAGCGCGATGACCGCTCCGAAGATAACCGCGACCGCTCTCTTGCAGTTGAGTGCAACTGCCGCTTCGCGGCCGAAGTAGATCGCCGCCTCACCTTGGAGCGAGACCGTTGACTCCCTGGTGTTCGCGATCTTTGTTGTCGCGATCTTTTCTTGCTTGGCATCGTATTTGAATGACGGTTTCTAAGCTGAAATACCAAATGTGCCATCGTTAATGTCTAAAATTGAAACACTTTATGTTACCCTGAAGAAAAACTATCTTAAATTCATAACCTCATACAATTAACCAGTGTTCAAAATACAGTAAGATTACAAAAACTAAACGAGCAAAGTAAGCCATAATTTAAATATCGTTTGCTTTAAAACAAAAAAAAAAACTAATGTATCCTGTTATTTACTTTCATATAAAACTGCGTCATTTGCATGTGACTTACCAATAAGCACACAGAGCTCTGCGAAATATCTTTATTCTACGAGGAACGAAGCAAGAATGACACATAAATGGCTGATGTAGCCTTTTATAACTATTGATAGAAGAGTGAACAACAACAAGATGGCGTCTACATTTCCGTTATGTTCTCAGTTGTTTTACATTAAAGTAAAATCGTTTTAGATCAGAAAAACTAATTGGTTCAACGTTATTACAAACAAATTTATATTTTTAAATTAATATGCAATGGCAATTTAACCAATTTAATATTTAAGGTTTCAAAAAAATTATAAAACTATTACTCTTACATTTCCTTGACATTGTATTTGTACTCATTCACTTTATATTACGGAACCAAGTAAATACTTATCTTTTATATTCACGCGTGAAGTATCCCACTTCTGAACTTGATAGACTGCACCACAAATGAAACACTAAATTCACCATCACAGTATTTATTTCTTCTCACATTATAGTCCATTTTTTGTAAATGTAATTTATCAACTATAGATCTTTTGGTTGTGCATTTGACTTTGTCATTTCACTGTTCACAATCCACTGTCCCGTTTTTTTTTCTTCCTTCCTTTTTAATCGTCACCAACAAGACTCCCTGAAGAATGAGTGAATGAATGACCGGTAATGGCTCGAATTAGTTCGACTTAAGTCAAATGCACAACTGCCAAATCAGAACATTCCTTTAACAACAATACTTTGTAAATATAATAAATACGAAATAATGAATTAATTAATAATTCATTATTTCCCTTATCACTATTTTATAATTCATCTCAACTTGCAAATTTACTAAAATGAATATTCCAATTTGTAATCATTGTCATTAATATCTAACAAAAGCAAAAAGTAAAAACCAAAAATGTTGACATCGATAACAAAGAACACATCACTATCTTACTATCATATACAAAACAGAAGGCATGAAAATAAGACAATTTAAACCAAAACTCATGGAACAATCTATTTGTAATATTAATTTACTACAATTTTCTGAATATACCGTTGTTATATTGTCAAAATATGAGAATTTAGAAACCAAACTCACCGATGAAATGATAACACCTCATCCGTATTTTCTTTTCGTGATATATGAGACTTGCAGTCTGGAACAACACAAGCCATCCTGGACGCGGACTCTAAGATGTCTGAAGCATGTCTATATGCACACTTTCCTGTTATTTTATCACGAACTTCCTTGTAAAATAATATAATTTCACGCTAGCCGCTCACAAAGCTGTTCGGCCACTGTAATACGACCGCATTGAATTTGGTCTTACTTCAAAAACCACGTTCATCAAAGACGTACTTTTAATTTAGTAGTATAATTTACAACCAAATTACAACCATTTGACATTTGTACTTTGAGAGTTTGTAACAATGACGTGAAAATAAAACCTTACAATTGTTGTCTATTTCGCTCTTACCCATGTATGTTAGATTACTTTAAGTGAATACGAGAGCTGTTATACAGTTTTTATTTTAGCGCTCCTTCTATAGCTTTAGTTATTGTTCTGAGGTTAACACGTCGAAAAATTTACAAGGAGAGTATTATTTCCCAGTAAAATAAGCAAATAACAATTTATTTATGATAATCAAGACAAGGCTAGATTGTTATGTATGATCAATCCACACCATTACAGTTATTTAAAGTATTTCAATAATACTATTGTTTCGTCACCATTATGGGATCTCAATTAACACTGTTATGGGCTACCAATCCACACCATTACAGTTATTTTAAAGTATTTCAATAATGCTATTATTTCGTCACCATTATGGGATCTCAAGATAATCAAGACAAGGCTAGATTGTTATGTGTGATCAATCCACACCATTACAGTTATTTAAAGTATTTCAATATTACCATTATTTCGTCACCATTATGGGATCTCAATCAACACAGTGCCCTTAAGGCAATAAATTACAAATTAAGTATTTTAAATAACAATCATCGTCTTTGATTAGTGCCACTTGATCTTATAAGCAACCAAAGCATTTCACACAATAAATCAATGCACTTCAAATAATATAACGATTATAATATTTCCAGTAATGAAGCCCCCTCCGGGAGTGACGTCACTAAACCTGGTTCTATAAATAGCCAAGAGATTGTGATCCCACAACTATTTCGCCTCCCGCTTCGAGCGAAGGTTCACTTGGTCTATCGTAGACTATCAACTATCGTAAAAAAACATAAATTTGCCTCATTCTTTGTTATTGAAATCTACCCTATTCCAGAAGAGTTTGTAATATTCTAAAACATATTGCCATTAATTGATTATGCATAACAAAGAAATAATAGAGAATAGATACTCGAACGAAGAAATGTTTAAGTCTGTCAGTTAATTTCAATTCGAGTCATGAAGTTAAAGGTAAAGGTGGAGAATACACTTGTACTATGTGATCCAAAAACTTACATAGCATTATGCTCGCCTTCTGGAGACCCCTTTCCTCTGTCCAATAGTCCCTAGTGATATCAGCTACAAGAAAAGTGTTCCTTGTTTTTAATATTTCAAAGTGGTTTAAAAAGTTGTCAATTGAATAAGACCAGGGGGGCAATCGCCATAAATATATGGAGTTGGATTGGAATTGAACTACTACTGAACTTCAACTTTTACGACATTTCGTATCGTGGTAATGATTTGACAGATGGTTGAGATGCAAACCGATTGAAATTTGAAATCTGTGGGCAGTCATTATAATCTTTGTGGTGTTACTGAACTAAAGTAATTACGTAGTCGTAATACCTACAATACTAGGTGACATCTCTTTTGTTTCTAAAGCGTCTTCGATCCAATTTCGTTTGTGTTTCAACTGTCGAGTAACAATTACGCGATATAATTCGCGATACCGATTTCGTCCAAAGTTGGATTGCAATTCGAATCGAACCTCAGCGGTTCATTCACATTGAAAAATAGCGCACTTGGCCTCCTGTTAGGTAGCGACTGCATGACACTGCGTTATGATAGATCAGATAAAAACCGATACTAGAAAAGCTAGTATTTTTAAATTTTAATGCGAGAAGAATAAAGATAAAATAGAAAAGTAAACCTCCGAGATGTTACTATAAAATTCAATCTTTTTTGGTTCGCTTAAAGATCAAAAAGATTACCACATTACCTGTCTCTTATTCGTGTCACACTGCGTAACACAGGTACGTAAGAGCGGCAACCTCTTATGACTACTACCATTATGATACTTGGTCCTATGTTTTACTGACCCCTGCTTATCTGCACGGACTGATAACTTCTACTCAATAGCCTTGGCTGCTGATACTAGACTGATTTGTATGACGTATAAGTGGTGTTGTGGTTTTTATTTTATTATATTTTTATTTATTTATTTGGTTTACCAGTAATTGTTACACTATGGATATATATGTATATACAAATTTGTGTATAACTTAGAGCTAACTAAGTGTACAATAGTTAGACGTTAAACACTACATGCATATACATTAAAAAGTTAGGTTGAAATTATAAGCAACTAAACAATATTTAGTTGGTGAAGCTGATATTTGAGCTGGTTTCTAAGTCATCTCATCATTAAATGCATCAACTGCGGAATAATCATGCAAATATTACAACGGCATGTGATATCCTCGCTTTCTGATCAAATGTTAACAAGACTCTCACGAGATAGTCATCAATTCAGGTATGTAGTAGTGATATTCTTAACACTTGTTCAGTTTGTATTGTGGTTTTATTATAATAATGATGATCCTATCTTACTTTCAGTTGTCACTGCAGTCATTCAGTCATTATTTTATGCAGTGGTATATACACCCTAGAAGCGTATTACTTTGCGCCAAAATTTTTATATTTTTTTTTCGTGAATATTTTTAATCTTTTCAGCTTATTACCTACTAATAAAGTCAGTATATAGGAGGGGGTATGATTAAAGGCTAAGAATTAAAAAAGTCATTACAGTACAGTGTTTAAGTATATTATATTTTTGTCAAAGTTTGGGCCAAAGTTTGTCTTTGGACATATATATTATACTTTGGCCCACCGCTTATTTCATTTTATTTTACATATTTTTGGAAAACTTACAGCTGTACATAATATACAAGCGATTAACAATATACATCATATATTGGTCTGGTTTTGTCCCTTAATTGCTTGTTTTAACGACTATGGAGTAAAGTCATTACATATAAGATATAAAATACGTGTGTAAAAATTATAGCTGGTTCCATCTTAATAGATTGTTTAATATTTGTAAAAATATTACTTTTGATGTTGAAGGTAGTTAGCGTTCAACATTGGTGGAACGATACTAGCTCATAGTAGAAGTTGAAATACGTTTGTAAAATTCGACACGTTTGCCAGCGTCTCGGTAGCTCAGCGGTCAGAGCAGTCGCCCGGATAGCGAAAGGTCGTGGGTTCGAATCCCACCTGAGGGCTCGGAGGCGTAGTTGTTTTTTACACACGTATTTTATATCTTATTGAAATATTGCAATGTGAATGCAAAAATTAAATTAAAAACTCATTACATATAAGTTGTTATGTAGAAAAAAGCGACATTTTACGTAGAAAAAAATCAGCTACTTACTGCATAATACAAGTTAGATCTTAAACTTACCTAATTGTTCCAGTTCAGTTAGATTTTCACGTTTTTTATTCATCGTAACTAAAAGTGCTCATCTTGACAAAAATAATTCACTAAAAACTGGTGGCCAACAAAATATATTACTATGCTAAGTTCTATACAGTTTTTGGCGGTGTCCTTTACATTTATTTATTTAGACTCAGATTGCTATCGACACAATCGGTAGAAAAGCGATCAAGGTCAGATTGAAATTTAGTTTGGTCTTCAGTATTTTCTATGATATTGTAAATTCTCAAGTCATCTGCGAACAATAGGAAATTACAAAATTTAAAGCAGTAATGTACGTCATTAATGAAGAGTAAATAAAAGTGGACCCAAAATAGAGCCCGGTGGCACGCCGGAACTTATTGTTACGAAATCTGACTCAAAGCGTTTTATAACTACTTTTTGGGTGCGGTTTGTAATATATAATATTTTAAACCTTCTTCAAATTACCACAAATGACATTGAATGTTATTTTGTCAAATAGTATCTTATGTTCCACCCTGTCGAACGTTTTAGAGGGTCTGCATAAACACTATCAATTGACTTACTATCAATACCTTCGTAGAGGTATGAGGTATATATTAAGAGGTTAGTTGTAGTGGATCGACGTTTTATAAAACCGTGTTGTTGTGGAATGATTATTTTATGCAGAGAAGGTATAATAATGTTGTTTACTAACCTTTCGAAAAGCTTCAACATTCCAGAAAGTATGGACAAATGGCAATAGATTTAAACTTAACACCTCTTTCCACTTTTGAAGATGCACTATGCGAGCGGTCTTCCAGACAGCTGGAAACACACCTTCCTGTAGTCACTTATTAAATACTAGCTTTCCGCCCGCGGCTTCGCCCGCGTGGAATTCGGTTAGTGTTCGGTTAGTGCACCGAATAAGTGGATGAGCTACAGGTTAAAGAGCGAGATATCATTCCACTTCTTACGTATCTTAAAAAACACTTCGTAACCACGTTTTAAAAAAACACTTAGCGCCATCTTTCGCATACCTCTAGAACTAAATAGCGTAAGCTATCATTCCAATTCTTACGTATTTTAAAAACACATCGTTACCATGTTTGAAAAAACACCCAGCGCCATCTATCGCATACCTCAAGATCTAAATAACGTAACTAATGCTTATACCAATTAGTAATTCGTTGACTTTAGTGATTTCAGGATAAGTAGATGTAAAAAAAACAATTTAGACGATAATACAAATTGTACGTCATCCCTCGGGAATTCCTCATTTTCGGGGATTCATTATCGTATCATTTAGCTTCTAAATTACATGTTTATATTCGTTTGCAATATTTTACCTTGTTTTAAACGACACACAGCGCCATCTACAATCCATCCATCAAGCAAACAATATTTTTGTTTTTCCTCGGGAATATCAATTTTTTCCGGGATAAAAAGTACCCTATTATTTAATCCGGACTTTTGTCTTTACGTCTGCAAAATTTCAAAGCAATCGGTTCAGTAGTTACGGCGTGAAAGCGGAACAAACAAACAAACAAACAAACAAACAACCTCACTTTCCGATTTATAATATTATAGTAAGGATGAGATGCATGACAATTGGAACATAAAAAAAGAGTTGGCGGAAACAGGAAGCTTCAGTTCAGTAGTTTGGTTATCCTAATATTTGTATTGTGGCGGGTATTAGTCCACGGTGGTTGCAGTAAAGGCTCATATTTCCATTAGTTGTCATTGATATTTGGGCTCATTTTTTTTTTACGTAAAGAGCTCTTGATTAAGAACTTATGTACGTAATTTCGTCACTCGGAACTAAATAAAACTCGACTTATTAATTATTCAAAATTATTGATTTTGTAGGTTAACCACTGACTATTTACTAGTTTTGACAGCAATTTTAAGCATTGTTGCCAACATTTCAAAGCCAAAACATTTCCGTTATATTGGTAGCATTGTTAAATTGACATAAAGTTTTAAGGTTAGAATAGCGCTATTTAGTTTTAACAGCACCTAAACCATTAACTATAGGACCGATTCGGTTCTGGCTGATACTTATTATAATGATGATACTGATTATTATTATATACATTATATTATGTTATGTATACATACACAATACTACAATAATAATCAGAATTATATACATTAATATTGGTTTGGTTAGGTTAGGTTAGAACTGTGACCACAACGCACGAGCCGAGCGAGCGAAGCGAGCGTGCCGCGGCAGCGGCCGGCGAAGTGCCAGAACCGAATCGGTCCTATAGTTAATGGTTTAGGTGCTGTTAAAACTAAATAGCGCTATTCTAACCTTAAAACTTTATGTCAATTTAACAATGCTACCAATATAACGGAAATGTTTTGGCTTTGAAATGTTGGCAACAATGCTTAAAATTGCTGTCAAAACTAGTAAATAGTCAGTGGTTAACCTACAAAATCAATAATTTTGAATAATTAATAAGTCGAGTTTTATTTAGTTCCGAGTGACGAAATTACATACATAAGTTCTTAATCAAGAGCTCTTTACGTAAAAAAAAATGAGCCCAAATATCAATGACAACTAATGGAAATTTGAACCGCAGTAAATGCCTACATCTTTACTGAAACCAAGGGGAAGGCACCCTTTCACCGGTTTCATTCATTCATCATATAAAGATCATTTATAAATCATGAATAAGCTCTGACTAGCATCAGAAATCACCCAAGACTAGGCTGTATGTGTACCTTACCTACCCTTATGGTGAACTTACCAAAAAAAAAGAATAAAATCTATGAGCTGGAGGATTTCGAGGTTAGGTTATTATGTTTTTGATGTTATATAGGTTATGATAAAAGTACTCCTCGCGTATAAAGTTTTAATTGGTTCCATACAGTTTTATTTGGTCCCGTCTGTTTTGGCTTGTTATTAAAAAGTTGTGCAACTTTTCCAAAATATAATTACGTTGCTAAAATTAGATAAAGATAAACGACTACATACCTGCTGCTTCTGTGGAGTAAGTTTAAATCGAATTCACATTGATATATATGAACTATATACTAATGTTGATAAAACCGAACATTTAACAGATTCTTATATGTACAATCACTAGCAATTAACATATGAGCTCTGGTTATTTCCTCTAGTGATAATAAATATCCTTTTATCGATACTACTTTAATAAGTTTGTTTACTTTTTAATACTTATTTACTTTTTATTTTTATTTCTGATATGGAAAGTTATTAGTTTTATATTTCTTTAAATGGTAATTATATCTTTCGGTACCTAAAACTACGTCTCTCCCTCTTTATTTATTTGACTTGTTCTGGTAATAGTGATGTGCAAGGTAGCCTGTTGTGCTCCTCCATTACAAAATGTATTTTTAATATTAAAATAGGTTTCCATATTATGAGAAAGACGACAATAATTGCATATGTAAGTACTTTTCACTGAATTGACAATATAATTAAGTGCATATAGAAGGTTAAGTGCGACTCCCAATTAAATATATTATGTGATGGTATTATCTGTATCTGTGTTGGATGTAGATATGTCTGTATATAACTAAATAGGATCTTTTGAAAATGTAGTAGAAAAGCATGAAAATCTATTTCCCCTAAGGAAATATTTTGATGGAAATAGATGGAATAACTGATGAACTATAAATTTATTGAAAGCCCATCCCAAAGTCCAGAATTAAGAAATTTTCTGTGACAAGATTTTATGACGACTTTTATTTCATAGTTTAAGACTACATAAACCTGAGGTTGCAAAATGTAAAAAAGAGAGTGAAAAGAAATGGAAAATGTGTCTGTTTTCATATTTTTATTTAATCTTTATGATTTAACCATGGCTTATTGGCAGAGGTAAACATGGCCTATAATGAGAGTGAAAGTAAACATGTTTCCATTAGCATCCTTAATAAGTGTTTCATTCCTTTTTGCCATTTTTACCTAAATCGTTATCCATGTATCTTCCTTAGGTGTTTAAAATGTCGTCAAAATCTGTCCTGTCTTGAAAGTTTGTGTGGAACTTCAAGCAGCATTAACCCTCTTAAGCAATGAAGTCAAAACACCGACTAGAAATCACTCAAAGCATGAGATTTCTAAGCATTTGTGTCAAAAACTTTATGAAACCTTTTTGATCAGTATGGAAAATATAACACCTATGTGATAGATATTACACAAAGATAAAAGGTTTTTGCTTCTCTTTGCTTTCTAAAATATCTACATCAAATTTCTGTTTTACATTATGCATTAGTGAAGGTGAGTGTTGATATATATCATGTCACAAGTCTCAGGATCTACTCGGAGATTCTCTTTCAGCCACACAATGGACCCGGCACCCACACAGTGAATGTATGGAATGCAAAGAAGTTCGTCTCATTCATCATGAATGGAAAAAACATTTATATTCACTTAAATAAACTGAACATTGGCAATTATAGTGACAACATTACTAAATATCAATAATGTATTAATTAGACTGTTGCTAAGCATGTTGCCCATGCAGTGATGAATGTCTTGTATGACAGTATCTTGGAATAATGGCATGCTAATGGGTCTAAATGACTGTCATTGTAGTCTGTTTTTCTGGTTTTGGAGTAAATATTAACTTGACTCCCACTTTGGTACCATTAGGTAGACTCTCATGAATAGTAGTAAGTTCCTTACAACTAATGAATTTAAACTGAATTTATTGATTGGTCTGACAAAGGTGTCTGACTGAAGATGGTTTATGTCCAATCACTAACTGATAATCAAAGGATATAGGCCAATTTCTTCTTATGAGCATGTCGATTGTTTGGCTTGTTTTGCAACATTTTAGGAGCAATTTAATGCCACTTGTATTGCAGTATTGGTGGCATTAAATATATCCTTGCTATCCAACTTGAGTTTAATAAATACCACTTACTAATATATGATAATTGTGGAGCACATGGTATTGTCCTCACTTATGTATTAGGTCAGGAAAAAAGTCTTCTCGCATATAGTATGTATAAACTTGTAATAAAATATCTTTGGCTGTACTATTTGTATCTGGCTAGTTTTCATAACATTAACAAGGTGATATTTCAAAATAAGAATCAAATTAGGAAAACTGTTTCCCACTATTTTTCATTTGTTTTTCTCTCTGTCAGGGCGTACGCTAAACCTTGCGCGAGTGCACCCGCGCGTGTCTTTATTGAAAAATAGTATGAGCAGCGCGGAGTGGCGCGGGCGCAGGTGCCAAATTGTATTGTACCACGTCGCATGTATCCGCCGCGAGTCCCAGGCCCTCGTTGGACGACCGGAGCGGACGCCCGCGGCGTGCGCCCGCGCAAGGTTTAGCGTACGCCCTCAAAATGAGCGAATCGAATGAAGAAAATAGATGAATTTTAAATTTTTATTTCAAAAAAGGAAAAAATTCAACACAAGCCGCGAAAAAAGTTATGCAGTGTCAGTAAGAGTAGCACAAAGTTGGTTTAAGCGTTTTCAATCAGAGAATTTTGATGTCAAAGATGCACCTCGTTCTGGTCGCCCTGTTACTAATAAAATGGACGCTATTTTTGAAAAAGTGGAGCAAGATTGGCATATCAGCAGTTACAACTAGGGATGTTGCGGATGTCATTTTTTTCACATCCGCGGATGCGGATGCGGATGCGGATTTTAGGAGGCTCACATCCGCGGAAGCGGATGCGGATGCGGAACTGTACAAAAAACTTATTTGTTGGTTTGGTAGGGTAACAAGCAGTAATATTTATCCTTTCTTTATCTATACATATAAATAAAATTGGTGTCGATTTGTAATATTGAAATAACCGTTTTTTACTACATGCATATGAATATATATACGGTACATACACCAAAATAACATGTTTTACAATTTTTGTCTGTCTGTTTGTTCGGGCTAAACTCTAAAATAGCTGGACCGGTTTTGACGGGACTTTTATTGGCAGGTAGCTGATGTAATAAGGAAGTAAGTTAGGCTACTTTTATTAAAAAAAAAATAGAAAAATAAAGTAATATTGCCATGTCCAAGTACTGTCCAGTACCGCCCGCAACTCACGCACATGCCACCACTGTGCCGTCACGTGCCTCCCACCACTTCTCCCACCAATGAAACAATATCACAAAGGCTGCCTATTGCACGGGTTCAGAACGCGCGAGCGGGCTATTGCTGATTTTTAATAAAAACAAATTATAATAACTGAGCCACGGCAACGTGTGGCCGGGTCTCGAATTTTATGTTTAGTTCTTGGGAATAAATAAAATTCGCAGGGCGGCAGGTCAGGACTGTATGGTGGATGACTCATTATCTCGACACCTGCCATAGTCAAATATTCAACAGTCCGTTCTGCGGAGTGCGCTGAAGCATTGTCGTGGTGAAGGAGGATCCTGCTTCGAGGGCGCTGCTGTCGATTTTTTTCTAAAACAACAGGCAAACAGCGATTGACATACCAGTCTGCAGTAACTGTCCTTCCATCTTCTAACACAACTGTCGCGAAATGACCCTTCCGACCAAAGAATGAGGCAATCATCTTTTTTCCTTGACTTCTACCTTTCTTTACCATAGTTGGCAGATCCTCGAAAGGAAACACCCACTGAGCTGATTGTCTTTTGGTTTTGGGTTCATAGCAATATATCCAGCTTTGATCACCTGTTACGATATCAAATACAGCATTTGAGTCACCGCCGTTGAACTTATCTAACATTTGCCGACACCAGTCCATGCGAAGGTGTTTCTGGCCGTCGGTTAAAGTATGGGGAATCCATATGGTACAAAGCTTCTTGACGCCTAAATGTTCGTGTAATATTTTTTGAACTTGACTCATACCAATGCCTAGGCTTGCCCGTATCTGCTGATAGGTCACTCTCTTATCATCCTCTATCATGCGTCGCACAGTACTGATGTTATCTTCAGTAGTCGCTGTTAAAGGACGTCCTTCACGCGGATCATCCTTGAGATTGATACGTCCACGCTTAAACTCGTTAAACCAATTGTAAATAGTGGCACGAGATGGGGCTTCATTAAAAAATGCTATTCGCAACCTATCATGGCTTTGTTATTGAGTTAGCCCATAACGAAAGTCATAATAAATTATTGAACGAAAGTTTTCTCGCGTTAGGTTAATTTTCATTTGTAACAAGAGTGTTAGATTTGCCGCCAATTCACAAAAACAAATGACAAATGAATGCAATACACTACATTAGATTACCAGAGTTTTAAAATTTAAATTCGAATAACAGTTTTCATTAGCAATGTTTCTAACTGGTCAGTTCTAAACATTTTCAGTGGTATCCACGTATCATCTTCAATCTTTTACTCGGTCGACACGTGCCACTCGCCGGCCCCTCCTCTTTCTTTCTTGTCGCATCCGCATCCGCATCAGCTCCGCATCGATTTATGCGGATGCGGATGCAGATGCGGATGTCTAAATCGATGCGGAAGTTCCGCATATGCGGATGCGGATGCGAATATTCGCAACATCCCTGGTTACAACATAGCTGAAGAACTGGAAACTGACCACAAAACAGTTTTGACCCATTTGAAAAAAATTGGGTACACAAAAAAGCTCGTTATTTGCATGCCACACGAGCTCACTGAAAGAAACCTAATGAACCGTGTACTCATTTGCGATTCTTTATTGAGACGTAATGAAACCGAACCGTTTTTGAAGAGATTGATAATTGGTGATGAAAAGTGGTGTTGAATAAAAGTCTTGAATTTTCATATAAAATGCGTAGAAACTTTTTCCCCAACCTATTATAATATATATATATATATATATATATATACTTGTATAAATAAACTGTTCACGACGAAACGATTCGTTTATCTGTATAATAGCACCTATAACGTAAATTAAGTAATTCATAAATGATTAATGTGAAGTTCTGAAAATGGTGTAGTTCAAAACGCATGTTCGCAGATAGCAGGACTTGCTCCTTATAGGTGCGCCAATAGGACGATCGCATTTCTTCCTTTTGTCAAGTGTGTTTTACGAGATTAAGAATAGTTTATTTTAGTTACGTAATAATGTTTAGATTGTAGTATATTTTCTCTAGTTAACCTTTATTAATAAAAATATGATGAATGGCCTATTTATTAACCTGAAATACATAGAAACATCCCGCTCGCCTTCCGCTATGCGACTGCAGACGACAGAGGCGAGCGGGGCAGTTTATATATGACCGAGGCGGGAGGCGAGGTAGAATAAAAGAGCGCCCGCGCCGAGAGCGGCGCCACTCGCTTCCCGCTCTCCCTATGATGAATATTGTATGTTATTTTAGTAAGTATAAATAATATTAACTAGAAAATAAGTCGTAGTCATAAGAAAATGTGTAAATAATGACAAAAATAAAGGCGAAAGCACTTGCGGGGGTGAGGTTCGGAGGCCCAAAATGGGTTGCCCCACCTTGGATGGGTCACCCAAAAATATCGAATAAAAGACGGGCTCAAATCAATGCAAAATCACTTCCGACCAAGCTTCCGATCCAGCCTAGAAAACAAGCAACGAAGAAGAAACCTGAAGCCTCCGAACCTTACTGCAAGCTTAAGAAAATCAGCGACTTTTCCTTGCCGAAGCTACCCTGCTGACGTCACCATCCCTACGGCGCCATCCGACATTACCATCGTCCATCACCACCCAAGTTATACAGTCCACCCTAGTGGGGTCTATGCCCCACATTTTGGTCCTCGTCGAAACCGGATCACTGAAACAGCAAGATGGTAGTCACCAGAAGTAACCTCGGGAAAGAAGAGTCCACCTCGGAAGAATCTGGCAACACAACAACGACCGGAAGCGGCGAAACCGGCACCACACACGGAAGCGAAGAAACCGGCACTACGTCCGGGAGCGGCGAAACGGGAACCACGTCCGGCACGGGAGCGACCACAACCGCCACGCCCAGCGTGGGGGGCCCGGCCGACACATCGGGGCTTCAAGCCACGCCCGCCGCCAGTACAGCCACCGTCGTGGAACGACATTCCACAGAATTGATGCCGCCGCCGACCGCCCGAGCCGCCAAACCCGCTCGGTCACGCCGATCAGGAGCCCCCAGCAAGAAACTCCTCGCGGAGTTGGGGGCCAGAGAGAGGCTAGCCGAGTTGGAACTGAAGCGGATCCAGGCGGAAACAGAATTGGAGAGAATAAGACAACAAAGAAGAGAAGCAGAAACATCGTCCGAAGAATCGGGAGAAGAAGACGATCTGGCACCACAACGAGTCTCAGATTGGTTCGACAGACAGCCGACGCAAGAGGATCGACTGTCCCCTATGGAGGAGACTGCAAACGCAACGACGGCCCCTCGGAGTACTGCGAGAGAAGTCAACGGAGTCAAGCAAGGACTGGTTGTCTGCGCCCGGGAAAAACGCAGACAACGGGAAAATGATGAAGAAATTCAGTCCAGCAAGAACCCCACGATCGACGTCACTACGCTGTCCGCCGCGTTAGCAGAAGCAATCTACACCAACAAGTCGAAGAGAACGTACGTTACGGAACTGCCATCGTTCAGCGGTCAACCACAAGAATGGCTGCACTTCAGAGCAGCATTCAACGAGTCGGCGGAGAGCTTCTCAGCAAGTGAGAACGTCGCCAGATTAAGAAGAAGTCTACGGGGAGCTGCCTTGGAAGCCGTCAGCGCCCTCCTGATCAGTCAGCCACCCCCCGAAGATATAATGAACTCGTTGGAAAGAAGATTTGGTCGACCCGATGCCCTGCTCCTCGGCGAAATGGAGAAGATGAAGACTCTCCCCCGGCTGACCGACAACCCACGCGACCTGTGCGTGTTCGCCAGCCGTGTAGCTAACACCATAGCTACCGTAGAAATACTCAAGCGACCGCAATACCTACACAACCCGGAGATATTGCGACTCATCATAGAAAAAATGACGCCGATCCTACGCAACAAGTGGTACGATCACGCGGCACAAGAGGAAGACACGCCCGAACTTAAGAAGATGGCAATGTTCCTGAACAATGAAGCGGACAAGTGCGCCCCCTACGCTCCTCCCGAAGTAAACAATGAAGTCAGAGAGAAAATTATGAAGAGGAAGATCGAGCGCACATACGCCGCGGCACCCGAAGCCACACCGTTCAAGCCTAGCGAGAAGTCACCGTGCCCGTGCTGCAACGAGAAGCATCAGCTGACGACATGTCCAAGATTCATCAAGGCAGACACGAACGAGCGATGGGAGATAGCGAAGAAGAATCGCATCTGTTTTCGATGCTTATCAAGCAAACACCGCCGCATCGTGTGCAGAGCGAAGCCCTGCGGTCTCAACGGATGCGTCATGCGACACCACCGGCTGCTTCATCATGAGAGAGCGACACCGACCGCGGCGACAACGCCGCCCGCATCACCGTCGCCGATCAAGCCCGAACAAGTGATCGCCTCAGCGATCGATCAAGTTGCATCGAACACAACCAACACGAGCCGCGCGTACTTGAAGATAGCTCCGGTCACCCTACAGGGCCCAGAAGCCACCGTGAATACCTACGCACTGCTCGACGAGGGAAGCACCGTGACCATCATCGACTCAACGCTCGCAGACACGCTCGGCCTTCAAGGACCCAACGAGCCACTATGGGTACAAGGAGTGAGCGGGACAGAGATAGCGCACAATAGAAGCAAGAAAGTAAACGTCAGCATCGCGGGGAGGCACAACCGAGGCAAACCGCACATCTGCAGCGCGCACACCGTCACCAGTCTGGACTTCGCCACTCAAACGATAAGCGAGCGGGAGGTGCAGAACTGCGCGCATCTAGAGGACATCAAGCACGAGCTCCTATACACTAACGCCGTCATCAAGATACTCATCGGTCAAGACAATTGGGAGCTGATCGTATCACGTGACATACGGGAGGGACGGCGCGACCAACTCGTGGCTTCGAAGACTCAGCTGGGTTGGGTGCTACACGGCTGCCGCTCCTCACACGCGGCCCCCGTAGCCTACTGTTGCACGCATCTAACTCAAACCCGCGAAGCAGATAACATGGAGGAAATGATGAAGAAATACTTCGCGCTTGAATCACTATCGATCGAACCGAGAAAACAGAAAAGCGATCCCGAGCTGCAAGCCCTCAAGATATTAGAAGATAAAAGCCGACGTCTCCCTAACGGACGGTTCGAAACGGGTCTACTGTGGCGAGAAGAGGGCACCGACATACCGAACAATCGATCGGACGCGCTCAAGCGTCTACACACACTCGAACGAAAACTCGATCGCGACGCCGATCTCAAGAATAAGTATCAGGGATGTTGCGAATATTCGCATCCGCATCCGCATATGCGGAACATCCGCATCGATTTAGACATCCGCATCTGCATCCGCATCCGCATATAAATCGATGCGGAGCTGATGCGGATGCGGATGCGACAAGAAAGAAAGGGAAGGGGCCGGCGAGTGGCGAGTGTCGACCGAGTAAAAGATTAAAGATGATATATTAAAGATTAGCAGAAACACCGAAGACATCTTGGCTTCTCGAACAATATCTCCAAGTACCGAAAGAGTGAAGAAAATGAGAATGACAGATTTCATGGAAACAGAACGGAACGACTAGAGACCTCAGGTACAGGACGTCAGTCCTGTTTAATAAGTGATCTTTACCATGATGCTACACCAGAAATTGTCAGCCCTGACACAATTCACAAGAAGCCGTTACTTACTTTCCGTAATAAAAAGTGAATTAATTTAAATGAGAGTCCTCTTTAATGGTGGAGTGTTAATCAAATTGAGTTCTGTTACCTAAAAAAGCACGCAACTTCTTATCAGCGCCACCAGCCAGTGTTCCAAGTGAACAGTTATTTAGTAGCGCAGGATTAATACACGAACCCTTGCGAAACAGACTGGAGTCCGAAAAGGCGGTCATTCTACTTTAAATATAATCATTAAATATAATGCTCCAATATTTAAATTTCATTACTAAAACAATTAATCAGTAATAGTAATTCACTCACTACTTTATTATTAAAGTAGCTGACCCGGCCACACGTTGCCGTGGCTCAGTTATTATAATTTGCAAAAAAAAATTTTATTAAAAACCAGCAATAGCCCGCTGGCGCGTTCTGAGCCCGCGTAATAGGCAGCCTTTGTGATATTGATTCGTTGGTGGGAAAAGTGGTGTGCGGCGCCCGACGTGACGGCATAGACAGTGGTGGCATGCGCGTGAGCTGCGCGCTGTACTGGACAGTACTTTGACATAGCAACATTACTTTATTTTTCTAAAGTAAAATATTTTTTTTAAATAAAAGTAGCCTAAGTTACTCCTTATTACATCAGCTATCTGCCAATAAAAGTCCCGTCAAAATCGGTCCAGCTAGCCCAGTGTCCAGGTAGCAGCTAGCGTTTAGCCCGAACAAACATAGAGACAGACAGACAAAAATTGTAAAAATGTGGTTTTGGTGTGTGTACCGTATATATATTCATATGGATGTAGTAAAAAACGGTTATTTCTATATTACAAACAGACACTCCAATTTTATTTATATGTATAGATAAAGAAAGGATCAATATTACTGCTTTTTTACCCTACCAAACCAACACTTAAGTTTTTTGTACAGATCCGCATCCGCTTCCGCGGATGTGAGCCTCTTAAAATCCGCATCCGCATCCGCATCCGCGGATGTGAAAAAAAACGCATCCGCAACATCCCTAATAAGTATGAAGAACGAATCGGCAACCTACTAGCGTCGGGCTACGCCGAACGAGCAGGGACGCCCCCTAGCGACAGAACGTGGTACTTACCTCACTTCGCGGTCTGCAATCCAGAAAAGAAGAAAATAAGAGTCGTACACGACGCCGCCGCTAGATCACACGGACGCAGCCTCAACGACATGCTACTCCCCGGGCCCGACCTATTACAATCTCTACCCGGCGTAATCATGCGGTTTCGGCAGCGAGGCGTCGCCGTGTCGGCGGACATAAAAGAAATGTTTATGCAGATCAAGATCCGTGAAGAAGACAGGGACGCACTCCGTTTCCTGTGGAGGGACAACCGGCGGGAGGGACCCCCGGAGGAGTACCGCATGACCTCCGTCATCTTCGGCGCGTCGTCATCACCATGCACGGCGCTCTACATAAAAAACAGAAACGCAAAGGAACACGCCGCCGAGTATCCACGAGCCGCGCGCGCGATCGAAGCAAACCACTACATGGACGACTACTTGCACAGCTTCGACAACGTAGAAGAGGCAAAACGGATCACCAAAGAAGTCGACTACGTGCACAGGCGAGCCGGCTTCGAGCTACGCGGATGGGCCACCAACGAAAAGGACGCAATCAGCGCCGTCGTCGCACTAACAGAGCGAGAGGGAAACACAGTCGCTATCGGCGGGAGCGAGACGGAAAAAACACTCGGCCTACTATGGGATACAAAAGAAGATTGCATACGATTTCGCCTCAACACCGCTAAGGCGCCGCCCGAAGTACTCGACGACCTGCGACCACCGACGAAGAGAGAAGCGCTCAGCATCATCATGTCCATCTTCGACCCGCTAGGCCTCATCTCACCCGTGACTACGCCGGCGAAACGAATAATGCAAGACACGTGGCGCTACAAGACGGACTGGGACGAAGCCATACCGGAGGAGCTACACGACAGGTGGAGCGAGTGGCTACGACGGCTACACGACTTAAGCTACTTTCGCATACCGAGGTGCTACGACGCCGAGCCTGCCGCTTACTACGAGCTGCACACATTCGTAGACGCCAGCGAAGAAGCTTACGCCGCCGCAACCTACTGGCGGATAACGCGGAGCGACGGCAGCATCAAGGTCACCCTAGCAGCAGCGAAGAGCCGCGTCACGCCCACGAAACCCATCTCCATACCCAGGTTGGAGCTCCAAGCAGCCGTCCTAGGAGTTCGATTAGCAAGATCGACCGCAGAAGAGCACGAGTATGAAATAACTCGCAAGACATACTGGAGCGACTCACGCACCGCGCTAGCATGGATACGCGCCGAACCACGCACATTCAAAACATTCGTCGCTCACCGAATCGCCGAAATAGAAGATTTAAGTAAGAAAAACGAGTGGCGGTGGCTGCCGTCAATCGACAACGTAGCCGACGACGCAACCAGAGCGACACCTACCGACTTCGACCCGCACCACCGATGGTACCACGGCCCCCGGTTCCTGTATCAACCCGAAACAACCTGGCCCGTGGAGAGTAAAATAGCGAGCGAAGCGACCGGTGAAGAAAAAGAGAAGTGCAACACACTACAACCGCGCTCCGAACACAGTCATCTACCGAAAATAGAACGATTCTCTAAGTGGACACGTCTCTTGCGAGCGACCGCGCGAGTGCTACAGTTCATTGACCTCTGTCGTCCAAAGAAGCAAACAGTGGCAGCAACACGCAGAAAACGAACAAGAGCCGCTGAAACACAAGACGCAGTTTGGAAAAAATCGAACCCGAGACCCCGCAAGCCCGACGATTTAACCACTCCACCTGCGCGTCACAACGATTTCATATTGTTAGAAGCGCGATATTTACTCGCAGCGGAGAAATCGTGGATACGCGCCGTTCAAGAAGACAGCTATAGTAAAGAGATAGAACGCCTACGACGCAAGCAAGAACCCGACAGGAGCGACCGACTCGCCGCGCTAAGTGTATATATCGACGAAGACGATATAATACGACTTCGCAGCAGAATAGCGGAGGCCAGCGACGTCGAGGAAGAAACCGTCCGCCCGGCGGTACTGCACGGAAAACATAGCTACACGAAGTTATATATAGCCCATATACACGAGAAGCTACACCACGGCGGCACGGAAATAGTAGTAAATGAGTTACGTCAACGCTTATACATAATGAAGATAAGACCTACGGTTAAAGGAGTCATCGTTCGCTGCGCCACCTGCCGACTGAAAAAGGCGAAGCCCGCCGCGCCCTCTACCGGAGATCTGCCTGCGGCGCGCCTCGCTCACCACGCACGCCCGTTCACCTACACAGGAGTGGACTATTTCGGCCCACTAGAAGTCACGGTGGGACGACATAGAGAAAAAAGGTACGTCGCGCTCTTCACGTGTATGACGTCACGCGCGGTACATCTCGAGGTAGCCGCATCGCTCAGCACCGACTCTGCAATCGCCGCCCTTCGCCGTTTCATAGCGAGGCGAGGCTGTCCGACGGAGCTGTGGAGTGACAACGGCACCGCATTCAGAGGCGCCGACCGGGAGCTCTCCGCGGCGATCAAGGAGGCCGCCGCTGCACGACACATCAACTGGCGTTTCCTGCCCCCGGCCGCTCCTTTCATGGCCGGGGCATGGGAGCGTATGGTGCGCACCGTCAAGGAAGCCCTGCGCGCCACTCTGCACGAACAGCGCCCCAGCGACGAGACCCTGCAGACACTGCTCGCCGAAGCCGAAGCGACCGTGAACTCCCGTCCACTCACCCACGTGGCGGTGGGCCCGGACGACCCACCTGCGCTCACACCCAACATGATCCTGATTGGGCCCGACTGTCATACTCCGGCCCCCGGCGCCTTCAACGAGTCCGACCTAACTGCGCGTCATCAGTGGAGACGCGCCCAACAGCTCGCCGACACCTTCTGGCGCCGCTGGGTGCGAGAGTACCTACCGCTACTGCAAAACCGGCGGGAGCCCTCCAACGTCGGCACCCCTCCTGTCATCGGCGACGTGGTCATCATATGCGACTCGAACCTACCTCGCAACACCTGGCCGCGCGGACGAGTTACGAAGACCTACCCCGGCAAGGACGGAGTTGTTCGAGTTGTGGACGTCACCACCAGCAAGGGACACGTTCTGCGAAGGCCCACCAAGAAGATCGTCGTTCTACCAGTAAGATCGCAAGGCGACGGCGGGAGAAATGTTCACGACGAAACGATTCGTTTATCTGTATAATAGCACCTATAACGTAAATTAAGTAATTCATAAATGATTAATGTGAAGTTCTGAAAATGGTGTAGTTCAAAACGCATGTTCGCAGATAGCAGGACTTGCTCCTTATAGGTGCGCCAATAGGACGATCGCATTTCTTCCTTTTGTCAAGTGTGTTTTACGAGATTAAGAATAGTTTATTTTAGTTACGTAATAATGTTTAGATTGTAGTATATTTTCTCTAGTTAACCTTTATTAATAAAAATATGATGAATGGCCTATTTATTAACCTGAAATACATAGAAACATCCCGCTCGCCTTCCGCTATGCGACTGCAGACGACAGAGGCGAGCGGGGCAGTTTATATATGACCGAGGCGGGAGGCGAGGTAGAATAAAAGAGCGCCCGCGCCGAGAGCGGCGCCACTCGCTTCCCGCTCTCCCTATGATGAATATTGTATGTTATTTTAGTAAGTATAAATAATATTAACTAGAAAATAAGTCGTAGTCATAAGAAAATGTGTAAATAATGACAAAAATAAAGGCGAAAGCACTTGCGGGGGTGAGGTTCGGAGGCCCAAAATGGGTTGCCCCACCTTGGATGGGTCACCCAAAAATATCGAATAAAAGACGGGCTCAAATCAATGCAAAATCACTTCCGACCAAGCTTCCGATCCAGCCTAGAAAACAAGCAACGAAGAAGAAACCTGAAGCCTCCGAACCTTACTGCAAGCTTAAGAAAATCAGCGACTTTTCCTTGCCGAAGCTACCCTGCTGACGTCACCATCCCTACGGCGCCATCCGACATTACCATCGTCCATCACCACCCAAGTTATACAGTCCACCCTAGTGGGGTCTATGCCCCACATAAACCATTTTTAATTTTAATTGTAAATGTATTTACAACTTCAATAATTTAAAAAGCATATGAATCTTCAATGTGTAAGATTTTTAAGTTGAACAAGTGATGAAAAAGTTAGCCATTTTTGGATAGGTTGACATGCAAATGCAAACAACAGCATTTTGATATTTATCTATAGATAACTTCGTCATAAACATTAAGATGGGTTGACAACAGCAACAATACAATTATTTACATCATGTTTATCATAAGTTTGACGTAAATTAAGTAAGGGTTATCTATCACTTAAGAATATTATCTCATTCAATTTTTTTTAATATGTCATGCTTTTTCTTCTTTTCATATGTCAATGCACTATCTTGAAAAGTCGTTAATATTTATAACATACGTATAATAAAACTAATAATTAAAGAAGGCCATACACCGATCGTGTGTGGATTGGATACAGAGGACTCACATGGAGACATAGGCCACTCAAGAAGTCATGTCACGAATTGTGAAAAACAGGTTTTACCATAGAATTCACCTACCCGTTAGCTATAAAAACCATTTTCTTAATCGAATTTTATTCGAAGCAATAAATAAGTGTCATATTTACCTCACCTCTCTCACTAACAACAGTATATTGACTTCACTAAAGAGTGTCGAAATTAAATCAACCCCACTTCCTGTGACACGCGGCATGCCCCAGGGATATGGCTGCTCCTAAACATTTTATATAGTGCAGACATCTCAAAAAGCAAAACACGATGTCATATAAGTGGTGTATATGCCCATGATCTGTTTATTTCATATAACTGGATGTGCTCGCAACTGCTTCCACCGCCTTATTGCATAAAATTAGATCTGAATTGAGTGATTCTGACCTCGAAAGGGGTAAGTAATCATTTATTAAGGTACTACTTGTTTTTCAAAATTCTTAACCTGATTTTTTAAGTTGCCTATAACTTATTGCTTGTACTCCGTCGATCCACCGAATGTCATGCCAATTCACGCCCACACACGATCAGTTCTACTTGATCCAATTGGCAATTCATGCCGAATGGATAATAGGCACAATGGGTAGTTAATGTAGTGGTCTTACCTGTTTGCATAGATAGCTACATAATTAAATAAAAAAAACTTTGTTGCAAGAGACAACCCTATATGTCTTGTTTGTCCACTTTTCCATTTATCAGGAACCCCTGCGTGAGGTCAACCGTGATACAACTGACCACAAGAAACTATATTCGACTTGTCAGTTCCTCGCCAGCATTTTAAAGAATCGGACATGGCAGCCAATGGAAAATTAGGTAGGTGTATATAACTCTTTCTCATTGTAAATAAAAATGTATGTATTTTCGATTTGAAAAGGCATAAAAATATTCTTTAGGAGAAAATAGCCTATGTATTAAATTTTAAGAAAGTTGGCAAAAAACACTATCATATACATATAATACTTTGGGTAAATTACTAAGATAACTACTAAGTTTTGTTATGGTTATCTTTCATAACACAAGCAAGAAATTTAACGACACTAAATATAATGATTACATTGTATTTTGTGTCGATATTACAAACAAATTTCTCCCTATACGATTTTCAGTTTAAAGTCTAACATTTAGAGTGTATTAATTGGGAAATTTAAAGTTTGTGGTAGGTTGACGTGCTCTTGTCCGTACATAGGAACGTAAGGTGTCAATGAGAAAGTATATCTTATAAAACTGAAAAAATGTAGGTAAACTTATATTTTGTAACTTAAGTGGATTAAAATGAATGCTACGGGCACCAACAGTTCATTGCCTTTCGAGCATACATAATATACATATGCTCGAGAAAAAATTCTTTAATGCTGATCCTTCTCGATGACTGGTAATTCACAGATAGGAAAAGCTAAGCGTTATGCGTTTGTTTTTCTCTTTTCTAGCTCTACTCAGTGTGTCAGATAAGACGGGGCTAGTGCCTCTAGCCAAATGTTTATCGGGAATCGGCCTAGGCCTAGTTGGAAGCGGTGGCACGGCAACGGCGCTTCGCAATGCAGGTCTCAAAGTTTTGGACGTATCAGACATCACTGGGGCGCCAGAGATGCTTGGAGGGCGAGTCAAGTCCTTACACCCGGCTGTCCATGCTGGTATATTGGCTAGGTACGTGAAAAATCAGTCGTAATCAGTCATTTTGTTGTCTTTTAAGATGTAACCACAAATTTTACGTAAATGCTATTACCTAGTAGGTCACTTGCTATATTTCAAAATATATCCACAGGTTGACAGACTCTGACCAGGCCGATATGAAACGTCAAAAGTTTGATATGATCAGTGTAGTAGTATGCAACCTTTACCCTTTCGTTCAAACTGTATCACAGCCAGAGGTGACGATTGGCGACGCTGTAGAAAATATCGATATTGGTGGAGTGACATTACTGCGTGCGGCGGCTAAGAACCATGACAGAGTGACCGTTGTGTGCGATCCCAGTGATTATGATAAGGTCATTGAAGAACTCAAGCAGACAAGTGACCATCAAACCTCCTTAGAGACCAGGTATAAAAAAACTGCAATTGTAAATGTTTATGAACTGATAATTTCAGAAATGTCAACCCCTTTCCTTAAGCTGGTGGTCATTATTAGGTCAAACACGTCCTCGGTAAGGTCTCGCAGTTTCTTGCGACAAAATCAGTCAATTGATGAAGGAATGTTGTAACAGCTGCTTTCCCTCTATAAGCAATTTCAAAGATATCAGTTTAAAATATACCGATACAACAAATCTCTTCACAATAACTGTTCTTTTTCTAACTTTATTACCATATGCCTAATTAAAAATAAAAATGTTTTAGGCAAAAGTTGGCACTGAAAGCTTTTACACATACTGCTGAATATGATCTTGCCATCTCGGACTATTTTCGGAAGCAGTATTCCGCTGGTCAATCGCAGCTTACACTCCGATATGGTGAGTATTAGGGTCGGCTCTCTTTGCACGATTTTTCTTTAAGTATTCTATCATTTTGTGTATTTATTTTTTCTGTGATTATGATTACTTTAAGACTTTCAATGATTGCTACATGTAAATTAAACGTTAACTTATATTAGACTCCGCAAGTTTAAAATAATATCATTAAATATACTTACTTTTTACGTTTCCCTTTACAAATATCATGAGCAAAAACTACTATTTTGTCTGTCACTTCATCGTCAGCATTGGTGTCGACGCAGACCAAACGATAATTTTATTTATTTATTTAAATTGTTGGAAAATTTACAGACAAATATCATATACTAAATTGTAATCAGTATCTAATGCCAATGCCATTTATAATTTAATTTATGGTAATTTTTGTGGTTTGCTGGAACCGCTTTTCCCCACTATATACGTTTAGCTTAAGTTTTCAACTTTGGTTGGCTCACATCACTAAGCAGCATTTTGATTTCTTTGTTAGCCATAAAAACTCGGAAACTCTTTATTTTTAAATGTGTCTTCTTGATATTTGTGGAAACCTGCGCCTCTTTGGTAAAATGACTTAGATATCATGAATATCAATATATTTTATACATACATTAAAGGATGGGTTTGCTTATTTTAGTTGGTTTATAATATTGTATGACAAATTATATTATTGTTTGACAATGCGCAGGAATGAATCCTCACCAGAAGCCGGCTCAAGTATTTACTACTCGCGACATGTTGCCCCTAACAACTTTGAATGGGTCCCCTGGCTTCATCAACTTGTGTGACGCGCTCAACGCGTGGCAGCTCGTCAAAGAACTGAAAGAAGCCATAGGCCTTCCTGCCGCCACTAGTTTTAAGCACGTGTCCCCAGCTGGTGCAGCTGTCGGTCTCCCTTTGACGGAAGAGGAGGTACTTTAATTAACTTTATCTACACTGATACTATAATACAAAGATTCTAAAACTGAAAACAAAATGCTTATGACAAACATTACGTACAGGCCAAAAATAATAAAAAAAAAGTTTAATTACGATACAGGTCTTGTATGGACACCTGTATCATAATATAACTTTTTAATCATAACGATACACCTATACAACCTCCAGCTGGACCAAGGAGGTTGAACCTCTACTTTAAAAAGGTTTCAATGAACGAGTCCGCGACGACGCAACACGCATGCGCAATCGATGTTTGCACCTTGGCGCCAACATTTGATATTTAAAAAATCTTTTCAATATTCAGCGTTTTATTTGCAATATTGTTTTTCGTATTATAGTATGAGAGTAGATAAAGTAGTGTATGACACTGTACATAACTTGGTCTTATAACACTCGTGTGATACTATAAAAAACTCGCCTACGGCTCGTTTTTTTAAAACACACTCATGTTATAAGAACCCTTATTATGCAACAGTATCATAATAGTAGTTTATGATACTGTTGCATAATAAGGGTTCTTATAACATGAGTGTGTTTTAAAAAAACGAGCCGTAGGCGAGTTTTTTTATAGTATCACACGAGTGTTATAAGACCAAGTTATGTACAGTGTCATACACTACTTTATCTACTCTCATACTATATTACGTAAAACAATGTTGCAAACAAAACCAAACTTTGTTTAAATATTGAAAAGATTTTTTAAATGTCAAATGTTGGCGCCAAGGTGCAAACATCGATTGTGAATGCGTGTTGCGTCGTCGCGGACTCGTTCATTGAAACCTTTTTAAAGTAGAGGTTCAACCTCCTTGGTCCAGCTGGAGGTTGTATAGGTGTATCGTTATGATTTAAAAGTTATATTATGTTACAGGTGTCCATACAAGACCTGTATCGTAATTAAACTTTTTTTTTTATTATTTTTGGCCTGTACGTAATGTTTGTCATAAGCATTTTGTTTTCAGTTTTAGAATCTTTGTATTATAGTATCAGAGTAGATAAACTACTATTATGATATATAAAAGTATGTGTGTGTTAGCTCCGATGCACGACTGAAGTTAAGAGCGATTGTCTTTGACACAGAAAATAATATAACGAAATTTATAAAATAAAAGTGTAAGTCGCGCACGATAGGTTGCGTTGTCATTCGGTCACAAAATTTTACTTTTCATATTTTATTCATACCGGACGCCTTATATGCAATAATACGATAGGATAAAGAAATGTATAATTATTATTATACGCCTGCGCACACTTTGCTTTACTTCAACCTAATAATTAATTAAAAATCCAAACAAAATACACATACATGAAGATTGTAAACAAAAACTTTACTTCATTAACTGTTCAAAGTGTAGACGATTTCTCTCTAAAAAGAGTCTTGCCCGTTTACGAACATTGTCTTTAATTTTATTACTTTTTACTTCGTCAAATGTACGGATTATTTTTATTTTTAAGTTCTCGAGGCTTTGGGCTCCCTTCACATAAACCCGCCGTTTAATTTTGTCCCACAAAAAAGTCACAAGGCGAGAGGTCTGGTGATCAGGTTGACTTACGCCGAAGCGTCTTGCTGCGTCATTCGTACTTGCTCTGGGATTTCTATTAAAGAAATCTCTGGGATTTCTATTAAAGAAATCAAAGAGTTCGTCTTCGATTCCAAATGCAAGCCAGCTTATACCACCAGCTCCGGCGTATTATGGCGTCGTGAATTATCCGTGGTCAAGTAAGAGTTGATTCTCTGCCGAAACCATTTGACGATTCAGTGTTCTATCATATACGAAACCACCATTTAGAAGACGAAGGAAGAATGTCCGCTTCGTCCAGTGCCTGGGCGCCGTTTAAGCTTGCTCCACTTAGAAAGTAGCACCGTACCATCTCGTAATCTTGCGGTGTGAATACATTTCGTTAGCTATTTAAATTAAATAGGGAAACGCAAGTTATGCGTCAGCGTCGCGGGAGGTTGCCGAATGATTAATTCTATTGCGCAGATTGCGCGGCGCATAGCTGTGACAATGTGAATGTACTTTTTTCACTCTTGCACGTTTTAGCTACCTATTTTTTTTTCAAATGAAGTGTTTGAATGATATTTTGTGCCTAGAAAAAAATTGGATGGTGTTTATAAAATGACCTTGTACATAGACACATAAATAACCTATATTGTTATGTATGCTTGCTGTATCTTGATTTTTGCTGCAGTGTGGGCAACTTGATCTCTAGAGCTCCTGTAGTTAACAATGTTAACATATTTCTATTATCTTAGGCTGTACCAGTATTATAAAGAGAGAGAGGGCATATTTTGTAAATGGGTACAGTCCAGAACCACTGAAACTATTTAAACGCGTTGTTGTGGGTCAGTTATTATAACTTGCAATAATTTTTAAACCTTTCCTAAGTTGGAACAAATCCAGAAAAATTAAAAATAACATCAAAATCGGTTGAGTAGTTTCAGAGTTCATCATAAAAACACTGACAGAATTTTTTTATATACCTAGTCCGGTCATAAATTCGGTTAAAAATGAAAATGCAATTTTTAGAAAGTAATGTTATATTACTAGAACTTATATGTACATATTTATTAAGGTCTCAGCAAAAAAAATCTATTCGAAATATCCACTTTTGGCTTTTATACAGGCCTTTAATCTGTCTGGCCACGAATCTATATAGTCCATTGAAATGTTACAATTTAAAGGCCAAACTGAACATTTTTTAGTGGACGCAATTTTATTTATGGGACATGTAGGGGGGGTCAATACAAGCTTAAACCCAAGTTTGTGGGGTTGGCGCCCTTGTCCCCCAGCCGCCATCTTGGAAAAAGGGTTAAAACACGTTTTTTACTATATCTCCAAAACTATGCATTGTACAGAAAATTTGTAAAGACATTTTGTAGCAAATCGCTTTGCCTACAATTATTTTTATAAAACTTTTTATCATAAACTTAAAATTTTATAAGTTATAAGCAAAAGAATTCAAAAAAAATCGTCAAAAATTTCCCTGATAAAATTGATAATTAATAATTATTGGCTCTCATCCCATGATTTTACCATAGATCGTCGTGAATTAATCTGTATAGCTAATGGAATAGTTGCATCTGTGAGTGTGCTCTGGCAGAGATGGGTTTTGCAGAGATCGCAGGATTGAGATGCAGCAAGTGCAGTAGAGACAATGACACTATCTGCATCTGATTCAGCCTGGCCAACACCAAAACCCATCTCTGCCAGAGCACTCTCACAGATGCAACTATTCCATTAGCTTTACAGATTAATTCACGACGATCTATGGTAAAATCATGGGATGAGAGCCAATTATTATTAATTATCAATTTTATCAGGGAAATTTTTGACGATTTTTTTTGAATTTTTTGCTTATAACTTTTAAAATTATAAGTTTATAATAAAAAGTCATATAAAAATAATTGTAGACAAAGCGATTTGCTACAACATATGTCTTTTCAAATTTTCTGTGCAATGGATAGTTTTGAACACATAGTAAAAAACGTGTTTTAACCCTTTTTCCAAGATGGCGGCTGGGGGACAAGGGCGCCAACCCCGCAAACTTGGGTTTAAGCTTGTATTGACCCCCCCTACATATCCCATAAATAAAATTGCGTCCTCTAAAAAATGTGCAGCCAATGTAACATTTCAATGGACTAATAGATTAACGCACTATTTCCATAGGAAATTTCGCCACTGCTTGCTCCAGAGATTATTAAGCGACTCGATGTCGCCGTGACTTCTATAAGCGGGACATGTCCTCTAAAACTGACTATAATTTGTAGTCTAAAGGGTTGAGGTCTGGGCTAGATGAGGGCCAGTCTTCAGCTCTTATAAAGTCCGGAACGTTGGTTTCAAGCCAGGCTTGGGTTGTTCGTGCCTTGGGACCAGGTGCAGAGTCCTGCTGGAAAGTCCACGGTACATTTTTAAAAGTGTATTGTTGAGAGGTTTCACAACACGATTCAAGAATGTTTCTTGATACACTTTTGCTGAAGTTTTCACAAAAATGTAGCTTTGCGACGATTGTGTACCTAATTGTTAAGATTAATTTAGGGCATGTCTGATTTAGGGCATGTCCTGTATATCGACGATAAGCACCGAGCTTCAGATCTTGTTTAATAATACGCGACAGAATCCTAGCGGGAATCTTTATTTCTCGCGATAAGATTTTTTGCTTCCTAATGGGATTTCGACGAATTCTACATTTAACAGCACTAAATTTCTTTGTAGTTCCAACAGCACGCGGCCGCCCCTTTCTTTTTTAGTCTTCGACAGAAGAAATGTTGTTGTATCTGTTGATAGTACGATATACGAACATGCGGCTGATACCAAGCTTTTGAAGTGTCTGCAATATAACTGACGGCTCCATACCCACTTTGTGCAAGGCGATCACTGCAATCCTATTTTATGATAATGAACACAAAAATATAATTATGTAAAATGGCGTGAAATCAAAAGAAGTTTTAAAATAATAAACGCGTTCCAAATTCAAAATAATTAAAAAATTTAAAAAAGAAAAGGTTTTATGTAACAGTATTTATGGCCAGACTAGATATAGATTTAACCTATCCAGCATTGGATAAATATACTGTTATTAACTGCCGTGTCTTAGGATTAAAGTAGAAATCTGAAATCTTTTCAGGCAAACGTATGCATGGTAGCGGATTTGCTACCTAAGCTGACGCCAATAGCTAACGCATATGCCCGTGCTCGAGGTGCGGATCGTATGAGTTCCTTCGGCGATTTTATCGCTTTATCAGACATCTGTGATGAGATCACTGCAAAAATTATCTCCAGGGAAGTATCCGATGGTATTGTTGCTCCAGCCTACACGAAGGAAGCTCTGGAAATACTTAAAAAGAAAAAGGGAGGAAACTACTGTGTGTTACAAGTGAGTTTTGTTCTTTATGCAATAAGGCATATATTAATATTTTTTGGGTAAATAATCTTTACAACCTGAAAATTATATTGTAACTTATGATAGCTCTTTAAGTTTTTTTTTACAATTAAAACTAATTTGAATTATACAAGCTTTTTATATAATAACGAGTTTCCCAAAAGTCCTAGAGGTTCTCTAAAGACCTATTAGAAAACCTTGCATTTAATTTACTACTGATTAGGTGATAGGTAAAAAATGTTGAACCAATCTGAAAAACTTACATTTCACTCACACACATGAAGTTTATTTTCATTTACCATATTTACCTTTATCTCCTCAGATGGATCCCAATTACGAACCTAATCTATTAGAGCAGAAAACAATCTTCGGCCTCACGTTAGAACAGAGACGGAACGATGCTAAGATCACACGCGAAATGTTCAACAACGTAGTCACACAAAACAAGGCGTTGCCAGAGAACGCCCTCAGGGATCTCACTGTGGCCACCATTGCATTGAAGTACACTCAAAGTAACTCAGTCTGCTATGCTAGAGATGGACAAGTAAGTGTTTTTTGTTTATTATCCACGTCATGTGCAATTAATATCTGAAGCCCGCGTGTCACTTTACAATTATGAAACTATCTCGTTTGAGTTAATTTTTAAATTTAGATGTTATTTTCTTAGTATTAAGGTCTAAGCTTAAAAAAAGTGAATAATAAGTTAGTTAATTTCGGCACACATTATACATTTAAATAAAACTACTTAATCCTGACATTTTGACTCCTTTACAGGAGCCGTGATCACAGTATGACTAAGATAGTGGTTATCATACATCTTCCTCCTTACCGTCTCAATACTTTAATAGGGAATGTTCGTAACTTTTAAATTTGTACTAATCAAAATTTTTTTATTACGAACTTTTATTTACTTTAACCTGTCCCGGTGTCTGCAATGAAATCTTGCAAGTTATATTTGACCCACTTCCCGGTTTTCGATTGAGCTGAAAATTTGCATGCATGTGTATATTGTGTGATAATGATAATGCAATATTATGATAATATGCAGCTGATCTAATGCTGGACACAACCCCAACGAGTTTGGGCTCGATGGTTCGTTTTATTTAACTTTTTCTCGATGGTTCGTTTATATAAAACATAAATTATGCCCAAAGGCCTCAAATTATTTGTTTTATTTAAATGTGTAATGTGCGCGGAAATGTAAGAACTAAATATTTTTAGTGTTCGATTCCCGCCTGAGAATTCACTTGTGAGCCGAGTTGTTTTTATTCCAGTATTTTTTATTAAGATAATTTATCAAAAAAGGTTTGCAATGTACGCGTTTTTTAAGGTTATAGGTATCGGAGCTGGCCAGCAGTCCCGTATTCACTGTACCCGGTTGGCGGGCGGCAAGGCGGCGCTATGGTGGGCGCGTCGGCACCCACGCGTCACCGCCATGAAGTTCCGTGCCGGCGTCACGCGCGCCCTCGTCTCCAACGCCATAGACAATTACGTCAGCGGAACTGTTGGTGAGTGACGTCGTAATGTGAACTAGTATAATGCAGCAGCAGCTTTACTGCTCCGTACTTATTTTGCAGCCTTTCTCGCTCTGTTTTGAGGATTAAGTTTTTTATGTAATAGAAAGGGATGGAGCAACGGGAAAATTGTGAAGGACAAATGTAAATGTAGGGACATCCTAAGCGATCCCCCACATGACCGATAAACGTATCGATTAATTCGGCGGTTTTCATCGGAATTAACACACGCAATAAATTATTGGTCCTAGCTACTTAAACAGTCGTCTTATAAAAATAGTTTTGTTAATACGATTTCATGGCTGAAATTATAAAGATACTCTCTCTCCAATTTTTGTTGGAAGAAACCGCTTTAATTTGTGACGCGAGGAAGAATAAGTTTTATATTATTTACCGTTCGCAGGGTCAGATTTACCCCTAGAGCAGTGGAACTCATTGTTCGAAGATTCGCCACCATCGCTGCTGACCGAAACGGAGCGTAATGAGTGGCTCCAAAAGTTGGACAAGGTCGCCTTAGCATCTGACGCTTTCTTCCCGTTCAGGGATAATATCGACAGAGCTGTACAGGTATGTTACAGTTCGTTTTCAGGGCGTGACGCCTTTGTTTGCATAATTTAGTCTAGTTTGGACAGCACGCAAGCAATTCGGCAGACAGTCAAAGATCAGACTCGCTGGATTTGATCTTATTTTGCAAACAACCTACGAACTATTCCGTACAGGTAGAGCATCACTAGGGCTTCCCAATTCTCTCCCATGTATGTGTACTTTTTTTTACAAGATATGATTGGTCACAGAGACATCAATGACTATTCTATTCGGGATATTATCAAATTAGTATGATGTTTCATTAATCACCTCTATCTATTAATGGATGGCTTGTGAAACTAAAACCCTGCAGGGTGGTGAGTTTAAACATTATCATAGCTTTCCTTTGGAACTTCTTCGACATTCGGCAAAATTATGTAATTTTAGTAATTTTACTTAAATTTTTAAACAGTTCAAAAATTTTTTGCTCAATAGTACCTATCCAAATTAAACATAATTGTTTTTATTTATTCAAGCTATATTATTCAACTAATCTAGAAAAAAGTGCTTATATTATGAATTAATGTCTTTGTGACCAACAACCTCTTTTAAATCAAGGTTTGTCAAGGACTAACCCATATGAAGACTGATGAATTCATGAAGCACGGAGTAGCTCAATTTATTTTTTTTCGTCATCAACCAAATAGCGACACATCAATTGTTCCATGACCTTCGCAATCTTAGTCAAGCGCGCTGATGACTGCGCCGTATAGCTATACTATACTAATATACGTCAGTCTCACACCGTTAGATCAAATTACAACAATGATGCAATAAATAGTACCAAATTTGTATTTAATAACATTTAAAGAACAAGATTGATATCTTTAAAATATTTCTTTTTCAATGTTGTATTTCTTTATATTTGAGAGTTATAAACACAAAAAAGGATGAACTAAATCTTTAAAAACAGAAGTGTAGTGATCTACGCGACTGCCTCGATGGCAGTAATTGCCTTTCTTTAATTTATTTATAGTCGGTGTTGTTAGATCAAATCATCTTGTGAATGCGCCAAAGAAAAAACATGTTTTTCTAGTGGCGAAGCTGTTTATAGTCTTATTTATTTATACTGTACACTTATTTAATGAAAGCAAATTGGGTAAATAAAATATAATATTAAGTGCTTTTGTCTTTCTTACAAAATGTCTTAAGTAATATACCGTGCTTTTCTGCGGGGACCTAGAAATGGCTACCTGTATTTTTTTTATTAATTTGTTAAATTATAGCTGATGGTCCCTCCATCTTCCATGTAATTTAATAAAAGAAATTAAAAATCTGTGATTGAATGATTTGCGATGCGACACTCGTAACTGCTCTAATAATGAAGTAAGATAAATGAATCTTAATACTTTTTTATTTTTTACAGTGCGGTGTACAATATATAGGAAGTCCATCGGGATCGAACAACGATAAGGAGGTAATTGCTGCTTGCAACGAACACAAGATCGTTCTCGCGCACACCAATCTCAGATTGTTCCACCACTAATAAGGGTGAATCTCTAATGATATGAAACATCCAAATAAAACTGAAGAATCTCTCCTACTTTCAAATAGAACTTTATTTAAAAGATAACAGCCTAGCTTTTCATCGTTATATATTCTAAACGCTCATTACCTTACAGCCTATTCATCCTTACTTGTCCTAGTAGGTAAACAATCTTGGCACTCGTTTTTATTGAAAATGCAGCATTTAAAATCAACTGATAACTAGATTCAACAGGTTTCAGTCTATAATAACGATTCATTGTAATAGATTATTTACTTTGTTATTATTTCATTTTTAAATGGGTGATTTTGTTAAAAAGTTGTGCCAAGATTGTTCACAAAATAGGACAAGTTAGAATGAACAGACTACATATTATTTTTTTATAAAATATTGATTGTAATTAACTAGTAAATGTAGCAATATTATTGATTTTTCATTATTAATCAGTTTATATTATATTTAGTTCTTACACTTCCGCGCACATTACGCATTTGAATAAAAACACTTTTTAACTGGTTTTGCGCATAATTGAGCGAAGCTCTCTTTTAGGCAACGCACAAATTTCGCTTGTCTCCCTCCTGCTATTTAACGGTTCAACCGATTGAAACGGATTTTGGCATGAACATACATGGTTATAACCTGACGGACATAGGCTATGTAAAAAAAATATTGACTTTATCATGGAGGAATAATCACCGAAAGAAAAATTCAAAAGATGATCACGGCCAAACCGCTGATAATACAATTATGAAATTTGGCGCTAAAACTCAGATAGTGGTCGTGACTAATGTGCAAAAAAAAGTTTTGAAATCGGACATACCATCAAGGAATAATCATCCTTCAAAAATCTAATTCAAAACCTTTGAAAAAAGTTCACATGCAAAATAGAATTTTTCAATTTCAAATGTAAAAAGTCCGGCGAAGCCCTTTTCGGTTCATCTTGTTTCGCCTGTATTTTCAGTCATCGATTTAGTACATTTCTAGAACATTTTTGGATATTTTTTGTGATTAAATAGTTGAACTAAATTTTTGAACTTCGGGGCTACATTTTGATACAGGTATTTTTGGTTGCAACTGAATAATGGCTCGAATAGCTTCACTCAGTATTTGCAAACAGCAGCATGCATTGCAGACCTAGTTTATTTTGTATTTAATCCTGACGCTTCGACTCCTTTACTAAGATAATGGTTGTCATATATTTTCTACTACCTTCACAATATTTTAGTCGGGCACGTTCCTAATTGTTATTTTTATTTATATAAATCAAATTGTTTAATTTTACATTTAATTTAGTTATTAAATTTTCACTACGATGACATTGTAAACTACTGAGTCTACTACCAGTTCGGAATTCGGAAACTACCAGGCCCTTCCGAAAAGAACTGGCGAAAGAAACTCGGGCAGGGGGCCGACCTCCATCTTACTGTTATTATTTGCTAAAAGAGCTAACTACGTCACCAGGTCTTGCAATGTGTGTCTTTGGAGGTATTATGGAGTCGAAACGTCAGGATTAAATATAAAAGAAATTATGCGCAAAATCCGTAAAAAAGTATTTTATTCAATAAGCGTTTATTGCATTAACAATATCGATTAACGCCATTACGTGCTGTGAAATAAAAATAATCTCCTATTAAATTGTAGCAATAAAAGTGAATTTGATGATTTTGGGTAGGAATATAGATAGATATCATAGAGGCAGGAATCCAATCACGTCATTTCATATTTTACTGGCAACTTATTTTGTATAGAATCTTCCTTACAACCCTATATGCATTAAATTGTGATACATTTTATAAAACCTGTTAGAAGATGATAATACTTCAAAAATACGTATTTTAGATAAATATATTGTTATATGATCTGTTATATACAATTAAAAATAAATAACATACGTGATTTAATGATGTTTAAAATGTATTATAAGTTCAAATTATTTAGAATAAGAAAATACGAGCTTATACCTATAAGTAAAAGACATGTATTTTGTTATTTTACGATACATTCCTTGTTATGAAAAGATGTTATAAACATATTTCGAATTGAAATGTCTAACATGTTATATTAAAACTGTTAATTGTTCCTTTTTGTTGTTCATAAAAGAATAATACCACGTTTCCTAGCACTTTTGAAAGTGTACATTACCTTTGTGCCTTATTGCTAAGTTTATTCAAGTATTTTTTGAAATATATACATTTACTACGTTACGTCTTCTTTTTTTACATTATTAGCAAAGAACAAAAATGTTTATTGATCTGTGAATCATATAAATCAATAAATCTATCACAAAGGTCAAAAATAAAATATTTTTAAGAAATTTTATGTCTGCCGATTGACCACACTTTTCCTTATTAAGTTCTTACAGTTTTGATTCCATTCATTGAAATTAAACGCGTTTATTCTCATCTCAGCCAAAAGAGTCCTTGTAGAATTTTCCCATAACTCCACACTTGGTGGCCGGGTTGGAGATCGCAGGAAAAGTCCATAATTCGGAAAAGTGTATACCTCCAGTAGCCGATAATCAAAAGTAACATGAGAATCAAATCATCGCTACGACTATGGAAAGGCTTATACTAACAAGTCGAGCAAACATTCATTTTCATGTGTTTGTAAAAAAGAAATGTCTTAAATGTTGTTTTACTTCTTATTTTCGAATTTCACCATGTATAACAGTCACAGAACAGTAAAAAAAAGAGTAGAAGTCGCAAGTCGGCGGTATACTCGGTCGGGATCGCAAACTACGCGAACCAATATAGCAAAAAAAATAGAAAAATGCCAATTCACGCTGTTTTGGGGTGTCTAATGATAGTCTAAGGGCCTTTTTTATCCGAATGAGGCATAACGTACCAAAGGTTATTCATATTTTCTGCCTTTTTCATTAAAATTGTAAATTAATTATATTGAGATCTTGGAAATTAAAAAATAAAAATATATCGACCTTATTTTTTATTTTTCTAGAAGTTTCCAAAACATCTACAAATTATTGAAAGCATGCTTTTCGTCATTGCCACTGCTCAATTATAATGCACATGATATACGTAATAATAATTTTATTGCTTAATTTTGTAAAAGTTATTACACAATTATTAAGGTTGCCAATTTAAAAAAAAGTGATTTAATGGATATGATTTTGAAAACTATTTTGGAAAGCAAAACCACATTGACCATAATGTAATTGTAATGAAATCCATAAAACAAACAACAAGAACTTCCATCTTTGATAGGTTAAATTTTAACTATTTTAGTTTCATTCTTAATAGGCATTTTTATGATATTAGCAACAAAAATAGGTTATCAATATTTGTCAACGGGACTTTTTATGATTCACGCAGTCAGAGGTTTTTGGTTCTTCCCCTGAGCCGACTCTCATGCATGACATCATGTGACCTTGAAAAATCAATGCTGCCATGTTATTAAATTTTACCAATGTACTAGGTAAAAATATAAATATTCACATTGTAGAAGGAATTATTTCTTAAATTTTTTATTAATAACATGATGTACGTGCTACTTCCACCGTAGTTGTAAATCCTGCTTGAAAGTTGATACTGTTAAAATTCCAAAGAGACTGAAAAGATGACTTTTAAATTACAAAATACAACATCTTAAATATTGATAGTGGCGCATTTAATTCTTTTCCACTTCATAAAGTGAAAAGTTAATGTGGTTTCCATTGTTTATTACAACAACTCAATGTTAACTTATCGAAAAAAAAAATCAATTAACCTCTTTTGTATTATACGAAATAATGATAATTCAGTGATAATAATTCAATTCATAAAAGTACCTATGCAATTTTTCATCAGTGTTTTCTTATGACGCTATCACGTAAAATTATCGTCCGTAAACTGACTTTACAGACAACCAATTTTTTTATCTGATTTTATACTAGATATGGCCATTAACGTTACCAACATACCTTATTCCGCTATGTACGTGTAATTCGTTTAAAGTCAACGTCTGATTTGATTTTTTGCAGGATTTGTTAACTTTATTTTATATTTAAAGAAATTACTAAACACAGCAATGAAATACCTATTTCCTCAGATTATAAAACAAAAGGCAGATAGACCGCACGGAACAATAATGTGAAGCCACGCTTGTAGACATGTGTGCGTGACAGCACTATAGAAACACGTAGCCTCGGTGTGCGTTACGGTTGCCAGGATAATAACAAAATTACTTAGTTACAGTTACAGAGTTGGTTTTGATTTTTTTTTAACTAACCGACGACCGTTTTCGGTGAAGTAAACATTTTCTTCTTTGAAATGCGTTGAACAGACAACACAAAATTTTGATGGTAGCCAACCGGTATGGGTATGAATAGAAATATTTTGTGGATTTATAGCAGCCATTAGTAAAGTCGTGATGAGTCTTTATTGTTTTTGGCTATATATATATATATATATATATATATATATATATATATATATATATATATATATATATATATTTACTTTATGTTGGCGAATCGACGGATGTACATACCTAATTATTATAAGAGACAAAACATTCAGTAGTTTTAGTAATGAAGTCACATAGAAACGGACACACATACATACAAACACACCAACCAACAAGCGAGACAAACAAAACACTATTATCGAAATAAATATTTGTATAAATCGATAATCCTGTTTCCAATACATATTTCCCAACTTAAGGGCAAATGTTTAAAAATAAACTAGCAACACCGGCAGATTTTTGTTAAGGTTTTGTGTTCCAAGAGTTCACTAAAAATAATCACGTAAAATAATATCTAAATAGACAAATAAATCAATATTTACATATGAAAAGATACTCCATCTTCTTTCTTTTGTTTTTGGGATCAATTTTTGCAATGTTTGAAAACACAAGACGGCATTATTCTCAAAAATATGAATATTATCTGTGACGTACTAACGATGCGACGCTTCGTGACGTACTGACTCGAGATTGTATTCGCTTTTGAATTTGTATTTGCTTTGTTGGCTTCACTTTCGGTGTTCCGCACGGTCTATCTGCCTTTTGTTTTATAATCTGAGCCTATTTCTTTTCTGTGACACGGCACTTCTCTATTGGGTGGAAAGGTTTTCAAAGGTAAACCTATCGACGATCTAGTCAAGGTCACCGATCTCAAGCAGATCCATTGGGAAGGCCTATGCCCAGTCGTGCTCGTCGTACAGCTGTTATGATGATAGCAGGGTTGCCACCCGTCCCGATTTTGCCGGGACAGTCCCGATTTCGAAGACATTGTCCCGCGTCCCGACGGCCTTTCGATTTGGTCCCGATTTTTGACAATGGGTGCGTACAGCCAAAGCAATCGCTTGCTAAGTGCAATAGTCGAGTGCACTCTTAGACGTATACTAGAATATAGCTATCAAGCGCTGACTTAAGGCTATAGTTTAGTATACCGTGAAATATATACTCGGACTATAGCATTTCGTAAGCGACTGCTTCGGCTGTACGCACCCAATATGCAATAGGCTCAATCAATTCATTCACGGGTACCCAACCCCGTCACGCGCCACCGCGCCATCTACCGCGCGCCGCATGTACCGCGTTCCATTGTCGCTTGATGGGAATTTAAATTTTACAGAACTTTGTGATGCTACTTCAATTATGGGATTCGATTCCGAAGAAGGATTTTCTACGGACGATTTATTTGAAGACTACAGTGTGATGAAGAATATACTACCACAGATCGAGCAAAAGCAAAGCGTTGATAAAAAATGGGTAGAAGTATTTAAAGCCGCAAAAGAGCAGAAGTTGAACGCATTATTTATTGTTGTATCTCGTGCTTTGAGCATACCTCCTTCAAATGCGTATGTTGAGCGCGTATTTTCACTAATGACCATGAAATGGTCTGATGCCAGAAATTGTTGCTCGGTATATTTGATGAAAGCAGAAATACTAATTTCTTTGAACATACACATGTCTTGATCAGACTTCATAAATAAATACAAAAATGATGTAGGATTATTAAAAGCGGCTCGTAACAACAAGAAATACGTATGGATAAATAAATCATATAAAATAAATACAAATAAAAACACAAAATAAAGTTTTGTTTTCCTTAGACTCTCTCACATGGGTCATATTTTGATAAGACCAAACTCCGAACGTCTTTGATGGATGCCCGATTGTCCCGATTTTTTTTCCTCTAAAGGTGGCAACCCTGGATGATAGGCAGTGGTAGTGGCCATTTATTCATATTTTTATTTGCAATTATAAGATTTCTTGTTAACCAATAAAAATCGGCTTGATGTGTAAAAAAAAAGTGGGTTTTTTTTTTTTTTTTTTTTTTGCCTTAAAGTCGGTTTTACGGGCGAAGATTTTACCGAAATCTTCGCGAAGACCGATCATAGTTGAGTGGGAGAGAGACGCAAGGCATTCGGCGGGCCTCTCTCTCGTTCGGTGACTCATCGTAACGTTACCGAGCGTTACACTTTTTCATAAGTGACTCCCAGCCGCAACCAATTTATAAGACGTTATCACGTCAATAATTAAAAAAGGGGACAGAGCATATAATATACTCTCTAGCGAGAGCTGGGGACTTTATTCTCAAAATTTGATAACACCGTGATAACGTATGACGTAAAGTAAAGTTGCGAACTAACTAAATGTCAAGTGCAGAGCGTACATGCAATAGAAAAGTGTTTTGTTATTGGAGTGCGGTTTCCAAATAGGAATTGATTCACTTTAAACTAAGTACATTTATTTACCTTTGACAATACTTAAAGTGAAATTAGTGCCTTTGTGATCGAAAAATATATTGATCAGAAATGTTGTATTTGTGTTTTGTATAAATAATATTGATGCCTTAACATTGCATTTGACTGGATATTGATATTCAGCTATGTCAGCGAGTGACGATACCGAATCATATAATATTGAGTCTCCATTGTCTCATTTGGATTCTCCGTACAGCTCTCCTTCTCAACAAGTACCCCAGCTAGCTTCATCAATGATCGGCCTGAGCTGTGGTGATGGTTAGTAATTATTGATTTTGTATTTCCTTTGTTTTATTAACTCGAGATGATGAAATCATGCGAAAGACTTCCACTGCTGGACAGAAGCCTTCCCTTTGAATGTCTATAATCTTTAATCTAGGTAGGCGGGTTGCACATCGCAGTAAAGGCCATAATTCAGATTAACCCGTTTGCTTTATTTGTGTGTATGGCTGTATAATGGCTTAACTGTGTAAGTACTATTCTGTACCTAATTAATACATATCTGGTTGTTCTTATAAACATTTATAGTGTTGCTCCCTTCATTGTCCAAATTCAACCAATTTGGACATAGCATCAGACTGCAATCGGATCATAACATCTCAAAACTTGTGTCTATCGTTAAGTCCTGTATGAAATTTGTTTTAATAGGAAATTATTTATAATTTTGTCAACTTAATTTTCATATTATTAGTTCTACACTTCAACTCCTATTGTACATTTAAATTAAAACCACTTTATCTGGATTTACAATGTATTTATTCTAGTTTTTTTTTAAATTCAATGCTGATGTTTTCATTAAAATGTTGGAAGGTAGCACATGTATGATCTTCCAACATTTTAATGAAACTATAACCTAAGTCATCTGTTGCTGTATAGGAGTTAAAACATCAGTATTTTACAGTTCCAAGATAGACTTTGTAAATATTTTATGAGAATATTTTTTAGCCTTTAGCTGGACATTTTTGTCATGCAAACATATCTTGGGTTTTGCTTAAATTGGATAACGAAAGGTTAAAGTGTAAATATATATCTCTTCATACTTTCAAATGAATTAAAATTGATACTGTGTTGATTGATATAGCAAATGTTTGTCTCTCATTGTTCATAAAGTATAGGAAAGATTGATTTGAACAACTTTATTTTCAGATAGGCATTTATTTATAAATAAGTGATTTAGCAACAAACAAAAGTTACAAATTTTACTCAATTGGACTTTTTATGCAGGCCTTGATTTGGGGGAGGGCAGACGTGGCTACAGCCAATAGAGATAAAAAAATTGCAAATTTTTACAAACTATCCTTTCTTCCAGATTTTTTAGAATTATTCAGATGATAGAATTTATAAGAACTTTGAACAATGTTATAACAACTTTATAACCCATAATCGCAATAAATGATTTTGATTTTAAAATTTTATTCACAATCGATTAGGAGCCTCTGTTGCCCCAAGGCCTCCAGAACTCCAAATCTGGCCCAGTAATTGTGAATACTATCTTATTTCCTCACAAATTAAAAAAACAACATATTTTGTTCTTACACATCCATGCACATCACACATTTAAATAAAACAACTTTATATTGGATACTTGCGCATATTTTATATTTAATCCTGACATTTCAACTACTCTTCAAGTGCCATGATCACAGGATGACTAAGGTTAGGTCATCCTGTGATCACGGCGTGGCAGCCAAATATACAAACCAATTCAAGAATAGAATCGATTCTAACAAAAACATCATTAAATACAGGCAATCATCAGTTGTTTCAACTGCCTGCTTCAATTAACTTATAATAATAGCAATAAGATATTAATTAAGGATGATTTGAAACTGTACATTCAATGTTTGGATGACGTGATTCGTGACCTATTAACAATCAGGGAAAAGTCTTTTAGAGATTAGTTTGTCTGATGAAGCCTTAAATCACTGTGGTGTAAGAGAAAACAAAAAAGTCTTAATAACATTTAAATCAAAGAACAAACTAGAGATGAATTATATTATTATTTGTGGGAAAACTCCAGTTTCCATAAATTTTTAGTAACTTTATAATCAAATCGATATTGCATAGTTATGGTTATTGCTAACAAAAATAAATAATTCTTCTCAGAATATTGACTAATAATGGTATGAAAAACTTCCCATTTTACTGCAAATCTTATGTATGACTTGTAAAACTAAGACCGGTTATGTTATTTAGTAATGCCTTCACGTCCAAACACTAAAAATTAAAAATAAACATCAAAACTTCGTTATATTATAAAAGTATAATTTTTGGTATTTACAGGGTGTTTCTATTAAGGTGTCAAGCCGGTGTTAGGTGATAGCTGAGTACCATACCTATCGAATTGACCCCATGTATTTTCTGCGATTGTTTGTAGTTTTCCAATGGTTTTAATTATTTTTATGAAAAAGCGACTGAATGACGACGGCTTTAAAAATTATAACTTTTCTTTGAGCAAGCTTTTCTTAGTAGTCTTTTAATAAAATGCCTATTGCTTGTAGTTTTATGAGTAAAATAATCTCCTTCCTACCTTTGATACAAAATGCAAGAAATTTGATCAATAGTAAAAAGATTGGGAACAAGCAGGACAGAATGGAATTTTCAACTTTATAAATAAATCAATTAAATATCTTCCTTAGCTTCTGAATAACTTCAAAAACTGTGCGACAGCCTAAGCTTTCACAATAATATAAAAAAGGATGTACTTTGGGGCATTTTTAAAATCGGTCTCTGAAAGTGGTAATTCGGAAATCTTGTAATGTTCATATTTTATAATTTGTTATAATCTTCGCATAGTTTCGTCATTATTAAGATTAATTATCCATTTAACTTTAAGTTGAGCTCCGTTGACGGGAAAAACAATTATTTTATCACACTACTACTATTCAATAACCACTATACCACCGAGGTAGTTTAAGGTATTTATTATAAAAGGAGGGAGCAAAAATAAAACTCAAATTACAAATTATGACCGCATTTTATTTATTATTACCTATACATACATAGTTTCGATTTGATAGTAACATTTTAAAATACCGGCAGCCAATAACCTCCACATTCGCATCATCACAAAAAACTCCTTAAATTTCTGTTGACATTTTATTTAATTTTGCGCATACCTAATATAAATAAGGAAGTAATAAATGATCGTATTCAAACCATTATTTTACTATGAGCTTTAAGGGACAGAACTAGCGCATTGTGTTTGCGTCTTAGTTTTACAATATTACTTGATGCCCATAGGTCAAAAATGTCGATAAGTTTTTATGGCCATTGTTCTTGCTAACTTCCTTTCTTTAGTCGATCTGTCGTCTGTTGCTCGTGCGCCTGTGTTTGTTTGTCTATTAACTATTATTACAACATTTGACTCGTTTATTGGACTTCATTTGCTTACCGATTTGGAGTTTCGTTTCTTTGGTTTCGACGATTTTGCGCGTTAATATAATTTGAAAATAAAAATGTTTGTGAGTGTTATCATGCCACGAGATTACTAATTGCCATCGCAAGACTAAGCGCAAATTGTAATAGAGACCATTAATTTCGGGGGGGAATATCTTGAAAACTGGTCGATTGCACCTGTGTTTGCAGTTAATTATGCCGCACCTTTAAATGTATGATAGAATAGAATAAAATATATTATAAATATTTAATGAGGTATTGCAATTTTTGTACATAGATTATATTTTATAAATGAACTGTGCCGCCACAGTAAGAATATCAATTTCCTTAAACAAGTCTGAGAGAATATCCAGGCCGAAGGCTGTATATTGCGTGGACAGCTCTTTTCTGTAACACAGAAATGCTTTAGTAGCTGAGCCCCACAACAACAATCCATAAGACATTACACTATGTTAATAACAAAAATAAATTAACTTTGCCGTTTCAATATGAGTTGTTAGAAGTCTTATTGTTACTAACTGAGTCTACTTGACAAGGCCTCAATGTGAGGGTCCCATTGTCTTTTTGTCTTTTCAACCAAATCAACTACTTCATTATTCAACTTCATATGTAGATCAACCAGCCTTACATTGGGTAACGTAAATCGTAGGCACTTTGTTTTCTTTGAATTTAGCACTGAATTATTACTGGTGAACCAATGTAAAACTTTTGATAGCGTACTATTTACATCGTCAGAGCAATCATTGCGTCGAAAGACTTTGAAAACTAAGGAAGTGCCTTCTGCAAATACTGTCTCACGTAGATTTTTAACAGTGTATGGAAGCTCATAAAATAGATAAAAAGTAAAGGCTCTAATATTGATCCTTGGGGCACGCCCAGAGTTATGAGGGCTCCAGCAATCATACTCTTATCAATGACAACTTTATGAATTCTATTAGACAAATACGACTGTAATAGGCTTTTTGACGTATCACAGACATCATATAGTATGCGGTAATCAATGCAATCGAACGCCTTAGAGAGGTCGTAAAAGATGCCAATTACATTTTGCTTGCCCTCCCAAGCATCAAGTATATGTTTGATAAGTAACCCCCACACCATTCGTGATTGACTAGCTCACTACTTGGGCAACCAAACTATCTGCGGTCGGCCAGCGGAAAAACCGTGCCTCGGATACCGCTCCTCTCCGAATTTGGATATTCGATTCATTGCCCTTTGGTTGACAGCCGTTGCGGGCCGCCGCCGTCGCCATTCCCCCGTAGTAACGCCTCTGACATCTAGTATTATATTAAAAAGGGACCGTCAATATTTGTAGTTCTGCCAACAGCGACCTACACGAAACCAGTGTCCACATCACAACTATTTTTTTTACAAAACAATTTGCCCACAAAACAATGCCTTATCTTAGAATTGAGCTAGCATGGCCGTGATAAGCTTGAAGAGTTATTTAGTCTACTCCTGGTCTTTCCTAGCCTCCATAAAGCATAGGAATAGAAGTTTTACATATTATGTAACAAATTATGCGTGTTTTATTACTACTACAACTATTTATTACTACTACTTAATATTATAAATAATAGAATTTTATTATAGTTGGCCTATTTCATGTTTCTAAGAATGCGCTGACTACATTGTTTTATTGCCACTTGTCGCGTGATATGCACGTTAAACAAAAGTTTGCCATCATTTGGACAACTTAAAATAAGTGTTTTTTGTTTATGATAAGATATTTAATAAAGTGATAATGATATCTTGTTTAATTTTAATTACATACATTTTGAGCTATAAAATGTTATTATTTTGTATTTCTAAATAAAATAAAGTCAAGCAATCATATAAAACAATCATAAAAGGGGATGATTTGATTTAACTTAAACCAAATTATTAAAAGTATTTTTTTTATCCAACTCAGTATTACAAAATAACTCCTTCTCTTGCTCGAACACATGCTAAAATCCTCCAGGGCATGCTGAGGATCACGTTATCTTGTAGGTACCTCTTGCGGTAACCTGTTCCATTCTTGAATGGCGGGTTTTCTGATCTCTGACAGGGTCTGTGGGACTGTGTCGCTGGAGGTTCCAAACAGCTCGCATAGCATCTTATGCATGCTCGATCGAGTTTCAATCAGGCGAACCGGCAGGCCAATCTAATCCTGAGATATTGTACTTTCGGAGAGCGGTGTTCACTCGTTCAACTCGATTAAATCTTTCAGTCGCCGTCTATTCCAGATACGATGTCGTGATCTTCACCTATTTTAGAGTCGTCAGAAAGCTTCACCAGGCTTTCAGGTCTTGCTAATCGTTGTTGAATCGTTATTTTCGGATTCCGCTTTAAAGTTGAAGGTACTAAATATTTATCATATTACCTTTATATCTTACTCACGTAGCGATGGTTGTTTAAGTTGGAGAAACATCAGCAATTTCCAGTAATACTTACTCAAAAGAAGAAGATAGAAAATGAAAGCTCAACTTTCTCCTTTATCACTAAAATAACGACAAGTCTAAGTTTAAATAACGATAATTTTTTTCAGTATAGTTTTAAAACAAATTCAAAACTTAATGTTATGTCCAAATGCAAAAAACAGCGGTTACCTATACCAACATTTTCACTATCGTCACTATTAGAAGAAGAAAACCTCATAATCAATATTATGGATCTATCAAGATTCAAATACAAAAATATTGCAAATAATGTCTTCAGATACTTGAATAGAATATAAGAACTATGTTGAAATTTATGTCGGATGTTTTAAATAAGTAACTTGTATAATATTTTCGTGTTGATTTGCTATGCTAGCCGGTCGCTGGTTGGCTGACTTTTGCAGCTTGTATTAACTATAGTGTTAACTAACTTCTAGCTAGCGGAACTCTTACCGGGGATAATGCTTTTATTATTGTACAACATTTTACTAGCTAAGTTCACTGCGATAAGTAATTCCCTCTTACATAGTTTTATAAAGTGAACAATAATAATAAAATGGATTTATTTTGAATAAGATTAGATCCATAGTAGAATATGTCAACAACGAAATCAAAGATATAAAGCAAATCAACTACACTTTGGACCCTGAAACAAGGCAGGATAGGGTCTGCCAGATTCGCTAGTGTTGTTATAAAATTTCATAAAAGAACCAGACTCCATAAATAAACTACTTATAATAATTGAAAAGTCATCAAAGTAGACATTCAATCAAAATTAATTATTTATCTCAGCCTAAACACATCTAGTACATTAGTAGCCTTGTACTACCTTCTAAAATGTGAATGGCTGGTACTATTCTACTCTGCCCTACACCATACGGCACTTAAGACAGTAATACGTATTTACAAAAAAACTTTTCAATTTTAAATCCAAATGAAAAGAAATCACTACATGTACAAATACAACTCTATCGTATCATACAATTTTATCGTCAAATCTTTTATTATCAGCACAATTCGACTCTTTTAACTTTATATTTTCGAATATGTAAAAAGCTCATTACACATTTACTTTCAGGGACTTACAAAAATTTGCCTCGAATGTGTATGATAAATTGTCATTGCAATCAAGGGACTTCTTACATTAAAAAGTGTTCCACAAACGATTGAATATATATTTTTTTATTTTATACATTTAAGTAAGAAGTTAAATCGTTTGCATCCTAATAAAATGTTTGTTTTGTAAGTAATTCATATAAATTATACAGTTCCAATATGTGCTCATCAAGACATGTAATATACCCATAACATGTAAGATAATATATTTTTAATTCAAATGAGCACTTGCAATGCATTTATTTAAAGTAAACAATTAGCCATGACTTCCTAAGGCCTAATTGGGAGACTTTGTATTATAAAAAATACCAAGAAACTTTGCAAGGTCCGTCTTTTCCTCCTTTAAATATGTGTTACAGAATATCTTAATTTAAGCAAACCTTTTTAGTGGTACTAAAGATGCATCAGAAAAAAAAACTTCAAAAAGTTTTTATTAATGACAATTAGATTGCATATTCAAGTAATGGCGTATTGTAATAATTTTGGAAAAATATTTTTATTTCACATTTGAAAATAGCGGCCATACTTACATTGATTTTTATAAACAAAATAGAGCCAGTGTCACTTTTGCACAGTCAGTGTCAGGTTGATATATTAAGGATTTTAACAACAGTTTATGAATTCACATCTGTTCAGGCATTTAAAAAATATGTATATTGGAATGAAACTCATCCTTTTTAAATATAAAACTCCTTTTTTAGGCAGCCGTGTAAAAAAACAAAACTATTTAAAAATTTCATGTTTCATTGAAGCAAAATGTGATTAACACCACCTTTAACCTACATCTTATTATGTATTAACATAGTTATGGTTGACAAGGTGCAACTAAATCAACTCTTTGTAATACCTGATCGGTTAGTTTAAATTATATAATAATATTATTGTTATACGCTGTTTAACTAGTTTCTGTGGTCGAAAATGTACAATGCCCTTAGTTCTGACTGTATGGTATTTTAACGATCACTTACTAAGCAGTGTTTGAGCATTTCCTTAGTGCGAAGTTATCTTGACATACGACCTCCCTTGACAAAGCATGATTATATTTTGTTACAACATTCCAAATTCAAATATAAATCGTCGTAAGAAGTCCTTCTTGGAAGTTATAAAATACCTAGAATTTGTTTGCTACTGACAGTGGGAATGCTTACACGACGGGACATTTATTGCCGTATCAGTAAGATAACGATTTGATAATAATCATTAATATTAGCCGTACACGTACCGTTTTCCATTGCTCTAAATTAGCAAATCTTTATTTCTTAATACTTTCCATTATTTTTGAATCATTGGTTTAGTACTTATTTCATTTTGTGACTAGATAGCATTCCGACAGACATCTTATTTAGCTCCAAAGTGAAGAATTTGTGACATCTGATAAAATTACTAACTAATCCGTGTCTTGACTGTTATCGCCTAAAAATGATGATCGCAGACATTTTAGGTCTGTGTATTTATTTTTAATTTCTGTTAGCAACATTGTGTTGTTAACAACACAACATTTAATTATTTTTTTTTTACAGGAAATTTGTACCTTCGGATTGTGGAGCAGCCACAGAGTCACTTTAGGTTCAGATATAAGAGTGAAATGGTCGGGGCACATGGCTGCCTTTTAGGAGAATCTTCCGCGAACAGCAAAACGAAAACGCATCCCACTGTTGAGGTATGTTGTTTATATTATGATCACTTACATAATGTTTATTAATTACCTATTTTTATTGGATCACAACAGAAAGGAACACACTAGGTGTACTAAACACAAAGATAAAGAAATTTATTCTTATCATTATCAATTTCGGGTAAGATTGGCTAACATGACATTTTAGACCAAGAGCTAGTGAACCCTCCGAGTAACGGTATGTCTATAAGGCTAGAAATTCTTAGTGATGGATGCGTCACAGCATGCTAAGTACGGTATCACCTGGCACGCCTCAGACCTTTATTCAGTGTAGAGAAAATTTGAAAAAAAAAACCCTCCGAGGCCTCAGGTGGGAGCTCGGAGGCATGATTGTTTTATACACACGTATTTTATACCTTATACAAATATTGCATTATGAATAAAAAAAAAAACAAAAAAAACCTTGTAGCTGTAATCTAGAATTTTTTATATGATTTTGTTCATTCCTTGTGAAGTTAAAAAAAAATTGACAGGCGTTTTCCATAAGCACATGTACCTGACAGGTGTACTGAAAGCTGAAAGGTGTGTAATGTATGTGTAATATATAAATTAAAATAAACTTTATTTTGGAAAGTTGAAATTCACATATATGTGTTTGTCTAAGCGATTTAAAGTTAGTAGGTACAATGACAGGCAGTTCTGGCTAGCGTAAGTCCTTGATAGGTGAAGGGAAAGATGCTATGGGAGTGCAAGTAAGAGGCGTAGCATGATTACTCATATCATTGATGCAAAAATATATTTTATTAGTTATTATAAAATGTACATAAATTTTAAAATTAATCTTCATCATCATCTGATATGTCATCATTACTTCCCTCATCATCATATTATTCTTCATTGCTGATTTCATCATTTAAAAAGAAAGAGTTTTAATACAATAATGATCAAATTACATCTCGAATCTAGCGCTAAATTAAATAGCATTCCATATATTTTTATGAAATGAAAAAGTTGTGTATTACCTTGTGTGGGTGTGGTATTCTTCAGCTTCACTTGACTCATTCTCAGCAGTATCAGTAGGCCGTTGTAATAATATTTCGTAGATAGAAAAAGAATCAATTCAAACCTAGTTTCCATCGATTAGGTTCCAACCATTATCATTAGGTTTAAGAACCGTTGGCACTTTTAAGTGACTATTTTGCCAGATATTTGTAATATATAAAGATCGCAATTCCCGTTGCAGTTACCGTTGGCATGGAGGTAAATTTGAGGAATCATAACTGATCAGTTTTTTCATTAACACCTCAGTACCACTCGTTTTATATGTGGCGAGAAGCTTTTCATACCGTGGTTCATTTAACAGACAAACTTTTCGAGTAATGGAAAAACCTCATCTATTCTCTCTATTATTTCAATATTTCCTAATGCTGCAAATGCCTTTTGAAATTGAAGATTTTTTGTAATAATCGATAAGGTTGTTTTTCTTGTTAGAAAACATGGATAAAATCACACCTGTTTACTGCGTGAAAGCCAGGTAAACTTTGGCATAATTTGCCCTAATTTTCTGTGTAATTGTGCAATTTTTTTAAATTCATTTGGCCATATTCCATATAGATTTTGAAATTATTATTGCAGAGGTTTCTAAGCATTATTATTACAATGTCTGTGTCGGCCGCTTTTATTAAAACATTGGATACATCGTTATCCATTTGGCATATGTGATATATTATTTAAATACACCAGCTTCATGACGCTGGCAGGATAAATTATCATTGATATTGGAAATCGCACAGTTGTTATGAACACTATAAATTTGACATTCTTTGTAATTTCAATTGATTATGGTATTTCCAATAAACTCAGCCATTTCACTTGTACTCCAGTGAGTAATTAAAAAAATCACTAAAACTTCTTTGAATTCTATGTTTCGGAGTTCTTTAATAAAATAAACTGGTCTGCCTTGTTCTGGACCAGTAATCAAATATTTAATGTTACGTACTTTGTGCTGTTGGCTTCGTTCTTAATCTTTAATATACGGCGAAAAACTGATCGAAAATTATATCTACTCGTGGAGCATGTGTTGCCGTTAAAATGGACATGATTTTTTTTTAATCAAATCATGTCAAATGTATTTTTTTTTATTGTATTATTACCAATTTTTTTTTATTGTATGAAGTAAAAAAAACCCATCAGAAATAACAGCAGCGAACCGTTCTGGTATTTCGTCATTTGCATGTAAAGCTGCAATCATTGTTGATTTTTCAGTTTTATGGATACTACCATCTTAATGACAAAGTGACATCGGAATAATTGTAATGAGGTATGATAATGTTTTTTCTACATCGATATGATATTGCATTAATAGAGCTAATAGGCGACCAAATAAATCACGCTGCACTCGGATTTTATGAACTTAATTACCAACTTTGATTGTTCTCTTTTTTTTCTGAAGCATAATTCGTTATTTTTAGCTGTAACATTTTCACATCTAATCTCCCTCCGTTTGTTGAACATTTAGAAATAAACTTTTCGTGTACTCTTGTGCTGCGCTAAGCCACTGTAACAATTATAAATATTAAAAAGACAATTATCATCTGAATTTAATTGAAATGGATTTGAAATTTTCTCAAAAGTAATAATAACTTTCAGATTCTATCTTACACACTTTTTACTTTAATATGAATATAAAGTACCAATACACAAGGATAACTGCACAATCACTATTATTAAAATAATTGTCGATATATTCGCGTCGATAAATCGTTGTCACAACTGATGAACAATGCACGAAAATAACTACACATTTAATATGTAATTGAAATTTTAAACTTTAAAATAATTCACAGTATAAAACAGCGCTATTCTTTGTAATATAGTTAATACGACTTCACGAAGGTAAATCGTTACAACTGACGAAATTATTCGTTTAAAATCTTTCTACAGAAGGAAATATACGACCCTCCAATTTTACCCTAAGATAAACTGTCTCATTCGCACCACTGAATTCATGTTACGCCCTTTACTCGCACTTCCATAGCATCTTTCCGCTCACCTGTCAAGAACTTTGCTAGTTAGAATCGCCTGTCATTGTACCTACTTAAAAACGCTCCGACAAACATATATGAATTTTAACTTTACACACCTTTCAGTTCACCTGTCATGAACTTTTGCTCATCGAAAACGCATGTCAATTTTTTTTAACTTCACAATGAATGAACAAACTCGTATAAAAATTTCAAGCTTACAGCTACAATTTTTTTTTTTTACAAATTTTATCTACACTTTCAAAAATATAGGGGGTGATGAAGTGCAGGCCTGAGGCGTGCCAGGTGATGGTTACCGTACTTAGCACGCTATGACTCATCACTATAAGAATTTCTAGCCTTACAGACATGCCGTTGCTCGGAGGGTTCACTAGCTCTCCTACTATTTATGGGCTCATATTTGCATCAAACTTTAAAATAAATATGTATTAGTAAAAAAAAAAAATAACAATACTCCTGAAATAAACATTTTCTCCTAGTTCATTTGTGTTTTTATTTACATTTGAAGTTTTATCTATCAACGCAATGGTTGGATGTGAGCTGTTATTGCGAGTATTTTAATGCTTTAGTTTGAATAATATTAATTTAGATATAATATTTTAGATTATTAAGGTTTTCATCACAGCACTCAGCACATTGAAAATGAACAATTCAGTCCAGAAGATCACGAACAATTGTAGCATATTTGTTGAATTTCTCGTTTTGTATCTGAGTGGTAGTGGTCTTTCTGATTTTCATAGCAGAAGTGACTATCTACTTGGGATAAGAGCAATGTTCATACATTCAGCTCACATCCAACCATTGCGTTGATAGATAAAACTTCAAATTTAAATAAAAACCCAAATGAAGAAGGAAATGTTTATTTCATGAGTATTGTTATATATTTTTTTCATTTATCCGCCAAACTTCGGAAACTCTGTTAAATGTACTTTACTGTAAAATATGATAAAAACTATCATGGAACAAAATAATTCAAAGCGATACCAAAGTCCATACTATGATGGGCATTGTCCTTTCCGGCCACCTTGACTGGACGTACAGTCCGAAATCAGATATCCGGCCATAACGGCACCGGCTTAAAAAAATTAATGTAGATTGATTCATACTTGAGCGCTTCTTTTCTCCACAAACAGACCTAAGAGGCTCCCTAATTTACTAAGAGATTTAAGTTTTCCGTTTATGGTGCAAGAGAATGATGAATAGGCCATAGAAATAAAACGGGCAGATATACCAATTAATTTAAGTGAGATAAGAACTGTGACTATGAAAAATAACGAAGATGTTTTATTTTATATTCAATCCTGACGTTTCGACTCCTTTAAAGGAGCCGTGATCACAGGTGTTCTGTAATGTGCGCGGTAGTGCAAGAACTAAATATATAACACCCTATTTCTTATCATTTCACTGCGCGTGGCCATTCCCGTCCAACAGCAGTTACATAAGTTCCAGTAAAGATCGCTTTTTTGATGGCGATATTAGTTATTAATTTGTACTGCCAACTTCATCCACAAACAATGTACAATACTTTTTATTAGGTATTCAGATACATATTAGAGTACAAAAAATGCATCACTATGATTTTTATATATTTTTGCATTTTCAGTGCTATGTTATGTCATAAGTTATTTTAATTGAAAAAATTATTCACAAGTAAATTCTCAGGCGGGAATCAAACCCGCAATCTCTAGAAAATTTCAACAGGTGTTCACAAGACTGCCGAGTCTTGTAAACACCTGTTGAAATTTTCTAGTTCTTTTCTACTTTTTAGGCTGCAGGCTAGCTTTGTTTCATCAATTAGAGAAACTTCCTCTCGTATTAGAAAGAAACATTTTTATAAACGTTTGGGTAATCGAATTATATGAAACAGCCATTTAATATTATGATTTTTATATATTTTGGTTCACATTTTTCAATGCTATCTTATATTATTATATAGCTTTTAAGGTTTTTACTTGTTTTTAAGTTTTTAGTCACTCCGCTATCGCAATAGGGTAACCTGTTATGATAGTTTGTAAGTTAAGTTATAAATGAATAATTAAATAAATGATAAATCATTTTGATAGAAAAATCCTAGAAAAATCGACTCGGCTCACAAGAAAATTCTCAGGCGGGATTCGAACCCGCAACCTTTAGATTTCCGGTCCAATTGAAATAAATATCCTGCATCAATCTTTTCATCATAATATCATCTCCGCCGAAAGACGACTGCGAACTATGCGAAAGTTCCATAACCTCTGCAATCAAAAATTAAACACTATCACTTCAACTTCAAGATGCTAATATTGAAAAATCCCTTCACAGTTGGTGAACTACAGCGGGCGTGCAGTGATTAGGTGCCGGTTGGCTCAGCATAAGACACCGGATGAACACCCTCATAAGCTGTTAGAAGAGGAGCAGGACAGAGATGTGAGCTATGTCGTACCAGAACACGGCAGCTACAAAGTCGGGTAAGGATACTGAACGGAGATTTTTGTATTGAATATCTTCATATAATGTTTATTCTGTCTACGAGATTTGGTTCACCAATTAAGGCTCTAGACCGGTGGGTTATACACACATTGGAAATATAGAATGATAAAAACACAACTAAACTAAAATTATACAGGAATAATACATAAACACGTATAAGAACAATCTAGTCTCAGGAACCGTTAATGATAATGTTCACAGAATCATAAACCTACCTCTACCAGGATTTGTACCAGGAACCTTTGTCGCATCATAATTAAAATAATATCATTTCCTTTTTCCACGTTTTTCTTAGGTCGCTTTCTTGTCTGTTTGCTTGTCTGTCGTCTTGTCTGTCCGTAATCTTGTATTTCAATTTTGAGGCACTTCCCGACCACCTAGCGACTTGCAACTTTCTAGGTGCACTTTCAGGTCAACTTTCGGCAACTTTCACTTTTGTATGGGGCTTTTTCGATTGTTGCGTAACACATGGTTACTTCGTTGAGTTAATAATTAAAAAGAATAAAATAATAATACTAGATTTAAAAATCTAAAAATCCCACGTTTTTCAGTGAAATACTCTCAACATCTATGCATATCATAAGTACATCTCATTACATCTCCATAAGTAACATGCGCCCCCACGTTTTGAGTGGCCCCGCCGGGTTATTTTATTCTTTTTTAGTCACTGAAAAACGTGGGATTTTTAGATTCTTAAATCTAGTATTATTTTATGTTCCTATCGCAACATTGGAGGCCTTCCAATAGTTAGGTTGAATGACTGAAATGTTGTTAGTTTCAACTCACGTCCAGGAAATTTACACAGCACATTGTACTCTTGGTTACGATAAGAACAACGTACTATTATGAGCGTAAATTTAGGGCAGTAGTAATTTCCGGTTTTGGAGTGTACACTTTAGGAATCGATTTTCATATAAGGCGCCCGGTATAAATAAAATATGAAGAATAAAATTAAGTGATCTAATGACAGCGTTACATTTTTGTGCGTAACCTATATCGTGCGTATTTTTCACTTTTATAGTAATCTCCAGTTGTGTGTCGGAGTTGATACACACTTTTTTAATTTTTAGAATCCAGACCATATTTTGTGTTTTGCTGATTTTCTGCTTTCATACTTTGCACCCTCTAAAATACATTTTTATATCCTTTTTATACGTGTCTATACTCTATCCATTTCGACCTGAGACAAAAGGTAAACAAACCATAAAAAAGGTTCTTCAAGATGTCAATTTTCTTCATTGCCGAAAGGTTTGATCAAAAACATACGACTATTCAATGTTTTATTATTCAAACTTTTTAAATTAAGATAACTAAGAATTACTTGTCACCTTCAATAATTTTCAGTATTTTTACATCGATGTTAGGTATATTTTTTAACGTAAGTTTTGATTACTATATATTTGCTATTAAAAAGACCTAAAATGAATAGTGTTCTCAAACTTTTACGCATTTATAATACTTCTAAATGAAGATGAACATCACACACTATAACGTAGAACTAAGTGACTTCCGGGTTTAGCCGGATTATATCCGCCATTTTTTATTATCTCAGCTATTAGTGCGAGTGCGTTCTCTCCTTGATTATTTCGTTGTTTCTTGTTAAAATTTGTTATAATTGTCGTGTTTGTTAAGTTTTATTGTTGTGTTACGTTGTAATATATAGTTATTGTTGAGTTTATGTTATTAAATCGTTTTTGTCAGTGAAAATGAGTGAGCCTGGACCAAGCAGCGCTTGCACTTTTACTTCTGGACAACATATCATAGTAAGTACGTAGAGGAAAACTGGTCCAAAGATTCATATCCTTACAAAAATGATGTCGTGAACAAGACTGTCGAGATAATGGGAATATAGCGGGCCTATTATAACTTACCTATTATAATAATTTGAATAACTTTTGAATTAATTGTTTTATTTCAATTCAAATTAGTAGTATCATTTGGATAATAGCAATGATAGCTTGTGTTTATATACACTTAAGTACCCCTTTTCCTATTTTATTATAAAAAATTAACAGCATAAATTAATTAATATTAATAAAAATTAATACCATATTTTTTTCCAAAATTATATAAAAAAGTTTGAGAACCACACATTATTTGTTTACCTTTTGTCTCAGATCGAAATGGATAGAGTATAGATAACGATAAAACAAAAAAAATTGTTACGAAATATCATGAAATTACTTAGATTGTTTAGAAAATATTGCTTAGGTAAGTATCTAATATTTAAATTCCGTAATTTGTTGTATTATAATCATTCATTTGTCTTTAGGTTTGGCGGCATGGGCATTATACATACTGCAAAGAAAGACGTCCCAGCATTGCTATTTAAAAAATATTCGGAAGCAGTAGAAAATGCCCACATAGATCCAAAGAACGTACGTACAAATTTCATCTAAGAAGTTTATTTTGTCTCATATTTTTTCTCCAATGTATTAACACGGTGTGTGTATGTGTATTTTATTCGGTTTTATTCATTTTCACCTATCCCGGTATTTGTCTGTAATAAAATTTTACTAGTTGAATGTTGAATGCCATATTATTATGACATGGAGCTGATGATGGAGCCGGAAGGTGATCAAAGGTGCTCTGTATAAGGCGACAAGTTTAGACATTTTCAACATTAATTGCTTTAATAATATTATATTACGACCGTTTGGTGCAACGGTAGCGATCCTGTCTTTCGCACCGACGGTCCGGGTTCGAATCCCGGTAGGGGCAGATGTTTGTATGATGAATACGAGCATTTTTGCCTGAGTCATGGATATGTATATATATTTATATGAATATTACATATCTATGTATTAGGTATATATGTATGTTTATCCGTTACCCTAGCATCCATAACACAAGTCTTACAGTGCTTAATTTGGGCTAGGCTAATTGGTGTGAATGTAAAAAAAAAAAAAATTACGTAAGGCAAATTTTTAGGGCATCTTAAACAAAATAGATAAAATATTTGTCAGAAGAGCTAAAGACAGCAGACTGACTCTGAAACCACGAAAAAGCTCGTGATATTTTTTTTTGGTCTTCCATCCAATGATTGGGCCCTGATGATTTTTTAAACCCCGTAGTCAAGGCCGAACACATTAACTATTGTGCCATCAAGCCCTTTCTTTGTTTACTGGAAGCCATAATAATGGACAAGGATGAAGAGCAATAAATGAAAAGTACAAATGCGGTTCGTAGTTATAAAAAAAACTTTTAACTTACACGTGTATGAAACTACGTCGGTATTTCCGTAAGGTCAAAAACGAGAGATGATAGTTTCGCAATTTCGCATAGTCGATTAAATTTTTTTCTACGTTGAAACCCTGAAAACAGAAAGAAATGTTACAAAAAATCTGAGTCTGACCCTACCTAACATAGGTGAATTATAATTATAAATTAACCTCGCCCTGATTTCGCGCTAACTGTAATTCGTTATATGTCAAAAGATAAAAAGAACCATTTGAAATAAAATTTATCAGACAGGAAACCGTTTTGAAATCAATAACAAAAGATTTGTTTCCGCTTGCGGTTATACATGCAAATCTATTAATATTCCAGGTATTCATTGCATTAACACATCTTGTAAAGACTCAAACTTCCGTGATGTCGTTGGACGTGCAAGGTCTTTGAGGCTTTGTAATATCAATTTTCACTGAACTCACAAACAATTTGAAAGTTAATTAAAATCGCATGTTAATTGATATTCTTTATCTTTTTAATATACATATATCACAGTGTTGCCAGTAGGTAGCCAATTGTATCATAGGACAGCTCAAAAAGTAACATTTTCACGAGAATGGAAATTTTATCTTATTTTATATTGAAAAATACTGTAAGCCGCATTAAATTTAACTTGTTCGCTATAAAATGGAACGCAAAACAAAACTAAATTCTACGACTGTGTTGGCCGGTACTCAGCATGGAGTATTTAAATTAATTTTCATTTAATTTCTTTTCATTTGCAGTATAAACGGCACTGACCTCTGCTAAGGTTACCTTTTTAACTGGTATTATCATAAGTGACCGATCCGAAACTACGTGAGCTAAACTATGCGCCTCTAAAGCCCTTACGTCATCCCTTTGGCGTCTTATGCTTGCTGTTTGAATTTGAATGTGTTTGTACAGTGAGTGATTGTTTTTTCTTCATGTAATGCGCAATAATCAATCTTCTTTTCATGTGACAAATGTAATCTTCCTCTGAATTCTCATCATAGTTCTTCTCGTCCTCCATCACGTCCGATTCATTTAAAATTCCAGCACAAACTAACCATCACTAACGTCCAGCGTGACCAGATTTCATTTAACGAATCTACTGCTTGTGGCGGCTAAAAACTACTAAATTTCTACCAAACGAGAACGAGAAAATACTAAAACTCTATTACATTTTTTCGCTGTTGTGTTACAATCACGAAGTATAAGGCAACAACACTTTTCCATATAATAATAAAAATAATTCTTAATAAATAAATTAATGTTTTATATTTAATTTATGTTTACATACACGAGCCTGGTCAGCCAGTCCGTATTTACGTGTAATAATATTAATAGTATCGGTACGTGCTGAATACTTACGCAGCCAGTGACAAAAAAGAGAACTATGATCTGGGTTCATTATTGCGTACATAAATAATGCGAAAAATCCTATACCGTTCGGACTCCTTGTATCTATACAAAGAAGAAGCATAATTGTTCTCTTATTCGTCCATAAAGTAGAGAAATCAATGTTTATTACTTAAAATTAAAATCTACAGAAATATAGGTATTTTTAAATTGTGATCGAGTTATGGTCCTTCTTCTTTATGTTGGGTAACATTGTCATAAAGCTGTTTTGAGTCCATCAATTTGATCATACCTCTGTCAGGATCAAATCTGTTACATCCTCATTCAATCTGACGTAGCCTCACTTTGCCAAGCATTATTGCAGCAACATTCTTATTATTTAATCGATTACGAATTCGATTTTTAATACCGTTAATGTTTAAAAACATTGTTTCTACTTTGGCGTTCGACACAGCTAGTATCATTTGTTACACAAATCGGGACAAATTGCCATACTTTGGTTTGGTTGCATCACAGATTTGGCTGACTTCACTCCAAAATTTATCCACCATAAAAGTTTCAGACGTTGAACTAGAAGTTGACAGTAAATTAGACACGGATCATCTAATTCTCTGTATTCATTGTCAATACTTTGTATGTTTTCTGTTGTAACTAAGTTAGGAAACCTATGTAGTATTCTTATCAGAGTTCAAAATTCACGAAACACTGGTTTTTGGGGATCGATGAACGTCAAATCCTGCAACAAGTTATCTTGTACAGGCAGTCTTTGCAGAATTGGTTACTCAGCTCGATCGAAAATGATTGAGAACATCATATTTTAATGATTTCAATGTCATTGCTACGTTTGTGCCAAGGTACTGTTTTGTAAAGAAAGGAAATGCATTCTTGAACTTGGATCTATTGACTGAAGCGGAATAGTTTAAAAAAAATATTTGCATAAGGCAACTGAAAATGGAACTCATCATGTTTTTGTATATCTGTTTCAATTCTGTGAATAACTGTCTGATCGCTTGCATAGTAAGCATAGGTACTAAAGGTACATAAAACAGCGAATGTTTGCTTTTAAGTGGGAAACAAATTCGTAAATATTAGAACACAAGGCGGGTTCATATTACTGCGTAACTCGAAGGTATTAGAAAAATTGTTAACAAGAGTAATTAATAAATTAACTAGAAATTAAATAACACATATTAACGAAAATAACTTGCATACCTGTGAGGTGCCGAAATGTCCTTTCATATTTCTTATATGTTTTGATGTAGCCATGTGTTCCTTTAAAGACGCCACTCTACTTAGAACTTCACAGTTGCATGCTTTACAATGAGCACTCGTAGTGTTTACTTTAGATTTATATATCCAACTTTTGAATGAGGGATTTTGCTCCCATTCATCGCGATATTCTTGTGTATATTAACGTTTCTTTATGAAAACTTTCAAAAAAGGAATTCTTACTAATCCATCACACTTTATGCTCACGGCACGAATGGTTACGAAAAGAATGAATGCAAATTAAAGACAAACCTACATAATCAATTTTTTCAATGCATGTGGGATTCCCCCAACAGCTTTCCCTCTCGAATAACTAATATCAGAAATAGATACTTATTATCCATTCGATGAAAAGGGGAATACCCCTTATTTTTTCGACAGGTTTGCCATATGAAGGCAAAAAAGTACCAAAATAGTTGAAAAGCGTGAATTCCACCAAAATATACCAAATAATTTTTACCTACTAGATACTGTTACCGGTACTTTGAAATCTACCAAAAAAGTAGAAATCTACTTAATCTGGTCACGCTTACGTAGTTTTAGTTTATTTTTCGAGGGACGGACGACATATTCCTTGGTTAGTTTAGTTGGTCGGTGGACGATCGGCTTTAATGCCTTGGGCTTCGGCTTAGAAGGTTAAGAAACTTATGATGAGGGCTCAGTAATTGGATGTTTGAATATCACAAACTTCTTCGTGGTATTAGAATAGTCATGTTATGCTGTTACTATTCTTCATACAACTGTCTGCTGAGTTAAGCACTTCTTACTATCTGTTTTTGTATGAGGCCCCGGAAATTTACCTTACATTAAATATATTATTTATACTGATTCTCCATTGAATACCAGTTTCCTTTACATTAGAGCAGTAAATGTTGATTAGAGAGAAAAAGTCTCATTAGTTCTACGGGCAAGTTCATTAATAGAACAAAAATTCGCCATTCTAGCTTCCTCACGTACATTATATTTCTTCTACCGCTGTTGGTGAAATAATCATGCATGATTAATTTGTTATCCTATTAATATTTAAAACAAAAATAATAAAAAAACCTTGCGTGTTACTTCTGTACGCGCAGCAGAAGTTATATTTTTTAATAAATTCTTGAATCCTATATCTTGAAGTTAGCCTATACACTTTAACAGCTAACTTCAGTGTCGCTTTTTCGTTGCATGCTGCATGCGCAACTTCCGTTACATGAAAAATTTCTCCTTAAATGCGCTAAAAGAAGTATAACATAGCCAGGGTGAAAAGGCACCTTCTGGGTTAGCTCGTTCCATCGTGGATTCTATCTTGGCCCCCGGGCTTGATTGGGATTAAGAGCTTACTCATCCTAAATAAATAATAATTGAAACATAACTTCCACAAAGTCATTGCGGTAACCCACTTAAACAAAAAACAGCGCCATTGTTACTTATATTATAATACTTCGATGTTTACTATAAGCGTTGATTTAAGCTGCGTTTCACTCAGCTTCAAATAATAAACAATAGTCAAGTTGGGTATTGTCCCCGGCAAATAAGTTGAACATGATTTTGAAATCACGTGACATGCGCAGTAGTGAATAATGTACCTAAACTTGTTACTGCGCATGTCACGTGATTTCAAAATCATGTTCAACTTATTTGCCGGAGACTATATGCCTGTATGCACGTATAATGATCTATTGTTCTCAAATGTTTCGTTTAAAGTGCTGCCATAAAATTTCCTGACCCACAAAAATAAAGCCGGTATTGTTCTTACACGATACTTCCGTAATAGGTTAGTTTAAATTGTATTTTTTTTCTCACTAGATATTGTGTTGTTAAAATTTGCACTAAAACTGTCAAAAGGCGGCTTAAGCTCAGTTGTATTACGGCAAGTTATTTTGAAGAACGCGAAGCCCTTCATTTAGCGATAATGAATGCAATCCGGCTGATCATTGGCCTTCGCCGCGCCATATATACAGGGTGTCCCAGAAGCCGAAAGTGGGTGATAGACGTACTCATATAAGTTATCAGAAAAATATAAATAAAATCTAAGTCATATATAAAAAAAATCTAGCATTAAAGAAAATCTATAAAATTTACACCCTGTGACGGTTTTTTCACTCTTGTTGCTACAAATCTTGACTTTTCTAAACATTTTCTTTTGTTTTGTAATCCTGAATAATGCTTTTGTATACTCTAATCTATAATTTACAGCCAGCTACTCCAGATTAGAAGAATATGCCATTTTTATCTAAATTAAATGTTCAAAATTATTTTTTCGCATAGCTTTAACAAGCTGTACTAAAAAGAATGTACTATGCGAGTTTGGCAAGTAACTGCCAAAGTTGGCGCATTTAATAAGGATTCCAAAATGGTATAATACTTACTAGACAATTTCTTCAATTGTAGACAATATTCTTTTTTCCAAAAACAGGCAGTTTTAAACAATTTTTTCTTACGTACTTAAAATTCATCCTAGTGTACCCATGGTTTGCTTTAAGACCGTAATTTTAACATTCTAGTTTGAGTGAGACCGGAGGGTCATTTTACGAAGTATGAGAGACAGATAGTGAAATAAATTAAATACACAAAAATGGGGGGTTATAACCAGCAAAACGGTAACCGTGCGGCAGCGACTTAAATTTAATATGCCAATGAGTTTGGAATACAGTTGTTATACAGAAGTTGTTGAAATTAAATCGGGTGACATTAAAATTGTCTATGAGTAATAAATTTATAAAATAAATAAACAACACTTTTTAGGGTGTCATTGTATAGTTAAATAATAAATGTTATAAGATTTTTTTTTAAAGTAAACATGTCTAGCTTGTGTTAAGGTTTAAATAGTAAATCAAACATTAGATCTTAATGAATATGTTTCGAGACAATAGCACACCCTTTACACATTACAAAATAAATACAGTGCTACTTCTGAATGGTCAATTAATGGCTATTTTAGAGAAAGTGTTGTAATTCCTCTTTATTTTATTAAAAAGCAAACAAGACCCAAAACAATCAATACATATATTGTTTTTTGTCAAAGCCAATACAAAAATAATACATAAAATAATTATTTGTTATACATATTTTAATATTATTGCTATGGTGATACTTAGGGTCCGTAACGTGCGTCAACAGCGCTTTTCTTTTTATTCCACATAGTATTTTTTTGCATGTCTAATGCTTTTGTTTCGATATAATTTCGATACAAATACCGATTCAAACGCGAGACTAAGGCGGTTAACACACTGCACCGCGCCCCGTCGCGTAGCGCGTGGCCGCAGATTTTATTATTGTATGCAAGAATCTCAATTAATATAGAAAACACGCCTATGACAACACACTGCCGACGCGGGAACGCGCGGGTAGGCGCCCCGCGCGCAGATTCTGCGCGGGAGCGCGGGGCGTGAAGAAGTAGGGTCAACTTGTATTGAAAATCTGCGCGGGGAAGCAGATTTCACCGCTAAGTTAGGCAGATCTGCGCCTCTGCGCGGGGGCGCGTTTTCTGTCGCCACGCGCACCGCGGCGGGACGCGTCTCTAGTGTGTGAACCGCCTAAATTTATGCAAGTATATGAAGGTAGAACTTTGAACACTTACGTAAATTTATAGTCAAGCTGAGTTTGAGTCGAGTCTGTGTCGCGGCGCGTTTAACAGACGTAGTGAGCAAAGCTCTCAATAACGAAGTATTATTGGTGCATTTTTAATAGATAAATAATGATTTAACAAAACTAATAAATTAGTAACTTATCTAAAATAAATTGAGTAATTGCTGTTATGTCAGTCATAAAAGAAATATATTATATTAGAAATTCGGATAACATTGCTTGACCTTGCAGCTTATCTTCATCCATAATGGAGAGGGACCTATTTCTTTTTAGTTTTTTTGCCTGTTACAATACTCATTGGTTGTAATAGTATTAAACAACAGAATCTTTGAAGTCGACAGCGAGTAGTAGATGACATTAATATCTACGGCGTTTTTCAATTTATGAGGTCAATTTTATACATGAAAATAATGTGGTTTCGTAAAAATAATAAACACATCTATATATTTTATAATATAACACAGATGATTAAACATATATTACCGTAGAAAAAAACCGTAGTAAAAAAAATAGTAAATCTCAGTATGTATTTTATCGCTGACTTGTGGCTACAAACACTTTCTATAAAATGACATTATGAAATAATAATTTTACATCTATTCTTAGTCGCTATGTTATCCACCCACTGTGTATATTATAAAATAAAATTATCAAAATTTTGGACTGAAACCAAAAGTGTTTGAATTCCTCTCCTCATTTCCTCAAACTACCAATCGAAAAACTGATGGTTTTAATTTCGTATGAAGCTGTATGAACATTTAGTCAGTATATTTGAAAGAAATGTGATTGTTTAAAATATTTATTTGATACAAGAACATTTAATGGGTTATCCACCCCATCAACGTAGAAAATATCGTTGAAAATATTGTTTATTTGTTAGGTAATTGCGAAATACTTAGCATATTGGTATGGAAAATTTTGATTTTTATTTTAAATGTATTTAAAATTGATATATTTTCATATCATTGATACGATTTTCAATGAAATAAATGCCAAAGAAATTTTAAAAAGGCAAATGCTTAATAAACAAAATACTATATAGGAAATGCTATTAAATATGTATTATGTAGTACGTGCGCTTATTAAATTTCTGACTTATCAGCGAAACTTAAAGCTACCTTATTCTGATATATTATTTTAAGATAATAATTAATGGATTTGATAAAATTATATAGATAATAGAAAATATGTATAGATTGCGTCTATGATGTATGAAAAGTCTATCACCGATTGATCAAAATAGGCGGAGCGAAGTGGTAATATAGTAACACCGAAATCATAACTATTGTTTGTAAATATTCTAAATTCCAACCCAACAATATTTAATAAACTTTTTTGTAGTATATTTATAAAAATTACGAAATATGTTTATTTATATTTTTCTAGATATTCGACAATTACCAAAAAATTTTTGAATTACATAGCTTAGTTACACTTGATTTTTGATGAACTCGATAAGTATTTTTTATCCTTATACGTGTAAGTTTATTGAGGTTTTGTTCAGTATTAATCAGGCATTTTACATGGCCAAACGTGTCGATCGCTCAGCGAGTAAAACACTTCGTGGATCCGATCGTACATGCAACGAACAATACCATGTACTACTGTCTTGATTGTGGTACGTTTTTAACTTAATTTACTTGTATTTTAGCTTCGTGTGTTTTGTGAAAATGAAGCGAAGAGCATCAACCTAAACATAGTGCGTCTGAGGTTCAGTGCTCATGATATCACCACTGACAAGGAGATTTGTCCTCCTGTCTTTTCAAGACCAATATTCAACATGAGTGAGTATAAAATTGCATTTGATGCATTGGAACAAGTGCAGTTTCTTTATACATATAGTATAGATTAATAGGAAATGCGAAAATTGTGTTTTTACATTCAGTTTAAAGCGTTTGCTTTAAATTTAGTATTATTTTTTATTTAAATTCTACTAGTTTGTGTTTTTAATATAATAATTAATATCATACATCACCCATTATATATATAGATAATTTCACTGCTTTTCCTTAAATTTTAATATTCTGTGGTAAAATACAAATTAGGTTGAAAGAGCTAACGATTCCAAGGGTTTAATTAATTCTAAATGGATAAAGAAACATATATATTTGAAATTCTAGTTGACAACGAATATTTTTTGACAACGCCGACATATCATCACCAACATAAAATATGTGCCTATACTATTTTCTGTAAACACTTCAAATTGAAAGAGACTTTTAAACGCATAGCTCGATGTGGAATTTTAAGTTGGTGGCACAATAATAATCTTCAACATTGACACAATTTGGGAAGCATTATTTAAATAAAAGCTTATTTAAACATGTACTATATGGAGCTCTCTCAGAGACTTGGGAATTCCGAAACAAAAGAGCGTTTGAACAAAACTTTATTAGTCCAAAATCGAAATCAATCTAATCACTGGAACGAATCAAGAAACGATCGGTTTTCAAAGGAGTTTAAATAAGGACTATACAACATATTGACTATGATTATAGTCAATATGTTGTTATTAGGATTCTAATGGTATATATGTTTACAGATTTTGAAATATATTACCGTTTCAGAATGTGCCGCTACAAATGACTTGAAGATAACTCGTATCAGCCGAAGTTGCGGTCGCGCCAGCGGAGGCGAAGACGTATTCCTTCTTGTCGAAAAAGTTAACAAAAGTAAGTATATACATATATGTATGTATATCTTTAAGATTATTGAACTATTAAATGGACCCACTAATAACAGACACTCGTACAACCAATTGATCATACATCACCCATTAAACTGCAAATCGTCAAAGGTGTATAATATTGTATGGAGAAAATGCCTAATGCCTTATGCACTTCGATAGTTAGGGCTTATCCGAAATGATAGTTTTTAAGTATGTTTATCGCAGAACGGTCTACTTCTCCGTTTTGCGGTCTTTACCTAATATTGTTCAACAAAGAGGTGTTCACAGCAATAAAACAGAAATCTTTTATGATGGATGAGTGTTGCTAGGTCCAATTTACAAGTAAAGAAATGCGTATTATGTTCTATTTAAGGAGTAAGTGGTTGACAGTTACTTCTTTATAATGTGTACTATTAGGTATGTGAAATATCTTCCTTATTGCACGTAATAATATAAAAATAACCATTAAGTATTGGAGTATTTTTCATTTTTAACTAATGTACCTCAATTTAAACTTCATAGAAAGTATTTGAGACTGAGTAAAGTGTTAATTAATGGCTCGCAGACCGGTTTTCATGATAAAGTCACTCCGAGAGGTCCCGGGTTCGATCTTCGGCCGAGACGATGTAGAAAACGAACTTTTCTATAATGGTTCGAGTCTAGGTGTTGTTTTACCATTGTTGTATTTGAATTCCATAACACAAGTGCTTTAGCTTATTAACTTGCGTTTAGAACAGAGTATGTGATGTTATTGAATAGGTGTTATTTTTTTAAATTGTAACTAGACACATCTTCAATATATTACAGAAAAAAAATATAAGTATAGGACGAAAACATGTCTACAAATGATTTTTTTTAATTTTCTGTCTGTATATCTGTGAGAATCACTCAAAAACTGTTGAACAGCTTTCACAGTTAAGTAGCTTGGTGTGCAATTTATAATTTAAGACACGCGTTATCTCATTCGGATACATAGAAGATACAGTTTGACCTCTCCGTAATACTAACCTTCATACACTTAAGGAGGTCCTTTAAAATAATCGTTGCGAGAAAAGTTTATCTATGTCACATTAGAAGCGACTACCTCCACGCTGTAAAAGCAGTAATAGTGAAAACTAGCTAAATCATCAGTATTCCCTGGGGAAGCGCGAAAACTAACCAAAAGAATTAGAAGACATAGTATACAATTCGCCATTCTCCTTTAAGTCCGGGATATCAGAAGAAACACCTGTATAACCTTTTACCAAGCAGCCTCGAATCAATTTATTTATTTATTGGACAACCAACAAGACCATCACTTATGACAGGCTTATAACATGATGTTTATAAGACACATTTCAAAGTGACGCCTTAATTAAAAGCTGCCTCGACGTGCACAAAAATGTTTAGCAAGCTTACATATAATTCAAATAACAGAACATAAAACAAATTGAAAACATTAACTGATCAATAAATGAAAACGCTGTGAACAAAGTGTACTGAACCGATCCATGGCAGCTGCACAGCCCTACGATGCAGTCATCTTGGGATCGAGCTAAACTAGTACACTAGTACACTAGTGCAACTGTCATGGTCCCACAGCGCACCTACTCACAACTTAAGTGATACAGCCTTAGAAAAAAATCCGGGTTTGTCAAATAGGTCAATATTCTAGAGATTTTATTGTACATTTTTTTGCATACGGTCAATAGACGAAAAATGCCCCAGATTGCTTTTAAAAGATAAAAAAAAACTGGCACAAAACACACCATTACAAAATGAAACAACATAAGTGATATTAGTTATTTCTATTGTCAGTGAAAACAACATTTTAAACGTAATTGGGTCGTTCTTCTTTTTAACCGACAATGGTCTGTCCTTCGTCTTATTATGGCATCTCGTTGGAGTATTGATATTTAAGGTTTTTTTAATTCGGTTCGAATAAACGTCCATATTTTTCTTATCTATTAACATTATGTAATTTTTCATTTTCTCCAACCAACATATTTTTTCGTTTGTTTTCCGTAGAATGCCGTGACAGAGTGGTAAACCGAAATGTGGTCTCCACAGAAAAAGGCCCCTCTGTCACATATTTTTTTTAAAAACCAACATTAAAAAAGAATTAATATTTGCCGCAAAAGAATCTTTAATTAGTCCTAATGACAACACACATGCAATTTCTTTTAAATTCCATACAGAAACCACAATTATGGATAGTTCAAAAACCAATAAAACAGAAAAACGTCGTTTCATTGTCGGTAAAAAAGAAGAACGACCCAATTGCGTCTTTAGTGGTTTTGAATAATGTATTTTTTGCATGATTGATTCTCGGAATGAAGATCTTTGCCGGGTTATTAGTTATTACAGACTACATTTTTTTTATATGTAGAAGAAAAAATTGAGATAGGTAATACTTGATTTTTTAAATTTAGGATCTACAAAATACATAAATGTACGAAAAACAATACGACAACCTTACCACATACTATCAAATATTCTCAGTTGATATTGAATTTTAAGCGATTTTAAGCTAAAAATCAAATGGAAAAGTTTGTAAAACAGTTTTGTAAACGATATTGACTGTAAACTGAGACTGTAATAAACATTTACTACTCGCAATTGATAATGAAGTAGTGTCAGGCAAGTTTAGGTACCAGTTACCAGTAACTAACTCATTTTAACGCATATGCGTTAAAATGAGTTAGTTACTGGTACCAAATCAGCATGTCATTGGTTAAAGTCTTAGTGCTAATCTCAAAACGTATTAAGGAGGCAAAATAATATTGCTTTTAATTTTCCTGTTAGGTTTTTGCCTTGGTTATGAGAACGTCGTTCGCTGTTATCGTTATCTTTTGCTTTATAATACTTACTAGCTTTTACCCGCGGCTTCGCCCGTAATTTTTTTTTTCAATAAAAGTATCCTATGTTACTTTGAATACCTCCAAGAATATAAGTACGATGTTTCATGATGATCGGATTAGTAGTTTTTGCGTGGAAGCATAAGAAACAAACTTACATTCACATTTATAATATAAGTAGGAATTAAATGGAATGTATTCATTGTAGATCAAGAACGACGAATGCCATCGATATTTCTTTTCAAGCGTTGTTCGTAACTGTTAAATTAAGAAAAAGGAAAAAAATATTGTACTATAAGAATAATATTACCATAGCAGGTGCCCTTTTGATAAAAAAAGAAATCACGAAGTCCGTTCGTAAGCAAGAGATTAAGTAACCAAATACGATTTAAAAAAATAACGCGTAGTCAAACCGAGAATCCCTTTGCGAGGAAGTCGTGAAAAGTCTATTTTTATATTGGGTATTCGCGTAATTCGTTATTAGTCGATATTTTTAAATAGAGTCTGCCTTTACTCCCTTACCTTATAGATGCCAAACTCTAGATTGAAAAAAAAAGAAAGATAGTTTAGTAATACCTAATGGATGCGTCACGTTGAGAATAAACTAAAACACATAAACAAAGGTATATCTAAAATTTCAGTTTAATATTAATAACGATAAACGTAGTATGTCTTTACTCGATACATACTACGTTTATTTTAATATCGGTGCCTCAAAAACCATCCATCGACCATCCATCGACTCGATGGTCGATGGATGGTTTTTGAGGCACCGATATTTCGGCGCATGCATAATCATCACGGAAGTACTAAAGTTTTTTTGCGGATGAATGTTATGGGAAGACGTATCAATCTACCCTCTATATAAACTCCCTTAAGCAAATGCAATATTTATTATAATTACAGTGTGAATATTAAATTATCTCTAATAAAAAGGTTTCGAATATCTTTATTTAAGAAAATCAATTGAGCACGCACTTTCATTTACAAATAAATAGTGATTGTTTGTATGTTATGAAAAACCTGCATGAACAATGTTATTAAATTTGTTGTCTCGTTCACACTTGTGTATACGAAGCGCAATCATTATCAGTTTGTGTTGCGCTGTGAATATATTAAGCTCCACCTACAACACGCCTCGTTGGCTTGCTCTTAAGGCCACGCCTTCTGCTACAAATGTTGATAATAATAATTAACCTCTTTTTCTCGAAAGATAGGAAGCAGTTGATTTCTTTGAATCGATTAAGAAATTAGATATTTGCTAATCCGTAATCTGTAGATATGAAATTCTTTGATATATTTTGAATTAGCTTATATAAATCACATAATAGAAGCATATTTTTTTTTAAACAAATCAATAAATTTTTTTAAAGTTTTCCAAACCGGACCAACTGTGCGGCTTATCTCACACTTGGACAATAAGACAATTAGGTAGGTATGTGTTTCATATTTTTAATAAGTCTTTATAATACTATCTTCTTGAAATACCTCTTATTTATCAACCCTTTTTGAATTGATTTTCTATACAAGTCAATATTGAACGTCTATAGTAGATATAGCTTTAACAACAGATGTGGCAATAAAAAGTTTGAATAGGTATATTATATTAGTACCTGCTACTTTCCAGCTTAAACAGCTCCCATTTACTGTGAAAAATAGCCCTTGATGAAAAACTTTCTAAATAAGTATATAAATATTCTAACAAAAGAAATATTTGAAAATTTTTGATAGATACTGAGTAGCAATACTCGATTCCCTCGCTATTTCGGTGATTTTAACAATGTAATTCGAATCACAAACCTCACAACAAAAAGGGCAAACAATTATGGTGCCATTACAGAAAAACATGTATGAAATAGCAAAACAAGAAATAAAAACACTGGAATAATTTAATAAAATTACCAATAGGTTAAACAGATAGGTAATAAACATTCTGAATCAGAAATTTATATGGTGACTTTTTGAAAAGTAGATTTTTATAGATTAAGATGCTGTGCACTTCAATGTTAACAATATTTAGTTTTAGTTTTGTAAATAGGTAACTAAGTCTGAAAAAAAAAGGTTTTCTATGCTTCGAAATAATCAATATTTCAAGTCATCAAAGAGTAATAAACAAAATTAATTTGCTTATATCATACATAAAATCTGCACATTGTTTCTCATCTCGTATAGTAGGTACCCAACCTCTTTTTTTAGCAAACTTCACAATCGGAAGAGGTTCTCTATTAGATTGTATGGTTTTTTTAGGTATATTTTCCCCCAATTGTAAACTAATTTTTGAGATTATGAAGAACCTCTTTATTTAACAGAAAAGTAAAGTAAAGTAAAGTAAAAATCACGAAATTTGTTTTAGAAGTATTTTTCATATTCTTATTCTGGTTGGAATTCTTTGATTTTTATGTTTATAATCAGCGAAGCATCGAGTTTTAAATTCAAAAAAATAATTGATCTCTAATATAATTAACGTACCTAAGGTGTGTCCAAACGTCAGAGTGTATCTGATCATCTGTCGGCTGTACTTAACTATGCGTAATTATAGTAAAAAAATAATTGTCCATAGAAAATATCATGGTTCGTCTGTACGAGTTGAACGACAATGGCGATGAGGTATGGTCAGCAACGGGTCATTTCCTACAGAGCGACGTACACCATCAATACGCCATAGTATTCAGGTTTGTATAAAATACAGAAACAAAGAACCCGTATGAGATCTATTAGGTAACCTTTTATTGAGTATACAGTTGACAATAATTTAGTACCTAAATAATAAAGCCAATTGAGCTACTTTATATCAGCTATCGAAAATATTTAGTAAATATGTAGCGCTAATAATATTACTTGAGATATCAGTATTCCACCAAGAAGTAGAATTTGATCCTCGTCGTTGCACTGCGGACGTGCTCTTTGACCATCCCCGTGGTTTGCTAAACGAAAGAATACTAAAGTGTATAATACGGTGTTAATGTACTTCATAAAAAAATCTTTTATAGTTAAAATATAAAACAATATTTTGTAGACATTTACATATTAACGAGGTTTTCGTAGATGACATTGGTTCAACACCACAAGAGTTATTCAATTTCTTATACTATCATGTTGTGTTATATCAGTTAACGACATATTTTTAAGGCAAATAATTGAAGAACGCATAGTCCATAGAGAAATAAACTAAAATTATATCAAGACTGTGTATTAATTACGTACAGATAATTTGTGCCTATTATATAAAATTCTTGCCTTTAATTATTTTTCAATGACTCATCAACGCTCAGGCAAAATAAATATTTAGCCTGATAGATATCTAATATTAAGCATGAATGCCAAAATTTTTTTTTGAGTACACAAAAAAGAATATTTTTTAAATTAAACCCCTTTTGGCTCTTTACTTGATTTACTTGAAACGCAGGTAACAGCCAGCTATATGTAGAAATATTAGTACATCTAATGATTATATTTTAACAATTGTGGCACAGTGTCACATATAATACACACTCTTATAATATTTTATATATGCAGCGACGTATAGTGCCAGCAGCTATGTTTAATAAGACACGAACGCTACTTTAAACTAACATATAAACCGATGTATTAGTGGAATATACAAAAAAAAAACATATTTTTTTTCTCACCTAACCTAGCTCTTCTCTCACAGTTTGTTCCTAAGCCTGAGTTAGATTCTTTTTCTTCTCTCTGTAGCAAAGGGAACACCGCTTTGATCTTATAGAAAAAACCACAATAGGACTGCTTCATCTATGTAACAATATCATGTAGTGTTTCTGCATTTAACTTACTGTGACAATAGCAAGACAACAGAAAATGCGTAGGAAATAATAAGAAATACTGCCAAATTATGGCCTCTGGTAACTCAGGAAAAGTGTGTAATATAACCTTATTATTTGGTACACAGAACTCCACCGTATCAGGACCCTAAAACAACAGTAGACAAAAAAGTTTTCATAGAGTTGGTCCGCCCGAGTGACGGGCGCACAAGCGAGCCAAAGGAGTTCAGCTATAAAGCCGCGCCGAACTTCAAACTTAACAAAAAGCGGAAAGCTTCAACTTTCTCTTCATACAGCTCCACTGGTGAGTTATCATATTTTTGCTATATTACCCTAACCAACACACCTCTATGCATAGCCAGCCGGACCTTTTTTGACATCTAGTTGCTCATAAAAGCGTGCAAAGCCCCATTCACTCGATTTCCCGCATTCACTCTTCTTTCAATATCTACTTCTAAAAACATACAAAAAACTAGGGTACAAGTTAAGCTTAAAATTATGAAGTGCAATATTGTGTACTATCTATTTTATATTATGCACTGTAATTTTTTCTTAACGCCAAGATTGTTTTAGTAGAGATGTAGTAGAGGCACAAAACATACAGTGTATTATCTCGTTATGACACATGCAAATGCGTATATGAGCTTATCTTTACGCACACATTCCAAAAACAAGTTACACCGTCAATTCTTACAATTGTCCACACAAGTGATCGAAGAACGACGAAAGTTTTATGCGATACTTGGATATAACTGAGTTCGATAGTGAATTATGGTTTCCAAATTAAGTATCTACTCGTTAAATCTATCGCGGGAAAGACGTTTGGAGTAACTGAAAAGCACTTAAGTAATTCTAAGCGTCTCTCCATATTTTTTTAAAATGTGCTGAAGTTAATACGGTTCTCAACCATCGCTGAAGTAATTCTCGGTAAGGGTCGAGTGGTTGATAAGATATATTGTTATTGAGATAAGCCTAAAGGTAAGAAGAGTGGTGGGCGGGCAATGTAAGGCAAATACAGCTAGTTACGAAAATGTGTATAGTTCTGTTGAATGAATAGCATTCGTGCAACTTGTCCTATATACCGGCCATAAATAAAAATATCTGTGTTATTTAATTACAAATTAGACTAGAGCTAGTGCTTGAGATAAAAAATACTGCATACAATATAAAATTAATTTAATATAAAAAAGCATGACTCGGGAACGAATGCTAATGCTCATCACCGCTCAACGGACATTGGCTTTGTTTATATCCAAACCGGTACTATTTCCTATTTTGAGGCATATACACATGCCAAAGAGGGTTAAACTTTTTACTCGGTCTGGCGTTTTGAAAAATATTCAAAATGACGTCGCATGATAATACTTAACTCTATACAATGTGTCCCGTCACCAGTGTCGGAGCCTTTAATGGTGTAATATGGCATTTTTTATCGACAAATTGCCCCTCAAATTTTGTTTTTTTCATACGGTTATAAAAGGTTTTCTTGGTAACCAAGACCTGGGCTCTCATACTAATTCGACCACCACTACTCATGTAAATGTTCCATCAACATTAAAAAGGTGTCGTTTGATAGCTAAACATGTAGAAAACAGTTACACAGCCATCAAGTTTCAATTGTCATGGAAAAAAAATAGAAAAAATAATTAAAGAAAAACAAAAAGATTCTTTTTTGTGTATATTTTAATTATTGGCTTTTTGAGAAAAACCAAATTTGAGGGGCAATTTGTCGATAAAAAATGCCACATTTCACACCATTAAAGGCTCCGACTCCGGACGGGACAAATTGTATATGGGTAGAGACGAGACTTGATCAGCCTCCGTACAAAAGAGTTCATAGCATTTTACAATATTTATTCGTAAAAACATTCGTGAAAACATTCGTAAAATGTTGACATTGACGTCTTTGTGCGTATGTGTATGGTAAAAACCGTTCGATCTCATATTTTTGGATAGGTGTTCTTGGCTGCACTTAAATATTAATCTTCTATTATTATCTAATATTATCTAATATTAATCTTATATTTATGGCTGTCAAAAAAGGCTATTATATTCTGTCGTAAAAAAAATAGTTAAGGGGTTTGATATTTATGTATTGAATTACTTTTCTTACAGAAAGCTCTCTGAAAAGCACAGGCGATGTTCCAGCGACCGTTTTATTTATAAATGTATGTATTTAAACTCTTTTAGTCTAACAGTTTATTACTAATATATTGTGATATAAATATCTATAAAAAATCAGTTAATTAATATTCCCGTTTTGTATTTAGCAGAAAAATGAACAACCTGAGGAGGAACTCAAAAATGCCTACATGTTTAGTAATATACCTCAGGTAAGGAATACTTTCACCTCTATAACATTAACACTGTCGGACCGACACCGCGGTTCTAATACGTTTTATATTCCGCAGTTTTTTTTTTGCATATCTAATGCATTTGTATCGAAACAAACGCGCGTTATCATTACGTCTGTACCGATTTAAGTACGAGACTGCTTTTATGCAGTTTGTATCGATATCGACAAGCGCGTCGATGGCGCGTTTAAAAAACGTGGTGTGCACAGGCTCTATACTTTGTCCAATGTAGGATGATACTTTTGACAGGTGTCACTTCCTTATTGCTACGTACTAAGGTTGCGTTTGTTTCCTTATGTTTGGCTTGACATTGCAATAGCAACTTTATACCCTCTATATAGGTGTCAACTGTCAAAAGTATCATCCTACATTTGACATGATAGATGTCTATGTATATGTTATTTCATTTCTAGAGTACTACACTTAAATACCAATTGTATACTTGCTGTTTTACAATTTCTTTTCAAAATTATATTTAGGATCAACATTTTTCTTTATTTACTTCCTCAAAGGATCACCTAACTATTAAATAGCAACCGTTTGAAACCGGTTAAATTATTATCCAGTCAGCCGTACGGAATAATTGCTTCAAATTCTATCCAAGTATTATTTTACTAAACTTTGATTTTTCTTTTAATATATCGTCTTGCTACTATCCTTTACAGATTCCACAAATACCTATGTCTTCTCCTACGGGTTCTAGTGACTTAGGCGATGCTTTGTACGGCATGCAAACTGAAGACAGTCCTACTGAGAGTAACTTTTATGACAGTCCGATGTTGCAACGACCCCTGATGCATCCGCCTGAGATACAACTCGACTCTGCGGAGTTGGATCGCATACTAAAAACCAATACAAGTATACCTGCAGAAGAGAAGGAGCAATTTATTAATACAGATTGGTCAGGTAAAAGTAATTCAATTGTTTAGCTTATCAGAAAATATATAAAATCACACACAATAGTGAACAATTATTTTGGGGCCTTAAAAATGAGATAGACCCGATGACATAAATATGTACATATTAAATATACCAAAAAACAAACAGCTTGATATTTTGAACCATATCCGAATTTTTTTTTTTCGTTTCTTAAAGAGGTCTCATTGCACAGTTTTGAAGTTCACAATTCATCCATATGATTAGTGCAATGAACGAAATAATTTTTATAACAACAAAAAAATCGTTTACGTTTAATATTGAGAGTTCTTTTTAAATATTAACCGTTCCATGCGTTAAAAGAATTTTTCTTCATATAACAGAAAAGATATCTTAAGAATAATCATTATGGACACTTTGTTATGGTAGATAGACAGAAGAAATATTTTTAATGCTCCGCTATAAATTATTTGGGTCGCCACAGCTGTCGATTCTCATGTTTTGTATAATTATAAAATAGGTAAATAAGAAATGGATTGTAATTATGTATATTTTTATTACAGAGTATCTAAGGTCATATACCGACATTGAAAGCCTGAACGACGAGGTAAGCCTTAAACTCACATTTGTATATATAAAAAAAGTGTTGTATAATAATATCTATTTTTCTTAGTATTATCAATAATGAAAAGTAATTAGTGCAATTAGCCGTACGTTTTTAAGTATTAAGAGCGTAAGGGAGCGTTCAAGTATTACGTAACGCAATTTTTGAAGATTTTTGACCCTCCCTCCCCCTCATGGTCACTTGAGTGTTACGTAACTTTAAATGTTACGTAACACTCAAGTGACCATTTTTACCCAAAAGTACAAGATATACACAATTGTTTTTCTCCTTCGTTCTGCTATTTTAGCTTTTTTTACTAATAAACTCTTGCAAAAATAACTCTCGCAATGCAATTATAAACAGAAACCTGACTGAAATTAAACATTTTAGTCAAAATAAAATCGTATTCTTAACAAAATTAAAAAAAATCGTATTATTAACAAAATTAAAATCGTTTTCTTAACAAAACAAAAAAGCAACTATTAACCAAGTAAGTAGGTCTATAGAAAAAAAATAGGTTTCTTGAATATCTTTTTAAAAAATCTGATATTTTTTTAAATATTTTTCAAATATGTAATAAACTAACGGCATTCGTTAAAATCGATAATTTCTATATTTTTTTTCGAAATAAATTTTTTTCGGTAAAAAATTATGCATTTAGTAAGTAAATTTCAAAACAAACTGAGCGCCTTCCCATTTGTTGTGACGTCCGATGACATGAAGCCATGCGTTTGCTGGCAACATATATCATTACAATGTATGGCGTGTCATGTCATGTGACGTCATTCAAAGAGCGTGAAAATGGCGGCTGTTTAAATTACGATTAATGCACTGACTCAAGAAAATATTTTTTTTAACAAAAAACAATTCTACAACAAATTGTTTTAAAGTATTTTTCTATTAAAAATGACTTGATTTAACGATTTATACAGTAAAAAAAACATGCAAGAAACCTATTCGATTGAAATTACTGCTGCTCTATCCACGGGTTTGCTAGTCACTCAGATTCTTTCATCACTGGATTCAGTAAGAACATTTATTCTCTGTTGCAGTAGGCCAAATTTCTTCATAAGATTTTCTTGAGTCGGTTTACTTGGAACATTTTTAGTGATGTCCGAAACAATCAAAGTCGTGTTTAGTTCCGTAGACGGGGTCCCCGCAGTTTCCTCATCAGTATTCTCACTTCGTTCATCGTGGGTATCGCTCATCTTTCATTTGACGGCAGTGCTTTCTCGTCCAGCGAATCCGACAATCGATTCCATAAGAGATGAATAATTGGATGAAGCTACAACATCCGAATCCTATAAACCAAGTGAAAATAAATTAAGAATATGTATTATTGAGACATGCGATGAAAAAGAACATAATATACACATATACAAGCAGATGCACCTGGAGTTGTTGAAGAGCACGTGAAGTCGAGAGGGCATTGGGCCTTAGTATTGCTGGCGTACTTGATGTTTTCATTGGTAGCTATACTTATGACCAGTTCTGTTATGAAAAATCTAGGTTTTATAATTACATATTACTAGGCGATGCAGTCGCTAAGCATAAAGCTACGCTGGCACCATATATTGGAGCGGAGCGTAATACCCAAAAAAATAAAAAATAAAATGTTTCGATGAGAATTTTCGTGAATTTAAAAATTCGGACACCGTCACAATCTTGTCCTAAACCTCTTGCTTCAATTTCACACAAAAAATATTAAAATCGGTTAAGAACTCTGGAAGTTATGGCATAACAGACATTGCGCCATCGAAGCTATGTCATTATTACATTTTAGCAGTAAACTTACCTGTGTAAAATAACTAAGCATTGTTGCTTTCTTCTTCGTGGCCTTCACCTTCAACTCTCGAAAAACATCATTTATATGTTCTATTAGCTTTTCTTTAGTTTTTCTTAAGGCGTTTTCCAAATTTCGGCGGCATTTTTTGACACAGTTGCGCTGGTAAGTCGACATGAGAGCCTTTATAGGCCAAGAACAGCTGATGATACAAATCTCCTTCTTTTGAGGACATTACAGTATGAACACTATGAACTCACTTTAATAACACCGACTACAGCAATGTGCTTCTGGATAAACACTAACGAATACTGACAACGAAAACAACATTAAATGACGTAAAATACAATCGAGGGATTCCCCGTAAAACATAAACGAAAAGGGTTGCCAACTTGCGAGAACAAAATAAAAATGACGACGAGACGAATTCAATCAAGAGATTCCCCGTAAAATGTGAACGAAAAGGGTTGTCCAATTGGGAGTTTTAATTCCCTAATTTTTAAATGTTACGTAACGTTTTGTAAGAAAGACCCCCTCCCGCCCCTGTAACGCATCGTAACGTTTTACGAGACCCCCCCCCCTCCCCCCAAATTGCGGTACGTAATACTTGAACGCCCCCTAAACGAGCATCACATTTATACAGACTATTAAATCAAGTAGGAAACTGATTCTTATAAGCTTTATACGCTTAATGTTTAATTTAAATATAATTAATATGAATTTTCTGGACAAGTTGTGACTTGTTACAACAAGTTATGTCAAAGCCACTAAAGAGTAGTGCCGTGTCATCAGCGTAAGATATTACCGTATTTTTTTTGAGGAGGGCGAGGAGGCACAAATCATTAATATAGAATCATGAATATTATTGTGATGCGGTGATAACGCGTTAAAGCTAGGATGGAAATAGTCATTGATATAAGTAATTGATGTGTTTTATAATATCATTATCGCTAATGTCACCTTTGTTGGTGCATAGGCCTTCTCTATTATACGATGGGGAAACTGGGTTACAGGACCTTACCCCACCTCGTGGTCACATTGCATCTTTGTACGTTCTAACTGGTATTGTTAGGCGTCCCGTTTTGTGCGGTGATGTCTCCCGGTCACGGAAGATTGTCAGGGCTCTGGGGACCCGTCATGATTTGCACCTGATTGGAATGCTAAATGTCCCTATAAATCATTAAATTTATTAAATCCATTATTATTACCAGATTTTTTTATGAAAACTAACTCAAGAGTGACATGCAATGAATTTTGTAACTACGTCATAAAAAACAAGACAATCCTTAAGGCAGCAAATTGTAATGAAAAATACAATTTTACTAAATAATAAATTATTTAAATATATTTATAAGACAGCGGCAATAATTAAAATATCTAACTACGATTTTATTGTAATATTTTATGATTTATGCTGTATTTATGAAGTTACGATTAAAATAAGATTTACTACTAAATAATAAATTAAAAGCCTTTATTTTCTGTTCCGATTTTAATCCAGTCGGACCTGGCAACACTACTAGTGCTAACTGTGTTATAGATAACAAAAAAGATTACAATAACTTCACCTTCTTTTTAAATTCAACGGTTTAAAGAGAAGGTATTGACCCTTTGAATTGATTGTATTTCACTATACATTTCTGTTGAAAATAGTAACTTATTTCATTTATATCTTTTTTTTTGTAGAATCACACATTTCGAATGGAAATCGTTCGTTCTATGCTGACTACAGATTCCGGAAGGCCAAAGGTAATTATATATTCTTTACAGCTGTACACTAAATATTAAATCGTTGAGTTTTAAATTTCTTCATCTTTTTGTGTAGAAAAGTTACAACTAATTTAAAACGTTTTTTTTGTTGTTAAAACCATGGTTTTACAACAATGTAATAAATCCAAAGCCAAATAACTTTTTTCTCTTTTTAGAAATCTGAGCCGAGTCAATCAAAGCAAACGAACAAAGTTAAAGAGGAAACTCAAAAGATGAACGTTGAGAAGGTTAAAACTAACGCTGAATATTCAGCATTTTACACTGCCGAAGACGGAAACGAAGTCAAGAAGGTAATTTCACCGTTTGTCATCTCCAAAAGAATATACAGAAACATCATTTAACTATCATCACGCATTATCAACAAGTTAAAAAATGCTCACGTTAATTTATTTTCATTTGCTTTTCATTCATTTACTTTTTAATAATATAGTTGTAAAATGCACATAGTGTTTGTATCAGTTTTGACCTGCTTGAATATAGCACTAAATGTTGTATACAATATTAAACTGTTTTTCAAAATTAAACAATAATTGGTTTTATATACTTATCCCTTAAAGCGGTTACACATTGCGACTTCTTGCATCGATAACATTGAAACGTGCCTTGGTCAGTTAATACGCTTATTATAATTAAGTTGAGCAACTATAATGCTAGAGCATAATAAGTAGCGTTGTAAGAAGTCAAAGATGTAAAGGGCCTTAGATCTAAAATTACAAACGCTAAGAGGTTACTTATAACAAATCTATATCTCAAAGTCTAATTCTTAGCAATTCAAAGGTTTCCTATATGTAAAATAGTTAATCTTAAAGATTTCATTAAGCGTTTATACGAACTTTTATTTTTGCTTTCGTCTAAAAAATAATTTTGATATATCGCATGATTGGATATATTTAATCTGAGCACCTGTAAAGCAGGTATCGAATCTAATTATGTACTAAAAAGTTAACATGACTATATTGACTCACGGTATTATTTCCCATCATATCGTCACGTCATATAAAATTGCTTAAAATAATTGCTTGTATTGAATGTCATTGTGGGCTCTTCAAACTTTCCATTAATCTGATTAGTCATCTTAAAGATTATGATACGAACTTTTGAACATCAATTGTGTACCTAAATGTGGCGCTGTGTGTAGCTGAGTGCAGTCAAGTTTCCTAAAAACTTTATATTTTACAGGTTGAATTAGCAAATAATTACTTTTACTAATATAGTGTGCTGTTCATTTCAAAATGATTTGTTAGAATATTTTCGCTGTTGTGTGATACAATTCATATGTATGAATAATTTTATAGCAGGATAATTTTCATAATATATTATGTTTGGGTTTTAGATTCTTATCCATTATTATTTCATTAAATTTCAATTTAAGGTAAGCTAAAAACAAAAGCTTCGTTTTTCTCTACAATCATTATCTGATTTTATTCAGAACAGGTTGATCTAAAATATACGTGACTATCGAATTCCACTAGGGGCCTTACTTTTGTGTTGTCAATGTTAAGTAGATACGGACTGATGCCAGTAATCTCCTACTTCCAAGTGGCCAGATAGATTAAGTTTCCTTTGCATGTGTGGCCTGATGATACAAAGTTCTGAATAATTCCTTCTGCCGTAATGTAGTCAATATAACCCCTATAAACGCGGACCAAAGTCATATCTGGTTTAAAATTAATGCTGTTGCTAACTTGGTTTTATGAAATAAAAATGACCGGGCTAAAAAATCCCTGATTTAACTTTACCTACTCAAATGTACGTGATACTGTCGAACTGGTAACATTGAGAATTGTATCGTTGTAAATGTGCTTATGTCTTTTTAATGTCTTTTTAATCGTTTGCTTTCAATTTGTAGTGCAGTTTGAATGCAGTTATAATTCAGTCGGTACGCTAGAATTGGCAGTTAGGATACAGTTGCGATGCAGTCGCAGCAATTGCATGCAAATTTCAGTCCAATTGCAATTTGCAGTCGAGTTGCAGTTGAAATGCAACTCATGGCTATTTCACGAATTAAGACGTGACTTTCATTACATTGCGTATGTCGTATTTATTTACTTTACAGAAGCCGTGATTACAGACTACTTAGTTCATCCTGTGATCACCGCTCCTGTAAAAAGTCAAAACGTCAGGAATTATAAAAAACAAGAATTAGCGCATCGTTTATCCGGTAAAAGTTTGCGGTTGCTGCGGAAGTGTAAAAACTAATATTAATACAACAAAGATTATTCGCGCAGATTTTGACGTGAATACGTCTTTAAAATTGCCTCTATAGGGACGCAATTCAAAAAAACGAATGATAACAAAATCGGGGGAGACAGTTTAGTGTTGTAGCTATTAACTATCATCCCCATCCAATTTTTAATTACACCACTGGATAGCTAAAGAATCAAATAATTTATTACACCGAGTAAAGACTGTAACACATCGCGCGCGGCGGAGGGGGAGCCCCGCTATTTTGAGGCAATTTTGCTGCGTATCGAGATTTCCATTTGGTATAACTTGTGACTCGGTGACGCTACGACGTTCATTCAAGTTCCAATCGCCAGCTCTCGTCAAAATCTATCGATTATGTATATAATATTAGTGTAAAATTGTGACTGTGAATATAATAAGGTGTTAAAATAAAAATAAAATATCAAAAAATATATAATGTCGGCCTATTCGCGTCGAAAAGCCAAATCGAAATACAGAGCTCGTATACGGTTGGAAAACGCATCTCAACAGCAATCGAATGATACTAATAAAGCGAGTGATCGAGTGAAGCAGTGCCGGCAACGTTAAGTAATGAATGCGGCCGACTGTATGCCATTTGTGTCGTACTTTTCGTATCACAGACCTATAATTAATAAAGTTATAATATAGTAATTAATTATTTGTTTAATTGATTTATTTCTTGAACCCATTAAACGAAGGAGTTGCCATCTATACATATTAATAAAATTGGAGTGTCTGTTTGTAATATTGAAATAACCGTTTTTAACTACATGCATATGAAAATTTTTGCAGTACATACACCAAAATAACATTTTTTTTTAATTTTGTCTGTCTGTCTGTTTGTTCCGGCTAATCTCTGAAATGGCTGGACCGATTTTGACGGGACTTTTATTGGCAGGTAGCTGATGTAATAAGGAGTAACTTAGGCTACTTTAAATGCTAGAAAAAATCTTTTATTAAAAAAAAAATTACTGTGCCACAACAACGCGTGGCTGGGTCAGCTAGTCATAAATAAAACATGTACACCCGGAGGACTTCTTATGATTATGACATACATAAATAATAATATTTTATATAGAAATTATTACCCGTTACGAGACGTATTCACGTACAACAAACGGCCGTGTCCATAACACAGCCACACCCCCTTTTTTACTTTTGATGGCGTCGACGGCGTCGTCTACTGCCGTCAATGGGTCGATGAAAGTCGTCAATCGTTCTCGTTTGTGTCAGTAACTGACAAACAATTCTAGCGACAAGACGTATTTTTCTGTTACAATTGTATACTTTCTGAGTACATATTTCTATTAATTTGAACATAGAATTTGAAGAAGAATTATGCTTTATCTCCTAAAAAATCGCCATAAAAATGCAAAGCATATTGTGCTACAGAACAACATAGTCAACATGTCATACTTTATCCGTGTTTACGAAACAACGAAGATAAATTTTTAACTGCTTCAGAACGTCGATTGCAACATTTCATGAAATGAGGAGCCTTTTAAATGATTTAGTGTTAACTCAAAATACAGTAATGCGAAGAAGCATTTCGGCAGGGGAAAGGATTTCTATGACTATAAAGTAAATCAACAACATTATCTTCTAAAATACTTTCTCGACGACCTTCATTGTAATAGCATGTACAGTCATGAGCAAATACGTTGATAATTATTCTTAATCATAATTATATTCATTATATTTATATTACAAAAAGAAGTATACAGAAGGAGAATGCCCATTCGTGGTATCGTCTGTGCTCGTCCTTGTACTTAAACCGAATTTATATCAACAATTAAGTTTTAATTTTTACAAAACGCTGTAAAATACTTAGTCATAACTTCGACGGACAGTAATCCACATAATAACTAGAACTGAATTCACTTCCATATTACCGAGTATTTTTATTGACACTTGTCTCCTTGGTATTGCCATTGTCTAATGACAATATCGATTTGCCAAATGTAAATCAGTCAATACGCTATTTATTTCATATCAGATTGGTAGTTCACATTTCAAGCATATTGAGTAACTAAGTATAAGACATGATTTGAATGTAATATGTTACGAAAAGAAGATTTTATCTTTCAATGACGCTCTTTTTTTACTAATCTTGTTGTGTCGTGCTTTTAACTTTTCATACAATTTTTTGTAATGTGAACCCTTATAATTTAATTACTTAAACAACCAATAGTGAGTTTATACAATTTAATATGCTCATTATGTAATAATATATGCCGCTGACATGCATTTACGTCATCGTGCATGACATGCAGATGTCTATACGATACATACATACGCATGCATACACGTCATTTATAGTTTGAATAATGAAAAATAAAGGGATTTGTCTATCAGTTGCCAGCAGATAGTTTGCACGTCATTCGCATCTATCAATAAAATAAACGATCTTGCACACATAAAGCACGTAAAGTATGTGCTGCATTACCGTGTAGAGATAACAGATTCACCAAACCTAATGTCAAATTTTATGCGTTATACGATTAATAGAATCACGTTATGATCATAGATAGATCAGTTGGTAGGTATACTTTCTATTTTAATGCTCTGAACACAAATATACTTAATATCACATAATATCAACTCGTAGGTATTTAAGTTATTCATATAAACTTACATTAGGCAATCATAATGGAAGACTGGCAATGATGGGACAATCAGGCTGGGTGGAACTGTCAAATTGATACAGTTAATTAAGTGTTGTGATGAAACGCTTGACAATCTAAAATATTATATCTAATGAATTAATAAAACTAAATCATTAAAATACTCGCATCCAGCTCACATCCAACCATAGTGTTGATAGATAAAATTTCAAATGTAAGTAAAACAAATGCAGAAGGGGAAAAATGTTAATTTAATGAGTTTTTTTTTATTTTACGACGCCGCACACTGGGTCCGGATTTTGAAAAAAGTGGACATTGCAAATATACGGATTTAAAAAATACTGTTAGATAGTACTAATGAAACAGAACAATAAATGTTATATGCAACTTTTCATAAAAATGCGTCATACACATATAAAAAAAAATTGAAAAAAAATGTATGGGAGATAAACTTTTTTATTTTTTTTCTCGAGACCGTCATGAGCTGTCAAAGCTTAACCAATACAGTGATTTAGAACTACATTTTCCTAACACATGGCTTTGCCTTTGAGGGGGTTTCAAAATTCAAATATTTATTTATTTTTTCCTCGTGTTTTCGGTTGATTGAACGTGGAATTTATAATCTTTGATAGAAGCACACTACTTATTAAATTCATACAATGAGTTACAAATTTATTTTTTGTTTTGAGACAATTATTGAATTTAACAGATAATTATAAAGACTGTCTTTTTACACGACTACCCAAAAAAGAGATTAATGTTTCAGCTAGTTAGGATAGTCTTGTAAAATAGGCAACAATAATATGAGATGCTCGGTAGTCGGACAAACAAGCAATGAGTCATCCTAGATACTCGCCTCTGATTGGTCGGTAGCTGCATGCGCTGCTCGCGCGCACAGTCGCTAGTTGGTATACTTCATCGGGTATAAATATAGCGTAGTGTGCGTAAGGTCGTTTATTCGCTATTTAACTACGTAACTTATAAAATCTAGAGATTACTTCCGGGAGATTGTGACTACTTCAACAACGGCTACGTTTTCGTGTTTATGCTAGCAGAAGATTTAAAGGACGTAGACTGATTATGTCAAGCTATTATTAATAAGATTCCTTCTGAAATATCGATATCGCCTGAAGATTCCAAAATGGTCATGGGATTTGCAAGAAATTTTGTGAGCAACTTGCAGCAAAAGTGGACAGGATCATCAAGAAATAATAAAACTTTCATAAAGAAACACACTGAGTGGCAAGAATCTTTCATAAAATGGCCTCGATGTGAATCAGTCGATTAGGAAGAAATATTTCAGTGCCATGAAGGTGACAAAGAAAATGTTGATATGGAACTTTCAACATCTAAAGAGCTTAGTACATCAACATCTACTGTGGGGACGATACCTTCTAAAGGTCAAACTAGAAGGTGATTTAAGCAACAAGCAGAAGAAAAGACGTTCCTGGTCCTTGATTGATCATACGGAGGCAGAGCTCATTTTTGCATTGATTACAAAATTGAAGTCTAGTGACAAAGTCGATTTGGCCCGTATAATCGAACATCTTGACAAAAATTCCAAAATGATCCCGGATGTAAACAATCTTTTATTTGGAAAAGTCGAGGCAGCGATTGTCCATGAAGATGAAGCTCTGGCTCTCACAACTTCACTTAATTTATCAAAGTGGCAGTATTTGACTATGAGATCTATATTTACTGATAATAATGTACCGTCTTTATATCACAAGTTATTAGTAGCGAAGCAGAGGTGCTATCCGCCGAGTACAGATCTTATTATAACAGAGCACGGTGCTGAAATTAACTTGCAAGCTCTTCTGGATTTGACAGTACAGAGAATATTGAAAATTCCTACTTGCAGTTCAAATAGTCTAATCAGGACTATTTGAACTGCAACAATTTGAAACTGATCAGCAAGTGGGGTTTTGATGGATCTTCTTCGCAAAGCACTTATAAACAGAAAAGTGACCTTGCTTACTTCGATATCTCAACAGTATTCATGACAAGTCTTGTGCCATTGAGATTAGAATCAAACGATTTAGTAATAAAGAAAATCCAATTCTTTCTTCTACACATTATTGTTGGCCTGTCAAATTTGCATTTGTCAATAAATCAACTGATCATATCAAGAAAGAAGAAGCGGCCATGAAGGAAGAAATAAGAAACTTGAGTCCCACTATATATGGAGAGTTCAATATACATCACGTATTCCACATGACTATGGTCGATGGCAAAGTCCTTACAGCTATTTCGGATACACCTTCTGCGGCAACTTGCAATGTATGTCTGGCAAAGCCAAACGAAATAAATAATTAAGATCAAGTATTGTCAAAGCCGCTGCAAGAAAATGTCTACGAATTCGGTCTATTTACTCTATCTGTGGATTCGGTGTATGGAATGTTTGCTGCATATTTCCTACAATCTGGATTTCGAACTTTGGAGTGCCCGAGAGATACATAAAGAGTTAAAGCAAACAAGGAAGGTCTTAACTCAAAATCATTTTAAAGAGCAGACAGGAATGCTGATTGACATTGTAAAACAAGTCTTTGGTACAACATGACGGAAACGCGGCACAAAGATTTTTCAAAGATTTTGAAAAAACTGCCGAGGTCACCAAAATCGATGTAAGATTGATAAAACGCTTTTTAGTTGTCTTACAAGCAATATCATCAGGGAAACCAATCAACATAGAAGTTTTCAGAAACTATTGCAAAGAAAGAGCGGAACTTTACGTGCAACTTTATTCTTATTCATGGTGCAAACATTTGCTAGTACTATGGTCATCTCCCTATTGGACTGATGTCTGAAGAAGGATCCGAGGCAAGGAATAAGGACTTTAGAAATACTCGAAAGATGCACTCTAGAAAAATTGGAAGAGTACAGACAAACGAAGACTTGACTTCACAATTTCCTGATAAGCTCGGATCCTTACATATTCCATATTCTACCCAAAATGTCAAGGACGAAACACTCTTAAGTTACTTCTAGAGACTATGGAACTTCTCAATCAAACAGCAAACGAAGAGTATGATGAGACCGAAGTATTTACTTTATAATCAGAAGCCATTCAAGATCCTTTGTCAATCTAAGCTAGCAGCCACAAAAATACTTTTCAGGAATATTTGTCCTTTTCAGGACTGTCCAGCTCTTCTTTAAGAGCTAAGAGTTAAACTTTGACGCCTCATGACAGTCTCGAGAAAAAAATTAAAAAGGTTTATTTCCCATACATTTGCTTTTCAATATTTTTTTATATATGAATGACGCATTTTTATGAAAAGTTGCATATAACATTTATTGTTCTGTTTCATTAGTACTATGTTATTGTATTTTTGAAATCCGTATAATTGCAAGGTCCCTATTTTGTCCAAATCCGGACCAGTGTGCGGTAGTGGAGAGGCAGCCCACACTCATCAATATTATAATAGTTACATATATAAAAATTATGTAGCAGCTTAATTAATTTATGTTACTAGAATTTATGATAATGCTGTAGTACACCAAACAGATTATATTATTAAAACTATCCTGTTATTAAGTTATTCATATATCTGAATTGCGCCATTACAATAACGGTAATACACTAATGAAACGTTTTGCCATGTAGCCACTTAGTAAAGTAAGTTAATTGTAATTATTTGTAGCTGGTAAGAGAATTATGCGACATGATAAGAATGAAAACTGGTATTCAAAAACCTGTTGTCAGAGCTAAATTGGAAAAACTTTTTGAAATGCGACTATCGAACGGAGATACGTAAGTTTATATTTTTTAAATCAATTACTTATTTGTATTAGCATTTTATATTCAAATCACTTAACACCCAGAAACTATCTTTAGTTTCAAAACCTTTATGTATTTTAACAGATGTTAAGTTTTTATTGATTCATTTAAATAAATATTAAAAAAATAAGTGCTTTATATTTTATATTAATTTTTGTTAATTTTTAGGTGTTAAGATTTTTCTATTTTATGTTTTGCTTTATTTATAAAAATGAATCAATAAAAACGGGGGTTGTAAAAAGTATCATTTGTCAATTACCCTTAAAAAACCCTTCTGGCCGCTTTGTAACTGTTTTGTAACCAGTTACCTAAGAAAAAATTATCATAATATCGTTACTCATATAACGGCAAGAACTACCCATTTGTAGTTGAATATCTTAAATTAAAAACAAAAGTGTAAATTATTAAACACTGCAGTTATTTATTTTTGTCAACAATATGATTAGCTGGTTTGCGAGAATTTGTTTTCCGTCGTTATAGTGATTAAAAATTGTTGATTTTATATAATAAGATTTTCAAATTTCTTATTAAATCTTTCGAGAGAACGGTGGCGCGATATTTGCGTGGCGTCGCGCCGCTCGAAAGAGATACGATTACAATTTTCGGTATGCGATAAAAGATTTTTTGTCAATTAGTAATAATTAGTTAATGATAATAAAATATTCTATGTATTTTATTATCAGTAACTAATTATTTAGTATTCAAAATCGCGAGGAATTAATTCCAAGTAAAAGATTCCATACTTCTTCCCGCGACTGTATTTATTTATAATATGTTTTTTTATAGATGATAATCTGAAGTGTCGAATTATTTTACGCTTTCAGATTTCTACACATGACATTGTGCAGCAAACAACCAAGCTTGGAATATATCGTTAAGCTCATTCACAGTGTGAAGATGACTCATTTGCTTAATTTGGCTAACAAACAGAATCAAACTATACTACACTTGGCTGTCATCCATGATATGCCCAATATCATTCCTTTTCTTGTTTCCAAAGGTAAGAGAATCGACCAATACCTAAATCATCATTTGGTGTATAGGTTGTGGTTGAGTTTTGAGTAAAATGTCGTTAGCTAATTAGGATTTCCTGTGCCTTATGCCTTATGCCAGTCGCTGCTTTTGCATACTGCATATCATCATAGGGAGATGTTCCCAAAACTACGTTTAAGAAACTTAAGGTAGCGCGAAAACAGTTTCTATATAATAACTTTTATATGTAACTTCTTTACGAGTACTTTGAGTACTGGACAGTATGACAACTAAACTTAGGATTGTTGTGAAGCAGTACCCCTTGATGGAATACTTTCCTGATTTGTTAAAAAGGCGTAGATGGTTTGCTGCGTGTAATCAGATTTTTAGGATAAAAACAACTCGAAGTTGTTTCCCAAAGACTCTTTCCATTTTTAGGTCTCATTGTATACAATAAATTCAATAAAATAGTATATATCCTATGAATAACATAGCGGTGAAAAAAGCAGTTTCAGACTTCCTTGTGGTGAATGGTCTTATGAAGAAACTGAGAAATTCATTGGTATATTGCGGTATATAGGAATTAAAAATATCAAATACAATCCATTGGAATTTAAATAAATAAATTATATTCACCCTCTTACATACAACCACTTATCAACATTATACACACCTAGAGGACTATCATTGAATTTCCTCAATAAAAAGTAATTAACTAAAAGAAAAAAAATTGTGGTTTATAATTTAATGTGTCCTAGGCAATAGGCGCTGTATGCTGAAATACAGGTTATGTGTTACCTAGTTCGGCAACAGATGCTACATTTGTTAATGTATTACATTTATAAGCTATAAGTATTTATGGTGTGGTGTTACATTTCGTCCAAATGATTTGTTATTGAGATTATGATTTTGAATGTAAAAATCTTCATCCGTCGTTCGGTCTAAAAAGTGGGCGTATTAATATATTACTATTATTATTTCACATTGTATTGTAATAATAAAAATAAAATGGGCTGTAAATATTTTTATAAATTAACTATTTGCATCATTTTCGACGACCGTTTGGTGCAACAGTAGCGATCCTGCCTATCGCACCGACGGTCCTGGGTTCGAATCCCGGAAGGGGCAGATGTTTGTATGATGAATACGAGCATTTGTACCTAAGTCATGGGAGTTTATATATATTCATGTGAATATTACGTATGTGTCATATGTATGTTTATCCGTTAACCTAGTATCCATTACACAAGCCTTATAGTGCTTACTTTGGGCTAGGCTAATTGGTGTGATTGTAAGAAAAAAATATTCATTTATTATTTATTTATTTATTTTGTTGTTAGTTTACCCTTAATACTGATATTTGCCTATCGTGAATTTAATAGTATGGAAATGCGATCAAGGTTGTCACTGTCATGTTGATTGTATGCCGTTTTATTAGCTAATTTGTACTTACTTTACTTAATTCGATCCCTGAATCACATGGATTGTATAATTTCATAAATTTGTATGTTACTCACAGGCTGCGACCCCATGGTAGAGGATATTGAGGGTAACAATGTGATTCACAACGCAGTCATATACCAGTCCTGTTTGGAGCCTCTTCTGAAAGCACTTAAGAGCAACGGCGTCTCTTTCAATTTGAATGAGTATAACAATGGTGAGACACATTGCTATTATTTGTATTGAATCAGCTTGCTGTTTAATATCACACACTGATTATTTTTGTGCGGCGTTATTACTCTTATTAATTCTGTGCTAGTTTTGTAAGGTCTTCCGCACCGAGAAACGTAAATATCTTTACAGAACTTGTCTAAAGGTAGCATTAATTTTGTTGAGGTTGGTATGTACGGACTAGGGTCCAAGGCCCATAGTATATAATACTATTCTGCGATTATAGATAGTCTTACATATATTAATGCACATCGCGTCATTAAGAATTTGTGACGATAGACTTTTTGGTATTGCTTGATTCTCAATTTATTTAATTATTTGACTGCAAAATAAAATTAGTTTGATTGGTTTGATATTAAATAAATGCAAATTTCACAATAGTTACGCCTACAAAATAACTTAAGTTCTATTGAAGTACGTAATGCTTATGAAGTTCGGACAGACAGGGAACCGCGTAACTTTAACCTATTTAATATAATGCATCGAAATATTTCCACAATAGAAAAGCAGACGGCGTTGCATTTGGCGGTGATACACAAAAGCCCGACAAGCGTTAAGCAGCTGATGGAGAACGGCGCGAGTAATAACACGCGAGACAGTGATGGCAGAACTCCACTGCATCTAGCCGCCTACGATGACTGCTTAAATGTCGCACGTCAACTGCTGGAGTACGTCTCATTGGTGAGTGTCACATAACTAGCTTTGTTAACGCTACCCGGGGCATGAAAGCGTGTCTACCGCGAATTCGCTGCGTCTTGCACCCTAGAATGATTGGTAATTTTGGTGTCGTTGGTAAGTGCCACATAACTAGATTCTCCAGCGCTACACAGAAGAATGAAAAAAGCATTTAGCACGTTACAGCGATAACAAAAGTCCACTGTTTAATTACACCCTTAGAAGCCGAGCAAAAATAAAAATTCAGAAAGACCGTTAAGCAAAAACGATGTAATAGTGCGGCTATGTCATGCGATGCATCGCAATGGGTCGTGAGCTGAGGACAGCCGCCTCAAAAAAGCTTCAGCAGACTGTTATTGAGTAGTCAAATCGAATTCCACGTAGACGAGGTCACGGGCACCGATAAAATGCAAAGAAATGAATTCAATTCAATTTACAGAGATTCAATTTGAATACGCTTGCAGGTTATTTTAATAGTAAAGCAAAATAAATAATTTCTCAATAATGAGGACGTCAACACGACATCCTACCTCACACTGTAAAATTTGCTTATTTGATATTGAACTCTGTATGTTCGACTTTAAGCTGATAATCAGTTTTTTATTAGTTTATGTGCTATTGACTGTACAGTACATTTACTACTGTACTGTAGTAGGTATATATGTATTGCACAAGTGAAAATTAAAGCGAGTTATTCATTGATAAGATTTCATAATTTACAGAGCGAAATCGATGCTTTGGATGGAAGAGAATACACAGCGCTCCAAGTAGTTTGTGATGGGGGTATCAGGGAAAACACTTTGGAATTGGTCAAGCTTTTGTTACTGAAAAAGGTATGTTGCTCATTAATATTGTTTATTAGATGAGCGTAACCAAATACTGTAACAATAACACTGATTATCCAAAAACGTATAATATGTTAATTTAGAGTTATTTTCAAATAGGCGGACCCACTGAGGCATGAAGAAAACAAAATGTCAGCATGGCACCTCGCCAAAGACAAACCAGAAATAAGGGAGATAATAAGGGCACATTCCTCCTGTGCCTTTTCTCTGGACGATGACGACATTAAATCAGAACCAGAGGACGAATTCGAGTCGGCGGATGAAAGCGTAAGTTGGGTATTTTTTATTATAAACGTAGGTAGACAACTCCGTTCCATAAACTAAATAATCTTAAATTTTTATAAAAATCTTTTTATTTAACATACAGTAAGCTCTAATCACTTGAAAGGTATGGGTAATAATAAGTAATAATGCTAATTGTGGTGTTTTTTTAACTTATGGTAGAAGAAGTTTTTTTATTTCTTATTTGTTAAATTTGGGCAACTGATACAATTTATTGTAAAGTTTTTAAAATTTTGGGGGTTTGTTATTATAATGTTGTTGCATCCGGGGGTCGGAGCCAGGGATACTCCTCGCCCTGAGGAGAAAACATAGAAAAGAAAATAGGATGATAGAGCGACAGAACGACAGGAAAGAAAAAGCACCTACAATTAGTTTGTATACTAAATATTTTTAAATATAACCCAGTCATTCGATGTCGGGATTTGTTTAGGAGGTAACGGAGGGCGGATTGGTAGAATTGTCTCAGTTCGCGGGTGAAATTTGCCCCATACTGGACGCGAGCGAGGGCTGGCGTAAACTCGCGGAACGCCTACACCTGCAAGCGCTGCACTCGTGGTACGGGAACACGGCTAGCCCTACTCACACTCTACTCTACAATTTGAAGGTAACGTTATTACACAGTAAAGGAGATTGTCCACTCTCTATAGACACTTTGGTCACTCATGGACAGAACATTTAGCTAATCATATGTGATAGATTGAATAGTTTACATCATTAAAAGACAAAATATAAGCCTAGCTTTGTATCAGAAATATTCAGATGTTTTTCTATGCATTAAAATGCAGAAAACAAAGCGAATGAGGTCTTATATTTGGACACGACATACTTGTCATTTTTTGTTTTTTATTGCCACGTCGAAAAAAACATTGATCATTTTGAAAATCGATTATTAGACTACACGTTTACAAGTTATTCCAAAAATGTTAATATACCAATTCAGTCATCAAATCATTTAAATATTTGTATATTCTATCAATAACATTCACTGAATCCAAAATCTTGCGGAAAAAATACTGAACATTGTGTAATACAACAGAGGCATAACTACTATTGATACGAATTTATGTTAGCAACACTGGAACCAAATTGCCGAAGCAGATTATTGCAAGATTCAAATTAAATACTTAAAAAATGTTTAATTTTTGAAGTGTGAATTTACACAAACTTTTTGGTAAATAAAATTATCTAAAATAAAAATATTGCTAAATGTGTTTTTTTCATAGCATCGTGTCCACAAATATGTTTTCCAACTGATCATAATAACATCTCGAATATTTAAACAACAGCTCAAAAAATTAGTTCCCTATTGAAATGCGTGCATTGATATGAGGGAAGACCCGTATTTTACCGTAACGACAGAATGAACAATAAATGTTTGACAGTTACGAAATCCATGAACATTTTGTATGGGAAAATCAAGGGAAAAAGTTTTTAAATGATTTTTTCGCCAATTCCAATGTTTTTAATAGTTATTCTGCTATTCGGGTCGGAGACAAATATAATAAATCAAAAACCATGAAAGTCGATCCAGCCGTTCTAGAGCTATATTATGTGTTCGAACAAACCCGACTTTGTTTTGGATATTAAGATTTTATTTTATTTTAGAAATAATATTATTTTAACAAATTTCATGAGAAAAGCTATTAATTTAATTGAATAAACAGTGCCTTTGAAAGTTTACATTAAAAAGGACTACTAAGATTGTTGATCTATTAAAAATATTAATATTTTCTATTGAAATGAGCTTTACATTTATACGTTTAAATCTCAAAATGTAATTGTTGTTTTTTGCAGGAATGTGGTAACAATATAACTACAAAGTTATTAGTGAAAATTCTGGAAGAAATTGGTGAAACTGATGCAGCGAATATTGTACGACGGTATACGGATTGAGAGCTGCCAAAGTTTAGAATAAGTGATTTTCTAGAAACCAGTTTATGCGCCGATTATTTACGCTCAAATAAAAGCTAGTACAGTAATAGGTTTAAGTTCTTTCTTACCAAATGAAATGATGACTTTTTTCTAGTTTCTTCATCTGTAACTCGTCGTTGTCTCTTGGTATCCATTTCAAACGATTTTTTTTAATGGTTTATTTCAATGTAAACTGTATTAAGAAATGCATATCAAACACTTCTATCCATAAAATAAGCTTCACAATGCTTATTTTGGAAGAGGCTAATGGGTGTCAAATAAGAAAATATATACATTATTGTGATGTAATGTATACCTATTACTTTGTAAAAATATTTTTATTTTTTTAGATTAAAATGTAGTTAAGTTGCAATAAGTAATAATAGGGCATACTGTTATAACGTTCGCTATAAAAACATGTCAGACGTTTTCTTTTACGTACAGTCAACAGCATATTACGCTATAGGCCCTAATGTCTTAGTGTAGAGCTTGATGACCTATTGAATGAATAGGTGCGATTTCAATACTGACATACGAATAATAGCTCTACTTCTCCAAATGAGATGAGATTTATGTAAAATTGGAGTTACAAGGTTACCGAATTAATGCGAGTAACAAAATATTTTTACATACGTAGTCTGTGTTCCCACTTCTGAAATAAGTGAACTAATTGATAATATTTTGTTTTTAATACAAGATTTTAAACAAATATTTCGTATTATCAATATCGAAATATTCCTTTCATGTTTTATGTGTTTATTATTATATAATGAATTTAAAATGATTATTACAAATCGATTTTCCAGATGGATGATGGATGAAAGAAAAAAAAATTAACATTGCCTTATTTTGATTGATTGATTTTTTTATGATCTATATTTTATTTTTCGATAATTGAAGTTTAAGCCTCTATTATGTATTGCAATTGTCGTCAATAAAATTTCAATGAGATTTTTTTATGAATGCGATTCAGTCTAATGAATTCAGAAATACGATATTTTTGTAGTTACACAGAGTTTATTGTATAATTAATTAGCATTTACTGCATTATATTGCTTCAAAAATGTATAAATACTTAAACAATAAATTTTTGCGTTCTTGATAAAAGCAGTTTTGTTTTTAATTTCATATTAAAATTTGTTGTTGTTGTCTTATTATTTTCAAATGATGAAAACTATTTCTCGTAGTGACATTTTTTTTTGAATAATAAAAAAAAATATGTTATAAACTCATAACATTATTCTAACTCATAATAATGTTATGAGTTAGAAAAATGAAATGTCATTTTTCATTTTTTCTTGGGATCAATTTATCCAGGTAATTACTTGAGTTCCTATATAATCATTAAGATTGTTGTCGTCCTGACCTAAGAAAGCAAACTATTAAGGTTTTAATAAAAAATTGACTTGAATAAAATATATTTCTGAAAGAAACCTAAAAACCTAGATTGGACTTTCGCATACCATTTGATATAAAATTGTGTGTGTAGACTTATCAATAGTTATGTAGCCACAAACAAAATCAGATTGATAAGTTTTATAAAAGAACCGTAAAGGCAGAAAGTTCAAATCTTGTTAACGGGCTCATTTGTCCAGTTCCGGAGCAACAGTACCTACCTACTTGATGTTTGATTTGCCATTTGCACTAGCAACTACAGTTATTATATAACAACTTAAAAAAATAACACATTATAATTAAGTCACTGTTTACGTAAAATGAAGAGAAATTAATGAAATATTAAAAATTGCTTTAGCTACCAAATTAGAAAAATCTTATATACTGTTCTGCGTAGTGAAAAAATACAAGTATTTCACAAGTCCCAGCTACTCACGATCACGTTAAAAACCATATTAGCAATTATCTTAGCAATAGTGTGTAGCATGTTTATTTAAAAAAAATAAAAAATAGCTTAAGTACCTACATAAATTAATATGAGCGTTAATCATAACAAGGAGTCCACGAAGAGATAAGTAAAACCACACTTGCTCAAGCCAGGGATGAGGGGTTATCGCATGTATCGTCCATTAGTTAAAAATGAATCTTTCATAACATACCCTAAAATACTATTTGATGGAACTCAATTATCATGAGACTGCATCAGTAATAACATGACGCAAAATCATACACCCAAGCATGTAAGAATATACCCTCATTTAAATTGACATAAACACTTTCTTATTCATACACAATTTTATTGTAGCCATGTTGTAATGGCACATGCCCCTGATGGGATCCTGGAATCCTGATATATAGGAATATCCTAGTTCAGGCTATAGACCTCCCAAACATTGTTTTATTATCTTTTTTATTTTGTGATTAGATTTACTTCATTTTATAATCGCAAAACATGTAATATCCTGATGGAAAATAAACATTTTTTTATTTAAATTATTATAGAAAAAATCGACTCGTGTCACAAGTTAATTCTCAGGCGGGAATCGAACCCGCAACCTTTGGAAATCCGGTCCAATGCTCTCCCTATTGAGCTACCGAGCCTTGTGAACACTCGTCGAAATTTTCTAGTATATTCTGATTTTACGATGTAGACCAGCGTTGTTTTATCAATGAGAGGAACATCCTCTCGTATGCGAAAGAAACATTTTTACAAATGTTTGGGCAATCGATTAGGAAGTTGCGGGTTCGATTCCTGCCTGAGAATTCACTTGTGACCCGAGTCGATTTTTTTCTAGTATTTTTCTTTTTTATTAATTTATCTTAGATCGTATTGAAAAATGCATAAGATATTTAAAAATTATATTTTTTATTTGGAGCGGAGCGGACGAAGTGAGCGAAGCTCCCATGGCTCAGCTTCAATGGCGCAATGTCTGTTACGCCATAATTTCCCGAGTTCTTAATCGATTTTATTTTTTTTGTGTGGAATCGAATCAACAGGCTTAGGACCAGATTGTAACGGAGCCCAAATTTTGAAACTCGCAAAAATTCCCATAGAAAAAAATTTTTTTTTCTTTGTTTAGGTATTACGCTCCGCTCCAATATATGGTGCTAGCGCAGCTTTATGATTAGCGACTGCATCGCCTAGTTTATTTATAAATCAAATATCATCATCACTTATAGATGTCATCATATAAGAAAAGAAATTACAGAAGAGGAGGCTGTATGGTTTTTGTACAATTTGCTTTCCCGTACGGAAAAACCTAACACAGATAATACCTGCATTCACAGAGAATATAATATGCTCTGTGACAGTGTTGCAGAACTATCGATAGATTAAATCGAAAAAATTACATACTGTATCGATAGTACTTGGACATCGATATTATCTATAGTATCGTTTTTCAGAACTTCGATAGTATTAATGCAACCATTTTACAGTTTAATAGTAATAGAAGACGTTGATGTACGTATTTAGATAATCAATAAGTTAAATATACGGAACAAAAAATATTATCTTATATATATACTATTAGGGGCCATTCATTTATTACGTAAGACGATTTAGGGAGGGTGGGGGGTCAACCATGTCTTATTTTTTCTTACAAGGGGGTGGGAGGGAGTCTCGATAGTTCTTACGTAAGATCACAAAAATGTGCAAAGTTAAAATTATACTTTGAAAAAGATGCGCTCATAGAAAGAATTTGTTTAGTAGGTATGCTCTAAATATTTTGCGTCGAAAAAGGCATCGCAACTTCACAAGAAACTACTTTTACTTTGAAAAATAAACTTAAAATAAACCAAAAGTGTATTCATTTTTGCCTTTAGATTCTTACGTAATAAATATTAAATAGGGGGGGAGGGGGTCGGTCTTTTCTTATTGACGTGATAACCAAAGAGTATGTAATCACTACGTCTTATAAATTGGTTGCGGCTGGGAGTCACTTATGAAAAAGTGTAACGCTCGGTAACGTTACGATGAGTCACCGAACGAGAGAGAGGCCCGCCGAATGCCTTGCGTCTCTCTCCCACTCAACTATGATCGGTCTGCCGCGCGCATTGTGCAATTTAATTATATTCATATCAATAAATATTCTACCGAGAAAAAGACGTTGTCACGTAAAATCTTCGCCCGTAAAACCGACTTTACAGGCAAAAAAAAAAAAAAAAAAAAAAAAAAAAAAAACCGATTTCTTTTTTTTTCTTACAATAGGGGGGGGAGGGGGTCAAAAACTAGCGAAAATGGTCTTACGTAATAAATGAATGGCGCCTTAACTATCTATGATTCTTACAATACATAAACAATAGTTATGAAAATTAACGAACTATCGATTGTTCTAAACAATCAACTTTATCAATAGTATTATTACGGGTTTGGGTAGAAAAATTATTTCAATGTAAGCGTAAAGTGGTTGTTTAGAGATAGTTTGGATAAAAATTTAATAATAATCTCGACTCCAGGAACTAAAATTGTTGTAGGATTCATTCTCTTTTCATGAGCTTATGAACTTATCAAAATAATTTTGATAAGTATTTTTATTTTCTGATTCGTACAAAGAACCACACCTCGCCCAGAGTAGCGTCAGCTTTTGTTAATTATACACATAAACTACGTTGAATTAAAAACCTTTGAGGAGTCTCGTTTTAATTTACACAATGACCTACCTACAAGAAGATCATAAAACATATTGCATATTCAATAATTTGACAGTATAGACGAATTCAAGGGCTTGAGAGAGACTTTTGAACGAAACATATAATTAAGGAAATTCTTGGTATTCTACGATGCACATAAAAAATATTTAATGTGTTAATATCTTTTACCTAACATCAGTAGATACTTGCGAGTCCGGTGACACTGATTCCGGCGACACAGATCCCAACGAAGCATCTCTACAAAGATGTTTAACTCACAATGTATTGTGAGTAATGCGTAGCGTGATTGTGACTGCAAACATAGTTTTATTTTGAATAATTTCGTATAGCCTTAACTTAATATTTTAGTACTTAATAGTTTAGTAAACAAGTATTTTTTCTTTTAATATCACCCATTAAAAGAAAAAATACTTGTGTCGTTATTTTCTTCAAAGAATATAATATATTTTGGATGATGTGTTCAAAATTTCCCTGTATAATCTTTTTAAAAGTATTAATAGCCAATAAAATAGATAAAAGAATAATGGACTTCATCATTATAAAATCAGTAGGTAAGATTATTTTCTTTGTTCAATATAAATTAAGATTTGTGGTTGGTTGGATGTGCTGTTGTTCATATCTACATTAGAACCCACCGACAAAATTGTTATCAGTATTATTTGACCATAACAAAACGATACGCGTGTCAGCGAGTAATCGAGAGTGGCGCGGCAACGACTGGCAAATGTTCGTTCATAGACAGATTCTAACGAGTTCACAGATAGATTTGCACAAAATCACATTTGGACTTGGAGATTGGGCTTTGTAAAATTACTTTGCTCAAAAAGTGGCCGTTAACTCTCCCTCTCCCCCTCTACTACCCTTTAATTTAATTTAACTTAAACTTTACCCGATCTACAATCGCAATGATATCGATATTCGACTGTCATCCGCAACATTATTGTGATTCACTATTTCTTGAAAATAGGCGCGAACTTATATAATGTTTAGCACTAAATTTACCAGAATATTTACAAAAATGATACAAATTCCTAAGAGAGCGCTTCAAATAAGTAATTCATCGTCGCGACCGACCGCTTCTGAAGTATTAACAGCATATCTAATACAGTGTAACGAACCTCCTTGGACATCCTATTTTGTAAAGGTAAAGTTAATCATAACCTTAGCAAATTAGATTTGTTTTGTTTAATTACCTTTTCAGGTAACCTTCTCATGAAAATAAACAGTAAGATGTTATTAATGTTATTGGATATGATCTTATCCGATAGATAAAAGAGTGTATCGACACAAACACGCAATAACGAACAGATAACACCACCAAATCAAAAACGCTACATAAAATGGAGCACTGCTCAAACGTAATTTGCTTACTTTTTTAAAACCGCCGTAAAATGTGTCGATACAATATTCCTGTACAATTTTTTAAACTCATTCCTATGCGACGGGGGCTTCCTATGCGCTCCTCACGTAACGACACTACCGCAGTTTTTCTCCCGCGACTCCTAAAGAAATACACCCGAAATTCATTATTTTGTCGTAGGAACACATACAAAAGAAAATATTAAAAATATACTTATTTCTAGTCAATTGAACTGTTAAATAGGTTTCTGTTTTGTGTTTTGTCTTGCTTATTTTTTATATTTCTTATAAAATGTAATTTGATTTTGTCACTGTTTGTATTCAGTATTAACCATGTAAGAATAATTATTTTAAAATCTTGGACACTTTAGGCCTTTTACTGTTTTTTGTTGTACAACTGTTTGTAGCCAAAATAAAGAGTTTTGAAACACTTAACACAACTTTAGAAAATTGCTAATTTGATTGCCACTTTTAGTACAATCCTAAACATACTATTTGTAACTATGACTAATACCAATAATGTTATTTTTTTCAGTACAGTAGTGTGAAGGATGACCAGTTTGGAATGTCAAATTTTAATTGGAAAGTCGGAAATTCTAATTATCAAATATTAAGAGCTGGTTGTTTCCCTTTCATTAAATATCATTGTTCAAAAAAGGAAAAGGAGGACCTTGAGATTTCTGATAAATTCATGAGAGCAGTAAAGGTAGTGAATCTTGGTTGGTATCTTTACGAATTATTACTGGTAAACCTCAGCTATTAATTGGTGCCACATCAGTGAGCGTCAGGATGACTGGTCCTTAAATAGACATAACATTAATATAACACTTCCAAAGATTTGCTTTCTAGTTGTTTCGAGTGGCTACCCAATGTAAGATAGTTGTTTATCGATCTTATAGCTTCTAAGGATAAGAAGTTATGATTAATTGTTGTTAAACAATTTGAAGCTATTTCGTTGCATCAATAAGGTGATGTCAGACACAGTATGATAATATTGTGTTCGTTCATCATATCTGATATTTTACATATAAATATATAATACTAATACAGCCACTGAGGAACTTATTCACACATTAACAATATTCCCAAGTGCTGTTATTTCGAACCTTGAGAAAGACACTGTTGGTCCCGGCTGCCTCTGCAGTCATTAGCACCAATAAATCTATTAAAATAAATATTATATCTATTAAAGTAAATATTACTTATTAGACAACAATAGTAAATAATGAAATATTTTTGCTTAATTCATTATTATCTAAAAGTTAAAAAATATTTCAAAAAAATAAGGTGGATATGGTATTATAAATATGGGAATCCTATTAGAAATTCCAGTGTTGAAATAAATATTTTCAAGTTAAAGAAAGGAAATCACCACACCTCCCGTAAACCACAAATTCAGTAACAGCATCTTCTGAATTATATTTTTTTTACTGTGATCTCCAATTATCAGCGGAGTGATGAGACCTTGATTTGAGGAGCTTCCTCCTACTCATGGGATAACCTGGATACAGGTTTTATCTAAAAGATTAGAGAAGTTTTTTTCAATTTTCAAATACTTGTTTATTTATTTAGTTCTTACACTTCCGCGCACATTACACATTAGAGTAAAACACTTTTTTACGGATTTTTGCCCATGTTTTATTTTATATTTAATCCTGACGTCCCTCGTCCCTGACGTCGTCACGGCTCCTGAATCCTTCACAGGAGCCGTGATCACAGGATGACATAGTTATTTTTTTGACATAGTCGTTCTGTGATCACGGCTCCTGTAAAGGAGTGGAAATGTCAGGATTAAATATAAAATAAAACATGGGTAAAAATCTGTAAAAAAGTGTTTTATTCTAATTGTTTATTGAGAAATCTAGCCAGTTGAGGTAAAGGGATGAGCCATTGACTGTATGTTAACTTCACAATCGCTTTATATTGAACATTTAAAGCGTTTATAAAATAACTTTTCGACCCCTTAGCTTTGTATAAGTTCCCATAGCGAGCACAAGTCTCGAATAGAGTATGGAATATTGGAAGAATTTTGTAATATCGGTATTTGTTCGATATGTTAATTTTGAATATCGGAAAAGCGATATTTTGATATTGATATTTTATCTCAAACTCTTATTTTGGTGAAACATTTTGGTTTTAAAATACACCTTTTTGAAAGGATATTAATATTGTTTATTAAAATTTAAACAAAACATTAACCCTAGAGTGCTCGCGCTATGAGCATTTTGCCGCTAGCGGCACAATATTCGTATTACTTAGTACACGATGCATTTGTCATGGTCAAGCGTCCTAGTAGCTGCCCCCCTGTTCCTCACCTCCCTGTTTTAAAAAATTAGAGTAAATTCAGTGCGCGGGTTACTGCAGGAAAGAAAGGTTGTCGCAGGTGTGTCGCGTTTGACGGCAAATTGCTCACTGCGCGACTACTCACGCAAGTAAAAAAAAAAAAAAAAAAAAAAAAAAAAAAAAAAAAAAAAAAAAAAAAAAAAAAAGTTGAAGGATTTGGTGAGAAGAAGGTTCTAATATCCTATGTGCCTAATAAAAAAGAAAAAAAAGGTGGTTCTACTATTGTCAACTTTACACGATGACGACATGATTGACGAAACTACCGGTGCTGCTCAAAAACCATAAATTATATGATATATAATAGGACTAAAGGAGTAGTTGACGTCGTTGATCTAATGAAAGAGGAATATTCCGTGGGTAGAATGACTCGCAGATGGCCAATGAGATTATTTTTCTCAATACTGAACGTTGCTAGCATAAACAGTCAGATAATATACAAAGAAAATACTAATCAGTTAGTATTACGATGAACATTTCTGAAAGAAATTGCCCTGGCGATGACTAACCCACACATCATTAGAAGATCCAACGTAAACACATTGCACAAACAATTGAGAAGCCAAATCGCCCAATTTGTGCCATCGGATCATCAAAATATACCATCAGGTAGGGAAGTTCTATGCGCAGTATGTCCGTCCAAGAAAAATAGAAGGACTAAAAATGGGTGCAGTAGATGTGCAAAGTTACTGTGCAACGAACATTGCATGTACATGTGTCAGGATTGTTTTGTTGAAATACAGTTTGTAGATGATGAAAACGAGTAATTTAGCTTTTAATTTTAATTTTCGTTTTTTTTATATGAATTATTGTAAAGAGGTTGCAAAAAAACCAAGAAATTTTACCTAAGATTTACCAAAGCATTATTTTCTTAATTTTAAGTATAAAACTTTAATAAATGTTTCTTAATCTAATAATTTATGTTTTATTCTATCCTTAAAACATAAATATAATATCATATATCTATTATTTCTGCCGCAAAGCAGCAGTGCTTGCATTGCTGTGTTCCGGTTTGAAGGGTAAGATATGGCAGTGAAATTACTGGGTACAGTGACTTTACATCTTATGTCACAAGTTGGCAACGTACACTGTGGTTCTTCGTGGGGGTTGCAGTTTTTCTGCGAATCTCACAAGAGCCACATGTATTATAGGTGACTGTTACCACTTACCATCAGGTGGGCAGTTTGCTTGTTTGCCAACTTTCTGCTATATAAAAAAAAAAAAAAAAAAAAATATATCTCATATTTTCTAAAAAAAAACATATTAAGAATGGGCGGCAAAATGCTCCTTACGCGATCACTCGCGTTTCACGGAAAGGCGCGATTACTCTAGGGTTAATTGAAAATATCTGGTGGGCCTAAATCAATTTTTATTCTTAATCAAAATAAAATACAATTAAAAGTTGTTTAAACGAATAAAATATGTCAATATTCATATCAGATATGTCTGTTTATAACATCAAGATCATCAGTGCATTTCCTAACGTCGCGGAAGCCCCCCGGGAACTATTGATTCCGGAGGACTTCCGCGGCCGAGGAGTGCCAAGGCACACCTCGGCCGCCTCCGGCCTGCCTGGAGTGGGGCAACCGCGCCGACTGCGGCGACTCTCGGGAACTTCTTCCCGGGCTGACCTTCGCGGGCTTGGGAGTCTCGTCCCTTGTGGGTTGGTGTCGGTCGAGTGATGCGGCAGTTCTGTCCTCCACCAAAAGCTGGCCCCAGCGGTTGTCGGGACCGGAGACCGGCAGCTGCATTGCACTTGGCCCTCCGGCGTGCGGGTTGTTCGGGACGTCACGGCTCACCCCGTTACTCCGTCCCCCACGGAGCATAGGAGACGTCTGCCCAAGGGGCGGACCCACACTGGTCCGGGTCGCGGCCGATTCCGGTAAGGGGCCACGCGATCACCACCAATGTGTTGTGGGACGTCGCAGGTTTTAGTGAATAGGCCTCCAAAACTTTACCGGGCACTAGGCCGGCCATGCCCCTAGCATGGAGGAGAGTCCCACATATCCCTCGTGTTCTCCCGGCACGAGGGAATGCCTAATGCCATTTCCTGCGATAGCAAAAAACCCTTTATCATGGACTGGATTCATCCTCATCATCTTCAGTCTCTATTTTGGATTTCCAAAAAGTTCCTCCTCTCGATACAATAGCATTTTTAATGTAATATAATCTTTATTGGCTAACTGTAAGCCATGTGCGAGACACATTTGAAGAAAAACTTTTAATTCTTTTCCAACCTACATATGAGCCTAGTATCACGGAGAGGATATCCATGACCAAAGAAAGGTGACCTGTTGATACCAGGAATTGTTGAGTATGCAGACGTCTGTTGTTTTCCTTTTTCAGTGTACTAGAAGCTTAATTGAATAGTTTCAATATCTTGCTCAAGGATCTTCAAGGAAGTCCACTTGACGAAATTGTAGAAGCTTGTAAATAATATTGAAAATACAGTAATTTTCAAATTGAATATCGGTTTTTCGATATTGACTTTTTAGGATATTCTGATTTTTCGATATTAACGAAAACCGATATCGATCTAGGCTCAAGTAATAAAATGGCGAAAAGTTGCCTACAGTTAACAAAGAAATTAAGGGTGAATAGGCACCTTCTGGGTTAACTCGTTCCATCGTGGATTGTGTCTTGGCCCCCGGGCTTGATTGGGATCAAGAGCTAACCCATCCTAAATAAAAAAAATGATAATAGATGAATTTGGCGACCGTTTCGTGCAACGGTAGCTAAGCTATCCCATCCTTCCGCACCAACGTTTCTGGATTCAAATCCCGGAAGACGCAGATGATTGTCTGATGAATACGAGCATTTCTTTCTGAGTCATGGGCTATATATACATATATATTTCCGTAAATTCAAACTATCTAATATTTATGTATATATTTTGAATGTCTATCCGTTGCCCTGGTTCCATAACACAAGCCTTACAGTACTTTGGGCTAGGCTAATCGGTGTAAATGTAATAAATATTATTTTAAAAAATGTTAAACAATTTTAAACTCACTTTTGGATAAATAAAGTTTGTTTTAAAGATGAATATGCTTTTATAATACCGTAATTATTTTTTAGGAATTCCTTGTCTGCTATACGGGCTTGCGGCTACTCAACTCATAAGGCACACAGAAATAGTTTACACAACAAAAGGCCCAGTCAAAATCTATTTCCTTTTGCCAGAACATAAAGGCTCTCGATACTAATAGACATGAACTCAAACAAGTCGAGAAGTGAGAGATATTATTGGAGCGGAGCGAGCGAAGCTCCCATGGATCAGCTTCAATGGCGCAATGTCTGTTACGCCATTACTTCCCGAGTTCTTGACCGATTTTAATATTTTTTTGTGTGGAATCGAATCAACAGGTTTAGGACCAGATTGTGACGGAGCCCGAATTTTGAAATTCGCAAAAATTCCCATCGACACAAATTTTTTTTTTTCTCTTTTTAGGTATTACGCTCCGCTCCAATATATGGTGCTAGCGTAGCTTTATGCTTAGCGACTGCATCGCCTAGTTAATTTTACTACATTCTTCTTGAATCTTTGTAAATATACTTATGAGTTAAGACTGCAACTAGAATTATTTATACTTGTTAATAGACAAAAACTTATGTTAAAGATAAAAATATATTTTATTGGAATATTGATTGTTTTTATTTCTGGAAATATTCTTCCCATTTTTTGCATAATGAAAATGACACAGTACGTTTTTCTAAAAATATAAATTAAACACATTTGTTTTCTACAATTCAATTTATTGATTTTATTTATTTATTGAATTAATTACAACGGCAACCCACTTACAGTATTGATAAAATATTGATTTGATCAGTTATATTGTCTTAACATGTTGAAATAAGAATACGCTGTACTCATGATCTGAAAAAGAAATTAAATTATTAATAAAACTTTTGGGAGCGAAAGGAGGCTTAGTTAGGTGCAGTGTGTTATTTGCCGTATTTTAAAAAAGCGTAAAATTAAAAGCTCTTCTGTGATTGGTCGAACCGTTTAGAATCTTACAAATGGATATCTGTTTATAAAGGACATCATTCAGGCTTCATACAAATTTGGGCTAATTTTTTTTTAGCCGGCCAACAAAAAATAATTAAATTTTATCATAGGCATAATTATAATAAACATTTCGTATTATGACAGTAAAGCTCGAAACCTATTGGTTGAGATGATAATCGGTCTCAAAGTATTTATTTTATTACCTACGGCTTGCACCCGGCTTGCGGGGTGAGCTCGTGATTTCCAGGTAATCAGTTATTGTTAATGGTGTGCGAGCGAGAATACGTTACAAGTACATTTACCTGCCGAGAAGTGTGAGCAAGAGGCATAATAGGTATGCGAGCGAGAAGACGTTACAAGTACCTACATTTACCTGCCGAGCTGCAAGTGTGAGCAAGAGGCAAAATACACCTACTTAGTCCTTTTCGTACTTTCGTTCGTTAGTTTTCCATGCAACTCTCGTTACATCGGACGGCTACTTTCACTGTTTTCGTGGTTTTTAACATTGATTTTGTTTTGTTTGTTGTTTTAATTATCGTTGAGTTTTTGTTTTTGTTATACTGTTTTTGTTAATCATGGCACATATGTTGTGTATTAACTGTCGTGAACCATGTGAAGGTCGAAGGACTTACACGTGGATTTCTCGGGAAGAACAGCACATCGACATAGCTCAGATTATTATGGAGGAGCTAATCGCGAGACAGGTATGTAATGCAACCTTTTTTACATTTAAGTCATAACTATAATCAGCTCGACGAACCTTGATCCCTATGACAGTTCATGTTAGTGACGGGTCGTGTCGATATATCGTTTATAGGCAAGGGCGTGACTTGCATTCAGCCACATCAATAAACATGTTTTTAAAAATATAATCTACATTTCTAATGCTTATTATATATACGAATATCCGTGTATTTATATGCGGGGTTGCCAAAATTCCGATGCAGAGTTAACATGGTCGAACTCTATAATTTTAGTTTTGAAAATCCATGTAAATTAAATTTTTAGTATAGTAACACTATCTGATCTGTCACTAGGTACGCCGTGATCGCTTATTCGCTACACCAGTACGAGTGCTAACGCCTTGTATGCGCCACGTGTTTTTTGTGTCATCGGAGTCCTTTGTTTGTTACTACTGTTGTTTTCTGTTTTTGTTATTGTTGTTTTCTGTTTTTGTTATTGTTGGTGTTTCAAAATGCCGAAAAGACTGAGAAAAACTGTACTCAACAGTGAAACGCGGGAGTTTGTTGTACGCTTGCGTGATTATTTTGCTCGCGAACAACAAAATGGCGGACCTTTGTTGCCACTTGACAACGTACGCGACCGTGTTGCTGATGCTCTGGGAATTGGCAAAGCTACCGTTTCCCGAATTACAAAGGAGAAGTTCGGTGAATCGTCGATGGAGGAGAACAAGCTATCAACTCCAAAGAAGAAAAAACATAATAGGGCACATTCCGTAACTAACCCCGATGATTTCGACATGGCAGCAATACGAAACCACATTTACGGCTACTATTTTCGAGGTGAACTGCCAACTTGCAAAAAATTATTGGCGTCGCTGAAATCGGCTGATTTATTTAAAGGTGGGCTCACTTCTCTCAGAGTGGTTATAAAAAAATGTGGATTTCGTTATGGGAAGTGTGACAAAAGAAAAGTAATAATGGAGCGGAAGGACATTGGATTGATGAGGTGTGATTTCTAAGACAAATAAAAACATCGAGAACTGGGACAAGGTGGTTTATCTGGACGAAACGTGGCTCAACGCCAATCACTCAGTGTCCAAAACATGGACAGACGACACAGAGAAATCCTGTACCAAAGCTCCAGAAGGCAAGGGCCAGCGTTTGATTATCTGCCACGCTGGCACAGCCAAAGGTTTTGTACCTAACTGCTTGTGGGCCTTCAAATCCGTGAAAACATCAGATTATCACGAAGAGATGAATTTTGAGAATTTCGAGAAATGGTTCACAAAACTATTGGACAATTTAAATGAGCCCCACTATATTTTAATGGACAACGCCCCATACCACTCTGTGCAAGTTAATAAAGCACCTACCGCGAATAATAATAAAGGCGAAATCATAGAGTGGCTGCAACACAATGGTGTGGCAGCTAATAGTCAAATGCTGAAAAAGGAATTAGTCAGACTGATGAACCTGCATAAACTGCAAACAAAGAAGAAGTATGTTTTGGATGAGATGGCAAAATCAAAAGGGCACACCGTGATTCGGCTACCGCCCTACCACTGCCAATATAATGCAATCGAGATGATATGGGCGCAGATCCAAGGTGGGTTGATTTGTATTTATTTTAACATGTTTTTATTTAGGTGACTGGTGACTAGAGAGCTAGCACTATTTAAAGCTATTTTATTTTACTAAATAGCTATAGCATTTTTATTTTTAACCATGTACGTAATTTCTGATATAAATTACACACTTTTAACATACCTAATTATGTACTTATAATGTACTTACTCCGATCTCGCTCTTTGACTTTGCATCATATTCAATCTAAACCATTATTGTTTCAGGTTGTGCAGCCAGGCTGAACACCACTCCGCCATTCACAGCTAATAAAATGCTGACGTTACTAGAAGAGGCATCTAGTCTAGTGACTCCGGACAATTGGAGGAAAGTGGTTGAGAAGACCAAAAAACTGTGCTTAGATGATTGGGATCGAGACGTGCGATACGACAACGTAGTAGACCAGCCGTTTTTAATAAACGTAGGAGAAAGCAGCTGCAGTTCAGATTCCGAGTCTGAGACGCAAGCCGTGATGTCATTGTCAGATTCCGATTAATATATATTAAAAATCATTGCTGAACCGCTTTTGTTTTATTTGGTTTTGTCATATAGTAGGTATATATAATAAATTAATTAAATCTCCTTTATTTTATTATCGCAGACAACTTAAATGATTATAAATCTGACACTAAGAGCGTAGGTACTATGTTAATGTATTTTGTACACTCGTTTCCATTTTCGATATTTGTTTATCGATACTTTCCGCGCTAGTCGATATCTTCCAAACGAAGTAACTTTTGCAGGACGTCAACGTAAAGTCTGATTGAGATAATTTCTTGTAAATGTTAATAATTATTATTATTCCGACGGAATATTATTTTAATGGCATATATCTGCCTAAAATTAATAAATATCATTTTTAGACTCCGCCAATTCGATTATAATGTAACGGTGACGCTACTACAAGGTTGTGTCGAGGGAATAACTGTCAGTGTCATAGGGATCAAGGTTCGTCGAGCTGATTATAGGTACCTACTCTGTGATAATAACAGATCGTCGATATGACATCATGATCACGACTAGGTGTCGCGTTGATTTATTTTGCTGAAGTACCTACCTTCCTTCAATAAAGTAAAATGTATACTTAAGTTCTTTAGTTAGTACTATGAAAGGGTTTTTTTATAAAGTACATAGGCTTACATCAGTGATAGAAATGTAGACAAGAACCTTTGAAGGTATAGGGAAAGATTTTTATTATTATTATTATTTTTAAGTAAGATTTCTACTTACGAGTGTTTATTAGTATTTCATCGACTCTCTGTTACTGCCACGAATTAACTATTTGTTGTTCTTATTTATTTGTTAGTATTTTTATCGGCGCTCTGTACAGATCTTAAGTACCACTTCAATATGGTATAGTGCCCGTCTAAGTTATAGCCGGTTTAAATGTAGGCATTGGCTCTTGCCTACACTCAAAACTATTTCAAAAGTTTTGAAATAGTTAGTTTTGTGTGAGTACGGGCACGAACATGTTATTATTTTTGTTAAGAAGTCCTTTGGGAAAGATTCGTTTGTATTTAACTTGTAGAAGGTGGGTTTACAAAAAATGTTTTTTTTTTCAGAACGAACCTACCGACGTCATTTGCCGACCTTGCTGGCAAAGAGCTGAGAGGACGTTTCATCGGCGTATACGCGAGGCGCGTCAAGATGATGACGTGTTGCCCGATGAGCCTATTCAGCAACAAAGCCGTAATCATCCAACAATGACCTTAGCAGGATTTGTACGTACTCCAAACTCAACAGTGCACTGCATTTTTGAGCATTGTCAAAATATTACCAGGCTTAGAATACCTAACGATATCATAATTCGTATGATTGGGCGGTACAATCTACTAATACCAGAAAATGCTCGCGTTTGCGAAGAACACTTAGCCCAGAACCTTTGGTTTACTCTACCTTTACAAGACAATCTCATAGAAGATTTTACTGCATCTGCAATAGTGAATGCTCTGACGATTATGAGAAATCATATTACAACAGACGTGTTAAACTTCGAGACATACGAAGTCATTAATACAAACGAGTTTCATACTTGGACGGGACTTACTCACGAACAGTTTTCCGATCTACTCGTAAACACATCCAGCCTAAATAATAATCGTCAAAAGAAGACAATACTGGCCGCTGTATTGGCAAAACTAAGAACAGGAGACTCTAATGCCAGACTTGCTTTAGTGTTTAGAACGAGCGAATCCCGTTTTCAACGAATGTTAGCTCTAGGTCGTGATGCATTGTTGCGTGATTTTGTTCCCTTGCATGTTGGGTTTGACCACATAAACAGGGAACAAGTGGCTCAAAGGAATTTATTAGTACCTGAAACTCTATTTGGCAATCCAGAAAGCCCTTTGCCACAAAGAAATGCTATAATAATAGTCGATGGTACATATATATACAACCAAAAGAGCTCGAACTATTTTTTTCAACGACAAACATATAGTCTTCACAAATATCGAAATCTGACCAAGCCGTTCTTGTTTGTTTGCTGTGACGGTCATATAATTGACGTAACGGGCCCGCACGCCGCTTCAACTTCCGATGCAACAATAATGAATGCACTTATTGAAAATGAGGAGAGCATATTTCATTGGTTTTTCAGACCGGGTGACGTATTTATCTTAGATCGTGGCTTTAGAGACGCGGCCTATCCTTTACAATCACATGGATATACAGTACATATGCCAGAAACGAAAAATGCAAACGAAACGCAACTTACGACGGAACAAGCGAATAAATCCAGACTTGTGACTATATGCCGCTGGGTAGTAGAAATAATCAATGGACGATTCAAAAGAGATTTTCGCTTGTTAAGAATTGTACACAGCAATCGCGCCTTGCATCATATGATGGAATATTTTAAAATCAGTGCAGCTTTATTAAATGCCTATCATGTGTTGATTGTGGACAATGTAAGGGCTCCAATGTATTTAGAAATAATACGGGAAAGGGTTAATGTACCGAATACATTGGCGGATCTGGTGAACAGATACAATTATAACCGAAGACGTGCTCCGTTTCGTTCAATTAACGTTGATGCGCTTGAGGTTCAATTCCCCACATTGACACAAGAAGATCTTATACTTTTTGCACTTGGTGTATACCAAATAAAGCAAGCTAGGAGTTACTATGCGGAGCATTTGCAGCCAAATGGTATGTTCATCGTTGAACTTGGCGACCAATTACCCACAGAACACATACGAGAGCTAGAAGGAACAGACCTTTACGTATTGCGCGGTAGAATCCAGTCCCGACATGTCCGTTCACGTTCGTATAACGTTTATATTGACATAGATAGGGCTCTCGAAGGGCGACAGGCTATAAAACACTATTACTGTACATGTAACATTGGCCGAAGAACCATTGGCTGCTGCTCACACGTCATGTGCATTGTGTGGTACATGGGGTTTGCCAGGCACGAGCCAACGATACACATTCCCGCCGAAGGTTTAGAAGATATTATTGTAAGGCCAGGAGAGTTGTAAATATTGAATAAAAATATATGAAATGAAAATAATATGCATTATAATTAATAAAAAACCTGTACATAAACGCCTGCATGGAGAACTAACGAACGAAAGTACCTACGAAAAGGATTAAGTGGGTGTATTTTGCCTCTTGTTAACACTTGTAACTCGGCAGGTAAATGTACTTGCAACGTCCTCTCGCTCGCACACCATTAACAATAACTGTTTACCTGGAAATCACGAGCTCACCCCGCAAACCGTAGGTAATAAAATAAATACTTTGAGACTGATTATCATCTTAACCAATAGGTTTCGAGCTTAACTGTCATAATACAAAACGTTCATTATAATTATGCCTATGATAAAATTTAGTTATTTTTTGTTGGCCGGCTAAAAAAAAATAGCCCAAAATGGGTGATGTCCTTTACCACGAGACGTCGCAAATTGATAAATTTGCGAAAATATGGGCGTAAAATAATACAATTTGTCTCGTTTAGAATTCTACGAAAGTTTATAATTTTTCTAGGAAATTTATAAATTAGCCGTTCTTGTTATTTTCCGGTGACAGATACACTATTTCTCTTTCCATCTAAAGGTTGTCTTGTAGTACCTAGTCTCTTTAAGCGATAAGACTGCCAATTGTGCTCCTTGCGTTTTAATTTTAATTCTTTCTTGTTTATTTATTTTTATTTATTTAGGTAACAAACAGTAATATAGTGATTCTTAAAATGTAACATTGAAAACAAACAGGCCTTAAAGTACCATAAATCATAACTAGCAATAACATAGTTATGCGAAATTGTTTCAGATGCATCGATACGTTTTACAATATACCGAAAACAATCAAAACTAAAAAAAATAAGAAACAATGCAGTAAAACAAAAAAAAATATATATATATAAGCCTCAATTAATACCTACTTATTAACAATTGAACAACTTTTATTTGTATATATCAACTTTTATATATTAACTCATCCTTAAACATTTAAAATAAAAGCATACCAACTTTTTTCTTAAACAATTTTAACGAGTTTGAAAAGTTCTTGTATGGTCTTTATTTGTTTTTTTTGTTGTACAATTAAGAAGGTACCAAAGTTACTCCTGAACGCGAGTGCCCTGTCTAGCAGTACGGTACTAGAGATTAGATGGCGCATCGGCGTGGCCTTTAACTCACTTTTCGTCCTAACCAGCGCTGCAAGCAGACAATCCACAGGAACTGTACCACGGACCATAATTATTCGATTACCAACTTGTCTCCAATCAAAAGACGATATTTTGGTGCAACGGTAGCGTTCCTGCCTAAAGCTCAGTCTTGTCGCAGCGGCCGAACCGTCAACACGCTTCTAGAAACTGTCGCGCTGCTGTGTTACCGTTTACTCCAGTTAATTCAAGTTTACTCAAAACATAACGAGACTCGTGATTTTATCAACACTACCGCACGTACGACGTGATATTTATAATTATGGCCGAGAATAAAGATCAAGAATTACCCCCTTCGCCGACATGCTAATAGATACCGCTTAGGCTTCGGTGCCGTTAAATCACGTTATCTGATGACACTGATGACCAACTATTCAATCAGATGACATTTTTTTTGGAGCAACTTCTAGGGGGTTACATCACATGTAAGAATGCAGATAGTTTCTGCTACGATCTAGAAGTAAAATTAGTTAGGCACTATACATACCGATGAAAATGTTTCAAGAGATAGATTCGGCAGGCCTACGAACTTTATAGTAAGCGGCCTTTGCGTCCGCAGAATGATGATAATGATGTCCATGCGCACCAGCCGTCCCAGCGACGTCTCGTGCCACCCGCTATTCCAGCATGCGTCGCCGACGTCGAACGCCTGTACACAACAGTGAAGATTCTAGGCTCAAGCTGTGTTTGCATAAAAACGTGATTGTTTACCTACAACAAAAATTTCCTATGGTAGGTAAACTTTTTACTTACTCTATTTCTTAGCATTGTCCCGAGGTAGCAGGGAATCCATAGCTGCAAGAATGCCGCAAATAATAGTACTATGAAGAGAATATCAATAGCGCCTTTATCCAACTTCTGTAAAATAACAAAATTAATAAAAATGTTATAAAAAGCGGAATATCGAAAAAAAGTTAGGTGAATGCATATATTAATAAAAATCATTGATAGGGTTACCGACACTGCGGTTGGTTTAATTATGTTAAGTACTATTTATGCAACATATTGTCGATACTATTCCTGGGAAGTGACGATATATTGTTACGTGCTAGGATTCGATGGATTTGGAGAGAAAGACCTGTTGACTCTTTTGAAGACTTTATTCACAAAGCACTAGGTCCAACACAAAGCACTAGGTCCAAACACTAAGCACTAACGATGTCCTAGGTCGTAGCCAAGTCGTAGGTTTCGCTTGACCCCAGACCTTTCCAGTAAGTTCCTTTCTGGAACGTACCCGACTCGCGCGAACGTGATCGACCGGGTTGGGTGACTCTGGAAAGTTCGCGCATGTACCCAGTTTTCGAGACTATACTTCTATGTAGTTCCGCGCTAGTTTCTTTGCGCTTTGTGTGTTCGTAACACTACTCCCCTCTTAGCGATGCTCGTCCCGAGCATCGTTGTTACTGCCATGGTAACGCGCCAAACGGTCTATGTGTACCACTTTGAACGTCCCTCTTGGTTGCTTTTGAATCCTATAAGTTACATCATTCAGTCGGGTAACCACTTTGTATGGACCGTCCCACTTGGACTGTAACTTTGGAGATTTCCCTTTCCGGCGAGTTGGGTTATGCAGCCACACCAGTGACCCTTCCTCGAAGCCGCTCGTGTTCGATTTCCGGTCGTATCTGGTTTTCATATTCTCACTTGACTGTAACCCATTTTCCCGGACCAAGGTGTGTAGGTATATAGCGCATTTTTCCCTTAAATCGCAGACATAGTCTTGTACGGTTTCTGGTCCATCCGGTGACCCTCCTGTCAATAGGTCTACTGGTATTTGTAGTTCTCTACCGTAATTTACATACGCCGGGGTAGCTTTTATGCTCTCGTGCTCGGCGGTTTGGTACGACACAAGGAAGAGTGGTATATGCTTGTCCCAATCCTTTTTTTTGTCGTCTACCAATTTTGCCAAATGCCTCTCAAGGGTCTGGTTACATCTTTCGACCATTCCATCAGACTGTGGATGGTACGCGGTGGTCCTCGTCTTATGCATGCCCAAAATTTTGCACTCTTCCTGGAATACTTGCGATTCGAAGTTCCTGCCCTGATCCGAATGGATTTCTAGAGGCACACCAAAGCGACATACCGACGACTTAAAGATACTTAAAGTTGTTGAATCGCGGGGTGATGCTCACGATTTGCAACATGACATAAATCAGCTTGTTAAATGGTGTGAGACAAATGGTATGTCTCTTAATCCAGATAAATGTATTCACATCAACTTTACCCGTCGTCACAAAAAGGTCATACATTACACGTACAAAATTAATAACGTTGTTCTTAAAGAAGTTGATACTGTAAAGGATTTGGGGCTTATGTTGGATAAGAAACTCACTTTTATTCCCCATATGGAGCAAATGGTTACAAAGGCATCTAGGATGCTTGGTTTTGTATTGCGCAATATAAAAGAACTTCAGAAACCCAGCACTAAAATAACCTTATACAACAGCTTGGTTCGCAGTATATTGGAATATGGATCTACAGTCTGGCGGCCTCACTATGCTACTCATGTATTGAGAATTGAGAGGATACAGAAAAGGTTCTTGTGGCACTTGATTTACGCGGAAGGGGCAGCTAAAAAAATTAAATCCTATGAGGATAGACTTAAATATTTCAAGCTAAGCAGTTTAGAGAATCGCCGAGACCTACTAGATCTGTCCTTTTTCTTAAAGCTACTGACAAATGAAATAGATTGTCCTCAATTATTAGGCCTAGTGAATTTTAGAATCCCTTTCCATCATCCTCGCCACATTATCGAAAAACTGTTTGCGCCACCGCCGCGTAAGACGAACTTTGGTCAAAATTCTCCAATCTCGCGGCTTTGTAGAATTTACAATGAGCACAGTTCTCAGCTGGACATATCATATTCCTACGTAAGAAATCGGAGACTGTTTATTAACCTGCACCAAGACGCAATTTAATTTTAAAAGGATAGATAAATTATTGTTCTAGTTGGGTGAACTATTTAATTAAGTGCATGTGGTGTTTGTCTGTAATAGATTGTACAATTAGATGATAAGTTTGTGTAAGTTTAGTAAGTAAGAATAAATTGTAGCAGTCGTTGGCAAACCTTATAAATAAAAAAAAAAAAAAAAAAAAAAAAAAATATCACTTCTTCGACTAACTTAGAAGCGACTGTTGTAGCTTCTTGGTTTTGGTATGGCGAACAATTCGGGCCTTTGGTGAAGAAGTCAATGACGACCATAAAATACTTGTTTCCCGATTCCGTTACAGGAAATGGCCCAGCTACGTCAACTGCAATTCGTTCCCACGGTGCACCGTCGTTATACAGCCGCAGGTTCCCACGGCTCCTGGTCTGTGGTCCTTTTACAGCAGCGCAAGTAGTACATTTGCGGCACCAATCCTGTACATCATCTCGGCAATGCAACCAGTAGAATCGTTCTCGTACTTTTGTTAACGTACTCTTGACACCTAGATGACCTTCTGATACGCCATCATGTGTTTCACGGAGTACATCTGGTACTCTCGTTCTTGGGACAATTATCTGAAGATGGAACTCTCTGCCGTTAGTCTTCTCCCATTTCCGGTAGACTATTCCGTTTTGAAGTATCAGACTGTCCCATTGCGCCCAGTACGCCTTAGTGACAGCGCCAGTGGGTGCAACCTCACTCCAGATTGGTTTTACGTCACCCCGTTTCTTCAATGTGATGATGTGCCGAATGTCGTCATCTTTTTCTTGAGGCTCCCTCATAGCATCATTCTCCCAGAGATCCAAAGGACTTGTTCTCGTTAGCTTTAATGTTACTTCATTAGATTCCTGCTTAACACAATGTTTGCAGTCTTCCGAACACGGCCTTCGTGAGAGTGCGTCGGCATTCCCATGCGTCTTTCCGCTGCGGTGTTCCGTCTTGAAGTCATACTCCTGGAGCTGTTCAATCCATCGAGCTACTTGACCTTCTGGGTTCTTGAATTGCAGTAGCCACTTCAAAGCTGCGTGATCAGTACGCAGTAAAAACTGTCTGCCGATGATATATTTGCTGAAATGTTGTAGCGTCTTTACAACAGCCAAGAGTTCTCTTCTTGTCACACAGTAGTTTCTCTCTGGCTTGGATAAGGATTTGCTGAAATATGCAATAACAACTTCTCTTTCACCCTGTTTTTGAGATAACACCCCTCCAATGGCCGTCTTGCTTGTATCCGTGTTGACTATAAACTGACCTTCAGTTTGTGGATACCCCAGGATTGGTTGCACAGATGTTTCTTCAGTTTCTGAAAAGAATCTTCACATGTCCCATTCCAACTAAATTGTCGTTTATCTTCTGTCACCCGATGTAATGGCTTGGCTATATCTGAGAAGCCTTTAACAAAACGCCTGTAATATGAGCATAGGCCGAGGAATGCCCGCACTTCGATTTTGTTCTTAAGGGTAGGCCATTTTTGAACTGCTTCCAGTTTCTCCGGGTCTGTCTGGATTCCATCACTGGAAATAACATGGCCGAGATAATTGGCCTTACTCCTGAATAAACGACACTTATTCGGGTTCAACTTTAAATTGGCTCCCTCTATTTTGGCGAAAACTCGCTCCAAGTTCCGCAAGTGGTCCTCGAAGTCACTGCCGACAATGATGACGACATCTAAGTAGATTAAGCAAGCCTCTCCAACTAAGCCTGCCAGTACACACTCCATGAGTCGCTCAAATGTGGCAGGTGCGTTGCACAATCCGAAGGGCATGACGTTAAATTGCCATAAACCTTTACCGGTCGAGAAAGCTGTCTTCTCCTTGTCTTTTGGATTAATTTCCACCTGCCAGTATCCAGATTTCAGGTCGAGGGTCGAGAACCATTTCATGCCACTCAAGGTATCCAAAGTGTCGTTGATTCGAGGTAACGGGTAACTGTCCTTCGTAATGACGTCATTGAGACGCCTATAGTCCACACAAAATCTTGTGCTACCATCTTTCTTCTTCACCAATACAACAGGTGAGCACCACGGACTTGCAGACGGTTCAATATAGTCGAGGAAATAAAATCAGCGGTAAGTACTTACGTGATATTAAATAACTATCCAATCCCCATTTATTTAGAGGGCTAATAAACCCAGCAACAATAATGAATAGGTACCTACATTAAATAACTTCTGTTCCGCTTCATTACAGGCACATTGTTCATCTCATTAATGTTACAGAGAATTGGCCAAAATTCTACTTTTGAACTTTTATGTGGGTAAGCCGTCGATATTTACATTTATACATAAATTGACATTTTTCCTAATTTTTCAAAATACTGCAAAATATTTTTATTTAAATCCGTTGTGTCAGTATTCCCCACTGCTACAGGATTCCATATCTACAGATTTTATTGTTTTTTAGAAGTGTTCTAGCGTCTTTTGGCACAACACCTAGATCATGCTTGTCAAAATAAGTATGTGGTATATTGTGATGAATGGTTTTAAAACCAGTTTCTTAATTGGTCTCTAAAATAAAAATCATGATCAACTTTTGATGCGTTATCGTCAGCTCGTGTTGATCGATCGATTAGTGTCGATTCATTAAGAGTTGGAATCACCTCAATTCAAATTTACCGTGGTATCATCTTCCTACCCGTGAAAAACAAGTTCAGATATGCTCATATTTTATCAGATCTGTATTATGAGACTGCCCAGATATAATCAGATTGAACAGATATATCCGGATACATCCAGATTAAAATACTCCTACATTACCGATCTGATCATATCTGAAAATTATTTTAACAATTTTTATTAGTCAAAGGAAACAGTTCTGATCAGATTTGATTATATCTGATCTTTAAACCGATCAAATAGACGTTATTCCATAGTGTACCGTGAATTTCCCACTGTTCTTGTAGCTCAGTTGGTCGAGTGGTAAAGGAAATGGACTTGAAATCCAAATCTACCCGTGGTTAAGCAGTTGGACTTGAAATCCAATCTAAATCTTACTTCGCAGGTTCGAAACCTGTTGGAGGCTAAGTTTTTTTTTTGCATACTGTTTATTTTATTTTTCCGTTGTTAAAAATTAGCGTTGTTTTTAAGTAAGTTTTCAATTTTGGTTTTTTAGATATGAACAGATAGTTGCATATCTAAAATCACCGAGAAATTCAGATACGAACAGTCTCATAATACAGATCTGATCCGATCTGAAAAACTTGATATCTGATCAGATCTGAATTCGTTTTTCACGGGTAAGTAAGTAAGTAATACATTAACAACTACTAAGGTCTGACTCGAAGGTGTTGCATTGTTCACGATTGCAGCATTTAAAGGCACATTCGAGTTATTTTTGAAGTTCTACTTCTTTAGGCGCGTTATGAAAAAATGTTGAGACTGAAATTTTACGATGCGCGCACATCACTGCAGCACAAAAGTTACAGTGTGAAGTTGGCCGCAAAAGCGATATAGAATAAACTAGCAGCATGAAGTTGGCCACTAATTATGAATGTGTGGGTGTGTGTGTGATTTTAAATTATATATGGTAGTTAAAAGTAATTTATATAAAATTATAATAGCAATTTTATATTATATAATAACAACATAACAATTTTATTTAAAAGTGGTTTTTATTTTATTAACTTTTTAAGTGCGTTTATTGATTTGAGGTTAACTGTCGGAATGTATTCTTTTTATTTGTTTGTAATTTAAATTATTATTATTTTTACTTTACTATTGGTTAAACAGTTTATTGTAATGGTTTTTGATATATTACTTGATTTTGTTTATCTACAGATATATAGGAAATCTTTTAATCTTTTGACGCTTCTTACTGATCACTATATAATTTTTAAATTTATCTTTATTTTCACATACAAAGAATACGAGCACACGGGGGGAAATTTTTAGTTATCTTTGTTTAGTAACGATAAAGAAGTATAACTTTTTATGTGCGTACATAAGTACACACAACTTTTTTTTTAATATTTCTCTACACGTCGAAGAAAGGCACCAGATCTTTTTATTTTTCTCGCTTCATCCATGTTTCTTTTGGTTATATTTGGAGAAAACGTCCCATTAAATGAATTTTGACTCTAATCTTACTAATTTTAGTAAAAAAGGAATGAAAATATACTTCAGTTAATCAATATTTAGAACTTGGTATTAAAATCATCTTAAATTTATCTAGAAAATATTTTTTTTCTTTATTAGTTTTAAAAGATACTTTAATTATTCAATAGAGTTTTAGGTGAGCTTTCAAATAATCTGAGTAAAGTAAAAAAAAAAAATAAGTTTTAAGTGTAGGTATACTTAAATCAAACTAGTTTTAAGAATACTTAACTCGGTTTTTAGTATTCCTTACTCGCTTAAGTAGCGGTAGTTTAAAACTATTTAGTATTAAAGAAAGAAAAGACTTCAGGAAATTGTGGTTCCGCCACAGTGGTCCGGATTTTCAAAAAGGTAGACATAGGATCGAAAATGCTTATTTAACTTAACAAAAAATTGTTTCGTATAGGAAATTTAACGCTGATTAATACTTATTTGTACAACTTTTCAAAAAAACTGCTCCTTCACGTCAAAAAAAAATATTGAAAATAAAAATGTATGGGAGAAAATCTATTTTATTTTTTTTCTCCGTTCAGTATCAAAGTATAGCAAGCAAACCTTATCTTCTGGTAAGTACTTATTGTCCTTAATACGACGACATATAAATTGCTTGCGTATCCCTGCGGCCTTGGCGCCTACGATGCTATAAAGTTTAAAATTTTTATGTTGAATTATCTTATTATTATTAACGAGTTTTTCTATTAAAATTAATCCAAAATATATTTTTTAATAAAACAAGCCCCCCGCGTGCCCCATCCTTTTATTAGGCTCGCCCCCTATTACTTGGGACTTAACTATAACTGGCGAAATTACAGTGTACTATAGTGTAGTATACACCTTTGCCTTCGGGGAATATAAAGCGTGACGTTATGATAAAATAAGCATTTTTGCTTATTTTTGTTTTAAATAATCTTCTGTTGATTATTCTTTCATCTGTTGATATTTCCTATTGATAAATCATGGTTGATATTGGTGGTTATACTACTAGTGTGACTTATCTTGAAAGAAACAATTAGAAATAGATTTAGCCCTGAAAAGGGCTTTTTCTGAAGTCTTGAAAATGACTATTTTAAGTCATCATCATCATCCGAGCGTCTTCTTGTCTTCCAGTCCAGTCCAGTCTAACCGGATACGGCTGAATATTACGACCCTTTGACTATTTTAAGTAGTCCTGAAAAGGACCACAACTTAACTACTACTACTAACAAACTCAATTCTAACAATTACAACATCACTAAATCTGTCACGTTTACATTAATGGATCATGTTCAGACTGCAACTCCTGTAGATCCATATTTTCGGTTTCTTCTGTTACTACCTCAGGCAACAACAAAAGCTCTTTAACATCTGGAAAAAAATCGAATTGCTTTGAGTTGCTGTATTTTGGTCGAATATGGGATAAATATGGGTCTGAACTAATTAAAAAATTATGAAGCAAGTCCTCGTTGGTCTTTATCCTGTTAAATTTTCTTGTGTGAGACTCACGAACTCTTCGAAATTCTTTATTTCTTGCTTCTCCAGCTTCTTCGGAAAGAATGCCAATTGGTAGGAGGCCAAAGTGATGACAAATGTCTGCACCGTGTATGAGTAGCTTGTGCACACTTGCGGGCATATAAAACCATGGGTATAGATGAACAAAGATCTCAGCTGTTTCTCTGCAATAAGTCCTGAATTTTTTAATATCTATGGCACATCCTCATGAAATCGTTTGAAGATTATTCTTAGCATTTTGCGGTTATCCGCAAAATGCTTTAGCAGGTCTTTGTCAACATTGGTTATTTCGGCAGATTTCTCATAATCTCTAAAAAACCTTCTGGCTGTGTTTCTGTCGTTTGTGGTTCCAAAGCCTTGCTTCACAAAATCCACAAGTATTCCCATTTGCTGTTTGAATTCTTCTTGTGTCAAATGTTTCTTCGCAGCTTTTAGTTCCTTGTTAGCACCTCGTGCAGTCCACATCTCAAAGTCCATGTTGTAAGATATGTGTAGAATACACTCTATACAACGAATCCACATATGAAGAGTAGAAAGTCCATATTTATAAACATCTTCTCGAACAGGTCTTGTTAATACTTCTGACAGCTTGTTCATCTCAGTTGGCTTAGCAAGGCAAATATTGCAGGCAGATGCAGACGAAGTATCCGTTATAATAGTGGCCACTTTTCCGTCGATCATTGTCATATGAAGCTTGTGACTAATCTCTAGCCCTGCCCATTTTGTAGAATCGATGTTTTTTATTTCTTCCTTCAATGCAGCTTCTTCTTGCTTGATGTATTCTGCTGTCTCTTTACAAAACTCGAACTTAATGGGCCTGCAATAATGTGTTGAAGAAGGTGTTGGGTTTTCCCATATGGTGCTATTATTAGAAACTAATTTAAGAGGGACAAGACTTGACATGAAAACCGATGAATCACTGAAGTCTACATCTTCACTCCTTTGCTTATAGGTACTTTGTGAAGAAGCACCATCAAAACCCCATTTACTAATTAACTTCAATCCTTCAGTTGACGAATCAATCTGGGTACCAGTAATTTGAAGAATCTTCTGGACTGTCAGATCCAATAAGGCTTGAAGCTTCACTCTGGCTCCTCTCTCAGTAATTTCTAAATCATAAGGATAGCATCTATTTTTAGCTTCAAGGAGTTTGTGATACGATGGTAACACTGGAACTTCACAATCTAACAGCGCTTTCCTTAAACACAAGTATTTCCATTTTGACAGGTTCAATGATGTATAAAGACCAAGAGCATAATCTCCATCAAAAGTTTTTTTCGTATTTTTCTTAAACAATGTGGCTTGAACGATAGCAACACTATCAGGGTTCTTCGTTATATGGTCAATAACACGAGCTAAGTCATTCTTCTTGTCTATCCTAAGTCTTTCGACTAATGCAAAAGTAAGTTCTTCCGGCGAATAGTCCAAAAGAGACTCTGAACGTCTTTTCTTCTGTTTGTTGCTGAGGTCAACAAAAGGCTTCCTAATCTGAACTTCGGTAGATGTGCCCACAGTTGTTGTACTAGATGTCGACGGAATCACAGCTGTTGTAGTATCGATGTCAAATGAAGTATTGTCTGACGATATGTTTTCGATAACTTCATCTTGGGCTTGAAAAATCTCGGATAAATTAACAGTAGTGCAATTTGGCCAACTAATATTTGATTGTAACCACGCAGCATGTCTATTCATGAAAGTTTTCTGATTTCTAGAAGCACTTGTCCATCTGCGATTGATATTACTGACGTAGTTCTTCAAAAAGGTCTTGATTATTTCTTAATCTTGTGAACATGTTTCAACTGGGATATGTAGAATAATAGCTTCATAGAGTCGTGCCCAATTTTTCATATCTCCTTCAACACGGAGGAACATAAAAATGTCCAAGTTTGTTACAAATGCAGCCATAACGAAACTCACTAAACTTTCACACAGCACGGATAATTAGATATGTTGCTTCCTCAAGGGTTGAGAAACAAGTGCCTTTAATTGTTTCATGCACAGATATTTATAACAAACACACGCGCGCAAGTAGTGACTGACAAAATTAGTAGCACATCTTCAACAGCCAATCAGCGTCGTCGATGTCTACGGTGGTGGGGGTAAATGATTCTTATATCACAGGAGTCGTTTCAGTCAGTTACAAATAGGCAACGAATCAGCACGTGACTGTTGTTGAAGACTTTTATTACTATTTTTTATTAAAATAAAATGAAATAAATGCTGGAATGCGTATGTTTTAATTCCTATATAATTAAGAAATTATATTTTAAATTCAGCATAATTGAAAAACTCCATAATAATTAAAAAAAAAAACCAATTGAAATTTTTAACTTTGAATCGTCGTAGGCGTCAAGGCCGCAGGGATACGCACGCAATTTATATGTCGTCGTATTAAGAACAATAGGTACTTACCAGAATATAAGGTTTGCTTGCTATACTTTGATACTGAACGGAGAAAAAAAAATAAAATAGATTTTCTCCCATACATTTTTATTTTCAATATTTTTTTTTGACGTGAAGGAGCAGTTTTTTTGAAAAGTTGTAGTAATAAGTATTAATCAGCGTTAAATTTCCTATACGAAACAATTTTTTGTTAAGTTAAATATGCATTTTCGATCCTACGTCCACCTTTTTGAAAATCCTGACCACTGTGTGCCGGTGCGGTTGTGGATGCCAGCAACACTTCTGATTATAAGTTGAAAGTAGGTAACATATAGTTACCTACATGTAGTACCTACGTTTTTACTTCCATTGATGGCTCACATTTGTACACATGGCATCAGGTGGAACGTGCTTGAGCTATAAAACATGATATAACTAATTGCCGAAAATTGACATCATTGATAAAACTTTCGTTATTTTTAATATGACTTAAATCTACACATGGCCAGCATTATTGTTCAATAATGTACTGTTTTACAGGAATAAGAGCTGTGGCTTGATAAATGTTCAAGGTTTGATAGTCAAACTGTTAGTTAGTAAAAATTACTATTTTTACATAATACCGAAAAACTGTTATGGAACATCATTTCAAGCTGTGTTTATCTAATGTTAAGGTGGGCTAGCCGCTGGCAGGGCTAGGCACCAAGTATTGTTCAGGGCCCGCTTTCATAAATCTTACAATTAAGATAAATTATTATAATAGAAAAATACTAGAAAAAATCAACTCGGGTCACAAGTGAATCTCAGGCGGGGTCCCGCCTCGCCGGAGTCGATTTTTTCTAGTATTTTTCTATTATAATAATTTATCTTATAAGATCGCATTAAAAATGCATAAAATATATAAAAATTATAAATCTTACAATTGTCAGTAATATGTCACTTGTCGACAGTCGAAAACTCGATAGTTAACATAGTTAAAAGTATGCAAGAACTTTACTCACATCAGCTACTTGGTATAACATTAGGCACACCGCGACCGAACTGAACCCCACTTGGTACATGAGGGGTGCACCAAACACCGATGAAAAGGCTGCTAGCGACCTATAATGAAATAAATTGAAAAGAAAAATGTTACAAAAATATTCTAGTTTCTAAAGAAAATTTTACTTGAAAGAATTCAACTTGTGTCATGCATGAGTCAGGTGGGGCTCGCACCCACAGCCTCTCGCAATCCGCGTGAGTGCTCCTCCAATTGAATTACATTCGATGTTGTAGATACAGCTAAGTATATACAGTTCAAGAAACACTTGACAAAATTCAAAGGGTCCGTCAGTCTCTGTTGAACAGATTTGAAAAAGCACTCGCCTGGATAGCGGAGGCTGATACGAGTTGAATTTTTTATGATTGAAAAATCTATCAATGAAATTATTAAATAACGAGAAATATAATAATTTAATTATAGTGTAGAGAAAAAGAAGAGAAGTTCAAATTTCTTTATAATTTTTTCTTAAGTATCATTAAATCTTAGATTCACTTACTTTAAGGCCAACACTAAAAACGTGTCCCGCTCCAGTCTGCGTTAGACTGCTATAGACACGCAAGCAGCGATGAGGCAAATCTTAAAATCATCGCATGGTTATTACGAGCCACTCAGGGTGGGAATGGTGTTTTCTAGATCGTTGCACTTAAGAAAAAAATAAGCATACAAAGAAAATTAAACTCTTTATTCAAAAATAGTTAACTCCGAAAGCACCATTGATTATCCAACTTTATATAATCAACTTGATTATAGGCTAAATAGTTTAATTATTTGGTAAGTAGGAATAACAATAAGCAATCCTAAATTCCATTATACCCCGTGACCGGGGTATGATACGGGGCAAAATGAGCACATATTTTATTCAGGCTGCCAGGGATCACAAATATGAACATGGTTGTCATCTTTGTTGACTCGAGCACAAGAGTTACGGGCCCAACGGGTACACACTACCAACTATTACCCAACCACAGATTACCCATCCTTTTGTTGACTGCGAGTATAAGTACCCACAGTAGATGCAGACGCAATCGTCACCATTTGCATCTTTTGATGAATTTGTGTCTGTCTCGTTTATTTAGGGTTTCCTAGTTAAAAATTTATTATGTTTGTTGCATTTTTTCTTTGTTTATGTTTCACACTTCTTACAAAGTTTCTTTTTTTAGTCTTTTATACGATTCTATTTTATTTAATTGTCTAAAACTGTTTTGTAGCGACCTATACTTTTTTCAGAAATCAGTATCTGAGATTGTGTCTTCGTTAATATTATAATTTTCCGCTTTCTTGACACGACGTAGGTACTGAAGTGGATAAAGCCACATTGTATGTGCTTGAGGCTCTAAGAAATTCCATTATCTCAGAAATAACCGCGTTGACTCTTCTCGTATCATCCTCTTTACATTTTGTGCGATCTGTTTATCGTTTATAATTGCGAACCATCTTGACTGAAAAAAAAAGAAAATATTAGAAACAAAAAAGTAATTATGCCCCGTTCGTTTTGCCCCAACTAACAAATTTTCAAATAAGGTTAGTCATTTATAAAGTAAAACGTAGGAAACTGTACACAACATTGATAATTAAAAATCATTATTACAGGAATGGGTTTTGGTTAAAAATAGTTGTATAAAGTGATTACTCACCTCATAGCACTTCGTTATTTGTCACTAAATTTCGTGACACAATTAACAAATACAGTTTTTATTTTGGTAAAGAAGCAAAACGCAGCGACAAATTTGTCTCCAGTTGACTGAAATGAGTCGACTGAAGTTCGTTTAAATGACACGTTTGCCGGCACTCTTGCGTGTTCGAGTCACACATAACAGCGCATTTCTCCTTCTGCCTCGAACCTCGTTTGCCCCGGTCTCCCTAATGTGTGATTAATTACGCAAAATAAAGTATTTATGATTAATGTTTAAAACGCATACTGTATTGTAGTAGTGGTGATTATGCATGATTTCATGTAATGCGGTTTCTCATATAAACTTTTCATACTTACAAGCAACACTCAGTCGCATCTACTACGCATCGAGAATTTAAAATGCTATAGAGAGCTACGGTGCCGTGAATTGCAATGTATTATCTGCATATGGCTCCAGACCTATCGGTACTTAATATATTAATTAAAAATAAAACTTACCTGAAGACCGAATTGTGCCAGGTGACAATACGCTCCATTCGTTTGTTTAGCGTCAGTTGTGTTATCACACGAAGCTCGTTGTAGCGTGGCAAAATTGCTACTGATTCGTCGAGACCATCAAATAGCGCCTCGAAGTCCATGATAACCAAATCCAACAGAATTTTGTTGTGCATCAACACATGGAATTGTAAATACACGTAGACTGAAAGCACATATAGATGTGTACATCTGAGTACTTACATTCACTTTAAGATCTTAAAATAACGTCGCTATAATGGGTGGCCGTAGATTGGCATAAAAAGTTAGCCATTAAAATTAATGTGATTATGGGGGGTTATACACAATACCTCCTTTGTTCTAGATTTTTTGGATGTTTTTAAGTTACACATTCGATTTCACGAGATCTACTCACCCTAGTATCATTCACGGTACAATACAAGTGACATAACTTTGTACTGCAAGCACCACCAGTGTTACTAGAGTCAATTATTTAGACATATGAATATTGTAGTACAAAGGGAAAATTAAACATTTTCTGCATTTACTGCAGTTTTACATATTAAAGCTAAAAAATCATGCATGGCTTTATATTCTTTAGTTTTGTTAAAACCTTGGGTAATGGTTAAGAAGAAGACTTTTCCTAGAAGTGAAATTAAAATTTGTTACTTTTATTATAATTAATAAATTTTAATAGTCACCCCACAGTTGGAAAACTGCAGAAAATATAAATATAAATCGACTAAACCGAATATTTTCTATAGACCATTAATTGATTATATTTGCTCTTTTTCGCCAGTTTACTCGACTAGCCTATGAAGCAAATATACCCAGAAATCGTACAATAGCGTTCGCATACAACAAAAGCGTTTTCTTTGGTTTAATGGCATTGAAAGAAAAATACTCACCACCGAAACTCTGCATATAAAGGATAAGGAAAGTAAGTTGAAGGAACAAAAATATTTCGTAGTTAGGAGTCCTATAGGGATCATCTTTAGGCAGCCACATGGGGAATATAAGGGGTCTGACCATATGCTCGTTTAAGGACGCGAAAAGGCTTTGGTACAAGAGTGGCATTACTGTCATTCCTCCAAACAAGATAGCGATAACACCAAAGAAACAAAACCATGAGAAGCATAGTTTCCATATCAACAACTGGCCTTCAACGAAATGGCTCCTGTAATGACAAAAATAATTTGAAGGTTATAATAGAGGCGTATTATACATATAGGAGGTGGGGGCAAAACCGCCCCAATAACAGATAATCGATTAAAATCGTCATAGAGAAAATAAAGCAATTTACCAATTTTCACGCTTTTATTAAGTAATAATACTGTTTGTCTTACAGATTTCATTAGTTTTTACGCATGAAAACATCATAAAAAGTAAATAGAGCCTCAAAACTTTAATAGTATGCAAAAACGGTTTTGCCTCTACTGTGGAGCACAACCGATTTATGCCGTTATTGGCAAAAATCACAAACCTATTCGTAATCGTCTTCTTCAATCATCCCTGCACAGGCCTTATGAGCCCAACCAGGACATATTGTGCATTTAATCCAACCATCCGTAGATTTAGAATATACCTCTTGACAATATATTAGCTTTCTTGATCCATTTTTCACTGCTTGTGTTTTCTTTCGTTTTAATTCTTTATTTGTAGTAATTTCAGGTGTCTTCTTTCCTTTACATCCTTTTTTGTTAAGGGTGTCTTGTTGCCTTTACTTTTGCCTTTTGTAACTTCTGGGGTCTTCTTGGCTTTACCTTTGTCTTTTGTAACTCCTGGGGTATTCTTTGTTTTACATCTTTTTTCTGCAATAGCAGCTTCTAGTTCTGATTTGTACGGAGAACTTGTTAAAATGGCAGTCTTCCTTTTTCTCTTTGTTTGGCGAGACGTTACTGGTCTTCCCCTGTGTGACTGTGCTTGATTGAATGATTGTGGTGCTGGGGCATAACCGCCCCTATGTGGTTGTGCCCCTATGTGGTTTTGTCCCCAGACACTCGTTTTGAAAATTGATATCCGCTGTGTCTTGTATTTTGAGGTTAATTACTAATAAACAATATATACATAGCTCAAATAAATGCTCTCCAGATTAGTAAATTACTTAATCATGCAACTAGTAAATCATTCTACTTATCGCATCGAAAAAAATTTTGACATAAATATAATCAAGTGCTGCTTGTTCGAAAATATTAACTAAAAGTAAAAGTCACAACCCTGGGGATCAACGCAAGAGTAGGCTAATAACTCGGCGGGCGGCCTTAGATAACCTACTGTTCTGTACTGTGCCCAGGAGCTGCGGCGTTTCACGTCAGAACCGGCGACACAGCCGCGGTGTTTATGTGGCGCGATCGATCGTAGACCAGTTTCACTCGATCAGTCGTACAGAATGGACAATGTCGTGATAATTACTATGCTACTTTGTGCTCTACGTCGTCGTGGTAAAAAGAGAAAACCAAGAACAGTTTGCCGCTACGGCGCCATGAATAAACAGCCTAACTAGTCAAAACTTCGTAGTTTCTCTATTTTTTGTATTGTATCAGAACCTAGATAACCTAAAGCACAGTGATATAATTAATAATAGAACAACATATAGATTATTTTGGTTTCATTACAAACGTTCAAAACTTATTACAGCATTACTTCTACATAAAAAAAATAGCGTGACAAAAAAATTGGGATTCACAATTCGTAAGCGGGGTCAACGATTTACCTGGTTTGATGTGAAGAACTAAAATGTCGGCAAATAATACGAGTATTTTAAGGAGTTCAGCGACTGTTACTTGTAAAAACTTGTATATTCCATATTCAGTACAACGTGTCAAGACTTGCAAAGCGCCGCTGCTGCCGACGCCGCACAGTTGGTCCAAACAACAATTTGTGTGACTTAGGGTCCAAAGTTAATGCAGATGTATAGAGCTCATTGACCTTAATAATTGTTGATATGGACGCTTTTTCTAATCCTTATAATTATTATTATATATTAATACAAAAAATAACAAACTATTATTTTTGTCCTAACAAAAATAATAGTTTGTTATTTTTTGTATGGAGCGGAACAAATAAAATTACATTCTTGCCTAGCCATAGCAGATGTTCCTTTGAAACTTTTTCTCCATAAAGCTTGTGTAGTCTACTATCGAGTAATGCTATGAACTTACGCAATTAGTAGCAGTTCTGCCAGAATTAGCCAATGTAGTGGGTCGAAAATGCAATTTGGGTGAGTTAGAGACCTATTTTTCTTTGTACATTTTTGCTAATGCAAACAGATAGAGCTCATTAATCTAGATATTAGTTGCCCAATACACTTTTTTCTAATTTTTTGGAGCGGAGCGAAGCGAAGCTCCCATGGATCAGCTTCAATGGCGCAATGTCTGTTATGCCATAACTTCCAGAGTTCTTAACCGATTTTAATATTTTTTGTGTGGAATCGAATCAACAGGCTTAGGACCAGATTGTGACGGCCAGCCCGAATTTTGAAATTCGCAAAAATTCCCATCGAAACAAAAAAAATAAATCTTTTTTTACGTATGACGCTCCGCTCCAATATATGGTGCTAGCGTAGCTTTATGCTTAGCGACTGCATCGCCTAGTATAGTTTGGACAAAAAAAATAGTTTGTTCTTTTTTGTGAAATGAAATTATATTCCTCTAAAGCCCTTACTTTCCCCGCTTTGAAAGTTTATTTTACTTATACTTAGTATAGTAAGCTACCGAATGATGCTATAAACATTTGCGACTTTTTGAGAAAAATGGATCGGAAGTATGAAAAATATTCCTTAGTAATCTTTTTACTTCAGTAAGATATTTTATGTCAAATTTAACTGTGCTTTCGGGTTTAAAACCGTGTATAGTAAATAATTTGATGTCGCAAACATGCAATAAAATGTTGTGTTTTGATGCTATGAATATATGCATAAAGTTACAAATCTTGTAGGAAAATTGATCGGAGAATTATTTAAAAACAAATTTGAATCAAAAACGTATTTATTCAATCTAGCATGCGCAACCATTCCTATAGTTAAACACAATGCCATTGGTTTGTAAAGTTAAAATTTTTTAATAAAATAATAAGATCATAGTAACAGAAATATAAATAATTAAAATACACAAATATACTTAAAACTAATTATATAAATGCTTCTAACTTTTTAATGAGATCGTGAAATTTTAAACAAAGCACTTATATTTTTAATTTAATTTTTTGCATTCACATTTCTGTAAGATATTTCATGCAATATTTCTATAAGATATAAAATACGTGTGTAAAAACAACCACGTCTCCGAGCCCTCAGATGGGATTCGAACCCACGACCTTTCGCTATCCGGGCGAATGCTCTGACCGCTGAGCTACCGAGACGCCGGCAAACGTGTCGAATTTTACAAACGTATTTCAACTTCTACTATTAGCTAGTATCGTTCCACCAATGTTAAACGCTAACTACCTTCAACATTAAAGTAATATTTTTACAAATGTTAATAAATATTAATTGAAATAAGGTGCGGGCTGTTGTGTCCGCATCTCTGAAAAATCTTCTGGCAGTATTGCCATCATTAGTCGTGCCTACTCCTTGCTTGACGACATCTATGAGTAAGAAGGACTGTTTCTTAAAAGCTTGCTGTATGGCATACTTTTTGCTCGACATTTTTCTTTATCCTTGCCTCTACAGCTCCATTTTTTGAAATCCGAGCGATAAGCTGCCAAAAGAAAAGAAAATTAAACGTCATTTAAATGATTATCAACAATCTAACAGAAAATGTCACGTGATTACATAAAGATGACTAATTTAATGAAAATAGTTCTTACCGATATGGAGTAAGCACTCCATACATCTTATCCAGGCATGTAGTGACGATAATCCGTACTGGAATATATCTTCATTCTTCTCCCTTCGGACAATGGATTCTAGGTTGTTCATGTCAGATGGCTTTGCTTAACAAATATCGCAAACTGCTGAAGGTGTATCTGACAAAATTGATGTTATTTTGCCGTTAATCATTATCATATGTCACTGATGCTCGACTTTTACTTGCTGGATTCTTGATGGCTGCAAGCTTCCAATTTCTTCTGTTATACTATCTTTGGCTGCTACTGTTGACTTGGTTTCCTTTGTAAATTTGAACATAATTGGTCGACAGAAAAACGTTGATGAGGGTCGATCGTTTTCCCAAACAATTGTTCCATCACGTTGTTGTAGTCTTATTGGAACTAAACTAGCCATGATAACACTAGAATCGTTCAATTCTGTTTCAGACTTTTGTTTGTAATTGCTTTGACCTGAAGCTCCATCAAAGCCCCACTTGCTAATAAGCAATAAATCTGTTGACGAATCCAAGTCTAAAGCTATGACATCCAAAAGTCTTATTACCGTCAAGTTGAGTAAAGCTTGCAGTTTAATAGTTGCTACGTCTTCTTTAATAATGACATCTTCTTTTGCTGGATAACATTTTGACTTCACTTGTTTGATATTGTAAGATGAGGGGTATAAATAGGACCCACTTTCACTTGCTGACTCTCTTAAATTGATATACTGCCATTTACTTAATTTAATTGGAACTATTAAAGCCAGTGCTTTGTCAGGTGAATATTCAGTATATTTTACTTTACTTGAGCTCAAGCTTGAGCGCAGCTACTCAAACTCGCAACAGTAACAGCATTCAGTTCTCCCGGGGATAATGACATAGACTTATTTAAAGTTTCGACACGTCTTCAAGAGGTTTTCGAGGTGTAAACGTAGATGTTGAAGCTTCTGATGTAGAAGGGGGTAGATTTTCAATGTTTTCATTATCACAAACCTCAAGCTCTTCTTGTTGAGTGTTGACAGCTGCAGCTATAATTTCTTCAGGCCAGCTTATTGCACTTTCTAACCAGTCACCATTATTCTTTATAAACTGTTTTAAGTTACGACTACTTCGTACCCATCTAGCACTTATATTTAAGCAATATGGCGAACATAACTTTTTAAGTTGAACCTCGTTTTCTTCGGTCATATTTATTTTCGTTTGTAAGAATTGAAAAAGTTTATTATTATCTGACAATGACCCTAACTGCTCTCTTAAGATCATAAATAAATCTCAATTATTAACTAAACTCTCCATTTTATTAGAAATACAGGCGATTACAATCACGAGATGTAAGTAGTAAGACGTATAAACGAATACTAATTTATAAAATCAGAATATTGGCCATTTTATACTTCAGTAGGAAACTTACACAAACAATAAATTTCTAATAAACGACCACACCATCATTTACCAATTATAGACATAATGGGTAAAAATTAAAACTCATTTTTATATCATAAATCATTATAGTTAATTACAGCATTTTAAGCTTATTACTTCATTCAAATTATATTTAAAAATCTTATTCTCATTAGTTTAAATGCATTTCTTTAAAGCATTAATGTGAGTATATTTTGGCCGACTTCAAGAAGGAGTTTATCAGTTTTACTGGTATTTTGTAACTTTGGTAAAATTGCACTATTTTTCGAGTTACTCCATATGAGCTTCTGAACTTCATAAATGTATGTGTGTACTTTAATATGTATGTTTGTTTAATATGTATCTGGCGACATAGATTTCTGGTAGAATTGCATTTTTAAGTACATTTTTATACCATCATCTGATTGTTAATTACACAAGACTTAAGGAAGAGATCGCTCTGAGCGATAAGACCGCCCATTGTAACACTATTTTAAGTTTTCTCTTGTTATCTTATTATTTCAATGTGGTGTTATCAATAAAGTGTTTTGTATTGTATTGTATTGTGTAAGACTAAAAAAACCAGGAGCACAGTTTTTGACATAAAATATCTTACTGTAGTAAAAAGATAACTAAGGATTATTTTTCATACTTCCGATCCATTTTTCTCAAAAAGTCGCAAAAAGTCGCAAATGTTTATAGCATCATTCGGTAGTTTACTTTACTAAGTATAAGTAAATAAAGTTTCAAAGCGGGAACACAGAGAGAACGGAACCCTGAGGGACGCCGGCATTGATAGCCAATTGGACAGACGAGCTACCATCAATGACAACTCGTATTGACCGATCTCTCAGGAAGTCCGATATCCAGACACACAAACCAGTGGGAAGACCATATGATGGAAGCTTGCCAATAAGGCTCTCATGCCACACCCTATCAAAAGCCTTCGAGATATCAAGAGAGACGGCAAGCGCCTCACCATGCCTCTCGATGGCTTCGCTCCATATGTAAGTGGCATATGCTAGAAGATCTCCAGTAGACCGGTTCCGGCGAAACCCATATTGCCGGTCACTAAGGAGGTCATTTTCTTCTAGATATGACAGGAGCCTGTGGTTCAGTACACGTTTCCAATATCTTGCAGAGAATGGACGTGACCGTGATGGGCCTGTAATTGATAGGATCAGTACGACTGCCCTTTTTAGGCACAGGTTGCACGTTGGCCAGCTTCCAGGACTTTGACACTTGTCCTTTAGCCATAGATAAACTATATAGGCGTGTCAATACCGGAGCTAACTCAGGAGCGCAAGTCCTTAGTACTATGGCTGGTATACCATCCGGACCACTGGCTTTATTCACGTCCAGATCCCGCAACGCCTTTCTGACTTCGGTTTGTCTTATACGAATTTCAGACATAAAAGTCCCACATCTTGACAAACCGGAAGGTACAGCATTGCCAGGATCCAAACGCGAACTTTCGGCAAGGGTAACTCATTGTAGCCAGTGTCACGAGGCTTTATAAAAACAGAACAAAAATACTTATTAAAAGCTTCACAAATATCATTGCCGGTAGAGATAGGCACACCCTTGTAAATCTTGCATTCTGGAATATCGCTATTAGACTTTTTAGACCTTACGAATGACCAAAAATGTTTCGGATTCTCCAGTATTTTATTTTCGGAAAAAGAAATGTAATTATTGTAGGTTTTACGTTGCAATTTTTTTAGTCTTTTTCGTATTTGTTATACATACTTTTATTTCATTTATTATTTAATTTGCAATTTATTGTACTTGTAAGTAAACAAAAAATAGACAAATTACAAAAAAATATGTAGTTACAAAAGGTGAGGATTATTTCTAAAAGAAAACTCTTCCAACCCACCTGCGATAGGAGATGAACAGAGCCATTATCAAAACAGAAAGCCGAGAAAGGTTAAACTTTTGCCCCCACTTTATTAGTATTTTTTTATCACCCGACTATATGGTGGTTCACTAATATTTACATACTGGTAACGTGCGTCAAAGTAATAAATAAATAATTAAAATATTTTTTTTATATTATTTTTACCGAAAACTGTTTCTGTACAAAGACGTATTGATGAAATAAGCTCTGATATTAAATGTTTCTTGTGTAATTATCTGCAAACAACTCATTTTCAATTTAACTGGACGAGTCAACTATACCTGGTATTCATTACCAGTTGCATTATTATTGGCATATGATCGATTTGTTATGGACGAAAAAAAATCATGAAGAACTACTATTCGTGAAAATTTTAGAGACGGACACTAAAGATAAATCAATATTTAATGTCCTGAGTGATTTTTTAAGGAAAAATCAATTCCATTCACAAACGTATTTCGATGGTAACAGATGGAGCTCCTGCCATGATCGAGCGATATTGTGGGTTTAAAAACCCATCTCAAAAGAATTATACCAGAGGTAACTGCAATTCACCGTGTCATCCACCGATAACACCTAATAGCGAAAAATTTAAGTGATAAATTGCACCAATCCATTCAATTTCTGAATAATGCAATTAACAAAATAAGAAGCAATGTATTGAATACGCGTTTATTTGCACATTAGTGCGATGAAAAAGATGAAGACTTCCAGCGATTGCTCTTACATACTGAAGTATGCTGGTTGTAATAAAGGTGCACATTTAACAAGATTTAACAAGATTACTCACTTTTTGAATCAGTTTTAGAGTTTCTAGAAAATAAAGATCCAGATTTGAAAGAAAACCTGATCAATTTGAAAACAGACATCGCATATTTGGCAGATTTGTTGAAAAAATTTAATGACATTAACTTAAAATAACAATGGGATTCCTCAATTTATTAAAACATAGGCCATTATTTCAGCCTTTTTTGGAAAATTAAAATTAAATATTAGTCGGTGCAAATTTTCCCACTTTTGGGGGATGCCTTGGTAAGGATATTCAGACATACGTTCAGCATTCATTGCCCTGAATGATGACTTCAAAATCAGATATGAAGATATTCTGATAATAGATTGATCATAAATCCATTTGACGAAATGGAAGTAGAGAATGTGATATTACAAGAGGAGCTCCTCGAGCTTAGCTATAATAAGGAGCTGACGGAGAAATTTTAAAGAGGGTATCAAACATTTTGGATGCAGGCAGAAATACTTGCAAATTCCTTCACTGTAGAAAGCTTTTGATAGCGTTTCCCTTTCATCTTGTTGAAATAAGTTTAAGTGTCGTTACAACCCTTTAATAAGAAAAGGAACAGATTGAATATCGCAGAACGGGGAGATTCACGGTTATTCCTATCAAAATTATTTGATAGGATAATATCAAATAATTTTGATATTATTTGATATTATCAAAATTATAGAGACTCCAGTATAGAGTCCAGTAGACTCTATACTGGAGTCTACTGGAGGTAGACTCCAGTATAGAAAACTGGAGTCTACCTCCAGTTTTCTATACTGGAGGTAGACTCTGTACCAGGGTCGTCTGCTTAGGTACCTCCGTCTTACCTATTTCTGCCGCAAAGCAGCAGTGCTTGCATTGCTGTGTTCCGGTTTGAAGGGTAAGATATGGCAGTGAAATTACTGGGTACAGTGACTTTACATCTTATGTCACAAGTTGGCAACGTACACTGTGGTTCTTGGGGGTTGCAGTTTTGCTGCGAATCTCACAAGAGCCACATGTATTATAGGTGACTGTTACCACTTACCATCAGGTGGGCAGTTTGCTTGTTTGCCAACTTTCTGCAATAAAAAAAAAAAAATAAAAAAAAAAAAAAAAAAACTAAGCCAAATATTGCTTAGCCTTCCATTAAAATTATTACTATTTTGTGATTGTTGTTGTAGAATTTACGTTAAGTTATTAATGTTTAATTTTAATTATATTACGACTGTTATCATCTTACTATGTAATATGATAACAATCATTATTAATAGTGGAATTATATTTTGAAAACTGTTAGTAATTGCTATTATTAAATACTAAATATGTGTTAGTTAAACGTAGTTAGAACTAATCTTCACTTTTTGACGAGTTTTGGGAATATGCTGCGAGTACTTAGCAAATTTAGATAAATATAGAATGAACTTATTGAAAATTCGTGCTTACATTTTTATGTATTATATATATTCTATTTACAGTTTCTTATATAATACAATCTATTTATGAACATTAATTATATTGAACCATAATGGCTTCACACACTTTAAACATTTATTATCAAAATGCTCGCGGGCTTAGAACTAAGTGTAACGAATTGAGACAAAAGATATTGGGTAATGATTTTGACTTAATTATAATAACTGAAACGTGGTTATATGATGGAATTTTTGATGGAGAATTATGTGACAGTCGATACACATTATTCCGTAATGATCGCAATTTAGTTGCTTCTGGGAAAAAAATTGGCGGTGGTGTGCTTATTATGATTCGTCGCGATTTCGGTGCCATACAGGAACAACAATCCGTACAGCCTCCGACGGAGATGCTGACTATTACTTTGCCTTATGGTAAATGTAGGCGTCATTGTTTACAAATAAGCGTTGTTTATATTCCACCTGGCTCACGATTGCCAACTGATATTAAGATGGTAACTGATGCCATTTCGTCTAATGTTTTGGGTACCAGTGATTATCAGCATTTATTGGTTGGTGACTTTAACCTGCCCTGTATTGAATGGCGTAATCATTCTCCCAATTATATAAAATTAGGCCGTGCTGAGGTACAAAACGCTGCCGCTAAACTGGTTGAGAATTTGACTGCTATGGGTTTTATACAGTACAATATGTTTAAAAACTATTATGGTAATACCCTGGATTTAGTATTTTCTACTTTACCCGTTATTATTAACATGTTTTCTGATCCCTTGGTGCCTGTTGACCGTTCTCATCCGCCTTTGCTTTTAAATTTACTTGATATTAATATACCGTCATTAATCGAAAAAAAAAATCTAAATATCCGGCTTGGTATAGCAAACAATTATTAAAAATAATGAATGACAAAATGAAAGCCCATTCACGGTGGAAAAAATATAAAAATTTAATAGATTATGATGAATTTTCCTTATTGCGTAAGAGGCAACGCTCAGTAGAGAATCAATGCTATAATTCTTATATTCGCAATATTGAGGACGCTGTTAAATCATGTCCTAAAGCATTTTGGAAATTTTCAAAATCCTTGCGTCGAGGTTCAAACTATCCTAAATATGTCACATACAATCAACAGACGTATAGGGACGGTGAAGAGATTTGTACTGCATTTAATAACTTCTTTCAGAGTGTCTTCGTTCAACAATCACCACATAACATCTTACCATCATATGAAGAAGTTTACACTGATACCTTAGCTGATATTGAAATTTCCCCTAGTATGATAGAAAAAGCAATAAAAAAACTTGATGTATCTAAAGGACCTGGTTATGATGGACTTCCACCAGTATTTTGGGTCAATTGCGTCAAGTCTCTAACCGTTCCTATTTATATCATTTTCAATGGCTCTCTTCGTCATGGTGTCTTCCCATCGCTGTGGAAGAAGGGTCATGTTGTCCCTCTTCACAAAACTGGTTCCAGAACGAAGGTGGAGAACTACAGAGGCATTACTATACTTAGCACCATTGGTAAATTATTCGAGAAAATTATTTTTGATGTTGTTTATCCCATTTTAGTGAAACATATTCCTGATAGCCAGCATGGTTTTATAAGAAAAAGATCTGCTTTAACCAATTTAATTAATTTTACTGAATATATTTTAAAAAATATGGATAAAGGAGGACAGGTTGATGTGATCTACACTGATTTTGAGAAGGCGTTTGATCGTGTAGATCACATTATCCTACTTGAAAAACTACAGACTCTTGGAATAAGAGGAAATTTACTTAGATGGGTGGAATCCTATTTAACCAATCGTTCTCAGGCTGTGGTTCTGGGTGGCTATCGATCGGATTTCGTAACTATCCCTAGTGGTGTGCCGCAGGGCTCCCATTTAGGGCCCTTGCTGTACAATATATATTTATATGATATAACAAGACACGTTAATAACTCTAAGCATCTGCTTTATGCTGACGATAAAAAAATCTTTTTTGTGGTCAAAAATTATAGTGATTGTAATAAGATACAAAATGACTTAAATAACCTTTATCAGTATTATCAGCAAAACAAAATAAATATAAATATAAAAAAGTGTATGTGCGTACGTTTTACCCGTAAATTAAACCCTCTTATTTATTCTTATAACTTCAATGGCACACCCATTTCTAATTCCTCCGAAGTCCGAGACTTCGGGTTAATTCTGGATGGAAAAATGATGCTTTCTAGTCACATAGATTATATTACTACTAAGGCTTACAAAAATTTAGGATTTGTTTTACGTACTTGTAAATCTTTCAAAAATTTGGATTCTTTAAAGTCTATTTATTTTGCCTATGTTCGCAGTATTCTGGAATATGCAAGCCCAATCTGGTCACCTCACTATGCAATTTATATAAATCGAATAGAGAGAATACAGAAAATTTTTGTGAGACATATAAATTATCGCTTTCGAAAATCGTCGAATTCCTACCCCGAAGCATGTAAAGATCTCAATATTCTTACTCTCGAGGATAGACGCAAGTTACTCGATATGTGTCTCCTCCATGACATCGTAAATGCTCGTTTCGATTGCACAAGCTTGGTAGAAGGTCTTAAATATGTTACGCCTAAACGACGAACGCGACATACACCATTATTTCATATACCATCTCGTTCCACGAATTATGCTATGAACAGTCCGCTTACACGACTTGCCACATTGTATAACAAACATTTTAGTAATCTTGACATCTTTATGTTATCCAAGAACGCTTTCAAAAAATCTTTACGTAACTCACTTATCGATAAAGTTTAGAATTAAGTTTAAAATTAAGTTTAATAAGTTTGATATTATGTGATTCTTTATGTTATAATAACTGATGACCCAGGTTCGATTTCCGATCGGGGCAAGTATTTGTGTGTATGTGCATATCTATTTGTCCCAGTCTCAGTGGATGTTTCTGTTTGTGTATGTATAGTGTATATGCATGTATGTGTGTGTGTATGTATATATATATATGTGTATATATATGTATATATATATATAGGTATATGTATAGTTATTGTTAGCTATGTTGATCTAATTAGGTACCGTAGAAGGAAATGTATTTGTTTTGAAGTATTTATTATTACACTCAAAATTTTTGCTTAGTGTTAGGTCCTATATTAAGATTTCGACAGATTTGTTCGGATTGCTATTTATCTATAATAGAAACCTGTTATTGGCCTTACAATATAATAAGTTTGTTATATGTACTTTAATATTTGTGACGCTGTTGGTTTCTTAAATAAATAAATAAATAAATGGTAGAAATGTAGATGCAGGGGGTCCACCGGAACCAGCAAAATGTGAGTGGTCTATGAGAAAACAAAGTTTGGGAAATTCTGTAACTTTGTATCATCTTTTAATGCCATTTGACGTGCAAATAGTATTAAAATTACTTATTTAAATATATAACTTAAAAATCGACTTTTGAAAAAAATATATGTAGGTATATTTTTCTGTAAGCGTTAAATAAATTTGATTATAAGTAATATTCCTAATCAATGTCACACAGGGAGTTTATAGTTTACTAGCGGCCCGCCCCGGCTTCGCACGGGTATTACACTCTTCTGCTTGCGTCGGGGGTTCCTAAAAAAGAGTACACTATAGATATAGTTTGGATATTGTTAATTTAATGATTTTTTTGTTATTATTTTTTTGTTCTTATTAAATATTTGAAAAGACCATATAAAACTACAAAATACATATACAAAACATAAGCCATTAAATTTATTGGATCAGAACATACGATATTTGATGTTGTTTTATTTGGTGGCAGCAAAATATTTTTTTATTTACAGGAGCTCCGACTCGCGTTAGGCCAACATACAGTTGGCCCTGAGTAAAACATTATTTCCGTAGGTCAATCCTTACAAATTCAAAGGTTTGGTCATGCGACTCGTTAATAGTCAACGCGAAAGATGTTTTTAACGGAAATTGAAGCCGTTTAAATGGAATTGGCAGATCAGTTAGGATCATTGGTATCCTCGGTTGTGAGCTAGTTGACCAGCTGCTGGGCCGGTGTAAATGTGTGTGTAACGGTGTTAATAAAATTAAATTGTCCTTCAGTTCCTTAATAAGCAGCCTCGTCCCATTGAACATGCTCGGGAAATTTCTCAAAAGTATGATTGGAATTTCGATTTCTAACGTCAATTCGTGTGGTGGTAGTCTAGGGTTTAGTGAATTTTAAATTTCATTTTAAATGAACTGCGTCTTCGATGTTAATCACGGTGTCAATCGATTTGTAATGTTTTACTTGGCTGGGAACTTTTTGAATAATCAGATTGTTTATTTCGTTGACAGTGTCATTCCCTGGTGATATATTGCCCTAGAACACAACCAATCAAAGCCCCCTTTTTGTGATTTCTCGATGTCAGGGTATACTGGATCAATTAACATTTCTAAATCATAGAGTATTTGGTCGAGAAACTCGTCCAGAAGGATGTCACAATTTCTGCTTAAATTTGGAGTGGGAAAAAATTATTTCCCCAAGTTTAAGCAGTTTTTGTGGGGAAATCACTATCTGTAATTCCATGACGATGAGCTCTCCTTTTCGTCCGTAATTTTAAATTTTCAATCAAAGTCCATAAGGGTGTGATATCAGGCATGCTTTGATGATATCTGCTCGTATACCTCTGTTAATGACCGGAAGAGTCTGTCGGAAATCTCCAGCAAATACAAAAGTAATTCCGTCCATGAGAGCAGAGGTGTTTCTGATATCTTTTAAGGTTTTGGCCACGGCCTCTTTATGTGCTCTATGACTCACGGTGCATTCATCCCTCATAATCAATGAGACGTCTTGTATCATTTGCCCAGTTTTGCGGATAGAATATGTAGATTGTTGCTTAAGATTTACGGATAGTGTAAGTTCAAAAGTAGAATAAGCAGTTTTTCCATCCTTTAAGAGAGTTGCAGCAAATCCGGAACAATGCCCGTGTGAGCGAGCCTCGCGGCACTTCATTTTTTGACATTGACACTGCCTACAGTGACGCGCGGCGGTGGGGAGCTCAAAAAGGACGGTTGTTGAATTAACAAACATTGAAAAAGTGAAAAATGGTACTTAGGATACATAGTTAATGTAATTGGCGGTTTTGATAATTATTAAACTTATGATAAGTTTTGAACGGTATGGAGCTTGTGAATGGTATAATTCAAAAAGTAATTTACAGGTACTGATCTATTTGGATAAGGATGAATACCCAGGTACGAATAATGTAGCCTCGTTTATACAGGCGTTACAATTGCATATTTTAACATTAAAAAGTAATTATTCTGACATAACTGTGATAGTTAGACATATGGTATTAAGGACTATTTGTAGATATTGATGTCCTGTATAAAACTATAGCACAATCCTTTGCTCTATTGTCAATAATTTCCGTAGCGTACGCGATATAAGATTTTTTTGTATTTTTTTCCCACGTTGGCTTACATTATCGAAGTTTTCATACGGATCCATAAATTTATGAAAATATTCCATCGCCTATGTTTATCAGGGATAATAAAGAAATCTATGTGTGACAGATTTTTTTCAAATCAGTCCAGTAGTTTCAGAGCCTATTCAAAACAAACAAACAATCGAAGTGTTCATACGGATCCCTAACTTTTTAAAAATATTCTATAGCCTATTTTATCAGGGATAATGTAGAATTCTAAATGTGAAAGATTTTTTTAAATGGGTCTGGTAGTTTCAGCGCCCATTCAATGCAAACAAACAATCAATCAAATACACTCATTTGCAAAAAAAACGGTTTTGATTTTCATTCATCTTTAAAAAGATACAATACAAAAAGGTTTCAATCGTTTGTACACGTTACTGGCCGGTTTTAAAAATGCCGTGGTATTTAAAAAAAGGACGTTCTAAATTCAAATTTTCATTTGATGCTCATTTTTACAGAAAACCCCTTTTTATCCTACATTTTTGGCGCGAAGTTCCAGAAGTTAACATCGACTTTCATAACTTTTATTCAATTTTCATCGATTAATTTCATACCCTTGACTGTCAAAGCTTTATTTATTGCTGTTTGGCTGTATCAAAAATGGAAGATAAAGTGGAAAAAGCTACCAAAATTATCGCGCTGATTGAAGAGGGTTGCAGCCAATGCTTCGTGGCTAGGAGGCTAAATGTTAGTCGCTCGACGGTCCAAAGGACCTGGCAGCGATATCAGGAGACTGGTTCCGTCGAGAGAAGGTCTGGTTCTGGAAGAAAACCATGTACCCAACCACGGGATGATCGTTTTCTTGTAAGTCGCGCATTGAGAAATCGAAAATCTTCGTATGTGGATCTTAAGAACAACCTCCAAGATGTAAGAAATGTGCATATTAGTCTACGGACGGTCAGGAGGAGGCTTCTCGCTGCCAATATACGCAGTCACCGCCCGGCCCGCGGCCCCAAATTACTCCGTGAGCACCGAGTGCACAGGCTTAGGTTCGCTAGAAATTGTGAATCATGGACTCAAGAAGATTGGAATATTATAGGGTTTTGTTCTCTGATGAAGCCAGGATATCTCTGTCCGGTGAAGATTGACGTCGGCGAGTGCTAAGAAGACAAGGAGAACGCTTTGCAGAGGCATGTTTCGAAGAAATCACACCTTATGGTGGGGGCTCTGTTATGTTTTGGGCAGGAATAAATTCAATGGATCGTACAGAGTTAGTCTTCAATGAAAACGGCTCACTGACTGGGCATCGATACATAACGGAAGTTCTAATTCCTCATGCACAACCCGCATTGGCCGCTCTAGGTGAAGACTCGATTTTTATGGACGACAATGCTCGCGCCCACCGATCTCGCGATGTTAAAGCGTATGTGCAAGAGGTCGGCATTCATCGTTTGGATTGGCCAGCTCGAAGTCCCGACCTCAATCCCATAGAGCATGTCTGGGACGTTCTGAAACGGCGTATGAAGTCAGTACAACCGGCTCCGCAGACCATCAGAGAGCTGAAGAATGTGATTACTGCGGAGTGGGAACGTATTCCGCAAGCAAGTATCCGGGATATACTCGCTAGCATGCCCAGACGAATTCAAGCTGTGATTTTAGCTAGAGGGGGTCACACTCGATACTAAACATTTATCTGCTTTTACTTTATTAAAGAAAAACAAACAAAAAAACTTTTTTATTTTTACTTCATGAGCATATGCACTACTAGCGAACATACACTACTAGTGAGGTTTAGCATTATTTCCCATAAATTGTATCAAAATTTTATGAAATACTGATGAAAACGATTATTTTCTTATTAATTTACCAAATTGTGAAGATAAAACTACCTATTATTAATAATATAATATATAATATAATATTAATTATCAAACAAAGCAATATAAACATTTGAAATGGTTCATTGCTTAGGTGCCCGTTTTTTTTTGCAAATGAGTTTTTTTATCTTTTATAATATTAGTATAGATATAGATTAACATCGTTTGATTGCACGTTGCATGTACATTTGGGTTTCAAATATTTAAATATGATTGATTAAAAGGAATCTTTAAAATATGATTAAACAAACTAAAAGGCAGATTGATACACAGCTCATTAATGTTTTTACCTGTGCTTCGTATGTAATTTGCAGATGTAAACAAAATCCTTATTCATGTTTTCCAATATGGCTATCAGATTGTGCTTGTTCAAGAGGTTCGTAGAGAAGACTATAGGAACGATGCCGAGGATCACGAAATAGCAAAAGCATTCTGTGGCAAATGAATAGTCCTTTATCTGTATTCCGTGGTACACAAACATGCTCTCCATTACCGTTGCACAGAAAGTCAGAGATACACAAAGAAACGGCCAAACAAACCTAAAAACAAAGCAGTATCGTTAGAAAATTTCAAGTTATAAAAGATAATAAATGCCAAGCATTCCAGATATTCTTCTTTATTTTGAGAGAAGAGATGAAAGTAGATTTCAAAGAGTTCTTAGTACTTTGCGTTCTTACCGAGTGTTGAGTGTATGTTTTCAAATCGTTTTTATCGCGTTAAGAGTTAAGATTTTAAATTCAGATCTTATTTCCTTTAAGTTAAGGTCTATCATACAAATATTAACTCATACGCAAGAGTAACGTTGGCACATTTAAGAACTTAATCTTAGGTCTGTGGCCTTTGACCGCATACATCTAAGTTAATAGGTATTATTAAACTATTATTTTGGATATTTTAGAAGTGAGGAGGTGTCCTTTTATTACTAAAAGATTAAACTAGATATTAAAAGCAGAAATTTTATCCGTCGTCCATAACAAATTTTTACTCAGCTTTGATTTTGTACCCGTATAAAATATTCTTTGATACAAATTAAAATTGTAACAGGTGCTACAAACCTTAACGGAGAACTCTTATTGTTAAAAAATATGCCCATCGGTATTAAAAACATGCGAAACTGAGGGTGAAAAGTATCGAAATCAATATCAGGGCTTTTGAAATCAAAATATTCTTTAGTAAAAAACGCCTTCAAATTTCGCAAGAAAACCATTTTTTCCAGCAGACCTATTCTGATTGTTAGACCACGATTAAGTAGGCATTACCACTTAAATTGAAAGGCAGAGATTTCATCGTTTATATAATAGCTACTTACTACCGATTACATTCCTACACATGGTTGAAATAAGAAAGGATTTTTTTATACAGTGTGTAGCCCAGAACATCGGCAAATATTAAAAATGGATGCTATATTAGCTACTAATAATTAGATCTTTCTGTTTTAAAATTTTCGCTTTTAATTTTTTCTCACAAAATTATTTTTATTTAACGGTTTCAGGGAAACTAAGGAAGAACTTTCGTTCGCTCGAATTTAAATGAATAATTTTAATAATATTCTAAAGACTATGTACATATACATAGTACAATATTTTGAAGGTTTTAATGGACTGAAAATAATGTGGCGTTTGAATTACTAGGCAATGCAGTCGCTAAGCATGAAGTTACGCTAGCACCATATATTGTAGCGAAGCGTCATAGGTACCTAAAAAAAGTTTCGATAGGATTTTTTTCGGCTTCGTCACAATCTGTCACAACCTGTTGATTCGATTCCACACAAAAAATATTAAAATCGGTTAAGAACTCGGGGAGTTATGGCGTAACAGACATTGCGCCATTGAAGCTGATCCATGGGAGCTTCGCTTCGCTCCGCTCCAACCAAGGGTTTTATATGCGTTTACTACAATTTTATCTGTACTTATCGATTAACAATTTGCTGTTAAAGTTATACTATTTTTTCAAGATAGTAACTCTAGCAATCGCTATGTTTAAGAGTTCATAAATAAATATAATAGGATCAGGCTTACGTAATAAAATGCAGACGTACCATTTGGACACGTGGTCAAATTTATGCATACGCCAATAGTTTTCAAAATTGAACAGTTCTTTTGCAGTTCAGAAGCCAGCAGCTTTAAGGGTCTGCCCCTGAGACCTATTTATGGTCATTTCGTATCAAGTGGCTACGGGAAACCGTGTCTGCTTGAACTGGTATAGAAAATTATTGGGACTCAATGAAATTTCGCGTTATGAACCTAGATTCGCATGAACTGCAATCAATGGGATACCGTTTTCCCCCTAAGTGTTATTCTGATACCTATCTGCGAGGAACTATAAATGGTTGTTCGTAGCTGTGGCTGTCGTTACATTTTTTGTTAATCTGTTAAGTTATAACAGTTGGTCACCCATGTAGGTAAATTAATTAATGAATATTACTGTAAAGTTTCATTCAAATCCGTTTTGTAGTTTTTTCGTGAACGAGTCGTAACAAACCATCGTCCTTAAAATATTTGGAGGAAGACCTTAAATAAGTTGTGTTATAAAAAATACACAAAACTTTACTGTTTTGTTTTATGGTGAATAGTAAGTGCTTGACCGCTATCTCGCTCGCCTGGTGGTAAGCGGCGATGCGATCTAGGATGCGACACGCCTGCCTAGAAGATATCTATTCACTTGTGACTTGAAGACCCCTAAATTGTATTTATCAGGAAACACAGACAAAGAATTCCACTCTTTAACTCTCTTTTTGGTATAACAACCATATAACGGTGGCGCCTTTTCGTAAGTCTGGTTGTCCGATGAAGAATGGGGACGGCGGAAAAAGGGTGTCTAATTCTGCTGCACTTCTTCTTTTTGTATTCGAAATGACTACAAAAAAAATGGACAGGCTAGTTACCTTCTATCGTAGGCTTCGTTTAAGGCTTTTTAGCTTATTATTAGTTTCTTGGCCCTCCTCTCAATCAACTTCAACTTCTGGAGTTGGTTTTGGGCGGAATCATCCCAACGATGAGAACAGAAGGCCTACCATGATCTCCTAGCGCGATTTAAATTAGATTGTCAAAATGAGACACCGTTACACGCGGTCTATAGTGGCGTCTCTTTTCAACAGCTCAACTTGAATCGCTATAACACGTGATGGTAGGGCCTCAGTACTCCATGCGCGATTGAATTTGCACATGAATTGAGCAACTGTTCCGGCATTAAGTACCTTTTCACCTTTGACAGAACGCCTAGTTTTTTGAAGCTATTTGAGCCTCACTCTCAATGTAGGAGCCAAAATTATGACAATGACATGCCGAGAAGCTCAATATGGTCTGTGATCGGCACGGATACACCTCGGAAAGTAGGAGTCAAGTCGAAAGGACTCCTTTTAGCGGAGAAAAGACACGTCTGGATTTGATTTAACTTTATCAGATTGGCATCGCCCGATTCGGAGACTGCATGCAGAGATCGGTTCATGCGGTTGACAACTTTTAAATTTTTTTACAAACCATTCTTATTTAAGGTAAAAGAAATCGGATGAGCAGTTTTGCAGATTATATTATAATTTTATAACTTCTATATAATATAAGAACAGATGAAGTGTCCGCTTTCAATTTTTGAGCTTGGTTTTTTTCGTTATATGACTTATTGCGTCATCCTAATATTTTAAGAACTCATTAGTCAGTATCTCAGATCTTTGATAGAATTCACTTCATGATATATAAGTACGTTGACGAGGAACATTTGTAATTTCATGTAATTGCATAAAGACATGTAATTGGTTCATCAAATTGGACTGTCATTATGTTATTTCAACTCATTGCGTTTTATCGGCGATTAACTTCTTCCATAACTCGTTTACAGTAGGTACCAATAAAACATCCTTACGTCTGTGTGTCTACACTAAGTTGGACAACTGGATACTCACCAGAGAGCACGTTGAATTATGTTAGGATTGTTAATGTCACTTTTAATATTAATTATTATAAACATATATTTTCACATCATAAAATTTCATCCATATTTATTAGTAAAGTTAGACCATGTTGGTAACTTTAAAAAACAACAATTCATTTAAATATTTACTTGACCTAAATATGCGAATCTAGGTCCAATGCTTCGTAATAAGGCTCAGGTCTGTCACTTATCGCAATCAGGATGTTCTTAGAGCTTCCCCGAACCCTACGCTGCATAAATGTAAACGCTGCACGCTTGCAAATAAACCACACCTTGAGCAATAAGGCGTATTTAAAAAAAAAAAATGAACATAAGCATATTACATTAAGCTTTTGACGTGATAACGTCTTATAAATTGGTTGCGGCTGGGAGTCACTTATGAAAAAGTGTAACGCTCGGTAACGTTACGATGAGTCACCGAACGAGAGAGAGGCCCGCCGAATGCCTTGCGTCTCTCTCCCACTCAACTATGATCGGTCTGCCGCGCGCATTGTGCAATTTAATTATATTCATATCAATAAATATTCTACCGAGAAAAAGACGTTGTCACGTAAAATCTTCGCCCGTAAAACCGACTTTACAGGCAAAAAAAAAAAAAAAAAAAAAAAAAAAAAAAAAAAAAAAAAAAAAACCGACTTTTTATTTGTTTGTATAATGCTTGGACGATGCAGGTTATCTTATTGATAACCTGCATCGTCCAAGTCCGTCCCTCCGTCTGCAAATTGCATTAGTTACATTTATGGTAATTTTTTAGTATTTCATACATTCACATCAATAAGCCTAGCCCAAAATAAGCACTATAAGGCTCACGTTATGGAAACTAAGTTATCAGAAACACATATGATACATAGATATTTAATGTTTATAGAAATATACATAAACTAGCGACCCGCCCTGGCTTTGCTCGAATAGTAGAGCTGTAGAGTGTAATTATTATGCTAAATGTTTAGTCTATCTAGGTAGGATCGCATCAGCTTGATGCGGCGAATATGTGGATTAGATTTAAGTGTAATATATTGTCTTTACTATTTGGAGTATTTTAATTTATTTATTTGAATTCTACTATGTAGATATTATAAACATGAAAACAAACTAAATTATTTATTTACATACAACGTTCATAATTTGTTGAAGTTATGTGACATGTCAACGTTAAAAAGGGAATTCTGAAGTTGGAAAAGGCAATTCTGAAGTTATCATAGAGATTCTTGGTAAAAAAACAGTTTTACCAGTTCTGTTGCCAGTTTCTATCGTACATTCGATCAAAAATGTTTTAAATTGATTACTTACCTACTTTGAATTTTGTATCGTTGCATAGTTTTAGGTATATAGGGTCAAAGACAAGATGTAATAGGCTAAAGAGCGATGCATTAATTTCATCTGCTCTTGTATCCCTATTTATATAAGAAATTTGACGTAATCTCTAGGGAATGAAACCATGCAGGTACCTATTAGGCAGATACTGTTGCGTTAATCTCGCATTGTAACGTCTGAACTGAGGTTTTATGAGACATTCCGGTTTAATTTGTTTTAAAATATTACAAATGCTCGAGACGTGTTTGCTATAATTTTTCAGTGGAAGTTTGAACCTCGATTGGGCCCACCTTCGGTTCGCCCACCTTCAAACAAAACGTGTTACCGCTGTGCCACAGTAAAGAAGATTTTTATATCGGCTCTTACTTGTTAAAAGTAAATTTATTAAAAATATTTTACCCGTGCCTCTAAGACCACCTAAAAACACATATCCTTAGTTATTATTAAATGATGACAATATTATGTCATAAACCTTTTTTTGTTCAGGATCCAAGCGACATACAATTTATATCTATCATGTATCTAAAGACAACAAACATAAAATAACAATTTGACCTTGAAATTTTACTCTATAATATCTAAACTAATGTAATTTCATCCTTCCCACAACACCCAAAAAGAAACATATATATGAATCCTATATAATTTGTTAAAGAGAAGCGTTAGATTCAGAATACCACACAGCAATAACCTGAGAGAATTGCAAAATGCACTACTTGAAGAGTGGCAGAGCTTGTCCCAAGATACAATAGGCAACATTATTCGCAGCATGCCCAGAAGGATGGAAAAGTTAATTATAGCACGAGGGGAAAACACGTTTTAGTCTTTCTATATAATGTTAAGATCTTAGTAATTTTTAATTTAAAATATTGTTTGTGTTTCCACAAAATAGAGAGAAAAGTGTTGTTTTTTATTATTTTTAATAAAATTTCATTAAAAACTTCATAAAGACGATATTAAAGAATTTGTATCAGTATGTTACTTCATGTATGATTATTATTTATTTTAATTTACACTTATTATTTCTATAGTCAGCCTTTTTTAATCTTCTGCTAATTGTGATAAAACTGCATTTTTTATTTATTGAACCCTAATGTTTAGTTTTATTAACAAAATTTAACTGTAACATTACGTTCTCATGGAACATTGTGGAATATGTATAAAAACAATTGATGATGAATTGGTCTAATTAAATTATACGTAAGTATTGATCAACTGTAAATAGTTATTACCATAAATATAAACAATTCTTTCATCTCATGATTCATTCTCAGTTTCAGTGCCGGATTTACAATAGAAGCTGAAGAAGCTGAATCTTGGGGCGGCAAAATAAGGGGGCGGCAGAATTGGCCCAAAAAAAATAGGTACAGAAAAAAGTAAGGCTTCGGACATGAGGTGGGGCTGCGGCGGTGGCGTGGCAGTCGGAATTAATGAACAGGATTTCTTACGACTAGTGATGATTTTGCTGATTCCAAATCACACAAAAAATAGCTTTTTTTTGCAAAGATATTTAATTCAAATGGAGCTATTGATAGTAACGTACTTATTGATTGTTAATTACAATTCAATATTGTTTTAAAAATTTGTTTTAAATTGAGTGCAATAAAAATCATTTAATGACGTTTATTGAATATGCATTATTTTGATTTAGCAGTTTTAAGACTATAACTCGACATTGGTAACTGTGCACCTGGAGCTGTCAAGTCCTGTCGGTTGACAGTACTTGAATTCATCCGCTGGCGTACCTCCTCCGCACCCCGCCTCCGCTGACCTAGTAGTGCTAACTATTGGATATTTTGACGTTAACATGTGCATGGTTAGCACTTTCCACCTATGTTCCTTATCCCACCACACCTTATAAGTAGTGCAGTTAAAACAAAGCTTTGCTTTTCTTTACTTAAAAATATAAGTCAAAAAGTTGTCAAAATAATTTTGAAACTAGATTAATCCCTACAAAAAGGAATTAACATTTTTGTGAACAGTGCATCTAATTTTAGAGGTCAGTAGGGGCGGCAGAAATTTAATAGCTTTGGGGCAGCAAATGTGTAAATCCAGCACTGCTCAGTTTCGATGCAATGGTTACGTCACGACCAATAGTAATCTCACCACAAATAACAAGTTCTATTACTACCACTTTATGACCGTTAATTACCCCTCTAATTGTCCCAGTCGGATTTATCTGACAAAGGTTTAGACATCTGTACCGCTCTTTACGTATTTATCCAAAGAAAATACAGGTTTGATTTTTTTTTTATTGACATGACAATATTCACTTCCTCAGTTGACTAATAAAGTCAAAGTCAAACAGTTAAAAGGTTGGACTGCAGATGGAAGAGAATTTTAACATAAAAAGTAAAGTTATTTTCCTGAAATATCGCAAATAAAGTTATGGAAGTTATATAAAAATATAATCATACGTCATTGTTTTTATTAAGTTAATAGTTAAATCTTAATTCCAGAACAAGGTAACTCTAGAATCTTGAAGCTCTGAAAAATTATAAATGCGATAATTCGTCGCCGAATAACGTTTAATCGAAGTCGAAATACGGAAATCTCGGCAAACCAAATTGTATCTATCCGAACGTTGGCCTCCACAAGATGTGGCGAATATTACTATGTATTTTATTTATCTGCGTTCTTGCATCATGTTTGCTCATATGCAAATAAGGAAAAAAATATTAGGTAAACAATTTTTATCTACCTATACATAATAATAGGCAGTTAACGGGATGTTGCCCCTTCGATAAATCGGCTTCGATAAAGCTAAAGCAACTATTTATCGATTCGTTTTACTATTTACTGTCACATTTTTGGTTTTAAATAGTCAATATTTCTTTTAAACACCCGTTTAGGGTTTTATAAAAAACCTCGACAGGGGTAGCCATAATTATACTTAAAAATTATAACAGATACGGTTCACCTTAAACCTTTAGCTGACAGCTGGTGTCGATACTAGGTTATTTGAAACCTAGTGTAGACAGATCAGACAGACAGATATCACAGATCACCAGGCTCTCAACCACCTCGGAGTGGACTGGTGTATATTATTTATAATACTATTAAAAGAAAATCACATGTCTTATCATAAACTGTTATCTACACAGAAGAGAAGACAATTTTTAAAATTTAAAAATAATGTGTTAATGATTTGAGGATGAATTTAACACTTTTATACTGAAATTTTTATTATATTTTTTTAATATATACAGTAGAACTACAATACCACTAAAAATTTGCAGACCTGCTTGAAGGTAAAACACAAAACTAAAATAATATTTGTAAGACCCCTGTAAAATTTGTATTTCTACAATTTAAATTTTTGATTTGATTTATATATATATGTGTGTATGTGTGTGTGGGTTTGGATCAAGTTGGAATCTTATATATGGTTATTACATTTTCCGTATTTTCATAGTTTTGTTCAAGGACTGACAAGCCGGTCAGTAACTATTTTGTTTAGTTTGTTGTTAACGCGACCACCAAGTTGGCAAGAACTTCAACGCGCGGGACGAGTTTTCGTCGCATGTCAGCCAGTTTATGTGGGTCATATGGAATAAGTGAATGCGTATTCATTACTATAAAAATGAACTGTTGTCGAACTGTCGGTACTCATTAGATAGAATAAAGGTTGGTAGTCGCATATAGGAAGGGAAGACCCCCAACCAATTTTCAGTACTGCACGTTGCGCCCGTTCTAATTTCAAAAATGAGGTTTTAGTAGAACCACCCCAGGTGATGATGTAGTACGATGTCATCGTTTGACAAAGAGCCTGGTAAGCTAGTTTTATCACTGATTTGTCCGCAATATGACGTTTATTCTTAAAAATGAAAACTATTTTGCGAATTCTGGATGAGAGTGCATCGATGTGATGGTGGAACTTTAATCCATAGCCAATTGGTACGCCAAGATACTTAATGGAGTCTGTGCTGGTCAGACTAGGACAATTGCAAGGGAGCCCTCTTGATTTGCAATTATAGGCCTTAATAGTAAATGAACCAGACGGTGATTGCCCGCAGCTATTTAGAGAAAAAGTAACATATTTTTTTTATCTATATTTAATGTTAGTATGTTTTTAACTAGCCATTTCGAAATCTGCTCAAAGCCCGTCTGTGCATGGCCGAAGGCTTTAGACCCATGAAAAATGAGGGCAGTATCATCGGCGCAAGTAATAATGTCTCCATTTTGGTAGGAGTACTTACAAAAGTCATTTATATATATCAGAAATAGAGTAGAGCCGATGACACTACCTTGAGGGACTTCATAAGTAACAGAAAGCTCACCGCTGACCCAATCGGCGACAGTCTTAACACACTGTCGCCGTCCGATATCTTTCGAAGAGTGTCAACTGAGTGCCCCTGATGCCCATGTATTCGAGCTTTGTGAGAAGAATTTTTTTTCTCTAATTGAGCCACCGCCTTATTTGTTAGGTCCAAGACTGCGTCGTTTGTAGAATCATCTGCGACATTTGTAAATTTGTAGAATGCCTGAACGAAATCCGTATTGATTGGATGATAAAATAGTATGTGAATTTAGAAATTTAATAACTCTTGTGTTCAATAATTTCTCCAAAATTTATAATTAAGGAAGAATAGAAATAGGTCTATAGATTTTTACACTGTCCCTGCCCCACCCTTATAGATAGGATGATCAACGACTATCTTATATGCATCAGGGAATAGTACAGTTTCGAATGCCTTGTTGGAAAGAAATGTAAATCAATACCTAAATTTCTAAATCTTTAAAGAAATGATCCAGAAATATCATTAGAACCCAGTCAGATCGCAAGCCCATTATTATTAATTCAGTTCCAGCTTCATCAGTTGGAATAAGAAAAAAAGTATCTATATAGTGTTTTGAGGTGGTTTGTACACTGCCTTGATTACCAGTATCTATTGCTTGTGCTAGTGTTCTACTAACATTGGCAAGAAATTTGTTGACGTCATCAACTGATGAAAGAGGATCCACAGGAGATAGCAGATGGGTTGCGGATGTTTTTTGTTTGTTTGCATAAGTTATGGTCTTCACTGTTTCTCATAGCTTTTAAGTGTCTTTTAGTGCAGATTTAATAAAAAAAAATCATAATTGTTTTTGGATCTTATAAGGACTAAGGTGCAGTGATTCCTATATCTTTAGTATGTTCTTTATATTATTTTATTATCTGGTGATTTTTTATATTTGATATGTAATTGGTCTCGGTTTCTCATACATTTTAGAAGACCGGCAGTCATCCATGGTTTTGTAAATCTTTTTCCATTTGACACTGGCTTAAGCTTGTAATTGGCGACAAGACAACGATTGAGGAAACTAATAAAGTAATTTGTAGCTTCATTTACGCATTTCAGGTTATACATACATACAGTTTTTTTTAGTTCAATTGTTTCTTAGTTTTATAGGGGTCGTTTAGGAAAACGAGGATGAGCTCAGGAACAGTATTACAGCGTCTTTGCCGGTAACTCCTCAGTTAACGGACTTAAATTGTCGCATAATTATTGCAATCGCAAGGATTTCTTTATAAAATCAGCATAAAACGACGTTGAAATGAAACAAGATGAAATTATGAAAATATTTTAGAAATATATACAAAATTAGTACAATCACAATAATATTGACGGCGCATAGTCAACAACTTAGCCTATTTATCATGTTTTCTTAGAAATACATACATTAATTTACAATTACTGATAATAAAGACACTTTATACGGAACCAGCCACTAACAATGTCCTTATTTTGTTATTAAATAATAACCTATAATACACGTACATATTTCATCGACTTTATCAGTCGACCAGATTCATTTAGCTGTAGACACGTTGCCATAATAACGTATTTAGTATAATTTTGTATTATTATTTACTTTTTAGTTTTTAAAATGATAGGTATCATTATTTTAATTGCCGCAATCACTTATATTGTGGTATCCATTTACAAGAATGCTTACAAAAGGTTTGAAAACTTCCCTCCTGGTAAGATTCAATTTATTTTAATTTTTCCTTTTATGTTTGAGTAACTTAATTGTATGTAATATTATGGTCCGTACTATGACCAGCGGCCAAAATATAGAACTATAGTCTGTTTTTTTAAGCAAACGTGTACTGAATATGTCTCTCGCACATTTCCGATATTGACAGAGTGAGATGGGTCATTATTAGGGGTGGGGTCAACGCCTTTGTTCTTATTTTGAAATTGTTATTCCCTTTCATATTGAATACTCCTAAAATTTACTTATTAAATTAAATTATTATTTTATGATTTAAATTTATAAAAGTACTTCTCCTATCCTATGTATACCTTGAAGTTATTAAATTAATACAAGAGGTATTTCAACAGCGTTATAAAAATACATAATGAGATGATTTAGCGAGACTAAGACCACATTCTGTTAACTAATTCAGTGTAAAATGCAGTCTATGAACGTGCCTTCCAAAGCATCTAATATCGTTTATCAAGTAAAACTATACTTAAAAACATTAATTTCTTTGTACTTAAGTAAAAAAAGTAAGGAGGGTTGAACAAAACATATAAAATATAATGCATTACCTTTCATTACGGTAATATATCTTATATAGTGATAACTACTCAAATGTTTTACAAATTATTCCATAGGCTACGAAATCTACGAATCGTAGCAAAAAACTTAAATGTTAATTTGCTTAAACTGTGACTGATGAGATGATAAGGTAATTAACAGATTCATAATTTTTTTAAATTCAATAAGAATAAATAATTTTATGTCAAAATCAGTGCTTTGTTAATATATTGACAGTCGTGAGACAACGTTTTAAATTAGTTCAATAACAATATTTATAATTTAAAAAACGAAACCCGGCGAACGTTCTTTTTTCTTCGTTGTGGCGAGATACATAAAATATGGTTTAATACCAATTAACACCGAGTTTGGAGATAATTTGATGTTTTGCAGCGCCACCTTATGGAGAAAAGCAATGTTTTTTGTTTAAAAACCTGTGTACACGAATACCTCTTCGCAGCTCTGAAACCGCCAAATTTTCAGTGCGATGAAAATGTATACTGATATTAGTTAATATTCTGCAACATCATAGCAGAGTTTCAACTAAAGTTATTTTTTTAGAAACACTTTTAACGTTGAGGGCAACAAATTGAGAGAAGAAAAAAGTTGGAATCTATTACTATTCAAAAGTATAAGATATTGTGTAAGACCTTGTTGACTCGCATTAAAAAAACAAAGTTAAATTCACTATACATCCGAAATTTCACCCATTTCTGTGAATTTCTGATCAAACGCTTGATTAACGAAGCACCGATTTTAATATAAAATTATTTATTCTTATTGAATTTTAAAATGTGAGTATCTGTTCATTACCTTATCATTTATCAGTCACAGTTTAAGCAAATTAACATTCAAGTTTTTTGCTACGTTTCGTAGATATCGTAGCCTACGGAATAATTCCATTTGTAAAACATTTGAGTAGTTATCACTATACAAGATAAATTACCGTATTCAAAGGCAATTTATATGTTTTATTAAACCTTTCTAACTTTTTTTTACCCAAGTACAAAGAAATAAATGTTTTCAAGTATAGTTTAACTTGATAAACGATATTAGATGCTTCAGAAGGCACGTTAATAGACTGCATTTTACACTGCAGTAGTTAACAGAATTTGCTCTCAGTATAGTATAATTCATTTATGAGCATTTAATCATTTCATTATGTATTTTTATAATGCTGTTGAAATACCTCTTGTAATAATTTTATAACTTCAAGGTAAACCTAGGATAGAATACGAAGTTTTATATTTGACCTCGGTCAAAATGTCAGAATAATTATACAATCTTAGAGTTTTTTAAATTGATGGCAATATAATTCAAGTATTTTAACTACCAAAATATGTTTTCTTTGATTTGAAAATATTGTTTGTTCCAATATTTTTGATTGCATTAGATATTTCTAAGTGTATGAATATAATTATAATTTAATTCTAACTGCATACTTATATCAAATCATTCGAATGTACCAGATGAAAAAGGTTTTATGAAAAATAAGTAGTTTTTTAGTAAATGTTAACTGCCCCAATGTGGCATACATTTCTAAAATAACACCTCATTATTCTGTTTTTTCTCAGGACCTCCCAGCTTGCCAGTGTACGGGGCTTATTGGATAGTGTTGTTAACTGAGTTAAATAATTTGGCTGGTGCTTTAAAAAAGCTCAGCATAAAATATAATTCTAAATTATTGGGCTTATACCTCGGCTCATTCCCAACGTTGATTGTAAATGATTCTGCCATGATTAAGGAAATGCTGTACACTGAAGAGTTCGATGGTAGATTGGATATCATACTTGGGCGGTTACGTTCTTATTGGAAAAAGCTAGGTAAGTTTCTATATTAAAAATTATAATTTTTAAGCAAAGGTTTGTTAAAGTATACTTAGAAATCAAGTTATGGTCAAAGTTTTTTAAAATTATAGTATGAAAATAAATAGGACGAAATGTTATGCAGTTAGAGAATTAATAACATATACGGTGCTATAACGTCACTTATGTAATTTTAGACAAAACTGAACTGAGTATGAGAAAATACTCCTATCTCTACTCTACCTATTTACTTTGCTTGCTTTTACTCTAAAATGAAGTTCAAGGTTGTAGCTAAATTATTTTATTTGTTTAGCCGAGAAAAACTATATGTTGTAAGGATGTTCAATTTTTAAATGCTCCCCCTGAAATATTACACCATTTGCATAAGTGACGTTATAGCACCGTATGTGCGATATATTCTATTTAAAATCATCAACAGCAATTATATTCCTAAGGTTACATCGCAGACAAAGAGAAAGGACGATGCACAGTATTTTGTTTTTGATATAAGTTAATACCTGATAAAATATTTGCGTGCTTCTAGCATTTAATATGGAATCAATTCCCGGCCGGGTCAATGTAAGAAAAATAACTTATCTATATTGGCTTATATTTGGGTGTTGTGGTACCGAATGTGATGTATTCGAATATTTGTTTGTTTATGTGCATAACATATGCACACAGTTGAGATCAATATATTTTTTCTTTTGTAAGAAAACTTTTTATGCCAAGACGAAAACAGAATTGAATAATAAAATATACTTTAGTTTTATTTTCTAGTCACAAACAGGTACGTTAATTAAAAATTTTCTTTACCTATTAAAATAATAGGGGTTAAAGTATGAAATTGCCGTTTTATTGCAATAGGTTCTTTGAATTGACATAGAATCTTCATGGTTTGAGGTTTTCGAATGAAACTTTTTTTAAATGGTTTCTATGATGTTCTTTTTTTAAAAAATGTAAAACATTTGAATATCGACTTTCAATTGTTTTTGTTATTCAATTTAGACAAGAAAGATGGATACTGCGAAAATTCGAGTTATTTTTGAATACGAGTTCCGACGCGGAACTAACGCGGCAGAAACAGCCCGCAATATCAATGCTGCGTTTGGAGAGGGGTCTACTAATGAACGCACCGTGCGATTTTGGTTTAAACGCTTTCGTGATGGAAATTTCGACTTAAAGAACGAGCCACGAGGAAGACCGCCCACACAGGTAAATAACGATGAATTAAGAGAGATAGTGGAAGCCGATCCTAGTCAAAGTACCCAGGAATTAGCGGCATGGTTTAACGTTACCTTACCCACAATATTGACTCACTTGCGTCAAATCAATAAAATAAAAAAATACGAAAAATGGGTGCCTCATGATTTGACTGATCTGCAGAAAGAAACGCGTGTTGAAACTTGTGTTGCCTTGTTGAACCGGTACAGAAATGAAGGAATATTGGATCGAATTGTAACATGTGATGAAAAGTGGATTCTTTATGATAACCGGAAAAGAAAAATGCAATGGCTGACCCCAGGTCAAATGCCACAACAGTGTCCTAAAGCAAAACTTACCAATAAAAAGGTAATGGTAACTGTTTGGTGGTCTCAGCATGGTGTTATTCACTATAGTTTTCTCCGATCTGGTCAAGCAATAACGGCAGATGTCTATTGTGCCGAACTCCGAACCATGTTGACAAAACTAGCAGTAAAACAGCCCCGACTCATGAATCGATCTTCACCATTATTGCTCCACGACAACGCGAGACCTCACACAGCACGAGAAACCATTTTGACCCTTCAGGAACTGCAGTTAGAAACCATTCGTCATCCTCCGTATTCACCAGACCTTGCTCCAACGGACTACCATTTTTTTCGTGATTTGGACAATTATCTACGTGACAAGAAGTTTTCTTCCCAGGAGGCAGTACAAAATGCTTTCACACAGTTTGTGCAGTCTAGATCGTCGGAATTCTATCGCAAAGGCATTAATGACCTTCCCATTAGATGGCAGCAATGTATAGATAATAATGGCAACTATTTTGATTAAATAAATTTGTTAAAAATTTAAAAAATAAACAATATAGATTTTCAGTACAAATCGGCAATTTCATACTTTAACCCCTAATATTTAAATTACTCATACAAAGTTCCTGCAAGTTGATTTAGGTCATGTCAGGAATTATATTAGACTTAATGAGGTGTAATATAAATTAATGTGTTAAAGTTTGCTCGGTTTTATATTTGCTTTTTCATTAAAGTCTTTTTTATAAAGCATTAAATTATAACGTTAATAAATACAATTAAAGAACTACATGTAACCATATTCTGACAAGTAAACGATGGTTATATTTATTACCATCAAATAAAGCCTTAACAATATCCCAGGTATATTCTTCACGGATGGATACTTTTGGCACGTTCAGCGCAGGTTTTCGCTGAGGTACCTGCGAGACTTCGGTTTTGGCCGTCGAGACGAATCATTGGAAACTGTGATAGAATGTGAAATTAAGGAGATGATCGATATGACCATAAACGGACCTAAGTACCTCGCTGAAAAGGTAAAATCCCATCAAAAACAATACTTGTCAAAAAAAACAAGTCTCGCAACTCAGTTGTTCTACGGTAAAAAGTTGTGAGATCCTTGTAATACCAAGTCGGTTTTTAATTTATTCAGTCCCTACTTAAGCGAATTTCTGTCTCAATACGTCCAGTCCCTAAGACCACGATCGTGGTCCATAACAATTGAAAATCAATTGTGTCTGGAATCTCCGTACTCGAAGCATTAAGTTGTTACGTAATAATTAACAGCATCTTATAGTGACGCATATCAATATTAAAAATCTTTATTGTTTTATATAAATATATTGACTCTGCCATCGCATGAAAACACGTGTAAATTAAATTATTTAGTGCGATGGCCGAGTCAATATATTTATATAAAACAATAAAGATTTTTAATATTGATATGCGTCACTATAAGATGCTGTTAATTATTACGTAACAACGGAGATTCCAGACACAATTGATTTTCAATTGTTATGGACCACGATCGTGGTCTTAGGGACTGGACGTATTAAGACAGAAATTCGCTTAAGTAGGGACTGAATAAATTAATAACCGACTTGGTATTACATGGATCTCACAACTTTTTACCGTAGAACAACTGAGTTGCGAGACTTGGTTTTTTTGACAAGTATTGTTTTTGATGGGATCTCATTGCTTTTTGTATTTTGTAGACAGTCTACTTTTTTCCTTTTCGGTACCTTCTACTTATTGTATATATGTATGTATAGATATACCAGCAACGAATCTTCTTAAAGCCCTCTCTCTGACTTATGAACTTTTCTTATTTTTGTAGGTTTTTTTAGTTTTTCCTTGATTCATACACCAAATACTATTTATATTCCAAATTTGAAGCTTCTAGGTCTGCTAGAAGTGTCTTAGAATTTTGATGATCGGTGAGTCAGTGAGTGACAAAATTAAGAAATTTGACCCGTTATAATTCTTAAACTACTGGTTCAAATTGAATGAAATTTGAAATATACCGTGTCTTTACAATGCCTGCGTGGTTACTGAAAATTCAGTCTTCTAGTTTTATCCACAACGAAGTTACAGGGGGTCTAAAATGGCCTGAATTGCTTCGAGAAAAGGATGGTACGTCCGTGCCGCTTTTTTGCTTGACTTGGCGGGGGCACTGCCGTGCCCCCAGATATGTACAATAAGTCCATCGAAAATCGCAACCTCGATTCACTGTACCTCTAAAGAACACAACGTGTCGCTAATATCTCTAGAAGGGATCCCCTTTCTAACGCGTAACATTACAGACCTATAACACTACATTTCTTATATCGGCAGACCGGAAAATCGCTTGGAATCACTTTGTACACAAATGCCATTGTTATTAACATCTACTTTAATAAAGGAAATTAATAAAAATAACGTTTTAGATAAAATCTTGATAAAAACAAGTTGAGATCTCTTAGCTATAACGTTGTTCAAAGGTAGAGCGATTGTTATTTTTGTAGTCTTCTTCATCCAGTTTGGCTAAATCACGTCCTAATAAGTAGAAGAGCGTTAAGATTTTTGAACATTTATCAATTTAAAAGAACTCAGCATATTTTTCTTTTTTATTGCGACGAAAAATACATAGTTTTCCAGTAATTCTTATAGTCAAACTGAAGGGATCAAGTCTTGACTTTCCAACCTGTATTGATGTCTTTGGTACTTTATTAGATCCAGAAAGAATATATTTTTACAATAGAAGATATCAACTTAACTTTCATTAACGTTGAGTATCACTCTCATATTTCTTAAACGAATACCTACGTAGATTTAAAAGAATTTATTAATTACTAGCTGTACTCTCTGGCGCCTTATCAGTCCTAAGTCGAAAGTCGCTTGCACACTGAACGATGCCTATCGCTTCAGGCCACGCCCCGCTCCATTCATTCAACAATGGCGCGCGTGCGCAAACAAGCAAGTGAGAGCAGATTGACAGTTGACAGTACTGACATCAAGGGCGATTTTAAAACTAGTTGTTTATGATTGGCCGTAGTATAAATCGTTGTAAAATACGAAGCCAATTAGGGATAGGTATGGGTCGTGTGGGCGTGTCCGATGCGATCAGTTCAAACGAATATTTCTACAAAGTGTTAAGGCACGAGATACCTCGATAGTACATGGACAACGTCATAACTACAATTATAATATTTTATCATAATTCATAAAACTCCTAATAATTAATTATTTATTTATTCATTTCCGATATTAGCACTGGATATCGGGTTCATTTCGATACAGGTGCAGAACCTTTTTTTGTATCACCTCTGCTATGCTGATAAAAAGTGTCATCTGCAGTCGTATGAAGCTCGTCTTTCCAATTACTGCTTATCACCTTTGCACAGGAAAGTTTCAGATAAACTTTTTGTTTTTAAATTGGTAAACGGTCTCGTAGATTGCCCCTACATCTTAGAGCACTTGAGATTTTCAGTCCCACGCAATGCTGGTAGTCTACAAAATCGAAAAACTTTCTCACTTCCAGTGTGTAAGACTCGTGTCGGGTCATCACTCTTCATTGTATCGTATGTGTGTTTTTTGTTTTGTTTTATAATTCTATACGTTTTGAATTTGATAATTTTAAATAGATCTCTTAGCATTTTTTAAATGGTTATTTAGTAATTATTTGTTTTTCATTTTAGGGTAATATTTAAATTTTAATTAACAAAACTGTAACTAAAAATAGAGTACTTACATATTGGGTAGTTCTCAATATTGATTTGTAACTCAGCAAGCTGTGCTTACTTCGAGTAGGGTAAATTCTAGTAAGTTAGTTTTCTATGCTTTCATATGTGTAAATTAAATGGATTGTACCCAGTTTAGTGACCCAAATAGAAAAAAAATCGAAAATGCTTTAAGTAAATTATATCTACAGAAAGAGTATAATAAAAATAAGTTCGATCATACTTCACTAGTTTTCTTTATTTTAACTTGTTGTTGTCGTCGATGAAATTAATAACAAAGGGTTAAATACCTAGTATAAACTCGTGGCCGAACGATAAATTGTTATGTGATGTGATAAGATAAGATAATACATAAACATAAAGTAAAACCATAAAATTACATTACTTATACTTATTGTGATAAGGTTCTGTATGTACGTGTAAATAAATCAACAAACTTGTATAATTCATAGCCGGTAAAAGCATCTTACTTTTACTTTTGTGACTACGTGCTCGCACCCTGTAGATTGGTTAAATAATCTCTGCCACCAATCAGGCAAGTTCTTCGGTAAATCAGATTAAAACTCACCTTGACGCCGCTGTTCTTCCGGTGGCGGATGAACGTGTGTATTTTCTAAAATCCTACAATGAACAAAGTTTATATGTGAAAATTATACTGCTTATTCAACAGGAATTAGTAAAAGGAGATTTGATTTATTTGCCTCACTACTTCGCTGTTCCTTTCGTGAACGGTATGCTCCACGTCTACAGCAAGATGATCCTGCCGAGATCGGAGTACCACACGCTCTGGGACTTGGCGAGACACGCCCTAATTTTCCAGAGAAGTTCGAATGACTTGGGAGGTGCTCTATCTTTGACTCCTTGGCTGAAAGATTTCCTCCCTAACTTTAGCGGTTATACAAACTTGAGGAAAGGAAACCAGTATTTATTAGATTTTTTTACGGTAAGACTTGGTGAAATCGTTATATTATCTGTGTATTAAGAAATCGTGAATTTTGAACGTTATCAATAACCATGGCAGTAGCAAGTCTTTGATATCATTTTTCGAAATTATAAATTTAGGATTTTCCGTTACTGAATTTAAGAAATAAGCAAAAATTTCAGTTCCACAGGTCCTGTCTGGTAACCAAAAATGTGTTCTTCACAATACAGCAAATCTCTTAAATCAACTTATTAAACAAAGTTTGTGTGCTTGACATTTAGGGCTAGCAGTCACGGGTTTACTAGCATAGTCTGTTATGGAACAAACATTGTATTAAGTTATTCACTTTATCTCAATTTTTTAAATTGAGACTAATAACTTGAATTAGGACTGATCTCCAAGTAAAGAACTTGGAGATCAAGTTATCTCCAAGCTCTTTACTTAAACTTTACTTACACACAACATTATAATAATATAAATGACATAAATAATAGAATAAATGTAAATAACAATAACAGTTGTTAAAACATAGATACGATGAGCATTATCAATCTTAAAGTGCAATTATACAAAATCATAATACTAGTTAAATGGAAGCAAAAATAAGTAAAACTCGTTTTAAGTGTACTAATTAGAAGATTACTTGTTGCAGAAATTGATAAAAGAGGTGATTGAAACGCATGATGAAACACATGATCGGCATTTTCTTGACATGTACGTTAAGAGAATGAAGGAAGAACGGCAGGAAAAGGGTCGGTCAACTTTTTCTGGTATGTTCTGTCTTCTTTCTATTTCTATTGTATTCTATTGAGATTAGGACGAGAAATCACTGTCGCAATAAAATAATTGTAATTGTATACAGTCGATCAGATCAGGATTATTATATTACTAACAAAAACATTTAGGGGATTTCTGACATCTAAGGTAACATTTATTTCACTGTTAAATGGTAATATAAAAATACTACAAAAAATTGACTCTGCTAGTTATAGTTGACTTTGTTGTATGGATGTAATGAAACCATAACACTACTATTATTGTCATAAGAGTATAATATTGTTTTTTGTGGATTAGGTATTGTGACGATGTATAATATTGTAAAAATCGTTACTTCTCTGTTAAAGATGACGAGTTTCTTGTGCTCATTCTTCTTATCAGTTAAAAGACGTCCTGAATAGGTGGTAGGTTAAAATTTTGGATGATTCAAAACAACAATTTAGGGTTTTTCAAATCCCAAGTGAATAGGTGTCTTCTAGGCAAGTGCGTCACATCCTAGAGCCCATCGTCGTTTACCATCAGGCGAGATAGCGGTCAAATGGTTACGATAAAAAAATTAAAAACATATTTTAAGTGCATTTTAATAAAGTTATTTTCATTCACAGACGGGACTAATAATAACTTTGATATTAAAATTTATCATATAATATATTGACATTGCAATTTTTTTTTTGCTTTAAATATTTAGGTATCAATTTTTTGTAGATTAATTAGCAATTGCCGGTTTTTTAGTGTATTTAGGAAAATTACAATTTTCATCTCTATTAAATATAACATAACATAAATTGGAAAAATGCTTGTCCAAGGATTGGACGAGATTAATTGAAGGGATTGGACAAGATTGATTGAAGATTGGAAGGGGAATTGCAGTTTGCCATAAGGGAATGTAAGAATTAATAGCAAAAGTATCAATGATTGTTGGTTTCGATTACTCTCAAATTTCAAATTATATTTGGGGGTATTTCTTATTTCGTTATTCGTTAGTATAGGAACAAAATTCTATAGTTCATGGTAACAAAATCGCCGACAAAAGTATTTTATTTTTTTTTTTTATTTTATTTTTATTACATTATGAAAGTTCAATCTAAAGAATTCTCGCACGATATTTGATTTTTTTTTCGTTTAGATGGGTATCATATCTTCAGACAGATAGGTAGGTACGTGACTTAAAATCCTGATGTCCTGACTTGATGGCGCATAGTGCAATGGCCGCCCAAAGTAGATCTCTTTTGCGTTCGCACTAAAGTTTACTGTTTCGCCACGTTTAAGGTTTTATTTTGCTTTCGGTCTTTGTCATTATGGTATTATGGGACAAATGTCGCAATTAGCCCACTGTTTTCGTTGTAATCTGGTGGTAAAAACGTTTTATGTTATCCTTATTATATTATGACAATTCTTTGTGTATTGACTCGCTATCCTAACATTGCAAAACTGATTTTGTAAAAAGAAGGGATATCTTGAATAATTTTTTAAAACTCACAATCAAAATCTTTCAGAGGATCAGTTAGCCTTGATTTGCACCGACTACATGTTCCCTGCGGCATCGGCTGTTGAAGCTGTGATAACGATGCTGCTAGAGAGAATTTTGCTGCAGCCGGAAATTCAAGATAAAATACATGACGAGATCGACAGGGTCGTGGGCAGAGGAAGATTGCCGAATCTCGACGACAGGAAAAAGTAAGAACAAATACTATGAGAGTCAAAAAATAGTAGTTTATGATACTGTTGCATAATAAGGGTTCTTATAACATGAGTGTGTTTTAAAAAAACGAGCCGTAGGCGAGTTTTTTTATAGCATCACACGAGTGTTATAAGACCAAGTTATGTACAGTGTCATACACTACTTTATCTACTCTCATACTATAATATGTAAAACAATATTGCAAATAAAACGCTGAATATAACAACAAATTTATTTAAATGTCAAATGTTGGCGCCAAGGTGCAAACATCAATTGCGCATGCGTGTTGCGTCGGTCGTCGAGGACTCGTTCATTGAAACCTTTTTAAAGTAGAGGTTCAACCTCCTTGGTCCAGCTGGAGGTTGTATAGGTGTATCGTTATGATAAAAAAGTTATATTATGTTACAGGTGTCCATACAAGACCTGTATCGTAATGAAACTTTTTTTTTATTATTTTTGGCCTGTACGTAATGTTTGTCATAAGCATTTTGTTTTCAGTTTTAGAATCTTTGTATTATAGTATCAGAGTAGATAAAATATATTATGAGAAATATAAGTATTATACTTTGGTTGTTATATTTTTGTTACTTCGGCATGTTCAGTAGTATCACAAATATACCGCAATTCTGATGATTATTTGGTTATTTTCATAAAAATACTAGCTGACCCGGCCATGCGTTGCAGTGTTATAAATTAAAATAAAACCTATCCCCACATCCCAAGCCGGAAAAAATCTAGCAAAATAAAAAAAAAAATGTTAAAAAGTTAAAACAATTGTTAAGAGTTGAATTTTTAATTTTTTTCTCTTTAAGTTAGAATATTTAGTTTTAATCATTAATTAATAAACCTTTATATCTCAATACCTTGAAAAGGTGAATTTATAGCATAAACAAACACCTATAAGCACAAACACCTGTAGATATGTTACCTATGTACTATTGTTATAAATTTGTGAAGATTGAATGAATATGAATATAAATGCAATAAAGTAAATAAAAGTGCTTGGAGATGTAACTCGACAGATATTGCATATTTTACAGTATGCCATACACTGAGGCGTGTCTCCGTGAAATGATGCGGATTGAGACATTGGTTCCGCTGGGCGTGCCACACCGAGCTCTCTCCGATGTGAAATTCCATGGGTACGATATCCCTGAGGTATGGTATTGCCAGAATATTACAGTGTAGTATTTTCATTGCATTTTTTATGGCAATGTTTATCTATACTAATATTATAAAGAGGTAAAGTTTGTGTATTTGTATATTTGTTAAATTGTAAAGGATAATCTCGGGATCTACTGAACAGATTTTAAAAATTCTTTCACCAATAGTAAGACACATTATTGCTGAGTGTCATAGGCTATATTGAATGCTAGAAAAAATTTAAAAAATTTTGTCCACCCGTGCGAAGCCGGGACGGGCCGCTAGTATGAAATATATTTTATGTTCCTATTTTGACTTATTCGCATAATTTGATTTGATGTTTAAGTTGGCTATTTCATATAGTTAATAGTTATATAGTAGTATTTTTGTTTAGTTTTATGAGTAATTTCTAATGAATTTGGAATAGCGATAACAAAGTTCTCTTTATTCAAAAAATCCGTAACACATTAAAGGGAACAAAAAACTTACTACTCCTTATTTGTACCTACAAGGTCTCACTACGTAGGGCTTACGAAGTTATAGCATAGTTGACTTTCTATTATGAGTAGATATATTTTTATTCATAATAGATTTTTTAGATAATAGATTAGCATTTTTTCTTTACGTCATGTCCGCGTTACAGAACACGGTTGTAAGCGCCAACTATTTGATTCTACACATGGACAAAGAGATCTGGGGCGATCCAGAAAACTTCCGCCCGGAGCGCTTTATCACCAATGGTCAGTTGGACGTAGCCAAAGACAAGTCGCTGCCATTCGGGGCTGGTAAGTTTAATATTGATGCATCATAGTTATTTGATCTTACTTATTTATTTATCCTTATTTCTATATTTATCCATCCGTGAAATACATATCATTGAGTAATTTCGGTGGCCATCTTTTTAAGGAGTTGCTGCACCAATGATCCTGTTAAAAATAAAACTATTTTTTAGGAATAACAATTTTATTTTGCTACAAAAACGGTCTACGGTTCTACGTGTTTTAGTGCAGTCATTGAAGCGAAAAATAGGGTCTTACCTCTGAATTTTTTTACTGTGAACCGATTTGCATCGAATTTTGGAATTATGCTCGTCTTACCCTTAACTTCAAAAGTGAAAATGATCAGAGCTCCGCCTTTTACTTTTAAGGGGTCTAAACAACCCCTTAATGGAAAAATTGACATTGATCCATTTTATCGCTAGAAAACATGTCTAATAGTAAGTGGTGAAATTGTAAAGTATTTTCTAACATAATTACCTCATATTAAAATCATTTTCAACCCCTTGAAAATCTTACAACCCTTGCAAACAACCCCTAAATTGAAAAAATCACAAAAAAATACTTTGGTATGACATAAAAAGATGTAAGTATAGAGTTAGTAATATTTTATATACTCTATAATAATTTTCAAATTTTAACCCCCTTTCAACCCTTGAAAACTACCCCTTGATAAAAAATTGTTAATTTTTTTTTTTTGATAAAATGAAAAGGATTTAAATATTATTCCACACTCTCGAAAATGATTATCATATTCTTAAGCTTTTCTACCCTTAAAACTACCCCTAAATTAAAACTGTAAATAAATATGATTACATATTTAAAAATAATTTAATTTAGAGTAAAAAATTGCCATTTAATGAATAAAATATTTACAAATTATATAAAATTGTACTATTATTATTAAAATATAATATTATTATTCATGAATCAATGTCGGAGTCGCTGTCACATTCAACATCTCCTGGCTGAATTGGAGGGCTATTTTGGCTGTTATCTCCACTGCACGTTCCACAGGTACTATTACAAAACAGACCACATTTTCTGCATCCGCAAGACGCTCCACATCCTTTTTTGCAGTTGCAAAAAATCATTTTCAGCAGTTGCGGACGGAAATATACTGGTCACATTATAACGAATAAACGGTGCACGCACAGCTGATCACATGGCTTTTTCGTTGGCCCCTTCACTCAAATGTGTTATATATACATATAAGAACGTTAGTATGTATTCATGCCTACGTTTCCAAAATATATGAGCCATATTATGTATATATATACACATTACAATAGTTGTGGGTCTCTATTATACTGTGTACTTTCACATTGCTCCAAATATTCACACTCCGAAATTTGCAGTTACTAAGTAGAAAAAAATATGACAAGTTTTTGGACCATAACTCCTTAAATTTTCATGCTATCACAATTTATAAAAAACCATTGTAAAGGTAATTAAGAGAGCTACAACATCCTTCATTGCAATATATAGTAAAAAACCTTTTTCTAAAACGGTGAAGGGTTAAAGGGCTTAAGAGAGGCTGTGATTGCGCTGCCACGCGCTCTTTAAACAATCATATCTCCGTCAATTTTTGTTTGACAGAAGAAACAAAAAAACCAAATTGTTTGTCAGAAAAATACCTAAATTTTTAATTTGTACACTTTTATACGTATCTGTCGTCATTTTTGAGATATTATGAAAAAAAAGTGGGTTTTTTAAAAATTTGAAATTTTGCTTTTTTCTTTAATCGTGACTTCTTTGAAAAATATGTGTCCTGAAGCAGCCAAACTGATACTATCCATCAAACTCTTCATAATAAAGTTAATTCTAGACGGAATACGATTTATTTTAATTTTAGTGGAAATGGCACTTATGAAACCCATTGATTTATAAAAAAAAACATTAGATGCTCCCCTTATTTGCAATACAGCTCACTTATTTTACGTGCAAAAGACTTTTAATAGTGCTCATTTTAAAGCTTATTTCAAGCACAACAAAACCCTTTTGTATTAGAATGCATAAAATGCATCTGCTCGCTGCTAGATGGCATTGACCACATCGATTAAATTTCAGACAAAATAAAAAACGGCTTTGATCTTTAATATCCAGCTTAATACTGCATTGAGAATACTTTATAAAAAGCCAAATTGTTCATTGTTTTACCTGCTACAATTTTGTTATTTATAAAATTTTCGATAAAACGTATATTTTTGGAGATATTTTCAAAAAACCGATGAAAAACGTGAAAAAATTGCGAATTTTCAATTGCCAATAACTCTATAACTATTCGATTTTTTTTTTAACTTTATAGATGATTTTTTGCTTAAAATTAGGCATTCTATCGATATCCGAGGTTATTTTGCAAAAATAAAAATTGACCCCCGAGAAGGGGTGGCAACCACCCCCAGGGTGGTTGCGGAGTTCAAATCATTTTCACTTTTGAAGTTAAGGGTAAGATGAACCTAATTCCAAAATTGTATGCAATTCGGTTCACAGTAAAAAAAATCGGAGCAATAATGCTTCAATGACTGCACTATTTCGCCGAGTAATCGGCATGAAAAAATAATTTTGACACATTTATTAAATTCTAAATCCATTACCATATGTCAAAATCTCAATTCCGGTATAAAATTAATTAAAAATTTTAAAAATCGAATCTACTTTATAAATAAAGTGCTTATATTTCAATTAATTCAATATAAATTACAATTCAGTCATCGATATGCCTATGATGAAAATTTCTTATAGCAAATTAGCAAACAAAGTCAATATCAAAACTATTAAATTAAAGATTATATGTTACATTGTAAGAAATTATTATACAGTGTTAAAATTCTTGTTTACGAGCTATTCAGAAAGTTTTTTTTTAAATCATTAAGAGATTAATTTCTTATATCGCTTGGAATTCTATTAAATATTCAGATTGAAATAAAGGAGCAATTTGCACTGCATAAATAGCTCGCAGATTTGGGCACTCGTAGACTAGTAGGGTCCTGGACGAAAATCTTTTTTAACAACAGCCTTTTCTAATAATTTTGAATCCTTTTTAACAAATATACCTACTTCCAAGATGTAAAGAGATGCCAACCACGTTGACAATTTTATTTTCTTAATAACTGGTATTCAAGTCTCTAATGGTCCAACGCCATACATGTTAGTTGAGTTTCATCACAATAGCAAACGATACCTGAGTACTGAGCCAATATAACCATGGTATGCAGACTTGGTTAGTTCCATTTCACCAAATTATGCTTTCTGAATGTAGATGCCTGACTTGCTTAAAATCTTTTAACGTAGGTGTTCCTAATAATTGAGGAGTGCCTTAATCTCATCATCGGAACTGGATATTGATATAAATAAGAGTAATATAACAATTGAGTAATGAATCAAAGCAATTTTGTAGGCTAGTAAGTAGCTGCTTCTCAGTTCAGGCGCTCTCTTCTCCATAAGCACAATCGATTCCAACAAAATACTGTCTCTAACAATAATACTAAAGCACCTACTCTGATTCTAGGTATATTGCATGAATTCCAAATCGATTTTGGATTTTCATAATATGTCATTGTGGTCTTAAAATTTTCGAACAAACCCCTTATGAAATTTTTTGGTGCATATGCATTAGAAGATTAAAGTGTTAAAGTTATATTTTGTAATGATCGATCACTTGACTGTTTAGTTCAAATCAAAGTAATCAATGTTTATATGTATAAAACCACATATACCGTAGTAATTATTAGGTATAGTATATCTCAGCCATCTTGTGATCACGGTTCCTGTAAAGTAGCACAACTAATCTGGAGGTTTTATTTAAATGTGTGATAGCCGCGGAAGTTTAAGAGCACAATATCAATGTACATTATATGTTGCAATTATAGTCACGTTCCTAATTATCAGGAGCGTGACTATTAAATTATTCTCAAACATTAATCTTTGCTACTTAATTTAAGCTTCTTATATAACCCTACTTTTTTATAAGATATAAAATACGTGTGTAAAAAAAAAAACTACGCCTCCGAGCTCTCAGATGGGATTCGAACCCACAACCTTTCACTATCCGGGCGACTGCTCTGACCACTGAGCTACCGAGACGCTGGCAAACGTGTCGAATTTTACAAATGTATTTAAACTTCTACTATGAGCTCGTATCGTTCCACCAATGTTGAAACTACCTTCAACCTTTACACACGTATTTTTTATCTTATAGAAATATTGCATTGTGAATGCAAAAAAAATAATAAAAATCCTACTTTTTTTTAGTTTAAAATTGTATATAGATAACGATGAATAAAAAGAAAAACATATTTTTCGATCCTATCAGGCGTCCGTTACTCTTTTGATGGTAAGTTGAAATTTCAGGGTATTGATTCTAAGACTAAGGAGCAAGATGTCAAGTTGCTTTGATGGTGTAAGAAATTTATTTCACATTACTATGATAGTTCAAGGGGCTAGCTATTACACACGCGTTGCTATTAATCTCTACTATATAAAGACAATACTTTGTGTTTGACCCGGCCACGCGTTGCTATGGTAACGTTAATTGATGACCCGGCCACGTGTTGCTATGGTAACGTTAATCAGTACATTATATAATAATAATACTATGTGTGTTTGTTACCATATATAGTTACCATAAGCCTAAGAATAACAGTTCTTATAATCAACTAGCTGACCCGGCCACGCGTTGCGTTGGTAACGTTAATTGAATAAAAGCTGTTATTCTTAGGCTTATGGTAACTATATATGGTAACAAACACACATAGTATTATTATTATATAATGTACTGATTAACGTTACCATAGCAACGCGTGGCCGGGTCATCAATTAACGTTACCATAGCAACGCGTAGCCGGGTCATCAATTAAAGTTACCATAGCAACGCGTGGCCGGGTCATCAATTAACGTTACCATAGCAACGCGAAGCCGGGTCACCAATTAACGTTACCATAGCAACGCGTGGCTGGGTCAGCTAGTCTATGTAAATTTAAAATTTTGTGTTACAGGCAAGCGTCTATGTGCGGGCGAGACATACGCTCGACAATCCATGTTCCAAGTGTTTGCTGGCTTTATGCAAGCTTTCCATATCTCCACGGCCGACGGCAAGCCCTTGAAGAAACTCTCCAAGCGAATTCAGGGCATCATCACAACTATACCTGAATTTTGGATAAAAGTCACTCCTAGAAAGTAAACATTACTAAGGATCTCAGGGACTTGTATCTATCAAGTTTTATTAATGGTCATAATTTTACAAATTTGTCGTTTTGATTTCATAAAATTCCATAAAATTGGTGTTATGGATTTTTTTATTAAACGATTATTACATCTCGTCTTTATGTTTTTTACACCTGTATTTTTTTGTATTCATGCCATAACTGGATTTGCATTTATTTAAATGGGGACGTATTGATAAGCAAAAATTAAAAACGCATACTAATTAAAGGCATAAATATGTATTATATTTATTCGGATTTAATAGGTTAGCTTGAATATTTTGTTTCAATTATCAGCAATGTATAGAAAATATTAAAATAATGCTTTTCAAAACTATGGCTAATAATTATGCGAAATAATTTAAATGAATACAAAATATACAAGAAAATATACTCTCCGTTCTTGCCAGAACAATGCCCGTGAAACTTGTATAACATTATTAATTTAGATGTGTCTACATTTTCTTCGTATTTTTTGGATGAACATATATATTAATGTATTGGAATATTATATAAAGACATTTTACACGTATACCTAAAATAGTCAATTTTATCTCTACTATATAAAAGAAGGACTTTGTTTGTTTGTTACCATATATAGTTACCATAAGCCTAAGAATAACAGTTTTTATAATCAATTAAAGTTACCATAGCAACGCGTGGCTGGGTTATACCAGTAACGCGTGGCCGGGTTAGCTAGTTATCAATAAAGGTATAATAATAATATTTCTTGTATTCACACAAAAGTTAGCGTTCTAAGCTATGTATTATGGATACTAGGGTAAAGGATAGACACACATAATATGATACATAGACATAAATACTCATAGAAAAATATATAACTACCCATGACTAAGGTATAATGCTCATCATGATCACACCGATATCTGCCCCTTTCGGGATTCAAACCCAGGATCGTTGGTGCGAAAAGCAGGACCTCTACCGTTGCATAAAACGATTGTCGTATGGTTTCATATAAATCCAAATGGGAAGAAAATATGGCGTGTGTTTTGATTACGGTCTTTTATATTTTGTTTTTAGATTCCATATCTGGATGGACAGGAATTCAAAAACACCTTTATAAGGATACACTTTCATAAGGGTTACACATTGAATCTGTTACAGAATTATTCCTGTATCACTTATTTGGGTATTTTGAACCTGTTTTGCGTCGAACACTTATAAAAGTGTAACAGATATAATGTTTTCTGTTACCAATCTGTTAGAAACTGTTTTACGTTTAACTATCTATGTGTATACACAGTACCTACACCAACATTTCAAAGTTCCCAAATCATTGGTGAGCTGTCTCATAGTTATGCCAATGTGAACCTTATTAACTGTAACAGATATTAACACTTATGAACCGGTATTTTCTAAAAACAGATTCAAAGTGTTACAGTTTCTTTCTGTTTAACTTTTAAAACAAAAATGAAAAACAGTATTCAGAACATTCTATTCGCTATTACCGCTAAAATCCCTGTGGATGGAGCTTTATAGAAACCTTATTAATCTCATAGGATTTAGAATACGAACTAAATCAGCCGGTCGTTGTACGCTAGCCCCTGTACGCGCTAAAACTTGTTGATTTCGTTTCATAATTTATCTCCTTCCTATCAATCGACCCAAAACAAAGTACATAATCTAAATTGTCCATCTATTCATATGCCATATCGTTCACTAACATGGTTAAAACTGTCCTTATACTGTATCGCGCAATCTTCATCTTATTCTTTCTATACGAGAGGTTTCTACAACTCGAACTCCAAGCGCCTTCATTTTAGTGCTGGCTTCTTGAAGGTTGTCCAGTAATATTTTGCTCGGTAAGGGGCTACTCCTCTGCATTTCAGAAAAACAAGGGTGGCCGATCACGAAGGGGATCAGATTAACTTATGCACAAAGATTCTAATTATAAGTATTCTACTTAATAATAGACATAACTATTAAAAATAAAATAAAGTTAAATTTTGAACCATAAAAGAGTTTTATTATAGCAATTTCTTTACTTTACATTGCTGTTAAAATTGACAGGCGTTTAAGGTGAGTTTGCTATGTTCCAGTTCTTTTTATTCGACATAGCGGGAACCAACAACGCACAAGTCCTAAATATTAAACTCTGGTCAGGGTTACCACTAGAGTTCGTAATTCTGGCACTAGTCCTCTATCCATTGAAGATATGACATTCTACCTACCGATAATCGAAACACAACACTTCCAAAAGCGTTGACTACGATTAAAACACTGTACTTTTATGAATCTAATAAACGTACCTACCTATATTACAAATTGTTATGTTATCATTCTAGCAAAAATAAATAACTTAATGCCAACGAAGAGTCTAATTGCCAAAATATTTAGGTTTTTGCGATCTAAAACATAATTATAAACCATCCTGGAATCTTATCTGACGTCACTCATAAGTAGCATGTTATGTTTAAAGTGTTTAAAAGAAGAGAGACTATTTTTTCCCAACATTAGACTTTATGTTATCTTGGTAGAGGTTCTGCACCTTGATATGGATGGAGTCAAAGTTCGGTCACCGTGCGATGTGTTGCAGTTGACCGCGGCATCGAGCACTCTAAAAGCAACTAGCTCGCAGATAACCGTATGCATCTTGTCTCATGTTTATAACAAACCGGTACTCAGGAATTAAGATTAAAGCCAATCATAAAATAACTTAAACGACGGAAATTGCAACTGAGGTAATTGCTAATTGGAGTCGTAAACTGTTGCGTTATTGGAACTGAGTCATGGGGACCAATCACTTTAGTTACTAAAAGGATAAACTTGATTTATCGTAAGTACTCGCAAATTGGCCAAACTACATCTACCATATTTAGTTCTTACACTTCCGCGGACATCATCTCAGATTTAAATAAAGCAACTGCTTATTGGATATTGGAGCATATTTTATATTTAATCCTGACATTTCGACTCCTTTACAGGAGCCGTGATCACAGGATGGCTAAGGTAAGAGTCGGTATATATATAGATAATTCTTACCAAAATTTTAATCGGGCACGTTCCTAACTGTTAAAATTTATAAAAATCAAAATTGTTTTATTACGTATTTTATTAAGTTATTTTGTTGTATCTTCGATTATTGCAAACTACTGAGTCTACCACCAGTTCGGAAGTTGGGAGGCCCTTCCGAGAAGAACTTGCGAAAGAAGCTTGGCCAGGGGGATCGACCTCCATCTTACTTTTATTATTTGCAAAAAGAGCTAACTATGTCACCAGGTCTTAAAGTATGTGTCTTTGTAGGTATTTATTAATTATGAGATCCCAAGCAGGTGGAACGCTCCAACTTTATTTCTATTTAAATTAGGAAATTACTTGATTTCAATAACCTTACGTAGCAAAACGTACAAAAATTTGTTCCTAGAATAGGAACAATTTTTTGTACTCTGGCGAAAATTTGGGGTTTATTAAAACGAATGTAGTTGTTGGGTTGTATAGGAGGTCGAAACGTCAGAATTAAATATAAAATATAAACCAATATCCAATAAAAAGTTGTTTTATTTAATACCGTATCTAAATACTTTTAATTTTAGCTATTGTGTGGTCTTAAGTGAGTCGACACTTTACATCGTGATATGGTGACTTCGTGACTTCAGTAACTACTAAGACATAATAATTACTTAAAGAAAAAGGCAATTCATTTTGAAAATGAACTCTTTCCCTTTGTCACTCGATAGTCTGACTCGATAGTGTGAATACCGATATGCTTACTTTTTCAAAACATATTTAGGTGTACCCAATAGAAGTTTTCTATTATTGATTACTTTATTTTTAATATAAGTTTGGTGTGTGGTGTCCGCGGGAGTAGATTAGCACCAACCATGCTCACTTAATGGTGTCGTAAAAGTCAGTTTTCCACCCAGCAGTGGCCGTCGTTTGGCTGAGATAGGTAAAGTAAATTTGCATTGCTCGAAGATCAAAAGTAGTTCACCATGCCAATTCATAAATAGGTACTTTTTAGTAAAGCCGTCCTGTATTTTCTATATTTCTACTTCAAAAAGTCTGTATATCCGGATATTATTAAGTAGAATACTGAGTTTTACAATGGTTTTAATTATTATTCGTTTGACAATTTTATTATTAAATTATTCTTATGTATTAATAACTTAAATTGAAGATTCATGCATTAAAGATTGTATGAATATAGTACGAGTATCTTAATTTTAATAGATTTTATTGCTTGTTGTTTTTATACTGCGTACTCTTTTTAAATCAAAACCTGCTAATCCTTGATTTCAAAATTTGGGGATGACAGGCAACCCTACTTTTTAGAATATATTTATGAATAACACGTTATCGCTCCGGTGCTCATCAATAAGGAGATTTGTTATTGTGAGGAAATTATTGATAAGTTGATGTGATGTGATTTGAATCACTAAGAATAATATAATTGCGAAAATATGCATTATTTAAAATTACTAACTGGATAATATAAAAATAAAACTTTAACTTTATATATCAGATAAAATTCTTGTTACTTTTTGTGTAACATTTACACAATATATCTATAAGTATTCTGGATATATCTACAGTGGAGGATAAATATTGCATGTAGTGTCATGTGTCATTTAAGTGAACCTAAGGACACTGCAAATTTACTGACACGTTTTCATAACCAGTTTAGCAGGTAAATTACTGACAAAGCTAAATGTACCCAAGTAGGTAGTTGTATGAAGTTTAACTTAAGGTCAAAATTTGTATGCAATCTCCAGAATGAATATAAAATTAATATATAAGTAATCCATTTTATTTTTCCTTTCGGTTAATAATGTTAGTATTTAAAAATTATAGGTCTATTTATAATTATTAACTAATAAGGAAAACATTTTATTTTAATTTTAATGGATCATAAATTGTTATTCATGTGTTTACGGCAAAATTGTGATGGTAGTCCCAAATGACTTTCAGATAGGCTAGAAACGATAACAGTAATTTTTTAATGAACGGCAAACCAAGAACACTAACTCTCGTTTTGCGAAAAAATCGGACGGGTATTGTCCCCGGCAAATAAGTTGAACATGATTTTTAAATCACGTGACATGCGCAGTAGTGAATAATGTACCTAAAATTGCTACTGCGCATGTCACGTGATTTCAAAACCATGTTCAACTCATTTGCCGGAGACTATACGTGATATTTTTATTAATGATTTGGGTCGGCTACGGCTTACCCCTAATCCTCTTTGTAAAAACCAACATTCGATAGATCATGAACTGTGAAACGTACTACATTGCTAATTAACTTAATATCGCTGCCCAGGTTCTTCTCTACAAAGTTCTATAAAACATACATTGTACACATTAATTGTATTGTATAAATCAAGTGTTGTCATCACCAGTTTCTTAATGCAGGCTTTGGATAAATACAACAAACAATCCAGTGAGAGTAGGCCGAAATCTAAAAAGTTAGTTTAAGTCGGATTGGTAGGTAGTAACGAATACAGATACAGCTGGAAAAAACGGTTTGAGTTCGAAAGACGAAAAAAATCGCTAAAGTTGCTTAACCTCCTCAAACGCTTTAACGACTGCGCCATCGACAGTTTACAAATTATATCCGCAGAAGGGTCAACTTTTCCGTTCGCCGATTATGGTCGAGATATAAAAATGCGCCATATAAAGAGAGAGAGGAGCATGATTGTGTAAGTATTGTTCAAAATATGAACAACTAATTTCAAGGAGCAAGAATATATGCTGAATGTACAGTATTTTAATCCATAATAAAATAATAACATGTAACTGAGCAAGTAAATAAAATCTGTCTGCGTTACTGTTGTTACAACACTGCAACATTTTAAAGGAGTTAACAAGTCTGTATTATTGTTGCTTAACAATTTAATGCAAGTAACTTGGTAGTTACCATTCGTTGATTTTATCTTCAATAGATATTGAGAGTTTTAGGTATTCAGTTTTAATAACACTGGCTAGCAAATTTGATCCCTATCATCACTTATTATCTGTTCAGAGGTCCTATTTTTGAATCTCCCATCTGCAGGGAGTGGTCTCAACCATTCGTCTTGTAGCCGATCAACGTCGAAAGTGACCTATATTTTTGTGAGTTTATGAGTATTCATTTTATTAGAACATAGCTGGGCACGTGTAAGTTTTAAATTCCATCTTGCATGTTATATTTACCGATTTCTATTTATTCTTTATAAAGTGAGTAAGTCGAAATTCGTTGCTCCTATAGTTTTCGCAATTCTGGAGATGGATACTTTAAAAATACTGTCATCGTGGTTTTTATTTTATTTTTTGCATTCAAAATGCAATATTTGTACAAGATATACAATACGTGGGTAAAAAACAACTACGCCTCCGAGCGTAGCCACGTCCTCCTTCTGAGGGTTCGGAGGCGTAGTTGTTTTTTACACACGTATTTTATATCTTATACTGTCATCGGTTGTGACTTAAGTATGATAAAATTTCAGCTGAGTGATTTAAATATAGGGTCACTTATGTGTGTGGTCTTGCTGCTGTTTACAACAGCCTATCCCTATTTAATAAAAACTAAGGCTGATATAGTTTTTTCTCTTAGATATTACGGTTAAATTATGGGACGGTTGGACGATCTTGCCAAGGATATGTTGTTGCGAATGGCCGTTATAAACTCAAAACGATTAGTAAACATTCCATTAAGCAGATCACTTACGAGAGTGTCATAGTCCGTGTAAATATTTGAGCGGTTTTAATTAAAAATGCCGACAAAATCTTAAATAGAGAGCTACAAAGCTATATTACAAATCTTAACTTACATTCGGAAACACGCCAGCCGCAAATGTTTAATATATTTACGTAAAGTAATAAAATAATAATTTTTATATTTACTTACGTAAAATAATTTACGCAAGTAAGGAAAGCAGCGCGTAAATAGTTGAATTTATATATGTATAGCAAATGTGTAAATTGTGTAACTTGAATTACCTCCCGAAAACAACAACTATAAAAAGAAAAGAGAAACTAAATGTAACTTTTTTAATGTATAAATGTGTAAATATTCGTTTGGTAAAAGAAAACGAAGTTACTTTAGTTTTGCTAAACCTTTTAAACTAATCAAGGGAATACGAATCTTTATTTAGTTGTATTCGTGCCACAAAAAAAATATGTTTGGTCAGCAAAAAAGAAGGTTGCAAAGGAGGCCCGACACAGCTACCTACTCTGAAAATAAAATGATTTTGAAATACAATGATAAAGAAATCGGTCTTTAAAACTTGAGGATTGGAATATAACCGATGCTTTCTGTTTCATTTAAACCTCCTTTAATTTTTTTTCCAAAGTTCAGGGAAAAAGTTAAACATTCCGTATTTACTGGAGCAATTACTACAGAACTTCTACTTATCCGAATTTAAGTAACAAAAATAAATTACATATGTGTGGTCGTAAAGTTAAAGTTACTAAGTTGAATTAATTAAAAATACTAAAAAGCTATTTGTTTAGTGACGGGACAAAGAAAAAAAAGCGTTATGTTTTTTAATTAAATGAGCCTAAAGGCTTAGTAATACAAGTAGTAGGTATCAAGTGATAGGAATATTATATCAAAAAAGTAGTAGTATCAAAACATACAAACCAAATAATTATACTAGATTTAAAAAATCTAAAAATCCCACGTTTTTCAATGTCCTAAAAAGAATAAAATAACCCTGCGGGGCAAAGCGAGGGGCCACTCAAAACGTGGGGGCGCATCTTTACAATAATCGGCATCAATGCATGTCATTCATCTCTTTAAAATCTCCTCTTAGTAATATGCGCCCCCACGTTTTGAGTGGCCCCTCGCTTTGCCCCGCAGGGTTATTTTATTCTTTTTAGGACATTGAAAAACGTGGGATTTTTAGATTTTTTAAATCTAGTATAATTATTTTATTCTTTTTAATTATTAACTCAACGAAGTAACCATGTGTTACGCAACAATCGGATAAGCCCCATACAAAAGTGAAAGTTGCCGAAAGTGGACCTGAAAGTGCATCTGGAAAGTTGAAAGTTGCTTTAGAGTGCATTGTCATCGGGTTCTGAACTATCCTGAAAGTTTCAGCTTTCTAGCTTATCGGAAAGTGCCTCAAATTTAAGTTGCAAGATTTTGCCCGGACAGAAAAACAAACAAATAAGAAAAGTGAGATAAGAAAAACGTGGTAAAATAGTTTCAACTTAGGCATGTCCATCTAAGTTAAAATATATATATAAACAATATGTTTACATTTTTAATTTTGTTGCTTTCCTTCTTTCTTTTTTCTGTTTGCTTTTTAAATAAATTTATAAACCTATTTTATCTGTTTAGGGGTTTCAGAATTTTAATAATTAGCTTCACTGCTACCACTATCCTTTTCTAGTTCCAATTTCTTTCTATTTTTGTGTTGAGCCATAATAACAAATATTGTAGTAAATCAAAGAATCTACAACAATAAGAACTCTCATTTTTACTCACTCCTCACTTATGCATCTGCACATAACAGTGCAACAGGCCGATAATGGTTATCAACCAAAATATGCCCGCCGCCGCCGCCGCAGAGGATGAAAATGTTTATAATTTTTGCGGTGGAAATCAATTCAAGTCTGATGGACTACAGCCACTTTTGCCCCTCCATGGGTTATCACCAACTACGCAGGCAGGTTTGTGATTAGAGTTATGAATTCTTATAATCCTTACTAATATTATAAATCGGAAAGTGAGTTTGTTTGTTTGTTTGTTCCGCTATCACGCCGTTACTACTGAACCGATTGCTTTGAAATTTTGCAGACGTAAAGATAAAAGTCCGGATTAAATAATAGGGTACTTTTTATCCTGGAAAAAATTTATATTCCCGAGGAAAAATAAAAATATTGTTTGCTTGATGGATGGATTGTAGATGGCGCTGTGTGTCGTTTAAAACAACGTAAAATATTGCAAACGAATATAAACATGTAAATTTAGAAGCTAAATGATACGATAATGAATCCCCGAAAATTAGGAATTCCCGAGGGATGACGTACAATTTGTTTTATCGTCTAAACTGTTTTTTTTTACATCTACTTATCCTGAAATCATTAAAGTCAACGAATTACTAATTGGTATAAGTATTAGTTACATTATTTAGTTCTTGAGGTATGCGATAGATGGCGCTGGGTGTTTTTTAAAACATGATAACGATGTGTTTTTTAAAATACATAAGAAGTGGAATGATAGCTTACGCTATTTTGTTCTTGAGGTATACGATAGATGGCGCTGGGTGTTTTTTAAAACATGGTAACGATGTGTTTTATAAATACGTAAGAAGTGGAATGATAGCTTACGCTATTTAGTTCTAGAGGTATGCGAAAGATGGCGCTGGGTGTTTTTTAAAACGTGGTAACGAAGTGTTTTTTAAGATACGTAAGAATTGGAATGAATTATATGAATTTTGTATCCAGCGTTACATCGCGCTTCTTAGATTTTTCCGTGGGAATGAGAAGTTTTCTTATAGTTGTGCTTTTTACCGCAATATAACCGAATTCCACGCGGGCGAAGCCGCGGGCGGAAAGCTAGTACTAAATATAGTCACATCCATATCTTTAGATATAAACTTGCTAAATTAAAAAAGTAGCAATTGATGCCTAAATTGTATAAAATTTTATTTTCTTACCACACACTGCATATAAATTATTTATTTTCAAATTGGAATATTGAAAAAGATATTTGAATCATTGTTTTTACATATCACGTTCTCTTTTCTGTAATCGACACTGCACGTAAATTGTTACTCAACATGAGCTATTTTTATAAGTGAAAACTATTTTGGCAAATGTGAAATAATGTTTCACTTCATTTGTGAAATCCATCTGTGTCATTATGCTGTTTGTTTTCCAAATGTTCCAATTTATTTATTTATTAATAAATAAATAAAAATGGCAAAGATTCACGTTCCACAAGAGCGAGAACGACCTAGTTTTAATTTAACTGTACGCATATTGTTTAAGCACCGCTTCTGGTCGATAGTGGGTGATACGCAGTGAAGGTGTTAAATAATTGTAACTCGCCAAGGCCTTAACATGAAAACTTATTTCGCAAAACTGTTTAATAGGCCTGATGTTTCGTTTAATTTTTATTTTGTCATAATGTGAAGTTATACAAACATTTACATAACTAGCAATTAAGCGATTTAGATATAAGGAATAATCGCTTATATACCTAATCAGGCCATAAGTTCTGTTACAAATGAAAATGCAATTTTTTAATGAAGTAACGTTACATTACTAAAACTTAGTACATATTTATTGAAGTCTCAGCAAAAAATAAAGAAATATTCTATTCGAAATTTGGCCTTTTTTCTATCTGGCCACGAATCTATCGATTTACACACTGTTGACTATAACTCCATGTCGCCGTATCATTTAGAGCAGGCCATGTCCTCTAAAACTGACCATAATTTGTTGTCTAAAGTTTTCAGCAAATCAAGTTTGGGAAAAACGACAATACACGAAATACTAGTAATAAATTTCAGAGTTAGAACATAATTTATAAAAAAGTACATTTTTTTATTTACATGTCGTAGTTATTATCCTTTCCAGAGCAAAATATAGTTTATTTATTTATTGTATTGAATAGGTGCTAAGTATCGTGTTTCATTACTTTTTACAACTTTAACGGCTGATAAGTTAGAAAGAAGAAAAATGGTGATATTTGTCACCATTTTTTTAACCATAAAAATATAAAGATAATAAATGTCCACCTGAGAACAACTTGTGAGCTTAGTCGCACTTTTCTAGAATTTTTCAATTAAAGTTAATCATATAAGATAGTATTGAAAATGCAAAAATATAAAAATCATAATAATAAATAAATCGTATGTAATAAAACTTATACATGTCTCATATTAAGTGAATATAAAGAGGCATTTAAAATACGCTGAAGAAGATAATAATTTTGTCAGTAAAGGAACTTTCGCACTTGTTTCGTATCCTTGCTTGCTCTCAAAGGTACCTTATTTGTTTAAATGATGGCTGGCTGTGTAAATACTTGATATATATCTCAATTTAATCACAAATTTACATTTTATCGTTGTTATAAATCCTTTCCATAAACCCAATATTATATGATAAAGTCACAGTTATATTGAGGTAAAGCGAATCATTCTACAATATGTTTAGAAATAGCGCTACTATGATGAATTAATCACAGAACCTTATAACAACTAAATATCTTTAGGTTGCATGCAATGACTGAAAGTATGATTAGTCATAAAAAATCACATTCTGCGTGTGACAGATGTGTGTATGACATATTGCACGGACAATAAAATATATATGTATATAATAATATTATGACAATACTTTGCGTGTGTGTTTGTTACCATATTGTCAGTAAAAGCCTAAGAATAACAATCATAATACTGAGTTATGACTTGATTTCCTATTGTAAGCGAATGTTATTTTTATGATTGATAATACAATATCTATATAGAAAAAAATTCAAGAATTTCGCCCACCCGTGAGAAGCCGGGACGGGCCGATAGTCATGATTAAAAGGGGCTTTTGTACTTATTTTACGTGTCAGCCCTATCGTTACTTTAAATGTGTTATTTAATTAATATTATCAGATCTTAGCCAAATATTTTGGGCTGCGAAGCTATAAGTCATCAATGCTGCTTCAGCACGGGTTGGAAAGAATACTCTGGAACACACCGATATCAAGCTTGTTGACTTTCAGCTTCGCAACCAAGCTTTCTCGCAGTGTTTGATTCTGGTAACATTCCACTAACAAATGTCGAGCACCTTCAATTTTTCCACATAAAGTACAACTAGCGACCCGCCTCGGCTTCGCACGGATGCAATGCTCTACTATATTATGCATGTATTATACATATAAATCTTCCTCATGAATTACTCTATCTATTAAAAAAACCGCATCAAAATCCGTTGCGTAGTTTTAAAGAATTAAGCATACATAGGGATATAGGGACAGAGAAAGCGACTTTGTTTTTTACTATTTAGTGATTAGGGGAGTTAACTTTTGTTGTCCAAATCTTATTGTGAGCAGTTACAATAAGATTTCTACCTCAACTTATACTACAGAACCAAGGAGTGTGTGGAGGCTCAAATTGCATAATTTTTTACCCAATTACAGTAGACTTTCATTAAGTGTTGTATTAAATATGACAGCCTTTTTTTGTATGTTAGTTAGTTGTAACCTGTAACTGTTGTCCTCCGGTAACTCCAAGTTTTGCCTATCCGTCAGCCTTTGCATTACCTGAAAACCTGATATGTAACATTTGCATGACTTTCGTATGAAACATTTTTGGATATGTAGGATACTACACCCAGACCGGATCTAATCAAAGGATTTTTAGAATTCACGACTCCTTTATAGCTGCTTCCTAGCTGATCATGATGATGAAAATGTATATTTTATTAACTGATGATTTTCTCGCCATTTGATGGACTACGCACTAACGTCTTAATTACTCATGAAGATTAGATAAAATTGAAATTTATTGATATTTTATGTAACGTGACATATAAATGATAACCTACGTTTCTTTTAAACAAATAAATAATGTACACACTAATTGAATGTGACTTGTGAATAGCTTCTCAATATTTTAGAAGCTATCACTTTAGCTACCAACTACCTTTTTTATTTACAATAGCCTTACACATATGTACCTCTCTGCCTTGAAATTATTATAATAATTAAACTTAAAAATATGGTATTAATTAAACTTAAAATTCTGGTAAATTAAGCGGTATTAGAGAATTTGGGTTTAAGAAGCTTAGAGAATATTCATAAAAAACAAAAAAAAAATGCTATCAATGTTGTACCTCAATTTTGGTCAAAAATGAATAAAAAACAATTGACACACGCCATATGTTATTTATTTGTTATTCTCAATCTAATCTATACTAATATTGTAAAAAGTGATAGAGCGATTTTGTATTCGACAGAAAACACAAGGATTATTTAGATTATATCAGAAAAGAAAGAAAAAGAAGAACTTCTTAAGTAAAAAATAATAATATAATAATTATAAATATTTCCTACATTCACACCAATTAACCTAGCCCAAAGTAAGCACTGTAAGGCTTGTGTTATGGATACTAGGGTAACGGATAGACATACATATATCATACATAAACAAGTAATAATTATAGAAATATATACAAACATCCATAACTCGGGTACTAATGCTCGTATTCATCATACAAACATCTGCCCCTTCCGGGATTCGAACCCAGGACCGTCGGTGCGAAAGGCAGGATCGCTACCGTTGCACCAAACACCAAAGTTATTTGAAATTAAAACACCAAGTCTTCTAGTTATCATTGCCATCAATATTTTATACTTCCGTCTATTTACCGTACCGTATTTTATACTAGGTCCGTAAGTAAAAAAATCGATAACAGATTGTTTATTTTTCATCCCAATCGGGGATATTTCGTAACAGGATTCAAGAATTCTGAAATCCAAAGTTTACATGGTGTATGACAATAGCACGGAATCCATAGTTGATGAGTCTTACACTTGGCCGGTTCATTTCATTTGGTTAGAAAGTGCGTAATTTTAAGTAGTTTCGTCATTTGTAGATAGAGAGTGTTTCCTAGAAGCTTACATAACACCGAAGAAAATCGTATAGGTTTGAAAGAATGCGATAAACAAACATCATAAGGTGAATATCATAAATAGTTTTAAAGCAATAAAAACATAATTAGAACTAGGGCGGGACAGTAATACATGTGAGCACGCTTTATGGTCATACCACATAGAGATGTACTTACTCTCTATTCACAAAATAATGTTATTTACGTAGGTATTGCGTAATATTTACATTTATGCTTATCTTTTATATACAATAATAGGTTTATAAGTGTATAGTATTTATCATCAATTATATTACATTCGTGACTTTTGTTTTCTCTCCAAAATTTGATTGGTAGTTAACGCTTTTAGCATTAAACCCAAGCGGACTTAAAAGCGTAATCTAAATACCTTTGCCTATTGAGGCAAAACGCATTGTTTATAGTTTCGTAAGTCCGCCTGTTATATAACAATGAAATACTTACAGTTTTTTAAATATCTATATAAAGAACTAGCGGCCCGTCCCGGCTTTGCACGAGTTGACAAAATTCTTTATTTTTTTTCTAGCATTAAATATAGCCTATGTTACGCAGCGTGAATGTAGGTTTCCAATGGTGAAAGAATTTTTGAAATCGGCTTAGTAGTTTTTGAGTTTACTCATTGCAAACATACAAAAACTTATCTTTCCTCTTTATAATATTAGTGTAGATGACTAGCAGTAGATTAGTAGCAACAAATCATTTATCTTTTTTTATATTTTTGAATGTGTTCTCTCTTGATCCCAATCAAGCCCGGGGGCCAAGCCAGGATCCACGATTGGAACGAGCTAACTGAGAAGGTGCCTATACACCCTGGCTTTAACAACGGACGGGTTATAAGTACTCGGAAATACAGACGCAGGGAATTCCACTCCTTTACTGTGCGGATTATAAATGATGTTGAGAAGCGCTTGATGCGACAGGAATAGCAACCAAGAAAGGATAACCCGCAGTGTGTCTGGATGTCCGAAGGAAAAAGAAGATAATGGGCATATTTTTCTACGATAAGAAGAAAATACATGTAAATATTGTAAGTCAACCTAACTGATACAACAATGTCAAAGGGGTTGAAAGGCGATTGACACAAAGGTCATTACTACGTGGCAGTCGCCTATTCTCAATATTCTAGAAAGTGTCGTCGTCGATAACAGATACATGTTTATTCGTATCAGCATAGGCAGTGCCGGATTAAGCCAGCGCGGGGCCTGTAGCAAATTTTATCAAAGGGCCCTTAGACTGTTTTAGGTTAGGTACTTATCGAGTTTATGGTATTAAATATCCCTTCTTAAGAAATTACATAATAAGCACTTTCGTCACTTTCCTTGGGAAGGGAGTCAAGATAATTAAAAAAATCACAATAAATTGTTATTTTATAATGTTGGCTACGGTCAGATCTTTCAGATGAACCCAGCAACTGCTCAGAGTATAAAGTAATAATAATTTCTTATTTTAACTTAAAAATATCTTACCTAATGCAAAGTTATTATCGTTGAATACTTTTCTCTTCTTGACTGCGTAAGAACACTGTTCTATTTACTATATTTTAAGAGATAACTGAATACTTAAAAACATCGTTTGCACCGCTTTATTATGTAAGAAAACAATACTCAACACAATTACAACACCTACAATTTTTGGGGGTCCAAGTTTACTCGCGCCCGTGGGATTTAACCCTCGATGTCCCACACGTGTCGCTGGGTGGTGCTAAAGGAGGAAACCCCTTTCAGGTGGTAGGCTTCAGCCGCGGCGTGTTACCACCCACCAGACAAAGACAGCACTGCCAAGCGGTCCCAACCGATCGTGTTCCAGTGCTGAAGTCTGGTGAAGCCATATTAGAGGACGGGTCAGTACAGTTGTGCTGGTTGCAACGAACGATTTCTTGAGATGTATTAGGGCAATGCACCTGTTCTTTCTCACGGAGACGCAGATAAAACGTCCAACTGACGCAGCGTACCTGGCTTACCCGGGTTATGTCCTTGAATGTTCCTTTTAGGGCTCATGCGGGTGTTTGGATGTATGCACGCCATGACATTTGTTATTTGCGTCTCCGTGATCTTGAAGACCCCACCCTTTCCATCATGTGGGTTCTGGTGGATACAGGTTTAGAGAAAGTTATCTATGCTTGTGTCTACCGCTCGCGTAGTGGAGACGCGGAGACTACCAGGCTTATCGACCTACTTATTGAGAAGGCAGACATGGCCCTAAAGCGATACCCGTCCGCTCAACTGGTGGTTCTTGGTGATTTCAACGCACTCCACGAGGATTGGCTGTTCCCTTTTGAGAAAACCGACCACGCTGGTCGAGAAGCGCGAAAGCTAGCCTTGACACTTGATCTCACCCAACTGGTCCAGGAAGCCACTAGAGTGCCGGACTCTAACGGACACACAGCCAATTGCTTGGACCTTCTGCTGACGACAAATCCCGACAGTTACTCGGTGTCGGTTACGCCACCCCTTGGCGTTTTAAATCAGCAGATTGAGATGAAATGTGTTGTTTTTTTGCATCTTATCCTTGGCGACAGGTTTTCTTTTCTTCTAGCGACCCCTCAGTTTGCGCGGATGCTGTGACCAATGTGCTTCGTCAGGGTATGAAGTATTTTATTCCCTTCTCTGACATATCACTTGCTGGCAAAGCTCGCCCGTGGTATAATGCCAAATGTCGTGAAGCGGAGGCATCAAAACACAAAGCATATTTGGCCTGGGTTGAAGCTCGATCCCGCAAAGCTAGTCATACACGCGAAAAGAAGAAAGCCTTTAACAAAGCCGCCAAGTCCTGCAAAAAGGTTGTAAAGACAGCTTGCTTCGATCACATAGGCCGCATTGGGAAGAAGCTTGCCTCTTACCCACTTCTGCCATACCTCAGTGCCTCCCTTGCTGAAACCTGATGGATCATTGGCACACACGGCCAAGGAAAAGGCCGATTTATTTGCCGAAAGTTCGCGTTTGGATCCTGGCAATGCTGTACCTTCCGGTTTGTCAAGATGTGGGACTTTTATGTCTGAAATTCGTATAAGACAAATAGAAGTCAGAAAGGCATTGCGGGAACTGGACGGTAATAAAACCAGTAGTCCGGATGGTATACCAGCGATAGTACAAAGGACTTGCGCTCCTGAGTTAGCTCCGGTATATATCGTTTATCTATGGCTAAAGGACAAGTGCCAAAGTCCTGGAAGCTGGCAAACGTGCAACCTGTGCCTAAAAAGGGCAGTCGTGCTGATCCTATCAATTATAGGCCCATCTCGGTCACGTCCATTCTCTGCAAGATAATGGAACGTGTACTGAACCACAGGCTCCTGTCGTATCTAGAAGAAAATGACCTCCTTAGTGACCGGCAATATGGGTTTCGCCGGAACCGGTCTGCCGGAGATCTTCTAGCATACGCCACTTACAAATGGAGCGAAGCCATCAAGAGGCATGGTGAGGTGCTTGCCGTCTCTCTTGATATCTCGAAGGCTTTTGATAGGGTGTGGCATGAGGGCCTTATTAGCAAGCTTCCGTCATATGATCTTCCCACTGGTTTGTGTGTCTGGATATCAGACTTCCTGAGAGATCGGTCAATACGAGTTGTCATTGACGGTAGCTCGTCAGACCATTTAGCTATCAATGCCGGCGTCCCTCAGGGTTCCGTTCTCTCTGCCACACTTTTTCTGCTGCATATAAATGACCTGCTTATGCCCGGTATGTTGTGGTACGCAGATGACAGCACTGTTGTAGAGACCTATATGTCTGATGCACAAGCCAGTGCCGAACAGATCCAGCGTCATAGAGTGGCGATGGTTAGCCGCATGAACCTATCTCTGCAGGCTGTCTCCGAATGGGGCGATGCCAATCTAGTAAGGTTCTATCCGTCAAAGACCCAGGCGTGTCTTTTGCCTGCTAAAAGGAGTCTTTTCAACTTGACTCCTACTTTCCGAGGTGTATCCGTGCCGATCACTGACCATCTTGAGCTTCTCGGTATGTCTTTGTCACCAACTCTAAATTTTGGCTCTTTCATTGAGAGCAAGGCTCAAGTGGCTTAAAAAAAACTTGGCATTCTGGCGAAAGTGAGAAAATACTTCACACCGGAACAGTTGCTCACCCTTTACCAAGCACAAGTTCGATCGTGTATGGAGTATTGTTCTCATCTTTGGGACGGTTCCTCCCGATACCAGCTCCAGACGCTTGAGTCCATCGAGAGGAAGGCCAAGAAGCTCATCGGCAATGAAGATCTTTTCTGTAAAAAGCTCAAAAGCCTTGAGCATAGACGGAAGGTAGCAAGCCTATCCGTATTTTATAGGATTCATTTCGGAGAGTGTGCAGCTGAATTGCACAACCTTGTTTCGCCGTCCCCATTTTTTTATCGGACAACCAGACTTACGAATTGGCGACACCATTATATGGTGGATATACCAAAGAGTCGCACTAAGCGTTTTGGTTTCAATTTTATGATACGTACCACTAAGGACTGGAACTCTTTGCCAGAGTCTGTGTTTCCCGACAAATACAGTTTAGGGGTCTTCACGTCACGAGTGAATAGGTATCTTCTAGGCAAGCGCGTCACACCCTAGATCGCATCGACGCTTACCATCAGGCGAGATAGTGATCAAGCGCATGCCTATTTTCTATATAAAAAAAATAATTACCAAACCACTTTCTCAAGAATGGATCATATCGAAAGTACTATTGTTATCATTCAAACGTAAATATCAATCATTCCTTATAGATTGGTAGTCAATATAACCCTTTTCAAATCGGTCGGGTTATTACGACTAGCACGGAGAAAATATTAGGGAGTTCCCCGTTATATTTAGTGTAGTGCGATGTAAAACATGATTTTTGGTATGACCAGCAGATAAAAAATAAAATTATCGTTGATCATTTTAATGCAAATATTTTCTTCTTAGTTATTGTGTTGTGACTAAATCTAATATATAAATAATGCCTTTTTAAGGTCAGAAAACGTTGGTGCGCGGGGCCCCCAAATGCGCGGGGCCCGTAGCATTTGCTACTCTTGCTTCGTGGCTAATCCGGCACTGAGCATAGGTGATTGAAAACTTGAAAGGTCATTACGACGTAACATTCTGCAGATTATTATATGGTTACTTATTTAATTGAAGAATAAAATACTTTTATAGCTAAATAAAACCTACTCTGTGACTATCTCTGATCTGATCTCAGTTTAGTTAACCAGTAACGCACTTGTGTTCTAAAAAATCTGGCATTACGATGGCACCACAATCATCCAAACTCGAGAGAAAATTGATAAGTTCATTTTTTGCATTGATGCGGACGGATATCGAACCAAAACCGCCGAGACCACCATTTAGTGACTCGCAACAAATGTTTGCCACGTAATATTTTGGAAGAGATTGAGAAGGAATATGATTTTTTTATATTCTGAGTTCATCTCAGTGTTCTCTAGCAATTGTAGCAATAAGTGCTCACTTAATTGTATTTTATTTATGAAAACAATTTACTTGCTGACTTTGAGTTGAGTTTGCTCAAAACGCTAGCAATTTAATATTACTCATAATATGAGATAAAAGAACAAGCAGAATAAAATGTCAAGCAATACTATAAAATTTAAACATTAGTTAAAACCATTTTGTGATGTAAGTAAAAAAAAACACTATTTCCTGGCATTTCAAGCTATTTTTTGAATTTAGAATTTTGTCTCTTACTAATAATAACTTGAGAACAATTCGGTAATAAGTAAAACTGTCGTAAGTTACCAATAGGAGCATTTCTATCATTTCGCCTCATTGTAAAACGCCACCGCCAGAACGAGTGAATCGCAAAGTGTCCGCTTTCCTATCACAGGTAATCTCAACGGAACGATTGTTCCACAATCATTATTGTCGCGACTCGCGTCACGACGATTATGTTGGCGGACTGATAGCTGCATGACTGCGCTCATAGATACAATCTGTATTACTGTAATAGGAAAAGAGACTTCCTTACTAACTAAGTAGTTACCTAGGTAAAATGAGTAAGATATATCGTGAGCATTTTCATTTCAAACAATTGTTTGGTGCAACAATGGTAGCAATCCTGCCTTCCACAAGGCATTTGTACCTGAGTCAGGGGTATTCTATTAATATTACTTATATATTTATCATGTTACTATGTCTGTCCATTACCCTAGTATTCATAACTCTAGCCTTTCATTGCTTACTTTAAGCTAGGCTTATTAGTGTGAATGTTAGAAATGTTATTACTATTATTATTAGATATTATCTCTCATATTTATCAAAATCTCAAAGGTTATCTGTTAACCAACTTTTGTTGGTAATTTTTCTAGAATCTTAAATAAAGTTCAATCTCGTTATTATGGATGCGTTCCGAGAGGATATGCGCGTTAACCAATTGACGTTCGCCACGAGTACAAACTTATAATGACAATCTTTAGCGTGGGGGAAATCTTCACTTAGAGACTATACAGGGGAACTGAGAAATAGATATAAACTGAAGGTCTTGAATCAATTAATAAAATTGCTGGATGCAAAAATGATTTTCCATTGCTTTTTGCACAAACTATGCATATGACAGACATAGAACTATTAATAGTTCCTATTTACGACTCTTATTTTTAAAAAACAAAGCTAAGTGCCATAGGCCCTTGTACAGCGTTATAGGTGAAATTGGAAAGCCGCATGAAGAATACATCAAGGCTAAGTGGGATACTTATAATGAAGTTAAATGAAATTCGTATAAGTACCCATACTTGAATCCGGAAACTTATAAAAGGGACGAATTATCCCAGAATAGTGTCGGGATTCTCGTTCGCTAGCCCTTCGTTAACAGCGTTTACAAAATTGGAAGTGTGTTGACCAGGGTGGCTTACCTTATATTCAGAATTACCGAACAGTATTCGCTGGGTCATATAGGTGTACGCAGCGACCTCGACCCACTCAGATGACGAGATTGAGATTATGTATGAGGATATAGGTACCCAAAACCATGCATCCTCTTAAAATCAATACAACATTAATGGTGGACTTTAACGCTTAGCTGGACGTAGACCGGCGATGAGTAAAGAGTGTTGCCTTTTGTGTATGAACAGTGGAACGGTTGGTCGATTGTATGGAAAGGGGGACTCTTTATGATAAACTCCTTTTACAAAAAGTGCCCAGCAGGAATTGGAAGGGATAATCGGTGGAACCAGTTCAATTCAAAATTGATATATGTGCTCATTTTCTAGTGCAAACCTTAGACGTGGACTAGCCTAAAAATAGGTTGGTAAAAATTGGCCAAGCTGCAAGGCCGCTTTCAGTTTTCAGTTGACAGTGTAGCAAATAGTACGTTAAATAGATGAATCTCTAGTCAATGCAATATGATTTGCACATACCTGTGATACAGCATGTGTTAGGGGTGGCTTAGAACGGAACCAAGGCTCCAAAGTATTGGCTGAAGTTATAAAATCAGCTTACAAAACTGAATATTGACAGTGACAGTAAAGTCTCTTCGATGCTTGAGATTGACTACACCTAAGACCTCCTGGGAATCAGTTTGTGCCAGATTAGGCATGGTCATATGTTCCTTAAGAACTTGTATGGATTCATGTCTTTCCGCCCGGTATTATTTCAGTATTTGTATTAGGCCCGTATAGATATATATATATATATATATATATATATATATCTATACGGGCCCAGAGTACGAAACCAATTCCAATGCTGCGTGACGTGAGAAGACGAAGAAAAGAAAAAATATTATTTCTGTTAACTATGACATTAATAATAAACAAAAAAATAGTTCACTGTTGTTTCTATCGGCGCACAAATACATTTTTTTGGCTATTTACAATAATAATATTCATATTTATGGCGTTTTATAATGTGCCTTCGATTTCGTCTAAGCGTGCACTTAAAAATACTTTTCCACGCCAAAAAAAATCACCAAAGCTTAATTTAAGAACATTCATTCTGAATTCACGCTAATTCGCAGTCTTGAACTCATAACATTGTAGCTCATAATAAAAATCTACGCTTCTGAGCATAGAAGCCACAAGAGCAATGTGCAGGTAGTAACGATTACCATATCTAAATCTTTTTTTTTAAAGTACGTATAATAAACAAGACTTGACAATAATACCTAGATCAATCTTTCAGTTGAAAAATGAACAAACCAACAAACGCATTCATTACTCTGTGATTAAAAGTAAATAAAAATGTACAAAAAAGTTTTTTTCGTGTATAAAAATACAGTAAGTAACACAATTGTGTAGAATATTTTTCATAATAGTAGTTTATGATACTGTTGCATAATAAGGGTTCTTATAACACGAGTGTGTTTTAAAAAAACGAGCCGTAGGCGAGTTTTTTTATAGTATCACACGAGTGTTATAAGACCAAGTTATGTATAGTGTCATACACTACTTTATCTACTTTCATACTATAATACGTAAAACAATATTGCAAATAAAACGCTGAATATAACAACAAATTTTTAAATGTCAAATGTTGGCGCCAAGGTGCAAATATCGATTGCGCATGCGTGTTGCGTCGTCACGGACTCGTTCATTGAAACCTTTTTAAAGTAGAGGTTCAACCTCCTTGGTCCAGATGGAGGTTGTATAGGTGTATCGTTATGATAAAAAAGTTATATTATGTTACAGGTGTCCATACAAGACCTGTATCGTAATGAAACTTTTTTTTTATTATTTTTGGCCTGTACGTAATGTTTGTCATAAGCATTTTGTTTTCAGTTTTAGAATCTTTGTATTATAGTATTAGAGTAGATAATAGTAGTTTATGATACTGTTGCATAATAAGGGTTCTTATAACATGAGTGTGTTTTAAAAAAACGAGCCGTAGGCGAGTTTTTTTTATAGCATCACACGAGTGTTATAAGACCAAGTTATGTACAGTGTCATACACTACTTTATCTACTCTCATACTATAATATGTAAAACAATATTGCAAATAAAACGCTGAATATAACAACAAATTTATTTAAATGTCAAATGTTGGCGCCAAGGTGCAAACATCAATTGCGCATGCGTGTTGCGTCGGTCGTCGAGGACTCGTTCATTGAAACCTTTTTAAAGTAGAGGTTCAACCTCCTTGGTCCAGCTGGAGGTTGTATAGGTGTATCGTTATGAAAAAAAGTTATATTATGTTACAGGTGTCCATACAAGACCTGTATCGTAATGAAACTTTTTTTTTATTATTTTTGGCCTGTACGTAATGTTTGTCATAAGCATTTTGTTTTCAGTTTTAGAATCTTTGTATTATAGTATTAGAGTAGATAAAATGAATTACTGGACTACTAACCTTCCAGAGACGCAGATATAATTATGGCATAATGTTGGTATTCTTTTTTATACTTCAAAAAGCGTTTGCTCAAGCAAAGAGTAATTAAATGTTGATCGACTTTATTCCACAATCCAGAACACAATTAAAGGAAATCACATTCTATCTATGAGCTATGAGTAAGGACAAAGAAAAGAGTTACTTTTCTAGTTTTAAAAACTATTAAGATTTGAAGATTAATTCAACAGAATTGGTATACGTTTAAAGCACTTCAAATTTCCGTGATATAAACTTGAGGTGATTCAATAACCATCAGGAAATTTTAGGAATAGCACCAATACGCTAAAGTTTGTCGCATTATAACTTTATATAGAGGAGAATGTTGGTATATATACAGTACTTGCGTTATAATATAACAGTCTGTTAATGAGAATAAAGTATGTCAAGTAATCTGATATTTCTTATTGTTTAAATTCTGTTTTTTTTATACCTCAAGGACGGGAGATCAGGTTACCGTCCAGATATAAAAACCTCTAGAACTCATTAACTTTTTCCATAAAAAGCGTGAATGTGCTTATTATATTAAACCTTTATGAATGTCTTTAGAGGCAGCGTAAAAGCCTAGTGTTAAATAAAAAGGTACTTAAAAATGGAGTTTATTGTTCATGAAAAGTTATACTCGTTTGTTTATTATTTTATTCAATGTTCTCTTTTGATGACAAAGTTAGCGACGCTAAACCAAAAACGCTTAAGAAGCCATGGAAGGTAGGGTGTAATGGATGTGAAAGCAGGCACTGAGCTTTTGGAATGCTAAAGTAATAAAAACATAAATATATCTCATCTCTACATTGACATATGATTTTTCACAAGACATGCAAAGTTGTTCAATGAGTACATAACTTAAGTTTTCACAAAACTCGCATTTTAAGGTTTTCGGGACTTGGTAGCCACAGTATTATCGCCTTTGACACTGGTCGTACCTCCTCACTGCCCTTATAAAGCCTAATAAGTAAGACCGTTCCCTCACCTTGATTCTTGTCGAATTTTGTGAAAATTAAAATGTAGCAAAATATAAATAACATTCCCACAACACTGTGATTAATGTATAAGTATGTGTAATATTGTGCCGTTACAAAAACAAATATCATTTTCCAAGTGTGATTATATACAAATATACTTGTATTTGATATGAATTTCAAATGATGGCCTCTCTGAAAAAATTGGTTGTCTTTAAAGTTGGTTTCATACTTTTGTGAATTGAATTGAATTATTATAACTGAATCATTATTTTGTATAATACAAAGAAGGAGTTAATTGAAAATTTAATTTTTTTCGATAAATTAACATTTATTTGCATTCGTTAATTCTCTTTCATTTTCTCTCTTATCTCGTTAATTTTTTTTTGCTTACATTATAGAGATTAATAACAAGTAACAATTAATAATTTATTTACAAATTGTATACATGTGTGATATTTAAGATCCTCCGCAGTTAACTTTTTATACGATCGTTTATATTCAATGAGTCATAGTATTTTTTAGGCAAAATTGTAACATAACCTATTATTACTGCACTCGTCGACCGATGCTACTTTTTTAATAATCAACGAACAAATATATGAAATTATATCGCTAATCAAATTTTTAAAAAGCAAGAATTAATTACCTTTTTTGCCCCAATTATTGTTGTAATAAACAATGGAATCCACATTAACTTTTTACTTCACTTTATAAACAGTTGACAAAACAGTTCACGTGTAGGTTATGTGCTGCCGCTGTCCCTCTTCTACTCGAACGCATCGGCCGATGAAATGGAAGAGAGATAGATGCGTCACAAGCCGAACGCTAATGCCGATCGTGCCTCTCTATCGCTTGTTCCGCGCTCTCACTTGCTCCCTCAGCTCTGGCGGAAGGAGACAATGAGACAAATATACGAGATTATATCGCTAATAAAATTCTTAAAAAGCAAGAATTGATTACCTTTTTTTTCGCAATCGTGGTTGTAATAAACAATGGAAGCCACATTAACTTTTCACTTCATTTTATAAACAGTTGACAAAACAGTTTACGTGTAGGTTGTGTGCTGCCGCTGTCTCTCTTCTACTCGAACGCATCGGCTGATGAAATGGAAGAGAGATAGATGCGTCACAAGCCGAATGCTTATGCCGATCGTGCCTCTCTATCGCTTGTTCCGCGCTCTAAGGTGGAAAGTGACAATGATGGAATGTGATAATGAAGCAACGTGACAATGAGTCATGCTTTTTCGTGCGTGCAGCCGGCGTTCATCGATTTGTCAAAAAAATCAACTTAATGATGAAAAGAATAGTTTACTTTTAGTTAAGGTTTTTTCCATATTGCATAATGAGTTTGTAAACACTCATGATTATCATAATAATATACGAGTTGTTATTTTAAACATTTTTGTTAATAAGCAAATCGGTGCTTCACTTCATATTTAAATATTAATGAGACATTCTAGAATTTAAGGCGCACTGATAAGCATCAAGGCCGCTTCTTTACAAAAACTTTAACTTAACTCTTTTCCGGCAAAGTGATGTAAGCGAATCTAAGAATATAAGCTATTACTTAGTCAATAAACCAATTAGAATTGTCACTTTTTCATAATTTTCCGCTCGTATTGAACAACTCCACAATCAGCCTAACTGTTGCAAATATTATGTGAATACATAAGCGTTCCCTTGAATAAATAACCTATAGTATTTATTTGCTAAATATAAACATTTCAATAGAACGCGACTGTTATAAAAGATTACAATGACCTTCATTGACGGATAACAATGCTCCATAAAATCAGATAAGCGGCTGCAATTCTACATAAAGTGATATTGCAGCTAAATGACCGTCATCGGTCAAACGAGGACAAAACACTTCTCCAACACTTTCTTTCTAGTCTAGCGGATGATGATCATCCGCTCAATAATGTCACGATTAAATTAAAATACCGTAGGTAGGAAGAATTAGACATAACAATATATATTATATTTTTTGTTATTTAGGCATGTAATTGTTATTTGATGATTATTATCTCTAAGAAATATATTACTAAAAATATTACAGTTGATGTAATAATTGTTATATTTCTAACACACACGAATTAGCTTAGCCCAAAATCAGCACTGTAACGCTTGTGTTATGGATATTACGGTAACGAATAGACGAACATATTTGATACATGGATATTAGAGAAGTACATATAAATATCCATGACTCAGGTAAATATTTTCGCATTTATTACACAAATATTCCGGGACTTGACCCAGGACCGTTGGTGCGAAAGGCAGGATCGCTACTATTGCACCAAGCGGTTGTCACATATAGTATCTAGAACATGAAGAGATACCGCATGCGAAAGCTTAAGATACTTGGAAAAACTCGAAGGGTCTGTCAAGGTCACGGTAGCTCAATTTTTCTGGTAAAATTGCTTGTCACCCTTAGGACTATAATTATCAAATGAATCGTGAATAATGCTGTAAGCTTTCCCAAGATAATAAAATGGAAAAATAAATAACTTACAACGCGGGCCCGGAAAGACAAGTCAGAGAAAATGTTCTACTCGTCTAAACGTTAACGCTAACTTCAAAGTTAAAAAAAAAAAATAGATCGGATTACATTTCGTAAACTTGTCAATTCAATACTATCAATCATTCTTTTTGACTGACATACACTTGCAACATGCAATTCAATCGTATAATGCTTGTTTTTTAATTCAGAAATTATCGTTAGTGTACAAACGAATAGAAAGGTTGCCACTTGATTAGGGAGGGGCTTGGCGAATTGGTGGGAGCTAATGATTACAGATGCAGGCTGCAATCACCGACGGCTTAACGACAATTGAGAATTTACTTGTGAACTGAGTCAAATTTTTTCTAGTGTTTTTCTATAAAAATAATTTATCATAAACTATTGAGTTTAACCAATTGAAAAGACTTACGTCAATAATAAATATTTAATATTATGTAGATAACATATATAAAAAATAATAGTAATAAAATAAAACGAGCATCGTATGCCCGGATTTGGACGTGCGGAGGCCCTGGGGTAACAGACGGCCCTAATTATATTCGAATAAAAAGTCTAAATCGTTCATTGCGAATATGAGTGATACAGTTTTTATAAAATTTTTAAATGTTCTTCTATATTTTACAAAAAAAAGTTATTGGCAAAACTTGATAGTCGAAAGTAACCCGTCGAAATTTGTATTTTTTTTATATCTGTTGTGGGGGCCCCTCTCTTGTCGAGGCCACAGGGCAGTAGCCCGGCCTGCCCTCCTCCAAATCCGGCTCTGATCGTATGTGTATTAACATACGACCTGAGAATCACCTTCCATTTGAGAGTCGGTTAGCAACAACTCTTATTTTCAACGGGTGTTGGTTCGTAATACATTTTTTAAAGATCGAATTGTATTTGATAAACAGTTTACAAGGACGCTTTGTAAACATATTAGCAACACAACGAGTTCATAGTAGAATTAAAATAGTATATTAAGTATATTTTACTTGTTATCACATCATTTTAAACTCCTTTACAGGAGCCGTGGTCACAGTATGACTAAGGTAATAATCGTTATAAATTTATTTAGTTTTTCAGTGAATCATACTCTTTACAATATTTTGTAACATTACAAGTTAAACCTAAAAAGCTTCACACAACTAGAGTAAGTGTAGCAATGTCTAAAGCGAGCTTAAATTAAGTGAAAGGGTAAAGAAATATAAGTTTAAATTGGATATCGACATTGATGCGAGCGAAGTTGCGGGTGAAGGCCAATTAGATTATAATTTAAACATTTGATTTTTATCAGATAAAGTAGCTGACCAGGCCAACTTCGTACCGCCTAATAATCAATTAATGTCGCGTAACAGATTAGCTGAACTTAATTTATGACTTTATAAGTAATACTATGAGTACAAAATAAATGTTAACTTCAGTACTTTATTAAGATAATAACACAAAAAAAAGTACAAAAATAAAGTTTATAAATCGTATATCAGCAAGACATGATTGAATTAAACTATGTACATATTGTGCAGCATGGGATGCACTCGGTTTAATTCTCTTCATCGAAGCACCTTGTGATATAGTACGAATTTTTTGTTTTTTTTATCAGTCGCAAGAACTAATAAAGCGGATGATTTGCCGACACGTGACCATGCCACGAGAAAAATATGGATTTTCTTAGTTGTGACCACAAACAGTTAAGGATGGCTGATTATTTGTTAATCGTCATGGCGAAGGCAAGACGAGGCAGGAAATGAATTCGTTTAAACTCAAAGGGCATTATTGGAAAGGGAATCCTTGGAATCCATCTTTAAATTTTCCTTTCAGTATCGTCGCGTGAATCACTTGATATTTGTCCGGAAAGCAGTATTTGTACAATTTCAATCCATTACGGATTACATGTTAATGTAATAAATAGATCTAGCCGACCATAACGACAAACATAAGTGACGCGGGCGGAATAGTCAATCGACTACCTTAGATGCATCATGCAGATCCTTTGGTATTACGTCCATTAGACCAATGCAAACGAAAGGATGCGAGCTGTAGTCTAGGTGCAATCGCTTAGAAACGATTCAAATCAACACTTGAAGTGTTTCTTCTTGCACTTCGAAGACTATCTCGTTGATGATTGTGTGTTATTATCTTAATAAAGTATTAAACTTAATTTTTATTTTGTAATTAAAGTATTACTATCATAAAATCGTAAATAAAGTTCAGTAAATATTTGACAACCAATAAATATGTCAATCCTTATTTATTACTGACATTATTCTACGTTTTTAAATCTAAAATACGCCATTATTCAAACACTGTGAATATATCTTCTCGATTCGGAACCTTTATTCAAATACGTTCTTTGATATGAGGGAAGAGTTTACCGTATCGACGCCGACGGAAGAACATTAAATGTTTGACAGTTACGAAACCCATGAACATTTTGTATGGGAAAATCAAGGGAAAACGTTTTTCTTTTATTATATTTTTTCCTCAATTTTCCAATTATTTTAATAGTTATTCTGCTATTCGGGACGAAGACAATTATAACAAATAAAAAATCATTCCAGCCGTTCTAGAGTTAAAAGTGTTCGAGCAAACCCAACTTTGTTTTATATATTAAGATTATTTGAATAGAAAAATACTAGAAAAATTCGACTCGGCTCACGTAAATTCTCAGGCGGGAATCGAACCCGCAACCTTTGGAAATTCGGTCCAATGCTCTCCCAATTGAGCTACCGAGCCTTGTAAACACACGTCGAAATTTTCTAGTACCTTTCTGGTTTGGTATTACGCTATAGGCCAGCGTTGTCTCATCAATGAGAGCAACATCCTCTCGTATTCGAAAGAAACATTATTTCAAATGTTCAGACAATTGATTAAGATAAAACAGCCATTTAATTTTATATTTTTTATGCTCACCCAATTGAGCCTTTTTATCTTAATGGCGACTTTACTACTGGTTTTATAGAAAAAAAAACAATTTAGGAGACTCTTGGTACACGGTTATATGATTTTTATCGACTGTGAAGACCTAATGAACAACGAAAACGCCAGGCAAACACAGATATTGATCACTTTTGTATACACCTTCTGTTACTGTACACCTGTATCTGCTATTGCTTCAGGTCATATGATATGTTAAAAATAAAAACTAAAATAGGCCTAATAATTCAACTGAAACGAAATGATAGTGAAATAAATAGGTATACTTTTTATACCTCCAAGTTCTAAAGCTAAACGTTCCCGGGTTTGAGTTCCTGTAGTAGCGGAGGTTTGAATATGAACATTTGTACCTGAGTTATGACAATTTGCATATTTTTAAAATTAAAATGTTTGTAAGCGAAGGCATCGTCTAGGTGCGAAGATATTTCTATGAAAGATACTTACTTATGAACTATATTTGTATGTATATCCATTTACCCGAGTATCCATAACATAAGCCTCACAATGCTTACCTTGGGCTAGGCTAGTTGGTGTGAATGTAGGAAATATTATATTGCTATTATTTTTTGTTATTGTTATTACTCAATTCTAACATAATGATCGGTGCCCGGTGTATTGTTTGTGTTATTCATTTTGTGTTTATTAGATTCTACTAACAATGGATGACTGGTAAATCAAACAAAGAACGCGTAGGTATATGTATGTAGGTATCTAAGTAAATATATATCTACAAACACTCATTCGTCACAGAAATTTACTCGTAGGGAAGAGGCAATTTTATTGGTTTAAGACACCAATAAAATTGCCTTCTTCTTTCTTCCATAATAATTAATTATTTATTAATTAAAACTTTTTGGAATCTACACATATTAGTTATGTTCAAATGATTTAAAAAAACGTGCAATGTATAATATTCTATCTTATTTGTTACTTTTTAGTAAATATCCAAGTTTTTTTATAATAAACTATTAAGTTTCCCTAGAAATTTTAACTTTCTCAACTTATAAAATAATTAATTTTTTTTCCCGTTCGGGAAAACAAAAACCAGAAAAGCATCAAACGTTTCCGTAACGAAAACTGAGTCAAATCGAATGACGAACTTTGGTTTGTGTTGAGAAAATGTTCCCCCATACGTTTCGGACAGTTCTCTTTTTATAAATATTTGGGTTCTATGAAATTGGTGATTATTGCACACTGTTGTGTTGTGCAAAACTCCTGTAAGGCTATTGTAGCTTCAGTTTGTTACTTATTTATAACGTGTCTTCAAAACTATTTAATTATCGCTACTTACTGAAATGTTAGTGAATTTACAGCGATTTGAAGATTAAAAGATAATATTCACCTGTCTTATCTCATGCTTTCATAATCTTTTATAGTTCATATCTAACAATGTTTTATCACCATAAGTAGATATTAATAACAAATAATAAACTACGGACAACTAACGATGGATCATGTTGCACGTGTGGACACAGTACGGTGGACCAGAAGAGTGCTAGAATGGAGACCCAGGGGAACCACGAGAGGAAGAGGTCGTCCCCCATGATTTAACAACATAAGGACCTTTGCTGGCCACAAATCGATGAAAAAGGCTAGAGATAGAGAGTCGTGGAAGATAATGGAGAAGGCCTATGTTCGAAGGCGGACAAACCAAGGGCTGCAATGATGACAACAATTGACTCACATATTCAGTTCGATTATATGTCTGATGGCTTCAAAATTTAGTCAACTGTTTTCCTTTAAAGAGGACACTTAAGAATGGTGGCGTAAGGTGTACTTAAGAATGGTGGTGCAGAACGAAGAAGTAGTATTAAGATTACGTAAGTACTACTGATGCATTGTGCGGGGTGGACTGTCAAAGTACCTATTTAAACTATGTAACTACAGTCGAAATTAAATGACTGCTTCATCTTAATAGATTATTTTACATATAGATATACATTTTAACATTTGCAAAAATGATTCTTTCCAATACGAGAATGTTCCTCTCATTGATAAAGCAAGGCTGGTCTATAGCGTAAATAAGTAAAAGGTACTAGAAATTTTCGAAAGGTGATCATAAGGTTTGGTAGCTTAATTAGGAGGCGCCTGGTATGAAACAAATACAAGTAAAATTTAGTGATCGAATGACAGCGTTACGTTTTTGGTTTGCAACCTATTGCTTTATACCTATACTAGCGGCCCGTCCCGGCTTCGCACGGGTGGACAAAATTCTTTAATTTTTTTCTAGCATTCAATATTTTGACGACCGTTTGGTGCAACGGTAGCGATCCCGCCATTCGCACCAACGGTCCTGGGTTCGAATCCCGGTAGGGGCAGATGTTTTTATGATGAATTCGAGCATTTGTACCTGAGTCATGGGTGTTTATATATATTTCTATGAGTATTACATATCTATGTATCATATATGTATGTCTATCCGTTACCCTAGTATCCATAACACAAGCCTTACTGAGCTTACTTTGGGCTAGGGTAATTGGTGTGAATGTTAGAAATATTTATTTATTTTTATTTATTTATATAGCCTATGACACTCAGCAATAATATGCCTTACTATTGGTGAAAGAATTTTTAAAATCGGTTCAGAAGATCCCGAGATTACCCCTTACAATTGAACAAATATACAAACACACAAACTTTACTTTTTTATAATATTATTATTGATAACCTATTTTGAACTTTTGTTTTATTATTATCTGTGCCTGTTCAAAGACAATCGTTCGTAAGGAGTAAACTCCAGTCGTGCATCGGAGTTGACACACACTTTTTCTCGTTTATTTTAAGTTTCAGAAAAAGGAATAGTACCTACCTGTCATTTTAATTGCTAATATAATGAGACTAGCTAATCCGGCCTCGCGTTGCTGGTATAACGCGTTGCTATGGTAACGTTCACTGATTATTAAAACTGTTATTCTTAGGCTTATGGTAACTATATATGGTAACAAACACACAAAGTCCTTATTTTATATAGAAGAGATAGTAGGTGGGTAGAGAAACTGACTAATGCATTAGAAATCTCGAGTTCAAATCCTTTGATGAGTATAACAATATGTTTCTTAATAGTGTTAATTCAAGCAGGTAGTTAGCTACGTATTTAATACTTATTTTTGTATTTTATCCGTTATTTAATTAATATTGTAAGGCCAGCTGTGCTTAGTTAGCTATCAGCTATTACTTGATTAGTTGTTTTTATGTAGAGTCTGTACTTTAAAAATGTTTGATATAATATGGAGCATAGCAAGCTGGTTGAGAGGTTGTTGACACGAATTCCATAACTTGTTAATGTAACGGGTATACGAAAGTGTATCTCAGAGAGGCGATTTATTTATTTCCAAGATAAATCGCGTTAATCAATATTTAATTAAAGCAAAGCTTAATAGTACGGTCTTTATTGTGTGGTTAGATTAAAAAAAGTTTACACTTTAGTATGCACCTCCTTTTTACTCCCTGTTTATGTTAACTTTGAAAATAACACATAAACGCAGTCGGGATTTATAGTTTTTTAAATTATCGTTTTTTATTTTTTTAGCTTTATTATTACATGAGTCGAGCCGTTCAGGCTGTAGAGCGTGCCAAACATTTGAATTTGGCGCCAAAAATCCACCATTGTGTTTTTTTATTATTTTGATATATGTGTATATGTTGTCAGTGTTACTCTCACAGTAAATACGAATCTAACGAAATCAAAATCAAAATAACTTTATTTCATAGGCCCTTGCGGGCACTTAAAATCGTCAATTTTACAGAATCAAAAAAATATTCTTCTATAATAAAGATAGCCCGTGCGCTAGCGGCAAGTACATACGCGGAGTTGATGCCGCGCATGTAATCGCCACGAGCGACCCGATTCCGAACGTAGGGGCTAACATGAGAAGAATCGGGCAAGAAACTCATGTGCCAAAACTCTTATAAAATCGCCAAATGTCTTACAAATTGTGTATATTACAAAACGATTCAGAACGACACCTCTCAAGCTAAAATCCAGCGAGCCATTCTCTTCTTACATTTTATAAATAATTATATAAGAATTTTAGAGCCTAAGCCTAGCCCAAAGTAAGCACTCTAAGGCTTCTGTTGTGGATACTAGAGTATAGATATGACTCGGATACTTACTCATGCTTATCAGACACATATTTGCCCTTTCCGGGACTCAAACCCGGGACCATTTGGCTTCGAAGGTAGGATTACTCCCTCTCGACCAAACCTGTCGTCAAAATACAATATATAACAACAACCACAAGATCATTGTGTTTATTTATTACCTGGAAAATTACCTAAAACCATCGTCATCATCATCATTGACGAATGAATGAGTGGAATTAATTAGTTTGAGCGATAAATATAACTGATTTATTGGCAACAATAAATTAATTGTTTTTTATTTACGTGGTTACAAATAATGTAATCACTCGTTTTGTCGTTATCGAATGGCACTAAAGCACGTGCAATCTGTAAGAAAACAAATAATAATTCTTCGCAATGATCTTAAAAACTGAAAAAAGATCTTATAAAATAAAAAAAATATAATGATATCAAAGATTTGAATACGCCTTTTACCACAAGTGAATGTTGTTTCGTCTAGTTCAATGATCATTTCGACACTTCAACTGTTTTTAATTAATAGCTCAGCTTTATAGCTTTATTTATCAAATAAATAAAGTGATAGTGATATTTATAAGTTGTTGCTTATTAATATCACTAATTTGTTTTCAATATTAGCATCTGAATTTGAAATCGATTGATCGTAATTCACGATATAACTTAAACAATAGCTTTTTTACTGTGCCTGAGGATCATTTTTGAGGCGCAATGGCATCCAACTTGAACGTAGTTATTGCAAGGTATGTTATTTTTTTAATGAAAAAAACAATCAAGTACTTACCTTAATAATTGTGTGACACTGTGACAAATAATCTCTTGTAGATCATATTTAAAAACTACCATAAATTTCGGATATACATGAGGGTGATGCGGGTCACCCTCGTGATGATCTACTGTTATTTTTGGGACAGGCTATCCCAGTTGGAGTCTGTCCATAATTGACACACATAGTAGTAGTCAATTACGGAAAAACTCCAGATAAATCCATCTTTTCAGCTTCAGACTCTGTTATTTAATTACTTAATATAAACTCGGCGTCAAAAAAATCGCACCTTATAAAAATCTTATTCAAAAATTCCTAAACCTTATATAGAGGATAGTGTTAGGTATCATTAGAAAGGTAACAAAAAGGAGCATCAAACAACAATTAAGTGCAATCTTTTTTTTAATTAAAATTATACAAAAAGCATAAAAATTTGAAAAATAATAAAAAATCTTAATTAAGTCCTAATTAATAATCGATAATTTACAAAAAAAATGTACAAAAAGTGTCTTAAAATTAACTCAAAATCTAGTGTTACCCCCCCTTGCCCTGATGACGGCTTCCATACGGTCCCTCATAGACCTCACCAACTTCAGGAGCTCTTCTTGAGGGATAAGACCCCATTCTTCAATCACCGCGGTTTGGAGTTCCTCTAGAGTCGAAGGAGCCGGATCCCGAGATCGAACCTTACGTTTAAGATGGTCCCAGAGGTGCTCTATCGGATTCAGATCAGGACTTCTCGCTGGCCACTGCATCACAGGAATTTGGGACCTCCGCAGGAAGTCGTTCACGATGGCTGCAGTGTGTGCGCGAGCGTTGTCGTGCATTAATGTGAACCCCTCGCCAAAAGATTCGGCAAAAGGGACCACATGCACATCCAGGATCTCTGTGATATAGCGGCGCGCAGTCAGCGACCCTTGTCCGCGAGCACCTCCGGTCCGGGAGACGCAGACCAGGTCGGTTTTGCCGGCAGCCGACATACCGCCCCAGAACATGCAGGATCCGCCTCCATATTCCACCGTCTCCTGGATGCAGGCTTGAGCGAAACGTTCACCCTGCCTCCGGTATACTCTTCTTCGTCGGTCGTTGCAGAAAAGACACACTCGTGTCTCGTCTGAGAAGAGAACAGCTCCCCACTGCTCAATGGTCCAATCGACGTGGTCGCGAGCAAACTGCAAGCGGGCTCGTCGGTGCGCTGCAGTCAATTTTGGACCTGTAGCAGCTCTGCGGGCTGCTATGTTCTTCTCCTTCAGTCTTCTTCTAACCGTGGATACACTCACGGTGCGTCTGCGAACTGCCTGGAGCTCCTGTTGCAGCTGAACAGCGTTTGAGAAGCGATTTCTCAAAGAGTACGACACAACGAACCGGTCGTCTCTTTCCGAAGTGCAGCGACGTCTACCGGACCCATGTCGCCGGATATAGCCACCGGTCTCTAAAAAGCGCTGGTAGACTCTACGAACCGAAAAACGGCTCAGATTCAGTTGCCGGGCGACATCACACTGCCGCACCCCTGCTTGCAGTAGTGCAACCACTTGAGCGGCCTCATCAGCTGTAGTGTCCATTTTCCAGATGTTCTTTCTTCAGTAAAATCAGTGCGTGTGTCCCCTTCAACGGTTTAATAGCGAATGACCCACATTGAACCCGTGTTGACCTCTTTATACCCACAAAGTTAGCGCAACTCGCGACTCTCCCGAGCAGCAAAATTTCCTTAGAATTTTTGTGACCCTTTATTTGTTGCTTTAGGTTTTATTTGATAATGAAAAATAATGTTTTTTTATTAAGTTAATTAAGTAACCTTTTAAATAAAATTATAATTAATACGACTGCATGTGCATATCCAGAGTTAATGCCATTTGAACGTGATTTTCTTAGAGGTGCGATTTTTTTGACGCCGAGTGTAATTTTACGCATAAAATCTTCGTCTTCAAAAACAATAAAAAATATCTCGTAATTACTGGACTAAAAATATTAAAAAAAAATACAATTGTTTAAACATAATAATTTTTTTTTGTTATTAAAAAAATGTTTTCGTATACGTATTTTCTGATTACATACCAAATCAAAAAACAAAAGAAAATAATGTTTATTCTAAATAATTATCTTTTCTTTCAATACGTTTTAAATGTAAGCTAATCCGCTTAAGATCATAAATTATCATTTTTAGTCTTGGCAATCCTATGACTTACAACTTAAATAATATATACCTATTCATATGACATTAACAATTATTTAATTGACATAATGTTAATATTCACTTCATTTTATCAAATGTAAACTGTAAATTATTAACGATCTGTGTGTTATTATTATTATATTACGAATCTTGTCTATTAAAATAGATACGAAATGACGCCATTATACGGTACGCACAACAAACGCACTCTGTTTATCTATTGACCTTATTAGTATACAGTCGACAGCATATTATCTATCAGTTCATTATATCCTTGTAATAGAGATGCTTTAATTTTTAGGGTGTATAGCTTGATATTTTGTCCACTTACGCAGATAAGCCGACATTTCATATTTGTATTAACGACAATTTATTTTGTTACATATACAGGTAAAATAACCTGTAAACAGTAATACATGTATAATCCCGTATGTAGTAGATAGTGTGTCATGCATATAAACTCGGCGAAACTATAACTAAGTCTGCAAAATAAGATGGATAGCATGCTCTCATTAAACATAAAGGTTACAATTGCATTTCAGTTAATATTTGTACGATATACTTAACAAAATAATAAATAATTTCTGAATTTAGAACCTTATCACTTACAGGATAGTAGCGTTTGGTTAGACATTTCAAAACGTACAAACAACCCTCAGAATTGCGTTACATTACTTCTCTTCTCTTATTTACGGACAACAGCACGTCAAACGACCACAAACTTTCATATTTTCTTAATTGTTATTGAACTTTATATGTTACAGCTGTTATCAGCTTAAAGTTAAAGCTAATGCATGTGTCATGTAATGAGTGTGTGATCCTTAAGAGAAGTTGTACCTGAAATGCGGTTTGTTCATCATCACACATTATGTGCACCAAAAACACAGAACAACCGCTGGAACAATCTTCTAAATCGGTAGAACAGCATGTCTCTAAATCAATTAAAGACATAACAAAGGAACAAAATTATAGCGATTGTAGAGTTCTACACAAAAAATTATCTTACCCTATATCAATGTGAAAACCTACGTTACAATAATGCAAGATTGCACACACACCTGGCAGATAAGGATTCCATAGACTTGGAAACGTTCTTAAGCAGATTAGCTTACATTTTAAATGTAATTAAAGAAAAGATAATAATTTAATTGTTTAGAGTAAACATTTTTTTCTTTTGTTTTTTGATTTGGTATGTAATCAGAAAATATTTGTGAACATTTTTTTTATAATTACAAAGAAAATTACATTATGTTTAAACAATTGTAATTTTTTTATATTTTAAGTCCATTAATTAATTAGAAATTATTAGTAAACAATTATTTTTACTAATTACAATGAAAATTAGGTCATGTATAAAATTTATATTATTTGTTCCATTGTAATATCCGGAATCAATCTTGAGTCAAACATCCGTCCTTTTTCTTGCGATTTCCGGTCAAACGGTCCCCCCCCCCCCCCCTTCGTACTTGCAGCGCTAATGCTGCAAGTCTTCCAGCACTAAACTGGTCAGTAAACAAAGTAAGGATTTTTTTAAACTAACGAATCAACCAGACAAGGAAAAGGCAAAGTGAAGTCGCCAAGACTACTACAGCCGACAGCTCACCAAATCACATTGTTACAGACCCGAAGCAGTTCTGTGCGACATGAGATGGTGGGTCTGTGCTGCTACAGGCTGCCTTCAAATTCATCAGGACCCAGCATCTCATTTTCTGACGACAGACGCATCGTATGTCGGCTGGGGTGCACAGCTGGACGAGACGAGGGTTTCCGGCCAGTGGACAACTACTCAGCAGATGTGGCATGTTAATCTCAGGGAGCTTTATGCTGTCCATGCAGCCAGTGGCGGATTACCCCCTAGGCACACTAGGCACGTGCCTAGGGGCCCCGGTGTAGAAGGGGCCCCAAAATGTTAAAATATAAAAAAAATGTAAATATTAAATTTTTATTTAAACAATATTTTCTGATTTTGTATTTATTCACTCAAGAAATGAGTATTCCACAAAATTTGAGGGGCAATTTGTCGATAAAAAATGCTATAATTCACCCCATTAAAGGCTCCGACACTGGTGACGGGACACATTGAATAAGGGGCCCCCCAAACATAAAGTGCCTAGAGGCCCCAGGCGACCTTAATCCGGCACTGCATGCAGCGATTCAACACGAAAGGTGAATCGCTGCATGGACGGTGATTTAGAATGCCAAGATCCTTCTGTTGACAGACAATCACTCTGTGGTGTCTTACATTAACAGAGAAGGTGGCACCAAATCGACAGCTCTCCTAGAAATGACGCATCAGATTGCAGAAACATTGGATTGGACAGGCAGATTTGCTTTCGCATTTATAATATTATAATAAATAAGGTTTTACGTAAATATATTGTGTAGGTAACTATTAGACTAAGCGTAGAACTATTCACATAACTTTTATACTTTAAACGGAAAGTCCGACTTGAATAATTTAAAACAAGAGCTAACATGTACGTTATTAACCTTTATATATCAACTATATCCAAATATAGTTGGATAATAATTAATATCATGATACGAATGTATGTCTATTCTCGGGTAGAATGTTTTGATTGACTAATTTGAATAAAAATCGGTTATCGTGTCATAATCAGGCATATTGACTCGCGGAAATTTTTGTGGGTAATGGTGGGTATGAGTAGGTACTATAAACATGCAGTTATTTTCTTTTAGGTATTAACAATAGTTCACGCCAAATAACCACTATTACAGGCAAATTTTTAATACAATTGGTAATTGATTATTTTAAAACTTTAATTAATTAATAAATTAGAACTATTGACAATGTTTCTCTTTATATCCTGAAAATAGGAGTATTTGTAGGAAATCATCCCAAACTATTCCAGAAACCCAAAAAACTTTTAGTAGGTACTCAGTTGTGATAGCAACGAGAACCACTAGATTGGTTTCTTCATGGCCATACAAATGTAGGTATAATCGAATTCCGAAAAACTTAAGACTTGCAAATTAATTGATTATAAAACCCTTACGAAGTGGCTCATTGATCATGTTTTTACATAATCATAAGCCATTGTTTATAATATTCCCTAACGTTACAGGCGTATCTCATAACAAGTGAAAAATGACTTTAATAGCAAAAGCCAAAATGATCGTGTCCATATTCTTTTCATCGTCGCAAAGTGACGTTTCTTCTACTATTTTAGCAAAAACACGAATAAAAACATTTATTGTCTGTACTGTATAGTTACAAAAAAATAAGTTCATTTGGGTCAAGTATTCTCATGGTAAAAGATATATGATGAAGTAAAATATTAAAATCTTCTTAAGAACTATGACTTGTATTTCCTATAGGCGGAAAAGTTAAAAGCATTTGCTAAAGATTAAAAATAATAATAAAATAATAATTTCTTTATTTGTACTAGTGTGTAGTATGTAAGACGCTGAGTAAGTTCCGAGAGAAAACTAAAAAAGTCATTCCAGACACATTAAAGAAAAAAAACGGATAATTGTTTAATTCTAATAGAAGCAAAGCGTAGCACTATTTTTGCACAATGCAATGTACGGACAGTAGCACGCATCTTGCCACGAACTGTCGAGTGTTCTCATTCAATATAACGTAAGCTGAAAAATGATTGGAGAAATTTGACAGTCTTGTTTATTTTGATCGATATTTATTTTTGTTGACATTGGTGTAATCTATTGGCTTTTCACTATTTTCATAGTAAATGGGCATTTACCAGTGCGTTTCACTTGCCATTGTTCTCATCATACGTTTAACACCAATTATTTCAGAATTGGAGATCATGTCCTCTACACTTATTATTATAATAAAGCACTAAATACCGTATACATGTACATTTACATGTATATTTAATAACTTTAACAAAATATGAGTGTGGGCGATACAAAAAGTGAAACGGAACACATTTTTTTTGTTTGGATGTATACGCTACTCCCCGAAATTACTGAACGGATTTTTTGGCAGTTTTCGCAGAATGACTTAGCTCAGCGCAGAACAACTTATAGGTTTTGTAGGCAATAACAGTGAAAAATGATATAAATGCAAAATGTCTCTAAAAGGGTCGAATCCACTTTAACCGGACTTACGTGTTGACCGTGATCATGGTATGACTTAAGTAAGGGTCCCCACATATGCACCTACCTTCCAATACATTAATCGGACATATTCCTAAATACGATGAAAAAAGATTTTTTGTATTAATTTAGTTTATTATCTCTACTTTTTTGTAAACTACTGATTCTACCTTTCGAGAAGAACTAGCGGAAGAAACACTGACAGACGGACAGACTTCAATTTATTATTTATAAGAAGAATTCACTAAATAAATAAATTTCGGTCAAATCACAACAATTATTTAGTCCAAAACTCAGCTGAGCTTGTACACTACCGTTGCACCAAGCGGCACCAACTACATCACTAGGTCTCGAAGTGTGTTTTTGTTTGAGATATTATTTCATTGATTACCTATGGGATTCCAAGCGCAGAAACGCTCCAATCTTAATCTCTATTATAATTAGAATGTTGCTTAATCTCAATGGCCTCGCGTATGATTTGTGGTTCATCAAATCTAATATAATATAGTGGTCGGGCCCTTGAAAAAAATGCTCACACATTGCAATCTTATTATCGCGCCTACGATTTATGTAGGTTACATGTTCTTTAACACGAGACAAAATTTTTTTTTTTATTTTATATATTTAAGGAAACATACAGCATGTTGTAATACAACATAGACCTTAGAACTAAAATAGTTCATTAGCCTAATTGGTTTCTAAAGCAAGCTAATACATTATTTTATCTTTTACATATTTACACTATACTTATTATCTCTAGTATTTAGAAGTGAAAAATTTCACTCACTTAAGAACCTCTCTGTTTTCGTTTGGAAAGTAAAAATTGTCAGTGTGTTTTATTCGTCCTAATGGCTTGAACCCAGATACGCCGGATCCGACGGATAGTAAAAAAGGAGGAAACTACCAACCCTCTGATGTCAACGTCGGCCACCTTCAACGCGACCTATAGCATATGTTTGTCAAAAAAGCCTCATTGCAGCGTCACCTACTGGCTCCATGTTACGTTTCTAGAAACGATGAAATACAGATGTTTTATTTTGTCAAATGATTTAACACTTAATTACAAATTTCTCACTTCATAACAAGTAAATGAAAATATTTTTTTAAGCAAAAATAAAAGAACAACAACTGAATAGTTTTTTGTCTATAGTTAATTGTAAGTAGCATGTCCACGATATTTTTATTACAGCTTTACACCAGCGAGGCTTAGACTATATCAATATTTGACATTTTGCGAGATAAAGAATTCCATTCTTTGAAAAAAATCTTGTGCATTTCTATTTAATAGACACACTCTTTATTTGATATTCTATTCGCAACTTCACAGCACAGTTGTCTCCAATACGGGCTTATAACTGGCCAATTTAAGACAGAAACAGAATTTGAATCAAGGAATTCCTTTATAGTGCGTGCTGTTTGCTTTGAATCATTATAATGCTGGAATATCAAATGGCCAAAGGGTTAACGATAAGACGTTATGTACACAAGCATAAAAGAGACATAAATATGTAGATATATTGATATTTTTCTCTAAATATCGTCGCACATAGCTCTATGAGTCATAACAATAACAAGTTGTCACAGGGTAACTTTACTATCGATAGCTAATATAATTTGACTATTTTAAATTATTTGTAGCAATAATTTGCTATTCTTATAGTCACAATCTAGAAGGAAAACGAAAAATTCGAGATCAATGAAACTGTAGGTATGTCATATGTTAATAAAATTATTTATCTAAGAAGAGTGATATAATTTTGTATATTGATTTTTATATTGATACTTATAAACATTATAAGAGCGAAATGTGATGATTCTTTCACTTAAAAACAACAGAACTGTTTTTGATGATACGTTACAGTTAATTAATTGATTTATTTACTTGTTTGGTATACCAACACTTGTATTAAAAACATTAACAAAAAATAAAACGAAGCATTTCAAAACAGCCATTTATAGGTCCTCTCAAATAGACATGAGAATTACACTTAGGAAATGCGGGACGTTTTAAATACATAATATGTAAGTAGAATTATAAATATGTAAACAGATACTTACTGTTTTCTTACACATTTTTTTTGAACTTTTTATATAAGCTTTGTCGACGACCTTGCCGATATATCCGCCTGAAGACTAGTCCAAGTTAATTTAGGCGTGCAAAGCCACGCGGAAAATAAAAAACATAAAATAAAAAATTAATATAATTAATGTTCTTATGTTACCCCTGATTGAAAATATTACATTTCTAAAAAAACAAACAATAAAAAACAAGAGGCAACTTTTGCTTTTAAATTTAAATCGTTTCATAATCGTAATTTCCTGTACATTTGAATAAATTTTTTTGCTAAAACGCCTTCGTTTAGTTTTACTTTGCAATATACGAATGTTTTTTTCCTTAAAACTGTCACATAAAAAAATGTCTTTTATGTATGACGAATCTATTAGCATCTCATTTCTTAAAATCCACTGAGACTACGGAACTTGTTTAAATTAAGCATTTCTTTGTTAAGATATACATATTGTGCCAGAGAAAGAGTATATTTTGTAATATTGTGACAGTTGTCACCCTCCTTTGGGTAAAAATACGCATTTCAATATTTTTAAGAATGCCAATTTCATTTCTCTCAGACGAAAGAAAGGGAAATGTAAATTACGTTTAAATACTATGTCGTAATAGATCCCAATGCTGTTATTAATTCAGTTTCTAAAATATCTGTTATGAATCTTATTTACTTAATTATCCATTACATATTACTTCTATTAACGAATTTCCACATAACAACCACCTGAGGCCAAGGTAGCCTAGATCAGAACACAGAATATTTTAGCATAATTTTTTAAACATTCACTTTTTGCAATGAATAAATAATTACTTACTTATGTTGCTAATTTTGTAGATGTCTTAAAGTATTTCATAATAAAAATAATAATTCGATGCCGCATTCTGTTGTTGTAGAGTGCACAGTTCTGCACCATAAACGGATGAAGGTGCTATAAAATGTAAATTAAATTCTATGAAGTGAAATAATTTTACTTTTAAAACATGGAATCAGACCTTATAAAAATAATAAAATAGATATTTGAATTCGATTTTTATGTACCTAACTACGTTGTTGAAATTGAAAATGAAGCAAAAACTCTAGCCACCAGAAAACATAATATATTATGCGTCGTTCTTATTGGATTTTATTATGAATGATGTATGGTTAGATTATTAGAAATCAATTCTTATAAAAACAGATATATTCAAACTATGTTCAAAATAAACAAAAACAGATTACTGATAGATTTGAACAAGCAAGATAACGCAACATTCACGGACTCAAGATTCAATTATTAAATGAGTAAGTAGGTAAGTAGATAATCTATTTTCTTCAATCATAGCTTGACTAAAATGTCTTGTATTAATCTACATATAAAACTTCTAATACCGATAAATCAAAATACTTAAAATTTTAGAATGAGTTAATTTTTTGCAAGCTTTTTTCCGGTGTCCGATTGTACTAAAAATTTACATGCATATATAATTCAGGTGACAATTTCATATTTATTATTTATTATAACATAAAGCTGATCTGACGATAGAGCTGGAAGGGGGCAATTGGAGCTGTGTAATAAAACGCAACTTATAATTTTGAAGACATTAAAAATCTTGAGATATAAAACATATAATCATTAGGCGTAGAAATCATCGGCAAACGATATTAAGCTCCTGAAATTTATAGTTATTTTTTAAATAAACAAATAATAATAAGTTTGTATTTTTTCTAATAGATCGTTTATTTACCTAATATACCCTGTATAGAAAATGCCAAATCGATGAAAATTTCGGAATGCGTTAAATTTGTCGAATTTACCGAACTCACCTTTGTCGTATTTATTCCGGAAAGATGAGTATTCTAGAATTATAAATATCACTCCTAAATGTAGTTACTATTTAGTCTAAGTACCTACATTATGGATATGTTTAAGTAGATATTTAGGTACTAGAGACAAAATTCGCGGTTTTCTGGCAGGAAAGTACCTTTTTTTTTTTTCTTTTTTTTTACTTGGAGGAAATGCTTTACACATACTTCCGCCGCTGGGAGTGCGGCGAAAGTTATGTGGGACTCTCCCCTGCGTACCTACCTGACGATAAAAGCTCGTCAGGTTGGTGCGCAGGGGCCTACCCACTAAAAACTCCAAGATGTCCCTCCGGTCACCTTGGTGGCACTGGACTGTCGTACGGCAGAGCAGTGGCACCGGATGGGGTCACGGGAAACCTCGCGGACACTACCGCGGCCCAAGGCAGGAAAGTACCTAATACATCATCATAGTATGTTATTATTTATGATCTATTTTAAATTTTGTGTTTTGCACGATATTAATGTGTTCAAATTATCATATCAGTTGTTATAACAATCATCTAACTAAGTGTTCGTAAATCTGGAAGTTGACAAGTGAAATAAGTGAATTGACAAGCCGCGGGGATTCTGTTTGCGTTCTCTCAAGCAGTACCTACGTGAAAATTGTAGTTAATCCTCTGAAACTTAAGAAAATGATATATAATTCATGGACTTTTTTTTTATTATCCAGAAATCCATAACAATCTTTTAGTTTAATAGTAAGTGCTATAAAAAATCTTAAGTTTCGAAAGCTTTGCTAAAATCGACAAATGGTGCCAAAACTTGCTTTTTATTATTAAGATGAGTGTTAACTTCATTAGTTAAATAGTAATTAGGATATAATTTTTGTGCTATTCAAAACCATATTGCTTCATGTAATGTATGATATTATGTTGTGGAATGAATTAACTAATTTGGTCACCTAGATATTTTTCAATAATTTTGTCGATACAAGATAATATTGTTATAGGTCTATAGTTGTTTACATTGTCATGACAGCCTTTTTTATAAATAGGCCTTATACTGCCAATTTTCATTTTATCAGGATATATTGAGTATACACATGTTTATTAAATGAGTAATAATTGGAGAAAATTGTTCACGTGTGCTTTTAATGTCAGAAACACGAAATCTGTCAAAACCTGGAATGGTCGTTACGACCATACTTTTAGCTTTTTTTGTTTTGAAACAGATATTTGGATTATTTGTCTATTTTGTTTTTCATTTAAAAGGGGTTTGCTACATTGGATACTTAGATTTTTACGTTATTTCTAAATTATGTAGCAAAAGTATCAACTAGTGACTTAGTATCCATGGTCTTAAAAGTTTTACTAATAATTATTTCGTTTATTGATTTGGTTAATTTTCCGCATAGTCTATTTACTATTTGCCTAATCTTTTTTGAATCACGAAAATTGTAAGATATTTCATTTTTAATACTATTATTTCTTATCATATTTATGTACCTAGTTATTTTTATTTCGATATTTGTTATATAATAGTTAAGCCAATCTTTAAGCCAGATTTTGAGCAATTCGTCTCTCTCTTTACTTTGTTAGCTTAGGTATTTCTTTTGTTAGGTTTTTGATTAATTACATATTTGCAATTTTCATAAATATTTTCAAATTAAGAAAGAATAAATTTAATTACATCGTTTGGATTCTCGTGTGATAGACCCGGGCTCCAGTCAACAGTGCTTAAAAGTGAATAAACCTTATTGTTGTCTAATTTGGTTATAGTATTTGTCTGACAAGAATTATACTGCTCGCAACATATAAAAAAACCTGTTACGATGTGATCTGCCTACGCATTGTTTATCACCGCTGTTGTCGTGCAGTTTTTTGCAGTGCACCTTTTTCTTGTGACGATAATGCATTTCTTACACAAAGAGGTGACACTTAAAATGATATCACCTTTCTTCGATAATACGTACCTACCTATTCAAAATTCAACACTGATAAAACGTTGCACGGGCAGAAATAACAATAATTGCCATGAAATAATTTATATGGATGCCTAAAACGAAACATTATGATTGGATATAAACTTCATGTTCATTCTCTTTAATAAACTTGTTCGGGGTAGTATCTGACATTTTTTTGTCATTTACAATTGAACTTGAATGTGTAAGAACTAAGTAGGTAACACTAATGGTCATCATAAAAATGGGGGAGAATGGTCCATAAAGCCCTATGTTAGTTTAATCGTTAGATCTGTTTATAAGAGTATCCTTATTTTATAAACTTACCTATACTCAGCGGAAATATTTTCCGCTGGTTAAAGGTTTTCTTTCGCCTATTTTGTGCAGTCAACACCAACATTAACCTATACCTATATGTCAAATTTCATTAACCACAACTTAAGCGGTTGAATACTGATTGAGAAAAATTTATAGTAATTTTAAGTTCAGAACGCTGTTGTACATATGTAGTTCGCTGTCTGGTGTCTCCATAATAATAGATAAGAGTCACGTAGGGTACACACATTCGCCAGTGTTCAATCACGAAAAAGACCTCACTTATTTACTTATATCAACTTTCAAACCTGCAAATATTAAAGGAATAATAGTCCCAGGTGCTTTTGCTAACTTGTGCAGTACCTTACTTACACGTACGCCAAGTAACAAAATCATGCTATTTTTTTGTACAAATAAATAATTATCGACATATAATAATTCATGCAAAAAAAAAATAATAATTGCGAAGTAGAATTATAGTCCAAAAGGTTTATACGAAAACATTCATATCTGTCAGTTCAAATAAATTACGAAAGCTTAAAATTTACATGATTTTTTCTGCACACCGCATGTATGACGCACATCAATTAAAAATGTCTTTTTACTGTTTGTAAGTAAATAAGCGTAAAGGATACCTGCCGGTCAAGGGGTTGTTTGCCTCTTTTTTTATTATACTCGTACATTATTATTTAAATGGGTGTCTACAATATTTATCAATTTAATGCGAGCGGCCGTGTGCCATCGGTCGAGGTTTGCTTTGAACCGAGCGGACGGAATTTGAATAGAGTATTAATCGTAAAAGTCCACTCGTAACAATGTATTAATACTGTGTTTGACGAATACGAATAATTTATAATAAAACAAAACATATTTACAGAACTTTATTGCCGTTTCCTATGCAGGAAGATAAGAAAAGTATATTACAATAATAATTTAGGTACTTCATTATTTCCAATTTCAGAAATTACATATTTATACAAATCGATATCCAAATCAAAGTTTCGTGCTTAAAATAAATACATTTTTCAGATTTTTCAGGAACATAAAGACGCGTATTTCCTATCTACGTCGATAGTAGAGACATAATTCTTTTAAAATCAAATGTAAATTTATTTATTTTATCTTAACTCTAAGTACAAAACAGTGCTTATTATAGTTTAACAATTACACGTACACTAACATATTTTTTCGCTAACATTCTTTTGTTCTTTGCTCATTTGTCCCTTACTTATTATCTATAGTCATGAGATTACAACTTTAATTTCTATTAAATTACCGAGTAATCTTATCGTTAGCCCATGCTGCAAAACAGTGAAGCTATATAAGGTAAAATAACAACTTATTTAATCAAACAAAGTGCCCTTACAGTAGTAATATTGCATTTTTCTCTACAATACTTAGAGATGTATTTTATTGCTTGTACACAGTCAGTCTCGAAAATAACACATCAAATAAATGATATTTTACACAGATTTTATAAATCTTTTATCGATTAAATCGTACAATTAACGTTGACCTTAGTAATATTTGCTATTTTACAATTCATCCACTTAATAGTAGATCTTACGTAAGTTAATTGAGAAATTCAAAGATAAAACCAATTGTTCTGGAAATATATACAGAGTATCATCTCTCTTCATAGTAAATTTCTTTTTCGATTAATGTTATCTGAAATTTACCATTAAGTTCCTCCGCTTCCGGGGATATGTCTTCTTTATCTCTTTTTGCGTGAGCTTGGGGCCCTATCAATGATAATACAACTGGTAAAAACATTAATCCATTGAAAAGTCCAAAAACAATAACGAGAAGGAAAATTTTGAAAAATGATTTGAAAGTGTATGCTTTTGACATGCTAAGAAGAGATAATGACAAGAATGTAGAACCACCACCTAACAATACTGCGCCCCCAATAGATGTCATTGTTTTAAACGCTCTCTCCTTACGGGAGCCTTCAGATGTAGTTAAAAATGTATGGCCAATGTGAGCAGCATAGTCTACGCATAAACCTATAGCTAGCTCAAGACCAATACAACAAACTATATCCACTGTCATACCCCACCTCTGCATCCATCCGAGCACATTTACAATAGTTAGAAGCACACAAATAAATATCCAAAAACACATTTGCAAATTTGTTATCAAAACGATGGTACAAATCATTACACACAACAGAGCTAATTCTATATTTCTTTCAACTTCAACCGCAATTACCTCGTCAGTAACCCAGTTTGCAAAAGCTTTGGACCATACACTACGATATCCATCGTCAGTCTCAAAATGAGTAGATTTTATCATTCTTTTTACATTATTCATCGCTGGAATGTATTCTTCAGGCCCCTGAAATCGACTAAACTTAAAAGCTATCGAAGATGCCGTAATATTCGTGGCTGGAAGACCGCATTGTATAGGGCTCGAGAATTTAAAATTAATTTGGAATCTGCCACCGATAGGACTGAATAGAAATCTCGTTAAATAGTTATTAAATTCGTCGTCTAAAACCATCGAATTATTTCTCAAATCGCGTCCGTAATTTTTAAGGACATATTTGAGAAATGGTTCAACCCAATCTGTAACATCGGCAATATATGTTTGGTTACGAAGACCTTGGGTCATATTATACAGCCTTTGAAATTCATTATGGTAGTTCATTTTTCCTAGAAACACCATTGCAGGATACCCATGTTCGGGATAGTAATGATCGTGAGTGTGTAAAAATTTTTTATAATAAGTATCTTCCGGAATGAACCATTTCGGATCAAACTTCTGTTCTAATCGAAGTGTAGATTCAATACTGAATCCAGTCATTACTAAAGTGAATAGTATAATAAATGTCTTACCGGGAATGGTAAACACAACATTTTTGTAAAATGACGACAACATTTTTTGAAATATTGTTTCGTCATTTGATATATTTATTTGTTTTGAATGTTTATAGCAAAATATTACTCCATTACGATTAGAGTCTATCCTCTTTACGTCTAAGGTAAATACGGCTACATAAAACGTAACAGTATAACAAAAAATGAAAAACACTCCAACAGCAGCGTATAAACAAAACGACTTTAAAGAAGGCAAAATTGTTATAGCTCCAATGAGCAGAGCAACTATATCAGTAAAGGATGTGATGACGATTGATACGCCAGCGTGCTCTAACATTAGACCTATTCTGGTTGGAAGACTTTTCTTTGATTCTGCTGATGAGAGATTTCTCCAACAAGCACTCATAACAAACATGTCATCCACACCAAGACCCATAAGAAGAAACGGTAATGATGAATGTACTGGCCCAAAAGGAATACCTATAATAGAACACCAACTTATTGCGGTCACGTAAGCCATTCCAACACACAACAATCCAACACTGCCTAAAGTCAACCTTATTTCCAACCAATTAAATCTCGATAACGCAAATTGTATGTAAAAAAACATAAGTATAATGCCTATAAATAATTTATCTAAATCATGGAACATTGCCTGGCCACTTATGTCAGCAAAACTTCTACCTGCTTCATAGTAAATCTTAATCCCTGTAATGTTTTGAGCAATATTTTGCAAGAGCTCTAAATACTTAGCTTCCCACATTGCAAGTGGAACTGAAACCCAATCTTCAGTTCCTACTAGATTACCTACTTCATTTATATCAATTGAAGACATGTTAACTTCAGTATACCATGTCAGTAATATTGAATTAGCAGCAACAATACTACCAGATTCGTCATACTTAGCACCACCTAATAATTTAGTGTATTCTAAAGGATGCCCTGTAACAGGATTTATTTTAACTTTATTTAATTTTGTTATAATATCATGTTTCGTTAAATTGGATATAGATGCATGATCATTATTCCATATATCTAAAATATTATTTTGCAGACAACTCATTTGAAAACTGTTAAGAAAACTACAATAAAAATCATCACCAATCCAGAAAGTGGGGTCAGAATAGTCATTATTACTGGGATCGTTGATAACTGAACTATTATTAGCGTTTTCACTCGCGAGTTTACCAGATCTAGCATTTTGGTTCAAATTCATGAAATTCACTACTGGAACTTTGTAACATAGATTCTTCATTGAAAAAGACGTATTGTTATAATCTATACGGAGGGAGTTCACCTCATTTGTTATATTTCTTATAGCCAATAAAACTTTTGGATCCAATACATCATCAGCTGTAATTATAATTCTCTGCAATCTGAATCCAGTGCCGAAGTTATCTATGTACCATTTCGTGTCGTGGTAGAAATCTGAATCTGGAGGCACCCATAACTTCATGGGATTTTTTTCTATGTGAAATTGCATTAAACCGATGCAACTTATTAGTAAAAAGATCCATGTTAAGATAATGGTAGTCCAAGGGCGCCGGGCAATCACTACTCCGAGGGTGAAAAATATTTTCTCGATGAAATGTACAAATGTAGTTGATATGTCCTCCCATAATCTCTGCGGGGACTTGATAAACTTCGTCACAGGCATAATTTATCACGCATTTAACTTATTTCTAATGCAGCCACTTATCACTTTAAGCAACAAAATGCTTGTAGAAAAAGAGATTATAACTTAATTCATAAAATATAAGAAGGAGGCACTACATAGATTCAGGTAATTGAAAATGTTTAACTGCATTTTCTGTTACATAAATACAACAATCGCTAAACGTCGCCTCTAAACGCACAAGTGCATGTCCGCACGCTACCGAAACGAAATCATACTGAATGTTTGACGTCAACCAACATGACGGTTTCATACGCTCAGCTGACAGCTGTGTACAAAGAACACAAATCTAAGTTCGCGCAGAGTAATGATGATCAACATAAAGTACTCTGTGGTAATGAATGACAGTGACGATGGTATTTTTAAGTTGTTTCATAGGGCAAGGCATAGGTTGCAAAGCCCATACAGCCTAATCTTCAATAATTTATTTTCTTATTGTTGATAGTTGATAATAGTAGATAATGAAACGTCCATAGCAAGAAATTTTTGAGAGAGCGTCAACTTCTTCTGTTTTCTTTCAGTTTCTTAACGCTCGTACATATCCAAGAACTTTTATTGGTTAATATTTCTCCATTGGAACATACTAGCTTAAATCTAGTAAGACCCCGCAGAACATTTAAATAGTAGAATTTTTAAATATTCATGAACTTAACTAATAGAATATTTAAAGACATATTTATTATATAAAAATAAAAGAATATATAAACATATCCACTGGCATATTTAAGGGACCTAGTTCATCAAAGAGTAAAATAAGTATAGGAGTTTCCATTCCATCTATAATTGGACTCTGCGATATTTTGGCGGGAGTGGAAGCGCCACTTTGGTGGTTTTGTTTTTCTTGTTAAAATTTGTTTTGTAGTAGATATAAGTGTGTAATAAAGAAGGATTATTAACCATTGAGTGTTTGTGAACATACAAGTGGAAGCAGTAGTTGTCTTTTCTTGTTCTCTCACGAAGTCCACTGGGAGGTTTCAGTAAAACCACACACGTTTACTGAAACCTAGGGAAAGGGATATTTCACTGTTTATTTATCTATCATTCAAGGATCGGCTCTCATCATCATTCATCATCATCTAATTGAGAAAAGAAATTACTTAAGAACTGGCAGTAATGGATAGGTTACACAGTGCGAGCTGGCATGCGAGCTGACCGAGTCAGTTACTGAGGTGCAGCTACTACGCACGTGTGACCGCATCATACAAGTCACTGTCGAGTCATGTGCGAGTGTGACAGTTGCTCGTGTCCGAGTTACTTCAACATTTTTGTTTTTACTCGCTACTTGCCTTCCCCCACCACGCCACTTGCACGCCGCTCGGTCGTCAATTCGCACTGATTCCTGACCCAAATACTTCTTTCCTTCTTTTTTTGTATAGCTCTTTCAATTCTAAATATTTAAACAAAAAGTATTTTCGTAACCACTTTTATTGTGGTATGTACTGTGATTAAACGTGTATTTTGCGACAACATTGCACCAGAGATACAGACGAATTATGCCAGTACACTGGTGCAGTAGCTGTCTTCTGCGACGCCAGCAGTTTGCATAGTGTGACTGTGCGAGGCGAGTCGAGCTATTGTCATACAAGTACACAGGCACAGTAGCTGTCTACTGTCACATCAGCTACTCACACTGTGTATCCTATCCTTATGGCTTAGACCTTCCCCTGTTCCGAAAGAGACGAATATAAACTACTACAATGGACTTTTTGGCGGGAGCGCGAAGCGTCAATTTAATCCGTGTGTTTGGCAGAAAAAAGAGCTTGAGAGCGCTTGTAAGAAAAATGGCGATCGCTAAGCGATAATAAGCAAAAAAGCGGATTGTGTCAGCGCAACTGAAATTAGCAAAGGTTTCCAGGTCGAAAACTGTATAGTTTGTTTTTCAGCGCTGATAAGCGCTCGCAAGTGCTTTTTTCTGCCAAACACACGGAATGGTTTTGGTTTTCTTGTTAAATTTTGTGTTGTGGTTGATATTAGTGTGTAATAATGGTAGGTTATTAACCACTGAGTGTTTCTGAATATGTATAAAAGTAATACCATTGTAAGATAACCAGAATATATTTAGAGAACTAACAGAGAGTTTTCTTTATATTTTACATTAATTGACATCACTCTATAAACAAGCTGTTGGTAAGAAACCATGTAATAAGGCTTTATGCCTTCACACCCCCACTACTTTGATAAGCCCTAGGCGATTATACAAAGTTTCCAAACGAGGCTTGAACAGTGGTTTTGTAAAAACTGTCTGCTAGTTGAAATTCTGCTTATATCTGCTTCACTGTCAGCTCTTTATTAGTCACACATTCTCTTACGAAGAAATGCCGTAATTCAATGTGCTTTGTTCTGTTTGTTCAGCACTCTCATTATCGACATGAAGAATGGGTGGAATTTTCAAATCTGTTAATTCCATCATTATTTTCCTTACCCATATTATTTCTCTTGCGGTTTCACTTGCAGCCATTACTTCCGCTTCTGTTGTCGAAATGGCAACTGTGGATTGCTTCTGGCTTTTCCACAAAATAGGTCCAGAATATATGCAGATCATTCCAGTTGTAGAATGACCAGTAGACGCTCCACCAAGATCGGCGTCACTGTAACACTCCAGTGTGTCATTACCCTTAGTAAATACAAGTCCATTGTCAATTGTTCCTCTAAGATATCTTAATATCCTTTTTACTCTCTGTATATCTGACGATGATGGATTTTCCAAGGTGCGTGACGCAACACTGACTGCGTATGCAATATCTGGCCTTGTAGCTACTGCCAGATAAGCCAGCGCACCAACTGCTTGTCTATAAGGAAAACTAGAACGATTGCTATTCTCTTCTTCCTCATCTTTTATTTTTAAAGCAGGTGTTGCGACAGGCTTACAATTGGTCATACCGAATTTTTCTAAAATCTTAGTTATGTATGCTTTCTGGCTTAAAGTTATTGAGCCATTTTCTTGCCTTTTTACTTCTAGCCCAAGAAAGTATGATGCAGGTTTTGAAGTAATATTAAAGCGACGTTTCAATTCTTCTATGAAATCTCTACCAACTTCATCGCTTGTCGAAGCATCCAATCCGTCATCTACATATAAACTCACTAGAATCTTAGAAGTATGTTGTTTTCTTATATCCAAGCATGGATCCGCTTCGCTTTGTTTAAAGTTAGCAGTAATTAAGAAATTTGAAATACACGTATTCCAACACCTCGGAGCTTTTTTTAGTCCGTATAAGCTACGTTTTAATTTACAGACTTTATCTGTGCCATCACTATACCCTTCTGGCTGTTTGATGTAAATTTCTTGTTTAACTTCTCCATTTAAAAATGCAGTTGTGACATCAAACTGTTGCAGCTTCAGGTTTTCACTAGCAGCCACTCCAAGTAAAGCTCTAATTGTAGCTAATCTAGTAAGCTAACAACTGGACTAAACATTTTATCAAAATCTACTCCGAGAGAAACCTTTAACTACTAGTCGTGCCTTGTATCTTTCAATTGTCCCATCAGGATGCATTTTAACTTTATGTACCCATTTGGTAGGTAAAGATCGTCTTCCTTTTGGTAAATCAACCAATTTCCATGTATTATTTTCATGGAGGGAAGTGATTTCAGATAACATTGCTTTTACCCATTTATCTTTATCTGAATTTTTCATATCCTCCTTATATGATAGCGGTTCATAAGGCTTATCATCGAATTCATTTACTGCTGTCATTACATAATTACTAAAGCGCTGAGGTGGTGTAATTTTTGATCTGTCTCTTAGAGACCGTCCAGAATGCTCATTATGAACGCTAGGCTCCATTTCGTTACTAATGTGATCTTGCCCAGCATCTACTGAAACTCGGTCAGGCTCTTCAACGTTACGTTCATAATTAGTGCCTGTCTCGGGCTGGTTAATTTCAGATTCGAATTGTTCATGACTGGTAGAGCTGCCTTCTGAATCGTTTTTATTATCAAAATATACTAAAATATCTCTAGGACTATCTTTAACATTGTTTGATTTTTTATTTACATGTTCTTCATAGAAACTTCTATTTACAATACGTACATCTCTAGAAATAATAGTTTTATTTTTATTTGGAATATAAATCCTGAAAGCTTTAGAATGCTCTGAATATCCAACAAACATTCCGACTAGAGCTTTTGTAAAAACAAAATTGTCCATTAGGTCCTTTTTTAAGAACAAATGTTTTTGCACCAAACTTAAATAAGTGGTTGACACAGGGTTCACGTCCAACCCATAGCTTGAACGGCGTATTATTATTTAAGCTCTTGTTAATACTCCTATTTGAAAGATAATTTGCGGTGAAAATAGCTTCCGCCCATAAACTCATAGGTGCGTTAGATTCTATCATCATGCATCGCGCTTTTTCTATAAGAGTTCGGTTCTTTCTTTCAGCTATGCCATTTTGGTTTGGAGTATAAGGACATGACAATCTGCGTGATATACCATGACTTTTGAGGTAAGAATTGAAATTAAAATTTACATATTCGGTACCATTATCTGTTTAAAGAAATTTTATTTTATTTCCTGTATAGTTTTCAGATTCTTCTTTGTACTCTTTAAAAACCTCAAGCACGTCTCTCTTGTTTTTTTACAAAATACACTCGACAGTAACGACTAAAGTCGTCTATAAAGGTAACTATGTATTTATTCCCGTTAACTGAAGGTGTTTGTATCGGACCGTAAACATCGCTGACAAACATCATGTAATGTACGATCTCAAGTCTTTGAGTCGTACGTGGTATTATGGGGTCATTTTTATTACAAGGAGTTCTGCTAATTTTTGCTTGAGTGTTGGCAAGTTAAACAAAACATGTTGGAAGGTGTCTTTTCGCGCTCTCTCAAGAAGGCCACGAGGAGGTTTCAGTAAAACCCCACTTCTTTGCTGAAACCTAGGAAATTACTCAAGACCATAAAAGAAAGTTTATACTTACTTGACACTGGCTAAATGCACAAATTGTGTAAGCCATAAATAAAGAAAAAAAGGAAACTACTACAATACCATTCAATCAAGCTAGTGTGTGGCTAGTGTGTTAAAACGTAGTGATTACATACTTTTTGAGTGTGTTTTGCTCAGAACAATAACTAAAGGTGTTTTCTTTGATTCTTGAGGTTATGTAGGGATATCTTGTGAGTTATAACTTGGTAATGAGCAATTTTACAAAAAAGTCTTATTTCACTGCATACTTACATAATTATTAATTTTTGACTTAATCATGTGGACGACTAAAACTTTTTTGACGAAAACTAAGCGTGGCAATATTTTAAAAGTAAGTTATTGTAATGCTTGTTAATAGAAAAGTATTTTTGCTACAAAAGTAAAATATGGTAGCTTATTTTTAATGTAGTCATAGATCTTACTGATACTTTATAAAATTCCTTATTTTAATATATATTTTTTATTATTAGGTTATAAACGGTAATCAAAATATTTATTTCTATTATGCCTTAGTTTGTATTACACAGTTTTCAATAATTTTAGATAGTGCGAGAGCATTATTTACGGGACGACCTACTCTGCGGCTCACATTCATGCAATGTATGCCCCCACAAAGATGACGAATATGTATTGGATTCAAAACCTGAGTCAATTTGTGCTCTTTTTGACTACCCTCACTATTTAATTCTTGATACAAATGTGGTTCTCCATCAAATTGATGTATTAGAGGAAGATGCTGTAACAAATGTGATTATTCTACAAACCGTGCTTGAGGAGGTTAAACACCAAAACACAGCTATATTTCAAAGACTTCTCGAGATTATCAATAATAAGAAAAGAAAGTTCTACTCCTTTGTGAATGAACATCATAAGTAAGTTACTTTATTTTTGTTACCCATAAAAAAGTATGTATGTTAAACTAAGTTTTGCTTTGCAGATTTTGGTAATTGTTCTAACATGTCCAATTTTATGTAACATGTCCAATATCGTAGCAAAAATATACCTATGGTTATAATTCCCTTGTGTGAATTTATACACACCTGGCTACTGTTTACCATTGCAAAGTTTATAGATTCTCAGTATTAAGGAGGTGTCAAAGCAGAGTTTCAACGAGAAAATATTATTATAGCTTACTATTTACAGCTTTAGGTCCTTATAATCTTTTTGCCATTTCAACTCCAGTTAAGCAGTACGAATAGCTCATACACATAGAAATTACCAATCGATATTGACCTTTTGTATGATACTTTCAGAGACACATATGTAGAGCGAGGTCCTGGTGAAAAGCAAAATGACCGGAATGATCGGTCTATTAGGAAGGCTGCTAGTTGGTATTCGTCACATTTGTCCATCAACAACATTGCAGGACAGTTTCCTCAGATCATTTTACTTACTGATGATGAAAATAATAGAAAAATCGCACAAGAGGAGGGAATTGTATGTTGCTCAGGTAATTTAAGATGCTTTGATATTGAATTTTTTAATTTTCTATAAACATTAAAACTGATTAATAAGCCAAATTAAATTCAATACCATATAATAAATAAGTACAGTTGTTATAATTTTCATATATTTTATGCACTTTCAATGCGATTTTATAAGAAAAATTATTATAATAGAAAAATACTAGAATAATTGACTCGGGTCACAAGTGAATTCTCAGGCGGGAATCGAACCAGCTGTCGAACTCTAACTCGTAGGCCAGCGTTGTTTCATCAATGAGAGCAACATCTAGGGAATGCGATCCCGCAGCAAAAATTTAATCCAGGTATTTGCAGGACTGAGAGATCTAAGTCCCGCAGGATCCTGGTATTTGCGGAATCCTGCATGATTCTGAAAGTCATTGAAAAAAGAGTGAAATCCTGTATCATAAATATAAATGCATAGTCGTAATGAGCGTAGTCATGTGAATACTAGTCCTGTGTAGGTAGGGGACTTCGAGGAGAAGGTGGTGGTGCCGAGGAATTAGAGGGCGACGTCGATACCGCTGAACCTGGTCGAGATTCCTCTCCTGGCGCGGAAAAGTTGCTATAAATCTTATGTTTAGATTTTTAATGAACATGTAAGCCCTTAGTTGAACGACCTGTGGTTTTAATAATTGATTTACTTGCATTTGACCATCTGTGAATCATCCGCCATTAAAAAGTATTTCCATACAATAACTGAACTGTCAAAGTCTTTATATTTATAAACAATGTTCGACATAACTGAACACTTTTTTAACTGTTTATAGTACAAGAAAAGTCAAATCGGCCTGATTAAATCACTAAAACAAATAAAACTAAGCACGTTATTAGGTTACGTCACAATTATAAATTATAACCGACGAACAATGCCTAAACAAAAGCTGCGCGCATAAAAGAAAACCACAGCCCTCTGGACTGTGGACGTGGGCTACGTCCCCGTCCATTATTGGCAGAAATCTTTCTCGATTCTAGAGCCGAATTAATCCCGCGGGATCCCGCTCGATTTATATGCGTGACTGATCCCGCAAAAAAAGTGCGGGATCCTGGTATTTCGGGATCCTGGTATCCCGGTATTGCATTCCCTAGCAACATCCTCTCGTATTCGAAAGAAACATTTTTTCAAAATGTTTGGGCAATCAATTAAGATGAAACAGCCATTTAATTTTATAATTTTCATATATTTTATGCATTTTTCAATGCAATCTTATAAGATAAATCATTATAATAGAAAAATACTAGAAAAAATTGTGAGAGCATTGGATTGATTCTTACCTGAGAATTCACTTGTGAACCGAGTTGATTTTTTCTAGTATTTTTCTATTATAATAATTTATCAAGTACAGTTGTTTTAGAGGTAGACAAAAAATAGGTCATAAGATTAAATAACTTGTTATTGTAGATTCACTTATTATAAACTTACTATGTTGAAAAACATGTATAAAACACCTTCTGATGTATTTAGACCCATTTTTTATACTGTAGCTACTAGGTTCTGACCAGCCTTTGTAAATAAAAACAAGTGTTGAAGAAAATTTACTCATGAGTATAACATGAGTTTGACAGATTTTTAGAAAAAACTACTCATTTTAAAAATTATTAATTTTTGATAATATAATTGACAATTGGTGAAATAATTTTTATGACATATAATAAGCAAGTAGAGTTAACACTGATCCTTGCTTTGACATATTTGAAATTTATCTTCATCTACCATTTCTTAATCTCTTAGATCCCGATGGTAGTAGTACTCTATGTTGCTGTATTTCATTTCCTTAATACAAGTTTTTAATTTGATATAAAATACAATATTAGATGTGCTTATTTTATTGTTACAGTTAAAGATTATATTGAAAATGTAAATGGATTTATTGGGCTTGTCGACAAACTATCTAAGAATGTCATACCAGAGAGTTGTACTAAAAACGCTTTGTATCCTGCTCACCTGACGCCGACACAAATTCACGCAGGAATAAGAAATGGAAAGCTCTACCAGGGCACATTCCATTCTTCAAGAGAAAACTTTCTTGAGGGTTCTGTTTCAGTTAACGGTTTTGAAAAACCTGTAAGTGTTACTTACTTAAATTATATCAGCCTTTAACATCTCACTATTTATCTAGAGAACTATGTGGTTAACAATCCCTGTATACTTACTGGCACCCATTATAAGTGCAGGGATGTTTTGTATAAACATCTAAAATATGTTATTTTAATAATTGCTAACATTAAATATTTTAAATCTTTGTCTGTAAGCCCAAAATAGCATTGGAGATAATAAAATATCCAATGGTATTGATGTGTTAACAGTACAAAAGTGGTTAAGATGCTATTTTGAAACAAGTGGACCAAAATATTTTCACACCATTTTATTATGATTTTTTAATTTTTTTCCAGATTCTACTTCAAGGCCACATAGGTATAAACAGAGCAGTTGATGGTGACCTTGTAGCCATTGAGGTATTTCCTGAAGAGGAATGGACAAAGCCAAGCGATATTGTTCTTGAGGATAAAGCTGACGATCCTGGAGATTTATTGGAAGAAGAAGCAGTGCTTTTAAGCTCTGCTAAACCGGCGGACAGTAGTAAAGATGAGATAACACCTACTGGAAAAGTTGTAGGGATTATTAGGAGAAAATGGAGACAATACTGTGGAATTTTGATGCCTAGTAAATTTCCAGGTGCTCAAGCTTTATATTTATTTTTGTTATCCTAATTAGCTAATGAATAAAATTTTATAAAATTCCGATGTAATGAAGCTGCTTAATATGTTTTATAGCCTTAAACATATTAGATAGGAGACCCACTACTGCCAGCTTAAGCACAAACAGGTTCATCTATTTTTATCTTAGAAAGCTTGTTACCAACAACCCTGGGGAATGGGATGTTGCAATCAAAGTAGTGACTGCAGATAAAATAGAGTGGGCTATAAAAAGTTTTAAACCATTCAAATCAGCAGGACTGAATGGGATCTTCCCAGCCCTACTGCATAGCAACTAGAACAGATGATAAAGTACCTACTCCCAATCTACAGAGTCAGTATAGCCTTCAGGTATACACGCAAAGCATTGAGTTGATGTTATAAAGGTGCTTAATGTTTTATACCCCTAAACATATTAGTTAGGAGACCCACTATCGCCAGGTTAAGGACAAACATGTTAATCTGTTTTTACCTTAGAAGGTTTGTTAGTGGTTTATGATAGTTGATGCATTTATATTGTCAGAACAAGCTCGGTGAGGTGCATAAGTTGCCATGAACGGCTATTAGCAATATAAGGTAATCCGTCAGTTATTTTTGGATTTCTTTTTACAAATAGTATTTTATGTATCATCGGAGGTTACATATTGACCAGCAACGGTGCCAATATAATATGCTTCAAGTATTAATATTTTTTTTTAGAATCGTAGGCTTTATATTAAAGAATACAGAAATATTTTACCATATTCATGTAACACCGTTAAATTTGGATAATTTTAGAAAATAATACCTTAACGTTTTTTAGGTGCAACTCGACATTTGTTCACTCCGGCTGAAAAGCGTATACCACGCGTTCGTATTGAGACTCGTCAGAGCGACATACTTGCTTCGCAGCGGATTCTGGTCGCACTCGATTCGTGGCCTAGAAACAGCAGATATCCTCTCGGCCACTTCGTCAGAGCTCTGGGACCTATAGGTACGCTAAAAAAGGATAATGTTGCGATGACATGTTTTCTACTTAGGAAATAGTAAGCCATTCCTTGACATAAACTCATTCAATTAAAGATTGGATCGAAAATAGGAGAGAATTTTTAGTAACTATGGCCGGGTTTCAATCTTCATCCACAACTACTGGTACTTTAACAGAACTGCAATTTTCATTACCTTTGCAGTAATGTATTATTAGAACTATGAAATTTCATAGTTATTTACAAAAAACTAGTTATAAAACATTAAAAAATACATTTTTTTACAGTGTGGTCAAATTAATAGATACAGCCTTAACTAATCTATACATATAAATAAAATTGGAGTATCTGTTGGTAATATTGAAATAACCTTTTTTACTACATGCATATGAATATATATACGGTACATACACTAAATTAACATTTTTTACAATTTTTGTCTGTCTGTCTGTTTGTCCCGGCTAATCTCTGAAATAGCTGGACCGATTTTGACGGGACTTTTATTGGCAGGTAGCTGATGTAATAAGGAGTAACTTAGGCTACTTTTACTTTAGAAAAATGCTTTAAAATTACTGTACCACAGCAACGCGTGGCTGGGTTAGCTAGTAATATATATACACTGTGTCACATTGAATTGACAGCAAATAAGCTTTGATAAGGAAAAAACTAATAATTTGATGCGACATAGTTCTATGGTGTATACAAAATATTTTTTCTGACTATCTGAGCATGGGTAAAGTTGTATTTATATTGCCGCCAGGATAATTTCCTATAGCCACAAGTCAGTAAGTTAAATTTATAACCAGTTCTATCTCCCCTTCTCTTTATAACAGTATTGATTTTTTTGAGTTAGCGCTGCAATTTAAGCTTTTATTATTTAGGTGACAAAGATGCCGAAAATGAAGTAATACTCCTAGAGCACGACGTACCTCACGCTCGATTCAGTGAAGCAGTACTAGCTTGCTTACCACCTAATGATTGGACAATACCGGAAGAGGTAAATATTATAGTTCTTTTAATTGATAGACAAAAGCTATTGACTATATGTAGACTGCTTAAATAAGTGCCTGCGCGGTACAGGGGCGCGGGGGTGGGGTTGAAGGGAAATTTTGATCAAACTTTTAAATTTATTGAATGAAATTAAAAATTTATTTTTCATTGATATTATTACTTCAAGTTTTGTGTAAATTTGTTTTTCTTGCTAATTGTACTTTTTTAAAACCATGTTGAAAAACCTCAAAAAATAGAAAAAAATGTTTAATCATCTTCTTAATTTAAAGGAGGTAAAGAAACGCGTAGATCTTCGTTCGATTTGCATCTGCTCCGTTGATCCTCCGGGCTGTACGGATATTGACGATGCGTTGCACGCTCGACCGCTAGATGGCGTGACTTCCAACGGTTTAAAGAAATACGAAGTGGGCGTCCATATTGCTGACGTCACGTACTTCGTGCGCCCTAATACTGCTCTAGATAAGGAGGCAGCGTCTCGGTCTACTACTGTATATTTAGTGGATAGGAGAATCGACATGGTACCAGGTGTGTATTGAATAAATGAGGATTATTATTTTTAGTTTTCACGGCTTCTTTAATTAATTGGACAAATCCCGGTTTGCGATTTTGAGTTTGTAATTCTGAGAGTCGTACTTGTGTATAGTTAATAAGCAAAAATTTGTTCTCGAACTTATTTTACCTGAGTGTATACACGTTTTAGATATTATTATATAATTAATTTGTACTTTAGCCTTTTTTGGAGGCCTTTACCCCTTTGTTGGGGGCACATGTAGGTTCCTGAATAATTGGAAAAGCGTTTTCTTGTCTGAAAGATGCTAATAGTGTGTTTATCTTACCTTTTATATTTCATATTTTTAGGTTTTGTGTCTAAAGCACTTTTACAGTGTGTTGTGGTTATTTGTATGTATTGTATTGCTACGTATATATTTAGTGCTATTAATAATAATCATTGGGCTACTTATATTCATTTGTTATTTACTTTATTGCCTTAGGGGTATTGTAATTTTTTTACTGTTGGCAACATTTTTTCCGAAAATGTCATAATCCAAGTCGGATTGTATATTTATAGATTAGAGTATTTGTTACAAGTCTATAGACATACTAAAAATGTTATTAAAACACGTTTCGCCGTGAAAATCAAGCCAATGGCGTTTCGTAATGGATGGTCACTTACAAAATCTTTGTAATAGAGTACTTATATTATTTATACAAAATTCGAGTAACATCCACAATTTCACGCAAAGTACTGTAGTTTTAGTAGAGTAGTAGTTTTGGATTATTCTATACATAACCAATATTCATGCAAATCCAACCTAATCTAGTAACCATTTATAAATTTTAATAATATGGGTAATTTAATATTCACGCTTTACAGTAAAATATGTCAAAAACTCCATAAAATTGTACATCTAAAAATATTTTATTGGATGATATTCGGTATTTATCGAATTCACGTATTTCTGGCTTTATAATTATATTATTACAATAATTATATTGAGACTATCACTCGTGTCTAGCGGATTTTATCCACACAGTTTTCCATATGTATTTGTATCCACGTAAGCTAATACAATGCCAAACATATGAATTTGCAGATTTGCTGAGTTCTAACTTGTGCTCGCTTCGCGGCGGCGAAGAAAGACTGGCGTTTTCATGCGTTTGGGAAATCGACGAGAATGCTAATGTTCTTGCCACTAAATTCCATAAAAGTGTTATAAAGGTAATTCAATTAAATTACTTCAATTTGTTAAAAATCAAGGTGTGTAAAATATATACATTTTATTTTCAATCTTTCGTGTGTGTGTTTTTCAATTAATTTAATTTCCTGTCAAGCTTGCGTTTGTAATATCGGATATTTTTTATTGTTCTATTCAAATAATCTTCATTAATTTCCCCATTGATGGAACACAGGCCGCCTACCTGTGATTGATTGCCCTTCTATGATTGTAATCACTTTATGGAGAATGGCTTATAATCCATCAGGAGGGCGCAGTGGAGATTGAAGTATAAATTTTTAGACAGCTATCTGACCTTCGCAAATATTGCTTAAGGGGGTATTCTAGTGTAGAATTTTAGGAGATTTTGGCAGAGCTGTAGAAAAAAGACAACCAATATTTTACTATCTATTTTTTATGGGTTATTTATTTACATTACAAAAATACAGAAAAAATAAAATAAAAAAAGTTAAACATTTTTAAAATGAGCAGCTGATGAAGTGGGTGTCTCAAAAAATTGGCACGTGATCATTTCAACCCTCCTAGCTATCAGAAAAAAAAGTTTATTAATGTAAAGTAATGCCGCTATGCCTGGAACTACTGAAAAATTAAAAAAAAAATTATAAAATGGCAGCTGCCTGAAAAAAAATCAATTTTTATACGACTTTTTTTTACTTTTAAGATTTTTTTAAAAATAGTAAAAATTGAAATTTGAGGGTGCGCATAGTTCCGGACGAAGACAAGTGTATAAAGAAGACTCAAAAATTTCAAGTAAATCGGTCCAGTAGAACTTGAGAAATCATGGATATCAGACATTACAGTCTATAATGTCTTTTGTCCGGCCGAGCCACTTTGGATGCCGCGTCAGCAAAATACCTGTCTCTAAAAATAATTTGAATTTGGGAAAATCCTTTTATAAGCATATTCTTAAATAGTTAAACTTTGAAGATATGGAAAATAAAAAATTTGTTTTTTTTAAATTTCTACACTAGAATACCCCCTTAACCTCCTCAATCATAGGTAGGCTGAAATTCTTCCAATTCCTAATTCAAATATTGTTTCAGTTTATTATTTTTACTCTAATAACTATTTTTATCAATTTAGTCAGCAGCAGCGATGACTTATGAAGAGGCCCAGATAGCGATTGACAATATTTCGAGGGACGACGAGATCGCTCAGTCGCTTCGTACTTTGAACGCGCTGGCTAAGAAGCTTAAACAAAAACGTCTTGATAACGGTGCACTACTGCTCGCCTCTCCTGAAATAAGGTTCCAGGTAACTGACGCTGTTAATACAATTAGTTTTATGTGTCCTTTAGCTCATTAATTGTTTTGATATATTAAGGTCATTAATAATGATTTTGTGACCACCCAATTGCTTTCTATAACTATGATAAAGTAAAAACGTTCCACGGCGCCATAAGTCACTGTTGTGGGCCCTGTTTAGTCAGCTAAGCATTACAATTTACTTGTATCAGTCCTGAGGAAACTTCTCGCCTTCGTTTTTAATCTATAAAATCTAAGAACACAAATTGTGTGTTTGTCTGTCCGCTCTTTTCCCCGCTCTTTTTCCATTGTATACGCGTTACCATAGCAACGCGTTATCAAAGCAACGCCTTACCATAGCAAGGGGTTACCGGGTCAGCTATTAATAACAATTATATTTCTCATGTTCACACTAATTAGACTAGTCTGAAATTAGCACTGTGATGCTGGTGGTATGGATATAAGGTTTACGGACATGCATTATTTAAGATACATAAATAAGTGATATTCATAGAGATAGTTACCCAAATATTCATCAACAATCAAACCCCGTCGCCCCTGTCGTGACCCATTTTAGCTAGTTATGATCCCCATTAATGTATCATTCTATTTCTAAGTTTTTAACGTCCATTAAAAATAAGCTGGACGCCTTGAAATCTCATCTGAAAGACGTCCAATGCGAGACAAAAACCTCCAACAAAACATGAGGGGCTTTGCCATAATCTCCACACTTGACGGGTTGGAGATCGTGAGAAAATGCTGCTGCCCATTTTGTGGTCCACGGGAGGTATATGCACGGTATTTTCTTTTCATCTAAAAAAGTGGCTTTATTATTTTATAGCACGAAAACATTTTTTGGGTAGTAGTAGATATATATGATTTTTCCAACTACAGTTATCGTCAAAATTTTTGTCTTTTTAGAAGAATTTAAATTTAAAAGAATTTAAATGTATGAACAATGTCTCTTTTGACTCAAAAAGAGTTCATGATTTTATATAATTGAATGAATAATCTTTATTTGCAACAATTTTGAGTGCATGATAAGATGCCCTTAATATTTATGATGCAAATATTTATTACATTTAATGGTCACTTTTCTAGGCTATATACATATATTATATTGAATGATATAAGATTTATCAATAATGATTATGACAATATATCTAAATACCAAAAAGAATAATCCCAAAATCGTTATTTTTTTATTTTAATATTCTTGGACTGAGTAAAAGCAGTTTTCAATAAGATAATCATGCAATTTCCGTTTAAATATACGTCCATCACACTGTCTTAAATAGTCAGGAAGTGCATTGAATATTTGTACGGCCATTGCGCAATGATTACGATGTGCTAAACTGAGCGTGTATTTAGGTAGAACTAGTTTATTGCTGGATCTTTGACGAAAGTATTTCTAACTTTGATATTGCTTTTGGTCAAATTCTTCGGAATATTTTTTGACGAAGGTGCATATTTGTTTAATTCAGAGACCCGTAAGTCGAAGAAGTTTATGTCTCTTAAACAGAGGGCAACACAAGTCAAGTCTATATGCACCAAATAGAGATCTTATACACTTTCTTGACTTCCGAATAGCGTATCTATCTCCGAGTAATTTCCCCATATCATAATTCCGTACTGTAGTACCGAATCTACGTGTGCATGGTAAGATAAGAGCAAAGTTTCCAATGATGAGATTTCCCTTAAACGTCTCAAATGAGAATCTACTCAGTTTATCCCAAAGTAGATATATATGATATTTCCAACTAGACTTATCGTCAAAATTTTTGTCTTAAGAATTTAAATGAATAAACATTGTCTACTACTTTATTGTAGTATTTAACTTTAAGTGATATTTCTCTTGTCCGATATGTATCAAATTGCATATATTTAATCTTTTCAATGTTTACTTTAAGATTGTTAATTTTCATCCAGTCAACAATATTGTTTAATGTCAAATTTATGTAGTCTTCATATTCTTTTATGCAAAGGCCCTTGTATTTTATTGGACCTTGCACTAGAACCGTAGTGTCATCCGCGATGTATATTGACTCATGTTTTGTTGCAGTTGGCAAATTATTTATGTACAGTACGAAAAGCAAAGGAAGAAGTACCTTGAGGCACCCCCAGATCTATTTGCCTTGTACGTCGATTTCAAAAGATTTTTTTTTCTATCTAATCTAATTACTAAGTTTCGATGATACTTAAGGATTAAGTGATTCTAGTTTTTATTATTTTATGTCTAGGCTGCAGAGTAATATCTTACAAAAAGAGAGGAAAGGTTATTTTTGCTTAGGCTTAAAGAAACACTATGATATGTATCATCAGCCTCCAGTATCATCAGTCGTCCTTAAGGACACCATTAAGTGTGGAGGAATAAATTATTCTGTTTTATCAGACACCACATGTCGAGAAGTATATTGAAAACTTAAATTTTATTACAGGTAGACTCAGAAACGCATGACCCCGTAGAGGTGCAAGCGAAGAAGATAATGGACACCAACTCTATGGTGGAAGAGTTCATGTTACTGGCCAATGTGAGCGTGGCGGAGAAACTTGCTGAAGAGTTTCCTCAGTGTGCGCTGCTGAGACGTCATCCTGCGCCCCCTCCTGCTAACTTCACCACCTTCCTTAAAGCGACCAGGCAACAGGTAACATTGGTTTATTACATTAAGGGGCTGTTTCACCACTTGCTGATAAAATCCCTAATAGCCTAATTGGAACTTATCTGCCAGATAAACTACAAATTTCCGTTTCGCAAGTTTTGAATAGAAATAACTGCTAGATAAAGTTGCTGGCAACTTATCAGCCGATTCAAGTAGCCGTTAAAGTTTTTATCTGGAAGTAAAAAAACTTAAAACTCTTTGAAGTGGCGGTAACATTAATAATTTTCATTTTTTGGTTTAATAAATACTACTTTTACTATTTTTACGTTAACAAATGTAGACTGCAGTCACGAGATGGATTTGTTTAAATTTATAGGAGACCATATTGATAAATATTACGAACATTATATTACACATAACATTACACTTATTACATTATATTAACATAATATTACATATATATATATTGTCAATTTGCAATTTTAAAAGTAATATACATTTTAGGATGTTTTAAATATATACACATAAAATAGAATCAGAGGTAGAAATAAACAATTAAAGATGAAAGAGATCCGCTACTCGATTCACGTTTCATTGATAAAACAGTTTTTATAAATGATGTGTTTGCGGACCAAATGCGGAATGATATCTTATAGGTTTCTTAATCCACAACAAGAGACTCAAATATCGTATTCATAAGTTGAGTCGTCAGTAGACTCTGATCACTCTGAAGAGAACAATGAAAGCGTTTTGCATACTAATAAAGCTCAAGAGGAGGATAATTCGAAAAAAAACCTGATATTAATAATCCTATAATTAAAAGTTTGTCGAGTTCTTGAGTAACCAAACATTTTTTATAATACATTGCAGGCAACCGATTTCGATGAAACGTTATTTATCTGAATTTTTTGGAAGTGGTCGCTCTGTTAGAACTCACTCATTATAACCGAGAAAATAATATTTCTATTAGAAAATTTATTAATGATTAGTAAAATTATTAAGATAGATATGCGTAATATTTGTCATAATATTGTTTGTAATTTGGCGTTCGAATTGCATCTCAGCTCTAATAGTTTTAGAGTTACGAAAAGTTAAAAAAATTTGCTGTTAACAGGTCATTTTTCAAGATCAATGAAGCAAGAGATAGGCAGCTAAAAACAGCATAAATAGTAATGTTCACGAGTAACGTACTCAACAATATGATATTCATGATATTTGGCATTGGGGGCACATTCTCAATACCCTATTATCTGATTTACCCTTTAAAAAAGTGAAAAATAAACACAGGTTGGAATCAAAACCACTTGTATCGCTATCCGGGCCGCTGTGGACATAACTGAGCCACCGAGATATTGGTAAATTTACCTGAGTAATTTTTCAACGCTTGTTACTTCTATAGCTACAACATGTCTTCAAATGGCTATTTCGAAGTTTGTTTTTCAGTTATTAGTAACTTATTATTTTGATGGGACTTGCTTCCTTATTATGCGATTTTATGCGTATATCAAAAGCGTGAAATATTACGAAACAGGACCTTATAAAGTTGCTACTTCAATATTTCATATTCATCAAAACTTAACACAGTGCCTGTCAAAAACTTATATACGATTAATAGTCTAATTTAAGCTACTTTTCTAACCGATATTATGATATGGTTTACTCCATACGGGTATTAACCGCCGGAAAGAGATAGAGTTGCGCCAGCAAATTAAAATAACCTAGGCGTTTTGTTTATAGGGTTTTGAGATAGACGTTTCTACGAACAAATCGTTTTCCAAATCGCTGGACGAAGCGATACTTCCTGATCGTCCATTCTTCAACGTTTTGTTGCGCATCATGGCGACGCGCTGCATGCAGCAAGCGGTGTACTTCTCAAGCGGAACGCTCACCCATCCTGAATACTATCATTATGGGCTCGCCTGTCCTATCTACACACACTTTACTTCTCCTATACGACGGTAAGTGACTTGATTATTTTCTATTTCTCCCTTCCTCCTTCGTCATACAATCCTTCTCGAAATGAATTGATATAAATTGGAATGAAAAATTAACTTTTTTCAAATGCACTTAAACCAAGTTATTTTAAGTCGTCCAACATTTTTATTATACCACTACGACCTCCCATTAAAGACGACCTTTAACTGACAAGAAAAACGGGCGCAAGAAACTCGGAAGCTTTAACAGAAATAGCGACATTTACATTTATTATTATTATTATATGTTGTCAAAAAAATTGACAATAATCCCCAAAAAATATTTTAACTCTGACACCTGAGGCCAAAGTATCATAGTATGATAATTTTAAAGTTCCAGAAGTTTGGGCATTGAGCTTATCTAGTCTATATAAACTACTTATCTCAAAATCTGCTAATAACCATATATTTTATTTGATCTCTTTTACCCCTATCATATCTACATAATTAATAAAATTGAAGTGAAAAGCCTATACAGTGGAACACCGGTAATCCGGACCCTGTCTAATCCGGCGCCCCCAGTAATCCGACATGCCTATCACTGTTGAATGTAGGTATACACAAACATTATCTTGGCAAATCTTCACTAATGTATTGTATTATGCTCGACGGGTGTTGTTTTGAGTCTGATTTCTCAGTTTGAATTTGACTACATTTGATACCCCTAGCGGCCTAGCGTGCGCTCATTGTTTACCAGTATGATGTATGTGATCTGTAATTAGTCGGTTTACAAGGTAGTAACTCTGTTTCAAACAATTCTGCCCTATAGGGGATCTTAGGGAGTACTCTGTAATCCGACAAATTCGATAGTCCGACACTGCCCTGCAAAACGCTTGTCGGATTACCGAGGATCCACTGTAAAAGTATATACACATACAGTACTTGTGACAATTTTTTGTGCCTTATCTCAGAAACAGCTGAAACTCTTACGATGGGACTCATTGGTACATGGCTGGGGTTATAAGAAGTAACTTAGGCTACTTTATTGTTTTATGTGTTTAGTTACGCAGACGTGATCGTCCACCGTTTGTTGGCGGCGTGCACGGGCGAGGACGTGACGCACGCATCGTTGTTGGACACGAAGCAAGCGGACTCCATATGCGACAACCTCAACTACCGCCACCGACAGGCGCAGTACGCGGGCAGGGCGTCCGTAGCACTCAATACACATGTTGGTATTATATCACTACATAGTATAAAACAAAATCGTCCTGCTGTCTGTCTGTCCCCTTGTGTGTTTAGATCTTTTAAACTGCGTGAGTAGATAGAGTGATTCAAGAGAAAGGTTTATATGTATTATACATTCATAATATAGTAGAGAAACACTTCACAAGGTTTCTAATGTGATGTCGTAAATTAACACATTTTTTGCGCTTACATTGTAAACGCTGGCTGAACCCTACGAGATAAAGCAAAATAATGTACTACAGTATTGTACACCTTAAAAAGGTCTACAATAATGTCTACAATGGCATATGTCTATCTCTTAGGGATAACCAACAATAATCATTTTTTATCCACTGTGAACGTTGTATATAAAGACAATCTATAGTATATTTAGTATCAGCATTGCACCCGTGCGAAGCCGGGGCGGGTCGCTAGTAGATAAATATAAACAAGATCCGGATTATATTTAAAAATATTAACTACAAAGAAACAGCAAGCTTTATAATCTAAAAACTTTTTACCTACTGCTTTCAAATTTTCAAGACGATTGGTTGAGTGTGGTATGAAAGCGTAACAAGCAAATAGAGTTTGTTTCGCATTTCTAATGTTAATTAAGATAATGTGAGTTCTATGTTGAAAACTGTAGTCCAACCAGAGATTAAATAGATTAAGCTAAGTTGCAGGTTTTTCAATCTTTATTTTGTATTAGTATATACAAAGCTAGTTTTTTCTTTATATTTGATATTATGAAATAAATTTATTCACTTGTGTCAAATTTATTAATTAATAATGTAATGATTATTAAACATGTATTTGTTATAGTTTTTTGTAGGTCTTCTTTAATTTTGTGTAATAAACACTTGAGTTCTTTGTGCAAACAATGAAAAGTGTTTTGCTCTAAAGCAATTTATTTAGTTATTATATATTGGTTATACAATTTATTTAATATGAGCACGACTCTGTGCACTGTATGTGTTTAAAATTGATAGTTTAAGCAACGTTTTAGTTTAAGGAATATATTCCTTCGCTATATGTATAAACTAATAATATTGATATATTTTTCTGAACAGATCCTCTTCAAGAATCGTATAGAAATAGAGTCGGCGGTGGTATTATCTGTGAAGCGAAATGCACTTCAAGTCTTGATACCGAAGTATGGGCTCGAAGGACCATTATATCTGCCTTCTGATAAATTCACGTACAACGAAGAGGTAAGTAAATAAAATTAAGACTCCGGATAAACTAATTTTTATAACTGAGCAGAACTTGTTTTACCGGTACTAAATAATACGTGAAATATATATTCTACATAAAAATAGTCATGATTCGGACTTAAATGTTTATTTTCATCACTCGGAATCAACTCAACCATTTAAAATAAGGTATATTCAAAAATTTTAAACTAGCATAGGGTTCACAATTAAACGGCTACAAATATTTTATTTTTTTAGGAACACTACCAAATTTGTGGCGGTGTCACTCTAAAGACTTTTGACGAATTGACAGTTCGGTTAACACTAGACAGCACCAATCTTCAGCACCGCAAGTTAGTGTTCCAACTTGTTAAACCGCACATACCAGGATTTAGTTACGAACCAGAGGCAATGGAAGTTGAAACTTTACCAGATAAAAAGGTCGAAGAGGGTATGATACAGGATGAAGAAGTTAAAGAACAAACAGTACAAACTAAGAAAAGGAAAGAAACGAAAGATGGCAAAGCTAAGAAGAAGTCTAAGAAATAAAAATTGTATATAAATATTATTCTTTTCATTTAAAAGCCACTTGCCAACTACTTGCCAAGAGGTCTCGTCAGTTGTATGCATTGATTTCTATAATAATAGGGGTTAAAGTATGAAATTGCCGTTTTATTGCAATAGGTTCTTTGAATTGACATAGAATCTTCATGGTTTGAGGTTTTCGAATGAAACTTTTTTTAAATGGTTTCTATGATGTTCTTTTTTTAAAAAATGTAAAACATTTGAATATCGACTTTCAATTGTTTTTGTTATTCAATTTAGACAAGAAAGATGGATACTGCGAAAATTCGAGTTATTTTTGAATACGAGTTCCGACGCGGAACTAACGCGGCAGAAACAGCCCGCAATATCAATGCTGCGTTTGGAGAGGGGTCTACTAATGAACGCACCGTGCGATTTTGGTTTAAACGCTTTCGTGATGGAAATTTCGACTTAAAGAACGAGCCACGAGGAAGACCGCCCACACAGGTAAATAACGATGAATTAAGAGAGATAGTGGAAGCCGATCCTAGTCAAAGTACCCAGGAATTAGCGGCATGGTTTAACGTTACCTTACCCACAATATTGACTCACTTGCGTCAAATCAATAAAATAAAAAAATACGAAAAATGGGTGCCTCATGATTTGACTGATCTGCAGAAAGAAACGCGTGTTGAAACTTGTGTTGCCTTGTTGAACCGGTACAGAAATGAAGGAATATTGGATCGAATTGTAACATGTGATGAAAAGTGGATTCTTTATGATAACCGGAAAAGAAAAATGCAATGGCTGACCCCAGGTCAAATGCCACAACAGTGTCCTAAAGCAAAACTTACCAATAAAAAGGTAATGGTAACTGTTTGGTGGTCTCAGCATGGTGTTATTCACTATAGTTTTCTCCGATCTGGTCAAGCAATAACGGCAGATGTCTATTGTGCCGAACTCCGAACCATGTTGACAAAACTAGCAGTAAAACAGCCCCGACTCATGAATCGATCTTCACCATTATTGCTCCACGACAACGCGAGACCTCACACAGCACGAGAAACCATTTTGACCCTTCAGGAACTGCAGTTAGAAACCATTCGTCATCCTCCGTATTCACCAGACCTTGCTCCAACGGACTACCATTTTTTTCGTGATTTGGACAATTATCTACGTGACAAGAAGTTTTCTTCCCAGGAGGCAGTACAAAATGCTTTCACACAGTTTGTGCAGTCTAGATCGTCGGAATTCTATCGCAAAGGCATTAATGACCTTCCCATTAGATGGCAGCAATGTATAGATAATAATGGCAACTATTTTGATTAAATAAATTTGTTAAAAATTTAAAAAATAAACAATATAGATTTTCAGTACAAATCGGCAATTTCATACTTTAACCCCTAATACTAATACGCTGGACAGAATATTTACATACTCAAAATAATGCCAATATATTTGCACTGTTAGCAATGGTGAAAGTCCATGATTGCCCTTTCAAAGCAAAAGTCAGCAGTGGGCGTTTTCTTCAACGTCGCGTCTTGTTCTTGTACCTATAGTCGGGGCAAAAATGCTACAGCTGTGTATACTTGAGAGAAAGGATAGTAAATTTCATATCTAACTTTCTTCTTTCTCTTCTTACTTGAGCGGTCGGTGTTGATAAACTACCAGAGCACTACTCTACCTCAAAGAAAGGTCCGGAAGAGCCTACCACAGGGTTCAGTTCTTAGCCCCCTTCTTTACAGCATCTATTCCTACGATTTCTGAGTAAATTCATTCAAGCTCACGGTAAATTCATTCTGTAATGTACTGCAATATGCAGATGACCTGGCTCTTTATGAGGAAGTTGACGACATTTTAGAGGCTCGTTACTGCAATCCATTAACTTAACTATTGGCTCCGAGAGCGTGGGCTATCGCTCTTTATACCAAAAAGTAGTGTTATATTTTCCTCTAGAGCTGGATCTATCCCTAGGGTAGATATAACATGTTATGGTCAAACATTCCCTGTTACAGGCAGCGTAAAATTTTTGGGTATGGTTTTAGATTCAAGAATGGCAGGAGCCCATCACATCAGTTACACTACCACGAAATATGAGAGAAATATAAATATACTAAGGGCTCTTGGGAGTTTGGTGGGGAGTGCACCTTTTCACACAAAAAATGCTCTACAACGCCCATGTTCGTAGCCTTTTGGACTATGAATCCCTCCTCTTGGAACTCTGCAGCTTAATAGCTCTTAAATCTTCCGAAAAAATCCTGGCAAAATGCCTTCGAATAATTCTAGGGGCCATGAAATCATCTCCCATTGACGCCATGCAGCTCGAGTGCGCCGAACCTCCCCCCAAATCAGAAGATAAACTTTTAATCAAAAGATTTTTAAACTATTCTAAATTTTATCCCATCCATTGATCAATAAATTCAAGTATTCTCAACCACCTTATATCGTCCAATGATTATTGGACACATAAAAAACTACCTTGTTTATGTTACAAAAAACTCTTACAGCTGCCTGGTCCCGTGTATCACTGTAGACTTAATCCTCTTTTTGAAACTCCGTATCAGGTAAGGTATATTTACCAACCAGAAATCACTCTCGATCTAAACATCGTAAAACATAGCGTAGGAGCGCAAACGAATTACGTGCTATAATGCCAATATATGGTGTAGTATCTGTTTCTTAGTAAAGTAATTATTAAGTAATAAATAATAGATACTACTAAAATTGTGGTTACAATTTTGTCAAAAATGACGGATTTATGACATCAATACAACCTATTGTATTGATGTCATAAATCCGTCATGGTATGAAAATCAAGGAACGACACGGTTTGCGGCTCGGTTTTGGTTGTGAATTGGCGTTGAACCGTACACTGTTAAAATTAAGGAAAACTAATCGTCTCTAAGATATTAAGTTCAAGTCCTATATTAAATTAGTAATAATACTTGATGGTACGCTTCCTGTTTACTAAAGTGAATCGATTTCATTCACCTTTTGCTTTGTTTTTATAATATGGGATGATTAGCGGACATTACTTACAGTATTTTCTTCCAGGCAACATTAGGTGAAAAGAGTAAATAAGATAAAAGGATAACTCACAAAGTAACTTGCTGTTGATTCTAGGGCGGAAGATGTAAGGTCTAAGGATTTATGATCTCAGGATCAATATTCTTTCGGTAAAGGCAGCATCGGTAAACAATAATTTAATATAATATTTTTTTGGTAATCCATCAGCCCTGCGAATGTTAGCTCTAGAGCTCCTCCTCAACATATTGCGATGATATACTATTGCATACACAATACACATATTTACAACTTTGGCAACATTACAGGCTGGCAACATTTCCGTTACCTTTGGTTTTATGTAATTAAATGAAACGAAGAATAAAATTAAAGAAACGATTAATTTATTTCGCTTTCACTTGTGAACTATGTCAAGACTTACAAATAACAATCTGAGTAACTAGCATACTCAACAACATCAATAATCACACAATATTATGGCTTTGGTTTTTATTTAGATTACCTATTTCTAAAGGTCATGTTTCCACTCTGCAGCAAGTAGATAAGAATTTAAAAATTGTAATATAGAGGTATACCTCTATAACAACGAACTTTGCCATTAAATAGTTGTATAGCGAAGGCTTTACCCTTTACGGAATAAAAACCTTTCTTTAACGCTTTTTTCCGCGAAGGGTGAAGCCTTAGCTACCCAAATTGTACTTAAAATTAATGTTTTATAAAAGTACAGAAACGTTTGTCATTATTCTAACCTTACTGCCTCATATAAATTTCTTCAGTTAGTTAGAAACTCTTAGACAACCGATTTATTAAGAGGTAACATTTAACCAGATTTTTCACTTATGTTGCGTTATTTGTTTTCTCATTGGAGGAGGGCTGACAAGTTCTGTCGTCGGCGGTTTCAGTGTACCTGATGATTGTGGACTAGGTGTTAGTTCATAGCTGACATTCGCTTCTTCATCTCGAGGTGTGATAATCTGAGGAATGCTCTGTATTTGTGCTTGTGCAGATATTCGCGCTATCTCTTGGTCTACTTTGGCAACCAGTTGGTCGATGGCGTTTGGCCAACGGTTAGCAGGGACGATGTGCGAGGGAGACAGTCGCGCGTCTGTCATTACGGCCAGACGGACAAACTCCGCGTATTGGATCACGGTTAAGGACATACCTGGAAATATATTAAATTTAAGTACGTTGATCTTTTGTACCCAACTTATTTTATAATAATGGTAATGCTCGATAATATGCTCTTGTCATCCACTCATGACTAGAAGTTACTATATGTAAATGTTTTTGTCTTGATACAATTATTATGATTGTGGTTATTATGTATAAATAAGCCCCTCTTTCTGGTGACCTGTGACGCATATTTTCCAAATTCTCTCATACAAAATCCAAGTCATCTTAGAATTCTAGTTGGTTATATAAATTATATATAACATAAATAGTATTTTTAGAGTATGCATCAACGGCGTTTTGTTGAGTTAACGTATTATTCACAAACAAAAAGAAATAGCAACATTTTGCAACAAAACTTACTGATATTGGCCTGCGGTGGTCTCCAATAAAGAACGCTATCCACTGTCTGCCCCCATAGGGTGGTCCGTTGTCTGGCATCAACCGGCGCCATAATCTCCGCGTAGGAAACTGCATACCGCCGCGAGAGCATATTCAAAGTGAGTCTTGCGAATGGTGAGGGCACCGCTCTTGTAAGTGCTCCGTATCGGGCTTGGGCTGCCCAAGCACCTGCCAGCGCCTTCTGCCGACTGCAAGCTTGCTCTATCACTGATGCGATCCGACGAGGTGTTGCGCCGATTGGAAGGGAGAGGCAAATCATTCCTGTAGGATATGGGAACAAAGTGAAAAACTATAAAAGCAAGGGCTCTTCAATTAAGATGAATCACAATAATTTCAACGTGTGGAAACGGTAAGGCGGGCGACAGTAAATATCCGGTGATCTCAAAGAGTATAATGCATACCTCCCGTGTGATATTTCTTATATCTCTTTCCGTTGCCTTCAGCAAAGGTGAACAAGAAGTCTTCCGAGGCTGCCCTTGCCGTAGTAAGTACCGCTTCTGGAGTGCCGCCCTGAGTTTGTTCAAAGTAGGCTCGCAGGGCATCTGTGGCTGCATATAAGGCAATGTCAGTAGATGATACGCCAAGCGCACGTGCTGCTTGCTCGATTCCTGCCCGTGGGACTGGTCTCGACCATGCCACTACCTGTAAAAAGAAAATAAACCTTTTTAAAATCAAGATAAATAGTATAGTATTGGCAAACTTTCTTCGAGTTTTAGTACCTTTCTTCCGCACAAAGAAACTGTCTGTAGAAAGTGACTTTTTCCAACATCCGCTTTTACAGTGTCTTCCCATAATCTAGCAGGCGCTCGGTATATTTCCACTATTCCCCTGTATGCTTCCAGGAATGCTCTTGCGCATAACTGTGCCAATTCTGCATATTTCCACGTCAGCGTATGCATCTCCTTTACATGACCGCTCGTTCTTAGTTGGTTTAAAGCTATGACTTCATCGCGTAGTCGGAAGGGCAGTTTAATTATTGACAAGGCGGTCGTCCAAGTGACTTCGATGGCTCTTCGCGGCCATTTTCGAGGATCTATCGTGACAAGCGGTGAAATTAGGACCTGCAGAAATACAAAATTTTCTTATTGGACGTTACATCAAAGATTATGACAGAAAACATAGCAGAAACATACTGAAAAGTTGCTACCTTGGGTATGGTCAAGTTTCTTCTTTTGCATTCTCGCTGCACAGCCGCCAATATAGATGTTGCTGTTAATCGAGGGTCAGAATTCAGACTATTTGACCGTTTCTTTGCGAATTCTCGTAACACACTCATGCCGGATATTAGAATGAGGCCAGCTACATGAAAAGCACCAGGTAAAGTCTTTAGAGCCCTGGGACTTTCAACCGGGTCATATTCTGATATAAATTCGTTCCAGGCATTTGACAAATTTTCATTTAATTTCTCCCACAATTCTGGTATAGCCGAAGGGGTCGGAAACAGCTTGGCTAAAGGACTTTGCTGTGTGTATTCACTATGTTCTGTTATATTTTCTGGTTGTGACAATTGTTCTAAAAGTAGTAAGTCTCCGATGTTAAGAGACTTTTTCCCTGAGAGGAATAAGTGGTGAACTCTCACTAGGATGTAATATTTCGGTTCCGTTGATATGCACGGGATGATTATGTATTGCCATGGGGGTTGCTCGTTGGGGAAGTATTTTGATATAATCTCACTGACATAGTCCTGTAACAAAAAAATCATTATTCTTATGACTATATGTAGGTTCAAAATGATTTAAAATTCAAATGATAATTATATTATTCGTAGCCAAATTCCAAAAGTACGAAGATGCGCTATTGGCTTAGATATATTTATAATTTACTAGCTGACCCGGCCACGCGTTGCTGTGTCATAAATTAAAATTAAAATCAAATACTGTGACAGGGAATTTGTATACATATATAGATAGATTTGACGTAGTCGTTGCTAGTACAGTGTAGCCTAGATTTTTTTAGGTAAGAAGAAAGAGAGAAGATAATAATTTTACTGTACTTACTTTCCCTGATTTTCAATTTTTGACATGATTTTAGAATAATAGGTTAATCTTAAACCTTCGTTACTTTTATTTGGTTTTGTAATGGAAGCACACCTCTATTAGATAAATCGTTCTACCGAAATGTTTTGCCTTCTAATTCAACGAAGAGGTTTGACATTTGGCTAACCATTGGATCGGCGTCAAATATTATTTCATATCACTGCTCTGTTCAATTAAAAATAGAAACAGAAAAAACATTAACCTGAATGTTACTATCAGTTACGGGTCTTCCTCTATACACAGGCGTTGTCATAATAAAATGATTTTCCGGTCGGAAGGGAACACTAGCGTCCCAAGCATAGTTGCCCCAGCAGGAAACCAGTAGATGCCTGAGCCTCGGGAACATGAGGTCGCCATTCTTGTCACGTCGGTCTATCACATGCTGTGTAAGTTTCTGTTTAATGTCCTCAGGATTCGGGGTACCTTTAACATAGTAAAGAACCTTTGTAATTTGTAAGACATGAATCAAATTGACAATAAAAATACCAATCATTATTTGTAATGTATTGATACATACAATATTGATATCTGATCTATATAGGACATAACAATGGTATAATTCTGTTCTGTAGAGTAAACAAATAGAGTTCTCTTCTCGTAGATACACATCAATACATAGAGGAAAACGTTATATCGGAGTTAGTTTGAACTTTTTATAACGTTACGGAAGTAGTTTCTTGTACATATTTCTATATTTTTGCAACTTTGTTGAGTTGTTCTGTAATGACTAGAACTAGTGTTATGTGTACCAAACCAGTGGCAGTAATGCCAAGTTAACGTATTGTCATTATTTATGCATAGAAGAAAAAGAATAATACGTATTTCGGTACACTTTTTTTTAAAAAGACCTGATTGCTGCCAATAAATAAAGAAACATATACAAGCTCAACTTAGTCATGAAATTATTGTATTTAACGTTTATAAATATTCTTAATTTTTTTCATGTAAATACGGCAGGTATAATTACAAAATCTCAAGCAAAGGTCGGAAATAAATACGTGTGTAAAATGGCATAAATTTATTTTTTCCTCCATCCTTCTTGGTTACAGTAGAGTTATTGGTGCCCAAACCAATTCGAAGTGACTGCTCTTAATCTCTTTTTTCTAAGTGTTGTTGATAAAAATACAAATCATAATATAGAATAATAATTCTATAATAAAGATTACCTTTCACAGACAAAAGAACGTTTATGATGCCCTGGTTCCTATGTGTATCGAGCAATGAGCGCACAGTGTCGGTCCGTATGAACTCCAGTCCTGGGTATCTGCTGGACAGCAGCTTTAGCCATAAGTGTTTGCATATTCGTACCACTGAAAACATCAACCAACACCTGTATTTATAATGCACAACGAATGGTAGTTAGAATGAAGGTAATAGAGCGACGTGACTTCATTGTTGTAGTTATTATAAGAATTATTATTACTTAAGTCTTCGGCGCCAAATAGAAGAAAGAAAAAACAGAGTAAGTGCAGTTTTTTTTATTCGAGGTCTATAAAATCAAATATCATCTACTTTAGCGCCCTGACGGTATAGATAGTACGATAGTACGGAAGTGACGACACCGAAAGTTTGTCAAGTTTTGTAAGAAAATTTTATGTTTACAAAAGCTTTACCGATGTATTCGATTTTGAAATGTTATGCTAACGATGATTAAACCGTCATCTCACTCAGTAGAGTACGGGTAAAATGTGTACCACGGCTTCTTAGTGGATTCCAAAATCAGAATGATTGATTAGTGATTAGACAACACCTTTCATAAAACCATATTAAAAAAGCAACAAAAAGAGCATAAAATAGAATTACAACTCATGGTAAAGCGATATCTGCGTGACAACTTTGGTATAAACGCGTAAATAGACGATTAACGAAATTAAAGCTATATTCTTCCTATCAATACAAAAATTTGGTTCGAGACGGAACAGATATAAGTAGCAATTATGTTGTTGTTCATACTGCACTAAATTATCGCCGTCACCCAAATCATAGGGTATACGTAGCAGTAATCTCAGTAGTCTGTCTAAATTCATGTTCACAAAATGGAGATCTAATACCTTACCAATATAAGATATAGTCAAAGCTGGCAATGCCGAGAGAGCCACCCAGAAGGCAAAACAGGTAAATATCTCATCAGCGAGGCGCGACCTTTCGCCTCGTTTGTGAGTTGCCATCACGGTTCAGTTGCTCATGAGTCGCTAAACAGGGATTCCTGAAATAAAGAAGGGTCATTATCAGTTATAAGTATCTTAGAGAATTCCGAAATAGTAGATACCATAGAAATAAAGCACCTATGATACCATAAAGATATAGTTGATAGCACATTAAGCTATATTGATGTTTGGATCTACCTTATTTAATTTAACAAGGATTATTTCACTGTTAGGTACTCTATTGAAAATATATCCCACTATAGCCAGTGACATATGCATGACATGACTGTTTTTATGAATTTTTGCATCACATAAACATAATTTCGTGGAACCAAACATGGATTAGCTTAGGGTTATATAGCTTAGGGTCAATGCACTGGAACCACCCCCGCTCCGGTGCTTCAGGTGCATGGGCTAGGGGCACGCGCATAATGTACCCGTCCAGTGGATTGGTCAGCATCATGTTACCGATGCGACCTTGCGGGCCATAAAGTCGCGGACTGCCAGACTGCCGGACACATTATGGGAGGTAAGAGTTGCCGGCCATTGAAAATGCGTGTGAAACTTGCGATTGTGAGTGCCCGGGATGCGCAGGCGGACTCCGACAGCACCCAAGATGAGCGGATGTCGCCCTAATAGATATATGCCCCCGCATCGGCCGTCGCTCCGCTTCTTTCAAATGAGAGCAGAATAGGCAGTGGTGGACCAATCGGGGTTAAGGGGAGATGTACGTTTGCGTTTCCAGAACTATAAACGCGGGCGGAGAGAAAAAAAAAAAAGCGGTGCCGCGCCAGTGAGCGTAGTCTCCTGCGCCGTGCGAGGTTAGCCGGCGGAGGAGCCGAAGGAGGAAGGAAGGAGTAAGAGAAGGCGGAGGACGAACTCACCATGCGACCGGACTGGTTTTTCTAATATCGTAATTTTGTCACAAGAATTTCACTGTGCAAGACTTAGGTATTTAAAAAACGGCACGAATACAGATATCAGACAATGTTATGCATAATAAAGAAAAACTTATAAAAATTAAAAGTGCATGGCTACCCTAATAAAAGTACCCAATTAAAAATGACCACAACATTAGATAGAAACGAGAAAAACCATACACCTACATGTTAAAAAAAGATACTTCGAAATTTCACAATTATACTTACTTGACACTGGCTAAATGCACAAATCGTGCAAGCCACAAATAAAGAAATAATATTTGTGGTCTGTGAGTATTTCACAAAAAAAGAGCGGGTAATCACATAACTTTGAAAACTTAAGTGTCAAGATTGGCTTGATTTATATCAGTTTACATACTGGGCTTCATAATTTCACTAAGACAACACTTGTGCAGCAAACTTGGTTGGTAAGATTAAAAATGATAATTGTTATTTATATGATTACACAGTTTACACATAGAATTCGCGAAAACTGTAGGAGGCACTTGTACACGCTGACGTAGTTTTTTTTATGTAAGCCCATTTAAACGCGGCGGTAGGCGGCAACGCTTACCCTCCTCACAAGTACCTAAGTATAAATTGTTTTATGGCAGTGTAGTGTCTCTTGTCTACTTTTTAGCAGATTTGACAAATATAAAAAAAATGAAATGGTTAATAAGAGTAAGATAGCTTCATATTACACTGTCATTGCCTTTTAAATTCTTACAAATCATCTCTAGCGTCTCTTTTGTCAAGTTTAATTAAAATATCATTGAGAATTGGATGTCATTACGATACTTGAGTTCAGCATGTGCAGTGAAAACTTTTTAAAATTTTATTCGTAATCGACACCAAAACGCATTGGTGTGTATAATTAGATACTTTTCGCTGCACAATGTAACAGCGTGCATGTTGCACATACTAACTAACATATATTAGGCAATGTCCTACTAAAACAATTTTTATCTATATTTATATAACAATGTCGAGTATCTAAGTTACATTACGATTGATATTTAATTTATAAAGCCCTAGAAAAGTGAATTAAGTAATATTGTTATATGTAGTTCCTACACTTCTACGAATATCACATTTAAATAAAACCATGAACACAGGAGGTTTCACGGCTCCTGGGAAGGAGTTGAAACGTCAGGATTAAATACAACTACTGCTACTCTTTTTGTTTTTTTTCTTCTCATTTAATTGTTTGTATGAATTCCAGCGTGTAGTGGCATAAATAATTTCTAATTCTAATTCCAATTAATAAAAATATTAAAAAAACTAAATTAAATTCGTCAATAATCTGGTAAAAGTGGTTATATTCAATGAGAAATATTATTATTATTTGCGTATCTACTTTTTTCTGTTGCTAGGCAACTTATGTTAACGAGCGAAGCTCAGTTGCCCAGTAGCCAACAGATGGAACATGCAGTATGCTTAACGCGTATCAGTAGCTCGAAATTAGTGATAATAATTGTTTTTGGACACCCATCCGATGGCTAGCCCTTGCTGACGTCGCTTAACATTCGTATTCAAAATTCGAATAAACTAACCGCTGCGTCATCGAGCTCCTCAAACACATTACACATATAAGCGGGATACATAGTAAGTACCTTTACTTGCTATTTGAACTCTAGTTATCGGTCAAACAGAGGATTGATAACACTCATACATACTTGCCTTTTTATCTTTTGTTTCCGTGGATTTGAAAGTTCAAGGTAGGTACTTAGATAATAAATAATTTAGATATTTAGGTTTTATAACATGTCGATAAGCGTACTGCGTAGACGGATGCTTTGAATCATCTTATTGTGATTGCGCGTGCAACAGCTGACTGTACTTTTGTAAGAACGCAACGAAAGTGAGAAAATAGCCAACATCCAATCATCCAAGTTCTTTGAGTGTACGCAAAATTCTTTGCAAGGATGCATAATGCCATGTAGGTTTCTTGTACAAGTCATGTTTAGTATCCTTAAAATGTCATACTAGAACAGAAATTAGATAATTTTCTTGAGGATTGTTTATAGCCTTCCCTAAACCTGCAGAGGACTTACAAACTCACATGACATCATTTGACGTTGGATAAGTGTGCAATTTTAATAGGTAAATATCAGAAAAACATTACTTTGACTGCTTAGGCGACAAACATAAAAAAAGTAACATAATAACGTTTTTTTTCGTAAATGTAAAGCCATAAATGACGCTCGAAATTTCCTTTGATAAGATAAATGATAAATAGTTCACGCTTGAGACAAGCGTTTAACGTTTTTAACCGCTTATAGTTAATAAAGTCAAATAAAAAGATTTTATAAAAAAAATATGTTTTTTTTAACAGATCTCCATTTTTAATAGTTTCAGGTGCTGCTATAAAATTACTGTGTGTAGATATTTTGTGGCTAGATATTTTCGGAACGTTTTGTTTTTCTTACTTATATTTTTAAAAAATCCCAATATTTCACGAAGTAATCCTTCGTTACGAAATTTGTATATTTATTTGACGTTATTAAGACATGTATGTATAGCAAAAGGACGTAAAGAAAAAACTGGTTGGTTGCCTGTAAAGTCGGTATACGGGCGAAAGTTTTACGTGACAACGAATTTGAGTGGTAAAATAATTTTAATGTGAATATTCATTCGTATAGTAGGAAGAAGGATGAAATAATAGTAACAATTTAAAACATTTATTTATACAAAGAATTATATTTAAAACATTAATTTATAGGCACGCGTCCCTTCCACTTTTTATGTCTGTCTCTCTCGCTCTTAGGCGGGCTAACCATGCCCGAGTGGAAGGGACGCGTGCCTCTCACTCGCTCTCATTGTAAGCGCATAACGTGAGCGGAGCGTAACGCAGTTTCTTGAAGTGTCACCCGGCAAACCAATTTATAAGACGTTGTCACGTCAAAAACTTATACAATATCAAAGCAGCACAAGTTCAGGTCTTACATCTATTCTTAAACCAAACATTTTTAAATAACTGGAATTTATTTGCGGAGGGCATTCAAAAACTGGTACAACGTTATGAAAAGTGACGGAAATTATATAGAAAAGTAGATTAAGGTACAGGCTTTCATGTAAAAATAAAATTATTGAGATATCTTAGCACGTCTTTTTTTAATTTCAAAACGGTACTTACTTAAAAAACACGCCTCGTACAAACCGAATTATTGCCTTTCAGGAGTTATGTATGGAAAAAAACAATAATTTTAAAGTTAAAGGCTTAATATTATTTATGAATAAGTTCTTAAATATAAATAAAACTTTAACTTTAAAAACTAACAGTAACACACAGACTCACCCTAATATTCTTGTTTAGTCAACTTTGTAAACTGTTTATTAACATTCTAAGTGTTTAGTTAATAACTGTTAAAACACATAAACTTGACCGCTAGCCATGTCCGTCACCATCAGATGCAAACATCGATATAAGATTCACTTTCACCAAACTGCTTTGTGGTGAAAGGTTGATTCATATACAGAATATAGATAATTAAGTATTTATATTTATGTTTAAAACATAGTTGTAATCTATAGGTAGGTAGACTAGGTACTTATAATGGAAAGATAAGTTCCGAACTTTGTACCTCTGACTGTGTGAATACTGACAGACTTTCGATAACTACCTAATGATTACTTATAACTATTATAATGCTATGGAATATTTATCTTTATTGTTGAGGACTTAGTTTAATACTGTGAACAATAAAAGCTACAATGATAGATTTAGTTTTTTTCGTTTGTAATATAACTTTATTGCAAAGTTTTACGATACGAATTTCGACTTAAAAAAAGTATAGTGTTTGTCGTAAAGTATTAATCAACTACACTACTGGAAAAAATTAAGGCATCAAAAAAATATTTCAAAATTTTGGGTAATTTTCAACAGCCCGTAACTTCGAGAGAAATGGTCGTACAGGAAATCAAAAAAAGGGAATTGTAGCTTCAAGTATCTTGTTTTTGGATTAGAACTTTAAAATTTTGTAGCCTCCGCGGTTTTTTGAGTAATCTTAGAAAAACCAGCAAAAAAAAATTTTTCAGCAATTTTTAGTTTTATTTTTTGGTCTACGGAAATAATTTTTTTTGCTTAACCACTAAGGAAAAAAATCTTTTAGCGCAAAGGGATTAATTTGAAAAAAAAACTTGAATTAAGCGATTTGCTAAGGATTCACGAAAAGTAAAGAAAAACAATCTCCGAAAAGCTTGTGAAAAAGATCGAAATTCGATTGGTGGTATAACTTTTTCTAAATCTGGGGGCACGGCAGTGCCCCCGCCAAGTCGAGCAAAAAAGCGGCACGGACGTACCATCCTTTTCTCGAAGCAATTCGTGCCATTTTCGACCCTCTGTAACTTCGTAGTGGATAAAACGAGAAGAATGAATTTTCAGTTACCATGCAGGCATTGTAAAGAAACGGTATATTTCAAATTTCATTCAATTTGAACTAGTAGTTTAAGAATTATAACGGGTCAAATTTCTTAATTTTGTCACTCACTGACTCACCGATCATCAAAATTCTAAGACACTTCTAGCAGACCTAGAAGCTTCAAATTTGGAATATAAATAGTGTTTGGTGTATGAATCAAGGAAAAACTAAAAAAAATACAAAAAGCAATAAGATCCCATCAAAAACAATACTTGTCAAAAAAACCAAGTCTCGCAACTCCGTTGTTCTACGGTAAAAAGTTGTGAGATCCATGTAATACCAAGTCGGTTATTAATTTATTCAGTCCCTACTTAAGCGAATTTCTGTCTTAATACGTCCAGTCCCTAAGACCACTGGACAGACTGGACGTATTAAAACAGAAATTCGCTTAAGTAGGGACTGAATAAATTAATAACCGACTTGGTATTACATGGATCTCACAACTTTTTACCGTAGAACAACGGAGTTGCGAGACTTGGTTTTTTTTGACAAGTATTGTTTTTGATGGGATTTAATTAAAAGGAGATCAGTAGAATCAAGGCATGCAGCGGCGGCAACGCGTTAAAAATTATTGGGCAAAGGTTTCTTGAATTTCCTTAACTTTCTGGAACAAAAATTTGGAAAGAGCTCGGAAAAACATTTTTTTCTCGTTTTTAAAAATTACGAGCTTCTCAGAGCAAAAAACGTAATCCTTTAATTTTTTCAAAAATTCGATCAAGTGAAACAAAAAAAAGGGCTGGCTGGATTAATTTGATCCTTTGTAGGGTTTTTGTGGTCATATTGAATTAAAAGAAGGCACATTTAACATTAGTGGTTCCCTCAATATTTTCGATCCAACGCTTGGTTTTCCAAAAAAACACCAAAAGCCCTTTTTGTTGCATTTTCAAATTCCATGTGACAAAAAGAAAAATTTTTTTTCGGAAAAGCAATAACTAGTCGTTAAAGAGAATTCATTCAATTTCTTGAAACCCATCCTTAACTTTCTGTGTGATCATTGGTTGCTGAGATATCAATAATCAAAGACAAAAGGATCCTTTTCCAGTTGAAGACCGATATCTCGGCGAGAAGTGGACGTATCAAGGTCTATAAAAAAATAAATTTAAGCTAAATGAACAAAGTATCCGATTTATAATTTTTATATATTTTATGCATTTTCAATGCGATCTTATAAGATTGGGAGAGCATTGGACCGGATTTCCAAAGGTTGCGGGTTCGATTCCCGCCTGAGATTCACTTGTGACCCGAGTCGATTTTTTCTAGTATTTTTCTATTATAATAAAGTATCCGATCCTTATAGTGGTTAAGAAAAAAAGGAATTTCCACACCCGTAGACCAAAAAATAAAACTAAACAAATTTGATTTCCTGTACGACCATTTCTATCAAAGTTGAAAATTGCCCAAAAATTTAGAATCTTTTTTGATCTTTTTCCAGTAGTGTATAAAATATATACTTTAAAAATAAATTTATTTAAATTCATTTGGAACTGTTTATTTCATTCGGCACTACAAAAAGGTATAGGTAGTTCCTAGTATCTAATTAAACTAATGTAAGTAATAAGTAATTTGTCTCAGCCTATTTTTTTCATTTCTCATATGTTTTATTGTTTGCTTTTTTATTTATATACCTACTTTCGTGCATTGTTAATAAAGTTTTACCTTTTTTATTTTTCTATTTATAACCACAACAAAAAACATTTTATTTAAAAATACCACTGAAATCATAAAGATTAGCTTTAAAGTAAGGAACCTTATCAAAAGTTTCGTTAGAAAAATGTTTTTATTTGGAGCATATCCCTAGTAAAACGTGGATATTAGACTACGACATATTTTTGAGCTAATTTATAGCATTTGTTTTATATAAAATTGAAAAGGGACACTGGATTAAATTATATTAGGCCAACCCAACCTACTCTAAATTTTAGAGTCTTAAATATTTTTAATAATAGATTAGATTCGAAGTGAGTAAAACTGCGAGACTCGTTCGTTAATTTAAATCATTTAGAATGATTCGCAATGCACTGTTTTCTACTATCATGATAGCCGTCTCGTGTCTTGACCTGGTAATCATGTTACCGCTCTGGTCACAAAATAATATGTTTTTATATAGCTATTTAAATGCACGGTTCGTGCAAAGATAAACCGTGTTTATGATATAAACATTGTTTATTCCCTAACCAGAGTGTAGCACTATATTTGCTATATACTAACATACACTTACTTGATTTTGAATTTCATTGTAAAATATTTCGATCATCAGCTCTAAAAATATCCAGTTACCTCAAAGTAAGTTTTACTTATACATATATATATAGGTGTGTGTGTATATACATATATATTAATTCCCTGTCCCAGTGTTTGGCCGCGATGAACTCCGAAATTGCTCAATCGATTTTGATGTTTTTTTTTTTCATTTTGCGGGATATGTTCCGACTCAGCACATAGGAAGCAAGTTATAATAACTGAGCAACAGCGACGTGTGGCCGGGTCAACTTTTATCATTATGAATGTTAGAAGATCACAAGAACTAAAAGTAAAAAAGTTTAATAACCCAGTTAATATGAATAAATACAAGCATATGATAATACCTGCGGCTGAGTGATCAAAATCTTAAGCACAAAGAAGATTATTATTTAAAACATTTATGAAAAATATGCTTTGCACAACGATGACATAGACATTTGACATGATCGGCAAAGGAAACGACTTGTGCTCTTTAGCTGAAGCGGTGATGGTGGACTACCCAGGTAAGGCAATACCCAAGTATATTTTTTTTCTTTTCAAAATGCTTTATGAATCATCGAGGATTGCAATCTGGCTCAGTATTTTTACAAAAGCGGACATAGTTCATCTTCCCTCGACTGATAGCAGCGTGACCCGTTACACCAGATACTACTATCGAATCAACAATTACCGTCACTCAGCTCTTGTTATGATGTAATTAATAATTTTAACTTTTTTATTTTATTTATTTTTTAAGGAAGTATTGGAAAGAATATAATTAGGTATGACTAAAGAATAAATTGTATAAAATCGTAGATAATAAGCATTAACCACGTATTTGACTTAGATCAGATATATCCGCCAGCATGTTGTTGTTTTTGACGAATCTAATAGCTTCTTCTACATACACATTACATGAGCACTATTAAGATAAGACGTAGAATTTTGTTTCGTGATATAAACAATAATGCTTGATTTGTTTTCCAAGAAGCAGAATTATTTCTAAGTTAAAAATAAACAACAAACAAACAAAATAACAAATTCTGGAAAAAAAATAGTGTTTTAGAAAAAAATATTAGTGCCTTAACTAACTTAAAGGGGCTTGTTCAAACGAACCGCTCTTTAAATTTAACAACAAACAAAAAAGGAATAAGGTTTTATTTTCATTTAAGTCGTACATTGATTAAATTTTGTATTGTGTTTAAGACTTTACCGGTATAATAATAATTGTAACAGTTAGTATTTTGAACTTAGTATCTAACTTTCCAAACCAGTCCGAATAATGTCAGCAAATTAATTTCAGTAATTAGGACTTGTTAATTATTTATGTAATTAAATAATGACATAGAATTACGTTTACGTTACATGACAAGTTTAAAAGCTATCACTATAAAGATAGATATTTGTGGAAAAATATTTATTGGGTATGCGTAAAGCATTTCCCCTCGAGAAAAAAAAAGGTACTGAATCTCTTATGTACTCATATATGACGTTAAGCAATAGTGGCAGTTACTAATTAAATTTCAATTAAAAACAAAAGAACGTATCCTGTTATGGCCTTAACGTATGTTATTAAATCAGAACACTCACACGGAAATATTGATTAAAACAAGATAAATAGAAACACGGATCTACCCACCTCGATAATCTATGTTTGACAGCTGACTAGACACAATAACACACGCACGTAAAACTCTATGGAACACTTATGTCGAAATCAAATTTCGAGCATGTTATGACCCCAACGCGAAGGCAGTGTTGCACGGGCACGAAGTAGACGCGAAGTGACAGCGGAGGTTTGGCGGTCCATAGTACGAAATCGCGCAGTTATCGAAACTACTATCAAGGTTCAAGAATAAACCAAACAATATGCAGTCACGATATATGTCTTGATGTTTACTGTAAACTTGTATTGTAAATAGCGATTACAGTAACTTTTGCAGCTACTATTATAATTAAAATATATTCCTTACGAGTTTTATGTACTCACTTGCAGTTTACTAGCACATACTTGCATTTTTTAATTACTGTTTTAAGTGGATGTAACTACCTACTTATAAATGAAAGATAGGTACACCTACAACTAACTTGTAAAAGTCAAGTATGAACCCTTGGTTTGCCTATAACTTTAACAAAAAATTAAATATTTTTGTCATTAATTGCTTTAAAATATGCTATAGTTATTAAAGTTATTATCTATTTATCTATTTAACTAAATACATTTCTTAACCAAATCTAAAATTACAGGTCATCGTGGCACAGGATATCCAAGTAAGCCAATAATAATTATATTAAGAAGTAATTTTAGTAGGTATATTATCTAAGTTTGCTTAACTTTTGTGTAAATTCTAAAAATCAAACAACATCACTAAGAAATCAAATATTATGATGCTTATGATGAAAAACCATGAGTGCTTGTTTTTCCTCTTGAAGTCACAACCATAAAAGGTCGTTTTGTAGAATATGGTTCGCTCATTTAGACATGTTTTCATTAAATGATTTTTCAGAACTACTTAGGTTCTGTATGATATTTTCTACCTGAAATGTTGAACAGAGACTATGGCGAAAACTGAATTAGGGTGCAAACAGGTGATATTATGTGTGGTGTGATTGGAAGTGTTGCTTATTTCGCCGAACAAAATAATTGATTCGAATCTCAAAGGTGCAAAGTAACGAAACGAAAAAATAGAATATTAAACCGACTAAAATCTAGAGAGCTCTTCTGGGATGTTTTAAGGCGTCCAGCATATAGGCCTGATCTTGCTGTACTTCCTTATTTGTTTCAGAATTCTTACACCTTCACACAATTACTGGCTACCGTTGTCCCAATTTTTCACCGATAATCCCAAAACTTTTCCGACTTGTTTAACAATAAAAATAGAAGCTTATAAAACGGTATAAAATTACATTTTAATTCATGTTTTAATCTTTTTTAATCAACAGTTTTAGCGTGCAAGTAGGTATAAAGTCGACAGTGTAGTAACAGCAGAAATTAGATAGATACTCCAGCTCAAGAATCCTTATTATAACTCGGTTACAATATACAGATATTGTAACCGTGACAAGAGAACGGGAAGGGGGCTTGACATTCCAGCGAGGTCCACAGGGACCTCGCTGGAATGTCAAGCCCCCTTCCCGTTCTCTTGTCACCTCCCCGCGCTTTTGTTTTGTGCACCGTACCTAAGCGCTGACGTGACGTCATCAGGTCCACAGATATTGTCACCGGGTTGTAAAACTCATTGCAGTCAGAGAGCCTGTGGATGCAGCAAGGATGATTAAAGTGCTCCATTGTATGAACGAATTGAAGTTTTACCCGTAATAACTTACAAGTTCCATCACAAGATAGCGGTGAAAAGGAAGAGACGGAGATTTTTCGTAAACCATTATGAAATTGAAAAGAAAATTATTGCAAATGAAACTATTAGGTAATCCATCACACCAAACCTTCAGGGATGATGTTGAAGAAATTTCTATCTGTGATGATCGATATTGAAAACGATGAACACACAAAACCTAATCCATCAAGAACAGAGAAGCGAAGTGGAATGCGTTAAAATTTGGTATAGTGCATTGAAAATAAGTAGGTAAGGAAATATTATCAGACGACTGCTTTAGGCGCCATTTTTTAACGGCATAATGATATGGTGGCTTGAACGCCAACAAATCGAGATGGCAAGGTAATACTTGGAAAGAGGAAGAGAAATTGGGTGGAAAGTAGGGGAGACTGGGGCAAAACGAGGTTCGGGGCAGAACGGGAAATGCGCTGTTGTGTGTCTCTTGTACACGCAACAGTGCCGGCAAACGCGTCATTCTAAAGAACTTCAGTCGACTCACGTCAGTCAGCCAGAGACAAATTTGTCTCGACGTGTTTTCCTTCTTTACCAAATAAAAACTAAATTTGTTAATTGTGTTACGAAATTTTGTAACAAATAACGATGTACTATTAGATGAGTAATCAATTTATACCACATTTTTAACCAAAAACCATTCGTGTAATATTGAATTTTAATTATGAGTGTTTTGTAACGTTTCTTATATTTTAGTTTAGAAACGACTAACATTATTTGAAAATATGTTAGTTGGGGCAAAACGATCGGGGCAAAATGGGATACTATCCCATGCACTGTTTTTACTAAAAAAATAACCTTTTTGTTTTTAATATTTGCTTTTTTAAATCAAGATGGTCCGCAATTATAAACGAAGAACAGATCGCATATAATGTGAAGAGCCAATGCGGTTATTTCTGAGAAAATGCGAGTTCTTAGAGTCTCAAGCAATTACAATGTGCCTAAATCAACTCTAGAACGTGTCGTGTCAAGAAAAATGGTAAGATTATAATATTCATAGAAACACAATAACAGATACTGATTTCGGAAAAAAAGCCCCCCGGCCCCGGTCTCCCCTAAATCCCAAGTTTATCCCGGAAAACTTTCACGTCAAAATACCAATTGACTGTATTACTTTTAAAAGTAGGGGATTTTTTTCCAATTTATAAAATCCTCGGAAACCTCTTAAGGAAATAAATAACTGTACCTATTTTCTATACACGTTCACTTTAACGCACGTTTAACGCATGATTAATTGTGTAACGTCATTCTAAATCCAACATGGCGGCACACCCAAGATGGCGGACTAGTTATTTTATTGCATTCCTACAATACGGGTATCAAATGAAAGGGTTTGCTAAAAATAGCTCGAAAAATAAAGTAATGTTACTCTAAATAAAAAATGGCGGACTTCTAAAGCTTGAAACTCAATTTTGAAGCAGATACCTTCAACCGATTTCATCACAATTAATATGATATAAAAGCTTGTCGCGAGATTTAGTTGTGTAGAAGAACAAATAAATTAAATGATGTGATTGATTTGAACAAATACAAATTTCAAACTAGTTAAATACGAGTACTTAAATAAAAAAAATACAAGCTTTTATATCATATAAATTGTATAATGACGTTATACGTTGATAGTAAAAGTTTCAAAGTAAAGATTTATTTTTTCCTTAAAGTGCATTTATATAAAAGGTTGAATTTGAAAAAAGTTTTTTGCGTTTAATTGATTTCTACTAAACTGCAGTCTGGTATGTGCAAACTTATTTTTTTACCCAAAACAAGTCACGCTGTTACATATTTAAACAATGTAAACGAAAATCGGCTAAAACAATCGTTAACAAACATTATTGTTTGTAAATCGGCAAGCGTGAAAAGAATAAGATTTAAACACCTATTGAAAATGCAGGTCTAGACGGAGTGAGTTCCTACTGTTGCACCATCATAACGGAGAAATAAATGTGTTATTATGAAGAGTCTGTCAGGTAGTTTTTCATAAAAAAAAAACAATATAATAAGAATAAGAAAATATGCGTCGTATCAATTTAAGTCTTATAAAAGGTTAGTGGTAAGGTCAAGAAACAAGAGAACAACTCGAAGGTTAGTTAAGGGTTACAGGTAATTTTAAGAACTCTCATTTATTTACTAACGCGCTTATATTCTGATATTCTTAAAGAAATCTTTAATTTGCACTGTTATCGCAAATAATATTGCCACGATTATACTAATGATTAAAACTAAAGAAAAACGAACTTTTTTTATAATGCCTTGAAAGAAAGAAAGTTAGTTTTTCCAGTTTACTTAACCAAACTAACAGCCCTGGCGACATAATCAGGATATGTAAGTCTTCATAATATTTGTAAGGCTACTACTAATAAGGCCCTGTTGATGAATATTTGTTGTTTTACCGTAAAAATAGACGAACGGGTATTTATTCTCAATCGCTGACTTAGTTTTATTTGTCTCGTTTAATGGCTACCGAGGTATACAGCTTTGATAGTGAAAGTATTGACTTATTTTATTCTTAGCTTTAAGTTTTACTTATTGTTTTAGAAAACAAAATTGGGAGGGATTATTATTAATGTTTCCAGGTTTTTGGTAATCAAAAAATTACTTGAACTTAGACTAATACGGCGACAAGTAGTTCAGCCGCAACTTTTATTGTATATTTTGTACTATCGTAATGTTGCTATAACGCCCAGTGGCGTATTTTTTATTTTACACCCGATTGAAGACTTCACCGATTAACGTTAACTGTCATTTGCTTTAACTTTAACAAAATAAAAATAAATGCTTTCAATATGTGACTGATAAATGGTAGTACAAAAGCGTTATGGCCGCCGCTTCGGGTTACGAAATCTTAGAAAACATGACCAATTCTTATTTAGGCGTATTTGTATTGGCATTTTTTAAAGTCTGCCAACCTTTTGGTTTTAATATAAAAAATAGTAATTTACTAGTTATATGTACCTATCATTGCGATACTAATTAATAACTAAAACATGCAACAAACTAAATGCTGTCAGCGATTTAACGCGAAACTGCAGGTGCAAATAGGTTTTTGCTGTGAAAATTACTTTTGAGAAACAAAATGGGCCCAGTTAACCGAAAGCTTATCTTGAACTCCCTTTTGACACTCCATAATTTGCTAACATTGGACCAAAAAACTGATATTATACGACAAATTTCAACAAAACAGATTAGAGCTCACGGTGGTCTGTGCCGAGATAAATACGAAGGTAAACATGCTCTTCATACTTAAAACTTCATACCTAAAAGGCGATAATGAAATCACCAGACATCTACTAAATCGCCAGCAGCTTTTATCAAATTCTGGTTTTTTTACTGCGTTCTCCAACCCGCCTCTTGCCAAATGTCGATATTACGACAAAATCCCTAATATTTTTAGGGACGCTTCAATTTTGCAATGGATATCATTAAGATGAGGTGATGATGGTCTTGGATACCAAATGCTGACAGGAGCAGAATTATCATTTTCCAGTTTAATATTCATAAAGACAAACTGTATATTAACCCTTATAAACATTTTGGTATTTTATATTTTTCATTCGGAAGCTTTAAAAATAACAATTATGATTTCCATTTTAGCCTTTTTTGTAAAAAAAAACCAATTTTATAACTCAGTGCAGAAAACGCAGAAAACTAACCGCAAATAGCTTATAAGGCCAATTTTAACATTTTTGTGTTTGATACTTCATAGTATCAACAAACACTATTGAAATAAAATAATACTGTGTTACCTATGCAAAAGCTTGGTAATTATGATTTGTACATTATTATTATTTACACCACATACAACTTTTAAGTAATTAGATTGCATTAACTTTTGAAATGACGTTACCCAGCGCAATAAGCTAATCCATTGTGTTTACGACTGCTTAATAGGTACATTGTTGATGAACTCGACCTACTGCTCTATTAATGAGTTGCGATCGCCTTTATATTTCTGAATCAACAATATCAAAACATTACAGGCAATATAGCTAAAAACAACTTTTAAGAATATCATTATATATTTATTTTTGTCTCCACAGCACTCTTCGGGCGTAGGCCTCCCTATGGATGAAAAACACTGTAAAGAGAATGAGCCATAATATAACTTACCATGCGAGCATTGCAGATCGGCTAACGACTACACATACTGGCGGGACCATTACCAATGCGACGACCGGCCCTTGCAAAATTTGTTATTGCAATCATTTTCGGCCCTAATCAGCCGTCAGCCGTGTAATATAATACCTATCGCAAACAAAAAAATGGAGGCAGGTTTTAAGATTGTCATGTAGTAGAAGATGATAAAAACACCATTTCAAAATTAAAATTATTTATTGAAACAACTTCAATTTTTAAAATTAATATAATATTTTAATAATCTAACGGGCCTAAGTAAGACTTATATAACTAAGGTAGGAAAGCGCAGTATGTAATGAATAAATAGATACAAGTAGCCATAAGTACACAGGATTTCATTAATCGTTTTATTACAATTACAACTCTAGGTATCATTATAGGACTTGATTGGACTTCGCGCAATATAATGATCACTAAATTAACAATGGATTCACAAATGCTCAGAAATGACATCAGAATATTAAAATTAAAAATGCTTCTTAGCTTACTTTATAATCATCTATATGATACCTGATTCTATATAATTGTACACGGTAAAATATTACCATAGGCTTAAATATGAGACTTCCAATTTTCCAATACATAGGGTGATTAACAACAAGGAAGTTATGTAATAAAAATTAAATACAAGTTCTTACAGCCACTCTTATCACATTACAACTTTATCTACTAGTTTGTCTACCATAGAAAATCTACGATTACAATTTCATTTATCGCCTGTATACAAATTTGTAAACGAAATCTACAAAGTAAATTTCTGTTTTGTAATCGTAACATAGGAGGGTCAAATAACTACGAAAAGTGTAGAAGTAAAAAAGAAATGCACTAAGCAATCGATTACGAATCGTTAATTTACGTTCATGTCAAAAGGAATTATGTTCACTTATGAGACGATTACAACGATAAATTTGGCATCAAATAAACTTAGCTTAGGTAGCCTCGGGTGGAAATAAATGCGAAGCGTTGCCACTGTGAGACTGGGCTTAGGAAGGCAAGACGCAACTGCCTCAGAATGATATCGTACAGACAAATATCAGATAAAAAGTTATACACGTCTTTTTAAGGAATAAGTGACACTGAGAACGAGAGAAACCTCGCTTATTCTCAAAAGGTTTGCGATGCATCTCCTGAAATGGTTAGTACGGCTCAAAATAACGATATTTGTAATGAAATGTCCAATAACGTACTTGAATGACCTAAATTACTAAAAGTAAAAAGTTGAGAACTTTCACAAGGAGGCAGCTGGACGTCAACTCACACACAACATTTAAGACTTACCAAAGACTTATGTTACATTTAATGAATCTGAGTTCAGATTTATGAACTTTCACAAATACACAGAATACGTAAAATTGCTTAGTGTTACAAGTATGAAGTCATATTTTACCACTATTTGGATCCAGAATAATGTAACATCGGTCATACAAACAAACAAGATCAACTATTGCTTTAAATTCGTCAAATGTGACTCGAGGCATATGTGTCATTGGCCATCCTAATCTGCTTGCAGACAGAAAAGTCCAATAACTATCACATTTTGATATTTGCTATAAGCCAAATACACACCTGAAAGATACGGCAATTAATGCGTTGGTATTTATTTCTTTTAAGACACACCGAAACTTAAATAATGTTGTAAGCATAATAATATAACGCAACCATTTAAGCAGTAGGATTTCACACACAATACTTAATTTAATTAAGCTGATAGTTACATCTAAAGTGATGACTAGTTTTAGATCGTTCGTTCGATACTTAAACATTTGTTTTATTACAAGTGTCATAAAAGAAGTAAATTATTTTCATATCATCATAATGTAATTAATAATTGAAACAGAATTAGCCATATCTTTTCAGGGAAGTATCGCAATTGAGTCAGTGCTTTATATGGCGCTCGCTTTGACGTGCTTGGTGGAAAGGAATTTCTGCTCTATGGATCTCCGCGGGATCCCACTTACCTTTTTCGGGGAGTATCCGTTGCAGTTAATGGAAGACGGCAGCGATTTGTAACCACCGTCCGAGCTGTAATCGGTGTCAGTGGATTGGCCGTTGAGGCTCGGACTATGTCTGTTGCCGTTAACACTTTCCTTGCTACTGATTCTCCCATTATATAGATCCCCGTATGATGTGTGATGTTTGAGAAGCGAGTTTTCTTCAATGACGGCGTGTTTGGTGACGTTATCGGCATATATCTGACTGTTGGAATTGTGGAAGTTCTCTATTGAACGGGATCGGCTGTTGTGCAGCAACGCTTTGCGTTCTGTCTTTTCCCCTACGGAAGAATCCCTTTTAATATAGCGTCTATTCATTTCGCTGTTGGCTAAAGCTTGCAGGTATTTAGAACCGACTCTACTGTTGGTTTTGAGGTGCACGTCTGTCCGTTTAACATCCGGGAGTTCGTTCACTTTTCTTGAACCACACTGGCATTTCACTGGGCCGTTGGTGGGTCTCTTAGTCTTTTGTGCTTCACTATACGTCGGCAGCTTCCTCACGCTAGCTTGTTCATTCCAACTGGGGGAGAATAATATGAATTAGAATTTTGTATTATATTTCCATGCGACCTATATAAATATTTAGTGACCTATACTATCGAAACGTTAATTCTTATGATTTTATACCCTTTACGTGTTTTTAAAATGTTTTTGCATAATGACACAAAATGGCATTATTGGTAAAGAAATACAGTGTTTACTTACAAACAAAACGATTTTTGGGATACAATTTTCACCTATAGTAGCTTTTGAAGCTACAAATTAACATCAAAAAGTTTGTTAGTCTCACCTTTAAGTTCTGGTGTGGCAGCGTGTAACATAGAGACAAGATTCATAATCCAAAAACTAAACAAATGATTTCATCGGTCGTATAGAACCAGTCAGTATCAACAACACACGACAAGACTACTCAAACAACACCAGCCTAGTTTTTAAACCAAACAAGCAGAATCTATATTATTGCCAATAGTGCCGTGCCTCAAATCACAATAAACCTCTTTTCATTAGTAAAACTAGCAAGTCTGTTTGAATGCACCGTCAATTAACTGTACATAGCATTTGTTTTTGTAGGAAATTTATATCACAATAATCTATTGAAACCGTTGTTCTAGTTGTCACAAACTTAAAATAATGTAGTATGCTTCAGTTTGTCCATAAAACAATATCCCAGACTATTCAAAATTACTTTAATGTTTTGTTTACAAAAATACATCTTACAATTTTTGGTATATTATAGATTAACTTTTAACCTATATTTTACTGTGATATAATACATGTGTGATACATTGATTTATATGCTAGTAATATATAAGTCGATGTATTAATATAATTATTTTTGCATTATAATCGATTTTTAACTTCGTCCAATAGTTACACCAGTGAATATAACAATTCAAAACTTTATTTTAGTAGGCACAAGAGGCATCAAAATTTTGATCTATTTACAATTTAAAAGTAGTTCAAGTCTTGCATGCTGAAACGTCACTTGTAGTATCTGTGGCAGTATTCCTCGACGTCCCTATCAAAAACCGAACATTCGCCGGTTTTATAAAGGAGATGCAATAAGCACAACACATTGATCGAACACAAAAGGCAAACAGCGAGCAAGCAATCCAGCCACGCTACCTGATCTGACGCACGAACTCTCGTACCCAAGTGGAAACTGCTGACGTCAATACGATCAACATCCGATCGGAAATTAAAGCAGCATGTGAGGAATTAGAGAATAATGAACAATTATAATATGCGATGGATGAAGACGAAAACGATGATAGCGCAATTATATTTACAATTGACACAATAATTTCAGAATTTCATTCAGAACGCTGAAAGGTGTTGAAAGTTTGCAATGAAAAATAATAGTACCCGCGATTTCAAGATGTGAAGGATATTAAAACTACGAAGTTATGTAGTGAGAAAAGTATAATTAAGAACTGTTACTTTATAACTAAGCCTAAAGAGGGGAAGACTCACAGATCGACAGGTGGAAAACACTAATTGTATAAACAATAAAAATCTAAATAATAATGCCAGTGAAGTAAGGAGCTACAGAGAAAGTTATACGACACATAGAAGTTGGGGAAAACGTCATCTTTTTGTTCATATAATCTCTAAATATAACGATCCATCTATACCTTGCAAAATTAATTGCTAATGATTGACTTCTTGAATAAGTGTGTTGCAGAAAATCTTTGCAACGTGAAAGATAATGTGAAGGATATATGGGTGCTATATACAAAATGGTGATGGTGGAGTGCAATGATTTTAACAGGGTCTTTAATGAGTGCACCGAAGCGACGAAAAACCTAAAACAATAAATAAATACATAAAGTTATAGAAATATATTTTTTAAATGTAAATTGTTGATGGATTAATTACTAGCTTGAGGTAATGAATTGGAGTCAGGGAGAGTGAGGTTTTAACTATGATTGTGAAGCTAACAGTTCCATAGTGTAATGTTGAAAGTGCCTGTCGATTTGTGCACCTATTAAAGTGCTTGCGTTTAGCTTAATGAAAGGATGGAGTACCTCACTAATCCGGAATTTTCAGAACTCGTTAGTGCAGTGCTCATTGGTGGCCGCAACTGAAATACAAATATTTAAAACATTTATATTTGTGTAATGTAAAATAAAAATTTATGATTATGCTAATGATTATATTCGTTTGATGCATTAAAGACTAATATGAATTATTTTGTTAGGTGTTAGGAATGATTTTTTTAAATTTTATCTTATCTTTATTGTGACATTAAGAAGTTGGCGGTACTCGTATCTACAAGAAAATTGATTAGCCATACGGAAAATAGAATAGTCAGTCAGTCCGGTCATTCAAAGGGAAATACCATAATTTGTTAAGCAGACTATGCAAGACCATTCTATGAATCATCATTACAAATATTTAAAGTAATGTACGAAAACACGAAATTTCATTTATTTGTCTTCTTTAATTTGTACTGTATTAACATGCATTGGATGAGTGGAGCTCTTTTCGGTAGATGTCGTTACTGTAATTCTATATGTATTATTACTACCGAATAAATACATTGGAATTTAAATTTGAAACAGTTTATTTCATTTTATTTACTTGTCTATTATAATTACAACAATGATACACACATAAGTTTACTTTTCCTATCTCTTCATTAACTGGTTTAGTACTATCAGTTGGCCTAGTAATCCAGCTGCCTATAGAGATTAAATCTGGAGCTCGGTACGTTCAGACATGAGCCAGGTAGGTTTAAGTAGCGCTTTGAAGATAATTAAGCTATGCTAAATGGTTATTGGCTTACCCTGTCAGTCTGCGTGGCGACGTTGCAGGTGTCATCAGCGCGCGGCTCGTGGCCCTCCGCCATTCGCAGCATCTGCTGCTGCAGCACGCGTACTAGCCGGTCACGCTCCTCTAACTGCCCCTGTAAATAAAGTATTGTAACTCTTATTATTTACAGTCAACAGCTCATCATCCCGTACAAAACTGATAATTTTCTCAGTGAGATTTTCTGCTTAAAGATAGATCAATATTAGTTGAGATAATGCCTTAGCTTGTGGTAATTTGACGTGTTATTGTCTGTACAAAGAAAAGCGAAGGATTACAATATTCCGATATAAATGATTCTATTTTTTAATCAATTACTTAATAAGATATATAATTTATTATGATTAAATGCCGCTGATTGTTTTATTTCGCACAATTATTTTTAGAGCATATTTGTCATCCCTAATCTAACGAGCTTAATAATACTTAGTACACCAATTTTTTTTTTCAATATCGTCTTATCAATATATAATACTAATTTGGTAAGAAGGTAATATGCAGGCAAATGTTGCTGGATAGTATCTAATAGTATACACACAAAATGAGACTGCAAAAAAGATAACAAACAATACACTTATTATTGCATATATAAGATAAACATAAATAAACATACTTACATAAATTAATAAATCACACATACATACTAGTAAGTAAGTAACATAATGACAATTGACGCCTTGATGAGTGTTAGGAAAACTTATTTTGGTACAATATAGATCTTAAAGTTATTGTTTAAGTTCCCGCTTGACAAAAAATGTAGGTCACTGGTTTCATTTGTTGATAAATACCGTGTACCTACCTACGTGTCCTACACATGTGAACAATGTGTAGGACACGTAGATAAAAATATAAATAAATAAATATTCCAAACTCACCCACACCGGAATAGAGTGAAGTTATAATTTTGTTCCCAATCTTGGCGCCAATTCAAATTTTAAAAAGGTAACTTTTTCATAGAGTTGCAGTTCTCTTGTCCATAGTTCGAAAAGAGGGAATAAGCTTTCTAAGAAATACTCAAACTGGCTTTTGAAGGAGAATGTATTTCGAGATTTTCTAATGGTTTCTGGAAGGCTGTTCCAGAGTCGAATAGCGTGAAGAGCAAAGGAATTCCATAAAGATAGAATGAAATAGGGAGTGGTGAGTAAATATTACGATTGTTTATAACCGTTACTGTAACCCAAAACCCTCGGTGCGAAACCGTTATACCGTTGCGATGAACGGTCGTTAAATTAATTAATAAGTGAAAATATATGGGAAGTGAGAAGTAAAACATTAATTTTAACAGGTATCAAGTCAGTGCCAGATTAGCCCATAAACAATTTAAGAAATTGCATACTCCTCACTTAGGGCATCGCGTCTCGGGGGGCACCATAAATAGAACCAAAAAAAAATGGCATCAAATAGTCTTAATCCGGCACTGAATCAAGTTTCTCTAGCGATTTACGAAACGCAATGATGAAATAGTTCGACGATTAACCTAAGCAATCTGCACGTCCAACTCAATGTGGAATAAAAATAAAGGTCAAAGTTTTTAACGTTATCGCTGGGAGATATCTGAATACCGTACCGCATATACACGATAAGAACAGTGAAGCGAATGCAGTATATAAATAATTAATTCTAGTTATATGACATGTGAGTTTTCCTCTTGAAACGGAATTGAATAATACATAGGTAAAACATAAAGTTAATCGAATAAATGGCGAAGTACCAGAGTATAGCCCGTAATAAAAATTATATTGAAGTGGGTAGTCCACTTCAATATAATTTTTGTTAAGTATACAAAATTTTTATGAAAAATTACGCGTGAAGTGGATATTTTAATATTGTCACGGTAAATTGTATTAATTAATTTCTTAGATTACTACCGGTATAGGTATCTTCTCGCAAATACTTCATATTTGAATGCGATAAAAGCGGTATTAAAAACAATATTACGGATAAAGTAGCGCTCTATTTATATTATTAGTTACTAACAGGAAGTGTAACTATCCAAATTCTTAATTAGTTATAGAGTAGTAAAATTATGATTCGGAATTTATGTCTATTTTATATCTTCTTGGATAAATAAATATATTTTGTTCTGAGTATTAATAAATATTTCCTACATTCACACCAATTATCTAAGCCCAAAGTAAGCATTGAAAGATTGAAAGGCTTGTGTTATTTCTGTGTATTGTTTTATGTTAACTTATAGACATACATGATACACAGATATGTAATATACTTATATATCCATACTAACTGACACGGCCACGCGTTGCTGTGTTATAAATTAAAATTCAACTTATCCTATGTCCTTAGTCGGAATAAATCCAGCATAATTAAAAAAACCGGCCAAGTGCGAGTCGGACTCGCGCACCGAGGGTTCCGTAAAATATTTTTATTATATGATGTAACTAAAAATTTACGGTTTTCGCAATTTTTCCTTTATCTGTGCTATAAAACGTTGCTTTGTACCAAATTTCAAGATTAAGGGTTCACGGGAAGTACCCTGTAGGTTTTGTTTCCCTTGCGAGTGTCGAAAATTTGCGGAATTTTGCGGCATAAACGGCTGTATCTTTTGATTGCGTTGGCTTAGAAGTTTGAGTTTTTCACAGCTCCAAGGGACAGACGACCTGAGTATTTGATATAAATTTCAGCTTGATACGTCCACGTCTTCCTGAGAAAAAGGGTCTTGACAGACGGACGGATGGACAACAAAGTGATCCTATAAGGGTTCCGTATTTTCCTTTCGAGGAACGGAACCCTAAAAAAAACATCAAATTCGGTTGAGTAGTTTCGTAGTTCATCGCGGTCAAACACTGTGCCAGGAAATTTATATATATAAATAAACTATATAAAGATACTAGCTGTGGATTAGTTATTATAATTAGCAATATAAAAATCCATAAATCAAAAAATAACTATGACTCGTTCAAATACTTTGTATTCATCACACGAACCTAGGTCCGTCGGAGTCGTCGGATTCATCTGCATTCGCATAATAAATTATTAAATGCTTTGATTGCCTTGCTAATTAGTATATGAACTATATAAGCAACAACGCTGAAAGCCTAAAAGAGCAAATTGATACCTATCTCGTAATCTACTATAGTACACTATACACTAGTAGTCACTGCTATTGCGTGATTGATAATCGAACTTGATGATGATGAAAAATATTCTAATGATCATCACATATCTGCATGAGAGACGATTTGTAATGACTAATGACCCTTGAGAATAACTGGAATGGGACTGACGAGCGAGATGAGCCTATAAATCTTTTAAAAGTACGGTTTTCTTTTGTGTAAGTGAGATTTGATAGTCTTTTTTAGTGATCATTATGCTACACTTTTAGCTTACTCTGTGACGGTATAAAACAGCCTCTGGAAGTCTATTAGTATCAATTTGCAACCCGCTCTTTCTGTTGTTATTTCGTCCTCATCTGGCGCCTTGTTGTTATTAAGTTGTTTTAGATCCACTCTTATCTCGTACAAGCTGATGTTCCATGTGAGCTTTTATGTCATATGAGCAGCTCGATTAACAGGCATATATGTCGGGGCATAAAATAGTCCGTGGAAACTTAATCTCGCTCGAAAACTAAGCCATGGAGGCAACCCTGCTAACATTGTCAGTCTTCAGTTTTGTCACTTTTTAGACGCAACTCTGGCCAATACTTTGGTGCCTTGGTTCCGCTCTGTAGCACCCTGAACACGAGCTGTATTAAAGGTACATAAATGGTATCACATTGAAGACTGGAGCTTCATTTCTTGTTTTTTGTGAAATCTTCTCGATCTTATTTCACAGTATATCTTGTAAGAATTTTTTCTTTTCATGACGATGCTGATATGCAATTGGCGGTCCATGTTGCGAAACTCTCCCATTTTAAATTTAAATTCTTTGCCGACCACAAATCAAATATGCGGTCTTATAAAGATATTTTTCATAGCAATTATTTTTATGAAAATTAATATTTTTATTTATGCAGAGTAAACAATATAAATCTTTTTATATCAAATGTCTATTTTTTTCTCATAATCCATGTTTTAGTTGCCGTCTAGGTATAGTTCCCGGCATTTAAGTTGAACATGATTTTGAAATCACGTGACATGCGCAGTAGTGAATAATGTACCTAAACTTGCTACTGCGCATGTCACGTGATTTCAAAATCATGTTCAACTTAAATGCCGGGGATTATACTGCTTGTGGTTTTCTTTACGAGTGACAAAAACATAGGTACTATGTGTCAAATTAACTATTAAGCGTTTTGTTTGACTGGCAAAATATTACAAATAAATACCATTTAATTACTTGCCTAGTGATAGTACAATTACCTGCAGATAAAGTATCTGGCGGCGCATCTCGGCGCAGGCGTCGGGGTGCAGCGGCGAGGCGGGGGGGCGGCGCCCGTTGCCGCGCGCGGGGCTTTCCGCGCACGCCGCCAGCAACGGGTCGAGAGTTTCACTCTGAGGAAATTATATATCACTTTGTTACTAAATCTCTATCGATCTAATTATCTACAGATCGCACTGAACTTTGTGATTGCTGTGAGTATAGTAGCGCTCCGCTGCATAGAAAGCAATATTAGGAACCTATACGCGCATATACGCCCTATACGGGCGAGGAAACAACCACTCACGCAACACATGCGTGAATGCTACATTTATGGATCTTATATGTTTGTACTTGTATATTTTAAATATGTGCAATTTAAAATTCGTGGCAACTATTACTATCCCCATAAAATCATAAGAAAGCGTGAGTCATAACAGTGAGTATGCCATAACAGTTATCCACCATGACGAAAAATTGCTTTACGAGTATTTGTTATTGGATACCTCTAAAACCAATGATGAATGAACTAGATAGAATAAGATTTTAACTTTAAATGGATAGAAGATTGGGCGTGACATGAGTTAAATATAATTTATATATCCAGTTTTATTTCAATGTATAGAGAAAACCGAAAACAAGTTAATATGGATTTGAAACATTATTCAAAAGCTCATAAGTATATCCCAGTTAGGTTAAATGTTAAAATAGGATTAGTTCAACATGTCCCTGATTTATTGTCTTCATGTTATTTGCACCCGATTAAAAAAACGTCTCAATATGTCTTTCCTAACCAGGTGAGTATTTTGAAGCAACCGAAAACTGTTTACGGCACTTTTGACTGTAACTACTTAAATACAATGTGCAAAAATTTACACAGCCCTAATCCTCAGAACCAACCTTAAAAATTTTAAATCAACCATTGTTGATGATTCACACAAATATTTACTATTAGGTATTACGGAAATTTACAATTTATTTAGTTAAAATTGTTCTGGTGTCAGTTACCTTCCGATCTACTGTAGTTATGCGCGCTCAACCAGGGCGGAAATAGGCAAAAAATCCACAAAGTGATCTTTTAGACTAATCTAGAAGTTCCTTTGTACCATTTATATCAATCATGGTTAAGCATGATGCAAGAAATGTGTTTTTATTAATCGGCACTGTTGCGAAATGATCACGGAGCACGGATCATGGCGCTTGCAACAGTGCCGAAATATCGGAAACTCACTATAAACAAGATACATGGTAACAATCCCGTGTATAACTTATATTACAATAATGTTAGTGACCACGAAAGTTTAAAATATGTATAAGTTACTTCCAGTTTTGTGAAAAATGCTAGTAAATAAAATAATGCGTTGTGATGTAAAATTCTAACACCATTAGTAAAATAATGTTATTTACAAGAATCAGATAAAACAAAATGTGAAAAATATTAACAGTGTATAGTTATATATTTTGTTATTTAAGCATTATATAGTTATTATGTGAGCGTTTCATAAAGGATATGGTTTAATTTTTTTCTAGTCTTCTTTTTTTCAAATTATAAATAAGGCTTGCTTAATGCAAGAGCAATCACAGAAGTACCACAGAATTCGTAGTACCACAGAAGAAAACGCGCATAGAAAAGAATGACTTCTAATCTTTATTTCATAGATGGCAAACGTATTGTTGTTGATATTTCTGGAAAGGTCACCAGTCTCTTGGCAAAGCGTGTGTCCTTGCTCTTCACTCGCATATCAAAAACTGATAAATTCAATTGTGTTGAAATGACGTTGGAAAGTTTAGCAAAAAAAGTGTAACGTCTAAGTTTAATTTCACTAATTACTATTTTTTATAGGTATTCAGGGGAAAAATAAAAAAAAATACGGTGACAACAGATTATTCCTAATCCCTTACCATTGTATAATCCTACCTTGTTATGTTTTATTAACATCTAGCTTAAAATAAAATAATAATAACAAATCTGTATAGACTACACTGGTAACTTACACTTTATTTGATTTAAACTGATTGACGAACAGTTCAATCATCTTTGTAAAATAAACAAAAAGCCAGACACAGTGACCTGAAGCCGATTTAAAAAAAAAGTTCTCTGAGTTTATATTTTATTAACACATATACATTTATAAGAAGCTGTTACCAAAGTTAGTTAGTTTTGAATTATTCTTAATCCCTCAACCCATGCAAGATCAGAAGCCAGTGCCTAAATCAGCAGCGGACTACTTACACTCATCGAATGATGCTCCTCCCCGGGCTGCGTGCGGCAAACAAGGCGATGGATGCAACCAAACAACACATGTTACACACGACCTTCGTGCAAGCTGGATGCTAACAGGAGCTAGTATACTACAATCTAGCGCTTTCACAATTATGGTCGACGAAACAAAAGAAGTTGTCTAAATGACAAGGGAACACAAGACATGTCATTCAGTAGTTCATTCCACTGTTTGAGCAGTGTAAAAGCAGCTAATTCTCTTTATAGAAAGAATCTCTTAGATTAAAAAATGTTAGATTCTTTTAGTATTTACATTAGACGTTATATTATAAGCTTCCTTTTGTAACGTTAAAAGAGATATTTGCAATACACAGTTTTATTTAAAACTTTATTAATTTTACATTTTGCTAGTTGTGTATCTCTGACTAGCATAGTTTTCTTCATGTGATGTTTAGTATACACGCTCCTGTTGCTGCATTGGCGAAAACAAAAAATCGTTAATTTACAAAAATAAAAAATAAAAAATTGTTATTTTCATCGTTGTCGCACAACGCTGTGGTATAAGTTAACACACTTATAGTTATTGTTCTAAGAAGCTAAGTAAAGAGGAAAAGTGTAAGTTTATAATGATTTCATGTAATGCTATATTTGAATAACAAATTCTGAATTGAAGTACAGAGATTGGATACTGATTGTATAAGGTAATCCCAGTTATAATAATCGTGCTTGTTTTTTTGCATTACTAACAATTGTGAGTGAGTAAGCAAATTCGTTGGTTCTTATAAAACTCTTTATGTAACACCGTCCATTTATGTTACAAGACATATCAACCAAGAAGTTTAGAAAGTATCTAGTTTATAGAACAGACTAAAATATAGGATGGAAAGCTATTATAATATGTATATCATTGGGAAAGCTTTCCAATTTTTGTGTAGGAAACTAATGTGTGGTAACTTTGTTACATATCATGCTTAAGGTAATCACCTAACTGTGACTTCATGGGAAATGGGACTGTAATTAGCTGGTTCTACATGATTGCAAGTAACGGGGTGCATGCTACATTGGCTGCTCAAGAGGGGATATTGCGAACGCACTTCCTATTCAGTTATGTCTACACATATTATTCATGCTGTTGCATTAAGCGAAAAAAAAACAAATCACGAAATATGCAAATCGGTTGGTACCTGTTCACAAATGCGAAAATCTTATATTCGCGATATAGTCGATACAAGCCTTAAAAGACATAAAATTTAATAATAACTATTATAATATATAGGGTTATCAGAAAAGGGAGTACCAGTCTGACATTAACATTTTGTTATGATCTCACGTGGCAGTGTCTTCAGTTGCTTTTAAGTTTTCATCAAAGCTGTTCATTTTAAAATATTACTTTTTAATGTTAAAATGGTTTCTGGTAACCCTATGTCTATAAGTATCAATAGAATTCTAATTTGTCATGCACAGTAATACTATACTACTAAGTATTTTAGAAGCGTTCGTGTAGTAAATAGTAAATATCGTCACGCTCACATAAGACATCGACGTCAATCTCTATGTAGCAGAGAAAGTGAAATTGTAGTAATGAAACACTAATAAAATCACTCAAAATTATGAAATATTTAGTACTAGCTATTTTAAAATGATATTGAATTACATTATTACCTATCTACTTTTAAAAGAAATATATCGTTGGTTTGCGAGAATATCGACGCAACTCAAAAAACTGTCAAATTGAACTAAATATGCCAAACGATATTAAATCTTTGATATTTTATAGTGAACAGAGACACAACTCAGATATCGTCGTTATAAATCCACCGTTCGCTAGAAAGAGATACAATTACATTTTTTGGTATGCGATAAAAGATTTAATAAGAAATTTGTAACCCTTATTCAATAAAATCAAAAGTTTTTAGTTCCGTCGCTATTCTCGCAAACCAGCGATATACGGAGAGAGAAGATATTCTCGGCACGAATAGCATGAGGAACTCTACAAAGTTTTCTCGCGTGTGAAAAAATGCTTCTCTATGAGCATGCCTCGGTTATAACCCATAGACCAATAGAGCTTCTCGCTCTCGGCTATTCCGCCCACGAGAAAACTTTCTCGAGATCATACTGTATTATTTACTTACTTTTAATATTTTTCTGTTAAATGTACAAGATGCATACATAGATATTTTAATATTTCGCAAAAGGAAACGCTCTGATTCGAATATTTTATTTTTTGCATTATTATTTACAAACAAATTGGATTGTTCTCATCGGCAAGGTTCATTATGTCACGACTTACAGTGTTGTTCTTATGTACTCATAATAAAATAAAATAAAATAAATACAAATTAAACATTTCGCCCTTTCCAATTGTTGTGTATGAAATATACGAAAAAACACTAACCAAGGAAACCTATTCATTCAAGTTTATTTAGGAATAAGCATAAGGATATTTATTTAAGTTATATTTTAGTTAAAATAATATAGGTAACATATTAATCTCGCAAATAGTCAAAACTAATACAACTAATTGCTACTTAATACATTTTTAGTGACACTCTAAGTGCTTCCTGTAAAAATATACCTACTACAGTTAAAACGATTTTTCGTCCATTACTACAAGGAAAAATTGATACAGTTACCACAAAGTGTTTTATGTAATATGTGCTATTAATTATGTCTTTCTCTAATTGTATTGAAAAAAATAATAACAAGTTAAAGTTAATAAGTTAAATAATATCATAATCATTGTGTGACTTTTGTATAGAAGAAGTTTAATAAGTACCTCCTGTAAGACCCGCTTGAGTTGTAGCAATAGTGTCTTGATGTCCACCACATCTTGCAGAAGGGTGGCAGGCGCGGGTGTTGGCGACGCGGTACCGTCGCTAGCTACGTCAGACGGGGTATGCGTGCGAGATCGCTGCAGCAGTCGTGCCGTGCGCACGGGCAGACTAGCTCTGGAACAAGAAACACAATTATTACAACAAGAATATTTATAGTAATGCACAGAAAAAAATTAAGGTATAATGAAAAGTTGGGTACCTGGATGAGCAGTAAGACAAAAATAAAATTGTTTTATGAAACACGTGAAGAGCAATATTACATTGCCGCATCCATAATGAATATAAATAATGTACAATTAATGAGACTCATTGACATATTTTACTTGCACTTTTAAATCGATGAAATTTGATAAAACAGTAACTAAATGAAGTAATAAGCCTAATAGTCTCTCCCGACTCTAGGAATGCCTAAAATTCCTCGAAACCAAAGTAGAATAGAGGAATTTGATTTAATGGCCCACTACCTACTGCACCTACGTACTTTACCCACCAGTGGGGCCCAGAAGAATCTTTTCTACATTAACTTTACATTTATGCTTATCGTACTAAAGTGTTCAATCGATCGTTTGTCACCTTTAAGTCAATTTGCCAGAAATTGGAATGATAAACAACATTGTCCATTTTGTATTGGTTTAACACGGACATTTATTTTAGGCAGTAAAATTATATTTGTTTGGAAGTATACACTACCAAGAACTACTACTACTAATCATATTTGTTTTGTGTCAATATTCATAAATAAAAAATCTGTATGTTAAGGATAGGGACATTTCAAACAAAAAAACAACTATTTTTCAATATATCTTGATTAATAAGAGTCGTAAGTTAATAAAATGTTATCTATAAAATGGGCAAGTGGAAACAAATTATTATGTTGCCTTGCTCTACCTAAAAACCAAATAATTGTCATTACATATGTACAGCAGCCTACTGTCCTTCGGACTAGACTAGTTATAGATTAATGATACTTTACATGTACAAGTACCACTGGGGGGGAAATATTTTAAAATAAATTACCACAAAATTATTACAACACCAATTAATGAATGTAGTTATACCAACAAAATATTTAGTACTAAAAAAACTGAATAAAGAAAATACAAAGAAAAGGTTGATTTCAATCTGGCTGGAAAAAAATGTTTTATATGATATTAAACGGACAATGGATATTTAGTACATAACACGGTGGATCGATGAATCTATAAGTGGCATACATCGCATCTACGACTTCACAAATGCCAAGATCTTGTTACGTGGTTCAGTAATTTAATTTGTACATATAAATTCTATTAGATAATTTGTTTATAGAGTTTTATTAGAAATGCACAGTTTAAACATGTAGACTAAGTTATTTGGGATATTATAGCAAGCATCATTGTCAATGCCTTTATAATTATTCCTCCTGTCACCTTACTTAACTAAATTATCAACATTAACGTTAGAAGTCGAAAATGAAATGACGAAATGGTAGTACTATTTTTATTACACAACTAAAAATCACAACGTATATAAGAATCATTAATTATCTCATCTATAAATATATTTAAATACCAACAGAAACATAGACGCAGACAAATGTCCTGTTAATAATAATAAGAATAATTTAGAATACTCCGAGCATAAAATTTATCAGATAAGATTTTAACTTAGTTTATATTTTAGTTTTAATACTATTACATAAATCAAGTAGCTAGTTTTTTTAGTGAAGATAGGAACAAGGAACCTGAACATACATATCTAGGAAATAGATTGTTAGGGAGTTGTTAAAGATCAAACAGACAAGTTCTTTAACGCTAAGTATTACATTCACACCAATTAGCCTATGCCAAAGAAAGCACTATAAGGCTTGTGTTATGGATACTAGGGAAACGGATAGACATACATATATGATACGCATGTAATATTAATAGAAATATATATAAATACCCATGACACAGGTACAAATGCTCGTATTCATCACACAAACATCTGCCCCTTCCGGGATTCGAACCCAGGACCGTCAGTGCGAAAGGCAGAAATATTAAACGACCGTCTTCTTTTTCTTTAATTAAATCATGTTTGGAATGTCATGGGTCTTCTACAATACACAAGCAGTACCTATGTTGCCACGCGCGTTATATCGTACATAACGCATCACTCATAATTTTGTTTTTAATCTATACATCTATACATATAAATAAAATTGGAGTGTCTGTTTTTAATGTTGAAATAACCGTTTTTAACTATATGCATGTGAATATATGTACGGTACATACACCAAAATAACATTTTTTTTGCAATTTTTGTCTGTCTGTCTGTTTGTTCCGGCTAATCTCTGAAATGGCTGGACCGATTTTGACGGGATTTTTACTGGCAGGTAGCTGATGTAATAAGGAGTAACTTAGGCTACTTTTATTTTGGAAAAAAAAAATTGTCTGTTTATCTGTTTGTACGGACTACTCTACGAAATGGCTGGACCGATTTCAATGAAATTTTGCATGGTTATACCTTATATCCCTGGTCAACATCTGAGATACTTTTTATTCCGGAAAATTAAAGGGTTCCCGTGGGATAGTTAAAAAACCATAGTAACTTGGACATTTTAGTACACAAAACTTACATGTACTCACCCTATGCTGATACTTTATATTACCGCTCGAATTAAGTATAAACCCAATGAAAGTGACGGGATTCAGCGGGAAAAAAATTGCTATGAATCCCTATTCAATGCTTGACCTGACATACACTTGGCCGGCTGAACTTGAACAACCCGACATTAACTCGACGATGACCAGTATTGGGATGTCATTTATTTGCTGTATTACTGGTATTTTGTGGTCTTTCGAGTGCTGAGAAATTGTGGCAAAAATATCATGACAGATTAGTGGAAGACTTTTTAAGGAATACAAGACATAATATTGACGGTGACCTTAACCACAGATTACGAAATATAGCTTTCAATCAATGCTTAGTAGCTTTACAAGATTTACTTATATCTATGGGTGGTGATTCTCTTCCTCAGTATGGTTTGCCAGCGCCGACCATAAAAGGGGAACGTATTAATAGAGAATACGCTGCGAAAATAAATTATGATCCAGCTGAACCAGCTGAAACTTTACGAACCGGAGTCCACAGTCTTACTGTAGAACAGCGCACTGTATTTGACCGTGTATGTCACAGTATTGACAATGCTATAGGAGAAATTATATTTCTAGATGCACCCGGTGGTACGGGAAAAACCTTTGTCACTAAAATAATCTTACCACAATTACGAGCTCAAGCCAAAATAGCTCTTGCTGTAGCGTCGTCTGGAATAGCAGCCACTTTGTTACACAGCGGTAAAACTGCTCATATGATGTTTAAAATCCCCATAGATTTGGACTTAAGTGAATATTCTGTATGTGGTATCTCTAGAAGCAGTGATAAAGCGAAGGTTTTACGTGATTGCTGTTTAATTATCTGGGACGAGTGCACTATGGCACACCGAAAAACAGTAGAAGAAGTTGATGGAACTCTCAGAGATATCTGTCAAAATGACCAACCTGTGGGTGGCATAATGATGCTGTTTTGTGGGGATATTAGACAAACATTGCCAGTAGTACCACGGGGAACAAAAACCGACGAGATAAGAGCATGCTTAAAGAGCTCAAGCCTTTGGCGACACGTCACAAAGATGAACTTAACAGTGAACATGAGGGTGCGAATAGGAGGCAACACAAATGCGCAGGAATTTTCTGGTTTATTGCTAAAAAATGGCGAAGGGACATATCCGAAAGAAGAAGGGCAAATTGTTTTATTTGGAAATCTATGCCACATTGTTAATTCAATTGAAGACCTTATCTCTTCCGTATATGGTGAACAAAATCAAAAAACAAATCATGAGAACTCATGGCTTTGCGAAAGTGAAATTTTAACTCCGCGAAATGACCAAGAAGCAAGAATCAACTTGGATATACTCAACAATGTAGAAGGAGAAGTAGTTGAGTATACTTCTATCAACAGAGTAATGGAGCAAGATGACGTTACCAATTATCCTCTTGAATTTCTCAATTCTCTGAGCGCTCCTTGACTTCCACCACACAAGATTAATTTAAAAACTGGCGTCCTATTTTGTTGAGAAATTTAAGTCCCCCAAAATTATGCAACGGGACAAGACTGAAATTTACTTCTCTGCAGCGTAACATAATAGAGTGGCGTCGGTAAAAGAGTTTTTATACCACGAATTCCACTGATTCCCAATAATTACCCATTCCATTTCAAACGGGTACAGTTCTCAGTGAGTTTGTGTTATGCAATGACTATAAACAAAGCACAAGGGCAGACGCTATGTGTTGCCGGCGTGGACCTCAGCGTCGGATGTTTCTCACACGGTCAGCTCTATGTGGCTTTCTCCCGTGTAAGTCAACCAAACAAACTGTTTGGTTATGTTCCGAACCAAACCTCATCGAATGTTGTCTATAAAAGGGCATTATGAGGTACTAGCTAGATATGGTACGTAACCGTTCCTGTGCCAGTCCGACTCGCACTCGGCCGGTTTCATTTTTGCTGATCGTGTCAATCAAACGACCTCTGTGGCACAGTGGTCATTTATGGTACTGCAAGTGCCTTTGGCCTGCAGGGATCCGGCTGCAATCACCAGCCAGGTTAAGTGGGAAAATAATCTGTGTCCAATTATATTAGGGGTTAAAGTATGAAATTGCCGATTTGTACTGAAAATCTATATTGTTTATTTTTTAAATTTTTAACAAATTTATTTAATCAAAATAGTTGCCATTATTATCTATACATTGCTGCCATCTAATGGGAAGGTCATTAATGCCTTTGCGATAGAATTCCGACGATCTAGACTGCACAAACTGTGTGAAAGCATTTTGTACTGCCTCCTGGGAAGAAAACTTCTTGTCACGTAGATAATTGTCCAAATCACGAAAAAAATGGTAGTCCGTTGGAGCAAGGTCTGGTGAATACGGAGGATGACGAATGGTTTCTAACTGCAGTTCCTGAAGGGTCAAAATGGTTTCTCGTGCTGTGTGAGGTCTCGCGTTGTCGTGGAGCAATAATGGTGAAGATCGATTCATGAGTCGGGGCTGTTTTACTGCTAGTTTTGTCAACATGGTTCGGAGTTCGGCACAATAGACATCTGCCGTTATTGCTTGACCAGATCGGAGAAAACTATAGTGAATAACACCATGCTGAGACCACCAAACAGTTACCATTACCTTTTTATTGGTAAGTTTTGCTTTAGGACACTGTTGTGGCATTTGACCTGGGGTCAGCCATTGCATTTTTCTTTTCCGGTTATCATAAAGAATCCACTTTTCATCACATGTTACAATTCGATCCAATATTCCTTCATTTCTGTACCGGTTCAACAAGGCAACACAAGTTTCAACACGCGTTTCTTTCTGCAGATCAGTCAAATCATGAGGCACCCATTTTTCGTATTTTTTTATTTTATTGATTTGACGCAAGTGAGTCAATATTGTGGGTAAGGTAACGTTAAACCATGCCGCTAATTCCTGGGTACTTTGACTAGGATCGGCTTCCACTATCTCTCTTAATTCATCGTTATTTACCTGTGTGGGCGGTCTTCCTCGTGGCTCGTTCTTTAAGTCGAAATTTCCATCACGAAAGCGTTTAAACCAAAATCGCACGGTGCGTTCATTAGTAGACCCCTCTCCAAACGCAGCATTGATATTGCGGGCTGTTTCTGCCGCGTTAGTTCCGCGTCGGAACTCGTATTCAAAAATAACTCGAATTTTCGCAGTATCCATCTTTCTTGTCTAAATTGAATAACAAAAACAATTGAAAGTCGATATTCAAATGTTTTACATTTTTTAAAAAAAGAACATCATAGAAACCATTTAAAAAAAGTTTCATTCGAAAACCTCAAACCATGAAGATTCTATGTCAATTCAAAGAACCTATTGCAATAAAACGGCAATTTCATACTTTAACCCCTATTATTTTTATTATTTTTTTGCATTCACAATGCAATATTTGTATGAGGTGTAAAATAAGTGTGTAAAAAATGTTCAATTGTTCACATTTTCTTTTTATTTATTTTTGCTGTATAAGAGTGAACCGCGTGATAAAATCAAATACGCGCGGACGAAGTCGCGGGCAACAGCTAGTACATAAATATAATTCCTTACTTGTGTTTTTTTAGCAATATGGCTTAGTTTCATGTATACTATGCAGATGTGGCTTCGTAGATGGTTATTTCACTCCCAGCTACATATGAATTAAAATCCCTACTACTTCAGTGTAAATGGAATTGACATGTTTAGCGCTGAGTGCTGATATTATGATACTATTTCAGGTAAAATTGGGGCGTAACTTGGCACTCCCGTAGTAATTCATTAGTGAAAAATAGGCTGACTACAATGACACCAACTGTTTGTGCGACAAACAAAGCAAATGGAAGTTTAGTTTCTAGGTCACAAGGTTGGAAATTATATTGTCTGTAAATATGCTTTTAACCGTGAGACAACAATTTGTATTATTTACCTTAAATTCAATTCTCCAACATTACCATAATTATTTGTTTGTTTCTACTTTCGCCTATTAAAGTATCTGTTGGTCATGTTACAGTAAATTTGTAAATACCGTTAGATAATAAATCTATTTCGCGTGATTGTAGACTATTGAAAGATTGTGAACCGTAACATACTGCTTACAGTTTAACGCTTATATTATATTATATTATAAAATATCTAACCTAACCTAACCTAACCTTGTGGTTAGGTTAGTTTTATCATCACACCTCGGCCGCCTCCGGCCTGCACTGGGCGGGGCGACCGCGCCGCCTGCGGTGGCGCCCGGGAACTTGTTCTTGGGTGATCATCGCGGGCGTGGGAGTCTCGTCCTGTGTGGGTCGGGGTCGGTCGGGGGGTGTGGTTTATTCCTTCCCTCACCGAAAGGGGGCCAGCGGCTGTCGGAGCGGGAGACCGGCAGTCGCATTGCACTTGGCCCTCAGGCGTGCGGGGTGTTCAGGGCGTCACGGTTCACCCCGTTGCTCCGTCCCTCACGGAGCATAGGCGAGGTCCGCCCACGAGCGCGGACCCACACTGGTCCGGGCCGCGGCTGAGTCCGACAAGGGACCCCGCGACCCGCACCACTGTGTATTGGGACGCCGCAGTTTTTAGTGGGTAGGCCTCCAAGCCTTTACCGGGCACTCGGCCGGGTAGAGGCATGGAGGAGAGTCCCACATATCCATCGTGTTCTCCCGACACGGAATGCGTAATGCCATTTTCTGCGAAAACAAAAAAAAAAAAAAAAAAAAAAGTTAGTTTTATCATATATCGCATATTTTATCTACTGAAAAATATGCGTAAAACTGTAAGCAGTATGTTACGGTTCACAATCTTTCGATAGTTTACAATCTCGCGAGATAGATTATAATGTAGCTGTGTAATACAATTTTACGGTGACAGTCATACCATAAGCCATAAACTACTTATAACAGAGTTATAAACTTTAGGTATGATGGGACTAACATCGGTATCCTTTAAGTCCTTAAATTATCAAAATATGTATCTAATATAATGATGCCTGTAGAAAATATAACCAACATTGGTTCACTTTTGGGTAATTATAAGTTTTATTATTTACTGGTTTATTTGTAAGAATGAAATCATGTTTGGACTAGACATCTTTCCTTGGAAAATTTAAAATCACACCTAGAATCAGAAAATCGACGACGATGACTTATAAAAAGTTTGAAAACCGGAAGAGGAAATGCAGTATTTCCTCCATTTGAGTTAATTACTATGCGTAAAATAAGTAAATAATTAGAATAGTTTTAAGTTTAACTAGTTTCCGCTTCATTCCCAGTTAAACGTTTTTTATTTATTCGAGATCTATCTAGGTGGTCATTGTTGTTTTTCTATATAATATACTAGCGGGCCGTCCCGGCTTCGCACGGGTGGACAAAATTCTTAAAATTTTTCTAGCATTAAATATAGCCTATGTTACTTAGCGTGAATGTAGCTTTACAATGGTGAAAGAATTTTTGAAATCGGCTTTGTAATTTTTGAGTTTATTCATTGCAAACATACAAAAATACAAATCTTTTCTCTTTATAATATTAGTGTAGACTAAATTACATTGCACTCTTAACACATTACTGTAAAGCTGTACGCTTTCATGTGCTTGGTTCTACTTTATGCTATAATTTATTATTTTTAGAGTGTTATTCTTTTTTATGTACTGTAAACTGTACATACTCGTACAATAAGATAAGTTTTGTTTTCAACTTACTATTTACAAGTTAATAAATATTGGAACGTCGACAGTTCTTCAAATAATCTTATTTTATATTTTTATATCCATTACTAACTTTACATTTTGAAATTTATGGAGTTTTTCTAGTCTTCATTATAAAATAATTAGTGTTGCAGATTGAAAAAAAAGTTCTAATATTTTATTTTAATTAACTGCATAATATTACATTATATAACAATAAACTCATTATAATCAAAGAAACAATATCCGTGTAAACTGTATTTTAGTTGAAGTCACATTTCAATCTGAATAGGTTAGGTGATACAAACGATTTGAGAAAAAATTAGGAACATTGCACTAAATGTATAGGCATGTATCTTATCGTAAAAAAATCTTTAACACGTGTTAAAGTTACGTGTACTATGATTGATATATATAAACCTCACTGATGATAAAGGTAAATTCATATGAAAATTCAACAACCACAAAAAAATAATACAGGACGTTCTTACAAGGGCCATCAATCGGGGACTTTCAAAAGCTTTCTAAGAATCCGTAACGACGATTAACATCACATATATTTAAGATAAATATAGTACTTTAGTTTTTGATTTCATTTCATAAAAAATCTAAAAGGGAAATCTTTGTTGGTTTGCGATTTTAAACTAGGCTGCTTCGCATGACTACAACTTGACATGCGATCGCCATACAATCAGTCGTAATACACATATATCAGAGAACCCATCTTGAATATTTTTTGTCTAATTATATTATTAGCAAAATATATTGATATCCATTATTTCACATTTTACACATAAATATTGTGTGGTCATAACTATTTATAAGCAACATAATAATAATGTTTAAGGCAATTTGATAGGTTCGCAAATGTGCAATTTCCTGTTCCGTTGAACTCATAAATATTTGTATTATAAAGTAGACATAAATATTAAAACTTTAATGTAATTAAAAAGAATATAATAGATAGATTTAGGAGAATTAGTTAAATGGAGGTAACATAGAATTTTTTTGTAGAATTGATTGTTATTATCTGAATAGTTTTAGAAAAGCTTTGGAAAAGCTATGGCCATACTTGGAACTGTTCACTTATAGCATTCATGGACTCTTATAATAATAGATAGTATTAAGTTTCCATTAAAGTCAACATTCTCCTATTCTCCATGGTAATTACACAGTATATGAAAACTGATAAATAAATAAAATTAATCATAACTGGCGTGGCAATTAGTTGTGACTACGAATCAGTCGGTCACATTTACTTTTGAACCTTATGCGTGTATGTAAAACTTACGTGTATGTTAAACAATTTTGAAATTATGCACTTAACAACTGGTCAACTTATAAAAAATTTATTCATAGTGATACATTGAGGGCCAGTTGGCAGAAAATGCAATTTTTTACCAACCTTTTTGGTTGCTTTTAATACAAAAGTAATACATAGAGTTAAAATATAAAAAAGCGTGTAAGTAAAAAGTAATCTTCTCTTTCAAGCTCGTGTCACGCCTCATTGTGGTCCTAATATTATATATAGTAAGCTAAGCGAATCGAAGAAGTACCGTTGGATTAAAATTGATTTCTAAAAAGCAAAAAGTTATTCAAAAGGTAGTATCATCAAAGTATTATAATTTTATTTTGATAATTCAACGTATTTCATCAGGTTTATAATCGAAGTTCTGTCCGATACCTGATACAAATACTTACTATTTATTTAATATTTTCCTGATATACAATTGATTAGTCTGACACATAATAAAGTTTTATTTTGCATATTTTAAAAGAAAAATCTGAGGCAGTGGATCAGAACGGTACTTTACTTAAGACAGTACCTACGTTCGACTCAATCTCTATTTTTAATAGACCTTTGAAAATTAAAATAAGGCGATTACGAAGTTGTTAGCCGATGGAGCATGATAAAAAGTTGAAAAGTAGTATTTCATTCGAACCGGCAAACAGAGCTAAATTAATCGATTCAATGCAAGCAATCGATATTTACAGCGTTACAATACTGTAATAAAACGAAATCAACATACGCTTACGTGGTTTCTGTAAATTCAATGCTATTTCGCAGGAATTATGCTAATTTGTATCTTGAGATCATTTGTTTGAATAAGTAAACAACACACACCGCTACACTTTCAAAAGTCCTTGTTACTTCTAATTTGTTAAGTAGGTACCTACTTATTTGGTGACCTCCGTGGTCAAGTGGCGAAAATACCGGTTTTCATGGTAACGCGAAAAACGAAAATTTACTTTTCTACATTGACTTGGAATCTGAATAGTAAATGTTATCTAATGCTCATATTCATTAATTATTTTTAAACCAATGCATAAACGAAGACTAAGTTAAGAAAAATTGTTCATATAACCAAATATATAAGGTCACATTATTATTACTATATTAATATGTCGACAGACGCTAATTTTTGCTTGTTCTTTGTAATTATTTTGATAACGAAAACGGATAGAATCAAACGGTTCCTCTCATATGACCTCGTCGGTGTAACCATTGACTTAGTCAGTCTTTGTGCGTATGAAACAATAGACCAAATTATTATCGCTTTCAGTCAATAGCTTAACCTTATTTCGATACTTCTTGTTATAGCCACAAATTCACTGTTTCCGCTGAACAATAACACAATCACAGGAAAATATGACGCGAGGGTATACCTCGTTGCACTTCAGTAGAAGTTTATTTGAACTACAATAGAACAAGTGCTCATCGTATTTGAAAACATTGAACTGTCAGAATTAAAATGTTGAAATTGATTTGATAGCAACTGCTGATAGTCCTAGAGATAAGAGCTTACAACAAAAATTTGATATTCTTTCTAGTTTGTTTTAATAACTGATGAATTATACTGTATTTTATATAGAAGAATAAGAACTAGAAAGGAATGAAAAAGAAACTAAATAACGAATTCCACCTTACAGTTTTTTGTTATACTTGCAAATTTTAATTTGAGTATCCACCTGTACTGTTTAGCACGTTGACTCCGTAGACTAGGTGCAGGGCTGGATGAACGTGCTCCAGTTGGTTCGGCGACATGGAGATCGGTTTTTTGTCTCCTAGCTCCCAACACAACGGCGGGGGGCGCAAGAGAGGCGCCGGACCCCGCGGTCGCCGACACTGGACGCATGCCCCGCGAGACACTTTCACGGCGCGCACGCACGCGCTCAACTGAAGTCCGCGCGCCCGCGCTATCGGCGCTGCTACCGCCGACGCCGCACCACCGCACAATCGGATCTCGACGTCAACCCTGCCCATTCATGCTAAACGGATCACGGTGCAGATTTCTTTTTGTCACACTCTGTTTCTAACCCGCATACTGTTATAACGCCTAATTGATGAGCTAAATTTACCGGCCGTGGATACAGTTGATATGGATTGGTTGCTATATTGATACCCATCGTTAGTTTAACAGTTCCGGTACAATACGAGGCGACGCATGCGTAAGGGCGTTGACATCCTATGTGGTAACAAACCAGCCAGGTGTATCGGAAAGGGTGACTGGCTAAACAATCTAATGCTGAATCGTCACAAAACACTTGTCACGCTCTCTGCTCGCGAACGGACACCGTAACACTTTCTTTTGCACGTGATTTTGTTTGTTTTCTGAATCGTTAAGTCACTTTACAGTCACAGATCGAGGTGAGATCGGTGCGTATTTCTGAATATTGTGTAAATAATTTTTTTCTGAAGACGGAATCACGTTATCAATGGAAGGTCAGTCGTGTAAGTCTTAGCAGTAGAGGTCAGTGTCAAAGTCTGGACGCGTTTGTTTGTTTTGCGATGGTGCCGGTCCAGATGCGAGCGGCGTCACGGCGCATGCGTGCCTCCGTTCAATAAATACACCCCACACAGCTGATCCACTTAAACTAACACAGAACAGGTCATATATTCTCTTCAGTCATCGAAGCTTATAAAAGGGCTTGTTACTTAGTAAATAATTCGAGCACAAAATCGATCTATAATGTATAGAGGCTGTTAAAAATTCAACTAAGTGTTATTAATGTGCTTTCCATTAATTTGTGTAGTAAAATTCCGTAAAGCGGCAATTTTTTTTTAACAAAATTTAGTGGTAATATTATTTAAACACGATAAGATTAAGTTTCAATACCAGCATTTTTACATAAAGAAAATCTGTGTAGAATTTAAAGTACTCAAAAACAATGCTGGTAACACATTATGCAAAACAGCAACATAATACAATATGAAAAGAGTTTGTCTTTTGTTTTAATAATGCTTACGAAGTATCTGTAAAATTTATAGCATTGTCAATTTATGTAGTTTTAAGACATAATAAATTTTATATTAGTAATTGTTGATCGCTGCACAGTGAGTGATATACAACGGCTCTGCCAATGATCAGCCTGTCGGTCACGGCTCACTCCACCGCAATAGAGCGTGACGCAATTCGACAAAATAACATAGAACGACGAGGAACAGTAAGGCACTCCCACTTCTTTTAGTTACTTGATTTTCTCCCTTATGGCGATTATCACTTGGATATATTTTTTAAATATTCAAAAAACGGAATTTATTTATCAGTCGAGATTGTTGATAACAGGGTTGTCGATGATGAGTGATGAGAAGAGCTGGTTAATAAATTACAAATTGTGAATAGGTGATGAATGAAAAATGGAAAAATATATCTGCCCTTTTCCCAATTTCTTTTAAGAACGCAGTAGGACACTTATTTTTCTAGTTTTTATAGTACAAGTGCCGCTTAGTTTGAGACCAAATAATTGTTGACAGTATCGGTATATATTTTATTATTACTTTTTCTTTTTTTAAATGGATTCCATTATTCATATATAGAGCTAAAGAAGCCCACAAAATTATAAAATCATAATGAAATAAAACCGTGATTTTTGTGTTTATGTACTTTATGACATCTTACACAATATTTAGTTTGTTAAATTAAGTAGGCTCTTGGTATATTAAAATTATAAGTTTAATGTTTTTTAATTTTCCTATTATAATTATTATGCATCCATATCTTTGTTAGTCATCCAGAAGAAAATGTCTATTAAATCATCTATTAAAAAATTAAAATATCAGGATGATCATAGACTTTTTTCTTTTTATTTATTTCTGGCTTGCACTATTTGTGCATTTAGCCAGTGTCAAGTAAGTATAATTGCCAGTTCCTGAGTAATTTCTTAATTTAATGCTGAATGAACAGTTAAATATATATTTTCCTAGCTTTCAGTAAATGTGTGGGGTTTTACTGAAACCTGCCCGTGGACTTCTTGAGAGAGCAGGAATAGACAACTTCCGCTGCTTTGTTACACTTGCCAACACTTTTGTATGTTCACAAACACTTAATGTTTAATAATCCACCATTATTACGCACTAATATTCACGACAACACCAATTTCAACAAGAGAAACAAAACCACCAACGTGACGCTTTCCGCTCCCGCCAAAAAGTCTCTGATCATAGACTGTAATGATAGTAGAAAAACCATTGTCAATAAGAAAGTATTATTTTATTTTGTGATGTAAACTTTTTCTATATAATTATCACGAAGACGCAAACAAATTTGTTAATCGGTGTCTTAATTTTTTTTCATTATTGTTAGAATATGTGCAATGAATTAGGAACAAATCAATAATGAAGATAATTACGGTAAATGCTGATATCACTAAATCTCATTTATTATTTTTGTATACATTTAATATTTTAACAAACGTTGTTATGAATTTTCTTAAAAAAAAATATATTTTATCTGTGAAAAAAAAAAGGGCATGACTCCCTGGATTTTTTGCCTCCCGTATTTTTATTAATTTCCGTACATAAATCAAGCTAAAGCTTACATCATATTGTAATTTACGCATTTAAATGCTAGAGTATTATATTCAAAGAAATTATTACAAGAAAAAAAATATTCTGTCACATGCGGCAGGCGAGACTCGAACCATCCCTTCGCTATCCGGGGCAGAACAAATGACTATGACCTAAGATATTTTGTCAGTTGTAATCGGGGGGCACGGCAGTGCCCCCGCCAAGTCGTACATTATACACTTTTATCTTCAGAAAGAATATCGAATTAAATGATAAATTTTATACAGAATATGAGATTTTTTAATGAAAACTTTAACTTGAGCGGACTGTGTTTGATCTTCGCCGATGTACAAACAGCAACAACCTTAACTGCCCCTGTCACGTGACTACCAACTTTTTAAAAGAAAGTGAGAATAGATGTATGACGTCTTCATAAATGTAATTTTTATAGTAGATGTGTGTGTAACGTTACAAAGTTTTAAAATGAACCATAATAACTGAAACTAATACTTTTTTCTAAGACCCTAATGAGTTTCGCATCAAAAAGGTGGGATTGTTTCAATTCAATAATAAGAGTAATGTCAGAACAATCATTGTCAAATTTTTCCGGTCGCTCGTTTGGAATTATTGGTTTTATCTTTTTGTTTTAGTTCTTTCCTTTCTTTTAATTTAATTTCTTCAAAAAAATGCCGGCCCGACTATCTTACTTTGAGCGGGTCAGAATTGTAACTTTGAGACTAACTATGTATATACAAAATCGTATCAGGTGACGAATCCTGGATATACGCGTACGAACCCGAAACAAAAAACCAGTCACGAGTTTGGGTGTTCGAAAATGAGTTAAAGCCAACAAAAATTGTTCGTTCACGGAGTGTTGCAAAAAAATGGTGACCACGTTTGTCTCCAAAACCGGCCATGTTGTGACTATTCCTCTTGAGGGACAAAGAACGGTTAATGCAGAATGGTATTCTAGCATTTGTTTGCCACAGGTCTTTTCTGAACTCCGTAATGAGAACTGCAACCGCCGTATCATCCTCCATCACGACAATGCGAATTCTCACACCGCGCACAGAACAAAAGAGTTTTTGGAGCAAGAAAACATAGAATTATTAGACCATCTGCCGTACAGCCCCGACCTAAGCCGTAATGATTACTATACTTTCCCTAAAATAAAGAATAAATTGCGTGGTCAGAGATTTTCATCACCTGAAGAAGCTGTGGACGCCTACACAACGGCCATTTTGGAGACCCCAACTTCCGAATGGAATGGTTGCTTCAATGATTGGTTCCATCGTATGGAAAAATGTGTCAAATTTCGCGGAGAATACTTCGAAAAGCAATAAATACATTTTTAAATAGTAAAGTTGTGTCTTTTCCTTGATTCCCAAAATTTTCAGTGCCGCCCTCGTGCCAGCCCGTAAATTGCCACTTACACAACATCAGTTTTTCATTAATGTTGGTCCAAGTTATCTTCGTATGATAGCGATTTTTAAAAGGCAGAAGGCACAAACGGTTGGTTTTTATTGCTACCACTATAAATATATTATTACCACTTCATAACAATGTTCAAACATTGTTATGAAGTGGTAATAATATAATTTTACTGAAAAGCGTATTGGTTTTTAAAATTACCAGGACTACGATATTATCCGTCCAATCAAAATTATAATATTGAAGACAAAAAGCGATTCTATCTTCTTTGTGCTTTTGTGTAAGTAAGGTTTTTAAAGTTTATAATTATATATTGCTACAAAAAAGTTTAGCAAAAGAATAGGTATATTTAATAAAATATTATTTCATATTGCACTACGAAAATTGATTTTTTTACTTTCTTCACTTTCGTTAACCTGAAATTTAAAAGCAAGACACATTTTGAACCTTAAAACCATTCTAATCTTTGCATTTCGAACATCGAGGTTTTTGAACAGAAAAAGACACGCTGTCACAGATATAAAATTCGAGTAGAATTGAATAGATTACCGCATGTCTGAAAAAAACAGAATAAGTTTTGGGAACGGGGGCAACCATATGCGTGGTGGAATAAGAGCTCAGGACAAACTACATAATGAGGTCGAGTTTGGCAATGATCCTAATAACATAATCAGAAAAGATTTTGAGTTAGAGTCCCGGTAAAGACAAATGTTTGTGTAATAAAAATCACAATATTTATGCGCTATTTCGATTTGTTTATTTGTTAAGTTAGTAGGTATATGTTTTCTTTGAGTAATATAATTTTAATAATATTTTTTTATAATTCAAGTGTAAGTAATCTTTATTATTATTTGCTTGCTGCATCTATACCTTTCTAAGTCTATGGACAGTCTATTAACAAGTAAAATTAAATTTTATCATTATTTCATCCAAAAGCATGCGACGTTGCCGTTGCTCTTTGTTTTGGAAGAGCGGCAACAACTGAAAGCACGTCATCAGGCATGTCAAGACTCTGCGTCAAGCAGTGACAGTTCTCTGGCGCCAAGAGACACACACCACACACACAAAGATATTATGTCATGAAAACTTTAGTTTTGTTATGTAGTTGTCACGAGAAAAATAATTTCATCTCTTTCTACCTTTCTGTCTGTTGGGTCTTGAAGGGGCAGTTAAGGGTGTTGCTGTTTGTACAACAGACGTGGATCCACTCACAATACATGCATTGAGCTTTCCACAAGTATATAACGGGAATATTAATAGAGAGTTTTTCGCATAGTTCATATTTTTTTAATATGTCCTTAAATTGGAACAATGATAAGTAGTGATATGCCATTTTTAAGTTTTGTAAGAAAACACTTAAACACTTCCACAGTTATTTCGATAATACTGGTAATTTAAGTTCTTATAGAATGCTTAAGTAATATTATGCATTAGTTATAAAACTTAATAAATGTTAGCATATGAATCGATTCTATTAGACCTGAACTGAGGGTGATACCCGCATTCAAACTGTATTAGTTTTATTAACTACTTTACGTAGTTAATAAAACTCGTTAAGTAAAATTTTGAGACTGATTAACGTTAATAGCTTCGTAAACACGTAACTCTTAAAGACTGTAAGTTCCTGAGCTTATTCCCTTATTGACCGCTTTTGAAAAAAATACTAAATCTATTACATAACGCAGGCAAATACTGGATTTAAAAATATCAGTAATTGATCCACAACATATCCATATTATACTTTTCTATATTATATATTGAAAAACGGTGACGTACAATTTAAAGCGCGTAGTAACAGACTGTGTGTATTATGTTTATTCATTGGAATAGTCAGCTGTCATTCATTTGACATTATAACATTTCATTCATTGGATATTCCTAAAAATATAAATATGTAATAATATTATGATCATAAGATAAGGTCTATTTGATTTTCAAAAACTTCATAACTTTTAATGGTCAACATTAAAATTTTCCAAAACCCAAAAATCACTCAGTCAGTAACTTAAAAGTCACTTTGACATGACAAAGACAATTCTGATTTACACTGATGGACCATTTGACAGATACCTAGTTAGAAAAACTTTGTAGCAAAGACATACATTTTTTATTAATATTAAAATACAATAAAAATGAAAACAAAAATGGGGAGTCACTTATTTTCAAATGAATCAATGTAAATATGGGGTTTGAAAAGGAGAAGGCTTATAATAGTTTTTGTCGGGAAAAGTATTCTTACATGTATATACATTGGTAGTTGTTAGGTTAAGCTATTTCATTATTTAATACTAAAAATAAAAATCTTTTCTTCTTTACTAAGCCCCAGAGATTTTTCAAGAAGAAGGAAGATAATAATTTGAAACGAATCTATATTTAAATTATATTTGATCTCATCTATTATAAATATACTGGTTATCAGTCTGTTCAAGTTATCGCAGAAATGTCGATAGTAAAGATATCTAATCAAAAACATTAAATAGATAAGTTAGTTCTGCTGTTAGTATTGGTTTAGTTTATTTAAAATTCTTAGCAGAGTATTGCTACTTCTGCTAGTGATTAGACGATCACTAGTGAAGTAGCAGTTGGGAGAATCTGCTGCTCAGAAAAAGACAATACAGTAACATTAGTACAACTCTAAATGACTAATTGTTTGTTGCCTCCAAATTTTTTTGACGTGATAACGTCTTATAAATTGGTTGCGGCTGGGAGTCACTTATGAAAAAGTGTAACGCTCGGTAACGTTACGATGAGTCACCGAACGAGAGAGAGGCCCGCCGAATGCCTTGCGTCTCTCTCCCACTCAACTATGATCGGTCTGCCGCGCGCATTGTGCAATTTAATTATATTCATATCAATAAATATTCTACCGAGAAAAAGACGTTGTCACGTAAAATCTTCGCCCGTAAAACCGACTTTACAGGCAAAAAAAAAAAAAAAAAAAAAAAAAAAAAAAAAAAAAAAAAAAACCCGACTTTTTTTTTGGTAAAGTGTTGCATCTATGTAATAAATACCTAATTCAACTAAAAGTTAACAAAACGTAAATAACATAAACAGAATTTTTCATCTTTTAAACTAATATCATTATTAAAAATGCTTATATTTTAATATTAAATCATGTCGGTCACTGTATTTTTGTATTTAATGTGACATCATGTCAGTCATTTATTTTCACTTGCGGATCATATCGCATTGATCATTGCGTCACATCATCATCATTGCACAAAATTTATTAGCCTTTGATTTGTTTAGAATTGAAAAGGACTATATTATATGATTTACTAAGCAAAGTACCAGAAGTACCAAACTTATATGTATCCTTAATAAAAATTCTGTCTTGTACCTCTTATTTAACTATAATCTTTATTAATAAACTCGAATGACCATGAAATATAAAAAGTTTGACCCAGTTGGTGTGTAAATGCCCGCCTACATGTATGGACATAGTATATCCGCTTATGGAATGACACTTTGAAAACCAAGTCGCGTGACTTGTAAGACCTTGAACAACTACAAATATTTTTTATAATGAAAACTTACAAATATTATATGGGAAATTGTAAATAACTAACTGAAACGCTTTCTTAGCTCTATCAAGCTCTATAGAAATAAACTTTTTAGTTCATTTCGATCTACGATGTAAACGCACAACATTGCGACTCAAATCCATTTTACTATAAATTATATTTTATTTTGATTTATTTATTATTAACAACCAGTTAATAAAAAAAAACAAAATGTTTACCACAAAAGTTTAGCCCTGAATATTTTACTATTATTGATTATTATTAAGGCAATTATACCAATAAATTGTTCAGAAAATCTAGATATGTTTATATTTAAGTGCGCTAATTGGAAAAGCACGGTACTGTGCGAGTGTGTGTGTGTAATTTAGTGCGCTAAATGTAAGTGCTCACAGTTCATTTACCTAGCTGCGCCTACCGACTATCAACCGCAAAGGCATCCGCACACGAGACTATTAAAATGACTCAGTTTGCTGTAGGAGTTACATTACTGCGGTTTACCTTGTTCGAATGGAAGGTGTATTCGTATTTTTATATTGGTTCCTTCATTGTCTGAAATTATATTGTTACAATATAGATTATGTTACTTGCATTTTAACACAGGTATTTGAATTCCATATTGTTACTAACAAGGGATAAAGGGTATAGTTTATAACGTCGTTTACCACATTAAGAGACTGACATTTCGACGTAATTATTATTATAATACAAGTTTTACCCACTTTTGAAGACAAATCGACTTGTCTAATCGACATAGCTTTATGTTGGACCGATCATTAGGAAACACAAACACTTTATGAAACGTATTTGCCGTTTGGAAACATATTATTTACACTAAAATTCTTAAGTAAGATACATTTTGCGACCATAAACTAAGTTGATTTCAAATTTATGAGTTGCATTTCATTCCTTATTTATTATTACGTACCTATGGGTCTATCTAATAATTCATAACTCATTGTAGCGTTTCAGCGGTTCGATGAGTGAAAAAAAATTTTTTTTTCAAGTTTCAACATTTATGTATCCACCGAACTCTCTAGAGCTTATATTTTTATAATCACCAATCCGCTCCGCTCCAATATATGGTGCTAGCGAAGCTTTATGCTTTGTGACTGCATCGACCTAGTATGTGAAAAAAACGTTCTCATAAAGTGAAAATCTACTTTAAACATGTGTATTTATATAAGAAATTTAATAAAAAAAATGAAATTAATAAAAAAGTCAAAACTATTTGTAATGAAAGATCTAAGAAAAAAATAATTGTCAATCCAGAGTGAGTTATATAGTCAAACGTAAATAGTTGTCAACCTAAAATGCTTTTACTGCTATGCAATTCTTTAAGGATCGCTAAATGGCTGCTCGTTGCTGCGAACGATGCTGTCACAGCCTTCACATCCCGCTGTTATCACGTCTTGTGTTCACGGAATTCACTAAGCTTTTTTAACTCCCTGTCGATGTCTAGGCTGTTTCACAGCATGGCTGTTATAAAGGCTACGCTAGAGAAGAGACCTCATTTTATTTGCACAATCGATTAATTCTCGACTAGTACATTTTTGCTATTTCCTTGCAATATAAAATATTGTATTATTACATACTACATTTTGAAGAATTAAGTAAATTACTTGAACGCATATTATAAATAAAAAAAATGAAAACGTCGAAAATTGGGATCGAAGTGGAATTTATGTGCCATCTGCCGACGGATCTAAAAAACAAATGGCGTTTCACTCTGACACATATTATTAATCCAAACCATAAGTATGCACTTAAAGTTTTAGCAGGTCAAAACCGAAACCATGTAAAAAATACCATATGTAACGATTACTCAAGAGGGGCTGCCTGAATATTGCTCTAATAGCGAAGTTAGCCACGTGAGTTTTTTTTAACGTAATTTAAAACTTTTCGAGATCATTTTTAAATCAACTATAAGAGAACGTGTGTGAATTAGTACGAGAAGTAAAAGTAAGTAGGAATAACGTATTTTTTGCCATTTATAACAATACCTTAAAATATTCTAAACGTAATAGTTACAGTAATTTGCTCGTAGTGGCTTGTAATGCAGCACCATCCCCGCCTCAAATAGAAAAATTAGTTGGACTTTTGGAAACGAGGTCGTATTTAATTACTGGACATACCCGTACAGCCAACGCCAGGACTCGAATGCTGAACAGTTTGTCAAGTGCGGTTTACGTCAGTTAGTATGGCAAGCGACGATATATTCCTACCTTTCAGCCAACGATCACAGAGTTCGAATAACTAATAAGGTTATTTACACACATTGAAATGTTATTGTTTAGCATCCATAGTAGAAGCTCTATTAAGTTTGATACTAAATATTTGTTACGAATTGATTTGTAATAAAAGCTATCACGCGAAGATCTTAATCAAAAAATGCTAATGGATCCGGATAAAGATTTGATTAACTAATGGTAGCCGTAATATTTATTATTAACTGCGTTTTACGATCTTTCATAAACGAATCAAGATTCAAAAACAATGTAAGTCTTTATTTCTAATAAGGCACTTTATCATTATGTTTTGAAGTTACAGTCAAAGCAACTTTTAAGTTAGTAATCTGTACTATCTATTTATGTATACCTGTACCTATCTATTGTATCGTATCGTAGTACCTATCTATTTATGTGTCTCGAGTGCCTTTTAAGTGGTTTATATACGTATAATAATAACTCGTGATAAAACGGTTTAAGAGATTACACAGCAAGTCGTAAAAATAAATGTCTGTTCTTTCTGAAGTGACTCTCTGATTTTTTATTTGATTTCATCGCAAGTCGTACCTACGAAATTTCATTGCATCAAAAAACTTGCTCCCACAACTTTTATTGTATGAAGCCATGATAAAAAACGTAAAACTCGAACGGGACCTCCCATTTGTCATGGTTCCGTAAGCACTGTGAGTTTAATAATATTCAACTACCTAAAGTCGAGTATATCACAGAGATATACTGATTGTTAGTAATAAATTTAAGAGGAATAGATTCGAATATGATTCACCTAGGCGTTGAATATAAGGATATGACTGTATTTTTTAACAATATTTTAATTATGTAGCTTTTCATATGGTTTTATAAACTTTATTTTATTTCTGACCATGCATTTCGCGATATTTATTTTGCTCATATTTGCCATTTTTTATCACAATCATAAAGTCACTGACGTGTTTCAATGTTCGGAAGAAATAAAGCGAAAAGCTGCAGTTATTTCATTACATTTCAAGTTAGTAGCGTTGTGATTGACAAATATTCTACGCGCTATTTTTCTGTATATAAAACTTTCATTATTCCTTGCTAAGCTCAGTTTATTTCATAATAGCCTTGATGAGTAGCGGTAGGTACTACAGAATAAAGTGTAATTGAGATATTGATCAAAACAAATTGTAATCTCGCAGCTTACGTATTAGTAAAACAGTTTTAGAATATACAGTTGATCATACTTCTATAAAATATGAGACAAAGGTTTTTTGTATGTATAGTAGACAGTACAACCTTTAACTTTTTTGGTTGATATGCTATCAACTAAGTATACCGTATGTATTCACACTTTAAAATTGTAAAATTAGACTTGCCGAATGTTAAATAGAAATAAATTTTATGTATGTAAAATTATGTACACAATTTATTGACAATATGTTCGGATTGAATTTTCAGAATTTTTAATACTAATAACTAACAATTTTTGTTTTGACTTATAATTTATCATTTATTTATGGAAATTTAAACTTGTTACAATATTTGCGCCCTTTTGATATTATATATTAACCTATATCAGTCAAGATATTCCCTGTAATATAAACCTTATAAAACTATGTACTAGAATTATAAAAGCCATATAGAAAAAAGAACCCCGATTTAATAGCTATAAGGATGTTGAATAAAATAATAAGTGTAACATATTTAAAATCGTGTTTCATAAAAGCTTTTTAGTACCTAATGGGCAACTGGTAACGAATAACTTTGACTTCCGTTAGAGTCACCGATTTTCCTAATCCCAGGTTCACTTTCTAAGAGGCAATCGTCCTTTGCGACTGTGTTTGCGATTTCTTTTAAGCCGGTCATAGTACCTAAATCTTTCGAAACAATTCCAAGTAAAATTATATATAATGTCGTAAGAAGTACTTATGAAGAATAATAACCAGTTTTTTAATGATTGAGGATATCCTTGTAGAGAAAGCTTCCACATTGAACCTTAGCGTTAGTTACTTCACAAACAACATTCGAATCGAACACATTTTGATGGATATTGCAAACACGTAGTACTACCCAAATTAAATTTTAAGATAAATAAAATTTTATCAGCCATACTGCTAAGGAGTGGAACTCCTTGGCCGAGTCTGTGTTTCCTAATAGGTTTTGTTACCGACTGCTCAGTGGACGAGTAAAAAATCACTTTAAAAATGAATAGTTACTATAATTGATAAATAGAACACTAAAAGAGGTGAAAATGCGTGGTAACAACTGAGGGTAGTGCTACCGCACCTTACACAAAGACGATTGGATGGACGTGACTATTAAGGTTTAATGTCATGTCTATTTTAGTGTGAAATCAGTAAATTTATACCACAATTTTGCGACTTTTTAAAACAGAACTACGATGTTTCAAGTTCATTTTGGCGCTTCATAACTTTAAGTTTATAATGTAAACAAAAGACTGCGAAACCTCCAACACTAAGGAAAATTGAACTTGCAATTACTCTTCAGATAAGAAATTTGTTATCTTTTTGAATAAAATAGTTTTAAATGACTATTTTGTTTATTCTCTAGAAACAGTTCTTGTTAATAAAGAAAAACCAACAAACAACAAAACAGTCATGTTATGTGACTGATCTAGGCAATTGTAATTATTCCTGCGTATTATGTGACTACTTCGGTAAATTAAATTCCAATCGAAGGAGACTTAGATAGAGCGCTTTCAATTTAGACGTTTCGTGTCAGACCGTTGCGGTACCGAATCGGTCCGACACGAAACGTCTAAATTGAACGCGCCCTTAAGGAACAAATCACCTATAACAAAGATTAACCCAGGTTAAAGTATCTATTACAGGTTTTGGATAAGACTTTATTTAAAGACAACTTACACGATTTACTCAGCCCATTAAGTTTGTGTAAACTATTTCAAAGATGTTTAATAGATTATTGGTTTAAACAGCGTACAGCGTAACGCTTTATTTAATAAGCTTACATTTAAAAATATTAAATGCTGTAATCGTTAGGTAAAACAATAACATAAATATCCAAACTCAATTCATTTAGTTATTGATAACGAGTATTATACTGTGCGTCATTCAACAAATTAAAGAGCTTGACCCAAAAGTCGATAATTGTAAAGGCAGTTCACTTCACTGTTTATTTATCAATCTGCAATAAAGTCATGACAGTGTTACTTTTTAGTTACTTACGCAGATGATTTCGCATTGAAGGTCATACTTTGTAAATATATATAGGTGCTGTATAATTTAAAAAAATGAGATCGGATATCTAAAATAAAGCTTATGTTATATGAGAAATCATGTAATAATAGTTAATTTAATTTTTACAGGTGACAGATTAAAAAAATCTAATTTCACACGTGACATCCCTTTATCATAGATAAACAAAAGCATGTTAAGTATGAGCTATCAATTTAACATTACAAATATTTTGCAGATGATAGCTGTCAAAATAGCATTCTCTTGGCGGCCGGATTTCAACGTTGAAATTTTATGTTAATAGAATTCTTTTCTATCTAAAAAATATTTTAAAAGTACCAAACACAGAATATGATTTTTACGGCAAAATTCAATAAAAAACAGATAAACATGAATTGGGAATAATGAAGGCGTTCCAGTGTCAAGACAGGGTTATACCTAATATTACTAAATTAAATTTTAAAGATTTAGTAACTTAATGACAGGTCGAGTTGCTAGAACGTAGTAAATTGTAAGTTAAAATTCCATAAACCATCAAACTGTTTAGCTGTAAAGTCAAAATTTAAAAATAAAAAAAACACGACACAAATACAGTACTTGATAAAAAGTTTTAGGTAAAGATGTTTTTACAGTGATCGTTTTTATGGGGAAAAAAAATTATTTAAGCACGGCAAAGAGATTTGTGCATGGAAGTTGGCGGTATTTAGTGGGTGTGCTATAGAAAAAATAAACAAAGATATTGTATATGGAAGCGCTTAAGATTATGCAACATCATAAATGGGTAAGGGGGCGAAAGAGCGAGGGAGGAGTAGGAGTCTCCCCCCTCCACCCGGCAAAGTGCGGGGAAGCATACTTTTTGAAAAGAAAAAACTTTTTAGGTTAGTGTCCACTTCCTCAAAGAAAGTAAAACTTATATAAAATAATTAAGAATGAAGGCGGGGGCCGGGCGGAAGGAGGAGACCTTATTTTCATTTAATATAATTTTAACTTTGTAACTAAATTTCAGCCAAATTTCTGTAATAAATAAGAAAAGATCAGAAAACATTATACTGTTAAAACCTCGTCTAACCCAAATGATTCACCAACAATTGAGGTTAAAATAGGGAGGGGTGGTCACTGTTCTAACCTCACCTTACTTAAAATATCTCCAACCTATTAGATGCTCCATTTTCTATATGTTATTGATATATACAGAGTTAAAGTGTCACTATGTTATTTCATTAATATAATAATAGCTTTTTTACGTAATATCCGTTTACTAATGCCAAAAAAGTTAATAAGAATTATGAAATTTTGTCTGTATAAGCATACGGTCCTTTGTCTTTTTAAATTCTTAAACAAAAACAAAAGTTACATGTTATTTTCTATGTTTCTACAAGAAATATATCTCTTAAACTAATGTACTCCGCATTTTAATATTTTGGTAAATTACAACTTTCTAGAAAAAAATTTGCAACCAAAAATTTGGTGTTGCATAATCTAAAGCTGAGCCTTGTATATAAATATAATAAACCTAGCTTCATTAAACAGTATCACAAGTTATCAGTAAACAATTGACTTTCATCTTTACATATTTATTCTTAAGATTTGTGGTTAAACTATTTTTGTGTTGTTACCTTTGTGCTTGTCCGTTTAGCATCGTCACCACCTGGGCGACGATGCCCTTAACTGGGGCCTCCTTCTCCAGCACAACGCTTGGCTTTTCCATCTTCATCACAACGGCTTTCAGTCCACAAATAACACAATGATCACTTTTTTGTACCACAACACTCATTTGACTGTTTTCAAAAGATTGTTTATAGCTGAATCACATTTTATTGTTTCAAACTCTTCTTGCAGTTCAGCCACAAAATAAATTTTATCATTTATACACTGTTAAAGATTACTTTTTATTCGAGATTTTCGTTCGTTTTAGGTATAATAGGGTAGGCAGTCAGTGTAGCGTAGTGTTCACAGAAACACTTGCTCACAACATTCGAGATGGTTATCTATAGCCCGACTGCCAAAGCTGTTCCACCGATATGGCATGAGTGTGCATTCGATAAACAAACAATAAACTAAATACTCGGAACTGACTGAAAAATAATAAATGTCATAATTTTAAAAGTGGGTATGTGTGTGTTTAAGAGAGCCAAATTTAGAAATTGTCAAGAAAATTCTAAATGCCCTTGGACATTTTTATTTTTCTTAAAAGAGTATAATTAATTTGTAGTTAATTAGTTTCTCATTGATATCTCTTTAATTGATTGTCCAATGTAATAGAAAGTGAGCAGATACCTTATTAAATGAGTATTCATGGTTCAATTGCGTTGCGTAAACCTTATCAAATGACTTGATATTTTTAACTGTTCTTTAGAAAAAAAAAACTATTTTTATAATTTTTAAATATAAAATAATGTTGACTAGATAATTTTAAGTCGGTTATCGAACTGGTCGAAGATCACAGTCAATCAATTTAACGTTTAAATTTACGATGACAGGTGATTGACTTATTGCCATATTACATGAAATCTGTTACGAAATCGATAATATGAAATATTATACTTTCAAGAAATTTTAAATTGCGCGGTCTATGATATATACAAATATCATTATTACTACAAGTAAATAAAATGTTTATATTAAGGTACATAGTAAATCGCATTCTGTCACTATTTTTTGTCTATTTGTAGATAATATTGTAGTAATATTAGTATACACCTACACATTTATAAAATACGTGTGGTTTTGAGATTTTCTCCCTGAAAAACATAGGGAGCAAGTTATTTACAACAATCTCCCGTTATATATAACAAGTATGTCCCAAATAAACTTTGTGACTTATGTTGGTATTTATAAAAAATCAATTTTGTATTTAATTTTTTTTATATTGTATTATATTATTTCCTTAATATTTGAAAGTAGTGTTGTCACTGTTAAGCGGTCTCAATAATAAATAAAGAATAAAATGATAAAAGGGAGAATTGAGGAGGGTTGAAGCTTTTGTGGCTAAGACACTAAAGGTGAGTCGTTGGCAGTTTAAAGGACGTAATAGACCTATGAAGGGACTGTTTTCGTTAAGTAATATTAGTTTATGGATAGTAGGGACGTGGTTTCTTGCTGCCACTGTACGCAGTCATCGCTAGGTCTATAAATTACACCAAGATCACCGCGTTGCCACGCTTAGTTTCGTTCGAAATTGTGTGTAATATAATGAACCCAATTAATGAATTTAATTTTCAATTATATGCAAATATTAATTTAATAAAATGCAGGAAATGGGAACACATCTGATATTTATAGGCAGATAAAACCTGATTGAAAGTAAGACGTTAAAGTAAAGAGATGTTATTCATTCAAGTTACCTAAAATAACGAGTATGTGCACGTAATAAGCTGTTATATAACAGTTTACATATGTCACAGGAAATAATAAGTTAATAATATTTTTTACTTTGTGTGTTGGTGTTGATCGTATGAAAGTAATTTATTTTCATAAGATTATAAAGCAGCATGCTTCGAAATAACTTCAATTGATTGATAATTAAAATTAATTTATTTAACGAAAATACAAAGGTGTTTTATAAAAATCATCCGTAAGAAGAGATGAGGAATTAATAGAATTTCTAAATTGCAGTTTACACAAGTTATCACACGCGGGGAAATATTCGTAGAACGAGTTGACGAATAAAATGCAGTTTCTTTAACTCATAATTTGTGGGATGGGATTAGTTGATGAACAACTCCTCAAAACAATTTTACGGTCTATTTTCAAGCTTGCTTAGTTCTAAACAAGTAATCCATTCAATGTTCAGTCGGCAAGGTTTATTATTACAACAGGAGATTGCGTCAAACCAAAACGCCATATTCAATGAATTGGAATTTTTAGCAGCTACTGTTTCTAAATCTGCCAACCCAATCCGTACTTAGTTCTCACGATATTGTTTGATAATTGCCTTATTTGAATTTCAACTTTAGGTAATTGGTTCTGGATTGTTATATTAACAAGTAATGCTTTTGATTTTATTATTATGCAGTCACTGGTAAATAAAATATATTTTTATTTAGCTTAATCTTTTTTTCGATACATTAAAAATAGAGTAAAAAGAAATACATTTTTAAAGATAAACACTTACTTTTTATGTACCTAAACCAAAAGGAATTAATAGAAATTGAAGTTAATGTTAAAAATCAATATTATTATCATATTTTTCAGGAATATAGTTATACCTATATTAAAATTTTAGTTTCCACTTGAAAAGATAATGGCAGAAAATTATATGAAGATGAATGAAGAATATGAAGTGAATACAAAGATTAATAAAATACGTAATGATAAGATGAACTTCTAAGTTAGGGATAGTAAAATGATTTCAAAACTTAACCTCAAAACTTTAGGTTTGACTTCATAATTATTTTGAGTGAATTCGTCTGCTAATCAAACAAAATAGCTTTTGGTTGGCTTTCTTAAAATTATTATTAATTTTTACACACATCACAGGCATAACTGATTATAATCGTCAAAATTATACGACACACCGATACAAAAGCAAAACAGTTTTATTTTTTCAAAATGATCGGGAGACTAGGGTTAGCGTTCATGTTAGAAATTATACAACACACCGATACAAAAGCAAAAATGTTTAATGTATACCTTAATTATTTAAATTTAATGTATACCATCTATTAATATCTTTTCAACTTCTATAAGGACAGTCCTGTAATAAACCAGAACTTACACAACCAAATTTACCAAAATTACAACTTAATTACGACCTTCAAATTTCACAAATATGACTTTGAAGCTTGTAAGTATTTTTGAGTTAGAATAGAGTTGTTTTCTAATTTGCCATTCTACTTTCGTCCAAGTGGACTTTAGATTTAGTTATGTTTTTATGTCTAAATTTAAAGCCATTATACACAATATTACAAAGGTTCATCAGATGTATACAGAATAACGGTCCGGATCTTAAAGGAGCCGCGTACTTTTCAGAATAAATAGTTTTGTCAGTATCAAACCCCTTATTTATCTTAACCAGAAAAAATCCAACAAACACGAAGCGTTTGTTCTTCAAATACAAACTTTCTCCTTATTGAATAAGGATATCATCATATTATTCTACGGCTTTCCGTCCTGTATAAAAATAAATAAAATACAGCATCATGTTGGCTCATCTGTATTAAAGAAAGTGAGGATCGACTGAATGCTAATGGTTATAACCGTCGTACTGTGCGGTATGAGGTGACAGAGGTCGACTCTGATTCGGGAAAGTTAGGCAATTACGTGACAGCGATTACAATGACATTTAGGTACTAATAGAAAATTTAATTTTAAAAACTATTTTGACCTAGTGGGTCCGTATATGCGCATTCAAAACATTTCTCAAAAACTTTTAATTGATTTAAGTTAAACAATAAAATGGCAGCGCTATCTCTATCATAACTGCTGAAACGTTTAAATTGTTTGTAGAAAAGAACTAAAAGAGTATTATTTCTTTGACAAAGATGCTTCTTTAAGAAGTAACTAAATCTGAATATTGGTATTCTATTAATCTATGCCTAATAAATTGTAAAACAATAAAACTCCTTTAAGAAAAAAAAATCATAAATTTACAATTGGAAACCTGAAATTAACCACACGACGTTAATGGAAAATACTTATATTATGGGTTGAAAGTGTTAATATGGTTAAAAAATTTTTGGTTAAAAAATTTTTTATGTTCTGGTTCAGAATAGAAAGTAATGCAACAATAAGTATGTGAAAAACAAATTTAAAAATTAAAAAAAAAAACGAAATGAGTATAGTTATTTAGGTCGAACAATACTACTTTTATGAGACAGATCTTCAGGGTTTATATAGGTAAATAATAAAAAGGATTGTATAGTAATGTAAGAGAAATAAATAAAAAAAATTAGAAAAACATTGCAGTCACGTTCCAGTTACTAGTCTAGATTTAAGACAAAGTATTATCATTAAGAAGTAGCGCTATCTACTTACTAATTTAACTAATTAAACTCACTGGTCCTCTTTACTGTTACAAACACCTTCATCACTAGCACTCATTTGGATTTGTATTTGAATAAGTTATTTCAACCAGCCATGTTATATTCATCAAACGTACTGATTACAAAGTTTGTATCATCGACAGGGAAAAGTTATTCAATGTTGCCATAGATACACGTTTCGGACAACAAAAAGAAGTAGCAAGGGAGCGGTTTGAGTTTAAAAAATACTTTTTTACTTAACCTAAATTATAAAGAACGAAAATCTATTTAAATTGGTATATTCAGTTAAGTCATATTAAATATTGATTAAGAAGTTAAACCAAGATGAATTGATTTTAATATTACGAAAAACAGCACATCGCTATATTACAAACCATAAAATTAGGATGCACACTGCCCCTTCGCCACTAAGAGTGAGCAAGATAGCATTGATTCGGTCCCTTATCCTCTTAGTCCATTGTCATTGCAGGTAAGAGTTACGCCCACGTTCACAACATATGATCCGCGAGAACGGAACGCGCAATATTCATTAAAAAATAATTAAAAAAGGAAATTAAATCTCCACATATTACAATCTTAGTTTTCCTTCAGTCATTTGTGGTTTGTTAACAAACTAATTTACTTTCTAAACAATAAATTAAAGCAAGCATTTTAAATTATGATGGCTAATTTAAAAATTTTCGTCATCTCCCTGTTTGTGAAGGTTTCTCCGATATTACCCAAAGTAACCCCATTAAGAACTATTTCTTTTGATGGAACGATGACTGCTGAGAGTCAGCGCATTCTTGATTCCTACTTAGAAACCGTGAAGTCACCTGTTTAGATTTTTAATCTATGTTGAACGTTTAAGTATCATAGTCCACCCAATGTAATTTTTAATTTTTTTAAGTTCTCAAAAAATCTTAATTTAGAAAAAAGTTCATAAGTCGAAAACTATGAAAAATCGCAGAACATTCATGGGGGCGATACGAGGGATATAATTTTATTATACGAGGAATATAAACTAAAATAAAAAAAAAACACCTACAAATAATAAAATAATAATAAAACACATACGGAGTTCTACAATGACTGATCAAGAATTCTGACCGTCCCTAGGCTAATTATCGCGTGCTTTTTAAAATTCAAAATTTATTGTTAAATTCAGGGACTCTCGAGTGCATTTAGTTTTAGTGTTTTGTCTCGGTCTAGTTGAATTGTATGTAGGGTAGATGCAATGATGCTAGATTAGTGCATGCGAAGACATGATCTTAGCGCGCCCCACCTCGATTCTCGCGCCCTAGGCTGCAGCCTAATTAGCCTAAGGGTTAATCAGGGCCTGGAGTTCTATCTACAAAGAATTAGCATTATAAACACAGACATTTATAGAATACTTAATAAATTAAATATGACAAGAAATGAAAAGATAATTAAAATAAATAAATGGTAAAACTTGTTTTCATAAATATACTTGTAATAAAAAACAAAGTACAATAATGAAATAAACTTGAACCCTATAGGACTATAAGTAAAGGTAGAACCCAGCTAGTTACGAAATCTATCATCAGATCTTCGTAATAAAACAATACCGTTGCATTGACTTCTGAATTACATGTATGTGCAAAATTTCAACCGAATATTACCTTGCAAGATTTGATTCATACATAAATACTTAAGAAAAATGAATTTTAATAAAAGCTTGTAAAAAAATAGAGGAAATACTATGCACATACAGATATGACGGGCATTTGTGTTATTATTCACATTCTTTAAGTTCTAGTTCTTTTTCAGGACATTGTAAGCGTATATAATTCTTAGAAAACAGAGACACTAATTGTATGAAGTCTAATTACGATTCGTTCAACTATGGTGTTAATGCACTGGCGCAATTAATACATTTATTAAAACAAGCGCATTATAATAATTGACGGGTTGTAAATATTTAATAAGTTTGACATACTTTTAATGAAAGCCAACCGTTACTTTGTGATTATCTACATAGTACCCCAAAAGTCTCATAAGAATAACTTATAAGAAACGGTCTTTCTACGAAAAACTAAACTAAGAATTTAAAACGATAAAACGGAACTTATCTTACCAATTATTAAGTTCAAATCTTAACAACGTTGTACTCATCTTAATTTAACATTAACGGGAATAATAATGTGTTCATCGCAATTTATAATATATATATGTAGATATATATGCACATATATGTATATAACTAAGATAACCTTAATCCCATAAAAACTAAAAATGAAACACTATTTGTTTGCGTAGGTACTAGTCAATGAATAGCAGCATATATAAATGATATTCAATTTCAAAAGCACTTATTGAATAAGGAAGTTCAAAGCCCTTTTTTATGTACGCAGATGTTCATTTCAAAAACCGGTCAAGTGCGAGTCGTATTCCATACCGGCACACGTTATGTTTTATTCAAACATTAAGATAAAATCTTTGTTTTTCATATTGCAAATTAAATTTACAATCGTTGTCATGAAGTACAACTTGAAGTTGCCGAATATTTATTAGATAGAAAGAAGGTACAACAACAGCCGTTCGTATTATAAAATAATTAAATTAAATCCAAAAGTATATTTACTATATGATATGTTCCGCTAAGAGGAATATACAGAACTTTGACATAAGAAATCTGTTAAATAAGAAAGTACAACATTTATTATTATTATTTATGCACTTCAAATATAACTAGTTTTATAAGTATATCATGAAAACACGTTCATATTACATGGAAATGTGGGTCCAAGTTGATTTTATAAGAAGGACCACGTAAAATCAGATTGATTATCTGTTTGTGTATTTAATGCTTAAAACAAAAATATTAAAATTAAAAAATAAACTTAAATAAATAACGTTGTAGGGTAGCCTAAAAATATATATATATATTTTTTAATTAAATGACTGTTAAATTGATTTAAAGTTTTGATTCAAGTTGGTAAAAATGGCACAGCTTCAATTTTTTTATTTTAGGAGTCAATAGATAGGGGAATAGAAAGAGGGTATGGTAATGCATCGTATATGGTACCGGCTGATAAGTACAAAAAATACTAACCATAATTATTATGAATAACCTTTAGAAAGAGTTTTTTTTCACCACCTTGCCTTTGTAACAGTTATTCTGTTACATACAGGATAGGTGTTACTTCTTTTTTGTGCTTTAGTTAAGGAAGCTTCGAAACTCTTTTTTCATAAGTAAGTTACTCTGTATTAGGAAACCGTGTGGTCAATAGAATCTATTTGATAGTTTAAGCAACTGTCTTTCACGACTATTGGCAAATAAAGTTCACCCAATATTGACAATGGAAGTAAATGTGTTGTTAATAAACCGACCCAAATTACAATCTTTTACAATCGTTTTAACAAATATGAACATAAATGTAAATTTATAATTTGCTTTTTAGAGTTTTTGACGGTAAAGTTGTTACAATTTTAAGTCCATATCTATTTATTATACGCAGAAATACTATAGATAGGTATGTCCAAAATAACACTGGATCAAATTACTGTACCCACTCAAATTGATATTTAGTTTTCATGCCATAAAAATATTGTTATCTGTGAATAGTGTTAATAATTGGAACTGCTCCATAAAAGAGACTTTAGTTCAATCGTCCGAAGGATAATAGGTATGCATTTATCACTAATACAAAGTGACTATCGTTTGTTGATACAATACTTCAAATGATTGAGAATACGCATCGTGTCAATGACCAAGTGGGCTGCACATACAATCATTATATATTATCAGTCCAATTGGCAAAACTTCAGCGTTGGTAGTATTTATAGATTATAGCAATAAAATTTTGCCAGCACGAATAAATTTAGTAATAAGCATAAAAAAATTATTGCGTTCTACTTCCGGAAAAAAGTTATGGTTTGTTCTCATAGTAATTTACAATGGGAAATGATAATGGTAATTTGAACACATAGTACATGTGTAACGCTCTTGTGAAGATGTCATCACCTACTTGTGTATCAGAGTACAACTATATTTTAATTAAATACAACTCTTATAAACACTACACAACCAATAGAACCTCAGCTTAATTAGTAATGAATTATATTAATTAATTAAAAAAAATCAGGATCTCGTTTCGTACGAACATGCAGCTTTAGTTAATTCCCAAAGCTCACTGTAAAGGATCACACAATATTTTTGTCCACCCGCGTATTTGCGATCGTTTCGATTTATTGATCTTTCGTATCGTAAAAAGCACACGCGTTTATGAGGAAACGTTGTACCGCGCGCGCGCCGCCACACAGACTAATCGACAATATTCAAGAGCTAGTCACCGGCGCGGCCGCAATGAGAATCCGTGATGATCCGAAGCCCCATAGCAGCTGTAACTGTGGCACTGCTTTATCTGATTACCTCATGGAGCAAGGACCTTTCGACACGAAGCTTGCCGTAAAATCCACCTTGAAAATCGCCATTGGCGCCGTGAAATTTTTACGAAATATCGTTGACAGTTTTTGACAAGCAAGGTGTTTTGAAATGTTTTGAATAAGTGTGTTTTTTTTACTGATTCGTAATTAGTTTCACAGGAAGTTTACCCAGTAAGTATTGTTTCTACATTATGCTTTGGACTGGTAATTGTAAAAGTATGTACAACTGAAAAAGAACTTGTTCTACTTTAAGCGAACAATAAGCTCATTTGTCACATCCCATTAGATTGCAGTAACGGAAGACAACTAGATAAGAGTAAAAAACGACTACTGCTTACAAAAGCTTACAATAGTTATAAACTTTTTTGAATTTAATTCTCGTACCATAACAAAGAAATTTTATTTTATCTTGAAACTAATTATATTTTTTGCGTAACACGGACCGTAAATGTTTTATTTAAAAAAGCTATAAAATAATATTCTTATAGAAAATAGTGCTTTAGTGTACCTTTTTGGATTTCTTTTTATAATATGATATGTGTGTCACTTCTAATTCCTTTATGGTTTATTTAAACACGAACACTAAAAGTGTTCGTGTTTAATCCATTTGTATAATTGAAGTACAGTTCCAAATACTTTAAAATTCCGTTACATATCATCGTGATCATATCATCATGAACATATTTAAATCTGTCGGTATGATAATTAGAAAAGTGTTTAAGATGTGATGTGATGGTAACGTGCAACACGACAATACCAGAACTATGTTACATTAAATTGACAAAAATCAAACAAACAACGGTTAGGAAGTAATCAAACAACGTATTGTGACATAGTTCTATAAGAATTCAAAAGAAATTCGAATTGTTTAAAGAAGTTTTTCTTGTCGAATACCTCAAGATCTGAATGTTTACGATGTTCTTACCTAACCGTATTAAATTAAACCTTTTCTATTTTCTTGCTTGGTTAATCTATCAGGAATATTGAAAACAAAATGAAGTGGTTCGGCGAACAGTGATCCAATGAACAATTCCGCTCCGGTTTCAAGAATTTAAGAATACTTGGTAGGATATCGTTGCCATTGTTGTATTCTTGTGCGAGTGAACTATTGTCCACAGATTGAGGTCACGGGGCACCCACACGATCAGATAATTGCTAGTACCTAGTACCAATCAGGTGGTTGTATTTTAACTCATAATAAAAATTAATCCGCCGCTCATAATAAAAAATAATGTGTGCGCATGTCTCATTATAAAACACGTCTCATTATAGCACACTCAGGAAATTCAATTTTTGTGCTTCTACATTAATGATTAAATATCAAATCACCCATAATTATAATATTTGAGAGCTTTTGACGATCGGTTTGGCTGAACCAACCTACCTTCAAATCCAAAGGTTCTGGGTTCGAGTCTGTATATATAGTATATATATGTATATAGAGTCTGTATGTATACAATATATACATAATAAAACTTATTTATGTATTATTATCAGCTATCCTTGTATCTATAACACAACCCTTTCATTGTTTACCTTGGCTAACTGGTGTGAATGCAAGAAATATTAATATTATTTATAAAACCTTTTTAGTCTTTCACCAATAGACAAGATATTCACCTTAGAAATCACGTTTCGTTCTTACTCTATGTTGTTAGACACAATAGTTGCCTAAGCCAATGCGCATTCTTTAAAACCTGTGAATATAAACGTACAGGTATATAATTATTATGCTATTTATAAGCTAGTTTTTAGACTGGTCTGTTTTTATAACCCATTAGAGGTTAGCGATCTCATCTTCGGCATTTGCAGCATCTTAGTCACGTTTCGTCTACGAAACCTGCGCCGGGTCGATGTAGCGCTTCTTTAAAAAATTCAAAGACAGTTACCTCATGACAAAATATACTGTATTCTAATATTTTGAAATTCCTTTTTGTTAGCAACCAGAATAATAATTGCGGAAATAAATACGGTTGTGTCCTCGATTGACATAAAAGCAAATTGAAACAACAAAATATTCGCCACTAACCTTGCACTTTAAATGTTAACGACAGTAGAATGCCTTTAGATTGGGTCATTAACGGAGATTGGAGCAGTTGAGATAATTATTACCTGTGTGAACTTGCCTCTTAAGTTAATTGTTAGCCGTTGATGTTTCTTCAGTAGCTTTGCGGAGTCATTATGAATACAAATGTTCATGTTTAATATACGTATACATACATATACGTGTACATATGTGTAAAAATATGATGAATTGAAAGTGCTATGATTATATTTGGGTCTTTAGGTTAAACAACGCATCTTTGTTGAAATGAAAACACTTGTGCAAATTTGCACTACGTTGTAGATTTTTGAGTATTACTTTTTCCTATTTATGGATTTTCATACTTATAACGCATGTTTTGTTTTGATACTTAACGCTAAGTTACATTGTAAATCGCTCGCTTTATGATAAGCTATTAAGGTAGCCTGCGATAAAAGTCGTGCGCAAATACCATGAGCGCACTTGCGTTGGTAACTTAAAAACATCAAAATAATATAAGTATTATAATATAAAAAAATTGTTTTGACTAATAAATAATCGATTGATATCGTCACCCGCTTTGTCTGGTCGTATAAATATTATCGTTGCTACTATTGTTTACTGTGACTAGACAATACGAAATTTAGCGCGTAACAAACGGTACTGCCATGAGAGATTTGAAATTATATGTACAGCATGCACTTACATGCTATCCAAAAAGAAAATACCTTTCTTAGAATATTCAAAAGTGCAATAAGTATTCGCTTTGATTTTAAATATAGTAAGATACGGTAAACGAGTAACCTAAAAGACATGTAATTAATCAATAATAAATAAATTAAAAGTATTTTTTTTTATTTCAAGCTATTATTTCAATGCACTTAAAAGAAAAAAAAACTTTAAAACTGTTACTATCAACGTACAACGTGATTACAGAATTTAGATGATATAAAAGCTTGTCGCCAGATTTAAGTAGTCATGTTTACTTAGTTTGAAATTTGTTGGAGCGGAGCGAAGCGAAGCTCCCATGAATCAGCTTCAATGGCGCAATGTCTGTTACGCCATAACTTCCCGAGTTCTTACCCGATTTTAATATTTTTGGTGTGGAATCCAATCAACCGGTTTAGGACCAGATTGTGACGGAGCCCGAATTTTGAAATTCGCAAACATTATCATCAAAAAAAAATTTTTTTTTCTTTCTTTAGGTATTACGCTCCGCTCCAATATATGGTGCTAGCGTAGCTTTATGCTTAGCGACTGCATCGCCTAGTAATAGTTAAAATCAATCGCATCAAGTTATTTACTTGTTTATCTACACAAGTAGGTAAATCTCGCGACAAGCTTTTGCATCATATAAATCGTGTAATGAATGACGTTATACGTTTATAGTAAAAGTTATTTTTTTTCTTTTAAGCGCATTTAAATAAAAGCTTAAATCTTAAAAAGTTTTTACTTTTAATTTATTTTTTACTTTTTAGTTTTCACTGAACACGTTTCTCAGTCTGTTCATCTCATTCATCGCATCATTGTTGCAAGGTCGTTTGTCGGTTAACTTTGAACAGTCTAGCTCTTCAATAAGGAGACCTTCTAATGACTTTACCCTACTTAAAGCCACGCTTGCTTAACCAGCAGCAAAGATGCAATGGCATGGTCGACGGTACTACCCTGCATTTTGTGTGCTGTGCAAGCCCAACATCATATATTTGGCAGCATGATACGTTCTGCAGTGCCGTAACTATAATTTGCTTAAAAATGCAGTCTTGGTTTGAATGAGGTGAACATCGTCTTTACCAAAGTCTGTACGGTCGGATGGTATGTCAGTTTCATACATTTGTGCTATCCGAAAGCAGGGCCCTATGATTTCTGTGATATGTCCAATGACACCATTCACCAGACCCTTACCTTTCAGGCATTATAACGCAACATCACCTTGGCCCCAATGAACCTTTATTCTCTGTAGTCCTTTTCTATATTTCTATAACTGTAACTCCTCCTTATTTATAACTCCTTAGGTAGCCCTCCTGTCTTGTTTGTGTTGAACAGTATAATATTATTTAAATCTATGATGTCATTTTTTCAAGTACAATCTACTTAGACTGTCCTGTGCTACTACTTTGTTAATAGTTACACCATAAGCTCGGAAATATTCGAGAACAGTTTTGTTGTGATTGTATACTTGTTAGTTAGTGGAATAAATGTGCAGAGCCTTTTCAATCGCGAATTAACAAGTTTATTCTTCGTTTAGTTGATTTATTAAAAAATAATTATACTAGATTTAAAAAATCTAAAAATCCCACGTTTTTCAATGTCCTAAAAAGAATAAAATAACCCTGCGGGGCAAAGCGAGGGGCCACTCAAAACGTGGGGGCGCATATTACTAAGAGGAGATTTTAAAGAGATGAATGACATGCATTGATGCCGATTATTGTAAAGATGCGCCCCCACGTTTTGAGTGGCCCCTATGTATAGTAGGCATGAGAACGTTATACCAAAATGTAACTAAAAACCGTTTTAAATTTCATACCGAAACGTAACGTTACCGCAAAACATAAAACCGTTTTTCTCATAGCCAACGCAATGCAACCAAAACTGAAAACCGCGCGCCGTGCCGCGCCGCCACGAACGCGTAAATGCGCCAAAAGAGTGATAAATGCAATAATAAAACAAATAATTTTGTAATTTTATCAGAAATATTATCAAGAAAATCGAAATAAAAATAATTGTAAATATGACGGTTTTTAAATGCGCCAAAAAAGCTTTTAAGTTCTCATTTATTCACATTACATTAAAAATTACTAGTTCATACATTTTAATTTTAACAAACTAGTCCTTAGCCTAGTAAAAGCACGAAGGTATATCGTCATAATCATAATTACGTAAAACTAAAACAAAAACTTGCGTTAGGTTAGCTAACAGCGTTTTAGTTTTCATTCGTTTTGCAGTAGCCACACCATCTCGTCAACCGCGGTAGTGATAACCAAAACTGAAAACGGTTTTTAATAACGTTATGGAAACTTCAAAACCGTTACGTAACGGTTTTCAAAAAATAGCCAAAACGTTTATATCTAGTTTAAAGTTTTGACGTCTATCTTACCAAATTACACAAGGCAAAGTTAACCAACCGATGCTATGAGGTCGAACAATTCCACCTCAATATCACAATGGAGGACTCCAAAAACCCCAGTACACAAAAATTTCAGACGCATTGGAGCAACGAAGTTTATGTTCAACATTTTATTTTTTTAAACTCGCATTTGTATTCTCAGTAAATCCTTTCATTTAATACCCATATTGTAGGCAAGCAATAAAAAACTTAGTCGGCCATGACCATGGCCTTAGACGTGACGTCACTTTATTTTTCGACTTATTCTCAGCAAGCCCTTTCATTTGATACTCATGTTGTAGGAATGCATTGAAAATACCTACTTTATTAGTCCGCAATTCGTTGAAGATGTCTACTTCAAAATTGAGTTTCAAGCTTTAGAAGTCCGCCATTTTTTATTTAGAGTGATGTCACTTTAATTTTCCAACTATTCTTAGTAAACCCTTTCATTTGATCCGTATTATTAGAAGTGCAATAAAAATAACTAGTCCGCCAATTTGGGGGTATGCCGCCATGTTGGATTTAGAATGACGTCACACAATTTGAAATCATTCCGTGTGTTTGGCAGAAAAAAGCGCTTAAGAGCGCTTGTAAGCAAAATGGTGATCGCTAAGCGATAATAAGCAAAATGGCGGTTTGTGTCAGCGCAAATGAAGTTAGCAAACGTGTCCTGGCCGAAAACTGTTTAGTTTGTTTTTCAGCGCTGGCAAGCGCTCTCAAGCGGTTTTTTCTGCCAAACAGACGGAGAACCTGGTTTTGCAATTACGTGACATGCGCAGTAGTAAGTTTAGGTACATTATGTATATTATAAATATACACTACTGCGCATGTCACGTGATTTCAAAATCAGGTTCAACTTATATGCCGGAAACTATAAGCCACATCATTAAATGAAATTAAAATCGATTTAAAAAATAAATTCACAGTGATCAAGTACTGAACTTTAAAAAGTCGTTTTTTAAACGACATCATCATTTGGATTAACATTGTAAATCATAATTTCATGTCATACCACGTGAAGAAATGTAGTTGTGCAATAGTCATCTATTAGATGGTATTGCAGATAAAATTGAGAGTAATCGTTCATTCAGGTAGCTCAGGCTTTTAAAGTTAATTGCGAGTATCACAATAGGTACAAAATATCGTATGTTGTAATTCAATTTTATTTTAATATACAATTTTGATAGTGTATGTTTCAACGTCAGACCGTATTGACAAATACCACCTAAAAGGTACATTTTTATTATAATTCGTGTTACGTAAAGTACACTTAGTATGAATATTGTAAAATACTCGTTTTTATAAATGAAAATATAAATTTTTACAAGACGCTGAAAATGAAATAGTTTTTCGTTGTATATCTTTTTTTAGGTGACTTTAAAATATTGTATCTATGATAGTCTGCCTACCGTCTTTGTTTACTTTTATTTTGACAATCACCCTGTCACTTTGGGGGCTGACTGTAAAGACTGCTGTAGTTAACTGTCTAAGCAGCTGACTTCTATTCATCTCATCCTATCTTAGATAAAGAATCAAGAAGGTACAAGAAGGATAGCTTTAACAGGTTACCAACCCTGTTAAATTTCTAGGTAGCGTTTGTGATCTGTGATAACATAATTATTAGTGTGAGAAGACTTTTATTGTAGCTACGACATATGCAGTGCACAGCACACGATAGCAATAAATGTAACGCGCTTAATTGTTGTCTACCGCTATGTTTCGTAGTCCATGCACGTAATAACAATTAATAAACACACGTGATGCCATGAAAAAGAGGGAAAATAGTTGATTTGACGCTCAATAACTTATCATTATAACATACCTTTTGTATTTCAAGATTAGGGTCTCATATAAAAGAAATCGTAAAGATGAGAGGAATTTCGTAGGAGGTCTTTTATACTTTTTATTTTATAAAAATTGGCTACTAGTACTACTAAACTGATAACATTTTTGAGTAATTTAGGTGGTTTTAGATTACATTTTACATATGTTTTTTTTATTTGAAGCGCAAGTCCAAAATGATCAGGTAAAATCACAAGGCCAAAATACATAATTATTTTTACTGGTTCTTCAGCTCAGTTTTGAATGATACGGTTTCAATGTTTGTAAGGCATTATACTTGTCTTACTGTAGTTTGTGACATATTTTTTAGCAATGCGCAAAAGCACCGAATTTGGATTCACTAGAAGGCTCCACTGTAATTGGGTAATCAATAAGATTTTTTAGTCACTTACCCGATACTAGTAAGACTGTTGTTACTAGCCGTTAGCGAGTCAGCGGTGCTCTTCCCCTGCGCCATGGCAGCAAGTTGTCGGTCGAGCAGATTGTTCTGCTCCAGGAGTTGGCTCCACTGCCGAACCGCTGTCTTAGAAGATGATAACTCCTGTTGAAGCTGCTTCTCGTCCAGCGAGTTGAGGCCGCTACGCAGTGAGCTGTCCAGTCTATTGAAAAATATGAAATGAGCTACATGTTTTTCTAGTCCTTTTAAAATTTAAGTAGGATATCCGTAGTAAATAAAATAATAATGAACAATAATAATTACGCTAAATGTACCCAGCACATCGGAGATGATATTATCTATCTTAACGTATTCGTTCATAAAACTTATTTGATATAAAACATCTAAAAATCCAAAAATTAAAAACACAAGAATCCCTTCAAATGTTTTAAAAAACTTAATAGATTTCAACGTACGAACGCCCGCATAATTTCTACTAAATTAAAATTTTCCTTGATAACAACATATCAATATATATTTCCCCTCGATAAATCTAAAAAAAATATGAAAAACTAAAAATCTTTAGCTGGCGGTAAATTAGCGAGTTATAAACTAAAATTGAAATAATTAAAAACAGTTGCTAATACCTCTCAATGTAGTCGTCAACACTTTGCAGACTGGTGATCGATTGTGCGAGGTCATTATCCATCATAAGATCATCTGACGCGAGGCTTGATAGCGTATCCAAAGAAGGAGTTCGCTCAGTACCGCCGTTGCGGCCACATACTGTGAACAAATTTCAGTAAATAACAGTACACTTCGTTATAAAATTCAAAGATATTATTTCCCTCCAAAAACGTGGTGACGTTTAAAAAAAGAATAATAAGATTGATGCAATGAACAAGGAGTTTACTTTGTATGAGACGAATATCCACAATGCAAAAACATTTTTCTGGGCCATTAGTTTACATGTGATTTGGTTTTAATGACTTTGACTTTTATTTTAGTAATATTTTTAATTGTTGTATTTTTTTATTTGATTTCAGTAATTTAATTTTAATAATTTTATTTTAATTATTGGATCATTTGATTTTTTTTTTATTTGGCAATTTGAATTTATTAATTTGATAATTGAAAGTAAGAAACCATATACATAGTAACTTTGTCCCTCGAATTCATTAATTTATTGATTGATTGATAACACTAATAGTACCTGGTCTCTAAGAAAAAATTAAACGATTTTTTTTTTCTTCAATGAAGTAAAATCAGATAGAAGCTTAGTAAGAAGTGCGACTCCCTCTGCTGAAATCATAGCTTGCATTGGTCTAGGTATGCTACCCAGTCATTCCATGTTAATAAATTCTATGTCACAACTCTTATGGTTTCTAGCGGAATTCATTCCTACTTTTCGGTAATCACAATGTTTACCTCTCTGATGGTCTCTTAGATCTGAGTGGATGTCTTTTAATGGGTAAACCTTACTATCATCTGTAAGTTAATATTTATATGACTGACCTTGGTGCTATGAAAATAAAATCTGAATTTAAAATTTAACCTCAAATGCGGTAGAAAGGTTTGCATATTTTAAAACACACTCAGGTCTTAGAGCTTTGAGGAGCCAGCTGCAATGATCTTACTTGTCGCTTCAGAACGTCCCGGACATGCTTTATGGGTTTGGGCTCGAGACTTTCATATGGCCAAACCAAACAACGAATTCCGACATACGCTTCCACATCACCAGACTTAAGGGCGCGAGCGTTGACATCTATTAAAATTTAATTGTATTTTTTGACGAAGTTTAACTTCGTAGTATCCGGTCCAAAATATAACAAAGCCCCCGCCATAAGTTACAAATAATTTGTTTAAAACGGGAGAACATTACTCTATTCCGGTTCTTTCCTTCCTTATCCTTCTTGAGTCCGTGACACACAATATAGCGATGAAGCTAAGCCTGGCAACTCATTGCTCACGGAGCTATTGGGTAACGTGGGCCGGGCGTGACTGCGTTACAGTGAAAAGGCTCCTCCTGAGCTTCTATATACACATATATTATTTGTATCTTTCTTACTCTTTCGAAGTTATTTTTGAGCTTTTTGAGTTATTTTTGAGTTGCTCCTCAAGCAACGCAATAACTTTGTTGGCTTTTATTACTTTATCTACTAACTGCGAGACCCCTAGACTACAATTACACTACTTTAAAAATATCAAAGAAAATAAGATAATCCACTACAATTTGTCTAAAAGTTATTTAAATTTGATATTATTTTCGAAAATTGTTTTTTTTTAAACGACCTTCGTTAATTTTTTTAATTTGGAATGTATTTTTAAACGAGTACTTTATTACAGTCTTTAAGGGCAAACAATTAAAACTTTTTCGTACTATACTTTTCTTAGACGGAATAAAACGATATTTTTGTTAGAAAATAAGTATACAATAAATAAGTTTTAGTAAATTGCAATTTTTACTCACATTTCCTGCTTCTCTGGGCTAGAGGGCTTGATGTTATCCGTTCTCGTGACCTCCTTAGTTGTCTAATCGCTTCTGTATCTTTATTCACTGTGCTGCCGTCATTATTTTCTGTACAAACAAAGTTGTAATATACAATGAACAGCACATCAACCTACCCAAAAACGACTAATATTTTCAAAAGATTTTAAACTCTAGATTTAACCCATAGAGTTCAATATTATTTGGCAATAAAATGATGATAGTGTAATTAAGATCATTCACCGACGTATGACGCTATGATTCACTTTAATTAGTATTTCTCGATGACGCACTAGTTTTATTTGCAGCTTCGCTCGCTTTAATGTCGACTACCGATTAAAAGTTATATTTCTATCCCTCGGGAACAACACTTTTTTTCTGAATAAAAGGTGCCCTATGTAATTTTCTGTACCCCCTGTATGCAATATTTCATGATGTTCGATTTAGTATGGCATGAAAGTGTAAGAAACAAACTCACTTTCGCATTTATAATATTAGTTAGGACTATAAGGTTTTTACCAATATGATATTTATCAGCAAACACCTTAAAAATGACATACAGATAAACAGACCGACAAAACTTTTAAAAATAGTAGAATTGATATCAGTGAGCCATAAAACGAATACTTATCGTAAAATTTGTCCAAAAAATAACTGTACAGACAGAACCTATTTATATAGTAGTACTAACTGAACCGAACACACGTTGCTGTGTTATAAATTAAAATGAAACCTATCGTGTGTCCTAAGTTGGAAGAAATCCAGCAAAATAAAAGAAAAAACATCAAAATCGGTTAAGTAACTTCGGAGTTCTTTGCGGTCAAACACTGTGACAGGATTTTTTATATAAATAACTAGCGACCCGCCCCGGCTTCGCACTGATGCAATGCTCTACTATATTATGCATGTATTATACATATAAACCTTCCTTTTGAATTATTCTATCTATTAAAAAAAACCGTATCAAAATCCGTTGCGTAGTTTTAAAGATTTAAGCATACATAGGGATATAGGGACAGAGAAAGCGACTTTGTTTTATACTATGTAGTGAAGATATATTTATTTTAAATTTCGAACGTTACTAAGATTTTTGTTTTTTTTACTGCTGCGTTTTTCGATGCACCCATGGTGTTTTGTTCGTGGTGTATAATTGTTATTTTGAATTCCAGTAACGTAAAGAAACACTTTTTTCTATTTTTAAGTCGTCTCAACCAAATGCCTTCTCCCAAAATCATCACAATGACCGGTCTTGCGCTGTCTGCACCCTGGTGCTTCCTGAGACCTTCACCAGATCGTCGGTCCCCCGAGTGGGAGGATTGCCTATACTTCGTCTTCCGGTCCGTGGACGCCACTCGAGAACTTTTATGCCCCAACGGCCATCAGTTCAAAGAGCTGTGTGCTCCGCCCTTAAGTTTGGCAATTCTGCGGGCTATGTCGGTTACTTTGAGTCTCCTACGGATCTCCTTATTTCTGATTTGATTCCATAGGGACACTCCGAGCATAGCACGCTTCATCGCCCTTTTGTTTGACCTTGAGGCTTCTTATTAGGCCCATAGTAAGCGACCAGGTCTCCGTTCCGTACATCATCACTGGCAACACACACTGGTCAAAGACTTTAGTCTTGAGACATTGTGGTATCTTGGACCAGAAGATGTCGCGAATTTTCCCGAACGCTGCCCAGCCTATTTGGATTCGACAATTGACCTCTTTCTCTAAGTTGGACCTACTAACCTTCAGAGGAGTGAGTACAACTCGGACACTTGACATAATTTTCCTTTTGTCCAGGTTCATTTTGAGACACTTGTTAAGATGCAAAGAACCATCAAGCATTATGCCTAGGTCTTCCAAGGTCTCAGCTATGACTAAGATATCATGAGCGAATCCAAAGTGGGTGATGTACTCGCCTCAAAGGCGTTTAATTCTGAGTCTGATCCAGTCCAGAAGCTTTAAAACATCTTCCAGGGCGGCAGTAAACAATTTCGGAGATATAACAACCTCTGTCTTACCTACTACTTATTTCGTGTTCGCCCGCCTCCCGAATTCCTTAGTCTTCTGTATAATCTGCCGTAGCGTATGTATGTGTGTTCTATGGACTAAAACCTTTTCGGAAACGAGCTTGTTCGGGAGGCTGGAATTCGTCAAATCTGCAAGCGAGACGAGATGGGTCTATAATTCTTCAACGAGGTTTAAGCGCTTTTTTTGGAAGAAGATTACCACCACACTTCTATGCCATGCCGTAGGCGTTTGTCCCTCCAGTATAACGAAATTGAAAAGCTTCTGAAGAGCCTTTATTGCCAGCGTTCCGTCTGTTTCCTTTCTAATCTCGTACAGACTGCGTCCGGGATATCTTCGGTATAGTGTCGGGTCAATCAAGCCCTTGTGTCTTCGGCTAGATTACTGACAGGTATGCGTACACTCGTGTATAATTGTCCGTAGAACTTGTTCTTCCAACACTTCAGGCTTTGACGAAATGACTCTGCAATCCACGATTTTCAGCTTGATCAGTTGACTTTGGCCAACAGACAGATCCCTTCTGATTACTTTTGAGCTAAACTATGTATATGGGTAAGCTGTAGGTACTGGGTAAACTTAATCACATGGAACCGATAAACGAAGAACCCCAAACAGTATTTCTTTCAGGTATTTATATGACAAATATGTTTCTTTAAGTTTTATAATAATCGAATAGAATGCAAGGAATCATTATGTCCACGGAAGTTTTATCACTTACTAATAATGTTTACTGTTAGTAAAACCAAGTAATCTAATTATTTTGTTACTAATTAGAATTATTGTTAAGCTTAAAGCATACTTCGGAATAGTAGGGCCGGTTGGTCTGCGATCTCGTCGTCGAAGAAGTCTCGGCCATCAGAAAGCGACAGAGAGCCTGACGCGTGGGTGGGTGTTCCTGGGCTCTCCGGCGAAGCATTCTTGCTGCCTTCTTTGCTGCCACCGTTGCTGGGCACCTCACTGGTGATGGACGAACATTTAAGAAAAAATCACAATGTATTGTTAAATTAAATGTTATCTATTAAAAATTTATTGTTGAACAAAGTTGAAAAAAGTTGAACCATATGAACAAATACACAAAGTATATTTTGACGCTACGAATTTTATTTTTTCTATTTAATAGTTATTAATTTTAAGTTGGGCGGTGTTGGCATGCGGCGAGGATTTGTAATATTTGATAAATATAAAAATCAAAGTAATATTAAATAGAAGTAATATTACCGAAACAATACTGTTAATAGTATTGGTTCTGTAACTTAAAAGTTAAAATACTCCTAGATATTCATATTTCTTATAATATTTTTCTTATTTTATTTTTTGGATAAAGTTTTTCTCAGAATCTTAAATTAACACTAGGTACCCAAGCATTATGCAGCCAAGTGATTAAAATTAAACTACTTTTGAGTTACGCGGCGTCACAAGAAATTTACGCTAGTATATTTAAGTCTATTACATCAAAAATAATTTTCAATTTAATAATAAAATAAATCCTTTGTGTGACCCATATAAACTCTCACAAAATTTCCTTCATGTTTGGTTCTAAAATGAACCCATTCCAAACTATATATTAGAATGAACAAAATCAAAAGCATTAATGTTGACTCACTTGATTTCTTGGACTGGCTGCAATATTTCACCATCAACTCCATCGCACGGTTCAATGATCGGTTCTGGAGTTCTAGTCTTAGTATTGGCTGTTTGATAAGCTGAAGATATAGAAGGTTCATCTCTTTCCACTTGCAGATCGTTGTTAGAATCACTGGTGCTCGTAGAAGATATCAAACTATCTGCTGGAGAAGTCTCATCTTCGAGTAAACTTTGCGTCGAATTTTCGAGTGCCGACATATCAAATTTAGGCTCTTCAAGTGTTAATGTTAGGTTGTGGTGATCACTGATACTTTGATTGGTGCAGGTACTAGTTGTGCTGTAATTAGAACTAGTCATCGATCCTGCAATAGAAAAATATTTTTTTTTCAGGTGTTTCACTACCATTAGAACGGTTCGATCGAGTGATATGTCATAACTTTCCCGTCTAACACTAAATTAATTAAGTAAAAGACTGTTTTAAGAATATTCACACGAAGTAGTCCTATGATTTATAAGATTTTAGGAAACGATTTCTTTTTAGAATTGCCTATAAAACATAATTTGTACGTATATCGCACACTTAAAACTTAAAATGTTTCGGTTTTTAGGTTTATAATCTAAAAAGTTACTAAACCATAAAACAGCATTCCATTTAAGATAATAAACACTAGAAATATTTAGCCACCAATTTTTCTATATTTTTTTCTTTTATTACTTCAGATTGAAAAATTTTGAGTTATGTCATTTTGGTTTTACGTGAATTTTTTTGTTCAATCCTATATCCTATTCCAATAGTAATTTTGATGCATTTTTTAAAGTTAATTAACAGAATACGGTAGGTATCAAAATAACTAAGTCACCATAATGTATAGAAAGAAAACTGTATATACTTATCCTATACTTCATGTTTCATGTTCACTACTACTACCTAATACTATTGAAGAGGAGTTTCCGTCGTTGGTATTTTTAATTAAATAATGTTTATGATATTTGGAATGTTTACCCATCATGGTACTTCGCAAAGAATCATGCTGACTCAGTGTCAGCGACTTCATAAGTAGAGGGTGTGGGACTGGTGGGTCATCGATAATGACGATGGTCTTCTTGAGTATTTCTACTTCGGCAGGATTCGGAGGTTCTTTCACTTCTAACTTAGATTTATCGTCCTCGCAACTTGATACGCTTAATGCTATGGACACGTCATCTTGAGATCTAGAATCAAATATGAAAAAAAACAATAAAACCATCATACATCCATGTTATTTTAACATGTCTAAAAGAGTTACGATTTCGTACACCGTTTTGTTTTGTTTGATCGATTTGTAATTGTAGATTCTCTCATGTTGTTTTAAGTACTTAAATATTACAAATAAAAAATTGGTAAAATATCGTTTGTGTAAGTGCGGGAAACAATTTGTCGCGACTTCGTCACGATTTGGTTTCGTTTGTAATGATACTAATATCATAGTATAGTATAAGAAAGTAACCTTAGGGTCAAGGAAAAGGAAAATAATGCTGCCTTAATACCTGGTTGCCATTGCTTCCCCAGCAGCATGGTTCTGCCAAGCACTGCTATTGCCAAAATGACTCTCCTCACTCTTGCAGGACGGGCTGGACTCCTTACTGGAGTCAATTGCAGTAGGTGACACAACCCCACTGGACGATTTGATGAACGAGTTCTAAAAATAAAACATCTGTGTTAATATAACCCTTTTTCTTCTTCTTCTAATGAAGTGTTTAAACCACAATGTCGGTAGTATCTCGCAACTACTAGTGTGATAGTCTTAGAATGCTTACAAAACAAATCAAATTGAACGAAGAATATTTATAATTTCGGAAATAGAAACGAATCGAGTTACAGGGTGAAATCAAAGTAGAATTATACATAACATTGATTCATGGTTAATTAATAAACTTTTCTGAAATCTAATACTTATTTAATCTAGCATAAATATTATTTATCACTACCCATTTTCAGCATGCTTATAAATAAATTATTTTCGAACATTCAAGATTATAAAAAAATCGTGCCTGTTTATTCAACATTTCGGGCTGTGCCCTATCCAACACAAACTTCTCCTCATCCCTCTCCGCAGGTGATTGGGTTATGGTAGGCCTAGTTCTGGTCCTATATCGCTCCAAAGTTGACATCGGGCTCTGCCTCGAGGTCTCTTGTGCCTGAACTGCTTTCGGGAGAATCGGAGATGGAGGCTTGTAGGTGGGTACAGGTGTCTCGTATTCCGGAGACAGCTCGTCGTCGAAGGAACTCGGAAGCTTTGGTAAAGGTATCACAGCGTGGCCGGTTACTACAGCCTCATCTGGAAAGGCAGGAGTAACAGATTTTATTTATTTATAAATAATTTAATAATAAAACTGTAATTAAAATCACAGAACGAGTTAAATTGACATTGTTTCAGGATTCATGTTCAGGTCTCACCTTCAGGAAATTACAAAAATAATTTGCATAAAGATCACAAACAGTTATTCAGCTAGAGGCAATAGCATTTAAATTATTGAAGCATGTGAATAATTACGACTCTTTCAAGGCAAGACTGTCGTGTGTGTGTGAACTTAGCAGATCATTGTCCAGCAGATCAAAATTAAATGAGAGTTCTTTTCGCATGCAGCTGAGTTCTATAGTTCCTGATACTTTTTAGAAATAGTTCTGGCGTTTTTACCTCGAAAAATGTCACTTAAAAAAATGATCTGCTAACTTCCCGTAGCAGATCATTTTGCAGCAAATCGAAAACAAATGCGATTTATTTACGCATGCAGCTGAGTTCTATAGTTCCTGATACTTTTTAGAAATAGTTCTGGCGTTTTTACCGAGAAAAATGACAATTTACGAAATGATCTGCTAACTTCCCATTTCTCGTAGCAGATCAATTTGCAGTAGATCAAAAAATAAATGTGAGTTCTTTTCGCATGCAGCTGAGTTCTATAGATCCTGATACTTTTTAGAAATAGTTCTGGCGTTTTTACCTCGAAAAATGTCACTTAAAAAAATGATCTGCTAACTTCCCGTAGCAGATCATTTTGCAGCAAATCGAAAACAAATGCGATTTATTTACGCATGCAGCTGAGTTCTATAGTTCCTGATACTTTTTAGAAATAGTTCTGGCGTTTTTACCGAGAAAAATGACAATTTACGAAATGATCTGCTAACTTCCCATTTCTCGTAGCAGATCAATTTGCAGTAGATCAAAAAATAAATGTGAGTTCTTTTCGCATGCAGCTCAGTTCTATAGATCCTGATACTTTTTAGAAACAGTTCTGGCGTTTTTACCTCGAAAAATGTCACTTAAAAAAATGATCTGCTAACTTCCCATAGCAGATCATTTTGCAGCAAATCGAAAACAAATGCGATTTATTTACGCATGCAGCTAAGTTCTTTAGTTCCTGATACTTTTTAGAAATAGTTCTGGCGTTTTTACCGAGTAAAATGACAATTTACGAAATGATCTGCTAACTTCCCATTTCTCGTAGCAGATCAATTTGCAGTAGATCAAAAAATAAATGTGAGTTCTTTTCGCATGCAGCTGAGTTCTATAGATCCTGATACTTTTTAGAAATAGTTCTGGCGTTTTTACCTCGAAAAATGTCACTTAAAAAAATGATCTGCTAACTTCCCGTAGCAGATCATTTTGCAGCAGATCGAAAACAAATGCGATTTATTTACGCATGCTGCTAAGTTCTATAGTTCCTGATACTTTTTAGAAATAGTTCTGGCGTTTTTACCTCGAAAAATGTCACTTAAAAAAATGATCTGCTAAATTCCCGTAGCAGATCATTTTGCAGCAAATCGAAAACAAATGCGATTTATTTACGCATGCAGCTGAGTTCTATAGTTCCTGATACTTTTTAGAAATAGTTCTGGCGTTTTTACCGAGAAAAATGACAATTTACGAAATGATCTGCTAACTTCCCATTTCTCGTAGCAGATCAATTTGCAGTAGATGAAAAAATAAATGTGAGTTCTTTTCGCATGCAGCTGAGTTCTATAGATCCTGATACTTTATAGAAATAGTTCTGGCGTTTTAACCTCGAAAAATGACAATTAAAAAAATGATCTGCTTACTTCCCGTAGCAGATAATTTTGCAGCAGATCAAAAATAAATGCGATTTATTTACGCATGCAGCTGAGTTCTATAGTTCCTGATACTTTTTAGAAATAGTTCTGGCGTTTTTACCTAGAAAAATGACAATTTACGAAATGATCTGCTAACTTCCCATTTCCCGTAGCAGATCAGAAAACAAATGTGAGTTCTTTTCGCATGCAGCTGAGTTCTAAAGATCCTGATACTTGTTAGAAATAGTTCTGGCGTTTTTACCTCGAAAAATGACAATTAAAAAAATGATCTGCTTACTTCCCGTAGCAGATAATTTTGCAGCAGATCAAAAACAAATGCGATTTATTTACGCATGCAGCTGAGTTCTATAGTTCCTGATTGCACATTGCAATTTTCATAAGAATATGTTAAAAGCGAAATAGTTCTAGCCCTGAGACTTGTTTAGCCTGTTTTAGATCTGCTGCAAATTGATCTGCTACGGGAAATGGGAAGTTAGCAAATAATTTCGTAAATTGCCATTTTTCTAGGTTAAAACGCCAGAACTATTTCTAAAAAGTATCAGGATCTATAGAACTCAGCTGCATGCGAAAAGAACTCACATTTGTTTTCTGATCTGCTGCAAATTGACCTGCTACGGGAAATGGGAAATTAGCAGATCATTTCGTAAATTGTCATTTTTCTCGGTAAAAACGCCAGAACTATTTCTAAAAAGTATCAGGAACTATAGAACTCAGCTGCATGCGTAAATAAATCGCATTTGTTTTCGATTTGCTGCAAAATGATCTGCTACGGGAATTTAGCAGATCATTTTTTTAAGTGACATTTTTCGAGGTAAAAACGCCAGAACTATTTCTAAAAAGTATCAGGAACTATAGAACTTAGCAGCATGCGTAAATAAATCGCATTTGTTTTCGATCTGCTGCAAAATGATCTGCTACGGGAAGTTAGCAGATCATTTTTTTAAGTGACATTTTTCGAGGTAAAAACGCCAGAACTATTTCTAAAAAGTATCAGGATCTATAGAACTCAGCTGCATGCGAAAAGAACTCACATTTATTTTTTGATCTACTGCAAATTGATCTGCTACGAGAAATGGGAAGTTAGCAGATCATTTCGTAAATTGTCATTTTACTCGGTAAAAACGCCAGAACTATTTCTAAAAAGTATCAGGAACTATAGAACTCAGCTGCATGTGTAAATAAATCGCATTTGTTTTCGATTTGCTGCAAAGTGATCTGCTACGGGAAGTTAGCAGATCATTTTTTTAAGTGACATTTTTCGAGGTAAAAACGGCAGAACTATTTCTAAAAAGTATCAGGATCTATAGAACTCAGCTGCATGCGAAAAGAACTCACATTTATTTTTTGATCTACTGCAAATTGATCTGCTACGAGAAATGGGAAGTTAGCAGATCATTTCGTAAATTGTCATTTTACTCGGTAAAAACGCCAGAACTATTTTTAAAAAGTATCAGGAACTATAGAACTCAGCTGCATGCGTAAATAAATCGCATTTGTTTTCGATTTGCTGCAAAATGATCTGCTACGGGAAGTTAGCAGATCATTTTTTTAAGTGACATATTTCGAGGTAAAAACGCCAGAACTATTTCTAAAAAGTATCAGGATCTATAGAACTGAGCTGCATGCGAAAAGAACTCACATTTATTTTTTGATCTACTGCAAATTGATCTGCTACGAGAAATGGGAAGTTAGCAGATCATTTCGTAAATTGTCATTTTTCTCGGTAAAAACGCCAGAACTATTTCTAAAAAGTATCAGGAACTATAGAACTCAGCTGCATGCGTAAATAAATCGCATTTGTTTTCGATTTGCTGCAAAATGATCTGCTACGGGAAGTTAGCAGATCATTTTTTTAAGTGACATTTTTCGAGGTAAAAACGCCAGAACTATTTCTAAAAAGTATCAGGAACTATAGAACTCAGCTGCATGCGTGAAGAACTCTCATTTAATTTTGATCTGCTGGACAATGATCTGCTAAGTTCACACACACGACTGTCGTTTGGTTATGTTTAACCAAGATAAAGCAAAATTTCACATTTACCTAAATTAATAACTTAGCCATTACATTTAAAGTATAATACTATTTTAACTGGCGTATAAATTCTATTTATTCAATATGAAAAAAATCCCTTAAAATCCTGTGATTTTGTATTGATAACAAAACCGAATTTACAATATGTCTACTCAAAAATGAGTCTACTTTTTGCAGTTCTCTGATCGTATGAATATTTCTGTCCTTAGTAAATGTATATTTATTGGAGAGTTATAATCAGGTTATTAATTATATATTTCGATACACCATGCACATAACTCCTTGCAACTGGCAACTGCCAGTAGTTTTTGTTTACTAAAATTACTCCTTCCAAAAGATGGATATTTATTAAAACTAATATAGAAATATTATGACAGTAAAGCCGAACTAATCCTAAGTCGTTGCACATTTTTTTTCCTTATAGTTCAAAGGTGCTTTCAACTCCAACAATTAAGCTCCTTACCCATAATATCCAAGTCAGTAACATGTAGTTCTCTCAGGTGGAAGCTATGAGCGCCGCGCATCACCATTTCCAAGTTACGCGGGCGCCGGCGCGAGCGCGGGGACAGTTCCCCAGCTCCCTCGCCCCCAGTCCACACCCCGGAGTCACTTGATACTGCGGATCCTGCACCTGACCATACTTATTATTTAACAATATATATATATATTGTAATTATATAGCTCTCTTTTAACTTTGACCATACTCCTTACATTAGTATTAAAGTTAACGGTATTATACATATATCAATCGCTAAATTATATATCATTAGATTAAGTAATGTTTTTCGTTATTTTGATTTGGTTTTGAATGTTGTAAGAAAAAAATAATATTTATTAGTTTTGGACAAACAACTTCAACTGATTATTTCTTAATTGAAATATGGGATTTCTCAAAGGAAATTTTATATTGAATTTCTACACAAACGAAATATTTAGAAGTGGCAAATTGCCATTACAATTTAATATCATTAAAAAATTTATATGACAGGTCAATCTTTAATCACTTCATATTCAAGATTATTTTTCCTTACCTTCTCTCCATCCTTCATTAGTACCCGTCCTCCTCGTATTATTCACCACCTGAAAAAAAACACTTATTTATACACTTTCACTTAAAATTCACTTATTACATAACTCTTAAAAATAACAACCATCTCGCTATCCAAAGTGCATGTCAACGAATGAACTACGGGACCCTACGCATCATAGTAACCGATGTTGAAATGCGAAGACATGTTTGTTGGTCAAACGTTTAAAAATATAATGAACTCACAAGACTGTCTCACGTGTGAAACGTATCTCAGGATATATTTATTTCCCCAAGTGAAAGTATTTTTATTTGCATGTGCTTATACATTTATAATACGCATACTTTTATTTTATACTTACACAATATGTTTTCTTTTTTAAACATTTCTACACAAATCCAGTTATCCCAAATTAATCACACTGTTCCTACAAGCATAATTAGACAACTCTAATTAAAAAGTTAATAACGTAAATTTTACAACATAAAAAACTTAATAAAATATAAATTAAAGTATAACTAAGAAATTTTACAACAACACGTCATTTCACGGTCTAGAACTAGTAGAAAATGCGCCTATAATTAATTTGTTTCATTATTAAGAGTACGTAATAAAATATTCATGAAAGTAAGTCTCTAAGTCAGCGATCTCTATTTGGATTGTTAAGAAAGTAAGTTATTTTACTATATTAAAATGACAATTATCTAATAATTAAGTTATAAGTATCTCTATATTTTACTGTTTTGTGTGAAATTTATGTTTAAACATAAAGTTATGGATCTAATGCTATGGGATTAGGTTTATGCAAATTTTAAATATACCTAAGATATTATTTCTTTATATTCATATTATTTCTTCCACTTTCCTTTGAAAATATCTAGCTTTGCTTATAGTTTGTTCACGGTGTTAAACCGACTTAAAAATGGAGTTGTGGTTTGGACCTTATCTATTTTAAAGTTATTTTTTTTATTGGCAATGTTTGTGTTAAATAAAACTTATTATATTAACACGTTCAAATATATTTTTGGAGTTTCAATCTCATGTTCGTTGTCGAATGTCAAATGCAGTGTGCAGCGGCACGTATTTTCAGCATGCGACCGGCTTTTAACTCTACGACACTGAAATAGATGATGTCTGACCTATTTCCGCGTCCACAAGAAAACCAATTTTAAATGCTAAGATAGAGAATTCGAAATTAAAAAAATGTATAAAATGAATCATTGAGCGGTATTTTTTATAAATTAATTGAGGAAATACACACACGACAGTTTTGTAAGTTTTTTTTTAATATCGTTGCTAACTGAAGCTGCATAGTTACCATAATCATATTTTAAAGATAAAACACATAACAACGTAGGTACAACAAATTTAGAATTGTTGTTGACTTTTTTTAATTTGGTATTTTTACTTATAAACATAGCAATAATGGTTCTTTTGAAATTATAATTACAGTACCTATTTATTATAAAAAACAGATATTGCTAATTGATAAAAGATAACCACAACTTCGATAGTCAATTTGATCACTTGATGGAAAAATACAATCAATCATGGCATACGAATAACTGAATTTATAAAATGGTCTTCACAAACCCACAATATTCTTGAACGACCTATTCAACGACACTTCAACGTGATAGACTTAAAAAAAACAAAGAGACAGGCATGGTGAAACTATAAAGGTTCCTTGTTTACTTTGGAACTCTTAAAAATTAAAATAGAAAATATGTATGATAATGAAGAATGATGGATCGTTTGGATCCTGAGTTATGTGAGATTTAGAAAAAAACCTAGGAAACAAAGTCTTTTAGTTTTTATAAAATTCCGAAATTTTCTGAGCAATAAGAAAAAAATCGATGATGTTTTTCTATTAAATTATTTCTTTTTACTCTTTTCAATAACTCGAAGTTGCATTCTCACAAAACATTGTTTTCGAAGGCATATATATTATAGTAATGATATGAGTAGGTATATAAACAATCTACAGTTGACAATTCTCCTACTTACAAAATGTAAAAAATCGTAAAATGGCACAGACACCACACAAACCTGTTTAGTTGCTTTTGGATCTATATTTTTGACAGCGGGGTACTGTGGCCTGGGCAGCTGATTAGTTTGGAAGGTATATTTCCCGGGAGGCCTCTGGACTTCATTCTGAGTTCTAGGCATGGACATGCGAGTCGTCGGCTCTATTTTTAACCCCGATTTGTTTCTACAATCCTGTAAAAAGGAGAAAAATTTGAAAATAAAAATTCTTCTTAACATTTCTTATCGATACAATACGATCCCAATGAAATTGATTATGTTCAAATATCGTATGAATTGTTTTTTCTTTGAAGAAAAATGTAATATTACAGGCTTGCGGCAAGTTCTTACTTGCATAAATGTGTATTGAAAGTTTTCTACACATCCAACTGGAACAAGTACATCATGTTGTGTATTCCTAAAATAATATGTTTCAAAAAATTTGGATGTTGTATTGAGGCACGTCAGTCAAAAAGTTGATAGTCGAAATAGGTTGATAAACACTCACATACCCAATTTTGGAGAAAAAAATAAATCATTTAATTATTATGTTGCGATGCTATTTTGTAGTTTGTAGACAGAATTGTCATTTTCTACCTGATTACTAATATGTGGAGATTTGTGATTATATAGAACTAAATTAATAGTTACCTAATTACCTATAGGCATCTTTTTAAACTCTAAACCTTCAAAAAAAAAGGGAAAAAAATATATAATCGCTAAACATGAGGCTACTATTAGTATAATGGTAACATGATTTTTACTGTGTTTTAATATTTTTAAGGCTCCTTGTTTTTTTCCGCAATGCAATTGCGTCTGCGTCACTAGAGATACTGAAGAAGAAGGTAGTCCTTCCTTGACGATAGCACGTGCAGCTGCGCCGAAATATCGGAACATCAAACAAATGTAAATTTTAGCAATATTAATGTCAGTAATAATTAATGTTTAGAACAAGAGGCTACTATTCTTTTAGAAGATGACAATAATCGCATGCGAACTTTTCTCGTTACTTAATGAAATTCTCTTCACTTAGTGGAAGTTTGGTAATTTGCGGTGATAATCTAAAATTGCTGCAATTACCTGTGCGGCGTACTGCTGTGGTTGGTAAGTGAGAATTACAGTCTGTTTAGTTACTGCTTTGGGCAGGCCTGCTGCCCCGATCACAGTTGTCATTCCCGTGGAAGTTACTTGCGTTGCTACCAGAGGTGACTTGTTGTTGTATGAATTTGTACTCTTTTTATCTATAACACACGAAAGCGGTTAGTAAATATAAGCATCGCTCTGAAGACTGGCTCTGTTACAGATTTTCAATGCTAACTTTGAAAATAAGGAACAAATAATGTCTTAGAAGAATGATTGGTTATCATTATCACGCTATGTGTAAATTTAGTGTTGTCCAAAATCAGTCTTGCAAAACGCAAGTCTTGCAAGCTTAGTCTTGTTCTTGCTAAAATATTGCACGGTCAGTCGTGGTCTTGGTCTTGCAAAAATACAAGAACAAGACGAAGACTAAAATTTTGACCAACATTTGATCAAGAACAAGTCTAAGCCTGCGAGACTCTTGCGTCTTGCAAGACTGATTTTAGGCAACACTCAATGAAAAAGGGTTAAAGCATTGAAAATTCTGAAGTGGACAATAAGGATCACATTTAACTGCTATATTTTTATATCTGAGAAATTTTACTAGAATTAATCAACTTCAGGCGGGACTCGAACCCACAACCTCTTGCTATCCGGGTGAGTGCTCATTTAATTGACTACTATCTCTTCTTGTTCTAGGTAACTACTACCTACAACATAAAAAGTAATATTTCACAAGTATCGAACATTCGATGAAGAAGAAAAAGCTTTGTATTGTAATTACTATATTTTTTGTTATCAAAACATTTATATATTTTTAGATTATTATATCTGAGAGTTTAAAAGCTTCTTAAAATAGTTTAATGATAATACACTTAAGAATAGTTTCTATTTTTGATTCCATTTCGAACAAATCACTTACAAATTCTGCGTTATAATTTTTAATTAAGTATACGTTGTGGGTAAAACACGATGAATATATAAGTCACATTTTTATATATATTTGTATATACAAGATATACGTAAACTTAATAGTCCGAGAGCCGGCTGTATAAAAGTCCGTCAAAGAATTAAAGAGTCCATGAATACACATTTCATCTCTATGTATGTTTAATTATTTAATTATCTGCATATCTTTTTCAAATACATTGATATTTTTTTTTCACTTAATTCTTTGACTCTAACATTACTAAAAAAAATTGGTCGCCACCTTTTATTTACCCACATCCAACTGTCGGCTTAGTTTAAAGAATCAATGAGCTCTAACTCATACGTTCCATTTCTATTTTTAATTATTTACATATCTTTTCTTAATACATTGAATTTTTTTTTATAAATTCTAACATTACTACATTTTTTTGCAATACTTACCGTACATTATTTCATTCTTTACCACGTATATTGTGAGTTTTGGTTTTATTTATTAATTCCTGTGAGATAGAACGAAAGAAATTAAAGTCTCAGATAGTGGAGTCAACACATTTTTTAGACTAAGTCGACAGTTGGATGTGGGTAAATAAAAGGTATTGACGAATTTTTTTAGTAATTTTAGAGTCAAAGAATTAATTGGGAAAAAAAATATCAATTTATAGGAAAAATATGCAGATAATTAAATAATTAAACATATATAGAGAAGAAATGCGTAAGCATAGGCTCTTTAATTCTTCAAACTAAGTCGACAGTCAAATCCGGGCAAATAAAAGGTGTCGACCAATTTTTTTCAGTAATTTGAGAGGTTCTAGTTTCAGAAAATAATAAAAGAAAAAAATTTAATGGTGGACCCTTGACATTTCTATTCTACTCATCAAAAACTTACGTTTGACATAAATTTTCTTGATGTATTTCATAAATTACAATTACACCTAAAATAAAAACCGGAAGTGACGTCATAATTTTGCATGCGGGCAAAATCAAGCAACTTCAGGGCTGTCGACCCCTAGACCTATGACTTTATTGTTCATACTCGAAAAAATATTCATGTATCTGATCCATAGGACTTTTATACAGCCGGCTCTCCGACTATAAGTTTTGTTATAATCACAACAGCTAAAATGTATTTCTTTATATTTAGATATTTGAAAACATTTATACTGAGAATTCCTTACCTAAAGCATTATTGTTGTACGTATTATGGTCCTTATCTTTGCCATGGACGCTGAAAGCTTGCTCAGCCACCATGCTTACATCTCCCACCTTCGCCGTCTTAGGGTGGGACTGCCTGAAACCGAACCTACAGGATAAGATACCCTCTGTCATTAACCATACCTCAGTTGATATTTAAGTATGGTTAGTATTAGTAATTGGTTTTAGTGATAGCTTAAATATACAATATTCCTATACTTTGTTATAGGGAATTATTTTTTGGGTTATTTGTAGCTATTAGTTTTATATCAGAAAGACATCAAACGTTGACATTATTTTTACGTTTTGTTCCAACAATATATTTTAATTCTGCCTAGATAAGTAATTATTAGATAAAAAAATAATTTCGAGGTGTTTACGCCTACAAGTAGAAGTATAGCAACAGTAGAACAGGCAATCAGTTTGCCGCCGTGAGTTCTAAAGGAATTGAAATTTTTATCTATAGCATTAGTTTTCATTTATTTCTTATACTTCTGCGGCACATTTATATAAAAATAACTTTTATTGGAAAAACTACGTTTAGTTTTTTTTTCATGTTTAATCCTGATGTTTTGACTTCTTTACTGTAGCCGTGATGACAGGATAAGTTGGTTTAAATATAAAAAACAAGAATAAACCCGTGGTTTTTCCGGTAAAAGTGGACTTATGTGAATGTATCTCTTTTAAACAACTATATTGCGGATCAACCTCTCTAATCCCGAACTAAACGGAGTTTGTACAATTAATAAAAAATGACGGGTAAAAACATAATATCTATTTTTAGATATTATTTTAGTCGGCATCTATTTCAGAAAATTATTTTTATTGAGATGTATAACAACACCCATAAGTGTGTATGGTTTGTACTAATATACTCTGCCACTGCCAGACACCACACTTCTCTTTGTGTGAGACTTGAGTTCTCTTTGATATGTCATGAATTTATCCGTTCAAGTTATTTAAAATATAGATTAAAAAATACAAGTGTAAGAGTTTAGATTCGAAAATCTTTCAGTTTTCTTCAGTTTGTTCCCAGATCCCTAGCAGGTGGAACGCACCAACCTTTGTCTCTATTGAAATTAGGATGTTTCCTGATTTCAATAGCCTCGCGTAGCATCCTCTCCTCTATCCTTGAGGGTACAAACCACTACATTCGTATCGATAAACCTCAAATTCTCGCTAGAGAACAAAGTTTTTGTTTCATTAATAAATTAATACCTCCACAAAACACACATTGCAAGACCTGATGATGTAGTTAGATCTTTTTGCAAATAATAACAGTAAGATGGAGGTTGGTCCCCCTGCCCGAGTGTCTTTCGCCAGTTCTTCTCGGAAGGGCCTCCCAATTTCCGAACTGGTAGTTGACTCAGTAGTATACAATGTAATCGTAGTGTGAATTCAATAACTAAATAAAATTTATAAAATAAAACAATTTGATTTATATAAAAATTTTAACAATTGGGAACGTGCCCGATTAAAATATTGTGATGGTAGTAGACTGCATGACAACCATTACCCTAGTCATCCTGTGATCACGACTCCTGTAAAGGAGTCGAAACGTCAGGAATAAATATAAAATAAAATATGCGCATAATCCGTGAAAAAGTGTTTTATTCAAATGTGTAATGTGTGCGGAAGTGTAAGAACTTTATAAGTGACGTTAAGTCTCTGACACTTGTTGCTATACGCATTCTGATCATGTTTGTAAACACAACATTTCATTATATTTAACAAGGTTTGTATTTAGTTAATTGTTTAAAATTATTTGTAAGATATACTTAAAATAATAAAATGTTACATAATTACCTAAAGATAAACGAAGACCTAATACTAAACCTAATACTAGGCTGATACCTAAAGTAGTATAATGAGTATGTTAAACCGAATTGAACTTAGACTGACCTATTGGTCCGCAATGGCTGTCCGGCCGTTTCCTTACGCGGCCGTGCCAGGGGAGTTGACCGACCCGAAAGCACTTCTTCCACGCGCAAATCTTCCGTAGAACCTGTTCGGTGAATTAGTATTTAAGAAACATATAATTAACGATTTGTTTTAATTTACATATTGTCATTACCACAGGGGCAATATAAAAAATATTACCGTTCCAATTTTAAGCTAATATTGTTGTTGGAAAGCTTTTCACCAAGATAAAAGGGATTTTAAGTGAAGAGTTCTATTTTGATGGTTAGAGCTTTTGACCTGCGATTGCAATTAACGCAAACTTTGCAAGTACTGGTTCATCAAATATGTATTTCAATACAATTCCATTATATTTATTACCTATATTGAGTTAGGTTAAATCGTTGGCCTTGTCATTGCAATGCAGGCCTCACCACCCAACAGTCAGTAGAGGCATTAATAGGTTGATGATGATAATGATTACGTTTCGGTAAGTCTAAGACCTAAAACAACTTCGTATTACGTTTAATCAAAATCCGTTGTCTTGACATACTTAACATATAGTTCTGGGATAAAACGTACATTAATGTCAACTTGGCCCATAAAATATATATTTACTAGCTTACCCGGCCACGCGTTGCTGTGTTATAAATTAAAATGAAACCTATGTGGGAACAATTTAGCGTTCATCGTGGTCAAACACTGTGACAGGCATATATATACACAGAGGAAGTCAGAACTGTTATTATGCTGTATTACAGCCAAATAGCAATTAAGATCTGACGTAGTGAACGGCGACGTATTAAATTGGTAAATCATCTAAGGAAATAAGATAAAATAAAAAAAAGCATAACCGTAAATCATAAACATGCGCACAAACCTAATCATACGGTACACATACGTAAATATTGGATATGAAAATAAATTAATAATTATATTATTATTTAATTAATTAAAAATATTTATGTAAATAAATAAAACTGTTAAGATTATTGGTTTGGGTTTGAATTTATTATTATACCAATAAATACATATATAGATTTCATAGAACGATTGTAAGTGTTAACAATTCCAGCCACGCCAGTCAGTGTGACGAGTAAACGATTTTCTGTGTATCGAATATAATACAAGTATAATACCTATTTAATCTAGATTAATATTATACATTCGTTGATATATATAAAGCTGCGTGAAAGAAGAACAAACGAAAAGACGATTAAAATTTTACGGTAAAGCCTTCCGAGGTCAAGACTTCCAAATTCCGAGCATGCCAGGCTCGCGAGTACCTATCAAACATTGTGAACACTTTTTCATATATCAAATAAATCAAGCTCTTTAAGTAAGCTCACCACCATTTCCATTGTTGTCCTGCGCTTTCTTCCGACGGGCGTTGTCATCAGCTCGAGACGTGCTGGCCGGTCGTCGACGGAATCCAAAGGAAGTGGCAACACCTCTTGATGGTTTTCCATTCCCATTACCACTTACACTCTTGTCTCTTTTCTTTGCACCTTTCGACTCAGAGTGTCCCTGAAAAGAAAAGCACACATTGATTACACAAATACTAACAGCAGAAGGTGCTAAAAATCTGAAAAATTAATGAGGACAATAATGTACGCTTTAACAAATATTAAAGATCTGAATATTTAACATTTTTTTTCAAAAGAAAGAGTCTTTCTTCAAAAGAATGAGTCTTTCTTCAAATGATGTATAGCTATATCATATAAGAGTTGTGTGGAACCTATATCTTTACAATAGGCCTTCGTTTTGGAGTGTTGGAACTTTTAAATTTTTCATTACAAATACAAGTAGTGTTTTGACACTGTAAATAGTGCATCTCAACTTTACAGATAAGTCTAAAGTAGGAACGGAATTTATGTTAACCGTTTTGGCCTCGATAAACTTAAAATACTCAATAATACACAATGTTTTCAAAGATTTGCTCAATTAAATGAAGAAAATTCTAACGGTGTTATTGTTTTCAGTTCAACAATGCTAGATGTTTTTCAAGCTTTTAAAACCTTTTATCTAACAATCCTGTGTGGAACAAAGCTATTGCTAGAATCAGATATGGCGAGGCGGATACTCTAAACAATAGCCCCTTGGTGACGGCACCGCGGCATATTTAGCACTGTTTTGTTTCTGTCCTCAGTCAATAAAGCAGTTTTCCGTGCTAGTTTTTTATGTATAGAACTTAGCTGTATATACGAGTATGTATAGACTATAGACTTAAAGCCGATGTTAAGCATTGCTTTGTTAATTGATTGCAAAATAATAAAAACTCAAACTCTCTAAAGAGCTAGAAAGATTAAATTGAAAAAATTACAAAGGAAAATGTATCTAAACTGTTCTTTAAGTTTGTAATTTCAATACGGTTTTATATTTTTATTTCTGGCGGAAGTTTACCGTATATATCTTTATGCTAGCTTTCGAGTACGACTCAATGTAGGTTTTCTATTATAAAATCAAAGTTTGCTGAGTGCGATGTGGTTCCGATATGCTTTTCCGTCGTTGGTAAGAAACTAAGAAAAATCTTAGTTTTTATCTATTTTCCGACCCGTAACATTCAAGATGTTGCGTATAAAGGAAAACCTCGACTTTATATTCTGTATTTTAAAGGGCAAAAGTTTGAATATAAATCCTGCATTTTTATGTCGGGAGTCCTTGTATTATTTTAAATATTAATATCTTAGCTTTATAACATCTGATTGGATGTTACATCTTTAGATATGATATTTTTATTGCTAAATTTTTTTTCACTTAAAATCATACATCTAGCTAGGGTATACTATCAATGTAAATATGTAATTTTCTGATCGTTTTATGTGTTGTCCATATTTCCGTCAGTATTTTCATTGAGATGCTATAAAGATACTACTGTTTTTTAACTAAACACGTAAAATTACTGTTAACATAGTCAAATTTCACATCTGTATGTGAGAGCCACGGCAATTGATATTCATGGAATATTTTTGCTTTTGTTTTGTAAAGAAACGACCTCACTACGAACCTACGATCTCACAGTGTAACATGAATAATACATAACACTGTATCACAACCATTCAATGTTAATCACTCGATCCCACATCGGTATGATGTTGTGATGACTGAAATCAACGCATCAATCACAACCATGCAAATATGCGATTTACCAAGCAAGAGATAGAATACATATTAGCTATACAGGTGAATGATAATTTTTAATCGAGGTAACGGTCATTTACACAAGTGTTGTATATCAGTGAATTGGTGCATGTTACTCCATCACTAGTAATTAAAGAGGTGTAAACCAACTTTGAAATCGAGTAAGCTTTTTAAGTGAATGCTTATATAAATCACATCGGAACTTATCAGTATCTACATTTATTTGGACAACCAGCAAGGACAAACACCTTAACAGCTAAGATAAACAAAGTCGATGGTTTACAAGTGAAGTGCTACCTTAATTACAGGTTGCCACGGACAGCAAAAAATAATGGAAGTTGGGAGCATAAGGTATCACTGAAATTATAAATTAAAAACTATAAAAGAAAACAACTTGAATAAAAACAAACAGCTTAATAAATACTTATGTATAAGAAAGTATACTTAGCTTGGCGACAATATATGTATATTTTTCTAAATATAGGTAAACTTAACCTAAATATATCGACACTCTCATGTTAAGTTATGGCATTATATTCTGCTTGAAGCCTATTTTTAGGAGAGAAGTAATCTAGGTTGCATTTGAAACGTTTTGGTGTAAACAATGAGTATCTGGATAGCCTTGGAAGTTTAAAGGTAACTGTGACAATAAGTATTTCAAGCGGTTGATGTATATAGATTAATATAGAAATGTAATAATTGTACACTCCAATAAAAACATATGTCCCTTTAGAAATTCTCTATAAAATTATAAAGACCCATCGATATTAAACACTGAATACGTAATTGAGGTTTATATTACGCGGTCAATAATCCCACGGGAAGGTAGGCATGTCACAACTATCGAGGAAATTGATCGTATAATTGTATTACGATGCATCAGTGCCAGTCCTCAAGGATATCCATACGTAATAGCGATCCAGAGTGCCTGGGTATTTATGGGCTTTGGTGAAAAGGAAAGAGTCAATGAATTTTTTATACTCAAGTTGTAAAGGATCGTATCTAAACTTTTATCTAGTACCGTTTTAAGCAATATCGTACGCGATTTATATGAATTACGTTAAGAACTGTCTCCGTCAAGTGGGTAATCAAATATTCCTCTTTTTAACCCTATGAAAAATGCTTCATGTAATAATAATTGGCGATCAGTTTAATAACAAGTTACAATTAAAATATCTCTTTTGTTTTGCATTGTCTTATCATTGTTCTATTTTAACAAACAAATGGGGAAATGTAAGAAAAAACATAAAAGCTTAGTTCTTTAAAATAACATAAAACCAACACAAATCCATTTATCAGTTGAACGCAAGTTCTATTTCGGTAATTGATCGATAAATTTTTTTTCGTTCACAAACCAAGTGATGCCTAACATTGGCCCGTGACAAAATAAAGAACATAGAATAATGTGATCGTTTGAAGAATACCGTCACTGCTCCAACAATAGACACAAAAATAAACTAGATAGAGTACCTACAAACTCAATAATCGAATGCAATAGGGAGGCCTTTGTGTTACGGTACTTCAATGGCTTTTACTCGGCACGGTATCAAAATACGATTTGTGACCGTTTGATACTGAGATATTTCAATTTGTTAGCCCTTTCACGTCGAAAAGAAAATAAATTGGATCGGGGCAATGTGAAAGTGGAAACACACAATGTGCTGTATAGAAGTTGTATATTGATTGACTTTATAAACCATGGTAACTACAATTCAATTTCAAATTTAATCACCTTGATCAAACTGATTACACCTATTTCAGAAGTGAAATTAATAGTAATTACAACAATAAAATAATAAAACTATCGCAACAGCGCTTCTATTTTATTGTAAGTTAAGTTTTTAACAGAGACAGTATTTTATTAATTAAAATTTATTAATTAGTACTTTATTTTTTTTTGCAAAATCTACTTTGGAAACTAAAACTGACAAAAAAATATTAAACATAAATATGCTTTAATTAAATTTTAAAAGCAAGTGTTGTTCTAAAATTTAAAACTAACGGATTATCTGAGTATATAACAAGAGCTTATGTAGAAGAGTTTTGTAGTAATTGTATTTTTTTTAACATTACAGACGAAAATAACATTGTTTATTATATTTATTTTAATTAAAAATGTAGAAATATTCACCCAAGACAGTATTCGAACCCATGTCTCTTACTAACCGGTAGAGACGCTTAACCGCTGGATAACCTTTAGAGCTGTAACAAACCGTTTGTATTCGTTACTGAGTAACGGGTGCCCCATCTAGTACCGAGTAACGAAACGTTACATACGAATGCATTTCCTTACTCGCATGTTTTTTATTATGAGTACCTACACTTTTTCGGTTTACGCAAGTACCGTTGATGCGTATAGTTAAACTTTGCTGATCGTATGTTTTACGTATGCGCGCACTTATTCAGTGAATTTATAAACGTACGTTACAAAGAACGATATTTGTTTATTAAGTAAAGTATAATTTTGAAATTCGTAGTCCAAGTTTTTTACTGTTTATTAAAGGTATTGTGTGTGTATAAAAACTTTGAGATTGTAACAGAAACAAGGTAGGAAAGTATTTTTTACAAATTAGAAATATGTTTTTTTTATATTATTGCGTATTTTCACGTGTTTTTTGTTCTTATCTTAAAAAGATGTGTCTAAATAAGCTCTAATGAGATTTAATTGTTTCTTGGTTAACAAAAGCTGTTAATTACCAAAAGTCTGGTTCAAAATACAGAAATATGAAAAAAAATATCTGATGCAGCTGGGTATGTAATGTATAAATACTTACGTTTTCTACAAATCACGAATGTTGCAGTACGTTTTCTAATATACATAACATAGCATGTTATAAGGTAACTGAAGTAACGAGTAACGATACGGTAGTAACGAGTACTAATTGTCATAGTAACGAATACATACGGGTACGCTTTTTTTCGTTACTTTTACAGCTCTAATAACCTTACCGACCTTAGTAAATTTAATAAAAAATCTCTAATTTCACCGTCTTTTCAAAGTGTAAGTAAGTTATGAATACCTTTACGGTTATTCTAGCTGTCGAAGTATTTATCATTATATTAATAATGTTAACATTAACCGTGCAGTATACATTTCAATTCTTCCGTCTAACTAAACCGTGAAGATATCAAATATAACGATGTTCTTTACAATAATGATTTTATGTTACCACATAACCACAATGTAAGTTTACTAACACCTTCGGTATCATTATTACATAGCCATAAACGACATAGGAAGCAAGTGACTTTTAGTGCCCAGAGTGCATCGATAGGCGCATAGAGGTATTTGATACTATAAATTAAAATATACTATCGCAAATAGATATAAAAATATATATTTGTTTATTTTCATACGAAAGGTATAAAAATAGTAGACTCTACTTTGTAAATCATCTATTCGTGTTTAACTTATTATGCAACTTAAGTCATAATCACACATAAGACACATGAAATGATAGGTGATCTTTATATTTAAATCATACATCAGAATAAAGTCGAAGAAAAGGTAGCAACTGGTGATTACCTGATATAAAACTTAAATTTGCAATATATTTTGATAAATATTGATACTCCCAAACTGGCAATTATACACATATAATGTGAAACACACATTAGACGTTGTCGCTTACAAGATTTAAAAAAATTAACAGATGACTTTTTTTTGACTTGACTGATTTCTATCGTTGAACAAAAATAGATTTTGTATGGCGTAAGTATTTGCTTCGAGTGGTACATATTAGAGTAGTCGTAGACTAAGAGGCTTTTATTTTTTATATCAATTTTCTTATAATTTTATACTAAGATAACTTCAAGAAGGAGATTTTCATTCCACCCATATGTATGTACATACTATTGTCAAAATTGCACAGTTTTTGTAGATTCTAAACGAAGATTTCAAGTTTCATATCGCAAAAATATAAGTCGGGTATCAAAAAATATTTTTAAGTTGAACAAGGCTTTTAGTTATTAATTGAATAAATTAAAGTTTTGAAGTCTGTTTAATTTGTATTCAATTATTTATTTAACATATGTCGAGATGCTCCACGGAAGAAAGTTTACGGTAGTATATTTTTATTATTTTCTAGACAGCTGGTATCTCCCCTTCGGATGGATTCTCCAAAACTATCGTGGAATCACTAGGGTCCGATTCAATGACAGGCCCCTATAAAAAAAATTTAACCGTCGCAATAGCAGACATAATATTATAAGTACTGCACCATCGACCTTATCATTATCAAACCATTATTGGCTCATGATATAACTACACTGGGATCACCATTAGTGAGTAAGTTATTGTAAACACTACTTTTAGTCGATAAAATTTTTTATTATGTTTATACCCAACGCAGTGTATGTACTAAGTACATACAACCTCAACTGTGGTTATGAATCTAGCACATTCTACTTATTTATATAGTTCTGACCGCAAACGGTCTTCCAACACATTTATCTGCAGCTTAGGATGCTTTTTCATATAAATTGTTGTATAAACAGATGTAGATATGCGTATATTATGTACTAGCTGACCCAGCCACGCGTTGCTGTGGCACAGTAATTTTAATTTGCTATATTTTTTTTAAATCAAATCAAACTATCAATAAAAAGTACGCACTGGAATAATAAAATTCATAAGCACTGGAAATCAATTTCTAAATGAATTCGTTGAGACACCGTCAGCAATAGCCGGTTCGATTGATTCGTTGGTGGGAGAAGTGGTGGTACTTGGTCATTGCAACATTACTTTATTATTCTAAAATAAAATATTTTTTCTAAAATAAAAGTAGCATAAGTTACTCCTTATTATATTTCATCAGCTACCTGCCAATAAAAGTCCCGTCAAAATCGGTCCAGCCATTTCAGAGATTAACCGGAACAAACAAACAGACAGACAGACAAAAATTGAACAAAATGTTATTTTGTTCTATGTACCGTATATATACTCATATTTATTTATTTATTTATTTAGGTTCACCAGTGGTTGCTTACATTAACTTTACATTGAGAAAACTTATGAACTTTTAGTAACGTACTTACATTACTAAATGTAACAACTTTTTAAGGTGAACACCACATGCATGTTAAAAGTGAATTTAATTAAAAAAAAAATCATAAAAGCTCCATGATTCATGATCCAGTAGTGCTACGCATCATGTGCCAAGCCATGTTCGGCTTAGGATTGACTTAAGTTTAGCGAACGAATCGGTATATGCATAGGTATAGTAAAAAGCGGTTATTTCTATATTAAAAACAGACACTCCAATTTTATTTATATGTATAGATTTAGCCACGTCATTGTTATGATTTTCTTTTGTTGTTTTGTTTGTTTTGCTGGCATACTATGTCTTCCTCTCAAAATAATTTTCCGGTGACGTGCAGGATGAGAAACCTCACAAGTAGACGACTAATAATAGCAGTACTGTTTCGTTACTTTTAAAGGCTAAACAGCGCTTTAATATTAAGGCATCTCATAATACTTGTGTGGCTAAGTCATCTAGTGTGAAAGTTGATTGGAAATGACCATATCTTTCAAAGGTTCGTATATCCTACTAGTACATATCTAATAGAAATTATAAAAAAAAACATCATAGTTCTCTTACTTGCAAGACCTGTGTTGCAACAGTTACAAGTAGGGTCGCCACCCGTGCTCTCAAATAGAGTATTGTCGCCTTTTTCATGGAGGCGTACTTTATAAATTGTGACATTTATAAAAATATTTTAAATGATTCTATTTAGGACGTAACTTTTACTATTACTAACTTGTTATTTGTTATAGTAATATAAGTTATATACGGGATTGTCACCATGTACCTTGTTTTTATTGAGTTTCCGATACCGTGATCATGGCGCTTGCAACAGTGCCGAAATATCGGAAACTCAATAAAAACAAGGTATATGGTGACAATCCCGTATATAACATAATAATATATTACTATAATGTTAGTGACCATGAACATATTGTTATTTGTTACTTGGATATTTGTTTATAGTTAATCGCATATAAAACTGTACAAATGGCAAACTTAATGCCATTAGTCATTCTCTACCAGTCGACAGTAAGGCAGTAATATATTTGTTATGTGAAATAATTAAATCAATAACTGCTCTTTTTAACTCCTATTAATAATAAATGCTTTTTTAATCTAAAATTTGTGCCAACCCTAGTTACTAACCTCTTTGATTATCCCTTTCTCGCGATATGAGTAGGTACATATATCAGGTGAGTCTGAACCTGACTCCAATAATTACAAGCCCGGCTACAGTTTATAAACTTCAAGTTCTCCGTTAGAATTAACCTGGAAGTAATTAAGATGGTCCCACTCCTACGTTGGTAGGAAACTCCAACTTTGTTAACAATATTTAGAATTATAGAAAGTAAAAAGAAAGTTGTCAAAATTTTTATTTTATAGAAAACTTGTAAACGATATGTTGTATTAAACTTTCATGGTCACTAACATTATAGTAATATAAGTTATATACGGGATTGTTACCGTGTACCTTGTTTTTAGTGAGTTTCCAATATCTCGGCACTGTTGCAAGCGCCATGATCATGGCACATATAACTTATATTACTATATTGTAAACGATAGTAATGATATTGATAACGAGAGTAGAAGCTTTTTCGGAAAGTTTAGTAGTCTAGCTAATTTCAAAATAGACATTGGCAAATTGGATAACAAAGTAATTTTTTTTTCATTAATAGCCGTCTCACAACTGAAAACACCACAGTATAAGATTTTTATTATTACCTTCACCTTTAAGTAGGTATAAAATCTAAAGATTGTTTCGTGCCAGTGACCATTGACTAGACCTGTTTTTCTTTCGAACAGTTCGTGAACACACGGTTTTTATAAGATCGATAAACGACGAAGGGTGTCTGATGTAAGTTAGTTTAGATAAAATATAATTCGAGAATAAATCAATATTAAATGATATTGCAGCAACTAATTTATAAATAAAGTAGAACGTCGATTATCCGAACGTCGATTAACCGAATCGCCAATTATCCGAATCGGTCCTAAGCGTAATATAAAAATTATACTAGATTTAAAAAATCTAAAAATCCCACGTTTTTCAATGTCCTATAAAGAATAAAATAACCCTGCGGGGCAAAGCGAGGGGCCACTCAAAACGTGGGGGCGCATATTACTAAGAGGAGATTTTAAAGAGATGAATGACATGCATTCATGCCGATTATTGTAAAGATGCGCCCCCACGTTTTGAGTGGCCCCTCGCTTTGCCCCGCAGGGTTATTTTATTCTTTTTAGGACATTGAAATGCGTGGGATTTTTAGATTTTTTAAATCTAGTATAATTATTTTATTCTTTTTAATTATTAACTCAACGAAGTAACCATGTGTTACGCAACAATCGGATAAGCCCCATACAAAAGTGAAAGTTGCCGAAAGTGGACCTGAAAGTGCATCTGGAAAGTTGAAAGTTGCTTTAGAGTGCATTGTCATCGGGTTCTGAACTATCCTGAAAGTTTCAGCTTTCTAGCTTATCGGAAAGTGCCTCAAATTTAAGTTGCAAGATTTTGCCCGGACAGACAAACAAATAAGAAAAGTGAGATAAGAAAAACGTGGTAAAAATTAAAACCAAGTAATTTTTGTTTTGTTTTGTTGTAACAAGTTGGAACAGACTGGAGTCCAGATATATTTCAACTGTCATAGAAAGAAGACACTACATGTTACTTACTCTGCTCGAGATGTTCAAGTGAGCCTTATTGTAGAACTGTGTTTGTTAAACTAAATAAAGTTTATTTTATGTGTGACAGTTCGTTTTCCTTTATGTCCGATATAGACTATGTCCGATTATCCGAATTTTCGATTATCCGAATCGACCCCGGTCCCAATTAATTCTACTGTAAATGCATGGTAAATGCTCATATTGAATAAAAAGCATTTTATCTCTATCTTATCTTATTCATGCACAAATATCTCTTTAGGTAGTGTGTAACTGTTTGCGACCTTAGATTATCATATTCAGTATAAATAATTCAGGAGTCAAAAATGCTGAGGCAGAGTATTTGTTGACCACACATATTTGTTTTAAACTTTTTTTTTACTTTTGTATTTTTTCACATTGTTCGTCCCTTTTTTCTGTTTCTTTATGTGTGTGCGTGTGTCAAAAATATTTTTTCATTCTCTCTTTATAATTATGATTAGAAAGTAATAAGTACAATGCATTACGAAAGTAGGATGATATTTGTATTAGAATATTATCAATGTTGTAATAATCGTCAAGACATAAGTATAAATACAAGAATATTTGTGTCTGCACTAATTAACACATTTGAAAATGAAGTATGATAATAGTAGTTTATGATACTGTTGCATAATAAGGGTTCTTATAACATGAGTGTGTTTTAAAAAAACGAGCCGTAGGCGAGTTTTTTTATAGCATCACACGAGTGTTATAAGACCAAGTTATGTACAGTGTCATACACTACTTTATCTACTCTCATACTATAATATGTAAAACAATATTGCAAATAAAACGCTGAATATAACAACAAATTTATTTAAATGTCAAATGTTGGCGCCAAGGTGCAAACATCAATTGCGCATGCGTGTTGCGTCGGTCGTCGAGGACTCGTTCATTGAAACCTTTTTAAAGTAGAGGTTCAACCTCCTTGGTCCAGCTGGAGGTTGTATAGGTGTATCGTTATGATAAAAAAGTTATATTATGTTACAGGTGTCCATACAAGACCTGTATCGTAATGAAACTTTTTTTTTTATTATTTTTGGCCTGTACGTAATGTTTGTCATAAGCATTTTGTTTTCAGTTTTAGAATCTTTGTATTATAGTATTAGAGTAGATAAAATGTTATTAAAAGGAAAAAAAGTTTTCAAGTACTTACTCTCAAAAATGAGAATGCTCTCTAAACTCAAAATTGAGAATGGCATTTTGATGCCAAATACGGCAACGTGTACAACATCATTCACCGGAGGATTAAATATTATTATATTTAATACTTATAATTTATTTTATAAGTTAACAAGCAGCGTGAGAAAGATTCCTAATTCAGTAATATTAAACATTTGCTACATCTTAATATATAGCATTTCTTTGGAATAACTTTTAATTATATCAATACTTATAGTAGCATAATCGTACCTTAAAATGATATCGAAGATTCAGTTTATAAAGGGCTAAATGTTATATAGATAGATAGATTGATAAAAAGTTTATATATTACGAAACACACATTCACAACTCAGACATATAACATATCCCTTTTATGTATAAGTGCCAAAGTAGTAAAAATATTTTTTAGGTTTGCATATTTAGTGTTTTAGCTTACTTCGTTTCTGAACTAATTTTGATCCTACTTCTCGTCAATAATTTGGCGACATATTAGTACCGCTGCCTGTCATCTCTTTTAACTTAAATATCATTTAAGCTGATCGTATTATGAAGGTTATTAAAAATCCTTCTAGCAATGGTGTGTCGCTGATTTATAAAACAAGAAATAGAAATTTAATCAAAAACATATTAATGCGTATCTAAATATGATTGGAACGTTTATTTTTTACAAAATACATTTCGAGCAACAGTTCGTCAACTAAAGTTTATTTTCATATCATTTTTATTCTTATTTTTGAAGATTATGGGTCTACTGAATATAGTGTGTAAGAAATATGAGAAATTCGTCTAGTATGTGGACAAGATGAACGTGGGCACCAAATATTTAGGTAGGCTGATTTACGATATAAGAAGCTTATAATAAGATCTAATGAGATTAAAAGCTAGGTGAATATTAAATAATTATAATAATATTCCCACTAATTAGCCAAGCCCAAATTAAGCACTATAAGGCTTATGTTATGGATACTAGAGTAACGGATAGACATACATACATGATACTAAGATATGTAATATTAATAGAAATATATATAAATACCCATGACTCAAGTACAAATTGCTCGTATTCATCACACAAACATCTGCCCCTTCCGGGATTCGAACCCAGGATCGTCGGTGCGAAAGGCAGGATCGCTACCGTTGCACCAAATAAACCGTCTTATTAAAGTTATGGCGTATGAGCTAAGCCATGATTATAAATTTTATATATGTATGCACGATTAAGAAAAAGAAATAAGTATATAATTCTTAAAGGTTTTTATATCTCGAATCCCAAAATTTATCCTGACCTGTATAAATAATTAAGTTATACAATTATTAATGGCTTACATCTTTTATGAAGACTTATGTTAGTAGATAATATTGGTTTCAAACATCTAAGGCCAATATCATCAGGAAAGTAAAATTAATGATTTGCTAGCTAGGGCAATTAGGGTATTCGCTCGACTGTTTCGCTGGGCAACCATCCGAACGACATTCGATTGGGACACCCAAGATAGCGCTGGAAAATCTAAGCTGCCAAAGCTCTAAAAGAGCTGGAAGTGCCCTACAGGTTAGAGTTTGTACAAAGCAGGAAGGAATGGCGCTCTTTAATATCGGAGACCAAGATACACTTCGGATCGCTGAGCCAGTGAAGTAAGGAAATAATTATAGCCTATGCCGCTGTAATTTTTTCAACAGTGGATCTTCACTTTCATTAACATAACAATGTTTTCTTTGCATGCATGCAGCCCGATGTTTGTATTTATTAGAACGTCCCACTATCATTTCTTTGTCACATTCATACTTATGTGATCAAAGGAAGCAGCAGTGGACTTGTTATCATAACAAAACCAATATTCCCTTTTTTAAATAATCATCAAGTTAGAGTCCGCAGCGGATTTTACTAATATAATCACAATCAACATATGGTATGCCGATGCTCCATCATCGTGACATAGTAGAATAACCACGAGCCTGAAGAATAAAATGTAAATAGTTGTGGAAATTATTATAAAATCTATAGGCATATATGAGATTTCAACAAAATGTATAAACTACCGTTTAATAGTGAGCAAATTGTCTCCATAAGTAGAAAAAACTTTGTTAACAATGACAGAAACAAAAAAAATAGGGGTTGCACTCCGGGAGTGCAGGCAGAAGTGAAAACTTGAACTTATGGCGCGTTGGGCACTTTTTTGGGTGAGCATTTTTAGGTGCGCTCGCGACATGAGAAATTGTACATAAAAAATCAAGTTTATCAAAGCAATGTGGGCACTTTTTGAATGGACATGAAGTATAATAATATAGAAACTATATTCGCAGGAAGTGGTTTTATTTAAATGAGTAAATATTAGTAAATAGTAAATACAAAATCTATCAATTCTCATCCATAATTTCAACAACTCTTACATCATCATTATCAGCATTTTCATCATTATTATCAGGATTTTCATCAAATTCTAAAACTGAAACAATAGGTCTATGGTAACTAAAGTATAAAATGATCAATTTTGATTTAAATCTATTTATATATCTTGTGAATACTGCATCAATAGTAGTTTTGTATTTTGTTGTGCTAAGATTGCGATCATTGGACATCGTTAAATCAAATTATTCATATAAAAATTCAATTAATGATTGATTTTATTTTTTAGTAACACTATAGTATACAAAAGCACTACAACAATGTTTTTATTAATTCTATTAACACTTTAGATTTGTTTTTTTTAACAAAATACCATAGCAGCAACACAAATCAAATGAAATATTTAAATAAATAAATTTTCCGTTTAATATTCATTTATAAAATAAATATAAAAAAACTCTCAATCTCGTCTGTCGCGAGGGCACGAACGAATGCCCATGCAAAGACTGCGTATAGCATGCAGCGCTCTCGCATACCTATACACTCTGAGTATACATATAGGTATGTAATCACGTCTGTCGCGAGAGCACGAACGAATGCCCATGCAAAGAGCGCGTATAGTATACATATATTATAGGAATACACGCGGAGTATATCTGTGTAAAATCTCATCTGTCGCGAGAACAGCTGAAAATGCTCACCCACAAAAGTGCCTAACGCGCCATAAGAAATTTTCACTTCAAAAAAATCGTTTATCTTATCACACATGAATATCTGTTATGTTATGACAATAAAATTATATATGACATGCACTCGATTTTCTATATGGTTGAGCGACTATGTTGCATTGTAACTCGTTCTTGCAGTTACACAATACTGCATACTCATCATGGTTTGTACAAGTAGTCGGTACTCGGGTACCCCGTACAGTGCTTCTCGAACTTTGTTGGACTTATGCTGACACTTTCACTGAATATTTCGATACGTTTTTAAAAACTTTGTGATGTCTATATCTTTATTATATTATTTATCTTTATTTAAAGACAGCGATGTATATATTTAAAATAATAGACAAGTATTGAATTGGTTGAGTGGCTCATATATCGGTTTTCATGCTAACGTCACCTCCGAGGTCCCAGGTTCGAAAATTGGTCTAGAAAACAAAGTTTTCTATATGGACCGGGTCTGGTTATTGTAGTACTGTCGTTGTTTCAAGCTATTTAAAGTGCTTTAGCTGTTTAAATTGGATTTAAAAAATGTATGGAGGCATAAAGTTTCATTCATAAACTTTGCCCAATAACGTCTGCTGTTAATCGAAAGCTTTCCTATAAAAATAGGAGATCTTGCCATAATCATCCTGCGCCGCGCCGTCGTGGTTCTCCTGAGTCGGTCGCTTAGATGAAGCCAATACAGCCTTCCTAGGCTATGGCACTTTCTAGGTGGTGTTTAGTCAGTACGAGCCTGACATAACTTCGAAGCCGGGCCAAAGTATCCATGCAGGATTCACCTCTTCCCTTCCCTCGTCCGTAGGGTGCCAAAGTGGCCATAGGCGCAAAAAATATTCACCACGCTTGGCAAAGCGGGTTCCAGATCGCAGCAAAAGCATAATTTGAAATACTCTGCTGTGATCGAATTTGTATGCTTTTGTTTCCAGGTGAGGTGCACGGTGATAAGCTCCAGTATCATTAGTCGCCAGGACACCCTCAAGCGTGAAGGAATGGTGCTATTCGACTCCGCAGACACGCGGTCGTTCAAAAATATTATAACATAATATTTTACTTACTTTAATTAAATAATGACTTCTACAATAACAGTCAAAAATTATTTAATGTTTTTTTATAATTAAATAACACGGTTGCTCTGTAGCTTATTATGATGGATTACTTCAACAGTGCATTATTTAGATTCATTTAATCCATCTAATAAAACGTTTTAAATTATTAATTCTCCATTAAAACCTACTTAAGGAGTTTCGCATTTTCAAATGTATTTAAATTTTATCGAGACTACATAAGAAAATAAAGTTAGTAAGAATCCTTTTTGGTTTATTTAACCTTTTACCTACTATTCACACATGTTTGGAATCTTTGGCTTCCATCCAGCCCTACGTAACGGTAAGCCTTCATTCTTAGCTGTAATAAATTGACGATGAACCGTTCGCAGTACGGTAGAGCCAAACAACGAAAGGGCATATAAATCTTATTGTGAATGTTATCTTGTCTTTATGTCTGTCAATTTAGTTTCACTATATACTAAGAAAAATAATAATGCTATTTCGCGCAGAGAATCAGTTTAGCTATACAGCTAGGTAATGCTGCCAGTGTTCTGGGTACCATGCCCCAAATTGGAATTTTGGATGACATATTATATATGGATAAATATTTTAGGGTAAATTTTTAATGATAAGTTTTTAGTTTGATATTGTTGTTAATTAGCCATTAAAATGATTGTATATTAATTAAATATCTATTAAGCTTTATGTTACCACCCACTAAAATAATTTCCGATAAAACACGGAGGAGTGGAGACAATAAGTTATTAATCACCAATTCCATATTTAACCACCAATAAAAGAAAATCACATGAGCTAACAGCTACACCATCGAACAACCAATTAAAATAAATTCAGGTCATTTACTCTACTTTAAAACACTTCGCTGTCCTGACGAGTGCTCAGATTCATTCGTTACCGAGTTGTAATGCTGATGAACCCGAGTGTTGCCATTGTTAAGCCAGTTTACACTATTTATTTAATATAAATATGAATGAATTCTACAAAACCTGTTTTATGCCAATCACTTCATGTCGGTAAAGAAGAGTGTTTTGAGATTTCATGAGTAAGAATAAAGGAAGAGAGAGTAAATGTTTGTTCGTAATCCGCCTTTATTAAAGGATGTAAGTTGAGTTCGTTTAAATTTCAAATCGGACAGTTAATTAAGTCTAAAGATCGTTGATCAAACGAACTTGTCCTTCACTCCTCAAAGGTATTTACTTGCTCGCTTAAATCTAACATAAATTTCTTCATACCCAAGTGCTTTAACCTTCATGTATCTGCTTTGAAGATAGCCCAAATTACGTGGCATGGCTATCTTCACTTGACTATGGAATTAACAATTCGATTTACATCGTATCACAGCGTGGTAGCTTCACGTTTTCGATTTTCGATACGGATCTTTAGATTATATTTAAAGCGTTAACTATTTCATGGTATTTTGTTTTTTTTACTTGAAACTAACATGATATTAATGTATATTCTTGATCTTAGATGTCAGATAATATTTGTAGATCTAATATTTTCTATTTACTGAATAATGATGAAATACAAGTAAAGGACGATAATCCTGAGCTTTTCGCAAATAAATGAAAAAATCTATACTAATACTAGCTGTCCCGGCCACGCGTTGCTGTGCCGACTGCAGTGCCATCTGCCGGACTGATTTGTGAATCTAAACCATTCTCAGATCCCCTTGAACACACACAAAAAAATTCATTCAAATCGGTCCAGCCGTTTAGGAGGAGTTCAGTGACATACACACTCACAGAAGAATTATATATATAAAGATTATAAAGCTGAAGAGTTTGTTTGCTTGAACGCTCTAATCTCAGGAACTACTGGTCCGATTTAAAAAATTCTTTCAGTGTTAGATAGCACATTTATCGAGGAAGGCTATATATGTATATCAATTAACATATAACACCTGAGCCACAGCAACGCGTGGCTGGGTCAGCTAGTGTTTTATAATTCAATTTCTGATTTATAGTTATAATATTCTCCTTCTTCTTTTGATGATAAAAATACTTTTTTTAGCAAAACGTAGTAAGTACCTGTATCTTTTGGTTTATTCCGTAGTTCAAATATTTAATAGTTAAATCACTTGATGCTTTGACGACCGCTTTGGCCAAGTATTAGTGCAAAGTAGTTGCAAATTATTGTTGATGTAAGAAATATTTTTATCACTACGACTTAGTTATCTTTTTGAATATTTTACGAGCCATTAGTTTCTTAATACCTTTCGAAGCTCAAATGCTGTCAGTTAGTTAGCAATATCTTTCGGTCTGAGATTTTTGTTGACAAGTAACTTTTGGAAAGGTCTGTTTTAGGTTTGGTGAAGAACGTTATTCCGTTGGTCCGAGCTGTAATGAACAATGGCCCAAATTAAGATCAAAATCCACGCGATAGTTTCTCGTCCGGTCTCTTTATGATGTTTCAAACTATAAAGAGACCTGCGCTCCAGCTGCAAGAACATGATTAGATTAATAATGGTGTTATCTCTGTGTTGTCGGCAAATAACTTGTATCGAATGTACCCAGGCATCTTATTAGTGTAGAATTCAAACGATTACAGCACCAATTACCCACGTGAGCCATCGATTTACTACGCTCGTTAGCTCGAGAGATAGCAATCGATACATACGATCAAGTCTTAAGACATGACCGACATGCAAAATATGTTCTATCCAGTTTTCTATAACGAAACGTTGCCACATTTTGCATTATGAACTTAAGATATAGCGGTTTGTTCCATATCACAATATCCTTCTTTCCGCCCATAAAAGTGAAGAAGTGACATTAATACAATCAACCATAAACAATTTAGGATTAATGGAAGACATTTCTTATAGAGATAAGGCTACCTTTGCAAACAATGTTTGATACTTATCATCTCTGCTGAAAGACGTCCAAGGAAACCTTGTAATAATCTACACGTCAGTTACTGGGATCCCCTCTGAACATGGGATTGGAGATCTCAGCAAAAGAATACAATTTGGGAAAAGCTGTTGCCTTTTTTGTGGTTTACGGGAGGAGTTCGATGATTACCCCCGGTATCATTTAAACGACACCCAAGTGTGAAGGGTTGATGCTATTCTAATGTACCGGTCACCGGTGCCAGCGTAATGTTTGTAACTACGACTACTTCTACTACTTTGTAGCTACTAGCAGGAATTTTCTAGGCAATAAAGAATATATGTAGGTATATAGAAAGCAAGGAGCCACCAGGATTCCGAAGACCTTAGCTTGGGCGTCGTCCTTCATTATTAATTTGACTTTTAATCTCATATACAGGTACATTTTTAATATCGTTATACAAAAAATAACACGAGTGATATTTTTCTGTAAAAAAAGTAAAAAAGGGATTAATTGTGTATTCAAAATATCGTCCTAACAAACATTGTGAAACCTCTTCCTGAAATAACGTTCGAAAACCGTCATCAACATTCTCCATCTAATCGAGCAGTACAAATGGAAAACTGGAGGATAGAATTGACTTCATCCCTCCTCTTTCACCCACCCATAAATATTTCGATAAGAAATCCTGCGCTTTACATCAATAGACTTTGGAGTCCCTCAAACCATCCATCATAAATAGTAAAAACAAGTAGTGGCTTAATATTAATATTTCTTTGAGTTGATCTTGTGACCATTTTAAATTAATTTGGTTTCTATGATTATTATAATTTTCTGGCTAAAGCTTCATTGATATCTGCACCTCATCATAGAATATAGGCATTCTAGTTCAAGTGCAGATGTTTTGAATGGTATTAATTATTTTATAATAAAACTTTTGTTTTCTAATTAAAACCTTTGCCAAATAATTATTAATAAGACTATATTGGCTGATAATTAAAGGTTGGTAAGTATTTAAATAATATACTTTATTTTATAAAATGCCTATTTCAAACTTGTACAGTAACACATACACAGTAAAAAGATGCCTCACACCCTTAAAAAGCCGTGAGTTCAAGAAGTGTGAATAAAGTTATATTCTCTAAACATGACCTTTCTGATTTACTTGAAAGTAAGGCAGGTTTCTTCATAATGGGCGGCATCACGATACACTTGGTTACTCCACAGTATATGTACTGGCATCACGTTTACGAGATAAAGCCACCCGTGGTACGTTTGTGGTAATTACTAAAACTATTCTAAGATTATCTTCACATTCGGCGGCCTAATCGCATTTCTACAAAGTTAGGTGCGTGGTTATGAATATTAATTAATATTAATCAGCATCGTATTCAGCAGCAAATAATTGACCCTGAGATCAAGTTTAAAACCAACCTGAGGTTTTAAAAAAACTAGATATGTTATAATATATAGAAATCGAATTCACTTAGTTAAATTTATGTCGAGGCAACCGTTGCATTGCACAATATTTATGTACAATTTTGGTCATATGTGTTTCCGTCTTAACGCCATTCACATATAGTCTTTGAGTTTTAATTCAGTAAATTTTAAAAATATGAATGTATTACATTAAAATATATTAAATTTGTTTAAGTTAGTATACCGTATTTATGTCGATGCTGTAACTAACTGTCTAAGGGAAAATATTATAGTAACCATCAAGTAAAAACCATATCGTGATGACGTTTAATTATTTCAAACATATTCTGTATTGTGTTCAACTAATTAGGTAGGTATGGTTAGCAATTTCAATTTAATTTTAATAGGAAATGAACCGAACGTATTTGCTCTGAAATGGTCCTAGTAAATCAAATAAATTTATACTTATGATTGATTTACTACCTTTTTTACATCCAAACAAATAATGAGCTACTTATTCTATGTTTCAATTTCTATGATAACCATGAAAAAACGGGCCTATATGCCGAAAACCAACTCGCCCAAAATTTTGTTAAATTCATGCTGATGACCGACCTAACCTCAAAAGTTGTTTTTTTTTTCTAATGTTTTGTTACTATTATGACTTAAAATAACTAAGTAAGATTGGAATTTTGGCGATTTTGATTTGAGCGACATCTACCCAAAAAGCTCATGTAATTTTTTTTATTTTTATGAAAGTAATTTTCATGACATATAACATTGGTAAAAGCGTCATTGGTGTTACCGGGTTTTCAAAATCGGAAATACGATTCGATTTGAAAACGAATCAACATTCGATTCAGAATATCATAATTACTATGAATCAAAAATATTTTTTGCATACCCAAATATGTAAATGCAAACAACCTTACGTGTTGGATTTCCAACTTACAGCACTACGATCATTTTATGGTGTCCAAATTTATGAAAGGTTAAATCCAAAGACTGAATTTCACAATTTTATAGTGGTATATTAAAGAGCAATGAAGATTCGAAAGGTTGTAACAAGAGTTGTAAGATTGACCTTTTCGTAATTAAACGTAACTTCAATTCAAACGTTGCAATTATCTTTGACCAATTAACCGTTAGCACAGCTAGTAATTAAGTACGATAGCCTTTGAATGAAAGCGACCGGTTGTCGAAGGTAGATGAACAATGGATGGTGGCATTCGGAACAGGTTGAAAGCAAATGAAGAACAAACGCAACGATACAAAGAACATTATGTTACTGTCTCGTCCGTTACATTATTATTCTATATACCTCCCTTTTAGTATGTTTTTTACATTTTTCGGTTGCCATTGTGTTTGTTCCCGCTTGTTAGCTTGTCGTTTCTATTCGCCCGTCATTATCGCTATAGGTGTGCTAATTTTATATTTATTACTCGCTAGTAGACGGGCCGCTGCCCGTCCCGGCTTCGCACAGGTGAAAAAAATTCTTTAAATTTTTTCTAGCATTATATATAGCCTATGTTACTCAGCGTGAATGTAGCTTTTCAATGGTGAAAGAATTTTTGAAATCGGCTTAGTAGTTTTTGAGTTTATTCATTGCAAACATACAAAAATACAAATCTTTCCTCTTTATAATATAAGTGTAGATTTTTCCTTAGATTATGTCTCTGACAGATCGATACAATCCACTCTTCTCGATATAGCTACTGAGAGGTGTGCGTCTGACCAAATACTAGGTTATTTAATTTATGAAAGGGGTAATGACTTTCGATTTAACCCTTATTTATCGATTACTTACATATCAATATATTTTGTTGTTACCTAACCTAATTACGATGAATACCTAAGATGCGTATGGTAGACATGGAAATTTAAAATTGTAATCAAACTTATTTTGAACCCGGATGACAATAGAGAAGGTAGTTAATAGTTTTCCCTTGGAAGAGGTCAAGGTTCGTTTTTCTAAAAATGGTCAGACGCTTTTGCTGGGATTCAAAATTTATTTTACAAAGTTTGAAATAAATATATTGCTACCTAAATTTATCTACATCCCTGGGTATTCGCTTTTATTACGAGTACCTATTACATCTATGAATCATATTTCGCGAAAAATTGCATCAAAATATCATACAATAAAACGTGATACATCATAGTATACCGTGCAAATGGTGGCAATAATTTGTTACTTTCACTTGACCTTTTTGTGATTTTATCATTATTTCATCATCAAGATAATTTTCGCGTGCAATATCATAACAATACTTATTATATTAATTTATCCAAAGTTTCATTAAAATTAGCAGTAGACAATTTTGCTGGTATATTACTCGTTGGGTGGCAAATATTCTTATTATTAGGAACGGAAATCGTACAACTAAAGGTATTTTGTTTTAAGAAACAAATAATAGATAATCGGTTTAGAATGTTACAGTACCTTGGACTAAAATTAATTTAGTATTTGATCAATGTAAAACGTTTAAACCTTGTAATCAAAACACATCATTAAAACCTACGGAGTCCAGCAAAAAAGCTGCGTTAGTCAGATATCTCACATGTGTGATGTTGTAATAAAGTTGAATGTATTTCAATGGATACCGCACACTTTGATCTTGAGCAAACTTAAAAATCATTGTTATAAAAGTAATTTTTTCAAAGCGAATTTAAAAATCAATTCAAAGATACCTAAATCTCAACAAATTAATTTTAAACTGAGGTTGTATCAGAGCTGGGCCGGGCCTATGGCTTCTTCCAGCATAAATTACACCAAATGCAATTGTCGCACTAAATTATCCTGTATTTTAAACCAATATTGTAAAGTAGCAAATGTCTAAGCCAACCTGGTCTTTTGTTTATTTGGCCAAAAGGCTTAAATTGTTCTATTGATTTTTATATATTTTTTGCATTTTTAATGCTATCTTATATGATAAATTATTTAAATAGAAAAATTCTCATTATTCTCAGGCGGAATAACCTGTGGTTTTAACTTTTATTATGATAATCTTAATTGATGCTAAATTAATGTGCTTTGTACGAGAAAACCCCTGATAGTTCGCCTTGGTCTGCCTTTACCGACTTGCCCACGCATATATGTCTAATAAACTTGTATTTTCAATCTTTTTTCGTCCATCTTCTCTACATATTCAAATCATCTAGCATCAATTTTTCTATCATAGTCACTATATCTTCTTCCATATATTATCAGTCTCTGTGAAATTTTAATTTTAAAAGAATAACTTTGTTTTGTCAAACAGTCCATAAATCGAAGTTTTCCATATTCAGGATTTAACTTATAAAACAAATTTTGAGGTTAAATAACGTAAATTAAAATAATCTTAAATGTTGTTTTACCTATTTATATCACACTAACCTCTACTATTTATCCCCTTAATTTGTTATAAATATAAACACTTCTATATTTTTCTTCAACGCAACTTACATTACGCTGTGATTTTATTAATATGACCTTCATACCAAAGTAACACCGATTCTTGAAAGGAAAATTTTTAATGTTACGTCGAATTACGAAAGCCGATTTGAATCAGTTTAAGCTTATATTAATTCTATTAAAAAATTTACCGCTATGTTGACATTGAGCCGCTAGTTGCCGTTTGTCACGCGACAAAATTTACAAGGTCAGTACAGATGAACTTAATCAACAGCTAGATTGGCTAGGTCAATCATCACAATACGTAAATACTAACGGTTCGACAAGAAAAAAGCTTTAAGTACCTACGTTCAACGACAATAGATTTAAAACTATTTTCCGTAAAAGCACATTGCAAACGCCACAACCATTCCGATTTGAAAACGCTCATGAACCATTATTACGGTACAATACGTCGGGCATTAGTTTGAAACACGACAGCTTCGATTTGTAGACAATTGCAATGCTATACAATGAAATTGCGTTCACAAATAATATCACTGCAGACCATCCATTTTGTGCAACCATTATGCGAATATTTTAAGGTTACATAACGAAGAAATGAAATTGACTCATGATTTTTTTTCTTAAATGTTTAAAGTTTTTGTTTTAATTAGACGTAATAATAATCGAATTCCTTGTGGCAATTTTTTTTATTGTAGGAACGACATACCATTTCGCACTGAGGTTCAGTGTCGTCGTCATAGAAGACGTTTGTGCTGTCATCCATTCTGTGAGCGGAGCGGCCTGGATGGTCTACGCGGCGCGCCCGCCTCAACCTCTGCCGGCGCCTTCCGGCATCCGACCAACCGAAGAAACACTAGCAAACAACACTTGTGAACAACTTGAAATCTGGTCAATTCGGTGAGTCACGCAATACTGAGAACAACTTGCGAGACAGGCCCGCGTGGGTGTTCACAACAAGGCAAATCAACACAGCTTGATGCTCACAATTACACTAAACGTTTACCAAAGATTATACTACTTTTTTGCTGCTCAAGGGCGATTCAACGAGTGCGCCCGTTTCTTTGCTATATTTTCCTTCGAGAACTACTGCGTAGATAGTGAGGCGAGGGTGGCGCGCGCACTCCTGGGGTGCATTGATCGAAGCTCCACTGCGCATGTCACCCTCCACTGTATTACCCGACTATTTTGACATTTGCTTAGTTTCTATATGTCTAGTGAAACCTAGATTCTTATGTTTAAACGCAGAACTATTTGTAGTCTTATCTGAGCACCAGATGTAGAAAGTACGGTAGTTTAACTTCATTTATTATGCAATGGAATGGTGCAGTATTTTCTCTCTCTGAAGAATGTAATCACATGTTTGTTCCCACGCGTCTTCACATAAAAACAAAGTAATGAGCCCGAGAACGTGGGACCGCATTACTGTGTTTTCTTTTATTTGTAGCAGATTTATTTATTTGTTTAAAGATAGTAAAAACTATGAGAATACTCACAGCACCTATACCAATTGAAAGTTGAAGTCATAAAACGGAAGGCTCCTTATTATTTTATTAACATACCATTTTACTTTCTGACTTTTATTCGTTCTTAACCGTTGAGTAATACATATGTATTTAAAAGTCAGTAAACACTGTAATATATTAAAAGAATCTATAGAAAAAACTCCTATTTACTCGTGCACAACTAACTTTATAACAAAAAGTGTGGGGTGACTTATAGTTGTTTATTTATTGTCATATCACCTGCAAAAGAATACTATCTACTTGACAACAAATGCTGGTTATAAGTAGAAATAAGGTAGTGAGTTTTCATTTTGACGATTCTGCTGAGTAGGTACAGGGAAAGTTACCCAGTAAACACAGTTCCAAGAGGAGTCGAATTAAAAAAAATACTCAGTCTGTGAGTCAAAACATCAGGATTGAACAAATAAAACATGCAAATAAACGCCATCGATATACATTAGGAGAAAGGAGGGCAAGTTGGATATAGTGGACAAAACGAATGTAACTAATTTATTGTCTCATAACAATAGATGTTCACCACTAACGCGGACACTGTATTGTTCAAAAGCCTCTACACCAAGATGTGAGTAGAAGTTTATGTATTGAGCAAATTATTAGATTCTAATGCTATCGTTCCCCTAAGTATCCATTTCAATGAGGGCACGTGAAAGTAATGAAACTAAATGGTTTAAAGGTGCTTACAGATTTTCTCAATTTAAATCAATTGGACATGCGCAATCAAACCACATTTAGCAATATACAGCCGACATCATATTTTTTGTTGTTTTTCACTGTGGCGTCTAAGTTTTTTTGAATACATATTTATAAACTTACTAATACAAAAAAAAATTGACATATAAGCAGGGCCGTATTTGGAGGTCTGGAGGCATTAAGCTGTGGAGGTCCCTAATTAATTAATTATATTAAAATAAAAGTTCAAAATCATTTATTGATAATATGAGTGATGCAGTTTTTATAACAATGTTAAAAGCTCTTCTATATTCTACCATCAAAATTTTTTAAAAATCTATTTGGAAAAAAACACGTGATAGTTACTGACCCGTCGAAATTTGTTTTTTTTATCTATTCTGGGTACCCTGCTCTTGTGAAGGCCTCAAGGTTAGTAACCCCGCCTTACCTCCTCCAAATCCGGCCCTGCATTTATGTGTGTACAATATAAATAATGTAGAATTTGTAGAATAAAAGTAAAACAGAGATTATTACTAGTTCAATAAAAGAGCTTCCTAACAGGAGATGCTAACGTTTGAAATTGTGGCGAGTCTGCGGTCATGCCGTGCACTAGTAAGATTTAAGTTAAGCGATTCACACAATGACACGAGCATCATTCCGATACGCGGGTTGCGTTATTAAGTGTCGACGGTAAAAAATTCACTTTGTACATCAAACACGCATAGAGACAAACGTTTCTACGCGCCTGGTGGTATATACCTCAATCGCGACCTTACTGATATTACTTATATACAATATATCCTACACCTTACCAATAATATATCGGATAGCAATAACAATCGTCATAAATTAATCAAGACTGAAGGCACCTAGCTCAGTAATCTTAAAATAGTTTATAGAAGTACCAACTCTGTGTGAACAATAACAAAATGGTAGACGTCATGGTCAGTTAATCTGTAAAAACAAACAATTGTATTTTATTTAGATTATTTGGGATAATTTCAATGCGACAAATTATATTTTATTTGTAATTCAATATCTTAAATTAGGTGAGCTCTAGCCTCGTTGTCTAAGTTGTGTAACCAGTCTTAATATTTTCATCGTCAATAGCTGTTAAACTAATTAAATATTACAACAAATTTCAAATATTACTTGCGTCAATTCTGCATGCATTTGTAACATAAGATACAAGACATTTGTTTCATGTGATTTCTTAAATATGAGCCCGAATCCATTATAGAGAACAAAGCATGTTTTATTTCAATAACGATCTGATAAAAAGAATTACAATTACATTGCAGCACTGCTCAGGGGCATCATGTTTTTTATGCTGAATAATGAATTAGGATCTAGGCAATTGTTTTTGCTCTTATGATATCGATAACAATTAAAACTGTTTTAGTAAATATATTTACAAGATTTATAATTTTTATGTATTTTATAATTTTTGTCAATGCTATCTTATAAGAGAAATTATTATAATAGAAAAATTCACAAGTCAATTCTCAGGCGGGAAACGAACCCGCAACCTTTGGAGGTCCGGTCCAATGCTCTTCCGATTGAGCTACCGAGCCTTGTGAACACTCGTCGAAATTTTCTAGTACCTTTCTAATTTTAAACTGTAGGCCAGCGTTGTTTCGTCAATGAGAGGAAAATCCTCTCGGATTCGAAAGAAACATTTTTACAAATGTTTGGGCAATCGATTAAACAGCCATTTAGTTTCATATTTTTTATACATTTTATGCATTTTTTCAATGCTATCTTATAAGATAAATTATTATAATAGATACACATATGAATTCTCGGGCGCGAATTCACTTGTGAGCCGAGTCGATTTTTTCTAGTATTTTTCTATTATAATAATTTATATTTACAAGTTTTAGTTTCTACATAGGATGCAAATATGCGGTCCACTGACGCATTGACTATACAATAGCTTTACGACCTTAAGAATATGATTTTTTGGCAATAATACAATAGACAATCGTTTACTTTATAAGACTAATAATAATAAATATTTCAATATTTATTATTATTACTAAGCGTTTTGGTTCCAATTTTGTGATACGTACCGCTAAGGAGTGGAACTCCTTGCCTGCGTCTGTGTTTCCTGACAAATACAATTTAGGGGTCTTCAAGTCACGAGTAAATAGGTACCTTCTAGGCAAGCGCGTCACATCCTAGATCACATCGACGCTTACCATCAGGCGAGATGGTGGTCAAGCGCATGCTTATTTTCTATTAAAAAAAAATATCAACAAAAAAAACGATTTTTGGAATAAGTAAATGTGTGACACACAAAAAGAAACTGAAGATGATAAAAAAGATACAAGAGAATTTCCTTACCTAGCCGGATACCCGGTTGATCTAGATTATATATCTAATCTGTGATCCAATCAAAAGAAGTGATTAAATTATAAACGTTGAAGTCTAACCATAAACTGATCTCAAAGGATTAGTTTACCGTGTTAGTTACTTTGTAGTAAGTACTATTAATTGCCCCCATACTATAACCCATTTCAGTAATAAAAGTTCAAAACGTGAACAATCTATTTAATTCTCCTAACCGAATAAAGTTTTATAAATACGAGAAACAAAATTATTCACTTAATATTTAATACTTTCAAAATAGTTTTATTTAGAATTATTTATTTAATATCTATAATGGTGTCTTTGAATACTGACATTAAAAAGGACTACCAAAATAGTTTAAAAATAAATGTACACAACTGCTAACGCTAGTTTCAAAGTGTTAGTGAATCTATTTCGAAGTAACGCCATCATGATGGCGATGAAAATGATGATGCTGTTAATATCCCCATAGCAGGGCTGGATGAAAACAACGTAAAAAGACATTACAACATACACTTATAAAGTTTAGGGCAATTATTGAATATTTCCATATAAGACTAGCACAAAATAATAATTTAGTGTTCATAGTAAAAGGTGCCTACCTTATCTGTTCTCAATCGGCAGGTGCTTAAAGCACCTGAACCATGTCAAGGCTTTCGGGACACGAACAAATTGTGTACGTATCGCTGACTTTTTAGTTAAACCACATAGTGTACAGTACATATTGAAGTGTATTTGAGCACATAAAGTGACACAGCTTGTTTTCTTTATCTGTGGCTTGCACGATTTGTGCATTTAGCCAGTTTCAAGTAAGTATAATTGCCAGTTCTTGAGTAATTTCTTCTCTTAATTTGATGATGATGAATGAATAGTAAAATATATTTCCCCCCCTAGGTTTCAGTAAATGTGTGGAGTTTAACTGAAACCTTCCCGTGGACTTCTTGAGAGAGAGTAGGAAAAGACAGCTTCCGCTGCTTTGTTACACTTACCAACATCCTTGTATGTTCACAAACACATAGTGGTTAATAATCCACCATTATTACGCATCAATATCTACAACAACACTAACAAGAGAAACAAAACCACCAACGTGACGTTTCCCGTTCCCGACAAAAAGTCCAATTCACAGTTTAATAAAAATTTATTCAGTATCAACAAGTACCGTTAAATTTCTATATCTCTCCACAGATTGTGTACCCTCTCTTTAACTAAGTTTGTGTATAACTATACATAGCACTATTTAATAGCGTACTTTCCTGTCTATACCAAGGAATATATTGCTTTTTAGCGATGAGGCTGCTATTTGTACTTTATCTATGTTTGTCTCTCGTTATCTTTATTGTCGTGTGCGAATTGTACACTATGGATACAGCAGACTTTTTTTTTAACGTGGAGAGAATGCGTTTCGCATACGACCGCCGCTGGGAGCAAGGCGGAAGTTATGTGGGACTCTCCCCTGCGGACCTACCTTTCGATAAAAACTCGCCAGGTTAGGCGCGCAGGGGCCTACCCACTAAAAACTCCACGGCGTCCCTTTATTCACCTTAGCGCCATTGGTTCATCAAACCACTCATCATCATCAGACGATAGGTCGTTCAACGAAGCAATGACACCAGGCGGAGTCACGGGAACCCTTACGGACACTACCGCGGCCCCACCGGTGGATATCCGCCCTAAGCGGACCAGTCTATATTCCCCGGATTCCGTGAACGAACGGCGAACGAAGGAGCGGATACAGCAGAACTGGCTCAAAATGGAACTGAGCAGCAACATTACGATATCTCAGTCCTTGTTGCACAAGAGCAACAACTTGAGCGGCTTCTTCAGGCGTTGTGTCCATCATGACATCAAAACAATGCGGTTGATATTAATATTAATTTATGACTTATATTTTAAGCCTTCAAACGACTTATAAATATAACAAATAAATGAAATATCTTTTAAAAAACATGGTTATGCGGTAGCATATGTGTTAAGTCGATTTGGTTACTCGCGAGTGTAGTTAGACACATTGGCTTTTTGTAATTTTCGTTATTTTATTATCTAGTTGAAATCGACAACAAGATATGATGATTACATGAATGTTTCCAGGCAATATTACCTGAAGTAATCAACGTTAAACCATATCTATAGTAAGTATTAAATATCATATTATAAATTTATGTATGTGTATTTTACATTTAATGAAGACAACATGTAGCAAAAACTTCAACTACGGTTTTTGAAATTTAAATTTTACTTATTTTTTAACGTAATTTCTCACAGGTTGTTGTTTTGTGGCAATGGTATTAATTAAAACATTTTTGTATTATAAAAAGATTCCCAAAATTACGAGGCATATTCTTGGAAACAGGAACAGCTCTTTTAGTAACATTCCACAAAATATTATTGATTGACATCTATTTCACATACATGTGAAAAATATATTTACGTCGAAAGCTTACAAAGTTAACGATAATTGAATAGATCGTAATGCAGCGCACTCATCTTCTTTTCACAACATTGTTATTATTAAAAGCTTCTAATACACAGCTATGCGTGAAGTGTGAGATCGGTCAATGCAGTATTTTTTTTGGGTCTCTATTCATACACCAGGTTTGGACTGCAGACCGCAGCTCTTGCTCATCCCCGGACATCTTCTCATGGGATAAATACCCTGCGGTCTTTGGTTGCCGTGGTTTCAGTGGTCTACGGTTGCCACGGTTTCAGCGGCCGTCGTCGGAGACATAGCGACGATGAGATGGTCTACAGGCGTGTACCTCGTGAACTACTTTGTAAACGGGTTAAATTACTTTACTGAAGATATCAACTTTATGATCTGTTTAAATAAACGATGTAATGTTATGCTACTATGTAATGTTATGTTACGATGTAAGCATAAAATCAGTGTTATGCATATACTTTCTTTTTAAACTTTTGTCTTTTCAGTTAAAATACGTTCGGAATGAGTTGTAGGCCAAAACTTAATGGATTATTCAAAAAACTTGTTTTAAGTGTAATGAATTGTAATTAAGTTTCATTAGTTTTTATTTCAATGGTAAGAATTGGGGTTGTTTAGCCGGTTCATTTCCTCTTTCCATGTAACCGCTAAATATTTTTCTTTTATAGCTTACGCTGGTAAGAAATACCTGTATAATGAGTCAGGCGGTGAGTCAATAAACGGCACGCCATTTTTATTCAATAGAAAAAGACAAAAAGACTGCAGCAGGTAATTTTTATTTGACGTTGTTTTCTTGTACTCGTTATAAAAGAATTTCCAGCCAGTACCGCCCCTTTATGTTGATATAGGCATGGCTTGATAATATCTGTATAATCCCGAATGTGATAGATAGGGTACTATGTCTATAACCTGAATTTTTTTTTAAATCCTTAATACTACTACATGATGTATTTTTTTATTTGTATGGATAATGGGAAAGTATAAACCTTAGACGTGGATGGCTATAGCCTTAATTAAGAGGTCAATTTATTTTATATTAATTTATTTGCAAGCAAACACGGTACAAAAGATGCATAAAATAGCATTATGTTCATGTGTTGCTCCAGCTAATGGCACGCAAACGTTAAAATGTAAAAGAAGCTATATCCATACTAATATTATAAATGGGAAAGTGTGTCTGTCTGTTTGTCTTTCTTTCACGGCAAAACGGAGCGACGAATTGACGTAATTTTTTAAGTGGAAATAGTTGAAGGGATGGAGAGTAACATAGGTTACTTTTTGCCTCTTTCTAACTCCCCACTTCCCAAAAATGGGGGGTGGAGGTTTGTATGGAGCATTCTGCAATTTTCAAGGTAGAAAGCTAAAAATTGGTATGCTGACTATTCATGACTAACAAAAAAATCGCCCATCATTTTTTTTTGAAATCTGCACCCAACCTCTTAAAAGAGGGGGTGAAATTTTATATGAGACCTTTCGCAGTTTTCAGACAGGATGCTAAAATCGGCACACAGACTCTTTGTTACTAACGAAAATACCTGCCATTTTTTAGAAATCCTCCCCCAGCCCCTAAAATAGGGGACGGAAATGTGTGTGAGACTCCGCAAAATTAGAACAGGTTCTTTAATACAAACGAATAATAAAATAATTTAATTAAAACGAATTAAATAAAACAATATTAAAAACATTAAATCTTACCATAAATCAATCAGCTTTTGAGAAAATAAACATTATAAACATAAATAAGTGTAACTCATGGATTCCGATAGATGGCGCTGATATGTTTATTGTATATTATGTTGACGATAGGTTTAATTGTTTAGTTCAAAAATTAATAACAGATGGCAGTGTTGAAATAAAATAAATAACGTGTAAAATTCTGTTCCGAGTTCTCTTCTGTGTTCAGGAAAGGGGAACAGTGCTACCCCGAATTTAACGCGAGCGAAGCCGCGGGCAAAAGCTAGTAATGTCAAATAATTCAGCAGGCAGTTTAAACTAGTGATACAATAATGAATAAGCAATGTCATAATTAAATTCTAGTAAAAACTAGTGTCAAAATATTCACAATTAAATACTTATAATAATTATAAGCAATGTCAATAAAAATATTAGGACCACAATAACATATTTTTGAAGTGAAAACTTCTTTAGCGGCGCTGTGTACTTTTTTTGGAATGGGTAAAAATTTCTAAACTCGCGTCAGGACACGTGACCTGATCGAAAATTCGTAAGACGGCGTACGGCGCTTGCGCGATGTGCGTATAGTCGTGTCATTTTTAAACTTCATAGTGACAGTTACATTATTATTATTTTTTAAACTATCATTATGAAATTTTAAAATGGCAGGTAATGTCATGAGAACGCATGCGTTCAACTGATTTTATTCATTGCGCATGTGCTAAATCCTGCACATGCGCACAAAAAATGCAACGAACTCGACTTGGTGTGTTTGTTGACATGTTTGTATACGATAGCGCAATTAATGAATATTGTATTTTACCACATAAATGATAGCACCTTTATACAGATCATTAAAGCAATTCGTGCGAAATTATTCCTTAACCATTTCAAAATATCAAAAATGCACAACATTAATATTCAAGTTTTCACTTCTGTCGGCACTCCCGGAGTGCAACCCGTCGTTTTTTTTTCAGGAGGTTCCATTCAGCAGCGATCGTCTTTTGACTGAGATAAAAAATATGAAAACACAACCTCTGGTTTATTCAGGGCCACTGAAAGTGAAACAGGTTGTCATTATCGACGTTATAATGCGGATGCAATTGTTTGTCTTTGATAATATAAAAGATACTATCTCTTTCAAAGAACACTTTATCCCCTACACTAAGTTCGGAACTCGAAGTTATCTCGAATAATAAATTAAATTTACTTAAATGTTATACAATAGAACTTCAATTCAGAACATTCATTACCGAACCATGTAAAAAAAATTATTACAAGAATACCAAATCTTATTGTATAACTATCTTAATTATTTCAAGGTACAAAATAACAAGGATATAAGCTGTCGCTGAATGATTTTCGTGAATATGTATTAATTGTTTATGAAAACGGTGGCTGATTGGTGCAACGGATGTGGTGCTACCTATTCGCCCACAGTTCTCGGTTCGAAATCTAGTAGGTGCATAGTTCTTTTGTTTGATGAAGATAAGCATTGTTTCCGAGTCATGGTTGTATATATTCATTTGGTTGAATTATATCCGTTATTCATTTATCCATAGCAAAAATTCTGCTTAGTTTGGGACTAGAAATTCTGTAAGTTGTTCGGAATATTATTATTATAAAACATTCGAATTTAAAACGTATTAAGGTATTAAGGTAATATCGTCCAAGTGGCACAAATTAATTCAACTAATTGTTTTTTAATGAATTACCTAATTAAAATATATTAAATAAACAAAGCCGATAGCCGAAGCTCCGCATCTTAGTAGATACTGTGTTTGTGTAAACGGATAATAAGACAACAAAATGAATTAGTAGTAGGGGCACTATTCTTGCAAATTCGCGAACGTGACTCGCTTCCACAAATGTCAAGGAAGTTGAGTTAGAACTTACGACATAAGTTATTTTGTAGCGGCTATGTCAAGTAATGAACAGATACTTCTTACTGATAGTAGTGTACGAAAAATATGATTAATTAATATGAAATACACCTCTAATGACTGTCGATTTGAAGATTGATTACTTAAGACCAGTCTTCATTGGTGGTAAAGTCGTAGATATATACCATGTTTGACAAAGTATATGTTTAACAAAACTCATAATATAGGTACTTACAATAAAAAAAACTAAACTAAATTAAGAGTTTTGTCAACCAACGGCTTTATAGTTATGTATTTATTTTTATTATTTGCATTCACAAATCTATATTTCTAAAATATTTAAAATATGTCTGAAAAAATACTACTAAAAACTCAGGTGGCATTGAACACACGGCTTTTTGCTATCCGTGCGAGTGCTATGACCGCTAAACTGACGCTGGCTGGCTGACGCGTTGAAATTTTTAAATGTATTTAGACTTCTACTATGAGCTAGTATAGTTCCATCAATGTTGAACGTAACCTACGAAAGTAAAATTGTAATCTTGACAAAGAGTTCTGACAAAACCTGTTTGAAGGATATATGGTGAATAACAGTACTTAAAAGGATTCCTAACGAATGTTATCCACTGATGACCAAAGTGAGGAACTCTCAATAAACAAAAATTGAAATTTACAAGATATACGCCCGTCTTCATCAATTGATAGTTGGCATTATGTTGACCGAAACTGGATTGAAGTGGCAGCAAATTAAAATGGAAAAATCAATGATCTGAAGATGCGATGTATGGAAGGAATTAGTAAAATAGCTAAAAGGGTAGGTATTTTAAAAAAATCATAAGATGTATTTCTTTAATATTCTGTTTATATGATCTTTTTAGAAACCGTGATCACAGGATGTAATAATAAAAGTTTTATTTAAATGTAGAAACGGTAAAACGTAAGAGTTAAGTATATATTCAAATTTATGTTTGTAGAATAATAGAACGGTTCTTTAATAGAAACAGGCTATTTTAATTGTCATGTAATAATTTAGTTTCCTGTGTGTCATTGTCCACAAACAATAGGTGGTCATTACATAATTACGGGCCAGACAACCTGAATTTTTGAACCGTGTATTTGTGGCGTGAACAAACTAACGTTATGTGGACACCACTTATAGTAATTTAAAAATGACTGCACTTCAAGAACCTTATGAGAAACGCGGGAGCCATTAACGCATTTAAAAAAAAAACACAAATAATTTTCTAACCAATCAAATACTTATAGTTGATTTAATAGTTAAATAATTCAAGTTTTGGTGATATCGTGTAGTATTTTCCAAAAAAAAAACATTTTAGGAGCTTCGTTTTTGTTTTCAGATTTGTGCGTTATCTTACGGAGACGTGATTAGGGTAAGGTTGCTAACATTGGATCAGCACTTTCATTGGACCACTTTCGTATCTTCAAAAATAATAATACTAAATACTATCCGTTACAACGAATTACTAGCTAGAGTACCCCCCACGCGACCCCTCTGCTGACAGTGTCGCTGTTAGCTTTGTTTGAGAGAAATGTGCTTTGTTGTAACGTGCGAGCCAACGATCTTAAATTTACCTGACATACAATAACATGTTTGTTTCATTATTTGTAACTAGAAAAAATCGACTTGGGTCACAATTGAATTCCCGCCTGAGAATTCACTTGTGACACGAGTCGATTTTTTCTAGTATTTTTCTATTATAATAATTTGATAGCTAGCGATAAGTGAGCATGTATGCTCACGCGCTGCTGGTACCGGTAATATATTCTTTAGTTAAATGAGCGCGCCTGTCGGGTCGGTGACCGCTCCCCGTGGGACCACATTCCTCAGGGATCTGCGTAGGGAATGAGCCGCGCGTCGCCGGCGTGTGATGCAAGCTACCAGTGTTGGAAGTTCTATTAGTTTTTAACTGTAAGAAAGTGAACCCCAAAAAGTTACAAAAATAACGTACATGAGCAAAATTTTCACTGTCACAATATAGCACCAAATTTATTATTACATTGAAATTTAAAATTCTAAAATAGGTACCAGTTTAATATTAAATTATATTGGAAATAAATAGCATTTTCTTAATATTTTTATGAATAAGTAAAAAAGAATCTTTTTTTCACATTTAGCTTTAACTTAATATACTAAGTTATACTAAATATATTTAGTACCAAATCAATGAGACACATGCACACATGCGTACACGCACACTCTCTAACACACACACACACACACACATACACACACATTGATACGTCCGATGACTTCTTAGTTTATAGCTACAAGATAGTAGTGATGTGCCGAGTCGTTGTTTTTTAGGATCGAGTCGACTCGAGTCAGTTTATACGGTATTCGAATCATGACTCGATTCCGCGATTCGAGTCCAGTACTCGAGTTCTATGTTTGGTATTCGAATGTTGACTCGAGTCCCGGACTCGAGTCCTGGACTCGAGTCTAAAACCTTAGTCTGGAAATTCGAGTCCAGAACTCGAGTCTATTACTGATTTAAGTACAAAAGTAAAAATTGGAAAGGAGTAAACTTCAAACAGTATCCAGGTTTAGCATAATAACACTACGAACGTTTTAATAATAAAATATTCTTAAACATTAAACATAACAAATAAACATAAAATACTAAGAAGATATCTAGGAACCAGAATTTTTTTGTTAATGAGATCAAGTTCTATTTGTTTCATTAACAAAGAGAAATCATTTTAGAAGCTAGGTATTTAAGAACTTCAGGTATTTGTTCTATTAGGCAGTTAGTATGTACTTTTATTTTAGGTGTCACTTCATTGCTTAAGTAAACAAATCGAGTATGAGCGAGTCAAGCTAACTCGAATACTAGACTCGAGTCAGTTGGACTCGCATAATAGTTTCGAGACAGTGAGTACAAGATCGATTCTTCCTGACTCGAGTCCGGCGTACTCGAATCAAAATAAATTGGTATTCGAATAGGCGAGTCCAAAGCAGGAATCGAGTCTGACTCGAGTCAAGCCGTACTCGGCACATCGCTAATATTAACTGTATAACACACTCATACAATTGGGTACATAACTCATCTGCAGTTTATTCTCTATTTGAGTTTTAAAAGTCTATTTATTAATGTATTTCTAAAACAATTAGGAACTTATTTAAATCTAGTGTAAATTGAGAGGCCAAGGAACGACGCAAGAACGAACGAACTAAGCGATAAAATCATTTACTTGGATTTGTAAATATTAATTATATAACTTTATCATATTTTGAAAAAAACGTCTTAACAGTATTAAATTTATTCTTATTGTTAAATAGTTTTCATTTAGGACATGTAATTCTCAGGCGTCATTCCCCCAATAAGTTTGTGCTAGTTCCGGGATGGAGCAATTTAACCGTCACAAACAAAATTCAATATCCTTTCAACTATTACGACACACTTTGAATAAAAGATTATCTGAAACTTTTACATTCAAAGCGAAAGCGAATTTATTATATTTTTAATGCTTTATTTATGTATACGATTGGCTTACTTAGATATTACTTTGGACCAGAGCAGGATGAATCCTTGAATACCACTATGAGAAACCAATAATAAAATGAAGTTGGTTCAAAAGATGAACTTAGCTTGCTAAAATAATAAAATGCAATATATTTTAACATTTTTCAATGCTATATTAAATGATAAATTATTATAAGGATAACTAATTATTCTTACCATTGAGAATATACCGGTTATATGGAACAAAAACATTCTATTCAGTTTAAGTTCTTAAATTGAGTAGTTTAATATCGTAGTGGTTAACAAAGCTATTTAAATCTGAGGAGCACATAATAATAATATTGCTTTCATTCACACCAATGAAAAAAATAACGTTTTACTTTGAAGAAATGAACAATTGGTGTCCTAATCTGTCATCTGTTTTTTCAGTCTCGCTGGACTGTCATCTACTTAATCCATCTTAGTACGAAAAATGAATGTACGACAATACGATTGTTCGTTTCAGTTTCAGGTTGTAAACTGATGTTGATGTTTGCATTGCTGGCACCGCTAATAAATTATCGTCTCTAAAGCAAATAATAATAATATACAAGTAACTTTGACTCAAATGGTTAGTAACAGTGGTACTTATATCTAATGTTAGTAAATACATTACAATTTAAACACAAACGCAACAACACTAAACATTTACATGCACATGAACCATACAGCAATGGTTGATGTACCGGCAGTCAAGTCTGCTTGCAATCATGTTTAGGACGCTGTTAGTGATTGCCCGGACCGGATCCGGGCAATCACTAACAGCGATCCGCAACAGCGACGCGCACCGCTTACGCATGGTGGCGTAGAAGCAGTCCACGCGAGGCTCGGCGAACCTCCCTGATGCGTTACAAAACCGCGGCAGTCCCATCAGCGCCCTAAACGCATTATTGTGTGTTGTTAAACTGGATACGCAAAACGCTGTACTGTCTCTTCGTGTAGTCAGCCCACAGACTTCTCGTGTACAGGGAGGTGCAGAATGCGTTAAATATAAATAACATTGTATATTCGCTTAAGTCCTCAATGGAAAATAAATAATATTTGATGGTAAGTTTGATAGTAATATTTTTAACGAAAGACATTTCACTATCTTTATCTAAAAGAAACCTCAACTAATAAAAAAATTTCAACAAAAGAGATATGTTATTACTAGCGAACCTTTAATCTACTTTTGAAAAGTTTCGAAACTATTGTTCGTTCGTTTTCGTATCGCTCCGTGGTTACCAACTATCTAAAGAAAACACGTCTCTCAATTACGAAGCACCGAAGCGTTAAAGTGTTACTTAGAATTACAACTTAGTTATGTTGCCGTGATCTAATGCTTACCGGTATTTACTTTATCAAACTCAATATTTTACGTGTGCGTTACAAAATTTTGAAACATAATGTTTTTTAATGTGTTTTGATACACTTGTTAGGTTGACACAATTTTAATTTAAGATTATTTTCGAAAATATGTATATACTTATTAAAGTTATGTAGATTTTAATGCAATATATTTGATATGTTTTTTTAAATGACTTTTTGAGTCTCCTCATGTTGAAGAGGAGGTTATTTTCGCAATGGTGCGAAAAAAGTAGCCATTTTGCATCTTTCTGCATATGACTTAAAGTCATTTGCGTATCTATATTTAGTAGTTCTTCTTATGCATTTTCTCTCTATAATGTGCATTAATAAATTATACGATTCGCGTATCATTGGCCGATAACTGTGGAACTAAGAAAAACATTGTCATAGTCACCGCGCTATGAATATCAAATCAAAGACATATTGAAAACAATTTTAAAATGATTGTTTCCGTAGCAACTAAACTTGAGTAGCAAGAAGAGTTAATTGGTTATTGCACACTAATAATTACAGTGTTAGTAGCTCGTAGTATCTCTTCTTGGACCGGTAATATAACTTTTAATATAACATACATGCGGATTCGCTGTATAATTTAATAGGAGTAAATTGGATAGCGTGTGCAGGTGCTGTCAACGTGGAGGATAAATAACTTTCGCAAGAGCCAGCCATCGGATGGGTCATCGAAAATGTATACAATACAATACAATACAAAACACTTTATTGATAACACCACATTGAAATAATAAGATAACAAGAGAAAACTTAAAATAGTGTTACAATGGGCGGTCTTATCGCTCAGAGCGATCTCTTCCAGACAACCTTTATTGTATTTTATATGTTTTTACCTTTTTACCTTTTTTACCGTTTTACCTTGTATTTTATATGTTTTTTATTTATTTATTTAGGTTGAATGATACACCGCACCGCGCCGTTGATTCCGGATGTATCTGCATTCATTGACAATCAGCGCTCCTTCCACTTGCGTGGTGGGTTATGTTTGACCCATAGCCCCTTTACGATATTATCATTTATAGGGAAGGGACAGATCCTTTATGGGGACATTAATAAATTGGTTTTGATAATTACTGTTCTCTCGTAATTGTTGCTAAAGTCAGTCTTTGAGTATAACATTAGAAAAAAAGAAAAGTGCTTCTTCTGAAAACAATAAGTATGTATAAATTACAAAGTACGTTTTGTTATTATGTCCTAATGTAAAAAAAGACTGTTGATTAATCATTCTTAGAATGTACAGGTATAATCAAACTATTTAATGTGCGTCCGAAATACATAAGTAAATAACTAAAATAATCTGATTCTGCTAAAAAAATTAGTGAGTACTTACGCGAAGTTTGAATTCCAAATACCAAATTCTTATTCGTGCTATTTTAAAACAAAATACTATAACAGATTATATATTTACACTTATCCTTTCAAAATGCGCACCTGCTTCCCTCTTATCCGCTTATCTTTTTTATTCTTTTTACCCAATGTGGTCTGGATGAGATTGCAGTTTAATAATAAGGCCAAGGTTTGTTTTTATTTTAGTTTGTATATATTTTTTGATGTAGGTACTTGTTCTTTTTAGTGTCCTATCTGTGCAATAAAGCGTAATTTAAATTATTTTAATAGAAAAATACTGGAAATACGATTAGGCTCACGAGTGAATTCTCAGGCGGGAATTCACTTGAATTCACTTGTGAGCCGAGGTTATTTGTTTCCGTTATTTTTCTTTTAAAGTTATTTATCTTATAAGATATCATTGAAAAATAAAAAATGCAAAAATATATTATAAAATTATAAAGGCGTAATTTTTTTTTTTTTTTATTATTATAAAAAGCTTTTGTAGAAAACTTTATTAGACATGGAAACTAAAACCCCCTGAGTAGTGTTGCATTTAAACACAGTTGCATATGTCTTTCGATACACATATCGGCCATATGCGGCGGCATTACACAACGCTGTAATGCTAAGAAGATTACTCTTCATTATTTCTCTGATAAGCATCTGCCGAAGGATAAATTTTATTAGTCACGCCACGCGATCACAAATAACTTTTGCTTTCTAAAATACACATGAATTATGTAACACTGATGTTTTAAAAAATTACATATTTTTTGCTGCATTGTTTATGTTATTAATTTGTTATTTTTTTCATTTGTGATTATTACTTAATTTTACGTACACCTGTAAAGCCTTTTATTTATATTTAATTTTCTTGGATTTGGATTGCCTGAGCTTATTACTTTAAAATTTCCGAGTCAACAGATGATTCTTCCCGCGGGATCAAGCAAATTCCATCAAAAATCGATTCAACAATACAATATCGACAAAGATATGTTTACATTTATAACATTATTATATTAATAGATTAAACAAATCAATTAATTACTGAATTATATATTATAGTTAGATTCATAATTATTTCTTGCATAAATTCCTCTTTGTTCCTCTTTTGCGTACGTGCAAGAAGTAGCACATTTTCTTTACTGATATAAAATCTGAAATTAGTACATATTCATATAATGTTTACAAGTTTTATACTTTTTTGCTATTTTAGCTGCTTTATTAAAAACATTTCTTAATAATTATTAAGAAATAAATAATAGTTATTTGAGGAATGATTGGTGCATAAATAGTAATCTTATCCCGGGAGGAGCTCTTTAAGTTCTGACCACGAGCATTTGTACCTGAGCCATGGGTATTTACATATATATATATGTCTATAAATTATTTATGTAACATAAAAATAAATATTCCTTACATTTACACCAATTCACATAGCCCAAAGTAAGCACTGTAAGGCTTGTGTTATGGATATTAGGATAACGAATAGACATACATATATGATACATAGATATGTAATATTCATAGAAATATATATAAGCACTCATGACTCAGGTACAAATGCTCGTATTCATCTTACAAACATTTGCCCCTTCCGGGATTCGAACCCAGGACCGTCGGTGCGAAAGGCAGGATCGCTACCGTTGCAGCAAACGGTCGTTAAACATATATGTATGTTAATTCGTTACTCTAATATCCATAACATAAGCCTTGCAGAGCTTACTTTGGTCTAGGCTAATTTGTATGATTGTAAGAAATGAGGATTGTATTTTATAATTAAGTAATTTTTAATTATTAATTCTGAATAACATATCGATTACTTAGTCTTATACCGTAGGCAAAAGTTTATTAAACACTAAATGACAGTACACAACATCACACCAAACCGCGGCAGGTCTGCCGCAGGTCGTACCGGTGATCTCACCCCGCTGGCAAACTAACCACCGCCATAATACAGCAGCGCAATATATTTCTAAAAAGAAATGAAGCTCCACGGGTATGGCGGCGCCAGAGAGCAGTCCGATAGTGACAACCAACGCGGCAACAACTCACTGGTTTTGCCGTTGAACATAAACACGCTTGGAAAAGCCTTTACATTAGCACAAAATACTAACGGAATTATTAGAAATATGCCTCTCATTTTATGATGCAAATAAAATTCATCACACAAACATTTGCTTTTTTGGACTCACATAACTTTCATAGTCAGTTTCGCTTACTAAACATCAATACGGCCTTCAATGTGGTCAGTTATTTTTACTCACCTCGACCTAAGTTTAAAACCAATTAAACATACTGAAACGAATTGAACAAACTGGATTCTTAAAAGGCAATAAATACAACATTCCTAACAGCATTTAATTAACAACATTTTATTTTCTAAAAATAACGCTTTGTGTTATAAAACCATTCCGAGTTTATACATTTTCAGATATTTAGGCGCAAGGTTCTTGAGTTGTTTCAAAATATTCAAATACTAAATAGTTTAGATAGAAAATGGAATATTAAAAATAATATGTAAAAAGGATCAATATTTTGCTTTGACAAGATATGACAGGATATTTACTGAGGTTTTTTCGAATTGCCATTCTGTCTACAGTGTTCAGATCTTCTTCTTCAACTGTCTTCTTCTTTTGTGTTAATTCTAATTTATTTAAACCAATGTTCATAAATAGCTGCAGAGTTCATTATAGTTTCTTAAATTTTATTCATTTCTAGTCATTTAGGTATTTAAAAATCATAAAATTTCGTGTTTTTATGTGTACCAACATACAAGCGATATCTCTCTAAAATTGTAAGAAGTTCTTATTTGTAACTTCAACCTGTTCCTTGGTTGTTGCACGTTTGTAGCAATAGTGCGTCCGTCTATAGTATCACCGATTTTTTTGCATTTTTAATGTTATTGCTAAGTTAAAATTGTGGTATTATTTTGGTAGTATATTTCTTCTATTTTAATAATGTTTACATTCTAATTTCATTATTAAGTAATCTAAAGTTATATTATTAAAAAAAATCCGGTCCTTTCTTTATTATTTTAGCATTAACCTTCTGTATTCTTATAAAAAAACTCAGGTAGTAATATATTGTTTTAAACTTTCATGGTCGCTAACATAATAGTGATAAAAATTATGTACGGGATTGTCACCATGTACCTTGTTTTTATTGAGTGTCCGATATATCGGCGTGATCATGGCACTTTCAAGAGTGCTGAAATATCGGACACTTAATAAAAACAAGGTACATGGTGACAATCCCGTATATAACTTATATTACTATTAAGATAGGTAGTACTTTATATCTCAGCATAATGCACGAAGTGTATCTTAGCGAGAAGCATTTGTCATCACTTATCAATTTCAAGTCGGAAACTTACAAAGCTTAGAATGAAAGCGACGAGTCTGTGGTTCTCTTTCAAATTTACGATCAAGATCGTGACTTGTTCGTGAAAATGAATACAACTGAAATCGAATAACAAATCGACCTATATATCTCAGTAAGTTAATGTATATGTTTGTCACGATAACACATTTCTCGATAGCCTTTTTGTTACTTATAACTGCAGTTAACGTTTAATAGACTTGCATGAGTACTTCTCTGAGGATTTAGTGCGAGTTTTCGCGTCCGTACTCAATATCATATGCGTATTCAGTATGGATTTTTATAAAAAACCTCTACTAGCGGTAAAAATCAGGAACAAAGTTAATAACGCCCTTGGTAACGAGAACTTACTACGCGAACTAAGGTCTTATGTTTAATATACTTAAAGTCTATATTTACATGTTTATACGATAAGTATTATATGTTACAAAAAGTCGTTGGGGTCATGTTTAACGAATGAATGATTTACACGACACAAAACTTTAAACCCCTTATTCCTTTAATGAACTCAAACTACTACTGGATTTACTCACTCGAAAACTCTGAAATAAATGTGAGTTCATGTTCTTTCAATTATGGAATAAACGATCTAGCGGTAGTAAAATACCAATCGCGAAGTTGTATCTATGGTGAAAGGGAGCTTGAAAACTTAAATTGGTGTTACACTGGAATATTTCTTAACACGGTGTTTATGTTGAGATTCCCTTCACTTATTTCATAGGTCAGGGTAAAGTACGTAAATAAGTAAGGTAAATAATAGAGTAAGTAAGTAAATAGTGTAAAGTTTAAAAATAAATGCAACGGTTCTGTTGCATTTTAAATCCAATATAGATTCTTTGAATAAGATTTAAAAACCTTCTAACGAAGATCGAAAAATATCATCGATCATGCAATCTTTGACATCAAGTGGCAAAAATAACAATTTAAGAAAAAATAGTGCTAATGCGATAATGTTAAATTGACTATTCTAGGCTATTTCTTCCAAACATACATGCAATGGACAGATACGATATCAATACAACGATAGGGTGATTGACTGGTAAAAGACCTAGGGAATATTCAGAAGCAAATTCAGTAAAATTCATATTTTTGATTTAGAGAAAGTCAAATAAAATACTTGACTGATCTTCGTCATCATGACACTCATAATAAGACACAAAACTAGAAGAATAGTTTTGTATTTTTAACATAAAACGTGTAGTATGAAACTCATACCATAACGTAAACGGTGTTGACATGAATTATTTGTCGACAAAATGATTTTAAGTTGGTTTATCTTTAACACTGTGTCAAAAATAATAAGATGCTTCATATTTTTATATATTTTGAGCATTTTTTCAATGCTATTTTTTAAGATAAATTATTTAAATAGAAAAAGACTGGAAAAAATCGACTCGGTGAATTCTCAGGCGGGAATCAAACCTGTAACCTTTGGAAGTCCGGTCCAATGCTCTCCCAATTGAGCTGCCAAGCCTTCGAACACCCGTCGAAATCTTCCAGTACCTTTCCAATTTTGTTTTAGGCCAGCGTTGTCTCATCAATTAGAGGAACATACTCTCGTCTTCAAAAGAAACATTTTTACAAATGTTTGGGCAATCGATTAAGATTAAACCAACCATTTAGTTTTAACACAATTTACATAAGAACGTATTATCATTTATCGCTCAAATGCGGTTATAATAGGTTAAAACTCGTGTTCAGTGTGAACGAGTGAACAAGCGCCTATAAATTTCAAAAGATTCAGCATACATACTCAATACCAAAAAATAATAAGTTCCAACTTTCCAACTAATTTAAAACTAAAAGTTATATCTAGAGAAATTATTACTAGAAAAAAAAATCAACCCGCCTCTGGTCAGGCAGGGTCGAAAGCCACATCACCTCGCTGTTTGTTCCAATTAATGTTTAATATACAGTTTAATTTAAATTGAGAAATTTTGTAGTAGGTTCAAATTCTGCCGTTCAAACATGCCAGTTAGAGAGCAATTAGTTTGAAAATATATTATGAAATTAATTAGTAGGTACTCATAATATGAACAATGAAAAATAATGTAATGATATCTACAATATATTTTATTTACGTTAATATCATCATTCAAGGTAATTCAATGCAGCGACATCTATAATTGGGGCATATGTAACAGGGAATATATGTTTACAAGTTTGTGCAGCTGTACCTATGTACAATTTTATTGCTTTTATATTTAGTTGACTTACAGTTGGCAGCAGTGTTTGCCATTCTTGAGAGTCTAAGGATATTTTATTCATTATAACATCAGTCTATAACTTTGCATTACCAACAAGCTATCTTGCCATTTTTATAATTCCAGTAAAATAAAAAAGTATTAGTTAGCGCGTCTGATTTTATGAGGTTATGTATCATTTAGGCAGTTAAATATTAAACAATAAATTAATCAAATCTGAATTCAAATAGCAACTTTCAATGTTGAGAAAGAAGACTAAAAAAAATATCCCATATTATGTAAGGTTTATTTGTTTATTTGTACATCATTTCACTGCCATTACAGGTGTGTCCCAATGCGACAGTGAAGCAATAATATTTAAATACAAAATACATATACCTCATACAATAAAATTAAATCTTATATCTACTTAAAAACAATATAATTAGTAATTCTTATAACTTATCATAAATAATGCTGCTCGTGAGAATTCACTCAGAGTACAGGTAAATATATCTATATCGCTAGCAATAAGATTGAGAGTGGTAACGACGCGCGTCAGTGGAGCTTTGTTTAGTAAGTTGGTCCGCCCGCGTGGCACTGCTAGCAGCGCCGGCCGGCGCCGCCGCCACACGTACCTGTCTGGGACCGCCAGAGCAATGCGCTCCAGTATATCCGCGTTATATACCTTACCTCGAATCACCTTGAAAATATACAAAACCAGTGCAAGCTCCCTCCTAACCCTTAATTCCAGATAACCTACCATTCCCAGAACAAATAACGTAGGGTACATCAGTGGATAGAAAGGGTACACCCCATACATCCTTTTGTATAGGTACCTGGTAAATTTGTTTTGCACTCTCTCCAGCATAAGCATATATTTTGCTTCATGTGGAGACCATATGACCGAATTAAATTTGAGTTGACTTCTCACTAAAGCGTTATACAGAGCCATAATCGTGTCAATATTCGTAAAGTTCTGAATTCTACGTAAAATGAAACCCAGATTTCTGAATGCTTTTTTACAGATAGTAATGACGTGTTCACGAAATGTCAAGCCTGAGTTAAGTCTAATCCCCAAATCCCTGACGTCTGTGACCCTTACTAACGGTGTCCCTTCTACTTTATAATTATGTTGTACAGGGGACCGTGCACGAGAAAACGTTATAGTAAAGAATTTTGAGGTATTAAACTGTAATTTATTTTCTTTGCTCCATGCTACTACTCTGTCAATGTCCCTTTGTAGGTTAACGCAATCTTGATGATTTTTTACTTCATGATACATTTTGAGGTCGTCGGCAAATAATAAGCGTTTTGCACTCTGCACAACATTGGGTAAATCATTGATGAATAGAATGAACCCAAGAGGCCCTAAATTACTACCTTGACTCACTCCAGATCTGGTGAAGTAAGGTTCCGATCTATAACCTGAGTATTCAACATACTGCTGCCTGTTTCTCATGTAGCTGGCGAAGAAACCAAGTAATTGGGGAGTAAAACCGACACCGGCTAACTTCATAAGCAGTACGTCGTTGTCTACCAAATCGAATGCTTTTTAAAAGTCGAAATAGGCAGCATCGACTTGACCTCCTCCGTCCACCACCGGTATGATCTCGGCCATGTAATTGAGAAGGTTGCTGGAGGTACTTTTAGCCGGTCGGAACCCGTGCTGAGTGTCTGAGAGCTGTGCACTTAAGGTATTACGGTGGGTAGTGAATAATACGACTTACATCTAAAAAGGCAGCCGAGATAAAAAAAAAAAATTCATAACAAAACGCCCACAACTATAAACAAACTTAATCACTTAATGAACAAAAAATTAAAAAGCAAATGAAAAAGAAATTTGTAACAATATTTAGTTCTTAGACTTTTACGTCCGCTCATTGAAATAAAACACACTTTTTAACTCTAGAACTATTATACTTGAATGTTGAAAGTTTTGATTGTGTTTACTATATGCAAGAATAATTTAATACTCGCAAAAAAACTTTACAGACTTTTTTTAGTATAAAAAAAATGAAAGAAGTCCCAGTTTTTCATTAATGACTCGCCAGCAATCCAAATATATCAGATCAATAAAAACTGCAAGCCGGATTTCAGAATGAAACCAAAACGAAGAACGAATTGTAATAAAAAGCCTCTTTTTGCCCAGGGTCGCAAAAATCACTAGTAAGTCAGGTTTTGAACTTTTGGAGACCACTTCTTTAACTAGTTAATCCAATGTATACCTTTTTTCTGTAAAAAATATTTCTGTTTTATTATGATCCTTTCTTATCATCCACAGTCTTTAACTGATGGTATATACATAAAAACATCATAGAGAGAATGGGTTATACATAGCCTCACCGTGGACTTATTGGATTAATTAGTATTGTAATAATTAGCATTCGCAATAATAATTAATTGCTAAAGGCCTATTAGCAATTATTAAAAAAATCGTAGATGTTAAAATAAATTATTGTTAATTATAGCATCGATCCCAGCAATCGTCTGCGTTCACGTCCTGCGCTGCTATCATGCGAAAAATACGAAACCATGCTGGTTCGCACGACGGCGTTAACTGACTGTCGTGAGTGCTGCGTGCTAATCTGCCGTCCTTACGATAAGTGCAATAAGTCGAGTTTTTGGGCAAATTGACTTACGTACAATTTACGTACAAATGTATGTACAAATATAATATACTACATAAAATTCCGCTTCATTTTATAGTCGTATAGTAATAGTTTCAAGTCAATAGCTATTATAGTTACTATGATACATAAAAAAGCAAAAATTAAATCTTTAATCGCAGTTATTTCGAAAGTCGCTGAAACTAGTTATTACACTTTTCATAACAACGGCAGTAATGCTAATGTCATTCGATGCGAATTAATATGATTTTTTTTTTTATATTTTTAATTTGAAGTGGAGTGGAAAATGCTAAACTATAGAAATTTATTTTAATATGTTATGTTGTCGTTATTAAGAAATATTAGAATTTCACAAATCACAGCGATACAAAATCAAATTAAAAATTATTTAAACAAATAGCATAGCAATAGCACGTAGCATGCTAAGACATAAAAATTAGCATGGTAATGAAATTAATGAAAAATAGCATTAATTGTTATTACTAGGATTAATGGATGCTAACGATTCCTTTGAGAAAATGATTAAATATACAGTCTCAGATCGAAAACGCCAACAATATGCCATGGCGCATGGCGCTTCTCAATAGTGATATATTTATATTGCAGTAATGATGTACCCTAATCATTGTTTACGATCGCATGTTAAACAAGATAGCCCCAAGATATGCGTACAAGCATTATCCTCCCTCGCAATTTCACTGAGCTTTCACTATATCGAGGAAGATCATCTAGATACACCAGGCGTTATGTTTGCAACAGGTAATTCTTCCATAAGTATAGGTTATAATGACTGCATAGAATCTGAATCATACGGAGAAATGGAATCGTAGGTACTAATCTGAGATTGAATGTCAGTTCACCTGGAACAAAAAGTAACAAAATAGAAACTTAAGAGAAATGAGCGACAAAGTAACCATAGAATTCGAAACAAAACACTTATATGTTTCAAGATAGGGAATGCTATAGACATATTTTGAAATGTTCGTTTTGTATAGCAGACAATATCCATAAATAAACAGATGTTGGTCAGTATACAGAGAGCAATTTGTCTTACCAGGGTTTTTCAAACTGGCTATAAATTCAACCCCGTGAGGCCACTACTCACAATCAAGTTGCACAGGGATCGCACCAAGTTTTGATAGATTCTTTGATATTGTTTGCAGTCTATTTTATTTGAATTTAAAATTAAACCAACATGACATCATCATTAAAATATTAATTCACCTATCTTCTACTTCAAATCCTACCCACAGAGTGCTTATATATCTCTTAAGAACATTTTGCAGTTTGCACTATTATCTGTAAATAATAGTGATATAATTTATAAGTTTATAGTCCCACTAAAGACATCTTCACTTATTTGCCAATTATCGATCATCGTTTGATCAAGATCGAAATAACACGCGATTCGTAATTCTGTTCAATAATACAGATCTTTTTTTTTGTTTTTTTTTTATGGGTTAGAATTGTTTGGAAAACACTGGTCTTCGCAATTTACGCTGCGGAGATCATTCTTAGCGTGTTTACCGAACAGTCGCTAAGTCGCTCACGGAAGACAGCAATTCACCTTTTAATCCTAAAGCATTTTATTTGAGAACAATACAACTTTTTAAGAGCCCCAAGGTGGAAGTTCGAAGTCCATTTGAGATTTCCAAGTAAGGACTTATCTGTCTATTTCCTTTGTTTCGTAAAATAAACCAACATGAAAGATGTAAAATATTTCTAATTAATCGTCTAATTTTAAATGTCAATATGCATAATACATGATAAAATCAATATATGTGTCATGGGCTTTACTATATTATCAGTCGAAGCATAAAGATCTAAAAGCATTCCATGCCCAGCTTTAGTATGAACCCGGACGTTTGGTAAGTTTGATAAGAAACAACTATTAAAAACAAAGTGAGGATCGTCTGGTTGTCTTTATTACTTTTCAGATTTGACAATCACTTTCTAAGACATGTTCTTAAAATTAATGAATTATCTCTGTGTTTTTTCTTAGGAATAACTGTCATTATCAATTGCTTATTTAGGCTGAATGAAACATTATTTTATGGATAAACATCTTGACTGTAAACTATAACGGCTTAGCTACTGCTAATTGAGTTGCTTATCGAATTTTATTATATGATTTACATCCCTACACTGTCACGTCTAAGGCGCGTGAGCATCAATTTAAACGGGCAAAGAAAAGCTAAAGAAAGGCTGTTATAAATCGAAGTGTCACGAGGTAGGACAATCGTGGCTAGCAATATTGGAACACTGGTTATAAAGGTATTTCATATAAAATCTTAGAGTCGTGATTTTGACTCTTGAAAAATCACCATATAGTAAATTGCCAGTTAAACCAGAATTTGACCAAAATCCGTTGAAATATTACTTACGACATACAATAAATAACAACAAAGCGTAAATTATGCACCAATATTACGAAACATCCAACCACAATAAATGAATGGTTCAAAATTAAGAGCGTATACTTTGGATTTACGCTGGTACTATAGTCGGAGAGTGTTTTTTATAACTGATACTAATTTCACATGATCTTCACAGCTGGTTTTCCAACCGCACAGTACCGCTTTACAGCGGTAGAAAATAATAACATTATTAATAGCATAACTTATCAAATAAGCCCTCTCAAGGATTACAAGACAAATTTCCAGTTTAAAATTGATAGACCGAACCCTTCTGATACTTCTGATGCTGAAATCCACTGTCATCATCAGTGAAGAATAAAGGCCCTAATTTGGAACATTCATTCCAGAATGGAAAAGAAACTCTTTAAAGAGGTAATCTTCCCGGATATCATTCGAAGAACAAATAACCACCTCTTGTAAATCGTCTTCAAAGATAACGGTGATAAATGCTGCCTGACATCGCTGGGAAAATTGCATTGAGAAAACTGCTGTCTCGATATGCAGTTGATTGACATTATTTCCTACTTAATGTTTAATGGATGTTTGTTACAAGACTGTTTTGATATCTGAAAAAGTGTTCGACTAATCGCGTTCTGATAACTAATGGTGTTCATTAACTGGTGACTATAAAATACACCATATAACACTAACGGTAGAGCGTTAATTGTGGCTCCGTGAGTTGAAACATCTATGTTTATATTATTTTTAGCTTGCATTTACTTTCAACAAAATTAGAGGTTTCGGCCTCTGAATATATGCATCTATGCCAATAATACTCAGCCTTAACAAAAATAAAGAATAGATACAAAAGAAAAGAAATCAGCCGAGGCGGAGTTCAAATCCCAATATGATTAATTTCATTAGAAAAGCTATAAGATTTATTATATCCGCCCATTATTTAATAGTGATTAATATAGCACGAAGGTCTGTACTTAGAATATAAACAATTAATTTGAACAAGCTACATAAAGTCAAACTTTCTATTGTCTGTCATGATTTATTCATGCGCGAACAATATTGAAGTTTTTTAATATGTCAAGCTGTTTAATTAATTTTGTTTGAAATTAATAATATTGTTAATGCATAGGTATTGAAATCATTGGCAGATTTAAAAATTTGCCGCCAGTAGGCTATTCAATTTTTGCCGCCCTGTAATTCCTCTGAAATTCGATGGTTCATAATCATATTAATTATATTTATTTTGCCGATGAAATTGCATCTTTATTATTTGTACTCTATCGCCTTCATTACACCAGTTTTTTTGTGTCATTAGCAAGATTGTTAACTAGAGTATTTTTGTGTCAGTTTCTAAATTCTTTTAACATCCTCCGATATAATAAAGATAACACAAGAAATAGTTTTTGGGTATATTTCTGAGCTTAAAAAGCTCAATCATGTACTAATTAAGCGGTAAGGTAGGCACGTAAAATACTTATACACAAATATTAGGTAACACAAAATAATGTACATTTGGTAATCCTTATTTAGTTCTCACACTTCCGCTCACATTATACATTTGAATAAAACACTTATTTTCGGATTTTGCGCATATTGACGTGACAACGTCTTATAAATTGGTTTGCCGGGTGACACTTCAAGAAACTGCGTTACGCTCCGCTCACGTTATGCGCTTACAATGAGAGCGAGTGAGAGGTACGCGTCCCTTCCACTCGGGCATGGTTAGCCCGCCTAAGAGCGAGAGAGACAGACATAAAAAGTGGAAGGGACGCGTGCCTATAAATTAATGTTTTAAATATAATTCTTTGTATAAATAAATGTTTTAAATTATTACTTTTATTTCATCCTTCTTCCTACTATACGAATGAATATTCACATTAAAATTATTTTACCACTCAAAGTCGTTGTCACGTAAAACTTTCGCCCGTATACCGACTTTACAGGCAACCAACCAGTTTTTTTATTTTATTTTATATTTTATCCTCCTTTACAGGAGCCGTGATCACAGGATGACTAAGATAATGGTTGTCATGTATTTTCTACTATCTTCACAATATTTTAATTGGGCACGTTTCTAATTGTTAAAATTGTTTTATATTAATCAAATTGTTTTATTTTTATATTTTATTTAGTTATTAAATTCTCACTACGATTACATTGTATACCTGAGTCTACTACCAGTTCGGAAATTGGGAGGCCCTTCCAAGAAGCACTGGCCACTGGACCACTGGCTTTATTCACGTCCAGTACACGCAGTGCTAGATTCTAGACTTCTATGATTTCATAACAAGCAATGAGCAAAGTATCTGCAGATATGAAATGGTTACTCTCAAAAAAGCTGAAATTTTTATAAATATTACCAAATTATTTTTTATTTTATTTCTGTTATTTAAAGAAAACCTTAAACAAAATTCTGTAATCATAATAACACGATTCTGCTCTTAAATATAGTTTATATCCAAATCGTAATTAGAATTGTAATACGTGATGGCCTGACAGGTAACTTGATATACCTGCGAGGGTACTTCCAGTGAACTACTTTACAGAGTTATTAGAATTGTAATACCTTTTCACTAGAAATTTATGAGAAAGTACAGAATAACAATAGCCAATCTAAAAGTGTAATGCGGTTTCAGGTAGGCAGTCCCTACATTTATTTTTGAAACTGTGCAGATCACGTATCCACGTATGTAAATTGATCCACCACAAGAGCGAAAGTTTCACATCATTCTTATTGTATTATTAAATTACACCAATGAGATTGTGGTCTAGTATTTAATATAACAAATGATATCTATCTTCTTTATTATCACCATTAATTTTATTACTCTTTATCGTTGTTAATAATCCTTGTTACAATGTTTCGCATTTCTTAATTGAACGTCTCTGAATTGAAATAGTTAAAAATCTTAGATATGAAGATCACAACTTTCCACATTGTTATCAAATGACTCTTGTGGGGTAGTATCAGTAACTTTAATTATATTCTACAATACTTTAATTACAGACAACAGTTCAAAAACTAACCAATTTAGACTATTATTTTTATTTTTGTAGTTAAGGAAATTTTATATTATTGCTTAGATATAGGCTAGCCAGATATTCAGTGATTTCAGGTTTTTGCATTGTTGAAACTACATGTCCAACATCCAGAGTAGAATTCAATGAAACCTTTTTATACATATTTTTATTAATTTAAACTAACATAAACTGAATTTTGAACATTGGTTCTGTTCACCTAAATAAATTGAGGGATTTTTGTGTATTATGTTAACATATTTCTATGTCTGAATCAAAAGTGTTTTAATTTAATACTTTTTCCGTCGTAAGCATAAGAGTTGATATTGATCGAACCCCATATTACTCTTAAGCCGAGGACGGTTATAATAGCCTTTTTTTTAAATCGAACTAATATTTCGATATTAATTGAGAGAAATTTTGAGGTAGATTTGTTTTAATGTACTAAATAAAAAAAAAAACATAACATTTTGCTAATTTTATTTAAAATATTCGTGATTCGAATATAAATAATAATAACTACAAAATTATAATTAAAAATCAAATAATTTTAACGTATGCAAATTTTGAGTCTGGTGCATGTATTAACTTCATTCATGGATGTCGTTCCAAGAACTTGTCTGTTATGAGACGAGAGAATGTACCATATAAGAAAACATAATCAGCAAAGTAAAAGTTTAAAACTTCTTACACTTTCTTAATTTGACATTATGACGTTTAGACTCCTTTAAAGGTTCGTATTCCACCTACGAACAAATGACAACTGTGTGACTAAAACATTATAAATAAAAGATAGACAATGAAAAGCAAACGCTTTCGTAATTATTTTAGAAGGGATATACTCAAACAGAAATTATGAAAAAGTTGACAAAATAAGTATTTAACATAATATTGACATTAGTAAACTTAGTTTATTTTTACTAAGATTGCGTGTGTTATACGAAATTTTTATTTTAAACAGAGAAAGAAATGTGTTTAATATTATCAAGTGGACTTTATGTTTAGATGTGCAGACATTCGGAAAATATGTTCAACTATGCCGTAATTCACATTATAGTGTGCTAGTAAGGAGTAGACACGCGTGAGCTGTTATAAAATTACTTTCGCAAGGATTATTGATTAATGACCTACCCTAGTTAGTTAAACTCTAGCCAACGATAATTTTTATCAGTTTTTTTTATGAAATTAACTTTATGACATTAACATAATTTATTATTATTATTTACACCTATTACGATTCTCTAACGAATGCATTATACAAAGTTATAATAGACCGTCTAAACAACGAATGATCAGTTAACTTGCGCTTAAGACTAATTTAAAAAGTGTAGGTATATAATACCTATATGTAATTATACTTTTTCGAAACCTATCTTTTCAAAATACTGTAATTGAAAATTACAACCATCGGTTTACGGCACTGCTATTTGTTGTACATATATACAAAAGTTTATAAGACACAAACTTATCATTGTATTAGTTTTATTATCTGGTTTAAATTATAGTTTATAGATTTCAAGCTGTAAATAGATAGTTCTCTGGCTTTCTGCCTTTAGTAATATAGAAAGTCTACACTTCAGTTATCATCAAATTCAACATTAATATGCGTATTAATAAAACATGAACATATCTACATATTTTAATAAACCGACTTACATAATTTGACATTATTTTCACCAGTATTAAATGAGATTATGACAAATCGCCAAAAAAACATGCAAAAATATGTTCTATACGTTCAGTTCTAAAAGTTTTCATGTTCAAGCCGAGAAAGTGGTCAGGTGTATGTTATGTACGAGCAATAATTAGAAGGTGATTACACGGGGCATCGGGTCGGAAAGCACTGGATCCTCGGTGATGGTGAAAACACTAAACCACTGGCTGGAACCTAACGCCGTGGTGAAATAACGTCAATACTTTCTGTTGCATGTTTTATTTTTCGCCTACCTAATAATCCGGTTTCAAATCACCGAGCTACTGAACCGATAGTAGACAGCAATCCGTCTAATATCCTGTCATACTTACAAGGAAAGTATCTTGGGTAAGACATGTAAATAGCTAATCCCTGAAAAATTGTAATCAGAACGTACATATGGAACCGATCTAAATTTTTCAAATTGGGCATTCTACAGCGGAACGTACATACAGTTGTGACCATTCTAGATTTTCTTAATTGAACACTGTTTGTCTAAATATAATATGTAAGGCGGCCGTAGTCTAAGTGGTGCTTCCAACAAAGGGATCCACAAGGCTTCAGGACAGTATGAAGGCACAACGACGAGTTTTAGTGGGTATACCTTCGATCACCTGGGCTTCGTCGTTATCGTTATCGGGTGGGTGACCGAAGGAGAGTCCCACATAACTCCGCTATCTACCCAAGCAGCGGAGTATGCATAAGGCGCATTTATCGTCGAAAAAAAAAGGCGGCCGTAGTCTATCGAGGGGTTAGCGGGAATATTGACAACGTGCTTAACGCATTGTTAATATCCTTAAAAAATAGTTGGGTTGCGATTTCGAACAATACCACCTAAACGTTACGACTACTCTACATATAATGAATCTCACATTTTTTTTAATCAATGCAAGGGCAATTGCAACCACTCTACACTTAGTGGATTGGAATTGAATTAACGTAGGTGGTAGGGAAAGCAGACGGGTCGAAAAAGCTGTTGTAACTTTGGTACGAATAATTATCCGACTCGCCCATGACAACATGAGGCGGCAACAGGTACGAGGTTTTCTCCAACCAAGCTATGAGATTTATGCCGTTTTGAATTATTTTATAAGAGGGATTTAAAATTTACATAAAATATTAAAACCAAAAATTATTTGCATTGGTAATAAATAAAAATATGTAAATAATAGTAATGTATAACTATGTTGGAGATAATCTTTTATACAGTTCAATGCACATTAATTACGTTGAGGTATACCCTAGAAGATTTAATCAGCTAAAAATGTAAAAAAGCATAACGAAGCATTATGTTACAAGTTAATTACATTACAGGATTTTTTAAATAAATTAATTACAATGAGTAATAACTTCATCGGCTAAGTATATCAGATGTGTGTGGGTCATTGCCCGTGCCCTCCATTGTGATGGCCTGACAGGTAACTTAATATACCTGCGAACTACTTTACAGAGTTATTAGGCCAAGATAAGATACGTTCTAAGCATCTTAATATTGCATACAAAGCAGCTTAAGAATCATCTTTACGTTACTTAGTAGTATAGAAGAATACAGTTCTATTATTATACGTTTTTACAGTATATTTTTAATTATAGCATAATTCATATTTCGGATTATAGATTAAATCAATTTAAATTAGAGATGTTATAATTATGCAACATCAAAAACAATGCAATCAACTCTTGAAACTTTAATTAAGTGGAAAAAAAGATTATTGAAATCTCACCCAGAGTATTTATGTTAATTTCAGTGGAAAATGGATTTGAAAAGAAATATCCAATAAAAATAACGAACGTTATTGTCACCGGCCAATAAGTTGAACATGATTTTGAAATCACGTGACATGCGCAGTAGTGAATAATGTAGCTAAACTTGCTACTGCGCATGTCATGTGATTTCAAAATCATGTTCAACTTATTTGCCGGAGACTATACTTTATTGTAAGTCCATTCGTTATTTCAATTATGTTTAAGGAACGGTGGTAAAACTCCATACGGAACACCGCTGTGTGATCAAGTAGCAAATGAATGCCATGGGTACTATTAGAGACTATGAGATATCGAAGCATTTGAGGCTACCGGCCTATTAAAAAACAACACTTAAACAACATTTTTGAGAGAAATGGACAAAAAACCCGTCCCGTTCAGGTTTGCAGTTTGCCGGACCTTGGAATGCGATGCAAATTTTAAATTTAAGAGATGACGTAACCATCGTGTGTACAAAAAAATGAGCTTGATATAAAAAAAAAAGTATTTGTTCAAAACCGTAATTAATTAGTTGCCATTTAGCATCGACTTTCGTGCTGAGTATTACATGATATTAGGTAAAAGTCAGCAACAAATTAAAAAAAATTAACTCAACCGATAAAATACTTTTCTTTATTCTTGGTGACAAGTTATACCACTTGTTAGATACATATTACTTATTTAAACACAAATTGCTCGACAGACAATTACAGTTTTCAATTTGAAATATTATTTATAATCCATGTGGTGTTCGGTTTAGCACAGAAATTCTTTATCGAGCTTCCCTAGGAAAGCTAGTAGTTAGTACTATAAATTAGTCAAGCTCTTTTTAAAAAAAATAACGCTTATTTACATCCCCCAGTACCCTATCACACCTGTTTCTTCTGGAATATTTTCAGTGTACAGACAGGGCTTTTTCAGTTTTATGACAGTTTAAATTTCATACAGAAATTATACATACTTTATAATTATAATTATTATGCCTTGATTTTAAAATACAAATAAGTAAAACTTTTACTAACAACTTTTAAACTTATTTTAATGCAGTTCACACTTATTATAGATCCGTCCAGCTTTAAATGAATATACAAAGATACTCTTTGAAAATCAACACTGCCGTGAGTCTAGTAATCCTCATTATCATAATATAATGGCGCCGCCCAATGATGGACGTAGACAGGAAATGGGTGGTTTTGCCAGTCTATACGCTTGGCAGGCGAGATGGATATAGTAGAAAACATATTTCTTAAAATGCTGTCGCCTTTTACGACACGCGTATGAAGGGTTATTGTTATTCTTCTCTGTCGGCTACCACATAACGGCCGTTTAGTTGGAGCAGCTGTTACACCGTTTCTTATCCGATTTTAATAATTTTTGTGTGGAATCGAAGCAACACATTTAGGACGACCAGATTGTGACGGAGCCCGAATTTTGAAATTCACAAAAATAAAAAAGTTATGAACAAACAAAACATTGGCTCTATGGGATTTCCCAAGTTTTCTTTCTTATGGACTTTCAAAATTTACTTAACATTATTGAATATTTTTTTAGTATTATGCTCCGCTCCAATATATGGTGCTAGCGAAGCTTTATGCCTAGCGACTGCATCGCCTAGTGATATACAACCCAGTTACAATATCTGTGGACCTGATGACGTCACGTCAGCGCTTAGGTACGGTGCACAAAACAAGCATCATGGGGTTAGTATTGTAAACAATAATAATTATGAACTATAAATAAAATATGTTATACTTTTACTCTTATATTCTTTTATTATTTTATTTTTTTATTCTTTTTCAAGAGAACGGGGAGGGGGCTTGACATTCCAGCGAGGTCCACAGATATTGTAACCGAGTTGTAAAAGTAAACTAAATTATAACACGCATAAAGCGCTGCCGATCTTATCATTGCAAAGCGTAAACAACCTACGAACGTTACCGAAACATAGATTGTGTAAAATAAAAATGCAAATCGCTAACCTACATAAATGCATACAATCTATTGTAATGACAACGCAATCAGTCTCGTGTCTAAAGACTGAACAAGTGATTAATAATGGACTATGTTCTGTGTAACAGACTGGTAGGAATTATATAATTTCTTTTATATTTCAAAACGATTTTCGAGACTTTAATCAACATCCTGCGTTGAGTTTCACTGAGTCGTTCTGTATAATGATTAATCAATGAGATCAATACTGATCATTGATCAAGACGTGCTTCTATTGATAATATATTGATTTGTTTCTTTATAAAGTCGAATCCTAATTTGAGCTGTACAAAATACAATGGATTTAAAGATACAACGATTAAACGTTTTGTATTTTCGCATTTTTTCAATGCTATGTTATAAGATATATTATTTTAATTGAAAAATACGAGAAATAGTAGACTCAGCTCACAAGTGAATTCTCAGCTCACTGCATTCTTCTTCTTCTTCTAACTGCATTATTGCATTCATTAACAATTTTTTTTTTGTTTTGGACACATAAGAATACTATAAAAAAATATTTGCTAAACGGAAAAATTGATCATACAAGAGCACAGTTTAAATATTGTATCCATTGTATTGTAACATTATCTTACACAGAAATAGAAGTAGTTATATATAGTGAGCATGCAAGCTTTCACAATAATAATTTACAATGGCCAATCGAATACAATTTTCATCTCAACAAAAGAATTTAAGACTCGAAATCTATAGAAGAAATTACGGACCAGAGGCATAGGTTCAAACTCTCAGTGCTGAAACATAAATTTCCTTTTGTTACCCTAAGAATTTTATTGATTATGGCACAGGTAGTAATTGCCATATACTTTCAAAACATGTCAAAACATAATTAAAATTATTGCGACTAATGTATACAACTAAAACACAAAACGACTTCTTACGACACTGTAAAGTATAAGTAATGTATGAACATTGCAATTATAAAAAAACATTTTTTATGCCTCAGTACAACAACTTCTACGGTAGAAAAAATCGGAAGTGCTTGTTACCGGAATGCTAAACAACATTAATGAGGTTTTTGTCCCCAACTATATAAATAATAAGAATATTAAAACGGTCATTAAAAATAATTTTGTGAACAATAACTTGTTAAAATTTGGTTCCTATAATATGATAGGAATATATATTAGGGACCCTACTACATATTCCTATTGTTAGCGACCAACACCATATAAATAAACAGCTAAATAATTTTATATATGTCATGTTCTTAAATATAATGTTAATTTAAAAGATTATAAAGAGTAATATTGGACTCAAAAACAGTGGGTGGGGGGAGCAGCGGCGGCCATTGTGAAAAGTGTAATCGGACCATTTTGGATCGATTTTAAAGTAGAAAAAAAACGGAGACATTATAAGTTTAAGGCAAGTATTCTGATAAAGGTATATTCAGGAGCTGTACTGTGTTCTTTCTATAACCTGTCAACTCTTTTGGATTATAGGAACCAAATTTTAACAAGAGTTATTTATTTAAGGGCATATGTCCTAATTGCAAATATTGATTTAACCGTTTTGGTCCAAGTTTCGAGTCCTCGCAGAGTCAAATGTTTGTGTGATAAATACGAGCATTTGTAATTGAGTGATGGGTATTTTATATATTTATTTATATAAATATTACATATTATATGTATCATATATGTATGTCCATCCGTTACCCTAGTATCCATAAAACAAGCCTTACAGTGTTTACTTTGGATAGGCTAATTGATGTGAATGTAAGAAATATTATTATTAATATAGAAGTACTGCTTACACCTGCGCGAAGGTTAAACGATTAGTACAATAATAATAAGTATTCATTTTGAACACCGTAGGCAAAGCCAGCATAGTGGATGCGTACATTTTTGGTCACAAATCAGAAGTAAATCCGCTCTGTCCCCCATTGAGGACTACTGTTATGGACAATTCCTCCATTCCTCGTTTATCCAGAATCCTTCACCAAGTCAATGACCAAATTGACGTGTTCCATGACTCCGTTCATAAAATTTGGAATAGGGCAGCCCACGATGACCTTACTTAATGGAATAAAAATAAACCTAATTAGACTTTTTTGTGTTAGTTCAGTTTTTTGTATGTTGCTCAGTTTTTATTAATAATCATACCATTTATTTTCTATATTTTATACCATCTAATTTTGTAGAAATAATGAAATGTATCTTATGTTAATTCACAAAACAAATTAAGTTGTGTCTATATGTAATTAGTATATAAGCTAACGTTTTTACATAGACCACTATTTTTTTAACGTGTGTAAGTTTATATATAACAAATAGACCATAAATAAATAATATATAGACGTTTTTGCCTGACATCAGTAGGAATGTGGGAACATGTCGTGATACTATAAATATCGTTATATAATTATTTACACTCCTCCTTTACATTATATATATTTAAATTAATGTATTTCATTTCCAAAATTATTTCTTCTGGAGCAACAACGCGCGAGGCCCATTAGTATTAATAAGATAATAAAGAGCAAGTATGTAGAATGACAAGAATATCATTATGAAATCTTTCTTATTACGAGTAGTAACGATAGCCATGACTATCCATAAGTATACTTATATATACTCATGAATAGTAAGGTACTGAAGTGACGACATAAATACCCATGACTCAGGTACAAACATCTGCCCTTTCCCAGACTCGAACCGTGGACCGTATCGCTTTAATGATAGGGTCACTCCCTTTAGGCCAAAGTGGTCCTCTTAAAGACAATGAAACGTCATTAGAAACAAGAAAATAGACATATTTTACAGCACAATAGCGCTTTACTAAACAAATTGCTTAACATTACTTTTAAACAAACTGCTCAACATTAAGTACCTTTGCTTTGGCCCAGAAATTTCAATTAAAATTCCGCACAACTTATTACAGTCGAGATGTGGCTAACTTATTTAATACGCGCGTTGATCTCTATTGCATATAAAAACTTAAATGATATATTAGTTAATTTGATTATTTTAGTATATTGCGAACAATTAGCTTATGTGTATTAAATGTCATTATTTTGCATTAATGTTAGACGAGTAGTAGCTATTAAAATTTTAATTGGATGAATAATTAATTATAAATTTTAAACCGTTTAAAACTCGTACAAGAAATCTCTATTCTTTTTGTACCTCAAAATTCGATCAGCGACAAAATAACCGATGCATACGACAATATATGTCGAGCATATTGAATCTTAAGATTATATTATTCCTATTAATATTTTTTTAATAGAAAACACCAAGTTAAAACTTTTTAGAGATGAGGAACCTGGAGATTTCTGTGGCGTAGAAAAATAGCAACAAAAAATATTTAATATTTATACTCTAAGAACACAAATTTGTTGTTTGTGTGTTTGTCTGTCCGCTCTTTTTCCCGCTCTTTTTCCATTGTATACGCGTTACTATAGCAACGCGTTACCGGGTCAGCTAGTGTAAATTTAAAAGATTTAGCAGTTAAACTCTATGTTATTTTTTCATATCATTGTTTAACTTGTTTTTATATTTAAAACCCTATCTTAATTTATTACGTCATATTGAGAACTATAAATGGCATGAATTTCACTGCGGCCACACCTAGATACCTTTGTATTCAGTGCTTTTGTTTCCATTGCGATTTATCAGTGGAACCATCGCTAGGCCGCAGTTACAAAGCCTCCATTGACTGAGAGTCATGCCTCGCGAGCCGTGATCGATAATGGCAATCGATATAATCTTAAAGCACTGAATATAAATTGTAGAGCTACTATAAAGAATATATTAGGGGTTAAAGTATGAAATTGCCGATTTGTACTGAAAATCTATATTGTTTATTTTTTAAATTTTTAACAAATTTATTTAATCAAAATAGTTGCCATTATTATCTATACATTGCTGCCATCTAATGGGAAGGTCATTAATGCCTTTGCGATAGAATTCCGACGATCTAGACTGCACAAACTGTGTGAAAGCATTTTGTACTGCCTCCTGGGAAGAAAACTTCTTGTCACGTAGATAATTGTCCAAATCACGAAAAAAATGGTAGTCCGTTGGAGCAAGGTCTGGTGAATACGGAGGATGACGAATGGTTTCTAACTGCAGTTCCTGAAGGGTCAAAATGGTTTCTCGTGCTGTGTGAGGTCTCGCGTTGTCGTGGAGCAATAATGGTGAAGATCGATTCATGAGTCGGGGCTGTTTTACTGCTAGTTTTGTCAACATGGTTCGGAGTTCGGCACAATAGACATCTGCCGTTATTGCTTGACCAGATCGGAGAAAACTATAGTGAATAACACCATGCTGAGACCACCAAACAGTTACCATTACCTTTTTATTGGTAAGTTTTGCTTTAGGACACTGTTGTGGCATTTGACCTGGGGTCAGCCATTGCATTTTTCTTTTCCGGTTATCATAAAGAATCCACTTTTCATCACATGTTACAATTCGATCCAATATTCCTTCATTTCTGTACCGGTTCAACAAGGCAACACAAGTTTCAACACGCGTTTCTTTCTGCAGATCAGTCAAATCATGAGGCACCCATTTTTCGTATTTTTTTATTTTATTGATTTGACGCAAGTGAGTCAATATTGTGGGTAAGGTAACGTTAAACCATGCCGCTAATTCCTGGGTACTTTGACTAGGATCGGCTTCCACTATCTCTCTTAATTCATCGTTATTTACCTGTGTGGGCGGTCTTCCTCGTGGCTCGTTCTTTAAGTCGAAATTTCCATCACGAAAGCGTTTAAACCAAAATCGCACGGTGCGTTCATTAGTAGACCCCTCTCCAAACGCAGCATTGATATTGCGGGCTGTTTCTGCCGCGTTAGTTCCGCGTCGGAACTCGTATTCAAAAATAACTCGAATTTTCGCAGTATCCATCTTTCTTGTCTAAATTGAATAACAAAAACAATTGAAAGTCGATATTCAAATGTTTTACATTTTTTAAAAAAAGAACATCATAGAAACCATTTAAAAAAAGTTTCATTCGAAAACCTCAAACCATGAAGATTCTATGTCAATTCAAAGAACCTATTGCAATAAAACGGCAATTTCATACTTTAACCCCTATTATTATTTAAAATAGTTAAGTTAAAATTTTCTAAACATACCTTCCTTAATGCTAAAGAGGAATCATAATCGGGAGGCTATAATCCGTGTTTAATGAATGGCTTTTTGGTTGGAAGTAAAGAAGAAGTGTTAATTATTTATTCCCTTCCATAAATTCATTTTTAAGAAAAGGTATTAAAAAATTAAACTAAATAGTATGATTGTTTATATTTATTTTGTTTATATAAGACCATAGAGATTTGCTTAAAACAAAAATATTGAAAACTAATTTTATAATGTTTGGCCTCAATTGAAAACAGCTCTGTACAGCCAACTATAAACAACGGACAGATTATTTCCATTTGAATATCGTCTTAAAATCCAACACATAGACTTTAATATCAAATGAGAAAATTTGACCTTTGGTGTCCGTACTTACGCTTATAAATTATACTTGTGTATGTCATGCAATATTTTTGCGTAGAATCGGTTTCATACTTACCTATCTTTGAGGGTAACCTATTCATCCATCCTAGCCTTTGGCTTTTCTTTACTAGGTTTTTAGATTTAACAATACCGTAGCCAGTTTCTAACACCAATGTTCGATATAAAAGAATAATAACAATGCATCTTGCGGCTTTCGAAATAACAAAAATATGCTATATCCTGCTTACATCAAGCTGCAGTCTCAAGTCTACAAGCTCAAGTCTGCACCAATATCCCAAAGAAAATATCAGCGTCAGTTGTACATAAATCTTTTATTGTATATCATATAAAATAAGAGCTTAATTGTGATAGAATCTAATCATTTTAAGAAAAACATCTAAGAATAAAAGCACGCACTATAATAAATTTATATCACATCAGCACTGAAGCGCATTAAATGAACCTAAACTGTCAATCTCTGAGAATTTTCTACTCTTTTTGGTTTAGTCATAAAGTAACTTTGTTGTAGCATGTTGATCATGATACGTGCTAAATGTTAGTAAAATGTTTTGAAAAACTACACCCTACACAGTGTGAAAATGTTTTTATTATTTAAGCACGTAACTGCTATATTTTTATACTAGCGACCCGCCCCGGCTTCGCAGGGATGCAATGCTCACTATATTATGCATGTATTAAACATATAAACCTTCCTCTTGAATTACTCTATCTATTAAAAAAAAACTGCATCAAAATCCGTTGCTTAGTTTTAAAGATTTAAGCATACATAGGGATATAGGGACAGAGAAAGCGACTTTGTTTTATACTATGTAGTGATACCAAGATTTTTTACTACAAAAATTATTTTAAGACTGAATGTGGGGCTTGAATCCATATTTTTTTTATAATCCAGGCAAATGCTCTTTCGATAAATAAAATTATATTGAAATTACAATTAAATTTCCGTTATTATTTTCTTACCTATTCAAATATAAGTACATCATTTCTTTGTTTTTAAATTGGAAACAACGAAGCTCATAAAAAATTTAAAAGTTCAGCCCATTCAGTCATCATAAGAATGGAAATATATAATTAATTCATTAAACAATAACACTAAATCAGAATACTAAAGTAAATAAATTAAGTAGATATAATTTATATATTAATGTCAAATAACTGAATTTTCTAAAAAGGCTGAGAAAAATGTGTATCTGTGTCATGGGTATTTATGTATATTTGTATGAATATAACATATAAATGTATTATATATGTATGTCTATCCGTTACCGTTAGTATCCTTAACACAAGCTTTATAGTGCTTACTTTTAGCTAGGCTAATTGGTGTGAATGTGAAAAAAAAATATTATAAGGGTACGGTAGGCAGCATATCCAAAATTTCTAATTGAATTTTCAATGTTAAGAGTTTTTCTCAATTTTCACAATAGGGTTAAAGATATTTCAAATAATCCTAATGTGCTCCTTATTGGCGTTGCAATAATGATTGATACACTGCATTCCGGAAACTGCGAAAACTTTGATAACAGGCAGGTTGTGAAATATCGGAATTTTCGAATATGTTTTGAATTTTATAAAGATTATGGATAAAAACTATCGGTCTAAAAATGGGCGATTCATACAAAACTTATTTCACGTCAACCGATTGGCTTTTTGATAAGCATCAAAGTCTACTAAAACCGTTTAAAAACGGGAAGTAAAGAGAAAAGCCTAAAGATATACAGAAAGTATTTTGCAATTTTTTTTTGCTGCGGATAGCGAGAAATGTGGATTTGTGTCACGCCTGATACATATATGACAAGTTAAAGTTAAATACTCGAAAAACACAGCATCAAAAAAGGTTTTTTACAGCTTCAATAAGACATAGTATTAATGCCTCAAAATGTATACCATGAGAATGTACAGCATATAAGATGCTTGCATTTTGACCAATTTTCAAAATTTCATTTTAATTGAGAAATGGATTGCTTACATTCTTTTTAATAAAATAAATTTATTTCTTACAGTGACGCCCGTTTCACATATTTGAATAAAACCACTTTAACCAGATTTAATACTCGTTTATGCTTGTTTTCGACGTTGCGATTCCTAGAGGTTTGTTCCTACAATGCTACGCGAGGCTTTTCAAATCAGAAAACGTCCAAATTTAAAGAGATAAAAGTTAAAGAGTCTTATAATAAATAAAATAATATCTCAAACAAAAACACATACTTCGAGACTTAGTGATGTAGTAATCTCGTTTGTGAATCATAAATGTAAGATGAAGGTCGATGCCTCCTGGCGTTTCTTTCGCAATTTTTTCTCAAAAGGATCTCCCGATTTGGTGCTGATGTTAGACTCAGTAGTAGTAGTTAGGTTGCCCGGGATACCTAACTCCTGAGGTGTCGAGGAGGGGTGGAGGAGCAGGCCGTCTCCACCCCTCCTCAGCTGAGGAAAGTGCTGGAAGATGGCGGAAGTTGAGGCTGCGAGAGTCCCGCGGGACACTGCCGCAGGTGAAAGGGGGGGGTAGCGGTCTAATACTCCATCGGGCACTAGGCCGGATGGAGGAACTGAGGACAGTCCCATATAACTGCGCCGCGCAGTATACGAAAAGCATTTTCCTAAGTCTAAAAAGAAAAGTGCCCGAAGTAAGGAGTCGAATCGACAAATTAAGATTAAAATAAAAAAGACAATAAACGCACAAGCCGTAAATTCGGTTTATGTAATCTAAATGTAAAATTCTAGTTATTTTAGTATCTATGCTTATAAAGATTTTTTCTTCCAATATAGTAAAAAAGGTTAGTAAAATAATGGAAAATGTTATCTTGCAACTTTAAATCACATACCTTTCTAGTGAAGCCACTGATACTGCTAGCAAGACTCTCAGCATCATAATGCCTGGAGAATGAGTATGGGCCCGGATGGCTCCGGGACACGCATTGCCCCATAAGTCGCACCAAACACAAATAAGTCACATGTCACTACTGTCATATCACACTATATTACTTCACTTCATTATATTTATAGTCACTCTGAGATTAAGAAAATGTTTTAATGTGTAACTAAAATATATAAATTTTCATTTGATATAAGCTCTTATTTATTATAACTTCAGTATTTAGTTATTCTATCTCTACCTGTTATAAAATGACACATTTGTAAATAGATGACTACGGCATTTTTAATTGTAGTAAGTACCTTTTCATTCAAGAGATCCTTACAGACGGGCTCCTCACCAAAGTCAGCCTTGTAAAAAAAGCTAAGAAAATACAAACTTTATATTTGTAAAATTTCAAATTATGTATTTTTGAACATCTAGGTGTATAGTTGTTGTCGTTTCTATATAATGTTGTGCACATTTGTAATTTAATCACATGTATTTTCTTTATTATACATTACTTTGTCTGATTCTGTAATTGTGCCGTTTTAAATAAATAAATAAATAGATTATTAGGTACTGATAGTTCTTATAAACTTGCTTATCATGCTTACCTTCAGTGATGTATAAGATACCCTATACAAAGTATCTAAAATACTAGATGCAAGATACTTTCAAAAACAGCATTTCAGATACCAGATACAAATAATTTTCTAAAAAGGTATCTGAAATACTAGATACAAAATACCTATCTTTCAAATACTTTTAAAGATAAAATACTTTTGTAGAAAACAACATTTAATTGAATTTAAGTTTATTTGTTCGAGAAAACAATTTTCGAATAGATCGCGTTGATAACAAGGATCAGGCAAATGTGGCAAGACAAAATATAAGGGTATTAAAATTGAGAGTTTTTATGTTTTAGTTGAGATTTGAGTAAAACTAATTCCTCAAACATATTGTCGCTCACCTTCCTTCGATGAGACCTCATGCCTGAGGTTATCATGTCCCCAAAGGAGAAAAGTCGCTCCTCAGGGGCAGAGCTGGGCAAATAGGTGTTATATTTTAGAAATATTTTTTTAATTGTAGGATAAGCATTCAAGCTCTTAAAGTTTGCATCTTTATTGTTGAGGTACAGGAGTGTCTCTAACTGGTGCTGCTTGTTTTTTCGCCACTAGAAATAGAGGAATCGGAGTCCTCTAGAAACATATAATAAGAGTCATCTTTTGACTTTTTTTATATCACCTTCAATGTTGTTTAAAGCCTCCGATTTTTTTCAGGTTTTTTTTGTCACAGGTACAGATGTACCTCGGAAAGTAGGAGTGAGGTGGAAGGAACTCCTTTTTGCCGTGAAAAGACACGCTTGTATTTTGGAGGTTACTGTCGCCCCACTGGGAAAAGTAGTTTAGCCTGGTTTATTCGCTCAACCATAGCCTCTCTCATGAACATCACGTCGTCACCGCTGACTTTTGCGCTAGACAGGTATCTCTCTACAACAGTACTGTCGTGTGCATACCCAACAATTCCTGGTATTAACATTGATGTGTAGCAGGAAAAGCGTCGCAGAAAAAACAGACCCCTGAGGAACTCCGGCATCAATGGCCACTGAGTCAGAGGAGCAGCCATCGACAACTACTCTGATCGATCGTTCAGTCATGACATCGGCTATCCAACTGCAAAAATCAGCAGGGATACCGTACGCAGGAAGCTTTCGAAGCAGACTTGCGTGTCAGACCCTGTCAAAAGCCTTCGAGATGTTAAGTGACACGGTGAGTGCTTCGCTGTGTATCTCGAGGGCCGCGCCCCAGAAATACGTCACATAAACTAGAATATCCCCAGTTGAGCGTCCTCGGCGAAAACCATATTGACGGTCACTGAGGAGATCGTTGTCTTCTAGGTATGAGAGCAACTTGCTGTTCAGCACTCTTTTCATAACCTTACAGAGTATGGAAGTGATGGCGATCGGTCGGTAATTACATGGGTCGACACGACTACCCTTTTTGGGTACTGGTTGCACATTGGCAAGCTTCAAGGATTTTAGGATGTCCGTCAAGAAGAATAGGTGCGGCTTTTCGGTCTCCAGATGGTGATGGACCGTATGGACATTTGAGTGCAGAGCTCTAATGTTTGCAAGGTGCACTTTAAATGGGAGGAAGTGCAGCCGTTATTTAAAATTCTTCCTACTCCTTCTTTTCATGATGGTGAATGTTGGGGGGTAGTATTTTTAGTCGAGACGCTACTTAGTCGACCAATGGAAGTTTTCTTGGGCTAAGATGACCAAAAAAGGGAACTCATCTGGAAACTGCGGGGACGCCCGAACCCCCCGAAATGGCCACCGGGTCCTCCCGTCCAGTCACCAACTGGCACGGTGGAGCATTTCGGGATTTTTCGCGAGTTGGCGGGGCAGCCTTTCACGCGTGGCTAGCGCGCCAGTTGGGCCCCGTACTAACTGCAGTCGGCCAGCGGTTAAAACCGTGCTTCGGATACCGCTACCCCCCAGAATAAGTTACCAGGTACAGCATAGCCAAGATACCAAGACCGAGGTCAGACAGGAGTGATGGTGGGTGGGACATCTTAACCGATGACATTTGTAGAAAGGTAATGTCGCCATCTGTCATTTAGTTCCCGACAATATCGATTATTTTTTTATTTATGGCTTGCACAATTTGTGCATTTAGCCAGTGTCAAGTAAGTTTAATCTTTCTTCTATGTTCTTGAGTAATTTCCTATGTTTCAGTAAAGAAGTGGGGTTTTACTGAAACCTCCCGCCAAAAAGTCCAATATTGACTAGATAAACGACGCGCTGCGTTTAGTTGCGTTCGGAAAGAAAAACTGCCAAGTTCATTTTACAAAAAGTATCTTAGCGAACAAAGTATCTTCAAAATACTAAGATACCAGTAAAATGTATCTAAATATAAGATACAAAATAAAAAAATTTAAAAGTATTTCAAATACAAGATGTAAATACGTATTTTGTATCTTGTATCTGTATTTCAGATACTTTTATCTAAGATAAGTCACATCACTGCTTACCTTACCATATAATTAAACATGAAATCAGAGGTTCTTAGTTTCATTTAATACAAACATAATCTATATGAGAGAACAACATCAATCACATGTATTGTTCTGAACCCAAATAAAATAATCACTTGTGTTTTGAAAATCAGAAAAATCAATAGCATATTATCAGCCAAACCTGAGCCAATATAGAAAATGACGTTTTCTAGACTGAGCCGGCCGAGAATCAAACCCGGGACCTCGGAGTGACGTCAGCTTGAAAACCGGATATGCAACCCACTCGACGACGGAGTTCGACATATACAACTACATAAATATATAAATACTTGACAAGAGTTTTTAGGAAAACCCTGATTTTTTATTAATTACTAGAAGACTCAGCCACGCGTTGCTGTGTTATAAATTAAAATAAAACGTATCCTATCTTTGAGGTTAGATCAAATAACAGATAGTTACAAAGTTTGATCAAATCGGTTAAGTAGTTTAGGAGTCCATCGCGGACAAACAACGTGACACGTAACTTATATATATTAAGACTAAGAACCAATGCGTAAGATTTGCAAGCTATTTCTAAGTATGTAGTTTTTAATAATTAAATTTTTAGGCTAATATTGATATTGGTTTAATTTAAAATAAAATAAATTAAGTAAAAAACAAGAAATTCATTTAGGCTCGGTTAATACTAAATGGCAGCGGACAGCAGCGACCTGATAAGATTCAGGACGATAACACATCCATCAAGTCATTTCTGATCTTTTACACGCTTTTCTTTTTAAACGACAGATATAGTAATGCACGTAATAGTATTTAAACTTTTTACTGTATAATGTCTATTACCATAAAGATAATTTATTGTTTATTTCAATAGACTTTCAAGCATTAACTATTCTGACTATACCTGCTGCATTATAACATAAAATTAATTTTCAGAAATAAGTTATAGCTATACGTATTTGATTCATAATTTAATTGAATAGAAAACATGATTAGTATGTTCATTATAAATAGGAAATTTATTAACCTAATGGTTATAATATTAATAACGATGTTGTTTAAAAAGGAAATTTAAAAGATGTTTTTAAATTAAATATCAAGCATGACGTAAAAGTGAAGTGAAACCGAATAAATTTCAATAAAATAGCATTCACACAGGCATATTTTAATAAAATTACACATGTAATTATCACTTAATTGTTTTAACTTGTGAATTTTCGTCGGTCGTTAAAAATATTGTTATTTGATATAGCTATAAATATGAATAAGCTTCCCCGTTACCTGTATAAAAAGACAGGTATCTATCTACAGAATATTTTGTAACATGGGATGTGACTTGTTTTCTAAAAATATTGTTAGTTAAAGTTATTATCGATAATCGTCTGTTGTGTAGTTCAAAATGAATTTAATTTTAAAACAAATTACAAACTATCCTTTCAAAGTATTAAAGAAAACCTGTAAAACCTCACTAAAATGGTGAATATTTATCGGGAATAGGGAAGTCAGGCTTCAGTTGTTTTGTTTAACTTTTTTTAAAGTTTTATTTAAATATTAATAATATGTAGGAAACACAAGTGATATTTTTATCATTCCTTATCCGTTAGTCACCAAAATAATAAAAAAACAAATATTATTTTGGAATAAACCTAATCGTAACCTAACCTAAAATTTAACAAAAATTAACTAAAATTATATAGTCATTCTCAGAATTTCCTTCCCTTAAATTTAATTCTAGACTACAACATATACCTACCGACATTTTAACTAGAAATAATTCTAGTGTATAGAAAAAATAATACGTATAATGGATTACCTATTGAATATGCTATAATTGAGAAAATATTGGAATAGACAAATTAACTATACTACATGTATCATGAATTCAAAATTAAGTGCCTAACTAATTTTCAATTTAGAGAAGTTATTATCTAAAATAAATCAATTCGTTACTCTCTGATATCTGACATCGGAAGTAGTCAATTGATCTTAACCACCACTTCCTCACTTTTGGGTTAACAATTTTTCATCTACCCATAAACAAATAAATACATTTATTTCTTTAAATGAAGTTACGAAATGTAAAATTTAAACCCACCTTCGTACGTTAAGAAACTAATAATGAATATTTGTGTCAGCTTTCAATTTTTTTTATTATTATTATTATTATAATGCAATGTAAACGATCACTAAGATGGTTATAAAATCCACAGGTGCCATATAAAGACGTCCTTCACAGTTTACATGCCGCAGGTTCCGATATCGCGCGCGGTTATTGAACTTTGATACTGCACGCGCGTTGCGCGCATAGCGCCAAGCGTGCGACTGAACGCGCGCGCGCATTTTGTTTGCCATACTACCAACCTACGTTGATGCAGAACCTCATCTCTGAAAAGTTATCAATTTACACGTATGTTTTTTTAACAACAGCAGTCCCGAAAGATATTGTCCTTCTTAAATTGTGATAAAAAATGTGAAAACGTATGTTTCCGTAACATTTTACCCCCCTTTAATTTTCTATGGTACCTACTTTTCCATACTTTCTTACGTTAAAATCCCTATTCTATCAACATAAAACAATCTTAATAGAAGTTTGTATTTTAAGCATCAATGGATGTTATTTGGTAGTAGGTATATGTTAATGATCATTTTAAAGCAAGTTATTATTTAAAGACGTTTGTCTGTAATTATTTGGTCCATTTTTATAAAACAGCTTTAAAGTAATAGAGCTCTACATTCAACAAAAACTAAATGGTCATAGTGAAATTTATAATTGTAAAAGCTACACATTATGTGTAGCCTAAAAATGGCGAATAAGCACAACAGTTTTTAATATTTTTCAATCTGATAATACATCACTTAATATAAAAAAGAAAATATATCTCAATCATAGAAATGTAAGTACATATTACGTAAAATCTATGAAGAAGATTAAATGTTAAGTTTTGTTTTTAAAAATTTGTTAGGTTAAATATTCAGTTATAAAAACAGGTGTGAACCATTTATTATAACTGTGCATTATAACAGCAAAATTTAATTATAATAACCTTCATATTACATAATATGCTATTATAATTTCCGATATTATATGGATAATTTCTTATAATTTTAATTTGGTGTAATGTCATTCGACTTAATATGCCTATCATTATACTTAATGTATTATATATTATTATTTAATATAATAATCGTTTAATATATTTTTATTTGATAAAAAAGATTAATTCTTATAAGTTTTATTCTATCAAATTAAATTTTATTAAATGATTATAATTTTAAAATATCTTAAAGAATTGTATTTTATTTGAAATTTCTAGTTAAGGATTCGATATACCTTGCTTAATATTACGAACAGAATTTCGATAAAATTAATATAATATGTGTATAAATGCTATGTGTCTTTTCTTGTTGAGGATTATCTATATGTAAATCATTATACATTTTAAAATTATATCCATCGTTGATTATACTGTATGATTTTTATATAAAACTAAATTGTGGTAAGCGACATTGTAATTATTATGAGATTTATTATTATGTTATATATTTCGCACCTGAATAAAATACTCTTTACCTCTGCCTTAGGATGCTTTTCCACCAGAGCTGTGCAAAGTAGCTAAACAGTGCGCGAAGAAATATTCCACCAACAGCAGCTCGGGGCTAGGAAAATTAAGTTATATTATAACTTAATTTTCCTCGCACACCGCTTACCTACTTCGCACAGCTCTGTTGGAAAAGCACCCTTATTTTTGTATTTGTCTGAAATGTGACAAACTTGCGCAATATATCAATATTTAGTTGAAATTATACTTCCTTGTGAGAAAATTAGAAATTATATTGACACGGGATCAATAAACGTTTACTAGATCCGGTATAGTCTGCGGCAAATAAGTTGAACATGATTTCGAAATATCGTGACATGCGCAGTAGCAAGTTTAGGTACATTATTCACTACTGCGCATGTCACGTGATTTCAAAATCATGTTCAACTTATTTGCCGGGGACAATACCAATATACCGGATCCGATGATAGCGATTTTTGGCAAAATAATAGCACAGTTGAATGAATATGTACTTTAAACTCATTTGTTAGCATTCTCGAATACTTTAATGTTATTGTTATCTCAATTCTCATCTTAGTAAAGTAAGCAAAGTTAATTATTTTAAATTTTATAAAGTTACTTACTTACTGATTTATAATAATAATTGATCTATTGCCGTTCGTCGTCATTATATTTTTACTAGTTACTAATTATAATATAAACTAGGTACCTATAATAAGTGCACAGTTCGGACGCCGGATTGCAATCCCTATATATTTGTAGTTTTTTCACGTATGTTTATTTATAATGTAATAGGTGCTATCTTATGCAATAACCTATATGTATCAATCTTTACTGAAATGTTTTTTTTCCACTAACATTTTTAAACGTTAGTTATTAATGTACATACCTAAACGATATTGCGATACGAAATCATTGTCAATCGTTTAGGCACATTTAGCCGAAGGAAATAAAGAGAAAAACCTATATATTTAAATGATTTTAAAGTATTAAATCACCATGTCATTTTGTTTCTAGAATTTATTTATGCACGCAATAGTGCTTGCTTCCTAGTATAAGAAATAAAAGGTTAGATTTGCGACAATAGTTACAAACACTCAGCAAATGCCTATAAGCTCCGTGCGTGCATGTAAGGTTAGTTCTACATCAGAGGGCTGACTGTAGTATGTCAAATATGGAAACAATACTATCGCGTTTGATTCAAGATTTGAAATTAAGATCTTATCTTTATAGTTTTAAGGTCTGTCGTTAAAATATACTTAAATTCAAATACAAAGACTTCTGGTACTTTATTCTTATTTACTGCAGCAACCATAGCCAGACGTGAATCATCGCACTTGCCTATATGTATCGCGGATACATATAAATCATTCAATTGAACATTTAATTAGTACCTACTGTATAATGAATTCCCTATGCCTTTTTCTTATGACAGTTGATGATCGTAATAATCGTGTCTTAGAATATGTTTATACACGCTAGCTCTAGTTTTACAGGAACTATTATGTACCCTATTTTAAATTGACTAAAAGTTATTTAACTATTTATATTAACACTGGCGCAGAATTTGCTGTTTTGCCATTTATAAGGCCAAAATCGCTTATGCAATACTTTCGAAATTTGAAAAATAAAAAGTGATTATTACATTCAAAGCTGTCAACGGACTAAAACTAAAGTCCTGAAATAGTATTAATATATATACGTGTATCTAGCCTGTGTAACGGTAGCTGTCCCGCCTTCTACGCCAAAGGTACCGAATTGGAATTCTGGTAAAGGCAAATGTTTGTGTTATGAGCACAAGCATATAGTACAAAATAACATTACGCGAACGCCTATTAGAGATCGAGAGGCAACTGCAAAAACTGGCACCCTGAACCCAAATAAAGAGTTTTAATATTTAGAAATTGTAGTAATAATAAGACCAAAAATCTCTGATGACCACAAGGAAAATATCTTTCATATATACAGGAATTCAAAATGTTCCTTAAGATAACGAGGGATCAAAGGTATAATTATGTTGTAGAGCGGAGTAGGTACAATGTAATGGATCCGCCATTACAACCAAATATTATACTCTACATAATGCATGTCTTGCGGTAGTAGGCTATATATATTTTTTGTTATACCCATGAAAAACGAACGTTCAAATTAAAAATAAATAAATATCAATATGAATATCTTTACCTATGTCCTATATAATACCATTCATATAAGAAAGAACTTACTACGCTGGCTCAGTGACCTTAAGCGTGTCTTGGCCTCCTATACAAGTCTCGGTATAAATAGCCAGCGGTGTCCGTGGCCTCGCGCTAGCCCCCACGGCACAGAGGAACGTCCCCTGGGTGGTGGATAGGGAAACGTTCGGTACCTAGTATAGCCTGGCTAGACTTGACGCTGAGTGGCGATGGACTCACTAATCAACGACGGGTGTGGTCCCCTCGTATTTTGGGGCACTACCCCCAAAGGGCTAACACACCGCCCACGGAAAAAAACTAGTTACGAAATCGAAGGAAAAATATCGATCTGTAAGAAAGATACTGTAATTATATTTCATGTGTTCATGAACTCTATGTGTCAGAAATTTAAAGTTGAAAATCAAATTAATCAAATCAAGAAACAAAAACTAAACTTTTGTCAGAAATAAGTTCAAGCTTAAAGAAAAATGTCACACAAAGAAAAAAAAGGAAAAGCCTGAAGAAAACTATGCTTGAGTTTTTAGTAGATGAAAAAGATACTCAGACACAAAACAATATTTCTTCCACGCCATCTAGGCCCGCCGTGTATAATCAAGATAGATTTTATGACCTGTCAAGCACTCCGTGCGAGCAAAAGGTAATTCGGTTACAAAATCTCTCAACAGATGTCACCTTCTACAAAACAACAAAACAGAAACATATTCATATTATTGGCGATGAGCAGACACGGGGGCTAGCCGAAGAATTAATAAACACCCGATGCGGTAAGTGGAATGACAATTACAGTGTTTGCAGTATTGTGAAACCTTCCGCACCCAGCTCTGAAATACTAAATAGTTGTAAATGTATAAGTGAAACTTTATGTAAAGACGATATATTGATATTATCACTGGGTAATAATAATAACGATGAAAATCCTTACTCAACTATCACCAACCTGTGTAACATCTTATATAACCTTAAAAAATGTAAAGTATTTATATTAAGTGTACAAAATAATAACTGTTTAAACATCCACAAACTTAATGCTAAAATTAATTTAGTTGTTAATCAATATTTCAACTGTACTTTTATAAATATTAATCACCTGTTTAACCAGAAACCCTATTATAAAATGTCACTAAGGAAATTAATTTGCTATAAACTTAATATTGAAATAGATTAGGTACATAAAATACAATAATGATTATATTAAAAATACCTTACAAATTATTCAAACACTAAAATATAATAACCCAAACACTAAAAATACAAACACTAATAATTCAGATATAATTTTACATAAAAAAGGTACAATCCCTTACTATTTCCCCTCTAAAATTATTTTAGAAAACATAAATAAATCTCCAGATAACGAAAAAACAAAATGTTTTCGTTAAAAAAAATAAACATAATTTTGTAATCTTTCATCAGAATATTCAAGGCCTTGTTTCGAAAAAGGAAATTATTGAACTAACAATTTCTGATCTAAGAAAAGAATTGACCCCTGACGACCTATGTTTTACGGAAACGTTTATAAAAGGAGGGGAAGAAAAAATTTGCAACATCTCTAATTATGAATTAGCAGCCCACTACTCGAGAAACAAACGAAGAGGGGGGTCCTGTATTATGGTAAAAAAAGGAATGTCATATAAAGTTATTCCTATAAGTAATGATCTGGCAATTAACTTTCACTTTGAATGTTGTGCCGTACATATCTTAGCGACTAACATTATTGTGTTTTGTATATACCGTACCTCAACAGCTACAAAGATAAGACACTATGAGTGCTTTCTTGAGAAATTAGATTGTCTACTGCATAATTATATGAATAAATTATAAAACACAAAAACTAGTAATGGGTCCCCGTATCAAGTCGGAAAATGCATATATTATCTATATAATGCTGTTCCCTTAACTCGTGTAGGTACGATACTTTTTAAATCATTGAAATCGGTCCATTGGTTGCGAAGATATTACACATTTTGTACAAGCCAACCGTGGGGCGGCCGAATAGCTTATGTGACGTCACGATTACCTTTTCGCCCGCGAGCGCGCTCTCCGCCATTCATTTATTAAGATTCCCTCGATCTGCGTGGGTCGTGTTGTGGTTTTGCGATTTTTAAGTGAAAATATGCCGCATTATAAGTACTGTATAGTACCGAAATGTACTTATACTTCAATTAGTACACCTGAAAAACTGTTTTTCAATGTGCCAAATGACCCGAAAGTGCGCAAAAAATGGTGTACTGTCATGAAGAGGGATGACAAAATTCCGCTTTCGTGCCAAGCTGCGAGGATCATTTTGATGGAAGTATATACCATATACCAACTTTTATCATCAATACTCGTGTGGTAAACAGGTAGGTAGGTAACTTAGTAAAATTGGCTACGAATGTTAAAAAAAATACAGGGTCGAACTATGTATATTTCAATGAGTAAATAAATGATAAAAAGTGTAAGTAGTGAAGTTTCTAATAACCCTTCCTCTGTAGTCGGGTAAAAACCAGGGTTGTACTCAGGTCTAACTACAATAAATATGCCGTTCCCGGGAATAATCCCCGAAGTTCCTCAGAACATATGGGATAATTCCGGGAACATAGGGAAATATTCCCGCCTTGGGGAATATATATCTATCTATACATGTAATAAAACTGTAGACAAAGTGAATTCTGTACATTGAATATTTTTTTGAATAATCGCTTTAGAAGGGCTCCATACACGCAATAGAAACCGAAAATATTGTTTTTGAATTTCTTGACTCTCTGTCTGTTGTACGCTTTCCATGCGAAAACAGACGTATTTAAATACTTAAAACTTTTTGCATTCGAGTGTCCGTCTGCCTTATCAATATAATTTTGTACAATAATCACGCCTCGACCCCAAGGAACTAGGAAGACCACAAGTGAAGTTTGTATGAAGAAGTAAGTTTTCTTGCTGCTATCATATATATATGAATTTATTATATTTTAAGGTGGAAGCTGATATGAAGAACTACGTCAAGTATAAAAGCTTGTGGGAGGAATGCTTAGATTGAAGAAGGGTATTGCCTCATAAGTTTGATTGCCAAAAACCTTAAAAAACATAGCTGAGAGACCTGGGTTTAAAAATAGGCAAGATATAGAATATTTTGAGATTGAAGATGATTCAAAGAATGATCCACTTTCTATACCAGAAAATGTAAATGAGTTGCCAGAATATCATCAAACTGGCCAGAAAACCAAAGGTGTACAGATTAATATCAAAGAAGCAATGAGAATGAAATGAAATTAATCATTAATCAATTCGTTAACAATACTAGAACTTAACATAGCGATTTCGTTTATTCATAGCTCAAAATTACGTGTCCAAAGAACGTAGGTACATTCCTGTCAAATGAAGTATTTAAGTCTAATTTTATTTATTGTATACATAATATTTTTCTTTAAACAGTCAAGTTTCTACATACACATCTAAATAACAATGTTAAAATAACGGCGTAGGTAGTTACAACAACAAACACAACTGCCCTGGCTGACTAACCTAAACCTTTTGGGTATTTTATAGGCTAGTCCAAGTACGTGTACCTACCTACTTATTTTCTTGCAGTTCTAATTAGGTTGATAATGAGATTTGCCTACCTCTGAGTTTCCAACCACGAATTTCAGAGCTTGTCTAGTTTAAATGATTACTAAGATAATCAAATACCATGAAGGTATCCACTTAAGGTAGATCATCGGATTGCGCTTGCTCAAAACCGATATCTACCTTATTTCACTCATTTGTTATATTATAATAACAACCTTCTAATAATAAACAAATAAAATCACTTATTAATCGATTGGGTATAAACTGGTGACGTTAAGCTCCCTGTTGGACGAGTATCGCAAACAGAATAAAACCGCGCGGACGGGGCGTGCAGTGGTTCGGCGGCAAGCGCTGGGTCATTGTGACGTCATCGCATGCGTTCGCGCGTTCTGTGAACCTCTTTCGGTATTTTGCTCATAACTTTGTGAGTTTTGGTCGTAGAACAAAAATATTTGCACTTTATGTTTTAGTTTCTCAATGTCTATAAAACTGCATTCATAACATAAAACATGACTGGTCCCCATTGTAGGAGATATAAATATAAATACTTTGAGAAATAATAACGTTACCAGAGATCTGACTGACATATTAAAAATTATAACTTGACGCAGCACATAACAGAACCCACCAGAGGTAGTTCGTGCATTGACCACATATTTAGTAATGTCAAAGGTGCCGCAAGCCTAACCCTCCCGCTTTGTCTCTCAGACCATGACACAGCCCAAATGCTGGTTATTAGTACAAAAAAGAAACCTATAATTCCTAAAGTAACATATGACTATAAACGATGTTACTCCGCCGAGAATATTGAAAAGTTTAAAATGTATCTAGCTCAGCTTTCTTTTACTGATGTATACAAGGAAACGAACTCAAACGTGGCCTTTAATAGCTTTTATGATTGGTTTTGTTTACTATACAAATTATGTTTTCCAATTTGTAAAATAAGATTAAACAAAACTAATAAACTGCGTTGGATAACAAAAGGAATAAGGAATAGCTGTACAATAAACAGAACTTTGCGCCAAAACTATTATAAAAAACGTAATATACGAAACAAAAATATATATCAAACATATTCGAAACTATTAAAAAAATGTATAATACAAGCAAAAAAACAAAACAACAACAAATATGTTCTTAATAGTAAAAATGCTTGCAAAGCTACATGGAGAGTGATACAAGATGAAATTGACTATAATTCCCATTATAACCACTTTATTGACTCAATCAAATATATCATGATACATTCATTACTAGTCCTAAGAAAATCGCAACACTATTTAATAACTATTTTATCGATTCATCCAATAAAACTAATCACAATAAATTTCATGAGCCAAAAAATATTAAATAGTAAACAATTCTATTTATCTGACACCAATTGACGAACATTATGTGAGGAAAGTTATCATGTCCCTAAAAAACACAAACTCGGAGGGATTTGATGATATATGCACGAAAGTGATAAAGGCATGTCGGGAACAAATCAGCTCTATTCTCGCATATCTAATAAACCTTTCGATGGTCTCTGGCGTATTCCCTGATAAACTTAAACTTTCAATAGTCAAACCATTATTTAAAAGGGGGAATAAGGAAGAAATAGATAATTACAGACCCATAACACTGATACCCGTTTTTTCAAAGATTTATGAGAGAGTCATGCATGATAAACTCACTTCCTTCCTTGTCAAATATCATGTGCTTAAGAAAAACCAATACGGCTTTCAGAAAAACAAGTCCACAACACATGCTGTTTTTGACCTAGTGAATGAGATTACGTTAGGCCTTAATAAAAACATGTACACGACTGCCCTCTTTTTTGACATGTCAAGAGCTTTTGATTTTGTAAGTCATAGTCTGCTGTTGTCAAAACTAGAGTTCTGTGGCATTCGAGGCGTAGCATTAAAATGGATCCAAACTTACTTGCAGAACAGAAAGCAATCGGTTGAAATAACAAAATTAGATAGCAACCAGGTGGTTCAAACTTTTCAATCGGAATACCAAGAAAATAAATTTGGAGTACCACAAGGAAGTGTACTTGGCCCACTTTTGTTCTTAGTTTATGTTAATAATCTACCAAATGTGACAAATCACCGATGCATTCTGTTTGCAGATGACAAGTCGGTGGTAGTAACAACAAACAGTAAACTTATAGAGAATCACAAGGATGACATTGATAATACAATTACATCTATTATAAATTGGCTTTTGAATAACAATTTAACGATAAATATTAACAAAACTAGCTTTTTAAACTTTAATAATTCCACAAGACATACATTTAACATAAACTATCGAGGACAAATGCTTATAAAAGAAAACGCAACTAGATTTTTAGGTATAACAATTGACCAAAGGCTGGATTGGAAAGGACAGATAGAAATTGTATGTAATAAAATCAACAGATTCACATTTGCTCTTCGTAAATTATCAAAAATAGCAAGGAGAAGTACTGCACTTACTGCCTACTTTGCATATGTAGAATCAGTTCTAAGATATGGACTTATCTTATGGGGAAATAGCACTGAAATAAACAGGGTCTTCATAGCTCAAAAGAAATGTATCAGGGCTATATGTGGTTCTGCACCTGATGAGCCATGCAGACCACTATTTAAATGTTTAAAAGTCTTGCCACTGCCTTGCATTTACATATTTGAGACTGCAAAGTTTGTAAAATTAAATCTCCATTATTTCAAACAAGCTAAGGACGTATACCCACGAAACACACGAAATGGCAGTAGACTGGTTTCGGCAGTTACTCCTAGGAGTGCACAATACCAAAAAAATTGTTATTGGATGTGCATACAAATCTACAATAATTTACCTGTAAATATAAAACAGTTACATGTGAGAAAGTTCAACACTGCTCTTTATAAATGGCTCAGTGATAAGATGTTCTACAATATAAAAGAGTATCTGGACAAAACCCATTGATCTTACTTATGATATCACTAGTATGAGGTATTATTTTAAATTTTTAAGTAGGTTTTATTTTGACATGTTAATAAGGTAGTGTTTTGACATTTTAATTAGATATTATTTTAACTGGCATTTCTCTTTTTCTTTTTAAGTATTTACCTTTAAAATTAATTGATATTTTAATTTTGTAAATCTATTGTTTATTTTAAAATATTGTGAATAATTATAATTAACTATATGATAAAAATGGATTTTATTGCTAGTAACAATGTAAAATGATTAAAACATTGAATTGTATAAAATAGTTATAAAAATTTTTGCATGCTGTTTTCAATGGCTGAATGGGCCGAACTTTAAAACTAGATTAAGACCTACAGTGTACCCTATTCTAAGGCAAATAAATAAATTTCTAATTTCTAAGAATTTGAAATTTTTTGGTATGTTGATGTGTTGTTGCTGTACCTTAATTAACGACTGCGTATGTCACGTCCTCTACACACTTTGAGAGACTACACATTTTTTATCTGTTCCGTGATCTCTACTGGTATATAATACATACCATACATGCAAACATAACAATGGTACATTTTTAAAAATCTTTCAAAGGTGCTAGTTAGTTCGGTGCCTACTGCCTTAATATGCTCAAGGACTACTCATAGTTCGATCACTATACAAAACGTATTCCAAATTTAGATTCATCTTAGTAAATATTGTAGTACCTAGTTATATTTTTTTAAGCTTTGCTGTGGGTCATTCATTTATTACGTAAGACTACTTTCTCTAGTTTTTGACCACCTCCCCCTCTATTATAAGAAAAAATAAGAATAGGCCGACCCCCTCCCCCCTGTTTAATATTTATTATGTAAGAATCTAAAGGCAAAAATGAATACAAGTTTGGTTTGTTTTAATGTTTATTTTTCAAAGTAACAATTTTTAGAAATGTTAATTTGTACTTACAAAGGTTCTAATAATTTTTAATTTTTTGGTAGAATAAACTTTGATTTTAATCATTCATCTTTACCTACATAAGATTTTCAGTCCAGGGGCTCAAAACCCATTCGAAAAGTGGATCTGACACTGGAACATTTCTAATAATAGGTGTTGATTCTAGTTGGTTATTCAGGATTGTGACATCGTCAGCCTTCACCCATTCCACATCAGCCCCGATGCGGCACAAGACTTCTTTGCCTCGCCTTGAATATATGGCTAAAGCCTTTTTTTTTCAATATTTGAAATACGGCCTTGAAGTTTTCATCTATACCTACGCATCCAAGCGAACCTCGGTACTCGCGAGGTTGCCCGCGATTTTTCAAAGTATAATTTTAACTTTTATTTTTGTGATCTTACGTAAGAACTATCGAGACTCCCTCCCACCCCCTTACCCCCTTGTAAGAAAAAATAAAACATGGTCGACCCCCCCCCCCCCCCCCCTTTAATCGTCTTACGTAATAAATGAATGGCCCCTATATCGCTCAAAATATTTCTCAACGACCGATCAAACGTAAAAAGTTTATCCGAGGCTGGAATCGAAGCCTTTCAATATCACATTGATAACACAAATAAAATTAGTCAACATAAATAAATACCCAGTAGTACATTGTATCCTCAACATTCACATAACAACGAGACTTGGTAAGCACAACACGCTCATTCAAGCTGAGTAAGTGGGCATCATCCAAGTGGTAGCTACCGTAGCAATGACATCACACCGTAGAGTCAAACAGGGCATAGTAATTCATGCTTATCATCTGTCTTTCATAATATCATAATTCAGACTTCATCTTCATTTAATTAAGAAAACAAAACCACCGAAGACTAGGCTGTATGGGCATTGTACCCTTTGCAAACTCTAATGAGAAAACCTAACAAAAAACTGGATTTTTTTCTCGTTGTTGGAGTGTTACAGAAATAGTGTGTTGAATTGTGTTCTGTGGTAATAATAAACCGGTTTTGAGTGCACCGGCAAAAGCTGTATTGCTTTTCTTTTACAGTGCTTCCTTGCTTTGTAGGTAATGTTAACGCGCGCAGCAGCAAGAGCTTTCTCTACGGAAGCTCTGAAAGTTGTCAACAATGTTGCTAGGCAACAGTTTATCATATCGCTAAGAGGTGGTAAGTGTAGTTTATTGTTTTACTTATTATTATTCAATGATATCTAAAAAGTCATCCTTATTACTAGAGGTGCGCAAAACAGTGCTTTAAAAAGTGATGTGATGTTTATCACATCACTCGCTGAAGTAATATTACCCAAAAGCATTACGCATTACTTTGCATTACCCACTCAGAAACATACCTAGTTCAAGTCAGACATTACAGTATTATATCCGCGCCTACTGTAATGTGATGATGATGTATTATGATATTATTATGAGTAAGTTTATTATGTAATTATAATGAAAGAAATAAACATGGCTACACAGTACGTAACATAATATTACCATTTCCAAAATGGATGGATTGGTAGATATTTAGGTTAAAGCTTGCGACAGCTAAAAGTAATTTTATTTAGGCGTTTTTTGTTAAATTTATTAATAAATAAACTTATAATATCGGTAGTTCAATGGCTGATAACGTAAGTTGACTTAATAAGTTAAACAATTATTGAAATAATGAAACAAATAAAGAAAACTCCCCATAAATGACGGGAATCTAACAGTAATAAAGTAAAATAAAAATTGAAATTGAGCCTTTTCTTCCTACTTGTAAAGTATTATCATTTTTACACACACAATACATTGCTCATTATTTTTGTATTTGTATTTTTATATAGACTGTACAAAAGTATTTTTACTTTACCTATTTTATTGTATATTTGGTAACAAACACACAATCAAAATTTGATAAAAAAGATGGATTGCAACGCGCGTCAGAACCAAAATATCAATCAGTTCATTCACTCACGCATTACGCATTACACATCACGCATCACAACCATTTCTCTCTTTCGTTTTTTTGTTTAGTTCGTACTTCGTTCGAGACCGGCCGCTTCGCATAGTTGCGAACAGGCGTACGGTTTGAAGTAATGCGTGATACTTGCCATGCTTGAGTAATAGGTGATAAAGCATTACACTGCTAGGTAATATTACTCGAGTGATATTATAACCATTACTTACACATGTCTACTTATTACTTATTAGTCTGTTCAATGTTCCCATATACAAATTCCGGTATATTATTTTCTTTGATACTTTTTATTAATAAAAAGCTTGGTGACTTCAAATAAGATTTACATTAATTTCGTCATGTATAAATGTACTTATTTTCTCAACATAGATTTATGTACAGTAAAAGAAAAATTGTTTAATATTATAACTTCGTGTTTCAGTGGATGCTACTCTTTTATATGATAAAACTGGACAAAAGATTACTTTTATTTCCACTGAAGTCCCAAAAGAATTCCAAGGTAAAGGTGTTGGAAAAATATTAGCACAGGTGAGTATTTTTTTTTATTAATCATATTCTTTGGTAAAAAATTTAGAAATAAGTCGCCCGTTTTGGGATTTGTGGGTGAGGGCGGAAGAGGGGGGAGGGAAGCGAGTCCCCCCCACCATTTTCGGCCGCCGGAAATACATATTAATATTAACTTTCATAAAAAAATATGTAAAGGATTTTTTCAAATAAAATACAGAAATTTGAATAATTTGTTTATTTTAATTTGTACACATATTTTATAGCTTTAATTAATTGCGCCGCCACATGTATTCAAAAATTACATCTGAAAAGTTTTCAGTGTTATTAAAATTGTCCTTTTTAAAAAATCTTTTGATGGCTCTCCACTGGGACTCGATTCTTTGTGTATGAGTCCCATCTTCAGCCACAAATGAGTTGTCCGGATAGGAATAGTTCACTACTTATGTATGTATCCATGCTCAGCTAGACAATCATATGCTCACCAATAGTGAGTGAGGATAGTGGTGCCAACTTCTACATGTTTTAATATTAAAGGCACCAAAACCTCAGCTGACCGAATATTGTCAGGGCACACCTCCAGTCTTAAATCTTCAGACCCATCTTCGATCATACCGAGGACCCAATGACCCTCAATATGGCGCCCTACAACAAAAAAGGAAATTTTGATTAATATAGTAGGTACTGAATAAATTCTTTCTAAATATTATTAGGTAGTTTGCAGCATGCTTAAATATGTTACAACTATAGGTGTTTTGACGTCTCCGGCGCTTCGGGAAGTGCAGCCCCTCCACCCTTGCGTAACAAAGCACAGGCATTTTATGTGAGCTGCAGCGGCTGAGGCTACGGCCTACGGCCTTCGGCGCCCTAAAAGCCGAGGCTACGACTACTTATGCCTGCGCTTCGTTACAGCGGGTGGGGGCTGCTCTCCCTCCGCGCCTCCGGGCTCATAAAAACACTAGGGGTAGGGCAGACTAGTACCACAGCGGTCAGTGTTGACTGATTCGGTTCTGTGACAAGTTTCGACCTAACTGAGCTAAAGGGTTTGATAAAAAATTATAATTACCTCTATTGTATTTCCGTTTTCTAAAGGGGTTTGAAGGTTTTGGCCCTAACATCAGCCGCCATTTTGATATTTTTTCAAAAACGCGGTGCACAATAAATGTCACATATTTGGATATGGGACACTTATACAAGCATAAAATGTTATATAACACAACATTATAAAGCGTCACGTTTCTGAGTTATTCTAAGATAAAAATAACAGTTGTTATAACAATTTATTTATTTATTTTGAGGTTATTTCATGTTCTTTAAGTTTTTACTTTTAATCTGAATCGGACAAAGAAACAAAACAAATATTTTAATACTAATAATTGATTTTGTTCATTTATAACTTTTTAATACAATTCAGTATAGAAATCAGATATAAATGTGTTTAATTATAATTTGTTTGTAGGTAAACATAAAAATAACTGAAAACTATACAAAACAACATAAGATTTATTAATCATATTCGGTATAAATAATATCATCCAAGAAGGCAGCGGGAGGGTGAATAGGATATTCTTGGTATCGCGCCCATGCCATGTACCATATAACACTATCTGTATCGCTCATAACTAAAATATGTGACCACAAGAATATGTACATGATGGTATGGCCAATATGGGCGCTTAACGCTTATAATAAGAACAATGTCGTAAGAGCCAACGACCATAAGACACCTTTTCTCATGGATAGTCACATATTACCTATACTTTTATTTGGGTGAATAACTCCGAAACGTGACTCTTTAGGATATCATGTTATTTAACATTTTTTGTTTGTATAAGTGTCCTCCATCTAAATATATCACTATCGTTGTGCACCGCGATTTTGAAAAAAAATCTAAATGGCGGCCGAATTTAGGGCCACCCTCCATACAAAAATCTTCAAACCCCTTTCGATTCATCTATCTGTACTATTTTGCCAGGGCCACCAATCTTTCCCTTAAATTCTGTTTTTTCCACTTGATATATAACAATTGTTTCTCGGCAATAATTAAACCAATCATTAATGGTTGCCCGGCTTAAACATTTTTGTTTCTCGTCCTTATATATATCCTCATTAATGACAGTATTGTAACTCTATTTTTGTTAAAATGCATACAATAAATAAAACACACGTCTTAGATCAATTTTGATATTTTCAAAAACCAGTGTTTCTAGGTATTTTGGACTTGGTTTTACAAGTTCCCTTGGTGCAACACCAAGAAGCAAAAGTTTTATTTGCTGATTTTGCTATACTCATTGGAGTACGATGTGTTGTGCATTTTTTTTCTGTTAGTACCAGTCCATTTTCTTCAGCGAATGTCACACACTGCTCATTGGTACCCAAATTGCGTATAATTCTCGCCAAATCCACATCATGAGCACTTCTTCGACATAGATATGTCGATCGACAAAGGGCAGGTCATCCTCAAAAATATCTTCCCAAGCCGCCGGTCCTCCACCGATCCCCCAGTTCGTAGACGGCCCATAACCTGGGTCGCATCCACTTCCACTACTTCCAGACGCCATCACAAATAAAAATCGTGTGCAATCAAAGTCCTGTAAGTAAGCCGAGGTTGTAAAGTAGAACAATTTAATCAGAGTCCAAAAACGTAGCCAAATCGTTAAAAAATCACAAATTATAACACAGAAGCACATTCACGAAAACTCGAAAGAAACGGAATGAATGACGCCCAACGTATCTGTCAAAATCTACATTCAAAATGGCGGTTTGCGTTTGGTTTCACGCAATTGGTAAACATTTTGCTTGAAAATAAATAATTGTACAAAACAAATATAAAAATTACGTTCCATTTCACTCATCTACAGTTTTATTTTACAAATTTTTGAAAATAGTTTTAAAATATTTAAACGCAACTCCGGCAACCAAAATTACTTTAAGGAGTCATTGACGATATTCCTTTAGCCCCTTACACCTTACCCAAGTAACCTCAAATTCAGGCGACTTGTTTCTAAATCCAACCCTAGAAATATTCATAATAAATATACAAATTTATATTGCAAACAAACAATTTAGTTCTGAAGTTGTAAAGGTTTTTCTGTAAATATTGATTTAACCATGACTTAACTTATTAAAATTATTCAACTCTTTCTTTTACAGTATGCATTTAACTATGCACTTGATAATAAGTTGGATGTGACATGTAAATGCCATTTTCTAGCTAAGTACTACGAAAATAATAAAAATAAATATAAAGACCTCAATATCCGTTTAGACTTAGAATAATTACTGTACCAATGGATTTATTATGGTTTAGATGTAATATTCATTATTATTTACGAGAGAAATACTATGGTAAGGCAAAGAAACTTGCATCAGAAGCAGCATCCCTTTTTCACGATACAGGAGAATTTAATTTTTATGATGGTTTGGCTAGTATATTACAAGGTCAAGTTCAAAAGGGTATTAATGAACTTACCCCATTACAATCTGATAAAGATTTACAACTGGCTGTTGTTATGGTATTAATTTATGGATACAAAACTTCCAATGTGTTCGACAGAGATGTGCTATATAATCTTGAATCTAAGTTAAAGGAAGAGAAGAAACAGGCCACAACTATGTCATTCTACTATGCTGCCTTATTTTTATCATTAGCAGACAAATATGAGAGGGCTTCTGAATATGTCAATAAAGCTTTAAGAAAAGATCCCAACAACTTGGAAGCTATAATCTTGAAAGGCTGGAATGATATGTATATGAATTTGGGCAATATTCAAACTTCCATTTTAGATTGTCTAGAACTGGCTTTGACTAAGAGCGACAGACATGCTGAAGCATTACTTGGTTTGGCGAGATTCAAATATTTTGCAAAAGATTATGAAGCATCAAACTTGACTTTAGATAAACTGATAGTGAATAATCCATTACAGATTGTTCCTCTTGTTGAGAAAATGAAAAATGAATTTGCTGTGCTAAAATGGGAAGCTGTATATGAAACTTTGGAAAGAATATCAACTTTAGAACATGATAACATAGAAGCACATAAAATTAAAATATTCATTACCCTTTGTAAAAATTCTGATTATATTGAGGCAGCGGACCAAATTAACAAACTGTTTACTATTCTTGAAAATGAAGAGTCACATAATGGATATCAGTTTTACAATGTCACACAAATTTTTTCGAAGGTTTGTGGCAGATCGAGTGCAATTTTATCGCAAGTTTACAGATGTGCACAATATGCATCTGAAATGTATTCTAACAATGTGGAATATTTGAGTGAAGTTGGACATCAATGTATTTTGCAAGGAAAGTATAAAGATGCTTTAAACTTTTTCAAAGCAGCAAGTAAGATTGATAGCAATTCAATAACAGCCTTGTGCGGACTGACACTATGTCAAATGTTTGAAAATGGTCCAACAGATCAAATAGCTCAGCAAGTAGAGTTGCTATTTGAAATGCAAGGAAGCAATAAATTGGCCATACTCTATCTGCTTTCAGCACAACTGAATGCTAAAGATTCATCCCATGCTGTTTCATTTCTAAATACCGCATTAGATACAAGAATAAAATATGCCAATCTCTACCCATATAGTTTAGCACACATTAAAGAATTAGATCCTGATTTTCTTTTAGAAGTTTATAAAGAATACAGAAAGCATATACCTAAGAAGCCTTTCGTTATTGTTGGCTATATATTGTACTCACAAGAGGGAAATAACTCAACTGTTGCAAATTGTTTTAAACTACTTAATACTATATCTGAAGCCTGTCCAGGATTGATAGCAGTTCTGTATGAGTTAGCAAAATTAAAGTTTTTGTTTGGTTATGCAACTGACGCACAAAATATAGCCCAACAAATCAGTGAAATAGACAGCACACATGCCGGCTCACAGATATTGTTGTCTCAGATTTATATCCAACAACAATCATTCACAAAAGCAGCGCAGTGCTTAGAGATGTGTTTAAGTTATAATTTTAAAGTAAGAGACAGTGCAATGTATCACTTCCTCAATGGAGTGATTCTGAAAAGTGTAAATCGTAGTCAAGACGCTCTATCGAGTTTCTTAACTGGCCTGCAAATCGCAACAAGTAAGACTGCAAGTAACTTGAATCGACTTTATGAATCCGATTTAAATATTATTGACAAAGCTACCTTATATCTGCAAGTAATTGAGATTCAAACTACCTTGGGTCAGTTTGCTGAAGCTGGAAAAGTAATGCAGGTGAGATACCTGCTCATAACACTGGGAATCATAGGTTTTGTATTATGTAGTGTCATAGTTGACCGTTAATGATTTTACCAGGCTGATTACAAATCTAAAGTCCGATTTCAAATTAAAATATCGATGATAAATCATTCTAAAATAATATATGAATTAAAAAAAAATCCATTACACATGTTTTTCTTGAATGATCCAAGTCTAAATTATTACTCTGAATGCAGTAATCAGCCATCATATTAGTATTTCTACGAAGATATCGCTTTTCCATTACATAAATGTCTTGTCGCTCCGTCCTTTACTATAATATACAATTGCCGTATTTGCTTACTTCTTAGTCACTAGAAAATTAACTTTTTTGAATTAATTAATTTTTCATATATAAGGTTTTATATTTGGAGTAGTTCTTAATATTATATATTTTTTTCAGGAAGCAATACAAGAACTTTCATTTACTTCAGAGGAAAATCGGTTATTCATCGCCAAAGCCGACTTGGCTCTGAAAAAAGACGACGTAGATAGTGCTATAGATATCCTTAACGATATTAAAGCTGGTCAGCCATACTTTTTCCAAGCCCATAGCAAAATGGCACATATTTACCTCAGAGAGAAAAATGATCGAGCTATGTTTACAACATGCTTCAAGGAGATTGTCAATAGCCATCCAATGGCAGACGCTCACACTATGATGGGAGACGCTTTTATGTCTATTCAGGGTTTGTTAATAATTTCTTTTATACTAACCAAAAGGGGCCATTATGTCACATGTTAAGCGTAACCTTAACTATAAACGTAACATTTAAATATTACTGTCCATATGAATGTGCATCAATATAAAGTTCAAAATTGCTTTGTTGGCGAAATTTCGATACCGTCGTTATATTTCAATATCATGTCGAGAATTGTCCGTTCCGAAAACGGTTGCGTTTGCAACTAACTTCGCTACTGCTACAAAATTTGGCATGGACTGTACTAGAGTAAAATCTATAATCTTAGATCACAAATTTGGTGTTTGTCTGTCCGCTCTTTTTCCATTGTATCAATAACGTTACCATAGCAACACGTTAACCGCAAGTAGTTCGTCTACTGGACGCTAGATGGCGCTAACGGAAATATATTTGATAATAGAAAAAAAAATAAAGATTTTGTCCACCCGTGCGAAGCCGGGATGGGCCGCTGGTGTTTTATAATAAAACAAACATGAATTTAAAATCTTACAGAGCCAGCTCAAGCCGCAGAGTCATATGAAGCAGCTTTGAAAGGCAACCCTAAAGATATACATTTGATCAAGAAATTCGGCAATTCTTTAGTCAAAATGCATGAATACGATAAAGCAACCCAGCATTATGAAAATGCTATCAAACAATTAAACGATGACGACATTATGTTTGAATATCTTGAACTGCTTATTAAAGTTAGTAAAAATGTGTTTCACTTTATTAAACTACTCTATTTTAATTAATGTTGATCAAGTTGACAGAATAAAAGCTTATCTTTTTGTTTTACAGCTAAAACAGTATGATAAAGTTGATTCCACAGTATCTCACGAGCTAAATCAGTTATACAATAAAGAAAAAGATATTACTTCACTCAAAAGACGTGTCCGTTATCTTCTCATACAAGTGAAATGTAGAGAACTAAAAAACCCTACAGCTGGCAACACTAGTCTAATTTTAGCAGAAGCTAGAGATATACAGACAGCGATAGTGAAAAGAATAGAGATAGATGCGAGAGGTGATTTGCAGGAAGAGAAGCAAAAATTATCAACAATTTTATATACTTTGGCTAAAGTGAGATCTATGAAGGAACCGGCTGTGGCTGCCAATTTATATTCTGAGGCGTTAATTCACTCGCCCCGGGATCCTAATACGCTGCTCGCGTTGGCAAAATTGTATGCTCATGTAAGACCTCAATTCATATAAGAGATTTTTTTTTTATTACAAGCCTTTATTAAGATTTTTGTCAATTACATTTCACAAATAAAATATTTCAACAAAATCGCCTGTTCGAGGCAAGGTACCCAAAAGACTGGCAATATTGCCTCTTTGAATGACCAAGCTTATGCGTTGAGTGAAGAAATTGCCACTTCTCCGGTCACACGTTGCCTTAAACAGGCAAGCAGTTAACTTAAAAATACCGACAATTTTATTTCGAATATAACTTTTAGATCAAGGATATTAAAATAATATGATAACATACCTATTTGTACAAATTGTTAAACGCTATTAAAAAATACCACCCACCGCATGGTATGCCCTGTCATGGTATTACTGTCATGTTTTTCATTACCATAACACAGTAACTTTGGCTACTTAACTTGTGTTCAGTACAATTTATGTAATGCTGTATAATATTTTTATTTAATTATTTAAATAAATAGTAAAAATCGTGATATTGCAGATAAATAATCCTGAGAAGTGTGAGCAGACTTGTGCAATACTGTTGAACGCTGATCCCAACAACGAGTCGGCAGCGGTGATGATGGCTGACCTGGCGTTTCGTAAGGTTAATACATTACATTTTTCCCATCGACATAAATAACAAATTTGCTTTCGTACAGATTAACAAAGTCTTTTTATTAATGGTTTTTTTTTTGCGTTTTTTTATTAAATATTTTAACTTTTTAATAAATGCAGTGACTGGTTTCATGTTAGCAATGACTAAGAAAATCCGGCCTAAAAAGCAAAATCTTATTTCAAAATAGAAGTATAATTAGTGTCTTTTTATTTGTAAATGTTAGTGAAATATTATTCACCATGCTCCTGAAGATATTAATTAGTACTTATGAGTGTAAGTAAAAATCTTAGTTGTTAACTGTTGCCTTGTTTTATTATTTTTTATGCTGTGTTTAATGAATGCTGAACATGCAATATTTTATGTTGACATTAATCAAGAACGGAAAAAAATGTTATAAGCGGTAATCACCCTAAACAAATAATTTTATAAGCACATTTTTAAAGTGATAACTTCTTATGGGAGGGTAAACCGCTTCGTTACGTAACGCGTTACGGCGCCAGTCTGTCTGGCTTCCCTTCCTCTCACGTATTCGGTAACGGTAGGCAGGCTAATCCTCTCTCACTCTAACCCGCAGCGCTAGCCGTATTTCGGACAGATTCTTTCCCCTTTCTCTATTCGGTGTTTTTTAAATAACCTTTCTTTACATTATCATATTAATATACATAAAATTAAAGTAACGACCTAAGCATTTCTCAAGTTAAACAATTTCAATATTAAATAGTTCAACGTAGATTAGTTTTAGCTATCACTTTTGTCGTGCGTCCCAGACGCATACGCTTTTTTTTTTCTTTAAGACACGGTGAATGTTCAGGTGGACCTAGAAACGGCGCAGAGGCACTTGAGTCAGATATTGTCAGTGAAACCGACAAGTTGGGAAGCGCTTGCGCAACTAATAGAAGTTCAATGGCGGCGCGGAAAACTCACTGAAACAGAACAACTTCTAGACGTAGCGAAACAAGCGCTTGACGATCAAGAGGACCCAGGTTAAACTTTTTACAAACTATAGTCCGTTTTTTTAGCATTAGAAATTATGTAAACAAAGAAGCAGTGGTGGCCAACCTTGTGCTGGAGTCCACTTGGACCGACTTTAGGCTCATCTATTGTTGAATAGATTAAATAACAAATAACAACAAAAACTTTTAACAAAAAACTTCAACAAAAACAATAGAAACTTAAGAAGATAGTGAAAATAGTCAAAACAGATAAATGCACAGGTACTCGCAATCGCTTTCGTGATGCCAGTGAAGTTGAAATTTGCCGGTATTGTTGCAAATGGTGGCCATGTTGAGCGACCATTTTAAAATATGGTACGTATTACAACATCGGCATGTGCTTTTTAATTTTGTCGTTTCAAACTGACCAACGTTTCGTTCCACAAGTTTGCAACTTCTGCTTCTTAAGGTATTTTTTAGTGTAAACTTTTCACGATGTTACGTTTTGTTTGTTACATTATATGTGTACAATAAAATAACCAAATTTTGTTATTTCTAATGCTAAAAAAACAGACATACAGTACCTCTATAATACTACCTATTTCACATTTATTTTGCGATAGAAAAGCTTATTCAAGTTGAGAATAAAACATAGCTTATCAATTTTAGAGCTATTTGAAAATATTCCAATACATCCAGGTATACAATGGAGTAAATATTAACATAATCTATTCAAAAAGTAGCCAGTATTATCTGCCATAGGTTTTCGGTCATCACTTATCACTGTCAAATGGAATTGTGATTGATTACACAGATATTTTCATTATTTCATATTCTTTCATTGAACATCGTAATGAAATTGTAAGTAGTGATACTACCAATCTTACTTATATGTTACTTCACGTAAAACCATTGAGCCTACCACCAGTTCAGAAATATGGAAGGCTTCAGAGCGGATTAAACAAAAAGTTTTTGTTTTCGGTAACAGTAAATAATTAATATATTTTAAAATTATTTCCACACCCTTATGAAATATTGTTCTGCTTTAGGTTACTTATACTGTGCAGGCTTGAATTCCCTGTACAGTGGAAAAGCCAACGCAGCATTGCGGCAACTGAACCACGCGCGTAGATCACAGAAGTTTAGACAGAACGCTGCGAAAAGAATGGTACTTCTATGTTTGTCGCATCAAGCTCCTGATAATTTGGCTGAAACATTCGCTAGCAGTGAAGAATCGTAAGTTGAAATATTTAAAAACATAATTGATAACGACCAGGTGCAACGGTAGCGATCCTGCCTTTCGTACCGACGGTGCTGGGTTCGCAGATGTTTGTGTGATGAATACCAGCATTTGTACCTGAGCCATGGGTATTTATATATATTTCTATGAATATTACTTATTTATGTTTGATAAATGTTTACCTATGTAACCATTATGTTTACCTAGGACATACAATACAGTTAGGTAAGTCCAACTTCGAGAAAGAGATCTCTCGTCGAATCCAACTCGGGTGGGCAGCGTTCGGGAATCTGCGATACATTTTCGCGTCCAAAATACCTCAGTGCATTAAGACGAAAGTCTTTAACCAGTGTGTGTTGCCAGTGATGACTTATGGCAGTGAAACGTGGTCGTTCACTATGGGTCTTGCGGGAAGGCTCAAGGTCGCTCAGCGGGCAATGGAGAGAGCTATGCTTGGTGTTTCCCTACGCGATCGAATGAGGAGATCCGTAGGAGAACAAAAACCGCCGACATAGCTCAAAGAATTGCGAAGCTGAAATGGCAGTGGGCAGGACACATAGCAAGGAGAACTGATGGCCGTTGGGGCGGAAAGGTTCTCGAATGGCGACCGCGTGCCGGACGGCGCTCAGTGGGTAGGCCCGCTACGAGGTGGACCGACGATCTGGTTAAGGTCGCGGGAAAACGCTGGATGCGGGCAGCACAGGACCGATCGTTGTGGAGATCCTTGGGGGAGGCCTATGTCCAGCAGTGGGCGTCGTACGGCTGATATGATGATGATGATGATGATGATGATGTATGATATATGTGTCTATCCGTTACCCTAGTATCCATAACACAAGCCTTACGATGCTTACTTTGGGTTAGGCTAATTGGTGTGAATGTAAGAAATATTTATTTCATTATATTTTTATACGTTCATTTATTTTCCGAACCAGTTGTTGTTAAAATCTTCAATTCGACACGCTGCCGTGTGACGTCGGGCAGAGTAGAATAGCACCAACTTCTCACATTTAAGGGTGTCGTAAAAACATTTTATGTTACTGGAGACTGAAAGTTTTCATCATACACCGTAGACATAGACCACTATATGGACACCAACTTTTTTCGAATTAACACTGTTTACTGCGAAATCGAATCATTCCAAATAATTGAAGACAACCTACTTTTTAGCTGAGACGATGATGTTATCAAGCGCTATGATCCATATGGATTAAAACTAATGGAATATCATGTAGCAGTCGTAAATTTGACACCTGCTTCAGTTTTCTAGATGCAGGATTAGGATAAATATATTAAAGCTTAAATTCTCAGGCGAGAATCGAACCCTTAACCTTTGGATGTCCGGTACAATGCTCATCTAATTGAGCTACCGAGCCTTGTGAACTGTAGAAAGTTTCTAGTCCTTTTCTACTTTTTACGCTGTAGGCCAACGTTGTCAATGAGAGGAACGTCGAAATTCGAAAGAAACATATTCACAAAAGTTTAGACAATCGATTAAGATGAAACAGCCATTTAGTTTTATTCGTTTTTTTTTTAAATTGCGGGTTCGATTCCTGTCTGCGAATTTACTCGTGAATCGAGTCGATTTTCTCTAATATTTTCTATTAAAATAATTTATATAATATAAGATAGCTTGAAAATGTGACAAATCTCAAGGGTTAATCTCAATAAATTTCTAATTTGAAGAGAATGTCTTATTGCTGTATGTCACTTCTAGACACTACTAATGTGCTTGTCACTACTGGAAGGAGGCCTCCGCCAAAAATGGGGAGGCTTTGCCTTAGCCTACACCCTGGTAGCCAGCGAGGGGTTCAGAAAAACGCTGTTACCCATTTTGTGGTCTACAGGAGATGTATAACTTCCAGTTTTATTAGCCACCTACACCCGTAAGTGATGAGTTGGTGCTATACTAATTTTTCGGACACCACTCGGTTGCAATTCGCTAGAGTTACAGTAAATAACGTCACGCCCTTAGTGGCAAATATCTGGCTACTAATACGATAACCACATATTTGTCTCACTGCCTTTAAAGTATTAAACCAGCAAATACGTTTTAGAAAAATAAGTTAGTCGACAATATGATCAATAGACAACACGCGATAAGTTCCACAATCAGAATAATATATATTCACGACATACCACAGAGAACTCTCCCGCGTCTCGATTGCTTTCTTTATTGAACAATCAAAATAATAATAGTTTTTCTTACATTCAAACCAATTAACCTTGTCCAAAGCGAGGTTTGAGTTGTGGATACTAGAGTAACGGATAGACATACCTAATCATATGCATCTGCCCCTTCTAGAACTCGAACTTGAAGCCGTAGTGTAGATAGGGTCAGTCCTGGCCGGCTGAACTGGTCGTCAAAATTATGCCTCGAATACAGACTCATGGCATGCTGCATACAAACCTTCCGCGCTCCAAATGAATTCTATGACTTTTCTTAAGACCAACGAAATAATATATCATGATTTTGTTTATATATACAGTGACACACGAGTACTAGCACTAAAAACAGCTGAGAAACTTCTAGTAGAAGTAGCACCAGTTGAACGGAAGTCTCTCCAAGCGTTGCTGCAACTAGCTACCAAGCAAAAACATCAGGCAGAAAGAGTGCTGCAAGAACTGCTACCGTTGGCTACTGAAGACGCTTACCAGGATGACCCCTACTTAATACTGGCCATAGCTAATGCGTAAGTTTTAAACAGTATTGCAAACTGCGCCTTATATGCATATTAAGTGTGCATGTGAACCATTTAACATAGCAGTATATGCTCCGTGCACGATTACAGCGCCAACTAGCGTCCACAATTTTGTGGGCTCTGTCACATTGACATTTAGGTCGTATATTTTTGAAAAAATATCGAAATGAAAAAATAACAAATATTTTTGACTAGTAAATTGTTGTGATACCACGATTTGGGTGGAAAAAAGGTTTTGAAATCATTTTGGTCATTCAAATCAAATTAGGTAGGTCCAAAAAGTGTGTTTAATTTTGATTGTGTCAGGGTTTGTTTACTTCATTTATAGTTGTAGTTTTACAGTAAAACAAAAAGAAAAAGCTACTTTAATGGTTTCATTATATAACAGTAAATATATTTAAATTTTCCTGTATCGCTAGTAATAAATTAAATATCGTTTTCATATCGAAATGAGTATTGTTTTGAAGACCGGATTTGTGAGTGTTTCTCACAATATCAAATTCCAACCACAAACCGTATTTAAAGGAAAGTTGTTGGTATTGGCTGGACATGTCCGAGATGTAGAAGAATTAAGAACAAAACAAGGGCAGAGTTCAATAATTCACGCTCTCATCATAAGGCAAACATCTATTACTTTGCCACCTTACAAAACGGTTTTAAACGTAAGTAATTATTTTCGTTTGAACTTAATACTTAGTTTGATCGAGTTTTGATAGACGTAATATTCAAATATTAATTTGATTGCAGGTGAATACAGCACGAGTAGATAAAAATTAAAATGTATTATGTAGAATCGCTTTGCCATTGATAGATACATCTGATGACAGAGCCCACATTATTTCTACTTTTGACCACCATGAGCGCTGCGATAGATTATGTTACCCCCACCTAGTATTTCGCACCCAGCGAAGTCTGGCTAATTTTACTCGGTGGTATTAAAATAAGAAAATTCCGTAATTTAACCCAAATCTATAACGTTATTAAAACAATATAAATCACAAATAATATTCCGATGATTTTTTATAGGTATGTAAACTTGAAATTTTTTATGACATTCGTTTTTTATTTTACCTTTAGATACAACATCATAAAGCAACCAACACGGGCTAAGAATATTTTGAAACGAACAATTTCATCTATCCCTTGGTCGCCTGAAAACGCTGACGGTTTAGAACGGTAAGTGAAAATAGATTCACACCGGGCGTAATATCGTATGTATAAGAACAATATCAACTCCAGACGCTTGAGTCCATTGGAAGGAGGGCCAAGAAACTCATAGGATGACGATGACGATCTTTTGAATAATGAGCTGAAAAGCCTTGAACATAGATGGAAAATAGCAAGCCTAACCGTTTTTTTATAGTATACATTTCGGAGTGTGCAGCAGAATTGCACAGCCTTGTTTCGCCGTCCCCATTTTTTCACTGGACAAACAGACTTACGAATAGTGTGGTTGAAATACCAAAGAGTCGCACTAAGCGTTTTGGTTCTAATTTTGAAATCGTACCGATAAAGAGTTGCACTCTTTGCCTGAGTCTGTGTTTCCTGATAAATACAATTTAGGGGTCTTCAAGTCACTAACGAATAGGTATCTTCTAGGCAAGCGCGTTACGTCCTAGATCGCATCGTCGCTTACCATAAGGCGAGAAAGCGATCAAGCGCTTTCCTATTCACATTAAAAAAAACAGTATGTCCAAGTATGAAAACAAACAATAAATTTCAGGCTTTGTAGTATATTCTTGAAACCCCTTTGGCATTTTTAGAACAAATTGAAATCGTTTTTACCATAAATAATTTTTTAAATATTTACGTTAGACACATCAATATTCACATTAACCCCTTGTGGCAATACACAAGCATTTATGCTTGTATTACGAGTCCATAGACGAGGATCGAATTCTTTGCGCTTAGATAATTTCTGGAATTTTATTTAAGTTATAAATTTGATACTTAATTTATCGTGCAGGTGTTGGCTAGAAGTAGCAGAGAGCCAAGTGAACTCAGGCAGAATGGAAGCGGCGAAGGAACTCTTGACTAAAATCCTTAACCACAATAACTCGTGTGTCGCGGCTTACCAATATTTGGGTGAGTCAGAATTTATTTAATGCTATAAATTCTTTGCTGTGACGCTATGATCACTGTTGCTTTTTAGTATTAAACCGCAATGGTGATAGTATCGTTTATGGCAAATATTAGTAATAAAGTTTCTCATCTCCATATACTGAACTTTGAATATCCGCAATTTGCGTTTGTAAACACTCGAAATAAGCAACTCATCATAACATACGAATAGTGATAACATTTTATTTAAATACGTGATTTCTAAATGGCGAATTATGCAGTTTTAAGAATATTTATATTAAAAAATAAAAGTTTTTCGCGTTTAAAATGACTGTAAGGCAATCGATATACTTTTTATCAGCTATCTAAATGGAATAGATTCATACAGTCTATAAGTCGATACTGGGCTATAACGTCATTATTTGGTTTAGACAACGGACTGATTAAATGTCGAGTTGTCAGTAATTAAAAATTTATTTACATAATTTTTTTCACTAGGTTACCTCTCAGAAAAAGAGCAGAATTACAAAATTGCAGCTTACAACTATGATAACGCTTGGCAACATGGCGGAAAAACTGATCTTGCAGTTGGCTACAAACTCGCGCATTCCTATCTCAAACTTAAGAAATATCCTGAATGTATTGTCGTCTCCCGATACATACTCAAAGTCCATCCTGACTATCCGAAGATCAAGAAAGATATACTAGAAAAAGCCAAAGCTAACTTAAGGACCTAGCAACTAAGTTATTAAGTTAATTTTTGATTCTGTTATTAGTTCACTCATTTTATTCAATATCTAACAAGCACATTTGTTTCGTTATTTAAAAATTAACAAAGACGCACAAAAATGATGTTTTGTACGTTTATCACTCTCTCTGTACAATTATCATACGTTTTGTTATATTTTACACAACAGCTGTCACCATAGTAACCCCTTACTTTAATAATAAAATACAACTCAATGTATTATAATATAATTTGGATCACGTTATTAATGTTTCTTAAAAAATTATGTTTCATGTAGTTTTGTTATTACTTGCAGCATGATAAAAAAGTTGTTTCATTATAGCTGACTATTATACTTACTTACTTATTGTAACTAATATACAGATAATAATTCTTTTCACTCTGTCTTATCGGTGGGATAAGATTCGGAAAATCTTCCTCGTTGGGGCAAGTTAATAACACGCAATAATTTTAATCATAAGAACTTACGTCATCCTGGTGGTTAAAGCAATCAGTTTGAATAGTTTGTTTTGGAAATTTAAAATAAGTGACACAATTTCTTCATAGTTCCGGACATTCCACTCGTCAGTGGGAGTCGTGTAGTTCATTTAGAAAGTGCCTTATTTGTAAAAGGGCAACTTATGGTACATTTAAAAATTGAAGTACAATATATTGTTATGAATGCATAAATAAAACTGTTATTTACAACATGCATAAATATTTTATTTAACTCATTTGTGACCGTTGCGGCTTGCGCAATCAATAATCAATACTGTTTCACTAAACTACAATTCACTGTCGATTTACATCTAATCCTCTTTGTCTTCTTGTTCGAGGATTGTCTTAAAGCAGAATGGTTGGAAGATATACCCCAGACCGGAATAGAACTTGCTCATGAACTCCACCCTGGGGAAATAAGGAACAGCATATTAAAAAAAATACGAAATAAAAAGATTGTATTTTCTTAAACCTTGTAAAATTATGACAAGGTTTTCTTTTCAATGGGTTCTGATACTTTAAGTGTTGAGATGTCAATTAATATATTCATCTCGCTAGATGGCCTAAAATATAAATGGAAATAAGAAATAAGATATATTTCTAATTTTATAATATTTATATATTTTATGCATTTTCAATGCGATCTTATAAGATAAATTATTACAATAGAAAAATACTAGAAAAAATCGACTCGGGTCACAAGTGAATTCTCAGACGGGAAGCCTGAGAATTGCATAAAATATATAAAAATTATAAAACTAAAATGGCTGTTTCATCTTAATCGATTGACCAAACATTTGTAAAAATGTTTCTTTCGAATACGAGAGGATGTTCCTCTCATAGATGAAAAACGCTGGCCTACAGCGTAAAATCAGGAACGTACTAGAAGATTTCGACGAGTGTTCACAAGGCTCGGTAGCTCAATTGGAAGATATATTTCGAACTTAGAAGTGAGGAACAGTATTTTCCTTTTAATGGATGGCGATTGTGCAAAGCTAAATTACTCAGTAGTAAACAAGTAGTAAGTAGTTTCAAAAACAACTCTTAGTATCTGTGTGTATTATCTTTTTGTAATTGTAAGAGAGTTGTGCTATCGTTACCTCAATCAGAGTGTAATGTATGTAATCCTTTCGTTTTAACTTCGAAAACATACAAATTATAGTCCGAAAGTAAATAATTTTATTAAATTGCTGTCTTACACCGTCGACTGTCATATTAGTAAGTTAAATGATGGTTGAAATTAACTGAATATCTTGAAGCATCCATTTTCTTCGCAAAATTAATTTATAATTAATATGCCTTTCTACAAATAATTGGAACAATCGATAGAAACCTATTTAGCCTTAAAACAAAATCTAGCACTGGTAAATCCTTTCTTAATAAGTGTAATTAAAAGATGGTCTTACCAGTGCAATCGCAGGGTATGCAGGAAGGCGGACAGCCCCTCCATCATGACGAGAATGGCGAGCGTAAACAGTGCCCAGAAGCAGAAGGCAACGTACAGCTTCACCGCACCCACGTACCCGGTATCCTGCAGGCCGAATGACAGCACCATGCTCCACAGCACTTCAGATAACTCTGTCGAATTTAATTATTTAAATTAATACATAATAACATTTCTTAAATTCTTACCAATTAACCTAGCCCCCAAGTAGGCAATGTGACGCTTGTTATGAATACTAGGATAACATCCATACGTATATGTATCACATAAATAAATATAGAAATAAATTTAGATATCTATAATAAGAGGAACAAATATTCATTACTACCGGAACTCGAGTCCGTGATCGCTTAGCTTTACGAGTAAAGACTTGAGCGATGTGCATAAAGTTCTCATGTTGAGAGAAAGTTTGACTTTCCTGTTAAGATCGGTCCTTCTAATACAGATCACTCGTAACAGTACATCAATCTACCACAAAAGATCTAACTTTCTTGACCATGAGTGGAACTTTAATTTTAAAATCGGTTAAGTTGTTAAGTCATTTGTAAGTATTAGATAGTCCTCTTTACTATAAGGCTTAAATTCATAGACAAACTTACCGGCGTGAGCGAGCGACAACGCCCATAATCGAAGATAAGATGCTGTATGTGAAATAGTGCTGAGAACGTATTCGATAGTGTGAATGGCTTGATGGATCATGACTTCACTGAAGGGCTCTTCTTCGTGAGAGTGTTCGGCGGCTGGTTTGGCTTGCGGCTTCTGTTCAGCTTCACTGATGTCAGTTTGCTCTTGGAGCTCTATGCCTTGATTCACGCTGCCGTTTGAAGGTTCCGGCTGAAACGTGTTTTATATGTTATTGTGATCTATGCGATACCCGTGTCGCTTCTACCTCTTCTATTGCGAGGAGTTGTTTTTTGTTTGGCCGTGAGACAACTCTGGTAAAACCAGAGGTGGAGAAGCACGCATAACCTATTTCTCTGACAATGCTATCTGGTAGGGGATGGAAGATCCGTTATTGTAATTAAATAAGGCTATTCAAATCAAGAGGATGTCCAAATGCATCAGAGTTAAAACCTCCGTTCTTAACCATGAATGCTACAATGCCCTAGACGAGTTTTAATCTTCAGCTATATGTGTAGGAGGAGGAGTATGTTTACTGCATTTTTCTATAGAATTAACAATGAGACTTATAGACACAGGAATAGCATTTGCATACACTCGCACCGCGTCCAAGACTAACTTCCTTCTCGCACAATATTTTCACACAGTTAAACATACCCAACGCTATCTTATAGTAAAATAGAAATATTTTTATGTTACAAATAGTCAAGAGCTTTTTCACGTGTCCACATTGAGAGCAAACTGATGAAGTATGCTCACAAGCAAAGATATACAATCAACATAAAACAATGTTGCATTAAGTTGGTCTGAAATAAACTGCCAACAGTTATAAAAATTAGGTAATGTGATATAATATAGTTTTCAGTTGTACCTACATGGTCTTAAGCACCATGTCACCAAAAGGTAAGAAAAGTGACATTATTAAAATTACTATAGGAATGCGTGTTACATAACGACATTTTTTATTCCTTGCAATCAACAAAAAGTATTTCCTTTTTCATGGTAACCCAGTATAATTTCCGAATAGTGAGTCTTTTTTACTACAGGCAACATTAATATTTCCAACAACTCTCTAATAGTTTCATGTGACACCATGGTGTTACGTAAAACTTCCCAGCCCTCAATCTATTACCATATCCCTTTAACACTGACTGAACTTCAGGGTACGTAACTTGATATTATTGTCACAAGCATTATAGTTACGGACGTCACCTATAGTAAGTGCTATCTTAGTGTTAGAAACAGTTATTGACATTTAAATTACTCAAGAAGGACCAACCTTCACCTGTTTATTTTTCTTAGAAGCGGCGAGAAGATACAAAGGCTTTCCAAGCAGCATAACGGGTATGCAGCAGAGGGCGATGAGTACGAACACCCTCTGTATAGTTCCTTGACCTTCAAACATAAACTCCTTGCAGCCCAGTTCGGGCACATTGCTGGAGAACAGCATCATGTTGATGAACAGAATTAGGACTGACGGTGCACAACCCTGGTTGTACGCTTGCTCTAAAAATTGTAATGAAAAATATATTATATTATCAGCTGGATTGGGCCTCAATTCTGCTAGTAAAAGAATGTAAAAAACGAGTCTAATGGTGTTTCAAAAAATTGCTTTTTGATACAGTTCTTGTTATCTATACATCTATACATATAAATAAAATTGGAGTGTCTGTTTGTAATATTGACATAACCATTTTTTACTACATGCATATGAATATATATACGGTACATACACCAAAATAACATTTTTTACAATTTTAGTCTGTCTGTCTGTTTGTTCCGGCTAATCTCTGAAATGGCTGGACGCATTTTGACGGGACTTTTTTTGGCAGGTAGCTGATGTTATAAGGAGTAACTTAGGCTACTTTTATTTTAGAAAAATAATGTTGCAATATTCCACGCGGACGAAGTCGCGGGCGGCCGCTAATTTAAATATAAAATAAATGCATATGCATAACAATAACGAATTAACAAGCAAATATATTTAGTTTTCTATTTTGGTTTTACAAATATAGTAATAGAGACGTGATGATTATGCTAACATTTGCAGAATAGAGAATAACGGCCCTTGTCATATGTGCCCTAGTCAAATTATAATATAGCTCTAAATGTTATCGTTAACCTAGCTTATTCCACTATTTAGGTTGGAAATATCTTTAAAAATATATATATTTTTTATATAAAAGGCATAGCCATAAAGTGAAGTATTGGAATTTTTCGAGTTAATTTGAGCGTTAACGATCATTCAGCACTATTCTAGGCACATTCTTTAAAAACTAATTTCGTTTCAAATAAACTATATTCTACAAAAAATATTAGGATTTCTTCGAGATAAATTGTGACTTCATAAAACAAATTAAACTGGAACTTATTGTAAGCATAAATAGGTTTCAAAAAGGCTTACCTTCCGAGAAGGTGCTGTATGAAACCCATTTGTAGAACATCATGAACACCATGTATAAGAACAGCAGGCAAAGGAATACCACCTGTGGGATAAACTCCAGGAAGATAGAATAGCGACGTTTGAAAAAACTGAAAAGGAAAATAACAAATCGCTTGAACATATAGGTAGTGTTGGGTTCGAGTCTTTCGACCGTTTTTTGCAAAAAAACTCAAGTCTTGACCGGTCGACTCTTAAAAGAGCCTATTTAATAAGACTAAAGAATATTTGATTATATATGTATATATGTGTATGGTTGTGTGTGTGTGTGTGTGTTGTGTGTGTTTTATACATAAACATAGGCTTACCTACTTATATAAATAAAGAAATAATAATAATACGATAAGACTATTGTAATAAATTCAAAAAGTGCTCATTCAGTTTCATTATAAATGATAAAATGAATGGAGTTTATTTTATAAAACTTTTATTAGTATTCTTTACGTATCCACAATTTGTTATTCGTATATATACATATATTTTGAAACCGAACCTATCTCAAATTAGCAACAAATGTCGTAAGAAATTAGTCAGAAATTATTAAAAGCCAAACACTGTCCTCAACTGACTTTCCATTTCAAGTGCAAGACTTAAGGTTCAACTTCGATCGAAAACATTACATTTTGTGGCAGAATTTTGAAGCATAGACAAATAACGTTGATATGCTAATTTCAATGTGTAACAATGATCTGAGGCCCAACGGTGACTTGTTATTGCTATAAAAGGGCCAGAGTTGAAGAGAGACGCCACTATTTCACATATAGCGAGAGATGTGCCGATTATGACTTTGGCCGACTAGCCGACTACCCGATTAGTCGGTTGTAAAGTGGCCGACTAATCGGCCGACTAATCGGCCGACTAGTCGGCCAAGTAGATTACGGTTTCGGGGGATTCCATGACGCTTCTTTTACAGCTGTTTAGTTTATTTCGCATTGTTTCTTGATTTTTGATTTTGTACGGGTCAGAGCGGTGCTATTGTATAAAAAAAACATTTTTGTTTGAAAGTGTAAGAGCTTAATTAAAATTTAATAATGTCAAAAATAAAGTCTCGTTTAGATTTTTTTTAACAATGTTAGCAATGAAAAATGATAATTTCTTGTGGTGTGTAGGCAAAAAAGGCAAATACTACACGTATGAACCACCATATTGAGTACCAACATCCAACCCATCAGGGGTATCAACCTCAGTTAGGTTCTGCGATAAAATGTTGGACCACAGAATATTCCTCTCAGTCGCAAATCCAAGCAGAAGGACTATGATTTTATTTACGGTTTTTATTTAATGTAATTCGCCCCTACATACATTTTATTAATAAATACACACAAAGTAAGAAGCCGGATAGTCGGCGTTCTTTGCCGAATAGTCGCCGACCAGTCGCCGACTACGATAGTGGCCGGATAGTCGGCTTTACCGACTAGTCGGCACATCTCTAAAGCGATGTCTCACTTTGAAAATGGAAGTTACGTCGCGCTAAGAGATCATGGCAAGGCCTCAGGTATTGGTAACTTACTTGTAGTTGACGACGCTCATGCAAACTCCAAAAATCATGTGCACGACACCGAATATAATGGACAGTTTCATTTTGTACGAGTTCAGGAAAATGATCTTGTTGTCAGCAGTCTAGAAATAAAAAGAAAATTGATCAATTGAAACATTCATTTATACTAATTTAATCTAAAGCCGCGTTCACACTAAGCTATCAACTTTATTTAACCTTTTTCTTTTCCTTTATCTAAATAAAACGAATAATATTTGTATAATTTATATATAGTAGTTAGTTAGTTGTAAATTTATTTTAAGTAAGACAATTTTGAGAATAAATATACTGCTGTATATTATAAACACGTTTAAATAAAAATATATAAAGGAAAGTTCCCTACATATTATAATAGCATTTAGCCTATACAAAACTGTCGATATCTCCATTCGATTTTCAGCTTGGTCTAACACATAGAGTTCAGTATTGACTGAGAACATTTCATAGTTTTTTGTCTGCATAACAGCTACTTATGAACAGAGTACGAAATATTATTCAAAGAAGCAAGCCAAATCGATGATATGATATCGACTAAATGTCCTATTCGCTGAATCGCATTATATTTCGTATTGGAGCACGATGGTAGGATGATGGTCTAATGATTTAAATTATTATTTCATCTTTTCCTTCAAACCAAACCGTTCATAATGATTATTTATTGTGTGAGCGTTCATAGAGTTTACATTGAGCCTGCTCACATTCGAAGACTGATAACGGGCTTTCACGTGAACGCAGTCTATGCAAGTTTGATTTAAATTTCGATTAATATAAAAAGGCATTAAATTACCTGCCAAATGGGATCAATACCGATGAAATATGGAGTGTTGATGTACGACTCCCTAGGGTTCAAAGTGAGCGCAGCGTTGTTTATCATAGTTTCGTTATCGTACGGCACGAACCACGCCGAGCCAAATATGTTCATAGACTTCGAGAATATATCGTTGTAAACCAATCCAGTGTACATTGAGAAGCAGCCCATGAGTAGGATTATGTAACGGCCGGCGAAGAAGATGTTCCAGATTTCGTTGTTGGACTTTTTGGCTCCGAGGGAAACTTCCTTGGCGACCATCCAACCGCCGAAGAGGGCCATAATCATGCCGTGTCCCAAGTCGCCGAACATCACCGCGAAGAGGAAAGGGAATGTGATGATGGTATATAATGCTGTAAAATAAAGAAGTTATATTTTGAATGATTTTATGTTGAAGGGTGTGTAAGCGTTAAATATTAGAGTTCATTCGATTATTTGATTGTTTCGACATTTCGTAAGTATAGTCCTACATAGTCCTATGTATCCAGTCAGTAAAACTTATCATTACTTTCCATTTTATTTAGGCCAATCGACTGTTATATTCCAGAATAAAATAATGTGTAGAATAAAAAATAAAAATTATTACATCTTTTATAACTTTAATAGAACTAATAGAAGGTGCGGGCTTGATTTCTGCCTATACAAGATTTTTTTTTTCACAACGGTTTTAATTTAAACATGACAAAAAACTATTTAAAACCCCTTTAAAAAGATTCTGAAACTGGAACTATACGATCAATATTGCTAAATTATTTTACGCTTTTAGCAAATAATGCCTTTACTTCAAACAATTAGGTACCATGGTAAAGCTTAGCAGTCATGGGTCTAAACAATTTTTGCTAGAAGATGCGGCGCGACTTAAAATCCCGCCTATGGTAAATTAATAAAATAATAATTCACTAAGCTTAGTAACAGCATCGTTAGCGTTTTGCTAAACGATGCTGATTCCAGTCATGTTTACTGAAGTAGAAGTGAAAGAATTTGTGTTTTACAAAAATATAGTATTTACAATAATTACGAATAGAACGAGTTTGATTTGGTTCAAAATTGATACATTGATCGATGGGCTACGCTCTTAACGCCAAAACTGTATTGGTTATTGTAAAATAAACTTAATAGGCGAAGGCACAGTGATTAGCGCTTCCTGCCTATGATTATAGAGTATATACAGACAAACAGTTTTACTCCCAAGATACAGGACACGTTCTAGTTTGGGAGTTGGAGACCTGATTTGAAGACATTGTAAACCTTCGTAACCACATAATGCGTATTGTTGATGTTTTGTAATGTTATTGTTTTGTTTCAATAATTATTATTATTATTATAAAAAACTTTGGCAAGGGCTGGTCATTAGTTGGGTGTCCAAAGATTTTCCAAGCTCTTCCATGATTCCGTAGCACGTTAAGTTGTTAGTTCCGGTTATATCTGCAATCTTAATCACCTCCAATCCATACTGGAACCACTGTATCTTCCTACCTACAGTGTTTTATGTGTGATATTAATATCCTAATAAAAATGACACAAATAACGTTACCAGGATTGCACTCGCGGTAGGAGGCGACTCCGTACGAGTCGATAAGATTTTGGAAGCCCCGCGTGAACCGGTTGGTACGATTGAAAGTTGGCGGCTCCTCGTCCGTCTCGATGCAGTTTAGGAACGATGGGATAGAACTGCCGCACGCGTTCTGTACAACAAAAAACATTTTTATATTCCTATAATGATTGATTTGACGACCGTGCAACGGTAACGATCCTACCTTTAGCAGCAGCGGTCCTGGGATCGAACCCCGGAAGGGGCAGATATTTGTGTGATGGATACGAACATTTGTACCTGAGTCATGGGTAGGTATTTATATCTCTTTGAATATTACATATCTATGTAGGTACCATATATGTATCCGTTCTCTAGTATCCATAACACAAGCCTTACAGTACTTACTTTGGACTAGGCTAATTGGTGAGAATGTAAGAAATGTTTTTTTATATCGCTACGCCTTAACTACCTTCCTATTGATTTTTCTTCTCAATGGACAATATTTAATTTTTTAAACACCCTGTTTGTTTTAAAAAATAAAAAAGTTTAGTCAGTTTAGTTTATGTCAAGTTATTAGGTAATTGTCATATGAAAGTGACGTTTCTATGAGTGACAAAGGGAAAAAGAAATTCTGCCTAGTAATTTGCAATTTTTCAAACAATCATTAAACATGAAAATAGAAGTGCCAATATTTTAACGTATTTTACAGTTTAAAACACAATTGAACGACATGAAAAAGAGAATTTATGATTCTCAATCAGTGAACCAATAAATGTGTCATAATATTTAGGTAATATGAAAAAATATGACCAAGGATATGTATTTTGCAGCGCGAAGAGAGCAGTACTAATTTGTATTATCTCTACTATATAAAAGAAGGACTTTGTGGGTTTGTTACCATATATAGTTACCATAAGCCTAAGCATAACAGTTTTTATAATCAATTAACGTTACCATAGCAACGCGTGGCCGGGTTATACCAGCAACGCTTGGCCAGGTTAGCTAGTAAATTATAGAAGTAGGTACACATATGTAATTGATTATGGTCTGCGGTAGACCGCAATAATAGTCGTTAACCACTCACCAATTTGCAATAGGCCCGGAATTATAAACCTCTCTTTCTATGGCTTCCTTCCTTTCTTATTCAGTTTCAATTTGAATTTTTACTAAGATATTTTTTATACGAATTGTCATTAAATTTGAAATACTCACTGATCCATCAGCCAAAGCTTTTTGCACATTGGGCAAGTCTGCAGTTGGTACCCAGCATTCGCCGATCAAGCATTTCTTTGTGACGTCCATATTAAATAAATTGAGCGTGTGATAAATGGCCTTCATTTTGCGGACCATTATGGACCAGCTTGGTAACTCCTTGGCGACACTCACTAGGACTCGCTGGCGATGATCGCGAGTTTGATTCAGTACCTAAAAGTTTTATTTGTTAATTAGAAAATCTTAAAAAAACTATAAAAAAACACTAGTGTTAGTTCAGGATACAAGATGTTGACCTGGATAGCAAGAAGTTGTTAGTTCGAAGTACCAAAATTTCCTAGAGCTAGAGAGGTTCGTTTTTTTAATTGCATTAATTAGAAATGGAACCTGGGATTTCAGAGGCGACGCCACTTAAAATCGTCATGTAGTCACTCCATTGTAATTAGAATCACAAGATACTTAATTAACGACACACGCATACGCAATATCAAACATTTTATTAACACGTTCAATGCCACCGATTCGCAGGATATGCTGAAAAAAATGTTTAATTTTATAGACAAATTAAAAATAAGGAAAAATATTATAATATTAAATAGGTACGCTTAGGAAATTTAAATCGAAATGACAAAAAAGTGAATTTCTCGATTAATTTCAGTTAGGAGGTCTTGGCACTTCGCCGTCGATATTTAAAATGAAGAGTAAGAAAATTTTGATGAAAGATGTATATTAGAATGTTATATACATCTTTCAAAAGAATTACGTTTGCTTTTCTTTTAACCGAAGTTGCAATAACTCTCTAGCCATCCGAAACCACTGTTTATTTTGGAAAACTACGAATTTATAAAACGGCCGCAAGCAAAGGATCATACCAATAAAGTGCAACGCATTAAAAAAAACTACGCATTTAGAAACTCACCATGTTAAGATCCTCGAGCCTGGTACGGACACCTTTGACCATATCCTGGCGTTCGGAGTTGGACGGCGGACAAGGATAGAGCGACGCATGGAAACCAGCGCAGACTTTCTTGATGCGAGATTTGAGCTGCTCGCCTTGGAAGAATGCTACGAACACCGTCTTGTAGATTTCGTTACCCTAAATAGAATATAAAATTCATAAAATAAATTTTGAAACCACTAACAAAATGTGTTTAAAATAACATAAAAATTAAAATAAATAATTAAAATAATAAATGTTAATTAAGACGTGTAAGAATTTAAAGTAAATAAAGTCTCTACTATATTATTATTATGTCTCTGGAAACAAAATAATGGAAAACAAAAGAAGACAATTCAGTTCACAAGTATTAAAGTTTAAACTGTTTATATTTATTTATTTATATTTCACATCAAAAATACATAATTCATCACAGCAGCCAACGCAGATGACGAATATGACTAAAATTACCACAATTCATCAGATAAGTAATTAATTTTTTCTCAATTAAAAAGTCTGAATTTTTTACGACGAATAACTTCATGGTCTACGTTAAAAACCCGCTAATAAATGAAAAATATTCATGTAGCATCAAACCACCGTAAAATGTATCAAAAGTTGTAAGTTCTTTTACTTTTGTCGTCGTCATGTGCAGTCACTGTAGATAAAGTCAGTACAGATTGTTTTTAAACACGTGGCAAATACTTTATATTAATATTTTGAGATATTTTTTGGAAAATAAAATTCAGTTTTATAACCTACTATACATTAATAACAAATAACTCACTGTAGCAGGATCTTCTAGAGGTTTATCAAGGTCAGCGCGGCGTAAGAAGACGTTTCCGCGAGATATACGCCAGAGCATCCGTTCAAAGGCTGGCACTCGTTCGCGTTGAACGACGCCCGCTACGAATCCGAGGCGGCCTCGAGTTGCTTGCTGATGCCCCGCCTCATCAGAGATTAGGGATCTGGGGCAAATGTACTTTTCAATTATAAACAGTATTTTTTTAATAATATAAACAATGCGCTAAACACATAACTTAATTACCCCCTTTTAACTCTTAAATATTATGCACACACATATTATTTTTAATGTAATCATGACGTTTCGTCTCCTTTATAAGAGTCCTCCTCCTCTTTTGCTTTGAATTAGCGTCTTAATCTACGCGCTACCGACTGGAAATTCTGAGAAGCTGCACTGGGTAAGTCCTATTCTATTCGTACTAGTCTGTATTATGGAACAAAATCTATGCGGTTGGAGACAAGAGATATGTATATTATTAAGGTACGCTTTATTTTGTCAGAAGACCTGAGGATTTTATCTCTGTACTTTTTTGTGTTTATAAAAAAATATGGCAACACAAGTGCTTTAGCTTTAATTACAGTGAAGTGAATGACATCGTACGTCAACACAACCCAAGTGTCCCCCGCCGCGTTTAGGATCTTCTAGCAGATGGACGTTTATTATATATTATATTGTTATTGTAAATACTGTTGGCAAAATCTAGATATTAAGTTTGTAAATTTGTTTAATTATTTTATCATTTAACTTTTAATATTTCGACTGAAGGACTTTGTATCCATGGTCATGAAAAATAAAAAAAAAGCTTTAATTACTTAATTTGGGTTCAGAACAATGTATTTGGTGTTGTCTAATATTTATATATATTTCAATACTAGCTGACCCGACCACGCATTGATGTGTTATTAATTAAAATGAAACCTATCCTATGTCCTAAGTCGGAATAAATTTAGGAAAATGAAAAAAATCATCACAATCGGTTGAGTAGTTCATCGCAGTCAAACACTGTGACAGGGAGAATTTTATATATATATATATATATATATATATATATATATATATATATATATATATATATATAGAGACAATATAAGTGTTACATTTTGTAAGAACAAAATGTCTGCCTGAGCTTAGTAGGTACTATGCTCATAGTCATTTTGTATCGGAAACCGTAGATTTTCCATACACAAGCTATAATTATATTAAGAACGATTTTCTAAAAAAAACAATTGATCTAATCAATTATTTCAATGGTTACTACGACGTTATTTTGCAATCATATGGTCCTTCGAGACGGATTGCCCAATCAAACCTACTTGGTCAACGAGTCCATGCCGATTTCTTCCTGTGCTAGGAAGAAAGCTTCTGTCTTCTCTAGAACATGTCGTAGCTCAGTGAGCTCTAAATAGTTCTGTTTTAAGTTCACAGCATTGTGTGACAGCTCGAGGATTTCATTTTCAGTTTTCTCTAAATGCGCCTGTAAAAAATAAAATAATTTTAATGAGCTCAAAATATTTGTAGTTTTTGGAAGCGTAACATTTCATTCTAATACTAATACAGGAAAAACCTTTTGTTCTCTTAAAGCTCACTCGCAATACGACTGCGCAATAAATACTAACTAAAGCTCGTGAATCTTCGTGAGAGCGGCTATAAAGGTCACTATACTGACTTACAAACAGGAGGCAAATATCGGTGTCTGATTAATAGTACACCTACACTGTAGAATATACTTTGTGGCACCCACCTCAAGGTCGATAATCTCTCTTGGGTTGGGCGCGCGAGGCGGCTCCTTTACTGGAGGGACGTGCACGCCGTCTTTGTGGACCTCCACCTCGATATAGCGCAGTTTTCGCTCCATCTCGTCGCATCTTCGGACCTCGTTTACGAACTTACGTTGGAACGCGTTTACGTCCGGATTTAACTGTAAATAATAAAATAAAGTTAATTTTATGCTACACAATTTTGACGACACCATTAAGGATTCGCTCAGAGTCCTATACTGGAATCCTGGTAGGGTCCTATGTTTGTGCGATAAACATAAAAATTTTTTCCTAAGTTCCTACGTCAAGGTTGTAAAAATATTTTTATTTATGTATTATATCCATTATTTTGTATCCTTAGTACAAACTCTGCTTAGTTTGGACTTGGGGTGTCCACTTCAAAAAAATACCGATGTTTTTTTCGGTGCGATATATCGGAACTCTTTCGATGTATGGGTTAGAAACATCGATGTTTTCAAAAAATCGAGTAGTTTTTCTAACATTACATCACAAAGCTGTAGTCAGCCCTTTGACACTACATACAAACATCAATTTATATTTTTTTTTTTTCATTTTTGAACTAATTTCATGCAAGTGAGACTGGCGGGTTCTCTAATAACGTCTCCCGACTTTTACCAATTTTGAAACTTTATATTACATTCACAAATTTCATTTTACCTAAGTACCTACAATAATAATAAATTTAAAAACTATAATAAAGAAATAATTAAGTTAAAACTACTATGTCTAAACCTAAAAACTAAAAACCTTAAAAAATATAATATAATATCTAAAATATATTACTAAAAGGAGTCCCTTTAGGCAAGGTTCCAAAGATACTGGCAGCATTCCCCCTTTGAATAGCTAAACTAATTCTTTGTCCGAGGTAGCTGCCAGCTCTTCGGTCTCCTGTGATGTCGACTAACCTTTTTGATATTTCTTTATAAAGCCTCATTGCGCTAGGACCCCACGGTCCAAGGGTCTCGACACCAAATGGGACAAAATCATATTTGGAGCCTAGACCCCTGTATTTGCATGCTTTAGCTTTTTCAGCCGCTTCACATGCCGCACCAGCTCTGTTGTTGGTTCCATGTAGATGGGAAGGGGCCAGCGTGTCTGAACAGGTTGCATCCCATACCAGCACCCGGCCCATCTTCCATGAAATCAAACTCATACCGTCCGGTCTCTTGCCATCGTCTCTAGCAATACCAGTCGGCTCAAGTAGACTTGGCACGTTGACGGTGGCAAGGGACCGTCGTATGATATCGTTAAGTGCGGCATGTCTCGAGAAGCGGCCTGCACTTTTTTGGCATGACAGTCCGTGATGTCCTAGCTTGTCGACATCACTGCCACAGGGACATTTATGAGGAGCGCAGACCAGAACCCCAAGCCGTAGACAGGCTGCGATTCGGAGCGTGTCAGGCTCAAGAAATGTTCCTGTATTTGACGAAGGGTACGCGTGAAGCCAGTAACCGGCCTCATGCGCACCCACGGCCAAAAGCCTAGCACGCGCCGAACCTGTACTACAGCTTAAAAGATTGTCAAAAGTAAATTTACAGTTTATGTCGTCCCAGCTCCTCTGTGAATTTGGAGAATCTGGAAAATTTTGACCTGGGCATACAATTGAGAAAGCGTTTCTAGCTTCTTCTAAACCAGCAATCGCAAAGTTTGAAGGTTATGCCCTTAAAATTTTACTTATGAGATTTGCTGAACTATGGACAGAAGATAGGAAGGCTGGTAAAGCGACACTGGAAATTTTGCGAATCCCTAAACCACCATAACGGATGGGCAGGGATGCTTGGGTCCAAGATTGCTCGTTCAGCTGCATATTAGGAATCGATTCTAAGCTAATTTTGATTAAATCGTCTACTTGTGTCAAAAGATCTGGGTGATTCCAAAAGGAGCAGCAGCGGAGCACATACGTAGATTTTGGGGCGAAAAGACAAAATTTTAAGATGCAAAGTGCATAATGTGGGCTAATTTCGAGGAGACGGTAAGCAGAATTTTGAAATTTAGTAATTGAATTATTAAAATATTCAGAAATGGATTCATCAAAAATTGGAGAACCTAAAAGGTAAAGAGAATTACTGTTAACTATTTTAATATTTGGAGCTAAAATATCAAATTTTTGTTTTACATCGTTTAAATTTAAGTCGCAGTTATTTATAAAAAGTTCGCATTTGCTAAAATTAAGCTCCAAACCAATGGCTTCAAATTTATTTTTGATTAAAGAAAGGTCTGAAAACACAGTATCCACATCACCTCCTAGAGTTCCGTCGTCCAAATACCAAACGTTAAATTTAGAATTTAAATTTTTGATTATCGGATTTATAGCCAAACTAAAAATTGCAGGCCCAAGGGGATCACCCTGTTGATAACCTACTTCTGAGGACAGTTCATTAGAACGATATAACAATTTTGTTGGGTCAGCGTAACTGAGAAGAAGATAATTGTATATTTCCGGTATGTGTTGTTTTATTTCCGACAGCAGGGTATCCCTATTTACCGAATTTAATGCATTTTTGACATCAATTTTGAGCAATACGTCAGGCTGTCCGTAAGTTAGGAAAGAGCGTAGGGCATGGACGGCTGCCTCACACCCTCCTTTTACACCGAAGCCTAACTGTACGGGTTCAAATTCGGAATTTAAATTTGGTAAAATAAATCGAACAGCAATTTTGGAGGCCAGACGTCGTAGTGTAGATCCAACAGCAATTGGTCTCACCCCTCCGTCCTTTTTGGTGAGGGCAATGAGGTTCGCGCCGAAAAGAATGGGGACAATTTCTGGATTTACATTACCGGAATACATAAAGTTGATTAATTTAGTGATCGAATTAACAAGTTGCTCGCCTGCATCACCCACAGAATGCGATGTTAAGTCTTTCAAATGTTGGGGTGAGATTCCATCCAAACCTGCAGCCGAACCTGGTTTAAAAGATAAAATGGCAACCATAACATCTTTGTTTTGAATTTGAAGGCATGCTTGCCCTGCTGTTGGTGGGTCGAGAAAAAATGGGTTAACTGGAGCTGGAGGATGTTTTGTCCGTAAGGCCTGAAGGGTGTCAGGGGTATCTGGTGATAGCACGTCGTTGGAGAATAAAAGGCGAGCAGCACCTTTGAGATCTCCGTCACAGATTTTGTTTTCGATGAGTTTGTTGCGATTATGAGGTGCATCATGTTTGATTAAATGTGCAGGAGAAGGCGAGGAGCTTACAGCACAGTTATTCTTAATCTTTTGTGTACTAATTGTATACTACTCCTGCACCAGCGTTGTCTATGTCTGCACATCTATCGAGTGTGAATTCAAGGATACTTAATGTTCAAGAAATCTATATAACTAAGAAAATACAACTTTTCATGCAACCATTGCTGATTCAAATGTTGTTTATTAAAGAAACGCCATTTATGTGGATATTCTTTATTATTATGATTCCATGATATTTTTATAAGATTTCGGCTGCTTTTGTCTGAGTTTGAACAAAACAGGTTTGAAATATAAAATTGTCTACAAAATTATAAAAATAAACTTATTTTAAAAGAAATAGAAATGATTCTAGGTAATAGTTAAGAAATTAAATTGAGTTTTTATGAAATTAACTAGTTATCATTGAATCGATGTTTTATAAATAAATATCGATAAATCGAATATATCAATAGCTTTTTAAAACATCGGATAAGGGACGGGGCGGTGTAAACGATAAATATATATTTTTTATTAATTTTGGCGGTATTTCATACAAGGGATGTTGCGGATGCACTTTTTTTCACTTCCGCGGATGCGGATGCGGATGCGGATTTTAAGAGGCTCACATCCGCGGAAGCAGATGCGGATGCGGATCTGTACAAAAAACTTAATCCCTTCTTTATCTATACATAAAAATGTAATTGGAGTGTCGGTTTGTAATATTAAAATAACCGTTTTTCACTACATGCATATGAATATATATATATATATATATATATATATATATATATACGGTACATACACCAAAATAACATGTTTTACAATTTTTGTCTGTCTGTTTGTTCGGGCTAAACGCTAAAATGGCTGGACCGGTTTTGACGGGATTTTTATTGGCAGGTAGCTGATGTAATGAGGAGTAACTTAGGCTACTTTAATTTTAAAAAAAACCACCACCATGCCCTCACGTCGGGCGCCTCCCACCGCTTCTCCCACCAACGAATCAATATCACAAAGGCTGCCTATCGCGCGGGCTCACTAATTAAACAGGACTGACGTCCTGTAACCTGAGGTCCCTAGTCGTTCCGTTATGTTTCCATGAAATCTGTCATTCTCATTTCCTTCGCTCTTTCGGTACTTGGAGATATTGTTCGAGAAGCCAAGATGTCTTTCGTGTTTCTGTTAATCTTCAATATACCTAGGTAACACTGAAAATGTTTAGAAAATGAAAAAAGGCTTAATGTAGAAAGTTGCCAATACTCTTATTGTTTTTCGAAGTAATCTCAGTTCCTCTCTACACATCGTCGCATTCGATGGAACCACTGAGAAAAGCAGTGGGCCCATTCTTCCTTAGAGGTCTCTTCTATGGCATTTTCGTACGCTATCACCGCATCTTCAGGGCTCGTAAAGCGAATACCTCGAATTTTATCTTTAGTTCTTGGTAATAAATAAAAGTCGCAGGGCGCCAGGTCAGGACTGTATGGCGGATGACTCATTATCTCGACACCTGCCATAGTCAAATATTCAGCAGTCCGTTCTGCGGAGTGCGCTGAAGCATTGTCGTGATGAAGGAGGATCCTGCTTCGAGGGCGCTGCTGTCGAATTTTTTCTAAGACAACAGGCAAACAGCGATTGACATACCAGTCTGCAGAAACTGTCCTTCCATCTTCTAACACAACTGTCGGGAAACGACTTTTCTGACCAAAGAATGAGGCAATCATCTTTTTTCCTTGACTTCTTCCTTCCTTTACCTTAGTTAGGCGATCCTCGAAAGAAAACACCCACTGAGCTGATTGTCTTTTGGTTTTGGGTTCGTAGCAATATATCCAGCTTTCATCACCTGTGACGATGTCAAATACAGCATTTGAGTCACTGCCGTTGAACTTATCTAACATTTGGCGACACCAGTCCATGCGAAGGTATTTCTGGTCGTCGGTTAAAGTATGGGGAATCCATCTGGTACAAAGCTTCCTGACGCCTAAATGTTCGTGTAATATTTTTTGAACTTGACTCATACCAATGCCTAGGCTTGCCCGTATCTGCTGATAGGTCACTCTCTAATCATCCTCTATCATGCGTCGCACAGCACTGATGTTATCTTCAGTAGTCGCTGTTAAAGGACTTCCCTCACGTGGATCATCGTTGAGATTGCTACGTCCACGCTTAAACTCGTTAAACCAATCGTAAATAGTGGCACGAGATGGGGCTTCATTAAGAAATGCTAATAGCAGCCTATCATAGCTTTGTTGTTGAGTAAGTCCACAACGAAAGTCATAATAAATCATTGACCAAAAGTTTTCTCGCGTTAGGTTCATTTTCACTTGTAACAAGAGTTTTAGATTTGCCGCCAATTCAAAAAAACAAATCACAAATGAATGCAATATACTACATTAGGTTACCAAAGAGTTCTAAAATTGAAATTATAAAAAAGTTTTCATTAGCAATGTTTCTAACTGGTCAGTTCTCAACATTTTCAGTGGTACCCACGTATCATCTTTAATCTTTAACTCGGTCGACACGCCCCTCCCCTTTCTTTCTTGTCACGATCTGCTACACATCCGCATCCGCATCAGCTCCGCATCGATTTATGCGGATGCGGATGCAGATGCGGATGTCTAAATCGATGCGGATGTTCTGCATATGCGGATGCGGATGCGAATATTCGCAACATCCCTGTTTCATACTGCGATACTACGGTTTTCAAATATTGTAAATTGACTCTTTATAAGGGTCCATTTAACCCCGTTTCCGCTTTACGGGTATTTTTGTAACACTTGTATATATAAACAAACATATATCTAAAGTAAAAATACAAATTTACAAACTATAAATGAAATGAATCTTTATTACAATGATATAAGGTAGGTCCAACCGTCAAAAGTAGCTAATGTGCTGTCGACTATATATACAATGAAATGTAGTGCTATTTCCTCTCTTGACCTACTCTTAAATTTTAGTGCAACGCGGTTAGTCATTTACAATGAAAACATTGTTCTCGTATAATTCCAGCAATTTATTCAAAAATAAAAGTAACATTGTATAGTACAATTTATAATACTTTCGTGTCGATAATCAAATCACGAAACTATGTCAGAGTTTAACATTTTTGTAGTGTTTTTCTTAGACTTGGTTTATACTGATTGAATATATACACAGAGTATGTTCTGTGTTACGGACCGATCCAAAAATATACCTGCTTTTAATCTTTAACTCTGAGGAGTTAACGTGACTTGAACCCACAACTTCTCACTTTGCGAACCTAAACAGACCTGTCGAGTTTTTCCAAATATTTTTTAAGCTAATTTGTATACTAGCGTTTTCTCTTCGTGTTCTACTAGCAATAACATTCATTCTAATACTACATCTGGTGCCTCAATAACAAATAAAATAATGACTTTTAACTTCCTTAACTGTGTATCGGCTGAAAGTCCAACCTATTTATTTTTTTATACCAGCAGAGATTATTCGACATTAAATCTGTAAATTAATTTAAATTAGGTAATAGGTTACATTACTTTACCCTAACATTAACACAGACACGGTTCCTAAGAGCGTATTGTAGTAATAGGTGGTATGAAATTTTTCCAATCAACAGTACTCTGATAAAATTCACCATTATTAATAAATTCGGACTAAGTATATTTAGTAGGTTTTGTGTCTGTCCGTACAATCAGATACCACAAACAAATTAGTGACAATAAATCATAGATTAACATTATATAAGCTCTTTTCAAGTGCTACTATTTTTACCACGTTTTTCTTATCTCACTTTTCTTATTTGTTTGTCTGTCCGGGCAAAATCTTGCAACTTAAATTTGAGGCACTTTCCGATAAGCTAGAAAGCTGAAACTTTCAGGATAGTTCAGAACCCGATGAAAATGCACTCTAAAGCAACTTTCAACTTTCCAGATGCACTTTCAGGTCCACTTTCGGCAACTTTCACTTTTGTATGGGGCTTATCCGATTGTTGCGTAACACATGGTTACTTCGTTGAGTTAATAATTAAAAAGAATAAAATAATTATACTAGATTTAAAAAATCTAAAAATCCCACGTTTTTCAATGTCCTAAAAAGAATAAAATAACCCTGCGGGGCAAAGCGAGGGGCCACTCAAAACGTGGGGGCGCATCTTTACAATAATCGGCATCAATGCATGTCATTCATCTCTTTAAAATCTCCTCTTAGTAATATGCGCCCCCACGTTTTGAGTGGCCCCTCGCTTTGCCCCGCAGGGTTATTTTATTCTTTTTAGGACATTGAAAAACGTGGGATTTTTAGATTTTTTAAATCTAGTATAATTATTACAAGTATAAATATGCAATGAGGACATTCAACCAAATCTATGTCAATTCACTCATTATTTATAAATAAGTTGGAACACCAAACGAATTGAGTAATAATAATGACAACATTAATTTTTTTGTAACCACGTTTTAATTATAGTAATAAAAATATGATGTGTCATAAAAATATGATAACTGTTATTATATCGTACGACTGCCTATAAAAGAGTGTAACATTTTCAAAGTTCAGTAAATCAGTTTTTAATATTTAATCTATTATAATCTATACATATAAATAAAATTGGAGTGCCTGTTTGTAATATTGAAATAACCTTTTTTTACTACATGCATATGAATATATATATGATACATACACTAAAATAACTTTGTTTACAATTTTTGTCTGTCTGTCTGTTTGTTCCGGCTAACCTCTGAAATGGCTGGACCGATTTTGACGGGACTTTTATTGGCAGGTAACTGATGTAATAAGGAGTAACTTAGGCTACTTCATTTTAGAAAAATTCTTCAAAATTACTGTGCCACAGCAACGCGTGGCTAGGTCAGCTAGTAATTAATATAATAAATGTGGACTGGTAAGAACTATACTAAGTAACTGTTAGATGATGGGGTTAAAATGAAACATCACTACTTATTTGACTTTAAAGAATTGTACCCCTATATTTACAGAAAATTCCACAAGGAACGAACTGTACGTGAGCAATCTCTTAACACTATGGAGGCGAGCGGAAGGCTAACTGAACTAAACAATAGCTCATGTTCAATAAATTTTTGTACTCTAGCTTATCAAACGCGTTCCAAGAACAACTAATGTAAACAAACCAATAGTAACCATACATACCACAAATTCATTAAGAAAATCCATAAACAACAGGAAGCCTATACTATTCTAGAATTTCTAGTTCTATTTCAAGAGGAACATAAAATTTGATAACAAAGAACCTATATTTAAGTATGATTGGAAGTGGCAGTTACTAAATATATCCTGTACCATGAATAATTGACAATATTCTATTTTTCGAACACCCTGTTTTTATTTATTAATAAAGTGACTGTTTTGTATTTTTAGGGTTCCATACCCAAAGGGTAAAACGGGTTATTAAGATTTCGCTGTCCATCCGTCAGTCTGTCTGTCCGTCTGTCATCAGACTGTATCTCATAAACCGTGATAGTGAGACAGTTGAAAATTTCACAGATAATATATTTCTGTTGCTGCTATAACAACAAATACTAAAAAAAATACTTAAATAAAAGTTTGTACAGAACCCTTGGTGCGCAAGTCTGCCTCGCACTTGGCCGGTTTTATTTTTCATTGATATGTTTAATATGACAAAATATATTTTCTGTAACTACAAAGAAAATCTTTAAATGACACTAGTTCAAAGGAAGATAATCTTATTCTCTTTATTTTTTCAGACTAAAATGTAACTTAATTGTAAACTTCTTTAAATGCTCTTTAATTTCTTAACAATCAGTTTCCTTTTTTAAAGTATTTTAACCTGAAAGTTTGTATGAAAGCTGGCGGTGGCGATAACGCTCTTAAGAGTTCAAGAAAAAAAAAATAGTTTAATTTATAAAAAAAATGGATAACTAAGCACGTATGCTCACAAAAACTGACTCTTGATAAATAGATATGGCTATTCTACGTCGTTTGCTTCTACATCAAAAACACTGCAGTGGACGGAAATAGTTATCTACATTTCCGCGACTCAAAAAGTACACATTGATTATGATTATAGACATTTTCGTAATACGTCGTACACAATTTACCTATAGGTGTGGTATGGTTATGGAGTGATAGGCTGTAGACAAACTTTACCTTAGATTGTTTCGAATAAAATAAATAAATAAATTTCGCCATTATCTCTAGATTTCATGTAATCACTGAATATTTTCAAGTCCCTCGTTGAGTTTCGGTCTGTTTATACATATTGCAGATCTACAACATATAGTATATAACAACTAAACATATAAGTACTTCTAGTAATTTTCATACAGCTTTCACAAAGTAATAAACACACTTTTTTACTGGTGCGGTTTACTTATATAAATCATATCGTATTAATTAGTAGCAAGTTTGGCGCTAGTTTATCGTTTTAACTTAAAATTTTTGTCTCGTAAATTAAGTCTGAATTGAGAAAAAATCTGCTCCCCATCTCGTAACCTTTATTTTGTCTACTATACTCGTAAATATAATGAATTGAAAGTTACCTGTCTATTGACATTATCTATGCAAAAACTAAACGAGCCGTTTATATGAATAAAAAATATTTAATCAGTATTAAACAGACCAATATTGTAGTTATAGTATACTGCTACGCTTTTCTCATTCATGGCCGTCACACACAGTCATGCATCAACGACAAAACCGGTCCACTCTGGGCAACAGACACTGGATTGGGACATCGCAGATAGGCTTCGATGCCAATAAAAACAAATTTAGACCGGAAGAAAGGTTCGTGATTCGGCTGTGGTCGAATGCGATTACATTTAAAAACGGCGGAGTTTTTAGAGCTAGCGAGTTTGTTAACGGTATTTTTGGTAGTTTTGTTAGATTTGGTGCGATGAATAAGCTTTAGCTATATTTTTGAGATAGAAGCGTGATTTTATAAGGAATGTTGATATTAAGAAACCGTGTGTGACGTCTTTATATCCAAGGTACTTGGTTTCGAAATGTTATGAAAACATTTCCATGGTGCTTCTAACTAATTACTGTAACAAAAAGTTCTTGAGATAAAGAACAGATATTTATACCTAAAAACAATTGAAAACTAAATGCTCGCACTTGATAAATAAAAATAAAATAAATCATGTTAAGTCTAAGATTTGGGACAACATTTGTTTCGTAATGATCTCTATTAAAATAGTATAAAAACTGTACATTTCAGCAAACAAAAATGAATTATTAAAAACTATTTAAAATTCGCAGATTAGTATTTAAAACAAACAGTAATTTTGAAAAACTCCTCCTAGTTTTAAATCGGTAAAAATATCGGTTTTTTTAAGTTGATTAGCAATATATTAATACACACATTTCTTTTTTTCTTTTTTGCATAATCGTATTTTTGTAACATTCATGTACAGTAACATCTTATCAATATACCTAAAAATGGCAAACCGTAACGAATTTTCATTTGTAAGTCCAATCTATAGACGATTTTTATGAAATGTTTTTCGTATCTACAAATTGCCGCCATAATAATGTCAGATCTTAGTTAAAAAGACGACATTATCTACAATAGCAAATAACATACCCGATAAAACTACATCTACAAAGTTTTGTTCACATATTTGTACATCCCAAAGTAAATATAAAAATTAGATAAGTAAATTTGAAGATTTATAGTGGTTAACATCGTTACGAATAAATAATACGTACACGATAATATTAAATTTCGAAGGAGGCCTCCTGAGCTACTTTTAGAAAAAATACCATTTAGTTCTCAGATAGGAAAAACGAAATACAGGAGCAGTATTTCAGGTACAGCTGATGTTTTGTAGACATAGAGACATTTATACCAATAAAAGCTTTAATTTAACAGAATCCAAATTCCAATCGGTAACATGTCAGAGTTGGAAGGATTGGCCAATGTATAGGGCTTATAATTATCAAAGTTCTAATGATAACAACGGTGACTGTAACGCTTGATGAAGCCAACGGGTCATTAACTCGAAAAAAAAGTCGATAGAGACAGTCAATACTCCCGTCTGTTAACCATTGATCGAAAGAGATTGTTTTGCTTTACTATACTCAAAATTGACACCCTGAGGCTTTTACCTAACGGACGGTAGAATACTACATCAGTCAACCTATAAACTTCCCCCAATCGATTTTCAACTGAAATATATAGGTATGCAATACATATCTTTTCAAAATCGACTTATTTTCCGCCTTTAAAATGTAATGTTTTGGAATTGATACTGTTTAATATAGGTGTTAATATTATATATCTTTTAATTATTGATTTTTTTTACAATCTTTTGTTATAGAATATTTTATTAAGCCTGCCTCTTTGAAGCAAAGTTCCGAAAGACAAGCGGCGAATATGTTTTTCAAGAGGAAAACTCTCCGAATTTATTCATAACACATGAATGTCAAACCAGCCTCCCAAAAAGAAGTAGACCCTGAGAAACTTTAAACGGTAGTAAGTAAGAAAAACCAGCTGCTGTATCGTCCAATGCAGTTTGGTAATCAGTCAGTATTAGGGTCCGTTTCCACAGTTGATAAACTCAAATATTTTCATAATATAAAAGAAAGAATTTTATAAGTAAAGAACAAAATCGAAGTACGAATATTGAACAAAAATATAATGTAAGCATTAAAATGGCGGTTTCCTTGTTAAACAGATAAGTTATTGCCCCAACAGCTTTCGCCTCACAATTAGAATTACTTCGAATCATTAATTCTAGCAATATCTATCATTATTTAATGTTTATGTTTTTGCAAAAGCACTTTCAAAAATCAACAAATGCATATAAAGGAGCAATCATCTAATTATCGAACATCGAATGTATGACTTGACTCAGAGCAATCATACAACTTCCGTGCCATATGAACAAATAATTTTACATTTCTTGATATGAATTTCTAAAATTTTCATAAAAATCAGTTTAGGCCAACTTTCAACTTTTTTTCAAGGCAACTTTAAGTCATCAAAAGTCTTAAAAACGATCTTCTATAGTTAGTTATTCTTTAAATAATACTTTGTACATAAACGTTAAAAACTATTTTGAAATCAGAGACAGACACTTTTTTATGTATTAGTTATCTAAATTTTAGAGATTTATATACTTAGAAAGTATAATAATGTTGCCTCAAGCAATAATTTGTTTCTAAAACTCTTGTTTTAGTTTAACAAGATTTAACTGCTGCATCTTTGACATTAAAATTCCATAAGCAAAAGGATGGTTATTTTAAACTTAATAAAGGAAACATTCTAGAGAATCTTATTTTTTTTAGGATCTTCGTGTGCTTATATGAGACCAATAGTAGTAATAAAATATATATATATATAGAACTATACATACAGTACCTTTAATAAAACGTGTCTTCTACTTGACGTGCATCAGACAAAAATTGCCGTAGGAAAGAAGCTGACCTTGTAACCTTCCTACCATCGTGCCTCTACTCGATCACCTTTGCATTTTTAGTTTTTAATAGGTGTGCCACCCGTCAGATAAAAAGTCGCCGTGAATGCCATTCTTGCTACTGATCATTTTATTACTGTAGTTTACTAACAGCGGAAAACTGCAATTTGATGAGACGTACCGACCTTCTACGTGAGATGACTTAGAACTACATTTGAAGCGGCAGTTAAATGGCATGAATCAAATTTTAAACATTAGGGACAGATTTATATTTTTTATATATTTTATGCATTTTTCAATGCGATCTTATAAGATAAATTATTATAATAGATAAATAATAAATCTAAAATGGCTGTTTCATCTTAATCGATTGACCAAACATTTGTAAAAATGTTACTTTCGAATACGAGAGGATCTTCCTCTCATTGATGAAACAACGCTGGCCTACAGCGTAAAATCAGGAAGGTACTAGAAAATTTCGACGAGTGTTCGCAAGGCTCGGTAGCTCAATTGGGAGAGCATTGGACCGGATTTCCAAAGGTTGCGGGTTCGATTCCCGCCTGAGATTCACTTGTGACCCGAGTCGATTTTTTCTAGTATTTTTCTATTATAATAATTAGGGACAGATTTAATAACTGCCTAAACCAATATTGTGTTCTAAAATCAAAAGTAACTACTATAATACAAACACTCAGTCACCGTAACCCTAATATAGAGTGTGTAACGAATTCGCGACCTTATGTAATCAGCCTAAAATACATTTTTTGCTTTACAATTGATCACGCGCAAATAGCGAAACCAATTTACATTTCTTTTGTTGCATTTGACGACAGAATTCAATGGAATGCACGTCGTTGATAATTCAATATCGATAGCAATCACAATAGTTAAATCGACATTAATAATACTAAACCAACTGTATTGATATTCACTAAAAGTGCTTTACTAGCTAAGTAACACTACTTATAAATGATAGCAATTAAGTTGATACCATATCTAAAGAAAATAATTAACCGAAATTAAATGCGTTTGTCCAATTTGATTTAATGGCAAGACTAGGTATTAAGAATGTCCTTATATGATTCAGAGCTCACGACGGACTACTATTTAAGCTGCTTATTATCCTATTTTAAACTGTATTTATTAATATTTTGTACTATTGGCCTCCTAATTGAGCTTAAGTCAACCAACGCTATGGGAAATGGGTTAGAATAACTTCTCGTATAAAATTGATAACCTTGAATATAAAGGGAATTACTTCCCCGTACCTCACTGCTCTCAGTACCCCACTAGATGCAAGACTGCTTGAGTTTCAAGGTGAAGTCACGTCTCGACCATTAAAGGTCGCAAGAAGCTAATATATGCAAATGACCCAAAATCGCTCTGCATTAAATGCTTATATTCCGCAGCAGACTCATACAAGCTGATGATGATTATAAATAGAGTTAAGTGTAAAGTTTACAGCACAGTGTTCGATCTGTAGCTCATCAAACTACGGAAGTATTTAAAACCGAAATTAAATAAAATTGCACATTATCATAATTGTGTATTTATATCGTATATATCGTATTTGTCAATATTATCATAACTGTTATTGTGTAACAGTCTGTGAGTACAGTTACCTCGTCTACACTTAATATTATAAAGAGGAAAGATTTGTATTTTTGTATGTTTGCAATGAATAAACTCAAAAACGACTAAGCCGATTTCAAAATTTCTTTCACCATTGGAAAGCTACATTCACGCTGAGTAACATAGGCTATATTTAATGCTAGAAAGAAATTAAAGAATTTTGTCCACCGGTGCGAAGCCGGGAATAGGGAAAAAATTACTGAGGACGACGCAAGTGTTATCTATGTTGGCGCAAAAATTGCACAAATTAAGGTATTTAATCGAGAAAAAGAAGTAATGCGTATGTACTCACGTCTCTGAATTGTACTGTGCCGGCTTCTCCCAGCTCTGAGACCGAGGTGTACGCTGCCTCTGGTTGAATGAAGAGCTGGCACAGGGCCATCTCTTCGCTCCTGAACATCGCCCCCATCCTGCGTCCTTTTTATGGCACGCCCGTTCTGTAACAAAATTTGTTTTTAATTTTGACTATTTCGTCATCATGGAAGGTTATATTCGATAATTTATACATACTACGATAAGAAACACTTTTCACTTTCCAAGTTATGGGTGGTTTGCGTAGTTTATTCAAAAGTACTACGGGAAATCTTGGATAGCTTTAAAAAAAGGAGCCGGATTTCAGCAGGAACCTTTTTCCTTTTTCTATTTCATTGTATATTATCTGTACAGTTGAATGATGAATGGAAATAATTCTCTTTGCATTGTAAATAAATATGTAGTGACAACAAGTTTCATCACATAATCAGGTAATCAACAAAGGAAATCATGGAAATAGTATTAAGAGACAAACAATTGCCAAGCAATGTATTGATTATATTAAATTTATACATAGAAAAAAGTCGTATCATACAATAATTACATCATTAATTGTACGTATAAATACTAAATTAATGAAAAGAAAAACTTTTAACACTAAGAAACTAACCCATGCTTATCCACGAGCATAACTGTCAAGCAATCATAACTTAAACATATCTAGGGTATAAGGGTAGAGATAAATTTTTCAATACTTTGTAAATTTCAATTCAGTAGTCCTAAAATTTAGGTATTTTTAAATAAGTCTAAATTGGAATGAAACATAACATTTATCATTTATATTAATATTTAAGTATAGTGCAGTTGCGGAGAGTTCTATCAATCAATCCATTTTTTCGTAGGAACCAAACGATAGCGTATTTTAAATTATCACTAGCGCCATCGAGCGTCAGCGGTTTGCAAAAGATAAGTAAAAACGCCATTTTAAATGTGTATTTTTGAAATAAAAAATTAATATATATACAAGAAACACATCATGAAACACTGATATCTAAACCCTTTTAAGAAACACGTGTGAGTGCAACTTATTTAATGATAATAAATATTTATTGTTGTATAGCTTATGTAGATTTAATTAATATCATACAATACAGAACTATCATTATATAATATATAATTATAAGATATCGTTGCATGAAATTTCAAAAAGTAGGTAATAAAACACAAACACTTAATGCTGTAAAATGTGTAAGAATATTTAAATGGCGTTATACGAAGGTAAATAAGTAGTATTCTTTCGTAAAAATTATGTAATTATGCACTTACCTTGAAAGCAATGAAACCATTATTACGACAGCGACATAAGGAAAATAAATGATAATCAGCGATTTATTTTTTTACTTCAACAAGTGCACTGCACACCGCTAATCGCTTGCATAGCAAAACTAATTTTAATATGGTAGGTATATGTATGCAATTGGTGGTATTATAAGTTTTTAACTTTTATGGCTCATTTATAACAAAGCATAACACTATAAGAAACATGAAATAAATAAAATAAATAAATATTTCTAACATTCACACCAATTAGCCTAGCCCAAAGTAAGCACTGTAAGGCTTGTGTTATGGATACTAGGGTAACGGATAGACATACATATATGATACATAGATATGTAGGTAATGTTCATAGAAACATATATAAACACCCATGACTAAGGTACAAATGCTCGTATTCATCAAACAAACATCTGCCCCTTCCGGGATTCGAACCCAGGACCGTCGGTGCGAAAGGCAGGATCGCTACCGTTGCACCAAACGGTCGTCGCATGAAATGTTAGTGAAATTAAGTATGTAGTCATAATCTTTGACTCTAGCGGACCACTGAAACCGGGATAAACGGTTAGGATATTTGTTTTTAACTGATCACCTAGACGAGAAAAGCATCCCGTGTGGTTGGTTGGTAACAATTTTTGTTATTAACTGATCACCAGCTGTGTCGTTAAATATATTTTATGAGAGTACGACAATAATAATGTTGTTAAGCTCTATAATAACAAGATTGGAGTGCTTTTTAAGACTGAGTCTATATTAAAATGAGACAAAACTCAGTGCAACTGGAGCTCTGAAATAATTATTTCAGACTTGATGTCACTCATAAAAATTTTAACAATGCACAACTTGTAGTCAGCTAAGAACAAAGTTCCTAACCGACGCGACGACCCGAGCGGATATTATCAGTGGTCCGTTAGGATCTGCCCGTAACAATGAGGATACATACATAGGTTTAACTTAGGTATTGTAATTCTTAATTGAGATAATTTTTTGCATACCTTACTTGTACGAAAAACGAAACGAATTGATTAACGAATTATAAGATACCTATCATAATACGGTGGCTTACAAGAATGATTTAAATTTATTTGTTATACTTGTATAACAATCCCATTAGCACGATTGCTGATAAATGTGCAACCAGCATCTGTTTTTTTGAAGTTTACTTATTAAGAATTTATTTTCATATACGCCGCCCGGTGTGAAAAAATATGAAGTGTATTTGGAATGACAGCGTTACGTTTTCTGATGTGCAATCTATCTTGCGGACCTTTCACTTTTATTTTGAAGATTTGTTTTATTATTTTCTGTGCCTGTTCAAAGAAAATCGTTCTTGAGGAGTAAACTCCAGTAGTGCGTCGTAGCTGATACACATTTATTCCTCAGGTTTATACGTAAAGTCTAATTTGTCCTATTTTGTAAACAATCTTGACACAACTTTTTAACAAAATTACCCATTTAAAAATAAAATAATAACAAAGTCAATAATCTATTACAATAAATCGTTATTATAGACTGAAACCTATTGAATCTAGTTATCAGTTGATTTTTAATGCTGCATTTTCAATAAAAAGGAGTGCCTAGATTGTTTACCAAATAGGACAAGTAAGGATGAATAGACTGTACAGACTTTTGAGAGATTTTATATTTTACGAGTTTTGCTTAATATTGTTAACGTACTTAACTTGGTTGAGTACATTTGTATTCGCCTTATCTGTTAACGTACCAAAATATAAAATGAAATAAAAAAATACTCTAAATGGAATCGATGGTTAAAAATTTGGACCTGCCAAATAAATGAACACTAAAGAAATTATTTAATTAGGAAAACTAGATGCAAATCTTAATATATATAAATTACGTGTCACGTTGTTTGCCCGCGATGAACTCTCAAACTAATTAATCGATTTTGATCAAACTTCGTATCTATCTGTTATTTGATCTAACTTAAAAGATAGGATAGGTTTTATTTTAATTTATAACACAGCAACGCGTGGCTGGGTCAGCTAGTATAATATAATGATTTGAACTACATACAAAGGGGCTTTCTTCACTTTCGGATAATAAAAATAATATCAACACGACACTGATCATGGCGTGCATATCCCAGGGAACGAAGAGAAGGCTTTATTAACACCTTGGCATCTGGACACATGTCGGCATTTCTTTAAGAACAATTATAACGACAAAATCGTTCGGGGCCACATCTGATCGAATCGGTAATATTTATATGTGAAGTGCCTTCTAAGTAGTACGAGGTTGAGCAATGATTGTCAATTGCGAAAGTTATCTGTGATTACTTGACGTGATGTCATTGAAGAACGAGGTGCGAATGAGGACTGGGCGGAGAATGTTGTCATAGTAAATGCATCTATTTAATCTTTGAGTCTGAATAATATGAAGCCATAATGATTTCGATACCAAATTTTAATAGATACCTTTTAATGATTTTTTAAGGGAGTCATATCATTTTTTTTACATCTTTGGTAATAAATAAATAAAAGTAATATATATAATCTCAACTTTCCTTATGTAAATAATAATGTTTATTACAAGAGTGCTTTTATATATGGCTCTAAAGTTTATAATCATTTGCCTTCCGATATTAAAGCATTAGATGGTCCTAAAAAACGGAATTTAAAAAGCTGGTTATTTATACTTTGCATGAATACATCGATTTGAACACAGTTTGAGAGTGTGTGCACTTTTTTAATCGTAATTTTAATTAATGTTGCATGCTTGTTTAGGTAAACTGTGGATACTAATAACCTGTAATACAGTTTTAAGCAATAAATTTATTCTGATTCTGATTATAAATGAAGATGAAATGTATTTAAAATCAATGTACTTGCAACGCTGGTGATGATATACCAGTTAACCATAGATATATAACATACGGATTTAGTTAACAGTTTTCTGTTCGTTTATTTTAATTTTTTTATGACCAATGAGAATGAAATTATTTCTTGGTTTAAATACATAGTTAAGTACATTAGTTAGTTAGTTCCGAAAAAATATTCAGTTTGCTCACAAACTGCAAAAAGAAACATGTAAAAAAAATAAAGATCTCAAATATTCCGATTTTAAATTTTGTATTCATTTTTGTTTTTGTAAAATAAAATAAATAAATAAATATTTCTTACATTCATACCAATTAGCCTAGCCCGAAGTAAGCACTGTAAGGCTTGTGTTATGTTATGGATACTAGGGTAACGGATAAACATACATATATGATACATACATAATATTCATAGAAATATATATAAACACCCATGACTCAGGTACAAATGCTCGTATTCATCATACAAACATCTGCCCCTTCCGGGATTGGAACCCAGGACCTTCGGTGCGAAAGGCAGGATCGCTACCGTTGCATCAAACGGTCGTCACTAATACTTTATTAATCGGAAATAAAAAAGGATCGCAAACCATAACGTTCACAAAAAGATTTGATACCAGTTTACTGATTTAAGTTTAATTAAGTATGAACCGCGGTAGCATTTAGTTTCCACCTAATCGGACCACGCGTGGTTAGTCATAGCAAAATGCTACAATCGTCATCCAACCATCATGTCAAGGTCATAGTCATCGAAACAAAAAGTCATCTCCCTCGCCGAGCACTCGGTGGAGCAGGAATTACTGTTTTCGCGGTCAATCACAAGGCCGACGTTTTTTACCGTTTAGCCGTTACAGTTTTTATGCTAAATTTTAGCCAATCTTTCTCCTCGACAATAGACGGCTGTATTGTTAAATAACAATTATGTCGCACAAAAACTGCAGGAAGTTAGCGTTACAAAAGACGCAAACCAAATAAACGCCAAAATCTTTGCTTAAATATTTAAAAAAAATCGTTTAATAGCTAGTTTTTAAAATATTATCGGCAAAGATTGCTCATGAAAGAATCTTCAATTTTAATAAATAGCTGCAATTATACTGAGAGCTAATTCTCTAAACAATTACTACAATAATGAAGGCTATTAGCTTTACAGAAGAATAATTAAGGTAGTTTTCAAATTTACTTAAAAGAACGTTTATTTACTGAGGCAAGAAGTACCTAGATATTTTTCATGTGTGGTCTACGTTCGATAATTCCACGTAGTCGTCCATTTGGCTTCGATTTATCAATCCCTTGGCTAATGGTTAGCCATAGTCGGTCGGCTACTAATTGATTATTTAAGCAAACGGATATGAAGCGTACAAATTAGATTCGTCATCGAATAACTGCTGTAACTAAGTCAGCGTTGACAGTGTTTTGAATAATTACCCATATTGTACTATTTACGAACATTCATTCTTTTGCATATGAATTCATCTAAGTGTAATGGTAAATATGAAATTAACTTTAAAATGTATTAGTAAAACTTTAAATCAAACAATGCTGACATAAAATACAAATGAAGTAGGAAACTTGAAGTAACATTGAATATAAATTAATAATTTTACTAAAGTTTAAAAGCTCTTTTAAGGTTTATAAACGATCGTTTCTTGCAGAATCTATAAACATGCATGTTGTGTGTGTTTTGAATGTGTAATTAATGATGTATGATGTTCATAGAACAATGGAGTGTTGGTAAAAAAAATTAAAACATTGTATAATTTATTATTGTGAGCCAACTTTAACCACTAGCCGTACGTTTATCATAACAATGATGCACGAGAGTGTTACGGCTATTAGTTTACGGTATAAACAATGCTCTAACACATGTATATTTTCCTGTCTTTCTTTTAATGTCTTATGAAATGTTAAAGGTAAATCTTTTCAATTCTGATTTGTTTTTAAAACCTGGTTCTTTTTTTTGTATCATTCTCGTAAATATTTACTAAAGATTTTATATCACGCGTGGTAATCATAAACGACAAGTTTGGGTGTTCATATCTCACATCATGAAACTATTCTGTCCGGAAATCATACGCTGCTATTATTGAAGAATTACCAAACATTTTCTCATTACATAAGTTTCTTACTTAATTTTTTATTGTTAGAAAAGAAAACCTTTAATACACGATTCAATACATTTATTATAACATGATTTATGTTTATTTCTTTTTCAATAAATTAAAAGAGAAAAGCATAAAATCACCAACTATTCTCTGGAAAGGATACCATCACTTTGAATTACACTTTACAAAATAAAAACAGTACGATCTTCTTATTGACATGTCACATCTAACGAGTAAAATAGTTTAAATAATTTAATTTAAATCATAACAGGATAACGCGTGTTAATTATGAAGGTAAACATAGATACATACATATAAGTAAAAATATGTACGGCCCTGCGAGGCAGGCGTGCAGATGTAAAGGCCGCGGATCATGTGACTTCCGCTCCAACTACTTCCGATACGTGACCCTTATCCGGATCTGAGGCGGATAAATATCAAGAATTGAATGAGTAGTGAAGTAATTTAAAATTTATTTAACATTGCCAATCAACGACAGTTTAATTGCAATTCGCTTCACTTTTTTAAAGTGTCACGAGACTAGATGGCAAGATTTTTAATCTACGTGACCATTCTCATTTGGATATAAATTGATGCAAAATTTCATTCATCTGTTTTATCTAAGTACTTATCAAATTAATGAACCAGGTAGTATTTTACGTATAACAGAAACACAGTTTCTGCTATACCTTCTTAGCACAACCTATCGGTTGAAAAAATATCCATTAATTTCACCACCAATTGCAGTCTAAAAATCGCGGACATCCACTTTAACTACCCGATAAAATTGTTTAAATGTGTTATTAAACGTTTTACACTTCGCTAAAAATAACTATCGGGTACTGATGGATATTATATATGACGTATTTCTAAAACTGTATTAATTCAGCTGTATAAGACATCCTGCCGTCTTCGATGCCAAATGTTTATTAATTAGCTTATTGCGTAAGGCAAGTGGTCAGTCAATACAATACAAACAAATCAAACATTTTTACGGCAACCGAAATATTTATATTCTATCTTGATATTCGACGTCTTTTCTGAAGCCGTATTTAAAAGAACAGCTATCACAATGCCTGTACTACCGTACATTAATTTGTCGGGAACATCAAATTTATTCAAAATTTAAATCTTGAAAAACAAAGTTTGCTTTTTGTTATATGTTTAGTTGTTTTTTATCTTTCTCTCCTCTCTTCTCTTAAGATTTAGGTACTGAGTTTGGAAATTTAGTGAACTTTTTAAGAAGAACTATCGAAAGAAACGTGAGCAGGGGACCAATTTCCCCTTAAATCCGTATATCATTTCAACGAGTTGACGCGAAAGAGTAAAAATTTAATAAATGGATACAATTAAAAAATATAATTTTACGGAATCCTTATCATGTTTTAATGGTCCCGTTTTAATTAATACTAACGTGAGTAACCATGAAAGTTTTAAACAAAATATTTAAGAGGTGATTATTACATAGTGTCATAGAGCAAAAATAGTAAAAAAATTGAGGAACCTTAAATTTTTAAGATAGAATTTTCAACTCGGAGTACTTATATTTGGAAAAGATCCCAGTTGTCGTTAAAAAAAATTATGTACGTATACTCAACTCAAACTTTTCTTTATATCTAAAACATTATGCTTTGTGATACATTAATTATTTTGTTTGTCGGGAGGATTTGCAGTATAAATTTTACGTGAAAATAATTAAGACAACGATGCTTTAATAGATAAAAATAAATATTTTATGTGATGTTTTATTTTATGCGTAACAGCACTGTAACAGTAATCATACCGCGAGTGCTTGGCAGGTGTAAACATTAGCAATGAACGAGTGAAGCTAACCAGGTAAATCTTAGCAAAAATATCTTAGATCAACTATTACTGTAAAGTACGTAACGTATTGCCTGCCATACAATAGTAGTTTATGATACTGTTGCATAATAAGGGTTCTTATAACACGAGTGTGTTTTAAAAAAACGAGCCGTAGGCGAGTTTTTTTATAGTATCACACGAGTGTTATAAGACCAAGTTATGTATAGTGTCATACACTACTTTATCTACTTTCATACTATAAAACGTAAAACAATATTGCAAATAAAACGCTGAATATAACAACAAATTTTTAAATGTCAAATGTTGGCGCCAAGGTGCAAATATCGATTGCGCATGCGTGTTGCGTCGTCACGGACTCGTTCATTGAAACCTTTTTAAAGTAGAGGTTCAACCTCCTTGGTCCAGATGGAGGTTGTATAGGTGTATCGTTATGATAAAAAAGTTATATTATGTTACAAGTGTCCATACAAGACCTGTATCGTAATGAAACTTTTTTTTTATTATTTTTGGCCTGTACGTAATGTTTGTCATAAGCATTTTGTTTTCAGTTTTAGAATCTTTGTATTATAGTATTAGAGTAGATAAAATATTTTAAAATCAAAAACTCTTCTGCGTTCCAAATATCAATTTTACTTTTTTCGTAGATAATTCTGTCTACATAGCAGCAAAATACTAATAACACCTTCATGATATAAAAAAAAACCTTGTTATATATAACTGTAACTTAATTTTTTTGCCCATACCAGGGACAGGAGTCCTTATCAATTGGAGTTATTGACGTGACAACGTCTTAAATTAGGTTGCGGCTGGGAGTCACTTATGAAAAAGTGTAACGCTCGGTAACGTTACGATGAGTCACCGAACGAGAGAGAGGCCCGCCGAATGCCTTGCGTCTCTCTCCCACTCAACTATGATCGGTCTGCCGCGCGCATTGTGCAATTTAATTATATTCATATCAATAAATATTCTACCGAGAAAAAGACGTTGTCACGTAAAATCTTCGCCCGTAAAACCGACTTTACAGGCAAAAAAAAAAAAAAAAAAAAAAACAATTTTTGAAATAAAATTATGCATTTTTTTACTCGTTTTTTCTTGAAATTACATCTTAAATATCATTAATAGACATTTCATTAATAAACACTTTTAATAACTCTACGATACATGTGTCTTACCAACATCTTTTCTTCTTTAAAAACAAAAGGTGTTCTTTTAAGCACAGTAACGCTTTATTACGAAACAAGAAACGCTAATAAAGTTAAAATTTACTATGTTCCAACTTTCCACTATCACTACATAGTTTAAAACAAAGCCGCTTCCTGCTGTCTGTCTCTGTGTATGCTTAGATCTTTAAAACAACGCAACAGATTTTGATACGGTGTTTTTAATAGATAGAGTGATTCAAGAGGAAAGTTTATATGTATAATACATGCATAATATAGTAGAGAAACATTGTTAATAATGGAGGTTTCTAATGTGATGTCGTAAATAAACACTTTTTTGCGCTTACATTGCAAGCTTAGATGAAAATCATGTACTACAGTATTGTACACCTTAAAAAGGTCTACAAAAAAGTTCCGCGATGATATGTCTATCTCTTAGGGATAGCCGACAAATTTGTTATTTATTGTTAGATTATATTGTAAATAAAAACAATTTCCTATGAATAATATATGGTAATCTTGCTTGCTTTCATGTAACTTATGTTTTGACTTCGTTATTAGTTTTTTACAGTCGTTATTCTGTATTGGAATTTTACTATTTACCTCGTGTCAATAGATGACCATATTTTCTTAATCTTGGGTATTATACAACAGCATATTTATACCTAAATACATTGATAGGTATGTATATTCCTAGATACCCATCTTTTAGTAAAAATATGGTCCTGCCTTTGCTGCACAGTCGGGTAAAAAGAATTATACATATAGATAATAAATATTTATATCAGCAATACTATTCCAAAATCCAATGTTAAATTTTAACGTGTTACTGTCAATGACATTATTTATAATCACAAAAACAATGTATTCTATTCAAACTTTATGGCCGGACGGGCGGGCGGTTATGTTCGCAGTCATAGCAATTCATTCATATGTGGTCACAGTGCGTTACAAACGCGCGTATTCAAATAGCAAAGTTATAGGTAAATATATACAATTTATTGGGAGAATTTTATTTGCTATTGATTGGTGCAAGGATAGCATATAATTTATCAGGGATTTTAGCGGTATCCGAATAGAGTGTTCTGAACACTGTTTTTCATTTGTGTTTTAAAAGTTACACAGAAAGAAACTGTAACTGTAAGTTGGTGTACTGTGTGTACACATAGATAGTTAAACGTAAAACAGTTTCTAACAGATTGGTAACAGAAAACATTATATCTGTTAGGTACACTTTTATAAGTTTACGACGCAAAACAGGTTCAAAACACCCAAATAAGTGATACAGGAATAATTCTGTAACAAATTCAATGTGTAACCCTTATGAAAGTGTATCCTTATAAAGGTGTTTTTGAATCCCTATAATTTATAAAAGCTTTCTCAATAAATCGATGGTATGCAAGATGCAACCAGTTAGGTTTCGACATTACGAAACGATTGTATTATTGTATAAATAGATAACTGTAGGTTTTGTAATGAAAGTAGTAATGACACTTACAACGCACTAACAGGTAAAATTTAATTTACTAACCGTTGCCTTCCAATTCGTCCGCTTGCATTTTGATTTTGTCACGCAACTAGCGGCCCGCCCAATTTCTTCTGGTTTCAACAATTAGATAATAAAATAATACTACCACTAGGAGAAAATCGTTGAATGTATAAGAATGAAGACTTTTAAAATTGGTGCAATAGCATTGTTTTTTCTTAATTAATGGCCTGCAATACAATCCCGTGAGAGTTTTCTCGAAATTTAACAAAACTGCATCACCCTTAGACTTTCTCGATTGAGCCACGGGAAACAAGCGGAGCACCGCCGTTTAATTTAATTTACAATACTTTTTTATTACACTTCACAAAGTATATTATTGTAGACAATACATGTGCAACTCCTATAGGGTATAGAGATATAGGAAAGTAACAGGGGATCCCTTCATTTTCCATATTATTTTTAATCTCTTTTATACTTTGGCATAAAATCAAAACACAAATTATACACATTGCAGATTAGGTTAGGTATTTTTTATTTATTCCTAGCAAGCGAATTATATCAAGTTATGCCTCTTAAAATAATGACATAAATTTATGTCATAAATAACAGTTATCTACACTCTCAGCTTTTTTTTGAAGGGCGACAGGATGTTGTAAATTTGTTCAAGTGTTTGTGAAGAGTCTTCGGCATCACTAAAATAATTTTTTAAACTTTTAAACCTTTTGAAAAGTATAAAAATATACTTATAATTTGTTATGTTATAAATATTATAGCTATGTTATAGAAGTTTTATATTATATTAAGTACCAACAACTTTTTTCCAAGTACCTGATTTTAATAAAACGAATAAATTATATTAATGTCGTATACTTCAAATGAAAGTAAAGGATACTTAAAAATACGTCCTAAACGCAAAAAGACAAATTACGGGTGACACTTTTCGTATAGAACATTCAGCACTAAAAAACACTAATGTGATTTAAAATGTCTCTTTATTTTGCGTATCGAAACAAAAATCAAAGCCCATATACATAGCTCCAAGCTTAAGTCTGTCTTAGGAAAGAGATAAAAAATCCACCTCTGTACACAGAACAGACAGGCAGATAGACTATTTAATTTTATATTCGTACTCATTATACAAACTAACGGATTCGACTATTCTTTATTATCATAAGAGAGTTTACAATTAAAATGCCTTCATTTGTAATCGATACTGGGGCAAGGAACCCTCTTGACGCTGATAGTGTAATGACAAGTAATGATATACAGGACGCATTTCTTTAGATAATTGTTGACTTTGATAAATTCCATTTGCTACCAGTATCTACTGAAAATACGAGGAAATAGGAATAATGTAATAAAAAAATAACGGAAACCGGTAGCCTTAATGCACTCAGCATGGCATACGAATGCAATTGTAGATAACATTTCAGTGATCAATACTTAGTAAAATAAATTATGCCGCAGAAATATATTCCATTACATGTATACGACGGTTAAAAAATTCAATAAATGAGGTTTTTGCAGTATGATCAGTCCTTCCTTGATTTACAAAAAATATCAAACTGATAGATTTTTTTTCATTTTAACAAAATATTTACGTAATTTTGATATCGTACAAACGAAAGAAAGTTAAATGAAGACGTAATTTATAACCAGGTAAATATTATTAAATCGAAAAAATAAAACACATTATTGTCTCTTTTGATCTAATTCAGAATGACATATATATGACGTGATCAAAACATTGTTCTAAATTATATCATTCACAAACAATATTAGCTAATCGTACGGTGTGCAAAGGTACAATCGAGAAGTTTGCTGTCATGCTTCAAAATTAACTCAATATGAATTGGTCCTTAGGGGCCATTCATTTATTACGTAAGACGATTTAGGGGGGGAGGGGGTCAACCATGTCTTATTTTTTCTTACAAGGGGGTAGGGGGGAGTCTCGATAGTTCTTACGTAAGATCACAAAAATGCGCAAAGTTAAAATTATATTTAGAAAAAGCACGGGCAATCGCGCGAGTGCCGAGGTTCGCTCGGATCCGTATGGGTAAAAACTTCATAGCCGTATAAGATAAATTATTATAATAGAAAAATAGCCGTATTTCAAATGCTGAAACAGAAAAAGCTTTAGTCATATATTCAAGGCGAGGCTAAGAAGTCTTGTCGGCACAAGAGTCGGTTGATTGGTTTTGAGCCCCTGGACTGAAAATCTTATGTAGGTAAAGATTAATTATTAAAATCAAAGTTAATTCTACCAAAAAATAAAAATTATTAGTACCTTTGTAAAAAAATAAACATTAAAAAAAGCCAAACGTGTATTCATTTTTGCTTTTAGATTCTTACGTAATAAATATTAAACAGGGGGGAGGGGGTCGACCTATTCTTATTATTTCTTATAATAGGGGGGGAGGGGGTCAAAAACTAGCGAAAATAGTCTTACGTAATAAATGAATGGCGCCTTATGGGAAGTGGGTCAAATATAAGATAGGTACCTAGTCCTTACGTTTGGGAAGTACCCATTTTGTGAAGGTGCTTATAAACCTAAGTGATGTATATAAATATGTCACATTGAGTGTCCACATTGTCGCACTTGTTAATAATAAAATGGATAAGTATTCTCAAACTTAAAATGGATTAAGTACCTACCTACTCGAATGTATTTAACACAACGCCACTCCCACTACTATGGATATTCATTCTATAATATAATGGGAACGTATAACATGGGAATTGATGCCAAAAAAACTTTATCTACTACAGCGCAATCAGAAAATTAAAATAAAGATATGTACGGGAATAATATTTATTTCTCTCTTTTAAAATTATTTATACAAGATAGGTACAAATTAATTATATTTTTAGTGTAGTTTTTAATTTGTTCTTAACAATAGTAATAAAAAAAATAAAATGAGAAATCTTGAAACCACTTAAGAATAAGAGATCTAAAAAGCAGTATTGGGAAAGATAAAAAACGTGCGTCTACCACATTTATTTTCAATTCAAAAGCATTAGTCATACAGCAAAATGTACATCGTTAAAGCAGTTAATTATTGACATTTTCAATATAATGTGAGTTAATATTAGCTTTAGACGTTGAACGTAATTTAGAACTGGAAGTAATCACTGAGCTTCGTTCGAATAATACTATTAATGATGTAATTTATTAAGTTTATTTTAGACAATATAAGGAATAATAATAAAACAATATTAAACTTGTGAAGTTTCAGAGTTCGCAGCTGGTTACAAGTCTTCTCCGTTCTGTAATCTTACATCGTAATAATTGAGAAATGTACTTTGATGTTGATAATTATTTTTATTAAAGACATAAAAACTTTTCATAATTATTTTATAATATATAAAAAAATATTCTCGAATACGCCGTCGGACGTAGATAATAGAGAATTTACTGTCAAAAGTACATCAAGCCATAAAAAAAAATTCTTCACGTGATTTTCAGCTTAAAGTTTAATACATTTTTTGGTGTCCATTGGGAAATATAACAGTTTGTGAAATATCAACGTGCTGGTTGTTCGTACAATCGTACATACATAGGTATAACATTAATGGGAAAACCAATCAAGAAATATGTTGACGTGACAACGTCTTATAAATTGGTTTGCCGGGTGACACTTCAAGAAACTGCGTTACGCTCCGCTCACGTTATGCGCTCACAATGAGAGCGAGTGAGAGGCACGCGTCCCTTCCACTCGGGCATGGTTAGCCCGCCTAAGAGCGAGAGAGACAGACATAAAAAGTGGAAGGGACGCGTGCCTATAAATTAATGTTTTAAATATAATTCTTTGTATAAATAAATGTTTTAAATTGTTACTATTATTTCATCCTTCTTCCTACTATACGAATGAATATTCACATTAAAATTATTTTACCACTCAAAGTCGTTGTCACGTAAAACTTTCGCCCGTATACCGACTTTACAGGCAACCAACCATTTTTGTTTCAAGATATTTTTCTCTATTTTTGAAATTTTAGAATTTTTAATGCTAAAACCAGGCCAATGCCAATGTAATGCCAGGTATTAGAAAATGACAAGCGAGTAAAGCAATAGATAAGGTTACACAAATGACATACCTATATAGGTACACGTATTCATTTGAAATCGGACACATAGTGAAACTGCTGTTTCGTGTAAATCTCGGTCTTATAACGAGGTATCAGGTGTTTCCTACAGAAATGTTACCTTTACTGCGAATTAAGTACGTTCGACCGCACATCGTATGATCCATTACAGTTTTTTCTATTATGGCTTATTATGAAATAAAAAATTTTTCGCGTGTTAGTAATGCTGAAAAATCTACTATTGAGCAAACTAATAGTTCCCACCCGAAATCACTCAAGAGCAATAGGTAGTGCTATCGAAATACTATATCTAATTATCGATACTATAAGTAATTTAGTACCTTTCGATAGTAGCCTATCAATAGACAATCGATGTTCAAGCAACACTAGCGCGTATTTTAATGTAATCAAACCCTTCCGGATGCAAAGCGTGCAACCCTTAGTTAGAACTGAAAGAAAAAAGCTTTCACGAGTCATTACTTAATATTATGATTGATGTAGGTAACGCAGATTGGTTCAGATTAAAATTGGTTCGTCGTCTGTTGGGCCCTAATATGTCTGTTTGTCTGTCCGTATGTTCATGATTTGAACTTACATTTTGTTTGGTATTATAAACGACTGTAATTTGGCATAATAATCACACCTACTTAATTATTAAATAAAATATTGAAAACTAATTATTTGGGTAAGTAATTCATTTACACGTAAATTTATTACATCTTACTTTCTTATAGGGAAACGAAGCGCGGATATTTTTTATAGTCGATGGTGTAAAAGCTAATTCTAAAATCATTAAATAAACAGGAAAATATGGGACTCTATCCTGTAAGTCGATAGTTCCCATTTCCTGTATGGAACATGAATTAATATGACAAAACGACACAATATTTTCGCTATTTATGCCGTTAAAACTACATACTCGTTTTTCACATGTATCTACTGCCGAAAAACAAAATGGAAATCACTTTTTCCTAAAATCATCCATGAGATACTTATGACATTGATAAGGATATTTATCTAAGAACAATTTCGAAAATCAAGTACTACATGTTCTATAAAAAATCATAAAAAGAAAATATTTTTGTCCGATTACGTCATGTTCCATAGAACATGTTCAATAGGAACTACCCCTGCAAAAGACTCCACACGCACTTGACTGGTTATTATTACAATCTCTAAGAGTTTTTGTAGCATTATATCCTTTTTCTAGGGTGAAATAACAGGACGTAAGTCTGTAGGTGAGGACTATATTACATGTTAGGTATGACAAATTACAGGTAACGATAAAAGATGTCCTTAACTACCAGTTCCTTTAATTGCATTACCTACAGTTATTTTCCAAACTGTATGCCAATAAGTCTCAGTGTCAAGGGCTATGTCCAGGTGTCGCAGGAATATTTAAAAAATCTCATTTTAAAAGTAATTGATTAAGCAATATTTTTTCATCAACATCAGTCACTTTTCAAACTGTACCTACACTAAACAAAATATGATGAAAAAAACCTTCCTGACGACAGTGAAGTTTTTGAGATCAACTTGTTATCTTATGAACGAACTTACATAATACGATTTGAATTTTATCCAACCGTAACACTTTATTTATAAATAAGGTTTTTATTATCTCAATCAATACAACTTGTCAGATAGACAAACACTTGATGTAGCTACAGATCCGTTATCTTAACATTGCAAAGTTTTATCTGTGAATATTTAAACTTAGCTCATCACTGTCATCACAGCACGTGACACATAGTTAGGAAAATGATAAATGTCCAGCAAACGTAAGTACAATCATCAAATTGTCGTATGATGTGACATTTTAACAAACTTATACTTTTATGCTTAAGGTGGCAGCAAAGAGACACATAATAATACGGAATAACTATGTATGTACTAAATATAAAGGGGCTTCTCTAAGCCAATTCAATATTTTTTTACCAATCCGATTTATATGATAACGGTGAAAGTTGATATGTTTAAATGTGTAAAATCAATGACGCCAGAAGGCTCAACATTTTGATTAAATTTGGCACACTTTGATTTACACATCATAAGATTTGTGTGCTGGAAAAGTGTTAGGTTCCTTTGGGATTATCAAGAAACGGCCAACAGGATGTATTCATTTGTAATTTTATAAAACAAATGCGAACAAAATGGTCTGTCGAAGCTAGTTAATCAATAAACTAATATGTCATTATGGTGAACAACCGGGAAAATAAAATGTGTAATTATATTTATAACATTTTAAAATAAGACATTCCTTTATTCTATTTGTCAAAAAATGAAAAAAACTATTTATTTTATTAAACCTATATTTTTAAGTCAAATTATCAAAGCACGCCCAACGACACACCACGGTTTGCCATTGAATAGTCACAATACTTTTTCGTGCTAAAACATTTAAGGTAGTACACGTAATATTTATTAACTTATAAAAGTACTATAAAAACGGCGACTGTGATAAATGTAAAATATTATCGGTTTTAATAATTTAGTATGGCATAAACCGTCTGACGTGACCCTAACATACACAACCCTAATTTTATTTCTCTTTTAGAACGTCTGTCATAGCTCTATGAAGTTCTGAGTTTGATTCACGGTTAAGAATTGAGGGGTACGTAGAAGATACCTAGGTCTTTTTTTAATTCAGAATGGGTTCGTTCTTGATCCCAATCAAGCCCGGGGGCAAAGACAGAATCCACGATGGAACGAGCTAACCCAGAAGGTGCCTATTCACCCTGGCTTTAAAACAGACGGATAGTTATGTCATTATTTGTATCGTTTACTATTTATTAGCAGCCTTTTTAAATTTACGAATACTTGTAAGCTTGTCCAAACCATTTTATCATAAAATATTTTCATAAAAGCAAGTACCTATACTATAATTTCAACACATAAGCAAAATTTTGTTTTTGTTTTTTTTTCCTTTGTATTCGTAAACGTTAATTAACCATAATTGACGCACCCAGTTTAGTTTTAAACGTCACAATTAGGTTAATAGGTTTCTACCTTTATTTCTTTAAGGATATTTTCATAAATTCCAATAGCAATACATCTTAGGTACGATGTCAAAGATACGTAAAATATTAAAACTGTTTGAATAACAATGAATCTACCCTAATCAACTAATATAAGTATAATTATTTAAATTTTAACTTATATAATTTTATTTTACTTATAAGAAAAGCCAATTTAAAGATAAAACAATATATCATTAACCTGTTTACATTCTATGCAGAAATTCGACAAGTATTTCAGAAAAAACTCTTAACTCCTCATATTTACGAATAAAAAATTGTAATTGATAATTTAGGGATTTGAAATCAAATTTCTTTAAATGAATACTTGAATTCTTAGCAACGCTTTTAACCAACGTTTGTATCGTGTTGAAGTATACACCGCTATCGCACCAATATGCAATTAAATTTAATACATAAGGCAGTTACTCACGCAGTCAGAAATGCACCTAACAGCTACAAAGATAAAGTTGATCCGATTGGAACGAAACGCACCAGTAATACTTATGTCAGAACGGCGAAATTTCAACACGTAATACGTTACGCGCGGTGCGCATGCGGCTCTCGACTGACTTGACTTGTGGTTTCAATGTTGGTGCCACTGAACATGTGACCGCGCCTGACTTCGTGATCAGATCATTAAAGTGGGTATTGAAGCGTTTGCTCCCCCTACCTAGTTAATTTTTACTCTACGAAGTTAATTAAAACAGGTGTACTCTCATTGGAAACGTAAATTTTAATTTACTCCGTCGAAACATAGTAAAACTTGAAAAGCAATTTGTTCAAACACGACTTGTCTTTAAAACTGTTAGCAGTCGAAACTTAATTTAAAACTGCGACCAAATAAAAAATACAAAAACAACATACGTAAGATAGTCATCTAAAATGTTACTTAAGTACGATAGGTATTTATGATCCACTTAACCAAAACTAAAATCTCTAGTTATACTAGAGATTTTAATTAATTTTCTTTATTTTGAAACATTTTAAAAGAAGAAGAGTTCATACGATAAGTGAAAAGCAAAGAATTACCTTAAGATATGTACTCCTTAACAAAGCGCGGGCGTCTGAACTCAAAAAATGGTTCGTATCAGCTGATGATAAGGAAGATGCTAACTATCTCGTGATCTCTCGTCGCGGTTGGCAGCACTGCAGTACTCCTGCGCAGCCTCCACGGCCTCGACTCATCATTATGTAAACAAGGCACACACTCAACATGACAAGTGATACGCGCTCTTGAAAGTAAAGTCGTAAGAGCTAAAATTAAAAATCAGTTGCGTTAACGCTACGCATGTGTTTGAACTTCATATCAAGCAGAACGAAATATTAGCCGTTAACATTTCCAAGTTTAATTTATATACAGAACAAATTAATATGATGAATGAAATTAGTCACACTTCTTCATCTTTCATATAAACTCTATATTGGCCGTTAACTTGCATTTAACGAGCAATGCAATTATAGACATTTCTGATATATCTACGAATGAGATATTTATATTTTATTCCATATAAAACACTTTTTACCCGTTATTGTTTGCATTTTGTTACCGTTGGCTGTTGATGAGTCTTCTCCGATCACCCAATATTGACTTCCGAACAGCGTAACCACGAGTGCACAAGCAAGCGTCCCAATCAGCACCAGAGACGGCTCCAGCCTATTGCGCCGCTCAGAGAGTTGAGTGTAAGTTAAATTGCGTTTGAACTAATACCTTGTATGATAGACCTTAAATCTACAAAAATAAAGTCTGAATTTTTAATCTTAACTCAAACGCGGTACTAGAAAAATTTCACTCAGGCCTCTGATCCTAAACCAAAAGAAACTATTTGTCTGAATCGTAATAAAAAATAGTTTTACGTGTTGTAAAGAAATAACCAGATAAATTCGTGTCTGACTCATGCACTATGGTTCCCATCAAACTTGGACCTTGTCGAATCAAAAATCATTTGTTGAGTCTTATACTTTTATCTCTTTGTACCGAGTACCCACGTATTAAGCTCAAAAGCCTTGAGCATAGACAGAAGGTAGCTAGTCTATCAGTTTTTTAGAGGATACATTTCAGAGAGTGTGCAGCAGGATTGTACAACCTTGTTCCGCCGTCCCCATTTTTTCATGGGACAACCAGACTTACAAGTAGGCGCCACCATTATCACTACATGGTACTTATAAAACAGAGTCGCTTCCTGCTGTCCGTCTATCCCTATGTATGCTTAGATCTTTAAAACTACGCAACGGATTTTGATGCGGTTTTTTAATAGATAGAGTGATTTAAGTGGAAGGTATTTTTATCTTTTACTTTTTACGAGAAATAACGGCTTTACGAAGCGACTTTAAGCTGTACTGCTTTCCTTATCCAATTAAGTACCTTAAATTGATTGTGCTTTTAATAAAGATCAATGTGGCCCTTTACAGCAGGTAATTTAAATGGATATTTTCGAAGATATTACAAATTTAAAATGCAGGGACATGGCGGATGCGGCGGTTCTGTAGTATTTTAGTATTAGCATTGCACCCGTGCGAAGCCGGGGAGGGTCGCTAGTAAAGTTATAGACTTACCAAAGACTGGCACTAAGCGTTTTGGTTACAATTTTGTGATTCGTACCGCTAACCATCATCGCTTGCAAAATTATTTAAATTAATACGCCTACCTATTTACTAAGATATAAAAAAATTGCCTCTCATTTGTTTCTGAAAAGTATAAACTGCATTTTCAGATGAGATATAATAGGCATTTGCTGGATCTTAGTGTTAACAGTATTCAAGTTTAAAGTGTGAAAGCACATATTGATCGAACGAACAATGATAGTCTATTTGATAGACAGACTTCTTTGTACAAGCTATATAAATGAAAAAAGAATGTACTCGCCTATATCGTTATATATAATACTTATACTAAAACTATTCTCAAATTGCACTGACAGGGAAAAATACGTTCAGATTGTTTTTTGACAAGGAATTAAATATTGTTCTATTATTATTTCAATTTCCTTTCCGAGAATATTGCATTCTTATTTTTTTAAATAAAATTATGGGACAGAAGAAATATACTTTATAATTCTCCCGCCCGTCGTATACCATTTGTAAGTTTTGTAGTTTAGAAAACAGCTTGAAAAGAAGACACATTGACATCTATGTCTTGAATAATCTACATTTTCAAACCATTTTTTTTTTACGAGGCCAAATGCTTTTCGCATACCCCATCGTTGAGTTGGCGATAGGGTTATGTGGGACTCACCCGTCAGTAGAAGGCTGACGGACATACCGACTAAAACCCCCCGTTGTACCTTCATGCTATCCTTCAGCTTTGTGGGTCCCTGATTTGGAATCAACACTGTAGCTGGATAGCCAGCCCACTACGGGCCTCTTCTCCGTCAGATGATGCCTAGGTACAATGAGGCATCACCCGACACTGTACGGAATGACGCTGACTGTGGACCAACCCGTCCACTTCAGCGACCCCGGCTACGTCTGAATTCGGCGGGCATATTGCCTTCTCCTCCTCCCATCCCTTCTCCTGCGGAGGAGAGATGCGTAGGCATCTTCTTCTCACGCCCTTTCCGAAAACACATCTTCAAACCTGCCGAATGTGCATATGAATCACCTATTCCAAATACTTACTAATCTTTTTTTCATGCTTACAAGAGATCTTATTCAAAATAGGTTTTTTTTCAAACCGAGACAAAATACTTAGTTACTCAGAATTTTAACCTCATAACGTCGAGCATAACGAATAATTTTCTAGTTATTTTATTTTGTTGTCAACAGCACAAAAACCTTAAAAAAATACAAAATTTAAATCTAACTCATTTCGAAAACTATCTCCGAGGTCGACACTATTGATTTGAATGCAGTATTCCTTCAAAAAAATAGAGTAATTGAAAAACTTATTTAAAAAAAAAAATATTTGTTTTTTCCTGATGCGAGCTATTTAACAGGAACAAATTCAACATGAAATAAGCCGTTTACTTGCAATTCTTTTTAATTTTGTAAATGTTTGTTGTTTTATGATATTATTATGTGAACTTAAATGAACAAAAACTGTAGTTAAGCATAATATTTTTTAATATTTAAGTATTTAACTGCTATATTTTTATATCTAAATATTGTAACTAAAAAAAAATCAACCTATCTCAGCCAGCAAGTTGAACTCGCAACCACAGCGTCTCGAAATCTGGTCCTTTAATTCAGACAGACATACTCCTTGAATTTTCTTAAGCTTGGTACAGCGCCATCTATTCATTTACTTGTTAGATTCTTTAACTGTAGGTAAATCAAAGCCAATTAACTACATATTTGGCCTTCGTATTCCTGCCCAAAGCTGCTGTAAACAGTAGCTTAACGTGAAACTAACGCAAAGTTTACATTTTTGGTGGATTTTAAGTACAGTTTCTCAAATTATTTGAATCCAAAAGCCTGCTCTATTCTGACCCAAATCTATTGAAAGTTTCCTTTTGAACGTTCGTTTCTTAATCAAGTAATTGACAATAGTTAGTCGAATTTGTCATTGTTAATTCATCGTCATTCGAATTTACAAATACCCAAAACGCATATATTCGTAAAAACGTATCATATAAATAATATATAACTTTATCCAACAAGGTCCACATTTTTTAAATCACAAAGTTAAAATGCCTTGTATATTTATGTCCAACTTTTTATTGATTGAAGTTTTCCTGCTACGTTTTTCATGTGGAACAATACAAATAAAGTCAACCAAAATATTTCATTCTTACTATCCGAAGACATTATCCTACACTATTTCAGCAAACAAGGCTTTGTTTCAAATCCCGTCTTAGTTGAATTATTGTCAACCCTTTTTCTCTTATTTTTTAAAGTAAGTATAGTACTTATTAATACCAAAAAAAAAACGTAAAGTAATTAAATCATCAATATTCAAATTAAGGCTGCGTATGCAATATTATATTTATTAAGCTTACGTCGCTATCGAAATGGCCTCATTGCTAATAGTTGTATAATAAAATAAGTTTTTCCATCGTCTTCGCTAAGAGGTTGCTGTTGGTTTAATTGATGTTAAAAAAATAAAGGAACTTTATATGCAGGACATAATCGTAACTTATAATTTCAAGCAATCTTTTATTTTAGAAGTGTAAATATGAACTATGAAGCTATAACACGAAGTTTATAGAACAAGGGTTTACAACAATATTCAGGAAAATAACGAATATTTAAGTTTAAAGACATAATTAACAGCATTTATTTTGTCAAAAATATTCTATTGAATTCAGCAATGAAACATAAGTTTTTATGAATGTGTAAACCCATTTACTGTAGCTTCAAAAATTGTTGCTAAGGTAAAAGCCCCTGGTTCGTGCTAGTATTTATTTCGTTAGTTTTGTTTCTGACGAAAGGATCAAACGCCCATGGGCGTTTTCCGCATTAAACAATGAATTTTCTGAGTCAATATCAAATTAACATTGAAACACCAGATGTTATAAAGAACACTATGGACCAATAATAATTAAGCTTATTTTACGATAGTTATAAAAAGTTTTGGTCATTAATAATAAAAAAAATAGTGATTATTATATTATTACAGCAAAAATATGGCTAAATGTGGTAAGTTGGATTGTTTATCATTATAAATAATGTGTTTTACTCTCGCCTTGAAGACATTATTAGAGCCTACAAATTGCAAGGAAAACAAAATAATGAAATTGTACCAGGGATTGTGAATAATTTTCACATTTCACATTTCTATTTATGGAAATATTTTCATAAAATTTTGCTTTGGTCAGGGTTTCATACGGATAAACTATACACCACATTTTTTAATTAGGGACATAAATAGGGCTATGAGTAACTGTTACTAAATACATGTAAATATTCGAAACGTGAAAAAACGAATACCAATTAAAATCCAGAAAAAATCATAAAAATTGGTAAAAGAATAAGACTAAGAGGTGTCTTGGTGTAGAAACTCACGCAATTTAGGGGCCGTCCATTAATCACGTGATGTTATTTTTGGCATTTTTGAACCCCCCCTCCCCCTTGGTGATACATGGTGAGGTTTAAGACTACCCCCCCCCCCCCCCTCCCCTATATCACGTGTATTTTTTAGTACCTACAAAGACTTTTCATTTTTTTAAATACAGGTATCATACAGAAGTACCATATAATTTTATTATAGAAAATTTAAGACTACAATAATAACGTTTAGAGGTAGACAAAGGTTGCAGGATGTTTTTGACTGACATAAAAATAATGAAAGAAATACGAAAATCTTTTTTGTACTAATACATGAATATAATTTAATGTACAGTATCCTCAGACCACGGATTAGCAAGACTTGCTTCAACACCAATCACTGGATAAGCATCTTGCAAGTCAGTTGTTGGCACAGTGCTTTGTTGAAGATCAACATCGGTTTCATCAAGCCACTCGTCGTCATCATCATCATTTGGGGTGGTTGGGATCTACCTCTTAGCGGTCCACCCTGGGCGAAGGCATCACGGACCAACTCGGCCCGTGGTAACGGCTGATGATCCCAGCAGGAGTGGTAGGCTCCGTAAGGGGCCGCCTGGCTAGCGACCACCGTCCTGCCGATATCCGTCGTCAAGCAGCTCTGCTGCGTTCGGTCGGGGGGCGGGAGTACCAGTGCCAATGGGGGTTGGTAATAAGTCAGTTGCGCAGCTTAGGACCGATCTTGGTATCTTGGTAATGCTGTACAAGGTAACTCATTCTGGAGAGTAGCGGGATCCGAAGCACGATTTAAACCATTGGCCAACCGCAGTTAGTAGGGGTCCCAACTATCGCGCCAGCCACGCGTGAAAGGCTGCCCCGCCAACTCGCGAAAAATCCCGAATTTCTCCACCGTGCCAGTTGGCGACTGGATAGGAGGACACGGTGGCCATTTCGGGGGGGTTCGGGCGTCCCCGCAGTCCCCAGGTGAGTTCCCCTCTGTGGTTAGCTTAGCCTAAGAGTGCTTTAATGGTCGACTGAGTAGCGTCTCAACTGCAAATCCTACCCCCCAACAACACCGTCATGAAAAGAAGGAATAGGAAGAATCTTAAACAACGGCTGCACTTCCTCCCATTAAAAGTGCACCTCGCGAACATCAGAGCACTGCACTCAAATCTCGATCCGGTCCATCACCATTTGGACACTGAGAAGCCGCACCTACTCTTCTTGACTCAGATAGCAACCCCGTCGGATGAGGCGTACCTCATCCGAGGTACGCCTCGGATGAGGTGTACAACCTCAACTACCCTGGTTACACGCTTGAGCATAAGTTCAAGATGTATGCAGGGGTCTGTGTGTTCGTCCGTAATGACATTTGCTGTAGTCGTCTCCGATGCTTTGAAAAGTCCGGGTTTTCCGTTATTTGGCTTCTGGTGGACACAGGGGTAGAGAAGAAGCTCTACATCTGTGTTTACCGATTGCACAGTGGTGACCGGGAGACGACTCGGCTCATATATTACCTCACAGAGATGGCAGACTTGTTTTTCTGGGGGCCTTCAACGCTTACCATAAAGAGTAGCTGTTCCCATACCAGAAAACTGACCATGCTGGGAGAGAAGCGCGACGATTTTCCCTAGCGCTAAATCTTACTCAGCTGGTGGACCAAGCGACGCGAATTCCAGATATTGCTGGCCACACACTCAATTGTCTTGTCTTACTGCTGACATTCATTCGGGCAACATTCGGGCTCAGCTCCACTGGGAACGTCCGACCATTGTGTGGTGAAATCCGTATCGATCTGCTCTCCTCCGGATGATAGCCCCAGGTGCATGAGGCGGGTATGGCGTTACGTGTCAGCAAATTGGGAGGAGATGCGTATTTTATTTGCATCCTATCCCTGGCGACAAACTTGCTTCTCTTCGAAAGACCCTTCGTGATGCGATTGCAGACGTAATTGGGCAGGGAATGGAGTATTTTATTCCATTTTCTGACATTCCGCTCGGTCACACATCCCGGCCTTAGTATAATGCGGCTTGTACTCGTGGTGAGGCCCGATAACAGTCTGTTTACCAGGCTTGGGTGCATATCCGCGATCGCAAGGTCCGCGCACGGAGAATCCGAGCGAAGAAGAGACCCTATAATTCGGCCGCCAAGTCATGCAAAAAGGTAATTCTCAAGGCGAGATTCGACCACATCAGCGGAATAGGCACGAAACTGTCATTCTACCCGAATGGAAGTAAACAGTTCTGGTCCCTTTCGAAGTCAGTCGAAGCGAATTTCTGCCATCCTATGTTCACCTTTACTGAAACCTGACTGGTCACTGGCTCATTCTGTAACTAAAAAGCAAGCTTATTTGCCTCTCTGTTTGCAAGCAGTTCCCGTCTAGACACCGGCTCTCAACAACCACCAAACATACTTCGCTGTGATTCTTCAATGTCGGAGATCACAATTCACAATAAGCAGGTCCGTAGAGTCTTACTTAGTCTGGACGTGAATAAGGCCAGTGGTCCTAATGGTATACCAGCAAGAGTACTGAGGTATTGTGCGCCCGAGTTGTCTCCTGTGCTAACACGCCTGTATAGCCTCTCTCTCAAAACAAAAACCGTACCAAAATCCTAGAAGCTTACCAGTGTGCAGCCAGTACACAAAAAGGGTAGTCGTACCGACCCATGCAATTACCGACCGATCGCCATCACACCCCATACTATGTAAAGTTATGGAAAAAGTGCTGAACAGTAAGTTGCTCTCGTACTTAGAAGACAATCAGAAGGTTGCGTGTTCAAAATCACGTCGGGGTCACCACTATAGCGAATTAGATCTAATCCACTATTTACAGTTTGTTTAAAGAAGCGAGGAAATTGATAAATGAAAGTCCTACATCACTGAATTTTTCTTAATAAACTTGCAAATATTACAATACATTCTATAAATTTATTCTATTAATAATACATTCATTAAAAGTTTTCTGATACGAAGAGAAAAATCTTTGCTGTCCGAAAAAGTCAATTACGTCTTATTTTTATTACACAGAGTATGTAGCTAACATCCACAGATTAATAATTATCTCACAAAGTAGTAACACATCCGCCACAATCTCCTGAGTGGTGGTCAATATGGCTTTTGCCGTGGACTTTCAACTGGGGATCTTCTAGTTTATGTGACGCACTGCTGGGGCGAGGCCCTCGAGATGCACGGCGAAGCACTTGCCGTGTCACTTGACATCTCGAAGGCTTTTGACAGGGTTTGGCACGCTAGTCTGCTGCGCAAGGTTCCTGTGTATGGCATCCCCGCTGACTTTTGTAATTGGATAGCCGATTTCCTGATAGAACGGTCGATTAGAGTAGTTATCGATGGCTGCTCCTCTGACTCAGTGGTTATTGATGGAGGTGTTCCTCATGGGATCTGTTCTCTCTGCGACACTTTTCCTGCTGCACATCAATGACCTGTTAATACTAGGAATTGTTGGGTATGCAGACGACAGTACTGTCGTAGTCGTCTAATTCTAAAGCCAGCGGTGGCGACGTGATTTTAATGAGAGAGGCCATGGTTGAGCGAGCGAATCAGAGGTTGAGCTACGTTTCCCAGTGGGACAGTAACCTCGTCCATTTCAACGCCTCCAAAACAAGCGTGTATTTTCACTGCAAAAAGGAGTTCCTTCAACCTCACTCCTACTTTCCGAGGTACATCTGTACCTGTGACCGACAGCCTCGAGCTTCTTGGCATGGAGTTGTCGTCAGATCTCTACTTCGGCGCCAACATAAAGGGCAGGGCTCAGATTGCAGCTAAAAAGCTGGGCGTCCTAAATAAGGTCAAGCGATATTTCACGCCGGGACAGCTTTCAACTCTCTATAAAGCTCAAGTCCGGTCTTGCATGAAATATTGCAGCCACCTCTGGGATGGCTCAGCAAAATACCAACTTGCTGCAATGGAGACGATTCAGCGCAGAGCTGAGAGGCTCATTAGTGACAACAAATTGACGAAGAGCAAGCTTCACACCTTAGGTCACCGCCGCAAAGTTGCCTATCTGTCGGTCTTCTACAGATTGTATTTTGGAGAGTGTGCTCAGGAGCTACATGTGCTCATACCGCCATCACCTTTCCTCCATCGGACATCCAGACGCATTGTGGGCTACCACCCTTTCTTGGTCGCTATTCCTGCCTGTTGCACCAAGCTCTTCTCGACTTCTTTTATAATGCACACAGCAAAGGAGTGGAACTCTGTATTTCCGAGTACTTTTATCCGTCTGTTTTTAAAGCCAGGATGAATAGGCACATTTTGGGGTAGCTCGTTTCATGGATTCTGTCTTTGCCCCCGGGCTTGATTGGGATCAAGAGCGAACCCATTCTGAATTTAAAAAAAAATCATTTTCGCGCACTACGCAGAGAATCTCTCTCGATCTACCGTTCGATCGTCGCGTAAGGATGCGGGAAGGACGAACATTGTGCATTTATTGCTCGGATTCAGTTGCTTATGACAAGAATTCACATGCCCTTTGCTTTTTTCTTTGTATAGAAGAAGTAAGCCGCTTTCGTTTTGTACGCGTTTGACGAAAAAATTTATACACGTAACGCTGAATTTCGAGTCAGTATCGTGCATTTGCCTAAAAAATAAATACACGTGATGTATTACTAAACCCCCCCTCCCCCCTTGTGATATTTCGTGATTTTTTATGGACCCCTCCCCCCCCCCTTTCGAACCTCACGTGATTAATGGACAGCCCCTTACCAATTTTTTTGATTTGTGTAAAATACAGAATCGATTTCCATTAATAAATCGCGGCAAACCAGCGTCGATGCTCACGTTTGCTCCCTAAACCCTCCAGCCATCGAGCGACCGCGAGGGCTATGACCTCTGAGGAGAAAGGATTATTTGCAAGATGGAGACGAAAGATAACAAATGAAAATTGCGCCAGTAACCCTTTCGCGCCCTTTCATTGTGATGAGTGTTGGTTTTACATTATTATTATTGCGATGACTTATCAGTTTCTGTTTAGGGAGTACTCTTCTTACCCGGTGCCACATTACCGATATACAGTGTACCCGGACGGTCGACAGCCAAGCTAGGATGCATCCATGTCACCGAAAGATCTAAGAGTTAACCGTCACCGACAGGTCTAAGAGTTAACCACCACCGAAAAGTATGAGAGTTAACCACCACCGAAAGGTCTAAGAGTTAATCACCACCGAAAGGTATGACAGCTAACCACCACCGAATGGTCTAAGAGTTAGACCTTTCGCTAAGAGTTAACCACCACCGAAAGGTCTAAGAGTTAACCACCACCGAAAGGTCTGAGAGGTAATCACCACCTAATGGTCTAAGTGTTAGACTTTTCGCTGAGAGTTAACCACCACCGAAAGGTCTGAGAGGTAACCACCACCGAATGGTCTAAGAGTTAGACCTTTTGCTAAGAGTTAACCACCACCGACCGCAAACCTAGAATAACATTGTAGATTTTTTTTTGGATTGGGCTTAAGCGGCGAGTGTACCTAAGTGATCCAGATAGTTTAGAACGATAAATACAGCTCATAATAATATTGCTTATTAACAATTTATTGATATTGTGTTAATATTGGAGGTGGACACTTTGAAGGACAAAATGTCTGATTTTTTATTTTCTTATTTATGTTTGGGATAGGCCTAATTTAGTTTTTTTACATTTAAATCTTTTCGATTAGACTTAAGACTTTAAGACTTTTTCGATTTATTATTCATCTAGGTATAATCATTTCAGTAAAAGAAACAAAGGCATGGGCAAATAAATTTATAATAGTTTAACAATTGTAACTTTTATATAAAAATGGACATTGTATACAAACATAAATTACATAACTAAAAACAATATAATCCAAGTCTTTTATCAATAAATATACCCGTTCGAATGATTATATAAAACAATCTTGATTAAGTTTGGTTTCATACCAAGAGTTAAGTATCGATAATTGTCTAATATTTTTCTAAAATCACTCATATAGGAACAGCAGGTAACTAGTAGCTAAATAAATATCAACGCTATAGGTTAGTCAGTGTCACACGTTTATGGACGCGTGGTTCTATCTTTAACAAGAACTTTGAGCGCGTCGTCAAATGTCAAGAAAGTACGAATTACCTTATGCAACCGTGATATAGTTATATCCCACCGCAGGGGTATATAGCTAGTCTAGCCATAAATACTGTATCATTAAACGTATTCTTTTTTTTCAACTTCTTAGTTTTTTGAATTTGGAATGTGTTTATTATTGCAAAAACTTCTTTCGATTTCGCGCCATTTTAGATATTTTTTATGTTCATTATCAAATTACAATATGGAATGGGGTGTTAAAGAAAATAAGATTGCAGGGAAAAGTACAACGTAGTCATCATCATCTCATCTAGCCCAGACCTCAAGTCTTTAGACTACAAATTATGGTCAGTTTAAGAGGACACGGCGACATCGAGTCTCTTAAAAAATCTATGGAGCAAGCAGTGGCAAAATTGCCCATAGAAACAGTGTGTAAATGCATTGATTCGTGGCCAGGATGTTTAAAGGCCTGTATAGAAGCCAAAGGTGGCCGTTTCGAATAGAATATTTTTTTATTTGTAGCCGAGACTTTAATAAGTATGTACTATCGATGTCTCTCGTGCCTTACCACTTTGTAGAAATATTCGTTTGAACTGATCGCATCGGACACGCCCACACGACCCCTAATTGGCTTCGTATTTTACGACGATTTATACTACGACCAATCATAAACAACTAGTTTTAAAATCGCCCTTGATGTCAGTACTGTCAACTGTCAATCTGCTTTTTCTGCTTGTTGAGCGCGCCAGAGGCTTCGATAGTACATATAAGTTTTAGTAATAATAAATAAATAATTACTTCATAAACAATGCATTTTCATTTGTAACAGAACTTGTAGCCGGACTAGGTATAGCTGTATGCCGTTACATAGTTATATTAAATTTGGTTCATAACTGTCTTCCTAGGAATATAACTATGACACGATCACCATTTAACCACTTCACCCCCAACAACATGCATATAAAAAAGGAAGATCAGTATTACACAAAATAGGATCGGTTATCGCAAACAAAAATTTAACACTCACTGCCTTCAGAGACAGAAGGAGCTTTTGACAAAACCATGCACAATAGCATTAACCATGCTCTACAAAGGCTTAAGGTAGAACCCGTTCTAAAGAAATGGATCACCGAGCTAATTAGTAAACAAGCGGTGCCCCCAGGGAGGTATCCTATTACTGCTTCTAAAGAACATAGTAGTAGACAGCCTCCTAAAAAAGCTAAACGAAAGGGGATACACTACTATCGGCTATGCAGACGACGTCGCAATACTGATGTGGAAATGCTGAAAATGTACCTTGCAAAGTTATGCGTTTAGCTCTTCAGATTGTGGAAACATGGTGTGATTAGCACTAACTGTCAGTAAATCCAAAAAACACAGAACTCATCCTTTTTACTAATAAAAGGAAGTTACCACTACAACTACCACAGTCATTCAAAACCAAACTCTCCCTATCAACACAAGTGAAGTAATCTGGCATCATCTTGAACAGTAAACTGAACTAGGCGAGTCATATCGATAATAAAATGAAAAATGCTTTATAGCGTTTTAGCAATGTAAGAGACTAGTTGGTAAAATATGGGGTCTCAATCCGAAAACCACACTATGGCTTTACACTTCAGTCTTTAGACCCGCTATACTCTACGGATCGGTTGTATGGTGGCCCCAGACACAACTGCTTACTATAAAGAACAAACTCCAAAGTCTGCAACGTCCAGCTACCGTAACAGCGACCGGATGCATAAGAACCGCTTCAACAGCCGCACTCTAGTACCTCCTGAACCTTAGGCCACTAGACCTAGTTATTTAAGAAGAAGCAAAGACAGATGCCTTGAGACTAAAAGGAAACGGATTATGGAAATAAAATATAACAACACACTCCGCGATTCTGCAAGGAATCATAAAGGAAGTATCACATCCGACTTACTGCAAAATCAGTAGATTGCTCTGGCATCAATGAAGTCAGGATATATACAGACGGCTCGAAAACCGAAAAGGGCACCGGAGCCGGAGTCTTCTGGCATGATCTGAACATCAAGATAACTTCTATCCTCAGTAAATTAAATACCATCTTGCAAGCAGAATGTATGGGTCATTTATCACATTGGTAAAGCGGCGCAGGCGGTAGCAGCCAGAGATATCAGAGACTTCAAGCCCAACAAAGGAATACCATAACCTCGGCCCTTATAAAGGAGTGTCACGACGCACTCAAATCCATTGCAACCAATAATAGAGTAACCTTGCAATAGTTAAAGGGACACAGTGATTCGCTCGGTAACGATGCAGCGGATGAACTAGCCAAGAGGGGCTCAAATACGACAGTTTACGGACCGGAACCGTTACTGTATGGACAGTTGTACAGTGATTTGGGTTGGACAAATCAAAACATGGCTACAACTTAAAACAGAAGAAATCCACCTTAAAGAAAGAAAGAATGGAAAAACAGCGAAGGTTGCAGGCAAACAAAGAATACAGTTCCGGAGGCGTCTAAAAAGCTTGCCCGCAACCTCATCAGATTGAACAGGGACAAGTTCCCCAAACTATTGGTACAATAACTGGTGATTGCTCGCTAAACAAGCATCTATCTGTCATAGGTGTGATCGTCAGCCCTCTATGCAGAGGCTGCATGGAGGCAAAGGAAACTCTACAGCATGTACTCATGGAATGGGCACAACTACTCCAATCTTCGGCATCTTTCCCTGAAGCTTGCAGTAGCCTGAAAAGGCTGCTAGCATTCTGGTATGAATTGGGTTGGCTGGCGTAGGAGGAGAACCCAATACACACACAATGGCCCAATGACGAGGCTAAGTGCGGATATAGCGCCGTCAAACTAACTAACTAGATTATGTTCATATCATTGTTATATTTCTAGTAAGACAGTTATGAACCGCTTTCATATAACTATATTCCTAAGGATATATGCATATCACGACTTCAAGCATTTTACTGCGACATATAAATGTGTTTGGAAATCCAATGTTTTTTACGAATCTATAAACTACCTGTGAAGCTGCATATCACAGACGCATGGATTTGCAATACAACGCTATTAGCAAATCAAAATTTGGTATTGGCTCTTGCTTTCTTAAGTATTAACTAATAAAAAAAATTATTGCGTTTTGACTGTTATATAAATTGATATTAATAAGCATTTTCTTAATGATCGAAAAGAAGGGGCATTTAAGGCCTAATTGTAAGAAGATTTAAATGTTTTTATAATCTTATTTTATAGTAATATAAAATCCAAAACAATATCGATACAATCGTATTTAATCCGATTACAATGCAATCTTGGTAGTTTTTAAGTATCTGAACAAATAAATCTATTTAAATAGTATTTATTAGAAGAATAATATTCCGAAGTTTCCAAAGAATATGTGGCTAAGGAGAGGATTTATGTATCTAAATCCAAGTATAAAGAAAAGGTGCCCAAAATTGGCAAAACGTATTCCAATCCAGCCATCCGAAAAGAACATCTCTACTAACCTCACTCTGAAGAATACCCTTGGATAACTGGCGACCACCGTCACCCTCGGCGTCCAATATTTACTACAGACCCTTTACATAACATTACGATCAGCGATCGCAGACAACAGATGCCCTTAGAAACTACAATGAGTGAATATAGACAATCACTCCTTAAAAGTCGGGGAGAAGCTTAAAGTTAGTTGCTAAAGCTACAAAAGTTTTTTTATAAAGTGGGATATGGGTCTGATAAGTAAGCTTTTCATTAATGACGGTTCTTGAAACCAGTAACATTTATGTATAAAGCGAACACGGGTCGTATCGTATGCGGTGTCCATTGGGCTCTGTTGACTGTATCTATAATTTATGCTCAAAAATGTAGATCTCTCTGATCTTAGAACAAATTCGACTTATCTTTCTATATAGGTACCCGTATTTGCTCTATCGTGTATTCACGAAAAAACCGTTTGTTAATCTTAGTCAGTCTAATTATTGTAGTTGTAACAGCAAGACTCAAAAGAGTAAAATATTAACCCATCTTAAATAAGTTACAATGATTTGCTATTTGCCTAAAACATAATAAACTAATTATAAAACTTTTGTACACAGCTACAAGTAGATGTTGGTATAAAAGGTCAGTGAGACTTTTTTCACGAACCTGAAACAACAAAGAACCACATAAAATTAAGAATATATAGTTAAACTATGTATAAAATACTAGTAACTACTAACTTCCACTTTACGACTTTAGAAATTTATCCCTGAGGAACGTTTTACTGGGACATTTAGTGCACCGCTGGCACTCTTGTAGATGAAATATACAGGGTGTCACAGAAGCCGACGTCAAGCCGAAAGCGGTTGATAGACTTACTCCTATAAGTTATCAAAAAAATATTTTAAAAAAAATCATACATTAAAAAAATTTATAAAATTTACACCTTGTGACGGTTTTTTCACTCTTGTTGCTACAAATCTTGACTTTTCTAAACATTTTCTTATGTTTTGTAATCCTGAATAATGCTTCTATATACTCTAATCTAAAATCTAAAGTCAGCAGCTGCAGATTAGAACAATATGCCATTATTATTTAAATTAAATATTCAAAATTAATTTTTCGCATAGCTTTAACAAGCTGTACTGAAAAAAATGTACTATGCGAGTTTGCAAGTAACTGCAAAAGTTGGCGAATTTAATAAGGATTCCAAAATCCAATAGACGATGAAATGGTATGATATTTGCAACGAGAGTGTCACAGGGTGTAAATTTTATTGTTCTTTTTAATTGCTAGATTTTTTTTAAATATATGTCTTAGGTTTTGTTTTTTTTTTCTGATAACTTATATGAGTTAGTCTACCACCCGCTTTCGTCTTGACGTCGGCTTGTATACCACTAAAGCATTATGCATGTTAAAATAGTCGTAAAACTGATATAGTAGAGTAGAGTCATTTGTAACAAGTACCTAGACAATATAAATAATAAATAAATATTTCTTACATTCACACCAATTAGCCTAGCCCAAAGTAAGCACTGTTAGGCTTGTGTTATGGATACTAGGGTAACGGATAGACATACATATATTATACATAAATATGTAATATTCATAGAAATATATAAAAACACCCATGACTTAGGTACAAATGCTCGTATTCATCATACAAACATTTGCCCCTTCCGGGATTTGAACCCGGGACCGTCGGTGCGAAAGGCAGGATCACTACCGTTGCACCAAACGGTCGTCTAGACAATACCACTACTGTTATCGTTTGGCCGGTTTTCATAAATGAGATATCAATTCATCGATGAAAAGCGAGTAATCAATGCCGACGTTCAGGGATTATAATACAACTTACCTATAAGATTAGGGATTTTCATGGACCATAGAACCGTGTTTGTGCATTTCACTGTCACATATTCGGCTCCATCAAATGTGTTTGATGTGCTAACTACTTCCCCGAACTTTAATGGCTGATTGTCTGAAAAATATCAAAAATCCTTTTATTGTTTTAAAGAAAACACAAACTAGAAATAAATATATTTTACAAAAATAAATTAAGTTGCTAAAAATAATTTAATTTTGCTAAACAGCACATGAGCAAAATACCAGAAACTCAAGATATCAGGTTACACAAGATACCACAAACTCAAAATGCGAAATGTGCAACTAATTCGCAAGTTAAGGCTTAGAGAATTATAACCCTATCTTGCATTTTTTTATGTTGTGCTTAAGTTTTTACTCGATGAATTATTTATTTATATAAGAGCACCAACAGCATACATATAAATACATTGACTAGTTGAAATTCTTAACGAAGGTAATATGTTATATATTTATATTATGTACAATCGGCGGCACATTAAGCTAAACGTAACATGGTATCATTACATTGTAATAACATGGAATAAGGTAGGTCGAAACGTCAAAGCGAATAGTTTAATGAGCTAGTAACTTTACTATGATCAGTTGAATGTTAAATGAAAGAAAAATTTCCAATGGTCTAAATTCATTCGAGATCACTTAAAAGCAGTTAAATTTGTGTATGTCTTTTTTGATCATTATTAAATAAAAACAATCTATTACGACAAACATTTACCTAGATTCCATTTTAGTCCTGTTGTGGTGATTCTTATACACGATTCTCCTATAGGTACTAATGAGCACCAAGCTCGTTTATGTACTCTTGTCTGCTCAGGTATATCAATGATGTGATCACCCGGTTGTAATAACCATGACACCGCATCGTCAGTAAGTAGATAAAGCCTTGTATTCAAACCTAGCAACATGTTATCCTTTGCAAGGAACAGAGTTTGAATATTCCCCATGATATGATCCATTCGTCCGGAACTTTGACATATCGCTATAACATGGTCGATCTGAAAATTTTCGACAATACTGTTAAAACTTTTTTAGATTCATAATAAACGATTGTTCTGGATAACTTAACCGATAAATTACAAAAACGAAGGCTACGAGCTTGATTTACGTGAAAAATGAAGATAGTTTTAATCTGGGTTGGTTTCCCTAAAACTTGATTTGAAGGAGTTAACATCGATTTAAAAATGACACGGTTTCAGTGGCTAACGCCACACGCAAAAAAAAGCGATGACACGACCGGCGTGTCATCAGCAACGAATCGGTTAAGATTGTTTATTTATGTAAATCAAGGATTAAACATTTCAGCCATTACGATACGATTCCGTTAGCAATATTATAGTAATAAAATTCGTTTAAAAATAATACATAACAATACAAAGAAAAAGTTTAAATTATATTTCAACTTTATTAATTCAAAGTAATTAACTGTTTAAAAATTATTATTATTATGAAAATAAAAAATACGATACAAGAATAATATAACAACCTTATACCTACAGGTAAATGAATAATAAAGTCAAAAGCAAAACTAATGAAAACAGAAATTAAATCAATAAAAAAAACACACAGCTCTTCGGTTCAACAGGCCTTCAGGACATGCCAAAACAGATGGCTACATAGCCTCATTCCTTTGGCTCGGGAATACGAAAAAAACGAGTTATCTGTTATAATAATCGGCTATTAACAATAGATTGCTTCTTTAGTTCCACGAAACCGATTAATGTACTATTCATAGTTTCAGTATATTTAAAACCGGATTCTAATGCAACTAAAAGTTTCTACGTTAATATAATATATATTAACTATTTCTAAAGACAGCGACTGACATGATCATTCGCTCAATACGGATATTCACATTGACGATTAGTTTGTTGAGAGCATATGATGAGCTGCTCGTCAAAGTGTACTAATATTCGATTTGTAAACAGAGGCCTTAGTGCGAGTTTACACATTCGATACTCGTTATCGAGCGCGTTACAGATTTCTATGAGGACTAGCTGACCCGGTAACGCGTTGCTATGGTAACGTGTTGCTATCGTAACGCGTAAACAATGGAAAAATAGCGGGAAAAAGAACGGACAGACAAACACAAAGTGTGAAAACACAAAGTTGTGTTCTTAGAGTATATATTCGTAATTCCTGATAGTTATCGCTAGAGGCGCTTATCTAAAAATCCATAGTAATATTTTACGCAGACGATATCGAGTAACGAATGCGTGAACTCGCACTAAGATCTCTGGTTTGAATCAGAACGATAAATGCTCACGTCAGTAGTTATGTTTACTTTTATGTTCAATGTCTAAATAGTAGATAGTAGTACATACTTACTTCAAAATTTTTCGTTTTACACCATTTATTAAATTCCATTAAAGATTTTGTGAAATCAGTGTGATTTTGGTCAGGCGTATGTATCACCTGAAACAATAATAAATATCATTTAATATCTGAAAATTCAATATCTAAGTAGATTGCTTTTGACAATAAAAACAGGTCAGTCAGTAGGTCATCATTTCGTTGATAACTTTATCATAATGTCCTGTGCACTATATTATGCTGATGTACTCTAAAAAAAACCTCCCTATTGTATTATATTGTTTTGGGATCGTAGCAATATATCAATGCTCCACCACGTGTTTGCCGCTTCTTTTTTAAATCTGGTAAGCATGTCATTGCACCAATGATATTGTCCACTTTTGACCTCAAGTGGATTTCTGAGGGATCTACAGCAAGCACAGGTTTTCGCATTCAAAGGATTTAAAATTTATTGTATTCGATTCATGCTTTACCCATTCCATGCGGCTCACGCCTTTTTTGTAATCTACACTTTAAAGGGATTTTATCCTTTTGGATATCTGTTACGCGTATTTTTTGTGCCAAATAAAGTATAAAAAACAATACTTTTATTATGAGTATGTCATTTAGTAGGTTAGGTTTTGGAAATACGACTAATTCTTACGGAGGTGCTGAAAACGCCCAATGGCGTCTTCCAGATGATAACATTTTATTTTAAATCATAAAAAGTTATTTATTACATTAAAATGTAATATAAAAAGTTGTATATGTATATGGTATTCTTTCGATTGTTGTTAATGCTATAATCATACTGTTGGGACCAAAAAAAAGGCAGTGAATTCTGTTTCCTATGACTTCGCTTATATTGACCAACTGCTTTATAATACTTATAATTACAGTAGGTGTCGTTTTCATATATAATTCTGATTGGTTGCAGCGCGCGTCTCGTGTCATCGTGTGTATTCGCTCGTAGATACATAGGTAGATTTTATTCAATTGATAACTTAGATATAAATTACCAAGGGCAAAAACTAGGAAATCAATATTCTCTATGTCTACTAGTTGAAAGCGGTTGTTTAGGTGTGACTTAAACCATTTATAAGCCAGACCCCTAATTTCTGTTTGAAAGAGTTTATCCAGAAGGGTTGCATACTGCTCTCACAGCCTACTATACTTATGTTTAGTGAGTTCTTCGTTACGGTCTTGTACCTAGTATGGGGCAAACTGTTATTGATATTTTCCAAAATATATTTTTGGTTTGTTTGCTTTTAACTGTTACAAGTACTACTACATATTTATATAGATGAATACATATAAGAACTTATTATATACTTGTATTTACTACATGTGCATACATTTTTGAGCTCTCGTTTTTGTACTTGTGCCTACATTCAGAGGGCTCATGAAGATTTGCGCATACTGTAATATTCAGGAATAAAATGGTGAGGTTTATCTCTTGATTGGTTTTATTGTGAGCAAAGTGATTGTGATTAGTATTAATTAATAAAACATACAAATCTTTAAAGTCTTTGTTTTCTGGCTTACAAAAATGCATGTTAATTTTGTAGGGTAAGAATTATATAGTTGCTAGTTAACCATGCTCTCAAATGCAAATATTATTATTATTAACTGTATTCTACAGTCAAAATGTTCCATTTTCAGACGTTTTAAGTGATTAATTTTTAAATTAGCTTATGTAAGTGGCCCAATCTGGAATCTTTCAGTATGAGAAATGTGTAATCAAAAATTTTGTTTTAATTTTCTACAGTAACAGTTAACTTTGGTATAGTTTAGATCCACAAACCCTGTTAATAGTTATTATAGCAAATAAATAAAATATTTTAACCTTACAACTTCTAGCTTCATATCTGTGAAGAATTTCCTGGCAGGCCGAATCAAAGTCTCCAGTTATTAAATCAGGAAGTTTTACTGAGTTACGTTCATTTTCAGGCAATTCCTTTAGAAAATTGTCCCATTGATTAGTACCTCCATCTACAGTAATTCTAACAGATGCTGAAATAAGTAATAACAGTACATTAAAACCCTTATAACAACTTACTAAATTCTCAGGTCTTGACACATATTACTATCAATTTTCTGATTTTTGTTTTTCATACAATATATATGTTATAATAATTTCAAATGATTAATTTTAAATAACACAAACTATGTGTATAACTGTCTTTAAGTACTCTATACATTAATTATTAGAAAGTTATAATTTAATAAAATTACAGTCATGAAAATCAGTGCAATTTGACCATAAATTACTGGCATAAAAAAAATGTTTTACTTTAGCTATGGAGTCTATGTTACAATAAATGTATGTTCAAAAGAAGTCAATGTGCGATCTTTTAAGATATAAATATATCATGCCTAGTAATGGGGGTACTTGGGACAAGATAGCTAACAAGTCACAATCATTTGTGTATCAAGTTTAGGGATGAGATTTTTTTGTTCAAAAATTAATATTCTGTAGAACAAAAATAAATTATAAAATTCTCTTATATTGTGGACAGAATCCTGAAAAGAGATCTAGCCAGTTAAGCATATGAAACAGCATTTACTCCTGATGAAAAATATTCAACTTGTTTTTCTGTATTAAAAAAGGCATGCATACACCGAATCTCACGTATAGTAAGGGAATAATGGAGGTACAAAAATATAATGTTGCACTTACGTAGCTTAGGAGACTTATTTACTTGTTAACATAAGCAAGCAACACACAAGCCAATCAAAATTATATGAACAGCTGAAATATGATGCAATTCATATAATTCCTACTATTTAAAAAACAGTGACAATGATTCAATGTTCAGTATGTTTTATTATATATAATAATGTTTATATAATTGTCTACATTTTTTTATGAATTTATTATAGTACATTATTTTATATACATGCTTTAATGGATTTTTTATTTCAGCTTTTATGTATAATAATTTATAAGCACAGGGAAGCCTTATGGTCACAACTACGGTTATTTTTTTGCTGTCCGTGGCAACCTGTAATTAAGGCAGCACTCATACTTGTAAACCATCGACTTTGTTATTCTAGCTGTTAAGGTGTATATCCTTGTTGGTTGTCCAAATAAATATTAAGATAATAATCAAAGAGTTTAAGTACATGATCTGCTTAGTTTGTGATTAAATAATTATTTTCTCATAGAAAGTGAATTTATAAAGTTGGTTTTATTAATATTTCCTAGAACCACTGAATCTATTTAAAATACATTATGTCAGAAGAGTGTAGACTTATTATGTATACATTATGTTGACACATGACTGACCATTAACTGACCAGGGGTGGGACTCGGGTTAAAATTAGTTATGAAAATCAGTGCACATTTTATTTACCATTATTCCATAAACTTGTGATAAAAAGCTGGTTTTGTGTTATAGGTCTATTCAATACAAGAACAGCATACTTCACTTGACATATAAACTGCCTTGAGATAATCCTTGAAATGTCCCATTTCCAACATCTTATTAGATTGCAGTTTTTGCCACACTGGTTGACCTGAATGAAAAAAATTATTTTCGGAACACATGAATGCTTCCCACTAATTATCGGTTCGTAACATGAAAAATGTGCTTTTTGTACACTTTTAATCACATTGCGATTGAAATTTACCAAATAGGATATCATAACTTAGTATATAATAAAGATATTGGTTTCAGTAGATCAGAAACAACATAAAAAGAGTTTATAATAAAATTTAAAAATGTAAATAAAGAACACAGCAATATAATAAGATTAATATACATTTCTAACAAACCACTTCATTCGAAACGCCATTCGTTGTCATTTCATTAATACCTATTATTTCTACTAGATATAAAAATTGCGAAAGAATGATAAAAAAAATTGTAAAAGGTTATGCTTCTACAAATTTTATCATAAATTTAAAAACTATTAAAAATATACCAAGAGAAAACTTCCGCTAAATAACCTAACCAACCACCAGCCCACAGATTACTTTAGTAGGCATACGAACGTTATACCAAAACGTAACTAAGAACCGTTATGTGTTTCATACCGAAACGTAACGTTACCGTAAAATAAAAAAACCGTTTTTCTCATAACCGACGCAATGCAACCAAAACTGAAAAACGCGCTGCCATGAACGGGTCAATGCGCCAAAAAAGAGATATAAGCAATAATAAAACAAATAATTTTATAGATAATATAAATGATCAGAAATATTTAAATTAAATATTAAATGCGCCACAAAAGTTTTTAAGTTTTTATTTATTCACATTACATTAACAATTACTAGTTCATACGTTTAAGTTTCAACAAACAAGTCCTAAGCCTAGTAAAAGCATGAAGGCATGTCGTCATAACCATAATTAAAACAAAAACTAAACTAAAACAAAAACTTGCGTTATGATAGCTAACAGCGTTTCCTTTTTAATTTGTTTTGCAGAAGCCAAACCATATCGTCAACCGTGGTAGTGATAACCAAAACTGAAAACGGTTTTTAATAACGTTATGGAAACTTCAAAACAGTTACGTAACGGTTTTCAAAAAATACCCATAACGCCCATTTCTATACTTTAGGGATGGCGATCTAATAAGATGGATTTATCGATGAACGATCTCCCATGTCAAAAAAATCAATTGTTAATGGATAATTGGATATGTAATATTAAATCGATCTATAATAGTGAATAAATATATTAGCCTAGTAAATCGACATTCGATTTTTTCTTTTTTAGAAAAGATTGTTGAATGTATTCAACATTGAGAATATGTAAAAGGGCCAAAACTCAAAAGAGTTAGCCTTACATGCTTCTTTCACCATGCTACTCAAAACATGTAAAGAAACAAACATACAAACACTTAATAACTCAAAACCTCAAGTGATAGATCTGTTTTATAATTTTTATGTTTTATGCATTTTCAATGCGATCTTATAAGATAAATTATTATAATGGAAAAATACTAGAAAAAATCGACTCGGGTCACAAGTGAATTCGCAAGGCTCGGTAGCTCAATTGGGAGAGCATTGGATCGGATTTCCAAAGGTTGCGGGTTCGATTCCCGCCTGAGAATTCAATTGTGACCCGAGTCGATTTTTTCTAGTATTTTTCTATTATAATAATTTATCTGATAGATCTGTACTTAGTTTTCGACGCCTCTCTTTAGTAAATAAAAAAAATAATTGAAAAGATAATGTTTGTATTCTTTGACTTTTAGTTTTTGTTGATATGCTGACTTTCGTAAGATACTGTGATTAACGAAATAAATATTTGTTTTTTAAAAAGTGATTATTACAGAATAATAACTAATTGAGGGTAAGTAAATTGTTTCTTATTTTTATTATTTTGATCCAATCATTTTGAGTTTATTCTGTTAGTTACTATTGTTAAATAATGTAATTTATTTGAATAAGTTTACTTAAAAATTCCTTATTTTGTTTACATTCAAAATTTATCGCGTTATTTATAACTATAACATGATAGTTTTTGTACATTAACTTTTAAAGCATAAAATGTTAACTTATTTTTTTATTAAACTAATTGATGCTGGAAGGATTATGACAATACATAAAATCATTAACTGATAACTAAAAAACTTATATTTTTTTGTTTTTTGCGCTGATTTATACGTTGTAGACCAGCGTTGTCTCAAGCTCAATTGGGAGAGCATTGGACCGGACTTCCAAAGGTTGCTGGTCCGATTCCCGCCTGAGATTTCACTTGTGAGCCGAGTCGATTTTTTCCAGTACTTTTCTATTAAAATAATTTATCTAAAAATCTTATCTAAATTTAAAAAAAAACCTGATTTTAAAATCTGTTTAGTAACTATGCAATCTTTTTACCAACGTAATGCTACAATAGTAAATGAAATAGCTAATACTGATGAAATTCAAATCCTTACTGGTCATTACTTTATTTAGTGTCAGATAATCCAGTATTTTGGTTTAAGAGTAATGAAACTTGAAGAAGGCTCTAAGTAAGATTTGATTATTGGAGTAAATGTATTGTGTTTATTTTTCATTTTTTTACGACCGTCTTCTTTAAAGTTATCAAATAAGTCCCACACTAAAGATGCTTTAGGCATAATAATTGAAAAAAATAAAACTACTCAAATAGGTAGTTACACTTTGACTAAGTTCTCTTTCATTTGAATCTTCAATTAATACCCCCGCATGCTCGCCCTAACGCAACTACCAAAGCGGGGGCACTCTAGCAGCGCTTTGTTCGTTAAAATAAAAATCCGTTATAATTTACTATGTTGATTGTCATTTGAATGTCGATTTTTATTCAATCAATTTTTTGATGCAACGAATAAATCGACATTAGAATGTTTGATTGATCATTAGTCGTATCTTTCGATAACTTTTATTGGAACAATGGCCCATCGCTAATGTCGCCAATCGTCGTCACGTCTGAATGCGAAATATGACAAGCACAAACTAATTTTTATTATTTTTGTTTTGTTGAGTTTATCATGGTTTGAATTATGCAATGAAATGTTGTAAAAGCTAGTCGTGAGATTTTCTTGTCGCTGGGTTTATACAATATTCTAAATGCAATCTAGTACTCTCGTACAATTGGCTTAGCTAGCAGTTTGCTGGTAGCTTACTTTTTCAAATGAATACTTAATTATACGTTAGAAAGTAAAGTCACGACAAGCTTTTATATCATATAAATGTATAATTTAATAAATAATTGAAATTTTGTTTTCTTCTTTTATAGCATTTATATTGATGCTTGTATTAAAAATGTATTTTACTATTCATTTAGTTATCGCAAGGCAAGATTCTACGTTGAGGACGAGGATAAGGAGTTGGGTGTTCTGCAGTTGGCCCTGGCAGCAGCATCTGATCCATAATGTTATTAAGCCCTAAACAAGACGAATCTAATGAACCAATTTAAGCTACGGGAACTGGTTCACAAGATTTGACCTTAACAAACAAACAAGCGTAGAAGTGGTCAAGCGCCTACTTTTTGACTTTAAAAAATAACACTAGGTATAGCCCATCGCCCATCAAGTTAAAAAAAACAAAGTCTACTTAATGATATTCCAATCTACGCAGTAATCAAATTATAATACATGTCTTTTTTATTCGAATATTGTTCAATTTCATGTTGTTTATTTTAAGTTAATATTTTAGTTTAAAGACAATGGCTTTATTGAAATTGAAATCAGCATCATAGCCGTTTTTTAATTCATTTTTTTTCCAGTAAAACCTTTACTGAAACCTAGAGGAAATTTCAATGTACATTCATTGATCATCTATCTTTCATTGATCGATGATATATTTCTTATTACAATTCGTCATCATTTAATGGAGAAAAAAAATAACTAAAGGCGAGGCTGTATGATCTTTTACCCTTTGCCTGCCCTTATGGGGAAAAAAAAACAGAAATTAGTGAGTGAGCTGTCAGCTGTCATGTCAGTTGAATTATTGCGCAAAGTTGTAGATAGGATTTGTTTCCCCTTATTTTTAAACGTTCTGTTTATTATTACCCCAAAATGAACAGAATATTTGGCAGAGGAAAGCCTAAAGAACCAGGCCCAAGCATATCTGACTGCATTAGCAATGTAAGAATAGCTTAACTACCAACCAAATTATTATTTTAATCGCGGTTCCTGTCCTATTGATGAATCATCCATGATCTCTATAAATTACATTTACTAAATATCTTGATCTAATGACGATTTGTGAGATACCCACATAAATAGTCTGATTTATGGATCTGTTTCTTTTTAAGATGATTTTCTGGAACAAAGGTTTTCTATTTGATTACAGGTGGATACTAGAGCAGATAATATAGAACAAAAGGTTCAAAAACTAGACACTGAGCTTCGTAAATACAAAGACCAAATGAACAAAATGAGGGAAGGGCCAGCAAAAAATTCTGTGAAACAAAAAGCAATGAGAGTTTTGAAGCAAAAGAAAATGTAATGCATATTATCTTGTTATTCATAGTATAGTCTGTTCAATAACTGTTTCACTATCACTCCTACTGGGGTTTGGCTCACCTGATTGTCAAAGGTAACCAAAGCTGGGGGATATTGTGTCACTAGAGAAATTATGGTATATTGGATTATCTTGTATATGATTTCATTTTCACTGCTTTGCTCCTAAGCAGCTCTGGTAATATTACAGATAGCTATTACCCAGTATATTTAGGGATGGTTTACAATACTACCTATTTATTAAAATAAACCACTTTTTTATAATAAACATTTCATATAAGAGGAAGCTCTCATTATATGTCCGATACAAACTTTAATCAATAAAGGTCTTTTATTGGTTTGCTAACTTCATGCATCAGTATCTGTGTCAACAGAGTAGACCTCAGAGTTATTGAGGCTTGAATGTGTTTAATATCTCAGTTGACATTAAAGAATTTTACAAATAATATTAACAGCTATTGTAAAACAGATTTTGAGCCTAATTCAATGCCTTATAGCTATCCTTTTTTAATGTTTTTAAGTTTGTTAAATTCTATTATTTATGGAATAATAATTCTAACTAAAATCCACTCACAAAGATAATGTTAGCCTTTGCCTTTCTTAGTAATTAAAAAACAGTAAATAACATACTATTCAATGAAATAGTTTTGATTTAATTAGTTTCATAAGATACACTGTAGGTATTCCGACAATAATATAACTTGATTTAATGAATAGGAAAGTATCCAATTAAAGATTAAACAGTTTAACATATTTATGAAGATAACTAAGTCATCCTTTACATGCATTCAAATTAATCTTATTAAAATCAATTTCATATATCAATGAACAAGTAAAAGAACAAAAATGTAACTAAATTATAACACCTAAAACAGCTATTCTGAAGTGCAGTTTTTGCTCAAGAGACTTATGAATAAGGTCCAAACGGTGTTAGCACAAAGTTATATAATTTTAATGTTATATAACTTTGTGCTAATTTATTGACTTATACCAACACTGTGTTCAAATAATACTGTGTTAAGACCTTTTACTACAACACTAAGTTTTGAATGTATTAGTTTCTGTTTTTTGTTTAATCTGAAGTGTGTATCTATTATCCCTATCTCCAAATCAAATAAGACAAGGGCAGTACAGGTATTAAAATCTTTGTCAGATTAATCCTTATATGTCCTTCCATATTTAAAGGTATGAACAGCAGCTTGAAAGCTTGAGAGCCCAATCATTCAATATGGAACAGGCAAACTATGCTACCCAAACTTTGAAGGATACACACACCACTATTGCAGCCATGAAAGATGGAGTCACACAGATGAAGAAAGAGTTCAAGAAAATCAATATTGATTCTATTGAGGTTTGTTGTGATAAGATTTTGTTATTCCGTCATTCCACTAGTATCCCTTTGATCAGAAAGGTCTTTGGTAACTTATTTTTACTCAAATGACAAACAAGCTCAAGTTTTTAGACGCAAATAGTACTTCATTTGTTGCCCCAAATAAGAAAAAAAAACTGAAAGTTGAAAGATAATAGACCTTAGAAAAATAATAGTGAATAAAAGTGGAAGTAGCTGAAGATTATTTAAAAATCTTTTGAAATTGAGTTTGTGTTTAAATATTTCAGGATGTGAATGATGAACTGGCAGATATGTTGGAGCAAGCTGATGAAGTACAGGAAGCACTGGGTAGGCAGTATGGAATGCCAGAGATTGATGACGACGAGTTGGCTGCTGAGCTTGATGCATTAGGTATTATTTTTAATCTAAATACTAATATAAAATATTTTAATAATATAATTGCACAAGTAATTGTAACACGGTAAAATTATTGATTGTTTTGATAATAACTTTATATTTATCAATGGCGTGATAAATTCCTGTCATCACACTAAAGTGGTGATGTCAACAAACAATTTTCTGACAATCGGGATAATTGTCCGTTGTGTCATATATCCCGATTGTCAGAAAATTGTTTGTTGTCATCACCACTTTAGTGTGATGACAGGAATTTATCACGCCATAGATAAATATAAAGTTATTATCAAAAGTGATATCTAAAAAAAGAAAATAGAGTGTAGCGATCTCAATAACAATCGGCCCTGCGCTGCCAGCATCCAAAGGCTTCCTGCAACAATAAAATTTTTCAATAAAATCAATTCTTCTTGCTATATGTGACCAATTCTGTGAGCAATCTCTGTCACTTTATTTTACCTATGGCTCTCTTCATTCTAATTCTATCACATTGGGAAAATCCAAGCATAGCTCTCTCTGTTGCCTGCTGGATGAAGCATAGTAAGCAACCATGTATCCTTCCCGTATTGCATCACTGACAATACACACTGGTGGCAGAATTTGTTTGAAATACTGTAACGATTTGGATGCATATATTTTTTGTAGCTTCCCTAATGCTGTCCATCCTATGGATTTGACAAGAGATCTCATTTACATATTAAATTATGCGATTCAAACTCATTTCATTTAATCTTTCGTTTAAAACTAAATAAGATACATATAAAGTCTGCATTGATTCGCTCTGGAATCGAATCAATTGTTCCTTTATATGGATGGTTGGCTTATTCATTGTATTATTGAAGCACCTACTGGTTTCTCTGTCAAAATTTTGTAGTTATATTCGTCAGTTTTAGTTCAATAAAATGTATCAATTTATTGAACATGTTAAGGCAGAAAGGCGATTTTCCTACGCCTAAGTGATATAACCATAATATGCAAAATGACTGAAAATAAATAATAATGTAAAAATATTCAATCTCATATATGATATTTCCTTAGATTTGTACTGAATAACCTCCAAATAGTGTTCGAAACAGTTAAAATTTTAAAGCATTTTTCTACAAATAAATAACTGGTCTTAGGCGTAAAATAGGACTTGAACTCACATCCTCTCGGTAATGTTGAGGTTATTGTTTGCCAATTGATATAAGTGGAATTTTTTCAGTCAAAATTAATTTACAGCGATCTAGTAGATAAACGCTTAATAATAAAAATAAAATAAAATATAGTACTAATTGGTTCAGATATCTTTAATGTAAATTTATAAAAGTTAAATTCTAGCAGTGGTAGTAGTAGTGTAAGTAATGATTATTATTTAGAACAAATGATGTGAAACGGATAATTTTGAAAACAATATGAATTTTTGTGGCAAATCAAGTTATTTTACTTTTAACAGTAAATTCCGGGTTGGTAAAATGACGGTGGAAATATGTATGAGTTAAATATGTAACTAAAATTACAGGTTTTTAATGCTATACTTGGCACAAACATATTGTTTTTCAAAACAAACATAAAAGAAATTATTAACATTGTTCCAGTCTATAACAATAAAAGTTTTATTATTGTAGTGACTCTCATGTGCGTCCATTTGGCAGACCCCAATCATTTTTTTAGAGGGTGACAGCTTACAATTACCAAAAAACAGATCATAGTCTAGTTCGGGAATTACTATATGCAATTGTTTTTCTTTACAATTTTTTTATTGCTTTGACAGCAGTCCTTTTATCTCTTTATTCCCAAACGAAATAGAGGTTTATTCCTAGTTCGTCGTGATGAATTTAAAACATTATCAGATTTAATTAATCGCTATAGCTTTTTATAGGAAATATTTACTTCAATTAATATTCTTCTCAAAGAAACCTACTGTAAAAAAATGTATTTTATATCAATATGGACATTTTACACGGCGGACACGGCTACCGTAAAGGAGTCGAAACGTCAGGGTTAAATATAAAATAAATTATGCGCAAAATCCGTAAAAAAGTGCTTTATTCAAATGGACACTTTTATTTACAGGTGACGAATTCGCTCTAGATGATGATACATCATATCTGGACGACGTGGTAAAAGCTCCGGCGGCCCCCGACAAGGAGCCGGGAGCAGACAGCGTGAGGAATAAGGATGGAGTACCTGTTGACGAGTTTGGGCTCCCACAGGTTCCTAGTGCAGCCCAAACTACTCGTTGATTGGTGTAAATTGAATAATGGTTAATGAAACAAGAATGCCAGTATCCAAATGCCTTATGTATTCCATCTATGATCTGTCAAAACGCAATGTAAAACGATATTTAAGGGGTGGAATAGCTCTTAAATTAATAGAGGTGCTGAGTTAGCGGACATCTTGGTTGTTTTCGTCGTTTTCTGTTGTGTATTGACATAATTATATTCCACAATTCCACTTGTATAGTTTTTATTTCATCATAAACCGGAATAAATAGTATAAATTAATTGTGGTTATTAAGTCATATATTCGTTATCATTCATATAATTATATATTCATTAATATCATTATAGATCACATTTTGAGTAATTTTTATTAGAAACATGTTTTAGTTATAAAAATCTAAACAAAATAATTAAATACAATATTTTTTGATTGGATTAGTTCAAAATTGCCGTTTCAAACTATAATTTCTGATTTACAGCTGAATACAATATTTTTTCGTTTTACAGATTTTTTTCGTTTAGTTCTTACACTCCCGCATTATTTATTTTTGATATTGTTACTTAATTTCGATGTTTCAACTCCTTCAAATTTTTTTTTGTACCATAGATATGACTAACTGTACTTTAGTAAAAACTATTTATTCCAGGTTTATGTTATTAGAGTTTAACTATTTTTCATTATTTTTCATTTTTAATCTGAACGGAAACTTTAAATAAGAATGTTATATGTCGCTTCTGTGGATACTGGTACTAGCATGGTTATTTTTTAATAATGTTGCCTGAAACTGTGATTTTGAAATCAAACTGCTTATTAAACATCACTCGTAATTTCTGGTACCTTCAAAATATTACATTCAAAATGTTACAATGTATGTGTCCCCGTAAAATTGTAAATACTGTTAGATTATAATCTATCTCGCGAGATTGTAAACTGTCGAAAGATTGTGAACCGTAACATAGTTGTTACAATTTAACGCATCATTATAAGGTAGATTATAATCTATCGAAGTGAAACCGCCAAATTTCACTAACCTAACCTAACCTAACTCAATGCACACAGAAGGGCTTATTGCAAGACCGGCCCATAATGCGTTAAATTGTAAGCTCTATGTTACGGTTCACAATCTTTAAAATCTCGCGAGATAGAATATAATCTAACGGTATTTACAATTTTACGGTGACATATGCAACACGAAGAATCTTATTTTTTATGTTTGTGCATTTCTAATGCTCGAAATATAAGACCAAAATAAACAATAACAATAATCGCCTGTCTCTTTCTCTTTTCTTATTTGCTGTACCTTAGAGGTGAAACAAAGCACTGTTCTTAGATTGTTTTAAATCCATTATTATATTATTTGAGATTTTCTAATGTTATTAGAACTTTATTTTTACGTCAAATTTTCAAAGTTTTACGTATCGGTTTACAACATATGGCAGTTTAATTTCAATATCCTTTGTCCTAAAGTAAGTTTTTTTGCGAGTATGTTCGTAAAATTTCACTGTTATGCTTTAAACTTACCTGCTTTGGTTCTCATGTAAATTACTTTTATAAGTGTACATAATAAAATTAGAATGTATCCTTCTGTTAAATTTTGTAGCATTTGATTTTTTCAAAAATCCCGGAATAACTATAGCCGACGTCCGTTTTCCGTTATTGCATTCCCATGAATGATTTTGAAGTTAATTAAATATAGAAAAATGTTTATTCTACATATGTTTCAACGTGTGATTTCGTTTGACACGCAAACTTAAAGTAATCTGCGATTGTCATAAATGCATTTACATTTTTTTATGAATATGAAAATGTATGATACAAATTACTATCTCAATTAGTGTTATCTACTTGTCAGTCCACGGTAGCAATTGCTACCGATAGCCAACACCCCTCGTCAATCCTTGGTAGCGATTGCTACCATATTCAAATTACCGCGTGGTCTGCTGTTTTTTTATTCTATATATTCTGTGGTAGATTCTTTATTTGATCGACTTTACGGTAGTATTTTTGGTTTGGTTCATCTTCATAATTTAGCGACAAAATGGCATTTTTATCTAAAAGTCCGACATTTTTGTCACAATTCGCGCAGCATTGGTACTTTTGAGAGGGGTGGGGCGCGCTGTAGCGGACTGACAAGTGGTTATGCTTTCAAATTAATATCAGTGTTTACTACACGTGTCTTGTGGAGATAAAACTAATCGGTCACACTCACTTAAAAGTTTCTAATTCAAAGAAACGTGGTATGAATTGTTTAATTGCCTTAAAAATATTCACCTTTATGTTAATTTAGACTTATTATAAAATTATAAAATCAAATGTTTTCCACCTTTTATCCTTAGTTAAATTATGAGAAAATTTTATGTAGACACACTTTAAACGAGAAATCAAAAGTAGTTTCACTGTGTAGCTTTGTTGTTTATTTTCTGTCATGTTTTAATCTTTTGTAATTTTATTATATGTACTAAGTTGAATTTTTTCTAAAACGGTGTTTTATTTGTAATAAGGTTCTTGTTCATTTTTCAAACTGTTTGTAGCGACAACAACCCCATAGTATTTATTTACTATTAAAGCATTTAAACTTAAAATTGGGGTGACTGCTCTTCGGTTGCGTGTAGTTGTGTTGTCACCCTAGAAAATTTGATATTTTTGAAGTAAAAATGGTTTAGATACATAAAATTACATAACTACAAACTACATACATACTACGTTTAATTCGCTTAGATATGTTTTTATAGAGCATTAGATCTGAGACTACGTAATTTTTTCTTGTAACAATTTCATTATATAAATTTTAAGTTTTAGTAATAACAAAACGCTATAAAAACCAAATAATTTGGATAGGTTAGAATTATGAGCAGTATAAAAGAAATCGAAATTGTTTACTCGTTTTATTTAGGCGATTTACCTTTTTTTTACCAACCGCGTTATAATATGACAGTAATAAGTAGTATATACAAAAAAAAAAAAACTGTACTTGAGCGCATTTTGGCCCGCTTTCGTGAATAATATATGTAAGTATTTATTTTAACCGTTACTTAATTCTAGAAGAGAGTCGAAAAAAAAATTATGAGATTTTTTTCAACCCCATAACCGCGAAAAATGTGTTTTTTAGATATTTTAATTTTTTTCGAGCTTTTAAATTGTTTTTAAAGAGATCGAAACGCATCTAAAAATTTGTTTTGGGTGTGTAGATGTTACCTGAATTTTTTCAGATATTTTTGTCATGTATAAATATGTGATAAATAAGTTTGAATGCAAAAAAAAAAACGTGAAAATTACGTTATTTCGAAGGAATAGGTCTATGGTTTCTGGGTTTATTTTCGTTTTTATTATGGGTGCCCAATAGCATTGATAGCGACAGTCTTCCTCTTTCAAAAGAGCCTAGTTTGGTTGAAATCGGTTGATTCCTGTCGCGGTTATGGGGTTTTCGGTTGGGTCCATGGGGTTGAAAAAAATCTCAAAAAAATTTTTTTTCGACCCTCTTCGAGAATTAAGGTTCGATTCTTGCGAATCCGGTGGGGGCCGCTGGACCATTCTTATCCCGCTACCCCCTTTGTCATGTTTTATTAAAACGAAAATTGTATTGTATTCAAAGTGCTGAAACTTATTGTCTTCAGACAATATTTCAATAAAACGAGAAAATAAGGCAAATAATCAACCTTTAATAATAATAATAATTACAATAATTTAAGGTATTAATATATTACACAGTCAACTCTAAAATACTGTTATGTTTGATTCTTAAAGACATTTTGTATACTGCATCACAGTACCCGGCGTAAGAACGGGCTCAACGGACAACGTAGCACTGTATTCATATCACTCACATATTGAAAAATGCTCCAAAATTATAGTTCATCAACGTGACTCCATTTGGCGGTTGCCCGACCCCGCATTTAAATACCTAGCCCTCAATATTTACATCAAGTGATATGTACAACCACATCGAAATTGTAACTCTACTCGACTAATACAGTCTAATTGCACTATCTAAGGTATGGCTCCAGTTTAGTCTAAGGCTTCTTGTCCTGTCTTTGGCAAGAAGAAGCAGAGTATAGCAGCAACTGAAAGGAAAAACTCAATAAGTATATCGCAGCTTTAATACCATAGGAGCACAATTCGAAAAAGATGATTGTTGGAAAAACACCTTTAAAGATTTTTGAGCCCCCCTGTATTGTCACAAAATCGGTCATAAGTAAATTAAACTATTGAAAGCAAAATCATAAAACATCATAAGAGTATGTTCACTAAGCATGAAATATTTATCGCATATTAAATTTATCCTAGTCCTAGTTTATTTTACTAATTTACTTACGACCGATTTTGTGACAATACAGGGGCTCAAAAATCTTTAAAGGTGTTTTTCCAACAATCATCTTTTCCGAATTGTGCCCCTATAGTATTAAAGCTGCGATATATTGTCGGATAAAAATCAAAACAAATAACGGCAAACTATGTGGGTCGGTAAGTGGTCGGTATTCCAAAAATAAAAAAGAATTTTCATTGTTCTTCAGATTTGACTATACATAAACAATATCCCTGATGTTGTACCCATCTGAAGGAGGAGGGTCAATAAGGCGGGTTTTCGGCCCCTTTCATTTTTGACCTAAAATTCCAGGTGGGAGAGGGGAGGGGGGTTACGGGTGGTTCCGTTTGGGGTGGAATCGATTTGTTATTTGAATTTTTTTTTTTGAAATTTTTAGGTCAAAAATGAAAGGGGCCGAAAACCCGCCTTATTGACCCCTCCTCCTTTACAGAAATTATTTACCATTAGTAGGCCTTGTGTTTGATTGCTATGCTTTCCAACTGTTTTATAATTGTTGAATACATAACAAATAGGATTCTATAGTATGAAAGGAAATGCAACTCATGAAAGGGGCAACTCTGAAATGTATAGGAAGACAATCTATTATATATATCTTTTTACAGCTACAGATGACGTATAAATTAAAAAACAAAATGCGTGGTGGTCGTCATTCATGAAGTTTGGGAATTCCAAATAGTTTTTACCTAAAAGGTATGTCAAAATAGTAGTTCATTTACCTACTACGAATGACAACTTCTGAGACTCGTGTTGAAAATTTAATTAGAACTTTTTGATACCTGAATCGTAGTCGTCTGTACAATTCAAAAGTATTAACAGTTAAATCTGCCATGTTATTTTTTTATTCTGATAATACTAATGTTCAAAGTTTTGCTTCAAGCAAGTAGGTATGTATTTGGCGGGTATGTCTTAAATACTTACTGAACAGGAATGCTGAAAAGACAACAATAGGTACGACACAATTAATGTCGATGAGGTATCCGAATGACAAGTTGCCAATGAGACCACCGCCTCGCCCGGCCGTTAAGGAGAGCGCTGCAGCCATTACCCTGCAAACGAGAAATAGTGTGAAGCTCACATGCAGAAAACTCATAAATAAGGCACTTATTTTTTTGCAATCACATATAGTATTAATGTATAGAAATTTAAAATACATATTGTTTAAATTGTACTCTGGGAGATTATTGTCATTGAAATCGGTATAGAAACACCAAACTTATACATGAAATAAGCCATCGCGCCGTCGCACGTGAATACTGAATCATGCTATAAGGATTATTTTATGTATGTTCCCAGTGAACTCTTCACCAACTCAACCGATATTGATGAAAGTTGGTATTTATGTGTAATTTGGTCCAACTGAAAAGATAGGATAGTTTTTTTTTTAATTCATAGCAACGCGTGGCCGGATCAGCTAGTATAAAATAAAATATCTTTCAGTACACTTTAAAGCATTTAATAGCTACATTAGGTGCCCATCTCTGTAGATTATTAAAATATAAACCTCTTAGTACTAATAAAATTATTATTTAAGAAAAGAAAAACATTCTTAAAAAAAGAAACATCACTAGATTAGTGTTGGTCTTACCTAAGGTTCGTAGGGAATAAGTCTACCAGTACGCAGAAGACTAAACTGATGGCGAGAGAGGTGAGGGCTTCAAATATGCAGGAGAGAACCAAGTTTTGGGTGGAGTTCTGGACGAAATATAGGCCCACTGTTACCACACCGGCGAAACCCAAACTGAAAACTGATATGAAAAATGGTCGTTAGAATTTATTTATACAGATATTTAGCTGGAAGCCAGATTACGCATGAAGGAGTCAAATTTTACTAATCGACCATATGGCCCATACCTAAATATCACGTAAAATCCAACCTCAGTGATAAGTATCACCTTGTGGTCTAGATGGGTCAAAAAGTCTGTCGTCTGTTGTTGTCGCCTTTCATTATAATCTATGTTTTTTAATATTTCAGAATTGTTTTAATTTTTTCATTTCTATTGTCCTTGAATTTTATCTTTGACAAGATTAATACAGCAAAGTGTGTTGATGCGCCGTTGTTCGTATTTTAGGTAAGTACTTACCTATAGTCGACGGCGCATCAACTATTTTATACCTAATTATTATAAAAAATAAAACATAATATGCCCACTTCTTATGTGACTTATTTGGTTAATGTTGTAAATGGCATTTTCATTTTTTTATATAGAAAAAAAATTGGCCAAATTGTACTTTGTAAACTTTTATAACATACTTATAATTATGTTACTTATTTAGTTTCACACAAACAGAACAGCCGCGCTAGAACGGCTTTACAGCTAACTCCAGTTTGATAGGAGAGGTTACGTGTCAAATGTACGCAGAAAAATTTACTTGTATGAAATGAAGTAAATATACCAGGGCGTGGCAAAAAGGAATTCTCAAACCCACTTTCACATTCTAAACAAAAAAGTTATTCCATTTCACTTTTTTTTTTATTTGTCTCAGCACGCCCATAAGTAGTCCCTTTTACATTACTAGTCGAGTTGTACACAAGAACACCAATAGAACGCGTTGTAAGTACATAAAACACGCGTATAATTGTGACGTAACTATGTATAATAGGTACTTCATAGATTTTACCAAGCGCCCGCGACTGCCACTAGGCAACTGGGGTTAGTACTTAAAATATTTATTCGCACATAGAAAATTATGATCAATACTCACTGAGGAAGAACTTTGCTCCGAGTTTATGGACGCATAATGGGAGCCACAGCGAAGTGGGTATGCAGGCTAGGCCAACGATCAATGTGTGCATATAGACAGTTCGGTCGATGGTCTTTAGGCAATCGAATGGATCTGCGGATTCCTCATCGGCAACCACAATGCTGGATACGTCGCACACCGAGGCAGAAGTGTTGGGGAATCGGTTTTCGAACTCTTCATACCGGTTGAAAAGCTCAGGGAACCAGATCATGAGAGTATAATAACTGCAATGAAAATGATATTGTAATATGATTTTTTGTAATATGTAACATAGGCTCGAAAAATATTTCTTATTAGGAAAAGCATCAAGTGTCAGTAGGAGGATAGCCTCTCGATATCCCGCGAGTGCTCTATATCTCGCGAGTTCTCTTCCAATTAAGCTACTGAAAACTTGACAGACCCGTTAAGTTTTTCAGTGTTTTTTAAACTGACTATCAGCGCTACCTATATCTTCATGTTCTAGGTAACTAAACTAGCTACAACATAGAATGTATTACTCTCACAAGTATCGAGCAATGGATAAAGAAGAAACGGATATCTATTTTTTGTTATTTTTGTGGCTTGTCTGACACCTGAGACAAATTGATGATTTTTTTATTTTTTTATGTATAAAAATAAAAATCTAATAATCTCTAATAAATAAAATCATAAAGCATGCTCGTAGGTACAAGTAATATGGTAGATAATCATGGCTATCAGACTCTAAATATGGCATAATGAAAGAAATTAAAAAACTCCTAACCCTAGACCAGCATGACGTTTCAACAGTTGCCCTAAACAAACCCTTTCTTAGACTCATATCGTCGTTGCGACTTTAAGACCTCCTATGTGTAAAATTCATGTTTACGAGATAATCGATAAAAAGTCTCTACTGAAAAAACGTGAAGAAAAAAAAATAAAAAACAACCCGCAACCTTTGGCTCAATTGGGAGAGCATTGGACCGGATTTCGATTCCCGCCTGAGAATTCACTTGTAACCCGAGTCGATTTTTGCTAGTATTTTTCTATTATAATAACTTAACTGAAAATTTTCTTCACATTTTTTTAGTAGACACTTTTTATCAATTATCTCGTAAACATGAATTTTACACATAGGAGGTCTTAAAGTCGCAACGACGATATTTGATAAGGCGTCTGTCGCTCATCGATTGAGATATTAGCTTTAACCTAACCCGACAATCATTTAGTTTATTAGTTAGTAGTAGGTAAACGGGAATTATTATCCACCTAAATCTAAACTAGCCATTGGATATTGAGTCAACAAGAGAAATAAGTTTGGACTAATTACTGATATCACGAGATGTAAGTCATTGTTAGGTAACTATGTTCTTTAAAATTGCATATGTTCTTTTAAATTCATTCACGAATTTACTGGAATTGAGGAATCTAATAAATTAAAGCCTTATACTTGACGAACAGTTAGCATAATGATTTGTAGGTTTCCATAGTAATAAAGAATTGTTCACTATAAGCTTTGTAAGGCTTTGTTTTCCGCATTTTACTTTGTCTAAAACCAAATGGTTATTCTCAATAATCTATCCTAAGTAAAAAAGAGTAGGTACTAAATTAGTTTAGTTACATGGCAACCTCTGTTAATTCTTATCGTATACAGGCCCGGATTTGGATGTGTGGAGACCCTGGGGCAACAGACGTCCCTAATTATATTCGAATAAAAAATTAAAATCATTTATTGCGAATATGAGTGATACAGTTTTTATTGGAGCGGAGCGAAGCGAAGCTCCCATGGATCAGCTTCAATGGCGCAATGTCTGTTATGCCATAACTTCCAGAGTCCTTAACTGATTTTAATATTTTTTATGGTGAATCAAATGAACAGGTTTAGGACCAAATGGTGACGGAGCCCGCATTTTGAAATTCGCAATAATTTTTTTTTCTTTTTTAGGTATTACGTTCCGCTCTTATACATATATGGTGCTAGCGTAGCTTTATGCTTAGCAACTGCATCACCTAGTAACAATGTTAAAAGTTCTTCTATATTCTACAAAAAAAAATTATTGGCAAATCTTGATAGTTGAAAGTAACCCGTCGAAATATCGGTGAAAGGTTATGAATTCTCCCAATTAATCATTGAATAGTTTATTTCACTAGATGGTTAAGATTAAACCTGCTTAAGGATGCTCAGCGTGTGATTTTTGGCTAGCTAATAATCTAATATGGGATAATGTCCCTATGTAGTAAAATACATAGACATATTACTCCTGAGAGGAATATTTTCGGAGCAATGGATGGACTAACCGTAAATTTCTATAATTAAATTCTTTTATTCAACTTTGGAGCATGTATTCAGGTTATTTTAAAACTTTCATAAACAATGTTACATTTCAATAATCATATTTGCGTGTGCCTTCAGCACGTGACGGAGATAACCGCACAATAGACTGAGCGAAACCGTAAGATTGTTTACATAGGTGGCATCTTCCTAAGAGTACGCTGGCCTTCGATTAGTTCCAAGACACGATATAATTGAATGAGCATGCAATTAACATAATCAGCATACAATGATGTTTTTACCTGGTGGTTAGGCCAAATTGGATGATACATGTGAGTATTGTGTATTTGAGGTAGGGTGGTCTGCAAAGGGCCTTGGTCTGCACCCAAATTTCGCCGAACAATCTCTTGAGGTCTTTGCGTTTGCGCATGCTAAGGCTACGGACGGATTTTTGGGAACTTTGTGACGCTACTGAGATGGTTCGCACTTTCTCCTTGAGGCTCTTAATCTGTGTAAAATAAAAATAGCTATTTAGTGAAATAAATATAACTTATTTAAAATCATGTTATTGAAACTAAATAGAACATAGTAACTCATAAAAAACAAATTTTGTTCGCACTGAATTTTACTCAATCGTATATTTTCAGGGACGCGGCTAATTCAAGTTAATCCTAGCCAAGTCAATACTAATCTTTTATAATATTATACTTTATGTGGCATTTTAATGTAATAACTTTAATTAAAGACGAATGGTGCTACACTAAAAAAATAAACTTTTGAACTATACCCAAAGTGCCTATAAACTTCAGTAACAAACTGCCTTATCTTGGTAACGTTTACCTATATCAAATTAGACGATTTGCATATTTAATAACTATATAAGTCTAAATATAAATTACCTTGTATATATAAACACTATTTTAATATTTCTAAGATTGAAAATGTGATATCTTTAACTTAGATTTTTAACTTTGCAGTTTGAGAAAATGTCATTTTCTAATCCTACATAAGGAAATGTTTTGCAATAATTTTCCTCCTATATTACAAGTCAAATGTAGTTTTCAGTGTGAAAATTGTTTATTATTTATTTAGATTTTATAATTTTTACATTTTGGTACCTAGGTATGAGGTTACGAGAGATTTTTATGGTAGGTACCAACTTGATATTAAAAGTGATTTAAATAAGAATGAAATTTTACTATCAGTATAATATCTATATGAAATAATACTGCTAGCTATATTTCAAGGAAAAATTAGACGGGATGCTGGTAGTAGATAACATCTTAGTCAATTAAACTGCGAGAACAGACATGAATTATAATACGAAGGATCTGGTATAGTGAGAGATACGATGTTGATAGATATTTTATAGTGGACTGGAATAAGGAATTCTGTCTCACATGCATGATGTGACTATTTGTTATTATTATAACTGTTGTTCTATCCTTTCATAAATTCTAATGCATTTATCTGTGTGGCTATTATTGATAGTTTTTAATTTAGAAGCAACAATTTGTAGCCTAAGCATTTTTGTTTCAATAAAAAGATACTTTATAATTATATTTAAATGACGAAACAATGATTCACAATATTGACGCCCTACCAACACTGAAAGATTGACTTTAATATTGGTATCTACGTTGTACACAGCTTGGAGACCTAAGAATTATGTACGTTTAGTTAGTTGAATCAAGATGTATATTAGATGTAATATCTAATAAGTAATAATACCTGTAATATCAATGTTACTCATGTGACTTTATTTAAAAAAAAAATCTTTTTGTGCTGTCTAAGCAGTAGATTATCAGAAATAATTGGTTGCCTTTGATTGCAAATATGCTACTTAAAAAGTCCATAGCTCCTACCGGGTAGTTATCAGGGTCATCGCCAGTATTCTGTCTGTAAATATCTTTCAGGACTGCTAAGGCATCATCGTAGTCTCCGCATTCCATCATAAACTTAGGACTTTCGGGGAAAGTGAGAAGCCAGAAGCCCAGCATTAGGGAAGGTACTCCGCAAGCTGCTACGAACCAGTTCCAGGAATCGTAAGAGAAGGCGCCGCTTTCTATACGTATTCCGCTGATAGGGATAATACCCCAAGCGATCACTGTAAAAAAAGTTAAAGTTTTATTCGTCATCTAAAACTCCTGCTATATGTGTTCTTCGTAACCTAAAATGAGTCTTAATATTAAAAATATAATAGTTATATTAATATTTACAACATATTTTTACTCAAACATATTAAAAAATAGGTTAAGGAAGTATTTTACAGAAACAATAGCTTTCCACCGTCCATTGATCGAAATTATAGGTATCGTGAAAATGGAAAATTATGGAATTACTGAAGATCACTATACATTGTAATTCATGCACACGTGAGGTCTTATATACACACACAGCTTGTTGCTACGTGCCATATAGATCTTTAATACCTACATTATAATAAAGTAGTTTTCCATTAATAATTTATGCTAATTTTTATTGACTCCATGTATGTAGGTACATTTTGCACTTGATGTTTAAACACATCGAATCTGCTGCAGCAATGCTTCTGCGGTGTTAATGACTTGACCACCGGTTTTCCCATCAGAAGTCCTGGGTCCGATCCCCATGGGGTTGTACATATGTACTCAGTTGGTTGGTGGTGGAGCTTTTAAGTCTGCCTAGATACCATCATTTTATCTTTGTCATCATAAAAACGATTTAAAAATTGTTTTGTGGCAGTTACAGTCAAGATGCCCTGTTCCTCCGTTGTTAAGGATTCTGGTTAAAGTGAGTTGCCATTTCTCGAGCTTATTATCAGTTAACATCACGTGAGATAAAAGCCAAGCGCATTTTAAAGAGAAAAAAGATAATCAACTAAATAGAACGATGCGAAAGCTTGCGTGTGAATTTTATGGTAGTTAGATATTGTATAACGGCGATCTTACATGGAAGCAAAATGACACCCAATGTCCAGAACATTTCCATCCAGCAGAGGATTTTCTCTCTGTACTTGGTTTGTTGGAATTCACCCAAGTATGGGAAGCAAATACCCATAGCGCCAGCAACCCTGCGAATAAAATAGCTGAATTAATATTCAAATTGTCCAGAGTAGGTATGAATATTGGAATAATTCTTTAGAAATGTTACCTATCTCTGTCTTGATTTATAAACACTATTATAATATTCTAAATGAACTGAAACCCGTATAGACTTGGAAAACTGATATATTTTATACTATCAAAATTTACTAAACTTTGACTACTACGGTCGATACTTGTATATATATATTTCTGTCGTCAAGGGAAAGCAGTCATGTAATACAGCTATCTAATTTATGATTTACGCTTAAATTTATTTTATACGGAAGAAAAATTTCGATATGAATGTTAGTTATATTCTTACGATGCTAAGAGAACGAAAATAATGTGATTTACAATTTGATCTTAAATATTAGATGCGAAAGTTTTAAGATAGTTGTGGCGAACCTATTTGTATTTTATACTTTTTATTTTGTTTGCTTTTTTACCTTGTGCTTTTTGGTTGTTGTCGTGGTGATATTGTCTTGTTAAAAGAGTTTTAATTAAATAGTGTGCTGAATTTAAAAGATTTTTCCTTTATTTATCTAATTTCGTTTAATTTCTCAATAATAGTCTTTAAACTGAAAAACCGTTGTAATAGTTAATAATGTTCCTTGATGACACGTATGTCATTTGTATCTAATTGGTGAATGTGGGAACCGCGTTTCATTACACGCTTGGAGCAATTGTTACTATTGTATCGTTATGCTGTACAACAATGAGACATATAGCTTAGGTAATAGAGTTGCTAAAAGCTAATAATTTTAATTGTAACTCTAGTAACTATGGGTAGTCACGTGTAGCACCACAAGTTGAACCATTCCCTGAACGTTTTGTTCGATGTTTATAACAACTATAAAGTTTGTCAAGAATAAACCAATTACATTTAAGAAAATTATTTGTTTATTATTTAGGAAAATGTATCCTAACATTTAGTAAGGGTGTACATTAGTTTCACATTTTTGTATTTCAGTATAGAAAAAATTTAAAAAAAGATGAAAAGATTTAACAAGAATTGCAAGATAAGTCAGACCCCCAATATGTCTTACATGTTTCGCATCCAATAATTGACAAGAAACATTTTCGTCGATGAATACAGAACACTCGTAAATTTAATTTATTTTTTGAATGATTAAAGCTTTAATAAGTACAATATAAAGTTATTAACTTTTTGGACAAAATATTGATTTACTAGTTTTTCACTCTACATTGATCTTTTGAGGGATTCGGAAACCGAATGTTTTTCACATTTTTATGTAATCTTGATGGGTTCTATTTAACCGTGAAAGATTCAGTAACTTTCACTATCGTAGGTATAGTGATTTACAAAAACGACTTTAAACAACTCAGTACTTGAAAAATCTATATATATATATATACTAGCTGACCCAGCCACGCGTTGCTGTGTTATAAATTAAAATAAAACCTATCCTATCTTTTAAGTTAGACCAAATAACAGATAGTTACGAAGTTTGATCAAAATCGGTTAAGTAGTTTAGGAGTCCAATCCGGACAAACAACGTGACACGTAATTTATATATATTAAGATAAAAGTGAAGGGTCACTCACGAAATCTCAGAAACTACAAGTGCTAAGAGGCTAATTTTTCCTTTTAGGACGTAGGTGCTAGTAGGGGCTAGTAGTAGGGGCTAAAAAGAGGTGGCGAAATTTGTACGAAACTTCTATAGTTTTAATAGTTGGGTTTCCAAATTATTTGGAAATACTCATTATTTAAATAAATTAAAATGTAGTTAATTATTCACCGACTTCAAAAAGGTTATCAATTCGGGTCGTTTTTTATATACCTACATATAAACGGAACGGAGTTATGCCCGAAACATTTCGGGCATAACTCCGTCAGTTACCTATAGACGGATTTGCAAAATACTTTTTTGTTTGAAAGCGGGTTATTCTGAAATCATTCCATTTAAATACGGAAGTTTCAGAAAATTAACAATATCTTTTCTTTTTCTAATTGGTGATTCAAACAAAACTGCTTAGTTATTTTCTGTTGACTGATATATAAAAATAGTTTGCGTTTGTCAGAATTGTAAAATTTATATTTAAGTCCATGATAAAAACAGTATTTTTATTTATAATTTTTTTAGAATGTTTAATGATGCTTAACCATATCGGAGACTGGTTTGAAACAAAGCTACACATAAAACCGAAAGTTAAGATGCAAGATATCATAGAAGTATGGTTTTTTGTAACTTAGCACATTAAAATGGGTGAACGGTTTTAATGGGATTCGGCATATAGGTTAATTAGATCAGTATAATCTACTTATATGCCGAATACAGGTATCGTTTCAATTTCAATCTGAATTTTCTCATACAGGCATATGAGAAAAAGCCTGTATAAGAAAATTAAGATTGAGTTAACGAAGCAACTGCGAACGAAGTCACAGGTAGCAGCTAGTTTAATTTATGTGAATAAAACGAGTGATAACACAATATGACAGCTGTTAGTAGTGACGTAAGGGGCCTATAAAAAGTGTGTCATTTTGATACATAAATAGGTCATATATAAATGAAGCTCAATGTGAACTAAACTAAGAAAGTCATGTACTTACGAAAAACCGTTGACAAATCGGCATGCCATAAAGACCGGTAAAATCTGGACGAAGGACGAGACAATACCGATGAACCCGTCAATCAGTAGGGTGGAAACCAATACAACCTTACGGCCCTTGGTATCCGCCAAGCATCCCCAGAAGTAGGAACCGATAACCATGCCTGTAATAAATTAAATATTTAAGAAAGCGTTTTACGCTTATGAAATAAGGTATATAATAAGTATACGCCCCGACTGATAGTGAAAATATTCTGTATTTAAAGTCATTTCTCAATGAGGAGCAGACCTAAGGAGTTTATATACGTAGTGTAGATATAGTTACGATGTTTTAGTATACAGTACCGAAGTTAGTACGCAGCAACTTACAAATGACGACACATCGTACAGTATGTTTTTCCTGTCTAGGGAAATCTCTCGGATATTAAGTGACAACATTAGATAGCTTTCTATTGGGAAATCAATCGTCGCAACTATTGGTATTTATTTATTGAAAAAGTAACATCACCCACTTAAAGCAATTATAAATAACTAGCGACCCGCTCCGGCTTCGCACGGATGCAATGCTCTACTATATTATGCATGTATTATACATATAAACCTTCCTCTTGAATTACTCTATCTATTAAAAAAAAACGAATAAAAATCCGTTGCGTAGTTTTAAAGATTTAAGCATACATAGAGATAAAGGGACAGAGAAAGCGACTTTGTTTTATACTATGTAGTGACAAGTACAGGCAGCTTTTAATAAATCATTACAGGCAGATCTGAAACCTTGTTTATCTACTTTCTTTGTCTATTCTAGTTATAAAAAAGTATTCTGTCAAAGTCATAGGGACCCCAAATCCAAATGCCTAGGGCCTCAATTAGGTTAAAGGCGGTCCTGATAACAGGTGTATTATAGCACCAAGGATTGTAAGGCTTATATATTTAATTTCCAAAATCAATCAATCTATTAACAAGTCATATCAAAACTTATTAATCCGTCTACTTGATGTTGTTAGAACATAGATCTATGAATTTCATTACATTATTCATGTGAAAAATGACGATGTTGAAGTTCAGAGCCAGGATGAACATTGTCATTTGAAATAAGTGGCTAAAAGATGTTTGATGCATTTTCTCTGTTACTCTTCAATGAAGTGTTTAAACTATTGTCGTTATCAAAAACGCTTTCCCTTTTACTTGCATTAACATGAGTAGTTTTTTCAACAATTACACAATCCTAAAATTGTTCCCTTCCTAGAGACACTAGTAATGTTAAATCTCCATGTACAATTTTTTGTCTAAAACTGAATCTTTTACCAGTATAACTTTCTTAGGTGCATAAATAACAGAAATATCTTTGACCAGAGGAATATACTCACCCAACATAGGTGCAGCAGTAAGCCAGCCCTTGTCAGAAGACGTCATGCGGAAGTCACAGGTGGCGGCGGGCAGCACAAATGATACTATGGTGATGCCAATGGCGGTATTGGCGTATATGAGCCCCGATACTGCCAGCAAGCAGAAGTGGAAACGACCGAAGCCTGTTGACGGTACATATTAGAAATAAATTAGGTAACGTATATTTCAGACAATTACTTATTTTGTGTGTGGGTTTATACTAATTTACCGAACAACAAAGCAAAGAATGAACTATAATTTCTATAGAAATATATTTTAATCCGAAGTGTGGCTAAAGACCATATTAGAGAAATGCAAGAAGAAGGTGAAGCACCTTGATCTTACTTCGGTATACTTTACTTTTATAATTTTTTTGCTTACTACATAATTCTTCTTCTAAATACTTTCTGTGTAAAAGTAATCTTAGTGGCAAAATTTTAGTCAAGTCTTTCCAATTCATGAATATTGTTATCAAATTTTAATTTTATTTAATAAATCAAAATATTATTTTAGTTTATAGCGTCTGAATAATAATCTGCTATAAATACAAAATACTTATTTTGACTGCTTCATAAACAATTATTAGTATTAAAGCCGCTGTTCAACTGTTTTCAGCATATATTTCATATTCCTTTTCCTTCTTATTGCTCTTCATTGTATCAATTTATCCAAAATTAAAGATACTTTTTATATACTCTATTGTTCAAACTGTACATAACCAATTATTTATAAATTTAAACCTTTTAAAAACTACGTTTAACTTAAAGTTATTATTTGTAGACAAGATCTTTATATTTTATAATTCTGGTGCATATTATTGTATATAGAAAATATTTATAGATTCTTTAATAAAATGACAATTATTTTTGGTGGTGAAGCTCATTCAGTTTTCAAAGATTTGACCGACTAATCACCATGATTAACTATACTCCATTATCCCTAAGGCGTTATCATCCCTAAGAACTGTTCCCCAACATGATGAGGATGATGTTTTTTTACTTTGGTTATTATCTTATGACGCAGTAAAAAACATTATAATAATTAGCAGCCATGAGTCATTGTTATTTACATTTCATAAATAGTGTACAGCGACCGTAAAAAATTTGGTCACTAAGAAACGTCACGGTTATTGGATATAAATATCAAACATTTAACAGGTGAGAAATAATTACAATGTAATTTTTGTGCCAAGAAATGTCAGTACATGCGTTAGCGTCATTATATATAGTTTGTTGTCACGACAACCATTTGACGAACTTATTTAAGAAGTAATGACTCGACATCATAATGTTTAATACCACCAATCAATATATACGATAAATTCAAATTTATTGTGTATCATTTAGTTTATATAAGATTTTTATAATTTTTTTATTACTTTTATTGAATGTCCTTGAATTGTATTATCTACAACATTCACAATCTGTGTGATACTAAAAATAAATAGAAATAAATCCTCACCAGTGGCAGAGATCGCCGCCTCAAAATCCGCTCCATGTTCCAAGAAATCCAAACCTGTAAATAGAGAAATAGGATTAAACAAAATTTCAATCAACGAGAACGTTTTCTCCAAATACAAAAATCGTAACTACTTAACTGACAAAGCAAGCTTATCGCCTTCCCTTTCTATTCTCAAATGAGTTTGTATGTTCATACTTGTCTAATTTAAAATTATGTAAGAATAATGACTATTTTTAAACTGCAAACAACATAATATCGAAGCTTTCAAGCCATGTGCGCCGTCTGTAAACAACTAACAATTGGCACACTCTTGCTTTCGCTACTAATGTTTTTAAATTAATGATAGTTAAATCAGCTGTCAAAATTAGTTCAGCAAATTTATAACGTACCCCTATTGATTTAAGCCTCATTATTGAGTAACCGTAATGATTTTTATTTAAAAGTACCCTCGCTAGAAAGGGTTTAATAATACAGTTAATCTATGTACATATTTCAGTTACTAATTAATTAAGATCTTTACACCAAACGGTCATCAAAATTTAATATATCAACGTTATTTAATAATATTAGAATAATTCATATTTGTAATTCAGGTTTTTTATAATTTAAACATTGTAACTATAATTTGCTTTTTATTTCGGTTTAAGTGTTGTTATATCGCAAAAAACGTTATATGGATTTGTTCTAATTTGCAAATAAAAAAGGAATCAGTTGTCAAATCAATGTTATTGCCGTAAAAGATAGCATAAAGTCAAATAGAAATTAAGTTTGAGCAGTCAAAGGCAGTTTTGTTATTCTCTTAATTATCAGTTTCGAATCCAGTGCTGAGGCAGCGCTGTGATACATTTTTCATGTGACATCACAGCAGCTCCTCAAGTTCCTAGTACAAAACGCAGAGTCACAGCTAGGCAAACTACGCCGTGGCATAGTTTGAGAGCATAGTGTATGTTTTCAAACATGCAAACGACATTAGCGCTTTTCATTATTGTCGTAACATTAAAGACTATTACATTTATTATACTATTACATACATACATACTATTTTAAAGTTACACTTGGTCCTCTGATATTAATTATTAAGGAAGTAGCAATTCCATTTGGAAATTTTGAAATGAAAAGAATAAATAAATAAATAAATATTTCTTACATTCACACCAATTAGCCTAGCCCAAAGTAAGCACTGTAAGGCTTGTGTTATGGATACTAGGGTAACGGATAGACATACATATATTATACATAAATATGTAATATTCATAGAAATATATAAAAACACCCATGACTTAGGTACAAATGCTCGTATTCATCATACAAACATTTGCCCCTTCCGGGATTTGAACCCGGGACCGTCGGTGCGAAAGGCAGGATCACTACCGTTGCACCAAACGGTCGTCAAATGAAAATTTAATGAACAATATAAAATAATATTATGGTCATACTTTCGTGTGAATTAAATTCTATAAATACCACGAAAAAATACAAAAAAATATTTTTTTAAAGTTATCTTTAGCATAACTAGCGGCCCGCTCCGGCTTCGCACGGGTGACAAAATTTTTTAAATTTTTTCTTTTATTAAATATTTTACGATAGCGTCATATAGCGACCGGTAGACGAACTACTTGCGGTTAACGCGTTGCTATGGTAACGTTATTGATACAATGGAAAAAGAGCGGACAGACAAACACAAACCACTGTGATCTTAGATTATACACTCGAGAGCAATGAATCCGGGTCACTTAAAGAATCCTAAAAATCTTGGAAACTAAAAATGCTAGGTTAATGCAATAAATTGTATTTAATAGACAATGTAATACTCCTTAAATGAAGGTATTAAAACTTCTTAGTTATTGTAAAGTTATATCATAAAAAAATCAAATTTGAAAAAGGGCCACTTTCGAAGATGGAACTACGAAATTACAGCATTTGGTTTTGCTTTTGTTTGTAATCTGTCATTTATGTGGGTACATAAACCATGTTGATAGTGCTCTATATTCATTATTCAAGCTGAAATTTTGTCGCTTACGCCTGAAGAATGCACCAGAATACTTACAATGCTGGAAACCGGCCGGAGTCAGCGCGATACAGCCAGGACTGTCGGTGTGTCGCTGTCAACAGTACAAAGAGTTCTCCGACGTTACGAAGAAACTGGTTCTAACCTACGCAGACCAGGAACGGGCAGAACCAGGTGTACCACAGCACGAGAAGACCGATACTTGGTGAACACCATGCTTCGAAATCGCTTTCTCACAGGAACTGAACTCACCAATCAGTTTCGACGCCTCGGAGGAAGTAACCCAAGTGCATGGACAGTAAGACGTCGGCTTGCTGAATCTAACTTAAAACCCCTTAGACCTGCAAACGGCCCTAAACTGGAGCGTGGGCATCGTATTTCAAGACTAAGATATGCCCAGAGCCACGTAAATTGGAGTATTGAAGATTGGTCAAAAGTTATGTTCTCCGACGAATCAAAATTTATGCTCTACAAGCACGATGGAAGACACAGAGTGTATCGAAGACCAGGGGAAAGATTCAAGCAAGCATGCATCGAAGAAAAAGTAGCCTACGGTGGTGGGTCTGTACTTGTGTGGGCCGGAATTTCTTCTGAAAGTCGCACAGAGCTGGTGATCATAGAAAACGGCTCTTTAACTAGCGTAAGATATGTGGAAGAAATCCTCAATGATCACGTTGGTCCATTTATGGTCAATTTAGGTGAGGATGCTATATTTATGCATGACAATGCCCGACCTCATACAGGTAGGATTGTGAATGACTACCTTCAAGAGATGAACATTACTCGTATGGAGTGGCCAGCGCGCAGCCCGGATATCAACCCGATCGAGCATGCTTGGGACGAGCTAGGCAGATGCGTAGAACAACGAAACCCTCCCCCAATCACGCTTCGTGAGCTCAAAATTGCTCTCACAGAGGAATGGGAGAATATTCCCCAAAATCGTATAAGGAACTTGGTGTACAGCATGCCAAACCGCGTAAACGCAGTAATGGAAGCACGAGGAGGCAATACGAAGTATTAAAATTCAAGAAAATCGTAATAAAGTTCAAACATTTCATGTTTCCTATTTTTGTTTTAAGGAGAGATCAGCAGTTTTTTTCTTTATGTAATTTTGTGTTAATAAAATGTATGGTGACTCATATTTTTTTTACTTTCATTTAAGGAGTATTACATTGTCTATTAAATACAATTTATTGCATTAACCTATCATTTTTAGTTTCCGAGATTTTTAACATTCTTTAAGTGACCCGGATTCATTGCTCTCGAGTGTAGATAAACACGGTTACTTTTGCAAAGTTGGATCATTAAAGAAGTACTATTTACATATATTTGAAATAAGAAATGTCAACTATCCTTGGGCTTGTAATTACAGATTATTATATACTGTTTTATTTGAATTAGAAACATTAACAACCAAAGTTATTCCTATTGTAGTGATGGGTATCGTTCAATTTTAATTAACAAATGCACATAAGGATTTTTCACATAAGGATAGTTGAATAAATAAAAATAATGAGTGTGATCAGAAACATTTACAGAATAAGTTGTTTGTGAAATAAATAGTCTGAAAGGTTAGTTGTAATGTAAACATTTGTCAACAGTGTTCTACTGAAGCATTATTAAAAAGTAAGTTTACTACAATTAGAATTTCTTATCTTTTGCTAGATATTTTCTATTTTTATAAACATGTGTCTATTTATAGTATTTTTTGATATCTTGTAACGACCCATGAAACTATTATTTGACAAGGGTGATATCACATAAGAGAAGACAAAGGTTGATTTGACTGTAGGTATCTACTTATCTACATTCACAAATATTTTTTAACAAAGTCTACAACAGCACATTAACCCATATAAAACTGTCCTTTCCGTTAAATATGTCATTTTCTTGATATATATTTGTAAATCTTTAGGTACGATATTGGTGTGTTTTATGGGTTTTTATCTAGGCGCATACAGCAAAAGGAAATAAAAAGAAAACTCTTTAGTTAAAATATACAAAGTATGAAATCATCGTATAAATGTCTTTTCCGATATCAATCAATTTTAAATATTTGGAGTTTTTTTATATTCATAGGAATACAACTGTGGTGACCGGCACAGTAAAATAGCACTAACCCTTATACTTAAGAGTATAGTAAAAGGCATACTAGATAATGATGATACTGGATGTAATTATTATATACTTTCCGTAGACTACGAAATGTGTAGCGGTATTTTCCGATTTATGGTCTTTTGCTGTGATCTCAAACTCGTTTGTGAGGCATGGAACTTATGGCAAAAACTTCTATATTTGGGAGAAGATTCCGTCCATCAGAGGACGTCTTTTAGTTGAGATGGTGAAGAATTCAACTGCTACTTTTATATCCAAAGAAATTGTCACTAAACACAACTCAACTCGTCTCTGGAGTCAGTCACAGCGATATTAAGTTACCTAGAATATAAAGATATGGCATTGCTATTTAGCTTAAATTTACTTAGAGAAAAGCAGCGTGTCTGACAAGATCTCGGTAGCTCAACTGAAATTTGTTTGCAGAATAAAAATATCATTTGGGTTCCAAATTAATTACACAAACTGTTATAGATAGTGTCTAGAAAGAATCTGCAATTTTATCTATTCATCTCGATATTAGTAAGTAGAAGTAAGCTTCCTTCATGAGAATCATGTTATTGAGAAATTGGAGATAACAGATATTTGCGTTGATTTGTTTCGATAGCGATATCTTCAGAATTTGTGTTTATCTAAAGTGGTTTCGGTTTTTTTATGCAGGTAGGCTACTCAGGCAGATTAATCTTAAAAATTATCTTCCCTATGTCAGCATAAAAATGTACTTTCAAGATTGCTATTGATAAGTATGATCAACTTCAGTTTTCGAGTGCAACAATAAAAAATACGTGCATGCAAAACGTAGTGATTACATATAAAGCAAGATTCCAGACTAGCTGGGCGTTAAAGTAGTGTAAATATGTACTTGGAGTGTAAGTATATTTGCTACTTTGGGTCGACAACTAAATTGAAAAAAGCAGGATTACTGTCGCATCAAGTTATTTCATGAAAGAAACGGCTTAAAAATATCCTAAATGTTCTTAAACATTAGTTTTTATTGAGTTTTTGTTTTATCAATATTAGTATCTTACTTTTCCTTACATTGACAACATCTTGATGTGCGGCGCGAGCGGCCGTTCCGAACGGACGGGTGCTGGCTTATCGTAACGAGTGGTTTTAGTTTTTAACTTCTACCCACATAGTGTGCGAAGTTGTTTGTAATCATGGATGAGGACGAGAACAAAAGTGAGGAAGAAATTAGTGATACTGATATTATAGAAAAATGTGAACGAGAACTTTCTGATATAATTCAAAACACCGGCTCAAATGTGTTATTAAATAAAGATTTCGAAAAGACTGCGGAGAAAAGGAAACAAAGGGATGATGATAATATGGACGAGGAAGGGTTCATAACCGTAAATAGAAGAAAACCTAAAAGATTATTAAGAAGTTCTTCAACTACCCTCGAAAATAATATCGATCCACCATCTAAGGAAAACGTATCTAGTGACAATACTATGTTCTATGAGATCTGCGTTACTTCACTTGAAAGCTTACCTAAACCAATCGCAATGGCTAAACTGCTTCAGTCAGAAAATGTTAAAGATATTAATAGAATAAAATATAAAGGACCAAACAGGGTATTTGTGCAATTTAAAAACCGAGAGGAGGCTATGAAGTTGATTGAATCCGATAAATTCAAAGAACTCGGTTTTAGATGTCAAATGATAAACGAATTATCCATGTCATTTGGAGTTGTTAAAGGAGTTGACCTTGACTTAAGTGAAGAAAATTTAGTAAAAATATTTCAATCTAGTACTGAGATTATATCTATAAGACGGCTTAAGCGGCTAGATGAAAATGGCAAATGGGTCGACAGTGAGTCTATTAGAATATGCTTCAAAGGCAATCTCCTCCCGCATAATGTATATGCATATGAATGTTGTTTTAATGTGGAGCCTTTCATCTTTCCTGTCACTCAATGTTCAGGATGCTGGCATTTTGGTCATACTTTAAAGTTTTGCCCAATTAAAAAGATGTTATGTCCAAGATGCGGAGGCGAACACAAGATTTGTGATTCAAAATTGGTTAAATGTATTAACTGCAGAGGACCTCACATTTCACTAGACAAGCAATGCCCCTTTTTTTTAAAAGAGAAACAGATACGATACCTTATGAGCGAAAGACAGGTTCCCTACAGGAAGGCCCTACAGCTACTTAATGAAGAAAAATCGAATAGAAATGGTGCGCATCTAGTGAACTCAACTCAAAATCCTTTTTCTTTACCTTCCAATTCAAATAAAAATGGCAAATTGTACAGCAGCGTATTAAGTAAGGGGCTAAATGTTAAAGATATTGAAGAAGTTAATGAGAGTCTACAAGAAAGTTTAATAGAAACTAAGACACAAAAACTAAAAGATAAAAATACAAAGAAAACCAAGAAAACACAAGAACATCATTATTTTGAACAACCTATGGAATATGAAAAAAATCAAGATAGTGACGAAATTCAGAGCGATGAGTCGCCAAGAAAACGAAATGAACACCTGTTACAAAAGTTTGAGTTTAAGAAGTTTTTACTGGAAATTAAGAAAGTTGTCATGGCAGAAACTAGTTTCGAGGTGAAAAGTATAAATATCTTAAAAATAATTTATAAAGAGATTAAGTCGTTTATCCTCAGTGTTATATTTGGAGGAGATGTTTTAGAAAAGTTTAGTAATCTTTTTAATGGATAGGCTTCATAAAGACAAAACGAATATCTACTTATTCCAGTGGAATTCACAAAGTTTGCGCCCAAAACTGACTAGTTTTTCAGATCTTCTAGCACGTGAAAATATACATATTGCTATTTTAAGTGAATCATGGCTTGATAGTGAATCAGATGTGACCATAAGTGGTTATAATGTATATAGAAGAGATAGATGGGATGGTTATGGCGGTGTAGCTATAATCATACACAAATCCATTCAGTCACATATTCATCCAATTAGGGTAAGTAATACCGGTATAGAAGTAGTTTGTATCAGGATGGCTAATTGTAAAGAACTTGAGAATATCATTGCCATATACTGTCCATCATCAGTTCATACCAATATTTCTGACTGGGATGAAATCTTTTCAATGTTCAAGAGAAAGACTTTGGTTGCGGGGGATTTTAACGGGCATCACACAAACTGGTCTGTGAAGTCAGATACTCGAGGTACACAAATCATGGACTCGTCAGTGGAAAATGGTTTTATTTCTTTAAATAATGGTGATCATACACGAGTAAAGTTGGTAAATGGTATCTTGCAACAAACTTCCCCAGATATATCCTTTGCATCGGCAGATATTGCAATAAAACTTCATTGGAAAGTGTTAAATGAAAACTTAGGAAGCGATCACTTAATAATAAAAATGTCAATGAATATAGGAGACACGCACAATACAGTTAAAAAACGCAACTTAAAAAATGTCGACTGGGTGGAATATCAAAAAACTCTGGCTGATACCTTCGATTTCATAAATTATAACTCTGATAATATACAAAATATGTATGATCATTTTCTAAAACAAATTCACTTTGCCATTGACAAACATATCCCTTATCTGAAGTATTCTAAAGATCCTAACAATAAATTTAAACCTAAAAACTATTGGAATACCGACTTATCTAAGGCCGTTGCGGAACGTAGATTAGCACTGTCGTCTTTTCGACGGAACCCAACACCGGACAATTTAACTAGTCTTAAGGTAAAAACTGAAATTGCACAAAAGTTAATTCGTAATGCTAAGTCAGCCGGCTGGCATAAATTTTGTAATTCTATTAACGAATCTACATCGGCTTCCGAGATGTGGAATAGCGTTAAATGGATGAAAGGATACAAACAAAATAAGACCTCTGCACCAGTCGAAAAACAAAAGGAGCTTCTACAAGCTTTAGCCCCCGATTACGTATTAAATGTTCCACCGAATTTCAAATCGAAAAATTATCTGTTAGAATCTGACTTCACAATCCAGGAACTTAATAGCTGTCTAAAAAAAAAAGATTCGGCACCAGGAGACGATAATATTTCCTACTCAATGATTTATCACATGCCTGACAGGATTAAGCTTTTCTTATTAAATTTGTATAATAAAATATACACTCAGGGAAGGATACCGTACCAATGGAGAAATGTCAACATTGTCCCTATTCCTAAGGCTAGTTATACATCAAATGATATCAATTCCCAATTAAAACTAAGACCCATCTCTTTACTTTCTTGTCTATGTAAAATTCTTCATTCGATGATATCCAAACGTTTGGAATGGTATATCGAAAAAAATAGAATCCTATCGCCATCCGCAGTTGGGTTCAGAAAAGCTCAATCCTGTTTAGACGCACTTACACGATTGGTAACTCATATTCAGCTGGGCTTCACAAAAAATATTCCTACATTAGCTTGTTTCTTGGACATTGAAAATGCCTATAACAATGTATCTGTCGATGTAGCAGTAAGCATGCTTGATGGTCTTAATGTTGGCTCTAAACTCTGTACATATTTGTGGGCTTTTCTCAGTGAAAGACATTTACGAATAAAGGGAAATCATGAGGAAAACGTTATAACAAGATGTACGAATAAGGGCTTAGCCCAAGGGGACCCACTTTCACCTCTAATTTTTAATATTATTACTTATAAAATTTGTCATGGATTGCAAAACGTTCTCGTAGCGCAGTATGCAGACGACTTTGTCGTGTTTGTAAGTAACAAAGATATTAAAAAATGTGAACGATACGTTCAGAGTGCATTGGACAATATTATAGAATTATTAGATGAACTTGGGCTAACTTTGTCAGTTAATAAAACGAACTTTTGTTTATTTAGCAGAGGACGACGAAGAATTATGCCAACTGTAAAAATCTATGAGCAACAATTGGCTTCGATGGAATGTGTGAAATACTTAGGTATATGGTTAGACAGGAGCCTTATGTGGAGAAAACATATAAATGAAGTTATGGTTAAGTGTTCAAAATTTTTAAATATATTGAAAATGTTAGCAGGAAGTTCTTGGGGAATGCATACCAAACATATTCGTCGATTATACATTGCACTTATTAGGAGCAGAGTAGACTATGGCTCATTTTTATATGACTGCAGTGCCAAATGCCATGTCTCTAAACTTGACAAACTTCAAAATCAGGCTCTAAGAGTAATAGGAGGGTTCATAAAAAGCACTCCTATTCACGTTATGCAAAGTGAATTATGTATACCACCATTATTTATACGCAGACTATATTTGGCTTACAAGTATATACTAAAATGCTTCTCGTGTACTAACAATGTAACAGTTACAAATATATCCGAACTAAGTATCCTCTGTGAACAAAATAATTACTGGCAAAATAAAAAAAAACCTCTACTTGCAAAAGTGTATAGCGAAGTTTGTCACTTTGATTATGCTTCCACTGAAGTGCTTAATATGTTTGACTTGGACGTGTGGGTTACCGGTATAAAACTTTATAATAATGTGAAATGCAGTCTGAGCAGTATTCCTGAATCCAAGAGTTCATACGAACCTAATTTATTGAAAAACGAAGCCATTAGAGAAATTTATAAAGCATATGAAGGTTGGCATATGATTTTTACTGATGGCTCAAAAAGTCCTCAGGGTATGGGTGCTGGTTTTTTTGATGCAAAAATGAATATAAAAGCTCGCTTTAAAATTTTGGCTCAGGTATCCGTTATGACGCTGGAACTCATTGCAATATTTAAAGCCTTAATGTATGCAGTCAAGAAAAAAATTAATAAAATTGTTATCCTTTCAGATAGCAAAAGTGCTTTACAGCATTTGGCTCGCTGCGCCTCTGGTCTCAGAGGTGTAACGATAGCCTATGATATTCTTAAAGTTATTCATACATTAAACAACACAAATGTTGAACTGATGTTGCAATGGGTTCCGGCTCATATTGGCATTGTAGGAAACGAGAAAGCGGACCTTGTGTCGAGACAGGCAGCAAGTGTTGGGAATGTGTTCGAATACTTGCCGGACTATTCGGAATATGTACCTAAATATAAAAACATATGTTTTAAAATGTGGAAACAGCATTTTGATACAGTTTCTAGTGACAAAGGGATATGGTATAAGTCTATACAAGGAGAACCTTCTCGCGTCCCTTGGTTTGACGATAGTAAGCTCAATAGAAACTATATCAAAATTGCACTACGCCTTCGTTCAGGACACTATCCATCGGCAAAGTTTGCATTCTTAATGAAAAAGACTAATTCACCTAATTGCACCACTTGTGACAAAATAGAAGATATGCTAATGGACTGTGTCAAGAACAGGGCCGAAAGGGAGTCACTGTTTGAGGAGTTTCATCTAAATATTAGAAATGTAGGTTTGGTACAAAATATCTTGGCAGAACCGAAATCTGATGTTGCTAAAAAATTATGTGCTCTAGTGAAACTGATCGAACAGTGATTCCTTTTCGTCTATATAATACTTTTGTATCCGCTGTCTAAGACATCTGACATGTAAGTTAGAAGATACGATGGGGCTGACGTATCCATGTGGATAAAAGCCCCAAATTAATAAAGAGAAAAAAAAAAAAAATAAAATAAAAAAAACATCTTGATAATGCGATAGGATTTTTATTCGATGTGTCTTTACACCGTTTTTTGTTTGTTGTGAGATGTTATGTTTTGAATACTTTTTCTAATGTGCTGAAAGTGCGCTGCTCGTTAATCGTTCGTGAGCCGCTAGGGAGCTCCACGGATGCAGTTACTGCGTTTTTTTGGCGCGTAACACGTGTTATGCTTGCATTGTAGGCGTGCCTTGTTCCATTCATAACACCGTCACATAAAAAGGCGTAGCAGTAACAAGATTATAATTTCTGATGAAATCCAATATATGCCTACATTACCCTACATTTGTTCATTTACATCTTTATTGACAGGTAAATGTACTTTGTAGAGTGTGCTCATTAGCTGCATGTGCTTATAACGCCATTTCCCTTTTTTCATCGGACATCCAGACGCACTGCGGGCTGCCACCCTTCTTGGTTGCTATTCCTACCTATCACATTCAACATCTTTTATAATGCGCACAGGAAAGGAGTGGAACTCCCTCCCTGTGTCTGTATTTTCAAGTATTTATAACCCGCCCGCTTTCAAAGCCAGGGTGAATAGGCACCTTCTGGGTTAGCTCGCTCTATCGTGGATCCTGGCTTGATTGGGATCAGAGAGAACCCATTAAAAAATGTAAACGACATAAGATTTAAAAGATTTATTTATTGTTACTGATTCTTGTCTAAGGTAAGATTATCATAGATAAGCTTCGGCTTGTAAGAAAGTTATCGTGTCTGAACAGTCACTCATACAAACTGTTATCTTCCTATACTTAAGACTTTATTTTATCCTAGTACAGTAAGATTAAAGCGCTACTACGATAATATTTGTTATTGCAAATCAACAGTGTCCTATGTTTCAAAGTAACTAACATCTTTCTATACGGTGTTTAATATCTATTAAATTGCCGATTGCAGCTGCCTATGAAATAATGTATTTTAAAAAGTTTCAAATATATTGATTCTGGAAAACGTAAAGTAGCCAAAAAAATATTTTTTAATAGTAGTTTAATGTATACAAAAACAAAAATAACCGCGTCTCAGATCCGAAAATTTTATTGAAATGTGTACTAGGCGCGAATGTGTAAGAACTTAATTAAATTAATCATTGATAGATATTTTCATAAATGTAGTTAATATATGTAGGTTTAACCATCAAACTGGGCATACTGTTTCTCGACAGATCCGCAATTGCTATAATAAAATAAAAGTATATTCCAATTTATCACAAATATTATAAATTAAAAGATTAATAACAAAAAGCTGTTCAAATATTTTCCACGTGAGGTTTATTTAGTCAGTCATGGTACATTTGTTATCTTATCATTTAACAGTATACCAGTAGCTTTGTTTGTCTCATTAGAGTTGATTAATCAATTTTACAATGAATACAAGACGAAGGCTCGCTGTAAATAAGTCACAGGATGACATGTCTTAAATTGTTGAGCCTTCTTATCTGACTGCTTTTTGTCGCACAAATAAATATGACAATGACACGGTCGAATCTATTAATGGTAGAAGGAATTTCGAAATAAGACACAGCTGTGAAGATATTACTGTTAGACCGCGTATAGACGTAAGCGTTTTCTGACAGCTTTATGCGCTTGCGCCGGCGCTGTCTTTATTATAAGCACGGCCGCGTTTTCTTCAAAGGTAATTGAAATTTTAAATGTAATGACATTTGTTTAAGATTATTTTATTTCATCTATAAAAATGTAGTAGCCTGCGTTCGTAACAGCTCGTTACTTGCATGTTGCGGGTGGTAGTGGCGGGTGAATTTATATGAACTAGCCCTTATGATAGCCGCGAATTCATGCTGTGGTATCATACAAGTCACGAGACGTGTTGAACTAGATTTTGCCAGATATAAGTATGAATTTATTCGTGATGCAGTAGAGTTAGAAGTCTGATTGCCATATTGGTGTAGAATAAAAAAGAGCTACAACTATGATGCTGCTCAGCTTGTTCCTAAAGACTTTATGTAGGATAGTACAATTTTAGACTAGTGAAAAAAATAATGAAATGAAATTGTTTATTGACTTAGGAACATAGAATTGGAATTATTAAGCCTTTAAGTCATTGTACGTATGCAGAATTGGTGTAAACGTAGGTCCTGACTAGCGTTGCCCAAAATCAGCCTTGCAAGACGCAAGAGTCTCGCAGGCTTAGTTTTGTTCCTGCTCAAATCTTGGTTAAGATTGCAGTCTTGGTCTTGTTCTTGCACTTTTGAAAAACCAAGACCGCCTGATTTAAGCAAAACCAAGACCAAGACTGACCGTGCAAGAATTGAGCACCTTGATTTTGGGCAACACTAGTCAGGACTACGCTGCCAAATGTAGTGAGGTGAGATTAGCTGTGAGCTAGCTCATAGACAGGGATGGTATAATATGTATTTGTTAAAATATACCTACACTACAACCATGAACTAAACATGGACGCAGGTAATTAAACAGTATATCATATGGACAGGAAAGTGAAGCGAAAATTTTATGCAAATGGTAACATTGAGTGTTGTGAAGGTTGCTCGCGAGCGCCGGCGGTGATAAGTCACGCTCCGATTAACTTCTAATGCCAATGCATGCATTTTACACGTATGTAAAATATATTATAAGGAGTTCAATAGCGCAGTTGTTAACATGTTCAATTTCTGTCAATGGTCAGTAATTGGATGGGTGACCAGAGTTATTATCTCTTACTCTTTTGTGTTTTGAAAAGCATGCATTTGCAGACGTTAGCCAATTATTAACATAGCGTTTTCACATAAGGAAGCACAATTATTAAACTTCGATGGTGTAGTGATGATAAAGCTTTCGTAAAGATCAATCCTTGGCGAGAGAGAGAGAGAGAAACGGCTCAAATTCTTAGTTAAGTTAAAATCAGCTTGACGTATCTTTCAAAGGACCGAACGAATTTGAAAAAGTAAATTATTGGTCACCGATTCGATGAACGGCCCTTCCGAAGTTTGTTTATCCTACGCAATCGTAAACTAAAGTGCTAACAATTCTACGTCTTATCGAGTTAGGATTATAAATCATTAGACCATAAAGCCGCCTTCAAATAACTCATTAGTCATGAACACTCGTTCATTTCGATAAATAATCGTTTCATAATTCTTAAACATATTTTAAAAAGACATTGTTACAGAATTCTTAGTCGCACATAATGACTGCGATTAATTAAATACACAAGGTTTCAACGTTAAAAGATTAATAAATTTGCAGCTGCTCAAAATAATTGGAACAATGATCCACAATTGATACAGATGTATTGCTGTAAAATGTTGATTTATTTCGTTTTACACACGCTACTATAATGATTTGTTTCCGTCATATTTTTTTATTTTTTTTAACAAGCGAGTAGATCAATGTAATGTTTCAGTATGAAGGCACAAAAACATTAATCTGGATTTCCATAAGGCCTGAAACATTTTTCTGTTTTAAAACTTTTGTGTAGATAATAAGAGCTAGAATCATTAATATGTTTTATATTCGATACTCAAAGTTATTTCTCTATCAAACACACTTAAAAGAAACATTTTGAGATAGGTACTTCATTAAATATTTTTGGTATATAAATTTAGGCCTTTTTCAAATAGCACTGGATATAAATAATTATATTCCAGTGCTTCTTGAAATAGGCAGTAGCCTTATTAGATAAGGCATATTTACTTATATCACACATTTGTTAATTACTGACTTTAGATTTTAAACTTATTTAGTAAAAGTCAAATATGTCTTTTATTTTAAACTCATATGAATCCTGAGATAATTTGTCAACATTGCAAAATAACTTGTTTTACTATAAAGGTCTTTGCTAACTTATCATTTAGGATAAATTGACGAAGACTGTGTATATAGGGACTGTGTATGCGGATTCCAAAAAAGAGATGAATGTTGTACTCAGTATTGCGATCTTAATTAAATTAACTTTGTTTAATGCTTGGTAAATGACAGCAAATCTACCAATCAGACTCATGCCAATATAATAGAAAATATCATTATATTAATAATTTGTTTTTACCTTTAATTTACCTTACCTCAAACGAGACTCAAATCCTTATGTTATTGCGGATATAAAACAAGGTAACAATGTTGGTAATAAGTATTAAGGAAAGGTCATTTTCTTCAGTAACCCGATCAGGGAATTAAATCAACGGAGGTCGTAAAACGATACGCTCTAATAAGCCAAAAATCATATTTAAGATGAATCAGAATAACATGTTTGTCACTTCATAGAATTAACTATGTTGAAATATTGTGGACGACATGCGATAAGATGAATGAAATCATGTGGGTTTTACCGTTTTGTAAGAAATCAGTCGATACAGACTTAGGTTAGATGGATAAGTGGCGCTTGTGTCAATTCTAACGCAGCTCTAAAGAAAGCAGTACAGTTTACTAATCTAATTAGCATGTATATTTTCTTTTAGTTCATATATCATTCAGGCGGTATCTGAAACGTTGACCCTAAATAATTTTTTTATAGCTATGTAATGTAACACATAATAAAAGGAAAAAATGCAGTCCTTGCCGATTTTCTTGCGGCTCCATTTCAGTACAATGTCTCCCGATATAGGACTTTCAATATACGCATCAAAATGCTCATATTGAAAAAAATAATTTTATCTTTATCTACTAGCCACTTCGTTTCATCCAAATATTTTGCCTGAAAAATACTGAGCTATTCATATATTGTCAGTGCATATGCAATTAGGTCGCGGAATAATAATTTAATATTAATACCAATAAATATTATTAAATTATAAGACATAATGATTATATATAGGGTAAAAGCCGGATAGTTGCCCTACTTTTCTAAAAAGTTCCTTATTTAAAAAATATATGTTTATTAAGAACAATTCGACGTTTATATTAAAACATAGGTCTTTAATCTTTCATAACAGCCTATTTTTGTAAACATGATTAATATATGTTTCGAGTAAATCCCGTTTGATTTGACCTCTCAAAAAGGGGATAGTTGCCTACTATTGAATCTGTGCGAAGTGGGTGGAAGGGGTAAAGAAAACGATCGCTGCGCTTGTCGCGGCACAAATGTGCAACAAATCGGGCAAGGGAAACAAACAAACTTGTCAATGCTGTTTTGAAATTATTGAAAATGGGTCATTATTTTATATGTAGATATATATTCAGTTATTAGGCTCGTATCTAGAGTCTACTCTGTTGCCTGTAGTATTTGTTTTAAAGATGACTCTTGCAGTAATTCATCATGACGTAATATAGATTGTGGTTCACAACATTCAGTCTTAGATACTGATCCAAACATATCTTGAAAATTATCTCCCTTTCGAATATTTACAAGCAACTAATTGACGAATACTGGGTTGTCCCCATTGTTGTTTGATGCTCGTTTTTGAATTACTAACTTTTGTGTTAATGTAACATATTAAAGCAGCAACGTGTTTGCACTTGACGCTCTGGTTTTAAACGCAGCTGCATTTTACTCCAGTGACAACCAGAGCATGATCGATCTGTAATAAATGCAATGAATATAAATTTTTGACATAACTTTATCTAAATGTTTAGTCAAGTTTTTAGGTTAGGAGAGTACTTATGTTTAAACTTTTTTTATATGGTGTTGAGGTCACCGATGTTTGACGAATGATGGTGGCTCGTATTAAATAACTATTGCCATTAGTTCTCAGTTCTTCTAAATTCCTCACATGTTTTGCTAACACCAATTTATTTCCTTTTAGCATAGTTTTAGCATAGGGCTGGAAATTTATTGTGTGTTTTACACTCTCAAAACCAGTTTTTATAATAACGTCAATTTCTCCATAAACAGTTTTTAACAAAATCCTTTCAACATACCATTTATTGTCTTTTAAAGCATATTTTATTCACTCTAATCTATAAAAATAACAAGCTGTTGTTATTTATTTTTTGACATATGCCCCTTAAAGTTCCGTTTGCAGATGGCGCTACTGTCGTGCACGTTCCGAATAGCGCATAGTAGCCTTACTTTAAAAATACTTCGGGGGATACTTGCCTCGTGTAAGGATAGACGGCTCTCTATTTTTCTTTTAGATAAGTTTCAAGTAATTTTAAGTATTTAAGTTATAAGCCTTTATTATTTACTGAGATTCTTTTTTAAGTATTTACCACAATATTAATTAACATTCTAAAACAGTGCTATGTTCCAAAGTTTTAAACTATAAAATTACAAAAAAATGGTCTCGAAATTTTGAATTGGATAAGGTAATAATGAATTATTATTACTTATCTTAAATATAGAAAAATATGGGTTTCAACTTTGACATTAGCATTTGACATATCTTACATTAAATACAATCTGATTTTGATTTACTAAAATTGTAAATTCTGCGCAATAGTTCTGAATTAGCGTTTTTCATTTCTAATATCTTTTCAGCGACTCTGATCGTTTTTTTTTGCCTATTTTTGATTGGTTTTTGTTTCGTTCTAATATGACGTGGCTCCACGCCAGGTTTTCGCTTATATGTACATACTTGCGAGGCATCTTGCTCTCCTAGAATGAGTGCATAAAACAGTTGATTATTAATTTTATTTAAAACAAGTCACTATAAGTTGAAAAGAGCACCAAAAGAAAAAAAATTGTTTCTGCTTGTTACACAATTTATAGTTACCTTTATCCTTTTTGATACGGATACTTGCCCTTTCTATTTACGACATAAATAAAATCTTTTTAACAATAAAACATAATGAACAGTGTAATTTAAACTCTAATGCATGTAAAAAAACAAAAAGTTTACTGAAACTACAATTAATAACAATAATATTTAATAGTAAAGACGTACCAATATAATTTCGACGCCTGTTAAAGTTTCACCGCGGAAGATTTTTGCTTACACGGACAAACCACGTGCGCCTACTTTAACGGTTTAGATGAAACCTAACTCAGCAGGGGGGACATTTCCAATCATAATCAATCGTTAATGCCACCAACATACCTAACATAGCGTATTCAAAACTGAGGCATGTATCCGTCTGAGGCAACTATCCGGCTTTTACCCTATATGTTTAATATAGATGTGTCTTGATAAAAATTTAATATTTTCTACTATAGTTCCCTGTGATAGATAAAAATAATTTTAAATTTAACTTTTAGTCATTTTGTATATTAACGTTAACATATTAAAGTATATTACAATTGTGGACTTTAAAAAAACTTTTTGATTTCTACAACCTTAACTGTTAATATAGCTTTTTCTCATCGACTTCAGTTTTAAAAAAATAGATTTCAACGAAACGCCCCTTTATTTTAACAAGGTAATATATCGCTCCTCCTAATAAAGACCCTCCATAGAAACAAAATATACAGAATGATATTTTAAATCTAAAATACATAAACTAACAAAGATCCAATAGAAATTTAAAACCCCTATTTCAACCATTTTGGGGTTTCAATTTCAAAAAAATGTTGATATGCGTGTTCTGACTTCGCTGTCTGCCCGTCCGTCTGTCACCAGGCTGTATCTCATGATTCGTGACAATTAAACAGTTGAAATTTTCACAGATGATGTGTTTCAGTTGCCGCTATAACAAAAAATACTAAAAAGGGGGCTCCCATACAACAATGGCATTGTTGGGAGTGATTTTTTATTCCCGTGATGTACTTTAGTTAACTAAAAGTTTGTACGGAACCCTCGGTGCACCAATCCGCCTCGCACTTGGCCGGTTTTTTAGTATAAGTCAAAATCCAAGTTTTCAGTCCAAGTAATATACTGTAATTTCATACTAAAGTTTTTTGCTCTGTTCAACCTCTAACAGCTTCCTGATCCTTTCCTTTCTCATGCCTCGCCTCACAAAAGAAAATTCCTTGCAAAATTTTAGCTTTCCAGTTATCCGTAAAGTGATATATTTGATTAACGATTAATACCAAGGTACTTATAACGTGGACTAGTTTACAAACGTAAAAAAGTAATTATAGTGACATGAGTATAATAGCCTTCGATGACATACGATAACGCATAGACATAAGGCATACGGCAAATTTTAGCAGCGCACGTAACGTAAACAATTTATAAGCTTTATAGTTATATTATACGATTTTTTGTCGAAATCTCTAATTTTTAAACCTAAGTTTACGTTCGCACTAAAAGTCCATACTAAATATATGTGCCAAACTTACAAACAAGACTTATTTATATTATGAGTAAAGAAAACGCCGCCTTGATGTATTTTTACCTTTATTTCTAGGTTATCTGTTTTACGTGAAACTAGGAAGGATATAATCTGTTTAGCAACGCAATGCATCTTAATGCGAATAAAAAAATGGAAAAATAAAAGTGATCAGGACAAATGCCCTAATCAGGAAACAATTAAAAGTTAGTTATCGTTAGAGCGCATGTAAAACCACGCAAGAATAAATAGCAAATACCACGCATCTGCATTTTTTGAATTAGCAATAAAATGGAAAATAATTAATAATTTTTTAACTATGTAAGCTTACATATGTGACAGAATTTGACTAGGTTTATATATATAGCGTGGTTGTACGATTGAAGATTAATAAAAACCATAAAAAAGAATAGTCATTTGACAGGATTTTTAGTTCCACGCAGTCCTCGCAGTAAGACATAAGAATAACATAAAGATCATTAAAGAAAGGGAGAAGTGGGAAAAAGGGTTCTTTAAAAACTACCTAGCCCGGCCATAAGTTCTGTTACAAACAAAAATGCATTTTTATGCATGACATATTACTAAAACTTACCAAACTGTACCAATTTATTAAAGTCTCAGCAATAAAGAAATATTCTATTCGAAATGGCCATCTTTGGTTTTTATACAGGCCTTTGGAAAGTCCACGGCACATTTTTAAAAAGTGTATTGCTGAGAGGTATCACAGCACGCTCCAAGACTGACTCTTGATACACTTTGAGTGAAGTTTTCACTCCTTTTTCACAAAAATGTAGCTTTGTGACGCCTTGATAAGACAAGTTCCACCAAACCATCACTGACGCAGGATGATGACGATGACCACGTTGTACTTTTCCGACCACTTGAGCTGCTTCTTTAGAACTGTGAAGCTCACTTTATCATTTTGCTTATTGTAGTGCTCTTCAATCGTGAAAGCTTTTTCATCAGTAAAGTGGATATTTCTGTGGCTTTCACCTGCGTATCGTGACAAAAGGCATTTTGATCGACCCCACTCTCTTTAATTGTAAAGATTGATTTAGGGCATGTCCTGTATATCAACGACAAGCACCGAGCTTCAGGTCTTGTTTTACAGTACAAGACAGAGTATTAGCGGGAATCTTAATTTTTCGCGATAAGATTTTTTACTTCCTAATGGGGTTTCGATGAATTATGTGTTCTAACAGCACGCGGCCGCCCCGATATTTTGTGGTCTTCGACAGAGGAAGTGTTGTTTGTATCTGTTGATAGTACGACATACGAACATACGGCTGATACCAAGCTTATAAGTGTCTGGAATATGACCGACGACTCCATACTCACTTTGTGCAAGGCGATCACTGCAATCCTGTTTTCTTAAACACCCTATTCCATATTAAAAAATTGATAATGAACACGAAAAAATATTAGAAATGGCGCGAAATCCAAAGAAGTTTTTAAAATATATAAATAAACGCGTTCCTAATTCAAAACAATTATATCTTGAAAAAAGAAAAGATTTTATGTAATAGCATTTATGGCCAGACTAGTTATGTACAATCGAAAATATGTAAACAGATGGAGCTCTTAGCTAAATTACGCTTACAATATTGTTTGAACTTTGTATGCTATGTGGTGTCTGGTAAGGAGTACAATTGCAACCCACCCTTTTTTTATTTATTACAAAACGCATTTACAAATAAAAAACAATGACGATGTTTCACAAACTTATAAACAGTTATTATACACTTAATGGTGTAGTAAAAGGCGGCTAATTATATTGGAGGTAAACACTATACATACGCTTCCTGTAAACAACAATATTTTATGTATTATGTATGGTAATTATTGCAATCGCCAACCTAGCAAAAGTGGAGATAAAGAAAAAACCCCATTTTGGGGAGGCGACCATTCATCAATGGACTTCTTTTAGCTAAGATGGTGATTATTTAAACTTTGTTTACCTTGCCCATAAACCGCCTTTTAAACAAGAGTTTAATTTCTTCTGCCAGTAAGAACGGGAAAAATAAGGAAGTTGTCAAGAAATAAATATCTATACTTAAGAAGCCGTTTGTAATTTAAGTTGTAGTTTCAATTTAGTATGATTTTATTTTGTGGATATTTTCAGTATGCAGAGAAAAATGTTAGTACGTTAAAAAAATGTTGAAATAATTATTATTGACATACGTGAATATAATTAGATACATTATGCTTTATTTACAAATACATAAAAGTCAATATAATCCTCATTTAGTGCATTAAGATAATTGTATAATTTTTATATATTGTCCTTCCTTTTATGAGCAAAAAGAACATAAAACACTCGTATCATAATTTGATAATTACTTGTAGTTCAAAATATTCCGCCAAATCACATCCAATCGAATCCATTTTCTTATAATATTTAAAAATTGTTAATTTTGGACTCTCTACATACCAGAGTAATAGATTCATCCATTAAATATTGATTTTATTCAATATTTGTGTATAGCTTTAACTCCAACAAAAAATATCAATATGTTTAATTGCACAGATAAACAAATAATGAAAAAAATGCTTGCTTTTGTATTGATAACGTGTGTTAATGAAAATAAAAGACCTTAATCATTTCTTTCACTGACCTACAGTGTACAACACTACGAAATGACCTCAACCGCCATAAATATAAGGCACATACCAAGTTGCACGTAAAAAAATCACACGCATCTGTTGTATGCGTGCCACGATGAGGGTTCTATAATTATAGCAATTTACATTAGTCCATGAATTCCCAACATAATTTTAGTGTAGGTATATTTTATGGTCATACGATGATAAAATATATCATAGTATATGTATTTTTGAAAGGTTATTTTTATTTTTGCGGTCAATCTAGTTTTAGATGCTGAAAAGGTTAAGTGACTATTAGATATTATGATAACTGCCTCAGTATAATTGAGCACATGAATTCCCATAAAATTTTATAAAATCGATACAAATGTCACTGTTAAAAGAAAAATAAAAAAATTGGTTGTCTGTAAAGTCTGTTTACGGACGATAATTTTACGTGTTAGCGTCATAAAAATCCTTGATGAAAAATTGCATATTTTTATGAATTGAATTCAATTATTATCACTGAATTATCATTACTTTGTATAATACAAAGAAGGAGTATTTAAAAATTTTCGATAATTTAACGTTATGTTGCTGTAATAAAGAATGGAAACCACGTTAACTTTTCACTTCATGAAGTGGAAGAGAGATAGATGCACTACACGTCGAACGCTTAGGCTGATCGTGCCTCTCTATCGCTTGTTCCACGCTCTCGCTTGCACGCTCAGCTCAGGCGGAACGTTACACTTTTTCGTGCGTGCAGCCGGCGTTCATCGATTTAAAAGACGTTACACCTCAAAAATTAAAAGCTTATTTTGCATATAAAATGTCTTATCAAAGTTATAAACTGCACCTATGGGTAATCCTCAACGACAAAATTCACATCAAGATATCTTAATCTTTTTGTGTAAGCTTTTTTTACATGCATCCATGCTGATCGAATTGATCGATGGTTATATTATTATAACCTTTTATTTAGTTTTAATAGTCCCGATATTTGTCAGTCTATAGTCAAATTTTAAAAGTTAAACTTGACTCATTTTCCGGATTCCGGTTGAACTGAAATTTCTGGGCTTAGATTTATATCCAGGGTAAATACTTAAATTTATTTATGATTTCAAGTTTCAATTAAAGCCAAATTATTACATGTGAACCGCAAAAGAGAAAAACAGGGTGTAATATATGTGGTGTAATATGTGTTTTTCTGTCTGTCCGCAGCAGGTCCAGTTGTGAATCTAAACCATTTAAGGAGCTACTTACTCTAGTTGAATAAGGTAACATGATATGTATTCACCTAATGCCTTATAAATTTAAATGCATGCATTTTTAACTGAAAACAAACTAAACTTTTGACGTGACAACGTCTTATAAATTGGTTTGCCGGGTGACACTTCAAGAAACTGCGTTACGCTCCGCTCACGTTATGCGCTTACAATGAGAGCGAGTGAGAGGCACGCGTCCCTTCCACTCGGGCATGGTTAGCCCGCCTAAGAGCGAGAGAGACAGACATAAAAAGTGGAAGGGACGCGTGCCTATAAATTAATGTTTTAAATATAATTCTTTGTATAAATAAATGTTTTAAATTGTTACTATTATTTCATCCTTCTTCCTACTATACGAATGAATATTCACATTAAAATTATTTTACCACTCAAAGTCGTTGTCACGTAAAACTTTCGCCCGTATACCGACTTTACAGGCAACCAACCAGTTTTTTATAACATCGATCCAGGTTTCCCATTACTTACTCTGTTATATTAAATTAAAACTTAATATTTTTTGGTAAAATTCTATTAACTTTTTCTAAGGATTGATAAATTATAATTCTGAAAAGGACACCTATTAATAAAAGATAAATGAAAGTCTGGTGATGGTGGTTTGCAAAAGTAACAGTTTTTCTGATTTCATCAAAATTGTTAAGAAAATTAGATATTGTAATGGCGCATTATGTACTGTATTTATTTAACATGTACATATATCGTAAACCTATTGGTTTGTGCTTCATAATAATTTATTCTGAGATGGACTGGTACTCTTAACCGATTCGTCGCAATGGTGCATTGTTTTATTTTATTATGTGAGCGACGAGTTATACTGTTTACTTCTATGGAAGAGATTTTAATTTGAAATTTTGGTCATCATCGTGATTGACCATTGAAATTATTTTCGCACATCCATTATTTCAAAAAGACAATAATAATTTTAATAGTTTATTAAAATACTAGCGACCCGTCCCTGCTTCGCACGGATGCAATGCTCTACTATATTATGCATGTATTATACATATAAACCTTCCTCTTGAATTACTCTATCTAATAAAATAAACCGCATCAAAATCCGTTGCGTAGTTTTAAAGATTTAAGCATATATAGGGTTATAGGGACAGAAAAAGCGACTTTGTTTTATACTATGTTTTCATGTATGTTTTCATGTATGAAACTGCTATTTTAGTTGTTACCATATTTTAATTTTCATAGCATTTAAAACACTTTTTATGTTTTTTTTAATTGCACAAAATTATTTAACAGTTTTTTGTTTTACAAATACCGTAACTAGGTCTCATTTGATATTTAAAAAAAACTAAATAATATTGTTAATTTAAAATATATTAAAGTAAGTTTATGTAAAAGTATAAATTTGCTAAATGAAAAGAGACTTGGGAAAATCGAGTAATTAATAGAAGTTGATTTAAGAACATATAATGCTCTAATATGTTTATATGTTTAATACGAGAGAAACGTATTTTTTTATTTCCTCACTTTGTAGACTCCATTACTATTAAAATAGACTACTTTAACAGCAAAGTCTAGTGTTACGTGCGTGTAATTTTCTGTCAGGAATAGAACAAATGGCATCGAAACTGATTGACAGGCATAGGGTCATTGATTTTCAAAGCTTTTGTATGGGACGTGAATATTTACAGCATATTTCTATTCACTATGTTCACAATATTTCGACTACGAATTTCTATGTGATTTTTTCTTAAAATATCCTTTTAAAGTTCTGAAGCAAATTACAATAGGAGTAATTTCCGCCATTAATTGTACTTATCCTTAACCGGAAAAACATAATATTTATCCTTTAACTACCATTCGTTAAATTGAGATTCTATAAATTGAAATTAATTTCTAAATTACGACGCTCTTTAATCATCATTGAAAAAACTAGTAGTGAAAAAGTATTTTTTTTTAATATAATACTAACTTATATTACTTAAAAAATAACTTACCCATTTTGCTAATAGATTCTTCGCACTTTCACTAAATTCAAAAATGTCCGTTGAGATCACGTAATGAGATATTTCGCGGACCTATTACCGTCTCATCGTTACTTTATGCACTGAAGATGCGCTGGCGCACCGTGTGTGCGAGCCTCAAGGATTCCGCGTACTGCCTCTAAAGGCTTGTGCGCAAATGCCGCCGAGCTACCGGCTTCTAAAGACGACTTCTGTTGATAACGATAAGAACGATCGTTCATCTCGCGATATCTAGACGGTGACCACGATCCATCTCGATGTGACTTCTAGGTCGCCTTATGTAACTCTTATATAACATATCCCACTTGTAAAAGCGATGAAAAACTTTTTCTGAGCCTGAACAATCTTATCCCGTTACTTTTCTGGATCTTTGCAGACTGTACTCTCTACAATGCGAAATTTCTCAAATACTTAATGACCAGTTATAGAATAGACAGGCAAAAATTAATTTAATTTCTATAATCATTAATGATTTATTTTTTGGGTTGTTAATTTTTTTATAACTTCTGTTTAACACAAAATTTAAGCAAATATACTCTACCTTCATCAATTAAGTTTGTTAACCGAATGTACTGAATGCGTGGTAATGACTGAGTTTACCATCTTTAAAGTTAAATCGGCCGTTTCTCTTACAAATCCTTACAAGAACTAAAATAAATAGATGTACTTTTTTTTGCTGAAATACAAAAGAAAGCTAATAGATAGTACACAAGAGGAGTTAATAATTATCGCTAAAGGATCTCTTTCATTTAAGCTGTGGCAATGATGCGTAAGTTTAATTTTTAAAATTTTATTTGCTGTTAAATAAAGATGAGGATGTTATTCTTATAAATCTACACATCACAAATCATCTTAAAAAAACACATTCGAAACCAGTAAACTTAATAAAAGGTCCTATTTTTTACACATCATTTTGCGCATAAAGTAAGGTAATTTAAATTTCAGTTTGTGTAATTTATTAACATTATTAACTTGAAGTACTTTTACAAAAGTATTTTTATAAAGTTTGTTATTAAAAAAATAGAAAGTACAATTATATATATTTTTTTGGTTTTACAGAATTACTGCTATGATATTTTGTTCCTTTTTTAAATGCACAGGTTTTCTCTTTAATTCCTTATGTTGTATGCACCAAAATTACAAAATTTCATAAATGAATGCAGAGAAAAAAAACTAAAACACGTTACAAACAAAAACGGAAATTCTCATTTTTAACAGCTATGTTATTGATAAGCAATAAAAGTAAGATTGTTTTCGGGCAATTTTTCTCAATATAGATAACTTTATCGTTTTTAATTTTAAAGTAACATAACCAAGTTTATCCTTCTCCCATGCATAAAAAGAATCACTGAAGTATTTATTAGAATGCATTATAGTAACTATCGAATGGCATATTGGTGTGTTTTTATCGGTTTGTAGACACTATACTGATCCTTCTTTATGAGTGTTTGTTCGTTATTAAAAGACGAAACGATTTATTGTTTCAGTGTCAAAGATTCTGTGTTGTAGTTACCACTATAGTTCAATTGTTAGTTTATTCATATAATTGATTTTTACATGAAATTTATCAATTCATACTTTGACCAGAATTTTACTCTATCATAAACATTTTGTGCTTCGAGTGGGTTCACATCCGTAGTACACGTTTGGCTTAAGGTTAAGCTGACATCTCAATCAATGAGCTACGACCACCTTACTTTTTTTAATTAGTAGAATAAACATTTAAATAGAAAACCTTTTATAGCTTCTGTAACAATTTCCTAAAAGTGGCAAAAATATTTTGATAATTAAAAAGTAATATCTGTGTTGCAAAGGCAACTTATTAGCCAGAGGGAATTTTACTGAAGCCAATTGTTATTTTCAGTTGAACAGCAGATCTCCCGAGGGATAGACGGGACGCAGCCAAATGAGCCACTCGATAAGCCGATTTGTCTTCTTGATTTTTTAAATAAAGTGGCATTTTATAAGTTGATGGAACAAGTCTTTAGAGAGTGGATGATAGCATTTGTCTCTAAACTCTAGCAAATTTATTTAGTTCGATCGTAGTACTTTCATAATTGAAAATAAAGAAGATTTGACGTAATGTGCCTGGTATTTTTTTCAATAAAACTTCCGAGGTTAGCTGCAACAATTTTTTTATTTATTGCCTTCTCTGATGATCCGTTTTCTGATCCCTGTCTGGTAAAGTTGAAAAACAAACTTTATACGGTTTTAATAACAATAGTGGTTTAGAAAGTCAACTTGGATGAACAAATATTTCTTTATTTATATATTTAACTAATAACTAATTTGACTCACTAACTTCTATATCTAAAGGTTGCACGTCTGTCCCCAAAGGCCATTACATACATAATTGGAATACACGAATAGCTTACCGCTTCGGCGATTTTTGGCGTTGCTTAAAAGGATAGAATGTGCTCTGAAATATATTCTTATTTTAAAGTAATATAAAAACATGTTATTGTACTACGTTCATTCACAATTCATCGCATATAGTGCCTACGTTTTTGAAGGATTTTGGAAAACCTTTTCAAGTCTATCAGTATCATTCCTATTAACAAAGCTGTATATTATAAATATTATGATTGCGGACGATTTATCACCTTCCATCAAATTTAACGCTTCATTTAAAAACATGACTGGAACCAGTATATTTCCAGAGAACTAAGCAAACTGTCATAGAATTTTACCAAGCCAGATTTATTATTTTAGATAACCTTAGAGAATTAAATGACTCTTGTATTAATTAGGAATGGTCGTGTCTTTTATCGAATAATATAAAGTAGGGCTCCTGAAAAGGGAATCAAAATATAATTGCTTATAAAAATAAAATTCTGAAAAATTAAAGCCTTAGATGAACGATAAACAGTGCTTTGATATTCTTTAATATTTTGTATTTGTAATTTATCTGTAGGTACGTGTATATGTCATTGAACTCTTTCCAAACTGTTGCACCAAATGTGATATAATTTTTGTGGGCTATTGTATGATCTTGGCCCACAATTGGACCCTGTAGCTAAAGAAGGACAACTTCTGGTGGGGCCGATAGTGTAAACATACATATAAAATTGTGCTGTAAAATATATAAATCTATATATAAATCTATATGAAATATGTAAATCAAGGAAAATAATTTGGTAGCAAAAAGGTGAGCTAAACTAGGTGATATTTTAATTTTAGACAGGGTCGATGATGATAATGATAGAGATTGGCATTTTCAAAGAGACGCGAATTTAATTGTTTAATTTCAGAATTGTTTCATTCAAGAGACTTAAAATTGTGATTATTTGTAAAAAACACTTGTTTACTTTTTTCATTAGGTAATAAACCAACCACGTAAGTCCGAGGTCAGTCGCTGTAGGAATATAAAACTGTAAGGAAACAAAAATACTAACGAACCTCGACCCGTTTGTTTGTTGCGAAACTGTTGACACCGGCGTTATGCATATCGATCAATGAGTTATTTTTTATAGGCAACGCCACCTGCATATCAACTCGCACATTGACTTTGGAACTTATGTAATAGCAATAGAAATCGTTCACGTTTACTTTAAAAGGACACACAAAACAAAATTGGTTTAAGTTAAATCTTTGAGATTACAACTCCTCTTTGGGTGATGGTTAAATCATTTGCTAACTTTTAAACTAAGAATATGAATGCTAATCAGAAGAATTCCCCAAATGTAACATTTTTTAAGACCTATGTCTTTATTCTTAATTTTTTTTTGATGTTATAACTTTTAGTAAAAACACTAATATAAGAGAAATATTAATTTGTCATCAGAAACAATTGGCCCGCTGAATAATAAATAAGTCTTGGTTAGAAAATGGAAAGCCAGTTATTCAAAAACATTGAAAATGCACACACTTGAATGGCGAGACTTATTCGGTTATCGTAAGTATTTAGATTTGCATGGGAAAAAACCAATATGTTTGTGTATAAAATTTTGGTTCAAAGGTATACTAACGTATTTAATTTTAGTCAGTCTCGGTAGCTCAGTTGTTAGAGCATTCGCCCGGATAGCGAAAGGTCGTGGATTCGAATCCCACCTGAGGGCTCGGAGGCGTGGTTGTTTTTAACAGGCGTATTTCATATCTTATAGAAATATGGCATTATGAATGCAAAAAATAAAATAAAATACACGATCTTCAACGAATGTTTAATATTTGTAAAAATATTACTTACGACAAAATGGGGGAACGATACTAGCTCATAGTAGAAGTTGAAATACGTTTGTAAATTTCGACGCGTCTGCCAGCGTCTCGGTAGCTCAGCGGTCAGAGCACTCGAAAGGATAACGAAAGGTCGCGGGTTCAAATCCCACCTGATGGCTCGGAAGGATGGTTGTTTTTAAAAGGCATAAATCTCTCTTTCAATCTCGTAAAGCTCGTAAAGGACCTATGCTCGACTTACGCTCTTTTTGGCGGTTATAAAAGAATGCTCTTTTATATATGCCAAAACGTTTGTCCCTATATTTTGAGATATTATAGCGGATGAATCATGTAGACCATATTTTAGACGCCATGGTCTGTTATAAGGTTTTATCAATAGTAAAAAGGGATCCTGATAGACTCATTTTCGAAGAAACTCCAACCAAAATTCCTAATGAAATCAAAAAACCAACCAGTTGTACAAACAAAGGCCTCTTTAAAAAGCTTTTTATAATACTAACAGTACTCTGAAGTTGATTGTTAATAAATATAATCAATCAAGTGTTGTATTTCATTATATTAATTGGATTTTACTAAATGTGTACAAACAATTAGTATGCTAGAAAAAATAATAAACCATGTGTAACATAAATGAATTTAATGAATCTATAATCTAAGAACACAAATTTGTTGTTTATGTGTTTGTCTGTCGGCTCTTTTCCCGCTCTTTTTCCATTGTATCAATTAACGTTACCATAGCAACGCGTTACTATAGCGACGCGATGCCATAGCAACGCGTTACCGGGTCAGCTAGTAACTAAATAAATCTATATAGTTCTTACACTTCGGCGTCTCTCACACATTTAAAACAACCATTTTTAACGGATTAGTTGCACACTTGCATAAAGGAGTAGAAATGTCAAGATTAAATAATAATAAAAAATTAACAAATAATAATCCGGTAAGAATAGTTTTATTTAAATAAAGATATTCTATTTTATGTGAACAATTTCAACACAGGGTGAAATTTATTACCCGTACCTGGAGGAAAAGACTTACTATATATTAATGTTTATATTAAAGCACACATTTCTTTATTTTCAAAAAGAAAGAACAGTAAACATGCTTAAAATGGCATCTCTAACCGACTTCAACTTAAATTCAAATTTTAGAGTTCTGTATCAATTTAAAAATATAAATAACTTGCTAACATCAAAATCACTTGTAATAAGTTGATTTGAATTATCCAACATTTTTACCTACCAGCCATTCAGGACGTCTTTTAACTGACAAGAAGAATGGGCGCAAAAAACTCGTCAGCTTTAATAGAAGTAACGACATTTACAATATAAAACGTCGTCACCATACATAATAAAAAAAAAGAATAAATTTTATTTTTATCACAATAGTAGTGTTATGATATATGCAATTATTTCGTTGATAACAACAAAGTCAACAACTATCTGTTTTAAGTGATTTTTTTTTAGTTTTAAGTGAATTGGTAAAATGTATTGTAGGTTGATGTGGTGTTGCCAGTACCGCTTCTTTTTACTATTCCATAGTAACTGCCGTCAAATATTACTCAGCTAGGTCAATTAACTTTATAGACTTTGGGAAAAAAAAATTAAAATATATTATTTTATGTGTAATTTTACGGTACCATAGACTATACAATAAATAAAATGATTGATTATGACAATGGAACTATATTTTTGAAATGCTATTTTTTTTTTCTATCTCACCAGCTGAGTGTTATAGTAGACCGTTGTATACTTCTTGGAATATAAAATTGGGCGTGTAGTCCCTACAAGTCTTTGTGTTCACGCGAACGATTAAGATGAAACACGCAATGAAATTAATTGTGTCAATGTTCTCTGATATGAAGTTCAACAACACACCATATTGTTAACTGTAACTACTGTCCTATAGAAAAACCTTTCGAGTTTCATGATTTGGTTGGATCCGATTTAGTCGTTATGAAATCGTATCTGTAGTTGAGCCTTTTCTTTTCTTGATTCATGTAAAAAAAATAGGACGAGAATGTCCGATGAACTTCTTTCATAAAAAATAGATTCAATGAAAAATTCAAAAAAATATTGTAATTATCTTTTTTGTTTACTGTTTCTTCTCGTGTTTTACAATAATGACATTTAACTAGCAGCGACAAAAGATCACATTCACACATTAATCAATATTTTCCCATTGTGCTCATATTATCATTATTCATAAAATGAAGAGATGGGCATTTTGGCTATTCCTATAAAACCGTTACGTAACGGTTTTGAAGTTTTCAAAAACCGTTTTCAGTTTTGGTTATCTCTACCGCGATTAATTTGCGATGCAAAACTGATGGAAAACGCAAACGCTGTTAGCTAACGTAACGCAAGTTTTGTTTTAGTTTAAAGTAATTATCGTTATGGCGATTTTCCTTTATGCTTTTGCTAAATTTAGGACTAGTTAGTTAAAATTTTAATGTATGAACTAGTAATTTTTAATGTAATGTTTTTAATTAATGAGAACCTTAAAAACTTTTTCAGCGCATTTAAAAATCGTCATATTTGCAATAATTTCTGGTTCGAATTTTTTTTTGATAATTTTCTGATCATTTATATTATTTACAAAATTATTTGTTTTTATTATAGCTTTTATCACTATTCTGGCGCATTTACTCGATCGTGGCAGCGCGACTCCACGCGCGGTTTTCAGTTTTGGTTTCATTATATCAGTTTTGATAACGGGACTCCTTCTTAACAGCGCGCATGGCATTGGTTATGAGACAAACGGTTTTATGTTTTGTGGTAACGTTACGTTTCGGTATGAAATTCAAAACGGTTTTTAGTTAAGTTTTGGTATAACGTCTCAGGCCTAATAAAATGACAATAGTTTAAAAAGAATAATGTTGTATTATTATCAAGCGGGATTTGAGAACTAAGAGCAATCGGAATACTAATTTAAAACCTAATTAGTTTTAGACTCAATACTTCTTAATTTTAAAACCACATAAATATTTAGCTTTCCACGAAGTGAATATTAGGAATTTAATTATACTAATAAAGCTAAAATATAAATCTAATGTTAAGATACACGTAACGTAATAACTTGGTTATAATAATTTGATTTTAAACCTCCCTCAAAACAGCTTACCATAATTCTGATAATTATGCACTTGAGGTTATGGCTTAATAAGGCGGTTCACACACTAGAGATGCGTCCCGCCGCGGTGCGCGTAGCGACAGAAAACGCGCCCCCGCGCGGAGGCGCAGATCTGCCTATCTTAGCGGTGTAATCTGCTTCTCCGCGTAGATTTTCAATACAAGTTGACCCTACTTTTTCACGCCCCGCGCTCCCGCGCAGAATCTGCGCGCGGGGCGCCTTCCCGCGCGTTCTCGCGTCGGCAGTGTGTTGTCATAGGCGTGTTTTCTATATTAATTGAGATTCTTGCATACAATAGTAAAATCTGCGGCCACGCGCTACGCGACGGGGCGCGGTGCAGTGTGTTAACCGCCTAACTATTTAAGTGAATTCGCTTGCTTGATTGCTTGGCCCCGTGATTGGATTTGTTAAAGTGATTTAGTCATTGTACTCGATTTATTGATGTCATATAATCATCACAATTGTCATGAAACGATTATTTTATGCTAATACCACAGGAAAAACAGATCGTCATTGTCATTGATATACAATACACCAATACAACGTACTGACAAAGCAAATAGAGTTTTGGTTGTGTTTCAATTAAAAGAAGGTTATATAATTTATTTTTTAACTTTTCCCAACTTCTATCGCAATATTTAAACCTGGAAATTTATAATTTTAAACTTCATAAAGACAGATTTTGAAGACATTGTCAAAATTTGATTATCAAGCTGAACGAATGTACACCGTTATTCAAGAGTATCTACAATATTACACGATTAGATTGGCCGGCTGGATGGCTTGCATGACTAAAACCCGATCGAGCACGTATGGGTTGCTCTTGAAAGAGCGGTTTGGAATCGCTGGCCACCCCCACAGACCCTGTCAGAGAACACAGAAGCCGCCATTCAAGAATAGTATAGGGAGATGCAGGAGTTACTGAATAACTTGATTTTAACCCTTTCCGTGCCAGCTACGAGAATACCCGTAGTGCGTTACTGTACATGGCTTCATGGTTCCATCTTAATCCATTGTTTAATATTTGTAAAAATATTACTTTCGATGTTGAAGGTAGTTAGCGTTCAACATTGGTGGAACGATACTAGCTCATAGTAGAAGTTGAAATACGTTTGTAAAATTCGACACGTTTGCCAGCGTCTCGGTAGCTCAGCGGTCAGAGCACTCGCCCGGATTGCGAAAGGTCGTGGGTTCGAATCCCACCTGAGGGCTCGGAGGCGTAGTTGTTTTTTACACACGTATTTTATATCTTATAGAAATATAGCATTGTGAATGCAAAAAATAAATAAATTAAAAACATAATTATAGCTGGTTCCATCTTAATCGATTGTTTAATATTTGTAAAAATATTACTTTCGATGTTGAAGGTAGTTAGCGTTCAACATTGGTGGAACGATACTAGCTCATAGTAGAAGTTGAAATACGTTTGTAAAATTCGACACGTTTCCCAGCGTCTCGGTAGCTCAGCGGTCAGAGCACTCGCCCGGATTGCGAAAGGTCGTGGGTTCGAATCCCACCTGAGGGCTCGGAGGCGTAGTTGTTTTTTACACACGTATTTTATATCTTATAGAAATATAGCATTGTGAATGCAAAAAATAAATAAATTAAAAACATACTTATAGCTGGTTCCATCTTAATCCATTGTTTAATATTTGTAAAAATATTACTTTCGATGTTGAAGGTAGTTAGCGTTCAACATTGGTGGAACGATACTAGCTCATAGTAGAAGTTGAAATACGTTTGTAAAATTCGACACGTTTGCCAGCGTCTCGGTAGCTCAGCGGACAGAGCACTCGCCCGGATTGCGAAAGGTCGTGGGTTCGAATCCCACCTGAGGGCTCGGAGGCGTAGTTGTTTTTTACACACGTATTTTATATCTTACATTAATTTATTTCAGTTTTATAACCCTTTTTATAATTGTTTCATAGAATTGTTTAACGTAATTTTATTTAAGGCTCATATTTAAACAAAATAGCAATATTTTATTTATATATTGATACTGTTAATAATTGACATGACATTGATATCTGATAAACCTTTAGGTTAGTAAGAAATCCCGATCGCGTCATTCTCCTTTACAGCGACAGCAAATGCCCCTATACTGGCGACAGGGCTTCCTTGTGGAAAGACTGATGATTACATTAATAGGATGATGGTGTGTTGATGATGATCTCTTGACCCCTATCTCTTGTCGCCTCCAACGTAGTACCTACTTGACAGGAGTTTGAGTATGCAACCTTAACTATCTTCTAGCATAAAACAAGAAGATATGTAATATAATCATTGATACTAAAAATAATTCTTGACTTACATCGTCACCTTATCTCTTAGCTTTCAAAATAGTCCTTTGAGTTATATCACTTGTACACATTTTCTCCTATATTTTGCGACGTCGTAGGCCTCAGCGGTGACACTACCATACAGTTGCATGCTTATATTTCCCTTCCATATACTAAAAAGGAATGTGTAATGGTTTACCAAAAATTCTTGTGAGGTTTCTTTTCAATAAACAGAATATAAATCAAACATGGAGCGCAAAATATGCTTAAAAGCAATAAATATTTTTTAAACAAAATTTAAAAACAGTCTTCAAATATTCTCTGAAACGTAAATAAAAAATAATTAAATTACCATATTACGTAAAATTATTGTTATTTTGGTTCTAGACAAGCTTATAAAAAATTTAGAGAAGTTTCTCAAACTAGGCGATGCAGTCGCTAAGCATAAAGCTACGCTAGCACCATATATTGGAGCGAAGCGTAATACCTAAAAAAATTTTTTGTTTCGATGGGAATTTTTGTGAATTTCGAAATTCCGTCTCAATCTGTTGATTCGATTCCACACAAAAAATATTAAAATCGGTTAAAAACTCTGGAAGTTATGGCGTAACAGACATTGCGCCATTGAAGCTGATCCATGGGAGCTTCGCTTCGCTCCGCTCCAATAAAAGATAGAGGGAGCTGTCTTACTCTAGCAAATAGCGTTTCTAGGCTACTAGTCCAGTCATTACGTACATTCAAAAAAGAAAATGAATTTGCGCTTCTAATTTTTTAATATGTTGTAGGGGATACCTAGAAAAGCTTAACTTGAGATTGTCGACCAAGCTTTCCTAGGAGCTTTCGCCGCCATGTTGAAAAAAGGGGTAAAATTTGTTTCTCGGCAATAACTCGGCTATCCGATGAGATTTCGAAAATTTTTGTAGGACACTTTTTGTAGCTTTCTTTGTGCTCTACAATAACGCCCGAACCATTTTTAGCGTATCATGCATCGTTATCGAGATATCGATCGATGAAGTCAAAAATTTAGGACACAATTTTTGTTTTTTGCTTTTTTTTTCTTTGGGTCTTAATAAATATGAAAAATTGTGGAATTCAAACTTGTAGAGCATATTCAGACCTACAATTTCCTTCTTGGATTTTTTTATGTTGGACAAAAATTACGATCTCCAGCGCGCCGCAAAGTCGGTGAATCCACACTCAGCGTCGAGCGAGCTGCTCGCTCGGTTGTGTCTGGATGTCGAATCGAATGGGAAATTGTTCAGGAAATTGATGGGATAAAAAATAAGTACATAGAGCAACAAATTAAGGATTACACAATAGTAATTTATTAAACAAATAATTTGTTTGTGCAGTAAAAAAAAAATTTTTTTACAATACGAAAATAAACAAAACAAAATAAACGGAAAGAAAAATATTTTTTTCTGCACTCGAGACACGAACGATGGACTTTTTTCATGTCTTTTTTCGCTTGGATGGTCCAGGCTGAAGATCTTCGTCCTCCGTAAACTCTTCGAGTTGTTGTGTCTGTTGAAACGTTGGAAATGATGCTGATTCGATGAGAGCATCGTCATCATCATCGTTACAGACATCGTCGTCGTCGTCGTCAAGCAAAATGTCGACTCTGGCGACGTTACTGCATGTTTGCCCACTGCAGTGCATGCAAATAACGGAGCAACTGATTCCCCACACCCACACCCACCTACAGGCGGCCTCACAATTTCCTTTACACTTACAGGAAATGAGCTTTAATAGTTCAGGCGGAGCGGGTTCGGCGGTGCTCCACAAAACAAACATTTATTTTTAAAATCGAAACGGTCTTCGAGCTGCTGTTGTTGTTCGGGATCCGGTTCAGGTTCAGGTTCCTGTTCTTCCGAGACTGATTTTGTTCGACGAGCGACAAACGACGCGAGTCTTTCGTTCGCATAATTCTTGTAACACGCCCTATGCACACTCACAGATTCGACACTTTCTAGCATGCGTTGATGGTCCACATGTCCTCTTTTCTCACTCACCGTCAAGAGAGTTCGAACAGCTCTTTTTTTAGCAACATAAATGTCGTCGATTAACGCTTTTTTACAAATAAAACAGTCTCCCATGGTCACAAAATTGTTGAAACACGTGTGCTCACTTCGAAAGGCTCGAGGCAACTAACCGAGATGCTACGAAAAGAAGAACACGTTTCAACACGTAGACCCTAACAAAAGGGCCCCTTTATACCTGACCCCTCCAACTCCAACGGACGCTCTATGCGGGCACTCCGTTATAACGAGTTTACAGCCAACTAGATATCGAAATTTTGGCCCAGAATATCGGAACCCTCGATTTACACTACGCACAGCAAAAACTCAACACGATACGATATACTAACTTGAGCGCGCTCGACGCTGAGCGTGGATTCACCGACTTTGCGGCGCGCTGGAGATCGTAATTTTTGTCCAACATAAAAAAATCCAAGAAGGAAATTGCAATGAATATGCTCTATAAGTTTGAATTCCACAATTTTTCATATTTATTGAGACCCAAAGAAAAAAAAAGCGAAAAACAAAAATTGTGTCCTAAATGTTTGACTTCATCGATCGATATCTCGATAACGATGCATGATACGCTAAAAATGGTTCGGGCGTTATTGTAGAGCACAAAGAAAGCTACAAAAAGTGTCCTACAAAAATTTTCGAAATCTCATCGGATAGCCGAGTTATTGCCGAAAAACAAATTTTAAGCGTTTTCCAAGATGGCGGCGAAAGCTCCTAGGAAAGCTTGGTCGACAATCTCAAGTTAAGCTTTTCTAGGTATCCCCTACAACATATTAAAAAATTAGAAGCGCAAATTCATTTTCTTTTATTTGCATTTTTTTCGGACGAAATGACTGGACTATACAGCAAAGGACAACATAAGAAAATACGATTCTGTGTGGACAACTATGGGCCAACCTTTAAATACACATTTGTTAAAATTGGCAGACACCGAGTCCAAAAATAAAAATAATGATATCGTAAATAATATTATTCCCTGTATTCAAATTTTTTATTATGATAAAGTACATCAATACTTTGATATTGATTTGCTACTAGCTGTGCCTGCGACTTCGTCCGCGTGGAATAGTAATTTAAGTAGGTACATTTTTATACACGACGTGCTTAGTTTTTTCATCTTTTGCTAAAACATAAAGTTGTGTATGGCGCGCGGCGCTTGGCACGTTTTTTTACTAGCGTTAATTTTAATTTCATATTTTGTAATGACTTCGTAATTCTCTGTATTTCTTCCATATTTTTATTTTCTGGGCCGTAAGCTTTTTCGCCGATGCTAGCAAACAAAGACCTTCATACCCTATTTTTACCCCTTTAAGAAAAATATTTTACGAACTTTGAAGGTCGTTTTTATTTATCAAAAGCATAAAACACAAGTTTCAAGCTTCTAGCTATAAAAATTCCATTCAAACTTACATCCCCTATTTTAACTCCATACAGCCATTTTTTCGCAATAAAAAGTAGCTCATATCCCTCATCAGGCTCTTGACTATCTCTGTACCAAATTTAATTTAAATCAGTTTAGTAGTTTAGGCGTGATTGCGTAACACACAGACAGAGTTACTTTAACATTTATAATATTAGTAAAAATGACTAATAATGTGTCTTGTGTTATGTGAAGTATGAGACTGATGCATAGTTCGCAACTAAATTGAAATAAAAAATATGGCAATTGCACTTCTTTTTTTAATTTGTAGAGCATTTATTCATAGGAGATTTTTTTATTTTTTCATTTCGGTAATGAAAAAGTACAAGACGTTGCTCAAGTTAACGATGTGGTTAGCATCATTACCTTTTTCCAAACTTGGTAAGAAAAAGAGTATAATTAGTCAAACTAAGAAGCACTTGAACCGAGCTGTGTACTGACATAATTCCTGTATTTCCTGATATGGCTGTTTCCTGTTTTCAAGTAAGTATTTCTAAGTACTAAGTTGACAGACAACTTAAGAAGGTTGTTATTAAAAGTTATATTTAGCACACAATTTATATTTATACTTATAAAATTAGGTCAGGAGGTATTAAATAATTAATGTGAATTATTTGTAATAGAAATCCGCCCTTTACCTTATATGAGTAATGTGAAAATACAAATAAAAAATTAAAAATGAAATTTTATATTACTGTTACAAGCTGCGGGTTTTGGTTAGCCATATTAAACCAATTAATTTATTCCAAGATTTATTTAGTAAAATAATTTACACACTGTATAAAACAAAGTTCTTAAAAAGTACACTAATTTATCCCAATTGACTAATAAAGGTGGCGAAGTTGTCAGAAATTAAGTTTTCAATACTGTCGCAAAATATCCCAGTCACGTGCTTAAACCACGTTCTATTGTGAGCGTCCAGTAACCTGCTGAGGCCGCTTATGAATTTTCTCTTAAATGCGCTCCAAGATTTCTTTCAACTGGGTTCGATTGTGTCCAAAATCAGAACTAACTTTTACCGCGGCCGCGCTCGACTTTAAATATACGACGACGCAGACGTGAACGTTCTAGAACTATTTACTCAAGTCGATATAACGCTCGAACAATGTTCGCGAACCGTCTCGCTCATTCGCGGCACCAAGCGTTCTTGCTATCTATAGGTGACCTAGATACTTTTATGACACCTACGATTTATACCTACTCATTCTGGTCAATAACCTATTTCGAAGTTTTTTATTTACAAACGACAGTGACAGCCCTCAGTCGTAACATTATCATGGGTTTTTTATTAGACATTAGGATATATTGCTTACTCTTAGTATCTTTATAAATATAATTCTTCTGTGAGTGTGTATGTCACTGAACTCCTCCTAAACGGCTGGACCGATTTGAATGAATTTTTTTGTGTGTGTTCAAGGGGATCTGAGAATGGTTTAGATTCACAAATCGGCCCGGCAGATGGCGCTGCAGTCGGCACAGCAACGCGTGGCCGGGTCAACTAGTCTTTATATATATAATTCTTCTGTGAGTGTGTATGTCACTGAACTCCTCCTAAACGGCTGGACCGATTTGAATGAATTTTTTTGTGTGTGTTCAAGGGGATCTGAGAATGGTTTAGATTCACAAATCAGTCCGGCAGATGACGCTGCAGTCGGCACAGCAACGCGTGGCCGGGTCAACTAGTATTTATGTAAAAATATAGATAAAAGTATTGTGGCTGCATTCTTAAACCGCTTAGGTACGTGATTTTATTTTGAAATAAAGGCTGACTTTATCGTAAAGTAATTATTAAGGGTAAAATATTTAAAATACATGTTTTCATAGATTTAACATAAAAAAGTACTATGATGCTTTACCATCGGTAACTTAAACTAGATAAAAATTTTCATGTCTCATATGTGAGACCGGATTTGAAGTCAGCCTCTCGCTCTCCAGGCAATTTTCCCGTTAAACGAAAGAAACCTGGACGGAGTGAAGGCACTGTGAAAAGCTGTACCGACCACCGACATCGTCAAGTTCAATGCTTAAATAATAATAAAAAATAAAACATTTATTATTGTTTTTCGGAAAATATTTCTACTGCCCACTCTCCATAGTGTCTTGGACCCAGGATGGACGGCAAAAATTCGAATAATAACTGAGTTTTTTCAAATCTTAAGTAGGTATATGAGACTTCTAAATGAAATATTAAAAAGGACGCCATTGTTTTAGAAAGAATAGACAGTTAAACATTTTTAGTTAGGACATATGCCCTACTGTGAGGTAAACTAAGAATTTCTCTAAATTGTATGCTTGAGATGTTCTCATTATATTTTATATGATTGTATTCATTGGGGTAGGTATATAAAAGAATAGCTTTTTATCATTAAGTATTTATATGTTAGATTTATAATTTTTATATATTTTATGCATTTTCAATGCGATCTTATAAGATAAATTATTATAATAGAAAAATACTAGAAAAAATCGACTCGGGTCACAAGTGAGACCTGAGATTCACTTGTGACCCGAGTCGATTTTTTCTAGTATTTTTCTGTTATAATAATTTATATTTATATGTTCTTTACTTTCATATATGGCCAATATATCATCTAAAATGGTGCAGGAGGTAATATATTCGAATCATATCTTGCCTAACCAATATACCAAAGTACTGTCACGCAGCAGTGATCCTTGATTCGAGAGCCAAAGTCGTCGCTAATAGTGAGAACAGAGTCCGCAAAAACAATGCTAAAGTCATCGTTTATAGGTGAAGATCCGAATCAAGTCCGTATTGGAAAGCCAGATCGTAGTTAAGGAAATCTAAATTGCAATCAAAACACATCAGCTTGAGCGTGAGCAAGAAATGACATGACAGCTGAGAATTATTTTGAATTTTGACATTTGATTGACAATGACAAACAAGTGTTGCCGTTAAAGGAAACCGAAATTATAAAAACACGAAATCTATTAATCTACTTTTTTTATTATTTCTTTGTTTCATAGAATAAATACCTTAGCTTTATTTTCATTGATATTTTCTATTAATTGGTTTATGAACTACAGTTTTTATACAAAATCTTAAGATATTTATTCAGTTGAATGTCACAATTTCGATATTTAATGTGAAATTATATCTTATATGTAATTTACGTGCTGGCAACATTTTGCCACATAACTTTTGAGGTTTAGAATATAAACAAAATACTTTTATTTATCGGAATATAGTTTATTGCAGTGACACTTGTTAAAATATATGTAAAATTCATAAATCTAAATGACAAAATACCCACATCCACAGTGGGCTCAGATAGCCCTTTAGATAGCCAATGACCAACATAAACCTGAATACTTATACTATTTTCTTGATTTAAGAGTATAAATGGTCGATGCAGTCGCTAAGCATTAAGCTTCGCTAGCACCATATATTGGAGTGGAGAGTAACACTAAAAAAAATAACAAGTTTAATAATTTATAAAATTCCATTAAAATGAAAACTTTCGAAAAGACCACGCTTTTATTTCAATGGGAAATTCCATAGAGTTAATGTTTTTGGTCACAACTTTTTTATTATTGCGAATTTCAAAATTCCGTCACGATCTAGTCCTCAACCTGTTGATTCGATTCCACACAAAAATAATTAAAATCGGTTAAGAACTCGGGAAGTTATGGTGTGACAGACATTGAAGCTGATCCATAAATCCATTAAAGGTTTTGTTCCTAATCGCAAATTGTTCGTTATAGCATAATACATTTTGCTATGTGGTCAATTAATTTTATGATAATAATAAATACGTTAAAATGAATAATAACCCGCCAAAACGCTAATGACACATTCATGCAGGTTACTTGATGTCGCGACGTCACCTGCTTCTACACAAACTTTAGCTGTAAAATCGTAATACAATACATCGTACAAAAACTCATACTGAATCTTACTGTAAACAAGCAAGTGACATCACTCTGGAATTTGGATTTAGTCAATTCTATGTATTTTCAATCACGCGCTCGAAAGTGTTTTAATTATTTTGTTAATGATCCTAATTATATTATGACAATACTTTGTGTGTGTTTGTTACCATATTGTCAGTTTATTCGGTGCGTTGCTATGGTAACGGTTTCACTAATTCTTACACGTCAAAATAAGAACGTGAAAAGTTAAATAAGGAAACTGAAGATGTCAGTCCAACAGTGAAGTGTAGAAACTGTTTAAATGTTGACTAGGCTAGTTTCTTATGAAATCATATATACTTTAAAATAATTTGTAGGCTGAATTGTTTCAAAAAATACTTACTATTGAGCTAATAACAGTTTGATTTATATTTTAATAGTTGTCAAAAATCCTATAATGATTTGTATTTTTTGCATAGATTTGGAATTATAATATTTTAACTGCCAGATTTTATATCTGAGGCAAGTTGGTTTTTTTTCTAGATATAATTGAGATTAGATAAAAATATACGAAGATTACAAAGATAGAACGGTTTTTCGGTAATGTTATCCAGCGTTGTTTACAACGGTAATATACGAGTATATTTATATAATAATAGTTTTTTATACTAACGTAGTATTTTTGTGGTGTTTGTAGAAAGTCACTTGTGTCGACAAGTGTTTAGTTGTAGGGTTGGGTCTATCCCTTATACAGTTCTCAATCAGAACCTCTTACCTCCACGTATCGAAATATTGCGCTCCTCTAAGGCCCTCTCATTCACTCGGACGTGTAAATCACGTGCCTTTGATTAACCACAATCTAATACCAAGTTATTATGTTTAATCACAGCGTAAAGAAATTAAAACTTTATTAAGTTTTTTTGCACAAGTGATTTAATTTTTTTAACTACACATGTAACTAGGAGCAATATCTCATAGTTTTATATGCCTTGGATAGCTCGATTAATTATATTAATTTTACAAATTTCGACGAAATCTTTGCACCAATGCCAATGTCGGCTGAAACATAGAATATTAATTAGTGGTCGAGTGCAAAAACCTGTCTTCAGTAGCAGATATGGTTACTATAGTTTGGTGGACTGAATATTTCTGTTGTATGGTGGGAAATAATAGGTTTCTGTAACTGGACCAAAGTAGGATATATTCTTCTGAGCATCTATGATTGGAAATGGGCGTTTCGTATGTAACTTGACGGTTAAATCCAGGACAAGATTGAAGTTTCTATATTTAATATAGGTCGGTGGTGTTGTATTATAAATTACAATAAAACATATCCATGTCCGCGTCGGAACAAATCCAGAAAAATTAAAAAAAAAAATCATCAAAACTTTTGAGTAATTTCGGAGTTCATCGCGGTCAAACAATGTGACAGGATTTTTTTATATATAGATAGATTTCGCCATTTTCATCATAGTTTCATCAGTCGGCATTTAGACATCCAAAACTCAAAAAAAAGTAAAATAAAGTATTTTTCCGTTTTTTTCATCTAATGTTTTAGTTTAGGTTCACATTTGTTTCTTTTTTAGTATGAAATGTTATGAAAAAATTTTAAACCATCTGATTAAATCGAGTTTTTCTATATAAAAAAATAACCATTTTGGGATGAAATCGAAGGACTTTCTAGGCAAATGAATCAGAGGTCATATAAACGCCACCTCTGATTGAACCCAAATTAAAACATTAGATGTAAAATAGTGGAAAAATACTCTAAAAAAAGATGAAAATCTACCTTGCCGCCGCTACAAGGCCGTAGCTAGGGGGGGGCATTGTGGGGCAATGCCCTACCTTGAAATCACAACGCCCTACCTTAAAAATACCAAAAACTAAGATAAATTAGTTTAATTAAATTGTTTTATATTTTTTATATATTTTATGCAATTTTCAATGTGATCTTATAAGATAAATTATTATAATAGAAAAATACTAAAAAAAATCGACTCGGGTCACAAGTGAATTCTTAGGCTTCTGTCCAATGCTTGACCTAGAGGTCAGTTATATACATAGTGATTGATTTAGGAGCCCGTACTTCGAGGGCAAATCAATTATGATAAATTTAGTACTTCCGCCCTACCTGTAACCAATGCTGCCCTACCTCAAATTAGACTCTAGCTACAGCCCTGCGCCGCTATCGATAAAGGTGCCCAAAAAGTTAACAGTTTCCTCATTGAAGAGCTATACTAAAACTAAAGAAATTAAAATGTATTTTTTTTATCTCCCAACTTGTAAGTGTATTATGTATCGCTCATTTGGTGCAACAAGGACGGAATTACACTTTTTGTTAAAATTACATATCTGAAAAACATCGACGGAAAAAAAAGAAATACAATTCTTATAGTTTTCGCTAGAAGCTATATGAAACTAAGAAAAGTATACGTTTCTAGTCATATTTTAAGGTAATACTAATTTGAAAAAGAAAATGTATTTAATATTTGTTTCCCTCTTCTTCAAAAACACAATATTTACAATAACGTCAATGTTGCACCAAATGAACGGTATGTACCTACTTATAAGTCGGTAGTAGGAAACAGTCCGCGGGCCGTGTCCGTGACGACACAAGCCGAGTTTAGCTGTGTCTGATGAAGCCCTTCGATCAATCCCATTAACACGGCATTTCTTTTCTGAGTACATTTATTGTGAGCTCATTTACGGTGATATTTTTAGGCTTTAGAATCTTAAAAAAAGACGAGATAGCTAAAATAGTTTGTTTTTAATGTTAGTATTGACAATGATGCATCGGACGTCAACAATCACATCAATTTTGTAGCACGATGCCAGCTTTTCTTTTTAATTATTAAGTAAAGTAAAAGTAAGTGAAAATCTTTTACAGATTTTTTTTTATTTATACTGTGGAATATTTACATATTTTTTTAAAATGTATAATCGTGAACATTAAATAAGGTTGCGGGTTTGATTCCCGCCTGAGAATTCACTTGTGACCCGAGTCGATTTTTTCTAGTATTTTTCTATTGTAATAATTTATCTTATAAGATCGCATTGAAAATGCATAAGAAATATTTAAATTAATGTTTCTGTTTGCTCTAGTAATGCGTTGCCCAGAAACTCGGTTTCTATCGCATTTCCAAAACTGCTATCGAAAAGAATATAAAAAATCCTATTACGTCAACGATTTTTTTAATAAGTTAACAGCGATTAACCTTTTTAGATTAAGCGCTTGACTATAAATAAATATTTCGAGATTTTAACTATATTTATATTAATAAATATTTTAACATTTCGAGATAAACCTTTAACAGTCAAGTAAAAAACCCAAAATAATTTATTAAAGACAAGTATCAATAGAAAAAGGTTTATTGATAACATCTTGCTTTTATGATGTTTATTTGACTATTCTAGGTTGTCACCGATGATTTATTTCTTTGATTGTGTAGCAATAATACTTATCGTGTGCAAATCGACCTGCAAACACTTCACTTATTGTTTCAAAGAGATTTTGTCTCTAAGCTAAGCAAATGATAGTATATGAAAATAATTTATCAGAAGCAGTTGTTAGAAATATTACTCCAAATATGAAACTTACATAATATAAGCAAAAAAAAAACGGTTTAGTTCGTAATTTCAATTAATTTCCTTCCTTCCTTCTTTGTTTTATACAAAATAAGATAATTTAGTGAAAATAATTCAATTCAATTCATAAAAGTATGCAATTTTTCATCAATGTTTTCTTATGACGCTATCACGTAAAATTATCGTCCGTAAACTGACTTTAGAGACAACTAATTTTTTGTTAAGTAGTAGTTGACGGGCTTCTTTGTTAGGAGTAAAAATAATTGGAAACAATTTTCTGCTGTCTGGATGACATTTAGTTATCGAAATTACTAAAGCAAATTTTGTAACTTGGGCGCACTTATGTTAAATATCAATATTTTTTTAAAGCAGTGTGCCTTTTCCTTTTTGTTATCAAACAAATAGTTAAATGGTTCTTCTTAAGAACGGGAAATGGGTGATTTTTAATTTAATTTATATACCCGGTTTACTGAACTGTAAAGATCAATTTATTGCTCTCGTAATTCATAACCTTCACATTATTTTCTATTAAACATATTTAATAGTTTTTGGGTTAGTTTTGCCCGAGATTATGATAAAATTTACAACAGGATATTTCCTGTAAATATCCTGTTGTATATTTTACAATGGAAAGCTTCATTCCTACTTACTTATATGTGATATGTGTCTATCTGAAGCAAACTGGTTTCATACATTAGCCAAAAAAGGTTTTGTGAAGCCCATATCTACTTCACCAAATAACGTTACGTGTTTCATCGATAGTTTATTTTGATTGATGGACCGTTTTATCGACTAGTTACTAACACAGCTTGCACACTTCTTTGAGTAATCTATATATGTTCGAAACTAGCTAGCACAAAGTTTAATATTGTTTTTTGGTTTTATAAATTTATTTACGAAGATTTGCTGTTACAGAAATATTCTTTCCATCTTTTGCTAATGCAAAACATGGGCTGTGTCATCATCTGCAGCCTAATAATGCTATTATTGCTTTGGCATAAGCCTCTACTATGGAAAAAAACTTCGTGGGGGAAAATGGCCCTTGAATCACCACGCGGGCCTACCACCACCTAATGTGGATTATGCCTATGACGATTACAATGGAATCGTACCGATTCCGAAGTACGGAAGAGCTCAAGGTAATATTTTAGAATTAATTTTTGGCCAAACGCGCTAACCACTGCACCTTCGAGCTCCTCCTGAATTGGATTGGATAGTATTGAATATAAAATATATTAACTTTTTTATGTTACACAACTCATTACGATTGTTATGGACTGTAAACTTACAGCCAGTACATTTGCGTCCGTTTAATAGGAACGGAGACTTAACTAATGGGCTAATATTTCATCATTAACTTTATTTTACTATTTGTTCTTATTAAACAAACAGTCGTAAACACAGTTCAACGTCAATTTACAGCCAGTATTACACGATTCTTGGATAGATTATATTTTAATCTACTGTGGGTAAATAAGTAGACTGACTCAACTTTAGACATCAGATAGTAACAGACTTACAAAGGATCGATAGGCAAGGAAAAACCACGCCTCTGGTCAAAATAACAACAGTACATAGAGGTAGATATTTTTGACGTGATAAGATACCTTCTTTCAATAAGTAACTCAACGAACATTGAAGATTTTACATTATATAAATTTAAAATCATATGATAATTTCATTAAAAAAAAATAATTTATCTCATAAAAGTTACCACTCTAGGTCTGCCATTCTAAATATTTCTTTAAAGTTCTAATATGTTAAAAAGTAAAATAAATACAAAAAGCAAATCTATATAAGTTATTTTTATTACTTTATTTCATTGTCTGAAACCAAAGTTTTATTTTCGTAAAATATATTTCTTAATTTAAAAAGCTTTATTGATCAATAATATTCCTATTCTTTACCAGTCAATCATTGGTAAAAACGATAGAATTATACGAGGTATGCAACAATAATAGATTAATAAAAACAAGAACAGAAAAGAGAGGAGTAGAAAGAGAAAGAGATTCGGCAAAGATACCTTAATGGGAATCACACAAATACTGGCATTTGCATAGCAAGTATTCTGAAGAGTGAGGTTTGTTGTAGATATCAGAGCCTGCAAAATAGCCCCGACTGCTTTCGCTGTGGAATGGATCTTTTGAGTTGGGATCGGTAAGACAAAGTGTGATCATATCTGCGAGGGCAGAAAACAAGACGTTTTTGTCAATAAGACGATTCAGCTTATTAAGAAGTTCTTTATTAATGTCAGGATGACAGAAAACACCATAATTGTTAAGTAAAAAATCAGGAAAGTAACTAGTGCGGGCTTAGTTTTGTTTTTCAGAAAATTCTTGACACAGATCTAGAAATGTAAAAAAGTTATAACTGAACGGTTAGCTGAACTGTTTGTTGAGTTGCTGAGGTCAGCAACTTGATTAGTTCAGCTAAAAGAACAGTCGTTTTGTTGACCGAGATTTTTGACATTGAAGTTGACAGGGATGGTAGAATTTTCGAACTTAATGGGGCAAGGGGAACTGTTGTCTTCTTAGCATTATTACCGCCCCCAACAATAGCTTGAAATTTTAACGGATTGAATTTAACAACGTAATTTATTTACCACTGCTGATGTTACAGAGATCCGTGTTCAAGTGTAAAATAGTTAAATTTACTTGCTTGACACTTGTTTAAACATAGTTTAAAATAGTTAGAACAGTTACAAGTAAACACAATGGAAGGATATCCTTACCAATATTATAAATCAGAAAGTGAGTTTGTTTGTTTGTTTGTTTGTTCCGCTTTCACGCCGTAACTACTGAACCGATTGCTTTGAAATTTTTCAGACGTAAAGATAAAAGTCCGGATTAAATAATAGGGTACTTTTTATCCTGGAAAAAAATTGATATTCCCGAGGAAAAACAAAAATATTGTTTGCTTGATGAATGGATTGTAGATGGCGCTGTGTGTTAAAACAAGGTAAAATATTGCAAACGAATATAAACATGTAAATTTAGAAGCTAAATTTCACGATAATGAATCCCCGAAAATGAGGAATTCCCGAGGGATAACGTACAATTTGTTTTATCGTCTAAACTATTTTGTTTTACATCTACTTATATGTTGCAAACGAATATGAACATGTAAATTTTGAAGCTAAATGATACGAAAATAAATCCTCGAAAATGAGGAATTCTCGAGGGATGACGTACAATTTGTTTTATTGTCTAAATTGTTTTCTTTACATCTACTTATCCTTAAATCACTAAAGTCAACGAATTACTAATTGGTCTAAGTATTAGTTACGTTATTTAGTTCTTGAGGTATGCGATAAATGGCGCTGGGTGTTTTTAAAAACATGGTAACGATGTGTTTTTTAAAATACATAAGAAGTGGAATGATAGCTTGGAAAAACATCGTTTTTCGCGTGGTCAGCTCTATGTAGCGTGTTCCCAGGTTTCCAGTGCCCAAAATCTGCATGTCTTTGCTCCACAAGGGAAAACATATAATATAGTGTGCCATTCAGTTTTGGTTTAACAACTAATTGTATCCAGCGTTACATCGCGCTTCTTAGATTTTTCCGTGGGAATGAGAAGTTTTCTTATAGTTGTGCTTTATACCGCAATATAATCGAATTCCACGGGGGCGAAGCCGCGGGCGGAAAGCTAGTTTACATATAAAGATAAAAATAAAAGAGGGAAAGGCATACCTCCCTGGGGAAAACCAACAGAAAGATTTTCTAATGAGATCCACACCACAATTCTAAACACGGCCAATACGCACTATTTTCTCACTACCGTCACCGTTGTAACAATCCGATACCAGCGTGCAGAAATCCAGAAACTTAAGAAAAATAAGTAAAATATCGTGGTGATATTAAAAATATTAGAGATGCCAATGAGAACCTTTTCTTATATTTTAGTGACTTTAAAAGGAGCTGTAGTTGTGCACTGTTCAGGGCGAAAATCAGATGGAAAAGAGTTAAGAAGATGTTAGGTGTAAAAGAAGGAGATTTGCTTGTATGCCGCTGTTGCCAAAGTTTTAAAAGGCAAAGGAGGGTTAAAATGTGTTTAGAGTTATTAAAGAGTTAAGGAGAGAAAATTTTCAGTAAGGGAGTGACGAATACTTGACCTCAGATGTCCGAAGATACACTTTTCTCAATCGAAAAATGAATCCTGAATAGTAAAAAATAATCCTACAACTCTTTACAATTATCCTACAACCATAATTAAAATATATATTTAAAGTTTGCCATTTGGTTGCTAGTCTATATTTGATAACGGTACCTCACTGAAAATACTTAGGCCAACATTTAACACTGTTAGCGTCAGTATATGTTGTTATCACTGAACTTGTTTTCATAGAAGATATGTCTTGTCTAGATGATTGATGTACGAGGTCGATTGTGGAAATGTACACTGAAAGTACCAAGGTTTGCGACCTTGGAAAGTGATGTTCAAGTCTAATTAAATTGGTTGATAGGTAAGAGAGGATTTGGCCTAAGAGGTTAGAGTTAACTTTCGCAAAGTGTGATTATCGGATGGGTGACAATAAATTTTTAACTTAAACTGTGTTCAGTGCTTCGGATTGAACACAGTTTTTAGCAAATTTAATTCGTCAGGTATCTACGTTAACTTGAGTAAGAAGCACATAAAAACCACCACCACATCGTTGTGTTCTTTATATAAGTAGTATTAAAATCTTAACATATTATGTAAATCTTTGATAAAAATTATAATAAATATATAAAATTAAAGAATAGAATTCTATTAAATGTGATGTACAATAAAACGTTATTTCATTTTAAAATGCTAAAATGGTCATTTGATGTTCTTTGACTCCACAACTATCGATTGCCCGATTTTTTTGTTATATTTTTGTCCATTTTTTGTTATATTGGGAAGCAAACATGGCTTTAGTTTTCGTTGGTGATTCTTCTATTCTGTGAACGTATACATAATTGGACTGAAACACACGGAGACTTGTATACAATATTGAATAACGTCTTATAATAAATAGTTACCTAAAGACATTCTTATCTCTAGTTAACTCCAGAATTATTTAGTGCGATTGGTTCCAACAATTAAAGAAGCAAAAGACTTTGTTTTCAGCAAACTACATCGGCCATAATGTATAGAACTGGCCTCTGTACAGCTGGGTATAAATCAATAAGATTGAAGCATATATCTTCAAGTCTTTTCAATTGTTTCGTAATGAATTAATTTCCACCGTGTCTGTGACAAACGTATTTAAATTAACCGAGGCTCCGAATGCAAAACTGTCATTTTATCTACAGTCACGAGGGTAGCATTTCTCGTGCGGGACACAACCTTGCGAATATTGAGCCTTGCTAATGTTTGCCAACAAAATGATATTAATCTAGTGAATACCTTTACGATATAAAAAAAAATGGTTGTCGTTGACGATAATTTTACGTGATAGCGTCATATGAAAACATTGATTACTTTTATGAATTGAATTGAATTATAATCACTGAATTATCATTATTTTGTATAATACAAATGCGTTAATTGATTTTTTTTTCGATAAATTAACATTAAATTATTGTAATAAACAATGGAAACCACATTAACTTTTCACTTCATGAAGTGGAAGAGAGATAGATGCGCCACAAGTCGCTTAGGCCGATCGTGCTTCTCTATTGCTTGTTCCGCGCTCTCGCTTGCACGCTTGGCTCAGGCGGAACGTTACACTTTTTCGTGCAAGCAGCCGGTGTTCGTTATCACGTCACGTTATCACGTCAAAAAGGAACAAAACCATGGCAGAACTCTATGGCGCTAAGGTTATCCCGTTAGGTCTGCGATTGTGGATGTTAAGCAGATTTTATAACGGTTGAACATAGGATGGGTGACCAAATTTTTTTTTGAGCTTTGGGATTTAGAAGGCAATTTAGTTATTAGTCCTGGTTGCAGTTGTCAATCGAGTCCATAGTAATACCTGCCGTATGTTGTATTTTCCACAGAGAAAATGTAGGTATAATCCTTGCTGATGACGATGCCTCAAATGTTTAGTGTAATAAATAAAATAAAATAAATAAATAAATATTTCCTACATTCACACCAATTAACCTAGCCCAAAGTAAGCACTTTTAAGGCTTGTGTTCATGTGTAATATGTCATTGGTTATCATGTTGTGTTTTATTGTAAATTGTATCTTAAAAAACAAAAATAATTCAAAATTTTATGCGTATTAATTCACTATAGAAAACTAAAATTGTAATGTTTTTTATGATAATGTTTTTTTTATATTTAGGTCTCAAACTTGCTTATTTGTCTTTCGTCTACTTGTATATATCACTGAAATCCTATTAAACGTCTGGATTGATTTTGTTGGCAATTTTCGTGTTTGTTTGATTGGGTCCGTGGGTGCTGGAACTGGACAGAACAACGGCTGCCAGATTTGCCAGAAAGTAGTGTACGATTGAACTTTTTTATTATTACTTTTAAACGATTAGATATACACTAGTTGCCCGTCCTGGCTTCGCACGGGAAGACATATTTCTTTAATTTTTTTTATTATTAAATATTTTTCTGTTAGCGCCATCTAGCATTCGGTAGACGAACTACTTGCGGTTAACGCGTTGCTATGGTAACGTTATTGATACAATGGAAAAAGAGCGGGAAAAAGAGCGGACAGACAAACACACAAACCACTGTGATCTTAGATTATAGATTTATAAATATAAGGCATATAATAAAGGTAATGGCTTTTTAATTTTCGTTTTATTGCCAAAGATAGTGTAGATTATGCAATAAAAACCCCTTCTCACTAAAATTGCATATATCTAAGCAATTTTAGTCTTTATTGAAAGAATATATTTGCTGGCATAAACCTTCATTTGTAAGGCTGTAGTTGAATCAATTCTTAGCTATAAAGAGAGGTTAGGGTCCAAACAGAAAAAAAAACAGTTGCTTTAGGTGGTGGTTATTAAAGAAATCACTTGTTAGCCTAATCATTAGTAAGTACACTTCTCTAGATTGCAAATGGACGTAAGTTCATTGTTCAATCTACGTAGTAAGCACCTACGTAGTAAGTCTGACGATTGATCGTGGTGGTTGATGTTGATAATTTTGTAATGGTTAAGAACAAATTATTCTCCTCGTGGAATATGCAAGAAAATATAACAATAATCAAGAAGCTCGGTGACGTGGTTACTGCGTTCGGCCTATGATTGAGGAGGTTGGGAACATTAGTAAGATGAACAAACAATTTACAATTAGATGGTACTAACAAATGGAGTTGGGATTAAAAGGCTGCTGATAATTATTACGATACCAATAGTCTTATATTATATTAGGCATTTTAAGTGATTGTTTATCTCTTTTAAAGTCAACCCTTATTCATATTAGACAATGGTGAAAGTTAAGTTATAATAAATTAATTACGTTAGTATTATCTTAAAAAAGATTTTTATCTCCTAAACCTCATTGTTTCAATCCAAAGTAAACTCACTGCAAATTCAAAATTAATCTTTTAAATCAACAGAGGGAAATAAGTGAAATAGAGAGTCTAGCCTGAAATAAGTTTTATAAAATAAAACACGTTTTTAAAATTCCAGTGGGTTTAAAGCCGGAAATACAAAGAGCTAAAATGAATAGCATTTCGAGTGTAAATTTTGTATTTTTTTTTGTAAGAGTTCTGTATCAAGATTATCATATTACTTGTTTGATATCGTGATCACCGAAATTAGGAATATTAATGTTACATTTTATTGAATTTTGAATGTTTTTGAAATGTTGAAATTATCAATTGCAAAAAATTAATATGTATTTTTTTCATTCTCGCTAATATCTCATCGACTGCGACAAACTAACCAATGCATCAGTTTGTACAAATACCGTCGGAACCCAGCACAATTTGCTGCCCGGTTTGCAATAAACGTAATCCGGGGACCCCCCGGGAATTCATTGTCGTGTCTTCCAGCAATCCATCTTTTACTAAGCTATATAGAAACGCAATAATACGTACTGGTACAGCCAAATTCATAAGTATTATTTTCGAATAAGAGTCAATGAATGTCATAAGTGATACTTATATAATTGTACCCTAGTGCAAAAATAAGATTTTTTTTACAAAAATTATGTAAAGAGTTCTATATTACTTTAAATAAATATTATATAAATGTAAAATGCAAAAACAACGAAAAAAGTGCCAACAATGTGGATACAAATACCTTAAAAACTTTTGCAAATTAATATATACCTATATAAAAATTCCCGCGTTTTGTTTGACCGCGATAAACTCCGAAACTACTCAACCGATTTTGATGATTTTTTTTTCATTTTTCTGGATTTATTCCAACTTAGGATATAGGATAGGTTTTATTTTAATTTATACTACAGCAACGTATGGTCGAGTCAGCTAGTTTATAATATATAACGCCTTATGTTAATCGTACGTACAAGTAGACAGAATTCTTTTTTTGATATTCAAGAATCTTTAATACAATTTACTTCTATCGTATTAAAAATATGGCACTTCCAGATTGTCTTACGTCGGTAAAATAAATTATATTTATTTTTAATTATGTTATAATTATTTTTAAATTAGTTTATGTGCCACTTAGAAAAAGGATACGTTTGTTACTAATTCAGTTAAAAGGGAATGGACTACTTTCGCCAAGCTAAGTGCATGTACTGAAGGTCCATGGTTTGACTATTCTGCATCAAAACGTAAATATTATTTTAGGTTTGTTTTGTTAATACAAACTTAATGGTTAAAACATAAATTACACCACGTATTCGCGGCCCGTTCAGATTTTAACTTGCTGCTGATCCAATTTTTCTTCGTTATTCATAACTACATACGAATGTAGCATTATGAATTGAACGCTACATGCCATTTCACTTATACTTGGACTAATTATCACTAGTAAACACGAATATTAGGAAAATCTACCCAACATCAAACATCCTTGAGCACAGAATTATAGTCCTATGTAAATTCTTTATTTTTCTCTGAGTTAGTAGGTACACCAGATTGGTGAGTATATCATATTAAGTAGCTTTACATTTGTAATTGCCTATACTAAGTATCAGGAGTCTTATCTTTTCGTTATAAGATCAGAGAAAGCTCTGGACATAAGGATTTACGTAATAATTAATAAGTATTTACTGAAAACTGAATAAAATGTTAAACATTGATCTAACTTTGATATTATTGAAACTCATTTTGAGTCTGTATTACTAAACTAAACTTTAATTTTTTCATAGTAGGAACGTAATTTTTTAATACTATTCAAGTTGATACCTTAGGGATAAGTAACATTGGCCATAACGCCGGCAGACAGTTGAGGTAATTTTTTTGGCCCTTTGCAAAATTTTCTTGATATTCATAATCTTAGGCGTTCTTAATAAATTAGATCTGATAGATTTCAATTTAGTAGTATTATTACACAACAGCCAACTGCAAAATTTAGAACTGATAAGTTACAGATAGATACAGTTCACATTGATTTATTCTTAAATATAACTTTTGGTCACTTTATAAAATAAGGTATGGAGAATAATTTTTTTAACCCTAACAATATTAGTGAAATCCCCCTTAAAAATTAAAAAGCTGTAAACATAATATCAAGGAATCTATAGTTTATTGTCGTCTGTATATTTCAGCGCAGGGCGGTTTCGTGGGCGGGCGATTTACCCTCAGTCCACATCCGCCCGGCTCACCGATCGCTCTGCAAACATAGTTACGGTCCAACTTCTACTTGTTACCCGCAACAAGTTGCTTAAGTGCTTAAAAAATACTACACGAGAACTGCTTCTTAATAACTTTCTCGAGTGCTTTTGAATTAGGTGATGGATCTAAAACCTTAAAAGTTAAAAATAAAATTAGTAGTGGAATAGAAAAAAGGATTTATTAAATTTTTATTAAAATTACATCAGATAAATACTATAAATTTATAATAATTATTAATTAATCAATATAACTTTTTATGTAACAGTATTGTTTAATGTTATATACTTATGTTATATACAAGTGCATAATATTTGAAGTGTATACAAGTGGTACTTTACATGAAATGCGTATAAATTTTTGAAATGGCGGATAAATTGAATGAGTATCAGGGAGTGACGGGGCGGTTACATGGTGTAAGAGATAAATATAGAGAGCGGTTGACAAATTGGAGGGAACATCATCCCGGAGGGATCAGGGATGTCTTAAGAGATTCTCTATTTGGAATACCTAGTTCTGAAGAACCACCTGAAAGGGTATGGCAAGACAGCGAATACAGCGACTTATTTAGGTAAAAAATTTTACTTTTAACTGTTATGATAAGATAGTAAAGTTGTAAGTTAAGCGTGTAATAATAATCACTTCACCTTTTTTGATGCAAAAAGAACCACGCGTTTTATAAAAATGTTTGGACGATCTCAAAGAACATTTTTTTATAACCAATTTTAACACAACTGTTATGTATTAAAGGATGATCTACATAAGTTTAATTATTAACGTAAAGTAACAAATTTTGGACAACCCACTAAAATTACATAGTTCCCCAATAATAAGAGTTTATACTAGTTATGGGAGCTAAATAACGTATGGAATACGTAAGTAAATATAAAGACAGTCATGAATCGGGAACATATACGCAACAAACAATCAAATAATCTTATGCCTGGGGATTTCGAACCAGGGACCTTTAAAAAGACAGGATCGCTACCATCGCACAAGTAACCGTAGCCAATATAAAAGTTAATAGAATTTATTTAATGAATGATGCACATTTCCCTGTACATGAATTTATATGGAAGAGCTTACTAATACAGCTTGCATCTTTCACGATAATGTCTTCATTTTGAAATTAATGAGGTTGTTAGAATTGGGACATTGCGCTCGACGATCACGGCAGCTGCGAACCCATCTCGGGCTCAAAAAATTCCAGTTTATTTTACAATCATAACTTATTTTACAAATAAGAAAGTGAGTGTGACGCTTTCACGACTTAACTCCTGAATCGATCATCATAAAATTTTGCATATACGTTGTTAGGGAGTTCAAACAATTACAAAGGGTACCTTTTATCTAAGTAAAGTACTGTTCCCGAGGGATAGATTATATTATCGACCATCATGCGAAGACAGGAGCTGGTAGAAGCTAGTTTCTAATATTTTTGTATTTACTGCCGCCCAGATAGCCGAACATGCAAGTTTGAATCCCATCTGAAAATAGGGATTTTTTAACGTTTAGTTTTAGAATTAATTGAAATTCCATGGATAAGTTTCAATAACGAAATGTCTTTTACGCCATAACTTTCCGAGTTCTTAACCGATTTTAATAATTTTTCTGTGGAATTAAAACAGGTTGAGGACTAGATCGTGACGGATTTTGAAATTCGCAAAAATAAAAAAAAATGTGAGCAAAGAACATTGGCTGTATAAGATTTCCCATTGAAACAAAAAGAGCGCTCTTTTTGAAAGTTTTTATTTTTATCGAATTTTAAATTTACTAAACATTATTGATTTTTTTTTGTACTACGTTCCGCTCCAATATATGGTGGTAATGTTTTTATATTCACACCAAAAAGTTTAGCATGGTAAAGCTTGTGTTAAGGATACTAGGGTAAAGAGTAGAGTATAATATGTATCATTAGTGTCCATTCCTATGAACACTACCCCCTAGACTAACACTAGATAAAAATACCCCTGACTTAGGGACCGCTCATATCATTTATTGATTCTCTGTGATTGTTAAAGTTATTAGTAGAGATTATTAAAGATGCGAATTGTATATTAGGTTGCGACTGCGCTTTGTCACATCTTCGTCTGGTGTTGTTGCTTTAGGTTAGGTTTCTTATACGATTAATCGGTTATAAGTTCCAGACTCTCATTTACGAAAGTAAATCTCTTTTAACATATTATTTAACCGTTAATAAAAACTTATGTAACATCCTTAATGATTTCGAGTTGCGATACGCAAGGTAAACATAATATAAGTACTCTTCAAAATGAGAATATATCTTGACATTTGTGAATGTTTAACATTATTTGTGTTTGCCATTTACGTCAAAAATGTCTTATAAGATGAACACTATCGCAAATTTTAGTAAAAACTGGAAATCAGTTCTATACCTACTGTATAAGTAAATGATAAACTGAAGTTTCATCGTTTAGTAACACAGACATTTAGAATATTTGAATATTTGAAATAATAGAATATTTAGAATAGACAGTTAGAATATTGCCTAAAACCTAACAAAAGGTTTAATTGCGAGATACAATATTGTTGATTATAAGATTTTGATCATTCGATAAGTAATACATTTGATTGCAGGCATTTTCAGGAAATCACTTAAAGCTGTCAAGTAACAAGAGATCAAAAATATTGTTGACAACTTTATATCAATTTATTGGTATTTAAAATATTTTTTGAAACTTGAATTCAAATTATTGATTTCAATTTTTTTTTGATTATTTTATTATGAAGTATGGGTTGATTTAATATTAAGTAAAAAAAAAAAATTAATAAATCTAACTAAAATTGCTAATATTATAATTTTCAAACAGATCTTTTTTAATGATATATTTAAAATGCAGTTAAAATTAAAGGAGCCATATTTTATATTTTCATTTTTGCTCTATTTTCATGATCCAAATATTCAAAGATCTTTGATCAATTATACTACTCAATATTATATGAATATAATGCGTATTCTGTGATAAGTGGTAAATAGTTTTTTGTGTCTTGGTTATATTATATTGAAATTATGAAAATATTTTATTTTATATTTAATCCTGACGTTTCGACTCAGTCGACTCAGTCGAGTCGAAACGTCAGGATCAAATATAAAATAAAACATGTGCAAAAATCCGTTAAAAAGTGTTTTATTCTAATGTGTAATGTGCGCGGAAGTGTAAGAACTAAATAAAATAACTTTATTCAAATGTACTTTAAAATAAGTAGTTTTGAATCGTCTAATTTTTTTATAACAATAACAATACTATACATCGTTACCATTATTAATTCCACAAAAACAATATGATTCTATTATCACAAAAATATTAGTGTTATGGTTTCACTACGTCATTGATTACAACAAAGTAATTAAACTAGGCGATGCAGTCGCTAAGCATAAAGCTACGCTGGCACTATAAAATTAGAGCGGAACGTAATACCTAAAAAAATATTTTTTTTTGTTTCGATGGGAATTTTAGCGAATTTCAAAATTCGGGCTCCGTCACAATCTGGTCCTAAACCTGTTGATTCGATTCCATACAAAAAATATTAAAATCGGTTAAGAACTCGGGTAGTTATGGCGTAACAGACATTGTGCCATTGAAACTGATCTTGAGAGCTTCGCTCGCTCCGCTCCAATAAGTTTATATTAAGGTATCTTGGTCTATCAATGAACCACTAAATAAAGTGAAAAATATTAGTTTTCAAACAGGTACTTAGCTAATTACCGGCTTTACTTCATTACTTTGCTGTAGCTAATACAAAGGTATTAACGGCTTGACTTTTATCGAGTTCGTCTTGTAGGTCTTCAGCTAGCGCGAGTTTTGAATCTACTACACATGGTTTAAAAAGGTGCTCGATATTGCAGCCGCTAAAGAATTTGACCTGTAAATGGATGGGTCAGAAATTCTTTTTATGAATATCATTATCCGCCCGGAGCTGATTGAGTTTTGCTGACGAGATTGTACCTAAGTAGTTTAAACTGTTGTCTTGTCTTCTTCCTATATAATAATAATAATATTTGTTACTTTCACACCAATAAGCCTAACCCAAAGTAAGTACAGTAAAGCTCGTGTTATGAATACTAGGGTAGCGGACACACATACCTAAAAAAATATATGATACATTTTTTTAACTATGAGACTTACGTACACGACCAAATATCTAATTATAATTTTATTCTTTTTTCCTTTTTTAGAGGATGAGCCACTCTAGCTAAATTACGTAAAAAATGCCTGCGGCTTCTCATTTGTATGGCTCATTGTGCCTTGTAAGAATTTTGTTAGAAACTAAATCTTGAGTGGGTATTTCCTAGCAACTTTTAATTTACCTATTTCACTTTGAAAACTTGCTAGAATGCTAGGACAATTGCAATTTGTGCAACAGGACTGTTGCAATTTTGCAACAAAATCAAATAAAGACAAATCCTCTCGTTTAATCGTTTATGTACCGAATTACTGCTAACTTCGGTTTGATCACGACTATGTATGATAACTGATGCAGTTTATTTACTCATTATAAAACGTATAATGAAACATAACGTAGAAGCTATTTCCTATGGTTGAACTTAAGATTATAATCCCGGACAACTTCTATCGCGTCACACACACACACTTCGGAATAAATATTTAATGGCTAATAAACTATAGAAAGTGACCTTGCTTGTGTACTTAGAAGCTTGTTTATCCATGGGACATCCACCAACAAACGATGCAAATATAAAGAAATTCTGTTTCTAACTGAACAGCTTCATTTCATAGCAAAAGTGATTTAAAATAAATCTTCGATACAAGTTTACAGGTTACATAAGTTCTTTTGCTTTTTCTGCTACAAATAAGCTTTTAATATTGTAAGTTCATGAATTGGTCGCAAGAATATTTGATAGTAGTAGGCCCCGTCTATCGACCATATTTACCTTTCTAGATGCTGATTAAATTATCTTATCCTACATCTTCTATATAGCCGTGAATTTTAACATTACTTTATCAGGTGCTTCTTTTTTTTGATAAAACGAGGCGGACATAAGAATGAGATAAAGAATATTTATTTAAAAATTAATTAATGAAGTGAATATCTGTTTGTAAAACGTTCAGTGACACTGTTTGCTGATCAAAAAGTTAATTATTGTAAAGAGCTTATTTGTACGTTAGTTGAGTAAACCTTTAATTAGATAAGGTAAAGAAATGTGCCAAGTGTTGTTAGTTCAGGCATGATATTCAATAAAACGCAATTGTATTTCAAAACTAAATTTAGAGTGTGTTTTTTACAACGTGGTACAAAGACTTGTATTTTAAAACAACATTGCCGACGTATTTGGTACTAAAATTAATGATTACACTTGCATGAAATTCTTATGTGTGAAATAAAACACTTTTTTTACGGATTTTTGCGCATGTCTTATTTTATATTCAATCCTGTCGAAACGTCAGGATTAAATATAAAATAAAACATGCGCAAAAATCCGTAAAAAAGTGTTTTATTCTAATGTGTAATGTGCGCGGAAGTGTAAGAACTAAATATTCTTATGTGTGTATAAGCTGACATTATACCCCTATTTTAATATGCGAACCTTCGGTATCATAGATATTCAGGTTTTATCGGACCTATAATCTAGTTCGTGTTGAGGAGATATAGGAAAACGTTTACCTCAGACAAGATCTAACATGTATCAGACACTGTTTCCTATAGTGTACCGAATTCCTAACCAACTTACTTACTTTTCACTTCAAAATAAAATTAAAGAAGCAAATACAGAAGAAATTATGGATAGGGTTTTAATTTTAGTGTATGCAAGTATAATGAAAATATCCGAAATGCAAAGGGGGTTAATCTTAAATATTATTCTATAAAAAATCCAAACAGATGCAATTACATACCAAAAGTGTTGTTTTAAATAAACGCAAAAATGGGGAGAAAATATAAAATAAACGCTCATACATTCTTTCACAGTTCAATTTACTGAAGGAGGTAATAATAAGCTTAGTCTGACTTTAAATACAATAGAATTTATAGACTACAGGCACGTGTCAAAAATTGATGGGTCATTTGAACCACCAGAAGATCTATTGAGAAGAGACCTACCCAGAAGAGGTTTTGAAACTGTAGGGAACCGATGCCGTACATAATCACATTTACCCTGAAAATCATCGGAAAATCAAAAATTTTCACGACTTTGTGGTGCACTATTTTTATACGGCACTACGTGTTTTCCTATTATTTTTCATGGATCTATCGATGATAAGAATGCCGTACAAAAATAAATGGCCAAAATGTACTCCCTCTATCTGTACTTTGGAATTTTCACCTGCACTCAGTTGGACAGCTTACCAGTGACGGCATAGTGCTGAATCTTATTATTGAATGTCCTTCTATCTTTCTAAATAGGTCTTCTGGTGGTTCAAATGACCCATTAATTTTTGAGACGGGCCTGTAACCTTAAGGATTGATGTTATCCACTGGTGATCCTTTTTTTGATTCAATGATATTCTAATCACAAAAAACTGTAGAATATGAGTAAAGACTTGAAATGGTCTTATACGGTAGGTATACTAAAGGTATGTTTAAAAATGGAGATACAAAATGACTTAATAAAACAAGATAACACAAAATCTTCCGACTCGAGCTTGATATTAAATAAAGTGAAATTTGTAAATCGAGTGGTAATCTCTCTGTATAATATTGATATTAAACTTTTTAGGATTCGCTGAATAAACGCGTTGGCTGGTTCAAGAGAAATTGTATTTTAGAGTTTACCTTATTGAGAAAACGACGGAGATTGATCGAAAAGTTTTGTGGTGTTTGATGGTGGAAAGGAAAATGGACGTCGTTATAAAGAATATCCATTTTAATACTTCAAAAGTTTGCAAAACGGGTTTTTGGATGTCATTACTATCTTTGTAGTACTACGCAAGCTCTGTGCTGTAGAGTAACTTATATTTAACTTATTTTTTTATTTACATAAAAAGGTAAATAAAAGAATTTCCAAATAACAGTGTAAGATTTTGTTTCTCATCATTTGTGTAATGTCAACAGAAATTAAGTTTGAATTACGATAGATAAAGATAAACGTTGTTATATTTATTGTTTAGTTTGTTATAATTTATTTTATCAAACCACATCATATGCTACTAGTATTTATTGAGCCATCACAACGACTTCTCATAAGAATCGTTACTTTATTAAATATCCGGTGGGGGTGCCATCCTCAAATAAAAGTCAAATTGTGAAAGAATTTATGAGATGAAAATAATTGTTTACAACTGGAAGCAGTATATGAACAGCAATAACACGCAATGAAAACTCATTTGTGTAAATATATATATGTTTATTTTTTTCTGCTATAAGTAATTATAATAATGAAAGATAAAATGAACAATACGTAGCAAGATTTATTAACAATGATTTGACTGTCGTGTCTTTTGGTTTTGAGGCGAAGAATGCTATATAACCCTTATTTTAATAATTGCAGGATGAAAACTCTTAATACCAAAGTGGAATCATCTTTAGAGTTAGTTTAAAGGCAGTGGTTGCGTGAATACTTGCTAAAGCCTGTTGCGCTCGCTATTTTTACGTGTTCCTTATATCAGTCTATTTTTTATTGTTATACTAGCGACCCGCCCCGGCTTCGCACGGATGCAATGCTCTACTATATTATGCATGTATTATACATATAAACCTTCCTCTTGAATTACTCCATCTATTAAAACAAAACCGCATCAAAATCCGTTGAGTAGTTTTAAAGATTTAAGCATACATAGGGATTTAGAGACAGAGAATGCGATTTTGTTTTATACTATGTAGTGATATTGTATTAAGCAAAGTGAAGTTCCTTTTAAATTATCAACTTCACTATTGATTCAGTTCGGTTCCTCAACGGAATTAAATGAGAGTATAGTAACACCACACTCCATAAGTGTTATATAATTCTTTTCAAAGTTTAAGCCTTTCTTACTATGGATAACGAGTGATGAAATGAGTTGTAACAGTTTCGTGCGATCTTGATTTAAAGTTTATGGTGTAAAATAACTATGTGATAGTTTTTAGTTGGTACTAAATAAGTGTAAAAGCTAGGCCAGTATTTTATGTTACCTTATTATTACTGCTGTAAAATTCCTTCACTAAGTGTATTGTAATTTGACTAAATCCCATCACTTCACTATCTGTGCTATAATCCACAGTATATTAAAGCTAGACTATTTTCAAAATTCAGTACCCCATATTTTGTGTACTTGGTCGACAACATAACACTTTAAACAGAATACTACATCTTAATTTATATTTTCTTAATACTATTTCACCTTATCAAAAATAGAGAATTAATGTATAAATATAAATATTATGTTTCAACAAACTCTATTATTATTTATAAGTTTCTTTATGATTACTTTAATATTATACCAACGTTGAAAAGTGGTTATTCATAAATTTCATAATCCATCAAAAAACAAAATTTCTATCTGCCGTAACGCTACCCCATTAGTAGCTGCACCAAATATTAAAACCAAATATTAGTAGCTGCACCAGTTACTTACTGTTAAGTTAAGGCATGAATCGAAATTTAAGTTTTTTGTATTTTTTTGTATAATAAAATACAAACAATAACTGGCACTGGAGAGCTAATTATCAGATCAACTCAAATAGTGAAATTCGGTTTTTGCACAAAAATATTAATTCACCTCTCCGATGTCGCTACTGTGGAAGTTCCTGAACCTTCGTAATCTTAGGCCGAACGCGCTACCCATCGTCATCAGGCTCTTCAAGTAGTCGCCATTTTCTGTAATATTACTGTCTATTATTTAAAATATCATTTTTTAACCCTAGAAAAACACAGACATATTAAGTATTGCTTAGGTACATCAGTACCTAAATATTTTGGTTCCCACTTTCTCTTTGAAACTCCTTAAATTTTCAAGTTTATGAGAATAGGGAGTTATTAATTTTTACTTTTTTGTAGGAGAAAAAGCCGGATTGAACTCATGAGGATATCAGCTGCAGTGATGGGAATTGAGTTCTCATACGCGGGAGAGACTGCTTTCGTGTCTCCTACATTACTGCAGATAGGTGTACCTCACCAGCAGATGACGTTGGTGTGGGCACTGTCTCCCCTCATCGGTTTCTTCATGACTCCACTGCTGGGCTCCCTGAGCGATAGATGCAAACTAAAGTTTGGAAGGAGAAGACCTTTCATTCTTTTAATGTCTTTCGGTGTTTTACTTGGTAAATAATTATCATTTAATATACAATGCCCTTTTGCTAAAATCATGCGTCTTGCCTTGCAAACTAAAATAAATAGTAAATTATGGATTTTTTAACATTGATGTACGAATAAATAAACAAAATACATTTATTACAAAAGTGTGAACATTGTGTAATAGAAATAACTCACAGTTAATACGTTCAGAACGAGATAATTGTTTCTCCGTTAAAAGCTTCATTTATTCCGCGAGTTGCTCCTCTAAAAGTTCTTGCTCCTCCTAAAGGAAAATGAAGAAAACAAAAAGGAATAATTCATTGTTGTAAGAATTTACATTTATACCTAACTCTCCAATTTTATATATTGTTTGTTTAAAAAGGATAACAAAATTATAATCAGTGAATTAAAACAGATTGATTGTCATAAATTATTGCTCATAATATGTATAACTATCGTTGTGGTAACAGAAATATATCTATATGGCTTATTAGCGTCTGGTATTGATTTTATGTTCTTTGTGGTAATCCAAGTAACATATTTAGTGCTAACTAAAGAACAACTCGAAATAACCCACTTAATCTGAACAATTATAATGCATATTAATACATGTTTTATGCAGGTTTGATATTAGTTCCCAATGGAGAATCTATAGGCTATTCTCTTGGAGATGAGAGACCTATTAACAGAACAGAGGTACCCGCAATCTTAGGACCAAGGAGCTTTGCCCTTGAAGAAAAACAATCCAACTATCATCCTTGGGGAGTGTTGATCACTGTGTTGGGAACTGTTTTCTTGGACTTCGATGCAGATGCGTGTCAGAGCCCTGCGCGTGCTTATCTTCTTGACGTGACAGTTCCAGGTCAGATTTATTTGATTGTTTTCATATTCTATTCATATTTGGGCTCCAGTCTCGTGATGGCCTGGTTTCTTATAAGGTCATTGTCATTTTTATCTGTGTGTTTATTTGTTTAACTCTATTTTGATCTTTGTTTGTATAGACATGAATAACATTTGATTTCTAGTATTTTAAACGTTGTTTTTGTTTGAAAGTGATGAAATGAAAGTAACTAAGTTTAGCGCGATTTTCAATTTTATTTCATATATAAATAAATATTGATAAAACTTACTGCACAAAGTGATATAAATGTAAAAATATTTTTTTTTGGGTTTATAGTTTATTGTTTGTTTCGGAATAAAATCGGAAGTTAACTTAATTTTATAAAAATGTCTTTTTCATTTCTATTCAATATTTTTTACCGGCTGTAGTACTTACTTACCTATTTATTATGATTCCAATTTAGTATTAAAAGGAAACTGAGCAGCTTCTATATAAACTTAGGCCTGGTGTTTAGCAGAATAGGATATGAAAAACTTATGCTGAATCAGCATATTTCATTAAAGGATTCAGAATACATAATACTTTTTGGTCCACCTTACTAGAAAGACTAGAAAAATGATGCCTGTTAGATATTAGATTGAAAGCATTCTCGCGTTTCATTTCAACAATAAAATAGCAGAAGTGTAATTGGATTATTTTAGATAAAGTTCGATTTTATCTATTATTAAAACTTCTAATGTTAATTTCTCTTGTCTCTGATTCGGACTTATTTTTTTTTAATTATATATAACTATAAAAAAGGCTTTTAAATAGTTTCATTTGAGTCCAAAACGTCTTGGAATGGTTTTTGAATTAAACTTTTTAGTATCGTTTTAGCCTTTAGTATAAATAGTTTCTAAAGGTGAACAACACTAGCTTGCGGAGTGTTCAAAGACAGGATTTCTGAAGTGGCTGTTACTATCTAAGATTCGAGTACTAAACTAGTTCTTAAAATAGACTATACTTAGCATCATTAATCATCGAGTCGGAAAGGAGTATACAAGGGTAAACCGTCTTGCTTTTCTTGTCACCGATAAGATCGATTATCATTTACTTACATTGTGAGGTGTACGATTAACGACATAGTAATGGTAACATTTGTGCTACATCCTTATTCTAGTGTACTCTTTAAATGTTGTACCTAAATTATCCAATGTTCGCTCCATTAAAGGGGCTGGTATCTGAAGTCCTACTCAAAGCTACTAGCGCTATCAGAATCTATGTCGGTTTGTAGGATTCCTTATAGGACAAGACATTTCTCTTAAAATTACTACAGTGACTCACTGTTTTCGTTTTGAGATCTTAAGCATCTGTATCTGTAGTCAATAAAGCTTTTTAAACAAGTAAAAAAGAATTCTTACACTCATCTATTAACACTTTAAAATTAAACAATAATGTTGTGAAACAAATTATCCTTCGCCTATTTTTATAATTCTTATGTAATTTTATTTAATGTACCTACAAATTGTGGCGCCTAGTCATATGATTAAATCATATTTAATTTACTGTGGAGCGGTTCAAGCGTAAATGAGGTGTCGTCAACGAGTGGTCCATGATTGATTTTATCTTGTTTGTAGTTGCTTTTCCGAATGAACATATTTATTTTCGCAAATGTGGCTATATTTAGTTAACCAATATAAAAGTAAACATTATTTCCATTGCTAAGTCCATAACATATATCTCAGAATTTATACTTTTAATTTATCGTTGTTTTATGTCTGGTGAGACTTTATTAGACTTTAATAAAACACTTTTTTTATTTTATTTTATATTTAATCCTGACGTTTCGACTCCTTTACAGGAGCCGTGATCACAGGATGATTTTTATTAGAAATTATAATAAAAACCTCTCTTTAATAAAAAGAGGTTTATTAGTCTACAAGAGAATGCCCGAAAAGTGAATAGGCATAGCTCCTGTTACTGAAGAATCACCTTTGAATGAAACCTTGAATTGTAATATTTGAGATAAAAAGATGAAAATTTATTTATTAAAAAAAAATTAAGATTATTATAATTTTGTAAAACATGGTATTTTACAAAGTGCAACAGCTTTTTTCATATCTTGAAAATCACATAATTCAGTTTGTAACCAAAATGAATTAAAGGCTGTAGGCTTATTTACCTTAAAGAGACAGAATTAAGCTTGTTGCGAAACAGTGACCTTTGTTCATAGAAATTAACATATGCAATATTTTTCTGTAGAATAATATTTTTATTCAATGAATGTTTGAAATATATTCTGTGAAGATATATTATATAATAATTAATTTCTCTTTACAAACATGCTAATATGCCAAATAACGCGATATAGTCTTCACTATTAACTGTAGCAATTTTATGTCACTTTGTCGTAACATAAAAAAGAAATATCCCCGGTTTAATTTTAAAAACGCCAACCTATCTTTTTTATCAAATTCTGTTAAGTTTGCTCTCATTGCTTTTTTATCTTTTATACATAACACTGTCTATGAAGTTTCACACTTCCCCTTAAAGTCTTTTCACTGGCGCTACTATCATTTATATTATTTTTAGTAAATCCTCCCTCATGCTTGTGTAAATACGTCATGACTTTAAATTTGTCTAAATATTTCTTAAACACATAAAATGGTTAAACATTCGTCACAAAGTCACGTTTCAGCAACATATTACGTATGTTTTAGTAAATTAAAATTATAAGGATTCTGCATAACATAAGTTTTGATAAAATAGTACTGTCAAGTTTTCATCAAATGTAATACCGACAAAAATTACACATACGTTAAATTCATTTACACAAATTTACATTACGTAAAGAAGAAAATTAATACCAATATTTGTACATAAGCTTATGTTCTGTTACGCAATTGTATGTATTTTTTAAATTTATAAGATTTCTTGTAATATTCTCGGTAGTCGAATTGACATAATGATAAGTAGCAATTTTAAAAATAGCCAAATTTTAAACATATGAGGTTTGGAAAAGCATGTCCGCTTGAACAAATTAAGACGATTTAAATGCCATAAAGACACGTTATGATTTTTGAGATTTTTGCTTTTGAACACTGTGCTAGTGCGTTACATACGCGAGACTTAGTCGAGTTACTAGCGGCAGTTTTATTTATGTGTTAATATTAGGTCCTATGCTCGTAAAAATTACATAATTTTAATCAGATACCAAACCAGATCTGAAACTTGAGGCATGTTCTGATTCTAAATTCTTTATAAGGTATGAAGAAGTTAGAGGCAGAACATGACCCAATTTATATTTAAGCCATATAGCAATAATTGAAATTTTATTATAATATTGGGTCTTTACATATGAAATTGGTGTTTTGTATGGGAGGAATATAAAGTCGATTTTGTTTTGTAAAATATATTTCATTAGTCAAAGATAAACATGGTGCATCATTATTATCTATGCACTTTTGCCATCTCATAGGTGGTTCATTGATCCCTTTACTAAAAAGATTATGGGGGTGAGAATCAATAAACTCTCTAAAGGCGATTTGGAGTGCCACATCGGGGTTGATTTTATTTCCTTGTAAGAATTTATCCAAATTCCAGAAAAAAAGGGAATCTGTTGGAGCAAGGTCCGGGAAGTACGGTGGAAATAGCAGACATTCCAATTGCAGGTCCTCTAGTTTAGCGGTCATCTATTGTGCAGTGTGTGGTGTAGCGTTTTCCTGAAGCAGCAGTGACCTAAAGTGATCGACCAGCCTCGGTTGTTTAGCAGCTAATTCTTCCATTATGGTTTGCAGTTGCTGACAGTAGATATCAGCCGTAATTGTTTGGCCAAATTAAAGAAAGTTGTGATGAACGACACTGGTACTAATTCACCAAACACTCACAAGTAACTTTGAGTAAATTTTTGCTTAGAGCAGGATTTAGCTGGTTCTTCAGGGTTTAGCCATTGCGACGAGTGCTTCCGATTATCATGTAATGATCCGATTTAAAATGCCTTCAATTTTGTGTCGGTTGAGCAATTTAACGCAGCAGTCGACGCGTGTTTGCTGGTTTGATTCACTCAATTCATAATTCTGAAGTTGCTTGCGATGGATCTGCTTCTACAATAGCCTTTGATTCATCATTATCTACTTTGGTCTCCGGCTATCCACGGGGCTTGTTCTGAAGGTTCAAATTTCCAGAACGAAAACGTTTGGTTCCAACGTACAATGTTTTCTTTTGCGACACCACGGTCATACACATCGTTTATCCTACGAGCTGTTTTTGCAGCACCGGCACCAGCCACGGTAGAACTCGTACCCGTATATATAGCAATATTTCATGTTTTCCATTGTACCTACGATACGAGCGATGCCAAAGAAAAAACTAATCAAGATAAAACAAATTAATGACTGTTTGCAAAACTCAAATGTACCACCTATGTATTTATTATTTTGAATCTTAACCAAAGAGATATTTCAGATCAAATTAGCCAGTAAGACAAAACCCCAATTTCATATGTAAGGACCTATTATAATAAAACTTCAATTATTGCTATTTCAATTAAGCCATACGGCTTAAATACAAACTGGGGCATGTTCTGCTTTGAACTTCTTCATACCTTATGAAGAAGTTAGAAGCAGAGCATGCCTCAAGTTTCAGTTCTGGTTTCCTGGTATCTGATTAAAATTATGTAATTTTTACGAGCATATAAAACCTGCTGAATTTCATTCTAATTCAGTCTTCAAGTGGCGGGTTTGATAAGTAAACAATCTGCCACTAAATTCTGTTTCCAAAAATTTTATCTTCAATTTTGGAGAACGTATTTTTTACTTTAAAAGAAAATATCTCATATTTTGTTGTGTTTTATTTTCAGAGGATCATGCAAAAGGTTTGAGCACTTTTACCGTGATGGCTGGCTTGGGTGGTTTTTTGGGATATGCTTTAGGAGGAATTAACTGGGATGAGACGAGGTTAGGTATGTATACGATTATTTTAATGTACGCTGGAGACAACTTGACGGTGTCCTGGATTCCTCTATTGTTACATAAAAATAAATTATAAATAGTTTTTTAGAATCGAAGAAATATATCTGACATTTTCAAAACATTTAGTTGTTATTATGCTATTTGTATATTCTATATATAACGATTAAGAACGTGTCAAGTTACTCAACTGTAAAAATACTTTATTTTTCAGGAGATTTTTTCGGTGGTCACGTACGAGCAGTGTTTTCTCTCATCACAATAATCTTTGTGGTGTGTGTATCTGCCACTGTAACCAGTTTCAAGGAGATCCCACTTGAAGAACTTAATTATCAAGACGAATTCAGAAAATTGGCGCAGACCGAACGTAATCAAGCGAGTTTCGATGTGGAAGACCAGGGCTTAGACAAGGGAAACTTGAAGAAGAATGCCACATACGGCTCACTAAATCAGCCGGAACTATCCGTGGTAAGATACGCTTCATGTAATTAATTAGTCACTAGGTTAGGTAGTGAACAAGATTCCCACTAACTACTTCCTTCACAAGTTCTTAATTCTTCTATGGTATAGTCATTATTATAATTACTGAAAGTAACAGCCTTAATATATTACCGATGATAAATGACTACCTATTTTAAATTAAACTAAGTAATTAGTAATACAATAATTGTTTTTTATTTTTATGCATATAATGTCAGTAAAATGTTAAGAACATAACAACAAACTGCATGTTTATTGAACAGCACCATGTTTGTTTATTTATTAATAAGTGCGAGTATACCATATTACGTGATTTGAAATAGTAAATTTCTGGTAGTAAAATAATGGCCGATTTCATTAAATCGGATATTGAGAGATACATGTAGACCATTGTCTACATGTATCTCTTAATATCCATTACTAAGCATGACCTAATACAAAAATAATGGAAAGATTTATAAACTGATTTGCCAGTGGAGTAAGTGGAGTAAGAAGTGCATTGCACGACTATTTTATGTGGTAGGTAGATACTATGTCATGTATTCGAATGCCGTTCGGGTTAATTGGAGCCTGCAAATTTTGTGTGATAATTAAAAGTGATTGTTGTCACTAGATCAGTTGTGGAGCACATACTTTTAACACTTAGTAAATTGCCATTTTACTTACCTTGGTCCTGACAGCATATCTATTTTATCCTAATACCAAAACTTCAAGATGATAAATTATGATAATGACGTAAAATATAAACAGATAAATTTGTATCTAATAGGTATGTACTATCTTGACAGATGAAACATGTAAGATATAGTTTTTCTAAGGATATCTTTAACCGTATTCTATTTATTACAAGTTTTGATTGATGATCTTTTCATAAAATAATAGGCCTGAGACTAGTTGAAATTTTTCATGTACCTCATTGTTTAGGTATAAAAATTAAGCGCCTTGATGTTTTAATTAAAATATAAGAAAATAAACATTAAAATATATTTTAGGGACCTGATACGATAAGGTTGGCATGCTCTGTTAGGGTACAAATCCCTTAATTAAATAAAAGATAAAACAGAGCTGATGGAAATAAAAGGGGCGATTAGCGGTAATATGTAAGAGTCGACTTATTTCTCTGCCATGACAAAGACAACATCTAATTAAGTTATATAATATGTATTTACCAAATTTTTTTTGTACTTGTTTAATTAGTATGTATAGCTCACCATCCCAGTGATATTTTGCAGTAAAGCTAAATACCAGCTCTTTACACTTAAAGGTATATAGTAAAAGCGACTTATGACACTGAAAAGAGAGATACACCCGGATTGCCATCCATACTATTTAATAATGTACTATACTTTAAATTTATAAATAAATTATTTTCTTTTACATAATATGTCCATGCAATAGTGTTACACATTAGAACCCAAATAATTTTTAACCTCAATAAAATCGCCATGTACCATAATTTCGACAAACAACCTTATTTCATAACTGAGCTGTTTTAGACAAACTCGACTCTCTTATTCTCCTTAAAAACATATCAACACCAACTTGAAACTATTTAAAACAACTCTGTAACAACCACAGGTTCTTTGATAAACCTAGACAAAAACATAACTTTTTAAAATTCCATTCCCGTTTTACTTCTTTAGCCTATTAGAATCTATCTTTTTTTCCGTACTTCTGTTTACGTGTAAAAAATCCGACAGCTTTGATCCTAAGACCCAATTCTCCAAAAAATACATACTTTACACATATACGAGCATGACAAACAAAAATTAAAAAAAAAAATTAACATACCTATCGTAGACCACATTATTATTTATGAAAAAAAATATGCACTAGTCGCCCCTACAATTTGTGAAAGTTCCCCTCGATTTCTCTGGTCTGCCATCATCAAACCTTGATTTCCTTATCATGGGACCACCTTTGAACCTTGATTTCCTTATCATGGGACCACCTTTGAACCTTGATTTCCTTATCATGGGACCACCTTTGAACCTTGATTTCCTTATCATGGGACCACCTTTGAACCTTGATTTCCTTATCATGGGACCACCTTTGAAATATCTTTTTTCCAACAAAAAAGAATCATCAAAATCGGTTCCTAAACGACGAAGTTTTCCTTTTTTGAAGTCGGTTAAAAATGGGCATCACCGTTTCCCATATTATGAGCTTTCATTGCATTCTCTAACCCGCCTGCCAAACGTAAGGATTAGAGTAAAATTCAATTTCTTTTAGCCCACCGTGGTGGTAGTGGACGCCTTTCGGTTGAGATCGAATCGAATCATATTGGGACTCAACGCTATAGGTATAACACGTGATTACCTTTCAAAATTACATCTTATGAACAAGTGTCTTTTCCAGGACGCTGCTTCTCTTAATGTCCCAGAGCCACCTCATAGCACTCAGCACCTGTCCCTCCGGCATTATCTGAAATCTATATTGTTGATGCCGAATTCACTGCGCGTGGTCTGTCTTACCAACCTATTTTGCTGGATGGCCCACGTCTGTTACTCTTTGTATTTCACGGATTTCGTTGGCGAAGCAGTTTTTGGTGGAAATCCAGCGGTAAGTCACAAATTCGTTCAAATTAAAGAATGTTAGGGTTTCAAAAAACCTTTGCATTCGTATATCTTGTAGCACATTTTTTCATTGCGAGTTTCTTTTATTGTTGTATCTATCGCAATATATTTACAGAATAGCAATATACTTTAAATTGAACTGTAACTTAAAAGATATACAAGTAGAAGTTGAAGACTTGGGAACGAGTTATGGACTCCGAGGAGAGAAATGCATTATTTTATAATAGTTTGTCATGGCGCCAAAAATTTAAAAGAATATCTCAGAATATCTCAGAAGCATTAAACCTAAATTTTAAATTATTTAAATAACATCTACACATATTTCTTCAAAGTCAGTCATATTATTCAATACTTGAATTATTAGAAGATATAAGACCTTTAACTATTTTAATTGGAATATTTCTTGCATATGAAATTGTACGAGTATGTTTAATTCCACATATTGTTAAATTAACTAGATTTTTATGTTATACCAGCTTTTGCCCGCGACTTTGTATGCGTGCTATTTGGAAATAGATATCAAGTATTATTATTAAAAACTAAGGAGACATGCCAAGATGAAACTTGCGCCAGCAAAAATCCAATAACACTGCCTGATCTGGGAATTGAATGAGCTTGGGGTCAGCGGTCGCATTCTTAGTCCACTAGGGCACTGCGGCAGTTGGTTTTTGTTCTGAAACGCTGATGCCCATGTACATTTATTTTTACCGGGAGCATGTGTATTAAATTACATGCTTCTTACTTTGAAACAGGTTTCCATAAAAGAAGCTATCTCCTATTTCATTCTTTGAGGGGTAGAGCTTTCCAATCACATACATAGCATAAAACCTTTGCTACAATTACTTACAGGTGAAAACCACATGCGCTATTTAATGAAGTCAAACAGTAAAAAAATAAGTTAAAAAGAATACTTATTTATATCAGTTGTTACATAATATATGCCTCGTAGGGCAAAAATGTAGTAAGACTGTATCATGACTATAACAGACCAAATAAAGACAAATTATGTAACTATGTTTTTTAAATATATAGTTTTGTTTCTGATTCTTTTCCCGAGACATACAAAATATTCGTATAGGTATGTAGGTAATACTAATATACTATACTAGTTCAATTTTAGTACTAGCAATTCATGGAAATTATTATTTTTCGTCCAGTGTCAAAATATTAAGCGAAATTGCGTTTAGTGTAACATTGTTTTGATACCTACTCGAAGTACACTTGATCTATAAATTTGGAAACGGAATAAGCAACTTATAGCAGTTTCTGGTTTTAAATCAATATTGTTGTGTGCTTTTGTAATTATGTAAATTATTTTATGTATTTAATGAATGATCAATAAATGTAGGGTACGTGCCTAAACATAACATTCCACTTGTAACGCCTATCTGCACAATTGCTAATGAAAATGTTTCAGGCGCCAGTAGGAACGGAGAGCCGGTCTGAATATGAAGCAGGTGTACGGTTTGGCTGCTGGGGAATGTCAATGTACTCTTTATCCTGTGCGTGCTATTCCACGATTATTGAGAAACTCATAAAGAGATTTGGGTAAGTGTTATAATTAGGTATATATGTTCACATAAATCTAATTTGTGCTTACAAATAAGTATGTATATTATACTGGTGCTCCAAATTCTACAAAATATTAGAACTGTAAAGTAAGTGCCATAGATAAATCTTGTGTTAAATTTATAGTTATTTTACTTTGGCCTCTTACTCATTTAAAAAAAAAACTTCAGACTCCTTTACAAATAGCGTTTTCATATAACACTGCCATGTAACACTGACATCCGATCTTCTGGATCTAAGCAAGTGAAGAATTTTTTCACGTGCTAGGATTAAGACAGATTACCTAAGGCTTCTTAATTATATTAATGTAATAGTAATTAAGAACTTAAAATAACTCAATGAATAATCATAATCATTATAATTGCTTAATTAATAAACTAAGTTTTTCTGCAAGATATCTATCGCTTGACCTAGTAAACTTCACCTTTCAAGTCGAGTCTATTAAATATTTCCTAGTAGTAATGAGATCAGACGGCCCTTGACTTTCAGCCACGCTACCCGGCTGCATTTCATAGGCTTCTGATTTAAAAATCGATATTGACTGATAAGCTTATCGCATGCAAGATCGCAAAATGTGTCAACTGCAAAAAAAAAATATTTTTTTAAAAGCTTAGGATTCAGCATAGCATGTTTAGGTCCAAAATTCAGCATATCAATTTTAATAACAACTTAAACTGGCAGTCATTTTAACAATGCGATCTTATATTATTATAAAAATAATCTGCAAAATACATCTATTTAAAGTAATTAGCGACACGAGTTGATAATCACGTTAAGTTTTTATTTGTATAAAAAGATTTGGCTTTTTACACTGATTCTCCCATTCGTATGTTGTTAACGTTAACAAAAATAAAAATCCGCCGTGACCTTTTGTAAGGAACACGAAATTTACTACTGAACTGAAGTATAAATAATTGGATTACCAGGCTAACTGATAATGTATACCTATAGTTGTACCTACTAACCAAACTGTAGTAATACCGTATCCTCAATATAGGGGTGGCATGAGCAGAGACGTAGCGTACGTTATTGTCGCCGACGCATTAGTAGTATTTGCTGCTCCATTTTTAGATGCTCAAAATCAAAACAGGGAATTTCAGCAAGGCATCTAGTAAGTACAAAGATAGACGATATTTTTTGGTGTCGGTTTTTGCCTTAATGACACAGGTGGCAAAAATGAAACTGAAATATCAGTAGTTGCTAGCTGTTAGGTACTGCTGTTATTATTTTGTGTTATTTCCATTTATTGTGTATTATGTCTGCTTGGAGCGAGCTGCCAGCTTGATTTCTTAAACTTTAAAAAAAAAGTGATGGAAAAAATATAAGACGGTCCAGATTTTCTATCGTCTTCTATTTAGGTACTAAATAATAAATAATAACATTTCTTAATTTTTTATTTTGCTTGAATTACAATGAACTGTAAAATTAATTCGGTCTTAACAAAACATAATAACAGTCGTCTATATGGTATATAATAGGTAGGCGATAACAAATAGCTGCCGCACTAATTTTAAATTGTATTGCTGCAGTAGAGTATGCACAGCGACCACTATATCCGACCACTACTATATCATGACATACTTCAACTATACAACTCCATTTCACCTATAAACATATGTCCGAAAGTTTCAATAAATTATTATTTGTATTTACAGGGCTAAGAGAGTTTACGTAGGTGGTCTATGCACGTATAGTTGCGGCATGTTTTTGCTATGCGTAATTCGCGCCCGTGCTGCAGTGCTGCTCTTCAGCTGGACAGCAGGCATCATGTACTCCACGCTCTTCACCATGCCGTACCTACTGGTGGCGCATTATCATGCTACAGGAATGGTATTACATTTTTCATTCACCATGTTATTTATTAGTTATTACAGACACTTTTAAAACTTTAAGAAATTTTCCATTCCAATGTACACACATATATTACAACGAAATTCATAAGCCATACTGTTAAATTTTCAAGGCTAAACATCAATCAAACACGGCTTAACATCAAACATTAATGTACATGTTTTTCTATCCACAAAAGTAAAAAGTTATTTAATCTAGCATATTTTTTACTTAATTACCAACAAATAATTTATGATCGTTGCTGCATAGCTTTCATAAACTATAATACTAAATATACCGTATATCTCCAATATTTCAGTGGGATAGCGCCGGTGGAGGTTGTGGTGAGGAGCGCGGTATCGGTACCGACGTTGCGGTGGTCAGCAGCTGTGTCTTCGTCGCCCAATTGCTAGTGTCAGTCATTATGGGGCTAGCTGTAAAGGCCATGGGTACAACAGCAGCTGTCGTGGCCGTAGCTGCTACATTAGCAGCTGCCGCTGCTTTCACTGCCACCAAGATCACATATTTGGACTTATAAGTAGAAAGTTTTTTGGTCTAGCGTGAAGAGAGTTATATGAAAATATAATATTTGCTATATTTAGTTATCTCAGCCGTTGGCATTTATTTAAAGATTAAGTATAAACCTGCTAGTGGGGGCCAATCGCGCTTAATTTTAGAATACTAAAACAAAATCAAAACGATGCATGCTCAATGACGCACGGTGGTGTATGAATGCGTTAACCCAAACCTCACGATTGTTTCAGTATGTGGATTAACTAGGTTTCATTTGATTTTTAGCGCAATCTCATCATTAAGGTGTCTCTAATAATCCAAATCTTAAACTCCTCTATAAACTATGGACTAATCATAAATTTTAATAGAAAAATACTATAAAAATCAATTTGGTTCACAACTTATTTTAAAACGGTCCAGCCTAAGAACAACTAGTAAGCCTATTCGATTTTTCCAGTATTTTTCTTTTGATCATATAAGGTTGTAAGATTGCATTAAAATATTAACAAATATATATATCAATCACTCTTATTTTGGTAATGGTTGATACAATACAAAAATATCTTGTCAGTTACAATTCATGCATACATCATATCATATTTTAGTTTAACCACCTTTAACAACTTTTTTAAAGATAGCTGTTCCTTTGTGAACTTCATTTACGTTATCAAACGAACATATTGGATTTGGATGCAAATGATTTTTTGCATTTCACCTTATGAAATTTCGGATAATATAAATAAAAAATAACCTTTAAATTTAATCTAATGGCCTGCTGGTCTCATGAGTTAAGAGATATTTATGAATTTCTTGTGTCTTCAATTTATAGTGTATGTGATAATAAGTCTGGCTGTAATCGGTAAGATCTGCTGTGGCTGTGGTACCTAGTTTTCGCTGGGAAGTACCAAGAGTACCTTACCACTAATGCTAAAAATTATAGGACAAAATTCAAAGCGTTGATTAGTTTTTAAGAGCTACAGGCATTCTTAAAATCAACTCTTTCTAGATTCCTTGCTCGACTTATTTTTAATTAGTTAATTTCCGCTACTTAGTGCGTTAAGTTTTGGTTCCCATAATTAAGAAAATTGCTTTAACAATTATTTCTATATAATAAGGAAGCTATTTAATTATATTTATTAGCTGATAGATGCTACTTCATTAGCATCAAATTCGGTTTAATTGCCTAACTTTGTTCGACAAATGGAAAATGGAAGAAGAGAAACCATTTTACATTTTAAACACAAAATTGAGGATTTTCCTGTGGGGCAGAGCTGGATTTGGGGAGGGCAGGCGGGGCTACTGCCCTGGGGTCTTCACAAGAGAGGGGCCTCTACAACAGGGATTAAAAATAAAATACAAATTTCGACGGGTTACTTTCAACTATCAAGTTTTGCCAATATTTTTTTTTTGTAGAATATAGAAGAACTTTTAACATTGTTATAAAAATGAATCACTAATGTTCGCAAAAAGCGATTTTGATTTTTGTTCGAATATAATTGGGGCTGTCTGTTGTCTAATATAAATTGATTATTAGTTTTAATGACCCGTGAGCAGGCCTTATTCAATTGGCCGTGGGATAAAGAGATAAGTATTCGATCATCAACAGCATCCTTTAGGACTTGAAATTTAGTATCTATGAGCATTGTAAAGCAAGCGGCTACGGTAAATTTCGTAAAGGAATAGGATTGTTATGTATCAGTGGTATTCGCGATATGAATACATTTTCGCCTGAACCACATCTAGTGAGTCTTAACTTCGTTGATGTTTCTGTGCAGTTGCATTGAGTCGACATCCATTGCACAATTTAGATGGAGCAAGCCTAGGACCACACGTATCGGATAGGTTTACCCGATATCGGGCCGGTGTCGGGTCCGCACCCTGCCGCTGCCACACGTGGACGATTTCTTTCCAACCCGATCGAATTCAGTCAGTGTAACTTCTGCGACTGGCCTAGTCTTATATCTTAACGTCGTATATAAAATTACATTCTAACACTTTATTTATAATGAATCGTAAACAAATAATGACAATGTGGCTTCTGTACAGGCGGAATCGCCGCCATCGCAAGAACAACGTTTCTAGAAATTTGTTCCACAGAACAGGGCGAGATTCTATCGCACTTATTAGAAGTTCGCTATCAATTTTAATTTCTGCCATTGTTAATATAGTAGAAAAGTAAAATCATTTGTAATAAAATAAATAAAACAATAAGAACTAGTCAATTCAATAGGCTAGATGACAAAAAAAATTTTTTTGCTTTAATAGAAGCTCATTTCTATAATAAACAGACATAATAAATCGGTTTTCGAATAACTTAAAAAACAAGCAAGATATAAGGTATTGAATATTTTACTCCATCTCTTTCTAGCAAAACGGAAATTTACATGGAGTTTATATCGCCGTACTAAACAGTGACGTCACTGTTGATGTCGGACCTCTCTGTCTAATCGCTTCCAAATGAACAACTTTAAATGCTTGTATCTAATGTATTTCTAAGCCGATTTTAATTCTGATTTCACAGGCTTGTATCTTTTTCTACGGTATTTTAATATATTATGACGAGACGTGAAAATTAAAATTCAGTCATCATCCCAATTGTCACCGGACGACCGTCGGAACGACTCGTGTGACACCTTCCGTATACTTCCATCCCCCACTTTTATCTTTCCGATAGACGATATCGGATAGTCGTTGTGGGAATAGCCGGCAACTACCCAACATCGAGGTGTCGGCCGGTGACGGTCCGAGTAAGTCCACCCGGCACGTGTGAATAATGCAAGACCACAATCCGACACCGGCCCAAGACACAAGAAAATATCCTTCATTCAATTATATTCTTAATAATAAATCATCAATTGGCGTTCTGTCAGAAAATCCGTATTCGAAATATGTCACAGAAGTAATCCTTCTAAACGTTCTTGTTAGTAAGCAATACATTAAAATAAGTGTCCATAAGTAGCTATTTTTATGAATAAAACAAATTACGGCGTATTTATGTGCAACTACAGACTAAAGATAAAACAAATCAAACAAATCAATTTATTTTATCGTTAATTTACCTAAATCATGGATTTAATTTAATTTTGTAACTAAACTGTTATTAATTTTTTTAATAATTTCGTTTTGAATATTAAAACGCAGATAAGCTTTTAATTAGCTCCTTCTAGTGGTATTTTGATATGTATATTTAAAAAATATTTAATAGGCGAGCAGGGAATTAAAAATTATCATTAAAAGACGTTAACTTTTTTCACAATCATATGATTGCAATGAAACAAAGCCTAGATGTTGCTCCCAGCTGAGCCGTCAGCAAATATGTTCAACAGTTTCGGTTATTAGCTTATAAGCACATACCAACAGATAGATAGACAAAAAAAATTGTTCTAATAAGCTTTTATCGCTCTCACTCATTTGATAAATTCATTCAGTTTACAGATGCGGTTTGTTTTAAAGAGTATAAATATTAAAAAAAAACATCATATGCATTTTTCTAAATCCAAGTAACTGAAGCACTTATTTGTATATATAGAAGTTTAAGCTTGAGAATTATCACAAGCTTAAACTTTTTGCTATCACTTTGTTAATTGCTTTCTTTCGTTTATAAATATAACGAGCTGTATAAAAATAAGTGTCTGTTTATGTTAGTAGTTGAGTAAGTTGAGTTCAACAACCAATGCCATTAATTAATTTAATTGCTAGTACTACTATGAACATTAGATATATTATATATTTGTTCGTGTTCACTCAATATATATGTATAAATACATACATAAATACATATACATATATATATGTATGTATATAGATTTATATACCAGTACGAGAGGTTGAATGAACACAAACATCAACTACTACACTATACACAGTAGAAGTGACGATGTGAAAGCATTGGTGATGCGTTTTGGAAATAGATATACTTATATGGAAATATCGACCTTCATACTAATTATAAGTAAACACGGAGACTTGAAGTATGCCACCTGGTTATACATATATTGAGAAACAAAGAAATAGTTAATAACCAAATGCTGTTTCATTATTTTAATCTTAGCATGGTCACTTATAATATATTTAATCTTTTAATTTTGTGCTGCATAAAGTAACATTTATACCTATTCTTGCTTTTAAAGTTAATTTATGTTTAAATAATAAATTTTAATCTCAATCAATGATTTAATCTTTAGCAAAATTAATTGTTTATCCTTTTGATTTATTACTTACATGCGTAACTAATAACGTATACGAAATAAGTTTTTTAAATGGTTCACTTTAGACTGTTTTAAATGCGACTCGTTTTCCGAATAAAACATTCATTTTTACACGAATCAATAAATTCGTAATACTTATACAAGTACATGTTTCCATGACATATTTATTGTATTATTTAAATTTAAATAAGTGGTATTTTAAATGAAAACACTTAGTAAGCTCATGTTTTTATTTCCTAGTAGATATAACAACATAATAAAAATGCTATCTGATTGGGAAGTACTCGCATGTACGCAAACATGTCATATCATTATGGATATCTATATGATAAAAATAAATTTAACAACTTAATCAAACCTGTATTTAAATATGTATTATTGAAGTAATCGGAAATATTAAACCACTTAAACATTTTTTATATTTTATAATACTAGAGTAACATGTTGATCATAAGAAGTTATGTATTTGATTGTTAAAACTTATTCGTAAGTTGCTAAGTTTGCGTTATGTCGTGAAATAGGGAATGTTTCTCAGGGAAAATTTAATGTTTGCAATCTTCATTTCGAAAAAAGAAGAAATTTCGAAGAACAATTTCGAAAGAAATTATTGCCTTGTAATTAACATAATTTAGATTCTCAAAAAAGTTTACAAAATGAATATTTTGCTTTGATTTTGATTGTATTTTTAATAAACCAAGTGTTTATTAAAAATACAATATTTTTTATTGTTAAATATTTTTACTATATGCTTAAATGTTTTATTGTGCGTCGAACCAAGTTGGAATTGTTTGTCGAAATTTATCAATTAAGGTAGGTTACCGTGCCGTTAACTGTACTTACATATATCTTAATTGTAGTGTTCTACTTGAGTTATAAAATTAAAATAATTATGATGTTGTAGTATGTAATTGTAATTATGTACATACATAACACAATTATGCATGATATTTTATAAAATTGCCGATTATATCCTACATATTATAAGGCAGATAACTTGTGTAAGGAAATAATGACTTCAGTTTATATAAATAATTTGGAAACTAGAACCAACAAAATTGTTTGACATTGAAAAATACAATTTTATACTTTTTTATTTTGTAGGCCTTTTTTCATTCCTTTCATTATACACAGTTTTTTTTTGCTTTTGTTATAAGTGCTCAGTAATACGACCAATAAAACAAACAAATGTCTCTATTTCAATGTTATATAAATGTATACCCATCGAATAAACTGTACACTTACTCCGTGAATTGTCTATGATTTTACTATAACGCGGAACAATAAATATTATAATACAACTTAATTTTATAAATGCCACTTTTTACCAATATATTGAAATAAAAAAAATATTCGTAAAAACAAATTTAATCAAATGAGTAGACGTAAAAGAGTAAGAATTAAACAGTTTAAAGGTGGATTTCATAGAGATTGTACAATGTGTTTGGCTGAATTTTGTTGTTATCTATTTTGTAAAGAATATGAAAGACAAGAAACTTGTCTTAAATATAAGTTATGTAAATAATTTACTTCTATATATAGTAATATAAAAGTTAAGAGAATTAGATTAAAATAAGACGTATCGTGTTAACTCTTTGTGTGTATATTCATGTGTTGACTTACTGTATAGTATGAGTAACGTAAGATGACAGCGGCGATAGAATATTGACCTTATAATTTCAGTGAATAGTTTACTAAATAGCTTCAAACTAATATTACCTTAACCAACTAAGGATCCTTAATGGCTCATTCACTCGCTCCCACTACTGCTCCTAGACAGGTCAGACATAGCACATTCATTCTCTCACCACAAGCACGTTCATGTAGCACCTGTATACTGCACCCATAGATATAAAGTGCATATACTCGGTACACACAACGCGCCCTTTATCAAGTAGGTACAGATACGTACTTAAGAGCTTTTTACTTGATGACATGGCGCACTATGTTCTAGATTGAGTTTCATAAAGGCGTACTGCGATACGCCAAGTTTCCTGCGGCTGGAATGTAATGTGACTCTACGATAGCTAATATAGTAGACAATTTTAAGGATCTCCCCAAGAATGTACTTCCTAACCATGAGTGAAGGAAAACTCTACCGAGTTTCGAACTCAACGCTGTTCACAGTTTGAGATCCATTGTAAGATTTTGATTGCAAAACTGTAGTGGTTATGTGACATCAAAAGAAAATTTACAAAAGAAAATAATATAAGCCTAATAATGATAAATATTAATATTAACTATTTAGGTTTAAAGGAAATTGTATCATGTATTTCAAGTATTCAGTGTAACGGTATAAGCAATAATGTTTAATTATGATACTTAGTAAAGCCAAAAGATCTCTAACTATAACCATGACATTATTTGGTCTTTATAAACACTGTTAATTTTATTATACAATGATTGAGAACAAAGTCTAAGATGACGGTACTTACAGCACATAATTTGACCCCTGTCACAGATTAGAATACCCTTAGAAGTAAAGAACATAATTATTTGATTAATATTGTATATGTACAGAAAGTTCAAACTATTTTTGAAATAATCTGGTAATACAAAGAGAACTATATTATTAATTTAATATAGTTTATCAGTACGCGTATCAAGTGCTCTTTATTATTTTTTTATTAATTAATTAATATACTGATAAAGACATTAACTTACAGGTTGTTGTTAGATTTCTTATGAAATATACCTACATTTTATTAAACAATAGCAATAATATAATTTTCTCAGATTTTTTATCTTAAGGAAGAAACATTTTCAACGGATGTTCAAATAAATCCGGACAACCTAGGAAAATATTGGTATCGATGTTCAATCTCAGTATCTTTACTTTAGAATATTTAAAAACTTCGAATATTCATCTTACTGTCATAACTACCTGCTCAGACTCATCAGCTTCTTTATTTCAGACGATAATATAATAAAAATGCCAGCCATTTTCAACTGGTATTATGAAATTATATATTTTATGGTATTAAAGCATTAAACTGCTAGATTTTCGACTAATGTGACAACAAAATTAAAAGACAACTTTAATTTTTGCTAGTTATATTTTTCTTCATATTATTAATGTATAATATTTAATATTTACTAAAATGAAAATACTATTGTGAATAAATATATTTACTGTGAAAGACATTAAGATGGGCTTTTAATTTTCAACTCTTCAGACGGTTAATGGTTAACTTATAACGAATAATTAACTATGTCTAATAATATTGATGGCATTATAATTGAAAGCTACGTTTTATCATTAGTAATTAAACGTTTTACATTCTTCATAAGGTGGAGGAATCAAGTAAAAGATATTGAATGGAATATTTCATACGACGGGGGTACAAGGTCGGATAGAACCTCCTATACTTTGTCCAATGTAGGATGATACTTTTGACAGTTGACACCTATATAGAGGGTATAAAGTTGCTATTGCAATGTCAAGCCAAACATAAGGAAACAAACGCAACCTTAGTACGTAGCAATAAGGAAGTGACACCTGTCAAAAATATCATCCTACATTGGCAAAGTATAGTCTGTCCGGCCCATTGTAGGTCCCACTTCAAACGTGCGGTGGGAACGACAATGGGTTCGGGTCGGTGCACTCTCGGCGCCTTCGTATATAATCTCTTCGAGGATTGTATACGAAGGTGGCTAATAATCCGACCTCACTTTCTCTTCGTTCTCTCTCTTTCCTATCCCTCTATCTGTCTACCCTCTTTCTCTCCACCCGTTTTCACGTTCGGGCGAGAGGTATCTATACCTTCAACCCCCAGATGTGACTACGACCACTAAAAACAACTATACGAACTAATAAACAAGGTAATAATCCTTGTAAATCAATTATATATCTGATAAATAAACAAGATCTTAAAAAAAAATATACGATGTTCATAACTTAAACGTGATAAGATACAAAATGGCTCTGAAGTAACGTGCGCAAGCAAAACTTGCGTAATGCCAATCTTGGAGTTATAATAGCTCCAATAGCTCCTATAATAGCTCCAATAGCTCCTATAATAGCTCCAATAGCTCCTATAATAGCTCCAATAGCTACTACAACAATATTTCCGTAACATTATTCGAAAAAATTAGTTTTTTTTTTTAAATTGACTTGGTAAAGATATTTTTAAACAATCTATAAGCAAGTAACTGATATTAAAAAAATAGCGGCACTTTAAATCCAATTACTTTCTTATCGGTTCTATTTAAAACAGCACCAAAAATCATTATAAAATGAATCAAGATGCTTATTTCGTTAGCTGATAGAGAAATCTTTAATTTTGGAATGATCGCAATTCGCTTAATCATTACTGATATTAGCATTGAAATGAATTCATATAAAAATATTTCAGTTCGTGCCTGAACACATAGTGGAAACAAAGCTACTAATCGAATAGGTTTATTAAATACATTCGACATAAATTATTACTAAAAATCAATTAGGTCACATAAATATCTGTCATAAGAGCAAGCATTTTAGTACCAGAAATCTTGGATTATTTCACTGTAGCAATTTTTTGCATAAATTAACTTACACCAAAGGCTTTAGAAGAGGTAGATGGAACATTAGAATCGACTTTTTTTGAAAAGTATATCGAGTTTGATATATTATAGGTAACTAGTATCTTGCATCATGACACATTGTAAAGAACGAACCTTATTTTTAGGTTATTATCGAAAATATAAAAAATCTCATAATATTTTTTTATTTTTTTTTCATAAGAGTGGGTCGATTTTTGCCTTTAATTATATGAATAAAACACTTTGTAATTATTGTGTTTTTGTCCCTTTAAGTAAGGATAATTAAAATAATGGTAAGTCAACTATTAAAATATACTTGGCGGCTGTTTATCCATACTTTGAAATACCCTCTGCTTAAAAAGAGACTGACTTTCGGCTCACTATAAACTCACATTCAAGAGAATGTCATAACACGTTTCTCCAAAAATATTTACCCGAAAACAGGATCCCTGTTGAATATTTGTTTTCCAGAAGCTCATTTGTGTTATGGTTCATTTCCTCCATAGTGGAATGATTACTTACCGTCATCGAGCAGAATATAACGACGCAACCAAGACCCGAAAGTCAAGCTCTTTTTCAAAGAAGTGTCCGACCGTTTCATTGAAGCGACTGGAAACAAAAGAGCTGGCTGCTTCTTCGGCCAACGTGTAGGTATAGTTATCCAACGACGAAACTAATATGAGGTTGACCAAATGCAGGAAAGTAAACGTCAATTTGACAAGGACGCCACATTTATTTTGTGTCATTTCTAGGTTATGTTGTTTGTTGAATGTTTGCCATTTATTGCTATGGATGTATTCGATTGAAGGCCGCATTAAAGTTATTAAAAGATTCTACAAAATTGGTGAAAAAAAACACGTTTCGCGCACTTCGTGATTATTTTGGTTGACATAATAGCCCAAACGAAACAGCCATTGGTCGATTAGTGCGTAAATTCAATTCTAAGTCTGGCAGACCAAGTGTTCGCATTCAGCAAAACATCGTTCTGAAGCAAAGTGATAAAGATGATCCAAAAAAATCATAAACACGTCGGTCACGTGAATTAGGCATTTTAAGGACCATTTTATTGTGAATAATGCAAGAACTCAAGACAATGATTCGCGACGTGTGTTTGCAGATTGGTTCTTATAGCACGGTGCATTTGATGACCAATTTTTATCAAAAATCATCTTCAGCGATGAGGCGCATTTCACAATGAATGGGACGGTTAGAGTCAAGAGCAGTCGATGCATCCCCAAAAAGTAACTGATGTGCTTTGTGTTCACAGGGCATTATTAGGCCTTACTTTATCGAAAATGATGACGGAAACGTGGTTACCATCAATTCTTTTATTTTTTGCTCCAACTTAATGGAATTGACTTGAATGATTTTTATTTTTAACAAGCCGGTGCAACTTGCCACATTACGCGTGAAAATATGAACAAATTGCAATTTTGTTTCGAAAATCGCTTAATTTCGCGTAGAGGATTCCCTCTTCTTCGTGAATTGATCTGCAAGATTATGTGATTTAACACCAATGGAAATATTTTTTTTATCGGGATTCTTGAAAAGCAAAGTGTTCGTTGATAAGCCAGCCACTATTCAAGACTTGAAAAACAACATCATTAGCGAGATAAATGCCATAGAAACGTTTTTATTGGAAGATGTCATCGAAAATTTTGACAATTGGATCGACGTATATAAAACTAGTCGTGATAAACATTTGAGCGATATGATTTTTCCATACATAAATGGCATAGATGAACCTACAAAATGAAATACCCAACTTGTTTCAAGAATAAATATTTATAGTTATAATTTGCGTTTACTTTCCTGCGACTCATTTGGTCAACCCTTTATTATTAAATTACAACAGGTAGACGACAGCTAGGTTAGCTAGATTGTCTTGTTGATTGTTGGGAAAATATGTTTTGCTGTAACCAGCCTCGACGAAATTATACTTAATAGTTAAAAGTAAAAATGCCTCAATATTATGATAATTCAATTCATCACATTGTTTCGCTATTGGAATAGGGTAAAGTAAATGTTTAATTCAAAATTATTAGTAGACTCTTTTGTGCCGTGTGGTGGCCGGCAGAGCAGAAAGGTGCCAATCCTTATGTTTAAGAGTATCGTAAAAGGCGACTACTGATACTGGAGTTGATCACTGTTTACCCCCCTTAGACCCCAAAATAGGCAGCAGTATATGTGAACGTTTTTCAGCTGAAATGATGAGTAGATTTTTTTCTCTAATAAAATTCTTTCCAAAATATTTACTTCATTCGAAGCTTTTAACTGAAATGGCATATCCGTTTCCCGTACTTTTATAAAAAGCCCTCTCTTTACCTCTCGCTAATATAATTAAATCTCTTGGAAATGGAATGGCGTCAACTTACTTATTATTATTATTATACTCAGACAGAATTAGTTGCGAATTAGGCAAGTATTTAAATATGAGTTTTATTTCAGAAAGAAATAGCACTAATGCAAAAATAAATCAAAGGATATTTAAAGTACTTATTATTTATAGCTTGGAAAATTTATAAGCTTTATCTTCACTACCAATAAGAAAAAATTAGGGTTACTTCGTCTGTTATTGGTAATTAAGGTAAGGTAAGGTAATTAAGGTTCTTCGGTCCACCCGACTAGGGCCACTTTAGTCCGACGCCTTGCTCGATGACAAGCGAAGTGGAAGTTTTACCGAGGTTCTTCTTCTTCCTTCGTCTCCGCGTTTCCACTTCCACTTCGAAACTTCCACTTCGCGCGGTTACTCATGTGTTATCATGACAAATGAGCCACATTCGAGGCAGGAGTCCCTTCCTTATAAGCCAATCAAAATGTTAGTTCCAAAAGAGTGTGCTCAAGGCCAACCTTGTGGAACTTCACAGTCCGTCGCCCTCTCCTTAAGCCTTCCTCTTGCATTAATATAAACCACCTCTGTATCTTCTACGTAGATATCGATGACCCTCACCAGATGGTGGGATATTTAGTGATATCTCGGAGCCTCCTTTATTGTACGGATTCTTGATATGTAATGACACTGCCGCATCATCCTTTCCACGGTGCTCCGTCTTATAGATTTCATCTTTTAGCGCCAGTACTTCATCCAGTGTCGTACTACTCCTTCTTAAACCAAAATAGTCACTGGTGGTTTTCGGATCCTCCTCATCGAAATACTGGATGATTAATGCTGGACGATTCGGTCTACTATTATTCTCTCTAACTTTACTTACCCAGTCTGTTCAGCGGCACTATAGAACGACAAGTGTATGACAGATTCACCTAGCTGCCTTCCTTTTCTTTGAGGGTATAATCTGCCCCCATTCAACTTCTAAGGAATATAGTTATATACCCCTACGGCATTACTTTATTACGGCTTCAACTATCATACTGCGACAGTAACGAAAATAAGAAAGCCTGACGATTATATCTGTACGTAAACATCATTCTTATTAACCCAGAGAACCAGACCAAGAGGAAATCCTGTATCGAATTAACCCATTGCGAGTTGCCGGCGAGACGTGTCATAATATAATATTGGCAATATTACTTGAGTATTGCCAATATTATGAGTCAATTTTACTATAGAAATACGTCCAAAATTAATATACCGTCGTAGTAAATACCTAGGAAATACAACATCTGTCAGTATATGTCCTACTGTTGTTTGGTATTTGTGTAAAAATAATGCGGGTTTTAAAATCCACTCGGTGACGGTAACTAATATTTGATGTTCTTTTCTTTAAAACGCTGTTTTATTTACAGATTTAAAACCACAACACAAAAACTTTAAAACAAAACATGTTATTTACAGACAAAATATTACTACCGCTGAAAATTTTACGAGCACATAATTTTAGACTGACGAAAGAAATAAGTACCTACATAGTGTCATATTATTTCATTATGTTCTTACTTTTAAGTTAAATTTGGTTCCTTAAAGAAAGATCTATTATTATATTGGAATTGTCTCAATTCGCATGAAATTTAAAAATAAATTTTCCACTTCGTGTCTGAATAAACAGTGAAAACCATTCCGGTTAATTGCTTATATCTATTCATTGACAGTAATTATGGGTAAGGTGAGTATGTATCCATCAAAAGTGTTCACACCGTCACTTTAGTGCCACGAGTCTTGGAAGAACAATGAGTTTCATAAGTAATTTTTTCTACAAATTAACTCACACCAAAGCTTTAGATGAGGCCGATGGAAAATTAGAATCGGCTTTCTTTCGAAAAGTCTATCGTGTTTGGTATATTGCAGGTAATAACTTGGAGCTCTGCGTTGCGATATAATGTTGTTAACAAACATAGAACAAACCTTGGTTCCCATGAGTTTAAGATTTTTTTATAGAGTTCTCAAATAAGCCTATAATTTTTTACCTGTATTTGTTTTATTATGTTTTGATCTCTTCCGAAATTTTATAATTTTTTTTTAAATTTTCTGTAATAAATTAGGTTTAAAGGAGGTGATTTATAATGATCTCAGTTAAAAGACCTCCACTAAACTGAACAGTAAACAGAAACCTTCACTAAAAAAATTGCCACAATCTCCGCTCTTAGTAAGTTGGTTAGAAAGTGGTGCAGCAGACCACAATTTGGACAACGCTGCTGCTGATCAATGAGAAGTGTATGATGACTTAGAGATAACGAGCTCAGCTTTTAATTTGAAACGCTTGTTCTTTGTGCACGCTCATAGCTGTTGTGCTAAAAAGAAGAGACTGTTATTTATATGTGAATGCCTTCGGTTTTTCTGGTAGCCAAATCCTTAGATGTACCTGAAGCCGATAGTAGCGAGTTATCGTAGTAGTATTCTAGACGGAAGGCATATTCGCAGAGGGAGTCTTCGAACCAACTTAGATTCTCTATGTTTCCATCCGTTAACTTAATCGTCGCTAAGCTACAAAATAATTTTTAAGATATGAGAGAAAACCGCAGAAAAAATTAAAATTGATTTATTGAGTAAAGTAATAGAAATTTAATCTATTCTATTCTGCTGTCCCTTACAGCAGTATGGCTCTTTGGCTAAGAAAAGAAGATAGAGATTAGAGCCAACGAAATTATGAAATGAGGGATAGACCGTGAATAGATTGAGTTTCAGTAATTTTAGTGACCTAATCTGGAAGATATTTAAATTCTAACAGGTTTTTCTTCAGTAGACAACAGTTGGCCTTATCAAATATACAAAACCATCGTCAAGATTTTGATAACGTTGTTGTTTTCTGGTGAAGTGTGGTTTGGTATCACGGAGGCGTCCAGTCTTGAAGAGATTGCAGGCAGTATCAATATTACGATAATTCAAACCATCGCATTGCTTCGCTTTTTGAATAGGGTAAAATATTGTTTGTTTAAGTTACTGAAATGAAATGCATTCGAATATACCTATGTAGTTCGAAGCTTATATTTGAGATAAAAACTTTCTTTCCATAGTCTTTGTTTTTCATGAATTTACTAAAAACATTAGCCGCATTACTTAGCGCTTTTATTAGAAAACGTAAGACAATATTTTAAATTTTGTGCTTTCGACTCCTTTGAAGGATTTTATTCTGTAAACATGGACGATATCCTGTAAAGTAGTCGTAACGAAAAGTTATCAACGAATAATCGTTTGTAAAAATTTTTCAGTTTTGTATAGATTGATATGTTGAAATTACACGGAATGGCGCTAATTTATTGATTGTAATATTCTTCGCAACCAGAGATAGAAAGTAAGCTCTGAATAAGTAGATATTTCAAAAGACCTCTTACTTCAAAATAAAAAAATGCCGCCAATAAATTACTAGACCATAATTCAAAGAAAATTGAGATGTGTTTGTTATTGCCTGATAAGACGATTTGGGCAGAAATTACTGTAAATGTGATATCATAAGCTTCAACTATAAGTCTTGCTTGTAGCTCATTACTTAGGATCACTTTGTCTGCTTGTAAGAACTCGGCGACGTTTTTACGAGGGTGGATTGAAAAGTACTCGGCCTAACCAAGAAAACAAACACATACAAAATCTATTATATTTTTATTTTTCTACATAGTCACCATCAAGTTCAATGCACATATGCCACCTGCCCTTCCAAGTATTTAGACCATAGAAAAAAATGATTCTTCCTTGGAGTCAAAATTTGCATCTACTGCTGCTTTGACCTCATCGTTTGTCGAAAATCGTTGACCTCCCAAATGTTTTTTTAGGTTGGGGAACAGAAAGAAGTCTGAGTGCCAGATCAGGTGAATAAGGCGGATACGGTAACAGTTCAAAGCCACAGTTGTGGATTTCAGCAATCGATTTCACAGACGTATGCACACGGGCGTTATCTTGATGAAACAGGACTCTTCTTCTAATCATTCCTGGACGTTTTTCTTTAATTTCCTCTCGTAAACGACGCAGTAAGATGCAGTAGTAATCGGAGTTTATAGTCTGACCCTTTTCAAGATAATCGATCATAATCACACCCTTCGAATCCCAGAATACTGAAGCCATTACCTTATTAGCCGACAAAATCGACTTAGCCTTTTTAGGGGGCGGTGAACCAGATCTTCTCCACAGTTTTGATTGTTGTTTTGTTTCCAGTATACAGTAATGAACCCATGTTTCGTCCATAGTAACAAAACGATTTAAAAATTAATCTACATCGGCTTCAAATAACTACAAACAGTCGCGTGAAATAGTCAATCGCGTCCTTTTTTGTTCGACTGAAAGCAGCCGCGGAACCCACCTCGCAGACACCTTGTGGAAAACCCAACTTGTTGACAACGATGTTTTGAGTGCGTTCATAATAGATGCCTATAATCTCGGCTATCTCACTAATTTTTAATCTGCGGTCTCCCATAAATAAATCATGCTCTTTTGAATATTTTCGGCAGTAGAGGACGTCGAAGGCCTTCCAGAGCGGGGTTCATCTTTCACACTCTCTCTACCACGCTTGAATTCTGCTATCCATTTTTTGACCGATGAATATGACAGAGCAGATTCCCCTAATGTACTGACCATATCATCATGGATGGCTTTTGATGATAGCCCCTTCTTATGGAGGTACTTAATGACGGCACGCTGCTCGATTTGCTCCATTCGCGGAAATTACGTCCGATTGCTGTGTTAATAAGTTTATAAAATCAAAACTAGTTATCGCATACGTTTCAAACTTCACACAATTAAGTAGTTTGAATTGAACTAAATAATGTAGGTAGATTTCATTGTCAGAATTGAATGTATCTATGTTAGGCCGAGAACTTTTCAATCCACTCTCGTACTTTAATTAGGCCTTACTTCAATGATGATTACTAATTTCGAAGACTTTTTCTACAGTATTTTCGAATTTAATATTTCACACTGTCTTATTATTTGTAGCTCTTTTATAAATTATTTTAATTTATTATAATAAATATATAACAATAATGAAGTCGTCTGAATTTAGAGCCTAAATCATTTGTAAAGGTCTCATGAATATTCACATTTAAGAAAATTTGTTTTTTGGTTTAATCTCCAAGTAGTTCCTAGTATTTTTTTATCCGATTTGCCCAAAGGTTTTTTGCATACATGGGGATGCACACACTATCATTTTATCTCTAATTTTAATATTTTATATCATAAACTACTATAAGTACCGTTACTGTAATAAGTCTTTTCAATAAAGGAGTTAGAGGTGCGAAATAGTGCTTCAAATCATTTTGGTCAAAAGAATTAGGCCATTTGTTGGTTAAATGAGATATTGTACCCATCAAAAATCTATTAAAAACTATTATTATTAGCAAAATTCCAATGGCAATTAAGGGACTGAACTTAATTGCTTAAGGAGCATTAAGCGATTGGTTTGTTTTGATGGGTTTCAGGTACATAATGCAGATAGTTACAGAAAACTAACTATGTCCATGGAATCACCTTATTTCGACATTTCAACTGAGGATAGAAAAGAATTATTCTGTTACTGGGCAAAAAAGAATGATAGCTATTTGAAGCTTCTTTTAATTTTAGGGAACTGTACTCTAGCCTGTTGGTAAGTTTTTAGATTGCACAGATTTTTTTAATGATTACTTGTTTGTAACAGAAAAGAAATTAATAAATATCTAAAATATATTGATTCTGAAAGCCAATAAACCTCAAGAGCAATACTAGAATATTCTGTAAATAAAGATTTCGCTTTAATGCAATAAAATTAAATGTATGATATAAGAATGAAACTTGTGAATTGGATCATATTATAATCGGTTTTGAAATGACACACGTAGTTTATTGACACATTATATTAATATAATTAGTAAAGTAATAAAATTTCGCGTTTCAGCAATAGTAATTTGGTGTGTGTATCTTTATTTGTGTAAGCCCAATTATATTTGATACGAGATGTTTTATTGGCAGGTTTTTATACCCGTTATTGGATGAATTTGAATACAACATGTTCATTGATATATATACTCCTTTTCACTACCAGAGCCCGTGGCGGTATGCCATATCATACACGGTCTTATTTATTGCTTTCCTTTATATGTCTCATTTTGTAATAACGAATGATTTGATTATGCAATCACATCTCTTGCATTTGGTCTGCCAGTTTGATGTTCTCAGTGATTGCCTTAAAAATATGCTGAAAGAATGTGCAGCCCAGTTTCAAGGTAATTGTATTTGATCTTGTTTTGGATAATTTTAACGCTTCCATGATTCTTTTTTACCGTCGTTATCATATAAAAGATTTTCAAGGCTTATGCAACCTTCGCCAGGTCCACTTTACCGATAAATACTTAATGTAGCATAAAGTCAATCTATAATCTAAGATCACAGTGGTTTGTGTGTTTGTCTGTCCGCTCTTTTTCCATTGTATCAATAACGTTACCATAGCGTTAGCCGCAAGTAGTTCGCCTCCCGGTCGCCAGATGGCGCTAACGGAAATATATTTAATAATAGAAAAAAATTAAAGAATTTTGTCCACCCGTGCGAAGCCGGGACGGGCCGCTAGTATAATATAATATAGTATATGTATATATTACAAATGCCCAGAAAAGGATTTAGCCTAAAAGCGTATTGATTAGTGTAATGGCGGTTTTTAGAGAAAATAGCAAAGGCCAGCTGGCCAAGTGGATGAGGGTAGCGGAAGACCGATGGGGGGAGGCCTATGGCCAGAAGTGGGTTACATAATATGATGTAGATGATAATGTAAAGTTTAAAACAATAATTTTTTGCTCATTTTTAAATAAAATGTATTTTTAGGCGAACCACTCAAATCGCTGCTACTCAATAAAGAGTTTCAAAGGGTGTACAAAAAGAGAATGGGTGACATGGTCGAACAGCATAGGTCTATTTTAAGGTATTATTGCATTTATTTTATGTTTGTCTCACTTTTAACTTTGATCTATAAGTACCAAATATTTTCTGATTATTAAAAATCAATAATTGCTTATCAGGAACGTTTTGCATCTTCGTCAGACGCTAAGTAACCCGATGTTAGGGCAGTTGCTGGCCAGTGGTACTCTGATTTGCTTTATCGGCTACCAAGCTGCAACGGTAAGTTTAGTTATATAATTAAGTTTTATCTTGTTTGCTATTGAGGAAAAGTGTTGATTGTTGGTTAATTATTATTTTTTGTCTTTTTTGTCTGGTAGACTCTATCAGAGGATTTAACAGAAGGAGTAATGCATTTACTCTACCTCGGCTACAATTTATTTGTATTTTATATAATTTGTCGTTGGTGTGAAGAGATTACGAATCAGGTAACATTGAGTTTATCTAAATGAAGCCCATAATAAGTGAATAATCTTAGTCATCACCTAAACGTTTTCTAATATTTGTTTATAATATTTATATATAAGTAGCGATTCTGCCTTTTGCACAGAAGGTAATTAGTTCGTATCTATACTAATATTATAAAGCTGAAGAGTTTGTTTGCTTGAACGCGCTAATCTCAGGAACTACTGTTCCGATTTGAAAAATTCTTTCAGTGTTAGATAGCCCATTTATCGGGGAAGGCTATAGGCTATATATCATTTAACATATTATATCTGAGTCACAGAAATGCGTGGCCAGGTAAACTAGTCAGTAATAATGAGTCTATCCGTTAGCCTAGCATCCATAACACAAGCCTTGCGGTGCTTACTTTGCGCTTATTATTACGATTTATTGAAATTGGAAACATCTCCGTTTGCTATAATTAAATATCTAAGCTGCTCCATATTAAAATTTCCTTAAAAGATTTGTAAATTAATTGTTAGATAATTTTCTAAATTATCATATTTATTTATTCAAGAATCTCCAACGGAAGATTATGCGGGTTCAAAGTGCATGAATCACTATTAACTGTTTTTTAAAATTTCAGAGCCTAAAAATAAGCGAAGCTGTATATTTCTCTCATTGGGAGAGTGGTGTGATTATGAACCCCGGCGTTAGATCCAGCTTGATGCTAATCATAGCACGAGCCAATAAACCCGTCATATTCACCGCGGGAGGAATGTATGACCTTTCCCTCGAAGCATATTCTTCTGTAAGTATCATAATCCCTAACTTGAATACCATTGCTGGCATACTTTTTGCATTATTTGATCATGGATATGTGATCTGTGACTTAAGTGTTATAACAAATGTGCGTGGATTGATATATATTCCTCTTTTCATCCTGGTTATAAGAAACTAATGGATAAGAGTTGCTTTTATCATGCTAGATAGTATCAGCATTGCCAAGGGTATATTTTGTAGATAATTGTCACTGTCAGTTGATATCTTGCCTTAGCGGAACCGCGATTTTGTTAAGCAAATCGAGTCAACACGTTATATTTGAATGCGTCAACTTATAATAAAATTTATTTCAGTTTTATCTTTTTCTTTAAAAATTAAAATCATAATTTTAAAGAATTTAACAAAACACTTTTTAGCTAAAATAAGTTGTTTTTTATGAATGAATATGAATCGTTTGGTTTATAAGTTAGGTTCAACTTGTCATAAATTGCACTGTAAATACTAATAAATATAATTGCCTGCCATAACCAGAATGCCTTGTGCAAAGGTATATGTACTATGTACTGATACTGGCATCATTACAATTAATTTTGGTGGTGCCAGTATCAGTACATAGACATATTATTATATATGAAAGTCACAATATCCTCCAGTTTTTCCCTTATTTTTCAGTTGGTGAAGGCATCATACAGCGCGCTCACAGTGCTGCTTCGATTTCGACAAACATAAATTTAATAATAAGAACACGTACACAATGACAGATATAGAAAGCAATGTTAGAATTAAATATTTTTTTGACTATTTGACGTAAAGCTACATAATATTAAGTATATTATATCGCGTACATCAAAAAGGTATCATCACGAAAGTTATAATGTTAAATAGACGCGTCGCTATACTTATACATAGGATGGTGTGCTTAGTTACGAAATAAGCTTAAAAACGTAGTCATCACACAGAATTTGTAAAATACGTGGTGGTATTTTCTACGGTTAATCAAACTGAACATAGTGTTCAGGTGAATTCAAATAATTAAGTATAGAAAGTTAGGATATAGTGACTAATAGCAACCACTAAAAATTGGACCTTCATGTAATTTTTGTCCTTTCAATGTTTATTAGATGATTTTATGTCATTGTATACATTAGTAGATACATACCTTAATTTAACTACTAGTAGAATTATATTAAAAATAAACACCTATAACTAAAAAAATCTTTGTTTTATTTCCAATTAAGATTTTGATCAAACAATCTCTATTTTGATTCCTAATAATTAGTGGTCTTCACGATTCTGCTCCTTATTACTTGATTATATTTTTTCAGGGCGTCAAAAGTGGCAACTGATTAAAAAATAAGTGACTGAAAGTACTGAAACGTTACACAGGATTAAATACTACTAGAATGTAAATTCTACTACAAATTAACTGCAGGGCACAAGGCCTGTGCCCCTCCCGTGAGGGTATTAATACAAATTACAACAAAAACTGTTTTAAACTTTTACGGTCATCATTAGTATTAATTAAAACGTTTTTGTTACTCTGTTTTATTATAGAGGCTACGGTATTTTGAAACAGTTACGGAAGTACTTAAAACATAACTCCAACAAAGAAAAACACAAAAAAGTTAATGTCACTTTTTTACTTCCACATTTTCAATTAAATCAATAACACAGAAGATAGAAAGTATGAAATGTGTTCAATTGGCTAAGTCTTTGGAATGAGAAGTTTGGTTGCTATTCAGATACAACATAATTATCCCTCAAGCTATCTCAACAGTATCTTGAGGTCCAAGTATTCAAAATGTTAACAATTCTGCGTCTGTGTAAAAATTAGTTTATTTCCACCAGAAATTACTATCCATTACACCATGATTATGTTCATGATGGTAATAAAAAAATTGTATCCTTAATATATACCCAAAAAACAAATTTTGCTTAATTTAGGACTAAATAAATCGATAAGAGTTGTCTGAAATTTACTTGTAATATTTTTTTACTTTTTGTCGATACCTTGTAATGCTACGACCGTAGCATTGACCGGAGAGGTATAGTGGTAACCCTTCTGATTAGAGACAAAACTAGGTAGAACGAACATAAAAAAGATAGAAGTAAAATTGCCGCTGTGCGTAGACACCTATTTTGAGTAGATATGCACACAAGGTTATCGATTTCGTTAAAAAAAAATTTGGTTTTAAAGTAACATTGAGATTATACAAACTATGATAATTAGTGAAATATGTATAATATAATTTGCATCTTTTTTATACCTTCTTGTTTGGGATATAATAGAAAATAACTCGATACGCAATTACATTTCAGCAGATTTGTAATCACTACAGAATACACATGGAACTATAGCAGAAATATGTTGACAATACTTTTCATTGAGCAATCATCCAATGCGCCATTAATATGGGGAAGGCAAAGCGGAGCGTAGAACGCTTCCTAATATTCTCAAAGTTTTTAACAGAAATTTGAGACGATTCATGCATAAAAGGTGTAAAAGAATCTGCTACGAACATTAAAACCGTGTTTTCTTCTTATCATATTAGCAGCTCTCTTTCGTGCAAGAGAAAAGGATTTCTTGCACGAGTTTATAACGCTTACCACCCACACACGGCACCCTTAACACCCAGATACGATAAATTACAATTTACTCAATTTACATCAAATTACCGGCCAGCTTCATCCTGCTGGTTTATTCCATGTTGCTTTTGCGGCCAACTTCAACATGATAATTTTGTGGCACACTCAAAATTTTATAACGCGCCTAAAGAAGTACAACTTCAATTATATTTCTTACACCAATTAGTCTAGTCCAAAGTAAGCACTGTAAGGCTTGTATTATGGATACTGCGGTAATGGATATACGTACATAATATGATACATAAATAAGTAATATTCATAGAAATTTATAACTACCCATGACTTAGGTACAATTGCTCGTATTCATCACTAATCAGCTTCTTCCGGGACTCGAACCTAGAACCGTCGGTGCTAAAGGCAGGATCGCTACCGTAAACAGTCGTCAAACTGATGATCATATGCACCACTTCCAAGGCAATTGGTACATTCCAATTAAATCATGTTTAAAATATTGTTACTGGACATAACAATTAATTATTATATGAGCACTCTACGATAAACAAGCATTCTGTTGTTATGTATATAACTACAAAAAGGTACTCCAGTAGTTTTTGTTAATACTAGCTGACCCAGTAACGCGTTGCTATGGTAACGTTAACTGATATAATGGAAAAAGAGCGGATAGACAAACACACAAACAACAAATTTGTGTTCTTAGATTATAGATTACGTTAAGTTATTAATATTATGTCTTTATCGGCGAAGCATTGTGCACTGGGTTTGTATTGACTTCGACGAAACGAAACTAAATTGTTTTTTTTTTTAATTTCGTATAATAGTGTAGGTCGAAATCATTGCTTAACCATAATCGTTTCGCTGGCGAAAATTCTTAACAGTTCCAAACGCAAGAATCAGTTTCGGTTCGTTATGTCTTAAAGACAATAAAATATAGTTAACACGGATATACAATTTTGCACATTGAAATTTAAAATCCAAAATTATTTCTTTTTTTGTAAACAAAAACTTATTGGTACAACGGATTTGGTCTGAAGCACTGTAGCATGTAAACTCAAGAGAAACAATAGAGGTGAATGCAGTCATTAGTTAGCGGTGCCACGTCATTGGCAGAACAGTTCTGTAGGCCCATAAAGAAAATCGCGCTTCTCGTGATAGTGTTGCCAGAAGCCAAATAAATCATACACAATAACGGCTAACTTTTCAGTTAAGCCACTGATTTTTTTATTTAATTAGTGTTAGTTTTTGTAACTATACCCGAACTTCATGCTGTTTCTTAACTTCTTCTTTTCTAAGTAAACCAAAGCGGTCGAAACTCTTAAGTCTTTTATCTTTCTTTCTGTTTTAATTTCTTTTAAAGATATGATAGTGTCATAAGTTCAAATAATATAAGATAACACGAATCTTTCATAATTGGCTATTAATCAATCGATCGGCGTAAATCGATCGATAAATGCAATGTGATTTCTGATTAAAAATAGTTATAAATAAAGAAGACATAAAAGAACGTAAGGTAATTACGCGAGTTTTAAAGTAAATTCTTTTAAAACAACCTTTATAAGTTAATAAATATTCTGTGGACTGTTGTGCATATAGGTTCATATAATATACAAGTACCTATCTATCGTTAAATCCGATTTGCACAATAAAATATTCATTGCTTTTCAGCCCTGTGATTGTGGTGCCGAAACCTATGCATATTGCATCAAAAGCACTTGAAGCGGCTTTGTAATTATGAGCAGTTGAAATTCAAACGAATATTGAAATGTTTTCTGGTTCTATTTTACAGTTTGCTCACGACCATTTTGAAACGATAAATATTTGACCGACTTGTTATTATTTATGTAAAGAAATAATTACAAGAGATATTCAACTTGTACTTGAACCCACAGCCCTCGCTGGTTTTTAGATAGAAATATCTAGCAGTGAACGAAAACATATTATCCCACCACAAACATTCCGTAAAAAACTAGCCAAGTCTCAATGGAGCTGCTTGTTTATCTCTAAAAAGTAATGAAATCTAGACAAGTCGTGCCAACTCTAAGGTCCCTTACTGCGATTTCTTTATTATTATAGTTAATGTTGTGTGACTTGGCCGTTGAACATTCTTTATACCTTAGTGGGTACAAGTCAATTTTGTTTACACGTAATGTTATATCTGTTGTAACTACCTATGTTTGTTAAGCGAGATGATAGCCCATACTGGTATTGGTAATTGGACGCTAGTGTCTCATTTCAAGTTGTTGTTGATTGTGCAACACATGCATTTAGCATTAACAACGCTGACTTCTGCTCTCTTCTTTTTAGAGCGTCAAATAGACCACCGATCTAACATAAAATAGACGTATATGATTCTATAAGTTTGTTGAGAGAGCACGAAAAGACACCCGCCACTGTTTTGTTTCACACGATATGATTCCATAAGTCTAGCGTCCAATTACCAATACCAGTATGGGCTATTATCTCGCTTAACAAACAAAGGTAGTTACAACAGATATAACATTACGTGTAAACAAAATTGACTTGTACCCACTAAGGTATAAAGAATGTTCAACGGCCAAGTCACACAACATTAACTATAATAATAAAGAAATCGCAGTAAGGGACCTTAGAGTTGGCACGACTTGTCTAGATTTCATTACTTTTTAGAGATAAACAAGCAGCTCCATTGAGACTTGGCTAGTTTTTTACGGAATGTTTTTGGTGGGATTTCACTTCTTTTTGTAGAAACGTGGGCATATTGATTTATTTTATTAGATTTTCTTATTTGACACATTTTTTGTTTATTTTTAGGAGTAGTTTTTTTGTTATTACAAATCTTTCTTTTCTTTATTTCCGGTTCTGATTCTTGTACAGTAGCAACAGTTTTTTGTATTGCCCATTCGCGTTCATTATTTATTCTTTTAGATGGTTTAATTTCTGAAAGATCGGCGCGGTATATACGACTCCGACTATATCTTCTTGTAAACTTGTAAGTATAAGCATAAAAGCCAGTCTAGTTTATATGTCCAGAGTTTTCCTATAATTTTATTTATATGCATAAAATATGTATTGAAAGCAGAAGGGGAGGCATTCACCCAGCAGTGGGGCGCTATAGGGTAGATTAAAAATTAGAAGATGTGTTCCACTACGCTGGATTTTTGCAATGACAGTCGATTTTATGTACCAATAGTAGAAGGGGGCATTACCATATCTCTGAAAACAGCTGAGACCAGCTGAGGATTCTTCATCAGATACTTCAGACCTTCTATTTTAGACATGAAGCGGCCCACCAAGATGAATATTTTTTGTAAAGGCGATATTTCGATCTCTAATAGTTTGGTTGGGCTCTTGTGTTTTCTAATCAGGGTCACCAGGTACTCCAGATCTTCGATTATCCTAGTTTTTATAGTTTTTCCTTTATGTGGCCATTAAACCCTAACTCTGTGCCAAATTTCAGCTCTCTGAGTTTATGGGAAGTACTAGTTCTATTTTGATGATCATAAGTGAGTGTTATAAATGCAAAACTTTGCTTTCGCTTAACTTCGGAACTACCCGAACTTGAAATTTTGGAATTTATGTATGTGATTATAGCTTACTTGATGACGAAAATTTCTGCGTTCTAGTTTTATCCAGAGTTTTTCAAATAGGGGCCTGAAAATGCGGCGAAATGGTTCCAGTAAAGGATGGTACGGCAGTGTTTGCTTCGCGCTCGACTTGGCGGGGGCACTACCGTGCCCCCTGATAAGTACTAGTACAAGTTGATCATACAAACATTAGCCTTAATAGATTCGAACCCGTCAACCTGGTAAGAGATTCTCTTTCAGCTCTCGCCAGTCTTTTTATTTAAAAATCTAGTAGTTAACGAAATCATATTATAGTTACTAAAATATTTTATGTCAGAATTGTGCAAACCATAATGGCTTATGGTCAAGTTGACCACACAGACATTAGCCATAAAAGATTCGAACCCGTGCTATGCTAAGGAACATGCTAAGGACATTCTCTTCTTCACAACAATTCAAAAATGGAGCGAGTAGGAAAAAAGTTATTTCAAATGGCTTAATATTATTAGATGAACGGTGACAATATGCAATTGAGTATAGATCTAAACTTATCAGGACGTGACACGGTCTAGTGGGCCGGGAAGTTGCCGAGCAATCGGCCCCAATCTCGCCTCCTTTCGTAAAAGTAAACTTTACGGAAAAGCCAATGACATTCGATTATAGGATGATAATATAACTCGAAACGTTCAAAATTATATTACCTTCTGCTTGCTTGTGATATCCAAACAAATATAGGAGAAAGATTCGAAAGAAATTAGATATAAATCTATTTTTATAAATCATAATAATTTTCCTAAATTTACACCAGTTAGGCTAGCCCAAAGTAAACACTGTAAGGCATGAGTTACGGATACTAGGGTAATGTATAGACTTACATGCAATATCAATGTAATAAATATATAAATACGCATGGCTCAGGTATATAAGCTCGAACCCAGTACTCTCGTTGCGAAAAGCAGGATCGCTACTGTTGAATCAAACGGCCATCATACTTTAGAAAATATGTTGTAACCTGCCATTAACTGATGTATCGCTTGAATTGAATTTTCAGTTTAAGCGGGTTGCTTTTGCAATTTGTAGCAATTCAATCAACCGATATGACTTCGCTTTATCCTTCTGTGAGAGTGCTTTAGAAATTTCAAGAAGATTCTTTGATCACTTCGGCACATTTTGATAAAGCTATTGTTTGTTTGTATATAAGCATATATGCTCAGACTGAAGTAAATAGGCTTTTTCACAATCAAATATTTCGTGTTCAGTGACATGTGCGTTTATTACGACGTCGATTCTCCAACGATCCCTATATAATAGGGATCATTAGTGACCGTTGGAGAAGAAAGTTTCCCAAGTGGTGACCATGAACTGGACAGCATAACGTACGGAGGCCTATTACTAGGTGGACTGATGACCTGGTGAAGTTTGTAGGAAGCCGATGACGACATCTAGAAATACGTGTGTTCAATTCCCGCTGTCAAATTTATTTAACATTGTCTGTTTATACATTGCTAACCTTGGTTGCTCGGTTTATTTCTTAGCAATTATAATGGAATAATCTTAATGAACGTCCAAATGATCACAGTGAAATACTCCTAATTCGAAGTGTATTAGTGTATTTCTATGCTATATATGCTATGCTATATCGTATACACGCATAAAATGAACGCCCAGGTTATCACAGTGGAATACGCCTATTCCTATGCATATTTCTATGATATAGCACAAGCACCAATTGGTAATGCGACGGGCAACCGAGACCGCTACTAACTAAAATAAAAAACGGATATTTCATTAAAATACTATGTTATTTACTATGCAAAAACACTGAATACAATTTAAAGCACAGTAAGTAAGCAAATATCATAATAAAAAAAGACGCTTACTGTGTTATCGTCGCTTATCTATTTTATTGCAAAAAGTTCATATTAAGTAAAATTTTCTAAGGCTAAAATGGAACTTTAAAAGTTTGGGAGATAACATACTTGGTTAGTAGTTTCTAGGTGACTCGCTTATAATTGAATTATTCTTGACAGTATGTCACTTTGAACTCATTGACTCGTAAAGGAATATAATACCCACTGCCTTAAATGATAACGCAATTACTCTTTGTTATTCCCACTCGTGAAACCATTATGGCTAGTAAAAAAGCTTCAAGACTTTTTGAGGCAATTTGAGGCAACTTACATTTCTTAGTCTAGACTTGAATTACTTGATTAAAATTAATTTTCATGTTATCTGTTCTTATTCATAAAGAACTTAATTATTTAACATTGAAGATAACCATTATAGTTGCTCTAGTACTAGTGCATGTGTCGTGTGCAGAGATTTCAAGCAGGGTAAGCAAATAGTAGATATGGGTAAAACATACTTGATAAAGGAAAACCCATAAATTGTGCCTATCTCTACTATATAAAAGGACTTTGTGGGTTCGTTACTATATACAGTTACCATAGCTACCATAAGCCTAAGAATAACAGTTTATATAATCAATTAACGTTACCATAGCAACGCGTGGCCGGGTTATACCAGCAACGCGTGGCCGGTTAGCTAGTTTAAGTAATAGATATTTGGATATCTTTTATATACGCGATAACATCCGAGGTATGAGCCTACATAGTCAGGGTATGAAGAGTTTATTTGCAAATATTCATTAAGTACCAGCATAAAACGCCAGTCTTAAATATTGCGACAAGCAGGGATTCAAAAACACCTATATAAGGATACACTTTCATAAGGGTTACACATTGAATCTGTTACAGAATTATTCCTGTATCACTTATTTGGGTGTTTTGAACCTGTTTTGCGTCGAACACTTATAAAAGTGTAACAGATATAATGTTTTCTGTTAGAAACTGTTTTACGTTTAACTATCTATGCGTACACACAGTACACCAACATATGCATTTCAAAGTACCCAAATCATTAGTGAGCTGTTGCATAGTTATGCCAATGTGAACCTTATTGTAACAGATATTAACACTTAGGAACCGGTATTTTCTAAAACAGATTCAAAGTGTTACAGTTTCTTTCTGTTTAACTTTTGATACAGAAATGCAAAACAGTGTTCAGAACACTCTATTCGGATACCGCTAAAATCCCTGGCGACAAGTGCGGGAACTACGCTTTACAAAAATACGGAAAATAAAATAATAAAAGTACATTAATGCGCCGCTCGCGCAGGTGGAAGAGGAACATAAAAATCAATTATTTGCCTGTTGGTTTTTGCATTTGGAAATCTATAAAAAGAAATGATATTGGCTGTTTTATTTTTCTGCATAATTCTATTCTAAATTTAAAATGTGAGAATTGCTCGATAAATCTTTGGTTGAATTGTCTATTCCACATTGTCGATGATCTGCCGAAATTCAATACACGCTTTGTAATCACGCTCATAATGAATAAAACTATTTTATTGTTTTCTTTTACTCACTGAAAAGTTTAGAAGGTAATACGATAAAGTTATTATAATGATTTTATGTAATGGGAAAGAGTCAAAATTCGTTTTCATATAAACTTAAATTTAGTTTCCTTGTAGGTGTAATATAAAATACTATGCATTATTCTAGTAAATTCTAGAAAAGTCTTATCGTAAGAAACGTGATGAAAAGAACAAAACCTAGCTTTGTAATTAATTTGTAACTTTACAAAATATCTGTATAATAAAATTTTAGGCCCTATGTGTTTAATTTTTTACTTTTATTCAATTTTTCTGACGATACTATAACTAGAATGTTGTAAACTACCCACGACACAGGGAATACAGGACGTTTGGTAACTCTACAATAATATCCGAAATCCCAGTTTCCTGCACGTAAAACCGTATGGCGCTTCACTATGGAGGTTTATGACATCATCCTGTTTGTCACTTAGCAAACAACGCTCAGCTAACAAGTTATCCAACTTGTGGATAATTGACCGATAATTGGAATCGGTCCTTACGTAGTAAGTTTAGGACATGAGTGTCGCTTTTGATATTTGAGTTAAAGTTGTGTGACGTAATAGAAAGCTACAAACATGTACGGTGGAATTGAAAGGATATCAATTAACTATCGGAGTATATATTTTTTATAATGCATTCCTGTTTTATCTGAGAACTTATCTTGAGAACAATCTTAATCACTCAATTTATTTAATGCATTCGTGGTAAATTCATTGCCTTCAGTAAAGAAATATTTTACAATATTTTAATGATTAATATTATTATTATTATTATAAGCCTTTCAACCATTATTCTTCTTTGCTATTCATATAACATTCTTTTGATCCATTTTTGTGTGTCCATTTGCCAGCTGGCAAAGGCCTCCTCCAATATTCTCCATTCTGGCCTTTCTTTAGCCACTCTACCCCATGTTGTTCCCGCGACTTATCTAATGTCGTCATCCCACCTTTTCTGTGGTGTGCCTCTCTTTCTTTTACCATATCTTGGGTACTATTGCGTGACTATTTTACTCCATTTATCCTTTCCTCTTATCAGTATGATAAGTAATAAGTAGTGAAAAATCACACGGAGTCAAAAAAACTTCAATATGACGTAAATCGTTCTAATTTTTATTTTCATAACGAGTTCATAATGTCACAACCGCAATGCCACCACTATTCTGTGTTGTTGTGGTATCTAAATGGGTACTTATTTTGAAGTTACTCAATAAATCAGTCTAATCAAATTTTTTTTGTTACAAATTATGTAAAGTCTGACAACATGTTCGCAATTACTTCAATTCATCTAAACCTAATGACAAACATTTCAATGTAGTAAACACGTTAGTTATGCGATGTTTGATAGCAAGCGCCAAATATTCTCTCAATTTGCAAGAATACATTACATTTATTTATGGTGATTGTAATGCAAATGTCGATTCGATCGTCAGATTTAACAAAACATGGAAGCCACAAAACGTACAGAAGCCATATTCTGGAATTAGTCAACGTTGTCATGAATACTAATTATAAATACATGGAAGAGGCCCGCCGCTCCAAAACAGTTGGTCAACTTGAAGTGGACACACTGAGATTGTGGAGGATGGTTAACATGAACGTGCTTGCATATTTAGTAACGCTTGGCAATATCCAGGTATGGATAAAATGTAATTTACGATCTTTTTTTATTTTTTAACTAATTTTGATAGCTTTTGGGTTTATGTTAGGTGATATTTTAAATGTTTCCTGACATTTCGGCGTAGGTGCTGCGGTCTCCGAATGATTAATGATGAATTCAGATTTGTTAAAAATAATTAGTTCAAATAAATTTGTTATCAAATGTTGTAACTTATACTAGTGAACGGTAGTCCTCCACGTCTTTTTGTTTTAATGTCTGAAGGGTAACTTGAAAGAAAAGTTGAAAATTAATAACAGTTAGCGATAGTTGGCACAACTAGAAATTAGTGCATTAAGTAACCGGTCTATGGTTTTGTTGATACGTTACCTTTCATGGTTTGGTTCCTTATACTCAAAGTTTAAAATTTGAATTTATGGTCTGCCATATTTTGGCAATCATATTGTGTGAGACAACATTGTTTATTTTTGAGATGAAGTTAATTATGACGTTAGCACATTTTTTTTCAGGTTGTGAAATGTGAACACGTTTCAATACGCTTAGCTATATTTTTTTTATTTAACATTATAAATGCTTATACAATAACACTTATTGACCAGCTGACTGAGCTAACACAAAGGAAACCACTAGGGTTTGTATATGTGTCAGGATTTTAGATCTAGATTCCCAACATTTTACAATCGTATTATTTACAACAATCAGGAGTGCTTGTGTGATAATTATCTTCTACAAACTATGTATCTATAATATCCAGTAATATAGAAGCAGAAATATTAATATATATATTACATTCCAAAGTCCAAAAAGTATTGTTAAAGATCAAATCGGGAGGTAGATCATTTATTAATCTTGGGACTTGGAGAAGTGGTATAGTATAAAGACGGGAATATCGTAAAATATATCATCATCTATACGACATTAATGATAAATAATCGGTTAAACCACGATAGGACGACGTTAAATATTACGGGTGTATAAAAAACCCTTTAATTTGGATACTCTGGAATCTACGTTGTCATGTCTACCAAATAATAACTGCAATTTAAACAACTATTTTTGTTCTACGCATAGAACTTTTGAATATATTTTGCCGTGAAAAAATTTCATTCTTTTCTTTTTCAATGACATTGTTGCGCTAAATTATGTATGCAGTATTCTGTTTAATTAAATTGTAGATTTCAAGACTTTTGTCATTATGCTCAACTTATAGTTGTTTTTTTCTTCACGTAGAAAATAACGCTCACAAAGTTATAAAACATTTGCTTTAATAAATGTAACGTTTATAATAAAATTGTAACATCGACGTAACACGTATTTTGAACGTTAAAGGCAAGACAGAAAAACTTACAAAAATGAGAAATCTTTCAAAGAGTGAGTAACACGGTATCAGGAAATAAGATAAAGTCGTATTATGATCTCTTTATACTATGAATGTATATAATAGTTTGAAGATGACTATTAATACAAAGTAAACTACTACTTTTAGTAATATGCGTAGAGCAGAAACGTCAAGAATTTTTTTCTTCAGAGTTACAGATTTCTATGAAAATTCGTAATAGCGGATGGTCACCGCTAGGGGCGCTTATACAAAATCCATAGTAATATTTGATAAATTACAATTTAATATTATTAATTCAAAGTCAAATATATATATATGGGTAATTATATGAGAAGTAAAGACAACATTCACGGAATATTAACAATAAAATAGATATGGACAACAAAAACTTATAAATTAAACAGTTTAATTAATGACAGTTTATATGTTAATAATTATTTAGTTTATATATTTTCAATTTAGGTTGTGAGAGACTGGTGACCGAACTAAGTGAGAAAGCCTGTATCTCAGTGCATCAGCACTGTGTGTATACGAATAAAGCTAGTATTGCCATGCAATATGTTTTATATATAAAAATAAATCCTTACTAATATTATAAATCGGAAAGTGTGTTTGTTTGTTTGTTCCACTTTCACGCCGTAACTACTGAACCGATTGCTTTGAAAATTTGCAGACGTAAAGATAAAAGTCCGGATTAAATAATAGGGTACTTTTTATCCTGGAAAAAATTGATATTACCAAGGAAAAACAAAAATATTGTTTGCTTGATGGATGGATTGTTGATGGCGCTGTGTGTCGTTTAAAGCAAGGTAAAATATTGCAAACGAATATAAACATGTAAATTTAGAAGCTAAATGATACGATAATGAATCCCCGAAAATGAGGAATTCCCGAGGGATGACGTACAATTTGTTTTATCGTCAAAACTGTTTTTTTACATCTACTTAGGTATATGTTGCAAACGAATATGAACATGTAAATTTTGAAGCTAAATGATACGAAAATGAATCCTCGAAAATGAGGAATTCTCGAGGGATTGACGTACAATTTGTTTTATCGTCTAAATTGTTTTTTTTACATCTACTTATCCTGAAATCACTAAAGTCAACGAATTACTAATTTGTATAAGTATTAGTTACGTTATTTAGTTCTTGAGGTATGCGATAGATGGCGCTGGGTGTTTTTTTAAAACATGGTAACGATGTGTTTTTTGAAATACGTAAGAAGCGGAATGATAGCTTACGCTATTTAGTTCTAGAGGTATGCGAAAGATGGCGCTGGGTGTTTTTTAAAACGTGGTAACGAAGTGTTTTTTTAAGATACGTAAGAAGTGGAATGATATATCGCTGTTTAGCCTGTAGCTCATACACTTATTCGGTGCACTTTTCGACTCATTTACTTACTTGCTGTTTTATCTTTATTCACTGTTTTGAGCTTTTTTAGGTTCCTACCATTTTACATTGAATTGTGTTGTTGTGAAAGTTTTCTTAGTTGTGTATAGTTGTGCTTTATACCGCAATATAACCGAATTCCACGCGGGCGAAGCCGCGGGTGGAAAGCTAGTCTGAAATAAAATAGAAACAACGACAATAATATATAATAATACAATACCCAAGAAGTGTGTATGTATAAGTGTGTGTGTGTGTGTGTGTGAGTGAGTGATTTTGAAAGTGTATCGTGATAATGTGAACATGTTTGTTTTGTCATATATTTACGATTTTCTATCTCAGTGGCCGTAAATCATCTTTAGTTTCGCAATGGGTAATAAATCAAAATAGGTTCAATTCAACCATTTCAATTTTAGATACTTTATTCCTTCGGTTATAGGTAGTTGTAGTAATGTCGATGATACTGATTTTTATAATACAGGTGCTTTACCCATTTAATACACACGTACACCTAATGTGTATTTACATATTTAAAAGCTCTGATCCTAAATTAATATTTAATATAAACGTTTTTATTATTGAAAACAATAACCCTTTATTTTACAGAGTATGCAGTCCTCAGGACCCATTAGAAATCTCTCCGTGAAACTGGGTGATTTGCATAGCTTACAGGGTGACTTGCAAGAATTACCAGACTTTAATGTAGAAAAATTTAGGGAGACGGGATATTACAGAGTTGGTGATACTGGAATGTACTTATCCAAAAATTTAAGAGATTTCATGTATGATGGTATAGGCCAGCCAAATGATGAGGGCCTCATACTTACTATAAACTTCAACAAGGGAGTGAACGCAGTGAAGTCTGATGACAGTACACTGTCACTTTTACTGCATCGGGAGCCGGTCGATGATGATGTGAAGGAGCAGCTTGGAGATTATTTAGACAATAGACATGCAAGAAGGCAGAGATCCCTCGTGGATATGTTAAGAACTTAAACACAGTTAGCAAAACAACTTTAATATAATCTTTTAAGTTTTTACATTACACCTTATACAGTTACTGCACATCGTACATTATCCCCTACACACACGCACACACGCGCACGACACAGTCCACTTGTATATTATACTTTTCATATAAAGTAAGACCTCAATTGGCTTTATCCATCACCGTCTTTGTAAGTACATATAAAAAATAGGTTGATCAGTTGTAGTAAAGAGAGAACTAATTTAAGCGCGTAAGATTAAGTTTTGTACACGATTTTATATAATTATGTTATTTTCTAGGTTATTTTAAAGGTGTAAGTTCGCTAAACTCCTGTTTAGATTTATTTTCGTATAATTCCAAATGGCTAAACAACTTGTATTTCATATTTTTTGTTATTTAAATTTATAACTGCTAGACGTTTATATCTTAATTTTTTTTTAAAGATTTATTTTTTAATAATGTGTGCTAATACAAATTTATTATTAATTTAATTGTGAATTTTATAAATAAGTTTAAATGGTGTTAACTAACCACTAACCAAATTCATTTCAAGTTTACGCCTCGTTTATTTCTAAGGGTTAATGTAAGTTTTTATAAATGGTAATAAATTTTATCACAAACATTGTTTGCTTGCGGATTTAAAACTACTACCAGTAACTTAAGTAATTCTAATTACTTATCGATTTCTTTTTTAAACCTATCAATGTTGTATCGAGCGAGTTTTAGCCAGTATGCGTTTTTATTCGTTATGGGTTTTATACGATACTTTCCGGTTATTATATTTTTTTATTTTTCTTTAAATTATAAACTTCTGAAGCGATGGAATCGATAATCGCCAGAATTAGAAAATTAAACAGCCGGTCTTATATTTCATAATTAACTCAAACGTTATTTTTGTGTTTAAAGTTCTTATAAGATTATCTATAAGATATCGCGGCTATCGCACATTGAAATAAAACCTCTTTGACCGTATTTGCTACGCATTTAACCTCGTATTTTATACTTAATCATGTGCTTTTGACTTCTTTACAGTAGCAGTAATCTCAACATGACCAGAAAATGGGTACCATTAAAGGCGAGAATACATGTGTCATAAATTATGTCACATATTATGACACATGCATGCCAATCATAGAGTTTGGCCTAAAAAGTTAAATAAGCTAAATTCCTGACAACACACAATTTTTGAAAAAATTATTGCAAATTCTCCACACTTTTTTATTTTTTCAAGCATAGTCCTTATCACTTGTACTTTCACAAATGAAATATCCAGAAGACATTAATACAAGTTATAAAAAAATTAAATCGAATATTATTAAGGTTAGAGTGAGTCAGAGTTTAATTTTTAACTTTAAATTAAATGAAGAAAAAAATTCCATATTTCTAAATAATTTCAAAAACTTCGCTAGAGTTTAAAGATTTAATTATAATACATAAAGGGGTGCTCAATAGGCCATTTTAGTCGAAATTTGTCTTTAAATGTACACAAAAGATATTTTTTTAACTAATTAATTATTTTGAAAGCACTTATTGGTAATTCCTAAAGTAAATTGGGCTTGCAAAAGATTGATCATAATTACTATTCAGTTAAATTAATAAATTTAGGAGATTTAATTTGTATAAGGTAGTACCAAGTTTTCGAGTATCTCCACATTTCAGGGATCCAAATAAATATTTTGAATCTTACCATTTGGACCATTATGTAGAGTAAGTAAATTAGAAGCTACAAGAACCATGATCACATTACACATGTCAAAGGAAATGTAATTTGGTGACCTCCATGATCGAGTGGCTCGCACACCGGTTTTCATGATAAAGCCATTCCGAGGTTTCAGGTTCGATTCCCGGTCAGGTCAATATAGAACTTTTGTGTATTAGCTTGTGTCTGGGTGTTGTGGAACCGTCGTTGTTTTGGATTCCATAACACAAGTGTTTTAGCTGCTTGGGTTCACCACTATAATTATCGGTCCCAAGCGCTGACAATTGCGCCATTGAGCTCCTCTCCACCAATAATATTTAATACCAATACAGTACTATATACAAACGAATGAATCAATTATAAAATAAAAAAAACATCGGTTACTTCATTTATTTTTATATATATATTTGATATAAATAACCACACGTTTCTGAGAAACAGTCACGACAGACAGAACTACGGACAATCGAGTATATCAGAGTTATATTGCTGCGTTGGAGATATAAAACTATAAAAATTACACGTTATATGTCTTAATTTACTAAAGCATTTTCCAGTTAAATGTTCATAGGAAAAATATGCTGTTTCTTATAAAAATAATAAACACCTTCAAACACAATTACTAAAGTTTCTTAAGGTAATGAGTGAATTATACCTCGTCTTATTGCTTAGTTTACTACAAGGTATTGCTTAGGTAATGATGTGGAAGATGTGTAATGAGATATCGATACCCGATACACGATTCATCGGTTATTATCGTAAAAAGAATTAAAGGTTGGAATAAATTTATTACTAATAATAACTCCATCAAGTCTCATTAATTTTGATCTCCAAAGAGATCTAATTTAATCTCTTTCTAAGTTACAAGTCTTACAGCGTAAATTCATTAAACTTAATGAACTAAATTCAGCTACAAATGAAACTAATTGCCTTAAATTCTATTGAGCTTTGTTTTCTAACACAATAGGTTGGACTATTGATTAGCTTGTGGATGGTATAGATTTCCTTTCAGCCGAGACAACTGAGTAACAGTCTGTAGAGAATAACTATCACCCACGCAATTAAAAACCTGAACAAATAAGTATATGACTTTTATCATCAACTAGCTAACCCGGCCACGCGTTGCTGGTAAAACCCGGCCACGCGTTGCTGGAATAACACGTCCACGCGTTGCTGGTATAACACGTCCACGCGTTGCTGGTATAACGGGGCCACGCGTTGCTGGTATAACACGTCCACGCGTTGCTGGTATAACGGGGCCACGCGTTGCTGGTATAACACGTCCACGCGTTGCTGGTATAACACGTCCACGCGTTGCTGGTGTAACCCGGCCACGCGTTGCTATGGTAACGTTAATTGATTATAAAAACTGTTATTCTTAGGCTTATGGTAACTATATATGGTAATAAACACACAAAGTATTATCATAATATAATGTACTGACTATATGAAAACAAATCTTATTCCAATTTAGAAACCATTCTTATTATTACAATTAGACATTGCAATTTTGAGTGACTAGATTTTCTTTCTTTTATGTTTTCGTTTTTCTCTATAACTGATATATTCTACCTGCCTAACATTTGGAATAACATGTAGCGGATAACTTCTAATGATAATAAATAATATATGTGTCATCTTATTATAAGTATATCTTAATCCTAATTCCAACATAATATTTTAGAGATGGTCTTGATAATAAGGATATCTTGATAAAGTGTTTAAATAAAAAGAGCTAGTAATAGAGCTATAAAAAGAATAATATTTATGAAATATAAAAAAACCGGCCAAGTGCGAGTCGGACTCGCGCACCGAGGGTTCCGTAAAATATTTTTATTATATGATGTAACTAAAAATTTACGGTTTCGCAATTTTTCCTTGATCTGTGCTATAAGATGTTGCTTTGTACCAAAGATTCTGATTTCAAGATTCTGAGTTCACGGGAAGTAGCCTTAGGTAGGTAGATTTTGCTTCCCTTGCGAGTGTCGAAAATTTGCGGAATTTTGCGGCATAAACGGCTGTATCTTTTGATTGCTTTGGCTTAGAAGTTTGAGTTTTTCACAGCTGCAAGTAGACCTGAGTATTTGATATAAATTTCAGCTTGATACGTCCATGTGTTCCTGACAAAAAGGGTTTTTGATAGACGGACGGACGGACAACAAAGTGATCCTATAAGGATTACGTTTTTTCCTTTCGAGGAACGGAACCCTAAAAATAAAAGTACATAAATATTAGTCTAAAAAACTTTGTCAACCAGAAATCCAAAAAATATTTTTACAGTTGGAGAACTTTAGATTTACATATATTCTCTATTACAACAACCACCTAATTGAGGATCTACTTTTTAATTTCGAACCGTACCTATCGTTTTAATAAAATATGAACCCTAGGGATAAAAGGAGGCCGACAATGGAGCGAACTTGACCTGAAGCAGCCTGTGCACTCGAGCTTTAAAGGTCTTTGTGTTATATGCTTTCGGGAATACACACGCGGGTAGGGAATTCCATTTCTTGGCTGTGCGCATTATAAATGATGGGATGCGCTCGGTACCTACGCCTAAATAGTTAGCTAAAAACTAATGTACTCAAACTCTATAAGCAAATAGTGATTTCTAATAAAAGAGTATATATATCTTAAAACATGGATAATTTCTTATCTTTTAATGTACTATGGACCGCAAAGAAATTATATGAGTATTCATTAAATTCTTTGATAGACAGATAAATTCTTTATTGCACACACACAAGGACAGTGCACAGAAAGCAGCTTAAAACCAATGTGTACATAGGCGATCTTATCGCTAGAAGGGATCTCTTTTAAACAACCATTGCTGTAGGTATAGGAAAACTATACATAGAGGAAGATAGGTATAGTATGCCAGACTGTAGTTATATCTATTCCGACTCATTAGAAGACTGGGCAAAACCCTGTCTTACCCAAGTCTTGCCCCAGCCCAAGGTGATTTTTTAGGCATATGCCATTTTTTTCATTACTATATGTAATTATTAATGATAGATCAGTGTTAAAAGCTAAAATTGTAATGCTAAAGAGAAAAAATATCAAATATATTAAACACTTCACACTGTTTGTAAGGCGCTAGTAGTATCTACATAGGAACTTTATAACTAAACCATTGAAAGTTTAATTAATTTAGCTTTAAACTTTATATTATATTATAAGTTGCCAAAAGACAACTACTTAAATTATCGTTAATCAAATTCAACATGCAAATAAAAATAAATAAGTCAAAAGGAAATAAATCTACGGTTCATTTTCATTGTGACAAATCACTTTCTTTTGACTACCTCCAATGACATTCATAAATTATATTTCCATTATTATATTTGAATTTACTATTTGGAGTATACATTAAATGGATTAAATTATTGAATTAAGATACATCAGCTTTTGGAAATACGACAAGTAACCGACAAATAATGGTTGAGAAATAAACAATTATTAAAAAAAGATCAAACGAGAATTTTAAGAATCGATTTTTCATTATCATTATGATTCATTTCTTCTTTATGAAATGCCTGCGAAATAAATAAGTATTAAAAAAAACAAAAGGTATTCTTATACCCAGGGTAGCTTAGGTATTGTAAGTAGACTATCCATCCACTCATCTCGTCTTCTCTTATGTTAAAATCTTCATGTTTCAATAAGATAGATTATCGCGCAATCTATCATGTAGAGTTGTACAGTTCCTAATTAACACAAAATGATCGATTAACAATAATATTCTTACTTTTTTTACGTATAATAAAAATATAATATCGTATATTCATACCAATTAGCCTGGGCTGAAGTTAGCACTGTAAGGCCGTTATTACTAGGGTAGTGGTAAGACATACGTACATGTACATATGATACATGGATATTTAATATTTTGTGAAATATGTATAAATATCCATGACTCAGGCACAGACTCAGGCACAAATGTTCATATTCATGACATAAACATTTGCCCCTTTCGATCCCCGAACCGAGGACCATCGGTGCGACAGGATTGCTACTGTTGCACCAAACGGTTGTCAAAGTATAAATAGTAAATTAGTCACACATGATTAGCCTCACAGATCATCAACAAGAGAATCAATTTGGGAAGTCAGATATATCGATGATACGGTGCGGATGAAAAGATGTAGTTTGAAAGATAGTTGTCACGCTGCGATCGGAGATAACACAATTGTTTAAACAATTATCAGTATCAGAGCCCAACCGAAGTCTGCTTGCATGGTTTGTGAGCTTAATTCTCAATTTTTTTTTTGTATCTCAAGCCTAATTAGTTATCTATATTGTTTTTGTTACTTGTAAGATTTACGCTTTCATTAATTTATTTCATGACGCTGTTTTTATAATTTACATATGTTTGTGGAGGCGCAGCCTAACATGCTACAGTCTAATGTTCTGTTTCCTTTAGCTGTGTTTATTGTTGTAACTCTGTTGTGTGTAGAAATAAAATATAATAAAATAAATAAATAAATTCACATCTAGGTGGCGGCGCTCATCCCGAGAAGTGTGCTAAAAAGAATGCCATGCCCTAAAGATTTCTGGAACAACTGTAAATTGTCGTAGGTAAGAATCTAACCCAACGTCGAAAATATAGAAATTCATTTTACAAAGTTATACAAAATCTCATGTAAAAACTCAAATTCCTAAAGGTAAGTTGTTAAATTGGTATACCTACGTTGTGTACAATAATGTCATGATTTACCAATAGCTGTATCATCTCAAAAATATACACACGACCACTTTTCAATACAAGATCCCAATATATTTGTTAAATATCGATTTAAAGATATTTTAGAGCTGGTTAATAAGCTGTCACAGAATACAAGATAATAGTTTATATCTGAGATGAATTACCAGTACTGACAGGATTGATTTTTTTTTTGTTTTTTTTTAATTACAAATTCTAAATATAATTTCTTTGTTCGGAATACATACAGTTGAACATAATCGTACATACATACAGTTGTCCGTTTTAACTGGAGACCTCGAGACAAAAGTATCTTCAGTTGTCATTAATTTTTATTGTTTCTTTAAACATACAGAGTGAGATGCCATTAATCAGTATTAAAATCCGTCAGTGATCCAGTGTAATAAAAACATTCTAAGAACTTTGAAGGCCTGACAATGAATATCATAATAATAATAATAACTGTCAAAAATATTGTTTGAAAATTACTATTTTGAGAATCTAATTTAGTATTATTTATAAATATTAATATGTAAATACAATATTTGGTGATTTGTTAGGCTCGTTGATACTATTCGTTAATAATAATATTTCAAGATAAGGTCATTATAATAGAAGTCATAAGAATATAGTAACCGCCTGAAACAATTTGTGAAACAAATATTTCTTTCTTTTTTATGACTTGTCAAGCGTATAGGATTTTATGAAAGCTATGTCGGGGAGGGCAGCCAAAATCACTTAAACTTTTAATATGTTCTCTAATGCTATATACTATGGTACTATTGATTAGAGTAGCCATAAGAGAGCGGAAGATGTATGGATCAGACTACGTCGAAATGTAGTCGCTCATTTGATCAAAAAAATATATCAAAAAATTTAGGCATTTGAGCATAGAATTTTTAAGCACTTTGAGCTGGCTAGTCTTTTGCCTTTAAGCTCATATTAACATTGCCCTAAGTGCGAAAACTTTCACTAAAAGGAACTTCGCAATTGTGCAAAGTTTTAATTTTTTTTTATATATACTGTTGTAGTTTTTCCGTTATTTTACATCTATACTACTTCTTTATTAGCACTTCTTATTTAAGAACTAAATAATTGGTGTGTGATGTTTGAAATTTTATCATTTATATCTTGACTTTACTAGTAACCTAATAATCGCAAAATACATTGCTTCTAAGATAAATTATTATAACAGAAAAATACTATAAAAAATCGACTCGGGTCACAAGTGAATTCTCAGGCGGGAATCGAACCCGCAACACTCGGAAATTCGGTCCAATGCTCTCATAATAGAGCTACCAAGCCTTGTGAACACTCGCCGAAATTTTCTAGTACCTTTTTGATTCTACTCTGTAGGCCTGCGTTGTTTCATCAATGAGAGGAACATCCTCTCTCCCAATCGGGAGAGCATTGGACCGGATTTCCAAAGGTTGCGGGTTCGATTCTCACCTGAGAATTCACTTGTGACCCGAGTCGATTTTTTATAGTATTTTTCTGTTATAATAATTTATCTTAGAAGCAATGTATTTTGCGGTGATTAGGTAACTAGTCAAGTCAAGAAATAAATGATAAAATTTAAGACGAAAAGAAGACTGGCCCTCATCTAGCTCAGACCTCAACCCTTTCGACTACAAATTATGGTCAGTTTTAGAGACATGGCCTGCTCTTTTAAGAAATCTCTGGAGCAAGCAGTGGCGTTTGGAAATGGAAACAGTGCATAAATCCACAAATTCGTGGACAGACTGATTAAAGCCTCGTATAAAAGCCAAAGGTGGCCATTTCGAATAGAATATTTTGTTGCCGAGATGATAATAAATATTTACATATAAGTTTTAGTAATTTAGAAACTAGGTACAATATTGTAAGTGCAAAGATTCTGCGAACCAGATAAGTGTTGGCAACTCTGCTTTTTCGTCTCCTACATGATAGTACAGATAGTACGATTGGAAGAACTTTATAAGTTTTCAGTATGAGATTCTGAAGATATATTTTAGTTTCCTGATTGACTGAATTACCCTAAAATTACAAAAAAAAAATCATTCGCTGCGTATCTATATTGTTAAAAGTTCATATCTTTTAACAGTACCAATTGTGTCCTCTCATGATCTAAAAATTTAATTTTATTGGTACCGCCGCACACCGGAATATAGTAAGTTATAACGGACTAAGCCCGGGCTATTTATATTTTGTTTAATAACTCTTTTGTCATTACATGTCGCAGTCTTAATAGTTAATTACTTTTCTTGCTCTATTTGGACAAAGCTCCATGTGTAAATTATTTAAAAACCCCTGAGCTGTATATTTACTGTCTTACTAATAAAAAATGTTATAACAAGTGTATAACAGCTTCATTGCTATACAGTGTATAAGAACTATACAGGCGTTATACACAACTTCTACTAATAACCATTAACTAAGCGTTGTATAGTTATACAATTGATTTGATAGACCTCACTAGCAACACTGTTACAAACGTTCTTAAACAAAATTTAATCAAAAAATTTATAACTCAAAAAATGTAAATAAATAACCAAAAATGTGTAGAAAACTAAAGTAGGTTATCTCTTTCGTATTTTGAAGCCGTATTGAATTAATTATGAATAAAATAATATTTTTTTAAATACCGGTTCTCAATCGACTATTTAAACGAACACGAGAAATGTCAATCATACGTCAACAGCTATTAACTTCTGTTTTCGGCTCATCGGCTTTATTTCGGATTTTTATCTTAATAATCTTTAATTATTTAATAGTGTTAATAGTAAGTAATTAGCAATGGCAAATAATGAAGAAAAAACTAACGCCTTTCTTGGTAAGGCAACAGCAACCCGCCGACATACATTTGTAATGCTCTGCTGACTAAGACCATGTATGTCTGCAGCATCATCTTGTACTTCTTGCCTACCCCATGTCCTGAGAGCCGTGCAGACTTGAAGTTCCGAACATAAACCACCACCATTTGCCTTCTTGTCAATATCTCCCCTGATTAGTTCAACAATTTTCCTGGCATACGTTTTAGTAAATCTATATTTTATACGAAACTCTTCCTCTTCCAAGGTGAAAGGATCATAACGATTTTTATAAGTCTTTTTTATTGGAGTTGAAGCTCGTGCATCAATTTGATCGAATTCATCAAAAAGTTCAAAATATCGAACATAATCCATGAGACAAAATGTTATTCAATTCAATTTATTAAAATTTGTAATTACCGACAATATAAAAGAAAATTATTACTTTTAGGTTAGATTATTGCTTACTCATCCGTTAAACAAGGTCAAGTGAGTGAATAGCGGCGACTTAAATTATCATAGAGTTTTACGCACTGATTATAACAGCTGTATAATGCCAAACTGTCAAAGTATGCTTATTAGTAAAGCTTTTGTTAAGTCACCCGTATACAAAGCGTGTAAAAGGTTATTAGTAAGACAGATACTCTTTATTGCACTTATAAAGTAATTAAACAGTACATTTACATATATTTGTAAGCAATGGTGGGCTTATCTCTATAAGAGATAAGATCTATAAGATCTATTTTATAAATTAGTTTTTTTGTATAGAAGGGCAGCTTATTTTGGCTTTAATATTTAAAGTAATTTAATTTTACTACCAGGTCTGCAATGCATGCTGCTGTTTGCAAATACTAAGCGAAGCACTACCTTACCTAACCTTTTGATCCACCTGACCACCACCTGACCTTACCTAATTATATTTTTGAAGGGTGATTATTCCTCGATGGTATGTCCGATTTCAAAACTTTTTTTTTGCATATTAGTCACGACCACGATGTGAGTTTTGGCGCTAAATTTCATCTGGGTCTGTGTGGTTTGGCTGTCATCAGCTTTTGAATTTTTCTTTCGGTGATTATTCCTCCATGGTAAAGACTATATTTTTTTAACATAGCCTATGTCCGTCAGGTTATAATCATGTATGTTCGTGCCAAAATTCGTTCGAATCGGTTGAACCGTTAAGCAGCAGGAGGGAGACAAGCGAAATTTGTGAGTTGCCTAAAAGAGAGCTTCACTCTTTCAGAGCTTCGCTTAATAAGTTTTATTTATTTCAATATAAAGTACTACAACAAATTAATATACTACAACAAAATATTGGATTTGCTAAGCAAACAAAATTTTAACCTGCTGTCTCACGAAACAATTGCTTAGTATGTAGAAATTTTCCATGATAAATTGACTTTAATGAGCGATTTCATGCTGATTCTGACTCTTTAAAATTTTGTATGTACACGCTATCAATTTCATTAATTTTATTATTGGTCATTGCCGCTATGAATCAACATAATATGTATGCTAACAGTCGTTCAATTAAAACTATTTGGATTTATACTTCTGTTTTTTCCCGCAAACTTACGGAATGTACACAAACCATCCATATTTATAAAGCTTAGTATAATAATCCGGGTTTTGAATTGGTTTAAAGGTAAAATTGATTTTTTTATAACTCTCTTTTGAGTCTTTACATCCCCAATGTAGGTATTTTGCGAAACATTGGTTCGTTTACCTTTTCTATAATTTTGGTCGTTGGAGGAAAAATAAATTTGCAAAAAACTCATCGTTAGTTCTAAAGCTGCGGCTAGAACACGTGTACCGCATAAAATTACAAAGGCAGCGCTTTGCATAAGTCACCCATATGAATGTGTAACGCGCTAGTCGATTATAAAACAAAAACAGGAGCGCGCCCTTTGTTTACTAATGACGCATGCGCGGCGTACTGCTCGCATGCAATCTACGCGGAGTCGTTTACCTTCCGAGCGTCGGGACGGCCATGTGCGTAGATGCGTGAGCGCAGCGCGACGATTGCCGGCCAGAGCGCCGGAACCCGCGGCGGCGCGCGGACGATGCCGCGTTGCCTCCCCGCGGCCCTACTCCTCGTAGCCGCTGCCGCAGCCGCAGCCTGGACTCCCCCAACGCACCCTGTCCATTTCAACCCCAAAACGCACACCGCGAACACAACCAAACATCTCCAACTCCTCGGCTGGCACTTAGAACTACAAGAAAACAAAGCCATACGCTCTCCTTACTACACCGAATGCCAGTTTTACAGGGGAAGAGTACTTCACGAAGAGGAATCGTCAGCTACAGTGACCGAATGCGACGGTCAACTCTACGGTCTCTTGCAAGTCGGAAAAGAAGAGTTCGTCCTGCAGCCAAATCAGCCGAATTCCAATCATGTGTTGCGCCGGAGAGATGTGATGTGGTCAGATCGCCCTGTCGAGTTTAACCTCACGGGCGACACGGTTACCGACCTTGAACTTGACTTCAACGAAGATGACGAGCCGACGCCACATGTGCGCCTGCGACACAGCGATTACTCGGATATCGAGTATTTTCGCGAAGTGCTTCCGGTCACTAGACCCGTGTCAGGTGTGTGTGTATATATGCAAGATTTTTCAATCAGCGTATCAAAGGAAATACTACAATAAGTTAATATTTCAGGTGTGAACGGCTTATGGCTCGAGATGGCCATAGTGGCTGACCATACCATGCTGAAATTTCATGGACGCGAACGAGTGAAGCATTATATATTAGCTTTAATGAATATTGTAAGTATGGTTTGCGCGCCTACCGTATGTCCAAAGTTTATTTTGGTTTCAAACTCTTTAAGTATCTGGTTTTCGTCTTCACATTTTTATGTAACATTTTGTAGGTCAGTGCTATCTTTAACGATCCTTCGCTGGATGCTAACATGACCCTCGTTATCAATAAGTTGTTTCTATATGAGGAAAAGGATCCTATAATAAAGTTTGGGAATGTGAAGAAGTCGTTGGAAGCTGTGAACAGATGGAATTATAGACATCTTACGAAGCTGCCTTTGGGTAAGTGTACATATAACAGATTTATTTTTAACCATTAATGAGTCAAAATTCGTGCGCTACGCCTATAAGCTAGTATATAAATAGTTAACAAACTATGATATATTTTATGTTATATATCACTGTTATCTGTACCCGTACGGGTGCAGTATCCGACACTAGTCATATCTCAACCAAGTTGTGGTGTAATATTGCATGTTCTCTTTTAGTGTTCTAATATTATGTAGGCATCCATTTTAGATTACAATGCATTTTACTATGATATAAAAAAATCAAAAAGAATTATGTCACCAAGTTATTCATTGGAACAACATTATTTATAGTTATTGTGAATTAAATGATAATTCTTAATGCAATAACATAAATTCGCAAGTTATTTGATATCTAAGTCATCTTTGATACACAACATAAGTATACCATTTGTTTTACATTTATATAAAGTTTCACAAATTATGATTCAGTCATTAAATGATAGTCGCTACTCTTAATTAGTAATTTTATTATTAACTAGTAACTTAACTAGTAATTTAGTATTAATTAGAATATTAAGATAGGAAAGGAAAAAATCCTCTTGTTTTGTTTACTTTAACTTTATTTATAGTTTTGTATACAGTATATAACAAATAATAACATAAGCATTGAGGTAGTAGTTCATAGAATGAGATAGCTTTGAATCAAACAACTGAGTTCGAACCTCGTCGATGAATTATGGACGTGGATGTACACCACGAGGGGTTACCGGGAATATTAATTGTATGACGCACTGTTTGGCGTATTTGACACATTGCTAATATACATTTTATTTTCATAATGAAAATAAAGTGTATTTAGCGATTATACTTCCGCGCACATTACATTTTAAATAAAACAACTTTTTAACAAATCGTTGCGCATACTCGGCTCCTGTAAAGCAGTCCGAGATTCGAACTCGGTCTGTTTGATTCAAAGCTATCTCATTCGATGAACTACGGCTACTTCAATGCTTATGTTATTATTTGTTACATATTGTGTACTATAAACAAAGCTAAAGTAAACAAAACAAGAGGATTTTTTCGACTATCATTTAATGACTGAATCATAATATGTGAAACTTTATATAAATGTAATACAAATGGTATACCTATATTGTGTATCAATATCTCTTAATGCAACTATGAATAATGTGGTTCCAATGAATAACTTGGTGACATATTTTTTTTTTTTTTAACACAGGATGACCTAAGGTAATGGTCGTCATACATGTGTTTCTACTTGTTTTTTAATATTTTAATTGGGCACGTTTCTAACTGATAAAATTTGTACAAATCAAAATTGCTTTATTTTGCATCTAGCATAAAACTGGTATATTATATTTATATACGTGTTTGTCGATAGTAAGTTCTCCTTTTCGTTAAGTTATTTGCCAACTCATGTTAGTAAAGTCATCCGACATTATAAAAATGTAGATAAATACTCCATTATAGCAACATTTAGTTCATAAACTCGTCCGGCATTTATAATGTATAAAAAGTGATATGAGATAAAATGGTAGTGAAATATAAACTATTAAGTTTCTGTTTAAGTAAAGTATTTTTTTTCTGTATTATTTAGATTCGAATGCAAAACTTTTGTGTGTTTAGTAATTTTTGTGTAGATAATATTTGGTAGTAGAATAAATTAATGAAGGCAAAATTAATCTTAGACCAATTAGTACGATGTAAAAGGCGGCCCAAATATAGGGTCAAGGTTAAGTTTAAAGGTAGAAACCTCATTAAGACTACCCAAATCACTATAATCACATTTTTCGTAGTTATTGAGTAATGCAATTTTTATATTTTTTTGCAAACCTTGACTGATAAGAGATTAATATTATTGCTATTGATAAATAGCAATCCTCGTAAAGACAAAAGTATAATTATTTTATATCTAAATTAATGACCATTGCGCTACAAAAAATGTTGTTCAATGTTAATTTGTGTCTGTATGACCAATAGATTATAATCTATTGTAAATCAATCAATCAAGAAAACTTTGAATGTTAAAATAAATTAAAAAAGTATATCTCGATATAACTATGAAAAATCGCGGAACATACATAGGGGTAATTCATCTGTTTTGGATCTCTCCGTACAAACAATCGACATATACAAAATGTTATGGATGATTATACTGGTTCCGATGAATAAAAGTTAAACGTAACTAAATAGATAAATAATCATGATTGAGATTTTACTAGAAAGTGCTTATAGTTGAATTAATAAAATTAGTAAAGCCCTTATATAAATGAAATGCGGATAGGCTTCATCGACTTGGCCGAAGCCGTTCAGTGCTAAATGGAAACCTGACCCAAAAAATAGAGGGTTTTGCCATTTATCTCCGCGCTCAGCAGACAAGTTGGAGATCGCAACAATGTACTATGATTCGGAAACACTGCTACACTTTTTGTTCGTCGCTGCTAGTCGGAAAGGCTTGACTATGATGTAATACTCATTAAGTATGTGTCTCTCATGCTTTTATTGCGATAACTCATAAGTGTATGAAGGTAGGTAGCAAATCTCTAACGCTACTGTTAGCGTTAGCGATTAACGATTTTGTCGCTTATCGAAATCAAGATGTGCCCGAACATAGAGTCTTGTCAAATCATGATGTAGCATTATCGCTATACATGTTCGATGTGTTGGCCACCGAGATCTAATGCAAGGGTTATCAAAATATATGCAGCATCGATGCAGTTGCACAATCACCAATAATCACCAATCAATCAGTCAATATACTGCACGCTAAGTCTTAAATCAGACTAGATAAATTACATAATATATTGCAGTTCTTATGTTCACCCAATTCACCGTCCATCCGTCCGCAAATCCGTCAATGCCTGGTTGCGGCCTACGCTGGTATAGTAATTTTCTTAAATAATGCACGGGAATCTAAACTATGTACCAACATAGTAAATATACATTACTCACATTTATTTTGCTTGGTGAGTCGAAGCAAAATAAATGTGAGTAATGTATATTTGTCAAATTATTAGATAACAAAATCACAGCCAATAACAAATTACAATAATATTTTGCTCGTCAAAGGCACATTATTTTTGTTTTACTTTACTCAGCTATCTATCCGCAACTCAGAAATTTAACTAGAATCTTTTGAGTTACCTCTATGGTTGCCGTTTGTTTCTTTAAAAGTTACAATTGCTGTATTAACCACAGCGGCTGTAGTAAAGATTTTTTTAAGAAATGAACTTTTAAAATTCACTTAAAAATTCATTTAAAATTCGTTTTAAAAGTAATTTTATTTTTATTTATACGCATGTATGTTTCTTATATTATATCTTATAGAGAGTAGCGGGTGGGACGCTACGATGTGGTTAACGCGGGCTCAGCTTGGTGGCCCCTCGGGCTTCGCCCCCGTCGGCGGAGTGTGTTCCAAGACTAGATCAGCTGCCATCGACCGCGATGAGGGTCTCACAAGCGCATTCGTCATCGCTCACGAGTTGGCCCACCTGTGAGTGTTTTTTTACTTTCTTGTTCTCAACTTGGTATCGACTCCACTTTGTGTATAGTATCTTTTAAGTGTGTTAGTAATAGGCGATGCAGTTGTTAAGCATAAAGCTACGCTAGCACCATATATTGGAGCAGAGCGTAATACCTAAAAAATAAAAAACTTTTTTGTTTCGATGGCAATTTTTGCGAATTTCAAAATTCGGGCTCCGTCACAATCTCGTCCTAAACCAGTTTATTTATTTTAACACAAAAAATATTAAAATCGATTAAGAACTCGGGAAGTTATGGCATAACAGACATTGTGCCATTGAAGCTGATCTATGGGAGCTTCACTCGCTCCGCTCCAATAAAACTTCCAATGAATTCACGCTAGAAAGTCCCAAGCAATATAATATAAATGTCATGCGTGTCGCATTAAAACAAAAAACTTTTAAAAATCGACGAAAACACCAACATAGAAAGAAAGAAAGATTTTTTTTTATATCTGATAAAAATGTCATTGTCATGAGCGCATCACCTCTGCCTAAAATTATCACAAACATATTTATGTAACCAATACGTGATGTCTTTAGTTATTAGTTAAAATTCCAAAATAATTAATGAAGAAAGAAAAATGTGTACATATTTGGTGAATACAATTGTTTGTTTAAGATAATTTAGCGTGAAACTTTAAAGAGTAGCTAAAAGCTACTCATTGCCGCCAGATTAATGTTCAAAATTCTTCAAAGAACGTAAACAAATTGAGCTCTTAAAGCTGTCATGAGTGTCATAACTTAACCAACGAGAACAAACGTACACAACAATCAAACTTATCATACTCTCATTAGCACCTAATTTTGTTTAGCGAAACATCATTTTGCGTACTTCCTGCCATTTTATTTTTGGCTCTGACTTTCTCATTGTTAATACAAATTTGTGAACTTCACGTGTTAAAACAAAAGCGTCCTCGTGGAGGGATCTGACTAAATTATACGGAAGTTCAATTCTATTAAACATCCTTGTGTGTGTTATTGTAATTTTGGGGTGTGTTATTTATAATATAATTCAATTACTGTGTGATGAATCTTTGCCACGAAACGCTTTTGAGTCTAATAAACACGTTAGCTTTTATAAGGTATGAACACCGTTGTCACTTCTGTGTATATAATAGAGTTGTATTAATTTTAATTGTCTTTAAGATGATTTCCCATTTAACTGCCGTTTTCTATAGATATTGTTTGGAAATTTTTATTTTAATTACTATTTTTTAATTTTCTATGTAAGTTTGTTGGATGGACGAAACGACGTGTATTTTATTGGTCGTTATCTACTCGTAATCATGTATAGCGAAAGGAAACAAATAGTATGTTTAAATGGATCGAAATTATTCACAAAAAGTAACCATTTGCCTAAATGCGTTCTCAAATATTATTCAATTTGAAATAATTAGATTCTTTTTGTAAATATATTTAAAAATACGGCGTAGATCGCAATTAAAGCATATAATCAGAACTAACTATTACCTCATAGACGTAATGCGCATAATAGTATGTTGGAAAACATCGCTAATTTAATAGGATCTTATATTACACATCACACAATAGAGACCAGTAGTGATAACATCATAAAATATGTGTCTGTGTCTTAAAGACGATTAAAAAAATATTTTAGTGTAAATAAATATTCTTTATAAACAAATAACCGTACACTCAAAGACATAGCATACTTATTAAAAAAACAGATTTGAAGACTCTTAAGTATTTAATTATGAAGAATCTACTATCTTCATACACTACATTCTCCAGAGCTGCTCTCTAGAATACATTTGAAAACTAGCATTTTGAGATTTAGGCAACGACCAATTCTCAGCGTACCACCAGCTAGGACCCGTTACAGAGCAAACACATATATCATGCGCGCGACTCATTCGTTCAATAAACTGCCCTACGATATTGACCTGTTTTGTTCTAGCACAGTTTCAGTCAGGAAACTTTTCTCCGATGATTTCTTTTCGATGGAGGAACGTTAACTGGGTTTCATTTATTTTGTATACTTTAATTAACTGCACTTTGGAGCTCTTGTAATTATTGTTTTTGTTAATATTGCTCAATGCTTTCATAATTAAAATTATAAGCAAATCACTTAAAAATAAACTTGTGGAGATTTGTAAATGGCATGGATTTTAGCTACTGATTACTTTCTAGTATATGATATTTGTCTGTAAATCTTCCTACAAATAAATAAATAAATAAAAAATACCTATTACCTAAGCTAATAAGCTATTGCCGAGCTCCTATTTAATATCAGTATTTCATTGAAATGAGAATTCAATCGAATGAGGTTGCTACAGAACTCAAATCAAAAAAGGTATGAAATAAATTTGCCAATAAGAAACAGGTCCGCTGTTTACATTCTGTAATGATATCGAAAAAGCAAATATAAGTACACACAGCGTCACTTCAACCAAGCATGCTACTGTCATAAAACTTATTTCTACTGAATGTAATAAGAATTACAAACATGTGGCTTATTTTTAAGGCGGATACATTATGAACTTTATCGAACGAGTTATTTTTATAGCAAATTAACACTTGGCACACACCCGCCCATGGTGGCCATCTAAAACAATGATAAATTTAAAGTAGTATATAAAATGCCATTCATGGAAGAGGAATATCTAGATAATTTTGTGTCTTTCTTTGTCTCGCAAGCCGTAAGTTATTTCTATCGTCACTCGAACCGATACATTTAAATTCATCAACATCTTCATTTATTATATATATATGTGTTATAACTTCTTTACTTACTTTATGTTGGTCGCGCAAATAAAAAACACATAAAAAAGTTATGACGATGAAATATATATAAACTAGCTGTCCCGGCCACGCGTTGCTGTGCCGACTGCAGTGCCATCTGCCGGACTGATTTGTGAATCTAAACCATTCTTAGATCCCCTTGAACACACACAAAAAAATTCATTCAAATCGGTCCAGCCGTTTAGGAGGAGTTGAGACGTGATAAACGAATGAGACTTTTTTTATTTATTTTATTAGTAAAACCAAACTCGCGTCTAGCTTCTGCATATCAGTAAGCTCACAATTAGGTTAATGGTATTTGTCAGTTATTACTTCTGACGGCTATTTATAAAAATATAGAATGTCACAATATTATCACAGTTCAAACTGTAGGAAATTCACAAGACATAGTCATCAGCTGAAATTTGACGCAGCAAATCATTGCAAGCCATTATTTAAATACAATTCGAATATCACACCATTTGAGCTATCTAGTACCTACATAGTTACTTAACTATGTTAGTAAAATAATAAGAATTGATGTTTTATTTAATGGATATATCTCGAGGCCTTCTTTTATTTAAAAAAAAGAATAAAATACAAAAAAGTCTCGAAAAATATCTATAAAAAAAAACTTCGGTAAAATATAATCTTTAGTTGTTAAAGACCTCTGTGGTAGAGTGGCTTGCATATCGGTTTTCATGGTAATGCCATTCCGAGGTCCCAGGTTCGGATTTCCGGCCGGATTAATGTAGAAAATGAACTTTTCTATATTGGCTCGGGTCTGGGTATTGTGGTACCGTCTTTGTTCCATCCATAACACATGTGCTTTCGCTACTTATTTGAGTTCAGAACAAAGTATGTGATGATAAATCATTCCCAATTTCGATATAACTTATTTCTACTTTTTAGCATTAATCTGAAATCCTTAACAAAGTTTGTTTGTTTATTACGCTTTCACGTCTAAGCTCATTGACTGATAAACCTAAAATCAGGCAAACATTGTTCAGGAACGAATAGACGGCCATTGTCACCCGCGCTATTTTTTTTTTACTATCTATAAGCAGCGAGTAAAAGCTAGTCGAATATAAAACTTTATCGATAGTTTTTTTTAGCAACACTTTTCACCTAACTATAAAAATCCATATTTTATGCAATGAAGATATCTGGTTAATGTAAAATTTAATTAAATACAACAAATTTCTAATAATTATTTTGATATTTACTAATAAATTTGCGTTCGCTATTTTGGCAGCTACTAATGTTTCTCATTAGCGGAACAAAGGCTTTAGTCCCTGTACGAAACAAATTTGCTTCACGTTATTATTTATAGTAATTACACATTTTCATAAAAAAATAAATATAGCCATGAGACTTACATGAGAGTACCTAAGCTGTTTTAAATGTGTACATCGTTTTTTATAAGAAGTATATAAAATATCAAAATTCTCATATTCACCCGATAAAAAAGTGCTATTGAATACCACATAATATTTATATAGGTACACTGTTGTTTTTACAACAATCGAAGGTTAAACAATTTTTGGAAAGTCCGAATTACTGATAGGTTATGTATCTTGTAATGCTACATTATAAGCAGTATTAATAATGATTAACCAATAGTAAGACTGCCTGAGTTACTATGGCAACGGTCTCTCCATGATGTCACCATATATGGAATAAATGTGCTACCATAGTGAAGACATTGCTTTGTTTAAAAATGGTGATGGTGATTCTATTTTACATCTGAGTCATTCTGTTAAAAGAGTCTAAATGTTTGTGTTAGTCGAAAATAGATTTCGTGTGCAGCAACGCAGCAATGGAATGAAATTTAATTAAAGTAGTTCAGAATCTGTTATCAGATCTTTAGATAATATTTTTGCAGGTACAGATTTTATTGCGAACTGAATTACTGAATACTGCTATTTCTGTTGCGATTATTAATTTAAAATAATTTTTGAATATTGTATTATGCTGGCACTTCACAGATACCCAAATGTTTGCCTAATTTGTCAAATGTCATCCATGTGTAGGCTAAGTTGGTTTAATTTGGCAAATTTATCAAATGCCAAATCTTGCTTACATCGCGAGTCGATTTTCCATCGCACATCAAAAGCAACCAACTAGCCAAATTTTTGTGTCATGTATCCACACTAGGTTCTAAGCGGTAGTAGCGCACGCGCTGTCGACCTGTGCCGATGTATCATACTATAAAACAATGGAGTGGAGCAATTAAAATAAAGTATTCAAATATTATGTACTAGCAACTTTAAGCACGCCCGCCGCTGTCGGCAAAGAGTGTAGTATATATAGATTGCAATTAAATATGTTAAAAATCATAACGCCTAAACACATTCAACTTAAACTTGAAGATAAAGAGAAAGATTTATTTTATTACTGTCGTGTTAGGAGCTTATATGATAAAATTAAATATCAAATTCTGAATTAATGTTTCAATCCTGATTGTGTAGAAGAAAAAAGTAGGCCTAGGTATCTAAGATCTGTTCCATACCTAAATAAGTACCATCTTCCTAAATGTACCAACCTGTACGGGTCAAGAGTTTCTACATACTTATTACCTTTTTATTTAAATAAATTGCCTTGGGAATTACAAAAAAGTATAAACAAAATGTTAAAATGTTTAAAGTTAAGTTGAAACAGTATTATTTACCAAATAAGCAATTAAAGTCTAAATAGCGGCTCCCCGTCACCCAGGTAAACCTTGTAAGGTTTTCGTGGTGCGGCTTTAAATAACTTACCGAAATGTCATAAAATATATATTGAATAAATGAAAAAAAAAATGTCAAAAAATGTTAACAACACAGAAAACTCCCATATTACTTAAAATATTAAAGAATAGAATAGAAACATTATAACCAACTAGACCTAACTTTACATTTCGAGATAACATTTGAAACTACATAAGCAATATAGAGCTACAGTAATTCAAGCATACCTAGAACGAGTTGTTGCACTAAGTCAAGTTACGAGCATAACTTACTAAGGATGGGTAAATTCGAGGAAATTCAAGTTTCATAATATATAGGCCTTACTTTAGGTCTTTAACTATGGGTGACTGAACCACTAAATACTAGGCTTGTGTTTTTTTTATAAATTTAACCAGACTTTATAAGGGAATCATGAGTTCCATGCGAAAACAGCTATCTCATTACCATAACAATAGTTCACGAATAACTCGTAAACACTACTTACCTAATAAGCAGGCATGATATTAACAAGCCTTTTGTTTATTATTTAATCTCGTTTATATTTATAAATATGTATAAAAATTAGATTTCACAATGGCCGGTTAATAAGTGGAGATAGTTACGGGGGGCCATGTTATTTAATGGAGGTTCGAAAACATGATAGATTACGGATAAAGATTTATAATTAGGCGAGTCACACGTAACTGAGATACTTGTACGTTTATGGTATGTTAAGAGATCATGATGTGAGGTTATTCTGTGTCTTTTATTATAGATTTCATATTGGTTGTAAATCATTTCTAAAAAAACTTTCTATCTTTTACTATGCATAGGTAAAACAAAACATATGAACTGGAATATATTCAAACCCTAACGAAATACCAGTAACTAAATAAGAGATATAATTTGATTACCCAGGCTCGGAGCCGACTCGAATATAACTCATTCAACGAGTCGGATCACTGACTAATGCTTTCATCTATTCCTGGCCCGATTGATTCGTACTTATTGATGTCACGTATACAAGGTTACGTTTTGTATTATATACGCAAACCATTTTATTTTTATGTATATTAATATTTACAAGCATATTCCTATAAGGTATCTGCTCCATATATACACAGATATAGACCGCATATAGAGTCCATATAATTAAAAACATATTTAATATGTACACTAAGAAAACAAAATTGTTGTTTGTGTGTTTGTCTGTCCGCTCTTTTTCCCGCTCTTTTTCCATTGTATCAATTAATGTTACCATAGCAACGCGTTACCGGATCAGCTAGTTTGTATTATTTATTTAGTGTTGTGTCACTGTCTATCGAATTCCAAATGCCAATTGTGGGTTGTGAACAAAACGCTGCGTAACTATTACAAACTTAGTCTGCGTTTATTAATACTAGTGATAGATATCATTGTAAAGTTTATTACTTCATATATAATAACGCAAATCTAAGTTGTAGAAGGAATAAGATGTCACAGTAATAATTTTGTTCTGCTGATTTTTATTACCGATTTTGTGACCACATATGTCCGGTTGCCCATCAACCTCTGTAAGATAGTGAAATGCACATACCTCGAGAGCTACCGAAATAGTTTCGAACGTGTGCGTTAAATCAGTCACTAAACTAGTCATTCAAGTTAGGGAAAGAAAACGGTCCAATTATCGGTCGTGTGGGGGTGGGTATTTGAGGGGACGCCAATTATTGATTTAATTAAAGACGCCCGACTTTTTCGTATAACACATGACCACGTGGTAATGACACGCATGTTTCTGATCTTTCAAAACGGAGTGCTAGTGATACCGTCCTTTTTTTCGACAAACAAATTTTCCTTAGATACTTAGTCAAGGCCATATTTATTTATTCCCGTTCAGATATTTTTTCTCATTAGTTTTTAGATTTGGTTTCGTTATTGTTGTTATTCAATTTACTTTCTTATTACTTGTTAGTTACATCATTTTATTTTCAAAACACTTGTTTTTATTAGATAAAATATGACACTAAAAAAAACATATTCTTGAATTATACATTAAAAATATAAAATATTATCAATTACTTAAGAACATAGTTACTTAAATTAATCTTTGGTTCATAGCCGTAAACGCAAAACAAACCAGTTATTTAGAAATCACAACTGTCGGAAACCACCCAATGAAGATAAATCCCAACAATAATGGAATGACGGTAGACGTTTGTTACAAATAATGTATTGTTAACTACTTCAATTTTTCATATATCCGCCGAAAGAACATTAAATAATAAAAATATTTTAATATTTTTGAGAGATTATAACAGTTTAATTATTATATTGACATTAATTATGCCTAAGTCATTTGATACATTAGAATTCAAAAATATATTTTTATATCCTTTATTAAATAAACTACACTCGCGAGCAACCAAATCGACTCAAGCCCTAACTCTGAGTATAGACTCTGTTTTCAAGAAAGTTATAGGAGATATTTTTAAAAACTATATATCATCTGAAAGCTCCAAACTGCAGCTTTAATAAGATATCACCATTATCAATATCCGTTCATTATCTTTGTAATTAATGATATCTAAACATAAATACAGGAAAAACAGGAATTTGTGAGAAGATGTTGTGGTTGGGTATTTTAGAAATAAAAGAAAATTGATTAAGAAAATACATAACAATTTAATAAATCAATACTTGGTATTCCCCCCCCTAGCCCTAATCACCGCTTGAAGTCGATTCTTCATTGATCTGATCAACTTTTTGACGTCCTCTTGAGGTATGTTAACCCACTCTTCCAACAATGCTGCCTTCAACTCTTCCACCGTCGAAGGGGCTTGATTTCTGGCTCGTACTCTTCGTTTTAACTGGTCCCATAAATGCTCGATCGGATTCAAGTCTGGACTGAGCGCAGGCCAGTCCATTGTACGCATCTGGACTTCATCCAAAAACTGCTGGGTAATGCGCGCTGTATGACAACGAGCATTGTCGTGCATTAAGACGAAGTCCTCGCCGACAAATCCTTCATAGGGAACAACGTGTTCCAGGAGAATATCGGTGATGTACCGATCAGCTGTAAGCCCGCCTCCTCGGCCTCCACCAGGCACGAAAACGAGCTCCGTCTTTCCCTCTAAAGAGATGCCGGCCCACATCATACAGGAACCACCGCCATATGCTACTGTTTCAGCGAAACAGCATTGGGCAAATCGTTCGCCCGGACGCCTGTAGACTCGGCCTCTTCTGTCGTTGCCATGCAGACACATTCTGCACTCGTCAGTAAAGAGAACCGACTGCCATTGGGCAATGGTCCAATTGACATGCTCTCGAGCAAACTGAAGACGCGCTTGTCGGTGGGCTGCAGTCAATTTGAGCCCTTTTTGGAGTGAGATTGGCTGCTCTCAGTCGTCTTCTTATTGTCCACTCGCTTACAGCTACACCACGAACGTGCCTGAGTTCTTGTTGAACATCAACACTCGTCAGATGCCGATTGCGCAGCGATGTTGAGACAATGAAACGGTCGTCTCTGTCAGAAGTACACCGGTGGCGGCTGGTTCTTGGTCTTCGATTGAAGGCACCGGTCTCTCGAAATCGTCTGTAGACCCGGGACACAGCAAACTGGCTCAAGCGAAGCTGGGCAGCGACTACTCGCTGGCTAAGTCCTTGTTCCAACAAGGCAACAACTCGAGCGGCTTCTTCAGGTGTGGTATCCATGGAAACGTGTGTACATGTCAACTTGTGATAAGCGACTGATAAGGTGTGCCGGTTGCGAGAGCTTTTATAGGGGTGGCAGTTAGCGCAAGTCGCGGATAGCGTAATGAGCAAAACGACTCATAGTGCTATTGATGTAAAAATGAATGCGTTAGATTTAAAAAAAAAAAACAATATTAGTGTTTTATGAAAGCTTGTATATTGAGCTTTCTAATGACAGTCTTTTTTTATAAATACCTTGTATACTTTACGTAAAAACAAAGTTTGTAAGCAGAATGAGGGCTTGAGTCGATTTGGTTGCTCGCGAGTGTATATATCCTTTTGGATACAAATTTACTTATAAATATTTTGTCAATTAGAAAACGTTCATAATCTTTTAAAAATATATTACGGAGAAAAATCCAGAACGGAAATAGTTCTATAAATTTTAAGCATGTCAACGTCGGTTATGTGATATCGAAGAGACGATCAAAGAGTCTGAGCAACAGTTTTATATCAAAGAGCAGAAAATCCGGCATGAGCACAAAATCATGATTTAAAAAGCTGTCATGTGAATAAGGTGCACATACTTAAAAATATATTTTAATGAGTAAAAGTGCTTTTAGGGTCTTATGTACAGCTAGACTTTGCATAGAGGTATTAAGTTGAAAGCATTGTAAATATTTAGTTCTGTGATATGACGCAGTGATTAGCACGCTTGTCCTATGATAATGAAGGTAAATCAACTTTTGCGGGGCTCTGTCCTAGGATCGGTGACCAAAAATCCTGTCTCGGGGTGCTTCGTGCTTGGGAAGGTTCATTAAAAGTTCGTCCAGGTTGCATCTGCATCCGTACTGGGCCCGCATCGTGGGACAGGGCTGTTCACATTGTTGAAATGATTGGATTAAATAATACATAGGTTTTATTAAACTTTTAGATTTATTAACTTAGAGCACATTTTACTTACAACGCCAATCAAACCAGAGAGAATAATAAAAAAAAATTAGATAACATAAATTGTGCGAGATATTTCTTCAAGACTCCGATAGATGGCGCTACGTGTATCATTTACATATTTAAAGATAATAAAATTTACCTAATTACAACACACGTATCTATTATATGCATGAAAGAAGTGATTTCAGTTTAAACTCTCGAGTTGTAATTTTAGTATTAAAATGTATCCATGGATGGCACTTCTAGTCTGCTGCAATGCGCTGTCGTTTACTCACGATGGTTAATGTATCCAGCCAATATCCTTCGAATAATTCGCGTTTTACTAATAATTAAGTTTTGAAATTTCGTTCCAGTTCAAAGTATCAAAGGGTTTCATTTCCGTCGGCTGTGTCTTACAACCTCAGATTGAACAGTGCTTTTAGCTATAGGGAAGGTTTATGCTGCAGCAGTAGGGGACATTAAGGGAATGACGATTTGTTGTACGGTCCTTACAGCAAAAAAAAATCTAATTCAAACTAATATTTCATTTTTGTGATCATTTATTTTGAGACTTGCAAGTAAGACAAAATCTAAATTGTTACATTGTTTACAACGGCGATCGAGTGACTTGACTAACCACGAAAACGCTGTTTGTTTTAAAAACACCCTAGACCAGGTGCGAACTTTCTCTTAAAGTATACATAATGGTACTAAAGTATTTGTCTAAAGAGAAATAAAAGAAATGTTTTCTATAACTTCTATTAATATGATAATGGAGGCGCATTTTGATTACCTTTTTATCACAAGAACTTATGTTAATAACTTTAGCTTATTTACTTCTAGACTTGCCAAGAAGTTAGTTCTCAATAACTGTTTGGGTGTCATCTTTTATGCTGACAGTGACACAATAAAAAGCAGCGACTTTATAAAGTAGTTACTCACACTACTATATAATATCTTGATTATTTATTCAAATATGTACTGCAGTTATTTAGACTATATGATATGATTTTTTTTTATTTTTAAATAGATTCTTTAGAAAAGAAGCTATGTGGTCAATATCTTGTGTTAATTATTTAATGTCAATATAAACGTTGCGTTTTGGTATTAAAGTTTTTTTTTTTAATAGAGTTCAAAATAAAAATAAACAGCAAGCAAGTAAAGACTTTAATATAATTTTACTGCTCGCGCTAGTAGGGCAGTAAGGGATTTTACCTTCCTTATATTTGTATGACAATAAAGACGAGCTTTCTGACTCAATCTCTCACAAATTCACCGAATTTTCCGGGAAGATATTACGTAATTTCTTTTTGAAATCTTTTATTTGCTACTACATATTTAATCGTGACGCCGACGAATGAGAGATAATATTTTTAAATTGCCTATGAAAATAGTTTTTCAATTATTCTTGTCTTTTACATAGTTTATGAAACTAAGTAAAATTAGTACACTGATCCTAAAAATGCCTACTTATTCTGGCTCGTCTAAAAGTTACTAATGTTGTGGCGATACGTTTCGGGGACAGGTTTGCGGGGGAAACTGGGAAAACGGGCAAAGACTACTTTCCTAATGAACGAATACACGTGATGGACAAGCTGTCCATATACAAGCTTGTAAGGGACTCTTAGTATAGTCTCCGGCAAATAAGTTGAACATGATTTTGAAATCACGTGACATGCGCAGTAGCAAGTTTAGGTACATTATAACTAATGCGCATGTCACGTGATTTCAAAATCATGTTCAACTTATTTGCCGGGGGCAATACGCGAGTCAGTCTCTTGTCCGGATTTATTTGGGATATTTAACAATATACATACAATAAAACTGTTCACAATCCAAATTTTGTTGGAGATATCTGTAATCTTGTTTCTTTGTCACTGTGTTTGATCGCGATTATCTCTGAAACTACTCAACCGTTTAGAGAAAGTCTAACGATTAATCATAAATTAAACAAAGAAATGTATAGAGCAGATATAAAAATTATATGGATAGTTAAACCAAGAGGATCCATAAAGAATTTGATGGCGGAAATTGATAGCGCGTGCGGACTAAGTTTTCGAAGGTCAAGTAACTTTTGCAAGGAAGGCACGGATGGCTGACGGATACACCAAAAATTTATTAACTCACCTTTCCTCGAAAACCGTGTTAAGTTACTAGTACTGGCTACATATGCTGTTGTAAGCACACACAAATCCACCAAAACGGGCCCTAATTACTGCCGATTCTCCCTAAAATATGAGAAGGCGGATGATGATAAACCATCTTACAATACAATAGGACTATATAAAGGAAATCTTCACATTGTCATATATTTTCAGATATTATCAATCCTGACCTCTGACTTGCTTGTAATATAAGTAAAATGTGAGTAGTAAACTAACATTTCCGTGTTATTCCATATTTCTAAGAATCGTCTTTCAACTTATCGACTGCGACAGCTTAGAAAAATATATGGGAACATTGAATTGAACTTATGTTGATATTATTCGCTTATTTTTGTAATTTTATCGTTACTTAACCATTTTCTATTCAAAGACATTGTTCAAAAAGTTCTTGCTAAATCAAATTATAAAGTAAAAATTTGTTGATTGCAATAGCTTTTACCACGACGGCCTTTTCAGCATTACAGTAAAAGTATGAAGGCAAAAATCGAATCGAAAATTGAATTACTATATTATGTTTATATATTATTAAACAGCATTAATAATACTATAGTAATATTCCCTATATTAACTCTTGTCTCATCTCAAGTCCACGTCCGTATTAAATTGGCGGGGATTGAACTTTTGTAAGCTGGATCGAAGCTGACGACTAAGCTACGGCCGCCCTAATGAGTCGATTTGAATATGTATATTTTTTTTAATTTCCTCCCATTATATCATGTATGGGTATTACTCGGAGCCCTTGGGAATCGCCTAATTAATACGATTCGGTAGCCTATGACCTGCCGCATGGCTATTTGTAATACAAAGAACACTGATTAGTGATACGTAATTCGTATCAATTATAAACATTAACGAACTCTCTGTTAAAAATAGAATACCTAGTGAGACATCGGATTATTCACTTGAATTCGCTTGCTTAGGGATAGAATTGACCCCTTATTCTATTTTTAAAGTGAGAACAGTTTAAGAGATATGTGAGGCCAGGGTAAGAACTAGATTTTTGAACCTACTACTTATGTGGTAACCATCTATTCTATGTAGGCAAGGTCTGCGCATCGGTTTCGTTTATTCGTTTTCTAATGTGAAAACTATGTATATACAGTGTAGTAAAAAAAAAAATTTAATTAATTTAATGTTTATAAGACAAGCTGAGGCTGATTCGGTTATATTATTAGATCGTAATCGTCTTAGCAACACATAAGCCTTCACTGAATACGTTCCACGAAATTTCTTGTGTCATCAAAAACGGGTATATGTTTGGGCATATGTAACCATTTATCAAGCAGTGTATTTTGTATATTGCACTCTATAATTTGCAAAATACAATGAGATAAGATTACAATCTTATTCATACACGATAGTGGCGTATGAGAAAAATTGTATATAAAGTTTATTGAACTACTTTTCAGCTTTGACTTTGGCTACCTAGAGTTGTTATTTCAAACAAATTCTCAGACAAATTCCCAGGATATTCTTTTGTTATGTAGTCACGGAAACACTTAAGCATTTTATGAAAATATTACAAAATCTAATAGCCATAAGTTACCGTCTAACACAGGGTTTCCCAATCTTTATTCTTCGAAATAAAGATTGGGAAACCCTGTGTTAGACAAACGGCCTCTGCGAACCAAAAAAAAAATATTTCATGCCCCTTAATAAAGTTTCAACAAAAATGAGAAACACATTATTTACATTAACTAATATATTTACCTACGCGTTAAATTGTTTTATTTTTTCGCAAATGCAAACGTACCTATTACGCCGCCCCTGACATGACTCTACGTGCGTTGGGAAGTCCCGGTCTAACATTTAAAATTAATATTATATTAACTATTTTATTTACAATTATATTTTATTTTATCATGATAATATTTAAACTAAGACGTCAAGAATTTCCTAAGACGACAAGATCGACCATGTCTATATAATTATAATGATAAATATTTCCTACATTCACACCCATTAGCCTAGCCCAAAGTAAGCACTGTAAGGCTTGTGTTATGGATACTAGGGTAACGGATATACATACATTTATGATACATAGATATGTAATATTCATAGAAATATACAGGGTGTCCCAAAAAATAGTGTCAAGCGAAAGTCCAGAGTTAGAGCACCTCTTGGAGTACCCGAATCACCCACATGTATGTTCCGCGATTATTCGTAGCTTTCGAGTAATAATTTTTTTTCTGACTTTTTGAAAATTTTGATCCAAAGAACTTAAAAATTTTAAATAGAAAAAAAGTAGAACATATTTTAATGTTTTTCTTTTTGCCACTGAATAATCTTTAGTGCTTCTTTTATGTCTAAAATAATCAGCTTCGTAACTTTAGTGGAAATTTAGAAAACAGTAGTGTAAAGTCAAAATTTGAATGTTAGTGAATAATTACTTAAAAATTCATCTTTAAATTAAAAATCTAAACAGGCGAATTCATGGTTTCTAAGTATGTGTAAAAACCTCTCTAGACTCTCTGCTTTCATAATCATTTAAAAAAAGAAGTACTTAATAGGGCTACTTTGGCTTAAATCGGCCATCAAAGACAGCGAGGTGAAAATTTCATAAAATTTACCAAATTCCTATCAGATGATAAAAAAAAATATCTGGTCTTGTATACTTTTTTTACTTACTTCTAAGGTTCAGATTAATTACAATTTAGCAAAAATTAACTACATGAAACCCATATTTAAATATTTTTCTCGCGGATCACTTCGGTTGTAGTGTTGGATGTAACGCAGTACTTACCTGCTAAAAAATTGCCCAAGTGAGAGGATATGAAAGAGACCGCATTATTGCTATCTCTCTCACTCTTATTGGCGAAATGGATAACTGTAACTGAGGAATGCTATTCTTTGTGACAAGGGGATGAGGCGGGGGGTGTAGTCCGAGCGCCTATTGTGTTCTGGCCTCAGTCGTTTGCCTGCTTTTGTTTGCGCCTTACGTACGATACGCTCATTTGTGATTATTTGACGAACTTTGCTTTCTTTACGGACCTTGAGTGCGATTACGATTTGGTTTTGTGTGAATACGGGATTTTGACAAATTTGGCATTCTTAACGGACTTTTCAAGCTCTTCATTTTGTGATGTCTTTTTCATCGCAAGAATATGCTCTTATGCATTACTTTTATGGATATGCAAGAGGAAATGCTTCTGAAGCAGCCAGGTTGTTCCGGCAGCAAGTACAAAATGGAGGTGGACCTCAGCCTGAAACTTGGCCTGATCATCGCATGATTTTAAAAGTACATAACTCTTACATGGAAGGACGCCTACCAGGTAGAAGATCGGGGCGCCCATCTGAAATGAGTGACCCAGATACTGTCCAATCAGTGGTCGAAGAAGTGGTGAGAGATCCATCAGTTAGTGTAAGAACAATAGAACGTCGAATCGGAATTCCGAAATCACAAGCACATCGAATACTTCATCAAGAGCGTTTTCACCCATATCACATCCAGAAAGTTCAGCAGCTCAAGCCCGCAGACTACCCGAGAAGGGTGGCATTTTGTCAGGAAATGTTACGGAGACAAGCTGAAAACGAAAATTTCTTTAAAAATATTTTATGGACTGATGAATCACATTTTAAGCGATGTGGGGTGTTTAATGCGCATAACTACCATTCGTAGAGTATTGAAAATCCACACCTCACAAGGGAATCTGATTTCCAAGAACAATTTAGTATCAATTTGTGGTCAGGCATCCTAAACGGACAGCTAATTGGTCCGTTCGAACTACCGGACCGACTGGACAGCGAGGCCTACTTGCAATTTCTACGACGTGATCTCGGCGTCTTATTAGAAGATGTAGACCTATTAACGTGGAGAAATAAGAATTTTTAAAACGACGGCGCTCCATGCCATTTTGCTAGAAATGTTAGACAACATTTGTCTGAAACATTTCCAGGCAGATGGATCGGTCGTGGAGGGCCCATTGCGTGGCCGCCACGGTCCACTTGAACCCCATAGATTTTTTCGTCTGGGGATACAACAAGGAATTAGTATACGCCAAGGACATTACAAACGTCACAGTGTTAAGAACAAAATTAAGACAAGCGGAAGAAACAATAAAAAACAACAGAATTGCATTTATAAATTTAAAAGAAAACTTTTTTAGACGACGAAGAATATGTATTGAGCACGAAGGTCGTCATTTTGAAAACTTTCTTTAAGCGATCGAATAATAAATACTTTGAAAATAATGTTTGTTTCATTTATTAAGTTATAATAAACCTTCAAAGGTTATTAAAGATGGCAGCAGGAACAGTTATTTTTGACCTTCAAATAATAAATTTTTAGCTTTTCTACAATCATTTTTGCTTTATTAATAAATAATTGGAATTTAAAAAAAAATATATTCAGAAGTCGAGTTTTATGAAATTTTCACCTTGCTGTCTTTAATGGCCGATTTAAGCCAAAGTAGCCCTATTAAGTACTTTTTTTTAATTATTATGAAAGCAGAGAGTCTAGACAAGTTTTTACACATACTTAGAAACCATGAATTCGCCTATTTAGATTTTTAATTTAAAGATGAATTTTTAAGTAATTATTCACTAACATTCAAATTTTGACTTTACACTACTGTTTTCTAAATTTCCACTAAAGTTACGAAGCTGATTATTTTAGACATAAAAGAAGCACTAAAGATAATTCAGTGACATAAAGAAAAACATTAAAATATGTTCAACTTTTTTTTATTAAAAATTTTTAAGTTCTTTAGATCGAAATTTTCAAAAAGTCAGAAAAAAAAATTACTCTAAAACTACGAATAATCGCGGAACATACATGGGGGTGATTCGGGTACTCCAAGAGGTGCTCTAACTCTGGACTTTCGCTTGACACTATTTTTTGGGACACCCTGTATATAAACACCCATGACTCAGGTACAAATGCTCGTATTCATCATACAAACCTCTGCCCCTGCCGGGATTCGACCCCAGGACTAAGCACTTGTAATAAACACTCAGTCTCCTGAAGTGCAACGAACTCAGTATTTACCTTTTAATTAAACCCTCTATGAACATATAGGCAGGTATTTTTATGAAGATATTCACGAGGCACACAACTGTGTCACCGACATTCATAAGATTAATCCTTATCCCCTAACGACCATTTAGAACATCGGCTCTCAAGATTTTTCGACGAGGCTGCATTCTGAACCTTACTACGGTGGAATAGGAGGCATTCGTGTAAACGTCTAGAAAATGACATTTCAGTATAACGACATAACGAATGAGCTTTAACATAGTGAACATAACTCATGAACCACAATTAGGACAGATGAGGCAAATTCAGAAATATGAGCTGGGATCTTTTATGTGTTCCTGAATTCCGGATTTCAAAATTACAAATATGTAACACATTCAGTCTTTATATGAAAATGAACGAAATTAATTCATTTAAATATGCTTTTGGGAAGTACATACTTCCAGGTACTCTTTTTCAAAATTAAGTAATTTTATCAATAATATTCTGAAAATGAGATAACATATTCTAAGTTTTAAAATTCGAAACAGCATTGCTTACCAAGCTCAAAGATCAATTGAGAAGAAACTATTAACAGTTATAATGAAGATAAAAAAGACGGAAAAGCTTAGACTAAAGCGGGTCTCATCAAACGTGCTATGAAGTGTAACTGGCAGTGGATTGGCATCGCCCCATGAAACAAAATTCGTTGTGTACTCGTGGATAAAACATGGGGCTAAAAGCATCCTAAACGAAAAGCAAATATTATTGGATGACAACACCAAGAGAACAGATTGATGAAGGCCTAGTAAATATCTATATAGAAGAATCCTTTGTTGAGGTACTTTCAGATTTTTATTTACTAAAACATCATCTGCAGGGAAGACGCACAAGTCTTACTGATACTACTGATACCTAGGTTTTCTCTATGGATGGAAACACAAAGAAAATATGTAGGTTTCAAAATGTGGATTGGACATAAAGAAGTAAACGATGAGATGATTCTGATCATAGCTCACAAAACTATGTATAACTTTCTCATATCTATTGCTGGGAGCGCTTGTAACTTTATCCAACTTTAGATTAACGACTACGTCATTCATTTTAGTGCGGTTTATGTTATATTATGAGTTACGGCGAAACTCTTTGTTATAACATAGTCATATCAATAGATAAAGCGACTTGTGTGACTATTTTGTAAGTAGATTTGAAATATCCACGCTGTTATTAAGTAAGTGCAACATTCGCAGTACATTATAAATCCTTAGACATAAAACATAGTGATAACATACTTTTTGCTTAGACTTTCAACATATTTTGTGGCTTTGACTTAACTAGGAACACGACAAGTATTGATACTCTATACTGGGAAGGTATTTCCATTATCTTGCCGCTCGCCAAGCAGAATAAAGGTCTCGCAAAAGGTCTTGAAAAATGCTTTTTTATTTTGTAGTTTTTTTCAACATTCATAAGTTATTATTGGAACTCGGTACCAGATCAAAATTCATTTAAATTCGTTAATCCATCGTATAATAATTAATATAACATAACATCTGATTATCGTTTTGACTTCGTAAGAGTATAAACATCGAAAGCGATCTAAACAATATCACGCCTAAACACGACAGATATTATAATCAACGCGCCAACTCGACCGCAAACTTACCACATTGAATAGAACTGTCAGTCAAATATTCATCTACAAATTGTAATTTATAAGTAACTAGCTTTCCGCCCGCGGCTTCGCCCGCGTGGAATTCGGTTATATTGCGGTATAAAGCACAACTATAAGAATACTTCTCATTCCCACGGAAAAATCTAAGAAGCGCGATGTAACGCTGGATACAATTAGTTGTTAAACCAAAACTGAATGGTACACTATATTATATGTTTTCCCTTGTGGAGCAAAAACATGCAGATTTTGGGCACTGGAAACCCGGGAACGCGCTACATAGAGCTAACCATGCGAAAAACAATGTTTTTCCAAGTGTACTCCAGCAACCCTTAGAGTTTGGCCTTGTGCTTTATTAATGGTCATTGCAAATGAAACCCTTATAGGAAATTGTAGTCTTTTAAATTGAAATGGGAGGTCTGTTGGAATAATCGGAAGCCGAGGAATGAGTCATTTAGTGAATCATTTAGCTTCAAAATTTACATGTTCATATTCATTGGCAACATATAAGTAGATGTAAAAAAAACAGTTTAGACGATAAAACAAATTGTACGTCATCCCTCGGGAATTCCTCATTTTCGGGGATTCATTATCGTATCATTTAGCTTCTAATTTACATGTTTATATTCGTTTGCAATATTTTACCTTGTTTTAAACGACGCACAGCGCCATCTACAATCCATCCATCAAGCAAACAATGTTTTTGTTTTTCCTCGGGAATATCATTTTTTTTTTCAGGATAAAAAGTACCTTATTATTTAATCCGGACTTTTATCTTTACGTCTGCAAAATTTCAAAGCAATCGGTTCAGTAGTTACGGCGTGAAAGTGGAACAAACAAACAAACAAACAAACAAACAAACAAACTCACTTTCCGATTTATAATATTAGTAAGGATTTACTGAAATATATTAACAATTATAATATTTTGTTTGGATGATTAAAATTAAAACCATGATTTCATAACACATTTCAAAATAAGACTTTAAATGGCAATAAAAAATACTTTCAGCCAACCACAGAATCAATAATGATTTAGTAATTTAGGTATCAGTTTAATATTTGTTATAAAGTTACGATACAATGATAACTACCAATAATGTAGTCCTTTACGATTCCCTCAAGTGCGAAGGATTGGTACCTTTATTTGTTTTTGCCTTGCTTTTAATTTATTGTTGAAATTTCAAATCACGTGCTCAAGTTCTTACCTACGCGTTCCTAATGTGTATTAAATTTTAAGCAGTTAGTAAACATAATGGTAAAATTGGTTTCGAGTTTGAGTATAGTGGTATTTTATTGCGAAAATGAAGGAGTAGTTTATAAATGAATACAGAAAATGTGTATGTAAGCGTAAATTAACATAACTAGCGGCCCGTCCGGGCTTCGAATGGGTGGAGAAAATTGTTTATTTTTTTTCTATTATTAAATATTTTTCCGTTAGCGCCATCTAGCGTCCGGTAGACGAACTACTTGCGGTAAACGCGTTGCTATAGTAAGGTTATTGATACACCGGAAAAAGAGCGGACAGACAAACATACAAACGACTGTGATTTAAGATTATAGATTTATGTTTGTATGGGCGTATGATGATAGTCGCCTTAGCTGTGATTAGTCTATGAATACAAAGGCATCAAACAATGTTAGCCCAATCGTCAGTGTTCAATGGATTAAATTTAAAATCTTTTATCAATATTGTTAAATTATTATTTAGACTGGTCGAGTGTTAAAGACTACCTACTGTTATATTTGGAACCAATTGCTTAATGCAACTTTATCAAAGACCCTGATTTTAATCTAGAATATACTTAACCTAAAATTCCATCACTCAATCATCAACAACCTTACTTGTAATTTTACATTGTACAATCAACATTGTACAATTTTAAATAAAACGATTTACTCTTACAATCATTACGGGCAATGTTTAGAATAATATTAGGAATATTTTGGATATAAATATAAAAGTCTCAATTGCAAAGGTATTTTTTCTTTTTAATGTAAGCAGATAGCTATTCACAAAAGAATGAAGAGGGTATGAAGCCTGTTAGACGTCGTTATAAAAAATAACTTTAGTATCGATGAATGAATGAAATTAAAAAATTGTTGCTTACCACAGTAAAATAGGAGACTAAAAAATTTCAGAAACTTCGGGTTGTTGGATTTACTATATTTTATATACATACCTATCTTTGCTGATATTAATAACTATTCACTTTTTATGCAAACCCTTGATTGATGCTTATTAACCACATATTATATACAAAATTTCACCCTAACTTACGAAACTCGAATGTTCTTATTCATAATAGAAATAAAATAGAAAGTTTATTATCCGTTTAAACATAGAATTTACAATAAAAACTTCATTTAGGCAAACGAGTCGTTTTAATTTATTCTACTAAAACTATTTATTACAATTATATTTTACGAACTGAAGTTACTATTTTGCTACGGCTTATGGGTCTGTCCCTATAAGCAGTATATAATATGAACGTTCGGTTGTTGACTTTCTAAGAAAATTGATAAATATATAATGTTTTCTGAGATCAGAGGTTTGTGATTGGGTACGTAGTCCAAATAAATAATCGATATTTACTATTTGTGAGTATAAAACTTTGCTTTTACATTTTATGACTCTGATAGAAATGGAGGTTTGTGCTATATTTGTTAAATACAAAAAGAAACATGGTGTTTACGAAAGAAACATCGATAACTTGTTGTCGTTTTTTTAAATATTTTTTTAAGCATTCGAGTTATGGAATGAATTCTAGCTCAAAGCTGATGTAATTAAAATGGTTGATAAAAATATAAATAATTGTTATGAACGTTAATTTTAATTAAAAATATAAAATCAATATATACTTCATCAACTCGTTTTTCAAGGTTTTGTATTTAAAGAATATATATAAAATGTTTTTCATTTAATAAAGAAGTGTTCAAGCGCTTTTCAACATCCTTCATAATGCGCACAGCAAAGGAGTGGAACTCCCTCTCTGTGCCTGTATTTCCGAGAACTTATAACCCGTCCATTTACAAAGCCAGGCACCAGAAGGAACCAGAAGGGTTAGCTCGTTCCATCGTGGATTCTGTCTTGGCCCTCGGGCTTGATTGGGATCAAGAGCTAACCCATTCTAAATAAAAAAAAATAATGTGCGAAATGCAGTAAAAGTAATAAAGGAAAGAAAAATAGTACGCTCAAAATTTATTAAGGAACACTTATAGTACAATTTCTTAATCCGTCTGTCTTTTGTGTCAAATATACTTAGAAACGAGCTTATTAAACTAGTAGAAAATAATATCAGAATTTACTTAACTAATGTACCTTGGTGTTAAGTTGTCAAGCTTGACTTACGACTCAAAGAAGTCAAAAAATTATGGCTATTTATTTTGGCACTCACAAGTGGATAAATAAAACATGGAGGTCACTACATTGTTCGAAATCCTTTTAGTAGGACTTCTCAAAGAAGCTACCCAATTTTCTAACTTGTAATAAACTAACTAGGCTAACTCGTAGTTTTCAGTAACTTTGAAGTTATTAAAATAACAGAATTAAAAACAATTTTAATTGTTTAAATCAGAAACCTTAAAAGTATTAGACGATAGTACAACCCATGATACTCGTAATAAGTAAAATGCTTGACCATTACTTTATTTTGATGAACACGAAATCTGAAAAGAGTCGAAACACCAGAAAAATCATGAATGCGTTTTCGTTATCCGTAAAGTGTTTTCTTTCAATGCGGAGGTGTAAGACAAAAAGGTTATCTTTGAACAGTTAACGTTTTGTAATAATTTTGAAATTTATTATTTTAAAAAGTAAAATTTGATATAGTTAGCTTTCTAAAAATGGATTAAAATCAATCTAACTTGCGATGTATATCGATTTATACCTTTTCATTAGAAACCTTCCCACAATCAAAACCTATAGAGTACTTTCCCTTGACCTAGAATCATAAAACTTGACGAAATGAATTTCCAGTAGTTTTTGTTTTATGTTATTACATAAAAAATAATTTAGGATAGTGAACTTATATTTGGGAATTGAATTCGACGTACCTCTGGCAATATATGGGAGAATGAATTTTATCAACAACAAAATTACAAAGTTGGGTTTGCTTTTCAATCTGTTAGAGTAACGATCACTGCTTTCATTGTTAATGAAAGCATCTATTCTGTAAACACCTACCCACCCTCTTCTTCACAATACCAATAATATAGTGTATATGCTGCATGAACTGATTTCGGATGACAATATATACTCGGAAAAACGGACTTAACTCTTCGATACGATATGATTTTCGTCATGGACAAAGTTATCACTTATAAGTTCTACGAAGCCCTCGGACTCGAGTCAGACTCGTACTTCTCCGAATTTTACTGCTTTATAAATACACTTGTTATCTAAGCGGAATCTGAATTGTGTATTGCCGTAACAAAAGTTCCATATGGTTTTCCAAAAAACTAACTGTAATGTACAATTATCAATAAATCAAATGTAAAATTGTCTTAAGAGTTTTTCAACTTGTACAGTCTAACAATCTAATAGCTACAGACAATATGATTTCTCCCATTTATGCTAAATCTTTCATCTCTCTTTACATGGCCAGACAAGAGTCTAGCAGTACCCGTACAATTAAGTAGGTATTATGGAAATAATTCCTTTGAACAAATTATACTACCACTGATTGATTGATTCCGTTCTTGAAGTTCAGTACACCATAGTTTCTTTTCCAAAAATCAATCCCATCACCATCCAATCTCCCTGCTGGGACACTATAACTCTAAAATGAAAAACCGAATCGAGAATGGGCTACACATTGTGTGGCCTTAGTGCGAAGCGTCTTGCTTCTTTCCTACAGATACTTACTTAGATATAGACCTTCTTTAGCCATTCAAAACTGTGCATCCTCAATTTCCTACAAGTTCAAACGAAAGGATTACTTATTTTCTTCCATAAACATATTAAACAGATTCCGCGTACTTATATCTATTAAACATTATATGGATGTACATTTTTTTATATTTATAATTACTAGCTGTTGCCCGCGACTTCGTTTGCGTGAAAATTTAGATGTGTGCCTATATTAGCAAAATTGTCCACCCGATCTTAGGGCAATCGTAGATTGAATCAGTATAATCTACCTATAAGCGAACCCCATTAAAACGGTTACCGTTTACAGTAATTAAATTACAAACATGATAATAATCTAACTTTTAGTCATAGTGGCATCCGGATATAAATTTATTTTTCCAAACAATTGCTTGCTGCTTTTTCTTATAATTCACAACTGGACCTCAAAATGATAATGGGCATATATTTCAGTAGCAGACCGATTCACCTCGGGATGATTATTAGAACTTTCTGCGTTTTTCACCTTTCTTGCCGGCACCACTTACGCCAGGTTTGTTCAGAACTATATGTACTAACATTAAGTTGCGACTGCATCACATTAAAAGATAAATTTATTTCAATATCTTTCGTGGTATGCGTCCTAGCCATAAAGGCATTGTAGGTCTACAAAGGTAAAAAATCTTTGCACTCCCGTGCAAAATATGAGACTCCTAGCGCTTGTAGATGAGTGAGTGACCTTTCGCTTTTATAATATATATATATATATATATAATGTTCCTGTTATTATCTATTTAATGTACTATGGATTCGTTTGTATTTATTCAATTAATTAAGATTGTTAACTTTCCATTACTATCAACTTCGTATATCCGCACTCTGTCTCAACTGCTTACTTTAGTGGTCTACACATAATACTTTAGTAATTTAAAAGAGATCTCTCTCACAAATACGTCCACTTCTGCCTTGACATAAGCTTTTTAACATCACATAATTACGTCACGTTATTGCTTATGTTGTCTTCATACGAAATAATATAAGATTATGTAAAAAAAATAGTAACAAGTAGTAGTAGACAAATTGAGGAAAAACAATATTTTTAACACCTAACTTGACAAAATTAGACTCAATTAACTATTATTTTATATGGAATTTTAATTCCTGTTTCGTTTTTCAGTCCTATTGCTGTTTTCGGTCATCCTGTAGTCTTTATTCAGAATAAAACTATGTTAACAATGCCATTTCGGAAACAATTCCAAGCAACATGACGTGTTTCATAAGATTGTACGCGTAAATTATGACAAAACTCTTAAATTTTCCATTTGTGATATCGTGGTGCTAGCTTCGAGGAAAAATTATTTTTATTTCTTTAAACAGTGTTACATAAAAAGGGATATTGTGAAACTAACAAATTTTTTACATGTATTACACAAACCATTTCATTTTGAGTCAATTCGGTGGGACCCTCGTAACCAATAAATAAATATTTTATTGAACTGAAGGAATGCTATGATATTTCTCCTCCATCGTCTGCTCTTTTATTTCAGAAGCCTAAAACCGGAATCCTTGGTTGAGTGAGGCTGAAATTTCCTTGATAAATATCTTCTTACGTAATTACACCATAGAAGAAAACGATCGAACAGAGACAATGCCCTCTAAAACCTTCCTAAAATTCTAACTTTCGAATTGAATAATCTACCTTCGGGAATCCCTAAGGCTACTACAGTTTTATTGCTAAAAGTGTTTGTTAAGCGACGGGATATAACAAAGATTCCCCTGACGTTGTCGTAACTAAATCACAGTTGAGCTATCTTCTATTACTAAAGTCAGGTTATTGGGTATGAACGTAAAAGTGAGGTGCACAGCTAATCCACCGTAACTCTTTTTTCAATTCTTTTCTTTCTCGTTGTAACATAGTTACGCAGAACGCGAAAGCTTGCTTGGAATGATCTCAATAGCTCATGGGCTATGTAACAATATAATAAAAAGGAAGAGAATACAATATTTATAGACTTACATCAATTTATTTTAGTAATGAAGTTTAGCTGTACCTATAGAAACCTGTACTGCCTCTGTACCGTTAAATCACAATTCACGTGTGTATCTTTCTTTATATTCAATTTAAGTTGGTATAAGTTAGTAATTTAAATTAAAGTACTTATACGTTAGTCTTTTCCATTGTTGTATTTTGGGTATTATATGATAGAGTCATGAGATTTTATTAAACCTATTTGAAATTGATTGTTTGAACTACGGTTTATTGTTTAAAGTCCGTACGTCTCACAACAATTGTTTAGACCCAAACTAAGCAGAACGTGCAATATGAGTACTAAATAACGTAGGTAATGTATAGACGACCATGTTTTGGGAAGAAATAGTTATGTACATCACACAAACATATGCCACTGGGATTCGAATCCGGGAGCTTTGGTACAGATGTTAGGATCGCTACTATTGCACCAAACTGTCGTTAGGTAGTTACGTTTAGACTAGAACAAGACTGTTTTTAAAATGGTTTAAAACGTATTTATATAACGAGGTGTTTAGAGTTATCACGCTGATAAAAATTCGTGAATAATTCTTGACCGTATAAAAATGAAAATGTCTCTGTGTGCTTAAGTACCCCTGTAACCACGCTACGTTCTCACGCGCAATTCACTTGTTTCTGTGCGACTAATTAGTCGTTATGAAGTACTCCAGTAAACATAAAGCGACATTAATCATTATTTGTTTCTACCGTTTTGTTTACACGTTCGGCGGAGGGAGCGATGTGTCTGAGTGTGAGTTGAAATAGGATATGGGTAATAAAACATCATAATGTATTTATTCTTATTATTTCATATAAATATGTAAAGATATTATTCTCTAACATGTGAGAGTATTAATCGCGTCAAATGTATATGTGTATAAGTAGTAACTTATATTTAACAAATAGAAAGATGGTAGGTACACTAATGGGGATGTATAGATATTTATTAGCGAAGATATTAACTTCAATGCTTTACTTTTTACTGGAGCAGGTCGTAACCGCTTAATGAGGTGCCATTTTTTTATCACCAAACAAAAACAAGATGAGTTGCTAATAATTTTACTGGTTTTGTTTATCTTTGTTTATTTGTGACAAAAACAGATTTACGGCAAGAACATTTTGAAGTATGCACACGAAAATAAAATAATATAGTTGGCTGCAGTTCCAAACACATGTGCGAACAGCACGTTAGACCAGGTAAGTCTGGACATTTACATTGACAAAAAATTATATACATATATATGTATGTGTATATATGTGTGTTACTTATACAGAGCGTGAGTTTTATAGAGGAACCAAGCTTTTCCGCTTGAAAAAAAAGAGTAAGCATATTATAAAGTAATACTTTGATTTTGACTTTTGTGCGAAAAGCGATTTGGCTACTTTTGTTGTTAAAAAAAATCAAGATTTTTTTAACGGTCAATCACATTGATTCATGTTTCTATTATTTACGGTCAAATAAAATGTTCAACCTTCAATTGAGCATCAAAGAGGCGGCCAATCTTGTTCGCTCAAGGCAAATCGCTGACAATCGCACCTCGCATAGTCGCGTGTCACTTTAGCCGGATTTAATAGGCTTTGTGTTGGTACTTGATAATGCTCCGATTAAAAGAACCGCGGTCAGGGACCCATAAGTTAACACGTTACAAATTCATACAGATCGTACCGATATTACGACCTTGGAACGGAGCTCAGCAGTTGGGGGCAAGCCCAAGTTAGGATTCTCGTAGAGGTCGAAGGCACAGACTGAACTAAACCACCGTTTTATTTTCATTTCAAACATCCGTAGCACACGACAGACGCGACTCAGTCAATAATACAAAAACACTTTATTAATTCTTTTGAATCTGAAATAGTTATATTTTAGATATGACATCCTAATAGCTTACGGGCGCTACAGTATCTTGACTATTAGGAATTGCAGCTGTGCAGATGTGTGTATATCTTTCACATAAAGATTTATGTATTATATTATTAACTAGCTATCTAGGGGAGTAGAGATGTAGAGCATAATTGTGCCTACATGTTTTGTCTCTCGTAGGATCGCATCAGCTTTTTGCGACGAATATGTGGACAAGATTGAAGTGTAATATAATGTCTATACTACTTCAAGTATTGTATTGTGTTTTATTATTTAGATATTATAAATTTGAAATCAAACTAAAATATTTCTTTATATATAACGTTGATAACTTCTGCCTGACTACGTGTAAAAACGAACATATTTGTTTAGAAGTTACATGTGATGTTAAACTAAGAAAGGCAATTCCAAAGGCAAAGTAGAACAGGGTTAAAAAAAACAGTTTCACCAGTTTCGTTGCCAGTTTCTATGGCACATTCGATCAAAATATGTTTTAAATTGATTATTTTGAATCTAGTACCGTTACATAGTTTTTTTATGTGGCGAAAAATAGAATATTTTAAGTGATGCATTGGCTTCATCTGCTCTCGTCCCCTTATTTATAACACACAATTTTTTTACGCAATCTCCAGAAAAACCTAATCACGAGTGAATAGGTATATTCTAGGCAAGCGCATCACATCCTAGATCGCATCGACGCTTACCATCAGGCGAGATAGTGGTCAAGCGCATGCCTATTTTCTATAAAAAAAAAAAAACAAAACAGTGCAGCAGCAACCCATTGGGCAGCTACTGTTGCGTTAATCTCGTATTGTCCTGTCCAACACCTCAAATGAGGTTTTATGAGACGTAGAAGCCTCAAACTCAAACAAAGAAGAAATCAAACTGCAATCTTTCAATAATTTTCTGGCGTTATTTCGTTTTATATACTTTCTTTAATGGAAGTTTGAACATCGAATGGGCGGTTCGCTCAACTTCAAAAGTGTGATTGCTGCGACACAGTAAAGGCTGAATTTTCTAACGGTCCTTATTTATGATAATAGTAAATTTATTAGAAGTGTCTTGCTCGTGTCTCCAAGACCACAAAAAAAAACATTTTTACTTAATTTCTAATAAATGAAAATAATATTATGTCATAAGTTTCTTTTTGTTCAGGATTCAAGCGGCATTCAATTTAAATCTATATAAAGACAACAAACATAAAACAAAACTCTACCTTAAAAATTTACTTTAAAATATAAAAACCAAGGGAATCTTATCCTTCAAAAAACACCGCAAATGAAAAGAATTCCTTCCAGTCGTCACCTCTCTCCCAAAGACTGTTTATGTTTTTGTTTTTTTACGCCCTTAGGCAACTTGGGCATCCTCCGCACACGGAAAATCCTCATCAAATCACTTTATACAAAAGCTGATTGGGTGGGATTTTGGCCTTTGAATATGCGCGCGACGCGGGGGTGATCGCATAAAGCGATTCCCGTCATCGGTATGAGAAATACGCTTGAATTAATATTTGCGCGCGTTAATTTTTTGCGATATCTCCGTTTATCGACTTAATTCTGTATCAACTAGAAATAATATAACCGGAATATATAATAACAAAAATATGAATAATTTTGGTATGTAAGTGGGACTTTAATATATGGGCTTAGAGCAAAATAAAGTGGATTTTTTTGTATGAAACCATGCAGACAAATTATTTAAAGTACAATTGATATCATGAGTAATGTGTAAAGTGCTTTTTTAACACTTTATTCAGCAATTCATATTTAAAATGTGAAATTTTTACCAAAATTCATTAAATAGGTTGCGCTAAACGGATTTAAAGAAATCGTTCTGTCCATCTTAAGTAATTAATATCAAAAATAAATTATTTTATTTGTCTTCAAACTCAAATGTGCAATGTTAACAAATACAATAACAGTAAGCAGAACACAAAAGGGTTTATGGTTCAGCGATAACAGAGGATCCACACCCTTTTATGCTGCAAGAACCTTATATAAAATTGATTAAAAAGTTTGTACATCGTAAATAAACTTCACGTACACAAATAGGTAAATTAAATTTTTGTAATAGAAACAACACAAATAATACTAAAAATATATATTAATTATTAATTCACAGATATGTAATGACATTACATTTTTTGGTGAAAGTCACTCTTAATATTGTAATGAAAAAACATACATATATTACCTGCAACTCCTCTATGTTTAGAAAACATGTCTAGTCATTAGTTATGGCTCATTCTGACAACGGTATCTTCGTCGTTTCTTCATAAAACAAAAATGAAAATAACTTTATTTAAATGCACTTTGAATAAGTTGTTTTGTATCGTCCAAAATGTTTACCTAACAACCATTCAGGACGTCTTTTAACTGACAAAAACGGGCGCAAGAAACTCGTCAGCTTTAACAAAATTAACGAAGTTTATAATATTATAAGTCGTCACCATACATATTCCACAAAAAAGGAAGGGAAAGCCTGTGCACCCGCAGTAGGAACATATTCTTTTATTTACATTAATTAACCCAGTCCAAGGTTTACACTGTAAGGATTATGTTATGGATACTGCGGCAACAGATATACTTACATATATATATATATATATATATATATATTTAGCGAACAGAAGTGGAGATTATTAAAAAAAAGGATAACGCCAATGTAACTTTACTCCCATGTACACAATATTCAAATCTAATAAATCAAATATACAAACGACAGAAATGGAATGGTTTGCTGGGTAACAATACAGACTTAATTACGAATCAATATTAAACAATGACTGAAAATGAATTTTACTTCTTTTATTCGTATATAGAAATATGATTGATATGATCAACAAAGAATAAAAAATCATATGATCTGCGCAATAATAATTTAAAAAGAAATAAACAAATTCCAATGCTTTAAGAAAAATTTAAAACCCATTAGTATGTTTTTTTTATCTTTACAACACCATGCTATATAATGGTAAGCAACCATTAAATGTTTACGACCACTGCCATTTTATAAACAAAATACGCTAAAAATAGATTTATTACAAGTTCAAGTGGTTTCTAGGTAATCATCTCCTTGAGGCATACCTTAATAACAGAGTAATGACCTTGATAAAAAAGCAATGAAGATCAAACATATCATAATGTTTGATTTACGGACATCCGATTGAAACAGTTTGAATTTTAATTGACTTGTGCTAAGGAAATGTTTAAGCAACGAGACCAAATCTATACATATAAATAAAATTGGAGTGTCTGTTTGTTATATTGAAATAACCGTTTTTTACTACATGCATATGAATATACATATATACGGTACATACACCAAAATAACATTTTTTCAATTTTTGTCTGTCTGTCTGTCTGTTTGTTCCGGCTAATCTCTGAAATGGCTGAACCGATTTTGACGGGACTTTTATTGGCAGGTAGCTGATATAATAAGGAATGATTTAGGCTACTTTCATTTTAGAAGAATTCTTTTATTTTAGAAAAATAAATATTAATGTATATAAAATATAAATAAATAATATAAAAATATAAAATTAAAATTACTGTGCCACAGCAACGCGTGGCTGGGTCAGCTAGTCTATATATATAAAAATGAAACCCGTTTTCCGTTGTCACGACATAACATGAAAACGGCTTGACCGATTAGGCTGATTTTTTTTTGTAGTTTTCTAATACTCTGTACAAGGTTCTTACGGAAAAAAATATAAAGAAAATCTCTCAGAAAGATTGAAAAATATAACGTAACGAATGTCAACGTCATTCAATTTAAAACAAAAAATCTGTGGTAATCTGTGAAACCACATCGATAACCGCGCTGACAAATGTCAACGTCATTCAATTCAAAGCTACGCTAAGGCGGTACGAAGTTCGCCAGGTCAGCTAGTATTATATATGTATGTAGGTAATCATATACGCCTATTATTTAGTATATTTAGTCATCATTAGTCATCGTTATCGTCATCATCACTCTAATTATGACGACCGTTAATCGTAACGACCTTTCGCATCAGCGGTTCTGGATTCGAGTCCCGGAAGGGACAAATGTTTGTGTGATGAATATGAGAATTTGTACCTGAGTCATGGATATATATATATATATATATATGTATAATATTTCTATCAAAAAACCATTTTTTTTTTTTTTTTTTTTTTTTTTTTTTTTTTTTTTTTTTTGCCTGTAAAGTCGGTTTTACGGGCGAAGATTTTACGTGACAACGTCTTTTTCTCGGTAGAATATTTATTGATATGAATATAATTAAATTGCACAATGCGCGCGGCAGACCGATCATAGTTGAGTGGGAGAGAGACGCAAGGCATTCGGCGGGCCTCTCTCTCGTTCGGTGACTCATCGTAACGTTACCGAGCGTTACACTTTTTCATAAGTGACTCCCAGCCGCAACCTAATTTAAGACGTTGTCACGTCAAAACCATATCTTTGTATTTCTATTTATTACCATAGTAACAATTTCTTTGTGATAGGCTGGAAGTAGATTGAATGTAAAAAATATTACTAGTATAATTTGTTTTTGTATTATTTTTATTGGAGTAAATTGCTTGTGATAAAATTATTTTTTATTACGAAATTAAGGGTATTACTGTTTAATGATTTGTGAATTGATTGTGGAGAAAATAGAATAAATGAAAAATACTTTATAAATAAATCTTAGACATCACATAGAGTGTACAAATTGTTGGGAAATTTGAACTTGCATAGATAAAATGTATTTGTTTCAAGAAGAAAGGTGCAATATAATGTCCACTGATTTGCAACTCAAACTGTACAATATGGTTTTTATTCACAGACTAGGGCTAACTCACGATGGAGAGGGCCAGTGTGAGAGAGATAGCCTTCGAGGATCTGTGATGTCCCCTACTGTTCTGGCTACCCTCCAGAAATACGCTTGGTCTTCTTGCTCGAAAGAACAGTTCCACGAGAAGTCTATGTAAGTAAATTAATTCTTCTCATTAATATTAGCTTTTAGAGTTACCACCTACCAATTGATTCCAGATTAATTAAACTGCCAGTATCAGTCATTACAAATAGTTTATTGAACATGATATCATAACTAGGGAATCGACAGTTACTTAGTTATTAAAGACCAAGAATCCACATTTTTTGATGCATTTTTCACTTAAAATACTATTTTTTATTCAATTTAATATAAATAGGTGTTCACATTTTATGACATAAATAATACTCTTGCTGTCGCGTGGTGCACGGTAGAATAGGATAGCCCCAACTAGTGATGCGTCCCTCACTCATGAGTTCCCTCGTTTGAGGGCCTCATAATCGCAAATTGAAAGAGTTACTCGAATTTAAACATTGAACCACCTCATCATCTCATTCCCTCATTCGTTCACTCGTCTTCATTGGCATTTGCCTGAGTAGTTGAGTGAGTTTTGACATTATGAAATCGTACCGCTACTCGATGCGTCGCGACTCGAATAATCGCGAGGTATTGAGTGAGCGAGTGAGCGAATTAATTGTTTGAAAGTTTTAATGGAATTGACTCTACAGAATGAGGTGAGGAAAATTTTGATTTTGTGTAATTATGAGTTTTTACCTACGGGCATGTAATAAAATAAGTAATGATGGTTGTTGTAATGTGTGTGATAGGTTTTGATAAATGGTAGGATGAAATGATGTATAAGAAAATGCGTGAAACGTTTTACAGAATAAAACACTTGAAGCAAATAAAAATAAATTCGAATGTTTTAATTGAGATAGGAAAAAACGGATAAACAAAAAAAAAACAATAGAAAGTACATCAATGTTTTCCGGATTTTTACGCATTACATATTAGCATGTAAAAATGAAATCAGGCGCACTTTTTGTCCATCTAATCGGTTGCGCCTGTCAGTGACGATATGTCCTGCTTTCGAAAAAACTCTTTCAGAAGGAGTTGAAGTCGCCGGTATACAAAAATGTTTTTTTACTATGTCATAAAGACGTGGATAAGTGAACCTTTTCATGTACCACCATGATACAGGATCATTGGACTTTCTGCTAATGAGAGGCTCATCGAAATATTTGTCAACTTCTATTATGGCGGCTGCGGTCGGGTTTTGTTTTTTGATCGCATCTACAACCTTCAAATCAAAATCATCCCATATGGAAGGCTTTTCTATATTTACCAGTGTTGTATCACTTTGTGTATTGTCGCTTTTTGGATCATCCATAGTTAATATAACCGATTTAGCCGCAATATTTGACAAATATTTTTTTGCGTGGTCCACACTTGTTTTTTTATCTTCAGGAAACCCGAAAGTCTTAAATCGTGGATCTAATAGCGTACTTACGGCAAATAATTTATTTTCCTCTACATGTCTAAACCTGTTTGATAAATCAGTGATAAATCGAATCGCCATATCCATAACCGGTTGCGGAATATTTTCTTTAGTGGTGAACGCCTCACACTTTTTTCTGAGCAAATTTGCTAAAACTATGATTTGTGACACAGTAACGTGTTTATCTGCGCTCATAATTTCAGTGACTGATTTGAAATGGCTTAGTAATTCACAACATTTGGACAAAATATGTATATCGTCGGGGGTCAAATTAGGTGTGTTCGGGTAATCGGTGGCAATAGTAGAAATTACACTCTTTTTTATCTCCAAAATCCTGTCAAACATGTCGAACGTGGAGTTCCATCGGGTTACCACGTCTTGTTTAACTTTTACTTGTTTTTCGCCTAGCTGCTTTTGCATAGCTGTTAGTCGCTCACTGGCCAAAACACTCCTTCGGAAAAGCTCTACTATCGTTTTAACTTTATTATGAATTAATTTTATTTCAGATAAACCGGATTGAACAATCAAGTTTAGTGTGTGAGCAAAACACAGTACCTGCTTCCATTTTAATAATGATATGGCAGCTTGAATATTATTTGCATTGTCCGTAGTAACTGACACTACTTTTTCGGTAACATTCCATTCATTGCAAATTTTAAGTATTAAATCAGCTAAGTTCTGTGCGGTATGACGTTGAGCGTCTGGAATGCATTCTAACATTACCGCCTTAATGTTGCTGTTATCAACAAAATGGGCCGTTATAGCCACATACTGCTGGTGTGAAGCGGATGTCCAGGCATCCGTAGTTAGGGCAATATATTCCGCCTGGCCTATTGACCTCGTAACATCTTCTCTTACGAAGTTATAAAACTTTACTAACAACGCATTTGACAACGTCTTTCGTGACGGAGGTACATACGAAGGAGACAATTCTCGTACAAATGCTTTAAATGAATCGCTTTCGACAATGGTAAATGGCAAATAATTTTTAACAATCATTTGAAGGAGCATCTTATTTATAATTTCTGTTTTCTTTAGTGACAGCGGTTTTGAAAAATATTCATTGATTTGGTTTTTATTGTGATTATGAACTATAGGACGACGACTCGGAATGGCAGTTGTTTGCACAAATTGTGTGGAACCATCTGGACAGGCTGACGACGACTCTTCTTCTTGAGACGTAGATGGAATCGCAGGTGAAGCAACACCAGCGTCGTTATTTATAGTTGTATGTTTTTCCTGAATCCCAGCTAAGACAAGGGGGTGAGCGGATTTTAAATGTCGGGTTAAATTATAAGGGCCTGCACCCTTGTGCGACAAAATTTTCGTGCAGATAGTACATTTTGCTTTAAAGTTTACCAAATCCGTAAAAAACTCCCAGGTTTTAGATTTTTTTACTGCAATTGGAGCCATTATTCAAGCTAAATATGTAGGTAACTATGATAAAACCACCACCAGTAGCAATATGTCTTTGTCTACCACGGCACCAAACCACCACCACAACCAGTAAATACGAACACAAACAAAACAATCCAATTATATTCGCAAACACAAAAAACATAAGTACTTGTCAACAATTCACGTGCATCTCCAAGGTCAACATAGGTAAACTAAAAATGATAGAAAATCAAATTCAACGATTATAGAAAAAAACAATTTTTATTTTCGCTGTGGTCATTCAATTATAAACTCTAATGTTTTACATATTAGATTGGTAATCAAGTGCAAATGTTTCGTTATTTTGGCGGTATAATATTTATGAGCGAAAGAAAACGATGTGTGTGAGAGAGATGTCAATTTTCGCAGTCGTTATTCATTCGTGTGTACTCGTAAATCAGTCGCGTCCGCTCGGCTCGCTCACTCAAACTGCACCTCGTGAGGTGATTTCATTCGCCCGCTATCGAACGAATCCTCACCTCAAATGAGGGGTACCTCACGAGTACCTCGCGAGGTAAAATGAGGGACTCCCTCATCCTCATTTGAAATTGATGAGTTACCCATCACTAGCCCCAACCCTCCTTACTAAAATACTGATGATAACTCCCATACACCAATTGTACATCACTAAATGGACTGCAGCATTTTCCGAATTCGGTCTTATACTCCAATCGGCCTGCCACTCGAGGAGATTTTGGCAAATATCTGCATTTTTTGGGGGAGGCTTTTGTTCAGCAGTGGACGTCTTTTGGCTTTGATGACGAGTAAGATTTTTCCATATACTATTTAAGGTAATCTGTCTTAGTATCATATTCATTGTGCATATATTACTGCTTTGTATGGGTCTTTTCACAACCAACTTATAGGAAATCAGTATTTCCGGTCAAAATTTAACGGATATTCTTTGCAGTGGGATTGTTCATATTTATTTTGTAGTTATTTATGAATATATAGACCACTTCATTGATAGGATATTGTATAGTGACTAGAAATCTAAAAATTAATGCTATTTATAATACAGATTGCGTAATTAAAAGATTAGTTTTTAATTGAAATTAATATGTACCAGTCATACTGATCTGTAAATTCAACCGTTTAATATAAAAATCTGCAACTGATATAATTTATTCCATAAATTCAAAGGCAATACGTTCAACACAATAAATAAACCATGATTAGCATAAACTATCTTTGTATGTCTTATAATGTTTTTTGTTAATATTATTATTGAAAAATATATATTTTTAAGGAAAAAAAAATTCTATTTCTTGAAACGACCCTGTTCACAGGATATACCACTGTTTAATCAGCATCCTTTGTATACAGTTAACGAAAAAGAACTTGTTTTCGGTATCCTTTCATAAAAGTGCTTCTTCGTCTTGTTGTGCTATGTATAATAAATAAATAAAAGAAAGTAAAAATAATTAATGAGTCACACCAGGAATTTTCACATTTCTTTAGTACCTACAACAGAATGCCTAATTAAGCTACTACCATTATAATAAAATTACAACACTCTTACGTAGAGACGCTTTTAGGTTGAATTTTCCTTACGTTTTATTTATATAAAAAGTATTAGAAGTGGCCGTTAAAATTCCTTGGAGACCATAAAATCAGTCAATTACTATGCTAAGAGGCAATTCCACTGAATGATTTGGCAGAATCTTCTCTTCATTACAATTTTGCCTCTGAATAAATTGATCCTTTGGAGGCGCTTTATTACAGACTTAAGTGATGAATGTAACAAAACATATTATTATCTATCGAGATCAAATCAATATAAACTGTACAATGCCATTATTTTCATAAAAGTAACATTTTAACACAAGAGAAAATTGACCATTACACTCTACTGAAAACACAAGCTCAGTTTACAGAAGTAGTGTCTCTCCAATCACTGTCCCTTGCTAAAGTTACAATCATAGGTAGCGTTAACCGCTGCGCCAAAGCGGTCCTCAAATCTCTTGTACTTTCTACAATTTTGACGATAAAAAAGCTGTCACTTTTTCGAGAATATTTTTATTCGAATAGTACTAACCGTGCACGATATATTTTTTTAAAAATCGCTACAAATATTAGTCTTGGTTTTTGTATTTGCAGTTCATATCTGGGAACAACTTATCATATTATGTAGGTATTGCTGAATTGCTACAATGCTCCTGTTTCAGTTTCATATTTACTATACAGGCTGTCCTCGACTTACGTCGTTTCGATTTACGTCGTTTCAAGTTACGTCGAACAATGTTTTGACACTATTCCTCAAGCATACGTCAATTGTTTCGATTTCCGGCATAGGAGAATTCACTTGTCGCGAGGTCAATTTTCGTGGGGCCGGCGGGGCGCGGTGTCGGCAAGCGGGGATTACCCCGCATATGCTGCTGATTTTGTATAGTTAGTTCAGGGACAACGGACAATCAAGACATAATATGTATTAAAATTAATAACACACAAATACCAAAAATAACTAGAAATTTCATAAGTAGGTACATATCTAATTCCTTTGTTATAAATGCATTTTTTTTTTAATTTTGAGTCTGTGTGGATCCTAACCCTTGAGTTTTATATGTAAACATATGAAAAAATATGTCTCGACTTACGTCGTTTCGATTTACGTCGCGTATTTCGAGAACCTAATGTGCCGTAAGTACGAGGACTGCCTGTAATTTGTTAAATAACAATCAATAAGGCCCGAAATATATGGTGTATCTAACACTATATCTCAAATCAAATCAAATCATCATTTATTTAAATGAGCACATATTATAGTAACAATAAGGTAGAAATCTTGTTTAAGTCATGTGATCAGCCTGTTAGGCAGGCGTGCAAATTTTAATTATTTTACAATTTTTTATTATAAGCAAAAGTTATGTCAAAAGTAATAAATCTTACAATCAATTAAATTAACTTTATTCTAAATTGTCCTTAAAATCTAAATAATCTTTTACACTATAAAAACACTTTTCAAGAAGCCATTTTGTTACAGATGTTTTAAAAACGTTCCCTTTCAGTGTTTTTATAGAGTCAGGTAGTTTATTGTACAGCAATATACACATATTAGAAACGTTTTTTTCGTGAATCTCTAGATAGAAATAGTTCTTTCCGCAAAACTAGATATCGACTGTATATTGCTTCCTTCCTCTCCGATACATTTTGTCAATTGAAGTGGTATACCTATTATCACATAAAAATTGATGCTCATAAAAACTTCATGATCAAAAGCACTCGTCATATCCATTAAGATAGCACAAATATTTTGTCTCTTGTCTGTAGTGCAGAGCAGGGATGTTGCGAATATTCACATCCGCATCCGCATAAGCGGAACTTCCGCATCGATTTAGACATCCGCATCTGCATCCGCATCCGCATAAATCGATGCGGAGCTGATGCGGATGCGACAAGAAAGAAAGAGGAGGGGCCGGCGAGTGGCACGTGTCGACCGAGTAAAAGATTGAAGATGATACGTGGGTACCACTGAAAATGTTTAGAACTGACCAGTTAGAAACATTGCTAATGAAATTTTTTCGAATTTCAATTTTAAAACTTTTTGGTAATCTAATGTAGTGTATTGCATTCATTTGTCATTTGTTTTTGTGAATTGGCGGCAAATCTAACACTCTTGTTACAAGTGAAAATTAACATAACGCGAGAAAACTTTCGTTCAATAATTTATTATGACTTTTGTTATGGGCTAACTCAATAACGAAGCTATGATAGGCTGCGAATAGCATTTTTTAATGAAGCCCCATCTCGTGCCACTATTTACAATTGGTTTAACGAGTTTAAGCGTGGACGAATCAATCTCAATGATGATCCGCGTGAAGGACGTCCTTTAACAGCGACTACTGAAGATAACATCAGTACTGTGCGACGCATGATAGAGGATGATACGAGAGTGACCTATCAGCAGATACGGGCAAGCCTAGGCATTGGTATGAGTCAAGTTCAAAAAATATTACACGAACATTTAGGCGTCAAGAAGCTTTGTACCATGTGGATTCCCCATACTTTAGCCGACGGCCAGAAACACCTTCGCATGGACTGCAGGTGTCGGCAAATGTTAGATAAGTTCAACGGCGGTGACTCAAATGCTGTATTTGACATCGTAACAGGTGATGAAAGCTCGATATATTGCTATGAACCCAAAACCAAAAGACAATCAGCTCAGTGGGTGTTTCCTTTCGGGGATCGGCCAACTAAGGTAAAGAAAGGTAGAAGTCAAGGAAAAAAGATGATTGCCTCATTCTTTGGTCGGAAGGGTCATTTCGCGACAGTTGAGTTAGAAGATGGAAGGACAGTTACTGCAGACTGGTATGTCAATCGCTGTTTGCCTGTTGTTTTAGAAAAAATTCGACAGCAGCGCCCTCGAAGCAGGATCCTCCTTCACCACGACAATGCTTCAGCGCACTCCGCAGAACGGACGCTCCGCAGATAATGAGTCATCCACCATACAGTCCTCACCTGGCGCCCTGCGAATTTTATTTATTCCCAAGAACTAAACATAAAATTCGAGTTATTCGCTTTACGAGCCCTGAAGATGCGGTGAAAGCGTACGAAAATGCTAAAGAAGAGACCCCTAAGGACGAATGGGCCCACTGCTTTTCTCAGTGGTTCCCTCGAATGCGACGATGTGTAGAGAGGAACGTAGATTACTTCGAAAAACAATAAAAGTATTGGCAACGTCCTTCATTAATCCGTTTTTATTTTTCTAAACATTTTCCGTGTTACCTAAGTATATTGAAGATTAACAGAAACACGAAAGACATCGTGGCTTCTCGAACAATATCTCTAAGTACCGAAAAAGCGAAGAAAATGAGAATGACAGATTTCATGGAAACAGAACGGAACGACTAGAGACCTCAGGTTACAGGACATCAGTCCTGTTTAATTAGTAATCTTACCATGATGCTCGATTCATAAAGTGATGTTGAGGAGAGTCAGGAAACACCAGAAATTGTCAGCCCTGACACAATTCACAAGAAGGAGTTACTTACTTTTCGTAATAAAAAAAAATAAATAAAAAGAGTCCGCTTAAATGTTGGAGTGTTAATTAAAGTGAGTTCAAACTGTTACCTAAAAAAGCACGCAAATTCTTATCAGCGCCACAAGCCAGTGTTCCAAGTGAACAGTTATTTAGTAGCGCAGGATGAATACACGAACCCTTGCGAAACAGACTGGAGTCCGCAAAGGCGGCCATTCTACTTTTCATTAAATATAATGCTCCAATATTTTAATATCATTACTAAAACAATTAATCAATAATAGTAATTCACTCATTACTTTATTATTAAACTAGCTGACCTGGCCACACGTTGCCGTGGCTCAGTTATTATAATTTGTTTTTATTAAAAATCAGCAATAGCCCGCTCGCGCGTTCTGAACCCGCGCAATAGGCAGCCTTTGTGATATTGTTTCATTGATGGGAGAAGTGGTGGGAGGCGCCCGACGTGACGGCACAGTGGTGGCATGTGCGTGAGTTGCGGGCGGTACTGGCGAGTACTTGGACATAGCAATATTAATTGAATTTTCTATTTTATTTTTTTTTGATAAAAGTAGCCTAACTTACTTCCTTATTACATCAGCTACCTGCCAAGAAAATTCCCGTCAAAACCGGTCCAGCTATTTTAGAGTTTAGCCCGAACAAACAGACAGACAAAAATTGTAAAACATGTTATTTTGGTGTATGTACCGTATATATATTCATATGCATGTAGTAAAAAACGGTTATTTCAATATTACAAATCGACACTCCAATTTTATTTATATGTATGGATAAAGAAAGGATAAATATTACTGCTTTTTACCCTACCAAACCAACACTTAAGTTTTTTGTACAGTTCCGCATCCGCATCCGCTTCCGCGGATGTGAGCCTCCTAAAATCCGCGTCCGCATCCGCATCCGCGGATGTGAAAAAAATTACATCCGCAACATCCCTAGTGCAGAGACAAATGCATTTTAAGAGACTTACAAATAGAACGAAATATTAGAATGGTTTTTCACTTTTCTTTCCTTTGGAATGAAAAGTGAAAAACCATGATGGAATCGTGTACATAACAATAGGAAACTATAACATATTTTTTTTCAAATCTTTTGTAAGAGGTATCTATAATATTATTGCATAGGTTATAATATTATTGCATTTAACAACATTCATTACTATTCATTAACATTCATTACTATGTCGTATTTTTTAATTCAATATTTAATAAATTATATGCATGTATTAAATATACTAGCTAACCTGGCCACGCGTTGCTGGTATGGTAACAAACAAGCACACACACACACACACAAAGTTTTGACATAATATAATGTAGATGATATATTATTTTAATAGAAAATACTCGAAAAAATCGACTTGGCTCACATGTCACTTTAACAGCGTCGATAAGTCGCTAGATTAGCGACTCTATATTGGCGAAAATCCTGAGGGCTCGAAGTACAGACTAAATTACTCACTTTTTAGTAGGCACTATGCAGAGATCATATTTATATTTTGCGCAATATACTAGACGATGCAGTCGCTAAGCATAAAGCTTTGCTAGCACCATATATTGAAGCAAAGCGTAATACTTAAAAAAATAAAAAAATATAATGTTAAGTAAATTTTAAAATTCCATATGCAAAAGAACTTTCAAATAGGCGCTCTTTTTTTTCAATGGGAAATCCCATGGAGCCAATGTTTTTTGTTCATAACTTTTTTTTTTGTAAATTTCAAATTCGGGCTCCGTCACAATCTGGTCCTAAATGTGTTGATTCGATTCCACACAAAAATTATTAAAATCGGTTACTTACCAATGAATATTAATAATATTATATAAGTCTACAAAATCCTAAATTTGCTAATCTTCAATCAGTTTTGAATTTTAGTGTCTTTTTTCTATTATTAAATGTTGTCAATTTTGTTAAAGAAAATGGTGGTGCCTGCATGAGAGAAGTCAAGACGAGGGCGTAGAGTTAGGAGGAGCAAAAGAGATCTCCAACTATGTGTTTACGATGGATGAGCAATGCAGAACTGAATTCGGAGAAGGGTAAGGTTAATCCTTATTTATCAAATTGTAAAATAAGTTTATTATCTAGCTACTCTATCTATTTGGTTTGTTCTGTTTTCATAAGATTTAAATAACTATCCGCTTTAGGAAAGAGCCTATTCCTAAGATGTGTTTAGCAATAATGTTACGTTGATAAATTTCCACTTAAAATTAAACTTATTTTGTCACGTATATGACCACAGTGGAAAATATATGCTTAAACTTTTCTTTGTCTACTTATTATTACACTGTTTATGATATTGCATGTTAATCATATTAGGTATGAAATATATATCATATCATATAATCATATATATATATATATATATATATATATATATATATATATATATATATATATATATGTTAACACAGACACCTCTTTCCTACTGGACACTCTGGGCAAATGCCCAGGGACCCGCGATCGATAAGGGCCCCTAGTTCCTGCCAGATCACTAAACCAATACCGACATTTATTACCGAAAAACTTATTTCATTAGAGTAAAACGAACCTCAAGCAGGGACTATATTATCGACATGTTTATTAGCTTTTGAATGCGCGAAGCTACTCTACTCTCGCCTCTCTATCGAATTTTAGCATTAATTTTAAATATGTAAGAATCGCCCCATTTAAATACAAGATTATGTATTCATCTATTGACTGTCAATAAAAAAATCTGAATCCCTGTTTATCTACTTTTATTATCTATATAAATAAATAAAATCTTCATTTTCTCACCCCAAACTCTTACTTCAATACTTAACATTACTAATCTTAGGCTAAGTTTGTGTGAGACTGATGCCCGAAATAAGTAATTAGAAATTACCAGTTAGTACAGGTCATCAGGCTCCCACCATCTTGTAAATCCGAGACAATCAAAATTTAGTTACAAATATCAGATGGTATAACTAGTTTATAATAAATTCTTCCTTCTAAATTCTTCCAGTGAGAACCTTCCAGAAGGTTCTCACTGTACGTCACTATTTTAGTTATAAAAAAGTATTCTGTCAAAGTTATAGAAGAATATCGCCACCAGGAAGATGCCATAGCCTAAAAAAAGGCTGTATAGACTGTGTAGAAGCGATCGCACCCAGAGATAGGGCGACGCAATAAAGTCATAGGGGCCCCATTATTCTTATATACCCAGGGCCTACAATAGGTTAAAGACGGCCCTGTGTTAACGTAGATATCTCCGATTTTCTGCAATTTTTTTATTTTAAAATTCTTTATTTATAGTTGTATCTTACCTTAGCTAATATCATATAGAAGCATATGCAAAATTAAAACCGAGTCTGTGGATGTATAGGAGCCTTCTACCAAGGAGACATATGATAGAGTTAATAAACCGATGCTCAAAATTCTTGAATATTAAAAATGTTAGCTGGTAGTTCGTGGGAAATGCATACCAAATACATACGGCTTTTGTATATCGCTCTTATAAGAAGCTGACTGGACTATGCTTTATTCTTATATGAAAGAAGCGCTAAATGTAATATTTCTGTAGCTGTAAGAGTAATAGGAAGGTTTATTAAACGCCTTCTATTCATATGATTGCGGGGTGCTTTTTAAAGGCTAAAAAATTACAATATCATAAGAAAAAATCATGAGAATGGATGTATAATGTAAATGAGATGTTTTAGTAAAATATCCTATTTAAACTACTGCGTGGCACAGCGATGGAATTAGGTCTGTGTTAAAATCCAAAACATGTTTAAAAATCCTACTCGTATTTATTATAAAAATCGTGTTTAGATTAAAAATGGCTATAGGAGCTCCTATTTCAAAAGCTCTTTAATTTTGTTTACCAATAGGGAATAATGAGAAAACTGTTATTTTATCTTTAGGGACACGATCAAGATATCAAATATCTATTCTAGACTTATTTCAATTAACTTGCTTTAATTCTAAATCAACACGTATTGTGTTAAAAACAAAAGCTGGTTCAAAACACAGACAGATGCCTAGACGCTATCTAATAATTAGTAGAAGCTATATAAATTAAATACTTACCCATACTGATCTTGATGGCTGAACATAATTAGAGTGTGTCATCTTAATCTGTCATTGTCTCTGTAATAAAATGCTTCCGCGAAACGCTTCAGTGCGTGCGATGAAACACGAACCACGTCAGGGACTATTGATCGAGGTACAATAAACAAAAACGCTAGGCATAATTAAAATAAATTTGAAAATACACTTAATTAATCTTTTTGAAGGCCGTCTTAAATGACAGTTAGTAGCTACAGAATAAAATAATACAATAGAAAATACTTTATTGATAACACCATATTAGGGAATTTATGAAAATAAGTGAAAAAGTGTTGAAGTGGCGGTGTTATCGCTCAAACTGATATCGGCCGGGCAACCTTAGGGTTTTTAGGACAGGGATGTAGCATAAAAGACGGCGGTGTAAATGTAAGTTAAAATGGTAATCTTAAAGATATAAATATACAAATACTTTTAAACATATATGTATATCTGTAACTTGACGAAGCTCGACAACATGACATTATCTTCCTTACTTGGTTTCAAAAAACTCTAATGGTTTGAGTACGCCTTATAGAAACTGGAAAGAGATAGAACGTGGAACAGAGTGCAGAAATTTTCAGAGCAAGATTTTCTGAAGACCTCAATCAAAATTTAAATCTTTCCTTAAGATAGCAAGAGGTCAAAGAAATAAATAATATGATATTGTAGAAGAATTGGAAGTTGGTAAATTTATGCAAAATCGTTTGTAGCAAACTAAAGATCCCGTATTACCTTTAATAAATGTTAAGTATTTAAAATTTATACCATTTTGACACTACCAATCCTTAATACTAGGTTTATTTTTATATAGGAATCAAGGAGAAAAATAAAACTGAAACAAATCCTTTCAAATTATCTAGTTTCGGAAAATTTTAATTTCAAAAGTAGGAACCTAAACAGTTTGGTCTTAAATTTTTGTAATGTCCTCCACTTAAATTATGTTTTTAACCATTTAAAACCAAAACTAAAAATAAATGTAAAATAGTTAACATAATACATTCCAATCTCCTGAATAACCAGTAAACGCTAACAAAAAAGCTTTTAACTAAAAAAATGCTACAACGTCCCAGAAACCTTATTATCACTCGAGCGAAGACGGGGTATGGAGATCGGACCCTCAAAATATTTTGTTTTATTTTAATATTACCTTACCCGTGCCAAAATTACATTTCTTCGAAAAGTAATTCTTTCTAATACAATCGTTTATTTATCTTAAATATAACTCGATTCGCCGATCACCATATAATAAAAAGAATTCAGGGTCCTTTGTGCGGACGGTACCCAGTTAATTTATTAGTGAGTCAGTTAAATCATTTGGAAAGATTCGGCGACCCAACGAATAAATGATTTTGTGTCAAAATAGTGACTACCTAATTACTTAACAAATTGTAAATTGAATAGTGTAGGAAAAATAATGTTTATATTGACCTAAGTTATACATATCACTAATTTAAAATAACAACGTGACATCTTGACAGAAAGCGATTTTGGAAATAGTATCACAAATTATTCACCGCAACGCATTCTTTATACATGGTAAAACATGGTATTTATAAATGAAGGCTCTGTGCGAAAAAGAGACAAAGTTATCGTATTAACAAACATTAAAAGTCGATTTCTCTAAATTGAAGAATATCGAGATATCACGTTCTCTCTTTAAATGAGCGATATATAGAGGCACAATATAAAAAAGGAATCCTTTGTGCGTGAATCCTATAAAACTGTATTACGGTTTTTGGTTCTCTCTAAATCGGAATCTTCTTCCTTCAAACCTCCACCAAGAACTCTCGATGACACTCGAGATTATGTTTATGAGTAGTATTTCGCGTGTACCTATTTGTAACGTAAAAGACACCCGCGTGTGGTAGTTATTGGAGTTAGATTTCACTATTGTCTTCGAATAACATGAAACGTAGATTCTATTCAATTGTGTAATACAAACTTTTAATACATTATTAGTTACTGATGATGCTCAGATGCCTTGTTGTTTTGATTATTTTCCATGCGCTAGTTCTTGAAAATATAATAATAATAATATAATATAATATAATTGAAAATATATTTGCCTTCAAATTAAAAAGGAAGTTGAAACTCGATATTGAAGAGGATTTAATCACCCCATTAAGTGAGTCCTTATAAAAGGTGTTGAATCTTTGTAAACCTTAGGTTGCAAGCGATACTCACAGCGCCACCGAGCTCCTAAAAATTGCATTGCTTCTATGCTATTTTATGTGCAAATGAAAGATCGTTGATACATAATACAAGCTTATGATAAGCTAATATTTTAATACAAACAGAAAAATCTTTTTAATTTATTCGAACAGACTAAACTGTATGTTGGACAGTTACTTGGATATTGTTTGTTAGAATTTGACCTTTTTTTAAAATAACTAGGCGATGCAGTCGCTAAGCATAAAGCTACACTAGCACCATATATTGGAGCGGAGCGTAATACCTAAAAATATATATTTTTTTGTTTCGATGGGAATTTTTGTGAATTTCAAAATTAGGGCTTCAATCTGGTCCTGAACCTGTTGATTCGATTCCACAAAAAAAATATTAAAATCAGTTAAGAATTCGGGAAGTTATGGCGTAACAGACATTGCGCCATTGAAGCTGATCCATGGGACTCAACTAACTAAAATAATAACTTGACTTTACAAATAAACCTTAGGTCAACCAATCCATATTTAATATAACATTTAAATAAATTCCTAGAAGATTGTATGTAGTATAAATATTTCCCCATACGAAAAGGTGATTTCGAATAATCCTATCAAACCATCAAAATTGCTTTCAAATTTCTTCGGTTAAAATTTGTTTTGACCTGTGTAAAGATGTGACTATAACATAGAGCTACATGTAAAACGAAAATTTACTCTTGAAGTTTATTCAACGAACAATCTCGAAGGATTAGGTCTAAACCACTGGCTCTTATGACGTCGAGTAAAGTATCAAACAGAAATTGAAACTATGGAAAGTTCTAGTCTTTATATTACACTCGAAGTCTCTAATAATTCTTTTTATCGTGATTATCCTGACATGAAAAATCTTTCTCTTTGTTATGTGATACACCTACTTTCAGTGAACGTTCACTGGTTCCTTTGCTTTTTGTATATTGTTGTAATATAGAAGTGAAACTGTTTAATTTGAAGTAATATAAAAACTAATACGAGTAATGACCAGTTTGAACTAACAAGAAAATTTTCAAAGATATCACATTTTTCGTTATTGAAGCAATCTTATTTAATTTAATTTAAAAATTGGAATTCTAAAATGTTTTGCCCACTTGCTTTGCCTTGGCTACATGAACTTTAGTATAATAATGATAGTATTTATAAAAAGAACTTATTATGCTTCACATAAAGTACAACACTCGTATATCTTATTCTTATATACTTTTATCTCTACTAATTATTGAAATGAAACTACTTTTTAGCATATAATTGACAAATTTATTACTTTTGATTGCGTTATTATTTTGTGTTATGATATGCCTTACATTTTCTTTTTGGAAGTTCTATCCAATCAATCATATTTAAATCAAATTAGTGAATAACTTATATACTTCTCTCCGTTAATTAAACGAGCCCAAGTGCACGCATTTAAATAGTCAAATTTCCCAGAAACTTATAGTAAAATAGAGCTGGTGTTTTCTTTTCATAAACAATAACTTAATCCGTACAACGAGATAATGCCGCCGGTATCTCGAGTACTCTATCACAAGGCTGAGTTTTTAATATTAATCTCTAGTCTTTCCATTTATCTTTAGTATTTATCTTCTTGCATTAAATTTAAATGTTTATTTATAAAGTCTCAAGAAATAAAGAAATTAAAGTAGCTCGTAAATTGGAAAATGAGTTGTTTCCAGGTAATTTTTCTATTAAATGAAGAACTGTAGTATGTGTCGTTGTTTGGGATATTAGTTGATGAGTTAAATGTAAGTAATATTTGTGAATTTATTTTACGTTATGCCCGATACCGGTGGATATTATAACCAGTAGCGAGACTCGCCTAACTAACAATATCTGAATTAATACGCCCGGCTATATATGCTACCGCCAGGACAAGCATCATAGCGGTAGATGTCAATGAGGGGCTTTGCTTGTTAGCAGGGATATTAAATACTGCCTCGTTAAATTAACTTTAAAAATAAACTAAGAGGTTATCGTTATTAGTGTTTTTTTTAATGGTACCGAACATATCATTATTTCTGCCTACCAATCCCCGAACTTTCCACTCTTACACAGTGATCTTTATATTTTACTAAAAGTAGGCCATTGCGTCCTCATAGCTGGCGATTTCTATGCTAATCCTATCTACTGGTACAGCTGTTATATTAACACTCGGGGTAGAACACTATTCATCGATTCATTATTCTAGTACTCCATTTTTTTCAGGTTAACTACTCTTCATCAAAAAAGCTAAAAATCCTGATTTAATTCTCTGTTCTAATATTTCAGCGAACCGAAAGCTTTTGTGGCTCTGTATTGGTAGACTATTGGTCATTCAATCGAAACCTAAACTCTTTCGATACCAACATACAACTGGAAGCGCTACCGTTCAATACTGGATAACAACATATTCCTTATGCCACCAACTTTCAACTCGCCCGACGCAATAGATACTGCCATTTGCGACAATTCACAAAGCTAGGGATTTGTCGGTCTCTGTTGTAACTTTTAGGTCTGATGTAAAAAGGCCTTCACATAATGTTCAAAGATTTATTCAACGTAAAAATAATTTACGTAGGCTGAATAGGGGCTTACAGAATGTGTATTACAAAAAATATGTTCGCACGTACGTCAATCATTTGTGTGACCGTATAAAACTTAAAATTAGGAGACATCTGGATCTGTTTGGGATAATAGGTTGTTGAAGATTGATATTCCGTCCTCATAGTTGTGGAAACTTTGTAAATCTATAAAATCAAATTCCACTCATTATCCTTCTCTTAAATTCCGTTCCGATGGTACTTTAACCACCAGCGTTGAACAGTAGTGCGACACTCTTGCTACTGTTTTTCATGAAAACATAAAACTCACATCTAATTGGTCGGATATAACTCTCGAGTCTGATGTTCGAAAATTCTTAGCAATACTTGACAACTATTCTGTAAGTTCTGAATTGGTCTATCTTGTACGCCCAGCTGAAATACGTGGAACATACAGTTTGCTCAAGACTTGTGAAGCTGCTGGGGATGATGGTATAAAAATATTACTTAAAAACCTTTCTCAAAAAGCACTAGTTTACCTAACTAAGATCTTTAATAGTTGTTTGTTCTTGGGATATTTTATAGCAGCTTGAAAAACGGCTAAGTCATTGCCTTAAAGAAGCCTGGCAAGGATACTACATTACCTACTAACTATTGCCCAATGAGTCTCTTGCCATCTTTGTATAAACTTTTTGAAAAACACATTCTGGAACGTCTGTTGAAAGCATCAAAGAACGTTCTCCTTCATGAGCAATTCTGTTTTCGTTCTTCTCATTCCACCACACAGCAGCTTGTTAGAGTTTCTAAACATATTTCACTTCATTTGAACCTTGGTCTACAAATATGCTGGTATGTTCATTTTAGATATAGAGAAGGCATTTGACACCGTTTGGAACGAAGAGCTTCTTTACAAGCTTTTAAAGCTGGTTTAGCGGTTTCCATGGTTAAACTTATGTAATCATATCTTAAGGATCGTAAATTTAGAGTGCATATTAGAAATACTAAATCTTCTGAACCGAATGTCACTGCTGGAGTACCACAGCATTCCATTTAAGGCCCTTTTTTATTTTTATTATATCTTAACGATATACCAAAACAACCCCGCACATACCTAGTTTGTTTTGCTGATGATTCCTCCTCTTGCTAAAGACCTTGATCGCCTACAGTTCTCCATTAATATTACCTAATTAAATGGAAATTAAAGTTAAACACCTCCGAAACGGAAGCTGTTTTATTCACAAGACATCCAAACGCTTATTAAAAATTGGTGATCATCCTATAACCTGGATTTACTCGGTAAAATATGTTGGTGTCCCAATGGAGAGTTACCTAAACCTAAACACAATATTGAATCAAAAAAGCAATCTCAGCCCTAAAACTAAGCTCAGAATACAGAATAAAGTCTTGAATTTAGCTTTTAATACTCCTTTACCCGTATAACAAACAATCAAAAATAATCAACGTAAGCGAATGTTGCAAATTAATACTTTCAGTGTTAAAATATTGGCAAGGCGTAGATGAACAGTTTCTGTAACTTTCCTTCCATAATATTTAGTAGAATTTCAAACTTGTCTTTACTTTTAGACAAGAATAATTCAAATCACGCGTGTGTACTCATTGTCCAAATTACAATAAAAAATGTGACTCACGACAATGTTGTCCAGTTTCATGTAACGTACCTCTAATTATGAGAACAAAGGATGCAAGGTTATTACTTACCAATCTTTATTCCGCACACAATTGATAATTACTCGCCTACAGTGTTAAAAAAGAAGGGGTCAATGACAGTTCTTTTATAATTCGGCAACGTGATTTGCTCAAATTTGTTAATACCTGTGGGTGGCTCATCTATTGTTCTACCCATCACTATAGGCTTAGAGTCTTATTGCGCTTCTTTACTTTGTTATAAAATAAAATTTTGCTGAAGTATTGCGATGGTGAAGATTAATTTGGTTTCTTAAAAGATTGCGTCAGATCGTTTTTCTAGAAATCATTTGTGTTCGTGTTGTTTGAGAAACGCGACATTGTTTGTTATTTTAGTCACTACAGAACGAATGAATGACTTAAACATGTTACTAGCAGAAATTAAGAAATGAATTTTCAATGAAAGTGGTCTTACTTGTTAGATTATGGGGTATAAATGAAACTTCACTATTTGAGTTTAAAGAATTTGTACTCGTATATTTACACTAAATTCCACAATTAATGAACTCTATGTGAGTAATCTCTTAACACCATGGAGGCGAGCGGTAAATTAAGTACTTACCAATATCTCTGTGATAGAAATTAAATTTCATCAGCGTAACTCCGAGAAATAATAACATAAAGTATTCAATTTAATTGAATAAGCCCTTGTTCAATAAATTTTGTGTACTCTAGCTTACCAAGCGGGTTCTTAACTCCTCCTGAATGCCATTTGTAAAAAATGTTATTACAAATGGCATTTAGGAGGCAGAAAAAAAAACAACAACAGCTTATTTTCTTTCGTTTATGCCCTAAATCAACAAGACACAATCTGAAGTCTGGTATCAACAAAATGAAATTTAAGATGATTCAATAAAGTTCCGGATTCAACATATTATACGGAACTTTAATAATAAAACTTAATATCCCTGGAATTAGAGCCAGACTTTCTTTGCAAAACATCATAAAGACGCAATATAAAGGACATTATGAGTCCCGTACAGTAACGAGATGTTATTTGGAGACTTACGGGCAAAGGAAAATAATTTAATGGAATTTCACAAAAGCAACCAATACGCTTATATATTTTTGTCATTGTTTTACTACTTCTCCCTGTCTTCTTGTCGGAAACAACATGGTTCAGATGATAAATATAGAAAAATTTCATTAATTTAACATAAATTAATAAATTCTTACGATATTTTAAGAATTTGGAACATAATTTTGATCTTTAAATGATTGGACAATCTGAATACTCTGAATAGTATCGGAAATTTTGGTCATTTTTCCAAGTGTAACTGAATTGCTCCCAAAATCAGTTCCACAAACTTATCACCTCAATATTTTATCTTTGTGGAGAGACTTCGCATTTACAGAATCGGTGTGCTATTATTTATTACCGAAATTTATAAACCATGAAGCAATGCAAACCTGTGTATTCGAGAAAACAAATGTCTCGAACTAAATTGTAAATATAAGCATGATATTCTGAGATAAGTGTGCTCTTTCTCTTATTTTTTGGATTTTTCTGTTGCTGCTATGATACAGCGGTTCTTACCAAATATAAGTCAGCGATGAGTATCTAAAAAGGAGAAGAAATATGAGTTACATCTAGGACAGTTGAATTTAGTACGTTCAAATGTACTTTATTGTAGCTGAACGTTTTAACTGTCAGTATGTGATATATTATGATATTATTGATATTCTGACTTGAATTTAAAATTAATTTCAGATATGAATTGTTAAGTAGTAGGATTATTAATTAATTTGCATGAGTTTTTTAAGAATAATAATGTTTTAATTTCTAAGTTACTTTTACTTACAGAAAAAATGTATTTAAACAAATTTAAATATATTTACTAACATCTTTTTTATTAAATGTCAATAAAATAATACTAGAACAAAATCGACTCTGGGCACAAGTTTTTCTCAGACGGGACTCGTCAACCTTTGGTTTGTGACCCGAGTTGATTTTTTCTAGTATTTTTCTTTTAAAATGTATCTTTTCATTTTTAAAACTAACATAAAACAAACTGATAATATGCTTACATTACAGTTTCTCAGTATGCAAGACAATGAAGTTAAAATCAGCTTGCTCGCGACTTTGGTGCGCGCACCGAGCGATACCTCACGTCTGTCGGTCGAAACGAGCGCCACCTATGGAGGGAACGCCCTGTGGACCTAACAAGGTAAGCTTAGTTTTAGACTTTTTCGTCCCTCGTAGGATAAGGGAACGAGAGGTAAGCTAAAATATTAATATTGATTCTGTATTCTTCACCATGAGTCCTATTGTCAAGAAGTAAAATAGTTAAACCGAAGAACTACGTAAAGCATAATGGAAAAATTGTGTAAGCTGGGTAGGATTAGTTTTATGATCTCAGTGACATTTTCAAAGGGAATTTCATCAATCAGTCAGTGTACCGAAGTTAAGATGGTATTAAGTCATGAACAGTTAGATATTAATTGGATTAAACGTTAGGAACAAATAAACAGCGCATAAAAAATTTGACATAAAATTTAATGAATTTACACCAAGATGTTTCTTTAAGTTATAATCAAGTGTATGTAATTTGGTTTATAGGTTTATTAGTAAAATAAAAATATGTAGCTTACTTTCGCAAAACTCAAGCAGTGTGCACCGCCCGCCCGCCCGCAAATAAATGCAGGAACCGCAGACACCGGCACCTTCACCAACCACTCTACACATGTTTCGCCCCCACACGGAGCATCATCAGGAGTTGTTAGACCGTGCAATAACGAACACTAAGTTAGTCTATAAATAGATAGAACCGTGCAATAACGAGAACTAAGTTAGTCTATAAATAGATACATGATAAATAGATAGAACCGTGCAATAACGAGTACTAAGTTAGTCTATAAATAGATAGAACCGTGAAATAACGAACACTAAGTTAGTCTATAAATAGATAGAACCGTGCAATAACGAGCACTAAGTTAGTCTACAAATAGATAGAACCGTGCAATAACGAGCACTAAGTTAGTCTTTAAATAGACATATGGTAAATAGATAGAACCGCGCAATAACGAGCACTAAGTAAGTATATAAATAGATAGATGATAAATAGATAGAACCGTGCAATAACGAGCACTAAGTTAGTCTTTAAATAGACATATGGTAAATAGATAGAACCGCGCAATAACGAGCACTAAGTTAGTATATAAATAGATAGATGATAAATAGATAGAACCGTGCAATAACGAGCACTAAGTTAGTCTATAAATAGATAGATGATAAATAGATAGAACCGCGCAATAACGAGCACTAAGTTAGTCTATAAATAGATAGATGATAAATAGATAGAACCGTGCAATAACGAGCACTAAGTTAGTCTATAAATAGATAGAACCGTGCAATAACGAGCACTAAGTTAGTATATAAATAGATAGATGATAAATAGATAGAACCGTGCAATAACGAGCACTAAGTTAGTCTATAAATAGATAGAACCGTGCAATAACGAGCACTAAGTTAGTATATAAATAGATAGATGATAAATAGATAGAACCGTGCAATAACGAGCACTAAGTTAGTCTATAAATAAAAGATCTCAAACGATGGACTAAGACTGCCTTAACCTTGTTAATAGTTGATTGGATGTAGGTGTTTCCTAATCCCTTCGATTTCCAAAGAATATGATTAAGCCAGACTGATTGGGGCTGAATCCCAAATGTAATGTTATGACCACTCAATACCAAATAGTAGTAGCTCATTGAATGAATGTGTATAAATAGGCACAGATACAACAGATTTAACACAAAAATACATTATCATTTTGGTTAGCATTTTTTTGTTTTATGCTAAAAAAATGGAATATTCAAATAAGTTTTTACACAGAAACATCGTATAACTTTTCTATCCAAATTATAAGCACACTTCCTCCTTTTAAATAAAATAAAACACTACATACAGACTCAAGTAACAAACATGAAACGACTCAACGAGAACGAGGAACAACAAAGAAGACTTTATTAAAGCCTAAGAATGTTACAGAGTTTACTGTTACATTATTAAAAAAGGATCAGATGTAATGATTTTCTTATTTTACATATTTAAGATAAATTCCAGTGCATACATATGTTTTACCGATTTGCTGCATAGCTCTTAACATCTTTCTTTTTTACGCGTGTAACTATAACTATAATACATTATGTGGAATCCTCATAAAGTGGTATGAGTGAGAGATATTTAATTGATAATTTCAAGACATAAACGACGATACAGAAAGTAAAATAGAGTTTCATTAAGATCATTAAATACAAGATTTTTACCTTTTTTTTTTTCCTATTGTTGAGGATCCGACAATATCATTTCCTAAAGTATCACTAGAAATATTTAATGTGTTGTTATTTGAGAAAAACAAGATACCTTTTCCTCTCGTGCCGCTCAGTGGCTTTACGGCCGTTTTATCAGTGTTAAAATCTCCATAGAATGAACAAAAGCGACCTGTGGATCGTCTCTGGGCTGGAGGGCTTTAATACTCTTTTTATCTCCCCTGCCCTTTATATTAGCGAAATTCAAATGTAAAGACAAGACCGAAATATATATTTAAATGTGGGTTAAAGCTCTATGTAAGGAGCATACAGCATGGAGAAAGTTACGTATATAAATTGTATGTATCTGTCCGGGGTTTTAATTCGAATTAAATCAATCTTAACGTATTTTATACTATGGTTTCTAGACTCTGTTTACGGGCGATTAGATTAAGTCGAGTGAAATGAAAAGACGCCTATTGTAAGCAATAATCTCTGGTGTGAAAAGCTCAACAGCCTTGAACATAGACGGAAGGTTTGTAAGCTTATCAGTTTTTATCGGAACTCCTTACCAGAGTAAGAATGTTCTGACAAGTGCAATCAGGGGACTTTCAAGTTACGAGTAAGTGGGTATTTTTTTAGGCTAACGCATTACATCCTAGATCGCCTCGTTTATCATCAGGCCAAAAAGTGGTCAAACGCTAGCCATTACAGCAGCAAGATAGAAAAATGAGAATGGAACACGCTTTTATTTGAAAACTTAGAACTTGTAATAAAAAAACAACAAACAACAACATCTAGCTTTTTCAATTTTTTATACGGTTATATATTTTTTAGTATTTATTGTTGTAGATACGTTATTATTTTACAAAAATGTTGACCAACTTAATCATTATACTCTAGAACAAAAGTACTTATTAAGACAAAAAAATGTTATAATAATATTATATTGTCATCTAATATTATTATAACATTCAGCTCAATGGAAAACCAGGAAGTAGCCAAATTTATTCTGAAATATTTGATTACAGACCTGTCTGTCTATGACACTGGAACAGGTAAAACTGAATAAGAACAGGTGGGCGAAACATCAAAATAATAGAGTATTTGTAGTTTGATTTTCAACATAATTTGTCCTTAAAAAAATGCGTTTCTAAATACCCAAATTGTATATTCGAAGTACAGATGAAACTAGCTGGTTAAATTTAAAACAAAATTAGTTTTATTTTTGATATGAGTTTTATTTTGAAGATTATTGACATAATAATGTTAACTTATTAAAGGTTTGTATGTTTTAGTCTGCATACGTTTTAATTGAAGTATTCAAAGGCAAAATGATCCTCAGTTTTAAGAACAGAAAAATATCTTTTGAAAGTTATAAACTCAACCATTTCAAAAATTATAAATATTATTCACATTAAATATGTTCAATAGATTGCAGTTTTTTTCGGGTTTCTCCGAATTGTACGACATTAAACAAGAATTCTTGATATATGCACACAACAATGCCGAAAAACGCTAGTTTCTCTGGTATGTGCAAATACATATCTAAAGAAAACATATGCTTGACAAGGGACTTAACCCAAACGTTCTGGAGGTTGGTAAGGATAACTCTTCAGACTTTCTTTTGTTTAAAATACAAATATTTATTTAAATAAATATCCTCTTTAACAATACAAAGATCCTTATATAATCGCAATACAAGTTAAACTATAGACCACTTATAACGGTGTCTCATTTTGTCAAACATCGCATTTTAAACATTGCAAGTTTTCAGTCTTACTTAAGTAAAAAAGTTAAGATACATAATTAAAATAAAGAAATATCTACCGATTCAAAACTTCTCTTTTACGAGGATATGAGAACAAGAAAAACGAATACTGCGTTAGCATTTTAATATACTCCCGGAAAAATTAATTCTCAAGCAAAATTCTTGGTATTTGCAAATTTAGCGTAATGGCTTTTAGACTCTTTTAACTTCACATCACATTTTCAAAACTTTATTTTTCGTTGTTTTATTTTATTTTTTGTTTTAGTGTTTTTTAAACATATCAGCTTTAAATACAATAGCGCCCCGTGTACGTATATAGGTCAGGTCGCGTTCCCGGGCTAAGCTCGTCGAGTGAGAGACCTTCCAGTTATATTGACATTTCCAAAGATTTAACACGTCATATCACGAGTAGATTTAAAGTTTTTAATATAAATATAATTATTGTTAGTAAAAAATTAAGTGGTGATTTCTCCTGCTACCGAGTTAACCTTTAATTGCTCTAGTTGTGCTATATTTTAGAGCTTGTATAAAATATAATTTATATTAATAATATTTCTTACATTCACACCAATTGGCCTAGCCCAAAGTAAGCGCTATAAAACTCGTGCTATGGATACAAAGGTAACGGATAGACATACATATATGGTACATAGATATGTACTCAGGTACAAATCCTCGTAAAGGCAGGGTCGTTATAATGCACCAAAAGGTATTTAATAAGCAGCTGAGTACTGACAAAATCCTAAACTATTGAGGTACACACAAAAATTACAGGCACCCAAAAATTATTTACCTAATTGTCTTAGCAATAGAGCAGACAAGTAAGATAGTGATGGTGGTAGCTTTCGAGGAGAACCTAAAACGAAATAAGTGATACATACCTAGAATTACCATACATTACATAATTTTCATACACTATAATTGGTTTACCGACTCCGTACTGTAGTGGCATGCCCACCGATTTTACGAAGAGAGACAGTTTGATTCTTAGCATTGGTGTCAGGGATTGTTTTAAATTCCCCTGGCCAATTACCAACGTCTTATTTAATTCTGTCACCATATAACGATTACAAATATTAAACTGATATTTGACTGACCGGCAGTTAAATGTTAGTGAAAAGTCAGAACCTCCTTTTATAAGGATTCCGAGAAAAATGCGCTGCCGTTTCCTGATCTTATCGTTACTTATCACAGCGTTTGGTAATCTGTATTTATCACAACGTTTGGTAATTGGTATTTATCACAACGTTTGGTAATCGATATTTATCACAACGTCTGGTGTGATAAGTATCGATTACCAAAAGACTCGACCATTGTTTAAGTATACAATATACATAAGCACAGTCGCAAAATCTCGAATCAGGATCTTAAAAGGGAGCAGAAACGCCAGGAAATAATAAAGAACTAAACATAAAACTAAACTTAGCGATAGCAGCCAGTGCATTAATCGCGCTGTTACTCAGTAAAGGGAATGCGTTTGAAATAAGCCCGGCTCGGCATACACTCCATGTGTTAAGATTCCATTAGTTGAACATCTGCGTGGCTTGCATGCAACGCCGCCGCCGCACGTGGCCTAGCATAAATTCCACAAAAATCCTTCTTACAGGGTCTACATCGAACCGCTTTGAAATATCAACACTTTGAAATCTCACGCATTTAGCATTTTATTCTTTTTATTTGAAATTAAAGTGATGTTTGATTATGATACCTAAAATTTCATATGAACGATGAGAATATTGAGGGGAATTCCTTAAGATAAATCGCTCATATTATTGTATTCATGAATAAAAATATATCAAAGTAAAATAAAATAAAAAATATAAGTCTCTCTAAGAATATCTGTGGTCTGAAAGAAATACAGGATTCCGGTTTTTGTTATAGTTTCATCATAACTTGTTGTTAAATTCACCTATTACGTACGTATCAGGTGTTTTTGCTATCTACCCAAAAATGAGAGAAAATGCAGTTCCTGATGAGGTTGGGTTTCAAAAGAGGAGTGCAGAAGAAAGAAAAACCAAGAATTATGGAAACTATAGAACCTACAGTGGATAGCACGTCAAGCCATACAAATGCACATTTAAACGTATATTATGCCATTGAAATGGTACTTTAAGTATAACATATTATATAAAAACTTAAATTTTCACAAAATGCTAATGTAATAAAGCCTAATCGGTTTGAGACTACTAATGGTTTTAAACTCTTTACAATATTTTTATTGAATTTTCAATCTATTTTAAATGTTATTTATTCATTCACAAAAATAGTTTTCTTTTGTTTCATTAGTAACAACTATTATCACTAGCGATAAATTTAGTTTTTTTTTTGCAGTTTATGTACATTTAAAATGTATTTACCTTTTAAACTTAATATTTGACAACCCTGATGCTTCTACGCGGGAATCTGAAGTTTGAAGGTAAAATACATCAACACAAAAGCACGCGGTGAACTCGTAAAATTGTAGGCGCTGGTATCATAAAAAGCCATTATTTACAAATTTGTATTTAGGATTTTCCTGTATGTAAATTAACATTAAAAATTCAAGCCCAAGAAATTACTTTGTGAGTTTTTTTTAATTTCATATTCATAATTAACTTTTTTATTGTTTCTATTGCCGTGACAAAGGCCTTTCGTTTAGGCGAAAACGCTAAAAGAAAAATGGTCCTTCCGAAGCACAAAAATTTTTTAATTCCTTATCTCCCTATCAGAACTTCAAAATAAAAGTGAAAGGTGCGCACGATAGGTTACGCACCAAAATCGTAAAGCTCATAACGTCATTCGATCACAAAATTTTACTCTGCATATTTTTTCATACCGGGCTCCTTATATGAAAATCAATTCTTAAGGAGTAAACTTCAAAAATCGGTCGATCTATTAACAGATCATATTTTTTTGAAATAGTTCTAGCAAAGTTTTGAATATTTTCCGTTTTTTTTCATATCTTAAAAATATATTATGTGGCTTAGCATCGTTTTAGCTAACGGACGGTAAATCGGTTGAGATGTCAGTTTTCCACGAGGTTTTAACGGGAATATTAATAAACTTTTAATCGAATTGTTAATATTAAAAAAAAATACAATATTTTGTGGCATTGTAATCAGGGTGATTTCCTTCCTGGAACATGGACATCTTAGATTATTTTCCTGGAATTTTATCAACCTGGTTTTATATATTCCAAGAAAACTGCGACTATTCCTTTTAAAAATAGTCTTTCAGCTATTCCTTGGAAATATTTTTATCTCTATCTTGATTAATAATAATTTTCTCGAAAGCCCAAAAACTAAAAAGATAACCTAAGTGAAAAATGTTTGTAAAAGAATTCGTCGATCACTTCTTTAGTCTCTAAGAAGACTTGGAATGTGTGATTGGATGTTTTGAGAAAATTCGTGTCAATTATTGTATGTATTCCTTAAGGTAACTCCACGCCTATCCATCCGTTGCGCATATTCCACTTAAGCCGAATAAACCATGCGTTTATCCTTTTTGTAATATTAAATGCTGACGGTTTATTTATAATAATTGATTAGTAAGGAACGAGCCTAATAATAAAATAATGTTTGGAAGGTAGCACATGTATGACGACCATTACCTTAATCATCCTGTCACGGCGATAGAAACGTCAGGATTAAACAAAAAAAGAACAGACACATTGTAAGGCCGTTAAAGTGATTTTATTGAAATATTTTTAGTAGTAAAATAAAATTAAGTGTATTTTACTCTTTAATACTCCCAAGGTAGGCAGTCTTCAAATAGGTCTGGCCCGTTTTGTCGATCTACTTTGTCATATAACTTGATATTTGCTCACTATGTTATTCATAGTCTCCAAAATATCGACTTTCTTTAAGATAAAAAGCTAGTCGTCTTATATTGTGATTGATTCATAATCCTATAATTGTTTATAATTGTAATCTTATAATTGTAATCTGTATAATTGTTTACCTAGTTTGTGTAGAGGATCGAGTAAGTCTATAAAATTGAGGATATTACCGTTAACATGGCATATGGTGTCCCGTCACTTTTTATGGTGTAGAGCACAAAATGGGTGACATAGTTTTGGGAATTTCGGTCTTATACGACCTTTAACATTACCTTCAACCCGCCTGTCCAGCGTGGACACAATGCCAAAAGCTCCCCGTTTTTAGATAAGCTTCCTTCCAGTTATGGATGTGTTACGGCTGAGATGATGAATACTTATTTAGTTAAATAACTTCTAGTGAATTTTTATTTTTTATTTTGGTACGTTATTTCACTGCGTAAGTATATTCTCGGCCAAACTGTTCAGTAGGTAAGACAACAAAAACACCAAAGATATAATAATAAAATGTTTAATGGGTTGTTGCAGTGGTGTGTGGACCGTGTTTGCGAACCGATGCCGGGTCACGCCGTGTCGAAAGAGGTCGAATCAGTGACCCCGCAGTGGGACGAGTGGGGTTCATGGAGCGTATGCAGTGCTGACTGCGGCTATGGGCTGCGAAAGAGACTTAGAAGATGTCGGTACAAAGGGTAGGTTTTTACTTCTTTTATTGTTCGCCTATTCTCTGCTAGGAGCAAACTCCTCTTGATTGAGGCCTTCTTTAGATATAAAGACATTGATTCTCATATTCGTTCGCATATAATAAGATTAAAAATAAAAATAAAATAATTTTATAATGACTTCGTTATTCTCTGTATTTCTTCTATATTTTTATTTTTTGTCCCGTAAGCTTTTTTGCCGACATCATCAAAAAAAAATTTATCCCCTATTTTTACCCCTTTAGGAAAATAAATTACGAAAATAAGTTTCAAGCTTCTAGCTTTAAAATGACGTAATTTGCATACAAATTTTTATCCCATTTCAACCCTTCACAGCCATTTTTTCGCATTGAAAAGTAGTCTATGTCCTTTCTTAGGCTCTAGACTATCTATGTACCCAATTTCATTTTAATCAGTTCAGTACTTTAGATGTGATTGCGTAGCACACAGACAGATTTATTTTCGCATTTATAATATTAAATAAGTAAGGATTTGTCTATTAATTTACTGTTTTTCTTCTGTTTGTAAGGTCTATGGTAGAGGGGGCGTGTGAGGGCGCTGGTTCCCAAGTTGCAACATGTTGGTCTGGAATAGTATGTGCCGATACGAGAGACGTCCGCGCAGACCTGTGCGCACGCCAGGACCGTTTATTTATACCTTACATACATCCGAATGGTGAGTTTACGGTGAAATTAAACAGTAGCTTGGTTAAAAATATCCATCAAAATATAAAATCATGAGTACCTATATACAGAAAAATGAAAAAGAAAAACCTTTATTGTGAAAGGCCAAATAACACGAGTAAAGTATTTAAAAACATTGTACGGGAAAATATAAAAAGTTAAATAACATAATTAAGATTTTTTAATTTTTATATATATTTTTTCGCAGTTTTTAATGCTATCTTATAAGATATGTTATTTTAACAGAATAATACTAGAAAAAATCGACTCGGCTCACAAATGAATTCTCAGGCGGGCGGAATATATAACACGATTAAGACTTTAAACCCGGAATATTTACATACATTAAAATAAAAAAGTAGTTTGTGCGAAGAAAGTTTATTTACATAACTAGAGTTTTAAACTTTAATAGAAATTTGAGCGATTCTATTACAAATATTTTCCGAACAAAAGACTAAATAACTCAATTAAGGCTTCAAACCTTGAGTATATGTCGCGAAAGGAAAAACAGATTCTTTGTAAAAGACTAAATAATACGACTAGTGTTTTAAACTTTAACTTTAATTTTAACTTTTAAGGAACTGGATCAAAATTATTCTAAAAACAGAGAATGGATTTAAGGATTTTTAGTATTATACTTAAACTGTCCGCGTTTGCTACTCATTTTCAAAATTCTGTATAACTTTTTTTACCTCGATACCTATGGGAGCGAATAAAAAAGGGTACTTACTCGTAATGAGTAATGGAAAATTTAAAAATAATTACTTTATTAGAATATAATTAACTTTTTTATTTCCCAGAAACAAAACATTGTGAAATATGGTGTGTTCCATTGGCGGGCGGAGACGCGTCCACATTCGGAGCATTACCGGATGGTTCGTCTTGTAGCTACGACCGGCCTTATGATATTTGCTACCAGGTAAGTAACTTATCTTACTGAGTATGTAGTGTAGCATACATTTTGTAATATCGTTAATGCAGGTTTAGAAAACGAAGTATGACGTAATACATGGTTAAGGCCCCTTCAAACAGAAAAAGTAGTAGAGCGTGAAATTAGCATTAAAATTTGATAGCGTGGTCATTGTTTTCGAAGTACTATGACAATGTATGAATTTGTAGTAGTTCTTGTTTTTCGTCAAAAATACCCGATCAACATACGACGTGAATTTCACGCTCAAATATGCTTTTTATTTTAACTAGGATATGCTAAAACACAATGCCTTGAATATGCAAATAGCTCCTAACAAATTTTCTTTAAAGAGACTGGTACGTGAATACTAACTTAAGTCTGACATGTATGTATTATGTAATATATAATCATTTTTACTATTAATTTCTATTTCTGTAATTTCATTGTGTACATATTATGTGTGAGTTTATGGATATGGATATTTAAAATGGATCCACAAAACGCTTATTCCTGTTTTTTTATATTTAATTCTGACTTCTTTATAGGGGCTATGAACACTGCTTCTGTAAAGGTGTTTAAACATCAGGATTAAATATTAAAAAACAAGAATAAATAGGTCGTGGGTCTATTATATTATTATAGGACTACTGGCAGAGAAATACCGCAAAGTATCAAGTCTCTCATTTGCTCTATTTGTTGCAATAAGGAATAAATAAATAAATCCCCTGTATAAATAGTGGAACAATGCAGTAAGATGATATATAAGTGAGCAATAGTGGGCTTATCGCTGAAAGAGACCTCTTTCAGCCAACCAAGGGTGTCTTAAAAACAGTAACAGTAGCAATACATAATTTTATGTAGTTATTACTACAGTTAATGATTGTATTTGCCCACCCACATTGTAATTGTTTTTGTTTGGTGTGGTTGACTATGATGTAATTTAGATGTGAGTGAATGGTCACTTGTAAATCAGGATACAGTTCCTAATTGTTTTAAAAATTATCCGATACCGAATGTAAGAGAATATTCCTGAGCAAAACATTAATGTGGCGCCTTGCCACAAAATATATGCTGCATTGATATATTTATTTAACAGACAAAACAAAAAGCACACTTAAAAACAGTAATGATTAACATCGCGCGTATCTACGTCCAATTACAATTGCACTTTCAACAATTAATTATTAAACAATACAATGATTGGACAACTTAAAGAAAAAAAACACTAACGGGGAAGAATAAAAAACCCTCCTAGGTAATTAGGTTGCAAAGGTGATAAAAGTGCGTTACGAAAACTATGGGTGCTACAATTAAGTATATAATAATAACAAAATAATAATAATAAAATAAAATAGAATAGCGGTTGAAATGGTCAAAAGAAAATGGAATTGGGCGGGACACATAGGGCGTAGAACGGATGGAAGATGGTGCTCGAGTGGAGGCCCGGAACTGGTCGTCGGAGTGTGGGCAGACAGCCGATGAGGTGGACCGACGACCTGGTCAAGGTTGCCGGAAAATTCTGGCAGAGGTAGGCCCAAAACAGGGAAGAATGGCGGGCAATGCAGGATGCCTACACTCAGCATTGGGTGGCGAAAGGCTGAAGAAGAAGAAGAAGAATTATAAAATGAAAATATAACTAATACAATAAATTGTAAATAAACTTTTTGTGTAATTCTTACTCAACTCATCTCAGATGACTTCATGGCTCGAAATGAATATTATATCATTCAAAACGATTTTAGATTCACCGTTCCAACCCCAATTTGCGGCTAATCTCTCATTTATTTCGTTTGTAGAATGAACACACACAGAGCGGTCGGCTTAGCCAAGTTAAATATTTATGTAGGCTTTTTTATGTGCTGCTATTATCATATATCCCCGCGGCAGTCGAGTCCTTTTAGCTACATCCCTCCCCATGTTTTGGGTTAAAATAGATTTTTTTCAATTTAATACAATTTCATTCCTGGAATCATAATATTTCAAAATAATAATAAGAAGAAAGTAGGTTTTTAATTTATTATGTACATAACAACTATTATACAGAAATAATTAAGTTAAAATTACTAAGTCTAAATCTAAAAACTAAAAACCTTAAAAATATAATATTATATCTAAAATATATTACTAATAGGAGTGTACTTTTAAAAACTAAGAAGAAAGTAGGTACTACTATTTTCAGTACCGGTTTTCGTACACAAACAGGAAGGCCGATATTTCCGGCCTCTTTGTTTAATTCATAAAATAAATGGTTTGGCAACGTAATCCGCTAGATACAAAAATAAATAAATCTATAACTTAATACAAGCAACTTAAAAATCGTTTTATATTATATACGTTTTGGTAGGTATTTCTGTCTTTTAATAAACAGTAAATAAACAAGCTGTTAATAAATTAACTTACAGGGATATCAGGCAATGGCTTTTAAAACAAGAGAAATAAATAATAATTCCTATTAAAATACGTTAACATCAAAGTAGATACCATAATTTTGATCGTTTTGAAGTCTTCCTCTCTTACTAAAATTATCAAACTTTGTACTCTTACCAAGCTTAAGATATTAATGTATAGCTTTCTGCTCTAAATAATATATCTTTAGATTATCACACATTACTTCTTACTTCTGCACGGCACATATGGAATTTACACATGATAGCGTTAAGTTTGAAATTCAATTGACGTACATTTTTAACGTAAGATAAAGTCCCGAAAAAACCAGATATCCATAAATATCTCTTGGGGCCTACAACAATGAAAGGAATTCAGGATTCCCTGGAATTCGCTTCCGGATTTTCGCGCGAGCATACCTTAGTATGTACAATGAGTGAAGTAATAGCATTTATGTAGGTAGCAAGGTTTAAATTACACTAACATAATGCATTCTTATCAAGTTAAAATTTTACATTAAAAAAGGAGACTATTTAATTTACAAATAAATTAAATTGTATCACATTGATACGATTAAATTATTAGTATCATCACAGTTTCTTATAAATAACTCAAATCATTGCAAAGATGAGCATATATTTATGATTCTGTGAAGAGAGTATAACTAACAAATTAATTGGTAAATTTATATTTACATATTGCCGAGTGTATATTTTGTGTGTTCAGGGTACATGCGTTAAGGGACAATGCAACAATACTGATACAACTTGCAACTGGTGCCCCGATGGTTACTGCAATAACAACACACATGTCTACACTAGAATGCTTGGAAAAGGTATTGTACATTTCTCATATTGCCTCTATTAACAATACGTTTCCCTAAGTTAGGTCAGCCTTGGCAAAGTTTAAACTGCCAGTGGAACGGTAATTCGTTTCGAGTACTTATATTATCTTTTAATAATCTATGTATTTTAGCGATTCACAAGCATAATTATCCACTTCTTATTTCAGCTTTAGTAACATATTATAATAATAATTCTAACATTTACACCAATTAGCGCTATAAGGCTTGTGGTATGGATACTAGAGTTACGGATAGACATACATAAATATAAGATACAAAGATTTGTAATGTACAAATAGTAACTCACATAAGTTGTGATATAAAGAACGAAATACTGTAAAAATAACATTTATACACATTTTACATAATTCCAATCATAGCTGAATAACTATTTAAAAAGCTAATTATGTTATATCAGGCGTAGATGGTCGTAATATCAATTTACTCTATGATACCGCAAACGGTCAAACTCTGAACTGTGAGAACGCATTTATAGCAATAAGTTACATTCCGTTTCACTAGATGGCGCTGAAGCAGTTTGAATTGCGCTATTGAGTTTTGTGCCGCGTAACCATATATCTTCAGCGTAGCTTTTCCATTTTTGTGTGATGTTATAACGCATTATGCGTCGTTGTTTTTAGATTTCCTTGTTTTTGGATAGTGTTCAGACGGATATATACACGTCTAGAATACTAAAACAACTTAAAAATATGCAGATCTGGTGCGATCGGACTTGTAAATCTAAATATTGTTTGACAAATAAATAAATTACGTATTAAATTAAAATAGTTTTAATTTATATATTATTATTTATATATTATTAGATCCCCTTAAGCTCTTAGCTTTATTGTGTAATGTTATAATAGGTACGTTATTACTCAAAAGGTTTAAATACATAAGACAATGATTGAATAAATTAAGGCTCATTTTTACGTACAAAACGTTTGAGCAAGATAAGCCGTTTTAGATAATCAAACTGAATTTTATCCCAATACCATTTGTAAGAGGGGCTATAATTATTATAATAACTTTTGAATTATATATAATATATCATAATGCATAAAATATGGCAGTACAATACAATATTTAATTGATAATATGTCATTTCTTAAGAAATGCTGTATTTTTATATCATGTATGATGCATATTATTTACCTTGTCTGTTTTTTATTTATTCTTTGCAATTTCTTTAATACCGAATACTATTATATTGATGTGATAGTGACTTTGATTAAGCATTGTGGTAGTATGTCTATTTTTTTTAAGATGTGAGATAAGGTATTTTTATTTGCGATAAATGTACATCGCTAAGATGGAAGGTGAGGTTGTAAAACTACATAATTTAGCTTACCATGTCAGCATACAAATATTGAATTAAATTAAAACTATAACATACATATAAGTTACATATTTCACATTATACAATAGATTTCTTAGTCATAAATTCGTCAATTATGTAAAAAGTATTTTCTTATAACCATTTTCGCAGTGACAACTTTAATTTAGTAAATGAAAGTTCTTTTATATGTACTGAGAGCCTACCATCATCTTTTAGCGCGATTCAAGTTCGATTGTCAAAGTGTGACACCGCTATACGCGGTCTATAGTGGCGTCTCTTTTTAACAGCTAAACTTGAATCGCTATAAGACGTGATGGTAGGGCCTCTGGTATTTTATTTTAAATCTTTATGCACATTGCGTAACAATTTTTTTGGTAACATGTGATTCTAGGAATACACTTTAATACAAGTATATGTGGGTTCCCAGTCCTATAGTAGTCCTTTGCTTCGGTAGACAATTCAAAATTCAATATTACAAAACCTATCTCCAGTATTTAAAAAGAAGCTAATGTCTATATGCCCAAAGTTTTAAAATACTGTCTGCATGATATGTCAGAATATTTTGTTTTGTCTTGTGTTACATATAAAAAAAAGTATTCCTTTTCGTTAGTAAAATACCCAAGTCAATTTTAATTTAATACTTTTAGGTTGGACCCGCATGACGGTTATTCCGCATGATGCTCACCAACTCTCAATTCACATAGCGACTCCTGTGGCCCTAAAACTCGCAACCCGAGAACGCAAGCGAGACAGACATATATTGGACTTGAGTAAACACAGCAAGCGATTCGAAATAGATAATTACCAAGACAGATACTTGAAATATGACCCGAATGTACCACAAAATTTGCAGATTGTGGAATTTGATAATAATGTCATTGACATTAAGGAAGGTGCTCGGTATGGTTGGGAAGGATTCGCCGTTGCTGCCGGGACTCTTCTGAGGTGGAAACTAACTGACAGTGACATCTATATTACTGCTGATTCGAAATTGCAAGCGGATTTGATGATTATGGTAAGTTACATTATGGTAGTTTTTACCACACCCAAAATTAAAATATTAAGGTGCATATTTCGTTCCTACATTTCCACGCCTTTTACATAAAACTTTTACCGTATAAACGATGTGACTCCTTTACTTTCCTAGCTACATACTAAATATATACAAATATGTATGATGCCCATTACAGTACCATTCAGAACTCCTTTTTTAACAACTTTTACGTTGTTAACTTATATTATAGTAATAAAATTATCTTTGACGGATGACTAAACCAATTTAATTGTTTTTCTCTTTATTTTGCTACAAAACAGTCACTACGATAATTACATAGAATTTTAACACATTACATTTTAGACAAAGTACAGAAAGTTACTTCAGAATTTCAGAAAATAATTTGATATGAAGCTAAGATAGGAAGCGGTAATACAAGAACAGTATCGAGAATACAAATATGCAATATATATAAGATTGCAAACAAATGAAATCAAATAAACCCAGAACATACACATGGATGAATTGGGTAGCTAATAAAAACCTAATGTGCCGCCAATAATAATTGTGTAGCAAGTTAAAAAACAAAACTTGGTATCAAAACAAATGAGACAAACCTAATTATCTGTTATTAGTGCATAATTCTTCCAATAATACGTCTTTTAAATTTCTCAACGAGACACCGAATAAAACTATATGGTTAAATTCCTTGTTGATTTTTTTCAATCCTGACGTTTCGTTTCGTTACAGAAGTCTTTTTATTCTTTTTGTTAAAAAAGTCTTTTCTTTCGTTCTCCCGGGAAAAAATGTATCATCATCACTATATAGTATAAAACAAAGTCGCTTTCTCTGTCCCTATATTCCTATGTATGCTTAAATCTTTAAAACTACGCAACGGATTTTGATGCGGATTTTTTTAATAGATAGAGTAATTCAAGAGGAAGGTTTATATGTATAATACATGCATAATATAGTAGAGCATTGCATCCGTGCGAAGCCCGGGCGGGTCGCTAGTTTATTATATACAAGTGAAACATTTTGTACATATTTTTCTAAGCGCACATATGTTTACATAAATATAAAAAGCGAGGAACGCTTAGTGGATAGAGTACTCGTCCTGTAATTTTGAAGGTTAAATAATCTTCGAAAAAGCTGGTTATCGGAGTAGTCACAAAAATATTATTCTAAGCTCTTCCATGCTACGAAAAGCAAAATAGGCATTTATTCGCGCCTGCATTTGCAGTCGTTACATTCCAATAAACTACTTTGCACCCGTGCGATGAACTATGACCCATTCTTACTTATGGCCACTAGAATATTTTCATCTATAGGGAAGACCAGTTGCCCAGCAGTAGGGAATTTTCTAATTGGTTAATAAAGATGTTCATAAATTGATGTGAAAAATTTTCCACTGTGCAAACGTAAAATATTACCAAATATTATGTGGAACTATTTTGATCTAACAAATTCCAAAATGTATAATTTAATAGGGTTTTAAATGTTTATTTTATGGAGTGCTACTTAGGAAAATTTAATATAAGGTTCAAATAAACGCGCAAAAGGGTTCCTTTTTATGTTTGAGGCAAGGCTTCCCAAAGAGATTACTGTTCTATTAGTGCCCGGACTCTAAGCAATCACTAAACCGTGCATAGCAACACACTAGGCTAAGGTTGAGCCGAAATGTGTGGCGGCCATGATGACGAATAGCGGATAAAAATAAAATAAAGAGGTATAAAATAAAGATTATAATATAAACATCCCTTTGAAATATAAAAGATCAGGTCCATATAGAAGGTGCTTGTTTATATTACGAATTAAATAGTAATAATAATAATATTTCTTACATTCACACCAATTAGCCTAGCCCAAAGTAAGCACCGTAAGGCTTGTGTTATGGATACTAGGGTAAAGGATATACATACATATATGATACATAGATATGTAATATTAATAGAAATATATATATGAACACCCATGACTCAGGTACAAATGCTGGTATTCATCACACAAACATTTGCCCCTTTCGGGACTCGAACCCAGGACCGTCGACGTCGACTTCGTAGACTTAATAGTTAGTAAAATACTGTTGTGATGTGTAAGCACACACGAGGAAAAGCGATAAGGTATGGAGAAGATATTTGTGTATTTAATTTTTATGTATATATATGGACCTTCAAGAAACTTCAAATTCATGAGACTACATATATAAATTATATTATTTTCTGGATTCATCATTCCAGATAAGTAACTTTTAAATACTCGAGATCAACCCAAAGAACGCAAGCTAAGCTTTCTTTACCCCATAACTTCAGAAATAACGCAAATATTAAATTTATTTCCAGAGCATTCCATAGCTGTAATAATTTCGTATAATGACCGCAACGATAGGTGTAATCATAGAATGAGCGCATTAAAATCTTAATTAGAATTATATAACTGTATGTTATGATGTCGTTTACGAAGCCCATAATATATACAATGTATAATGTGTATACTCAGTGTTATTGCTGCTGAGTATTAAGAGGTAACGAAGAAATTTGAAATTATAAATATAAATCTGACAACATCGTAAACGCTATTCTAAAACCACGTAAATTCAATTTTGGCATTACAAAATGTTACAAAGCTAGGGTAAAGTAAATATGATAGATAATCCTATTCTAATTATATTATGACAATACTTCGTGTGTGTGTTTGTTACCATATAGTCAGTAACAGCCTAAGAATAACATTCAAGAAGGCTAACAACTGTTAGCTATATGTGTAGTCGTAGAACTGAAACGTTAGCGCTATTCATTTCGGTACAGCGACATCTAGTGATAAGATAAAGTAGGTAATCAAAACCTTGTATTATGGAAATGGAAAATAACAACACTACCACAACACCCAGACCCGTGCCACCGCCGTCAACGTGAGCACACACGGAGTTTAGCTTTATGAAGCGAAGCATCCGGTGATGAGGGTTGCCCTAAATTATTCACAGGGCTTTCAACTCACCGCTAAAGTTAATTGGGAACTGCGACTTTACATCTCATTTCCTTTTACGCATTTTATTCAAAAAGACTCTTTTTATAAGGCACTCATTCCATCTATTTTCGTTATGTTGTTTTATTAATATTTGAATACGAATGCTATTTCTTAGAACTCAGTTTTAAATGCGCGACTTCATTATGCGAGTTATCTCCGATAGGAGTTACCATGCTCCAAGTTGTGTTGTCCAATCTTTGAATCTCGTACAATCAACAACGTAATTTAGCTAGCTGGATATATTTACTGTTTTTAAGAGCATGTTACAGTAGTCTGGCGGCTAGAATTTAACTACCAAGTTGTAATTGAACCAGTCCAGGAGACGATGACTTGCTGCATGTGTATAATACTCACGAAAAGAAAAGCATATCCGGAACAGCGCAAAGTAGGCGGCTATCGCTAGTGAGCTGGCTACAGTGGGTCTCCTTCCCATGCGTAATTTATCAAACTTTGTCTCATTATTTATACTTACAAGAGTTATCTGAAGTTAATGGTTAACCAACGCATGAGATTATTGCCATCAGCGTAAAAGGGACTTTATAAACTAACTTATAAGCTTCCCTTTTGCAAGGTAAACCTATAAGCCTATAGCCGAGAGACCTATAAATGTCATTGATATTTTCGTTATTACTATATCTATGATATATTTTCTAAAATCCAAATTAGTTCATTAATTCATTGTGCCGGCGATCCTATATTTAATATTACTACTATAACAATTAATATATTAATTAAAAAGTTAGCGGGCGTTGAAATATTTTCAAGTAAGTGATCAAAATACGCCCCTTGTTTGAACGTAAACAATAAATTATCTAAAGGGAATGCGGCCTTCCCTTTGAAGAAAACTTAATTAATTAATTCAAGTTTCTTTTGCAATAGTTCTCTGGCTTACTCAATATCGATACCAAAATGGATGATACTAGATCTTCTTTGTGATCTGAAACTATAATTTTAATGATGCTTCATAAATTACAACCATTGTAAACAAAGGAGAAAGATATATTAAATACTAAATAATTTTTAACGTTATGACTTTTATATATGTACTTTAAATAAATATGCATTGTTATGTTAGAATTTGTTTCTATGGAATTAATCGCCAAGTAAATCGCACCAGTCCTATCTATTCTGAGGTTTTCGTATTACATTTTTCAATTTTTCTATTATTTCCTGAATGTAGTATTATTAATAAAATGTTTAGTATTGTATTATGAAATTAAAATAAACAGATAAATTATTTAGATAGAAAAATACTGGAAAAAAATCGACTCGGCTCACAAATGAATTCTCAGGCGGGAATCGAACCCGCAACCTTTGGAAGCTCTCCCAATTGAGCTACCGAGCCTTGTGAAAACCCGTCAAAATTTTCCAGTACCTTTCTAACTTTTACGCTGTAGGCCAGCGTTGTCTCATCAATGAGAGGAACATCCTCTCATATTCGAAAGAAACATTTTTACAAATGTTATAGGCTATCGATTAAGATGAAACAGCCATTTCGTTTTATAATTTTATATTTCGTGCATTTTTTCAATGCTATCTTATTAAATAAATTATTTTCATAGAAAAATTACGATGGGTGGTCACAAGGCTCGGTAGCTCAATTGAGAGAGCATTTGACCGGACTTCCAAAGGTTGCGGGTTCGATTCCCGCCTGAAAATTCACTTGGGAGCTGAGTCGATTTTTTCAGTATTTTTCTATTAAAATAATTTATCTTATAAGATAGCATATCAAATTATAAAAATTAAATAAACAGATTTCACAATGTCCCGTGATTGCTGCCCAGTTATGGGTTAAATACACTACTTATATTTGTGTACATTGTAATCTCTGTTTAGTTTATCAATAATATATTGGATTACGTGAACCCGAATGAATAAGAAATTAATCAATCATAGCAAATTTTCAGCTTTTAAAGACAGATTGGAGATAATATTTTTATAGTCATCCATCCGTTTATTGACCTTTGTAAAAGTTGAAATGCGTAATTGAGCACGCCTTAGTTAAGTATAAAATATCTCTAGTTGATGATGTCTTTCAGGCTGTACCTGAGCACCCCGTGCCCAACGGAGATTTGATGAGCGTAGTAGTCTCAGTAAACCACAGCACGCCAGCTAGCCGTTCCAGACCTATGGAATACAGGTAAAACTACTTATCATAAATCATGCGTTAGTGTGATTATTTGGAAAATAACTTTAACTTGCTGCGTTATATGGTTGGCGTGGTCGATTATTGGAATAAATAAAAAACTGTATAATTGCTAACACAATCTCCTTTCGAAATTTATGTTAGACTTATAGACAAACGTAATAAAATGTATAAGATAATACGTCTTATTTGTTATATTTCAATTTGCAATGACAAATTAAACAATGCGTTGCTTTGTAAAACAGAGAAATGACATTTAAAGTTAATTTGTCGATGTTTTTCTATTAAGCAAACTAAATTATTCTTTTTTAATATTTCAATCACTGTAATGACAGCCAAATGAGTTCCCAGTTCATGAGCCAATTGAGTCAAAACCAATAATGCTGTTTTACTCATCTTCACTGGATGGCGCCATCTATTGGACCAACTATAACAATACGTTAATGAAATTTGAAAAGCGCGCTATAATCAAATATTAAGGAATCCTAGGCCCGTCTAGGTATTTCCTTTACAAATGTATGCACTTGAACACCAAGTGAGTCAAGCCATGGATGTATAGACACATTGTGATAGAAAAAAGAAGTCCAAGCGATAGAGTTCAATACGCGTTGCGTCAAATAAAAGTGTTTTCTAGTCCTGCTTTATTTTTGTAAGCTAACAATTCAACGCTTGAAGAACAGTTGCATACAGAATCGCAGCAACTATGTCCAAACAGCAATTAACGTTAATCGCAACGCTCATTCATGAATTCCGTTCGTGACCATGATAGCACGCTTTGGTAACTACGGAAAACGGTTGAGTGTTGCACTGCAATAAATGTAATTCCAATTCTAAATCTGCCCCCTGCTCTAACATTCTCCTAACTCCTTTGTTTATTGTAAAAGTCCTCGACTAACTTTAACTTTAACACTCGGAGTTCAGTTTGGTAAAAAATACGAACTACACTCCATTACAATGTTAGAGACAACTTATTCTTGCAAATCTGTGACATAATACATATACAAGTTTAACCCATAGTCAATGCCTACTCTTTCTCTACCTTATGGCTCTGGTCCTGTCCTAAAGCTTTGCTAACTTTATCTCTGACATTAGCCAAAACAATAAGACACAGTCGCATAAACACACAATTCCGATGCAGTTTTAGAATAGCTTATCTCCAATACTTTAACAAGTGAGCGAATGTATATTAAAAAAAACAATAAAAAAGCACATATATACAAATATTTCATAAAAATTAGTTTCATTCATAATGATAGAAAAAGACAGTATTTTAAAATTATAATAGTTATTAAAATGTACTAACAATTCTCATAATAATAGATTTAAAAAATACAAGATTTTATCGAATATGAATGAAATAGTTAACAAAATAAACCACCCTGTCATTGTAAAATGGATTTAAATACATATTTGTAACAAATGTAACAAACTTGTAATAAATCTGTTGTCCTAAGACATACAAACATCTTCGTTATAAGGGGTCCGCTACTTTAAGAAGTTTGGAGACAGTTATTTACTCTCTGAGACTTACTTTGAAATTCTTAAAGCCATTAAAGTTATTATTTTTCAGGTTATGTCATTATTAGTAAGTGAATCTGGATATATATCATTACTAGCGACCCGCCCCGGCTTCGCACGGATGCAATGCTCTTCTGTATTATGCATGTATTATACATATAAACCTTCCTCTTGAATTACTCTATCCATTAAAAAAAACCGCATCAAAATCCCTTGCGTAGATTTAAAGATTTAAGCATACATAGGGATATAGGGACAGAGAAAGCGACTTTGTTTTATACTATGAGTGATAAGTAAGTGAATAAAAAATAGAGGTAAAATTCTTTGCAAAGGTAGAGTTGTCTTTATGAGAGATCTCTTCCAGTCAACCCAGATTATTTATGGTTGGTCAAACAATTGTAAAAAAAGTGCAAACAAACAGTCGAGGAATATCGATGTTTAATTAAGCATGTTATACGGAAATAAACATATAAACTCATAAATACAATATAAAAATATTAATACAACAAATATACCTAATTAACTAACTAAGTTGGCACAGCGACCCAGAGTGTATCTTGATCTTGACCTCCAATAATAAGAGCTTCCACCTGGATCTGTCCCCCCACCTCCTGCCAGTCATCTGCGTGGTACTCGTGTTTCAACCTCGTTTCCCTTGCGGTACCTGGGACGGCCAACTGGCAGACGACCACTTTGCACGAGTTCCAAGCAGATGACCGGTAGAAAGTGTCGCCCAACTAGTAAAGTGATGATAAAACAATAGTATATTATGACTAAATTTTTATAATAACGTCAAATTTAAGCAAAATTTATTACTTGACGTTTTATAAATGTCATTGACACAGCATTAAAGATTGAATTCAATTTGATTATAATGTAAAATCATATAAACGTATCATATAAATGTTAAAATAGGCATCTACGTGAGTACTGAGATATATCATATTTAATTCAATATCCATTATGGAAGTTTGATTTGATTTCATAATGCTGTAGTTTGGCAACAAAACCAAATTTAAAAAAAAAAGTATATAAATACCTAATATAGCGACAAAACTGCGATATTTATGATCTTTAGGTCAATTGGGAGAGCATTGGACCGGATATCAAATGATGCGGGTTCGATTCCCGCCTGAGAATTTATTTGTGAGCCAAGTCGACTTTATCTAGTATTTATTAATTATAAATATTTTTTTCTTTTTACGCATTATAGATGCATTTCTCACTTAATGATTCTCAACAGCGTAGGTAATCCGAAAAGATTTTTCATTTTATACACCATAACGCAATAGTGTCGTTAACAATGGCAAAATATCACAACCTATGCGTTATTTGGCTTTAACAAAATGTGAGATTGCCAGGGACATTTCGATTAATTCAAACCGAAGTCTTCTAGAAAAACGTCAACATTCTGTTATACCCCATGTAATATTTCAATGTTAGATTATAACTATTTATAAAAGCTCAATTTTACTTTTTTTTACATACCATCGTTATAACCCCTTCAAAAGTAAATATACCTAATTTATTGTATTGAATTGGCACTTTAAAGTCTCATATTGTTACAATTATTTGTATAATTAAGTATGTTAAACTTTTATCAAATAAATACTACAGAACTATAAAGCATTTGGGTTTCGACTACTTTACATGAAACCCTAAAACAGGCAAGAAAGGCATAATACTGCTGATAAGCTATAAGGGAGAAAAAAGTTGATAAATGAATTCATGTGTTAAAAGGGGGCGTTTGAAATTCTTCAAAAATCTAATTGTGTTTGTCAGTAAAGAAATTTTAGCAATTGTTTCGTATCCTTGCTTGAAACTCAACATTTTCTTTTTTCATACCGATTGAATGCTAATGTAATAATCCATAGTGTAGTTCAAAAATCCACACATCGTCCTTATACTGTTTTATAATGAACGACACTTAGTAGATGCTACTCTAAACCCAATCTATCATACAAGCGTCATCAGTATGCTAACTGTGAAGTGAATCCCTCGCACAAGATGTTTACAAACAGCGCTACTATGATGAATTAATCATAGAAATACTTCCTTATAACAACTACCCGTTTCGTTCCTCCATCCTCTCGAGGTGGCAGAGTTATTTCAATATAATACCCTATATGCCGTCCATTCCGTAAAACTGTTTTTATTACCAGCTCCCCTGTTTCTCGATATTGCAAACTTATCAATAAATATAAAAACGCATTTGATATTCACTTTGGCTCACTACTATAGGTATCCGTAATATCGTTGTTGATAAACGTAGTCGCTGTTCAAATTAATTTAATTTTCTCTTCTTTTCATTTTATTGCATATGCTATTTACATATATTTGTTTCATGAATTTAGTTTTAGGTTTAAGAATTAATTGTTTACGAATGTAATATGTACTCAAATGTTGGTAAATCAATAAAGTGAAAGAAACCATAACGAAATAATACAAATAATATGATCCTATTATAGTAATAAATTCAGAAAATCTTATACGATTTGCAATACTCTTCAGACATTTAAGAGATCTGTGACACATGTGTCAATACTTCACGAGCCAGACTTCTTAGAATATCATAAGAAGATTTTCAATAAAATCTCTATTTATATAACATCAAAGTTCAAGTTTTATCGACGATATTCCGGGCATAATTGAATTATTCTCTTCCTAAATTCTTTTAAATTATCAAATAAAAGGTTGGGCTCTTGTAGAGTGGCAGAAAATAATGGAACATCCTGCTATGTAGTGAAAAGATTTTAAATATCAAAGAACAACAAACACAATTATCGACTATGCTTGCCCGCTCTTTGTCTCAAGTCATTTCTGTTATCGTAACGATCAACGAATCATAAATCATAAATAAACTAGGCGATGCAGTCGCTAAGCATAAAGCTACGCTAGCACCATATATTGGAGCGGAGCGTAATACCTAAAAAATGAAAAAAAAAATTTTTCGATGGGAATTTTTGCGAATTTCAAAATACGGGCTCCGTCACAATCTGGTCCTAATCCTGTTCATTTGATTCCACCCAAAAAATAATAAAATCGGTTAAGAACTCGGGAAGTTATGGCGTAACAGACATTGCGCCATTGAAGCTGATCTATGGGAGCTTCGCTCACTTCGTTCGCTCCGCTCCAATAAATAAACTTAATCCCAAAAAATAATAAAATTATAATATGACTAGCTGACCCGGTAACGCGCTGCTATGGTAACGCGTTGCTATGGTAACGCGTTGCTATGGTAACGTTATTGATACGATGGAAAAGAGCGGACAGACACACACGAACAACAAATTTGTGTTCTTAGATTATAGATTTCTCGCAATGTCTAATATCCGTACCATTTGTTTTGTTTTTAATATCCTGTAGGTAGGCAGAAATACATGTTGTGATACATAATGTTATATGTTATGTAAATTCTGTTGTCGTTGTGCAGATTTGCTGAAACAAATACAACTTTTTATCAGATTTGAGAAAAAGTTTCTTATTCTTTCGTGTTCGACATTGTTCTCTATCTGACTTATTATAACAAGGAGAGTTTTCTTAATGCCATTATTTGAGCTGTTCTAATGTGTCCGTGTCATGTGAAAAGGGGCTGTCCTTACCAGTCTGGGCAAGTTCCCAGGACCCACTATACATCGTATCTCAAGTTTAGCCGACCCCTATATTTTGTAAACATATTATGATCTTCAATGACCAAAAGTTTAGTATTACTGTCGTACTCACCTTAGAAACGTATGTTTTATAAAGAAACTAGCTGACCCGGCAAACGTTGTTTTGCCATGTATACAAATTATTTCTAGGAAAAGTTTTTAATAATAAATAAAAAATAGGGGTTGATCGTAGAGGGGTGAAAATTTAGGGTTGTATGTATTTTTGTATCATAAAATATAAAAACATGTTGTCCGATTCTTCACCCTAGCCGATATGTACGCTAAGATTCACGAAAATCGGTCGAGCCGTTTCGGAGTAGTTCAATTACGCACACCTTGACACGAGAATTTTATATATTAGATTAAAAAATTCCTTGTCTTCTCCTTTTGATTGTTGCTAATAAAACAGCCCTCTCTCATTTCTAAAAAGTACGATGCTATCAATTATTTAAACATGGCTCTGAGTAACATTTGCAGAAATATTTTACTCAACTGCAATTTGGAGAGCCTGAGAATTCACTTGTGAGCAGAGTCGATTTTGTCCAGTATTTTTCCAATAAAATAACTTATTTTATAAGATGGCATTGAAAAAATCCTTTACTGTCTACAAGGAAATTCTTTATTTTTTAAATTATATTTAATTGAAATTTTTGTTGACAATTAATTATACCTCCCTTAGATAATAACCACGGTAAAAAAGAATATATGTCCAATTAGGCTACAGTATAAAAGCTATAAGTCGTAAGAGTCGCGCTGCATAATAGATGGCTTAAATGAAAGGAAACAGATGTTCTTGTTAGTAAGTTAACAGCTGACAATAGGTTGTCAGAGTATTCCGAGTTAACACGTCACACACTTTACGAGCATAAGCTACAATTCGGAATACTCCGCCCCAACATCATTTTACTTTGAAGCCTTTTAATAAAGTAGAAAGTATTTCAGAACAGCTTCAGTATATCAAAATGTCATTTAAAGAATATTTACAATCCCTTAAGGATTATTAATATTCCCCTGAATCCTTTTTTGTAAGCTAAATGGTTGTTTCGGGTGGGTCTAATTAGTGCAATGGCGATATCTCAACCGATAGCCTACGCTTTAAAACTACTAATTAAATTTAAAAACATAGAAACGGTTAATTAATTAATTTATAATTTATTTAAAAAGCATTTGCTTTTAACTACAACAGGCAGGTTTCTTGCTAATAGCTTTTTCTACCTTAACCTTTGAGAAAAAACGCTATATTCAAAAGACATAGATTCAGATATCCATTTTTATTAGAAAACTTTTGCACTCCGCTAACCAACCAACTAACATTCCAACTTTTATAATTTTGTTTTTATTAAAACTATAATCGGTATCTATACTCGAACCATATCGTTTCACTATCCGAGCAAGTACTAATCCAATTGAGCTACCAAGACATTGACAGACTCCTAGAGTTTTTCCAGTTGTTTCTTAAGTTGTAGCCAGCGATAACTCTTCATGCTTGAGGAAGTAATGGTTTTAAAAGTGTCCAATGATCGATCGATCGATCAAAAGAAACAGCTATGTCATTTTTATATTATTTGTTATGTAAACATTAAAGGTAAGATTTTTATATCTTAAGCAATAATCATTAGAAAACATCAAATTATCTCTGGCCCCGCCTGTCTCTTTTTGAAATTGAAATAATTTGTATATAAAAAGAATAAGAGAATGTAAAATAAAGAGACTGGATCAGAGAAATGAGAGAGAATGTAATCAAATCACAAATCAGCGTGATTTTAATCCGATATTTATTTAAAATTAATGTTGGCGGCAAATTATACAGGTGGTCAACAGAACGTGGTCCGTGCTCCGTATCATGTGGTGGAGGTATGAGGCTGGTCAGGCCACGGTGCCCACATGGACAACAACGATGTGCTCCTAACCGTTACGAACGATGTAACACACACAGGTAATTTAAACTACACTCGCGAGCAACCAAATCGACTCAAACCCTCATTCTGCTTACAAACTTTGTATTTACGTAAAGTATACAAGGTATTTATAAAAAAAGACTGTCATTAGAAAGCTCAATATACAAGCTTTCATAAAACACTAATATTGTTTTTTTTTTTAAAATCTAACGCATTCATTTTTACATCAATAGCACTATGAGTCGTTTTGCTCATTACGCTATCCGCGACTTGCGCTAACTGCCAACCCTATAAAAGCTCTCGCAACCGGCACACCTTAACAGTCGCTTATCACAAGTTGACATGTACACATCTCCGAGAATTGCAATCATTTTTTCCACGTTACCATGGATACCACACCTGAAGAAGCCGCTCAAGTTGTTGCCTTGTTGGAACAAGGACTTAGCCAGCGAGTAGTCGCTGCCCAGCTTCGCTTGAGCCAGTCTGCTGTGTCCCGGGTCTACAGACGATTTCGAGAGACCGGTGCCTTCAATCGAAGACCAAGAACCAGCCGCCACCGGTGTACTTCTGACAGAGACGACCGTTTCATTGTCTCAACATCGCTGCGCAATCGGCATCTGACGAGTGTTGATGTTCAACAAGAACTCAGGCACGTTCGTGGTGTAGCTGTAAGCGAGTGGACAATAAGAAGACGACTGAGAGCAGCCAATCTCACTCCAAAAAGGGCTGCGACGGGGCCCAAATTGACTGCAGCCCACCGACAAGCGCGTCTTCAGTTTGCTCGAGAGCATGTCAATTGGACCATTGCCCAATGGCAGTCGGTTCTCTTTACTGACGAGTGCAGAATGTGTCTGCATGGCAACGACAGAAGAGGCCGAGTCTACAGGCGTCCGGGCGAACGATTTGCCCAATGCTGTTTCGCTGAAACAGTAGCATATGGCGGTGGTTCCTGTATGATGTGGGCCGGCATCTCTTTAGAGGGAAAGACGGAGCTCGTTTTCGTGCCTGGTGGAGGCCGAGGAGGCGGGCTTACAGCTGATCGGTACATCACCGATATTCTCCTGGAACACGTTGTTCCCTATGAAGGATTTGTCGGCGAGGACTTCGTCTTAATGCACGACAATGCTCGTTGTCATACAGCGCGCATTACCCAGCAGTTTTTGGATGAAGTCCAGATGCGTACAATGGACTGGCCTGCGCTCAGTCCAGACTTGAATCCGATCGAGCATTTATGGGACCAGTTAAAACGAAGAGTACGAGCCAGAAATCAAGCCCCTTCGAAGGTGGAAGAGTTGAAGGCAGCATTGTTGGAAGAGTGGGTTAACATACCTCAAGAGGACGTCAAAAAGTTGATCAGATCAATGAAGAATCAACTTCAAGCGGTGATTTAGATATCATTAATTACAAAGATAATGAACGGATATTGATAATGGTGATATCTTATTAAAGCTGCAGTTTGGAGCTTTCAGATGATATATAGTTTTTAAAAATATCTCCTATAACTTTCTTGAAAACAGAGTCTATACTCAGAGTTAGGGCTTGAGTCGATTTGGTTGCTCGCGAGTGTAGTTGTAAGACGGTTAGTACATAAAGGGATTAAATAACAAGGAACAAATGTAAAGCTGAAATATTGGAGTTATAAGAGAGTTATTGGTTTACTCATTTTTATTTTGAAGTGTTGTTTTATTATTTTCTATGCCTGTTCAATGACAATCTTAAGGAGTAAACTCCAGTCGTACGTCGGAAATGACACAAACATTTTTTCTTAATTAATGACAATAACTTAAAAAAATAGTTTCAGATATAAAATACAACAGATCCCACTTGAGGCCTGGAAGGGGGAGTTGTTTTTTACACACGTATTTTATATCTTATACAAATATTGCATTGTGAATGCAATAAATTAAATAAAACCAAAACAGTTTCAGTAAAAGTTATAATTGTCACCAATCAAGAAAAAGAGTTGCCTATGAAACTATCTATATTTTTTTCCAAATGATAGCGTCGATATAGTAGATAATGCATCTCTCGCTCTTCGATTCCGACCAAACCTTTCATACAACCTCGTCGGTTAAGGGTGCTTTTGATCTGACCTTTTAACCTTCAGGACATTTTTATTTGATAACTGAAAGTTCGCCTTGGTCTGCCTTTAACGACTTACACATGCACATTTTATTAATAGGGTTAAATAATGAAAATTTCGCAACAGTTATACTAGCAAGTTGTCCCGGCCACGCGTTGCTGTGTTATAAAATGAAAGTTGGAACAAATCCAGCGAACTGAAAAAAGTCATTAAAATCGGTTCAGTAGTTTTGGATTTCATTGCAGTCAAACACTGTGACACAGATAGATCAAAGTTCAAAATGATAGTATATTTAGCATAATAAAATTATTAATTCATGTAATAACGAACAGATTAAATCAATATCATCTTTTAGTTACCCATCATGTGATTGAATATATAGGGAAACGGTTCTTATAAGTAATGGATCTATTTATATGTCACTTGAGTATTGTAAAGCAGATGAGATATCGCTAAGCAAAATGATTTGTGTATAAGCCACGCCAAATCCATCAGGGTTTCCTTGGTGTTTGCAGCTCGACTGATTTATTCCATTTCTAATCTCCAATGATAAGTATTTCTCAAATTACCAAGATGATGGGATTATGCAAATCGGTAGAAGCAAAATGCGCCGATCGAAGAAAAAGATTGATGTTGTTATAAATTAGCTTGTTAGCAGAACTTTTACAAACAAAAGTAAACAACAATTCAGCAGCATGAAAAATGGCTAATATTTAAATGCCATCCAAAGGAGAAAAATTTCAATTTTTCTTTGAAATTTTTCTAGATTGTTTTTAGTGATTGGCCTACAAATGATGTTACGCTGTTCAAGAAAGGTCAATTGACCGCTATGATCAAAGTTAACATCATTTATTATAGATTTGTTAATTACTTGAATATTACAAATAATATAATCTAAGCATGTAGCTGATGTAGGTGTGATTTTCATAGGTTCGAAATAAGTATTTGCCAAATAAAATGATTTAAATAAGTTTTACTTTGTTAAAATGTTTATTATCACACACAACCACTTCCTTAGCCTTTTTATCAACCAGCTTAAACACATCTTCCATAGAGGAGTTAAACAGAAGATAGTCCCCCGAGGCGGGCCGGTATACACATATCATGACGAAGTTATCAAGTGACACACATGAGAGTTCAATTGACCTTTTAAAAGAGAGTGCTACAATATTTATTCTTTACTTAAATTTAAGTTCATTTTTCAAAATTATTAGCAAACTTCCTCGGTTAGCAGACTTTCTACTAAATGAACTTACAATGACAATCTGAATGGGCAATTAATTCATAATTTTTGAGACAGTACTAAATAGACAGACACATAAAATATCAACGTATTTAGATATAAACTATATTCTAAATCTTTGCCAGAAAAGCCTTGTATATTTTGGTGAACAATAGTGAAATAATTAGACTTCTTTTGTCATTGCAGCGCTAGAGAGTTTCTCTGTTGTCTTTTGACTTAAATTAAATTATAAACAAACTCCAAAGTCTGACTTAACAAGTCTTCGCCTTCATTTTACTCAATAAAAGCAGTAGTGGTAGCCAAGTTCTTAGCTATATGATGAAAATAAAATAATAATAGTTTTACTGTACTAAAACTATCATAGAATAAGCGATAGTTTATTAACTTTGGTAAACAGAGATATATAAATATATATTTCTTACAATTCCACGCTAATCGTACATTTCAAGAAAATCACTCAGGATGTCTGAGTTTCTCAATGGTTTACCTTAGTCATCCTGTGATCACGATTCCTGTAAAGGAGTTGAAATATCAGGATTACATTTGAAAAACAAGAATACACGCGTCATTTATCCGTTAAAAGTGTTTTAATATCAATATATCATTTAATTATATGTATACTTGATCTTGCCGTGTAGTGCCGGCCTAGAATAGCACAACTCCCCTCTCATCCCGTGGGTGTCGTAAGAGCCGACTTAGGGAAACCTCACCTAAAGAGATTGGCAGCAGCATCTCTTTATGCGTACGGGTCATACTGCGATCGCCAACCCGCCTGCCAAGCGTGGCGATAATGGCAAAACCCCTTATGGATAGACACACAAAGAAACGGCCCCTAGTCCCCGGCAGCCAAACCATTCCTAGCTACGGTAGCGGCTACGGTAACGGTGCGGCAGGGGGTGCGAAGAATCCCCGGATAGGTTGCGGCTACCAACACCGACGACTGGACCTTGCAACTTATAACACGCGCACATTGAGGACCGACGCGAAAATTACAGAGTTGGAAGAAGTTATCGGCAAGTTACACTGGGACGTCATCGGGTTGTCTGAAGTCCGAAGAGAGGGAGAGGACACGATAATTTTGAACTCCGGTAACTTGCAGTACTTCCGGGAGGGCGACCAACTGTCCGTGGGTAGTGTCGGGTTTATCGTCCACAAGTCCCTCGTCAACAACGTGCTATCCATCGGTAGTGTTTCTAGCAGAGTGGCATACTTGGTACTCAGAATATCATCAATATTCGTTGACGGTCATCCAGGTATACGCTCCAACCTTGAAACACGACGATGACGAAGTGGAGGCTATTTATGAGGAGATTTCTAGGGCCATACATAGTCACAAATCCCACTACACGGTTGTGATGGGGGACTTCAATGCAAAGTTGGGGAAGCGCTGCGGTGACGAGTTGAGAGTGGGGCAATTTGGATTTGGGGAACGGAACGACAGAGGCCAGATGCTGGCGGACTTTATGGAGAGGGAGAACCTCTATATGATGAACTCCTTCTTCAGGAAGCCCGTAACTCGCAAATGGACCTGGATAAGTCCCGACGGCAAGGTCAAAAATGAGATCGATTTTATCATATCAACGAGGAAGCAAATATTCAATGACGTCTCTGTGATCAACGCTGTTAAGACAGGGAGCGATCACTGACTGGTAAGAGGCACATTGAATATCAACGTGAAGCTTGAAAGATCGCGACTGATAAAATCTACGCTTCGACCAGTGCCGACCCAGATTCAAAACCCCGAGCGCTTTCAGCTCGAGCTCCAGAACCGCTTCGAGACCCTTGATAACAGCAAAGATGTGGACGATCTGAACGACCTGGTGGTGGATGCTGTCCGTACGGTAGGGCAAAATACTTCAAAACCCACCGTCCCAAATTGAAGAAACTCTCCGCACATACACTCGAACTCATGGATAAGAGACATGAAATGAGACTGCAAGACTCAGCGGATGCCCTACGTTATAGACAGCTTAATAGACAGATCTCGAAGTCCCTGACGAGCGACCTTCGCCAATTTAATACCGAGCGTATTAAAGAGGCCATAGAGCGGAACAAAGGCTCCAAAGTGTTCGCTAGAGATCTGTCTATTGGGCAAAGTCAACTGACGAGGCTGAAAACTGAGGACGGCAGTATCATTTCATCGACTCCTGTAATCCTGAGAGAGATTGAGAGTTTCTAGAGGCAGCTGTATTCCAGTATTACACCAGGCCAAAGCAGAGCTCGAGATCCTAGAGCCAAGCTTACCCGACACTATACCGAAGATATCCCGGACGTCAGCCTGTACGAGATTAGAATGGCCCTCAAACAGCTAAAGAACAACAAGGCGGCGGGAGATGACGGAATTACAACAGAGCTTCTGAGAGCGGGCGGCACGCCGGTACTTAAAGTTCTCCAGAAGCTCTTCAATTCTGTCATCGTCCAGGGCAAAACGCCGAAGGCATGGAGCAGAAGCGGGGTGATTTTGTTCTTCAAAAAGGGCGATAAAACCCTACTGAAGAACTACAGATCCATCTCGCTTCTGAGCCATGTCTAGAAGCTGTTTTCGAGGGCCATTACGAATCGTCTTGCTCGCAGGTTTGACGACTTCCAACCTCCCGAACAAGCCGGTTTCCGAAAAGGCTTTAGCACCATAGACCACATTCATACGCTGCGGCAGGTTATACAGAAGACCGAAGAGTATAATCGGCCACCTTGCTTGGCATTTGTGGAATATGAGAAGGCCTTTGATTCGATCGAGACTTGGGCGGTGTTGCAGTCTCTCCAGAGGTGCCAAGTGGACTACAGGTATATCGAAGTGTTAAGGTGCCTGTACTAAAACGCGACCATGTCGGTCCGAGTACAGAGCCAGAGCTCTAATCCTATCCAACTACAGCGAGGAGTGAGACAGGGAGACGTTATCTCTCCGATACTGTTCACTGCTGCGTTGGAGAATATTTTTAAGCTTCTGGACTGGAATGGACTTGGCATCAACATCAACGGCGAGTACCTGACGTATCTTCGGTTTGCCGATGATGTGGTCCTAATGGCTGAGACCTGGGAAGACCTGAGCACCATGCTCGAAGATCTCAGGAACGCATCCCAACGAGTGGGTCTTAAGATGAACATGGACAAGACGAAAATTATGTCCAACGCCCATGTTACACCCGCTCGAGTAAATGTTGGGAACGTTACACTCGAAGTTGTTGACCACTATGTTTACCTAGGACATACAATACAGTTAGGAAAGTTCAACTTCGAGAAAGAGATCTCTCGTCGAATCCAACTCGGGTGGGCAGCGTTCCAAAATACCTCAGTGCCTTAAGACGAAAGTCTTTAACCAGTGTGTGTTGCCAGTGATGACTTATGGCAGTGAAACGTGGTCGTTCACTATGGGTCTTGTAAGAAGGCTCAAAGTTGCCCAGCGGGCAATGGAGAGAGCTATGCTTGGTGTTTCCCTACGCGATCGAATCAGAAATGAGGAGATCCGTAGGAGAACAAAAACCGCCGACATAGCTCAAAGAATTGCGAAGCTGAAATGGCAATGGGCAGGACACATAGCAAGGAGAACCGATAGCCGTTGGGGCGGAAAGGTTCTCGAATGGCGACCGCGTGCCGGACGACGCTCAGTGGGTAGGCCCGCTACAAGGTGGACCGACGATCTGGTTAAGGTCGCGGGAAAACGCTGGATGCGGGCAGCACAGGACCGATCGTTGTGGAGATCCTTGGGGGAGGCCTATGTCCAGCAGTGGGCGTCGTACGGCTGATATGATGATGATGATGATGATGATGATACTTGATCGTTTGAGACCCATACCCATACCCCAGACACAAGTCATACGGACACAGCAATCGGCTCAGTTATCTTAACGTTTTATCCTTGCATGGCCTCTTGCCTGGCCACACCTTCTCTACTAGAGATCATATTATACTAAACTAAAGACCAATTCTAGTCGCAATTTTGTTGCTGTTTTAAATATCACCATTACGGATCATAATCTTGTTTTGGTCAAATTTTCTACAGCATTTCACAAGGATATTCCCTCTTAGTACAAAACTGTCACAAAACATACTGAGAGGAAACTCACTCTCTCTTTTTATTAGCTTCCTTCGTGACAGAACTCAAGCTGTAAAAATTAACAGATATATCAGTGATGAAGAAGCAATTAAATATGGTGTCACACAGGGGAAAGTCCTTGGCCCAATGTTCTATTTAATCTACATCAATGAATTATGCAATTTGCGAGACGTCGGTCGATGACGCTGCTTTTATATTTAGTGCCAAGACTTGGAGTTCTATTCATGGGGTGGCTGCCCTTGGCTCGGTACGTGTGTCGAATTGGCTGAGGGAAAACCTTTTCACATGAAATATCCAAAAAGCAAACTATATTTGCTTTCCTCCCTATAAATCATCACAGCCAAGTAATAACTTACGCATACAAATCAATTAATAGTTGCTCAAATCCCGAAAACACTTCCGTGTGTTATAAATAAAGGGAACCAAATAAAATACCTCGGTATTATGGTTGCTCAGAGGCTGAATTGGCACTCACAGCTGGAATCTGTCATAAACCGGATGAGAAAACAAACTGGGTGTTTAAATTACTAAAGTCAGTTATGTCTAGTTCTCTTTTAAATAAAAGTTACATAGCTCTAGTACAATCAATAATATCCTATTGTATCCCATATCTGGGGAGGTGCAAATAAGACCGACTGTTCAGGCCTGAAAAGGGCACAAAGATCTCTCATAAAAATTATGTACTTTAAACCTTACAGATTCTCTACAAACACCCTGTACAATATCAGTAATAAATAAAATAACTACGACAAAATTAACGAAATATTTAACTAGAATTGTCTAACAACACACACATACGCGCACACAAACACACACACACACACACACGCAACACACACACACACACACACACACACGTGCACACTCACACACGTGCACACACACAGTTATTTGTATGTAAAGTTCAATCTTATTACATGTTCCATTAGTTTAATAAATTGTTACAGCAGAAATTAAAATGAAAAAGGCGTTTATGTGAATAAAACCAAAATAATAAAAAAATCGAATGTAATCATCACAATTTTACTTACTTGTAGTTTTATGAAAGTTTGTTTTTCTTGTCTATGCGACGCCTTATTCCAAAAGATTATGTGATATAAATAATATCAAACAAACGAAATAATATCGATAAAGTATACACGTGTAACTTACCTAACCATATTTCTTTCTTTATTTATCAACTTTCCTATGTAAATATAGTTCCAATCGAGCTCCAATTACTTTAATACGTATCCTGGAATAAGGCACAACGTCTTTCAACAGTTTTTATTAGATTAAATAACAACGATTTCATTTATCTGAAAGGATACTCCACCGCCCTGTTAAAAGCCAGATTGAAAAATATGCTCTTAATTTTTTACAAATGTTTAATTTCATGGGTAGAATAATACACTATTAAATGGCCACTTTTACTTGCGATTCACATAAAAAATTTCAAAAATCAGAGACGCTCGAAACAATTTCATGTTCATTTGCATAAAATATCAATTTAAGTTCCTAACACGCTCAGTGTGGTCAAAGCACACCAATTGCACGAGTAAATAACTAAATAACTGTCATTTTATTAGACATATTCAGTCTTGCGTGTTTTCCTATTTACACCTTGAGTGCGAAACCAGGTCTAAACATCTTGTATATGTCTAAGACGTATTATTAAAATAGAATCCAATGGTGTACCTATACCTTAATACCAGGCTTAGACACCTGGCACTGAAGCCAAAAAAAGGGTTTAAGTTTCTTAAATGATACAGGGTCTATAGGCCTTGGTGCCGCCACAATGTTTTTTTTATTACCAGGTGTATTTGCCTTGTACCGAAGGAATGGAAAATATTGAAAAGTTACTGCCGCAGCGAACGTGTTAAAGAGATATGTGGCACAGCCCTATCTGTTACTAAGCATAGCTTATTGAAAACGGCTATTAATCAATCAACAACGTGTCGAACAAGTAACATTACCAAACTGGAGCATCAAACCAATGTTGAATATTATTTTTTTGGTTAGACCAAGAAAATCATATGGTTTTCATGTGTATTTGTAGCTAACAAGCGAAGTGCGGTTTCCCAGAGGCCTGATAGAAAATGTTTCAATTTGCAAAGGTTACTACTTCTTATGAGTTAATATTTCTACGATAAACCTTAACACTATGAAATTTTCAATCTTTACTCAAACGCGATAGTAACTTCTGCATATTTGAATACTTACAGTTGGCCCTCAGGTACTTAAATTAACATGAATATATCGGTCTGTTAACAAAGCTTATCTATTAGCGTTACTCTCATGTCATTCAGTGTCTTGAAATTGATGAACTATTCTTAAATAGTATGAGCATGTGATACATATCGACTATGTAAAGTATTTCAATTGTATCAGTCAAATGCGTTCAAAGTAATTGCCCCTCTCGCTTTAGTTAGCAAGTTTGTAATATAAATATTCTACGTGACAGTTGCGAGTTCAAGTGGGAAGCCAGTGAATGGGAGGAATGCAGCTCTACTTGTGGCACTGAGGGGCTACAAGAGAGGCAACTATTTTGTCTGCCTTTCAATGTAAGGTGAGTGTCAAGGACATTTAAGAGATCGCCGCCACTTCATTGTAAATATAATAGAATTCATAAGCAATCTTATCAAATTAGCAATCAACCAATTTAAAAGAATTTATTACGTCGTCGAGAGAATTTCAACCGAGAAGAAGCCATAAGAAAGTCACAAAGGACTGTTTTCTATTTCCCTTTAATTATATTTCAACATTGTTATTTTAAGGCTGATAGCAAACTGCGCGAGTGATTAATTTTTAAATGAATCGTAATCGTTTAGTTACCATAAGTTATTTACTATAGGTGACAAGAAATTAAACATTTAATAAACAACTGTCATAAGAACGTAAGGCATTGATTTATTTCTCGACTGAATTGGCCAAATTATCTCCACGCTTTGCAGTCAGGTCGGAGATAACAGTACGTAGGAAAAGACCACAATTTTGTGGTATTTTGTGGTCTACGGGAGGTAAAATGTGTAAAATGAAGTGGGAATTATTAATGCTATTCCTTTGCTTTTATTATTGATCCATCTATTTGTATTTTTATCAGTGCGTCATCAAGAGCAGACCTCATCAGGCACAGTGTGTCTCCAGCGCTTTGTCCATCTGAGAGGCCAAATAAGCAACAACCATGCAATCGGATACCCTGTCCAGTCTACTGGCAGGAGATGCCATGGACACCGGTAACTTCATACTTTATAACTCGTCATAATCTAAAATCAACGTTACTAATTAGCCTTAAGTCTAACAGGAAGGCTAAATAAGTATCTAGCCTGTAATCGAACACACGGCTTGGTTTCTTTACTTGGTACTACTTATTTGGGAATTTATTCCATTCCCCGATCTACTGAAAGCACGTTCTTTTGGTGCCAATACGACAGTATCAGCCAATAGATAATTCAATAGATATTAATCATTTTAACCGTATATCTTACACACACGACCTTAACTACTAAAAGCTATTTTATATCTTAATTATTGGCAGAACACAATAATTGTAGCCTCTTTAATACAATTTCATGTTGGTTGACAGTTCCTAGCATTTCCCACCGTCTATCTGGTAATCACAACAAGAAACTAAGAATATTATGGAAGTCAGATGAAAAGATTCAAGGAATAAAAGTTCCTTTTTTATTGCATTAATACCATATACGATGTTTCAAATGATATGATTTTTATGTGATTTTTATTTTACATTGCGAATCCCTAATTGAGTCAGTTAGCTGCGATATTTTTGTAATGCGCACTCGGCGCAGATATACCTACTAATTTTCCCTTCAGCTACACCATTCTAAAATTTTGCAAATTTATTCGTTTTAACTTGTCTTTGTTCCCAAAATTGTTTACTTTCTTATAGACATTGTACTGAAAAGAAGCCATTAAACTCCCGGTACTGGTACTCTGCAAAAAGTTTTTCTCTAATTACTTTTGTATGAATTGCGCTAAATGAAATCGGAATAATGCCGTTGTTCGGAATTTATGTGGAAATATAATATGCCTTAAATTTATTACAAAACAGTATACCTTCTTTCAGTGCTCAACAACTTGCGGTAGAGGAGTATCGTTTCGTCCCCTTATGTGTCCAGCATCAAACGATCTGTTCTGCGGGCCGAAGCCTCGAGAACGAAAACGCCGCTGCCGATTGCGACGCTGTCTCACCCTCCGCACCCCCCGTTCTTGCCCTTCCCAAGACGCGACACAGTACTGCGAATTCTTCAGTGTCGAGGAACTTAAAAGAAACTGCGCTGTACCACCCTTTAGGAAGTACTGCTGTAATGCCTGTAGAGAAGTCGATAATGCCATAAAAAAGAAGAATTTCGGTTGACCGTTTGGCATGTTATAAGAGCCCGTTATGATTATGATTGATAAATAACTTAAAGGCATATCATACGTGATTGACGTGGACTAGCTTTCACATTATTGTGCTACTGTGGTAGTATATATTTCTTTGCAAGTGCAATAACAAAAATACAGTATAGATATAAGTACTGATATAAGTGCCAGCCATCGTATAACCAAGGCCAAAATTATCTTAAATATATAACATCATCAATAACTTTAATGTAATAAAAATATTTTTTAGAGTTAAATAGTCAAAAGGACGTAGTCTTTTTTACTATAAGTCTTGTACAGTCACCCTAAAAAGATATAGGTGTACGTGAACACATCCATAAAACCCTATTTTGTAATACATAACGTTGTATGAAGGAAAGAAACATGGTTACAGTTGAACTTGTCAATTATAAGTTAACACGAAGTTCAAAGCATCGTAAAAATTCAAGTTCGAAAACCTCTAATAAAATATCTTCATGTAAAAATTTTAAAACCTAGTTATTGATTTTGTGCTCATTATACCATTAATTCTATATTGTGTTGTTTCAGTCTAAAACGGGTTTAAGTGTGTGCGTTGTATTTCAGTTGACTGAATAAAAATTTGATAAATCTATAATCTAAGAACACAAATTTGTTGTTTGTGTGTTTGTATGTCCGCTCTTTTTCCGCTCTTTTTCCATTGTATACGCGTTACCATAACAACGCGTTACCATAGCAACGCGTTACCGGGTCTGCTAGTAATAATAACAAACATACTTCAATGGCTACATTGAATACAACAAATGAGAAATTTAGTTATATAATGAAAGTTCCTGTTTTAAATTAGCTACGAATCATAACTTCAAAATGGTACCTCTTAATTGTGAAGTTAGTTAGCTAAATGTAGATACGAAATAGTCCAAAAGACTTTTTTATATATATTTTCAAACCACGGTCCAATATTAACTCTGGGTATTTGAATCACAATATATTTAAAAGAAATCATTAAATTCAAAACACTATTTACTTATTTAGTTTGTATAAATGTTTTTTATTATTGCAAAGTAGAACGCCCTTTGAATAAAAAAATATCACGTAACTGGTACTTACTTTTGTAGAGTAGGTACTTAATAAAATATTTATTCTGAAATATTGTGTATTTATGTACTAATACGCCTTTCATGATTTAAGACTTTTAAACTGTATAAAAAATTAATTATCTACTTTTCCCATTATTTATTTATTGATGTATTTAATTCAAATGAGAAATCAACTTAGAAGGCCTTTCATTAAAACAACATAATAAAAAGTAATAAGAAGAAAAAACATTTTAAGAGGATTTCTGAGAAATTTCAATAAAAGAACTAGAACCATGTCACACCATAATAGAAAATTTCCTTTGAAGCTGTCCTGAGACTTCGTAAATGTAATATTTTGCGCGATCTGAGTTACAGTTGCCAGGGCTATAACTCATCAAGCGCTAGATATAATATAAAGAATTTGTATGTACCTAAAATAACTTCTATTAGTACCAATTTTATATTTATTCCAATTGAAAAGCTGTATTAAGTAAAATAAGAAAATGTAATCAGTATTTTTATAATAATCTGTTGTATTACTAACAAATTATTTATAATTACGTGAAATAAGCCTAGTGCTTTAGCCATAATGATTATAATAAAATGCAAAACTAAGTGCCATAATATCGTTTTGACTTAGTTAATAAATTGTCAATTCTTTTAACTTGTGGTTTTATTGCAGTCTCTCTATACAACCTTTGTTATCACTACTTATAGAAAAAGTGTTATATTTTTTACATACATAATATTTACACAAATATACTGGGAAGATACTGTAAGTATATTAATTTCCTTAAGTAATTCTTATCAAACATATTATATATAACAAAAATATATTGACGGCCGCTTGGAGCAATGCCCGCGATGCTACCTTTTGCACCAAAGGTTCCGGGTTCGAATCCCGGTATGGGCATGTGAGTCACGGTCGTGAATATTCTTATTTGTGTATTCTATACATTATTTAGTACCCGTAATACAAGCTCAACTTAGCTTAGGACTATACAATTGTAAGTTTTCCACAATTTATTTATTTAATATTACCTGCCCCACAGCAGTCCGTAGGATATTGCACTGTAAAAGTAGCTGAAGTAGACCATTTTTGCTGTTTATGAGCATTATTTTGTTAACGGCATATGGGGCGGAATATGAATCAATATGGGAATCCCACTGTAAACTCGTGTCTATTCTACTGCTTCGCCATTCACATTTATTGGCGTAGTCATCTGTCTTACATTTGGTAGAGAGAACTTTACACATTTGTTTTTACACCAGTTAAGCTTTAGATTATTACAAGTAAACCAGTGTACTACCTTGGCGAGAGTATCGTTTACATCGTCAGATCTCATATTACTACTACCAGTTTTAAAAACTAAAGAGGTATTAATGATACCTCTAAAAATAAAAATAATACTAGGCGATGCAGTCGCTAAGCATAAAGCTACGCTAGCACCATATATTGGAGCGGAGCGTAATACCTAAAAAAAATATTGCGAAATTTCAAAATTCGGGCTCAGTCACAATCTGGTCCTAAACCTGTTGAATCGATTCCACACAAAAAATATTAAAATCGGTTAAGAAACTGGGGAAGTTATGGCATAACAGACATTGCGCCATTGAGGCTGATCAATGGGAGCTCCAACAAATATATACAAGGCGATGCAGTCGCTAAGCATAAAGCTACGCTAGCACCATATATTGGAGCAGAGCGTAATACCTAAAAAAATAATAAAAAATTTTTCGTTGGGAATTTTTGCTAATTTCAAAATTCGGGCTCCGTCACAAATTGGTCCTAAACCTGTTGATTAGATTCCACCCAAAAGAAATTAAAATCGGTTAAGAACTCGGGAATTTATGGCGTAGCAGACATTGCGCAATTGAAGCTGATCCGTGGGAGTTTCGCTCGCTCCGCTCCAACAAAAAATAATGTCTCACAAAAGTTCTTTCTTAAATAAGGGAGGTCATTAATGTAAATAAAAAAAAGTAAAAGACCCAATATTGACACACGCCCAAACAAACAAAATATTTTCTATTTGCTAACGCTATCTTTAAAAAAAACATAAAGTGATTTCATATTGTATTTAAAACTGCTGAAGTTTTCACTACTATGAGCCATGTTTGCTAAATAACTGAGTCATCCTGTAGACAGAGCTTCTAAGGCGGAATCGAAATGTCAGAAGCAAAAAACAATAAAAGGATATTAAAAAATACTCTTTAAATTTACAAAAAAACCCAAATAAAAGTATAAGGCGTTGCTTACATCATTATATATTGCATAATATTTAATATCATCTTATTACACGTACTTCAATGCGTATACAAGTATTATATTTGGTAATAATATATAAATATAAATGTTATTTTTCGAATTATTTTTCCAAGTGCCAATGGAATTATCTATCAAATAATCTCCATCAGTCGCAACGATTCTGAATTCCATAACGAATGAATCGGAAATCGAGAAGATGCGATATCATTGTTGATGGTTATTTTCCATCAACGTATTTCCGAAAAGAAGCTTTACTAAAAAATATGACAGCTTAAGGAAAATGTTCGATCACTTTTGCTTACGTCTTCTTGTTACTGTAGGAATAAAAATATGATTATTCGTTCAAAACAACAAACTGACTCAGCGTAAATTGTTCATAACCGCACTTATTATATAAATCTTTTATTTCTCAGTTCTCAGGATGCCAAAATATCTCAAGTTTTTAGTAATAATTTATTGCTACCATACGATTTTTATTTTTTACATCCCAGTCTCCTTTATGTATCTAATGCATAAGATTTCATTTAATAAGAGAAACACCTTTTTTATCAAAGTTGCATTTTTTATGATTTATTTATTTTTCAATTCAAAAGTCAATACCGTGTACGCCTTCGATTTTGCCTTGACTACAATAGTATAGATATGTGCCAAAACCCACGACATTTCGCTATCCGGGCGAGTGCTCTGAGCGCTGAGCTGAGCTATGCTTTTTACACGCATATTTCATATCTTATTGAAATATTGCATTGTGAATGCAAAAAATTGAATAAAAGCACATATCTATACTATTGTAGTCAAAAATTAAATAAAAACATAATTATATCTGGTTCCATCTTAATCGATTGCTTAATATTTGTAAAAATATTATTTTCCATGTTGAAGGTAGTTAGCGTTTAACGATACTAGCAGATAGTAGCAGTTGAAATACGTTCATAAAAATTCGACACGTTTGCCAGCGTCTCGGTAAATCAGCGGTCAGAGCACTCGCCCGGATAGCGAAACGTCGTGGGTTCGAATCCCACCTGAGGGCTCGGAGGCGTAGTTGTTTTTTACACGCATATTTCATATCTTATACAATAGTATAGAATATAATTAGGCCTAAATATATACATTACCGTAGACCAAGTATTTTTGTAGCGCAACACCTGAATACGTTTATGAGCCAGTAGTGTACAGCACTAAAATAACTAGTGCCGAATCAAATCAACTTTAAATGAAGAACCAGACCTTTATTTTTCATCTTAAAGTAGACTCACTTTTTTGTTTTCTTTATAAAAATACTGTCAATTATAATACCAAATCAGATATTGGCAGTACTATGGCATAAATTATTTAGCAACACGTCCCGAGCTCGAGGAATGAGTTATTCATGATTTTTTTTTTGTAAAATTAACATACTTATTTAATTGATGAACTATGAACAATCCCGTAATAATAAGAAAATTTCAGAAATAATTATCAACCGTCTTAATTATGAAAAAGGTGAGTTGAGGAAAATACACTCGTAGAAAGAAGCTTATTACAATTGGATCTGGGGAATTATTTGTACTCGGACACCTTGGGATCCGATATGACCTCTCTTTAATATTGTGTGTATTTATGTGTATAAGAGATACCCTTTGCCGTCAAGTCAGTTAATATTAGATTTTCTAGAAACCGCTAGACAGACAACTAGACAGCCAGATAAAGGAAAGGAACGGGCTTTCAATTACCACGATAATCGCTTGCTTTAAGGGTGCGAATTGATCTTTGACATTTAAATTCCGAAGAGCAAATTCATAACAGACAAAATAAAAATATAAATTAGTAACTATAGGGTTAACCAAGATTTTCATTTACAATAGATGAATGACTTTTATTTTTATTTAGATATAATTAAAAATGTCTCTTATAATAATAATAGTTTATTATCTTTTCAAAAAAATAATACAACATTAGTTTTATTTAAAACACCATACCTTAAAACAAATACATTTCTTATTTATGGTTACCCTAAATTTTGAGAAGACGGGTGCTTAAAATAGGTTGCCCAAAACACCCCGTGACACGAGAAGTGTCATGTAAGTGTCATGTAATGTCAATATAACACAAGACTAAGCAACAGGCTGCGTGTTATGTAGAGAAGTCAGTGTTACTTATTAGTGTTCAGTGAAGAAATTTAAAAAAATATTTTATTTCATTGCTAGTTGCACATTGTCATAATAAATATAGAAATAATACATTAATTAATATAATTTAAATTAGGATCAACATCTATGGATTATGTCTGAAAAAATATATACATATATTTTTTATATTATTTAGTATGCAAAAAGCGTAATTAAAGGTCGATCTAATATTAAATAATTCCATTACTTTAAATTTCCCAGGAATATTTGACCCTTTTTTTTGTTTTCGCAGGAAATGGCATTAGGTATTCCCTCGTGCCAGGAAAACACGAGGGATATGTGGGACTCTTCTCCATGCCCCTACCCGGCCTAATATCCGGTAAAGGCTTGGAGGCCTACCCACTAAAACCTGCGGCGTCCCACAACACATTGGTGGGGGTCGCGTGGCCCCTTACCGGAATCGGCCGCGATCCGGACCAGTGTGGGTCCGGAGCAACGGGGTGACCCGTGACGAGGAATATTTGACCCTATAATAATTTGATTTTAGCTATAGTAATCAATATTTGTAAACACTGGCTGATGGTCATGACCATAATTAATTGATAACAGGTTAAAAAGGATTCGCGAAGGTATAGCTTACACGCTTTCTAATAATCGTGATAAACCGACAATTCTGTCAGTTTATGACAAATAAGAAATTGAATTATAGGTACAGGTGCTGTTTAATAAAGATGGCAATTATGTTTGAATGCGATAGACATATTGTGACAAAATTGTCGAACCTAAACTACGTTCAATAGAGATCTATCTATGTCAAGTCTCTAAGAAAATTGTCACCGACTTATATTTCACGAAAAACTAACTAAAAATAGAATTTGCCACAACATCGAGACATAAACATGACGAACGAACGTGAATGAGGGTTACTCAAAGAAAATTACGATTTTGCTTTTGCTTTTATTTATAATCGTTAATGGAATGTTATATTTCAATTCAATTTAACATTGAAAGAAAAGTAATTTTTTGGTACAAATGTACAACCACATGTAGCAGGATACCAAATATTTCTAATAACTACTATCTATCGACGTCTTTAACACCGCTTTTCATAATAATTAAATATATTTTTTTAATGTAACTACCGAAACGTTGGTTGAGGTCGCCTGTCAAAATAGATAGATTATTAAAAACGAACGATGGGAACCATCAATTGAATGATTTATGCTTATTCACAGAATTTGACGTCATCCTTACAAACTTTAAATTAGGATATGCTAGTAAAACTGTGACATGTTTCTGGACAATTTAATAATTCCTTCAATTGGTATTACTAAGAGATAGCTACATATGGCAATACATTAGATGCTAGTGTCCAGACAAATTTTCAACACCAATGTCCCATAACGGGGTTGGGGAACAGGCCTTCCTTGTAGACGGAAACATCAGAAATTAAATAAGTCATATCCCACCATTCGAGCCCAATGCGACTGGTAGCACAATATCTTTCAAAGTCCAGACAAGGCATCATGGGGTTTGCACAAGATACTTTGGAATCGCAAAACGAGTTCGCTAACCAGTACAACTTATACACGTACGTCTTAAATACAACTGTAGCAAATGTAATTCACCCTATCTATGCATAGCTATCAAAACCCAAGAACATCTTACAAAGAGCACAACGGACACTAAACCATTCATATCATTCCACAACACTCACCAACATTATGGGATACCAATATCCCCGATAGCATACCGTCCCCAATCAGATAGAAATAATGCAGACATCTCGGCATTCGCGGCCCCATTCAGGACAACCTTTTGTCTAGCCCGCTATGCTGTTTATCTTAATCGAACACTCGGGATACCAAAGAGTGAAGAATCGAACAGAGGCAAAGTTTGATAAACTTATGCATTCCGTATAAACATTAATTTGAATTAAAGAAACAAATTATAAAGCTTTAAAATACGCTTTTACGCTCATCAATAAAAACGTTGACACCATCACCAAAGATTTTATTTTAACAAGTTATCAAAATTTACGTTAAATCCTTGTGGAAAGAAAAAATGTTTTTATACGACAGCATATTCCAAGATGTGATCATAGTGGAATAAAGCGTTACTGACTACGCCGTAGTATCGGCGTTGTTTGAATTCTATCCATTTGGCTCAACGCTGATAAACTTAGTACCCATTCTTATACCACTAGTAATTTACATTTGACCTTTCTTCATTTCATGTTGTATCGTTGCTAAAAAGAGACGAAAAATAATTCTATTAGTATATTGGGAAAATTATCTCTTCATTTAAGAAAATTTGATCACTCTGGCTCGGGCTGGATTGAAAAGTTTTGACGACTTTAGCCTATGAACAACAGTTTAATATGCTTCTTAAGTTCATTATAATAAAGCCTTTGCGAAAGTGCTTAACCCACGCAATCGTAAGTTTAAAGTACGTGCTAACCACCAGTGGAATCAGTAGTTAATTTGAGTTAAAGTTAGTAATATGAAGCTCGTATCTACTCTATGATGGTGCAAAATATAATGGCTCCAGCTTTAAAAATGATGAAGTTATAGATTTTTATTCGGAATGGAATGTGGATTCCACGCTGTCCGCAATCGGTAGTTTTGCAGTTTTTACAGCATGTTTAGTACTACTTTTAATTGGGATACGAAACTGGAATATTTTGGCGTTGCGCAACTGCTACTATTTGCTAGTATAAAGAAATGCATTCCAAAATCGGACTGCCTGACGAGGAAAAAGCATATGAAACCAGTGCTGTTAGAAGGGATGGCAAGAGTAAGACTAGAAGAAGCACCCAAATATTTATGTTTGCATTTCAAATATCCAGACGCATACGCTCTATTCGCCGATATTAAAAATTGCTAGTTTTCTATGTTCCTTAATAGTCACCAAGGAGTTCCTTAAAAAAACAGTTTTATATTTAGAAACCATATTCACCTTTTTTGGAGCGGAGCGAAGCGTAGCTCCCATGGATCAGCTTCAATGGCGCAATGTCTGTTACGCAATAACTTCCAGAATTCTTAACCGATTTTAATATTTCTTGTGTGGAATCGAATCAACAGGTTTAGGACCAGATTGTGACGGAGCCCGAATTTTGAAATTCGTAAAAATTCGCATCGAACAAATTTTTTTTTTATTTTTTTAGGTATTACGCTCCGCTCCAATATATGGTGCTAGCGTAGCTTTATGCTTAGCGACAGCATCGCCTAGTATTTCTTTTTCTTAGTCACACTCACTAGGGAGCACCCACTTTCCTCTGTTTTCGGTGAAAGCATATCCCACTATGATTGGCATCCATTAATCGCAATCGTTGGGGCAAATGGCATACGGATTATACAAGTTAGAACATTGATTGGGGCAATTGTTTGCACAGTTGCTCATAACAGCATTTGGATCGCCTTCACAGGAATCTGAAATTAAATACTAGTAAATATATGTCCTGTTATTAAAATTGTTAGTTCGTAACAGCTATATGTGTGCCAAATGTCTCGTAACGATTGCCTTTTATTTATACACAGGAAAATAAGATAATAAACATTTTGTATGGGGGTTTTCGAAAATTCAATATATAGTGTTAGAGAAAACGATAACGAATTTGATATAATAATAACTTATCTTAAATTTTTTATTAAAAATACCGACTTAAATAATGATCTTCGATCCTCTTTCGAAGGTACAGGCGGGATTTTATATTATGTGACTACGTAAACAATGCAAATTTATGCGATAGCAGCTTGATTTGCTGTAATTTTTTGAAGAGTTCCGTTGTCTGTCTTCGAAACTTATCCCCAGATCTAAATGAAATTAAAATGGGACCATTTCGGCCTAACCCCTTTTCAAACCAAATAAAAAATTTGCATTCCGTCTATATTAACGGAGTTATGCCCGAACATACATAAAAAAATAAACATTCTAATTGAAAACTTCTCCTTCTTTAAGTAGGTTAATGATTAACTACATTTCATTTCTTTAAATATGAGTATATCTAATAATTTGGAAACCCTACTATTAAAACTATAGAAGTTTCACAAAATCTCGGCTTAGTGAGCATCTACGTGCTCAGTTAGCTGTAATTATTGTATATTTCGACATGAATAAAATTGTTAGTACTCATGTAATATACTTTTAAGCCTTATGCCATAGGCAGCAATTTTTATTTGCTGCTAATTAAATTTGTCTTTATCATATATTATGTTCTACCAATATGATATACTATTACCTAACAAATTTATTGGCTGTGTCATACTATAATTGCAAATATATGTCAAAATGTTAACACTACAGCTTATTTTCATCATCACGAACAAAGAACATCATGTGGAAATTAAACATATTTATAAGAAAAAAATATCTACGGAACTGTTAGAGCTTGCGCGAACAGGTGACTTTTTAAAACCTGACTATTTGTCACTTCTCTCTGAGTCCATGGAGATGCGAGAGGTTAGCACACATAAGGACTTGATGAAATAGTCAAGATGACACAATTTTCCTGCAGGCTTTCACTTGCCAGAAGCCTGAGAGCTGATTAAAATTTACCTAAATGTTCTACAGAGTGCGACTACTATATAACACAGTTTGTTTAGTGACAACTTTTCTCTAGTACCTAATATCTAATAGTTCGTATAAGTATATGTAAATTGTTTGATTTGGGAAGAGCCAGATGTTTGTGTGATGGATCCGATCTGTTTGTGTCTGAGTATTTCTATGATATACAATTTTCTGTTAATTATTTATGTATCCTACATGATGTATGCCTATCGGTTACCCTATTTCTCTAGTTCCAGTAGTTCAGCTGTTTTGTCCTGTATAGAACTGTTGCTTGATTTTTTGTCTATAGTCGGTATAAAACACAATAATTACTTAGGGTTACGATAACTGGCGTCAATGTAAGAAATATTACTGTTGACAAAATAAGATTGTAATGTAATTTGGCAAACATAATTATGTTAGTAACCACATCAAATCAAAATTACTCATGATTTTTTGAATTAGTTTGGTTTATATTTTTATATGTCGAGCGTCGCAGCATCAATCAATTTATAATAGCTGACAGAGAATCTGATAAAAGTGTATTTTCCATATATAGGTAGTTAGTGTTACAAAACAGGTCTTGTATGTATAACTGTAAGGTATTCCAATATTTATTAAAGATAACTTTTACAACGGTCACTATGTCAGCAATTTGTCGTGTACGTAAGAGAGGCAATGATTCCTACAATTTGCATCATAAAAAATTTATGCCCATCGCACATTACCTCTAAATATCTATGAAATTATCTTTAAATAATCCCAACCTATCAAGTAACTTTCTGAGTGAGAGTGTTCCAATTATGCGAACAATACTCGGGGCAAGGCACATAAGAACAATGCAAGATCTTGGCAACTTTCACAGAACTCAGAGCAAGAACTGATAACAAAACCTAAAGATTGATTAGCTTTTTCAATAGAGGCATAAGTACTATTATTAAGTAGCTTTTAGATAATAATTTAAAACCCTTTTTAATCAAATACAGTCGGTTTAATATTCAAAATCCAAAAGATATCGATGCATTGATAATATAATCTTTTATATAGCAAGACATAAAATATTTCTGTGGCATTTTTTTATCTACTTTTGTATTTTATTATGTAAAAAAATATAAAAAAACTGCTCGTCTGGAAACAAAGTTGCCAATAAATCATCGAATGAGAGGTCCAATAATGAAGATAGAGTTGACATCGGTATTGGTCACCTCTTCCTTGGCTAATAAAAAAGGTTACCGATATTGTCCAGCGCATTATTGATATGGTTTTATAATTTAATATAAAAAAAATATTTCGCTTAGACCTCTTAAATACTTTGTTTCAGAGTAAACAACCGGTAATATAGAGAATATTATATGATATTGAGGTACCTGAATAAGATGCCTTCACTAACAGGGCGGCTTCGTCTTATTAACGACGAAAAAGCCAAGCGTCTTCCTGTTTCACAGTTTTATATTTAAATATAATCGAGTGTTCTTAACTCTAATATACCATCGTTCACCTGTTCAAATAATCTAATTATATTAATAAAAATTTATATTAATAAAAATTGCTTTAATTTATACGTGCATCACCTGTGTTGGATATATTAACTGTTTTTCTCAAATATGCTTTGAAATGCGAAAGTTTTTTTTCGTTAAGTTGAAATTGCTATACATATCAAACACATGTCCGTAGCGACCAGCAAAGCTAGTATTAAAATCCACATTTGTTGTGTGCCCTACAATCTATATTAATAAAAATCAATATTTGTTTGTTCCTTACGAGTTCCGAAACCATTGATTAGATTGTGATTAATCTTTGCTAAGTTGTTGTATGTGTGCCGGAAAAGATTATATGTTTAGTCAGTAAAATCAGCAAAAACAAAAGCATACCGCGTGCAGCTAGCCTACATTATATTATGACAATACTTTGTGTGTGTGTGTGTATGTGTGTGTGTTACCATACCAGCAATGCGTGGCCGGGTTAGCTAGTGTTATTACAAAAACTCATATCTGTTGTGTAATTTAAACATGGAAGAAGCTTTCTACCAGAACATGGTCACCAAAGAGGCCATCAAAGAGTTTATTTAATATAAAACTGATTTGCATATAGACCTAATGTAAAAAAAAATTGGTTCAACACTTTATTGTGGTTTGTGACGGAACTTTGATTTTGGCACCAATTAATAAATTTCACAAAATTAGTTCAGTGAGGATAAAATTGTAAGTAAGTTACTCTTGAACATACGCTCATTAAATGAGTTGTTGTGTCCGTAACTAGACATTGATGGATGGATGAGACAAGTTAGAAGGCTGAATGTATAGGTATTCAACGACAGTCTATGGATTTAATTATACACCATAACATAAAAACCTTATTAAAGCAATTTTTCTTGAACAAAATCAACTTCCCACAGATGGACGTTACTCAACCCCGCAACATTAACCGCATGGCACCGTGGACATGTTACGGTCTACGGACCGGTTCCAGACTAATCGTATGGGGTGCGGGAGCAGGAACCGCCTTCGATGGTGCCACGTGGAAGGATACCACTATAAAACACCCCATTTATTCTCAAGCTCTGATTAGAGAGCTTGTCAAAAAAGTCGTGCCTCCTGTTGCCTCGGATTGGTCAGAAGGTATAGATACTTTAATAAACCTGGATATTTTAATCATATTTATCACTAGAGAAGACGTAGTGGCAGCGGTGGTGGATAAAGCTGGCTATCATCGGGATGAGATAAAGGTCCAGGAGGAAAAGGGTTAGACCAATGATCTTGATTCTGACGATCTATGGTGGAAAATGCCCCACCGGACTTTCGGTGAAACTGAAGTTACATGATGTAAATTTTTTGTGTGTAACCCTTCCAGGAAGCGCTGATTGACTCCCGATGATCTCACCAACCGACATAAGCTGATAAATAGGGTTCCCCCAGGTTAAAAAAGGAGGTTAACTGTCTGCCTTTTATTTCCGTTAATAAAAAAGGAATTTGGCGAGCAGCACAATAAGTAAACAATAAAGTAGGCACGTCCAAAACGTGACTTGAATCTAGAGATCTCAACGCAGAAAATGTCGCCAAGAAAATTCATTACATTGATCAGTAAGATTACGAAAACCTTTTTATTTGTAAATGATACAAAATTATTGTTATATTTTTTAAGCCAGGTGGTGTTTACAAGTAACCTATATGATGATAATTTGCTATACAGAATTGTCGATCTTCACTCACTTACTCATAAATATTATAATAGCAGGACCGAATGTCAACCCGACATTTGCATTTTACGTGATAAAACGAATTCCCCGCCCAAAATGAATTCAGGGAGTAAGTTTCAATCGGTGGAATATTTATACATCGTAGTATACGTTATGCAGCTGTTGATGGTAGCGACGAGTTTAAGTGTTTAATGTTTTAATAATCCTACTAATATTTTAATGTCAAAATTTGTGTGTTCAAATATGGCATGTTCGTTAGTTAGTCAAGCAAAATCTGTTGTACGGATTAGAATGAAATTTGGCAAATAGATAGTCTTTTACCTTTTTAACATATAGGATACTTTTTATCCGGAAATACTTTCCGTAGGATTATCGAAAAGCGACCTACAATACACGTCCACTTGGAAATCAACGGCAAAGTCGCGGGCAAAAACTAGTAATAAATAAAGAAATCGTTACTAGAACAGAAAAGGACTTCTGGAAGAGTACTCGCCCGGATAGCGAGGGGGTGTGGGTTAAAGTCCCACCTGAAAATTAAGAAAAGGTGCAATTTTTCTAATCAGAATTTGTTTACATATAAAAACCTAGCAGTTCAATGCTTAAATAACAAAAATATAACAGTAATTAATTGTTTTCAAATAATAAGGAAAAACATAAATGTTATGATCTTTATAAAAACTAGCTGACCTTACCGGGTCGCGTAGCTATGGTAACAGACATGGGGAGGGCAGCACTGGGCCGTACAGACATGTCGGGGGCAGCACTGGGCAGTACAGACATATCGGGGGCAGCACTGGGCAGTATGCAAACAATAACTTTTTCCCATTTTCGCCCGACAATGCAAAAAACGCGTTGCTATGTTAACATTAAAAGAGCGGGAAAAAGAGCGGACAGACAAACACACAAACCGCTGTGATCTTATATTATAGACTAGCGGCCCGTCCTGGCCTCGCACGGGTGGACAAAAGGAAAAAAATGGAAAAAGAGCGGGGAAAAGAGCGGATAGAAAAACACGCAAACCACTGTGATCTTAGATTATAGATTATATATTATTTTTTTATCTTAACCGTACATTCCGCTATATACTCGGTACGCACATTTTTTCTACAGAATCTTCATACATCTAAAAAGTTACAAAACGATAGTATGTTAACATGTTTTTAAAATTGTTATGATTACACGATTAAAATTAAGTCGACATCAAACATATATAATTAAACCGAACGCGAAGTAAGAAAATGATGTCTTTTGAAATATTTGACACGGTGATACAACTTTGTTTGTTAGAATGGTAAGACGCCCCCTGTCGATCACTATAAAAAACTTAGTTATCTACACTATCAACACTAATATTATAGAGAGGAAAGATATGTGTTTTTGTATTTTTGCAATAATAAAACTTAAAAACTGCTAGGCCAATTTCAAAAATTCTTCAACCATTGGAAAGCTACATTCACGCTGAGTAACATAGGGTGGACGTTACCTATGAGTAACATAGGTAACGTCCACCCGTGCGAAGCCGGGACGGGCCGCTAGTGTTCAATAAAACTGATTAAATGAGTAGAAAAGTCCGCATTTTAGATTATGCCTAGTTTAAAATCTCATACAATTCCTTTTATTCTAATGTAATTGTTTCCACACCAAATTTCCTCTTTCTTTCTGTTTTTAATGTAAGTCAATGCGTTCATGGCACCGTAACATAAATTGACCCAATGTAAATAGAAAATTTTGACAACGCAGTAATAGTTACCGAGAAATATTTTTAAAGGTCAGTATATTTTGTCGAGTTAGAGATATTAATATCTATTAAGACAGAATATTTATTCCACCTGTTACAATATATTTGAGTTCTCTATACATTCACAATTTCTTATACAAAATATATTTGACGCGAAATTTTAGGAGAAATACAGTATGCCATTGCTATTGTGCCTTGCTTTCACAGGGCAATATAGTTACAGGATAATATAGTTACTCTAAAGCAGTGCTTCATTATTCATGGACCGTGTCTTAACTGAAAATAGAGTGTAACGATAGCACAAAGGTTCATCTAAGTTTAACAAATACGCATAGATTCATCCTACTATATCATAATGCAGTCACATTCTACTCATTAGTGTTGAGATGCTTTTCTAAAGATATCTATTTCATCGGGGGAATATCCATAAAACTGCGAGTTAAATGTAAAAAAAGTTTTTTTTTATAAGTAATTTAAATTTAATCTTATTTATCAGTTAAGTCTTAAACTCTACAAATATTTTGTTGTTTTAAACGAAGAAGATATTATTTTCGCTTAGAACTCTATAAAATCTATTATCTAAGATCACAAATTTGTTATTTGTCTGTCCGCTCTTTTTCCATTGTATATGCGTTACCATAGCAACGCGTTAACCGCAAGTAGTTCATCTACCGGACGCTAGATGACGCTAACGGAAAAATATTTAATAATAGATAAAAATTAACGAATTTTGTCCACCCGTGCGAAGCCGGGACGGGCCGCTAGTTTAATTATAACTCGTTATAGCTAGTTAGTTTTTTCAGTATCATACCAGAATCATTCCTTTCATTACGATATTTGCTATTTCAAATTTTAATAAAGTTTATATGTAAAATGAAATACAAAATGTTAATAAATATAGAAATAATTAATAAGTACCTAATATTTATGGCAAAGCTCAAAAACAAATATTTAATAACATTAAAAGCCCTGTTAGATTTATAATTTTTATATATTTTATGCATTTTCAATGCGATCTTATAAGATAAATTATTATAATAGAAAACTACTAGAAAATATCGACTCGGGTCACAAGTGAATCTCAGGCGGGAATCGAACCCGCAACCTTTGGAAATCCGGTCCAATGCTCTCCCAATTGAGCTACCGAGCCTTGCGAACACTCGTCGAAATTTTCTAGTACCTTCCTGATTTTACGCTGTAGGCCAGCGTTGTTTCGTCAATGAGAGGAACATCCTCTCGTATTCGAAGGTAACATTTTTACAAATGTTTGGTCAATCGATTAAGATGAAACAGCCATGTTAGATTTATATTTTTTATATATTTTATGCATTTTCAATGCGATCTTATAAGATAAATTATTATAATAGAAAAATACTAGAAAAAATCGACTCGGGTCACAAGTGAATCTCAGGCGGGAATCGAACCCGCAACCCTTGGAAATCCGGTCCAATGCTCTCCCAATTGAGCTACCGAGCCTTGCGAACACTCGCCGAAATTTTCTAGTACCTTCCTGATTTTACGCTGTAGACCAGCGTTGTTTCATCAATGAGAGGAACATCCTCTCGTATTCGAAAGAAACATTTTTACAAATGTTTGGTCAATCGATTAAGATGAAACAGCCATGTTATTATATACTACTATAATTATAATTCATTAAAGACTGAAGATTATGTTTTTATTAATACTAGCTAACCCGGCCACGCGTTGCTATGGTAACGTTAATTATAAAAACTGTTATTCTTAGGCTTATGGTAACTATGGCAACTATATAATTATGGTAACGAACCCACAGTCCTTCTTTTATATAGTAGAGATATTATCGATAATAGGTAGTAATACAGTATCAAAGAAGAATCTTTGAGCAAACATTAACAGATAAATATTAAGACAGAAAATGAAAATTTGTGATATCTGCCTAACCTTATCAGCAATATACTTAATTCTATGTATGTAATATTTAGATTCGTTTTCTAATTTAAACAATCAGGTAATCTGGTTGTTAGCTAACTTTCATGTAAACTAAAATAGTTTTTACTGTTTAATTAATGTTCTCCTGATTAATATGCCACATTATAAAGGAAAAGGATTGTTCATACAGTCGTAAAGTCGCGAGCAACAGCTATTTCGTTAGTATGATAGATAAATCGATCCATTAATATCTACTGTTCCATCCATTAGGTAAACGATTTTGTTTTAAATTACAGTAGAACGCCGATTATCCGAATTAATTGGAACCGGTATCGATTCGGATAATCGGATATAGACTGGTAATAAAGAAAAACGAACTATCACACAAATAATACACTTTATTAAGTTTGACAAACACAGTTCTACAATAACGCTCACTTGAACATCTCGTTTAGTGTAAGTAACATGTAGTGTCTTGCCTCTAGAAGCAAGAAAAGCTAGCTTTCGACCATAATAGTTGAAATATATCTGGACTCCAGCGACTTGTTACAACAAAACAAAAATTACTTGGTTTTAATTTTTTGTATTATGCTTACGATCGATTCGGATAATTGGTGATTCGGTTATTCGGCGTTCGGATAATCGGCTTTCTACTGTATTAACAAATATAGACAATATAAAAATGAAGAAGTACGTCCAAAAAAGTAAGTAGTATTCTATACTACAGTAAAAATATTTTATATCGTAAAAAAATCATAAAAGTGTTTGTATTCCTTAAAATTATATACATAACTTAGCCTGTAATCATTCAATATTACTAAACTAATTTTCCGATGAGTAACCACACTGGTAATGGGACGGGTGGATGGATGCTTTTATTCAATTAGGGGTCAAGAAACGACCCAGCAAAATGTATAGTTAGGGCAAATGAAGTATGTATTATATGTCCAAATATAGTTTTCAACACAAGTTCTGATATTATTTTTGCATTGTACACTCAAATAAGAGATAAAAAAATATGATAAATAAAGATAGAATGTTTTTAATTATTCCCACTTTTTAAGTATTTTGGCAACCTAATTATATGTCTATATTTTTATTTTTGTTATGTTACTATGAGTTACATAACTTTTACAATAAATTAAAAAGTAATTAGAATTTAGTATTTTTCCTTGCTAATGAATATTGTCATCTCATAAAGCTAAGCTCATCTGCGTGTGGGCCTAGTTACTTGTAGTTCAGTTACTTTTAGAACTTATTTCAGGGACAGAGTGGCGTGACCATCACCTTTTATCGCGATTCAAGTTCAGCTGTTGAAGTAAGACGTCACTATAGACCGCGTATAGCGGTGTCTCACTTTGACAATCGAACTTGCATCACGCTTAGAGATCATGGTAGGCTGACAGGTCTGTTTTAAAAAAATACGTTATTAGTATTTATTCAATATGCGCATCTACTATACGTTTATTAAACTATTTTTGACCTAAGGGAAAGCTTTATGGTATTAACCTGCCGTGGGTAGACGGCGGAGATATGTGAGGACTCCACCCGCCATTACGTAGGCGGGATATACCCCATTTAAACCCTTGGGGCGCAGCAGCACCATTTCACCGTATTATCATGCACTATCTTTGACGTTTATTGAACCTCAACAGCTACACCATGGCTTCTCAAGTCCTACGTCACGTACCGCGAGAAGAACCCGGAAGAACTTTTTGGGGTTTATTCCTTAATAATTGATTTTTATATAAGGCGCTTGGCATGAAAAAATATAACGAGTAACGTTTAGTTATAAAATGACAGTGTTACATTTTTGTGCGCAACCTATCGTGCTTTCTTCACCTTCACTTTTATTTTGAAGTTTTGTTTTATAATTTTCTGCGCATTCAAAGACTTCTTAAGGAGTTTTTCGTCCTACTTAGACGTATAAGAAAATATTATTTTTGTATGGTAGCTGACCCGGTAACGTTATTGATACAATGGAAAAAGACCGGGAGAAAGAGCGGACAGACAAACACAGAGTGTGTTTGTATGTACATACAACAATTTACATCTTTTTAATATTGTTAAAAAAATCTAACGTACGCCTTTATGGGCTAAAACATCATTCATAAATTACAAGGAACAACAATAAGACGGAGCTGTCGTGGATTTAAATACTAATCTATTCGCCAGAATAAAGCTTCGGTTGTCTTAAGTAGATCAAGGCGTTCGAAGATTTGGCTCTGTTTGATCTAAGTCCAATAAGACTTTTAAATAAACCTCTCACGCTAAATTTTACAAACAATGTAAATGAGATATACTCGAATTCATATTCGTTTACTTTGATATTCAAATTTCAATTATCTATTAACATACAATAACAAAACACAATTTCTCAAGACAATAATTTCTTGAGATTTTACAGCTTCCAAAAATATTTTAGTGCAACTGCTATGATTTGACGGCATGGAAAGGTATCAACAATTCGCAAAAAGCAAAAAATCGAAACTTATAATATAACACAGCGGATTATCTTTTTTCTTATATAGAGAATTTGATATAACTAAAAACAAATAAAGGAGATATCAGTAAGACATAATATCAGTCAAATGTTCAACAGATATCAAGAAACTTAAACCAATTTACGTCACCAGAGATTATATAATCGTTTCTTAATACATTATTTACTTCTTTAGACATTATATACTTTTTGTTTCAATTTAATTTTGAGGAGAAAAACTGATTTCGTAAATGTATTAGGGGAACTTAAAATCTCATTATACTTAAAATTAAAAATAATTTTAGCAGAAAATAAATACTTATTTATATTGGGCTGTAAACTGGAGAAATAAATTATACTTTTATTTATTCTGTCGTGAAGCGTCCGGTATACTAATAACTAATATACTCTATATAATAGTACTACAGATTACTTAGTAGTTAAAGCGTAACCAGTTCGCTGTGGCTTCAAAAACATTATAGAACAGGAAAAATAAGCTAACGTAGTGATTTTCTATCTGAATAATATCTCCTCAAATGGGAGTTTTAAAACTCTCGTCAGAAGGAGAAAATGTATCTTTCACTAAGTAAGATTGAATTGCACGCGTTTCTCCAATCCCAAGTTACCAACTTAAGCACTCGAATTGTAGTGATCTTAAGCAACGAGAGTGCAACGACACTTACACTCGGGGAAATATAATAAAGTTTATTTTATACATTTGCTTGGCCTAGTTGAACTACAGTGTAGGTGTCATGCCATTCTAAGTTGGACACGTGTACTCTTATATTGTTATCTTGGGTTGGAAGAGAATGGAGAGGACATCTCTTTTTTTCTATATGTTTAAATATCTATACATTTACACAATGCAAATGTATAGATATACATTGTGTTAAGCCAGTGTTAAGCTCGAGAAAGACAAAAAACATAGTTTCAAAAAATACTTACTCCAACACAACTTTTTCCGAGGTAAACTGGTGTTATTATTCTAAGAGCATACGTTCAGGTGTTGTTTTAAATTGGATGTAATCATGCTATGAAATAAAGAAACTGAAATTAACTTATGTGTTAAGAAAAAGCTGAGTTAGAGAGATAAACATATTAGGAAACGTTTACTACAAAGTGAAATTTTAAAATAAAGTATGTACAGTACAATTTCTGGTAACATTCAAATGTAAGTTACGTGCATTATGAATGTTAATTCTAAAATATGGCCTATCAGAAGTCCTTGCTTTGTAACACTAAGTTTTTATAATTCGCCTATTTTCATTACCGAAACCTACGCTTTGAACTTTTATTTATTTAGCATTGGGTCTACTATACTATTTTTCTATGTAAATCACATTTCAACTAATGTAACGTACCTCGAACTCATAAGTATGCTGTTTAATTATCTTATAATATTTAAAGTCAAATGTTCTCTACGGTAGCTAGCGCTTGCTGACAGATTGAAGTGGTCGACAAGAAATTGAAATAAATTTGGATGTCTAAACTGACTTAAAAATGTTGACGCTTAAAAGAACGACAGATATAGTGAGCCACTGCAGAAAATCCGAAGATAAGAATGTTACTCCGACAGCGCACGTATTCAAAGGAATTGTATATTTTTATTTTGTCGGGAGACGAAGACCTTTGGCACAATTCAAACCTATATATCTCTAACTGCTACGCGTATCATTTCGCTGTTAGAGCTGTTTTCCTAAACTTTGGTCGTAACTAATTTGTATTAACTAATCTGGCCATAAATACTGTTACATAAAACCTTTTCTTTTTTTCAACTTTTTTATTATTTTCAATCTGGAACGCGTTTATTATTTTAAAAACTTCTCTCGATTTCGCGCCATTATAAATTTTTTTTCGTGTTCATTATCAAATTACAATGTGGAATGGGGTGTTAAAGAAAATAGGATTGCAGTGATCGCCTTGCACAAAGTGGGCCATCGCTCATATTCCAGATCAGTATCAGCCTATGTTCGTATATCGTACTATCAACACTTCTTCTACCGAAGACCATAAAAGATCGGAGCGGCCGCATGCTGTTAGAACTACAAAGGCTGTTAATGCTGTTAAAGCCAAACTCCATTAGAAAGCAAACAATCTTATCGCGAGAAATGATGATTCCCGCTAGGACTCTGTTACGTATTATAAAACAAGATATCGATATACTGGACATGCCCTAAATAAATCTTTACAATTAAAGAGAACGAATCGATCAAAATGCTTTCTATAATATTTATATATTTTATGCATTTTCAATGCGATCTTATAAGATAAATTATTATAATAGAAAAATACTAGAAAAAATCGACTCGGGTCACAAGTGAATCTCAGGCGGGAATCGAACCCGCAACCTTTGGAAATCCGGTCCAATGCTCTCCCAATTGAGCAACCGAGCCTTGCGAACACTCGTCGAAATTTTCTAGTACATTCCTGATTTTACGCTGTAGGCCAGCGTTGTTTCATCAATGAGAGGAACATCCTCTCGTATTCGAAAGAAACATTTTTACAAATGTTTGGTCAATCGATTAAGATGAAACAGCCATGTTAGTCTATAATATTTATATATTTTATGCATTTTCAATGCGATCTTATTAGATAAATTATTATAATAGAAAAATACTAGAAAAAATCGACTCGGGTCACAAGTGAATCTCAGGCGGGAATCGAACCCGCAACCTTTGGAAATCCGGTCCAATGCTCTCTCAATTGGGAGGCACAGAAATATCCTTTTTCCGATGAAAAAATGTTCACAATTGAAGAACACTACAATAAGCAAAATGATAAAGTGTACGCTCACAGTTCTAAAGAATTTGCTCAAGTGGCCGGAAAGGTTCAACGTGGTCATCATCCTCCATCAGTGATGGTTTGATGGGGCTTGTCTGATCAAGGCGTCACAAAGCTACATTTTTGTGATAACGGAGTGAAAATTTCAGCCAGAGTGTGTCAAGAGATAGTCTTGGATCGTGTTGTTAAACCTCTCAGAAATAAGCACACTTTTTAAAATGAACCGTGGACTTTCCAGTAGGACTCTGCACCTGCTCGTAAGGCACGAACTACCCAAGCCTGGCTTGAAACCATCTTTCCGGACTTTTTAAGAGCTGAAGACTGGCCCTCATCTAGCCCAGACCTCAACCCTTTAGACTACACATTATGGTTAGTTTTAGAGGACATGGCCTACTTTAAACGACACGGTGTCATTGAGTCTCTTTAAATATCTCTGGAGCAAGCGGTGGCGAAATTTCCCATGGAAAAAGTGCCTTAATCCATAGATTCGTGGCCAGACAGATGAAAAGCCTATATTAAAGCCAAAGGTGGCCATTTTGAATAGAATATTATTATTCTTTGTTGAGACTTTAATAAATATGTACATATAAGTTTTAGAAATATTACATTACTTCATTAAAAAAATTGCATTTTCATTTGTAACAGAACTTATGGCCGGATAATATATGTTATAAAACACGCATGGCTCAACGTACTGACGATAATTCAACGCGTGTGGTTGCAGATAACCTACTCACGCGTGGGGAGCCCAATTGCTACGTAAAATCGTTTTTATCTTTATTGCCGTGCGCGTGCCCTGTCACATTGGGCAGCACTGGCTGGCTTGACTAAAAAAAGCTTCGTCATACTTATTGATATTATGTCAAGTTCTGTTTAGAAATAAACCAAAATTAGTAATTTTTGCTGAGAAATACACAACACAGTCAAAATGAAATACTTTTAAAATAACAATCGTCATAAAAACGAAGCAGTTGGTACAAGGAATAATCGTAATTAACCAAATTGCTTACCAGCTCTGCTTCAAACATGATCATCGTCATTGTCAATGTCCCCAATATGTTTCAATACGGATGGAAACACCATTATACAAGATTACCAGCAAAAGCTTAAATAATACCGTCCTTAATCGTAGTAAATTTGTAAATCTATTTTAAATTGTCGTAGCGTTTACCATCTAAACTAAAATTATAAATTGAGATTAACAGTGGCTTTTTAAAACAGTCCTATGAATACCTATCCAAATTGCGATGCCATAAATTGCCGAAATATCACGTTCCATAGTTCATAGTTCCGAATCAAAACCGCTTGTTATGTCGTATAGCATTAGCATTCCATGCAGGGCTCAATTTACTATGCATTCACAATTGTGCATGGAAACTATTGGTCAATTTGCATACTTAGTTGTGCCTTTCATGAATTTCCATTGGGGATCAAATGGAATATATTTGTTTTGCCTAGGTCTTTTTTGCCTATATAACTTGGAAGCTTTGAAATAATCACTACATAGTATAAAACAAAGTCGCTTCCTCTGTCCCTATATCCCTATGTATGCTTTAATCTTTAAAACTAAGCAACGGATTTTGATGCGGTTTTTTTTAATAGATAGAGTAATTCAAGAGGAAGGTTTATATGTATAATACATTGCAGTAGATCATTGCATCCGTGCGAAGCCGGGGCGGGTCGCTAGTAATTAATATTTCTTACATTCACACCAATTAGCCTAGCCCAAACTAAGCATTTTAAGGTTAATGGTATGGATACTAGGGTAACGGATAAACATACATATATGATACATAGTTGTGTAATATTCAAACAAATATATGACCGATATGACCGATGACTCAGGTACAAATGCTCGTATTCATCACACAGACATCTGCCCCTTCCGGGATTCAAACCCAGGACCGTGTCGGTGCAAAAGGCAGGATCGCTACCGTTGCACCAAACGGTTGTCTATAAATATATCTCTTTGCAATAAAAATAATTACTTGTAAACTTGAAGAAATTTTATAACGTATTACTCAAAAAGCAGTTTTTTAAGGTCTTATTACGCTGTGAACATTTTGAATAGTTTTAGCTATTAATTATTTCAAATAATGAAATAATCGAAAACAATGTTTAGTACGACTTGCGACAGAAGCTTGAGAAAGAGATTAAAAATCAAGTTACAGTATTAATATAGCGCTATAGGTCTCCAGTACTAACACAAACTTTTTGCTGATTTCTTTCTTAGTGCAAGCTGCACAGCATTGGGATAAATTCCTTAAAGTTTTTCAAGAAAGTTTAGTTAATTCCATTTAAAATGAAACTCTTAACTCACTTAAAATATTATTCGTATTATTTCTGCGTTGTGAGATAACAGATCTGTATGTAAATAGGTATATGTATTATATTTATGCGGTAATGTAAGCATATTTATTTAGTATTTATCTGTTTATGTAAATCATACATTATTTTAAGATCTTTTTTACTTGACTGCCTTTTTGCAATACATGCTGCTGTTTGCAAATACTGAGCGAGGCAATAAGATTTTTAAAGGGTGATTATTCCTCGATGATATGTCCGATTTTAAAACTTTTTTTGCACATTAGTCACGACCACGATGTGAGTTTTGGCGCCAAATTTCATCAATGTAGTCTCAGCGGTTTGGCTGTGATCAGCTTTTGAATTTTTCTTTCGGTGATTATTCCTCCATGGTAAAGTATAGCCTATGTCCGTCAGGTTATGATCATGTATGTTCATGCCAAAATTCGTTCGACTCGGTTGAACCGTTAAGTAGCAGGAGGGAGACAAGCGAAATTTCTTAGTTGCCTAAAAGAGAGCTTCGCTCGATAAATATAGTTAAAATGTTTGATTAAGAACGATTTGATACAAGAAATGAAGTTCAGAAACAAGACGATCGACACGTCCAATTGGCGTTCACCGCTTCTTGAACGATAACTGAAGTCAATTAGTATGCAGATGTAATTACAAACTACAGATGTAGGTACATACCATTAGTTACCTTGCGCGGTCGGGTAGTACCACAATGAAAATAATATCTAGTATCAGCATTGCCAGATTTTTTATTTGGCATATCGGGTTGTTGAAACTTTTTGAGTGAAAAAAGTGGAATTCTTTCGTCGAAAGCGGGACATAGTAAAAAGACGTATAAAATGAGATGTTTTTGAATATTAATCTTTTTATTTGAGTTTTTATGATGTTAGCATAATTATAGATAGCAAAAATAGCCATCTTCGTCTCAAAAATAATAATAATAAAAATCAAAAATCAAAGTAAAAAAATGTGTTTCAAACAATAATCCCGCGCGGGACATTTAATTTTGATTTAAAAATCGGGTCATCCCGCCAAAATCGGACGTCCTTGCAACGCTGTCTAGTATCTACGAGTATTGAAGTTTTCAATCTAACACTTATAAAATACAATAATAAAAATATTTCTTACAATCACACCAAGTAGCCTAGCCCAAAGTAAGACTTGTGTTATGGATACTAGGGCAACAGATAGATAGGTATATGATACATAAACAAGTAATATTTATAGACACATCTATAAATACCCATGAATCGGGAACAAATGCTCGTATTCATCACACAAACATCTGCTCCTTGTGGGACTGGAACCCAGGACTGTTGGTGCGAAAGTCAGGATCACTACCATTGCACCAAACGGAATTGCCTAAATCCCCACAGTGATTTGTATGTTTGTCTGTCCGCTCTTTTTCCATTGTATCAATAACGTTACCATAGTAACGCGTTAACCGCAAGTAGTTCGTCTACCTGACGCTAGATGGCGCTGACGCAAAATATTTAATAATAGAAAAAAAATAAAGAGTTTTGTCCACCCGTGCGAAGCCGGGACGGGCCGCTAGTAACAAAGAATAAATAGTATGTAAAACAGTGTCAGAATTTTGAGGGGATTCCCTAGTAAAATGACACAAAAAAAATTAACGTCCAAATTAACAACAACAATGACAAATTACCGAGTGGTATCCGACAGAGCAGACTAGCAGAAGTCTTTCACACTTAAAGGTGTTAAAAACTACTAATGACATTGAAGGTAACCATACATCCCTCGAAGACCACAAAAAAACGGTGCATACCCCAATTTTGAAATTTTAGTTTTTTACTCTGATCTCCAACGCCAATGAATCCCATGCCAAGCGTAAAGATTATGGCTAAATTACTCAGTTTAGGTGAAGCCACTTATTTCTTTCAGCTTGATGATATTTAATAAGAAACAGATGTCTCATGCTTGCTAATGATAATATTTCAGAGCGACTAAAATAAATTAGAGATCTCAGACATTTCCAAGATAGTGGACTTGTCAATCTTTAAATCCTAGAGCGTATTAGGCGATGTTTCTCAGAAAATATATAGATTAACAGATTTAGAAAATAATAAGCTTAAATATAAAAAAAAGTTATATGATATGTTAAGAAGTCTACAAATAAATAAGCAACACACTAATGCAAGGAAATACATAAAGTTGAATTGCGGTAAGAAGCCGGCAATGCAACAAACAAAGAACTCTATAAAATTGAAAATAAATGCCAAATGAAAACAATAAAAATAAAGCATCTGAAAATAAATATGTAAATTGTATTCCTTCATTCGTTTGGCCCATCTATAGTAGGGATTCAAAAACACCTTTATAAGGATACACTTTCATAAGGGTTACACATTGAATCTGTTACAGAATTATTCCTGTATCACTTATTTGGGTGTTTTGAACCTGTTTTGCGTCGAACACATATAAAAGTGTAACAGATATAATGTTTTCTGTTACCAATCTGTTAGAAACTGTTTTACGTTTAACTATCTATGTGTATACACAGTACACCAACATAGGCATTTCAAAGTACCTACCCAAATCATTAGTGAGTTATGCCAATGTGAACCTTATTGACTGTAACAGATATTAACACTTATGAATCGGTATTTCCTAAAAAGGATTAAAAGTGTTACAGTTTCTTTCTGTGTAACTTTTAAAACAGAAATGAAAAACAGTGTTCAGAACACTCTATTCGGATACCGCTAAAATCCCTGCTCTATAGCATAGTGTAAACATAACGTTAATCTCTGAGAGTTTTTCCAACCTCATCCTTAAAGGAGGAGGGTCGATAAGAAGCATTTTTCGCCCATTACACACAAAAAAAATATCTCGTTCTAGTCATTTTTAAATGAATCTGTAAAGTTACAGACACTTTTTTTTATTAAGAGACATTTACAGAATAAGTAATATAGTAAGTCAAAGAAATTATTCCCCAGAGTGTTTCATCTTTTTTACACATTTTTCTTGTTTTATCAACATTTAAGTTATTATATCTTAAACATGTGCTCCGTGAACCATATTCATTTTGACGCACAATGATACTGCTCTTAATAAACTTTTATGTGAGTGCTAATTTATTTCGGTTCACTGGGCGCGTCTACCCAATTCAGGACAAAATACTCTGCGCGTATCGCTTGCTCCGCGATCGTGACTATGTTTATACCTGTCTTGCCGTGACTCATAAATTATTTGTATGTTATGGTTTTTGGACTATTGGTGTCATAATTCGGTCGAAGTCAGAACACCAAGTCTTAAATATGTCTACACACTGCAAGATGCTGCTACTTTAGGCACCCTTAACCAGCAGCTTTAATTCGTAGGAAGAAAACAAGAAGGATAATTAAAAACAGGATAAAGTCAATCCTTCTGATATTTTTGGTATTATTTTCGATTGTTGATTATTATCCATATTTATAACATTGAATTCATAGTAATAACAACTTTATTTTATCTGAATATTACATTTACAATGTTAATTATAATTGATAATTGTGCTATAACAAATAACAGAAGCGTTTATTTAAATAAATGTTTATAAAACCTACATAAATACTAGTTTTATTTATTCCATTAATACCCGATTTTTCATTTAAACTAGTTGCTTTTCATGTTTGTTACGTTGTATACTACAAAATAAAATTGATATTACATCAAGTTGCCGATGGGCAAAAATTACCTCTTATCAACTTTCCTCCTTTGCGCTTGCTATTTGCAAAAAAATAATGCTCCTAAAGTATGCACATTTCGTGCGGGCTATGAGTCATAAAATAAAATTTGTAATATATGGTATGAGTGCATCTAATTTGTGACAAGGGCTGATAGGTACAGTATTCAGGTAAAGAATAGTATGAAAGATCATTTTGAATTCCAGATGCGGGTGTTAGATTTATTAACTATAAAGTATGATAATTAAGTATTTTACATATGTTTTCTTGTTTACCTTAAAGAAAAGTATCTTTCGCTAGATAGTTTGTGAAATTTTCTTGTATGTAAATGACATATTGTTTTCAATAAGAATCATATAATTTACCAAAGCAAAAACCAACCTTTAAGTAATCTAAACTCTGTTTTCACATATCCATTAATATCTCCAATTTAATCAATGTGTGTTGTATAAATAACCTTACAATTTGTTCCCATTAAGTTATTTTTGCAATTAAAAGCTTAATATCCTAGTTAACCTCCTTTAAATCTATTTTGATATAATTAAATCATAGTCAATTTGAAAGAAATTGTTAAATAGAGCCAAATGAATGACGTCAGAGAATATCGTCCGATGTGACGTCACTTGTTTGTCACCGCCTATAAAACACTGTGCTCCGGTCGTACTCGGCCCACTTGCTTCGCAGCAGCCGCACCGCACGGACCTAAGCTAAGTATACAATTTTTTAGTACATGTTAAGAAGACACACTGTATATGTAGGTACCGCTAGTGTGTTTGCATATAGGTACAATAAGTTTTATTAGCGAACCAAGAATTAAATTAATAAATTGTATACCTTGCTTTATTGCTTGATAATTCAAAATATTCTAATAAAGTTACTTTGGATGGTTTTATGTTCAACGACATTATGTTGTTAAATTTATATTAAAAGTTTTCCATGACATTCTTCTTATTTGCTTAAATCGTTCTATGATTATTTGTTACATGAGATTAAAATACTTTTTTTAGTATTCTGCCTTTTTCTTTCTCTTCTATATTTTTTCTAACTAAATCTCACACGGGCAACCAACGTTACTGTTCACTATATCGTGTAGCAAACCCATATCCAAAGCAACGTATCTCTGCACAAATGAAAGCAGATTGGACTCATCAAAGCCATTTTTGTGTCATAGAACTTACAACAGCGAAAATATTTAGATTGCATTTATGAATTCTCTCTAAACGGTTTTTAATTACTGTGTATTAGGGTGCACATATTCAAGAATAAGCACATACGCTAAGCAAACCACTTTTATTGCGGATATATTAATAATAATAATTATTAAATAATATTTCTAACATTTACACCAATTAGCCTAGCCCAAAGTAATCACTGTAAGTTTTGTGTTATGGATATAAGGGTAACGGATATACATATATAAATATTATTCATAGAAATATTTATAAATACCCATGACTCAGGTACAAATGCTCGCATTCATCACACAAACATCGGCCACTTCCTGAATCAAAACCCATATTCCTATAAGCTTGCGTACATAGTTATGTTTTCATTAGTATGGCCAAAATCCACACAACAAAATTCTTATGTTAAGCCTTCTATTTTTTTAGACTTCGTTTTAAATATATTTTTGTAGGACGCGTTTTAGATTTTGCGTTAATGTTATGAATTATCATTTACTCGCATTGAAAGTTATATTGTTTTTGTATAAAATTTGAATAACCTATTCATATCCATTTGGAGTAACAAACAATGCATGGCAGGCTGAGGAATGATAGCATTGATGAAGGTTAGAAAGATAGCATTTGACCACTAGTGTTGTTTGAAAGCTACAAAAGTCTATTCTGCTTTTTGTTTCAATTTATAATACAGTATTTCGTCGACAAAGTGCCAAGACCTCCTAACTGAAATTCATCGAGAAATTCATTTTTTTGTCATTTCGAATTAAAATTCGTTACTTGCATGTTTTAATGAAATTTCTCAGCGTATTTTCAGTTGCAAGTGCATCATGTTAAATAATAAATAAACAAATCTTTAACTAATTATTAACTTGTCAAGAAATTAAACGTTTTTTCAGCTTGTGTATTATTTTGAAATTAGCAGGTGTAATTGGCACTTCGCCGACGATCTGAGACTTCTGTAGATAAGTTTACTATGTCAAGTACTCGTTAAAGTGCTGAATAAGTCACTGAATAAGTCACCAAGCGAGCTAAGGATCAATAATACTACTGCTTTACATTGTTTTCAGCGATATTTCGCAATGAAAAGAGGGTCCTATAAGGGACTAAATTAGTAAAAACAAACTTAAAACGACTGACATTTTACATAAACATAAATAATGGTTAAACAAAACACGAACGTCTTACATTGTGATGTATAAATATTCAGTGATTTCAAGAGTCATTAACGGATAATTTAATTATTTTACATTGTTTTATTTCATCTTAATGCAGCGTTTTCAAAATTATGCTACTTTACTGCAGAGGACATCTTACGGCTAAGGTCATAACATTAGCACGACACGAGGTAAAGTTATATGGAAACCCTTTACTTTCCTGCTAGTTTTTTATTTATTTTGAACACTAAGTACATATAAGAAATTTTAATACAAAAACTCAAAACACCTCTTATTTTGAAATCAAAAAACGATATTTGCCACTTATTTCATATATTTAAAATGGAAATTTTTCGTTAATTTTTTGGTTGTTTTGTTCATTTCACCATCTAAGAAACTGAAGAATATCTGTACTTAAATAAATATCCTAAATGACATTTAGTCGTGACAGTGAAGATTTTATTACGACGCCGCTAATGGTCTATAAGTAATTAACACATCATCATGATTTAATGCAATTTAAAAGTGAGAAAATTGCGCGTTCCTTTTCATGTTAGTTAATTTGAAAGTTTTTTTTTTATTTTCCTCGTCAATATATTAGTACAAAGTACGTATGTATCACTCGAGAGAAAGTGCGATTCCTAATATCAGGAGGTTTTAAAGCGCCTACCTCGCCTTCGGTCTTCAAACAGCCTTCGTCGTTAAACAGTCACCTTTTTTCCCTTGAAAAACGTACTTTTTTCTATACTAACCATAATTGTTGGACTTCAAAAGAAAATTGTGGTCACAATTGGGTTTATCTGGAGTGCTATTCACGGTACCTAAGTTTAGATATTGTTTGGTTTAAATCCTTCCCATAAGTTCTAATATGTAAGTTATACTATAATTATATAATAGTAGGCACTTGTTAAATTAACAAATCACTATTGTTATAAGGTTTTGTTTATGCAATGACTGTTACATGCCAAAATAAAGAGTAAAAAATACAAAATTTACCAATCCTCAAAACCCAAATCTCTCACACTGCTTTATGAAATTTAATGACAAAGTTTAATATTTTACTCGAATAGTTTGTTTTCCGAGCGTCTTGTAGATATTTTTAATTCTTCGTCAACGGGGGAAACGGTAGATCATTATATTGACCGAAATCCTATTAGTCGCATTACGTATGGCGTAAGGAACTGTTATATAATAAATACCAAATACCACAAAGTTAAACTGATTACCAAATGAAGTCACATCAACAATGATGGGTTTTCTTTATAGGATCCTTTGCAGACGGTTAAATAAATAAAAGTTATTTATACGCTAAAATTTATTTTGTTACAACAAGAAAGTGTATGAGCAAAGACAATACGATCTTAATTATTATGGAACAATAGTTAGTTTCGCGCTATCAGAGCGAGAATACTTAATGTAATTAGCTCGTTTCAAAAATGGCAAAGTTTATTTTTGTCTAAATTTAGATCATCACTGGTTGTTGCATTATGGCGAAAACAAAAAAAGGTCTTGTAATTCCTTTTGTTTCGATCCTGTGTTTGTGTAATAAATACGAGCATTTATACCTTAGTAATGGGTAATTTCATATATTTCTATATCATATATCTCTGTCAATTCCTTACTCTAATACCTATAAAACGAGCCTTACTGTACTTACTACGAGTTGTTGGGCTATTGGACTAAGAAATATTATTATTAATATTGTTGATTTTATCATCATACCCTTACAATTATTAAACTACGTCTAACTTGGCATGCTACGATCATATATACCTATAACAGCTATTTCCCCGAAATAAAGAAGGAAAACCAATAAAAACATTCCTTTATTCGTGGCAATTCATTTGAAATGCTTCACAATGCTCGTTAAAAAAGGTTTTTCAGAAGCGTAACTTTTCTTCTTTGTTCTTATAAACGAATGAGTTCTGCTCTTTTCCAAAAGCTATTGTCTCGATATTAATAGATCCTACTTGTTTTATTGGTCATATAATTATTACGTATCATTTAGCTCCAAACATCAATAGCAAAGTGAATACATTTTGATAACCTGCAACTGATTCATAGCTAAAGTAAAAAGAGTATGTATAAACTAAAAAGACATCAAATACTCGTATTATAAATGGTTTTCAAAGCGAGCCTTTGTGAAAACTTAACATTGTTACAGCCGTCACGAATATTTAGTACTCATAAAAAAATCGAACGTTCCGTTCGCTTGGGTCCCATTTAAGTCTAACGCAGGCGACTAATCAAATTCATGGGGACAATTTTTCTCAAATGCAATCGACTTTTTATTAGTGCAAGTCGTTATTCTTATTTAATCTAGTAATAAAACCCCTAAAGTGAGAAGATAATGTTTGACTTGGCAAATTGTTTCGTAAACAACAGGTGTTTTTTTTGAGTAGATGGCATCTTTAGCCATTTTAAATTCAGAGATTGGAGGAGTCTTTTAACGACGTATAACTTAATTAAATTTCTTTATCAGTGTTGTGCACTTTTTGGGATGGGTAAAAAATGTTAAACTCGCGTCAGGACACGTGACCTGATCGAAAATTCGTAAGACGGAGGGAGAGTAGACTGCCAGCGCGGCGTAGGTGAGGAAGTTATATCCCCTCTCTTTCTACCGCGCGGCGGAAATGTATTCCTGCTCCTGCTGTTTCGTTTAAGCGGCGCAGGGCGCTTGCGCTAGTGTGCGTGTGTGTTTGTTGTCATATTTGTGAACTTTTATACTGATAATTAAAGCAATTCGTGTGAAATTATTTCCTCACCATTCCAAAATATCAAAAATGTACAACGTTAATGTTTATGTTTTCACTTCTGCCAGCACTCCCGAAGTGCAACCCGTTGTTTTTTATTTTACTTTTATAATCGTTGCAATTGCCATTGCAGGTACTATTAAGATTGCAATGGTTACCCCTATAATTGGAGGAGCACACACATTGTAACCACTAATATAAATTCTGAGCTTGTACCGTATATTATCTGTCGGAGATCCTTAAATAAATTGAATAAAATAAAAATTTGATCATCATGAGCCTGTTGGGGCACATGCCACCCCTATGAATGTAAACATTAGCTTTCCAGTCGATTAGATCCGAGCCAATTTGGATACGTGGGATGACTTAACGGTTTGGTTTCTTTTATTTTTATTCTTCAGTCAATTGGAACCGGTCTTAAAGTAACAAATTTTATGTGAATTGTGGATACGTCTACTCAGATGAGAGTAGACGTGACGAAAGTTCCCAATAAAAGTTTTCAAAATTAAAAAAAAAAATGTTAAAATCAGTCTAATTGTTATATAAAAATAATTATTATTAATACAAAAAACAAACACAGTTGCTTGTTCAAAGTTTGCGTTATAACTATTCAAAATCTTTTTATTATTACAATCCATAAGAATGAAACCGAGCTTTTCAGAAACTTTAAGATTAACATTGTCAATATATTTTGACACGAAACTGATCATTTTATCAATACTTCAAGTGCTCAACCATTTAAACTGTATGTTGTGTGTATAATGTTTTTGTTTCTAGTGAACTTAATGTACTTACATAAGTCGCTCACTCTCTCTCTCTCTCTCTCTCTCTCTCTCTAAATTACTCTGAAACAGTATCGATTCGGCTTAATTTTTAATTTCTTTGATAGCTTTAAGGTCATCAGCTATTAAAAATGTCCGTGAATGCAGATAGCACTCACAAACGTCAATAATAAAATAATGAACAGATGCAGTCCTAAATGGGACCGTTTGTATTAGGGAATTCCAGAAGTAGAAATATACGATTCAGACTCACAACCATTCAGAACTACTTTAAGCCGACCGTAAGGTAGAAAGGATAGGATTTCCACCAACCCAGTGAAATGACAGAAATGCTATTTATTTTTAGTTTTTCCAAGAGTATTTTATGGTCTACTATATTAAATGCCCTGCTGAAGTCGGTGTAGGCTGCGTCAATTTGAACACGCGTATCGACGGCATTAATGTTTTCGACATACATCACCAAATTGGACGCAGTCGACCTACCCCTTATAAAGCCATATTGATTGAGGGAGGCGAGGACGTCTTATTATGATTTTGCATAGTAAAAAGGCTTATACCAAATAAATAAATAAAATTTAAATGCATAATTATGAGCAGGCAATTGAATTATGTATGTGTATATTTGTGTATGTTTATCAATAAAAAGGTTATTTTATCATGTAAGAAATCTTTTAGACATTTATCCATCTCTTTTAAGCTTTTTTAAATTATTAGCTTTTTTCATTTAATAATTTTCCTGGCAATTTATTATATATTTTTATAGACATACTATATACATAAGATGAACACAAATTCATGCGAGTGGTTGGAACCTTTAGTTTATTTCTGTGCCGTAATGAATACTCTGACTGGGCATCTTTGCGTTTAGACTATAACTCTGTGTATTTTCTTACAAATATGCAGATTTTAAAATATATATTTGTGCCAAAATATATGCCGTGTGGCAGAGAAAGTATTTTATGTTTTTGGAAACAAGGCTTGTAGCTTTCGATACTATCTAAGTTGACTACTATTATAATAAGTTTTTTTGCAGTATGAATATGTATGCAATTTTTTTACTGTTTCGTCACATAATTAAGCTAGGAATAAGAATATGCACGATAGGTACGTAACCAAAGCAGAATTCAAATCAGTTGTTTTTTTTTATTTCCCTCAGTGTAGGTGCAAAGCTATTGCATCATTTTTGCTTAGACAGGAATTTCTCTATGACAGTACTGTCGTCTGCAGACCCAACAATTCCTGGTATCAACAGGTCATTGATGTGCAGCAGGAAAAGCGTCGCAGAGAGAACAGGTCCCTGAAGAATTCCGGCATCTGTAGCCACTGTCAGTGTTCAGTCAGGAAATCGGCTATCCAACTACAAAAGTCAGCGGGGATACCATACGCAGGGAGCTTCCGCAGCAGACTAGCATGCCAGACCCTGTCAAAAGCCTTCGAGATGTCAAGTGACACGGCAAGTAGGTACTTCGCCTTGCATCTCGAGGGTCTCGCCCCAGCAGTGCGTAACTTAAACCAAAAGATCCTCAGTTGAACATCCTCGGCGAAAGCCATATTGACAGTCACTGAGGAGATCGTTGTCTTCTAGGTATGAGAGCAACTTCCTGTTCAGCACTATATAACAAAATTCCATAACCTTACAAAGTATGGAAATGAAGGTGATCGCTCTGTGGTTGAATGGCTCACGGAAATTATTCATTAATTAAATTATAATCAGTAAATAATTATTAATAAAGAAAAGCGCTAAACTATTCCGTAAAACTGAAACTCGCAAAGAATACTTAAAAAAAGTTCAAGTACAGTGCAATTTGTGATTATTTATAGTACAAATTCTGATTTTTTATTTTACTTAGGTGGATTAATAACATTAAATTAATGGTTCCTTTTTTAACTTAGTAAATCTCAATTTTTTTCTATGTTATTGCGCTGTATGCAATATCTTATTCATTCAGACATCCTAGAGCCAGTTATTCGGCCTAGTTCACGCACGTCTCAACGGAATCAACGCCAATCAATAATTTCCAGTATACATCTACAACTATGTGTGTTGCGATCTATTCCAAATATTTCACTGTGGTATTTTGCTGAGAGATTTAAATGATTATTAAATAAACGGTGAAAGATATAGTGACAATTACAACTGAAGTCTTACCATAAACAATGTCTATGGATGTTACATAGCTCGATATATCTGACATCCATCTTATAGCTTCTCTATATCAATGGAGAATAATGAGCGTGAGCTAGTCACACAATTTTTGGGTTAGTATACGCGTCGATCTAGTTTTTTACTTTAGTTCCAAAATAATCAACCCTAACTAAAAACTTGTCTCGACCGACTGACCGATAGACTGGCTGACCTGACTCAAACTAAAACGTCTTTAATTTATATGCCCTAATACAGATCCCTAAAACTTTTATAATTGCAAAGAAATTTAAAATGTAAAATTTAAAAATGACTAGGAACATTTAATACGAAGCGATCAATAAAAGACATCTCATCTCATATTTTTACCAAAGGTAAGTTACCTTGTGTACGTATCACGTGACGTAATAAATATTAAATCATTTGAGTATAACTTTTTCTGCTGGGATGGCAAACTTGAAATATGTTTGAATGTTTGGTCGTAACTTTAAACTACTTTGCCGTTTTTGGAGAAAGAGGAACCATTAGGAAGTAAAAAAATGTTTAAATGTAAGATTGTTGACATTATATATTACATATTTAAGAATTGTGCCAATAAAGACCCTAGATACAATCCACAAACCTAGAGATAATAAGGTTTGATAGAATTAATATAATTTGTGATTATTATATTAAACGATTTTTTTATTGCCTAAGCAATAGCTCAACTCAATAAAGCTATGTAGATTTTGTATAATGGAAGATAAAAGTGACTTCTGAATGGATGAGTGATTTTGGTACGTCCGTTGAATATATGAGGAATCAAATATTTTTGTGATAGTGACCTTATGTTTTATTAGTAACGTAACTAAAATACGAGTTTTAAATTCATGTAAATTTAAAAGTTTCATTCATACCCAGGGATCCCATCCAATCAAAGGCGGTATTTTGCGAACACGAAGGGGATCCAATTGGAAGGGACACCGTTCGCAGATGACGTCTTCATTTGAAAGGGTACAGGAACGCAAATCGCGACTCATTCGTAAACAAGATAGATACCCAACTTTGGATCTAGATATGTGTTGTTATATGACGTTATTTCTGCTTGGCTTCGCGTCCGCCAGATTGCGTTGCAAAGCTTTCATTGCGTGGAGTTTTATTTCTGTTACGTATCTCGGATAGAGAACTAATAAAGTTTTATCCTTGACATTACCCACCCGTTTCTATCTAGGCTTCGTACTTTAAAAGTGATTATTATTTTCTTATGTTTTCTTTTATGTACTTGACATTTCAACAATGGGAGCGGCAATCAAGTATATACATATATATTAATATTCCCACTATAGATATAAATAGAGGCAGCAAGCTTAATATGATGGGAAAAATTTGTTGCCGTAACTACATTTATACTGGTACTATTTGAAATCTATTATCTTTAGATATAGTTAGTCTATATTTAAACCAATTACTAATTTGTATAAGTCTGCTTCGTGCTACCCGTTATATTCCTATTGACTCTAACCTGCTTATTTTACTATCGAAAACGTTGATATCGATGGTAGCATTAATTCAATTCATCAAAGGGCTATTAATGTTTCTATTGCCGGGCTGGAGGTGCCTTCTCTATGGATAAAAATACTTTAAATATTTTGGCAAAAACTACCACGTGATCCCAGTGCGTATTGATGGGTGCTAACGATACCAGGTAGTCGGGACTTGCCTTCCAAAGCATGAAAGATCGAAGTGACCATATATTGAAGTATACTTTACAAATGTTTCTTTTCAAGTTTTGCACTGTAGAAACACAACGTTTGCTTTGAATTGACAATAATCAAACTACTTGCCTTTTGTTTCACTGGTGATTCTTGTTTTTAAAGATAGTTATATATATTTTAGCTGTATACAGACACAGATATCGGTTTCTGCTCCACTTTGAATCTACTAGAAGAAATAAAAAGTCTAGTAAATAACTTTATGTTCTTAGTTGTGATTTGATATATGACACAAGAGATCGAAACCTATACTTAAAATAATATTGGATGCGAGAGTCAAGGAGAATATTAAAGAGAGTGCAAAAACAACTTTCCGGTTCCTACGCTCATGAATAGGGAGCCATTTACACTGCTGACGGAAAGCGAGTACATAAACGTTTTTACGCAGACCGAATATAAAACGTGTGTTGTTGTTAAGGTGACGAGCCTGTGAATCTATTATAATTGAGCTTAAATCTATAATCTAAGGTCACAAATTTGTTGTTTGTCTGTCCGCTCTTTTTCCCGCTCTTTTCTATTGTATCAATAACGTTACCATAGCAACGCGTTAACCGCAAGTAGTTCGTCTACCGGACGCTAGATGGCGCTAACGAAAAAATATTTAATAATAGAAAAAAAAATAAGAATTTTGTCCACCCGTGCGAAGCCGGGACGGGCCGCTAGTTAAACCTATAAAGTAAGTCATCTTAGGACAGACATTATCAGTTTGAAACCTATGAGTCCATTATTACACCCAAGTCTTTGTCACTGGGTTGATAACAATCAAAACTAACACAATCAGCCACGAGTTTTCCAAATCATAGAGATGATTTGGAAAACTCGTGGCTGATGTGATCCACAACCTTGGTGAGACAGGATGTAGTTCTGAGTTCCAGTTGTAAACAGGATTGGTACTTAGGAGCTTATGAGAAATAACTAATGAAGACAACTGCCATTGCAACTACTTCTAAAATCTTGGAAAGAAAGGAAAACAAATTATATTGGGGCAATAGTGACCTATAGTCGATGATTATGAAATTAGAATGTTGATTACTAACAATATAATAGAAAATAGTTCTTATTTAATGTGGATTTAAGATAATAATGCGAAAGTATTAATGTTTGTTTATCCCTCAATCATGCCGCTAAAACGACTATAAAGATGTAAATATTATACACAGGTAGAGTCAATCTCTATTCCTAGTTAGATTAAATCTTTTGTATCCCTATTATAAATAATATGTACTAATATTATAAAGAAGTAAAGTTTGTGTGTTTGTATATTTGTTAAATTGTAAGGGGTAATCTCGGGATCTACTGAACCGATTTTAAAAATTCTTTCACCAATAGAAAGGCACATTATTGTTGAGTGTCATAGGCTATATTGAATGCTAGAAAAAATTTAAAGAATTTTGTCCACCCGTGCGAAGCCGGGACGGGCCGCTAGTATGTATATCATTTTTTTGTTCTGACAAAAGTTCTCTTGGCCTATATTTTATATAAAATGTTTATTACAATCTGAGAATACAGAATGAACCAGAAGGAGCCTAGAGTCGATAACATATGCCACTCACTGAGTCCAAAAACAAGTCACAACCCCCCCATTCCTCATACTTCCCCCCGTAAAGTGATGCTAGCTTAGGGACAGTTCGCTTATTGTAGGGTAAATTAAAATTCATATTTCAAAATAATGCTGTCCGAATAATATTTTTGTGTGAACATATCACTATTACAATTATACTGTGAGATAAATATTAATATACTATTATGCATAAAAAACCCTTTAGTGAAATAAAACACGTTATTTTCTAAAAATATATCTTTATTTACATATAGGGCATGGCGGTTTTGGTAATCTTCAATACCGATATTTTTACCGTATTAAAATTTTCAAAAACTGGATCTCGATATTTTCGTATTATTTAGGTATTTTTTAAATACAAAATTTACCTAGTTATGAGCGATCAAGTTCAGGTTAATTGAATAAGATTATGTATTATTTCGTTAAAAATACTATCAAAAATTACAGGAACTAGTAAAGATAGATAAAAATTAAATTCAATTTACCATAATTAATCAACATGTTTATATTTTGTTTTCTGTCACTATTTTTTTTAATTTTGTTTACATTCTATTTATAATTATAGTTAGGTATTAAGATAATCAGTCTTTGTTAAAAAATGAAATGACGTGAAGGGCTTGTTTACTACAATATATGAGCAAAACTAACGAAAGTTGACACAACATAAAACTACAATTTGTCACTCTAACATGCAAAATCAACAACAGTAAAAACCTTTACTATATTATATTTACAGTTTTAAAAAGTAACAAGCAAAGTTCTAACATAGTCATCATCATCATTTGAAGGTGGGTGGAAGTGTAAGAACTAAATACATAATCATGTCAGTCGAGAGACGTCCTCTGCTGATCTTCCCCAAGGATCTCCAAATTAAAGCTTAAAAGCGTCCTCCAACGTGGCTGTAAACAGTTTCGGCGATATAACGTATAAATCTATATACTTATCAACCTTATTTGAAACAGATCTTTTGCGTAATTTTTTAAAACCACATTTTGTGTCATAAAAACAATCATGTTCAAAATGTTTTGAACAAATAACACTTTTACATATAAGGTTTCCAGATTTCATCTAACCGAGCGTGTCTTATAATTTTAATCCACTTTTAATCTACTTTTAATAATGAGAATATTTTTAACACAAAACGTTTTTATAAAAACACTACACCAAAAGACACCAAAGACATATTAGAACTCATTATTTTCAAAATATTGGCTTTTCGCAAAATTGTATTGTTTAATGCTAGCGTTTCCACGCGTGATTTCTAAATCATAAATAAAATAAGGATTAAAGGCATTTTTCGGATTAATAAAATTAAAATAAAAAATTTACTGGGTCATTACGACTTAAGCATATATTTTTATTAGTTTTCAAAATAAGGTGTAATATCCTATTTATAACATAAATATTTTGACACTAAATTAATGAATATGTATTTATATATCTTGTAATAAAATTAAACGTTAAATTATTTTATAAACATTAAATTTTTTTAACCTACTTAATAATAAACCAGTGAAAGTAGGGAAAAATCCAGCAAAACTGACTACATTCTATTTACAATTTGAACAAGTAAAAAAACTTAATTATTTAAACAAAATTAGATGCATATGCGCTACTAACACATGAAATGTGATCTTATCTTGTATTTCTATTTTTCCAACTGCATTCTAGCAGGTGGAAACAACACAAGACGGCATTATTAATTAAAAATTGAAATAATTTTTGAGACGTGCGTCACACGGTGGTCACAGATAGACTAGTCTTCCAAATTTCAAACTACTCTCTTTTAGAGTAGTTTATGTGGCTTCAGTGTAAGGCGCGTTCGCGGTTTCTGGTTTGTTCTGTATTCTGTGATTACAATTAATGACATGACAGTACTGAAAACAAAGGCAAAATACTCTAATACAGGAAACGACCATCATAAACAACATATCAAAGGAGATATAACCATTTCTTTGATTTATCGTCACCGACCCTACGGAAAGGTACAATTTCATACCCGTGTTATCGACACGTTCATAATCAATTATTGTTAGGGATGCCTCCTACAACACCAGGCATGACGCAGTTCTTTTTGCAAAGCATTTGTAATTTTTTGTAGTCTATTAATAATTGGGCAAGTTATACTACAAACCTACCTATGAAACCAATTTAACAAAGTCGTTTCATATATGGCTTAAGGAAAATTTTTAATCTATACATTTAAATAAAATTGGAGTGTCTGTTTGTAATATTGAAATAACCGTTTTTTATTACATGCATATTAATATGAATGTAGTAAAAAACGGTACACTAAAATAATTTTTTTTACAATTTTTGTCTGTCTGTCTATCTTTTTGTTCCGGCTAATCTCTGAAATGGCTGGACCGATTTTGACGGGACTTTTATTGGAAGGTAGCTGATGTCCAGCACCGCGCGCAGCTCACGCGCATGCCATCACTGTGCCGTCACGTCGGGCGCCTCCCACCACTTCTCCCACCAACGAATCAATATCACAAAGGCTGCCTATCGAGCGGGCTCAGAACGCGCGAGCGGGCTATTGCTGATTTTTAATAAAAAATATATTGCAAATTATAATAACTGAGCCACGGCAACGTGTGGCCGGGTCAGCCAGTCTAATAGGTATATAGTCCATTCGCCTCACGTCCGTATAACTCATGTTTTAAGTTGTGTATCTATTTATTAAAATTTTCCAACATGGAATAAATTAAGTAAAAATAAAGTGGTCTTTATGTCGTTTTCTGTCGATATCTTAAAATTTAACCACCGCGTTAGTGTTAAGAGCACTTTATAACAGAGCCCAGTCTAAAGAAACTACATTTTCAAATTATTATATTTTATAACCGTTTTACTAAATAATGCTTAACAAATATTTAAGAATCTAAACTCATGCACGACGAGTGCAGCTTGTATTAACCGCTCTATCAGAAATGGCTATACTTCGACAATACTATTTTGTTACATCACAAACCACTACGCGTCCCGGGAATCAGTGCTGGCAACATAATTACGGTGAATGACTGCAATTCACGTTGGCGGTTTTCAGTCCATTTGATAAGTGAATTTGATTTCGTTACGTCAGCCGCCATTTTGCTGCCATCCGTGTTCAACTATTTATCTCCCTGAAACCTGCAAACTATGTTATAAAATCATTAAGCATGCCATATTTAAATATTCATTTTGTAAAATAAGGACTACAATAACAAAAAAATCAGTGCTAATTTTTAGATCATTCATGTTATTAATTTTCCAAAAACATTCAATCATTTTCCAAAATCTCAATTTGCAATAACCGCCCGTTGCATTTTCCAGCTCCTTGAAATGACATTTTGTAAGGTGTGATGTTTCAAACCCATTAGTGTCATATCGCCGGGTTGATTGCTATCAGTGATAAAATGAATAAAAGGGCGGTCGTAGCCAAATCTTTGAATGATCCGATAGTGAACCAGGAAGACTGAGTTCAAGTATCGCCGAACTTTATGGTTTTATTTAACATTTTCGATATTAATTGAAAAAAATTAAATTAATAACTCTAGCTGTTGGATTTAAAATGTAAAATTGATTGACAGTTTTGAGTAGGTTTATGTGGACTGCAAATGTGAACAATTGAACATACTTGTATCGAAGCGTTTAGTTTATAGGATAATGAAAATGTTGGAAATGTGAATGAAGGAATTAAGCCTTTTTTGTTTCATTTGTATACTTTCACGTGATTTTTTAATCGTGCGTGGTAGAAAGAATAGAAATTTCTATTGATCGTGATTATACCCAATACTTGCGATGTCGTCTTTTTAAACTCTAGATAAGCGCATTCAGCCGATTGAACATAAAATAAAATCTGGTAAAATACAACGACATGTCAAACTTTCACACATCACATAGAAATATAAAGATAAAATGTTAATAAAAAGTGTTATCCATATTTTTCTTTAAATATTTTGTTTTTTTATAAATATTTCAACTTAATTCAGCCTCGTATCATATTCCTATTGGTCGTGATATCATTTCGCTACAAACTTACTGATTCTTAAAAATTCGTTAGCCCGAGTTTTTGTGTTTTAAACCGAATCATTCACTCCAGTGACCATTTTTGGCCTTATTCTTTTTTATATAGAACTTATTATGATTCTAACTTTTTTTTAAAAAGTTTCACAAGTAAAGTAACTTTTCGTACCACTTGCTCATAAAAGTGACATTCTATGCCACAAAAAGCGAACATAACAATAGTCATTTTTAATCTGTTAAAAACAGGGAAAGAAAATTGTACTGAATTTCATTCATCCTCTAGGGGGAGAATGTGATTTAAATTTGGAATACTTACCGAAATTTATACTGAACTACATCTGTGTTTACACTGAGGTGTTTACACCATTGAGTTTGTATATAAAGCATTACACATCTTTTTGAAAAAGGAATACGCATTTATTATGCAGCTATGATTATTAAATAAAATTACGAAAACCGACGAGGCCGTATGAGCTTGATGCCTTTGCTTTTCCGACAAAAATATTAGTCTAGGAAGTTGTCGCGTTTTTATTTTCTTCAAATACATAAACGTTATGTTTATTTTAATTTATTAACTTTTACTTTTAATTGTCATTATTTTTAATAAATGCTTATCTCTTATTATTATTGTATTAATTTTTTCGCAAATGGTACGAAAAGTAAAGTTTTTTCCTAGGTGATAAAGCTGTCTTAGTCTTGGGTGAACTTAAATCCCTCGATACACTCAGGACTCGTATTAAATCCCTCGCTTCGCTCGTGATTTAAGTTTTTAACACCCTCGCTACGCTCGGGAGTAAACTTAGAGTCCTTCGTTACGCTCGCGATTTAAATCGTCACCTGCGACTGAAGACACTGCTTTATCCCCTTGGTTAATAATCTACTATTACGTAACTAAATATTTTCTCTTACTTGTATACAAATGCATTATTGCAATATCTGAGGCAAAAACAAAACACTTCCTCACTCAGATTTTTTCCTCGGACAACAAATTTTCTTTTCTTTATTTGGTAGGTTTTGAAGAACTTTAGTGTTATGAGTTAACACTGGTTTTTTCCTACCTAAAAATTAATATGATAACATTCTTATATCTATTAGATTATTCCGTCACAAAACTTAGAAGAAACTAGTAGCAATAGTTTGCAGAGCGATACACGTTTTTTTACTTTAACTTGCGTCTAGTGGGCGAAATGTTTGATAAACTATCATTGCAGCTCCGAGCACGTTTCGCCGAAAGTTTTCTAATACAATAATAAATACGTGTCGGTGAATGTACTATGATTCTACACATATGTAGCCAGAAATTCCTACAAATTATTTTTTGTAAAAATAACTGTAAAAATGGACTGGCACAATGGAATTTAGATTTATAGATCTTGAGAGATTGGTTTAAACTGAACTATTATAAAGAAGACGTAGTACTTTAAAATGAATGATTTTGGGTATCTTCGTAAGCACTAACCCCTGACTTTCTAAAGTGCCATCATTACCTTTTTTTCAGCAAATATAGATGTTTAAAGTTTTTACTTAAAGTTGCTCAATTCATTAATTTATTGAATTTAATGCATTGAGTGTAATGTATACAAGAGAAACAATAATAATTAATCAGAATGATACTATAACAAAATTATTTCATTCAGTCTGTCAGGTTCAAAATAGAAGAAACGAACTTAATGTTGTGTTTTAATTAACTTAAAAATTCATTCATTCTATGACCATTGAAAAAATAACAAATGTCATAGTCTGCGGATTTCTTATCTTTCAAGCTTTTTTAGATATATTAAGAACGTTTGTCGTACTTCATATAACTCTTACCGTACATTTACTATGATAACGAGCTGTAAACTTAATCAGTTAAGTATTTTAGGCATTGTTACTAAAAGATATTAAAGCAAATGAATTGTATCTACGACAGCATAGTAGAAACTGCCACTGCTTTTTATTTGAATGAGGTATGTCTCGTCCCCAAACCAACACTAAGTAATTCTGTAACAAACTACCCAATAAATAGTTCGCCTAAAATTGCTTTACTACCGCCCGCTCAAGTTTGAAGGGCGTAAAACGTCGGCTATCAGGGACTAATTTTGAAACGCTCGAGCCCCGTTCGCATGATGGGTTTTCGCGTCGTCTCTTTCTCGCGAATGTAAGGTATAAAAAGGACGGCATGCGAAATGCGCATGCGAGTCTGGCTCGAATATGTCAAAATAGGGCCCTAGACGTCGGTGCTAATTTGAGAACCCCGAAACATATAGTTATTACTTACTAACTTAACCCTAATTTTGAACCGTTATCATTTCATCTAACCTGAACTACGACAAGCGTTCGCTTATTTAATAACTCAATATTCAATAGTTATAATATTCAATAATTCAGTAGTGTGCGTGAAAGTTTGGAAGTTTTTTTAAGTGGTTTGGGGAGAAGTAAAGGGATAAAACAGAAAGGTTTACAAAGGAAAAAAGACGGTTGCCAAGGGCTTTGTATTAGCAAAACTTTACTTACTTACATAAAACGTGATATGCCAACGTAAATTATTATATTTTCTTTGTTTTCTTATAATAAGCTTTAATATTCATCTTCTTTTTCGCTATAAAAAGGCTTTTAAACCTCTTCGTTCCAATATTGTGTTATAGGTGGCGTTCTAGTCGTCCTCGTAAGTTTCAAAAATACCTGAAATATGCCATAAGATATACACCATTCTCATTCGGCACCTAGGAGTGGACGTTATACATCGATGTATTAAAAACACTCGATGTATAGCATTGATGCATCGAATCGAATCGATGTATTCTTAATTCTTCAACATCGAGTATGCATCGATGTTTTTTATTTGATGCATCGAAGACGCAAACATACTACAAATATTTTAAATAGATAGATTATTTCTCTACCTTGTGTCTCTTTTAATTAAGTCTACAAGTTTCATTTATTGGCACATGCACGGTCTTTCATCCAATAATGTTTAAAGTTATTAGTAAAAGCATCTTCGTCTCCCAAGAGTTCCAAGCTAAGGACTTACTTGAAAATAACATGAGAAAGTCGTAAATACATAAAACGATACAAAAGTAACATTCTGGCAACGCAGATATTCATAGATAATCACAAGCTAATTGTAACGTCACCGACCAAAATTGTCTTTGTATCCATTTTATCGTTTAATGAGACAATGTTGCTATCAAATCTATACTAATATTATAAAAGAGTAAAGTTTGTATATTTGTTAAATTGTAAGGGGTAATCTCGGGATCTACTGAACAGATTTTAAAAATTCTTTCACCAATAGAAAGGCACATTATTGCTGAGTGTCATAGGCTATATTCAATGCTAAAAAAAAATTTAAAGAATTTTGTCCACCCGTGCGAAGCCGGGACGGGCCGCTAGTATTAGTATAAAAGTATCAAAACTTACCATTATTCCACATTCGAAATCAATGAATTGAACAGCAGAACAAATTGCGGAAATTTGATGCAAGTAATTTTATAAAACGTTTCAGTAATGTTTAAATATTGAAACTATTTTAACGTATAGCCTTTATGTTAAATTGGTTCTTATCGAACCGTTTTTACTGGAGTCCTCATTGATAAAATAAACAGGCTCTCGATGCCATGGCGCAATAGGATTGCGACTGTGTAGGTTAAGCAAATATACATTAAGTTTAACCCGAAGGAAATCGGGGCGGGTAGCTAGTTAATTAAAATCAATATTAATTTTGCCATGTCTTGATTCCTCTTGCAAGCCACATTTCAATACAATATAGGTTCATATACCACTTATTGTTCTCTATAAACACAATATAATAATATTTTAAAGCTTATATATATACATTATATTTAAAAACAGCAAAGTTAGAACGGATATATGTATACGCTGTATACATCATGTACGAATGATCTATAAAAAGACCATATTTTTGGAACGGAATATGGGGAGTTAAGGCTTTTTAAAGATCACAAAGAATATTCCGAAATGAAATCTCGTTTAAAATTTCGTTACTGTACATTCTAATTTATAAACACATAGATACTTCAAGACACAAACTCAGTTTACTATTAACTCAATACTGTTTTAAACACATAAATGCGAAACGGTGCCTCCTTTAATCCATGGTAAGGTCGATCTATACATCTAAACTACCAAAAACATTTATTCATTTGGCAAAAGTTAATCTTACGTCAATGTTCATTTTACACTTCAATACATGAAAGTAATGTAAAGTGCACCTTAAGCTTAAAAAGATAATGCTGACTTCTGTCAGATGGATACTTACTTCTTTCTTTTTGGTTCTGTATACATATATTTTAACCCTTAAATATACATCTTATTACTGCGTGCCCTTTATATAACAGACGCTAGAAATTTTATAACCCCATCGATAATACAATACGAGTGAGCAATATTGATCGGAAAAAAATAAAAAAATATCGTTTAACGAATGACACGTTAAGAGAATTAAATTATAATTAAATAACTCCCGGCTCCAAAAAAAAACAAAATTCAAGTCTGAATAGGCAAAAAGTAAAAATCATAAAATAAAACTTAAAAAAGTAATAAATAATATGTATATTATAAATGTATTAACAATCAAAAATTAATAGTAAGGTTTATATGAAAATCTCGACCGTAATCAATATATAACATTTTATTATAAATGATAGTGTAATTTATTTGAATCAAACTTTGTCGTGTCGGGAGACCGCTCAATACCAAACTACGTAACTACTTATATCTTTGTACCTACTCGGATGACTTACGTATAACTTATGTACTTAATGGTAATTTTTGGTAAATGGTTAGGTCTTTAATTAATTTTATTGATAAAGTATTTTTATTAAAACAGTTTAATATGAAGCGGTCCCCCATTACTACTAAATGTAAAGAACACAATTTTATTATTTCTTATTTTACGTTATCGAAAATAAAGGTTTTTAAATTTTCATGTTATATATGCACGTCTATTCTTTGTTGCGATTGTATCTTTTTAAACAGTCGTGCTTTAAAAGTAAATAGAAATAAAAAGCTCACATTATTTTACCTACTATTTAAGCAAGACCTAGTATTGCATGTGTGCGAAACATTAGAAAAATACCGGCTAAGTACGAGTCGGACTAGCGTCACCAGTGATACCCCACACGGGTCTATTCGCTGAATTCAGTAAATTCATGCCCTTTCCCATAACTGACCCCCCCCCCCCCCTTAAAACAGGCAATTTCACAATTCACAAATCAATTCCTTTTATTTGATACCTCACTCGGATTTATTTGCTTACTATAGTTTATTCATTCCCTTTTTCATCGAACATAACTACTAAACGACTGAATCAATCCTTTTCAAATAGCCTAAAACACTTTCGACTAAGAGGTCCTTCAAACAAAAGTAACTAAATGAAAATCGGTTCATCCCTACTAGAGCTACAATCGCACGTAGACGGACATACAGACACACACGTCAAACTCATAACACCCGTTGTTTTTGCATCGGGAATTCATAAATAAGGGAAGAAACTATTAAAACAAGTTTTCATTAACTGTCTCAAGATTTCATATAACGCTTGCGACATCCTCTTTTTTCTCTCTTGCTCATAAAATATAAAACCCTTTTATTTTATCTCTACACACAACAGTGTTACAACAATTTACACAGTTATCGGGAACAGGACATAAGATTGAAACATGTTGGCTGCGTCTCCACGAATCACAAGGACAGCGCCATAAAATTAATAATACTGTAATGTGAACCTTGAAAACTTTATGAAAGCTTGCTTTTATTAACTTTTACGTTTTAGTATTCATTATTATAGATGTGTATTTATTTTATGCAACAGGTAATCATCTTAATCATCAGACCGTATAACCAGAGTACATGACATCAAGAAATAAATCTAAACTTGACGGGATTGTATCGCTTAATTATAAAGTTCTCACGACCATCTTCTAGCTCCATCATAAGACTATGAATATCATCTAAGTCAAGAAAAATCAAATGAATCCTAACTCGGTGAGATGGCGTTGTTTAATAAAAAAAGTTCCTTTGGGCGACTTCCAGCTTCGTAATCAGATCTGAGACAATCTAGGAAGGAAGTGTTTGTTAAGACGAGTCAAAGAAGCCCAAACTCGAAGGGGTTACGCGGTTTTATTGCAGTTTTCATGACATTATAAGATCGTCGATCATCGTCATTATAAGTTTGGACTCTCAGGAAGGATAGGAAATGGGTCAAATTTAACTCGTAACTTTCAATTATATATATACAGACACAGGGACGGGTGAAACTAAGTAAAAGCTTGTAATTAAAGTTTATTAAGTTATCTTACCTGAATTCGTACACACTATGTTTGTGCCTTTCTGGAGGACCCTGATAAAGGTATACAGACTTATCTAACAAGGAGGATTTTATCAAATTAAAAGATAGCGACAGTACACTTTCTATATCAGCCTGTCCAACTCCAAACGTTTTGGAGTTATAGTAATATAAGTTATTTACGGGATTGCTACCATGTACCTTGTGTTTGAGTTTCCGATAACAAACGAACGAACGAACGAGTTTCCGAGTTACGGGTAACGAACGCAATAAGAGACTTCGTCGGAGGGTAGACCGATATTTCTGCCAATAACAGCCTACCCGCAATAACTTCAGTCGCTCCGTGATCATGGCACTTGCAACAGTGCCGAAATATCGGAAACTCAAAAACAAGGTACATGGTAGCAATCCCGTAAATAACTTATATTACTATACTGTTAGTGACCATGAAAGTTTAAAACGATATGTTTTGGAGTTAGACAGGCTGCCCTTGGTAAGGAGCTAATCTCAGTTCTCAAAAGAATAATTTACAAAAGAAATAATAATGAACTTGTTTCCTTAATCAAAATTGCAGTAATTCGGGTGTTTAACACATGGGAAATTGTAGTAAAGTACTTTCTTACGCTCAAGCCAAACCAAGCCCGGCCAAGTTACACTTAAAGTTAAAAATAGAACGCGAAAGATTAAAGGGGATTTTTTTATTGACATTTTTAATATTTTTTCTAATGGATATAAAAATTATCCGCTATGCCTTATATGATTAGCAAAAAACAGAATAAAATTATAAAAAACTATAACTATAACATACCCTAATTAGGGTTAAAAAACAATATATTACAAGAAAAAATTATACACATAACTTTACTATCAAGGCCAGTGCTCCTTGAATCAAGCGACCAATAACCTAGACAAAACCCGTCGATTTTTTCCAATTATTTCTTAAATTGACACCAGCGCCGTTTTTCAATAAGCCGCCTGAAACAAGTTGAATGTTTTCTTTTTATAACTTCTTTATATATATATATATATATATATATATATATATATATATATATATATATATGGTTACACATGGGTAAAAGAAGTGTACGGTCTTACACCGCACATTCTTTACTTCAGTCCAATACGCTTAAATTAGGTTACGCGTCAGCAATTTAACTTTACCTTTTATATGCTGTAATTAAACATTATGAGATTGCTATCGGCCACAGTCGAGGAACGACTCATCTTTTAACTACCTTTTTATTCGTAACTTTAGCAAACTACTTTAATAACTTTAATAAAATAAGTGAAGAAATCCTTTCGTTTTATCTCCGCAAATTTCAACATCGTGCCAGCCACCACTTACTACGTGACTAACAAGCAACGAAACTAACTACAACAACTACCTCTACGGTGTTCGTGGTCAACTAAGCGAACATCCTACAAGGAGTTTATTTTATAATTTAGGAAACTGGTCTAGTGGTGATAAGCTGGGGCAATTTTCTTCTATTTATATCTGATTCTATTCTTATTTTTTTATAAAGTTACCAACACATGCAGTCAATCAGCTCTTAAACAGTGTAATCGTGTTTTGAATTATTTATCATTACTGTTACACAACTAGCTGAAGCCAGCGGCTTCGATATGTGAAATTCGATTTTATTTACCCTTGTTTGACATCCAAAAAAATACTGTCAGCTTAGTAAATATTTACAGTCACATATTTAATTACTAAGGAACCACGATGTTTCATTACGAAGACACTTAATTAAGAGGACATTTAATTACAATTAATTCTTATGTGTCTAATGTTGTTCAGAACTCTTCTAGAGTTAAACAGAGACATTTTGAGAGAGAATACTTTAGAATACTTTTGGAAAAGACCATAGTTTATCAAAAAGATTCAAGCTTTTTTGATGAAACCAGTTCTATGCGAGAGTTGGTAGAATCGTAGAATCGAAACTAGTCTTCTCAAAAAGGATTTGAAAGACACAAGCCCTTCTCAAAAAATGTCACATAAATCAAAGAATATTCTTATATACGACATTGGTGGTTTTTCAGCTGGGGCTGATATGAATAAATTGCCAGGATTAATTAGCCACGTACAATTGACAGTAGAAAAACATGTATACCTTAGGTCTACACCAAAAGCCTTTAGCCACTAATACTTATTAATGGTCGCCGCAAGGCAGAAGATACAGGAAATACTGGAATGGCAAAGTTTTGGGGAGCAGTCGTATTCGCATTTTAATGTTTCGAATCTCAGCTCCGTTTATGTGTCTATGCAAAAAATTAACTTAATAGACTTAAATCCGAATCCTAACTAAAAGAAATCCTTAGTTTTCATTCTATCGAAAAACCTGACAAATCCAAAATAAAGTTTCTAAAAATAAAATGTATTAATTATACCTTTCTTAATATAAAAGGGTTAAGCCTTAAATAATAATGTAGTTTTATAAAATACTAGTGGACCCGACAGACGTTGTCCTGCCTGTTATTTTTGCAGTATAGATAAATAACCTAGATACCGTCTGCAGCGCCATCTGCCGGGCTGATTAGTGAATCTAAACCATTCTCAGATCCCCTTGAACACACACAAAAAAAATCATTCAAATCGGTCCAGCCGTTTAGGAGGAGTTCAGTGACATACACACTCACAGAAGAATTATATATATAAAGATAAGCCATAAAGTGAAAAAGCAATTGAAATATTGTATGATAAGTCCACACAGAGAGAACAATAAAGCGGATAAAATAAAATTTAGATGAAAAATAAAAAAGTAAAATATACACAAATACATGCAGGTGACGCTGCAATCAAAGAGTTCCTTTTTTGACGAAATATATAGCGTGTTAATTTGTGGGTAGGGCAATTATTGTCGGATCCGCTAGTTTCTTCTAAATAAAACAATAAAAACAAAAAAATCACATTTTTTTATAATTTACTTACGTAAGTCATGGACTGTATTCCTAAACTATTTAAACAACTTGTACGAGTCCCAAAAAGGTCGGTGAAAAAATGAAAACCAACAATGTAATGGCAAAGGTTGTATTTCTATACAAATTCAAGAACTCTATATATAACGCGAAACAATTTTGCAACCGCGATTTAGAGCGCCATCTCTGAGTGACAAAGGACACTAACTATTGGGCTCTTTACATTCCGGCCCCCATGGACCAAGTCCATAAAAAGAAAAACAAAGTATATTCTTGTGTCTTAGAAAAAATTAAACGGATACTCAAGCACTTATAATAGAACTAACTAAAATCTTACAATGTGACACTAAAAAGTGTCTGCTTAAACTAAGTATCTATAGGTAAAATAATTAACTTTGACACAGGTCGTTTAATTTTGTTACCTTTGTAACGCAACGTGACAACGCGAGTAAGTTTATCTGGACCAGGATGTTTATTAGTGATAACCCCAAATAGCCACCTGGAAGGCGGAAGATCGTCCTCTTTAACTAACACCACACTTCCTACTTCGGGTTCTGGCAATTGGGTTGACCATTTGTATCTGTGCTGCAACTGAGTCAAATACTCATGTGACCATCTACGCCAAAAGTCCTGTACCATGCGCTGTGTCAAATGCCACCTTTTCAAGCTGCTAATATTAACATTTTCATAATTCAAATCAGGAGCAAGTATTAATGGTTCTCCTATTAAAAAGTGCCCCGGTGTCAAGGGACTTGGGTCTTCCGGGTTATTGGACAACTGGGAAATGGGTCTCGAATTAAGACACGCCTCAATTTGCGACAAGGTTGTTGTCATTTCTTCGAAAGTGAGGGTGCTGTTGCCAATAACCCGTTTGAGATGGTATTTAGTCGACTTGACGCCTGCCTCCCACAATCCTCCAAAATTTGGAGAATGGGGAGGAATGAAATGCCAGTCGGTGCCATTAGAAGCCATCCAATCCACTATATCTGCCGTAAAACTAGACCTTTCTGCACTAAAAAGTCGTGAGAGCTCTCTGGCGCTTCCTACGAAGGTGGTGCCATTATCACTCCACAATTCAGCGACATGACCTCGTCGTGCAACAAAACGTTTAAATGCAGCTAAGAAACTTTGAGCTGTCATGTCGCTTACCGCCTCGAGGTGTATGGCTTTAGTGGCCATACAGACGAACAGACAGATATAGCCCTTTGTAGAATGATGTCCTCTACCTTTTGTTGATCTGATGTTGATCGGGCCAGCATAGTCGACGCCACTGTTGTGAAAAGGTCTACTTGGTATCACTCTCGCCGTAGGCAACTGTCCCATAAGTTGCTGAGTTGTTTCAGCCCTCTGACGGGCACAAATAACGCACTTATGTACGTAATGTCGAACTAGATCCTTTGCACCTATGACCCAATATTTGCTTCTCAAATAGTTGAGCATTAATTGAGGCCCACCGTGCATCGTATTCTTATGCGCCTCATCGATTATTAAATCCGTTAAACAAGACTTATGGGGGAGGATGATACAATGTTTCATATCCATATTGACTTCAGCCTTCTGAATCCTTCCACCAACCCTGAGGATCTGGTTTGTGTCCAAGAATGGACTCAAAGAAGTAAGTTTAGTTTTCTTAATTAAATTACCGGCTTTTTCAAGACTGTGAATATCATTACAAAAATGTTGTCTCTGACACATTTTAATACAGGTAAGTAACGTTTCATTAATTTCATTAACAGTTAACCATGTACTAATCTCTTTATTTCTTTCAGGTTTCTTCCATCGCAAGATTCTCCGGCAGAAGGACAAAACCCGGGTAAGTTTTGTGAGTGATGAAAAACGTGATATCATATCTTCGAACTCATTATCAACTGTAGCTGTGCAACTCTTTATCTTACGTTTCTTTTCTTCTAGATCCGTGCTTTCTAATTCACCTTTACTGTAATTGATCTCTTTCAGATGTAACCATTTGGGACCGCAGTTCCAGAGTATATTTTGAACGCACTCCAAAGGTTTCGTTCCTCTTGACGCTGGATCTGCAGGATTCTCTTTAGACGCGACATGCGACCATTGATCCCCATCCAAAATAGAAAGTATCTCCGAAACTCGATTCGCCACGAAAGTCTTCCATCGACTGGGATGACTTCGAAGCCAGGCCAATACTATGGATGAGTCAGTCCAAGCGTGCCATTGTTCCTTTGGAACTTGTAAAACTTCAGCTATTTCCTTAAGAAGTTTGGCTAGCAGTACTGCCCCGCATAACTCAAGACGAGGGATAGATACTTGCTTTATCGGAGCCACTCTCGTCTTAGAGGTAAGTAAATGAACATGAACATCCCCCTGGCTGTCAATAATCCGTGCGTAAACTACCGCAGCGTAAGCTACGTTAGATGCGTCCGAAAATCCATGAAGTTCCAAAAGTACATCATTTGTATTAGTTTGTATCCACCTCGGAATTCGGATTTCAGACAGATGGTGAAGATCACTCCGAAATTCGATCCAGTCTTTTTTTAATGGAGTGGGAAGCTCCGTATCCCAATTAATGCCAGCTAGCCATGCTTTTTGTATAAATACCTTAGCTGTTGTGACAGCTGGAGCCAACCAACCCAAGGGGTCAAACAGACGAGCTATATCTGAAATCATTCTTCGTTTGGTTACAGGAAGTTGAAGAGGTGGGAGATCAACTGTACAATGAAACTCATCAGCTTCTCTATTCCACTTTAAACCTAGAATTTTTATAACTTCGTCAACCTTCAAATCGACGTTCTGATTTAAATCTTTAGATTCTTCGCTTAGTTCATTCATCAACTCCATACTACTGCTAGACCATTTTTGAATGGGAAATCCACCGCGTTTCAACAATGCGGTCATTTGTTTATAAATTTGGAGTCCTTCAGCCGTGGAATAACAACCAGTCATCAGGTCATCCATGTAGAATTCTTCCAGCACCCTGGGAGCTGCTAATGGATAATCATTACCTTCTTCGTAGGCCAGTTGCTGAAGACAACGTACAGCCAAATAAGGTGCGGAGGAAGTTCCGAACGTAACTCGCAAGAACCGAAGATGCTGCATATCAACACCCGGATTATCACGCCAATAAACGCGCTGGAAGTCGAGATCTTCATCAGCTATCCTTATTTGCCTGTACATCTTAACTATGTCGGCAACTAATCCTATGGGGTAGCGACGCCACTTCATGATTAAATGTCGTAGTTCTGGTTGAAGAGTAGGACCAACTAATAAGTCACCGTTAAGAGATGCCCCATTGGAGTCATTACAGGATGCATCAACAACCATCCGTACTTTAGTGGTAGCTCTATCTTGTCGAATCACGGCGTGATGAGGTAAATATACCGCTTTTGTACTATTTACGGATTGTTTATTTACCACTTCCATATGACCTGAGCTAAGATACTCAGCCAATACCTTTGAATAATCAGCTTTGAGTTCACTGTTCCTCAGAAGCCGCTTTTCTAACATAAAAAATCGCTTTAGTGCAATATCATTCAAATTGCCCTTTAAACAAGAGGGATCCTGTGTTTTAAATGGTAATCTTACGATAAACCGACCAGACTCATCGCGCTTAGTAGTTTGAGTAAATAGATCCTCACATCTTTTTTCTTCTGGAGTCAGTAGCTTAGATTTGTCAAAAGATGGTTCTGACTCCAATTCCCAGAACTTCTTGAGAAGCTCGTTCTCGTTGGGTTCAGTTAAATGTAAGCTAATTACATTTAGGCAAGTCTCGCCGCGGTTGAAGTCTCTACCTTCAACGTGTATTTTGCCAGAAAGAATCCAGCCAAGGGTTGTACGTTGAGCGATAACGTCACCTTGCGGATCTTTGATCAATCCATCCAATAAAATCTGGCTGTAGACCTCGGCGCCTAAAAGTAGATCAATTTTATTGGGTGTACCATAAAACGGATCTGCTAGTTCCGTGGTAGGAAGTGTTGGTAACACTTGTGTAGTAACTTTGCTACTGGGTAGGAAAGTTGTGAGTTTACTCAAGACATGAGCTTTAACAATGATAGTAAAGCAGGGGTTAAGACGGGACTGAATTGTCAAAACTACTGACGACTTTGAGGATAAAGTCGCGTGGTCGCCGCCCAAACCTGATACCAGACTAGCACCTGGTATTTTCTTGAGTCCAATCATTTGAACTGCTGCTTCAGTGATGAATGAAGCTTGAGACCCCTGGTCAATCAGTGATCTCAAAAAGAATGTAGAGTTCATTTTAGGTGACTCTACTTTCACTAAGGCAGTAGCCAATAATACTTGCCCCAGTGCACTTGTGAAACAAGAAGCGACAACTTGGGGAGTTTGAACCTCGCCATGGGTATGTGAATGTGATGGACCGCGGATTCCTTCAGCCTCACTATTCACAGACTGATCAGCCTTTTTCTCATCAGCTGATTTAGGACCTTTGGGATGAAGAAGTGAGTGGTGTTTTTTCCTACAAATTCGACACCTTGTTGGAAGTGTACACTGATAAACAGAGTGGTTGGGGCCAAGGCAGTTAAAACACAAATGGTTTGTTTGTACGAAGTCACGTTGCGCATCAGTATGCTCCTTTGCAAACTTCTTACAATTAGCTAATTTGTGACCTTCAGTACAGAAAAGACAAGTTATAATAGTAGTAGCAATGTGAGTACGAGTACAGTTTTGATTTTGAGACTTTTGAACACGGGTATCTATAAACTCTAATGATCTGAATCTATTTTGCAGAAATTCCTCAAATTGGGTGAAACTAGGCAAATCTTGGATAGAATCACTGATCTTTTGTTCCCACTGTTTGCGCGATTCATTATCAAGTTTTTGACTAACGAGATAAATTACAATAGTGTCCCAATTACTAACATCGACACCTATATTTGTCAATGCAGATAAACACTCCTTGGTAGTATCTAACAACTGCTTAATACCATTCGCTGTTTCTAAAGTTAAACATTTTTGATTTGTTAATTTCTTTAAAATATTGTTAGCAAGAAACCTTTTGTTATTATAACGACTCTCAAGTTGAGTCCAACAAATTTGATAATTATCTGCAGTGACTGGTATGTATCTCAATAGTTGTTCTGCTTCACCGGTTACATAACTTTTTAAATAATGAAGTTTTTGGACATCATCAATACTAGAGTTTTTGTGAATTAGTGATGTGAATAAATCGCGAAAACTGACCCATTCGGAATAATTACCTGAAAACATAGGAATTGCTATTTTTGGTAATTTTACAGCAGTGTGCTTAGACTCAATACTTCCCTTAGATACATCACTATTTTGGGATTTGAATTTAGACAAAGTACTCTTTAACAACGACTTATATTCGAAATAAACTTCTTCCGTTTGCTCATATAGTTCCGACGTTTGATAATTTGAACTTTCTAACTTTTCAAAGTGTTTTAGACTTAGAATAGTTTTAAGAAAATTGATCTGACGGGGAACCTATGCCGGTTTTATGAGCGAAGTGTCAAACACTTAGAAAAATTTCAAGAATTTTGAACTTAGAAAATTTTTGCATCTTTTGGACTTTGAATATTTTTCAACGATTTTCAACTGTGTTCCTGATTACGTACAACTTGTTCTTACTTGAAAACATTATTGTTTGTTACATTTAATTACTTAAGTAAAATACCACTATGGCCGATAAGTACTTTAAACTTCAACCAAGTGAACGAAGTTCAAACCCTGCATTAGCAAGGTCTGAGCCTCGTTATAAGCATTAGCTTATAACACCAGCATTCACGAGGTGTTGACAGAAATATGACTCTGAAAAATATTACACAAATATTATACACAAATATTTGTTAAGTCCATGTTAAACCATTTCAATACATTTATCATTTACAAATTTATACTACTTCTATTTAACCAATGTTACAAAATATCTTGCAGGCAGTATTAAATAGTATTTAGAAAGGATTAAAATTAAGTAACATAATAAAACTGCAAAATTTCCATGAATAATTTAACGTAGTTCCAAACCTGTAATAAGATATAAATGCAATAGTTTCTTTGTCTTATTGTATCTATGGTAGGAAAGAACCGACAAGAAAGGTAATATCTCATTATTTTTAAAATAATAGCTGAAACGAAACATTCCGCGAAACAAAGAACCGCAAGAGTTAAGCAAAGAAAACACGGCAAATTATAGACACCCGAACAAACAGTTTGATATCAAAGCCACTATTATTTCATAAAACTGGAAAACCAGATAACTTTGATTAATAGTTATTTGTTATGCAAATCTGGAAAGTTGAGATTTGGCCGCGAGTTACCTCTATTAAAACCTGAGCAAGTGAAGGATTCAAAGATGGATTCCTAAGCGTAGCGAGGGTTTCAAGGGTACAAGCCGCTTAAAAGTTTGCTGCCGAGCGATAACACAATTGTACACCTCACTACAGGGAGGAAAATTTTTAGGTGCAAAAAAAATAAAATAAAATGGTAAGTTATTAAGTATATTCTAAATATACTATTATTTATTATTGCTGTTTTTGTGATTTAAGGAACAAAAATAATTGATTAAAACCAAAACGAAGTGTAATATTAATTTAAATATGAATAAAATGTAACTTATAAAGACTATAACGACGATTCGGAGTGTGTGTGATTTTATTTGAATAGAAAGATTCTAATTTTATAAAATTTCCAAGCAAGTGAGCTGTAAAAGTAATTTTTAGCAAATATAATTTGTATCTATATTTTAGAAATAAATCTATTGTATAATGAAGTGCAAAATATAAAAAAAAATGCTTAGTTGAGTATATAACGTGTTGAAAATCTATTTTTTCTTCTAATTTTTCCTCCGGCATCCCATAAAAGTAAGCATTAATGACTGAATTATCACATATATCTCATGTAGCGTCTTTACAACTTATCGATAGATACGAAGACCCTGTTTATATAATATGTGCTTTACTTAAGTATAGTTACGTATTCAGGTGTTTTTCTTCCATACGGCATAACGTACCATAGCCGTAGTTGGAGCTAGAGGGAAGGCCGATGAAAAGGCTTTTGGTGGGTTTATCCGTTAACAAAACTACTATGCCAGCTTTAAAGGTTTCACTGTCCCATATGGTTACTGCAACTGATAGCAAGCATGTTTGAAACATGGCATTCCTTTAGGTAAATTTGATCTAGTTTGGAATTTGAATTAATTGGACTAATCTCAAACTTCTCCGATGTATTATGAAACCCATACCATACATACAATCATTTAAGTTATGACGATCAGTTAACGGGAATATAAATCATACATTTTATTATGTGTGTACTCAGAGTATGTTTACTCTGAGTGTGTGTACCATACCAGCAACGCGTGGCCGGGTTAGCTAGTATTCTTAAAAAAAGAAAATTAACAAAATATTGTTTTTTATAAGTTGTTTCTCACTCCTAAGGTGACACAAAATAAAAGTGGTTTTACGAAAAGACACACATAACGCACACAAAATTGCACAAAATAAAGCAGGCAAATGTGAGTGACACTTTCATTCAAGCTGTCAAAATGTTTTTCTTTTCATGGCCTTCGATGCCAAGGCTAGTGTAATAAAAAATCATCGAAAATTGATTTCCATCAGATGTTTGATTCTTAATATTTATTTAGTTACCTTTGTCGTTCAGTGTTTCATCTATATTAAAATATAACTATTTGTTCAGTAGCTATCAAGCAGTGTAATCGGATTATATTTGATAATATTCGATTATATCGGTTAATAACTTCTAATGCTACTTTCTTTTTCCCCAGAGGATATAAATAGGTACGGCAATGATAATTGTAATAAATATTAAAAACAATATCGACTAATTTTTTTTCAGATCCTTAAATGCGCCAAGTTTAATATAGAAAAATGATTATAGTGTTAAGGTATTTCTCCTCAGGTACAAATAAAACTGTTAATTTTCTGGCGTTCTAAAGTATTTAAAAAAATGCCTGCGTTTGATTACTTGTAATAATTATTTCAAATTGTAACCCTGATATTTTAATAAATTTACTTCTTACCATTTCGATAATATCAATTAAATTGATCAGGGGGTTAAGTAAAATCCTAGTTGGATTGTGGTTTTCTATGTTAGGTAGAGAAAAGACGCGATTTTAACTACCGAATGATGTAAAAAATTGCTCGTATATTTATTATTATAAATACTAGTGTAATTCGAAATTCGATCGTAATTAATTAATTTTTTATGTTTAAATATTATTGAGTTTTTTGTAACAAAACACTATTTATCTATGATCAAAAGGCAACACTGTATTTTTCAAAGAAAATATATAACATTTAAATTAAAATAAATAAAAAAATAGGATCAATTAACAATTATGAAATAAAGAATACTTTTAATACAGTCCATTTGAATGGTAAATTTTAGCTACTGAGCTAACTGAGCTAAATAGCAAATGATAACTACATTTAAAATATATGTTGTCTTGCTTTCAATTGTATTTCATTTTTTTTAGTTTTTCTCTAAAAATATGGAACTTTAGTTTTATTTGGTTATTATCAATTATTCCACCTTATGTTCTTCAAATAAACAAAAATGGTAAAAAATATCGGTCACTTTTTAATTATATTTTTGAATGCATCAATAAAAACAAGTAGAAAAATTAATGTTGTAAATTCAAAAACGACAAATTTAATTACTTAATTTTTTAACCATTTCATTACAGCTATAGACTCATTAGTGTTAAATTGAGTTTTCCAGACTGTAAAATGCAGAAGTGGTAGTCAACTTAGAGCTCTTGATGCTAAATACTTTTCTAATTATAGTCCGACTTCATTAGACAGCTTTGTCTCAAGTTGCGAATGGGTAAAGAAGTAGAAGTCTGCCTTTCAAATTAGTGCCATTGCTGCGAAATTGTATACATTTTGCTTTTTTTTAATTAAGGTTAAAGTTAGCAAGCAACTTAAAATTATACTTTAAATAATTCTAGTTCTTTAATTATTGTTTGTTACTCTTATTTGTTTATTATAATCATTATTCCGTATTAAACCACATGAAGTTCATACTGTGTATTTATGAGAAATTGAAAATTCGTATCGGTCCAATGCTCTCCCAATTAAGATGAAATCGATTATGAGAGAATTCTCATTGGTGAGACAAAGCTGGCCTTCAGCGTAAAGTACCATTCTAGGTACTGGAAAATTTCGACGGGTGTTTACAAGGCTCGTTAGCTCAACTGGGAGAGTATTGGACAGGACTTCCAAAGGTTGCGGGTTCGATTCCCGCCTGAGAATTCACTTGTGAGCCGAGTCGATTTTTTCATGAAATGAAAAAATGATTATATTTTTCTATGAAATTAATATACCCTACAATTTTAGCGGTTTAGGCTGTGCGATGTCTGTCAGTCAATCACTCAAAACAAAGCCTTTTATAATTAATTAGAGAATTTTGTACGAACCTATTGAAAAGTTTTGAAAATAATTAATAACTAATGCCTTTTATAAATATTTGCATTGATAATTTACGAATGTTCGGTTTATTTACTTATATTGCATTATACACAAAACATTTTGGGTTTTGTATTAAAAGGTATCCGAATATTAAAAGTAACCGTTTAATTTTTTTTGAAGCAATGTAAAATATTTTAATTAATGCTCTCGTTACTTTCTGCGAATTTTAGAGATTTATATGCAATGTGGTTGAGGTGGATGCCTAATTATCAAAGGGCTGTGTTTATCGGGGTTATAAATAAACGATGTGGCGAACCTTATCCAATTATACGTAGGAAAAGGGTTAAGGTTTGTTGGGACAATGCTTGTTCTCTCTTTGACATTAGTAGAAATATTTAGTAAATAAATAGAATTTTTAAGAGAATGCCTACAAAATTTTCCTTTACACATATTAATTGAACAAAAATATAGTAGTAAAATAAGTCCAAATTGCGTGTTTTCTAAATTTTCGAAACATATACTAGGCTGACGGAATCTTGAACGGCTTTCATTCGCTACTATTAATCCACTTTATCCAAAAACTCTTAAAGAGATCGTTTGTGTTGCATAATTTTCTTATGTGTGAATAAAGCTTTCACGTATATTAATCATGGTTACACAGAAGAGGTGGAACCCACGTGTACGTGACCTTGCGCGAGTATAATTGCGTTATCTTTGTGGGGACCGTATGTAGTACCTAATACCTTATTCCAAATACTCATTCAAAGGATCTTGTTTCAAAATTGGCACAGCAGCAAATTCTAGGCTAGAAACTCTTTATAGTAAACTGCAATCAAAAATATTTTTTCTTTCAAATATTGAAATAGTCTATGGTAGATATGTTGCAGATATAGTATAAACTATATTCGTTTCTTCAGCTATCCAACGAGGTATAATAGTATTCGTTGGAAAATGTAGATGAAAAGCTCCCAGGTAGTAGTAAAAAATAATGGTGTTCAGCCTAGGCGTAAAACAAGTGTATGAAGCGGCTGTGTCAGACGATGTAAACGGGCTATTTTTAAAGAAGTACACTGCTTGTTATTAATATCTAGCCTTAACTTAGACTAACTTAAATCTTATACTTAAATCTAAACAATAAATGTGAACAATAAATATGAACAAGAAGTGTGAATGGTAAATTTTTTTTATATCATTGAGTTAACAATACAGCTAACAAATTGTAAATAAAAGTAAAATAAATTTATGTAAAATTAAATATAATGTAAGAAACTTTATCAGTGTTTAATTAATAAATTAAAAAAAAAATGTTCTATGACCTACAAATAAAAGGTTATAAAATATTATAATATCGTGCCCTTGGTGCAATAAAGCCACATCTGCAAAATGGCTACTTTTCAGGGGAGTGGTTTAAATATTATGTCAATGAAAATTTGTGGATAACTTTTTTATGCATAGTACTAGGTTTATACAATTTCACAATTGTTGTTATAAAAATGAACTCTTTCGAATACCAAGCAGTATATTTTATTTATTTAATTATTTCCTGAAATCGTGTGGCGCATGAGTACTTACGGCTATTTTGTACCAAGCTACATCAAACATAAGTAGATGTCTTTGTAACACGGACATTCGCATGCAGCATGTGTGCATGCGTCTTTGTTTACAGAAATACTATTATAGTGGCAGAACGCAAGTGCAATAATACCAACTGTTTTATTTGCATTTTTTATTGTAAGTAAGTAATAAAATCGTTTAGTTGCATTTTTTTATATAAGACAAAATCAAACCATTATTATATTTAGGCAACCAACCAAAAAGTATAAAAAAACTATGTTATAAATAAAATACTTTTTGACTAAATGTAAACTCACTATAATGATGAAAAATTAAAGAAATGCCCCTCTCGCTTGCAGTAGTGAAGTATTCGATTTATGTAGACTGTTGAGATAAATTAAAGTATTTGTTTTCAAACTAATTAATAACTTCGATAGGAATACCTACATGCAAATCGTAGCTTAGCTCCAATGAGCTTTGAATGTAGCTCAAAGGGGGCCTTATTTAAGTTTTTATTTTACATAGATTCATTTATTTACTTAGATTTTTAACATATTTTTAATGAGATTTCAAAATTATTAAATGAAATACCACTGAAATATACAATCACGTAACGTTCTTTCTTAAATTTGTAATTATTTAACTTATTGTAAATAATGTAATAAAATCTTTTATTAATAAACATTATTATAATTGTTTTCAGGTAACCAACAAAAAAGTTAAATAAAAACTTTACCTATCTAACACAATTAAAGGTTTAATAAACAAATTTTAATTATTGTTTTACTGAAAACAAAACACTATTATTGATTAATTAACACGATTAATGAAATTGAAGAAATGTCCCTCTTGCTTGCAGTGAAGTATTTGGTATAAAAAGAGAAGTATGAAAATTATTGTAAAGTTCGGTTTGAAGACAAATTATTAACTTAGATAAGAAGACTTAGAAATCTTGATTATACGAATAATTTAAGCACTACATTCAAGAGGGGCTTTATTTAAGTTTTTTTACACATATTTATTTAATTATTTGGACTTTAAGATATATCTAGTTAAACCGTTGTTGCAATCAAATATCGAAAAAAGTACATAATCATAGAATTCTCTTTCCTTAATTTCTTTCTTCAATGTCTTAGTCATCCGTTTCGCTATCAGATTCATCAGTATAGTCTAGTTCTGCATGTTCAATACTGATGGCAGTTGTTCATAGAAATATACATAATCGGAAGGTATTACACCCTCTCGACATAAGCTCATGAGATCTCTAAATTTCGCTTTTGTAATGGGTAGCGGTTCGTTGTAAGCTTTTTTTATTTCTAATGAAGCTGTTTGTTGTCTTTTTCTGCTCTTAAGAATAACATACTGATACTCGTCGTTTAAACAATATTTAAACTTCAGCCTTAATGGATCATCCTTAGCAACAGATACTTCTCTTACACTCTTCCAAATTATTTTTTCACCTTGGCTATTGGTTGTCCAGAGACGGTTGTCTTTCCTGGTGTACTCAAGGCCCAAATTTTTCAAACGTTTACGTTTATTCCGAGCCCATTCGTTCCGACCTTTATTATTTTTTTTTGCACCTCTTGGGGTTGATACTTCGTTTTCAGTGGTATTAGTAAGGCAAATATTTTCTGCGTTAGAATCATTACTGCGGCTGTTGTCGTCCAAATGTTCTTCACTATCTACTTCTGAAGAAAGCACAGGTGAATTTGACGGCGTAGAAGACACTTCTGATTGTGTTTGAGTGACAGATTGCTGAGATGGTGAAAATGTCTTTTCAATGTTTCTGATACATCTACGTTTTACATTGTCTTTTCGTTTGTTACGATCTCCAAACCGCCTTCGCGAAATGGGTGTCGTGTTAGTGGGAACCATCGCCTGGTTATGTCCAATACAAAATACACTGTCACAAATATCTCCGCAGCTTCTCGTGCAATATTCAGGCGATAGCATCGGCGTGGGAATATTTACTTGATCAATGATATAATAAAAAATAGACAACGACGAAGAATTATCAAAACTAGCAACTTGATCAATGTTGAATGGAGTAAGTACGCGATCTGAGTGAAAACTGCTTTGTGGGCTGGTATTTCTCTCATTTGCGTGACTTTAACTTCGCTGAATAATTTTTGATATCGATCCGAGGAAGGGTTCATCTTCCACCACAGGGGGCTGGTTATCAAAAACTTCTTCATCTGATGAATCATCCCAAAAATATTTGACTCTTTTGGTACCTGAAATAATTTGTAGTATAATAAACTCATTTGCAAAAAAAACGGGCACCTAAGCAATGAACCATTTTAAATGTTAATATTGCTTTGTTTGATAATTATAAGCAGTTTTATCCTCACAATTTGGTAAATTAATAAGCAAATAATCGTTTTCATCAGTATTTCATAAAATTTTGATACAATTTATGGGAAATAATGCTAAACCTCACTAGTAGTGTATGTTCGCTAGTACTGCATATGCTCATGAAGTAAAAATAAAAAAGTTTTTTTTGTTTGTTTTTCTTTAATAAAGTAAAAGCAGATAAATGTTTAGTATCGAGTGTGACCCCCTCTAGCTAAAATCACAGCTTGAATTCGTCTGGGCATGCTAGCGAGTATATCCCGGATACTTGCTTGCGGAATACGTTCCCACTCCGCAGTAATCACATTCTTCAGCTCTCTGATGGTCTGCGGAGCCGGTTGTACTGATCTCACACGCCGTTTCAGAACGTCCCAGACATGCTCTTTGGGATTGAGGTCGGGACTTCGAGCTGGCCAATCCAAACGACGAATGCCGACCTCTTGCACATACGCTTTAACATCGCGAGATCGGTGGGCGCGAGCATTGTCGTCCATAAAAATGGAGTCTTCACCTAGAGCGGCCAATGCGGGTTGTGCATTAGGAATTAGAACTTCCGTTATGTATCGATGCCCAGTCAGTGAGCCGTTTTCAATGAAGACTAACTCTGTACGATCCATTGAATTTATTCCTGCCCAAAACATAACAGAGCCCCCACCATAAGGTGTGATTTCTTCGAAACATGCCTCTGCAAAGCGTTCTCCTTGTCTTCTTAGCACTCGCCGACGTCGATCTTCACCGAATAGAGATATCCTGGCTTCATCAGAGAACAAAACCCTATTCCAATCTTCTTGAGTCCATGATTTACATTTTCTAGCGAACCTAAGCCTGCGAACTCGGTGCTCACGGAGTAATTTTGGGCCGTGGGCCGGGCGGTGACTGCGTATATTGGCAGCGAGAAGCCTCTTCCTGACCGTCCATGGACTAATATGCACATTTCTTACTTCTTGGAGGTTGTTCTTAAGATCCACATTCGAAGATTTGCGATTTCTCAATGCGCGACTCACAAGAAAACGATCATCCTGTGGTTGGGTACATGGTTTTCTTCCAGAACCAGGCCTTCTCTCGACGGAACCAGTCTCCTGATATCGCTGCCAGGTCCTTTGGACCGTCGAGCGACTAACATTTAGCCTCCTAGCCACGAAGCATTGGCTGAAACCCTCTTCAAGCAGCACGATAATTTTGGTAGCTTTTACCACTTTATCTACCATTTTTGATACAGCCAAACAGCAATAAATAAAGCTTTGACAGTCAAGGATATGAAATTAATCGATGAAAATTGAATAAAAGTTATAAAAGTCGATGTTAACTTCTGGAACTTCGCGCCAAAAATGTAGGATAAAAAGAAATTTTCTGTAAAAATGAGCATCAAATGAAAATTTGAATTTATAACGTACTTTTTTAAATACCACGGCATTTTTAAAACCGGCCAGTAACGTGTACAAACGATTGAAACCTTTTTTGTATTGTATCTTTTTAAAGATGAATGAAAATCAAAACCGCCCGTTTTTTTTGCAAATGAGTGAAATGTATATTTCTATGAACAACTGCCATCAGTATTGAACATGCAGAACTAGACTATACTGATGAATCTGATAGCGAAACGGATGACTAAGACATTGAAGAAAGAAATTAAGGAAAGAGAATTCTATGATTATGTACTTTTTTCGATATTTGATTGCAACAACGGTTTAACTAGATATATCTTAAAGTCCAAATAATTAAATAAATATGTGTAAAAAAACTTAAATAAAGCCCCTCTTGAATGTAGTGCTTAAATTATTCGTATAATCAAGATTTCTAAGTCTTCTTATCTAAGTTAATAATTTGTCTTCAAACCGAACTTTACAATAATTTTCATACTTCTCTTTTTATACCAAATACTTCACTGCAAGCAAGAGGGACATTTCTTCAATTTCATTAATCGTGTTAATTAATCAATAATAGTGTTTTGTTTTCAGTAAAACAATAATTAAAATTTGTTTATTAAACCTTTAATTGTGTTAGATAGGTAAAGTTTTTATTTAACTTTTTTGTTGGTTACCTGAAAACAATTATAATAATGTTTATTAATAAAAGATTTTATTACATTATTTACAATAAGTTAAATAATTACAAATTTAAGAAAGAACGTTACGTGATTGTATATTTCAGTGGTATTTCATTTAATAATTTTGAAATCTCATTAAAAATATGTTAAAAATCTAAGTAAATAAATGAATCTATGTAAAATAAAAACTTAAATAAGGCCCCCTTTGAGCTACATTCAAAGCTCATTGGAGCTAAGCTACGATTTGCATGTAGGTATTCCTATCGAAGTTATTAATTAGTTTGAAAACAAATACTTTAATTTATCTCAACAGTCTACATAAATCGAATACTTCACTACTGCAAGCGAGAGGGGCATTTCTTTAATTTTTCATCATTATAGTGAGTTTACATTTAGTCAAAAAGTATTTTATTTATAACATAGTTTTTTTATACTTTTTGGTTGGTTGCCTAAATATAATAATGGTTTGATTTTGTCTTATATAAAAAAATGCAACTAAACGATTTTATTACTTACTTACAATAAAAAATGCAAATAAAACAGTTGGTATTATTGCACTTGCGTTCTGCCACTATAATAGTATTTCTGTAAACAAAGACGCATGCACACATGCTGCATGCGAATGTCCGTGTTACAAAGACATCTACTTATGTTTGATGTAGCTTGGTACAAAATAGCCGTAAGTACTCATGCGCCACACGATTTCAGGAAATAATTAAATAAATAAAATATACTGCTTGGTATTCGAAAGAGTTCATTTTTATAACAACAATTGTGAAATTGTATAAACCTAGTACTATGCATAAAAAAGTTATCCACAAATTTTCATTGACATAATATTTAAACCACTCCCCTGAAAAGTAGCCATTTTGCAGATGTGGCTTTATTGCACCAAGGGCACGATATTATAATATTTTATAACCTTTTATTTGTAGGTCATAGAACATTTTTTTTTTAATTTATTAATTAAACACTGATAAAGTTTCTTACATTATATTTAATTTTACATAAATTTATTTTACTTTTATTTACAATTTGTTAGCTGTATTGTTAACTCAATGATATAAAAAAAATTTACCATTCACACTTCTTGTTCATATTTATTGTTCACATTTATTGTTTAGATTTAAGTATAAGATTTAAGTTAGTCTAAGTTAAGGCTAGATATTAATAACAAGCAGTGTACTTCTTTAAAAATAGCCCGTTTACATCGTCTGACACAGCCGCTTCATACACTTGTTTTACGCCTAGGCTGAACACCATTATTTTTTACTACTACCTGGGAGCTTTTCATCTACATTTTCCAACGAATACTATTATACCTCGTTGGATAGCTGAAGAAACGAATATAGTTTATACTATATCTGCAACATATCTACCATAGACTATTTCAATATTTGAAAGAAAAAATATTTTTGATTGCAGTTTACTATAAAGAGTTTCTAGCCTAGAATTTGCTGCTGTGCCAATTTTGAAACAAGATCCTTTGAATGAGTATTTGGAATAAGGTATTAGGTACTACATACGGTCCCCACAAAGATAACGCAATTATACTCGCGCAAGGTCACGTACACGTGGGTTCCACCTCTTCTGTGTAACCATGATTAATATACGTGAAAGCTTTATTCACACATAAGAAAATTATGCAACACAAACGATCTCTTTAAGAGTTTTTGGATAAAGTGGATTAATAGTAGCGAATGAAAGCCGTTCAAGATTCCGTCAGCCTAGTATATGTTTCGAAAATTTAGAAAACACGCAATTTGGACTTATTTTACTACTATATTTTTGTTCAATTAATATGTGTAAAGGAAAATTTTGTAGGCATTCTCTTAAAAATTCTATTTATTTACTAAATATTTCTACTAATGTCAAAGAGAGAACAAGCATTGTCCCAACAAACCTTAACCCTTTTCCTACGTATAATTGGATAAGGTTCGCCACATCGTTTATTTATAACCCCGATAAACACAGCCCTTTGATAATTAGGCATCCACCTCAACCACATTGCATATAAATCTCTAAAATTCGCAGAAAGTAACGAGAGCATTAATTAAAATATTTTACATTGCTTCAAAAAAAATTAAACGGTTACTTTTAATATTCGGATACCTTTTAATACAAAACCCAAAATGTTTTGTGTATAATGCAATATAAGTAAATAAACCGAACATTCGTAAATTATCAATGCAAATATTTATAAAAGGCATTAGTTATTAATTATTTTCAAAACTTTTCAATAGGTTCGTACAAAATTCTCTAATTAATTATAAAAGGCTTTGTTTTGAGTGATTGACTGACAGACATCGCACAGCCTAAACCGCTAAAATTGTAGGGTATATTAATTTCATAGAAAAATATAATCATTTTTTCATTTCATGAAAAAATCGACTCGGCTCACAAGTGAATTCTCAGGCGGGAATCGAACCCGCAACCTTTGGAAGTCCTGTCCAATACTCTCCCAGTTGAGCTAACGAGCCTTGTAAACACCCGTCGAAATTTTCCAGTACCTAGAATGGTACTTTACGCTGAAGGCCAGCTTTGTCTCACCAATGAGAATTCTCTCATAATCGATTTCATCTTAATTGGGAGAGCATTGGACCGATACGAATTTTCAATTTCTCATAAATACACAGTATGAACTTCATGTGGTTTAATACGGAATAATGATTATAATAAACAAATAAGAGTAACAAACAATAATTAAAGAACTAGAATTATTTAAAGTATAATTTTAAGTTGCTTGCTAACTTTAACCTTAATTAAAAAAAAGCAAAATGTATACAATTTCGCAGCAATGGCACTAATTTGAAAGGCAGACTTCTACTTCTTTACCCATTCGCAACTTGAGACAAAGCTGTCTAATGAAGTCGGACTATAATTAGAAAAGTATTTAGCATCAAGAGCTCTAAGTTGACTACCACTTCTGCATTTTACAGTCTGGAAAACTCAATTTAACACTAATGAGTCTATAGCTGTAATGAAATGGTTAAAAAATTAAGTAATTAAATTTGTCGTTTTTGAATTTACAACATTAATTTTTCTACTTGTTTTTATTGATGCATTCAAAAATATAATTAAAAAGTGACCGATATTTTTTACCATTTTTGTTTATTTGAAGAACATAAGGTGGAATAATTGATAATAACCAAATAAAACTAAAGTTCCATATTTTTAGAGAAAAACTAAAAAAAATGAAATACAATTGAAAGCAAGACAACATATATTTTAAATGTAGTTATCATTTGCTATTTAGCTCAGTTAGCTCAGTAGCTAAAATTTACCATTCAAATGGACTGTATTAAAAGTATTCTTTATTTCATAATTGTTAATTGATCCTATTTTTTTATTTATTTTAATTTAAATGTTATATATTTTCTTTGAAAAATACAGTGTTGCCTTTTGATCATAGATAAATAGTGTTTTGTTACAAAAAACTCAATAATATTTAAACATAAAAAATTAATTAATTACGATCGAATTTCGAATTACACTAGTATTTATAATAATAAATATACGAGCAATTTTTTACATCATTCGGTAGTTAAAATCGCGTCTTTTCTCTACCTAACATAGAAAACCACAATCCAACTAGGATTTTACTTAACCCCCTGATCAATTTAATTGATATTATCGAAATGGTAAGAAGTAAATTTATTAAAATATCAGGGTTACAATTTGAAATAATTATTACAAGTAATCAAACGCAGGCATTTTTTTAAATACTTTAGAACGCCAGAAAATTAACAGTTTTATTTGTACCTGAGGAGAAATACCTTAACACTATAATCATTTTTCTATATTAAACTTGGCGCATTTAAGGATCTGAAAAAAAATTAGTCGATATTGTTTTTAATATTTATTACAATTATCATTGCCGTACCTATTTATATCCTCTGGGGAAAAAGAAAGTAGCATTAGAAGTTATTAACCGATATAATCGAATATTATCAAATATAATCCGATTACACTGCTTGATAGCTACTGAACAAATAGTTATATTTTAATATAGATGAAACACTGAACGACAAAGGTAACTAAATAAATATTAAGAATCAAACATCTGATGGAAATCAATTTTCGATGATTTTTTATTACACTAGCCTTGGCATCGAAGGCCATGAAAAGAAAAACATTTTGACAGCTTGAATGAAAGTGTCACTCACATTTGCCTGCTTTATTTTGTGCAATTTTGTGTGCGTTATGTGTGTCTTTTCGTAAAACCACTTTTATTTTGTGTCACCTTAGGAGTGAGAAACAACTTATAAAAAACAATATTTTGTTAATTTTCTTTTTTTAAGAATACTAGCTAACCCGGCCACGCGTTGCTGGTATGGTACACACACTCAGAGTAAACATACTCTGAGTACACACATAATAAAATGTATGATTTATATTCCCGTTAACTGATCGTCATAACTTAAATGATTGTATGTATGGTATGGGTTTCATAATACATCGGAGAAGTTTGAGATTAGTCCAATTAATTCAAATTCCAAACTAGATCAAATTTACCTAAAGGAATGCCATGTTTCAAACATGCTTGCTATCAGTTGCAGTAACCATATGGGACAGTGAAACCTTTAAAGCTGGCATAGTAGTTTTGTTAACGGATAAACCCACCAAAAGCCTTTTCATCGGCCTTCCCTCTAGCTCCAACTACGGCTATGGTACGTTATGCCGTATGGAAGAAAAACACCTGAATACGTAACTATACTTAAGTAAAGCACATATTATATAAACAGGGTCTTCGTATCTATCGATAAGTTGTAAAGACGCTACATGAGATATATGTGATAATTCAGTCATTAATGCTTACTTTTATGGGATGCCGGAGGAAAAATTAGAAGAAAAAATAGATTTTCAACACGTTATATACTCAACTAAGCATTTTTTTTTATATTTTGCACTTCATTATAACATAACTTTGGCTTTATTTATTTCTTCTGAGTATTAAAACCCATTTAGTTGACAATTATTGAAATATTTATGCTACTATACGAATGAGTTTATTAACATAGTTTATTAAAAAGTTGAATACGGATATTAACTAGAACCAATGTACTCATCAAGATAAATCAAGCGAGCCCAAACTCGATGGGGTTGTGTCGTCTTATTGCGAAGTTCCTATGGCCTCCAGCATCAGATCAACTTGCTTTCATCATAATATTGCATTGTCACGCGATATACATAAGGGTACAAAATTCAGCTCAATTGGATACCGGGAAGTAAGTCAAATTTAACTTGCAAGATTTCATTACAGACACCGGGAAAAGTGAAAGTAAATAAAAGCTCGGAACAAAATCGACTCGGTAAACATACAGTATATATTTCAATTTATACTTTATACTTTTTTTATTATTCAGTAATTTTTCAAAGAAAAATTGAAAAAGATATATGGACTTCAGACTTTCAGAAAACCAAACAATATTACAGTTGTCTAAGAAAACGGATGTCACGGAATAATTTACCGCAAACAACCTTGACCCGATTTCCCTAAATCGAGCAAATCAGTACTCTTAATACGAAAATGGAGATCGAATTTAATACGACCTGAGTCGACTCAAGTATGAAAAGTATAGGAAATTTCTGCGGCAATATTACAGCTTTAATTTGAAATAACATGCAGGCATATTATCAGGCAGTTATGGCGACAGAGTTGTTAAAAAATTGTTATCTCACTTAAAATCCAATAAAGCATTTTATTGTTTATATTTAACCTATTATAGATGCTCTATGGTACGAAGATGTATGATGTGCCAACACTCAAAAAATCACATTACCGTTTATTTCGTTCACATAAAAGGTGGTCGTAGCAAAAACCAAGTGAACGAAGTTCAAACCCTGCATTAGCAAGGTCTGAGCCTCGTTATAAGCATTAGCTTATAACACCAGCATTCACGAGGTGTTGACAGAAATATGACTCTGAAAAATATTATTTACAAATAAAAAATATATGTACCGCTGTAGAGACCACGACCATGATTTTTGCTACTAGATGTATTGACTTGTCGTAACATGGCGTAACTGTTGAGGTTCAATGCACGCATTGCTTATGATCATAATGAACAAAGCGCATTTTAACTTTACTAGTCCGACCGAATATAGCAATCCTCTATACTAAATGATAATTGAAATTAAGTGCAAGTATTTGGCCAATATCATTTTCACGCTAAACTATCTCTATATGTGTAGATACCGCTATGAACCAATTTTCAAAATTTTAATATTTAATTTGGTCTAATATAACCTCGTGTAAACTTATTTGGTTCACACAAATATTTATTTGAGTTATGAACGGACGTAACATTTATTGCTTTAGAGAATATAAAGCAAAAACTTTTAGGTTGCTATAATAAATTCATAAAATCTGTTGCAGAAGTATGATAGCAGCGGCGCGTTTAGTTGAGAGTAAAATAGCTAAAAACTGAACGTTGGTTGGTTGGTCCAGTACAAAGTAAAAAGAACTTTTATAGGCACCTTTGCAACGTAGTTATATTTAGTTGCCGTCAAGTTCTTAATTACTAGGGGCATACTGAATATTTTTGGAACTGTCCATTCACAATGAAATAAATAAAAAAGCAATCACGGAATTTGAAAAAAGAACTCTCGGGGAACATGTTACTTTTCAATTTGTGAGACTGTCATTTGTTTATTTTCGCCAAAGACTTCAATTGGCATTTTGATGAAGCCCCATGTCGCAGCTCTGTCTATTTATGGTTCGGAGAATTCAAAAATTACTTGTCAGCAAATTCTTACTTTTAACAGAAGACCAGAAACGGTCTTTCCTCTTGGAGACTTGCCGACAATATTGAAGAAAAGTCGAAGCACCGGCAAGAAGTTGGTTGCTTCTTTTTTCGGCAAATCAGGACATCACATTATCACAATGCCACTTGAAAACCAAAGAACAATGATTGAACAACCATTTCTTGCCAAGAGTCTTAGAAAAAGTTCGCAAAAAGAGTCCTCCCAGCAAAGTCGTCCTTCACCACGAAAACAACTGCTCACATTCCGCAAAGATAACAAGTGCATAATTGAAAGCCTCAAATGCAGAATTAATGACGCATCCGCCATACAACCCTGACTTCGCACCTTGTGACTTCTTTTCATTTCCCAAAAATTAAAGATAAGCTTAGAGGTGTAGGATTTACAAGCCCGGAAGCGTCGGTCAATACAATCCTTGAAGCCATTGAAGAAGTCCGTAGTGATAACTGAATACATCACTTTACACAATGGTTACAAATAATTGATGTGTCATATATATATAATATCTGGTCTTATTTATCAAAATCCAGAAACTTTTAGTATGCCCAACGTACACCATAACAGATTTTTTTTAGAACATACTTAAATAAAATTAAAAATTTCTTTGCTAAGAACTTGTCAAAATTTATTCATTAGTCAAACAACTTTGTAAAATATATAATGTTATGTAATACTATGTCTAGACAATCAATTAAATTTCAGCATAAATTAATAAATTCAGGTCACATATCAGAGTGTAAATTATTAATACTATATTCAATTATAAGTCGATAGGATTCACATTATACAGACAAACAATACATAATTAACTACAAAGAATGAAAGGATACATACATATATTATAATAATAGATTAGGCATATAACATATAAATTATATCTTCTATATATATAAAAATGAAACCCGTTTTCCGTTGTCACGACATAACATGAAAACGGCTTGACCGATTTGGCTGATTTTTTTTTGTAGTTTTCTAATACTCTGTACAAGGTTCTTACGGAAAAAAATATAAAGAAAATCACTCAGAAAGATTGAAAAATATAACGTAACGAATGTCAACGTCATTCAATTTAAAACAAAAATCTGTGGTAATCTGTGACACCACATCGATAACCGCGCTGACAAATGTCAACGTCATTCAATTGAAAGCTACGCTAAGGCGGTACGAAGTTCGCTGGGTCAGCTAGTTATATATATAATTCTTCTGTGAGTGTGTATGTCACTGAACTCCTCCTAAACGGCTGGACCGATTTGAATGAAATTTTTTGTGTGTGTTCAAGGGGATCTGAGAATGGTTTAGATTCACAAATCAGCCCGGCAGATGGCGCTGCAGACGGTATCTAGGTTATTTATCTATACTGCAAAAATAACAGGCAGGACAGTCTCTGCCGGGTCCACTAGTATAATATATATATGCTATAATTTTATATAGACTGAGGTAATATTTTGCTTACTTAAATTTTCGAAGAGATGTATGAATCTTCCCTCGGATAAGTCCTTACCCGGGATTCAAACAATTTGTTCAAACAACTTATTTCATTAAAGATTTAATTCATTGAAAAGTGTAATAAATATAATAAAATCATAAAACTTTCTTTAGTTCCTAAAACGCGTAAGTATATTGCCTAGAACTCATATATTAAATTTATCCTGACGATTAGACCCTTTTTCAGGAGCCATGTTAATGGATATCTTAAGTAATGGTTGCCATAAGTGTACTACTACCATCAATATTTTATATCGGGCACAGTCCTTATAATCCAACTTAACTAAAATTAAGTTCAAATGAGCGGATACATAATTGTAAGGCTTATAGATACGTCATATTATCCAGGCTTCGGGAATTCACCATACTAGTATTATGACATGATAAATCTTAAAACTTGGGACTTCTACTAAATCTTACTTCTACTAAATTTTAATATAGTTGGTAAAAATAATCAATCTAATTAATATCCAAGGAAATGATTACTTAAAAAAATTCAAATTTTTTTAGTCTTCAGACTATAAATGCTTAAAAACAAAATAAAACAATCCAATAAATGTTCGTGTTATAACGATAGGCCGAGCTTTGTGGTGACTGCCACAACGGATCCACGAACGCCGGCGGCAGCGAGGGTGCACCGAGGGGCTTTTTTTTGGATTCGCTCTCGATCCCAATCAAGCACGGGGTCCAAGACAGGATGAATGATGGAACGAGCTAACCCAGAAGGTACCTACTCAGCCTGACTTTAAAAACGGACGGCTTATAAGTACTCGGAAATACGGACGCAGAGGGACATCTCCTTTGCTGTGCGCATCTTAAATGATGTTGTTTGGTGCGATAGGTAAGAATAGCAACCAAGAAAGGGTGGTAGCCCGCATTGCGTCTGGATGTCCCATGAAAGAAAGGAGATAGCGGTATAAGCATATCCAGCTCCGGAGCACACTCTCCAAAATATAGTCTGTAAAAGACCGACAGACAGGCAACTTTGCGACGGTGAGCTAAGGTGTGCAAAGTAAGTGTAAAGTGTTTGCTGTCACCAATGAGCCTCTCAGCTCTACACTGAATTGTGTCCAGTGCAGCAAGTTGGTATTTTGCTGAGCCGTCCCAGAGGTTGCGGCTATCCCATGCAAGATCGGACTTGAGCTTCATAAAGTGTTGCAATGCTTCGTAAAGCTGTCCAGGCATGAAATATCGCTTGACCTTATTTAATACGCCCAGGTTTTTAGCTGCACTTTGAGCCTTAGACTCGATGTTGGCGCCGAATTTGAGGTCTGCAGACAACTCCATACCAAGAAGCTCGTGGCTGCTGGTAATAGGTACAGAGTACCTCGGAAAGTAGGAATCAGGTTGAAGGAACTCCTTTTTTTCCGTGAAAAGACACGCTTGCGTTTTGAAGGCGTTAAAATGAACGAAGTTACTGCCACCTCACTGGGAAACATGGCTTAACCTCTGGTTCGTTCGCTCAAGCATGGCTTCTCTCATCAACATCCCGTCGCCACCGCTAGACAGGTATCTCTCTACGACAGTACTGTCGTCTGCATACCCAACAATTCCTGGTCATAGGTCATTGATGTGCCGCTGGGATCATGAGCCGCCACCACCAACAACCATCCCAAAGGGGTTTTAGTGAAAAGGCCCGCCAGAGTCGCACAGTGGCGAGAGTCTCACATAACCCAACTTCCCAGCCAGTAGAGAGGTATGCGCAAAGTATTTCCTCTTGCAAAAAAAAAGGTTACTCGCAAACGACTACTATACACTAACACCTCTATACCACTTTATAAAAATAAGATTTTAGTAGCCTTTCTGCGATTTCGAAACTAATTAAGTTTATTTATCCTCAATATTTGAAATGATGATTAACCTTAAAAGTTGAAGTTTTTCAGAATAGAATAAGCTTAAAAATCATGATTTTTTATTCTCCTACAAGCGATTAACATCAATTCTCGATGATCTATTCTCATTAAGAGATTGTCCTACTTCAGTTTAGTTAAGGCCGTCTTTACTATTTACTGTAATTTAACAAAAATATCTAAATTCTACTATGGATATTAAATAAAGGATGAAATAAAATAAGTATAAAATAGCCATGACTCCGGACAAGTATTTTCCTGCGCTTATCACATTAACACTTGACTGAACGTCAATAACAGTGCCAAACATTTTTGACGTCTGAGCTGGGATGTATCTGCAAAAACAACTATTTTAAACTCGGTTAAACAGTTAAGTACACCCGTTATTCAAAAAGAAAATTATTTATTAATTTCAGAATAAATTTGTACGGCATATACGATAAACGGGAATCCATATTTCGTAGATAATAATGTAAATAACATACGATAGCCTTCGGCATATTGGATGGGGTATAGAGTCGGCTGATTGGTCTTTACATCTTGCAATTAATCTCGGATAAATACAAATAGATGAATTTGGTCACGTCTCGTTAGCCAAGCTCACAGTATCTATGTATGTATAAGGAATTTACGGTACACGTTGAAGAATAATTGTGCATTCATTTGTCTGTAGTTAATTATAACAGTTTTTGGACTTTGTCTTTAAAGCAACTGATTCTAAGTGAAATTTAGATAAGTTAAGGATTTAACTTACTTACTTTGATAAGATAATATAATAAAATGAGAAGTTTGTTGTAGTAGCGGTTAGCTTGTTCAACCTATGATTGCGGAGGTTTAATCAACAGCCGCATCTATTGAATACAGGATGGGTGACCTATTCCGAAATAGGAAAGGTAGATAAAACACCGTTGTGTGTACTTATATACGCACGTAAGAAGTTATACTTCTTTATCGTTACTAAACAAAGGTAACTAAAATTTTCCTCCCGTCTGCTCCTATTCTTTGTATGTGAAAAGAAAGATAAAAACCACTTTTAAATAAAATTGTTACATTGTTATTATGTAATATAAAATATATATATAATTTGAAACCGCACACACACACACACACACACACACACACACACACACATTCATAATTTGCCGCCAACTTCATCCTGCTGGTTTATTCTATGTCGCTTTTGCGGCCAACTTCAACATGATAATTTTGTGTCACACAAAGTAATCATATTACTGCGCGCAACTTAAAATTTCAATCTCATCATTTTTCATAACGCGCCTAAGGAAGTTTAACTTCAAAACAATAAATTTAGTTAAAAAAATAACTATTACGGGCTCCGCCATGCTTCGGTAAGCACGTTGATTCGTTGTGTCATCAGCACCTAGAAAACCGTACTGGTTAATGGCCCACCTTCCCTGTCTTTTTAACCAAAAGAAAGACTTGTGCCCCTGCAGTGGGAACATTAAAAGGCCTTTACATTAAAATTTAAAATACATTAAAATTGATAATGATACAATAAAAACCCGTCGTATCAGAAACTGGTAGAAAATACGAGAGTAAAAAGTTAATTAAAGCAAAGATTTAGTCGTAATCGTAATCGTACAACTCTAATCTTTACAAATTATAAGAAAGCCTATCTTGAAATATTTCAATATTTAACTTAACAGTGCAAAATTATGAAACGAACAAGATTTATTGAACACAAAATCACGTTCATCAATTATTTAGTATTCTTTTATTTCCTGTATATAAAATAATATGAATGAATATTAGAAACATCTACGTTAACATATAATAAGGGTCAGTTTCTTAAGTTCCTGATAAAGTTTAAAATAAGTATGTGAAACCGAAATTTGTAGTTTATCTAACAGATAAGTTCCGAATAGGCTATCAGGGTCTTTATCATCATGAAACAGGCCTTTCCAGACTTAACAAAACAGACTTTCCACTTCCTGTTAAGTTTATTCAAAAAAACTTACGCGATTTGAACTTACGAGTAGGCTGGTGATATTTGAAATTGGATTTTGATATATTTCACTGATTCCAAGAGAAGTAGATAAAGGACATATTTCATTGATATCAGAAATGGTGACCGATATCACAATAAATAGATGTCACTCATGTCAGTCGTGGGAAAAATAGACATGGGAATTTCGAGACCAGCAGTTTTTGATCTGATGAAACCTATGTAATATTATCACCAAGAAAACGGCTACGGGAAATGTGTTTTGATTGAACCACATCCTTAGGGAATCTCAGCTTCGTAAATCTTTTTTGCAAAGCAGTTACTTATTTTCAGTCGAGTTCCATTGCATAATTTAGGTGAAGTGAGATTTATAGAAAGCGTTATAGGAACGCCGAGTTTGAGCGCGATTTTATGTACTGGAAAGTCGCATGCATATCTAAATATATTCTATAAATCTTTTTCGTTATCAAAGAACACCTAAGCAATGCTGAAAGCAAGATCAGAAAATAATAAAACACGAATTATTCTATTTTTTTTTATTAATCAAAAACAGTGCAAGTTTACAGATTTTTCTAATACACACGTATGTCACAAAAATAATTAAAAATAATGTCAAAATTAATAATAATATAAATAATGCAAGGATAGTTAAAATCATGTCAAATAAATGGATTCAAAGTCATTAATAATAATAAATTAATCATTTAGAAATAATAAATAAAAAAATAAAGAACATCAATATGATGATAAATAAATAAATAATTCCTTTACTTGTCAGGACATGGTAAAATACAAGTTTTAACATAATTTTATAAAACAACATGACCTGTCGAATTTGTCGACGTGCAAATATTTAACAAAATTCTGATATTCAATCAAGTTATAAAATGTAACTTTAAACCCTGTAAGTATCATTAATTAAAAATATAATCTAAACCATGCAAATGTCTAATAATGTCATATTAAAAACTAATAAAAATAACAATATTATTTAAAATTTAATATCAATAGCGAGTCTATTACATCAGTGTCAAAAATGTGCAGTTACATTCTAAATTAAGTTGTTTAACACGATGTCAAAATATAATAAATTAAAACGTCTAGCGCTTTAATTTTATAATGAACCAGGAAGAAACTGATAAGCCTTAGTATAAATAAGTGGAGACATATCAGCAAAGAGGTCAGCGCGCGCACTGTGGGCCCATGAGCGGCGTATCGCATGCCCGTGACCTGTCTCCCCAGCAAACGAGGGCGACGACGTGGTGCCACCATCATTCCCCGGCCATCTAGAGACACGCGTGTCAGATCTAGAAATAAATAGGGGTATAGGAAAGAATAAAAACCACAAAACCTTTTGCACAACCACCGAGAAAATTTACACTGTACTGTTCCTAACATTAAAACATATGTATTTTAATAAGGAACTTAAATCTCAGCTGCATATTCAAGTTTACTGCGTACATAAGCGTTGAACAATACTACGGCCACCTTCATATTACTAAATTGTGAGGCTGTCCTCATAAACTATCCCTTTTTGTCTGTTCTCCGCGTCGTAGCGTCACATTACTAATGCACAAGACAGAATTGTCAAGCTAATTCATAATCACAACTTGAGTCATTTGCGCTACATGCGCTCATAAGCATACGAACCGGCGTATTCAAATTGGTTGCTTTTGGTATTTTACCACGGCAGGTTACGCACACCTAAATCTGCACTTCCCCATTAAATCTTAATACTATATTTGTTAATACAGTGTGTTGCCAGAAATGCATTATTTTCGTTTTTTATTTGTTGATTTTTTTCATCCAACCAGTGATTAAGACTTCTCATAGCGCCATTTATTTCATCTTCAAATTTGAGAGTTTTTTTACATTTTATTATTGCTGTGATTTCATCTGCGAATATATCATATATATCATGGGATAATTTATTGCAGTTGGACGTTCATTTATAAATATAATAAAGAGTAAGGGGCGAGTATACTACCCTGCGGTACGTGAGACTCTAAATCTATTATACATTGCGATAGATACTCTTTTAGTATTTTCATATTTAGTTCTTACACTTCCGCGCACATTACACATTAGAATAAAACACTTTTTTTACGGATTTTGCGCATATTTTATTTTATATTTAATCCCGTCGTTCCGACTCCTTTACAGGGGTCGTGTACACAGGATGACTAAGATAATGGGTGTCATGTATTTTCTACTACCTTCACAATATTTTAATCGGGCACGTTTCTATTTGTTAAAATTATTTTATATAAATCAAATTGTTTTATTTTTACATTTTATTTAGTTTTGACATTGTCACTACAATTACATTATATACTACTGAGTCTACCAGTTCGGAAATTGCGAGGCCCTTCCGAGAAGAACTGGCGAAAGAAACTCGGGCAGGGGGACCGACCTCCATCTTACTGTTATTATTTACAAAAAGAGCTAACTACATCATCAGGTCTTGCAATGTGTGTTTTTGTAGGTATTCATTTATTAATTATTGGGTCCCAAGCAGGTGGAACGCTCCAACCTTCGTCTCTATTGAAATTAGGATGTTTCCTGATTTCAATAGCCTCGCGTAGCATCCTAGGAACAAATCTTTGTTCTCTAGGGAGAATTTGTGGGTTATCGAAACGAATGTAGTGGTTTGGCCCCTCAAAAGCATGCTTATACACTGCAGACCTATTATCGAGCCTATGTTTTATGTCGGCTACGTGTTCTTTAATGCGTGTCCCTATACTTAGTTGCTAATTTATAATTCGGAATAAACAAGTAACATTTATCATCTTCAATCATAAAATGTTCTGTTATACCTATAACGCCAACATCAAAAAATAGCTCGTGTATAGTGACAGTAAGCAGGTCTGATTTATTAATATACACATATATTAAAGAACATCAATATAACATGTCAGAAGCGAAAAAACTTCGTTCTGAACTTGAGAATTTAAGTGTAATGCTGGGTAAAAGTTTGCTCTTTGTTAATTAAATTTACTAATTTCTGTAATAAGCATTTTTTTTAAATAATTATTTCTCAAAAGCTTTATTATTCAGCCTACCGAAGTGAAATAAAACTTTTTCAGATTAGATTGCAGTTTTAGGTTTGAATTTTATATATTCATTTTTTTATAAGTGTATTCATACTTGTGATTACATAAGTACAGAAAATATTAAACTTACAATTCTATTGTTAAACAAAGTTGTCATCCCTGTCATGGATTCTTAAAGTAGGTGTAACAATAATGCTATTGTATGACACAGTAATATTAATCAAATTAAATCAATTTATTACTTCGAGACACAAAGTCTGATAATCTATAGTAGCAAAGAAATTAAAATGTTTTTAATTTAATTTTTTGCATTCACAATGCAATATTTCTATATGATATAAAATACGCATCTAAAAAACAACTACGCCTCCGAGCGCCCAGATGGGATTCGAACCCACGACCTTTCGCTATCCGGGCGACTGCTCTGACCCCTGAGCTACCGAGACGCTGGCAAACGTGTCGAATTTTACAAACGTATTTGAACTTCCACTATGAGCTAGTATCGTTGCACCAATGTTGAACGCTAACTACCTTCAACATCGAAAGTAACATTTTTCCAAATGTTAAACAATCGATTAAGATGGAACCAGCTATAATTATGTTTTTAATTTAATTTTTTGCATTCACAATGCAATATTTCTATAAGATATAAAATACGTATGTAAAAAACAACTACGCCTCCGTGCCCTCAGATGGGATTCGAACCCACGACCTTTCGCTATCCGGGCGACTGCTCTGACCCCTGAGCTACGATAAGGGGCAAAAAGTGGGTTTAAAACTTTGTATGAAAATTCCACCATTTTTGAAATCCGTATGTAAGAAGTATAAAAGTTAATAAACAGGCTCCCGAAACGATATAGACGGGCATGTGCTTTATCGTTTCAATCAACAGTAAAAAAAGAGATGAAATATTGTATGAAATGTCCTCGTTATGAAGCGAAGAGCGTGAAATTAAGTATTGAGGCTTTCGAAAAATAAACATATATATTTGTCGTCGTTTCTAGAAATATTATTTGACACGGTAACAGGGCGATCAGTTTTTTCTTCCTTTAATAAAAATATATAGGGAATATGTTAACCTTCGTTAAGGATAACGTTTACTAAGTCCGCAAGTGTAATATAAATAAAAAAGTACAAACATAAAATGAGACTTATCAAAACGAAAATTTTATTCACTATGATGTGATTTAAATGACACACATATACAGATAAACTGACATAAGGCTTGTGTTTTGGTAATCTTTTTTAAATATAGTATGCCTGAGAACTTATTTTTCCTTTATTCTATCTATATAGTTATTATTCTTTTGTCTATATCAATATCAATAAATAATTTACTTTCTTCTTTGTTTCAAAGTGGAGGATAAATATTAAAATAATACTTTTATTATTATATATTTTAATGAATATTTACAATTCGCCAAACGCATGATTGATATTTCTGTTAACCGTTCGTGATATGTACGCTTGCCACGTCCGTAGACGAGGTTTGATCTCGGTCTGCTACAACGCAGGATCAATCGTTGCAAAGATCGTTGGAGGAGTGCTTACGCCATTATAGTTTTCAATTTTCCTATCTGATAATGCTTTTGCTTTCTCTTTATGGATACAATGAACACTGAATTAGTGCTGGTGAAGATGTAGTTTGATTGCAAAATAGTTCAATTTTACGCAAAAGACAACATATAATATAATATTTTATATTAGATAGCGTCACACACGTAGTTCTGAACCCAAGTTAAGTGGATAAAGCACTTGTGTCATTGAATTCAGAAACAATGACGGAACCAAAACACCTAAAGTCTAGGTCTAGGACCTTGACCGAAGCATACAGATACAGAAATGTTCGTTTTCTTTATTGACCTGGCCAAGGTCGAACCCAGGACCTCGGAATGGCTTTACCATGAAAATCGGAATGCGAGCAACTCGACCACGGACCACGACCACAATTCTTTTATTTTTATCTTTATAGCTAAAAGAGTATACTCTGCCATTCTGACATAAAGCAGTTACAGACAGTAATAAGTAAGTAATAGGAATGAATTTCAGCTTAAAATTAGATAGCTATACGTACAGGAAGTCTAAATCGTGGCGTGACTGTAATTGGCAAGAAAGCTATTGACATAAACTAACATATAAGTACCTATAAATTTTGATAACCTCGGTATTAAGCGAATTCCATTATAATTATTATAAAACACGTCCACAATCAAAACTTCGAGACATCTGAATAGAACATGGGCTGGCTTTACTTACCCCAATATAACGGTAAATCCTTTTAAGCCGCCGGTATTTCAGATTATTATCGCCCATAATCGCTTGGCCATTTAAACTTTTCAAGCAGATTAAATCACGCTGAAGTGACTATAAAAATTTATTACTGCCGTCCATTTTCCGATTAATTTTAGGCTTATTTAGGTTGTTATTTCTAGTAAACCTACTACTACTGCTCTTTAACTATAAAATCCTTAAACCATAAACTTTAAAGAAATAAAAAGTACACAAAATAGTTGTTTATCGCTAAAAGTATAACATTTTATTATAGGTATCTTTAGATTCAACTTTTATCCTATTTATAAAATTAATACAACAAGATAAAGACGATTAATAAGTATTATAAATAACATAATACACATCTCTTTAGATCTTTGTAGAATTTCCTTATAAATTTACGCTGAATTTTCCTGTAAATGTGCCAATAATAGTGTTTGAATACTTTCTTCTTTCTCTCTTTTTTCTTTATTACATTGTTCATTCCAACACGAACCTTATTTCGAATTTAAATGTGGCGTTCGGATAATGTATCAAGTGGAATCGTCCTATATGGACCACTTTTACCAGAAGAGAATGCTAAAACTCATAAAATTAAAGATAAAGAGGTGCAAATACTATAAAAGAAGAGACATAAGAACTTATAAAAAGATAAGATAAAGTAGTTCTTAAATCTATTTTGGTCACGGAAGAACGGAACAACCTCTGTATTGTAGTAGCTTGCAAACTGATTTGTTTTAAATTCGCCTGACTAGCTGCCGCCATCTCAACTAAGTCTGCCGCCATAAACATGCCATAATGTTGTATTTCGGAGGTAAGATGGCCAGTTTCTTTTTGATCATTCCGGAGGAAGCGCGTTGTCATCTTTCGATCTATTATGACTTAAAATTAGGTGCGATAAAATCCAGGTAATACCCCGTGTCAATAAAAAGGATTAAAAGAATGTTATAATAATAAAACCTCAACAGAATAAACACCAATGGTTTTTACCATTGGTGTTTAGCACAAAAGTCTTTTTTTTAAAAGATTTTGTGCTCTTTGGTAACTCTCAAATTAGCGCATTTGTATATCGGGTTACAGCTACAGCCCGAGGAGCCTGTGCGTCATGCCCCCTAATATGACGTAAGCTTATTCTGTGTAAATTAATGCATTTACCTACTATTTAAGCTCTTAGATATTTGTAGAAGATATTAAATCGTTTATGGAATGATTTGAGACCATCAAATTATCAAATTAATTCCAGACATCATTTAGAAACGAAGCAGAATAATACAATATGATATATGCAATATTAATATAGCAGACAAAAATAATATCATCTTTTCTTTACAAATCAGCTCGATGGTAAACATGACGACCGGTTAAGTGAGTGGGAGTGACCCTGTTTTCGAAATCAAACGGTTGCAGGTTCGTATTCCAGAAGGTTAAGACGTTTATTTGATGATATGAGCATTGGTACCTGAGTGATAGGTATTAATATTAATTTATATAATTTGTTTTCAAATATTATACAATGCGATTAACACTTTACTAACATTTTCTTTAACCCCTCGTCGGAAGCTACGTGCTTGTGTTAGAGTGGGCCCACGTCCGTAATACATCGGCGAGTGAGTTTGTAACTCTTAGAGAGCTTAAGTAACTAGATTAGAAGAGCGCTCGCCCGGATCGCCCGAAGGGTATGGGTTCTAGTACCACGTGGCGACTGAGACAAGTTTAATTTTTACTAGTAATTTTTTTTTAATGTGGTTACTAGTAAAACAATTCAGTTACTTAAGCTCTGTGTGTTTTCATTTACAAAAAGAGTCTTTATAGTTTGTGAAACGTTATTTAAGCGAAAAACTAATAGACTATAAATTTTGTTAAAGTACGTACGTGCCTGCGACTTCGTACGTGGAGATTTAGAAGCAACTGTCTATTTTTGTCAATAATAACTTAGCTCGATTACTTCCGTATCAAAATGAAACATGCACAAAAAAACCCACAAAACTGAGTTACACCCTTTTAAATTAAAATTTTATGGAGTTTATATCCAAAGTTTCCACCTATTTCAATGTATGCAATTACAAGCTTTATTCTTATAGTATCTGTTCCTATTTCACCCACTTAGTGTTTCCAGAAACAACGTAATATAAGTCTACGCGTATGCTAATTAGGTCTTAATTCTTAGTTCAACGCTTCTATCTTTAAAAATGGTAGTGTTTTCATACAAAGTTCAACCTCTTTATCACCCTATTGAATCTTTAGAAAATTCTGATACCCGTGTACCTACTTTCGTCTTTTACCATGTGCATATCTATTATATTTTATGTGTCTTTTTAAAACAATTTGATTCAAACAGGGTAACCACTAATTTACCCTTTTAGAAATCGTATTTCACAAAATCCTTTTGTATTTTATTTCAAAAAACACTATGCTTCTGGCAGTCACTCAGAAAACCCAGAGATAGTCATAAGAAAAGTCGATACCGTACTGAAAATCATACCAACAACTCACATTCGGAGGTTAGCCAATACCTACATTTTCTTTCCACCTAAAACAATTATCATTTAAGAAACCTATAACTCATAGTCACTCAGCACTCAGCCTATTTAAATTTCGAAAACAATTTAAATTAAATCCATAAAGAATTAATTTTAACTTTGGCCTTGAAATCAGAAACTGAGCTACTTAAAAAGTTTCTTACAATTATAATTTCAAAATTTACAGCAACTCATTATTCCCAAGAAGAACGAGTACAATTGAGCAATTCACATTCCGAAAATTGACAATTTTGCATAGAAGTGTCGGAATTATGGAAATCTGTGGATTTTCGCAAATAATTTTCACTTGACGCTTATTGTTCGTTTCAAATCTAATTAACTATATGGTTTCAGATAATATTAGCCCGATCAAGTTAGCCCAAAAGTTAACAAAAATTTGCATAGAGATGAAAACTGTTACGATTGTTCGGAACTTACAAATGAAATATAAAAGTCCCCATCGATTCCACATTTGCAAAAAAAGTATTCGAAGTCAAAGTTCGTTTTTAGCTAAACGATAATTTTTATCAAAAAATGGGTCAGAAAAAAAATTTTGATCATGCAATTATCTATAAAAAGTGTCTCTACACTTTTTCTCCTAAACGTCACCGTTTCTGAGATGTGATGGTTGATTGAAAAAGTTATCTTCTCCATAATATTATGCATAGGTACGTCGGGTACATACAGCACTGGAGCTGTAATACAATTTAAAATATTACTAGCGACCCGCCCCGGATTCAGACGAGTGCAATGCACTACTATATTATGCATGTATTATGCATATAAACCTTCCTCTTGAATGACTCTTTCTATTAATAAAAACCGCATCAAAATCCGTTGCGTAGTTTTAAAGAGCTAAACATACATAGGGACAGACAGCAGGAAGCGACTTTGTTTTATACTATGTAGTGATGATACATACAAAATAGTACAATTATGGGAATATAAACTTGGGAGAAATTTAGTCCCTCTTCTACGCTAGTATAACTTTGAGTAAATTCTGTCTCCTATTCGATTGTCCGTGTGGCAAGTCTCGCATACCTGCTTTTTTTCAAAGGCTTTATAAAGAAAATACTATTAGTCTCGAACGTTCTTTAGTATTGAAAACACATGGTTATTGTTAATATTTCCTATCCTAATTTGTGCTGTTTTTAATTCCAGAAAAATGTCTCAATTTTGTTTTATTTGTAATAAAATTTTAACTGAAAGTGAAACTGTTACTCCTGATCGTGGCATGAAGATATTAATTGATGCAAGTTCGTAATAAAACAGCTGATGAATTTCGCAGTGTCTGATCTCCGAATGGGTTACCAAAAATTATTACTTTTGAGCTCTTCCGTACTTCGGAAGGCATAATAAGCTGTTAGCCCCGATTACATCTGCAGACGTTAGCACTAATCAATTGGCACGTTTTGGTTTACTAAGACCTATTCTCCTTACGGTGTTTTCGGTTACAGTCATAATGTAAATAAACAAATATGTAAATATGTAGACAAATGGGGTTATACTTCTGCAAAATAACTACGTATTAGCCGATGTGTTCCATCTCCGTTCGCATGACATCTTCGCGAAGTGAAGCTAAGTGACGAGGAGATCCTGTAAAATGAGGTGATTGTGGTGATAATTAAACAACTTACACATAATACTTTCCAGTGTTCTTTTCTTTTTATATATGATTTATTACAATCATTTATCACATATTTTCCTGATATTCTTGTTTTCGAAAGTCGTAAGAGTAATAATAGATTAATGGGATCAGGGAAATTTAAATAATGTTAACAAAACAGTTCTGTCCACGACCTAAAATAAAAATTTAACTATTTTTAGACAAATTCAAATACTATATGAGATGCCTCATTCGATATAGTATAAAAAAGTAAACTTAATATCAATATGTGATATAAAGGTAGCAAAGAAGTAATTTTTTCTAATAAAAAGCAGGTTGCTAAGAGACATCGACGTCGAATCCCAATATAGCTATCATATTTAATTTTTTCTATATTCAAGTAATCGCATTTTTAATGAATATCATTGAAAAGTAAAATATAAATATACAAAGCAGTTTTATAAAAACAGTGGATTGCTAAACACGTATATATTCGAACGTGTTAATTGTGCGTCATCATATGTTATACGAATACACTTATAATAAATTTATTCCTATTTCACATGTACATATTATTTATATGCGAGTATTAATACTATGTAGTATGACGAACATTTGAATATTGAATTCAAATGTATGTCATCTTTATGTTATTTGCCACGGTAATCTTGTTTTTAACGTACAGGCAAAGTAGCGTCCTGTAGAATTATTTTAAAATGATGATCGTTTGGTGCGACGTCCTACTGACTGTTTTGCTTCAGATCCCGGAAGGGATATATGACTACTGATGAAAACGAGCAATTGAACTAATTAACGCCGTTTAGCACATTTTTAAAACAAAAATAGTAAAATCGGTCCGTCAGTTTTCAAGGGATCCGCTTATCAAATGACAGCATCAAATCTTTATTTCTATAGAATTAAAGAGTAACTAATATAATTTGTTACATTTGTAACATATTTGTAATAGACTCTTGTCAATGACAAGCCATAGGATTTTCTATTATTCAGTTATATATTTCTGTTTTAAATTATTGAGAAAATGTTCAAGTTTCTGGAAATAGAACTTCTTTATGATCGAACGAAAAAACTTCAATTCCTTTTTAAATCATAAGAAAAGTTTTTAAGCACATCGCGTGTCATAGTGTGTGTTGTGACAAAGTGTTAGTGACGACAAAGTGAGCGAGCGAAAGCCCTGCGGAGACTCTCGTTTTAGTAACTATTAAGGATAGGCATATACAAATATATTGTAATTCTAAACTCGAATACGAGTATTAAAATCAATAATCTATCTTTTTAATCAAATATATCTCCTAAAGTATATAAGTTCGCGTCTCATCAACACAATTTTTAACATTTATCTAAAACTACTACAGAGTTGTCGATGCAAAAATCCTAAAGTCCCAAACAAGACGGCTGTTAAAGTGCTGACAAAAGAGCGTCTGTGAGTAATGAAGACTCACGGGATCACATCGCACCCCAACTAAGTTTATTGAAAATTCCTCTTTTGTTCTTCACAAATAAAAAGGTAGATAGAATAAGCCCCGCCCCGGCAAGTTACTTTTTCAACTCGCCCTGATTATCAACTCTTTCCATTCTCATGTTTATTCGTTAAAAAAGAACACTATTTATCGTTTGACTCGAGTATTTATTTACATGTTTCATTTGTTTAAAAGGAGCCTTTGAATATGTCTGTTAATTCTAAATTTTTATACATTTCAGAATTAACAAACACATGAAGAACAGCTTAGGTAGTCAATTTTTATATTTATCCAGCTTTTTCACCGCGACACCGTCCACGTTGGCTTTAGAAAATTTAAAGAATTTAGATTTGGAATTTATGGTAATCTTACAGTAACTTAATATTTTTACAAAATAAAAAGTATCCTGAATGCTAAGAAAAACAATAAACTATGTGTCAAATATAATAATAAGTTGTATAGGTCGAATGACTCGAGGGCGCGATAGCTAGCGCGTTTGACCCTTGATTGTGGTTAGTAATCTGAAGGGTTACTTAAAAGTTGATGATCCTTAGCTCTGCTATGATCGTATAGCAGTTGGTCCTGGCTACATCTGCAGTCGTTATCATCGACTAATCTGATGACCATCTTTTGTAAAAGCTGCCTAAAAATAAACTTTAAACCTAAAAAATATTTTTATATTCTTTTACGAAGATTTACATTTTTAACTCATTAAACCTATTATGCTGGGTATATATTCCCAGCGGACCTAGAGTCTGTCTAAGGAAAGCTGAACCCAGCTATTATTTGAGTGGCAACACTTTTAAAATGTCATTTCGTCATTATTGTCTTGACAGTTGTTGAGGTTACATCCGAGCGTGTCAAATCGAAGAGTTTTTTAAGGATTTTATGTTGAAACATGGGTAAAACAATTAAAAGTTGTGTGAGACATATTATTAAACAAGAAGTCTTGTTCAAACAGAAGAAACGGTGTTTAGATGTGGTGACTGAATTCGCCGGATAGTACGACATGTTAATTTTGATATTTATTATTTCTACATCTTCAATCCAAAGTTTCATATACATTTTCACCTTCAACCTATATTTTGAAATTCAGATCATTGGAAAAAAATGACTGATCATGTAATTAATATTGAAGCACAGTACAAAACTAGAGATGGAGTAACCGAAGACCTCGAATCGTTTATTATAAGTGTGTGTGATGATGAGTCTGGCAGTAGTTCGGATGAATCATTGGAAGTAGAGTATCTAGACACCGACTTTGATTACAGTTCCTAATAATAAATAAAATCTTTTTAATATTGATAATTTTATTTACTAAAGCAAAACAAACGCATAGAGAACCTCCTCCCTTTTTTGAAGACTGTTATAATAAAAAATAAAAAATTAGAAAAGTATCAAAATCGTTTATTCCCATTTTGTTCGGTAATACCATACGAAGGATTTTTGAAATTGCCGCTTTTTTTCAGGTTCAGCTTTCATTAGACGGACTAGCATGCGCTACTAGAGATATCTCGCGCACGATTGAAGAGAAGTTTGTCAATATTAACATATATGTCTAGTTTTTCCTCATATATGATTATAAACTACTTCATTATTTAACAGAGCCACACCGGTATCGTTCGTACGTTCGTATTTGATTGATACATAACAATGATTTTCATAATTTGCAAATTTGAACGATAAAAGATTAGGAACGTCAAGTTGAAGAAGGTATGATTTAAATTATTAAAATATATAAAAATTTAAAAAAAGTTATGATTTGTTTTGTGCTTTGATTAGAACGTTATTAATCGATAACACTTTTAATATAAGATCAAAAAAAGAAAATAAAAGTAAATCATACTTTTTGCACTGCCTTAGTGCAGTGCGTGCCTGCAGTATCATTTTGAATCAACTTATGTGCATATGTAGCGGCGCTGGTATTCTGGCAAAGACGAATTTCATATCCATAGAGCAATATTCGTCTGCACCTCGTCTGTGACACAAACAGATGTTACTCAATGGATCCGTGGATTTTATAATTTTGACACTGACATTACACGTGTACAATACAAAGCCAACTTGACAATGTCCCGTCATAATTTCGAATTGAATTGCCACGTCTACAAATATAAAAGAAAATGGGGATTCATCAAAATGTACACACAAACGCTTACCTTCATTTCGCAGTGATGTATCATTTAGTGTACCTGTCTTGTCTATACGCCTAAGGAATGTATTAAGCAACCAAGATGCCCGACAACCCGGCGCCATTCACGCGACGTGAAAACCAAACAGTAAGTAAACATTTAATTTTATCTAAGTCGACACGAGAGCAAATGGCTTTTTACATATTTCTTAAAAATTTTCACCTATTTTTACGCACCGGCGGCAGGATGTTATTCCAGCAACGCGAGGCATGCTGCCTCGGAATGCTCTGGTGCGGTGTTTTGGCGTCTCAAAGATATTTCTACATTTCATTTGCGATTTATTTCTACCGTGCACCCATGAGAGTTTACTAAGCATATAAATTGGCTTGCCCGTCCTAATAACACCAAACATAAGAGTGCCTTAGTGAAGTTTTCTGCGTGCCACCATCTTAAGTATATTTAAATTATTAAAGAAAGGAGTCGCATATGATCGTGGAGGCACGTGAAAACAATAACGAGTGCAGGCATTCTGAACCCTCTGGACCAACTTAGCTGTTTTATTCCAGAGACAAGGACCATAGATTGTATCGCAGTAAGTTATGAGTGATTCACAGAATGTGATTCTTAGTTGCTCGTTTATGTAAGGACGAATTTTGAATAACACTTTTAACCTATAAAAATAACTGCGAACACACTCAGCGATATGATTCTCAAAGTTAAGATGGCAATCCAGATTGGTATCTTGGCAGAATATCATTTTGCTCAAGGAATGTGGTAAGATGCTCACAGATAACCCGTTCCAGTACCTTAGACAAACAGGGCAGGATGCTTATGGGACGCAAGTCCTGGAGAGATTCTGGTGGGTTAACCTTGGCCGTGGGCTTAACCACGACAGTTTACCAGGCATTGGGGAAGGTGCTCTCTTCAATTGACCTATTTATAATTACTGTTACAAGATTTAAGGTGTGGGGGAGCGTAAAAAGAAGTATCTCCAAAGATAAGCCATCACAGTCCTGGGCGTTTGATTTAAGACCCTTAAGTATCTTACGTTTTTTGTTGTCGTCAACAGGTTTCATTGAGAGTGTGGCTGAACCGTACCTAAGATATTCAAATTGTGTAAGGTGTGATATCGATACGGTGTTATGACCAGGTGCTTTAAGAAAATGGTTGTTAATGGTTTCTGGATCCTCAAAAATTGGAGGCAGTTCGACTTTGGTCTTACCTGGCAGAAGAGTTTTCCTTGGGATACTCCAGAGGTGCTTGGAGTCTTTTAAATTGGAGTTAACATATTTGTTGAAAAAACATGTCTTTTATAATCGCCTTCCGTACAAGGTGCTTCATTTCCAAATAGCATGCCTTTTGAGATTCTGTTTTGGCAGATTCATAAGATTGCAGGTATTTATCCTTTATTTTAATTATAGTCCTTATTGTATCTGTAATCTACGGGTGTGGCCGATATTTAAATTTACGTCGTTTGATGGGAGCATGCAGATCAAACAAATTTGCCAAACAACTATTAAAAATATCTACTCCAGTCAATATATTGTAGGTCATTTCTCCAAATATTTTGTAGAATATCTTTAATTGGACGGTATTCATTCCAACGTGGATGTATCTTTCCTTTTTTATTATCATATCAGCTACTACCATAGACCTCTTAAATCAGGTTGTTTCACTGATACAGTTTGTGAATGCATGTCAGTACAAATTATATCAATTAAGCTCTCACTATGATCAGTGAAGTGCGTAGGTTGAGTGCCTTTTTGTCGGAGATTCATTGTATTTAGAAATTGTGACAGCATCCGTGGGCCATTACCTTGAACAGTAAGGTATATGTTAAAGTCACCCAACAAAACAATGCCGTCACAACTAAAGGGTGTTTTTTAATCACAGAATCTAAAAAAATAAGGATCGCATAAGTAATTCGAAAATCGTTATAACAAAGAAGTAAATTCAACGATACGACATTTCCATACTTGAAATATATCCGTAATTGAAGCCGGAGAAACAATAACAGGAGTAAAAAGCAGTTATTTTTAACCACTTTATCCAACACGATCAATAAATTCAAGGTTTACTCATTTCATATTTTTCAGCTAAATTATTCTAAGTGCCAAAACCTATTATCACTCATTTGCCGCTAAATCCGAAACCGGAGGGAAAAAAACTGGAGTAAAAAGCTATTATTTTTGTCCATTTTACACGATAGGATAAAGAAATGTATAATTAATAGAGTTTTATATTTTTGTGAAAAATTTCACTAGTCTTAGCCGTCCTGCATACACTTTGCTTTACTCCAACCCAATAATTAAATTAAAATCCAAACAAAATACACTTACATGAAGTTTGAAAACAATCACTTTACTTTAAAGTGAAGGCGATTTCTCTCTAAACAGTTTTGCATGTTTATGAACATTGTCTTTAAAATTATTACTTTTTTTTCACTTCGTCAAATGCACGAATTCTTTTTATTTTTAAGTTCTCGAGGATTTGGCCCTCCTTCACACAAACCCGCCGTTTAATTTCGCCCTCGATTTCAATTACAAGTGTGAACACATTTCGTTAGGTGGGTAATTATGCGACGCAAATGCCTGAACGCAATGCGCTATGCGTGCGCAGCTCGGTGGAGCGCTGTTTTATTCAAAATATTTCGGGCGGTTGTTGAACTGTAGGTATATTTTGCCAGTAACCAGATGTTGTAATAATTCGCTCGGACAAAATATTTTTCGCAAAAATTTTACCTATCTTTTTTTTGTGTTTAAATGATATCTTGTGCTTAAAAAAACTTGGATGGTGTTTATAAAATATTCTTAAATTTTCGATATAAATAAATCGGTCCCATTCCCGCATATATACATTTATATACATACACACAACCCACTTTATTTATTTGCGGCCGACGATTATCGTTTCTTAACGGGATCAGTAAAAAGCAACCGGGAATGGGACCGATTTTTTTATATTTAAAATTTAAGAAACAACAAACAAGTACGTTGAATTAGAGCATTTATACTAAACCACTAAGATTTGTAAATACTGTTAATGAGGCAGATTCAAGTCGATTGATGAATGTCATAAATAAGGTATTCTTACTATTATTAATCCTATTGTATTAGAAAATATTTTTTCACTTTGATGTTATTACGTTTAAATTTGATTACTTTTAATTTATTAGGTAGAGCGTTAACAAACTCGGTAGCCAGCAGTACCTACGCTCGCCTTAGATTATCTTGGCGTTGGCCCGACTTACCTATACCTATTCTTATATCTATACTTATACCTATACCGATAACTATATCTATACCTTAACCTATACTTATAATTATAGGAATATATTTATACCTATAGAAATATACTTATACATATTTATATAGATCTAAAAAATATTATCTCCCTTAATATACTACGAGTACATAATTGTAATAAAACACCGCCATCGCTTCAATTAAAAATATCACACAATATCGTGTCGTATCGTATGTCGTACTAACGCATGGTCGAGAAATATGAATCGATCAATACCTCGACAAAATGCTATTGCTATGTTAGAGATTGTAGACAAAAATCCGCGGCTCTTTTGTCGAAAGAACAAACTCTTTTGACTTAGAAGTCGACTTCTAAGCGTAAGCTTCCGTTTTCTCGTGTATGATTAATACACGAGAAAACGGATCGACAAAATTTTGTCGTGTGCGTATGCTAGGCGGGCAGGTAAGTTCTTTCAATAAAGTTTTAGCTAAGGTGAAATGAAAAATGGATTTTGCTTTTGTTGGAAGTCTTTTTACATCTACTATACAAAATGAAAGTAACCTATATAAATTCAAATACATATAATATAATAACGAATAATAATATCAATTTATTTGTTCATATAATAGTTGTTATATAATAATCAAACTAAACCAATTATTATCAATTATTTTATAATAATAATTTGATCAACTGCTTAACTTAATCGACCAGGATTGACCCTACCTTCCTAGCCAAACGATCCCTGGTTCGAGTCCCGGAAGGGGCAGATAATTGTATGATGATTACTAGTATTTGTACTTAAGTTATGTGTACATACATGGGTATATACATCTATAAATATTAAATATATATGTATTATATTATGTTTGTATATATGTTGCCAAAGTATCCATAACACAAGCCCTACAGTTTTCACTTTGGGCTAGGCTGTCTGTGAAAGTATGAAATAAACACCCGAGTTGTTATATGAATAGAACCTAACAAAATAAATTTTAATACAGTCCTTACAATTTATGTATATTTCCCAAGTGGTAATCAGTTCTTCGAGAAATACTGGAAAAACAAAACAGAAATGTCGTCATATGATAAACGAAAATATTAGATATATTCAATATCGAAAACTTGCTATTGACAGAGAACATACTAAGTAGATTAAAAATAATTTTCGCGCCAACTATTCCACCCAAAACGTATTCATCCATAAAATAAATACGATTCAATCAAAGGCAGACCATAGTAGGCTTGCTCCCTTGCTCGAGCGAACATTTCGTAGAATTGACGTAAACCCCAGAGAGCCATAGTGTACATACTCACAGTAATTTAAACTATCTGAACTGTATTTCTAATTAAATTTGTTTTGAATCATGTATGATGCGTATTTCATGTTATACAAAATGAAACTAATAACGTCCATTAACCAATTCGTTGCTGATAGCACGCCTGTCGTGTCATCACTTTTTTGTGACATTAGCACGTGTGGCATTAGCCACTGAAACCGTGTCATTTTCAAATCAATGATTACTCCTTCAAATCAAGTTTTAGGGAAATCAACACAGAATAAAACTAACTTCATTTTTCACGTAAATCAAGTTCGTAGCCTTCGTTTCTGTAATTGTATGTAGCAACGAATCGGTTAAATAACATTCACAAGTGTACAAGAGTTTTCCTAATATTCTTCTTCTTTTAAGCCTGTATTCATATGCCATTTAACCACTTTAATTAAAACCTTTATTCTTTGTTCCGATTAGTGTTCCAAAACAATGTCGCTAATAATGGCGTCCGTTAATACGAGTACCATTGTGGCAGCTATCACTTCCTATATTGAGGATTCAAATGCTACTAAGGAAGTCAATAACATAGTAGTATAGCATTCAGACACCCAAAGTAAAGATGTTTCGGCTACTGATGTAGTTAATGAAAATAACTTTATTCAAATGCACTTAAAATAAGTTGTTTTGAATCGTCCAACATTTTTACCTACCACCGATTCAGGACGTTTTTTAACTGACACGAAGAATGGGCGCAAGAAACTCGTCAGCTTTTACAGAAATAACAACATTTACAATATAATACGTCGTCACCATACGTAATCCACAACAAAAAACAAAGTTATTCTGTTATTACAATAGTAGTAGTGTTATGATATCATTATTTCGTTGATTACAACAAAGTCAACAAGTATCTGTTTTAAGTAAGTATCCCTCAACATTGCAATTATATACAGGGAATAAACGACAAATTTAAGAAAGCAACAAAGATGTATGTTAAGTATATGTCAATAAAACTGAAGGTTAAAGCAGACCCATCTCCTACGGCAGCACCCGTTCACGAGCATGACCCATGATGCAGCCATCGCTTCGTTCAATAATATCTTAGGGAATGTAACGACCCGCACCACATGTCACCACCCAAAAAATGTATTAAGAGAGCATGTCATACTCTAATTACCAGTAATAAATTAGTATTAAAATTAACAAATGCTTATAGTTGTGTGACACAACCTGTAATAAATAGTGTCATGTTGAAACGACACATATTACTTCCATGCATCGCGACCTATTAAATAGTCGTTGACCTTGTAATATCTTTTGGACATAAGCTTATTTTTCACATACGTTTTAAATGTATGATAAGGCAAATCAACTATACTTTGTGGAACTTTATTAAACAGTGCTATACTTTTCCCCAAGAATGAGCCTCCTGAATTTCCTCCTGAAGTCTAAAATTTGGAACCGCAAGTCTAATTTTATTACTTGTGTTAAAGCAATATAGGCTGTATATTGCGCGGACAGCTCTTTTCTGTAACACAAAAATGCTTTCAATATTAGCAGCTGAGCTCTACAACAACAACCTGTAAGACATCACACTATGAAATTAACCTTGCCGTTTCAATATTAGTTAAAAGCCTTATAATTTTACAGCATATGCCTCAGAACTGAGTCTACTTGACAAGGCGTCAATGTGAGGGTCCCATTGTAGTCGTGAATCTAATGTAATACCCAAAATTTTTGCCTTTTCAATTAATTCGACTATTTCATGATTAACTTTTTATGTAGGTCAACCATCCTTACATTCGGCAATGTAAATTGTATGCACTTTGTTTTCTTTGAATTTAGTGATAAATTGTTACTGGTGAACCAATGTAAAACTTTTGATAGCGTACTATTTACATCGTCAGAGCAATCATTGCTTCGAGAGACTTTAAAAACTAAGGAACTGTCATCTGCAAATAGCACTGTCTCATATAGATTTTTAATATAGTAAGGTAGGTCATTAATATAGTCTTACACTTCCATGCACATTGCACATTTTACCAGATTCATCTGTATCTAATTTGTTTTTTTGTTATATTTAATCCTGACGTTTCGACTCCTTTACAGGAGTGAAATGCCTCTCTCTTCATACCTAATAGACATTTCATACAATATTTTCTCTCCTTATATTACTATTCAGAATATAATTTTCTAAAACGCTGAAGCATGTCCCTTATTATTACCAGGTGCTGCTGTATTCGTGCTCTTTACATTAATTATTACTGAATTCACGCTTGTAATATCAAAAAAGATGGAGATTCAACCCCTATTTATACCTTCATGGGCAGAATTTTCTTAAAGTAAGGTGCCCAATTACATGTATCAGGAGTACGTGTATTGAATTTGATACCCCTTACTCTGAAAATAACATATTTCCAAGAGTTTATTATCCCCTATTTATTTGAGGTTAACATTTTTAGATATTATTACTTTTTTAATGTAACCTCTACAGAACAAAACAAAAGGGAATTTGTTACAGTGAGGTTTGTTATATAAAACTTCGCTTCGTCTACGATTCGTTTTAACAAGGTATTAAGGTTATACTGTAATCATTACGTAGGTACTCTGACTAAAAGAATGTGTTATGTAAAGTTCAGACGAAATTCGATAAATAGAAGTAAACAATACATTTAATTCATATTCTGCAATGTTTTTAAATTCGTTACAAATAGGTTTTTGCCAAAAATATTAATTATGTAAAGGTATATTTCGCCTCAGTTCTAACGAGCAGTTCTAAGGGTATTTCGAAGAGGTTGTTAAATTGAGGAAATTGTTATATTGAGGCCCATTATATTAAGGTTACTCTGTATATATACCCCCACCCCCCAAACCTCAACCTTGCTCTTAATAAGGGAGCTATAAAAATACCGTGATTCATTATTTATAGACCCTTCCAACTATTGGTCGCCATGGAGACCTAATTGTGTTCGAATCCTACAATGCGATAACATGCACGTTTTGAAAGTTTGTTTCAGTAGCTTGATAATGAATATTTGAGCTGTATTTGAACTAATTTGATTTTAAATTGAAACATTCATAAAAATTCGAATCCCTTGATCTTACTTTGTGAATTAAAAAGACTCAGAACTTATTAAACTAAATTATTGTGGAATGGAACTCGACTAATACCAAGTGCTTTGCAAAAAAAACATCATTTAAACTGAAATTCTCATTGTATTCTGTCTCAAGCGATACATTTTCTCGTAGCTGTTTGGTTCACGATGTCCATTAATAGGTCTCAGAGCAGACTATCCACCCGGCTAGCGTCTAATTATTTATCTGCTGCTATTTTGTCTTTTATGACTAACAAAACGCGGCCTGCTTACGGGTCAGCAAAAATGCACCAATTGCTTAACCAGAGACTAAACAAAGCTAATACTATGAATACTTAGGAATTAAATACATTAGTAAGTGTATAAGCAACCACGACTCGGGAACTAATGCTTATATGGATCACACAAATATTAACCCGTCGTTGATGTAGTAGACAAGTTCAGATTGTACCCATCCATACTCAATATATATCATTTTATTCAAATCGCATGACAACACAAGCGCCAAATTAAATCCTTTTATTATAACAAAACTTTTATCATGTGTCGATATGACATACTGACAAAAGTATACCATTATACATACAAATATATACACATTGAATCGTCCTTAGCAAATTTGAGAATATTCTGTTTGTTTGGAGTTAATATCTATCTAACAGATGAGATTAAAGTTCTATTATGGTTTTTTATGTTATCTCTGTTTGAGTAATATTAAGTTTCTCGCTGGTTATGAGACTATTAAAATATAAAGAAAAATGCCTAGAAAATTGTATTTCAGTTATTTTTTGTTTAGTTCAATGAGTAAATCTTACAACGATATTCTAGAAATTTAATAAAAAATAAATATCTAAACCATTATTATATCGTCACTCTGTAATATTATATGTAGAGTCACTAGATTTGTCGGTACGTCACACCTCCTTACATCTTCAGAGAGAAGTGACAAAATAGTCACGGATTAAAAGTCATCCATTCACACAGGCTAATAGCATTTTCAATTCGGAAATATTAACTATAAAGTAACAGTTCACTAATCATAGTGGGCTGTAGTAGGACAATCATGTCCTATTAAGAACAAAGAAATATACCTAATACGACAAAGAAAAGTGGAGCAATATTTGTTTATTAATAGTTAAAACGTAACTTAAGAGCTAAATATTGATCTTAAAACAGTGACTCAATTAAAAATTCTCGGGTAAAAATATAGATACATAAGCTCATTGACAGAGCTAGCTCATTAAGATAAACCGAGTTTACACACCGATTCCAGATTCTCTATAAAAAAATAAGCAACCAAACTATTTTCCAAATAGTCTTATAAATCTAATAAGAGTCATTGTTTAGATTGCGGCCAAGCTTCGCAAACTGTGTCAAAACCCCTTGCGAAGGAAGGGTATCGTTCATTACATACTTTACGCCGCGTAAAACTATCTATTCGGAATTCCTGCCAACAACATAAACTGAGAAAATATAGCTATGTGAATAGATTGTCAGAAGGAGTGTTCTATCTTGAAAACGGCATACCACACACACCTTTAGTCACTCAGCATACGTCTAGAAAACGGTACAATAATTTAATTATAATCATTATATAGTCCTGATCTTTGGATTCTATTGTTATTTCCGATATATTCATATATATTCAGATTAGATATTATAAGTTCTTACACTTCCGCGCCTACTTCGCATTTAAATAAAATCACTTTCACTGGATTCACGTTGCGATATTCTTGTTTTTTTATATTTAATGCTGCCTTTTCCTTCTACTGAAATTTGTTCAAAGGTTACACCAATTATCGCTATTTTCACTATGTATATGAAACGACACTGATCCCTATTGCAAAGGCTTAGGTCGCTTTATTTGTTACATTTTAGAAGAATAACAAGCATTTCCAATTTGATAACTAGCTGACCCGGCGAACTTCGTACCGCCTAACAGTCACTGAATGACGTGTTACAGATAAGCTGAATTTAATTTATGATTTTATGAATTGACGTGTTACAGATAAGCTGAACTTATTTTATGATTTTATGAAAGTAATCCAATGAATACAAAATAAATATTAAGTGTAGAATTTAATTAAGATAATAACATAAAAGAAATAAAATAGTACAAAAATTAATTGCATCAATCACGTGTCAGCAAGACATGATTGAATCGAACTATGTACATATTGTGCAGCATGGGATGCACTCGGTTTAATTCTCATCATTAAAGCACCTTGTGATAAACGACATTTTATGTTTTTTATCGGGCGCAAGAACAAATAAAGAGGATGATTTGCCGACACGTGAATACGCCACGTACAACTGACAATGAGAAAATCATGGATTTTCTAACTTGAGACCACAAACAGTCAAGAATGGCCTTGTGATTTGTTAATCGTCATGACGAAGGCAAGACGAATCGAGAACTGAATTCGTTTAAACTCAAAGGACATATCCGTTGGGATTATTGGAATCCAAGGACTCCAATCCTCACTCATCTTAAATCTTCCTTTAGTATATCGTCGCGTGAATCACATTACTCATCAGTTTTCTTATCACCAAGCGCGTTCCATTGCATAGTTTTGGTTTGTTTAGATTTCGAAGAATGACGACTACCGAGTCCACATTTAGTTGTAAATTGTGCGGTGTTTAAAAATTCTGTTGGATAATTAGTGGCTTCGTCTTCGTTTGTTACACGCTGCAATGAAGTCCGGATCGTCCAGCTGATCAAACGCAGCAAGTGGATTGGCCACACTCTCCGAAGGGATTCAAATCACATCCCGAGGCAAGCCCTTGACTGGAATCCCCAAGGAAAGCGCAAACGTGGTGGCCCAAAACAGACCTGGCGGCGGACTATCATTGATGAAGCGATCACCATCGGAAAGACAAGGGGAGAAATCAAACGCGAAGTTCAAGATAGAACGGCATGGCGTCGCTCTTTGGACGCCTTCTGCCCCATCTAGGGGACGTAGGACCTTAAGTCAAAAGTAAGTAAGTCAAGTACTCCAGCACGCACGATTAAGAGAACTTTGACGATATCGATATGTCTCATTAACTCAAACATGTATTCTACAGGGTGGGCCATGAATTAGTTAACAATTTAAAAAATCATATAAAAAAAACCATTTGACATATTTTTTAAATTGTTTATTGATAAGAAAGTTAATGATTTGGAATTTATTTTTTAAAAATAACATTATCTAAATGACCACCGTTTCGATTTTTGCACTCTTCTAAGCGAGCACCGAAGTTTTCGAATATTCGCCGACAAAGAGACCGCGTGATTGCCGACATTTCCTCGCTAATTTTTTCCTTTAATTCACCTAGTGTTTTTGGTTTATGGATGTAAACACGACTCTTCAAATAACCCCATAAAAAGAAGTCTGCTGGGGTTAAATCCGGACTCCTGGGTGGCCATGGGATGTCGCCTCGTCTGGAAATCAGCTTTTCCGGAAACATTTCTTTGACCACCGGCAGGGACTCGTTAGATGTGTGACAAGTGGCTCCATCTTGCTGAAACCATGTGTTACTATTGTAGCCAGCAAATTCCAGTAGCTTCGGTGCCAAGAACTCCCGTAACATTTTCACATACTCAGCAGAATTCACAATAACCGAACGGCCGCGAGAGTCTTCGAAAAAGTAGGGCCCAATGATTCCTTTTGCTGAAATTGCAGCCCATACCGTAACCTTGGGAGAATGAAGTGGCCTCTCGTGTTAAGATTTGGGATTTTCGCTGCTCCAATATCTGCAATTCTGTTTATTTACGTGTCCGTTTAGATGGAAATGCGCTTCGTCGGAAAATAAGAGGTTGTCAAAATTATTGAATCGATCTAACATTGTTTCGGCATACGACTTGCACAAATTTAAATCATTAGGTTTTAATTCCTGCACTAACTGGATCTTATATGGATGTAAATTCAAATCTAATTTCAAAATTCGGCGCAGTGATGTACGGGATAATCCTAATTCAGCCGAACGTTTGCGCGTCGATAAATGTGGATCACGTCGAACTGATGCGGAAACTCGCTGCACGTTCTCTTCGCTCCGAGAAGTCCGTGGGCCGCCGGTTTGCTTCACGTTTAGTGTAGATCCCGTCTCTTCGAACTTCTTAACCCATTTCTTTATTAATGGAGCACTCGGACACTGATTTAAATCGTGTAAATCGTATTCAACGCGAAATAAGCGTCTCACAGTAATGAGCGAACTGTTGTTTAGATAAAATTGTTTCACACAATAAGCGCGCTGCGGCCCCGTGAAGTGATCCATTGCGACTAAATTTCCGAGAAGCGAGCTAGTGGTCAGTTCCCTCCCCGCTCCCCGCGCGGCTTGTATTAGCGCGGGATGTTAGGTTTAAATGTTAACGAATTCTTGGCCCACCCTGTACATACATAACTGTTTTTGCCTTTTGATATATGATTATATACTATTTTATCATCTAACATAGCCACACCGTTATCGTTTATTTAATTGGTGTTGTATGTTTTACCTTTTTATTTACTTTTTGGAAATGTGGATTACCTCAATTTCGTCGTTGACTTACGACTTCAATAATCGGCGGTTGACCGTTTCTCGCTAGGTCTACGGTGTTTGTTTCTTTTTTGAAACCGCCGATACTTTAAACCAAATAAAGAGGATTACATAAATCAGTTTAAAGTAATAATGGAAAACCAAACAAAAAAAAACGAAATAACGAATGTCACAGTAAATTAATATCCCTGTTAATTAATCCATTAATTAATCTTGTTTTAGGATTCGAAGTAATAACAAAAAGGTGCAATAATTAATAATAAGTAAGGTAATAAATAATAAAGTACACATTAAGTACTAGATAACGCATGGACGAGAAATATGTCGAAAATATCGGTTAAAATGTCGACAAAACGCTATTGCTATGTTAGAGTTTGTAGACGAAAATCTGCGGCTAAGTAAAACTACTCTTTTGACATAAGAAGTCGATTTCTAAGCGCAACCATGTTAGATACGATTGACGACAAATGACTAAAACATGAGAAAACGGGTCGTCAATCCGTCAACACGCTGCTGTTGCTCAGTTATTACAATTTTCAATCTTTTTTTATTATAAATTCTAATGAAACCCATCCTATGTCCAATATAGTGTTCAAATCCTTATTAACTCACACACAATTTTCATTAACTTAATATAAAGTATCCTTATAAGAATTGGTGATTCTTATAAGCAATTCCTTATATATAAGATCTCTATCTGGAAGTTGATACATTTAGTGTTTTTAATTCATCTCGTATCTCATGCTATTTTTTGAAACATGTAACGCACAATTTTCAAAAAATTACACTCATAAGTTCGGCAACACCAGTTAGATTTCCTATTATTGTATAATTGGAAATCTATCTTTTTTAATATAATTTAGAAGTTAATGATGTAAACTAAACACCGTGTTTTTTTTTTTGAAAATTGTGCAATACATGTTTTAAAAAATAAAATATCTACCCGTTATTAATACTCGTTTATATGTCAATGAGTGAGAACATAATAAGTTGAGTTAGTTTTGCAAAAAGAAAACGCTTTAATTTACTATGTTCATTAAACTACATGTTCCCAAATCAGCCTATTAAACGATATTTTAGTTCTTTGACAATTTTTCAATACAAGAGAAATTTCATTTCAAATAAAAGAGAACTGCGGTAATAACGTACAGACAATAAAATTGCATCATAACTCTAATGCGATAACTCATTGTAGACGCGAAAAGGCTTAAAATTACTAGGCTCTACCACATGTTGCTCGCGTCTCGCCGAGTGCATCAGTTTCTCTCGTAGGGCGGGAAGGGCGCCGCCCGCCAGTGGCTGGTCGACCGCCGAGCAGAGCGCACGCCGCGCCGCGCACGCACACCCACGCACCCGCCGGTACGCGCTCACAAACACACGCACGCTATCCCCACTACCCCTTACCCCCTTCGCACCCCCCATCCCCGCGCACCAGATATTTATTGCGCGGTGCACGTTAATCTTCATCAAAATTCGCGCTTCACACCGCGTAATATCTATCTTCAAACTGCATGCTAGTTAATTTTTAACTAATTGTAGTTAAACTTTTTGGAAGTGAATATTACACGGAAACCATCGAAAACTCGCAAATGTTTATGTTACACGAAGATGAGGTATCTGACGGTTGTTTATGTTGGTGCCCAATTTCAGCGACGCGATGATACTTTAGTGCAGCGAACGTAATAAACAGCTATTTTTATGTTTAACGGTCTTCAATTCTTTAAATATTTAAATTTGATCGATTGCTTTAGTATTTTTTATTTCGACTTTAGAAATTTCATAATGTGGAAAAAAACATAAACAAAATATTTTTACCATAACTATAGTTTAAATTTCTTTCTTTCAAATGAACTACAAATAAAGCGTTAAGGAAAATACAAATAAAACAAATCTCGGAGAACGATTTCAAATTAACTTAAAGACGTATTTATTAAAGCACACTTGACGCGAAGTGTACTTAACATCGAGCCTTTAGCTGAACGCCCCACATCACTCCGATTTCAAAACTTCCAATTACCATTATAACCCTCAGAGAAAAAAATCATTAAACTTTAAATAAGAAATTTGCAAATCATTTAACAATATTAAGATAGAATATTCCACAGTTATCTTTACATTAACCTTGATATATATCGCATTTATTAACCATGAAAGCTTTTGCTTAGCACAAGATCACTTTTTAAATCTCTATAGTTCATTTCATGCTTTGCTTAATTAAACGGATCTTATTAGATGGAAAGTAACTTAAAGAAACGTCACTTATCAACAGCGAGTAGACAATACACATTCTCGTAGTTAATAGAAAATTATCATTTATAATATGCAGTCTGATCAGTCGTTGAATTTAATCGTTAAATTGAATCTAATCTAATCTAATCGTTGAATCTAATAAAGCCGTGTTAGTAAAATTTTATCGTTAATCAAAGTAGAAATCCTGTTTTACTGGTAATGGTAACGTCTATTCTTCAGTAAACTGTATTAATTAATATTAACTGCATACAACTTATTAAATTATTACTGAAAACAATAAAAAAATAGAAAGCGATTTTTCGGTTCCTAAAGAATATAAAGATATTTTCCCAATTAAGGATTATTTCTAATTTATCTAGAAGCGTAAAATGCTACTTTAATAATATTGTAAGTTAAAAGAAAACCGTAACTTTGTTTATAACAAGAGTACGAGCTATATAAAAATTTACTTAAGTAATATTGTTATTCCGAGCAGCTGCTACAATCGCTCCAAATCATAGCTAACCGAATCCTATTGGAAAAGAGTTCTCAAACTGAAATTACCGTTCATAAATTTTAATTCCTTTACGGTCTCTGAATTTTTCACTTTGATATTATTGAAATTGAAAATTCTTTTTCATCAGATATTGTTCGTTCCATTTGGGATCGAAGTCTTTATTGAAAAACTTTGGCCCCAACGAAATGAGTCGCTTTTGTAACTCAATAAAGGTTCAAATGGATTTATTAGTGTCGTATGTGGTATTTTAAATCTGAGCCTTTGCATCTAGTAAACATGTATTAATATAGAATAATAGACAGTCAAAAATGATATTAGAGTTAATTACCATTGTTCAAAGCAATATAAGTTTACTTTAATAGTAGAAAGGTTGTATTAGGTATAAACCTGATATATATTTTTTATTCTTTATGAAATAGTCACAACACAATGCAAAATCGTTTTAATTGGAATAAAGTTTTTATCGTGCTTGTCATTGTGCACAGTCATGCTATTAATTTATCATTCCCATCACTCCAGCTTAGCGTTTCAGTAAATTCCCTTCCAATTTCAGTAAAACTGCGCAGTATGCAATCATAAAAGTGATGTTATCTGAGTTTATAGTGAGCGATTTTCATAATGGAAATGTGTCATGGTTTAGCTTTTATTTTTTTCCTCTACTTCTCAGTTTTATTTGCTCTTGCGATATTATATGGAAGGAATACATACACTTTTTTATTTAAAGTGTATTGGAAAAAAAATCATTGGCACAGATTGTTTAACTACACATACTCTTTCTTGTGTGATAGTAAGGGTATTGTAAATTAATTCCGTTCATCCATAAAAATGTTAATTGAGTTATTGTAAAAAAAAAATTGATTGATCAAACAACTTATAAATGGCAATGTAGAATCGATAAATTTGATGGAGCTTTTTGTAACAAAATCGTACAGTGAAGTCAACGCATTAAACACACTAATACGAGCGTTAGTCTATTTAAAAGCGTTAGTACGAGAGCATTATTCTCTTTACAGCTTTCTGGATAAACCGAGTGTTAACAAAAACGACGGCCATTAAACTGAATTCTAGGCCAGAATTGTATCATTTAACAAGGAAAACATGTCATTATTCTATTAATATCACATACGGAAAGAGATAAAACCTCAACAACAATTTTTAATTTAATTTTTAGATTCATAAGACAAATTCAATAATTGAAATGAAACAACTTTAACGGAAACTGATTTTAAGACCATTTAAACGTGATAACATGTTTACCGGCATCTCCTTTTTCCATCGGACATCCAGACGCAGTGCGGGCTACCACCCTTTTTCGGTTGCTATTCCTAAATGTTACACCAAGTGCTTCGCAACATCCTTCATAATGCGCACAGCAAAGGAGTGGAACTTCCTCCCTGTGTCTGTGTTTCCGAGAACTTATAACCCGCATATTTTCAAAACCAGGGTGGAAAGGCACCTTCTGGGTTAGCTCGTTCTATCATGGATCCTGTCTAGGCCCTCGGGCTCGATTGGGATCAATGATTGCGAACCCGTTAATTTTTTTTTGATATTTTTACTTAGTTTTACGTTTGCACCGCCGCTGTTTGTTACGCTTCCTTTTGCGTAATCCTCATAGTCTTTACAGATACGGTTTTAAACAAGAAGATGGGTCCCTATAACAACCTAATAAAAACCTCATTTTGGGCTTTTCTGTAAACGGATATGACTTTACAGTGTTTAGTTTTTTGACTATAATTATTTTTTGTACTGTCTGGTATGAATAATGTTTAATCTCATACTTTGTCACGAATATCTATAGTATATTTTATTGCATATTGTGTACAAACGATTGAGTTATAACGTTTTGAGCATCAAATAGACAGAGGTAATCAAAATTAGGTGTCGAAGTGATAGGGAAAGTGAATATTTCAGTTAAAAAAGAAGAAATGCAAGAATTTTAGTCGTCAGCAAAAGTGTGCAAATTTTTATTTATATGTACCATATTTGGTATTAACTCCATGTACATTTCTTACTTTGTCTGAATCTGTGTTTCCTGACAAATACAATTTAGGAGTTTTCTAGTCACGAGTGAATAAGTATCTTAGATCGCATCGTCGCTTACCATCAGACGAGACAGTGGTCAAGCCTCTTTACTATAACAAAGAAAAACATTAAAATACTTTTACTTTCTTTAGTAGATCAAGCGGAAGTTTTAACCAAGATTGAAACGATTACTTCGTAAGTGATTACTTTATGTTGAGTTAAGGATAAATCAATTTGCCAAGACAGCGCAACGTCCCTTTGTGTTGTTCAGCTGAAAAAAGGTTCGGTCAAGGCGATTCTCTTGTATGTGTATTTTGTATACTTAAAAACCACTAGATTCTAACTCCTCTGGATCTACGGAATTTAAATTTTTTACGATTGCATTCGAGTTTTTGGCAATAAATAAAATTTTAGGAGTTTAATCTTTTAGAAACAACTTACAAAATAAAATAGATGAACATACCTAGGATTTATGCAGTTAATGCACAACTAAGAAGTGACGGAAAGCACTTTGTGATTACTACTAGTGAATAGTAAGCTGGTATTAATATTATGTTGTTCGAAGAATTGCCGGTGGCTCACGAAGGAAGTGCACGTCATAAATTTACTGAGAATCATAGGCAATCATGTCTATGTATCCGTTGAGTCGGTCACAAAATTGGTGATAAAATTCGACGAAAAATCGGTCCGATTATCAGTCGTGTGCGTGGAAACTTAAAGGCGATCAATTTTAGTGACATCAGTTAAGTGAAATTTAACGCCCATCCATAACCCAAAGTAGGTCATAAACTTATCTTTTTTCATGAATGAGTAACCGATTAGATGATGGAACGGACGAAACATAACAGTCAAGTTAACGGTTCTATTGGGAGTCAATTTTAGCATATTTTGGATCTCTTGTGAAATTTTGGTGATAGACCTCTCTAGTACTTGTAATCAGTTTAATAAAGTAAGCAGAAATAACTTCATTAGATTCCGTGATGATCAAAATTCTTCAAATTGTCAGCTATTTTTATGAGATTTGCATAGTAATTTGCATGCAATTTCTGAGTCAATGATGGAGAGAATATTGTTTTGTTATGGTTTTTATGGTTATGCACCAACATTTGTCACCATTTCCTTGCTGGTTTTTCACATGGCGGTAAGTACGCCAATATTTGTCTTATTTGTCAAATGTCAACCATGTGACACACATTTGCCAATTTGGTATGATTTGGCAAACTTAACAAATGCGGAATGTGGCTTCCATCGCGAGTCGGTTTTCCGTCGCACATCAAAGTTGGCCAATTAATTTGTGACATGTGTCCACATTTGGATCTAAGCGTTAGTAGCGCACGCGCTATTGACCTGTGCGGCATATCCTAATATCGAAAAAAAAATTGGAGTGGAGCAATAGTTTTATTGCTTCTCAAATTTATTGAGCTTTATCAAATGCATAGTTATATTTGGAATCCGCAAGACAAATTCCATTTTATTTGCCCTCGCGTGTCAGACCCATGGAATCAAATAAAAAACTTGGAATAAAATGATTCAATAACAGTGGCACAATTGAATAACAAGGAAGAGTCTTTAATATAATAAGGATATGTTTTTTGTAATAAACATTAAAAGTCACTGAGTGGAATTCGACAAAAGTTATAAAATTCTCCTGAAGTTTCTGACAATATCTCTATATAAACGTTTTAACATTTAAACTTAAATGCTTTATATTTTTTAATACTTATTTCTATTCTTATGAATAGCAAGCGTCCCCGAGCGTCTTGCCTTCCATTATCTTTTGATTACTTTGTATTTTATAAGCAATTAGTGGTAGCAAGTATGCAATTACATATTATGTACGAGTACTAGCAACTTTAAGTCGGTCTGTCGTCGTCGGCAATAAGTCATTTATGAATAACCCAACATTTGCAATCACATTTATCTAATTTGGCATTGCTTACCATGTATAGATGTGTTGTTTGTCATATTTGCCTATGTGTCAAAACTTTGCCAAACCGCCATGTGAAGTGCTTTGAAGTATTTGGATTCTAATTTATTGCTAAACCTTTACTATTTTTTTGTAACAAAATATTTAATAAAAAACGGTTGGTTTTAAAAAAGATGATTTACCATTACAGTGACTTGTTATGGGAGGCTTTTAAGATATTTATTATTCTTCGTACATTTAATTTTTTTCCTCGAAAAATACAAGTGCTAGTTGCTGGCAGTAAGGCCATATTAAATTAAACAATATAATTGATGAAAGCACAATTTAAACAATTATAAAAGGCTTTTGTTTTAAAATCTTCTAATAATTAAAATATGAAAGAGAACTTTTTTATATTTTTTTAATATTTTGTGCACATCTATGCAGTATTTCAATCCCTTCCTTGATTTTTTATGCGTCTGAGTAGTACAAGAAGAGTTTTCTTAAATATTTGGACTTATGTTATGCAACACATAATTAAAGTGAGGAAAAAACAGTCCTTACCGAGTTTCTTGTGATTTCTTCTCGGTACAGAGTTTCTAAATCAAGACTTACAAAGTCATAGCGTAGCTGTTGACGTTCAATACACGCATTGTAAATGCTCCTACTAAATAAAAAAGCATTTTATCTTCTTATTCATAAAATCATGTAATTTATTGATACAATGACAAACAATCATTCGAGACACAATAGCACCGAAGACAACGAACATTTTCATTACCTTCAGTAAAGAATCGCAAACACTAATATGGAAAAACATCGTACTTACCGACAGAAGTTAGAAACCCAATTAAGTTATCTTTATTTGAGTTTAAGTGTAGTGTTCGTCTGATTCTACTACGTTGTCATGTAAGATGGAGGTTAAGCCGGTTCTAATGAAGCGGAAACCTTGGCTGCACTCGAAACCTCTTGAAAGTGTTCAGATAGGAAAAATCCTTGTTTATCTACAATAATGACTGTGGTAGAATTATAAGCATTTTTTTTAATGTTATATGTTTTTTCTGTTTATCCCTTCCTTTCTTTATTACGTTTAACACGTTTACCAAATATCTATAAAAATCAACAATTTATAAGTATAAATTTATTATCTACATTTTAATTTATTATATCTTTTAAACCCGTGAAGATACCTGGCCCAATATTTATTTATTTATTCATTTTAACATAAGTTAACGGGGTTAACCCAATCACTTAAAAAACCTTGCCAATAAATTTCGCAAAAAGTCACTTTTTATTTCAAAACCTATCACAATATTATTTTAATTATTAATGTCATAAGAGTTTAAATTTCCGAGTATTTTACCTATATTATTAATATCTTCTATCCTATAGAATCATCGACTTTCAAGAAAACTTTATATTAAGCTTATAAAAATAAAGAAAGAAATTAACTAGAAAACAATGTAAATAAAATGTTAAAAAATTATCATTTTGCGAAACTAAAAGAAGCATACAAATATATATTATCATGAACTAATATTAATATCATAAACTAATTATTGATTTTAAATAATAATTACCATTTGACATCAAAATACCACTAAAGCAGTGTACCTATGAATTCTGCAAGAACATAATTTTTTTTCTTTCTTTGTGCATTTTTTTGCTTGCACGATTTTTCGCATTTTGCCAATGTCAAGTATAAAATAAAAATTTGGGAAGCGGAAAAGGATTATTTGCAAAATATTTAAAGGATAGCGGAATTTGAATGGGATCAGGATGGCTAAATTATATATATAGTACATAACATACATACTAATTACACATTATACGGGTACTCTATATTATAGTTTGATGTTATTATTCACAAGAAAAGATATGATGCGTTATGTATAACTCAATCGTTAGCATGCAAAGTAGCTATATCTGTCGGTAATGGAACACGAAGAGATATCAGTGTATTCAAAAAAGCAGTTCTTTCAAATCTAGGGCAAGCAAAAATAATGTAGTTTAAATTTCCTTCGTCTATTCTACACTCACACCCAGGATCATTTATTATATCGAGCTTCGTAAAACGTGAAGGCGTACACGTGTCCCAGTTTCATACGAGTAATTATTGAAGATTCCATATCACCAAACTGTATTACTGAAAACCATGGTTTGTGGGGTATAGAGTTTTGTATTAATGTGTCGTGTCTACCCTTGTTTTGCTTACTATTATACCACAACTTTACCCACGAATCTCGTACATATAATTTAGGAAGGGCAAGCAGATCTTGGCAATAATTTTGAAACGGAAATACATCCCCACATAATATTGCGTCCTTGGTAAGATTGTCCGCAACTACGTTACCATTTATGTTTACATCACTTGGAACCAGAGCTAATTTTATGTATAAACCCTTACATTCTTGGATATTTTTCTAATTTTGAAGATTAGTGGAGAGTATTATTTTAAAGCAAACGGGAATTTATCTAGAGCTTGGAAAGAACTTTTGGAATCGGTAAATATTATAGCAGATTTATGTTTAATTATTTTCACGTATTCGATTTCTTCTGAACATACGGATGACTCACGAGGGAGCTTTACTTTTTGTACGATTTTATATTGGGAATGGTAGACTCCTACACCTACGTAGCTAAAACTAGAACTTTTGAAAGCATCTGTAAAAATGTATGAGAAATTTTAACTTTAACTCGACAAGTTGATAAAAATTTATTTTAGCGTATGGATCAGATTTATTTATAAAATTATAATTAATTTTTGACGACACCATTAAGTATAAAGGATAAGTGCTATTCTGTGTGCCGCACACCATAGAGCATATACTATATACTACATAAAGAGATAGTCTCATTCGACTTCAAAACTTTTTTTCGATATAGAGACTTGACCTTCTGATTTTGCAACTAACGGTAAGAGATTTGTCAATACTTTTATACAAGTTGCAGAACTCAATAAATTCTATACGCAATACATAATTTAATAAAATATGACTAAAAGTTTTATTGAAATATATATGTAACCTATCACTGGAAATTATTATAGATAATTTTATATTATTTACCATATAAGCTCATCATTAAGGATATTTTATGTAGATAAAAATTGCTTATTGCATAATACTGTTTGGACTAGTAGTTTTTACCACGTTTTTCTTATCTCACTTTTCTTATTTGTTTGTCTGTCCGGGCAAAATCTTGCAACTTAAATTTGAGGCACTTTCCGATAAGCTAGAAAGCTGAAACTTTCAGGATAGTTCAGAACCCGATGACAATGCACTCTAAAGCAACTTTCAACTTTCCAGATGCACTTTCAGGTCCACTTTCGGCAACTTTCACTTTTGTATGGGGCTTATCCGATTGTTGCGTAACACATGGTTACTTCGTTGAGTTAATAATTAAAAAGAATAAAATAATTATACTAGATTTAAAAAATCTAAAAATCCCACGTTTTTCAATGTCCTAAAAAGAATAAAATAACCCTGCGGGGCAAAGCGAGTGGCCACTCAAAACGTGGGGGCGCATCTTTACAATAATCGGCATCAATGCATGTCATTCATCTCTTTAAAATCTCCTCTTAGTAATATGCGCCCCCACGTTTTGAGTGGCCCCTCGCTTTGCCCCGCAGGGTTATTTTATTCTTTTTAGGACATTGAAAAACGTGGGATTTTTAGATTTTTTAAATCTAGTATAATTATTTTATGATCGTATTTTGTTCGCGAAGAAAACGAGGGGCAAGACGCGTTCGGATGCAAAATAGATACACAGCCGAGTGAACACGTTTCTAAAATACAAATAAAAAAGTATTTCTTTCAGCCATATTTAAAAATTAAAAAAAAAACCAATCGCAGTATGTAATCATCAAAGTGATGTTATCTAGGTTTTTGAGTGAGCGAATTTTAAAATGGAAATGTGCTATGGTTTAGCTTTAATATTTTCCTCTAGTTCTTAGTTTAATTTGCGATATGTTCGTGACTTTTCATTCGCAATAACAAAATGAAATATCGACTTAATAAAGGATGACTTACATTTTTTATTTAATTATATTGAAAAACGAATCATTGGCACAAATTCTTTTACAGAAACTTATTCTTGCAAATCCAAAAGTTGAAAAATCTTATTAAAATAAACCAAAGTGAAATTCTAACATGCTCACCAAAAGCTCCTTACAACGTTTTAGCATTGAAAATGCTTATTCGCTCTTTTTAGTAGGGTTCCCGGTTTCAATAAACAGAGGAACAGGGGATTTAATATTTGGGGATGCTAGATCCAAATTTAAAGATAGAGAATGAAAAAAGTATCGAAACTATGCGTTCTTGAAAGATCTTCAATACTGCAAAATATGCAAAACGTTGATTACGTCATTTTTATATAAAAATAAATTTTTGGTAATTTTTTGATTTTTTAATACTAAATTTCAAATAATTTATTAAATTTTTGACAAATATCACGCTAAAGTATTAAATTATCTCTCGTTTGACCATAAAATTACAAAAATTCTGTGAATATTTGATGGTGTTTTTTTACAGATTAAATTAGCTTAATTTTGTATTTTAGATTAATCGGGGGATCTCATTTTTGAGAAAATTGCGTCACTCATATATCAGTCACATTGCGTAAATCTGAATTCAGATCATAAAATATTAATGTCGTAATGAAATAAAATAATTTTAAATGCGCAGGAAGTTATTTAAGCATGAAATCTGTGAATTTTTACGCTAGTCCTAAGAAATAAACACGACGCTGTTATGATGAATCTTTGGCGAATATTAAATACCGGACGATTTCATGTTTAATATTGTATATACACATTTGGTTCATGTGTATAATTCCCGTGATTTATTATATACAATGTTATTAGTCAATCCATCAGAACCACAACACAAGTATATTTTAGCTCGTTACGTCTTTTCATCCGGATTTTTTCCTTTGATGTTTAACAGCACATGGTTCGCACCTCGTAAAACATTTTTAACCTTACCGTCCAGATAAGATAGCCCATTTTAGGTGTAAAAAATGAAATTTCCTGTTGCTGGAGAATAGTTTTAGCACCTTCATCAAAACTTTACATTGAAAAGTCAAACTCTTTCGACCACCATACAATATCACGACACAGATTTCTAAGATGTGCAACGAACAACTTCAATCGTTCTGTAGATTGTACAGTGTAGGTATATTAAACCATCCGTTGATGCAAAAAAAGGGGCTGGTGGTATCATGACCTAATTACTTGTTCGCTGATAAGACTTCTAGTGACTTTTTTTCATTAATTACTATTCAGAGATCTAGTGATCTAGGTTAATCGTATCCGCACCGTTATAATTCATCAAAAATTGTACATTTGCGGCTTCAATAATAATAAGAAACTCCGGACAAATCTAAACAACTATTTGATCCCAATCTAAGCAGAGCTTACTAAGCAGAGATATTTAGTAATAATAAAGTAGAGAATATATAAATAAATAAGTATAGACTTTCACTACCTGGGACCTTTGTTGCACCAAGCAACTGTCATTGGAATAGACTTACTTAACTTTATGCAACTGGCTCAAGTTTGGTATACAATTCTTTGAAATGTCTACATCACTAGCTCGCCTGTGAAAGTAAACGTCGCCAGAGAACTGAAATGTGTGTACATTAAGAAATTGGATATAAACTCGCAGTTAATCAGGGTCTGTTGTAGAATTTTAAGTATGTAAAAAATAGTAAGATTTAAATGTAAAACTTAACAAATTTAATCTAATCAGAAAATACAAAATCACTTTTATAATAAAGAACAACTAAAAATATTCATCGTTGATTTTAACGGACACTTATTCAGATACAGTAGCATGTATTTGGCAAAGCTTTGTAATTATTAACTCCTAAACGGTATCGTATTTGATCTAACTTTCTCACACATCACCTGCGTACCTGGTAACGGTAATATGAAGCTATTATTCGATACAAACATCGATTACACGTCGGGTTGACCGCAAATACCGAATAACCTTCGAAATGGTTGAGTTACTAGTGAACTAACTTTGTCTTCCTTTGAAGCGATATGCCTCCTCTGCTTTGTTGACATCTGTCAAATATCTTTGCTAGCGAAATGAAATAGGATAGTCTGTTACGTATACTCTGAGTATAGAATCCATGCCCTCTTTTTCTCAAGAGAAAAAGTTTTTAGTGACATAAATGAAAATTGATAATTTTTACTGGATTCAAGTTTTTGGAAATAAATGTTTATTTGAATAAATGTTTATTTAAATATCACTAGTGGTTCTTTATTTATATATTTGGTACAACAAACAGCATTTACAATATATATTAAATTATAGTGAAGCCGACGCTATTATTCTCAAGTTAATTTGCGAAACTCCTAAACCTACATGCTTACATAAAAAAACAAATATCAAAATAGACCCAGATACTTGACCTAAATTGTAGCAATAAAGTAAAGAATTTACTAAGGAGCCGTATTCAAAGCTTGTTCAAAAGGAAAATAATCTTATATTATTGACGTACTATGTATCTTTTTTCTCATATGTAAAAGTTTATTGTCGTTTTCGTTGGATTTCGACAAATCTCTAATAAGTTATTGTATGCATGGCGGGGAAAGTTCATAATAATATACTCGTATAGTCAGAAAAAAAATCGTTGCCAAGCACTCCGGGCACAATTAATTTGGAAATATTTGTTAATATCTTAACACTCATTTCCACGCGACATAACTAATACAACGAAAACCTGAGGTAAATAAATTGTGTATTTTACAAAGTATACATTAAAACAATTTTAATATTAATTATTTAAAAGTTAATTAGTATGAACACTATTACAGACTTCGCATAATTGTATAGGAACCCGAAGGCATCGTTGCTTAATTTATATTAATTATGTACTTTCATTAATTTAAATTTATTATACAGGTTAATTAAAACTATAAGGTATTCATTGTTTACTTTTATAAAAACTAGTTTACCAACGTGTACACTGCAATTAAAGACGAAATAAAGCTTCGGTTTTTTTTTCAGTAATATACTCATTAATACGAATTTAATGTGGACTTTGGTACTGTGGTGACCTTCTTGCATCTATGACACCGCATTCAACCTCTTAACGTATATTTACTTTGTGGCAAGGAATGTCACTTTTAAATATGGAATATTCCAGAAGGCTAGACGAACATAGGAGAATCACCAGTAGTATCTGAGAGCGTAACCTGAGTCGTTGCATTAAAGAGTTCAGTAATAGAATAAATCGTGAAATACCTATATAGTTTGAATTAACGTCCAAGTACACAACGATCCCGGAGCGCGCGTAGGGCGCTACAGTATCATCGTCGATGAACGTATGACTAAGGTTTGTTATGCTTATCTTGATAACCTAACCTTATAAATAATAGACATTATTCCTCATTTCATAAACGAGATGGTATTATTACCGGTACTCCATTACCCATGTTATGGTAAAGTATAGTTGAGGACCCCACAAGTAAAGTTTGTTAGTGGATTTCTCAACAAACGATTTTTTGAAACACCCAAAAATGACGTGTGGAAATTTTCATGTAACTTTTAACGAATGGCACAAAACAACAAAAAAAGATCTATACAGATATTCACTACGATACCATGTTATGCTCAGTAAAGTGAGTGAGCTTTAAATTATATCTTATATTTCAGCTTATCTCAAACCGTACGAATTCGCTCGTCGAGTGTGAAATCAAGTAGCAATCTTGGAGCTTTGATTCGACGCTATTCTTTTTATATTATAATATTGTTTTCATTTGACTTATACGGACTAATGTTTTCTTAATGTTCTTTGTTGCTACCATCAGCAACTGTACTTCAAAAAAGAATGTCGTGATATATACGAAATTTAGATTTGTACAATCAAGCATCTTGTGCTAATTTAATGTGTTGCAGTGAGTATCAGATTTGATCTGATGGTTTTAACTTTAATTCACGATCTTGTAAAATCCGCGTTTTATAAGATTTGACAACAAGCTTACCAATTTTTATCTAGGCAAAAGTCAATATGTTGTTTCCTACACTTTTATGTTTTATGGATTTAGAAAACGCGTTTATTTACATTTTTTTAACTCTGTCGTGTTGGCAATTTAGGAGTGTTGACTTAGATTCTAGATCTAGATAGAACTTATAGTTTATTGTATTTGTCAGTTTAAGGAATTTACTGTCTTTTTATTAAATAACCAAATATATAAATTCATTCGCTCCTTTTTATTGTACATATGTAGTAACTATGCAATATTTTTATACGTATAACTGTTATATACAAGATAAAAATAGTTTAGCGATTATTTTGTCTAGATCACTGTCGGTATAGTATGTGTTGACGTTGAAGAATTATTCTTAAAATCTTCATTGATAAGAAATCATACTTCAATTTTTTTAGGCTATGAGTCAAATTTTCTTAAACGACTTTAATGATAAATATTAACATTCCTTTCAATTTCGTTGTATTTTTTCTCAATTTATGTTTTTTATTAACACATTTGTTAAATATTGTCAATGAAACCTAATAACAGTTAACAATATTTTTTATACTGTTCCGATACCAGATAATTCTAGTGATTTTTTTAACAAAATCTTTGAAGTTTATCTTGTAGTTGTTGTTTTAATATTGTAACATAACGTAACGTAACGCTTCATATAAAGTTATCTGTTGGCCTTGGCAGTTGTTCATCTCGTAATGTGAATCGACAAGTGGTAATAATAGTATTACGTTGCATACGTAAACTTAGCTTGCAATTTTGGGTTTAAATCACAATTTTACGCCTGGGAAATCTTGTATCACAATAATAAATGTCCTATGTGTTGATTTAGAACACTATATTCCACTCAAAGGCTTTTCAGTTGCTTTACTATGGCTTAGTCGTAAACAAAGAGAAAAATGATATTATTATTTTAAGATTTATGTACAATCAAAAACTCCTAATCATAATCCATTCCGAATGTTCTAAAGATATATCACTTTAGAACATTCGGAATGCCAAAAAGTTCAAAATTTGAAATCAATAACAGTGTTTAAATGTCAAGTAAAGAATGAATATGCATTTAAAAGAGAATGGACAAAAAAGTGATTGAAAACATAAATACGATGAAAAGTTGTTATGGACTCTGACACTATCTCGTACAGTTTTCGAAATAAACTAAACAGTGTGTCTACATTAATATTACAAAGAGGATTTTTTTTTTGTTTGTTACCTATAAACTCAAAAAGTAATAGACCGATTTTTAAATTCTTTCACCTACGTTTGCGTGGCCTATATTCTTTACTTTGGTTAGCTAAAAATAGCTTATGTTTCAAAGTGTACTTTTCAAACTCTAAATACACTGAATCAAAACAGTACTACAGTATCTATGTAAAGAGACAAAAAGGGTATTAAATAAAACGGAAATATTTTTGAAACTCATTTATTTTGTTTATTCAAAAATACATCATCCAAAAATGGTGCTGTAAGATTAAGAGGTCTTTAGTGCCGTGCACACCCTAGGTACCACACAATTAATATAACGTGCACAGCAACCCAAATTCCATCTTCCTGTAAGGCATGCATAGTACTATTGGAGTATAAACTCTGTTCCAGCTCCTTCACCATTAAATACCTATTACATGTATACATAAGACACTTGTGCTCTGGTGTCTTGATTGAATACGTCCTCTTAAAAGATAACAATCCCCATTATATGTGGGATATCACAGAATCATGTCTCATAACTTCAATCAAGTAAACACCATCTCGTAATTGTTTAGTACAGTTACCGAGCGAGCTATATATATAGGCTCGTATCTATCAAAGCTACGAGCTATGAGCGAGCTTGATTTGATAGATTTGAACTACGAGTGAACTTTATTTGATATCAAATATCTCTCTTCTATCTGGGGGAAATCACTAACGGCTAAATCATCAGCAGATATGAAAATAAAGCTCACCCGATTGCTATTTAAATTTTTAGTAATCACGTAGTCCGCCAATAAGTTTTCTACATTTATTCTCAAATGTGTTTGGTTTTATATTTCATTTGCATAAGGCATGCATGCATTTCATTTAACAAAAGGTTCTCGAAAGGTATTTAGAAGGGCCGCTGCAATCTTAAAATCCTGAAAAATATATGACATGGACCTATTTAAATACTTTTGCTGCAACAACTTGAAGTCTCTTTTTAAATGCCCATTGATAGCTTCATCTACCCATCGACAAATAGCGTCAATAGAACGCATGATAGCGTCAATAGAAACACTACTCTCTTAATGATATAGTAGCTCTTTAAGGTATAACTTTGCTCTGCCATATTCTACACTAAGAGGATCCCAAATTAATATTCCTGTACTACCTATAAATTTTAAATGAAACCTAATGTTATATATAAAGCAATAGTTCACAGAAATATAACATACCTTATTGAAAATACCAACATTAATAGCAACAGCCTATCCATTAACAATGGAATAGCTTTCCCTATGAACACGAATATTCTGCTACCATTGATTTGTTGTTTGCATATCAGTTTACACTGCTGACGGTGTTGTGAACGGAAAATGTAATTCTTTTTCTGTTTAGTTTTTTAGTACCGTGACTGAAGCGTTCGCTTTGATGTAAGCGCCTTTGTTAACACTCCGTCGTACCACGTAGAAAAAGCAATTTCAGATGAGTTTAATATACTTTGGGCGGGAAATTTAGCGACATTCTGAATAAATAGCCCTTTTTCTGCTCTTACAGATAATATTTAATTAAAATGCTATTTATCTCAAATTTATTAAAACACGTAGTAGGGCTACTGTAGTGTCAAAGAGATGTTTAGTATTGTGCTATATTAATCAGGCCGTATATAAATGTACGAGTAATAGTAGCTTATATATTTCCCTCCTCATTAAAAAACAAGTTATTCGCTTCACTTTATAAACAGTTCACGTAAAATTCTTAAATGCAAGAATTAATTACCTTTTTTGCCGCAATTTTTGTTGTAATAAACAATGGAAACCACAATAACTTTTCACTTCACTTTATAAACAGTTGATAAAACAGTTCACGAGTAGGTTTTGTACCGACGCTGTCTCTCTTCTACTCGGACGCATCGGCCGATGGAGTGGAAGAGAGATAGATACGTCACAAGCCGAACACTTAGGCCGATCAAGCTTCTCTATCGCTTGTCCCGCGCTTTCACTTGCACGCTCGGCTCAGGCGGAACGTGACAATGACAGAACGTGACAATAAGTCATTCTTTGTTGAGCGTGTAGCCGACGTTCATCGATTTATAAGGCATGAAAAAGTTGATTTCATATTTCATACATGTATGAAATTAAAATGTAGATAATTTATCTATAACACAGAGGTTAGACACTACAGCTTGATTGCTAAGGCCAATAAGCAACTTTAACCAAAACAGTTACTTCGAGCTCATCCATGCATTCGCATGTTAAGCCAGTTTGCACCTAACAACCTGTAAAGGTCCATGACCCAGCCTCGAATGTTGGTCTCATTCTCCCTATGGTGTTCGTTAAAGAGTTGTAATCGTTAGAGAATGGTGTGGTAAAAGGTCTGTGCTCATCGATGAAGACATTAGTTTAATGTCTTCATATAAGGCGTTGATGGTAAATGATGAAAAAGATGATTCTACATATATAATAATGACGAATGGACGATATATATTGCGGGTGTATGAAACGCTACTTAAATGTTATTATTAGATATTTTTGGAAGTATAAATAAATAGTGATTATAAAGTTTGATTTATTATGACTTCTTTAGTAGCTTTTAACATCGCAAAAGCTGTTTAGCTTCCACGTGAATAAATAAGCATAGGAACTCGTTATGTTCATCCATATCAAATAAATCTAAATGCAATTGCAGAGTCTCCAGTCTCGATAAACTCTAAGGATAAACTTTTATTTTATTGATATTTGCTCGCCGGGGCAAAACTCACAAAGCCTTCGTTGGTGTGAACGTAGCTTTATTTGAACAAGTCTCTACAGGTTGCTCTGAAAGCAAATTTAAGTTAGATACGAGGCATGGACGAGGGAATAAAAGGTACCAGGGCTAATACAAGGCAAAAAGTAACCAACACAGCTTAAACAAGTTTTACATAATATTTTTAATAATTTAAATAATACCTATGCGAATATAGTTTCGTGTGTCAAAAATTTTCAAAATACAAACTTGGAGTCTAATTCGGATAGCTTTAAAGTAATCTTTTAGATGGTGAATTTGGTTTGACCTTGAAACCGAAGAGATTCCCAAAGTTGTTCAAGAAGATTTCTACACTAATATTATAAAGAGGAAAAATTTTTGATTTTTGTATTTTTGTATGTTTGCAATGAATAAACTTAAAAACTACTAAGCCGATTGCAAAAATTCCTTCACCATTGGAATGCTACATTCACGCTGAGTAACATAGGCCATATTTAATGCTAGAAAATATTTAAAGAATATTGTCCAATCGTGGGAAGTCGGGACGGGCCGCTAGTTATAAATAAATTCATAAATTTAAAACGGCTATTTTATATGGGAGAGTTTACTACCATCCGATACTATCATCCGCATCGCCAGATCAAAATACCCTTAACCGACGAGTTTGTACGAAAGGTAAACGAAAATTGTATGTCAGGATAGTGGCAAATTTAAATCCTTGATTTCGGCGTCCACTGCTGGATGGAAGTGTTCCCTTAATTTTGCCATAAACTTTACGCTTACCAGGCAGGTTGGAAATTGTAGTAAATGACCATAATGGTTACCTCCATTATCATTATCGCTTTTAACGACACCGTTAAGTATACCTTTACACTTAACCGTGCACCACACGGTGCCGGATATCACACAGCACGGGAGAAAAAAATATTTCTCTATAAATACATTAAATGAAACATTTAAAGCGAGGGAATTAACATTAACCAATTAAAACATAGGCTTTTTAATGTCACATTGGTAAAAAAATTGGTACAATAAAAAGTATAATTAATAAAGAGTATAATAAATTGCAAAAGGAAGAAAAAAGAATAGAGTACTTTGCCAATAGATGTTTTGGCTCAATCAAAATTCAATTCAAAATGAGTTGCAAATAATATTCGACTACAGCGTTTTTATTGTCATTATTTTTTACAAAACATTATATTAATTTTGCTCTAGACAGTAGGGGAAATCACCCCTACTTAATTCATATCCCAGGGACTATTTTCGGACACATAAATCTTAGTATATCATAAGACTTTCAACTCATTTTCAAGATTTTAAATCTATAGTTATGAAAAAATCATTCTATTCTTTTTAAACGTTATCTCTTACCTTATCCTAAACAGCAATCTATTTATATAATATTTTATCTCGACATTGTGGTTCCTCGTTAAAAGTTATTTTTAGTAGCAATACCTACTCATACAGCCGTTTGCCATAACACGGCCTCAAGTTTAACCCAATAATAGATTTGACCTTTCCCCTCAAATAATATTAATAAGCCCTATGCCATATCTTTTAAGTAAGCCGATATTATTTTTCGCTGAATTTATTTTTAAAGTTGTTTACCTACAGTAAAGTGAAGGAACTAGCGATCATAATTTACCCTACACTTCTCAATCGCTTCGTGGTAGGTGTCGGTTCATGCTGTAATAGTCAAACTATCGTCGTTTTAGTTCTGGGTTGTAGTGATAAATCCGGCATTCGTCACCTGTCGCGATGTTTTAAAGGCGCATAGATGAGCCTGATTTAAAATTGTAAATCATGTCACGGCATTATTCCACACAGGCTTCTGGGCTTCGTTAAGGTTGGGCAGCACCCAGTGCAAAACTATCTTTCGAACGGGAATACTTCCCGATTCAATCTGCATAATATATTCTGAATCTCTTCGTATCTATCTAAGTTACCTGTTTCTTGAATTAAATTTTCAGTGTTAGCATTTTTTCTTCGGTAACATCAGTCGTCGAAGGACTCCTTTCTTCATCCCCAAAGTGACACGACCGTACTGAAATCCATTATGCCAATGTTTCACTTGATGGTGGCGTTAGAAAGGCCTTCATCCATAAATGCCATTTGAAATCAGTTAAACGACTAGTCCGGTTTTAGACCACATTTCAAATCATAAAAAATTAACGCACAAAAATGTTTCAGACGCAGATCCATTTTTCAATGAGACATTAATTCAATTTAGCTCTCAAATAAATGTGGAGGGGCATTCGCATTCGAACGACGGCACTTTTACTTGTAATTAAACATTTAAAATAATTATAAATGTTCAGGGCTTTTTTTCGTAACTTTTTTGTAGGAATTTTTGCCTAGCCTGGTTTATCCACTTGGTCCTTTACTCGTTAGATTGGGATTATTTGTACTAATCGCAGCTAACATCTTGTATAGTCTACAAATCACTAAGAACAATAATATTTTGATAGTTTAACTTGTTGGTTAGTTGATTGCCTTAAATATTTTAGAAATTAATTCTTCCTTAGGAACTTATGATCTGGTTACATTATTGTTTTCGGGTCATTTTTGGTGATGGTTATCTAGGTTCCAAATTTTTTTCTTTATTTTTTTTAATGATTGGAGCAAACGAGAACTATGGGTATATATTTTTTCCCTTTTTTTATTCCCTTGCGTATGGTGACTATCCAGAGTCGGTGCATATGTGGTGAATGGCCGAGTTCCCTTCACTTGCTTGCTCAGCACTTTGAGTAGAATAACTAAGTTAGTACACCTTTCTAATAATTAACTAAAGAGTAAACAATGGAGAAAACGGCAATAAAGGCAGTTTATTAATAGATGACCTAAACCCAAAATTTTCTACTTACCATATCGATATTGAACGCTAAGTTGACTCGTCGTAAATAAAAAAGTTTCTTTGGATAATCCTTTTATTAATAAACGTAGAATATAGATATAAAAAATGGATGTTTTAATATATGGATAATGGATATAAAACAGAGATTTTTAACATATACCAAAGATAATTTAATTTGTTTCAAAATTAATCACGATCCTTAAAATTGAACTATCCTACATTGTACGTATTATAAGGCGATTTTGGTGAGAAAGAAAAAAATATTATTATTATTATTATTAATTAATTTGACGTTTTGATATCGAAAAGAGAGGATATATTTCGAACAAAATTGAAAGATCTTTTTTTTATTGTCATTCAATTCTAGGTTTTACAGAGATCTAAAGATGTTATCGCAATTTCTAGTGTTAAAGTAGTAGAAATGTGTAACGAATTGTATAAGAAAACTTTTCGCCTTTATTTTTTTACTAAATGTTGATCCTTCTAATATACTACTAACATAATTTATTTTAATTCAAATATGGGCCCCCTGAATATTTTATTGAATAATAGCTGTGGTCGGCGTGCTTTGCTCTTTTACCTGAATATTTGTATTTGCGCCTCCCACGACGCTTATCGGTCCACAAACGAATTTTATACAGTCTTCATCTGAACCGAAAGTACGTAAAAGGAAAGCTTTCAATAAAAATAAGATTTTGCCATAATATCTACGGTTGTCAAAAGGTAATGGTTTATCTACCTACATATCAAAATAAAATAAGTGATTTCGTCCTTTAATTTACTATGAATCCTTTAAATTACTCTTGATCCCAATCAAGCCTTGGGGCCAAGACAGGATTCACTATAGAACGAGCTAACCCAGAATGTGCCTATTCACCCTCGCTTTAATAACGGACGCGTAGGTAGGACTGTGCGCAATATAAAAGATGTTAAGAAGCACTTGCGATAGGTAGGAATAGCAAACAAAAGAAGTTGGTAGCTTACAGTGCGTCTGAATGTCCGATGAAAAAAGGAACTTGGCGGTATGAGCACATGCAGCTCCTGAACACACTCTCCAAAGTACATTCTGTAGAAGAGCGACAGAAAAACTTTGCGGCGCTAAGCCAAGGTGTGAAGCTTGCTTTTCATCAATTTGCTGGAACTAATGAGCCTCTCAGCTCTACACTAAATCGTGTCCATTGCAGCAAATTGGTATTTTTCTGAGCTATCCCAGATGTGGCGGCAATATTCCATGCAGGATCGAACTTGAGCTTTACAGAGAGCTAAAAGCTGTTCAGGTGTGAAACATTGCTTGACCTTCTTTAGGACGCCCAGCTTTTTAGCAGCAGTTTGAGCCTTGGACTCGATATTCGCTGTCGGTAACAGGTACAGGTGTACCTCGGAAAATAGGAGTGAGGTTGAAGGAACTCCTTTTTGCCGTAAAAAGAGGCTTTTTGCGTTTTGTAGGCGTTGAAATAAACGAGGTTACTGTCACCCCACTGATAAACGTGCTCAACCTCTGGTTTGTGGTTCGTCCGCTCAACCATGGCCTCTCTCATCAACATCACGTCACCGCTGGCTTTTGCATCAGAGAGGTTACTTACTACGACAGTACTGTCGTCTGCATGCCCAACATCAACTGGGTATCAACAAGTCATTGATGTGCAGCAGGAAAAGCGTCACAGAGAGAACAGACCTCTGAAGAACTCCAGCATCAATAGCCACTGAATCAGAGGAGCATTGTACCTTACATTATGGACTGTACTATCGTCTGAAAACAAATGATTTATGAATATTTTTTTTCAACAATATCATTTGAAATGCATGTTTAACATACCAATAGCTACAATATGACTAAATAAGTTCGTAGAGTAATAAATATTCAACATAATACTTTAAAAAGTGAAACTAATCAAGGGTCCTTATTTGTCATTTAAAAACATTTGTAATCATATAAAAGACAAGCTGCACCTGGCATGCTTTGTAATGCTCTCTTTTGCTGACTATACATATAAACCTTTCCTGGCATGCATACAAAAACTTAATAAAGTTTTATCACAATGTGATCAACTTTTTCGGAACGCTTAGGGAAAAACATACAAACATTAATTTTTATTTGAAATTGGTTATGAAAATTTCTTTTTCTATATAATTTTAATAAAATTAACAAATATCTGTGCGAGCGACTTATTGCTTATATACTTTTGTACTATGACAGAAAAGAACAAAAGATGCATAGCACCTAAACCAAAGAAAAGTTATTTCGAATATTTTACAAGAAATACAACTAAATAATGCGAAATTAAAAACCAAAAACCTATTTTATTCGTAAGAATCATTTCCACTAAATCAATTTATATACAAAAACTTGATCGTTTTAAAATATCAGTGAACATCTATTGGTTTGAGATTGATTGAATTGAGAGAAGCAAACTGAATAAAGTGTACCTATATTGTATGTTCATACAAATGAACGAAAAAAAAATCTTATGTTTATATAACAGCACATCGATAGAAAAACCAATCTATTGAAATTTATGTACGCTGCCTGATTAAAATAGACCGATTGACGAGCGGACAATCCGATACAGCGGCGGGGCCGTTGGAATATACGCTACACACGCGTCATTTTTCATTTCTGGACTGGAGGTACATTACATAATATGTGTGGGCATAGAAAATATTTATTGATACCAATGGGAATGACCTTTACAATAACATATCACATGAAGACTCCTTTTATTTGTTAATGCGGGTGGGTAGTTTCCATAATTCATATTCCCTTGTTTTTTTTTACTTCTCTTGGTATCTGTTTGTTTGTCTGTAACGTACAAATCTTGAAACTCAATTTTCACCAATTTCCCGACTAGCTAGAGCTCTGAAACTTTAAAAATTGCTCAGAACTCGATGACAATATATGATTATATACTTTCCGACATGATTCAATCACAATTTCAGAGAATATTTACGAAATATAATTTCAATTGAAAAAATGATTAGTTCCGAAAAAATCCACAGATGGCGCTAAAGTCAATTCAACAAATGTTGCATAATGACATACTAACTGCTACTGATCGAGCAATTTGAATACATACACACAAAACTGAAAAGAAGAAAATAATTTATATTTAAAAAAAAATAAAAACCCTTGTTTTTCAGGCCAACTGTAAAGAAATAAATAATTCTCTGCCAATGTGTCCAATACGAAAAACGGGGTCCGCATAAAAGATTACATTTGGCATTTATAGTATTTTCTTTTCTTTTTAGTTGGCCTGAAAAACGATGTTTTTTTTATGTAAATTATTTCTGAGTCATGTTGTTAAACTTGCTGACAATAAACAGACAATTTATAGAAGACTACTCTTTCTATCCGTCACGTTGTGAGCTTCCAGCGTTTCCAGATAGTCAATTTGTAATTTGTAAACAAATTAACTGACAACACTACAAAGAAAGTAAGAGTAGTCTTGAGATTAATGCGTCTGTTAGTCAGGGCACCCAGGCCATTAGTTGACTGAACTTTGTAAGCGTTCGTCGATTCATTAATATTTTTCTACTTAAAAGATTTAAACATATTGTTTTAAACTTTCGTGGTCACTTACGTTAGTATTAATTATAACGGGATTATTACTATGTTTATTTTTTGAGGCCTCGACATTTCAATTATTTTCAGTACATCTAGATAACTCAATTCAATTAAAAAACTAAATAAACTCCCTTCAAAGTGAAGAAACTAGAGATCAAAATTGTTCTTGTGTTTCTCAATCGCTTTACTTTGGTAGTCGTAGTTTCGTTTTGTAACAGCCAAATTGTCGACTGACGCTTTGTTTCTTAATCCTGTTGATTATCCAGAAATCCAGGATTCGTCACCTGGCACAATGTCGTAATCAAGTTGAGACGAGTCTGCTTCACATTTATTTAATCATAATCCATTAAAATAATTTATTTAATTATGTCTGAGCTTCGGTAAGGAGCACCTTTACAAGCTGTGTGCGGGCACCCAGCATGTAACGCTAATGTACTCGTGTAGAATCTTGTGAAAGCTTCTCAATCCAATCCGCAATATCTCGTATGCTGAAACATTTCGTATGTAATTGGCATGTTTTCTTTCTTTTTTATCCCCCAAATTTAGACGACCGAGCTTGAATTCGTTATACCAACGGTAGATGGTTGCTTTAGAAGGGCCTTCACCAAGAAATACCGTATGAAGTCGATAAAACGTCTAATCCGGTTTAGGGCCGCATTTGAAATAATAAAAACATCACCGCAAGAAAATATTTCCGACGCAAATCCATTTTTAAGTGAAACAAGAAAATTCTAATTAATTCTCATTAAACGTGGAGGGCTCATACTTTTAGCTTTTACTCGCGGCTTCGCCCGCTTTTTTTGTTTTTCTTTTTTTATAAAAAGTATCCTATGTTACTTCTAATACCTCCAAGAAAATATGTACAAAGTTTTATGATGATCGGTTAAGTAGTTTTTTGCGTGAAAGCATAACAAACCAACTTACATTCACATTTATAATATTAGTAGGGATTAGTGATCGACGAGGTCTTCATTACCTAAAAACTATTTTCTCAAAGCTTTCAGAATGGTCTGGTACGTATACCTATACTTTTAGTTTAGCTACCAGTTCAGTGTGGCCAGTCTTGGCGTAGGGTACTAGCAAGACAATCACAATAAATGTTTGGAGGACACTGTGCACTATATCGTTATTAGTCAAAAGTAAATAGTAAATTTTTAAGTGTATGGGAGAAGTTTAGCCCTTTTCAATGAGTCTGACTGCTTACAAAAGGTATTGAAAGATTTTTTCACTTATTTTTACTTAAAATTGTTTAAAGAGTTTGGCATAAGTTACAGCTGACAGATAACGCCTAACTAATACTTTATAACTAATTTATAAATAACTAACTAATACTAAGTGAGTAGTCTTTTACGTTCCACAAAACTTGGTACCTAGTACCTACTCACAGTAGATATTAACACTACTTCATCCCATAAACTTAATATGTAACGCTTCGGGGTTCTGAGATCTTGCTCCAAAATAAAAATAATGACAATTTGATCATACATATGCCTCGATTTTCAGAAAAATACCATATATGGAGATTTATATACTGTTATGACGTGTGAGCAATGCAATTTAGGAGAGCCATTGTCAGATGCAGCTAAAACTATTGTCAGCTTCGCAATTAATAGCCTTAAGATGATTTAGTAAACAAGATTGAGATGATTTAGGTTAACATGGAGTAAACATGTTCGAATATCGATCAAAGCATCCAAAAAAAATAAGAAAAAAAAGATAAATGGACTTGACGAGATATGTTACACTAATTGGTGAAAGATTGAAGATTTTTAATACAAAAAATTCCCTTTTTATAAAGTGAGAAAGTGAACCCATTGTGAACGAAACCATTAACCTTTCTTAACAATCCATTTACCTTTGACCAGGGTGGATGTGGGAATGCAAATGACTGGGATTATATCCCGCCTAATGCCCGGCCGTGAATATATTATAGCTCTGTGTATACACGGGTCTGTGAGCACGTTACTTCATGGGCCAAAAATCTTACTTGCAAATAGCACAGCCCTTCTTTGTTTAAGAAGTTTTTCTATTTGTCTAAGAAGATCTTGCTCCAGACGTTCTTTGAATAGTTCAGCAGTTTTTGTTGTTAGGTATATTGTATTTAATTATTATTTTTTCTTAGGAAACATTCAGCATTAGTAATACATAATAGGCGGATACAAAACGAATCACGGCTGTACGCTGTAGATATGGAACAACTCATTTTACCTACATATAACAGTGGATTATATGAAGTATTTGTGTATATATGTATAGGTACATTTGATATATTACTTATTAACACATTTATATATTCATATATCAATATATATATTTAAATTGGTCATTGATTATAGGACGCGTGAATAAGCGGGTAATTCGGTGTCCGGGACTGTTCAATACTATCCTCAATCTGGTGGTTGTCATATCTAGATCAGAACAGCTGTCATGTTTTAGTCGACCATTCAGTCAGTTTTCAGTCTCTGTGGAAACTTTAAATATCTAAAACTGACATTAATGTACGAGTCATTATACATAATAATGTTAACATTATATGCGCAATTATGTAAAAATTGACGACAGTTTGGTGCAACGTTAGCAATCTAAAATAACATACTATTTTCGTGTTAGAAAATATATCGTCTATTTAAAAACCAAAATAACCAAACGGACAAGGGATGTTCATCATATGAGACTGATCGTTCGGAAGCAGATCGCAGGGACCGACTCCGTGGGGCCTAGCAACAGTTCACTCCGAGTCTACCCTATAGCTGATCAATACTCATTGGGTGCTCTGTGGTTTTTCGTTTTCTGATCTGTTCACCGAGCCGGTGGCTATATCTTAATTTTATTGCAAATTTCCTGTTTATACTATGGTAATCAAAAAAATTCTTCTCTTCATCATTGTATGCACGAGATTCAAAGTGCAAATATTAGTTGATCGGAACAAAGGAAAATACCTATTCATTTGGAGAACCGAACACTCCCCGAACCTAAGATATATACTTTATTTTTAACCCCGAAAGGTAATTTGAATATTATTTTATTATTTATTCAATGCTAAAAGTGGTTTTAGCATTCTTTAGATCCGTAGGAATTTTATCGAGAATCTTCCAGAAACTTTTAAGACATCATAGCTTTTATTCTGGAGTTGAAGGCGTTTTTAAATTTCAATTCCTCTTATTTTCTCGTTAATAATTCGCTAAATAAACCATTCTATATCCTTGAAAGCCCTTATTGATCAATCTATTTCAGTTTATAACCAACTCCTATGGATAAGCTACAATGACGCATTGTCACACAAAATTTTTAATGATTTTTATGTGTAAAATGTTAATATTGTCTAATTAGGACTAGATCGTGACGGAGCCTGAATTTTGAAATTCGGAAAAAAAAGTTATTACCAAAAAACATTGGCTTTGTGGGATTTCCCATTGAAACAAAAAGCGCACGCTTTTTGAAGGTTTTCATTATTTTGGACTTTAAAATTGACTAAATATTATTGTTTTTTTTTTGGAATTACGCCCTGCCCCAATATATGTACTAGCGAAGCTTAATGCTTAGCGATTACATCGACCTAGTAAATCCATAGAATAATTGCTAAAAAACATAAAAATGGAATTAAATTTTATGAATTCTATGTAGCCTTCAACGGTGATTTAAACGTTAAATATCATTTTTTTCTAGTTTTCTGCAATAGCATTGGCCTTATTGAGCCAAGTTACAAGTTATATCGTTTAATAGATTCATAAATAATCCTCCCCGACCTAGGAATATTATAAATTAATATGAACTAATTTGATGTAATTAATTTATTAAAAAGAACCAAACGCAGACCAATAATGATAGAAATCCTTAGTAAAAAAATGACAAAGTATCTCCTTTCAAAGAAAAGGCCATTCAAGAACACGGGTTTAATTATATCTAGGATATTTAGGTCTAGAGCTCCATAAAGGACAAAGAGAATATTTATTCAAAGAAAGAAGTGAAGGATTAGCGTGGTCCTAAGAAAAAACGTACTTTACATTGATGACGCCGAATACCATTTTAACCAAGTAAAAAACATACACAAAATATAGTCAAAACATACACTACTGGAAAAAATTAAGGGATCAAAAAAATATTTCAAGTTTTTGGGCAATTTTCAACAGGCCGTAACTACGAGAGAAATGGTCGTGCAGGAAATAAAAAACAAGGAAATGGTAGCTCCATGTGTCTAGTTTTTGGATTAGAACGTTAAAATTTTGTAGCTCCGTGGTTTTTGAGTAATCTAAGAAAAACCAGCAACAAAAAAATTTCAAAAAATTTTTAGTTTTATTTTTTGGTCTACTGGCGTGGAAAGTTTTTTTTTTTGCTTAACCACTATAAGGGTTTCGTGAACTTGGAAATGCAACAAATAAAAAGGGCTTTTGGTGGCTTTTTGGAAAATCAAGCTCTGGATCAAAATTATTGAGGAAACCACTTAAGTGTGCCTTTTACAGTTCCATATGTCCACAAAAACCCTACAAAGAACCAAATTAATCCAGCCAGCCATTTTTTGGTTTCAAGTAACGAATTTTTTAAAAAATTAAAGGATCACGTATTTAGCTCTGAAGAGTTCATAATTTAAAAAAACGGGGAAAAATGTTTTTCCGAACTTTTTCCACATTTTTATTGACGAAAGGTGTTCGTCGAACTTCTCTAACGATTGCCCGGCTATCGCGGGCCATCAGTGACTCGAAATTATTATTATTTTTTAATTTAATTAAAAGGAGATCAGTAGAATCAAGGCTTGCAGAGGCGGAAACGCGTTAAAAATGATTGGGCAATGGTTTCTTGAATTTCCTTTACTTTCTGAAACAAAAATGTGGATAAAGCTCAAAAAAAAATTTTCTTCTTTTTAACGCCGGAACAATGAATTTAAGTTTTAAAAACCATTTAGCCTTACCGCAATATCATTTAAAACTCCATAGTTCGGGAACACAAGTAAACGCCATTAAGAATTAAAATAAACTTCCAAATTTATTCAAAGTAAAAATACTAATAAAATATTTATAAGAAAATTAGAGGAGTATTTGCTGGAAACCTGTTTCTACTCCATGCAGGAGTTTTTCGAGTGTCGTCATTATATTTTATAAATTATTATAATTTTAAATATTGTACTTGTATTGTGCCCCAACGGGATTCATGGTGATACTGTTGTTAATATTTACATACTTGTATTTGTATTAAAGTATTCGTACTCAAATCTTCTATGTATTGTTCGTTTATAAACACTGCTTAAGGTTATCAGACAACGTCAACCTTTATATAACCTGATATTTGGACGGTTTTTTCAAGCTATCCGACCTATGGGTCATTTTGTAGAATATGTTGCATATGAAAATACAAGCTTTTTTTCACCAAAAACGGTATTCGATTATTAAACATGAGCTGATTGTCAAATGAGATTTATTTGTCAAATTTATCGATTTGTACAAGCAGAGTTAAATAATATACCTACCTCAGTATTTAATGTTATAGCCACCTCAAGTTTAAGTTTACATAAGTTCTGTTTTAACAGAACAAAACAGAATAAAAGTAAAGTTTATGTGTCTCAAAACAATATACGTTCTTTTAAAAAGCTAGTCTCAAATGCATAGGATTAATTCATATCGATTCCGCTTTCTCAAATAAGAATTGATAATGAAAAGAAAGAAATTCAGTCTTCAAAGATACAATTTTAACAACTTGAAAACTGCAAAGGGAAAAGAAAATTTAAAATTTATCTAATGAAGGAAATACTGAAATATCATCGCATTGTGTTAAACTGAGTTAAACAATCGCGGGCAATAACAATGTCGATAAGCATAACTTTGCTTGTTTATTTCTTAAGCTCATCTATCTACCTTTATGTAACTTGCCATGTATTTATATACAACAGAAACATTGTTTCACGAGAAGTCTGCCTCCTGTAACAGAGCGAAGCCTTAGAGAATATAACCACCTAATTTGTTCGGACAGCTGTTTGTTCTGTGAAGTACCTTTTATTTATTTTTAAAATACATTCAAAGGATAGAAACGTTGGTATTTACCAAACTCCTTTTTTGCTTTTGCTCCAAGGTATACCTGGAGTAGAACAAAGCTTTACTTTTATTTCCCAGTCAGGATTTAACTTGTTTTTTTTTTAATAAACCAATACATAAATATAGTTTCTCAATGTCTATGTTTGTATATTTTTGTCATTTAAGATACAATAAAAGTTTTGATAAAATAACAGAGATGATGAAATCTGCGGGGTGATGAGATAGATGGTCTAATAAAGTATAATGGTCAAAGCAAAAAACAATGTTGATAATTCGATATGAGCCAGCCTGGATTTCTGTAAGCTCGACGCAAAATTAATTCACCATGCATTAAAAGTAACTTCCTGACAAACATGTTAAATTCCGTTAGAATTGACACAGATGCGAATGCTTGAAATATAGAGCTTTGTCATTTTTTTTGTGAGGAATAAAAAATTGTGGCGATTTTCCAGTAATCAGTCACCCTTTTCATGGTAGCCTTGTCACGACGTAGACGTGGGTTTCAAAGCACTTTATCCCAAACTTATAAAAAAATTAGCTGTATACATATAAGAATCTATCTGACAGGCTTATAGAACTTAACAAGTTTCGGTGCCATTCATAGACTACTTGTCAAGTTTTTGCTAAACACAACAAAGGACAATTAACTATTACACATAGCATAATTACTGAATCCATATATATACATATATATATATATATATATATATATATATATATACCGAAATGAGTAATAATAACTGTACAGAAATGGTTTAAAAACATAAAATAATTGACTGAAGTTAATTGATATACTAACATATACAATGTTATATAAAGTACGGGCAATATACTATGGAGAATGCGTAACCACCCGGGATCTCGGTTTCCCGTTCTCCCATTAGCATTAAAGCCCTTTTAAAGCCATCATTCCACACTTTCTAATACTCCCTTTTATACGAGTTCTGCCCAATTCCCTCTAAATTGTTTAGTTATGTTACAATGCCAGTTGAAAATATGAAATGAAAATATTATATCGAATGTTATTTTTAGTTTCGATTCCTCATTGAAAAAAATGATTTTTCATTGGTACTTGATAAGTATAAACCAGTGTATCAGAATAGTATCAATTTTAATTTATAAATAACATGTTGTTTAAAAATTTATTAGTATTGCTCGTTCTTCGAGACCGAAATGCAATTATTGTTTGCCTTTTTGAATAAATATATTTCCAGCATAGATATTACAGCGAAAACAGTCAAACACAAAAAAATTATAAATCACAATACTTTTAAATAAAATTCTACCTTTTCAGTTCTCTGAAAGATAACTCTTTTGTAGAGAATTTTATTCATCATAATCGGTCCATTTGCCATATCGTGCAATCTCGCTTGCTTCTGGACCATTACTTTAGCAATCGCAAGAACGTTCAGCTCGGAGAGCAATAAAAAGTGACCCAAAGGTAAAGATATCAGGTTTTTCCCCCAGAACATTGTACCTTTTTTCATAAAAAGAAAGAAATAAATCAAGTTTAAATGCCTGAACGAGACGAGACTTTTTGTTGTGGAAAAAACTTGCTGTTATTTAACCAAATAAATACCACAGACCCGGAAGACTTGCTTGTTCTGTAAAACGTGACCTTAGAAATTAGTGTGATTTTGTTTGATCACAACTTCAGCATTCTTTCAATTTTCGATTACAATTTCCTTTATTCAATAGGGCGATAAAATGTTCATCTAATAAAATATAAAAACGCATTTTACGTTTAAATATAAAAACTCGATAAAAAGCACCTACTTGCCTCTTAATTTACATAAATATCTCTCGGTTGCGACCTTGAAAATACGATAAAAACGAATTTGAAGAAAAAAAGATTCACAGCGATTCTAACTAACTCTTTTTGAGAATTATGGTACGATGCCGTAACCGCTTGCTGACTTGAGGATATCATCTACTTCCTTTGCTTTGTCAATGTACCTTATATAATACAAATAAACTACATCGTAACAGCTAATGTTCACATTAGCTTTAGCTTAGCTTTACAATTATTATAAAAAACCAAAATCATGATAAATATAATAATTAACAATATTAAAATTTGTCACATAACGATTAGTTGATATAAATATAAATAAGAAACGCAGAACTCGAGTATGTGTCGTTAATTTTATCTTTTCCTAGTGTAATGATATTAATAAAATCCTGCTTATAAAGATATTGTTCAATATCAGGCTCTTAAGCCGATGGCTTATGATATGTGCGCCCTCAGGGGTCCGTTAAATATCTAACGTTATTACGCTATTATATAATTTGTGACAGCATCGTCGCATCCTTTTCTCTCAGAACTACATTTGGAGTAGGGCAGATTTTATATTTTAGATTTAGTGAAACTGCTGGTTTCATCATTTTTTTGGAAAGAGTACCAAAGTTTTGATAGAATAAATGTAATAAAAAATTTGGTGTAATTTTAAAATAACTGGGTTTAACTATTCAGTAGTTTGATTGGATATATTTTAAGCTTGGTTATAATAAATTTAATAACTATTATCATTGTAAGTAACTGCAATATTAGTTAAACTTATCGTATTTATACATTTAAACAGTTATTATGAGCAAACAATTACATCCATGACACTATAATAGTAGACCAGCTATCACTAAGTTCAACTTACTGACAAGTATCTTTGTGAGAGGTTCTTTATTAAAACCTTTGTTTTAGATAGAAATTAAAGATAAACAAAACAACACACTAAAACAACAATAAACGCGTCGTAAATCCAGTAAAATGGTTTTATATAACTTTTAACTAATCCTGTGAGGTTGTGACATATAGCATTACCGGAAAAACTGTAATCTCACAAAGGATAAAAAATAAAGAGCCTCTACGTTCCCTGAGTGCTTTTTTTATGTACGTATCCATTACAGAAAGGGAATTAGATATAGCAAAGAAAACTGAAATAAATATACCACTACTGAAAGCCCTGGCTGTTTGGATGAAACCGAAGTGTAGCAAAAGCAATGAAAAGATAAGTAATAATAATGAATAAAAATAAGAAGGAAAGCTTTCATTTGATATCTTCGTTTAAAAATGATAGATATTTTATAATATGAAACGTATGAGACGATTAAAACGAAATTATAAAAATAAAAATAAAATAAAAATATATCCTTCGTTGACGACCGTTTGGTGCAACGGTAGTGATCCTGCCTTTCGCACCGACGGTCTTGGTTTCAAATCCCGGAAGGGACAAATTTTTTTGTTATTATTTCAAATTCAAGGGGCATGGTTGGACATGGCTTAATTGGCCTTATCATTGACCTCCCAGAAGAAATACGTCATATTTCCCTTATAGTTATAGTTTTTTGAAATAATATTGACTTCTCGAAAGTGTTTTCTATTTTCCAAACTGGTGGTAGACTCAGTAGTTTACAGTAATCGTAGATAAAAAAACATCTAAATAAAATGCAAAATTTAACAATTTTATTTTACACAAATATATATAATTAAACTGTATGAGCGTTCCCGAATAAAATATTGGAAGCTAGTAAGCACATATGTGACGACCATTACCTTAGTCATGCTGTGATCACAGCTGCTTTAAAGGAGTCGTAACGTGATGATTAAATATAAAAACAATATTAAATGCTCAATTAATTCCGGTGAAATTAATTGAGCATTTGATATTGTTTTGATTTAATTTATATCAATTGACTTTAAACTTTATTTTCATGAAATAATGTTCACAGTGTCATTATTGAACATGCCAATTAATTAAAACTACTGGGATCTCTACGACACATACGCATTCTGTTTCGAACTGTTTGGTACCATTATAATTGCTTCACGTTACATATTTCACGTTGCCTCTCAGGCATAACTTTTTTATTTTATACATTAAAATATCCTACCCATTAATTATTTTTGTTAATCTTATTTAGTACACTTACACTAAGCATTATCGCAGGAAAACATGCTACCTATTAAAGTCATAATTTTTAGTAGAAACTAATAAGCTTTAGCTGTGGCGCGGTCAGAGGAACAAGTATGAATGTGTGGGTTTTCTGTTAACATACTTCTTATTTAAAACGTGCTCGAAAGAAATATATTCATAATAACTGCGCTTTTATGAGGAAATAGCGTATGCTGTAAGCATGCATATTCCAGGAATAAGTAAAGTCACATTTAGAGTCGCTTTATAACCCACTGGAAGTGGTGAAGTGATTACTAAGAGATAAGATAATAACATTGTTTTATCAACCTGCATTTCAAAGGTTTTTCCCTATTAAGCCGTAAAGATAAGCTAACAATGGGCCACAACATTTAAATGCATCATTAAACAAAAGGCATCGCTCTTTCATTTCCACAATTTAACGTGGTTAGCCATTCTCTCCCCTTCACTACTTCATTCTCTTTTCCCAATGTAACTCTTATTTCCTTTATTTGTAAAATTTATATTAGATGCTGTCTCATTTATTCGTTAATTTCCGTTAAATATTGCTATTGTCGCAGATTTTAAATGGTAAAAAGTGAGTTTATTTGTCTTCACTAATATTGTAATCTATCTCCCCTTGCTTGCAAGAATTATCATACTATATCTCGGTAATTTAAGTACCCTCAGTAGAACCCAAATCCATAGTGCAAATAACCATAAGTTTTAACTAGGTCTGCAATGCATGCTGCTGTTTGCAAATACTGAGCGAAGCACTACCTTACCTTACCTCACCACCTTTTTTTTTGTTCTTTTTTTTTTTTTTTTTCGCAGAAAATGGAATTAGGCATTCCATCGTGCCGGGAGAGCACGATGGATATGTGGGACTCTCCTCCATGCCCCTACCCGGCCGAGTGCCCGGTAAAGGCTTGGAGGCCTACCCACTAAAAACTGCGGCGTCCCAATACACAGTGGTGCGAGTCGCGTGGTCCCTTGCCGGACTCGGCCGCGACTCGGACCAGTGTGGGTCCGCGCTCGTGGACGGACCTCTCCTATGCTCCGTGAGGGACGGAGCAAACGGGGTGAACCGTGACGCCCTGAACACCCCGCACGCCTGAGGGCCAAGTGCAATGCAGCTGCCGGTCTCCCGCCCCGACAACCGCTGGCCCCCTTTTGGTGAGGAAAGGAATAAACCACACCCCCGACCGACACCGACCCACAAGGGACGAGACTCCCGCGCCCGTGATGATCACCCAGGAACAAGTTCCCGGGCGCCATCACAGGCGGCGCGGTTGCCCCGCCCGATGCAGGCCGGAGGCGGCCGAGGTGTGCTAACGGCCCTCCCCTCCCCACCTCATTGGGATGTGCGTCCGCGGAAGCCCTCCGGAAACAAAAGTTCCCGGAGGGCCCCCGCGGTCGCTATCCCGCCGAGCACCCCTCTCGATCTCCCCACGCGGCCTCGGAGAAAAGCTCCGATGCCACCTGGGGGCGGCGAGAGGGGGCTCTACCCGGGGGGATGGTACCTAGGGTCCTCCTCAAGCGCTCCGCGTGCGAACCCCGCACGCGCCCGCGCTTCTGAGGCTCCTCCGGAGCCTCTTTAAGGCTCCGGGCCTCCGAGGAAGAGGCTCTCTCCCCCCCGAGCGTTTTTACGGGGGGGGTTGGGCACCCGACGGGCTGGGTGCCCCTACCTCCATGGGGTCCACCGGTGGCGGAGGGGGCCTCCCCTTCACCACCGGTGGGTCGCACCTGCGACTGCCCATGACGTGGTCGGCCGGCCGCCCGAAGGCGGCGCACACCGAGCACGCTAGCTCCCTTTCACAGGAGGCGGCAGTGTGTCCTGGTGCTTCACACCTGAAGCACTGGCCGCTCCTGTCCTCCGCTGCCGGGCACTTGGGTTTCGTGTGCCCGACCCCCATGCACCCATAGCACCGCAGAGGACGGGGTCCAAGGACCCTAATCTCTGCGGCGCTCCATCCTACGCGGAGCTTACTCCCGTCTTCCACGAGCGCTTTAGCGGCCGCCACCGGCAAGCGGAGCATAATATGCCCGATGTCATTTGGGCCCGCTCTCATCGGCTGCGCTTTAATGGCGCTCGTCATGCAACCTGATTTGGCCGCCACCGCCTCTAGCACCTCCGCTTGATCAACGGAGTCATCTATGCCCGAGATCCGCACGTCCGCGGTCTTCTCGGGCCTCCCTATGACTGCCACGTCTCCCAGCGTCCTTCTGAGCACGTCGGCCAGTGCGTCCGCCTTGACTCCGCTGACGTCTGGTACCGCGATGACTCGCGCGCCCGTCGCTGAAATCCTCATCGAAACTGACTCTATTCCCACATTACTAAGAGAGACAGCAGCTCTGGCTCTCCTCGTGATGTGCGAATAGGTCTCTCCGCACTCTGCTGCTTCCGGTCTGATGGTGACCGTGACGGCGCTCGTCACCACCTTTTTTTTTTTTTTTTTTTTTTATTTATACTACGGAAAATGCCTTACGCATACTGCGCCGCCGGGCGAGCGGTGTAGTTATGTGAGGCTCTCCTCCATTCCTTCACCCGACCTAGTGCCCGATGGAGGATTGGGTAGGCCACCCACTAAAAACCCTAGTATGCACCCGCAACCTGCCGTTGGGCCCGTGGGACCGTTTTTGGCTTTCGCCACGTAAGTCCGAGGCAGTTGGCCCGAAAGCCCCACCACAATGGGGGATGCCCGGGTGCATCTGGGCATCCCCCCAGACGGGCAAGACCGTGCAATGCCGACTCAGAACCGCCCATCCTTCGCCGGCTGTCTTGCCTGGGGAAAGGAAGGCAGCGCGCAGTTGCGCTACCTGTGTAACCCCCCTCCTCCTCTGTCCGCGCTAGCGAGAGTCCCCAAGGGCTTCCCGATGGACTTTCGCAGCCGCAACTCCCGTTGCAGAGCACCTCCTGTTCTCCTCTCTACTGAGAGGATGAGAGAGGGCTCCCCTCCCTTCGGAGATGGCGGTGTCACTGCGACATCTCCCCACCCGATGGCGCCCGTGTTCGCGCTTCCTGCGTTCGCATCCGCGCCCCACCCATGTTATCGCGGGTGCGATCCGTTGGCTCGGGGGGCTTCCCCTTCACTGCCGGCAGATCGCATCCGCGACTGCCCATCACGTGGTCGGTCGGCCGCCCATTGGCGGCGCAGACCGAGCATTTGGGCTCCGCCTTGCAGGACGCGGCCACATGCCCTTGTGACCCGCACCTAAATCACAGGCTGCTCCTGTCAACCTCCGCAGGGCATCTAGGCTTGGTGTGCCCGAGCCCAAGACATCTGTAGCACCGCAGAGGGAGAGGCTTGAGCATCCTTACCTCTGCGGAGCTCCAGCCTACCCGCAGTCTGGCCCCGTCTTTCATGGCAGCATGTGCTGCCGCAACCGGCATCCTTAGATTGAGGTAGCCGGTGCCGTCTCTGTATGCACGAATCGACTGTGCCTTTATCGACTCAGAAGGGCATCCGGTTTTGGTCACCAACGCCTCCACCACTTCCGCAACCTCGACTGAGTCGTCGAGGTCCGAAACTCGCATATCTGCTGTTTTCACGGGCCTGCCGACCGTGGCCACGTCACCAATCGTCACTCGGAGCACCTCCACCAACGCATCCGCCTTCTTTCGACTCGCATCCAAAATTTCCAGGACGCGTGCTCCTGTTTGGGATTCTCTCGTTTTAATCCCGGCATCGATACTAAGATCAGCAAGCGAGAGAGAGGCCCTTGCTCTTCTGAGTATATGGGCGTATGTTTCGCCACAATCTGCTGCTTCTGGCCGCATAGTTATAGTGACGGCTGACGTTTTGGGGGGAATTAACTTTGCCCTCCTACTCTTCGGCTTTTCGGCTAGGGTAGCCTTCGGATCCATGGTGGTAACTCGGTCCATCTCTGCAGTCCGGTGTTTCGCCATTCTCTTCTTTTTCCTTCCCACCGCCTCTCTCCAGGGATTCTCCTGAGAGGAGGCCGCGGGAGGGAGGCTATCCCTGGGTTGTTTTCTTTCCGCATAGGGAGGAGTCTGCTGTACTGGAGATCCTCTTACCGTCATTGGGCATGGGTTGAGTCCCCTCGGCCTGTCCCCAAACATTTGGCCGACGACCTCCTCTATTAAGCCTTTAAGGTCCTGCGTGGAAAGTCTGTGTTCCGGGTTTGTAGGCGCAGGCTTCCGCATAGTCTGTATTTCTTCCCTCATCTTCCTCATTTCCTCCTTCATCTCTTGTAGTTCCACATGGAGGCTCTTATTTTCCTTTTGCAGGGCAAGGTACTCCTTGTCCTCTGCATAGATATTCTCCATTTTGTCAAACATGACCTGGACTACGTCATACATTCTATTAAGGGGCTCCACGATACCCTCTTGGTCCTTCTTGTCTACGTCGTAATTATTTTGGACATAGGTCTGAATTGCCACCTTTTGGTACCATGCCTCCTGGACGCAGGAGTGAAGGTACATGCGGCTGCTATGCTCTATACGCCTGGTTTCATTTGGGTACTTTGGCCTTTCCATCGTCCTATTGTATCTAAGTACCCTGTCCCCTGCCTTTACACTTTCAGCGGCCTCGTATACTTGGAATCTGGATCCCATTTTAACTTCTATAGGCCATTCGTACGAAATCCCAGACTCGGCATCTTTCTCCATGTCAGCGTTTGTTGCTCTGACGCCCTCTCTTCTTGCTGCGCTAACCTGGCACTCGCTCTTGTTAAGCGTCTCGGCTTCATCACCGGCTGCCTAGCCCGAACCAATTCGTCCGCACAGTTTTTGATCGGACTCCGTGCTCTGTCCCGTTCCTTCTCCTGTTCGTCTTTTTTATTTATTTTAATATGGCTTGACTTCATTTTTGAACCCACGAGTGCGGGAGAATCGACAGTCCACCCGGGCAGAGATCCCGATGCCCGGGTAACCCTACATACGCCTGGGGGGTCGGGAGGTACCCCAGGGCGACCGCTAATGGGCCGACTGCGCTTCGCCGGCCACCTACAAGAGGCGCCCCGACACCACGAATCCCAGTGCCGGGACTTTAAAGATTTTTTATAGTGGTTTTCTCCACGCGGCCCCCACCGAAGTGGCGGCCCCCGCTCCCGCACCACGTACGAGGTTACGGTTGGGCCGGAACCGATCCTCGGATCGGAACACGCCCCGACTTGCCCGCTGACGCGAGCTGGGCCCGAAGGCCCCCTCGGGTGATTTTTTAAAGGGGTTGTCTTCCCCGCGGCCCCCACCAGAAGGTGGCGGCCCTCGGCCCTGCACTACGTACAGGGTTACGAGCTCCTTCGACGACACCAGACAGAACTGGCATCGCCTTAACTCCCCTAGCTCGGCTACCGCTACCCGGGATACCCAGGACGCCAGCCGAGCTCCCCCCTGCTGGTTTTGGTCCGCGCCGGCTAAGCCGGTGGCCCCCATATCTGGAGGCCCCCCAATCCGCCACCCGAGGGACGCGCCCGATGGCAGTTCAAGCAACTGCACACGGGCGGTCGTCACCACCTGACCTTACCTCACCACCTGACCTTTTTTTTTTTTTACGCAGTGAAATGCCTTACGCATACCCTGCCGCTTGGCTGGCAACAGGGTTATGTGGGGCTCTCCTCCGTGCACTCACCCGACGAGGGATGCCTGGTGGGTGCCCGGAGGCCTTTTTTTTTTTTTTTTTGTTTTCGTAGAAAATGGCATTAGGCATTCACACCGTGTCGGGAGAACACGGTGGATATGTGGGACTCTCCTCCATGCCCCTACCCGGCCGAGTGCCCGGTAAAGGCTTGGAGGCCTGCCCACTAAAAACTACGGCGTCCCAATACACAGTGGTGCGGGTCGCGGGGTCCCTTGTCGGACTCGACCGCGGCCCGGACCAGTGTGGGTCCGCGCTCGTGGGCGGACCTCGCCTATGCTCCGTGAGGGACGGAGCAACGGGGTGAACCGTGACGCCCTGAACACCCCGCACGCCTGAGGGCCAAGTGCAATGCGACTGCCGGTCTCCCGCTCCGACAGCCGCTGGCCCCCTTTCGGTGAGGAAAGGAATAAACCACACCCCCCCGACCGACCCCGACCCACACAGGACGAGACTCCCGCGCCCGCGATGATCACCCAAGAACAAGTCTCAAGAACAAGTTCCCGGGCGCCACCGCAGGCGGCGCGGTTGCCCCGCCCAGTGCAGGCCGGAGGCGGCCGAGGTGTGCTAACGGCCTTCCCCCCCCCCACCTCATCGGAATGTGCGTCCGCGGAAGTCCCCCGGGAACAATAGTTCCCGGAGGGCTTCCGCGGTCGCCATCCCATCGGACCCCCTCTCGGCCACGCCGGGCGATAACGGAGAAAACTCCGGTATCACCCGTAGTTTCCGAGTGAGGCTCCTACCCTCGGGGAAGCCGTTCCCGAGGGTCCTCCTCAAGCGCATTCCGCTCGCGAGGCATTCATCCCGCGAGCCTGCGCTACTGGCCTCTTGACCCAAAGCCCTTCCCAGCGGGGAAGGGTGGGAAGAGACCCTCTCCCCCTTCGTGCGTTTTCACGTGGGGGGTGGACACCCAGGCAGAATGGGTGCCCCTTCCGCCATTTGGGGCGTCTCTAGAGGAGAAGCGGAGCTCCATCCTCTAGATGGGGATGCGGGTGGCATAACGCCGCCACCTTCTCCCCCGACGCCTGCGCCTTATGAGAGAGGAGTCTAAGTCCTCCTCCCTCCTCCTTTCGGCGGCCTCCTTCTGCGAGAGGACGTCCTCGCAGAAGGTGGCCACCCCCTCCCAGGACCCGTCGCTCGTCACCATGGCTCGCGCCACGGCGGCGAGCGAGAGGTCACATGCCCGGAGGCCTACCCACTAAAACACTGCGGCATTCCCTCAATGACCTGTCACTGGTAGACTCTCCTACGACACCGAGTCGCCCGAGAGTGTGCCAGCGGTCAGGTAGAAATCTCGGGAAGTAAAATGCGACCGTGGCCCCGACGGTGCGCGTCCGCAAGCGGACCCCTCGCACAGCCTCACCACCTGACCTTACCTAACCTTACCTAACCTAACCTCACCTTAATCATTAACAATTGCCTTGAAAAATCGCGCACCAAACTGGTTGCCTCTCGTGGCTACCGCCGCTCGAAGCTAGAAGTTCTGTGAGGCAGAGCTAATACAAGATGAACCGAAAAGGGCTTCGCCGGACTTTTCACATTTGAAATTGAAAAATTTTATTTCGCTCGTGAACTTTTTTTCAATGTTAAAAAAAATAATAATTATTATTGGGGGTAATTGAAGGGTAATTATTCCTCCATGGTATGTTCGATTTCTAAACTTTTTTTTGCACATTAGTCACGACCACGATGTGAGTTTTGGCTCTAAATTTAATCAATGTAGTATCAGCGGTTTGGCTGTGATCAGCTTTTGAATTTTTCTTTCGGTGATTATTCCTCCATGGTAAAGTCTATATTTTTTTTACATAGCCTATGTCCTTCAGGTTATAATTATGTATGTTCCTGCCAAAATTTGTTCGAATCGGTTGAACCGTAAAGTAGCAGGAGGGAGACAAGCGAAATTTGTGAGTTGCCTAAAAGAGAGTTTCACTCTTTCAGAGCTTCACTAAATAATATAATCCTTCTGTGTGTGTCACTAACTCGAGGAGGAGTTGCAATTACATCCATTTTGATATAATGTATTGTGAATATAGTTTAGATTCACTGTGTTGATTGGCGCTGCAACCGGGCAGCTAATCAACTGCTGCCTTAAAAAGTAATAAAAGTAATAAGTGACACAAAACGAATCCTCAAAAGAACTTTTTCAAATTTAAAAGGGTGACCTTACCTATTAATCTCCTTTTTAATCACAATCATCATTTATTGCAATAAATTGGTATTATAGTGCAGTCATTAAAGCATTATTGCTCCGAATTTTTTTACTGTGAACCGAATTGCATACAATTTTGGAATTAGGTTCATCTTACCCTTAACTTCAAAAGTGAAAATGATTTGAACTCCGCAACCACCCTGGGGGTGGTTGCCAACCCTTCTCGGGGGTGAATTTTTTTTCTTGCAAAATAACCTCGGATATCGATAGAAGGCCTAATTTTAAGCAAAAAATCATCTTAAAGTTTTTCAAAAAATCCAATAGTTTTAGAGTTATTGGCAATTGAAAATTCGCAATTTTTTCACGTTTTTCATCGTTTTATTGCAAATATCTCCAAAAATATACATTTTATCGAAAAATTTATAAAGAACAAAGTTGTAGCAGGTAAAACAATGAACAATTTGTTTTTTTTTTAAAGTATTCTAAGTGCAATATTAAGTTAGATATTAAAGATCAAAGCCGTTTTTTATTTTGTCTGAAATTTAATCGATGTGGTCAATGCCATCTAGCGGCGAGCAGATGCATTTTATGCATTCTAATACAAAAGGGTTTTGTAGTGCTTGAAATAAGCTTTAAAATGAGCACTATTAAAAGTCTTTTGCACATAAAATAAGTGAGCTGTATTGCAAATAAGGGGAGCATCTAATATTTTTTCTTTTAAATCAATGGGTTTCATAAGTGCCATTTCCACCAAAATTAAAATTAATCGTATTCCGCCTAGAATTAACTTTATTATAAGGAGTTTGATAGATAGTATCAGTTTGGCTGCTTCAGGATACATATTTTTCAAAAAGGTCACGATTAAAACAAAAAACAAAATTTCAAATTTTTAAAAAACCCACTTTTTTTCATAATATCTCAAAAATGACGACAGATACGTATAAAAGTGTAAAAATTAAAAATTTAGGTATTTTTCTGACAAACAATTTGGTTTTTTTGTTTTTTCTGTCAAACAAAAATTGACGGAGATATGATTGTTTAAAGACCGCGTGGCAGCGCAATCACAGCCTCTCTTAAGCCCTTTAACCCTTCACCGTTTTAGAAAAAGGTTTTTTACTATATATTGCAATGAAGGATGTTGTAGCTCTCTTAATTACCTATACAATGGTTTTTTATAAATTGTGATAGCATGAAAATTGAAGGAGTTATGATCCAAAAACTTATCATATTATTTTCTACGTAGTAACTGAAAATTTCGGAGTGTGAATATTTGGAGCAATGTGAAAGTACGCAGTATAATAGAGACCCACAACTATTGTCGCGACATTGAGTCATGAATAATAATATTATATTTTAATAATAATAGTACAATTTTATATAATTTGTAAATATTTTATTCAATAAATGGCAATATTTACTCTAAATTAAATTATTTTTAAATATGTAATCATATATATTTACTGTTTTAATTTAGGGGTAGTTTTAAGGGTAGAAAAGCTTAAGAATATGATAATAATTTTCGAGAGTGTGGAATTATATTTAAATCCTTTTCATTTTATCAAAAAAAAAATTTAACAATTTTTTATCAAGGGCTTGTTTTCAAGGGTTGAAAGGGGGTTAAAATTTTGATAATTATTATAGAGAATATAAAATATTACTTACTCTATACTTACATCTTTTTATATCATACCAAAGTATTTTTTTGTAATTTTTTCAATTTAGGGGTTGTTTGCAAGGGTTGTAAGATTTTCAAGGGGTTGAAAATAATTTTAATATGAGGTAATTATGTTAGTAAATACTTTACAATTTCACCACTTACTGTTAGACATGTTTTCTAGCGATAAAATGGATCAATGTCAATTTTTCCATTAAGGGTTTGTTTAGACCCCTTAAAAGTAATAGGCGGAGCTCAGATCATTTTCACTTTTGAAGTTAAGGGTAAGACGAGCATAATTCCAAAATTCGATGCAAATCGGTTCACAGTAAAAAAATTCGGAGGTAAGACCCTATTTTTCGCTTCAATGACTGCACTATTACATGTATTAAATAAATTATAAAATATAATTAAATAAGAATTCTTTCTTGTAACGTTAATTACTATAAACAATATTAATAAACAGACAAGGTACTTACGATAGAAACTCAAGACCTAAAAAATACTCTACACTATAACAACAGCTTTCCAGCGTTTTTAGCGTTATTTCAGCTTGGATGGACTTTAGAAATTGATATTGTTTTAAGTTTGATACTGGTAAAGCTTATCCGGTTTTTGTGCTTTAAAACCATAATTTCATTGAAGTGGTCTTTGGCTTGCGGAAATAGATGCGAATTACTTCTAACGAAATTACAGATTTCCAATATAAAATACGAAGTTAAATTTGACATTTGAATCTTTTTAAAAAAGCACCTGTAGATAACGTTGTCACATAGTAAATCCAAGTTTCCTTTTTGCTGTTTTTGATCTGATGGCTTTTTAAGATATAACTTTAAAAATAATGACTTTCTTAACTATTCTTTTGTAAATCTAGGGCGACAATACATTTAAAAAATAGTCCTAACCGATATCTTTTTTATTTTTCTATTAAAATTGCATTGAAAACGCAAACATATGAAAACCGTAAATCTACCAATATCTACCATATGAAAATCTACCTTTTTTTTTTTTTGGTTTTTTATCCCAGTCTCTCCAAGCGGGGCCCCAAGCAATTGCTTCCTTTGCTTCCTGGTAAATTCGCCACTGTCTGTATAGACGTAGAGCAAGACCTAATTACTTTCCTTTACTATAATACAAAGATGCGTGATAATTTGATAACCGCCCACGAAATCTACCGTCAAATTCTTGTGTAAGTCTTATTTGAATATGACTTCTCCAAATTACTAGCTCCTTAGTAACTTTCCCTTTGAAGCTACTAATCTCTTTCTGAAGAATCATATGAACGATAACGATACGGATTCTAAGAGACCTTTATACCACTCAAAATAAAACAAAGATACTTTTCTTTGTTAATGTTAGTATAGAGTTAATGTCAAGTCTTTTACCTTACAAAGACTTTAATTTATTAAGCTATTTAATTAATTTAGATTAATATGTTTTTGTGTAAAAATCTATGATATTACAAAAACTATTATTAGCATTAAGTCAACTGTAAAGCTTTCTTTTAAACTAATTATAATTGCAATTTTATTTTATTGACAATTACCATAAATATTATGATTTTTGACGTAACTGTTTACCATTTATTTATTGTTTTTATAAAGCATAAGTAAAAAGTATTATTTAAAAATGTTATTTTTTCATTCATTCATTCAAGATGACCTTATTTTACTTTAAAAAGTAAACTTCTTAAGAGCGAAACCTACGGGCGATATGCCGCTGGCCGAAATTTGTCAAATTTTGTTTTTAATTTCGAGGAATTCATGATTCAAGCCATGGCCTCAGTACTATTATCTATTCTATCTAACCACGGCTTAGCAGGCGTCTCATTAATTAACCATTCTTCTGTGAATGCACCTTAATTAAAGGAATGAAATAAAAATTTAAATTCATGCTTATTAATTTTACCTTTAAGGGTTTTTTTGCTTTGCCTGTTTAATTATAATATTTATTGCTGCGTTATTCTTATGAACGTGTAGATTTGTTAATGGAACTAAGACGAAACCAAAGTCTTAACGAATACTAAAGCGTTAGTAATTCCCATCATATTTTTTTTTATGATTATTATATATATGTATATATTTATGGACCTAAGAAATGGAAATATATGAAGTAGTTGAAGACTACTAGACTTCTATCATAAAATCACTTTAAAAATATCACAGTTAAAACTTTTTCAATGTTATATTGCTTTTCATACATCATTGTTTACCGTTTACTGTTTGATGACAAAATTAGGAGCATAGTGTAGCATTACATAATTTAATTCGTTTGAAACGACTGCATATTTATAGTGTTCAACTTATTTTTACATATAAATTAAACAAATGAACCTTCGGTGTACATATCGGCAACCATCGCTGTTTCAGTGCACATGTTCGTCAGGAAGGTTGTCACTTTCTCTCAACTGGCTTTACTTTATCCACAAAACAGGACCAAAATTACTTTCCTTTTATAGAATAATGTGTTATTTGTAAGCACGTAGTAGTGAGATTACAGATATGACCGTGAAGACTTTCTAGGAGTATATGTGAATAGGCTTAAATTGTAACCGTCTCTCTGATAATGTTAAATGATAAAATGGATTTCCATTTATAACTGGAAATAATCGTTTAATATTAGTCGTAAATTTTAGGGAACTACAATTATAAATGTTAAAACAAAATCTTAATATTAAGTAAAACATATGATTCATATTACATGTTTATTTATTTAAAACTAGCTTTCCGCCCGCGGCTTCGCCCGCGTGATATTCGGTTATATTGCGGTACTATAAGAAAACTTCTCATTCCCACGGAAAAATCTAAGAAGCGCGATGTAACGCTGGATACAATTAGTTGTTAAACCAAAACTGAATAGTACACTATATTATTTGTTTTCCCTTGTGGAGCAAAAACATGCAGATTTTGGGCACTGGAAACCCGGGAACACGCTGCATAGAGCTGACCATACGAAAAACAATGTTTTTTCAAGTGTACTCCAGCAACCCTTAGAGTTTGGCCTTGTGCTTTATTAATGGTCATTGCAAATAAAACCCTTATAGGAAATTGTAGTCTTTTAAATTGAAATGGAAGGTCTGTTGGAATAATCGGAATCCGAGGAATGAGTTATTTAGTGAATCATTTAGCTTCAAAATTTACATGTTCATATTCGTTTGCAACATATAAGTAGATGTAAAAAAAACAGTTTAGACGATAAAACAAATTGTACGTCATCCCTCGGGAATTCCTCATTTTCGGGGATTCATTATCGTATCATTTAGCGTCTAAATTTACATGTTTATATTCGTTTGCAATATTTTACCTTGTTTTAAACGACATACAGCGCCATCTACAATCCATCCATCAAGCAAACAATATTTTTGTTTTTCCTCGGGAATATCAATTTTTTCCAGGATAAAAAGTACCCTATTATTTAATCTGGACTTTTATCTTTACGTCTGCAAAATTTCAAAGCAATCGGTTCAGTAGTTACGGCGTGAAAGCGGAACAAACAAACAAACAAACAAACTCACTTTCCGATTTATAATATTAGTAAGGATTGTGTTTATCATTATTTGTCTTTTTTTTAGTTTTTAAGCTGAAATCTCTACTTACATTTCGACTGCTCTCTTAGTCACTACTCAAGTGAAACATTCGCTTATAGATACTTTGCGTTTCTTGAAGCACTTCAGCAAATCCAAACTAAAGTCGCATTAGTTTCGGCTCCGATCTTACTACTCATCAATTATGCTAACGTATAATTAGCATAATTGAATTGATTAGAATCCTGACTTGAATGAAGAACTTATTTATAAACTGGACCGCCTTGTTAACAATACTATCATTTTTTTGTGGCTGCGCAAATATAATCTATTTTCTTCTTACCGATCCCAACTCAAATGGCTACCCATTTTAAACACAGGCAGTCAAGACTACTTTGCACGCTATACCTCGCCTTTTATTCTCCTCAATCTCCAGATTAGTTGAAAAGCATTTTCATTATTTATGGGATTCCCTCATGGGAATTGGCGTTCATACGCCAATTTCGCTGTGCTAATTATCTTTCACCTTCTACTTCTCTCTACCATTCTCACGTCATGTACGATTATATAAACTTCAAGATATCTGACTCTATTCACATCTCTCGTGTTTTTGCGAGACAAACGCATGGCAATTTATTTTTAAACATAGATATTATTATCAGCCATAACGAGCCCACTGCTGTACCTTCTTAAAGCGCCACGAGAAACAACCTTCACTAGGACATCAGACCATATAGAAAGAGAGGTCTTTTAAAATTGTAGGAAAATAAACAAAAAATAATAAGGCATTAATAAGGTGGTGTCCTCTGGTTATTTTATAAAAAGGAAGACTTAGTTTGACGACAATCCATCGCTACAAAAATCCAATTGGACTGACCACAAAGTAGCAGCACTCAAACTCAAGTAACAATGAACACGACGAAATTATTTCTGCAGATTAGGTGGTGGTCTGTCCAACCCCCTATTTGTTGTTGATTCGTTTAAAAATATATGAGAAACTAAGGTAACTCTTATTAAAAATGAAATATAGAAGACTGCTTAACAACTGTATATAGTTAGGTCGCCCCAAGCAGTCATAAAACGCAACATCAATTTTTTCATATAATAATATCAAAGCGTATAAAAAGTAGGCAAGTAAAAGGATGTCTGACTGTGATGTGAGGTAAATGTAATATTACGTACTCACTTAGGGAAATGTCCATTGCTATATATATTTTATGAATAGTTTTTTTCTTACACACTTTTATCATATTTTAGTTCTCTTTTCATCATTGAAAATATTGTGTTTTAGTGGTAATTGGTCCAGGTACGTACATAAATATCTTTAGTCCTTATAAATTTCCTTATTTCAATACAGCAATTCTATAAAACTGCACAGAAGTGTTTTAATGTTTTTTTGTTATTATTATCACCCATGTAAGTAGGATTTTCCTCTCGTTATGAAGCAACGTTGGCAAATTAACTGGAAAATTTTGATGAGTGGTCACAATGTTTGGTAGCTCATATGGGAGAGCAGCGTAATGGACATCCAAAGACTGCGGGTTCGAGTTCCGACTGAGACTAGTTCGGAGCCCAGTCGATTTTTTCTCGTATTTTTCTATTAAAATTAATCATAAAAATAGCATTGAAAATGCGAAAACATAAAAATCGTATATCATTTATTTATTTTTTACACTTTAAATGATACTACTTTTGAACGGGTACATGCGCATACTTTTTATTTAGACCTGACGTTTCGACTATTTTAAAAGAGACGTGATCAAAGATTAACTAAGGTAATAGTCGTCATACATGTGCTTCACAATATTTTAATCGGGCACGTTCCTAACTGTTAAATTTATATAAATCAAAAGTGTTCTATTTTGCAGAAATTCTTATCATCATCGGCCATGTCCTATTGTTGGGGCGCAGGACTTTTAAATGGATAAAACATCGTAAGGCGAATTATCCATAAGTGATGATTTCAAAATAGACCTACCAAGCTAAAGGATAGTACGTGGTTCAATGGGGATTTAGCGCACCAATGGCCTACCGCCATTGGTGCTGCACGACTCATCACAAATTGATTTGAATTGACAAAGTTTTCCCTAACAGGAGTCATGTGCCTCCGTATAGAGAAAAATCAGCAATATATAAACAGAATAAATGGGAAATTTTATGAAGATTGTAAGACTGACGAAAAAAATTTTTTTTTCTTTTAATTTTGTTAACGATATTTTTCCCTTCATGGTTGGGTTAACCTTTTCTTTACTTGATAAATTTAACTCTTACACTACACGTTAAAATTATATCTCGATGCGAAAGTAAATTAATTACAAAAGGTCTGGGGACGCACAGTGTGAAATTACATAAATTCCTTCAATGGAATTCAACTAATTACATTCAACCCCCTCAATTTATTTAATTTAGAAAGCTTGTATTTCGTCGAATGATTATATAAAATACTGTTAGGAAATGCCTGTATTGTAGTTATTAAATATTTAATAATTACTTTTGAATTAAAAGCTTTATTTTGAAGAACATTCAATAAATTATTTACGAAATATATTAGACACCTATTTTATCACTGAATCTACTTGTATTTATGTTATATTATTTTTAAATCAAGTTTAATAATAATACAAGAATTATGTTTTTAACCTTTACCAAACTTATAGCCATTTCAGGACTCAAACCCAGGAGAGTTTGGTTAAAAGAAAGGATCACTCCCGCTGGCCAAAATAATAAATAAATTATTACCGAAACATAATTTCGGAAATTGCACTTTTTATTCGTACTACCTTTGTTGTTGTGCAGTCTTTAGTATTTTTAAATAGCCCCGGATGAATGTCGTTAAGGTCATGTTACTTTGAGGCATTTATTGAAATATATTACAAGATTAATTATTATAATTTAAGGAAATTCCAGCCCAAGAATTCACTTGTGACCCGAGTCGATTTTTTCTTGTATTTTTCTATTATAATAATTTATCTTATAAGATCGCATTGAAAATGCATAAAATATATAAAAAAATATATTACAAGATTGAACTGCATTGCATACATTACTTCCAAACAAAGGAGAAGATTTTGCTAAAACAAAAAAACGGGGATTCAATTACGAACAACATTAAATTTTCATTCACTTAAAGTTTCATTGACTCAGTTTGAGATGTAACTATAATACTCGTACAAACATGTACGAATATATAATTCAATTTAATTTTATTCTGCGTCTATAAAGTTTTTACACTCTATTCAAGTAATCAAATGCAAATTATAAACACAACCAATATATGACAGAATACTTATCATTACATAATACGTAGTATTCGAAAGTTTCAAATTATCAATTATTAAAACTGTACGCCATTAAAGAATTCACACCGCATAGCATACGCTGTAAAACATTAGACAATTAACATTTTAAATAAAACCCAATACTATTTTAAGCTGCGTTCGGAAACGGCAGGCAAGGTGACAATCATTTCCTCCCGACTGCAGCTGCATCCAGAAAGGGGGTAAGAGGGGAGGGGTCGAGGTCACGGATCTAGGTCAGTGCCAGGCCTTGGCACCAGACCTGTTGATAGCTGCCACGATTCTCACAAAAATGTTACAACCCTTTTATTTAATGTGATATTATATTGTATTTTTACATATGACCTGATTGATTTACAATACAATTATACTTTATTGTTTACACCACAAAACAAAAGAGATATAAAATAACGATAATTGTTTTAAGCTAAGTGTAATAATGTGCGGTATCGTCGCTAATGCTGCGGCTACATTAGCGGGCTACGGCGAATGTTCGTGTTACCGCTTTAAGTGTGGCCGGGTGGATCGTTCTAGCGCGAAGTATTCGGGCGAAGACGATGTATTCGCTGCACTGTCGGTAAAGTGGCGCGCTTCGAGGCGGTGTCGGTAAAGTAGCGCGCATCAAAGGGATTAGAGATGTCCAAAATAATCGTTTGTATCGATACATACGATATTTATCCATTTTTTAAACAGGTTAAAATAAAATAAAAGTATTGGTTCGAACAGTAAAAAACACTTTGTTTTAAAAAAAATGGAAGTTAAAATGGAAGGAACAATAATTAAGAAAACATTTCTTATCGAAAAATACATTTAACGAATCAAAATTTACTTTCTTGCTCTTATGCTAAAGTTATAGAGGACTTCGATGTTGAGCATTGATCGCTATCGAATGTTTCCTTGTGATAGCGGTGCAAATGAGTTCTTAGATTTGTAGTATTATTTTTTTAGTTTTCACTTTCGCTTGACACAGTTTATCGACACCTTGACACCGTCATCGGTTTTAATAAAAAATGACCACATACATATTTGATTTTTATGGCGGCGGCATAGTGTGCAAAGTTCTCGACGATGTGTTACTTAACACAAAGACGACTTGTCAATAAAGCCAACAAGAAAATTATTTTATTTGGTTATGCCGGTAAGTACCTAACATTAGAAAAATACTGATGTATCGGGTAGGTAGTGCACAAACAAAGCGTGCCGCCCGCTGCTAGCTCAGTTGGTCGGTGCACAGTTTGTTTACATTCATTCGGACAGCCCGCTTGGTCGAGTGGTCAGTGGTTAATGGTGCTAGCTTTTGTAGTAGTATTTCAAAGTCAGACGTCGACATACGTAAAAATCGAGGGAATTCGATGCCAGACTCGGCGGTTAAAATAAGAAAAATAAAGTCAAATTATTATATATAACAATATAATAACGGATATACATATATTCATCTGCATTCGTTGAGCAGAGATCAGTTCTTTCCACCGGCTCCCATTCTTACATATCTCTTGCTTCATCAACCTTGATTAAATTCTTCATGCATAAATAGTCCAAATATGAACATTATTAAGAAAATAGGTTTTATCATTATATTATGGTGCATACTGCTTACTGCTTACATCGTTCGGTTTCTATGAATAGTAGTCATAAACCATCTCCTCTTTCTTCTCTTTTTTTAATATTTTGCAAATGATACTCGTACTAGTAGTAATACCTAAATAATAATTTATCGACAATTACCTCTCAGCCGTACAGCATACCACTACACAGCCCGGCATGATGTATCGCGTCACGAATATTCGCCCGCTAATGTAGACAAGAACATCGCGCAGGCCCGTACACGATGTTTTTAGCGCGCCAACGCGACACGAATATTCGCCCGCTAATGTAGCCAGGCCATAAGAGCGATGTCTACTAGACAGCCTTTGGAAGAAGAGGATTATCAGGAAGCAAGAACTACGGCGATGAAACTCAAAGATGAAATAAACAATAAGTTATTCTTATAATGAATATGTATATGTTTTAAATAATTTAGTTTTTCTTTCAAACTTTTTAAAATTTTCTTCATCTATACAAAAAGAGATATGTTTGTATTAATGAGATGATCATTTTATTCACACTAAAATATATTTAACCGAAAAAGTAAAAGTTACTAGTAATAGTATAATTAATTACTAAGCATTATACTTTACTGAATATAAAATAAAGAGAAATTTCGATAAAAAAATATAACTATCTGTTTTACTTCTATCAATTTACTGTACTATAAATTAACAATAGATAAATATTGATTGCGGATGGATCGTATTTTAATGAATATGATAACAATTCTGTACAGAACTATCAAATCAATGTCCCTTTGTTTCATTGCTATTTGCTGTCCATAAAACAAATAAATAAATTGCAATCTTTTGGTAACATCAAGGCATACTGTGACAGCGTTCGTGTATGTATGTTGTATGTGTATGTGTGTGTGAGTGTGTTTGTGAATCCGTGTGTAACAAGTAATGATAATATTTTTAATATACACATCAACTAGTCTAGCACAAAGTTATTTATTATTTTTAATTTATGTTACATAAATAAGTAATATTTCTTGAGATATTTTATAAACCCATGACTCAGGTATAAATACTCGTGTTCATATATAAGTATTAACGTTTTGCGCGGCCTTTCCAGTCTACGATACTAAGCGCGATAGAGTAAGAACATTCTCCAATCAGAATACTTTATTGCTACGAAAAAATTAAAAATAGAAAATTAATCTTTAGCCGACCTCGCTAATCCGCTTATTTGGTCGGTTTTGCAAAGATAAATAGAAATTCATAAAGCCCTGTAGGTACGTGAAGTAAACACAAACTTGAGAGTCAGCACTGAATAGAATTTTAATAAATCTTTTAAGTCCTAAATAGGTTGTCGAAGAGAATATTTAATAATCTAATTGGTTTATGAAAATTGTATAAGCAATAAGCTTTATTGATTTAAAAAATAAATAACGAACTCCTAATCATATTTATTTCAAAAATATTGAACAGTACAGAATTTGTGGACAAACTAAAGTAATATAAGGACGACACACCATGGACGGAATTTTCTATCAGTGAACTATTTCTTACATACTTCACTGAAATCTTCCGAAAGCATTTCAGCATATACACACTTTTTTTATTTCAAAAATTTTATGATGTTGGTGTATTGCACCTTATCCGTAATTTCAAATGCTAGAAAATTGATGCTTACTATCTTAATACAAAAATAAGATTGAAATGATACCATATTTTGAACACAACCGTCTTTTGATAGACTTCCTATCTAAAGACAAAATATACTTTGTTCTCCTTTGGGAGACCTGGGATTCGAACCCAAACCCAGGCTCCTAGTTAGATCCACCACCGGAGATCGCTTAAAATATTTTTTTATATGATCATAATACACCATTTTTGGATCATTTTATATCATCCGCGCGGCTTCATACGCGATTTAGTTTTACACTTTCCCAGTTTGTCTATTTGCTAAAGTAATTAAACCCTTATCACCTAACTGTTGTATTCCAGAGGACACATGGGCGAGGTTAACTAAGCTTAAGCGGACCATCGGGCTGGTAATCTGCCAATGTTCCCTTTTTCTAGACGTGGTCGTCACTCCATGAATTTTTCTCCGTATGGCGTTATCCCGCCTGCATATATGACCGAACCATGTCCAGTGATCCATAGATTTATTTTTATTCCTTTTGTTGTAAAGAATATAAAAATTTAAATCCAATACGAAATATTTATTTTTATGTTAGTCACATAAAATTACGCTTTTGTATAAATTCCATGAAATTAGAATGGAAATTGATAGAAGTGGGTATTATGAAATGGACTTTATTATGAGAAAGTGTATAAATAATTCGAATAGACAACTCCAAAACAACCAACTCTATTAATGGTGTCGGTATTATTATCACGTGCGTGCATGTATCAATTGAATTCTACAGAAAATAATGATACAATTTCATTAACAAATGAAAGCACCTCTTCCGTAATCATGGAATTAATGCAGCATCGAAATAAACTTTAACGTCACCCAGTCATCTGTGAAATTTAAAATTGTAACATTCACTTGCTTTTATAGTTTACCCGACGAAAATAAATTTGCACAGTCAGCAACCGTCGGGTGAAAATCAATAGCTGGCCAATATGTGCCTATCATTTTGACATCTAGAGTTGCGTACGTGGCTTATGGAAAGGGTATTTGTGATATTCGTAACGTGTTGTATGACGTCCAGTTTTTGCGCGACACGGCGGGCCCCATTCATTAGTGTTGTGTTGGTACATGCCTCCGTTAATTACAAGACGCGCTGACTTTACAATACTCTATTCTCAGATATGCTGGTTTTTCAATTTTTATATTGAAACGAAGCGTTGCGGGTAGTTATTAATGAATTATTTGAAGCATTTAATATAGATTATGAACAAATAAAAGTGTTGTCTTTGCTCATTACGTATTATGTAATACTAAAGTTCGAACTTATGAACTATTGTCCAAACATATACAAGAGTCACGTTCTAGAACCAAACGCACTTCGAGAAAAGGTATATGTTTGCATTTAATGAATTTATCCTGCCGCTATAATGGGATCCTAAGTATACGAAAAGTACAGGAGGATAAGGTTAAGACTGAGTTATGCGACAATGTATATGCAGCGTAGCAATACTATGCTCACTGTTTGTTTACATGTTGCATGCTTTGCTTATTGGTATGCTCATTTGCATGCTTGCTTTCATACGGTACGCATTCATGGTTATAAAGAATATAATTGACTGACCGCAACATTTTTATAGTTGTACTATTGCAACGTTCGATAAACCAGTAAAGAGTTTTCGATCGACCAATACTTAAATAAATAATACATATTATGCTTCGATAAATAATTTATCGAAGCATAATATGTATCATTTAAAAAAAATGTAATACGTAAAAACATTTTTTCGAAGAAACACTATTGGATAATATAAAACGGAATGACTGGTAAATTTGTGAATTAAAAAAAATATTGATTAATTTATTGATTTATTGAAATTATATTGATTGAAAATCGTGGAACCATTTCAAAATTTTCTATTTTAAATTTTAAGCCACTATTTATCATGCTTAATTTATAGTGCTTGAGTTATTATAGCGCTAAAGACCTAACAACAGCCACAAAGAATTCCTACAATACCAGATTAAGACCCGATTGGGTATACAACATGAGTCAAGTCAAGTCAATAGCATTGAGTGTCATCTGAATTACAAAACCAATTTTGATTTTAACGTTTCTTACTTTCGTGACAACCCCAAATAAATGACAATGCTTATTTACTGCTTCATTCGAATAAAATAATAAGCTATTTTTTTATCAAAATGTTTCACCAGAAGTGAGAAAAATTACGGTGAGAATAGTTTTACTGGCAATCCGCCACTTTATCGCAATTAACTTTTTATTTGGTTTCCTTCATTGGGATTTTCATTTCCTATGTGGTATTCGCATATCTTTTAATAAATAGTAAACAAGTCTTCAAATCTCGGTTAGATTTTTTCAACAAACTATCCTAGTCGTTTTTAATTCATATTTTGTGTATTTTGTGGAAACTAAATTAATTGGTGATTTGTTTTCTAGAATTTTGTTTCCATGTAAGTTTCATTTTATAAAATAGTCTTCACATCAAATTTATTTCACTAAAGTATAAGAAAGAATAGACTTTCATGTTTAATAATTATGCTTATAATATTTGGTATGATCTATTAAAAGTTGTTAATGAATTATTCGCATTTGCTTATGCATGCAAACAAGTACACATGCAAGCAAGCAGACATGCTAGCAATTATTTATTATTACAATCATTACTATTAAAAATGTCGTGTAGGTAAAAATGTTGCACGATGCAAAACAAGTTATTTTAAGTATCATAAATAAGAAAATACCAGAAATAGATGCGAATGCAATATCTTGAGGCAAGACATTATCATGATTTTACGTCATGCAAAACTACCTAGGCCGAACATTACTATTTCGGAGTTGGTTGTACTTAAGGAACCACGAAAAGAGACAGAAGAATAATAGTGTTGAAAGCGGATAATGAGAATGCAACTGTAGTTATGAACATCTCTAAGTTTGATACCAAGATCTAAAATTTACTTAGTGACGATAATACTTATACTAAGATAAATTACGATCCAACAGCGATAATTGATCGGACCACGCGCACATTGATAAAGAAATGTTTCCACCGAAAAAAAAAATCCAATAAATGATGATATGGTCATATATTTTCTACGCCCTAAGTAAGTCCAACCTTCTTTATTATACGGCCTAGCCAAAGAACATGAGTATAACACGCCATCATAGCCGATTGTTAATCAAATAGGTTCACCTACGTAAAAAATCGTGAAGTATGTAGCAAAGGTAATACAACTGTTAAATATTCTCACCACCTTACTGACATTTTGTCCCATAATAGATGGAGTGACTTTAGGCAGCTGAGTAGCTTCAACGGTAAATAAGTTTAAATTATTTTGTTAGGTCATTTTAAAATATTAACCTAATAGCGATGTCACTGTTAGGAAATTTGAACAAAGAAAAACGAAATGTTTAAAAGCCCTGTGCTGAAATGGTTCTATGACTTATTCTGATCTCTGTCTACGAGGACCTATAAATGAGACTCGTTGTCTTTTTTAAGGATCTGTTAAGCTATAACTGTTGGTCTTCCACGTAACTAAATTAATATCAACTTTCTGTAATTTTTGCGTCAAGAGTCCTCACAAAATTTCTCCCTTGTACTATTACTAAGAAGGGTATCAGTAAACCATCAAAATGATAAATTCTTTATTAAAATAAATTATCTTACAATTAAAAGATTGCAATCACATCAACAACTCATTCAAATACAAGCAAAATATTGCTTTATTTTAAAAATATATTTTCAAAACTAAACTTTGTTTCGTTGTACTGTTTCCCTGCGCCAGAGCAAACTTTAGTTTTAAATATCTTTTATGGATCATAATGTTTTGTATCTGTATTGAAAAAATAAATCTTTTAATATAAATCTATCTAAATATAAAAAAAATCAATGTTTGCATATTTGTTCCTTATGAGTACCGAAACCATTTTTAATATCTCCATTACAAGTTATGTTTCTAGTGGGTCCGCGTTCTAGTACATCGGCGAGGAACGAACTCGATCCGCTTGGGTGAAAGTGATATCTCAACCGCGGCTAGATCAGATTGTGATAAAACTTTGTTATTGTAAGCATATCAGAGAAGGTTTATATCTATAGTCAGCACAAAAAGTATCAGCGAAACGTGCATTTCAAAATATGCAGCTAATATTAATAAAATTATGCTTCACATATTTACGTAGTTTTTAAAAATAAAGTTTTATCCAACAGCCATGATGCGGCGTGGTTCGATGGCAATAGCTGGCGGCGGCGAGCCTTTGATTGTGGTGGAGGAAAGTGGATCTGAAGATGCAGAGTCGTCGCCACGATCCTGTGCTCCCCCCCGCGGGCTCTCCATCGATCAGGAGTCTCCTCCTGACCCATACCATCTATCTCCGTGGCGTGACAATCGCAAGCATTCGTTGCCTACGCCTTCTTGCACTACTGGCCCTACAGCAAGTCAGGTACATCGCTACTTTTCATGATAACATTTCTTGTTTATTTCTATTTCCTTACCTTATAGAGTTTCGATTGTAATAAAAGAAACTAGACTACAATCTCTTCATTTATTAAGTCCCAACAAGCCCTTACCATTTGTATAGGCGCAAACTAAGGACTGCTCTTCTCGTATAATCATATCAATTTTATCGAATTCATTTCTAAACAAAAGCTCTATAAATCTATTCCACGACTAATGATAGTGTACTTGAGAAATAGATTACTACTTTTCTATATAATAATTAAGGGAAGAAAGGAGCAAGGAGCAAAGGAGAGAGCAGCATTTTTAGACATAAACTTAAATCACAGGTTCCAGGCTCTCAATTTTAATATACAATCTCCACCAGACCGTTTCTGTGTGTATAATTTTGATGCATCACACCCCGTATTTAACTTTACGCTATTATCTGTGTATTTTTTATTCATGTCCTTCATATCCTTTGGCATTAAACATACAAAATAAATGGATTGTATGCTTTCATTATTTACTTGTTAGGTTCGTCGGCTATCGGAGCGAGGGGAAGGTGCTGCCCGTGAAGCTCGAGAAGCCGCCTTCTTAGCAACATTGAGTCAAGCCCCGCCACAGCCTGGCGGCAGACGGTAAGAGACGTACTTGTTTTATTACTTCAGTCGACCAAAACACAGCACTTTGGTAAAACATGCTGTTTCTTACAGGCACTCCGTAGTGACAATATCAAGAGTACCCCAAGCCCTTTTTGGACGTGGACGCCGTGAATCTATAGCAGCTTTTCCAGCCCTGTCTCGTCGAAGGGACTCGGGATCCAAGAAATGTGAGTACCTAAACTAAAATTTAACGTAAGATCTCCAATGTATTTTAAAGATAGGTATAGATTTGTTGTTCTTTAAAATTCACTAAGGGCCTGGTTGCAGGTCCACCAGCAACGGACACGCTTGGCAGTACGCACAATTTGCAATTGGATATCATGGACGATATTGTACAAGCACGCAAAGTTCGCATGCGGCTTTGGAATACATCTAACGAACGCGTGTGCGAGGTGCAACCCCTTGACGAGCGTTCACCTATGAGTGGATCAGTGAGATACACAAATCGCGGACGCCGACATTCGGACTTTGTGGGGGCTCCGTTGCCACCAATACCTGCACGGCGCCGAGCCTCTGAGATGCCTCCTCCCATCCCGCCTCGTACTGGTGCTGGCGTCGTCTGCACAGATACCGACCTCCATCACATGCTCAATGCTCTCACTTCATCCGCCACAGAAATTGATCGTTGTGGCAAACCCGACCCGACCCGCACGAGGCGTCTCGCTGACACACGTTCTAGCAGTTTCGACGCCTCGACACTTCGTGATAAGCCTCCAGATTCCGGTACTGTTTGGTTTACACGCCGACACCAAACTCTTGCCACAAAAAACAAGGAAAATGAAACTAAAAAAGGGAAAGTTACTTTCGCCCCTGATTCAAAACCGGGTCCAGGGGATGTTGCAGCTGTCGTTTGGGATCGCCCATCCGGATCTGTGGTAGATGCCAGCGCGTTGGGAAGTGCCATTGAAGTATTTTTACGGAAAAGTGGAGCTGGGGAAGCTGGTCCCTCTTCGTCAGGAACACTACCGAAAGACACTGCAAAGGCAGGCGAAATTCGCACAAAGGCGCGAGACATTCCAGGGCCAAACCGGCCACCGCCGGGGCGCACCGAGGGCGAGCGTTGGTATATAAGCAGGCCAGAAGAAGAGGAGGTTACAGAGGGCTGCGATGCCTCTCTCTGCTCTTCGATAAAGGACCTCTTTGTGTAGGCGCCGTCGCGCGTTTCAAACTCTTGTAAATTATTATCTATAGTTGTCGGATAAAACTCGTACCTCAGGGTAAACGAGAAGTAGGTGCAAACGCAGAGTACCTATTGTAATTTATGAATCTTTCAATGTGATAGCCTACGCGCTGGCGCCGATCGTCAAGTCGACTACGACCGACGCCTGCTTCGCGTAAAATTATTTTTAGAGTAAACTCTATTTTCATTGTAAATTTTTTGATATTAGCGATCATAATTGACTTATTGTTAGATAGAGAATTATATTTGTGATGCGGGTGCGTTTTCTAAGCCGAATCGGTATCCTAGCGCGCGCCCGTCCCCGCCCCGTCTCGTTCGACAATCTGTGTCTTGTAATCCAGTGTTACCATTAAACAATTAAATTATATCATATAGCAGACATTCTCGTGGAGACGTCGGGAGAAACGTACGCTTAATAGATAAAGATGGCTTTCAGTCGTCTTTTATCAATAAAAGTTTTTATCGATGTTCCCTTGCATTTTCATTTGAAAGTATCCCTACATTTGAATTTTGTCCTTTAACTTTTGTTAGCCAGAAAAGTTTCACCAGAAATGTCAAATAGATATTGTTACCTCTTAAATACTGAAATATTGCTTTCAAAAATTACTAATTGCATATTTAATGCATATTAAAGTCGTTTAAATAATTGTCATTCTTTTTATAATGTCCTTTTATTTTATTTTATTATTAAATTAAATGTAAAAACGACATGAAATGTCATTACAGAAACAAGCGAATTTTGTAACATTACACAATTACGCTTTATTCAAGATAGTTTCTGAAAAGAACAAAATTCTTAAAAAAAAGAAAATTTAATGGAGTGTAAATTGTTTAATATTCCCCTTTGATGCTTCTATAAACGTTTTATCAAAATTACCTAATCTTACTACTTACTCTACGCATATAAGATCAAAGAAACGAGATTTCTTACGATGTAGCAAACCATAACACCTCATGTTAAGAGCATATGCATATTTAAGTTGCCAAATTGATGCTTACAACGCCTAAAGCGAACATGGGGATTTAAAAATTCATCTTGGTATCATTAAGGATCTAAAAGGAAGCTATGTTGATATATTTTTCATGAAAATGGTGTAATATTTTCTGAACTGAATGAATTTCTTTCGTTTACATCGTCGATAGGACACTAATACATAATTAATAATTCAATGTCTTATAGTTACTGTGTTATGGGTATGTAAATAAAAAAAATGTAGATTAATAAGTTTTAAAAAGATTCTGTACCAGCTGTTTCTTCCAACTTCTTTTGCGGGGAATTCAATTTTATCTTTTAATAAAAAACGAATTTTCTTGGTAAGGCTCGATTCTTGTCTCGGGTTGCCCTTGGTCGCGTCGTATCGTAACGCCAAAACACGCTTCGACTACATTTTCGCTCAGCGTTTTTCTTAAATTTTTCCTTTTTGATCGGCTCTTTAAACCCGTAGCTTGATATTTGAACTGTCTATAATCTTCCACATAATTGGGTTATTAAATATAAAACGAGTTTTACTAATCCGACTGGTTACTACAGAGATTAAAGCGTTTAAACAAAAACGAATGGACCAAGAGCCACTGACCAATTTTAGGTGGTCATTTCAAAAGTCACGAAACTTTCTACAGTTAATCCTCCCTACCTACTAAAAATGAAAAGCCACTTCTGGCAGCCCAGTGTGGCCGGGGTAGACTACCCTAAAATTTGAAGGAGGGTAAGAAATAAGTTTTATTTTAGTTAAAGTATCAGTCATAAAATTTTAGGACATTACTTTCGACAGTATTTTGTCTTCATGGGATTTTTGCCAGAGCATTTACATCTATCCTAATTGTTGACAGATCGCTATAATTATTTATAAAATAAAAATCCATTTTTGTCATTTCATCAGTCTTCAAATTTTAACAGAATAAATAAAATAAATAAACAATTAATAGTATACAATGCCAGAACGAAATTCCATCACCAACAGTCTGCCAGAGCGAAAAACTTGTGAGTGCAAATAAGACAGTAATATGGAAACCTGCGGGTTAGAGTGAGAGCGCTACCCCTGGCTTTTCATTTTTAGTAGGTATGGAGGATTAACTGTAGAAAGTTTCGTGACTTTTGAAATGACCACCTAAAATTGGTCACTGGCTCTTCCTCTAGAAATCCGTGGTATAAATAACGTAATTACTTAACAATATAAAACTTCATTTCCCGCCGCTTAAACGTCAAATAAAAATAATAATTAATACATTATATTTAATATTTATACTTCAAATACAGTTTGAACGAATTTTATATAATTTATTAAAGACGTAGGGAGTACTTAGGTTTCTATTTCGATTATACGGTACAGTTATTAACAGAAAGTAATAACAAGTCTTAAAGCGATATACCGTAAAATAATTTCGCGAATATAAGACGAGCTTTTCATTTCATTTCTCAAAGAAAAAACTCAATTTAAAAAAGCAATTCCCTGAAATGCCTCCGCTGACACAAAGGTATTTGCTAAACAAAGAAGGATTTCTATCAGGAGTTTTCTGCTTTTACGGAATAAGTTGCACATTGCTGAGTACAAAGTCTTAAGTACCGACTAAGTACCAATTAGATCGTGACATATTGATGTTTAGAGCAAGATGACACCGTAGGAAGGAATGCAAATGTGATATACTATAACACAATGGTTAAGCATAGGTACACAATTAAAAACTATTTGTTTTTACGATTTCATTATCAAATATTTCATTCATTATCATCAAATATCTACACTGCTACACATTCTTTTCTAACGCATGAAAGCATTATAATTTAAATGGTGTTGTGTGCTACAAAATTTAATATAGTATATTGTTTCAACCATTCCGAAACCGGGTCCTTTATGAAAGTATCTCTCGGCTATCGAAGTTGATGGCACCGTCAATGTCCAATTTTGTAAAATTTGATCTTCTTCCGTAGATAATTTTGAAATAAACAGGAAATGCTTTTATCTTGAACTTTTATTATTAATATCTTTTAGGGAGTCTAAAAGACTTCCCTTTGGCGACTTTTTCATTCTCGTGACTTCTCGGGTATTCTCTGAAAACAAAAAAAAAAAAATAGTCCCGATGTTATCATATGATGCATTTCCCATCGAACAACATTGATTTTACTTATATTTATTTATGAAAGCCTCAATACCAATACAGCTGAAGTAATAAAAGTCAATATTTTATAAAGGAAATAAAATCAATTTAAAAGCATTCGCATGAAAGAGCTATTACCCCTATAATTTTGCGATAAGCCATTAATTTAAATATCAATCAGTATTTATATCGCAACCGTATTCAATATTTGTCTTTGCAAATTGCGATTTTATATGTATAAGGTCAGCTAATTGCAAATTGCGATTTTATATGTATAAGGCTAGATATTATTAGCCGGGTTGCTTAGAAAGTTATTATTTTCATCATATGAAGAAGGGCCGCCACCCTCACCGCCTGCTTCCACTCCAATAAATATAATATGGTATGGAAACTCCTTTTCCACATTTAAGAATGCTTCCGATAGCTTTTTCGAATAAAAGTTGAGATGGAGCGTTTTTCTTTATAGCTCCTAGTAGATTTTGCTGATCATAGGCATAAGGCTGATTGAAAACGTAAAAACATTTTTTGGTTATTCTTTGAAAATTCTTTTATGAGGAATAGTATTCCAAAAAAATTACAACATGTAATAAATATAGCCTGTTTATACTGCAATTTTGGAAATGAATCCTCTAAAATGTAGTTTTGTAACCTTCATGAGCCTATAGATAGACGAGTCAGTTAATTCTGTTACAACTTTTTTTTATTATAATTGCAATACGCTAAAAGATATGGCACTACTAGTGCTGTTCCCGCCCCATCCATTCAACCAATTAGATAGAACTTTGTTATCTGTATAATTTTTTTTTTGAGTTAGGTCTGCCTTAAAATTTAAGTACAAGTCATTTGTCTTTTCCTATGTAGTTCGTACATGCAAAATGTTACTTTGGTAAGTGAAAATATATTTTTTTTTAGTAGAATCCTAGGAGAATGTCATTTATCGTTGCCACCCTATTCTGACGTTTCATTAATACAAAAACCACTTAAAATAATTTCCAAGTCACTCTTTTATGCTCGTGAAAAACCTCAATTACTTTACGAATATCACAATTATTTTTTTGTGAAATCGTTCAGCCGTTTATAAATAAATAAATAATTATTTCTTACATTCACATTAATTAGCCTAGGCCAAAGTAAGCAGTGTAAGGCTTGTGTTATGATTATTAGGGTAACGGAAAGACATAGATATATAATACATAGATATGTAATATTCATAGGAATATTTTAATATGTATGAGAATTTGTACCCATGACTCAGGTACACATTTTCGTATTCATCATACAAATATCTACCCGTCTGATCGATACCGTTGCACCTAACGGTCGTCATGATGATGATGAGCTTACCAACGCTAATTGTTTTTAAATAAAAGTTATAGGCTTACAAATTCTTAAACGATGGCGGTAATGAACAAAATATAGTGTAGTAGAAAAATATTTTTTACTTGACTATGATTTCAAAATAAACATTAGAAGAACTTTACAACCACACTTAACCGATATTTTTTATGTACGACTCCAAAGGCTTTGAGAAACCAATTTAAATTACAACCCAAGATCCCAGGGCCCCCAGACGTTACTTATTTTCTCACAAATAATAGAAATGGGATAAAGTACTAACACAGTACTTGTACATACTTTGAGTGTGTGCATACCTGTTAGCTTAGGTACAGATATAGGTACCAGATGCTAAAGGTAGATAAATACAGTACTCACTTTTCCAAGTCTCAGTGCTGATTTTTACATATATAATATTTAAGAGAATTTTGTTAAAAATAATTATCATTATTACCAGACACTTTCCGTAGAGGTTTACCCTTACCAGGCGCTTTCAAAAATTTGTTATTATCACCCATGCCGATTAGATTTTTTTATAAAACATTTTTTTGTGTCCTCGCGCTCATACACATAGCGACACTTTGTGTGTGTCTGGCCCAATTGGTCTGGTTGCCGACCAAAACTGTTCAAATAGTTTCCTAAGTGTCATGTTTAAAAATGAAGACTCATGCGTGAAAATACATTATTCTTTCTGGAGCTTTAAAACGTCTGGTAGGAGTAAGCGTCGAGGGAAGGTGTTTAATAATTATTGTAATTTATTTAACAAATTTTTCTAAAATATATGTAAAAATCAGCACTGAGACTTTAAGAAAAGTGAGCACTGTATTTATTTACCTATACCATCTGGTACCTATGAATTGGCCATCGCCCCGAACTAACACACTCAAAGTATGTACTAACACTACTTTATCCCGCTTCTATTATTTGTGAGAAAATAAGTAACGTCTGGGGCCCCTGGGATCTTGCTCTATAAGGGGTTAAAATAATAATAGTAGTATCTTTGGAATATTATTCCAATAAAAATCGGATAGAAGATACTTCTGACGATTTTCTAGATTCCGTTCGTATTGCTGACGCTTTATCTATCTTAAGCAGCCTATTCAGCGGTATTAAAGTGCATATTGCTTATGTTTCTCCTAAACTAGCACTTCTTTTACTATTTTAACATTAATTATATATTTTTAAGCGAAGAAGAGTTACAACACGGCATAAATTCTATAAAATATATTTCACAAGGTATTTCATAAGCATAACATATTATTTAAGTAGGCAGACTTAACAACAATTTGAATTTATTTATCAAAATTCTTTTCCAGTGGTAATAACAACTAAGTTATAAAGCTTTAACAGAAACTAGAATATGGTGTAATAATTTTTGTAATAACAATGCCCTCAGATTTGAAAATTGCTCCAGAAATATTAAAAAAATCTTTATGTTTAATTAATCCTAGTAAGACTAATTAATTGTTTAGACTAGCAATGCTGAATTTGAAAGAAGAAACAAGCTGAATATTTGTCAATTCATAGTCTCGAAGTTAAATGGAATATGATAAGGAATAAATAATTCAATACAATAATACGAGTATGTTAAGAGACATTACAGCGAGTGAAAATACTTCTTATGAATAGTTGTGATCCCTTATGACACATTCAGGGTTACCAATTGGAAAAAATAAGTTTAATCGTCCTAAACTTAAAACAAATATGTTAAATAAAGTGCCCGAACTGTGATCTTTACTAAAACATTTCATAAACATCATCATCTCAGCCGAAAGATGTCCACTGCTGGACGAAGGCATTAGTGTTGCGGATCGATAGTGGACTATGGATTATTAATCGATAGTCGATCTAGCAGGACTATCGATCGTGCCTAGAGAAAGAGGATCGTAGCGGCCTCTGCTTCCGGTGTGGCGCATGATGGCACAAAGTGGCCCAATGTCGGAAGGAGCCCAAGTGCTCGGTTTGCGCCGCCACCAGCAGGCGGTCGGCCGACCATGTCATGGGCAGATGAGGCGCGGGCGCAACAGGGGGCGCTCGATCGTAGTATAGTAGTTGTAGTTTGGAACTTGTCAATACCATTGAAGGAATGCAATACTATCGATACTATCGATAGTATTATTGCCCGTAAGTAACAAATTATCGATAATATCGGTACTATCGATTGTATTCGACTATCGATAGTGTGACAATTTGCAATCATATTGCTCACAATTTTAAGGTATAATAGTCAACAATAAGGATATTAGACCAGATAATTTCAAATTATACGTTCAAATTAACGCAAGTAGCACAGATCGGTAATAATGTAAAAGGATTTCTGTTTCATTACATTGTTGTTAAAACACACCCAACACTGTTTTGCAAATTTGAAGGCTATTGATAATATAAAATAATCGATTGTATCGATACTAAAGATAGTATTGTTACTAAGAACATAGATACCATCGATTCCATCGATATTTTCCATAGTTTATAACAGAGACCATGGTTGATCGAATGAACCAGAGATTAAGCTATGTTTCCCAGTGGGGTAGACAGTAACCTCGTTAATTTCAACTCCTCCAAAATACAACCGTGTCTTTTCACGGCAAAAAGGAGTCCCTTTCACCTCACTCTAACTTTCCGAGGTACATCTGTTCCTGTGACCGACAGTCTTGAGCTTCTTAGCATGGAGTTGTCTTCAGACCTCAACTTCGGCTCCAACATCGAGCCCAAGCATAAAAAGCTGGGCGTCTTTAATAAGGTCAAGCGATATTTCTCGCCGGGAGAGCTTTTAACTATCTATAAAGCTTAAGTCCGATCTTACATGCAGTATTGCAGCCACTTCTGGAAAGGCTCAGAAAAATACCAACTTGCTGCTCTGGACATGATTCAGAGCTGAGAAGCTCATCAGTGACAGAAAATGGGTGAAGGGTAAGCTTCACACCTTACCTCACCTCCATAGTTACGTGTCTGTCGGTCTGCTGCATGTGCTCCTCCCTTTTTCCATCGGACATCCAGAAGTACTGCGGGCTACCACCCTTTCTTAATTGTTATTCCTACCTGTCGCACGAAGCGCTTCTCAACATCTTTCATAATGCACACAACAAAGAGTGGAACTCCATCCCTGCGTCTGTATTTCCGTGTACTTATAACCTGTCCGTTTTGAAGGCCACTGTGAATAGGCACCTTCTGGGTTAGCTCGTTCCATCGTAGATTACGTTTTGGCCCCGGGATTGATTGGGATCAAAAGCGAACCCATTCTAAATAAAAAGAATATTTTGATATTTACTAGCAGCAAGACTATCGACTCTATCGATAATACGTTATTTTTCTGATGAAAAAATTGATAGAAATACTATCAATAGTCTGGCAACACTAGAAGGCATCTGCCAGAAATGGGATGACAATCTTTTTTGCAGGTGAATAGAGATCGCAGTAAAATATAATTCGAAAAACTCTGCTGTCTATTTTGTGGTCTATGGAAACCTTCCGTGGTGTGGTGACCATTAAGTGTGGAGAATTGGTGCAATTTTATTCTGCCGTAAACACGGTTTTAATACCAGCGGAAGAGAACCACTTAAATCTATATAATTAAAGAAATCGAAAACGCAACATTGTTATGCAGAATTTCATATCGCATAGTACTCATATCATAAGTTAGAAATTAAACAGAAATGATGAAACATAACACTCCTCACTTCGATCGTCCTCTTACTTTTTCTTATAATTTATAAGATTTCAAAATGGCTTTTAAAATGATGCCTTCCAAAATTATGCAATTTTAATATGTTATGCTAACAGAGATTGCCAAGTGGTTTTTGATCAATCAAATTATCTATTTTGAACTTGTTTGGGCAAGAAGTTGATGTGTGTCTTCAAATTAAAAGCTTCTTCAAAAAGATTTCCATATTTTTAATGTATTTTATACCAATGTATACCAGAGCACGTTGTTGCGTAGTAAGAATTACCTAAATTGTGAGTGCTTATAAAAAAAGGAAAGAAAAGGGTCAATCGAATCGCATTGCGTACACGGGTGCGAACAGAAGTGTTTCCAATATATATGTTTATGTATCTTAACTCTTAGCTTAAACACAACTTCGACATTTAAACAATTTCATAAGTAGGTAGAAAATGTCAATCCCGCTATTACTAGTTCGCATGCTATCAAGCAATATTCAAGTTATTTGAAAGCAATATCTTCCATAACAACTACTTAACTTCAGTGAGAGATAATGGCCTTTAATAGAATAACGCTTCGATTTCTCCCTAATTTAAAAGTTTACGCCTCGGAATGTTAGTCCAAGCTGTCTGTGGCCATAAGTTCATGGACACAGTGACTAGTTTTATCATTTGCTTTAGTGTCAAAAGCTACGTTTAGTCTGTATTTCGATTCCGATAAAACAATACTCCAAATATAAAATAAAATAATAAAAATATCCTTACTTAAAAAGAGCTTGGAAAACTTAACTGAAAAATCTTTTTTGGATATAATAAAAAGATTGAATTATTCTAATATAAGATTTAATTATTCTTATTTTTATATAAAATGTTATATGTACAAATACCAAAAATATAACGTTTTGTTATCTAATACTGGTCTTGATTTTTACTCTAAAAAGAAACTTATTCCAAGATATTTTTAAAGATACACAAAAACGTTACGTCGCAATGTAAAAAATAATTCTTGGTTTGTGCTTTGATGTCAGTAGACGTATTGTTATCGACCAAGTCAACATTAATACACAATGCATAAAAATGAAATAGAAAAAGAAATGTATAACTGAAAGAAGAGTAATGCTTAATTTAATGCTAATGTAACAGAATTAATGTTCAAATGCGTATCAAAGTTATGAGAATTCTTTCAAATCTGTTTCTACAAGTGGGACGCTTGACGATAAAGATCAGAGAATAACCTCGAACATTTTTTCCTTTAGATTAAAATACTTTATCTGTTAGGTAGAGAAAAACAATTAAGTTCAAAGAAAGATAAATATAATTAAATGGAAAAACTTACCAAGAAAACGGATAAAACACAGAGCAATAAATGACAGGCAAGGACACGTGATAGAAAAAAATTAGTATATTAAAGTTTCAGAGATAAATAGAATTTATTGCAGCCTGCTAGTATATACAGTTAACAGTTAAGCGTGATAATTCAGAAGCTAAGATATATTACGGTCTAGGAGTAAAATTAAAATATTTACAGCTTTATATTTTGTCTTTTTTATCGAATCCATACCATTCGCTATCAGGGCGACTACGAAAACTATTAAGTTACCGAGATATTAATAAAACCATAAAACCCGTAGGTACAATTGACAGCATATTAAGCCTCTATGTATTTACATAGGCTTTTAGTCTTACCATCTGCCACTCTAGTAGAGATAAAACACATTGAGAATGTAAATCTCGATTTTTTGCCGACCGTATGTTCAAAATACTCAGTTGAACTCAGTTCGTTTATGTTGTATAACAGCATTATCTCATTAATTAATGATATCAAATTATATAATTTTGAACTCCGAAAGATCCAAAACAAATGTTTCCGTTTAATGATGTAGATTTAAAATTAAATTATTTAATTTTATATTTTTTATTGCTTACTTATTTAAAATTTTAACTGCTAAGTTTTCTATAATCAAACATAATTATCAACTTGTCTTAAGTGTCAGGAGAAATTATATCATTATTGATATCTTTTTATCATTTTAGTATCAGGTTAAATAATATTGGCTTTACGATTAATTTTCCCTTACGTTTTTCTTATTAACATTATTTTTATTATATAGTTTGCCTCACCTCCAAAATCCTTATTGTAGTAGTATGTTCACGTTCACTCCGTTACTAACTTGAGTTCATCCTTCAAAAGTTAAATCAAACCATTATAAAGTGGTTTTATCAACTATAATCCCTTTTCTATCGCCAATTCAATTTCATCCCGTAAAATATACATCAAAGTTATTTCAGGTTTCCAATGTGCGTAACGTGCGGCAAGAAAACAAGTCTTTATGTGACAGACAACAATTTGTTTACTCTCTGAAAATTGTAGCACAAAAAAATGTATAAGGATCATTATTTAATACCTACAAATGTGTTGCCATCCAACTTTATGAGTTTTTTTATACGAAAGATGAATTCATCAATTACATTAATAATAAAACTTACGTAAGCAGCAACAGTGACACATTAAACTATAGTTCACCTTGATCAAAATACTTATAAACAAATTTAGCCAATTTTTTAATCTGTCATTAGCCTATATTATAAATATGAATATTATATATATAGCTATAAAAATGGTTAGGTAGTACATTTTTTTGCAAACAATTTTCGTTTTAATTATTTAAAATCATAAAAAATACCTTGTTAATATATATTCTTTGTTTTTATAAATACAAGTGGAATCCGTTTTAGATTTGTAAAGAGGTTTCCACTCTTAGCAATGTACAACCTAATTCAATAACATTTCGCCAACGGCAAATGGGCTTCTGTAATATTGTAAAGGACAGGTTTTACGTAAATTTCTTTACTACTTGATACCCTTGTATTTCCCTTCAAAATGTATATATTTTCTAAAAGCTAAAAATTATAAAAATATTTAGTAACTGGATCTTTGTGGGTCGCTCATACTAAAGCCTGGTTAATACGTACTGAAGTTTAAAAATGGATTGTGAGTATATATAAAGGTATATAAATGTGGAAACGTGACTTGTCTTATTTGAATTAATTTTTAGTCATGTCTAAATTTCTGAGTTGATTTTTGTTAGTTTCTTTGACCTTGTTTCTCATCATATTCGAAGTGGAAGTTTTAATTAAAAGTAGAAAGGGAAATTTTCATTACCCTTTTAACAAATTGCTACTGCCGTTTCAAGAAATTTAATGAAATGAACACGACTATTACTGGTAGGAATATTTATAGCAGCGGGAGGAGGCTTTTTTAAGTAGAACATATTATAAAGATATTTTTAAAAATTTTCGCTTGTACGCTAAACAAGGCTTAATAAAAAGGTTTTTTTAGCGACTTCCAAAAATTTAAATGGCTTTAAGGATCGGCAGCGTGATATATTAAATATACCACATAATGCAACTTAATTTAGACGACCGTTTGGTGCAACAGTAGCGATCCTGCCTTTAGCATCGACGGTCTTGGGTTCGAATCCCGGAAGGGGCAGATGTTTGTGTGATGGATACGAACATTTGTACCTGAGTCATGGGTATTTATATATATTTCTATTAATATTACATATCTATGCATCGTATATGTATGTCTATCCGTTACCCTAGTATCCACAACACAAGCATTACAGCCAACAGTGCTTACTTTGGGCTAGGCTAATTGGTGTGAATGTAAGAAATATTATAATTATTATTAATTGGAGCGGAGCGAGCGAAACGAGCGAAGCTCCCATGGATCAGCTTCAATGGCGCAACGTCTGTTACGCCATAACTTCCCGAGTTCTTAACCGATTTTAATATTTTTTGTGTGGAAACGAATCAACAGGTTTAGGACCAGATTGTGAGGGAGCCCGAATTTTGAAATTCGCAAAAATTCCCATCGAAACAAAAAATATTTTTTTTTAGGTATTATGCTCCGCTCGGGTATATGGTGCCAGCGTAGCTTTATGCTTAACGACTGCATCGCTTAGTACCTATATAGTAAGTTTGACCTCAATGTGTAAACAATCAATTAGAGTTACTTATTAAACTAGAAATTCAAAATCATGGAAAGATGGTAAAAATTTCAAAAAAAATCTCATTTTGTGATATCAAATATCAATGATAATTAATTCAGAACAACAATTAAACATCGATTTCTACTACATAATATAATACCCTAATTTTAAAAATGCGAAACCACATTGTGCTTTAGACTTATTTATATTATTTTTTGTATTCACAATACCATATTTCTCTTAATGCCATAGCTCTTAGTAAGGAGTAAGGTAGCTCGGAGATGTGGTTGATTTTAAAGGCGTATTTTAAATTTCATATGACACCGATGGTCACGGCCACATCATCAGTGGGTTCTAATCCACCAATCTACACTGGGACCGCATTTTCACCGCGATTTCACCCATAGAGTTGGAATGTGGCTTAGCTTTGAGGACATTATTATGCTAACGATTATTAAGTAAGCATATAATATCTCCATCTTATCTTTATCTCCAAATCTTCAGTAAATAAATTTACACCGCGCCGTTCTATCGCCTAACCAAACGATCATAGCAAAATCTATTTACTGAGTCATCGTCAAATCTAAAAACAGAAATAAAGTTATACATAGTCCAATACATCTACAGCGAGTTTATTATAAAAGACCAAGCTTATGTTATGAAGGTTGTGTAGTAAGTTATGTAGTAATATCCAATAAATAATTGGGAGTTACACCAAAGAACACCACGGTTTACTTAATACGATATTTACACAAGCGAACGCGGAATACGTGAGTCGTACATTCCTCTCTTATTAAAGAGCCTTCTTTGCATTTGCGAATCAAGAAGCAAATAATAAATAGGACGTCCTATAAAAATTTCCAATACCGTTCGTTTAGCTTTCTCGTTCCAATAAGACTTCCTCGAGTCTAGCGGATATATTGGAAGTAGGGTTGCCACTTACAATAAAAGCAAAGAGCCTTATTAACAAGAAAAGCTACATCAGTGAATCTATTTCTTGTGCTACATATATAATTTCATTCCGAATCTTGTTATCCAAAAAACCGTCACGCATAGCTGTCTCTTAAAGAGTCCGTTAGACTACTAAATCATCACTGGTAAAATACGTTATACGGAGACATTACTTTTCCTTCCCTGGCGGTTTCCCCACTAAGTTCAATTCTCAGTTGTAGAGACAAATAAAGAAGTTTTTGAAGTCAACAGACAGTTTGTCCCATGTAAATGTATTCAATAAGTTCGAGGGCCGCTACCATCACTTATTGACATTAGATTTGACTTTCGTTTTGTCCGTGTTTATATTAAATCCTGAAACACGATTCCAAAGATGTCGCCAAAATGAGTTTATCATTAGGAAAATGAGAGTTTGTGTGTGATAAATTCATCATTGATAATAATATTACAGGGATTGAGATTATGGCTTTACTATACTGGCGTTTTCTACCTCATAAGACTTATCTCATTATTGGTTTTAATATCACCCAGGATCCAATCAAATCATTTTCAAAAGTTACCAAGATTTTAAAATTAATAGGGCGGATTACAAAGTTTGAGACCTATATAATCAAGAAAACAAATTAAAGTAAACATTTTTTATGTAAGTAATCTCTGCTTGCTTTATGCATTTCTTAAAAGAAGATTCTTCTAGGTCTTCTTAAAAGTGATTTGACCTGGTTTCAATTAGATTTTTGACTAATTAGGTGTTATTTAGATTTAAAAAAAGGTAAAAGTCTGATGGTTCCATATCAAGAGGATAAGCTGGATTGAGCAGCGATTTGTAACCACAATCACACATTTGAGCAATGAATTCAACAGACGTTTTAACGTAAGCATTATCGTGATAAAAAACATTTTCTTTTTTAGTAATCTGAGGCATTTCTCACAACGAAATCAAAGGATTTCGTCACGTAGAGACGTAAAGTGATGCAATAATACTTCAGGTTTCTTGTTTTGCTTTTAGAAGGGTGTACTCCATAATGAAACCCTTACCATCCTTAGCCACTTGTCAGTTGGCTACCGCGCGCCGCACTCCTCTCAATAGTCCCAATGCTGCGCGAATTGTGAAAAATAACGTCGGCCGTCTTACTCTTAAATTCTCGCTAAATAATGAAGTTAGGACCAAACAAAAAATACTACCGTAAAACTGATTAAATAAAGAATCCACCACAGATGACTTGGATCTCTGTAACTCAAAAATTAATCGTTATTTCAAAAAAACAACTGACCACGCTGAAATTTTAATATTGTAGCAATTGCTACCAGGGACTGTCGGGGTGTTGACTGTCGGTAGCAAGTGCTACCGTGGACTGGTAAGTGGATAAAAAACTGACATCATCATCACCTTTTCAGCTGACAAAATTGTCTTTGCTTTCTTTGGTGTCGGTTCACCATAGGTTTTTTCCATTGCTTAGATTTTTCTATGATTCTGGAGTATAGTGATATATCCAGGTTTCATCCATTGTAACAAATCTGTGAAAAATTCTTCCTCAAACATCTCACACCAGTCGCGAAGAATTCTTTTTTTGTTCAACTGAAAGCAATCTGGGGACCCACCAAGCAGAAACTTTATTAAATCCAAGTTTATTGAATTGAGTTTTGTGTGGGATTTCTCCCTGATAGTCTATCTCCTGTCTGTTGCCCAATATTTTTAATTTTTCTACTGAAGAATTGGCAATGATTTTTATAGCATTAGATGAAGAAAATTCTATAATAAAAAAAAAAGACTTTTACATCCTACATAGCAAAAAAGAGGGAAGGAAAACGAATCTTTATAAGGAGCTATTAGATAGTGAAAGCTAATTTTATACCTATTTTTCTTCACTTTCAGACTTCACTGAGCTGTATTATATATACCTACATTTTATAGCTCTCCAGGTACCGGATATTATAATATATAATAATAATAATATAATTATAAAATAATCATCAGTATTAAATAATCATCATAACTAAAATAATATTAATCACTATCTCCTTCTCCTTAGTATTTAAGTATTCAGGATTCCCGAAGTTGTATAGGGCTAGGTGCAACAACAAATTCAATTAGTTTTTTGGAATTCATGATTGCGTCATCGATGAAAGGCGCCCAAAACAAAACAATTCACAACACTACGACGTCAGGGAAGGTAATGCGCATACGCGGCGGGATTTCGGACAAGGCGGGGCGTGCAGAACGGGGCAATATTCACCGCCAACGATTTTTCTTCTCATGCCGTCCCAGTCCGTCCGTGTTTCGTGGTACCAATATTTCTTTGCTATTATTTTGCATACAAAGCTGTCAATAAATCGTCTCATTCCCGTTCACACAAGAAAAAACACTTCACGTATGCTGAGACCTTTAAAGTATTTATGTGTGAGGCTGCGACCTTTTCGATCTATCCTCGTATCTAGAGATTATATAGCCCTAAAAATTAACAATTTATTAGTTATTAAAAGACACTGAATTATTTTAGTAAAGCAAAATGTAGTGTATCTTAGCATATATCATATCAAAAATTAACTGATGCAGTCTATGTTAGTCTCTAAATCAAATACCAGTAGTACCATTGCCCAAAGCACAACCAGACCGGTGTGTGCTATGCCTAGCACTGAGTGCAATTAAACGACCAAATCTGGGGGACAAATATACTGAATGTAATTTCAATTCAAGAGGGCTATAACACAACCAAACTACTTATATAAAAAACAAAAAGAAACCAAAGCGTGATACAGAAAGGCACAACGCCATCTGTTGTTACTTTTGAACAATACCTAAACATTTTAAAATAAACTATGCGTCTCGAATAATAACCTCCCTGATTTAACAAAAAGTTTATATAAGACGATATGTTTGCAGATGATAGATCTTGTTTAAAGCTGGTAGAGACAAATTGTGTTTTGACAATGTAAAAAGTCTCTAAAGAAGTGCACTGGTTTACTATTACTTAATAAGGTATAACTCGAACAAGACTGTATAAAAATAACTTTACCTTACGTGAAGCAAGTCAGTACGCCAATAAATGTAAACGTTGAAGCAGTCGAACTTCTTCACTTCACTAAGTCTTTAAGCATTACTTTAGACTCGAGGCTGCAATGGGATCCTCGTCGGCAGACTTAGTTCCGTGGCATATGTTGTTAAAATAAGGATAATGACTGATACTGAAACAGCAAAAATGGGTTTATTTAATTTATTTATGTACTGTTATTCCGCAACCGTACGGACCAGCTGCCAATGCCAATAATAAATATACCTATTTATTCCATAAAAAAGAGCCACCATAACACATACAATTTAAAATCCACAGATTTCCTTCTACGACTATTTAAGGAATTAAAATTCTAACACCTGCTCCCAATATATGAATGTAAAAAATACGTATGTAAAGAAATATTATGGCGCTTTGATAAACAAGAGTGGTGTTCATACAATTAATACCAGAAACAAGAATAAATATGTTGTTACAAGATTCTGGCTTCAAAAACAAAAGAGTTGTTTGTGGATAAAGGTATTCATTGTGCCTGAACTACCTGGTGAAAGGTTAAAAGAATACCTACTTTAAAAATACACTCATATAGAAAGTCTTACAATATCGAGTGGAAATATTAGCCTTGTTTTTTTGACGGTACTAATAGTACCTAAGCTTTTCTTATACGTCTTTGCAGTACAAGAAAAGTTTTCGTTATTTATCATATAATTAAAGTGAGAAAAAAACAATTGCTGTCGACTTTCTTGTGCTTTTTCTCGGTACATGTCTCCCTAAGTAGGTCTTGCGAAGACATGGCGTGGATGTTGACAATACACAGATTGTAATATATGACCATCTAATATTTCTTATATACAAAAAACAATTGCCGTGCCTAATTATCACAAAAATTCGAAAAGTTGGATTGTGATAAAATTTCGGTTAGGTACTTAGTTGTATGCATGTCAGAGAAGTTATATATACAGTCAGTAAAAAAAGAACCTTGCAAATCACTAAGGGCACTATATTAACCTTTAATAATCTATAATCTAAGAACACATTTGTGTGTTTGTCCGTCCGCTCTTTTTCCATTGTATACGCGTTACCATAGCAACGTGTTACCGGGTCAGCTAGTCTATAATCTAAGAACACAAATTTGTTGTTTGTGTGTTTGTCTATCCGCTCTTTTTCCCGCTCTTTTTCCATTGTATACGCGTTACCATAGCAACGCGTTACCGGGTCAGCTAGTATTTTAAATTAAAATAATAGACGCATGGTTGCAAAAATATTAATTGACGGTAGATAACCCTATCTCTACGTCGTATGACACGAAACACGTTCCGCAATGTCCACAAGAGAAAGATATATGTAGCAACAACCTGTGGCAGGTTTAGGTACATAATAGCTCTACGTGACATTTTAACGTTAAGATCGCAAACTACCAGACAGTCACGTATACTTAACAAGCTATAGCCAAAGCATAGGAGACATAAATAACATTTAAGAGTCGATATGTAACGAAGAGACATAATCTTTCCACCTTATACGCTCAAAAGAAACCTCTTTATACTGTAGACTCCTCGGCTGCGTCGGTTGGTTAGGCTTCCAATTTATCGCTGGCAATATACAGTCCTGTTTACGTAGATATATTAAAGTAGCGGGCGAAATTATTTTGTCTCTCGCGTGGTGGATATCGAGTCATAAATAGATTATCTTCCATCTTGATGGACGTGCCGGTAGAGTAACGATATTAACAAGTGGATCACTCCTTTTAAATATAATAATTTAGGACAGTCGAAATATCACATAACAGACGTAACATAAAAAATCACACCACACCACAGTATAATGAAAGTAAATTCATTGAAAATGTATTTATTTTATTTTTAACACTCACAATGGAATATTTCCTTAAAAGATTTATATAGCCGTATTTTCTACATCTTTATTGAACACTAGCTGATCCGGCCACGCGTTGCTGTGTTATGAATTTTAAAAAAAAGCTATCCTATCTCTTCAGTTGGACCAAGTTACACATAAATACCAACTTTCATCAATATCGGTTGAGTTTGTGAAGAGTTCACTGGGAACATACATTGTGACACTGGATTTTTATATATTAAGATGAAGCTCGCTCTCGGACCTCCCGCCTTTTTATACCCTACCGCCGCGACCCGTGTCGAGCGCGGCAACCGTTAAACAAAAATAATCCTTATAGCATGATTCAGTATTCACGTGCGACGGCGCGATGGCTTATTTCATGTATAAGTTTGATGTTTCTATACCGATTTCTTTGATTCTTTTTTCATTGAATAGTTAATAATGTTAACTTTTTTAAATTAGGGATGAGTGAGAGTATTATAAACGTAAGAGTAAACAAATATAATCAGAATGCTCCGAACTGCTAAGCTATCAGGAGTTACACGTGTTATTGTGAGTCAACCATAAAAGATAGATATGCTGTTGCGGGATATTTTTTAGACAAATTTATTTAGAATATTTCCGTCATACATGATTTCTATGTAACTTTAAGCATTAAGGCTGCACACGCGACGGAAGCTTAAAAAATGGAGTAACTTCTCCCGTTTTCCCAAAATTTCCCTTTACTACTCTGCTCCTATTGATTGTAGCGTGATGAGAAGTATACTACAACCTGCCCAGGAGTATGAAGAATAATTGTACCAAGTTTTGTTAAAATCCGTTGAGTAGTTTTTGTTTCTATAAGAAACAGACAGACATACAAAAAATTTACTGATTGCATTTTTGGCATCAGTATCGATCACTAATCACCCCCTGATAGTTATTATGAAAATATATTTCATGTACAGAATTGACCTCTCTACAGATTTATTATAAGTATAGATAGATAAATATTCCTACTTATATTATAAATATGACGTTTGGATGTGTCTTTGTTTAAATATTTGTTACTCACGCACGCGTTAAATCACGCAACGATTTTGGTAAAAGAATTTGGATGCAATTTGATACACAGATAGTTCATAACCTAGATTATAACATAATACTTTTATCCCGGAAAATTTAATTGGCAAGCGCGATAATGACTTTCTGTGACAAATCTAACACACCACGGATCGCAAACAAAAAGATAATATAAAAAATAGTCGTAATCATTTTTAGGCAAAAAACTCTGTTGAATATAGGTATTCTTTTTAAAAGTTAAGTTCTTTAGCTACACCTAGCATTAAACTAAAAGTGTTTCCTAAAAGTGAATGAGAATAATGTGACACACTCATAATGATACAATTTTGTAACTTAAATTATGAAAACTGAATAGTAATTTATAGGTGATCATAAGTAGGCATAATGACAAATTGAGAATTAATTGAATTTGAATGTTTCTTTATTTATGACTCAATTAAACTGAAACAACAAACAATCAGATTCGGAATATATTATGATAATCAGAAAGGTTGGCAGCCGAAAGCTATTCACATTAATATCATGTATGAACAACCCGAACGACTTTTCCACAGCCTCCTAGTTTAATAAAGAAGAGTTCATTTTTCTATCTTATCGTATGCGAAAGGAATTTCCTTGTATAACATTATATCCTCAACTAATTTCATATTAAATTATAAGGATTTGTCGAAGTATGCGAAATTATGAGTTATTGTAAGTTTATTTAGGTATGTAATCATAAAACTTTGTTTTTGGAGCTTTTATCAGAACGTCGTTCAAATGAGTGGGTCTAATAACTGGTCCAATATTCCTTTCGATTAATTATAGTTATATAAAGAAAGAAGAAAGAAAGAAAGAAATATTTTATTGTTCGTAGGAAAACAGACAATTATAACGTTTAAAATAAGAACAATTGTGCTTAAAATAAATAAATTAACACCTACTATCAACCAGGACCCTGCCTCAGCATAGGCCACTGCGAGCAGAGATCCACCGCAGCAGCGCTGATATTCTGGCAGGGCCTGAATGAATGACGCCTTACAAATAATATTTATATCAATAGGACCTATAGTTAAGACCAATTGACAACAAACAATAGAACACCGGTGACAAAGTAATCAAATGTATGTTGCATAAAGAAATCTGTTCGTTGACTTTCATCTTAAACCCACTTTATTTTGTTTTTATTAATTGCGCGTATGTATTTTTCTATTAAGTATTCTGCCATTCTGCTTAACAAAGCACAACTTGTGAAAATAAAGACATTAGAATCAGCTTCCTACTGTAGGTTATACCGTACCTACCGTATTTCGGCAGTGCTCTATATTGTAACTGTATTGATCCTTAAAGTTATTATGACTCGAAGGTAACCGCCTTCATCGCCTAGGGCGTGTACGAAGCTCCGTAACTCAATAACGACTGTGGGATCACTGATACGGTGTAACATATAAGATGTTTGTAACATAAAAAAGCAATTTATTGTCACTTTAGAAAGTTTTACAATAAGCTAATCAGAACGATTCTATGGTTCATAGTAGATATTTGATAAATTAAATTCGCACGTTATACGTGTATGAAGAAATGATTGGATTTTCTTGAAAATAAGTGCTTTTTACACTTTATCCATTATTTCCTTTCGCTGTAACAGTTGTTTATGTTTTGAAAAACTATTGTCACAGCGATCGTACTTTAATTATTTAAAAATAATGTGTTGTTCCTTGGAAAAGCACGTAAAAAAAACTTTCTGTGACCCACCAAACACAATGTGAGTAAAAACGCGGTCGAAAGCTAGTATAAAAAAATTGCGTGACTATCGATATCGTGAACGGGTTGTTTACGGTCACAAATTTTACTTGCGCAGCGCCGCGCCGCCGTCAATGTTATAACTATCGTTGTCGTTATCGTCGAGCTAGAACTCACAGCCATTGTTTACTAGTGTAGCGACGTCCAAATTGTAACTGTCTATGTCGTGAGCTAGACCCCAATCACAGTGTTTACTTGCGCAGCGCCAGACACTGTTGACTTCGTGTACTAACCTACAGTTACAATGTTTACTTACGCAGTGACAAGTATGCTGTAACTATCGATATCGTGAACGGGTTGTTTACGGTCACAAATTTTACTTGCGCAGCGCCGCGCCGCCGTCAATGTTATAACTATCGTTGTCGTTATCGTCGAGCTAGAACTCACAGCCATAGTGTTTACTAGTGTAGCGACGTCCAAATTGTAACTGTCTATGTCGTGAGCTAGACCCCAATCACAGTGTTTACTTGCGCAGCGCCAGACACTGTTGACTTCGTGTACTAACCTACAGTTACAATGTTTACTTACGCAGTGACAAGTATGCTGTAACTTTCGATGTCGTGAGCTGGTCCCCATAGTCATAAAGACACAGTGTTTACTTGTGCAGTGCGAGAAACTGTTGAAATCGTAAACTAACCCACAGTCACAATATTTACTAGGGCAGCGACTACGATGTTGTAATAGTCGATGTCGTGAGTTTAACCCCACAGTCAGACTGTTTCGTTATCCAACCCCATCTACGTTGTGGGTGTCGTTGACGTGAAGTTCTGCTTCACATCAGTTATAGTATATTGGATTTTTTTCTTAGCTTTCAGAACAAATAAGTTATCTCCTTGACCCTAAAACACTAAAGCAGCATTTGTTGTTAACCGCCTTATAATGTCTCACGCGTTAAGTATAATTTAAATAATTTACATCAACAATATTATGTCAAGTCTAATATGATTTATTCTATAAATTGGTAACTCAGAAATAATTTAACCGAAACTCGTCCCGGACTTTATAATCCATTTACTTGTCGTATAATTGCAAAACGGCAAAAGCGGTAAGCAGTCTTAATTTAAGCAGAGCACAGTTTAGTCGGTTTTATTATAGGCAATTTAGATTTGTTCGCAAGCTAAGGTAATTCCGATGAAATGTTAGAAGCGTTTTCCTATTCACTGCATTTTATGGGAGGCTAAGCCATTAGCTTGAAACTTTACGCTAAATAAGGATTCAATTGAAAGAATACGCGACGGCACTTTTCTATTAGTTTACTTCTTGTTTCATTGTTAAATAATGTCCCATTCTTATACGAGGAAAGTAGGTAGATAACAATGGTTCATTTTACATTCTGTGAACAGGAATACTAAACATTAAAATAATCTAGTTTACGTGCATGGAATATTGGGTTTGATGTCCGTTATGAAGGACTTCATTTAATAATCTTTCGTTTATAGTTACGTTGTATAGCTACGTAGTGTCTTGAGAACTTTTCTTGTCTTGAGAAAATATAGCTTGATACCCGTGACCCAAGTCTAAATGATATGCCGAGTGATGGGACAATATTGATGTAAGCGATCATAATTATCGAATGCATTTGGCATTTTTTTAAATAAAAATATGCTCTCTTACGCACCAAAAGAAATTATCAAGGCAAAAGTTTTAAAAGTTTTGCAAAAGACATTAAAATAACACCACTTTTACCGGAATTAAGAGGCGTTTTATTTTGGTTTTTTTAATATTTAACCGTTGTTTCAAAGTTTGAAATATAAAAATGTTTATGTTCATTGCTTTTACTTATCATCGAAATAATCATTTTTCGAGTCACTGGAGAAATTATAAATATTTATTGAATCTTGATCGCTTATATTGTCAAACTAAACTTTTCTCTCTCTCTCTTCATGCTGATTTTTCTAGTTCTTTTGACCATTTATGTCCAATTTTCTAGCGTTCTAGTAACATACTTCATTTGTATCAATTAATAATGTAATAGCGTGACCAAGAAATTTTTTTTTTTATTTATATGCAATTCAAAATATTCATTTGATAGTTTCGAAAATATAGAAATGTGTTGAAAATCATTAGTTTCACATTTTTTATGTTTAAGAAAAATATTTAAAAGGATGTAAAAAATAAAATGTGTGCTAGTTCTTGAGTTTGAAAATACATAAAAACAGAGACATTTAAATTCGACCCAGATCATTTCAACTGCAATGGTGGTGGTGGTGATTTCATGCAAAATGTATATCTTCGGAGTTCGAGACTTACAAATGCCTACTAATCTTAATAGTTGTTTCTTCAACATCGTTGCGTCTGCCTCTACTACTTTGTTTTCCAGCCATGAGATCAATTGATCTTTACGATCACTCATCGTTGGCGCTCCATCTTTTTGAACAGAGTGGCATGAAGCGTTGTCTGTGATGATGACATGCTGCTCAGTCATGTTGTAAGAAGAATTAAAAACCATTTTCACAAATTTTCATACGTTGTTACAGACTTGAACACAAATAATATAATCAATTCGATACAAAACCTGAGCAAATCCCAGCATGAGCATTTATAATTTTTTGCCTTTGGGCACTTTATTGGTGGACTCGCCAGTACCGTCACTACGATTTAAAAACGGTGTGGTCTGCGTTAAGCTTTGTTTCATTGAGTAAAACATCTTAGTCCCAGTTCGAAATATTTTTGAATTTGCGTTAAAAATCTGGGTGAAAGCAATGTCCGTGCATTCCTTAAAAAATATCTCTTTTTATATCGAAATCTCATTTTCTTTACAATTTGGGATAAAGACAATGACTTCACATTTATAAAATTTATGTTTTTCCCTGGGAATACTCAAGTTACCTGTTTGGTAAGACCGTAAAAAACTTTAAAATCGATTGACTTACATTTATCGATTGATTCCATCCCTCGCAATATTGTTATTCTAAATAACTTTTAAAGTACGTTACCGTTTTAATTTTATAAATGCTAATAAAGGGCAATTTGAAAGTTAGTAATGTTATAAGTGTAAATAATTTAATATGTAAAAATGAAAATTGTTGACGTTCTATGATATTTTTCATTCAATTCAAAATTCATATTGTCGAATTCAATGACTTATATCACAGGTATCAAGCTATATTTTCTCAAGTATAGTTCCATGATTAAGCCTAAAAATTTAACCTTTGACCAATTAAGAATATAAAAATTGTAGAAAATAATTTGTGTCTCTCGTGATCTGATTAAACTGATGTGAATTATCAAATAAATTCCGTCTGTGAGATCTACCAAATAAACAGTTATTATTTGTTCGAGTTACTAAACTAACATAATTTGAAAATTCATTTGTTTTATTGCAGCGTCTGGAACCTTCCGACTCTAAAAATTTACTATGGTTTTTTAATTTTTATCTTTTGGTAATCTTCTATCAATCATTATTTGTACATACACACACACTATATATATGTGTGTGTGGAAATTATATTTATGTACAAACACTTTTTAAAAAAGTTATTTTTGTCTTATTTTTACGTTGTACGATAATCGGTACAATCTTGTATGTTTTATTGAAAATTCCCATATTACACCGACTCTCACTTCAACGATTCGAGTTTATAATCACAGTGAAACTGTAGAGAGAATACTGGCATTAAGCCCATTTCTGATTTCCAGTTTCTATATAGTAACGGTCATACCGTTGATACCGTAACGAAGGAGTACTACTGTATTAGCGCAATGGTTTGTAATACATTTAAAGAATTTTTACACATCATAAATTACTAAACGCAAGAAGAAACTAGAATTGAACAATCAAGACACAGATATAAAATACGTGTGTAAAAAACAACTACGTCTCCGAGCCCTCAGATGGGATTCGAACCCACGACCTTTCGCTATCCGGGCGACTGCTCTGACCGCTGAGCTACCGAGACGCTGGCAAACGTGTCGAATTTTACAAACGTATTTCAACTTCTACTATGAGCTAGTATCGTTCCACCAATGTTGAACGCAAACTACCTTCCTAGGCCCTACGCCCTACCTAGGGCTCGGAGACGTAGTTGTTTTTTACACACGTATTTTATATCTTATCGAAATATTGCATTGTGAATGCAAAAAATTAAATTAAAAACATAATCAAGACACAGTTAAAAACAATTTTGGTCCAATTAATATTTCGACTCTAATTTTTAGAGCTGTAACTTAAACTAGCTTTAAATATTTTTTTTATAATATTAAAATATTCTTTGCTCAATAAATAACCACTCGTTTAAGTTTGAATTCGAATTCCCAAATAAACCTTTAAATAAGTTTGTTTCTAACACTCAATACAAATCACCAAGTTCGAATCAAACAATAAATTATGAATTGTTTCGAATTGTATTCAAGCTGATTATAAAATAACAGTCCAATTTTAACGTTTCCCCTTTATCTCGAACTTCCACAAACTGAAGATCTTATCGACTTTACGACCATTCAAGTAGATTTCGATTAAAAATTTAAAGGTTTTAACTATGAAAAAGAAATAAGGTATTTCATTTTATTAAATCGATATAGTAAAAGTTTCTTAACCACTTGCTAAGTATGTATCGACATTAATGTTTTGTTACCGTTTTAAGTAACAAAACATTAATGTCGATATATTCTTAGAGGAAGTTTCACAATTGTAAGGTAATGAATTTTCTTTGTAATGTAACCATACAAATATTATTTTAAATTGTTTATTTTTAATAATAATTTACTTACATTTAAAAATGCAGTTTATTTAAAAAAAAACATATGATAACTAAGAAAATAAGTCAAAACTCAGATATCTAAATAAATAAGGATAAATAAGGGAACACTTAAAACTATCTAGAACTACACATAATTCTAATATTTACTTAATTTTTTGAAGTTTAATGCTATTGTTTTTTCAGAATAAAGAGTTGCGGAAATATCCAGTATTGAATACTAAGGCAAATAAATAATGAAGTAGGTATTATACATAGAAACCTGTTTTAGGCAAGTTGAAATAGATAATGTGATAGTTTTTTATAGCTATAAAAAGGTCAAAAACGCACCTTCGAAAAGTTATTTGGTCATTGTCATTAAAATCTCTCCGTAAGTAAGCGATTTCTGGTAATCCTTAGACAAATAGCACACTTTCTATTTTATCGCTTCATGCCTATTCGTTTGAACGCAAATCTCGTACTTAAAACTAAGTAATAAATTATAAAATTAATTACTTTCTCGCTGAGCGATATAAATAAGCCCAAAATTTGGGATATCGAACTGAAACTCGTCTATAAAACGGGCAAAGTTTTTTGTGTCTAATTGAAGGAAGAATTTCGAAACAAAAATGTTTGCGAATCTTTAAACGTTACTAAATAAAAGGTTATTAATTAAAACGTTATTAAGATACTTTGCTTAGATGTACAATAAGTGCTTATGATATTGAAAAGACCTATGAAAACTTTGTTTCTGAGAAAGAGAAAAAAATTATCATCTTTAGCTAAATATGTATAAATCAACCGTCGTGCATTAGTCACGCAAAAACTTAAAAATAAACGAGGAAGTTGCGAGGAAACTTGGATAAGTTGTTGTAAGTATATCAAAGATTTTTAAGATCGGTAAAAGTAGCGTTGCTAATCACGCCGAGCTTAACTGGTATAATATAACAAATTTCCTTTCATCAGGTTTAAACTTTTTGGCGTTAAGACCGTTAATGGCGCATCATGCTTCATACGACTTTTAAGTATAAATACATACTTTTAAAATAAGAAAAGTGATTTTTATTAAAAATTCACACTTAAAGTAGTTACAAAAGTCTAAAAGTTAGTAGATTTTTTTTGAATAATATGATTACGATATTAATTAATTCAATTAACATAGTAACAAAAAAAATTTTAATTTTTTAAATACATATTTCTTTTTAATTTTATTTGTTTTTTTACTTATTTAGTCTTAACTTATGTAATACAGTCAAAATTCTATAGGGCGTTCATTTAAATTGATTACTCTGATCTGATAAATATGCTGAATTAGAAATTTATTAATTGAATAAATTATACCCAATTATTGCATACAGTCAGACAGTAAATTATTTGATACTAATATTGTGATATCTTTTGTATACCATATTTTAAGTAATTAAAAATAATTATGATTTTTAAAATGTTTTCTTCTTACTAGTTTGATTAACGTTTTTTTATTTTTTTGTATTTGAACTCGAAAGTGTATATTTGTAAAGTCGTGTGTGTAGTATTCTACATGACAAAATATATTTGAAACAAATTATCACGAACTACATTTTTCTGCTGGCCAGTTACAGCCAGTACATATCTACATAAATACAAATATCTAATTCTTGTAAATAATCCGCTATAATCATAAAACCATGATAAACCAAAAAGTTGCTCTCTTTGCAATCTACACTACTTTACATTTGAGTTTTTTTTTTTGTAGAATATAGAAGAACTTTTAACGTTGTCATAAAAACTCATATTCGCAATAAACGATTTTGGATTTTTTATTCCAATATAATTAGGGCCGTCTGTTGCCCCAGGGCCTCCACACGTCCAAATCTGAGCCTAGGCTTGTGACTAAGCTAACATTATATAATGCCCTTTGTTTCCCAACAATAAACAAAAAAGCAAATCCTAAGCTCCAATTCTGAACTAAAAGACGGCCTGTCTTCAAATCCGTTAAGCTCTGTTACTTTTGCTTCCAACTATTTCTAAATGGTTTTAGCCTTATACAATAGAGCTAAATCTTGCTGAAAAACTCTGTCTGAATGATTCAATAAAGTGTTATTCAGTGCTTTTACAGTACCTACAAGACACAACATTTTTTCTAGTATTAAGCCCTTAATTGTTTGGAATCTTATAATTCCAATTACTGTTGGTCACGATATATTCACCTGTAGCAAATTTTTGCGTGATAAACATGCTTTCGTTGTAGAATTTCTATTGCAATATTTAATGTAATGGAACGCAATGAGCCACGTCTACAGCGAAAAGAAAGAAACTATATCTTTTAACCTTCTACCTTTCACCCAGTTGAAGTCTCAGCTACTCTCTTCTCAGCCACTTTCCCATTATCAAAACTTGTCAGAGTTCATATCTGCTCCGCAATTTTTTGTTGTCTTGGTCAAGGATATTCTTTCATTCGCTGATATCGCGCAAAGAACTTTCTCCTACGACCAGGCTTTCTCTACTTAGCAAATTTCTCTTTATTAAAAGTTGTCGGAGTTTATATCTGATTAGCATTTTTTTGTTGTCTTGGCTAAAGAATACTTCCATTATATGATATCTCGCAAAGGGATTTCTTCTACGAACAGGCTTTCTGTACTCAGCAACTTTCCCATCATTAAAAGTTGCCGAAGCTCATACCTGCTCAACATTTTTTGTTGTCTTGGCTAAGGATATTCTTCCATTCTTCGATATTGCGCAAAAAGCTTTCTCCTACAACCTGTTTTTCTCTACTCAGCAACTTTCTCATTACTATACGTCATCAGAGCCCATATCTAAGGCATGAGCTTAAGGATATGTCCCAGATAAGTCAATTAAAGCTATTTGATAATATACATAACCTTACGTTGAAACATGATCTGGTTTCAACTTCTTCGTGTTCTCGCTCTGAATCCAGAGCATTTCCGTCATGCATTTTAGACCCAAATTTCAAATACTTCAATGCATTAAAGTGTTCTGTAAGTATTACAGAGACTCGCATCGCATTCATTTATATATACTTAATCTTTTAATAGTAATAGTATACGACTTTCTTAAAAAATATATATAATAATATCAAACATCATCGCACACATTGTTCTGAACCCAAGTTATGTAGCTAAATCACTTGTGTTATGGAACTTTATTTACTTGAACAAAGCTTAAACTATTAGTTAGATTAGGCTACATACACTGTTTACTTCAATAATGTACGTCGTAATTCAAAACTACTGTAGTATTACAATCTTTGAGAGAGAACTCTCAAAAAACTATTATAAAAGAAATACAGACCATCTCAACAAAATTATTCAATGTCACGAGTTTCCTGTGATTTTATTTGAAACTAGCTGACCCGGCCACACGTTGCTGTGGCTCAGCTATTATATGTTAAATGATATATAGCCTTCTTCGATAAATGGGCTATCTAACACTGAAAGATTTTTTTAAATCGGACCAGTAGTTCCTGAGGTTGGCGCGTTCAAGCAAACAAACTCTTCAGCTTTATAATATTAGTATAGATATGTAATGTTCGGAATCAAACAACTTGTACGATGGCACGAAACTTTATTTTACTATGTTGCAGTAAGTTAATACAATCCCCAAAAGCACTTGTCCTTTAAAGGTCCGACTCATTCGATGGCTCAAATAGCATTGTCCGTCGAGGCATTGCAATCACCCCAGGTGCCTTCCCTACCCCTGTTCTTTGATTATGTCTTAGGAACGGGGGCACGCGATGCAATGGCGCGAACGGTTATTAGTCATATCAAATACTATTATATGATTAAAGATCCATTACATGAAATCTATTCTATTGATTATAATTGATTAGTATCATTAATAATTGATAAATATATACAAATACATATTTGCAACCTATTCTAATAATAATTATAAAAGTAACTTAACAGTAATGAAAACTCATATTGGCAATAATGTTGATTACAAATTAGTTTAATTGTATAGGAAAATGAAATGTTTCCTTCAATTGCAGAAAATTAATAAATACCTATTGAGAAAAAATCCTCATAATATAAAACATCAACACGAATCTTTTTCCTTCGTAATGTGCAGAAATAACAAATACGTACAACCGTGACGAGGGTCAAGTGTTCCATCACTCTGAACTAGGCACAGGTGGTTGGCAAGTGACTTTGTAAACATAAACGGTACACAACTCTATCAAAGTGATTAATGGTACAGCAGCAGTTACAATGAGAACCGCAAATCAAACTCGTATCCATGTCGATAAATAAATGAATAAGATTAATATTTATAAAAAACAAAATTTTACTAATCGTGTCAGGCCAAATGATTGTCAATCATTTACATGTATCAAGATAATAAAATAGGCCCTTTATGTTATATACTATGACGCTCCCGAATAACCTTGCGAACCCTTTTTGAAAGCTTGGCATTTAATCCAACTTTTCGTAAGAACAATGATGATAGAATGATATGATTGCGTTGAGTTAGAAGTTTGAGATTTTTTTCACAAGAGACCGTCATCAACCTAAATATTTTATCAATTTAAACTTTATTCTTTTACTCTTTCCCTTCAAAGTGTTTGACATAAAGATAAACATCGAAGTGGTGCTATTAGGGTTCCTTTTGATGTACGGGGCTCTAAAAACTTATTTAAATATTTGAACTTTCTTTTCGGTAAATTTGACTGTACTATTTTCACCTATTACTTTTTATTTTACTTTATTATTTTATTTGACATTTTTGGTTTTATATTTACAGTTCTGTACGTTAAATTGCATACTAAAATACTTTATGACATAGATTTAGTATTTTATGATTTGAACTTGAGATTCCCAATTTTAAAGCCACTCCGACACATAGGTCGTCATAGGTGCTATAATAATTGGATCTTGCCATTGATGTAAACTCTCTACTACCACCTAGACTGACTTAGTCTAATAATAAGACCGACTTACAAGTAAGTAGTTGGTCTGCTTTATATTAGCATATCGTTATGACTAGGTCCTTATGGCAACCTACTAATAAATCTATTTCGACGAATCAGATACAGCCATCTAATCGAATTTCTTATAGTGCAAACCTAATTTTAAGCAATTTACTTCTACACTTGTTGTTAGGCTCATTACTTACACATGTGTACACTTACACTTACAGTCTTTCCTGACGGTTTCGATGCGCGCTTTGACTGAAGTCGTAACTCATACGGTCCTATCCTCGCGCTCCTACTCGCCACGCTACCGCTGTGCGTAACGTTAACTTCTTAGGGGGTGGTGTACCCTTTTTGTGCCATTGCATCGATTCCTGTATGGACTCAGGTTCGAAGTGATGAACCCAGGTTTCATCTCCGGTAACAATCTTCTCCAAAATTAGGCTAGGTTCGTCGCCACACAGTTCCAAAAACTGCTTACACGCGTCCACTCACTGTTGCTTTTGAAGCGGGGAGTAAGCATTCTTGGTATCCAATGGCTACCATCCATCTTGCACTGACTTTAGTCATGCCAAGATAAACGTGTCAATTTCTCAAAAATTATGGTATCTGACACTCCAACTAATACAGATACAGTTTCTTTTTTAGGCGAGCATCTTCTAATATTAATTTTTCGAGTTTTTCGATAATGTTTGACGTGATGGCCTCAATCAGGGCAGGAATCGTCTTCAATTGACTCTCGACCTTGTTTAAACAAACCATGCCACTTGTAAATCATAGTTTTGCCAGGGCAGAGTTCACTATAAACGGCTTCCATTTGTCTAATTATAGTCTGAGCTGACTTTCCTTGCTTTGTCCGTAACTTTATCACAGACAGAACAATTTTTTCCATTGTTGCGATTTTCCGATTTGACTTGTTTGAAGGGTGATAACTCGTAAACAAATGACGTCATAGACTTGTAATTTCACTTATATACCTATGATGAATCCCAAACTAGCGAGGTCTACAGTGAGAATTTTTTACACCGCCCCTTCCCCTTCATTCTGCGAACTTTTGGACCTCCCCTCATATCTGTAAGGCATCTTGATACTTTAAGACACACTGAATATATTTTTTTTATATCAATACAGTAAATCTCACATGGGTTATCTACATAACAATATAACTAGTTGAAAATAGTGTTTGTCAACAAGTTAAATCACTAGTTGACTATAGAATTAACAACACTTGATTTAATAATAAACTATTTTAAATTTAATTTTGAAAATGAGAAAAGATTAATGAATATTGGATATGGCAACGACAATCTCAGTGTCGGAGAGACCGAGATTAAATAAAACGAGAAATAAATGTCCTCTTGCCCATTCACAAAAAAATTGTTTAGCTTATTCTCATACCTTATCTACATATCTCAAACTACATATAAATACTATTTCAATAACCAAAGTAAAATCGATGTGAAAATCTGGGACTGATTTTTACAAAGATTTTCCAAGTCAAGATTTTTCAAGTTGGTTGGCATTTAAAGAGACCATTAAAAGTTTCAGTACCGTCAGTTACAGGTATAAGAACTACAACTGGTAATAAAATTATTGGAACAACATCAATTATACCTACTCATTATTTTTTCTGGTACTAACGAACGATTACTGTTATTTTAAATGCAAATGGATTAAACATAAATCAATGTTAAAATTTTCTGGATTTTATCACATCCACGGCCTCCTTTTTCAGTTAAGACCCAATTTAATTCTCACCAATAACTACCAACAGGTAACTATAAGGTAACTATCCGATGGATCAAAGTCCATAGTGAATCACAAGGCAACAAAGCAGCTGACACGGAGTTGGCACGGAGTCCAGTACCTATCGTCCCTATTCCAATCAGCTGGTTCAGTAACAGAATCCGTGGAACTCTCTGGTGATGTGTAGACAAACTAAACTCATGCTGATCCGGGTGGAAGCTCGAATCTTGAGATCCCTTTTACAGCTCAGCAGACCAGATCTACGCCTGGTAACAGGCGCCATTACTGGCCATGGCAATTTTAACAGGCACCTCTTTTTCTTAAGTATCGCCGACAGCCTTCTTTGCAGAGCATGCATGGAAGCGGAAGAAACAGCAACCCATGTCATAATAAAATGTCAAGGAGTGGCCCACTACCGAGCGAAACATCTCGGCTCACTGGACAGTCTCCGGGTAGCTCTCACCAAAGTGAAGGCGCTTGGAGTGTTCCAGGCGGAGCCATCCCTGGTATAAAAAGCAAACATCTACCAAACGCAAAGTATACGCTTAAGTCGTCGAGTTGCGGATACCGCCCGTATTGGATGAAGTAGGATTCTTTATTCTTTATTTCTTTAGCACAGTCACATGGTATAAAGCTGACAACATTTGATTTAAAAGTACATGTGACACCCTGCAAGGGTGTTGGCAGAATGAGTGACTTATATACTATAACGAATTCTTATAAAATTATTTTCATACATTTCATTAAAACTAATATTGCTATAAAATTAATCATTAATAACATACAATAATAAAGTAAAATAACAATTTGAAAATTAAGATAAATTCATTCTTAATATTAAATTTCATAACACATTAATGTAGGTAGTTAATAAGATTTTAGTTAAATTTATCTTCAAAAAATTCTGTGATTTTATAGTAACATTTATTAACTAATAAGTTTTTGAGTTGCGCTTCGAAATATTTTGCTTTTTTTATACATTTCAAGTCAGTGGGTAAGTGGTTGTATATTTTTATTAACATTGAATGGGGAGCAGATGCGTATAATTTCAATTTAGAGAATGGTAGTTTTAATTTGTTCTGATATCTATTATTTCTTCTTATTTCTTTTCGTGGAGAATACAGATCAAAATGCTTCATTGTAAACTTACAAGCTTCAAATATGTATAAGCAAGTGATAGTCAGTACCCTGAGTTTAATAAAATAAGGTCTACAAGATTGCATTTGGTCTATATTGCATATTATTCTTATAAACCTTTTCTGTAGGACGAAGATATCCTGGATATCTGTGCAGTTTCCCCATAGGATAATTCCATAGGACAGTAGCGAGTGCGCATAAGCATAATAAGCTGCAAGTGCAATGTTTTGGTTGGTAGCTCGTTTCAATTGACTAATGGCGTAAATCAAGGTTGATAATTTATTTGCTAACTTTTGTATATGCTTTTTCCAAGTGATATGAGATTCGATCTCTATACCCAATAAAGTCGCAGAATCTACAGTTTCTATATGTGTTGAGTTATAGTCGTACTTCAGTTCTAAAGGCACTTTCTGGTATGGTTTAAATTGAAGTATTTTCGTTTTTGTAAGATTCAATTGTAAATTGTTTTTGTCTAGCCAGTTAGTTATATTTTTAAATAGTAGGTTTAATTCATTTTTTAATGTGTATATATCTGTACAAGTTAACATTACCGAGACGTCATCCGCATACGAAACACTATAGTGCCCTATTTGTGTAGGCAAGTCATTGATGTACACAAGAAACAGGATACAGCCCAGTACACTCCCCTGAGGAATGGAACCCAAAACTGTAGCCTGTTCCGATCTTATATTTTCAGTTCTTCCAGTATTAAAGTTAGTATGCTCTATTTCGACGTATTGTGAGCGATTTTTTAGGTAAGAAGTCAACCATTCATGAGCAACTCCTCTTATGCCTAGCCCATACAATTTTTCTAGTAGTAACTTATGGTTTACCCTGTCGTACGCCTTGCTCATATCAAGCAGAACACCGATAGCATATTTTTTATTATTGATTGCATCCAAAATTTTTTGTATATATTTGTAGATAGCTAAAGTTGTAGATTTGTGCTTCTGGAATCCGTGTTGACTATCGTGTAATATTTTAAATTTTTCAAAGAAGGCGTAAAGTCTGTTTGCCATAGCAGTTTCGAAAATTTTTGCAAAGGTGGACAATAAGGCTATAGGTCGATAATTAACGGGGTTTGTCTTGTCACCCTTTTTATGGATTGGTCTAACTAATGATATTTTCAGGGCATCAGGGAAGCTACCTTCTCTAAAAGATTGGTTTATTAGTTGAGTCAAAGGAACGTTTAACTCTTCAATACATGATTTAATCAAGCTTGAAGGAACTTCATCGATGCCATAACTACTTTTAACTTTAAGTTTTTTTATAATTTTGCTTATTTCTTTGGTATCGACTTCTCTCAAGTAGAGGGAGTTAGGAGAAGAGTTTGGTGCCTTAATGTTAACGCAGCTTCCATTGCATGTATTATTTATTTCTATAAAGTAAGTATTGAATATATTTGCTATTAGTTTTGCGTTATTAATTATTGTTTTATTTTGTTTTAAAACTATATTTTGTTTGATGTTCGGACGCTTTTGATTAGTTTCTTTTTTAATTATTTGCCACATAGAACGGCTTTTGTTTATCGAATTCATAAATAGTTTAATGTTATTTAATTTCTTTGACATAATGAAAGCTTTTTTTAAAGTTTTACTGTAAGTTTTGTAGTAGGTGTTTATAGTTTTATCTTTAGTCTGCATTTTTAATAATTTTAATAGACGTTTATTTTTACAAGATATTTTTAGTCCGACAGTAATGTGCTTTCTGATTTTTTTACATGATGATTTTATTATTATTTTAGGAATACATTTATTTAGTGTTTGAAGAATTTTTGAGTTAAATGCATCGTAATTTTTGTTTATATTATTTTTGTGGATAAGAATTTCAGTCCAATTTATATTTTGTAGTGCTTTTTTGAATTTATTCATATTATTTTTATTAAATACTCGTTTCTCTGTGGTAAATTGTTTTTGGGGTACTATGCTTATTGGCGTGGTAAAAAGAACTCCTCTATGATCAGAGAAACCACATTCTTTCACTTTTAAAGAGTTCTCATGAGTTGAGAAATTAGTGAACAGTAGATCGACACATGAAGAACCCGTGGGGGTTATTCTCGTGGGTTCTTTTACTAACTGGTTAAAATTACACGTTAACATTAAGTTTTCAAGAACCGTCTTTGTGGTGTTGTTAGTAAGGAAGTCCACATTAAAATCACCGCCTATCACAATCGATTTTGTTTTATCTTTCAATGATAATAATTTGAGAAGGCTCTCTATTTTGCTTATAAATATGTCCTTATTTTTTTTACTATTAGGCCAGTACAAATTAATAATTAATAGATTAGCGCCAATTATCTCAACCGCACTTATCTCAAAAATCCTTTCTATTGATAAATTTTCTATATCCTCCCTTGGTCTTGATTCTACATTTTCTTTGACTAGGATACATACTCCTCCTCCTTCAGTTAACTTTTGAGTTTCACGGCAGTAGTTGGACATTATTTGGAAGCCATCTAAATGGAAAATCTTAAGTTTTTCTTTATTTAGCCATGTTTCAGTCATACAGACGGCTTGTAGATATTTATTTTCATCGAGAAACTCTTCGAGTAAATGTTTCTTATTATTGATGCTTTGCATATTCTGATAGAGGATACAAATTTTGTTCTCGAAAGTTGAAGATTTTGTTGTTGTAGCTGGTTGGTCGTTTTTGATCGCTTTTGTCATACGTATTGGACTGACTGGCATAGGTAATTTCATCCGGCTTCACCGTCGTACTACTATTAGGATTTTCATAGTTTATTAATGACGCTCTACCGTCTATGAAAAGCTTGTTATTCCTGATTACTGCGTGTTTTCCCTCTTTTCTTGCATTCACCAGCGCTTCTTTTAGTTTTCTTTTTTCTTTTAACGTCGTAGGATTTAGGTATTCACTTACACCCAAGCCTACTTCATTAAAGTACTTGTAATTATTTAATATGAACTTTCTTAATCTTTTACTTGATAACTCAATTTTAAGTGGATTTCGATGTCCCCTTTTTCCTATGTATGTCACATCTTCTATGTATTGTTGTATATTTATATTTAATATGTCATGGCATATATGTGAGACTTTCTCGATCAGTTCGTCATCTGTTTCTCTGTAATTTGAGGTTAAACCATGTAGCACGAAGTGTCTGCCATAGTCTTCTAATTTTTCAACGGATTTTATGTTATGTAATCCCTGTTTAATTTTTAGGTTTTCTTCCTGTAATTTAGTACATTCTGATGTTAAAAATGTTATTTTCTGTTCAAGATCATTTATTTTTTCCTCGACACTATTGTATTTTAATTGGATAATTTCTATACTTTGTTTCAATTCTGTGCTGAGTTTAGTAAGTGTATTTTCTATTTCTGTGTGGATAGTTGTTTGTATTACTTGCAAGATGGACTCATTGTTCTGGCGAAGACTTCGCTGTAAAAAATCATTGATTTGGTATACGAGCGTTTGGTCTATGTCCTTTAGTATCTGAGTAGATGTGGGCATCTTTTTGTCTGAAACGGACTCAGATGAGTCATCCAGTGATATTGTATCTCCCTGAACTAAAGACATTGAGTCGTCAGGTACTGGTGATATAGCGCGACGTCTAATTTGTTTATTTATCACGCTATTTTGTTTGTAGCTAGAGTTGTAGTCCATTTCTTCACAATTTTGTCTTACTGGTGTATTAGTGTTATCTAGTTTAGGAGTTTTTGAATTACAGAGAGGACATTTCCAACGTTTTTTATGTTCAGTAGTCATTGTATTTATAAATCTTTTCTCGGGTACGTTTGCACATTCGATATCATATGCTTCATCGCAAACACAGCATATCATGAAGTATCTGTCCTGTATTCGCTGTCGGCAACCGGCACAAACCCGCTCTTTACTCGCCATCTCACATAGAATAACCAAAAACAAACTTTTCTAAAATAACAACTGTTTTTATTCTAATTCCTTTACCAATTTGTGATGGTTTGCCTGGGCGGATTCACTCTTATGCACAGAATATTATTCTTTTTTAATAAAAAAAAATATTGAAAAAAAAAAAAAAAAAAAAAAAAAAAAAAAAAAAAAAAAAAAAAAACACCTATTGTCGATTCATTGATTTGAACACACGGTTTTAAGTTGGAGACGTACCATGAATGGCGCTGCACCGAGTGATCTATAAGTTGAGTGACAAAATCTTTGTTCTTATCGGGCGCAGCTTGTAGTAACAAAGCAATACGTCATCTTTTGTTCAAATGGCCTTGCGTACAATGACTCAGCTTACTCTCAGCTCGGCTATTTTTGGTCGGTTGGGTTTATAAATTTTGAATTTGATTTCACTATAACTTCACAGTCACTGCATGAATCACGACACTGTTTTCACCATTTAAAAGGAAATTAGTTGATTTTTAAGATGATATTTAGATCAATACATTTCTTGTATGTTTTACTAGCGAAAAAGATTTTACACTTGAGAGCAACGAGAAACGTGTCTTTACTGGAGTAATGTTCGAACTTATATTTGATGTAATATGTATGGATGTAATATGTATGAATAGGATGGGATGTTGATGTAATATGTATCATCACTGAATAAAAGTCGCCAAACTATAAACTCTTGAAAACGAAAAGGTCACCTAAGTAAAGATCCAATTTGATTGTTAATACATGAAATGCTTACTATAATGGCTTATACTCAATATTTTTTAAACTAATGAGAAATAATGTTAAAGTTCAAAACGCTTGAGAAAGAAGAATTTCTTCTATGTATCAATGTTTTGTTAGTATGCTAAAATTCAGAGATAAAACATCACTATGGCTTCTCGAATCATCCCCATCAACGTTTTTCGTAGTTTTTCAGTTTTTTTTTTCATATTTTTGAGAAACCTTGATTTACAAGACATTATTGGTTTTAATTATTTTTTATGCATTTTCAATGCGATCTTATAAAATAAATTATTATAATAGAAAAATACTAGAAAAAATCGACTCGGGTCACAAGTAAATTCTCAGGCGGGAATCGAACCCGCAACCTTTGGAAATCCGGTCCAATGCTCTTTGGATGAGTGTTCACAAGGCTCGGTAGCTCAATCGGGAGAGCATTGGACCGGATTTCCAAAGGTTTCGGGTTCGATTCCCGCCTGAGAATTTACTTGTGACCCGAGTCGATTTTTTCTAGTATTTTTCTATTATAATAATTTATCTTATAAGATCGCATTGAAAATGCATAAAAAATAATTAAAACTAAATGGCTGTTTCATCTTAATCGATTGCTCAAAACATTTGTAAAAATGTTTCTTTCGAATACGAGAGGATGTTCCTCTCATTGATGAAACAACGCTGGCCTGCAGCGTTAAATAAGAAAGGTACTAGAAAATTTGGATGAGTGTTCACAAGGCTCGGTAGCTCAATTGGGAGAGCATTGGACCGGATTTCCAAAGGTTGCGGGTTCGATTCCCGCCTGAGAATTTACTTGTGACCCGAGTCGAGTTTTTTCTAGTATTTTTCTATTATAATAATTTATCTTATAAGATCGCATTGAAAATGCATAAAAAATAATTAAAACTAAATGGCTGTTTCATCTTAATCGATTGCTCAAAACATTTGTAAAAATGTTTCTTTCGAATACGAGAGGATGTTCCTCTCATTGATGAAACAACGCTGGCCTGCAGCGTTAAATAAGAAAGGTACTAGAAAATTTGGATGAGTGTTCACAAGGCTCGGTAGCTCAATTGGGAGAGCATTGGACCGGATTTCCAAAGGTTGCGGGTTCGATTCCCGCCTGAGAATTTACTTGTGACCCGAGTCGATTTTTTCTAGTATTTTTCTATTATAATAATTTACATTATTGGTTACTTATTAAAATAAGCACTTCACTTTTTTAATTGAGGTGAATACTATACCTTCTATAAATAAAAAAAATTACCTCACTCTTTTTACCCTGCATTCTAAATTCACAAAATAATTAAGAATTATTTAGTAAGAAAGTCAAAAAAGAAATTTTTTCGAACTATTTCAAACACAACAAAATTTTATCAGCAATTTGCTTTTTTAGGTTATTGGAACTATTTTTACTGAAACATACTTAAATTTGACCTAAAGCGTAATTTATCTATAAAAACTTATTAAAAGAGATGAGATGCAGTAAAAGGTTATTATGATTGCTTCTTTTGTTTATTGTGTTTATAAAAAGTGTTCAAAATTCCGACCATCGTACTAAAAGCAAAGTCTACATCAACTCAAAAATATTTTTCTCTAAGTATTATGAATGCTATTTATCTTTTTTATTGTTTCTAATATGTTTCTTATTTCTTGGGCATTAATGCTCAAGAATTACTTGTAGTAACCCCAGATGAAGAAATCGATTACATTCAAGTCATGGGAATGTTATGGCCACACTAAGGGCCCACCTTGATCGATCCACTTTTCTTTTTTTCCGCCCTTAGCGATCTGGGCACCCTCCAGACGCGGGGGAGGGAGGTGGTGAATCCATTATGGATACATCGACCGGCCCGAGAGGTTATGTCTGACTGTACTGACTAAACACCACCTTGTAAGTGCAATAGCCTAGGAAGGCTGTATAGGCTTCATCAAAGCGACCGCCTCAGGGGAACCCGCGGCGACGCAGATCCACTTTTCTCCAAACCTTCATTAAATATTCTCTAACGACCCTGGCATAATTAATAATTGAAAATTAATTTTCGTCGTGTTAATAAGTTTACATTTATTTATATTTATTGTCATCCAGAAGAAATTATATAACTAGAATTTTTCAACAATAAGTCAATGGCATAGCTGGATAAGAGTAAAAAATTCCGTAAGCCAAAAGTTTTATCAAATATTTGATAAATAATATATAAGAATATATAAGAATGAGATACCATATGTGGGTAATTCGTCCAAAAATGCTTCACAAATGAACACGACCGTATGTGACCTACACACATCGCTATAAATAGACTGCCATGACAGCTGTCTCTATTATCATTGACAAGGATCGAAATATAGCAAAAATACACTTCCTCTTTATTCTAATATTAGTGACGTCACAGGTTGCCTGTCGTTTCCAATATCTGTCAATACGTTAATCTGTCAATTTTTTTATTTTTATTTTGAGGATTATTGATACCTATTCAGAATTCCTAGACAGGTCATGTATTCAGGTCCTTATAACTCAATTATCAATTTGAACCTTGGATTCGTCATCACAGGAAACATGATTATAATATCAATGTTTTTAAAAGATATAATGTAATACCAGAACAACAAAAATAAACAAAAGTTTCTGTTTGAAATAAACGTTTAAAATGATCCTTTTAATCCTTGATGTCCTCGTTTCTGTTATCACCCACATCCTTAATACATCTATTAGAACGAGCACCTTTCCTAATTCCTGGAAAAACGCACATGTTATTCCACTTCCCAAAAAATCTAAACCCACGATGCTTACAGACTTCCGACCTATTTCCATCCTTCCTTTTCTCTCCAAAGTCCTGGAAAAGTTGATCCACCGCCAACTTACTGATCACATGGATTCAAATCAGCTCCTCAACCCCTATCAGTCTGGTTTTCGTAAAGGCCATAGTACTTCTACTGCATTAGTTAAGATTACTGATGACATTCGCCGGGGGATGGATAATCAACAGCTCACAGTACTAACATTACTAGATTTTAGTAACGCATTTAACTCTGTTGATTTTGACAATCTTCTTGGTGTTTTACGTTCTTTAAACATATCTCCAGTTGCAATTGATTGGTTTCGAAGTTACCTGCTAGGGCGACGGCAGCGAGTTCGCACTGGAGAATCCTTCTCTGAGTGGAGCGATATCAATGCCGGTGTTCCTCAGGGTGGCGTCTTATCTCCACTTCTTTTTTCGATTTTTATTAATTCTATCACACAATCGATTTCTAGTTCCTACCACCTCTACGCGGATGACTTACAAATATATATACAGGCGCCCCTTACAGAGCTACCACACGCAATAGCAGTCACCAATTCAGATTTAGCACAAATCAGCACCTGGAGTAAATCCTTTGGTCTGGCGGTTAATCGAGCTAAAACGCAGTGCATAATAATCGGTAGTCCTCATTACGTTTCGAGGATAGATTTTGGGCAACTTCCCGCAGTGTTTTTTGGCGGTGCTGTTATCCATTACTCGAAAACTGTCAAGAACCTCGGTATTATTTTTGACCAGCATTTGTCCTGGAGACCACAGGTAGATGAATTGCGGAAAAAGGTATTTGCTGCGTACGGCTCGCTTAATCGGCTCCGTAATTTTCTGCCTATTAGGACAAAAACTAATCTAGCACAATCTCTACTTTTATCAATTATTGACTACGCTGACCGTTCCGTTCTAAACTGAACCGGCTCCCTATTTGCCGGCGCAGGGACTTACATGTTCTTTCACTCCTTTATTCCATACTTTTTTTGCCATTCTCTCCACCCTACCTAAAAACTTGTTTCTCCTTTCGCTCCTCAACCTCGCAGTGTAGTTTGCGTTCGGCAACCAACCTTTCCCTGGAAGTTCCACGGCCCTCTACCGACTTCTTTTCCTATTCCTTTACTGTTTACGCTGTCCGTTTATGGAACTCACTACCAGAGGTTATCAGAAAGGCTCAAACTCTTGGATCCTTTCGCGACAAAATTAAAAGTTACTTCCTTTCCTCTAATATTTATTGACTCTATTTTATCTATATTTCTTTCTTATCTTATTATTAATATATGCACCATTACCTTTAAAAAATATATATTTCCTTTCCTTTTTTTCCTCTCAATATGCGCACCCACTTCATCATTATCCTTTTATATTTATTTATTCTTTTCACCCAAGGTTGCCTGGAAGAGATTGCTGTTTAGCAATAAGGTCGCCTGTCTGTATACTTTTCTTTGTTATTTTATTTCTATGTATTCTATCTGTGTGTGCAATAAAGCGTAATTTATTATTATTATTATTAAACGTTATTGGAGATCCCATGGATCAGCTTCAATGGCGCAATGTCTGTTACGCCATAACTTCCCGAGTTCTTAACCGATTTTAATATTTTTTGTGTGGAATCGAATCAACAGGCTTAGGACCAGATTGGTCGAATTTTGAAATTCGCAAAAATTCCCATCGAAACAAAAACAAAATCTTTTTTAGGTATACGCTCCGCTCCAATATATGGTGCTAGCGTAGCTTTATGCTTAGCGACTGCATCGCCTAGTAATTTTGTTCTTGGTAGGCTGGTACTAGAATAATTATATATATTCTGTGACGCCATCTTTTTAAATGTTAACTTATGAAGCAAAAAGGTCAGTCGATCACAGGCGACCGCTGGCAGCTACCTCGGATAAAGAATTAGCCTAGCTGTTCAAAGGGAGAACTCTGCGAAACGAAATTTAAGATGAATTATATTTTAGTTCAGTTTCATAGTTGTGTCTTTTATAATATATCCGCTTTAACATTAGAAATAAATAACTTATGAAGTAAGTATTTAACTACATTTCGTTTATGGTACTACTCAAACGTATTACTTAGTTCCAAACGAAACAAAGTTTTTACTATTGATAGTTAATAACGGGTAGGTAAACAATGAACTACATAAAAAGCCATGATACTATAGCAAATTATTGTCACTTGGATTCTAAATTGGCAGGATGGCTATAGTTGAACCAACTAGCCGTCAGACAGACAACAATGTAAAAAAGCTTACTTGTAACTGTATACGTAACAGTGTCTGTTTAAATTTTGGCATTTATTTTGAATTGACAGTGGGTTGGTGGAGATAAAAGATAAAGATAATAGATTTTTATTTTTTTCTTTTTTTAGGAGCTTTGATTGATATCGAACATGTTAGCTCCATCTTAACCTAATCTTGTTCACTAAATCAGCTTAAGGCTATTAATTGCAAAGCTGACAATAGCTTTAGCTGCATCTGAGAATGGCTAAGATAATAGATAAAATGGCTTTTTATTCAATTTATAATGCGTGTATTTAACTTCAAAGTTATACGTCGGGAGACCTCGTACCGACAAGAAGCCGTAAGAAACTCGGCAAGGACTGTTTTATCGGAGGCTGTCACCCTTTTGTATTATGTGTTACAATACATTGTAAAAATGCATCAAAGAAAAACGTTTATTATACTACTAAAACGTATAAAAAATGTACTATTACAATGAACGCATTTTATACAGTACTGTCATGATCATTTAAAAGACAATCATGAGCCTGTATGGAGACGAGACTTAATATTTTAATTACCTTAACAAGACGTATATTGTTGTTATAGCAAAAAAATAATAAACCACATAATACAATTATATAAACAAAATAAAGGGACAGTATACTTTTATATTACACAAACCGTGACGTCGGCGCCATGCTTTTTTGGCGGAAACCAGCCAAGTTCTGTCCAACGTAAACATAACTAAAACGAAATATTAACAATAGTGCTTATAAAATAATATATAACATGAATTAATTTGTAAATAAAATACGCAGACATGTTTCACATTTCATAGTATAAATGCAATGTAAAAAGTATAATAAGGTTTAACGCCTCTTATCTTTGCCAAAACTCCAACATCGTAAAATACTGCTCACAAAACCTACAATTGTCACTTTCATATATTATAAATAAATATAAATTTTGTTATTTACTGTGTTGCTGTCCATGAAGTCTATTTTAAAAATGAAGCCATCTTCACTTTTAAAATAGACGCCAATTTCAAATAGCGTACCCATATCCCATAATTAAAGAGATTGTGTCCTCAATTTTCAATTCCGTAAATGACGTCATTTCCATAATGAGCGCTTCAATATTATAGACATACATAGATATGTAATATTTGTAGTAAAATATATAAACACCCATGACTCAGGTACAAATGCTCGTGTGAGAAACACAAACATCTACCCTTCCGGGACTGGTCCCAGGAAGGACCGTCGGTCCAAAGGCAGGATCGCTTACTTTGCACCAATCGATCGTAATTTCAGCACTAGCAGCCCCATCGACTTATATTCTTCACCTACGCTATTTTGTATAACTCTGGTCAAGAGATAACATGGCTACTATTTAGTTTTCCCATTTAATCAATACATCTACATAGACTTCAGTTACTCCAAAAACCGATTTTATTGAATCTCTGCATCCAGTTTTCTCGAACAGTAAACGTTTATACCAATTCTAGCGGCACCTGATAATTGCCACTAATGAAATCTTCCCCGAGATTTCGTTTATTAGTCATTAGACCCTCGAGCAAGCTAGCGGCTCCCTCGGGTCAGATTCCAATTAGAAAGAAGGGAGGCTTACCGCCTTTCTTCTACTCTACGATAAAGGGTTACACAAGAAGATTACATGGAACTTATTTGCTTCACTGATTAATTTTCTGCTGTAGTGCAATTGATTTTTCGTAAATATTTACTATGCCTATGTGGGGTGGGCCGGAAAACTAACTTTTGATATAAATGAATAAAGACTTCTAATAAATACTGAGCAGATAAATGACGAGTCCTGAGACGTAAGTTTACCAGAACTTCAGTCAGTCGAGTCATTCACCGTCCTCGTCGTCCTTTTCGCAGCAGCTACAGCGGACGCACGACCGCTCGTCAAAAAATCGATTTCGAAAAAACTGAGCTTGAAAATACGCGAAGACAAATAATTTTTAGTGTACTAGAATGCCTTTATTACCGCTTCATATAACATAAATAATAATACAATTGTGATAAAAAATGAATTTTGTGAGCTATCATTCTCGGATGTCAATCTGGCAATGAGAATGTAGACGGCACTCATTATACAAAGATCTCAAAGTCAAACCAGTTAAGTGTACTGTGGGGGCATTGCGAATAATGTTCAATTGATCGATGTTAATAAACAGATCTAATTATAATTTTTATATTTTACTATTTCAATGCTATGTCATATGATAATTTTAAAAGAAAAATACTAGAAAACATCGATTTGGTTCACAAGTTATTTCCAGGCGGGACCCTAACCCGCAAACGTTTGAATATGCAGTCCGATGCTTTTCCAGTTGAGCACCCGCGAGCCTTGTGAGCACCCGTCGAAATTTTCTTGACTTTTTACATTTTTACCCGGCAGGCTAGCGTGGCTCTATCAATGTGTAGAATATCCTTGCATTCGAAAGAAACATTTTTATAAGTGTTTGACCATCAATTGAGATAAAACAGCCATTTAATTCATATTTTTTTATATTTTACATTTACATTTGTATGATAAATTCTCCTCATTTATTCTCACGCCGGACTCGAACCCGAACTCGAACTTAGACGTTTGGATGTCCAATGATCTCCCAATTGGAACGGACATCCAAAGTTTGCTGGTTCGAATCCCGCCTAAGAATAATTTATGTACGAGTCCATTTTTTTCTAGTATTTTTCTATTAAAAATTATTATATAAGATCTAAATATGTCTCATCATTATCATATCAACCTTACGAGTGCCGGTTTTAGAACGTTATACGGTTAGCGGTCGAAATATGCAATTCTTTGAGCAATATACCTATTAAGGCTATATTATTATATTTTTTAATTATTTCATTTAGTTCTTATACTTTCGCGTCCAATCGAAATATTTTATTTTCTTCAAAGTCTGAGGACACTCCCTTCTTCACCCCCAAAGTTAATAGATCGCGCTTGAATTCGTTATGCCAACGGTAGATGGTTGCTTTCGAAGGGCCTTCATTCAAAAATACCATTTGACGCCGATCGCCCGGTTTTAGGCCACATTTGAAGTCATAAAAAAATCATCTAACGAAAGTATTCCCGGCACAAATCCATTTTTAATGTGACACGATTATTCGATTTAGCTCTCAAAAAATTGGGAGGAAAATTCCAAATTCGATTCAAAAGAACATATCATCGTTTTATTTTTTTTAATTATAATCAACCAGAGCTCATACATGAAAACTATTTCGCGTTTTTTGAAACAACGCGGAAAAGCTTTTCCGATTGTTGTTCGCAACTTGTTTTTGATAAACTCTCTTCTGCGTTGATATAATGTATCAAAGAAGCAACATGTTTGCACTTGCCACTTTGATTATAAATTTACTTTACATTCGTAACGACACTCATCATTTATCTTGAATTTCATGATGTTTTAGGGAGTTTGTGTCACAGACGTTTGTCTTACGATCAGTTCTTTTATTATGATATCTTATTATAATTATCGTCGATAGAACTCTCACATGCTATGCTAATACTATTTTTTCCCTTTTTTGCACAGCATGAGGTTGGAAATTTATATCATGTTTTATCGAATCGAATCCCGTAAGTATTATAATATAAATTTTTTAGTTAAAGTAAGAAAATCAATTATTATAATATGCGCTAATATGTTGAAAAACTATCCGGAAATCTTTATCAAACCATCCAGATACCATAATTTGACAGAAGTCAAGTCCACATTAATTATGGTCACTAGAGGCGCTGTCATCCATCGCACACAGCGAATAAGCTGGCGCGGGTTTTCACCAGGCACTGGTGCTTCGGTGAGTAACTACACCAGCTGCGTCGTGACACGAGTGCGGAGCTGTGAAGCACACGACGCAACACACTCTCGAGGTGTGTCTAGAGCCATGCTCGCCAGCGAGAGATCGTGAGAGGCAGCAGTCACATTGTGCCAAGAAGTCATCAATTTTTAAATTTTTGACGCCTTCCAACCAATACTAACTAATCCACCAATACTATGCAACAGTATAAGACTCAAAGTTGTTTATTAAAAAAAATTAAATATGCCATCCATTATAACTGGCAAAAAAACTGGTGAAACAGATTTTATAGTAAGATCTCCTACGATACCCTCAGAATTGTCTTTGCAGTTCAAACGAATATCGAATAATATTATCATTTGCAATGACTTTTAAACGCATCAAGCTAATACGATCCTACGACAAACAAAACGTTTAGGCGTAATATGTACTACTACCCGTGCAAAGACGGTGCGAATCGCTAGTTTATGAATAAATTATTATTACTGGTATCGATAACTTGCATAACGACTTAAATATGCATGTTTATATCACCTTCATATCGCAGGCGGCGTGTAATGCACACATTATTGACTGAGGCTGCGAGTATAGTGTCAGTTGGAGCGGAGTATAGCAGAGTATAGCAGCATGGTGGTGTTGCTTTGTCACTATATTTGGAGTTATTCCTTAAGAATTAATTTTCATATAAGGCGCCCTGTTTTTTTTTTTTAATATAATTTAGTAATCGTATGACGGCGTTACTTTTTTTGTGCGCAACCTATCGTGCACACTTTTCACTTTTATTTTGAAGTTTTGTTTTATTATTTTCTGTGCCTGTTCAAAGACAATCGTTCTTAAAGAGTAAACTCCAGTCTTACGTTGAAGCTGACACCCACACTTTTTTTATTTCTTTATTATTATACGAATTTATACGTATTAATTCCCCTACATACTATATAATTACACAAAAGTAATATAAATATTACAAATGAAAAAGCGTATTCGTTTGTTTGTTACTGCTTCACGCTTCATCGATTTAACCAATATTTGGCGCACACGTAGCCTGTGAAACGTGTAACATAGGCTAGCTTTTATCGTGATTCTCTTAGCGGTTCCATTGAGATAACTAACTAGAAAAGCATTGTTTGTTTAATCCCTCTTGGCACCCGAGCGTCTCAATTCATCTTTTAATTGGTAGTAGAATTTCTTCCAAGATAAAAATCTATCTACGCAAATGAAGACGCTCATAAATATAAGTATATTGTATAGATAGAAGTATTTTTGATTAATTTAATTTTGACGTGACAACGTCTTATAAATTGGTTTGCCGGGTGACACTTCAAGAAACTGCGTTACGCTCCGCTCACGTTATGCGCTTACAATGAGAGCGAGTGAGAGGCACGCGTCCCTTCCACTCGGGCATGGTTAGCCCGCCTAAGAGCGAGAGAGACAGACATAAAAAGTGGAAGGGACGCGTGCCTATAAATTAATGTTTTAAATATAATTCTTTGTATAAATAAATGTTTTAAATTGTTACTATTATTTCATCCTTCTTCCTACTATACGAATGAATATTCACATTAAAATTATTTTACCACTCAAAGTCGTTGTCACGTAAAACTTTCGCCCGTATACCGACTTTACAGGCAACCAACCAGTTTTTTTGTAGTTTTCGCTTTTTAGCAGCAGAAATTTTTTGTTGATAATGTTTGTAGCGATGTATATAGTTATTTTGCACTTTAATAGACGATTTCCACTAAAAAAAACTTAACACATTGTATTTTTTTCTTTAAATTTAAATTGTGAGTCCATCTGTACTTGACGGCAAACTACCCACGATAAGTTCAGTTGTTAAGTGTTATTAAACCAACATTTGTAATAGGAAGAAAAAAATTAAACTATGAACTACTTGGTTTTTTGGCTACTAAATTTTTATTCTTCTTTCTATCTTCTCTCTATTCGGGTCAGTGCACTTGAAATTCGGATTGCTAGAGGATGTGGGTTTGAGTTCAGCCTGACTCTATTTGTTTTTTTTTTTAAAGAGCATTTTTCTTTCTATTTTATTATTTTCATTTCATTTAATTTGTTTACCTTGTCAGGACCATTGTTTACCTCCACAAAATCATTTACTCCAACCCGCCGTTTAATTTCGCCCTCGATTTGAATTGCAAGTATAAACATATTTCGTTATGTAGGCGACGTACGAATAAATGCGTGAACGTAAGGTTATGCGCCGCGGGGAGTCCCCGGGGTTCATTGCGTAACTCCGCAATTATTTTGTATATTTTTATAGAAGATGATGTACACGGGCTTAAATTTTATATATGGTTTTACAAAAATGGATATGCTTTACTGTCTTTATTCAACTTTTATTTAACAGATCAATTTTATTATTTGCAAGCATTATATTAGACAATTCTTAACGATGATGGTTTTATTTAACAAGTCAGTACAGCTTTAATTTCGTTTATTGAAAATAACTTGTAGTAAAAGCTTATTAGAAATATTGGCTCGCACGTATTTAATAATAGCAGCCTCTCAATATGAGTTCCCAGGATGCATGCTGTCATTGTATATTTTCTTAGAAAAGCCGTATAGTCAAAAATTTGATAGCAGTATTGAATCGCTTGAAAACAAATGCAAATTTTATTAGCATTGACTCGGGATATAGCTACCATTTCTATAATATTTGAAGTGAAAATGTGGTTTAAATATATTGGGTATTTATTTCCCAGTGCTATTGTAATTAACGTTTCGAATTATTTTCAGTTTTCAGGATAAATTCTTTTTATATACAAAGTAAATAATAAATAAACGACAACGACAATTATTACAAAATTCTACTTAAGACTTTTGAGACTTTTTCCTTACAATTGCTGCCAATAACATTAATAACAGTGTTGACATAAACAAAAATCAATTATAGACCGGTCATGTCGCAGGAGAAACTCTTCAGTGCTTGTCTTTGTCACTCGTACATAAATGTGTTGCCATTGTGGTGGCAATATGCTACGAGTGACCGGAACAAACAAAGACAGATTATTGTATGAGCGAATTTCTTCACGCTTCGCGACTAGACTAGAACAAAACGCTCTTTCAACACTCCGGTAAATAAAATGCAAAATTGCGGGAAATGTTAAGAGTAATTAACCACACAGGTGGCGCCACCATTGTACATTCAAGCAGCAAAAATCAAAAAATCACACCTAAATCTGATTCAATTCTTTAAAATTTTGCTGTCTTTATTGCAAAATATTTGGTTTTATCGATAAATATCAAAAGGTGTCGTTAACAACACTAGGTATAAGAGATTGTTCTAGCTTTTTCATTTAAGTTCGGTTTAATTGGAATTCGTTTATAGTTGTTGAAACAATACCGGGATAGCTGGTGCCGACAGTTTTACTTCCATGGAAATCGTTAATAGATGGATTTCGCTTATATTTAGTACAAAAAATCGTAAATATTTATTAAAAAGGGATGGACATGACTAAAAATAATGAGCCTCAGCTGCAAAAACACGTTAAAAAATCTGGGCCTTTGCATAATACTGGTTGAAAATAAGTAAACTTTGATATGACATGGTAAGTTTTGCAAAAAGCCTTAAATAATAAAATGACACGTTTTTAAGACCAGTCCCTAGGAAAATGATCCAGTTCAATATTGATAATTGGATTAAATTCTACCACGATCAAGAACTCTTACTAAACGCTGCGCCGCGCCTACTCCATTTAAATGTGCTGAATGAGTATGAAGCGAAATTCATGCAATCCAGTCTTTGTACTTAGCAATAAATGCAGAATAAATACATCATTAGTGTTGCTGTATATGCTGTTAGTTGGAAAACCGGGTGAAATCCGGTGAAACACAATAAGAAAACCTTGATCTCTTGAATAACAGGTTTTAGATCGTTAAGTTAATTTCATTAAATACCATGCAACGCGATATCTTACATTATAAATTGCTCGTCCACAATTATGTCCAGGTTATTTGTGTTATCCTTTTTTTCATTTCATAATATTCGTAAGACTACGTCCCTATTTGATTACTAATTTAGAAATCCTTCTCCGAAATATAATATTTTTTAATAAATTTAAAACAACCTTAGGTAGAAATGATATTTTTTTATATTTATTTCGTTGGTCTTCCTTCCTTTTATATCATCCATTTTTGTTGATTTATTGTCACTTCTCTCTTTATTAAGGACGAGCAATTAAATGAAGGTAACGTGACACACAGCATCCTAATTTACAAAACTTGTTAAAATAATACAAATTTTTAACGCATATTTACGCATACTTTATATTTAAGCTCCTTTACAGGAGCCGTTATCACAGGATAACTTAGGTAATGATCCTCGCAGTGTGTGTTTTATTAAATGTATCAGAACTAAATTACAAAATGTTATTCGGATTTTGTAGTATACAGACACCCGTACACCTGTACACCTGTACACCTGCACATCCGCCATCACAATTCTACTAGAAACAAGGCTTTAGGATGATTTATTTAGACAAAAAGTGAAAATGGGAAATCGATATCTTAAACCCGAGAACTGTGACAAACTGTAGGAAAATAGCCTTCGTTTTATTATGTTATGACTTTTATTTTTTAACATTAAAAATAAGTATAAAATATTGTGTCTCATGTATTTATGTCCCACCAAGTATATCTGACTCATTTTTCCATATTATGTGGGTGAGGGTCGTACAAGTCGCGGCACGAAACTCTAGCGCTGCGCTATTGCGCAGAGGTAAAAAATAAGATGTCTTGGGGGGAAACAGGGGTGAGGGCGGGCGTGCGTTGCGCCTATTGGCTCTCCAGTCGTACTCCGTCCCCCGTACTGACACGACTCCACGCGCATATCCAGTGTACAGTCGCATTCTAAATTGTTTTGTTGTCATTCTTAATTTTTGTTTCGTTTGTTTTGTTGATTTGTTTATTGTGTTTGTTAGTTAGTTTACTGTTTTATTAAGATTATGCAGTTTTTAAAAAAAGTAAAAATGCCGTGAACAATACTGTTTTAAGAAGACAGGCATGGAAAATGGTGTATGACGTGCATTTTTTTTGAAAAGGGAATCTAAGGCTTCATTGATTCCTTGAAATAAATCCAAAGTGAAATTGGCGAAGCTACGAGTATTTTAGTCGATCCGGACAGCAGCACTGTAGATTTAACATACTAACCTACCTATTGTTGAGAACATAAATAAATTTTAATTTGACAACAGAACTCTGGCACACTTGAACATTAACTAACTAAACTAATATTAATTAAAGTAATATTTGCGTGCGTGACAGTACAGTACCCAAATAACAGCTAACATCCCCATATTTTTATTCACCGCTAGACTTACTATTTGACATTATGAAAATGTAATAAACATCATTTTGCTATTATTAATTAAGTACCTAATTAAACTACTAATTTGTATCGCGTGCGCGGCAGTACCCGTGTGCAGCTATCCCCTCCACGTTTTGTTCAGCGCTAGAGTTACGTGCCGCCACCTATACTTAGGAATATTTTTCATTTTTTCAATTCTTATTAGTACAAAAAAGATTTTTTTTAAATATAAGAGTGGTGCAATGTTATGGCATACATTTACAAACACTTAACACGGATGAACCTTTTTTTTAAATGAAATCCATTTCACCGGATTAACGACGCTTGTAATTTTGTTATTTATTTTAAAGCTGACGTTTCGACTTCTTTACAGGAGACGTGCTCACAGGATAATAGAAATATAAAAACAAAATTAATCGCGTCGTTAATCCGGTGAAAGTGTATTTATTTAAATGTATGATAGGCGCGGAAGTGTAAGAAGTGAACCTTATTAACTTCCACATCAAATCAAAGCTTTTTATCTTAAGGAAAATTGGAATCATGTGAATAATTTAAGCTTTCGCTCTGAATAAACTTCTAAATAAAGTCGGAATAAATAAATACTGATAGTCCCACTTTTTGTGAAACTTAATAATTATAATTGTAAGTTAAACTAAATGTGTAAAGTTCTCTCTACCAAATGTGAGAGAGGTGAATACGCCAATATATGTGTATGGCGAAAGAGTAGCATTGGTGGAATCCACATAGTTTTTGGGTATAATAGGCTCGCTCATTGATGACTTCCCAAATAGACTTATACCCACTGCGTATACCTTTGGAAAATAAGGTTTATATCTGAAGTTGAAATAGTAAAAAATCTTACGTCAGCTACTTTTACAATGTTTTATGTACTATTGCTGTGGGGCTCAGTGATTCATGTTGACATATATTGTGTTTATCCTCCAAAGAGATCAGTGTGCGCATTTTACGACTTCATCTATAGATTTTATTCTAGAATTATTTAAGAAAATTGATATACTTACTTGATCTTCCCAATATAAATAAAAAAATGTTATGTAAGTTAATAGTAGTTTATGAAACTGGTACATAATGAGGCATCAAACGAGTGTGTAATACCTAGTTATGTGCAGTTTCATACACTACTTTATCTAATCTCATACATTGAATATATCAAATAAGAGATAGAGATTGATACAGTTTATTTATTGGTTATTGTAAGTGTTAGCATTTTGTATATTACAATAAAAATACTCTTTATCATTGAATACTTACACCACAGCTACGAACATTTAAAATTTTCCGACAATTCTTGAAAATATGCCAATAGAACATTTTCTGAGAACGAAGTAGCATTTTTATTCATTTTCCACGCTAAAAAGTCTTGATAACATTTATCGTATAATTTTCTTGACTTTACTGGTAGTAGATTAAGTAAGACTGACTGCTGCCGCAGTCTCTAAAATGTCGGGCGGCGTTAAATTTTCTCCACTTTCACTATCAGACATTTGAATAAACAATAATAATTATCCAGCGAAACACAACAACGAATTGCAAGGAAACGTATCATGACGCCAAATTTTACGATGTGAGAGTAGATAAAAAAATATTATAACACTCTTTTGAACCATTCGTTGTTGTACATTTCCGCACATTTATAAAATGCAAGATTGCACTTTTGATTACACGCGCTCATTTTAATGTTAATAAATCAGTCTAATTTACGCAAGCACTAGACACGGTCGTATCATTTCGACTCCCTTACATTATTCTCCCCGAGCATCCTTTTTATCATTCTATCATACTTATCATCTAAAGTGTACTTACTACCCTACCCCCTACACATGCTTCAGATTGTAAAAAAACACGAGGCTCGTTTGCGGGTAGATGCATTACATTTTATAAATAATAAGGTGCCACACCATGTAACTGTACTATATTTAGAGAAATTTAAAAATTGTGCTAATAAACCCTCATAACAGTATTGCTGATTCAATAACGGACAAACAAGTGTAGTTAATACTTTGTAAATATTTTTCTGATGCATCTTTAATAGCTTCCTTTAAAAAATTCTATAACAAATATTTAAAAAAGAAAAGACAGCCATTGCCAGGTGTATTTCTTACGTAAGATAAGTAGCACCCGTTTGCGCAAAGCGGAGTGTTCGCAAATAGAGTTGCCGTCGGACAAGTTCTAATACGTACAGTCTTCTTACTTAGTATTGACTGTGTTGTTTTTGTGAGTGTACGTAATGTTCAAGAAATTAGAGAACCCGTCTGTAGTGAATTTAGAGCAGTGATTGAATTTCAACCATTCCAACCGAACCTTAAAACATTCGGCCTGTAATCCAGACTTCGCTCAATCAGAGTAACATCTGTTTACAAAACTAAAGGAGATTTTGGAAGGAAAGAAAATTGAAACAGATGCAGAACTGAAAGAAGCTGTGACTATGTATCGTTCAGTGGCGGCGCATGAATAAAAAGTTGGGATACACAAATTTGGGCAGTGACTACGTAATGAAGTAGTTTAAATTATTTTATTAAAAAAAAAACATTTATATTTGTAAATAAAGTACTTTCCGCGAATGGTTCTCGCATAATAATTTATTAGATATCTGAGTTCCTCCTAAGGCGTGTAGAAATCAGGTCATTATTGCCGGCGCGCTAGAGATAGATACTTCAGCTGTCACAAAGGTTTCCAGAATACGGAGACTACTTTCCGGCTGTTATTTTTCCGTTTCTTTTACTCAAATCTTTATTAGACGAAGCATACAAACCCTATTAGGTTTATATGCATTAGGTTTTTGCTAATGAGTTCTGTAGTGGTTAAATAATTGAAACTTAATTAATATATTGAAAAATAAGTGAATGATAATAATATTACATTTCTTACATTCACACCAATTAGCCTAGCACTAAGTAAGCACTGTAAAGCTTGTGTTACGGGTAACGAATAGACGAATGCATATTGACGGATGATATATATATATATATATATAAATACTACATGTATCAATATGCATTCGTCTATTCGTTACCCGTAATATATATATATATATATATATGTCGGGGGGAACGTCAGGATATTGGACCGAACCTTCCGATATCATATGGGCAGAGTAGAAATCGTGCACTGCGAAGATGTTTTAATTTTTGGACACAGTATTAAGAATCACGTAACACGTAACAAACTTGTTATAATAAGGTACTTAGCGAAACGTAGGACAGTTCCGTGGCGACGTCTACACTTGAAGGCGGCTCGATCGAAAGTGAATCGGAGCTCGCACGTCGACAGCATCACGACTCTGCCGAAGCGCGGGAAATCGCAGTTTCCCACGTTCGCCGGTTAGGGGGCGCGCTTGCATCTCGTTCAGTATCCGCACTCATGACCGGATACGACATCGTAGTTTCTTACGTTCGCCGGCTAGAGGGCGCGCCTGCGCCTCGTTCAGTGTCCGTACTCATGACCGGATACGACACGGCCATCCTGCGAGACACACGTCCTCGTGTGTTATTCTGAAACAAGAGAAAACAACAGAGAGTACCGCTCGGTCATACCTGACCTAACTTTTTAGAACTAAACAAAATGAACACTTTATTCATTTTTTTTTATCTAGATTCTTTAACTGAAATAATGACGATTCATCAGATAATCTTTTTCCAAACAATTAGGAACTTTACCAATTCATTACAACTCACAAATAAATCAAAGACTTTTCAATAAATCTGAAAATCTACATACTAGTCACATTAAGCTCTCGTATTATCATTGCTGCTCCGAAACAGGAAAATCGTTATTTCTCAATCATTAAACTTTATTCATTGACAACAAATCTAACAGTAATATTTCATTCACCAATTCCGTGTCACCCTGACACAACTGTGACATTACGCGCATCCCCTCATGGGATCGCCGAGTCCAACGACTCTACGGTTTCCTCCTGAAACCCGACCTCCGCCAGATCTACCCGCGTACCGCGTATCCACGGACTACCAATCCTCATGGTAGATGCCGATTTCTACTGGACTACGGCTACGAAATAGTCTGGTACGGTCAACTTCTGTGTCACCCTGACACAACGTCACAACACATTGGCAACTCGAATGAAGTATTACCTACACACTGAAGTAATCCAACTTCGTCATCCTCGCTTTGCTTTACATTATCTGTCTCGCAAACGATTTTCTCTATTTCGGGCATCTTCCTGTCCCTATCGTGAGTATACTTGTAAGTGATTTTGGATTAGTGATAAACCCAAAAAAAAAAACAAAATTACTCCATATCCGATCACCTTATTTCCTATAAGATATTAGACCAGCACCTATTCAGAATCTGATGGCACATCATTATTCATCCAGTGACAGTATCTGCAACTGCCCTCTCATAGAAAATGTGAATTCTCATACAAAACTTGGCTTAAAAATCGATAAAAAGTTTAATTGGGGCCTTCATATTGCTCATGTCTGCAATAAACTTAGACAATTTTTAGCAAACATGACTATTTTAAGGACTCGAATACCCTTTAAAGTAAAAGTAATGTTATATTACGCACTTGCTGGTTCATACATACGTTATGGGTTAAGTAGCTACGGACGAACTTACAAAACATACACAAATCTAATTTATAATCTCCAATTACGAATAATGAAAACCATTGTAAGAAAATATCAAAAAACAACATTCTTCGGATAAAATTAAATTATTTCAACTATGTGAAATATTATCTATCCAATTTCAATTTCAGAAAAACATTTTAAGTGAAACCTTTTTCAATAAAAATTTTAAAACATTGAATCACCTAGGTGATCTAGACCTAGATTTACTCGTGGGATCGCTCGAAACAAAATGCTTACGACATAGGCGAATAATGTCTACGGCGAAAGAACTACCGCTTACCTCGTACCGCGCTTGATTAATCAACTACCCGCAGATCTTAATGATGGTTTGACTCAACTGAATTTAAGGTACGAATTGAATAAGTACTTTTTGAAGACTTTTTTTTTTGCACCTAGTTTGCTCCTTGTAAAAAAGTTTATCAACTTGATTTCTTTTTTCTAGTGTATTTATTGTATCTTAACGCTTGCTTTAAACAGCGTTGCCTAAAACCTTTGTAAATTTCTATACGCTGTTTTTGAACAATACAATGAAATTTATTTTTAATACGTTAATAAATAAATGAAGAAAAAAAGTACGTCTAGAGTTCAATGCTTGGAGTGTGTAGCGGTCTCCATCTAAAACTTCAATTATTTGAAACGGACCTCTGAATTTTGTGTCTAACTTTAACTGGTTCCGCTCTTCGTCGAATATCAAAACAAAATCTCCTATTGAAAACTTTTGCATCACTTGTCATCAAAGCTAAAGGACGTGCTGCTTTTCTCATCAAAAGCTACAACGAATTGTTACCCGATTGGCTGTACAATTTAGAGCAAGTTGCACATCTCCTAAAGAGTCTTGCCACGATTTATGTTTGTCAGCCTCTACCTGACCATTCGCGCTGCTAGACACCATTGCAATAATATGAAGATAGTTATTTTACTATCACAGAAGTCACGGAACTTTCACATCAAAAGCAACGACCCTGATCAGCGATTATACGTATGGAAGCACCTAATAATGCCCCACTGTTCTTTATTACTTTGACAACTAACTAATTAAACTAAACTAAGAAAATTGAACTAAATAATCGTCAAAAGCATCATCATTTAGGTATACAGAAGTAACTAGGCTATGTACCATGATCGTTCACGGCAACACTTCATTAACGTCAATCTCTAAATTTAGTTCATTGGACCCTCGAGTACCTCTATTTGCCACAATCTTCACAGAAATAGAAATTGCTGTACTTGTACCACTCTGTACATCCACAACACCGTGTGTATCACCCATTGACTACACACTACGGTCCCCCGGGACCACGACCTTTACCTAAGTCAAATGCACACCGTGTACCCACAGACTACTTAGGTTTCCCCAATAGACACCGATTTCTACCGCGCTTGCATCTCGTTCAGTATCCGCACTCATGACCGGATACGACATCGTAGTTTCTTACGTTCGCCGGCTAGAGGGCGCGCGTGCGCCTCGTTCAGTGTCCGTACTCATGACCGGATACGACATATATATATTTATATATGTATATATATATAATGACGCACGCACATATCACACAAACCTTTGCCCCTTTCGCTACCATTGGACCAATCGGTATTTACTACTGTATCACCACTCATGTGATATATGTAAATGTTTAGACTATCTTAATAAATTGTTTGATTTTGATGAAAACTGTGAATCAATACTAGATATTTTCAATTTAAAAGAAGAATTGAAAATAGAATTGAACAATCTTAATTCCGAATTAATAATATTCAATGACATTTTTAATAAAGTGAAAGATTTTCCAGATTTTAGTGACCGAAACTACATGTTAAAAATGGCAGTATATTTTTAAAAATACAGAAACTAACTTACCAAATTTTTGTGAAATTAATTTTATTTCTACTTTTCATTCCCGCCACTTCGGCATTCACAGAAAGAATATTTTCGGCGATGAATTCGAAATGGCGACAGATGCGGCATCAGATTTATAAAAAATGAACTCGTGATCTATGTCAATTTAGACATAAAATGCGATAAAGCATTTCATACTTTTTTTAGATAAAAACTGTTTTAATGCAAGGAGTTCTAAGAAGTATAATTTTTATGAAAATAACTAATTAAAATACATAATTTAGTCTTTTTTTAATTTTTCTATAAAATACTATTTTTTATGAAGTGTACTATATTTTTTATACCTTAGTTTGAAAAATACTATATTTCGTAGAAAAAATGTTGGCAACCCTAGATATATGCAATGTTCTAAAACACCCAAGTGGAAATAAAGCGAAGTCTCCACAAACATACTAATTATGAAAGCTTTCTGGGAATGGCAAAGCAAATGGAATGAAAAATGCCTGGTGCACTTTCAAGATTGCACAAAAACGGCTATAAATAAATAAACGAGAAATCAAACTCAACCCTTTCATAATACAGAGTTTCAATTCATTTTTCCTGTTCACCATATTTCCTAAGCTCGGAAGTTACAGTGAAAAAGGGGGAAATCAGACGCTTACAATGAGCCATACGTAGTGTCACAAATAAAATAAACGAGCTCGGTTGCTTAAAGTGAATCACGGAATAAAGGAAGGAGCAGACAATATAGGGAATTGGATTCCCTCAAGCAAAGGTTCTGATGGACCAAACCTTGTTATCTACCACCTAGAAGATTTTCGAGTAGCGATTGTCGCTTTTGTTATTTTGGCAATTTTTGATTTTCAACATCTTTCTCATATTTTATTATACCTATTACAAATTTCATTTATAGGTTTGTCGATATAGCGATTGTTTAGAACTTGTAAAAGAATTACATTCTATATTTATAAGTAGTAGTCCTAAAACATGAAGAGACTGCACTGACATCAGATTAAAAAATACTTGGAAGGATTCGCATATGTCATGGTCTCGGCAGCTTAATTGGAGTACTCGCGCGGATATGAATGAATGAAAATTACATGATTTACAACGGCTGTTTTAATGCTCCAACAGTAGTCCGGCATCAAGTGGGCATTCCAGTAATCCTGGTACCGCTCACCCATAGTTCCCATTGTTCTTCATTCAGATCACCAATATTTTTTGAGAAATGGTCCAAATGGTTGTGGCGAAAGCGTACCTAATATAAGCATCACTCATATAACAACCAAGGTGCTTCGCAGCACATTGAAGAATTTTTTTCTTCAATATGGGGTATGGGGCATGTTCCAGGCATATTTTTAATATCAGTCCGATAACAATTAAAGTTTTCATTCTTTTTCAACCTTCTTATTTGAGAATTATTAAAAATTCCGGTGTTCAGTTTCTCTGTACTAAAATTATGGAACTTTTTAGAGATGTATTTAAAACAATGCTTGTTCAGAGCTTAAAAAATATTTCGTAAGCCCTAGTTTAAAATGAAAAGGATTATTATGCGATCCTTAGGCACTAGTGGTTCAGTTAATACATTCAGCTTTCCCGGGACTATAGCTTTCGATACTTTTGTAACTCTGTGGTCAGACTTAGTTCTGCTGTCTCACTTTCGAATAATATAAGAATATTTGATATAGCCTCCTTGTTGTTCGAGAAGAAAATTCACCATTGATAGATCTGTATATATTCCATGTAAAGACTGTGCGTTATTTTTAGGCTCCGTTTAGTGGAATCAATAAATTAGAAATATTATTTGGATAGTATTTTTGTACCCTCATTACTTTCAATAATGAGGGTACAAAAAAACTTAAATCTGAACAATAAACAAAGTCATCGTTTTCAAAATGGAATGAAATCATTTCTGTCTTTCTGTAACGATGGTAAGAAATTTTTGTTACTTGGGTTAAAAGATTGATCCGTGCTTTTTAAAAGGTCAAATTTTCTGACAAATGCACTGTGCTCTTACTAATTAAATGACCGGGGCTCCGAAGAAATATGTAAATTAAAATTTGTTGCCCCATTTTCATCACGTAAAGAAGAGCTTTTTTCTTTTAAGTCATGATTATTTTGTGTAGTACATGAATAGTCGCTGGAGTACATTGCTAAAGTACATGACTAGTCGAGTTACTGATAATAAGGGTAAAACAGTTTGGACTTGTTTCTTTTATCAATCCCGTAACAACCACGCAAAAATAACAATCAACCCGATGATTTGAAGGTTTCCCGCCAGATCATTGGTGTTTGATACTTTCTCGAAATTTCCACGCATACTTTACATACCATATAAGACACTCAGTACTTGACGCATGTGTCCAAAGAAAATCCAAAGTGATAAAAATACACCCGCTTAACGAACTCCGTCACAATACTCCTTCTACAGTTTTGAATTGTGTATTCACCAAAGATATTACAGAAATACATTGTTACAATAATATTTTTTTTAAATCAGCTTGGTTTTATGAAAATAGAGTGTAACTCGTACAAAAACTAGTATAGCCAATAGCTGTACCTCAAAAACTAGAGCTGTTAGAAAAAAAATGAGAGAAGATTTGAAATTAGTTATCTGTAATTAGTGAGTAACAGTCACAAAAGTCTGATTTTGATCCCTTGTGTAATCATTACGATTGTAATCATTAATTTGAATTTGGAATTTACCTCCCATAAAATCAGAATGAACAATGACTTATTAAATATGAAATCTTCGTCTTTATTATTTCGGAAGTAATTTAAAATGTAAAAGGACAGTAAACAAATTTCCTACGGCAACTGGACGAATGCAGATGCGTCCTGAATCTCGTCTGTGTGGTAGTAATTTCCTCTGCCTTCCTATGTCAAAACACCAATTCCGATACCGCAGATTAGAATTTACTTTGATCGTTATACGATTATCGCGCTTGAGTTAATATTTGTACTTTAGAGCTTAACCCTACTATTGTAATTTCTTAATTTACGTTCGGACTGAACGGTTCTGAAGTTACAGAGCACAGTGTAGGTACACCTTTACGAAGTGATAATTAAATTGCACATTTTGATGTTGATGGCTTTTTGTTTTTTTTATCTCTTTTTTGCATATCAATTGACTTTACTTTTTGTTTTCAATATATTAGGGGTTAAAGTATGAAATTGCCGATTTGTACTGAAAATCTATATTGTTTATTTTTTAAATTTTTAACAAATTTATTTAATCAAAATAGTTGCCATTATTATCTATACATTGCTGCCATCTAATGGGAAGGTCATTAATGCCTTTGCGATAGAATTCCGACGATCTAGACTGCACAAACTGTGTGAAAGCATTTTGTACTGCCTCCTGGGAAGAAAACTTCTTGTCACGTAGATAATTGTCCAAATCACGAAAAAAATGGTAGTCCGTTGGAGCAAGGTCTGGTGAATACGGAGGATGACGAATGGTTTCTAACTGCAGTTCCTGAAGGGTCAAAATGGTTTCTCGTGCTGTGTGAGGTCTCGCGTTGTCGTGGAGCAATAATGGTGAAGATCGATTCATGAGTCGGGGCTGTTTTACTGCTAGTTTTGTCAACATGGTTCGGAGTTCGGCACAATAGACATCTGCCGTTATTGCTTGACCAGATCGGAGAAAACTATAGTGAATAACACCATGCTGAGACCACCAAACAGTTACCATTACCTTTTTATTGGTAAGTTTTGCTTTAGGACACTGTTGTGGCATTTGACCTGGGGTCAGCCATTGCATTTTTCTTTTCCGGTTATCATAAAGAATCCACTTTTCATCACATGTTACAATTCGATCCAATATTCCTTCATTTCTGTACCGGTTCAACAAGGCAACACAAGTTTCAACACGCGTTTCTTTCTGCAGATCAGTCAAATCATGAGGCACCCATTTTTCGTATTTTTTTATTTTATTGATTTGACGCAAGTGAGTCAATATTGTGGGTAAGGTAACGTTAAACCATGCCGCTAATTCCTGGGTACTTTGACTAGGATCGGCTTCCACTATCTCTCTTAATTCATCGTTATTTACCTGTGTGGGCGGTCTTCCTCGTGGCTCGTTCTTTAAGTCGAAATTTCCATCACGAAAGCGTTTAAACCAAAATCGCACGGTGCGTTCATTAGTAGACCCCTCTCCAAACGCAGCATTGATATTGCGGGCTGTTTCTGCCGCGTTAGTTCCGCGTCGGAACTCGTATTCAAAAATAACTCGAATTTTCGCAGTATCCATCTTTCTTGTCTAAATTGAATAACAAAAACAATTGAAAGTCGATATTCAAATGTTTTACATTTTTTAAAAAAAGAACATCATAGAAACCATTTAAAAAAAGTTTCATTCGAAAACCTCAAACCATGAAGATTCTATGTCAATTCAAAGAACCTATTGCAATAAAACGGCAATTTCATACTTTAACCCCTATTATATTCAATTAGCTAGTAAAAAAACTGGTTGGTTGCCTGTAAAGTCGGTATACGGGCGAAAGTTTTACGTGACAACGACTTTGAGTGGTAAAATAATTTTAATGTGAATATTCATTCGTATAGTAGGAAGAAGGATGAAATAATAGTAACAATTTAAAACATTTATTTATACAAAGAATTATATTTAAAACATTAATTTATAGGCACGCGTCCCTTCCACTTTTTATGTCTGTCTCTCTCGCTCTTAGGCGGGCTAACCATGCCCGAGTGGAAGGGACGCGTGCCTCTCACTCGCTCTCATTGTAAGCGCATAACGTGAGCGGAGCGTAACGCAGTTTCTTGAAGTGTCACCCGGCAAACCAATTTATAAGACGTTGTCACGTCAAAAGTATTAATATAGGTATTCAATTATCTAGTTAAAAGTTGACAGTTTCATTACTATTTATTTCTCAAATGTAGTATTGTACACAAAAATACAATTATCTGGAGTTCAGCGAGGGTAAGGTATCTCAATAATTAATTAAAATTGTCCATTTGAATTTCACCCTGAATTATTCAAATTTCATAACTAGTCGACGAAAGTCGCATTTAATGTGCACGTTGAATGCTTAATATTTATTTCACTATTATGAAACTGGAACAATAAGTTTCCAGTTTCTATTTCAAATGTATATTTATAAAAGTATAATCGTATATTTAAAAAATGTAACAGTATATTTAAAGAAGGGGCAGGATTGCATTTTTGGATATAACAATCCCTAATGTTTCATCATCATCTCACCCGATAGACATCTACTGCTGGACGGAAGCATCTCCCACGAAGGGGTTTTCCATAATCTCTACATTTGGTAAAGTTGGTGATCGTTGTAGAAGACCATAATTCGGAAAACGCTGCTGCCCACTTTTTATTGCACGGGGATGTGTTTAGTAATGATTGCCTCCAACATTAATCGCCTTTTCCGACGCCCTGTAGCGTTAAGAATTTATGAATTATGCTCTGCCATACACCACACTCGAACTCTGACAATAATAACATATTATAAATTAAATATAATTCACACTGGAAAGACAGTGGAAACGGAAATCTGAAAAATTGAACCTTCCTTACTGTGAGTTAAATGTTTTTAACTGCCTATTTTTTACATGACTATTGATTATAGTTAGTTATTAAATATGCAAAACATAATGCCTAAGACAGTCCTTAACAAGAAACAAGACAAAAAAAAACTCAGGTGGAGTCTTATTTCATACAAATACTGTCAATTTTGAAACAGCTTCCGAGACAAAAAAGGATTTCGTCCCCAAACAAATTTAATTACAATCCTCTTTCCATTTCATTAATTTATGCTAAAAATGAAGGTTCGTGACCTTCCGGATTAATTTGGCGGCTACAAGTTTCCAGTTTGTTTGCAAATGAGGTCGGATGAAACAACAGCTCTTAATCAAGTTATTATGAAATTACCGTGAATACAGCGCAACCACCGAGATTACGCTCCAACAGTTTTTAATTCAGTTATTTGTTCTTCATTACGCTATGATTATCATTAATTGGAGGGAAACTGGAGACGTTTATGATACGATGATTGCGGATAACAATTCGGTGTACATAGTAGAGGCCATGATTGAATGGATCTATGAACTTACATAATTATACTATTAATTTATTTGTCGAGTCATATGTTTGTAACAAAACAACAGTGTAACCTAATCGCAAGTCTGAAATGTGAATTAAGTGTAATAAATATGGCTAAATTCTGGCGACACCTATATGATAAGGGTATTTGGATATAGTCTAAAATTATGCTTTGAATTTATGTACTAAAAGAGGCCCATCTCTTATACTTCATTTTTACTTTGTCCGTCCGTACATCTGTCCGTCTATCTCTCATTTTTGCATAATAGAATACATGGTTAATAGGTGACAAGTATTTTAATACACATGTGTACAATATATATTTTTCTTCAAAGAAGTAAAATCAAACTTATTTTTGAAGGGACCTGTAATATAAAAACTATCCACAAGGTAGATTTGCTTAATTATAGATATTAATTAATAAAGTAGATTCATATTTATACTTTCGAAAATTCAATTGCAAGAGAAAGAGAGATGGACAGAGAAGTATCCACATCCGTCGACGATCAGGATTAAAATGCGATTGTTATATTATAAGTTGGGGAAAAAGTTTCTTCGCATTTTATATGAAAATTCAAGACATTTTTTTCAAAGTTAATTTACATTTAATTACAGTAAAACTCATAATGAACAATGCCCTTCCAATCCCACCATAGATACAGCATCACCTTATTGCGAGTTAACCCAGATTTTGCCACAGTCTGTAAGCTTGAACGACCTTTGACCACGACCTTTTTCACACTTTCTTGTCATACGTGATTCACTTTTCATCACCAGTTATCTATCTCCTCAAAAACGGTTCGGTTTCATTACTTCTCAATAAAGAATCGCAAATGAGTACACGGTTCATAAGGTATCTTTCAGTCAGCTCGTGTGGCACCCAAATATAGAGCTTTTTTGTGTAACCAGCTTTTTTCAAATGGGTCAAAACTGTTTTGTGGTCAATTCCCAGTTCTTCAAATATGTCGTAACTGCTGATATGACGATCTTGCTCCACTTTTTCGAAAATAGCGTCCATTTTATCCGTAAAAGAGCGACCAGAGCGAGGTTTTTCTTTTTCTTGTAAATTTTTACCTTTCGTTTCGTTTTTACCTTTTAAAATGAATCTAATTTCGCCATTCGATTTGCTAATTTTGACAGAAAGAAAAACAAATGAAAAATAGTGTAAAGCAAAATTTTTCTAATTTGATTCTTTTTTTCGAATGTCATCTTTTTAAGGTCATGAAAACTAGCCTAACATACTATATGCGAGAAGACCGCATATAGTATGTATAAACTTGTAATAATTTTCCCTGACCTAATATAAATGAAAATATAATACGAAGTTAATCATTTATTTTCACATTATTTTTCTGACAAAGCAACCGTTGCTAGTTACCGCCGTCATATATGGCAGCAATAGAGGAGGAAGGAGTCGAACGCGTGTTTAAAGGGATGCGACGTCACCCCGACGCACCGTTAATGAAACAAGCGATAACATCCGGCTGTTCCTGCTTTCGCGCTCGTCCTGGTGCAGCGATGTAGTCTAATGCATCATCATGTACCAGAGGAAAATGGGAACAGGTTTAATAAAGTTGTTATTGCAATACATGCTTCAGCAATAAAAGCACTCTCGATACTCGTGTTGCACATCTACTCAGCAGAATAAAGCACAAGATTTACGCAGAGCTGGTAAAAGAATATCACCATATATGTATGTAAGAACAAGTATGTACATAGTAAAGGTGTTCACCTTATCCGTTAAGCACTGTACAGCTCTGGTACTGTAGCGGAGCCATTTGCACCACTTTTTTAAAATTGGTATTGTGCAGCCCCAAAATGAAACATCACCTTTTTAATGAATTTTCTTATGACAGTTTTCTTTAAACATGGAGACCAACATCGATCTAATTCTCTCTATTGTTATTATCAACAACAAATAATTTAGGTCATCATGATCGGTCCTAATGATTTTTCAAGCCCATTGTTGTGGTATTAATACCACACCATCGCCTACCATTCTCAGTAAGGCAGAATACTTAACCACCAAACTACTCGAACTGATTGAAAGTTAATTTGTTGGTATTGGCCTCGCCTGAGTAAAATATCCCTTATATTGCGAAAACTTGGGGTCCTAAAGCTTATGAAGTTTGTCTGGAATTTCAAAATTAAATTCTTGGATTTGTAATAAAGGTGAGTATTAATAACGATACTGATACCAAATTGATACCAACACGTGGAATGATTTCTCTTTTTTGGAAAAGCATATCTTACTGCGCTGTAGTCGGTAAATATTTGAAATTGTTTTGTAATATATTTATATTTAACATAAGTATTACGATGTTATGTTGTAATATGACACTAGTTTGACTTTACCTTGTAAAGAAAAAAAATGTATTGTACTCATGTGTATTAAGGACTATAACAAAAAATTACAATATAGGACGTAGTTACCAAGCAGATTTGATACATCACGAAGAAAAATAAGAAATAGCTTCAAATATACGAAGACTTAAACTGGGAAGTCGCTTTCAATTAACATATAAATAGTCTACGCATTTCTATAATTCGTCTAACACTTTGATATTGTTGTTGACTGTACAAGGAAATAATTCTATAGATATGTATAGATACATATACGCCAATGTGTCAAACAAACGACTATGTAATCCCATTATCTTGCCATAAAAATGTTTAGGTACTACCTGTGAACGAGAAAATCAAACGAAGACAACAATTTGATCATTTGCGAACTATATTTTTTTCCAGCCTAAAATGTCATTGTTTTTAGATCGGACAACAATTTAAACAGAAAGGGAAAGGACAACTTGTGTAAACAAAGCAACCCTGCATCGAAACTTTTTGTTGGTGACCAAAATTTTATGCCCATGTAAAGCTATGCATTACGTTTTATTACCATCTTTTTTCGTAAGCATCGATGGAAGCAATATAATTTCCCATTATCAGACGTTCCGGCTAGGTACCAATAAAGTTTTACAATCCTATTTCATGGAGGCCAACAACATCGGATCAAACTGTGTTTAGGCCATCTTTTTTGGCAGTTGCATTTCAATGTAAAAAACGATAGGTATTATTTTCTCCGATAAAAATATCGGTCATTTATATTGCATACCAATCTGGGATAAACGCCTAACGTAAAATCAAAAAATAGTTACCTTTTTATACCCAAACGGGTACCGATTTTCTTTATCCCTTATGATTAATGTGACGGTGACATCTACAACACTAAGGGCCTACGCATACTGAAAGAACAATTTTGGCTTGTCTATTCAAACGCTGTATTATCGATCACTTCCATACCGACTCAAGGGCGAAACTGAATTTATACAAATACTAGCGACCCGCCCCGGCTTCGCACGGATGCAATGCTCTACTATATTATGCATGTATTATACATATAAACCTTCCTCTTGAATTACTCTATTTATTAAAAGAAACCGCATCAAAATCCGTTGCGTAGTTTTAAAGATTTAAGCATACATAGGGATATAGGGACAGAGAAAGCGACTTTATTTTATACTATGTAGTGATTCAACGGTAAAACTTTAAACACCTACGAGGGCGGGTCAAAAAGCTCGCGGAATGAGGGGCATGGAGGGGGGAAAGGTGACTTTTTACTACCTGCACTAGTTGTGACACTCATTAAGAGTGTTTTTTTTTTTTTTTTAATACTAAGTTTCAAATAAAATAGGTCATAATTACCTGAGCTACACATCAATCAACAAGTCAATCCGGAAGAAAATTTGCAACATGGAGAAAATTGAGTTTCGCGCAGTCATCAAGTTCCTTACCAAACAAGGAAAACCTCCCCAGACTATTTTGGAAGAAACTCTTGCCCTGGTAAAACCATGGTTTACAAGTGGCACAACCTGTTTAAGCAAAGCAGGGATTCGATTGAAGATGATCCAGGCCAAAAACTCATGGCTACTATTTTCTGGGATTCAGAGAGAATCCTCCTTATTGATTATAAAGATGATTATAAAGAAAAATAATTTTGTGTTTTATTTCTTACTATTTACCCTCCATTCCGCGAACTTTTTGACCCACCCTCGTACATACTCAAGCTACGTTTGACTCTCGTGAGTAACACGTTTGTATGTACACAAAGGCGCGTTAACGGCGAGTTTATAAAACTCAGTGTGCACAGGCTCTAACATCGCTAGACGGAAGAAGACTGACAATAATTTCGTTTCACAAATAGAAGTTGCAATAAAATGTTGGAAATATGCGAGTACCTCTTTGGAATTTATATTTAGTAAATTACAAATTATTTGAGTATTACCATAAATATTACAGCTACTTCAAATTTCGTTGATTATGAACACGATTTAATGACTCCTCATGCGGAACTTTTAATTGAAACATCGCACTGTGGAATGTTTGGGTATGTTTCGGATCATAAATCTATAACTTTGTCAATTTTAAAGATAGAGGTATTAAATTTTGCACTAATATAAGGTAATATATAAGGATTCATATATGTAATGTTTGGAAAATTGAAATTATGCAAATTTTTTTATTTAATCTAGTCTAGCTGCAGTATGATGTAATAAATCTTAAGCTCTCAATATTTTTGCATAATTATTTGTTATTTCAATTGTTGATGGTGGTGGATAGCAACCCTGTTTCATTGCTTGTATTTTATAGTATGGTGGAAATATAGGACCGTTTCTTTCATCTGTAACATTCCTGAGATACTGATATTGTGCTTTTGTGAGTTGATTATTTTTGCGTTATCAAACTGATTCATAACGAAAACCTTTTCTTCGGCATCAGCCAACCTTATTTTTTCTACTAGATTTGTCAGTGCCTTCTCCAATAGAGCGAAATCCTTGAAGATGTGCATTGATAATGTGATCTAAACCATATTCATTTCACAAAATATTTTTTTTCTTTTTTGCTCGATTCTGAAGAGTCTCCATATGATACACTTACACATGGTCTTCCTCGTTTACCAGAAGAAGTAGACGGAGCAGAATCGTTTGGCCCGTTTACTGATGTCGGTATAGTAACGGGATATTCAGAATTCAACCAAAGAACGAAATTCTTAAAAATGCATCCTTATTGCGTGCGGCTTCACTGCAGCGTTTATTATACGAAGGGATGATATTCCTTTGATTATCAATAATAAAACATATATTATCTTCCGAAACTTGTTTTTCCTCCAAAAATGCTGATAGTGCCGCAGTTGTTTTTCTGCCTTCTATATAAGACCCTATTAATTCACGTTTAGTACCTACACTTAAAAGTAGAAATTTTGAAAAATTAAATAACCGTACTGTACAAAAACACAAACAAGTAGTAATGGAGTAAGACATATTTTTTCACAGCTCTTTTTATAGTGTTTCAGAACGTGTGAATTATTTCAAATATCTATTTTGTCCCGGTAAATGACACTAAAATAATAATAACTTAACAATATAAATTAATTAGTTGAAAAACCTTACCACAAAGTATTGATAAGCAAAGTCAAACTATGAAACCGCAATTGATAGTAATTTCCTTTCCCAGGCTAGTGTTTTATTTTTTCATATAATCTTCGTAAGAAGCAAAATATATCAGTTGATTTTTATATGGTTTTGATGAGTAATACAACTATAAATTAACATTAGATTCAGTTATTTCTTTCTTTCAATTATTCAATTTATTTATTTATTTATAAAGCATCGGTAAACATCGGTACGTGTTAAAAGCTTCGACGAGGTTGAGAAAAACTTTTTTCTTCTATTTGTTTTTTTATTATTATTTTAATATTCAAATTAAAAACCAATAACATTTTTCTAATCTCCTATAGATGTATAATACTTTATATCTTTCTCTTGAAGTTTCAAAACTATTACACTTTGAAAATCTTAAACGAAGAACTTATTTTTTTCCAATTTCATAAAAGTTTAACTTCACTACATGATTATTTTCGCCAAAACTAATATAAATTAAGCTACAGAATATTAAACTTCGACATTAAAACTATTACATTACATTCATGAAGTCGTAAAAATTAAAATTTATATGCGTTTATTCTAAAATATTCCATAGTGCGTCGTGACGCCATTTTGAGTCCATTTTACACACAATGCGAAGTATCTTGCTGTGAATTTGATATTTCGTGAAGAGATTTAATAATTATTAGGGTCTTACAATTATCTCATTTTCACATGTTTCTTTTTAAGTTTAGGTACTCTCTTAATATTGATTTTTCATATAAGGCGTCCCGTATGAAAAAAATATGACGAATAAAATTTAGTGATCAACTGGCAGCGTAACGTTTTTTGTGCGCAACCTATCGTGCACACCTTTCATTTTTATTTTGAAGATTAGTTTTATTATTTTTGTGCCTAAATAAATAAATACAATAGTATTCTTTTGTTTCAATTCCATATTGCACTCAATAAGACTTAAATACAATTTTTATTTGTATTTGTTTAATTTGTTTAGACCAACACGCGTATCACTTGGATAAAAAAACAAAACTTCCCGAATGACATTCTACTCAAATAAAACTGCTCAGGTTTTGTTTCTTATTTACTACTGTTGTTTATTACCTATGTAGTTTTACCTATTCAACAGGTGAAAAGCATAGTGTACCACTTCACGCACACACGATTACTACATATTCAATTGTAGTAAAGGTAATATTCAAATAATACACAAATAGTATAATTGACACATCTTCGGTATGATTATTGAATTTCAATTTTATTTAAATTATATAGTACCTAATTAGTGTTAAAGTAAATTTAATATTCTCTACTTCTTCAATTAATTTTTAAGTTTGTATTGTTATGTCCTTATAGGTGTCGTGTGTTTGCGCCAAAGATATGAAAAACATTCATTGTAACCACATGATGTACAATTAAAATTCTGATTCTGATTCTGAAACTAAATTACGGACTAAGGTGAAGGCTTGCTAACAGTCTCACATTTACCGGGACGTCCCGCTTCTGGGTCAGCTTTGAAAGGCCTCAACACGACCCCTTACGCCTATTGTCCTAGAAATCAGTTATTGTACACTTATTGTACAATAGAAATCAGTTATAACTCTTATCAACTGTTCTAGAGATAGGCAGTGGTAATCATTGCACACTATTAAAATATATACCCATATAGCGTATATTTATTATTTTTCGCACAGAAATAGTTTGTAAGCATAATAGTTACCAGAACATTATAGTCTATAATCTACAGTCTCTCAATGGTAACAATCCGTTAGATATGCACCGTCTAACCCTTCGGTAGCTAGGCTACTGCTTAGTACCTATAGAAAGAAATGTAGGGGTGATGCAAACTCACGTCTTTCTGGACCAGTAAACCTTGTATTAAATAATAAATAAATAAATATTTCCTACATTCACACCGATAAACCTAGCCCTAAGTAACCACTTTTAAGGCTTGTGTTATGGATACTAGGGTAACGGATAGACATACATATATCATACATAAATAAGTAATATTCATAGAAATATATACAAACTTCCTTGACTCAGGTACAAATGCTCGTATTCATCATACTAATATCTGCCCCTTCCGGGATTCGAACCCAGGACCGTCGCGTCGTTGCGAAAGGCAGGATCGCTACCCTCGCACCCAACGGTCGTCAAAACTTTTTAATTAAACCTTGTATAGAACTAAAAAAAACCCAGCTTTGAAATATAAATAAAATAGATTTTAACAAGACTTTAAGATAGTAAAAGTGGCCTCTAATACTGTTGTTTAAATATTTTAGAAGTTTATATGTTAACACTTTTTTGAAGAATAAAACACAACTAAAAGCATGATTAATTATCACACAGGTAAATATGTATCTCGCTATTTTAATTAAGCTTAATTAAAATACGGACGTCACAGTGAGAAGGCATGACTCTCGACAACTGCACTTTAATTATGCTGACATGCCAAATTAAATTTAGTTGGCCAAAGGGCTAAATATAAATTGTTTTACTTTTAATTTGAAATAATAAAGAAATACCTTTACTAGCATAACTGAAAAAATTACCAAAAAAGAAATCGGATACGCATATTTAAGATTCAATCGGCTATAACGTATTCTAAATAGTGTACGAGTTGTTTGTTTAGTTGTTAGATATATTTTAAATAGAGAACAACTGTTAAATCCAGCAGGAGTTAGGTTCCACCCTTTCTATTAAACAAACCCTGTTTCGGGCGCCTGGCTTTGTTGTTCAAAAATACGACTTTCATGCGTAAGATTATGTCCGTTTATAAATTCGCAATCCGGACTAAGTGAGAGTTTTATTTTCTTTTAGAGATCAGTGTACGCATTATACTAAGCCGGCAAGTACTGGTTAACAGGTAACTTATAAAAAACCGTCTAAGTAAATAAAAATGATGATTTGTAGAAACATTTACTTAAAATATTTCATCCTACTATCAAAGTTTAGCAAAATTAAATGAAGAGAAAAGCGTATTTGAAAATGTAAAAATAATGTGCAAAATCAATTATGCGATACAAGAAAAGCCACACTTGTATTTTTCAACATGTATCAACTAAAAAATTACCAGATTTTGTTTGTACAAATACCTTTAATAGTCTGTATTCCAAAGCATGTTGTAGTTAGCGCGTTCGACCTATGATTGTGGAGGTTAAACACATTTGCAAGGATCGGTCATCGGATTGATGGTCAAAAATTTACTATCTGGGGATTCTTTAGGCCTCGGAAGGCAAGTTAAGTTGTTGGTTTCGGCTGTGTTCAACCATAGAGAAGGCCTGTGCTACAGCAGTAAGCACATTAATGATAAAAAATAATTTCTCACATTTGCACCCAAAGTAAGTACTGTTAAGGGTTGTATTATAAATGCTAGGGTAACGAATACGCACACATCAACTATCCTAGAGCTGGGCAATGGTAATTATTGCATACATTATTGAAGTTATGCTTTGCGTTTTTCGCGCGAGGAGCGATCGATTTGAACTTGTTTTTATTTCTAGCAATATTGCATAGTGTGCCCGGCGTCATACACACAAGTTTGTCTCTAGGATTGGGTAATCCCAAAAGTCCTTTTTTGTAGTTGGCAAAACATAGTAAAAAATACAAATTCTACTAAAATACGTTAATACTTAAACACCACTACGTGTTTGCACAATTATGTGAAGAAACGATATACAAGCGCTGGTGATACAGAGAAATCAAAACTATGGAGACCGCAACTTCTATTTTACATTTCATTATATGATCTGATTGAATCTAGTGTTTTTTTTACTACTAAAAATAATAAATACTAGTTCAAATAAAATCAAACATAAAGCAAATAAAATACTAAAATAAAGTGTTTTGTTTGTTTTAGAGTATCGTATTATAAATAAGTAGGTATACCTAGTCAAGGTTAACAGTTCTTTTATATTATCAGATTGAAGTGCTAATAGAGTTTTCATTCAAATATATTCTAAAAACAAGTTATTTGTGTTTAATTTTGAAACAGCTTTATATTATATATATGATAATTTTTAACACTTTAGACAGAACTTTGATTTCTATACGCTAGAAAAATCATGCTACATTTGCTGCCAAAAAAATTGAAATTAATTTAAACAAGAAAGAAAAGAAAATAAAAACTACAACCAGATCTTGTAAACAATCGTTTCATACGAGCGTAACCGGTTGACATTAAAAAGTTATATTTCAGTTAATTACCCTTCCTGTATCAAAAACAATTAGTGACGTGACGCACAAACATAAACACCGCCGACACAGGATACTGTCACAGGACACACTGGTTACTGTATCTAGTGACAACAAGGACACAGACTGCTTGATAATTGCTACGATAAGGGGACAGTCGCCAGTTGCTGCTACTACTAGACATTAAGCAATCGCGTTATTTCATACGAACAACTAAGGTCGAAAAATAATAAAAAAGAGAATTAACATTATCGGTGTATTACACTCGAACAGTAACTGTTTGCAATTGCAACTGGAACGGCATAAGAATCGTCATCTCAGTCAGTAAACATTCTTCAAACTCAGTAAACATTGTGACAGAAATTAAAATTAGAATTAAAAACCACAATCAGAATCACGCATAGAATCAGAAATATAATCAGAATTAGAATCAGACTTAGAATTAGAATCAGAATCATAATTAAATTTCAAATAATCCGAATTAGGATCAGAATTAGAAATAGAATAAGAAACAGAATTATAATTAGAGATAGAGTTACAGTTAGAGCCAGAACTAGAACTAGATATCAAGCCGAACTCTTGCTAGAGTTGGATATAAACCTGAAGCAATAACTACAGCTGTTACTAGAGCAAGAGCTAGCTTTAGAGCTAGAGTTAAAGCTAGAGCTAGAGCTAGACAGAACTAGAGTTTGAGTTTGAACTTGAGTTTGAGTAAGGATTATGATAAAGATGATAAGGATAAAAATTAAAATAAGCACATTCAATAGGGTATTCGAATACAATGAAAATAAAGATCAAATCAATTTAGCCCTCACATTATTTTAAAATATATTTCATTTTTATAACAAATCACTAATAAAATAATAAAAATTTCATGTTTGACCACGTGATAGTTTCTTAACAGGCAGGTGACGACATGACAGCCAATAACCTGCATAAAGGTATCGTAAGCGTTATGGCGAAATTTTTATTCATTTAAACTTTGATAATGGTTTTCATTTGAGATAGAGAAATTAACAAAGCAAAAATCAAACGCCAAATGTTTTCCAGTAAATAAGACCTCAATCTGGATCTAAATAATTAACGTTTGATACATTTTTTAAATTGCTCGGAAACTGGTTAAAAATCTATCTGTTTTATATGTTTATTACACTTTGTTTGACTACTTGTAATATTGGCTGTATTCAATTCGATTTATTCAATTAAGAAACAATGTCTCATTATGGTTAGTAACATTTGTTGGCTAAATCTTTTCGCCTAGTGGCATGACGTTTTATTCTCTGCTCAGTGATTTCGTATTTATTTGGATGCTCCACGCTTTCCAGGCGAGTTGGAGATCAAAGTAAAAAACTATAATTCGGTAAAAGCTGCTGACTTCGAAAACGTTTACAGAAGATGTTTAGTAGTTACCTCAATATCATTATTGCACTGAAAAATCAACCTCGTACAGTAACCAGAAACTTGTAATACATACAATCTTGTTATATATGTGACGACAAAACACTTTGTCCACATAACCAAACAGTTCTAGTTTAATCTAACTTTGTAACTTTAAAATTTCGTATTCTTATTACTACAATGCGCAAATGTTCACGTTACGAAACGACAGTTTAGGTTAACTGCAGCCTATCGACACTTCATATAAAAAACACAATGTATGGAATTATTAGCGTACTTTGTACCAACATTGAAAATTACTATCATTATACGTCACGTCATGTTGGAGCATGTGTCGCATGAATGACGCCATTAAACTTTTCGCACGGTTACGTTTAATTATTTGGTGCATTTTATTGAATTTAATTAAAAACTGCTTATACAGACAACGTAAAACGTAGTGATTCCTTGCTCAGTGGTTAACCGAATCGTATGTTATTCATGACCATAGATTATAATTATATGTACTCTTTGCACCTCAGTAACAACATTATAGTAGCCTTAACGTTTTATATGTTCATACCACTGACTTATATTGTTTACAAAACAATATTTATTAGTAATAAATGCAATACATTTTGTAATGGGGATTAGTTGTATTGTGGAGGTAGGTGGTAGTAGGTGCATTTATCACTTAAGCAATTAGTTAATATTGCATTTACATGAGAATCTGCATTATTTTTTGATATATTTCCATATTCATACAAAATATTGACAATTTACGATGATATAACGCTCACGACCAATTTAATAACATTGTACGAATACTCAGTTTGAAATAAATAATTTTTAAACACTAAATATATCAAAAACAGACGCGGGCACTGTTAATGATGGCTAGGTAATTACAATTCTAGCCTTTGTGCACAAATTATATAAACTCTACAAAAAATATAAAGGCTTTTGATAATAGTAAGAAATAATGCAAAACACGCTTATTAATACCAAAATCAATACAATACTAATAAATAGAAATTAATAGAAATACATAATATTAACAGCTGTATTAGAGAATAACATAATCGTAACTTGCCTAAATCTATGGGTCTAACGAAACGATCTGCAACTGAAAACCAAGCTAGCTGCCAAATGGGATTTTGGGTTCTAACCGGTTTAATGTGCATTTCTTCCAATTTCGCTTTGACTTCAGACTAGTCAGAGCACTTTTCAGGCTTATTAAGCTTAAATCGACGATGCTGCTCTTGAGGTGAAAGGTAATGATAGCCGGCACACGCGAAAAGCCATAGTTTGTCCCTCATCCCCTTCGTCGTCCGAAACAAGTAAAAGAAGCGCTCACTACACAACTCACCTTGTAAAAAAAACTAAATAAATTTTAAATATTATGATCATTTCGTATTAAGTATGTATAGTTAGTAAAGCTACATGTTCGCGTACAAATAAATCTTGTTTAACTAGAATTAGATAACAATTATTATGTTTTATAAATGATACGATATTTTTGTTATTCACTACTCATTTTTTGTAGGATGAACAATTTATTTCACAACAATACATTCTGGTTGTATTGTAGAATTTTTGTTTTTTCTGTGTGCCATTTGCGACAACCCTACGTGTCATGTGGTTGTTGGTGCTATTCTACTCTGCTAATTTATTAAATACTGAGAGTCTGCATTCGCGCTGCATTTTGTTTGATGTCTTCCAACTTACATTCTGGTAGATTAATTAACTTCAATTTCTTTTTCTTTTTAAATCTATCAAAAGATTGCGCAGCGGTAGAACTCGAGTTGCTGGGCCTGTTTGGACACTATTTTTTTGCTATGATTTAGGATATAAGCAAAAGAATACTAAATCTGTATTTATTTGCTACTCGATGAGTTAAATCTGAAAAAGCTATCTTTTAACTCTATAGTTAAGCAATTGTACCTCCATAGAGATGCAGACCTTCCTTGAATGGGAAAGAGAAAAGCATGTGGTATCGGGAAAAGAAGTATGGCAAAAAGTTAAAAGTTCTTTGAGAATTTTAATGAGGTACCTAGCGCTGATGTTCATACTACGACATGAACGAATTTTGTAGTTATGTTCCACACTCTGACATTAGATACCTAATCGCAGCCCAAATATAAATCAATTAAACAAATCCTTCAATGGCCAGATATCAAAAGGAACTTAGCCACGAAGTGGGAGGACAAGCGTATAAAACTGGAAAGAAGATCAAATAAGAAAAGGAAGCCATGTCATTGCAAATTTATATGTTACTAGCTAACCCGGCCACGCATTACTGCATTATAAAAAATATATAAACTGTTATTCTTAGGCTTTAGCCTCTTAGGCTAGGGTAACTTTGGTAACAAACACACACACAAAGTATTGTCATAACATAATTAGCATAGAACAAAGCAAAAGTAAAAATAAGAATTTACGTTACACCAACGGAAATTTAAGCGCAAAATTTTATGTCCTTAGAATTAAAGACGAATTACAGAAGATAAGATATGGCCAAAGAGACTGCACAAAACTTACATTAAGTTAACAAATATCAAAGCTTCTTTACATCAAAGCCAACATATATACCTGCAATTTGCCAAGGCATAACCACGAGAGGTTTCAACCTCTCGTGGTAACATTCGTAAAAACCATTTATAGCTCTCGTAATAATTTTAGCGCAAATTAATGAAACAATAGTATCTTACAATCATGAAAAATAGCTCTTCAATTATCTCAAAAATTGACTCAAAGTCACGTTTGTTTCAAACAATTGCGCTCCTTAAAAGGGAGGTTTTAGCTGGTAACTTGAGACGCACAATATAAACATGGCTTTACAACGTCATGTCCAAAAGCGCCCCCTCACTTAAGAGCCAATTTAGAACACGACACGATCGAACCAATCCGAAATCTCGAGCCCATGAAAAACCAAAGAACGAGCGTCCACTTTTAAAATAATTTCAAGCTTAATACAAAAGAATAAGAGCGATTTAAATTTGTCTGTGTATATGAGGATATTTCGCCGAGTATATAGCCAGCATAATACCAGGCATAGCTCTTATACGGCTAATGATCCACTAAGTAACTCACGTTCGCTACTCCAAGAGAACTAATATTTTTTCTATATGTAATTTTATTATAATATAAGTATGGTTATTTATATCCAAGAAATTCAGGTAATGTGGTGTGTACTCCTCACGAAATAATTCTTAACTCAAACAGTTCTAATCTAAGCTAACCAATAGTGATTTGTTAGCAGGTATTTTAATTTTCACTGGAAATGAATGGGTAAATGTTGTTTTAATTTTTCAATGATAACACCATAGACTATTAGTTTTGCACCAAACAGAAATAAAGATTACAATATTATCTAATAATAACGTTAAAAGTAAAAGAAAGATGAAAAAGGGTTATATATTGCCCTATACTTGCTGCGACTTCGTTCGCGTGAAAAGTTAGTATACGTATATGAGAAAATTGCCCACCCAATCTTATAGCAATAGTACATTGTATCAGTACAATCTACCTATATAAAACTGTTCACCCATTTTGATGTGATTAAGTTACAAAACATGATAATATTCAACTTTTATTCATAGTGACAGGCAGACATATACTTCTTTGTCCAAACGATTGCTTGCTGCTTTTTCTTATAATTTACATTTGCCTGTCTATTGACCTTAGGATGATAATGGGCATATTTTTCAGTAGCTGCCCAATTCACCTCGAGATTATTATAGGCATATTTTTAAACAGCTGCCCGATTCACTTCGGGTTGATTTCTGGAATAATTTTTAGCTGCAGTGTTTGTTTCCTGCGAATATTATCTGTGAACCTCTTTCTGCAGGAAACACTCACGTCAGATTTTTCAAAACTATCCGTACCTATATTAACTTGCGACATCATTTAAAGATAAATTTATTTCAGTAGCTTATTTTTCAAACAAACTTAAATCTAATTAACAAAAAAAAATTAAATAATAAAATTAAACTTTGAAAAAATTGGAAAAGTGTCTAAATGAAGAAGGTAGAATATTTAAATGCACAGAAATAAATAATCTGAGAAAGTGAACTTCAATCAAGCAGCATAAATCACAGAAAAGTCTATACATTCGATTCGTGCGACAACGACGACGGGACGACGGACGGCGACAATTCGGGTAGCCATACGTAATGACGGGCCATCCCGCGCTGCGTCTACGAAACAAATTTTGTTTTCCTCGTTTTTCGTTTGTTAAATCTGAAATGTCACTTATTTTTTTTCTTTCCATTTCTATTTAATAAGATAACATTTGTGATTATGATAGATAATAAAGATTTAAAATAGGGGTTTTCGAATATTCAATGCATAGTGTTACAGAAAACTATAAGGAATGTAGGATAAAAATAATTCGTATTAAGTTTTTTGAAGATAAACTGACTTCCATTCTGATCTTTGTACCTTTTTCGAAGGTACCTAGAGGCGTGATTTTATGTTATTTGATTGCGTGAACAATGCATATTTGACCAGACCACCAGATACGTTTATCACCACATCTAAATGAAATTTAAATTCGATATAGGTACAAACAAAAAAAAAATTTGCAAATCCGTCGATATATGACGGAGCTATGCCCGAACATACATATCAAAAATAAACATTTTATATATATATTTAGATTAAAAAGTAATTTGTTTCACTATAGTCGCTCCTGAGAAACTACTGAAACAGCTATAAATATGGTAGACTTAAGTATAAAAGATTTATAAGAAAATAGATGCGAGGATTTTTTAGTTTCAAAGACTTCAAGAGAATCAACGCGTTTGAAAAAGTTCGTTATCTCCATTGTCGTGTCTTAAGCGAGCCGAGCGAAAGTTTTTAATTTCCCAAAGAAATCGAAAAGTTGAGATTGTTTTCCTCGACCAAAGTGTTTCGCCCTGAGGGAAGGGCGAGGGGGCGTGGGCGGGGCCCAACTGGCAACAGGTCGCGATCCCACACGATCGATATCTTGGATGCTGGAGCATGCGCCATTCTCCTCTTAATAACCAAACAGTATGCTCTATCTTGTGTTATTCGCCTTCTCACTGCTCAATGCAGGTATGTAAACAAATCTTTCTTATGCTTTATCATCTTATAATAGGTATACCTTCATCTGTAGTGTGACTAATTGCGAATTCATTTCCCACGTCCCAGACCATCTGATAACATAGATCCATTGCAATGCGGTCAGAAACGTCAAGGCAGATTTGTCTATGGCTCTTTGTCATTCTATTCCCAACCCCATGTGCAAATAAAAACATTTGAGCTGATGTAAATTACCCATGTAAATCAATGCAAAACACACAAAAATGCAAAGTAAAATTACAAATTATTATCTCTTGAAACATAAAGTGTTTGTTTAGATTAATTTTTAGTACCTCTAACCACTTGTCAGTTCGCTACCGTGCGCCCCACCCCTCTCAACAGTCCCAATGCTGCGCGAATTGTGAAAAAAATGTCGGACTCTGAGATAAAAATGTCTTTTTCTCTCTCAATAATGAAGCTAGGACCAATCAAAAAATACTATCCAACTCATTCAACACAGAATATTTGGATCTCTGTAAATCATAAATTAATAGTAATAAAAAAAAAATAGTCCATGCGGAAATTTGAATATGGCAGCAATTGCTACCAGGAACTGACGAGGGGTCTTGGCTATCGGTAGCAATTGCTACCGTGGACTGAGAAGTGGATAAAATGTATTACTTATTATATCCTAAAAATATTACGTTTAAACTTTTGTTACGATTTTTCCAGAAGGCGCCAGCGATCTGTTAAGAGATAGTGTTCACGTGACATCAGCGGCCGCTCGGCCAAATAATGAGCTGTGGTGCTACCGGTGCTTAGCAGAGGTCCCAGAAGACAAATGCGCGGACTTGCGCCAAAACAACTCGGCTCTTATTCACAAGTGCCACAACGACCGGCGGGTGTGCATGGTTAGTTTTCAGTTTCATTGTCTTACACTATGTTTAGAAGGAGCTGAATTTATAGCGGTATGAGTTGTGATTTTGTTAATTATACCTTTACATATCTCTTACTCCCTTTGACTTTTACGAAATAGTTCCCAATCAACAACGGGTTGGAAAGACATCATCAAACAAGGATATTTTTACCTTGTTCCGCCGTCCCCATTTTTTCATCGGACAACCAGGCTTAGGCGACACCTTTGGATACACCAAAGAGTCGCACTAAGCGTTTAAGTTCCAATTTTGTGATACGTACCGCTAAGGAGTGGTACTCTTTGCTTAAATCTCTGTGTTTCCTGACGAATACAATTTAGAGGTCTTCAAGTTACGAGTGAATGGGCATCTTCGAGGCAAGCGCATCACATCCTAGATCGCATCGTCGCTTACCATCAGGCGAGATAGTGGTCAAGAGCTTACCTATTTTCTATAAAAAAAATTACTCTCTATTTCAATCATGTAGTATTATTACCATTTAAGTATTACTCCCGATGTAATAGTCGTATACAATCGACAGTATAATAAAGAAAAATCCAATACTGCACTATATCCAAATATTAATAATAATAATATTTCTTACATTTACACCCATCACCCTAGCCCAAAGTAAGCACTGTAAGGCTTGTGTCATGAATACTAGGGTAACGGATAGACATACATATATTATACATAGATATGTAATAATTATAGAAATATATATAAATACCCATAACTCAGGTACAAATGGTCGTATTCATGAAATAGAGGAATAAGGATTTAATATCCAAAGATAGCTCGAGAACTCTTTAAAGACTATTTTAACATGCTTTTAGCAGCTGCACTTGGAACTAACAAACAAAGTATAGTCTCCGGCAAATAAGTTGAACATGATTTTGAAATCATGTGACATGCGCAATAGCAAGTTTAAGTACATTATTCACTACTGCGCATGTCACGTGATTTCAAAATCATGTTCAACTCATTTGCCGAGGACAATAATGAAATCTATTAATTTCAACCTACTTCCAGCAGTGGTATCGATTTGAAACTTTTATGCATATGCAGTTCGCTTTTACGACAGACGCTTTTTCGTTCTATTTACTTTTATTTAAATAAAGTGTTACACGCATTTTATTAATTCTATAATTCACAAAGCATCGTCCTATTTTTACCTACCATACGATCACGACACGTCTCTTATCTGACAAGAAAAACGAAACACTCGCGAACTTTACAGAAGTCATAATATTTGCAAAACTATACATATTGTCATCATACATAACCAAATCAAAACAAAATAGGTAATAATATTCTTTTAGAATTATAGCAGTATTATGTATGTGTGCAAGCAATACAAAATGATAGCTACAATACAGCCACAATTTCGTATTATAGTAATACTATTCGTTGCGAATTTCTTGAAAATGTAAAAAAGGCAGTACTGATATCTATATTTCATAAGTAAACACTGTTTTCGTTTTTATCATTCCCTAATCAAACAGTCAGCTTCGTTAGGACCGAGTCCTTTTCTGCCTCCTTTAGTTTTTCTGCAGTCCCATTCTTTGTAGTTTAATATTAATAATGCACAAAGGTTTCGTTGTGGCATTGTATAATAAGACAACAGTAAAACGGGTCTTTTGTCAGCGTCGCGCATCTTGCTTTGAAACAGAAGAAAGGATTAATGTTTCAAACAGTTTCCTGTGTTACAAACTATACTATTGTAATTACCGTTATTTAAAAGAAGGTATGCGTTAGATTTCAAAACTACTTCGATCTAACTAGATTCACTTTGTGTCTGTAAATGCTTTTGATTTTATCGTTCTTTTACCTCTATAATGTGTCACTGTGACAAGAAAAAGAGAAAAAAAAAATACTTTCCCAAAACATCTGCTTCAAAACATTTCTTGTAGGTATGCTATATAATAAAATAAACTAACAACCTTTAATAAAGGATGTTAATGTCCTTTAAATTTATATTTCGTATGTCCATTGCTTACCTAAATGTCATGTGTAAGATCATGTCTTCTTGTATTTTTTTTTAAATTGTTTTTTTAATACGCTTGGGCACAAGCATCACATATGTAAGTTTATTGCATCGTTCGTTTGGTTATACACCTTTACCGGTTGACTGGTAAAGGTGTATAACCAAATGTATTGCAATTAAAAATGAATAAATAAGGTTTGCCCAATAATTATTTTTTGTCTAGTTAGTCACAATAAGAGCTCGACACGAAGGACTTATACCGTCTTCTGGGGTGTAGTTACTAACTTGCAGGTAACTCGTGTCGATTTAATTCTGCGATTATTTTTTTACATTATTACTCATAAAAATCACCAAACGTAGTACTTAACCATCGCTGAAAATGTTATTAATGACATGATTGTACAAACAGGTTAAACGCTTCTCGTATACAACTTCGAACGAGAATTCGACAACAGCGCTCAAAATGTGGGCTCTTGAGAGGAACTGCACCAAGCATTGCGAGCCTGGCTGCATCATCATCGGCGAGAGGACCAAGCTACATGCCTGTACTTCCTGTTGCACCACCTCCCTATGCAACTACGACTCAAGCGCCACCTGGCGAACACTGAATTTCATCACATATGCAATCTCCGTGGCGCTAGCGCTCATGTTATGATCGCATTAAAGTAGACTAGAAAGAAATTGAATTTTGTGATATAGGGACCATCCATTACGTCAGACATTAATCATTTCAGAAAAATCAAAATTGTTAAGAAAGTATGACGTAATCGACTGACGATCCCCGAGAAGACTATGCGCCTTGTATAAAAACATGGCTAAATTCATTATGATAATCGAGGTATAAGTAAATTGATAAAAAGAATGGATTTATTAGGAAATAAGTTTTTTTGAAAAGCTTAGGGTGCGGTCCCACTGGCAGCTTGTTGACTGGTAGATAGTGTGCTGGTAATCTATTAGCGAATGGCGCTCATAATCATTGATAAGGTACGATGTGACCTAGCAAACTTATGCCTATCTAGTAATTGCGTGACTGATGATAACTAAATTGTGTATTAGCACACGAGTCACTGGTAAACTAAAGGTGGCACTTCACATGGCGGTACGCATTTGCATTGGCGTATTTGTCTAAATAAGTAATATAAATTATAAAGTATTTAATTTTAAATGTTATACAGGGTTTAATTGCAAAGTAAAGCATTATACTATGTTTTTGATTAATAATACAATAATTTTTAACGGTTATTATTTTGGTGACCGTTTGAATCAACGGTAGAGATCCTGCCATTCGCTCCGACGATCCCAGAGTACGGTTCGAGTACCAGAATGGACAGGTGATTGTGTGATGATATATAGATGATGAAAACCGACTCGATAAAAGCAACATTTGGCATATGTTAAGTTAGCCAAATTATTCCAAATTGGCAAATACGTGTCTACTCATGGACGACATTTTACAAATAAGGCTAAAACTTGCGTACGTACCGTCATGTGAAGTGCCAGCATAATAAGATGATGCTCTTTTCCGCGGCAACTAATATCGACAATTAGAAATTCAATTGGCGCTTTTTTTAATTTTTTGTTCGCAAACCCCACACCTTATTGATTAAATTACTATGTAACTCTTATTGTTACATATCTCCTAGCTGTTCTCTAATAGCCCTCAATGGGGCCATTGTCTTAGGGTGTAACCATTTACACCTAAGCGTTTCTTAAAAAGAAGACAATTAGCCAGAATAACTGAAATTTTACCTTCTGCCTACTGGACAGTAATATCGATCGGATAGTTACGCAATAAAATACTGAATTTAGCCGAATAGTTTTAGAAAACTCATATTTTATCAGAGTCTAATTCAATAGTAAAATATGCTGCAAATACATTACAAAATGAAAACATTTACATTATATATAAGGTGACACCATTTCTAAATACTTTTTTCCTCAAGTAGGTAGTCGCACGATCAGAGTGTTATAAAATTAATAGTTACATTACTACGCTCTCGAAAATTCTATTTGACGTACTTAATAGGCTGTACTAGGATATACTAATTATTTTAAGTAATAGATTATCAATCGGTAGATAGAAAAAACTACTTATGTGTAAGTGTATAAGTAATAAAAAAATCTAAATCCTATTCATTTATTACTTCCTTCACTTCACTTAAAGAACAATATTTTATAGTATGGTGTAATAAATTTCATCATCTCAGCTGAAATATGTCCACAGCTAGACGGCAGCAACTCCCATAATCGGAGTTTTGCCATAGACACCTAATATCTATGGCAAATTGGCATGTTGGTTGAAGATACCAGTTAAAGGCCATAATTCTGAAAACACTATTGCCCATATTGTGATCCACAAAATGGTTATTACTTAATGTGAAGGGTTGATGCCATCGACTTAACCAGACAACACTGCGCTACATTTTGCATGATACGTATGTGCTAATTACCGTGTTTAAAGGCAAACAGCAGCGGTCATTAGATAATAAAGCGGGGGGGGACACCCAATTTCATTTATTAGTAATTTGCTACGCGTTGGTTCCTCGTCATTCTCATTTTTTATTATTAATACCTAAGGCAACAGTTTGATATGATTAGTTAAGTCAGAATCAATAACTTACACGATTGTAATACATTTTAAGTGTACCCTCTATATAATACTATTCATGCATCATGCTGCTCTTTTTTCTGATTTAAAACCGATGATATAGTCCGAGCAATAAGAAAGAAAAAGGCTAGTAGTTTGCTAAAGTTAACTTTTGAATATTTTATGCGCGTGTGCATTTCCTATAAATATTATCTAGCTTTTATAGTGCCAAAAACTAAGCTACTTTCTCATCATAGAACACACAAGTGCAATAATTAAACACCGTTGACTACTGCTCACTATATTAAGATAAGAGCTTATATTTTTACAGAATAATCCATTATATGTAGGGTAAAGGCACCAGTGGTCAGCCTCATAACGACTTTTTGAAGTTTGTACAGTTGCCATTTCTACAGCATATGTCAGATAATGAAATGTACAACATGATTGGATTTATTGTTTATTATAGTTTTTAAAAAATATATGTCAAAAACAAGAAATTTCCTAATAAAATATATAATTACGTTTAAACAAAAAATGGCACTTTGTCCCAATGGACAGCCTTTAAAAACCAATAAACAGCCTCGATGAACCCAGTGCTCAGCCCTTGAAAGTATGAAATAGTTATAAAATGTATGTTTATAATCATTGATTATAAATATACATTTCATAACTGTTTCAGGTAAAACTTAAGTATTGCTTAAAGATTCTCATACAAATACCCACATTCGTCCCTAAAAATACCATTTAAATAAGATCGTGGCTGAGTACTGGATCTTCAACACCCAGTGATCAGCCGCATAAAAAAATAATTTAAAATGTGGCTGATCAGTGGGTTTTTGACCATTAGGAAATGTTTGTCGTACTAAATTTGGAAATTAATATTTATCGGTTCTAATGGTCGGCTTGTAATTTCAAAAATAATCGAAAAACTCAGTTATCAGCCCCGGGGCTGTCCATTGGATCTTTTGTAAAAAAGTGGTATCCAATGGTCGGCCCCCTCAATTCATACGTAAAAAAGCGATATTTTTATCAAAATTTAATATAATTTAATACATGAACTAATGTATAAAGCTACCATTTAGAAAACACAATCACATTTCATAATAAAATAAGTTCTTTCTTAACTGTTAAGAGAACACTACGTGTAATAAAAAATATGGCGGACTTGACACTATTGTTCTTGTCGTTGGACAGCACCGATATGAACCAGTTTATTTCAACCCCCTGATCCCCTGCCGCTCCTGTCGCGTGACACATTAACCAATGAGGAATCAGAGCGTCTATTTAAGTGCAAGTGATTTGTTTATTTTGATTATAGCGATATTTATGGCCAATAAACGATGTAAAAGGCTGAACACTGGTGCCTGGCTGGCCACTGGTGCCTTTACCCTACATGATAAGTATTTAAAATAAATTTTAAAATCATTATATCATTCCGTCATCATATATATACCTATACTCAGATAAATAATTACCGCTCAGGTTAGTAATCTACTAATTGGCCTTTTTTATAATTACTTAGTCCAAAAATCAGTGGACGGACGAAGCGCTTCGTATAATTATGATAGAACTTCACTTAAGGTAAGTTCGTTTCATCATTAATTATACTGCGCGCTTCGTCCTCGAGATTAGTATTATTATATTTTATTCACAACATGTAGATATTGAGAGTAATATCGGGAAATATTGCCAATAGTTTTAAGTATTCCATATATAAAAAAAAATAGTTTATATATATTAGACACTTAAATCACAATTCGTGACACATAGCTGATCATAGAACTTGCCATAATTCATTATGTAGTAAGTGTATTCTGTAATTAATCAATAATATTATTATTTATTGTTGCTTTTCCAAAGTTTTGGTAGCTTCGATGAGTAACCTGTTACAAAACACCTTATTATAATGTTTTATAAATGTGTGGGAGTCAACCCTACAGTCTGCAAAGTTTCTGATGACATCTACAATGTCGCCCATTGAGTGCGCGTGCGACGTGGCAGCGTGTCGCGTGTTATATGCAGAGACAATGTAACTGTCGATCCACTTGATCCAGCAACTTTGTGTCGCTGTGCCAACTGTTTTAAGAGCCTCTTATTTCCTAGTTGAGTTTTATTTTAGTATGATATATACTACTGTTTTAACATGGCACAACAATGGCTTATTAGTAAAATATGTTAGAACAAGAATAGGTTGTTTATTACCTGGACGAGAAATTTTTAATAATGCTGGGAACTTTTATTATAATTTGTTCGGAAACTCTATATTAGCCGTACTAATTTTAGAGTTTGTAATCTATGTGCAGATGGAAGAGGTAATAAAATGAACTTAGTCTTTTTTGAAAGTGTGTCGAATGTGAAGATAACATTAAAATAACAAGTGCTATCTAAGGTGGTCTCATTTGGTATATGCCCTTCAAAAATTTTAACGCGGACTTATATGAATTCAGTGTGCTATATTGGCATCCCTCATTAAATGTTTCAGTGGGAAAAGAAATTTGTTTTAGTGCTGAAGCTTGATAGATATTAGGTACAAGAATTCATTTGGCAAAAGTTCCACCATTTGCGTAAATTTTCCAATAAGTAAATTTTGCAAACATAATGTCGTGATTTTTTTTTTTTTTTACTTGCTTTATAAAACTTTTGCAAACAGGGTAAAGGAGGATGTAGTTGAAGAGAGTTGAAATAAGACGATAAGAACATTGTCGTTTGGTGAAAACGTCACAACTTCAGAAACTAAGAGAGATTTGATCAATGGTTTCCAGTCCTGTATTTGCCAAACAAGGCGCAACTATTATGCCTCGAGGCTTGTCCGATTTTATTTTTTTATAATTTTTTTTTTTTTTTTTTAAGAAAGTAAAATCTAGACAAAGGTACATTTAATTCATTAAGAGCCAAAATGTGGGGGTCCCTATGTCAGAATATATACCAATATATATATTTATTATTTTTGCCGATTGCAAAAAGGTCTATTTCGGGCTTTTGAATGCCATGTCCGCCAGTTCCCATTCTATGTCTGGATGTTTTTCTGGACATAGTATCTGTGACTATGTTTTCATAAAATCGAATATTTAAAGCGAACACAACATTTTATCAAGCTTTGCATTACTGCATCTTTGATTACTTGTGATAAATGGAAGAATTGGGACCCCACTCATCTTATTAATATAGGAGTGGTGATATACAGGCAAGAGAATCTGGCAATTCTTAACATATATTTTAAGAGTTATGAAGGCTGCGAACAATTCCAAATAGTCTACATGCTGCCGTCGTTTCTATATGTGACCATGGAACACTGGCAGAATATTATTACAATAATCACCACTTATTACAATATACACCCCACCCCGTTGTTGAGGCGTCAGAGTATATCGACAACATATTTTTTATCTATTATGTAATGAAACGATTTGTCAGCCTCCGATTAGAATCGGAAATAATAGAGTTGGAAATTACAATGGGCTTATATGACTGTGATTTTTTTTTTTTTTTAAGCTTAATAACTTGGCACTTTCCATTTTTTTGGTCATAAAGTCATCCGTAATCGACAGCCGGGCAGGCGGATATAAGCAAACTTGTAAGCATTTACCTGTGCATTTTTTAGTTTTATTTTAAAAGGGTTTCTAATTCTTTCTTAATGAGCAATCTTTTTACATTGGGCAAACTGAGTATCATTTTATATGAATTTATAATCATCTCTAACAATTGACATGGCAGCGATGGCTTAAGAATGCGTGAAATCAGTATATTTCTAATCACATTAAACGATAAAAATCACCAATCAAAAAAAAAACTATAGTTACTTAAAAACAGTTTTTTTTTTTTTGTATAATTGTGAGGCGCAGTACAAATACCACACGGAAGAACGTTAAATTGATATAGTTTATCATGAAATCAAATCAAAGGTACTTGTTTGATTCAATGGGTTTTTTTTTTTTTTCATTTACAATAAGTCTCTGTTTTCCGATCGCCTCTGATGTAAAAAAAACTGCAGATATGAAATCCAGGACACGGTTTGCATTCTGAAAAGTACCAATCTTAAAAAGGTTGTCTATTGCTTCTATGAATTGCCAATTTTCTGTTACGGTATACATATTTGGCAAAAGTGGAAAATGTTGAACGACAGGTGATGAAAAAAATATTTTGTAGCCTTCTGCCCAAGAAAGAATAGTGCTGTGCTAGCATACTTAACTGTATCTGATATTGGCGGCGGTCTATCGCCGGTAGAGGTAGAGGAGGAGGCAGAGGCAGCGGCGGCCACGATGTTCTTGGAGAGTAAGTTTGTGCCGGCGCCGGTTGACCTTATGCTCGCTGAGCCACAGGCCAACAACTCCGTGATGATACTGCGTGTCGGAGCCTGAGCTCACCGGTTTAAAGTTCTTAGAACTGATGAATTAACCTTTCTGGCTGGCTTTTGTTACTAGAGTCTGCTTTCAAGTCCACTGCAGATTTATTTACCGCCCTGGCGGCTTTAACTGTTTCTAATACATTGTCCTCGAACAAAAAGTGTAATTTTTTGTATTTATTAGAAGCTCTTCCATTTCTTTTTTTTTTTTTTTTTAAGTGAAATATGAAATTTATTCTGTTAGCAAAATCACTATGCTGAATATCCCAGAGTATTCAGGTGGCATCTATTAGTTTTTACAAAAAGCCATTACATTAGCTGCAGAATAAATGATTTGATTTGAAGATTTAACTGAGCTGTGATAGCTTCGCTTAGGCAGGATACAGCGCATGCCATTTGCCTTTGCTTGGCTTAAATACCTTTGTCACTCTTTACAGCAATATAAGCGAGAACTTATTTTATTTCTAAATTGTGTACAGAGTTTGCAGGTAGAAGGTACTTTAAGATTAATTTTTCTTAATCTTCTTATCTAGACCATGATCTAGACTCTAGCTTTCACTACTAAACCACTGGATCGATTTTGATGAAATTTGTTACATAGATAGGCTCGGGAAAGGACATAGGCGACAAAAGTACGTAGGAAAATTACTGCGGCCCGCAAGATTAAACAGTATAAATTTTGTGGCCTAGGGCAAAAAAAGGTTGAATATCGCCTGTTGGTGTAGAGACACCAACAGGCGATATGTTTTAAGTATATTTATATATACTTAAAGTAGTGATGGGTCATCACCCAAAATGTCTTGCATGTCGGTATCAAGCTCTGGAGTCTTTGATGATGCGGTATTAGAATCTATTTCCGCGGCATCATTGGCAGTTTCCTAGTGTTAGGCTGCCCTGTGACCTCTTGTAACGGTTCGGCAGTATATGGTTCCATAATATGATCATTGTCTAATGGTAGAGGAGATTCTGTTGGCCAGTTATCTGGATCCAAAAGCGTAGGCGTCTCCGCAAGGAGTGCCGAATAGTCAATATAGGATATTATTGACAAATACTAATACCAAACTGGGTAGCTACATACTAGCTAGTAGGTAGGTTACAAAATATACTCGTATATTGCAATTTAGGGTAAGAATGTGTCGTACACGTCCTGGTGACGGTCCGGATAACAATCTTATCATTGTAGCGTTAATACGCTCCTAATCCAGAATTTGTATTTAAGCCACAAATTTAAAATACATTAAAATTTAATTATACATGAATTTAATAAGTATTAAAGAAATAAAAATTTTAAAGAAGGTAGAAATATTTTTACTGAAGTAGTATTGCGAAATTATTATTATAATAAGATTTTATTTCATAATTTTAATTACTTTTAGTGGCTTTTTTATTTTTAAATAACGATTGTTATTTTACTCAGTTATTTGTGGGATTCCCGCTGAATCACACGATAACCGTTTTGTTTAAATGCGGTGAAATAGTCCTGGTGACTATTTCGATTGCATTCGACTGGATATTTTTTACAACGATATAAAATTTTGTAAGGGAGATATTTACACATACCTGGTTCTTGAATCGCGCTACGTAACGTTTCGTAACGATCACATATTCCGGTAAAAGAATAATCCTCTCCAGAGTCCCATCGCAACTCCTTCCTATTACGTATATTCTTTATTTTTCACATTAAATGCGCTTAATCACTTTTCACATCCTCACTATGTTGTTTTTAAGCATTTTTATGAGATCGCGCAAACGCAGATAAAAAACGGTCGGGTACTAAAATGCGAATGAGAAGTGACATTCAAAATGCAACGAAGAAGGTTTGTAAGTTTAACTAACTACCCTCAAATAAAAAGATAAAAAGAATTAAAAAATCTCAACCATAGTGTAAAGCGGTATCACTTATGCGTTACTACATGTTGTGAATAAAATATAATAATACTAATCTCGAGGACGAAGCGCGCAGTATAATACGTTACTATTACGTTAACAAATGAATATATCGTTTTATCTACTTACCTATACATACCTGATTTAAATATATTTTCTATTGTTACTGAAGATCAGCCACTATTAGATTTTAATAAATTCTCAAGTTTTTCTAAAATGCAAAAAGTCTGCACATTACGCTATTTGGATACATAATTTAAATCCATCCTAAAAATAAAGCAAATGAGTTCTCAGTTATTTTGCAGGCAGATAAAAGTACTCATTCGTGTTGATTTATAAAATTGTTTAAAAATCAATGTTTTGAAGTCCAATATAAGATATTGCTTCTATATTTCCATTTTAAGAGCATAATCTAGTAATGAAAGTAAAAAGGCGAATTAATACATCGAACCATCCTTACGAAAAGAAGCACCTAATATTACTGGATTCATCACATTATTTAATCAAAAATTTTTTGAACGTTAACAATTTACTTATGCGTGTATGTCTAAGCAGTGTAGTGATTATTTAAGAAAACTTGTATAATGACATTTTGCCGACTCGTAGCGCGTCGTGGCAATCTAGCGGAGATATATTCAGATAATGGCAAAAATTATGTGACAGTCTGGAAAGAATTGTATGATTTTCAAAAAAAGTGAAATCCTTAAAATAATACATCAAAAGGGTAATGAGAAATATACATCTTCCTTTAAAGAATGTATGGTACATTGTTAGCACAAGAAAAGGCAATTTAATATAATCGCCCGCTTTGCCCTATGTCGTCCTCGCCAACTAATTTCCTTTCCGTAACTCAAGGGCCCTTTTTTCTTCTGAAACCTTTATACAAAATTTAGCACAAAAAGTGCGCTTGCATTCCCGAATGACTGAATTTTATAACGATCATTATTTGATTTGATGATTATTACAATTTTTTTAATTACAAACGATAAATGTGTATTATTGATACCCAATTTTATGGTGAATAAGTTGATAAGTCATCGGTGCACTTGTTCATTAGTTAATCATCATGTGTCATGGTCTCATGAACATGGTCACCGATGACTTTTGAAAGAAAAACATAACCATATTACCACCAAAACCATCTAAAATACTCTTAAACCAATTAAGACATTGCAAAAACACTGAAAAACTGATTTTTAGGAATAAAATTACACAATGTTTTCACTGATTTGAGCACAAATGTATGGGGAATAAGTTTATAAGTCTCTGGGCAATAGGTATGTCGACAAGTCATATATCTTATAAAATAAGCAGATTTTACGAGAATGTGTAAAATAATTTGAAAGATCACATAAAATTATACGGTTCAAGATGAAAGCGGATTTTAGAGAAAGTGTCAAACTTTTAAATCGCTGCCCTGAAAAATTCCCATTTTGGACTTATTACGTCCTTCACTCCTTCACGCCACGCACGAAATTAGTTTCATGCAGCAACCATCTCATGACATAGTAAGCACACTCGTTAGGGTAAGGTGGGTAATTGAGAACGGCGAGAATTTCCCAATTAAGAACAGTTGAATATCAAATATTTCCCCCCACACTACACGCACGCGTACGTTTAAGTAGATGCGCTTGGGGTCCCTTAGTTCGCCCGCAAAAGTGTGAGTGAAAAGACGCGCACATCCTGTCACGGTGAGTCAGACAATATTATTAAGTATTTTCGATACAATTTTTATCATAATGTAGAAATCAATGTAATAAGCATATTTTTGAGCTTTACGACGTCACATTATTTTTAATATCTTACATGTAATATCTGTTTATACATTTGATCGTAGCTTTAAGTTCATCGATGATAATATTACGAGTAACGGCCATTTTGATTTGAGTTGCCTACTTCGGGTAATTAGGGACGGTGTCAGGAGGGTAAATGCGAACGTTCCTAATTACCCCTATGAATTGATAGATTCTGTAAAAATGTTCTAACATTAGAAATTGTTTTAGATGCCTCGACATTACAAAAACCACACCGAGATATGAAATTGATACATGATGTTAAGAGTAAACAGCTTACTTTAAGCAAAGCAGTAAAAAAAAAACTCAGTTCCAAAAACAACGTTGTTTAAGCAAGTTAATAAAGAAGTATTTGAGAAACCACAAAAAGGTCGTTATTCTGTCTTTAATAAAAATCAGGTGGACTAGTTGGAAAGGTACATACATGATTACTGTGAGTCTTTTCATGGCATAACACCAATGTCACTACGAAAGACTGCTATTACCTTTGCTGATGCTAACAAATTGAAATATTATTTCAATAAAGAATCCCAGTTAGCAGGCAAGGACTGGTACTATTCTTTTATGTCTAGACATCCTTCTATCAGTCTACGGACTCCAGAAGCTACGTCACTTAACCGAATAACAGCTTTTAATGCCACTGAAGTCAAACTGTTTTATAGATAATCACGAAAGTGACATTAGCCTGGGCGCATGCAAACTTTTTCGAGCACAAAACCTGCATGTTCTTTCTTTGCTACCTCATGTATTACACAAAATGCACCCACTAGCCTTGAATTTCTTTACTTCACTAAAAACTGCATACAATCGAATGTGTGCACTCTACATGGTTCTCAATCCAGGCAAACGTATCACCCAATACGAAGTTGGAGAGCTTTTTACAAATGCTTATAACATAACAGCTAACATAAGCAAAGCTGTCAGTGTAAAACAAATAAGACAACCAAAAACAACTACTTCGACGGTTGATACATTAAAAAATGCAGTCACCTTTCTCAGAAGAAGAAGAGGCATTTAAGGTTAGAAGGCAGCACTTTTAAAAAAAGTAAAATTTAGTGAAAGCTCACATAAGCTGTCCTAAGCTAGCAAGACCTATTCAGTAGTATTCAGTTTGAGCAAAAAGAAATACTGACTTATTATCACTAACTGACGACCCGAATGTGTCGGGTAATGACAGAGACTTATTTTTTTGTGGAATCGATATTGTACCTACAAGACTGTAATTGATTTTAACTGTGACTCAAATATATTGTAATCATTATTTTATAGAGGTTCTAATTAAAAGGTATAAATGTTATTAAATGTGGTTTTTATGAAATATTTCCTTCCTTAGACTCCCATTACCAGTGGCGGATTTACAAATTTTCAAGGTATAGGCTGTGAAGCTTTTGCCGCCCTTGCCTCCACAATTGTCATGTCCTAGATTATTTTTACAATTCAACAACTTCGTTGGAATTGCACGTAAAATAATTTTTAGGTATATTTTTCTAAAGCTAGTGCGTGTTCAACACATAATACTCGATACATAAGATTAAAATCGGTAAAATTATGCACTAAATTCAAATTAAAATCACTAAATTATATACAAACCATGCAGTTCGCAGCCTCCAAAAAATATTAGGACTGGCTGTATGGGTTGACGGTAGGAAAGAAAAATACATTTTCTATAATTTCGCTCTTTACACTCATTCAAAGTGCGGGGAGAGGGCGCATTGGGCGCAAAGACCGATTACCGATTCGCCGCCCCCAACCGATTACTCGTTGGGGGCGGCGAACTAGCTGTTTTACTCTAGAATATGGAAGATTGCTAAACGGATTCACGGAACGTACAATGACAAATGATAAGTGAGCAGGGAAAGTCGTCGGCAAAATTTGTTGCAGACTTCTATCTGTAAAACATCAGAAAACAGAATACAGAAAACCGTCATTCAGAAATCTTTTTGATTTCTGGTAGCAAAAAAAAAAATCGTAACCAAATTTGCCGCCCCAAAAATCTGCCGCCCTAGGCTCAAGCCTACTCAGCCTGCTGGTAAATCCGCCACTGCCCATTACCCTGTACTCCGAATATTAGGTTAGTAACAATATGTAATAAAACGGTTTTTATTGAGAATGTCCCTTATACTGGGTTATGAAATGGGACAGTCAACATAGAAACAAATAAATCGATACCATTAGGTAACGGCACCGCATTATTCATTATTAAAAGTACCTATGGTAGACTACTGCCTTTATGCCGCCTGAGGTAAGTTATAGGTATTAACAGAAAGCTTTCGCTATAATTCATTGGGACTTGCGGTAATAAAATAATTAATTCAGTTGGGTCTATATTTTGAAAAAAAAATCGTGTTTTGAACTAATTCAATTCTTCTAATTGTTCAACTAATTCAACAATCACACAAGTCCAGCGCTGTGTGAACATAAATTATAACAGACCGACACAATTTTCTGTTTGTGCATAGCATACTTTTTAACAGGAACCGGAGATGAAAACTATTCGTAAAACAATTTTCTTTTAATCATTGGCCAACTAAAGCTTGAAAAATTAACTAGATATTGCAGTCGCTAAGCATAAAGCTACGCTGGCACCATATATTGGAGCGGAGCGTAATACCTAAAAAAGTATTATTATTTTTTTGTTTCGAAAAAAATATTAAAATCAATTAAGAACTCGGGAAGTTATGGCGTAAGAGACATTGCGCCATTGAAGCTAATCCATGGGAGCTTCGCTCGCTCCGCTCCAATAATATTTCAAAAGAGATGCAAAGATTAGGAACGTTATTTCACAAATAAGGTAAGTACTCACAATAAATTGGTAGTTAGATAAATCTTTCTACATACATATCGAACATAGCACAGTCACCCAGTTTTAGTTTATCATCCATAAGAAATTTAAATTGATATACGAGTTCACAGGAAAACGGAAAAGTTACGATCGATCGAGAAACCATCTTGTGACCTTGTGAAGTTATGATTATTTCCATCTTCATTATTAGAAATTTCCATCTTCATTATTAGAAATTTCCACCTTCGATAATATGAAGGGCGGAACGGTGAACTGTAAGTATACAGCGAAAATCATAGATACTTATCAAAGTATGTATTACATTCGAAATTGTACTTTTAATTGCATAATAACATGAAGAAATGGCGCTTATAGCATGATAAAAATGAGGTATAGTGCCCATTCCAGGTAATTTGAAATTCTATGATGGACGCCCAAATACTGATAACTTTACACAAAAATCATTAAAAAAAACAAATAATTATTACTTTTGAATACAAGCTAAATGTTACACTATACGTAACGTACGTACGTAACGAGAAAGTATAGTTATTATGTAGGTACTTTGTCACTACAATAAAGTTCATAATAAGCGTAAAGTTATTTATGAGTTATGACAATAATCGCACCTACATACTGACTACATTCAATGTTGACTCTGCTTCATCGCATCGGCTATGGCATGTAAGTGGCGAGGCCTGCCCCTGTAAAATAACCCTGGATACGCCAATGCCAATATGTGTTACTTTTGTAGGAAAATATTTTTTTAAAGAGAATTATAATCTAAATAAATAATAATAAAAACTAAGTAAAAAGAACCATAAGGAAAGTAAGGTAAGAAAACATTTCCGAAAGAATCAATAATTAATCATTGTGATTAGTTAGCCTTAAATACAGGTACTACTTAAGTATTAAATGCTTGTAATTGATTATAATAACTATTTCGTTTTCAGTGCATTTTTACTCGTAATGGTTTTTTTTATTTAGAATCTTCGCTCTTGATCCCAATCAAGCACTGGGGCAAAGACAGATTCCACGATGGAACGAGCTAACCCAGAAGGCGCCTATTCACCCTGGCATTATCTCGCAGGTGCGCCGGCGCGTGCGGTTGTGCGTTAGCGTTTAGCAGGGTTAATTTACGTGATCAGACATGGCGCCAAATATAGTTAAGTGTGCAAATTGTAATATTGTTGTTAACGAGATTCTGTGCTCTATACAAAACAAGATAGATGTAATGGACGAGGAAGAAATTGTGCGTTTGTGCTCATCATCGTTTACGGCCGATGAAATAGAAAATGCTAAGTGCCTTCTGTTTGATTCCATAACTACAAATAAGAAGAATATTAAGAGAAAAAAAGAAGGGAAGTCACAAAGAGACCTATTTGATGTGATTGCTATATTTAAAGAAATAGATCCCGATAAAGTATCCATATTTGTGGCCCGTGAATTGCAGAAATTGCCCGCGGTGACATTTGACCATATTGATGTAACGAGATTACTTAAAGAACCAGTGGTTTTACAAAATGATATTAAATCAAAATCAAAATCAAAATAACTTTATTTCATAGGCCCTTGCGGGCACTTAAAATCGTCAATTATACAGAATCAAAAAAATATTATTATATAATAAAGATAGCCCATGCGCTAGCGGCAAGTACATCCGCGGAGTTGATGCCGCGCATGTAATCGCCACGAGCGACCCGATTCCGAACGTAGGGGCTAACATGAGAAGAATCGGGCAAGAAACTCATGTGCCAAAACTCTTATAAAATCGCCAAATGACTTACAAATTGTGTATATTTCAAAACGATTCAGAGAACGAGCAATTCATTTCTATTAGGTCCACGCTGCTTTATCATTCAAAAAATCTTTAACACTGTAATAAGCCTTTTTGCATAACTGAGTTTTAATTAAAAATTTAAATTTATTCATTGACAAGTCATGCATGTTACGTGGCAGCGTGTTGTACAATCGTATACATTGACCTGCAAAGGAGTTGCTTATTTTATGGAGCCTATACCTGGGCATTGCTAGCTTGTCTTTATTTCTTAAATTGAAATTATAAAAGTCACTATTTTTTCTGAATTTATTATCTTTACACTTGTGTGCATACAATAGGTTTTCATAAATGTATTGTGAATGTACAGTCATAATACCAATTCCTTTAAATTTTTCTCTTAAAGACTCTCGGGAGCCCATCCTATAGATCGCCCGAACAGCTCTCTTCTGCAGCACAAAAATGCAGCCAATATCGGTGGCATTTCCCCACAGTAGTATCCCGTACGACATAATACTGTGGAAGTAGCTAAAATAGACTAAGCGCGCAGTTTTTACGTCTGTTAACTGACGAATCATTTTTACGGCGTATGCTGCAGAACTGAGTCTGCTCGATAGGCATTCAATATGAGGACCCCATTGTAACTTAGAATCTAAAGTTATACCCAGAAATACAGTTTGATTGGCCAGCTCTATTTCCTCATCCCTAACCCTGACTTTGACTTTAGCTAATTGAACATTTGGCATAGTGAATCTAATGCATTTTGTTTTACTTTCATTTAACAACAAATTATTGGCGCCAAACCAGTGAACGACCTTGGAGAGTGCAATGTTTACTTCGTCAATATTAATTTGTCCACGTTTAACTTTAAATATTAAAGACGTGTCATCTGCAAACAAGACGGTTTTTTCAAAAATTTTACTGAATGTTGATAGTACGGATATTGGACGAAAGTTAGAGGGATCTGAAGTACTACCAGATTTAAACAATGGAGTTATTTTGCTAAGTTTCATCAAATCAGGAAACACACCACTATCAATACAGTTGTTAAAAATTAAAGCTAAATGTGTAGCAACTATTTCAATAACATTCTTTACCATATATACAGATATTCCCCAGAGATCGGCAGTTTTTTTTATGTTCAACGATTTGAAAGTGTCCATGATGTCACGTTTACTAACATAATTAAATTTAAATACATTATTATAACAAGGAACATTTTCTTTCAACAAGGATTCTGCAATGGGGGTGGAAGAGCCTAAAGTGCTTGTCAAATCTACTGGAATTCGAGTAAAAAATTTCTCAAATTCATTCGCAATATCTGAGTCTGAGCTAATAAATTTACCGTCAATTTTAAGTTTATAATTATTTGCTGAAGCTTTTGTTCGGCCAGTCTCTGCATTTATAATTTTCCAAGTAGATTTGACTTTGTCTGTACTATTATAAATTTGAGAACTAATATATTTAATTTTTGCAGTTTGACAAACCTGCTTAAAAATTTTTGAGTATGACTTAACATAATTTTGAAAAGATTCCGTTCTATTAAACTGTCTTTCTGAGTACAGCTCACACAATTTTTGCCTACTTTTGTGTATTCCTGCAGTGGCCCATTCGCTAAACACTGGATTATCAGTAACAGTGATCTCTTTGGTTTTGAAAATTTTGTTAAATTGGTTGCAAAATGACTCAAAAAATATATTATACATATCATTTGGTGACATATCCGGTGATAGAAAAGGAAGTTTACAATATAATTCAATCCCTATATACGTTTCAATCTGTCAGCAGTTATTAAGTGTATAAAGGAAGATTATGTCACCTCAAATGAGGTAAATTTTATCAAGAACGAGCTTTTTAATTTGAAACAGGACTCAATCGTTAATAATTTTGAAGGTATCTGTAATATAAATACGAGACGAGGAGGAGAGATTCGAAACAGCTGTAACGGTACAGGCGGCGGTTTGCGTGATACCATGCTATGTGATAGCGGGCCGATGAGTCTACGCTTCGATCAAACTTCAACTTCGCAATCGCCCCGTCCTTCGCCTATGGCATGTGTTAGAGGATTAAAAATAATAACTATCATTTATCTTATCGATAACTTTGCATTGTATGTAATTAAATAAATTAATAAGTAAAACCTTAAAACAACTACCCTACTAAATGTTAAAACCACGTGTTCACGTCAGGTGATATTAGTCACGTCATCACGTGTTGTTTGTCAGTTCGAACTATGTGGGTGGGGATGCTTTATAAAAGCAGAGCGGTCGGTCGCACGGGCAGTGTGCACCCAGACGTCAACGACGAATGATTTCTGCGAAACTAAGTAAGGAGTCGTTATATACACACCGCACGGACCTAAGCTAAGTATACAATTATTTAGTATATGTCAGGAAGACATACTATGTACCGCTTGTGTGTTGGTATATAAACTCGGCGTCAAAAAAATCGCACCTTATAAAAATCTTATTCAAAAATTCCTAAACCTTATATAGAGGATAGTGTTAGGTATCATTAGAAAGGTAACAAAAAGGAGCATCAAACAACAATTAAGTGCAATCTTTTTTTTAATTAAAATTATACAAAAAGCATAAAAATTTGAAAAATAATAAAAAATCTTAATTAAGTCCTAATTAATAATCGATAATTTACAAAAAAAATGTACAAAAAGTGTCTTAAAATTAACTCAAAATCTAGTGTTACCCCCCCTTGCCCTGATGACGGCTTCCATACGGTCCCTCATAGACCTCACCAACTTCAGGAGCTCTTCTTGAGGGATAAGACCCCATTCTTCAATCACCGCGGTTTGGAGTTCCTCTAGAGTCGAAGGAGCCGGATCCCGAGATCGAACCTTACGTTTAAGATGGTCCCAGAGGTGCTCTATCGGATTCAGATCAGGACTTCTCGCTGGCCACTGCATCACAGGAATTTGGGACCTCCGCAGGAAGTCGTTCACGATGGCTGCAGTGTGTGCGCGAGCGTTGTCGTGCATTAATGTGAACCCCTCGCCAAAAGATTCGGCAAAAGGGACCACATGCACATCCAGGATCTCTGTGATATAGCGGCGCGCAGTCAGCGACCCTTGTCCGCGAGCACCTCCGGTCCGGGAGACGCAGACCAGGTCGGTTTTGCCGGCAGCCGACATACCGCCCCAGAACATGCAGGATCCGCCTCCATATTCCACCGTCTCCTGGATGCAGGCTTGAGCGAAACGTTCACCCTGCCTCCGGTATACTCTTCTTCGTCGGTCGTTGCAGAAAAGACACACTCGTGTCTCGTCTGAGAAGAGAACAGCTCCCCACTGCTCAATGGTCCAATCGACGTGGTCGCGAGCAAACTGCAAGCGGGCTCGTCGGTGCGCTGCAGTCAATTTTGGACCTGTAGCAGCTCTGCGGGCTGCTATGTTCTTCTCCTTCAGTCTTCTTCTAACCGTGGATACACTCACGGTGCGTCTGCGAACTGCCTGGAGCTCCTGTTGCAGCTGAACAGCGTTTGAGAAGCGATTTCTCAAAGAGTACGACACAACGAACCGGTCGTCTCTTTCCGAAGTGCAGCGACGTCTACCGGACCCATGTCGCCGGATATAGCCACCGGTCTCTAAAAAGCGCTGGTAGACTCTACGAACCGAAAAACGGCTCAGATTCAGTTGCCGGGCGACATCACACTGCCGCACCCCTGCTTGCAGTAGTGCAACCACTTGAGCGGCCTCATCAGCTGTAGTGTCCATTTTCCAGATGTTCTTTCTTCAGTAAAATCAGTGCGTGTGTCCCCTTCAACGGTTTAATAGCGAATGACCCACATTGAACCCGTGTTGACCTCTTTATACCCACAAAGTTAGCGCAACTCGCGACTCTCCCGAGCAGCAAAATTTCCTTAGAATTTTTGTGACCCTTTATTTGTTGCTTTAGGTTTTATTTGATAATGAAAAATAATGTTTTTTTATTAAGTTAATTAAGTAACCTTTTAAATAAAATTATAATTAATACGACTGCATGTGCATATCCAGAGTTAATGCCATTTGAACGTGATTTTCTTAGAGGTGCGATTTTTTTGACGCCGAGTGTAGGTACAATATGTTCTTATTATCGAACCCTGAATTAAATTAGTAAAGTGTATACCTTGCTTTGTTACTTGATATTGAAAAATGTTTTAATAAGGTTATTTTGGATAGCTCCACACTATTTTACTAAATATTTTACTAAATGAAGTTATTTTGGATAGTTTTATGTTCAACTAAATTATGTTGATAAATGTTTAAATAAATGTTATTCCATGACATTCTTCTTATTTGCTTAAATCATTCTATGATTATTTGTTAAATGAGATTAAAATACTTTTTTTTAGTATTCTGCCCTATTTCTTTTTCGTTTCTCTATTTTTTTTTAACTTAATCTCACATCAGAAGTGGGATTCGAACCCCTTTTAAGCAACACTAACTTGATTATCTTTACAGATGGGTCCCGCTGTGTTTGAGGCTTTGTTAAAAGCTATTCGTGATGCAGTGGCTGGTAATCACCATGAAGATGACGTTGGATTGTCACCGTTTGATCCAGAAAATAATGACAACGGCGCAGAAAGTTGGTGCAAGCACATCGACTCCGTAGCCAAGGATCGTGGTTGGAGCAGCATCACAACCGTTGGTAAAGCAGGTTGGCCGAACGGTTTGTGGAAAGTGCAACAATCAATACACACTATTGTGCAAAAGTCAACAGGGTTTTCACTAACTAGGTTATTATTGGTTGTAATGGAAATATAACTCAAGTACAGGTTCGGCTTGTTAAAATACAGGATAATGATTCTGTTCAGCATCATTAGCCGTGTTAGATTGTTTAAATAAAAAACATAATACACTAATTACAGTATAATATAATTCATTTGATACTTTTAAGGGGATTTCAGTTGATTATTAATTTTATTGAAACTGTTCTTAATGCTTATTCATAATAAAAATTATCACTGTAAAAGGATAATAAAAAAATTGAATAATTTGGATATATACATAAATTTAATGTAGAAGAAGACCTTATTTACGTATACCTCTGAATATATGCTAATTCAACATGAAGAATAGACATTGTTTGAAAGAAATGATTCTTATGGTCATTTGTTTGATTTGCTATTATGAAAAAAATTTACATTGTTTGAAAGAAATGATTCTTATGGTCATTTGTTTGGTTTGCTATTATGAAAAAAAAAAACTGCTGCTCGGTCACTGCCCTGATACCTTTCTGAAATTCACTCGCAGCAGGTGATAGGACTGGTATGATAAGGCCAGAAGACCAATAGCAATCAAACAAATGTGTATGATAAACTGCTGGTCGGTCACTGCCCTGATACCTTTCTGAAATTTACTCGCAGCAGGATCATAGGCGCCATAATTAACTAGGTATCCGATTCAAAGGTCCATACGAGATAACTGAAATACTCCCACATGATAGGTATGCTCTTAGAGGAGTGGGAAATCTTAGAAATATAACAGCATCTAAAGATAAATTGAGATTATGGCCAGGATAATGGACAGATAAAGATTCAATTGCTGAGGTAATAAGTTAAACAATTAATGTTTTATTTTTTTCCATGAATCCTTATTATTAATTTTCTGTGGACATTTTTTTTATATTAATCAACTTTGTTAACTTATATATTTAACATAGGTATGTTAAATGTGAAATGTTGTATACTTAATGTGAGAAGTTATACACGATTAAATTAAGATTATGATATAAGACATTTTTAAACTGTATTATTTAATTAATTACTCTACTAATACCTACGTCTACTTAATGTAAAAAGTAAGACATCAGTGCCTTTTAGTTGTACTTGTACGGCTCACAATGTCTACTTAATGTGAGAAGTGACACTGTGATGCTGAATATATAAAAATAGTCAATCTAGTTATTTAATTATTATTATGACATAAGAGTTTATTAAACTGTAATAAAATGTCTACTTAATGTAAAAAGTAAGACATCAGTGCCATTTAGTTGTGCTTGTACGGCTCACAATGTCTACTTGATGTGAGAAGTGAGACTGTGATGCTGAATATATAAAAATAGTCAATCTAGTTATTTAATTATTATTATGACATAAGAGTTTATTAAACTGTAATAAAATGTCTACTTAATGTAAAAAGTAAGACATCAGTGCCATTTAGTTGTGCTTGTACGGCTCACAATGTCTACTTGATGTGAGAAGTGAGACTGTGATGCTGAATATATAAAAATAGTCAATCTAGTTATTTAATTATTATTATGACATAAGAGTTTATTAAACTGTAATAAAATGTCTACTTAATGTAAAAAGTAAGACATCAGTGCCATTTAGTTGTGCTTGTACGGCTCACAATGTCTACTTGATGTGAGAAGTGAGACTGTGATGCTGAATATATAAAAATAGTCAATCTAGTTATTTAATTATTATTATGACATAAGAGTTTATTAAACTGTAATAAAATGTCTACTTAATGTAAAAAGTAAGACATCAGTGCCATTTAGTTGTGCTTGTACGGCTCACAATGTCTACTTGATGTGAGAAGTGAGACTGTGATGCTAGATATATATAAAGTTCACCTAGTTGAGTAATAACAAAGATAGGTACTTCGGGGAACGAAGTACATGTCAGATTGGCCGTGTTAGAGGATTAAAAATAATAACTATCATTTATCTTATCGATAACTTTGCATTGTATGTAATTAAATAAATTAATAAGTAAAACCTTAAAACAACTACCCTACTAAATGTTAAAACCACGTGTTCACGTCAGGTGATATTAGTCACGTCATCACGTGTTGTTTGTCAGTTCGAACTATGTGGGTGGGGATGCTTTATAAAAGCAGAGCGGTCGGTCGCACGGGCAGTGTGCACCCAGACGTCAATGTTGGTATATAGGTACAATATGTTCTTATTATCGAACCCTGAATTAAATTAGTAAAGTGTATACCTTGCTTTGTTACTTGATATTGAAAAATGTTTTAATAAGGTTATTTTGGATAGCTCCACACTATTTTACTAAATATTTTACTAAATGAAGTTATTTTGGATAGTTTTATGTTCAACTAAATTATGTTGATAAATGTTTAAATAAATGTTATTCCATGACATTCTTCTTATTTGCTTAAATCATTCTATGATTATTTGTTAAATGAGATTAAAATACTTTTTTTTAGTATTCTGCCCTATTTCTTTTTCGTTTCTCTATTTTTTTTTAACTTAATCTCACACATGCGAAATGAATGAGGTAATCTCGTCTGATTTGGTTCAAGTGTGTGTGGCTGATAACCAACAATCAAGTACGTGTTTCCCTCCTTTGCAACATACAGCGCCTATGGCCAATGACATTGTATGCAATGAACAAACATTAGCAGACGTTGTTCGTAAAAAAAAGGGTGTATGGAAAAAAGTACCCCCTAAGGAAGAATGGACTTTGGTGCAAAAGAAAAGGCTACGAAACCGTTTTATTGGACAGAAGGGGAATGCAGTAATGGAACCAGATTCTAAGTTTAAAGCAGCGTTATTAAAAGTACCTATTTTTATAAATAACGTACATAAAGATACAACAGATATAGACGTGAGAAACTACATATTTAACAAAACAAGTGTAAACGTTGACTTTGAAAAGATGAATATGAAAGAAGACAGGAACTATAATTCTTACAAAATATATGTACCTAAATGTAAATTGGATGTTTTCTTAGATAATAGCCTATGGCCGGAAGGTGTAACATTTCGGCGGTTTATAGACTTCAGACCGAGAAAATCTAATACGAATGGGCAGTAGCGAAAAAGCATATAAGTTTTGCAGTTTTAACTGTAAAAATATTAAACGGTCGTCGGAGTGCGTAAGAAGATTGTGTGAAGATGTTGACATAATAGCTCTTCAGGAGACCTGGCTTATACCGGAAGATATGCAGTTCCTGAGCAGTATCCATCTAGAGTTCGCATTTACCGGCAAGTCTTCAATTGACACGGCGGCAGGGATAATACGTGGGAGGCCTTACGGAGGAGTGGCGATTCTCTGGAGAATAAGTTTATTTACCTCGGTCTCTGTGCTGCAGTGTTTAAGTGCGCGTTTATGTGCTGTTAAAGTTGTTATTGACGACCGGTCATTTCTGGTATTTTCCGTGTATATGCCGACTGACACAGTAGATAACTTAAGTGAATTTACGGAATGCTTAAGTGAAATGAGTGTAATTGCACAAAATAGTGACGTGGAAGCAGTTTTTATGTTGGGAGACTTTAACGCTCATCCTGGGACATTATTTGGTAAAGAACTTTTTGACTTTTGTTATGAACACCAGTGGAAATGTTCGGATGTTGATATATTAGGCATAAACTCAGGTACATACACATATGTCAGTGAAATAAATGGGGCCACAAAGGTGGTTGGACCACTGTGTTGTCACCGAAGCTGCCGGTCGTTTAATTACAAATGTCCATGTATTATATGGCGTTTATTGGTCAGACCACATACCCCTGATTGTAACATGTCAACTTAATTTAATTTCGCCTAAAAATGTAATAAATAGATCTAATGTCAATAAGGCTATCTGGGGGGGAAAGAAGTCAAGACCAAATTAGTAGGTATACAACCATTTGTAATAATTTATTAAAACAAGTCGATTTTCCTGTAGAATTATCAGCTTGCAGTGGTAGATTTGTAATAATCAGCAGCACAAGCCCATAATTAACAAACTTTATTGTAAAACAATTGATATCTTGAAACAGGATGCCATAGAGTTTTAAAGAAAAATATGTAGGGAAAAGACGATATGTCCCAGGATGGAACAAATATGTGAAACATTTACATACTGAGGCCAGGCTTTGCTACCAAATGTGGCTTTTGTATAACAAGCCGCAAATGGGTATAATATATAATAAAATGAAAGAGAGTAGACAACTTTTTAAATTAAAATTAAAATGGTGCCAGGATAATGCACAACAATTCCAAATGAATATGTTGGCTAGTCATCATGACAATAAACAGTTTTCCGAATTCTGGAAAATGACTAACAAATTGAATCCAAGGCCTAGCTTGACTGTAAATGTTGAAGGTTTTAGTGAACCCAATCAAATAGCGAATCTCTTTAAAGAACATTTCCGGATACCTCCATATGAATGTATGTCTCGGGAGCCCAGCTCTGAGCAACACACAAGTGATGGTCATGTTTTTTATAGTGCCAAGGACATAAAATCAGTGATAGAAAACATGTCGCGTGGCAAGTCACCTGGCCACGATGCGCTTAGTGTCGAGCACTTGAGATACGCTGGTGTACACCTGCCTAGGGTTTTATGTATGCTTTTTAATTTTTGTATCAGTCATTTGTACCTCCCTGCTGATATGATAAAGTCTGTTGTTGTCCCGGTAATAAAGAATAAGAATGGAGACCCTTCTGATAAGAACAACTACAGACCAATATCGTTGGCCACCATCACAGCCAAGGTACTGGATAGTTTGCTTGATAAGCAACTGAGGAAACATGCGAAATTGAATGACGCGCAATTCGGGTTTAGACCTAAGTTATCAACAGAAGCTGCCATTTTGTGCCTCAAGCAAACCGTCCGATACTATACCGATAAGAAGACACCTGTTTATGCCTGTTTCCTTGACATGTCAAAAGCCTTCGATATTGTGTCTTATAATGTATTATGGCACAAAATGTCAACTGAAACAAATTTACCTAAGGAGCTCATCTCCATCCTTAAATATTGGTACAAGCATCAGACTAATCATGTTCGATGGGCTGGTTTTGTATCAGAAGGTTATGGGCTAGAATGTTGGGTGAGGCAGGGGGGTATAACTTCACCTACCATTTTTAATATTTATATTGACAATCTTATTGAGCAGCTCAGTAACACCAATGTTGGATGCTCTATAGATGGTAAGATTATCAATAATATAAGTTATGCAGATGACATGGTGTTGCTGTGCCCATCAATAAGAGCGATTAAGGAACTTTTAAAAGTGTGTGAGGGGTATGCGAGGGCTCATGGGCTCAGATATAATGCACGTAAAAGTAAGTCAGGCACTAAAACTTACAAGATGCCAGAGGTTACACTTTCGGGCGTCGCTATAAATCAAGTAAGTAATTTTAAATACCTGGGCCACTGGGTCTCCGACAACCTGAGTGACGATCTAGGCATGGAACGTGAACGCCGAGCGTTGGCTGCGAGGTGTAACATGTTGGCCAATAGGTTAGCTCGGAGCTCGAAAGAAGTAAAACTGACGTTATTTAGGGCTTACTGCCAGTCGTTTTACACGTGCAGCCTATGGACCCACTATGCACAAAAAACCTACAACGCTCTGCGGGTGCAATATAATAATGGGTTTCAGTGGCGGATTTGCAGTACTAGCCGCTCTAGGCCCCAGGCCATGGGCCGCCCCTTTCTTAGCACTCATCATTATAGACTAGATACATTAATTCATGAATTTACTGTATTCCCACTTTTAATTGATTCAGAAAAGTGTTTTACTATCTGAATCAATTAAAATTTTCTGAGATTTCAAGGATGATTGGACATTTAAATAAAACATTTAAAACGGTTTTGTTTTTAATAAAATAAATGTTTTACAGTGTGTTACAAAACTCGTCTGCACTTAAGCGCAGCAAAATCATTAATTAAATCTTCGCAATCCAATTTTCTTAAAAATCATCTTTTATGTTAAGCAAAGCAAGATTGTTTAACCTCTGCTTCGTCATTGTTGTGCGTAAATAGTCAAATAATTTCCATTGTGGATTGATACAAATTTTTCGTCGTGTCCTTTGAAAGGCAAAGCACGTGATGCAAGCGCTTTTACGCATGCAACTACTCGTTTCAGAATGTTTTTCCAGTAATTTATTTCTTCATCTAATTGCATTGTTAATGCGCGGTCAATGCGACCGAACACGTTGCTTCGTTCATTCATATGCAGAACTGATAATTTGTGAGTAGACGAATTCTCATGAGTTAACACTCCTTAGCGGTACGTATCATAAAATTGAGACCAAGGTTTAGTGCGACTCTTTGGTATATCCACCATGTAACGGTGTCGCCAATTTGTAAGTCTGGTTGTCCGATGAAAAAATGGGGACGGCGGAACAAGGTTGTGCAATTCAGCTGCACACTCTCCGAAATGTATCCTATAAAATACGGATAGGCTTGCTACCTTTCGTCTATGCTCAAGGCTTTTGAGCTTTTTACAGAAAAGATCTTCATTGCCGATGAGCCTCTTGGCCCTCCTCTCGATGGACTCAAGCGTCTGGAGCTGGTATCGGGCGGATCCGTCCCAAAGATGAGAACAATACTCCATACACGATCATGGCACATCTTCGGCTTGTCTTCTTTTGATATACTTACCACATCGATCAAAGTATTTTCACTTGAAGACACTGCAGAATCATCAGTTGACGGAGCGCCACTACTACTTGGAACGTCGAGTGTTGGATCAATGATAGGATCTTTAATATATGTAGACGGTTTTCCAAAGCGTAATAACAATAGGTACCTACCTATTTTTCCTAGATGACTTATATTAAACTAAACGTACGAACTATTTTATATGTACGATGTACGAAATTATTTATACTTTTATACGCAATAATAGTGATTTAGGAAGATTATAACCATACGGTACGCGAGCCTTTAAAATATTAAGTTACTTTGCATTTAATATAGTTATTTTCTTGTCAATCTTGTTATCATCAATAATTTTTTTATCACGATTTGCCACCCTTAATATATGGCCGCCCTAGGCCCGGGCCTATTGGGCCTTAGGGCAAATCCGCCACTGATGGGTTTAGATTGTTGTTGGGGCTGCCACGCTACTGCAGCGCGTCGGGGATGTTTGCGGAAGCGCGAGTTGACGGCTTTCACGCCGTTTTACGCAAAAGAGTCGCATCACTGATAAACCGAGTGCGGGGCAGCCTTCTGAACTTAGTGGCCCTAAGAGAGGACAGCCCCATTTTACGTCACTGGGTTATGGAGCATCTAACACCATACGCCCGAAACATACACTTTTGAATGAGTATCGACAATTTTATTGATTTTAATAGTATTGATTTATTGATTTTAATAGTTTTAATGTTTTTGATTGTTTTGAAAATGACTTATGAATGACATGCTTTTAAGATTTTATTTGGTTTTTAATGATTTTATTGGATTTAATTGGTTTTTAATGATTTTAATGAATTTAATTGGTTTTTAATTATTTTAAATGCTTTTTAATGATTTTAATGAATTTTATTGATTTTTAATTAATTTTATTGTACTAACATAGGATAAGATTTGATTATTGTTACTAACACAATATGGGTTATTCCTGAAATAAACGAATTTTCATTTCATTCATTTTCATTTCATTAAAAACAGACGGGTTATAAGTATTCGGAAATACAGACGCAGGGAGGTTGTTTTTTTCTCTCTTATTTTTATGGTCTAATTTATCAGCCTTAGTCGGCTAAGAATCTCAAGAGACATACATGAAGCAACGAAATCTTCACTTCTTAGTTTTTATGCGTTTCATTTTGAAAGTTCTAATGATTGATGCTGGAGTGGAATTAAAGGAACAGCACAATGTATTTCAAAACTGATTAACCATTAATTTACGTGACTGTTATTTTTTAATGTTAAAGTTATTGTACCTTTATGTATCGTCATTGCTATTATAACGTGGCACAGTGTTTTATGGAACCAAAAAATTCACACCTTCAGGTTTTTACATAAATAGATTATTTATACCCTAAAAAAGGCATGACTTCAATTCCCAGAAGCCTATCACAAATACTTTTTGAGAAAAAAAATCATGAACTTATCGTGACCTTTGACCTATGCAATCTAAAATATTTTTTTACAAAGTAAATATTAAGAATATATTTTTTTAATAAATTTGTGTCAATTGGACATACTCAGGCGCATATAAATGCATTTCTTAAGCTTAAAAAATGCATTGGTTTGGGAGCAACATTTCTTGTTTGGATTTCGTATTTATTTATTTTTTCCCTAAAAACGAAAAAATGGAACCTAGAACGTAGATAGAAATAAACTTACGGATGTGGTACACAAATAACCCATTTTTACAATTACGGCGTTTAGAAGACATTCATTTTTAAATTTTTATGCAAGGGTTGTCACCAAGCTTGACCTCGAACGAAAATTTTTTAAATATTTATTTGTGTATTATATTTTGAACGAGTTTAGAATGATGTAGATTTTAGGAACTTGCTAGAGTATCTTCAACATTTATATTTAGGCTCCAAGCTTTAGGGGCCATTCATTTATCACGTAAGACGATTTAGGGGGGGAGGGGGTCGACCATGTTTTATTTTTTTCTTACAAGGGGGTTGAAGGGAGTCTCGATAGTTCTGACGTAAGATCACAAAAATGCGCAAAAATTATACTTTGAAAAAGCGCGGGCAACATCGCGAGTGTTGCGTTCGCTCGGATGCGTATATATGAAAACTTCAAGGCCGTATTTCAAATATTGAAAAAGAAAAGGCTTTAGCCATATATTCAAGGCGAGGCAAAGAAGTCTTGTGCCGCATCGGGTCTGATGTGGAATGGGTGAACGCTGACGATGTCACAATCCTGAATAACCAGCTACATATCAATATATTTATATAGTTACATGCAAGAATTGGTCGTTTAAAGTATAGGATGCGTGTCAAATTATTTCAAACAATATAGTTTATTTTTTCGACTGTTTAGCGTGTAAGGTGTAAAATAAAATATGTGGTCGAACATACATAAAGTATTCCTACATTATCACATCTACATTAGGTAGGTAGTATATTGTATTCATCTATAAGTGTTGTTAATTTATTCAATTCATTGACGGTATTAATTTACAAAAAAAACGAAACATTTTCATTTAACACGTAGTTGAACTTTAGGGCAACCCTAGATCATGAAAGTTGACCTTTATCTTAATTCTATCATAACTTCTAAAAACCGCAAAAGCGGGACTTGATTTTTTCATAGGTGATAAAACTTGGCTTATAGAATCTTCATATACTAAACCCAGATTCCACTTTTGCCGATTTATGGAGAAAAAAAATAAAATCAATTTAAAAAATAAATTATTTCTCAAAAAGTAGGACACTTATAAATAAAATAAAATTACGAAATTATGCCTTCTATAATTCCTTATCAAGTGGCAAATATCTCATGGACAGAAACGGAACCGTCTTTTGGGGAAATTAAATTGTTGATAAAACTCTAAACTCTCCGAGCAACCGTTTTATTTTATGAATAATAAAATATAACAATCATTTTCTTATTTCTTCTTTCCATTATTAAACAAATACCTGAATTTAAAATCTACCATATTAAGTTTACAAGAATTAATGAGATTGATAGATATATCAAAAAAATTTATAACTATATCATAAATGTCGGATATTTTGATATTTATTATAAATATCAGATATTTTCGAACCCTGATTTTAAACCAAGTTTTATAACGGGTTTACTGCTTGATTCCATAGCATCAATGTACCACAATTTCAACTAGCCGTTGCTTGGTTCGAAGGTCCGTTTCACTGAAAAGCCATTGCAACGATAATCCTAAACGGAGATATGATAAAAATGAGATAAAAAGGCAAACCAGATTAATCAAGCCGTAATAAAATAAGATGTTTATTTGACATAAAATACTTATAAGAATTAATTATTTAATTAATGTACATACTACAGTTCTCAGTGCTGGATGTACACATTTGCCGCCCCAAAGCTATAAAATTTTTGCCGCCCCTTCTGACCTCTAAAATTAGATGCACTGTTCACAATAACGTCAATTCCTTTTTTAGGGAATATCTAGTTTCAAGGTTATGTTTATAACTTTTTGGGTTTATTTTTAAGTTAAGAAAAGCAAAGCTTTATTTTTACTGCATTACTTATAAGGTGTGGCGGGCTAAGGCAGATAGGTATGGCCCGCTAAGGGCTTAAGAATTTCTGCCCCGCCCCGCCTTACTATTTTTCTGTACCAATTTTCTGGACCAATTTTGCCGCCCTAAGCTTCAGCTTTTTCAGCTTCTATGGTAAATCCGGCACTGACAGTCCTATATTTAACGGTTTGACACTCTAAAATAAAATGTTCCTTATTACTTTAACATAAGGTAGCCAAAGCCAAAAAGACGTGCTTTCGAGACAATGTTATTGACTAAGAATACGCGAAATTACTAGAATTCACTATATTTCGTTAAAATATAATTTATCTATTTAACTCCTTGAATGGTTTGGGAAAGATGGTTTCATTTATATTTGAGCATACTAATTTATGTTTAAATTATAGCTATATTAGATGTTAATGGTGCATTTAAACTATGTATTTTAATTTGATCTGAAGTCAATATATTAAGTATATTGTTGCTATATTTACACCAATTAGCCTAGCCCAAAGCACTGTAATGTAAGGGTATGTAACGCATAGATAAACATATAATACCTAAATAGATATTTAATATTCATACAAGTACATAATAAGTACCCATGACTCAGATACAAATGCTCGTACTGATCACACAAACTACTGCTCCTTCCGGGTCACGAACCCAGGCCCTTCGGTGCGAAAGGTAGAATCGTTACCGTTGCACTAAACGGTCCTTATTCAAATCTCTATTTGAAATTCACCTTTGTCATCTATCTATAAAATTCGAATTAGTTACTTGATGGTAGTATTTTTTATTTATTAAGCACTGACACATGATATATATATATATATATATATATATATATATATATATATATATATATATATATATATATATATATAGATAGCTAGCATCCAAAATAATCTGATATGCATCACAATAATCAGTGTGCATAGCACTTACAATTACAAGATAACAAATAATCGCTACGAAGATATACCTAGATTAGAAAAAACACTATCGTGTAATTATTTTCTTTTTGCATTTACAGTCCCATATTTCTTGTTTTTTACAGGCGTATTTTGAACCTTATTACTTACTATCATTACTATACAACCGTAAAAAATGTGTAGTCCATCAAACTCACTACATAAACTATGATATTCGTGCCAAGGGAGATTACCGGCCAAGATTAGATCGTGAGAAAGGTAGAGCAAAAAGTTTACGAATAACATGATAATAAAGTGACCTAGCAACGAATATGTCATAATCAATTTTGAAGCTAGTTTTATAAAAGCCGATAGATCTTTTAAGAATAACTTCAATTTGACAAAAAACAATTCATTGCTGTGTTAACAAAGAGGTTTATACGCTTTATTATTAGATTATTCAATAGATCGCTCGCCGACTCCTGTAACTGATCGCGAATTTTCAAATTGCTTTTTTTTCAAAAGGTTTGTTTTTTAACTATGCATATCAAAAAATATAAATATATGTTAGCTATTCAAAATCTTTCTAGGGTAAGATCTACGTGTTTGCTGGATCTCTTTACAATTTTTTATTCGCGAGTTCTTATGAATTAATTAATAAAGTTCTAATTTGTTAATAAATAAAAGAGAGTGTGTGTGTCAGCTCTGACGCACGGCTGAAGTTTGCTTCTTAAAAACGATTGTCAGAAAATAATAAAACAAAACTTCAAAATATAAGTGAAAGTTGTGCACATAAAACGTAACGCTGTCTTTCGATCACTAAATTTTACCCTTCATATTTTTTTATTAAACTCCAAAAACACCGTTCGAAAGTTATTTAACTTAAAATAAAAAGCACCTTATTACTAACTAAGAGTTCCAAATGATTACTCCAAACGTTATTACGTACCTTTTAACTACCTACAGATATGTGTGAAGTTTCTTTAGTATCCTTTAAATAATAACAAAAAAATTTAATGAAATTTAATTCAAAGTTGTGCGGCGGAGTTTTTAACTATCAGTTAATTTGAGTTTCGTATGGTTTTAATTAACTAAATATCTATATTGAGATAAATTGAAATTAATACCAGTAAAATTACAGCGTAATTCATTTAGTCATTATCAAAAATATATAAATAAATAATAATCGAAAAAGGGTCATTATGTAGTTCATTAACGTGGTAACGCAACCAAGTTTAGACCTTATCTACACTTCTACACTAATATTATAAATAGGAAAGATTTGTATTTTTGTATGTTTGCAATGAAAAAACTTAAAAACTACTAAGCCGATTTCAAAAATTCTTTCACCGTTGAAAACATTCACGCTGAGTTACATAGGCTATGTTCAATGCTTTGTTACCATGTACCTTGTTTTTAGCGAGTTTCCGATATTTCGGCACTGTTGCAAGCGCCATGATCACGGAGCAACTGAATAATTGCGGGTAGGCAAGCGAACGCGTCCCGCATCGTGCTGTCTAAAACATCTCGCACAATAAAATTAGTCTTTAAAAGTTATAGAGACGAATACACAAAAAAAAATCCTTTTGTATATATGATACAACAAGAATTGTTTCTGAATCTATTATGTAATTAAATTACTTGTATTATGCAAATCCAGAACAATAACTATACCATAACACCTAGACTAATATAGTCTACTCAAAGTTGTCTCTACGCCGTATTGTACATGACGGGGATTGAGCCTTGAAGTGTCACTTTGAAAACCGTACTATGCAATTCAGTTACAGAAAGTCATTTGATATTATTATTTATGGAATTGTTTTAATTATGATTTTAATAAAATGTTATTTGATTTTATTATAGATCTGTGGTGAGAAAAAATACACGAAACCTTTTTTTTATTAAAGCAATATACGATACGAAAGCTTTTTACAGTCCAATTCTTGATGAGATTTTAAAATAATTTATACCATTATAATAATAAAAGCTATGTATGCAAAAACAATGTTTTTCAATCCAAGTTAGAAAATGTTACCCATACTCTATTAAAATAATATACCTAATCTTTAATTATATAAAACCTATACGTAAAACGCAAAAATTATTGCAATTTTCTAGATATGGATGTAATAATATAGGCAGTTTCGTGCGATGGTAGAGTTTACTTATAGAACTAAGGGTCTTGTGTAGTGTTGTCAGACTATCGATAGTATTTCTATCGATTTTTTACTATATACTATTGATAGCTCAAAACATGTCAATACTTTTGAAAGAGTACAATACCATCGACAATATTGCTGCTAATAAATAAACTATTGAAAATATCGATAGTATCTATGTTCTTAGTAACGATGCTATCGTTAGTATTGATACTTTCGATTATATTAGATTGTCGATAGTCTTCAAATTTGCCATAGTATTGGGTATGTTTTAACAGCAATGTAATAAAACGAAAATCCTTTTACATTATTACCGATCTGTGCTACTCACGTAAATTTGAACGCACCATTTGAAAGTATTTGTTCTATATATATTGTTGAAAACTATGCCTTAAAATTGTAAGCTATACTATTGCCAATTGACAAAATATCGATAATCCAAAACAATCTATCTAAACTATCGATAGTATTATGGTTTTATTTTTTTGCATTCAGAATGCAATATTTCTATAAGATATAAAATACGCGTGTAAAAAAAACAACTACGCCTCGGAGCCCACCACTTTCAACCCACCTGAGGGCTCGGAGGCGTAGTTGTATTTTTTTTTACACGCGCATTTTATATCTTATCGATAGTATAGTTACCAAGAACTTAGATAGTACCAATTCCATGATTGATAGTCCTGCTCCTCTATCGATAGACTATCGACTAATTGTCGATAGTCCACTATTGATCGGCAACACTAGTCTTGCGTGTGAATCCTAAAGGGTTTGTAATATAAGCTTTGTTCAGTCATGGTTGTCAAAATCAAATGTCTTCAAATTAATAAGCGTTTTCTATTTAGAAAAAAAGTCGACACTGTGTTGTGTGAGTGTGTGCCAACTGAGTTGACATTTGGTTTTTGCTATAGTATGGTCGACACAGTGCAACAGTGTCGACAATTTTGTCTAAATGAAAAGCGTTCAATGTAATCTATCCGTTTTTTGTGTCAATTAAACAAGCTCTTCATCTTCTTTATTCAATACGGGCAGTATCCGCAGTTCGAAGACTTTCAACGCAATTTTGCGTCTGGAGGATATTTGCTTGTTTAGTCCAGCCATGTCAGCTCTGCTAGGAACTCTAAGCACCTTCACTTTAAACGATTCGTGGCACGCTAGACCCGCCATCACTTCCTTTTGCGTGTGGCGCTAGCCACTGGAGCCGTGTCATTTTTAAATCGATGAAAACTCTTCTAATAAAGTTTTAGGGAAATCTACCCAGCATTAAACTATCTTTATTTTTCACGTAAATCAAGCTCGTAGCCTTCGTTCCTGGCAATCGTATGTAGCAATGAATCCGTTAATGAGAACATCCCGGAGGATGCCCAGAGCCGAGATGCTTCGCCCGGTAGTGGGCCACTCCTTCACAAGCTCTCATTGGTATGTTACTAAATAATTGGTTATTAAATTTTACTTGTTCCTAAGATTAAATGCTAATAGAATCTGCCTTACTACATTGAATGGAGCACATTGCACTGCTGATGCTTGATAAATTATCACTATGGGAGAAATAACACCAGATAAGGTTTTTTCGTTAAATTTATTAATCATACAAGTGTTTAAAAACGAGAGTGACATATAAACTGGCAATTAGCTCATAGCTGACTCCTAATAGATAGCCAAGACATCTAGAATGTTAGAATGTCGATACCTATAAAATAATATAATAATTTATTAAGAATAATGCACAGAAATAAATGCAATTCCTAGTCACTGACCTAACATTGCATTGCTTCTTTATCATATTGGAATGAACCTTTGTTAACATTACATTACTTGACTGGGAAGGTATTGCTTAGGAGAAAGTTGTGTATAACTTAAACATTGTTATTACGCTTTAGTGCTGAATTTGTTTAGGAAAGCTGACCACAGTCAGAGATCACAACTTTCTTGTAGGGTTTGCCCGACTGAGATCCAAAGCCTTCAACTTGTTTGACCACATCCATGCCCTCAACCACATTTCCGAAGACAACATGTCTCCCATCCAACCAAGATGTCTTGACGGTGGTGATAAAGAACTGGGAGCCATTAGTGTTGGGGCCAGCATTCGCCATGGAGAGGACACCAGGTCCAGTGTGCTTCAGGACAAAGTTCTCGTCCGCAAATTTCTCACCATAGATGGACTTGCCACCAGTACCATTGTGGTTTGTGAAGTCACCGCCTTGCAACATGAAGTTGGGGATGACACGGTGGAAGGTGGAGCCCTTGTAACCGAAACCTTTCTCTCCAGTGCACAAGGCACGGAAATTTTCACAGGTCTTCGGAGTCACATCTGTTCTCAACTGTAACAAAAATTAACATATCTTTCAATATTTTAGGACTATAATTAAGCAAAAAATCTGTCTACGCGTCATATTATGTAAGGGAATTCATTTAACTTCTACTAAGACACGATGTCTCGACCGCCACGCTCTGACGTTTTAAGGTGTGGTTGCATTTGCGACATCCACCCAAACAAGTATGTAAACATGAATCAGCTTATATCACGATCGGCAATTTCCACTAAGTTACTAATGTCACTAGACTATCCTTCTCGCGTGTAATGACCTTCAACAAGCGTAGGTAATCTCAGATAGTCGGCAATTATGAGTATACGTATAAGTAGATATCTAATAATAGATATACCTATCACACGTCAACTGTTAAAAGTGGCATAAAAAAAGAGACTGAATATCCTAAATTTGAAATGCAGCAACTACAAAGTAAATGAATTCACACGATACGCTTAGGTCATGAACATGAACGCTTATAATATAGCGTGGTCGGGCAACATCACGCCGGCGGACGGAGCCGGAAGTAATTTATACAAAAAATATATTTTATTTACCTCTACAACGATTCTTCCGAGAGAAGATCCATCAGCAGAAACGTCAAAGTATACTCGGGGCAAAGACATCTTGCTTATTTTTGTAAAACCAATAAACTATCCACTGCACGTTACCACAATGACGATGCGTCTCTCGCAGATGCCGGGCGGAAATGGGCAGTGTTACCAGCACGTAATGTAATATTGTAACGTTGTACAGTAAGTACACTTAGTTATTTTATACCGTGAATGAATAGAACCTGCAATGGCGACAAATTAAAAATGAAATTAGTATTATCCCAAAAATGAAAAAAAAAAATTGTCTTCAAGGTCTTCTTTACATATCCATCTGCTTGTGATGAAACTTTAGTGAGGTTTTGATACGTACGACAACAAAGCGATTTATCATTTGTGTTTTTACCCTAATGTACCTAAACCCTTTAACCGATTTCGATGAAAGCTCGTTTTATCAATTCACCATGTTATACTCGGCACATCAACATCTTCATCGTTCAATTGGCCGCTATAAAAATTGTTACATATTGCATTTACAAATGAAATTATTTTTAAATTATTAACTTTATTGTATCATGCTACCTAACACAGGCAGGTCAATGTTGGGTTTCACTAGTTACAAATAATTGACATAAACTTATACAATGACTATTTTAATAACACAGGTAACAAAAATAAACAAAGTATTTTCATATAAAACCTAATACAGTAAAAAGTTTTGATCGTACACGATAGACAAATGCGATTGTAGGCCTATTCGCCACAAAGAATAAAAAATGTCATAAGGTTCTATTGAGTTAAGTTTGAACATTGACAAAAATAAAGGGCCAGCCACAAGCTATACAGACTGTCCCAAAACATAAAACGGAATTCCAGAGTTAGAATATCACTAAGAGTACCCGAATGGATGATTTATGTTTCACGATTTTTCGTATTTTTCAAGTTATTTTTTCACAGTAACGTCAATTATTAGAATAAGTACTAGTTTTTTTGTGAATTAAGTGAAGAATGAACATACCCTGCATAGACATAATCAAAAACAATTATGGTTAAGTTGGATATCATTATGTTTAAAGAAAATGTTGCACCCCATACTTAGACATTTTTTTTAGTTTATTTAAAAAGCCAGTGTTGTAGTAAAAAAAAAACAATAAAAATGTATTTTCAGCAATTAAACGTTATATGATATTTTCGAAAATCGAATGATGAAATCTGACAGTTTTGCGTAGGTTGATGTGCTGTTACCATCGTGGTCAATTGGTGGTGACTGCTAGTCACGACCCCACCGGACCTCGACGGAGTGGAGATGTACCTCTCTACTCCGGTTTAGTGGTTTAGTGTGGTATGGAGGAGTCCGTTAATATTCCCGTCGCACCACCCGCGGAGGGTCGAAGTCATAAAGCTTCCCCCGGGTTAAAGATAAGGTTCATGTGCTGTTGACTGAACATTTCAAATCATAGAGACATATGGGTGCTTGACTACACAAATGTATTCTTTTGCTATTAAATAACGTATATAGTCATATTAAATTTGTAACACAAAAATAAAAGCATCAATTGGTTTTGTCTTTGTTACCCTTACTTATTTAGTTTCATGTATGTTCTTACACTATTAATAAATCGTGACTTGGTGAAATCTTTTTAAACGCAATATATTTTTAACCAGTCTTGGCATATGCTGTGGTGGCAGATACGGTCTCCGGCAAATAAGTTGAACATGATTTTGAAATCACGTGACATGCGCAGTAGCAAGTTTAGGTATATTATTCACTACTGCGCATGTCACGTGATTTCAAAATCATGTTCCACTTATTTGCCGGGGACAATACTGTGAAACGGTTTCTTGGTGTCACGCTTATGTTAATTCTACTTAGCGGTTTGAAATCTCAAATGCTTATCATAATTTGTTGTCGCTGTTTTTCTTTTTCTTTTTTTCAAAATCGTGATTAATTTCCTTTACGTGTGTTCGGAGTAATATGATGTGTGTCTTGCATACAACATTCACCTTTCTGTTTTATGACGCTTCTACATAGTAGCTATTGAAGTACTATTATACTTATTATATTAGTTATATTTATAGTATACTGTTCAAGCAATCGAGATCTATCAAATGAAAAAAAATAGATACCATTTTTTTATTCAGATCATTGTTTTATAAAAGTATCATAATAGTATCATATAATAAAAAAACACCACCACTCTTGTTATTATACACAGTTATGTGCCTTGTACCAGGCACATCTATTCTATTGGTTTGTGTTTTTACATTTACGATTGGTCTTCATAAGAAGAGCAATTACATTTTTATCGACCCATTTCTTTATCAAAATAGTGCCAGGGCCTTTTGTTTCTTTATCTTTCTTTATAGCTTGTATGATTTGTGCATTTAGCCAGTGTGAAGTAAATATAAGTGCCAGTTCTTAAGTAATTTCTTTTCTGAATTTGATGATGATGAATAAACAGTGAAATATCCCTTTTCCTAGGTTTGAGTAAATGTGTGGGCTTGAGAGAGCTGGAAAAGACAACTTCCGCTGCTTTGTTACACTTGATAACACTCTTGTATGTTCACAAACAGTCAGTGGTTAATAATCCACCATTATTGCGAAAAATTTGTGTTGTGGTGGATATTAGTGCGTACTAATATCCACCACAACACAAATTTTAACAAGAGAAACAAAACCACCAACATGACGCTTCCCGCTCCCGCCGAAAAGTCCAATGCCAGGCTGTATTTAGTAGTATTATACCTATAAGCATTAGAACTCATTGGTGCAAGTTTTCCAGCAGTAGCAAACTTATATACTAGCAATAATCTTTGCACGACATTTAAAAAAACCCAAGATCAGTTTTATGTGGGTTGTGGACATGTTTTCTAGTAAATATTTCAAAATGGTAACTATACTACTGACGCAGCTCAGCATATTATTTAGGTTATTTAATATTTTGTTATAATAAGCATTTATGTTATTTTAAACATTATATTATCTGATCCGAGAATAATTCTCTCATTGATTCTCAAAATTCTTTTTTCGGCACTTCTATATTTTCTGAAGATATGAAGATGAAACTCTGGGCCATATTGTATTAATTCTTGAAATTCATCAATAAAGTATAAAAATACCTTTTGAACACTCAAAATATATTAAACGTAATAACGTTTGCCACTTTTTTAATTTATATGCTTATATAACCTTCTTTCCAGTAATATCGTATGCTTGGCAAGTGTAAATGACAGTTAAGATAATGACTGCATTGAAACCATCGGATACATTTTGCGCTGCATAGGTATTGCTCTCTTCTTCAATTACTATTTATAGCAGACGATAAAAAAGAAATTAAGACAATTTTAAAGGAGTTTCAAACTGCATTATTTCATCGGACTGAGCTTCAGATCCCAAAAAAGCGTTGTCAGATTCATCATACTGAATACTTTCATCAGACCACATTCACTTATTTTTCTTTTAATACTTTCTTGCAGTAGAAGGTTCATTGTCGGACCCCAAGATTTCCACTGCTCCTTCCATAAAACTACTTTTACGTGGGCTTCTTAGAGATGAATTTAATTCAAATTATAATCAGAGATGGCGTAAGCTGTGACACAAAAATGTTAGTTTTCTAATTTTGTCACCATATGCCGTAAAAAGGCGAAGGTGTTAAGTTACATACTTAATAACAATTAAATAATACGTAAAATGTTAATTGGTTTACACTATTTTGTCTGGCAACATATAAATGTAAAACATAGACAATTACAAACTTTTTACATCACATCCGCTTTAAGATTCATTAGAAAAAAATGGAATGAATGACTGAACTGAACGATCGAGACGTTAAAATAATAAGTTTTCGAAGTTGACATAGGTGACTATTAACCTTGTTTTCCTTACTACCATACCATACCTACTCACTCATCCGTCATCCATCAAAGAAAATATTCTTTTTTATTTCCCTCTTCCTAATTTTTTAATAATACTTTTTAAAAATGTTAAAGCACAATGTAAAACTTGTTTAGTTACAATAGAAAAATAAGTAGGTGTTTCTTAATGTTTTTGGCTCAATTTAATATTTTTGAAAGCAACAATATTATAGAATTATAGTGCAGAAGTGAACTTGTAAGTATATCTTATCTTATTTACTAGTATTTGATTGGTAGTAGGATCAAATGAAGCAAATTGCTATCTGATTAATTTTCAGCGGCGTATAAACGCCTTTCGATACAAAATGAGTCTAGAATCTATAAGATATAAAAGAGGCAGCTTAGAAATTTTGGATCAGCTCCTACTTCCTCTTCAAACTAGATACATAAAAGTACAAGGTGTAGAGGATGGATGGAAAGTAATAAACAAAATGCAGGTACAGTTTAATAAATGCTTTGTTATTCCGAAAAGAATTAGTCTGTGTTAGATTTTTACCTCATGTAATTATGGAAGCTTGTGTCAATTATCACCTCACAAATATTCATAATTACCGCATTGACTTATTAGGTAAGAGGGGCCCCTGCTATAGCCATAGTAGGCTGCTTATCATTGGCTGTGGAACTGCTCAAGGAAGAAATAGATGATAAGAAGGTCATGAGGCAAGAGGTCAGTTATTTCGTAAATATAACCTTTAAATGAGGTTTATGATTACATCAAACTGTTCCTCAGCCTACAATATTATGGTTATTTTTAAAGTAGAGTTACTTTTGATATTTATTAAAACTGTTAGATTTATTTGTAAAAAAATATCATTACTGTTTCAAAATAATAATACTAGTATCAACTTTACCATACTACCAAAACTTTTATGGAATGGTTAACTTGATGTAATTTGTGCTTGTAACTTTGAATAGATAGCATTTTGGTGCAACAATAGCAATCCTTCCTTATGCCATAGGTCCCGGGTCAAAATCTTGGTAGGGCCACATGTTTGTGTGATAAGCAATTGTTGCCAGATCATGATTCTCTTTATACTTACTTACATATTTTATATGTTATTAAGAACCAATAGTTCAAACTGTTTAATTTGGCATTGTATAAGTATTGTGAGTATTCTATAAATATTTATTTAGTTGACTTAGTCTGTGAAATTACTTATTGAGAGGTCAAGTGATTGATTTATTACCCAGAGTATGTATTATTATGGAATATATTTCGGTATTATCCTATATAGGAATAATTCAGTCACAAGATCATTGTCCCTTTTGGCCTAACAATAACAATCAAAATTAACTGTTTCTTTACTTTGAAGTCTGCCTAAAATATTTAATGTGTATTGCCTGGAATAGTTTTTAAAGAAATAAAAAAATGAGTTGTTATAAAAAGGGAAACATGTTTTATATCTAATAGAAGCTTATGTGAATATTACAGATTGAAGGCAAACTAAATTACCTGGTATCAGCAAGGCCAACAGCTGTGAACATAAAATTGGCAGCTGATGAACTGATAAATTTAGCAAATACTTTAAGTGCAGATGAAAATGTCTCGCCTAGTGAGTTTAAAGACAGGTGTGTTTCTGCCTAATTTAGGATACAAGACTGATTTTTTTTTTTAATATGCTAAACATCACACTACACTACGATATCACTAGTAAGTTAAATTGATTGGAAAAATATAAATTTACTGACTTATTAAATCAATCAGATTTTTCTGTGATAATATATAAAAATGTTATGAAAATAATTGTTATATAAATTAAGAGGCTATTGCTGGAATCAGACCATTTTACATATTATTGCCACTTTTAACTGTTATAGATAAAACTAATATTGAAATTTGATTTCAGATTTATATCCGATATTGAAAGTATGCTGAAGAAGGACATAGAGGATAATAAAGCGATTGGCAAATATGGTTGTGAAGCAATTTTAAGTACTTTAAAAGGAGATGGCCTAGTTAGAATACTCACTCACTGCAACACAGGATCCCTGGCCACAGCCGGCTATGGAACAGCCTTAGGTGTCATTAGATATTTGTTTGAATCCAAAAAGTTAGGTAAGAACTACTGAAATATATTGAGATTCTGTTTAACCTATGTCAAACAAGTCAAGTTATGTGATTTATATCTTTTGCATAATCTTTTGCATGATATGAACAAAATCTTCTAATAATCTGCAATGCTTATTCTAATTTTAATTAATTTTTCATACTGTGATCTTACTAAGTAAATATCAGTTTTCTAAGCTAAAGCATGATCTTTGTTATTGTTAATGTTCTTTTCTATTAATGATATTGATAAATGTTAGTATGTTAGCAGCAATTTGAAAGAACTGATAATTGCCTTTAGCAATATATTTCATGTGATTTTGGTCATTTAAAATGAAACTTTTAAAACCTATATTTGATTAAAAATATAAATAAATTTGTATTTTCAGTAGTATTGTTACATTAAAAGTGGAGTGGTTTTGGAAGTGTTAGAACATCACATTGAACACTTTATTCATAAAACATGCAACTACATACTTATATTGGAAGTTTCAAGTTAATAATGATGATGAAATAAGTAATTTTCAGCAAACTTTCTTTGATGTTTTTCAGAGCATGTATACTGCACAGAGACACGTCCATATAATCAGGGTGCTCGCCTCACGGCCTATGAATTGGTGCATGAGAAGATTCCCGCTACACTTATCGTGGACAGTATGGTGTCTGCTCTTATGAATAGTAGGAATATCACTGCAGTTGTTGTTGGTGCTGATCGCGTATGTCATTCACATTATAAGTAGATTATATATATGTATATAAACAATGTTTTACAACAACATAAGTACTATAAAACACCGATAAGTGTATCGCAAGTAATTTGAAACAAAAAATATAGTTAAATCTTCTGTAAAAATATGGTGAAAGTAGGCTCCACAGCTACGAGAAAAAAATTACTTACATCTAAATAAATTTTAATGGTATTTCATCATATTGGTTTGTTGAAATAACATTAAAACTGAGTGCTCCGATTCTTGAATAGTAAATGAAAATCCTAAATAATTCACCTTAATTGCAAAATAACAAAGTATTCAGAATCTAAATAAGTTTACTGTTATAAATTGAAAGCTTGGGATGTTGCTTGTTGATCAACAGCACATCCAAGCTATACCTCTCTACAGATGAAAATGAAAAAATGTCTTACCTCAATGGCAAACAATTAATTTATTTAATTTTGATGTGGGTTTTTTTTATTAGTTATTTTATTTTCTTACCCATGTTTGTGAAGTATTTATTGTTTATATTATCTATTAATTAAACTAAACTAGCATTAATTCTTATGACTCAAACACCAGAATTTCATAACAGTAAGCTCAAAGGCAAACAGAGCACTTCTGTTAGTTCACTGAATTTGTTGAGTGCAGGAAAACTCTTTAATTTTATCATAGTGATAATGGTCTTTAATTTTTACCAGGTGGCAGCAAATGGTGATACAGCGAACAAAATAGGAACCTACCAAATAGCCATAGTAGCGAAGCACCACGGTGTTCCGTTCTACGTAGCCGCACCGCTGAGTTCCATCGACATGTCGCTTACGTCAGGAGAAAGGATCAAGATTGAAGAACGGCCTGACAAGGAGATGACGCATATTGGAGAGCACAGGATAGCTGCGCCTGGTATAAATATTTGTTTTTCTTTTGACTTAATGGGCTCAGAACAAGCGAGTGGGCTATTGCTGACGGTTGTGTCTCAACGACTTCATTTAAAAATTGATTTCCAATGCTTATATCATACTTTTGATTGTTAGTTTGATTTGATTTAAAATAAATATAGCAAATTAAAATTACTGTACCACAGTAAAGCGTGCCTGGGTCAGCTAGTATGCTATAAAATTTCTAACAATTTAAATGATTTAAAAGCTTGTCGCGAAATTGAGGTACTCGTATTTACTTAGATTAAAAAAATTTTAAAATTAATATCAATTAGATCAAGCTATTTAATATACTTGTTTATCTACACGCGTTTGTCGATGTCTGCGGTTCCTGAATTTATTTTACGGGCGGTGCATTTTGCTTGTTTTTTTGCGGAAGTAAGGTACATATATTTGTTTTATTAATGGAAAGGGACTTCCGCCAAGTAATGCGTGATTCCATTAATTAGTTATATTGGAGTAATTCTCAGCAAGTCCTTTCATTTGATACCAATATTGTAGGAGTGCATTAATAAAAACAAGTCCGCCATCTTGGGTCTCCCACCATATTGGATTTAAAATGACGTCACAGAGCTAACCATGGCTTTTCATACTTAACCCCTTGACGCCCAGCTTTGTGTTAAATGCGTTATTTCTCTCTCTATCGGGGAAAAAACATCATTCAATCAAAAAGAACCCTTACCAAAGCCGTAATAAGGATTAAATCAGACTGCGCGCTATAGCGCATTATATCATGCTCGCAGATTTTAGGTATCGTTGTCGCGCGTATGATATAATGCTCTCGGTTTTTAAGGGGTTAAACGTGTATACGTAATTTCAGCTCAATCTTTTGAGGATATCTATTTCAAAAACGAGTTGCAAAATTCCAACCGAACAAACATTTAGTACATTTAGTTACATACATTGCAAGTTAAATAAAAACTACTAAAAATACAGTTCACTTTATTTATATTATGCTTTATTTTTAAATGAAACAACAAAAACGGAGGTTTGAAAGGTTAACCTCTCAACGATTAAAGCATTTGTCGGATAATTGCGGAAGTCTTCGGATTGGTAACTAAAAGATAGATATCTCGAACTCTTCCGTGCTTCGGAAGGCAAGTCAAGCATCCAACAATGCCTGCGCGGTGGGTGGACGCCCATTTTTCCCACGGTTTTTTTTTATCCTCACCTAGCAAATGCCTGTGCTCTTTTGCAGTAGAGACATTAATAAGCTAGTAATGTTGATGATGCAAAAAGTGAAAAGTTGTCATTGCTATCTTCATAGCTCAGCCGCAAAATGATTAAAATGAACTAAACACCATATTTTTAACAGTATAGCACATCACAACGCACTAAACAGTGCATTAACCGATTGGTTGCTACAAACAATTACCAGAAACGAAGGCTACGAGCTTGATTTACGTGAAAAATAAAGATAGTTTTATTCCGGATAGATTTTCCCAAGACTTGATTTAAAGGAGTTTTCATCGATTTTAAAATGACACGGTTCCAGTGACTAGCGCTAGACGCAAAAGAAAATGATGGCACTCCAGACGTGCCATCAGCTACGAATCGGTTAAACGCTGAACACTTGGCACTTGACTAATCAGTGTGCATAAAATTTTCGAGTATAGTCCGTTCCGCTCTGTTTTTTTTTGGCCACGTATTACTATTTATTATCACGTTTATTTCATGGAGAGTGATGATGATCACAGATTAGGTATGAATAGACCGCCACAAAGATGACCCTACTCTGTGTAGTGTATGATCTTATTTTGTGTTTTTATTGAAACTTTGAATAATACATACGATTTATTTTTTCAGAAAACAAAAAAAATGTTGATTCGTTTCTCAATAATTATTTTTGTTTTCTGGTAATATCTTTTCGTTTCTTTTTCCGACTACTTGAATTGCAAGCCCAAAATGAAACATATATTTGTATCTATTCCTATCTCCTATCTGAATAACACACATATAAAATATAAAAGTAAGATTTTTATTTTTCAGGGATTAATTGTTGGAATCCATCTTTCGATGTAACCCCAGCAAGCCTTATTACTGGGATTATCACCGAAAAGGGGGTATTTTCACCAGACCAACTGAAAAATGCCGTTTCGATATTTCAAACAGCTGTACCAAAGTCATAGTAGTTAAATTGTTTTGAAATTGTACTATAAGTTCAAACTCGAAAAACTAAATGTGTTAAAGCTATAGCTTTTAAACGAATTATTTCATTTAATAGATTAACCTTAAAAATATTGTTTGCATGTGTTTAATTTTGGTGTTTAGTTAATTTATACATAAATGAGATCCTGTCGGGATAATATTGTCAAAATAATGTAATAAATACTACCTTATTTTTTTTTTAAATACATATCTTTTTTCTTTCAAGATAGAAAATGAGTACTTCCATTTTAGTTTAAATCTTATATTCTTACCCTTCTTGCAAAGAAATACGGCTATTTAGTGAAATTAATATTCTTAGAATCGAAACTAACCTAGTGCTATATTTAAATACATGGTAAACAATGTTTTTATTTAAGGAGACAATAGTTTTGCTATTGCAAAGATCTTTGTTATATTGCAATTAATAAACTGATACAATAATCCAGTGCTTCTCAATTTGTATTTCGTTATATTAGTGTTCCTTTTGTGATAATATTTATGCATTAAATGTATTAATATTAGTATGGTCCGCTTCAGAAATAGATTTACTAGAATGTTACAATAACTATTGCATACATTAACCCTTTTAGTGCCAAGGAGCGCCGTCACGCTGCTGTCGCTAATTGTGAAAAATGCCAGTGTCGCGATAGCGCTCCTTTTGACAGTTCACTTTTGGCGCGCGTGACGGCCGTGCATTGTAACTATCATATCATCGATAGCATATTTTTTATATAAACATCGGTCATATAACTCTTGTTCATATAAATTATTTTTAAAAAATGCAATTTTTTACTGGCATTTTTAGCATTTATTGGTAAAATATGTATAGCACTAAAAGGTTTAATAATGATTTCAATGTTATAGTTAATATGCCATATGTAGTTGTGTTATCTACTGAGGCTGAATGAAGCTGGGATACCAAGGTCCGTCTGGGACTGATGTAAAACGATCTAGAAAACCTATTTTTAAATAAGTTATATTTCTCAATTTGTTATTAGCATCTTTTAACATACTGTTACACACATTTAAGCAGGTACCTGGTATTTTTTCTGTAAATTTTCAACGACTTTTGATTTTTATTTGAAATTACATTTTGTAATTAAATTTTGTTTTAAATTATAATGTAATTTATAGTGTATCCTCGTCGCAGAACGGAGAAGTGGAAAGGGTTATAAACGCATATTTTTAAGAGATACGATGCTGTGGCCTACATTGCACATTACAGTTGGACACTATTTACTATCGAACAAATTGATTTCTGACCCATCACAATAATATCATTTTCTCTAGTCATATAATTACAAGTTGGTCGAAATTCGCCTGAAGATACATTTCCTTGACAACGAACTTGTTATCTATCATTTTTATTGATACTCAGATGTTCTGCCAAATCGGCCATTTTTCGAAATATTTAATTTTTAGTTTCAGTTTCTGTTCATTGACTGAATATTTACTTGACATCTGACATATCTTAGAATTTTATTTTTGGAATTAAAATACTTTCTACTATAATGAAAAGAGTTATGATTATGAGCGACAGCTAATTCGAGATTCAAAACGTGATTGCTTTATCTAAAACATACCTAAAGCAGTGATAACCAAGGTTGAAATTGCATAGATCTCCGATCTGTAGTGACGCGGTTTTATTAATATTAAAAATGTCCAAGTGCAAAATACACGCGAGCGCAAAAAACCTTACTATTTTGACAAGTTCAAACGAATTATCGGCGTAGTGGGTCATGATTCAATTTTGTCGACTGTACATGCGCAACAAGTAAACGCATAAAAACAAACAAGAGTACGCATGCACTTAAATGCACACTAATTAAAGCGAAGAATCAAAAGGCTCAAAACAGACCGCCAAACTGAGTAGTGCCAAATTGAGCTAAACTCAATTATAACCGGTATCGGTAACATGTATTAAGTCAATAATTAAATAGTAATTGAATTATAGACTCACCAATACCTGTTTTTTTTTTTAATAAAATCTGTCTATGAAATGTTTAGAAAACACTACTGCATGTTTGGCAGGAAATCAATTTTCTTTTGAAGTACCATCCAATCTACTGTTTCTTAACATTGAGATCTTTAGAAAAGCTTAAAAATTTTAAAAAATAAGTGATGGAGTAAAACACCACATTTATATTTTCTTTTTGTTAAGTTATAATTTTTTTTTTAGTTGGAACTTCTCGAATATAGTTCCACAACATTAATTCTGAATCACTTAACATCAGGAAATATTATCGATACATCTATATTGTGTAGAAAGCATAGTAAAATGACATGACTCAGCCACTGAAACCACGACTCAGCTGCTCGCTTTATAGCTATTCTAAGTGGTCAGTGAAAATGGCACCGAGTCCATTAAATCTTTCTTAAATTTTGTATGATACTGATTTATAACCTCGCGATCACTTCATAGGAAAATTTAAACGAATACATGATTTTGGCACTTCATATTAAATGTTTATCGCATCGCTATAAAAGGAAGGAATTTCTTTATTCTACTGGAAGCTTTAGTACCTACTTGCTTATGTACTACTACAGTTCTTTAAAGCGTAAAACGATGTTTAAAACAGTTTTTTCGCTTTTCACTTCCATGACAAGACAAAACAGCAGCAGTAAACTGAGCAGTTTCATTGACGTATACGCTGTAGTGAGTACTTGTGGCATGCCCTCAGCGTTCCTGTAGCCCTTATTAATTCTTTGTTCTGCGACCCCACAAGGTAAAAAAATCTATAGCATCATAAAAATAACTCAATAAACACAAAATTGTATTAGACTATATTATAATACTTAATTGAGAGCCAGCGCGCATGGGTGTCTTTTGCCACCTTTTTGTGTCACTTCTTTCTGGGCCTATCGAGGTGCTTGCACGTAATGACGTGTCATCTTGCTATAGAGTGGCGAAAAATCATGACAAAACTCACCCATGTGCGCAGGCTCTTATTTCTGCCAAGTTATGGTACCGTATGGCAGTGGAGTCGCATAGTGGGGGCGACAGGGGCAGCCCGCCCCGGGCGGCACTTTTTAGGGGTCGGCAAAATTTAACAAATAATAAAAATATTTCAACCATTTCATATTTTTATCGCAACTACGGCCCGATTGAAAAGAGCACAAAAATTTTCATTACTTATTCTGTCACGAATTCAGGGAATCCCCTTTCTTTGAATGATATATTGTAGCGACTGCTGGCAACTTCGTCTTTTGAGCAAATAAAGGTATTATTTGAAATCTAAACTGTATAATGCAAAATAATGACTGCTCTTGCCGAAAAGTTATCTAGAATTAATGTACCTATGTAATGTAATAAAATTGAAATACCTAGATTAGAGGGCGGCAAAATTGTCCTTCGCCCCGGGCGGCCGACACCCACGCTACGCCGCTGCGAACTGAAAACAAAATATAAAAGGCTGCCCGCACCTTCAAAATTTGGCAGTCCCATGCTGTAGCTGTATTGTAATTGAAAAGATGGTCTAAGTGGTAAAATTACTAACTCATGAATACTAACATATCGCATGGGTAAAACATTTAAAACAGGGAAAAATAGTTTTTTTACACTAATGTCTCCGACCTAGATCGATTTTTCACCCCGGAATTTTTGCGAAATTGTTAGCAGTTTCAAATTATTATTACAAATTATTTATTGTACAAATATTTCGCGTGTAAAAGTATATGATTACATGTGAGAAGAGGCTGATAAAGATATATTTTTCAAATAATATAATAACAGTTAATATATAGCGCAAATTAAAATGTACCGGTACTCCAAAAAATATTATATTAAATGCTGTATATCGTAACATTGTTTATTAAATAAACACAATATATATAAGACTTTCATTTAATCAAATAATTATAGTATCGACAACGATTAATTTTAACTCCCTGGGTTTTTTTATTAAATTATAAATATTATTAAAATTTTATTTTACGATTATAACTATCAACAAAAAAAACATTTAAAAGACTTAAAAACAATACTCTAGGCATTAAACTAAATAAAAATATCCCCTAAATCTTTGCTCTTTTGTAATGTGCCCAGAAGACTGATAGCGTAACCTCGTTGTATCGCCAAACTGGTTTATTGATTCCTGATTACATGTTAAGTGACCCGTATTTAATTTTCATTCTGTTTTTGGGTTAAATTATTTTTGTTTGAATGTAAACGAATACATATTTGGCACTGCCTAGAGAGGCAGAATCATTACTTTCCTTTTATCTCAGAGAAAACTCAGTGCCTAACCTTTTATATTTTTCTAACATTAAATTATGCTTAAAATCCTCGATTATTTAATTGTTAAAATCAAACACCATAAAGTTACGAACCACCTTATTTTTAAATTAATTTATAAAAGGGATTTAAATGAAACGAATATTAATTAGCACACATTTCCACATACAGCAACGTCTAATTTTAGCTAATTGCAATAGGGTTGTTTACAGTACATTAACCTGTATTAAACAAAGAAAATGTGACAGTTTGGGATATGTCGACGTCCTGTTATCTGTACAACTTTTTAAAAAAGTAGCGTTACTATGTATGCCCAAACTATATTTTTTTATATTTATCTTATAGGTCTATTACAACTTATTTCTTCCTTATAAATGTATTTAAGATTTAAATAGAGTATGCTTTTTTATCTGCCCATTCAGCTTGCCTTTGGAAAATGTACCGTTTTAATAAAATTAATCAAAGACTTAGGTACAAGGTTTAAGATGGCGTTATAAGGCGTCTCATGGCGAGGTTACTTTAGCTAACGGCTTTTTAACCTACCAACAAAAAAAAATGGACAGGATGGGCTTGCCTTTTATTACCCCTCCGAACTCGGGGGAGGGAGGTCGTGAATCCTACATGGACACTTCGGGCTGGCCCGAGAGTTATGTCCAGTGATGTATTGGGAGGGGATCGCGGTGGAACGACGTTCCCTTACCCTTTTTTCATAATCGGTACGCGTTCCAGTAGGTACTTTTTAGTAGATTTTCTTAATTACAAATGAAAATTATATTTTTAATTGGGGCATTTGAAAAACATTCAAAAAAATATGTTAACTAACAGAGTATTTATCTTTATATAGTAAGAATAACAAAAAATAAAAACTAACATAGAGAAAATAGTTTGCTGAAAATAGGACTTTTTTTGCTCCCACTTTTTTTTTATTGGTAAAATAATAAGTTCCCTTACTTCTTATTTTACCAATACATCACTGGTTATGCCAGACTCGTATTGATTAAATACTACTGAGAAGATGCCTTAGCCTGATAAGGCTGTACAGGCTTAGTAGGAGCAATCGCACCCAGGGTGGCGGGGCAACGCGTCCTTGACTGCCTTGGCAGATGCCCTAATATAAGGTACTCAGGTATCTGCCTTCAAGAAGCGGCCACTGCGAGCGTGCTGGACTAGAGGGTAAATTTGTATCAGTTTTTAGTAAACACATCACAACCATCTAGGCATATTCCGAATTTCTTAATTTACTCAAATTTGTTTTATGTAACAAAATAACATGTAGGTATTATATTTTTATAAAGTCTTTTTATCAGACTATACTTTAGAAAGAAACTAATTTTCATTTTTGGGTAAATATTTTATTTTACATAAAGACAAAAAGTGAAATAATAGTCTAACGATGAGAAAAATTTAGAAATAAAGAAAAATTATCATACTTTTGCAGTTGCGCGAAAAATTTGTAGTCTGTAAAACCTCCCATGAGAATAATGACGGTTTCTGCAACGGTTTTTCACGCTCAATGAGGTTATTAATGTCTTGCTGTGAGATATTGTCCCAGGTCCTGCTAAGAAGCAGAAAAGTAGCTCTTCGCTCACGGGTCATTGGCCGGAGGAAAATTCTTCAAAGCCCTTCTTTGGAGCATGTCCCACGCGTGCTTTGTGGGATTTAGATTTGGCGATTGCGCGGGCCAACCTAACACCGACACACTGATGACACGCATGAGCGTGAAAACTTGGCCCATTTGTAGTTAATGGGGATAAATAATGGGTACTAACATCTCATTACGGTATTTTTCAGCAGGAATAGTGTTTCCGATACAAACTAGGTCTGTTCTTCCACCAATACGAAATCCTGCCCAAACCATAATTGTTTCGCCGTTGTATGTATGGACTTCCTGAGGGTATTTCACACGGTTTTCACAACCAGGAGCTCGCCGTACACGTACCCCTCGTGAATCAGGACTCATCGGTAAACAACACTTCACCAGTGGCTCGATAACGTGACCACAATCTTGCTATCACGTTTTGTATTTTTCCAATCTCCTCGGCAATACTTCGATGAGTAGCTCCAGCTTGAAGCATACCTAATAAATTAACATTTCATCTCTCGTTAAATATTTATGCAACTGTATGCCGCTACATGATGCATACAGTTGCATAAGTTCGAAATTAACCAATATTTATAATAACACTTTAATTTGGTATAAATATTTCAAATAACTAGGACAGGTAAATTGAAATCTTCATATTGTACTACAAATTTTGCCGCGCAAATTGTTTGCTTTTAATTTATTTTTAAACAAAGAAAAAAGAAAATAGATTTATAAATTAGCCAGTATATTTTCAGTTTTTAAACTTGATACAAAATAACCCTAGACGGTGTTGATGTGTGAATATCTTTTACATTTCAACAGGTAATAGGCCATTGGGAAAGAACCCCACATAGGTATCCCTGTTTGCAACTCGTGGCTGTCGATTGTACATTTTACATAGTGAGAGTAATCGTTTAATAATAATAATAAATCTTTATTAGTCATAAATGTAACATTTTAGTGCGTACTTATTATAAACAAATTGTCTCCTGAACTCGGCACAGCCCGTATGTCAGGGGACAGTTGCTCCTCAAAGTAGGATACAAATAAATGAACACCTGTGCAGACTAACAAAATAAAGAAATTGCACAACTTTCTCACAAACAAAATGCAAATAACATGGTTTAAAAAAATAATTCGATAATAAATTGAGAGCCAGAACGCGCGCAGGGTTGTGTAGTGTGTCTGTTGCGTGTGTGTGCCCGCGCGTGCGTGTGTGTGTGTGTTTGTGTAGGAGAATGCTATGATGAATTATGTGTATGCTTGGATATTATGTCTATGTAAGTAAATCACAGTCTGAATATTCTTTATCCTTTAGCCACTTTAAGATTACTATCTTAGCATGCAAATCATTAGTTCCATGGATTATGGTTATTCTATTGATCTTGTTGTAAATTCGGGGACCTTGCACGTCAATCCACTCTTATGTTACGACTTTTGGAATGGGGGGGTGACACTTTAGTGGTTTTCGTTATCTTGTTATGTATTATGGCCATCGACATATACTAATGGTCATGTCGTACCCGTATAACGTTCAGTAATTTCTTGGTTGAGAAGAGTGACGAAGATGGCATATGCTTGCGGATTAACACTATCTCTTTCCTTAAAAGCGACTGGCTCTTAATTTTCATGACAGATACATATCATATATTTTGAGAGAGATAAAGATAGTCCGAAACTTAGTTTTATCTCTTTCTTTCATAGTGCCACAATTCTCACCGCTGGGGCATGTCCACTAGTATATGTCGATGGTTGTAGCAATAATGGATTATTTAGTAGTAAGTATTTGTAAAGATGCGCGAGTGAAAAATAGCGGAAGGTGTTTTTCACGCTTTCTAAAGAAGTCCACAACGGGGCGGTTTCAGTTATGTCCCATATCAAGTAATATAAGTTTATTACTTATAAGTACTAGGCGATGCAGTCGCTAAGCATAAAGCTACGCTAGCACTATATATTGGAGCGGAGCGTAATATCTAAAAAAAGAAAAAAAAATGAATGGGGATTTTTGCGAATTTCAAAATTCAAAAACTCCGTCACAATCTGGCCCTAACCCTGTTGATTCGATTCCACGCAAAAAATATTAAAATCGATTAAGAACTCTGGAAGTTATGGCGTAATAGACATTTCGCCTCCAATAATTCTCATAAAATCTGTTAATAATATAATAAAAAGTGTTAATAATTGATTCCTTGAGCTGTATTAAGATCTCGTAATCACTTCGTTTTATAACTACACATTTCAATTAGTGTAAAATGGATAAACACAAATACACCTAGAATACACGCAAAATTCTCTTTCATCGTGCTCGAGATATCACCAGTAGCGCATTCTAAATCGGCTGGCCAATAATGATAGATCCGCAATACAGCAGATTAGTGAATTGAGAGACAAAATTGTACATCAATAACATATCAACCTATACAAAACACATTTTTTTTCCAACAATAACTAAAACATGTCATAAACAAGAGGTATATATACTTATTTTTATTTCAACGAATAATAGTACTCACAATTGTTTCACTAAACTAGTATAATTATTTATTATAAATATATAAAAAGTACAAACTCTCAAACTGAACCACTCAACTGTATGATGTTGATTTTTTTTTACTGCACTAGGGTAGAAGGAATTACGTTATTCTGTATGTCAAATAAAAACACTGGAAAATTATAGAAAACAAATGTCGAAAAGACGTTTTAAATTTCAGAATAATCAAATATCATGGAAACGCATGTCGAATTATTTTAATAGAAAAATGCTAGAAAAAATCGCCCACTAGTGAATTCTAGTTTTTTTCTATTAAAATAATTTATTTTATAAGAAAGCAATAAAAAATATGAAAGTATATATACTTCCTAGACTATCCGAACTTCCAATCATATCATGCACAGCACAATATGTCTACATTGAGTTTTTTTGCTTCAATATAATATATTGTCTATGGTTGTCCATTAAGCTCCATACTTGACATTCGTTTGCCTTGTCTTGTCGACTATACTACAGCAAAATAAAATAAAAATGTCTTAGTCTGTGGTTATATCATTTCCAATATGTCAGACGCGATGGACGTTGTGGATTTCTTTGTAATTTTAGTATTTTAGGATAAGCATAGGACTAATCGAAATATGTTGCTCCAGTTTAAGTTCTAAAATCGTTAATAAATATTTCTTTATAATTTTATTTCATGTTGACACTTTGTGTTGATCATTGAACGTACAAGGAAGGAGTCCAATTAATGTTTTAAGTGGTTTATTGTTTCAACTTCGTATTCAGTTCAAGTGATATGATCGAAGTGACCAGTGTTATTGCGTTTGTTATAGTGTATCGAAATCTGAATTTATTGTATTGTAAATAAAAAAATATTGTTTGTACGCGCATGCGTTGCTGCCGAAAACAGACAAAGGTTTTGTGTGGTTTGAAAATCAGCTGTATTGTATGTGCAATGACTTAGTGATACGAAAAGTGTGTGTGTTTGGTAGCGACAATGTTTAGTGAAATTGGATACACAGTTTTCTTACTTCTTGCTTTGCCGTATATTGAAAGTGGTAAGTCCTTGATTGTAACATAAATCTCTTTAACTATTGACAACAATAAAACTGTCAAACGTGTCGTCAATTCATTCACGAATCTTTACAGAGTCCGTTTTTATTAATCGGGTTTTGTGTGTATAACACTTAGTTGCTTGCTTAATCATTTCTTATGAGTAATTCGTCTATAGTTTCTGTTACAAAAGAGTTTTTAATGAGTGTCCAAAAAGTTGTTTTTATTGAGCTTTTATCGAATGACTGCATTTGTGCATTTGTTTGGGATGTTTTGTTTAGTTTTCCCTCTGATCTTGAAAGAATAATTTTCTATATCATCTATTCACTTGTGTTTACAAAAGTGATGACTTCCCAACTAATATGGTTAGTGTTCGCATCATCAAGTGGGCAAGGGATTCAAAAATTGATTTTTAATTCTTAACATGCCCATGGCAAGGAGATAGTATGACAACTTATAAAAATTTTATTTCATTCATAAACAAACCTTTTAATCTTCTTGAAACAAAGCTGCTTATATTGTCACCGAATTACGAAAAAAGTATACTTGATTGCAAAGTTCATATTATTATAGTTACTTAAGGTACAAGAATGTTTAGGAGTTAGTGGCCTTTGTTTCAACCCATATTTATTACCTGCTTAGAAAATAAAATAATCATTTATTCAGTGCTGCCATTTTACATTGCCAACAATACAATGAAGTTCTTATAAATAAATACAGAAGCAACTGAAAGGGTCGATCAGCTAAGCTCTTGTTGTAGCATCTGAGCCACAATGCTAAATTTCAGCTGGACCCATTAAAAAAATCATAACAAAAAAATGCTTGCATCTGTTCCATTTGTGACAAACAAATTAAACCCGTACATACACTTAAACAAAAATAAATCACTTGCAGTGCTAATTAATACAATATTTATGCTTACTTGCAGCTAAATAAAAAGATACCTACTGACTCATTAATTTGATACCAAATACATTTATTTTTACCAACTATATTGCAGTTCCAAGTACCTATGTTAGATGATCATAACCTCAGTTTGGCGATTTAAAACATATTCTTTTATCTTACACCGGAACATAGTAAATGACAAGCATTTGCAAGAAGGTGGTGGTATATTGTTTCATATTTTGATGGCAGCATTCTTAAAGCTTCTGTGCCCCTGAACTAGAAGTCGGCCTCAATGAGCATGAGTCAATTTAAAACAGATATGGCAGCTTCTGAGTCTTTATTAAACAGAAAAGAAGTGTAGCATAATAGTGTCGAGAAGCCATGTTCAAAACTTGCTCTGTTCATGTATGATGATATGTGAGTTCTTGGTAGCAAGTTCTTAAGAGGGAGTACATTTGTCTTGAGATTCTTCCATAAAGTTGTTGGATTTTTTATATATGCCCATACTTGTAACTATCCCGTGGCTACACAAATAGAACAAATGTGGCTCAGTTTAAATATAAATGGCGTAAAAAGAATAGTCGGCACAGCCTATAGGTCACCCTGGCTTGGTGTTGACTATTTTCTGGATGCTTTGACTGATTCCATAAACCCTTCTAACTATGATAACCTTCCTGGGGTTTTTAACATTGATTTTTTAAATTTGAATATTACTAATACACAGTATTATTAATTTTATTACTCTTTTAAATATAAAACAAGTTGTAAATACACCTACACATTTTACAGATCACAGTGACTCTTATTGACTTTATTTGTACTGATGCTCGATTTCAAGCTGTGAGGACTGGTATAATAGAAAATAAGCTCACAAAGCATGCTCTGGTAACTTGTAATTTGAATATAAAAAGAATAGTAGCTCCTCCTATATGATTCTATTGTAGCCCTCTTAGAAGTATGGATAATAATGAATCCCACAAAAGATATTTGAAGATGAAAAAACAGAAGCATCATTATTATTTTAAAAATTTAAGAAGGCTGGTTATTTCTTTAAAATAATAATAATAATTCTGCAATTGGTAAAAAAAAAGAAACTCATTTTGACCATCATATCAATAAGTGTATATGTCCGATTTTTTATATAGAATGCGACTCCACTTCCTCATCCACACCACACGTTTGTCAGACAAGGCCTACTTCGTAAAGTGTATACAGGAATGACCGGTGCTTTTCTCTCCTCATTAGGCTGTAACCATGTCTCATTAATTGTTAAAATATCTGTATCATTGCCCCCATAACCGATACAATCAGCTCAACATGATGGTTTCCCCATGACCCCAGATTAAAAAGACTCAGCTCGAGGAACTTTTTAGGAAGCATTTTTAATGTAAGGTTAACACATTATTGGCAATAGAGTAATATGAATATAATATATTATAAGTATTTATTGTTACAGTAATAGAAAGCTACACACTCTCTCAAGAAGTCAAGTAACTCCTTTTTCCTAATTGTCGTAACAACTTTATATGTGGTGCATGGATTATAACAAACTTATGGGCATTTTACAGGTTCATTGGTGAATCAATTAATTGTGCATTAATAATAATCTAGAATATTTTATACCTAGGTTGTAAAAAAAGCTTTTGTATAAATTATCTATAAATAAGTTTACATGGATGCATTATATGATATAAAAAAATCTAGGTATGAACTTTAACCGTTAAATATGGGACAGGACTGACACTATCAATACCAATTTTTAATCCATTCTTCCTACTACGAATTAAGAGATTATTTATTGAAATTTTCTCTTACCCTTATCTGATTTGGGTGTCAAAGAATGCAACTATTATATGTGCCCTCTTCTTGGATTTACTATTCTGATGTTCATTTAACTGTGTACACTATTATTATGAAACTTGGTTTATTTTACAGCCTATCAAAATCACCAGTATATTAATTTCAGTTCTCATAATTTTATTTTAGAGGTGTATCAATGTAGCTATTGCTTACAAATAATGCCCTAGTTGTTTGAATATTTATCAAATATATTTCAAAAAGTCTTTGCAAATACACTTCAGTTTGTGTGTTAATTTTAAACCTGTGTAAACCTAATGGTAGATCTTTGCAAAAGGCTAAAGAAAGGGCAATAAAATTTTTTAATTCTTCAGTATCAGATTGTCATAATTACTAAGTATCTGATACTGAAGAAGCAAAAATTTTTTTCGCTGGAGAAAGGAAAAAGCATTAGGTTTACACAGGTATAAAATTATAAACTAGCATAGACAAGACAAAAAATTTCATCTATAAGGTATCTAGGTATCCTCTTTTCTGTTATTTTAACCGATATATTTTTATTTTATTACAACACATGACCTAGGTCCCACAAATAAGTTCCTATTTGACTGCGGAATATACGTGGACTGTTCCACTTTCGGTAAAATCGCCTTGTCATGCTCGATATTCGACTTCGCGATGCTGAAAACCAGTTCCAAAAATCTGACTCATGATAAATAGCAATGGCGCCTACCCACCTACATTAACACTCGAAAGTTGTCTAGTCTACGATAATTAACCAGATCTCAGTTTGAAATGTGCCGTTTATTCATATTAAAAAATATGTATTGGTTTTCTTTAGCGTTATCATTCAAAAAAATTTATTAATAAGAAAAGCTCATCCCATTTATTTAATTCCAAACCTAGTCATTCGTACTATGGATACTAATTAACACATACAATCCATACAATCCGTAAATAAATGTATACACAACAATGAGCAGGAGATAAATGGTTATGTTCATCACATATAAATACGCCCCTACCAGGTTTGAACCAAGGACCGTTGGGGTATAAGTAGGATCGCTGCTGTTGCACCAATCAGTCGTCATGATAATAAATATCGATATTTTGAAGTATGCAGCTGTGTCGTTTGGTGTAAGTTATTATTAGAGTCACTTTCTCAAAGCTTAGATATTGTACCTAATACTTTAAACCGAATTAAAATAAAAACAAGTTCTATAACTACCTTTTTATACAGAGGTGAACAGGCCTACGGTCCACCTAATGATAACCGGCCATACTAACATAAAAATAAACACTGGCTACGCCAGGGATGTCAATTGCAAATTATCAACTACATTACACTACATTACTACATTCTCTTCCCCATGTAGTTCTGGCGACCCGGCTAGCAATCCAATATTAAATAGAAACACAACATAAAGAAGAGATTTGGTTTTCCTGTAATATTGAATTTCAAGAGTATTCCTTTTCTCCAGGGGTTTTCACCTACGAAAGGAAGTACGGTAAGACAGTCCTACTTATGAAGTACAAGACATCGCTCGTTAAAATAAGTTGTGATAAGGAAGTGTGTAATGTTAACAGCATTTATTTCTGATATTAATATCTTATTATGTATAGGACTGTGAGTTTCACTAATACTTATTAATGAAACTTATGTAATCACCCAATTTGGAATTTGCACCTTTTGGAATTAAGAAACGTATGCTTGCGGCTAAATATATGTTTAAAATATAAATATAGGTTGTAATTACTTGTCGACGTAGCGGTGTATAAGCTGCATATACGTTAATCGAATTCTACACATGAAAACCGCAAGTATTAAGAGGCTCCAAGTGACTTAACATCTTTACGAAACCCTATTTTATGACATATTTTCATAAATCTTACCGTTGAATCGTTTCATCATAATTCTCACACTAATATAATGTCACTCCACATCGAGCATTGACGAATCGGGAGGAAATACCCACTTTGAATATCTATCTGCATCCTTTTAGTTTGCAAACATCGAGGGGCGTCAGCGTCACATTACTAATCCCTTTTATTTGTAACATAAAGAAAAATATTCCCCTTACAGAGAGAGTATACTATACCGGGATTACATAGCGAAATTACCAACGTCAAATGAACTAAAATGACAAATTGTTTAATGTACATAAAATATATTTAATTGTTTGTATGATAGCCTTCGTTTGTTCAATGTTGATTGACAAAAATAGAATGTCGTTTTTTGTCTTTTTAATATTTTTAAGGGTCATTAACAAACAAGATATGAAACATTCTGAACGAAAATTGAAGAACCTAAATAATTTTCCCATAATCATCAGGAAAATGGTTAATTATCGAGTAATTGGAATTTATAACGCCTATTTTTACTTTTTCCGAGAAATAACCTTAAAAACATTATCACTGAATATTAAAATTAATAAAACACGCATGGTTGGTTATTCGAACCTTATGTCTGTTTTCGCTATGTGTGTTACTGTAGGTGTCATACAAAGTACTGCTTTTTAATACATTAAAATATAAGCTTTTTGTTTTAAAGTTGTTAAAATGGCGATAATAAGTCAGGAAATATCCTAATTTCAATAGAGACAAAGGTTGTTGAGTTCCACCGGCTTGCGATCGTATAATAATAAAAAAAATATACTAAGACACACTGCTAGACCGAGCGTTGTAGTGAGCTCTTTTTCTAAATACAAATATTAAGATGTTAGTCGCGGTCCCTCTTTCCGACTTTCTTTCACCAGTTTTTTTCCGAAGGGCTTCCCAATTTCCGGAGTTTTAAAGACAGTGGTTGTAAGTTATCGTAGATATAATAAAATAACTAAATAAAATATAAAATAAACCAAACTAATTTTTATTTGTATAGAATGCCCGTCGTAGTACTTTGGTATCACTTTGTATGTTTTTGTACTATGATGATTCCTGTCACATTTTTAGGTCCCCAAGTGTATATTCAATTATTAAAAACCGTTTTTTGTAGTAATGAAAAAAAAACACCAAATGAATATTTGAATAATATTCTCAAATTTTTCAAATTTTTGATAGATTAAATATATGAATTGATATTCTTATTAATTCTTATTAAGGTATACTTAGCAACTTTTTTATAATTTATAATAATTACATTATCATAGATCGATAATCATAGTAGAATCATATATTATATCTTTATACTATAACGTATAAAATCCGAAATAATAATGTATGGTGAACGTGTGCTCCTTAAACAGTATTGTAGCATGACATGCTTTACGTGCTGTCAAGCATGCATGATCGTTTATTTAATTGATAGATTCGATTAACGTGCAAACTACGCGCTGGCAGTTGATTGACGAATCCCTTTATTTTTCATCATGCAAGCTATAAATGACTTGTATGCATGATCGTCTTCAGATCGACATGTCATGCACGATGTAAATGCATGTCATGCGGCCTTACTGTTTAGGGCCGTACTACGATTGATGACCAGACTAAGGCCCTCTAAAACATGGAGCTATATACCTAAATCATATGCATTATCACAGACAGATCACAGATCGAACAAGTTTTGCGACAGTTCCAATGTGATATGTTTCCATAATAAAGCATATTAAATTGTATAAACTCACGGTTGGTGGTTGAAATAATTTAATTATTGGCGCACACATTACAAATACTGCACGAGGTAACAAGAGTACCTATCTAGTGAAAAAAATCCTGCCACACCACGAGCGCGGTCAAAACCATAGAGAGATAAAATCGTTTTCTTGTGTCATACTTGTTATATTATAGCATCATATCTAGAATATACTCTTTGTTAGACCCTTATTTTACTTTATCAATGTTACCCTAAGCCTAATAGCTGTTTACCGTTCCCACTCAATGAATATATTGTTAATTAGATACTCTATTGATGTTCCCAGCACATTACGATATTGATGACAATGTTTAACTCTAATCAATTGTTTATTAGTCTACAATAACATTAGGAAATTATCTGCATCGTTAGTTAAGTATATGTACCATTAGTTAAGAGATATCACTTCATTCACACCACTGTTTACCTTCTAACTTATACTTAAGAAGACTACTTTGGAAATACAGTCAGTTCATTCCGAGACATCAAACCGTGTTTTACTCCACGCCACATAACAATTTGGCGCAGTCGGTAGGATACTATAACCGCGTGTTCACATCGTGGTAGCTTCAAGACGAGCTCAACGCCAGGTCGAGGACAACATCGCCGCAAGCCTGGACGGTGCCTGCAGGGCTTTAACCTAAGCTCGCCGAACCTAGAAGTTACGCTACGACTCTCCGTGATGCAGATTATAGTACTGTTACTGTGGTAAGTGGCCAGCACGTTTGCTCTGTTTCCTTCTTGCCTTTAAAACCCAAACCTTTGGCCCTCAATCACTCACAAACTCTGAAACTCTTGTCTCATTATCAAAATTCCATTTCATATTCTAAATCATGGAAAACAAACCAAGTCCAGTCGCCTACGAAGTAGTGCCGTTAAATACTTTATTGCAATTAATACCAGAATTTGATACAAACCAGGCGACCCAAGCCTACAGATTTATAAGGTCAGGCGATTCTGCTTTTAACCTCGCGAGTCCTTCCCAAGCAGATATTTTGTTAGTCTATACTCTCAATAAAATTGCGGGACCTAATTCTTCCGATGTACATGCAAGGCAACATGCTTCCTGGAACGACTTGAAAACATTTTTAATCCAAAAGTTTTCTCAAACAAAAACGTTGACACATCTTAACCTAGAGTTGCATTCGTCATTTCAAAAGCCTAACGAATCAATCACTGAATATTATCACAGAATAGATCTGTGCCGTAACAAAATTTTAGATAAACTAACCGCGGAAATAACCGATTCATCACTCGTCGGTCGCAAGTCAACCACCGAAGAGACCGCTCTTAGTGTATTTATAAACGGCGTTAATTCCAACTTAGGCACCATGCTGAGGACAAAGGGATTTACCTCTCTGTCTGAAGCTGGACACTTCGCAATTCAAGAGGAAAAAATCCAAAACATGAACCATGCTCGCCAAATGCTTTACAAACAAAGTGGACCAGCCACTAATTACAACACCACCACACGCAGACCCCCACTAAATAGCCAGGTGATATCATCTTCAGTTCCACATTACAATAATTCCAAACGAAATATAAATTGTAACTACTGTAAAAAACCGGGACACGTCATTGCAGAATGTAGGAAAAGGGCCTACAACAACAACCTTAGAAAACAACAAATAAAATCAAATACCGCTCCAGTTCATGTCAATAATTTAAACTCGTCAGCGGCCGAAGTACCGGGCATGTCTTCGGAAACCGCTTCGCCGTATTGCCCAAGTGGCCCAATGGAAACGTCGAGGCAGGATACGATCCCGGAACTCAACTACACCATGCAAAACCTCCAACTCCAATAATGAACAACACCGACAAACTCGTAAAGTCAACGCCTCCTCTTAATCATTTTGTGCAGCCGCCTAATAACCCAGTCTATCGAAGACACTTATGCGATGCGTCTACACAAACTGAGCCGAACCTCAGCCTAGATCAAGTAGCTAAATCTCCTAAATCCTCTGAGTCAAATAATCTAAATCCAGAACCTCCGAAATCTTCGAACTCACAAGACAAAACTGAAGCCACTGAATCATTACTAAATCAACTTATAGAAATAACTAAATCTCTCTCAGAATCCGCCGAATCTTTACAAAATCATTTAACAACAAAACCCCACGAAATCCTTTCAAATCAAACTTCACAAACTTCTTCAATGTTAATATCTATGTTCAATCGAAAACAATGAGAATTAAGGATACGACATATAATCTTTTCTACATAAAAGATAATACAAATGAACCTATTAACGAGAACAAACAACTAATCAGACAACGAACGGAAACCGTTATCACGTGCTTCGCTAATGATATCTCCGAAGGTACAGCAATTGTAGAGAAACAATGCATTGACAACGGTCTAATTATCCCTAACGCGCTCGTGAGCATTAATAACAATAAATTTCTAATTACTTGTGTGAATTCATTCATTAATTTATTCATTTATTCATTTATAAATGAATAAATGAATACAACCAACGAAGATAGATACATAAAAATGCCTATTATCTGCGCGGATATTATAAGTGACTCACGTCTCACAGAACACCCCATTTATTTGGTTAACTATAACAATGCAACAAACACACAACCACGAAAAAACCTTAATACTCTTCTCCGCCTCGATCATCTAAATAAAGAAGAGCACGAATCTCTTGAAAAAATAATTTCGAAGTATCCAGATATCTTCTATGAAGAAGGCGACCTTTTAACTTTTACGAACCACACGAAACATTCAATTCCCACGACATCAGAAACCCCAATAAACTCTAAAACGTACAGATTTCCACAAATTCACCAACAAGAGGTAAAAACACAGGTAAGTAAAATGTTAAAACAAAACATACGACCTAGTACTTCACCATGGAGTAGTCCAATTTGGGTAGTACCCAAGAAACTAGATGCCTCAGGAGAACGTAAATGGCGAGTTGTCATCGATTATAGGAAACTAAACGATATTACTATAGGAGATAGTTACCCTCTGCCTTATATCACCGACATTCTCGACAAGCTCGGGCATTCGACATACTTCACCACGCTAGACCTTGCATCTGGATTTCACCAGATCGAATTAGACCACAAGGATGTCCCCAAAACAGCATTTAACACCCCATTCGGCCATTACGAATTTCTCAGAATGCCCTTCGGGTTGAAGAATGCCCCAGCAACATTTCAACGCGCTATGGACAGCGTACTCTATGGCTTACAGGGAGAACGATGCTTTGTCTACCTTGATGACATAGTAATATTTGCTTCTAGCCTTCAGGAACATGAGCAGAAATTAACCGAAGTATTCGAACGTTTACAAACTCACGGTCTAAAAATACAGCCAGATAAGTGCGAATTCCTACGTAAAGAAGTCGCCTACCTAGGCCATATAATTTCTAATGAGGGTGTAAAACCAAACCCTGAAAAAGTAAACTCAGTTCGCAATTTCCCAATCCCAAAATCTTGTAAAGACATTAAGTCATTTCTTGGTCTCGCAGGCTATTACCGCAGGTTCATACCCAATTTCAGCAATCTCACCAAACCGCTTACAAGTCTTCTGAAAAAAGATGTACCATTCACATGGGGGAACGCCCAACAACAAGCTTTCGACGCGTGTAAAGATGTGCTCACGACAACACCCCTTTTACAATACCCAGATTTTACCAAAGAATTCGTGTTAACTACAGATGCCTCCATTCATGCAATTGGAGCAATTCTATCTCAAGGTGAAATCGGTAAAGATTTGCCAATTGCTTATGCCTCACGCACCTTAAACAAAGCTGAAACAAATTATTCCACTATAGAACGCGAGCTTCTGGCTATAGTTTGGGCAGTGAAACATTTCCGACCATATCTTTTTGGCAGAAGGTTTAAAATTGTCACAGACCACAAACCACTCACTTGGCTATTTTCTATTAAAGACCCTGGGTCCCGCCTCGTACGCTGGAGGCTTAAACTCGAAGAGTAGGATTACGAAATTGTATATAAAGCAGGGAAAACTAACACCAACGCGGATGCACTTTCTCGTCCACCGGTATTACAATAATATAAGGATAAACAACCTACAAGCATCAAACTTAGAGGAATACCTACAAATCAGTTATGAACAGTTCATATCACAAGGTTGTACCTCAAACTCACACAAACTGAAAACATCCCCTGAAAGGGTACTCGACACTCGACACAAGAATATATTTATACCTATCTCATGCCACAAACCTGAACTCGATCCCTTGTTAAGCGAATCTCTAGAACTTTGTCCTCAAACCAGCACATACCTCGACAACAATAGGAACCTCTACGAGATAGGTAAATTTATTTCAGATTCACAACAAAATCTATTTTTCTGTTGTACCAGACCCTCGTACTACGATCCATGGGATATGGAAAGTTACTTCAAATCACTAATAACATGCTTAGAAAAATTCAAACCTGAAATACTATTTGTCCCAGACCTGAAATACGACAGGACTTGCAAAATGCAAGGAAACCAACAATTAAACGTAACTGCATATCTGGCCGAACTATACAACTCCACTATAGTAATCTGTGAAAATAAAATCAGCTATCCATCACCCCAACAAATACCCGAAATACTAAAATTATATCATAATGAACCACTCTCGGGTCATCGTGGTATAATCGAAACCAGTAGGAAAATTCGCGAAAATTACTATTGGCAAAATATGAGCGAGGATATCAGAAACTTCGTAAATGCTTGTGAAACTTGCCAACGTAACAAAATTCAAAGTCGAACCCTCAAGGCCCCTATGGTTATAACTTCCCAATCCTCCGAGCCCTTTGAACGTGTTTCAATAGACCTGGTATCTTATTCGGACATAAGTAATAACAACAATAAATATGTCTTGACGCTACAGGACGAATTAACCAGATACGTACAAGCTTACGCCATTCCCGACAAAGAAGCCATTACTGTGGCAAAACAATTGATGCATTTTTGTCAGCACTACGGTGTCCCTAAACGCTTTCAATCCGACCAAGGTACCGAGTTTTTAAATGGACTCATGAAACAACTTGTGAAATTTCTCGGCTCAAGCCAGACTTTCAATACGGCTTATCATCCTCAGACGAACGGAGCTCTAGAAAGGTTTCACGGTACACTCAGAGACCATATACGAATGTATCATACGCGGAAACTAAAAAATTGGGATTCCATAATTCCTCTTGCAATAATTTGTCACAATACGTCCGTTAACAACTCCACTGGTTACACACCGTACGAACTTCTCTTTGGTTTCAAACCACGCCCGTTCTTTTCCCTAAAAACAATTCCTGAATATACGGCATCCGATTACCTTAAGGATCTAAACGAACGATTAAGAATAGCTCGCGATGTAGCCACAGAAAATGTTCAAAAATGAAAGAAAAAGCCAAAGAACGCTATGACGGTCGCATCAAAAATCTCGCTAAATTCAACTCAGGGGATAAAGTAATGTTACGCGTACCTAACCCTAACAACCTCGATTGCAAATGGGAAGGTCCTTACGAAATAGTCAGGATCGGATTCAACGAAAACTATGTAATTAGGAAATCAGGCAGAAATCTCTTAGTCCATGCCAACCGACTACGACCACTAGAAATTAAACCCCATAACAATTAAAACCCTGAGCCGTGTAGTAGCCGGCTGACAAACTACAAGCATACCATAAAAGGCTTAGTAAACCTAGTTAGGTAAAATCATAAGTTAGTAAAGTCATCCATATCATTCATTAATATAATTAAATAACTTTTACGTATTATATTCTATATTAAGCATGAATAACAAATATACATAAGGACTTATTATAATTTCAGGATCATCAGTCCTACTCTCTCACAACCTATCCCAACCCCCTCATTTGCCCAAATTGTAAATAATCCGTACATAAGTTTCATTATATGTTCCTTAGTTAAATTAGTCGTATACATATTTCTCTATAAATTATATAAGAAAATTAGAAAATTAATCAAAACACGTTCTAATGAGACCAAACTGTCTCTTACAGGGCTGTCGTCTCGGCAACCAGAGCCGTTGACCACCAACTTGTAAGTCCACTTCCCTCCCATTCTGGGCTCTTTTTCAAAAATGAAGGGACAATCTTCCTAAGTGATGAATCATGGAAACTTATAGTTTACAAAGACCTCAAACCCCTGTTCATTGCTAAAGGATCTCTTTCACGACTATCAAACAAATTTCAAACCGTTTCAACTAAATATTCCAATTTCACTCATGTAGATTCAATCAAAGCTTTCCTTAAAATAAACTTAGAGAAAATTAACGAACGCCTTACAGAACTCAATATGTACCTAGGGAAAAACTCAAGACAAAAACGCGAACTATTGGACGGTCTCAGTCCTATTCTTAAATGGCTTATTGGCACACCTGATGCAAAGGATGCCAAGCGATATGACGAATGCATCAACCAAATCGAAAAACGAGAAATAGAACTATCGTCGCTCATGCTCGAACAAATCCAGATAACTTCCTCGACAGTCAAAAATTTTAACGAAACCATTTTTAAAATTACCTATGACGAGCAAACTATCAACGAAAACATTAATCGATTAAACGACTATCTAAACTCTACTAGTAAAACTCTATTTAACCTAAAAGCTAGCGAAGATGTGTCCACGATTTCACTTCAAATTTTAGAGTCCGTAATTAATTTAGAGAACGAAATAAATGATTGCATAGCAAGTATTCTTTTCGCTAAATCGAATACAATACACCCCTCAATCATTAACTTCAAAAGATTATACGAGGAACTCCTTCTTTCAAATCACATCCGCACAAATAAACACCTAGTAGCTTCTGTCACTTTAGAAAACATTCATACAATTCTTGACTCTACAACCTTGTCGGCTTATGTTTATTCAAATAGACTTGTGTACATATTAGAATTTCCTCTGATTCAAAGCGAACCTCTGGACTTATATCATATTTATTCAATCCCAATACAACATCAAAACTCATCCCTCCATACCACCATCCTACCAGAGCACGTATACCTGGCTACGAACCCTAGCGGACAGACATACATTTCAACAAGCGATCTAGGTTCATGTAAGACCTATGCAATTAAAAGGAAAATCTGCAACAACATCGTCTCCTACGACTCTTCGAAACGTCCCATATGCGAACTGCAAATCCTTCACAGTCTATCAAAGGCTCTCCCGAAAACCTGCACGACCTCTACGTTTGAAGCCAAAATCAATACCTTCCAAAATATAGAAGACAACAAATGGCTTTACATACTTTCTGAGGAAGCAAGCTGCGTATTACAATGTAAAAACACCGTGACTCACCATAAACTGCAAGGCGCAGGCATTCTTTCACTACCACAGAATTGCAAATTCTACACTGGTTACAGCACACTCACGGCGTTTCATGTATCAGAGAAAAACGCAAGCTATCCAATAACAATACCCGATATTCGCGACGAGGACTGCTTCGAGGAACTAAAAATATAGAAACACCGAACTTAATTCCTATCAAAATTAACGAAATGCCCCTGGATTCACTGAAACAAATCAAGTACCACGCTGACAAACATAAAGAGGAAATAGAAAGGATCAGATCGAAAACCTTCATCCAGAAGAATGGATCCACATTCACTTGGATCTATTTCACACTAGGAATACTGATGTTAACCTATCTATTGTTTAAATTCTGCAAACGTTGCCCAAATGGACTGCTATTACGTCAACGAAGACCAAGCAATGAAAATGGTTGCATCCAGATATTCAATAACTGTTTTGCGAACTCCACACACCATCGGCGTCAAAGAACTCAAGTTGCAATACCGATGACCACAATTTCGACCAGTATGACCGAAGACGAAGATGAAGATCAGCTCCCCGTAACTTCTACTCCTATAACTCAAAGATTAGGCGCTAACGCCCAATCTTTATTCTAAGGGGGGAGGTGTTATATTATAGCATCATATCTAGAATATACTCTTTGTTAGACCCTTATTTTACTTTATCAATGTTACCCTAAGCCTAATAGCTGTTTACCGTTCCCACTCAATGAATATATTGGTAATTAGATACTCTATTGATGTTCCCAGCACATTACGATATTGATGACAATGTTTAACTCTAATCAATTGTTTATTAGTCTACAATAACATTAGGAAATTATCTGCATCGTTAGTTAAGTATATGTACCATTAGTTAAGAGATATCACTTCATTCACACCACCGTTTACCTTCTAACTTATACTTAAGAAGACTACTTTGGAAATACAGTCAGTTCATTCCGAGACATCAAACCGTGTTTTACTCCACGCCACATAACATACTACTTTGAAATCATGTCTTATACTTAATTTTTTAATATGCTTAATCTGAATTGCCAAGTCGATATTTAAATGAAATAAATAGTATATCGATTATATTTTGTCAGATCTTTATGATCGTTAGAAAATGGCAATACCGAGAAGACAAGTGTCCAATAAAAATACTATTATTAGTTTAAATAATAATCCATTACTAATGTGGATTATTGTCTGTGATTTTTTTAAAAATGAATATAATTTTTTTACTATTTTATAAAACAAAAATCTTTAAGACAATATTCCACAGGGACCCAACTTCCAATATTAAACAGGCAATCTCTTTTGCTTCAAGTACATGCCTAGTAAGGTGGATACAACACGGGCATACTCCTTTAAAAGGTAGGAATGCCCGATAAAACTATAAGTAGATACATGTATGTCGACCATTATCTTAGTCATACTATTGTCACTGTAAATGAAATGTCAGAATAAAAAAAAAATATAAAAAAATAAGAATAAACGCGCCATTTATCCGGTAAAAGTCGTTTTATATACCGTAATATGAATGATTTTCCTTTGTATTGGTCTTATTAAAATATACGACCACTTATGTGTATTATACCACGATAACTTATTTGTTCTGCTATAAACCTTTAATAAGTTTTATTTGCTAGCTATGTATTATTCCTTTGCTCATGAGTATAATTTTGTAAAGGTTAAAATAGGGCAAAGATTAACAATACAATCTACAATAACAAACTCCTTCCGGCCACTGTCAGTCAACTCTATTCATCACTGTCATTCACTTAAATACGAGTGCTTAATACTAACCCTATACATCACAATGGCACCATAAAAGTGAATGTCGTTGAGCAAATATATCATCCATCGATTTAAAATTTCAGGCACGAAAGATAAAGTGAACGCTTCCTTACATAAAGGTGACCCTTGAATATCTGCCTAAATTTTTAACTGTGTTATGTATTTCAAATATTCAATGTTATTTAAATAGGTCATTTACTTCCAGTTCTTACTACATAAATTACATTTAAGAGTTACAAAATGTTAAATTTAAAAAATGTTTGGTATACTTTCACGAGATTCTCATTTTTCATATGTGTTTATATTTGGTATATATGCGAATAATTAATGTCAATAAAAATTATTTTAAAATTAGGGTTGGTAGGTCCCTACCATGCGGCATCAAATTTGCTATCGACTTGCGTTAATAACGTTTTTAGTTCATTGATATATCAATCCCAAATAATTAGACATTGTAAAATAATTACGGTCAAAAAAGTTTATTTTTCACATCAACTGATTAGGATGTAGCATCTAAGTTATAAAAATCTACAAAGTCTGTATACATGCAGCTATAGCATATCGCGTTTATACAGCATTCTGCACTGGGTCGACATGGAGTGGGCTTATGATGGATCTTGAAAAATAAGACTTGTGATATAAATCAAATGCAATACAATAGATATTTTAACTGTTTTAATTAAAACTCCTGTTTTTTAATATTAGGAATATTGTAATATTGTAAATGGTCAAGGCAATCCAGGAAATCGAGGTACGGGTTTGCTCACCCCAATAATCTAAAGCAGCAAAGATTACCTAAGTAAGCGAAACTGTTTACATTGTTTACTTATATCTCGCACACAGACCTTAAGTCTGCTCCGATAGTTGGTATGGGATAATCTATTGTTTCGATTTGCTAGAAGGCGCGGGTTCGGCACCCATTTGTGATAATAAAAACTTATTTACTTATTACTCTACAAAATGGGAAAGTGGGGTTAGGGTACTTCGTTAATTTAATTGCCTTTATTCTTAGAATAATAAGTTGTTCTTTCCTAGAAATGAGTAATTATCTTTATTGATTGCTTTTTACGTTCTCCACGATGGTCTCTGGAGTTGAACATCGTAATTACCAAATTGACATTTATTATTGTGCGTAGTTAAACCTGGCAGTTATTCGTCTACGTTTTCGAGGAAATCCTCTCCATTTGTTGATTGTTGATATCTGTTTACCTTTTCTCTTTTTATGCTCTCATTTTTGTTCGTAGCTTTTGGCAATATTGAAAAAAAATCTTTTGTTTCATTGAATTGTCAGCGAGTTGACTAGATCAGAAATATTAACATTTTTAAACTCGATGTAACTTTGAATTTAGTCCTAATCATAATTATATGGACGTAACTAAAAAGGAATATTAAGTTTCTTTCAATTTTGGTTAAATCTGAAAGTAAGAACTTAAAATATAATGTGTAGGTAATTGGTATGTCTAAAAGTCTCAATAATTTGTAAAAAACTTAAAAAAGTTCGTTTGTCTAAAGTCGTCCTTCCTTCTTCACTTAAAGACATGAACAGCGTAACCATTACACAAATTATGATGGCACAAACGACAAAGTAGGCAAGATGGACTGCAATATTTCATGAGGGCAACTTGAATAATCGGTTGTTTGTAATGAATGGCTAAGTGACGGCTGGACCGAGTCGAGTGCGACATTGCAAAATCGTGCTCTTCTTGTAACTTGAATCTTTTGTATGCTTCACGATCTTGTCGTTACTGTATCCGGTTATTATATCTTTAAACTGCACCGTTATCATTAGCGCCAATTTTAATTCGTTGCAGTAAGTATTTTGTATTCATATATAAAATTTCTTGTCCATTAGCCATATTGGTAGAGGATTTTTCGATGTATGGGTTTTCTAAAAGTAAAAATGATAAAATTAAATTTAATTGTGTGAAAGCTATAGAGAGTAAAGTTTAACTACAGTAGTTAAGGTTTAATATAACTATTTTAATAATAGTTAAAAGAGTGAAATCTATTTCGCGCTCAGAAGTAAGTACAGTGCCTTTACGCCAGCTCATATTCTCCGAAGTAATGAATGCAGTCTATACAATTTCCTGTGATTTCAGCAAAGTATTTGTCCTCTGTGCACAATTTTAAGATATAACGGGATATCACTAGTACAAACGTAGACGTTCTAAAAATTATGACTTTATTTATGATTCTAAAATATTCAAATCGTTAGTAAAACCAAAAGGCAGTAGCAGTTTTTGGAGCTGCTAGTTCTGAATAATGACATTGGCTTGTATCACACAAGTGTATCTTGCAAGTTGACGCATCGGACGCGTTGTGTGACGGTGACGATGCGATGGCGGCGGTCTGACGAGCGTTCGTTGAACTGGCGAGGTCACGACCATCGTGACGTGTCGTGCGCAGCTCACCAATAGAGCGGCCCAAAGTGACAGACATCAGGTTACCACCCTTTCAAAGAAACAAATAGATGTTAATGATGTAATGAAGTACCCTTACAATTTCGTTTTATGTGACTGGATATAACTTTTGTACATTATATATCTTAATACATAATAGTATAAATACATTGTAACCGTCAAATCTATAATTACTTGTATCGTGTTATTATTACTTAAGCGGTCACACCATCCTATAATATAGTCTGATCAATACATTTTCAATTGTGTATATTCCACCATTACGAACATTGTTATTGTAATGAAAGAAATCTATCCATTATCATCCTGAGTCATCACCATCATCTCAGCCCAAAGATGTCCACTGCTCCAAAAAGGAGACGTAAGGCGGTTCACACACTAGAGATGCGTCCCGCCGCGGTGCGCGTAGCGACAGAAAACGCGCCCCCGCGCGGAGGCGCAGATCTGCCTATCTTAGCGGTGTAATCTGCTTCTCCGCGCAGATTTTCAATACAAGTTGACCCTACTTCTTCACGCCCCGCGCTCCCGCGCAGAATCTGCGCGCGGGGCGCCTTCCCGCGCGTTCTCGCGTCGGCAGTGTGTTGTCATAGGCGTGTTTTCTATATTAATTGAGATTCTTGCATACAATAATAAAATCTGCGGCCACGCGCTACGCGACGGGGCGCGGTGCAGTGTGTTAACCGCCTATATCACCCCGCTGGACGGGTGGGTTGGAGATCACTGTAAGTAGCTATTGGCTTACTACTTGGGATAAAATATTCATTTGTAAGTCTTATTTGGTGTTTTACGTAGTTGACATTAGACGATTATAGTATTTGGCTTAAAAAATAATTACGATTAACGCTTTTGTATTTCATGTTTATGAAATTTTACCTAATAGGTTCGTATATATTTTTTTGTTATTTTACGAAAAGCTTAGAATTTTGTAGTGATGTTCCTTATAACTTAATAGCAAATACCAGTTACAAGAATACAGCAAGCGAATAAGTTAACTAAAGCGCATAATGCAGTAGGCATAACAACTCGTTAATGTCGAGAAAATTCAACAGCTATATGAAAAACTACTTCGGACGATGTTAAAACTAAATTTAACCCTAACCGAAAATAGCTTCATTCGTTGTGTCAGAAACGATAGAAGTTTATTAAATAACGTCTAACGCACGACGCTCTTTGCCCGCTTTATCCTTTTTAAAAGCTTTCATTTACTTTCGCATATTCTGGTGTCTGTAATGAAATGCAGGTTAAATTTGACCCATTTCCCGGTTTCCGATTGAGCTGAAATTTTGAATGTATATGTATATCACGTGACAATGCAATATTATAATAACATGGCGCTGATCTGATGGTGGATCAAGAAGGTGGCCATAAGAACTCCGTTATAAAACGATACTACCCCATAGAGTTTGGGCTGGTTATAAGCTGGCTGCTAGTCCTAGATATAATCCGTATGCAACCCCATTTGTTTTTACTTTATAGTTCATTTTATTAATAAGTAATAACATAAGCTTGTTTTAAAAAAGATATAAAAAATATTTGTTCAAAAATACTAACAGCATTTTATTGTTTCTAAATTTAAAAACAAAGAATATTACAGTCAGAATTTAAATAAAAAAATATATATATATTTACGAGAACCACTGCTTTAAAAAATATTTTACGTGAGAAGTAAATAATTTTGTAGAAGTCGTGAAGCGTTTTATAAATGCGTCTCAGATCCCGAAGTTTCGTGAGGTATTTCAAAGATTTATTTCCTGTGTTAGATTTCTCTGTTTAAAGTAGAACAAATGGCCGTCCATTTTGATTTAATTCGCGACAGTTTAAAGTTCAGTTTCAATAAATTGTAGTTGAATTATGTTTTTAGGAATGTATGAAATTTCATAATTACTTTTTTGTTACAGCTTGGTCAGTCAAGCTGTATGGCTCCGTGCCATTACCTATTCAATGAGAACGTTCGTCGTGGAGTCAGTGCACTGTCATTGTCCCAAAGTTGTGCATGATTATCGTTCATATACCTACATGAAATTGTGTGCGAAATATCGGTTATATAGTTCGTACTAGCTGACCCCGTCACGCGTTTCTGTGGCTCAGGTATAATATGTTACATGATATATAGCCTATAGCCTTTCCCGATAAATAGGATATCTAACACTGAAAGAATTTTTCAAATCGGACCAGTAGTTCCTGAGATTAGCGCGTTCAAAAAAATAAAACTCTTCAGTTTTATAATATTTAAGTTGGTATTTGCCAACCATGGAGACTGTCGGTCTCCATGATCGAAGGATTAGCCTGTCAGTAGTTGCCATCTCACGTCTCGTGTTATATTCCCTGCCGAGTCAATGTAAGACGATTTTTTTCTGTTTTATATCGGGTAGATATATTAACGGTACAATCGTTTTCGAACAACAAAGATGGTATAGCTAGTCGGTATTGAAGCAATGTGATGTGATAATATGAAAAAATTACACAGGTCAACAAAAAATTTACCCAGAGACATGAGTATACTTTTCCGAAGGATTTTGGTGTGATGAACCCAAATCCGGTAGCAGAATTGCTCTATCACGTCAGGTTTTTGAGATATTCTAACCTAAAAATGCAAAAAAACGCCGTTTTCGCCCATTTTTGAGGTTATGCGATCATTCAGTTTTTAGTATACCTAAAAATCTACAGGGGTCATCTTAAAGTACAAGTCTTGAACTTTCAAATGGCGTTGAGTTTGTTTACAAAATCTTCTTCTTTTTTTTTGCTGAGATATCGTATTTTGAAGTTCATTTTTCTCAATTTTGCTTCATGCTACCTATACTGTCATCAGTTTAGTTTAGATCAGTTTCAGTGACGTGATAGAGCAATTCTGCGACCGGATTTGGATTCAGCACACCAAAATCCTTCGGGAAAATATACTCAGGTGTCTGGGTAAGAAACTTTGTCAAATTTTGTTGGCTTGTGTTATCATTATTATTTTTCTTAAACTTAAAAATCCCTATTAATCAAAATGAAGTGAATAGCAGCAATGTAAAACAATAATAATTTAAATACTAAGTTTATTTATAATTTTTATATATTTTATGCATTTTCAATGCGATCTTATAAGATAAATTATTATAATAGAAATAATAGAAAAATTCCCGCCTGAGATTCACTTGTGACCCGAGTCGATTTTTTCTAGTATTTTTCTATTATAATAATTTATCTTATAAGATCGCATTGAAAATGCATAAAATATATAAAAATTATAAATCTAACATGGCTGTTTCATCTTAATCGATTGACCAAACATTTGTAAAAATGTTTCTTTCGAATACGAGAGGATGTTCCTCTCATTGATGAAACAACGCTGGCCTACAGCGTAAAATCAGGAATGTACTAGAAAATTTCGACGAGTGTTCGCAAGGCTCGGTAGCTCAATTGGGAGAGCATTGGACCGGATTTCCAAAGGTTGCGGGTTCGATTCCCGCCTGAGATTCACTTGTGACCCGAGTCGATTTTTTCTAGTATTTTTCTATTATAATAATTTATCTTATAAGATCGCATTGAAAATGCATAAAATATATAAAAATTATAAATCTAACATGGCTGTTTCATCTTAATCGATTGACCAAACATTTGTAAAAATGTTTCTTTCGAATACGAGAGGATGTTCCTCTCATTGATGAAACAACGCTGGCCTACAGCGTAAAATCAGGAATGTACTAGAAAATTTCGACGAGTGTTCGCAAGGCTCGGTAGCTCAATTGGGAGAGCATTGGACCGGATTTCCAAAGGTTGCGGGTTCGATTCCCGCCTGAGATTCACTTGTGACCCGAGTCGATTTTTTCTAGTATTTTTCTATTATAATAATTTACTAAGTTTATTAAAAGACAGAACAAATTTGTCTCTACGTGTCAAAAATTACTTTTCAAATAACGGTAAATAATAATAACAGTGTCGTATTATATCATTGATAAGCATTTAAAACAAGCTTTAAAATGATATTAAACCTCAGTTGCCATATTCGCTAATCGCAATATTTCATCGGGAATAATATCCGGTGTTCCCAGTCAGTAGTGGATATTATAGCTTTTGGTGATAAAATTGAACACAATATCGTGTTACAGGATGATATTGTGTATAATCTTTATATAATTGTGTAATATATGCTCTTTTAAACATTTATTATATTACATAGAAAAATTAACTGTTTGTGCTTATTATTTGCTGTCTTTATCATTTATTAAATAGTCAAAGATTTTATCTAATAGCAGACTTAAGGTGATTGTACAGCTTAAATGAATAAAAGTTTAATTTAAGGTGTAAAATCTGGAAATTATAAGAAAAAATTATACGAGCATTGCAAAACTATGTACCTACATATAACAAAATTATTTAATTATCTGCAATGTTCTTAATCAACACTTTTGTTTTAATTAACTAAATTTAATTAACTATTGCTGTTGATTGTGTACATACAGCGTTATCAAAACATATTTAAATTTAAAATATTTATCTAAATTATATTTATTTATACATGAGTCTTTTAGTAACACTTTAGAAATTTTAATAATAAATTTTGTTTAGAGTGAAACTTATAACAACTTATCTTGTAAGCATACCTACTTATTATGCATAATATTTAGAATATTTACACACCATATGAATGTTTCATTTGCATATCTAAAAGTGACTTGCTATAAAAGGGACTGCTCAAAGGTAGTATTTTTTAAGATCCTTGCGGTAAAGCTACACGCATTTGCAAGGTAATTAGATGCTTTGAGAAAACTTATCAGCCATCTTATACATATAAAAAAATAATTTAATTAGGAAATAAAACGAAAATCAGGAATGACAAGCTTTTAAAAATTCAATATTAATAATAAAATATTAAATACTATTTTTGTTTATTTGCTCTTTAAGAGTATAATAATCTTAATATATGTTGCAGGCAATGTCTAACTTAAATAATGTTGTAGTCCCAATACTAATAACTGACATTTGCTATCTTGCTATTCCAGAAACATAAAAATGGTACAGGTTTTAGTCAAACCCTGTAATCAACGCATGTGAATGTAAGCCGAGCATATACTTTGTTCACTAAGGCCATGCGAAGACGACGGGCTTCTTGTTCGATCCAGTCATCATGTCAGATCATGTTGCGAATGTACTTTATTATAGAGAGTTAAAGGTTAAACTTTTCTATGTATTTCTTAAGCCTGGCTAAGTTTGCCACTTTACGCGCCGCCATCTGTGCAGGCCCTAAATGTTTATAGAGAGCAGTGACGGGCATGTGGAAACTGCTTTTATACTATAATGCCCCTTGAAAGGATGGCTAAAATTTTTAATCTGCATTGAGTCTGCGTGTTTCATTTTTTATAATAAGACTGTATTAAAAAGTGCCAATACGCGGCCTTGTGGTGTCTTATCTGTAAATGTAACCTATAATATGTAAAAAGGTTAATGTCCTTTTGTTATGCTTCACATGTAACTCAATAAAAAATTGTTAAGCATGTGATAGTTGATTTAAAAATTAGTTTAAACTAAATATTCGAACTAATTAGTATCATTTAAAATCGGACTTTTTCATGTTTTCATTTCCTATATATCTAATAGTAAAAATCCTATTTTAAATCATACTAATGTCATTAACATTACCATAAATAATTTAAACATTTTTATAAAACAACATATCTCAAAATATCTTGTAAAATTGCCGGTACGCGTTATTTCATTGTTTGTTCTTAATAATGGTTTAATTGAGCAATATCACTTACGTAAAATGATTATCAAAAGTAGGGTAATTTACTCAGTCATAAAAAACGCTACTTAGTAAATATAATTGGGTCAATGCGTGCTGGCCTTCAATCGACAAGTCATGACCATGCGTGCAGAAGGTCGCGGAATTGCGTCGATTTCGTGTGTTTACTTAAAGTATAAAATAATATAATTTAAATTATATAAGGTAGTTACACTCGCATACCTTAACTAACCGATGCATTTCTTATCGTTAATAGTAGGCAATGCGTACGCTTTGTTCAACCCTACAAGTTTTTATAGGTATAATTAAAATAAAAAAGTTTATTTAGTTAAGAGATTACTTTAAGTAATTTTGAAAAACATTTGTGTAGTAAAATACGTTTAATGCGTGGAATAATATGAGTAAAAATGCAATCTTTCTATTACGCTCATTCGCTATGACATAAGCACAAACTTAATTTTGAAAATAAAGAAAAATAAGTAGGTAATGGATATATTATTTAATTTTTAGCGAACCTAAAATCTCAACACAGCATCAATCATCGGGAGTCGACGTAAATTGCTCTTATATGTTTAGAAAAAAATCTGTTACGCAGGGTTGTTTGGCTTGAGGCGGGCTCTAAATCGCGTTATACAGCCTTGGAGGCCAGGCACGCTCCGTCGAGCATGACGATACACCCGTAGCCCAACGACGATATCTTTCATCTATTGTGCCCACGATACAATCTCGACCATATCCTCGACAGCTACATTCCCCACTACACGCGGTTTGTCAAAATATACTGCTAATAGCATCCATTTTTGTTTGAAGCACAATTGCGCATAACTAAGGCAAGGCATCTTGACTTTTAAATGTTCAGTTCCCAAAGACTATAACTCAAATATTTAATTGCGCAATAATTACATGGCTTTTTAGAATTCAACAAATTAAACGAATTGGCAAAACGTGTTCCGGACTAATTATTATTTCAATTGTTTTCTCCGCTGGTTTACTTTGTTATTAGCTAATAAATCGCTAGTAATTGCACGCTTTGTGGTACTATCGATTTGTACAAGAAGTGAGTATAAAGGCAAGAAACGTTCCTTATTTACATCAATAATAAACAATAGATAGAGTTCAACATATATTACTAGAAGGTAAAGTAATAAAGGTCTGGCGAACTACGGCCATTCTATCAGCATCGTGGGGGGGCTAATTACGAAGTTGGGGGGCGGGCCGTTGTTAACTGAGATATAATGGGCAGTGGCAATGAGCCACGGCGCACTATGCGACGGATACCGTCACTCAGTTTAAACAGTGAATGGGCGAGACGATATAGCAGGCCAGACGTCTCGGTCACCGGCTTATGATAATAAAGCCATCGGACTCATGCATTCTTTTGCCACTTAAAACTTTAGGTTTTTGGCAAACATGGCGGTCGAATGCAGTTGTGAGCCAGCGGTAGCTATAAATATTTTCTCTTAAAGATATTACTATTAAAAAATGAGCTTTTAAAGACTCATATTTAAAGCTTTGTTCAAACGTAGTCTTTCCAAGGGTGTTAATACTACTACATTTGACAATTAAGAACGTTTTTGACATCGCAAAAAATATAATATTAATAAGCATTATGTAAAATAATAGTATACTTATACCTATTATTTTTCCAATAAGGTGTTATTTATGTTCAAGAATCTCTTCCACTAAATAGGTGCTCTACAGATTCATGAACGTATTACATAAATATCGTCATATAACGTACATGTTTATACTGTTACTGTAAACTAATAAGTATATTTGTTTCGCCGCTTCATACTTACCTACTTTGTGAGGTTTATTGGTCATCAACAGTGAAGTTTTATCAATCATTTTTCCTTGTCGTCCACATATAACTTGACCACGGAAAGAAATAAATAAAAACCGTGTTTGCTGCAGCCTAAAAAGACGTTTGTATTTTATTGAAATTTTCATTGTTATTTAGGTAACAAGTACTTATCCCATATTTTTTCAAGTACGTAACAACTTTGTTATGATTTGGTTTTCAATAACTTTTAGAAAATCTTTACATATTTAAACGGTACTGGAAGTAGCACTTTTACGTAATACTCTTGCTCCAAAATTTTGGATTAACTTACGAGTACAATTAATCTGTCTAAAACATAAAAAGATAGATTTAAAGTTAAAATTTGGTAATCTAGTTTATACGTTATCCATATGCTTTTCACATAAACGTAAGAATAATCACATCGTAAATCTTCTTTTACAAATCCTTAATTCATTGTTGGGTCATAATGAAATTGCTGATACCGAAGAACCAATGAGAAATACAGCTTATCAGAAAACTGCAATCACATATTAAATACCATGAAGATGTAAATATGGAATAGATACTTTAATGTGTAGGTTAAAATTGAGAGTTAAAGCGGCCTTCGGACATTGACCCAAGCAGGTAATGTGGGCGGGCGGCGCGGCGGATCACGTTAGGCGGCCAGTAAACATAAACAAACGTTCAGCTCAGTGCTGTAGCTAGTATTGCACGGCCCTCTGTCGAAATATTGTTATGGTAGCTATTCGTGCTAAATTTACCAGTTTCCGAGATCTGAATATGACGACGATGACGAGCATTGACGAATCGGGAGGAAATACCCACTTTGAATATCTATCTGCATCCTTTTAGTTTGCAAACATCGAGGGGCGTCAGCGTCACATTACTAATCCCTTTTATTTGTAACATAAAGAAAAATATTCCCCTTACAGAGAGAGTATACTATACCGGGATTACATAGCGAAATTACCAACGTCAAATGAACTAAAATGACAAATTGTTTAATGTACATAAAATATATTTAATTGTTTGTATGATAGCCTTCGTTTGTTCAATGTTGATTGACAAAAATAGAATGTCGTTTTTTGTCTTTTTAATATTTTTAAGGGTCATTAACAAACAAGATATGAAACATTCTGAACGAAAATTGAAGAACCTAAATAATTTTCCCATAATCATCAGGAAAATGGTTAATTATCGAGTAATTGGAATTTATAACGCCTATTTTTACTTTTTCCGAGAAATAACCTTAAAAACATTATCACTGAATATTAAAATTAATAAAACACGCATGGTTGGTTATTCGAACCTTATGTCTGTTTTCGCTATGTGTGTTACTGTAGGTGTCATACAAAGTACTGCTTTTTAATACATTAAAATATAAGCTTTTTGTTTTAAAGTTGTTAAAATGGCGATAATAAGTCAGGAAATATCCTAATTTCAATAGAGACAAAGGTTGTTGAGTTCCACCGGCTTGCGATCGTATAATAATAAAAAAAATATACTAAGACACACTGCTAGACCGAGCGTTGTAGTGAGCTCTTTTTCTAAATACAAATATTAAGATGTTAGTCGCGGTCCCTCTTTCCGACTTTCTTTCACCAGTTTTTTTCCGAAGGGCTTCCCAATTTCCGGAGTTTTAAAGACAGTGGTTGTAAGTTATCGTAGATATAATAAAATAACTAAATAAAATATAAAATAAACCAAACTAATTTTTATTTGTATAGAATGCCCGTCGTAGTACTTTGGTATCACTTTGTATGTTTTTGTACTATGATGATTCCTGTCACATTTTTAGGTCCCCAAGTGTATATTCAATTATTAAAAACCGTTTTTTGTAGTAATGAAAAAAAAACACCAAATGAATATTTGAATAATATTCTCAAATTTTTCAAATTTTTGATAGATTAAATATATGAATTGATATTCTTATTAATTCTTATTAAGGTATACTTAGCAACTTTTTTATAATTTATAATAATTACATTATCATAGATCGATAATCATAGTAGAATCATATATTATATCTTTATACTATAACGTATAAAATCCGAAATAATAATGTATGGTGAACGTGTGCTCCTTAAACAGTATTGTAGCATGACATGCTTTACGTGCTGTCAAGCATGCATGATCGTTTATTTAATTGATAGATTCGATTAACGTGCAAACTACGCGCTGGCAGTTGATTGACGAATCCCTTTATTTTTCATCATGCAAGCTATAAATGACTTGTATGCATGATCGTCTTCAGATCGACATGTCATGCACGATGTAAATGCATGTCATGCGGCCTTACTGTTTAGGGCCGTACTACGATTGATGACCAGACTAAGGCCCTCTAAAACATGGAGCTATATACCTAAATCATATGCATTATCACAGACAGATCACAGATCGAACAAGTTTTGCGACAGTTCCAATGTGATATGTTTCCATAATAAAGCATATTAAATTGTATAAACTCACGGTTGGTGGTTGAAATAATTTAATTATTGGCGCACACATTACAAATACTGCACGAGGTAACAAGAGTACCTATCTAGTGAAAAAAATCCTGCCACACCACGAGCGCGGTCAAAACCATAGAGAGATAAAATCGTTTTCTTGTGTCATACTTGTTATATTATAGCATCATATCTAGAATATACTCTTTGTTAGACCCTTATTTTACTTTATCAATGTTACCCTAAGCCTAATAGCTGTTTACCGTTCCCACTCAATGAATATATTGTTAATTAGATACTCTATTGATGTTCCCAGCACATTACGATATTGATGACAATGTTTAACTCTAATCAATTGTTTATTAGTCTACAATAACATTAGGAAATTATCTGCATCGTTAGTTAAGTATATGTACCATTAGTTAAGAGATATCACTTCATTCACACCACTGTTTACCTTCTAACTTATACTTAAGAAGACTACTTTGGAAATACAGTCAGTTCATTCCGAGACATCAAACCGTGTTTTACTCCACGCCACATAACAATTTGGCGCAGTCGGTAGGATACTATAACCGCGTGTTCACATCGTGGTAGCTTCAAGACGAGCTCAACGCCAGGTCGAGGACAACATCGCCGCAAGCCTGGACGGTGCCTGCAGGGCTTTAACCTAAGCTCGCCGAACCTAGAAGTTACGCTACGACTCTCCGTGATGCAGATTATAGTACTGTTACTGTGGTAAGTGGCCAGCACGTTTGCTCTGTTTCCTTCTTGCCTTTAAAACCCAAACCTTTGGCCCTCAATCACTCACAAACTCTGAAACTCTTGTCTCATTATCAAAATTCCATTTCATATTCTAAATCATGGAAAACAAACCAAGTCCAGTCGCCTACGAAGTAGTGCCGTTAAATACTTTATTGCAATTAATACCAGAATTTGATACAAACCAGGCGACCCAAGCCTACAGATTTATAAGGTCAGGCGATTCTGCTTTTAACCTCGCGAGTCCTTCCCAAGCAGATATTTTGTTAGTCTATACTCTCAATAAAATTGCGGGACCTAATTCTTCCGATGTACATGCAAGGCAACATGCTTCCTGGAACGACTTGAAAACATTTTTAATCCAAAAGTTTTCTCAAACAAAAACGTTGACACATCTTAACCTAGAGTTGCATTCGTCATTTCAAAAGCCTAACGAATCAATCACTGAATATTATCACAGAATAGATCTGTGCCGTAACAAAATTTTAGATAAACTAACCGCGGAAATAACCGATTCATCACTCGTCGGTCGCAAGTCAACCACCGAAGAGACCGCTCTTAGTGTATTTATAAACGGCGTTAATTCCAACTTAGGCACCATGCTGAGGACAAAGGGATTTACCTCTCTGTCTGAAGCTGGACACTTCGCAATTCAAGAGGAAAAAATCCAAAACATGAACCATGCTCGCCAAATGCTTTACAAACAAAGTGGACCAGCCACTAATTACAACACCACCACACGCAGACCCCCACTAAATAGCCAGGTGATATCATCTTCAGTTCCACATTACAATAATTCCAAACGAAATATAAATTGTAACTACTGTAAAAAACCGGGACACGTCATTGCAGAATGTAGGAAAAGGGCCTACAACAACAACCTTAGAAAACAACAAATAAAATCAAATACCGCTCCAGTTCATGTCAATAATTTAAACTCGTCAGCGGCCGAAGTACCGGGCATGTCTTCGGAAACCGCTTCGCCGTATTGCCCAAGTGGCCCAATGGAAACGTCGAGGCAGGATACGATCCCGGAACTCAACTACACCATGCAAAACCTCCAACTCCAATAATGAACAACACCGACAAACTCGTAAAGTCAACGCCTCCTCTTAATCATTTTGTGCAGCCGCCTAATAACCCAGTCTATCGAAGACACTTATGCGATGCGTCTACACAAACTGAGCCGAACCTCAGCCTAGATCAAGTAGCTAAATCTCCTAAATCCTCTGAGTCAAATAATCTAAATCCAGAACCTCCGAAATCTTCGAACTCACAAGACAAAACTGAAGCCACTGAATCATTACTAAATCAACTTATAGAAATAACTAAATCTCTCTCAGAATCCGCCGAATCTTTACAAAATCATTTAACAACAAAACCCCACGAAATCCTTTCAAATCAAACTTCACAAACTTCTTCAATGTTAATATCTATGTTCAATCGAAAACAATGAGAATTAAGGATACGACATATAATCTTTTCTACATAAAAGATAATACAAATGAACCTATTAACGAGAACAAACAACTAATCAGACAACGAACGGAAACCGTTATCACGTGCTTCGCTAATGATATCTCCGAAGGTACAGCAATTGTAGAGAAACAATGCATTGACAACGGTCTAATTATCCCTAACGCGCTCGTGAGCATTAATAACAATAAATTTCTAATTACTTGTGTGAATTCATTCATTAATTTATTCATTTATTCATTTATAAATGAATAAATGAATACAACCAACGAAGATAGATACATAAAAATGCCTATTATCTGCGCGGATATTATAAGTGACTCACGTCTCACAGAACACCCCATTTATTTGGTTAACTATAACAATGCAACAAACACACAACCACGAAAAAACCTTAATACTCTTCTCCGCCTCGATCATCTAAATAAAGAAGAGCACGAATCTCTTGAAAAAATAATTTCGAAGTATCCAGATATCTTCTATGAAGAAGGCGACCTTTTAACTTTTACGAACCACACGAAACATTCAATTCCCACGACATCAGAAACCCCAATAAACTCTAAAACGTACAGATTTCCACAAATTCACCAACAAGAGGTAAAAACACAGGTAAGTAAAATGTTAAAACAAAACATACGACCTAGTACTTCACCATGGAGTAGTCCAATTTGGGTAGTACCCAAGAAACTAGATGCCTCAGGAGAACGTAAATGGCGAGTTGTCATCGATTATAGGAAACTAAACGATATTACTATAGGAGATAGTTACCCTCTGCCTTATATCACCGACATTCTCGACAAGCTCGGGCATTCGACATACTTCACCACGCTAGACCTTGCATCTGGATTTCACCAGATCGAATTAGACCACAAGGATGTCCCCAAAACAGCATTTAACACCCCATTCGGCCATTACGAATTTCTCAGAATGCCCTTCGGGTTGAAGAATGCCCCAGCAACATTTCAACGCGCTATGGACAGCGTACTCTATGGCTTACAGGGAGAACGATGCTTTGTCTACCTTGATGACATAGTAATATTTGCTTCTAGCCTTCAGGAACATGAGCAGAAATTAACCGAAGTATTCGAACGTTTACAAACTCACGGTCTAAAAATACAGCCAGATAAGTGCGAATTCCTACGTAAAGAAGTCGCCTACCTAGGCCATATAATTTCTAATGAGGGTGTAAAACCAAACCCTGAAAAAGTAAACTCAGTTCGCAATTTCCCAATCCCAAAATCTTGTAAAGACATTAAGTCATTTCTTGGTCTCGCAGGCTATTACCGCAGGTTCATACCCAATTTCAGCAATCTCACCAAACCGCTTACAAGTCTTCTGAAAAAAGATGTACCATTCACATGGGGGAACGCCCAACAACAAGCTTTCGACGCGTGTAAAGATGTGCTCACGACAACACCCCTTTTACAATACCCAGATTTTACCAAAGAATTCGTGTTAACTACAGATGCCTCCATTCATGCAATTGGAGCAATTCTATCTCAAGGTGAAATCGGTAAAGATTTGCCAATTGCTTATGCCTCACGCACCTTAAACAAAGCTGAAACAAATTATTCCACTATAGAACGCGAGCTTCTGGCTATAGTTTGGGCAGTGAAACATTTCCGACCATATCTTTTTGGCAGAAGGTTTAAAATTGTCACAGACCACAAACCACTCACTTGGCTATTTTCTATTAAAGACCCTGGGTCCCGCCTCGTACGCTGGAGGCTTAAACTCGAAGAGTAGGATTACGAAATTGTATATAAAGCAGGGAAAACTAACACCAACGCGGATGCACTTTCTCGTCCACCGGTATTACAATAATATAAGGATAAACAACCTACAAGCATCAAACTTAGAGGAATACCTACAAATCAGTTATGAACAGTTCATATCACAAGGTTGTACCTCAAACTCACACAAACTGAAAACATCCCCTGAAAGGGTACTCGACACTCGACACAAGAATATATTTATACCTATCTCATGCCACAAACCTGAACTCGATCCCTTGTTAAGCGAATCTCTAGAACTTTGTCCTCAAACCAGCACATACCTCGACAACAATAGGAACCTCTACGAGATAGGTAAATTTATTTCAGATTCACAACAAAATCTATTTTTCTGTTGTACCAGACCCTCGTACTACGATCCATGGGATATGGAAAGTTACTTCAAATCACTAATAACATGCTTAGAAAAATTCAAACCTGAAATACTATTTGTCCCAGACCTGAAATACGACAGGACTTGCAAAATGCAAGGAAACCAACAATTAAACGTAACTGCATATCTGGCCGAACTATACAACTCCACTATAGTAATCTGTGAAAATAAAATCAGCTATCCATCACCCCAACAAATACCCGAAATACTAAAATTATATCATAATGAACCACTCTCGGGTCATCGTGGTATAATCGAAACCAGTAGGAAAATTCGCGAAAATTACTATTGGCAAAATATGAGCGAGGATATCAGAAACTTCGTAAATGCTTGTGAAACTTGCCAACGTAACAAAATTCAAAGTCGAACCCTCAAGGCCCCTATGGTTATAACTTCCCAATCCTCCGAGCCCTTTGAACGTGTTTCAATAGACCTGGTATCTTATTCGGACATAAGTAATAACAACAATAAATATGTCTTGACGCTACAGGACGAATTAACCAGATACGTACAAGCTTACGCCATTCCCGACAAAGAAGCCATTACTGTGGCAAAACAATTGATGCATTTTTGTCAGCACTACGGTGTCCCTAAACGCTTTCAATCCGACCAAGGTACCGAGTTTTTAAATGGACTCATGAAACAACTTGTGAAATTTCTCGGCTCAAGCCAGACTTTCAATACGGCTTATCATCCTCAGACGAACGGAGCTCTAGAAAGGTTTCACGGTACACTCAGAGACCATATACGAATGTATCATACGCGGAAACTAAAAAATTGGGATTCCATAATTCCTCTTGCAATAATTTGTCACAATACGTCCGTTAACAACTCCACTGGTTACACACCGTACGAACTTCTCTTTGGTTTCAAACCACGCCCGTTCTTTTCCCTAAAAACAATTCCTGAATATACGGCATCCGATTACCTTAAGGATCTAAACGAACGATTAAGAATAGCTCGCGATGTAGCCACAGAAAATGTTCAAAAATGAAAGAAAAAGCCAAAGAACGCTATGACGGTCGCATCAAAAATCTCGCTAAATTCAACTCAGGGGATAAAGTAATGTTACGCGTACCTAACCCTAACAACCTCGATTGCAAATGGGAAGGTCCTTACGAAATAGTCAGGATCGGATTCAACGAAAACTATGTAATTAGGAAATCAGGCAGAAATCTCTTAGTCCATGCCAACCGACTACGACCACTAGAAATTAAACCCCATAACAATTAAAACCCTGAGCCGTGTAGTAGCCGGCTGACAAACTACAAGCATACCATAAAAGGCTTAGTAAACCTAGTTAGGTAAAATCATAAGTTAGTAAAGTCATCCATATCATTCATTAATATAATTAAATAACTTTTACGTATTATATTCTATATTAAGCATGAATAACAAATATACATAAGGACTTATTATAATTTCAGGATCATCAGTCCTACTCTCTCACAACCTATCCCAACCCCCTCATTTGCCCAAATTGTAAATAATCCGTACATAAGTTTCATTATATGTTCCTTAGTTAAATTAGTCGTATACATATTTCTCTATAAATTATATAAGAAAATTAGAAAATTAATCAAAACACGTTCTAATGAGACCAAACTGTCTCTTACAGGGCTGTCGTCTCGGCAACCAGAGCCGTTGACCACCAACTTGTAAGTCCACTTCCCTCCCATTCTGGGCTCTTTTTCAAAAATGAAGGGACAATCTTCCTAAGTGATGAATCATGGAAACTTATAGTTTACAAAGACCTCAAACCCCTGTTCATTGCTAAAGGATCTCTTTCACGACTATCAAACAAATTTCAAACCGTTTCAACTAAATATTCCAATTTCACTCATGTAGATTCAATCAAAGCTTTCCTTAAAATAAACTTAGAGAAAATTAACGAACGCCTTACAGAACTCAATATGTACCTAGGGAAAAACTCAAGACAAAAACGCGAACTATTGGACGGTCTCAGTCCTATTCTTAAATGGCTTATTGGCACACCTGATGCAAAGGATGCCAAGCGATATGACGAATGCATCAACCAAATCGAAAAACGAGAAATAGAACTATCGTCGCTCATGCTCGAACAAATCCAGATAACTTCCTCGACAGTCAAAAATTTTAACGAAACCATTTTTAAAATTACCTATGACGAGCAAACTATCAACGAAAACATTAATCGATTAAACGACTATCTAAACTCTACTAGTAAAACTCTATTTAACCTAAAAGCTAGCGAAGATGTGTCCACGATTTCACTTCAAATTTTAGAGTCCGTAATTAATTTAGAGAACGAAATAAATGATTGCATAGCAAGTATTCTTTTCGCTAAATCGAATACAATACACCCCTCAATCATTAACTTCAAAAGATTATACGAGGAACTCCTTCTTTCAAATCACATCCGCACAAATAAACACCTAGTAGCTTCTGTCACTTTAGAAAACATTCATACAATTCTTGACTCTACAACCTTGTCGGCTTATGTTTATTCAAATAGACTTGTGTACATATTAGAATTTCCTCTGATTCAAAGCGAACCTCTGGACTTATATCATATTTATTCAATCCCAATACAACATCAAAACTCATCCCTCCATACCACCATCCTACCAGAGCACGTATACCTGGCTACGAACCCTAGCGGACAGACATACATTTCAACAAGCGATCTAGGTTCATGTAAGACCTATGCAATTAAAAGGAAAATCTGCAACAACATCGTCTCCTACGACTCTTCGAAACGTCCCATATGCGAACTGCAAATCCTTCACAGTCTATCAAAGGCTCTCCCGAAAACCTGCACGACCTCTACGTTTGAAGCCAAAATCAATACCTTCCAAAATATAGAAGACAACAAATGGCTTTACATACTTTCTGAGGAAGCAAGCTGCGTATTACAATGTAAAAACACCGTGACTCACCATAAACTGCAAGGCGCAGGCATTCTTTCACTACCACAGAATTGCAAATTCTACACTGGTTACAGCACACTCACGGCGTTTCATGTATCAGAGAAAAACGCAAGCTATCCAATAACAATACCCGATATTCGCGACGAGGACTGCTTCGAGGAACTAAAAATATAGAAACACCGAACTTAATTCCTATCAAAATTAACGAAATGCCCCTGGATTCACTGAAACAAATCAAGTACCACGCTGACAAACATAAAGAGGAAATAGAAAGGATCAGATCGAAAACCTTCATCCAGAAGAATGGATCCACATTCACTTGGATCTATTTCACACTAGGAATACTGATGTTAACCTATCTATTGTTTAAATTCTGCAAACGTTGCCCAAATGGACTGCTATTACGTCAACGAAGACCAAGCAATGAAAATGGTTGCATCCAGATATTCAATAACTGTTTTGCGAACTCCACACACCATCGGCGTCAAAGAACTCAAGTTGCAATACCGATGACCACAATTTCGACCAGTATGACCGAAGACGAAGATGAAGATCAGCTCCCCGTAACTTCTACTCCTATAACTCAAAGATTAGGCGCTAACGCCCAATCTTTATTCTAAGGGGGGAGGTGTTATATTATAGCATCATATCTAGAATATACTCTTTGTTAGACCCTTATTTTACTTTATCAATGTTACCCTAAGCCTAATAGCTGTTTACCGTTCCCACTCAATGAATATATTGGTAATTAGATACTCTATTGATGTTCCCAGCACATTACGATATTGATGACAATGTTTAACTCTAATCAATTGTTTATTAGTCTACAATAACATTAGGAAATTATCTGCATCGTTAGTTAAGTATATGTACCATTAGTTAAGAGATATCACTTCATTCACACCACCGTTTACCTTCTAACTTATACTTAAGAAGACTACTTTGGAAATACAGTCAGTTCATTCCGAGACATCAAACCGTGTTTTACTCCACGCCACATAACATACTACTTTGAAATCATGTCTTATACTTAATTTTTTAATATGCTTAATCTGAATTGCCAAGTCGATATTTAAATGAAATAAATAGTATATCGATTATATTTTGTCAGATCTTTATGATCGTTAGAAAATGGCAATACCGAGAAGACAAGTGTCCAATAAAAATACTATTATTAGTTTAAATAATAATCCATTACTAATGTGGATTATTGTCTGTGATTTTTTTAAAAATGAATATAATTTTTTTACTATTTTATAAAACAAAAATCTTTAAGACAATATTCCACAGGGACCCAACTTCCAATATTAAACAGGCAATCTCTTTTGCTTCAAGTACATGCCTAGTAAGGTGGATACAACACGGGCATACTCCTTTAAAAGGTAGGAATGCCCGATAAAACTATAAGTAGATACATGTATGTCGACCATTATCTTAGTCATACTATTGTCACTGTAAATGAAATGTCAGAATAAAAAAAAAATATAAAAAAATAAGAATAAACGCGCCATTTATCCGGTAAAAGTCGTTTTATATACCGTAATATGAATGATTTTCCTTTGTATTGGTCTTATTAAAATATACGACCACTTATGTGTATTATACCACGATAACTTATTTGTTCTGCTATAAACCTTTAATAAGTTTTATTTGCTAGCTATGTATTATTCCTTTGCTCATGAGTATAATTTTGTAAAGGTTAAAATAGGGCAAAGATTAACAATACAATCTACAATAACAAACTCCTTCCGGCCACTGTCAGTCAACTCTATTCATCACTGTCATTCACTTAAATACGAGTGCTTAATACTAACCCTATACATCACAATGGCACCATAAAAGTGAATGTCGTTGAGCAAATATATCATCCATCGATTTAAAATTTCAGGCACGAAAGATAAAGTGAACGCTTCCTTACATAAAGGTGACCCTTGAATATCTGCCTAAATTTTTAACTGTGTTATGTATTTCAAATATTCAATGTTATTTAAATAGGTCATTTACTTCCAGTTCTTACTACATAAATTACATTTAAGAGTTACAAAATGTTAAATTTAAAAAATGTTTGGTATACTTTCACGAGATTCTCATTTTTCATATGTGTTTATATTTGGTATATATGCGAATAATTAATGTCAATAAAAATTATTTTAAAATTAGGGTTGGTAGGTCCCTACCATGCGGCATCAAATTTGCTATCGACTTGCGTTAATAACGTTTTTAGTTCATTGATATATCAATCCCAAATAATTAGACATTGTAAAATAATTACGGTCAAAAAAGTTTATTTTTCACATCAACTGATTAGGATGTAGCATCTAAGTTATAAAAATCTACAAAGTCTGTATACATGCAGCTATAGCATATCGCGTTTATACAGCATTCTGCACTGGGTCGACATGGAGTGGGCTTATGATGGATCTTGAAAAATAAGACTTGTGATATAAATCAAATGCAATACAATAGATATTTTAACTGTTTTAATTAAAACTCCTGTTTTTTAATATTAGGAATATTGTAATATTGTAAATGGTCAAGGCAATCCAGGAAATCGAGGTACGGGTTTGCTCACCCCAATAATCTAAAGCAGCAAAGATTACCTAAGTAAGCGAAACTGTTTACATTGTTTACTTATATCTCGCACACAGACCTTAAGTCTGCTCCGATAGTTGGTATGGGATAATCTATTGTTTCGATTTGCTAGAAGGCGCGGGTTCGGCACCCATTTGTGATAATAAAAACTTATTTACTTATTACTCTACAAAATGGGAAAGTGGGGTTAGGGTACTTCGTTAATTTAATTGCCTTTATTCTTAGAATAATAAGTTGTTCTTTCCTAGAAATGAGTAATTATCTTTATTGATTGCTTTTTACGTTCTCCACGATGGTCTCTGGAGTTGAACATCGTAATTACCAAATTGACATTTATTATTGTGCGTAGTTAAACCTGGCAGTTATTCGTCTACGTTTTCGAGGAAATCCTCTCCATTTGTTGATTGTTGATATCTGTTTACCTTTTCTCTTTTTATGCTCTCATTTTTGTTCGTAGCTTTTGGCAATATTGAAAAAAAATCTTTTGTTTCATTGAATTGTCAGCGAGTTGACTAGATCAGAAATATTAACATTTTTAAACTCGATGTAACTTTGAATTTAGTCCTAATCATAATTATATGGACGTAACTAAAAAGGAATATTAAGTTTCTTTCAATTTTGGTTAAATCTGAAAGTAAGAACTTAAAATATAATGTGTAGGTAATTGGTATGTCTAAAAGTCTCAATAATTTGTAAAAAACTTAAAAAAGTTCGTTTGTCTAAAGTCGTCCTTCCTTCTTCACTTAAAGACATGAACAGCGTAACCATTACACAAATTATGATGGCACAAACGACAAAGTAGGCAAGATGGACTGCAATATTTCATGAGGGCAACTTGAATAATCGGTTGTTTGTAATGAATGGCTAAGTGACGGCTGGACCGAGTCGAGTGCGACATTGCAAAATCGTGCTCTTCTTGTAACTTGAATCTTTTGTATGCTTCACGATCTTGTCGTTACTGTATCCGGTTATTATATCTTTAAACTGCACCGTTATCATTAGCGCCAATTTTAATTCGTTGCAGTAAGTATTTTGTATTCATATATAAAATTTCTTGTCCATTAGCCATATTGGTAGAGGATTTTTCGATGTATGGGTTTTCTAAAAGTAAAAATGATAAAATTAAATTTAATTGTGTGAAAGCTATAGAGAGTAAAGTTTAACTACAGTAGTTAAGGTTTAATATAACTATTTTAATAATAGTTAAAAGAGTGAAATCTATTTCGCGCTCAGAAGTAAGTACAGTGCCTTTACGCCAGCTCATATTCTCCGAAGTAATGAATGCAGTCTATACAATTTCCTGTGATTTCAGCAAAGTATTTGTCCTCTGTGCACAATTTTAAGATATAACGGGATATCACTAGTACAAACGTAGACGTTCTAAAAATTATGACTTTATTTATGATTCTAAAATATTCAAATCGTTAGTAAAACCAAAAGGCAGTAGCAGTTTTTGGAGCTGCTAGTTCTGAATAATGACATTGGCTTGTATCACACAAGTGTATCTTGCAAGTTGACGCATCGGACGCGTTGTGTGACGGTGACGATGCGATGGCGGCGGTCTGACGAGCGTTCGTTGAACTGGCGAGGTCACGACCATCGTGACGTGTCGTGCGCAGCTCACCAATAGAGCGGCCCAAAGTGACAGACATCAGGTTACCACCCTTTCAAAGAAACAAATAGATGTTAATGATGTAATGAAGTACCCTTACAATTTCGTTTTATGTGACTGGATATAACTTTTGTACATTATATATCTTAATACATAATAGTATAAATACATTGTAACCGTCAAATCTATAATTACTTGTATCGTGTTATTATTACTTAAGCGGTCACACCATCCTATAATATAGTCTGATCAATACATTTTCAATTGTGTATATTCCACCATTACGAACATTGTTATTGTAATGAAAGAAATCTATCCATTATCATCCTGAGTCATCACCATCATCTCAGCCCAAAGATGTCCACTGCTCCAAAAAGGAGACGTAAGGCGGTTCACACACTAGAGATGCGTCCCGCCGCGGTGCGCGTAGCGACAGAAAACGCGCCCCCGCGCGGAGGCGCAGATCTGCCTATCTTAGCGGTGTAATCTGCTTCTCCGCGCAGATTTTCAATACAAGTTGACCCTACTTCTTCACGCCCCGCGCTCCCGCGCAGAATCTGCGCGCGGGGCGCCTTCCCGCGCGTTCTCGCGTCGGCAGTGTGTTGTCATAGGCGTGTTTTCTATATTAATTGAGATTCTTGCATACAATAATAAAATCTGCGGCCACGCGCTACGCGACGGGGCGCGGTGCAGTGTGTTAACCGCCTATATCACCCCGCTGGACGGGTGGGTTGGAGATCACTGTAAGTAGCTATTGGCTTACTACTTGGGATAAAATATTCATTTGTAAGTCTTATTTGGTGTTTTACGTAGTTGACATTAGACGATTATAGTATTTGGCTTAAAAAATAATTACGATTAACGCTTTTGTATTTCATGTTTATGAAATTTTACCTAATAGGTTCGTATATATTTTTTTGTTATTTTACGAAAAGCTTAGAATTTTGTAGTGATGTTCCTTATAACTTAATAGCAAATACCAGTTACAAGAATACAGCAAGCGAATAAGTTAACTAAAGCGCATAATGCAGTAGGCATAACAACTCGTTAATGTCGAGAAAATTCAACAGCTATATGAAAAACTACTTCGGACGATGTTAAAACTAAATTTAACCCTAACCGAAAATAGCTTCATTCGTTGTGTCAGAAACGATAGAAGTTTATTAAATAACGTCTAACGCACGACGCTCTTTGCCCGCTTTATCCTTTTTAAAAGCTTTCATTTACTTTCGCATATTCTGGTGTCTGTAATGAAATGCAGGTTAAATTTGACCCATTTCCCGGTTTCCGATTGAGCTGAAATTTTGAATGTATATGTATATCACGTGACAATGCAATATTATAATAACATGGCGCTGATCTGATGGTGGATCAAGAAGGTGGCCATAAGAACTCCGTTATAAAACGATACTACCCCATAGAGTTTGGGCTGGTTATAAGCTGGCTGCTAGTCCTAGATATAATCCGTATGCAACCCCATTTGTTTTTACTTTATAGTTCATTTTATTAATAAGTAATAACATAAGCTTGTTTTAAAAAAGATATAAAAAATATTTGTTCAAAAATACTAACAGCATTTTATTGTTTCTAAATTTAAAAACAAAGAATATTACAGTCAGAATTTAAATAAAAAAATATATATATATTTACGAGAACCACTGCTTTAAAAAATATTTTACGTGAGAAGTAAATAATTTTGTAGAAGTCGTGAAGCGTTTTATAAATGCGTCTCAGATCCCGAAGTTTCGTGAGGTATTTCAAAGATTTATTTCCTGTGTTAGATTTCTCTGTTTAAAGTAGAACAAATGGCCGTCCATTTTGATTTAATTCGCGACAGTTTAAAGTTCAGTTTCAATAAATTGTAGTTGAATTATGTTTTTAGGAATGTATGAAATTTCATAATTACTTTTTTGTTACAGCTTGGTCAGTCAAGCTGTATGGCTCCGTGCCATTACCTATTCAATGAGAACGTTCGTCGTGGAGTCAGTGCACTGTCATTGTCCCAAAGTTGTGCATGATTATCGTTCATATACCTACATGAAATTGTGTGCGAAATATCGGTTATATAGTTCGTACTAGCTGACCCCGTCACGCGTTTCTGTGGCTCAGGTATAATATGTTACATGATATATAGCCTATAGCCTTTCCCGATAAATAGGATATCTAACACTGAAAGAATTTTTCAAATCGGACCAGTAGTTCCTGAGATTAGCGCGTTCAAAAAAATAAAACTCTTCAGTTTTATAATATTTAAGTTGGTATTTGCCAACCATGGAGACTGTCGGTCTCCATGATCGAAGGATTAGCCTGTCAGTAGTTGCCATCTCACGTCTCGTGTTATATTCCCTGCCGAGTCAATGTAAGACGATTTTTTTCTGTTTTATATCGGGTAGATATATTAACGGTACAATCGTTTTCGAACAACAAAGATGGTATAGCTAGTCGGTATTGAAGCAATGTGATGTGATAATATGAAAAAATTACACAGGTCAACAAAAAATTTACCCAGAGACATGAGTATACTTTTCCGAAGGATTTTGGTGTGATGAACCCAAATCCGGTAGCAGAATTGCTCTATCACGTCAGGTTTTTGAGATATTCTAACCTAAAAATGCAAAAAAACGCCGTTTTCGCCCATTTTTGAGGTTATGCGATCATTCAGTTTTTAGTATACCTAAAAATCTACAGGGGTCATCTTAAAGTACAAGTCTTGAACTTTCAAATGGCGTTGAGTTTGTTTACAAAATCTTCTTCTTTTTTTTTGCTGAGATATCGTATTTTGAAGTTCATTTTTCTCAATTTTGCTTCATGCTACCTATACTGTCATCAGTTTAGTTTAGATCAGTTTCAGTGACGTGATAGAGCAATTCTGCGACCGGATTTGGATTCAGCACACCAAAATCCTTCGGGAAAATATACTCAGGTGTCTGGGTAAGAAACTTTGTCAAATTTTGTTGGCTTGTGTTATCATTATTATTTTTCTTAAACTTAAAAATCCCTATTAATCAAAATGAAGTGAATAGCAGCAATGTAAAACAATAATAATTTAAATACTAAGTTTATTTATAATTTTTATATATTTTATGCATTTTCAATGCGATCTTATAAGATAAATTATTATAATAGAAATAATAGAAAAATTCCCGCCTGAGATTCACTTGTGACCCGAGTCGATTTTTTCTAGTATTTTTCTATTATAATAATTTATCTTATAAGATCGCATTGAAAATGCATAAAATATATAAAAATTATAAATCTAACATGGCTGTTTCATCTTAATCGATTGACCAAACATTTGTAAAAATGTTTCTTTCGAATACGAGAGGATGTTCCTCTCATTGATGAAACAACGCTGGCCTACAGCGTAAAATCAGGAATGTACTAGAAAATTTCGACGAGTGTTCGCAAGGCTCGGTAGCTCAATTGGGAGAGCATTGGACCGGATTTCCAAAGGTTGCGGGTTCGATTCCCGCCTGAGATTCACTTGTGACCCGAGTCGATTTTTTCTAGTATTTTTCTATTATAATAATTTATCTTATAAGATCGCATTGAAAATGCATAAAATATATAAAAATTATAAATCTAACATGGCTGTTTCATCTTAATCGATTGACCAAACATTTGTAAAAATGTTTCTTTCGAATACGAGAGGATGTTCCTCTCATTGATGAAACAACGCTGGCCTACAGCGTAAAATCAGGAATGTACTAGAAAATTTCGACGAGTGTTCGCAAGGCTCGGTAGCTCAATTGGGAGAGCATTGGACCGGATTTCCAAAGGTTGCGGGTTCGATTCCCGCCTGAGATTCACTTGTGACCCGAGTCGATTTTTTCTAGTATTTTTCTATTATAATAATTTACTAAGTTTATTAAAAGACAGAACAAATTTGTCTCTACGTGTCAAAAATTACTTTTCAAATAACGGTAAATAATAATAACAGTGTCGTATTATATCATTGATAAGCATTTAAAACAAGCTTTAAAATGATATTAAACCTCAGTTGCCATATTCGCTAATCGCAATATTTCATCGGGAATAATATCCGGTGTTCCCAGTCAGTAGTGGATATTATAGCTTTTGGTGATAAAATTGAACACAATATCGTGTTACAGGATGATATTGTGTATAATCTTTATATAATTGTGTAATATATGCTCTTTTAAACATTTATTATATTACATAGAAAAATTAACTGTTTGTGCTTATTATTTGCTGTCTTTATCATTTATTAAATAGTCAAAGATTTTATCTAATAGCAGACTTAAGGTGATTGTACAGCTTAAATGAATAAAAGTTTAATTTAAGGTGTAAAATCTGGAAATTATAAGAAAAAATTATACGAGCATTGCAAAACTATGTACCTACATATAACAAAATTATTTAATTATCTGCAATGTTCTTAATCAACACTTTTGTTTTAATTAACTAAATTTAATTAACTATTGCTGTTGATTGTGTACATACAGCGTTATCAAAACATATTTAAATTTAAAATATTTATCTAAATTATATTTATTTATACATGAGTCTTTTAGTAACACTTTAGAAATTTTAATAATAAATTTTGTTTAGAGTGAAACTTATAACAACTTATCTTGTAAGCATACCTACTTATTATGCATAATATTTAGAATATTTACACACCATATGAATGTTTCATTTGCATATCTAAAAGTGACTTGCTATAAAAGGGACTGCTCAAAGGTAGTATTTTTTAAGATCCTTGCGGTAAAGCTACACGCATTTGCAAGGTAATTAGATGCTTTGAGAAAACTTATCAGCCATCTTATACATATAAAAAAATAATTTAATTAGGAAATAAAACGAAAATCAGGAATGACAAGCTTTTAAAAATTCAATATTAATAATAAAATATTAAATACTATTTTTGTTTATTTGCTCTTTAAGAGTATAATAATCTTAATATATGTTGCAGGCAATGTCTAACTTAAATAATGTTGTAGTCCCAATACTAATAACTGACATTTGCTATCTTGCTATTCCAGAAACATAAAAATGGTACAGGTTTTAGTCAAACCCTGTAATCAACGCATGTGAATGTAAGCCGAGCATATACTTTGTTCACTAAGGCCATGCGAAGACGACGGGCTTCTTGTTCGATCCAGTCATCATGTCAGATCATGTTGCGAATGTACTTTATTATAGAGAGTTAAAGGTTAAACTTTTCTATGTATTTCTTAAGCCTGGCTAAGTTTGCCACTTTACGCGCCGCCATCTGTGCAGGCCCTAAATGTTTATAGAGAGCAGTGACGGGCATGTGGAAACTGCTTTTATACTATAATGCCCCTTGAAAGGATGGCTAAAATTTTTAATCTGCATTGAGTCTGCGTGTTTCATTTTTTATAATAAGACTGTATTAAAAAGTGCCAATACGCGGCCTTGTGGTGTCTTATCTGTAAATGTAACCTATAATATGTAAAAAGGTTAATGTCCTTTTGTTATGCTTCACATGTAACTCAATAAAAAATTGTTAAGCATGTGATAGTTGATTTAAAAATTAGTTTAAACTAAATATTCGAACTAATTAGTATCATTTAAAATCGGACTTTTTCATGTTTTCATTTCCTATATATCTAATAGTAAAAATCCTATTTTAAATCATACTAATGTCATTAACATTACCATAAATAATTTAAACATTTTTATAAAACAACATATCTCAAAATATCTTGTAAAATTGCCGGTACGCGTTATTTCATTGTTTGTTCTTAATAATGGTTTAATTGAGCAATATCACTTACGTAAAATGATTATCAAAAGTAGGGTAATTTACTCAGTCATAAAAAACGCTACTTAGTAAATATAATTGGGTCAATGCGTGCTGGCCTTCAATCGACAAGTCATGACCATGCGTGCAGAAGGTCGCGGAATTGCGTCGATTTCGTGTGTTTACTTAAAGTATAAAATAATATAATTTAAATTATATAAGGTAGTTACACTCGCATACCTTAACTAACCGATGCATTTCTTATCGTTAATAGTAGGCAATGCGTACGCTTTGTTCAACCCTACAAGTTTTTATAGGTATAATTAAAATAAAAAAGTTTATTTAGTTAAGAGATTACTTTAAGTAATTTTGAAAAACATTTGTGTAGTAAAATACGTTTAATGCGTGGAATAATATGAGTAAAAATGCAATCTTTCTATTACGCTCATTCGCTATGACATAAGCACAAACTTAATTTTGAAAATAAAGAAAAATAAGTAGGTAATGGATATATTATTTAATTTTTAGCGAACCTAAAATCTCAACACAGCATCAATCATCGGGAGTCGACGTAAATTGCTCTTATATGTTTAGAAAAAAATCTGTTACGCAGGGTTGTTTGGCTTGAGGCGGGCTCTAAATCGCGTTATACAGCCTTGGAGGCCAGGCACGCTCCGTCGAGCATGACGATACACCCGTAGCCCAACGACGATATCTTTCATCTATTGTGCCCACGATACAATCTCGACCATATCCTCGACAGCTACATTCCCCACTACACGCGGTTTGTCAAAATATACTGCTAATAGCATCCATTTTTGTTTGAAGCACAATTGCGCATAACTAAGGCAAGGCATCTTGACTTTTAAATGTTCAGTTCCCAAAGACTATAACTCAAATATTTAATTGCGCAATAATTACATGGCTTTTTAGAATTCAACAAATTAAACGAATTGGCAAAACGTGTTCCGGACTAATTATTATTTCAATTGTTTTCTCCGCTGGTTTACTTTGTTATTAGCTAATAAATCGCTAGTAATTGCACGCTTTGTGGTACTATCGATTTGTACAAGAAGTGAGTATAAAGGCAAGAAACGTTCCTTATTTACATCAATAATAAACAATAGATAGAGTTCAACATATATTACTAGAAGGTAAAGTAATAAAGGTCTGGCGAACTACGGCCATTCTATCAGCATCGTGGGGGGGCTAATTACGAAGTTGGGGGGCGGGCCGTTGTTAACTGAGATATAATGGGCAGTGGCAATGAGCCACGGCGCACTATGCGACGGATACCGTCACTCAGTTTAAACAGTGAATGGGCGAGACGATATAGCAGGCCAGACGTCTCGGTCACCGGCTTATGATAATAAAGCCATCGGACTCATGCATTCTTTTGCCACTTAAAACTTTAGGTTTTTGGCAAACATGGCGGTCGAATGCAGTTGTGAGCCAGCGGTAGCTATAAATATTTTCTCTTAAAGATATTACTATTAAAAAATGAGCTTTTAAAGACTCATATTTAAAGCTTTGTTCAAACGTAGTCTTTCCAAGGGTGTTAATACTACTACATTTGACAATTAAGAACGTTTTTGACATCGCAAAAAATATAATATTAATAAGCATTATGTAAAATAATAGTATACTTATACCTATTATTTTTCCAATAAGGTGTTATTTATGTTCAAGAATCTCTTCCACTAAATAGGTGCTCTACAGATTCATGAACGTATTACATAAATATCGTCATATAACGTACATGTTTATACTGTTACTGTAAACTAATAAGTATATTTGTTTCGCCGCTTCATACTTACCTACTTTGTGAGGTTTATTGGTCATCAACAGTGAAGTTTTATCAATCATTTTTCCTTGTCGTCCACATATAACTTGACCACGGAAAGAAATAAATAAAAACCGTGTTTGCTGCAGCCTAAAAAGACGTTTGTATTTTATTGAAATTTTCATTGTTATTTAGGTAACAAGTACTTATCCCATATTTTTTCAAGTACGTAACAACTTTGTTATGATTTGGTTTTCAATAACTTTTAGAAAATCTTTACATATTTAAACGGTACTGGAAGTAGCACTTTTACGTAATACTCTTGCTCCAAAATTTTGGATTAACTTACGAGTACAATTAATCTGTCTAAAACATAAAAAGATAGATTTAAAGTTAAAATTTGGTAATCTAGTTTATACGTTATCCATATGCTTTTCACATAAACGTAAGAATAATCACATCGTAAATCTTCTTTTACAAATCCTTAATTCATTGTTGGGTCATAATGAAATTGCTGATACCGAAGAACCAATGAGAAATACAGCTTATCAGAAAACTGCAATCACATATTAAATACCATGAAGATGTAAATATGGAATAGATACTTTAATGTGTAGGTTAAAATTGAGAGTTAAAGCGGCCTTCGGACATTGACCCAAGCAGGTAATGTGGGCGGGCGGCGCGGCGGATCACGTTAGGCGGCCAGTAAACATAAACAAACGTTCAGCTCAGTGCTGTAGCTAGTATTGCACGGCCCTCTGTCGAAATATTGTTATGGTAGCTATTCGTGCTAAATTTACCAGTTTCCGAGATCTGAATATAGTTTATTTCGTTTGTGACGATAACTCCGATGTCATAAATGGATCGTGTTAATTTAAAATATTAACACTTTCACTGCCAAGAAGTTTTTTCATAAAATGTAAAAAAAATCTTTGTTTTTAAGTTATATTTAATAAATTATGTAGAAATATGATTATTTATCACAGAACTCGTGACTGACATATGAGGCTGAAACTGGCAGCAGGAAAACAGCAGATTTTTGCAACGACCAAATTTTCTAGAACTTTTTGGAGACATTTCAACATGTATAATTTAACATTCTAGTAGCTATTCAAGAGGGCTTCAATAGCTACTAGAATATACATGTTGAAATGTCTCCAAAAAGTTCTAGAAAATTTGGTCGTTGCAAAAATCTGCTGTTTTTCTGCTGCCAGTTTCAGCCTCATGACTGACATCACTGAATGGCAAGATAAAGTAGGTACTCAGTGTCAGTCACTGGTGACTGACATAGCCCCATTGGAGTATTCCAGTGTCAGTCACCCGTGACTGACAAGGCGGTCAATGTGTTAAGTAGTATTAATGTATGATCAAAGGCAAAGAGAGTGCCATTTATAATTTTATGTGTTATTTTTATGAATGACTTACTTACTTGAATTCCGCAATAAGCTGGTGCTGAGTGTTCTTCAAGATATCAAAACCGTCCACCTTCGCCACCACCATACACATTATATCGCAGCGGTAGGTTCAACTACAGCGAAAGATAGATAAATCAGTTTCACAATCGTTTTATAACTTTTTACTTTGAAGATGTTGTATTTCACTAACTATAAAATGTGTATTATACATACATGCTTCGTTGTACAAACATGCGGGCGGGGACCCTGTGTACATGGTAAATTTACTACGTTTACATCTGTAGCTGCACGCCCCTGTTTGGCACGGGCGGCCACGCTTTGTCCACAATTAATAAAATACCCTTTTTCTTTAGTGCACCACACTGGCAATTTGTTGTGTCTCCTTTTCTGAAAATTAATTTTCGCCGTTTCGTTATTGTTGATAAAGTAAAAATGTATACATATATATTAACGAGATATATATTCTACGACTTTCTGTCTTACCATAAATCAATTTGCATCTGAGTCTGTTAAAAACAGTAAAATAACGATTTTTTACCAGTGTAAGCATTTTGAAATTCAATTATGTGCTTTCACGTTAGTTTTAATCTGGACAATATACTTACCGAGGTTGAAGAGATCATATTTATGTCGGGGTTAAATAACTGAGTAAATTTAGTTTTAATATCATTTTAAAAAATGTCCAATTTCAACTTCATATAAGTGAGTTTATAACAAATAAAACGTAATATAAAACGTTATGTAATAACAAAGGCGTTAACTAGAAACGACTACAGTAATAACCAATCCGATTATGTAAGAAAAGCTTCACAGGTTGAGAGATTTATTTTTATCTAAGCGAGAAATGTAAGAATAATTGGGTCACTAGAGCTCGCGTGGAGCGTCCGAGATAATACTCCTGCCATTTCCTAGTTCCGCCTGAACACTATCCCTATGAACAATGAACACTCCATAAAGCTAGACGTGTAATATCAGTAAATTCTTTTCAGGCTGGTTGTGTTAGGCGGTAATTAATCTTTGTGACAAAGGTGCTCACTTCTTTAGTACCCACGTAATATATTCGTGCCCGTTATTTATTTTAATTTTATTTCTTTAAATAATATAAATACATGCAGACTTACAGACTGGAATATACAACAAGTTTAAGGTTATTTCGTTCCATTTAATAACATTACACGTAAAAATTTACCATCACAATCATCAGAGGGTGTGCTTTTTATTTGTGGGTATATATAACTATTATAAAGTATAAGTGGAGAAACAGATCTTACCCCTGTAAGTATAAATCGTCATTAAATAACTCCTTATACAACCACAATAGTCGATATTATTGAACCACAGCGAACGTAAACCACGCGGCACAATTAGGTACATGATTTCGACCGCTGAAAAAATAAGCAATTAACTTAAGGGTGTCAAATTGGTATAAGTCCATTGAGACTCTGCGAGACACATGTCGACATGTGCAACGAAATGATTATTGTTCTACCACCACCATGCGTAAGCGTCCCGTTTTTTTGGCACGTCAGCTTTTACTGAAAGCGTCAGGGCTAAAGAGCCATATGGCTGGTTAAAAAAATAGGTTTGTCATGTTACTATTTCATTTAAGGTAATAGTAACAATGATTTTGCTTATTACGTAAGTTGATTCTTATGCGGTGTAAGTGATTGTTTATTACTATTTTTTCCTTGTCAATTATGCCTACAATAAAATATTAATAATTTAGTATTCGACTTAAATATAAAAACAACGAAATATCTAGGTGCCAAATACTGTTTGCAAATCAAGCTGTTTTATACTCTCAATTGTTCCATCCTGCTTGAAGATTTGATAACAATAATGCAAGGGTTAGCTTAAAAGACTGCAGTTCTATTTTTCGTGTCAGTCTAGCTTATTAAGGATTTTGGTAATGATCACTGGAGTAACTTTCTGTAAACCTTCGCTTTGGCGTTGTACTTCATAATTCAAATTAAACATATCAAGTTTTGTAACGGTGATTTTGATGATCATTGAAATTTGATTGCCTGAACAATTGTTTGCTCTGATTGTGAATTATACGGTAAAATGCTCATTTCTATAGGGCAAATTTGACTTGAGAGTTTTACAATATACTTAGATTACATATTTATAATATTCATATAAATATATATAAAAACCCATGACTCAGGAACAAATGCTCGTATTCATCACATAAACATCTGCCCCTTCCGAGACTCGAACCCAGGACTATCGGTATGAAAGGCAGGAGCGTTACCGTTAAACCAACTACTCAGGTAAATATAATAATTTATCAAGTCCTATCCTTTAATAAAAAACCAATCCAAAAATTAAATTTGAATAGTGACGCAAGAGCTTTCGTATAAAGGTCTCACCCTTTTATCAGTTAGAGAAATAAAAATTCTTAAAATGGTGATGACTAAGCATCGTGTTAGCAATTTTTAGTACTTATAACATCACCAACACATATTTTATTTGATCAGTAATGGAATTTCCATTACTCTACATTTTCTAAGTATGCTCTCATAAAAAAGTCGTAATACTTCCAAGAAGATACTTGGGTATCGGTTTCGTTAAGTTTCTTTTTATACCTTGTATATTTTATGATAATTGCAAAGCTTTATACAAGCACTTTGGTATCAATATCGATTCTATTAAATTCTCAGTTTTCTGTTGTTTCCGTATATAAATAAAAATGAAGGTATATAAACTAAATAACAATCGAACGAGAAAAATAAACTCAAGTCCAACTAGCATTATCGATACAATTTATACGACTTAAATTACTTTGTCAGGTCTTGAAATTGGTTTCGTTTCAGCATAATTGGATGAAGAGTATTTGAAATTCTGCTTCCATTTGGTATAGTGTACACTAGTGATGTAACGAATATTCGCATTCACATTCGCGGATATTCGCATTAACATTCGCAGTCGCAAAATCTCTGCGACTTTAAGACCTCTTATGTGTAAAATTCATGTTTACGAGATAATCGGTAAAAAGTGTCTACTGAAAAAATGTGAAGAAACTGACTCCAACATATTTGTTGGAGTTAGTTAGTTGTACACATAGGAGGTCTTAACGTCTATAAAATATTCGCATTCGCATTCGCGAATGTTTAAAAAATAACATTCGTTACATCACTTGTGTACACAGCATCAAAATTTAAATAATGATCGACGTGTTTCTAGTAAGGTTTTGAGTTTATTCCATTCTTCGTTATTAATATTATTATAAAAGTTAGACAATATCTATTCCATGACAATTAATTCAACGGAAATCTTACGTTAAAAAATATCTTTTGACGTTTTATCAGTTAATCATCTCAGCCAAAGAATGTCCAATGCTGGTCGGAAGGCACTTTAAAAAAAGAGGTTTGCCATAATTTCTACGCTAGAAGATAGCAGTAAAAGACCAAAATTTAGAATTCTACGTCTTTAAAAGGTGTACGGTAGTCACCCCCAGTAGGCGGAAATTATTTAGATTAAATAACAAGAAATCACATGCGATGGTTCTTAGTTTTATTCTTCTTTCTCGCAATAATTGTTACTTAATTAACTATTCATTGATTTATAGTCCAGAGTGACTACTATTGGAAACCGGCAAGTTTCTTCGCTATGGGAGATCCTTCTTCCTTTGACCTCTGTAGAATCTTGAGAATGTATATCCGTATGATGCAATATTGTAAATAATAGTTTTTAGCACATTGTGTCGAGTTTACATTATCATATGTTATAATTATAATAAAGGAAGAACTCGATGCAATCATCACTCCTTTCAAACCCGGAGATCTCCCTGCTAAGAACCATGCCCAAGCCTAAACATCGCTTGCATTTAACAAAACAGCATTAACTTTTAACATCATTCGCTAACATATGTTATCTCGAGTTTCATTTGCTAACATTACAGAAACCTCCATCATCATAAAACAATTTCGATTATGATTGGTTTACAATAATTTACAAATTCAATAATGACGCAACATTTAGTCAACTATGATTGCAGGATATTTTGTGTTGTACGAATATTACAAACAGATTTCTTTATGGTGATTGGCTAAGACCTAAACTCTGACCAATATAATTAAAGAAGAATTTCTCTATGTGATTGGCCAGTATTACATATGATGCCAGTATTACATATGATGCCAACATAACATAAGACCATGACAATTTTGACTAATTGTCAAGTATGACAAGAATGACTACCAAAATTACACAAATGTCAACAAACCGTAGATTAATTTAGAGAAAAACAGATTAGACATTTGTTCAGTTTAGTTATCATCCAGTGGTGCCATTACTAGATCCGACACATGCATATGACACCTAAAGAAGAATGGTAATGTCTAGATCGTCCTTCTCTTGAGCCAGCCATATGCGGAACCGCTAGTTTACAAAGTTATCTCATCGTTTGTTGCAAATAAAATAATATGCCTTAATTGTAAATAATTCTTTTTAGCACATTGTGTCGAGTTTACATTATCTTATGTTAAAATTATAATAAAAGAAGAACTCGGTGGCGCAACGGTAATCTTAAATCTTAAAGAATGCATCAATTTACTTTTCTGTTGGTATTCTTGATATCAGAAAATCGGTGTCAATCTAGAAAACTACTTTTAAAATACAGACTGTGCACAGTCTATGTAATAAGATAATAAAGGCTAAAAAGTGTTATCTGTCTGTTATTCTTGATCAGTAATTTTTCGCGTTGTTATAAAAGTATTTTTAGTTTTGACAATTTAAAGTAAATTGAAACTTTCATTGCTAGAGATCTCAGACGTTTCAACTATCAATTGTTTGAAAATTTACATGTCATAATTGACCATTTATTATGATAACGTTCTATAGTGGCCTTTTGGTTAAATATACGCAGATATATTTTATTTTAATTAATATTTATAATATGTTTGTAATAGTGTACCACATTTGCAAATTATAATAATTTCTCAGCTCTATGTACCGTTCACACTTCGCTCTTCGTAAGTTTGTGGAAGAGATTACTTTTAATAAGAAGCCTCTTTGAGACGCTCTGTTTGTTTTAGATTATTTTTGCCGTTATTTATTTAATAATTTAATTTCGTCATTTTATTTCATCATTTGTAAAGTACCACGTATTTAGAAAATTTGCAACAATTTGACGACTGTTTTATTGCGATGCGTAGAAACGTGCATAGCTGTCCTGCATTGCGCGATGGTCGATAAAAAGATACTAAACGTAATATATAGAAGGCGCTTCTTGGAGCGAAAGTTTCTATTTTGTATCGTGACTGGTTGCTTAGTAATTACTCCAGTCCCATGGGGTTTCTGATCAGGTTTTGCGACTTGGCGAAAACACTGTTCGCTGACTAATTGCGTTTCTTATCCACTTACGCAGATCTGTGGATCTTAATACCTCTGTATGAATGTTAACCATCTGATGAGGTCCCTTTCAAACTCCGTCTAAAGTTGGTGCTTATTAAAGCGGTGAATGGGCGCTGTGAGCAACTCGAGTGGCGTTTCATTACATGGGATTGTATTAAATGAAATCGTTGGAAGTGTTAAGACTAACGGTTAAAATCAATATACATTTCATTCTTGTGCTAATTTCCACTTAATAGAATTACCTATGCGACCTAGACATATATTCTGTATGACATTAGGATTTAACACTTTTTGTATAGGTAGTTGTTCCACTCAAGTGTAAGTTATGTCTCAGACATCATATTATACGTTTGTATTATGTCAAATGTACCCATTTTAATTGACCTAGGTATTTGTATTTTATTGTTTTATGATTAAAATTAAGCCATGAATTTATATAATTTTTAACCCTTTAACCGCTTCCGTCGGATTAATTAGACAAATATTTTCGTGTCCATTTCGCCAGGGTCGTGTATTTACGACCGAATACCCCATCGCATTTAATCTGCTTTATTCATTTAATCAAGCCGTATTTTATAAAAAAAGAAAATATTTTCGGTTAAAAGAAAGTTAATAGTTAATAAAATGAATAACTTAATTAATTAAGTAATCATTTACAATTTAATACTCTTTATTCTCTTATTTTGAAGTGTTAAAAATAATGTCCGAAGTTAGATAAATTACTAATATAAATTTCAGAAAATTGTGTTAATGTGCAACTTCCGTGATGGTAAAATCCGCCATTAGGGACGGGGTAAATGCCAAGATTTACCGATATAGAAATAAACGTAAATTAAAATATTTCCCTTTATACTGACTAATTCACCTGAAAACAAATACAACAATTGTGAATTAAACATTTCGTTACAAATATTTATGTGTATGTCATTTAATTCCTTTGAAATAATGCATATTTACTTGTGAGATGTCAGGGACTGAGTTGATGGTTATGGTGGCTAACAAAAATGCACGTTAATTTCGTAAGGTATGAAGTAATTACGTAGTTGTTCACGCTCTCAAATGCAAATATCATTGTTGTAACGAAATTGCCACCTTGAAAAAATTAGGTACACATCCAAATTGTTGTTGGTATTTATTCTATGATTAATAAGGTTATTAGGCCCCGGGCGCTAAAGGGCTCGACAATTGATATGAAGTCAGGTGGTTAAAAGGTTAATCTGAATAAAGAAGTCCTCATAAAATCAAGGAATTCATGCATTTGCTATACTATAATAAAACATAAACAATTTTATATTTCTTATAAATAAAGCTGTAAATAACATAAACACACCGTCATTCATTATCACTTCTGTTTAAGACGTACCTTCTCCAAGTTGTAATTATGACCGATTTCGGAACAACAAGAAAACTTAAACCCCTCGCATAGAAACTTTATAATCCCAAGGGACAACCGAGTAATCCCTAATCCCTTTGGGAGTCCGCCCGATCCCACTTACAAACATTATTTGGTCGGCACGTACCGTCGCAGATACGCAGATACGAGTATACCCACATATACTCGTATCTGCGTATCGTAATTTGCGTGCTGTGTATGAATCTTTTAAAATTTGAACTACAAATGATTCAAAGTTAACCGTTATGAATTTTTAAGTCGTTGCCGCTATGGAGAGAACTTAACGAAAGTTTATGGTAGCGGTACTCGTAAAGTATTGGTTAAATTTAAATTTGTCGACCAAACAGGATAATGAAGAAGCAATATAATTAAATTTTATGTATAAAATCATTTCGATAACCTGTATGTTATATGATGCCTACATTGGCACGGGATGCATCTATGTATATATTGAACGGATCAGATATCATAAGACAGACCATACATTTTATGGTCAACTACCACGGTATAAAAAGCAGCTCGTAGTCGTGACTGTATATCACGTCTATTAAACATCATATAAGTTTTTTTAAATCATTGTTGTGATCCTTACATTAGAAAAAGTTCTTTCCGAAACAAACACCTACAGTCGCGAAGAAATGGTTTCGTTGACCAATATTTGTCTCGATGCGTGGTGTGTTTTATGAAATTATTGCGTTAAAATTTGACACGAGCGTATCTTATCTAATAGATAGAAACATTGTTAAACGTATGAGTGTTAGAATGGTAGTCATATTTAATATTTAGGAAGTATGGAGCTAATCAACTTATTTGAATTCATCAACGTACGTGACATGATTTTTCAAGCAAGATGTTGTAAATCTGCAAATTCTTACACAAACTACGAAAGAATCACAAAATGAATTGCGTTATTGGTATAAACATTATTATTATTCTCTTTAAGAGCCGGCGCAGACGACAAACTTTTTGCCCGATCCTGTCTGCGACATGATCTTTGTTGATAAGACAATTAGGTTGTTTTCTGCGTAATGTTTTATATGTGGCCAAGAGCGACACTATGTGCTAAAAAATTGATTTATTGTTGCAAACATTGGACAAATATTCCATCGTCTGTGTAAATAAGGCTGTTTTCGGTAAATGATAAAAAGCTCAAATTTCCACCTCTATCACAAATTGTTACATTAATTAATTAATAAAAATAAGTATATACTTTGTATTTAGATAGTACCTATTTCAACAGAAACCATTGAGACTCTATTTACTAATTAACCAATGTACCAAGTATAAATTTTGATAATATGGAATTTGCTAAGTTTTTATTCTATACTAGACGTACTCTTAAAATGCCATAGTGCAAAAAGTTTCATTAAAAAAGAAAGAAACATTATTTCATATGGATTTCTGGGCTAGGAATAGTCACGGGCGTCCCCAGAACACTATAAACGTTTCATCACAATCTGATCAATGATTTCCGAACGCATAGAGAACAAACATACAAACATTGATTTCTATTTATAAAGATTAATAATATTATTAATCTTAATATATATAAATTACGTGTCACGTTGTTTGTCCGCGATGGACTCCTAAACTACTTAACCGATTTTGATCAAACTTCGTAACTATCTGTTATTTGATCTAACTTAAAAGATAGGATAGGTTTTATTTTAATTTATAACACAGCAACGCGTGGCTTGGTCAGCTAGTGTATTATATGTATCATTTTTCATAATTTATGATCTCATTTGTTCGAATTCAAAATGCCATATGCGTGTCGTAAACAAAATATTGCATTGTATATTGCATTATTATGAGAGTCTGTCTGGATCATGGAACTAATAAGTACTTAAGAAATTTTCTCTAGAAAAATTCAACCTGGTGTCAGGCTGGACTCAAATCCATATCCTCTAGCTAATAAGTGAACTTTTTGAGGTAAAAGTTTCATAAAATATATTAAAATTAGTAGTTGAGTGCTTAAATAACAAAATATATACATAATAAGTACGAGTTGTATGTTTTTCTTTTTAATACCAAGGGCTGGATATACGGTACTGGTCGACATGACATGTATAACTATTTATACCGTATAGATTATAGTACTGTCGTTTTTGACATTAAACTACAAATGTTAATGATCTGAAATTCCATAGTTTTGGTGTCAGATATCGTATTTATTTATTGATATATATATATACTAATTTCTAATAGCGAATGTTTTCTGAAAGGGTGTAGAAATAAGTTGTTTAAAAAAATCTTAAAACCACTATCTCTATAACTGAATATATTGTAAACCATTGCTTGTCGTTCCAGTTGAATCAGTGGTTAGCACACGTGTTTCAGTCGATTAGTTAACTAACATGTCTAGGCCGAAATAGACTTTACTAATTATATTGTCTGTAAATCTCTCGCCAAGATCTCACAGTGAATCGAAATTGTTTTTTTTTTTCCTTTATTGTTTCATATATCAATTCACAACATTTACAACAAAATTTATAACAAAAACCTCGAGGGTATATAGACTAATAAGAGACCAAAAAAAACATGCAACAACTTCAGCAAATCCAGGCACGCGCATGAAATTCTGTCACGGTTTACGTTATTTCTCACTTTATGTATCACCCGTCCCGGCTTCGCACGGGTGGACAAAATTCTTTAAATTTTTTCTAGCATTCAATATAGCCTCTGACACTCAGCAATAATGTGCCTTTCTATTGGTGAAAGAATTTTTAAAATCGGTTCAGTAGATCCCGAGATTACCCCTTACAATTTAACAAATATACAAACACACAAACTTTACTTCTTTATAATATTAGTATAGATATAAAAATTAAACTACCCTGAATTTGAAACCTCTGGACATTTGGACCTGAGAATTCACTTGTGACCCGAGTCGATTTTTTCTAGTATTTTTTTATTATAACAATTTATCTTATAACATCGCACTGAAAAATGCATAAAATATATAATATAAAAAATTATACTACTTTTTTAGATGTTTACTAAAATTTGAATTACCTATTTAAGTAATTATTGTTAATATCGTTAGCTAAACTATTCAAAATTTTCGGTAATAAATCATGTTTATAATTTCTTACACCATAAAGGTTCTTATATTTTTTTTTTAAATTGATCTTTCTTACATAGGTTTTTCAGTCTATCTCGTATTTATATGGGTCAATATTTGATAATCGGCCGAAACAGGTCCCCATAATTATTTTGTAATTTTAATGTAATATTTAAACTTAATAGCATTTGCATAATGTAGTGCAATACTTTGTCTACATATCCAAACACTTTGGTGAGAATATGTTTGGTTTTCATATATTAAAAATAAACAAAAAGTGCTAGATGTCATATTTCCTGTCGGTGGATTTTCCTTTTTGGTGACATTTTTTAATAATAACATGGAGAATTAAAAATTAATTATAAAAGCTTGACTATATTTACATTGTATACGCATTAATCTAAAACTGTTCAAGATTTTATTTAAGATAATATGATATTAAACTAAAAAAATCATAACAAATCTAAGGGAATGGTCTCGGCGTCATTAGGCTGCCGAAATTTAAATTTGAATTTGCCGCATTTTATAATGTGGCGGACAAAGAATGAGCGTATTCTAAATAAACGCGGTGTCCATGTTTGTGGTTGGTGAGAAGAGAGACGCGGTGTCGGCTGTTGCTTCGGCGTTTTAGACTGATAATGACATGTGAGTGCGTATAGTTGATACACTTTGTCATTTACCTGTGAGGCAATTAGGAGGTGAACCGTAAGTAAATCATTCTGCTTTTTGTAACAAACTTTCACGAATAAAGATATAATTCGTATCACCTGATGATTTTGTAGTTATATTAGTTATTAGAAAGTATAAGAAATATAATGTGCTTTTTTGTCATTTTCCTGTGGTAATTTTCCTGTGATTTTCTTGACAGGTAAATGACTCCGTGGCAGGAAAATGAAAACACAAGGTGAGTTATGTTTTTAATTTATTGTAATTTTGTTTCAGTGTGCAATAATTATGGCTCCAAAGAAAAAAACGAGAAGAAGTATTAGAAAGAAAGCGAGAATTGGAAAAAAAGAAACCAACGAATTAAGAACGATAATGAACAAAGAAACGCATTGAAATGGAAGAAAAAAGAATACTATTTAAAAAGAAAAGCAGTGGGTAACATTAAAAAACATTGCTGAATTAACTTCTAGGTGTAAAAGAGCCAAAAGAAAAGAGTGGCGAGAAAATACAGCAAAATACGGGGAAAAGAAAAAATATAATTTGGCGAACACTGCTTTATTTCAAGAATATACAACTCCACCACAATCTGACAATGAAGTCTCTATGAATGATGATAACAAAATTCCAGTCGTATCCCAAGAGTTACCAGTTTTAGATGGACGAATAATAGAAGGCCGTAGGAGGTCAGAAATAAATAAACGTAAAAAAACCTACTGTTACAAGAACAGGACAGAACTATAAATAAGTTAAACAATCAACTAAAGAAATACCAAAGAATTATTTCTAAAATAAAGATGCAGCGCAAAAAAAACCGACCGAGAAACAAAACCAATGAAATTATTGAAAAGGGGGATATAACTGAAATAAAGAAGAGACTGTTATTCAGTGAAGTTAATGTTATGAAGTGGGAAAATGTAAGTGAACAGGTCTTTTTAAAACGAACCGGGAAATATAAAATCGTCTAAAAAATATCGAAAGTTAATCGCACCTTGAATCCCTACCATGTTGTTAAACAATTAGGAAATTTTGTCCCCATCTTCTTGAACCATCATACAAATATTGTTCATCAGTATGCTGCCATAAAGAAATTTAAGGATAATATGCCTGAAAATGATGTAGTTATACATGTTGATTTTAGTGAGAACTACATAATATAGTTCAGAAGTGCAAACTTTTTATTTTGGAGGTTCGAGAAGTCAAATATCTTTACACACATGTGTTGTATACTGGAAAACAAACAATCAATTGGAGTGTCAAAGTTTCTATACTATTTCCGAGTTCTTAGATCATGATGCTTATGCCATATGGGCTCACCTGCTCCCTATATTTGCTGGATTTCCACAAATTTAAAATCTGTAATAAATTTGCATTTTCTTAGCGATGGGCCCGTTACCCAATATAGGAATAGGTTCATGTTCTTCAGTCTTGCAAACAGACTTAAATAATTTTATGAAAATTACACTTTCTTCTCTTGGAACTATAGTTAGGCTGGGCACGGAAAGGGCGCCCCTGATGGTGTTGGGGCCGTTTGTAAACGTACTGCCGATCGAATGGTTTCGGTGAAAACTTAGTCGATATAAAAAAATTACAAACGGTTCTAGAAGAAAACTGTCCCAACATTAAGATTATAACAGTGACGCAACAAGATTATGAACATACTCAAATTAGATTGATTGGAATCTCATCTAAGCCTTATTTGGGAACTTTATAAGTCCATCAAGTAATCGGTCATACAGATAGCTTCAAATTAACAATGAAATTCTTGATTTGCTTTCGTGAGAATATGTTTAGCTGCGAACATTATTTGATGGGCACTTTGAATTATGTGGATAATGTCAATGCTAAAAAGGCTAAACACATTTACACAAGTTCAGAGTCAGAGAATGAACGCGAAGTTCAAACACCCAAAGAAAACATCGATCCAAATACTTCAAATATTAATTTTGATACTGTTGAAGATCACGTTGCGACAACTAGCTCGTCTAACATTCCAAAAAAAGGAAATGTAACTTATCACAATGGCGACTATATTCTCGTTAAATGTAGTTCTAAAAATACAGAATATAGATATGTTGCTGTGTGTATGGGAGAAGTAGATGAAGAAGATGGCGAAATAAGAGTTACATTTTTAAAAACCACTGGTAATGATGGTAAACTATTTAAAATTGATGATAATTGATATGATCTGCCAGTTGAAGATAAACTTTTGAAGTTACCTCAACCTTCTCTATTACTCAAAGGAGAACGCATTTTTTATAAGTTCCCGAATGCTTTAGATGTATTCGGAAAATAGCTTTGTTGTCGGGTCTTGCTCTTTTTCTAAAAACTATTATTAATATTATTTTTATTACTCTTAAAAATGAAAAACATTATTTCTGTTTTTATTACTATTATTAAAGTTGAAATGTTTAAACTAATTATATTATTAAAGAATGATACATTCTTCAAATAGCTGATTAAAAATTCTGTATTTGATTTAGCTATTAATAATTACCCTTAAATGAAAGAATATTACTTATTTATTGATTATTGAATAAAGGTAGAATATAATATAAAGGTACAAGGAAAGAGGCTTTATTATATGTTGATCAATACAGTAAGTTAAAGTTATTAATGTATCTGGTCAAATATGTTACTTACTAAATATAATTGTTTGTTCTATAAAACTTTAAGAAGAGAGATGTAATTTTGTTTTCTGTTATGCTGATTATTAGTCTTGGATTAATAATTAATATAATAATTACTAATAATGGATAATTTCCATATTTTTGATGTTTCAATAATTTTCCTGCTGTCCTGTCATTAGTCTGTCGGTCCATTTCATTATCCTGCCACTAGTGTAATTTTCCTGTTCTGTATATTTGCAAATATTGCTCAAAAATCCCTAAAATCGAATAAAGTGTATCGATTTGGTACTTATTATATAGATTTAACTTGACTCTATTACTTAGACATCAATTATGTATAAAATACGACAAAAAATATCTATATTTTTTTGTAGTCGTTTTCGACCGATTATCAAATATTGACCCATATATTTCTAAGGTTTACATCGTGATATTCTTCTTTTAAAATTGCCAATTTAATTTAATTTTGTATAGGTAATAACATACAATATTTGAAAAGTTCAGAGTAATTTTGACTATAGGTAGATTTAATATTTTTCGGTACAATAGCTTTTAATATTCTTATTTGTAGATTATATATTGATTCTATATAGCTTTTATAGGTTCTACCGTAGCTACATAGGCCATAGTTAATAACAGTCTGCTAAGGCAAGATATAACAACCTTACAGTACTGTAAGCCAATTTATATTTCAGAACATATATTTAACATAGAAACATAAAGCTACCTAGTTACATCACAAATAACAAATGTTCGCAAGACTTGGTAGTTGTTATTTTAAGGAATACCTTATTAAGTATTTGACTTGAAGTAAAATGATTAAACCTTAATAAAACTTTATAAATTAACCATTATTATCGCTGTCTTCATCGTAATCGATTGTATTATTTGTAAAAATATTACTTTCGATGTTGAAGGTAGTTGGTTCGTACATTGATGGAACGATACCAACTCATAGTGGAAGTTGAAACGTGCTTGTAAACGACGCGTCTACCAATGTCTCGGTAGCTCAGTGGTCGGAGATGTGGATGTTTCTATAGACGTATTTAATTTTATAATATGGCATTGTGAGTTTAAAAAAAAACAATTTAATTTTTAAAGATTTAAAAATATTACTCGTGATGAAGAAGGTGTTGAAATAAAAATGCAAGCCACGGAAGCACTTACAGCAGATTGCATTAAATTCAAATTTGCAACTCCGCGCAAAAGTAATTCTTATTTAGTTGTTGACTAAAGAACTTGCACATTGCCAGCAAGCATTAAGCCTGGCTTTGTAACTACATTCAGGCGGGGGCAGGCGTCCTGTCCCACTGACCTACTAACATCGCCCTGAGGCAAAAACCTTTACTCTCTATGGCTGAACAAATAAACCTGACAGAGCGTCAATAGAGGCTACTGCAAGTCCACCATTATTTATTTTATTTATTTAAAAATCTTTATTGACCATAAATATAAAATGGTACAAAAGGCGGACTTAATGCTAATTGCTAATTATAATTGCTAATTAAATGCTAATTATCATGGTGATATTATCTTTGTTGAGTGGCAGATTAGTTATGTATTTTATCTATGGTAAGATTTGTTACATTTCGTTCGTTCGTGATGTCGTAATTGCTATATACTAGTATGCATAATACTAATACATAACAAACTAAGATTGTAACTTTTTGACAACCTCCAGTTTCGGAGTTGTTAGAATGCCGTGGTCAGAGGTTCTATATTTAATTTCCGGTTAGGTAGATCAGACGTATTTTTATATTTTTGAGTGTTTGTGATGGCATTGTATCGTATCCATTTTCCGAATCGCCGCATGCAATTATCTTGGAATGTTTGGTTCTGCCGTTTACTTTTTATCAGATCTTCATCGAAAATTCAGACTCGTTATCTTGTATAATCAATAATCATTAAATGCAACACACTTGCTTCTAATGTTATTTTAAAGAATATTCCGTTAGAAAGACCGTTACTTTTTTGTGCTGAAATAATTGAATCGATTGTTTATATGAAATTGCTAGCGCTTATTTGCATACATGAACAAGGGTATCAATTTCAAATTACACATTAAATAAATCCTCCACGCCTCATATCGTTTCTCCTCTAGATTGCATTCAGTGGCAGCTGTGCCGTAACTAATGGTACTATCTCATATGTATGCTGCTGCATATTACTATCTCACCCAGCTGACTGTTTCTGAGCATTTTAATCTTTACCAACGTTGTGGTATCCTTTCTTCGGGGTGCATTTTTAAGAACGACTGTCTTGAATGACTGATCCGACTACGTGCCTGGTTGCTGCAACACGTACATTAATATCCCTGAACACATAAGACTACTGGGCACCTTGTTTGAGGCTAAATTTTTAACCAGTAACATCTAGTGCCGTATAGTACATTCACAATGTGATATGTGGATTATAAATTACCAATCTAAACATGCATACATAAATACTGTAACAAGTGTTAATAATAAAATAGCATGTGTTGTACACACGCATTTCTCGACTCGACACCATGTGGAAACCTTTCCATGATTTTTTTATGAATAAAATAAAATGGCAACTGTTAGGAAATTCTGCAGACGTAAATTCAACATTGGTAAAGTTACTTCCATTGTCCCCAACTTGAATGTCATTCGGGCCCCTCGAAAAGTTTATAATTAACGTTACGGAAAAAATTGTGACTGAGAAAATCCAATGATTCTCAACTGTCGTTTAATCAAACCCGAACGTTGAAACTGTTATAAGTTATTGAAGACTTGGGTGCTTTATTATTTAAAAATTGAAAGGAGTAAAGTAACACGGTTTCTATTTTTTTTAAATATATATTAAGGATATTATTGTTATTAGGATGGATTGTTGTTCTAATCGATCAACTTATTTCTGTGAATCTGCATCAAAGAATTTCCTGATTGGCGAACTCGTATTTAAGTTTTATGTCATTCAAAATTGTCCGCTCAATTTAAAATAACATTGCTGTTTTCAGCTCTATCTATTCGTTATATTTTCTAGAAAATTAAATCACTCTTTCGACTTCAAATGGAAATTGTACTTATCGAAATGTTTTTTTTGCTTTTAAAACTGCTTCCCGTTTGCTAGGAGTCTTTTGTTCTTCTACATCCTTTATTTTCGTTCCAGCTTTAGTCTTCCACGAAAAGTCTTTTTTCAATTGATAGCGAAATTTTGGTTTATTTACGTTTCTATTCATTATTTATCTTTGACTTAAATATATATTGTTTGAAAAGTGGTTTTAATATGTCTTGAGACATATTATATTTAGTTTTCTTACTATAACCTCATATGGTTGTCATTCTTCTCTTTTCCTTCGTTTATCAATGATAAATATAAGACGAAGCATCAAATAGCTTTAAGTTTGTAGCGAATTATGTTGTAAACCCTGTGTCATTATATGAACAAATAGAGTATTTAGTGTCTTGTGTCAATGACAAGCAACTATCAATTATTATTTTAAATCCATTTCATTATGTAACGTGAAACTTACAATATTATATATAAACTCAGTCACTGTGGTTTCCAGTTGTTTTCTTTAAATACACACATAAATCGACTGACTCCTTTTACTTGAACAAGTAAAAAGAATTAATATGTTTTTGTATTTTAATAAGTACACACATCATCGACATTAATATCTATCTCTCAAGTGTTATCATTTTACCTTTACGAAAAGATACAAATAATTTAATAATATTAATGCAGCGAGTGGCGTGATTTTTGTGTCTCTCACTTCAGATAATATATTAAAGGAGAGTAATTAATAACGTTGTGTTATTTTCAGCATCCCGAAATCGCCGCCTCAACGAATACATCGAGCACTATGAACCGCTCGACTACGACTCAAAAGCAGTGCATAAGCAGCATATGCGCACGCGTCGCTCCACAGACACATTGTCAGACTTGCAACTCGACTTTAGAGCCCATGGCAGAAGGTTTAGCCTCCGGTTGCGAAGGGATCTCTCCGCATTTAGTGATGATTTTAAGGTAAATAAAAATGTTTAATAGCACAAGGCAAGAAATCACCCTCTAGCTCTCTTTCATTTGCTACATCAAACGTTACTCGTACTCGTATATCATTGTGCGATAATCTTATAACGGCTCAGTGTAACATTTAGTATTATATTGTATTTGGGATCAGGAATGACTAGTGAAGTTATACACCGTCTCCCCTAGAGCTCTGGTATATTTCCCTGCACATAATAGGATAAGTTGCTACTAACTTGCATTACATTATGCAAGTTAGTGCACAAATACTTATAAATGCGTAAATATTTAAGTTTTGATTATGCATGATATTTTAACGGCATAACAGTTGATAACTTATTTACCTGGTAGATAGTCTGTTTAATAATCAATTTACAATTTAGAATATTGCAGTGTACCAACCAATAATTAAATGCGAAATCTATGCGAGGAGATAAAATATCTTTATCTTTAACATATAGGTATAGTAGACGACTATTTTTTAAATATCTGATGAATAATCGTTTCAAGATCGTTATGTTGCGACAAAATATTGTGATCTGCAATCATTATTAGTTGTGTTTTTTTAAATATTTCATTACCCTACCTATACATAACACACAACAATGTTAAGACGTCTCACTCATAGCTGCCTTAGTGGATAATATAGATCTACTTAGAAGGTAGATCAATAGTTGGGTGATACCTTATTGTCATCTTGTTTGAATTTTAAAATAATATTGAAATATAATAATAAAACTTTAATGTGTTAGCCATATTTTTGAAATGACTAAGTCGACATTTATATTGACAGGTGGAAGGTTCTCAAGGGGAGCTCCATGATGTCGACACATCACATTTGTATCATGGAGAGTTGGCCGGTAAGTGATAGTGCAAACCTATTTATAATAATATTTGTTACAATCACACTAATTCGCCTAGCCCAAAGTAAGTACTATAAGACTTGTGTTATGGATACTAGGGCAACGGGTAGATATGTATATGGTACACAGATATGATACATAGATATGTTATATTTATAGAAATATATATATAAGTACACATAACTCAGGTACAAATGGCCATATTCATCACACAAATATCTGCTTCTTCCGAGATTCGAAACCCAGCACCGGTGGTGCGAAAGGTAGGATCGCTACCGTTGCACCAAGCGGAAAAGATTCAGCTCTTGTTTTGTACCTTTTTTGTTATAAATGTCGAGTTTGTTGAAATAATATCATCACAATAGGGCGGTAATAGAACAAAGCGCCTATAATCTTTTAGAGTTAGGGTCATAGTAAATCATTTACCAGTAAATGGGTTTACTGAAGTAGAGTAGAAACGAAGCGAGTCTGCAGTTTAAAGCGGGTGTCTCATGTCCAACAAGAACAGACACAAAGTTTGTAGGTAGCGTGCGGCTGACTGGCATTCAACTTGGCGGTAGCGCCATTGTACGCGGTTTCTACAACAACGCCGTTATCAACACCCAAGATAGTCCGCCATTGTTTGCCCGCGCCCCCAGAGAAAATTTAATAAGTCCCCGCTCGGAGTAAGTCGACCGTGATTATGTTTCTCTTTAATCAAATAAGCTAAACGGACTCACACAACAGGTCTGATAGTCCTGATGTGGAACTAGACTGGTTGCCGATATTTTTTTGTAGATTGTGTATGGTGGCGACGTATAATATTGTCGTTACTTATGTTAAAGCTGGCGTGTTTCTTGCGCCCATTCTTCTCGTCACTTAAAAGACATCCTGAATGGGTGGTAGGTAAAAATGTTGGACGATTCAAACAACTTATTTTAAACGTGTATTTGAATAAAGTTATTTTTTATTTTCATTTCATTTCGATGTTAATAATTCTCTCAAAGCGCTAAAACATATTTCTTTTTGCAATTACTGGCAGGACGCGAATCAAAGTCCTAGCTAATTGGGAGATTTCGGCGGCCACTTGACTTTTAATGCCGGGCGGAGGGCGGCCCGCACACCTAGTTTGCGGTTGTCGACACAATGTAAATAACGATTGAAAAGGGAATCGCATTATCCCACTACTATAAATATTAAATACAAATAAGTGTTTTGGACATACATGTTTTAGAACAACATTTTTCAAGCTTATGTTCAAGCTATTAACTCTTATGTTCTATTTGATTGAGCTAGAAATTATTTCAGCATTACTTTGAATTTAATCAAAGTTGTTTAGCTCTTGCCGTATTTTTTATTACATTCGACTTTCCGCATCATAAATATTAAAATAGAGAACAGCTGCCCGCGCGGTCGTATTCCCGAGAAGTTAGCTCATATTGGCACCGCCGTAAGTTTTCTCTACCTCTAGGAAAGTTATAAAAAGAGGCACCAACTTAAATTGAAGTTTGAATCGACTGTATATCAGCAATGATGCGTTGGAATACGTCAGACGTATTATGATCGCGAAGGTTTGGTACAGTGTAAATGGGTAAAGTTGTGCGGAGGGCGGCGCGGCATCGATCGTAGTTCGTCGCCCTACTTTCCGAGCAGTCGGCACGATGGATGCACTTGCCGAGTCGCAACCACCGCTTGTGCACCGCTGCTGACTACGTGTGTAACTGTCCAATGGATTTGGCTAAACCTATACGCCCGTATAACGTGTGTAGTGTACACAACACTACACTCAGTTCAATATAGTGAAACATCAATAACTCGTAGTCGCCTGAAAGATTAAAATCGCTCTCACATTTCAATTCAATGGGCATTGTTTTTATTGTATAATATTTTAATGGTATAGGTATTCTATTTATTTGTTTGGGATTTGTTAATCTTGTATTCAAAATCATTTAAATAACTATTTTTTGAAGTTATATGTTAAATATTTTAATATTTTCTTAAACAAATTTTAACTTTAAGACTATTTAGATTTTCCTTCCTATTTACTATATAAAAAAATTGTCGAATGTTAGCCATTGTCAGTTAAACTTTTTTCATCAGTAACTTAAGAAAGTGTAGGGGTGAGGCTTCTGCCCAGCAATAGGCGTTGTAAGGGTGATGTCATGATGATTAAATTATGTTGGCACAACTGCAATGTCTTAGTCAGCGACTACATATATGCATCAGCTGCTTCACGTAGAAAACCGTAACTTTCTTCCCACCGTTACTAAAATTTCGCTTAAACACTTTTGTTTTCTGAAAGTACTTTATTATGTCAACTAAATCTGATTTCACGATAAACCAGCTAGGTAAATAAACTTCAGTTTGTCCATATCTCCTTTTATTCCTGTATTGGGTTTATATTTTGCGTTAAGATACTCTCATTCCTTCCTTAATTTATTCAGGCCCACTTATTCTCACTATATTACTATGTATTTATACATGACATATCGGATGTATTTATTCTTTGTATAATGATAATAGTATTCGTTTCTAAGGTGTTAAAAACGACAACTATTATCAGGGGTGGTGTGCCATTCACTACTCATTCTCCGCCAATATCTCTAATGTTGAGGTTGTCTGGTAGAAATGTCTCTCACCAATAAAACTGGTGCATGTAACATGCTATCATAAAAAGGCACTGTATTTATTTTTTATGTCATTTCTGATGTTAAAGTTTTATCTATTTTATGTCTTAATTAGGATCATGTCTTAATACTTACATTAAAATTTATTACGATGATTACATTAGAGACATTTGTAATCACGCGTAATGCAGTTACGACAGCCACGTTTCTTTATTATTTCAGTACAACCACATTCGTTTATCCAAGCTTATCACAGATATCATCTACGTAAAGTAAGTATCTCCTTGAATTCGGTACGACCGACGCCGAATGTAAATAAAATTACTCAGTGATAAAATAAAATACGTAACTTGGTTCGCCAGCTCTCCTGACTTTGTAAAATGTGCGAGAATTTTTCTGCCTTCGCTCTTAAATTTAACTGAAACCATTTTCAGAACCAGCGGTTTGCACGGAAAACATTTTACCTCTCTTTCCTATTTACTTACCATACCTTTGTTATTTCAGGCTTAAATCCATGGAATTACATATAACATTGAGTTAAGATTAAAATATATACCTACCTTAAAAAGTACGTATTGTATCATTTTAAATATTAACATGTTAAAAGCAAAATGAAAGTTATTATATCTAAATAAATTATTTCTTGAACAAAAATTGATTGAGGAGAACTCGAACCCACATCAACTCGGTATCAGTGTCTTGTTTTTTTATTTGATTTGTTGTTGATTATTACAAGTTTTTCTTTAACGGACCTATAACATCAGTTGTAATACCTTAACAAGTGTCTAATAAAATTGATAAAGAAGAAACAGTTGTCAAGGTCTCGGTAGCTCAATTGGTAGGGTTATGGGACATCTTGCCCACGCGAGACTAGCTAGTTATGTACTTATAAGTTTTGAAGCGCAGCTTCTATACGGACGTTCGGGCCGCTCGTCGCGCGGTCACTCTATCGGTGCTAAGCGTCAGATTTTACCGTTACACGAACGTGTCAGATTTTACCGTTATACGAACGCGTCAGATTCAGAAACCAGCTGCTTCCCCAACTCAGGGTTCGTGCCCTTCTGTCTTGCTTTCACTCATGTCAGTGTGAGTGGCTGGCGTAGCTTTCTATCTCATTTTCGCTTTATACTACAAAACCACTTCTTTCGAGCATACCTAGACGTCACTCTTTTTTTTTTGTTATGATTGTTACTTTACTCTGACATTTTTTGTTATAATAATTCGATGGTTAGATTTACAGAAATAACAGATACTCAACATTTCAGTCAATTATTTAAATAGAAAAAATACTCGTATAAATCGACTCGGCTCACAAGTGAATTCTAAAGCGGGAATTGAACCTGCAACCTTTGGAAGTTTGGTCCGAGCCTTGTGAATACTCGTCGAAATTTTATAGTAGCTTTCCAATTTTACGCCAGCGTTGTCTACAAAAAATGCGCAAAATATATAAAATAATAAAATTTTAGTAAACGTTAATTTTTTTAAATATTTAAATTAAGTTATTAGACGAGCAGGAATTAAATGTTCTTATACTTTCACGTTACTAATTGAAATAAAACACTTTCCACCGCAAATACGTCTACGTTGTTTTGATATTTTGTGAATTCCGACTCTTGGACACAAAGAAGTCGAAACGTTAGAATTTAAGAAGTTTCCTTAAACAATGTTTCATTTATTATTAAAATAGAAAAAATCGACTCGGGTCACAAGTGAATTCTCAGGCGGGAAACGGGAAATGTTTCATTTATTTAATTTTATTTGGTTTCTTGAATAATGTTTTTTTATAGTCATTGTAAAAAAAAAGATAATTTTTTTACTTCTGCGAAATCGCAGACGAAAGCTGGCATTAAAAACAAACAAGACTGTGTCCCTTTATTGAACTCTATTGTCTGCTCATTAATGGTTATTGATGAATGACCTCGACGAAGCCGACACCATTGTAGCTTATAAGAATCGACTCGCGCCGAGCCAAATATTAGTCAACCATTACAAACGACAGGACAAAGTAACAATGCAATATAAGAATCAATGTACAATACTGCGCAGCCAGAGTAATTGGTACAGTTGTACCTAAATCTTAATACAAGGAAAATTCATGAGCATAACTGTATTTATATAAAGTTTACATTGTTAGTAATTTTTATGATTTGTAAATTATTTATTTATAATGAACAATCGCTTCTAGTACAAGATGGTGGTTTCCTTGACGAGTATACTGTATAACTTCAGCGATATCAACTGCCTTCCTTTAGCTGTTTCGGTCATCCTCCGGTGCGGTAGAATTAGTACAGCCTTACCACACCCAACACTGCGTAAAAATGGACTCTCCACAAGATAATCAATTATTTAAGTCAATAAATAAATATTTTCGTTGCGAATCTACTGAATAAAATTAACATACTTTAATTTTACTACAAGATCCTTTTCAATATTTACAACAAAAAAAAAACACTTGAAAATATTAGGTACCTTATTTACCAAAACGTATGTGTAAACTAATAATGTTAATGGTTCTCTTCTTATGAACCCGACACTGAGATCGGGCTAAAAAAATACGAAACAGTATACTAATATTATAAAGAGGTAGCTTGTAAATTTGGATGTAAGACGTAATCTCCAAAGCTACTCTATCGATTTCAGAAATTCTCTTACCAATATTTAGAATGTACTTTTAGGACGTCTTTCGTCTAAAATATTAGTTGTGTTGACATTATCCATAAATCGTCTTTAACAGAAGAGTTTAATTTTTCTACAAGCAGGTACGGCTAAAATGGGGTAGGTGTTAAAAATTTAAAAATCTATGCGTGCCGCACATGTGAGCTTGTGTAAAATATAAAGATATATGATTTCCGAAATAAGTTTACTATTCAATTAGAAAGCAGGATTTTGTAAAAAGTAGCTAGGTAAATATAAATATACAAACTTGATGTTTTTACCATAATAAAGTTTTTTTTTGTAATTCCATATACCTACAGTACCTATAAACAACAGCAAATCAACTTAAATAAAACTGATAAATTTCTCCATGAAATTTATAGAGCCAAAGTACGACATAATTCTAAGAGTTTTAATAATTCAATCGAGAAAGACATTTCCGTAGTTTCAAAATTGAAATAATGAAGACATTTATCTATACGAAGTAATATTATAAAGGCTCGCGCACATTAGGGCGGGCCACACCCTGCCGCATCGCATAACAAAAATCCTCCTACTTCATCACTTTCGTACATTTCTCATGATCACTACAGGCAGACCGCACCGGGCGCATCTTAATACACTGGGGGATCGCTTGCTAGGCACATTTTGGCAGCGATGTTATGCGTTGCGATGCGGCCCGCCTCAGAGTGCGTTGGAAGGCTCAGTACGAGGCCTTAATGTTTAGAATTTTAGTCCGTGTCAGAATCTAATTTCCGGAACTATCTACCGGTTCTTTTTAAATAACTCTTTCATATCGACACCTCTAAGAAGTGCGAAATTTAGTACAGTTAAGGAAACTTATATTTATAACATTCATTAGGAATAAATTAGTAACAATAAACGTTACGCCTGCTATCGCGTGTATGGCACACATTATTTATCTATCAAATCGTTTTTGGCGAGTCTGTGCTAGTACCTATTACTGAATGTAATGAAAAAACGATTACACATCAATGTATTGATGTTGCCACAAGTAAGCGCTAAAAGGCTAGTGTTATGGAAAATATAAGATAACGGATATACATACAAAGTAATATGTATAGAAATATATACCCAAACCGGTCCATTTTCACTACACATAATATTTTGAAAATTTTTGGTATCAGTGATATATCTTTATTTTATTTAAAAAAAATACAAAATGAAGTTAAGTATAGTCTGAAAATGGTTTAATTTTTACACCACGTTTGTTGGGTGTAGGGATATAAAGATAATATAAAACTATCATTTCGGCGTGTTGCTGACCGCTGCGAAAATGATATGTTTGAGCGGGGTAAGAGAGCAGTACAGGAACTATATGTAATAAGATAGAATAGGGTGAAAGACTCTTTAACGACAATATTCGCATAGGTATATCATCACTTTTTAAACGGTCGACATTTTCAAAACTGATAAGCCTTGTATATTGGAAAACATTGCAAGGTTGATTTTTTTCTCCCTCATAAAATCGCACAGACGTTATCTATCTAATTTTTTTTATAAATCATTAGCGTTTAGAGCGTCTAATTGTTACAGGGTTTCTCATTTATAGAACGCTATTGATTTGCTACTAAAGATTAGTAAGAAAAAAAATCTATTACATAATTTCATTTTATACTGCGATATTAAAGAAAATATAAATTAAAATTAATTCTACGTATTTTTTTCTTTTAAATAATCATCAACTTTGTAATAGCCCTTACTCATTAGTGTATTTTAACAACATTTTCAAATACAGTTCGTTATATGTCATAGGTACCTGCGATGAGTACGATATTATTGTGTGGCATAAGTATAATATTGAACAACATCACATACATATTTTATGTGGTTGAGATCTACCTCTTAGCGGTCCACCATGAGCAACGGCATCACGAACCAACTCGGCCCGTGGTGACGACTGATGATCCCAATGGCGGTGGTAGGCTCCGCAAGGGGCCGCCTGGCTCGCGGCCATCCTGCCAAAATCCTCCGCTAAGCAGCTCTGCTGCGTTCCGTCGGAAGGCGGGAGTGCCAGTGCCAATGGGGGTTGGTAAAAGTCAGTTGCGCAGCTTAGGACCGGTCTAGGTATCTTGGCAATGCTGTACCAGGTAACTCATTCTGGAGGGCAGCGGGATTTGAAGCACGGTTTGAGCCGTTGGCCGACCGCAGTTATTTGAGGGCCCAACTAGCGCACTAGTCACGCGTAAAAGGCTGCCCCGGCAACTCTTATTCTGCGACTTCCGACCCGCCTGCCTAGTATAAAGATTTATGACAAACACTCCATTTGTGGGAGGCTTCCACTCACCAGTGACGTGTTTCCGTTGAGATAACGAAATTAAATGTGATTATATTGATAGTAATCAGTGTGTTGTAAAAATTTAGGGAGATTAACTAGTTATTTTATTTATAACTAGCTGTACCCGGTATGCTTTACAACTTTGCTTTTTTTGCTAATTATACATATAAACCTTCCCCGGCATGCATTCAACAACTTAACAGTTGCATCACAATCTGATCAATTGGCTATTTGACAATTGTAACAATAAAATATTTTATATGTAAGATAAAATAGTTTAGAGGTTCACAATAATAATACAATAATTGTTTTTGGCATTAAAACAAATTGTAAATTTTTTTTTCGAAAAATAATGTTTCTGAATAATAAAAATTCTGTGGATTACAAAAATTGAAACGCGGGCGGCCATGTTTGAGCATCGTGTGACGTCTCATTTCACATAATAAAATGTGTGTGTTATCGTTGGCAGTTTGCTGAGAAGATTTACTCTTAAATATTTTAATTTGTGCTTGTGAGAAGTTTCACAAAATAGAGTCAGGCTATATAAAAGCCGATGGTGCAAATCTGCCAAGAAACGATTCATATATGGTTGCAATTTTTTTTGCTTGTAATCCTGAATTGTTCAGCCGACTTCCGTGTAAGTACCTACTATTGTAATTCAATTTATTGTTAAGTTAATGTGTAAAAAATTTATGATTTTTTTTTAAATTACTTAAAGGTTATGTTTGTAATTCTTATTTTCCTACAGAAACCCATCACACTGTATTGGAGTAATTTTCCATGTCATTAGGCAGCTTTAAAGTGATAAAAATATATTAATTACTTTTATTTTTATGACATATTTTCTGTACAAAATGCTAGGTAAGGTTTAATTTATTTATGGTAGATAAAGGATTAAGTTGATTTTTTTTAACAATTTACATTAAAGTGGCCTTCACAAAAAAAAACATCGCAGATTTATCAGATGTAGAATCCAGGTTTTGGCGTGCTAATTGTAATCACTGCTTTCGACATTTGGGACATTAGGAACATGTATAAACTATTTCCCAGGATATTTAATTGTAGTACATTTACACAAAGCACGGCACACGTTTTGTAGCTTTTCATTTTCATAAAATATATTTATATTATAATTATATATAAGTTTATATAAGCTTGTTATTTCCAGTGAAAAGCTACTAACTTTCCACTCAAAATATGTTTAAGAGTTAGAGCGTCGTAGTTGGCTTAATTTAGTTTATTGAAATATGACGTCACAGCTAAAAGTGTCACGTGACCGGCTGTTTTTGCGCGAATTTCAAATGACAGGAGGAAAATATTTATTTATTGAAATAAATAAAGCGTTTTTGAGGAAAAGATAATTGTGAGAGGTTTTTAATAAACTTACGTATATTTTAGAATACGGAACAAATATACATATTTAATTTTATTTTTATAGAAGATTTAAGCGTAAAACTGCTAGATTTTTATATACTAGAAGAAAAATTAACATGTCTCAAGTGTCAGGCGGGCACATTATCCACTCGCCAATTTATAAACCCAGACCTTGAGAGACTTATCGAATTCTTCAAAGTATCCAACGATCGCTTACGAATAACAGCTATATAATATTAATATCAAAATAAATTATAACTAGAACAAACTCAACTTGTCTCAGGTTTTAGGTGGGACGTAAGAGAGTAATTATCTATAAATATCACCCCGTAGGGCACACTTTGGTGTTCTCCGAATGGAGCGCCTCCATAGTCAACGAACGAGAAGCCTTGAGACACCCTTGAGGCAGATGCGCTCTTTCTAGAAATCTAACGGCTCAGTATTTCCGACTTAATTGGGATTCTACTTAAGAAACATTTTATGTAAGTAAAATTGTTTTTAATTTTCTCTTAAACGAGAGAAACTATATCAGTGCACAGTATGACTTGCATAGTACATATCGCTGGCATGACCTCACATTAGTACATAACATTACCGACCGGGCGGCAAACCCGGAACGGATCTGTACTAACATAGGTAAAAGTTTTTAAAATATTTTTAAGACAACGATTTTCGAAGATAATTTAATGAAGCAAAATTTGAAAAGCGGAATACATAATATTTTATTTTGTTTTTTATCTAGAGGTAAAAAATATGTTTTGAGCACTAATAAAACTATAAACCAGAGGTCGTTTAACTCAACTATAAACTTCTATAAGAGTGTGAGGCAACAAATCTTACAATATGAGAGTAGAATTGCTATTGAATCACGAATGAACGTAAACTGTATATATATTTTTAAAACAAGTTTGTTTGAGGTAGCTGTGAGTAATTCATCACCAACAGTCACGTGTAAATCTAGCACGTGCATTTCAGCGTGTCCAAATGTAATAGTTGGTGCATGTTAACTAGGGCTGTGTTTTTACTGAACTAAAATTGTTTCTTTTATTAATTAAAAATGACTTCCAACAATTCCGTTTCAAAAATACAACGTCCATGTGTAGCAATAGACATAATCTGTCTTTTCAGTACTATCGTGAGCATTTTAACTGTAGGTATACATATATAGTTACTAGCTGACCCGGCCACGCGTCGCTATAGCTCAGTTAATATAACTTGCATATTTTGTTATTAATAAAATGAAACCTATTCTATGTCCTAAGTTGAAACAAATCCAGCTAAACGAAAAAAAAAATCATCAAAGTCGGTCGGTCGATAGTCGCTTTTTTTCAGCTTTTTAATAATTTTGATTTTGGAAATTTCACATATTTTTTCGTGTTCACTATCAAATATCAATAAGGACTGGGGTGTTAAAGAAAATAGAACTGCAGTGATCGCCTTGCATAAAGTGGGTATGGTGCCGTATCAGCCGTATGTTTGTATATCGTACTATCAACATATACAACTTCCTTTGTCCACCTTCCTTTGTTGAAGACCATAAATGATCGGGGCGGCCGCGTGCTGTTAGAACTACAGAGGCTGTTAATACTGTTAAAGCCAGAATTTGTCAAAACCCCATTAGGAAGAAAAAAATCTTATCGCGAGAAATGAAGATTCCCGCTAGGACTCTGTCGCGTATTACAAAACAAGACCTGAAGCTCGGTGCTTATCGTCGGTATATATGACATGCCCTAAATCAATCTTTACAATTAAAGAGAGTGGATCGATCAAAATGCCTTCTGTCACGAGACGCAGGGGAAAGGCACAGAAATATCCTCTTTACCGATAAAAAAAAAATCACGATTGGATAGCACTACAATAAGCAAAATGATAAAGAATACGTTCACAGTTCTAAAGAAGCTGCTCGAATGGTCGGAAAAGTACAACGTAGTCATCATCCTGCGTCAGTGATGGTTTCTTGGGGCGTGTCTTATTAAGACGTCACAAAGCTGCATTTTTGTGAAAAAGGAGTGAAAACTTCAGCCAAAATGTATCGACAGACGGTCTTGCATTGTGTGGCGAAACCTCTCAGTAATACACTTTTTAAATGTACTGTGGATTGCACTTTGTCACAAGGCACGAACTGTATTTTGAGAACTTATAACCCGTCCATTTTCAAAGCCAGGGTGAATAGGCATCTTCTGGGTTAGCTCGTTCCATCGTGGATTCAGTCTTGGCTCCCGGATTTAATTGGGATCAAGAGCTAACCCATCCTAAATTAAAAAAAAAGTTCATTTGTAACAGAACTTATGGCCGGACTAGGTATAGTACCAACGATGTTTTAATTATTATGGGTATACTTTAAGTTTTAATTTGTTAGTTTTATCTGTCCTCTGTTCTATTCATAAAATTTTACTGAGAAACTCTAAAGGAAATACGTGAGCCAATTAGTTCAGTAAATTTCTTATCTCGAAATGACGCATTAGTAAATGAATCATTACCAGGATACTCATAAAGTTTTATGAAAAAAGTTTTATGTGTGAGATCGAGGCCGATTATATTTTTTTATAACAAAAAATATTATAAGTAAATACATATATAAGTCAAAGTGCCATCGGTCGAATTTTCTAATTTCGCTCTACAATTTTTAGAGCTAAATTAAATTATCGTGTCTCATTGATAAATGGATCAGTGTCGGTAACTGTCGGTATTTCGAAAAGATATTGGCGATGTACATGGAGTATAAGGTGATAGATGATAGAACTAGTTTAGAAAAATCTACTTATAGTACTAGAAATACTACATTAAACATAAATGATACATATTTAAACACCGACTTGTGATACACAGGATAGCTAGAACAAGCTACCTTATACAATAATATATTATCACTTGTTTCCTTAGCTAAACAAAACATTTTTATTTTTTGACCCCCACATCCTTTCATTATAGTATTATTATTGTGTTGTGGCTGTATGATACGTAGATTCTTTTGTCCACTTAAAATTTTATTTGGAATATCACATAATAGGTATGTCAAATTCGAAACCGCCTTTTTTGAAAAATGAGTTACCTCTTATGACCATTTTACAAGTAACTCTAATGAAAATAAGAATAACAAAATTACCTGTTTCTTTAAAGAAATCGGAGATTTCTTAGCTGTTGATAGTGTTAAGTCCACTGACGGCCAGCATTTACAGTAAACCCTCTTTTGTGCAAGTGAATTAGTTTTTAGTCTATAAAAAGAGAAAAATAAATAAGCTTTTTTGTTGCCATTCGAATACGCAACTGAGTTGATACCCAAAATTGCCAACCCTAACCTGGTGTCATGATACATAGTTGCCTACAGCAACGCGGCCCTGTCTATCCCCTGTCGCTTGCATATGAACCCAAATGAGTCGCCACTAACTATCGTTATTAATTTACCCCATGAGTCATAACTGCCATAAGCGTAACGTTGTTCTAACACGACATCAAATCTAATATTTAAACTTTATTACTCTCTACTACTGGTGGTAATCACGAAAAAGAAGTATATTAATTACCCCATAGTGTATAATGGGAAATTTAAGTGGTGCTATGATAAATTGCAGGCATTTTAATTAGATTTTCGAGGTGAAACATGATTGTTTAACATTATTTAAAGGTGACCTTAACACAATTCTTTACACCATTTTTCTATCATAGCAAATAAAAAAGACTACATGTCGAAAGTTTACCGATTGTGAATTTGTAGTTGGCTCTAGAAATGTGCTGACAACCCACTACAACTGTTAATTTATATTGAACTCGTACCGTCGACATTCCCGCAAAATCGAACGCAAAATTTATTTATCAAAATAGTTTGATAAGCTATTGACTATACAAACAGATATTTGATTATTTATTAATAAATAATTACAAATCCATCAAATCGATTTTTAATAGATTAGATAGCATCTGTATACACCCATTTGAATTACTATTTATACTAGTCTTTCTTAGCCCTGTTTTGGCTCGTTTAATTTATAAGTATACCAAAATATCTACAGTGACACTACAACGTGAACAGCGCCATCGCTTTGAACTTTAATTGGATGTATTACACGAAAAACTTCACAAGATTTCTTTGACATTGCTACTTATATTTCACCATTATATAAGTTTGCAAGTAATTTTTGAGAACGAGTCTAGGTAATGTTTTTATTAAGTTTTCTATACGTTAAATTAAAAAAAAAATAAGAAAACAAGTGATTCGGCTCACAAGTAAATTTTTACTAAACGTAAATTACTAAACGTGTCATGCAACGAAATAATAAATTAATCAAAATTGGCTTCCTCTTATTAATGCGTCAATAACATGTTTTCGTGGTATCGAAACCAATATATTTATTAAAGATTGCAAATTAATTTCTCATGTTTATTGCCATGCCATATATTTTACCTTTAAAGTTATTTTATTCATCTTTTCCCTATTAATTTATTAATTGTGTTTTATTTTTCTCATTGAAATAGGTCCAAATATATAACCAAATAAAATCTTGTTGCTTGTTTTTTGTGTCAAATATTTTAACAACTTACAATTTCTTAGATTTGTAAGAATAAAGTTTCAGAGGAGAGCAAGTACACTAATCATCACAAAAATCAGCCCAAATTAATTTTTACAAAATTCTTGTTTTTTAATTTTAATCTGTTGAAATTATCTTAAAATTATAATATTTAACTTGTAATATTTCACAATTCTAGCTGTTTTTTATTACTCTGACTTTTTTTTTTGACGTGACAACGTCTTATAAATTGGTTTGCCGGGTGACACTTCAAGAAACTGCGTTACGCTCCGCTCACGTTATGCGCTTACAATGAGAGCGAGTGAGAGGCACGCGTCCCTTCCACTCGGGCATGGTTAGCCCGCCTAAGAGCGAGAGAGACAGACATAAAAAGTGGAAAGGACGCGTGCCTATAAATTAATGTTTTAAATATAATTCTTTGTATAAATAAATATTTAAATTGTTACTATTATTTCATCCTTCTTCCTACTATACGAATGAATATTCACATTAAAATTATTTTACCACTCAAAGTCGTTGTCACGTAAAACTTTCGCCCGTATACCGACTTTACAGGCAACCAACCAGTTTTTTTTTATTTTGAAAGGGTTTGCTGGGATATACAGACGCAGAGAGGGAGTTGTATTTTGATCACACTGTAACTAATGGTCATGAGGACTAAATGATTAATTAAATATTCGAAACAGGGTCAAATTGAAACCTGACAATCAAATCGACACTGCACAGTATTCATTATGAAAAGTTGTTAAGTACCCCAAGTGCATTAAGATTAGGTAACAAATAATAAGGAAAATGAAGATGGAAATCACGTATTTTTGAAATCATTAAAAGAAATGAGGGTAGACCTACTATAGTCAAATAAAAACAAAAAAAAACACGTGTAGTATTACAGGTTATGTTATAGTCTTAAGGTAAATCTGTTAAGTAATAGTCTTATTTTTGGTTTCCTGGTTGCGTGTAATAATATTAATAATACTCGATAAATATTAAGAGCTAATAAAGTGTGAAATATATATAATTATATATATTTCCTTTCGTTGTTATCAACTGGCGTTTATTAACCGCAGTACACGATGTTATGTCATCCCGCCCGACAATCGTCATATTAGATATTACAGGTCGCCTTAACAAAATTATTTTTTCAAAGATCTAGTGTTACTATCATATCTCGTCAATTAAATCAAAGGTACTAAAATAATTGTCTTTCGGCTTTTCATTAGCGTCGTTACTTTCGACCTATTAATTCTCTATTAATGACAAACAGAAACATATAATATTGTCTAATACATTCAATCAATAAATAACTAATAATGATTCATTATATTCTGCCTAGATCATAGCTCTAAACTTCAGATGGCATGTGAAGCTTAGATAGATAGAATGAAGGTTTTAGCCGTTCTGGTTGCCCCGACTGCCTATAATCTGCGTTAAGTGTAGCAATCAATGCTATAAAATATCAGTCTATTGATAATCTTAAAATATAGTTAGAATATCGATAGGACTATCATATTCAATAGTGTCGATAATATTTATAGTTTTGACTTTCATCAATATAGTACCGCAAACTATTGGTTATCGATATTATCGATAGGATTATCGATATTCATAACCGATAGACATAACCTACTTTGTTATCCAGGCGACAATATCTTTTGAATGTACCTACTTTTGATGTTTCTTATTATACCTCTTCTCGAAACTGTAAAGTCTACACAAAAAACTTGTATCGCTTGCAATCTTATCAATTGGTGCGGTAATTCTTTAAAATATATAACCACGAGCTCGGTATTGTATCTTGATCGGCGGACTAATTAGAAAGAAAAAAGAGTAAAAAAATGGACAAGCACTAGTTTCATTTGCACACTTAGAGTTCCGTCCAAGATTGTATCGTGGAGCTGGTTTAACGTCTTGAAGATTTTCCATTTCTGAAAAATGATAAACTGATTTTGGCATGTTGGTTGCATGCCCAGTTTTCTAAACTTTTTATAAATATACATCACAATTTCAATATAGTAAAAAAATGAGCAAAGTCAAGACCACAATCTTTACACCGACTTGACATAATAAAAATTTATTATGTTAACACGCTTTAAATTTATTTTTGAGTTAAGAAGTAAAAACATTCATTAAAACAATACAACATTTATAAGCCTTTGCATTTCTGTTCTTTGAGATAATTGTCTTTATATAATTTCGTCATTAAAGGAATCAAGCCTTTTAACAAGTACCATTCAAATCATCAAAATTAGATACTAGTCCTACTTAAATTTATAAACTATAAAACATAAACGCAAAGAAGTTTCTGTTTTTCTCTCCGCTTTACTCAAAGGGACCGTAAACTTTTGATATTAACTTGTAATATTATTACATTTCTGAAAAAAGGATCTTTATTTATTTAGGCTAAAGAACCCTAAAAAAATAAAAAAATGTTACGGTCTAATAGCTCTAACTTTCGCGTTCGTTCAGCCTCTTGGCGGTGTAGGGGCCTTGACTGTGACTTAATGATAGTTCAGAAGTGATAAGTACATCCGATTACCTGTAGAAATAGTAATGGTGACAAAGATTTACTATAAGGATTCCTTACACACAGTGAACATTAGACATAACTTCTATTATCATAAAATTTTTATCATATTGATTTTGTGTAATATCATTAAGTTTAATATTCCTTATATTTAACTAATTATAATTACATAAGATTATTGAATTTTGTTTTACATAAGCGTCGTTTAATATAATTATATTAATTACAACCCCAATAACTTTTGATAAGGTGGGCTGCCCTCCGTTTGGGGGGCATTTCTAGTATGTATACTTCTTTGCGAGCTGATTATGCTTGCTTGCGTGGTTTAATTTCAAATGTTCTTATATTAAACAATCTTATGAGAATTATGTTTTATATGAAGTGGCTGCTTTGGGATTAATTGAAATTCCGAGTGTTATAATATGAACCGAATTTCGACGAAAATGTTATTTTATGTATAGGTATAATAATAATTTTCCTATATGACTTTTACGTAAACGTTTATATGAAATATATACATACATAACGAGCCCCAATATAACGATTTCCGCGATTAAATGAATTTCTCGAAACCCGCCAGAACTGCCATTTTGCTTATGGAAAAATACGTTTACATTACGAATATTTTGGTCAAGCACCTCTTTGTAAAGAATTTTCAAGCATAACTGAATATAAATAAAAAGTATTTTATACTATCTCTTTAATTAATTTTGTTAACTTATATATAACCTTTACATAACGTGTGCTATACAATATTTACGCTCTATTTCACAATAATTCATGTCTCCACACTGCTATTTGTCCCTGAATACGGTTTTCCTTAACAATCGTACTTCATCAAAATGTGTTTTTATTTTTAAGTGGAAATCGTTCGCTATTACAGAGTAAGCAGATGAGTAACTACGCAATATTGAGGTTTATAAATTTTACGAGTCTAACCTTGTTAGATAGAAGCATAGACTATATAACAAACCTCATTGTAACAAATTACTTAGTATAACGAATATTTTGTTATTCCTTCCGTTTTGTTCGTTATCTCGTTTTATTATAATGTACGATTTTTATATTATTACTACTTAAAAAGCATTAACATTATTCCAAATGAATAATAGTTATTTATTATACAAGAGTGGAAAGTTCCTTTTTAACCGCGTGCTCGATTTGGATGACCGAGCAAGCGAAGGATTCTAAAGTTGAATCACGAGCGCAGCGAGTGATTCTAAATTAGAATCCTGAGCGTCAGCGAGGGAAACAAACGAGCACAAGGTGAAAAATCTTTCCACTCGAGTGCAATACGTAACTTTTCATCCCACCTCAGCGAGGAAATGACAAAATGAAAAAGAAAACAATTTATAATGACAAAATATTTTTATTTCAATTAAAACACATTAAGATAATCTATAAATTGAAGAAAATAATAAGAAGTAGAAAATAATTAGGAAATATTAAATGTAACGTTGCTACAGTTACTTATGTTAAGTTTAATATTTTTGTTAGGTAATGTTATGTTGGTGTTTGTGAATTGTGCGCTGTTTTGTGGTAAACTATCAGTAATTTTAAATAGTTGTGCCGATTCATTGGATTCTATTGGCGTAAATGTTGGCGAGAGAGGGCTATTGTTTCCAATCTTATGGGGGCTCATTTTAGATGTAGAAGGGCGAGACCAAGAATCTGACAGAGGTTCTTTCAGCGTTATGGCCTCCACGATACTATTACAAATTTTTGATTTACTTTGGATTGAATCCTCTATGTATCCCTCTACAACCGAATTAGACTTCCAGCCTCCATGGCGCTTAAGCGATAGAAGATCAGCCCCTGATTCGGCCAAAAGTGTGGCTGAGGTTCTTCTAAAACAGTGACCGGTGTATAACGGGGGTTCTAAAAGTCCGAGAAAAGTTGCTATTTCTCGTGGAATACTGCCAATTTTATTCTGACCCATAGGTTGTCGGATACACTTTCCGTTGCGATATTGTAGAAAAAATCGTTCAATTGGGGTGTTAGAAGGACGTAAAGCTTGATATTTCTGAACAATGTTTACATATTCCTTGCGAATAACGAAGTTGCGGTCTTTTTTTGTCTTGGTATTTAGTACATTAATTAATAGCAATTCATCAGAATTATGAGAATATTTTGATACGTTATTGACATTAAGTAGTGTAAGTTCATTTGTTCGACATGCTCCGGTTATACCAATAATAAGAACAACCTGTAACAAAAGAAGTATTTATAATCGTAAATAAATTAATCAAATTAAAAATATTGTAAGTACTATGTACAATTTTATCAACAACAAAAAATTACACGTATTGACTTACTTTTGCCGCTAAATATACGGAATCAGGTGCTTTATTAATAAACTTTGCAATTTCAGATGCTGTGAAAACCTTCGATTTTTTTGGCTTATAACCAGATGAGGCTCTTTTTAAAAATGCCACTAATTTATGATAGGTGTCGATATGAACGTCTTTCTTCATCTTAATTGTTAATTTTAGCATTGAATACGTACTCCATAGCGTGCTTGCTTTCTTGGTCTCAGATAATTCTATAAAATATGCCAGCAAAACGTTTTCGGAGAAAGTTTTTGCTCCTTTAGCTAGTCGCCACATGTTAAATATATCGTACTGTTTCAAATACTTCTCTCGTGATTGCTGAGGGAGAAGGCTCATTTGCGCATTATTAACTGTTTCAGTTAACTCAGTTGGCGTTAGATAAACTTCATCGTCGCTAATGTCACTCATTTTAGTTGATTTTTTTGTACAGTTTTTAGGTTATGTTAATTATATTAAGCAATAAAACGTGAAAAACTAGAATGGCGCGAAGCACGCAAATAAAACAAAGAAACCAAGAAGGTTCCAAATTTAAATTTTTTCACAATTTAAAAAGTTCTTATCATAAATTTGGCACCATAGAGGTTACATTAAATAGGTTTAATGACGTTTTGAATTTACAATTATATTGAGTACTCATTATATGTGATGTTCTAAATTCAAATCTACTTTGCCGCTCAAGCGAATAAAATAGAATTTTCCAGCCAGATTTCGAAGCGCAAAATTACACTTTCCGAGGTGGTGGGATGAAAAGGCTATTATATAACACTTAAAAACCTATCCTGTGCCTATCTTTTACGCTGTATAAATATATTACATATGCTAACATAACTGTAGCCTACACAAACACATGCGAAAAATAATTAACTATGATAAGCGCGAACTTACATTTTAAAGGTGAATGTACTTATATAATGTGCTAGCCGCGTACACTCTGTGGAACAGAGTGTTTGCCAGTCTTACATGTAATTTTTATATGTCCATTTAGTTAAATCTCTTCGTTACCCACAGATGAACCACATTCGACGGTGTTCGGCTCGGTGACGGAGGGCGTGTTCGAGGGAAAGATAGTCGCTCACGACGGCTCTTACTTCGTTGAACACGCTCGCCGCTACTTTCCGCCGAATGGTACGCGCACGCGCATACACTCAGTCATCTACCGCGAGGGCGATGTTAGCGACCCCTACGCCCACCGGAGACACGGTAAGCGAACTGACAAATAAAATGTGTACCTTAATTTGGTTAATTTTCTCGATTTGATGCTACTGCTAATGCGAGCTCATTTGCATAACGTCTACCGATCACAACTTTTCTTTTAACAAAAACCGCTTTATTTTAAATATTGCTTTAAAGTTTGATATCCTTGTATAATTATGCAAAGTATCTTACGAAATGCTCTAGTACCCTAATTGTAAAGGCAATGAACTGCTTTAAAAATAGTACTATATATATAATTATGGTGCGGTGTTAAAATTATAATAAATATAAAATCCCAATTACTCTCTACTCGATTCCATGGAATATGCAAACTACGTACTGTGCCTTACTTACCCATTGTCAATGATTTAAATAATTAAAATAATATTATTTATTTTAATTATAATATAGTTATAATTAAAATAAATAAATTTTTATTTATTTTAAAAATTTATTTATTTTTAAAGTAAATAAATTTTTTTTTTATTTATTTAATTGTTGTCAAATATATGACAAATTGTCATATATTTGACAACAACCATGACTAAGATGATGGTTGTCAAATATATGACAACCATCATCTTAGTCATCCTGCGATCACGGCTCCTGTAAAGGAGTCGAAACGTCAGGATTAAATATAAAATAAAATAAAAAATGCGCAATAATCCGTAAAAAAGTGTTTTATTCTGATGTGTAATGTGCGCGGAAGTGTAAGAACTAAATAAAATAATATTACTGTAAAATGAAGCTAAACAGCTACAAACATCTGATGACATGTCTTAACTTCAAAAGCTATCCACACATATCAGCCGAGCTCTGTTTTGCAGACAAAAATTCATTCACAATTGTAAGTCTCTCGCAGAATGCCTTCTTCTCCAAAGTTCCCTTTCACACGCTGTCTAAATAAACGCGTCATCGACATTCTTAAATAATGTTCCATTTCCATGATTGATCGTAAAAAGGCAAGAGCCAAATATAAAATGTTGGGCTTTTAAGAATATTCATTTGTTATTGTAAACATATAAGTTAATTAAATTTATCTTTTTAATACGTGTATGGATAAAATATCTCTTTTACATTTTATTTTTCAAAAAAGTTAACTATTATTTTCAAAACAACGTTCAAGATTTCTTTATTTGATCATTTTAATGCTTAGTTACCATCAGTGCCGGATTTACCATAGAAGCTGAAAAAGCTGAAGCTTAGGACGGCAAAATTGGTCCAGAGAATTGGTACAGAAAAAAAGGAAGGTGTGGCGGGGCAGCAATTCTTTAGCCCATAGCAGGCTATACCTATCTTCCTTAGCCCGCCACACCTTATAAGTAGTGCAGTAAAAACAAAGCTTTACTTTTCTTTGCTTAAAAATATTCCCAAAAAGTTATAAAAATAATCTTGAAACTATATTATTTAATTAAGAAGGAATTAACGTTATTGTGAACAGTGCATCTAATTTTAAGAGGTCAGTAGGGGCGGCAAATTTTTTAGCTTTGGGGCGGCAAATATGTACACCCAGCACTGGTTACCATCGCGACATTTCGCGAAAGGGAATTTATGCGAGAGGTGTCATTTTGCAAACTTCACTGTTGTGTATTCACACAATCCGTTGGATAAATATTTTTATGTATTAAAAATCTTTTTAACTTGCTGTCATTTAAGTCATAACTACTGTGGGTGAAGACTAGTGCCTTTTAAATCCTAATCTTAAGGGCTGAACTCATTTTACCAGAGCTCGCGAGACTGGCTTAAATTTATCCCGAGTAGTGTTGCCGTTATATCGATTGATAAAATAAAAAGTCTAGTACTCCATCGATTTTATTATTTATAATATTGGAGGCGTGGTTCACGTAAATACTATTTATCTACTCTGATACTATAATACAAAGATTCTAAAACTGAAAACAAAATGCTTATGACAAACATTACGTACAGGCCAAAAATAATAAAAAAAAAAGTTTAATTACGATACAGGTCTTGTATGGACACCTGTATCATAATATAACTTTTTAATCATAACGATACACCTATACAACCTCCAGCTGGACCAAGGAGGTTGAACCTCTACTTTAAAAAGGTTTCAATGAACGAGTCCGCGACGACGCAACACGCATTCACAATCGATGTTTGCACCTTGGCGCCAACATTTGACATTTAAAAAATCTTTTCAATATTTAAACAAAGTTTGGTTTTGTTTGCAACATTGTTTTACGTAATATAGTATGAGAGTAGATAAAGTAGTGTATGACACTGTACATAACTTGGTCTTATAACACTCGTGTGATACTATAAAAAAACTCGCCTACGGCTCGTTTTTTTAAAACACACTCATGTTATAAGAACCCTTATTATGCAACAGTATCATAAACTACTATAACATTTAGCAAAAGTATCGATAATAAGTGTTCTATCGATGTATCGATATTATCAAGGTAATCTTGGCAATAAATATATAGACGTTGACGTCTTAGATATTAATAATAAAATACACGGAGGAACATTTTATTTTATTATCCTTTATCTTGTGACCATAATATTGACTACTATACCTTCAAACTAAACAATATAATTGAAAACCTACGCTCTATATTGGTCTGCTATAGATTAAATATCCTACTGCTATCGATACTTTACTATCGATCGGCAACAGTTCTCTTAAAACAAGAAACCTCGACTCAAAGAATCAGTCAAGTTTTTAAAAGAAACTTGATACTTTTAATGAACCTGAGTCAATTTGTAATGCAAACAAACAAAGGTATAACTTAAAGCGCCAACATCTTCCAAATACTATCTTAAAACGTAAGGGCCCGACTCAACCAAAGCGGAGACGAGAGGAAAGATATGTTTTAAACAACCAGTAGGATTTCATAATTTAAACATGTCATCTCCGCTTAGTATCAGTGTATATGATGAATAGAGAGGAGCATATTCTCCTAACAGAAACAGTCAGACCTTAGACCAGCAGCTTTTAGGCTCCTGAGGTACATCCAGCGACAACCTCAGCTTGACTCTTGTTCCTTTGTAAATGAATTATTTGAGTAGTTTCATACCAAAATTGTAGTTAAGTAAAAAGTATTATAAGAACTTTGAGCCTGATTTTGTTAGCAAGAAGACCGCTTGCATGCTTAATTAGATTTAATAAATCCTTATTTTTTTTTATTTTAAATATTTACCCACAAAGCATTTGGGAAATCCGTATTATTCAAGCATATAGCGTATAACAGCTTACTAAAGGGTAAAGTAAATAAAAATAGTTAAATAGTGTTATCAGTTAGAAAATTTGTACAAATATACAAAGTACAATATACAAATTGCGCGTTGTATAATCAAGCCACTGAACTCAATTTCAAAACGTTTTGAACACTGGTTTTGTTTCCATTTAGGACCTTCTAGTTACTCATAAAAATATCCACGTACATACTATTACATCGATAAAACAACGCAAACAAAACATTTGTATATATTTATTTAATTACTAGCGGCCCGTCCTGGCTTCGCACGGGTGCACAAAATTCTTTAAATTTTTTCTATTATTAAATATTTTTCCGTTAGCGCCATCTAGCGTCCGGTAGACGAACTACTTGCGGTTAACATGTTGCTATGGTAACGTTATTGATACAATGGAAAAAGAGCGGACAGACAAGCACACAAACCACTGTGATCTTAAATTATAGATTAAGAAAGTTTTGTGAAAAGGAGTTTTTCTGTATTAGGTCCTTAGTCCTTACATATAAAATTGGCGTTTTGTCGTACTGGCCACTTTTGTTAAGAAAATATAACATATCTCCACTTTGGTCAAGAATTCAAAATTCATGTTTATGAATACAGCTGGTACATTTGATATGAGTTTTGGAAACATTAATTCATTTGTTTTTTCCTGATTAGATTTTTCTTTGGCGTCGCTCATATCGCACAATGGAAAATATAAAATATCACTATATTTACGAGTACGGGTATTACCATGGCATCAGTGCTGCAGAATCAGCTCGAAGCATTGACGATGTGTATGGCAGTTCTATCGCATAATAAATCACGGTACGTTTTTGGTTCCAACGTTTTTGTTCTGAAAATTTCCACCTTTAGAACAAGCCCCGTGGACGGCTGGAGACCAAAGTACTCGTAGATAATGAAGAATTAGAGGCTATTGTGGAAGCGGATCCATCGCAAACCACTTCAGAGTTAGCTGCAGGCTTAAGTGTGAGTGATAAAATTGTTTTAATTCACTTGGAGCAAATCGGGAAAGCAAAAAAGCTTAAAAGGTACCACATGAATTGAGTGAATCACATTACCAGCAAACAGGCGTCGACTGCTGCGTTACATTGCTCAACCGACAGAATAATGAATTTATTTTTAATCGGATCATTACATGTGATAAAAAGTGAATCCTGTACGATAATCGGCATCGCTCGTCGCAATGGCGAACCCTGTAGAATTAGCCAAACACTGCCCGAAGCGAAAATTGACTCAGAAAGAGTTACTTGTGAGTGTTTGGTGAACTAGTGCCGTCAACAATTGCAAACCATTATGGTAGAAATAACTGCTAAACAACCAAGGCTGGTCAATCGCTCTAAGCCACTGCTGCTTCAGAGCAACGTTAGACCACACACACTGCACAACAGACTGCCGCTGTACTAGAGGAGCTACGAATGTCTGCGACATTCACTGTACTTCCCGTACCTTGCTGAAACAGATTAAATTTATTTTCGGAATTTGGATAATGGATAGAAGGATGACCAAGGAAAAAATTCAACTCAGATGTGGCAGTCCATACCGCTTTCAGAGAGTATATTGATTCTCGCCCCCGTGGTTGTTTAAGTAAAGGGATCAATGAACTACCTATGAGATGGCAAAAGTGCATAGATAACAATGGTGCATACTTTGATTAATATATTTTACAAATATATTTTACAAAAAAAAATCCACTTATATTCCTCCCATACAAAACGCCAATTTTATAAATAAGGATCTAATATTTAAAAAAATATATTATTTGCAAGTAAAAGTACTATCGTTCGAATTCCGCCCCACATTTTTGAGAGCTAAATTGGATTATCGTTTCTCATTGAAAAATCGATCTGCGTCGGGAAATATTTCGTGCGATGTTTGTTTAAATTTCAAATTTGACCTAAAACCGGACAAATCGTTTGATCGGTTTTCAAATGCTTTTAGTAACAAATTACATAATTTATTAACGTTCTTTTCAAGCTCAGAAACGGCGCTTTAATATAGCGATAATGTTGCTAGCGATGGAATCTAATTATTGCTGAGAAACTGACTTAGCGCCTTATCTTATGAGTACTTTGAGAAAATAAGAACTCTACTCGCCGTTTGCTATACAAAGGGCGGAGCCTGTGATTAGTAGATAAACTTTATAAAACAATGCCGGTGCAAGACATCCCTAGGACTTTTGTGAAATATTAAACGTAAACTTCTCTAGCAAGGTTTTAAAAACCAACTACACGTCCAGATAAAAATAATCTTTTTTGAATTTTATTTGATCAACCAGTACATGTGCGGAATACTGTTTCTTGGATTTGTCCATTTGGCTTATACATAATTATTCATACGTATTATATATTCAGATAATCTATAATATTTACAATTAGCTCTGGATTTCTCTCAATAAATCAATGAGTTATACTCAGAAGAAAAACACTTTTGACTATTATTGTTGTTTTTTTAATATTTATGTTGGAGTAGAAGTTATCACGTCCATGATAATTATGGTATTAAAAATTAACTGAATCTACAATAATTGTTTCAAAATCAAAGGATCTACTCGTTTATAATTTCAGATAATGAAAATAATTTGTTTTATATTTTATAAAATCCTTTTATGTGACCTAAGTTGTCTTTAGATCTATACTGCATCCTAACTGCTCATAGATAATATAAACGTAAGCCGATAATAAACATTGTAAAATTATGGAACTTTTACATACGATTATTTTCTTCAAATAATTTTAATTAAATGATTATAAAATGCTTATGACCTATTACGCTAGACGTGAGTCATCATAATAGTATATAAAACAGAAAATACACAGTACAAATATAAAATACACATAGTAAGTTCAATTATTAAATAAGAAAGATACCCTACTATACTCATCTTATTATTGTGTATATGCAATAGAAAATCAGTGTGCATTTTTCGCTTCATTTGAAATAGGTAGATACGAATGCTAACTCGCTCGATCCATTTCTCTGATTGCTCCTAATCAATTTCAGAATCACGTGCCGGTTGCAGAAATAAATTATTGTTGTACATCTGTGCAAGCAACCAGGTTACTCGACTTAATCTAATTGTGATGTGCGATTAAATTTCCTCCTCGACATCTAATAATAAAATTATCTTATGCACATATCATTTGTGTTTGTATCGTATGTCATTGGCGGGGTAGATGGGAGATAGTCTAGGTGGCAGTTTCACCACGGCATGTCGCACGGCAAATGGATTGCATCGCAAGGTTATTGAATAAACTTTAACCCCATTCGCTTCGTGCGCTGCACTGTCATCGGCTGATTGCAACACTTTTCCATTGGAAAATTCGCGCTATTTTATTTCGTACAACTCCGACCACTTGTCATAAATTCATTACTACCCGTGTTCCGCCTGTCAGTATTATTTCATTCCCCACCTCTGAATCCTTTCAACTTGCGTTGTTTACGACCCGATGGGCCGTCTAGAGCGGAATTTGGCGCGCAACGCGATGTCATCAAAACCGTCCAATCCACGTTACATATTCATTCGCTCGTAGGCCGGGTTGGAATGGTAATTTCGCGTCAACAACACACCCCCGCCCGGCAAGTTTGCATTTTTTCCGTTTCAGCTGCACTGTGGATGCAATTTCTCCATGCACGACTGTGGCACAACGAGCCACCTAAATATACGACTTCTGAATTGCATAAATGTAATTTTCTATATTTGCCTTTTAAGTTAGATTTTTAGAAACAAGTATAGTCACGCTTTCAAAATAACTGAACAATAAGAAAACATCGAATGTTACGAGATCCATTCTATCTCTGATATTTTATAGCGGCTTAATCACTGAACCGATTATGCTAGATTTAAGTGTGGCAAAGTTTAAATAATATATAAAGGTTTTGTGTATAATTACGGCTCTTTGCCGCGTCGCATAGGTCTCTGGCCGGGCGGCCGACTCCTTCACTAATATTATATAAAATATGTAAGTGCTCAAAAATATTGTTTTCTTCACTTCCTTTTAACGGGCTGCGTAAAAGTATTTTTTTTACTCTGCCGATGCCCTTTAGACTAATAAATATTAATACAAATTTCATATCATCAGTAAATAACGCCATATTGCTACTAGCATTACACTGGTTTCGTGTTGTATAAAATTGCGTTTGATCGAGAAGAAATAAATAGGTAAGCTCTGAGTAAACAGGAAGGGTCGCGTTTGTAGCTACATTTGTTTTCATTACGAGTTATTGAACAGTGCGGGGGTGTGTCCCTCTACGAGCCTTTATTTGAATATTAAATAACGTATATAAATACCAATATAAAAGAAAAATTCAGTGATACTACTTTGTGTAACTGTGTACTATTTCGTGCATATGTAAAATGAAAAGATGAAAAATAAACCATATACATATTTCACGAGAATCGTGAAACTTTAATTCACATTATATCGTGAGTTCGTAAAGTAATTGTTCAGAGATGGACATAATTAAAATTTGATGTGCTGCTTAATATCATGATTAGTTAAATATTTCACTTAATAAGGAAAACAATAAAAAGGATTGACGATTGAAGCCGGAACTATTTTCTTACGTTAGATCAACACTTCTATTATTAAAATTTTGAACGTATGGAACGTATGAGATGGTTTTTAAAGTTCCTAATAGAAATCTTCAGGGCGACATTGAGAAGCGCTCAATTAAGATATTAATTTATGGATAGATTGGACTGTCTATTTTTTCCGTTCTCGGATTTGAAATGCACGATGTAAAAAACTTTATTGACACTGTGCTTCGTGAAACAGCCTGCCATAAACATGTTTTGACTAATTTATTGTTATTTAATTATAATATGTATTCCCGTTAGCATATTATAACGTTAATTTATTTATTTTAATAGCGAGAACGGTAAATTTTAATTATTTTGTTAAGTAAAAAGCAAATAATAGTTTAAAATTATAAAAATGCTATATATATGTTTAGCTGGATAATAAAACACACATTCCCTTTATTTTTGCCATCATGTTTTATTGGAGCGGAACTCCCATAGATCAGCTTCAATGACGCAATGTCTGTTACGCCATTACTTCCCGAGTTCTTAACTGATTTTAATAATTTTTGGAATCGAATCAAAAGGTTTAGGACTAGATAGTGATCGTCACCCGAATTTTGAAATTCGCAGAAACAAAAAAGTTATGACCAAAACACATTGGCTTCATGGGATTTCCCATTGAAACAAAAAGCGAGCGCTCATTGAAAGTTTTCATTCTTATGGAATTTTAAAATTCACTCAATATTTTTTTTAGTATTACGCTCCACTCCATTATATATAATACTTATTTTTTTCGAACGAATGAATACATATTTCTTCGTAACGAAAAATTTACATTCTTAATTCCGTAGTATGAAAGGATATTGAAAAGGTTAATTAAATTCGGTACTATTTATAGTGCATGTGGTTTGTGTGTTGCTCATGTTTCGATGTCAATAACTGTCTCTATACTTTTCTTTCTTGACTATCTTTTATAATAATTAATAAAGTTAAATAACGAAAGTCAGGTTAATATGTTAAAGGTATAAGAATTATTTAGTACATTACTGTTTAAATGTTGTTATTTCCCGTTCATGATCCTTAAGCAGAAGTTTACAAAATACGTAAGCTCGCGTTTCGTTATGTAATTAAGTATTGCAAATTATGTATATGTACAATTATTTTATTTGAGCGTATCACGTCACACGTGTATCTTGATACCATCTGGTTTCTCAGCGTATGAACTCAAAAACTCCGTAATAGACATGTTTAATATCCTAAAAAATCGTTGAGAGCTTGAACTATAGTGGAGTAAAAGTAAAGAGAAAAATAAAATGACGTCGTTAGCGGTTGTTTACTCAGCAAGAAGTCCACATCTGAGCGAGACTGCTCCGATAAAACCCGTATGTTCTATACATACAATAGCTAAATACTTCATAAAGTTTACTGTCGACTCGATTCCTGCTCAGTGACATTTACAGGGATATTTGATACAGTATTATGTATTAAATTGGTTTCCACTAAATCTGACTGATATTGCAAATATTTGCATATATCAAGCTCATGAATTTTTTCCTATCATTCTTGGAAAAAATTACAAACCAAACTCTGCAGAAAAAAGTCAACAAATAACACAAAAAACTAGTTTTTGACTGGTAAAAGTTAATATGTACATACAAACCGTTATCGTAACGACGTATATATATTCCAGGTTTAAAAAATGCCCACCCACCTACCAGATAAATTGCTTCTTAAATAAATCGTGAATTATTCGTTACCCCTCGTTTTTGTGATCAAATTCCCTTACGCAATGTTATTTTCAAATCGAATTTGTCTAGATCAAATAAAATTGCTCTCATGTCGCATCATTTTGAAGGTTTCTTGTTGCGTGTGTGTTATTTAATTTATATTTTTATTGTAAAGCATTACTTAATCTAACTTACAGGTCTGCTTGAGACACCCAAAAATTAAATATAATGAAAGCACAATTCAAAGGAACGTTTTAAAAAAGAAAAATCCGTTCAAATTCTCTATTATCTCATTATTGACCGTAACAATGCGCGGGCCAAGTGCGGATTGGTTGGTGCAGATACAGCCGGGATCAACAGCTTGACGTGCCTTCTGAAGCACGTATTAACGCGAGATATTAAATATATTATCTATACCTCCTCTGATTAAAAACTTCTTCAATCAATATCATATTATTAAAGGCCTGTTATAAACGCTTGGCAGGATCTCATTACTGTGCAGCGAACTATGCAGGATGTTTTTAGGTTGGCGACAAGTTGATAATTAAAACGATATTTCATTTTGACAGAGCTCTGGACTTGCCCTCTACTCGTCCTTTGCGTTCTATAGATAAAACATATCAAGCTCAACAACAACCAGTATGTCAGTTCCGATTGAATTGGGCTGCGCTTTAAAAATTTTTTTTAATGTTTATATGCAACGTGGATAACAGTTATTTATTAGCAATAAGAATTATTTATTATCCATAAAATAAAATATTTACCTGCCGTTACGAAAATATCAGTAGTTGTATCAAATAAATACAATGTTACCTGACAGACGTTTTCCTCCACAAATCAACGTGACACAGGACACGTGTCGGATTAAGGAAAAAGGACGAAATTAATGTTTTCACACTCTGCAGTATTATATAATACTAACTGAACCGGCCACGCGTTGCTGTGCCGACTGCAGCGTCATCTGCCGGACTGATTTGTGAATCTAAACCATTCTCAGATCCCCTTGAACACACACAAAAAAATTCATTCAAATCGGTCCAGCCGTTTAGGAGGAGTTCAGTGACATACACACTCACAGAAGAATTATATATATATAAAGATATAGCATTTAATATGCTTAGACATTTATGTTTTTATTTTTGCATCACGGTTTTGTATAGGTAAGCCTTATGTTGTCTGAGCACAGTTTATAATGTAGCAAATTGTGTGTAGGCCAACAGATGAGATGTGGTGAACGTCAGCCGGTAATTTCCGTTATCTTGTGGTCGCCGGTCGCACAGGAGTGGAGCTTCGTTAAAATGCAGCGCAACGGATGCGAATCGCACCAATGTTCTCGCACGACACACGGGGTAAACTCCGCCCCTGCCATTCAGCATTTTAATTTTAGAATCCCCCATTTCGTTTCCATTGTGCTCTCATACGCCATTATACTTTCGATATTGTTCCCTATCTCATATTCAGTAATTGCATTATTGCGGACACAAGTGTATACTTTTACTTTATATGTGCAACGAACTATGCAGGATTTTATTGAAATTTACTTATTATGGAAAAGTTTTCTAATATGTGAGGTTTTTTTTTTATGTTGGTACTCGTTACTTACTGTCGCAACATTAGTATGAATCAGCAAGGCTTGTAAATATAATATTTAAATATATGTTTTTTACTTTTACATTTAACGTGAACCATCAAAAACAAAAAAAATGAGTCGACGTTGGCTGCTTATACAAACTGGAGCGTTGCACTCCACTACATTTCTTTACACTCGACTTGTTAATTCTGACAGAACTTGAAATCTGTCATGAATATTTTTAAATATTTTCTATATTACGAGTAATATTGTACTCTCCTCAATTTTTTGGAATTTTCTATTTAGATTTGAAATATATTTTATTCGTTACACTTACGATATTCATCAAACGACGTCATTGTTTGATATATATTTTCCCATCTTCTATATTATCATATTGTCTCAATCGCAACCGAATCAATGTTATAACAGATTTGCTTAACCCGTCTCAAAGAAAAAGTATACATAATTAATTCTTTATTCAGAATATAGATGCGGATTATAAATCTCGCTAAATCGACTCATTGTATTCTAATCACGTTTCATTTTATTTAGTATTGTATTATACTAGTGGATCATAGCAATCCTGGTAATACGTGATAGTGAATCTTAAAACACACAGCTGTTGATTGATCAATAATATTATACAAAGATCGGGAAGTCCACAGGATATTTACATATATAACATTGATGTTCATCGGATCTTATACAACGTAAAACATTATTTAAATATACGGATACGCTTTGAATTTTGTGTCATTACATAAATCGAATAGATAATCCAATTGGAAGGTTAAAGAATCTTCCCAATACGTGCGTGCTCTAATATTGATAAGGATTTAATATTCTATTCAGCTCCATAAACGCCACATGACCTCATAAAAGAAAATCATAAACAGGCAGTTCTAAGAAATAAAATACCGAATATACTTCTCGTGCAAGTTATCAATATTTTTAAGAGCTCTGACAATATTTTACTGGTTCTCAAAGTAAACATATGCCTAGGTCAATCACGACGACCCTTTACTATAATATATCATGTGTTAGGATTTATAATTTTTCTCCTACAGAATTCCTCAAGTCTTTGACTTGCAAACGAGGTCGCGTGCTTCTGATTAACTTCCTGCCATATGGTTATAAAGTTTAGCAAAAAGATGCCCTATTGAGCTAAATAGGTACCTTAGCAAACTTTTTCTCATCTCGGTGTAATAGCAACTCGCTATTAACAAGCCTGGAGAAATAAGGGGTCCTATTTTCCTTTTCCACCTTCCCATAAAGTTAGCCTTTTGAATTCCAAATAGCTTTGTGTGCTGACCGTAAGGTTAAGCTATCTGGTCCCATGATATTATTTTGCGGTTTTCCATGCGTTCACTGACAAAGGATACTGTTGTCTTTTGTTTTATTCCTTCTATACAATTTTAATGAACTCTGTTATATTTTATTCCTTTATATTTATTCGTTGGTGAATTTTAATTTTGAAAAATTTTATTTACTTCTTTTGGTCATTTAAACAAATTTAAAAGAGCAAAGAATATGACTGTAAATAATTTATTTCATCTAACAATGTTTGTCAATGAAAAAATATTCATCGAATATAATAATATATGAATTTATATTATATAAGATTTTATTTAATTCTTACCCTGTAAAAAATATTTATTATTACGAATACCTGATATACATCGACTAGAAAAGTTATATATTTGCTTTTGTGTTACTGTATTAATGACATACAAGTACATGGCAAAATGCAATTTTATTATTGACGAATAAAATCTTAATTGAATGCAACAATATTCTTTGACACTTTTTTTAAATACCTACCCATATAATCCCGAATATGGCAGATGCGATATCGTCCACAAATCATAGCTTTTTAGTTTTTTCATTAAATGCACAGGTTCTGAATTTTGCGAAAAGTACAGTTTGGTACTCTTTAGTAATTTTACTTTCAAAATAAATACATTTAGAGATAAAAAAACTTAGAAATTCAATCTTTTGATAATAAAAAACACTACACTCTTTACTTTTAACCTTGTTGGGGTAATAATTTTTTCCGGCTTGACGGACTGTATGCTAGTTCGGAGACTCCCTCATGGGAGATACCGTCCAACTAGAAAACCACTATGGAGGCTCGCTACTCTCTGCTTGAGGTCCATTTAAGGATCTCGCCGTCCCAAAACCCGGTATCGTTGTTAAGGTCATCTGCGACCAACATCAATTAAATATAAAAAAATAAATAAAAAAGAGGTAATAATTTACCTCTTAATGACACATCACTTAACTATCATAATACATTTTTTTCCACTTTTCAATATATTTTTAATCGCTTTTTCTTTTCCTTTTATATAATTCTTAAATAAAATATTTAATATTAGTCCAGTCATTACGTCGGAAAAATCGGGAAATAAATGAAAATGAACCGAGAAAGACAAATTTTGGATATTACGTGGGGGATGGCAAGAAAAGCTTAAGTTCAAATTGTCGACCAAAATAACCTTGTGCAATTTCCGCCATCTTGAAAAAACCCTTAAATTCAGTTTTTTCATCATAACTCGGTTCCCCGTTGAGATACGAAAATTTTTATAGAATACTTTTTTGTTGCTCTTCTTGCGATCTACAATTAAGGTCCCATGCATTTTTCACGTATCGATCGTCGTTTTCGAGATATCGATCAATATTTTTTTTTCGCTATTTACTTTTTTCTGGTGAAAGATATCGAAAAATGTTTGAAATAAAACTTGTAGAGCGTGTCCAGACCTACAAATTCGTTTTTTTATTTTTCATTTCCGACAAAAATTACGACCTCCAGCGCGCCACAAAGTCGGCCCCAGCGCGCCCGACGCGTCTCCATGGCGCGTCATGGCGTCTCGCCATGGAGCACGTGACTATGCGACCGTTAGAGTTTGGGCGTGGCTCAGGTATAAAAGACCCTTTTTTCGTGTTCGTGCCGGAACATCTGCTCCTTATTCGTAGTATTCCAGTCAGTTGTCTCGAGTCTTTTGAAGCGAACATACGTGTTTGAAAAATTGAGTGAAAATGGGTGATTGTTTCATTTGCAAAAAACCTCTAATTGACGATGTTTATGTGGCTAAAAAGAGAGCTGTTCAGACTCTCTTAGCGGCGAGTGTGAAAAGAGGACATGTGGAGCATCAACAAATGTTAGAAAATATTGACTCAGTGAGTGTTCATAGTTCCTGCTACAAAAAATATGGAAACCAACGGCTAGCGTCGATTGCTTCTCGACGAAGTGAGTCTCCATCGCAAGAACCAGAACCCGAAGAAGAACTGCAGGTCATTCCCACTTTTGATTTTAAAAATCGATGTTTATTTTGTGGAGAAATATTTTGCAACGAATCGAAATTACCAACGCATAGACGGAAAAAAATTCATTCCGTGGTAGAAATATCAATGAATGAAAAAATTATGGGATACCTGTCTGGACGTGACGATGAATTTGCCACTTCAATCATCGAGCGTATCCGAGATATACCTGATCTCGTCGCAGTTGGAGCTCGATACCATCGAACATGTATTTCTCATGTATATCATGCACTACCAGACGAGGAGAATAAGAAAGGACGACCTACGGGGGACAAAGTAGACGAGGCAATGGAGGGAATTTACTCCTTTCTGAAAGAAAATTCCGACGAATGTCAATTTTCTATTAGCGAGTTGATGAACCAAATAAATGGAGATTTCGTTCCTCACATCAGAACGGTTAAAAAACATTTGCAAAAGAAGTATGGAGACGACATTCTCATAATCAAGAAACAAAAACGTGATTGCGTGGTGTGCTTTCGAAATACCGGTTTCAAAATACTCTCGGATAAATGGTACGAAGAAAAAAAAAAGGATTATCACGAAGAAAGATTAAGAGTTATTCGCGAAGCTGCTGCGATAATCCGTGAGGACATTAGAGGTGTCGTTTACGATAAAAACAATTATCCCCCATCGGATGAATTTGTGAAAGATGTCGAAGCCGCTGTTCCTGAATCTTTGCAAGTTTCACGACTCGAAGAGTCTACGGAGGAGGAACTTGAACAGACAGGACCATCCAAACGACGAAAAATGTGTGAAAAAAATTACCACTTGTAATCATTATGTTTGCTGCATAAAAATTATTTCATCAATAAATTTCATGTATTTGATTTCTAATTTGGCTGGTTTATGATTTTTTTTTGTATTGCAATAATTCCCTGAACCATTTTCCATCCATTTTGACGCGTGGATACAACCGAGCGAGCGGCTAAATGAAAACCGGGCACAGTTTCACTGACTTTGTGGCGCGCTAGAGGTCGTAATTTTTGTCGGAAATGAAAAATAAAAAAACGAATTTGTAGGTCTGGACACGCTCTACAAGTTTTATTTCAAACATTTTTCGATATCTTTCACCAGAAAAAAGTAAATAGCGAAAAAAAAATTGATCGATATCTCGAAAACGACGATCAATACGTGAAAAATGCATAGGACCTTAATTGTAGATCGCGAGAAGAGCAACAAAAAAGTATTCTATAAAAATTTTCGTATCTCAACGGGGAACCGAGTTATGATGAAAAAACTGAATTTAAGGGTTTTTTCAAGATGGCGGAAATTGCACGAGGTTATTTTGGTCGACAATTTGAACTTAAGCTTTTCTAGCCACCCCCCACGTGATATCCAAAATTTGGCTTTCTCGGTTTTTTTCACTTTTAATTTATAATAATTTATATTTTTATAATGACTGGATTATATTCACTCTTAGGAAGTCCCTATATTGGCCGATGTGAAATTCACACAAACTGGTCATAACCTCATTGTGTGTTACGTTATATCGGTGTTTTGAATTTATTTAATTCGTCTGATGAAAATATGACTTAAGGTTTTTTTTAAAATCGAAAGCACATAACAAAATTTGCGAATAATGCAATATAAAATAATGAAAATATGACATGGTTTTAATTTGACATTCATTATCTCAGCTACGTACCTATAGGTAATTCGATGCAAAGAGACGCAAATATTAGTCTAGTAAATAATGTAGGTAATAATGTTATTTAATAGATTTAATTATGATTGTAGAAAACTCCTAAAATGGATTAATTTTAAATTAATATTTTTTATATCACACCAATTAGACTAGCCCAAAATAAGCACTCCAAGGCTAGTAGTATCCAGTAACGGATAAACAAAAACATACTCAGGTATAAATGCTCGTATTCCTTCCTTCCGAACTTGAACCCAAGAGCGTCGATGCGAAAGACAGGATCGCTACGCTTCGCACTAACGGTCGTCAACGTCGATTTTGTACAAATAATAATGCGCATATATTTTTAAAATCCAAAATATGGATGAAATCAAGAAAATACTAATATGGATAGAACATAGAAAAGCTTTCAAAAGGAATTTGTCGCCGACATTGTACAAATCTCTGCCACTTTCAATAGGATCGGCTGTATTAATTTTGAAAAATTTTTCTTCGGATTCAAACTGTTTGTATAGTTTTCCTTAGGAGATATATTCTTATACCTATGCAACGCTCATTTAATAAAAAAAATATATATCAATGATAATTAAATCATCTGTCTAATTAAACGGGAACTATATAGGTTTTCCATCTTTACAAGGTAATGCGCAAAAGGCTAGAGACTTGCGGACTTTGAGCTGTTTCTACTAAATGCACATAAGATTATAATGTATTCTGCTCAGCCTTAAATGCAAAATGTCTAATAAATGAAACGTCGATAATGCAATACATATTGTTGCAGAATGAATAACATTTTGATGAACTTTCCTGTAGTTATATTAAATCCTAAAAATAGCAAATTACGGCAAGAGAAGAGTGTAAATATAATTTAAATGACGTATGAAGTACAACACAAACAAACAACTGATTCTTTTATTGTTATGTACGGAAAAAGCCATTATACAAAAAATACAACGTAATTGTTTAATTTTTTCTTTTAATTTAAAAAACCCTTTACTAAAATTTGAACGGAATTATTTTGAGGGTAGGTTTTAAATATATAGTGGAAAAAAGATAACTAGTTTCTGGCAATGCTGCGAAAGAGCAAAATAAACATAGCAAATATACTATTCATTTTGTTAAGGCACACTCGTTGCATATCGTAATTTATTTTTACCATGATTTTAATATTTTTTCTACTTTTTGTAACTAGGGCCTAGGCATATAGACTTAATACACCCGTCTTAAACTATTACTAAGACATTTTACATTTAAGGCATTTTGATTGTAATAACAATAACAAATTGGTCTTTGTACTGTTTAGATACAAGTATTGCTTTTGGTCAGTTTTGCATTTTAAGTGGCTTGTATTCATAAAAGTAAGTTTTCTGATTAGAAGAAACTATATTTTTTAACAAATATAAACATAAAACATTATTTCAGTAATTTAAATAATCTGCTTTCTGAAAATTTACCAAAATCGCTCTGAATATTTTTACATACCTACCTACAATAATTTTGTTGTTGACCTCATAATTTGAATTATTATTAACGGAACTTTTAAAGCAACTTTTATTAAGATTAAAGTTCAATCCATGACGGGAACAGTAATTCGATCACTTATACATATTATAACTTATTCACTTTGGCCTTCTCACAAATACAATTAGTAATACTTTTTGCAATCATGATTTTATACATAAAGATAATTTTACGAATCAATAAAAATAGCACTTTGGTGTTGGGTGGCACAAAATGTTCTCACTTATACGAGACAACGATGATGAGTAAAATTTCAAGTTCACTATGTTCCACTACCTTCAAAAATAATCACTTCACGTCATATATTAACGATAAGGTCATAAGAAACAAACTCAATAAAATTTTCTCAAAATTATTTTCTTAAAGTTAATTATATTATTTTTTATTTTATATATGGTTATTATTTTATATATGTTTATTATTTTATATATGTTTATTATTTTATTATACATGATGTCAGTATGTATGTTTATGTAGTCTATAGCATTTTCTATTAACCTTTTCAATGCACCTCCAATACGCTATCAGTTTCTAAATCTCCGGTTGACTGGTAGAGAATGCCTAATGGCATTAAGTCCGCCATTTGTACATATTTTGTGTGCAACAAAGTTTCAATAAATAAATAAATATATTTTCCCTCAGGTCACGTGGGTGGTTGCGGCATCACCGACGAGGTGGTGCAGTGGATGGAACGCATACAAAATTCGGGCGTGGACGACGATCCACCTACTACGGCAGCGGTTCTTCCTCCCTCGACGGCAACGCACGCACATGCCGCTGCCCCACCACATCCGAACAGCTTAAGAGAAGACCCGCCCAGGTTTGTACTACTCTTCTAATAAATCATAAGGTACGTACAGTGGATAAAGCATTACACTCGGAGGCAACAAAGCATTCATCAAGTCATTGCAAGACTGGTCCTCACCAATCTCAAACGGCTCGTTAGTACAATGCTTTAATGATAATTCCGAACTCAAGAAGACGAAGTTTCGCCCATTACGGCATATGTAGTACCGCCTCCATCAGCTATTATCATAGCCTAACAGCTATATGAAAGGTGTGACCAGGTTTTTATCATATTTTTGACGTTACTATATAAAATACACAAGGATTATTTTTAGATAATGGTTAAGGTTTACCATGGAGTTTTTACTGATGAATAGCCTGTTTTATAAAGGTTCGTACACGTGATTTATAGATATTTCTTTCTAGTGGCTGCCTGTACGATGACCATCGTGAAAAAGATGGCTTCTTGACTGCTTTTGGGAGCAGGGTCACCGGGCGTGTTATTAAATTGTGTATAAAAGCACTCCCATCAATTAAAAGTTAGCAATTTATTTTTGAATATATTTAGGTACTTAATAATAATAAAATATTGTTGTTGTCAAAGAATACAGGATTCGTTTGTTTCAGACACTGGGAGTTCCCCAACAAATACACGAGGGCAGCTAACACAGGCGAACACTCCCGAATGCGACGCGCAGCTCTCGACAACCGTAATACCTGCTCTCTGTATATACAGACGGACCCGCTTATATGGCGGCACGTTAGAGAGGGTTTCCCCGATGTAAGTAACTATTATTTAACTCAAACTATTATTGTATATTTTTTAGGTTAACTCAAAACTGAGTAGACCCGCGGCCTGCGTCTCTATACCAATTCAGTTCAGGCTCAAGTTAATACCTGATAAATAATTGACTAATTTTATCTTTTTCATCTGAAGATATACACCGTTAAATATCCTTTTAAATCCTAAACTTGACGGACCCAATATCTAATGGAACTGTCTTTTTTAATTTAATAAAGATGCAATTTATTAACTTGACAGGAAAGCCAATCTCATGGTATTACCAAATTATTAAAATTAATGCCTTGATTACACCTGTGGCTACGTAAGATTGCTGTTTTCTACCAAATGTAAACAACGTTTACATCTGTTTCGATAGGGGTATAGGCGTTGGTGATTCAAAACATCTTCCATACTTGTAGCTTTGAATGTCCATGCATACAATCGATTATCTTGTTTCAGACGAAACATTCCAGTCCTAATTCGAAACTTTCTTCTCTAAGATCCACATTAAATATTAGTTCAACACTGGCTAAAAGGGTGTGTAGTAAATATTCAAAGACGGACAGGATTCCGAAATGTGAATGTAAAGTGCGTCCTAAAACCTTCTTTAGGAGGTGAAAGCTCCATTATGTTAACTATTATTAGAAAAAGTTGAGTGAAGTTGACTGGGCGAAAACGATGGATCTACGGCTCACCTCACTAGGTTTGATTTGTAAATGGTATTATAGAAAATTTATAGCAGTATCTTACAGACACAGACCTCCTAAAGATTATGACGATATTATATCTTCTGTGTATATGTATATTTACCTAATTTCTTTATTGCATAAAAGTATTCTTAGGATGCTTATAGATACAAACATAGTAAATCGACGATTGATTAAATTTTGAAAACCTTTCAATGACAATAGAACAGCCATCTTTTATTTACTGTATTACGTTGAATAATTCAAGGCTTTTCCCTTTTAATGAGCTACTCTACAGTCAAACATAATCGCAGATAAAAAAGCCAAAAGTAATGAACAAAGGTAATGAACCCGTACCTTCCGCTATCAGGGAGGTTTCCTGTATAAATCAAAACTATTTTTTTTAACAATTTAATTATATTAGGCGTTACTAATCCGCCAGCGAAGGCCAGAAGAGTAGAATTCAACCCATAAGGTGACTAATCATACTGAAAGTAATGGCGGTACACGTCCTGTAGTGTAGACCAGAAAGTGAGGAGCAGCGTTTTTACTTTAGCTATTTTACTGCGATCTCCATCTCCAAACCGCCTACCAAGCGTAAAAATTTTGAGATAAATACCCGCTCCCATATTTGGGGAAGGCTCTAGAAGTGTAAGTACGATTCCAAATGATATAATGAAACAGAAATTAAAATATTTTATTTCTTTATTTATTATGTCGTACACGTAGCGAACGTACAACGAACTCGCCACCGTTGTTTGCAAGTGATGGTGGCTATGTTTAGTGTTATTAATTGATAGTCAACATTTTAAAAAAATATCTAAAATATATCTTTAGAAATTTTACCTAAAAATAACTACGATGTAAGATTATAATAGGCAATTTAAACAACTAAATAATTTGGTTAATTCAAATTGATAAAAAAACCTGTACTAAGTTTATATATTTTTTATTTTTATATATTTTATGTATTTTTCAATGCGATCTCCTAAGAAAAATAATTATAATAGAAAAATACTAGAAAAAATCGACTCGGGCCACAAGTCTTAGGCGAGAACCGAACCCATCGAGCTACCGATTCTTGTGAACACTCGTTGAAATTTTCTAGTACCTTTCTGATTTTACGCTGTAGGCCAGCGTTGTTTCATCAATGAGAGGAACATCCTCTGGTATTCGAAAGAAACATTTTATTATAATAATTTAGCCACTGCTAAATTCGTCAGAACGCTTGAAGTTGGCATAATAAAAAAGAAGTTTTGAACACTGATTGTATTTCAGTATTTGGCCATTTTTATCGTCTCATTACCACACAAGTTTAATCGTATTCTTGTTATACTAAATATGTATTCCAATGGAATTACAAAGAACATCTTACTGTACAACAATGGTCATATTAGTCATGAGATATTTAATTCGACGTGGGACACATATTTGCTAACTACAATTACTATGAGTCAGCCTGGCAATCCCCATAGGGAGCATAGAAACAGTACGACTGGTTTTGTAATACGGTTTTCCCAACGCATTTCTAGTATTGAACGATTTCAGGACCCCGTTCCGTATAGATGCAATATAATGGGAACGGTGTGAATAGATGCTATTTCATTTGTACCTTCATTGTTACAAAGTTACAAATACTCAGCACTGATTTAGTTCATAGTTTGCATAAATTCTTTTTAGTTCTCGATCGATATTAATTTTCAGGTTATAAAGTTTTCGGTACAATTAATTACTCAGAAGATTATCCTGAGATTGTAAATTGAAATGCTATTTCAACTAGCAACTGTGCAAAAGGAAATGCAGTTTGTTAACATTTAATAAAGTTAATGGTTAGATTTGTAGATGTTTTAAAATACATAATAGGTATTTTGTTGAGTCGCTCGTATCAAACGATCCGATTTCTAATCATGTGATATTTGTATGTTGAACTATTTACACACTGGTTATGTTACGTATTCGTTTGAGGGTTTAATTGGTTAATCAATTGTTAATAAACAGGAGTGAAACCTAATGGTTTCAACTGTGCGTGTTACTGCTGCCTCCCAGAAACGCATATATTCGATGACTGTTGTTCGAAGCTTATGTTAGAACTGATGATACATTAGTTTCTATTATTACATTGTTTAAGTTCAGCTGATAAAAATATCGTTTGACAAACATAATAATAAATAATAAGTTCCTTATTCCATGAAAAGTCTTACAATGGGCTTCTTAATACTAAAATTTCCACATTAGGCTAGGCCTGTATTGTGGGAATCTTAATGTGAGGAATTAGCTATAATAGGTTTCATACGGTGACTACATTACTGATAAATAATCCTATAAGTTTAAGTGTCATCATGAATAATAACTTTGTCTATTTAGACAAAAATCTACAAATAACCGGCTAAATGCGGATCGGACTCGCGCACGAAGGGTTCCGTACAAACCTTTAGTTAAGTAAATTATAAAAGTACCGAACATTGCTCTAACGAAATGAACAAAATTCGTCTTTTCTTTATTTAAATTAAATATTTCAAGCGTCTACCTGTTGCCGTTATCAACATCGAGCAAAAAAACACGTTTGTTGTATGGGAAGCCCCCCTTAAATATTGAATATTTGTTTTACTTTAATTCAATTATTTATTTTTAAAGTTAATATATAACTTAATGTTGTGTGGATATTTCAAGCGTTTATCTGTTGTCGTCATCAATATCGAGGAAAAAAATCACGTTTGTTGTAAGGGAGTCCCCTTAAATATTTATTTTATTCTGTTTTTTTAGTATTTGTTGTTATAGCGGCAATAGAAATACATCATCTATGAAAATTTCAACTGTCTAGCTATCATTTCATGAGATACAGCCTGGTGACAGACGGACGGACGGACAGCGGAGTCTTATTAATAGGGTCCCGTTTTACCCTTTGGATACGGAACCCTAAAAAGAGAAGAAAGAATGCCAAATTATCCGTCCAAATATTCAGAACATTGTTTAACCTTTAAAAAAAAACGTTATCTACATTATCTAATACATGCGAGTATGTCCTCCAAGTCTCGATAGTTTCAGTTAAGAATACTGATTTAAGTTTGATCTTAGCTTTTCGAAAACATAGTCTAATAATATTGTAAAGACTGTTGATTCTGTTGGAAATAAGAGGCTTCATGAAAGGGGAAAAACGCATAGCGAAAGTAGTCCTTTTGGAAAAGGAATTCTGGCCTGTTTTGTGAACATGTGCACTTCTTTTTTATTTAGATATTTAGCGGTCATGTAATTTAAACCCATTGATTATTGAAAATGTGAATCACTGTAGGAACACGACATTAATGGCTGTGATTCATTGGTGCGCAAACTTTTTGATACGTCTACTATATATACAATGAGAGTAGAAACTAATGCTAATTAATAGCTTCTGGCCGAGGTATCCGTGCATTAAACTTTGACTTGAAAAGAAAAATCTGACAGAATTCATAATTCCAATTCTAAGGCGGCCATTACTGGACCGAGACCTCTCCCAAATATCTATATATCTCCCAAATATATATATATGGCACACTGATTAATATATAATATCCACCTGGGTGGTCTATTAGATATTATATTAGATCTAAACAACCTTGACACTAAGTGAAATACAAAATTTTTCAATACATTTAATTGCAATAATACGAAAAATCATATTCTTAAACATAATAAACTAAATAAACTAATATAATAATAGCCAACTGTATCGTTATAGTTATTTGTTTCTATTGCAGTGCAGCACAACCAAAGCTGGAGTTATTCTTGTAGGTTTTGTGTTTAACATATTGGTATCCGCCATTTAACAAAAGTATTCTATCATTCGGTTGAATATAAACTAACTATTTCCTTTCGTCACCGATCACATTTTAGTTTCATGCCATAATATATTAAAAGAATTGAAATGTGATAGGGTATTTGACAGGTTTTACGAAAATATCTCAAAAAGTTCGTTATAGTATAAAGCATTTGCCGTTTGATAATGTTAATTTCTCTATTTTCTATAAAACTCACCTCGTCTAAATTTAAATTAACATAAAACACTAAAGATACTTTCATGCGGGTTACTTGATCGGGTCACCTGCTTCTAAGCAAACCTTAAACGTCACTCCGACATTCCGCCAATTCCGTGCATTTTCAATCACGTAGTCGAACATGAGATTTTAATTATTTAATTAATGCTTTTTTATAAAAATCATATATTTTTATTTAATTATATGTGAACTAAAATGGATAAAAAAAATTATACTATTAAGTGAATAAGACTTTGATCTATATTTGCATTGTAGTAAAATTTGTATTGTATATTTTTTTCTTTATAAAATAAATTCAAATAGAATGAAAGCAATTGTAAAAAGTTTACCACGACTGAAGGAGTATGGTTAGGAATAGTTACTGACAAACAATTTATTCAGTCGGTCGTCTAGGTAAATTGTTAAGAGCAAATATACCTTAATGACTACCCAGCTGGACCTCAGATGGTTCGATACACATAAAACTGTCTTCTGTTACTTGTTACCCTTTCTTACTAACGGATCACTTATTTTATCAACCTAGGTGGAGGGTAAGGGATTTTATTTCTACCAGACCATCTGCCTTATGTTTTACTGTTCATCGGGTAGATACAGCTATTTTCTCTGCGATGTTTTTATCCACACAGACTATGTCCCAGTTGCGGGGACATAAATGAAATAAGTAACCTTTATTTAATGTTTATAGCATCGAGATCCGACAAAGCAGAGCGAAGTCGACATGAAGACACGCGAAGAGATCCTCTCGTTGATCTCGCATCATGTTACAGCCGTCAACTACATATATCGAGATACCAAATTCGACGGTCATTTGGAACATAGAAACATTAAATTTGAAGTACAGAGGATCAAGGTATGAATTACAATTATAATTGTTTTAATTTTAGCATACCATAAGGCGATTTTTTTATAAGTATACACCTAATGCCATACTACGTATGTACAATTCTGGCTGAGGTGTAATTTTGACATGTTTTAATAATAATATTAAGAAAGTGATTCGGACAACCCGGAACGCTCAATCTAATCTATAATTATCCCTAGTCTCTGTGTTGACCCCAAGTCCCTAGAATACTTAAAAAAACAATTGTATGAGTAAAAAGAAATCAAAATAATAAAAATAATTTATTCACTACCCAACAATTACAGATAAAATAAGAACAATGACACTAGATTTAATCCGGGATTTCATTAAGTAAGTCAAAAGTCGTAAACCCTGAAATTAATTGAAATCTGTATTATCAGGTTCAGTTACCCTCCGATGGTTTAACAATAACAACGCAGTTCTAAATATACGTATACTGTACAAATGTTTACTAAGAAAGTTTTAAAATTAATGGTGATAATCATTGACAAGTTGTGACTTATTAACACTGCTCTGATATTATGAGAAATGCGTGTGACACACTTGTGTGTATATAAGTGTGTGTACTTGCGGTTATTCCCTGAGGGTAAAAAACACGTATTTATAATATGGTACTTATTTTATTGTTATTTTGTTTTCTGCTAGAAGTCAATTATCACAAATATATGTAAATATGCCAGCCTCGTTTATGTTAAAAAACTAAGCGACACTTACTATAATTTTGAGTAGACAAAATTTCAATTATCACGTAAATTTTGTTATATTATTTACTTATTGTGTAATAACTAAAGTCTTGTCCACAGTACATGAAAAGAGGTTTAATAATGATACCCCACAAAAAAATTATAACAGTATTACGTGTGATTAAAATTTATTTTTAAAAGAAATGTATAAATAATATTCTTTCAATGACGAAATCGGCTGTTAGTTGAATTTACGACGTTATTGATCTCATCTTGAGACAGCCGCTCCCAGTGAAATTTCAGTAGGTCCTGGCAGGTGTAATGTAATCGATACACAGTAGGGTCTCTCAATAGACGCCTTTAGAATATATCCCAGGCATTGTCAATTCCAAGTCTAGCGATTGAGCAGGCCACGGCAGAACTTGAATGTTTTCGTTTCGGTCATTCTTGGGTCCTCTTGGCTGTAAAACAATGAGCATTATCATGCATCAGAATGTCATCTGTAAAAATAGAAGATCATGAGTTTGCAGAACTTGTTTGATGTTGATTCATTTAAGTTTATTTAAGAAAACTAGCTTATATGATGAACTGAGCTCATTTAACTCTTCATAATTCTATTCCAAACTATTAAACCGAGGTAGGAATAAACTTTCTGAGTACAACTCAGACGCTTGCTGTTTCCAGGAAGTCGTTAGACTCTCTTCTCCAATTTGGTATAAATTCCATTCAGGACTCGTTCAAAAGTAAAATTTTGTCCCATGTTTTTCGAGCCACGTGACCCCAATTTTTTTCCAATAAATTATTTTAGAAACTATCACAAAAATGTATCGTTTTGCTTAAACTTATTTGATGTGTGTAGTACAGTCGTTTACAACATCATCACGTATCACTTCAATCGGACTTTAACACGAGCTCCCAAAGAAAATGTTACTGCCGATTGTTAATGCTGATTGATTAATAGACCGTATTTTATTGAATTCTGAGGATATTTACTTACGAACTGCGATTATTTTGTTTCATAGGGATCTGTAGAATATATTACAGGCCCACATTGTACAATATTTATCTCAAAAATGACGTAAATAAAAGTTGTGGCAATTGCAATTGCAAACCGACAACAGACTGTTGTGTTTTCCTCTAATTCTATCAAAGTACTTTATCTTTTATTGGACGTTTTTGGTTGTATTAATTTATATTAAAATTGACTCTGGTATTAAAGTAGGGCAGCAATTGATTACAGCTGGTTTCGATTTCAGAATATTTACTGTTAATAAATACAAAGTTTATTAAGTACAAATAAAAGTAGTGACCAATTAAAGTTTATACATTTATTTTTGTAATTGTGTTGTTATCTGTGTAATTAATATGGAACCCCGCTGAGATCGCCTTTTGAACACTGGCTATAAACGTCATGGTCACAGTTTAGTTAATTTAAACTCTGAATTTCCAACTTTTATTAAACTAAAAGTTCTAAAATACTTAATCACAACAATTATTTCTACTCTTACAAAAAGTTATGATCTAGCACATAGTTAAATATATCAAACCCATGACCGTGTCCTGTCTGTCCATGATGAATCATAGAAATATGTCATTAGCCGTTAAATCAACACAGCCTCCAAATTCTTAATAACCTAAGGAAACGAGACAAAACACAATCGGAATAAATGCTCTTTCTTGTTTTGAAAACAAGTATGGCGTTATATACAGGAATGCAATCCACAGATGATCAGTATAAAAGACTTGTCATTAAATTACCTTGAATGTATTGACATACCCGAGTTCCGATTCTCCGAAGACATGAAAACAAGCGTGTGCTTGCCAAGGAGTAAATAAACTTTGAAACAGAAAAACTATTAAGCTATTAGTTTGTGAAACCGTAAATCTATTTATTTCAATAGATCGACGACGATTCAACGTGTAACCCACACCATTTTGCGTCGGAGACGAATCAGTTCTGTTTGGAGAACATAGACGTGTCCAACTTTCTGAATCTACACTCGCTTGGCAACCACGAAGACTTTTGCCTCGCCTACGTGTTCACATACAGGGACTTTACTGGAGGCACACTCGGTAAGAATTGCACGTCACTTTATATCGATATACTTTTATTGAGAATACTCAATCCTTAATGAAATATTTACTTTGGTTTAGTTACTATGCTAGACAATCTTTATTATTTCTCGTCATTCAATATTTGTTAGAAAGTTAGACTGTTAAAAGTAACAATACCTCTTCAAATAGTAAAGAACACCTCAATCTTCTAAAAACTCAAACTATCCCAATCGGATTTTTAGACCAAACTATTACAGGTAGACTTTAAAATCGATAGAGAAATTAGTCATATCCCCGGCCTATCAAAATAATAAACGTACGCTTCTTTATTGGCTTGGGTCTGGGTGTTGTGGTACCGTCGTTGTTTCTGAATACCATAACACAAGTGCTTAAGGTACTAGGATTAAAAAAAAATAAACAATTAAATATAACTTATTATGATGTCATAAAAAAATCATTCATTAGAGTCAAAAGATTTTTGATTAAGTATGATGATTTAAATAAAAACAATTTTACGAACTGATGCCCTTGTCCGTGATGAATTTTCCCTTTTTTATATTTTTTGTTATTTAAGGATGTAATTGCTAAATTTTTATGTCTTAAGATATTCTTTTTGTATTCCAATGAGAAGAATCTCATTCAAATCGTTATTTAGGTAAATACGTTATTTAGGTTAATTTTTTTTATACACAAGTGTGTTCAAATATTTTTGTTCCTTGTAAATATCAAACATCATCATCAAAAAATTCTAAAGCAATGGAAAAGTTTAAATAACTCCGTGGATATATTTTATTATGAGCCATAACAATTACAACATTCAAATTGTTATTAAATAAATGAGGCTACGGTTAATAAATGCTGAAACTATGTCTAATTTGTATATTAACGTTATTTTGCGACGCTCCGTCATTCTTTAGGAACGCTTTTGAGTCGATTAGTCGCAATTAAATGGTACACGTTTTTTTATATAACATACCGTCACAGAGTTTCACTCAATGCGATGTGATTTTATCAGCCTATAAAATTGTAACAATCCCATGCTGAATCCTTCTCAATTAATAGAATAGAAAATCATACGTATTATGATCACAAGTGAGTATGTTTTCAAATCCTGTTTTGTCACGAATACCTCCAACCCCCTGCTTGTGTGTCCAATATGAGAATTTTTCTCTATTTTAATTAGGTTTGTATTAGAATTTTGAAAACGGTCGGTACATTCTATATTAGCAGGCTCTATGGGTTAGAGATGAAAACGTCTATATTTATAATCTTTGATCCAAAACGCATTAGCACAAATACCATTACGTAATGTTTATTTCCATGTAAGTATACTAAGCTCTCTTGAAACGATGTTAAAGGAAGTACCACTTACAGTATTATAGAAATTATTATTATGTCCAAGATCTGGATTGAGAAAGGACGCAGCGTTTAATAATAGCACGTTATTAGTCATGAGCAGGTGTACACCATTTAAACAAGCTGAACGAAGCAATTACTCCCAAACTTATCTAACAATTTCCTTTATGATTCAAAACTACTTATGAGTCACTGTTTCTTGTACGCAAGACTGCTTAGGCGGTTTCTATATATTTTTCCTTGATATCAAGGTCAATTTAAAAATCAGTTCAATAACAAAGAAGCATGAACTTTATTGAGTTGATTTGGGTCTATTTACAAGCCACTTGATGTGTCCCTTATATTAGTTAAACTTTTATTTGTTAACATTTTTAAATATGTATTTACTAATAGAAATATTTAAAAATGTTAACAAATCTTGTTTTCTATTTAAACAATAAAAACATTTATTTTCGTGGTGTTTTTCGTGCATTGTATTAAAAAAAAAAATAATTATTCTATATTTGAGGTTGGTTAAATTGAATAAAAGGCATGTTGACACTATTTATGAAATGAAATATAGTTAATTGAAGAACAGTGTTTCCGTAGAAAATGATTTCATCCTAATGAATAAGCAGTTTGGCACAAACAAATAGCAGGAAACTAAATTAGAAGGAAATGAAACAAGTAATCGTTTACCTAATAATATGTCACAGGCAATAGAAGATTTAAGTTGTTACTACAATATCGCTAAACTTACGATGCGATCGAGTGTTTAGGGCCTGTCCGGACCCAAAGTCAATGATTGGAAAATAATTATGCAATGTTATAAAAACCCCTCCTTACTGTACTGATACAGAACAAATGTCGTGCAGTACGTACCGACCGACAATGTGGATGAATGCACGAATAATACTGAATGTCGCAAGAATCATAGCAGATACACGTGTTTAACGCTATAAACACGATCTAATAGAATGAAAGATTACAAAAAATCATATTTATTTTTGATATTTATTATTTATTGAGATATTTATATTTTTTTATATTGAGGTAATGTTTACCTGAGATAAATTGGTTTGGATAGACCATTAAAGCAGTGACATTGCTTTTGTTTTTCGCAGGTCTAGCCTGGGTAGCCAGCGCTAGTGGCGCCTCTGGCGGTATATGTGAGAAGTACAAGACATATACAGAGACAATAGGTGGAATGTACCAGAGCACGAAGCGCTCTCTCAACACTGGTATCATAACCTTTGTCAATTACAACAGTCGCGTGCCACCGAAAGTCAGCCAGCTGACCCTCGCACACGAAATCGGACATAACTTTGGATCACCGGTATGTATGAAGGTCCCTTTCTTATTTCTTGCTTACTATTTTCGAGACGAGGTGACGCCTGAGATGCTTATTATTGTGCAGTAGTGAATTGTATACAACGGATGCTAAACAGCTCGGCATAAAGAGCGGAATTCTGTGCGTAGAACGAATACCACTATTCTTGACGCCTTTCATTTGTTGTTCTAAATTTCCTGAGAACCACCTTCCCTGAGAAAGCATGCCCATCAAGTGATAAGAGAAATGGTCACATGTAAATATTTAAATTGTATTTTCTTCCAGTGTTCTTTAATATGGGACATATCCTTAATTATTAATTATTAAATTGGCTTTCTTGATATTCTCTGTGTTTATTCAAATTGTATCTGAGTTATACTATTCGCTAATTTTGTTGTGCTGGCAACAATTAATTTTATAAAAAATCCAAATAAGCCATTTTTCTGACAAAAGATATTTGATCATTTCGCCCCTTTGGACTATTTTTAACATTAACATACTTGTCAGCCATTGTCATAAAAAATAAAATATTTATATAAATAATTTTAATACACAGCACGACTACCCGTCCGAATGCCGACCTGGTGGGGCAGCGGGCAACTACATAATGTTCGCATCAGCCACGTCGGGCGATCGGCCGAACAACAGTAGATTCTCATCTTGCTCTGTGGGCAACATCAGCGCCGTACTCGACGCTGTAAGAGACGGCCGCAAAAGGAATTGCCTGACTGCCAGCGCCGGAGCATTCTGCGGAAACAAGATTGTAGAGGTCGGCGAAGAATGCGATTGCGGTGAGTATCCGGTTTTGAAAAACAATTGCTGGAACTACAATACAATATAAGTTGTATAAGAACTACAACGCCATTCTGTGACGTTATTATCGGCACAAAGTGATAGTGCCATAATTGTTGAAATGGGGATTCCCTTTTATTTGTGACATCTGGTATCCTACTTGGTAATTTATAATATAAGCAATTTAAACGTTATAGGATCGTAGACAAAGCGAAATGAGTACAGATGACGCATTAATAATTGCTACATACAAAATCGATCACATTTCTTTTTTAATTAAATTATTCTATGACCAAAAAATTGTTTTCCGCACAGGTTACGACGACAATGAATGCAACGACCACTGTTGCTATCCTCGACAGATATCCTCATACGACAAAGAAAAGAATATCACTGCCAAAGGCTGCACTAGGAAAGCCAATACTCAATGCAGGTAATGCATTATTCTTGTCATGTTAGTACTATGATTTTACAGAATGGGCTCGTTTTTCTTTTCAAAATAAAAGAGGTTTAGCTTGTATTTGAACGCATACTTAGGTGTGAACTTGTATGGGAGTGACTCACCTATTTATGTATGTATAAGAAAGATATCTCAATCTCTTATAAAGTAACAGTAAAATCTATATACCTACATACTACTGAATTGATAATATTACACATATATACATACTTATACACTCGGCGTCAAAAAAATCGCACCTCTAAGAAAATCACGTTCAAATGGCATTAACTCTGGATATGCACATGCAGTCGTATTAATTATAATTTTATTTAAAAGGTTACTTAATTAACTTAATAAAAAAACATTATTTTTCATTATCAAATAAAACCTAAAGCAACAAATAAAGGGTCACAAAAATTCTAAGGAAATTTTGCTGCTCGGGAGAGTCGCGAGTTGCGCTAACTTTGTGGGTATAAAGAGGTCAACACGGGTTCAATGTGGGTCATTCGCTATTAAACCGTTGAAGGGGACACACGCACTGATTTTACTGAAGAAAGAACATCTGGAAAATGGACACTACAGCTGATGAGGCCGCTCAAGTGGTTGCACTACTGCAAGCAGGGGTGCGGCAGTGTGATGTCGCCCGGCAACTGAATCTGAGCCGTTTTTCGGTTCGTAGAGTCTACCAGCGCTTTTTAGAGACCGGTGGCTATATCCGGCGACATGGGTCCGGTAGACGTCGCTGCACTTCGGAAAGAGACGACCGGTTCGTTGTGTCGTACTCTTTGAGAAATCGCTTCTCAAACGCTGTTCAGCTGCAACAGGAGCTCCAGGCAGTTCGCAGACGCACCGTGAGTGTATCCACGGTTAGAAGAAGACTGAAGGAGAAGAACATAGCAGCCCGCAGAGCTGCTACAGGTCCAAAATTGACTGCAGCGCACCGACGAGCCCGCTTGCAGTTTGCTCGCGACCACGTCGATTGGACCATTGAGCAGTGGGGAGCTGTTCTCTTCTCAGACGAGACACGAGTGTGTCTTTTCTGCAACGACCGACGAAGAAGAGTATACCGGAGGCAGGGTGAACGTTTCGCTCAAGCCTGCATCCAGGAGACGGTGGAATATGGAGGCGGATCCTGCATGTTCTGGGGCGGTATGTCGGCTGCCGGCAAAACCGACCTGGTCTGCGTCTCCCGGACCGGAGGTGCTCGCGGACAAGGGTCGCTGACTGCGCGCCGCTATATCACAGAGATCCTGGATGTGCATGTGGTCCCTTTTGCCGAATCTTTTGGCGAGGGGTTCACATTAATGCACGACAACGCTCGCGCACACACTGCAGCCATCGTGAACGACTTCCTGCGGAGGTCCCAAATTCCTGTGATGCAGTGGCCAGCGAGAAGTCCTGATCTGAATCCGATAGAGCACCTCTGGGACCATCTTAAACGTAAGGTTCGATCTCGGGATCCGGCTCCTTCGACTCTAGAGGAACTCCAAACCGCGGTGATTGAAGAATGGGGTCTTATCCCTCAAGAAGAGCTCCTGAAGTTGGTGAGGTCTATGAGGGACCGTATGGAAGCCGTCATCAGGGCAAGGGGGGGTAACACTAGATTTTGAGTTAATTTTAAGACACTTTTTGTACATTTTTTTTGTAAATTATCGATTATTAATTAGGACTTAATTAAGATTTTTTATTATTTTTCAAATTTTTATGCTTTTTGTATAATTTTAATTAAAAAAAAGATTGCACTTAATTGTTGTTTGATGCTCCTTTTTGTTACCTTTCTAATGATACCTAACACTATCCTCTATATAAGGTTTAGGAATTTTTGAATAAGATTTTTATAAGGTGCGATTTTTTTGACGCCGAGTTTATAGTTACTATTTGTATAATGCTGAAACCTGCAGTTTTAGCATTATCAATATATCAATAAAAAGCTATTTATGTATGTTAAAATATAATTAGTTGATTTTTAGTAGTTGCAATTAGATGGTTCTTTTTAATTTATGTTTTATTTCATACACAATGAAGTTTCGGAATTGGTTATAAATATTCTTCCTTTCATAAAAAAGTTATCAATAAAATTAAATTGTCAATGTGCTGTTGAAATGCAGTTAAAATAAGTAGCTGTGCTCAACGTGCTTTTCAACTCTCTTTTTATTTGCTAACCAGTTTCTTCGCAATCGATCGAATACTTTTAAGTCTTTTCAAGACATTCATGTTCGCGAGACTAACAAACGCCAATTGATTCATAAAAATACCAGACTAGCGGTCCTAACTGACGACCTGTCTGACCCCTACCGAAGCACCCTATTGAACACTCACGATAAAACACATCAAAATCGATCTAGCCGTTAAGGAGGAATTCAATGACAAGCACAGAACTATATATATTGAGAAACTTGTTATTTGGGTAGGATTAAAATTTAAAAATCGTGTGTTAAAATATTAATTTTTGTGTTTCCAGTCCATCCCAAGGGCCGTGTTGCCACTCTTCGTGCCAGTTCGTGCACTCTCGCGCTAACCAGACCTGCCGTGAAGCGTCCGAGTGCAGCCACGCCTCGTTCTGTTCGGGCGCGTCTGCAGAGTGCCCTGAGCCCAGGGCTATGCCCAACCATACCAAGTGCAACAATGGTAAGATAAATTGCTACTGCTTGCTGGCATTACCAACTTTGTCAGAATTATCACATGTATATAACAGCACGCGAGATTGGTAGTCGTACTTTTTCTCGTGTAACACAGTACTTTATATTAAGTTATAAATTAAATAATAATGAAATAATTTCTTAGTTTATATGAATGCACATTTTTCTCACTTTTCCATTACATAGAATCATGAATATTTATCGTATTCACTACTTGACTTCTCAAGAAGTAAGTTCTCAATGACTGCATGCAAGGAATCTTTTACTTTTATAATATTTACTCTCGATCTGTAATAGTAATAAGTAGAAATATTTTTTCGAGTGTATAGTTTTAAGTGATATGTTGTTTAAAAGATTAGTATTATAAGTACTTAATAATTTGTTTTTTTTTCTTCAGGCACTCAGCTATGCATAAGCGGTGAATGCAGTGGTTCGATATGCTTAGCGTGGAATATGAAAGAGTGTTTCTTGTCATCGGCGCCGACTCGGTTAGGGGACGGTGTGACAGCCGTGGTAGACCGGCGAGCGTTATGCCAACTGGCGTGCCAAACCGGACCAACTGCGGACTCTTGCCAGAGCACGGCTGAGTTCGCACACAAAGTCGGCTTGCCACACGGTGGGATTAGTTTGCGGCCCGGCTCGCCCTGTGATAATTTCCAGGTTAGTTCAATGTAGCAGAGTGCTGATCTAAAAGCTACAAAAGTGTTGTTTTTATAGCTTTGAGGTCTGTTATTATTAAGTCAAACGTGATAAAATTTACACTCGGGTCCCTGATAACTGTTATCATATATTTATAGCCCAGTTTACAACTGTTATTAATAAAAGTTAAAAACTGAGCTGTTTTGAGCTATTAACTTATTAAGAAAATATGGTGTAATATGATGATTTCGTAGCCTAGACAGATGGTGATGCCCACGGGCAGGTTCTTCGTACACACAGGAACAACCACTTAGCAAGAAATGACGTTTGCACACGCGAACTGGTCCAGCCTAACGGAGCTCGAAGGACCATAAATGTAGAGTGTCCTAATCTAAGATGATATAATTGATAATAACCGATAGTATGATATGATAAATGATAATAATTTGATTAGTAGAAAGAAAGGTTATTAAGCGCTGAATTGTTGAACAAATTGCGTGTCTAAAATGCTTACCTAAAACTTATAAAACTAGTGCGATTACTCGTACAAAGCTCTTGTTTATGTGTGTAAAGAGAAAGAAAGTAAGGTTCGAGACCCTAGCAATATGTCAATAATATATACGTACCTTTAAATTCCATATACATACCATATAATTCCATGTACCCTTAGTCCAAATTCTCAGGTACTAAATGTACTATCGAAGCCTCTGGCGCCTTAGGGAGCCTTGTTAAATGTTTAATCGACTTTGCGGTAGTCATAATAAATGAAACAAAATTTTTTTCTTCTATTTCTATTTTAAAAAAATCTTATATATTTTTTTAATATTCTTCAAATATGTTATAAACTAACGGCATTGGTTAAGATCGATAATTTCTATTATTTTTCTCGAAATAATTTAAACGAAAGTAAATTTCAAAACAAACTGAGCGCCTTCTCAATAGTTGTGGCGTCCCATAACATGAAGCCATGCGTTTGCCGGCAACATATATCATTAAAATGTATGTAGATTCACCTATAGTAACTTGGCGTGTCATGTCATGTGACGTCATTCAAAGAGTGTGAAAATGGCGGCTGTTTAAATTACGATTAATGCACTGACCCAAGATAATATATTTTTTTTAACAAAAATCAATTCTACAAAAAATTGTTGTAAAGTATTTTTCTATTGAATATGACTTGATTTAAGGATTTATACAATAAAAATCATGCAAGAAACATATTCGATTGAAATTACTGCTGCTCTAACCACGGGTTTGCTACTAGTCACTCAGATTCTCCGACAATCGATTCCATAAGAGATGAATAACTGGATTAAGCTACAACATCCGAATCCTATAAACCAAGAGAAAATAAATTAAGAATAGGTATTATTGAGACATGCGATGAAATAAAAACATAATATACACATACACAAGCAGATGCACCTGGTTTTGTTGAAGAGCACGTGAAGTCGAGGGGACATTGGGCCATAGTATTTATTGCTGGCGTACTTGATGTTTTCATAGGTAGCTATACTTATGACCAGTTCTGTTATGAAAAATCTTGGTTTGAATTACATATTACTAGGCGATGCAGTCGCTAAGCATAAAGCTATGCTGGCACCATATATTGGAGCGGAGCGTAATACCGAAAAAACTTTTGAGATTGAGATTTGAGAAATTTCGAAAATCCGGGCACCGTCACAATCTGGTTCTAAACCTGTTGATTCAATTCCACAAAAAAATATTAAAATCGGTTAAGAACTCGGGAAGTTATGGCGTAACAGACATTGCGCCATTGAAGCTATGTCATTATTATATTTTAGCAGTAAACTTCCCTGTGTTAAATAACTAAGTATTGTTGCTTTCTTCTTCGTGGCCTTCACCTTTAACTCTCGTATAACATCATTTATATGTTCTATTAACATTTTTTTACTTTTTCTTAAGCTGTTTTCCAAATTTCGGTGGCATTTTTTGACACAGTTGCGCTAGTAAGTCAACATGAGAGCCTTTATAGGCCAAGAACAGCTGATGATACAAATCTCCATCTTTTGAGGACATTACAGTATGAACACTATGAACTCACTTTAATAACACCGACTATAGCATTATGCTTCTCGATAAACACTAACGAATACTGACAACGAAAACAACATTAAATGACATACAATACAATCGAGGGATTCCCCTTAACACGTGAACGAAAAGGGTTGTCAAATTGGGAGTTTTAATTCCCTAATTTTAAATGTTACGTAACGTTTTGTAAGAAAGACTCCCTCCCGCCCCTGTAACGCATCGTAACGTTTTACAAGACCCCCCCTCCCCCCAAATTGCGTTACGTAATCCTTGAACGCCCCCTTATCAGTCCTAAGTTGAAAGTCGCTTGCACACTGCACGATGCCTACCGCTTCAGGCTACGCCCCGCTCCATTCATTCAACAATGGCGCCACGAGCGCGTAAAGCAGATTGACAGTTCACAGTACTAACATCAAGGGCGATTTAAAACTAGTTGTTTATGATTGGCCGTAGTATAAATCGTAGTAAAATACGAAGCCAATTAGGGATATGAATGGGTCGTGTGGGCGTGTCCGATGCGATCAGTTCAAACGAATATTTCTACAAAGTGGTAAGGCACGAGAGACCTCGATAGTACGTCCGTCAGCTCATAATATCCCAAAACTTATTTTCGATTTTATAATTAAAATTAATAAAAGTTTATTCGTATTTTATAATATAAAAAATAAGTATTTTTCCTAGGTTCATTATTGCCATATATATAAAATCAATATGTCTTCCAGGGTTACTGCGACGTTTTTCTCAAGTGCCGTGCTGTTGACGCGGAGGGCCCGCTGGCAAGGCTCAAAAATTTGCTTTTGAATCGCGCAACTTTGCAGTCTGTACAGGTGAATTCTTTCAGTGTTTTTTACAATATTAGCATGATTCATATTATAAAATAAGAAAATGACGCAACATTAGTGTTATAATATCGTCACAAATAAATTACTGAGATTAAGAATAATGGTATTAACTTTATTTTCTCTTCTGTTCTTTCATTCATCACTCATAATCTGTTTGGGAATATTAACTATAATCATGGTGATCAATATTTGTATGTTTGTTCCCTATGCGTTCCGAAACCATTAATCAGATTGTGATGAAACTGTGTTAAGTTGTTGTATGCATGCCATGGAAGGTTCATTTGCATAGTCAGCAAATAAGACCATTGTAAAGAATGCCGCGTGCAGCTAATTAACTATAAACTACTGTTTTTTTTTGTAATCACATTAAGTGATAAAGATAAATCCTAATTTGAAGACAGTTACTAAAATTTTTCTAAACATTTTAATGTTGTTCGTCGGAATTGACAAGATTTCAAAATCATTGATATTAAGGCTAGTTATTTATAAGTGTTTAGTTCCGAAAAAAATCGCAATACGACATTACGAAGTGCCAAGACCTCCTAAATGAAATTCGTCGAGAAATTAACTTTATTGTTATTTTAAATTAAAATTCGTTATTTGTATGTTTTAATGAAAATACCATTACAAATGAAATTAGTATTTTCAGTTGCAAGCACATCATGTTAAAAAAATTTTTACTAATTATTAACTTGTTAAGAAATTAAAAGTTTTTTTCAGCTTGTGTATTATTTTGAAATTAGCAGTTAGGTGTTATTGGCATTTCGCCGTCGTTTAGTCTCAATATGCGGAGAGGGTCTAACATCATGTGTTGATCGGCAGGCGTGGGTGACGGAGCAGTGGTGGCTGGTGCTGGTGGGCGGCGTTCTACTCGTCGTTTGTTGTGGTGCATTCGTCAAGTGCTGCGCCGTACATACGCCTTCCTCCAACCCCAAAAGGCCGCCTGCCAGGTATGTTAACCTCCCTGAACCAAGTAATAGTTATATTTATATTTTTTTATTGTACTAAAAATTTGTGTATCGACACAGAAACCAATTAAAGCGAGAAACTGAATTTATGCAGGTATTTAAAGGTAAAACTTTAAACAGCTATGTAAATTATAAGATATAAAATACGTGTATAAAAAACAACTACGCCTCCGAGCCCTCAGGTAGGATTCGAACCCACGACCTTTCGCAATCCGGGCGAGTGCTCTGACCGCTGAGCTACCGAGACGCTGGCAAACGTGTCGAATTTTACAAACCTATTTCAACTTCTACTATGAGCTAGTATCGTTCCACCAATGTTGAATGCTAACTACCTTCAACATCGAAAGTAATATTTTTACAAATATTAAACAATCGATTAAGATGGAACCAGCTATAATCATTACCTGCCATTTTTAAATTTTATAATGACAGCTGTTTTAAAAATAATAATATAACTGTCATTATGAAATTTAAAAATGGCAGGTAATGTCATGAGAACACATGCGTTCAACTGATTTTATTCAATGCGCATATGTAAAATCCCGCACATGCGCACAAAAAAATGTAACGAACACAACTATATATAACAGTATCCTTACAGTTACAGTACAGTTGACGGTGCGTTTAAAAAACGTAATGTGCAAAGGCTTTAAACAGTTCGGCAAAGTACGTCTGGCTGGTGATGATCATATATAGTTTATGCTGTTGGTCGGTGAGCGGCTCGTCTGGTGCTGTAACGCTTTAAAATTGCGCTAAGTTCGTGAACAAAAAAGTTCGCACCCTTTGCCTACTACGGCTCTAGGATTATGTTGCTCGTAAGATCGAGAGATTTCTCTAGCAAGTTATGTTATGGGTCTTGCCATTGAAAGTGCTTTGCTATAAACAACGCGTCAAATATTATGAAATCATTAAATCTCATTCTCTTTCTACTTAAAGTGCTGATAGAACAAGACTCTATAGCCTCTGTTGTTGTTGGAGCCGTTATCAATGGTAATGATGTATTATTTATAAATGTCGTTATTAAAACTCACGAGTTTTTTAGCACCGACGTACTTCTTGTCTAAAAGTCGTCATGAAAGGTTAAACATTTTTTGACTCTTCAAGTATTATTTTAAGTACACATGTAATTATTTATATTCATTTAATAAAAAGACATACTTTATTTCACAGACGATTATCTGAGACGTTACGCCGGCCGATGAATACACTTCGACGTATGCGGCACCCGGCCGCCCACGGCAGGGAGAATCGCGCGCCGCCACGGCCAGGCCACCGGCGCCCACGCCCGCACAAGGGCTACGCTGCGCCCGTTGCCTACGCACCCCGTGATAATGGTAAATATCCCGCTACCGATATGGCACTCATTATAGGAGTCTTATGTCACAATGGCTCTCCAACACCCTTCACATACCTACGTATTAGTGACAACTATCTGGTTGCGAATGCTAATTCAAATTGCTGTTCTACGACGTAGCGTAATCCAAAAATTCGATAGTCCACAGCTTTGTAAAACGTGTGGCGGATTACCAGAGGTCCATTGAAAATATAAATTAAATAGAATTTTGGCATTATATAACTATTAAGGTAATATAAAATCGCTTATCGCCTTTAAAACCAAAGACCTGGTCCACTAGCTATTATACTTTCTGTAGTAAACAGTAGCAACAGATTAATAATTCTTTACTGATCCACGTGTAACCACTTTTTTCATCCACTTCCTCTGTTGCAGCTTCAGCTCCGCCAGGGCCGAGTGGCCGCCGCGAACCGTACGCCAACGCCTACCCACAATCGTACGAGATGCGGCCCGCCCAAAAGGTCTGACAGTACGAGTACTGCGCGGGCGAGTTGGAATTGGTAGCCTTAGCGCCCGGCGTGCCCTTGCTCCTCGGGTACGTACTGCGGCCGGACACGTCGAACGCCCCCCCGACCGCTCCCGCCCCCGCCCCCGCCCCCGTTCGTCGCCCAGACAAAACACATACTGTTGCGTCTCAAACCACCATAACTCTTCACTCCCCCGACTCACTCACAGTCACCCACCCGCATCGGATGCAAGCGGACATATAAAACCTTCGTAGGTGGATTCGGAGTAGTGGAATAGTCGCAAGAGGATTTATAAAACCCTCATCTGTATATTTACTCAGTCACGTATCTGTATCTGATGCAAGCGGATATCAGTTGATGGATTTGCACACAGTAACGACGCACCCTAATAGGGTGCAAGTGGACATATAAAACCCTCGTCGATAGATTTACTCACGATCACCCGCATCGGATGCAAGTGGATATATAAAATCTCCGTTGGTGGATTTACTTATAGTCACGCCTTCTCATCGGGTGCAAGTGGAAATATAAAATCGCCATTATTAGATTTACTCGCAATCTAGCACCGGATGCTAGCAGAAATTTACAACTTCCGTCGATGGGTTTTGTCACACACACCCGCATCGTATGCAAACGGACTGAAAAAATCATCGCTGATGGATATCCTATTGATGGCCCTTTAAATTTGTTGATGACGATAGAACACAACGTGGTAATATTATCAGCATATCGATTATCCAGATTCCAACATGATAGTATACAAAAGCATTTATAATCGCTGGGCATTTGATATTATGAATAGATGTAATAGTACTTCTGTTCTTAAAAAAACGGATTTGATAGTTTCAAAAACGTAACATCTGTCAAAATTCTGCATCTGTGGTTCTATTGCTGAGTTTTCAAAACTAATATTATTAATATGTTTTGAAATATTACTGCGTCATGATGTTATACACATTTATCAATTTAATGTAATATAGAGAAAAAATACATGCTATCGACATGGATATTCAACAAAGTAGAAAACCATTTATTTGGGTCAGTACAGCGCTAGTGTCACCGCTGTTGTTGTAAGGTGACCGCTTACCACAATAGCGGTCCGTTAATTCTAACAAATGATAATCTGGTTGAATTTTACGCCTGTTTACTTTACTTTGGTCTTCGGTTCCTTGTCACATTACCACGTACAATCAGCCTTGCAAGTGAATTAAAACTCGTGGAGTATGTCACTTGTACTATTGCATACATTTTAGCAACGCGGTAGTTGTGAGACTATAATGACCAGTGCACACTTGATTAGTGATAGTGTAAGCTACTTTTTTAGTGTTTAAAAAACCTTTTAGACAGGTCCGTTGGTGTTTAGTGTTAAAAAAACGACGTCTTCAAACCCGCAGGTATTACACCTATCGTAATTCATATCTTATTGTAATATGGCTTTGTGAATGCAAAAAACGAAAAATACATTGTACGCACTCAACAGAGCACTAAATACTCTGTTGAGCGTGTGTACAATCCTTTAGCTTTGAATTTTATTTATTCTGCGAGTAGTTTCTAACGCACGTCCCGTCTTCATCACTCACTTGCGACGGATCATTACTAAACACAAAAGGACTGGGCTGACTATGAAGTGTTTAGTTTTTTTTTATACAGTTCTGAATCCAAGTCAAGTAGGTAAAGCACTAGTGTTGTGGCATTCAGAGACAATGACGGTACCACAACACAAACTCGAGCCAATATAAAAATATACGTTTTGACGTTACCTTGAAAACCGATATGCGAGTCACTCTCCCACGGAGAACTTTGTGTATGATTTTGCTAAAAGATTCAAAATAATGTTTACTATTTGAATATTCTGACAGATCTCTTTTACTCTTTTGACAAGTACAGAAATTATTTTGCTTGAAAATACGCAATTTTTCCAAAACGTTATTAAAAATACAATAAAAACAAAAACAAAATTAAAAATAGAAAAGAATAACATCCCGATGTCGCAGCGGTTAGCACGTTATGCCTATGCTTGCAGAGATTAAGCAATATTCACAAGGGACCGACCCCTGTGAATATTGCTTAACCTCTGAGATGGATGAACGGAAATTAACATCTCGAGCTACTCCATAATTCGGGAAACACCTACGTTAGGTCCCGGCTGTATCTGAAGGCGTTAAAGGCCTATGCACACTGCGTTTTTTAAACGCGCTGCCGACGCGCGTTTCTTTTTATTCCATGGATGTCTAAAGCGTTTGTAAAGAGACAAAAGCGCGTAATCATTATGTTTGTACCGAGACGTATGTGCGTTATCATCACTTTTGTGCCGATTCAAGTGCGAGACTGAATTTATGCAGGTATTCAAAGGTAGAACTTTGAATACCTACATAAATTCATAAAAGAGCGCGTTCACGGCGCGTTTAAAAAAAAAAGCGTACAAAGGCTCTAATGCCCCTACGATTCGTACTGGGTCCACATTTTTTGCTATCCGTAAGGAAGGTTTTTGGGCCGTTGCAATGAGAACATTAATAGGCTGGTAATTATGATGATCAAAGAAAAATGTGCTTAATTATTATTATCGTTGTACCTCGGCCATAAAATGCATTATTAAATAAACACCTTTTAACCAGGATAGGACATCACCAAGCAAAGTGTGTACTGGGTTATTATGTTAATCAACTTTTGTTAAGAGCAATTACTCATACTTACTCATCATTACTTATACTCGTATATACTGTAGAACTATATCACATTCAATTGATCTGTAATAAACTGCCGTATAGTAATTGTTGCACTGTGTAATTATAGCATGGTCCACATTTTTAATTGTTCGTAGTTGTACATGCAGCTGCATCTTCGGTTTTTAAACTCCATACTGTAATTACGTCATACAAAAGTAGACTGTAATATGACGGATAATAAGACGAAATTAAATTAAATATCTTGATTTGCTATGTCGCACCCTTAGAATTAAAATGACCAAACTTAAGAATTTGGTTTGATGATGGTAAGAAAATGTTGAGTGTAATAGTAAAATATAATCCAGCGTTTTATTAAAATGGATTGTTATTTAAAGATTTGTATATTTACCCCATATGTGTCCTACATATAGAAGTGTCTACTCTCATTATTTAGGTCAAAATAAATTATTATTTTAAGTAATAATTATATTTCATAAAATATGTGTTAATTATTCCATGTTTAAGGTTATTGAGATTAAAAATTTGGTTTGTTCATAAATCTGAAAACACAGAGATTTTAGTTTTAAGGTTGCGATGTGTGCACGCGTGTTATGATTCATCAATGAACTAATGGTCACATTTAGAAATTTGTTAAAAATTCTATACACATCACTATTGCTGTGGGAATAAAGGCTGTAAACATATTGCATTTATGTGTGCGTTGGAAAGTGTACCTACCTACGTGACTGTATATTATAAAACAAAATACCCTCTGCCGGATTAAAAAACAAATGGAATCTTTCCCGAAGTAGAACTTCTATCAAACAAAATACAATCTGCAGATGTTAGTGTTCCCATTGAATTATAGGAGCATTGTTTAAACGTACTATTTATCCTTTTGTTCTCAAATTTGAATGTTTTTGTTATCACGTGAATTAAAGTACAGATTCTATCCAAGACGGTTTTATGTGACAGTGTGCGAATCACGATCTTTGAGAAACCGAATCTTGAAAATCCGTTCATTATTAACGGCACCTTTAAACCACTCCCTTAATGTATAGTAAACAAAAAAGATTTAATAAAGACACCACTGATGAATAGTCTCCGTTACATGGCTCAGCTGATCTGTTGTGGTACCAAATTAAAATCTATTGATTGCATAGAAATCAAATATAAAAAATCAATGCAACTATTTTTATAATATTTGATTATATAAGTAACGCATTGTTTAATAACAAGTGTTTCTGTTATGTATTTTTATTTTTTTAAACATTAAAAACTGTCAGCCATCAACACGATAGAAAAATCTATGTTCAGATCATTTGGTGGGTTGGTTCAAAGAGTAGTAAATACCGAGGCGTATTATTGTCTTACGAGATATTTACCGCCAACAATACAATCGTGTAGTAAAAAAAAACGACAAAGGTGACGTTAACAATAAACTTTGGAATGAATACAAAAATCATTTTTTTCAAAAGACCATGTTAAATGACTTTTAAGTATGTAATGACATTTTAAACAATATTTTATTAGGACACGGTAATTGCAATATATCTGGATAAATAGAACTTCTTACTTAGCACTCAGTTCAAGCTGTAATTTATGTTGTCTTAAACTCTATTTTTAATTTCCGGAAGTCAAATAAGAAACAGTCGGTAACATATCCAGAAATTACTGTAAGTGTCGGTGAATTACAGATCAGCTTCTTTTTAAACTGATTCTCGGTTAGGCTATGTAAACCCTGTGCAGTGGATGCTATGTAATAGATATTTGAATAATAATACTTCAAGGTGCTTACGGTTAATGCGCCTATTTAATTTTTTACAAAATTTTCTTAGAAATGAATGTGTAAATAATTGGAGGACACTTACATCTCAGGTAAAATACCACATTCCAAATTATAACATTAAAATGTACCACTAATGATGATAAAATATTTTTCCAAAAATTTGCTTACTCGTATAAGATTAGTGCAATCCTTTTAAAAACCGAACCTAAATTTCTTACACAAAAAACCTTTGCTATCACACCAAGCTATTTCGTTTTTAATTCTTAAGAGATAATTATTTGCTCAATGGAATAAATATAATCAACGTAATACTGAAAAACGCTGAGCTCAAATTCACGCACGGTTAACGGGCGACGCGACGTGATTCAATAAATTAATTATTTTTGTATAAGAAAATAGTGAATAAACTTTTAAAAGACGGTGTAAGATTAACTCGGATCAGTGAGACCTTTGTACTCGTTAATAGATGTGTTGCTGATACAACCGGACATTTATGTATATTTTTGTATATAAATGAAGAGGTTTATAATAGCTTCGATGTAAAATATCAGACGTTCATACCGATATTAGAATACTTGTATAATACTACATTGTTTTACTCGAATCTCTAAGTGTAATGATTTTTATATAAAGTTGTTTTAAACGTATTTAATGTTTACGTAAGTGGAATGTCGAGGTGCCATTATACCAGTTTGTATTCGTGTTCCTTTACTTCTCCTCGTTTAAGTTAAACATTAGCGATCGCGATGTAATCTCCAATATCATTTATATTTAATTAGTGATTATATGGGCTCAAAATATTTTTTCAAAATTACATTTAGTCTTCCTATGGCCACTGATGTACTTTTGAATTTATTTGACTTTATTTAATATATCTTAGATATTGTATAATGTGAAATTAAAACAGTATTGCCAAATGATCAAATATAATTAGACTGAAAAATGTTTCAAATTGCTATGGTAAAATTTATAAAATGCATTTTTTATTTTTTTAGTAGCATGACTGAGTTTGTGTGTTTAAAATGGCTCAAACACCATTGTGAAACTGTTGTTTAATTAACATTCGCTATTATTTTCTGGTGGATACAAAGTTGCATATCACAAATACACTTATATATATATCGGATTCGGACGAATATTTTGTTACGGTTCTGCTGAATTGATCTCTTTGATAAGTAATTATATTTTTATTGTGAGTCATACTTTAACCCGCGCCAATAAAAACACAATTTGCAGTGAATTTTTCTTGTTTTTTATATAAGAGAGCTCGTTGCCTTTTCGCCGCCACTGTTTGATACGCGTGACAAAGAATTGACCTTATTATAAACATGACATCTGTCACTGTCTTTTATAATACTGTAATGGTCGTGGATAGAATGAAACATGTAAAGTAGACAATAGATTAGTGTTGGTTGGCGCGGGTTAGAAGTAATTAATTTCCGTCGTGCAAGCCAAAGAGCATGATGTATTTTTATTATTTCTATACATTTAATGTTAAGAATTGATCTTATAAGTATACCATATTTTAATGCCATTTTATTAGTGAATTTTGAATGAATACGCAATTCTCGTAACTGTACTATAATGTATATTTGTATGTAAAACCGAGAGGGTAATGTTTCTATTCTGTTTTAGTGCGACTTGACCAATCGTGTAATGGATGGACAACATAATTTTCCATCTGTAGTAGTACTCAATGGCATTATTTCTCCTAATTGTAAGCTAGATTACCGTAATAGATTATTTAAATGACAATGTGAATATTTTTAATTAACAAGATGAATGTTACAACATGTGATTTCAAAATAATAAAAAAAACAATAAATTTTACATGAAATTTGTATTTTTATTTATTGTTAAGGCTCTAATTATTAACCTCAAATACTTATTAGTATTATAATTGTAACTACCTACTTATTTATATCTAAAAAAGTATTTTTTCTCGCGTATTACATACATACATTATGTTCATAATAGCAAATATACTATGTTCAGTGATGTCACATAAAGATTCACTGTATAATCACAAGTGTCTAGTTTTAGCTACAGATTTGCTTTGCACAGATTTTTACAAATTTCATAAGAATGCGTATCATTAGTAATATTAATATAATGACAATTCATATTTTGTTTCTATTCTGGTTAATCTGATTTGTTGACTAGTTTAATGAAGGGGTAAAGTGTAATTTCTAGTTCTGTTTCAGAAAATTAAAATGGAATAATTAAACGTTTTAAGTTTCACGGGGTACCTAGTCCCCTCAGATCATATAAATCACAATATTTATGATCTGTGTTGTGCTTTTTGCTAAAAATTATACTAAGTTGCTCTTAAATTCGTAGTTAAATATGGTTATCGTAGGTAATCTGTGATAATCACGGCAGCTAAAAACCTAGCGTATTGAAAAAAACCAATCCTGTTATAAATAATGCACGGTTTTAGTTCTGAATGCTGTTTTATTTTATTTGCTATTGTTAAATATGAAATGATTAAAAAGTAGAGGTAATTTATTATTCAGTAAATATTTTTTCCATCTTAATAAGATTGTCAAAACAATTTTATAGCTTTTCAAAATAGGTTTTAAATGACTTCTTAAATCATTTTTTTACAATGACGCTCATAATATTATACATATTTTAAACACTTCTAATACAGATACGGCTCAAAGCATCAAGACTCGTAGATTTAGCAGCAGTACTAGGCGATGCAGTCGCTAAGCATAAAGCTACGCTAGCACCATATATTGGAGCGGAGCGTTATACCTATCTAAAAAAAGAAAAAAAAAATTTTTTTGTTTCGATGGGAATTTTTGCGAATTTCAAAATTTGGGCTCCGTCACAATCTGGTCCTAAACCTGTTGATTAAAAAATATTAAAATCGGTTAAGAACTCGGGAAGTTATGGCGTAACAGACATTGCGCCATTGAAGCTGATCCATGGGAGCCTCCAATAAAGATTTCTGGTGATTTCAAGATATGAAAAATAGAGGGCAGAATGTAAAGTTTCCGATTTGCAAACGATAGTACGGTGTTAGAATTTTTAAATTGGGAAGTTATTGTCGTAGCATTAAATTAGCATGAAATGTTAAACGCGATAGACTCTGGTCGAATTTCATACAACATTTAGGGGAGAGTGGGTAACAGTGGATCACGGGTCACAGTGGATTATTCGCTATAATTCTTAAATGTGATGCTTTACACACACAAGCAAACGCGTGGCTACTGTTCGTTGATACCCCCCTCTCATGCGCCGGTCGCCGCCTTGCTCGCCGAGCGGAATCACGTGCTGGCACACGCAGGCCAGTAGGTTAGTACGAAAGTATTTTTTAAAATTTAGAAATTTGTCGTATTCCCAACCCTTTAATAAATATAAATGATAGTTGTATGTTTTGAACTTGTTGTTTGTTAAATCCGTTGTGGGTAAAGTAATGTTGGCTTGGGTATACATAGTTATTTTTTGAATATTTTCTTTCTGTCGTAACGGCCTATGGGTCACAGTGAATAATTTTCATTTGGGTCACAGTGGACTGTTTAATAGTTGAGTAAGCATCAACAATGTTCTTATTAAAATATTTGTTAATGATTACTGAAGAAGTAAATATGTTTATTTGAATAGAAAAGAGAGCTTTATGGAAATTAAAGTTGTTTATTTAAACAAAACTTTGATTAGTTTAAATCTCTTTCTACCAGCATAATTTGTAAGACTTTTGTTAATTTTTTTATAAGACTGTGATAGAAGACTGTCTTAGAATATGAATAAATAAATAATTATGTAGAAAAGTCATATTTTATTGAACTTTTTTTTAATACATCCAGTGTACACCAAGCGATTCCCTGTCACCCATGAAAAGATCCAAAGTGACCCATCCACGGGTCACAGTGGATCATTTCCCATTTTTGTTTAAACTTGTTATAACTTATAAGATTATGCCGTTTTTGCCAATAATTGCACTTGTTTTTGTAGATTAGGGACGTATCTTGTGGCTAATTATCATAGATTAATTACTTAGGCAAAAACTTGGGATTTGTGGAGCGTTAAAAAAAAGTGATCCACTGTGACCCACTCTCCCCTAATAAAGCTTTTATATAAAATGGGTCTTGTCACATAATAAATGTATGTGGCAAGATAAACATATTAAGTTTTTCTCTAAAAACTGAAATCTTTCACAGCAGACAAAATGGCAGAGAGACTGTTGACTATTTATAGTCTAAGATGACCACCTCCACAAATCCGAATCCGAAAATGATCACTAGGACTGTTTAATTTGTGTAATGTCCTTTTATCCATGACAGTCCCTTTGGAATTTTCTTCTTCGTGAATCTCCTTATCTAAAACAATCCCCCAGTAGTGGGACAGTTCAGAAAACTGTTTTATTATACTCTATTTATCTTATAAAATCACCTTCAAAAATCTTGTAAAACAAAAATAAGTTACAAAGGGAAAAATATTTAGATCTACCCTAAAAACGTTCACATCATAAAAAATATCTCGAGCTGCTCTTATAGTTTTATATCGCCATTATTGCCTCTCGATTCTTGAAGTTTTCGGGATACCTAGTATAATTATATAGTAGGTAGGTTTCTTGGTTTATATAAGTAACTTTTATATTTATATACTCATAATAGCAGCAGGGGATTTTAAGGGAAGCAGGGTTATTGGTATGTGTGAAAAAGGTGCCAATAAGAGAAACAATGTTTTTCTATTAAATGATTTAATAAATGCGTGAGTAGTATTCTTATATACTTATTATCCAAGGTACAAATTAAGCAGGCTGTAGTAACATTTTAAGGTATGTGTATGGATAGAAAGTATTGTCGTTTTTAATCCATAAAAATTATTTAATGTTGTCTTAATTTGATGTCACAATAATGTGTAAGTAAACGTAGGAGGAGATTACAGCCGGCTGCACAAAAGACAACTTATATTATTTTTTCTTAACTTCGTCAAAAATAATTGTATTAAACCGCTAAAATCTCGATTCTTTAAGGAATGACTTATAGATATTTCTAGTTTGTGTGAGAGATAGCATACTTCGATTAAATTGACGATGTTTAAAAGTCCAATACAACAGCACATCAACCAAAAGTTTCCACGAATGATATTGAATCTGTACATAGGATTTCAGCTGAAAATCGAATGGAGAAAATTGACTGCACTGGTATAGTCAACAACACATCATTGCGTTGAAGTTCTATTGATTTATGCTGAGCTGTATTGAAATATTATTTTTATCATGTTGCCATTTTCCACGTTACTGTGGACAGGGTGTGTAAGTTTTTGAATATACAAACGTTACTACCTATCGCGAGTTAGTGTTCAAATTTTATAATCAGACCTTATTTTGTTAGAGTTAAACAGATAATAACTAAATTTGCTAATTTAGGAAATTACACTCAGGCCTCTGAACCATGAATTGAATGAAGTGACCACTATTCGATACTGGGCTAAAATCCAATAGTTTTAGTCATTAATCTATTTCAGTTTCTCTAATTATTAAAAATTCAACACACTGTCCATTAAGGATTGGATTCTTTTTAAAGTTGACAATAAAACTTATGCTTTTCAGCATGAGCAGTTCGAGAGACCATAGTCTTCTATAGAGATAATACGCAGCGGACACTGCGAAATTTTAAATCTTACTTAGAAGCTTAGCAACCTTTTAAAAATTCCTGTTTTATATGTATAGTGGCTTTATTTTGGATTTATGTTACTATAGGTAATCATAAAGTGCAACATTACTCAAATAACCTTTATTTATTTGGTCGTTCGATCGCCGCACGCCTAGAGGAACTGACTCAATTCTTCTTCTGTTTTCATAAAAAAAAAGTAAAAAATAATCAAGATGAAAATTGGTTGAGCCAGTTTGATAATGGAGTGTAGTATGGTATGGGATATTCAAAGACTCGTCAAATAACACAAGGAAATAGCTCGATTCTATCGCGACAAATCATTAAATTTATATAAGCGCAGATATTGATAGGCCTACCAACTAAATCAGCAATATATTAAAATTTCTTACAGTACGTAAGTATATAATTATTATTACTTATTTATATAGTTTTCCATGTGTGCTCATGTAGATCATCGCAACAAAATACCTCTCGTCTACTGCTAGCTTCATTAAAGCGAATTTTGTAATTATAAGCTTATTTTTAACTTCTTACAACAATATACTTAAGGCAATTAAATTTTCTCTATGATTGGTGGGCTTGTTACAAGAACATAGAACTTAATTCAACTATAAGATTCTCAATGCTGCATCTAACACATTGCCACTGCGGGTACGTATTTGTACAACCGTGATAAGAAAGGGAAACTTCATATGCAACTCGAGTTAGCACCGTACAAATATAGCGCGATTTAAAAGTCCAGTTAACGGAAGTAGTATGAACATCAGTATAGATAATATTATGGAAATTTTAACATATTGTAGTAGGTTGAGTTGTAGTTCGTACTACGATAACCGTTACCACCCGCTGCGCCCCCCGCATTGCTCCCTTACGGTCTGATACAATCTAGCGTGTCGACCATTTCGAACTTAACCAGTAATAATAGATATAATCAACTTGTGCTATTAATTGCTGAACAAGTTGCGTTTTTTGAGTCATAGCGCCGTGTCGGCAGTGTCTCAGACACAGCGGTACAGAATCATATTGTTCATGTTTGACAATGCGTCGTAAAGAATTTTAGGCCGGGCAATTATTCAATAGAGTTGTCATTAAACTAAAAAATATTAGTTGGTGACTGACATTGAAAAATAGGCAAGGTAAAGCAAGTCAACTGTATTGCCAGGACGCAATTTTTTTACCATCCATCGAATTCGGAAAACTGAACATTGTTCTAATCACAAAGGAAGCATCCTCGCAGTCTTTTTGCCTGCATCACATAAAAGTAGATGATCGGGAATACATAAACTCTTAAAAATAAAAATCTTAGGTACATATGTATTAAAATTTCATAAAAAAGAACATTGTTTATATGTATAAAATCATAGTTATACTTATTCTTATATGTATATTTCTAAATAGGTATGTATTATAAATGTTGTACCTACGTTATTGTTAATATCTTTATAGTAAGGTTTCTAATGCTCAATGGAATATACTACCAGTCTCATTAAAAACTACTTAAATTTTGTGGAAAACAATACTGTGCTCGATACATATCTTAATTAATTTTTAGTAAAGAATAAAAGCTTCAGTAATCTCGAATATGTAGAATCTAATAAAAAATGTATTAGAAGCCTTAATTTCTATGATGGAATTTTGTCTTATTTATTACGTAAGGTGCATGTATGAATACAATAATTTTAACAAGAGATTTAGTGTTAACACCCTTGGTGCAGTTGTATATATATTATATAACAAATGATTATAAAATCGTTATTTACAATGAGAAATGTTGCTTACATAGAAATATTAAAATAACGCATAATTTAAGACATAAGTCAATTTACATTAGTGTATTTTTTATATTTTAAATCATAACATGACATATTGGGATTGCTTACACTAAATTTCTCGTTAAAACAAACAGAGTATAACATAAAAAATATTAAATCCTTTCAATGAAAAAAATATTGAACTGTAAACGTGATTTGCCGAAAAGAAGCCAATCTTTAACATTATTTGTTAGATTATTCTGTTTCGCCCCCACTCAATGAAATTAAACATTTATTTACGGTTACCGACTACGCGTTTATTTTTTTATCAATGCCTATTCGGTATCCGTAAATAATGCTTCATTTCGTTAGATTGCGTTAACAATACTAACCCTAATAATTGGCGTTAAGGTCCATTTTTATTAACCACACTAAAATTTAGATAATCTTATGACTTTTGTAAGTTGTCATTCAACACAGTATAATCGGCCAATTATAGATTTGATTATGAATGCAACAACATTTGCTCCTGTTTATAAACTTCATGATATGCATTGCGTATTAATACATATGGGAAACATGATTCCAATAAATCCATCGTGAGGAATGGAGACTCTTGAACTATGAGATCAAGGAGCAAATAAACAGATTCTCTATTTTTAATTGCTTCTTTATCAGTCTCCTGGCCGAGACGTAATAAGGAGGAAGAGGCTAAAGCCAAAAATTCCTTCATGCGATCTTCAATATCACCTTGACCACATATCGTGAACAATGCACCAAAAATGTGGTTAATTGCTGGTGCTATGCAGTGTATATTGTTTGCGTGACCTTCTAAAGATGGTCTGTAGAATGATCCTTCACTGCGAGCTAGCCTTGGAAGTGAAACTGCCACAAATACCATCAAGAGACATACTATTAAGTGTTCTTCTTCTTCCAATTCAGCTTTGTGCTGTCGTAATGCTGACGCCAGGGTCGGATCTACTTTGCAAGACAAACCTGCTGCTGAGCACATCTCAGAAATTACACGCATGGGATCTCCACTAGGAAGTTGTTGCTGAAAATCTTTGATTGAACTTATTAGGAAAGGAATACGGCGCTCTAAAACATCGAGAAGTGATTCCTGGGCTATTTGACGGAAGCTCAAAATAACTCCTATTATTGTCATCCTTTGTAGAACATTATCCACCTGTTGCAATCTTTTGAACTGTTCCTTCATAATGTCAGGTTTGTCAAAATTTGTTCTTAACATTTGTAGTACTTCTTTGTTTTGTACTACTAACTTTTTTAGCTCCTGCACTTGACTTGAAATATGCCACATCAGTGTTTCACTCAATGACTTCATCCCATATGGCCCAATTAACTCTGCTAGGGCACGTAATTCATTAATATCGGAGTATTCTTCAGCATTAAATGGTATAGCTCCTTCAGCAGTAAGACTTACAAAGGCTTTCTGATTCATTGAGAAACAAATACTCCCAGCACTAACCCTTCTCAGTAAAATTTCCGAGTACCACTGAGTGTAAAGGGATGCTATGGTCTTCTCGCCATAGCTATCAATGCTTTGAGTTTGTTGCAGTAGGCAGTTGTTAAACACCCTTGTAATGTCAATGTGAACATAATTCTCAACACTCTGCAATACATTCATGTATGCTCGAACACTTACTAAAAGCTCTGATGGCTTAGCAATTTCACTAGTATCTTGATTGAACATGACCATACCAACCAAAGCCTTGGAGAATCTAGTTTCTAAATGCTGATGAAGGTATTCACGTGGAGCAAATGTGTACTCCCAAACATTGACAGTAGAACAATAATTGATAGCAAAACACAGCTCTGTCAAAGCCATATGGAGTTTATCCATTGTTGTTAATTCTTCTCTTGTTTTTCTGTAACTTTCAGCTCCTGGTTTTACAAAGTCAATTGTATTCTTTTTATTTTTATCTTTCTTCTTTCTGTTGGCCAGGTGTGCAATTGTTTGTGCACAATGCTTTGGAAGCAATTTATCACTCATGGTGCATTGTTCATCACAAATTGTTGTAATGATATTTTTGGCTTCTTTTGCCATTTCTTCCAAATAAATATTAACAACAGAGAGACTTCTTTCTCTTATATGGTGTCTCTCCTCAGGGCATAGTTCATGAGTGCAGTTTTGGAAGTGACTACATATCAATGGGAATGCAATGATATAACGGTTTTGTGCAGGGAACTCTAAACACATGTGGAACTGGTTTTCAAATATTTTGCTATAAAAACAAAATAATGACAAGTCCGAAGTCTCTACCATTATTTCATCAAGATTGTCAACCATCTTGGTATGAAAAACCATCTTATCAATATATTGAGCTAATTCTCTTTGATCTACAAGATTAAGAGGTGTCTTAGCAACAGAGGTGTAGGCTTGCAATCGGAACCAATCAAGTCTAAAAGCTCTGAAGTCAAATATTTCATTTTCTTCAACTTGTTTTACACTTAAATTGGCAGCAGTGTTACACAATGATGAGAGGATAATACTCTCATCTTCAGGGCATACTTGTAAATTCTGGATCATTAAATTTAAGGCTACAGCATCATAGCCAGATAAATATTGCACATAGTACCTCTGCATTACTTGGCTGTACTTTCGGACTAGTGCTCTTAACTCTTCCATGTGAAATAAAAGCTCAGGAAGCTGTCTATCCACCAGGTCCTCTGCAGACTTTCCTTTCACTTTTTGAGGTGGATTATCATTATGTCTCAATAACCAGAAAACCTCATCCCTTGCGTAGCATAAACCAATGAAAACTAACAAAGCCTTTGGACCCATCAATCCTGGTTGGTCAGATAAAATAAGTCCTAGCTCTTTTAATGCAGTTCTTAAGAATTTTCTCCTTTCCCTGTGTTTATATCCTGCTTTTTGTGCAGCATGATGATAACAGTCTTTGACTTCAGATATTCTTTTTCCATATCCTTTTATACCATCAAAAAATCCTTGAATATAACTGTGGATAAATATTACTTCATCACGAAACAGTGCAACAACCCAACCAGATTCTAAAGCATTTACCCACATTTTATTAGCATGTTCTTGCTGCAACATTTGGTGGCAAATAGCAAAACCAAATATAACCCATCTCTCAAGACTTTCTAACGACAGATATTCACAAGACATTGTGTTAGTTTCAGATGGTTTGGGTAGTTGTGCAGGGTTACTGACCAAGCTTAATTTTTGCTCTGATCTCCAGTGCTCAGCAGTAAGATTTCTTGCAGGATATACATGCCAAAGTGAGTTCAATGCACCTGCCAACACTTTCTGGTGTGGTATAAATTCTTCTGATAGTTTTTTAAGTGGTGCATCATAATCAACAATAAGTTGACCTAAGCGGGGAAAGCTTGGGTCAATTTGGTTTAGCACCATCTCATGGGCTGCATTAAAAAGTCCTAATACTGCTTTACGGTCTTCAACTCTTGAGAGTAATATCAGTAAGGATACATATGTTGTAACCAAATCCAAATAGTTTTTAGTTAGCTCAAAGTTCAATGTCAAATCAAGGGTCACTTGACAAGCGTCCAAAATATTCAAAAGTTCGCAGACATTGTCTTTAAAATCCAGCAAGTCCACAAAAGTGTAATAGTATAATGAAAGTGATTTGATGATTTCATTTTTAATATTTGTGATGGCTTGAAGTCCTTTGACATCAATATTAGGAAATCTTCTAACTATATGTTTTATAGATGACTCTAATGCCTTGTCTGATAGGAACGCTGGTTTAGATTTAGCATCCCCACAAGCTTTTTTGATGTTATAAATTCTTGTAAGCATTCCAGTACCTCGATCATTCAAAATTATCAGCTTTTCAGCCAGCTTTTGCTGGCTGATATGAATAGATCTAGACATTGTAGACATTATCTGAAAAGTAGACAGGTTCTAGTTAAATATAAATTAGGGTAAATAGTAATATCCCGTTGGAGTCGGATGTCAATTTGCGCACCGGAGATTAAGACTATTGGTGTGAGAATTTTGATGTTTACCCTAGGTTCAATATGGATAATCTTTATTTTCAACGATTCAAACTAATAAAGCAAGAGAAATAATAATAAGGCCAAGATAAATAAAATAAAACAATAGTTGTAACACGTACCTTTCTGTAACGCGTACACTTCTACTTAATATATTTTTTTCATATTTGACGACTTACTTCTTGTTCGATTAAACTATGTTTGGGCAAGTAAAAATTCTCAGTAAATACTTTTATGTAAACCGAGACTAGTCATAGAAATGGGAGTGCCTAGATGCGAAAAAAATGACTAAAACGCCATTGGCACCAAGTTTGACATTATACTACACTTTTAGTTGTTTTCCCATAAAGGACGGCAAAGGGTATAAAGCTCATACAGCCTAGTCTTCAGAATTTTTTTCTTCATTAGACGATGATGAATGATGATAACAGCAGATTTATAAATGATAGATGATGATCAATGAATGATGAATGAACAGTGAAATTTCCCTTTCCCTAGATTTCAGTAAAGATGTGGAGTTTTACTGAAACCTCCCGGTGGACTTCTTGAGAGAGCAGGAAAAGATAACTTTCTTTGTTTCACTTGCCAACACCTTTGCATTATAACGCACTAATATGAACCACAAAATTTAACAAAAAAAACAAAACTACCATTGAGACGCATCTCGCTCCTGCCAAAAACCCTTTATATTATATTATTTTAATCTTCCTATCCTTCCTATTGCATAGCATTGGTGTGCTAGACCGACGAAACACTTGTTTAATTTTATTTATTTTTTCGTAAACGCTGGCGAGTTGAGGTTTTTGCTAGCTGCTTGATTTGTTATTAACTTCACTTCAGTGCACGGCGTGTGTTTATGCGTGACGCAAGTGTGGGTGTATTGTAACTTTTGGTAGAAGTATAAATATACTACATTATCACTTGTTTAGTGTTAATAGATAGCCTATAGTGTTTTTTATAGCCTAATGAACGCAGCACCTACGTAATTTACTTGCGAAATAACTCTAGCAACAAAATTAGTACTTATGTAACAATATTTTTTATCATATAAACTATAAAAAAACATTGTTAAGTGCTAGTAACAAAATACTCAGTCTCCTCAGCATATTAGGAAGCATGTTGGTGAAAACCATTAATTTATTAACAAAACAAATAAAAAGAAAAACCTACAAATCTCTTATTTGTTGTTATATAATTAAATTAAGCAAACTAGGTAGTGCCTAATTACCTTATTAGGCAAACGCAGAAACCCTCAGAAAAAACGTGAGCTAAGCTCATAGTGCTCGCTATACTATCTGTAATTGGCTTTAATGGTTTAGGTTTTCGTTAGCGTTACTTTAATGGTTTAGGTCTCTTGTTAAATTTTGTGTTGTGGTTGATATTAGTGTTTCTGAATATGCATGACTGTTGGCAAATGAAACAAAACAGTGGAAGGTGTCTTTTCACGCTCTCTCAAGAAGGCCACGAAGAGGTTTCAGTAAAATCCCACTTTCGTACTGAAACCTAGGGGGGAAATTATATTTGACTGTTCAGTCATCATCATAAAATTAAGAAAAGAAATTACTCAAGAACTGGCAATTATATATTACTTACTTCACACTGGCTAAATGCACAAATCGTGCAAGCCACAAATAAAGAAAAAAAGAAAAATTGGCACAATGTCAGTGTCGCTTTGCCAATCAGCGGTACGTCACGCACATCACGTCCATTTCGTGCGTTTCGCTCGTTTGAGATCTATTTTGTTTGTATGATAGTTAAATAAATAAAATATTCTTATTATAAGTTATTTTTCAATTTCTGAAAGTTTCAACCAGGGAAGTATTCACCAACATCCATCATGCCGCGTATTATGATAAAGGGTGGTGTTTGGCGGAACACCGAGGTTGGTATATATACCACTTTTTGTATAAATAGTTTTGTATTGTGAGTTTGAAATTCATAGTACCTAATCATATATTTTAGGATGAAATTCTCAAAGCAGCGGTTATGAAATATGGGAAGAATCAGTGGTCTCGTATAGCTTCCTTGCTCCATCGAAAATCCGCAAAGCAATGCAAAGCTCGTTGGTACGAATGGTTAGACCCAAGCATCAAGAAAACAGAATGGTCCCGAGAAGAGGACGAGAAATTGCTGCACTTGGCCAAGCTCATGCCTACACAATGGAGAACTATTGCTCCCATAATAGGCCGTACAGCAGCACAGTGTTTGGAGAGATACGAATATTTGCTGTAAGTCAGATATATGTGGTTGGTAATGATAAAATCTATAAGAGTAATTACTGTTTCACTTACATTTGAATAAACTATATCTTAAATTGTCTTTAATTTCTAAATTATTTTTGTAATATTTATACATCACTGTTTGACTTCTGTGATTGTATGAAATACTAACATTATGTCACAGCGATCAGGCCCAAAAGAAAGAGGAAGGAGAGGATATGGGTGATGATCCTCGCAAATTGAAGCCTGGTGAAATTGACCCAAACCCTGAGACCAAACCAGCTAGACCAGATCCTAAGGACATGGATGAAGATGGTATTGGACACACTTTTAATATTACTTATTATACATTGCCTCTAATGAGGTCATAATTAAATATGACTGCCAGCTATCAAAAACTAATTTAACTGCGCACAAGTTAACAACAACATTACCTAAAATCTGCGAGCTTTACATAATGCTCTATAGCGCGCAGTCTGATTTAATCGTTATTACAGTTTTCGTAATGGTTCTTTTTGAATGACTGATATTTTTTTCCCCAATAGAGAGAAATAAAACATTAATTCAAAGCTGGGTTTTAAGGGGTTAAGAGTAATGTTATTTGTTACTTTACTTGAATTTATATGGCTAGTAGAGTTTAAATTCTGTATTAAAAAACTGAAGCTTTCTTATTTGAATATTGTTGTTTAAATACTATTTAGTAACTTGAAATAAAAAAAGTCAATACGTTAATGTAATTGAAGTCCTTATCTTGTAAGTAGTACTAAACTTGCAATCAAAAGTATGGAATCACTTACTTGAAACCGGTTCCCCACAATCTTGAGTACTAAATAATTTGTTAACAATAATAAAAATGGGACCATTTTAAAGGTTTAACTATTAACTTGAAATTGACATCAAATTCATTCAAATTACGCCATTATGCCTGAAACCAAACTGATGAACTGTACACATCTCTGCTACTTTTAACCCTTGACCTTGACTGAATCAGCACAAAACATCCCCCTATTGCAAGAAGGGCACGTCAGCTCCACATAAACCAATCCTGTGTTTCGAAAGTTTATAAATGCTTTCGGGAGACTGGTGGCTGTGTCCCGAGACCAAGATCTGGAAGGCGCTGGTGAATATTTCTCTAGCTGTTCACTAGAACAAATAGTTTATGACCGCTTTTTAGTCCCAACCTCCCTTCGAAATCGTCGTTTGACTGGCGTCGACATCCAGCAGGAGCTTAGAAATATTTATGGGGCCAACGAGTAGACACTTCGTCGAAGACTCAAGCAAGCGAATTCGTCTCCAAAACGGCCTGTCACGGACCCGAAACTGACGGCAGGTCACCGACAAGCACGGATTCAATTTGCTAGCACCCATTTTGATTGGGAAGTCGAGCAATAGAGGCGAGTCCTGTTCTCCGACGAGTGCAGAATGTGTTTGCACGGCAGCAACCGAAGAGGTCGGGTCTACAGACGGCCTGGGGAGCGATTTGCGCAGTGCTGTTTCGCCGAGACAGTGGTTTACGGGGGCGGTTCTTGTATGATGTGGCCGGTATTTCTTTCGACGGTAAAACGGAGCTTGTTTTCGTGCCTGGCGGGGGACAAGGAGGTGGTCTAACTTCAGTCCGCTACATTTCAGATATTCTGCTGGAACTCACTGCTGTGAGGACTTCCTCCTTATCCACGACTAGCGGCCCGTCCCGGCTTTGCACGGGTGGACAAAATTCTTTAAATTTTTTCTAGCATTAAATATAGCCTATGTTACTCAGCGTGAATGTAGCTTTCCAATGATGAAAGAATTTTTGAAATCGGCTTAGAAGTTTTTGAGTTTATGCATTGCAAACATTTAAAAACACAAATCTTTCCTGTTTATAATATTAGTAAAAACTTAAAAAATATTAAAAAAAACGCTCGTTGTCAGACTTCCATTGCCACAACTGAACACCTTGAAGAAGTCAGCAATGCCACATTGGACTGGCTAGCGCTCAGTCCGGACTTGAATCCCATTGAGTATGTGTGGGATGAACTGAAGAGGAGAGTTTGTTCCAAAAATCCTACTCCTTCAAGTGTGACTGATCTTAAATTGGCTTTGATAGAGGAGTGGGAAGGTATCCCGCCAGAATCAATTTAGAAGCTGATTAGGCCAATGAACGATCGTCTTCGAAAAGTTATTAGGGCTAGGGGAGGGAACACAAAAGATTTAAACTTAATTTATAGGCCACATAATTTTTTTATTAATTAATTTTTGTTTTGTTCTTCATTTTTTTCTTCCATATTTCCTTGTTTTCCTAACTGCTTCACTTAATCAGGGATAGCTCCTTAAATACTGGTGTGATTGAAATTAATTTGGTATCAATTTCAAGTTACCAGTTTAACCTTTAAAATAGTGCATTTTTCATCATTCGTAATAAGTGATTTAGTACTCAAGATAGCACGGAATTAATTCCAAGTAAGTGATTCCATACTTTGATCATGACTGTATATTGAAAATGGAAGAAAACCAATATTAAATTTGTTAAAGTTTTTCTAATTTAAGATTTCATAACTTCTTTTAATTTTAGAGCTAGAAATGCTGTCTGAGGCTCGTGCTCGTTTGGCCAACACGCAAGGCAAAAAGGCCAAAAGGAAGGCTCGTGAAAAGCAGTTGGAGGAAGCTCGTCGTTTGGCAGCATTACAGAAGAGGAGGGAATTGAGTGCTGCTGGCATTGCGGTTCCTATCAGGTAATTACTTCAGAATTATCACTGCTGTTTTGAATTGTTAGTATCAAAATTGGTGTCTAGGTCACATAAAAATATTATCATTGTAACTACATGAATCAAAATGGTAAACATAAAAAGAAATATTATTTGTACTTATAAAATCAATTGACTTAAAAATATTTGTAATGTTCCTTGTGGCTCAAAGAAATCTGTGCCACAGATACTTATTTACTTTGTAACATTTTAATAAAACCACATTGACCAGATTTACTGGACATTCATTCTTGTTTCGATATTTGATTCTGACCGCCCTGAGATACTATACAATACTTTACTCACCCTGTGAATACTTCATGAATAAATATAAAAAAATGAGAATAAGATATCATTACAAGCTTTTATGTAAGGGTAAAAATTAAATGACTTTCTTGACTTTCTTTGCAGGCGTAAAAAGAAGAGAGGCGTAGATTATAACTCAGAAATTCCATTTGAAAAGAGGCCGGCAGCTGGTTTCTATGACACCTCAACTGAAGTTGTTGACCCTATGGCACCAGACTTTTCACGTTTGAGACAGCAGCACCTTGATGGAGAGTTACAATCTGAGAAAGAAGAGGTGCATTTTTCACTAAAACTGTTTTTTTAATTAATCATTTAATTCTTGTAAATGCATAGTATTTATTGTCTTTTTATAAAAAAAACATTGATTGTTTTCATTGAGATTTTTCAACCTCAAATTCTAATTGACTTATTCAAACATAGTAAAAATTAAGTGCCACTTTATTTGTAATTTTTTATCAAATTAATTCTTAAAAAACAGTTAAAAAAAATATGTTGTCAATATCCATCAAAGTAAATAAAGGTTATGTCAACTAGTCTAGTATTAAAAAATTTCGTGTCCTAGTGTTTATTATACCGATTATTGTGATTTTTTTGTGTATATTTATTAGGTCTGAGAATAGGTCGTAGGCAATTTTGTATACCCCGTGATAGTAAGGCTGGCTCTCTAATCCACGCATACGAAGTCGCAAGTAACAGCTAGTAATATGTATATAATATATATTATTGATTTGGTAACCTAGAATGACGTAGGAATGAAAACTATATGATGGTGCAGTGGTGGTGATGTCACAGTTATATAACGTTGTTTTCCCACAGCGAGATCGCCGTAAAGACAAGCAAAAGCTGAAGCAGCGTAAGGAGAATGACATGCCTCAAGCAATGCTTCAAGGAGACCAGCCTGCCCGCAAACGTAGCAAACTTGTACTTCCAGAGCCGCAAGTGACTGATCAGGTGAGCATCTGAGAGTTTATTATCAATGTATACTACAATAAAAACAATATTCAGAGCTAGAAGCTAGAGCTAGAAGAAATGAAAAAGTGTAAGATGTTAGTAAACAGGGCATGGATATCTGTAAGACAATAAATTAGCTTACCAATCGCGGGTGACGGGGATATTAGTAATGCGTTTAGGAGGTTGCTAATATACAATGTGTCCCGTCACCAGTGTCGGAGCCTTTAATGGTGTGAAATATGGCATCTTTTTATCAACATATTGCCCCTCAAATTTTGTTTTTCTCTTACGGCCGCCATTTTGTTTTCTTGGTAACCAAAACCTGGGTTCGACTACTACTACTCATGTAAATATCCTATCAACATTAAAAAGGTGTCATTTGATAGCTAAACATGTAGACAACAGTTACCCAGCCATCATGTTTCAATTGCCATGGAATAAAAAATATAAAAAAATAATTAAAGATAAACAAATAGATTCTTTTTTGTGTATTTTTTAATTATTGGCTTTTTGAGAAAAACCAAATTTGACGGGCAATTTGTCGATAAAAAATGCCATATTGTAAAAAAATATTAATTCAGTGCAGGAAATTCAGCTTTATTAGAAGTAACAATTACAATATTTATGCACTGTTACCAAAGAAAATCAACTCAAAAACTGTTATTATCATCACAACAATATCAGCGTTGTACTAACATAATATCGTTACGATATCGTCTATTAAAGATGTGTGTAGGAGCTAACTGAGGGTTCGAAGATGTGGTTGTTTTTGAAGTGATAAGTTCTTACAGGAGGGTAAACCGCTTTGTTACGTAACGCGTTACGTCACCAGTCTATCTGGCTTCCCTTCCTCTTACGCATACGGCAACGGTAGGCAGACTCCTCCTCTATCACTCTAACCCGCAGCACTAGCCTTCTTTCGTACAGACGCTCTCCCCTCTACTCAGTGTTCAGTGTTTAATAAATAACCTTTTTTTACATTATCATATTAATATACATAAAATTTAAGTAATAACCTAAGCTTTTCTCAAGTTAAACAATTTCAATATTAAATAGTTCAACTCAGATTAGTTTAAGTTATCACTTCTGACGTGCGTCCCGAGACGCATATTTTTTTTTATAAGCGTATTTTAAATCTTATAGAAATATGGTATTATGAATTTTGAAAAATAAAATAAATACACGTGGACTCCATTTTAATTTAAACTTTTTACTTTGCAAGGAACTGCAACAAGTGGTAAAGCTCGGTCGCGCGTCTGAAGCGGCGCGCGAGTCCGCGGGCGAAGCGGGCGCTCCCACTGACGCGCTGTTGGCCGACTACGCGCTTACGCCCGCACCCGCTACTGCGCTGCGTACGCCCGCTACGCAAAGAGACAGGTTTTGTCACCGAATATCTTAATCTTTATATATATAATTCTTCTGTGAGTGTGTATGTCACTGAACTCCTCCTAAACGGCTGGACCGATTTGAATGATTTTTTATGTGTGTGTTCAAGGGGATCTGAGAATGGTTTAGATTCACAAATCAGCCCGGCAGATGGCGCTGCAGACGGTATCTAGGTTATTTATCTATACTGCAAAAATAACAGGCAGGACAACGTCTGTCGGGTCCACTAGTAGATTTATGTATGTTGCTTGTATCTTCATTGGAACAAGGGCACTTTTATCGAATATTCCAAATATGAGTAAGGGTTACACACACAATACGACCCAGATACGGTGGATTAGTGAAACATTAATTGTATTTTACATTTATTTTCATTTCATAAATTGATAAAATCACTGCGGCCTGGAACAGTTTTTACTGTAGCTGATATATGCTTGAAACCCCTTAATAAATTGATAACTATGTCAATTTAGTCATTTTAATAGTAAACACTAAGCTTGCTAAAGCTAAAATGCTCTTGAACTGACTCTTAATTGTAATTACCAACAATTTGCTATTATTCTACTTGATTTTTTCCATAATTTTAAATATTTTTTGTCTCAGATGAAATTAAAAAGGATAGTATTATATATATTGAAGATGTAAATGGATACATTTAAGGTATTTCCATGAAATCACCTTTAATATGGTATTATTAAAAATAAATATCAATAATTAATGTACTATCGAAGCCTCTGGCGCCTTATCAGTCCTAAGTCGAAAGTCTATAGCACACTAGACGATGCCTATAGCATCAGGCCACGCCCCGCTCCATTCATTCAACAACGGCGCGGGTGCGCAAACAAGCAAGTGAGAGCAGATTGACTGTTGACAGTACTGACATCAAGAGCGATTTTAAAACTAGTTGTTTATGATTGGCCGTACTTATAGTACGGCCAATCAAACATACGAAGCCAATTAGGGGTCGTGTGGGCGTGTCCGATGCGATCAGTTCAAACGAATATTTCTACGAAGTAAGGCACGAGAGACCTCGATAGTACATATTATATAAGTTCTTTATAATAGAAACGTAGACGTGTTGCTGCTGAGATGATGATGAAGATACAATACATTTTATACAATCGCTAACTGGCATCTTTTTCCTACCTTCGATCACATCAAATTTTGATTTTGTCAGGGTATTGTTGGAGGCACAAAACGTAATGGCTTTGACTCATGTGGACACACCGTTGAAGGGCGGACTGAATACACCGCTGCAAAACTCTGACTTCTCTGCGGCGTTACCCCAGCCACAAACTGTTGCCACGCCGAACACAGTACTCGCCACGCCATTCAGGTACCTATATTTGTTAATAATATATATTATATCATTGTGTAAAACATGTGAAAATATACATTGATTAGTAAGAAGTCGTCAGAAAAATTCTTAAGTTAAAAAATATATCAACAATTTTTTGCCATTATTCGTTTTAAAAATGTCTAACTCTCAAAATATTGTTTTTAAGGAAATCGGGTAAAGTGCTTAGTTTTTAGAAAAGCAAGGATTATAGTATAAAGATTTAAAACAAAAAGTATTTATAACAAACACGAACCTTTTATTTAAAAATTTAGTTAATTAGATACTAGAATAGGGGGTGGCGTAATTTCCCCTTCAAAAATCCTGTCAATTTGGCATTGTAGAGAGTATGTACCAAGTAAAAAAATTTGCTTTACGTATATATTTCGATTACTTACGAAACTTACACTTATAAATATGTAAACACAACATTATGACGATATTGCAGAATTATTAATGACTACATTTTGTTATTATTACTGAGTTTAATTCCAAATCTTATAAGATAAGGCAACATGGCACATTGAGTAACCAGTTCCTTTCATTGCAAATTATAATCATAATTTGTTCCTTTCAGATCGTCTCGCACTGAAGTGTCAACACCTGGTAGCTTCAACACGCCTAGTCACACCACTGGACAACCAGGATTACTTGTATGTTATCCCTTTGTTATTTTTTTTATATATTTTAGTATTTAAAAAATATTAATTTATTTCGGTTAATATTTCAGACTCCAGCCTTACGTGACAAGCTGAGTATAAACCCAGAGGACCGTTTGGGAGGTGGAGACACACCACAAATTGCAAATCAAGTACAAAAACAGGTAAAAAAGTGTAAATGTTTTCTTGTCTTTTCAACTTACAACAGCCGTACCTATGATACTGTCTCTCATTGATTTTATAATCATTTTCCCTTTTCATAGATAAAGGACAAGGCGTTTAGGCATAAAGGCTTAGTTTTAAAGATCAATGCAGACATAGGAACAGACAGCAGGAAGCGACTTTGTTTTATAAAACAAAGTATAAAGTATAAATACTTTGTAGTGATTGGCATTTATTAATGTTAACTGTTAATAACTTAATATTTTTTTATTACTCTTATGAAGACTAATAAGGACTCTTAAAGACTTTTAATTAACATTTACTAGACTTTGAATTTATATCTCAACAGCTGAAAGCTTCAGTTCGATCAGCTCTACAGTCACTGCCGGCGCCCCGTAACGACTATGAAATCGTAGTACCTGAACAAGAAGACGAAGCGGGTGAGACAGCTACTTCGTCCTCGCTAGTGGAAGACCAGGCTGATGCTGACGCTAGGATGCTAAGAGACCAGGAGGAAAGACGTAAGTGCTATTAAACCTCACAATCATAGCTTTAAACTCCGACTATTATTTTGCTGCTTTTCAACTTAATTCAAATAATGATATGAGGAAATAATTGAGTCAACATTAGGAGAACTACAACATTTTACGTCACAGTTGAATGTGTTAATTTCCTGCAATTAGTTAGTTAGTATAGGTGTCATATTATGCCTAGTGCCTTTTTATTCGGTGGAATTTATTGATTTATCAATAATTTTACAGCCCGAAAAGTGATTTTATATAATAGTTTATTCTGTTTTGCTTTTTTAATTAAATTTAGCTAGTGCCAATCGGGTAGTTCTTCAGATCCACATATCATTTGAATCAGTTTTATTTGTTGTACGACAACGACGCGATTGTGTCTATTCCTGAATATTCATATATTCGATTTCACTCCGGCTGTGCTGATTAATGTATATGCCCGCTATATCACAGAAAAATTATATAGCTAAAGCACCTAGGTAACTACGTACAATACTCTGTTGCTATACGTCAGAATGAGTGTTTTTTGGCTGTAAAATTAAATAATGAAGTATTTCGAACATGTAGCAGACAAAAGTATTTTCAGAGACCAATTTGTAATAACGAAAAATAAAGACTTTTCAAACACTCAATTTTATTTATAAACAAGTTGATTTATTCCATTATTTGATCATTATAGAACATTTTAATATAGAACCTAATTAAATGTTTTAATAAAAAATAACTTTAATATTTTACAAAAAATAAAAGCGCCACCCTTGATTATTGGAAAACGTTGGTATTTATCTCAACAAAGAGGCTTAGTTTCGGTAAAGCTTTAGCTGTATATTTACTATGGCTCTACTTACCCGAGTCTATAACGCACCCTAAGAATTAACTTATTCGGTTTATCCTGTGTTTATTATATAATAAAGGTAATATTTATATAAATTTCAACAATGTTAATAGTCATATAAAGGCAATAAACAAATCAACAAAATGGCAATCATACATAGAAATAGCATAATGTCCATGAGTATACTTTTCACGCTGCACTTTTCTAAGTCTTTCCAATAAATAGATTTTTTCGAACTTTCATATACAGGGAAATTTTGGAAGCACCATCCATATTTATATATTATATTCTTTGAAGAAAATAACGAAACAAGTATTTTTTCTTTTAATATCACGCTATACTAAATTATTAAATTAGGGCTATACAATGTCACCAAAAAAAAAATTACATTTGTTGTCACAATCACGCTATGCACGGTGTTGTAGCAGATGATTACACTGCACCAAAACATTTCGGCCGTATTTGACCTTTCGGGCGACCTTTTATTCACCAGTAAGCAGCTGTTGTAATTCGCTCGGATAAAATATTTTTAACCATAATTTTAGTTACCTATTAATTTTTCAAAAATGAAGTGTTTGAATATCTATCTACTGCCTAGAAAAAAATTGGATGGATGTTATAAAATGACCCGGTATATGTATTACATTTCATTATCGGCGATAACGGATATGAGTATTCGTTTGATAGGGTTGGCGGAATTAGCGTTGCGGTCGACGTGCGTGCAGCGTGGGCTGACGCGGCCGGCCGACGTGAACGCGGCAGTAGTGCGGGCACCGGCGGCCACGCCCCTCACTCCGCTGCAGCACGCGGAGGAGCTACTCAAAGCCGAGATGGTCACCATGTTGCACTACGACGCTCTTAGGGACCCTCCACCAGGTACACTAATATCTTATCGGGATATAGATAGAATACTTTTTTAAGTGATAACTTCTTATGGGAGGGTAAACCGCTTCGTTACGTAATGTCTGTCAGGCTTCCATTTTTAAATGTAGAATAGGTTAAGAATCGACGAATATAAAAATAAGCGGCCAATATCTTTGAATTTAGTAATTAAAACTTTTTATAATCCAAAAATTTTTTTTTCTATATTAAATGATATTGGCGACTTGTTTATTTCTGCGTCGATTCTTAACCTTTCTTTTAAAAAGTAAGAATTGCGCTAATTTGTTGGTTGACTTTATTACTTGTGCCCTCCCGGAGTGCCAGTTTTTTTTATTCGATGCATTTATCGAAAGTTCTACGACGGGATACCTTGTACCGAGAAGAAGCTGCAAGAAATTCGGCAAAGGCTCTCTTTTATTAAACTAGGAAAACTTTTTTTTCTCTTGTATAATGCATTGAAAAAATTAACTTTACAAAAATATTCATTAGAAGTATAGTTACTACAGCCGCTGCCATTAACGCCTCGCCTTTTTTCCTTGAAATAACCATCAATTCTGTGCTTTTGCTCATAAGGGTTTTTTAACAACGAAGAGTAAAAAAACATTTACTTGGTGTTTTAATTTACAAAATAGAGAGCAATCATATAAATATAAATAAAGACATAAAGCAGCACATAGGGAAGACAGATTTATTGATGTCATATTATAGGTAATTAAGTATATAATATTAAATTCATAAACATTATGGATATTTAAATTCGTACATTTTTACTTTAATTTCACACTTAGTTAAATAAGTGCTAAAAAGTTATAGCTAACCGAACAAAATTATAATTTAATTTTCTTTTTTATGCTACAATGAAAAAAAAATATCAATACCCACCATGATATTCGTCTGCTTCTTAAATCCGAGCTTCTTTTATAGGTGTAGACAAGAAACGAGTGGTACAACTTCAGGCAGCTCATTTAGCTTACTTAGAGCAGCATCCTTACGAGGAGTTTACCACAGAAGAGCTAGATGAGGCCAAAAATGAACTCAAGAAAGAAATGGATGTAGTGAAAGCCGGTATGAGTCACGGCGACCTCAGTATGGACGCCTACACCCAGGTCTGGGAGGAGTGTTTAGCTCAGGTATGTAGTATTTTCACGTGACGCAATGATTAATTATATCTATGATTATGATAAACTTATTAAATATTTCACTTTTTACATAAATTGTCCTGTCGGTCAGATTGTCTATGTTAGGGGCTGTACACCAGCCGATGTCGAACTTTGTTTAAGTAACGGGCATGCCTTAGAAACTGCGTATGTGCGAACTGCGACGGCTTTCATTATTAATTTGCACTCCAAACATAAAAAGCTATGAATCAATCATTCTTTTTTTTTATTCAGGTCTAACAATTAAAAAAAGAATATTCATTTTAGAATTAGTCTTCTTTCTGAATTTGTAACGCAACCGAAGTAACGCCTTACTACAATTGTGGCGGTTGCGAAGATCACTACGCCACTGAGATATTTTCATGGCTTGCATTGTTTTTTTTTATAGATATGATATACTGATTCTTAATTTGAAATATTAATTTATCTCTTTACAGGTTCTATTTTTACCTGGTCAAAACAGATATACACGTGCTAATTTAGCGAGTAAAAAAGACAGGCTGGAGTCAGCTGAAAAAAGATTGGAGCAAAACAGAAATCACATGGCCAGAGAAGCAAAAAAGTGTTCTAAAATGGAGAAGAAACTAAGGGTTATTACGGGTAAGCAAATCAAAAGTTAAGAAATATGAAACAAAATTTTAATTAAAAAAACATACAAAAATTAGATCGAAATAATAATATTTTTACGACCTTTCTTGTTCAAAGAGTGAAGTTGCTTTTATTCTATTAGCGCACATAACTGTTTTTTATATTTAATTCTGACGTTTCAACCGCTCCGTAGACAACGCCGGAAAGCGTTGCGTCTCTTTTGCGAGAAAATCGACGGAACTAAAAAACTTGTTTTTATAGAATAAGGTTTTTGAAAATTTTTATTAAATCTTTTATAACATACCAAAACATGTAATTGTATCTCTTTCGAGCGAACGGTATATCTATATCTTCGTTGCGTCTCCGTTGACGATAAAATATCAAAGATGTAAGTAAGTAGTAAGATGTAAGATGTCGTTTGGCATATTTAGTTCAATTTGACAAATATTTTGAGTTTCGTCGTTATTCTCGCAAACCAGCGACAAGTGTGCTACTGCTTTACTGAGCGTGTGTCAGAGTTGATAGGTGTGTGTTGTACGTACTATCGAAGCCTCTGGCGCCTTATCAGTCATAAGTCGAAAGTCGCTAGCACACTGCACGATGCCTATCGCGTCAGGCCACGCCCCGCTCCATTCATTCAACAATGGCGCGCGTGCGCAAACAAGCAAGTGAGAGCAGATTGACAGTTGACAGTACTGACATCATGGGCAATTTTAAAACTAGTTGTTTATGATTGGCCGTAGTATAAGTCGTAGTAAAATACGAAGCCAATTAGGGGTCGTGTGGGCACGTCCGATGCGATCAGTTCAAACGAATATTTCTACAAAGTGGTAAGGTACGAGAGACCTCGATAGTACATATATCGTTGCATAGCAATCAGTATATTGACTTGGGTTATCAGGTGGATACCAAAGCCGGGCGGCGTCGCTAGTAAAACAGTTCCAAGAGCTGCAGGATCAGATCGAGATGGCTAACCTGGAACTCTCCACTTTCCGTTTCCTCGCCGAACAGGAGAAGGCTGCCATTCCCAGGAGAATAGAGGTATGTAACCTTGACTTAAATTTCGATGCGAATTAAGTATCTCAATTAGCTTGCAAACGCTTCTAATAATTCGTTACCAGGTAAATATTTGTAAGGAAACATTTTCTTTTGGATAGGCTTAGAAAAGTCAAGACTAAGCAATGCATTTGAATGATATATTATATATAAATGTCTAAAACTTTATTATCCACGAGAATAGGTAATCAAATGCTATCAGGATGGTATTTTTTGAATTGTGTCACACTGGACCACCACTGCATCTTGTATTAGTTAGTTTAGTTCATACGAACTATTAGTTATCGGTAATTACGACAAATGCTCATTGTATCAATGTGAAAAATAGTGATGGAATAAGAAAAAATGGTAGGTAGAGTCTTTGAAGGCATTTTGTGTCTAGACGACTTTTATAGTGTCTCTTACTTTTTTAATTCACATATTTTGAACTTTTATTATCGATTACGTGTTGTTCCTAAATCAAAAAAATTGAAAAAGTGTTACTTGACCATTGAATCAACTGTCCTTATGAATAAATCACCTGTAATTTTATAAATGGAACACAATTTGATCTATTTCATGTATTTACAGTCATTGACGGAAGATGTGAATCGTCAAACAGATCGTGAGAAACAATTGCAAAAAAAATATGGCGAACTTCAAGCAGAATTGGAAGACATTCACAAAGGAAGACAGCCTAAGGAAGTTGAAATGAAGAGTATAGAAGAATAGAATTCAGGCCTAAGTTGATGCAAAAAATATAATTTCCAAATTCGTTTATTGAATAGACTGATACAAAATAATAATGTTGAATCGGTAATCTGTTCTATAGCAAATACATCTTGTAACTTACCGTTGATAAGAACAAGATTATTGTTGGATATTTCATGATAGCGAAAGATTTAATGGCATCCTATAATATAAGTATAACTTTCGTTTATGTAATTTAATTAAATAAAAGTTACATTTGGATTTCTTGGTTTTATTGCATGATTAGATAACTGTCATTTGTAATTTACTTTTACATTAAAATCAACCATTAACAATTGTAATTAAGTTATATACAATAAAAAATAATAATAAATACAAAAAACCTTATACCCTATAACACTTTTCGTATCACATATCACAGGATAAATTGGAAATCCAGACCAGCTGGAAAGTCATAAATAATGTTTAATCTCACCCCGAGCTAACTACTATCAGAATCACTTTCTATTTGTCTGGTGACTTTATTCTTTCTTTTGACCACCGGACTATCGCCGTTATCCTGTGGAAGACTTTTTTGTGTTTGAATTTTTTTCTTTTTTCTCTTTCGTTTCTCTTCTAAAACGATCTCCGCCAACTCCAATTCAGATATGTCGTCAACTTGAGTTAATCCAATGTGCGAGTCTACGCAAAAGCTGTCCTAAAAGTAAATTTAACATTTTATTCACCTACATTCAGAACAATATTATCCTATCTTGTCAAGAATATTAGCAACACTGGAATACATCAGTTCAACTGCATGATTCTTACCATCTCGTAGGTATCTTCTTCGACAGATTGTGAAAACACTTCCATTTTATCATACTTCTTGGGCAACTCTGGTATCTTGAAAACGCCTTTTACTGGGCTTCTGTTGAAAGAAAATAATAGTATTTATGTGCACACAAATATGAATTCAACTAGTTAATTGACGGCTGGCTGGTAACGGTAACTACAGAATCTGCCGAAGTATCAAAAGTCCTCGTATCAAATAATAATATGGCTTTAGTAAAATTGCTATATTATTATTTGATAACTGTGATGCAACGGTAACGATCCTGCATTCTGCACCAACAGTCCTGGGTTAGAGTCCCGGAAGAGGCAGATGTTTGTGTGATGGAAACGAGCATTTGTACCCGTGTAATGGGTATTTATATATATTTCTTTGTATATAAGATACCTATGTATCATATATGTATTTATATTCGTTGCCCTAGTATCCATAACACAAGCATTACAGTGCTTATGTAGTGCAGGTATATTGTAGTGGTTCACGGTAGAAATTACGATACCGTATTCAACACGAAAGTTTATTACACAAACACAATAAGGAGTACAGACGATAGATTGACGAAGCACATAAACGTAAACACAGTAGTAAAGAAACATATGCGCGTGAGCAGCGGTAGGAGTTAAGCGGCGTGGGTCGAGGGCGGCTACGCGCACGCATTCCACAGCCACTCACGTACATATAAAAATTACACGTATAATAATAACGTGTGTCCGTTTGTTCGTGGCGTTTTAACAAAACTAATTATATTTCTATAATCACTGTTTATTTACCTAATAATATTTTTATATAAACTATAAATACCCATATCTATTATGAAAATATATTTATAAAGTACTAAAATTGTAATGTATATAATAAAGCAAAAACAACAAAGAAAATAAAATAAATAAAACTAAGCTATACAATACAAGCCACACTTACTTTGGGCTTGGCTTATTGGTGTGAATTTAAGAAATATTTATTATTATTATGTACTCATATTTCTTTGTCGCACAAAAATTCGAAGCTAATACTTTCAATGCAGTTTTGGTCAGTTGATACTTACTTGACTGAGTGTATGTAGTGTGCGTACATGTCGACATGGTGAGTAGCGTCAGCGTCGACTTCGTCACATATGAATTCAGCGAGACTGCCCTCGCTTGAATCCGACAATTCATCGCCACTGTCACCGTCGCCTGACAACTCCGCTTCTAGCTCTATGAAATCGCTCTTTTTCTTTTTCTACAAATTTTATATTTTAATTATTTCTCATTATATAAATTTAAAAAGTAAATATGCAATTATATGCAATTGCATACTATTCTTTTTATTTAATATTTGTATTAAAATCGCAGCCGCAGTTAATATTTTAGTTACCACGAAAACTTACCAACACAAAGCATTTAAAAGATAAGCAATCAGAAAATTATTTAAACTGTTCTTTTGGTAAATATTACGATACGGATTTTATTGCGTAAAAAAGAGACTACAACTCTCTTAACAAATTCTCACTTAAATGTTGATTAAGCAGGCGATTTATTGAATAGGATTTATCATATAGACATGGTAGATTACAGCGGTACTTTTGGAGCGTATATTACAGCAAACAAAAAATTAGTCTTATAGAGTTTGGCGAAAAAAATAATTTAATCTTAAATCAAAAGCTTACTTACATTGCGAAATTTGTGTTTACTTGTAGGTTTGTGTAGAACATCTTTCTCAGATTGTTCGCTTCGAGTCGTTTTATTATCAACGAAATCATCGTCGCTGTCATCAAATGTCAATTTTCTCTTCTGAGATGTCGGATTTTTTTTAAAACCATTGCTAACAAAGTTAAATTTATTTTCAGGGCTTTGGATGTTGCTATCGATTTTGAACATTTGTAACATTTCTAAATTACTTTTTTGGTATTTATTTTCGCCATCGCTTTTGCATTCAGTATCATTATTCAAAAACTGTGGGTCTTCATTCTCTTTTTGCGAAGTCATTACTGGGGATATACTAAAGTTTATTACGCGATCAGTGTTACTGGGTTTGAAAGTATTGTCTTTATTAGATGTCAAGGCAGCTAATACTTTTTGTTGCAAGGTTAATGTTTTAGAGTAGTTATTGTCTAATTTTGGTTTCTTATTAAAATATGGCGAAGAGTTGATGATATCATCATCACTATTTAAATCGAGTTTTCTCTTATGGCGAATTTGACTAGAATCATTGGTTTTATGCATATCATTTTTGTCGGCACTGGTATTTAATGATGTTTCATGATCGTAAACTTGAGTGTCGTCAGAAGAATTGCTGTCGCTGTCTAAGATAATAAGGCTTTCTGTTTTCTTCAACTGCGTTGGCATCTGGCTGAGTTTTATATTTTCTGTCATATTGATTTTCTTTTTATCAGCTTGAGTCAATAATATTGGTGATGTACTTCGATCATTATCTAATAAAAAAACATTATCTTTATTTTTTATCACATCAGATTGATTTGTATGAAAAGAATTAGATTTTCGACCATCAGATTTGTTGATCATTTCAACTATCTGAGTTATTGTGAACGTGCTTGCATTGTTACTGACGTTCAAACTGCTGTTCGATTTATTATCGATACTTTTAACGTCATTTACATCTGTTATCAATTGCCGTCTAGTTTTACTGATGGTTGTTGAATGTGGATCCTTTTTAGTACTCAATTGAAACTTTTTACTTTGACTACATAAAATCGGAGAAGTAGAAGCAAAGTTTTTAGGTCTACCAGATAAAATAGACGGACTAACATTTTGGTGATCTGTGTCCCGACATACTTTCTCTTCTTTTTGTTCCTTTTTTTCGTTTTGATTGTTTTCAATACTGTCATCGTAATCTGCAAAAATATCGTCAATACTATCTAAACCAAAAAAGCCAAGTGCTTCATTATGTTCAACTTGTTTTTCATCTTTTATATCGTTAACAACTGTTTTCATTTGTATTTCTTCTGGACTGCTTTCAAAAAATATGTCTTCTATATCCCCTATTTCAAAGTTTTTTTCGGAGTCTCCTTTTTGTTTCGTAATTTTATCTGGTGCAGCCGGTTGAGTATCAAAACTGTCAAGAGAATTGAAATCAAATTCTAAATCAAAATTACTATTTCGATCTCCATTTTTGATAACATCATTTCGCTCTGGAGTTCTTTCTTGTATACGTATACAAGAATTTAATTCATCATTGGAATCAAAATCACAATGTAAATCAAAGTTATTACTGGTGTTATTCTTAGAGTCTAGATCTAATTTGATATCTGTGTCATTTTCCTCAATACAGTGTGGACTTCGATTTTCATTTATAATTTCTTTTGATCCATCAATGTCTTTAACATAGTCTAAGAGTGACTCTGTGTCGATATCGTCAATCAATTCGATATTTGGAAATGTAGGTTCTACTAAAAAGTTTGTACTAATATGCAAAGATTTTCTGTGCGTTTTCATGTTGTATAAAAATTTACAATCACATACATTTTGGCATATATAGCATGTTTTTGTTACATTACTACTCTCCAAGCTTAAATCAACTAATAAATTAATAAGTCGCGTAGGAAGATTCCCGCTGCTTTGAATGCCTAAGTTGCTTAACAATTTTGTGTAGCTTTTCGTAGATTTAGTGGCAGTGCTAAAGAGGGCTCTTATGTCGCCGTCCTTTTTTCCTGGCGATTTAGTTACTTTGAAAGGTGATTTTGCTGCGACATCTTTAACTTTTTTTTGCTTGGTCGGTTTTTCTTTTGCTGGAGACAATGCAAACATTCTCTGACTGGCAAGATCTTCACTGCAAAATACTGTAATTAGAAATAAAATATCAATGACCTGTAATACAAGACTTTACATAAAATGTTACAATAAATATTAAACGAGCATACCTGGATTTTGTGTTGATGCAGGTAACTGAAACCTTTTAGCATCGCTGTACTGGAGCAACTCTGCCAATATTTCACTATCTTTAGAATGCCCAACATTAACAGTTTTCTGTAATGTTCTTTGCCATTCCAACCATGTGGATAATTTGAGATAATTCTTAATTTTTTCCTCACTAATTGTCAAAATTTGTTCTGTAACGTTAAAATAGATTAAGCTTATATTTTAAGCCCTTTAAGAATTTTATAAGATTGAAGGTTCGAGTCCAACTTGACTTCTGAGATTTTTTTCTAGTAAAAACTCATTTATATATAAAAATTTGGAAGTTAAATTACAATTATATAACCAAAAAATAATCAACAAACCTTTACTCATCGTCCATAACTCGCTTGATGTATTTATTGATGTTTTGCATTCAAAGCCCTCAGGAAAAGTCTCCCTAAATTCTTTTTCAGTAATCAAATCACAACCCTCGAATTCTCTGCTAGATGAACTACTTGAGCTTGATGACATACCCATTAACATAGTTCTTAAATCCTTTTGACCCTAGAAAATAAATTCTTTATAAAATAGATCAACGCTTTTTAGATTGTTTTATTGTTGGTTTGACAAAAATTATGTTAAACTTAAAGAATATTTATTTGTTTTATGCTTACCTTTTTACCCTTTTCCATATCTTTAGTCTTTTCTTTAGGATCAGTTTTTTTAACCACTGTGATAAACATTTTTTGGCATTGTGGTGTGTAGTCGTGGGGCATCATGCGCGGGTTCAGCTTGTATAGATTGTTGTTCACTTCAGCAGATTGCAATATTTTCTTGTTAAGGCCGTCTCTTTGTCGCATGCAGTCCAGCAGAGTCTGGAATACATATACACCATCACACCATTTCACTTACAAATATCAATAATAAATTAAGTATTAGATATGGGACATTGTCATATTTCAAGTTGAGTAATGCGACGACAGTTTGGTGCAGTGGTTGTAATCTTGCGTTTCGCACTGGGAAGGAGTCCCCGAAGGATTAGATGTTTGTGTGATGAATACGAGTATTTGCGCTCGAGTTATGAGTATTTGTATTTATATATATTTCTGTATCCTTTATGTGTGTATATCCGTTACCCCGGTATCCATAACACAAGCCATACAGTGCTTAATTTGGGATAGATTAATTGGTGTTAAAAATAAAAAACACTGACGAAACATTAAAAATATAATAAAATCTTCTGAAAGAAATTCCTGTCGCTATCTCATGCTCATTGTCTCGATAATATAAATAGAGTTATAGGTATTAAGAAGGAACATGTTATGTAATCATAATTTAATTTATATGTAAACAGTAACTGCACTTGTTTTCATTGGTGTCTATTTACTGTACTGTGACGTATGTAAAGACAGCGCATCAGGACAGCGTTTTGTGTGGGTTAAACCATTTTCTTTAAATGCTATTTTTGAAAAAAAAAGTCAATCCAAATCCTTTTTACGGGTTTTATATGTGCCTCTTACAAGTGCAAAGCCTCTTGCAACACGATAAATATATCTAAGTTCACGTACATCTATCATTTACAAGGTATTTTAATTTAACTTGAGATGAATATAATAAAATGTATATTATATTCATCTCGAGTAAATTTAATTTTAGTTAAACTTGTAATATATATAGTTTAAAGTTGAATAATATAATTTATTCAACTTAAAACGATAAAATTAATGACAGCTTATCACAATAATTTGCCTAAAATGTTTTCTTCACTGCTTCACCATAGGTTCGCTAGTGAAAAATGCGTAGGGCATTGAGTCCATTTTTATATTACTTTAAAAAATAAAGACAAAAAACTCAAGCATCGATATTGTAACATGTTTATAGGTTAGTAAAAAAACTTGCTGTTAGCACAGTGTATACAGAGCTTCGCTTTTGTATCAAATTAAATGTAGAAAGAGTTAAGATAGGAAGAGATTAAGCATTCGACAGGTAACATTAGTAAAACAGTATATTACAATGTTTAAATACCTGATGTTCTCTTCCTTCGGTGACGAGTATAAAGACCTGGCCACCCCGTTCGCGTCCTGTGCGGCCACACCTTGAAATATAAGTCGGCAGTTGTATTTAAAAGCATAGTATTTCAATATTATTTTTGTTTTTTTTTTAATAACGTGAAGTAATAAATTGAAAACGATATCTTTATAGCAACAAATTTTATTAAAAGAAATATCTAAACTACCTATTGATATACTTTTACAAGATTTTTTTATTAAATAAGTTATTTTGGAATATAAATGTACAGAGTTAACTTGGGACATCGAATCTTTTATAGAATAGCACCTTCTTTACTGCAACAAAATAAAGACAAGGAGAGACAAACATATGGAAAAAGTACAAATGGTAGCTCTATCACTAAAAAGCAATATCTTCCGGGCAACAATTGGATAGACTAAAAAGTAAACAATAAAATAATAATTCAGGTCAGTCGGAGTTGGTTATTCTTGTAAATAAATTTAAGTTATTATTCCAAATCTTACAGAAAAGGAAATACCTGTCAATTATTAGGCATAAAATCTTTGAAGTGTTTAAACATTATCCTGACCTCTGTACTAGGCGCACCGGCGAACGGGTCGAGATATCGAAGCAGAGTATGAGGTCCACGGAACCAACGTCCAGACCCTCTTCGGCCACGCATGTCGCTACGAGGGCATTGCACGACCCCTCTCGGAAATTCCGCATCACCCGTAATTGTTGCTTCTGGGATACCACTGTTTTACCGTCTTTGCCTTAAGAATTAATAAAAAATATATATATTAACAAAAACTAATACTCAATGCCACTTATTATAAGCGTGTTTGATTTGGCAATGATTAGTACAGTAATCAAGAAATGACACTAATTGTGATACATAATAGGTTTCTTACATGTAACTTGAAAAAAATCTAGTATTTTTTTAAATATTCTTGAAATATGTAATAAACTGAAGGCATTCGTTAACATCGATAATTTCCATTAATTTTTTAGAAATACTAATTTTTCGGTTAAAAATTATGCATAAACGAAAGTAAATTTCAAAACAAACTGAGCGCCTTCCCATAGGCTGTGACGTTACATGACATGAAGCCATGCGTTTGCCGGCGCCGATTGCAGTGCTCACTCCATTGTTTATTATAAAAAATTACAAATATATAATTAATAATCACAAAACTATTAATATAATAACATAAATCATTACAATGTATGTAGACCCATAGTAACGTGGCGAGTCATGTCATGTGACGTCATTCAAAGCGCGTGAAAATGGCGGCTGTTAAAATTACGATTAATGAACTCATCCAAGAAAATATTTTTTTTAACTAAAATTGATTCTACAACATTTTTTTTAAAGTATTTTTCTATTAAAAAGACATGATTAACGATTTATAAAATAAAAAAAAATCAAGCAAGAAAGCGATTTGGTAGAATATATTATTAACAAAAATCTAATAAAAGCCTTGGAATTCATTAATTTTCGAGTAATTCCTAGGAATTTGCTTTAAAATAGTACCTCTAGTACCTTTCAACAAATAGGTACTAGAGACCGCGATATATTACCCCTAGATCTCAGTTTTTATTTCTAGAGGTTTAGATTTAGTTATAGGAAGCTGCTGACTTTATCAGAATTAGATTATTAGACAGTCTTTTCCACTTAAATAACTATGAAAACTCACCAGAAGCACCTTGTCCAACAAACATTTGCGGCACTATTAGCGGTCTACATTGAAGAAGCAGACAGTGTACCAAATTCACACTTTCACGATACTCACAGAATACTAAAACAAATGTAAAATACTTCATATATATATTCAGAAGGTGCCAGCAATACAGACGACTGGTTGGTGCAGCGGTACTGACTCTGCCAGTAAGGGCGAGGCCACACGATGTCAAACGACGCGTTTGGTCGCCGTGCGGCGTCGCAGCGCAAGCGTGCCGGACTTGGGACCTGAGAGACGAATCGGGGAGGGATAATGCGCCCGCAGTGCAACGCTGTTCACCGCGGTGCGGTACGGCGCCGCACCACCCGTTTGGCACCCTATATCTCGAATTCATTAAGATGTGGTGCCGCACCACACCGTTAACGCATCATGTGGCCTCGCTCTAAATGGGTTTGAATTTGAATACGATTCATATATTTTAGTGACGAGCACAGAAATATGACAATTGCCATGGTTGTTTTCATACTCATATTTATAGGGTAATATTGGATCGCCGAATTGTTTTGTCAATTGCTGTCTGGTAATGGATAAAACAGCCGTAGCTACTTAAACATACAGGAGGTAAATATGGTAGTAACTAAGGACGAATTACCGATAGCTCTGGTGTCTGTTCCTTTGTTCTTGGCTACAGAAAAATGTTCCATCATAATTTCTTTTAGTTTATAAAACTTTGGGTGACCGAAACTTAAATCTTTCGGTATCTGCAAAAATTAGAAATTTAATAATGTTTCATACTTTTATTAAAACAGAGAAAGTTTGAAGAGTTATTCATAGAAAAGGTACGTCATATGTGCATGCGTGAATATGTGCAAAATTATATAATCTGTTATTGACGAACAATTATATTATAATGAGAAGTTTTTTTTTCATTAGGCTCACAAAACTAGCTTACAATGATCACAATGAACAACTAAAAATACATTTATAACTTATCAAACTACATTTAAACCTACTCGATGTAAGCATTAATTATTTCACAAATAAATAACTAGAAATTGTTATTAATTTATAAAATAAAAATATTAACAAAGGTTTTACAAAAGAATATATTATGAGGTCTTCTATGCTGAAGGCACTGAACCATTAAAAATATAAAAATCGGATCTAATAAAGTTGTATGTATGACGCATTTGATATAGTGGTGAGTGATGACCGAGTCGTGTCCTACACAAGGGAAGAGTGGTGAATGTTTTGCGATTTTGTAACCTATTGCCAATTAGTGGGGGGTGATATTTATGCGAGTAATTCTAGTAATTAATGACGAGATTTTAATACAGTCTCATTTTAACAGCCAACAAAAAGTAGTTCTATCGATTTTAAAGCCCTCTCTCTTATTAGGTGATTATCAAATGTGTCATTAGACACACATATTAATTTATAGTAGCCGACTCGACCTTACTTCGGTATGACCATATCTTCACCCACAAATGTTCCGGCTTGTACATGTGTTACTATCAGTGTGAATTAATAGTCTAATGACGGTAATTAAATCTTTATAGAAGATTCAATACTTTATTGCCAGCGGAACTCTAACCCGTAATCGTTCGATATCTGACCGATTGCATGTCTAAATGAGCTACCGAGCTCTTGCCTATTCTGTTGATTTTTTCTAATATTGTTTTGGATCTATAAAAAACTACATCTAAAAACTTACATCAGGAATAGTTCCATCCGGTAAAATGCTCGTGTTTAACGAGAGAGGATCTATTCCAAGGTCGTCTCTCAATCTTTCCAATAATGCCGTGAGTTTGTCATCAGACTGTATCCATGATTTCTCAGGATGTTCGTCGAAGAAGTTCAGGAACACTCGCGAACCGTGTTTAATTAGCAACTCAAGTCCATGATAAAGGGCAATCAGCAATGTGAAATCTTTCATTATGTAATTATGCTGGGGATGTCTGAAAAAGCGTAAGTAATGCAGTAAGAAAAGATTTTGACGAAAGGTTGTTACTAAAATAAAATTATTGCAAAAAAAAAAAAACAGTACAATTACCTGGCACTTTTTTCTTTGTTTTGGAATTCTTTGTAGAGCATAACAACTCTGCCTTTGCTTAAATTACCAAGGTTTTGTGGAAGTATATTAAATTGTTTCAAACGCCGCGCATAGAAATCTAAAATCTAAAAATTGCTGAGTAAATAATGTTATTGTAAAAACAAAGCAATGATATATTCTATTTAGATACAAAATGTATACATCATATTACTATACACTGTGCTGTTTTAACAGGAATTGCCTGCCACAAACTCTTGCAAAATTACTCAAAATTATCCATTTTTCAACCGAAACTTGATGGCCACACAGTAATTAAAATAAACCCAAATATATTTAATACCTCAATATATTGTTGTCTCAACTGGTTCAATTCTGGACCTAATGCTATGACGACAGTGTTAATTTTCCGTGAATGGCTGTATGGTTGCACATCTATACAATTTTCGGTTCTTAATTCTAAATGAGCAATATGGAGACTTTTTACAACCTAAAAGAAAAAAGTATACAAGTAAATAGATGGCTATAAATGAAAAGTATATAAAGTAATAAAATTTGGTGATTTAAAAGAAATATGATAATGGAAGGGGCACATGGCTAGCCTGTTGCATGCAACCTCTTTAGTTCTTATGCTTCCGCACACGTTACACATTTGAATAAAACATTTTTTTTATAATACATTTAAAGATTTTAAGGAGTAAATATAAAATAAATTATGCGCAAGATCCGTAAAAAAATGTTTTATTCAAATGTGTAAAACCTGTGGTCACGAGCATTTGCAAGGTATAAATCTTTTTGTGATAATAATAACATATATTTAGCTAATATAATAAATGAATAGGTATAAATATTCATATATCTTATTCGCTATATCATTGCCAAAAGTAATATTTGCTTAATTTTGAACTAAATAATTAAAGTTAATTGTTGAGAAATTAAATAGATAAATTAAAATCAAGAACAATAAATCATAGAAGCATTTAAATTTAGTTGTATTCATCTTTTACATTTTTTGTTACTAGACTGTTGAAATTACTCACATTAATGACATCTTCGACCTTGCTTCCCGGTGTAGCAGACAAGGCTAATATTCTATAAGTCTTATGTCCCATTTCTGTGAGAGTAGAAACAATTTGGCAGTATGCATAGTTGCCTCTGGCTCTATGAGCTTCGTCAATTACAAGACATCTGATTTTTTCTCCTGGACATATACCTGATTTTATATCATTATAAACAACCTGTGGAGTGGCAAAAAACACCCTTTTGTTTTGCCAATGAGTTTTTCTTATATTTACTTGCATGTGGCCTGCAATAAATAATATTCAGTAAGGGCCTATACATACTACGGTTTTTTAAAAGCGACCTCGAAGCGCGTTTTAGAAACACGCGTCGATAGTGCGTTTAATAACGTGGTGTGCAAAGGCTCTAAATATGAGAAGTTAGCACGTAAAAAGTTCATGTTAACCTTTCCTGTGCTATTTAACCCTTTTAGTGCCATACATATTTTACCAATATATGCTAAAATGCCAGTAAAAAAGTGCATTTTTATAGATAATTTATATGAACAAGGGTTATATGAACGATGTTTATATAAAAAATATGCGATCGAAGATAGTTAGAATGCAATATAATGAATAAAAATACGAACACGGTAACACGACCGTTACGTGCGCGCGCCAAAAGTGAACTGTCAAAAGGAGCGCTATCGCGACGCTGGCATTCTTTACAGCTAGGGAGAGCAGCGCGACGGCGCTCCTTGGCACTAAAAGGGTTAAATCAGTTGTTCGCAACGTGATATAGGGGCCATTCATTTATTACGTAAGACTATTTTCGCTAGTTTTTGACCCCCTCCCCCCCTATTGTAAGAAAAAATAAGATTAGGCCGACCCCCTCCCCCCCTGTTTAATATTTATTACGTAAGAATCTAAAGGCAAAAATGAGTACACGTTTGGTTTGTTTTAATATTTATTTTTCAAAGTAATACTTTTTAAAAATGTTTATTTGTACTTACAAAGGTACCAATAATTTTTATTTTTTTGGGGGAATAAACTTTGATTTTAATTATTCATCTTTACCTACATAAGATTTTCAGTCCAGTGGCTCAAAACCCACTCGGAAAGTGGATCTGACACTGGAACATCTCTAATAATAGGTGTTGCTTCTATTTGGTTATTCAGGATTGTGACGTCGTCAACGTTCACCCATTCCACATCAGCTCCTATGCGGCACAAAACTTCTCCTCATCTTGAATATATGGCTAAAGCTTTTTCTTTTTCAATATTTAAAATACGGCCACGAAGTTTTTGGTTCACTATCCATTTGCATAAAAATTTAAACCATAAAATATGTTAGCATTTTTTTATTTTTTTTTTTTATTAAGGATGGGTTTGCTCTTGATCCCAATCAAGCCCGGGGGCCATGACAGAATCCACGATGGAACGAGCTAACCCAGAAGGTGCCTATTCACCCTGGCTTTGAAAATAGACGGGTTATAAGTTCTCGGAAATACAGACGCAGGGAGGGAGTTCCACTCCTTTGCTGTGCGCCTTATGAAGGATGTTGAAAAGCGCTTGGTGCGACAGGTAGGAATATCAACCAAGAAAGGGTGGTAGCCTGCAGTGCGTCTGGATGTCCGATGGAAAAAAGGAGATGGCGGTATGAGCAGATGCAGCTCTTGAGCACACTCTCCAAAGTACAGTCTGTAGAAGACCGCCAGACAGGCAACTTTGCGGCGATGAGCTAAGGTGTGAAGCTTGCTCTTCACCAATTTGTTGTCCCCGATGAGCCTCTCAGCTCTGCGCTGAATCGTGTCCAGTGCAGCAAGTTGGTATTTTGCTGAGCCATCCCAAAGGTGGCAGCAATATTCCATGCAAGATCGGACTTGAGCTTTATAGAGTGTTAAAAGCTGTCCTGGCGTGAAATATCGCTTGACCTTATTTAGGACGCCCAGCATTCTGGCTGCAATTTGAGCTTTGGATTCAATGTTGGCGCCGACGTTAAGGTCTGAAGACAACTCCATGCCAAGAAGCTCGAGGCTGTCGGTCACAGGTACAGATGTACCTCGAAAAGTAGGAGTGAGGTGGAAGGAACTCCTTTTTGCCGTGAAAAGACACGCTTGTGTTTTATAGCGTGTCTATAAAACATATAGTTACATATAGCATAATAAACATATAGCATATGGTAATTCATACTAATGATATTTACGCATAATATTATTATTCATAACAAATTTAGCATAATTGTTTTAATCATAAATACAATCAGCACAATCATATTTAAGCATAAAATTCACAACCATTACTTTATAAAGGCATAATGGTATCAAACAATAATGAATAAAATCATAATCATCTTACTCAGTAACTCCTAAGATTATAGACACACATCAATAACTTTTTACATAAATATTACTCTAACCTTACCAAAACCTTTTTTTTTTCGGGGGAAATGCTTTACGCATGCCCCACTGTTTGGTATACGGTGGGGTTACTCACCCGTTAGTAAAAGGCTGACAGTCATACCCACTAAAACTCCCCGCTGTACTTCACATTACCGATGGGCCCTGTGGGACCCTTTTTAGGAATCACCACTACAGCCCGGTGATTAGTCCCTTTGGACTCCTCCACGAATCGGTGATGCTGAGTACAGTCAGGCATCACCATAGGCCAGCTAGGTGTGTGTAATGCCACCAACGGATACCCGGTCCGCTGATGGTCACCCCACTGCCTTCTTCCAGTTATATCAGGATTTGCGCGGCATAAACACGCCGCCGTCTCCCGACTCTCTTCCTCCTCATTAGGACCGCATTTTGGGCTTCTTCCCGGATCCTTTCTACAGCCTCCTTCTGCGAGATGATTTTCTCGCAGAAGGAGACTACTGCCTACCATGACCTCTCGGTCGCCAGCATGGCCTTAGTCACGCCGGCGAGCAACAGGTCCCTTCCAATCACCGACACCAGAGTGCCGCGCTGCAGGATCCACGCTGGGCACACCTCCAAGGTGTGCTGCGCGGTGTCTTCCGCAGCGCTGTACTCGTGGCACGATGGGGTCGGCTCCCTCTGAATGCGGTGCAGGTACTTTTCAAAGCATTCGTGCCCGGAAAATACCTGCGCCAACCCGTTCTTTCTCCCACACCATTCCCTAAGGATTGGCTGCACCGAACCACACCTAAACCTACTTTGACACTATATAATATAGGAAATACTGGTTAAAGTACCTTTTTTATTTTTTAGATTTAAAGAACCATTAATAAAATAAAAGTTTATTATAAAATACTACTATGCGACTATACACTGTGCCTAAAAAACATTGTGGAAATTATAATTATGCATAAATATATAAAACCTAATTATAATTAAGCCACAGTACATATGTTGCTGAAAATCAAATATGAAAAAGTAATATTATGCATAAAGAAAAATGCCAAACTCGTTATGCAAAACTATTTTAGAAATAAATACATTATGTTAAAGAAAGAGATTCCGAAGTTATTACCTATACGCATCCGAGCGAACCTCGGCACTTGCGCGGTTGTCCGCGCTTTTTTAAAGTATAATTTTATCTTTGCGCATTTTTGTGATCTTACGTAAGAACTATTGAGACCCCCTCCCACCCCCTTGTAAGAAAAAATAAGACAATGTCGACCCCCCTCCCCCCCTAAATCGTCTTACGTAATAAATGAATGGCCCCTAAGGTATGTAACAAGGGAATGTTTTGGTGTCAACCTGTGTCAACAAACTACAAAGTCTACAACGCCAGGCCTGCTGTGCCCGCAGAGGATTTATAAGCACGGCCCCCACGGCGGCACTGGGAGCAATGTTGAATCTCACACCGTTTCATACCTATATCAAACTGGAAGCGGCAAAACAGCGCCGAGGCTCAGATTCTTCAAATTGATAAGATTTGAAAAAAGTACAACACCTTAACGCCTTACTGAAAGATCGGCTGGGCACTCCGCTTCTCGAAGCTGCCTGCGATAAAATAAAGCCTATCTTCATCTTCGACAAGAAATACAGAATCCATCTTAATCAGGATAATAACCTTGAGGTTTGTGTTACAAAAGGCTCTTATGATATTCATCGATGGATCCAAAATCAAATTGGGGACCGCCGCGAGAGTATTCTCCGAGGACGTAAGTATTAACATCGCCTTTCCACTGAGCCTGCAAAAGACTGTCTTCGAAGCAGAGTGCATGGGCATCGTGATGGCAGCAAAGGCGATATCAGCACGGCAGGTAAAGGGCTGTAATATCAGAATGCTCTCCGACAGCAAGTCAGTTCTACAGGCACTGAGTAGCTATCGAGTGACGTCCAGCATACTTCCTAAATGTCACCTAAACCTAAATGCAGCAGGGGCATACAATGAGGAAACTATCCAATGGATCGAAGGCTATAGTGGGCCACGAGGTAACGAGGCAGCTGCGGCCAAAGTGAAGGCACTTGGAGCGTTTCTGGCAGTGCTGGGATGGCTAAAATAAACATCCTCCAGACTCAAAATAAGCGCTTAAAGTCGTCGAGTTGCGGATACCGCCCATATTGAATGAAGAAGGAATGTAACAATAATAAGGGCAGACTTCTAGAGGGCAAAGTGAGCCTGCTACTCATTGGGTCCATAGGACTCATGCGGTGCATTTTGGTCTATTTTATTGATAATAAATATTTACTTTTCACAATATAGAATATTTGAGTTATAAAGTGTTTACCTGTCATTTCAATTGTATCATTAGGTGGAATTGCTACTATACTATAGCAAGCTTCAATCTGCTGTGCAACCAGTGGTCTGGTAGGTGCTGTAAAAATAATCTTGCCAAGTGGATACCATCGGTAAAAGTTGTACATAATGACTGCTGCTATAAATGTCTTCCCTAAGCCTGTGGGTAAGCTTACCTACAAAAATAAGAAAACAAATATGACTTCACATATTTCCTTGTCTCTTTATTAGTTTTTGTTAGAACTCAAATAGATTTTATTGACACTCATAAACTGGCACTGATTTAAAGAGACAGCATTGTAGTTTGGTAAGTTAAACATTAAAAATATATGTTTGTTCAGAAGTTTACAAGTAAAAACTGAACATTAAACATAATAAAAACTACATTGAAAGGAATATCGTTATGAGTAAGTCAATATTGAGCAGTAAAATGACTTAATAATCATAAGTATGAGCAGTTAACTAAGTCGCTATGAAACTTTCAAAGCAGTTCTAAAATCAATAAAGCGGTTATACAGATCCCCTGTATATTTCATTTAAATGTAAAAAAAAATGTATGGTTTTATGATTTTGCTACTTTGGGTTTTTTAAGTAAATATTAGTCATGAAATATAAAATGGCTATTTCTTTAATTTCTAATTGATGGATTAAAATAGTAGACATAAAATGCTACAGTGATAGCATTTTAATTTGGCAAGAAAGATATCTGCTGTACACAAAACCTAATATCATACTAGTTGATCATCCACTAAAAAAATTATATGACTGCCTGTTTATTTCTCAAACGACTATAATAACATCTCACAGCCACAAAACAAAAGTTTTTACGAAATAGTACAAAAAGTATTTACCAGTGTATTTTTTAGGATCGCAGCTCTGATGATGTTGAATTGGTAGTCTCGAACTGGATAATTTGTTGGATAAATCCATGATTTCCCTGTCAGTTTGTCATACCCACTAATTTCTTCATCACAACACAAGGCACTAAAAAGATGCAAATATTACAGTTCCACATTGTACTATTATTTTAACTTTTAACCTATTGAGTATGCATTCTACAAGCTCACAACAAAATTGCCATGCTTCATGTTGTGTCCTTTTGGTTATTTTGCCATCTTTATGTAAAGCAACCATATAAAACTTAGACTTTTCTCTAAAGTTTGACAAATTTTCTATTTCATCAAATTACTCATTATGATGAATTATTTGTAAATAAAGCAATAGCAAATTCAACAATATATTGTTTTATTAATATTTTCAAATTTGCTTTTTTATCATATAAAATTACATTTGTACAAACTGGGTACAGCCAGGTTAATTCTGGAGCTTGAGTCTGTCAATAGTAGACAACATTGGCAGCATATCTACTCTTGGAAAGTCACTAGGCCATAACGCTACACAAGTTAAGAGCTCCAGAGGTGAACTTTAAGATTATTAAAAAAGATCATTTTTTACTTTTTAATTAGCAATTTTACACAGATTACACAAATCTGTGATCATTACATTAATAATCTATGCAAGATGATGAAACTGATACTTAGGTTACCTAAAATGCCAACATCCACCGGCGGATTGCGAATCTGGGAGGCCTTTTACGATTTCACATCTTATGAACAAAATTTAAGTTTACGGCGATCTAAAACAGATTTATATTATAATAACAACAAGTACCTGACGTTCAAATCACTTTTGTTCAATGACTCCTGTAGCTTGCTCTCAAAAAACTTTGTTTCTTTAAAAGATGGGCTATCAAATCTAGCCAAAAATGACGAGTCTTCGAAAATTTCATCATCTTCAAATTCATATTCTTTTGGTTTTGGCTTGTTCTGAATTAACTCACTCATATTTTATCACTTTATTAAACATAATCACTTATATACTTTATTTATAAACAATTTGTTAAAATATTTATAACTATATAGTTATAAATGGATTTCATAAATCTAATTATAATAACTTTCTTTATTAAAATGAATATATCAAAGAGTGAAACTGCATACTGCAAAAAAATACACACTACAGTTTTATTTATCTATTTACGATACGATACATTTAATGAGTAAGGTTAGAAACGTTCCAAATCTTTATAATTTTTTTCAATTATTTAATCTGAGTAAATGATTTTTTTAATTTTCAAAGATTTAAATTTGTGCAAATTACCAATTTCTTAATGAAATCCTAAAAAAAATCTTGTATTCAAATTATATATTATTATTATATTAATATTATATTACGTTATTCTTCGTCAAAATGAGTCAACCAAGTTTCTGAAAAGTTATGTCAATGTCAAGCAGGCATGTGTTATAGGTTATTTATAACTAAAATAATAACACTACATCAAAGTATACAATAACATTAAATTTTTTCAACGATTTGCACCTTAAAGTCGTACGATGAGAATACAATATCAATTGAGGAAATGTGATAGTTTGGGGCAGGTTAACGTGTTGTTAACGTATTATTAACATATAGAGTGCAGCAACAATCTATCCCCGCAGAACCAAATTACTCGAGGTTCATCACTTTCCATCCGAACATTGTAATTAACTGTTTAATATATAAATTTCCTGATTTGATTTTTACATTAAAAATCACGTCAATAGAATAGAGTTCATTATCAATTGCAAAAATGCATTTTGTGGTAAATTGATTGGCTTTGTCGGTACATATGATATTTTTTTTTATGTTTGGTGGCGTTCAATCCAGTGTGTTTATTTTGTTTGGGATTCCGGTTCGCGAGTGCTAGTTGATACACATGCTCAGAGAGTTTGGTATTTTAGGCTATTTAATTACAGTCACTTAGCTGTTTTATCCCCTATATTTGTTGTAGTTTGTGTTGTTCTACCTGGGTAAGTGCGTAACTCAATTATAAAACAACGTAAACATTGGATAGGGCCCCTGTTCCACCTGACCTCCCGGATAGGGGGTTGTCACCGTCACTGATGAAGTATTTAACTGATTGGCCATGAATTTTCGCGAATCATTGCACATTGAAACAAGGGTGTGCTCAAGCTGTGCGTAAGCTACATATTTTTTGATTTTCTAATAAAAGTCTACTTGTCTGTACTGTTACAGCAATCATTTTGCTACAAATAGAAATTGCCCTGATCACTCTCAGCAGAATTCTATAAAGATGCATGTGACTTGAGACAATTTTTCATTTCAGGAAGCATCACAATTCTTTCCAAGCGTTTGGAGGTCCTATGCTGACAGTGCTAAAACACAATCCATAGTTCCTTCCTCAACCCCTCATTCTTCTCAATTCCTCACTCAAAGAAAGGCATTCACCACTAATCCCTGCCCCTGAATAGTATTAGGTAAGAGTTATGATAAAGCAGCTCACTAGGAAATAATAAGCAACTGCCCATTATCACTTTCCAATGTTGTGCTTTAAACAATTCTGGCTCTGAGGTCACCCCAAATGAAGACTGTCTGGACCTTCTGTTGCTACTTGTTGTTAAAATTCTTAAAAAATTCAATGACATCACATTACCGCCCAAAGTTGCACCGCAGATTCTCTCCCTTCTTAATTCTCTTAACAAAAATGGCTTTGAACATACTGCAATGGAAAACATGAAGTCCTATAACCTCATACACAAATTCCCTCTAAGAGTCCTTGCCGTATCGGAGACATGGTTTTCCAGTAAATTTTGCTGGTTTCTCATGTCTTCAAGATGATCAGGATGAAGGATATGAAGGGAGTGCTCTATTTATTAGCAACTCCCCAATTCTTCATGGTGGTTGTATTAATGGTGTTTCTTTTGTGCCCTTGTATATTCCCCATCCCCATTTCACGATTCTACAGGAGCTTAAGTCTATTGACTTAGGACTAACTGCTCCCATACTTGTCATAGGGAGTTATAATGCCCACCATAAAACCTGGGGCTCTTATCAGACAGACCCTTTTAGTCGTTTACTGATTGATATGTTTGATGAGTTGAATCTGTGTGCTGTAAACACTGGCAGCCCCACTAGAAGATCCGTGAGAAGTACGGTGAGTGAGAAGCACTTTTGACAGTGAATACTTTCCCATTCTTATCTCCTTACCAGATAAAACTTTGACCACCTATAACACTCTACCCCTTCTGAAATTCAAATTGAAAAAAGTTGATTGGCCATCTTTGTCCTCAGAGACAAAGAAAATGAGAGGTTATGAGTTATTACCGGAGGTACCCTTAGCAACTGCATGGCTGTATATGACAAATTCTCAAAGTCTCTTTTGATTGCTGGTAATTCTTACATTCCTCCAAAACAAATTAGTCGTAGACGAATGTCGACCCCATGGTGGGTGGGATTCAGATTGTACAGATGCAGAACGAAAAAGGAAGGAAGCAATTATCACTGTCTGCTGTTTACTCTGGAAGGGTACTAAGAAACAATTAGGTTGGACAAAATTTTGTGTAAGAATGTCACCCCGTACTCCTCCTTCTGTGGTTTGGAAACAAATGAAAAGATTCAGGGGCTCTCTGGATCCTAAAGGATCTATGGCTAATGATCCTACAGAGTGGATTATGGCAATTGCAGATAAGCTTGTGCCACCCTCTGCACCAAACACAGACTGCTTCCCACAGGACTTTTTCATCCCCATCTATCTTTTCGGAAGTTTAGATGGAGCCTTCACTCTCCAGGAGCTTGAGTTGGCTCTTAAATGGTTGAAGGATACTTTCCTCGGGGCTGATGGTATTCCTTACTCATTCCTTATAAACTCATCTGAAAAAGCTAAACTAAATTACTTGATTTGGTTCAGGATCAGTTTGGTTTTAGGGAAGGATATAGCACCATAGATAGTCTGAGTATTTTGACCACTGACATTCGTGTTGCTTTTAATAAAAGACAATATGTTAAAGGTGTGTTGCTTGATATAGCAGCCGCCTATAATAACGTCCTTCTTCCGGTGATCAAGCATAAACTGCTACAGCTGAGTGTCCAAGAGAAGTTGGTCCGTTTTATTGTCAACTCCATTTCCTCTAGATCGATAGAGATCAGATAGATCCTAGATCTGTTTTGAAAGGGACTTCCTCAAGATACAGTTCTTAGCCCTCTCCTTTACAGCGTTTACACTTACGATTTAGAAACGACTATCATTTTGTTGTGCCAAGTCCTGCAATATGCGGTGTTATATTTTAGATCGGATTCAGTTCTACTACTACCACTAGGCTACCACGCGCTTAAATAAAGCCTTCTGTTATATGGGCGATTGGCTGACAGAGCGTGGTTTGTCACTATCGGTTTCGAAATTCAATTGTGTGATATCTACTAGTAAACGCGATAACCCTTTTACCCAAATATGATTTCAAGGGGAGCCTATACCTGTCGACAAACAAGTCAAGTTCTTGGGAATCTTCTTGGATTCCAGACTGTCAGACATTGCTTACTGGACTTTAAAGTGTTAAAAGTGTTATTAGTAAGTGAGAGAAGGGTATTAATGTCTTTGGGATCTTGCTGGTGTTTGGTGGCGGTCCCATACCTTCACCCTGAAGTTGATTTACAATGCAGTGGTACGTAGCCACATCGATTATGGTACATTTTTACTTCCTTTCTATAAAATGGTCAAAATTCAGTCCGAGTGTTTACGTATCATCTTAGCAATGGTCATTAAATCGAGTGTGTCGACCCACCGCTATACCTACACAGACAGTATTTGAGTGATCGGTTCCTAAATCTCAAGCTACACAGCATGCTTCGCACTCTATTTTCGATAGATTGAAAGAACTGTTGAGTGCAACAAAGCCAACCTCCAACTCTGCTTCAAATACCCCATGTATAACTACATTGCTACAATAAATTTAACAAACCCTTGCCTATAGAGCGATTGCCCCGCCTGACCCATTTTAGAAACAATTTTGAATCGTTAGCTTTTACTCCAAAATTCATCCTCAACATAGGAATTAATAAAAATCTTCTAAATTACAAGATAGGATCAGCTGCATTGATACCTGCCTATAGATTGGTGTTGTATTTCAAACTACCCTCTTTGTCCTCTGTATTTAAAGGGGATGCAGTTGCACTCCTCGAGGCAATTTTATTTGCTGAATCCCAGCCAATCCATCCATCCCATCCAATCTTAAAAATATTATTATCTTTACGGATTCTAAGAGCTCCCTACAGGCCAGGTTTCCAGTCACCCTTAAAATAAGACAAGCATTTTATCGCTGCAAGCTCAAATCATTAAATACCGTTCTGGTTTGGATGCCCGGGGATCCATATTGTGGCATTCCAGGAAATGAAACTGCAGACTCATGCGCCAAACAGTCGATCACTAGCAGGTCCTTAGTCTATGAAAAGGTGTACCATCGTGACCTTATGATAGATAGATACGTACACTACTACCTTACACTAGCCCATGCTCATTTGGTGAGGTTGTGCCCGACTGACTGGTAAAATACTAGAAACCGCGCGGGTAGATACTATTATGAGTTCAAAAATATATTCCTAACATGCCCTGGATTTTCAGGCAGAAAGTAATGGGTAAGAAAGCCGTGTTAACCATCTGCCATCTGAGACAAGGTCATGCCTGCACCCCAGTTCGTCTTGCAAAAATCGACGTAAGGGATACCTCTCTCTGTGAGAAGAAGGAACTACAGACAACGTCTTTTTCAATTGTCCAAAGCTGTTTCCCTTTATGATGTCCTCCCTCATGACACCCCTCGTCCTACTAATATAAAATGCGTCCTTAGTATGTTAAACTACTGTCGAATTTTGGATTTTACTAAACTTCTTATATGTGCTTCTGTTGCTGTTATATCTTTGTATTAGGTAAACCTGTTCTAAGAACTTACTTAAAGTCTCTATTTTAAATTCCGATTTAAAGCAGAACGTTTCCTTACGTGTAAAGGCTACTCACGTGACATTGGCGGAATTGTGGAGTCACAACACAAGCCACTGACCAAAATCGCAAAGTTTGTAATTACTTTAATACAAGTTAGAAAAAACAAGATATGGAACTAGATGATGGTTTGGATGATTTACTAGCAGAGATTTGTGAACCAACGTCACCAAAACAAATAAAAATAGGAAATTCCGATTCTCAACAGCAACCGGGTCAGTAATTCAACCTTTAAACATTTACCTATTCATTTAGACTGTTTGAAATAAGGAGCCAACAATTATGAAAACAATAAATTGGCAAACAAGTTTATTTCAGTAGCATGTTTGAGAAAGAAAACATTTAAACTTCATTGTTCACTTCACAGGCACTAGTAAGGAGACAATCCCAAAACCCTCATCTTCAAAAACGCATTGTGTTCTGGTAAATCAAAAACAGGTAAAGCCACAACTATGACTATCAAATTGACATTAACAGCTAGATATTTTTTTTAAATTTAAATGATTCTTTGGTGTTTTAGAGAGGTAATCCTTTATTAAAGTTTATCACGAATGTTCCTTGGGAGTATGATGACATTATACCAGACTATGAAGTTGGGAAAACAATATGTCTATTGTTTCTTTCTCTACGATATCATAACATGAATCCAGACTATATTAACAATAGGTTAAAAGAGTTAGGCAAGAAATATGAGTTAAGAGTGCTCTTAGTACAGGTAATAATATACCTTTAAAGTATTAATTTAAATATTAACTTCTATACACATATTACTTGAATGTTAAATTGCAGGTAGATTTAAAAGACCCACACATTCCATTGAAGAATTTAACCAGAATATGTCTTTTAACTGATTTAACTCTCATGTTAGCATGGAGTCCTGAAGAAGCAGCTAAAATTATAGAAAATTACAAAATCTATGAGAATAAACCACCTGATAATATTATGGAAAAAGTAGAAAACGATCCACATCAAAAGGTTTTTTTGTTATTTCAATACATTTGTTATAGCATAAATTATGCTTGGTAAAAAAAAATTATAAATCAATTATGTTTTAGATAATAAATGCGTTGACATCTATAAAGCCCGTCAACAAAACAGATGCTATGACTCTGATAACAACTTTTGGTACATTAGGTAACATTATTCTTGCCTCAGAGAAGAGATTGGCTGAATGTCCTGGTTTCGGAGCCACAAAGGCGAAAAAATTATATAAAGCTTTAAATGAACCATTCTTAAAACGAGGATATGCGAATAGAAGTGAAAAGAAGGATGAAGAGTTTTCAGAGGAGCTTCACATAGAAGATCTTAAAAAGATAGAAACTGAAATTGATAATAAAGATAGCTAGAAAAGAAATATTTTCATTAGTTAATGTAATTATTTTTTGATCAATTGTGTCTTTTTAATTTAATTAACCTGAAATTACGTCAACAATATTGTTTTTCGATTTTTGTATGCTGGAATCAGTAATAATATTATTAAAAATTTTGCCTTTATATTCTAATTATGGATAATAGTTACTTATTATTTTTATAGTTATAGCATTTTTACTCGAAAAAAATGCTAGTTTTCTGTCGCGTAAGGCGAGACTCGCGTTTCGAATTACGCTACCCAGACCATAATATGTTTAATATTAGCGCTACCTCTTTATATTCTTGGTAAATACTTACAACAACTAATGTAATACTATTCTTTAAGTATTTGGTAAAGAAACAACTGCTAAGTATGTAATCAGTCATATATTTTTTGTCATCTAATCTTTTAATTGACGACCATTAAGTGCAACAGTAGCAATCCTGCCTTTCGCACCAACGACCCTGGGTTCGAATCCCGGAACGGGTAGATATTTGTGTGATGAATATGAGCATTTGTACCCGAGACATTAAATAAAATAAATAAAATAATCACATGGGTACATATATGGGTATTAAGGTATATATTTATTTCTATAAATATAATATACTTATGTATCATATATGTCTATCCATTAACTTTGTGACGGGGTGCAGCCGGAGAAATAAAAGCACTCAAAGTCACTTAAATTTTGTATTTATGAAATTAAGGCACAACTGAAACAATTATATAAAAAAAGGTAAATTACACTGAATACAAAAACAATTTCATATTTATCACTAAAAACATATTATAAAAGGTAGGGCTACTTACAATAGTGCCTTAAAGAAACTTATAGACTTATAAACAGGAACTGGTGGTACAGAATATATATACAGGAAAACTTGTGAATTATGCTTATGAGCTTATTATACTTGTGAGCTTATTATAACTGCTCAGCACTATAAATATATTTAAATAATTTGTTATCGGTGAGTCAACCACTCTACGCGCTGACTCTGGTAAGAATAAACTTCGAACAAAACAAATAAAAAGAGACAGACAGTAAATTTAAAATAGGAAACAGAGACAGACAGTAAATTTAAAACAGGAAACGAAGAGAAAAGAAAATATGAAAAATGGCCAGAGAAGAGCGCAATGAAAGCAACGAGTCGCCAATATAGCTATGGCGCCTCGTTACAACTTAGTATCCATAACATAAGCTTTACAATGCTTAGGTACTTTGGGATAGGCTAATTTGTGTGATTGTAACAAATATTATTATATTATACTAATTGCTCGTTTTTCATATGTGTGGGTTCGAGTCCCGCCCGAGATAAGGTTTGTGATAGTGGTTTGTACGGGAGATAGAGTGCTAGGCAAGTCCTGTGCTTCTAGGCTATTTACTATACATTCGATTCGATATTTTCATTCTTATGCTTTAGATTAGAGAAACATCTGTGTTGTGTAGTGTGTAGAGGAATTATCTTCCCTTAGCAACTCGACCTTAACAATATCTTTGTAATGGTCCGGCTGGAAAGAAAGGATTTCTCCCAGTAGAGACTCTGAGAGTCCCATGGTAATTAATGGCTTTTTGTACAAGCGCCCCTAGCAGTAACGGATACTATCAGGAACTATGAATCTTCATAGAAATCTACAACGAGTATCGACTGCATGAACCGACACTAAGGTCTCAGAAAAGTGACATATCACATACTTAAATATCGTAAGTACTTTTGGTGATTAACATTGCATTTAAAAACAATAAGATATATATGTCGCAGAATGGCTCCGTGCAACATCAGGGGGCGTATCTTTAACCAGTTACATCTTCGTGGGTTCTTCGAGATAATTGAGAAAACAATTATTTTGAATATTAAAAAGTTTACAAAGTCACTAACCACACTGGATAAATAACAACACTAAAAGAAAAACGTTAAATCTCTATAACTACACTATTTATATCTTAAGTCTATTGTAAGAGTCAGTAGGCTAAATTAATTTAACGAACTAAATAAATTTTTAAAGGGGTAACAGAACAGCGGAGTCTGTGCGCGGTGTATGCTGATCTGGACTAACTCTTTCTCTTCCCTCGCATCCCTCCTCATACAGCCGTATCCAAGCGATACCACAAATGCAGCGCTTGCGTTCTGACGATTAAGTATCATCTTTCCCGACATATATATTTTTTCGTGGAATACAGGCTTTAAAGAGTAGGTGGCTCAACGTGCTTGCCACTGGCTGTAGGATCTGCTAGGCATCAGTCCTGGCGAGAAGCCTATCATTGCGTCTGGAAAGTATAAGTCGTGTAGCTTATGTAAGTGAGTCATGTTACGCACCTTGACTTCACCCAGAATGTATTTTTACTACTAATACGCACCTTGACGTGTGCGCAAGGGGAGGGACATGAAGGTAAACTTGTGCCAGTTCTTATCTGAGAAAAGACGGCCACTATCTGAACATTAACAGAAACAATTTACTTAGTTCATTCAATTTGAAATACAGAATAACTGACCGCGGTGTTCCTCAAGGAATCGTACTTAGGACAAATTTAATCTCTCATATATAGCTCATTTGGTGCAACAATGACGCAATTACACTTTTTGTCAAAATAACATTTCTGAAAAACATCGACAGAAAAAAAAAGAAATTCAATTCTTATAGTCTTCGATAGAAGCTATGTGAAGCTAAGAAAAGTAAACGTTTGTAGTCATATTTTAAGGTAATGCTAATTTAAAAAAGAAAATGTATTTCAAATTTGTTTCCCTCTTCTTCAAAAACACAAAATTTACAATTACTTCCGTCAAAGTTGCACCAAATGAACGATATAATGAATGACATTCCCAACATAACTGTAGGGTGTCCTACACTAAGATGATATAATTGATAAATACTGATTGAATGATATGATAAATTGATAGAAGGAAAGGTTAAAAATAATAACAACCTATTCCAACGAATGCGTAATTAGCACTGATTTATTGCACAACATGCATTTCTTGTAATAGTTGTAAAATGCTTACTTAAAACTTGTACGATGACTCGTACAATAACCAAATATCAATGTACCTAGATTATTTGCAAATAACATGTCGATTATAACACCTGACGATAGTAAATGTTTCGATCACAACACAACTATGTGACTAATAATAACAACACTAAAACAACTACGACAAAGATAGTACAAACAGTCAAATAGTTAGTTGACGACTTTATTCAAATTTTAGGCAATACTTTGAATAGTACCTTACTGTTGTTACTACATGATATACGCATTGAATAAATTAAATAATTTAATGAATAACTATTGAAGACTGTTTGATGCAACGGTAGCGATCCTGCCTTTAGCGCCGACAGTCCAGGGTTCGAGTCCCGGAAGATGTCGATGTTTGTGTGATGAATACGTGCATTTTTACTTGAGTCATGGGTATGTAATATAATCAGTATAATAAACACTGTTTATATGAGTTGTATGATTAGTTTGGCGGTGGTAGACTAGACTAATACGGTATTGCCCTTATCCCCCACAATTATCATGACTTTCCTAAGTACAATTACTACAATTACTAGGCACATAAAGTCTTATCACAATTGTATGATGATTTACAACTATTTTAGGTTTCTTGTTCAATATACAAATCTTTCAAGTAACATTAATTATGGTCTTCCTAATATGAAGAAAAGGGATATACGACTATAATACAGAATATTATAGTCGTATATCCCTTTTCTTCATAAAGGGATTCATAATTGGGGTGGTTGGGATAGATCCGGGGTGGACCGCTAGGAGGTAGACCTCCTAGCGGTCCACCCCGGGCAACGGCATCATGGACCAACTCGGCCCTTGGTGACGGCTGATGATCCCAACGGCGGTGGTAGGCTCCGCAAGGGGCCGCCTGGCTCGCGACCACCATCCTGCCGAAGTCCGCCGCCAAGCAGCTTTGCTGCGTTCCGTCGGAGGGCGGGAATACCAGTGCCAATGGGGGTTGGTAATAAGTCAGTTGCGCAGCTTAGTACCGGTCTTGGTATCTTGGCTATGCTGTACCTGGTAACTCATTCTGGACGGTAGCGGGATCCGAAGCACGGTTTAAGCCGCTGGCCGACCGCAGTTAGTAGGGGGCCCAACTAGCGCGCTAGCTACGCGTGAAAGGCTGCCCCGCCAACTCGCGAAAAATCCCGAAATGCTCCACCGTGCCAGTTGGCGACTGGACGGGAGGACCCGGTGGCCATTTCGGGGGGGTTCGGGCGTCCCCGCAGTCTCCAGATGAGTTCCCTTTTTTGGTCAGCTTAGCCCAAGAAAACTTTCTTTGGTCGACTAAGTAGCGTCTCGACTAAAATCCTACCCCCCAACATTCACCATTATGAAAAAAAAAAGAATAAGAAGAATCTCAAACAGCGGCTGCACTTCCTCCCATTTAAAGTGCACCTTGCGAACATTAGAGGACTGCACTCAAATCTCCATCCGGTCCATCACCATCTGGAGACCGAGAAGCCGCACCTATTCTTCTTGACGGAGACTCAGATAGCAACCCCGTCGGACGTGGCGTACCTCAACTACCCTGCTTACACACTTGAGCATAAGTTTAAGATGTGTGCAGGGGTCTGTGTGTTCGTCCGCAATGACATATGCTATAGGCGTCTCCGTTGCTTTGAAAAATCCGGGTTTTCTGTTATCTGGCTTCTGGTGGACACAGGGGTAGAGAAGATGCTCTACATCTGTGTCTACCGATCGCACAGCGGTGACCGGGAGACGACTCGGCTCATAGATTACCTCACAGAGACGGCAGACTTGGCAGCTCAGCGATATCCAGCGGCGGAGCTTGTTTTTCTGGGGGACTTCAACGCTCACCACAAAGAGTGGCTGTTCCCATACCAGAAAACTGACCATGCTGGGAGAGAAGCGCGACGATTTGCCCTAGCGCTAAATCTTACCCAGCTGGTGGATCAAGCGACGCGAATTCCAGATATTGCTGGCCACACACCCAATTGTCTTGACCTACTGCTGACAACTGATCCACACAAACATTCGGTATCGCTCTCAGCTCCACTGGGATCGTCCGACCACTGTGTGGTGAAATCCGTATCAATCTGCTCTCCTCCAGATGATAGCCCTAAGGGCATGAGGCGAGTATGGCGTTACGAGTCAGCAGATTGGGACGAGATGCGTATTTTCTTTGCTTCTTACCCCTGGCGGCAAACTTGCTTCTCTTCAAGCGACCCTTCGTGCACCGCTGATGCGATCGCGGATGTAATTCGGCAGGGAATGGAGTATTTTATTCCATTCTCCGACATCCCGCTCGGTTACAAGTCCCGACCTTGGTATAATGCGGCCTGTGCTCGTGCTGAGGCCCGAAAACAATCTGCTTACCAAGCCTGGGTGCAAATCCGCGATCGCGGGGTTCGTGCACGGAGAATTCGAGCGAAGAAGAGAGCCTATAATTCGGCCGCCAAGTCATGCAAAAGGGTGTTACTAAGGGCGAGATTCGACCACATCAGCAGAATAGGGATGAAACTGTCTTCCTATCCAAATGGAAGTAAACAGTTCTGGTCCCTCTCGAAGTCAGTCGAAACGAATTTCTGCCGTCCTATGCTACCGCCATTGCTGAAATCTGAAGGGTCACTGGCCCATTCTGCAGCTGAGAAAGCAAGTTTATTTGCCTCTCTGTTTGCGAGCAATTCCCGTCTTGACACCGGCTCTCAACAACCACCAATCATACCTCGCTGTGATTCTTCGATGTCGGAGATCACAATACACAATAAGCAGGTCCGTAGAGTCTTACTTAGTCTGGACGTGAATAAGGCCAGTGGTCCTGATGGCATACCAGCAAGAGTGCTGAGGTACTGTGCGCCTGAGTTGTCTCCTGTGCTAACACGCTTGTATCGCCTCTCTCTCAACACAAAAACCGTCCCAAAATCCTGGAAGCTTGCCAATGTGCAACCAATACCCAAAAAGGGTAGTCGTGCCGACCCATGCAATTACCGACCGATCGCCATCACTTCCATACTCTGTAAGGTTATGGAAAGAGTGCTGAACAGCAAGTTGCTCTCATACCTAGAAGACAACGATCTCCTCAGTGACCGTCAATATGGCTTTCGCCGAGGACGCTCAACTGGGGATCTTGTAGTCTATGTCACGCATTGCTGGGGCGAGGCCCTCGAGATGCACGGCGAAGCACTTGCCGTGTCACTTGACATCTCGAAGGCTTATGACAGAGTCTGGCACGCAAGTCTGCTGCGCAAGCTTCCTGCGTACGGTATCCCCGCTGACTTTTGCAGTTGGATAGCCGACTTCCTGACTGAACGATCGATCAGAGTTGTTGTCGATGGCTGCTCCTCTGACTCAGTGCCTATTGATGCCGGAGTTCCTCAGGGGTCTGTTCTTTCTGCGACGCTTTTCCTGCTGCACATCAACGACCTGTTAATTCCAGGAATTGTTGGGTATGCAGACGACAGTACTGTTGTAGAGAGATACCTGTCTAGCGCAAAAGCCAGCGGCGACGACGTGATGTTCATGAGAGAGGCCATGGTTGAGCGAATAAACCAGAGGCTAAACTACGTTTCCCAGTGGGGCGATAGTAACCTCGTAAATTTCAACGCCTCCAAAACACAAGCGTGTCTTTTCACGGCAAAAAGGAGTTCCTTCCACCTCACTCCTACTTTCCGAGGTACATCTGTACCTGTGACCGACAGCCTCGAGCTTCTTGGCATGGAGTTGTCTTCAGACCTTAACTTCGGCGCCAACATCGAATCCAAAGCTCAAATTGCAGCCAGAATGCTGGGCGTCCTAAATAAGGTCAAGCGATATTTCACGCCAGGACAGCTTTTAACACTCTATAAAGCTCAAGTCCGATCTTGCATGGAATATTGCTGCCACCTTTGGGATGGCTCAGCAAAATACCAACTTGCTGCACTGGACACGATTCAGCGCAGAGCTGAGAGGCTCATCGGGGACAACAAATTGGTGAAGAGCAAGCTTCACACCTTAGCTCATCGCCGCAAAGTTGCCTGTCTGGCGGTCTTCTACAGACTGTACTTTGGAGAGTGTGCTCAAGAGCTGCATCTGCTCATACCGCCATCTCCTTTTTTCCATCGGACATCCAGACGCACTGCAGGCTACCACCCTTTCTTGGTTGATATTCCCACCTGTCGTACCAAGCGCTTTTCAACATCCTTCATAACGCGCACAGCAAAGGAGTGGAATTCCCTCCCTGCGTCTATATTTCCGAGAACTTATAACCCGTCTATTTTCAAGGCCAGGGTGAATAGGCACCTTCTGGGTTAGCTCGTTCCATCGTGGATTCTGTCATGGCCCCCGGGCTTGATTGGGATCAAGAGCAAACCCATCCTAAAATAAAAAAAAAAATAAAAAAATACAGAATATCTTCATAATTTGACATGCAAGTAGCGGTATAGTAGATATTCTATTAAGGTATTTGTTTTTTCTTTTAATATTAGTGGCGCAACCAGTTTGAGAAACCCTCTGAACCCATATTGCCAGCAGTATTCCGTGCGTGTTTAGTCCATTTGCTGCTCCTTTGGTTTACACTCTATGTTCTATATGTGTTACACTATATGTTCACGAACATACTTTCTAGTAAATGGCAAACTATTGGCAGTATTAAATAAAGTAAGCGTAAATCGAGTTATCACTTCGATTCTCTCTTTTCAGCTTATTCGTGTTATATTAATATCTTATTACAAATCTTAGTAAAGTGGTTATATTGCTGTAATACATATTTATATTCTATGATACTTGAGCATTTGGTGAATCAGCAGTTAGTCTCAATAGCCATGTTCGTATAGGAAAAGCCTATCTTGAGCTCTTAATCGACAGCAGATTGAGTTAGTACACTCTTAAAATAAATTGTGGTTTAGTTTAGAAATCATTAGCCCCGATGAATGCAAGGGTAGTGTGGAGCGGGGAAGGTAATTTTTACCTCTTAAACCACTTTATATTAAATATAAATACTAAATTATTATTACCTACTCAATCTAATCTTCAAATGTGATCTCACATCCTCTATATAGTGTAATAGAAATGAAGTCCTGTGATTTAACTAATAAGGTCGACGTCTGCAGCTTGGAGTGTTATAGAATGTATTAGTAAGGCCACAATTAATACCTCTAAATATTCAATTTGTCTAACAATAAGCTTGAAGTTACTTTCTTTTAAACCCAATCCACTTGATATGCTCTACGTAGTGTATTATCATAAACAGGAGTCGAATTTCACCAAAGAGTCGATTGATTCTAAATGTACCAATTTCCACTGGACCAATGAATGAAGATAATTATTAATCATAAAACCTAGTTAAGCCTATTTTTCAAATGTAAGTACAATTGTATCACAGAATATTGTGTTATAGTTTGTATTAATTGTTATAATTTTGGACGTGACCTGTTTGTGTACCTTAACAAATAAAATAGAACAGAAAAGAACAGAATAAAATAAAATTGTTAAGTAAGTATACAACCAGTTATCGATGTATTATTTTAAACTTTCATGGTCTCTAACATAACGTACCCTGTTTTTGGTGAGTTTCCGATATTTCGGCACTGTTGCAAGCGCCATGATCATGGCGCATTATACATGGTAACAATCCCGTATATAACTTATATTACTATAAAGTTATCAATGTGTATCTAAATACACGTTACTTCCTGGCAATAATGTTTAATATATATAACAATATATATTGTATCGTATCATAAGTCTGCCTTAAGTGAAGATGACCAAATCAACATAAACTTATATGTATAAAACTATCACAAGTTTCGCTTCTATTAAAATAGGTAAATATAAAGCCCGTTAATGTTTTATGTATTGTTTTTTTCGACAAATTTCTAAATTTTATGCTTACAATATCTGTTTGCTTTGTTAACTCAGTTATTTTATATTTATGCTAAGATTATTTATGTATTTGAAATTTAATTCAAAAAGATTCGTTTAAGTATTTTGAATTTATTCAATCAATTCTACTTGTATGTAATTCAAGAATCATTATTTACTGAATAACTTTCAATAATTTATGCCTATTTGCCACTTAGTTGCGTCGTCAGAATAAAATACAAAACATCGCGTATGCAAAGACGTTGCTACGAACTTCATCAACATAAGCTGAGTCCAGGTTTTTTGTAACGTGCCCCTTAACCAGGGAGGTTCGTTTTTACGCGTCTTGGAAGCCAAGCGCGGCCGTTCGTTTCAAAATAAAACGTCAACAGCGCTCAACCGGCTTTACTAGTGGTTGGACGCGCGTTGCTTCGCTGCACCGGCTATCGCGATCGAGAAAAAAAAAGTTTGGCGGGAAAAGTTTATTTACTAGTATTTTTTCAATTCAAAGTATTTAAGGATATTCTTTGTTGTGCATCTTTAATTGTATTAATTAACCGTTTTTTAGTGTTTATTCCAATTGGAGTATATGTGAAAGAGTTAAAAAACAACGGAAAAGTATTGGTCATAACTTATAACTGTTTAAATCGTGATATAAGTTTGGTGCTGAGGATTACTCTACTTGGACTTAACAATAGGTGTGAATAGGAAAACAGAAGGTGTGAATACGGAGTGTTCAATATAATAAGCGGAACATTTTTTGTTAGGAACCCTTTTCGGTGAGTACCTTTAAAGAAAATAAACACCAACTTACTATAATGAATCGAAAGGCTTCTTTTCTTTCGCATTCGTTATTAAAAATATAATTTTACTAACACGCCTTTCTATTTTTTTCCATATACTGTTACTTTCAGGCTTATATGTAATTTACACACATAATACTTATGTTATTATTAACATGGCAGCTATATATTTGATTGTTTGGTGGCAAAGTTAAAAAAGGATTTTTTAATTAATTTCTATAACTTTATTTGTTGTTCGAGTCCTGTGAATGGGATTTAAAACCCACTGAATTATTTCATCATATGAATAAGTCTGCTTTCATTTGAATACAATACATATACACTTTTATAGTTATCAACCGCATCGTGTATAGCATATAGTTAGATATTGATAAAAAGTTATTTATTAATTTAACTGAAAAACTTAGTTTCACGGCTTGAAAAAGGGATCATGCATGAGTTCCTTTACTTTGTTTTACGATGTATTAGTTTACGGAGTATGGAATAGTCCAAATGTACGCCAACTAAGTTAAGTTCTAGTTATTGAAAAAATTTTTTTTTTTTAACTTTAACATAACTTGTCATTAATATTTCTCAATTTCCGATATGTTTACGGTTTATCGACGTCTTTTAAATGTTAAAAATAGTTTCTTATACATATTTTAATATATTTATGGACACTATATCTACAAAAGAGACCGAAAACTTACATGTAATTATGTCAAACCAATCAACAAAAATGTTCAATCTGACCACATCATTCAACATATCTGAGAACTTGAAAAGATCCAGGCTTTGTCAATTATTTGAATGAGTTGAATTTGTTTTAGTGATGACGCATCTTAAACAGTAAAACGAACAATTACTGTGTACCTATAAAGACCTTAACTACAAAACGAGCATCAAGCCTTATTATTTTTACTCCTATGTAGAATAGCACAGGAACACTGCTATTAAATTAAACTAATATTTTCTCATGGCCAGGGCCTCGCCTTTTCTCTAAAAATAACATTTACACAAAATATCGTTCGAAGAAAAATGCAGGAAATTATATGGAAGCTTCAATACTTCGAAACGCACGAAGTTTTGTACAATTATGCTTTTATTTCTTATTTCATAATGAATTTCTTTAAAAGTGTTATAGATTTTTTCAACTATAAGCATAAATTTCAATAGTGGTTTAGGTTCATACTAATATTCTACGATTACAGTCTTAGATTATAAATTTTCGTTTAAAGCAGTTTTACGTTCTAATTTTTTTACAACTTATTTTATTGCTAGTATCTACAATAGACTAGCTTGCGGCTAGTATTAGCATTCTAGCCTCAACGAAGCAATCAATCTTTAAATGAATCGGAACTTACGAGGGCAACCTGAAAAGTTTCCGGAATAGGCAAGAAGAAGACGGTATTTGTCTGGTTTTATATTTTTATTTTTCGACATAGTCTCCTCGAAGATCAATACACTTTTTCAAACGGTGCTCCAGTCTCTTCAAGCCGTCAGAAAAGTAGGATGTTTCAAGGGCTGCAAAATAAGCATCAGTAGCGGTGATGACCTCCTCATTTGAGCCAAATCTGTTTCCTGCCAGCGATTTTTTTAGGTTTGGGAATAGGAAAAAGTCGCTGGGGGCTAGATCTGGTGAATATGGGGCATGAGGCAGTAATTCGTAGCGCAATTCAGTCAATTTGGACGCGACGATGCGGGATGAATGAGCCGGTGCATTATCGTGGTGAAAGAGCACTTTCTTCCGCTGCAAACGAGGCCGTTTCTCCTTCAATACTGCATCGAATCGGGTCAATAAATCGCTGTAGTATTGCCCTGTTATCGTTCTTCCCTTCTCCAGATAGTCGATGAGAATCACTCCACGGGAATCCCAAAAAATGGTCGCCATGACCTTTCCGGCCGATGGGACGGTCTTTGCCTTCTTCGGAGCCGATTCGCCCTTAAAAGTCCACTGTTTGGACTGTACCTTGGTCTCCGGAATGTAGTGGTGGATCCATGTCTCATCCACAGTTACGAAACGCATGAAGAAATCCTTTGGATTTCGTTCAATCATGGCCAGACACTCCTCGGAAATGGTCACTCGATTTCGCTTTTGCTCCGGTGTGAGCAAACGCGGTACCCATCGCGCCGAAAGCTTTTTCATACCCAAAATTTCATGCAAGATGTAGCCAACGCGTTCTTCTGAGATGCCTATAGTCTCTGCTATCTCTTTCAACTTTAATCGACGATCGGCTAATACGACATCATGAACATTGTCGACCATTTCATCGTTGGTAGCGGTTTTTGGGCGGCCACTGCGGGGTTCGTCACTTGTGCTTGTGCGACCACGTTTGAACTCGCTCACCCAGAAACTGATGGTGGAAAATGATGGAGTAGATGCACCATGAACCTCCTGCAAAATATTGCGAATTTCCGTGGCCGTTTTCCCAGCTATCCAAAAGTGTTTTATCACCGCTCGAAATTCGATTTTATCCATTTTTACAAAACCGCCCGATTTGCTACACAAAACACGTTCGTAAACAACAACTAACGACAGTAGCTGTCTGAAAATTTGACAGCTGTCATAAAATAGATTAGGGTTGCCCGACAATATGCCAAATTTATGTTTCGCACGCCATCTCTTGCCGATTCCGGAAACTATTCAGGTCACCCTCGTACTATTTAAAACAAAAGCTTCATTTGGAACATAATTCATAAAAATACTTATGGAGAAAATATATGGTTGTACATTAGTATACAGCAAAATTACAAGTGTAGAGTTCGACTGCAAGTTTGATTAAGTTAAAACAGTAAAAGATACGAAATAATGTCATATCATGTCCCATTCTTAATAGGAGTATGAAGATGAACAATCTCATATTTAGCAATTTAGACATTAGCAATAACATGATGCCTATATGATAGAAATGAATACTTATAAAAATCTTACAGTGAGAAATAGCCCAATGTCAACAGATTATATACGTTATAAAATGTATAAACCTTCCTGACCCATAACGCCAATCCCCACGCAGTTTTCCATAGATGGATTTCATTTAAGAATCGTCCAAATCGAATGGTTTTGCAATATGGTCTTCGTCGGCAATGGTCAACTGACCACATCGGCAAGGCGCCGACATCCTACGTGCATGGGTGTCGTAAAATCGATGATGTCTATAATCTTTATATACACGTAACTCCTACACGATATAACTTCGTCAATAGAGAGCAGACGGTTGCTTCAAATTAAGTTAAGCCTTATCGGAATTACATTATTACCATTATGTTTTATGATATATTAGTTACGTATTTAGGTATATTTTAATTACAATGTCTTAGACTATAATATTTAAGGTTTTTTCAATAACTTTATTGTTCAAAACTTGCGAAACTATTTTGTGAAAATTCAATACATATACCTTTAATTTTCTATTAATTTTCTCGGATTACTTTGGGTTACTTTAGCTATTTGGATTCAGTAGTTAACCTAAAAATGTGCTTATACTTCCTTAAGTACATCTCGTTTAATGTCAGACGAAATATGTATTAAAATAGTAACATTACCAATTATAAAAAAGAGTATATTGCGGGAACTTATACTTAATAACTAACTTCTATTCGTTTGTTTTTTCAACACTTACCCGCGGACGACGTTAATAAAACAAAACCTACTTCTCTACGTGCCATATCTACCTAGTCAATAATAGCATAGTATTGTTGTAATTTCATTCTAGAAAAAATTGCATGTTTCTCCTATTCGTACAACCGGACAGGTGTATTCGGCACGTGCCATGGGTCAGCCGGCTAGTTTTTGCCGTTTGTAATTTATTATTAAGCTGCTACTACGCAGATAATAGTGCTGTATAATCATTGGTCTTGCGTCTTCGTGCTTACGGTAACATGCAAAGCTGATGCTAAACGGTATGTAATTTATTTGTCTACCTTATATTGTTTACGAGGAATAAAATATAACACAAGTATTGATTTAGGTCTTACATATCCGAGCCCATCACACATTAAAATAAAACCACTTTTAGTGTAATAATTGCGCACCTTTTAAATTAAATCTGGACGTTTCGACTCCTTTAGAGGGGTCGTGACCACAGGATCAAAGACAAGTTATTTAGTAAAAAAAGACATTGTAGTATTCCATACTAATCTTTAATAATTGCTGATATAAAATTCCTGTGCAGTTACTCCGTATAACATGCAATGTTATCAGTTTGTGATGTACAATCCGAGTTCTCAACGATGCAAGCTGTGTGCCTCAGACTATTTTACTTGAATATCTAATTACCGGTTATGGTTTTGTTTGACAAATGAAATAGGGTGAGTAATATTTATGAGACACAGTAGTCTGTTCAAAACCATTCGGTTTCGAACAACACAATAAAACGACCGGCTAACCAGTCGATATAAGAGCCAGGCTCTGAGACTCTTATCCGTTCTAGCTTTATATTATACTTTCTTTGTTTATTAAATAATAGATGCTTAATTCATGTTTTTTACATTTTAATTATTAGCATAAAAATACGACAACTTTTACAATATACAGACAGACATTAAAAAACACTTCGAAGTGATTCAATCCATCTCATAAACCAGGTCAGACTTAACCGCTAGGCCACGGAATTTGTTAGCCAGCTTGGTGAATATCATCACAATATCTTTCTTCTGTATAAGATAGAATACAGAGGGAAGGGCAATATTATAAAGATGTAACGTTTTTTTACTGATCAGATTTAAAAAATCTTCAACAAATAATTAGAATGAAATTGCAGGGTGATCATAGGCTATATAGAATCCCGTTAAAATAAAATGCTTTTCATGGTGACCTATTTTACAACTAAAGTGGACAAAAAAGATTGCGCAATTGGTTTTTTACGGACGCTGCCTTAACTGCACGAGACATTGAAATGCATTCTATAGACAAGCTGTAGAACTTAAAAAGTCCGCGGCGATGACGATACATGATAAGGTTTATACTCAAACTGATGAAATATGACTAAAAGTTATATTTAAATTTTTAATCTTTCAGGAGGAAGGTAGGTTACTTAACTATACAAGTTAAAAATTATTTCATTTAAATTGGGTTTTGGTCGATTATGTTTTGACTAGTAGTTTATATAGTTTTTTAAGTTTGTATATTTGTAGACAGTTTCCGGAAACACTGGATCAATAAGAGAAAGACACGAAAAGTACATTTTTTTAGATGGACATATGTTTTGCATTTGGACAATATATTCTGTTTGTTGCGGGTGAAGTTGGGGCAGGCTATACTGACATTTTTTAATGACATGATTATATATATTTAGTTCCTGTGCTATTTTCTATGGAGTAAAAATAATAAGGCTTGATGCTCGTTTTGTAGTTAAGGTCTTTAGAGGTTAGTAACAGTAATTGTTCGTTTCATTGTTTCCGATGTGATGACACATACTAAAACAAATTATTACTTAGTTTATATAAGCAGACTGGCTCCCAGTTTTAAAAACGTACTTCAGGCTACGTCTGTCTCTTATTTCTCAGTGGCCAGTGGCGAGGAGTTGTAGGAAAGCGGAAGCAGAAAACATATTTAAAAAAATCTACCTTAAGGGAGATTTTGTTAAAACTTGTTTTCTAATTTTATTCGTATTTGAATATAGAAAAAATATATTCAAAACTTAAGGTGGAATAGGAATGACGACAGATTTAGAAAAACAATTTTAGAAATTTCGGATATATTTCTGTATACAATAAATGTTTAGTATATAAACCGGTCCTCACTCTTGCGATGGACCGACATTACGAAAGTTATTATAACGTGTTTACAGCCTTCTTGTGAAGCTACACAATCATGCTATTCTATTGACTTCCCAGCCTTCTCCTGTTGTCAGCAAGCCAATTTATACAAATTTGCAAAGACTTTATATTCTAGACAGATTTTACCTTTCAGTAGCTGTACCTATGTCATTACATAGGTTGACGTACAACACATTTGTTGTACGTCAAATGATATATGTATTATCATGGGAGATAGACGTATTTAATTTTTAATTTTATCAACATTAAGTTATCATAAACATATTTAATTAAAATCGCTCATGATAACACGATAAATACATATGATGCAATGCAGGTTTCGATAAATAAATATTTTATTTTGTGAATAATTATATGCTATTATTATGCTTAAAACAATAAGAATATTTATCATTATGATAGTTACAGAAATTATTAGACTTGATATAAATTCTAATTTTAATAAATTTTAATAAAGTACGCGAGAAAACTTTGTTTTGATTTGATTTCTTTATATAAATATATTAATAATAATCTTACACGATAACAAAACTGATTCCAAGTAACGAGGACAATAGGTAACGCACTATATTATTGCAAATAATTATATTCAAGAATCAAGCAGTTACTATAAAGAAAAAATAATTAATTTTGTTAAAAGATTCCTCAAATACTTTCAATCGAGTGATATTGATCTTTTTTATAGAATAACTTTGACCTAATTTAGTTGACAATTGACTTATACAGATTTCATTAAAGTTAACTGTTTCTCAAGCCACTTAAAGCTTCGTATGTGGTAACAGGTGTTAGCAGTATTTTTTTAAACGTATAGAGTTTATGAGCAGCACTTAAAACGTCTCGTTAAAAGCACTGGCCATTTGGAGGCCCGTTCGATTAATACTTGAATTTTATTGGATTCTATAATGAGTGAAACCTCTTTCCAAGTAAAATGGGCGCAGCCATGATGATTAGAGCTACGTGTGTGTGGTAGTGTGGCTTTAGAATTATATGTTTTTCTTAACGTAACGTTATGAATAATGTGAAAGAATTCAATGATTGTGGCATTTGTTTTGAAAATACAGAGAAATAAACTAAAAGTTAAAATTTAAAAGGTATGTTTTTGATAAATATCCGCGTCTTAGTTGATTTGTGATTGGCATTTGATCAATGCACTCCTACTCGGCAAGCGGACGCGCCACCGTTAGCTTCACTAATAAGTGGGTAATTGCCGATGTCATCGGTTCTAATCCTACAATTTGCTGGACAGTTATACCGCTCATATATGCAATTATTCAGAAAAATATGTGTCGTCGATAGCCGGTTAAAACTGTAACTGATGTTATCCTAGTTCGATGATGTGGCCTCGATTTTTATTCAACGACTTATACGTAGGTCAAAAGGGTTTATTTTTAAATAATATCATTCTATGTAAGTATTGAAACAGTGGTAGCTTAATAAGTAAGATTGATTTATTTAAAATTTTCTCTCTTTTAAAATATCATTGGGTATATATGTCACATTTTAATTTGCAAATAAAAAAACAACTAAACCAACTACTTGGAAACTGAACAACTAATTTTTACTACTAAACAGCTCAACTATGTGGATAATAATCGATGAGGATATTCCCATAGTTCTTCCCATAATATTGTTCTTCGAAAAGTACTTTAAATTTTTCATTTCAGTTTGCGAAGCCGTTGTTAAAGACACCATCTCACCATCAAGATCCATGTCTTATCCGTTTCCGCTAGAGGGAAATCGTGTAATCATGAAATTACACATTACAGTCTAATAATGAAATGCAATGAAAAATACTTTCTCTGAAAGATATAAATGGTATAACGAATTGACGGTGGTGTAAGTAAATATAAGAACGGGGATCGCTTGAGATCTTTGTATCAGTACAGTCGACAGCACATAAAGCTATATACTTTGATTGTAAAAATGATGCAATAGAGATAGTTAAATTTTTTTATTGGCTTCCAGTTAATTACAAACTATATAGTAACAACTCCGACCTTTTGGTTTAAATGTAAAAATTACGTGTCAAAAATATCTTAACACAATGTCAGAAACAAAGGGGTTTAAATTTCTAGTGGCGCTTGTGCCAGTTTCGTGATCACTGAGGCCCGTCCGTTGGTTGGTTCGTGACGTGTGACGTTTCAGTCGTGGCTGCTTTCATCGCGATATGTCCTACATCACAGCTAATCTGTAGTGGATCAGCCTCTACCATTAAGCTGTTGAACCAAAGACAATAGTCGCGGGAAATATTGGTATCTACAGTACAACTAAATGTAGTAGCCACCAGGTACTAAGGTAGGTATTGTAAGACCGGATAATTACTTACAGCACATAATTGAATTTAATAAGAATTTATACCGTCAAAGTCAAAGTACCTTTGCAATGTTCTTATAATTATGGTTGAAATAAATATTATAAATCTTAACAATATTGAGTGTTAGCTAGTTTCTTTTTACTTTATTGCTCTAGAAAAGACAATTTCAATACTTAGTTTTTAAAAACCTATCGTTCACGATTTTTTTTACACCCTACCAAATGCCTGCCGAGGTTTTTAAACCGAAGGTATTCAAAGTTACTGCAAATAACATACTTATCTGCATATAGTTATTTGTACCGTTATTTTAATGTAACTTGAATATTTATGCTAGGCACGAATCTTATGTACTTAAGTACTTAAAGCAAAGAAGCTAAAAAATTAAATCCTATGTAGAGACGCTTTAAATCAATCATTCTTCCTTTAACGGTAGGTACTATAGTAAAAATCTTCGAATGACATTTTGTCCCATTATTGATGGAGAAGGTGGCTTTGTGTGGCTGGACACTCCAGAGCCAGCCTTTGTGATGTGACGTTGACCGATGATGGCCATTAATGAGAGGTCGAGAGGTGTGGACATCCACTTGCCTATAGTCGTATCTTTTTATTTTATAAATGTATGTTAAAGTGTATGAAGTCATTTTCACGCTTTTTAACTACGCTCACTTCGGCATGGTGAAAATTCAATTCACGCTTGACGTGATTTATAGACATTACAGGTGGTCTACTGATAAAGCTTTGAGGTCGTTTATTAGAGTTAGTCATTTATACCTATATCGAAATCGCTCTTGAAATAATATGTGACGCTATTAACCAGGCTTCGTTCGCTTGTCAATGGCTTTTTCTCATTAATTTTACTTACTTTAAAGTTAATGTAAGTACGTATATAAATCCCTTCTTAGTCATTTGTCTATATGTATCAATTAATAAATTGTCGTGCGTTAGTCTCGCAAAAACTCGAAAAGTAATCGATGAATTGCTACGAAACTTTATAACGTGATAGTGTTCATGTTAAAGACGGTTCATCAAGGGTCAGAAAAAAAGAGAGGTTCAACGTCGCTAGACACATCCTCTGATTAAAATAACATTGGGTTACTATATTGCCGTAGGTGTGTATATGTTCCTTTGTTACACGATCCTCTGTTTCTTTATAATGTCATTGTCAAACACACATGTATACATGTATATAGAAAACAACAAACTCGTGGACTGTTAGTCGATAGTTTACGTCTGAGACCTTAGCAGAAATAATGTAAAATTACAATCTTTTATTAAGGTTTTGGTTATCACGCTCACGAGACTTTATTCACAGCTATAGATTGGCGGAGCATTAATTATAAAAAGTAACTTTTATCGTCATTGATATTTTATAATTGGAAATTTATAAGCGTAGTAGTAGCCTTATATTATAAATGTAAAGCAAATGGCGGTTTGACTCGTGCCGTCTGGAAGATAGTGATGCAACTTGACTGGACCACTATAGTATCGATAGAATTTCGATAATAAGTCTTAATATCGATAGTACAACAAATGATATACTGTCAATATTACACAATAGTATTAAGCTTTAATATGGAATTATCGATACTAACTCGACGAATTTGTTATCAGGATTATTAGTTATTCGAGCATAATATCTAAAGAAACTAATTCGATATTTTAGTAGCATTTTAATGACACATTCTGTGCTATTTTTACTAATAAGAGATTGGTAACTTGCCTTAACCATCAAGGTCAATTATCGATGGCTAACTCTCGGTAGATCAGCATCTCTATTGGCAGGTCGGCGCACGCTCAGCCTCCGCTCTCGTTCCTTTTGTGTCACGTCCCCGTACATAATCGGCTAGGTTTCATGTGTGGGTGTGTTTTAGCAGTGTGCTATGCCATAATAAACTTTACTCGTGTTTTATTTGCGCGCAATGAAAGGATTTCATTTGTGTTTTTACGACATGACAAAACCTTCTTTGTTAATTAAAATCTGCGAACAATATCTCACTCAGATATGCTCAGCACGTTTCTTATATGTATGTTATAGAGTCCACAGAGACGGCAAAATAATTAGTGTAGCATTACCTTGCGACTATAATTATGGAGATCGAAACGTAAGTAGTCTCGCTCTACACCGTTCTCGAGTGTAGAGTAGTTTCAATTAAAATATGATACCCCCTCTATCATATTATCCAGACAGACTCAGCTTTTTTGCTCTTTTCTCGGGGCTTTAGTTAGGCGAAGGCAATTGAACGATAGTGATCTTATAGAATTTAATTTTTAGGAATGCAACCGAATGTTCTACTTTAGTGTTATTTAGAACTTGATTGCACAACTTTTTATTTACATAACACGTTGCTTATGTTATGACTAAAATATAGGTGCATTAAGTACCTACGTACGTATTTGTTACATTTAATAATAACTCTTTGTAATAATAATAACATGATAAATTACTACGTGCAACCATTTTGACGACCGTTTGGTGCATGTAACGATCCTGCTTTTCGCCCGGACGTACTGGTTTCGAGTCCCGGAAGGGTGAGGTTGATGTTTGTGGTATGAATACGAGCAATTGTCAATATCCTTACAATTTTATTATCATTATCACTAGCTGACCCGGTAACGCGTTGCTATGGTAACGTTAATGGATACAATGGAGAAAGAGCGGACAGACAAACACACGAAGAACAAATTTGTGTTTTTAGATTATAGATTAACTAAGTCTAACTTTAAATGAGAAACAGCGAAAGTTTATTTTTTTAATAAATATTACACCGATTAATACCAGTATTATTGTTGTTTCCTTTTGTTACTTATATTTATAGATTCTAAGGTTCAATATTGCTTCAAACATTGAACATACCTTAAAAGTCATGGAGTCTTGAACTTCATTGGTACTTGAGATGTCGCGACGGGATGCTTTTAAGGTTATCACTCAAAATTATTTATTACTAATGGAGGAACACTTGAAGCAAATCTTTTTTTTTACTTTTACCCAGTGTTCGGCTGTTCCCAGAGAAATTTATCCACTTGGCGTTATGCCCTTTTTTCTGCAAGTACTTCTTCAACACCACTTATCTTTACTCAAACTCTTTTGTTTCGTTGGGTTTGAAAAAGTTGTATGTGACTGCTTGTATTTGGAGAGACTAATTTGAAAATTATGGTCAACAAACAATTTTATTGGATCCAACTATTATATGTATTGAGCACTTAGATCAACAGAGGTCGTACCCCAATCATTTTGTTGGAACCGCATGACTGGCATTTGTTGGCTCTTAATACATCTATTAGAGAATAGACCACGTCACACGCATGGCATTACCTTTTAAAACCATTTAGTGACAAAAAAAAGTTACTTATGTGTTTTTTTTTAAATCTCTAGTCATGTTTGTTTTTCGACCATTTTTAAGTCAGCGACAGTAATTGCGTGTTGGTGCTGTCATATTTTTTTTTGGATTTGATTTTGATTTCTATTTAAACAGAGTAATATATCATTTTATGTCCCAATTTGAGTATAACGAAGATTTAAATATCTACCAGATTGAATTTGTTACATATTTTTCTTAGTGCATCATTTTACACATAATTTATTTCTAAACAAAGCATTGCCTGATCATAAAGACCATTTCCTTTCCTCTGGCAAATGTCTTCCTTACAATAATTTCGATGATGTCGATAAGATCTAAGTAAAAATTTCACGATAATAATTATAAATTATTCAGTTATTCATTTTCAAACGTTGGATATCATTACAAAATATATAAATTTGAAAATTTAGCAAACCAAAATTGTTAAAAATTTACCTTTTTCAATAAAATGATAATTATGGTAAACATAAATGCTATTAACAGCAATAGTAATATAATGTTGAATATCTAAATTCGGTTATATATATATAATATATGGGGTATAAATATCGGTTTGTTTTACATTATCTAAAATTGCTGATCATTTTTTAAAAAACAAAGTAGAAAAGTATGAATACTTTTTAGTACAAATCGGTAATAAATGGTATGCGGAGGTTGTTTTGGCGGTCATCATTAGGGTTATTATGTATTCTCCAATAAAACGCCTAAACAGTTTTACTTACAATTTTTTATCAATATATTTATGGGAATTTTAGTCACGTTTTTTGCATCACTAATTTAGGACAAATCTTCGTTTTTATCCAGTTGTGATGTAATTCCTTATTATTATTAGGACTGTGGTCATTTAATATACATTATTATTCTCCTTCAGTTGCATAACCATATCAAAAACGCATTTTGGTAAGAAGTCATAAGGTTTAATTGCCTAGAATAAGAAAAAAAAAACACAAACACAACAGTTATAAAACAATAATTTTTATACTTTAATTTCTTCATTATGTCTATATCCACAAATAAGACCCATCTCTGTGTAATTAAATATCAAATCAAAATACCTTAACTGCCTTCGTTTTTAATCCAGTGCGATAACTGTTCTTCAGTATTGAACCTTAAAATGTCCAGTTCAAAGTGCGATTTACAATGATTACGTTTGTTTTTCAATTTACGTCTAAAGAACAACTTTAACGATAAGCCTCAAATGTAATTTTGGGTGCGTGGTTATGCATGGTGGATCGTTGATGGGATTTTGGGTGTTAAAATATAATACCTACGTTATCGAAATTGATTGAATTGAGAGATGGTACGATTGATGTAAATAGTCATGTACTTAAAATAATGAGTAATTCGATAAAGGATTTATAGAGAGAATTACTGAAAATAAATTTCATCATCATCATTGCTATGTCAAAATGTATAATGTTTCGTTAACTGTATTGTGCCAAAATTTTAAACTTATAATGCATTAAATGTCGCTGCATAGGTCGCTGCCACAGTACCTACGCTTGCTTTGTTTGCTCGGGCTTTGGTTTGGTCACTGTCCTCGCTTGATTTAAACATAGTTACTACATCAGGCTTTGATTTACTCGCGCTTTACTGGTCGCTGATGAAGGTTAAGTTTTGGATTGACCTTATTTCAAATAGACGTGTAGTAAATAAAATAAATTTATCAAAAATATGAGAAATTCAATGCCTAAGATTATTTAACCATTTTCTTCCTTTCTAATCATTGTAGTAACTGAATTAAAGAAAAGAAAGAAAGAAAAAACATTTATTTGGAACTCAAACACACAACAACAAAAGATGTACCTATATAATTAAAAAGAGTAACAACTTAAAAAATACAAATATGGTGTGTCTGAGGCCAAAAAGGACCAAAGGACAAAAGGATGTCTCAGCATAAAAGCCTCTGCATCGTTCGGAGATGGAAAGAACGAACACAGAGGCGCTGTTGTTCTGACAGGGCCCTTGAGTAAAGTAAAGTTGAATTAAAACATATTTGACCAATTATAGCTACAATACAATACATCGAAACACAAAAATCGGGGGGCACGGTAGTGCCCCCGCCAAGTCGAGCGCGAAGCAAACACTGCCGTACCATCCTTTACTCGAACCATTTCGCTGCATTTTCAGGCCCCTATTTGAGAACCTCTAGATAAGACTAGAACGCAGAAATTATCGTCATCCAGTAAACTATAATCAGATACTTTAAATCCAAAATTTCAAGTCTGTAGGTCATTTAGTTCCGAAGTTAAGTGAAAGCAAAGTTTCGCATTTACGACACTCACTTATGATCATCAAAATAGAACTAGTACTTCCCATAAACTCAGAGAGCTGAAATTTGGTACAGAGTTAGGGTTTAATGGCCACATAAAGGGAAAACTAAAAAACTAGGATAATCGAAGATCTGGAGTACCTGGTGACCCTGATCAGAAAGACAAGAGCCCAACCAAACTATTAGAGATCGACATACCGCCTTTACAAAAAGTATTCAACTTGGTAGGCCGCTTCATTTGATGTCAAAAATCGAAGGTCTGAAGTATCCGATGAAAAACCCTCAGCTGGTCTCAGCTGTATTAGAGATATGGTAATGCTATTAATATGTACCAATAGTAGAAGGGGTTCTACTATTGGTACATACAAAAATCGACTGTCATTGCAAAAATCCAGCGTAGTGGGACACATCTTCTAATTTTTAATCTACCCCAAAGCTTCCCACTGCTGGGCGAATGCCTCCCCTTCTGCTTTTAATACGCATATAAATAAAATTAAAGGAAAGCTCTGGATAATGAGACAAGACTGGCTTTTATGCTCATACTTACAAGTTTACGATAAGAAATACTCGAAGTCGTAACTACCGCGCCGATCTTTCAGAAATTAATTCATCTAAACCGTCTAAATGAATAAATAATGAACGCGAATGGGCAATACGAAAAACTATTGCTACTGTATAAGAATCAGAACCGGAAATAAAGAAAAGAAAGATTTGTAATAATTAAAAGACTACTCCTAAAAATAAAAAAATGTGTCATATAAGAAAATCTAATAAAATAAATCGATATGCCCACGTTTCTACAAAAAGAAGTGAAATCCCACCAAAAACATTCTGTAAAAACTAGCCAAGTCTCGATGGAGCTGCTTGTTTATCTCTAAAAAGTAATGCGAGATAATAGCCCATACAGGTATTGGTAATTGGACGCTAGACTTATAGAATCATATCGTGTGAAACAAAACAGTGGAAGGTGTCTTTTCGCGCTCTCTCAACGAACTTATAGAATCATATATTCTATGTTACATCGGTGGTCGATTTGACGCTCCAAAGAGAAGAGAGCAGAAGTCAGCATTGTCATTGCTGAATGCATGTGTTACACAATCAACAACAGCCTAAAATGAGACACTAGCGTCCAATTACCAATATCAGTATGGGCTATTAACTCGCTGAACAAACATAGGTAGTTACAACAAATATAACATTATGTGTAAACAAAATTTACTTATACCCACTAACGTATAAAGAATGTTCAACGGCCAAGTCACACAACATTAACTATAATAATAAAGAAATCGCAGTAAGGCACCTTGGGCTTGGCACGACTTTGTCTAGATTTCATTACTTTTTAGAGATAAACAAGCAGCTCCATCGAGACTTGGCTAGTTTTTACAGAATGTTTTTGGTGGGATTATACTCTATGTATTTTTCAATGAAAATATAAAATGTATTGGACTTGTTTTCTTCCAATTATTACAATTTCAAATTTTATGTCTTTTGAACATGCATATTGTTATGTGTACCCCTTTTATTGCACATGTTTTTTCAATAGACGGGACGGAAACAACCCAAAAAGAAATACCATAATCTTCTTTTTTTGTATAGATATGCTATTCTCATGTTTTAACATAAACCTTTATATGTGCTAAACTAACCGACTGCTCCCAGAAAATTCGTTGACTTCGGAAATATATTCCATTTCAAACTGACATATATTTCATGTTTGAAAGGTTTCCAACGAAATTCGTAAATAATTCTTCGTAAAAGTGATAGCGTATTCACACTTCCCAAACAGAGTGATGAAAAGCTCGATAAATATTTACAGGATGGTGCAACGAGACGTAGCTCACAAGCAACTGCATCCGTAAATAAAAATAATTCAGATGGTCTTACGCAAGTGATATGTTATGTAGGAATTAACCCCGATTCACATTATCTTACCAATCGGAAGTGTTAGCAAGACATACAGAAATAACCGTTTAATCAGAAATAGTGTAATATGCGCTGCGCTATTTGCTAGCCTGTACATGAGGCTCTCGCCAATAGAATTCTTTCGAGATTTTTCGACATTTATTCAAAAATACATAGAAAGATTTAAATATCCGAAAGTGTTTATAAACTGCCCCATTGACATCCGTTGTACGGACAATGGTATGGTAACTGTAGCGTATGGCTCTTGGTATCGTTCCTAAATGTATTTACTTATACTTAGCCGATAATTCCTCTAATTAAAATTCGCCAAGCAAATAAAATTCGACTTCTTTTTGAGTTATATATTTTTAAAAGTGACATTGACAAAGATATTAATGGAAAAGAGTAAAAAATAATATAGTATCTAACAAAACCTCTTTACGATTTTGCCACACTCCCGCCATATTTTTTACTCGATTGAATATAAAATTTATATATATTTATTTATATTTATCTGTTTCTTTGGCTTTAATCGACTATTTCTAAAGGAAATAGCCGCTGAATCGGACGCACAAGTTCTCCTTTCTCTGTTTTTACGCGAACGACTCTAGCTTTACCATCCCTACCTAAAGTTATGTCTATTACTTTGGCTAAAGGCCATATCAATCTTTTGTCATTATCGTTGCCTACCAACACAACGTCGCCAACTTTTAATTCATTCCGAACCGGCTTTGACTTGCAATGGCGACGTAATGCACCTAAATATTCATCGCGGAATCTTTTCTGTAAAGACCGCCTTAACTGCTGTATTATTCGATAACTTTTTGTCACACTTGCACTTTTTGACAACATCAGCGTGGAGATAATATCCGGCAGAACATTACTCTTAGCACTTGAAAGAAACATGGACGGTGTACTGCTCGTACTTCCTTAGGGTCGTCGTACACATAAGTTATTGGTCTCTCATTAACTATAGCCTCAGCTTCACACAAGAACGTTACCATTTCATCATAATCTAAACACGCTCTTTTTATAGTTTTACGTAAGACCTCCTTTACAACTTTAATTAGACGTTCCCAAAAAACCACCCCACCAAGGTGCACTAGGAGGACTAAAATGCCATACAATTTTTTCAGCAGCACTTTAACCGGATAATAAATGATTTGCGGCGGTAAAGTTTGTGTCGTTATCACTATAGACAATCCTCGGTCTGCCTCTCCGGGACACGAATCTCTTAAATGCCCGTAAGAAAGCTTCTGCTGACATTGCTGGAACCAATTCGAGATGAACAGCACGGTAAACCGCACAAGTAAAAAGACAAATCCAAACCTTTAATTTTTCTTTGAGATATAGAGGGCCAGCTATATCGATTCCGACCACCTCGAACACGCCCGTCAAGTTGACTCTTGCTTCTGGAAGCGCTGGTGATATCTCATTTACGCATCGAGCTGTATATCTTTGACATACTACACAACTATTTGTGATGCAGCGTATTGCCTTACGGCCTCTGAGAATCCAGAAATTCTCTCTTGTTTTGTTGAGAAGTGTCTGTACCCCCGCGTGATTGTTTTTTACATGTGTGTATCGTAAAAAACGTTTTACTAACTTATGGCTGGGATCTAATACTATAGGATACTTACAATTGTATTCATCAGATTTTTCGGAAATTAATGATTTTAATCGTAATAACCCATTTTCATCTTCAATCACCTCGAAATTGATTACTTTCGGATCGTTTTTACCTATGAATGTATCTTTTTGACATAACTTTAAACACGATGTTTCCGCTTTCATATATTCTTGTGCGGTTATGTCGCCCTTACACCTTTGACTTGCATTCTTATTACGGCAGTTATTCAAAAATCTGTAGATCCAACCCACCAAGCGAATTATTTATACATAATTGGAAAATCTGTGTGTGTACCAACAATAATTATTTTCGCAGATTTCTAGTAGCACTTGTGCGTTTCTATCATTCTGATCTACATATAACTCATTTAACATGCACTCTTTATCAAGCCATGATTTAGGGGAAGACAAAAGCCACTTTGGACCTTTCCACCATTCACTGCTTATTAAATGTCGTACATCACAACCACGTGACGGTAAATCGGCAGCGTTTTTTTCACCGGGTATATAGTGCCAGTGTGCTGGATCTGTAAGTTTTCTTATTTCTTTAACGCGATTATTAACAAAAACACCCCAATTACTCACGCGCTTTATCAAAGTTAACACTGTTGTAGAATCGCACCAAAAATATATACGCTGTTTCTCGTAATCACATCGTAGAGCCTTTAGAGTCGAGTCTAGCAACCTGGCGCCAATAGAAGCTGCTAATAATTCCAACCTTGGTATTGTGCAGTTCTTTGTCGGCGCTACTCTTGATTTCGCTTGAACAAAACGCACTACCACATTATTATGCACTTGAACTCTTACAAAGATCACCGCAGCATAAGCTGACTGGCTGGCATCAACAAATACATGAAAAGAAAAGGAAGTACACTCATTTGTCCCCATGTATAGATGTCTAGGTATTTCTATTTCCTTTAATAAATGTAGTTGACTATACCAATCCAAGAATAATTTACTATCATCCGTCTCAATCTCGATGTCCCAGTCTATATTTTGAGACCAAATTTTTCTTAGTAATTGTTTAGGATAAACTAAAACAGGTGCCGCTAAACCTAAACAATCAAATATTTTATGGCTTGTAGAAAGAATAAACCGCTTTGTAACCTTCACATTCACATTGTCGTTTTCATAGCTTATCTCATTTAACGATAATGTATCACGTGATTTATTCCAGTTTAAACCTAAAACGTGAGTATTTGGAGAAGAAGAATTTTGCCCGGTAAATTCCCAACATCTCAAATCAAAACCTCCCTGAGACATTATTTTAATAGCTTCTTCACGCAATGACTGCAGTTCCTGTGCGCTTTGTACACTAGTAACGCTATTATCGACATAAAATGAACTGATTAATTTATTTACAAATTGTTTTTCGTGGTCATACTTACTGTTCGCCATACATTTAGATAAATGCATATTGATTGTAGCCCCCAACAAAAAAGGACTACAAGTTAAACCGAACACAACTCTAGTGTGGCGATAAATCTGTAAGTTCGTACGATTTTTACTATCCCACCATAAAAATCTTAACATATCTCTATCTTTAGGTGTTATACTTATTTGTAAAAAAGCTTTTCTAATGTCCGAAATCACGCCTAATCTGTTTTCTCTAAAACGTTGTAGCATGTCAGGTATTAATTCTACCAAATTCGGCCCTGTTTCTAAACACTGATTGAGAGATGGAGAACCTTTTGTGCGTGCGGAAGCATCGAAAACAGGTCTAATAGGTGTAGTACTACTTCTTAAACGTATTACCGGCTTATGTGGGAGATAGTGGCAACTAAGGTCATACTTACAATTATCATCATTAATTTTTTCTATAATACCTTCGTCTAACCAGTCATTAAATACTTTATCATAAGCTTCATAATAGTTTTCATCTATTAGTTTTTTAGTAGCCTTCTCCAATCTTTTATATGCCAAATCTTTGTTGCATGCGATAATTGGGTGATTATCTTTCCATGGTAAAACTACTTCATACCTTCCTTCACTATTTACAATAGATGTTTCTTTGAAATTTCTTCGTATTGTATCATATTGCATTTCTTTAGTTTTTGTTTCGATAGGATCTAAGATTCCCAATGTATCTAGTTTCCATAAATCTGACACGCAAGAATCTTTTATGTATAAAGACAATGTTAATAAAGTAGTATTATTATTGCAAATATCAGCTTTCTTGCCAACCAACGTCCATCCTAATTTAGTTTCTATTGCGGTCACATTGTCATTTAATTTACAGATAGTGCCTGTCCAAATCCGAGGGATCATGTCTGCACCGAGCAAAACCGTTATATTTTTTTTGTACTACCTGTATCTGTTAATATAACATTATTTTGTAGAGCTTTTTCAATCCAATGAGCTTCAGTGAGAGTTGGAATATTGTTACAAATCAGTTGTTTATCAAAAACCTCAACTTCACAAGTGTATCCACTTAAAATATTTCTGACTGAAATATTAAACTTTCTGTGTTTTTCCGGTACGGATGTTGTACCACCAAAAAGGCCATGCTTAGTGAATTGTATTCTTTCGGTCTTGTATTCCATAAGATCTGCAACTTCACTTAGTATGTTAGAGTGTTGGGAGCCCGTATCTACTATAGCACGAACGGTTTGTGTTTTTACTCCATTTTGTAACTCCACTCTTAAAGTTTGTAAAAACACACCAGAGTCAATTGCTATATTAGTGACGCTCTTAGTCATATTATCATTGGATGTGGAAGGTGTTGCTGCATCTCTACACATTATTAGAACATGTTTTCTGTTACACCATGCACAATTTGTATTCAATCGACACTTAGTATAGCCATGTCTTTTCTTGAGGCATCTAAAACACACGTTTCTTTCCTTCGCTTTTGCAACGCGGTCTTCTAATGTCATTTTCTTAGCCTTTGGGCAAGTGCGACTATCATGGCTCTCGTCACAGAAAATGCAAGTCTCGCTAGTCTTAGATGTTAACAAACTGGATGCTGTAGCTATTTGTTCTGCATCGTCAGTTCGTAGTGTTTTGGACTTTGCTTCCGATTTAATGTTGTTTTTAAGGGAAAAACCTTTCATTGCAATGGCAATTCTTTCTTCATTATCAACTTCTCCTTGAAGAAATTCCATGAGTTTGGAGAGGCGTTGAGCTGGAGTAGTAAGAGAACCGCTTGTGTGTCTCTGCCACGCCCTTAAAAGGTCTTCGGGCAATGACGACTCAACTAAAGGGTATAACATTGGTGCACAAGTTTCTTTCGTAACATCGAGTGATTCCAATGCTCTTAAGTGAGATTCTAACTTATCATACAACGACGCGATTTTAAAGGTGCATTTTTGTTGCATCTTATTCATAATCAACTCCAAAAGCTTTCGAATGTAAACCTCTACTAACATGTCTTTTTTGCCAAAACGATTTTTCAAACTGTCTATAACTTTTTCATAGTTGTCACCTGACGGTGGAAAGCTATTCACTAACTCGCTTGATCTAGAATTGAAAGTCATACACTGGATCAGGTAGTGAAACTTGTCTTCGTTGCTTAAATCGGTATCTTCATGAATCTTTTTGAACTGACTCCAAAATTTTAACCATTCTTTTATTTCACCATTAAACTTGGGTAATTCTATTTTTGGTAGCTTTACTTTTCTACTTTGTGGACTAGAAGTGCCTTCTAAATTTTTAGATGCTGATAAATCTTGCCTTAACAAACCATCATAAGTAACTTCTGTACGTAAAAATTTAGCTTTATACTCTTCGACACTGTCCAACTCCTGATTAATGGCCTCATCATTATAATCTGATTCAAGAAGTAATGCAAAATATTTCTGGTTCAATTCATCTAGGTTTACCGAATAATCCGCAAGAAGCTTAAATGTTACCTTAAGTTCGTTCCGATCCAATACTTTTTCTGCTGCTTGTACTTGGAATTTTTCCAAAGCCCGGGTAAAAGCTGCCCTTATAAAGGAACGATTTTTCTTAATCGTTTCCATAGCACTACTAAACTAAACGGTCGCCACGTGTAGCGTATGGCTCTTGGTATCGTTCCTAAATGTATTTACTTATACTTAGCCGATAATTCCTCTAATTAAAATTCGCCAAGCAAATAAAATTCGACTTCTTTTTGAGTTATATATTTTTAAAAGTGACATTGACAAAGATATTAATGGAAAAGAGTAAAAAATAATATAGTATCTAACAAAACCTCTTTACGATTTTGCCACAGTAACCTACCTCAATTGTCTGATTCCCTTATATTATGATTTAATTGAATTGATTTTTCAAATATGTATATTGAAATCTAGAGATTACTCTCTACATATAAATAAACTTACATAATTCGCTCTATATCTTTATAATATTAGTAAAGATCAAGAATCATTCTAGATTAGATATTTCTAATAGATTTCAGGTAATTCTTCGATCTGCTAACGAATCAAATTAACAAAAAGAGTTATTTATTATTGAAAAAAAAAATTGTAATGCAAATTCAAATTTTAATTTCCTTTTTGACGTCTCATCCATCATATTTGATACCCATTTTATCTTAACTAATAGATTTGCATCTAACAGTATAACTGCAACTAAATAGAATTGGTCGTAAATCATGTATTTGTTTGAAATAAACCGTTTTAGTGGGTTTCGTGGAAGCACACGTGGCGACGTGCACGGGACGTGCTATGAGGCAAAGGCCTAAATACTAATAATACAATTATAGTTCAAATGTATTTTTGTTTTTTTGTTTTGATAATAAACAAACAATGACAACAAGCAACAGTGTCAAATGGTGGGATACACTGTCCGTAGTAGAATTTTTCAATCAATTTTTTTATTATTGACATGTTTAACAAGGGCAACAATTGAAATGTTAAGGAAATGTCTTCTTGTTAACCTTTACCCTACTTTAAATATTAACAAGCTTAATTCTTTGACAGTAATGTAACCAGACTATTTTTATTTCAATACTATAAGCACATCTTTGAATATCAAGAGACGAAATCGGTAGAGTAGTCGGTATTAAGATAATATAAAAAATAAATAAAGAAATAATAAATAAATATTTCTTACATTCACACCAATTAGCCTAGCCCAAAGTAAGCACTGTAAGGCTTGTGTTATGAATACTAGGGTAACGGATAGACATACATATATAATACATAGATATATAATGTACATAGAAATATACATCCATATATACACCCATGACCAAGGCCGTAGCTAGGGGGGGGGGGGGGCATTGTGGGGCAATGCCCTACCTTGAAATCACAATGCCCTACCTTAAAAATACCAAAAACTAAGATAAATTAGTATAATTAAATTGTTTTATAATTTTTAAATATTTTATGCCTTTTTCAATGCGATCTTATAAGATAAATTATCATAATAGAAAAATACTACACTACTGGAAAAAATTAAGGGATCCAAAAAAATCCAAATTTTTGGGCAATTTTCAACAGGCCGTAACTTCGAAAGAAATGGTCGTACAGGAAATCAAAAAGAAGTAAATTGTAGCTCCTAGTGTCTAGTTTTTGAATAAGAACTTCAAAATGTTGTATCCTCCGCGGTTTTTGAGTAATCTTAGAAAAACCAGCAACAATTTTTTTTATTTTTTTTTGTTTTATTTTATTGTCTACGGGCGAGGAAATTTTTTTTTTTGCGTTACCACTATAAGGCTCGGATACTTTGTTCATTTAGCTTTTATTTATTTTTTATACACCATGATACGTCCACTTCTCGCCGAGATATCGGTATTCAAATGGAAAAGGATCCTTTTGTCTTTGATTATCGATATCTCAGCAACCAATGATCGCACAGAAAGTTAAAGGTGGGTTTCAAGAACTTGAATGAATTCTCTTTTACGACTAGCCATTGCTTTTCCGAAAAAAAATGTTTTATTTTTGTCACATGAATTTGAAAATGCAACAAAATAAGGGCTGTTGATGATTTTTTGGAAAATCAAGCGCTGGATCGAAAACATTGAGGAAACCACTAATGTTAGGTGTTCCTTTTACAGTTCAATATGTCCACAAAAACCCTACATAGAACGAAATTAATCCATCCAGCCAATTTTTTGTTTCATTTGATCGAATTTATTAAAAAAATACAGGATTTTTGCTCTGATTCATGTTTTTTGATCTGAAAAGGTCATTATTTTTAAAAATGAGAAAAGAAAATGTTTTTCCGAGCTTTTTCCAGATTTTTGTTTCAGAAAGTGCTTAAATTTTATTGACGAAAGGTTGTCGTCGAACTTCTCTAATAATTGCCCGATCATTAGTAGCTTGATGGCAACCTTATCCGGAGCGACGATTATATTGGTTCGTCTCTTGGTATCTGGCATAAGCTAGAGATACGACGGATTGACTTACACCCATTCGGACGGCAACTGCATGTTGTCTGTAACCTTCGTCAATAAGAGTCACGAACCGAGCAACTTCTACCTCCGTTAAATGTTGTCTAACCATGATTAAAAATAGAATTTTTTTCAATTTTAACCAAAAAAATAAAAAAAAAATCTTCAAGCGCAAAGGGATTAATTTGGAAAAAACTGTTAAGGATTATTTTTTAAGGATTTGCTAGGAAAATCGGATGAAAAAGATTTAAATTCGATTGGGGGTATTAACTTTTTTTTAATTTAATTAAAAGGAAATCAGTAGAATCAAGGAATGCAGCGGCGGAAACACGTTAGAAATGATTGGGCCATAGTTTCTTGAATTTCCTTAACTTTCTGAAACAAAAATGTGGAAAAAGCTCGGAAAAAACATATTTTTTTTATTTTTTTAAATTATAAGCTTTTCAGAGCAAAAAAAAACGTTAATTTTTTCAAAACTTCGATCAAGTGAAACAAAAAGACGACTGGCTGGATTAATTTAGTTCTTTGTAGGGTTTTTGTGGACATATTGAACTGTAAAAGGCATACTTAACATTAGCGGTTTCCTCAATATTTTTGATCCAGCGCTTGATTTTCCAAAAAATCACCAACAGCCCTTATTTTGTTGCATTTTCAAATTCATGTGACAAAAATAAAACAATTTTTTTCGGAAAAGCAATGGCTAGTCGTTAAAGAGAATTTATTCAAGTTCTTGAAACCCACCTTTAACTTTCTGTGCGATCATTGATTGCTGAGATATCGATAATAATCAAAGACAAAAGGATGCTTTTCAATTTGAAGACCGATATCTCGTCGAGAAGTGGACGTATCAAGGTGTATAAAAAAATAAATTAAAGCTAAGTAAACAAAGTGTCTGATCCTTATAGTGGGTAAGCAAAAAAAAATTTTTACGTAATCAAAACTAAAAAAAATTGTAAATTTTTTGTTGCTGGTTTTTCTAAGAATACTCAAAAACTGCGGAGGATACAACATTTTAAAGTTCTAATCCAAAAACTAGACACTAGGAGCTACAATTAACTTTTCTTTTATTTCCTGTACGACCATTTCTCTCGAAGTTACGGCCTGTTGAAAATTGCCCAAAAATTTGGACTTTTTTTTTTGATCCTTTAATCCTTTTTCCAGTAGTGTAAAAAAATCGACTTGGGTCACAAGTGAATTCTCAGGTGGAAATCGAACCCGCAACCTTTGGAAATCCGCTCCAATGCTTGACCTAGAGGTCAGTGATATACATAGTGTTTGATTTAGGAGCCCATGCTTCGAGGGCAGATCAATTCTGATAAATTTACTACTTCCGCCCTACCTGTAACCAATGCTGCCCTACCTCAAATTAGACTCTAGCTACAGCCCTGCCCATGACTCAAGTACAAATGTGTACTATAAAAGGATAAAGAATCGATTCAGTAAAGCTAGGTCTCGTGGATTTCTGGAAATCTGTTTTATGCAACAACGCCACAATCTTGATTTGAGAAATGTGATTATGAATTAATCTTGGAATAGCCCAATGACTAGAGGATTATGCCAATTACGGAATTACACATGCATATTTTTATTGCGTTACAATCATATGACCTAAACTTTGGTAGACATATATTTGATTCTATTATTTTTACGAAAAAAAACATTGTTTGATCGACATGAAATCAATGATATATTATATTAATAAAATAAGTCCAAACCAGCTTGACGGCTAAAGCCGGCGTGAGCTGAGATTGCATCGACTGGTGTAATACATTTCCTTGAATACAAATACATAAAAGCTTGTGCATGAATATCTTAGATAATGTGTAGATTTAAGAAAATTTTAATCTTGTAAAATATGTAGAGCCGATTAAAACGTAACTAAGCCGTAACTTACGGTATTAATGTTTAAACCTTTATAAACTGGAAGAAATTAGGAAATAAGCGAGACGTTTAACCTGTGGTGTACAGGAAAAAAGTTGTATTATTTTTGTGGGAAGCTGATTTCCAAATAGATTATGAAATAATTGTGTAATGTGAAATAATTGTAGGTTTAAAAAAACTATTTTTTAAGGAGAGTTCTTTTTTACCCGATTGCGGTAAATACCGAAATAAGACTAATGTTTATATCAGGTAAGAATTTGTGTTTGTAGCTACTGCTTCTCGTTAACATGTTTCTAGTTAGGTTAAGAGTGAGAATGAGTGTTAAAGAACCTATGAAATAGGATTCATAGTATTCTTCATCTTCTATTTTATTTTAGGAGCGTTGTCGTTTTAAGTCCATAGAAATATCCCGTACAAAAAACATTATCTGATTTCCCCGAATTTCTCATTTTTATAAATGTAAACTCAAAAGTTATGGCCATAATTAAAAAAAATATCGGCCATGTGAGAGTCGGACTCGCGCACCGAGGGTTCCGTAAAATATTTTTATTATATGATGTAACAAAATTTATTATGGTTTGCGCAATTTTTCCTTTATCTGTGCTATAAGACATTGCTTCGTACAAAATTTCAAGATTCTGAGTTCACGGGAAGTACCGTGTAGGTTTTGATTCCCTTGCGAGTGTCGAAATTTAGCGGAAATTTGCGATATAAGCGGCTGTAGCTTTTGATTGTGTTGGCTTAGAAGTTTGAGTTTTTCACAGCTCCAAGGGACAGTAGACCTGAGTATTTGATATAAATTTCAGCTTGATACGTCCACGTGTTCCTGAGAAAAAGGGTCTTGACAGACGGACGGACGGACAACAAAGTGATCCTATAAGGGTTCCGTTTTTTCCTTTCGAGGAACGGAACCCTAAAAAAGATAATTTAAACTTAAAATTAAGAATACTATTATATGTTAAAAGCTTCATACGTCATTGGCACTAAAACAGGTCTTTCTAAGTAAGTCTGTTGGAATTTAAGAAAATCCAAAAAGAATAGTCTAATTTTTTATTTATTCTATTTCATATAAAAGGCTTCCTATGATATAAATAAATAATCTGCCAGTCCCTGAGAGTTTTCTACTCCAACTGACTTCATGACTAAATGCCCCACTCAAATTTCTGTTATAATCCCTAAATTCTTCATTGACAACTATCAAACCGTTTCGAGCCCTTTCACGATATACTTTTAGATAGATCAAATTCTATAAACTGCTATTTATGGTTTTTTACATTTATTTTGAAATCACAGACTGACAATTGAGTGAAATTCTTGTACGGATAACTAGAGAAATCTACATTCTGTAGTCACTTACATCCGAATATTTATAAACGGCATTAATATTGCGTTGATTCTTCTTTTACATTGCAACACCATTACATATATAATCATAATTCTTTAACGGTCCAATTATACGCTACTTGTCATTGTTCCTACATTGCTTAAGCTTGATGTGGGGAATAATGAGAGCACTCGAGTATGCCAGGCATGGCATGTCATTACATCCAGATTCATGTAGTTTTTGTCGCCGATGTCTCCTTCCGTATTCTTCCGTAACGGCTGCCTTTATTATACAATGTTCAGATTACATTCTATTTAGACTATGTAACTGTTGATAATGTTTATATGAATATATTTTTTTTGTTATGGGGCATCCACACTAAAAAACATAAAATGGGATGGCGTATTATAACTGGCCTAATGAAACAATTGTTAATGACACAGAACATGAAGCCGACATAAAACAGAAACATTTTTTTTCTGAATAAAAAGTATCTTATGCACTTCTCTGTACCCTTGGAAAAGTGTATGCAAAATTTCATGATGATCGACTGAGTAGTTAAACCGTGAAAGCGTAAAAACTTCACTTTCGTATTTATAATAGGTATTAGTTAAGACTTTTTTACCGGTATGATATATAGCCTATCATTTGCGCAATCACATGTTTTTACTATATACCAAATTTCATTGAATTCGGTTTACCCGTTTTCGACTTGTAGAAGGACAAACAGATAGACAGAAAGATCGACCAAAATTTAAAAAATAGTAAATCGGTGAACGAATATTTATTAAAAAATGTATAAAAGAGCTTACAGATTTATATAGTAATATAGAAACGCTATTATTCATAATTTATATATATATATATATATATATATATATATATATATATATATATATATATATATATATACTCATACATAATTTTTCCTAATCGTTTTTGATGTCTAGTCATTACTTAGGACTTCGTTAATTTGATTTAATTATGAAAACATTTTCAGTAATATTTAAAATTACTTGTATAAAAAAGAAGCTTTTTAATGGCTTGCATGTTTTTTACATGTTGTAATTTTAGATATGTTTATGTTTAATTATTTAGAAAACGTATACTTTTTTATTATATAAGCAAAATTAATAAAATGTTTGTTAGATTAAGATAAAGAATTAAAAATCCAGGTCTGTGAGACCGTGGTCACCAACTATGAAAGTTGATTTCACTGGCGGGTTAAACTAATACTATAAAAAACTAAAAACCTTAAAGGATTTTTTACTTTTACGACACAAAACGAGAATAACTTAGTTTAACAATGCCTATATGAGGTTTAAATCACTGGCGATTAACCGTTTTTATGATAAAAGATAGAGTCGAAGTTTTAAACTTTAACAAGCAAAGACCATAAAAATACCTTGGAAAATAGTGTGCCGAATACATAATATATTGTTAGTTCGTATTCAAGGTGTGTTGGAAGGACGCTGGAGGAAAATTTTATAAGTGATACTTAAATATTGTACCTATTTCAATATTGTATTGTATTGTGAAACGATCGGAATATATAAGCGAATTAATATTGTTTCTACAATCGTGACATAAACAAGACATTATTTTTTTAATTACTTTTAAATAACAGATAATACGTAGGTATAAAAACGCAAAGTTCGATTCCTACTTGGCGTTTTCAATATTTGTCCTATATTTTCCGGCATATAATTTTCAATTACGTAAGTTACTTAGAAATGAAATAGTAAATCCGACACCTATTAGCAAAACAAGAAATAATAATCAAATGTACTAAATAGTCTTCATTAAGTAATTTTGGCTTTTGGCTGTAACAACATAATGGTTTTTATGGTGTTCCATCGGTACTCATACATAGGTACTCAGTTTACAAAATTATAAGAAATATAATATATAATGCCATACTGGAAATAACTTTTCATCTGTATAGTAAAAAATAACAATATTATTGTTTTAGGGGTGCTAATACAAGCAAAACTTTTGTGTAAAAGGCAGCTCCAATTACTTTTTTACACTGAAGTAAATATTTTGAATTTTGGATTTTTTACTAGTGCACAAATAGCAATTAAAAAGTATTTAATAATGCCGGGTATACTAATGAGGTAGTATTCCTGCCAAAGCGTATTCCCGCCCGTATCCTAACTAATCTTTATAACCTTTATATGGGTGGACTTCTTGACAGTGTCGAAGGCGGCTCTCCCGTTCGGGTGTTCGTCAGTATGTAGGTACTGTATGGAAATTAAAAAGGTATCCAAAACGGCATTTGTCTGGAAAACATCATTTGAGACTTAAAGGTGTATCGAAGCAGTCTATGGGCGGGAAGACCGACTTCAAACCTCCTCACAGTTTGGTCGCTTACCGTTACAAGTGCTTCTTCTGCAGCCATAGAACGAATGGGAAAGCTTGCTTTGGTCGTCTTTTCGCCGTAGTTAGTAAAAACCGAGTCGTGTTTGAGATGGTAACTCGATTACTTGATACCTCGATATCGCACAGCTACCTCGCCAGTTTACCGATTAAGTTTGAGTTAAATATCGAAGTTGCACAGCGTCGGATATATCAATAGAATAACTATTGTTAAATTAATACAATTTTTTAGATAAAATAAATGCAAACTACTTCTAAGTATGGTGACGAAAAATTGAAAGGAAATATATTATTTTACTTTTAGTTCGATTTGAAGTAACTAATGATTATCACATTAAAATCTCTTTCATATAGGATTGTACCCTCATTTACACTAATAAATGTTAAATATACATAGACAGTGTTGACGTGTGTACATTTGTAACATAAATAAGCAATATTCATACTAATAACATATACATACATATGTCTTAGGTACAAATTATTGGATAATAATGCTTAATATACATTTAATACGCTGAACTAATAAACCGACTCGACTGTTTTAGTCGTTTATTTGCGTCTAACATGGTATTTAGGTTAACAATATTTTTTCAAGGTGCAACATTTCCGCCACTATGATAAACGAATGCAAAATATTTCTAAATACATATTTAAATTTCCATATAAGCTATTTTCATATTTGATTAGTTATATTTTTGATGTTAGCTTGATATTAAATTTCTATAAATTATTTTACATATAACAATTGTGTTTAGAGAGCCAATAATATAACTTTATCTTAAATTATATCAATTTTTAGCTAGCTTAATTACATTCTGCAATTTATTATATAGCCTAACTAGCTGACGCGGCCACGCGTTGCTATGTTATAAATTAAAATGAAAACTATACTTTTAAGTTAGATCAAATAACAGATAGTTATGAAGTTTGATCAAAATCGGTTCAGTAGTTTCAGAGTTAATCCCGAACATACATCGTAAGATTATATATATAAAGATATGCGTATACAACTCCTATTATATTTTTTCAGAATTTGGGATTTCTTTAAATATAGTCTTTTTATGTTTCTACGAATATTGAAATAAACTTCGTGGGCTCTTAACTGTCAAATACAATTTATTTACTGGCGCAGCGTCTTACACAAAGGACTGTGAAACTAAATGAATCGATTCATTGTTGTCTCATGTCATTCACAACACTCAGCTATGACTATGAACAGTGAAAGGAACAACGGCGCATTGTGCAATTAATATGAAAACTCGGCTTATTAACCCCGATGCAAACAATTATAGCAATGGGAATATACACTAGATACGTCTTGTGCGAATGATGCTGATTCACATATAATTAGGCGTTTATTTAAGATGTGGAAGCGTCGGTTTTGATATGTTATTATTTTACTGACTTTGTTCAGAAATAAGAAACTTAATGAAACTGACGAAATCGAAACTGCATAACAGTATTGTTTCCTTACACGCGAATTATTGTTAATGCTTACTGATCGTTTAATGCCGTTTGACTGATGTTTAGTGTCAAAATAAATAACGGGCACTGTACAAAAGCAGACAAGTTCCTAGTGAAACTTCTTGCTAGTTATTTACAGTAGTGCCGGCGGCGTAGGTAGGTACTGAACTGACTTACAAAGTGCGCAGTAACGCAGCGTTAAGTCTCGCCAAAAGTATCTACTAATTCACTGAGTGACAAATTAAGCAATGTTTATAAATCGAATGTTGCATATATTATAACTTAGTAAAAAAAACTACCACAATTCGCGAACAAATGCATATTTCGCATCATTTAGACACGATTTTTTACCAGGCATCCCTGGTTTCGAGCCATGTGCAGAGTCGCTATCGTGTCGCCATTCATTCTCTTCGATGCGTGGTTGAAGCCGTTACCAGAATAACATAAAATTGTTTTTTTTTTCAGATATGACGCGCCTATTACACAAGTGTTGAAAATGGCTGTAATCTGATCGATGATGGTGGCCAGTATGGCAGCTCAGGCGCATGAGCTCTACCCTCGCGGCGAACTCCGACCGCAGCACTCCAGAGATGACTCCAGGGACTCTGGAATATTCCACACTACCAAGGGGCTGTGGAACGCTCCAGGATTGAACAATTGCTTTCTCAACAGTGCTGTGCAGGTTAGTAGCTTAATAAAATAAAGATAAAGTTTTGATACGGGCATATACGAGTATAATGCTTTTATTGAAAGTTAACTATTAGTCGCAGCATAAATTCTACGTACCGTAAGGAACCGCAAGAAACTAGACAGAACTGTTATTTCTCCTTTTAATTATGTGTTAAAGTTACGGGATTTTATGGTCTACTGTGTTTATTTATACCTAGCACATACAACTATTTTGCTTCACTTAATATACCTACTACTCTTTGGCTGGTGGGACGTACCATATCCTAGAGTTATAGCGTTCAATATCAATCAATAAATATCAAGTTAAGTTGATGTGCTGTAAGCTACAAGTTGGACAAAGTTTTTTTCCAACTTATTGATGGAACTAAGTTGGTACATTGCTTGCTTACGGTCTGGCAAAATTCTGAGAAGCGTATAAAAGTCAATACGTTTAAGGCTTTCGCAAATAAAATCTTGCGGTCGTTGTTTAGCAGCGCAGTGGGCGGTAGTATTCGTTGGCAGAGTCATAGACGACTCATATTGTTTTCAATACGTGACTGGTGATGAAATATTCGTGAGATAGTTTTTTATTTTGCGTATACAAGATATTATTGTAAAATCGTAGATATTTTTATGTCTGTTAAGCATGTATAAGCATCATTAGGTTTATTTAGATGATTACCGTGATAAATGTAAAAAATGTTAACAAACATGGCTGTTTTTTCTAAAAACTACATATTATAACGCCATCATTTAGAAATCAATACCTAATACTGACCTATTGGTCAGTCATTATTAGGTATTCCTAGTAATGAAATGTAAAGCATCTCTTTTGCAGTCAGAGAAAAAAGTAATCAAATATAATGTTCGTTAAAAGATAAAATATTCACGTCAAAGAATGAAATAAAATAATTCCAATTTTAAGCTAAATCTCTAGACACTTCGATAATCTGACGTAAGCCAAAGAAAAAATAGAAGATAATACCGGTGATAAATGGGAGGCATTAGTCGCCGACGCGCCCGCGCATTATTCAAATTTCGTCGGGTAAGTTGGGGGCATTTGTGGTCTATACATTAAAAAAATGTCAACGCATCTCTATACCTCTACAAAATCAGTAGACGCATTAACTTAATTATATTTTCAATCATATTAAAAAATACTTAAGATTTTTAAATACTCTGCTGATTGGAAGTCGTTTCCAATAATGGCATATAAAGATTTCAATAAAAGACCATATAATAACTTAGAAATATCTCATGCCTATTTTGTGGTCTGCGGAATGGTGATTACCTAATATGAATAGTTAGTGCTATTCTACTCTCTTCGACACAACTCTACACATTAAAAATTTTGCATGATACTTATGTGCTAATTCTTGTGGTCAAAGGTAAACAACAGCGGTCATCACATATATAGCTTGGGGACACAAGCATCTTCATAACGGTGAAAACACATTTACACAGGTTTTCTTTACTCAATCTCAATATAGAACTTAATGTGCAGTTGGTAGAGTCCAATATTGACAAAGTAATAACTTCTGATGACGTCGAGTTTGTAAGGATCATATGTTGAGTTGATATCTACTCAAACACTTGAGAAAGTTGTTGTCTCCATTGTAAGAACAGCATGTTGGAATTAATTTACTGATTTATGAATGATGTTCGAGGAATAAATCAGGTTTGATGTACGAGTAAGTATATATTTTTTTCTAGGTTTAGTTTCGTGTTGCAGAAATAAGTGTTCGCTATGTTTGTTTTATAAAAATAATTGTTTTCAATGACAAAGACCCGTGCGCATTAAATAATTATAAAAATAGATAAGTGTTTATTTGCTCCAGAATTATCTTTCGTTGTCCAGGACATAAAAGCCGTAAAATAGGCACTAGCGCTCTTATTTTTTTTACTAGTACTTTAAAAGACTACGTTTTACAATCCCAATTAAGGCCTTGCTTTGGTATACGAATACTGAATTAACATTGCTACGGTGAGGTACTTTGAAATCAAAATATTTTGCTTAAATGTCTATTAAAAATAAAAAAATCACATCGAGAGTAGTTCGTTGTTATTCCTATGTTACTATAACATATGTGTGTACTTATATACCCGACCACGCGTTGCTGTGGTATTAAAATGAAACCTATCCTATCTCTTAAGTTGGCACAAATCTAGCAAAATGAAAGCAAAACAAAATCATCAAAATCGGTTAAGTAATTTCGGAGTTCATCGCGGTCAGAAACTGTGGCAGGGAATTTTTATATATATAATTAACTTTAACCTGATTATCAATAAACTGTTAGATATTTAAAGTGACTGTAACAACAGGTTATGATGAAAGAAAGCAAACAGGTGAATTAAAAAAAGTCCAAGTGATCAAATTTATTAACACTAACGACACATAGCAATTAAGCTTGTGGCAATGGTGGCATGGTTCGAATTCCTTGGCTTGTTAGTACCAGCGATGATAAATCTGATCCAATTTACATACACGTAATTACGACACAGAGACATGTGTAAAAAACGACGAGCCACGACCGAGGTTCAGATGGACGTTCGGTTCCCATAATGACGTGTACCTTGCCGCATCAAACTCCCATCAAAATACTTGAACGCTGTAGCTCTAGCAAGCTTCCACGAAAAAAGGCAAATGATGTCATATCGCAGTAATAACGCCACCTAGTAGAGATTGAGACGCAATAAATGGTCAAACATATGTTACTTGGAAATGTTTAATAACTATATAAAAAACTCTATTTGATTAATTCATAAAATTTTTGGTGCCGCTCTACGTTACATTTTATTATGATATATAATTTATTGATTTCAAAAAGGATTTTTGTATATTAGTCAATAATAGATAGTAAATTACAGTGTCTTGGAAAAGTGTTTCCGAATATACTTTTACGTTTTAACTGAATTCAAATAAAATTAAAAGTTTATTTGTTTAATTATTTAGGTGTCCATGTAATCTTCCTGCACAAGTGCAAATGTCAGTGGCAATCAAAATATCTCTCTCAATATCATATAAACACTTTTATCAGTTTTGTAATGTTGTGTCAATAATTATTGTATATTTTTGCAATATTTTATATAATATTAAGTTAATAAATTCATTTATTATAAACATATAACAATAGGCTTATAAGATTTCATAATGACATTTTTAGGAACTTATGTTCTGTATATAAATACAAATAACTTTTTTTTAGTTTTTCGAATGTAGAGTACATAAAACGTTATGGCGCGTTACTTGGGGGAGGTACGGTATAAAATCTTCAAAAATTGCATTACGTAATACTTGAACGCCTCTTTTGTCAAAAATGTATCATCTAAGACAAACATTATGTGCTCTATGAAGACAAATATGTCAATTTTAAACAGAGAGTGTAATTTTTCTAAGAATGAGTAACGTGAAATTTCAAATCGACTTGCCACAGGAGCATATCTAATAGGATAGACCATGAATTATGGACACGAGCCAGGAATGCGAGAAAAAGGCGCGTGAGACATTAACAGGAAAACGTAACGTGGAAAAGATTGCATCGATTCTATGATTGAGAACTATTTGTTTACAGAGTAGAAAACTATTATTCACAGCATATGTCTCTGGGTTAGTTTTATTTTGAAACGTGAAACAAGTTCTCAGTAATTACTTTCATGTCAAATTATACAACATGAAAACTGTTAAATCTCAAATTGCTGTTAATTGTGAGTAATTGTAAAGCAATCTAAATTATAAATTTCAACAATTCAAGAAGAAACATATTTACATTACGATTTAACGAGTTAGTAACCAACCCGATATTAATTGCGTAAATATTTATAACTGAGCCAAAAAGACAACGTGTGAACTTGATAAAAAATACTTATTCTTCACCTTGTGTTCTCATAGAAGATAATTGGAGCACGCAATAGGCCTATCAATCTTTCTCGGTAACAGAGATTGAAGAAATTAAAAATTACTTCATTGTGAGGCATGCACCTTCCGGTTGAACTTAATTGAATTAAACTTATGCGGTCACCGAACTTTTGTGAAGAGATTTAAAAATAATCTTAAAACGATTAACTAAGATAAACCCTTTAACCTACTTCGTTATCACTGAAGAGTTCATTGAATGAACCCAGCTTGTCTTACAAAATGAGATCTTATGTTGTCGCCATACGATCTTATGAATAAATTCTTAGAGCTTCCTGGAAGTTAACTCAAGTTACCTTATTGCTCATTGTTTACCTTCAAAGCCCTTATCTCTTCCGTATGTACTTGTTCCTTTCATGAGAATTAACGTACTTTTACTTAAAGTGTCACGATCATTTTACTTTGTAACTCTAAATAACAAAATATCTCCTCATTTTGTATGTTCCCCTTGTAATTTATTACATAATAGTAAGAGTGTTAAGGATGTTAATTTAATTTTAACTCATATGTTACTATATATTTTACTTGCTATATATTCTGGTTACCTAAAACATATTAATGTAAAATGAATCAAAAAGAACAATGTTTATTAAACGTTAAATAATATCATTTTTTATGCTATTAACACTGAAATATGAAATCAACGCTGGTAATAAAACAAACTAAACAAAACTAAAAAAAAAACAATAAAATAAAATATTTTTTTCCAGGATTATTATTATTATTAGTATTCTACACTTTATAACATTATAATTATATATTTATCACTTTATTATTATATATTATAGTCAACTCCTCAACTTTGTGAATTTAAATTAGTTGTGGTTAACGGTGTTGGTTTCACAATCAGTAAACCTTGTAATTAGCTATAGCTAGTAAGATTTTTTTTGTAGAAACATATTGTGAAACCGTTTGATAACCCCAATAAATGAAAAAAAATATATATATTTTTTTATTTAACCCTGATCCAAGACTTAACATAACTATGGGCGCCAAAAGTTACACATCATAATAGACTTTTTTATATTTATTTGTCATATAAAAGCTTTGAGTTATATAACAAAAATTAGAATAGTACAAATCTCGATTTTATTTCCAAGGATCTATTAAAGTTGATTTATATTGATTTTAGTATTTTTTTGAGTATGTACTGTATTGATTTTCTACTATATCTCTATACGGCACAATAATAATAAAACGTCTTGTTTCAATAATTTGATCAAAAATTATTATTGAGCGAAGCTCTCTTTTAGACAACTCACAAATTTTGCTTGTCTCCCCCCTGCTACTTAACGGTTCAACCGATTCGAACGAATTTTGGCATGAACATACATGATTATAACCTGACGGACATAGGCAATGTAAACAAATATAGACTGTACCATAAAGGAATGAAAATTTCCGCCGAAAGAAAAATTCAAAAGCTGATCACAGCCAAACCGCTGATACTATATTGATGAAATTTGGCGCCAAAACTCACATCGTGGTCGTGACTAATTTGAAAAAAAAGTTTTGAAATCGGACATACCATGGAGGAATAATCACCGAAAGAAAAATTTAAAAGCTGATCACAGCCAAACCGCTGAGACTACATTGATGCAATTTTGGTGAGGTTAGGTAAGGTAGTGCTTCGCTCAGTATTTGCAAACAGCAGCAGCATTGCAGACCTAATTATACACCTTTTTAACTTTTGTCCTTTATCGCAACTTTTTCACTTGTTTTTTCGAATTTAAACATATTGAGTCCTAAAAGAAATCTTTCGATATAAAAATCTGGCTGTTATATTCTTAAATAACATAGAATGTGTTATTGACCCCTAGTGCTTCTCGTCTTGGACAACTTGTCATAACAGAGAGATGAGGTTTGCTAATTTGAAAAAGTGGTAACCCGTGTTGTGGCGAGGTTTGTTAAGAGTACCTCCGACATTAGATAAACCACTCCAAAACCGTTCTTGATTTTTTTTCCCCATTGTGAAACAAAAGAACGAGTTTGAACTATTTAAAACACGTCTCGTTGTTATCGTTAACACGGCATTTCCTTTCAACAATTGTTATTATTGCCGAAAAAAACCGTCGTTTAGAATCGAAAATTCGTTGCGCAATTCCATTGTTATAAATTTTGTTTTCGTTTGCGAAATTATATTGTAGAAGTGAACATTATGTACACTTTTTTAAAGTCTCATTAATTTGACCATTGACAAATTATGCCGTCAAAAGATATAACCAAAATTTTTTAACGAATACCTACTTTTAGTACAGATAATTTATAACTTAAATAGATATTTTGTCTCAATATAATTATTGTCCATTAGAGTTCCAAACTTCACTACTTCCTTAACACAAAACAATTTAAAAAATTAAGTTATTCATCATCACACTTCTCTGTAAGTCGCTGCGTCGTTCAATTGTTCGTCATTTTATTTATGTTAACAATCGAATCGGATTCCTTACTTGAACTGTTCGAGGTTGCCTACATAAAACTTAAAATTACTTATTAAAAGCTCTCTCTTTCTAGACGTTAGTGTGAAAGAGACAGATGGCAGCCAAACATGGCCGTTTTCTAAACAAAACTCTTTGAACAGGTGCACGTGTGCTTGCTCAAGTAATTTCACCGGTTGTCGCTATTCTGTACACGTCAACGATTTACTATCGTCTAGGTATGTGGATAAGATCCATAAAAATGTTTTGTGTCACATGGTGACCCAAAATTTAATAGTTGTGTTTGTAAAAGAATGTATGTATCTTTTACGATTTTTTGTTAATAATGTCGTTTTGAAAAAATTATGATACCCACTAAGATCTGTATCTAGGGCCGATGTCTGAAAGGTAAATAATTTCATGAGTGATTTATGTTAGTATACAGCATTATACACAGTATAAAATATAAAACAGTAGACATCTTGCATCTTAAGTCGGCTTATCTTACATTTTCACGTTACAAATATTAAAGGGTTAATATTCCTTTTAAGCAATATTATTATATAACTATCTAAAACTTTTTTTTAAGAGTTGAAAATGGTAACGCGGTTATTTTCTTTACTATCTAATTCGTATGAGGAATTACCTTAATTTAAAATAAAATTTTATAAGAGAATGTTTTATCGATATAAAAACAGTAGGAAGATACACTGAGGGTTAATCTGAATGTAGAAAGACGAGTGGTTTGGCTACTACAGAGGTCGACTTGACGACTATAAATAACGAGCGTGCGCGCACCAATCAACGTAACGAGCTCCTATTTATCACACTGATATTGTTTGAAATTGCTTCCATTCTTTGATTAAAATCGTGGTGTCTGCTGGTGAGCCATTTGCCCTTGGATACCTCGGCTTTGTTGTTGAAATGGTTATTACACATGCAAAAGTTATTTTTAAATCATGAAGTGCGTATCGCCTGATAGTTTATTGGTAGGAATTGGTAATACCTTATTGAAACGTATAGATCCGGATTCAATCTACTATTAGGCGGTTCACCCACTAGAGATGCGTCCCACCGCGGTGCGCGTAGCGACAGAAAACGCGCGCGGGGACGGAGGCGCAGATCTGCCTATGTTAGCGGTGTAATCTGCTTCTCCGCGCGGAGTAGCAATACAAGACGACAAGGCTCCGCGCTCCTGCGCAGAATCTGCGCGCGGGGCGCCTACCCGCGCTTTGCCGCGTCGGCAGTGTGTTGTCATAGGCGTGTTTTCTATATAAATTGAGATTCTTGCATACAATGGTAAAATCTGCGGCCGGCGCGGTGCAGTGTGTTAACTGCCTTACTGGTTGGTTTGGTAGGCGGTAGAGATTGTTTTAAGTCCGTCTGGCAGACTATTATCACTATCTATCTGCGGCCATAGCTATTGTTTAAAACATTGTTGTGTTCCAGTAGTTAGATGTGAGATAGCCAGTTCCTCATGTTTGAGCAACCTGGGTGAAATGCGTTACCGTATTTCGGCCTTATCATCATTTAACACCAGGTAAATCCAGGTGAGATATAAGCCAAGTACATCTTCGTTCTGAATAAAACAAAAGTAATTTGTTTTAATACAAAATCCGCTCAATCTTTATGCTTTGTTTCCGATACTATAAATTTACCGACACACTAATTGGTTGGTGAGTGCGTGCACAAAGAATAAAATATCACATTGTATTACAGATACATCGTTGACTCGTTCTTGGGACTTACGATTAGTATTAAACACTTGTACGAAAGTATGATCCTTAATTTATAAGTACAGTCACGTTTCGTATATAGTGTCAACTTAATGTTCGTGACACAGTAGCTTTAGACTGGCGCTGTTAAATTAAATATGAAGTGGCGTGTACACATGTTACATAACAATCAACTTGTGGGAATGACCCATAGGTTGTATGTTTTTAAACGTTCAGAAAAGTTACTATGGAATTTACGTTCATTTAATTGTTTTTATCTAAGGAAGAGATTGCTGCCACTTTAGCAGAACTGTTATTTTTGTTGAGATATCATGTTTTTGTTAAGTATTTAACTATTTGACTACTAGATTTTTATATCTAAAAAAGATATTTCAAGAAAAGATTCAACTTATCTCAGGTTTCAGGTGGGACTTTAACCGATTCGTTGCTACATACAATTACAGAAACGAAGGCTACGAGCTTGATTTACGTGAAAAATGAAGATAGTTTTATTCTGGGTTGATTTCCCTAAAACTTGATTTGAAGGAGTTATCTTCGATTTAAAAATGTTACGGTTTCAGTGGTTCTAGTCACTAGTCAGCCACACGCAAAAAAGTGATGGCACGACAGGCGTGTCATCAGCAACGAATCGGTTAACGCACATCCTTCACAACGGGCGAGTGCTTTTACAATTTAAATAATTACTCCATGTTTTTGAAATGTTAAAATGTTCTAAAAGGCTTAAGTGTGCATTGTTTTTGGGGAACCGAGGAAGTTTAACGATTGCTATTAACGATGCAAATAAGGTGTGAGGCGAATAATTAATACCTTAAATGAAATACTATTTCAATTTATGTTAGCTTATGTAACTAACATGTTGCAATAAATTATATTAGTTATGCCTAGCCTTGATTGTAAATGTCCATATTTGTCCCATTTTCAAATCAAATCATTTGATTTGTCTCCGTGACAAAGTGAATGTCTACGATATTATACTTTGGTATTTGTACTAGCTAACCCGGCCACGCGTTGCTAGTAGAACCCGGCCGCGCGTTGCTAGTATAACCCGGCCTCACGTTGCTATGGTAACGTTAATTGATTATAAAAACTGTTATTCTTAGGCTTATGGTAACTATATATGGTATCAAACCCACAAAGTCCTTCTTTTATTATAGTAGTGAGAGTACATAATTTGTCAGTTATTGTTTACATTAATTGATCTTATTTATTCTAATGGACGTAGTGTCGAGTATAAATATATAGCTAAAGCAGTATCTAAACCTAATTACGTAATACCTACGTTCCATAATAACATTAGCATTGATATTTCTTATTATTTATTAAAACATTTATTTCAGTTCTGTAATGATTTAATAATCAATGTTCAGGATGGAACTATTAAATGATAACTATAATATATTGTAACTGATATGTATATCTATTTGATTAATAAACTAAAATTAGCTAATAATTAATTAATGATATGAGTACGCGCGACTTGATGAGTTGATGATTGTGAACTGATTTTTGTACAATAAATTGCTAATAAATATGAATTGAGGTCAACTAAAAATGCTGATAGGACGATGAACGCGCTTGCTCGTACAATCAAGATAGTCTATACATATAAATAAAATTGGAGTGTCTGTTTGTAAGATTGAAATAACCGTTTTTTACTTCATGCATATAATATACGGTAGGTACATAAACCAAGATAACATTTTTTACAATTTTTGTCTGTCTGTCTGTCTGTTTGTTCCGGCTAACCTCTGGAATGGCTGGACCGATTTTGACGCGACTTTTTTTGGCAGGTAGCTGATGTAATAAGGAGTAACTCAGAGTACTTTATATTAGAAAAAAAAATATTTTAGAATAATAAAGTAATGTTGCAATGTTCCACGTGGACGAAGTCGCGGGCGGCCGCTCTTTTCTAAATAAAAATTTAGTTAAAAAATCAATATTATAAGAAGTCTCTATTCTTCGTTATTATAAATGGCCACTGGAAAATACTTCCGTCTGCTACGCCACGTCCGAAACGCTTTATAATTAGTTAAAAATCTGCATCCTAATGAATAGCGACAATGATAAACAAACGTGACCGCCATCTGTGACTGAAGGCACTGCGATGTTCCAGGAGGAAATATTAACTCTTCCCTCTGTAGACCAGTAGCAAGATCCGGACCAATCTCAAAAAAATAACTTCATACCGATATACCAGAATCTTAATCCTTGGTATATATGTGGCGTCAAGGATTTGTCATGTGCTCAAATGTGTTTTGTACAATTTTGTATTACAAAAATCAGTATGCACCTCAACTATACTACACCTTTATAGAATGGGGTAGTGAAATGAATTTCCATAAGTAGAATAAAGAGGGGGGTAAAGGGTAAACCTACCTACCTGTCGCACCAAGCGCTTCTCAACTTCTTTTATAATGCGCACAGCATAGGAGTGGAACTCCGTGCCTGCATCTGTATTTCCGTCTGTTTTTAAAGCCAGGGTGAATAGTCACCTTCTGGGTCAGCTCGTTCCATCGTGGATTTTGTCTTTGCCCCCGGTCTTGATTTGGATCACGTGCGAATCCATTCTAAATAAAAAAGAAGGTTATTTCCGCAGTAAATCGACTAGCAGACCACTTCTAGTCTTTGAAGTACAGAGTTCGATTTTCTGTCGAGTCGTGTTTGGTTTTGTTTGACTTTTTGACGACCGTTTGGTGCAACGGTAGCGATCCTGCTTTTCGCACCCACGGACCTGGTTTCGTGTTCCGGAAAGGCCTGATGTTTTCTGTGTTAAACACGAGAATTCGTACCTGATTCTCGTGTATTTACATATATTTCTATAAATATTAAATATTACATCTGTATGTCTATTACAATAGTATCCATAATAAAAGCCTTACAGCGCTTACTTTGGACTCTGCTAATTAGTGTAAATGTAGGAAATATTATTTTGTATTATTGTCTCGGGTCTGGCTTAGTATAATACTAGCTTTTATCTTGGGACCGGAACATGTGTACAGACCTCTTTTTCCCACTGGGCACTCTGGGCAAATGCCCAGGGCCCCGCGATCGATTGTGGGCCCTCTATTTCCTACAAGATCACTAAACCAATACCGACATTTATTACTGAAAAAATTATTTAATTACAGTAAATCGAACCTCAATTAGAGACTATATTATCGACTTGCTTATTAGCTTTTGCATGCGCGAAGCTACTCTACTCTCGCCCAAAATAAGGCAATCGAATTTCAACATGTTTTGATTGAATATGGGAGAATCGCCCTCTTTAAATTAAAGATTATCTATTCATCTATTGACAGTCATTAAAGAATCTACTACTTTCTTTGTCTATTCTAGTAATGATAAAGTGTTCTGTCAAAGTCATGAGGGTCCCATTATAATATGCCCAGGGCCTCCAATAGGTTGTCCAAATGGCCCTGCCTGTATATCACTCTTTAGATATTATATGCTTTGTTAAAATATATTTGTATAAAACGCTGGAATGAATTCTGAATTAGGTTTGTTAATCCGCCTTCAATCCATTCTTTTGGTTTCTTTTAATTTAAGACACGATACAATGAAAAGTAGTTAAGCCTTTTTTCCTGCTGGCATTCTTTAAACTTTGAATCAATCGCTCAAGTCAATCTCTGTAAATGTTCAGTTGTTTAAATGTACAGAGCTTTTTGTTTAACACTACATATACAACGAGTTTACGGCGTGTTTTATAACGGTCAGGATTTCTTTGTTCTTTTGACATGGACATTCTGTCGTGCGCTGAAATGTTGCCATATTGGAAATTTAAATGCATAATTAATGACTTTACATTAAGATTGACGGATATTCGTGTGGTTAGACTCATTTTATAAAACATAGAGTAGGTACAGTAAATAAATTTAATATTTCATAGCAGTAAGATTTTTTTTAAAGATACATTGTTGGAGCGGAGCGAGCGAAGTTCCCATGGATCAGCTTCAATGGCGCAATGTCTGTTACGCCATAGCTTCCCGAGTTCTTAACCGATTTTAATATTTTTTGTGTGGAATCTAATCAGCAAGTTTAGGACCAGATATTGACGGAGCCCGAATTTTGAAATTCGTAAAAATTCCCATCGAAACAATTTTTTTTCTTTTTTAAGGTATTACGCTCCGCTTCAATATATGGTGCTAGCGAAGCTTTATGCTTAGTGACTGCATCGCCTAGTTATCTATTATTTATTAACAAAAAAGTTTGGAAAATATATGTTATTTTTTTATTTACCCATAAAACCATAATACACTCTGTATGTACCTAAAATAATGCACATGAAGAAGTTTTTAAATATTCTATAGCCAAACAAGAATATAAGCAATATAACAAATGAAGGAAATAAAATATTATATTTAAAGGGCATAGTTATAATAAAATAACTTAATTAACAAATTATTATATCCTTACTAATATTATAAATGGGAAAGTGAGTTTGTTTGTTTGTTTGTTTGTTTGTTTGTTCCGCTTTCACGCCGTAACTACTGAACCGATTGCTTTGAAATTTTGCAGACGTAAAGATAAAAGTCCGGATTAAATAATAGGGTACTTTTTATCCTGGAAAAAATTGATATTCCCGAGGAAAAACAAAAATATTGTTTACTTGATGGATGAATTGCAGATGGCGCTGTGTGTCGTTTAAAACAAGGTAAAATATTGCAAACGAATATAAACATGTAAATTTAGAGGCTAAATGATACGATAATGAATCCCCGAAAATGAGGAATTCCCGAGGGATGACGTACAATTTGTTTTATCGTCTAAACTGTTATTTTTACATCTACTTATATGTTGCAAACGAATATGAACATGTAAATTTTGAAGCTAAATGATTACTATGCTAAATGATATAGTAAACAATAGTAAAAACTTATAGCATGGGGTCACAAATTTCTAAAACTTGAGTTAAATTTGTTATGACCAAAAAACTGGAACACTCAATCCAGACATGTCAATAAATTTGCATAGTCTAAATCTCAGAAAGTACTAACTCTGTGATAACAATTATTATTTTAGAATTTAATAAAGAATTTCTTAAATCTTTTAAGAAATTGCCAATTCGCTAGGATGTCATATTTTGCAGATTAATGGCGGTTTAAGCGGATCACTCAATTCATTACTTGTCTGAACGGAGTGGTCTACAAAATGTGCGTATGATCGAAGAATTACTTAAATATAACATTTTTATCTTGTAGTTTGACTCTTTCGCGAATTCGTAAAATAGAAATAACGGCTCATTAATAAAAGACCGTTATTTAAATTAGATTAGATATTTGAACATGTTTTATTAAATACTATCTCCAGTGCAGTTTTTACAAAACAATGTTTAAACGAATTGTGCACGTTAACCAAGATTTCTAGAGAGTTGATATTTCTGTCAGTTAATATGGATATGATCAAAATATTCGATATTTCCAGTTTAGAAGACGCAATTTGTATTAGTGATGAAAAAAAAATGTGTGTCTCTTGCAATTCTAATCAGGAAGTCATTAGTTACGAGCTTTCTATGCTCATCTCATTCGATCTAAATGGGACAGCAGAACTTAATTTAAGGGATTTACCCGCAACAATTAATTTAAAAAACAAATGTTACAAGTTGTTAGGTGTCACTGAATTTGTTCCAGCGAAGTTGCCAGCTAATCTCGGTCATTATACGGGGCATGGTTTTATAAACAACCGTATGAATTGCTATGACGATATAATGCAAAAAAAATATTATAGTAGAGAAGAACCCATTAATATCCATACCTTGTCATATGGAATTAGTAATTCTAATTTTGAAAATAAACAATCGTAAAGCATTTTTAACAAAAAAAAAATCGAATGTAATGATAAAATTATAAGCGAAATACAAACATATTTTCATTTTATTATTACTTTTCATTTATTTTAATGTAAGTACTTGAATAAAACACATTTTCTAATTTAAATAACGGTATTTTATTAAACATGACTAATTCTGGTCACCCTACAACATTACCTCCTTTGAAAAAAATCTAAATGGATTTTCTCTTAAAGTATATAGTTTATAGCAACGGACGATATTTCATGTTTTAATAAAAAAAATGTAAAAAACATTGATCTAAATTGCTTCAAAGGCAGAGGTTTATATCAATCTGTAAAGCCGCATATAAGGAACACTCAGTTCAAACGTTTCAAAAGATCTCCTTTCGTTTATTTTTCAAGGTTAAGCTTTTTGAGCCGTTATTTCTATTTCACAAATTCGCGAAAGAGTCAAACTACAAGATAAAAATGTTATATTTAAGTAATTCTTCGATCATACGCACATTTTGTAGACCACTCCGTTCAGACAAGTAATGAATTGAGTGATCCGCTTAAACCGCCATTAATCTGCAAAATATGACATCCTAGCGAATTGGCAATTTCTTAAAAGATTTAAGAAATTCTTTATTAAATTCTACAATAATAATTGTTATCACAGAGTTAGTACTTTCTGAGATTTAGACTATGCAAATTTATTGACATGTCTGGATTGAGTGTTCCAGTTTTTTGGTCATAACAAATTTAACTCAAGTTTTAGAAATTTGTGACCCCATGCTATAAGTTTTTACTATTGTTTACTATATTTCCTATAAATCTCTCTTCTTTTAGTAAAAGTTGAAAAAAAGAACACTCGGTGCAGATGCACATTATAGGATTAATAATTGAAATTATATGTCGGTATCGTGTCTACTTTAAAATTGCCCGTTTGGTAATCGGGTTTCCGCAACTTTTTCATTAGCTCCACTGCAATCAATATGGATGCCGCAGGATGCCTGCAAGCCGTTTAACTGTCTGTTGAATTGAATTTGCCGATACAGAACTCACAGTGCAAGTTTGCGGTTGCCAGCCGGGTTTGTTATAGCTCGATTTGCTGGATTATTTAGAAATGCAGTTAGCTGTCTTTATTATTCATAATAAATAAACATAACTTACCGTTGCCTATGCATGCACTGTAACTTACCACAAAATGTAAAGTTTTCTCAATTGATATGCCTTTCATTACACTTTAGTCATCCTAAGAACACATCTGAAACTCCTAGTTAGGATTCAATAAAAATAAATCCGATATTATTAAAAAGTATCTTTAAAAAGAGTTTTATTTCAGTATTATTGAAGTCGTTTATGATACGGTGGAAATCGATTGAGAAAATTAACTAGTTTCAGGTAGTTCTAGGTGATCCGATTTAATGCTAAAAGTGTTCTGGCATACTGGTTCTCTTGGTGTTCTGGTTCTACTTACTTGTGTTCTGGCAATCGGAAACAACGCCCGCAAGAAATCGTGTCAAATTATTGATTTATTTTTACTGAGAATTGAATCCGAGATACCGAACAGAGAAAGTCAAAACTATGAAAGCAGTCAAATGAATCAATTAATCCTTATTTATTTTTTCTCCTAGAGTTGTTACATAGAACTTGCAAATAATGCAGTATAGTTACAAATTAAACTCAATTAAATAATTTTGGTTAGAACAGGTCATAAAGCTTGCTCCTCCCTTAGATTATAACAATTTTGTTGGTTACTCTAAAAAATTAAAACGATCGCAAACAAGATTTTAATGTACAGCAGACGAGAATGAAGAAAAACTATTTATCCTTATTAGAACTATATGTGAAAATTTTAGCGTTTATGTGTAAGTAATATTGCTTCACCATTCCGTCTTTTGTCTTCTGTATTGTTTTAAATTACGGCATAATTGTACGAAACTAGGCGTGCCGGTCGGCTTAACTTGGCTGTTATGCAAATAAAGGGGTACTCGATCGGGTCACGACCATATCTTAATAGCAGACTGCTATATAGTATACTCAAAATAAAAGCTGTTTATTCAGGTAGTATATTAAAAAAAAAAACAAAAATCTAACACTAGATTTCTAATTTACGGATCTCAGTCGGAAATCTTCCTTCAACCTCACTCCTACTTTCCGAGGACAACTGTACCTATTACCTGCAGCCTGTAGCTTCTTGATATGGAGTTATCTTCAGACCTCAACTTCAGCGCCAACATCAAGTCCAAGGCTCAAACTGCAGCTAAAAAGCTAGGCGTCCTAAATAAGGTCAAGCGATATTTCATGCCGGGATAGCTTGTAACTCTTTATAAAGCTCAGGTCCGATCTTGCATGGAATATTGCAACCACCTCTGGGACGGCTCAGCAAAATACCAACTTGCTGCTCTGGACACAATTCAACGTAGAGCTGAGAGGCTCATTGGTGACAGCAAATTGGTGAAAAGAAAGCTTCACACCTTAGCTCACCACCGCAAAGTTGCCTGTCTGTCGGTCTTCTACAGACTGTATTTTGGAGTGTATGTTCAGGAGCTGCATATGTTCATACCGTCATCTTCTTTCTTTCATCGGACATCCAGACGCACTGCGGGCCACAACCCTTTCTTGGTTGTTATTCCTACCTGTTGCACCAAGCGGTTCTCAACATCATTTTAATGCGCACATCAAAGGAGTAGAACTCCTTGCGTCACTATTTCCGAGTAATTATAACTAGTCCGTTTTTAAAGCCAGGGTGAATAGGCACCTTCTGGGTTAGCTCATTATATCGTGGATCCTGTCTTGGGCGAGCTTGATTGGTATCAAGAGCGTATCACTTCATCTTAGTTTCATCTGTTTTAGAACTAATTGGCGTATCGCTGACTTACCGGAATACAGCAAATTTTAATACCGTTGTTATGATGGCAGTGTAAGATGAGATGGTGTTTGACAGTTAAGCAAAATAAGAATAAACCCTAGGAGCAAATAGTACATTGACTATAAAAAGACTTCAAAAAGTCTTTTTATAGTCAATGTTCTATGAAATGGGATGGTCTTGATATGCTCACAATTTAAAAAAGTACTGCCAGAACTACTATAATATCGCGTGTGTACGACGTTTGAAGAGAAACAATGGGAGGCGCTAAGATGGTAGCGTCACGGGTCGCCGCCTCCGGAAGGAACCGCTCGTGGGAACGCGGCCCTACACCTGCACCGTACGCTGTAATTAGTTTATTAATAGACATTTTAATTAGACAGCTGTAATAATCAACTGCTTACAGTAATAGATTAATATCAGAAATAAATCAAATGAGATTAATTTAACTTTGTCAAATTGTATTAAGAGAGGTAAAGTATCATTCGATTACGAAATCCAAGTAAAAAGCGAAGGTCTTTAACGGATAAAGGTGCAACCGTTCTACTTGATAGCAATCCTACAAGCGCTGAGCCTAGGCGCACAGGAGTCATTCGCGAAGACAGCCACCAGACGCCGTGAGTTGAAGCTACATAGCTACAAGATAAATTACTACTAAAATTGTAGTTATCGGCGTCGATAAGAGGTATGCAGCTGCCACCAATAGGTAACTAAGATGCATGAACTATGGTTATGCTTAATATAAACTCTCACTGTCGTGGAGTTAGTATTTCAACCTCTAAATGTTGAGACTTTTATGTTCTGAGTGACATCATTACAATTAAAGAATCATATAGAAGTTTAAGGACATGTAGGATGATTGTATTCAATTTAGGGCGGGATAGTTACAGCGTGACCTATTTATATATATATAATAAATATGAAAGAAAATAGGTATCGGCACTCAACTATTCAAATCATAATTTCTTATATTAGAATAGACGAGGGTACTACCTGGAGAGATAAGTTAGTGACAATAAATCTTTGTAAAGTTAAATGATAGCAAAAATTATTATCACCGAACTAAAAAAAAGGGAAGTGCTTAACAAAATAATTTATTTACACCTAATTACTCATCACTTTAATCACAGCCATGTTATGTTTCTTATATTCGAAAAACTATAATTGTGCTAGAATTTTTCTACAAGTCTCTATTCACTCTTAGCTTTGATGGTGGCTAATGAAAGCCTTCTAATGTTATAGCTTACTGCAACTCCAGTAGCGGCGAATAAAGCAGACGTAAATATCACATAAGGGACACCAATATATTCACTAATTATTCCCGCCAAAAGAGGAGTTACCACCCCTGATAGTGCTCTGACACTACTTGCAGCTCCTATGACAGATCCTCTATGTTCGTCATGGCCTTTTCTAACGATCATTTCCAAGTTAGTTACTTTACTCACCGCTCCACTGACAGATAGAGGTATAACAAATAAAATGTAGATGTACAAATTCGGCGCAAGAACCATTCCTAGAAAAGCCACTGTGGTAGCGACAAAAACATGAAAAGTTCTTTCCATAGCTTGAGTATCATCTTTATAAAGGCGGTTTAAGTACTCGATGAAATATGTACACAAAGACCCAATTCCTCCTTTGATAGCGATAATGTAGCCCAAGTATTTCGGAGAAACGTTGTGCTTCGTCTTTAAAAAGACAGCGAAGCTACTGAAGTACATTCCCATGCATAGAGAGATGATGAGTTTATATAAGAAAACGTCCCAGTATACAGCCCAATCTACTTTTCTCAAGTCATCGATAGATTCCTGCAAGCTTATCTTTATATTGTCGATGAGTTTTGGGGCAACAAACAGTTGGGCTTCATTTATGTTGTCTTGTTTTTGTTGTTTATCCTTATTAGGCAGTAGTTTAATGAGATCTGAAAAAAAAATTTACCCAGAGTGGTGTAAATATAAATTCAATATATTTATTTAGTTCCTTTACTTCCGTGCCTTTTACATGCTTAAAAATAAAACCAATTTAACAGGATTAACTGCCCATTTATAATTGATATTAATATTTAATCCTGACGTTTCACCTCTTTATAGAAGCCGTTTTTATATACTGGTTTTATTGAGACTTATTTATATTGAAAAATTCGATATTTTGCTCCAAATATAGCTCTAGCTTTGCGCAAAATCCGTAAAAAAGTGTTTTATTCAAATGTGTAATGTGCGCAGAAGTGTAAGAACTAAATATAGCTCTAGCTCCAAATACTGTCGATATGGAGGAATAGAATTTCATATATTCAGTTACAACCGATTGAATGGAATGAAAGATAGATTGTACATAGATTGTTTATGATTACATTGAAACTTTACCAGACGATAACAGATTTTATTATTTATAATCATGATGATTCGCAAATTTAAGTAGTTACGTCAAGTTTGCTGATGTCGTAAAATATTTTAATAGAAATTCCTTATTAACTTTAAAGTATCTCTTTGAATCCCCTCATTAAGCAACTAATAACGGATCAGTATTAAATGGTCATGCTGACTTTATATTGCTTTTTCTAGCATTTTAGCGCTAAATCTCCTAGTTATTAACTTAAGAATCTTATGACCGATAATATTTGCATTGTATGAAGAGCTAACACATAAGATTTCCGAGGTAACGAAGAAGTAAGAACTTTTGTCTAAAACTCTAGTTAGATATCAATAATTTTTAATACTAGTCTCACTTACAGATGTTAACAGCGAATAAGACAAACACCATAAAAGCGATAATGGTAAACCCGTTGTTAGGGAATGCTTCCGCCAAGTGCCCACTGATCACTGGACCAATCGCCATTCCCATCCCAGAGAGAGTCGCGAGTTTTCCAAACAGTGCCGGATGTTGTCCAAGATCCTGTACGTAGTCTGGCGCAATTGATTTTATCAGAAGCTGTGTTTGTTTAACGACACCTGAAAAAAATTAGAAATGTATTATAAAATGATTCAGATAGAATCAGCATTTTGCAACTATATTTAGGTTAATTTTGTTACTTCCATGCATGTATTCCCTATATGAAAGGTAAAGCAGTTCTTCAGCAAGTTTTAAAGCGAGTGAAATGATAGTAGACCGTTTATTGCCTAGTTTATTGTCTTTTAATATAGATCCCTTTCACGTCTCGTCTCAGAATTATTGATGCATACAAATGAGTTTGGAACACGTAATCAAGTTGCTCTTGGGTTTACTTAAATTTCCTCTAATATTTTTTCACTTACCAAGAAATAATCTCAACGAAAAGAATAATAAAATGGAGGTTGTGATTCCTAACAATAAATATGCAACACCGCACGCAGCCAAAATGAATAAAAGTGACGGCTTCCTGCCTTTCAGGTCACTTAAATTGCCCTGAAATAAAGAGAATATTTGAATTATTTCTCCTTATATAATTTTACTCCGTAGAATTTAAGAAGTCTTTGTAATGGTTCTATTAGAGGGTGGTGGAAATAGTGGAATAATACTTTTAGGGCTAAATATCTATTAACTTGCGGTTATTGATAAATTGCAGTCAAGTTTAGCGTTTAATTTTGTGAATATGCCTCCTTGAATTATTGCTGAGTTGTACATTTTTCAAGTAAAGAGAAACCATACCACAAAAATCTGAGTGAATTTGTTATTTTAAACACTCAGAACAGTAACGAGTTCAACGATAAAGGTTACGACTGCTGTGTTGCAAGGTTTGGGTTATATTTTGATTCCAATTGAACGTGTTTTAGTTAGTTAAATTACCACTCCGTTTCCTCCTCCTCAAGCGTGTATAGATTATTTGTTATACGGTTATGGGGTGCTCACCATTAGCCGTAAAGTAACCATAATATTAACAAAAGAGATGTCTATTCAGTCCGCTACAAACACTTGTACATGTCGAAGAAATTAATCAAATCTAAATAAAAATAAAACATTGAACACCATTGCATTATCATCAACTTATTAAGACCTTATTGTAAAAGTAATGTTAAGTAAGAATGAGATAACTCACCACGCAGACTTAAAAGGAATAGATAAACTGATCTGGAACCAACCAACACGGCTAAGCATTATTTACAAGTACAGAAGAGCTCGAAATAGTCCTGTTTTAGTTACCCATCCGGTGACGGACTATACTATAGCAAAAGTAGCTTCCACGGAGTCCGTTGCGCCATCGATCTCCATATTATCAAATGTGTGTTCTGGCATTATAGGCCCGACGTTTATCGATAAGGCTTTCTTGTCTCTTACCAGCAAAACCAATGCAAGCTGCTACTGCCGTTAGTGAATTTCTATTCATTTTTTTTTCAAGAACCGCCCACTCAATTTTTGGTTATATAAAAATGTCACATATTTACATAATACTTAAAATAAAATTATTTGAAAAACATACTATCATAGGTCCGGAAACCAATTGTGATGCGGAGTACACTGCACCCATTACACCTATAAGCACATGACTACAGCCCAAATGTAACGCTTGGTGATGTAGTTGAGGTACGATAAGGCCGATGCTAAACATATCCTGGAAATATTATCTTTGTTGACTATTAACTATAATACTTCATCATACATTACATCGATTTTTGACATAAACGCAACAATCAAAAGAAAGAGATCGTCTAAGATATTCTAATCTTCATGTACATTCTATAAGAATACAAATTACAACATTTCAAAATAATTGTGGATAATAATTTTAAAAATTTGTCACAAAAAATCACATAACAAACCGGCATTACTCAGAGCAAATTTAAATGAATTTCCAGTGGTATGAGAAAATAAGTGAAATGTATAACGTGACAACAGCGCACATTTTGTACTGTTGATATCTACAGTTATTTTGTAAGAAATGTGCGAAACCCTAGATATAGATAAACACCATATTAAAAAACAACAACAAATTACATTTATAATCTTGAATATATCTCGCACGGTCAAGTCTGTTTGACCATAAACAATCATTTTACCTTAATATAATAAAAAATTCTTATTAATCAGTAAAAACTTACCAGAAACGACACAACCTGCAATGTTTGCGTTGGTGACAACATTTTGATTTCTCTTATTCAATCCTTTATTTTATTGTAATATATTAATGTTACAATGGTCATTAATATATCTGTTTATCGCGTTCGACATACTGATACACAAGTGAGTCTCAACGTGACTGTTGTCATACTACACGATATGATAACATACGTTGATATGATACATACATAGTGTAATCATTCATAATCAGAGTTTTAGGCTACAGACCGGTCATTAAAAGTTGTTTTCGAAGAATATTTTTTGCATATTTAAATCTGCGCCTATCCCACATTTAAATAAAACTACTTTAACCGGATGTATCTCGCGTTTATTCTTGATTTTTTAAATTATTCTGACGGTTCGAATCTTATACAGGAACGTTGATCACAGGATGAATAAGGTCGTCATTGATGTGCTAATTTCTTATATTTTAATCGGGCACGTTCGTAACTAATGAATTTATACAAAATAAATTGTTTGTTTTATTTTTCATCTTATTTACATTTAAGTTACCTTATTATCTTTACGTTTCCTGTAAACTACTGAGTCTCTCACCAGTTCGGAAATGGGAGACCCTTTCGAAAAGAGCTGGCAAAAAAATCTTGGACAGAGGAACCGACCTCCATCTTACATTTATTATATACGATTAAAATATGTCCTTTCCACCATTACTAAGATTTGGATCTTAGAAATTAAGAAACGATTGGTGAAACTGTAGCAATCCTATACTTCACCAACGTTCCCGGGTGAGGATAATAATATGGTTATGTAAAGAGTATAAGCATTTTGCTTCTTTAGTCATGGTTTTTTATATATTAGGGGTTAAAGTATGAAATTGCCGATTTGTACTGAAAATCTATATTGTTTATTTTTTAAATTTTTAACAAATTTATTTAATCAAAATAGTTGCCATTATTATCTATACATTGCTGCCATCTAATGGGAAGGTCATTAATGCCTTTGCGATAGAATTCCGACGATCTAGACTGCACAAACTGTGTGAAAGCATTTTGTACTGCCTCCTGGGAAGAAAACTTCTTGTCACGTAGATAATTGTCCAAATCACGAAAAAAATGGTAGTCCGTTGGAGCAAGGTCTGGTGAATACGGAGGATGACGAATGGTTTCTAACTGCAGTTCCTGAAGGGTCAAAATGGTTTCTCGTGCTGTGTGAGGTCTCGCGTTGTCGTGGAGCAATAATGGTGAAGATCGATTCATGAGTCGGGGCTGTTTTACTGCTAGTTTTGTCAACATGGTTCGGAGTTCGGCACAATAGACATCTGCCGTTATTGCTTGACCAGATCGGAGAAAACTATAGTGAATAACACCATGCTGAGACCACCAAACAGTTACCATTACCTTTTTATTGGTAAGTTTTGCTTTAGGACACTGTTGTGGCATTTGACCTGGGGTCAGCCATTGCATTTTTCTTTTCCGGTTATCATAAAGAATCCACTTTTCATCACATGTTACAATTCGATCCAATATTCCTTCATTTCTGTACCGGTTCAACAAGGCAACACAAGTTTCAACACGCGTTTCTTTCTGCAGATCAGTCAAATCATGAGGCACCCATTTTTCGTATTTTTTTATTTTATTGATTTGACGCAAGTGAGTCAATATTGTGGGTAAGGTAACGTTAAACCATGCCGCTAATTCCTGGGTACTTTGACTAGGATCGGCTTCCACTATCTCTCTTAATTCATCGTTATTTACCTGTGTGGGCGGTCTTCCTCGTGGCTCGTTCTTTAAGTCGAAATTTCCATCACGAAAGCGTTTAAACCAAAATCGCACGGTGCGTTCATTAGTAGACCCCTCTCCAAACGCAGCATTGATATTGCGGGCTGTTTCTGCCGCGTTAGTTCCGCGTCGGAACTCGTATTCAAAAATAACTCGAATTTTCGCAGTATCCATCTTTCTTGTCTAAATTGAATAACAAAAACAATTGAAAGTCGATATTCAAATGTTTTACATTTTTTAAAAAAAGAACATCATAGAAACCATTTAAAAAAAGTTTCATTCGAAAACCTCAAACCATGAAGATTCTATGTCAATTCAAAGAACCTATTGCAATAAAACGGCAATTTCATACTTTAACCCCTATTACTTAATTAGGAACTCCATCCGTTTTTTAGTATTCCTAGTAGGGATAAACTAGTATGAGTTTTTTTTCTATTTATTTGGGTAAAAGAACGGTAACAAAATACACAAATTACTTATTAGATTACAATATGATAAAAGACTGATTTTGCAACCAACATCATTTACCACAACTTAAAATTAAAATATATATACATTTTTAAAACGTCTCTTCCAAAAGAGGCTCACTTGCCAGTCAGGCTTTGTAAAAAAAGAAGCAATTTTAATTTTCCTTAAGTATATAGTTGAAACAAAGAGTATAAAATTATATCAAAGAAGAATTACTAAAGAAGATAAAATCAGTGACATTTTAGACACTAAAAGAGTCTGTATTATGTATATGTATTGACAGGTGTAATATCAAGTAGTGAATCGTTGAGTTCTTTTTTAAATTCGCAGGGCCTTAAAACATGTCTATTGTGCTGAAAAACTCATTGAAACTGTGGGGGAGGCGATAAAAAGGCGATCGTTTGCCGGCATTTGTACGGCACCTAATTTGATTTAAAATAAAGTATTTTGGTGTCTATGTTTAAATTGTGTAAATATTAGTAGGCTCTATAAAATGAAAATCATAATTGATGACAAGATAGTACGAATATATCACAAATTCTTGACAGGTGTATGATTTAAAATTTATTATTCTTACACGCTACGTTCAAATAAGTAGGTAATCGACACGGTACTTATAGGTAATACATTAAGTATTTCAATTATCGTTGGATTATGAACTTCCGAGTTCCGAAATTCAGGAGGATTTGATAAAAAATATAACCACGTTTTTTTTAAAGTTCTCCTAGTATATGGTAATCATTATTGGATTATAAAAAGCTCCTGCAGCAAAATCCAATATTCCCATTGGAATAGTCTGAATTAATTTATTAGTCACAGCCACGCAAAGGTTCTTAACTTCTACCACTATGTAGAATTTAGATAACAGCTCTATTCAATAAAAAAGGTCTAAACTTTATAGCAAGCGTATGGGTACTTTAAAAGGCTTTTGCTATGTCTCGTCATAATACTGACATTTAAAACTATAACCATTGTTATGATTACTCAAAATATGACAGAGTGACTAATATACTTGCCTTGTAATATGCACACTTCTATAGTAAATATATTTGCTACCTTTATTAAATTGAAGACAGTAAATCAACCCAATTTCCTCTTCTAATAAAACTTTAATTCTTTCGAATTAGGTAACTAGACGACTTTTTACTCGGTTATGTAGTATGAATGAACATACCTGAACAATAAACTTTATCGTCAGAATGTCACTTTTTGATGTTTTCTTTGTATCCTACATATTAAATGTCATGTTTAGAAGAACCTCATAGTAAAACTGTCATATTTACCTCTAAATTGATTGCACAAGCGATTTTCTAGCAATCACTATAAGGTCTTTTTTAACATGTTCGGTTGATTTTAACCGTTCTTCGCCCACAATAAGTAATTCTTACTCATGACCAAGGCCAAACTTTAAGAACCATGAAATCCTCAAATTAATGGATTAGGGGTAAGATAGGATAGCTCAAACGCAAAAAAGTTACATATCTGCGTCTAGGAATTTATAGATGATTTCTTATTAATATTAAACAATGGATAAGCATGGATGTATTCAAAAAGTTTTAAGACTTTATGCATGAGGCAGTAGAAGTGGGTTTAAATTTAAATCCGGACTTAGGCCTTAATAGTCAATCCTTTATCATATGAATAAATAAAAATATCCAGACTTTACCGACGCATAACACAACAACTGTTGAGAATTTAAAAACAAAATCACAGGTAAACTTTGTTTTTTCATAATTAATTTGCACTATATGGCACATAACATTGATGAATACAGCAGCTGAGAAATTAATATTTTTGTAACATTCCTCCAACTAGTCAAAAAATCATTCGCTATTACCTCAACTGTAACTTAAATGTAATTCGGTGGCTTAATATTTTTTGAATGGTTGAATAAAATTATGCCATCATTGCGTGCTTGAATTGAATTCGATTCGAAGCACATATAATGATTTGATGACAAAATAAATCATGCGTCGTGTGTGTCCGGAAATCCATTATTGTTCCAAGGTTTTAATATGGATCTTCCTACAATTTGGATAGTTTGCTCGTTTTCTAATATTAAGAGAAATGATGATATTTTATAATGTCTATACTAGGCTGTATTATGACTTTAGTCGTTTATATGGAGTTATGATTTTGAATATCCATACAGTAAGTTTACACTTACACAGATGAAATGAGAACCGATATAATGTTGAAAAAGCTCTTCTTATATGGGAATCGAACCAACGTCTTTTTGGTTAACCGGACCAGGTGCGCTTTTAAGACGACACTATTAACCATTGATTTTTGCTCATTTTGATATGTTTATTTTATTAATTAATTATAACAGCCAATAAGGTTTGCAGCTGTGCACAATAAAGTCGCATCCATAAACAGTCAGTTATAGTCACGGAGTTATGGCCACCATTCGGAAGACGTGGTAAACATTTTTAATATTTTTTTTTATTTTTCTTTCTCTTATAAAATAATCAGTCACGAATTAGTTATTAGTTACGCGTCCTTACACATTAAAATACACCTATCTCCTGGACAGTCTACCTAGGGTATCCTTCTGACCTAACCGCATCAAAGCATACGCATTTTAGTATATCACCTACGAGGAGCTACCTTTATTTTTCAAAAGCTGTTATTTCAGTTTTGATAATTTTCGCCAATAAAAACACTATAATATAAAATATGGGAAAGAATAAAATAAGTATTGGTAGTATCTTCTAACTAACTAACAAATAAAACGTATCATGTTTCTTAAATATTGTGTCAAGATATAACAACAATTCGTCTGTAGTCTTTGGATTCCGGAAACATTATGAATTTGACACGGTACGGCAATTTTATAACAACTAAATGTACCAATTCTTGATAAAAGTGAGTGTTTCATCATCAGTGCAAAGGTTTTTAAGATTCTTTACATTATAATAAACCTTTAGAATTCTTATCTTTGCCTCTATGCTTTGATTGAAATTTTTCATTCAAGACTGTTTTATTTAAAAGGACATGGATAAAATGAATTGATTACCCTTTCGCCCCATGTCTGGCCTCAGTTAGAGCGCATTACGCGGTCGGTTGCCTATTTAGACACACTGTACAATTGGTAGCACGAGACTACGCTGCATTGATTCTTTTTGTATTTTGCTCATAGTAGTTTTCAAAATAGTCTAGTAGTGTTAATAGTAAATCAGTTAAAATATATGTATTTTAAAACTAAAAGTCCGCAATATTTATAATGTAAATAAGCCGTATTGTTCTTCGCCATCCTTAGGTAAAAATATAAAGTGACAATAATTAACTAATCAAAAAAAATCATTATGCCACCTTCATTTGCATAAACATAAAAAACTTAAGCTAGAAATTATAACACAGGCTCGTTTGAGTTAACATACTCATAGTTTTAAGAATAAATTAAAACACGTGGGTGGTTTTGGGTTATTTCATTTATCTTCAGCTTATTAATGCCCCGTTGCCGGGATTTAGGTCTTTTTCTACCATTTACTTACCACTATGCAGAGAGTATCAACGGTTTATTGTGCTTTCCGAAGCACAGTACTCTTGCCTTGAGATCGATTCTGAACTTTCGCAATCATAGGCCAAACGCTCTGACTACTGCGCCACCAAACTCCTTACAATGACTCATAAACATCTAATTTTTATGAGTCATTGTAAGTTTGTCATTTGTTTTTTTGGGTTTGTCGTTGTATGTAATTGTATATGTTAAAATTAACATATACAATTGATTTTTGTCGAGATAACTTCAGCAATATCTATGAGTATAATTTGTCAAAGCTTTCAAATAACTTTATTTAATTTCTTATGTAATGTATACAATTGCATTTTTAATACTGCATGTGAGATTTGATTTCTATCACAAATGAGTGTTATTAAATATGTTTATTTATATGGCGAAAATTTTATACGTAAATTAAGCGTGATTTATTACATACATTCTTCAGAAACTTTCTTAATATTGATTGACTTGACCGATTCAAGTTAGTGGAAGAATTAGTGATTTTACAGTTTAACCCCTTAAAACCCTAGAACTGTTTGGTAATGGTTCTTTTTGATTGAATGATATTTTTCATCGATAGAGAGAGAAATAACTCATTTAACACAAAGCTGGGCTTCAAGGGGTTAAATAAAATGTATACCAATGTTGATGTTTGTATAGCGCTCCAAGCGGTTACCTAAAATAACGAGTTCAAAAAAATCAGTTATATAGCGGGGTGTACTCGTACTGTGTGAACGTATCTTTACAATAACTTAATTGTGTGCTCTGAACTGTGACCCCCTGACTGATGAGTCACCTTTCCTGACCGCCTTCAAGGATTGGTGGCTCCTGTGACTAATGCCAGAAAAAAGCCTATTGTCCGAAGTTCGATACAAAGTAAAACGGGGCGCTTCGGTAGAGAGTCTTAAGCCCAGTTGACGCCAATTTTACGAGATACTAAATGTTTTGGAGCGGATTACTATTGACGTTTACGGCCTGTGTAAGACGAATAATAAAATGAGTTTAAGTGGCAAGCCATAAGTCAAATACCTACCTTTTGTAGTGGTATTTGTAATTTATTTTACTACACATTTCAGTGTACTCTATAAGGCTCAAAAACTAGAGTAACAATTTGCGTTCTTCTAAAATTTGTACCAATTTATTTATTTGATGAGCAAAACAACTTACAAATCTATCAAAATATCACTGAAATAATTAACCTATAATGTTCACACTGATGTGAAATAGTAATGTTATAAGGGAGCATACAATAATATGCGCATTTAAAAGGAATTAAAAAAGTATGTATGATTAGAAGACTTAAAAATAAAACATTCTCATTATAAATATACGAGTAGCTTTATTAAATTTAAGTCACTAAAATAGACTTATGTTTCCGTAACGTGCTATTTCTAAGTTCGAGTGTCTTAATCTTAAGATCGGCGAGACTAGCAGTGTGGGAGCCGCAGCGGAGCGGCACGGGGCGCCCGCGCCCCGTATAATTGCCCAGCCCGGCACATTAGGCCATTGCCCGGCTTCTAAATTTGTCTGATAAGCGAATTTTTAATATAATTACGGGTTGTGTTGTATTCCAAGAAATCTATTTTTGCATAACAGGTGGCAACACCGTTGGCTACAGAAATAGTCGTTGTAGTTAAAACGCTAACTATACTATACGCTTAGTATGGAAACATAGAGAATATTCTGATATCATTATTTGCTGTGAAAATAAGCGTCAAATACCTATTGGCGATCTTTTGGTGCTACTGTAGTGATGCTGTCTTTCGCGTGACGAACTATCATTTTTACTTGAATCATGGGTATAAATATATATTTTTATTTTTTATACTATATTACTTATTTATGTTTAATATCATTTCGTTCCGTTACATTTGTATTCAAGCACATACCAGCATTACAGTGCTTACTTAGGCAAAACTGATTGGTGTTATGTAATAAATATTTATTAATTTAAACATACTACATACTAGCACTAAAATTTGGCTAAGCTTTTTTAAAGCTCCGTGAAAGAAATTTTATTTAAATCCTTTAAAAAATTCTCTACAAAATGTTCATATAAGTATAACCATCAACTACGTACGTAGTTAGGTTACAACGTCATAATAATATATTGTGTCATTGTAATAAAGCTCATTTTTGATTTAAAAGTGTTTAACGAGATGTGCCGTCGACCGTACACATACAAAGATGATGTTTTAGTAATGCATATGTTTCATTTCGAGTTAATTTGATCATATTGTTTTATTTATTAATAAACAAAGTCAGTAATATTTTCTTTATTTCCATATTCTACGCATGAAGTTGGTTGAATTTGCGTGTGAAAAAATCACCCAAGCAAGACTGGGATCCTTAAATTATAAGGTGACGGTCAAAGGGCGACTTCATTAATAAGGGTCGAGCTTTCAAAGGAAAACGCATACATATAATGAGGAAACAGAAAGAAAGAGGAAGAGTAGTCAGGAACAATTTTATTGTCCATTATGTAATGAACAGGTTTAATGGGTTGGTATAAAGTTTAATGAGCAGTTACATTAATGATAAATCTGAGCAACTTTATGAAATGGTTTACTTTCTAGAAAGCTTTCGCATGTTATTATACCTCTTCGAGTTATGACAAGTGTCGGCAGTTAAAGTAAGAGTAAATTCTTATACACCAATTAGGAACCTAATCGCTTTTGAATTATATACGTATTAAACAAACATTATCTTATTATATTACTGATTATAATAAGTTTTATTACTTGCTTTCGATTATAAAATATAGCGAAACTTTATAATACGTAATGTAATAAGTGCAGTAGCTAAGCTTCTAGTTTTTATTGAAAGATGTACTCTCATTAAGTAGTAATTCTTCTGTTGATCAAAATCACTACATAGTATAAAACAAAGTCGCTTTCTCTGTCCCTATATCCCTATGTATGCTTAAATCTTTAAAACTACGCAACGGATTTTGATGCGGTTTTTTTTAATAGATAGAGTAATTCAAGAGGAAGGTTTATATGTATAATACATGCATAATATAGTAGAGCATTGCATCCGTGCGAAGCCGGGGCGGGTCGCTAGTAATAATTATTTTGGTCGATATTTAGTTCTAGAAATTGTATAGTGCAACAGACACAGCTTAAATATCTATTAGATTATTAATAGCATCATGGATTTTCATCCATTTATATCTACGTTAATTTTAAAGTGTGGATAGGTTTAATAACTTAAGGGATCTCTTAAGACACTACATGATGTAAGAACGGTGAAAACTTAGCTTTGGAATTACATTAATTGCATTGTATTTTATTATTTATAGTTTTATGTAATTGTTGAGTTATTTTAAATATAGGGATTTACTACTCTTAATTTACTTTGAGCGTTCTAAACTACAACATAACTTAAGGCGGTCAGTTTGAATGTTAGTTTGAACCGAAGCGGACTGAGTTCGTTCCTTGCCGATGTACTGCAGACCCATTCGTAACAGAAGTTTACGCTTATATTAATAACGTGTGTGTAGCATTCTTAACATTATTTTAATAAATTGTTGGCATTATTTTCAATGTAGGCGTATTTTAATGGATCTATTGGAGGTAGTTTCCCGTTCGCACCGTGTTTATTTCCAAGATTATGGTTACAATAACCGATAGGTGAATCCATAATACTACAAACCACAAGGACAAATTGAGAACAATAAGATTGAAAATGATATTGGTATTTTTGTGCTTGACTGAGATAGCAAGAAAAACCCAATAACAGTCATTTGTTTACTAAAGAGAAAACAAATGTATTTACCTTGAGACAACAACAGCCATTCCTAATTAATATGTGTATTGTACTGGTATATACTTTGTTGTATAGTAGTTTATACTAAGTATATACTGTAACTTAAAACACTTCGGGAAAAGACACGATACTACCTAGAAGTAAACATCCGTATTTTTATTAATTATTATTTAGTTTTTATTAATATTAGCAATTATTATTCTATTTACTACATCGAGAATTAGAAGTCTATCTCAAAAATTGAATAGCGAAAATCAGATTACATGTACGATTAGAATTGTTTCATTAGTATTACCATTATATTAACAGTAAACACCATTTCAAGCACGCAATAATGACTGTGAGAGTAGATAGTGTCTTTTAGCCAACATATTTAGTAAATGGCTTTCGTCTTTCTAAATTTGAATCTTTGTTAAGATTATGGTTTTGCGTTGATCGTCGACACCAACGATAGTAGGATGTTATTACGATTAGCCTAGTCGACTAGGAGCCTCGAGGAAACATGCAATAGAAATAATAATTCCTTTTTATGTTTTTATTACACAGGAAGAAGATGCCTTTATTAAATACAGATAAATTAGTTTTAAAAGTTTAAAAAGTATGTGACTTTTACAGGTAAATATGTAAGTCTATAGTTACTTCAAGTCCATTACCATATTATAAAAAGATTGTGAGTTCAAGTAATAAAATAACCTACTCTTTAATTTAACTCTTTCCTCGTATCCCAGTGTTTATCCTACAATAAGCTATTAACGAAGATGAGTAAAAAAATCATGCATTTCTACTTATAATGTCTTTGACCTTTCCTTTGACCGATATTCCGTTTCCCAGCATCTGTAACAGAGACTCCCAGTTTCCTAATACATCATATCGCTTGTCTCGTGTGCTGGTGAGCCCGTGCACCGAAGCGGTACCGCCGATCGCCGTGGGAATGTCGTGGTTCGGAGCACCTCTCGTAATAATATAACACTTATGTCATAAAAATTGAACACATTATAATGTATAATTAAACAATAGGTACATTAGAACAAAATTTAGTTGAAATCAGTGAGAACCCTCTTATTAACAAAAGAAACATCAAGGATTTTGTGAACAAGGTAAAGAAATAATGCAACGCTTTTCTAGTGTTCTTATTTAAATTTTTCGATGACTGCTGAAAATTTGGATTATTTGTATTTGTTTAATATCGTTTGCTAGCATTATTTTGCACATGATATCTCACTCAACATTACTTTAAAATTAGACTAGAGAAGAACACGACCTCAATTTCGCCTTATTGTAGCGTCCAAACTATTTTCCTACGAACCAAAGCATGTTTTAGAAATACCATTCGTATTATATAATGAGCGACAAAAAACTTAACTGGATGTTTTGATTACTTTTAATCTTGTAAAAATTGTAGCGGTTGTTACTTTAAGAGCATTCCTTCACGGCCAATTTCTAATCAGTGTGACGGTTTTTTTGGTTGAATTATCTTTGATGACGATGATTACATCTGAAGTATGTCTGTTTTTGAAATAATTTAAAATTGAAATTGATAAAATGTTACAGTTTTTAAAGCAAAAACGTTTCTTTATTAGTTTTATGTTGCTAGTTTAGGTCAAGATGGGAATTTATTTCAAGTGAATTCACTATCGGAAAAAAATAGATTGAGATGTATTTTATAATTCATGTATATTTGGGGCATTTCTCATTTATTGACAGTGTGTAAAAATTGTACAATTAAATCTCTAAACATACATATAATTATGTTGGCCTATTTTCATATTATGCTACGGAACCATAACAACTGCATTAGTAAGTTTCGCATTAACCTTTAATTCACTTTGATTACTTTGTGTTGTCTTTTTGCACTTTGTAAATCAGTAAGTTAAATTTTTTTAGAGCGCTCTGTAATTCTTTATCAACAATTTTGCGCATGTCGACACAGTCTTTAAAGAATGTGTCCCATAAAATTATTTTTTTACCTGTTATAAGTAAATCGTCATTTGTTCAATAAGTAAATGTCTGTTATTAAAAAATGGCGTTAATTTTCTTAACATGGTCTCAAACAGATATCATAATTTACGTTCACGTTTATCGAAATGGCATTCGGTTATGGAAACTACTTTTTATGGGCTTTAGATATTATAAAATATTACCTGTTTATTAGTCCTCGCCACATGGTAAAATAAGATTGAAAATTGATGAGAAATCACAATGTATCTTAAAAATCTTAATACTGGCTAACAAAGTAAATACTTGAAAAGAAAACTGTAAGTTAATAAAGGTGAATGCGCAAAAACACTGTGATTATTAAAACGTTGTACATTATTAAAGAGTTTTTACGAATTGTTTCGCTTTTAAAATCTTAAGTCCGGTAAATAATTACAGCGTATCCTAACGCTTCCCTACCTACCTAATCTCTAGAACTAGTTAAAAAGGCAAAAAAATGTCTTCCGTAGTATTTCCGTAGAAACTAAAATAATTTAGCGTTATGTTAGATATTTAATTCATTGTATATTATCAAAACTAAATTCCATAACCTATAGATACTAAAAAAGGAAATGTTAACAAGCATAGTGAAGTACTGTGTCAACTGTTTATGTAGAGATCTTTAGTATAAATAAATAGTTTTGACACGGTTATATTTACAGACTCAGAATATTTTGCATGCAACAATGGTAATTGTGTGCAATCTAGGCAGGTTTGACAATCATGGAAGCTATTGATAACTATTTTGTTAATCACTTATTATACTATATTTAAATTTCCATTTAAAAAATACCTCCAAAGTTTAGAAAAAAATATATTTTTGTCATGGCCTCATGGCCGACACCTAAGACTAGTATTTGCAGATAATCTAGAGTTTATACAATTTCAGACTAATAATGCACTAACAAAGAACAGACCTATTATAAAAACCTTGATGTATTTTCAATTAATATATTTATTTATACAATAGGAGTTTAAGATTACTGTCTAACGGTTGTAACATAGAACCTCTAAGCGAGTTGTAAACGAAATAATTAGATGCCAAACAACATGGGTTTCACCAGTTTAGATTTCCAAGTAGGAAAGAATGCCATATACCACACAAACCGGTAACTTGGGAGAAATTTCCAAACAGCACAGTCCACTTTTATACAAAACCGCTTATATAAATCTATTACGATTTGTAAGTATACGTAGTCTCACCTGTTATTCGGGTTATGATTTTGATTTTAGTCGATGATTTTGGTTCGCATTGTGTGGGTCTAAAAGATTATAATTATTATTTGTTGTAGGCTTTAATCTCTTAATATCTACCTACATGCGGTTCGTGCGTTAATCCTCTTTCAAATTTTTGGTTGACCTCCATATTTAACTTCCGTTAGGAGCAAACTATCCGATAAATCAATTCAACTGATAAATAGTATAGTGTTAATTAGTAACATAATAGAGAATGTATCTGATAACGAGTAGTTTGTACGTAGTTCAAAATTTGATCATTGCTTACGTTGCTGAGTTTTATAATCAGTTGCTATCATTTTAACCTTTCCGTCTATCAATCAAATTATTTATCATTATATCGTATTACTAGGTCTGTAATGCATGCTGATGTTTGCAAATACTGAGCGAAGCACTACCTTACCTTCGTTTGTGAGTTTTGGCGCCAAATTTCATCAATGTTGTCTCAGCGGTTTGGCTGTGATCAGCTTTTGAATTTTTCTTTCGGTGATTATTCCTCCATGGTATATCTGATTTCAAAACTTTTTTTGCACATCACTCAGCACCACGATGTGAGTTTTGGCGCCAAATTTCATCAATGTAGTATCAGCTGTTTGGCTGTGTTCAGCTTTTCAATTTTTCTTTCGGTGATTATTCCTCCATGGTAAAGTCAGTTTATAATCATGTATGTTCATGCCGAAATTCGTTCGAATCGGTTGAACAGTTAAGTAGCAGGAGGGAGACAAACGAAATTTGTAAGTTGCCTAAAAGAGAGCTTCGCTCAATTAGGTATCTCTTAAATGCAGGAAGCCTGTAGCCTTAAGCCCCTACAAAACTTGTTCTTTAATAAAGTGTTTTGATATTTGACTTAAAAATAAAACTTTTAAATAATCTTTTTCACAAGTATGATAAGAAATTTAATTTTCATAACTTGTCACAGACGTAAAAAAAAGTGTAGCGAGATTAACAGAGAACTGATATTATAAAGAGTTTAACCTCAAAATGTCTAAGAAACTTATCGTTAACAAAATCTGCTTGCACAAAACTAGAACTATTTGTATATCTAGTCGTTAAGATATGGAGAGGACTGGTTTTGATGACGTTTTGTTGCTAGAGTTAACGTTTATGAATATACAATGTCAACTGTTCCTTGTTGACAAGTTTTGTTGTTTTTTTAAGAGTTACGGACATCCTAAGTATGTTTTGTGATATCGTGAGAATGAAACAAGTATGTTAGCCGCAACACCCGCATAGTTCTAGAAGTTTACTAATCTGGGAACAAGACAGCTCGAAACAATGGAAACCACCTATGAAGGCGTTAGCAATGGCTATACAACCGCTTCAGGAAATTGATGTAAATATGTTTTATTATAAACAACCTGGACACAGTTTATCAACACTAGGGCATGGGGTACCATTTCATACAAAAGATTTTTAATTCTAAAAAACCGCAATAGATGTCACTACCATTAACATTTGTAAATTATAACATTTCACATGTTTAGAAATAAGACGAATTAAGTAAAAATATTGAGATTAAAATAAAGACTAGCATATTTTATATATACAACTTCACATCAACCTTAATTCGACTCCTAAATTTGAAGATAAGAAACACCGTAAATAATCAATTGAGAATACGAAAGTATAGGCTACATGTGACTACTTTTCAGCTATGAGGCTTACGAAGTGTTTTGCAATTGTAACGCTAGATGGCGGGTTTTATGGAAACAAAATAATTTACACCTTAAGGTTTTTGCATAAATCGATTATTTATACCCTCAGAGTAAACAGGACTGGAGTAGCCTTTGCCTAACATTACCCCTCTGCCAAATGCACAAGCGTCGGAATCCTGTGCGTTATATAAAACTAGTTGAGCCGCCATTTTAAAACCACAATAATCAGAACGTCTCACCGTGCAGAGCTCCCACGAAAATGCCTGCCTGTGCTGTTTTCTACTGTAAAAAAAATTCGAAAATATCTAGTATGCAAAAAGATGGCGTCACCTTTCATTTGTAAGTATAATTTTTAGGATTTGATTATTATTTAATTCATAATTTCATGTTTTAGCAGACTACAATTTCAAATTTCGCGCCCAAAGTTCGTTTGATGACGTCACGGCCGCACTCCCCACGAGACTACCTAGGGTTGACCATTATCGCATTTCAATTAATTAAGACAAAAATTAGAAAAAGTTTGTTGGTAATAAATAACTGTAATTTTGTATTAATTAATTACTAATTATAATTTCGATTTAACAATGTACGTTGCGTGTTTATTTTTAGTTTAGTATTAAGTTCATACCTACACTTTTGCGGCTGCTTGCCTATTCTATTCTTTACCACACAACATGGAAATATAAAATAATAAATAAAATAATAAATTAAAATAATAATCAAACTATTTGCCCTTTTATTCATGCTGGGCGGCGCTCATAAACATTAAGAGTACTAATGCTGTATATACTTACAGTGTCCCTGACTTCATAAAAAAGCACGGTTAAAAGGGTACCATCGCCTAACCAGCACACCCGATCATTTCCGAGAAACCAAAATTATTTTTCGAGCCACAGGATAAACTGTTTTTATTTTGTAATCAGCAACCCTTATTAATTTTTACAATATTTATTTGCACAATAGTGATGTCAACTTCATCGATATTGTGATTTTACGAGTGAGTAATAAATGAATGAATGAATGCAAGTAACATACTTAAATTGAAAATATTTATTTTTAATTTAAATCTATATGTCGCAGGGAAATTGTATAATTCCGCAGTTTACATTCGGCGTCATCAGTTTAAAAAACACATACCCTATTCTTAGTTCTATTTCATAACGATATTAAAACACAGCTTAGATAAATTACTGTTTGTTTCGGTAATTATTACCAGGTATTAATGATGATTTCAAATAAGAATAAGGTATGTGATTTTAAACTGATGACGCCATATGTAAAGTGCGGAATTATACTATTTACCTGCGATATTATACACACGAGAATAAAACTGTAAAGATATATAATAAAATAGGTCAAGTCAACCTACAACCAAATGGCTAGTTATGAGCGTAGAGGAAGCGAAATCACTAATTTTTGAACATATTGTCTGTCTGTATGTATGTTTGAGCACGCATCACGCAAAAACTACGCGACGGATACATTTTAGTATGGTAATAGCTAAATGTCATCGTCAACATTTAAGTTAAGTTTTTTTTATTAATATTGTAGCATAAATATGTACATATGTATGAGGCAAATATACTCTACCCCTAGGCGGTATACTAATTGTTGGTATTTATATTTTAAGCTTTGACATGCCCGGAAACATCTAATTTTTCATATTCAGTTTTCCTAAAGAAAACAGCATACGAAAAAAATGGATTCATGCTTGTAATAGGGCATCTTGGGCATCTTCAAGAACAAGTACTATATGTTCCATACATATTGATCCGTCTCAGTTTCAAAAATTATCTAACAATAGAAGAAGATTAGTTGCCCATGCTGTGCCAACGTTATTCTTGAATGATCCTCTTAGTTTTTTATATAACTAGTTATGTTTCAAATAGATATCAACATGTTATAAGAAGTTGAATAAGTTGAAAAGGAAATACCTGCAAAAGGTGATGTAAGCAAATCGCAAAAAAATACAAATAATCAATCGGTCAAAGTAAAAATCTGAGAAAACTAACTATATTCACTATCGCTTTGTTAAAAATAATGTTTCAGTGTTCCTCCTTTCCATTATGGTTATACGCGTAAGGGTCCACAGTAAATTCTATATATATAATAACACCTATTGTAAATATCTTTAAAAAGCAATAAACTATTAAGGTTAAATTTGTATTTTATGGATATAGCCTTCGAAACTGACTGTTGTAGCGTGTAATATCATCATTAATTTAATTTTTAATACATAATGTAGGAATACTAATGCAACGTTAATTGGAATACTAACGCAAAGTTCCACATGGATCAGCTTCAATGGCACAATGTCTGTTACGCTATAACTTCCCGAGATCTTAACCGATTTTAATATTTTTGTGTGGAATCGAATCAACAGGTTTAGGACCAGATTGTGACGGAGACCGAATTTTGAGATTCGCAAAAATTCCCATAGAAATTTTTTTTTTTTTTTTTTAGATATTACGCTCCGCTTCAATATATGGTGCTAGCGTAGCTTTATGCTTAACGACTGCATCGCCCAGTACATTCATTCATTGAACGAAACTGATTTATCGATATCGATATTCGCGTGCTATGTCATGTCACTTCTCACACAATGACATTCGTGTGTTTGAATAGAACGTTAACACACTATTTTAAGCACGTGTGCGTTTATTTTAAATATGTTTGTCGTATTAGACATGTGTGCGTTTGTAAACACGCAAAGAGTTTTTGTTCCTGTGTGCTGGCATTGAATGTAGTAGTAACCTCACCCCCCGCAAAAAATGGCAGAAAAATATGTACGAGAAATTGACTAATGGCTACTCCAGTCCTGTTTACTCTGAGTTTATACCCTAATAAAGGCAAGAGTTCAATTTCCAAATCACTTTTTTCAGTAAAAAACTATATGAAGTAGTAAAGTTTTTAAAATTTGCGCATATAAAAAAATAACAATTTAATTTCTTCAAACGACTTCCATTTCTCTTCTATCCAAAAAGGTTCCATATCTGTCCATGAGATATTTGCCAATTGATAATGAATTATTGAAGGCATAATGTCGCAATTTTATTTTATTCATAAGTGTCCTACTTTCTGAGTAATACGTATTTTTTTAAATTTTGATTTTATTTTTTTTTCTCCAAAAATCGGCAAAAGTGGAACTTGGATTTAGTATAGAAAGGTTCTATAAACAAAATCCCACTTTTGCGGTTTTAAGAAGTTATGATAGAATTTACATAAAGGTCAACTTTCATGATCTGGGGTTGTCACAAAGATCAACTATGTGTTAAATGAAAATTTTTCATTTTGTTTGTTAATTGATACCGTCAATGAATTGAATAAATTAACAACACTTATAGACGAATACAATATACTTACATATACTACCTACCTAATGTAGATGTGGTAATGTAGGAATACTTTATGTATGTTCGACCACATCTTTAATTTTGTACCTTACACGCCAAATGGTCGAAAAAATAAACTATGTTGATTGAAATAATTTAACACATATACACACATCCTATACTTTAAACGAGCAATTCTTGCATGTACCTATATAAATATGTTGGAATGTAATTGGTTTCTTGGAAACGGGTCTAACGATTGTGATGAAATTTTAGATTTAGAAATTCATTCACATTTAAAATCGATCTAGGTAAATCTCATCACCTGCCGGCACCTTTTTAGTGCACCACGTCTACTTTAACTTGACGCCAGAATTTATTTCAGGACTCAGTCGCCTTGTAATGAGGGATAGGCTGGGTATCCTCTCCTATTAAGATCTGCCCTTATTTGTTTACATGTCACTTAACTGTCTATCTATTATCATATTAAGAGCTTCTTTAGGCGTATAAGGTTGTGGCTTTGCCGCTTTAGAAGTAGGGTTATTGTGCCTTTCTACATCGCTCGAAAAAATACTAGTGGCGAAGGCTTTAATAATTTTAGCAGTGGCTGAGATGGGCCCGGTGAGGTATAGTCTTTGGCTATGGCTCTCAGTAGGTTGGGTAAGCCCCTGCTGAGGCAATACGGTGCCATGGATCTGTGACCCCGCGAAAAAGTAACTTCTCATACAAATCAATCTAATCAGTTGATCGCATCTTTAAAAAAAATTGCATTCGATCAGAAAATAAAAGCATAGTACAAAGTCGTGGGCATAAATCGGTTAACAGGTATGTACCTATTTTTGTAACAAAAAACCTTAGAAGCAAGCAGGCATGAACTTGTGTCTAATTGGGTCTCCGAAACACACAAAACAAACAATTAACAGTTAACACCCAGACCCGAAAACGAACATCGATGTTCTCGTTCAATAATAATACACATATTAATATTTTAAAAATTTTCGTCGAGATCAAGTTCGGTGACAACCCTAGCATAAAAATTTTAAAATGAATATCTTCTAATCGCCGCAATAGTGGGACGTGGCTCATTTATGTATATTTCTATTTAAGTTGTAGGTTCCACTTTTTCGTTTTTAGGGAGAGAAAATAATAAATACGAAATAAAAAAAATGCTGCTCCCAAACCAATGGATTTTTAAGCTAAAGAAACGCGTTTATATGCGTGTGATTATGTCCGATTCACTCATCACTATCACTACATAGTATAAAACAAAGTCGCTTTCTCTGTCCCTATATCCCTTTGTATGAATCTTTAAAACAACGCAACGGATTTTGATGCGGTTTTTTTTAATATATAGAGTAATTCAAGAGGAAGGTTTATATGTATAATACATGCATAATATAGTAGAGCATTGCATCCGTGCGAAGCCGGGGCGGGTCGCTAGTATTTATTAAAATATATATTCTTTTATCTACTCTCACATCGTAAAATTCAAAATATTAAACTCAAAACGAGTTTATATTGACGAACTTTACAAATAGTATATCGTAATGAAATTAAAAAAAAATAATACAACACTATTTGTCTAACAAAATAATGTTATAATATTTTTTTTTTCATTACGTTTTGATTACAGACCATTGATATAATACTGCGCCAATTCGTATAGCACTGTTTCATTTTTTTCATTTTTTATCTGTGGCTTAGCACGCTTTGGCGCATGCGCGGTGATATCGGAAATTTTGGCGCCATAATACGTTTTCTTGCAATTCTTTGTTGTGTTTCGCTGGATAATTATTATTGTTTATTAAAATATCTGATACTGAAAGTGAAGAAAATTTAACGCAGCCCGACATTTTAGAGACTGCGGCAGCAGTCACTCTTAATCTACTAACAGTAAAGTCATTGTTATATACAAAATGTTAACACTTACAATAACCAATAAATAAACTGTAACAATCTCTATCTTTTATTTGATATATTCAATGTATGAGATTAGATAAAGTATTGTATGAAACTGCACATAACTAGGTTTTACACCCCTCATTATGTACCAATTTCATAAACTACTATTCTATTCACTTTCTATTCATTTTATAAAAAATATTTTAGATTTCATAGGTCAAAGGTCACGATAAGTTCATGATTTTTTTTCTCAAAAAGTATTGGAGTTATACTTCTGGGAATTGAACTCATGCTTTTTTAGGGTATAAATAATATATTTATGTAAAAACCTCAATTTGTATTGTGTAAATTTTTTTGGTTCCATAAAACACTGTGCTATGTTAGACCAATCGGAAGTACATTAGTAGGCCCAATCATGAAATCCTGAAACCCTTTAAGATGGTCGACATTTTATCGACGAATAAAATAACTCTCAGTCACTGAAAAGTAGGTACGTACATGTGATAGTGACAAATGTTTTGTCCGTCAATAAAATGCAACCATACCTATTACGGCCACGGGTGTTTTCAGTAACAACTGCACCAGTTACTATTTAAAATACCTAAATCTCGATAGGTGTGCCTCTAATATTTTATTTCCCTCAATTTCTCCAGGATCACGTCACCTGGCCCTGACCTGATAACAAAGGAATAAACTAGAAAGTTTTTTTTTTAGTTTCATTTGAAACAAAAAAACAATTTTCCAAATAGGTATAATACGCGACACGTTCGTAAACCTGAGCCAAACATGAGTAAAAAATACATAGGTAGTTAGAATAGCTAAGAAAGTGGTTTCCTAAAATCGTTCGCAATGTTCCGTCAATACAGTAAAAGTTCCCCATTCACGGTTTCCTTATCCGAGAGATAAAAAATTGCAACACAGTTCCTGTATTCGCGGCTAAAAATTTCATTATTCGAGGATGAAAACAGTAAATAGAAAGAGATTCAGTCTTTTATTAAAGTAGCGGCATTATTTGAGTTCTGGTATATGCCCAGGCGGCTTTCATGAAAGATTTGACCAAGTGGACTAATGTCAATTAAAACAAACCTTACCGACACAATACAAAAGCAAGTTAAAGAAAGAATATTACCCCTCGTGGTAATAGAGTAGGTAGTTCTACGTTCGTAGTACATCGACGAGGATCGAACTACTCATAGGTCCGCTTGGTAAGGAATACCTACATTAAATTTAAAAAGTCTGAGTGAAGGTTTATACGCAAATTAACTTTGTGATCATGAAAGCTGATCGATCTATGGAAAGGAGCCTTACTCTTAAAAGGTAAATTTATAATGCTACAGCTCAAATTGATTTTATTTTTATAAATATTCGTTTTATTTTGTAACTTGTAACGCATCCCCTATGATTCCATACTAATTACCATTCCATATTCACAGTTTCTATATTCGCGGCATATTTTTGGAACGTTAAGCCCCGCGACCGTGAATAAAGATATTTTAATGTAGGTACTGTTACTGACATACGAAACTTCGATTGATTACGCATCCACCAACGTCTGTGAGTAGGCTATAACGAAGCGCCATCTAACAACAACAAGCGATAACCGTATTCTTAGTGTCTCACTAGATGGCAATACGTATCGTGTTATTTGTGTTCTCACTAGTGTCATCTATCGTAAAATAGAAGGAAAGCAATATAGCCAGTTGAATAACCAGTTTTAGGGTGTAACCATTTTCTTGTACTAAGTGGTGTCTCTGTATATTATCTACTTTGTGACTAGGGCAAGGTTTACCTTCACTGTCAGTGAAGTTTGTGAGATGTGTTGTTGGAGTTAATTTAATGTTCCTTTTTATTTATATATTTCTTTGGCCGTAATTTCAATAAATTCATTTGATAGTGTATACAGCGACATATTTTAAGAAGTTGCAATAGTATGTCAAACTTAATATAGTTACTTATGTCTTAACTAGATGTCACTATAGTCCTGTCAATCACGCAATCATAGTTTCTTGTTAGTTTGTCACTTCAGTTCCCTGTCAATATACGGTTTAGTTATTATCGAAGTGTAGTTTCATAGTAGTAGTGAGTGATCTTTGAGAAACCTTTGCCAGGTTCTACACGTGTCCTTATTATATATACTCTTAGTTGTCTTGCTATTGTGATAATTATATTTTTGTGGTTTCTTTATACAAGATCCCATTACTTTTCATGTCTGTTAAAAGAAATAAATAGTTACTGTTATTTACAGTTAATAGAAGTCCTCAAATTTAATTGCTCCTGTAATACTAATTGTTAGAGCGGGCTAGATACGTAGTTAGGTTTTAAGGTAATTATTTTCAAATAGTACAAACTAATCTCTTTATTGTTCTTATACTGTTCTACTAATGTAATAATTCTAATACAGTTAGGTCTAGTACTGTTTCTACTTGATCGATTATACTTATGTATTAAACCAACTAATAAACTTACAATAATTTAGTGTTAGTGAAGCTACAAATATAATTATATTTTTACGTCAAAAAGACATAGAATTTTTTTCATTCAACTATTTATACAATTTGGTTTTTAAATGCAATATTAAAAAGATAAATGTTGTTTTTAGGATTTTCTGACAACTCTTGTCTTGCTTTGTTTTAATAAATTAAAAATAATTCTAATGATTGATTTTTTAAATTATGCTACTTAAAATTTTTGTCAATATTGTTATAAATCTCGAAATCATAATTACGCTTCGACTTTAATAAATTAATATTACAATTATTGAAATATAATCAGAAAATAATATTGATTTATCATTTGTTATTTGCCGTTGATATATACGATAAATATGTAGTATATTGGTTTTATATATTCCTTTGAGGGATCCAGTATTGGTTTCCTTTATACTCTTATAAATGAGAGATCAAACTGTATTATCCTCACTAACTGTATTATCATTCCAAATATTAAATTATAAATAACGTTTCAACAAAATAAAGGTTATCGTCAGAAAAAAATATTTAATAAAATTAAATAAATTTAAAAAAGCATAGGTACCACTAATTACAACTAATTGAATGACGACTTGAAAACTTTAGAAATCATGGTAATATTTAAGATAGCTTTAACATTTAAAATAAAACACCGAAAACTGTTCTTGGTACTACGCCTTAGTACTCACGCCACTTTGCCACTGATTTACAAAGACCGATTCTCGTTTTATATAATGCTTTGAAATATTTGGTACATTTCTAAATCAAACACCGTTTATTCTTTAACAATAGGACAGGTCGTTTTATTGTGCTACTCTTATCCTGTGTTAACGCCAGCTTCGTTAGTAAAGGCAATGTTGTTCATCGCTGGCGCTGAACGATTACGTTAGGCGTTTGATGTAGCATAGTGCAGTTTCCTACAGAGAACTGTTTCTATATTTATTAATATAAATTGTAACCTTTAAATAAGTTCATGTTTTGTTAAGCTTTTAATAATTATAGGTTAGGTAACCTATATCAAATATTCAGTAAAATATGCTTCACATCAAACATATATCATCCTAGTTTGAGTTTCCGATAGTTGCCGTCAAATATAAGGTGAAAGTTAAGTTCTGATACTTGTAAAAACATGGTAAATATGTTTAAATATTATATGATATTATATTATTATTAAATATGTAGGTACGATCAGTATCAATACTAATCGTACCTACATAATTTTTTTCTTGTTTTGTGAATTGCACGATTTGTTAATTTTGCTAATGTCAAGTATAAAATAAAAATTAGGGAAGCGGAAATCCAACGGGGTTTTAAGTTTAACTGTTTTGCTTAGTTCTTTGGTGTAATCAGGTCTATTTGGCGTTGTAAGTTTTGTAAAGGTGGATCTATTTGAAGTCACCCTGGGGTATAGTTATAGTTACAGGGGAATTATGTTTGATGTCTCTGCATAAGAACTACAGTTATGAGCCATGTGATATTTTAGATTTTTTTATCGAGACTCGGAACATGGTTTACTTGTTGCAAAATGGGAGCCTTCATAAGAACAAGAATAGGCATTTGTATCTTCTTATTTGTTGCAAGTCTCACCTGAATGATTTTCGCTACATCTATAACATACTTACATTGAACGTTTTGTTTTGGGGAGTTTTGAATCATATATACTCGTAGTACATAACATACATACTAGTTACACATTATACAGGTAGGTACTTAATATTATAATTGATGTTATTATTAACAAGAAAAGATACGATACATTTATATATAGCGCGATCGTTGGCATGCAAAAGAGTAGCTATATCTGTGGGTAATGGAACACGAAGAGATTAGTGTATTCAAAAAAGCAGTTCTCCCAAATCTAGGCCACGCAAAAATAATGTGGTTTAAATTTCTTTTGCCTAGTCCACACTCACACTAAGGGTCTTCGTAAAATGTGCAGGCATATACACACTTAAATAAATTACTAAACTAGTCTAATACGAAAAGTCTATGGTGTCAAAAAGGTACGAACTATTGTCTATGCTAGACGAACTTTTTTTACAGGACTGGCTATATTTAGATGGCTTTTAACGGTAATCACTTTGAGTGAAGTTAGCACTTCCTCTTAGTACAAAACCCGTTCCTCTTACTACGACTTACTATAAAGTCAACAACACGTTGTATACCCAAGCCTTAAACTGAAATATACTTTAACGAATTGTATAAGAGTAGTGAATACCGTGTTTTCTTAAAGAGAACTTCCAAAAAGCTGAATGTGTAAAAGTGATAGACATATGTGATAGAATGAAAAGGAAGATAAACCAGTTTTGTGTTGTTGTAGACGCTTACCAAACGTATAGATAAAACTAAAAGGCTTTTATAGGCATCGGAGTACCATTAGGTAGGAGTATTACCGAAACTCTACTTTGACAAGAACTTTTGGTTGCACTTTAAAGTTTTGATAAAATGAGATAACTGTATTTAAAACTTATCAATAGGATTTTTTTATTAGATTCTTTTATAATATATCTATTGATATTTATTCAACTAGAAATTGCAAATAAGTTGTTTCAAGTAATTACTATACTGAAATCTAGATACAACCTATAAAATATAGAAAGAATATACTAAATTTATACTGAACTGGGGCAGCATCTTTAAGGATGAAAAAATTGTATATGAGAATGAGGATTTTTATTCACACGTAAATTTTAAACGTATTAAAAAATGTACTACTAAGCTATTAACTACTTATTATAACTAACTAACCTAAGATTATATTACGTTAAATCTTCTTTAAAAGGAGGTTGCTATTACCAAATTTTAAATCTTGCCCGACGACGGGATTAAACAAAAAAGGAGATTAGACTTCTTTTTGTTGAAAGGGGAAGCGTAAAATTATATTGTTATATTTTTAACGACTCGAATCACGTCCGAGCATCTGGACATTTTTGGACCAAGAACGGGTTATTAAGTTTTTTGGCAGGATTATGCCTTATAAACTTTCATAATTGGTAATAGAATAATAATCTTATGAAGAGTATTTTTGGCGCAGTTATATATTTATTACAAAATGAAGGTAAATAAATCCAGATAAATACTTATTAAGAGCTATTCGAACTGAGCGACTGCGGTATTGGTCAATTTATTAATTATTTAAATGCTAAAGGCGAATATTAGATAAATAAAATATCTCGTTTTTTTATTGTACATAGGTAAGCGTTTGACCGCTATCTAGCCTGATGGTAAGCTATGATGCGATCTAGGTGACGCGCTTGCCTAGAAGATACCTATTCACTCGCGACTTGAAGATCCCTAAATTGTATTTATCAGGAAACACAGAATCAAGCAAAGAGTTCCACTCGTTAGCGGTACGTATTACAAAATTGTAACCAAAACTCTTGTTTAATTCTGTGTTTATATTTGTCGTATGTGCACATGTTCATGTGCAAACGACCAACAAATAAATGCAAATACCTGCACCTACCGCTTATTTTAATATTGGTCCAAATTCTTACGAACTAATAAAATATGTACCTACCTATACATATCTGGTAAACAATGTTAATTATTACAAAGCAACATAAATATATGTAACGACGACTGTTTGCTGCGAGGGCAGGATCGCTACGATTCTGCCTTTCGTTCCGACGGTCCTGGGTTCGATTCCCGGAATGGGCAGATGTTTGTGTGATGAATACGAACATTTCTATCTAACTCATTTACATATATTTCTTTAATATTACATATCTATGTATCATATTTGTATGTATATCCGCTACCCTAGTATCCATAACACAAACCTTATAGTGCTTACTTTGGGCTAGGCTAATTGGTGTGGATGTAAGAAATATTGATACTCGTATATGTAATGGATAGTGATATGATTAACATCTAAACGTCGAACCTACTATTAACACGTAGCTTAATTACATACTCGGCCGATCATCGCTCAATATCCCTGACGCTGTCAGCAGCTCGGATAAAACATTTTAAGGGCTTTTGTTGTGGTAGACACACTTTAATTAGTACTTCTGAAAAAAGTAGCGTAGTATCTTTTTACCGTCATTTTACCCTTTTTAACGTAACTCCAACGTAACCCAAATCAGCAAATTTTCCATATTAGTATATGGAAAATTTGCTGATTTAACTTTACCTTCGATGGTGTGTTTTTGCTTGCGATTTACGGTACGGCTTATTTAAGTATACTAACGCGCATCTACTTTTTCATGACAATATTGACAAACGTTGATGTCAACTGTGGATAATACGTATATGAAGCATTTTCAACTATTTTACTAAACAGTTTAAAACGCCAGTATTAAATGAAACTTTATTCATATTGTAAAAAGGTTGAATGAAATACATACATTACAAGAATTTAACAAGAATTTTTGAATAAGCTTTCCAACCCGATACCGATCTTTCTTGAAGAAATTTAATTCACTTTGGTGTTACATACATCACACAAGTATTTTATTTTCATTCCAATGTAATGTTTATGATTAATCATAGGTTTATTAACATCTGTATAATCACGTAACTTATATTAGTCACTGATTAGTGTAGGAATTTTATCTGGCTGCATCATTGCTACTTCAATTAGAACCAGTTGTGAAATAAACTTATTTATGTTAAAGGTTTCTCTAATATTCACGGCAGTTCTTGATTTGGGGTCACTAAGATATTTTTTTCTTCGTTTAGGTAAGGTTAAAAGAATATCGGTTTAAATCTATAATCTAAGACCACAGTGGTTTGTGTGTTTGTCTGTCCGCTCTTTTTCCATTGTATATGCGTTACCATAGCAACGCGTTAACCGCAAGTAGTTCGTCTACCGGACGCTAGATGGCGCTAACGGAAAATATTTAATAATAGAAAAAAAATAAAGAATTTTGTCCACCCGTGCGAAGCCGGGACGGGCCGCTAGTCTATAATCTAAGAACACAAATTTGTTGTTTGTGTGTTTGTTTGTCCGCTCTTTTTACCGCTCTTTTTCCATTGTATACGCGTTACCATAGCAACGCGTTACCGGGTCAGCTAGTAGTTATGAAAAGAGTAAATAATGGGTTTACCCACAGAGTTAGATTTTGGTTATAGAATTTACAAACAAAAAATGGAAGTTTTTAAATATACAATACTTAAGTAAAAATAAAAAATTACAATCATAAAATTTCATTTTTAACACTAAAAACGTTTATTTTCATGTATATTTATTTAATTTTGGCGTTTCGACTGCTTTTCGGAATGGTGTTTACAGACACGTTTTCAGCTACTGGAAACTCTAATCGCTTAGTTTGGCCCAGAGGGAGTGACCCTACCTTCGAAGCCTGATATACGGTACCGGGTTCGAGTCCCGGAAGGGGTAGATGTTTGTTAGATAAGTAGGAACATTTTTATCAGGGTTATGTCTATCCTATACCCTTATATACAAAAACAAAAACCATTTTAGTGTTTACTTTAGGATAAGCTTATTGATATGGCTTATTTTTACCTATAATAACGAGCCTAGGCCAAATAAGTTACAGGGTGTTTTTGGGTTGAGTGTGGTGTATATATAGATGATGTAGTTGAAGAATGTTGTGGAGTAATGAAGTTATCATCTATTTGCTTAAATTTCCTAACTATTTGGCATTATATTTATCAAATTTTAGTAGCTTTTATATACGATGAATAAGGTTTAGTTTTAGGTCCATTATTAAGGCTTAGGTTAAGATACAAAAATTATAATCATAAGTATAAGAACCAAATATTTAGTATTTAGTTTTGCAGTATGAAAGTCTCACAAATAAATATTAATAGAAACGCTATAAAAGTGCTATTACATTTAATTATTTAAACTCTGGATTGTATTGCATCTTTTGTCAGGACAAAAATATAAAATTATATTCTATAGTTATTTTTCTTCTTATCAAATTATAAAAATTACAGGTAGTAGCACCGTCAAACTCTACATTTTTTTAGGTGAACACGAATAATCTGTGGTTCCATAGCATTTCTCACTTAACTAGACGGGCCCATATAATTGGGTCCCGCTCGCGCAATTACTTAGGAATGAAAATAAGCATTACCACAGACCGGTCCAACTACTCTAGAGTCACTCTGAGTTAAACAATCTCAAACCTTGAACTATATTCTGACGAAATAATCTTATACATCGGAAGTAATTGATAAAATATATGTATATATACTAGCTATATATAACCTTCATAACGAGTTCGAGAAACAGCCTATTTGCAAGGAATTGTATTATTTTCTACGATTTATTTCTGTTTGCAACTTCTGTTAGAACTAAACTTCTGTTAGGCTAAACATCGTGTATTTTGAAGAAGTTTTTCATATCACAATAAAAATAGCAAGAAATCCGGGATTTTTAGTCTTAAAAGAGATGTAAGTGTAATAATAAGATAATTTGTGTAAATATTAAAAAAATAAAATTCGTTGCTTGCGGAAATTAAGTAGGTAAAATTTTGGTTATTAAAACATTTTAGTCGTAGCTTTTATAAACTCATCGAAGCTTCAAATATTGACTTTCAATATATCGTTAAATTGCCGTCAAAAACTGCGCCTTAAGTTGTATAAGTATGGTAAGTTTTAGCAAATTTTACATACGTTGTTTTATTGTTCTATTGAAAGTACTTCTAAAATACAAGGGAGTAGTGGTTCTAGTTGGTGGCACTTGCACGTGCGAGACAAAGGCAACATGACACTGTTGTGCCAGCCGCAGCTAGCTGTTGCGACATTTTCGGCAAGCTCTTCTTTCTGTAAGTTACAAAATACGCTCTCTCTCTTCTTATCATTTAATCTAAGCTTATATGATAAAAGAATTTTTAAGAAAGATGTTTCCATATTATTATAAACTAGCTTATTTCCGTGATTTCATCTGCGTTAACTTTAGAAAATTACAAGTGAATATGTCCTGTGGGTTTTTTGATATTCCTACAGGAATAATAACGAACTAACTGTGTACCAAATTTTATTAAAAGTTTTAAGCCAAATCCTCCAAAACATACAATATCACATATGTATATGTGATAACTTAATACTAGACAACATCGCTAACATTGATAAAATCAAAGTTAAAGAGCTAATTAATACACTTTTCTAACGGAAGACAATATTTGTTAAAATACGAAAAAGTGTTCCATATACTGCAGAGATAGCACATTAGAGCCGGTGTTTATCTATTATTAAAAAACGTTTCAAAATGATCAGGAAGCTACCGATCAAACTTAGTTGTGTCCATTTTTTATATTTATTACATTCGCAAATCAAACATTTTATTTCCAAAAACTTAAGTATGCATATCAGTTAATAGTACTACATCACCACAGCAATAATTTAAACGCTGTTGAGCACTATTCAAAATTTTAAATTATGATCGACATTTAATATTGTTGGTCCGAGGTATGAGAGTGAGAGCCGAGTGTAGTATCACTTTTACTCGCATTGACATCGATCAGTTTTCAATATCTAAAATAGATTGCATAAACACATAGATGACACATTAACTTGATAAAATGAAGCATTGATACGAACACAATTTGGAGCTGAAACCGAAGTTGCGCGAGCGACCACCGATCCCTGCGGTTTGTGAGGCCGCATACCTAGGGATCATGGGATCGGGAACAACTACTGTTGCATAAATAATATATTTCTTGTGACCACTTATTATTATTTGTAGCTTGGAAGTTAGTTATAATATTTTTCACTTGACATTGAACTTTACTTTGCGTCTTGAGAATCAATAGAGAAGTGATTGTGTACATCTTTATATATATAATTCTTCTGTGAGTGTGTATGTCACTGAACTCCTCCTAAACGGCTGGACCGATTTGAATGATTTTTTTTGTGTGTGTTCAAGGGGATCTGAGAATGGTTTAGATTCACAAATCAGTCCGGCAGATGGCGCTGCAGACGGTATCTAGGTTATTTATCTATACTGCAAAAATAACAGGCAGGACAACGTCTGTCGGGTCCACTAGTATAATATATAGTTCATTATTTATTACTTTAAAATAATTTTATATTTAGACTAGTCACCCCGACAGTCTTTTGTTGTCTGATTATAATGGTCTTATATTGATATGAATATTGCATCGAAAAAGGCACTATTAGGTTTTTCAGAATTTTACATTTTTCTTTTCCCACCTCCTCTTAATTTAACCAAATACCTTCATATTGAGAATGAATATTAAGGCTTTATAAGACAGCAAATTAAAATCTGGCTAAATTAAACTAAGCTGTACTTAGTTAGGTAATCTATTTCCTAAGGCTAATCAAGTGAAAACAAATTGTCCTTTTAAAAAAAATATGTTACTGAATCCCATGCTCCTCTTAAACCGCCAGTAAAAAGGATTTTTTTTTCAAAACGTACGAGAGCGATAAAGCTAGGCTTAATAGGTGATCTATAGTATCCAACATATACCTCATTCAGAATAACCCAGAACAAATTTAAAGTTTACATTAGCTATTAATACTCGTATATATTTTACAATAATAAATGATCATCAACTACTGTGCTCACGTATTAAAATTAGTTTGAAAATACATCAAATTAAATTCATTATTAAGAATATTTTTATCGCTTCTCATAGCAAACTTGGTTCAAATAAATGTGAAGAAGCAGCAAACTATTAAAAATATAATACCTTTTCTTTCATCGATATACCGAGTCTATACTGCCTTGTAAAAAGTTGAGGGAGAGTTTTTTCATCTGCGCACCTGCTCAAAAGTAAAAAAAAAACTACAGGTACTGGTATTATCGCTTTTGGATGCACAGATCGACAGTTATTATTATTCATAGTAATCAACAAAGTTTGAAATATGAGATAGAAACTCGTTGTGCCACATGCTGTGTTTAATATTTGCCCTTCAATAGACACACTATTAGTTTATTAGAAAGAGAAACCTTTTAAATAATATTTTAATACTACTTTAATGAAATTCAGGCTAGGGGATGATCGTTTTCTCATAAATGTTCTACTAGGACAGAGCTGAATTGTTTGTCGATTTTGTAGGTAAAAAAATCCTAAAAAAAAATGGGGTATGGTTCTAATACCTATACACACATGTAGTAATGAAATGATAAAGGTAAAAATATATCGAAACACATTCAACATTTGTGTACATAGTCAGCTATAATTAATTATTAATTAATGTTATGAATAACGATAACAGCATCTCCATTTATTCAACATCTGATGATAATTTTCCCTCCATTTCGCCCCACATTATTTGAACGGAGACAAACAAAATGGCAGCCGAAGGCTTTGAGCCCTTCGTAGCGTAGTTTCCACGTGTAACCGCCTTCGGCGCTAGCAAACGTGCTTCCAGTTTTGTCCGCTTCAAAACGCGACGGCGCTAGCGAGCTCTGTGCGAGCGCAGGAAACAGAAACACTCCCACGTACGATCTCACTGTAAACACAAGTCGATAGTGCCATGCGCTGGTTTTCCGTGAGAAATATTTAACTTTTTACGAAACAATGACTTTTTCAGTGGTAGTGCTTATATATACTGTGTTGTATGCTGTGTAATTAAGTGACTCTAAGGATTTAAGGACCAATAATGACAAAAACTAAGGTGACGAGGAATAGTGCACTCTACCACAGCGCGAAGGTAAGCCTTTATACCTGTAAATATTACTTTAAACACAGTTTTGTAAATAAAACTCATGTTATTTAGAAATATAATTAACTCTTGGTAAAGAATTATTTTTGAAATTCTCTGTAAAGAGCGGATAGCGTGTTATTTATGCAGATTGTGTGTGCAAATTCATATATTGTAAACAGTAGAGTGTACTTTCGTTTCACTTAGCCAAATAAGTGAAAGCCTCAGTACACATTCAGAACAAATCTCTTTATTAACATTGTTTATACGTAAAAAAGATAACAGTACATATCTCATTTCTAGATAACATTCGTATTTATGTGACAAGTTGGTGCTAAATCTCAGTCAGATTAAGATACGATCTAAAACATTTCTCCAGGTTTTCTCTTAGAGTCCACGCGAGGTAATTTGATAGAGTCCGGTTCCCGGAGTTCGTCGTGAATCTCGGACCCTCCTCCCGCACCTCCCGTACCTTCCACGCTTTAATTTAAAATAAACGACTCTTTCCACAGTATACGCAAAGTTACCCTATCTTTTTTGAATTAGTGTCTCTGGTATTCTATAGTCAAATTGGCATTGTATAGTTAATGATTGGACTGTCCTTTTCGTATTTAAATAGTTTTGCACTTGGAAAATCTTTAATTCGTATTTTTTATAAATTTTTCAGCCGAATTGTATGTAATAGAGATAACGTCGGCTACTACTATCTCCGTTATTTTTCCCGTACAAGAAGCAATTAATCTAACAGCTGTTAACTTTATTGTTTCATTACAACATAGTAATTACTTCAACACTATCATAACAATAACGTTGAAAAAGGATGGGAAAAAATACGATAATTACCAACATGCTTTCTCTTTAACTTTGCCTATACTACTATCCCAAGCCGGGAGCAAAAGACATCAACGCACACGAGGAAAGGGGACAGCAATATCTAAATAGTATTCGTAAGAGAGAGAAGAGTGACTATCTATAGTACTTTATTTATAGTCGTATACATAATTACGGACTTGGATTTTGTATAGGCAACAGGTAGTGACTCTGCACGGATGGACGGTTCCCCCTTTTCTAAGGGATGGTCTCCGAACTGCATTTTGACAGTGCATATGTAAAATAAAAAAGCACGTTTAAACTTAGGGTCGTTTCGGACTGTGAGCGCTAATGATGCATAGAATGAAACGACTGTTCAACTCATCCGCAATCAAGAAATTAGAACTTTAATTCTGATTGCTTTTAGGAAATCATTATTTTTTTTCGGTAAACGCCTTGGGCATCAATATCATTAAATAACATTTAGTTAATTTCACGCAAAAGTTATCGTTAGTTAATTAAAACTAATTGATCTTTTTAGAAATAATACCATAATTGCCTTTTTATATTAAAAAAATGCTACGTCTTTTGACCCACCGTGATTACTACGAACTATAATTTATTTATAATGAGAATAGAATGATTATATTAGACACCGCAAAAAATAAATTGGCGAAGAGATTCAGACTTCTTCGAATCGGCCGTACCAGAGATAACCGGTTCTTAAGGCGGTCGCTGATCGCACGAGTACAAGCGGGCACATGTCGGATGTATCACTTTTATTGCAAAATATATTTTACTTCCTGCATATAAGGTGCCTTATGTTTTCGTTTAGGTTCATATTTTAAAACCGATTCTTATTTCATTTTCTTTCAATTTAGGCTTTCATATTTGTCCATGACTTTTGAAATTGTAATCTAGAATAAAAACTGTTTTCTATCAGTTGTTCACAAAAATAATCATCGAAATAAAGCTAATGAAACCTCCTGAAATCAAAATGTAATATGGACATATCAATTAGTCAAGTGAACCGATATCTCCTATTTTTTTTGAAAAAGTGCATTTGGATATTTTTTTAAAACTCCTTGGTTGAATTTTTAATTGTGATTTAGAGCAATATATAGAAATATAATAGTTTTGATTAGTTAGAAAATAGTGCAAAGTAACTTTATATAACTAACAATTTAGAAGAATTTATCAAGTAATATAAGAACAAAAATAAATATCTTCGAAACAACAGGCAATCTTTACAAAAAGTGCAAGTTTTGCAAGCAATCTTTTACTTCAAGCAAACGATCGTCTTCTTTATTCTTTGAAATATTTAAATGCATCGTAATTCTTTGTAAAAGTCGTACGTACAATATACAATAAGCTAGCATGGGAATACAAACTTCTTACAATTTATCACTTATATTTCTTTTTTGTTGCTTGGCTCGTCATTAACAATTTATTGGTATAAGATATAAAATACGTGTGTAAAAAACAACCACGCCTCCGAGCCCTCAGATGGGATTCGAACCCACGACCTTTCGCAATCCGGGCGACTGCTCTGACCGCTGAGCTACCGAGACGCTGGCAAACGTGTCGAATTTTACAAACGTATTCCAACTTCTACTATGAGCTAGTATCGTTCCACCAATGTTGAACGCTAACTACCTTCAACATTGAAAGTAATATTTTTACAAATATTAAACAATCAATTAAGATTGAACCAGCTATAATTATGTTTTTATTTAATTTTTTGCATTCACAATGCAATATTTCTATAAGATATAAAATACGTGTGTAAAAAAAAACAACCACGCCTCCGAGCCCTCAGATGGGATTCGAACCCACGACCTTTCGCAATCCGGGCGACTGCTCTGACCGCTGAGCTACCGAGACGCTGGCAAACGTGTCGAATTTTACAAACGTATTCCAACTTCTACTATGAGCTAGTATCGTTCCACCAATGTTGAACGCTAACTACCTTCAACATTGAAAGTAATATTTTTACAAATATTAAACAATCAATTAAGATGGAACCAGCTATAATTATGTTTTTATTTAATTTTTTGCATTCACAATGCAATATTTCTATAAGATATAAAATACGTGTGTAAAAAACAACCACGCTTCCGAGCCCTCAGATGGGATTCGAACCCACGACCTTTCGCAATCCGGGCGACTGCTCTGACCGCTGAGCTACCGAGACGCTGGCAAACGTGTCGAATTTTACAAACGTATTCCAACTTCTACTATGAGCTAGTATCGTTCCACCAATGTTGAACGCTAACTACCTTCAACATTGAAAGTAATATTTTTACAAATATTAAACAATCAATTAAGATGGAACCAGCTATAATTATGTTTTTATTTAATTTTTTGCATTCACAATGCAATATTTCTATAAGATATAAAATACGTGTGTAAAAAACAACCACGCCTCCGAGCCCTCAGATGGGATTCGAACCCACGACCTTTCGCAATCCGGGCGACTGCTCTGACCGCTGAGCTACCGAGACGCTGGCAAATCTGAGGGCTCGGAGGCGTGGTTGTTTTTTACACACGTATTTTATATCTTATAGAAATATTGCATTGTGAATGCAAAAAAATTAAATAAAAACAATTTATTGGTACTTAAATAAATTAAATAAATCTAGAGTCCGGCCAAAAGAGGCTGAATTTTCTAACATATTTGTACATTTAAATAAAACACTGGCTGAAATATTGTTCAACGTGTACAAATAGATACTCTTAACTTAATTTGTTGGCGTAAAAAACTGGACAAGAAAGATATTTAAGAATAAAAAAATTATCAGTAAACTTTTTCGAAAAATTCAACTCGTGTGGCAACCGGTCGCGAAAAATAGGTCGTAAGAATAACTGAAGCATGCAAATTGGCGGTTGAAACAAAACTACCGAACGTTAAATACTCCGTAAATAGTCTTAAGTGTACGTTTACTCGGTGCCATATATGTCACTCTTAAACTGTAACTGGCTAAACTACAGTGCAGAACTTTCTATAAATTCGAAACTCAAAGTATTTTAAAACTCAAGCCCAAATATTCTGTGTCGACATGATTCTGGTACTTTCTTACTGAACATGCGCCTAATTTCAATACGTATTGTTATAATATCAATAAACGCAATGATTTTTACTACCGCGTACTCAAGATATGGTTCAAATAATACACATTTCAAATTCGTAGTCATATAAAACATAGGTCAATAAATATTTGCAATTTTTCTTTTCAAAAGAAAAATTAAAGTACTAGACTTTATTTTTTCATACGATATTCCATCCATATTTTCTGTCGCATCACGTTGCGATTTCGCATACAATGTCACTTTATACATCTACTTTGAGCGTCGTTACAAAATTTATGACCACACTGGTTAGCTACTTAAACATTATAACGTACATATTAAATAATATTGCGTATTCCAACTAAGCCAGAATATTAACCTTGCACTTAGTTTTGTTCGGTCAGGTAAAACAGAAGTCAAGGGTGCGTGACGCGAGTTCGTAATGTGTCGTTATTGCGTGCAGTGATGGTCTGGTCAAACATACTGATGCGGAAATGAATCGTTGTTTTAAGAGTATTAGTTTTAACTGTTTTCTGTCGATTTCAATTTTAGATTTTTTATTTAAAGCATACTAACAGCGTTTACCTATAAAAGTAAATTTAATCAAACCAAAATAGATTTGTTTTCTATGCTATGTGTATGAAAATAAGTTGTATAACATGAAAACGAATAAAGACTGCAAAGGAAATATGTAAATATTTACACGAACTTATGCGACGAATAAAAATGCACGTATTAAGACCCTTCGCAGTAATGTTGGTACGCTGATGACATGCATTGTTAGTTGCTAATTAGAGCCGCTATTATTGTGTCAGCTCTTAAGGTAATCTATCCTTTTTCTTTACCATGAAAATAGTCTATGCCATTCTACCCATGAAGAAAAGCAGACGAAATTTAATTAAACTTTATTAGCAATGAATGTGGTTTGCGGCGATCTTTGAATTATAACAAACTAGCGACCCGCCCCGGCTTCGCACGGATGCAATGCTCTACTATATTATGCATGTATTATACATATAAACCTCCCTCTTGAATTACTCTATCTATTAAAAAAACCGCATCAAAATACGTTGCGTAGTTTTAAAGATTTAAGCATACATAGGGATATAGGGACAGAGAAAGCGACATTGTTTTATACTATGTAGTGAAGAGACATCATTGATATTTCTAAGGCTACAGATATTACTTTAAAACTGATGTGATAGATATATTATTTCGCTTTGTAAACTTTACCACCTGCCTTCGCCAAGTGAGTCAAACCACCATCAAATCGCATGGGTGTTAACTTTATAAAAAAATATAAGGTGCGTGTGTTTCCGTGGGGGAAGTACCAGCTATATTCCGATTCAAATTCATTTCCTGTCGCCGTTTTGGCCCTCACCTACTAATGCCATCTAGTTGCATCGGTCATTGTCATGAATTGTTGAATTTATACTTTAGGATAAAAGAATTTATCAATAATAAATACAAATTAAAATTTAATACCAATACACGCCCATGACGTTATTCGTTTTTTTTTTTGCATTAGAACGTTTACATTATTTTCGCAATGTAAAGAGTCTACTTATTCCAGCAATAAGTTTATATACCTACATATGTTTATAAGCTACAAGTTAAAATAAAGTAACGCATTAAAATTCTATAATGTTCACATAAAAATAAATATCACGTTCTCTTTAGCTCTGACAAAAACTTAGTAAACCACAACTGTCGAGAATAATATTTAAACAAATTATGTCAGTGATGAAATGTTAACCGACTTGCGTGTTACAAGAAAATTGAAAAGAAAAAGCATATCCCACTGCCTTTTTACTACAGACAAAAAAACAATAGTAAACAGATTACGCGATTAAGGTTAGTATAAATCGTGCGAGTTGTATTTTTCCCACGCAGCGCACTGGCTATCAAATAGTGGTTTTTATTCCATAATAAATTCAATATGTTGGACGCATCACTGCACTCCCTACAAAAACGTGTGGAAACTGACCCCCCCTTGTTTGTAAGCATTACATGATGCAAGAAATGGTAAGATTATAATTGAGTAATATATCGAAGTCAGGCGGTAAGTATTATAAGATGTATTAATTACTTAATTGAAATATTACGTGGTATTACCTGAGCTTATATACATACAATTGCTAATTCTAGTCTATTAGTTTTTAAATTTTGTTTACTCAATATTCATTTTTAATATAAATGAGAATAATAATCATTTGACACACAAATACCTCCAAAACACACATATTGCAAGACCTGATGATATAGTTAGCTCTTTTTGCAAATAATAACAGTAAGATGGAGGTCGGTCCCCCTGCCCGAGTTTCTTTCGCCAGTTCTTTTCCGAACTGGTAGTAGACTCAGTAGTATACAATGTAATAGTAGTGAGAATTTAGTAACTAAATAAAATGTAAAAATAAAACAATTTAATACATATGAAAAAAATTAACAATCATTTGTTTATATTAATTTGCTATTGTCATAAGTTACTGTTTCGTGTTAATGTTAGTTTTTATTATATAGATAACACTATTTTGATACTTTGATCATGTTTTTATCTGTGGAAGAGGATACTTTTGATTATAAGATCTTTAAGGACCCTCTCCTAGTGCAAACTACTAATTAAAGCTAATCTAACTGTGACTAGACAGTTTTAAAGAAACATATATAATTACAAAATATCTAACAATTCAAACAATTAATTTTATGCATATATATGTATCAAATGATACATAGACATGCATAAAATTAATTGTTTGAATTGTATGTATGTCTATCCGTTACCCTAGTATCCATAACACAAGCCTGATGACAATAATTAAATAAATATTTAATACATTCACACCAATTAACCTAGCCCAAAGTAAGCACTTTTAAGGCTTGTGTTATGGATACTAGGGTAACGGATAGACATACATATATCATACATAAATAAGTTATATTCATAGAAATATATACAAACATCCATGACTCAGGTACAAATGCTCGTATTCATCATACAAACATCTGCCACTTCCGGGATTCGAACCCAGGACCGTCGGTGCGAAAGGCAGGATCGCTACCGTTGCACCAAACGGTCGTCAATAATTGATGTGAATGTAGGAACTTTTATTATTATACGCGGATATAGTTTGCCTTCCTTGTGCCTTCTTTTAAAACATTATGAATTGAACTGAAACATCGGAGTTGAAAATAATGTTAATATACTATCTAGCCCCAGAATACGCCATTTTGATACTTTTATTTGATTAAAAAAATAACAGCAACATTAAAACTTATCCCATCTTTAACTATGAATAAATTTACGACTGACTACGCAAACCTAGTTACAAACAATACGTTGTTAGTAAATGTCATCTTCGCGGTATCCCATATCATGCGATTTCATGCGATACAAATCAACAATAGTAATTTCTAAAATCATTCATGTATGTAAATACCTTCGCCAATTCAACGCCATTCAACATTCACAAAATAGTACCGGTTCGAATCTCGAATGGGTTTTTTAATCTTGATATTGTGAGAAATATCTGTGTTGTACGATAATTATAAGACACTGAGATCATCGAGTCGTATAGGTAACATTGTGAATGGACTAGACTGGTTTGTTAGTGGCTTAAATAAATATGCAGCAAAATGTAAATTTTGCTCACCAATTACTTTATTATGTGGCATATGCTAGGCTAGTCTAATAATGCTAGGCTAATAATTATCAATTCTTACATTTTAGTACATCTTCACTTTTTAAGTAGGTGAATTCAATGCTCAAACAATTGTAAATCAAGCGATTGTATGTTTAAATTTTAATCGGGTGAAATTGGCTCTCCGTTGACTTCTTAAGTAAAAATCTATCAAAACATGATAATCGAATTAAAGTGTAAACCGTATCCCTTTCCTTTGTACTTTAAATAAAATACAGCTTTGTACTGCTAAATAAAATCACAATCGCATAGGGAGAGTGAGCGATGGCTGGCGCTACCGTCCCTTTGAACTCGTAGCCTGTGTGAGCACCGTTACTCAAAGCGAGTTCAACGAGCGTGTTTATGGCTAGAGTCCAGTTAAAGCGAAACTATTAGTTATATAATAGTGATATGATAGTGATAGAGAATAATAGTGATACTGTAAAACTAAAAAGTAAATAATTTGAATGCAGCTTTCCAGGAAGTGAAGACGCAGATGATTTTTACCAGCTAACTGCTGTATATTGCAGGTTTTTTATGTTTATTTGACAATAACCTTTATTGTCAAATAAACATATAAAACCTGCAATACAATACAATGCAATACATATGCGATGCACTGACTATCCATTAGTCTTATACAATCTTTTCTTTAAAGATGGTAATTCTCAATTTATAAACGTGTGTATGTTATAAAACTTCAAACTGTCTATGTGTTCCTTCCAATTTAGATTTTCGTCAATCAGGATGCCAAGGTACTTTATACTACTAGTCCTGGACAGAGTGTAGCAATCACAGATTTTAGTGTCTTCGCATGTGTGCACTTTTAAAGTAAAATTGGGGGGTATTTGGGCATTTCTAGATATAGAAAAGGTTATGTATTTAGTTTTCATTAAATTGAATGTCAATAAACTATTGTTCATTAGGTTCATCACATATTGGATAGTGTTTTCAGCTTCTATTTTGGCGGCTTTCCAAGTTTTTCCAGTAAAGATCAGAGCTGTGTCGTCAGCATGTGTAATTATTTTGCAATTTTTCATATTAACGTTACAAATTCCATTAATATAAATAAAAAAAACCACGTCGGACCAAGCACTGAGCCTTGAGGTACGCCATAATTTATCTTCTGTTTGGAACTGTACAAATCATCGATCCTAACCGACTGTAATCTGTCTGTTAAGTAATCTTTAAGTAAATCTAGTGGAAGACCCCTAATGCCAATTTCTTCAAGTTTGCAGAGCATTAAAGGTATTGAAACTGTATCAAATGCCCTCGCCAAATCTAAAAAGACACCCAGGCATTTCTGTTTACTATCCAGACCCCTAACCACGTAATTAACCAGACAATCAATTGCATCGGATGTGGACTTCATTCGCCTGAAGCCGAATTGATTTACAGACAATAAATTGCTTGACTCTAGATAATTGACCAGTCTTAAGTTGATAACCTTTTCCAAGACTTTAGCCAGAGTTGGGAGCAGTGCGATAGGACGATAATTGGCTATATCATTTGTATCACCCTGCTTAAAAATGGGAATAATTACTGATTCCTTTAAAAGTCTGGGAAATACTCCGAAGGAAATGCTCAAGTTACATATGTGTGTAATAGGTCTGGCCAGAAAACCAGCGAATTTCTTTAAAAAAGTTGATGATATGCAGTCCCACCCTGTAGACGTAGAGTTTTTTAACGAACCTATAATTTTACTTATTTCTATTTCATCCGTTTCCAGTAACATAAACGAATCTTTTGGAGTGAAGTTATATTTGTACTGTTTTACCAGCTTACTCTGAGTCGTTTCTAGCTTCTGTAAAACCTGTTCAGCGAGATTCTTTCCTGCATTTACAAAATAACTATTTAAGTGATTGATTGATTCATGAGGGCTCTGCTTTATTTTAAGAAGATTGTCTGCCAACTTTTTGGTTCTATTTAAACAACAAATTCTTTTGATTGTTTTCCACGTTTTCTTGACATCATTTTGATTTTGGTGAAGTTCCGTGATATTATGGTCGTTTTTAAGTTTATGAATTATGTTATTACAATGATTTCTGTAGCGTTTATACGTGATTTGTAAGTTTATGTCATATGGATTTTTTTTTGCTTTTTGATGCAACAAATCTCTAAATCTGACACAACGTAGAAGTCCTGGTGTCATCCAGGGCTTCACGCTATGCTTTCTTTTCGACACCTTAACTTCGTATTTACATTTTGATAAAATCTCATTTAGCGTGTCCAAAAATAATTCAGTAGCAGTATTTACATCGTTGATATTCAAGAAGTCATTCCAGTCATATTGTTGTAATAATGAAGATACCATGGAGTCATTCACTTTTGTGTAACAGAAGTGTGCGTCCTTAACACAGTTACCGGATATAGGAGTCAATTCAAATTCTAAAAATACTGTACTATGATCCGTAATGGAAGATTCGCAAATAAGGGTTAAGATTTTATTATTTGATTTAGCAAAGCAGTGATCGAGGCATCTAGTATCACGAGTAGGTAAAACATGACTTGGTAAGAGCCAGTGGGTTGCAAGGAAATCCATGTATCCATCTGATCTATGGTCTTTATTGCTTATACTAATATCTATGTTAATGTCACCTAACATAACTATGTTAGGAACATGCTTTATGCTATGGATTAAAGTATCTAAAGAGTTCTGAAAGTCTTGAGTGCAGTGTAACGATGGTGATCTATAAACACAAATGAAAGAATAATTGGCTCCGACTCTCACTTCCAAACAGTCAGCATCATCTAATAAGGGTTCAGTCACAGAGACATGCCCTATATCCTGATGAGTATAAATTACAACTCCACTATTTTGGTTTATATGTCTAGAAGTAGTAAAAGAGTTATAGCCTTCCAAATCCGGTATAAGAGTACTGTTCTGCAGCCAGCATTCTGTCAGGACAATAACATCATATTTGAGGCCACTTCTGGCTAAGAAAACCTCAAAGTCACTGAAATTCTTATTTATACTTCGTATATTTTGTACAATAACCTTTAGTGAGGTTTGGAATTCATATCTATATTGCTGAAAAGCGACGTTGATCACCGACGCTGATTTGATCAACATCGGCGGAAATTTCAATTAGATCATTAGCCATTTTCATTATTGTTATTTAAATGATACAAATTGAGAATCAGTTGGTGATCAGAAAGTAAAAAGAAGTCGACCAAAGAGAGACTGGCTGTGTGATCTTGTAAATATAAATATAATAAATAAGCACAACAAAAAGATAAAGTATTAATATAAATTTTCCTACCGCTACTACTTTTTTGGTTCAATAGATGAAAATGGTTACAAAATGGAAAAGGTAAAATCAAACATGCAAAGTAAGTGATAAATGAACGAAATGAGTTACATTTTTGTAGTCATCAAAAATGACTTTCTTTTCTTTGAGCATCGATTTGAGAACACGTTTTCAGCACTAGAGCAGGTTCACCGTCTGTTTTGCGTATCAAGATGCTTCCTCGAGAAGTCCAACAGTACTTATACAGCCCTTCTTTGACAAGGTTACGTGCAGCTCCAAGAATTTTCTTGTTTATTGGCGTTAAAGCCTCTGAAACATATACTGGTAGGCTTTCTCCGTCATATCCGAGATGAGAAGAGTTTAATTTTGAATTTTTGTTTTCTTTGTTAAAAGTCTTTGTTGTTTTTAAAAGAATTTCTTTGTCTTTTGTGTTCTTGAATTCAACAACTATGGGTGAATTCATTTTTCCCTTCCTGTAGCACTGCAGCGTGTCAGTTACGGGTGTGAGTTTTAAACTTGAGTATAGCGTGGTCATCACAGTTTGTAGGTTCTCATTTTCTTGCCTGGGAACATTTCTTATTTCAATGACATTCTTGATGCGATGCTTCTGTAATTCATTTAGTTGAGCTTCAAGTTCATCAATACGATCGATTGCTGCTGCATGTTTAACTTCAAGGGCAAATAATTTTTCATTTAAGTGACCAAGATTTGCCGCGTTGATGTGTAACAACTTCAACATCTCTGCATTTGACTTAAGTATTTGGTCGTTTTGTTTCTTCATATCACCGATTTCGATATTTAGCATATCTTTAAAAGATTTCATGATACTTTCCTTAAGATCTTTTATGTCTTCGTGGTCAGGAGTTTTCCTTTTTCTTATATTCACATTTCTGATCACTTCATTGTCATGTGATTCCAAATTAAGATTCGGTTGAGATGAGTACAACGAAGATTTACCAGAAGTGGGTGTCCGATGCATTATCTTAATTTTTTGCGTATGCTACGCTGAGAAATGAGTGACAGATAACTTGCTTTAGTACGCGATTCCACCGCTTTTGTCGCCGTGTCACCACTGCCATGCGAAATGTTGGACAATATCACTAACAATATTCCCAAAATAATAGAGAAAGAGAAAAAATTAAAGCAGTTGCTATAATTATGTGCGATTAGTTCAATTTAGAATAACTACACTAATTTCACTACATTAATTCCACTACATTCACTATTTGTAAAATAAAAAATTGCTGCACGCGTCTGCTCACGGTCACAGATCGGACGAGAAGATATGTAATATATGTATATATAAACACCCAAGATCAATATCTACCCCCTTTGGGACTCGAACCTAGGACCATCGATGCAAAAGGCAGCATCGCTACCGCGGCCCATTATCAATTCTATATATTCTAATAGTTTTGTAACTAGTTTATATTAAAATATTTTGGTTTTGTTGTTATAATTCATTATAACTAAATTATGAGCATTTTAAGCAATTTAAAAAGAAAGAAAATTCAGGTAATGTAAGTATATTTTAGGTTTATTAAATAATATAATATCAATAAAAATCTGTCGTAACCAATAAAAATTTATAGGAAATTACATTTGCTGCAATAGTAAGAGCTATATAAAAAGATGTAATTATATTAAAGCAATCAGTAGATTGACACCCTGATAGGCTTCCAGACTTTGTTGCAGAGTAGTCTTTTGAGAGCGCACGTGCGCGAGTTGGATATAAATGTATGCTGTAGTGAGAGGGAAATAAACTTTTGCCTGCTGTTTTATATTTACGACTCCTTTGTAGAATTTTACATAACATTTACAGTTAAAAAGAAAATTTGAAATCATCATCATATGATGTTATCTTAATGATATGACCTGCAAAACTTTTACGAATTAGAAATGTATGGATGTTACTCTACAATTTTTGTTTTTTTTAGTTGGTAAGAAACTAAAATTTCGAATGCTTCAAGTTTCAACAAAAACTATGCGAGTACCATCCTACGTCTCAACATTGGCGAACCTAACGACTCCTATGAAACTTGACAAGGATATCCACTAGGTCAAGTTATCAGAGGTATTAAATGTTTCCGTACACGACCGAGATTAATGGCCTTTTTTCAACACCGATTTTTTGACCGACTCAACGTACACAACGATTGTATATGCCGTGCACTTCTCTCTCGACAGCTACCGACAAAGTTTCACAAGATTGTAATCACAGAGACCTTATCTGTTTGCAACTCGTACATTACTGGTTTTGTATTTTATTATTTTATTTAGTGCCACTAAACGCTTAAGTGTATAAGTAAGAAACAAATTAACAATAGACACTTTCGTTCGATGATTTAAATTACCGTTTGCAAGAATGGTATTAAGGTAGTTGACAAAAGAGAATTTGGGCATTTCAAACCACCTGCAAGTATTACAAATAGAGATATCTTATCACACTCTAAAAAGCTTTGTTTTCCTAGTTGTCTCCAAAACCATATCGCCCGACGTCTCGTCCCCGTTTCCATTAGCCGTGGCTATTATTGCCAAGAGTGTACATAAATCGTAAAACCATTTAACGTGTATAGTATTCGAGCAGTGTGAAGTCGCTTTACAAGTTTTTTTCTTACCCAATAGTCCTCCCTTTATTTAGATATTTGTCATACTGCTATAGAGTACAACGAAATCTTCAAAATTCTGTCCGGGTTTGTTAATCAAACATGCGTTTTTATGACCTTTTCTGTTGGATGTCAATATATTCAAAAATAGATCTGTGTTTGTAGTGATATTGACGAATGTACATTATTGTCAAACATTTGATAAGATATGCTAAATTGATTTTCAATACATAATATAACTTAATGTATGAAAACCCATGAAAATAATAATTCACATATTAAATTAGTTACCTTCTATATTAGTAATTTTTAAATGTTTATTAGATATTTGCACTAAATAAAACGCCAATCTGTTTTTTTTTTCAATACACATAAAGAAACATAAGTTGCTGCTTTTATCCTAAAACTAGATGACCCGGCTATGGTAAAGTTAATTGATGACCCGGCCACGCGTTGCTATGGTAATGTTATCTGATGACTTGGCCACGCGTTGCTATGGTAACGTTAATTGATTATAAAAACTGTTATTCTTAGGCTTATGGTAACCATGGTAATTATATATGGTAACAAACCCACAACGTCCTTCTTTTATATAGTAGAGATATACCAAGCTACAATATAATCGTATTGCACATAAAAATCGCCGTATGTCACAAAATTACTAGTCATTAACATTATCTCAATCAAGTAGATTTAATAAAATAAGAAATGCTTACTATACCAAACTACGACCAACGTACTAACGATATTATATTCTAGTAGTTAACTAATGCTGTTCCAGTTAAATTACTGCACACAGAACGTCTAACAGTAATCCTATTACGTGTCTGAGCTGATCGCCGTTTATCTAACTACTGGTTTACAGACTGTCATTAACCCACCGGCGCGATCCTAATCTTTATTGCTTGTAGAACACATATCTATATTTCCTACGACTTCCTAAACTTTTAGATATTCATATATAAGTGACCTGCAATTAAAAGCTTTGATATGTTGCAAATAAAGATTATTTTGCAATAAAGAGAAATTGTGAAGTTAGACTTTTATTGGGCGATGGACGAAAACTCCTACACATCTGTCGTCCTTCCGCTTTCTTCAATTATGTTCGCTTCATAGGCTGCTGTCCGGTACTTTGACAGGTTTCTAGACACTTTGGCATATATATAAGAGAATCCAGGACCACAGTCTGCAAAAAAAGTTGCCAACTCCTGATTTTAAGAATTATATTTCTTACATTCACGCCAATTAGCCCAGCCCAAAGTAAGCACTGTAAATAAGACTTGTGTTTCTTATCTTACCTTTCACTAATACTGTACAAACATATTTTTTATTTTACTTATGTCTTTATCAATATTGTATTGATTTATGTATTACCTTTTTTATCGTTCCAATTTGAAGAGTTTTAGTTTTATTTTTGTACGTTAAGTCAAACTGCCTACTACATATACAATTAGGTACTTTTTCCATCCGAAGGTTTTCTGTTATGGAAGAAATCGCTTTAAGCGATATGATTTTAAAAATTATTGATCTCATTTAATGCCACATTTACATATATTATGTTTTATTATACACTGAAAATGTGGTTATATTAATATCATACATCATAATTAGGCTACTGATATCGTTCAGGAATGAAGAAAAAGGAAGAAGCAGTACGTATATACGATTTATATATCCGTACGTTTTCTTTTTTCTTCATTCCTGAACGATTTCAGTAGCCTAATGATGGACCATATACACAATATCATATAAAGCCCTATTCCTATATAAGTAGTTACAAAAAATATTAAATTGAGCAGCATCATTGTTGTTTACATCTGCCGGGACGAGTATTGAGCACCTGCCCTCCCAAAACAATCGCGAAAAACTTGAATAGCATCGCATTACAAAGACAGGTGGAGCATTGTGATAACCCCACGTTCTCCAAGCAAAACGACTTACGGCAGTGAATATATATGAAGTTATTAAGACATATTTACATAACTAACTCCTATATAAGTGACGTCTTCAAAATGTAAAATATTACAGTGTTAGTGTATACATTTAAAGCAAATAGTTATTGTCAAAAAATGTAAGAGGAACATAATTTTGAAAATAGATATGTTCAACAATTTTGATAAACATAAGGTTTTCACCGCGAGCTAAAATAATTACAATATCTTTAGCTCTTTTTGATATCTATAAGATATAAAATACGTGTGTAAAAAAACAACCACGCCTCCGAGCCCTCAGATGGAGGGCTCGGAGGCGTGGTTGTTTTTTTACACACGTATTTTATATCTTATAGAAATATTGCATTGTGAATGCAAAAAAATTAAATAAAAACATAATCTTTTTGATATGCCTATATTTTTATATTTACCACCGCATTTTATATTCACTTGAAACTATGCAACTCAAAATTACGATAATAAAATCAATTCAAGAAGACAAAAAATAAATAAAGATAATTATTCCCTTATCAACAGTGTAACACTCCGTGTCACGATAGGTACGTTAATTGGCTCGTTACCACACCAGTAAGCAGGCAGACACCCGTCCTCGCTCGTGGCTGTCGTGCGACTACCGCCCTACTTCCCGTGTGCTCGAGACAACGTCATGTTTACTTACTAGATTATATAGATCACAAATACTACATCCCTTCCTTAATGTAAATTTATTAATCAAAAAGCTATTGTTTACATAATCATACTACAAAGTTATACAATCAGTTCATTATTTGCTTTTATTAACCTCCTGTTCAGCAGTGCCTTGCTCTTCTCCTTGAACTTTCCATTCACCTTCCACTTTCTTCAAGTGAATAACATTACGTCTTAGTCTTTGGCCCGTTTCCTCATTTCTTACTATAGCATCTCCGCCGTCCGAGTGTTCTACCACATGCGGTGTCGGTTTAAATGTAGTAGATAGCTTATTTCCTTTTTCCATATCTTTTATATATACTTTATCTCCTTCCATAAGTATTGAATCCTCGGCGTGCCGTTTTCTATCACCATACTCTTTTCCTTTCTGTTGCTCTATTTTATCTTTGTCTCTTACTTCTGAATCATCCATCTTAGTATCCTTGTCAAGTAAAGAAGGGATTTTGTCCCTATTTTGTCTACTGAAGAAAAGTTCTGTAGGCGTCTTTCCTGTTACAGAATGTGGGGTGGAGTTATACATCATTAAGTACTCCCACACACTCTCCTTTAAATCTTCTTTTTGCATATGGCTGATTTTTAATCTTTTTAAAATGTCCCTATTTTGCCTTTCGACCTCACCATTTTGTTGCGGCCAGTAAGGAATAGTATTAAATAGTTTTATATTGCACTGTTGACAATATGCTTTAAATTCATCGCTAACAAATTGCCTACCATTGTCTGCTGTGATTGATGAAGGATATCCGAGACGACTGAATATTTCTTTTAGCAGCTTAATTATTTGAAAACTTGTGGTTGTTTTAGTAAATTTTATTTCTTTGTACCTGCTGTAATAGTCAATGAGTACAAGCAGGTAGTCGTTATTTGGCAGCGGACCTAGTAGATCTACTGCAACATCCACCCAAGGAGCAATGGGAAGATCACGTCGCTTCATGGGTACAGGGTGGCTGGGTAATCCGACAAGAGTACATCCTTTACACGCTTTTACTCTTAATTCAGCGTCCCTGTCAATTCTTGGCCACCAAACCTTAGATCTTAACCGGCTCTTCATTGCCACTATCCCTGGGTGACCTTCGTGTGCAGCATCCAATACACTTTTCCGCAATTCTTTTGGTATTACAATTTTGTTGCCCCTTAGTAATATTTTATCATAAAAACAAAGCTCACTTTCAAAAATTTTATATCCCTTTACCGAATCGTCCCAGTCTTTATTGTATATTCCTTTTTTTACGTTTTTAATTTCTTGATCTTGTCCTGAGCATTCTGAGAGGACATCCATGGGAATGGCACAAGGTCGAGACTGTTCTACTATCTGCTGTACGTAATCTTCAACCTTTCCAGGTGGTATATTCTGATATACACAAAGTCTTGACAGAGGATCCGCAATGTTAAGTTTACCGGGTTTGTATTTAATATTGTATCGAAATGCCTGTAACCGTAAAACCCAACGTTCAACGCGCGCACATGGCTTCGACTTCTGACCAAATAAGAACTCTAACGGCTTATGATCTGTAATCAGATCAAATTCTTTGCCAAACAAAAAAAATCTTAAAATGCTCTACGGCCCAAACCAGTGCCAGTGCTTCCTTTTCTGTTTGGCTATATTTCCGTTCCAGTTCAGTCAAAGTGCGGTTACCATAAGCAATAATTCTCGGTCCTCTGCTATCGTTTTGTATCAGCACACTCCCTAACCCCACAGGACTCGCGTCAGCAATGACCTGTGTTTCATCATTAACGTCATAGTATCCTAATGTTGGTACCTTACTCAGAGCTTGCTTTAGTTTCCGAAATGCTTGGTCCTGCTCATCTTTCCACACATCTTCTATGCTTGTCTTCTTCCCAGACTTTTTTCTTAGTAATTTTTTCAAGGGCTCAGCTATAGTCGAGAGATTGGGCAACCATTTATTTATATAGTTAACCAATCCCAGGAAACTTTGGAGTTCCTCCACTGTCTCGGGCTTTCTAAATTCAACAATACTTGTTACATATTTCTTAAGCGGTTTAATTCCATCTGGTGTCAATTCGTGTCCCAGGAAGCAGATCTTTTGCACTTTGTATACACACTTGCTTTCGTTTAATAAAACGTTATTTTCTTTTAGAACTCTCAGAACTTTAGATAACCTTTCATCATGTCGCTTTTCGTCTTCTCCATACACTAAAATATCATCAATAAAATTAATGACACCTGCCAGTCCTGCCAACATTTTTTCAAGTATTTTTTGAAATAATTCCGGCGCGCATGTAATGCCAAACATAAGTCGTTTATATCTATACAAGCCCTTTGAAGTTATGAATGTCGTCAGATACCTTGAATTAGGATGAATTTCTACCTGATGAAAAGCATTTTTTATGTCCAGTTTAGAAAAGCATTTAGCTTTTTTTATTTTAGGCAAGAAATTATCCATACAAGGCAATGGATGATTTTCCCTCATGGTTGCTGAATTTGCTCGTCTCATATCTACACACAGTCGGATGTCATCATTATCTTTTAAAATGGGTACTACAGGTGAAATCCATCGAGAAGGTCCGTGTACCTCCTCAATGATATCACTGTCAAGGAGCTCTTTTATTTTCTGTTCCACTTTCTTTTCGATGGGAATTGGGATTCTTCGATACGGTTGTGATACAGGATTACATTTTTCATCGACTGGAATCTCAACCAGGACATCCTTGAATTTTGGAAAAGGTTTGGGGGATTCCACAATTTTATTTATTCCAATACCCAATTTAAGAACTCCTAAACGAAGAGCAGTTTCTTTTCCCATTAAATCTCTCGATCCTTTTTGAATTACGTAAACTGTAGTACGTTCTGATTTCTGGTTCACTTTGATGTCAGTTTCGAAAGATCCTTTGATATTCAAAGGTGAGTTACTCCCGTATGCATATAAGGTTTTGTTTGATCCTTTCACTTGATTAATACAGAAAACTTTTTTCTTTTTTAAATCTTCCCATGTTTTTTCAGTGATTAAGTTTAATTTACATCCAGAATCTATAAGCAAATTCAATTTGACTCCACCCATTTCACATTTAATAGTAGCTTCGTCGTCGTCATTCATGTTAAAAATATAATGATCTCCATCAGAAGAATCCTTATCACTATCAACGTTTATTAAGTTTACTTCATTCCGTTTCTTTTTTATTTTAGGATCATCATTCTGTTTGTTCTCAAGTTTTCGCTTTTGAGGTCTTGTCCTACACATTGTACCAAAATGCCCGAGTTTTCCGCAGGCATGACAATTTTTCTTCTTTGCAGGACACTCTTTGTTTGACGCTGTATGCGTATTGTATCCGCATCTACTACATTTGCTTGATCCTGACTTATTTGTCGATTCTTCCTTTTTGTTATTCTCATTTTTGTATTTCTTGTCATCTTTCCTTGAATTATAAATTTTTTGTTGACTTCTAATTGTGTTAACATCATTTGACTTACTTTTATGTCCATACTCTTCTAGCTGATGGCTTACTATTTCTAAAGTATTCGCTTCAATTATGATTTTATCTAATGTAACAGTGTCTCCTAAAGTTAATATTTTTTTCCTTAGTTCTGACGAAGAACATTTTTCCACAATCTGATCAATTATATGCTCATCAGGACTGGTGAATTTACATCTTCCAGCTTGGTTTCTTAATTTAACAACAAATTTTTCAAATCTTTCTCCTTCCTCCTGTTTAATCTGTCGAAATAAATGCCTTTCATAGATTTTATTCTGCTTTGGAAGAAAATAGTCATCAAGCTTTTCAATAACTGTTTTGAAAACTTTTGATTCAGTTGAAACGCTTTCTTCATAAGCGCCGGGTAGATTGTAAACAATCTCTTGAAGTCCTGGCCCTCCTAAAAGGAGCAGTGTCGCTCTCTTTTTTTCTTCTCCTGTAATGCCTGAGGCTTCCAAGTAGATATTGAAAGACCTTTTCCATCGCTCCCATCCTAAAGCAATTGTAGCATTGTCTCCTTCGAGGTCAAACCTTTCTGGAGCTGGCAATAAGTTTGTCATTTTTGGAGTGGGTAGATTTGGGGTGACCTGGAATCAAAGTTGACTTGGTAATCTATATTTATCCCAACACCTACCACGTCGACTATTATCATTACACACGATTTACAATTAATGTAGGTTCGTACTACCAAACACACAACCACGTACGATTTACAATTTATTGTAGGTTCGTACTACCAGACACACACAATCACGTACGATTTACAATTTAATGTAGGTTCGTACTACCAAACACACACACAATCACGCACGATTTACAATTTAATGTAGGTTCGTACTACCTAATACACAGCTGCGTACGATTTACAATTTCATTTGGGTTCGTACTACCCAATGCACATCACCTACCTAGTCAAGCACGGTTTACATTTTCATGTAGGCCCGCACTGACCAACAAACAGCATGTGCTAACACATCTATATCTATTGCAATAAGCACATACAACCTATCAAGTCTAATAAATCACCGGAAGTCATTCCACTATACAAGAACATCAATATTCAAATTACGAAACAATTAATTCATATTCACTAAAAATTCATAATATTAATTGCAACAATTAAAGCAACAAATAGCGAAAAAGTAATCAAAACCCGATCTTAATGAAAAGTATAAACATTCCAATTTGCCCACAACAATGCAACACGACTATAACCTGCTCACTGCATTGCAATGCGGTGAATCATCGGGAACCCATGTGCCCCTCCTAACAAATAGGCCTACGAAGTGCAGTGATAAATAAAGTTATAGATCAAGCCACAGAAACTGGTTGATAAAATATACTATACTAATTAGTAAAATCTGATAGTTAGGTTTCATGAGGCATGATTACAACTTTACAATTACAATTGTTGTAATATTCTTATTATTGTCCTCGGGTACTTTAGCAACACAATCACAAAGTTAATTCCTAAAGATTAAAGGACTGCGGTTCAAAAATTGCTTATCTTACGTGTCCGCGTATTTATTTAACCTTCCTTTCTCGAAGAATTATTTAACGTTTCCTTATTACTTTCTGGTATAACCTATATGAATAATATTTTCAATCTAACACTGACCTTTTATCTCGTCGCCACATGTAACACTCCGTGTCACGATAGGTACGTTAATTGGCTCGTTACCACACCAGTAAGCAGGCAGACACCCGTCCTCGCTCGTGGCTGTCGTGCGACTACCGCCCTACTTCCCGTGTGCTCGAGACAACGTCATGTTTACTTACTAGATTATATAGATCACAAATACTACAAACAGGTTTATATTTTATTAATTATTTAAAAAATAAAACAATTGAGATGCACGTACCGTTGAAATTAATTATAGATCTTATTCATAATTAAATATTTGGGTTATACTAACAGCTAAGTATATAACCAACTCTTAATATTCCAAATAAAACCTGATTAACTTTTGTGTTTGTATATAGCTTTAACGTAATCAAAAAATCTATCTAAATTACATCTTTTGCTGTGAACCAAGAAATTTTAGAAATAAGCTTAAATGGTGCTAAAGATATAGAGATAAATTATAAATCAAGATTTTAAAATTTATGAAAGACGTATTTAATCTAAACAGGAAATCGTAAAGATTATGTTTATGATTTTGCATGTTGTGTCATATTTCTCATGTGAAATGCAATTAAATTTAGTTTGCTATTTTTTATACGTTTCCTGTAGTCATTTGACGCGAACTGGTTATATTCTGCATGTAATGCATACAGGCAATGTTTATTTCATCTAGAAAATAACCAGTTTGCTGTATTACGCCTTATTTTCTTAAAGTTAAACAAAATATTGCATATATGCTGATTTTGTAAAATTACTGAGATATTTAATAATTTAAGAATATGCTGAATTTAATGGTTTTTTTATTGACATAAAAACAATTTCATCTTGAAACCTGCCAATACAATTTCATCTTGAAAATGGGGAGTTTAAAAATAATTTTACTCACAACTAAAGCAAACATTTATTATTAAAAACGAATCCAGAAAACTGTTTAAGTTTTATGCCATATTATGATTTGAATAAAACACTTTTTTACGTATTTTTCGAATAATTTATTTTATACTTAATCCTGACGTTTCGACTCCTTTACAGGAACCGTGATCACAGGTTGTCATATATTTCTACTACCTTCACAATATTTTAATCGGGCACGTTCCTAATTATTGTTATTTTTTTTATAAAAGAAATTGTCTTTTTTATTTTTTTAAAATACCATTTTATGATTGATTTTGCTTGATGGGTTATTAAGTTATTCCAGTGATATTAGCCGGTTTCGCTGTTACTTATTTTAATGAATCAGAGTATAATTAGTTTTCTCACAATGATAAGTTCATATTTTTTAAAAGACTAGTGTAGGCGATATCGTGTAGGAAATGTGTAGGCGTGTGGTGATCTTTATATGAAATGGATATGTTTCTGTGGTTGCGCCTACGAGGCTGTCAACATTATTACTGCATTATAAACTTGATTTTGTAACAACAGATGTCTTTGGGACTGTTACAACTTCGTTATTTTAAAAATAAACATGAATTGAATCATAGAAATAGAGATTGAAATATCATTCAAGTGTGAAAATATGTATATTTTTATCCATGTTTGACGTAGTGTAGAAAAAAAATCATGACAATGGTCTGTAAACTTAGTAGGTAACAGTTTTGAGCTGTAAGTTTTGAGAGTAAATAATTATACTTTATAAATGATATTAAAAAAGGCGCAGTTACAATTTTTCCACAGTTTAATCATGATTTTTCCTACGCCAAATTTGTGACAATAGGAAAAGTGAGGAAAACGTCGTTCAACATTTATTAAAGATTGATCACTCATTGGGTTTGGAACACATGCTGATATAAATAACGGAAGAATTTCCAAAAAAGGAGTTATTAAGCATAACCTATCTATAGCAGTTCCATATGTCGCTATTGGTGTCGTAAGCAATACGCGACAAACGTCGTGTCAGGTGGGATGACATATGGCGATGCAAAAAAATTCTCCTTCGATGTGAGCTGCTTATAGCTTGCTTATTGATTGCTATTACTAAACCAAATACGATTGTAACCATGTGGTTTAATTACTCCTAATCATGGTCCTGCATGGTATTCAGTACAAACATGTATTCACTATACACGCATGCATTATTTCTTTTGACTATTTTCAAGTATGTAAAAGGTTGATTCCATTATGAATAACATTTGATATAACCTAATAAGTTAACCAAAAGCAGTTATAATAATTGTGGCTATTGATAGAATTATCTCATAAAACTTCCAAGACAACACATCACAGATGTTGAATCTATTAGTAGTAAATTTTACTATTTATTTATAGTGTGTTGATGTTAAAAAATGAGATAAGCCTATGAAATATACACCTGCTGATTCGAGCGCAAGCGCAACATTTAAGTTGAAGATAAAAATAGAATTGCATCTGTACACCTGAACTGCTCATTAATATCGATGAATTTATAAATTATCACTAGAACACACACACATGTTCGAAAGATGTCTTAAAATAAAATAAAAAAATTTCGTAGCACACGGGTGAAACTTCTGTGAGTAAGACCTATTCATGTCTGACTTCAGGTTCAAAATAAGGTTCTATTCTACATTAAGCCCTTTTTTGTTTGCACTGGACATAAAATATTTATATTTTTCACTTATACATACTTTGTACAAGAAACTTAATTTTACTATTACCTAATTCAGTACTCCAGCCAGTCTTTTATTGCATTGGATAAAATTATTAAATAAGAAGACTATTTAGTCCATTTATTATCATATTTAAAGTTTATTTCCTGTATTATATTTAATTTCATTCAAATTCAAAGCTTTTTTATTTGGTTTCGTAACTAAAGCATATAAAAAAATATACGAGTATATATTAATAAAAAACAGATATACGGTGAAACCAAAAAAGGGAAACAACTCAGCATTTGTTGCAGCATAGACATCACCTGCAACGCTGGTATTACGTAGCAACCTAGATGCGTGCATGTGCAGACCAAAAGAGACAACAATTGCAAACAAAATATATACCTCTACATAAATAAAAACAGTTCCCATTTTACCTAATCACACATTTTTATCTATTAATTACATATATTGAAAACCACACAACGATCTCAATATATACTAATTATTTAAAAAATGGCAAATTATATTAATAAAAACTATTGTTGAACACAGTTATCTGTCATGTTAAGATTTGGCGACAAAGTAAATATTTTTTAAATTTAAGTTTAAAAGAACAAACTGATAATGTATTGTAGTTTTCATATGGGAAACCAATTGAAAATTATCTTGTGTTTATTTTTGACCTTTAACACTGGACTGCAACAAAGATGCTGTTAAATATTGTGCCAATTAAATATATGGGCTAATTTCGTGTGTCTGCACGCAGGTGCTGTGGCATCTGGACATATTCCGGCGCAGTTTCAGAGAGCTGACCGGGCACGCTTGTCTCGGCCCGTCCTGCATTTTTTGCGCCTTGAAGGTAAGTGCCATATTTAACATCACTCTCTTTTTAATGTAATATTGCTTGGCAGGTGTACTGGCGTACACTACTGTTTATGTTCATAATAACAAGATGTGGTTTTATATGTGTCACCGCTATCATGACTTATAGCAGAAGATAATATTTGATTGCCCTTATGAATATACAAAAGACGTAAATTAAATCAAAATGAAGTTTAAATTTGAACTCCTTTTATTTGGAATAGCAGCGTGTCACTGATTGCCTATCCGCTTATCCTTAGTAAAACAAGCCTAATCTGGATTAATTACTAGATTCTTTATTTTAATAGAAAAATAGTAGAAAAAATTAACTCGGTTCACAAATGAATTCCGGTCCTTTGGAAGTCCGAGTTTGGAAGTTTGAGAGTCCCAATGCTCTCCCAATTGAGCTACCAAACCTTGTGAACGCAATTCGAAATTTTCTAGTACCTTTCCAGTTTTACGCTGCAGACCAGCGTTGTCTCATCAATGAGAGGAACATCTTCTCATATTCGAAAGAATCATTTTTACAAACGTTTGGACAATCGATTAAGATGAAACAACCATTGGAAGAGCATTGGATCAGACTTCCAAAGGTTGCGGGTTCGATTCCCGCCTGAGAATTCATTTGTGGTCCGAGTAAATTTTTTCTACTATTTTTCTATTAAAATAATTTATCTTATAAGAGAGCATATATAGGTAACAGAAATATCAAGACAGCAAAACAACTAATAGAATTTGATTCTAGTTTCATCTTTAGAGAATAATTTTAGTTCTTAAATTTTCTTGTTCACTCATTTTAAATATGTTCCTAAATTGATATCACTAATCAATAAATAAGTCTATTTGTGCAAAAATATAAATATAGTCACTGCGCGTTGAATTCTAAAGCACTAGTAAACAGATTATACTATTAGTAATCGACTTTTTTTAAAATAATACCTACTTGTGCAGTAACTGTTACATACACGGCACGAAGGAGTTAAAATCAAAGAAAATAAAGTTATTCCCTTTGTAGACATTATCTTCCATCAACAACATTATTGTCTATACAAAAAGGAGGGGGAACAATAAACGAAAATTTTGACCACTCACTGTCGAGAAGAGAGAACGTGACCTCGGCTCGGGCGAGAACCACTGACCTTTGCGAACAATAGGCAGGCACTCGACTCAAACCCCAGAACTTAAGCTTTCAACGCGTCATGACTGAGCTTTTGTGGCCCCTTACCAGTGTTTAACAACACTCATCATTAAAGCTCATATTTAAGACGTCAAAACATTTGATTTAAATGCTTCGATGAAATTGGTATATTTTTAGCATCATGTACCGTTCAAATCGTGATAAAATTGCTAAAGACATTCAACTCTCACATCTGTAGATTTGTATTTGAAACTAGTTTATTTCTATATTTTAACCATTAGCTCATATGGAATTCAAAGCTTCAATCAATCTTTTAAAAACATTATCTCATTCTCTTGTTTTTAGTGTGAGTCGTAAGTAAAGTAAGTTAAAATTATTAAGAAAAAAAGAATGGACTGGACTAAGTATATAATTATAGGAGTAGGATACTTTCGCTATAAATCAGCAACGCTGTTATGAATCCCGTGGTCCAACTACACTGCAATAGAACTTGCCTGAAATTACGAAGAAATTATTACTTTATTAAGCCTTTTTCCTAATTACTATAAAAACGAATTCTCTATCTTCCTTTATTCCCGGGCTTTAGGTATTTTTAGCATAATCACCAGGGCAAGTACAGTGTCCGGCAAACATTTGCAAGATTTTTATAGAAGTGATTGCTAGAAGCGTGTTGCAGACTTAAAGTAGCTCCTTTATTACGCGGTGTGGATTCAGGGGCACCGAAGTTCAATCTACCCGACCGACTGGTTCCATGAATAGGACCAGATCCTAGCTTCGTGATTTAATGTACATAAACTAGATGAAGCGACTTTTGTGTTCGTTCTTTTACGGGTCTTTGTCCTTTCACAACGACAATTTTTAATCTCAACGGTTCGATTCAATATTTCCAACCACACTTGTAAAGAAGGAAATGATTATGCTATCACTATTATAAGTCTAATTAAAGTAAAATCAAACTCGATAATCAGGGGACTTGAACTGTCATTGCCATCGTCATAACATAACACAACTTTCTATTCAACTTACTATATACACACACAAATAAACTCAGGCGCACGTGCCTATAAGTAGCGACTGGACCGGTTTGAAGTTGGCGCGTATTTTGACCAATGAGGCTCGTGCGCGAGTTCGTAGAACTCTTGTCCTCGGTTGCCATTGGTCAAGAACTTTTTACTACTTACAACTTACGACGCTGGAAGCTGGCGCCAATTGTGATACTTGCAGTTTTGACATCATAATGTTTATCCTCCTATGTTACCGAGATCATTACATCATCGAGATGATTTTTGTAAAAATATAAGTATTATTGCAACCAGGAAAATTCTTAGGTGGCCGTTTTAATATTTAATGACTAAAAACGAAACCTTTATCAAAAGAGGATATTGCAGAATTTCATTTAAAAGTTTAAAAGTTATTAATCCCACTATGTTTCCCAAGCCAATATCCGCTCGCCCACTAAAGTTTTACGACGAAAAGTCATGGCTCAAATTAAAAAAATCGTGATGAAATCATAAATAGGTAGCTATAGACTTATTATAGATGAATTTTAACGGCAGATGTAATTTATTGTCACCTAATACGTAATAGCGTATGTTGAATTATTGATAAATCTTAATATATTTAAATTACGTGTCACGTTGTTTGTCCGCGATGGACTCCTAAACTACTTAACCGATTTTGATCAAACTTCGTAACTATCTGTTATTTGATCTAACTTAAAAGATAGGATAGGTTTGATTTTAATTTATAAAAAGAAATATTGCAAATTATAATAACTGCCCGGGTCGGCTAGTTTTATTATAAAATGATTTCTAAATATATAGGTATGCCTCTTATTTCCATGTTAATCATTGTAAAAAAAATTAACACCGGTTATTATTTGTGTATGTAATATATGAGTTGCATTGGCTTAAAATATACGATATTACTGACGGACACGATGTAGCATATGGTTTGTTTAAAGCGAGCGTTTCATTCATCTACAATCGAATAAATTAATTCCTTCAAATATCACTGAAATAAAATTGTAATATTTAGTTTCTGTTTCGTAGTCAAATACGGTACAACAAAAATAACAGGGCAAGTCGCATTCGATTCGTCTCTTGGGTGCACTGTTCTACCATTGAAAATTCAATTTGTTTTGCGACGCCACAAAGGCGCATCGAAACGTCATAGCGACAACATAATAGCCAATTAAAGTAAGACTATTAAATCCTACTCACTATTCTCAAAGGAAGGCCTTTGTAAATTGGTTCAATTTTCTGGAACAGAGTGCGTAAATTAAGATAAACTTAAAAAGAGATGGCATTTTATTTACAATTTAATTGAAATTGATGAGTCAGATATTATGGCCGTAACAGTATTTTTATCGCTTGTATATACTTACGTAAAAGTTACGCAATTAATTGGTTTAATGTATCTTTCGATGGCATTAGACATTTTGAAGGAGTTGCTCAAGAGTAATGATGATAAAATAAATAAGCTTTTAAACTTATTTTGCCTAAAGCGGTGTCTGAAATACTTTGTTTTGTTATTGTTATTTCCTTTTAAATATGTTAAGGACACAGAAATCTACCATATAGTCCATCATTATTCTAAATAAGCTATGTGCTCTTTGGAAGGAAGGACACTGACAATAATTAACACTAATATATAAGAAAAATTATATTTAATAAAGACTATCGTTTGGTGCACAGTAGCGATCCTACCTTTCGCGCCAACGGTCCTGGGTTCGAATCCCGAAAGGGGCAGATGTTTGTATGATGAATACGAGCATTTGTACCTGAGTCATGGATATTTATATATATTTCTATGAATATTACAAATCTATGTATCGTATATGTATGTCTATCCGTTACCCTAGTATCCATAACACAAGCCTTAAGGTAGGGTGCGTTGTTGAACAGTGAACCAACCTTTTTTCTAAGTCATATAACTTGTTAGAAATTAAAGTTAAGAATTTCGTTTTGGTGTCATGGTTTAGGAAATTTTATACAGTTTCTCATATTCAGGTTACAGAAAGCCAGAGAAACGAATAAAGACCGTAAATAAAGTTTAAAAAAATAAAAAAATTGGCTCACTGTGTACTATAGGTAGTATACATTGAACCACCTGTATTTCAACAGTGAACCACAATTCCATTACCATTAAAAATCCTTATTTGTGAAAAAACACTCAAACAAAAACCATAAAATTTTTGATAATCGTCTTTTATTTTTGTTGTACAAAATACAAAAAAAAATATTACTTCTGTTAACAAAAAATAAATTGGTTTTCAGTGCTTTCTCTATGGTAGTAATAATAATAAAATCTTCATTTAATTACCTACCAGTTGAAGCAAGAACTGGGTAAACAAAAAATAAACATAACATATCAATCACAATTCAAATAATAAAGGTTTCGTATAGTTTTCTTCACAGCAATTAACTTCTTAATAACGCTAAGTTATCATATAAACCTCTGGATAAAATTAAAAATCAGCCTTTCTCAAATAGTATAATTAACAGTCTTCATTAATTTACCGACTAATTAAAGAATCACGTAAAAAATAAATCAAAATGCGTCAAAGTTAATATTTACGCCATATTTAGTAAAGATAAGTTTATATTGAAGGAATATTTAATCAGACGTTTTGTACCTGACACACAAGGAGGAGTGAGAATCATTTTAATGTCACTGAGTTTAACATTAGCCATATCGGGTTCTAGAGAAAACATAAAGGTTTTATTTAGACGATCTTTTAATTTTAGGTACGATACGCAATATTCATCGTCAGCTTCTATTTCCAGAATCTTCGCAACGTAATAAACAGCCCGTTTTTTAGATTGCAGCAAGACTAGGATGTATTCGTTAATCATTGGCTTACGCTGTAAATCGGGAAAATCTTCATCAATAATTTCATATCCTTGGTCATCTTCCTCATCCGATTCTAGGTCCGTTTCACTTTCAAGAATTATATCTTCACCTTCACTGGTTTCACTGTCTTCATCTGGTATAACTATTTTTTTATTGTTTTTCTTATATGGTGTCTTTCTGATTTTACTTGTTGATGGAAGCATTTTATTTCCACAGTCTTGTAGAACTTTTCTTTTATGCTGACCTTTTCTATTAATTGCTGCAGTACGTTCCTCAGCTATTCTTTCCTTTTCGGGAGTGTCCGTTGCTATCATGCTTTTACCCAATTTTCTACTTTTCCGTTTGTTAGAACGAGGACCAGCCTTTAGCAGAGGACGGAACGTTAGTGGAGTGATGATATGCTCTTTTGATTGATGAATTTCACCTTTGCATTCTTCATCTGGTTGCTTTGTCGGTGTCACGTTTTGGTAGTAATTGTGATGTTCTTCTGATAATATAGATGGACTTTCTCGATCAGGGGTAATAGCGTGATAAAAACTGGAACGACATGTCTCTAGATGAGTCGAATGGGGTTGCTGATTATTTTTGTCTAGATTTGCAGAAGTTTCAGCATTAGGGGATTTCTGTAACACTACGGGGCGATCTGTCACGCTACTTGGCATGAAATCGTCATCGGAGAATATGTCCTTATTATAGGGAAAAATCCCACATTTAGCGAAAGCTGCCGATATATTTAATGGAGTCATAGATCTGGGATAGGCATGACCAATAAATCTTGCTATTTCGTAGATTGTAACTGGTCTTCCTGGGTTTAGCAGCATCCATGACTCAAGTGCGGAATAATAATATGTCTTTAAAGGGCCCATCAAACCTACATCTAAGGGTTGTAATTTGTTAGTAGTGTGAGGATGAAAGGTAAGAACAACAACACCCGATTGTTTCGCTAAGTCTAGAGCCTCAATTGACAAATGTGACTCATGATTATCCATTATAAGCAGAGATGGATTTTCCGGTGTCGTGCTTGAACACTTAATGAAATGTTTCATTACCTCCACGAATAAGACACTAGTCATCCAACCTGAAGGACTCGCAAGACCTAAACTACCTGGAGGTGCACCGTGCATCATTAAGTTTTTAAAGTTTTTCCGAGGATATATTAAAGCAGGGGGCAGGGCATGACCTGTGGCACTAACGATACAGCATGTAGTGACAAGAGTACCTTTTTCTCCACTTGTCACTTTACCTACTTTGGATCCTGTTGGAGCCACAACTCTCTGTGGTTTCTGGACGGTTGTTGTGCCGGTTTCGTCAAGATTAAATATTCGAGTTCCATCCACGAATCTAGGCTCCCGTTTTAGCAATTCCTCCAAATTATTAAAAAATATTGTCACAGCTTCCCGGTTGAATGAGGTAGCTCGTGCGAGACTCACAGTTTCTGGTTTCTTTACTGAAATATCAGGAGGTCTTTTTTAAAGAAACGAAACCATTCCAAACCTGACATTTTATCCCTTTCCCATGAGCTTGGCATTTTAATGTCATTAACCTTTGCCATTTCGTAGGCCACCTTCCTACATTCTTTGATGGTCAAACCGTAGAACATTAGTGCACAGTCTTTGTAGTATTTTAATAATATTTGTTCGTGTTCTTCAGTAAACACTTTATTAATATCATACCTCGGTTCGAGTGATATATTATCACCATGTTCACGTTTTTTTTTAACGTAACGGCGCAATGTAGGGTAGGGAATTTTACTGGTTTTTGCCGCCGTCCTAATGGAGCTACCATTTTCTATCATTAGTAATGCTGACATCATATCGTCTTTTTTGTGTTTTCCAATTTTTCTTTCCTTATTTTTTGGCCTTGGCATCCTAAAACAATCAAAAATATTATTGATTTTCAGCATAACACTATCATTGAACAGTGAACCAGGATCGTAAGGTACACAGTGAACCGGTTCACTGTGTACTATGCGAACCTGGTTCACTGTTCAATACACACACTATTCCACTTATAATATTTAAAAAAATAGGTTGTAGGCTAAATTGTCACAAAGCAATATGCTCATAAAACGTCTAAAACTACAACAATATCGACACCATAAAGCTTTTGGTGGTACAATTAATAACAAAATATATAAAAATCGAGATACTTACGTAAGAATTATATCTTTTTTTGGCGAGAAACAAACAAACCGCTTTCACACGTCACGCTCAAGCCGCGGCCACCGGCTAACTACGGGAGAGGGGAAGGGTGCCTACGAGAGAAGTTTTAACACGATCGGTCGAATTGGCAACCTCGCAGTTTTTTCAATATGGCGGTGGTTCAATGTTCCTGGTTGGTTCACTGTTCAACAACCGACCCTACTTACTTTGGGCTAGGCTAATTGGTTTGATTCTGAAGAAATATTATTATTATTTTTATAAGTAACATGATTTTATTAATCATATAAATGTTTTAAGTATTTATACATACAAATGTGAAGTATGTTTGACAAAAAATGGTATATTACCGGACCAGTGCGGTTGATAAAATTAAATAATGGTACGTACAGCAACTTTCAAGCAAGCGATAATAGAGAATATATTATGAATTTTATTGCCTAATTCGGTATTAAAAGGCACTTTGATTACGTCACGATTAAATATAAAGTATGCGCAAGTATAAAAAAGCAGTTTTATTCAAATGTGTAATGTGTGAGTAGTATAAGAACTAAATATTATTCAAAAATATGTTAGCATATTTTGAAATGTTTCTATATTAAACATCTAATAGTACTAAGCGGAAAAAAATTGTTCCACGGAACACCCACACACTGCGATGACGTATATAGTCCGATTTGTCCGCGTGCTTTAAATAGGATCACTAAGTATAGGTTTTATTATATTTAGACAATGTTCACTGTCCTTAGAAGTGATATCTGGACATCTAGCTGAGTAAGGCACGTTCGTTGAAGTATGTCGCGGTTTTACGTGCCTTAAAGTGGGCCAGCCAATTACGGAGCTACTTTATAATAAAGTAAGAAGTTTTAGGACTTACTGATGTATCATTGATATTTTGCAATATGTACTTTCTTCTTAGTAGGTTTGACAAACTTTTTATTGTAATATAACAATTGTACATTATAATAAATTATACACACTGTATAAATTATACTTAATCTAACGTACATGTAATCATTGTACAATATGCAATCTCAAGTTGATTTTTTTATTTTATTGGTTTACCAGCAATTATTACATTAAATAAAAAACAAACAAATATTAAGGAACTAAGTGCGATCATATGTTCTTGCCATATACCAAATTTTATATGATTCTACTAAAGACCGCGACATACGTAGGAACGAAGTGTACAATTAATAACAGGTAAACACCACATGCAATTAAATTAAACAAAAATATCTTACAATTGCAATACAAATATAAATATAGAAAAAACAAATACTCCACATAAATAGAAAAAGGAAAACAATATTATCAAAAATAACATCATATTAAAAAAAAAAAAAAAACTTGATTGATATATATAAATCAGGGTCAGAAAAAAAATTGATGGAAATTGTTGTGTCCTTTAGTATTATAAATTGTAATGGTGACCTAGAGAATCCCATTAAGCACAGGCTTTTTATTTTAAAAACAATAAAACTAATTGCCCTCCTATTATCGCTACGTCCGCAACAAAGACGAAACTATCGATAATTCGTTTTATAACGTCCTTTTTGATCTTTAATCGTCGCTTAAATCGATTTATTAGACCGTAGATGATGTACATGGAATTGAATCACGCGAAACGTGCACAGCATCCTTTATATCAGGATCGAGATGATTTTGAGTACACACACGTATAAAAGTATTCACGCGTAGATTTCAATTCAACTGTAAATTCAATTTGTTTTATTTTGAGTAACTTATTGATTCAGTACCGGATTTATAAGCTGAACTGACCCACCATATCTACCATAGATCCGATTTACTTCCGAGATGTGTTCCGAAGCGGCAACCACAGTTAAAGCAACGGTAGGTGCAGAACGATCGCTTGCATCGTAAAATTACACGCATGCAAAAAATAGAAACAAGAAAATATATTAATTCCATTTCATTTTTGAGCTAGACTATTTTGAAATAATTATTACCAAATTTTTTTGCAATTGAAACATCTGTCAATCATGTACAGCCTCCCATTTTCCGATAGCTTCTTTAATAGATCAGATTATAACTGTTGTATCGTCAAGCATTGGTGTGCTTGTGGGCGACTGTACGACGGGTTGGCAGACCGACTCGTGCGCAGCTGCAGGACCGGTTTCTTGCACGCTGCGTCACTCTGACGACTACCACAAGATACGCATAAATAGAGCCTTAGCCTTCCACCATCTTGTATTCTCAAAAGTTGACATAGTAGGGAAACAAACAAATATTTTAAAATTGTTTCCTTCTAAATTAATAATAATTTGTTTGATATATTTACTTCTTGTTAAATGGCGTGACAGCACGGCGATATAGCTTGATATCGATATTATGATTCAATTATGAAATAAGTTAACTTTAATTATAATTTCCATGATGAAAATCGGCGAATATTGTTGCCCGTGGTAAAACGATCTTCGTTACTGGCAATACTTACGATAAACAAAAGATTGCTGCCTACTAGAGTTCTCTGTGTTATTGACATTTGAAAAAAAAAATGATAAAGAGTGAAGTGACAGGGATAAAAGAAAATAAATGAATACTAAATTAATGATTAATATTATTATGTACACTTGTTTTCGAATCAATTATAAAGGTAACCTGTAAATAAATCTCTGATCTATACCCAATCGGTTATGTTGGGGCCCATTCTTCTTGTGGTGTTTTTGTCCATAGGGGAGCCTTGTGGTCTAGAAGTTCAAACATTGATAAGCTTTTGATTATGAAACTAGTATAACACAACTACCTATATTATAACTCCAAAGCACTATCGAAATTCCCATGCCAGCGTTTACACAGGGTGTCATAACATGGCTTAAAAAATAAGGTAATTTTCACATTTACTTGCTATGGATTTTTGGAGGCATCTATGTCTTTTCTTTTATTTTATTTAGAATGGGTTCGCTCTTGATCGTATTTCGTATTCATTCAAGTGTTTTGTGTCAATCTTAAACTGGAACTACGGATACTTAGTTCATAAAAGCCAGAAATAAAATAATATTTATGGTCTCTACTATTGTGTTAAGGTTGCAATATTAGAATTATACCTGCTCTATGAATTGTGCATCCTGTGCTTTGTATAATACGATATTGGCGAAACAAAAGATACTGACAGTGTTCGCGTTTACGACCGTTCATAGAATTGGAGCCATTGTTTTGGGCGTAAGATTACAATGAGGTAAACGAAAAATACAAGATCGGATTCAGAGAAACTTAACGGAAAAATAGTGATGATTTCGCAGTTCAACATTTATTCGAAAATTGTATTCCAAGAATGAGATAATATAATTTTCATTCTATAATAACTGAAGTTTTTAGCTTAGAATTATATTTAAAGCAAATTAAGAATTGGTAAATTTTCTGAAGGAAAAATATTATATTAGGTTTTTAAATATATTTTACACTGAATTCCTATTGTTTCTTGAAAATTTGCCTTTCCAGCAAAAGTTAATATTTTTCTTTTTCGATATTGTTCTGAATGAGACTAAACGTGTTCTGCAGTGTAAAAACATTTACACTTAAGAAAATAGAAAATCAACGCAAGAAATAGCGACTGCCAAAAGCGATTTCTTTATCTACTATCTTACATATCTTATGATCCAATGCAAATGCAGACAGTGATCAAAATGGGGTTAAAATAGACCACTTTAGCGACGTCTCATTCCAACCATATGACCAGCTTACATTTAAATCGCGTACACGTCATCGCCATCTATCCCACTTCACTCCCACCGCTGAACAAACAACGTTTCGCCCACAGTCTCAATTAGACGACAACATTTAGAATCAGATTATAATTTTAGGTAGCACGCGTGGGTAGGAAAGGGTGTTTAGATTACCATATAAATTTTACTTGATAAAAAAGTTCGTTGTAGGTTATAATTATAGGCTTTTCATGAAGCAGTTTCTGTAATCGTAAACTTACATACTTATGATATTTCACTAATAAATCTATATAGTTGACAGATTAAAATGTTACAGTTGACCATTATCCTTGATGACCTATATAAAGAAAAGGAATAATATTTCAAATTCGAGATAAAACTTATTATACTTTTGACAGTTGACACCTAAATAGAGGGTATAAAGTTGCTATTGCAATGTCAAGCTAAACATAAGGAAACAAACGCAACCTAAGTACTTAGCAATAAGGAAGTGACACCTGTCAAAAGTATCATCCTACATTGGACAAAGTATAGTTATCATTCTAAACAGACAAATTCAATCATATTGGAAAGTCCTGTAGTCTCTAACATGACAATTATTAAACATGAGTTTTATTTATTTGACGCTTCATAGATGGAAAATATTGCCTAAGTTTTTTGTTGTTGTGTTTAGTCACGTTAATAATGAAGGTAAAAATTTCAATTATACATACCAACGTAAAAATGTTGTTGAAACAGTGACTTGTTCCTCATACGTATCCTATTAAACGATATCTGGTCAATATCTACACTCTGATCGTAAGAATCTCTTTGAGTACATAAGCAAACTGAGTTTCATGTTGTATAATACCAACCTCTCTCTATCTTTGAAATCTATCCATAATATTAATCAATCTTAGTTGTTGTAAAACTTTTTCTGTCTAAAGGAAATTTATAAATATGAATAAATAACATTCATTTAATTTGATTTACAGTGTCATTAAGTGTTCTGGATAAAACTTTGATACTGTCAGGTTATAAGTGTAGGAAGCGTGTGGGTGAAACTTCTGACTCGGTATAACCGTAATTTTAATTGCCCATTTTTTTGTACGTCTCGATTTACGTTAAGAACAGTAAAATTTTTATAGCTAGAATTTAAGGATAAAGCTCTTCTATTTTTACTGAAAATAAGTTTATATTACACTTTGTTTCTTACGTTTTAAATTCGAGCATTATTAGTTTTCAGATTTAATAAAACATAAAATAAATATGTTTGTTTTTTAAACTAACAATGAATATTCCTAAAATATAATATTCCTAACTCCAAACTGTTCTGTAATTTATTGCCATTTGTGAGACTTATAACTGCAGAATAATTTTAATACCATCGACCAAAGAACAAAGACAATATTAGTATTCAAGCAAAGCGTACACCGTTTTCAAATGCGTCGCAAATTCGCTTTATCCATACTTCTTTTTTATTTTATAGTAAACTAGCTGACCCAGCCACGCGTTGCTGTGTTATAAATTAAAATAAAACCTATCCTATCTTTTAAGTTAGATCAAATAACAAATAGTTTCGAAGTTTGATCAAAATCGGTTAAGTAGTTTAGGAGTCCATCGCGGACAAACAACGTGACACGTAATTTATATACACTCGAGAGCAATGAATCCGGGTCACTTAAAGAATCCTAAAAATCTCGGAAACTAAAAATGCTAGGTTAATGCAATAAATTGTATTTAATAGACAATGTAATACTCCTTAAATGAAGGTATTAAAACTTCTTAGTTATTGTAAAGTTATATCATAAAAAAATCAAATTTGAAAAAGGGCCACTTTCGAAGATGGAACTACGAAATTACAGCATTTGGTTTTGCTTTTGTTTGTAATCTGTCATTTATGTGGGTACATAAACCATGTTGATAGTGCTCTATATTCATTATTCAAGCTGAAATTATGTCGCTTACGCCTGAAGAATGCACCAGAATACTTACAATGCTGGAAACCGGCCGGAGTCAGCGCGATACATCCAGGACTGTCGGTGTGTCGCTGTCAACAGTACAAAGAGTTCTCCGACGTTACGAAGAAACTGGTTCTAACTTACGCAGACCAGGAACGGGCAGAACCAGGTGTACCACAGCACGAGAAGACCGATACTTGGTGAACACCATGCTTCGAAATCGCTTTCTCACAGGAACTGAACTCACCAATCAGTTTCGACGCCTCGGAGGAAGTAACCCAAGTGCATGGACAGTAAGACGTCGGCTTGCTGAATCTAACTTAAAACCCCTTAGACCTGCAAACGGCCCTAAACTGGAGCGTGGGCATCGTATTTCAAGACTAAGATATGCCCAGAGCCACGTAAATTGGAGTATTGAAGATTGGTCAAAAGTTATGTTCTCCGACGAATCAAAATTTATGCTCTACAAGCACGATGGAAGACACAGAGTGTATCGAAGACCAGGAGAAAGATTCAAGCAAGCATGCATCGAGGAAAAAGTAGCCTACGGTGGTGGGTCTGTACTTGTGTGGGCCGGAATTTCTTCTGAAAGTCGCACAGAGCTGGTGATCATAGAAAACGGCTCTTTAACTAGCGTAAGATATGTGGAAGAAATCCTCAATGATCACGTTGGTCCATTTATGGTCAATTTAGGTGAGGATGCTATATTTATGCATGACAATGCCCGACCTCATACAGGTAGGATTGTGAATGACTACCTTCAAGAGATGAACATTACTCGTATGGAGTGGCCAGCGCGCAGCCTGGATATCAACCCGATCGAGCATGCTTGGGACGAGCTAGGCAGATGCGTAAAACAACGAAACCCTCCCCCAATCACGCTTCGTGAGCTCAAAATTGCTCTCACAGAGGAATGGGAGAATATTCCCCAAAATCGTATAAGGAACTTGGTGTACAGCATGCCAAACCGCGTAAACGCAGTAATGGAAGCACGAGGAGGCAATACGAAGTATTAAAATTCAAGAAAATCGTAATAAAGTTCAAACATTTCATGTTTCCTATTTTTGTTTTAAGGAGAGATCAGCAGTTTTTTTCTTTATGTAATTTTGTGTTAATAAAATATATGGTGACTCATATTTTTTTTACTTTCATTTAAGGAGTATTACATTGTCTATTAAATACAATTTATTGCATTAACCTATCATTTTTAGTTTCCGAGATTTTTAACATTCTTTAAGTGACCCGGATTCATTGCTCTCGAGTGTATATCAAGATAGGTATGCGCTTGACCACTATCTCCCCTGATGGTAAACGACGATGCGACGCGATCTAGGATGTGACGCGCTTGCCTAGAAAATATCTATTTACTAGTGACATAAAGACCCCTAAATTGTATTTGTCAGAAAACACAGATTCAGACAAAGGGTTCCACTCCTTAGCGGTACGTATCACAAAATTGGAACTAAAACAATAAGTGCGACTCTTTGGTATATCTACCATATATATATAAAAGCCATGAAGATAGGTACGTACAATTTGTGGGTAATTGTCAACCGCAACAATGCAAAATGCGCTCACGCCGCACGTCGGACGGTGCACCACGCCACACCACGCACATGTCATCCACATCTGACACACGTTGTGGTCATGACTGTCAAAATCGCTTTTCAAACTAAGTAAATACGAGTACTTTAATCTCTTTTTACTTAAGCTTTTACTTCATATATTGTGTGTACTAACATTGGTACATAATAATATGTGCGAATATATAACGCAGAGAAAATGTGACCCTTCACGTTTTGTTAACGTTTGATTTTACTACCCATCTATTTTTCATACCGTGCGCTATATATGAAACGATTCTGAAGGTGTTAAACACAAATAAACTCGAAAAAATCAAATAAATATATAAATTTAAACAACGTTACTGTCTGTCAACTATTGTTTTTTATATATTACGTATCAAATGAGTGTGATATTGTAAGTAATTTAAAATATACGCTTAGCAATATAGCTGTTTACAAACAAATAGTCCTAAGATTTTTCCGGTTATAGTAACGGTTCATCAGAAATGCTGAGAAAATATTTAATGAGAAACGGTCAAAAGTGATCGGCGCGGTTGTATGAAACAATGAATGTGGTTACGCCAGAGTTTACAACCTTCAACCTAAGCGACTGGTTACTGTAGTATTAAGAATCCCAACTCCCCAAGAGGTAGCAAAAAAACTTAATACAACAATGAAAAATCATCTCTAACACCATGATTTAAGTGTCAAATTTGCAGAGTAGTATACCTGTCTAGTAGAATACTGCACACATGGATGTGCAATGGTAATGGGAAAAGTGTTATCGGTCGTAATTACTACGATTGGTCTCGGATTACTGGTTTGCCTCGCGCTAAATATTTGATTTGTTCTTGGCTCAATGACGAAGATGCCTCATGCTTGGAGTACTAAAATAAAGGCCAAAATAAAGGCCATATGTTTTAAAATTTAAAACATCTAATTTTTTTTCTGGGCACTTGATTTCAGTAAATTGATTCCATTTTCTTTAATATTTCGATTAAATAATTAAACAATATGGTATCACATTTTTATAGCAAAGAAAAAGCCTGTCTCGATTAGGGTTCGAATCTATTTCTTTAAAACCGAGCTAGACGCCAATGACCAATGGAGTACCAAGGCTCTCACCAATTCTAGATGATTAATCAACACCATTTCCTTACCTTATCATTTTTTTATATATTTTTTTGCAATTATCAACGCTTAGCATTTCCAAGTATGTAAACGAGTAAATAATTAAAAATGTTAATAAAGAAAAACGTATTGCACATTTTGTGATATTATGTTAATTACTAGCGGCCCCTCCCGGCTTCGCACGGGTGGACAAAATTATTTAAATTTTTTCTATTATTAAATATAGCGCCATCTAGCGTCCGGTACACAAAACACTTGCGGTTAACGCGTTGCTATGGTAACGTTATTGATACAATGGAAAAAGAGCGGAGAGACAAACACACAAACCACTTTGATCTTAGATTATAGATTTATGTTTTCATTATTTATATGCAAACACACTTTCAAAATAAATTCATATAAATACAATACGGCAATGATATATTATTAGCTTAAATAATATGAGGTGGCATTAAAGCTAGTTATAATAATCTATCAACCTGTCACTGTACCAGTGTTAATTACCAAGTTTGAGAGTATTCAGGTTTGGTAGGTGTTTCGACGACTAAACAGGTTGCAGAAACAAGTGTTCAGACGAGTGATGGTAAAAGTATGCTAATGTGTGTCTTATTACAATGGCCACTAGTTTATAAGTAAACTGAAATGTCGAGGTAGGGGAAACTGGCACGCGGCACAAATATGAAATAGCCATGTGCAGTGAGAGTGCTTGAGTTATCGCTGATATTGAAGTGACGGCAAAATGGATTTGCAATTGCTCCAATCGAAATCAATTTGTCACAATCGTGAGAGAATCTTTTGAATTTTATATCAGTAAGAAAAATTCAACCGCTGACTACTTAAACAATAATGTTAGTTCGATATCAAAACGCATGTATTAGGGGTTAAAGTATGAAATTGCCGATTTGTACTGAAAATCTATATTGTTTATTTTTTAAATTTTTAACAAATTTATTTAATCAAAATAGTTGCCATTATTATCTATACATTGCTGCCATCTAATGGGAAGGTCATTAATGCCTTTGCGATAGAATTCCGACGATCTAGACTGCACAAACTGTGTGAAAGCATTTTGTACTGCCTCCTGGGAAGAAAACTTCTTGTCACGTAGATAATTGTCCAAATCACGAAAAAAATGGTAGTCCGTTGGAGCAAGGTCTGGTGAATACGGAGGATGACGAATGGTTTCTAACTGCAGTTCCTGAAGGGTCAAAATGGTTTCTCGTGCTGTGTGAGGTCTCGCGTTGTCGTGGAGCAATAATGGTGAAGATCGATTCATGAGTCGGGGCTGTTTTACTGCTAGTTTTGTCAACATGGTTCGGAGTTCGGCACAATAGACATCTGCCGTTATTGCTTGACCAGATCGGAGAAAACTATAGTGAATAACACCATGCTGAGACCACCAAACAGTTACCATTACCTTTTTATTGGTAAGTTTTGCTTTAGGACACTGTTGTGGCATTTGACCTGGGGTCAGCCATTGCATTTTTCTTTTCCGGTTATCATAAAGAATCCACTTTTCATCACATGTTACAATTCGATCCAATATTCCTTCATTTCTGTACCGGTTCAACAAGGCAACACAAGTTTCAACACGCGTTTCTTTCTGCAGATCAGTCAAATCATGAGGCACCCATTTTTCGTATTTTTTTATTTTATTGATTTGACGCAAGTGAGTCAATATTGTGGGTAAGGTAACGTTAAACCATGCCGCTAATTCCTGGGTACTTTGACTAGGATCGGCTTCCACTATCTCTCTTAATTCATCGTTATTTACCTGTGTGGGCGGTCTTCCTCGTGGCTCGTTCTTTAAGTCGAAATTTCCATCACGAAAGCGTTTAAACCAAAATCGCACGGTGCGTTCATTAGTAGACCCCTCTCCAAACGCAGCATTGATATTGCGGGCTGTTTCTGCCGCGTTAGTTCCGCGTCGGAACTCGTATTCAAAAATAACTCGAATTTTCGCAGTATCCATCTTTCTTGTCTAAATTGAATAACAAAAACAATTGAAAGTCGATATTCAAATGTTTTACATTTTTTAAAAAAAGAACATCATAGAAACCATTTAAAAAAAGTTTCATTCGAAAACCTCAAACCATGAAGATTCTATGTCAATTCAAAGAACCTATTGCAATAAAACGGCAATTTCATACTTTAACCCCTATTATTACTTGCTTTTTTACTTATTTCGCTTGAATATGTTAAAGTAAATTATTCTATAGTTATAGTAATATTAAAACTGTAAACGTTCATATATTGAATCCATATAAATATTTAACTTTAATAGCTGAAGTTGAAAAAAATATGATTATGTGTTTCCGTCGTCATTACTTTTTTCATCCATAGAGTTAAGTCACTATTCAAAGATAGAAACGGTACCTGTACAGACAGTTTAACTAAGTTTATTTCCGTGTGAACGTAGTCGCAGGTGACTTTTTTGTGATCCTTAATGTTCTTAACAAAAGCCAACAAACAACAAACTTTTCTATAGTGTATATTTTTAAGAGCGTAGTTCTATTTAAACGCACGTCGTCGATATTTGCTTGAATAAGACTTTAGTTCCACCCCCGATTGTGAATTATTAGTATTGATGCAACTGAAAAGGTCTCCATAGATTTTTTCTTGCTAACTCAATGGTTGAATAAAATGCAACAACTCTGTACATTTAAAATTCTGTGAGAATTTCCTAAACAAAGGCTAAAATCTCGTTTGAAGTATTTGTATTTTCAATTAAAATTATTTCTATTATTCAATTGTTTTAAGTAAAGTATTCTCACGCTTAGAGCTTCTGATTTTTTTATTTTGTACTTTTGATGAGTCAAACTGTTCTATATATTTTGTTACACTTAATGATCGATATTTGTGTATTAACATGTATGTAAAAAATGACCCTGTGTTAGCAAATATCGAAAAGCCAAATAAACAATTTGTAGTTTTCAAAATATCAAAACAATCCAGGGGCAGCAGTATACTCGATTGCTACCACTGTGGTATTGAAAATACAGTATTTAAAAGAAGTATAAGCACTTGCATAATTCTGTTTCAGTTTCAACGTTGTGTTTGTAATTCTACAAAGAAGTTTCACAGATAAATAAACTGTACACCAATTATATTGCGATATGTTCGCTACTTCGCTCCTACGTTTGCTGACATTTCATTTGGACACGATTACCAATACACGTCAAATCTAACGAGCGTTTTGTGTGAGGAACAGCAAGTTTGCATTTCAAATGTAATTAAGAAGTGAATCTGTGTTATTGTAAACATAAAAAAGTGAAGGGCAAAGTGTAATTTCAATACAACTATTTACCTGTGTAAGATGTAATTAATCGTATTTAGGAATGTCCAATAAACACGGTATCAGCTTTAAATTCCTTTATGACTTTAGTATCTATCCATCCATTCATCTACTTTAGAAACCCAATGTTTATGCTTGTAATTATCTGATAATACTATAGTTAACTGGTTGGTTGACTGTTATGCGATAAAAAATGTTGTTTATTGATCTTTGGATTGGAGATTTCAAGTTATTGGTTTCGGGTAAATAAAACTCTTTCTGAGTAATCAACTGTAAAAATAAAATACAAAAATTTGCTTGAGTATTGTGTTTATCTTCCGTAGTAGAGTTTTTTTGTTGCATTTAGTACATACATCGGTAGCGAAGACACTCAACCATTCAAAAGACTTCTAGTAGATAAACATATATATATTATGATTATACTTCGGTCTCAATCATAATATATAATATGTTTGTTATAATCATATTTTTTATGCTTCCATACAAAATATGATTTATTACAATGGCCAATTTTTATCAGTATTCACGATTTTGTAATACGAATATAAAATTTATAAAAGCTATAATAGATCATACACATTTGCCATAATTCAACTTAACGTATCTTTAAACTTTGTTCACTGTGATATGATATTAAAATCACGTCTATACTTAACCGAGCGATATAAGGTGTTACTCGTCAATTATCTCTGTACCGTTAACGGAGAAAATACATAATCATGATAACAGCAGCATCGGTTTGTATTGTTAACGTTACAAATCCGCCAAAACTGAAAGGGTTTCATATCTTTTTAAAGTCCTTAAAAAATGTAGTTGCTGGCAGTGTGTTATAAAATTACAAATACTACTTAAAAATCTGGTTATCTGATTTATTATTTTTGTTTGTCAACTGAATCTAAATAAATTAATTAAAATGAGGCGAAGCTTATCTCATTACTATTTCATTAATTATATATTTTTACAAACTTAAACATATGCCGCTTACGATTTTATTAACACATAGATGTATCATGGATCTAAAACAAGCAACTTTAGATCTTGTAATTTCTTATCTTACTCTAGTTCTATCTTACATTTTCACATTTTTAATCTTACTGTATCGTGAAAGTTAAATAGACCCAATATAGAGCAGGCTAGACTATAGCGGTCGATGATCCTGTCTGCAGTTACCTCCAGGTCTATTTTAGTAGTCAGTGCTATGTCTAAGTCTCACCATATTAATTACTCGCGGATCACTGGTGTTATCCATCTACAGGATATTTATTATACAGCGTGTAACGTTATTCAAAAAAAGGATCTTTTAAGAAGTGTTGTTTAAGCTGCTTTTTTAAAGTAATGTAAGTTGTTTGTTTCTGAAATTTTGGTTACAATATCTAGACAATAAGCACATTAACCTATACAAGACTGTCCATTTTTTGCATTTGATTTTCAGCATAAAGTTTAACACAGGGCTTCAGTATCAATTCAATAAATTTTATAATGAAAATGAAAATAACTTTATTCAAGTGCACTTAAAAATAAATTGTATTGAATCGTCCAACATTTTTACCTACCACCCATTCAGGACGTCTTTTAACTGACAAGAAGAATGGGCGCAAGAAATTCGTCAGCTATAACAGAAGTAACGATATTTACAATATAATACGTCGTCACCTTACACAATCCACAAAAAAAAGAATATTTTAATATGACAATACTAGTAAAGTTATGATATCACTATTTCGTTGATTACAACAAAGTCAACAAGTGTCTGTACTTACTTAAAGTAAGTATCCCTGAACATATAGTTTGTGGTAGGCAGACTTGCTGTTCTCGGTACCTAATTTTTAACTTAAGTCGTAAATTAAGTTGCAATACCGCATATTTCTTTATTCTAAAGGGTTACTATATATGTATTTAGTGTAAAACATAAAAAAACAACAATTATACTTGATTTCCTTCCCCATCATTTTGCACATATGAAATTATTACAACTTGTATGCGAATTATGTATTGAACGATTAATTGGTAAAGCTCTACGGAGCTTTAATCTGAGTAACTACTAAAAGACATAACCGGACTCTACTCATACAAGTATAAGCCTTCGAAGCCTCTCGCTCGCACCCACGCGCATGGCGCTAAAGCCTTATCTTTGTCACGCCTGCGCTCGCGCAGCCCGTCACATCGTATACACAGTGACTCTACTGCGTCGCGAGTAGACGCGCCATCTGTCATTTAGCTATCAATAAAAAAGCTAACAATCAATCCTGTAAAAGTTATTAAAATTACCAAATCGGATTGAAGTGCCTTCGTTACAGTGAAGTGTTCCTTTGGTGCGAAACGTCATTATGATATGATTTAATATCATAAAGTGAACGGATTACTCTTATTGGTATTATTGGAAGTGACTTCGTATTGTGAAGTGGTATGTTGTTAGCCTTGTAATGACGGCTGTGTAACTCTAACTAAAATACGTGTGATAATTTATTTAAATGTGTCTACGTCTATTGCAATAAGTAAATGCAAATACGCGTTTCAGGGTCGCAGTATTCAATTGAAAAGTACCAGATGTTTTTGAATATACATTTTCTAATTAAATAATACATTTACTCGCGATTTAGCTCATTTATTTAGTATTTCGACACTGCAACTAGAGTCTGTAATATCCATTAGAGTCGTGTCTAATCTATTCCTCGTTACGATAAAGCCCGACGGTGTCACACACGGCGTGATACACGCCGAACAGTTGTTGTAATAGGACTTTAATTACACCTATTATTGTACCCGGTGTATTGTCGCACCCACTCGTGACATGCGGTGCACTTGTGCGTATAAACATTCGCCAAACAATCGACCCACGATATGTTTGTCATATTGTCATATCCATTGTCCTCGCTCGTAATTGCAGATTACACCTACAGTTAACTGAAAACTGCCACATAAGTTATGTAAACCTTGGACCGTTTCATTAATTTTCACTTAAATCAAAAACTATAGTATACTAAGTGAAAGAAGAATGTCTGTGTTCATAAGCTTAGCATTATCATGATTATATTAAATATAAAGTTTAGTCTTCTTTATAGGTCATATTTTTATATCAAATAGTTACTTAAGGAAACGCCAACGTGAGCTGATCAAGTAAAATTTAAAAAAGCTTTTAAATAGCGTGTGTGCTCTTAGTAGAGTTTATAATTTATGCAGCGTAGATAACCTCTAAATATCAAATTAGGCTATGTCATTGATACTTTCACATCAGCTCTTTGTCGTGGAATGAATGTCAAACTAAATTGAGTGTCGCGCCCGCGCATATAACTACTCGATTGATTCGATATTAATGGAAGTAATCGCGATTGACGAGAGTTCATCACAGATATTAGATACGCGATAGCGAATGCTGCCGACCTAAACTTTTACTAGTTCACGTAACCCTCCTTAAGTTAGTCAGAGATTGCTTAACGTCAGCGTTGCTTGCTTTTGTAATAACTTAGGACCTGGTTCGAGTCGACATGACGTCGTAAATGTATAGAATGAACAAATGTACAATATGCATTCCTTTTGTAAAAAAATTCTATTGTAAGTAAATTAGAGTTAATTTTCGGTATGTATATATTTTTTCTATATTTAAATAGAATGATACTCCTATAAAATGTAAGGTCATAACTACTTTGCAATGGAAAAATATAGTAACTGTAATATCTTGTAAGAGAATTGAATCGTTTTGCTTGTCCTTTTCTACACTTCATTATATGAGTTTTTCACAATTTTATGACACATACTAGAACTATTTACCATCATTTAGTCACATCCTTAACCTTCTACAGAAGGTAATTCCGCTACCTCTACCACAGAAATCGAGAGAACGTTGAATTTACGTTATAATTCCACGAAAAGGATTGTCTGCAAGGCATCTGTCGCAAGAATGACTAAGATTCAGGGTTGGTCGGTACCGCCTCTTGAATGCTTCTCAGAATGCTCGCGAAACTCTTGTCGAAATAAGAGGAAAGCATAGGATTATAATTTCAGAGCGAAACAATAGGCTTCGATCAGAAAAAGGTCAAATTATATACGTCTCATTAAACACAATAGATTGATTTAATCCGGCTAGTTGATTAGAGACGGCTCATTACTCTTAAACTGTGAGTTTCGTAACATGTTTTTCGTTCCATATAAATTTTAAAGAGACAATAAAAACCCATGCTGTTATCAACTTAAAAACCTTTTGATTGTTTGTTCTTTCTATCTATATTATCTTATATATATCTATATCTATCTTATATATCTATCTTATATTATTGACAATTATAATTCCCATTAATAAAAGATTAAAAAAATAAAATAAAATTATTCAATTCATTGTGAATAATGGGCAAACTAAACCATAGTAGCCCTGTCTGGTTACTGGGAGAGGTGGAATTTGTACGTTACTACAAATAAATGGTCAGTAAAAGAAGTGCCGTGCATCTCATTCATATGTTGCAATAATTTGGCACGTATTGTTTGTAGCAGTAATAGGTATATATCAAGTTCTGTTTCTTTTCTCTTTGATATAAGTAAATTAATAAGGCGGGAAGTGTATCTAATAAAATAACGTGTTTCTCACAGTGCGAACCGATGTAACTGGATCGCTATCTCCCATGTGAGAACCTCTCACGGTACGAGCATACGACTCACTTCTTAATTGATAACTCAAGTTACCAACATTGTTTACTTCATCTATGTTACACTTAACACGATTCTTCAGAAAGGCGAGGTATGGAAAAGTAGCTCAAAGTAGCGCTGGCGCTGGTTCCGATATGATTAAAAGGACATAGTACATCAAACTAGTAGAAAATCCTCTAGCCGAGAACATAAAGTTGGAGCGCATAGACTGACGTATTATGCTTTAAGTTGTAGAAATAAAACTACCGCTACAGAGATATATTCAATAATTCATAAGAAAGACCTTTCTTCAAGTGGGCGAATTCGATTTCTCTATACACCATCATTCATTCAGTATTTCATCTAAAATATTATCTATCTTTTAAAGACTGCGCTTTTAAGGTATTGAAAAAGGTATGGATCACACCTTTTTTATAAATAATAGTAAATTAAATGAGTTAATTCATGCATACATTATTTAGGGTGCAAATCTTGCCTCTACATTCTGCATAATTCCATAAATATCTGACAGCATTCCTATTGAGCACTCGCTCTACATGAGGTGAAGTTTTTATTAAGTTTTCCTTACATAAAATTCGGTATCCTATTAAACTTAAGAAGAATTTGTAAGAAAAAATAATCTCAAGGTAATATGCACTGATTGGATACCATATGGGTTGACTATTTTAGGTTTGATAGAATTCAAAAATATTTGTAATATAAATAGCTAAACATAAATAGATAAGGAAGAATATAAAATATTTTTAAACTAATATGTTTTGCACACTTTTTTGCCATTAACGCGATATTAGCTGCAGCGAAAAAAACAGTCAATTAGTCACAAATATGACAACAAATTTAAAGATCCTTTATTAAAATATCAAGTAGCAAAATTTACATAAAATACTGTAAAGTTTACGAATTATTTTCTATTTGCGGTTAAGTCCAAAGTCACATACATAACTTGAACGTCCGTTAAGCAAACTCAGTTATATACTTAAACAAAAATACATAACACAATGACTCACTGCATTTATTTTAACGTTATGTTAATGAGGCTTATTTTTAAAGGCAATTAGTACTTCCGTATTTGTCACGATAACCACATATTTGAAGGAGTGAAGACATTTATTATTCTTAAACGAATATATATTACAGGCTATATCTCAAGCGAGTGAACTACTTAAGTTATGACGTATTCCAAAAAGCCTCGGCTAAGAGGAAACTGACCACACATTGACTGACATACTTAAGAACTGAGTCACGCTGAGAAAGTTCATTCATTATAAAATTAAACGTCAGAGGTGCTACTGACAGGCTGAGGTTTCAACTTTGATATTGTTCTTTTTTTCATAAATAATAATACACTCGTATACTCACATGCACACCAATTAGCCTAGCCCAAAGTAAGCACTATAAGACTTGTGTTATGGATACAAGGCTAACGGATAGACATACATATATGATACATAGATATGTAATATTATAGAAATATATATCTATATATACTAGCTGACCCAGCCACGCGTTGCTGTGTTATAAATTAAAATAAAACCAATCTTATCTTTTAAGTTAGATCAAATAACAGATAGTTACGAACTTTGTCAAAATCGGTTAAGTAGTTTAGGAGTCCATCGCGGACAAACAACCGGACACGTAATTTATATATATTAAGATGACTCAGGTACAAATGCTTGTATTCATCACACAAACATCTGCCCCTTTCGGGATTCGAATCCCGGATCGTAGGTGCGAAAGCGAAGATCGCTACCGTGGAACCAAACGGTCGTCTAATAAATAAAATATTGGACGCGTAATACTTGAAAAATCTGGATTTGTTGACAGATGCATTCTTTCTTACACATTCTTTGAATGGGACTCATCATATTATGCATGGACGAGGTTATGGAGATAATAAATTTTGTTATGGACATTACTTGTTTCATGGTTTCATGCCACGTAAGCCATTCTTTGTGTCAGAAATATTTGCAAAAGTGCATAGACAAAAGAAGGATTATTTGCCAAACACTTATTATGCTTTGTACTACTAGGCCTTAAACCTATTCAAGTGTAACTATTAAATTTGTACTTGTACATCTGTGGAACACATTTCGAACATGTGCTCAATGCAAACATTCAAATTACCAAGTTTTATAACCTCAACAAAACTTAGTATTACCAGTATTACTTATCGCTATTGTAGCATAAACAAAAGAACCGCCAGACAGAGACATGTTCAAATTTTGTTAGCAAGAGAGAGATAAAAAACCCACGTGAGTTTTGTTAACAATAGACTACATAAAAAACGTTGGTACCTGAACGTAGAGCGGTCGGGTTTCCCGCCCCCACTGCAGTCTCTACTCAGTCTGATACAAAGCTTTCTACGAGGCAATCGTATTTACGAAGCTTTACTAGATTATCAGTATAGTTATTAATTACTAAAACCGTAAAAAGTGATTTGTTTCCACTAATTAATAGACTGCAACGACGATCAGTCAGCTTAGGCAGTTTTAAATACTAAATAGTTTGTGAGGACCACCTGTTGTATACCTGCTGCTATTATTACAAAGGTGCGCGCCAAAATCAACCGAAGTATTCGTTTTGTTGAATCGAAGTGCAGTGCCAAGTAGTTTTAGAACGGAAAGTTTCTCGAGAACACGTGTTTTGCTTACTTATTGCCTTATACGTTGACAAATATGTATGTTTAGTGCGTGGCCATTGTTTTACGATATGGAGATTGAATTTGAATGAGAGACAGTGTGGAACTTGCGATATGGACTAGTCAGTGAGATGATAAAGTTTCGTTATAAACGTAAAGAGGCGAACGATGGGGGGAAAGGGACGGCGATTCAAAAGCAGAAGATCGAGGGTCTGAAAGACCGTGAACTGTTGCCCCCGAAGGACATGCTTCTAAATGGATCTTTGGCAGGAGTCAGGCACAACACATTGCCCAGATCCCGTCCATCATCGTCTGCGCGAAGAGAGCCTGAACCATTGCTCAATCCAACGACGCTGACATTGTTTAGAGTAAGTTGTACCGTTATTTGTTATGAGGTTAATTTGATTTCAAATGAATAACATTAACTTGGACATCCTCTTAGAAATGTCAGATATCCTGCAAATTTTTAAAGTTGCTCTCATTAAAAGTATATCCCTACTAATTAAACTATCGAAATATAGTTCAACTGCTGCAAAGATAGTTGATGTAAGTAAAACACATTTGTGAAAAGATTTGAAATCAACTTCAAACACCGATTTAGGACGTCAGTTAACTTCATTTCCAGATTTGCCTAAACCAATTGCTTTAAAACTATTCTTGCTTCCAAATGGTTGTGTAATATTCACCGAAAAAACTTCTCAGGACATCATTACGTTGGTGTTCATCTACATAAAAAATGACTGTAGAGTCTTCTAGCAAAAGACATCAACGCTCCAATTGGGCAATAAAGCAGTACACGCAGTGATTTGTTTGTCTCCTTCTTATTCTTAAATTTGACTAAATATTTATATAATTTATTATGCATGACTTTGGCTAGCTCTGAGTTGGCAAACGAACTTTATTCAAGTGGTAATTTTATTTTAGGGCGAATCTAATCGCTACTAAGGTGACCAAAATAGAGGATTGATTCTATATTTTTGTAGATAACATTTAATTTAGGTAATTAATTGTCTTTTGCAGTTAGTACTATATTTTTAAGTAATAAACTTAAAAGTTCTTATATTGGTGTGAGTATTTTTAAATTATCTTTGTCATAATTACAACAAACACTCAGTCTAGCGGTGCCGCACTACCTAATGTATTAAGTATTCTAAACTCTATTTTGGCTTAATAATAACTCCAGTGATGTTATTTATCACTGGAGCAAATCACGGGTACATAAGAGAATACTTTAGAGATACTTAGTATGTAGACTGCGATCTAATTTAAATCTGGTCGCCTAGGTTCAAACTTATCTAGCTATATGTACCTAACTAAGCTTGGTAATGTCTAAGATTGTATAATGTAATGACGCCGGAGTCACGAGTAAACGATCACGATTAGTTTTAATTATTATAATCGATTACGCTTTAGTTGATTACTCATACCTCTTAGTAATTAAAGTTAGTTATCGATTCACCGGAACTCCTTCATTTTTTAACGTCTCTTTGATTCTCTGTACTTTGTATGAAGCTCTGTTTTTAGGTGGTAGATGTTACAATTTTTTAACATATAATACGAATAGATATGAGAAAAATGAAAATAGTTGTTGCCGGACTTTGCGTCCAAGGTGCAGTTTTTTAACGAAATATTTCAAGAACACAAAAGTAACAAACTTATTAAACACATTATTTACAAGTTATTCAATATATTGGATCAGGGAGTATAGTAACCAAAACTTGAACGATGGTCGATAACTTCAGAAGCCACGAAATGTTTTTGATGCGTGGCCCGTCGCTGGCCCCTTGTGCCTATTGTGTCGAACCTCCTAAAGGCAATTGTTGAGAATACTTAACTTAGAATAGTTAACAACCACTTAAGTATTCATGCGCCGACTCAGTCCTCCGGACAAGCTCGCGGCTTGAATTCACTATTGTGTCTGTAGGATGTTTCGTGACGATTGCCTATAAACATTTATATTCAATTCAGATTGAACGCACATCTAGTGGCATGTCCTATGAAATGCTAAGTAGTTACATACGTTTTATACTTTTTGAATTAATCAGGTATATCTATGCTGATCATTCGCCGTTCTGCGCTAATGGTAAAACCTGTGACGAGGTGGAGTTTAATAAAATTACTGTATTGCAATAAGTACCTACCTACAATTATATATTTCGTTTTATTATTGCCTTCTTCGTGGATAATGTTGCATACGATTAATTAATTTATTTCTATAATAAGTTGTCCCGATCGCTTTAAAAAAAATATCATTATATATTACATACAATATAATTAGTTTTGTTTACAAAAATATCACAATACATAGTCATCTACTTACCAAGCATTTATAATATGTTTCTAAAATCAGGACAATATTTCCATACTGTCCGTTATTTAAGCATTTCACTGTTAGCTTTTTTATACGTTTGCTAAAGGTTTTTTACAAGAAAATAATAAATATGTGTTTTTAATAATGTATTAAAAATAATATGTATATTATTCAAAAATTACGAAACTATTTTACGTACCACGAGCTTCCATATACAGTGGACACAGTGGATGACGACGAGTTCCATATAATTGTTTTTTGTTAAGCTTAGTATTTCGGATGCTAAGTATAGTAAAGTAATTTAAAAAAATTATAAAACATATTCTTTTGTGTTATTCCAACTCACAGTCACTTTAAAGATTTGTTATGCAGAAACAGGCACATACACAGAAACAGACAGCCATTTTCGTATAATTGACATGACCAAATAGAGTTCTTCATACAAAACTAGACTGCAGTGTATTTATTCAACACCAGGCGATCAGAAATGGCAAGAAACAGTGCCGTGGCGCCCGGGACTGCACCATTCGCACGTAACAATGGCCGCTGATCTCACCGTTCTGTTGTGCCACAAACGTCATATTATGGTTGATACATTAGTTCCATGATATGCTTAACTCTATGGGTTCTTGAAAAAAGAGTTTACTCGTCTATATTTATTTTGTACGAACTTACCACAAAATTAAAGAATGAGAAAAGTTGTTTTTTCAATACCTAATTTATATTTGTATAGCGAATTTTCACCCAATTAAATCGCTTACTAGTGAGTAGTGACATGGCAACGATTAGTTAGTCTTTTTATTAATTTTAAACGATTTTTAATTTAAACATTATTTTCAGAGGTCAAAAAAAGATACAAATCCAGATTAGTTTTCGTCTATGATTGTGGGACATTTACACAGTTTGTTTTAGCAAAAGCTTAGATTGTTTAACACAAGTTCACATCTATGTTTTCGCACTGTTCTATGTTTTCGCACTGATGACAGGCTGTTTAACTTTCATATTAAGACTGTAAATCAAAACATTGTCTTTGTAGAAATTGTGAGAGCCAGATTCGCGTGATAGCGGGTATCAATTAGCGAGAGTTAATTAAGCAGAAGTAAACAGACGCCGTACAGCAAGCTTTGTTCAAAGTCAATTGTGTTAGGGGCTGAAGAAAGAGAGCGATTTTACGGTTATGTAAGAAGGAAGCATTATCTCGAGTGAAAATGTTTCTTTAATACTTATATTATTTTATTTGATTGCCAATTATACGCCAGGCTCCTGGGCTTTTGATTTATCTTAATTTAGTATAAGAACATACGTATTATAATATAATTGTATTTATATTTTCAATTATAAGATATCTGCTCTCACATCACATGCCTATTTCCTACATATATGAATTATTTTTTTTTCTTTAATAACTAATAATAAAATGTAATAATATTTTTAGAAGCATTTTGCTTTCATGTGTAAAAATTGCCTCAAAGACTTGCGAGATCAAAGTTCACGTGAAGAAGGGCATTCATTCTATTTACTAGAAGCGATTACGAAACCCACAAAAAAGCAGCATACGAGAGTCGTACTAGCGATCTACTCGGGTCACGGCGCGTTTCTGACCTATTAGTGCGATACTGGTTTGTGTCTGTATCCATCGTAAATGATATTCGATCTTACATTCTCTTTCATAAATATTAAAATCGTATAACACGGTGACCGGATAAAACTTTCTTTATTGGTGCTTGTAGACTTTTCAACTCATAAGACCTTTAAGTTGTTTATGTCTTTCTAACCCAGAATGGAGAAAATTATAATAGAAATGTCTTTTATTTATAAATGAACATACAACTTAAAACGGAGAGCACATATTAAAACTATATGCTTTCGTTTTAAGAATTTATTATAGTTATTTACTTTGGTTTTCGGTTTTTCAACGCTATATTTATGTATAGGGTATACTTTTATGCTTATATTTTATGGGTATGCTTTTAGCACAAATTATTATATATATTTTGTTTTAATATTTGGAAAAAATATTAATTTTAATAAAATCGTTTTTTTATAAAAGTATTGTTCGCTATTCATTTTTTATGCTATCTGAGTAATAAAAGATCTTAAAACCTTTGAATATTGGATGGGACCTTTAATGTTATGAACCACTAAACTGTTCCTAGCACCAGTCATACATAAATGCTTACACGGTACTCTCACTGGATTATAAAATCTGACAAAAAGAATGTAATAAGTTTTGCTGCTTTCATAAGTTGTTATTCACTGGTCTTACGAATGACTTTTGGATTTCCTTACGAGCATCCACGCTACTTTCATTAAACATACGACAGAAGATGTCTATAAATTATTATTTTATAAAAATAGCACATCACTATTATTAGAAATAGATGTGGATGATGAACTGTAATCCACTTATATTAATCGACTGAGAATAAAAAAAAAGTGTTTATGTCCGCTCCGATACACGACTGGAGTTTACTCTTCGAACTTGTGCAAAAAATATTAAAACAAAACTTCAAAATATAAGAGAAAAGGTGCGCGCGGTGCTGTCATTCGATCACTAAATACTCTTCACAATTTTTAATACTTGGCGCCGTACGTAAAATCAATCCTTAGGAGTAAACTGATTTTTTGATGAAATAAATGTGTATTTTGTGTAAATTGATATGATCCTGCCTTATGCGTTAATGTATCTTATACCAATTCCCTAACTCATCTAAAAGAGACTTTCCTTTAATATGAAGGTATGCAGTTTTCGTCTTTTCCCCGTAGAAAAGAGCTGCCGGCAACGCTGTTTGTTAGTATTAAGATTGAAATGCATAATAAAGTGACCCTGACTTACGAACGATTTCTTAATACAATATTTGTAATAACGAATTTTAGCAATTGTATAGATTTAATCATTAATTCACGCTGCTCAGTTTCTGTCTAAAGTGGAGTGGACAAACTTGGAGACTTGAATTAGAATATTTTACACACATACATTTGATCGGAACCCAAGTTCAGATGCTTAAAGCACTTAATTTTGGTTGTGAGATGGCACCCCAACACGCAGAGCAATCCAACCCAAGTCAATACAGAAAAGATCGTTTTGACCAGGTCGGGAATAGATTCCGGACCCTCGGAGTGCCGTCATGATCGTTATGCAACTACGGAGGTCATTGTGCCGTGGTATAATTTCCTAATAAAGTATTTTCACAAACTAAATATTTCTACATATTTTTAAAACGTACTTTTTTTACAGGAGCTGTTCACACAGCTGCAATGGTCAGCAGAGCGCGCTCCCGCTGCCGACAGTCTCCGAAGAGCACTTGGAGGAGTCGGAGCACGATTCCAGCTGGGTTGCATGGCGGACGCCAGCGAATGCTTTGAGCATCTGCTTTTAAGGGTCCATGCACATGTCGCCGCAGGCGGGGACAGAAGAGATGACGATGCCTGCCGGGCTCCACACTGTGTACCCCACCGAAAATTCGCCATGATGCTGGTAGAACAGTCTGTCTGTGGTGCTTGCCAAGCCACCTCTGAACCGCTACCATATACTCAGGTACGTAAATAACCATGCTTAAATTTATTTAAGCGACTTACTTTTTGTCCATCTCGCAACTATGTTTTAATGAAGTATAGGGTGCCTTATTATATAAATTATAATTGTTCATTTGTTTTCTCTTGCAGATGGTGCATTATGTATCTGCCACAGCTCTAACAACGCAAGCTGCGTTAGGAGAGCATGGAGACAGTTTTGGTCAATTGCTGAAGAAGGCCGGTGGAATGGGCGATATTAGAGATTGTCCTGTAAGTATAATTATATCTTGTCCTAGTTATACATACCAAACAAATTAAGAAAATATCATAAAGACTCATATTTTCTAAATTATTAACTATTGACCTCTTTTCTTTTTCAGAACGCATGTGGTGCAAAGATTCAAATTTGCCGGACGTTAATGAATAGGCCTGAAGTTATATCCATTGGTATGGTATGGGATTCTGAACGACCAGCGGCAGAAGACGTAGCAGCTGTATATGCTGCTCTTGGCACCGAGCTGTTACCTACTGATGCGTTCCATGAATGTGTCGATCGGGGCTGGGCAGCACGCGCCACACACCGTCTCGTTGGTCTCGTCACCTATTATGGCAAACACTACTCTACCTTTTTTTTCCATAGCAAGCTCCGCTTATGGATATACTTTGACGACGCTGACGTAAAAGAAATCGGTCCTGAATGGGCACATGTTGTCGATAAATGTCGTCGGGGACGCTTCCAACCTCTATTACTATTATACGCTGCTATAGATGGTACTCCATGTGACACTCGCTACGCCCCAAAAGAAGTTGTACCCTTTCCTGCGCCGGAACCTCGGCGTGCAATCACGCCTGCACCGGAACGGCCCAACTCCAATTTCGCTCGGCGCGCAGTTACTCCGGGTCCTGACAATGAAAATGACTATGTCAGTAGGAAAACAGTAGAAAATATGTGGGAGGCAAACCGACGTGCTCAGTTAGGACGAAGCTTAAGCACAGGTTCGGCTTCAGATTCGCAAGACAGACCACGAGTACGTCGAGACTCTGGGAATTGGAGTGGAGATCGTAATAGTGCTTCATCAGCATCCTCTACTACTTTTGAAAGTCCCTACATGTATACTAAGGGCCGAGGTCCTGGAAGTGTACCTGGAAGTCCAACACGTAAGGGAGAGCTATCCAGTGGTGGATCATGCGATGCTGGTTACGACTCATATTCTTTATCGTCCACTGATAGTTTACCATTCCAACAAGTCCTTCGTCATAATCCACCTATGCTGCAAATACCAGAGTTGAAAACAGTCGATACCTGTAAAGCGTTATGTGCAGAGGCTGACAGACTATTAGACAAATCTCGGCAAGCAGAAGGTGCTGCGGACTTCGAGAAAGCCTTAATCTTATGTGATGCTGCGGCATCAAAAGCCAGTGCTGCGATGGATGCTTCGTATAATAATGCCCATACTATGACTTTTGCTCGAATGAAACATAATACATGTATAATGCGAGCTAGAAGCCTTCAAAGGCGCATAGTAGGAGCAACACGAATATCGGAATCTCAACAAAGTGCACCCGTCAGAAACACTAAAGGTGGTCTGGAAAATACACCGACTACGATAGAAATTTATGCAACGCTACCGAAAAAGAAAGGTTCATCGAAAAAATCTCCTAAATGTGTAGAAGATGACATTGACAATCAAACTCGTGAACGTCCACCTAGACACAAATCTAGAGATGAAGAAAAAGGTAGAGAAAAGAGATCACGAAGTGAAGACCGCGGTAGAGCGAGAAAGGAAATGCCAATACCAACCGAAAAGAAAGAAGATGTTGTCGAGGATAAAAAAGCGAACAAGAAACAGCACAAAATTCGTAGAAAACTATTGATGGGAGGTTTGATTCGAAGAAAAAATCGTTCCATGCCTGATTTAACAGAAGGTGCAGATGGAAACAATGAGACAATTAATGTTGAAAAACGTGTCTCTTCTGTCGACGATGGCGATGTAGGAAGGAAAAAGGGTGATGATAAGTCAAACTTAAGCGGCTATTTATCCGAAGGTCATTTAGAATATTCGGCAGCTAGCGGCACTAATCCTAATCTTGAAAGAAGTAAGTTGATGAGAAAGAGTATTCACGGAAGCGCCGTTAAGATTCGTAAAGTGCCGCCACCACTACCGCAGCGAACCACTTCCCAGCTTAGCGGGTCTAAGTTTGATTCCGAAGTGATCGATCATGATATTCAGTCACGTCCACAACAACCTTTGCCACACTCGAATCACACAGAATACTCATACTCACAGGACGCGGAAGAAGACGGAGGGTTTTCCGAACAATATGGTGAAGAACCACAATCATTGCCTTTCTTACCATTATACGATGGAAAACCTATGAACCAATTTAACAGACTAAATGATTCTCCTCCACAAAACTTTCATACCGTTGTGACTAAAGCTATGATTCATCAAGAACAAAGTCCAGTGAAAAGAGATATTGTTCAGTCTATACAACCTTCACATAATAATATTCAAAATTTAGGTAATGCATTCGAAAATGGAGTTGACGTCGTTGATTGTGCGATTCCATCAAGAAGATCTCCCCAGTTGTTTGAGCTACCACCTTACCCCAGCCCCATGAATTCTGTCAACCACTCTAGACAGCCCAGTGAAGAATTTCCACCTCCACCTCCACCTTTAGACTTAACTCCGCTCCAAGAGGAACTCAATCATTTAGACAATAACATTAGAGATGTTGATAAGGCCAATAACAATGATGTTGATGCTCCTAAGGGATCATTACTAGCACAATTACAAGAAAAGAGGAATCAAATTTTGAGAAATGAAGAATGTCTAGCAAAATTCAATCAGTTAGAAACTATAAACACACCAGGAGACACCTGGTTAAAAGAATTACAAGCTAAACAAGCTGCACTCAAATTGAAAAGATCTGGATCTATCGAAGGACAGCTGTCTAACCACACGGAAAACGTTAATACTGTTAGAAGTTTGGCCTCTAGATTCGAGACTAGCGCACAACAACTGCCTCCTGAAGTTGAGAGGACCCATATTGGATTCGTGGGTATGAGTGGTAACAGAGATGTCATTAACTGTTCCAATCAATCTAATTCTGGCCTATATAACAGAAGAGCCTCTTCATCATCAATAGACTCTAAACAAATAGAGGATGATTATAATGATCAAAAAATTAACAACAGCAACAACTCACTTAATGATAGATCCAAACAGAAGAAGAAATCAGTGTCATTTTGTGACCAAGTAATTTTAGTATCGACAGCTGAGGATCAAGAGGACGACAGTTATATCCCTAATCCAATATTGGAGAGAGTGTTAAAATCTGCGATGAGTAAACCAGAGCTGACTACGATGCCTCTACAGTCGGAAAAACCTTCTTTACAACGAACAGAATCATTTGACAGCCAGTCGTCACGGTCCACAATATCATCGATATCCCAAAACTCTTGCGTGCCCAATGACAACAATCAAGTTGATTATGTACGATTACAGAGTAGCTATCCAACGTATCAAAGTGCACCAGTTCGACCACAACAGCAGTACAATGCGCAAAAAAATTCTGGAGTTTACGGAACTAATGGTCCAGTACAACAAATACAAAATCAAAATACCTCGAACAATAATCAAATATACCAATCGCTTCCAAATAATTCGTTCTCAAACACAACGAATCCTATTCCATATACCCAGCCGCCAACTATGTATCAAAACCACAGTGCAAGCCCACCGAACTTCAGCCAAAATCCAGCTAACCGACTTACCCCTACCGTTCACAACCACGCTTTCATGACTAAACACAACAATCTTCAGCGACCTGTACCCAACACGTATCCTCATCCACCGAGCCAACTTCATCAAATCAATCAGTCTCAGAATAATGCATACTACCATAGGTTACCACAGCATTCCACCGCCGCTACGCTTTCTGGTACAAATTACAATACAAACCGACAGTATAATCAAAGCTTGCCAAACAATGCATCGCCGTACCAAAGTGTGCCCACCAATTCGCCGGCCTACCAGAGCTACCATAACCCACCGACAAGCTACGCTAGCTCCGAGTACTCTAGTCGTTATCCGGCGTCCAACGCAAACCATTATAGCACAGCACCATCGCCATATCAAAGGGTACCTCCTCCTCATGGGGACGTTTCTCAAGAGACCTATTCCAATGGCACTTACCAAAAAGTTCCCAGTAACTATTATCATGAGAATAACTCTAATCAAAGTCGAGTACCGGAGATTCGACATTACGCCAATTCGCAGCAACACAGAGCAACGTACAACCAAAACGCGGAGAACAATAATAGTAACGACACAATGGCCCAGTATCAATACAACCAGAATGGTTACAATCCGTACCAACACATACCACCACCGAAGCAGATTCAGAAAAAGTCTGTGTCCTTTGAACCAGGTACAAAGGGGGGTACGGAATCTCCTATACCACCGCAAATGGCAAACAATCCGTACCCCTCTGCTGAACATCAGGCCAATATGGCGCTAGCTGGACAGAAAGCGCCCTGTAACTTGTGTCGAAAAAAACAAGTTAATCCTCCAGCTTTGTATTGCCCAGACTGCGATTTCTACATGTCAAGGTTTAAACCGCAATCGTAACTGGAATATAAACATTAAGTATCAGCCCATAATGTACAAATTATAAAATGTCTTTAGCTTTTACCTACACGAAAATGTAAATGTTTACAAATATTAAGTAATATAATTATGTGCTTATTATGCTCATTATGAATGTACAGAAATAGTTTAGATAAAAAACTGACTGATCTCAATCGAGGATTTGATTTTTACTAGAACTACTTAACTGAAAGTAACTTGTGAATCGGTAGATTTGTATAAAAATATATAAAATATATATGTATTGAGGAAATAATACTTATTAAAATGAAACACAAAAAAGAATTGTTTTTTTTCTAAAATTTAAGATAATCCATGCATAAAAAAATATGTTTTATCCAACGCCAAGGCCTTGAAGCCAAGATGATAACGTTAACAGTAAGGAAAAATATTTCAAGCAACCCTAGATCTTAGGACACAATATTGCCTTGCACAATATATTTGAAAGCAAAATGCTTAAATGACGAAACGCATAAACGTTTGTCAAGGATAAAATGATTAAGTGACTTGGATAATACTTTTTGCGTAAAGCAAAATGATTTAATCATCTATCTGATCGTTTCTATTATATGATAGGAATAAAGATCTAAGTGCTCTCTAATATTTGAGACTGTGAAAAGTAAAAACAACTCAACAAAAGTTCTCTAAATACAACAGTTTATTTCCTATTTTCTAAGGGAAGTTAGTTTTCAAAAAGGTTGTTTATAAATATAAGTAATGCTATTGATTTAAAACTCAATTTAAAAGGCGCTGAAAAAACCCCGAAATTCTGAACGTAAAATTCATTATCGGCAAAAGTGTCGCTTTAGCCGCTTAAGTCGCTTAATATATTATAATGTGTTAAAATACTTATGAAATCATATGCTTAGCCTATTTAGTTCACGAATTAAAATAACTCTTATAAGCTTTACAGCTAATCTTTGCTGTCAGCTGTGTTGTGATTCAACAAGACCAGGAACTTTGAAATATCAATTTCGAAAACAAATTAAGATGTAAACAATCTTTGCTTGTCCTTCTTCCGATTAAAGTTTTATAAATTCAAAAGGCAACATTATTCTCTTAATAAATTAACGTTTTTAAACCAGTTTCATGTGTAAAACTGTTCAATACATTTTGTAAACGGTGTATTTGAATATCATTAAAAAGTTGCCAAGATTGTCCATATTTTGATTTTTTTTTAATGGACTTATAATTGAAAATATTAACGTGTACATATTATTGCACTTAAATTCTTGTAATACTGTTTAGCGCCAATCAACATACAACAACAGTCAATTAAATTATATAAAATGTTTAGCAATATCGGAAAACAAATGAAGATTTTTATATTTCTGCCAAGAAGCCTCGATATCATCATCAACCTTTTAATGCCCCACTACTGAGACACTGGCCTGGTTGTTATCAACTGTAGGAAGAATGGGATCTAAAATAACTATAAAAAATAAATTAAGATCCTATGTGCTAGAAATACAAAAGACTAGCGATGTGCCGAGTACGGCTTGACTCGAGTCAGACTCGATTCCTGCTTTGGACTCGCCAATTCGAATACCAATTTATTTTGATTCGAGTATGCCGGACTCGATTCCGGTACTCGAGTCAGGAAGAATCGATCTTGTACTCGCTGTCTCGAAACTATTATGCGAGTCCAACTGACTCGAGTCTAGTATTCGAGTTAGCTCGAATCGCTCGTACTCGATTTCTGTTTACTTAAGCAATGAAGTGACACCTAAAATATAAGTACATTAATAAAACAAATAGAACTTGATCTCATTAACAGAAATTTTCTGGTTCCTAGATATCTCCTTAGTTTTCTATGTTTATTTGTTATGTTTAATGTTTAAAAATATTTTTCATTAAAATGTTCGTAGTGTTATTATGCTAAACCTAGATACTGTTTGAAGTTTACTTCTTTCTAATTTTTCCTTTTGTACTTAAATCGGTAACAGACTCGAGTTCTGGGCTCGAATTCCCAGACTAAGGTTCTAGACTCGAGTCCAGGACTCGAGTCAAGATTCGAATACCAAACATAGAACTCGAGTACTGGACTCGAATCGCGGAATCGAATCATGATTCGAATACCGTACAAACTGACTCGAGTCGACTCGATCCTAAAAAACAACGACTCGGCACATCACTACAAAAGACACTTCTTCCAATTCTTTAAAATTATTAATCCATATCGTCTACCCATTATTTATTACGTATTATTAGTACAGCTTTTGTTGGGTGCTAATGACTGCAGATGCAGCAGGGACCAACGTGTTTTGCTTTCCGAAGCACGAAGGAGCTCGTGATGTTTTTTTTTTGGCACGTCTCGCGTCTCTGATGACAGGCCCTATGAATGTCGCCTTAACTAACACTATCTTAGGCCTGACAAGCTAATCAGTATTAGTATTATTATTGTATATTATTATATACAATATAATAATATACTATAGTATATTATAGTATTATTATAGTATTAGTCGACATAATTCTTATTTAAATTAATAAATAATTAAACAATAAAGCATTTAAAGCAACAAAGACTTCCTATGATTCTATTAAAATCTAAATAAATGTATAACATAATGTTTTGTTTTTTTCCTACCTTAACTAGATCCTTTAGAATTTCATTAAGAGCTCGGCAAACTTCACGAATGATTATTGATATCATAGGGACAGATACTTTAAACAAGTAGTGAAGGCTTTTGCAAAAATCACCAGATGCCAAAAATCGTAGCGTAATGGCAAGACGAAATTTGGCTGGTATAGCTTCTCTGAAGTCTGTATCATGCTTGGATATTATTGGTGAAATTTTTTGCAGTAAAAACTCAAAATCAGAATAGCTCATTCGGCAGAAGTTATCAAACTCTCCAGATGGTTCATGTAAAAGTTCATTAAATTTCTCTTCTATAAATTGTCTGTAACAAATAAAATATATCGTAAGTATTGTGGCATAACTCAATTGCAACAGATAATGGTTAAATCAAAATAGTAGTTACCTGGTACGATTATGATGAATCTTTTTCATCCACCATCTTCGCTGTCGTCGAGCTCTCCTTTTTTTTATTCCACTTTGTTTAAATTTCAAATAAAAGTACGTTAAACCAAATGCAATAGCCGTCACAAGTTCGGTGTCCGCCATGCTTGGATGTATATTGCAGACTGACGCATTCACAAGCGTATAAACTCCAAGGCTTGGCAAGCGTGTAAACGTACCATCAAACGCCAAGCGAGATTTGTGGAGGCTTGGAACTGTTTGCAGTTTGCCAAGGCTTGGCAAGCGTGTAAACGTACCTTTACGCAATTAAGCTCCTCATGCCAAGTTCAAGAAGCCTGTATACTCCTGATTTTTGTTAAACGAGTAGCGTCGAGGTGTATACCTAAATTGTTAAAAATATATATGTATAGTATTATATACATTTCCTACGACTCAACCTCGGCGTGCTCTTTCATTCATACCGCCTGCGTCCTTGCATAGATAGCTTAGATACCAGACTTAAAGTAAACAATTTGTCTAATAAGAATACAAACAATGAACATTATAATATTATTAATTTATTCCTTCATATTTATTTACTTTAAATGACGGTTTATTATAAAAAAAATACATTATCAAAGTTCGATCGGAATCACAAGTGCCTTTTGGCTCAATACTATGTTCTGGCATAGATAAATTAATGCATCTTATATTAGGCAGTATTTATGAACTCTACATTGTTGGCGAAGATAACTGGTTTTAATTTGCGTTTAGGATAAACGCAAATTAAAACGAAGACAAAAAAATAAAAGTTTAAGCGTCATCTTTAAAATTACCAAGTAATAATAGGCATAATGAAGGAGCCTACCAAACTTGACTTGAACAACAAAAGCACACTTTTGTGACACGCTCTGTAGTTAAAAAATCTACTAATAGATGGCGCTCAATATGTTCTAAGGATGTTGCCATATGTATTTATTTTTTGAAACTACCATTTCGCTTATTAAATAAATTATATTAGACCATTAAAATTAAGAAGAATTTATTTTATATTATGTTTCACTCTTGGTTGGATGCAGTTGCCATAGAAAAGTTAATAATTAGTTCACTGCTTCTGTTTTCTTTAAAGTTGCAGGTAAATGGCATCAAATATTTTGACTTGTAGATAAACAAATATTGGGAAGCTCAACATTGAATCTAATAAGAACACATTTTTTACATTTCCCATATTCGTAAATCATGCTATGCACATGCTTGGACTTACCTCATGCCATTGTAATGAAGATCACTATTCATTACAATGGCATGTAATGAATAGTGGCACTATTTTCAAAACGTAAAGCTTGTTATGTTGGCATCTGTACTATTTAAATGAAATCAATTTTTAAAATATGGTTTGAATGTTGACAATTACAAATAAGTAGCTTTATGCTATTAGTGTGATCATCAGGGAAATGTAAGTTTTTATTAAGGCGTTCAATTGTAATTACACTACAATTCAATTCATATAGGTGAAAATAATAATTTACTTCGAATTTATAACTTTTTACTAATATTTAAAGTGTGCATATATCTTAAACCGAAAAAGAAAATCTCAACATCATTCGTAGGCTTTTTAATTTGCTTAGCTGGTATCCCTAAAATGACTTTCAATCAAGTTGGCTGGCACTTGGCAGTTCTTTAATGGCTACTACTAGTGACGGGCTGTTTGTCTAATAAACTGTCTTTATTTATTAAAATTAGAAATTTATAGGTTTAAGGACTATTTTATAAACATGACGGGGATATTACCTACATACCAACGTTTTGTGAATGGAGTCCCGGTACCGTCCATATCGCGGCGATCGTTCCGCCTCCGGGAAAAATATTTGATTATTTCAGTACTTTTGACATTCGGAATCGTATGGTTAGGCGCACTGTTTTACTTGCCAGAGTTCAAAAGTTCCACCAGTGTTAATGATAGTGTTTACAATGTGTATAAACGTATTCAGAAAGCAGGTCCTGAGCTGCTCATGCCACCACCTTTGGCCCAAAACGACGTCGGAGACCTCCCTGTGGTTGGAATTGTACGTCATGGCGAAGAAGGCGACGATCCCCACATCGTCGAAGACAGAAATCGCTTACGAGCTAAGATAGAGGAGGATATGGGCATGAAAGTGCTGGAGAGGCCTCAATTTGATGCAGCACCATCAGTATCGTCGTCGAAAGGTCCCAGCAAAGCGCCAGTAGATGCCTTAGAGGAGCCAGCAGTTGTAAATAATGCTATTGACAAAGACGTCTCCCCCTCTGGCCCTAAAGAAAGTGCCTCTGACAAATATGTAGCATTAGCATTGGGGCCTAATGCAGATCCTGACCTGAAACAAAAACTGGAAACTGTTAAAGAGGTGAGTTGTTGCAGTTACTTGATGATAAGGAGTTTGTTAATTAATTTGCTACTCAGATAAAAATATTAATGCATAAGTTGATGTAGATTTTCAATAAGTAACAGCAATCTTTGAGAAATTGTTTTTTAATTTGAATATTTATTGCATTATAAGAGAACTATTATGATGCTTTACTTCCATAATACTGTCTGTTGAAAGTAAACTGGGTTCTTGAAAATATATTCTTAACTTGGTTATTAGTATCTAGTAGTCAAAAACTGTTTTTTACTTCAGACTCGGTTTCTATTTTTGAAATGCATTCATTACCCTAAACTAATCATATGAATGAACACTCATTTACATTATTATGGTATAATAATTTACTTGCCTAGTTATGGTAGAACTTTGATACTGAGGCAAGGTCAGTTAAAATTGTAAATTGGTTAAATTGTACATCACAATTATGGACACAATAACACAAAATTATCTTGATAACATTACATTTAATTTTGTGTTATGAGGATGATAATAATATATTTTGTAGAAATAATATATATGACACTAATTTGGAAATATATATTTTTTTAAATTTGTCCATTCATGACTAAATGCCTTATATACATATTTTAAACAGTGTTTTGTTTGATTATGAAGACTTTTTATTGGCCATGATGTACAGGGTCCATAAACACCAGATTTTATGACATGGCTAGATGACGATGGCAGTATGAGACAAATGTTTTGAAAAACACTTCTTCTCTTTTTATGGTCTAATGGAAATGTATGGCGGAAACCTCCAGTATCATTAGTCACCCTTTATTTATCATTAGTTACCCCAAGATAGCTTACTGTGGACTAAAAATACTGAATAAAAAAATTATGACTTACATATATTAAAAAAAATATAACCTGAAAGTTATGAATAATTGGCATAATGGTACTCCTTTTTATTCATTGGTAAAATCCAACTAATTTTCTTAAGAAAGGTGGAAATAAATGCATAGAGTTAACTACATGATAGTAGTAAACTTATTTGACGAAAGTTAACACTTAATTTCACTCCAATACACCTTCTTCTTTTCCTCGGGCTGCACTCAAATCTCAAGATAATTGACTTTCTTTAATTCACTTGTATCTTTATAAACTATTCCAAGTAATTCGTTTTGGTATTTAATTTTGTATGATTATAATTAGTCATTAATTTTTAAAGATATATTAGTTTTTTTTTTAGTAAAAACATATACTTACAATAATTGTTAATGTTGAAATTTTGAAACTAAACTGAAATTTTGAAATTTGAAAGATAGTGAGTTTAGATTAAGTCTTTAAAATAAATACTCGACTTTTAATTTGAAACTCCGATATCTCTCTGAGTTCGGAAGTGTTCAAGTTCTATTCTGCTCTGAAGTGCATCAAGTCAAGTCTTTTAACAAGACTGTAAGGGTTTCTGGTTTCTCGACGTTTTTATATTTTGGGAGGTATGAGAATTTTATATGAGTATGTCAAAAATTTAATTTTTTTGATAAAAGCTATGTTATGTTGAATTTTTGCTTCATTAATGATTAGACTGATAGATGAGAAGAATTGAATCAAATGGCAAATTTTTTGTTGCTCCAACGTGCATGTATTAATTCAAAATCACACATTACAGTAATCTACACGGAACTCGTTTCATTTTTCATAACACAGATTGAATTAAATTTCAATAAAGATTGTACGTCACACGAACGGTTCCATGCGTGGCTTGCGACGTGGAGAGTTTTTATTTGTAAAACCGAGCAAATATCAAACCGCATTGTTATTATTCTGAGGCACCATAACTTCTGTGTAAACATAGATAGGTTACTAAACCTCTAGAATAGACGCGCTGAATATGTGTATTGTCCTCTTGTTTAAATATTATATTCAATTGTGATGAGTTGAAAGAATTACTTTAATAAGTTTTATTCACACTCGGCAGTAAAGTTATTATTACTACCGTAAACTTAAGATTAATTGAGAGATGTGATCCTAAAGACTTCTTGAAAGTGCTGCTAACATATACGAAAGGCTTATTTTAGTTTTTAAACTTTTGCAAACATTTTTCGTGGGTACCAATAAAACACTCCAATCCGTTACCAATAGACAGACCATTTTATTACCTTAGTTGTTCGGTAAACACGTTTTCTTAAAAAGGGTTGAAACTTGTGAAAAAATTGAATAAAAATATGAAAATAAATACGATTTCGGCATCAGTAAGTTATTTTATGTCTCAACTACAAATTTTAAAGTTATGTATTTGAGTCCAGATTACTTTAAATATTTCACGTGTGTGTATTTTTATGTGTGTAAGTGATTATTAGCAAAGTTATTTAGGCGATTGCAGCATCACTGAAACCTATGGGTGGTTCTACTCAGGTGGGACGAAAATGAAGTAATTTTTAGCATCTAAGGTCAGAAGAGTAGGTTGACGTCTAGTAGGTCGTTTTTTTCTAATCTCAAACGGGATAGTCAAAAAATCAAAAAATACCTTATTAATGACCATTTAAAAAAATATGGGCCCAGGAAACTGAGGCTATGAACAGGATACTAAGTATTGATACAAACGAACTTAAAAACGATTGTAATTATTTAAATAAAATTTTGTATTATTATTAAAAATAGTTTAATGTCATAAAAATAGTGTTTTAAGTGAATATAAAAAATATTTTTATTATTTAGTTCTTACAACTTTATTACAGATTTTGCGCATTATTTATTTTATATTTAATCCTGACGTTTCGACTCCTTTACAGGACCGTCATCGTAGGATGACTAAGGCAATGGTCCTCATATAATTTCTACTACCTTCACAATATTTTAATCGGGCACGTTCCTAACTGTTAATTTTTTCTATATTAATCAAATTGTTTTACTTTGCCTTTAATTAGTTATTAAATTCTTACTACAATTACATTGTACAAGGCAGGGTAAAAGTAAGATGGAGGTCGGTCCTCGCGCCCGGAGCTCTTTTCGCAAGTTCTTCTCGGAAGAGTGGTGGACTCAGTAGTGGTCCCAGTTTCCAGGAGACTGAGGACAGGATACTGAGATTATTTTAAGTTTTTAGCCAGTGACTACGTCAATGTAACATTTAATATTGAATTTATGCAATTTATGACCTATGAATGCAATAAAATTAGGTATATAAAGAGAAATTAATTTTAAATAAATACGTACCAGGATACTGTTTAGCTGAGCCGCAGCACAACCTCACTTATACAACTCGCCGCACTATGTGGAGATCGAGTCGGTTTCGGGTCATAAATCTATAACTTCCATGTTTTTATAGATATACAGCTGATTTTTTTTTAGGTATTCTGAGATAAACGTACTTTAAAAAATTATACAGTCTATGCATATAAAAATAAATTTAATAATTGTAAAAAAATACAAAACATGAAATATTGAAAAATTATCATAAATTTACGACTAATTTTAAACAATGTGACCTAAATGTTATAATTAATACAAAATAAACACATAAAATTACTCTTATTAATTAAATATAATAAGAAAAAGAAAATAACATAGAATTATATTATTCTACTAGCTCTACAGCTTCATCTATAAGTTCCATAGACTTTTTATTGGAAGGTTTTCTTAAACTTGTTATGTAAGGGTCTGAAGTGTACAAAAGTGTATGTAAAACGTCTTCATTTGTAGCTACTCTAGAGCATTTTCTAGCATGATGAAGTCTGAATCTTCGGAGAGCTGTCCAAGAGGTAACACTGAATAATGCCGAATTACACTTTCCCCATGAATTAGGACTTTATGGACAGATGATGGCATATAATACCACATATATTTACTAACATATCGTTGTGCTGTATCGAAAGCATACTGTCCAAATTTCGTAGCATTAATTACTTTTCCGCTAGACATAACTTGAAGTAAAACATAAAATCGTTTTATCAATTCCTCATCCACACCGGTAATTTTTGCAGTGCACTGATAATTTTGAAAAAATCGTCTAGCTGTATTACCGTCATTACTGTTACCAGAACCTTGCTTAGGTTTATCTATATTTAAACCAAGTTCTTCTCTGAACCTTCTTTGTACATATGTCTTCTTTTGTTTTTTCAAATCTTTATTTTCTGTCGTTGTAGCAGACCATTTTTCAAAGCCTACATTATAAGATATATGTAAAATTAGTTCCATAAATCTAATCCAGCAATGTAAAGTCGAAAGCCCATATTGATAAGAATTTTCGTCAACAGGTTTATTTTGTACTTTTTCTAAATTGTTCATCTCTGTAGGTCTTGCACCACAAATAGTACATACAGCACCTGATGAAGTTTCTGACAAAACTTGAGCCACTTTCCCGTCAACCATTGTCAAAAATAATGTGTGTTTGATTTCAATACTTTCACCATTTTTATTGATTAAGCTTGTTGTGAGAGCGTTTCTTTGAGCTATAATTTCATTAACTACACTTGTAGTTTTCTCTGGTGTCTCTTTTGAAAATTCTATTAAAATGGGCCTACAAAATCTTACTGATGATGGAACAGGGTTTTCCCACAAAGTTTCATTTGTATTAATATCAACAAGTTTCAGAGGTACTAATGAAGATATAAATAAATTTGTGTCAGAAATTAACTCATCCTCTTCAGTTAAGACTTGCTTGTATTCACTTTGTCCGCTTGAGCCATCACAGCCCCATTTCGAATACAGCATTAAATGTTTTTTGCCAGCTTTGTATACACCATTGATTTTCAAAATTCTTGCAATAGTGTGATCCAGCAGATCTTGCAGTTTTATTTTTGCTGTAATATTATTAATTTCTATGCTTGATCTTGGTGGGTAGCACATTCCTTTAGCTTCCTGAATTGATTTATATGACGGAAATAATACGCAGTTCTTCGCAATTAAGCAATTTCTCATGTTTTCATACTGTGCCATGTTAAGGTCCAACTCTATAAAAATACTGAGAGCTTCATCTTTAGAGTACGCTGTTAAATGTGCCGGTTCATTTAAAAGATTTTGACGTATTTCACTTTTTTTATCTATGGGTAATACTCGTAAAATTTCGACAATGAATGCTTCTTCCGTTTCCCCTTGAGATCTCAATCCTTGAAGATATGAATTCAGTATAAAATCAAGGCCACATGTTTCAAGCAACTCCTTGTTTTTTCGTCTTTGTGTTCTATCGGAACTGTCTTCGTAGGTTTAAGAAGGGCGTCCTCGCTTCCCCGTCGATGTCGAAGGTTCAGATTCACAAGTAGGATCTTCCAGATTTACTGTGAATGTGGCATTCAACCACATGCTATTCTGATTTAAAAATTTTTCTTTATTTCTGTCAGATTTAGTGTAGCGTTGACGAAAGTTCGTAATAAGATTTTTTGTACACTCGCGACAATTTTAGCGATATTTGCCTCAGAATAGTTGATAAAATTATTCCGTATATAACTTGTTAAAGCAACAACATAATTCCCGTCACTTTCAATCAAAACAAGACATAGGTCGCGTCTGGTACATTGGAATTCACTCATTGCGAGAGAGTAGGTGGTTAGATACACTTTTTATAACGACAATAACGAACGAAAAACAGTATGTAATTATTCAGTATGCAGATGCTCTATTTTATATTAAATAACTGATTTGAAACGTGTGCAAAGTATGGGAATAAAAACTATTTATCATTATGTGGTTACTCGGTTTCCTATGTGTTTTATTGATAATTTATTTTGTAGGCGAACTAAAAATGGTGAGAAATACTCGATACATTATCAAAACATAAACCGCAATTAATAATATATCACAAGTGTAACCTATATCAACTAATAAAACAAATAGATTCGCCTACGTATTTTTAAGAAATTATTACTATTTCATGTTATGATAGATAGCATTATGTTGTGCAATGAAGTTGCAACTTTTTTTTTCTTCCTGTATAAAAATATTAAATTTCCTATCAAATAACATCATTTACAGACCTTCGGCAATTTTCGGCAACTGTCAAAACTCTAATTGAAAGTTTCAGATACGCAAAAATGATATGTCATGAGATAAATATTTCTAGTAAATATATTTATAAATATATAGCATATTTGTGTATACCAAAAAAAAGTATATATTATAAGCTTTCTAAAATGGTATAATACTTGTATAATTTTCATTGCTAGCTTACTAGAAAATCATCCTGAAAAAAATACAAATTATGATGTTTTCGTGATAATTTTTCAATCATCGTATTTAGATGCTCTTTACTATAAAAAAGTACTAGTTACATACATAATTTATACATAATATAGTAGATCAACTTCTTAGCTATAGTTTGAGGTATAATACAAGTACCTGCGCCGATTTTTACAAAATGTATTTATGGCCAAGCTCTCTTAGGCACCTCCACATAGTGCGCCGTAGCGACCAAGCCAACTGCAAGCCGAGACGGACGCGAGTGGTTGTAAGCTAACTTCACTTCAATATATCACTTAGACCGAACAGCAACGCGCTAGACTCGGTAATTCAAACTGATTTTAACGTGTTTTGATGTAGTAGGAGACTGAGGTAAAAACCGAGAAACAAAATATAATGCACTTTTTAAATAAGTTTTGCATTTTAGGTAAAATTAGACACACATTGAAACTATATATTATACATTTCTATTTTAGTGCAGATATTACGTATATAGTCGAAATAAAGTCACGGTGCAGTTTTTAAGCTTTCATTTTGTCCGAAAGACATGCCAGGAGACTGAGATTTGGCACTTTAAAGTACAATTTTTAAAGATAATTTATAAGAAATATTTAGGAGTGAGCTAATTTTTAGTGTCGTACTATAAAGCATTTTTAGTTGTACAGTTTCCATCGTAAATAAAAATAAGGTGAAGCGGAAAATTACCTTCCGAGTAAAACCACCCGTATAGACAGCAAAAGAAACGAAATAGTAATCAATTTAACTGTATATTAGGCGATAGATTTTCTAAATAAAGAACATCGAAGTAGTCGACAGGATTAACTCTACTTATCTGTTTACATTATAAGTGAAAAGTGTGATGCCGATTTCCGATTTCGATATTACGTAGGTATTAATTTTATCAGCTACATCGCCCCTGTTTCCACTGGAGTTAGCCAGCTAATTATAATCCAGGATGAAACACTAGGGATTCTCAGTGTAATCCTGATGGATTAATAAAACACTGAGTTAGACGCATGTCTGAAACAATAACTTAACATTTTATTCTCAATAATGCAAATTTATTTTGATTACATTTATTTCAAAATTTTTTTGAACACTTTTTTTGAATGCATTTATTTCATCTATACATATGAAAGGCTTTGTCCTGAATGACTGACTGACTGACAGACAGACAACGCACAGCTAAATCTAGAGACTTGAAATTTGAAGGGAACAATGTTATGGCGTAACGCCATAACTTCCCGAGTTCTTAACCGATTTTAATATTTTTTGTGTGGAATCGAATTAACAGGCTTAGGACCAGATTGTGACGGATTTTGAAATTTGCAAAAATTTCCATCGAAACAATTTTTTTTCTTTTTTTAGGTAGGTATTATGCTCCGCTCCAATATATGGCGCTAGCGTAGCTTTATGCTTAGCGACTGCATCGCCTAGTAGTTGTAAAACTCTTGCTAAAAGAGCATTTCCGAAAATTCTACCCTTAAAAGAGTGAAAGGGGTTTAAACTGGTAGAAAATTTCGCCATTTTTGAAATAAGAAGCATAAATCTAAGTTTTATACCTTTTGATATAAAAACGTCCATTTCTCATCATTTTTCTGTCCTTTAAATGTTTCATTTTGAAACTCCGGTTACAATACAATCAGAGTAATTATACAAGATACTTTTTGCCAAACTTTACGCGTTCGAAAAAGAATATTCTAGTTATTTAAATCTCGGATAAGCTAAACGTTTCTGTTCAGAGTGACTCCATACCATTATAGGTACTTGTACATGGTTCTTGTCAAATTATGGTCAAATGACTTTTTTTGAGCTCAAAATACGTAAATTTTAAAAACATGGTCAAATTCAATTGTACACTATTTTATAAATTGCATGCATGCATCAAACCTTTGAGTTTCACTGCTATCTTTGTTGCTTCGTTTTGTTCATCGAACTTAAATTGTCTATAACTTTGTTTTACGAAAAATCATCAGTTTTAATGATAAAATAAGCAGTGTTCTTTTTATGGTAAACTAGTTAGTATATTGTCATATTAATATTTAAAGAGCGTCCGACCAAAATTTTGGTTTCGACCAAAATCCAGTTTCCGAAAAAGTTTCGGTTTCGACAAATACCCCCAGCGCCGAAAGTCATTATAGTGTTTTGTCGTGTGGCATTCGCGTGACTTCGGCTGAGATCGTACTTGTGTTTGTTTAACTAAGTTAATGAAAAATCTTCAGTCGCATAAGTCTCCAAACTATACACTAGGAAAATAAATGTTCACCTAAGCAAAGAACCAATTATTGTTACTATACATAATTTGTTTGGCTCGTTACTATTGACATGGCGTTGTTACTATAACTTTTGCTATTCGTACACTCATAATTTTGTAAATTCACAAGAAATAATGTAAAAGTCAAAGCGTTAATAGTGCCTCTGTGCTAAGTAAGGAAGAAAAACTTATTATTATACTGGTTTTCTTAAAGTATACTAGATATAAGTTTGGTATAGAGTGTGTCGCTCTCTAGCTGAAAGCTTGTATTTAGAACGACCGAGACGTGCCTGTGGGATTAAAGTCGAGACTTCGAGCTAGCCAATCCAAACGGCGAGTCGTTTCCACATCGCCAGACCAGTCCATGAAAATGTAATTTTCATGAAAAGAACAGTCATTGCCTTTTATACATAAGGAATTCTTTTATGTATCGGAGTCCAGACTTTAACGGAGAAAAAACAGTATTTTCCTGCTGTCTTGATTCCAAGACACAATTTCAAGCTAAGTTAAGCCTAGCAACTTGATGCTCACGTAGTAATTTAAAGACAAGGGCCGAGTGATAACCACCCACTCCCATGTATGTTTTGCGATTTGGCGTAGTTTTTGATAAATTATTTTTCTCAATTTTTGTATAAATCTTGATTTTTAAGAGATTATTGGTCAGGTACATTTATAAGATATTTACTTGATTTTATTTTCCAATTACGTAAAGAAATTAATTATTAAATAATTATGATGCAGTTGAATAAAATAAGCCACAAAAAATGAAGCACAAGAAGCCACAAAAAATGAAGCACATAGATATGAAGGATGAGAAATTGAACTTGTTCATATTGTTACTTCTGTGGTTGTGTGTGGCACAGTTACCATAGTTTTAGATTGCCGTAAGCGCGACACAAGTACCTACAACATACTTTATCTACTCAAAACCGGGACCGAAGCATATGCTGTGTTTGATACGTTGTTTTTTTGTCTCATATTACAGAGATTTGTTTTTGGATATTATAAGTTATATGTTTTTTTACATTTTTTTGCATTTTTCAATGCTTTTTCTGTGGTTTCTTGTGCTTCATTTTTTGTGGCTTCTTGTGCTTCATTCTTTGTGGCTTCTTGTGCTTCATTTTTTGTGGCTTATTGTATTCAACTGCATCATAATTATTTTTTCAAATAGATATTTGATATTATGATATCAGATAATATAAAAATGTAATTTAACTATATTGAGATAATTTAAGATAACAAAAGATATAATTGTAATATTATACATATTTATTTAATATTACTATTATATCGTGATATAAAATTAAAAACACTTGTCGCTAAACTGCAAAGATCATCAAATTCTATAAAGATCAAAATTGAATCGGTCATTTCAAAAACCTCATATGTCACTCAATTAGATTTTTTTCAGGAATCAATATAAACTGTTTCATATACAAACAAAATAAATTTTAAGACTTTTACGCTTAGTTTTTAAGTGGAAAAAAATTAAAATAGCTAATTACACACAATTCACAATTTATTAATAGAAATAGTGAAAAAAACCTGAAAACCTGTTCTTATGTTGTTAAAAACCTCTTACGTCAGTGACTAATGTTGTTTATGCAATGAACGTCTTTCACATGGTATTATTGGAAAAGGAAGAAATGTATCGACTTACGTGGTTTTTACCCAGAATACGCATTTCCTTTTAAGGAACCATTTTCAGCAAAAAAAGTATGTTAGAAAAAAACTTGACTTAAGAGGTTTTTAAATAACCGTTTCAATCGTAATAAGCGTTGTCTATCAGATAAGATTTTATCTTTTTTTTCTATTATCCCAACTTCATATCAGCGGCGTGCATATCGTAACAATACCTTACAACATAAAGTATTATGTAATATGTGGATAATCTTAATAATTGTATGAAAAAGATAGTGTAATAAAACAAAAGAAATTTCTACGTAGACCCACTTTATTTCGAGTACGACTACCGAGCACGAAAGTAACGGCATCGAATAGGTAATATCGAGACCGTCTCGCTCTGACCCGACACACATCCGAACCTTACTCATCGTTTGCCGGCAATTTTAGCAGTGACACTGCTTTTGTAGGCCAAGAGAGAATACTAGTGTTTGTGTCCGTTCATTCGAATCGAATCACTAACGACCAACGTTTTTGGCCGTTTTCAAAATGTGAAATTACTTTCTTAAATTGTGAACTACGTTAATCTAATTACCGTTACCGAATCATACTTTTATTCCTCCTTAGATCATAATCAAAACATATTTATTTCCTGCAGCTGGGACGTAGGCCTATCCTATGGATAAAACGACGACACGGGCCTAGTTGGTCCTTACGATTGTAGAACCTTACAAAACAAATGAGCACAAGATTGGTCATTTTTGGTAACCCTGTTCCTTGCGAAAATAATTTAACTTTTCATTCGTTCGTCTTGCTCGTTTATTCTATAAATGAATAACTGTTTCGATTAATTGCCAATTGCGAAATTAAATTTAAGTATGAAATTTAATTGTATTCATTACTATGAAGAATCTCATTATGTTTCACTTAAGCTAATAAATTATTTATAATGTGTTTAGAGCGCGGCGCGGTTAGTCTTCATACAGTAGATAATTGCATTAGGTACAAACCCGATAAATAATTAATCGTATAATCTATGTAATTTATATATTGTGTAAATATAATAATGAGAACGTTTACTAATCGAATAAACCAATTCACAGTCGCGATCGATATTTTGTATTTACACTAACAGATGCTCAATTTTTTTTTGTAAATTTATGTACTAAATCTGCTTTTGTTGTTATCTATGTACGATTTTACGGAAAGCAAACGGAATATTGATAGGAAATCGATTCAAAGATAAATGTGTACTTAAATTTTCGGAGTAGATAAATATCGATGAACAGGATGCGATTCACTCTAATTATGGTAATCGGATATGATTAGTTATTTATTTATTTATTTTAATTATTGAATACCTACCTGGTTTTATTATCTTTCTTTTCCGTTGATTGGATTTTGTTAACGTTATTCTCATAATTGATCAGATTAATCAGGTACACTTGAACAAATAGGTATTTATAAAATTTTAAATTTAAATTTTACAAGTATCTAAGAACCATGTTTACTTTAAGACAAGGAATCCAACTGCAATTATGTATAAGAGGTCGCACGAAAGCTGCTGTCTTTATTTATTTAATTTATTTTATGTAGTTTTATGACACTGGAATATGAATACACTAAAATAATAATCTGTTCTTTTTATTTCTTTGAATATTACCTATCACATTTTTTACATGGAGTGTACTTTTGACGTCGATATGCAATTTTGACTATTTAAGCGTCGCACTATGGGGTATTAGAAGCAAAAAACCGGTCAAAAGTCGAAATCAAAATTTGTACCCAATTAGTAAATGAACCTTCATTTCTCATTGTTGAATAGTTATGACGTCACGCCCCGATCACCTTACAAGTGTCATTCAATTTTGTTTGCCCCTCCGACAGTCGGAATTTAGTCGTTGTTCCTATCGCACGTCTTTGTTCTCGTCGCTTGTAAAAACGGAGTTTTATTAACCGCTATTGTAAGATTTCTGAGAAGTGAAGTGAAGTTTTTTATAATGGATCTTGAAGATCGAGGTATGTACTGTATTTTAAAACTTATATTCATTTGTATATCATTCATATAAATATTTTTTTTAATTTTATTAGCAAACATTAAACTTAGCATAAATTATAGTTTTATTTTTCCTTTTTTAGTGTTTTAGTTATAAAGTTCGGATAGGTTCGGTCAAAAATGATAGCACAAATATTAGCCTATCTTGTGTACTATCATTTAAACCAAAAACATAATCCGCCAACATCCGCCTTTTCGAAATATAGTTCTTTATATGAAACAGTAATTTAGGTACTAAATTTAAAATATTTTTTGTCCTCATAGGATTTGAAGAAACTGTCCGGGAGAAAAGTAGGACAGATCTCTACAACTATATAAAGCAAAGTTCTGGACGATTACTTGATGACAAGTTCGCATACATGGAGGATTGTGTCATTAGGGAAACTAATTGTCCAACTGAAAAAATAAGTAGTCTCAAAAAGGAATTGAAACTGTTCAAATGGCAGTTCAGACAAAAATGGACGGCGGCATCGTACAAAGAAGAAAGATTCCTCCAGAACAATGCTAAGTGGCTTACAGGTACTATAAAGTTATCGGCCTGGGTAAAACAAAAGACTGGTCGGCCGCGGCCCTCAAAAGAGTTTGGGGAGTTAAGTGATCGCAGTAAACGGCGCAAAACAAAAGAACTCCGGGCGCAGGTACCCGATGCAACGTTAACATATGCTGCTCAAATGAGTCTAAGAGCCGCAGGAAAAAGCGATGCTTCGGCTATCATAAAAGAAATTACCAAGTCCCCGACTAGAGCATACAAAATACGTAAAGTAATCACACAAAACAAAGAAAAAAATATACAGCGGTTATCAACAATGGAAGCCTTATCAATGTTCGTAGAAGCAGGTTTGTCTCGAAGTCAGTACAATGTGATACGCAGTGCTAGAAAACAGCTCTATCCGTGTTATTCTTTGTTACAAAAAGCGAAAGCTGATTGTTACCCTAAGCCTGAGTCATTTCATGTCACTGACACATGTGCTGAGATTAAACTGCAAGATTTGGTAGATCACACTGCTTCACGGTTATGTACATACCTCGAAGAAGTTTTGAAAGGACTTTCAAGTGAAGAGAAGGAAAATTTAAAACTTATATCAAAATGGGGATGTGACGGATCTCAACAGACACGGTATATGCAATCCTTACAAAATACGAACGAAAGCTATGACGATGCAAATATATTCCAAAGCTCGTTTTTGCCTTTGAGATTACTTGTTAGTCATAACAGCCAAAGTAAAGTCATTTGGCAAAACCCCGTCCCGTCGAGTCCAAGATTTTGTAGACCTATTCGAATCAGATTTGTGCATGAAACTAACGACATCACAAGAAATGAAATTAGTTATATAGAAAGTCAAATTGAAAAATTAAACCTATCTGAAATATTTTTGAATAGTGAAGTGATAAAAGTAAAGCATCTGTTTTTATTTACTATGGTGGATGGAAAAGTCTGCAATGCGGCAACTAATACCCTATCAACAATGCGTTGCTATATTTGCAAAGCAACATCAAAAGATTTCAATAAATTAGAAACAAGAAGAGAAGAAGACCCTGCGACTTTGAAGTTTGGTCTTTCAATATTACATGCGAGAATAAGATTATTTGAATCGATTCTACATTTGGCGTACAAATTACCTACACAAAAATGGCAATCAAGGTCTTCTGCTGACAAAAAAATTGTAAATGAGAATAAAATACGTATACAGCAACAATTTAAAGAAGAAATGTCACTACTAGTAGATGTACCAAAAGCTGGTTTTGGAAATACTAACACAGGCAATGTATCAAGACGATTTTTCTGTGATCCTGAGACAGCATCTAGAATTACCGGAGTAGATTTAGATTTGATAAAAAGGCTTAGAACTTTGTTAGAGGTCATTTCAAGCGGTCACAGAATAGATACCGACAAATTATCAACATTTTGTAAGGAAACTTCAGAAATTTATGTGAGACTTTACGGATGGTATCCCATGACGCCTACACTCCACAAATTGTTGGTTCATGGACCTACAATAATAAAACATGCCATAATCCCTATAGGCCAGCTCTCTGAAGAAGCGGCAGAAGCGAGAAACAAACACTTTCGGCAATACCGTACTGATTTTGCTAGAAAGTTTTCAAAAATATCTTGCAATGTGGATGTACTAAATAGGCTTTTATTGAGTTCAGACCCATTGTTATCGTGTACGCGATCAAGATTTATGAAGAATAAGAAGCCATTCACAAAAGAAGCATTGGAATTTCTTATACCAGAAAGTGATGATTCTGAAGATACAGGAGCACAATATACGACAACGATAGATGAATGTGATATATCTGATGATAATGAATTTGACTAATATAGTATTTTGATATATAAAATCTATTGTTTTAATACCCTCTACCCAGTAACATTTTACTTTATAATTTATTCTTAGATAATATTAAAGGTACGCTAAAATAATCAATTTTAACGTACCTGAGGGCAGTATAGTAATCGCCATTGAGCAAAAATAGATAAAATATGACCAATTTATCAGTTTAGGTAGTTAGACCATAAGAAATAGTTTTGGCCAGCTTTTTGTTACAAATACCCCACCGTGCGTCGGTCGACTTTAAAATCTGACCAACTGATAATAGTATTTCTTATGGTACGTGCAGAAAGATACGGTATAAGCTCTAACCTCGATTATTAGCTAAAAACAAAAGACCACGAACATATTTAATATGTACCTACCTAGTATAAACGTCATTTAGTATTCGAACTATAAAGGAAGATTGTTGTGTTGTGAAATTGAATTCACTTTCATTACAATACAAATACAAGTCAAGTATTTTCAACACGCTAACATTATGTAAAACAACGCATTGCCGTCGGCAACGGCAGTCCCACAGAACGGGCAGTCTCATCACTTTCCGCATCACCTAAATTGAATAAAGAAAAAAAATGTCCAACAATCTCAAATAAAAAGTGGAGAAATTGGAAATCTTCCCGAGGCATAACGTTTAGGAGAGCGCAAGATACTTTTATTAACATCTTTCTCGCGTCCTATTACTGGCACACAACAAAGGATGTATTTCACCATCGAGACACGTATTGCCCCTATTTTAGGTAGAAAGTAGACGGTTCCATTGCCCGGTGACAGTTTTTCTTTCTTGTGCAAGTAAAGAACGGTTACCGTTATAAGAGTATTATATCGCTTAGACTTCCATTATTATTCTTATGTAGTTCGGCACGTGTGTAAATAATTACGGTCTGTTTTGAAAGCGGCTGCAAATGACAAAGTGCATTCTTAAGTTATGACTAATATATTTGTACTGTTTTGTTTAAATACATGTATTGTACTAACTCGAATAATCTAATATTATTAGATTATCGATAATATTAATAGTGTTAACTACGTTACCGACGAAATTCATAAAGTGATATCACAAAGTTGCAATGTAAATAAACGCCTTAGTATAGCGACAAGCAAGATAGAGGCCACAACAGCGGAGGTATTAAAATACTGTTAATTCTGAAATACCTTCTCATTTACGATCTTAAATTTTGTTTAAGAATTCTTAATAGTTACAGCGTTACATAGTTTAAGATGTGGCCGGCAAAACAAACAAAATTATTTAATTTGGGAACTTAACTGGGTTATTATAGTGGCGTGGCGTCGCGAATGCGGCCGTTCGTCGGGTGTGCGTCACGTTTTAATAACATAACGCTATGCGTCGTTTACAGATTACATGGCATTTTAAATGGTTCACTAACGGTGCACCCGCCTCTGCTCGTTTGGAATAAATACAGCAAACAAAAATAAGGGCAGGCACCACTTGCATGAAATCTATTTAGTTAAGTTACTATAAATCAGATTTATTATGTCGAACGTTTTATTAAGAGACCAAAACAATCATCGCATTTCGTAAACGAACTAAAAATTACAAAAGTATGTACAGTCGACTCTCGTTAATTCGAAACCCAAGGGACTCTTAAAATATTACGAATTATCGAGTGTTTGAAATATAAAACGGTTCGAAATTTGTGAAAAAAAAAAAAAAACTTCGAATTCTTATGTGTTGATCAATTATTATTTATCAACTGCTATTCTATAACAATGTCAAAAGTTTAGAGGTACATTCGTGTACATATATGTATTCATAATGTGAATTAATTAATCTTTCGAAAGAACTCTGTTATATTGGTTTGCTTCAAACTGTTAATTTGTATACCAACGAAAGAGTAACAGTAACTGAATGATAAAACAAACCCATTCGTAAGAAGTGTGTATCAAATAGTCAAACTAATCATAACAAAATCAAAGGCTCGTGTACGTTGATACAAGTTTGAACTTGTCGCAAAATGTACCTACTTACAATCTTTTCGCCTCTTTCTCTCTGCAACTTTGAATTGTCGAGTGTTGGACGCCTATGAGTTCGAATTAACGCGTCGTTTTGTTATATAGCAATGATTTTTTCGTTCGAATTACCAAGTGCATAAAAATGTATTGATTTAGTTCGAAATATAAAGAGAGTCTGTAGGGAACTCGTGATAACTTTGAATTATAGAGAGGTTCGAATTATCGCAGGTTTGAATTAACGAGAGTCGACTGTATATTAAGTTCGTCTTACAGTTTGATTCTCAGAATAATTTATAGCGTAATGTAGAAATTATTAGCAGAATCACAAAACGCTTTGAGAAGACAAGGTGTTTATTTTATTTTTTATTATTAAGCCGCTTACGGATTTGATTTTTATATATAAAGCCATTTTTTTTAGTAAAAAAAGATTAATTCATCATGGCGGATAAGAGCTGTGTTGGTTACGGCTCCTGGCCCGGAAAAATTATCAATTTTTTTTTCTACAAAGAAAGCATTTTGTATTTATCGCACTGACAATAGTACTTAAAAATAAATATATTAGTATTAGTTATAAGTACGTATCATTGTATAACGTTCACTTTATAACTCATTTCACAGAATTCCAAAAAGTAATAACAATAACAAAGGTAACTGGAAGAATTATGACTAACATACGTTTATCAGCAACTTTAATTCAGTTCACGACGTTAAACTACAGAGGGCTAGGGATACCTACCCCTAGGTCTACCTTATTTGTATTCTGATCCTATTTATGTGCGCAGAAAAGTGATTTTCCACGAACGGCTTTCAAACGCACTAAAAAAGTTTTTTCAAGGGCTTTAAGCTTATAATTATTGCTTACAAGTATTGTACACTTGACGCAAGTAACAAACACTTTTTGGTTAAGCAAGTTGTTAAAACCGACACGGAAAAAACGTGAAAAATATTCCTTAACATAACAACAATTTTTTTTTACGTAGTGAATTATAATAACCGTAAAGTAAAACTACAAAAAGTTTTTTTTTTATATTTGGAGGCTACATATATACCCCGCACCGCCGTAATTTCAATTCTTTGCATGAAACAACAAGATGGACTCTGCATATAACAGATGGCGCTAGCTTCATGAAATGATGCGCTTTCATGTATATGGGAACCTACATCGTGTAATAACAGATTCTAAGGGATATTTACAGAATTTATTAGAAGATGAAAATTTTTTGTTGTTACCTACAGATTTATTGCAAGTATATTGCCGTGTACCATATGTACCTACATAATATTTATACTGTCTGTACACTTATCTTACATTTGTAATGCCATAATATATCTTTGTAAACTAATGACATTATAATTTCTGCCCAATTAAGCATTGCTTAAACGGCTTTATTATAAATCCAGATTAAAATGCTGAAGTATGCACGAATGCCGTAAGTCGGCTAATAGAATGCTTCCTTGTTTCTTGGGTTACCAACTAACAGAATTAAGATTTTGCTTATATTAACGAATTAAGTTGAACTCTGATTTAAACTTGATATCGCTGTCATACTTGGGTTATCTTCAGCTGATGAAAAAGTTGCCAACTTAAATAATTTTTTACTTCAATAAAATATCTTAATTTAATTTTTTAATGGTTCCACATTAAAAAATACACATAATACAACCCTAAATTTTCACCCCTCTATCATCAATACAATACCTATATACATATATCAACGGCGAAGTTCCAAGACCTCCTAACTGAAATTCATCGAGAAATTCACTTATTTTTTTAACTTATTTTTAACTTGTCCAGATTTTAACCTTTTCTTTCAGCAATTAGGTGTTATTGGCACTTCGCCGTGGATATATATTTCTATACCCAAGGAAGTATTCTTTCCCCCCTCTTATTTTCCATCTTTAGCAATATTTTTAAAGTTCCGTACCCAAACAGTAAAACGAGACCAAGACTCCGCTGTCCGTCCGTCTGTCAGCAGGTTTTATCTCATGAACCGTGATAGTTAGACAGTTGAAATTTTCACAAATGATGTTCATATTTGTGTTGCCGCTATAACAACAAATACTAAAAACAGAATAAAATAAATATTTGAGAGAGGTCTTTTGGCTGCTTTCACCATTTTTACGCCGACGTTCAAGCAAGTGCCGAGGAGGTAAATTCAGCAACCTCACTTTTGAACAAGGATCTAACTTCTGGAAGTGATCAGCAAATAACGGTGTTGCAGTCAATCCGGTAAAATATCATGCTATCAGTCGAAACAACTTGCTAATATTGACAACAGTTCATTTCGCGTCCTTTATGTTTGTAAACTCTACCATCCCCGTCAACATTAGCGTTAAAAATCTTTCTTAGCTGGAATACAGTAGCTGAGATGAGCTTTTCAGTTATCGTTAGTTGCGTTTCTTGAATTTACTTTGAAACCGCCTTAGGAATATTCTGCTCATTGATTACGATAACTAGACCGCCTTATCAATAATGCACTCCGTTTTGTTTTTTGTCGACACAAATATGATCACATTACATGTTACCGATTTCAATCCAAATGGCTACCCATTCGTCAGCACAGGCAGCCGAAATACTTTGCACACCCTATCTTTATAAATCTCTACTTTCATGGATACTTGAATTACATGACCACTTCTACTTTATCTTAATTAATTAAATAAATAGGTCTCCATTAAATAAATAGATAAATAAACTTTCCTAGGCAGTGATAAAAATTTAATGATGTAACATTGAAATGTTTTTTGTTTGTCTCATGCCAATTAATTCCTTTGACGTAATCAATGTCTTGTTACAAATAAAAACTGTTAAACCCTGCTTACAAAGCTTAAACTATTGGTGATTAAATCATTATATTATATTTTATTAATAGATATTGTACCAAAATGCGTTTCAAATTTAATCAAATCAACATAGTTGTGTTTGCGAACGGCTCTGTGGTATTACTGTTTGTTTAGTATTCCAAACAGAAGACAACACCGTTTCCTACGCGGGATTAAAAGGAAAGAGTGATTTTCTCCTCTAGTTTCCTATGTATGATTTTCTTGGCTGGTAAAATTTTGGGAGTTTTATACTTAATACATTATAGTTGCTTTTGACTTGTTTTTTTATTTCGTTTTAACTTTGAATATCTGACATTTCAGATTGCTACAATAGCTGATTTTTTTATTTATTTATTTGGTTTACCAGTAATTGTTACTATGAATATATATATACAAAATTGTGTATAACTTAGACCTAAGTGTATACATTACATGCGTACATGAAAAATTGAAAATGAAAAATTGTATGTAGCAACAAAACAATATTTTATTTGTGAAGCTGATATTTGAGATTGCATATGGTTGACCCAAATAAGTCTATTTCAGTTTTATATTTGTTCTGAAGCTTACAGAGCCTTGGAACAGGGAAGCTGATTGATTGTATTTAAGTTCATTTTCACGTCCACTCATTCAAAGTACCTATTAAATGTAAGATGGAAGTCGGGTCCCTGTCCAAAAATAAATAAAACAGTGAGATATATATTACTGGTCTAGTAAATATTTACCGTATAAAAAAATAGAGGGCGAACTTAGCGTCGTAAATATTATTACATAGTTTAATGTCGATCTAAAAAAAAGTTTGTGAAAGTGGTACATTTTAACTACGAAGACGTAATTTTTGAACATTGTAGGTTGAGGTAACCTATCAATGGCTTTCTTATCTGATTCGAGCTTCCCACAGAAACTTTTAAACAGCAAACCTTCCTTATATAGAATTGTGCTCTGGACCTACAAATATCTTTAAAAGATCAAAGAAAAAACTGATAAGTAACCCAGTTAAAAGTTTCTTGTCTAATTCTTTAATGAAAATATATTTCAGGAATTATACATTGACAAGTTTCCACAGTAAATACGAGATACATAAAATTTTTCGGTAAAATTCAAAATCATGCGCTATTGCGCAGGATGTGAATCTGGTAATTAGCGCTAATTGCCAACAAGAACCGAAAATTATGTTATTGTAAGACATTGTCAATGTTCCAAAGTTCTTTTGTCATAAGTAAATAGATATCACTGTATTGAAACTCCAATCCTAGTCTCAATAATCAATTTCTTCACTTCAATAATCATTAAAGCACAATCGTGCTTTAGTACATAATTGGAAACATATAATTATTAATATGTCAATCTATCTTTAACGGTCAAAAAAAGATTTTCAACTTAAAATCGAATCATGGTGTTCATATAAATTGAGAAACCTTCACTTTTTCTAGTAGGTTTATTCTTTTTTCTATATTTATTTACGATATTAATAAGATAACACAATAACTTCTGTTTATCTGAAGCTCTTACGCCATGACTGATGTCATCTATTAAATGCGCTTAAAACTATTTTTAATTACTTAAAGTACACAATAATTATATTCAATAAATGATAAAGTCAGGAATCATATTTTGCAAAATTAACTGTTAAAACTGTATCGAAACAAATTATTAGCCTAACGTGATATAACACGATTGTGAAGTTCAAAGTCAAAATTAAGATCACATTTAAATTGTCTGTCAAGTTCGTAGCTTCTGGTATCTGTGGCATCGAAACAATGGCCCTTTCTATCCCACAGTTACCGCTCTGTTCCGCATTACTATCATGTAAGCGCAACCATGTGCGGACTGTCAGTACGCAATCGCATAACGTTTTGCAATTACCCCCTTTCAAACATTACCAGACATATTTAGTACTTCTGCTAAACAGGAAAGTGATAAATACATTGTTGTTGTCATAATACAGGAGTCTAGTATGAATTCATTGGAACTATTCTAGAAAGCTATCACTTTATCTTTTTTACTCGTTTTGGCTACGATCAGTATTTCCGATAGTTTTCGAAAACGTAGATTAGTTTGCTTATACCAATGTTCAATTCGAAATCATCATTACAAGATTTATCTTGTAATGATGATTTCGAAAAGATTTATATCTCTTTTGATGTTTTCACGTATTTTCGTGGAAATGATACAACTTTTTACCGGTTAACTAAGTAAGAGCCGTGTTCATAGGAACGTGACTTCCTAAGGGGTGTCGAAACGTGAGGATTAATTAACTAATGTATAAATACATTAGTTATCTGGTAATGTTAATTTCAATGTAACACGGTTGATGAGTTATCCACTCGTCAGATTAATAACGCGTTACCGATTCATATTCGAGTGTATTGAGATATGTATTGAGAAAAACAATATTCTGGTGGGATTCGAACACGTCTTTGTGGAGAGAGACGAGTTAATGTTAAATATATTTACATTAGTTAAAATTTAAGGCGCACGCACTTCAATAGTAACTAGCAGATTTAAAAATACTTCTGGCTATATTAGTAGAGTTGTGATATAAAATTAGTCGGTCCCCTTGAAATATAAAGATGTATCTAGAAGTCTATTTATGATTTTAAAAGGTACCAAGTACCAACATCAAAATGTCCATTTAGCGCATATAAAAGTCTAGCAACTCGTCAATATTCTTTTCACATCATCTCGTCCGAAAGGTATCTACTGCTGGATGGAATTCTTCCCAAAAATTTGGGGTTTTTCTATAATCTCCACACTTTTGCAGACGTGATGGAGGTATAATACCATAATTTTTACCATAATTCGAAAAACGCCGTTGCCCATTTTGTGTTCTACAGGTAGAAGTGAAAGCAGTTGTAGAGAAAGGTTCTAATAGTGACCTAGTAGAAACGTTTTCATGTTCATGTTTTAAATTTTCCCACACCCCTTCCAGATTCAGATAAATCATTCCCTCTTATTATATGCTATTACTAAAAACAGATTTGAAATTGATGTTGTCTCTGTCTTTTTTTAGGAAAAAAACAGAGTATCAGTTTTAGATCAAGTTCAATTTAGTCTACGTTTTGTGATAAGGGTTTATATATCGCACCTCCGCCTGGAACAACAACACATATTGCACTTGTGGCAATCTATTTTAAGGCTTTTAAATTGAATTTGACCTTATTGCTGAGATTATATCGCTTTGTTGTAATTATTTTGGAACAAAAATATTTTTTTTTCTAACACTTTTTTTTCATACTTTGCAATTTCTAGAATTTTAGATTAAAGAGCCCTTGTTCCACCAAAAGAGTAATTATATAGGTATAGCATTATTCTAACGCAATCCTGATAATGATCAGTCACTACAAACAGATTTATGTGGCGTCTTTTTTTAAAAAATCGATAGAATGAAATAGATATCTATTATTATACTAGAAGGATAGCCATTAATGCTATTTAGTAGAAACCTTATGCTTGCCAGCGTTACAGAGGTCACTAAGTCACTTACGTTACCAGTTTAGAGTAACAATTTATTGAATTTTTAGATGATACTAGGTATTATAGGTCTTTTTGAAGTAAAACTTCTTAACGCACGCTTGAGCTTGACTTGGGGAGTAAGCTGGTGAATACGTGACGAGAGCGTTACGAAGTGTAATCGGACGAGGAGAACGGAGGTTGAGATTTAGATATAAGTTAGTGAAGATAGATAGAGAGAGAGATTTACGTTTCGTATATTACTTTAGGGGTAAGAGAGGGAGGTTTTCTTTCTCTCATAGCCAATTACGTTTCGTATATTTAATATATATATACGAGTGTATAGATGGAGCTAACGACGTTTTGCTTCAGTCGGTTTGTATAAAGAACACTTGTTTTTTTTTTTTGTTTTTTATGCATTATTTGTTAAGAAAAAAATGCAATGGCTTTTGATTTTCAAGTTCTATGTGTTTTGTATTTTGATCCCTACTAACCGCCTTTAGGGTCGGGGCGACATTGTAGCTTAATGAGTCGTCAAACCAATTCGAAGCGGATAATGTGTACCTAATGACGAAGGTCTAGCTAATCCTATATGCGCCATTAACCTCGTAATAAATAGAAAGGTTTTCATAATGCACAGATGATATTACTACTACTCTGCATATAATTTCTCTAAGAGAGAAGAAGAAAACTTCAGTTTATGAAATACATTTGGAATCTCCGTCCATATTTTTAAGTTTATTCAATAAACCAGAACCCAGTTATTAAAAACTGATTTATATTGAAAATTACATTTAGAAGTATATGACTTCTTATTGGCCACAAACTACTAACATGGGTTATAATATAAATACTGAACTGCGTGCTTAAGATAATTAGATTCCAAACAGCTTTTAAAACTAATAATATCGCAGTTTCATGATGATTTACGAATATGTAAAACCATGTTTTTTGCAAATAAATTAATTTCATTTCAACGATTTCATCTGTTATGTACCCACCCCTTATGGATAGGCAAACAAAGAAACGGCCCCTAGTCCCCGGCAGCCAAACCATTCCTAGCTACGGTAGCGGCTACGGTAACGGTGCGGCAGGGGGTGCGAAGAATCCCCGGGTAGGTTGCGGCTACCAACACCGACGACTGGACCTGGCAACATATAACACGCGCACATTGAGGACCGACGCGAAAATTACAGAGTTGGAAGAAGTTATCGGCAAGTTACACTGGGACGTCATCGGGTTGTCTGAAGTCCGAAGAGAGGGAGAGGACACGATAATTTTGGACTCCGGTAACTTGCTGTACTTCCGGGAGGGCGACCAACTGTCTGTGGGTGGTGTCGGGTTTATCGTCCACAAGTCCCTCGTCAACAACGTGCTATCCATCGGTAGTGTTTCCAGCAGAGTGGCACACTTGGTACTCAGAATATCATCACGGTATTCGTTGACGGTCATCCAGGTGTACGCTCCAACCTCGAAACACGACGATGACGAAGTGGAGGCTATGTATGAGGAGATTTCTAGGGCCATACATAGTCACAAATCCCACTACACGGTTGTGATGGGGGACTTCAATGCAAAGTTGGGGAAACGCTGCGGTGACGAGTTGAGAGTGGGGCAATTTGGATTTGGGGAACGGAACGACAGAGGCCAGATGCTGGCGGACTTTATGGAGAGGGAGAACCTCTATATGATGAACTCCTTCTTCAGGAAGCCCGTAACTCGCAAATGGACCTGGATAAGTCCCGACGGCAAGGTCAAAAATGAGATCGATTTTATCATGTCAACGAGGAAGCAAATATTCAATGACGTCTCTGTGATCAACGCTGTTAAGACAGGGAGCGATCACCGACTGGTAAGAGGCACATTGAATATCAACGTGAAGCTTGAAAGATCGCGACTGATAAAATCTACGCTCCGACCAGTGCCGACCCAAATTCAAAACCCCGAGCGCTTTCAGCTCGAGCTCCAGAACCGCTTCGAGACCCTTGATAACAGCATAGATGTGGACGATCTGAACGACCTGGTGGTGGATGCTGTCCGTACGGTAGGGTCAAAATACTTCAAAACCCACCGTCCCAAATTGAAGAAACTCTCCGCACATACTCTCGAACTCATGGATAAGAGACATGAAATGAGACTGCAAGACTCAGCGGATGCCCTACGTTATAGACAGCTTAATAGACAGATCTCGAAGTCGCTGACGAGCGACCTTCGTCAATTTAATACCGAGCGTATTAAAGAGGCCATAGAGCGGAACAAAGGCTCCAAAGTGTTCGCTAGAGATCTGTCTATTGGGCAAAGTCAACTGACCAGGCTGAAAACTGAGGACGGCAGTATCATTTCATCGTCTCCTGAAATCCTGAGAGAGATTGAGAGTTTCTATAGGCAGCTGTATTCTAGTATTACACCAGGCCAAAGCAGAGCTCGAGATCCTAGAGCCAAGCTTACCCGACACTATACCGAAGATATCCCGGACGTCAGCCTGTACGAGATTAGAATGGCCCTCAAACAGCTAAAGAACAACAAGGCGGCGGGAGATGACGGAATCACAACAGAGCTTCTGAGAGCGGGCGGCACGCCGGTACTTAAAGTCCTCCAGACGCTCTTCAACTCTGTCATCGTCCAGGGCAAAACGCCGAAGGCATGGAGCAGAAGCGAGGTGATTTTGTTCTTCAAAAAGGGCGATAAAACCCTACTGAAGAACTACAGACCCATCTCGCTTCTGAGCCATGTCTACAAGCTGTTTTCGAGGGTCATTACGAATCGTCTTGCTCGCAGGTTTGACGACTTCCAACCTCCCGAACAAGCCGGTTTCCGAAAAGGCTTTAGCACCATAGACCACATTCATACGCTGCGGCAGGTTATACAGAAGACCGAAGAGTATAATCGGCCACTTTGCTTGGCGTTTGTGGACTATGAGAAGGCCTTTGATTCGATCGAGACTTGGGCGGTGCTGCAGTCTCTCCAGAGGTGCCAATTGGACTACAGGTATATCGAAGTGTTAAGGTGCCTGTACCAAAACGCCACTATGTCGGTCCGAGTACAGAGCCAGAGCTCTAATCCTATTCAACTACAGCGAGGAGTGAGACAGGGAGACGTTATATCTCCGAAACTGTTCACTGCTGCGTTGGAGGATATTTTTAAGCTTCTGGACTGGAATGGACTTGGCATCAACATCAACGGCGAGTACCTGACGCATCTTCGGTTTGCCGATGATGTGGTCCTAATGGCTGAGACCTTGGAAGACCTGAGCACCATGCTCGAAGATCTCAGTAACGCATCCCAACGAGTGGGTCTTAAGATGAACATGGACAAGACGAAAATTATGTCCAACGCCCATGTTACACCCGCTCCAGTAAATGTTGGGAACGTTACACTCGAAGTTGTTGACCACTATGTTTACCTAGGACATACAATACAGTTAGGTAAGTCCAACTTCGAGAAAGAGATCTCTCGTCGAATCCAACTCGGGTGGGCAGCGTTCGGGAAGCTGCGATACATTTTCGCGTCCAAAATACCTCAGTGCCTTAAGACGAAAGTCTTTAACCAGTGTGTGTTGCCAGTGATGACTTATGGCAGTGAAACGTGGTTCACTATGGGTCTTGTGGGAAGGCTCAAGGTCGCTCAGCGGGCAATGGAGAGAGCTATGCTTGGTGTTTCCCTACGCGATCGAATCAGAAATGAGGAGATCCGTAGGAGAACAAAAACCGCCGACATAGCTCAAAGAATTGCGAAGCTGAAATGGCAATGGGCAGGACACATAGCAAGGAGAACCGATGGCCGTTGGGGCGGAAAGGTTCTCGAATGGCGACCGCGTGCCGGACGACGCTCAGTGGGTAGGCCCGCTACGAGGTGGACCGACGATCTGGTTAAGGTCGCGGGAAAACGCTGGATGCGGGCAGCACAGGACCGATCGTTGTGGAGATCCTTGGGGGAGGCCTATGTCCAGCAGTGGGCGTCGTACGGCTGATATGATGATGATGATGATCTGTTATGTGGCTTATCTAATCTGTTAAACACACAACACAAAAAAAAATCTTTTATAGTTGCTTTTGAGAAGCTATGAAATCAGCTGATTCATAGCTGCCGTACCTAACCTAATAATAGAACACGTAATCGTAGATTTATTTAAATTTGCTTTAGAATGCTTCGTCTGGCTCTTGCCAATCGAATCGAAATCTTCAAAACTAGACTTCTTCAGTGACTCATTATCATTATGTTTGTAAATACAGATGTTAGGGTTGGCGCATAAATGAAGAATGGATAATACATGTTAGAAGTCCTGTAATTAATTGCCTTTCTGTGATTTAAGGACCAACTACACTGGCCTCGTCCCTTCTAATGCACGCCGTAATTAGCGCGGAGAACACGCTTTGGTTTTTTAGTTTACTTAATGCTCAACTGCCCAGCTCTGATAAACTCCACAGGAATGTGTAAAACTGCCCAAACTTGTCCAGAAGTAGCAAAGTCACTGCGAAAATTAAAGCATTTCGGTTACACTGAGCAGTTAACTTTCCCGTTGAAATAACAGAATTCCTTAGCATTTTTTTGTCGACTTATCACCGATTTTGTGTCTGATTCAAAGCACACATCTGATTGTCTGTCTTCCATTGTCAATTCACGACGTGCATTTCCTCGAGAGTACCGACGAATTTCGGGCGTGTGTTTTGAGTTTTTTAAGAAATGAAATAAAAACTCGATGAAAATATCGACCATAAAGTCGGTTGTGTGTGTAAACGTTTATTATCGCACACATATTTGACATACCTAAACCCTGAGGTTACACTCGTACTTTGTATAAAAATATAATAGTTTATTTTGTTTTATATATACTTAGCTCTTTAATAGCGTGCGTATAAAGAAAACGCGGTTCTCAATCGTACTTCTGGACGAGAATCCATATTCTATCGAACTTTGTACTCATGTTTCTCTGAGTCGCCCAACGTCAAAATGAAAACATGTCGATCAAACGGACTAGAATAAGTTTTTAAACTATTTCTTCTATCAAAAACTAAAGCTATATAGCAATATCTGTGGGCAGTGAACTAAAAAATCGGTTTTGAAAAAGGCCTATAAAGTTCTTTAGTCTGTTAAAGAACCTTGGCTCTCGAGACTATTACCCTTTTTAATTACTACTTTCTTAGATGGATTCAAGTTTCTAAGGCTTTTTGAAAAAGTTAGTATATAATTTAGAACAAAAGAGCCTTAATTTTGTTAGGCTTTATTTAAGATCATTTAATAGTTGCGAACCCTTTGAAGGCTTTTTCTCTTTAGACCAGTCCTAAAAAACGACTTAAGAGGGTTAAAACCCTCTATCACTTTTCCCCCTCCTCTCTTTTCTTATTAGCAGTGATCAAAATACTACTCATAGTCAATGCGAGTAAAAATAATAGAGCGATAACTTTGATAGCGAGTATAGTTTATTTGAGCTCGCACGATTTCTTTGATTCACATTTAATAGTTTTTTTTTTATTCCTAATGTAAGTTATTGTTACTTGTTTGTCATATTTTTGATGTCATAGTATGTTGTTTTGCGTATTGTTTCTTTAGACATAATAATTGGATGCTACAGAGTGTATCGACAGGTCAAGGTGCGGCGGAGTAGTTCTAGAGCCACCTTCATGCTGCTTACGTTTATTTAATAAACGAAATGCATAAATTCCAAATGCGCAATTAGCATAACAAATGAAAAATAGAGGTATTTAAAAAAACTCTTTTTACCGGATTCACAACGCGTTATCCTTGTTAAATAACATGACGTTTCGACTTCATTACAGGAGCCTTGATCACATGATGACAAGCGCGGAGGTGTAAGGACTAAATAAGTAGAACGGAACCATTTTTCATAGATTTCTACTACGAAAAGAGTTTGCTTTTTAGAATGAAATAACTAACTAGAGCCATTAAACACACACCAAAAAAGATAGGTATATGTAATGCAGTGTCGCTGTCTGTCCCACGAGTTATTTTCGCATAACAGTTGCGTGGCTAACTATGAGGTAATAGGATAATTTATTATATGTGTAGCGTTTATAATTTGTATAAATAATATGAAAGTAATAATAAACAAATGTACTAACACATTGTTCGTTGCATAAATATTGTAAAAATGGTTAAATTCCAGGTAAAAATGGTAAAACTAATTACACAAGGTGTAAAAACACCATTAATGAAAACGAATGCTCAAATTCTTTCTAAATTTACAGTTTTTTTTTTGTATTTTACCGAACTTCACTTTTTAATTATTTTGATATTTTATGTAATTATATCAAAATTATCATTATTGTTAAATAAATAATCACACAGCGTGGATATTCTACAGTGTTGCTACGTATGTCATCTATATGTACATCATGTGTTTCGTAGGTCATGTTGATTTTTTAATCCATAAAAATTAAAATTCAGCAACAGCACTTCAACATACCTATTACCTACCCGCAAACTGTCAACTTTTCTCCATTTATAGTGAACTCTTCGTGTAGAGTAATTTAGAACCAGTATGGAACAAACCAAGCAAAGCTTAGCATTGTGGGGTACATATGCATTTACCTTTTGCGGGATCCACTTCGAATCCGTCCTTGTATAGGCGGTGAGGGTCACTTGCCGCTCTCTCAACGGGCCATCAGTCCGATCTGATTTATCTAGTGCTGATCTACCTTCTATCCTATCCATGTACATAAAAAATCCGTGTCACTGTGTTTGACCGCGATGAACTCCGAAACTACTTGACCAATTTTGATGATTCTTTTTTTCATTTTGCTTGATTTGTTCATAGGAAAGGATGCATTTTAATACATAACAAAAAATGTAAATTAGAATAACTGAGCGACGCCTGACCGGGTCAGCTAGTCTGTACTTTTAGACGTTTGCAATGTTTAGATGTTTATTATTCAATAGCGCAAAAACGAATAAACTAATTTAGGTGACATTTAGGTAATACACGGATAGTTAATTACGTGGATATACATATAACATTTTTTCCCCGGAAAAATATTGGTTTTCTGCGGGATTATGAAGAAACTATCTACAGGAATCTACAAGTCAACGCAGTAGAAGTCGCGTGCTATCACATCCTCTGCTAGTTTTATTTCACATGCTACACATTCCTTGCTAAACACCATTAAAACCCTGTAATGCAATAGTGACAGCCAATTACCAAGTTAAATGGGATCCAATCTGGTCCCCAAAATTGATTAACTAATAGCACAGAATAATTAATAGTATTAGCTACTACTTGCTATTAGCTACTAATTGATCAGGACGAACAATTAGAAGCGCTCTATCACCACGCGAAATAGATAAGATTATCAAATTATGTACTAAAAGCAGTTGCACAAGATTGATAAGACTTTTAAAACAGTCGCAAATTCAGTATTATCTATACTAATATTATAAAGAGGAAAGATTTGATTGTTTGTTTGCATTGAATAGGCTCTGAAACTACTGGACCGATTTGAAAAATTCTTTCTCATTTGCAATTCTACATTATCCCTGATGAACATAGGCTATAAAATATTTTCAAAAAAATTAGGGATCCGTATGAAAACTTTGTCTTTTTTTCATATTAAATAGTCTCCGAAACTACGTGACCGATTTGAAAAAATCTTTCACATTTGGAATTCCAATTATCCTTGAAAAACATAGGCGATAGAATATTTTCAAAAAGTTAGGGATCCGTATGAAAACTTTGAAAATGTAACCCAACGTGTGAAAAAATACGAAAAAATAATCTTATGTCGCGTACGCTGCGGAAATTAATGACAATAGAGAAAAGGGAAGTACTACAGAATTATAGAGGACATCAATATCTACAAAAAAGTCCACTATACTATATGTCTAACTATTACAGTTATGTCACAATTACTACTTTTTTATGTTAATTTATGCAATAAGCAACGCCCGTGCAAACTGGGCTACATTATTCGTACCTATCTATTAATCCATATTCAAATAAATGACTTTGTATTTAGGGCTACCTGTAAATTACTATTTGAATTATACTAATTGTATAATTTGAATTATACTTATATCCCATGTTCCATACCATTCAAAAGTTATCATAGGTGTTATAATATCAAAACCACCAATTGCATTAACCTTGTAACTTAAGTAACATTTTTGATTTTTTCAATCTTTGTTCAGCAACCGTCAGTCGTGATCTTTCTCTTGAAGTTCGCGCTTCCCACCGCCGCCCGCCACTGTCAGCCGTGCCAATATCTCTTAAAGGATAGAAAAACTGCTCATTCTACTTTTAAACTTCCACTATCCGTAAATCTTCAGCAACAATCTACATGTTCTATCCACAAAAATGGGCCCCTTGGCACTACAAGACGTCTCATTGATTATGTGGGATGAATGCACCATTGCACAAAGCATGTGTAGAGGCCGTGGACAGAACATTAAAGGATCTTAGATCAGATTATTTAAAAAATTTCCCAAGCAAATAAAAAAATACAAATCGATCGACACCGTAACTAATATCGAATGCGCAGTCCATTATCCGCAGGAATTTTTAAATTCATTAAACCCTTCTGAACTGCCACCACACGAATTGCACGTCAATAATCGGAATTCTAATCATTCTTTTGAGAAATTTAAGCCCCCCGAGCATGTGCAATGGGACGAGGCTGCTTATTAAGGAATTGAAGGCCAATTTAATTATAGCCACTATTATTACCGGCCCAGCAGCTGGTTAACTAGCTCATATACCGAGGATAGGATACCAATGGTCCCAACTGATCCGCCAATTTCATTTAAATGGCTTCTATTTCCGGTAAAAACAACTTTTGCGTTAATTATTTATAAGTCCCAGGGCCAAACCTTTGATTTAGTAGGGATCGATCTACGAAAATAATGTTTTACTCATGGCCAACGGTACATTGGCCTATCGTGGGTCGAGCTCCTGTAAAGCAATTTATTTTGCTGCCACAAAATAAAACAATATCAAATATCGTATACAAGGAACCTCTTACCCAATAAATTTAATGGCTTATGTTTTGTAGAAACATTAGAAATAAAAATAAAATAATCAAATATTGAAAAATAACAAAAAAAAAACACCAAAATAACAATATCCAAACTTTATTTATAATGTACTCTTTTTTAATAATCCCTGACGCAAAAAGAAGGGTGCATGTGTGTGTGTGTATGTCAAAATTTATAATTTTTCACATTTTTGTTATATACCCGTACGAAGCCGGGGCGGGCCGCTAGTTAAAACTAAAAACAATAGGTGACTATCATTATTTTGAACATAGAATATGAAATAATTGCATTCTTCATTTTAATAATTAACGAAATTGCTAACTCAAATGGTTACCGTCTCGACGACAGGCGGAATTGCTCAAGTGCTAAAATAACAGTCGCGGCTCGGCCCATCTCAATATCAGACTACGACCTCATAAAAATGTTAATTTGACGGCGGGCGACATTTCTCCGACACACATTACTGTATTAGTCATCGCGACAATGTAACCCTCATAATATCTTCATTCTTGTATTCTCCTCGGAATTCTTCATAACATAACTTATTATTTTTAGATTTTATTTCATATTTCCATAAAACAATAACCTGTCATGCTTATAGAAGGACCCTAATGTTATTGTCTTAGAGGTGGTATTATAGATAAGAAAAAATATATAGTTATAATTAGCTTATAAACTTTCTATTTTATAAATGAACCATTAGGAGAGTAAAGAAAATTACTCACTTAAGGGTTCATGCGACTCTCCTCTTATACCGTTCTGCTGTAAAATTACCTGAAATGGAAGTGGCTGCAATCAGCCTTCATCTGTTGATGAAATGATCGTTTACTTTTCATGCTTTGACAATTATAGGGCAAGGGGAAGAAAAAATGATTCTTGTGAAGACAGCAATGTCTCGGCAGCCGCACTGACTGTGGTCAGGCAGCGAGCTAACTCTACTTTGGATTGTTCGTTGCAGATAATTATTTAGGCTGCTCGAACAGAGTGCATCGTACGAAAGATCTGATTATAGTTGGGCCAAACTGCAACTGCGTGATTATATGAATTTATTAACAAGCTATTAATCTTCCTACTCTTGGGGCACATATAATATAGATGAAAATATCGTAGGACCAAAGGTAAATAATCCGAATGTATGCTAACAACAATTGTGGATGTGTTCCTAACTAAAGAATAAATCTTGTGGATTTTGTTTAATATTTGCAATCGCAAGCGGAACGCGCCAAGTACAGCGTCCTCAAGCTTCTCAGCACGCCTACGTACTGTCAGTATGTCTTTTTTTGTTACTCAAAAGTATTTTTAATAATGTGTAAACACCTGATTCTCATATGTTCGATCGGAGATGTATGGTGACTGTATATTTAATTTATTTAATATTTCAATATGGTGTGAAGGTGGTTATGATCTTTAGACACCTTATCAGTCTAACAGTTAGATGGTCCAGGCAAATCCAGGCCATACGGTGGCCGAATGCGATAGCGCCATGGAGCTCCTCACAAAATACTCTAATCCCAAACAATTAATGGTATAAGTAAACGATCAATGGAGCAACCGGTAGTCAGGCGTCGTTAATACTAATTGGAAGGATATCTTGTAATGAGTATCATCCGCCCCTGACCGCAATGTTATTCCCGCTATTGTTCACAGAGTTGTTTCGTCTCGATTTGTGTCAATGACCCCCCATCAGCCATGTTTTGAGGAAGCCAAATAATTCCTTAAATCTTCTTACTAAAATAAAACTCATTGTCATCATTAGAATAATTAGCTATCAAATAAAACTGACAATCGGTTACGCTTCTGAAATTCAGAACGCCATTTTTTATTTGCAACGAACCATTGAAATTCAAAAGATGTAATAGATAGTAGATTTCTCACCAATTTTTTATTCACTCTAGGACTTTTATTAATTGTTGTAGCAGCAATATTTAGATCTCGTAAATTGCTCTGAAGTCATCCATCACGTGCGTCTGTCGGATGGTGGATCGTTTGGTATGACTCTGTCGCTTGTAATCTGAGCTGATGGGTAGAGGCGTTCATTCATAGTCATAACGATTAACGAGCTTGTATCGCAGCCAAGATCGCTTCGCCATTTGGGTAATGTTATCGTTATCACATTTGATTACACAATATTACTTGTATTTTAAACTTATATACTTAAACACACATATTTAGTGTATAAATATGTATACATATATAGCTAGTATTATACTAAACATAGATTTCGTGTTTTGTCGTTCCATAAATAGGAAAACTGACAACAATTGATTATTCGGAATATTATCTTGCTATTGGTATCTTTAGTAACGTAGTATTTCAGGCTTTTAAAGTTAAAAAATAGTTATATGTAGCTTTTAGTGCAAAAATACTATGACTCACCATTTAAAATTGCTATAATTTACGTAAAATATATTTTATGTAAGTATTGGTATACATACTGTACCAAAGTTAATATGTACATGTATATGTAGAATGTATTTTTTTTTCCAAAAAAGTGTTACATAACTTATACTCCAAGATGATGAGATATTTAATACTGAAACGCGATGGGCGATATTTTTCGCCGCGGTAATGTCTTTGAAGAGATTCAAGTGTACTTTATTCCAAGACTCAGATGCGGGTTTAAGGCGCTTAGCAGTGCGGGGTGCAGTGCTCCCGCCTTATCTGGCTCGTTTGTCCTGCGGGAAGCTCTTTAGCCTGATACGACCCGAGCGAGCCGCCTTCAACGGCCCCAAATGTCAACTTTACGAGCATATTCACTCGTCAGATACGACAAGATGTTACGGAGACTGTTCGCTGAAATATTCATGCATTCATTCCGTGTTAGTTGTGTATCATTCGGGTAGAGATCAACGCTCTAAAGGTCGTTGCGCCACAAGTAGCGATTTCAACACTAAACGATGACGATTTTGCACATGTGGTACTACTGTGAAATGCAAATATTGTAACGATTATTCCACTTTAGGTTATCTGAAGCCGGAAGTTGACAATTGGCATTTTTATTTAATATAGATCCTTTGGACGTAAATGGGCTTGTTTAAACATTCAGCAACAATATGTGGCATTACTAAGTTATTTTTAATTATATTACTGTTTGCTTTATTAAATGTTACGTAACTTTAATGTTTTTTTAATATTTTGTGATCAACTTCAGAATTGACAGCAATAAATACTTTACTTACCTACCCAAACTTTTGCTACAACTTTATTATTCCCTAATTATAAATTAGTATCATAGAAAAGCATGTTGTTGAAGTCAATCGAATGTTATTTTGCAACACAAGACGCATTGAACAGAACTGCTATAAAAGCTGGGAGTCACGTTGTCGCCGCATCGTACTATTCATTACATGTAAAGTTAATCAATAGTTATGCAATAAGAACTATTATTAAAGTTGTTATACTGTAGAAATCAAAATATTATTCCGTGTTCACATCAGTAGTTCAAGCTTATTTCAAGCTATAGCTATTTCCATGTGCAAATGATCTTCGATGGATTTGCATAATATGATTGAATTTCTAAACTAAGAATTCATAATAATCGTAGCGTCTTAGTAAGAAAGATTCATCTAATCCATCTCCTTTTGTTTCAGGTAAGCCACAGAATAAAAACCCAGGAAAACCGTTACAATGGGAAGTAAAGCCGCATAAAGAACGGCATAATTGGTTTCAATTTGTTTTACGCCCCATTTTATATTTCATCACTTTGTACTTTGTTATTGAGACGTTTCCCGATTTGCTCTGTTCTGCTTGTATTTTTGTTCCATTTTACGAGGAACATAAAAAACAACTCAAGAAACGGTTGTATCTATGTAGATACAAAACTGGGAGCGGGGGTGGGCCAGCTTCTCTTGAAATATGAAACGCTGCGGTAGGTACCTAATTCCTTCGGCCATTTTCCGAATGGAAAAATTCACTCAGCTAGCAGCCGCAAGCGATTACTCCTCTTTACGTAGTGACACGCAGAGCCGGGAAGGGTCGGCGGCCCACCGAGCTCGTCCCCATAAATAATCGAGAGCTTACGAATTCAGCCGCCGCTCCGGAATATCAAGGAAACTGAACCAAATTGATCGCGAAACGCTACCCTCTAATGGCTTGTAGGACCGATAATAACGGACACTTCCAATACTCGCCTCCATTTTCAGCCACATATATCATCTACGTACATACAATGCCGTTTGTTTTTGAGGAACCGAGTAAATCATGCTTTGATACCATCGAATGCAAAACGACATAGTTCACAGTACCTGCAACACTACGTACGTAATGAAAGGGGATCGTAAATAAATTGATTCGGAAAGGTAACCAAACATGAGTTGCGGTCGTAAATTGGGCTGCGCAGGGATCCCTGGAGGAGAATCGACAATTGTCCTGTAAACGTGAGCGCCGCTTCTCTGCTTCCTGTTTTTGTAACATACAATAACATTGATTAAAACTGGCTTCTTTTCAAAATTATTAAAGATATCACCCACACTTTACACGTTTAACCCACTTAATTATATCAAGGGCCGGTTGATACACTGTTAGAGATACCGCCTATGCACTATGTCCCTAATTCGAAACCAGGTTAAGTAATACATAGTTATGACTTATGAGTTTTAACCGTTATTTTTTATCTATAGTACAACCCCTGCTGACTTTTGAACTAATTAACTGGTGTGAGTTGTCTGAAACTTCTTTTATAATTTAGTCTTATGAATCTATCGAGAATTGATTACTTACCACAATATGCTCCTCAAAGGGTTGGACATGAATTTTTAATGTGCTCATATAAGCTCGTAGTTTCGCAATAGTCCTCGGGACGCTGTTTGCTTTCGAAGAAGCGCAAACAAGAATATGCGGGTGTAAACAACTGCGCAAACTCGCTCCGGAAGCAAATACAACATCTTCCTATCCTTAACCTTTATTACAGGCAGCATTATAATCTGTGATAGAACTCATATTACTTTCTAGCAGTCAATACTGTCAGTAAGCTTGCTTCATTTTTCATTAAGCAGCGCATATTTTTACTTTGCAAGATCATTTTTTCATTTTACTTTTTATCGTGATATCTGGTTGGCAGTTCCTACTTCATTGTCGTGTTTTCCAAACTTCATTAGAACGCTAATTTGATTTCAGTATAGGTACCTATATCGTTTAAGATCGTAACAGTGTTCCTGCACCTTTTTTGTATTTAATCGGCATCCTTTAAATTCTGTCTGCAATATAGAAAGATTTTGACTGGAAAAAAATACCGCAAAAATCGCGATAAGCTTCCAAAAAGCTAATACGTAACGATGATTCTGCTAACATTCTGAGAAATCCTGATCTCGTTACGATAGTTGCTTCCCGCATTCGACACCCCAAGGGCCGGCCGAAAGTTATCGTAAGAGATAGCCGGCCCTTGCTGCCTCCGTGCGATGAATTAATTTGCCTCCCGCTATTATATAAACTACCTAGATCGTAATAAAGATATCACCAGCCCCGGGTCCCTGTCCCAACCATTGACGTACGTATGTAACGTATGTCTGATCATCGCGGGAAACATGACCACTGATTATTGTATCGTTTTAAAAAGACTGGCTTTTACTATATGTGTAATAATTCATTTCATAATGATTTGAATTTAAAATACACCTTTGAAAACAACCACATCTCATAGAGGCCTCGGAGATGTTATTTTTTATAGTATTTTAAATCTTATAGAAATATAGCATTCCTTCCTTCCGAAGAAACTACCTGTCTTAAAATGCGTGTCTTTGCAAATTTAAAAAGTATAAAATTAGAAATTTGTCTCAAATTTTTCTGTTCTGTTGTTACAAGTCACTCATACTGTGTTAAATAAGGAAGACGGCATTAGAGCACTAGAAAGTTTCGTGTTGCGTTCGCAGAGTGTGTTGTTTTCGTTTGTAAAAAAGTTTTTAAGTACATAAGAATTATCAAAAATAATGCGTTGCCCTTTCTCTAAGAACAGATTCCGTGTGGTAGGAATCTGTTTCGGATTACAAATTCTATGACCGGCAGAGGCTAGAAGCGCCGCGCCAAGGCGACGCGAGCGCGCAATGCTACGCATGTCTTAAGCTCGACAAGGTATAAGAAAACTTCTTATTTCCAGTTTTCAATGATTTTATTTTCGTAACGTTTCGTTACCATAAAGCATAAAGTAACAAAACACCTAAATATCTGATACAATACGAATATATTTCCAATATTTTACTACTCTCATCAAGTCACTTTATTCTACCTGTTTCAATATTGTATTCGAATTTTCGCTACGTAATTTTCCTCTATATGTTAAAGCTTTTAAACATTATATTGTTGAAAACAGACTTACCATTATTTTTACGATTGTTGAAGCTCCCATATTTCGGTGTAATTGCATGGGCCAGCTAACATTAGTGACCATGAAAGTTTGAAAGTTTAAATCAATCAATATTGATTTTAATGCTTTCCTTATTGTTTTAGGTTTGAACTTTGAACTTTATTCGTAAATTAATCTTCAATAATAATCATCTAGCTCTGACTCGACCTAAAATAAGTCCATCCCCGCTTCAAAAGTGGTTAGGAAATATACATAAGCCTCCTAAACATTCCACAAATTCCGTTTAACCATTTATATCCCTAGTTTTTTGTTTGTTTACAAACAATTGATCTTAAATTTTTATACTGTAAAAGAGAGTTCGTATTGCGGTAACGGACATCATTCCTTTTCGTTCAAAAGTAAAAATGCCAGCCAGACTACAGTATTTAGAGCTGTTAATTTTCTTACGGGGCTTTACTACTGTAACCCATAAAAAAATTAGGCGATTCTCGGGATGGTTTAAAAAGAATATACTCGATAGAATGTTTTGAAGTTTTTTGGACATAATAAGGTATATTTTCAGCTATACATATTTTAAGAATTTTTTCCAAAAATATTGAAAAATAACGGAGTTGTGTGCTGTCTTCGGAGGTGCCAAAAAATAGTTCCCTAACTGCTGACATGATTCCGGCCGAATGAATAGCTGAAACAAAAAGGTTATTAAAGTTGAAGGTATTCCTTATACAATGACCTACGATCTTTTTATTTGGTTGAAAATTGTCAATTTGGCATTAAAAAACGGCCATTTTTCACCCCAAAAAAACGACACTTTTTTTTTCAGAACTACGCCATTTTGTTACTTTTGAAATTTTCGAAAATTGTAGGTCATTGTATAAGAAATACCTTATAAGTATAGGTTACACTGGTATAGCCCCTTAATATTATTTAGAGTTTTTGAGATGATTTAGCATAAAAGTGTAATTCGACTTTATGCATAGCTAGTAGTTTAACATGACTTTTATTTTTATGTACCATAATGAAATGGTAGTGTGTCATTAACCTCTTTCTAAACCATTTATTTAATGACTTCGCTTTTCTGATTGATTTTAATAATATTTATAATTATGACATCAACTGCGTAGAGCCATTGTCCATGGGTTTTATCGAAGTTCCCAAAGTTAACATTTTGAAAATCTGATAGATAAACGAATATTGGATGACATTAGTTTATCGAAAAAATTCTAAAAAATGAAATTATACTAAACAACGGGCTGAGTATTGATAAAACATTATTATTTATTTGATTAATGATCTAAAATTTGACATTTTGAACAAAAGCCATTTCATATACGACTGATAATTCGTCGGTCACGGCGCATACATGCGTATTTCATTTTCAATTACTGTTCAGTAGCGCCAAAAACATTAATTTTACCCGATCACTAAGCCTTTAATTTGTCATGAGATAAACAAAGCTATCGAAACAAATAAAATAGATGGTAATTGTGGCTCATTAATGGTGCCTTTATTATTAATATTATTATAGAGTGACTAAATGTTTAAAAGGATTTATTTTATACACCTCTTCAAGTAAAGTCCCAATTTTATGAATATAAAAAAAGTTATAGTTATTACCCCTTTTATGGAACACCTATACACAGAAAAAGGAAAAAGAAGACTGAAACAGTACAAAAAAAGTTAGTTTATAAATCTCCTAATGATTATAAGGTTGTATAGTAACTTTTTTATTTCCTGAGAAAAACTATTAATTTTTCTTTGAAATTTTCTTCTGCTCTATAAATGTAAAATTCGCCTGAATAGGCTCTTCAATTCTTAATATTAAGTTTAGATTCTTGTTAAATTTAAAGATCTTAAGATGCCTCCTCAAAGCTTTTTATTATGAAATAAATTGAAATAGAACTTTTATTTCTGCGAACATTTATTTCAGCCTTTTCCATCCAGTTCATATATTTGTTACAGTCTACGTAAAGAAAGTATTTTTGATTTATTAAAATTTCCAAAATCTTTTTAATTCACTAGTCGAATGTCATGACTTTACGCCATGCTTTTAATACGGTAAAGCTGCATGGGCAGAAATGTATCTTCAGCTCATCGATTGCGCTGTATGGCGAATCTCCTTCCTTATGACCATGATTTAGTGCGAAGAATCTTTGAGATATTTCCATGATATTGAAGCAGTCGTTGATAAACTTTACAAAAGCACATGTTACTGCTAAATTTTTAAATTGGAATTCGCACCCGTCTCTGCATAAAGATATCTTACCTTCACAACTCATCATTCTTTCGAAAAAATCATCCAGGTCTATATAGAAATCGAACTATATAGAAACGAAGACCCGGAGCCATTACCCACAGTTATCCACATAAGAGCCAATATGGATTCTAAATATCCATATTGGCTCTTGTGTGGGTATTGTGGTACCGTCGTTGTTTCTGAACAGAAGTTTAGCTTAAGCTACTTAAATTTAGAACATTAATAATAATAAAATAAACTATAAATAATAAATAAACTAATGGATAGAGCCGATGCGGCCTTTAAATAGAAAAAAAATTATATCAAAGTAGCTTTCCTTGCTTCTATTTACATTTTGCTCTTTCTTTCTTTTTATAACTCATAAAGTATCTGATATAGGGCTGTTTGGCCGTCAAATATTATAGACATAACTGTCTCCTATTGGCAATACTCAATATACGCTTTACTCAGTTACGACTGTTTCCACAACTCCTTGTTCTAAGCCTCATGAGTGTCTGAAAAACTTAGACATTTTGAAATACGCCACTCTGTGGTGATATTAAGCATAAAACATTTTGGTATATTTAACTCGTTTTAGACTTTATGATAGATACGCTTATTTGTGAGTTGAGCGACGAATGGTATATACTTATCTAACTCAATTATATTTTGATGACTCTCTATCTCAATTAGGCAAAAGAAAAGTAGCTGACATTAGCAAGATTGAGCAACAAGGCATTCAGCCGAGAAAAAAATTGCTGAAATTAAAAAAAAAAGCTTTCATCATTATCATATCCCCCGAAGTAAAAATAATGTTATAATAAGCACATATCCTACATTACATAAAAATTTAAGGCCAATATTAACAAAGCAAAAAGAAATTCGTAAGGTGGTGAATACCTGTTACAGCGAGCAGATGGCTGGCTCGATCCGGTGGCGGATGTGGCTTCGCTTTTTATATACTTTGTTTCGTTGGGGGCTTCGCTCACTGACGGATGAATTCTTATCTCTTAACCAATACACTTCAAAGCTTGTTTCGTTGTTATTAAAATGTCTATCACTCAGCGGGAAAAGTGGATTGAAAATATTTAATTGAAACCTGAATATGGATTTTTTCAGAGATAAATTTAAAATTGAACAAACAATGGATATTGAAAACGTTTTATGGTTTGGAAAGGTCTTCCTGCTCATAATACAATTCATTAACTTTCTTATGACAACAAAACCCCATATAGCTAAATAAATGTCGGCAATCTTGCATAATACATGATCCCCACCGTCTCACGTCGCGTTTCATTTATCGCATTATCCTGGCTCTAAGAGTTGCAATCTAACACGGATTTGAACATTTAAATATTTTTTCAGTGGTGTCGCGCTATCGTTTGGATTATATTCAACATGTCGCGTGTTTGTGTGTTGATTTTTAAATAGCGTTTGTTTTCGTTGGGTCGTTAAATAAATCATATTTAAGGTTTACGAAGCATTAATCATGTTGCATGTTATGAGTCGTTGTTTAGCGATTCCGTCGGGGAGATGAAGGGCGCGTGATCGCGACAGTTTTTGTCGTCGTTCATCGCATTTAACTATCCTCGTTATCTCTGCGGGCGGTATATTGTTCCCATTATGAATTAAATTTGCGAATTTAAATTAAATGTCGTTTTAAATCCTTATATGTTTTATTCAGAGTAAACAATTAACTTTTTTCCTGTCATTATTTTATTTACACCGTGTTTGATGTAAGTAAGTTCAGGCTGTCGTCACTGTTTAAGCAATACCAGAAAGATTTGGTTTTGTTCATCATGATAATTAGTAGAATAATCTAAGCCTAGTGACGTCATACTTTCGCTGACCTGAAAAATAATGTTTAAAGTAACACCGCATCGCATCTTCATGATCGTAAAGGCTCTTGTCGTAACGCCTCCAAATCTCTAGAGACCCGGAGTAAATTGGATTTTACATTGTTCCTCTCACACCGGAGGTTTTGTCTTCCCGCTCGTCGTCGTAAAGAATTTTTATTCTACCTCCAGCAGTCAACGTTTATGAACTGCCGTAAAACCGCTGTTCCCAAACACTACGAATTTGTCGAAGAATAGAACCTGTTCTATAATACTATTCTGATTTTACGTTTGGAGAATTCTTTTATATACAATTCTGCCTTGACTTACAATTGTATGAGCGTCGCTTTGTTTCGAGCAGCTGCGGTGCCGCTGTGCCGTCTGTGATTACTACAGCAGATATGTTGATAGCTCAATTAATGAGAATAGGTGGCGCGGTTTTGAATGATGGCGCATATTGCCTACGCCGTCGGCTCCGATTGAATTCTTGGCAAACACCCACTCTCTTATCCCGCCTCTAGTGCGCATAGAGTCTAACGTTTCCCGACTTCAACGTGAACATTAATTTTTCCCTTCTGTATAAATCTTAACTCTAAAGTACCCGTTAAAGGCCTTTGAAGTTTGCAAGATTGATATTAAAAGGTGGTTCGTAAGATTTTCACGAGATAAACTGTTGTGGAAGTTCCGCTTTATTGTTGCACGACTCATCCAGAGCGCGGCCGCTAAGTTTATTGACCATCGCTAAGTTAGCTCTCACCCAAGTACGCCACTTTGAGTAACTTTAACTCAGTAAAAGCTATGACCCGGAAAGCCTTTTTCTCGTTTTTATTGCCAAAGTTCTTTCATACGTGTCTGGTGAAGTTGAAGACGGTTTTTCTTTAAAAAAATTAAGCTTGGGGTGTAATAAAGTTTATTAGAATGTTAAACACTTTTATTCTGGTCGTTAAGTGTCTACTTTGGAAGTGTTTAAAGTCGGAGGCTGGCAACTGTTGGCAGAGTGCCCTGTTCGAAGGTGGGGGCAGCTCCGAGTGTAGGCATCTGCACCACCTAGGGCTGCATTTCACCCAACTGTCCTCCGCACCAACTAGGGATTATTTATCTAGATTTAGAACAGTTAATGCCAAGAACAACGTTTATCCGCCTTGGCGCATTCTTTGTCTACATCTGCTTTTATTTTATACGAGCATAAGTTATTGTAATATTCAAATCGTAAGTATTCGTGTGAAGATTTTTTATATGTTCTAAAATAATCAATATTTGAAGGTATTCTCTTTTTTACTCTTCGAAAAGAAAAACTGCATAAATAAGATTGTCGTAGTATTTTGTTCTTAACTACTGTCCGTTTTTTTTAGCATTAGAAAGAACAAAATTTGGGTACTTTATTGTACACATTATAATGTAACAAGCAAAACGTAACATCGTGAAAAGTTTACACTAAAAATAACTTAAGAAGCAGAAGTTGCAAACTTGTGGAACGAAACGTTGGTCAGTTTGACACGACAAAATCAAAAAGTACATGCCGATGTTGTAATACGTACCATATTAGGTGATTTTTAAAATGGTCGCTGAACATAGCCACCATTTGCAACAATAGCGGCAAATGTCAACGTCTGCATTTATCTGTTTTGACTATTTTCTTTGGTTTATTGTTAAGTTTATATTGTTTTGTTGAAGATTTTGTTAAAAGTTTTTGTTGTTATTTGTTATTTAATCTGTTCAACAATGGACGAGCCTGAAGCCGGTCAAAGTGGACTCGAGCACAAGGTTAGCCACCACTGCTTCTTTGTTTACATAATTTCTAATGCTAAAAAAATGGACTATAAAAGCTTCGTAAAATGAATAGGTGTGTGTTATTGTTTTTTTTATTATTATTCAAACCTATGCAAGAAGGACACTACTGCCCGATCATATTACTGATACTGATTACAGTCGTATTTAATGAAAGTAGAAAAATATCCAACATTGTATTATGCTTCTTAAATTCATTTTTTTAAATAAAAATTCGATAAGGCACCGACAGCCCGGAACTTTTGAGTTAGAAAACTTATCTGTAAGTGAAAATAAAATACCTCCTTGCAAAGGCGTCAGCCATCGCTTGATTATCTTCCCTTAGAAAGCTTGACAAGAACCAGAGCCGAAGATCTCGCATTTCGGTTCAGTTTGTAACGTCATTTTCAATATAACTATAAAGACATTCGTTGAATGTCGAAGTGAGCCCCCGGGAATAGTTACGTGCCACTCCGCGAGGACGCGCGCACGCGTTCACGCTCACTATTTAGGGGCCTTAACTTCCCGCGTGAATAGACGTGCGCTACTTTTGTATTTTGCTAGTTGGAGAGGCGTGTAAATAGCCTACACCAGGCGGGATCGTAACCGTAAAAATTTGTACACGATAAAATTAAAAAACCGGTAAAAGTCTCCAACAGCGTATGACCATAATACCTAAGAGCGCCACAAAACACCCACTAACCTGGATAATCTGCAAGAGGCGCCTTCCTCAATCGTATAGGCGCTGCAACAGATCCAAGGTGGAAGTCCAGCACGTGCTCCAATTCAGTCCTTATCGTGCAGAGTTATTTTCACCAAAAAACGTCCGAGAGCTCATAAATAACAGCTAGACACAACTCGGAACGTTGTCGTAGATCAAGGTACTCAGAGAAAAAGTCGCGTGCGAGCGCCCTCTTATATGCGTCGCTCAAAACAGATACACAGCTAAGCAAGTGCATTCGCAACGCTCCATAGATAAATAATTACGCCAATTGGAGACGAATTATAGATTAAATTAATATCGAAATCTCATCAAATTTAGTAAACGAGAATATTCTATAGTTATTAAGGTTTATTTAGATTAATAATTTTTATTCACCAAATATATTAGATGGCTCAACCATGCTCCCCGCCTTGGAAGCTCGGAAGAGCTTGCAAAATTACTGAATTAAGTTTAACTTTATAACGATACAACTATATTAAACAATACTAAATTATTAATAAAGATATATAATATGATAACTCAGGCCGAAACGCAGTCTATTGAGTTGGTAAAGGGTACAACTTTACAACTGGTCGTTTGCAAATACCACTACTGGTCTTTACAGTTGCAACGCGAACCATCCCATCACTACCCGGGTGTACAGCGGTTATAACACCAAGTGGCCAACACAAAGGTGGAACATCATCCTGTCCAACTAATACGACAGTCCCTAATTTTATGAGGTGTTCAGCCTTTGTCCATTTCTGACGAACTTGCAGCGTATGCAAGTACTCTAAACGCCACTTTTTCCAGAAAGACTGGACCATCTGATCCAACAATTGCTTCCGTTGAATTAAATTAGTATTGGTATCGAAAGACGACGGCGGTAAGTATTGTAAAGGAGTCGACATCAGAAAATGCGCAGGAGTGATCACTTCCGGGTGAGGATCAGAAGAAACTACGTTCAGCGGGCGTGAGTTCATAATGCACTCAATTTGCACAAGAACAGTTTGGAGCTCTTCGTAAGTAAGGAGTTGATTACCGATCACCCTGTACATATGAGTTTTAAGACTCTTAATATTGGTTTCCCACATAGAACCAAAATGTGGTGCACGAGGTGGAATAGTTTTCCACTCTATGCGGCGTTTCATTAACTCCTGCCTTAAATTCGGCTGAAACTCGGAAGAGATTAAAAAACGGTACAAATCGTCTAACTTGGCCTTTGCGCCAATAAAATTAGTCCCATTGTCTGAGTACAGACAAGAGACGGGGCCGCGACGCGAGACAAAACGTTTGAACGCAGCTAAAAAGGCGTCGGACGTCAAGTCGGTGACAACTTCAATGTGTACTGCCTTAACCACAAGGCACACGAAAAGGCAAATATAAGCCTTTTGGGACCTCTGCCCACGACGTCGACACAAAGTTATGCGTATTGGACCAGCATAGTCCACACCTGTATGCACAAATGCCTTCGCCTCCGTGATACGTACAGCGGGTAAGTCCGCCATCATAGGTGTTGGATGAGAAGGACGCACACGGAAACACGCATTACATTTACGCACATTAGCCCTGACAACAGTTCTGGCATCGAGAATCCAATAACGTTGCCTCAAAATAGAAATCAAAAGTCCAGGCCCAGTATGACAATTTAGCCTATGATAATGTGAAATTACAAGATCAACAACATGATCATGCTTTGGAAGGAGAACTGGATACTTTACCTCAAATGGCAAATCCGACTTAGATAGTCTACCTCCAATACGTAAAATGTTATCCCCATCGAGAAACACTAACAGACTACGTAATTTTTTAGACGGCTGCTTCTTTTTCCTAATTAAAGAAAGATCTTCCGCGAAGTGCTTAGCTTGCACAGCCCATATTACAGTATTCTCGGCGATAACTATACTATCTATGCTGTCTACACGTGACAACTTCTTTATGAATTTCAAAATATATACTACCGTGCGAAGTAACTTATCCCACGTAGAGAATCTAAGAGCCAAATTATCAATAATAGAAGGCTCACTAAGAATCCGAGCTGTAAGCACAGTAGCCTTATGCTCAGGCACATCATGCGAGACTGAAGGCGTAAAAGGGGTAACAGGCCACTCAGAGGGCACACAATGCATCCATGATGGACCGTTCCACCAAAGATTAAGCGAGATGAGCTGCGATGGTAGTAGCCCACGAGATAGACAGTCGCTAGGGTTGTCACTCCCAGAAACGTGATAAAAATGTTTTGGTAATAAATTCTCCTGACACTGAGCAATCCTATTGCTTACAAACACCGACCAACGATGCGGTGAGGAATGAATCCACGAAAGAGCAATTTTAGAATCTGAAAACGCATATATGTCTGTGATGGACACACGTGATATGTAAGCATCATAAACAATTTTAATAAGTTTGGACATAAGAACTGCAGCACATAACTCCAAACGCGCTAGTGTCGTTACCTTCGTGGGTGCAACCTTAGATTTCGCACATAGCAGACGCACAACTACATTACCGTCTGTGCTAGTAGTGTGCAGATAAACAACACAACCATAACCGTTCATACTAGCATCACAGAATGCGACTATGTTCACGATACAGTCACGATAAACACCGATATGTCGTGGAACTTTCAATGTCGCGAACAAAGGAAACTCTTGCGTTAAAGCAGAAAAACGTTCAATAATATTCTCTGGGGGGGACTCATCCCAACCTATGTTACACAACCAAAGCTCCTTTATTAACAACTTGGCATATAAAATAACAGGTGCTACCAATCCCAGAACGTCATATATTCGAGCCACCACAGAAAGAATATTTCTCTTGGTGCATTTCTCATTTACGAGAGAAGTTGTCAAAAAGAAGAAGTCGTCGATTGGGTTCCATGACACCCCTAAAACCTTGGAAGCAAAATTACCTTCACTAAAGTCAATTGAACAACGATGAGTATCAGGGACACTGGAAAGCAAGCAGGGACTATTACTACTCCACTTCACTAGATCAAAGGACCCCGACCTTAATAAATTTATTAACTGACGAGACAAAACCACAGCTGATTCCTCGTCTATCACTGAATGGACCAAATCGTCCATATACAGCTTAGACTCTAATATACTGGCAGCATCAGGGTATGCTTGTCGCGCGTCAGAAGCTAACTGACGGATAACACGCATGGCGAGAAAAGGACTCGACTTTATACCGAACGGAACACGGTTGAAATTAAAAGTTTTAATAGGTTCATTATCGTTAAAACGATATAATATTCGAACATATTTACGGTGATTAGGTATAAGACCGACTCGCATATACATCTGTTTAATATCAGCTGTCATAGCGACAGAAAACAAACGAAAATCTAATAATAATAGAAAAAGATCGGCCTGTAAGTTAGGCCCGACGTGTAATACGTCGTTAAGCGACAGCCCTGTATGTGTCTTCGCACTCGCATCTAAAACAATTCGAGGCAACGGCTTATCAGGCCTCACGACTGCATGATGAGGGATATAGTAGCCCTCATCGCACAATTCCTGATCTGGGACCTCAGACAGATAACCATTTTCTAAATACTCAGTGATCACCTTAGTATAATTTTTGTGCAACGAAACATCATATTTAAATTTCCGCTCTAAGGCCATAAATCGGCGATAGGCATTTACGTGGGAATTTCCTAAATCACCTGGACTCTTACAAAAGGGCAACGCGACAACATAACAACCATCATCACCACGCGACACTGACGACGTGAATAAATTCTCACATTCAGTCTCTTCTGGGCTTAAATATCTCACGTAAGATAACTCCTCAAGCTCCCAGAATTTCTGCACTAAGTCGTTTAACGCGAGGCAAGAGTAAGAGTTATGTGTAACCTTTATATCGGGCATATCTCCCATCAAAACATAACCGAAAGCAGTCGATAAAGCGGGAGGCGCACGAGACCCAGACTCAATCTTATCCCCTAAATAAATATGTGGAAACAGTTGCGCACCCAGAATAAGGTCAATATTCCCGGGAATATTCCACGTCAGATCGGCGAGCGGTATGTTCTCTAAGTATGTCATATCCTCCATTTTTTCAATAAAATGTGAAGGTAGGTTATCCGTCAAACAATCTAAAACTAATGCATAAATGCTATATCTATAATTTGAATTAACGCGGGACTCAATGTCCAAATAAACATAACCATAAATCGGTTTAGACGTCAAGCCAACCCCTTTGACAACCGAATTACTCATCGGGATTATTGGCAAGTTGAGTAATTTACAACATTCCAATGTAATTAAATTATTCTGCGAACCATTGTCGATCAAACAACGAACAAGTAACTTATGTTCGCTATTATGTTTAGCCCTAGCCAATACTTGCGCAGTAGCTAATAAAATCGAAGAAGAGTTTGTGTTAACTCCGAACGCACACATATTGCCGTCCCTCTCAATCCTATCTACGCGCGACGACGCGCACGGCGACCGCGAGTCTGCCACCGATGCAGTGAACACTGGCACAGTGACAATGTCTTCAACAGGAGGCGCAGCGGGAACGGCTGAAGGACGAGCACGCGGAGATGTCGAACGACTAACACGAACTTTCGATATGTGTCCATGGGTACTTGCATCAGTAACATTATTTTTGTTAAAATGCAACAAAGTATGATGTCGTTTATTGCAAATCTCGCAACACGACGAAGAGTCACAAGAAGAAAGAGAATGTGACAAACATAAACAATTGACACACCCATGTTTCGATTTTATAAAATCAAACCTTAATTGCGGCGTATTTAAATTTCTAAATGGTTTGCACTCATAAAGAAAATGATTATTTCTCTTACAAAAAACGCAAGTTGTTATTTTAGAATTATTGTAATTCGAAACAAATGAATTAAAATTACGGCGAGTTTGTGGCGAGGTCAACGAACTAGGTTTACTCGCTTGCCGCGGGGAGTTGAGATTATTATTATTATTATAACTTTGAGAACGCGTTAATATTTTAACATGGTTTCTAACAAATGTAATTAAATCCGTGTAGGAAGGTATTCTGTCATCCTCAATTGACATCTCAAATAAACGAACTACTTGCGGATCAACTAAACGCAGTGCTAAATTTAATAAAATAAAATCCGATAAATCAGGTATTTCTAACTGTTTTAACGCAGCAATGGATGAAGAATATTTTTCAATAAATGTATCGAGGCTAACGGCACTATCATTACATGACTTTAAATCAAATATATTTTGTAAATAAAGTGTACCCAATGCACGCTTATCCTGATACTTTTCCACTAAGTTATCCCACAAAATTCGGTACGTTTCACCTGTAGGTATCAAGCCGGCCGTGACCTTTAATGCACCGTGCGTTAGTTTACCTATAAGATACTGCACACGCTGCGAGTCCGTCAGCTGATCATTATTGTGAATGTTGGACTTGAAGGACTCATAAAAAATTGGCCAATTCTCAGGCTTACCATCGAAGGAAGGGATTTCTATAGATGGCAATTTAATGAAATGCTTAGTTGTCTCCGATGATTTAGATTGCAACGGCAAAGACTGTGGCGGCATAATTAAATTATTACGAGCGCGCTTAACATGCACATATAAATCCTCAAAAGTCGAAAACGCCTGATAATCGGGAATGGTAGTAGGGTTCAAACACAATTTTAGATCATTAATAACATCTATTAAATTGTCATATTTACTACGTAAATCGTCAATAGACTCCGATTCAGCCATAAAGTTTTCATTCGATTTTGAATCAAATGTCGATATCTTTTTAGACATATTAAATAGGCGACTCATACGTGCAAAAATTGCTTCCTTTTTAGACTCGAGCAAAATTATTTTGCGTTCCATTTTTAATTTTTCGTCCGCCATTTTATAACAAAATATCTACTTTGGGAAAAAATATTAATGTTACACAATAGAGTGCGCACTATCAGTAATGTAAAGAAAACTGTTTATATTTATTTAAAAATGCTATTGCACATTCTAAATTAAGCACAATTAGTCTATATTTGTATTTAAAATTATATGCGCTTCCGTCACAAAACTAACACTTAGATCGGAATATGGCGGCGCTTGGCGTTCTTAAATTGAATGCAAAAATATGAATATACTTTAAATTCCTTGGACTGATATTATCCCGGATCGTAAGGACCAATAAAATATGGAGAGGCGTGTAAATAGCCTACACCAGGCGGGATCGTAACCGTAAAAATTTGTACACGATAAAATTAAAAAACCGGTAAAAGTCTCCAACAGCGTATGACCATAATACCTAAGAGCGCCACAAAACACCCACTAACCTGGATAATCTGCAAGAGGCGCCTTCCTCAATCGTATAGGCGCTGCAACAGATCCAAGGTGGAAGTCCAGCACGTGCTCCAATTCAGTCCTTATCGTGCAGAGTTATTTTCACCAAAAAACGTCCGAGAGCTCATAAATAACAGCTAGACACAACTCGGAACGTTGTCGTAGATCAAGGTACTCAGAGAAAAAGTCGCGTGCGAGCGCCCTCTTATATGCGTCGCTCAAAACAGATACACAGCTAAGCAAGTGCATTCGCAACGCTCCATAGATAAATAATTACGCCAATTGGAGACGAATTATAGATTAAATTAATATCGAAATCTCATCAAATTTAGTAAACGAGAATATTCTATAGTTATTAAGGTTTATTTAGATTAATAATTTTTATTCACCAAATATATTAGATGGCTCAACCACTAGTAAAGGTAGAATATACATAAATTAAATAATAAATAACAATATTCAAATACCTAGCATCATTGACAATTTAAATTATATGTTTTCTCTCTTCAACACATATCGACATGTAAAACCGATTCAATGACTTCTATTTTTATGCTTGATCTGAAACCGCTGAACAAAGAAAATCTATGAAGAAAGTGCCCCAGTACATCACGGGAGAGCTGACAACGACACGTTCTAATAGAAAATTTTCATATTCATAAGGACGTGGGAAATTTGCATATAAAACGAGCAACTTCGCCCCGGCCGAGGTGGTTCAAGTACGCTGTTTTCCATTCTCTCGCCTTGTAAGAAGTCACAGACTTCAGTTTACATTTAACAGTCAGTTAAGAGAGTAAGAAATAATAAGTCTTTCGCCCTCCAATAACTAAACATTGTTTTCGGAAATTCATTCCGAATATCGTGTCACAAGAAACGTAAACAACCCGAGAACCTTTGATTTTCAGTCTGGTGCGAAAACTTTGATTGCCTAATTTGTATCCCGCTGATATTTCAAAGGAATCCATTAATTCGGCTCAAGGATATTTCTTTCATAACGGAATAAGAAATGGCAGTGATCGGATCCTTTTTGATAGATGCAAATAGGTAGTAATCGGATTATTAGACGCTTTTTAAAATAGCTGACGGTTGCAATTTGATAAACTGAAAAAAGTAACAAATAAACCAAATAAAATTATTATTGTATAAGATTAAATGAGGCCATAAAAACAACCACATCTCCGAGCCCTCAGGTGGGATTCGAACCCACGACTAACCTTCAACATTGATGGAAGCTCATAGTAGAAGTTAAAATGCGCTTGTAAATTACGACACGTTCAGTACCGTCTCAGTCAGTAGTTGAACGGTAAAAGCACTCTCATGGATAGTGAAAGGTCGTGGGCTCGAATCCCACCTGAGGGCTGGGAGATGTGGCTGTTTTTATAGGCGTATAAAAATTTGGTATTGTGAATGCTAAAAAATAAATAAATACATTTTATTTTATTGAATTATGCATTTGAAATTGTTGTACAAGTTTGTTGCGGTTAGTATATTTAATGTTATATGTTATAAAGAAGTTGCTGCGATATAACTAGGTAACTTACCGCCGATTGGAATTGAGATGAATTGTTTGCGGAGTCAACTGGACCTCGACGAGTGCGGTTTGATTTCACCTGCACCTGAATTGGATCTAGAATGGACGCCTTTTTCCACCTTTTGCAGAGCTCGTCTTTAACTGTGCCCGAACGAGCTGTAATTAAGATTTACCAAGCTAAATTGGAATATGTCGTCCTACAAATCGTTTTGATTATAAACATTTGCCACATTTCTCGGTACCCATTCTTTTTGTTTTATTTGAAAATATTAATTAGTTAGTGGCAAATTTTATTGAAAGCCTTTGTGTTCAAAGCTTGGATCTTTTATGTTATATTTGGTCGTATTTGAAAGATATCGCTCTATTTAACTTGTATAAATCTATAATCTACGAACAGTTGTTTGTGTGTTTGTCTGTCCGCTCCTTTTCCCGCTCTTTTTCCATTGTATCAGTTAACGTTACCATAGCAACGCGTTACCGGGTTAGCTAGTCTATAATCTAAGATCACAAATTTGTTGTTTGTCTGCCCGCTCTTTTTCTCGCTCTTTTTCCATTGTATCAATGACGTTACCATAGCAACGCGTTTATCGCAAGTAGTTCGTCTACTGGACGCTAGATGGCGCTGACGGAAATATATTTAATAATAGAAAAAAATAAAGAATTTTGTCCACCCGTGCGATGCCGGGACGAGCTGCTAGTATTATAAGATAACATAAGGGTAAAAGGCAAAAATAAAACTCCTGATTATTGACTCCACTAATTTGAACGTGAAGATTCGCAGACTATATGTTCACAATTGATGAACTTCCGTCTAATGTAGATGATAAACATGTTATAATCAAAACACAAGACGGTTACAAAATATTAATAGCACAAAACTAAGCACCTTTCAAAATAACTAGAAAGTTATATGGAGTAGACGAAGCCCGATAGGGCAGATCTTGATAGGACCGACTCCGAACTTCTCATTTCCGAATTCTGGCACTAATAAATAATTGTTGATTGTCATTGCCATTGTATTGGACAATAACCTACCAAAAGTTTGCTTCGATCACAGCAAGTAAATACTTTGATCGTAACCGTGTTTTACAAAGAATTGGAAAAACACATTTTTGCACGCAAACATAAAAATAAACAAATTACAAAAAAAAATCAGATTCTAAAGCATATTTCACAAAGGCAGCCAAGGTAGACTTGGGTTGATATAAAATTAGTAATAAAGACGTATAAGGATTTGGGGGAGGATGAAAGCATCCTCCCCCAAATTGGCCATAAAAGAACGAACGTATTCCTTTAGAATTTTTTCGACGTATCTTTCGCAAGTTAGAAACCGTTTGCTATATGTACCTGCTCGGTGCGACTGGAAGAAATTCCGGCCAACACTTGTACGAATGGGCACTGCATTTGGGATACCTTCTCCGAGTTGTTCAAACTGATTTGTAAGCTCAGTTCCTGTAAAAAGCTTTTCGTGTTGTGGTTCACCTAGTCTGCGTAGATTAGAGCAGGTTTCCTCGTAACGTTGGAGAACTCGTACTGTTGACAACGACACACCGTCAGCAAAGCTGTATCACTCTGAATCTGGCCGTTTTCCAGTATATAACATAAAAAAGCTTCAATACTAATTAATATGAAGGAACGTTATATATGTATCTTTTTAACATGCTTTTATTGACTTCACCTGTATGTGTGTTTGTAACAGAATTTGCTAACGATTTTCTGCCCCGCTTGAAAACGTCAGATTTATTTGAAATCGGAGACCGATGACAATACAATTTCATCGCATTTTTTACCATTTTATCGGGGAAAATTTGAATAACATTTTAAAATACGTAGAGATGAAAAAAATAACACTTCACTAGTAGATCCAACTAAAAAAATATAAATAGTAAAAACAACGCTTTTATGGTAAAAGTAAAAAACAAATTCAATATAAAAATTAATGGCATTGTAAGAATAAGAAGAAAGCGTGGGGTGCTTTGTATGACAATCTTCTTACACTAACTCTGCATTTCGAAATAAAAATATTAAGGTACCTTTTTTAAGAAATAAATAAAAAAAATACAACAATCGTCCTCGAGCATCCCAAGTTTTTTCACAATGACATTAATTTTCTCGGTAATCACTTAATTTTTTTTATTATAATTTATTTTTTAACTATTTCGTTCGGTTTACCATAAAAGCGTGTTTTTTTATTTTAACTATATTTTTTTATAAAACCGAATCGAAATAAAATAAAACATATACAGTTAATTTGTAGGTTACAAAAGTCTCGTTATTTTATTTGTTATTTCGATAGCATAACTTTGCAACAACTAAGGTTTATTATTTCATTTAAGGAGTATTATTTAAAGAATTAAAGAGAGTTGTCGACAACTTAGTACACTAAGCATTCGTAGTTTCCTAAATGTTCTTTTTCTTTGTATAACCCGTATGTTTATTATCTCATGAAAACTATAATGAATACCAAAATGATTTGGGATTGTTTTTTTATTATATGATAATAATAATTGTACTTTATTGATGTTTTCACGGGCGCTGGAAAAGATTCAATGGTGTGACAATCAAAATTAATTTTCCTATACAAAACATACTATTTATTTTTTAGCTAAAAGAATTTTACATTTTGTATTGTTGTCGTGCATAAATATCATTAAGATTATGTCTAAGTACGTGATTTTAACTTACGTGATTTTGGATCCTTAATCCACGTAGTATTCACCAGGGACTACATTTTATCAGCCCGGAGGATATAAAATTAAAGTTCAGAACATTCTAGACTACTTGGAGAAAGCTTCAAAGGCTAACAAGAGTTACTCTAACTTGGAGGCGAGTCACATTATTTTTTTAGGTCGCAGTGGCTAAACAAACTCTGTTAGATTGTTTAGCGTTCAAAATCAAGACAGCTATTGAAAAACGCGTTCGTCTAGACTTGCTTGTTGCAGGAATTGCTAGAATTGCTTTAGCAAGCGCAGCCAATCCAGGAAAGGCATTTGCTATTACTCACCAAACGTTGAAAATACGTAGTCATTAAAAATTATATTTGAAATCCAAAACTCTTTAGTATCTAGTGATGCTAAATATTAACATCATTTTTGAGAACCAAACGGTTCAAATGGCATTTCTTGCATTAATTGCAATGGCATCAAAACTACTGTAACCGTGATTTTAGTAAATTTGTTAGTAGAAGAAGTGGCTTTGCTTGATTCTAATAGTTAACGGCTGCCAATAATAAATCTGAACGCCTTATAATACATTATTTGACGTAGTCACTTTTAATTTTCGAATAAAATATTTTATTTCGTCCCTCAAAATCCTTGGATTTTATTTCTTTGGCATAGGAAAAAGGAGGCAAATTTCTCTGCTATTACGTTTTTCAGAGCTATCGAGGAGACGATTTCTTCGTTAATTAAATCGAATCTCTTGCGTACGATAAACAACTGAAAGCAGTCAGTGCGCTGCCACCAGTTGGTACTTGTTGTCGATGTGTTGACAACGACCATAGAGTGGAAAATGACATGAGGTGCGATTTTTAAATTTTGGAAAATAGAATTTGGTCTCGATCTACGCCAAGTTCAAAACACTCTGCGCGGCGCCCAACCTACTCTAGCAACAATTATTACGTCTTTTTTAAATTTTACAAAATTAAGAATTTTGAAATCATATTTGAGAGTGAAATCAATAGCTATTCGCTAGGGTCTCTATACTGTTAATTAATGTTGTAGAATAAAACTCGGCGTTATAAAAAAATTGTCAACACTTTTTTAAAAATTATTACGTTAAGTTAAAAAAGCCCTAATAGTCGCTAAATATATAAGATCTTTAGTGAGCAATGTTTGAAATTACACATAAAATGAATTAGGATTATATTATTTTAACTATTCCAATAGGAAATAATCAGAACTATATTTCAATCGACGGTTGGATATTTTACATACCTAATCTATACAGGTACTCATTATAGTATGTAAGTATGTAAGTAATTTTCAAAAATATATCAACTAAATATAAAAATTACATGAGACATATAATAATTTGATATCATTCTACTCGAAACCCACTAATCAGTCGGATATTTTAATTGCATATTCATAAACATAGTCATTGGTTTATGACATTTCGTTTAGACCTGTTGCAGAAAATATTTAATGAATCATGCGATACTTTATACTAACTTATAAAATACTTTGTGTTATTTATAAACTGATGACACGCAAGTAGTGTGTTAAGTAATAGTATATCTAAGGTGTGTTTTACCAAAATCAAAATGTTCATATCGCGACATCTGCGAGCACGCGCGGGTCTCGTGTGAAAATCTGGCCTATAACATCAATGCGCCTCGTGACTAGCGAGCGATTTTGTCTACCGATTAATACCAACACATAAATTCCCTTCTATTTATTATATCGATAGGCGAGAGATTCTTGCTGGCTGTGCAATTTATGTCCATTCATCTATGAGGTACTGTCTCCGATTGGTAGATCTTAAGAACATGCTTCATTCACGCAAGAATTTCAAGAAGGAGATTGTATTATCCCTAAACATTTTATAAATATAATGTTTTGATATAGGATTCCGCTCCGAATGTTGCAAACGAAGCAATTAGTATCTTAAAGTGTATAAACAGAGACAAAGCACTCGTGTAATTGCATGGAAGTGGAATTAGAGCGACTGCTAGCGTCGAGTGGAGCATGGCGAGTTCGGCTCTACTCATTGCTGCTGAATGGATAATGTACGTGCTAAATGCTAACTTAGCCAATCAGCTTGGCCGTTGCTGCCATTTGTGGCACGCCATTAGCCGCCTTCACTTCGGAATATGTGACAATACTTAATGTGTACCGTTATATAAACAATGGCAGCGAGTTAATAAGTTATGTTATTAATTTTATTTTTGTATAGTAGATATAAAATACGCATGTTATTATATCTTATAGAGTTAAAAAGTACTTAAAAAGCAAGTATTATAATAATGTTATAGAATACAAACCCTCCGTCGCCGTCAATGCCGCTTTTGATATCTTCTACCACACCGAAACGAGCACTCGAAATCCAGTTTTTGCATCAAATAACATTCGTAATATTTTTGTCTGGAAGAAACTTGCTTAACGTTATAAAACAGCCTCCTTGAAATACCTACAGGCTATTATGTCTGTCCAGAATGCACATTGACTGTGCGGGGTTTTTTGAGTCGGTGAAACTTTTTGAGGTCACCTTTATTCCGATGTAACATGGGCGAGGGCGAAAATTTCTTTGTGCAATTGCCACCACCGATTTGCGCTGTTGTCAACCAATTAACATTTTAAATTAAAAAAAAACTTGAAAGCATTGTCAAATTTTGTCTCCTGTTTTCCTTTTAACTTATCTTAATCATGTACTTCAAAACGTCTCTCTCAATGATGCTTCGAAATGTATTCCCTCTTTTTGTGTATTTATGACTAGATTTATGTGTAAAGAAAGATCATACGAGTGCTAAATCAGCAATTTTTTTGAGTGTCGCATTCTTGTTCTTCTGAATGTGCAGCATTTTCCCGTTCGCGCAAAAAGCTCTAAACATTGTGATCCTCTTATTTTTAGAAAGCTTTGTTTTGCTATTACCTCGTCTCAAAAGCTTATCTCTCAAATTTAATTAACTTAGTTGTTTAAAGTCATGTTCTCTGATTTTTATTTTAAACAAGGTTTCTAGAGCAAACCTAATTATTTTATACGACTCTGTGTCTTATGTGGTTTTCTAAGCAATTCCGATTATAATACTCACTCCTAACGATAATTAAGAATAACATGTATTAGTTAAAAGCCTAATATAAAATACATTAAAAAAATAGTTCTTTAATGCTTGTGTTAAATTTATGAATGATTTTTTTTGAAATGTTTGAACATGCGTTCGCTTTTTTTATTCATAGCCTTTCGATGCACGGTAAAAATCCTGTTATTATAAAACTATTGTTAAATAATATAAGGTTTCTAACAAGCCATATCATTTTTCAATCAATAAAAAAATTATCGCATTTTTTCCGTTGCCGAAGATAAGAATTCTAAATACGAAACTGTTGATTTAACAGCCAATGTTCGGTTAAAGACGATGCCGCAACGTTTTTGAAATTCTGCATTCAAAAGCGAGCTTTTACTTGCATTTCTCAATGTAAAGCGATTTCTTCTTACTCCGGAGCGAGGGGGCAAGGGCAGTGCTTCTTGAGCTTTCCCTTACTATCGGGAATATTAAACATGTCGGCAATCGGGACGTGCACCCGCCAATATTCGCCGTGTTCAATGCAACACGACTCTTTTTGGTAAATATTCTGGTCGCGGTAGTATTTTACGCCACAGAAATTTCAGTTATATACCTGACCGAGACGCAATCATAGGGATTGCGCAGAAGCGAGATTAAACATCTTCACCTCTTTTAACATTTTGTAAAATGTCGCGTAGTAACTTTGATTTTGAACGTTCTGTTTTGATTTGTAATTCTGAATTCTGATTTGGAATTCTTGTAACAATGAATTTGGGATTTTTTTTTCATTAGATGTGAAAATTACAAATTATACTGTGCTTCGCTATGAGAGATATAAAAATTTTTTTCACAGGAATTACCCATCTACAAAATAGGATCAGTGATAAATTAAATTAAAACATAGAAATAGAAAATACTTATTCTTTACTAAAAACTTTCCATCCAGTTGTCAGATTTGTCATGGGTAGTGTCTACACAGTACGGGATATCTGTGGACGCACATAGCTCTCGAACCGCCTTTTTCATGTTACCGGCCTGCGCGAATCCTCACTGTTCGCACTCGTTAGGTCCTCCTAACGTCCACTACAACCCGTCGAGGTTCCACACATCCTTATTGTCATTTGGCTTACGAGCCACGTACTTTAGTTTTTGTACAACACCCTAGTCTGTTCGGAACAAATCGATTTATCTTCAGTCGTCTCGAAAAACTCCATTCGTTGGCACGAGCATTCGATTGTGACATTGCAAACTAACATTTGCCCAATGGGCTAGAATTTCCTGGTGTGATTTTCCATTGTCTTTTTTATTTTATTTTTTGTTTTGAACCGTTTTTTTATGCGTTCAATGGTTTCAAGAAGGACACTTACATTGTCCTGTAATCAGTAAGAATCTATCTAAAAATAATGAATGGAAATTAGAATAGTAAAACTTCAGGTGCATACTTGAACGTCTGCTATCTGACGTCCAAGTATGCGCCGAGACACCCTTTAAACTTTCCCAATATGCGGAGTCCCGTTGAGGCTTTGGCTCACTCCTCGCTTAACTAGATCGACCAACTGCAATAGGTTAGCACGGTGCCAGACCAAGACGAAGTTCCGAGATTTATCTTAAATTACATAAAACTCAAGTTTTGGCGATATTACCTTGTGTTTTTAAAATTGCATACCACGGCTATAAGATGTAATATTGATTTCGTAGTTTATCATTATAAAGTTTTACTTTAAGTATCGATTTAAAACACTATCTTTACGAAATGTTTTGCTATTGATGCTCTCTGCGTGTTTTTTATACTTCACATTATTGGTTTACGATTCGTAATATTTTGCATGAAACTATCTTGACGTCAACGGTCAATGTCAAAGTTGAGCAAAGCAAAAGTTAGTGAGGTTGCTTTGCAGGCAACATAATCATAGTGAGGGACTCTTAAGAGTTACTGAGTAGTATTTAATAACTCATCGAACATTGAATTCTGTCTTCTTACAGGTGGGTCTTTATAGGAACATAGACTAGACGACAGTCATGCCCACAATCCATATCGCACCCTTTTTTAGTTTATGAACGCATATTAGTTATAAGACTGACATGTTCGGCGTTTCTTTATTCAATTACATCAGTAACGAGGATAGGACACATATAAAAGAACCAAGTTCATCGACAAAACAGAAGATTATGCTGACGAATGATAATAATTTGTAATTGCCGAGATAGATGTATCTTATAAGTCTTATCACTCCTCATCAGTCGAGTGACACAGGCTTACAATATTCTGAAAACGTTGATCGTGATTTAAATTTCGTGCAGTGCAGCCACTCGACCCATATTCAAATATCCGTTCTGATGATTATAGTATAGTTACAGAGCAAAAAATATTTTGTTAAAGGTAATCAAAGAAAATCTTGAGCCACTAAACCTATCCCTTATTTTTTTTTTAATAATACTAATAATTCTCTAATATTATTCTTGCCGATCAATTCCTTTTGGTAAATTAAAATGCTTCTATTACGATTATATCCGCAGTAAGTCGACGAGATTTGAACTGAACTATTGATTAGATCAAAGTAGACTGAGCATGACTCCCATATAAACTTTGCCTTGGGGTATAATAATAAATACCTTTAATACAAGTAGTATTGCTTGAAAGGAAGTAGTTTTTACATTATTCATGAAAAGTCGACTAAGTTAAGCAATTTGAGAACTGAAAAATAAAAGATTATAAAAAGTTAGCTTATAACAACTTATTCAAACTTGAAACACTTTATTTGCAAATTTGGGTACAAATATTCAGATCTTAAAGCTATTTCATAGAGCGACCGTAGCTGATCAATGATGGTGTGCAAATATTTGAAATGAAAAAAATAAAGAAATATTTTTAAGAAATCAACGGAAATGTTTACAAATGGAATGAAATCAAATTAAATATAATAATATGACATTTTCAATATGAGTTTCAATATCCGCCATGAAAAATATACAATTCGCATAATAATATTAAATTGAATTAGAATTACAAATATAACAATCTTAATATATTAAAATAATACAATTTATATGAATAATACACTTTCGTACAATAACTAAATCATGAATTAATTTATTAATTGAGTAATAAGTTTTCTCAACCAAGAAATTCTGTAAATTATATTTAAAAATATCTAGAACTTCGTCCTCTTTAATACTTCTTGGCAAAAAGTTTGGTTTGTCATTTAATTTCTGCGTGGAAAATTGCGTTTTATCAAATACTAGCGACCCGCCCCGGCTTCGCACGGATGCAATCCTCTACTATATTATGGATGTATTATACATATAAACCTTCCTCTTGAATTACTCTATCTATTAAAAAAAACCGCATCGACATCCGTTGCGTAGTTTTAAAGATTTAAGCATACATAGGGATATAGGGACAGAGAAAGCGACTTTATTTTATACTATGTAGTGAAGTTTTTAAAATTAGAACCTTTCTATTCAAAGCAAAACACACATGGTACATCCTCGATGTAGTCTTTATAAGTTACATTATTTTAGTACCTTAAATTATAAAAACAACAAGAATTTAGAAAATTGTTTAGAATATTTTTATATATTTATTATAAGAATTTTAAATGTATGGTGGGTGAGATTTCATGACATATGAATGGATTTCGGACTGCTCCTAGAAAGGAAATGTCAAAGTGATTATGGTATTCTTAGTCAAATCACATTAAATAGAAACCAATGTTTTACACTACATTACATTACACATTTTTCATTACTACATTTTTTTCTCGCTGTAGTTAAGTGAAAAAATTTGTGTTTCGTTCGGCAGCAAAGTTTTTAGCGTCTCGTACCTTTGAAACCCTCGCTACGCTTAGGATTCCATCTTTGCACCACGAGCGTAGCGAGCGAGAATCTGAGAATCCTTCGCTGGCTCCGGTTTCAATAGAGACCAAATCTCAACTTTGCAGCCTTGCATAACAAAAACATTTTTCCGTAATAGGCAAGTTTTAGATGACATCGCCTTTAATATCTTATTAAGTCAAGTAAAGATGCTTTTAAGATATATAATAAAGGGAGAGTCAATATTTTGAATTTATAAAAGTGAGGTTTTCAAGAGTACCTATGTCTGCCTCAAACTGCATATTTATTGCTCTAATGCATTATCTGCGCCTTAAAAATTGTTCTTTTCTGTAGCGCATACCCAGCTCAAGATAGTCTATTATTTTATACTTTTATTGAAGGATTGATGAATAACTCTTTATTTCAAACACCTATGAGGTCGTAGGAAATAACAGATAAACGCAGTCAACACGCAAAATCGCACGAAACAAAGCGAACGAAATTGTCATTTTTCTGCAAACAGCCAGTCTTGTTTTTTTATGACCCATGCATCCCAGGTATTCTAACGAAAGTAATGATTGAAAGCATTCCAGTGGTTCGTTACAATTTACAATACAATTTTGTTAACATTAAAATATAACTATAGTTCAATGACTTAAAAACAAAGCTAGCAGAGTAATAAGATGATATTAGTTTGTATTCGATTGTATCTATTATTGTAACTACTAATATAAATTTATCTTTCTCTGCCGGCACCACATGGCTTCTAGGGCCTGATGTAAACTATTTTGTGTCCTACTTCAATATGTCAGTTAAAATGTATTGGTTTCGGATTTTATTCAGAAAATATAAATATTATTTGTATTTTTCGGTTTAATTATTATGGATCATTACTTATTGTACAGTATCATCGAATCACTTAAAATATAGATGATACTCATATAACACTAATAAATATAAAAATAGTGCCTATTTATAAGTTGGTTTTGCATTTAACGTAATAAAAAATGTAAAGAATTAAACTGCTGTGCAGGTGTCCTCGCACCGTTGTTTATCGCCTGCAGTCGTGGTCAGGTCACTAATCTAGAAATATTTTCACACTATATAAATATTTCAGCGAATTCTCAGTCAGTGTTTGCAAAGCGATTCCATTTGCACTACATTTTACTTAGTGTTCCTCGGAAAGAAGGCTATATTCAAAGATTCACAGTCATCTTAAAGCTTAGCCTTAAATCTCCGCTCTGAGGCGCCGAATGAAAGTTTACACAAAAGATAAACTCCCCCGTTTCCTCGCCACGAACTATTCCATAGATTAGCTGTTTTGTTCCTTAAAATACATTCTGTAATGTGCCAAGTTTTCTAATAACTCTTATAATGTAGCGTCATTTATAGTTCAGTTATCCAATATTTTATTAAGACTTAAAAATAAATATATGTATGATTATAAAATATAATAAACACCATGAACAGCCCAAATTTATCATGAAATACATTTTATTTTCTGTAAATGCTTTAAACAGTAACTTTAATTGAATAAAGTAGTGGACGCTGCAATTCGCAAAATTATCGCACACTGAGAGTAGTTCATCAGTTGAAGAACATCTACTAAACTATATATTCCTCTACAAAAATCCTTCTAGTCCAATCAACCATATTTCCTATCCTTGATTATGCTGACGTGTGGTACGCCGATATTTCTCAGGAATTTCTAAATAAAATGGATAATGGATGGAAGTCTCAATAAATTAATCAAACTTGACAATTTCTCTCAGAAAATATGACCACGTCTCTTCATATCGAAAGAAATTAAAGTGACTTAGTATTCGGCAGCGTCGGGACCTGCGAATTCTTTTCTTTCTTTAATCTGTGAAAAGAAATCATAAAGATTTATTCACTACACAGTACTTTCAAAAATATAATGATTTCCAACAATATGAGAGTCTTTTATAACCATAATCTTCTTTCGGACAGTAAAGAAGCTCTAGTCAATCCTTCTCACCTTAGTAGGTGCTGGTTTTTTTTTTTTCAAACTCTTTTACACTTCAGACCGTACGATTTTGGATTTTGCATGTAAACTGGATATCTTACGATCGGTTCGTGATTTTTTTATCCTATCTTGTCCACTTAATCTGACTTTTATAATATGTCTATGTATGAAGTATACCTAGTAAGGCCATAAGTTCTGTTACAAACAAAAAGGCATTTTTTTTTAAAGTAATGTAATATTACTAACACTTATATGTACATATTTATTAAAGTTTCAGCAGTAAAATAAAAAATATTCTATTTGAAATAGCCTTTCTACAAGGCGATCACTGCAATCCTATTTTCTTTAACACCCCATTCCATATTGTAATTTGATAATGAACATGAAAAAATATGATAAATTATTATAATAGAAAAATACATTTAATTCCCGCGGGATGATGAGGCGGGATTCCCGCCTGAGATTCACTTGTGACCCGAGTCTATTTTTTCTAGTATTTTTCTATTATAATAATTTATCTTATAAGAAATATATAAAAATTATAAATGAAAAAATATGTGAAATGGCGTAAAATCGAATAAAGTTTTTAAAATAATAAACGCGTTTCAAATTCAAAATAATTAAAAAGTCCAAAAAGAAAAGGTTTTATGTAACAGTATTTATGGCCAGACAGGCCATATATACTGAGTTGTTTATAATTATGTATTATATTTGTCATTTTATGTATTTAAATGTATGTTTATGTAGTATAAAGTTTTCATTTTTATTTTTCCTTACCAATACATTACCAGTTCCAACTCCCCGGTTAACTGGTAGTGAATGCCGATTGCCATTAACCTCGCTATTTGTACGTGGTTTTTGTATGCAACAGTGTATAATCAATTATTGATCCGGCGAAATATCGAAAACTTCACACTAACGTATAATATTTTTATGGTTTTATATTTCTGTAAATATCTGATTCTTTGGAACGTTTTTATTGCTAGCTCTTAGACTGTTACCGACTGGAGAGGTCGTACGGCGGCCATTGCCAGAAATTTATGATACTTGCAGGTGCTGCAGCAAAAAATACCTAAAGTATTGTGGAGTGGCGATTATACCACCTGACGTCAACTTACAGCTTTGTTATTTGTCTTAGTATTAAATTAACTAATGGCTGTAGTTGTGTGATCAGTGCGGTGATGTTTCAAACGAATTTGGTTAGTAAAGTAAATTTTAAAAGATATGATCATTGATCACAAATTTAATCAAAATCAAAAAAATGCCGACCAATGGAACAGCCAGGGAATTTCACTGAAAATGTGGACGAGTATGAACCAGAAGTTAAACCACTTGCATAACAGTCAGTGACAAATATTGGGTTATAATGTTTACAAAAGTTAAAAATATCCGAAATGATCAAACAGATTGCAACAGCCAACGTATTCATATTCATGATTCACTCTCCTTAGTATGTCATAATGCTTGAAATATAGGACGTTGTTCTTAATAGAAAACTAAATGTATTCTTAAATTAATACGAGTATTTGATGCTGACTGTACGAAAAAAGAAGCTCGATTTGCTCCATTTTCGCGATTACGGTACTATCGCAAGGAATGGTCATCGGATGGGTGAATTTACTATCTTAAGCTCCTCCGTGTATCGGTAGGCACGTTAATCCGTTGGCTGAATTTGTAGTCATTAACGCCAACCAGTCCTTACTAGACCCACGTGAAGGATTATGGCCTATCCGGATCACTACGGAATTATTATCCTTACAAAGCCTGTGCCCCAGCAGTTAGGACATTATTCGGCAGACGATATCAAAATAAAAAACGTAGATATAAAAAGACAAAGGAATGTCTCAAGATCTTAAGTAATAGGTACCGGGATCACATACGTTATATATTAGTTTTCGTGGCATCCTGTTTAATGTATTTCCTGATTGTACAATTCATATCATTTTGAAAATTCTGCACATTTAGATTTCTTTTTGCTTTGGTTGGGTGAGATATTTCTTAACATGACAATTATTCAAGACACCTTATTCATTGTGGCATTATGACATTATAATACATCAAGCTATAAGATAGATCCATTATTAGCAGCTAGTTTTATCAAACCCGGAAAACTGAAGATGCATTACCGTCTGAACAATGTATAATAATGACACTAAACATTTTGTTATATCGTGTGTGTTAAAAAAGCCATTGAGTTATCTGACGACACTTATATTATAAATTATAAGTCAATTATCCTAGAGACTAGAATTATTTAAAATGAATGCAGGCAGCATTCCATTTGAGGTCATGTTAGCGATAAAAAACCGTTATTTTCTCAATAGCTGCAGTTTTTCAGCTGTACCTTTTACAAGTTTAAATTTTGCTGACTCGTGAGTCCACTTCGTGCATTCACAACAATAGCGCGTTTAAAACCATACATTACAGTTAGAACGGTTAGAACATACATCCACTGCGGTTAGTCGTACCTGTGCTGAATTATTAACTGTATCTGGCGCTGTGCTGCTTTTTCCAATCCCAGTGATATCTGATAAAAGTACCTTGTTCCCGTTGTTCGAATGCGAGGAGTAATCTAAAGTTTTTCCTCTAGCGACATACTTGACATTAAAGAACTTCCTCTTGAAATTTACAATGGTAACCTAGTAAGGTTACAAAAATCTGTTTTTATGATCAGAATACCTATAATCTAGCGGTTACGGAAAGATACATATGGTGATAACGATTATGTTATAATGATGCCTCTCTACAACTAAAAAATATGACCCAAACAGTAGTTGAGAACTTACTCCCTGAAAATTCTAGCAGTAACTACGAGACAATAATAATTATAATTTCATACAATAGAAAAGTAAAAAAATGCGCCTTATTTCTATATAAACTAGAAGAAATCGTTTATTTTATTTTCCTTGTAGGTCTAGTATAGCGTTTTATATATCAGTTGCGACAGATTGCGATTCCCGATCTCGTGTGATTTGAAAATCGGTCTGTTTCTCCCCTTGGTGAAGAATGTACCATTTTTACCAATCAATCACGTAGTTACAATTTCACTTTCCTATAAGAATCTAAAGATTTATTTTACAATCCAAGCCATAAAGCTTTTCCTATACATTAACAGGTGAGATATTGAAATATAACTTTCAGCGGTGGTATTATTCTTACGTTATAAGATTTTATGGTATCAAAACATATAAATCGATAAACCAATTGGAATAGGCAATAATTTTATGCAATGGCCTTCGGGAAATGTTATATGACAGTATATAAAACACAAATTCGAATTTACTGAGAAAACCGTAAAATCATTTTTATATCTTACCTCCGGTTTTGTGGTCTCAAATAGAATCCTCGGATGTTTATAGTGAAGAGGAATTAGTGTATCAGCATACGTGTATACGTAATAATAATAAGTCAGCAAAAGTTTTTATTAAAAAATATTAACTCACAACAAATCTGTAAACTTAATCCTTTTGGTTCTTAGCTGACATCTCCAGCTGTTGAATTAAAAAAGACGTGCCGCATAGGCGTTTGCGAACGCGCGCCCTCGGTGCGGCGGAAACGCACCAGCGTCGGTAGTCCGCGCCTACATGAACTTCCGTCTATGCTGTCCTGAACAAATAGAGCGGTTCTGCAACCCTGTGAATGGGCGTTTCACTAGCCACGCTTACATGCGACCATTTATACATTCAAATGAATTTAACCACAATAGAACGAGCCCAGCTCGTCGTTTTATTATTTTTCCAAAGGAAAGGATTATGTTGTTGGGTTTTGATGGGCTTCTTTGTAGACTTTGATTCATATGTTTGCATTAAAATATATATGACACTATTTATAAAATATAAGATATAGTATTAGTATGTATGGGTAAGATAAACACAGTTCGTTACAGATTTATTAATAGCACACATGTTTGAATTTTATTTCATTTAATACGCAATTTTTATATTATCGTGACTGTATTTTTTTGTAATTAATTCAATCATTTATGCTTAGTAAACTGTATGAGCAGCTCTTAACAAAATACTTAATATTTTCATTTTAATAATTCTGCCGTGGTTGGTTCATAAACAATGATTTTCAATTTTCAGCACATTATGACGCTCATGAAATCAGGTTTCGATTTGCGAAGCGTTGTTTTTCGGAAATAGCCTACGTCAAATTTCCAATGCAAAATAAGGTCCTCGTTCCGAATAAATAATGGGGAAGACATGAATTTATTTCTAAACTTCGTCCTGTTAGCTATATTTGACTTATTTAGTTTTTCTTGTACATAGAGCTTCTTTTACCTTGTTTTTAATGCTTAAAAACGATTTAAATTAGATACATAATATCGAGGCAATGACAATCAAATTGATTTGTAATTTTCCATTGAAATAACGTTTTTTACAACAGTGTTTTCTTAAAAATGACACTCCATTAATTAAAATCACAAAATGATCCGTGAAAAGATCTCATGAAATAAAATACAAATTTTACGTTGTTCAGACCTCCTTTATTTGAGCGTACCTTTCATTTATCGCCAGCTAAAATTGATGAACTACAGGCGCCCATCGATTTATCTTTCGCTAGATTCGTTTGTTTCGGCCGAATTTTCCTTCGCCGTCCCGTGACAGCGCTGGAGGCACACAAGTGTGAAAATATTTCTCTTCGCACCTGCTCGCTCGCACATTAACTACTTACTACCTACATAAATGCCCTCCAGTCACATTTTCTCTCCGACACGACTGAAACATTCCCTCGACATTATTTTATTGTCCTTTTATGTACTCACAAATAAAGCTACTTTCCTTTATACTTTTGTTTCTTTATTTCGTCGCCCATTGTTCATTTGAGAAGAGAGACAAACAAATAGAAATCTAGTAATTCGTGTTTGTAACGAAAATCTATTCACAATCTATTTACAAAAGGCATAATTCATTCGGCAACTTGAGTGGTAGCGGCGCGCTTGTCACAACTGGCAAATTTTGATTTACTGCGCTTGGCAAAGGTGCGGCCTCCTGCCACGCCGGCGATGTGATAATGATAAATGTCTGCTACGCAAACCTTTCAAATGAAATCCCCGATTCCACCCTTCGGATCCCAGATCCTGGATTAAAAATGATGATTATGTTATTCAGTACGGGCAGCGTTTTCCGAATTCAGTTAATTGGCGATATAAAACATTTCATTCAGTCGTATTGAATTCGTCGGTCCAGCATATCGCGTTATCTTTACCATGATAATGGATATAAAACATCAAGAACGCGCAAAAAGGGTCCAAATTATTGGATATCGCTTACAAAGGGTCCCACGGTAGCCAATTGCATGTTTCGAGTGGAAGTAAGACACAAGTGGCAACTCGCGAACTCACTTTACTAAAGCCGATCACTGAAAAAAAACTGTCGCTTTCATGGTAAATAGCGACTTGATGCGCGGGGCCCAGAGCCCGGACAAATCGAATCACGGGAGGAGTGGTCCATTATGCAGATTTTCCATTAGTGAAAAACTCAAATGGCGTCCCGTCTCCGTGTCGCCCGAGCTATGGCGTTATCGCGATGTCCCCCGACTGATCCGCGATCACTGCTGATCTTGCAGTTGATGGGCCATGAATAAACGACTTTCGAATGTTGCCGTTTCCCAAATGATTCCGCTTCGTTTTCTTTTTCTTAAACCAGCAATTTATGTCGGTTGTGACAGTAAAAGTTTAGGAGTTTTTGTGATGTTGTTGGTACGAATTCTATTCATTATCGATTCACGGAATATATATAAATATAGTGTTTTAAAGGTTATTTAGAAGTTATCAAATAATGACATAATAAAACAAAATAAAACTTAAAATGATTTTGAAACTTCTTTACATTGGAACAACTCTAACAAGAATTAAAATTAAGACCTCGATGTTTATTTCACTATTTAATACTGCGGATGTTCACTATCTGAATATAAAAATCAGCCCCAACTGTCTTTAATTATGTAAAAAAATCTCACAAACGCTTGATCTATAATTTCTTACCAGTTCCTTCCAATTTTCGAATTATCTTGGTGAGTTTTAATTTTACGGATTGCTAGTTCAGATCGCGGCATCAACGTCACAGTAATCAAGATAAACGTATGTTTACGCCGGCAAGTGCCGCTATACTGTACGAGAAATAGGGGATCGTACAATAAGGCGACGAACAATCGATCACTAGCAGGCCGACACTTCGACTCTGTGGACCAGGCTATATTAAGTACGACTACGTGTCGCTAACAGTACATTAATAATCTTTATATATATAATTCTTCTGTGAGTGTGTATGTCACTGAACTCCTCCTAAACGGCTGGACCGATTTGAATGATTTTTTTTGTGTGTGTTCAAGGGGATCTGAGAATGGTTTAGATTCACAAATCAGCCCGGCAGATGGCGCTGCAGACGGTATCTAGGTTATTTATCTATACTGCAAAAATAACAGACAGGACAACGTCTGTCGGGTCCACTAGTATTATATATAATGAGTATAGATTACTCACCGTCAAACGAATGCTGCAATTTATACGTTTACAAACTATGCAACGCTTTCTCGCTTACTGACAATTTGAGAAGTTAAAGTAGTGATTATAATTAACAATTAAAGGTAACCTTTATGTAAGATCAAGATATGATACTTAATTTTAATTTGAATATAAGAAGGTGTAAGAGATCCTAACGAAAACCGGGAAATTAATAGTAATGGGAAATGAATTATTGAAGATCAAACAAGTCTTATTTCATAAAACCACGTACATTTCAGACATGGGTATTCTCACGATACACATATGGTTTGTTGCTACATGCGCTACATTACATTACGTGCTGAACATCATATAAAAAATATTGTTTCGCAACAATTGTTTTTGGTAATCTTAACTAATTTCATCTGTTGCAGCTTTCATTAATTTATGTATGATATGTCAAATTAAAATTAAAATATATAGTTAGGTAGTTTACGCGTATTATTATTATATTAAGCAAATGATGGTAATACGAGCTATAACTAATTTAGTTTAATGTAAAAGTCAATCGTTATTTTATGTATGACGATAAGTTTGTTAAATTGGAGCCATTCACATCAATCAACTAATGAAATTCCGGAATGAGCTGTGACAGAAACAAATTATAATATATTTCCCATTTTCTTAATACCGACAGAAATAATTGAAGAATAAAATACATACTAATATACTGTAATAGGAAAAGAAGTAGATGAACGATAAACAATATTTTGTAGACCGCTGGTTCTGTTTAGTGCCGCCGCACGCAGCACTTAAGTAGCTAGCCCACAGCTTCTGCAGACTATAAGTCACCTCGGAGACGCCTGCCGGGGCTATAACAGTAAATCTGAGGAGGCCGGGTTTACGCTCCTTCTAGCCAACTAGCCATTCGTTCGCATTTAATTATCGCGCACCGAGATTAGTTCGCTTGCGCCAATGTACGTATACGGCTACTTCTCACTATCATCCTCCGACAGAATTACTCTCAATTTCGTTAGAAACAAGGCTGCGGTTTAACAAAATGTGTGTGTTGTTTTTGTTATTTGTATACGTAACATGTTATCAGTGCACTGCATACGATGGTAATCATCATTTGTAGTGTATAAAAGTTGAAAAGGTATAAAGTAAATTCATTAAATTAAATGAGACGCATATTCGGTATAAGAGCATAAACACAAGTATGATTATGCATAATCGCGAGCAGAGAGTTCTATCTTTAATAGATTAACACCTTTACTTTCTTTTTGTTCGAACTGAAGTATAAAAGAGTGATATCAAAAGACATTTCTTTATATTGATGATACAGCTTCTTATACTATTACATACTTAACTACATTGTTAATAAATATTTTGTAAAGTATTCTTTTATTCGTCTTTAATAGCGGTACAAAAGATTTCTTAATTCTAAAAATTCTGTAACACAGAGGGAGAAAAAACAGCCCTTGCAGAGTTTCTTGCGGCTTCTTCTCGATACAAGGTCTCTCGAGTCGTAATACTTACGAAGCCATGACATAGTTGTTGACTTTCAATAAATGTTATGAATTCTCATTCTTAATAAAAAGTACCTTCATTAATTAATACCAGTACCAAATTAATTAATTAATACCGACAGAAACACACATTGCAAGACCTGATGATGCAGTTAGCTATTTTTGCAAATAATAACAGTAAGATGGAATTCTTCTCGGAAGGGCCTCCCAATTTCCGAACTGAAAGTAGACTCAGTAGTATACAATGTAATCGTAGTGAGTATTTAGTAACTAAATAAGACGTAAAAATAAAACAATTTGATTTATAAAAAACAGTTTTAACAATTAGGAACGTGCCCGATTAAAATATTGTGAAGGTAGTAGAAAATACATGACAACCATCATCTTAGTCATCCTGTGATCACGGCTCCTGTAAAGGAGTCGAAACGTCACGATTAAATATAAAATAAAATATGCGCAAAATCCGTAAAAAAGTGTTTTATTCAAAAAAAAGTACCTTGCCATTTACCTTTATCTATTTATTTTAGGATCGTTTGGCCGAACGGGAGTGAACCTGCGAAACGGTCCAGGTTTCAAATCACAAAAAGGCAGATGTTTGTATGATGAATACGAACATTTGTATTGTGTCTAAGTCATATATATTAATATATTTATCGTATCAATTTTTTATATATCATATACTTGTATGTAATGCTAGTATCCCTTTACTTCAGTATCCAACTAATACAAGCCTCACAATGCTTACTTTGGGCTAGGCTAAATTGACGTTTATGTAGGAAAAATATAATAATTATTATTATATTAATTATAATTATTTTTTAATTTCAAGGTCAAACTCAACTTTTTCTTTTAATCATAAACTCTATTATAAGCTACTACAGATTGCGACTAATCAAATTTATTTGAATGAAACCAATGTTTTACGGTGGCGGAACTTGAGCAATAACTACTGTTATTAACGCTACTTCAAGAGCTAGTTTTAATATGAAACCTATTACGTTGAACGCTCTAAATATAACACTATTTTAACTTAAGTAGCCATTTTTAAATATAACTTTATTTAGATTTATTTCCATTATCAGGCATAAGATTCACTATAAAACCTAAAGCATTGTAAGTATGGGATGGGCTGGAACAAACATGTTAGTAATGCGTACTGTAAGGCTCGATTATGTTATTAAACTTGGTTATTGTATCGTGCACCTATGTTGGGTGAAGTGTATGATAAAATGAAGAAAACTCGAAGGGTATTTAAAACTCCGGGTCGCGGGAAGAAGCCGTAAGGGGCCACGCGACCCCCACCAATGTGTTGTGGGACGCCGCAGGTTTTAGTGGGTAGGCCTTCGAGCCTTTACCGGGCACTAGACCGGGTAGGAGTATGGAGGAGAATCCCACATATCGTCTCGTGCTCTTCCGGCACGAGCGTATGCGTAATGCATTTCCTGAGGGTATTTAAAGCAAAATTAAAGATGCCTTTGATGTGTCTTACTACACGCCAATTTCGCTGGCCACAATAGTAGCCAAGGTTCTGGATAGTCTGCTTGATAAACAGTTGGCCAATCACACGGAAATACATGATACTACTAGGAACACTCAAATTGGCTTCAGACCCGAACTGTCCACGGAGAGCGCCATACCGTGCATCAAGCAGACTATTCAGTACATACCATTCCGCGTCCATACTCAACAGGATCCGCTCTAGCACTAACGGTCTCCTTTGTGTGTTCATAGACCGGTGGGATATACCCCTATGCTGCGATACTAGACGAAACTCCACACCGGAATATAAAATTTTTATTCCCATCTTTATGCATACTAACATTAAATTATAAGTATTTTTGTGCTAGTAACATTATGGAACTTAGTTTTCCGAAATAAATTGTTTGAATTTGAACTCAAATTTTCCCTAACAAATGTGTTATTTTCAGAAGAGGGAGATTTTGAAACATTCGTAATATGTAGTATTAATTTTCTTATACAGTCGCCAATCGTCTCCCCATTATTTCCCATTCCGCTGACACTCGAGTTATTTGACTTCGTTAATTTGTTCTACTTCGTCCTTCTTTTTTCCACGGCATTTGACCCGAAAATGTCTTTAATCTCTCTTAATATTCCATTCATTGCATGCTTCAACGATTTATCGATTTTAATTAAGCCGTAGTGGATATAAATGTTATTTATCTTTTGTGTAAGAAAAACAGATGTTATTTGGGTCCTAGTACATAAATTCAATTTCATTTTATAAAAGATAATAGGACTAGATTAATATTAAAGGATTTATCTTATGCAAAGTTTTTACTCGACTACGGCGAATCAAAAAGTAGGAACATATCTTCTAAATATACCTAATTAATAATAAATTCTGAACTACTTATCATAATTCAACAAATGAGGTATCGTTCGAAGCGTCTTTTTCATCCGCTAGTTATATGCTATTTGACGTTATATTAAACTGCATATAGCGCCGTAAAGAGGACATAAAATCATGTACTAAATGGAAATAATGATGCCGGTAACATTGTTATCAGATGAAATGTTTTTATGGTACATTTCAGATATGTATAGTGTTAGCTCTTGCTTGAGTCTTTGTTTGCAATTATCAGGTGGATAATTGAGAATAATTTCTGAAATCACGCCCCAGATGTGAGTCAACGTATTGCTCACCAAACCCATCCAATTAGTTAAATAAATACGTTTTGAATTTGAACATTAATCGAGGCTTAGTGAGTTATGCGAAGGGAGTAGTCAGAAACTAGTATGGCCTGCTCGTCGTCGTGATAATCTGAAGGTTGAATAACAGCCAAACGCAATTCTCATACAAATGTATCATTCCACTTTCACTGCAGATGAAAATGGGTTGTTAGAACTGAATATAATTTGACTGACCAGATAAAGAGGATCGCAAAAAAAAACAACGCAAAATCCTTACATGGGCAGTTATTGTGCACAAGTTGCAAAGGGTACTCTCTAAATAAGCGTAATTTATTTTGGAAAGTCACTATCGGCCAAAATACAGGTCTTTAGATCGATTATTTATTTGTTCCTTTAGGAAAACTTCTAAACAAACATATGTACGTATTATCTAAGTACCTATATGCTAGGTCGTACCATAACAAAACAAGACATTCTAATAGTAGTAAGCGATTATAAGCTTTAGGAAAAAAAGGCATATGACCACCTCTATTTACTGAACATCTCTATGAATGTGTATTAAATAAAATAAAATAAATTATATGGACGTTAAATATAAAAATCGTTTGTTTATGACATTTTCAGATGTTTTCTGTTTCATATTTTTTGTACCGTGACTTTTCAGTAAGCAATAATATTGTTAGTATGCAAGAACATTCGGTTCTTTCTTTAACACTGATAATTCAGCCATTTGCAACTTTATTGTACAATGCAGTATTATCACAAACATCATCTTCTCCCAATGTCCAACAAATATAATTACAGTTCGTCGAATGCGAAACATTTATTTATTACAAAAACTTCGATTAAATATTTCAAGTGTTTTGAAGCAAATTTAAGCTTAAATGTATGTGAAAAATACGCAAAAATTATAAAGTCCAACGACTATTTATTAGCTGTTAAGCTCTAAATCGCGATGTATGGAATAGTGGTGTAATAGTCATAGAGGTAAAACGTGGACACGATTCAGCGCAGAGCTGAGAGGCTCATTAGTGACAGCAAATTGGTGAAGAGAAAGCTTCACACCTTAGCTCGCCGCCGCAAAGTTGCCTGTCTGTCGGTCTTCTACAGATATTGTATTTTGGAGAGTGCGCTCAGGCGCTGCATATGCTCATACCGCCATCACCTTTCTTCCATCGGACATCCATTGCACGCATCCATGCGCACAGCAAAGGAGTAAAACTCCCTCTTCTTCTATATAGAGATAACAAGTGTAACGATAGTTTAACGTTATTTTAGCCACAAGTGTGGGCGGGGGTGGCCCATGGACCACGCTTAAACAGGAACATATTTAGTTCATCTGAAGTTATAATGATCAGCAGTTATTACTGCTGAAATAACAAAACAAATATACCTATATCGTTTATTAAACATACGAATTTATTCGTTTTAAAAGTAACAAACAGTATAAATTTTAAAGGTTCTTTAAATTATTATGTGTCAATACATTTGTGTAGAATAAATATTATAAGTAATTATGATTACGACGAGTAAAAGTATGTTATATTGTGCCATAAAATGTTAAACGTTTACGTCTCCCCATAACATCTACTCGCAATAATTTCCCGGTTTAAGTAATACTAATGTTAGGGACCATGAAAGTTTAAAATTTTCTTATCAACTTCTGAAATCGTGAAACGATTATTTTAAAACGCAAACGTTTTTAATAACAGCTATGTAAAATCGAAACATAATGCATGATAATCACGAATGCAAACTTACAATTTATGCAGACGTATCTATGACATGCGACAGCACCGAATGCGGAGCCGCATACAAAACTAAATATTATTGGACAGATTCAGCGAAATTACAGGGGATTACATTAATTTACTTCAGTAGCCATTTGTGAAATGACCATATTGTGGGTGTTATCAGATTTATTTTAGATCCTTTGTACTTTTTAAATGGAAATGTAACCTTGCATAAATATACATAAGTTATTATATGTAAACTAGCGGCCCGTCCCGGCTTCGCACGGGTGGACAAAATTGTTTAATTTTTTATCTATTATTAAATATTTTTCCGTTAGCGCCATCTAGCGTCCGGTAGACGATTAACACGTTGCTATGGTAACGCATATACAATGGAAAAACAGCGGACAGACAAACAATACATTTTTGATCTTAGATTATATGTAAATTGGCATTTTGTAATCGTTACTCTTGCGTGACTACGACTAAAGCAGTGCTGTTACGGACGACGACAGAACCGCAACTTGAAACATCATAAATATAAATAGTTTGTGCATCAAATATTGGCTTCCATATTGTTAGGTAGAGTTTTTACAGTTTTAATCTTATATTATACTAGCGGCCCGTCCCGGCTTCGCACGGGTGGACAAAATTCTTTAAAATTTTTCTAGCATTCAAAATAACCTATGACACTCAGCAATAATGTGCCTTTCTAATGGTGAAAGAATTTTTAAAATCGGTTCAGTAGATCCCGAGATTACCCCTTACTATTAAACAAATATACAAACACACAAACTTTACCTCTTTATAATATTAGTATAGATAATTATCTTATATTTCAGGAATTGTGCATACTAAACAGACTACTTTCAACAGTCTGAACCGAATACGTTGTCTGTTCCGATATTTTTGATCACATCGGATGTGATGTTGAATGTGTTTTAAATATGTCGTTGCCTTGCGTACTAGTTATTGAGGTTATATTTTAAAATATAGAGGGAAATATTAGATAACGAATATTCACACATGATGCGGGCGTGCGTTCGCTTCTATTACTTAACCAAACAAATGTGAAAACCCAGTAATCTAAATTCAATGTTGGAATAAAAAACACGAAGACAACTAAATTTTTAATAACGCCAAAAAATATTATTCAAAATTAATGAAACTAGATTTAATTATCATTTTAATTGACACGTGACTGAAATCTACTACTGATATCGGCAATCAGCTCAAATAATAAGAGTACCTATAGGTATTATGATGATTATACCTTAGATATTGGATTTTTGTTGATGGGACAGCTTGATTAATTTTATAAAAAAACTTGTGAATTACTTATTCCTGAATTATAGCTTTATCGTTTTTATCTTACGTCTAATATAATTACATCTTCCGTATCACTTTAATGTATACACAGTGCATATATTCATCTGAGTTTCGTTATACTGGCTATAAATAATTATAAGTTTTTTCCTGCTGTTTTATTTCTTATGTGGGAATCCACATTACTGATGTTTGGATTTAAAAAAATATTAGCATTTTATTGTAAACTTGAGATTATTTCAATCTCAAGTTCGGTTTTTCTCCGTTTTTATCAACTAAATAATAATATCTTTGCCACATAGGTTGAAGTGCATATCTATAACTCGAGAAGTGTATTTTGTACTGTATTGCCAGTTATATTTATTTTTTCTATGAATAAACCTGTTAAACTATTGCATATAAATGAATCCACATCATTTAAGTAGGTAATGCACTAACGTTTAAGCTTATATGTTGTCATCGAGCACATACCCCAATAGAGTAGAAATGTCAATCATTTTGTTTGAAAACAATTCCGCTAATTCGCCGCTACTCACGCTGATCTAACTGCGCTCCGATTGGCTATCCTAAGGTCAACTATTACTCTAGAGATGTGGTAGTGTCCAAGTATCTAAGGTTCATCGATATCGATAGCCAATACATCAGTAATTATAGCAATAGTGAATAATACATACGTGTTCTCTTATGGATAGCAAATTTTATTGGCTTTTAGAAAAAAATCACGAATACCACTTTTTTCTGCCGGAAGGGTCTGGCATACCTATTTGAAGTGTGTGATGAGGGCTAAAATTGGTTGGCCACTGAGCCAATTTGTATTTTATTTGAACCAACTGAATGTGGATTGCAACTGAATCAAGAAAATAAGTTGGGACCATTGTGGTATAAAGGCCCAACAGCACCTTCAAAAGTTGAAGAAATTCTTAGTGGCCAATTAAATAAGGAAGAAAGTGAAGAATCAGAAAATGAAAACCGTTGTGATATAGAAGAAATTGATTTCGATGATTATCAATAAATATACTAATTTTGAGAATAAACTCCTGTCAATTATTTCAATGTTATTTTATCGTTTTCATTATGTAAAATAAAGATTCCCCTACAATTCCTTGAATCATATTAATCCTCATATTCTTTTAAATCTATGCAGAGAAATAAATAAATTTATTGAACATCGTACATTTTGGAGTAGATGCTAATATAGTTTATGCACTTCAAAATTGTATGCGGGATTTTTCCGGCAGTTTTTGAGCGCACATACCGAGATATTTTTAAAAATTACTTAAAAATAAATAAATAAATGTTTCCGGCATGATGGAGAAATTTTAGCCCTCATCACACACTTCAAATAGGCCAGACCATTCCAGCAGAAAAAAAGTGGTTTGCGTGATTTTGTCTAATAGCCAATAAAATTTACTATCGAATACATTAAAAAAAATATATCCGTGATGACGGTAAAACATTTTTTCATTTTTTTTTCAATATTTTTTTTAACATTGTTTCGGCAATAGGAATCCACGCATACCAAGCTTAATTTATTCCTATACTTAAGTACTATTTATTTAAATAATTTTTTTTTGATTCCGCTATGACGGGACTTTCAGTGTTACCGGCTCCTGGACTATTAAGACTTACATAATCAATAATGCACAACACTATCAATTAGATCATTAATGCAAATATTATAATTTCAAAATTACTTTCATGTTTGAAAAAAATATGTAATAAACTACAATAATGTTATTTATCGATACACCCCTTGATCCTTTGAATGCAACACTAGTGTTGAGAGCGTAGACTAGAAAGAGATGGCGTAATGAGAAATTACGTTATGTGGAAGCAGGACGCATAGACACCTGAACACGTGCGTCAACCATTTCACTTTGATTGTCCAGTTTAACTTGAGCCCTGACAATTTTTTATAAAAAGAAATTTTTAACTATAACTTTCCGATGAAAGGTTATTCCGTCAGTTTTATAATTTGAAGTTCTGCCCTTTTTTTCACACCACCGAATAGAACGACACGCCATTATGAAACTATTTAATTGAAATTAATTTCGGAATAAGCAGACACGTCCGCACAGATCCAATACTGGTTTTGTACTGTTTGAGTGGGAGCGAGCGTTAATATTTATAAGTGACAAATCACTAATCAGTTGCGGAGGCGGACAGCCCAATATTACCACTCTATTGGGGTATGTGCTCGATGTATGTTGTAGTTGATACATATAATATGCTAGGGCCTTAGCACTTTCTGTAACGTAGTCGACGTACGCGATACGATATTTATTGTTTCCGGTTTAATTCATACTTCTTTAACTTTTATGCATTAACGGCTGTCGGCGATTAATTGTGCATAGTACAGTCTATTCTTTGGCAACCTTGTCAGTGTTACTGTGTCAATAATATGGTTATTTTTTTATAATCAAGCCAGCTTATCCGATTTATTTCCCTTTCCCTTTTGACATTCCAATTGTCCTCTCAGTTAGATTTAGAATATCATATTTATTATTTTTATATATCGTCCCTTAGCTAGAAACACCGCATAAGTCATTTTTACCAACTTTACAGGAGACGAAAAAATCGGTGGAATTTTAACTTTAGTATATATGTATATATAATATACTTATTATAATAAACTTATTATAATATACCTATTATTATAACATTCTTATGATATATAATTTAGTTAAAATTCCACCGATTTTTTAAAAAAGACAGTTTTCTTTGTCTCCTGTAAAGTTGGTAAAAATGACTTATGCGGTGTTGCTAGCTTAGGGGCATCTTATTTTGCATAGTTGTGAAAACACCTATATTAGTAGTCGTATTTTTATTTTCAGCATTCATCTGTAGAAACACATCTGTAGAAACGCATCTATTTTACTCTCCGTAATTTTCATTAGGAGTCAGGACTCTTCCTGACATAAGAGTGATAGTTTATAACACTTCACCTCCACATAATGTTTATATCTTTGTTGGTGTAGCAATGCGAATACGTCGGCCTACTGCTGTTCTATCATACATATTTGTAAACTTCATTGGAATCTTATCAATAACAGCGAGTACTCATTAGTCAATAGGAACGCAGCGTGTGTGGTTTTACATACAGCTCAGCGATTATCAATCACACTGGGTTAGATATTCGCACTACTAACACGCGTTTTCGAGTTCGTAAATAAAAGTTAATACATTTAAATTTAATAAAATTCTAAACGATCGCAAGGTTATCAGCGAGTTGTTGCGATAAGACTAAATTTTATCAAAGAGTGTGTGTGCAATTTTGTTGTTAAAATGCGTAAATTTATCCGCTTAGGGACTGCGAGCATATCACTTGCTGCCGTATTTATGACTGTGATGATGATTGTTGAGCAGTCGACCAGTGGGTCGCGGGTTCATCCAGCTGGTCTAGCGGCTCGTGTGGTGCGATCAGCTGATTTGCAAGATAACGTATCGACCGACGTAGATCCCCTATCACTCGATCATATAACAAACGATATTGAAAGGAGCCGTCATATCATTCAGGTACAATAGTTATTAATAAATACGTATAGGTCCTGGATTTCATCTTTATCATCAGGCACTTTTAAGGTACATAACTTTGATGGGAAACACATTCTTCAAAACTATTCGAAGAATTTTTTTTTTTATTTCAAATTTTAAAATTGTCTTGTCAGCTTTCATGTTAAAAAAGACATTGTGTCTATATTTCTTCATATATGTACCAATTGGGTTTCTTAGTCGTGATCGAACCGATTTTTTTAAATATAAAACGAGAGGTTACTTTGATAGTAAGTAGTTATTTGATTTATCAAAAACAGTTCTTGAGACGGTTTATTTCCGATAAAACTGTTACGTTTAGTTTTCCTAAATTTCCCAGTTCAGTAATACTGGTTCAATAATTCTAAGTAATAGTAAAATTACGATATTTAGTACACATTTCTTACTGCTTTTAATTCTGTTCAAATGTCATAATAAACATCTTGGTTTTGTAACTTGTAACTTTTTTAACTCGTAAAAGGTACGCGCCAATTAGATTTCGTTTCTAAAATAAACCTCAATTACGAAGTTTTATAGAACAATTCTTAAAGCAGCCGAAGCGCTGGCGTTAATATAATGTAGGTAGGTAAATGTTTCTTCCCGTCTCATTCTATCAGACAGTAATTGGTAAAGTGTTCAGTTTTTCCAAGTCATTGGTGATTTACTCGTGAAGTTCTCGGGACCTAATAATAATTAATGGCCCCAGCGAAAGTCCGCTATCCTTTCATTAGTGTCCTATCTTTGCCGGCCCAGATTAAAACTTGCCCGTCGAAGGCTCTGCGGGCGCGCTTTAAAATATACTGCGCTAGTCGCTCGGAGCGCCTTTGAGACGAGAATGTGGCCGATGCTATATGAAAATATTTTGTTTACTCTACATAAAAAGGTCTTAAGCTTTTCAAACGAAGAGATACTTTGTAGGTAGCATAACTGGTCTTCCCTTTGATAAAATTTTCCTTATAAATTCGTTACTTTTGCTCGGCTTTTTATGGACTGTAAAAGTGAAAAAACTTGGTCGAGCGGTAGTAATTACTCCTAACGTTTTTCTTTATAAATTTGGTTGATATTCATAATTAATACTTATACTTTAATTACAGTGAAACAATTTTTACAAAACTGTAAATTTTTTTCAGTTGATTTTGAACTCGTATGTGTTAGCTTTAAGCTGATCAAATGGAGAAATTTGTCAGTTTTGTATACGTCGATGTGCTGTTAACTGTGCTTTCGGGTGGATTGACTTGTCGCGGACTTACTTGTAGGGATGATATAACGTAACCCATTAAACTATAAAATTCTAAAGTCTTGGCAGCATCTACAAAACTTATGTATTCATTTAAAATTTTTGATTTTCAGCTTATGCCTTTAAAAAAACTCCTTTTAAATATATTAATAAATTGATTAAACAATAAGTGCGACTGAATTTCAATATTTATATTTAAATAATGTGGATGCAAGGAGGTTAGCCTGAATTTTAGATTATTCCACAAATGGCATGATTTATAAACTTCTTTATAGTCTGAATTGTTATATTGGAAACGGGGCAATCAGATCATAGCCCGCGATACCGTAGGCAACACCTGACACCTTACTCCCTAGCTACGTTTTTCTGCCTTCCTATAGAAGCTTCATTACTATAGAAGTAACATTATAGAGTGGCTATTCAGTCTTATTTAAGAATACGATCTGAAAACGTGTTTTGTCTGTGGCTGCAGAGCTCACCCACAGACAAAACACGTACTTAAATGGTTTTACGGGGTATCATACAATGCTTTGTACTCGTGAAATCAAAAAAGGTTAAGTTCACCATCTTATACTAACAAGGTGCTGTTTTGTTTACAGATGATGCGCCACGCGTGGAATAACTACAAGCTGTACGCGTGGGGTAAAAACGAATTGAAGCCAATATCAAAACGCGCCCATCTGTCTAGTGTCTTCGGCAGCGGTGACCTCGGCCTCACCATAGTCGACGGCCTGGACACCCTGTACCTCATGGGACTAAACGACGAATTCCGAGAAGGACGCGATTGGATAGCTGAGCATCTTCACATAGGCGAAATTGTAAGTTCCTCACCACAAACGTATCTTACAAAACACTAAGATATATCATTACTGATTTAATTCAATCGTCAGGCGTTTGGTAAATACATTAATGACAATGGAATTGGTTTGTAATAAGGCGCTATAAAAATGAGATTCTAATCAAGGTATTGACGTGACAGATATCTTTATAAAGCATAATGTTGTTCTATCATCAAGCATAAAAAGACGACATCGAAGCAACTTCTATGACTCCCGCTATATCCATCACGATACGAATACGTTCAAGACTACTTAAAGGGATTACAGACTTAGCCTTCTAAATTTTTTTTTAAGATAAATTCAACCGCCAAGATATTTAGCTGGTTCTTTTATTGATTTACTTATTGTCTTTCGTTTACGGACCGGTAATCTTATAGAAAGGAAATTGATTTTTGTATCAATTTCCTTTCTATAAGATTACCGGCAGGACTCTATATGACAATTGTAACAAAATTCTATTAATATGTGTATCATGATATTTACCAAATTGCAATTGTAAGTGAACAACCACACTTCCTGCTTCTGAAGTGCTGTCCAATACTGCTGAAAACTGTACCGGCAGTACATCAAAATAAAATATGATTCATCATCATTTTTGGGCTTGACGCTCCACCTGATGTGCCTAAATAGGACACCATAGTAGACCTCGTCACCGAGCTGTCTAGTCGAATGGCATGAAGGCCGCACCTGGGTCGTTGACTCGATGCTCTAGTTAAACGCATATTGTTGTGCGATTTTACCGTTTTAATACCATCAACGAGTGACATTTGCTATTTTATTTTTTCGGGCAACAAAAAAACAGTATCTGTCATATATTTAGATCTGAATTAATTTAAACTCATACGTGTCAAAATCGTTAATATATTTAAAGGTATTGACTTTATCTAAACAAACATCTTGGAAATAAATAAAATATTGGCGTGACTATGTAATAGTAACTTCGAAGTCATATAGTTTCCTACAGCACCGTTTTAAATAAAAAATAAAACAAATAAAAATAAAAAGAGCGTGATACAGGAGGAGAAATCTAACATCCATCGGAAAAAAATATAAGAACGTGCTTTCCTAAAGCGGGAATTACACTGTGTCTAATTCAGAATCAGATTTGAAACACATTTCACAGCGAGTGAGATGATAATTTGGTTCGTACTCCCCTAGCTAATCGGTCAATGATACGCGTAAACTATGCTTAATCTAGCAGAGTGTAATATTCTCTGAGTTAGTTGTCAAACATGCAGCAACATGTGTTGCGTATCGCTCCTAAACAGGCACGGTGACCGAGACCTCTGCCAATTAGGTCACGTCTGGTGTTTATCTGGCGATGTGCTAACAGCCGGCGCCCTCTAACCTGTTGTTAGCGACCAACGGAAGTAGGCCGAGTCACAATTGTTGATTAGACTTGATAAGGAAGTCTTATTTCGAAATTTGTAACTAATCTATGAAGGTCAAATTGTACTAACAATTAGTGATCTTAAATGCGAAAACACGGTTGCAGGTAACTGTTTGTGCCAAATTACGTTAAAGTAGAAACAAATGTTAATAAATTCATATGGCTTTGAAAAAGTTATTAATTAAAAAATATATCAATATAATTAATTATCAATATTATTGTATCAATAAATACTTTAAGAAAAAAAATCTGAATTGGTGCCCCTCTACTTTACATTGTTACGCTTTTCGAGTTGCATGTTATAATTAGTACTTGCATGTTCTGTTTAGTCACAGAGTCGCACGTAAAGCAATTTGTGAATAAATAAAAAAATATAAACTTGGTTATTTCATATCGCGGAAATGATATATTATAGAACAATAAAGGCTCAGTCTACAACTAAATTATCAGTACAATTGTCTAAAGATACAGACAGCTTTTTCAGATCGACATCTACTTCTTAAAAATCCTATTACAAAATTTAACCACATGGATTTTTGTACATGACAATGTTCCTAAAAATATGAAATCTTTGTCGTACATGTATCTATCTACTATGTGATTTTGTTCCGACTAACCATTCATTACAGCAAAACAAATAACTTATGCTTTGTCGTAACATGACGAGCATTGAGCCCACTGGCATTTTTTATTTTGCAATCGCTGTTCACTAAATGTCAGGGCGTTAAGAGTGTGGGATGCGTACAAAATTATTCGTATGATGTAAATGCGATAAAAGCATTTTCTACCTTTTGTCTTACATCTCATTAATAATAGTTAATACAAACCCCATAATACTTTTAGCTTAAGCTTCAAGCCGAAATGTTAATCATGTTCATCTCTTTGATTTTCAATACTTAATTAAAACCTACAATCTGAAGTATCTTTGCAAAGTCTTTATCTTGCTTTGTGATAAAAGTAGAAGATATTTAAATAGCTATACTACACTGCTGTTTGAATGTTGCCAATTAAAAATATCCTTGAGAAACATCAATATGGGACTACGACCTCAGGAGAAGTCACTGTGACTTCTTTGTGTGTTTTATATAACAAAAGAATTTTCCACAATAGACAATCAAAACAATGTAGTGTTTGACACAAATACTCTTTGAGGTTTACTTCAATTGCCTAAACTTAGAAAACGTGGCCCTCACTCCTCAGAGCAGAAAGAACATTGGCATCTTAACTTGATCGGGCTTTAGTTTCGATTTCTTATCTCGCTTTACGTTTTCCCCCATGTTTCGCCTCTGGTATGGATGGTCGTAGAACCAGTAGGAGTAGAACTCTTGTAAATGTAACAACTTATTAATGGAGATTGACGGACTTCGGTCACTTTAGTTTTCAGTTTTATAAACAAAGACTTGAAAAAAATTGTTTTGTTTAAATATATTTAAACGGCCACTATATTCAGATTAAATAAAGCATATTCTATCCAACGCATTATAAAAGAGCTTAAGAGGCTAACGGACGCTGTTACGATGCTGACTTCCGCAGTCTATTACCAAAAGGATACAAAGATAATCATGAACTTGCAACAGGTTTAGGCTGCGGTTTCACTAAAGATGTGTGAGATAACTAAGCTTCGAAACTATGCGTCTAGTAGCTGTACTATGGAAATTGCGTGACGGAAATTGCTACATATAAAAGATTTTTTTGCTTATACGAAAGCATGATTACACTCGTACGCATAAGCGCTTACTTAACCAGCTCGACTCTGTATTCTACAAAACTATGAGTCCAGATTACAAAAAAAAGCTTGGCTTCGTTGATCCTTGTCCAACGAGCTACGCAGCTCAAAACATCCCTAGTAAAACTGCATTCATAGAGTCCAAATGTCTTGGGAAAGTAATACCGAAGAATGCAATTGAAGTTACAATAATAAAGTAGAAATAATAATTATTTTATTTAATCATTATGTAGTCAATAGAAAACACCGCAAATAATTCTCTATTTGACATTTGTGGCAGATTTCCTCCCTAAGAATATATGTGCAGTCGACAGCAAATCGAATACACACTCAAAAAATGAAATGATCTCTATTACAATAGCATAAGGTGGGTCCAAAATTCAAAATAAGATTGGTGAGCTATCGACTGTTAATTGAGACTGCGGATGCGTCGGGCATGGAACTATTCTAGATGTAAACATGCCCTCAATAACAAACGCATAGGTTACATGGATCAAAGCGAGATTACTATTAATAATTCATGGGAAATAAAACTCAGTTTTATGCATTATAAATAATAATATTTATGATATGCGATGTAAAATGTACTTAGCATCAAACCGTGCTGTGAGTTGCATGTATGGCAATTTTCATTTAAGCACAGCCACGTGACAAATATTAGTAAGTTATTAAACATACATAGGAAAAAATTATTCTTATTCCAATAGTCTTTATTCGATGCGCAATCAGTAGAGTGCTAACAAACTTAATTAACGACAAGTAATAAAGTGTTAATTACTTAATCGGCAATTGTCTTAACGTCTAGTTGGGCCGTTCTCGCTTCACTGATTTAGGAGTGAAAGCTACAACTCGCTACTACGCGTATTCTTGGAACCATTACCTCTTGTTTTTATTTCTACGTTCGCTTTTAATTCATTAAAGTTTAGTAGTTTCGTTTTTATAGTGGAATGCAATAGCTTTCATTTGTAAAAATTATTGGAAGAAATATATTTTAATGGACTCTAGAAACTAAGCAGAGGACAATTTGCCTAGATATGACTTTTCTATCAGAAAAAATAGCCATAGTAAAAAAAGTTGGTACATAAAGAGAAAAAAGCGATCTGATAATAGTGCGCTGGAGTGGAATAACGAACTTTATAATATTGTCACGGTTCTGTTTTTCGAAAACGCAACGACGTTGCCATTGTTTCTGTTTTCTATGATACCACTGTTTTATCTAGTCGTGCAATTTATGTATGTGGTGGCAGTAATTTCTTTGATTATTTTATTTTTAGCATTAAATACATCCTATAAAACAATTTCACAGAGAAAACATCGGCTAAAAAAAAAGAAAAATCCGAAACAACAAATATCATTAAATATTGTAATATTTTTTTTGTACTGAAAGACATATTAAACGAATCACTTTGAAGCATGTTCTTGTTTTTTTATCTGATTTTTAAGAAAATACTGGAAGGAATTGTGTGTGAATAATATTATAGAATGCATTTTATTACTTTTATATTATGTATTATTCCAGGATTCGGATCTTTCCGTGTTTGAGACGACAATCCGTTTCGTGGGTGGATTGCTGTCCTGCTATTCACTGACAGGAGACACGATGTTCCGCAACAAGGCGGCGGAGGTGGCCGACGCTCTGCTTCCAGCATTTGACACCCCTACAGGGCTGCCATCCGCTCTTATCAACCCCTCTACGAAGGTACCTTAATGTTTAATGTCTTTTTACCAAAGTTATTTTGTATAACAATAATTATACAACTATAGTTTCGTGGTTAAACAGCCTTCCACAATCGAATTGTAACATGACTGCTAGAATTTCTAACCGCCTTAGTAAAAAACTATCAAACAATGTTATGCCAATTGGGTATTCCACAGACTAGAAAAGCACCAATCCTTACACTTAAGGGTTTTCCTAAAAGGCAACTAATGATACCAGCGATATTCACCATACTCCTCCCGCAGACCCAAGAACTTTGTAAATCACGGTCTTCAACTCATGTGCCAATGGTAAAAGCCTCCGTCTTCCAGTAGACGCCTTTCGACTGAAATCATTAAACCATAATGATCAAAAAGTGATCATACTATATGATATATACTTCCTGTAATTAATACAGTAAGTATATATCATGCGAAGTATTTTCAGTAATGTTTCAATATCTCACAAGAATTTTACCAAATAAAGTTACTATTTTACTGCCACTCAGTAAAGAATATTTACTGGGCTTGTATTCTGTACTTTTATAATAACACTTAAACTAAAATAAGAGAATATTGGAAGTTCCGCTGCCCGTAACTTAGTTAAGTCCTTTAGTTATCACTCCGAAATCTTGTTAGTGCTGAAGAAATGAAGTTTGCGTCTTCCTGTTGTCAACAATGTACTTTACCAACCAAAGTCAACTCTCAAAAAATTTTAACTACTTGTTAGTTACTAAATCAACGTCAATAAGTCGTCATAAGAAAGATTTTTATTTATAATCGTAAATTAAATATAATATAGAAGTTTCTAAAATTCTTTTTGGTATTTGATTTCATAATAACCACGTTCATCATATTTAAATCACAGTTCAAAAGTTTTATAATTAACTTTTATAAAATGTTCGTCTTTTTTTGTATAATAATGTCTCAAATAGGTTCCGGGTCATTTATTGGATTAAATGATTTTTTTAGTAATTCAAAATTTTTCTGTATATTCCATTTTATTTTTATGCAAGTAAAAAAAAAAATATGGAAATTAAAAAAATTGTTTGAAACTTTGTTGAAACTACTTGCTGTCAATGTGGGCACAACTGAATCTATAATCTAAGATCACAGTGGTTTGTGTTTGTCTGTCCGCCCTTTTTCCGCTCTTTTCCATTGTATCAATAACGTTACCATAGCAACGCGTTAACCGCAAGTAGTTCGTCTACCGGACGCTAGATGGCGCTAACAGAAAAATATTTAATAATAGAAAAAATTTAAAGAATTTTGTCCACTTTTGCGAAGCCGGAACGGGCCGCTAGAACAAATTAAAGAACACACTGTATCAGTGTCACTCCCTTTTTTATTTACCTGTCGTAACTCTTGTAATGTAGACCAAAAGTCTATTAAAATAAATATTAAATTCTCAGTTACTCTGTTTCACTGCCTCTACAATAGGAAATCTTATAGTTAAAAAAAATCAGGCAAGATTAAATCAAATATATAGTATACAAAATATAAAGTTGAACTTCCCTTTTTCTTAACCGATCCGTAGTCACACCAACACACGAAAAAACAAAGAAAGAAAATAACATGTTACTAGTAATAATGGTTTTTAAGGCTGTGCGGGGCTAATGGGTCAAGTGTAACTAACGCACCCTTGCTTTATTTGTGTGCTGGACATAAGCATATGTTCCTGAGTCATGGTTTTGTAAATAAGTTATTTATGTATTCTTAATTATTTAATGTTCATAGTAACTACTTAATTCGGTGTACCAATCCACCTTCGACATCTAAAAAAAGTGGTTAAATTATTGTGTAATAAATAATTTATTTATATTTTTCTTACTTTCATTTTTTCTGTTGGTGTGACTATGGATCGGTTAAGGGCTTTTTTGCCCAAAGATATAAAGATATTTAAAAACAACTTGATAGGGACTCTGTAATATTCTTTGTTCTTCCCTAAGATACAACTGTTTAACCGCAGACTATTCAATCACTTTACATTGGCAGTATAAACAGTAAATGGATTATTTTATTGTAATACAAGTATTTTTAACAATATAAACAGTTATTTTTAATGTTTATTAATTGTATGGACGACAATTTTGTAAAGTTAAGTATAAATTTTAATATTTTATTTTCAGGTTAGCAGATCGTACCATTGGGCGGGTCCCAACAGCATCCTGTCCGAAGTTGGCACCCTTCACCTCGAGTTCACGTACCTCAGTGACGTCACAGGAAAAGACGGTAAGACTTTTTATTCACAAAATGTATTTCAGTCAATGATAAAAGCTTCCAAAGAAGATGCAGCCTGGTCGGAGTTCCTACCAAGTTGACCAGTGACCATTGCTCTTCGTAGCAATGTTTAATGCACATCAATTGACTTCTAGAATGTTGATAATAATGATCTATTATTAGTCCACCAAATAACATAGTGAAGATCTTTACTAAGCTACTGAAGCTCGTAACCTAGAAAATGCTTGTTAACTTAAAACCATTATGTGTATTTTGTTAATGCGTAACAGGAAATTGAAGATTCCTATTGAAGTACTTTTTACTATAAAATGGAAGTGTTCTTCAACAGGAATTTTCTGTTAAGGAAAATTCCTGTGGTGTATTTCTAACAGAAAAAACAAAAGATTATTTTGATAAACCGAGATAACAGATAGAGATAAGTATTTGATAGAATCAGGCGTTACTTGGCGGAAGTCCATATCCATTAGTAAAATAAAAATATGTAGCTTACTTCCGCAAAACTCACACGTGTTTTGCCCCCATCATCATCAGCATCATCAGGAGCTGTTGGACCGTGCATTTTAGTGCTCGTTATTGCTAATTGTAACTCATAGACGGATATAAACCTATGACAGCTAGCCTAGCTCACTTGGAACAAACTCCATCATCAAGCAATCCCAGGAATAAAATCTCCTTTTTTTGAACCGAAATTCAGAACCACTCTTACATAGGTCTTACACAATACTACAGATGTGTCTAACATATTAACCGCACACAGTGGTATAAAAAATGTTTCTGTGTGTATAAAAACTCCCAATTTATTACTATGAAAGTTGGTGCAATAAAATATTACAAAATTTTCAGAAACACGTTTCCCAGACGTACAGTTGACGAGTCATCTATAAGTATCACGATGGCTCAAAAGTTCGGTTACGGAATTTACTTCACAAACAATCGAGGATAATTAGTGCTTCCACGCACATTTTTATAGATAATTTTGGAATTGATCTTTTGCAGTGTACAGACAGAAGGTGGAGCGCATCCGCGACGTGTTGTTTAACATCGAGAAGCCGAACGACCTTTACCCTAACTTTATCAACCCTCGCACCGGCCAGTGGGGTCAAAGTGAGTACATCTTCTTCGATCACTAAGGTTAACCCCTTACATTAATAAACTTCTAGGTACTTTTGTTCACAAACTAGAAAACTCTCTTATAATTAGATATGGTATAACTTCCATAATACTAGGTTCTTTTATAATACTTGCGGAATTTTTGCTTTATATTGGAAGCGATCATTTTTTTATTTTCGTGATTAATCAGTTCTTCCAACTTCGGGTTGTCATCGATAAGATCACTCACTGACATTATAATAGTATGTTATAGTAAAAATGCTATTAAATAATCGCATTATGTTCTTATTCTTTTCCCATTTTTCGATAATTAATCTTTTGCCTGAACATTTTTCTTAATAATTGTCGGGCAGTGAGACTAAAGCCTACTTAGTGATCTATTCGATTTATCAGTGACGTCAATCTGGTGGTTTAGCGCAGTGGTCGTTATACCTTCGTCGATGAAACACGCACACACTGTTTTTGTTTTTTAATTATTGTGCGATGTTTTTATGTTTACATACTATTATTTATTAATAAAAAAGCCAAAAGCTATTTTACTGTTAAAAAACCAGTGAAATTATCTGCTAGGTAAAAATGTTCCACCATTTATTTTCTCTAAGTTAAATACATAGACAAAGCTTCATAAGCTTATTAAAAGACTCCGTACAATCCGATATACGGAGCATCGATAATCGCTGTGACGCTGTTGAAAGGATTATCTAGAGATGGGTTAATAGCCCGATAGTTTGGATTAATAGCGATTATTATCCATTAATAGCCATTATTAGCCATCCATTGGCTTAAAACCCCGCTATTAATTATTTCTTACATTTTTTTCTTCCACCTTTGTAATTTAGCTCAATTTTAAATTCAAATAGTAGTCAAAGAAACAAAAAAGAACTAAAATATCAAACAACATCGATGTAATTTAAAAAAAAGACAATCAATAAAAAATGTATACATTGTCAACATAGCAAGTAGTATCCGTGTCATAAAGTTCAAATATTATGGAAAACCCAGACCGATAGGGCATATATGCGTCCCGCGCTCCGCTAGGCTCGATACACACAAAAGGCACGTAAGTCAAGGACAATAATATGGAAAAGTGTGGTTGATAAATAATTATTTTAATTTATTGGCTATTAACTGCTTTTAATCCATTATTAGCCAATTGATATTAATCGGATTATTAGCACTACCCATCTCTAGGAATATCACAAAATCGTTATTATTCCGTTCACGAGAGAATAAAATATATGCATAATGTTAATGCTAATTCAACCTATTTCATGTTGGTACCAAAAGACTAAATTTTCACCAGCTGGGCGAAGAGTATCTAATATGAATTTAAATAAAATATGACACTTAAAAAGCCTCAATACGTGGTGAAAAAGATAACAGATGTAAATCAGCTTGTCATTGTAATATTTAGTTTAAATCTTCACGTTTTTTAATGAAATAAGTAATCATTAATAATATTCAACAAATTATTAACTACATGTAGTTTTTATATATCATTAATTACCAAAAGGACACTTTTATTCGATAATATTTTGTAAACCTTCCACAAGATGACAAAAAAACTAAAGAAATCAGGTTTTACTCGCCACCAAATTGCCTGCCAAAGTATAATGACGGATGTTGTCATTAGGACACATATCACTGGGCGCGCTCGGAGACTCGTTCTACGAGTACCTACTGAAGGCGTGGCTCGTGTCCGGTCAGAAGGACGACCAGGCGCGCGTCATGTTCGACGCTGCCATGCAGGCCGCTCTGGACAAGATGCTGCGGGTGTCGCCTAACGGGCTTGCTTACTTGGCGGACATGAAGTACGGACGCATCATTGAAGAGAAGATGGACCACCTTTCTTGCTTTGCTGGTAAGCGTCATTTTAAATACAATCCGTGCATACATCTTCTATCCGTTTTTTATAGGATAGATACCAGGCTCGCACTAAGTATTTTGATTCTAATTTCTTTTGCCTTGTCTGAGTCTGTTTCCTGACAAATACAATTTAGGGGCTTCAAGTCACGAGTAAATAAATATCTTCTAGGCAATGGCATCACATCGTAAAATGCAACTACCATCCAGCAAGATAGCGGTCAAGCGCTTACCTATTTACCATGAAAAATTAATGACATTAAATCCTAAAAGCACCATATTTTTAATGTGCTGTACATGTATCACAGACATATTTTTCCATTATTTACAGTATATCACAAAAGCTCTACAGAACAATCAAACCAAATGCTATGAAAAATCTTTAAACTTCCAACAACGAATGAAACAAAGTATAATTTTACTTTCCAGCGGGCATGTTCGCGTTGGCGTCGACTACGCTTCAGAACACGCTGTCAGAGCGCTACATGGACGTGGCGCGAAAGCTCACGCACACCTGCCACGAGAGTTACGCGCGATCCGAAACTAAACTGGGACCCGAAGCATTCCGGTTATTATTTATTATTTTCTAGATGATACTCTACCCTTTTATAAACTTGTTCATATAATAGCTTAATTGACAGGTTTTACGAAAATATCTCAAATAGTTCGTTATAACAAAAAACATTTGCTTTCAAAATCACAATCAAAGTTTAAATTAACAAAAACCCACCAAAACGCCAAAGACACTATGACGTCACCTGCTTGTTAAAAAAATTTTGGCTGTCAAATCGTAATTCGTTAAACTTAGACTGACATTTAATGTAAATAAGCAGGAAACGTCACTGTATTTTCAATCACGTGGTCGAACATGAAATTTTAATTATTTTATTAATGGTTTCTTATAACTAATATACATCTAAATAAATTTAAATAAGATGTGGTCTAAATTGGTTTAATAAAATGTATTCTATTAAGTAAACAACAGTTTGATCTATATTGTTATTATAGTAACACTGTTCTATGTGTGTTATCTGTGTTCTATGTGTGTGGATTCACTCGAGTATCACTCGAGTTCCCTATTACTTCCCACTGTTGACAGGGCCAAAATTCGACATTAGGATGGCGTTCTCCCTATGGAATTTTTAATTCGTAGTGACGTGTGCGCCCCAGCTTAAGGGACATTATTAAGCCAATGATTGGCACGGCTAAGCGGCTTATTTATAAAGGGAAAAAATACCAAAATGTAGATAAAATATTCAGGTTAGAAAGGGCGTTCAAAAGACAAAATCTTCTTGAATTTCTTATGTTCTATCAAAAAAATTTCACATGAATCGAGAGATACGTTACGTCCGCCAAATGTAAGATCGATCTATCGGTCGATTTGTTGGTGTTTTTATCGCAGCCAACTGGTTAAAAAAGCCGTTCAATCAAACAGCTAGGCCCTTTGACTGAACAACTCCATTCAACCACACGTCTAGCTTTTTAATTGAATATTTGAGTCGCTCAAAACGTTCAACACTACAGCTGATTCAAAAGCCGCCGTCTAATTGAATTAGTTCAGCGCTCACCACCGCAGCGCTAGGTGCGTTTTGTTTTCAATATGGCATCAACTAGCCGGTGTTTGTGATTGTTTCAAGATATTTTTCGGAAATAAAGTAGTAAATATACGTTACTAGTGTTATTAAAGAGAGAAATTATGGGGGCACTTACGAGTGAAGTTGATTAGGTTAGGTTAAACTTAATCCAAGAATAAGCTCCCAAGAAATTACAAAAAGTTTTCCTATTCTCTCAAATTACATGCTAAGCTAATAATGGTCATCTTAGTTAATTTGCCATTTAACCAGTTGGCTAAGCGTCGTCTAGCTGTAGTGTTGAACGTTGCAGTCAACAAGTCGGCTAAACGATGTATAGCCGTGTGATTGACTGGCGTTGTTCAGTCAAAGGGCTAGCTGTTTGATTGAACGGCTATTTTAACCAGTTGGCTGCGACATTTCTATCAAAACAGATGGGTACATCGTCTTACTTAAAAACAAGTCAATCGATTTTTTTGCATTGGATCAAAAATAGTAGGAGAAAGAAATATACTACAGACCTTGAGACTAACGAAACAAATAAAAAAAAATGAGTTCAAAATAATAGGAGTAATGGAATTAGGGTAATCGTAACTTAATAGTTCGGATAGTAGAAGATTATATTTTTTTAAGAATCATTAGGTCAAAAATTTCTTCCATGCCCTTACTGCCTCGCTTGACATATTTCTAGTTTCCACTGCTCCTAAACATTCCGGCAAAATTTGTGTATTAATATATTTTGTGACAGAAGGATATCACTACATAGTATAAAACAAAGTCGCTTTCTCTGTCCCTATGTCCCTTTGTATGCTTAAATCTTTGAAACTACGCAACGGATTCTGATGCGGTTTTTTTTAATAGATAGAGTAATTCAAGAGGAAGGTTTATATGTATAATACATGCATAATATAGTAGAGCATTGCATCCGTGCGAAGCCGGGGCGGGTCGCTAGTAAATAATAAAAGACAGTTTCTTTCATTATTCACGTTATTTTTATATGTCTATGACAAGATTCTAGCATCAACGGCCTATGTTTTGTATGTTTAGATTCAGCGGTGCAGTGGAAGCGCGAGCGCAGAAGGCGACGGAGAAGGTTTACCTTTTGAGGCCAGAGACTTTCGAGAGCTACTTCATCATGTGGCGTCTTACCAGAGACCAGAAGTACCGCGACTGGGGCTGGGAGGCCGTAAAGGTATTCAGAAATGAAAAAAAATAATATCATGTCATAATAATTCAATTCTCTAAGTTGTATTCACATACCATTTGGATACCAATCATACTATATTCTATATATGTGATATACTAGGTCATAAAATGTATTCCTCATTTCCCTTAAGTTTCTGTTGATGAGTTGGCGTTTAATGTTGCATGATCAAAAAAAACATTATTGTACATTTATTATTGACAAAATACAAAAAAAAACATTACATCACCCTTCATGTCCTCTCCAAAAATCTTGGCGTAAGTTATATTTACTCAACTATTTATTTACTAACTTGTTTGGTTTTTGTAGGCCCTGGAGAAGCACTGCCGAGTAGAGGGTGGATACACGGGGCTGGTAAACGTCTACCACCAGAATCCGCAAGGAGATGACGTCCAGCAGAGTTTCTTCCTCGCCGAGACACTCAAGGTTCAATATTAAAATTGACTTAAAACCGCAGACAGCCTATTTTATTGCCTAGAAAATAGCCGTAATTAAAGTGGATTAGCATTTTATGCCATTCGAATAAGAGCTCTTATACACGGGCGGCACGTTGCCAACGACAGTGCCAACTGCAGCCGTCGATACTCGTCGACAACAAGCGTCGGCGGCAGTCACTGACGCTATAGACAGGGAGCTAGGCCAACCCACACCGAACGCGAGAATAACGCGTTCGGTGTGGGTTGGCCTTTTTTCGTTTTTGTCAGCGATGATGGAGTAAAGGTAATAACAGTGTTTCTTCTTCCGAATCCATTTTAAAACTAGGCTAGCTCCCTGTCTATAACGTCATCGGCTGCCGCCGACGCGTGTCGACGACTGCAGTTGGCACTGTCGTTGGAAACGTGCCGCCCGTGTATGAGCTCTAACTGCGGAAGCTGATTTGTTTAGTGCCATGACTTCAAATCTATAAAAACATCTTTTGAATACAACGACGAGACCACAGAACAGTAAAAAAGAGTAGAATTCGCAAGTAGGCGGTACCCACGTAACCTCAAGTATGCGTGACTCCGCGCACTTAGACCTTCAGCTTACTCAGTCGGGGTCGTTAACTCTACTCGAAATATAGCAAAAGAATAGAAAAATGCCATTTGTGCAGTTAAGAAGTGTAAACAGACCTTATTTTTGAGATATTAAAGTGAAGATTTCAATATTAAGTTATGTTTTTCTAGAAGTTTCTAAAATACCTACAAATTACTGACAGCAGGCTTTCCGCCATATATAACTAGCCCGCTACTCAATTAGTAATTCACCTGCTTACGTGTAAATAATAGATAATAAGTAGTATTTTGAAGAGATATACATTGCAAACAATATAGCATATTGGTTACAACTAATTTCATGGAATTGTCATTTTAATTTAAATATTTTTATTGCTTAATTTTGCAAAAGATAATAATTTTTGTACACAAATAAATTTCAATTTACAAAAAAGAGGTTTAATGGATATGATTTTCAAAACTATTTTGAAAAGCAAAACCATAATGACTGTAATAAAAATCACATTTAATAAATTTTAATTTGCAAAATACTCTCGTTATATCATGTAGGATCAGTTTCATTTATTTTAGATTTAGTGCAGATTTTACACGCACTGATGGCGCTGCACGTTTCAGTTGGTACCAGTGAGATAGAAATCTTAATAAAAAAACGTTTTTATTTACTGCTTTTACTTAAAAAATAACTCTAACATAATATATTTATGTGATTGAATATTACATAAGACAGTTATTAGATTTATTTTTACTCTTTAGTATCTACAAGTGATGTCACACGAGTAGACTACTTACAGTATTTTTATTTGAGAACAAAAGATATGTATGATTAAAAAAACTAATGTAATCTTACCTAGTCTGTATTATTATTTTTTTAATGTTAAACATATCCTGTTCACTAATACTGGCTTATTAAATTTTACTTTTAAAGATTATACTACTTAATCATTACTATTTTCGTTACCACAAAACCCTATCTATTCGTTTTAAAAATCCAACATTATTGTGGTACGCGAGTTACAGTGTAAATTCCTTAAGTATCGATATTGACCCATTGTACAACGTTAGTATTTATTTACTTTACGGTTATTTTCAACAAAACATTCTTTATCCACAGTACCTGTACCTATTATTCGCGGATGACAGCCTACTATCGCTGGACGAGTGGGTGCTCAACACTGAGGCGCACCCGCTGCCCGTACGCGGCCGCAACCCCCTCTACCGCGCCAAACCAATAGACAACACGCTCTAGGACGCCTAACGGTAATGTCATCATGACTTGTTCGTATCGAATACAAAAATTTTGTCTATGGATCTAGTATGAATTAATGCAAACTATTTTTGAAATATATCCGACATCGAAAATACGGCTCATTGTCAGTGTGAGTAAAAGGAAGTTCGAATGAACTCATAGGTAATCAAATGAAGACCGTTGTGTGCATTTCGACCAGCTTCTGTTGTCTATGCTAAAATGGGTTCCTTGTTCCGTATTACTGAGAATATTGATTGCATCAATACATATTAGTTATTTTTACATTTAAATATCAAAGTTGTGATGTGTTTTGCGTTATTAATTTTTATTTATACAGGGTTATTATATAATTACCATCCAAATTTTTTCTAGGCATAAGATATCATTCAAACACTTCATTTATGAAAAAAAATTGGGAGGTAAAATTTCCGCAAAAAAAAATTTTGTCCGAGCGAATTATTACAACAGCTGGTTACTGGCAAAATAGGCACTTACAGTTGAACGACCGACCGCCCGAAGCGCCCCACCGAGCTGCGCGCGCAAGTTGTAACGACATCGGCGCAATGAAATCAGTCACCCGCGGACTCTCCGCGATGTACAATGTTGCGTTCACGCATTTACGTCGCATAATTATCTACCTAACGAAATGTGTTCACACTTGCAATTGAAATCGAGGGCGAAATTGAACGACGGGTTTATGTGAAGAAGGCCCAAAGCCTCGAGAACTTAAATATGCATTTAACGAAGTGACAAAGTGAAAAAACAAGTAATACAATTAAAGACAATGTTCATAAACGTGCAATACTGTTTAGAGAGAAATTACCTACACTTTAAGGTAAAGTGATTGTTTTCAAACTTCATGTAAGTGTATTTTGTTTGGATTTTTAATTAATTATTTTGTTGGAGTAAAGCACAGCATTTTTTTTTGCGATTTTCGAATTGCCTTTGCGATCGCTGTGTTTTTTTAGATTCTGTGGTTAAGAAACACCCTTTGCTTTACTCCAACCAATTATTGTACATAAGTTGATTAAATTTTAAAAAATGCGACGTAAGTGCATAAGGTGTGGCTTACTTTTATGTTCATTTTTTATTTATTAAAAGTGTTATCGATTAATATTGTTATAATCAAAGAACAAATCAACTTATCTCTTCTTCAATTTGACGTTCCTATTTTTTTTCGCTTAAATTTGCAACTTATGAAAATCATTGTAATGTATCAATGAAATACGGGAGGGCGGGGTGGGGGTCGTGTAATCATCTGCTACAACACCGTGCGTAGCGTGACTGTGACAGCAATCGGTAGTTTTTATCGGATAACTTTGTATAGGCTTAACTTAATATTTTAGTACTGAGTGATATTAAAAGAAAAAAATCTTGTTTCGTTACTTTATTCAAAGAATATAATATATAAATTTGGATGGTGTTTATAAAATGGCCCTGTATATTCGACCTACTACACTATACAAGAACTCTAAAAATAAATTAGTAAGTATAGTGCTTATAAATTACATTATTTCATTAAATATTTTATAACATTAATAATAATAATCCAAACATAGTTTTGAGTCTAGTCCTTGAATCCTCTCTTTTAGTATAACACGAAGAGAAGTACTCTTACTTTTATCTAAGTGTGCTACTTACAGTACTTGTAACGTGGGTTCAAATCGTGTTTAAGTTATATAGCGAAGATTGACGTATCCGCAAATCGATTATTATTTCAAAATTATACAAAGATGAAAATAAATTATTAAAGGTTATTGTTATATGCAGATTTACTAATTGATTTTACATGTTCTTGTATTGAAGGTTCCCGAACAAAACATATATTTAATTTTGTTAACTTTTGACCCATCAAGATTTTTTAATTTTTCTGTTACACAAATAAGTTGGCTTAAATTTCATAAATCAATCTTCAGCGTATGTCAAATACACGCTTAAGTAGAAACCTATTAGTCTCACTCTCATATTATTGACAATTAATCATTTACATTCTTTTATAATGGAATCACTGAATAAATTATTAATTTACTATACTATATTTAAGCCATTCTTCTGCTGTTCATGCATTACTCTACTTTATTGATAATATTATCATTAGTTTGGTATCTGTTATAAATCTGTCGTGAGACTGTCAAAATAATTTCATATCATTTCAAATAGTTTGGTTGTCCCTACAGGCAGTAAACAAAAAGCGTTTGGACTTCTATGAGAACACGTCGTCACTTCTCAGATATCAAGTGAAGAAATAAAGAACTCTAAAATCTGCTGACTACTGGCCATTCGGATATCAGGTATAGACCAATTAAGACTTATTGATGTCCTATAGTTGTTACTCTCAGCCGATTTGATTCTATCAATGAGAATGCTCCTATAAATAATTAAAACATCAAGCTACCAAGTCATATAAGGCATTGACCTTATGTTATCTTATGCTCTTTTACCCCATAACAAACTTATCATTTTTTTGTTTACAAAGAAACGCTATAAAAATCTTTTCATAACGTTAAGTACTTTTTACAAGAGTTTCAGCTTGATTTTTCCATTAGATATAGGAACAACAGCTAGTCAATTAACTACAAACGTCTAATTTCTTCAATTTTGATATTGAACTTTATATGTCGGTCTTAAAGTTGAAAATAGATTGGAGTGATTGACAGTTGTGGTTGATTTACTGTTGATAAACTATCTGAAATAATATAAAAAGATGCTACTTAATTATGTTAATGTGTTGTATTGGTGTACAAACGAGAACGGTGTGTGACATGCCAGTTATATTTTTAAGGCAGATTTAATGTCGAATGAGACTAAACGAGTAGTTCAACAATTTTTTAAATATATTGTTTCTTATTTAAATAATGACAACGTCACTTAAGTTCTAATACCCAATAAGTAAAAATAGTCGAATTCAATAAAAAATCCAAAGTAGCAACAAATCGAAAATTTGTGTTTAGAACCAATGGCGATATTTTATTTTGTGAACAAAAACACAGGTTATAACATTGTCCAATTTGATATTAATCGCTGTTAGAACAACAAGCTTTTGATTTTTTTTACATTGTGTGTAGCGTGGTATTAGAACTTGAGAGACCGCTCTCCTTATAACGTCACCACTTATTAATATTATTTAGAATATTTTATAAATTATGTTTGCCAAATATCGATAACCTTATATATCATAAATATCCATTGTATTTACAATCCATACTAACTACTGTCTCCACTACAAGTCCATAACTAAATGTAGTTTTAATATTTCCCTTTTTAACCTTTAACGGCAACAGTGCATTGATCTATCCACAAAATGTATTTTTTCTCAACCAATTGAAAGATACGTAATTTCAATATCGATTAAGAAAGAATTATAATTTGTCATAGGTTTCATGTACCGTTCTTAGTATTATTATAAACATTTTTTATATCTCAAACTGTTTCACTCTACTAGTAATGAAATTATTCCACGATACTCGTGAACTGTAACGGCTTGGGCTACATGGTTGACGGTCGCGCCGCAAGCGATTTCCTAATACATGGCGCGTAATGCCAAATACTAACTGAGCGGAGATCGTTTTGAGCGCACATTAATGAGAGAATTCGTTTGCCGCCCTATCTCGTGGTCATGCCGTAAATATCATTTCAATAATATACTCACATAAACCATCTTTCTAATCTATAAACCCACTACATTCTTCATACTAAAAATATAGTAGCTCGCATTTATTGTATTTCAAGGCATGTGTTTGATTTGAAGCTTTTCAATATATAAAAATATTTCATTTTAGGTTATGTCTTTATTTATTTTCCTGTAGCAAAAGCTATATTCTTTATTTATTCTATCCTGATTGTATACTATGAAACATGTATATTAAGGCCCTTATCCGTTACGAAGTCTTAACCCTAAAAACAGTATGATGTATGAAAAGCACGTAACAAACGGCGTATCGCTGGTTTGCGAGAATATCGACGCAACTCAAAATTCTGTCAAATATGTCTAAATATGCCAAACGGTTTTAAATCTTTGATATATTATTATTATTATCGTGAACAGAGGTGAAACGCAGATATCGCGCCACCGTTCGCCAGAAAGAGATACAATTACATTTTTTGGTATGCGATAAAAGATTTAATAAAACCTTATTCAATTAAATCAAAAGTTCTTAATTACGTCCCTATTCTCGCAAACCAGCGGTATGTTTTGTAGAGTACCTGTGTGTGCTATCACTCACTCTAACGACTACCTATCCATTACCCGGTCCCAAAAATCTTTGTAATGGTTGAAAGCTAATGTGTTTTAGTTTTCTTTAAGGGTCTTTTTACACATTGTAAGTAATATTTATTTTTTTGACTCTTTTTCTTACCTTATATTTATATTTTAAATGCAAAGCTGTACATACTGTTGCTCAAGTCAATTAGAAATGGTGAAAACAGTTGTCAAAATACTATATAAAAAAGTAGCAAACAATATTGTTGCGAAATAACGCCGTAGCATAATACCGTTTATATCACAATATTAGTATATTAGATTTTAAAGTAAATATACATTTGTAGCTCAGATACGACCAATTTAGAAATTACGGGCATTATTGATGTGTCACACTAATGCACAAATTTTATTTTGTTTCTACAAAGATTTTCCGTTGATTGCGACAGACGATATTGCGGTTTATGTTAAATTATACATCACTAAGTGCGCCAGTTTCCTACGACAGTCACTAATGGTGATATCATTATATTTATATAAATAACACGCTCGTCGTGTTATTAGTCTAGAAGTTATAGTAACTATAATGACGTCAAAGAATTTAAATAAATTATTACAGATATTATTTTTCTATTTATTTATTACATTGTGAATGAATAGTAATATATAATTTACTATCAGATCTCGTATTTAGTGAAGTCTTCTTTGTTTAAAATTGTAACATAATAATTTGTTTATAGCAAACATATCTTAAAGTTGTAGTGTGTGTAAGGTGTAGTTGCGAAAAGTTAATATCGAGAGCCGAGGCAAATATTAAAGGCCTAATGCGATTAAAATGTTTATGTACTTCATTTAATACAATTTGTTGAAGTTTTAATTAAAATTAAATAAAAATGCGGAAAGTGTGTAAACAAATTTAAAGTTAACCTTTATTTATAATAGTAATTGTTTTGTAAAATAACCTTTCGTATTTCTAATAACCAATGGAGCCATTATGCTTTAAGTGTATATGTGATTTAATTCAAAGTTACATATTTTTTTAATTTAATTAATGCACCTGTTATTGAAGCATTTAACGTAAATGTTTTACCTACATTACTGTTTTGTTGTATAATTTTATATATCGCTCTTCAAAAGACAAAAAAAAATATCGCGATTGTAATAAATAACGACGAGATTAGAAAATGTAGTTAAAACCTGTAAATTTGTATATAATAGTAGCCATAGATTGTAATGAGTTTTAGTTATAGTTAATTGTGTGTAGGGTATTGTTAATTTTTGAAACTAAGACAAACGAGAATGATTGTTGAATGCGTGCATTTGTTTTGTAATGAATTTTGTGAATACTGCCATTTGAAATACAATTTCATTCATCGTATAATATTTAGAAAGTAATGTTATAATCCTTTAGCATTACCAAATGTAAAATAAAAATATGATAACTTAAAGATCATCAAAGAAATATAGCTGAAACATGTATTTGGGTCGAGAACACCTAAAATAACTGCTCAATAGATTAATTTTTCAGTTCCATATTTATATGAAAGGAAATCCATCTCGTTTCTGAATGTATTTCATAACAAAAAATGTGCGTCAGATTCACTCATAAGTATGTGCATAATATCATTATATGTTTAAATGTGTCTATGTTACTCGGTGAATATATACGTGATTTTAACCATTTTGGGTAAGCAATGAATGTATTATAAATAATTTTAATGTTTTCATTGTACTAACGAAATCCGTAAAATATATCCTTCTTTTTCATACTAAAACTGTATGGCAATGATATTTAACAAATCAATGAGTATAAGACGGGTCGATAAAAGTGAAATTCGAAACGAAATGTTACTACCAAATGTACTGTCTGGTATATCATGGAATTTTATGTATGAAGTTGTAGTAAATTAAAATAATAATGTACATTTTTCGTTTATTAATTAAAAAATGTTTAAAAAATGTTGACTTTTATTTATGTACTATGATGACTTTAATCTGCCTTGTGAATGGCATAATCATTCTCCTAATTACATAAATTAGGCCGTGCTGATGTACAAAACGCTGCCGCCGAACTGGTTGAGAATTCGACTGTAAAGAAATATAATATGTTTAGAAACTATTATGGTAATACCCTGGATTTAGTTTTTTCTACCTCACCTGTTATAATTAATATTTGTTCTGATCCTTTCGTGCCTGTTGGCTGTTCGCATCCTTTGTTTTTAGAATGACTTGATATAATATACCGCCGTTAATTGAAAAATCTACACCAAAACGTAATTTCAAATCGGCTGATTATTCTTTGATTAATAATTACTTTACTTAAATTAGGATCAGGATCTCCCAAAGGTCGATCCAGAGGCAGCTACAAAAAAATGAGATTATCGAAAATTGTTTAGATAAATTTGGCCTCTTAGTCACTACTAAATCTAAGAAATCTAAATATCCGTGTTGGTACAGCAAACGTTTTTTGCAAAAAATGAATGACAAAATGAAAGGCCATGCACGGTGGAAAAAATATAAAAAAATATTATGACGAATTTTCATCATTACGTAAGGCAACGCTCAGTAGTGAATATAAATAATAAATATTTTCTACATTCACACCAATTAACCTAGCCCAAAGTAAGCACTTTAAAGCTTGTGTTATGGATACTAGGGTAACGGATAGACTTACATATATCATACATAAATAAGTAATATTCATAGAAATATATATAAACATCCATGACTCGGGTACAAATGATAAAAACATCTGCCCCTTCCGGGATTCGAACCCAGGACCGCCGGTGCGAAAGGCAGGATCGCTACCGTTGCACCAAACGGTCGTCAAAATCGTCAGAATCAATGATATAGTTCTATTCTATATTCGCAATATTGAGGACTGATAAATCAAGTCCTAAAGCATTTTTGGTTTTTTTAATCCTTGCGGCGAGGTTCAAACTATCCTAAAAATGTTACATATAATGAGCAGACGTATAATGACGGTGAAAAGGTTTATTACGCATTTAAACACTTTTATTATAGATATTCATATTATTACAAAAACTCACACACATACCGACACACGCACATACATAATAGATGCGCTTTCACACATACATACAATCAACAAACATACCCTCACACAGGACTACCATCACTCCCACACATACTTACACACATCCTCTTTAACACACTTCTGCACAGTACCTGTCCGGGAGGGGGTCCTGGAGTCCCGAAATACGGGGTGATCCTATATTGGGCTCCAGTCCTCCCAAATACCATGCGTATTTAGTTAAATATGTTACATCTAGTGTTAGTTTATATATTTTTAACTGTATTTTAGTATGTAAGTCTAAAATTAAAATTGTATATAATGCATGTATTTTGGTGGAAAATAAAAATTATTTATTTATTTATTTATTTAAGAACTTCTTGTCTAGAGTGTCTTCATCCGACAATCACCACATAATATTTTAGCATCATATAAGTTTACACTGATACCTAAGCTTATTGAAATTTCCCGTAGTGTGATAGAAAAAACTCGATATACCTAAGGGACGTGGTTTTGATGGGCTTCCAGCAGTATTCTGGGTCAATTGCGTCAACTCTCAAACCAGGAACGGTTTTTATTACTTTTTTATTGGAGCGGAACGAGCGAAGCTCCCATGGATCAGCTTCAATGGCGCAATGTCTGTTACGCCATAACTTCCCGAGTTCTTAACCGATTTTAATATTTTTTGTGTGGAATCGAATCAACAAGTTTAGTACCAGAATTTTGAAATTCACAAAAAAATTTTTTTTTTTTTTTAGTATTACGCCCCGCTCCAATATATGGTGCTGGCGAATATTTATGCTTAGTGACTGCATCGCCTAGTGTAATGTAATGTGAGTGATAAATAATATAATGTGAGTGTGACATTAAAATCAACGTTAAATCGTCATCTAGTAAATATAGGACAACATGGGAAGTTTTGATAAATATACCATAGTATATTTAGCATTTACATTCCGATGTATGGATATAATGAAACTATAAAAATTGAAAAATGGTGTTAAGTATTATTTTTTCTGTATTCTAATAATCTTGATGTGCTGTCGATTGTACCTTTGTATATTGTAAGTACAAGCTATATTTCTTGGTTGATATTTATAAAGCGACTCCACCTGACTACTGACTACTCCTTCGGAAACAAAAAAAAAGGTTTTTTTTTAATTGTTAAAATTAGTTTGTAGTATTTACTACTACAACTAATTTTAACAAGTTAAACAGAACTAGTGAGGAATAGTTCTATTTAACTCGTTATAATTAGTCAGGTATTATAATAAAAGAGGTTTCTTTTCGCATTATATCAAGAAGTATACAAATGTTTGTATTATCCTCGCATTGAATTATAAAAACGCGGTTCATAATTTTTTAATTTTTTTATCAAAATCAATGTTTTTTTTTTATTGGAAATTTCTACAAATGTAAATTTGATTTTTCTCTGACAAATTTTTTATCTAGTTCCAAAAAGGTCATTACTATTTTTATTTCCGTTGAGTATTTCGCACGTTTAATTCGTTCACTTACAAGCGTAGAAAACAATAAATTTTTAAGTTCGATTAATTTTGCAGAATAATAGTTTTTTTTAAACAATTTAATTGACAAATAATATTCGATTACGTATTTTTTTATGTTATAATTTACATGCCCTCCGCGTGCTGTACACTATACAAGATCTATTACAAAACGCCTTAGAGGCAATTAGTGCCGTTGTTTATCATTCCATCATTATAAAAATAAAATATTTGAGGGTGTTTACTAAGCACCATCGAAAATAGATCTCTGGAAAAGGTTTTTAATTAAATATGATCTCATCCACAATAGTGTATACCTATAAAATGGGTAAGTCACTGTCCCCATACCAGTGGGCCGCCTATAAAGGGTGTTTGTTACGGGGAGCCGTGGCAAAAGGTAACGAAGGCCATAACGCGATGAATGTCGCGGCCCGATTGTCCGTGAACACTTGCAGGCCATCCAATTAGGGAGCGCTCCAAAACTGCTGTTCTACTACTAAAGCTCTAGTTCATTTGTACAGTAGGAACGATATGATTTTGAAAATAACTCCCGTGGTTGTCATAAGATGACCGAACCGTTTTCAAATATGAAACATAATTAATGGATCTATCCGTCTGTAAAAAGTATTTATGCCGTCGCCATAAATCACACTTTGGGGCGCGTTGTAGGTAAGTAGATACATAAACGTTCGTATGTAAGTACTTGAAAATTAAACGACTTTTACTTTAAAAGAAAGGAATCATTATAAACGCTGCTAATAATTGCTACCGTCTGCCAGACACCGCTAAATTTTAATAAATTATAAATATACTTTCGGTATAGTATAAAAGCTAAATTTTATATAGATTACTTGGGTACCTATAAAAAGATGTTATCTCAAAAGACGGACAGTTTTGATGTATGTATAGTATAATTATAATTTATTAAAATTTAGGGGTATCTGGCAGATGGTAGCAACTGTCATAAGTGTCCGGCAATGGATGACGAGATTTCTAAAGTTATCCCGAAGAAAATTTAAAAAAGTTGAGCTTTATACTTTAACAAATTTTAGGTACTATTTTATTACCTGCTACCTGCCAAAGTAACCACAACCCAAACTCGCCGGTAGTTGTTATCTATATAGGGGACATGTACAGAGAAACTTTCAGCTTTTATAAAAAAGGGAGGTCTAGCCGTCGTGGGCTCTTGGGCTATAAGTAAGATAGGTCCAAACATCAAAGTAGAGCTTTATGTGTAACTGTACTTATATGTGTTAACTAAAAAGACAATGCAATGCGCTAAAAATATTAACTCAATATAAATAGTAATATAATATAGTATTCCCAGAAGTCCCGCTAAAGTTGCTCCGTGACTGGACAGGTCTTCCCAGAGAAGCCGTTACTTTTTCAACTACCAACCGCATTTACTTGGACTATAGACACAATTTATTAGTTCCTGTTATTTGGCGCCTGCAACGATTTCTATTATCTGCCGCTAAAAATTGCCTATTATTGTTATCAAAATTTGTTAGATCATGTCTAGGTGTTGGACTACTATTCTATTGGAAATGTAATTTAATGTGACAAATCAGTTAATTTCGTAAAACACTTATACCAGGTATATAACTCATTTGCTTTATTTGCTTTCATCGGGCATCATCAACAAGGTTTTTCGCCAACATTTTCCCAGCGTCTATTACATTGTCAATCCTTTCAGCAGTTTGAATAGCAATATCTACTTTATTGCAGATGGAAATGGTTTGTGTTGAAGTGGAAAAGCGGCGTACTATTAATGCTTCGTAATTGCGACTGGTCATTAATATAACAGTTCATAATCATTAATATTACCTTATAGCAATATCAATTACAGTTTTGATTGTGTCCAGCGAATATGTTCTAATATGTATACATATTGTAGACGTGTTTCAATCTTAAATAAAGAGTAGCCCATATGAGAAATGACCGCTAAAAAGCGCTTTCAGAACCACTGCACGACACTACAAGATACAATATTTTATAAAGAGTTGCTGATCTACTACATTTACTTGTTAAACATCTCTATAACAATTTTCTTTCTTTGAGTATATCAAAGTATTGATTTTTTAAATCTCCGCATTCTTTACGAAAATACATAAAAAATCATTTCTCTCATTTAACGGTCAATTAATTTTTACTAAATTGTATCACCCAAATATGAGTTTTTGCGAAGGGCACAGTTCGATTCCCGTCTAAGATAGTCACAAAAAGTACAGAAATGCAATTGTGACACATCCCATGATCGTCGCTAACCCCACGCAAATCAAGTTTAAGCGCGAGCAAAATAAACATTGTTTCAATTAGAGCCAAGACAGATTTCTTTATGGGGTTGGGACGCACCCTGTCCCCATTCGGAGCGCACCACAAAGGGTGGTGGGGTTGAATCGGGGCTCTGAAGCCTGCCTGAAAGCCTTGCCCGACTGACAGAGTGACGAACGCGCCAACAATTTCACTGCTTTCCTTGAACTTTCCAGCAAAACTTAGACGTGTAGATTTAATTAGTTAAGAGTTAAGTGATAACACTTTTGTTATGAAATAAACTTTTTATTTGCAATTATATTAGCAATATTAAAGATAAATTTTATTTATTCTGAATAATAAAAAAATAACATTTTAAGTCTTGCAAATTAATAATGAACTATTGAGTGAGGTGCTATTTTTTTCTGTAAGTGAAAACTCTAAATCGAGAATGGAGGTGTTGAATATCAGCGTGATCTTGGCTGTCCTTGTAACAGGTAAGATTACTTCGTGTTTCTTCTTTTGCCTTGTTTCCTCTTTAGAACATTTATTTCGTTATATACTTACTGATGTTATATTTGTAACGATACTGGTTCAAAATGGTATTTAAAAACCCTCTCCCGTGATGAAATTGACATTTACCAAATCCGGGAGGTTGCGCTACGCATTACTCTGTACGGATAGCAGAAGTCATGGATTGATCACAGTATATATCTCAAAATAATTAAATATAAATATAATTTTCACGTCAATTTTTTTTTAGTATATTTCCGATGAAAGCCTAATCCTAACCTAATGTCATTTATGCTACTGTAATACATTTATGATTTTTATATTTTTGCGTAAAAAAGTGAAATATACTAGAAAATTTCGACGGGTGTACACAATGCTCGGTAGCTCATTGAGAGAGCAGTGGACTGGACATTAAAATATTGCGAGTTCGAGTCGCGCCTAAGAATAACTTGTGGGCCACGGCGGTATAAAATTTATCATACTGTAAGTCATGTTAAATAAATTATGTCTAACTAATAAAAATGTCCCCTTATCCATAGCTACTTAGAAGGATTAAATATTTAGAACATGAGCCACCTTTTCAGTTTGGGTAACCAAACGGATGCTTATATTGATAACAATTACTTACTGCACATGAGTTTTTTTATAAAATTAAATATCAAGTTTAATGCCCCTGATTTTCTGAATTTGAACGCAAAAACACAATTGCTCCCACCGGCCGGACATGGTTTTTGGGTCACTTCCTGCCTCACTACGAGAACAGAGTGATGACTTCGATTGGTGTGTTATTTTCTATTGCTGTCTATGTTTTATCTACCAAACGCAAATTCTGAATATGTATGTCCATTTTTATCTACTTTAACATATATACTTGTAAAGCCTAAATATACATGTTTTATGTATGATTAAAAACAGTGCGACAAATAAGTTGCTAACTAGAACTTATTTCCTTTGAGACCTTTATACAAGATTTCAGGTTATGTTGACGTAGATCTTTTAAGGAGTTGTAGGTTATTCCCATTTCTGGTTCATTTGATTACGAAACATCAAACCGAAAATTGACGGTTTTCAAGATATAGACTTGAAATTTTTTTTTATAAATAAATACGATTTGTTTTGTCTATTGTTCATTTTTATTATTATTTGTGTCCTTATTTTTAACAATTCTTTTTGCACTTTTTTGCATATACACCAAAATTGCAGGTAAAAGAATGGGTCATATTAGACGATTGATAGTTAAAAAAAAAAAAAAATTCGTACAAAGAGTACATCCTTAAAGTATATTTCCTTTTTGGAATATTTAAAAAATGTGGCAGTCAAATTTCAGATGTGGCTAAAATATCTGAGTTTGTTCTACAAAGGGTATTATCAGAATTCATACAAAAAACTTAGTTTAAAGGACCGGTAGGAGTAAAAATAAAGATGTTAGGCGAAGTGTAAAATACAACAATCCAACTAGGTACATAATGGCATTTGTTACACTATTTACAGAAAGTCCCGTACAATTGATGTTACACATATCCGCCTCTGTTTCGCACGCATTTCTCAGTCTGTTTTCTAATTCACTTTTAGCTGTACCACTAATTAAACCAGTCTCATTTTCAACTGTTGCAACGATTATTTTTTGTCTCAAATCATTAAAATATGATTGTATTATGTTTATGCATTATACATAAATGAATATTCATATCTACGGTGTTAAGGTAATAATGTCGATGAGTCTTGTAGATAACTTTACAAAAACTCTGTTTAAAGTTTTTCTCAATCGCAATTTTTTTAGTTTGGTCTATATATTTTTGAATTTAAACCATAATGCTATAAAAAGTTACTTAATAGATTCTGAATTCTAGAACCACCTAGCGCCTTTATGATTTGATATTGGTGTCGCTTCAGCGAAAATTAAATCAGTTGTTCCGGAAATTGTTAGGATAAAATCGCTATACAGATATCGCCATACAGATAAAATACATATGATGATGGCGATGGTTTTATTGTTTATAATATACAAGGATTCAAATCCGAGACCCTTAGCTCTAACGTTTTCAATAAAGGCTACCCCGTGCGATTTATTAAGAGCTACACAGCGCGCCTACTTTAGTATTAAGCTCCGTCTCAACTCATCAATAAAAATAAGGCAGTGAAACCCTATTAGACAAGATATTAGCTTTGAACCAAACGGTATCAACACCGAGTTCGAACCATGAACCAATAGCCATTGACATGGACATCGTAACTCAAGAATTAAATTTATCAGGAGAAGTTAACGGGAATCTTATTAATCTTTATATGAGCTTATTATGACTCTACTGCTCAGGACCGATTTGTGAATGCCTTCCGGAATACGGAGGTGCTTTAGATAATATTTTTTGTTACCCATCCAAACACGGACTCTTGTGAGAGTTGCTTAACCTCCTCAATCTTCAGATATTTAGATGGATAAATTAGTTTGCTTTGAAACTTTTTAAAGTTCACCCACTAGTTGTGAATATGGAGATTTTCAACTGTGAATCAAAGAATGAGATGTGGTAAAGTACACATCCCTTATTATAACTTACTAGGGTACCTACATGGAATCAATAAGTATAATGTTACTAGTAACATTGCAAATAGGAAATAAATATATTTCAAATTCAATCATAGTCCGCCCGCGCTTACAACTGCTTCAACAAGCTCCTTAGTAAAAATAATATTAAGGTCAACAGATTTCGAATAAATATTATTTAATTCAATATTAACTAGCTGACCCTGTAACGCGTTGCTATGGTAACGCGTATACAATGGGAAAAGAGCGGGAAAAAGAGCGGACAGACAAACACACAAGCAACAAACTTGTGTTCTTAGATTATAGATTGACGAGAGAACTTAATAACCTCAATAGTACGATTTGCAATCATATAACTTATACTATCAGAGTAGGTTAGTCTGGTTTGAAATACCCTCTCATTTCTTGTCACATTCCTCTGAAGTTGAGCGCGTTTTAAGGTTCAATTTACCTACCAGTTTTATCGAAGTTTCTGACTTGAAATGGTCGTCTAAATATAGTTCATACATAGTATTAACAAAAATACTTTGGTGATAGTGTTTTTATTATAGCTCATGTTTATTTCATTTTATACAATATCTTAATAGCCACGTAATGACATTGGTATCTCTTTAAATTAAAATAAATAATATTAAAATTAACAAATGCTAATAGTTACATATTACTTCTAAAACTATTACTTCCATGCATTGCGATCTATAAAATAGTCATTGACTTTATAATTGTAATTGCCTTTTGATATGAGCTATTTTTTTTCACATACATTTTTAACTTATGCAAAGGCAAATCAACTACACTTTGTGGAACTTTATTAAATAGAGGTATGTATTCCTTTCCCTAGAATGAGCCTCCCATTTTTGAAGTCTAAAACTTGAAACAGTAAGTCAATTAATGAATTTCTACGTTTGAATGTTTTTACAAACTATGAAAGCATCAACCCACAGGTAAAATTACTCTTGCCAATAATTAAGGCAGACTGAATAACAAAAACGTAAGTTGCTACATATTCTAACATACCACTATATATGCCACGATAAATTTTCCATCTGGAAATTAAAATAACTGATAATTGTAGATTACACAAGCCAACAAAATTTGACAAAGTTTCTTACCCAGACACCTGAGTATATATCCCCGAAGGATTTTGGTGTGCTGAATCCAAATCCGGTCGCAGAATTGCTCTATCACGTCACTGAAACTGATCTAAACTAAACTGATGACAGTATAGCTAGAATGAAGCAAAATTGAGAAAAATGAACTTCAAAATACGATATCTCAGCAAAAAAAAAAGAAGAATTTGTAAACAAACTCAACGCCATTTGAAATTTCAAGACTTGTACTTTAAGAAGACTCCTGTAGTTTTTTAGGTACCTATACTAAAAACTGAAGGATCGCATAACCTCAAAAATGCACTTTTAGGTTAGAATATCTCAAAAACCTTACGTGATAGAGCAATTCTGCTACCGGATTTGGGTTCAGCACACCAAAATCCTTCGGAAAAGTATACTCACGTCTCTGGGTAAAATTTTTGTTGACCAGTGTTATTAACCAAGGGGATAAAGCAGTGTCTTCTGTCGCGGGTGACGATTTAAATTGCGAGCGCAACGAAGGACTCTAGGTTTACTCCCGAGCGTAGCGAGGGTGTTAAAAACTTAAATCACGAGCGAAGCAAGGGATTTAAGACGAGTCCTGAGTGTAGCGAGGGATTTAAGTTCACCCAAGACTAAGACAGCTTTATCACCTAGGAAAATACTCTACTTTTCGTACCATTTGCGAAAAAATTACCACAATAATAATATGAGATAAGCATTTATTAAAAATAATGTCAATTAAAAGTAAAAGTTAACATTCGAAACATTGGTCCAATTATTGATAGAGAGAGTTACATTTTTTTTGGTACATTTATTGTTGATGAGTTGATTTGAGTATTGTTCAGTTCTTGCGTCTGAGGAAAATAAATTGCATAATAAATGCGTAATCCTTTTTCAAAAAGATGTGTAATGCTTTATATACAAACTCAATGGTGTAAACACAGATGTAGTTCAGTACAAATTTCGGTAAGTATTCCAAATTTAAATCACATTCTCCCCCTAGAGGTGAATGAAATTCAGTACAATTTTCTTTCCCTGTTTTTAACAGATTAAAAATGACTATTGTTATATTCGCTTTTTGTGGCATAGAATGTCACTTTTTTGAGCAAGTGGTACGAAAAATCACATATATTTATTTAAGTGATATACCGATAAAGAGTAGAATTATGATTTACAAGTGCAATAGAACCCCGCTTCTAATCAAGAGACATGGCCTGCTCCTGCTCCTTATATAGATGAAATATATGTTAAAAATCCCTTAATAATGATGATTTATAAGATTTAGTAAATAACTGTTGAAGCAGCGGAAAGGTATTGTTATCATTTGAGCTCTTTTACTCAATTGTCCATATGTAGAGACGATATGATATCTATTAGTAAGAAGGTAAGTACTCAATAAATAATAAATAAAAAAGTAAACTATGAAAATATATATTTTTGCATTACAGAATAACGGATAAATATTAAGGATTTTATTATCTAAACACAAGTATTTATGAAGGGGTCGCTAATAACATTTTGGTGTTTCCACAAAAAAAATCTAAAATACATCCTTGTTATGAATATTCATAACAAGGTTGTTATTTTACATAAATGAGCTAACACTAATACCATATTAATGTGGAGTAAAGTAACCCAAAGTTACTTTTTTAATTTAAATAACACTATTTTGTGTTTGATTTGACACAAATGATCAGTCTAACGCATGTCTAACGTATCGAGGCAGAATACCATAGTAAAACGGGTCATGTATCTCATGATTCTAAATCAACATGGTAATGGTCACTGGATAGGCTGATTTACTTGTCATTTACTTGACGTATTTTTTTTTAACTTCTTTTTTGTACGAAGAGCCCGTAATATTAAATTTTAATTCATACATCCACGGGTTCCTGAAAAAGAAACAATACAAAGCTAAAATTTTTATATACAGAAAAATCGCAGATGAATGTTGAGATATTACACATTACAATTTATTACTCTGTCAAAAGGAGTACTAAGAAGCACATTTTAGAAGCTTTTACCCTGTTTTATTTATATAAAGTTTAAATGTGGTGTAGATTTTAGTGACACTCTATTGACGGTTACACGAAAAAGAAAATATTCGAATAGAGCGAACTTTCTGAGATTTACATTTCAGTATCTCCTTTATGCCACTGCACTTTATTTTGAGTATTCTCTCTAAAATGGTTATCTATGAGCCTCTTACTTTAAATCTCTTTATAGATTCACCAAATTTCTTTAGCAAAATTGCTCTATATTCTTTTAACAAACTAAAAAAATAATTTTACAAGTAAAATCAAAAAATAATTCTTTTCCAGATAATTTTAAGTCACATTATTGCATTTTTCAAGTATTTTGATTTTTAAGCTTTATCAAACCACAAAGTACAAAAATATCTAAGTCTATTTTTTCATTAATTATTATTTATGTAGACTTAATAATTTAAAATAATGCGACCGCTTTATTTTTATACATATTTTCTTCATTTCCTGTTACGATAAAGTTAAAACCGCAAGTCTATTTACGCCAGAGCCATAAAGCATAATATCGAAAGTAAACACATTTTAATATAATATTGCCATGTTGTAATAATGTTTGTAGAATAAATTGTAGTGACATTTAACTGTCAACCAACTGTCTTTTAAATGAATTCAATTTTAAGTTTGTTACATTACAGTAAGTTTGGTTTTAAGATTACGCTACTAGAGCAGTTCAACCACGGCCTTGCTGAGAATACTAAATTCTGCACTAGAAATAGTCTAGTTGCTTACTTCGTTAGTTTGTTTACAAGGATACTGAAATTCACACATATAATTTTCTTTTAATACTTTCCTAACTCTACTTTGTAAACTTAGTAACAAAGGTATGCCCTTTTACTACACCGCATCTAAAAATATTCTCCAAGATTCCTTGAGAGAATATTTATTCTTAAAATATACAATCTAACTATATCCTATAGCCATTTTCCGATAGTGATATTCTGCTTGGGGTGCGAAGACGTTACAAAATAGGACTGAGATAAAACACCACATTCACCCACCTGTATTATTGTTCTATCAACTAAACTACACTTTTTTTCTTAATTTAATTCGAACATATTTTTCCGACTTCTTCCTATAAGTGTTTTGTTTCTTTGTATCCATTATAAAGGGTTAAAATATTTTATAACACCTTTGCTCGTAAAGCTGATGTAATTCCACCGGTTTTAAATATGTTAAGCGGGTCATAACAAACGCGTGTGTTATCATTTATCAAAGCAAATAGTTAAGTTATAGTCCATACAAATTCCATAACAGTATTATTTGCCATTTCGCGCGCTGTTGCTATTCAAATTTCGAACTAATCCCCGCTCGTTAAAATCGCGGGAAAGCAACAGTGTACATTCACAGATTGAGTTTATTTGATAATAATAATATAATTAAAAAATTTGGACGACCGTTTGGTGCAACGTTAGCGATCCTGCCTTTCGCACCGACGGTCCTGGGTTCGAATCCCGGAAGGGGCAGATGTTTGTATGATGAATACGAGCATTTGTATCTAAGTCATGGGTGTTTACATATATTTTTATGAATATTACATATCTATGTATCATATAATTGTATGTCTATCCTTTAGCCTAGTATTCATAACACAAGCCCTACTGTGCTACTTTGGGCTAGGCTAATTGGTGTGAATGTAAGAAATATTTATTTATTTTGTAAAAAAAAAAAAAAACTAAAAAAAAAAAAAAAAAAAAACTAAGTATCATTTTAATAATTGTAATTTCATTAAATGTTGCAATAATTAAAAATATAAAATGTTTTTTTTCTGTTTCCTCGCAAATTGTGTTATAAAACGTCGTACGATATACGTGCGTATTGGTTATAACATGCTCGGCTCAATTACGCCCTCGCCTTCGGCTCGGGCTGAAATTCCGCCTCGCATGTTATAACCATCATAACGCACTAATATCGTAATGTACTATTGCCACGTTCATGCTTCATACGTACCTACATTCTTGCGAGTTGTCAGTCCAGCTGAGGCCGGCTGGTAGTATCAACTGTTCATCAAAAAAATAAATAAAAAAACAGCCGTTCCCCGACATCCGTTAATTTTCTCATAATACAACCTGCAGGTTGAAATAGTACATCCGAGGGATTAGAGGGAGACAGTGATAAGATCCCGGGGGCTCGATGGGTGCGAGCGTGAGAAATATGGGATGCTGATATTCCTAAGATAGCAGGACATCATAACACACTAGGAGTTCGCAGTTGTAGTTTTAAACGGGGGGTTGTCTTTTCACATATCGCTCTATCTCCTTCTGGCATCGGTTGTATTTAACACAAAGCGTGCCGATCACTTAACAAAACTTCAAAATTTATAAAAAACAATTCAAGCAGGTTTATCTCTGCAAACGTGAAATGTAAGCATACAAAATTTAAGACATTATTTTTAAACTAAAATTTTATAGGGTATTAAACAGTAACTAAATTAAAGAACTGTTACTAGAAAAAAAAACATGTTAGATGGGGGTGTACTTTAAATATCAAAATCTGTCAGGAAATGCGACATTTTTCTGTATAGTTATTAATATCAAGTTTACAATAACTTTTTTTAGCATAGGTCATATTTTAAGTTTAAATTAATTCTCCTTCTCAAAGGTCATTGGAACAATTTTAGCCTTAACGATCGGAAAACGGCAATCCTGTTTTATCGGATCGCGTAAAGCAAGTCATAACAAAAACATCTTGCCCGAGGCGCGGCGAGGGCGCTCCCATGACATTTTCCCGTAGCCCATAAAAAGAAATATCTACCAGGCAAGCATAACCAGCGAGGCTCACTTTGTAAAGGCCTCGGCGCTCCCTTCGCGGCCCACTGCCCTGTTTTACGTCGGTTTATTTTGTCGTAAAGATCACGGCGGCGCGGCGGCGCTAACCATAGGGTGGAGCTATCTTTAGTACGGATTTTATATGTATCAAGCCTTCATAGACGCTCGATATTCGTAAATTAATTAGGCATTGCTTTGCTTTAAAGTTTATATTTTAATTCGAATTTGTACTTGAGCAATATAAGGTAAAACACTGATTATGAGATTGTATCGACATCATTTACTTGTTCTTATTAAAAAGTAAAACAGTTCGGAGACAACCAGCTAACAAGTATAAAAAAACAAATATTTTTCTCATTGTTTTGACTTACTGCATACCCCAACAATAGCTTTGGTCTAAGTAGTTACTATATAGGAATGCTCGAAACCAGGTATTTTTTTTTCATAACAAAAGAAAATTCTTAAACACTCACTTAACACCTATATCGAGCTAATAACCCCAGTCTGGTTATAAAGTAGTTTTTTTTATGTTTCAGTAAAATAAATTGCACTAAAATATTTTTTTCCCAACAAACCCCAGACCCCAATTATATGTCTTTATGCTTTAATTACAGTCTTAAAGGTCTCTGATCCTATTATATGGTAATGTCGTAAATCTTTGGTGAAACGCCGTGTCCTACTCCTTATCCTTAAAAAAAATTATATGACTGATAAAAAATATTACTATACTAAAGACCTCATACTACTCGTATATACTACTAATTCACATTTTGGCAAAAATTAAACACAATTCACTAAAGGCATTTTGACTATAGTTTGTAGACAAAACATGTTTCGAATTAAAGTCTTCGTATTATAGTTCCCTAATTTAAAATCAAATTAATTTAAAAACGGACTTAAACACTCACGGCAAATAGGAAGATTAGATAAAAAAAATAATAGAAATTATAAAAAGAACTTAGATAGAGTCATTAGGACAATCATAACTTAGTACTACCATAATCTAAGATACAAAAAACACATTAAGAATCATTCAATTATTTTATCTTTAACAATGACATTCTTGAAAAATAATAATTTTATCTTGGTCCCACATACTCATGTAGGATGTAGTGATTGGTTTCAACTTTATTCTTTTCTCTTGATCACTTTAATTTCTTTCTTACCTTTGCCACTTTATTGTACCGCCATCTGCTTTATGTTAATAATAGGGGTTAAAGTATGAAATTGCCGTTTTATTGCAATAGGTTCTTTGAATTGACATAGAATCTTCATGGTTTGAGGTTTTCGAATGAAACTTTTTTTAAATGGTTTCTATGATGTTCTTTTTTTAAAAAATGTAAAACATTTGAATATCGACTTTCAATTGTTTTTGTTATTCAATTTAGACAAGAAAGATGGATACTGCGAAAATTCGAGTTATTTTTGAATACGAGTTCCGACGCGGAACTAACGCGGCAGAAACAGCCCGCAATATCAATGCTGCGTTTGGAGAGGGGTCTACTAATGAACGCACCGTGCGATTTTGGTTTAAACGCTTTCGTGATGGAAATTTCGACTTAAAGAACGAGCCACGAGGAAGACCGCCCACACAGGTAAATAACGATGAATTAAGAGAGATAGTGGAAGCCGATCCTAGTCAAAGTACCCAGGAATTAGCGGCATGGTTTAACGTTACCTTACCCACAATATTGACTCACTTGCGTCAAATCAATAAAATAAAAAAATACGAAAAATGGGTGCCTCATGATTTGACTGATCTGCAGAAAGAAACGCGTGTTGAAACTTGTGTTGCCTTGTTGAACCGGTACAGAAATGAAGGAATATTGGATCGAATTGTAACATGTGATGAAAAGTGGATTCTTTATGATAACCGGAAAAGAAAAATGCAATGGCTGACCCCAGGTCAAATGCCACAACAGTGTCCTAAAGCAAAACTTACCAATAAAAAGGTAATGGTAACTGTTTGGTGGTCTCAGCATGGTGTTATTCACTATAGTTTTCTCCGATCTGGTCAAGCAATAACGGCAGATGTCTATTGTGCCGAACTCCGAACCATGTTGACAAAACTAGCAGTAAAACAGCCCCGACTCATGAATCGATCTTCACCATTATTGCTCCACGACAACGCGAGACCTCACACAGCACGAGAAACCATTTTGACCCTTCAGGAACTGCAGTTAGAAACCATTCGTCATCCTCCGTATTCACCAGACCTTGCTCCAACGGACTACCATTTTTTTCGTGATTTGGACAATTATCTACGTGACAAGAAGTTTTCTTCCCAGGAGGCAGTACAAAATGCTTTCACACAGTTTGTGCAGTCTAGATCGTCGGAATTCTATCGCAAAGGCATTAATGACCTTCCCATTAGATGGCAGCAATGTATAGATAATAATGGCAACTATTTTGATTAAATAAATTTGTTAAAAATTTAAAAAATAAACAATATAGATTTTCAGTACAAATCGGCAATTTCATACTTTAACCCCTAATATAAATCATCGCAAATTCAGCGGTCGAGTTATAAAAACATATTCTAGGATTTTGTGTAGGTTATTGCTCAATATTATTCATATTTGCCTTCTATTTAACGAAATGGTTGGTTCGTTTCGTCGCTACGTAATTTACTGAGATAAAACGCCAGCAAATATTCTGCTAAAGAAGGTTAATGCAGATTTTATTTTAGTGAACATTGTGACTGATGGGATGAACTACAAACGATAAAAATGTGTGACCACACTCAAAAAATATATAATTCATTTTTTCTTTTTCTTTAATATAACTAAATTTCTATTACCGATAGATAATCAGTTTTGTTGATAATATAGAGTATTAAGTTCCATCTAAACTTACCAATTAGTTATACATATTAAAAATATCCGGAATCTATCTTGAGTCAAGCACCTGTCTTTTAAAGCGACCCAGCCGTTTTCCCCTTTCGTACTTCCGGTGCTACTACTGTTTTCTAGGTTTGATTTTGGTGGACAATGAGCTAGCGCTCATAACAGAGGTTTTACCAAGGAGTATGTAATCCCTACGTTTGGATTTACTTTAGTATAATTTGAGATGTACCAGGTTAAGATTGCCTGGATTCCGGATAAGTTCAAGGAAAAAACGGGTAACTTTTGCTGTAAATTGGAAATTGTGATTTTCGGAATTCATCCTGAGTGTTCGTTATCTCCTAGCGAATATAATATTGACAACGCTATATATCTTCTATATCTAGGGATACTTGAATTTATGTCATCTAAATGAAATGTAAAATATTAGACATTCCAGTTTGTAAAAGAGATGTTTCGGTTTTGTATACCTGGGCCTTAATATGTACTTAGCATCAAAAAATCACTTGATATTAACAAATAAAACTATTGACATCAGTAGTTTTCAACTTTGAATCGTATGATCTAAGTAGAAATTGAAAATACAAATGGTTTCGCGTAAGAGGAACGTCAACTGGCAAACATGAATGACTTTTACATAATCTATAAAAAAGTTCGTTTATCTCAAAACAAACAGACCTACACTTTGGCTAAATGAATGTGAATGCTATAATTTTATGCTACCCATATCAAAGCAATAAACAAAAGACAAATCAAGAGTTACATAAAATAACAGATTAATGTTATCGGTCCAAAATTCATTCAACACACAGCTTTAGAGTATTTTCTTCCGGTCATGATTGAACGGACCGATTGAGACCCTTTATTCCACTTTTAATTAACGGAAGAAGTATAGATTCTGAATAGATAATCTAGAATTCTAGATAATGAAACATAACTGACGTGATTCAATCGATTTTTTGATATCTACTGAATGTATTAAAGCTAATGACTAGTTTCTAAAATTTTATCAAAGGAAAATTGTTTAAGCCCGTTTAGGAATGCCACTACAGCGCGTACTAATTTTACAAGTAGGTCTCTAATAATCCGAAAGAAATGTAATATGTATGATTCTTCTTTATCAATTGTTAGATACTTGTAAAAGTAAAACCTACATTCGAAATTGTAGGTATTAGTGTCTGGAACAGCTAATGGATGTGGGTTCGAACCCCACCTGAAACCTGAGATAAATTGAATTTTCTCTAATTTATTTATTTATTAACCTGCATGTCTTACAAGCTAACAGATGACAACATCCAAAACACTTGAAAGTCTATAATCTAAGAACACAAATTTGTTATTATAATAGAAAAATACTAGAAAAACTTGACTCGGGTCACAAGTGAATTCTCATGTGGGAATTTTTTCTAGTATTTTTCTATTATAATAATTTATCTTATAAGATCGCATTGAAAATGCATAAAATATATAAAAATTATAAAACAAATTTGTTGTTTTTTTGTTTGTCTGTCCGCTCTTTTTCCCGCTCTTTTTCCATTGTATACGCGTTACCGGGTCAGTTAGTTATATATCAAAGACACTAGAAAATAAAAAAGAAAATACAAATAGAAAATAAAAAAGAAATAAAATAATTAGGAAGAATTACTTATTGCTAATTCAATTCAATTCAATATACACAATTACAATTTAAAATGTTACGAAATAGATATATTCTTGTGAGAATAACAAAAGCTTTTATGTAACTACTATCTTCAGATAGCGACAGCGTCTGCGAGATCCGGCCATCCTTTGAGCATTGCTACTAAAATCGAGATGCGACGAGAACGTTATTTACGTTTGTGCAGTTGCTTTTAGATTTTTTAATTTCCGTCTGATATATTAATCACTAATCTCTTCGTCATAACCAGAACTTCTCTTCGGCATGACACTAGCGCACGACAAATCACGAAGAGAAAGATTCATGTCCACCAGCAGAGCAATGAAACGCGAATGAGATCCGAACTGAATGAACGTTAAATTGTTTTAAAAATTAAAAAATAAAATTATGTGTTATTTATATATTTTAAACTACAGTTTTAGATTAGAAGATCGCTATGTAAAACTACAATTGTTCTTTAATTTGACAAAATATAATTATTTCCACATACTGTTCCAATAATGCATACAGACAATAAAGATGAAACAGTTTTACAAAACAGTTTCTACCTACATTGTAATGGAATAGGAATCTCCGGCTCTGCTTATATGTCACAGCGCAGATGTCGCGCTGACGCTGTTTTTCAGACGGCGGCTATGATATTTAGAACAACTAAAATATACTTTTATATCTAAATTAAAGAAAAGCTTATTTATAAAGTGAAACTCAGTAACACATGTAACATAAATATAGTAATATGAAAAAGCAGATTTCCACAATTTTTTAATCTTTCTACGAGGTACTAAGGAGCCACGGCATTGCTCTGTAAAAAGTAAATTTTAAAAATAATCTTTTAAAAATATTGATGTTGTGATCAATATGTTTGAGTGATGGTTTGTATTGATGAGTTGTAAATATGCACATTAATATTTTATAGTAATTATTGAAACGAAACGCGATGCCGTTTTAACTACATTGTATATTCTTATTTAAAAATAAAGCTACTTTTTTAACGGATATTTGGGCTTATTTTATATTTAATTTATATCAAGGCATTTCCCTTAGTCATCCTGTGATCACGCCTCCTGTTAAGGAGTCGAAACGTCAGAATTAAATAAAAAGTATGCGCAAATATCCGTCAAATAATTGTTTTATTGAGCGAAGCTCTCTTTTAGGCAACTCACAAATTTCGTTTGTCTCCCTCCTGCTACTTAGCGGTTTAACCGATTCGAACGAATTTTGGCATGAACATACATGATTATAACCTGACGGACATAGGCTATGTAAAAAAAATATAGACTTTACCATGGAGGAATAATCACCGAAAGAAAAATTCAAAAGCTGATCACAGCCAAACCGCTGAAACTACATTGATGAAATTTGGCGCCAAAACTCACATAGTGGTCATGACTAATGTGCAAGAAAAATTTTGAAATCGGACATACCATGGAGGAATAATCACCGAGAGAAAAATTCAAAAGCTGATCACAGCCAAACCGCTGAGACTACATTGATGAAATTTGGCGCCAAAACTCACATCGTGTTCGTGACTAATGTGCAAAAAAAGTTTTGAAATCGGACATACCATTGAGGAATAATCACCCTTCAAAAAATCTAATTGCTTCGCTCAGTATTTGCAAACAGCAGCATGTATTGCAGACCTAGTTTTAATGGTATACACTTGTTTTAATAATGACAAATCTTTAACGAGAGATTGTATCGGACGAGTATCTGCAAATAACCGGGTTACGTCAGAACCACCCGAGGCAGGTGTTGCCGGGCAAGCGGGGAACGGGAGGGGGTGATAAATGACTTCTTTTGTCTTTATTAGCGAAGGGTTAGCTTGGGGCGACTGTCCAACACGAATAGTTAGTTAGATGGGCTTTTATGGCGTGATAAACTAAATCTATGTTTAGGTTAAGTCAGGGCCTCAAGGCTGTCCATTTAACAGCGTGCTGTTACGAAATATTAGGTTATTTTTTCCTAATTTTTTATTATATATTATGTTTATTTTTGCTGACGCTTATCATCAGTAAAACGAGGAACAGATTAATAAATTTTAATGTCTTCTAGAATTTTATATTTGGTTCATTAGGGCCATCTTAAAAATGATCTCATTTCTATTAATCGTAAGGAGCTGAAATGGTATAATATATAATTCTAATAAAAATAATATTACTTTAATCACCTGTACGATACATATTTTGTTTTTCCTCATACTTCACTTTATCTCGAGGAACGTTTGGAATTCCTATTCCTTGCAACCCCTCATTATTTGGGCTCCACCTCTGATACCTGACCACCCATGATACAGTTTTACGCTAAATCTTTATCCGTACAGGCAGTCAGTTTTTCAAATGCACAATGCCTGTTGAAGTTGATTTTCAACTTCGAAATATCTACCTCTCTTCATTAAGTGAATTTTGACTAACCTAAAAGGTTTTTTTTATATTGTGTATAAGTATTGCGTATATAGTAAATATAAATATATGTAAAATACTTATGCTATTTAACCAAAGATCTCTGTCATAAATCGCTTTAAACGATAAGACCGCCCATTGTACATAGAAACACAATTTATAGCGCCTATATGTACCTAGTCCGGCCGTTAGTTCTGTTACAAATGAAAATGCACTTTTTTATGAAGTAATGTGATATTATTAAAACTTAAATGTACATATTTATAAAAGTCTCAGCAAAAATAAAAAAATATTATGTACCACCTTTGGCTTTTTCACAGGTCTTTAATCTGTCTGGCCACGAATCTACGGATTTACGCACTGTAATCCATGGCAAATTTCGCCACTGCTTGCTCCAGAGATTTTTTAAGAGACTTTATGTCGGCTTGTCGTTTAGAGCAGGCGATGTCATGACCATAATTTGTAGTCTAAAGCGTTGAAGTCTGGGCTAGATGAAGGCCTGTTTTCAGCTGTTATAAAGTCTGGAATGTTGGTTTCAAGCCAGGCTTGGGTAGTTTTTGCCTTGTGACCAGGTGCAGAATCCTGCTGAAAAGTCCACGGTACATTTCTAAAAAGTTTACTGCTGAGAGGTTTCTCAACACGCCACATACACTTTGGCTGATGTTTTAACTCCTTATTAAAAAAAAATGTAGATTTGTGACGCTTTGTTAAGACACGCCCCACCAAACCATCACTGACGCAGGATGATGACCACTTTGTGCCTTTCCGACCACTTGAGCAGCTTCTTTAGAACTGTGAGTGCACACTTTATCATTTTGCTTATTGTAGTGCTCTTCCATCATGAAAATTTTTACATCGGTAAAGAGGATATTTCTGTGCCTTTCACCTGCGTAGCGTGACAGAAGGCATTTTGATCGAACCACTCTCTTTCATTGTAAAGATGGGTTTAGGGCATATCCTGTATATCGACGATAAGCTTTAGGTCTTGTTTTATAAGACGCGACATAATCCTAGCGGGGATTCTTCATTTCCGGCGGTAAAAGCTTTTGCGTTTTCGATAAAAATATTTAAAAAGTTTTTATGTAACTTTATTTATGGCCAGATTAGTTATTTAAATACCAAACTCTTCATAGGATATTCTATCGTTAATTTATTGCTTGTCACCAAGTATGAAGTTTTACATAACTAATTAAGAATGGTGCATGTGACACCCTGTTTGCAGGAGAACCGCAGTTGATAATTTGGTATTATAATTATGTATCTATTATTGATAGAATAATATTAATATTTCTTACAATCACACTAATTAGCCTAGCCCAAAGTAAGCACTATAAAACTTGTGCTATGAATACTAGGGTAACGGATAGACATATATACACATTAATAAGCAATATTTATAGAAATACTACTCATTGCTGTATTATATGTGAGACCTAACCTATATCCTAAGTCGGAACGAATTCAGCAAAATAAAAAAATCATCAAATTCGGTTGAATAGTTTCGAAGTTAATTGCGGTCAAACATTGTAACATACATAATTATATAAATACCCATGACTCAGGTACAAATGCTCGTATTCATCACACAAACATCTGACCCCTTCTGGGACTCGAGCCCGGGACCGTCTAGCGAAAGGCAGGATCACTACCGTTCCATCAAATGGTTATCATCATTTGCAATAATAATAGTCTATATCTAAAAATGATATCAAACACCAACCCAAACTTTAATTTGCTTATTTTTAAATCTAAACAAAATATTTGAGCGGTTGTCATAAAATCTTAATTAGGATGTGAATTTTCATATCATAATTATGATTTTAAATATAAAATTACTTGAAAATTGATTCTAAATGAATATCATACGTTAAGTATATGTAAATGAAGATAGTTCATTTGATACCTTCTGACGGATATTTCTTACGGAGTGTTATGGAAAGATCTAAACTCGTTTATACCCGATTGCAAAAAGGGTTTTATTGTCTTTTTAATTGTAGTTACGATAGTTATAAACGTTAATTTGATAGCAGCCTTTTTTTCATATCACTTAAAATATAATTTTAATTTGTAGTAATTTTAAGTAGTGCTTTTATTTTATTTTTTACTTCAAAAAAATATATTTTTATATCCCTACTGTTATTATATGTGTTGCTATTTAATACGTTTTAATCGTTTAAACCAATGAAATATTTGTAATGCCGGCGTCATCAGACTAGTAGTTAAGACTAATGAGTTATATCCGTAGAGTTTATCAAAACATCGCACTAATGAAGCATCGATGACATAAAACATAGAACTATCTAAATTATCAGCGCACCGTGTTTGACATAACCAAAATCGAACGAATAACTTTCGAACTCAAGTAGAGTCCCCGTCTAAACTCTCTACCCTGATTAGTTCCACGAACCCTGTATGGTCGAGTGGGATCTATCAAATTAAGACTCAAGGACTTCTTTTCAACATTGGTGTGTCAAATACACAACACACCCCTTACTTAACACACAATAGACATGTTATACCAAAAAATATATGATTTACTATTGCGTAGTTTTGCATTTCCGGTCCAATATAAATATGAAGATTAAGAGAGAAAAAAGACAGTACTAGTTTTTTACTCCTGTAGTAGGTAGAGACTGTAATATAACGTAACTAAAATAAAACCACTATGCCTCCTATGCCATTACTGTCTGCAAATATTAAGATATACTTTGTGATTACCTGCCAGATTCTGCATCTTTAGATTCCGAAGTTAGATCAACATTAACATATATTCATAAAGACAGTATTTAGTAGAATGTATGTACATATTTAGTTTACCTGATGACGTAGGATGCTTTCTCGATCTATTCTTCAGTGTGTAAGTGTAAATATTAAATGAATTATTACAACCTGCGGAATACATTAGAGATATTTAGTATACACTTAAATCATGCCAATATCTAACTTTTAACATAAATTAATTTAAAAAAGAAACAACTCAAGCATATTAATAGCTAGGTAATGATAGTTTGAAGCATTTTTAACGATGGACCTAATATTTAGATTGAATATATAAAACAAGCTAAATAGATTTGCTTTTGCTTTGTATAATCTAAGTGCCTTACATTACTTATCTGGAGTAAGTAATGTAAGGCGTATCTCGTATAAGTGTAAGAAACGGAAAATAAAAGGATTTTTATTCCTCATAAAAGGTGTGTTCATGCAATGATATGTCACATAGAGACTTTTGAAAAAACACCCCTTTACAGCGTATTTATATCTTAGAAATCGTTCTTTTTGAATAAGTATATGAACAAAGTTTAAAAATTTAACAAAATGATATCCCAACAGATTTACATTAGACACATTCCCAAGAAGAACAAAATGCTTTAAAAAAACTGTTTAAGCTATTAGCATTACTAAACACTACCCTTAGGTATATCTACCAGAAATCTTTAAACTTTTCCGTACGTATTATATGTTTATTTATTTATTTATTTATTTGATTTGGTGCACGTACAGGTTACAGTCATTGCATTATCAGGGTGTCGTAACAAAATAATAGGACTAGACCATCACCCAATTACACATACACCCAACATGAGTTAACAAAGGTATTAAAAGCTACACAAAACTAGAATGAAACAAAAAACACACAACTAAATTGAAAGTGATAGACCAAGATAAATACAAAGATACAATAATAATCTTAATTTTAGAGGTCTTGGGATCCGGGCTTGAACAAATCTGTAATACTCCTTTTAAACAATCTAAAGTTAGCGTTGAATACGTCAGACGTGATATTCTTTCTTGCCAGCTCATTGTAGGTTCTGCACATTCTAACTATAGGATTATAGTAAGATGTGTTATTTTTCCAAACCTCAGACGCAAAAGTATTGGGATGTCGAGATCTGTGAAGAGTATTTATAGAAAGCAAGGGAGCAAAGCTGGTGCATCAATAGACGAATGCAGAATCTTGTGCAGATATAGTAAGTCATATCTCTTGCGCCGGGCCTGCAATGATACAACACCAAATTCTGACAATCTATCACTATAAGAGTTTAAGGTGCGACCGAGATTTAATTTACGAGAGAGATATTTTAAACATTTCCTTTGAACTCGTTCAATCCTATCGATGTGAACTCTGTAGAAGGGCGACCATATTGGACAACAGTATTCAAGGATACTTCTTGCCAGACTGAAGAAAAGACAAAGTATGCTATGTGGCTTTTTAAAATCTTTTGTCGATCTTATGATAAAGCCCAGCATTTTATTACTTCTGCTTACTATGCTATTGTAGTGTGAACGGAAATTTAATTCCTCGTCGAAGAACACACCCAAATCCCTCACAAGTGCTTTCCTAGTTAAAATGCTGTCCTGGATATAGTAGATACATGTTATTTTTTTTTTCCTCCTAGAAAATGATATAATGCAGCATTTATCCACATTAAGGCTCATTTTATTAAGCAAACACCAGTCTGTGATTGCAATAAGATTATTTTGGAGAGCCACACACTCCTTAACATCTGTAACACGGGTGAAGATCTTCAGGTCATCGGCGTAAAGAAGAGCAGGGCATGTCAACTGACCAACCAGATCATTGACAAAAACATTAAAAAGGAGAGGCCCCAGATGTGAACCTTGGGGAACTCCTGAGGTTAGAGCTACCGGACTAGAAGAATAGCCCTTGACAGTCACGAGTTGAGTCCTATTATCTAGGTATGATGTTATCCATCTCAGCAAGCTACCATGTATACCATAGTGAGAAAGCTTTAGACAAAGCAAACCATGATCAACGCGGTCGAATGCTTTGCTGAAATCTAAGTAAATGGAGTCGACCTGACCACCAGATGCAAAAGCACGGCATATATAGTTCTTATATTCTAAGAGGTTGCTAATTGTTGACCTTTTCTTGACAAAACCATGCTGCTTGGTAGAAAGAAACTTATCCAGATAACTATAAAGACAGTCATACACTAAGGACTCGAAAAGCTTAGCTATGCACGAGAGAATGCTAATAGGGCGGTAGTTAGAGCATAATGACTTATCCCCAGACTTATAGATCGGAATGATGTGAGCCATTTTCCAGCTGACAGGAAAAATTCCGGATTTGAGCGATTTATTAAATAACAATGTTAGAGGAATAGAGAGCTCATCTGAACAACGTTTAACAAACATGGGGGGCAGTTCGTCAGGACCCGCTCCCTTTCTCTCATCCAACTCTTTAATTTTACGTAATATGTCTTGTTGCGAAATAGTGAATTCATGAAGCGTAGAGTTATAAATATTAGGTATGTTCGGCAATACCACCGGCTCCGCGCAAGAAGAACTAATAAATACTGAACCAAAATATTCTGAAAAGAGTTCACAGATACCTTGACCGTCGGAAGAAACCTTATTTTTAAATGACATAGTCGCAGGTAGTACACCACTGCCTTTTTTACTATTTACGTATCGCCAGAACATCTTTGCACTTTCATCCAAAGAATCCTCGACTATTGATAAAAATGTTTTGTAACATGTTTCCATAAGAGATTTACTTCTTGTGCGAAGCAAAACAAAGGTATCGTAATCCCTGGGATTGCCAAACTTTTTAAAGCGTGCATGATATTTATTTTTTTCTTTAATGCACTTTTTTAAGCCCTGGCTATACCAGATAGGATATTTGCAAGAGGCATTTCTATACAATGGTGTGTGTTTGTCTATTATTTCGAAAATTTTATTGTAAAATTGAGCAACACAGTCATCGGTATTCAAAGCCGAAAAAATATCGCTCCAAACGACATTATTTAATTCTGATTTTAAACTGTCGTAACTGCACTTAAAAAAGTTATAACGTTTCTTATTTTTATGTTTTAAGGGCTTAGGAGGTTTCATATTAGGAATCCCCAAATAATATGCTAGGTGATTACCATCCACACGACATAAAGGATCTGCCTCGAGTACTTCGATATCGGGAACACTGGATAACACAAGATCAAGATAGCGGTTATTTTTATTAGGAATATTATTGAACTGTGCTAGGTCACAAGTACTAATTGTTTCAGAGAGAAGACACGCCCTGGCATCCCGAGGATCCATAGGCACAAGAGCACGAGTGCTACTTCCCGGTGACCAAGTAGACAAATATGCAACAGTTGATCCCCTGGATTATGCGAGAGAACAGTAAGCCAGATATCCTCAACACCGGATTCCCAAGATGCCTGACGGACAACATTGATATATTTTTTAACTGCGACAAGGATACCGCCTCCATCTTTTTTCAAAGAGCAAGAGCTATTTCGGTCCCTTCTAAAAACATTATTCCGGTCATCAATTGATTCGCTGTCATAGACGCTATCATCAAAATTTGTCTCTGTTAAACATACAATATCATAATTATTACACAACAAGTTCAAATATATATCCCTGGTTTTAGATCTAGCTCGACCTATATTTTGGTAAAATATGTTATACATTATTATCAACAATTTAATACTATATAAAGAGATCCAAAAAATAAAAAAGAAACGCAAAACAAAAGAAAAAAAAAACAAGCTTAACGTAGTTTTTTTAAAGAGTCCATATCTTTTATAAGAATAGCTCCATCCGAGTCATGTTTGCGAACATATATCTGCCCATATTTTATCCACACATATTAGGGGTTAAAGTATGAAATTGCCGATTTGTACTGAAAATCTATATTGTTTATTTTTTAAATTTTTAACAAATTTATTTAATCAAAATAGTTGCCATTATTATCTATACATTGCTGCCATCTAATGGGAAGGTCATTAATGCCTTTGCGATAGAATTCCGACGATCTAGACTGCACAAACTGTGTGAAAGCATTTTGTACTGCCTCCTGGGAAGAAAACTTCTTGTCACGTAGATAATTGTCCAAATCACGAAAAAAATGGTAGTCCGTTGGAGCAAGGTCTGGTGAATACGGAGGATGACGAATGGTTTCTAACTGCAGTTCCTGAAGGGTCAAAATGGTTTCTCGTGCTGTGTGAGGTCTCGCGTTGTCGTGGAGCAATAATGGTGAAGATCGATTCATGAGTCGGGGCTGTTTTACTGCTAGTTTTGTCAACATGGTTCGGAGTTCGGCACAATAGACATCTGCCGTTATTGCTTGACCAGATCGGAGAAAACTATAGTGAATAACACCATGCTGAGACCACCAAACAGTTACCATTACCTTTTTATTGGTAAGTTTTGCTTTAGGACACTGTTGTGGCATTTGACCTGGGGTCAGCCATTGCATTTTTCTTTTCCGGTTATCATAAAGAATCCACTTTTCATCACATGTTACAATTCGATCCAATATTCCTTCATTTCTGTACCGGTTCAACAAGGCAACACAAGTTTCAACACGCGTTTCTTTCTGCAGATCAGTCAAATCATGAGGCACCCATTTTTCGTATTTTTTTATTTTATTGATTTGACGCAAGTGAGTCAATATTGTGGGTAAGGTAACGTTAAACCATGCCGCTAATTCCTGGGTACTTTGACTAGGATCGGCTTCCACTATCTCTCTTAATTCATCGTTATTTACCTGTGTGGGCGGTCTTCCTCGTGGCTCGTTCTTTAAGTCGAAATTTCCATCACGAAAGCGTTTAAACCAAAATCGCACGGTGCGTTCATTAGTAGACCCCTCTCCAAACGCAGCATTGATATTGCGGGCTGTTTCTGCCGCGTTAGTTCCGCGTCGGAACTCGTATTCAAAAATAACTCGAATTTTCGCAGTATCCATCTTTCTTGTCTAAATTGAATAACAAAAACAATTGAAAGTCGATATTCAAATGTTTTACATTTTTTAAAAAAAGAACATCATAGAAACCATTTAAAAAAAGTTTCATTCGAAAACCTCAAACCATGAAGATTCTATGTCAATTCAAAGAACCTATTGCAATAAAACGGCAATTTCATACTTTAACCCCTATTATTTAATATTAAGCTCTTTAGCTAGTTTTCTGGTTGCTGTGTGTAACGACTTCTGTTCCGGAGACAGGTGCTCCGTAATAAAAATTCTACATGGTTCACCCGTGACGTTCAGGTCCGAGGAGAGCAAACCGCTGCCACGGTGTGCTTTATTGTAACGATGAGCTGCTGAAAGCACCAGATCTCGTATGCGGGGTGTCGACAAGGTTATTACGATATTTCGCGGTCTTTTAGAAGAAGCGTTAAGTTTAGCAACTCTACGGCAAGCGCTAATGTGTCCATCCTCCACTGGAGCTTTTATTGTTTCGCAAAGATTTTTGAATATTGACAAAACATTTTCGTTTCTGTGTTCCGGCACAGCCTGCATCTCTATGTTACAGCTACGAGACAGTTTTTCAATTCCGACCAGCTTTGTAGCCAATCCTGCAAGTTCCGACTTTAGGCGGGTATTTTCATTCTCAAGCTGTTTAACTCTACCGACAGCTCCATCGACATCCAATCGCAGCGTAGATTGCTCCGCGCACATAAAGTCCGTGGTAGCACTAAAATCGTTCTTGACAGTTTGTAAGGCTGTTTCAATTTCGCTCTTGACCATATCCTTGATATCCTCCCTAATAGCCACACGAAAGGATTTCATAAAGTCTGATAACGATGCGTTGAGTTTTTGCTCTAGTAGAACGCTTATCTTGTCCATCGTGACTTCGTGTTGTGTAGCTAAGGATGTGCCCGAACCACTAGGGACAGCCTGGGGAGTAGGGGGAGATGAGTTTGCTGTGCTGCGATCGGAATTATCGCAAGACATGTCCAGAGGGTCTTCGGACGGTGGAAACAAACTGTTATGGCGCACCGGCGTGCTATCATTAGTTCTAGTACGACGAGTGATGTTACTGCATGTTGGACATATCCACTTAGACATGTGATCTTTCGAAAAGGCAAGAAACTGTTTCCTCTCTAAGTTGAGACACTGATAGTGAAATCGAGCCACACATAGTTGACACTTAAGGAACTCCTTGCTGTTAATATGTTTGTTGCATGCGTTGCAATTCATAATTAAGATCTTTTCTGCACTCAATTGTTTGATTAATAAATTGTTTAAAGTTAATCTATTTGTGCCGCAGATTGCTGTTACGGTTCAATATATCAAACAAAAATCAAGCAACTCTGATGATATCTATTGAAAAAATAAATTAAAAAAAAACAGACAATATATCTTCAAGGGTTCGAGAACAACACCAAAAAAAAAAGAAAAACAAAAAAAAAACTAATTGTCTTCTGGGTTACGAACTTATCCCCACGACGTAATGAGCGAGCACAAACCGCATATGTATCTTCTCCGCCAAACGTGCGCTTACATATGATGTCAAATTAAGACATAAGATACGGCGCGGGAGCATTCAACACAGAAGCCAAGTGATTAGGGTCCAAAGTTCAATTTTTAGAACGTGAGACAATATACGGCGACCGTCCTCTTAACATAATATTGTTATGAAATTTCTTTTAAACTAAATACACTAAAAGTCCACCTCACTGTAATATTATCGTCACAAATCACCGGTTCCGACAATTAGTATAATATATTGTTTTAAACTTTCATGGTCACTAACCAAAAAAAAAAAAATAACTTATATTACTATAAATTAGTATAATGCTTCACTAACTTTTTGCTTATTTATTTCACTCCATCCACACGTCGTCCGGCACTTTTTTTATTGTTTTCTTTATAATTCACAATCCCCAAGTCAATTGGTAGCAGGATAACGATGTCACTGATTGGGCTCGTGCTTATTTGTAAATATTTATCGTTTTTACTCAAGACTAACACTTATAAAAAATTTATGCAATATTAATCTACGGAGATGTTGTTAACTGTGCAGCGCCTACCCTGCGATCTGTGATGTATACGTATAGGTCCCGCGCGAATGGTTTGTAGAAAACATATTTATTTTAACGGATTCTACAATTGGGAGAGCATTGGACCGGATTTCCAAAGGTTGCAAGTTCGTTTCCCGCCTGCAAATTCACTTGTAAGCCGAGTCGATTATTTCCAGTATTTTTCTATTAAAATAATTTATCTTATAAGATAGCATAGAAAAAATGCAAATATAAAAGAAAACACATGCAAATATAAAAGAAAACACATTTTCTTCATTAAATGATTTTTTGAAACAAAAAACAAGAAATGAAAATAAATAACTAGGTAAACTTAGATATTTAACTATTTTTTACTTAAAACAAATATATGTATGTGTGCTGTTATTTTATTCTCGTGACGTGACAAGCTCTACATGCACTAGTCCTACCTACTTAAGAAAAATAAATCATTTGAATTTTCATAAGAAGTAACTAGGTAACTAGGTTTATTATAATAATAATACAAATAATAAAATAATAATAATAACAATAAGACTTTATTTGCTAAAAACATGGTAAACATGGTAGGTGCGTTTTTAAAGAGCTCATGTTTTGCTTTTGATATAAAGCATGCAAATACAATGTTGTTCTATGATTCATATAATTATTAGTGAATCATTCATATCCATATTTATAATAATAAAATCAAGTTAATTAATAAAGCATATTATCTAATTATGTCTTAATGCCTGAAGTGTTAAATTATATTCTAACGTCAAGTAACTCTTTTATGTCATAAAATTATTTTTCAATAAGCCAATGCATTAATTTCTTTCTAAATAAGTTAAGGTTTTGTTCTTTAATTTCTTTTGGTATTTGTCTTCAAATACTTGACTGAATGCGATATTTCCTTTTCCTATTTGGGTTTCTTACCGAGACGCATAATTTATTTTTATTGAAGACCTCCGTGGTTGAGTAGCTTGCATACTGGTTCACATGGTAACGTCACGCCATTCCGGGTTCGGTCCCCGACCGGTTCAATATAGGAAACTTTACTATATTTTTGGTGCCGTCATTCTTTCTAAATTCCATAACACAAGTGCTTTAAATATTTGAGTTCAGATCAATGTATATGATATTGTCTTATATTCATTTTAGTAATATTAGTAATTAGGTCGTACGATTCGTAAGTCGATTATATACAAAACAGCACTATAGTAAAAACTGAAATAATGAATTTACATTCACTCACTATTACTTAAAACTTTATATTTATAAATTTGATACAATTTATAATATAAATATAATTTAAAGGGGCAATGTGTCGGTTATACACCGGGTGTCGGGTTATACACCTTTTTTACAGTAAAAGTAAGGCTAGAGACTAACCCTAAATCGAAACCCTATTAATGTGGAATCAATATAATGGTTGCAAGATATCATCATTTATTATTAAAAAAGCAAAAATACTCTCCGATAGCATTCCGATAGTCAACAATTGATGCGTTGTGTAAGGTCAGTGTAGTCAACATTTGTGATAATTCGTTAGATATTCACTTTACAAATCGTTTTTAAAAACACCCAAAATAAACGATAAAATATAGAGAAATACATTGTTGTTGCATAGACCGATGACTCACTTAGGTGTAAAAAATAATTCTGATTTCATCTGCATACACAACGTGGTGTAGGCTCGTATGCAAGCGAGCGACTGCACTCTCGCAAAGCACTATGCACCGCTTGGTCCGGAGTGCATCGCGTGAATGCACCCGCACCACTTCTGCTCTATGCAGTCCTGGTACCGTGGCCGCGCCTGCTGCCTCGCTGTGCCGGCCACTTGGCAACTGTCAGACAAACAGCCATGGCACACATTTATATCAACTGACCACTCCGTTCGGAATGATCAGATAAGTAATAACTGTGATAGTTTTAAGGGAATTAACAATACCAATAAGTATATTGTTTGGCTCTCTCAACCTAACAAAATAATGGTTTAATTCATTTCCATAATTTATTTCACCAATTGTTCAATTTTACATAAAATTTACACAAATGTATAGAAAAAACATAAAAATCATTAGTGGATTATGATGGTAAAAACTTCACGGATAAATAGTTTTACTAGTTTAAGGGGTATGATGAAAAAAAAATAGTTCATCCTCGTGGATGAACCCAAGATAAAAAATAAACTATTACATAACACATGTTTGCCCTATTTTTTTAATCTTTCCCTAATGTTTGTGTTAAGTTGAAACAAAAATTTTTCAATTTGCCACAAAAAATTACGAAAAAAAATGCTCACAGAAATTTTTACTTACGTATTTTTACAAAATTGGTCAACATTCAAACAAATTTGTCTTCTTGTATTTGCGTCTGCCCACAATTGGTATAATATATTGAAGAACCTTTAAACAATTTTTTTTTTTACAATATACTACGCAGTATGGATATTACTTTCCTTTACCTTCCTTAATATAAAAAGGAAATGAAAACTAACAGTCAGTACTCATTAAGCCGTTTTCAACATAAACAAACAATATTACAAATTGCAAACGTTATCGTTGTTGAGAATATCACTGATTAAAAAAAGTTTTTTGTATTCACGCGTCACAAATTATTTGCAATGCTAAGTTATGAAGAAAATATTAAAACACAAACCAGGTCAAAAACTAAACGCATGATTTATGGTTTATAATATTCACGATATCTATCTACTTAAAAATCATTGAACAACAAAAAATTAGATATTTAATTAAACGGGAATAATGTTAATAATAATAATAATAATAATGTTAATAATGTTAATTAATAATGTTAATGAACATCAGAAAAATGTTAATTGATCCTGTTCTCCACCAAGTTTTGGACTTTGATGTCTATCGATAACCTTCTTTGGTTTCTAAAGTTCCAGTAAGTGGGCAACACCGTTTCCATAGCGACACCCACGCGTGCGCAGTTCTCCGCCTACTCAAGACGGGAAGAACGATTTTACCCGTCGCTTAGCAATGTTACACCCTTACCGACTTATGACTCCCTAGTAACAGCAGATTGTAAGCTTTCAGGAAGGGAAATAGTGCGCAGTCCGTGGCGCATATTTGCCATTCTTAAGAAATACCGTCCTTCATCCATACCGTCGACAATGTAGGCTCTGCAAGCCCTTTCCATCTACTTCGATATATGCTGCCCTAATACTTCTTTGATCTAATTACGCATATCATTATGCGACTTCGTTATAGAAATGGAGGATTTTTTTTTACTTTTTATATTGAAATATATTTTTTTATACTTCATTAAGACATTAAAGTATTTGTTGACTTACTTTTAACTAGTATGGTAAAAAAAACGAATAATATTAGTAAGAGCCATTAATTAAAATTTATTTATTTAAAAATAACAAACAATAAAAAATCATGTTAAGTTTGTGGTCCCTATAAACGAATCGCAAAAAAACTGTGCTAACTCGCGCAAGCGCTCTGTCAGAATTGACTAACTTAGATCCCGCCCCGAAATGCATCCCCTGCCGTGCTGTTCCCTTACACCTGTCTGGAAGCAATATACCGTGCCCTATAGCTTCGAATCCGTATTAATGGGATATCGATTTCTGGTCAAGTGAGCTTCTCGGCATCCATGGTGCCTTGGTATTTTCCGAACGGTTCGACATTATCGGCAATCGCCGATACATTTTTCCAATACGGTTTGTGATATCGACAAGTGAGTCAGTCATGGAGGACATCCTTAATAAAAAAAAATATTAATCCTTTTATAAATTTAGTCAGCTCTAGATCAATTCTAAGTTTATGTAAAAAAATATATCTTTTATTTTATTTTATAAGTAAATTAATTAAAGCTTTATCAACCAAGCTTTCCTACTTTCATCAGGAAAAGAGACTGTGACTTCCTTCCGGATATTGATTCGAGAGCTGAAACAACCACTGCGAATTTATGTTACCCTAGCAATTGGTGAAAGAGTTTCCGGTTTATTTCCGGTAACCGGAAGGACCTTCTGAGATTTTCTTCTTTGTTTGTTCCTTATGCCTGCTTTCTTTTAATAAATAAAACAAGAAAGTTACTTTAGTCAGGGGCCATTGACCCTAATTTGTATTGCCCAATAATCCTTTGTTGTTTGCAAACTTTTTAAAATGCATACCTACGGCCGAATGGTTAGTACGGTATAACCGGGTGGCGCGCCGGTTGGTGATCGCAACCGGGCAACGCTGCGCCGCCTCTCCGTTGCCGGGAGGCGGATCCGCAGCAACACTACGTATGGAGATACCAGGCCAGCATAACATGCCAGGAGAGTCGCGGCCGGCTGACTGAGATACGAAGATCCGCCCCCCTATTTACGTAAATGTATATATTATGTTGTATTCATGTTGGACTACACGGGAAGATATATTAAAGCTTTTCGCATTTTCTATTGAGCAATAGGTCCGTAGATCTAAATTTAACTATTACTGTTTCGACCAACTAAACATGATTACGCAATCAGAATATTTTAGTAACAAAAAACGGACGTATTGAATAAGTTTGTCTTAAATTTAATAGAATCAAAGAATATTTAATTTTTTTACTGAATCGCTAAACGAAAAAACTACTTTGTAAAAACTTTGCTGAATTTGTTTGGTCACATTTTATTTGATTTTAATGAAAACAGAGAAATTTCTAATGTTAAAATTTTCGTTTATTTTTTGATTATCTCTTTGTAAAATGTAAAAAGTAAAAGTAAAAATTCTACACTGAGTGTAAAAATGAAAGAAAAGGGGGACAAATCTATTAAAACACAATCTTAGAACTTCATTTCTGAAAATTTAAAAACATTTTATATATATTTTTTGATTACGTTAAAACAAATTAATACCGTTTTTTTTTCAAAAAAATGTTTCAAGGATATTTTGGTTACTTGAATATCGTTGCATCAAATTCATTTTTCATATCACTGTCATATTATCGCGAAAACCTATTAAACGAGAAAAAGCCGGTTCACATTTAATATGACAAAAAGTGAATTAATGACAGTAAAATCATAAAAGTAAGAATAACTTAAAACATACTTTGGTTTAGATATGTTATCTTACTGTTGAACTAGGGCAGCGACATGATTACAAATTTTGTTTTTTAATCATACAATCATTTTTATTTTAGAATGAATCTAATCGCCAAAATAGACAAGAGTTACGTATTTTTAATGTACAAGGACTTAACTTTTCTGAAATAAAATTAAAAAAAGACAATTTTGCTAACTGAAACTGATGTGATAAAATTGTAGATAAAAAAACACGATTCTAAGATTATTTCGATGACATACACAAAATATGAAAAAAGAAATACGATAAGGTGAATTTGTTGATAGATGAATGTAGGTACGAATATCGATATCATGTCATAGAAAAAATATATTGACAAAATTCAATTCAGGCCTTTCAGATAGGCGTGGGTTCGAATTCCATCTGAGCACATTTTTAAGTCATACCTACATATGTCCTATATTAAGTTTACTAATTTTATATTTATTACAAATAAATTCCAACTAAAAATCCCTATTAACAATTATTAGTTATAAGTTAGTAGTAGAAAAGAGACTGGCGAACATCTATGTGTATTCAGACCTCTATTTAAAATGCACGTTTACAGGAGAAATCAAATGATATTTGAAGAACTACGTTAGGCTAACAAACAAGTTAATTTTTTTACTTTTTTTGGTTGAGGTTACACAGATATGTTATCATAAATAACCTCAAAATATTGAGTTAGTTAACAAAAGTGTTAATAGGTCCCTGCCAATTAAAATTATGAGATAAATTAATAGGTACAAACAGCAACACTCTTAACTGCCCCTTCAAGACCCAACAGACAGAAAGGTAGAAAGAGATGAAATTATTTTTCCCATGACAACTTCATAACAAAAACTAAAGTTTTTATGACATAATATCTTTGTGTGTGTGGTGTGTGTCTCTTGGCGCCAGAGAACTGTCACTGCTTGACGCAGAGTCTTGACATGCCTGATGACGTGCTTTCAGTTGTTGCCGCTCTTCCAAAACATAGAGCAACGGCAACGTCGCATGCTTTTGAATGAAATAATGATAAAATTTAATTTTACTTATCCTGCATCCATAGACTTAGAAAGGTATAGATGCAGCAAGCAAATAATAATAAAGATTTCTTACACTTGCATTATGACAATTTATTATTAATATTATACTACTCAAATAAAACACGAACAAATCGAAATAGCGCATAATTATTGTGATTTTTTATTACACAAACATTTGTCCTTACCGGGACTCTAACTCAAAATCTTTTCTGATTATAATTAGTAGGATAATTGCCAAACTCGACCTCATTATGTTTTTTGTCCTTAGCTCTTATTCCACCACGCATATGGCTTCCTCCGTTCCCAAAACTTTATCATTTTTGTTATTTAAAATATGAAGTAATAATTTTATAGACATGCGGTAATTTATTCAATTCTACTCGAATTTTATATCTGTGACAGCGTGTCTTTTTCTGTTCAAAAACCTCGTTGTTCGAAATCGCAAAGATTAGAATGGTTTTAAGGTTCAAATGTGTCTTGCTTTTAAATTTCAGGTTAACAAAAGTGAAGAAAGTAAAAATTGCAATTTTTGTAGTGCAATATGAAATAATATTTTATTAAATATACCTATTCTTTTGCTATAATGTTAGAGCGCAAAGCGCGTAAATGATTTGTTCGCCAGTCTGTCTAAAAGTAAAATAAAAAACCAACACTTTTTTGTAGAAATATATAATTATTAACTTTAAAAACCTTACTTACACAAAAGCACAAAGAAGATAGAATCGCCTTTTATCTTCAATATTATAATTTTGATTGGCCGGATAATATCGTTGTCCTGGTAATTTTAAAAACCAATACGCTTTTCAGTAAAAATATATTATTACCACTTCATAACAATGTTCAAACATTATTATGAAGAACCAACCGTTTGTGCGTTCTGCCTTTTAAAAATCGCTATCATACGAAGATAACTGGCACCAAAAGTAATAAAAAACTGATGTTGTGTAAGTGACAATTTTCGGGCTGGTACGAGGGCGGCACTGAAAATTTTGGGAATCAAGGAAGTGACACAACATTACTATTTAAAAATGTATTTATTGCTTTTCGAAGTATTCTCCGCGAAATTTGACACATTTTTCCATACGATGGAACCAATCATTGAAGCAACCATTCCATTCGGAAGTTGGAGTCTCCAAAATGGCTGTTTTGTAGGCGTCCACAGCTTCTTCAGTTGATGAAAATCTCTGACCACGCAATTTATTCTTTATTTTAGGGTAAGTATAGTAATCATTACGGCTTAGGCCGGGGCTGTACGGCAGATGGTCTAATAATTCTATGTTCTCTTGCTCCAAAAACTCTTTTGTTCTGTGCGCGGTGCGAGAACTCGCATTGTCGTGATGGAGGATGATGCGGCGGTTGCAGTTCTCTTTACGGAGTTCAGAAAAGACCTGTGGCAAACAATTGCTAGCATACCATTCTGCATTAACCGTTCTTTGTCCCTCAAGAAGAATAGTCACAACATGCCCGGTTTTGGAGACAAACGTGATCACAATTTTTTGGAACACTCCGTGAACGAACAATTTTTGTTGGCTTAACAAAAATTGTTCGTTCACGTAAACTCGTGACTGGTTTTTTGTTTCGGGTTCGTACGCGTATATCCAGTATTCGTCACCTGATATGATGTTGTATACAGCATTTGAGGATCCTTCGTGGAATCTTTCGAGTGTTCTGACGCACCAAGTAACGCGAGCCGCTTTTTGGTCTTCACAGAGCGAATGCGGTATCCATCACGAAAACAACTTTTTTACACCTAATTGTTTATGCAAGATTATTTGTATTTGACTCATGCCAATGTCTAAAGTTGCCTGAATTTCGCGGTATGTCACATGTCGATCTTCCACAATCAGCTTACGCACAGCATCAAGGTTTTCTTGGGGGACTGTAGTTTTTGGACGACCTTGACGGGGAACATCACTGAGCTTGACACGTCCACGTTAAAATTCAGCAAACCAGCGATAAATTGTGGTTTTGGATGGGGCTTCATCACCAAATGCAGAAAGCGTCCGATCAATACACTGTTTTTGTGTTAAACCACGTCAAAAGTTATAATAAATCATCGCTCTTGATTTTTCTCGAGTCAATTCCATTTTCTCAACGACTAAGTTTGACAAGACCTTGTGACAAGACCGAGAATCTTTTTTTTAAATAAATAAATGGTATTTGATTTTTGAAACCAAGGAGTTTTCAATTAAAAAGATTTTAATATGACAGGAACAGTGGAAAAAAAATGGTTGCCTGTAAAGTCGGTTTTACGGGCGAAGATTTTACGTGACAACGTCTTTTTCTCGGTAGAATATTTATTGATATGAATATAATTAAATTGCACAATAGGAACAAGGAATTGAATGAAAATAAGAATTGCACAAATTTTAACTATAGAAATATATTTTGTTTACTAAAACATTGTACATGTAAACTTAAACTTAACTAATTCCTATTTGAGTGATTTTGTTGAGGATAAAAAAAACTATAAATCATTATGTAACAGGATGTTTAAATATAAATGCCTGTAATATATTTCGAAAATTAATAAATGAATAATTTGGGTTATATAGGAAATATATCTACTACTATTAAATATTTATATTATAAGTGATTTATACATTAATGATTTAAATGGAACAATCTTGGATGGTTATCAAAATTTATCGATATAAACAATTTTTTTGTATTATATATATCATAAAGAGTTTACAATTTCATATATATACTTATAATATTAAAAATCAATAAACTTTTAAATATTGAGAAAACATTCGGCGGGCCTCTCTCTCGTTCGGTGACTCATCGTAACGTTACCGAGCGTTACACTTTTTCATAAGTGACTCCCAGCCGCAACCAATTTATAAGACGTTGTCACGTCAATATTCCATTCCCGATACTTTTAGTGCAGCCCTCGTATGTGATGGTGTGGGCCACCTTCATTTTGCCTACGCCGCACTGTCTGCATTGATATCTAGCGACCGGAAAAATTTGACAATGATTGGTCTGACATTACATTACTACTTATTATTGAATTGAAACAATCCCACCTTATTGATGCGAAACTCATTAGGGTCTTAGAAAAAAGTATTAGCTTCAGTTATTATGGTTCATTTCAAAACTTTGTAACGTTACACACACATCTACAATAACAATGACATTTATGAAGACGCCATACATCTATTCTCACTTTCTTTCAAAAAGTTGGTAGTCACGTGACAGGGGCAGTTAAGGTTGTTGCTGTTTGTACATAAATCTGATTATTTCAAAACGATTTAAAAATATATTTAGTTGGTTAGGAAAATAAAAAAAACTTCTCAATATCTTATCTATATCTATATACTCAGAGGGTTACGATAAGTATTAATACTCTATTTTGTGACGACTGATTGCATTTGTCAGTGTCATACAAACACCACCGTCACGTCATTTTCGTGGTATTTTTTATTGTTTAATGACACTGTTACCAACTGAGACTTCAAACTTATTTATCCCATCTGAAATATGGAATATATATAGTGAGTGATCATAATGTATAATCTAAGATCACAGTGGTTTGTGTGTTTGTTTGTCCGCTCTTTTTACATTGTATCTGCTTTACCATAGCAACGCGTTTTCGAAAAAATATTTAATAATAGAAAAATATTAAAGAATTTTATCCACCCGTGCGAAGCCAGGACGGTCCGCTAGTATTGTATAATATATTAATAATAATAAAATATAGTCATAATGATTAGGATAGCAAAGGCAAATCTGCAGAAGCATTATAATTCTAAGACATTTAAAATACGAGCAAAGAACATTCTGTGATCCCAAAAGTTTTGATATCACATCATTTGCTTAACGTATTAAGTAAATAAAAATGTAAAATGCTTGGCTTTAGTCATTTCTGCGTTATTGAAACAAAGCGTCTTTTTCAGTCTATTATTTGCGATTTGAAAATAAATTATATTTTTATGCCGGACTTTCAAAATTATGCTTTTTATAAATTTAACATATATTATTTTTAATGTTTCCGATAGTGAACGTCTTTGCAAAGTATAGGGCGATTTTTACCTGTCTTCTTTCAACTTATTTCCTCACTGCCTTCCAGTAGGTGATACAAAACAATGACAGGAAATTTAAATGCGATTATTGGATTTACTTCTTGACTTCTCGAGATACTTTCTGACTGACTGCTTGGACGGCAACTATGTATTCGTGGAGTCATTGTACAATCGTCATTAGTCAATACCGTGGACATTTGATTGTGCACTACATGAATATAAATGAAATATTTACCCAACAACAAAATATCAAGCACTTCTCATTTTTTCATTATTTGCTCCACTTAACTCATGGTTACGCAGTGTACATACACTGGTATACCTCTGTGGTGACACCACTGTAGAGATTGTGTGTTGATTATTATCGGTAAACACAGTGGAGTATTATATAAATTGAATATTTTTTGTTCTGATTCACATTTTTTTATATCTATTACGTATTTTAATTTACTTTCCCTTATTTATTTGTCTTTTTTTAAATACTAAATAGGCAGGTGCTTGACCTAATACTAAATATTTACTATTAGTCGAAGACTAGTTCACATGTAGTAAATTTCTTTCTTCTCAGTTCAACAAATTTATGGTCTCAGTGATAGCCAAAGGCGTGTTTGACTTTTAATTTTGGAAATATATGTAAATGGGGTTTACAATTAATTGCGTGGACTGCGTGTTAAAGTTTCAATTTTAAACTTTATATCTGAATAAAAATTATATTAAGCTATCAAAAGTGTGTTGTGCTGTTTAATATGGTGTTGGATATTGCTCATAATTTATTTTATACTGAATCCTGATGTTTCGACTCCTTTACAGGAGCCGGGATCACAGAATGACAAAGGCAATGTTCTTCATATACTTTCTACTACCTTTAGAATATTTTAATCAGGCACGTTCCTGACTGTTAAAATCTTTATATTAATAATTTGCCTTACACGGCCATACCTACCAATATCTCGAACGGTGGCCACTCTATTTATGCCAATATCTTAAATTTTGTTGCCAGTACCTAAAATTATTCCAAATATAGCATTTCCTTTGAGAAGTTGAGGCTAAACGGTTCAAAGTTTTATTCAAAATCGATACTATTAAATTTAATGTATTTAACATTTTCATAAATGCCGCATTTGTTAAATTTTTTATGTTATTTAGATATTGTCTGATATAAACTGTACTGTTATTTTGTCTTAATTGTGCTTGCACGTGATGTTAAATTAGGTGTCGAATATTCATCGTTGGGCTAGTGTTGAGAGTGGCAGTGTCATCATTTTACTTTTATTTTGCATTAATTGTTATTATACGAAAAACACCTGTATATAGTGAAGTGCAATAGTCAGTTAGTGTCATAATCGTGCGCAAGTAAGGCATTGAGTCATTAGCTACGAAAGTGTGAGAGCAATAAGTTTACTGTTACCTCTCTTTCTGGCGTCGCATCTATCGGTCGTTACAGCGGGGATACCTCATACCTCACCGCCAGGCTAAAAGACAACAACTTATTTTTTAACTCCCTCGCACTCAGTTAACGTAACGGGCTACGCACACGCACAATGTCCTTGCAACACACACCTCCGAATAAGTTCTCCTCGGACACCAACATACCTACGTCACTGGACGGAGAGAGTGCCGCTTGGTCAAATGCCCGTAAACGCAAACAACCAGATGATAGACAAATAGACGATTGGGTATGTCTCGAACAAAAATTCAACAAACAACTATTAATTTGGGATGCAAAAATCACCGATAGCATTGCGTCAGCAGTTAGTTCGGCCCTCTCCACTGAGATGTCAAAAATTTCAGACGCTTTGGGTCAAATTAATACTAACATGATGAAGCTTAATGCCGACAATGTCAACATCACAAAATCTTTACATGAAACCAATACTCGTCTCGGCGAACTGGAGAAATCGCTAAATTTCTCATCTGAGCGCCAGGATTTATTTGACAACCGCCTGAAAGAGATTGAAGAGAAGATGACATCCTGTTCGGCTTTAGAGTCACAAATCCACTCGCTAGAACAAAAAATTTCGTCGCTAGAACAAAATGCCAGGCAATGTAATATTGAAATATGTAATATGCCCGAACGACGAGGTGAAAATCTCGTAAATATCGTTGAATGCTTGGGTGACGTAATCGCATGTCCTATTCGTGCCTCAGATATTGTCTCAACTCATCGCGTACCGCACGCCGACCCTAACAATAAACGCCCGAAGAATGTAATTGTCAAGCTTACCAACAGAATGCTACGTGATAATGTTATCGCCGCCTTCCGTTCTACTAAAGGGTTGGACTCAACTAAACTTTCCATAAGCGGATCGCCGGCTAAAATTTATGTCAATGAACATTTGACAATTAACAACAAACTTTTATTTCGCCAGTGCAGGGAAACAGCTAAAAAACAAGCATATAAATACGTGTGGGTCAAACACGGTACTATCCTGGCTCGCAAATCGGACACCTCCCCAGTTATTGCCATCCGAAGCGCGGCGGAAATCGCGAGGATTAAGTGATGTTCGTAGCTATCTTTTTGCTTCTAACTATCAAGGTGTTATTATGAGATCGGACACCGCGCAGCGTTTGTTTTTGTTTTGCTACCTATCGTATAAGCAAGTAAGCACTACTCTCTGTTGGTATGACTATGACTTAAGCAAATATTTAATTAATTTACCTTTTTTTAATGTATGGGCTGTGGCAAACCCTATGTTCGTGTTAATCAGTTTACTTGTACATTTATTAATTAGACAGATATTTATATTTAGTCGATTATGTTGTCAATATATTATTTTTTCCTATAAAGCACACTTGCATATAAGGTCAGTGAAACCTATGATAACCTTATTATTTAATTGTTATGGTTTAATTAAAGATTTTCACTTACATGAATTATATTCCAAATGGGCACACAAGTATTTATTCTCCTTAAACGGTTTCAAGTACTCATTTAATAAAAATAAATTACGAGTAGTATATTCGTTGTTTGTCGTGTTTGACGGCTTTTTTTCCGTATATCATGAATCCCCAAACTTTTATAACAATAACATATTTATTTTATTTTATTTTGCTTCATGGATAATACCAAAATAACAGTTTTTTATCAAAACTGCCGAGGCTTAAGAACAAAATTGCATACATTATACATAAATATTTTAAGTAATCACTATGATATAATTATTTTGACAGAAACTTGGTTACATGGGGAAATATCGGATACTGAGTTCATAGATACACGATATCGAGTATTTCGATGTGACAGAGACCGTGCTAGCAGCGGTAGGCGGGACGGCGGCGGGGTGCTGGTGGCGGTGCGCCGCGAGTTGCCTGCGGCGCCCTTAACCCGCACCGCCGTTGCCGCTCCGCACTTGCCGCTTGTTGATCACGTACTTTTAGAGCTGCGTTCACGTAATTATTGTTGCGTAATTAGTGCCGCATATATTCCTCCTAATACAAGTTCGGAAATATACATATCACATTTTAATTTTCTTTCCCAATTACTAGAATGTTCAAGATTTAATATAAATGAATTCATGATTGTTGGCGATTACAACCTACCGACACTAGAATGGCGCGAAACCAGCGCACATTATTTGGACCCTGTTATGTCTAGTTCTTACTGCTTACCTAACAAACATCTCATACATTTAATGTCTTTTTTAAACGGCTATCAAATTAATAAATTCAAAAACTCAAAAAACAAGATATTAGACCTATTTATCACGAATGTTGGTGATTCTACTACGAATATTGCCTCACCCTTGGTGCATCCAGATGAAAACCATCCCCCTTTCTATGGCTTAATTCCAATAAATAATCTTGTTAATAATATACATTTTACTAAAAAACCGAGTATACAATTTAATTTTAATAAGGCCAATTATGACACAATAAATAGCGAAATCTCGAGTATTGATTGGGATTGCTTACTCTCGAACTGTGACTCTGAAAATTCAGTTTCACTTTTTTACGAAAAAATTTATAAAATAATAAAAAAACATATACCCACTAAATTAATAAAATCATCAAAGTTTCCCGTTTGGTTTACGCCAGCTCTGATACATATCTTTAAAAACAAAAATAAATCGTGGATAAAATGGAAAAAATATAAAAATTTATCTGACTACGAGACTTTTTCTATATACAGAACTAGATTTAAAAAGGAGTCACATAAATGCTATAATAATTACATTAAATCAGTTGAGAGTAATATTCAAGATAATATTAAACACTTCTGGCGATATTTAAAGAACAGAAAAATGACTGGTGATATCCCTGATAAAGTGACGTATGGTGATCTGGTCGCGGATGGTCCAAGCGAAGTATGTCATCTTTTCTCCTCGTTTTTTCAATCGGTCTTTCAACCATCAGATGTAACTAATACCAATGATGCAAGTGAAAGTCATGATAATAACCACACATCAAATCTAATTATTAGTGATGTATTCATTACAAAAGAAAGCCTATTGAAAGAACTACGCACATTGGACATCTCAAAGGGCCCAGGAGTAGACAACTTGCCACCAATTTTTCTCAGGCTCACTGCCATGACTATCTACCGGCCAGTGCAGCTCATATTTAATAAATGCCTACGGGAAGGTGTTTTTCCAACCATCTGGAAGGCCGCACGTATAGTGCCTGTCTTCAAATGTGGAAAGAGGTCGGAGGTTGAAAATTATCGCCCTATATCCATACTCTCTAGTCTGTCTAAGCTCTTCGAGAGGTTAGTACATAACATTATATATCCCTCTCTGCATAATATAATCATTTCACAACAACATGGTTTTATAAAACGTAGATCCACTACAACTAATCTCTTAGTATATACCTCATACCTCTTTGAAGGTATTGATAGTAATAAGCAAATTGATAGTGTTTATACAGACTTTAGAAAGGCATTCGACAGGGTGGATCATAAAATACTACTTGACAAGATTGCATTCAATGGCATTCGTGGTAATTTGTGGCGTTGGTTTAAATCATATATTACAAACCGCACCCAAAAAGTAGTCATAAAAGGCTATGAGTCAGATTTCGTAACAATAAGTTCCGGCGTGCCACAGGGCTCTATTTTGGGTCCGCTTCTATTCACTCTATTCATAAATGACGTACATTACTGCTTTAAATTTTGTAATTTTATATTGTACGCAGATGACCTGAAAATTTACAATATCATAGAAAATACGGAAGACCAAATCAAATTTCAATCTGATCTTGATCGTTTTTCAACCTATTGTGTCGATAACAAACTGAGTCTCAGTATAAATAAATGTAAATATATTACTTTCACCAAAAAACGAACAAAATACAACTACAATTATAGTCTAAGTGGCGCACAAATTGAAAACGTTAGTTCCATTAAAGACCTAGGAGTGACATTAGATAGCAAATTGCATCTTGATCTACATGTTGATAACATTATTAGTAAATCTTTTCAAATGTACGGCTTCGTTATGCGATCAAGTACAGAATTCAATAAACATACTACGTTTTTATGCTTATACAATGCTCTTATTAGATCTCAACTCGAATACGCTGTGCCCATTTGGAATCCTTTTTATCAAAAGTATATCGAAGCTTTGGAGATGGTTCAAAGGAGATACCTACGCGCTATGCATTTCAGATGCTTTCGTAATCGTTTGCACTATTCACAGCTACTTAACAGGTACAAGCTTCTAAATCTCCAACATAGACGCCAACAACTTGAGGCTATGTTATTATATGACATTTGCCATAACAGATATGATTGTATCCCTATCATAAATAAGCTGCATTATAAAGTCCCTAAAAGTACTCACTGCCGTAAACTTTGTCAGCTCTTTGCCACTTCCTATTGCCGCACAAACGCTGGTGAACGTTCACCACTTTTTCGACTAGTAAATTCTTATAATAAATACTTTAATACTATTGACATTCTAGCAGTAGGGTCAAATACTTTCAAAAGACTAATCATTAAAAGTTTCCTCAGTGCCCGCTGACATCGATTGATTTTAATTTCCCATATATTGAAAAAGTAATTATAATAAACTGATATTAGATACAACATAAAAGAAACAAATATGAACCTTAACTAAGACGTAAGTTAGATAAAAGAAATATAGGAAAATTTATTGAATTTAAATATAAAAACTTCATTTATGTTACCTCATATAGCTCCTAAAAATGTTATATACCTTTAATACAATTCTTGAATATCTGCTTATTATGTTTTTGCTTTAAATTTTGTTTTATAATTTTAAAACATATAAAGATCTTGCCCTGAAATTAGATCTTAATTAGTAGATTTTGATTAGTAGATTTTAATTAGTAGATTTTAATTATTTTTTTGCATGTACGAAATATGACTTATTATTTTTATACCTACTCCCTCTCTCAGCACGTGTTTGTTAATTAATTTTATATAATAAAGCTGTGGTAAATGTTGCTGGTGTTGAAATAAGTTTAGGTTTCTAAGAGGATTTGTAAACAACTTTTTATTTCAATACTGTTTTTTTACCTAAATAAATAAAAAAAAAAAAAAAAAAAAATAATTTATTTTTGGAATTTACTCCTTAAGAACTAATTTTCATACAAGACGCCCGGTATGAAAATAAAAAGATCATAAATTGATGGAATGATGGCGTTACGTTTTTGTGCGCAACCTATCTTGCACACCATTCACTTTTATTGTGGATTTCAGTTTTATTATGCTTGGTCAAAGACAATCGTTCTTAAGGAGTTAAGTCTAGTCGTGCGACATACCTACATAAGTACTTTTTTTTTAATAAATCATGAACTAGGTTACCTTTCTGCGAATAGACAAAAATGTGTTTTCTTAACAATACACAATGCATCTACTATGTGCACAATGCCTATTGTAGTGTTTGTGACACATTTACAAAATCATATTAAAGATATACAAATACTACTTGTCTTTAATAAGGTTGTTTTTCTACAAGTTCCATTGGCTTTACTCTTGGCTATTCTGCCTAATCTATTTGTAGACTCAATATTTTGAAGTTATGTGAACTTTAAAAGCAAAGTGTTTGTTTAACTGTAAGTTTTCTCACAACTCAACATGATAAAGAAAGCAACCTATTTTTTATCAGCAGTAAAGGACCGCGGTCTCGTCTCGCATACTGCGTTTCTTGCGTACTGCGTGTCTACTGATGTCTGATTGGCTGAGGAGGCCACGCCCTATGCGTAACGGAACCTTGAATTTCGACAGGCCCTTCGAGAGCCCTTTACATCTCTTCGAGTCTTCTGTGCTCCTAGTGATCTGTGTTATATTATAAATAATTTAAAAGGGCTCGCCAATAAAATTATATTGACACAACAAACACAACTTTATTGTAAACATAAGCTGTTGCGTTCGCTCTTGCTTCATCAATGAAACTGAAATGAACCAACGCTGTTATATTTCTCTTCTTGTAAGATCAATTTTGTATAACCTAAAACAAAAGCGTGGCATCTCCTATTATTAACCAACTAGTAATTAAAAACATATTAGAAGAGCCTTTCCGGCCCTTAACGAAGGTGTAAATGACAGAAAGGGAGCGCTGTAACAAGAAATAATGGGCATGTCACTCCCAATGACTTTGTGTACCAGGAGTACATAGCTGACGAGGAACTCGTCTAAAAAGAGCCCTTGGCGAACCTTGGGATTCATCGCGAGGTAGTGTAGAGACAAAGAGCAATTTGCATCAATAAAAAGTTTACCAGTTACCCACATGATTCACCTACCCGTCTTATGTATTGTTAGAAGAGGTAAGATTTGTTTTATTTAAATTAATAATTTTATAATTTTTGCATTTTTTTTTAATGTGATCTTATAAGATTAATTATTTCAATAGAAAAATACTAGCCTCGACTCGTCTCACAAGTGAATTCTCAAGCGGGAATTTATCTTATAAGATGGCATTCCAAAAAAAATTCTAACAATTATAAAATTACATAACTTAATGGCTGTTTCATCCCTGTTGATTGCCCAAACATTTGTTAAAATGTTTCTTTCGAATACGAGAGAATTTTCCTCTCACTGATGAAGTGATGAAACAACGCTGGCCTACAGCGTAAAATTAGAAAGGTTCTAGAAAATTCCGACGGGTGTTTGTGACAAGCCTTGTCACACGGGACGGGTGTGTGACAAGGCTCGGTAGCTCAATTGGGAGAGCATTGGACCGGACTTCCAAAGGTTACGGGTTCGGTTCCCGCCTGAGAATTCATTTTTGAGCCGAGTCGATTTTTTTAGTATTTTTCTATTAAAATAATTTATCTTAAATTAATAATTCAACTAATAATATTTCTGTACAAATAATTTCTGTAAAATATTATTATCGCATTGGAGTTAACAAACTAAACTATTAGTATTTAGGTGTATCATACAAATATTAACACAAATAAATAAAAAAATACAATCGAGTCTCTGTTTTTAGATTTGAAAAAGAAGTCGTAGAAAAGGTCATTAGAACGAGTTCGTGAGATGGAAGAAGATGAGAACGTAAATACAATCCACTTTTACCTAATGTGCAGATGTGGTGGGCCTCAAAATCAATGATGGTATACATCTAGAAGCACATCGCTTTTGCTAATTGGGTATTGTTAATTTAACACAAAAATACAAATATATTTGTTGGAGCAAAATTTCTATTTTCGATTTTATCTAGTAAATACTTGCACTTGCATTTATTCTTTACCCAATTACAGCTGAGTCCAAAAAGCTGGGTATATGTTGTAGACCTGTGCATGTGTGCGTTCTATGTTCCCTCACAATTACCAAATGGTGAACCGCTATTTAAATTTAAACACATTATGATTTGTGAAGATAATGTAAGGTTAGGGTTATCTTGGTAGCGCGATGCTCCTCGCTCAAATGTATTTTAAAAACAAGATAGTATTTTCCTCACCATATTATTGCGGGGTGCAAGTATTTTGTTTTTTTTTTATAGCTCCTCGATGGACGTGTAAAAAAATAAACGATATAAAATCAAAAGATTTTTAAAAGAAATTAAAAAAAAAATGTTTAGCTTATATGTTCAAAAGTAATTGTAAATACAAATAATAACACCTTGAACTTATTTCTTACTTCTGTATTTACGTTAGGGTTTATAGACTACTTGAAAATTAATCTCGAACGAAAGGAACACTTTGTAGAAAATAAAAATTAATAAATTATGTCTCAAAAAATGCTTGAATATTAATTAGTGATGCTACACTACAGCAGTTATTTTTAAACATATTTTCAAAATCAAATAGAATGACACGAAGGTTACGTGTGGAACACGATATCCGGAAATACCCGCCTTGGTTTTTTGACAAACGAATTTTTACGAATTTTCTATCACAATTTGACATAACCTCATTGTGAATGAACATTTTGAAACATTTCTGAAATCACTTTTCCCTTCAGAAACCTTCAAAGAAACAAAGTCCAGAAGTATGATATCATCTCCACACCCCGAGATCTATTTATTTAGTTATTCATTTATTTGGATGATTACCAGAGCAAAAAACATGTTGTTATGTGGTGCTCGACTGAAAAACGCCGACTTAAAAATATGATTTAAATAATGCGCAACAGTAATGCTGGTATCATACACCCTGTGGGCTTTGACAAATTAATAGATTAATACATACTCTTAAAATTACAAGAACAAGGAACAACACTAGACAAAGCTGTCTGTAGTGGATTTATATGTAGTATTTATTTATCCAAAAGTCATCTTTCATACTTCAATTAGAGTTAAGATATTTTGGCTATTTGTGCAATAGATCCAACATTTCTTTTCATCAATCCCTACATCTAAATTCCTCCCGGAGCAATTTTCCATATTCTCATAGATATATTTTATAAGTTACCGGAGTTAGGCGTACAGTGTAGGACAAAAATCGTTAATTTCATAGTTAAGATCCTAATCTAAATCTAATAAAGATCTCGTTGCATTGAAATATTTCATTTTTCATTGAAATAACTAAGGTCCACAACCCTGTTAAATAAAAAACCTCATTAAATAAAAAAGAAAGAACTCTCTTGCGACAAAGATGGCCTCACTTGAATCCCGACTACCAGGCAAACATAAACTTAAGAGGGTTCAATGGAATGCCGGTCGCATATTTTCTTCTTCAAAAGGCTTGACGGATACTACAAACAAAGCAGTATTTATTCATAGTTTTTGTATTTTTGCATTTTTAATGCTTACATGATAAACTAGGCGATGCAGTCGCTAAGCATAAAGCTACGCTAGCACCATATATTGGAGCCGAACGTATACCTAAAAAAAGAAAATTTTTTTTTGCGAATTTCAGAATTCGGGCTCCGTCACAGTCTGGTCCTAAACCTGTTGATTCGATTCCACACAAAAAATATTTAAATCGGTTAAGAACTCGGGAAGTTATGGCGTAACAGACATTGCGCCATTGAAGCTGATCCATGGGAGCTTCGCTCACTTCGTTCGCTCCGCTCCAATTACTATACTATTGCCGACGGGTGCTCACAAGCCTCGGTACCTCAATTGAGATATTTCTGATATATTTTTTAAAATCAGTATTCATAACAGGTCCAGTAATCAATTATATGCTCCATAAAATAAAATAAATCTCTAACTTAAAGAACACTGCGTAAATATTCTTTAAAAATTTACAAAGGCCATAGGACGATAAGAATACCGAATCGGCCCCAGAGAGGTATCTGGCTCATAATTTTAGGAAATGTTGGTACTCATAAGATACGTCGATGCTGAAAGTTTCAGCTTTTTATCTATTACCGTTTCTGAATAAATCTAAAAATACTGAATTTCAGTAAAAAAAATCATTCTCAGCACCATGTGAATCGATTGATCTAAATACAGGATATGTTTTGGGGCATGGTGGTAGCTTCTAAGAAAAAAAATATAAGCAATATCTGTTCATAAGAACCTATAAAAAAACGAGGTTATTTTCTTGATTTTAATTTTTAATCATGTTACGGGAACGCTAAAAATATGAATCTATTTTTTTTGAATTCCTCATTCAATTTTCGATGAAATTGTGATCCTGGGATTTTTTTTAAAACGTTACGCCATATTGAAAAAAAATAAAAACCGATTAGCTGCTCAAAAATTGATTTCTTATTATGATTTAACTCTTGCAATGATAAAATACAGAACGTTTGCAATTATTGTACTAGTGAAAACAACAGAATAAATTATGAACACTCATATAAAAATAATTGTTCTTCATATCATCATATCAGCCGTACGACGCCCACTGCTGGACATAGGCCTCCCCCAAGGATCTCCACGACGATCGGTCCTGTGCTGCCCGCATCCAGCGTTTTCCCGCGACCTTAACCAGATCGTCGGTCTACCTCGTAGCGGGCCTACCCACTGAGCGTCGTCCGGCACGCGGTCGCCATTCGAGAACCTTTCCGCCCCAACCGGCATCAGTTCTCCTTCCTATGTGTCCTGCCCATTGCCATTTCAGCTTCGCAATTCTTTGAGCTATGTCGGCGGTTTTTGTTCTCCTACGGATCTCCTCATTTCTGATTCGATCGCGTAGGGAAACACCAAGCATAGCTCTCTCCATTGCCCGCTGGGCGACCTTGAGCCTTCTTACAAGACCCATAGTGAACGACCACGTTTCACTGCCATAAGTCATCACTGGCAACACACACTGGTTAAAGACTTTCGTCTTAAGGCACTGAGGTATTTTGGACGCGAAAATGTATCGCAGCTTCCCGAACGCTGCCCACCCGAGTTGGATTCGACTAGAGATCTCTTTCTCGAAGTTGGACTTACCTTACTGTATTGTATGTCCTAGGTAAACATAGTGGTCAACAACTTCGAGTGTAACGTTCCCAACATTTACTGGAGCGGGTGTAACATTGGCGTTGAACATAATTTTCGTCTTGTCCATCTTCATCTTAAGACCCACTCGTTGGGATGCGTTACTGAGATCTTCGAGCATGGTGCTCAGGTCTTCCAAGGTCTCAGCCATTAGGACCACATCATCGGCAAACCGAAGATGTGTCAGGTACTCGCCGTTGATGTTGATGCCAAGTCCATTCCAGTCCAGAAGCTTAAAAATATCCTCCAACGCAGCAGTGAACAGTTTCGGAGAGAAAACGTCTCCCTGTATCACTCCTTGCTGTAGTTGGATAGGATTAGAGCTCTGGCTCTGTACTCGGACCGACATAGTGGCGTTTTGGTATAGGCACCTTAACACTTCGATAAACCTGCAGTCCACTTGGCACCTCTGGAGAGACTGCAGCACCGCCCAAGTCTCGATCGAATCAAAGGCCTTCTCATAGTCCACAAACGCCAAGCAGAGTGGCCGATTATACTCTTCAGTCTTCGGTATAACCTGCCGCAGCGTATGAATGTGGTCTATGGTGCTAAAGCCTTTTCGGAAACCGGCTTGTTCGGGAGGTTGGAAGTCGTCAAACCTGCGAGCAAGACGATTCGTAATGACCCTCGAAAATAGCTTGTAGACATGGCTCAGAAGCGATATGGGTCTGTAGTTCTTCAGTAGGGTATTATCGCCCTTTTTGAAGAACAAAATCACCTCGCTTCTGCTCCTTGCCTTCTGCGTTTTGCCCTGGACGATAACAGAATTGAAGAGCTTCTGGAGGACTTTAAGTACCGCGTGCCGCCCGCTCTCAGAAGCTCTGTTGTAATTCCGTCATCTCCCGCCGCCTCGTTGTTCTTTAGCTGTTTGAGGGCCATTCTAATATCGTACAGGCTGACGTCCGGGATATCTTCGGTATAGTGTCGGGTAAGCTTGGCTCTAGGATCTCGAGCTTTGCTTTGGCCTGGTGTAATACTGGAATACAGCTGCCTATAGAAACCTCAATCTCTCTCAGGATTTCAGGAGTCGATGATATGATACTGCCGTTCTCAGTTTTCAGCCTCGTCAGTTGACTTTGCCCAATAGACAGATCGCTAGCGAACACTTTGGAGCCTTTGTTCCGCTCTATGGCCTCTTTAATACGCTCGGTATTAAATTGGCGAAGGTCGCTCGTCAGCGACTTCGAGATCTGTCTATTAAGCTGTCTATGACGTAGGGCATCCGCTGAGTCTTGCAATCTCATTTCATGTCTCTTATCCATGAGTTCGAGTGTATGTGCGGAGAGTTTCTTCAATTTGGGACGGTGGGTTTTGAAGTATTTTGACCCTCCCGTACGGACAGCATCCACCACCAGGTCGTTCAGATCGTTCTTCATATAATGAACTCTAATCATTATTATAAACTTTATTTATCACTATAATTATTAAATCAGTACAAAACAATATTGTTTATATAATTCAACTACGTTTTAGGGAATTTAAACTTTCCCGCTCAATTATTAGTTAATTCAGCACCCATAAGATGGCACTGTAATTCAAAACTGGTGACACTGTTTTCTATTTTCATGAAAACCCGCCAGATTTGTAGATAACCTTAAAATTATTTGTTGATATTCTATACAAGTATTGGTCGTACTTTTTCTGTTTTTAATAATTAATTTTATCTAATTATATAATTATATAGGTGAAAATATGTCGTCATCTAAAACATATAATCCAAAGTGCTGTATTTGTTCAAAATTCATTAACCAAACGCGAGGTACTCCAAAATATATATAATCTGATGAAGATGCTGAAGACTTTTCAACGATCTTTGATCATCCAATTGTAGTTGGTGATGTTTTGTGGAATAATTGTCGATCAAAAAATATAAGAAAACGAAACTTGACGACGAGGATCAGGATACATCGTTGGAGAATGAATTACCTTCAGATACAAGTGAATTGTTGAATCTCAATCAAGTACTGATTATTCATCATTTAATTTAGAGGTTGTATGTGATTATGATACAGAAGAATGTATTGAAGTTCAAATTAAAAGAACTGTTGCAACTCACAAATACTGTTGTGGATTAAGGACAATTGGTTGTTGTTCACACTAAGCTGCAATAATTTTTTACCTGGCGCATGGACGATATTTGGCTAAAATCCCCAAACCAGCAGCAATACTTAATACTTTATTCAATTAAGACAATATCCCCACTGTGATTGATGAAGATAGCGACGAGGACTAGTCACAAATTCATAAGAAGATTTTATTATTAACACATTAATATAATTGATACATTTGAATAGTTTATAATTAAATATTAATATTAAAGTTATTGAAAAGAGAAAAAATATTTTTATATGAGTGTTCATAATTTATTCTGTTGTTTTCACTAGTACAATAATTGCAAACGTTCTGTATTTTATCATTGCAAGAGTTAAATCATAATAAGAAATCAATTTTTGAGCAGCTAATCGGTTTTTATTTTTTTTCAATATGGCGTAACGTTTTAAAAAAAATCCCAAGATCACAATTTCATCGAAAATTGAATGAGGAATTAAAAAAAAATAGATTCATATTTTTAGCGTTCCCGTAACATGATTAAAAATTAAAATCAAGAAAATAACCTCGTTTTTTTATAGGTTCTTATGAACAGATATTGCTTATATTTTTTTTCTTAGAAGCTACCACCATGCCCCAAAACATATCCTGTATTTAGATCAATCGATTCACATGGTGCTGAGAATGATTTTTTTTACTGAAATTCAGTATTTTTAGATTTATTCAGAAACGGTAATAGATAAAAAGCTGAAACTTTCAGCATCGACGTATCTTATGAGTACCAACATTTCCTAAAATTATGAGCCAGATACCTCTCTGGGGCCGATTCGGTATTCTTATCGTCCTATAGCCTTTACATAAGTACATCAAATGTCACTGGGTTTTCTTCTTGCATCTTTAAATAATATAAGAAATAAACTTTTTCCAAATTACGATTAATATGCGTCAAGTACATAAATACAGACTTGCAAAAAATTCTAGTACTGAAATTCATAAGTAGGATTTATATTAACTCAAACAGTTGTCACTGTTGCCAAGGTATTTGTTTTATTAGATATGTTTATATTATATTATCTTTATCGATGACAACTTTTTAGTATAGATCAAATATTTTTTGACGTGACAACGTCTTAAATTAGGTTGCGGCTGGGAGTCACTTATGAAAAAGTGTAACGCTCGGTAACGTTACGATGAGTCACCGAACGAGAGAGAGGCCCGCCGAATGCCTTGCGTCTCTCTCCCACTCAACTATGATCGGTCTGCCGCGCGCATTGTGCAATTTAATTATATTCATATCAATAAATATTCTACCGAGAAAAAGACGTTGTCACGTAAAATCTTCGCCCGTAAAACCGACTTTACAGGCAAAAAAAAAAAAAAAAAAAAAAAAAAAAAAAAAAAAAAAAAAAAAAAAAAAAAGTTTTTATTTTTTATAGTTATGTAAACTATAAAAAAAATATTTGACTATTGTAGCATTTGTCGACAGTGTATGCATTTTATATGCCTTCTTTCAGGATCATCTTTTACCCTTGTCGCTAATAAAATAACATGCGGAACTACGCGTTGTACAAATCCGTAGCATTGTGCTACGACAATTTCGCACATCTACTAATCTAGTTGGCACTACGCAAAAAGTATTTGATGACGTCAGCGCTACGTAATTCTAACTAAAATTGTTTTGTATTAAGCGAATGGACTATAAAGCTGTGTGCCGCGTAACAGTTATCGTCTCCCCCAGGCCGCAACCCCTAATCCGTATACGCAAAGGGGTGCACCTTTTATATGTGAGCACACATGTTCATATTTGATCTCCACGTACCCTATGTGGTCCTGGTACTTATAGCCCACATGTGCAACCCTTTCTGACACGTGGCCGCTTCACATACTCGTTTGACATGACGTGTCCGTCATCTATACCACTCTATACACATCTTACAATGTACTCCTTACACCATTGAATTGTGTTCTTTAATTTGCAATATAAAACAAATCCGAATAGGTATTTTTCTTGCTCTGAATCAATATTTTAATATATTTTGCTGTTTTATTTATAATAATAACATGATAATATTAACACATTATTCGATAAAAATATATATATACGAGTACAAGTTAAATTATATAGTTTTCCTGAATGGTGTCAACGAACGCGGTTCAATCGGTGTTCACAGCAGACAGTGCCACACCGCACACGCCCCACTAAGCAGTGACATGCGTCAAAGCCGAACGATGCACCAGGACCGCAGCGGCGGTCAGAGGTGCAATGCCCTGCGTATAACGCCCATTACAACTTCGACCACTTTATAGAGAGCCCTGTTTACTCATCCGATTTAATTCAACTTGCTACATACTTCTCTTAACTAGTTTGCAATGTAACTTGCTCGACGTGGTTCGGTGGGGGTAAAAGAGAGCTCAGTTTATAATAGACGTTGGTATGCCGCATTTCTGAGCTCGGTCTCTGTCTTTTACAGAATTGTAAAAACAACTACGTAAGTGTCATTCAATACCAAGCTTTCTGGCCTACGCGTAGCGTTCTATCTCGCGCTCCATGTCTTTATTTGAGTATGTATGCATTTGTTGTTACATTATAGATGTAGAGATTGACACACAAATATGAAAAATACTGGAATTTGTTGCGTTGTTAACGTGGATGTTCCAATTGCGTGCGGATAAAAATTGCATTCACGACAGGTGAAGAGAAAATAAAAATCGTGATGCTAATTTAAAAAGACAATGCAAGGAAATAATAAGTTTTAAGAACTGAGGTGGCGTCAAGAGTGCATCAGCATCTCTAATACCTTCTCATACGCAATAAGCACCTATTACTTAGTTCGAATATCGTCCACCTCCGCTCGACTAGGTGCGCCTGGTACGCTGCACCAAATGCGGACTAAACGGGTTAAGCTCATTCCAATTTGGTGGATGATGTGATTAAATTGGTGTGTGTGATAAGTTATTCCAATAATTTTTGCAATTGATTGATCTACCTATGTCGTTTTGATTTTAAAGGGATTTTTATTAATAGATTGATGATATTAAAAAAAGTAAGTAGTTTTATTGTTTGGTCAATAATAGAAAAAAAGCAAGTCTGGCACAATTGTGCTTAAATTTCTTTTTTCCAGCAAAAGAATAAAATTTCTACGTTTTATATTCTCTATTTTTGTCTTATTTGAAAACAGACTAACGTGAATTAAACGAACTCTCCGTCGAGTTTGACGTCAAATTAGAGTTGAATGAATACTTAAAACTGGTGTATAGGCAATGGGTATGAAAAAGCAAAAATTGTACATAATTAGGAAGTATAAAATTGATATTCCAATCCAAGTTAAGATTTAATAGTTACCCTGTCGTGGAATAGATAATTTCATTCGTGACATAGTAGAGCAAGGCTTATAAGGAGTGAAATGCTCAAGAGTTAGGTATGGACTACATACCTAGATTTTTAATGCGTACAACATTTATTTTTATTAAAAAGACAATATATCTGAACGTTGAGAAAATAAATTTAATGTAATATAAAATTTCAATGTTATTTATTCAACAACGTTATTTTGCAGATATACATACGGATGCAAAATTTTATTAAAATATTATGTAGTTTAAGAAAAGAATACGAAGAAAATTTTCTTCAAATGAATTGAATAACATAGACAGAATTACTGTAAAAAAATACAGAGTCAAATGAACTCAGTCTGAATAATATTTTTACTTAGGTACCTAGGTACCTACCAATGTCATCTATCATCAAATTAAGGGCAGAGGGTTATAAAATAGACTATAATATAATCTTCTCGGTAATGTTTTACTGCCACTTAGGCCTGTTATCCTGTCCTGAAAAGTGAATCTTAGAGTATGTGCTGTTTAAAAGTTATAAGTATTAATTTATTGTATGAACTGTATGACTGTATTTATGTATAAACATTCCCTGTAGTAGTTTAGAGTTTAGAGAGAGTAATAGTGTTTGACCGCAATGAACTCCGAAGCCAATCAACCGATGTTGATGATTTTTTTATTTTCCTGGATTTGTACCGACTTAGGACACAGGATAGTTCTTATTTTAATTTTTTTGCCAATTATAATACTTTAGCCATATCAACACGTGACCGGGACAGCTAGTGATTCTATAAAATTTTAAGGTATCCTGGTCTGGTCCTCTGTAGAAAACTCCCATATTGAACTATATTTAATCATGCATTAACCATAATTAGTATCTACACTAGAATCACACATCTATTAGATAAAGTGTTCAGAACAAGAATATCTATTTGCAATCGTATTATGATCTATATAAGAATTTAAAAACGTTATTTCAGGAAAAACGATACCTCGTACATAATGTTTTCATACAATTTATTTTACTTATTGGGATATAATAAATGTGTCAATGCTACGAAAGAAAAAAATGTTTGTAATTTCTTGCACACACATATACATTTGAAGCGAACACTGCGTGTATTGTGGGCCCGACACATCGCAGGCAGTCGCCGACAAGTGTGGGGGTAACACAATAATATTGTAGTCCTCTCGGAAGTTCATCTCCATGCGACCTATATATCCCTGGTAGAAAAAGGGGGCAAACCATTGTTCTCACGCACACGCACTTTTTTTATTCGCGCATCCATTCCTAGACATGTTTGTCATGTCACGTAATAAATAACTTAATGCACACCTTAACATTGTGGATAGAAATAAATTTACAAACATTAAATTGCATTCTTGATACAATTACATAATTAGTATAAGTTTCAGGACCGACACTAATCTTAAATTATGAAAGTTAGTGTGAAAGGAAAAAATGAAAGCTATTTATTTCAAATATCCTCTACTTTATGTTTTCCTAACACAAATTACAGCTGTAACGAACATCCCTAAAAGTTATTTGTATCGTTTCCGTCCCTCTTAGCCCTTAGCAACATCTAACATGAGCTTAATATAAGTTTTAATACTTCTTTATTTGCAATTAACTTTCTTAATTTAGCACCTATATTTACCTATCAAACCAGTTAATTTGTTATAAGATATTTAATTTGTTATAAGATATGTAATTTGTTATATGTTTTAGGAAATGGAATTTAATAGAAGCAGATGTCGATGACGAAATGATGAAAATATTTTAGAATTAGATATGCACACAATTTCAGATTACACAATCGCAATTTCCTTATACACACAGAATATTACGGATTAAACTAATTACTTGTTCATCGATTTACAATAACAGTGGACGCACAGATTTAATAAATCACAAACAAATTTTGTTTTATATCGTTTTGCCGTCTAGTTCTAGCTTGCTGTAGGTAAATTATGATTATATTTTACCCAGCAAGCTAGAACTAGACGGCGGTTAAGAAAATGGAACCGTCTTTTACCATTTAAAGTAATCAACAAAAATTATCAACGTTTCGTGGTAACCGAACGAAGTTGCAACATTATTTTATATAATTTGGGTTATGTTAATACTCTTCACCCCGCATATAATATGTATAATTAGAGGCTAAGGTTACTTCAACGATTTTTTTACAAAATTACCTATTTTTCACAACTTGGAAAAATAGTAGGGTACAGGAACATAACGCCTACGCGCCTATTGTAGATTCACACATTTCATTGTATCAATAGATTCAATAGTTTTTCTTACTTGCAGTAAGTGCAATATTATGTGCATAAGTGTCATCGGTATCGGCGCATATCGCGGTCGCGGCCGAGTGAACGGCCTGTGGCGGTCGTTGGCTGCTTGCTATCCTTGAATATCCTTGCTCAGGACGATGCGTCACGCTCTACCTCTTCATCGTATATGGCGTCCTGGTAGAACGCAGGATATTTTGTCCCTTTGGGAATATGACGTGGACGTCCTTAAGGGACCCGTCGCTTGCAGAGACGCAAATAGAATCTTTTTTCTTTGGGAATGCAAATACATTTTGTTACGAAGCAAAAAATATTTAAGAAAGTCTGCCGTTATTGGTCGGTTATTAATAAGTTTCGTTGCAATAAAAAAAATGAAAGTGTTTGTTTGTAAAGGTGAGTTAGCGGCATCTTTGGTTATACAGAGGGGTGTAAAAGTAAGATCTTTCAATTTATGTTATCCTAGTGTACGTGGACGTCATTTCGTCCATTTCGGTGTAACAAATTGCTGCAATTTCCCAGAATCTACCGACTCGATCGCATAGGAGTGAAAATGAAGGGAGATGTACCCCTTGGTACCTCTGGAACCCTGCTAGTTGTTGACGTCATTCCAATAGATCCCACATCCCTTGGGTACCTCTCGGCCATTGAACCCACCACAATCAAGCGTTAATCTGTGACTTTGACAAACCTTTTTCCTTGTTTATCTGGGTATTTTAAGAGGAATTTAATAAGCTTTGAATTTCAAAGTTTAATGGTGAACTCTACATCGAACAGTAAAAAAACATTGCATACGATCACCTTCAAATGAACAGACGCCGAGAAACGCCCCGCCCAATCGAACAAAAAAGAACATTTAGGGTCGGGGAACGAACGGTACATGAAGGGAGGGGTGGTTCGCTTAAGTTGCTGTCTTACTCTCTCGCAAGCTTTCGAAAGCTTTAACGCATTTTTTTTTAACGCATTAAAGCTCCAATTACAGTATGCTGCCCTGGTACATTCCCGCGCCACAAACGCCGCTGTCGCTAGCCGCTTTCTCCTTCTGAACTTTTTTAGGACTCCCTTGAGCGAAAGGGACGCACTTATTTCTGTCACATTCTTTTTTATAATATCGAGGAACGGCAATTAACACGTGCTTAACAAGTAAATGCGGATTGTACGGTCATTTGCAAGAAGAACGCTTTGAATCGTTGTTATCACTTGTATGACAAATTCTTATTTACATTTTTGAAGTTTATTGGAGTTTAACTCCTTAAGAATCGTTTAATATATAGCGCACGGTATGAAAAATAATTGGGTAGTAAAATCAAACGTTAACAAAAAGTGAAGGGTCACATTTCCTCTGCCTACGCTCCCCGCTCCTCAGGCCCAAGTTCACATTTACTCTCTTTCTCTCAACATAATCGCAATAATACCATAATTTAAGTAATTTATTTTATCAAATTAATATGAATAAATTAATATTTTACTTCCTTTGCCTATATACGAGTATATATTTTAAGATAATCATTTTAAGAAGTAAACTCCAGTCACGTGTCGGAGCTGACACGCACAATTTTTTTCTCACAATTTTAAGCCAAAAGAAAGAAATTTAAACACTAGTGTGACAAGTAAAAAAAATAATTTGACAGAATTCATTTTTTTCAAAATTTCAGGCTCAAAATTTGAAAATAAAATCTTACACGAGGAATTAGAAGGTATTACAAGAGGTTTGTTATCATATCACATATCGATGACGAGCTAAGAGTAACCGTGGCGAAGTTACATTTATGATGTTCAATTTAATTAAGAACGGTAATTCATCATCATCCTCTCAGGAGAAAAACCTTTTCTCCAGAATCTTTGTTCGCCTATTGAGAAATATCGATTGAGAAGGGTTGAGCTGTCCTTCTCCGCCTACACACGGCAACACAATATAATACGATATTGCAGTATCAAAATGCCTATTTACACGACTGTCCAAAAAAGGAGGATGACGCCCGAAAATGTATTTTATATTTGCTTTATTGGAGCGGAACGAGCGAAACGAGTAGAGCTCCCATGGATCAGCTTCAATGACGCAATGTCTGTTACGCTATAACTTCCCGAGTTCTTAACCGATTTTAATAATTTTTGTGTGGAAATGAATCAACACATTTAGGACCAGATTGTGACGGAGCCCGAATGTTGAAATTCACAAAAATAAAAAGTTATCACCAAAAAACATTGGCACTATGGGATTTCCCATTGTAACAAAAAGCGCGCGCTTTTTGGAAGTTATCATTAATATGGATTTTTTCTTAAATTTTTGCGATCCGCTCCAATTTATAGTGCTAGCGAAGTTTTATGCTTAGCAACTGCATAGCCTAGTTGGAGTGGAGCTCCCATGGATTAGCTTCAATGACGCAATATCTGTTACGCCACAACTTCCCGAGTTCTTAACCTATTTTAATATTTTTGGCTTACCAGATTGTGACGGAACCCGAATATTGAAATTCACAAAAATAAAAAGTTATGCCCAAAAAACATTGGCTCTATGGGATTTCCCATTGAAACAAAACGCACGTGCTTTTTGAAAGTTTTCAGTCTTATGGAAGTTTAAAATTTATTAAGCATTATTTATTAATTTTATACATTTTTTATTTTTAATATTACGCTCCGCTTCAAATTTATGGTGCTAGCAAAGCTTTATGCTTAGCGATTGCATCGCCTAGTATATTACCGTTTTTGCAATCCAGCACATCAACCGATTTTAAATATTAATTACAAATTCGATTATATTATGTAATAGTTGTCCGCACCTGACAAGAATTATATTATAATTTTATATATTGAACATCTAGGAAAGTTTATCAATCATGGCCAAAATTGCCTTTTTATTATGCGTGTACCATTGGAGCATTCCAACTTTTTAGAAAAAAAAGAGTATAATATAATCAACATGTCTATGTAGCACTAACGAAGCCACGGCTTAGCTGTTGATCATACATGCACTAGAAATAATCATAAATTATAAGTCATAAAAGGAGTGGGACTGACTTTACCTAAACTTAGTAATAAGACACAACTTTAAAAATAATTTAAAGTTCTTGCAACTACCAAATTCCAGGGTTTTCAAATAAATACTAAAAAATATTTAAACGTACTAATAATTAATTATAATTAAATTTAACGAAAGTATATTTTATTCGTTCCTCTATTTTATCCGTTCAGCATAATACGGAGTACCGTGGTGGGAGAAAAAGCTTTAGATATTCTTTGACTTACTTTATATAAAACATATCAAATATTTTTTTCTTTTAAACACAAACCTCCGTTTAGCCAATACACTAAGAATCCATTTTACTTTGCAGCATGTCATTGCGTTCGTCTGACACCAAGTTCGACGACTACTACGCCACCATTACCAATGACGTCAGCGCGAGAGTTAACCACCGCTCAGGTGCCGGAAGAACCATCAATGCCACCCGTGTGTGACGATTCACTGAGCATCAGCAGCCCGCTGGCTCGGCTCAGAGCCGCTATGAGAAATCCTGTATACACACACATGAAATCTCTCAACGCCTTCATAATTTTCTATACTGATGAACATTTGGTGAGAATATTTTAAAGCAATTTGAATACTACCTACTCTATTTTTTTCCTAAATACGTAGACTAAAAAATACCGTGATATAATTAATCTTAAGTAAGTCTCGTGTTCTAGAAAACAGAAATGTTGCTAAAAGAACATGTTGGCAAATAATTCCCATAAATCTCTTAAATGTTTTCCTATATCTTGATTTTACAGATAATTGTATTTGATCTATTTCTATTTTAGCATTAAAATGCGAAAACATCTTAAAATAGAAAAATTCTTAAAAAAATTGGACTTGTTTTCTTAATTCATTCATACTGGTCAAAACCGCGGTAAAAAGCAGTTTCTATGGTGCACCTGCTATTGACCAAACGGTCATTTAAAATAAGTTAAAAATATTCCCATTTTTAAAGTCAAAATGCATAGAATTATGTACAGAAAAAAGTAAGATAGGAAAAAACAAAAGTATAACATAAATTTTTGGATGTACTTACAACTTTCAAAAATAATTATCTACCTAACCTTGATTCAATAAATTTGATTAAAAGAAGTTTAAATAAAATTTTTAAAGGGGTTTCTAACTAAGATTCTCTACCAAGAATATGAACAAAAGTCGAAGGATGACTTAAATTGCTTTTGAAAATTTTCTGAGAAATTATAGTGTAGACTCTAGGGCAATGCACGTTTTTTAAACATTCCAATATAGGACAAGAAGAAATTAAAGTAAATCCAAGATATTTCTATCAATATTCTCGTATTAGTTTTTGTAAAACAAAATGAAAATTGACACTTTTTCTTACAAAGAGTGAAGAACCGTCGCCTGAAGAACGTCGGCTGGAATACGTGAGCGGTTGGGATGGAATTGGTACTGCAGCAGTGATGGCCAACGTAGGTGCAGCGGTATGGGTCCCAGGATATGAAGTAAAGCGTGCTATAGCCGCTCTCTCCTGCGCTTGGCAGGTGTTTGATGCTGATGATCCCAATCAGCAGACTATCGCTGAGTGGATAACAGTAAGTAATGAATAACATTTAATTTTATAGTAATATAAGTTATTAACGGAATTGTTACCATGTACCTTGTTATTGAGTTTCCGATATGTCGGCACTGTTGCAAGTGCCATGATCACGGAGCGACTGAAGTAATTGCGGGTAGGCTGTTATTGGCAGAAATATCGTTTACCCTCCGACGAAGTCTCTTATTGCGTTCGTTACAATCCCGTAAATAACTTATATTACTATAATGTTAGTGACCATGAAAGTTTAAAACAATAGAACATTTAACTTGACGATCATTTGGTGCAACAGTAGCGATCCTGCCTTTCGCACAGACGATGCTGGGTTCGAACCCCGGAAGGGGCAGATGTTTGTGTGATTATTTATTTATGATATGATTTATTTATCCATAACACAAGTAACCTTACAGTGCTTACTCTGGACTAGGCTAAATGCTGTGATTGTAAGAAATATTATTATAACTAAGTCGATGCATCAAGCTTTTGACATACTTTGAGCTTTTTTACCCGACTCTCCAAAGCACAGGACTGCATATTTTATAAAACTACCAGTTTACTCCGTAAACAGTTTTTGTTTGAAATAGTTTGAAAGAAATATCAAAGCATTTAACTACTTTTTTTATTTAGTTAGGTAATCTTGACGTAGAACTCTTTTTCATTTTCTCAGTAGATTTAAATGTCTAGTACGATCCGATATCGTAGTATCAGTAATATGTTTTGGATTATAACAGTTTGAGTGATGAACACTTGAATGATGAATTAGTCCAATGAATTTGCATACTTCCCAAAAAATAAAAAACATTGATTGTCAAAAAAGACCAAATATCTAATCAGCTCACTACCAATCAGCTTACTAATCCTCTTTTTAGGAAGATCTTTGCCCGAATGTTTTTTGATAATTATATTCATAGGAGAGGTTGAAACGGGGTGACCGGGTGGGCGGTGACGCGCGTTTGACTTCTCACACGGAGTGGACTGCGCTGTCCGCAGCGCTACAACAGCAGGGCCTGAATCTTACTGACGTTTCCACGCTAGTGGACGTACTGTGGGCAGATGAACCAGATCCGTCCAAACGCAGGCCGGAATTCTCCAAGATTGTTGCAAATCTACATCACACAGATTATATAGGTGAGCACAGATGAACAAAAGTCTTAAATGAGAGCTAAAGTAGAAAATATCTGCTTATTTATAAAAATAGTTTAATTTTATTGTAAGGCGAGCAATGCAGTAGAATTTTATAGGCTGGCGTATTAACGAAATATTTTAAATCGTTGTCGAATATATTCAGGTATGAGTTGGCGAGACAAGGTATCAGCTGTTAGAGAAGAGCTTCGTGCGGTAGGAGCGGACGCAATGGTAGTAACAGCATTAGACGAGGTGGCTTGGTTGCTAAACATACGCGGGCGAGACTTGCCGTACGCGCCGCTTCTGAAGGCCTTTGTAATCGTCAGCAAGCGAGAAGTACGCGTCTACGCACCACCAGGGAAGCTGTCTATGCCCGTGAGAGAAGCTTTAGCTGTCTACAACTGTTACTCCAACAATTGCACCAGGTATTTTGTTTGTCGGATATAAGTATGACATTATTATAATACTTAGTGGCTGTAGTGTAATTGTTCAACAATTCTCTCCAACAAAACGTCTTTAACAATGCCAAAACATACCAAATATTCATTTACTTCAGCTGTCATACTCAGACTAACATACTAAGACTCAACTGTATCTTTAGGGTCAACGACTACGCCACCATTTACTTAGATCTCAGAAGAGCGCCTGAAAACAAAATACTGATTCCTGCATCAGGCACATTCCAGCGAGGGGCTTCAGCAGCGATTGCCCAAAGTGTCCACCAGAGCAAGCAGATGTTTTTGCTGTCACCAATAATCTATTTAAAGGCGCAAAAGAACGAAGCGGAAGTAAGAGGGATGAAGAAAGCACACTTGCGCGATGCAGTTGCAATGTGTACACTTCTGTGCTACTTAGAAGATCAGGTAGAACTTATTTTGATTTGCTTTAAAATAAATATATAGTTTTTTATTGTTCTCGTATCATTTCTAACGCTTAAATTCTCAAACGCTATTTGGTACATTCAGAATACCCCAAATAGACTAAACCAGTCCAAATATGATTACGAGGGAGTGCTGTTTGAATCTACTTGACTGCATTTTCTAATCTAACATGTTGTATGAATGTCAATTAAATTATTAGATTATAAAGTGTACATCATAAGTAACAGACTATATGTAAAGAATGCCCTAATATTTTACAATTTTTAATATTGCCTCCCAATAACCAGTAAATATGTAGATTTTCTGCAGTTTTTATAAAAAATAAAGATGAAAATATTTAGGATTTGGAATAAGTTTATCTATTAGGAATAAATAATCATACAAAAGCATCGTAAAACAGTTACTTGATTTCTGATCTTACGATTGTAGGTCCCATCTAACCCTTTAGGCATTTTTTGTTTTTTATTTGTACAGAAAAAGTGCATGCTTTAAGAGTTTTTGTGTTTTTAACAGAATAAAGCGAAAATGACCGAGATAACAGTAGCTGAGACTGTGGAACTAACCCGTGAGACACAGGCGGCCTTTGTGGGCGCCTCGATGCGTACGCGGGTCGCTTTCGGTCCGAGCGGCGCCGAACCTGACTACAGTGCAACAAAGCACACCAACCGGAGGGTGTTTCCCAATTCAACACTTATCATTCGTTCAGGAGGACAATATGAAGGTTTGAACTAACGTGACATTAATATTGAAATTATTAACTTGTATTTACATTCTCTAGAAAAACGAATATCAAAGAGATCTTAAAAACAAAAATATTACTTACATAATTCGTAAAACCCTTATTTAGTTCTTACACTTCCGCGCACATTACACATTTGAATAAACCACTTTTTTACGGATTATTGCGCATGTTTTATTTTATTTTATATTTAATCCTGACGTTTCGACTCCTTTACAGGAGACGTGATCACAGGATCACTAAGTTGTCACGTATTTTGTACTACCTTCACAATATTTTAATCGGGCACGTTCCAAATTGTTTTTTTTTTAATATTAATATTATTTTTTTAATATTTTATTTAGTTATTAAATTCTCACTACGATTACATTGTATACTACTGAGTCTACCACCAGTTCGGAAATTGGATTGATGTGACACGAAAAAAGATGAAGGTTGCTCTTGTCCTATTATAGTTCAATCTACTTTAGTAAGGTATCTAGGTCTTTTGGTGGATGAAAACTTAAGTTGGAAACCGCATATACAATTATTAACATCACGAACTCGAAAACTAGTTTGGATCTTTAAGAAGCTTAGATATGTAGCTGATTTGGATCTTCTCCGTAAAGTGTACATCTCACTTGTGCAATCTATTTTAAGCTACTGTGTGGTTATCTGGGGAGGTGCCTGCAAGACTCATATGATCCAAACTGAAAGGGCCCAACGATCACTTCTAAAAACTATGACTTTTAGTCCTTACAGGTGTCCGACTGTGGAATTGTACAAAAAGAGTTCTGTACTTACAGTGCGTCAATTATATATATTGCGTAGTATTGTCTGGCAGCACCAGCATACTTCTTTTGATAAAGCCAAGTATTCTTCGCAACGAAGGTCCAAAAATGTAATAAATTTACCTAAATGTCGTACTACATTAGCAAGCCGACATAGTGATTTTAAAGCTAAATATCTTTATAACAAAGCTAATAGAATCCTTAATTTGTATCCACTATCTTCACGCGAATGCAAAATAATAGTTTCTGGTTGGTTATCTAGTTTAGATTACAAAGAAACGGAGGAACTGCTACAACCCCTCAAATAGACACACACGCATGTGCACACACATACACGCACACACAGAAGACACACACTCAAGACACACACACATACACTCACGATACGACCACACACACACATACACTCACGACACGACCACACACACATACACACCACGCACACATTTTACTCTAACTTTAAAAACAAAATACGTTTTCTTTTTGTTAAGTATGTTTATTTTGTACATAGGTTAAGGAAGAAGGGAACTGATTTCCGAAATACACGTTTTAAACCTAGTTCGGAGTCAGCGACTTCATTATGATTGTAAAACTTATTCTATAAATAAAGATTATTATTATTATTATTATTGTGCAACCCATAGATTGTATAGGTATCCAATAGAATATAGCGGTGATTGCTGAACGATCGAAACGATCTTGCTGGACATATGGCGGAACAGAGATTACATTCTAGAATCTTTAGTTAGAGCTGCTCCGTACACTCTGAGTGCAACAACAGTGTTAGTTTCACACAACTGTCACCCCCAGCAGTTCGAATCCATAAAGTATTTTTCTGTAAGATTTAAAATACGCCTATAGATATTTATCTGAGTAAAAAAAAGTAATTTTTTGTCACTTGATATGTATTGCAATTGCCCATCGCTACTTGTAGAGGGAACCACGGTGGTGACGCGCACAGTGCACTATGGCCGACCAACTATAGAGATGAAACGAGCCTACACGACGGTGCTGCGCGCCACGGCGGCGCTGGCTTCGCTGCATGCGCCCTCATCGCTGCCCGCCGCGCACGCTGACCCCGTGGCGCGCGAACCGCTATGGCGAGCCAAGCAGGACTACATACATCCCACGGGCCACGGCGTTGGCGCTGCGCTCAACAGGAGAGAAGGTAAAAGCTGCTAGAAAATAAACCTTAACACATCTTCCAACACCAGTAACATTGTAAAGCATTGAGACGCCATGTGTACGTAATAAAGTTGCAGAACAGTGATCATGTTTTATTAACTACTCTTGAAATAAAACTTTTTTATTCATTTCAGATCCCGTGGTAATTGATTATAGACAAGACATTAATCTACACACTCTGAGGGAAGGATACTTCATCACAAGTGGTAATATGTCTAATTTATATAAAATCTTCCAAACTTAAAGTCTAAGATACTGAGGTCACAGAACAACTAATAGAACGCTTAAGTACTTACAACAGTGACCAAGATTGAAAAAAAATCTCATGGAATCATGGTTTCTGTTTCCGTATATTTGAGAAAATTGACTGACTCATTTTCTGTTTATTACGATTTTTGAACTCTAAATCAATACGGAACACCGCGGATACTAACAAATAATGAAATATTCTTTGTAATACAAATCGATGTGTCTCTGTAATATCGGTATTGATGGTATGAGGTGTTTAGGCTGGAAAAGGTATAGCCATTTGGTCTGTGATCTCATAAACATAAATGTACCTTGTTGAAATTTTCCAGAACCCGCATGGTACGACGTTAAGTTCGGCGTCAGCCTAGGAAATGTACTAGAAGTGATATCCAAGGGTTCCGTATACATCGGTTTCCGAGAGGCAACGCTGATACCGTACGAACCTAAGCTGATAGATAAGGCCATGCTCACGGATTACGAGGTAACTTGGCTAAACTATCACCCACTAGCTGTAAGAATAATAGTTATTTTGCTAGTCACCCTGATGATGCGAATTTTTTAAAGTAGAAATTGTAGAGTCTATAACTTTGACACGAGTCAACCACTCTCACAGTCGTTGCTGTGATTAGTATTTAATGAAAATAGTCAAAGGCCTATTAAGTTATTTGTGCTATGTGCAAATGGATACATGCATGGAAACTTCACTTCATAAAGACCATGGAGGTTAATGAGTACTATAATACTTTCTAGTACCATGATAAGTCCAGTAGAGACCGCCAATAACATCTATTGCTTCTCCTGTGAGGTGAAATGACCTGTTGAAGCACACTTATTCCTCACAATTTGTTCAATCAGACAAAATATAGTGTACTTATAATTTTTTTTTATGAAGCTCTTTATGATTTTTTTAAACGTCATAATCATACAAAACTTTAAATTTATGCTATAACTATACCAGATAAATTGGCTGAACACTTACAACGAACGGATAAGAACGACAGTGGGACCAGAGTTGAAGGCACAGGGACTCACAGACGTATTCTATTGGATGCAAAACAAGACTGTCCACATTGATCTACCTTCAAAAATGAAGATGACGACCAACTCTTCGGTAAAACAAGCAATTTCAACTATTTTACTTTGTTTCATTATAATTAGGGAATTTTGATAAATTTATTATTTTGATGCAAAAATATATCGATTTCAAGAACATGATATGTGCACTTCCGATAATCATAAAGAATTGTATGATGAGTTTATTTTCCTTGCAACTTTGATGTATAATGAAGTTGTTTTAATATTTAATGTCTTCGATATATTTTTTTAACAAATGTGTTAACGTTTAGTACGATGCAACTTTTGTAACAGTTATATTTTATTTGTAGGTTATAGACTAGTTATAGCTATTTCATATACATATTTAGTCGTCACAGAAGAGATATTTAAAGTTATAAATATATCATCATATTATACACCACATCACCTTGACAGCCGCAGATAACATTATTGTTGATTATAGTTATATATATTTAAATTACCTACATAATAATGGGACACAACAATTAGTACGGCGAATAATAGATGTGATGTTATCGAAAAGTGTAGAAATGATTGGTGAGGGTATAGCTAGCAGCCAAAGTCCCGACTCCCATCTGGCTACAGCATGGAGGCGAGCACGCTCTGCAGTGTTGTTAACCGTGTCTAACAAATTATTTAACACCAATCTGCAGAGCATATCGTCCCATTGCCCTTGAGATGAAAGTGAAGATGGCAAGTCACTTGGGCTTGTGGCCTCCCAGGAATTTTTGCTTCAGTTAAATTCGGAATAGTGCAGTTCAAAAAATACTCAGATAAAATTTTGGAACTGAATTCGAGACTAGAATGGACCGATGATAAAAATCAAGGAGTGCAACACTGGGAATTTTGCGAATAGGTAGAGAAGTCTGTGTCCGATTTCTCTCAGTTAAATTAATATGAAGAACACTATTGACATTTTTTTTGTAATTTGGAAGTTGGGTGGGTAATAATAGTTACATTATATATAAGTATAAAACTAGTAATTATACATATTTTTTGTAAAAGTAACAAGAATTCCTTTTATGGTGTCTTTTGACACTTTACACACGTAATAAGTACATAATATTTTTAATGTACTCATATCCTGAATGTAGTAAGAAAATTACCGCCCTCGCCTCCCGCTGGCGTCCAGGACGCAGCCTTAGTGTCTAGTTACTATTTCGAAACGTATTTACAATTTTAATGAACTCTCGTTGAGACTATAGGTACTCAAAATATAAATACCTTAATATGTTTTCTGCACCTAACAAATAAGTTATGGTGTAAGCTCCTAATTGTTTTGTTTTTATATATAATGCGTAACTATGTTATTCCTCTTTAATTTTCATACAAACACCGTATCATAATCTTTATAACAACTAATAGCCGGCACCTATTCTATCAGTGTCTACGGATTAATTAATTTAATTTTAATTGATCAAAATCACTGCCAATTTTAAATGAATCTCTATTATACTAAGTTAAAGAGTTTCGTAGATATTAATAATAAATGCAAATAAATTAGGTGACTCTATACATATAAAAGAAGATAAAAATTGCACTGAAACAATCGACTCGAATTAGTGGTAATAAAGCGGTGTTCTAACTGTTAGGTAGGATTACCTTTTAAAATTAAGGTTCATCTGCGGTGGCAAACACGATTTTCTATATCTATATCTTAAATTTGTCGTTTATTCCCTGTATGTTATTGCAATGTTCAGGGGTACTTACTTTAAGTAAGTACAGATACTTGTTGACTTTGTTGTTACCTATCAACGAAATAATGATATAACACTATTAGTATTGTCATAACAAAATACTTTTTTTTTTTGTGGATTGTGTATGGTGACGACGTATTATATTGTAAATGTCGTTACTTCTGTTAAAGCTGACGTGTTTCTTGCGCCCATTCTTCTTGTCAGTTAAAAGACGTCCTGAATGGGGTGGTAGGTAAAAATGTTGGACGATTCAAAACAACTTATTTTTAAGTGCATTTGAATAAAGTTATTTTCATTTTCATATTAGGAATAATTATCGCATTATAATAGAATGGATGGAAATTGAAAAATATAGATATCCTGTAGAATGCTTTAAGCTTGAAACGTTCTAGACTTAAATCTGTGCTTATCTTCTAGAGTATGTTCTAAGGTCTCTATTAGCTTCATCGTTTTGAGAAGAATTAAAGAAATATACAAAGTTTATATAAAATATGCAGTCTCTAGTACAAACTTATACACTTTATCTGCTAGGTACTCAAAACTCTTTATTAATTATATATCGTTTATTTTAATTTCTCTCCCGCTTTATTAATATTTAGCCAATGCCTAATCATCTCTAATATCAAGAAATGACAGGAATCGTAAAGAAACAATGTGATGCGTTTGTGGATGATTGCAAGGTCATCTTAAAATAAAATTTTAGAACATATGTATTTTACATTATTTTTTGTTAACGTCATGTTGTTTCTTTAGTTTCATTGCCTTTATTAATTACTGTGAGTGGTGTTGCCCTTGTAATTAAATAATTATAAATAAATAAACAATCAATTTATGAAGTATGTACACAATAAAATGTTACTTAAAATCAGAGCGTCGATTCTGTAAAGTCTGTTCATTCTAACTTGTCCTATTTTGTAAACAATCTTGGCAGAACTTTTTAACAAAATCACCCATTTAAAAATAAAATAATAACAAAGTCAATAATCTATTACAATAAATCGTTATTATAGACTGAAACCTGTTGAATCTAGTTGTCAATTAATTTAAAATGCTGCATTTTCAATAAAAAAGGAGTGCCAAGATTGTTTACCAAATAGGACAAGTTAGGATAAATAGACTGTAATACTTATACAATCACACCTTCGAGCTGAAAGTTTAACATTTGTCAAACATCCATTGCGACGTTGCAAATAGTCACAATGATTTTTAAAGTACCTAGTTATTAATGGATATTTCATTATTGTCAAACACTCGATCTATCGAAGCACAACAGTGAGATTATATATTAAAAAAATCGACCCACGTTGAATTTGAAGCATGTTTCTTGAAAATTAATCGATCGAAGAATCTGCAACTGCAATAGTTTGTCTAAAAAATTATAAAAATAGGAATAATATGTAGCCAGCCTACTTTAAGCTGTAATTAAAAAGGAGACATCTATTGTTTTATAAATTACAAACTTGGTTAAACTATTAGTAGTATACAAAACACAATAAAATGTAGATGCTTGATATCTAAGTGATAAAATATCTTTAGCTTGTAAACTAACATTATATGAACATCTCCAAAAAGTATTACCTCAGTATCTAAAATAGTCATTTTATCAATGTAGATCAGATGAATGCAGTGAGCATAATATAGCAATCATATAATAAATTATTGTACAATATTATAGGGTAAGTTTAGTGATATGTGCCTTAATGACATTCTGAAGATAGAACCGATATAGATATTTAAACACAGTGCACATATAGTGACATAGTAAAGCACCCAATATAATTGATGTGGTTCACTGTGTGTATATAATTTACTAGTTAGTAACCATAATATAATGGCCGTAATTGTTGGAGCTGCCACCTATTGTTTTTTAGAGAAACCTCCCTTTTTAACCCAAAACTATTTTTTTTAACTCGAGCTTTCTGTTACCTACCGATAGTCATTTTTCTATCGAAGTTAACATACTCGTTTCTAACATTTTCAATTTAAAGCATACAATTTGTATACTTCAGGGGGTATAAATATAGGTAGGTAAGTTTGGTTTTATGAATAGCAAGCAGATCCTTCGTTCTCCGCGACAACGTATAGTTTATTCAATGTACGTCTATAACTCTAAATTAATAAGATAATATTATATTAAATAATTTAGCACCGAGTGCCTTATTCAAAAGTAGAATGTAAAAATGCTTTTAAAATTGTATAGCTATAATTAGTGAAGATACTAATAAATATAATCAAATAATCATATTATATTTGTAGTAATAATAATAATAGCAATGTAATATTTAGCTGATTATTTCTTAATAAGTTTATCATAAGACATAAATTGTAGGCACCGGTAATAGTACTTAGATCGTTCGTAACTCAACCCAAAAAAGTTCGATTATATTTTCACAGTTTTATTCATAAGTAACTGGGAATGTTAATAGCCATGTAAAATCACTTGAAACTTTATTACAGTAAAGCTTTGATATATACAGATATACAAGGACTTATGGTTTTATTTGTACATGTATGGATCTAAAATCTAAACACATGATTTTCTAGTATTTGGATTGGACATTTACAAAAATATATAAAATTATTGTGAAACACGCACAGAATACCTAATAGTAAATTACATAAAGCAAGGCAGCGGTACGATAGCGCGGGAACGGGCTAAGCGAGTGTTGTACTATGACGTCACGCACATTGAACGCGGGCTGGTCGTCGCGCGCTTATTATAAAATGCTATATCTTGGAAACTAATTGACGTATCGAAATAATTTCACGAGTATGTTTTATTTTCAACGGAGAATACAGAAAGCTTATATTCAAAAAATTTCAAACATTCTTAATTGTCAGACGGTCGCTATTTATAGAAGTTTGGTACAAAGACCGATAAAAGTAGGATATGCACGATTAGCACATTATTCAATGTATTTATAAGTATGTAATATTCGTTAATAACTTTAATCGCCAATTATATGTAGTGTAAGAACAAGTTTTTAACATTATTAGATATCATCTGACGGGAAAATTTAAAATAATTCCGCATACAGTCACAAGTAATAAGATGTATACAAAGTACAACCCATGTCAAATTAAATCGGCCGAAAGCAAAGAGATAACAGTACTATAGAAATAAATAATGGATGTAATGTTACATGGTTCTACGGTACGGTAGAATATCTTGTTGCTTGTGACTGTACCGACGGCAAAACTGTCACGAACTTTGAATAACGATGTTATTAAACATATTATATTGATATTATGATAATTGTTGAATTATGTGTAATATTGTGGTGATAACTGCATTAGCAATATTGTAAATCATGCAATAAATAAAATGCGTTGTAGATTGGATATTTTTATTTCATTGGTCCATATAACATGAATCACACATTTGAGGCTATGTCCTTATGAACACGAACAATGCACACTGACGATACACTGATTAATCATCGTTAAACTCAGCCATATTTTAGTTATGAGTTATACCTTGTAGTTCTAAATTTACAGTCGCTCGTATCACAATGCCATAAGGTTTTAACTAAATTGATGTAGGAATACATAATTGACAAAAAATATGAATTTACACATTCTATATCACATATAATTTGTAAATTATAATTTAAAGGAGATTGCGCATATATGGTCTAATTTTTAACGATTATGGTAATTTAACCCCTTAAAACCCGAGAGCGCGACAACGATACCTAAAATCCGCGAGCATTATATAATGCTCTATAGCGCGCAGTCTGTTTTAATCCTTATTACGACTCTGGTAATGGTTCTTTTTGATTGAATGATATTTTTTCCCCGATAGCGAGAAATAACGCTTTAACACATAGCTGGGCGTCAAAGGGTTAAGTAAAAATAAAATTGTGGTCGAGTGGCTCGCATATCGGTGTTCATGGTAACGTCACTGCCGAGGGTCCTGGGTTCGATTGGCGGCCGGGTCATTGAAAAAAACGATATTTTCTATATTGGCTCGTGTCTGGGTGTTATGTTAGCTGGTTGTTGTTTCTGAACTCCATAATAAGTGTTTTTGCTGTTTAATTTAGGGTTCACAGCAATATATGTTATGCTGTCTAATATTTATTTAATGAATTAAAAACAATTTGGGATTATTAATATTTATAGTAATATAAGTTATATACGGGATTGTTACCATGTACCTTGTTTTTAGTAAGTTTCCGATATTTCGGCACTGTTGCAAGCGCCATGATCACGGAGCAATGATCATGATCATGGCGCTTGCAAGAGTGCCGAAATATCAGGTACATGGTAAGATTCCTGTATATAACTTAAATTACTATAATGTTAGTGACCATGAAAGTTTAAAACAATATATTTTCAATCATTTAATCGAATTAACTTTAATTGTCTGTTTCATTATAGGTCTTCTTTCGTCTGAATCATATTCGTTCGATTATACATTAAGGAAATTCATATAAGATCACCCGTCGGCCCTAAAAAGTATTTTAAGAACTGTTAATGTAAATTGCCTTTTTATTATATATTATTATTATTATACGTGTTAGAAGGTATTCCATAAAAAAACTATTTATGAACCTAAAAAGAAGCAATAAAGATGTCAAACCACTGCCTTATCCCCCATCAAGATCTTAGCCCAAAACCAAAATCCTGGATCTGCTACTGAACCGAGCACCATAGTAATATGCGCAAACTCCATTGCAAAATTGCTTAAAATGGCACTAACTCTCATGATGGCCTATAAACAAAATTGAGTTACTAAAGATAATATATGATATAAAATTAGTACGTAGTATAAAAGGCTATTTGACATAGTGAAAAATAACATCTTCTTTATTGTTATTCACTTACCTGGAAAAATTTTCGTAAACTCACCGTGTTTGAAATCGATCACGATTGGCTGTATCTTTAAAATGACAACACAAGAAATTAATAATGTATTCGTACTTATGACTTGAACTTTATCTACTGTGGTGTGACGTATTCGAATCCAAAATTGTTCATGGTGGCATTTAAGGGGGTTATTCAAACAATATATTTGTTTAATATTTATAAAACAAATACACAAATAACCATGTTATCTATGTTTTATAAACACCACTGCATAATTTAGAATGATTTCAAAAATGTAGCCAAATAGCCTATTACGAAATATAATGGTCAATCCTAGGCAGTATATACCCACACACTCGATATTTTTTTTGCTAAGATGACATACATTAATAAGTTCTTTTTATAATTAACTCTCACAAAACTGAGTGCAGGCATTGACCTGTGTTGAGTTGTGTTACTGATTTAACGATGTTTACAATGTGAGGGCTTAGTGAAATCATCGCTGCAAAGTGTAAACACTCCGTGACCAAGCGGAAGAAGAGAACCAGATTCTTTTATACAACAAATGATAGTCAACAATATAACAATATATATTATAAGAGCAATTTCCACCAAGAGTCACTAAAAAAGAATAGCAAGAAACGTTTCTAAAGCATCATTCTGTCCCTTTCAACGTCAAGTAATTGCGAGGAATGCAATGAAGTTTTAAACTTATTTAGCGGTAGTGTAATTGTTATTCGTGATGTAGTATAAATGAAAATAAGTTTTTTTTTTAATTATTCATAGAGCCACGAAGTTGGAAATGGACTCGCGTTGTGTGTTATTAATTTTTCTATAATTTAAGAGACAATATCAATACTTAAAGCTCGTAATTTTTTACTCGAACAATATCAACACAGAATACGATCTAAACATACATACCACCAATCGTATCACAAGTTTATTCGAATTTTAATACAATATAGTATATGCCACACTAAGCGACTTGTTTTGAAATGAAGCACCGTAGAACGAACGCGTTTGTTTCACATTGATTCACACACAACAAAAGTTTCATTTTGTTTCATTACAACGACAGGAAGCAAAATTATAATATTTATTAATGATTTCAATTAAGTTTTAATAGCATTGACATATTATAATTTAACATCCTTCTTTATCATAAATTGAAAGCAAATAGACGTGTCGAAGGTTTTAATAAGAATAATGTACGATTATTTAATTCTAATAAACTTTAACTCTAACTTTAAGCTTCAGTCTTTAGCTGTGCCTAATGCCTATATTATCACATACATTCAACAATTGACAACATTTAATTTTTCTAAAACCTAATGCCGGCTTTTTTTATATAATTGTAAATTTTTAAATTGTTTTTAAGAAATTGACGATCGGCAGATGTTTTCTTTTCGTTGTTATTCGTTGTCATCTCAAAGTAACAATTTTTTTAATGAGAGAAATTAAAAAGGGTTTGTGCCTCACAGAAAAAAATAAACACGTAAAAATAGAACAAAAATTAAAACAGAAATATTAATAACTTGATTTCTTCTGTTTTTTTTTAATGAGAGTAAAACACGGTGTCGGTAAAATTAAATGTTGTCCACTATCTCCTTTGCGATGCACATTTAAATATTGATTTGCAAATAAAAAAACAGCATTTTGTGTAAATATAAATATTTTGTAATAGCGAGTGATTATAAGAAACATCTTAAATCACAAACGAGATATACGTAAGTGTATAAGCAAGATCTTAAAGATTGTAACAAGTATAAATACAAAAATAATATTAAACAGGTGCTCTCATAAACTCACAAAATTAACAAAACTTACATAAGTTAAAATCAACTAAATTAATTAAACTTTTCATATGATCATTATAATAATTTAAGGGTATGTCCGTGATGCTAAACCCAGTTCTTTGCATTAAATTAATTGTGACAAACTTTTTAGCGTATATACATTTAGTAAATTAATTTAATCACCATACAAAATATTTTGTACTTTTGTTTCGGTATAACATAAAATATAAGGAAATATTAATTTGATTTTCCCTGGTGCCATATACGTAAATCAACTTTCAGCAAAATAGCCATATAATAATTTAATCTATTAGTAGTCTGTGGGGATTATAATAAAAACAGAGTAATCTGTGATGATATATAATGATACTTGACATATAAAGAAACCAAATCAGTAAGAACAGCTAAGTCACTAATGGCAAATTGTAGCTTTTATAAATATAAAAACAAGCTAAAAGTGTGAAAGAAGTTGCAGATACAGCACAAACACAACAGTAGCCTAAGCTGAGTTGACACGACAAAACTGTCAATACGGATAGAATAACAGATATCATATTGACGTTTGTAAATTGACAGAAGTTTTTTTAAGGTTACTCAACTGCATAATCTGTGCGCTGCACTATTAAGCACTATATTTTTGCACTATAATTACTGGAAAATTAGCATTGTTATGTTTCAAAATGATTTTTAAAATATATATCTACTGGTAAAATGCATTACCATACATATGACACTATACGGCTGCTCCAAATGAATGACTTCCTTTCAGGAACGAAAAAACAAACAACCCTCGTGTAATTTTTACAAAAGATAATATAACTAGCCAGCAATGATATTAACATAAACGATGAAGCTTGTATAGATAATTTTTATAATAAATGGCAATATTGAAATTCCAATTCCAGTAAGTGTAAGAACAAAAAATTATTTTATGTTTAAAATTAGGTTATTACAGAATTAAGGTTAACTGTATTTTATGTAACTGCTTATTACTAGTCAATATATATCATATACAGAGAAATATAAGTAATAATTGTTTCTTCATATGTTACTGAAACCACTGACTCTGTTAAAATTACTTATAAATCCATGTGTAAGCTGGAATCACGAACAAACCTCATCTAACAATAAATAAAAATAATTAAATTCTCATATGTTGTGAGATCCTTTCTAACATTAATACATAATAACAATAACTTAACAGGAAACAAATTAATATACACTGGGTTAACTGTTCCCAACTTATAAAAAATCCATCTCTAGCAGTTAGTTCACATTTGTTCAATCAGAGATTACAGTGATTTTTCACGAGTTAAACTAATGTCAATATTCATAGTAGTTAATGATTAGAATCACTCTGGCAACACCAAAAAGTAATGAAAACATAGAATATCTTTGCCTAAAGTTGAATATTTCATATTCCGTCAAATTTTAGCTTTCACTTATAAAATAGAAATTCCTAAATAATTGTAACGGGAGGAATAGATAATTTGAGACTCAAAACATAAATAGCAGCATAAATCTTCTAATGGAGATATTCTACTTCGAATAATAAACTGGATATCAGATTTTGATATATAAATTTTACCACGTTTTTCTTATCTCACTTTTCTTATTTGTTTGTCTGTCCGGGCAAAATCTTGCAACTTAAATTTGAGGCACTTTCCGATAAGCTAGAAAGCTGAAACTTTCAGGATAGTTCAGAACCCGATGACAATGCACTCTAAAGCAACTTTCAACTTTCCAGATGCACTTTCAGGTCCACTTTCGGCAACTTTCACTTTTGTATGGGGCTTATCCGATTGTTGCGTAACACATGGTTACTTCGTTGAGTTAATAATTAAAAAGAATAAAATAATTATACTAGATTTAAAAAATCTAAAAATCCCACGTTTTTCAATGTCCTAAAAAGAATAAAATAACCCTGCGGGGCAAAGCGAGGGGCCACTCAAAACGTGGGGGCGCATCTTTACAATAATCGGCATCAATGCATGTCATTCATCTCTTTAAAATCTCCTCTTAGTAATATGCGCCCCCACGTTTTGAGTGGCCCCTCGCTTTGCCCCGCAGGGTTATTTTATTCTTTTTAGGACATTGAAAAACGTGGGATTTTTAGATTTTTTAAATCTAGTATAATTATTTTTTAGGATTCATTTTCGCATAAATCAGAAAAGCCACTTTTATTTTTAGCCACATATAATGAACCATACATTCAATCTATTACGACTATTTTAGAGTTTGTCGTACTTAAATTGAATAAAATCGCGTCGCACGGAACGCTCATTTTCACAATTCTCTTAATAGTAAAATATATCATAAGCTTTTACAACGGAGCTTAATAACAGCGCACGCTTTTTAATTAGACTGAACTCACCACTAGAAGGAAAAAGATCATACAAAGAAATGTATTTCCAGTAATGCTCCTAATAATTTTTTAGTTGTCTTCATATGGGCACCATGCATATCGTCTGTAGTATAGAACCGCAAACATCTCATCACAACGATATTACTTCGAACTGTCAAAGCCAAGCACAGCCAAGTGTGGAAATGCGTATAGTAAATGCATAAGGAAGTATTAGGCTATCCGCTTACAGAACTCGTGACGCCTTGAAGAGATTCACCTGCGCAGGTCCACCATTTCCACTGGGGCAGAGTTGTCTAGTCGGATATGCTTCACGTCCTGTAAAGCAATAGCAAACATGGGTAACCTATTCACATTTAGGTATGGTATATGATAATAAGCACAACTAGAAACGTAAATATAAAGGAAGAGTAACCCCAAAATATCAAAATAAGTTAATTGATATTGAACTCTATTACAGAGAGCTTAAGTTGAAAATCGATTAATCGTTTAGTCCATCCATGTGTCATGTGTCCATAATGTGCTATCAAAGTAGGGACAGCAAGATGCAGGTTTGAACCCTAAGCAATTGTTTTCAACACAGAAAATTTCCATTCCAATAAAATAGCATAAAAACAACAATTTCAAAAATGGTTTTAAAAAAGGTTTGCTCAAACATGAATACGCAACCAGGAAACCTTTAAGTGTTATATAGTGAAGGAAAAAAGACTTTTAAATTAGCCACAATATTTGCAAGCTGGGTATGAAACTAAGTAATATTACCAAAACTGGTTTTTATAATGGAAATAAAATATTTTTTTGTGTACACGCAATATATATTTTTAGTGATGTATGTATGTACATGTGTAATTATCGAAGATAAAATTGACTATTCTAAGCTTATAACAACCAACTACCTACTCAATAATTGTCTCATGTATAAAAACGTCTTAATGATGGGAAGTGTATACTATGTATATGGACCTAGTTTTTTTAGTTACGTACGTAAAACAACGGCGGGTCGTTGGGATGTGGGTGAAATCCCGTTTGCCGGCAATTTGCTATGAATTCCATTCCGTCTGGTGTCAAGGCGAAGTAACCAGTCCTGGAATATAATATATAATAAGACATTTTAATATGCTAATGATTTAGTCAATAACGTCGTTTTTTCATACAGATTTGAATGACGGTATAGTGTACAGGTAATGTTGGAGTTCACATATATGAGTTCAACAAGATCACAGCGCAGGTAAGGTGTTAGGCTTCCAAATCAACAAATGTTTTTCAAAATTTATTTCATAGTAGAAAAATACTAATGTCACATTTGTAGTGCAAAGTACAACTATAAGGTTGATAATAGACCGCATTCTGAACAGCGTTCGACAAACTCCTTATGTAAATAAGTAAGGTAAGTATTTTAAGCTATATACCAAAAAAGGTCTCTATTACAATAGCATAAGGTAAATTGAAATTTCAGTGTGTGGCCGGAAGTGCTAAGAATTTGTTAATTACGACTCGGATTTATAGAGATATGAAGAAAATTGTCGTTTTATTGTCTGTAATGTCACTATCTTAAACAATTCGAAAATAATTATTTTAGGAATATTGACACAAAACAAATAAGTAATTTCCTGATGGTGTAAACTTAGAAACTAATACTGTTTAAAATACATGTCCATGTTAAGCTAAACCGCCTATAGAAAGTGGACAATGTCCTTTCCTAAATTAAGTAAGCTTGCAAAGGGATACCTAATCACAACAGCTTCAGAAAGACTTTGTTTGGTCAAATAAAGTACTGGAGACCCCAATTGAGCATAAAGCATTATTTAAGTTGCCTTTGTGGGCTTTGATTGGTTAAATAAATGATTACTTTTGATTATTTTGTCTAACAAAATTAATAATATTATGATTATTATTTATTTTTTTCATTTCTATATTTTATATAATAATTTATTTTAATTGAAAAATACTAGAAATATCTGAGAATAACTTGTGATGAGCCTAGTCGATTTATTCTATCAAAATTAATAATATCGATAGTAAATAATTATATTTTATTATTTTTAAGCCTATCTATATTTTTTATTTTTATGAAATACTTATGCCTGCTTCGTCAATGTTCGTTATTCGTCTAAAATTTGAAATATCGAATAATAACAACTAATTGCAACGTCTCTAGTATAGACACTTAGAAAGGGCTATTAAAAATCAACAATAGATTCCAAATGACACTGTATAGATAATACATTGTCATTGCATACGACCAATTTGAATTAAATGTTAATATTGCTCACTCGTTATATTTGGGTGCGCACACAATGGCTATAGCTTCTGGCATCATCAGCTGATACGAACATTGCGTGTGGAGATCCACTGACGATAGGAAAGCGGTCTGCGTCGGGTGAGTCTGTAATAATAATCAATAAAATAATGTAACACACACGTGCAAACCTGTTTCGAGGATAAGTTATACTAATATGAATGGACTTGACTATGGCCTAAACTTATCTGCATTTAAAGAAAATAGAAAGCTTGATTGCTAAAAAATCTCGTATTATGGCCTAGCTGAACATTTTGACATCAAAAACGTGTATATTAAAATCTTTCGATGATTTACTTTTAAAATTAAGTTCTTACACTTTCGCGAACATGCACATCACATGTTTTATTTAAACCACTTATTCTGAATTGCGCATTTCATTTTTTTTTAATTGATCCTTTTCGACGCCTTTACGCCTTTGATCACAGGATGACAGTACTCACGCAAGAATAAACGCTTCGTAAATCCACTTAAAGCGAAAGTGTAAAAAATTAATATTAAAATCATTAATTGTATGTATTAACAGTTTTAGTGACATTTAGTGACATATAATAAATAATTATTTCTTACACTCACACCAATTAGCCTAGCCCAAAGTAAGCACTGTAAGGCTTGTGTTATGGATACTAGGTAACGGATACATACATAGAAACGTAATATTCATAGAAATATATATATAAACACCCATGACTCAGGTACAAATGCTCGTATTCATGATTCAAACCTAGGACCCAGGTGCAAGAGGCAGGATGGCTACCGTTGCACAAACCAATAGAATAATGATAAAAAAATGTAGCTGGAAAATGACAGACGTGTATCCAGCCGAGCGTGATGAGGTTGTGCTGGTCCTGGTAGTGGAAGATCTCCTCCTCGTTGTTGGTGCTGCAAGAGTCCGCCGTGCCCGTTTGCTTCGGCACCACCACGTGCGTTATCTTCAGCTGATCACGCTCCTACAAACAGATAAATTTTTAACTATGAATTATATACATTATTTAACTAGAAAAAATTGACTCGGCTCACAAGTGAATTCTCAGGCGGGACTAGTATTCACTATACATTCAGAATTAAATATACATTCTTATTTTGTTAATGCACTTACATTATGTTAGTTAAATTAAATTAATTAATTATGTTAGTACAATTAGTAGTTAATTAATGACAAAATATATTTAAAAAAGTTACAATTCAATTATTTCAATTATTTACAATACAATTATTTGCTATGTTTATAATTTTTTATTTTAAATTAAATTAATTGTTAAATTTCTACTTGAGCATGTTGTATTTACCTATAATTGTTTGATGCATTTAGTGTTAAATTTTAGGATTTGTTGTTTATGACTGTAATAATGTACTCAAATGTTGGTAAATCAATAAATAAATAATAATAATAATATTAAATGGTTCAACTTAGATTAGTTTAAGTTATCATTTCTGTCGTGCGTCCCGAAACGCTTTTTATTTTGCCGGATGGGTCGTACGTATGTCTCACCAGCACGCCGGCAAGGATGCCGCACGTCTCCCGGTTGCAGGCGGTGTTGGTGGCAGCCAGCTGTAGGAAGCGCGGCAGAAGCGCCGCCGGCACCACCACGCTGCGCACGGCCCGCGACGCCGACAGCGGCGGCAGCACCGACGAGAAGCCGCTGTCTCTACGCGTACGACAAAACTCATTGGCATCTTCTTGTTACAAACTCTTAATTAATTACAAACTAACTCTTTATTTCTCCTGACCACGCAATAAAAGTAGCCACAGTTACTCCTATAACATAAGCAACGAACCAGTGACAGTATTCTCAAAATCGGTCCAGCCGTTTCGGAGATTGACTGCTACAAGTTTTTTTATGTTAAGTAATAAGTAAACTTTTATATGTATTCAGTACAAAGCTATTTATTAACATTACAAAAAGAAGCCCGCTTTTAATTTATATTGCATATATCTATTACGACAATAACAAAAGCTTTCTTATAATTTATATTATTGTGTGTATTCCATTTGCGTTTTTTGTAGGACAAAAATAGTAATTATTTTGTTGGGTATAAAATAGCCGATTTCTTTTTACGCACATAAACTAACTTTAATACTACTACTAATGGGCGGGGGAAAGATTAAGTTGAACAACAGCGCCAGGACGCTCAACCTAATCTTTCACCTACCGTACCACCTTTCCCGGTGGTAGGGTGGCGAAGGGCCTTAAGGGAGAGCGCAGGTCGCATAGATCCTTAAGGCAAGTCTGCCTGTTATCCTTCTCGTGGTTGCCGCCTGTTATTGGTCTGTTTCCCTCTGAAACAGACGTAACTAAAACAGCCAGATGCACCTCCCGTCTCTTCCTTTTTGCACTTAACTCCTTCCCAATCCTGCTTTTCCTTTCCCCTCCTCCTTGGCTGATCCCTTTTTTTTTTTTTTTAGCCATCATCTCCACCTGCACTAGGGGGCGAGCCGGTGGAGTATCAGCCCTCCTGCACTAGGGCCTGTGCAGTTGAGCGCCGTAAGGAGGGATGAAGGAATCCTGGAGGGTTGAGTGAAGCGGGGTCGGCGGTAGTACCTCCGCAACACAACACGCCCTCTTTGGTCTGGATTTCAGCCGAAACGGTAGCCCCTCTGGGTAGCGCCAGGGGGGAAACGGTCATGCGTCCCGTCAGAGGGCCGCAGCGAGGGGTGGGGGGGCCCGATGTGCTCCTTGGCATGTCGGGTGGTTAGGGTCATGCTGACGAGGCAAGGATAGGTGGAACCACTGGGAAGCAGGAACCGGCAACCCAGCCATCTGTCTCGAACCTCCGATGTCGCGCCTGAGCACCAACCCACCACACCTATATCCGATCAGTAATCCTAGTGCACCTTTTTGATAGGGCACTCCCAAATGTGCGGGCTCCAAGGAGGGTGGGAAGCTGATCGGATGAACCACACTAATACCAAATATGGATCCACAAAGGTTCACTAATACCGCAAATACAAGCGGGACGGCCGAGAAATCGGAATCCCCGCCACACGACACCACACCCGATGAAAATTCAGAGGGAACACATCAGGGGCAGGCTGAAAAATCAGTACCCCCTGGCATAGAAACTACACCTCCTCTGGAGGACCCTAAATCATCCATCGAAGAAAACTGGACACTGGTTGGCCGGTCTGGGCGGGGAGTCATCGGGGGAAACCCTGGTGAAACCAGTGCTCAGTACGGCCAGCCGGTGTCCGGTAGAAAGGCGAAGGACAGGGCAAGATTGATGCGGAAGAAGCAACTTCAGAGCTTAGCTCGGGAGGCTGCAACTTCCGCAACAAAAGACGACCAGCCAGGTAAGGCTCCGGGACCGCCGGGGGTGATGAAGGCTGCAGACCGGGGAACCTCGCTAGCATCCAAGCTACCACCGGTGACTACCGGGCCAAGTCATGACAAGGCTCCGAGACCGCCGAGGGGGGCGAAGGATGTGACACGGGGGGACTCGCAAACACCAAAATCTACCCAGGTGACTACCGGGGCTCACGGGAAGGTACCGAGACCGCCGGGGGGAGCGAAAGGCGCGATGCGGGGGAACCCGTCAACGTCCAAGCTACCTTCGGTGACTACCGGACCCTACCGGAAACAGGGACGGCCAGCAACATCCGAGGGCGTGGAAGCCAAAAGAGCGGCAAAATCCAAAGCGAAAAGGGCACGCTTCGATGAGACCATGTCTCCTCGGGGCGAGTCCAAGAAGCTGAAGATGGAGTCGTCTGATGGCACCCGCCACCGGTCCTACGCTGCTGCTACAGGAAAGACGAGGGACGTTCGGTTCGCTGTGACGTCGACCACCGGGTTTATCTCGAGGGCGGCGGCGGAGCGAATCGAAACAGAGCTCGAAGAAGCCCTGATGCAGGCAGTAATGAACGCCGGTACATCCGGATACACAGGTCCAACGATCGCCTTCTGCGGCAAGCCGACCTATGTAGACGGACACCTCAGACTTGCAGGTGCCAACAATGAAACCCTTGAGTGGACTACACGGTGGGCGAAGGAACTGCAAATTCCGGACGTGGGAAACCTTACGGTTGTGCGGGCTGAGGACATTCCCAAGAGGATCCGATGCGGCTTCGTCTTACCCAAATTATGGAAACGCGAACAGGCGCTGATAGGAAAATGCCTTCAGTTTGCAAATCCAGACTTAAAACCCGAACGGTGGCTCCTGAATGGGGTCCAACTGCAGGAGAGCATCGGGTCTACATTTGTAATTGTGTCCATCCCGGAGGAGATCGTCCCAGCTATACTGGCTAGGGGACGCCGACTCAGCTTTCTGACTGGGTCGGTGTACCTGAAGTTCAGGGATGCCAGGGGCAGGTTTGTTGACACACCACCACATACAACAAACACTGACGACTCCACGGCCATGGAAATAGACACCACACAAAAAGAAACCACACAACAGACGGAACCAACACCGTCGACCTCCACAGCTCCAGTCCAGGTACCCAAGGGCGCCGAGAACGCGGGACCGTCTTGTCCACTTTCTTTTGGCGAGGGAGAGAATGCTGCGGGGTCTCCCTGCGCGGAATCCTCGCTTTTAAGTGAAGATGAGACACTGGGGCTCGACGATCTGGGCTTGGAGGACGTCATCTGTCATGATGGCATCCCCCTCTAATGTCCAGTTCTATCAGGCAAATCTCCAGCACAGCGTAACCGCAACGGCTCAGCTTCGGCGGTGCCTGGAGAACAATTACACAGCAGTCGCTCTAATCCAGGAGCCGTGGATTAGAGGTGGCGCCGTACGAGGACTCTCCAGTCTAGGAGGTAAGCTCGTGCATGCCACCTGTGGGGACGTAAGATCCTGTATCTATACATCAAAGAACATTAGAACACAGCCGCTACTAAACTTCTGTTTCAGAGACTTATGCGCTATAAGGCTGACACTTAACCAAGATAATCACGACCAAGACCTGGTAGTAGCATCAGTCTACATGCACGAAGATCTTCGTGTACCATCGGAGGAGCTAGCTTCCCTGGTTCGCTTCTGTTCAGAGGCAGATCTAGAGCTGATTATCTCGACAGATTCCAACGCCCATCACCCCCTGTGGGGACAAGAACCGAGTAACACTAGAGGTAACCAAGTAGTTGAATTCCTTCTTACAACAAATTTACAGATAGCGAACATAGGCAATAAGCCCACCTTCGTCACCAAACGAAGCAAGACCATTATTGACCTCACCCTCGCAACACCGACAGTGGCCGCCATGCTGTCTGGCTGGCACGTCTCTGACGAGGCGTCCTGCTCGGACCACAGGTGGATACGATTCGACCTTCAGGTAATCACCATAACTCCGACCCCTAGAAGGTACCCAAACAAAACAGATCGTCATCGATACACCCAGCTACTTGAGGAGTCGCTGAGTAAAGAAAACAATAGCACGAGCATATACAACACCTCGCAACTGGAACAGCAGGTAAAGAATCTAACAAACATCATTATAGAATGCTTTGAACAAGCCTGTCCCCCCAAACTCCCACCCTCCAAAACTTCGGGGAAACACCAGTGGTGGGGACCCGAATTGGAGAGACTAAGAGCTGAGGTAAGGAGGAGGTTTAACAGAGCCATGAACACATGCAATGATTATGACTGGGAAAACTACAGGGCAGTTAAATCCAAGTACAAAAAACGAATCAGATACTGGAGAACCGCATCCTGGAGGAACTTCAGCACAGAGATAAATACGACAAAACAGGCAAATAGGGTAAGGAAAGTATTGGCTAAACAAGGTCCAGGAACCTTAGGCTACCTCAAGAAAGCTGATGGCACCATGGCCCAAAGCCAGGAGGAGTCAAACGCCATCCTTCTACAAACCCATTTTCCGAACTGTTCACCGATTCAACAGATGACATGGACCGATGAACCAGTCATCCCTACAGAAGAATGCTGGCGACTAGCCAATAAAGTGATTACACCTGAAAACGTAAGTTGGGCCATAAACAGTTTCTCTCCCTTTAAAGCAGCGGGAACAGACAACATCTTTCCTGCCCTTCTCCAATGGGGGGAAGCACTTATACTCGAAACTCTCACTCACCTGCTGCGAGCCTGCCTAGCCTACAAGTATACACCGCATGGCTGGAGGGACGTAAAGGTAGTATTTATACCCAAACCAGGGAAGTCAGACTACACCAACCCTAAGTCATTCAGACCGATTAGTCTGACATCCTTCCTACTAAAAACATTAGAGAGGATATGCGACAAGCACCTACGAGAAGGAGTGCTGAGGTCTGTACCTCTTCATAAATTTCAACACGCCTACAGCGCGGGGAAATCTACAGAATCTGCTCTTCATCAGGTGGTTAGTAAGATTGAAGAAGCTTTTCAAAACAAACTTATTTGTCTTGGCACCTTCATTGATATTGAAGGGGCCTTCGACAAAACCAACTTTACCAGCATTGAATCAGCTCTAAAGAGACATGGAGCTGAGCAGCAAATCATAGACTGGATCGTTAACATGCTTCGCAACAGAATAGTAAGGGTTGCAGGAGACAGCCAGGGAGCGATCGTGGCGCGCGGATGCCCACAAGGAGGAGTACTCTCGCCATTACTCTGGAATATGGTAGTGAACGACCTCATCACCTTACTTAATAACAATCACTTCTACACCATAGGTTATGTGGATGACATCACTATACTAACTATAGGGTTTCAGGCCGGTATAATCTGTGACACCATGCAGGCAGCTATGAAAATAGTTGAAACATGGTGCCAAAAGTACGAACTAACAGTCAACCCCGCCAAGACTGAAATGGTAATGTTCACTAACAAACGCAACATCAGCAGCTACCAGGCTCCAAAACTGTTTGGGACCACATTACAATTGTCCAAAGAGGTAAAATATTTAGGTAAAGTTCTGGACAACAAACTAAACTGGAACAGCCACATTGACCACAAGATCAAAACTGCCAGCATTGTGCTATGGCAGTGCCGACAAATGGTAGGTAAGAGATGGGGCCTGTCCCCGAAAATCTTCCTGTGGCTCTATAACACGGTGATCAGACCAATGGTAAGTTACGGTGCTGTAGTGTGGTGGCCCAAAACTACCCAGTCAACCTGTGTCAACAAGCTACAAAGTCTACAACGCCAGGCATGCTGCGCCCTCACAGGTTGTATAAGCACAGCCCCCACGGCGGCACTGGAAGCGATGTTAAATCTCACCCCGCTCCATCTACACATCAAACAGGAAGCGGCAAAAACAGCGCTGAGGCTTAGACTCTACAAACTGGTAAGATCAGAAAAAGTAAAGCACCTCAACGGCCTACTGAAGGACTGGCTGAATACTCCGTTTATCGATGCACCCTGCGATAAAATAAAGCCTACCTTCATCTTTGATAAGAAATATAGAATACATTTGAATGAAGACAACAACCCAGAGGTAACACACAAGGCTCTCATGATATTTACCGACGGATCCAAAACCAAATTGGGAACCGGCGCGGGAGTATTCTCAGAGGACCTTAACATAAACTTTGCCTTCCCCATGAGCCTGCACAACACCGTATTCCAAGCGGAATGTATGGGCATCACTATGGCAGCTAAGGCGATAACAGCACGGAAGGTAAAAGGTTGTAAAATCAGAATTCTTTTCGATAGCAAGTCAGTCCTACAGGCTCTGTGCAGCTATCGAGTCACATCCAGCCTGCTCCATGAATGTCACCTAAACCTAAATGAGGCAGGAGCATATAACGAGATAACTATCCAATGGATCAAAGGCCACAGTGGATCACGAGGTAATGAAGCAGCTGATCGGATGGCACGGAGGGCATCGGATATGGTGCCTTTCGGCCCAGAACCCATCATCCCCATTCCGATCAGCTGGTTCAACAACAGTATTTGTGAACACACATCAAAACTGCATCAGCAGCAGTGGAACTCTCTGGAGACGTGCAGACAAGGTAAACTCCTTCTACCGCGGGTGGACGCTCGTGTCTCCAGATCCTTACTACAGCTAAGTAGATCAGAGCTGCGCCTAGTAACAGGCGCCATCACTGGTCATGGCAACTTTAACAGGCACCTTTTTCATTTAGGTATCACCGACAGCCCTCTATGCAGAGGATGCATGGAAGTGGAAGAAACAGCAACCCATGTCATAATGGAATGCCAAGGAGTTGCACACTACCGGGCAAAACATCTCGGCTCGCTGGGCAGTCTCCGAGAGGTTCTCACCAAGGTGAAGGCACTTGGAGCATTTCTGGCGGAGCTGGGATGGCTGGAATAAACGGGTATACATCCTCCAGACGCAAAATAGGCGCTTGAAGTCGTCGAGTTGCGGATACCGCCCGTATTGGATGAAGAAGAAGAAGAAGAAGACTACTACTAATATTATTAAGTTTAAATCCATACTATATTTTATGGCATATTTACAACGAAAATTAGTTATTTGAAACTGATTAATATCGAAAAAGAAATTATATGGCTTCTTTTTAACTTCGCGAATTTAATGGTTTAACACATTTGTAATTTTTATAACACGCTGCTTTACTCTCAGTATCCTTCTGCTATAATGTGTGCCTACATAACAAAATAAATATTCAGAACCAGAATTCGAGGTACGCCTATGAATACATTCAGGATTTTGCAATTTTAAATTAATTTTCTATAAATTGCTATTTCTAGCAAGTACATATTTGTTTCATTGAGTTATGAATGAAGCAGTCAATTACCTTACAAATAACTATAGCTGTCGTACTGATAACTTACTGATGAGGCCTCGACGGCGGAATAAGAGGCGGAGCGGGCTGGTAATGGTGGTCGGGTGCGCGCGGAGGCGCACTGGCGAAGTCGTCCGGGTACAAGACATCGTCTACGCACGGAGCTGATGGTGCTACGGCCCAATCCTCCTATGAAAACGTATCTAAATATGTACGCATGCCATACTAGAAACATATCTTTTGTGTATCATTAAGTAAACAATGAAAAAAATTAAAACAAATCACCTGAACAAAGATTTCATAATAAGTTATATTATATCAAACACAATTCACTGCCATATTATGTTAAAAAGATATGTAAATATACAAAATACCAAAAATAAATAAGGAAAATATAATGTATACAGCATACTTACGTTTTCTGTCACAATATAAAAGATGTAAATATTTATATACTTTAAAACTGATATTAAAAGCTAAGTTTTGGCGGATACATTCGCAGTCTTAATGGTTCGAGAAAAATCCTCATAAGACATTGACTACAAGGCTCGTTTTTATCCGCAGAGAAATTAGAGAAATTTAGTCACCCGCTACCACTTGCACGGAATAGTTGATACTTTGTATCAAGTAGAAACTTTTATAGATGAAATTTTGTGTTTAGCTGTAACGTTCTTAAAAATGCGACAAGGAAAGATAAAAGGTTCATGGTTATGGGGTCGCATTCGCATCCAGAACTAACGGCGCCATGTGGTCAACCTTGTGGATCATTTATCAGGAAAGTACCTAATTTTTGGATAAGTTTTGTGGAATCCGCTTCCATTAGTTTCTTTTCTCTCCTTTTTTTATTAACAGCCAATACAAAATTTTACCAAAAATTAAAGTTTCTATTTGATACAAAGTATCAACTACGTAGGGCAAGGAGTTTTATAATGGGTTCAGGTCTAAAATTCCAGCATTAATCTATTAATCATTCCAGTTTGTAAAAAAACCAGCATTAATCTAAACTCAGATTAGAAAAAAACCATTGACTTATTTTCCAAAACAAATTTTGTGATAACAGAACGCAAACAATTACCGCATGAGTAAGATGAGGTGTTGGATGATGCCTGTTTTCATCTGCCTGCAAGCGTTGGGCTAGTTTCGCATCTTCAAGCTCTTGTTTTTTCCTCTCTTCTTCAGCTTTGCGCCTCTTACCCTGTAGTGTTTTAATAATCATTTTTTTAGTGTCAGTCACAAAAATGAAGTCTAAAATCTTAAATGTGCTTTTTTAGATATCTATAAAACATTCTCATTTATACTAATAACACAAAATAATTAGTTAATAAATAATGTGTAAATTGGTTTTGCTAGTGAAATAACTCCAGTTTATTGTTTAAAACATTATTACATAGTTATTGCTTATTGAATGATAAAAGAAATTTCTGCTATTCATTAAAAAATATTCATTACAAAATCAAGCTTCATAATAATAACATATTGGTACTTTTCTTGAGTGTTAGATATTTGTTTTCTAAATAAATAAAAATCAATTGCCTTAAGTCACAACAAGCAGACCAAGACATAGAGAGAAAGTGAAATAAGTAGCAATTCCTAATTTTAGTATTAACCGATTCGTTGCGACATACAATTACAGAAACGAAGGCAACAAGCTTGATTTACATGAAAAATGAAGATAGTTTTATTCTGGGTTGATTTCCCTAAAACTTGATTTGAAGGAGTTATCATAGATTAAAAATGACACGGTTTCAGTGGCTGACGCCACATGCAAAAAAAAGTGATGACACGACAGAAGTGCATGCTCGTATTCATCATATGACGCGTGCGACGCGAACGGACGTGCATGCACATCAGCAACGATTCGGTTAATAATCTGTGATGCAAAACAGATTTAGATTCATTTATTAGACATGTGGCATGGGCTCCCAACTCCCTTCAGAGCTTGGATGTAAACTTGGACAAGGACTGATTCAAATTTTGATAAACAATTAGAGAAGTGGTATCCCTTAAGTTGAAATAACTCAAGACCAGTGAATTCTGTATAGTAATAATTAAGGAAGATAACAGTTCAACTTCTTATAACAAAACATATAATCATATATATAAATATATATGAAACAAAGAAAACAATTTAGAACCTTACCTTAAGGTATATCATGTATCTTCTATGCATAAGCTTTAACTGTGGCATTGATGAAAATGCCACCAGTATTTCAATATTTTTTGTGTATTTCAAATTTATCTCATTTTATACTAACAATATTAAATTTAAATCTAAAGAAAGTTTACCTCATTTTCCTTATATGAGGCATGTTCCTTTGCATACTGATCTAAAAGGATTTGTTTCAGTTTCTCAGCCTTAGGCATCACTTCCTTAAGTTTGGTTTGATTAACAGCTTTCACCGGTGCCGGAACTGTAGCATACTCTGGATGTTTCCTTATCTTCTCGAGGAACAATGTCATAAATTTCATATATAAAATGTAGGCATTCTCAAGGCTGCCTTCTGCTAGATACACATTAGCCATTCTCACCATTTCTAATCCTGAACGGTAATACCTAAAATTCATTTATTTGTGATATTTTAGATTGTATTTCCAATGAGTCATAGGAATTTCCAGCATGATAGGGAGTCATAAAAGCTGTGTCATGCATACATGTAAAAAGAAGGTTCAAAAACTTAACAGAATAACAAAAATGAAAAAAGTAAGACAAAGATTAGTAGACTGAGGAGCTTTTATTAGACTAACCCCATGGACCGTACCTTGCAAGTTGCTATGGGCATGGAAATTTGTTTTTATTGGACTCACCTTCTAGGGGGAACATTGGGGTCCACTTCAACCATAGTCCCGTAGTTAGCTAGTTGTTTTACCCTAATTGCTGGTTCCAGGGAAGCTAAATCTACCATTTGTTTGGAACGTTTTTCTTCAGACTGCATTTTTAAGTTCATAAGCGACAGAAAGGCTAGTTGCAGTACCATAGGAGTGTTTGAGTAAATTAAAACAAATTTATATGATAACGTTAACCACAGAATCCATTACTTCAAAATACTGAGACTTTCCTTACACAAAATAGTGTTTTTAAAACCAACTCACACTATAAATAATACTGTCATTGGTTTTTTGGTTGGTGGTGTCAAATTGTCGATGCTTCAACTGTCAAACTGTCAATTACAAGATCCTTTCCTTTTTTGATAATTTTTCTTTGTTAAGTTTTGCCATAAGAGCAGGCAAAGGGTACAAAGTCTATACAGCCTACCCTTCAGTTATTATGATGATGAGAATTGATCTATGAATGATAGATGATCACTGAATGATAGATGATCACTGAATGATGAATGAACAGTAATTTCCCTTTCCCAAGGTTCAATTGAGGTGTAGGGTTTTATTGAAACCTATTCATATACTTCTTGAGATAGCGTGAAAATACGAACTGGGTATTGTGGTTTTGGTTCGCTTGCCAACAACTTTGTAAGTCAACAACAGTCAACAACTTTGTAAATCCCACGACGACAGAGACCTTGTACTGAGAAGAAATCTCGGAAGGGCTGTTTTTATTCTCTTTAATTGAGGAAAGGCCGATAGTTCTACTAGTACCTATTACCTAGTTCTAAAACCATTTCAGTTACATGTTGTGGCACCTTCCTTATTATAAAACGCAATTTTTCGCACTTTGTAACTTAAAAGAGCAAGTTTATTTTTATTTCCAGTGTTGATCGAATAAATAGCACTATTTTTATATCAATCTCCTTAATTCATTCTCGAAGAGAATCTCTAGACCTTAAGTTATAAATAGCGCGCACTACTCTTTTTGAAGAACAAATATATTATTAATATAACTTGCTGACCCCCTCAGCATAGTCCATAGGACATTACATTGTGGAATTACATTAGATTCTTACTGTTTTAACATCAGATATGAGCATTATTTTCTTAACGGCATACGCGGCGGAACTCTTTTTGCTAAGGCGTCAATATGGGGATCCCACAGTCCTACTATAATCTCGCGTCTAAAGTGATACTCAACTATTTTGTGAATTCCACGAATTCTACTACTTCGCCATTCACGTTTAATAAACGTATTTGGTAGAGACATCAACAAAAAAGATAGTATTGTTTTTAAGGTAATTCTTTGTTAATTAAGGGAGGTTATTAATAAAAATCTAAGGTTGAGTACATAATGTTAAGATTATTAATTTAGAAACTTAAATGTTTCTCTTTTTTATTCAGGCTCGAATAAAATGAAACATTAATTTCATTTAAAATAATAAAAATAGTTTTTAGGATGTCTGAGATCGACTCACTCAATCGATCAATTGATCAAAATGAATTAACAGATTAAAATTTTAACCCAAAAATTGATTCTTCGATTAATCGATTTAAGATCGCCATTCATAGGGTGTCGGTTGAATAATCAATAAATTTTATTACGGTTCTTATTGACTTCTTATTGCTCGTAAGATTTCAACGTAATTAAAATATTTCTTAGATTTCTGACAAACGGTCGCCCAATTATTTTGTTTATTCGTTATCAAAATAAAATAAAATAAAATCAAATATAAGGTTTTTATATTTTAGAAAGAAAGAAAGAAAGAAAGAATGTGAGAAATAATTTGTTTAATATAAAAAGTTTAAGTCCGTTAAGTTGGGTTTAAAAAGTAAGGAAAATAGTAATTCGTTTATTGGAATTTTCAAATCATCTTAAAAGAAAACCTTTTAAGATGTTTCAGTTTCTTAAGAAAAAAATTGCTCTTCGAATATAGCTTAACTTTATTTAGTTAAATTGAATTTTATACGTGGTGCAGGTACCTACTTTAACGGTTGCTTTTCCCATGGCCAACTCTATGTAGGTATTTCATCGTAAAATCAATCTTTTTGCGTATATTCCAGAGGGTTCCACAACTAATAATGCCTGAAAACGAGCAATTGCCTATAGGAAAGCAATTTATTAGGCCACATCCACGAGCTACTTACTAGGAAAATCATCAGACCTACGCTACGCACAACTAAATGTTTAATAAAAGTTTCAAGTTTCAATGTGTAACATATTATCTACACTACTTAATTTAATTAAAAAGAGCTTAATATCTGTTCGGAAAAATCTGTTCGGGGACTAGTATCCTTATCAAAATATCTGTGGCATACTTTAGAATAAGTATTTCTACGTTAAAGTAAGTTATTTTCGAATTTGGAGTTTGCATAGCCACACTTATATTGTATTCTTAAAAAAGTAGTATTGTCGAACTTTAGTTAGAGGTAATCGTAAAGAAATCCATGTCACTGATATCCACATGGATAGATCAATCGGGCTAAATCAGTCTTCATAAAACAACTTACTCTATAGATCTGCGCTACACCACTGTCAACTCGTGATGGTTTTGTGGTGAACACTTACCACAGTAAAACAGACAGACCTAGGAATATAATGGAAATCGATGTTTTATGTTGGAAAGTTAATCTTTTTATGTGAAATATGTAATAAAAATAGATTGTATTTGCAATAGATTATTTTATTTTAATTTCAATGAAAATAAATAATTAGGTAATTATTTATTTTTAAAAAAGTAATACTTTAAAATTACTTTGTTGCAAGCAAAGAGCATTGTTTATTTCGACAATAACTAACATGGTAAGTAAGTTTTTTTATATTCTAGCAACAACACATGAAATCACAAATCAAAGAGAAACAAAAATAACAACAAAGAAATATTGGACACCACACGCAGGCTGCACATATAAACAACACTACAAAACAACAATTTTCACACATTTTGTATGATGTTAAAAAAAATGGATACATGTTTGGACATGCCTGGTATACCCAAAAGCAAGGTTTTTTTGTGAGTGTACTCAAATAGAGGTTTTTGCATTGGAAGCCATAGTCGGTACAACCTAAACGACGTCCGATATTTCTACAGCAATATTTGACTTGGCAGTAAGCCTTGCGTGCCTTTTTTTTAACGTATTTCTTTTTTTTCTTCTTCTGCGGCTTATTACTTTTGGTTGACTTTTTGCGCTTTTTTTGTGTCTGCGGTTGTTTTTCCTCTTTCGGTCGTTTTTTTTGTTTCTTTTTTGGTCGTGGCTGACGTTTTTTCTTGTCTCGTAACTGCTGACGCGGTTGCGGCCGAGGTGGCGTCCGGGGTTTTTTTTTGTCGTGTCGTCGTTTTTGTTGTTGTACCCGTCGCCGTTTTTCCCCTTGCTTTCGTTTTACTTGTGGCGACCGTGATCGCTTTACCTCTTGCTTTCGTTTTATTTGTTGCGGTCGTTGTCGTTTTTTGTCTCGCGGACGTCTTCGGTGACGCGATGACGATGGTGACAGCAATCGGGATTGCGAACGCGATCGTGAAGGGGATAGCGACCGCGATCGTGAAGATGAACGAGATGGTGATCGCGATGGTGATCGTGACCGCGATCGCGATGACGATCGTGACGGCGATCGTGATGGTGATCGTGACCGCGATCGCGATGGCGACGGCGATTTTTTCTGTGTCCGAGACGGCGATTTTTTCTGTGACCGAGACGGCGATTTTTTCTGTGTCCGAGACGGCGATTTTTTCTGTGACCGAGACGGCGATTTTTTCTGTGACGGAGACGGCGATTTTGTCTGTGACTGCGGCGGTGATTTTGTTTTTGACCGCGACGGCGATTTTTTCCGTGACCCCGAAGGTGATTTTGTCTGTGACCGCGAAGGCGATTTTGTCTGTGACGGCGACGGCGACTGTGGCCTCATGTGTGAATGCGACCTCCGTCGTGGTCTACATACTATTCTTGAAGAACCTGGCCCACATATATAAGGAGTAGAATAAGAAGATTTCGGCGGTCGATACGGCACAGGTTTGTGGTGTGGACATGCACCATATATTCGTCTGGGAGGTGGCTGTCGTATTAACAAGGATGGGTCTAAAGAATAATCCTTATTAATATCAATCGGACACATGATGGATTTTGTAGTTTTGATAATTGCTTTTGGACATTTGCATGTGTTTGTCAGTGGAGCAACCGTTGGCACAGTCAATGGTGGAGCATTTGGTACTAGTAGGGGAGGAGTTGATGGCACAGCTGGTATTTCATGTACACATGAACAAGAATGACAACGCTTAACCCTAGTTGTAGTGGATTGCTTATATTCCCGAACAGCACTATATCTCTCATTACCACCACACATATGCGAGTCCCAAAAAGAGACTGTTTTTTTATTTGGAGAAATATGAGGCTGAGGGCGTTCACGTCCAAATAACGAAAAAATATTGCATTTTTGTTTAGATCGCTTAAGTTTAGCTAGACATCGCATAGGTTTCATCAGCCATCCCCTTTGTTGCGAATGATATAAAACATATTTTTTGTCAGGATTAGGTTGGGAGTCTATACCGATTCTAGGACGTTTTTGTGTACCCACCGAAGAATAATATCTAGGAGATGGTGTTATTTCTTGGTCTGTATTTAACGACAATGATCTCTTAACTGCTTCAAACGCGCACACTATTCTACCATATAATCTTGTAATGCACCCCACCAGCCTTGAAAAAAAACTATTTCTACATTTGAGACATGCGGGAACAACCTCATCGGCTCTTACATCATCAGGAGTCAATGGGGAAAACAGGAACCAACATAGGAAAGCAACTATAATGCATGGAGACCAAGCAATTACTGTCAGGCCCAGTAAAACATACTTTAAAAATGTTAGTAACATTTTAAAAAAACTGGCTACAACATTTTTCTCTTCCATAATAGATCTTGCAGCATAACAACCACATTTCTTATCCACTTTAGTTGGTACACATACACAAGCAGTTTCAGTGATTAGTGCTTTACTGACTTTACACGGTTCATAATTTCTCTTATCGCCAAGATCAGTCATTATTGCAGGAGCTACTATGGTTGTTTGTTCAATAAATGGACGCTGCTTTACTGACTCCTGTCCATTACATTTATGTGAATCAAGTTTTCTGCTTTTTGAGAAATCGACTAAATTGTAATAAATGTCATGCCGTTTTCTATTGTTAGGTATCGATATGTGATTTGCTTTTGAGATGACAGATTGTGATTTTTTTACATTATTATTTCTATTCATTAAATTATTATCAGTTTTTATCAAATTTCTATTTTTACCGGTCTGATAATATAAGCATATGCTGTTTCGGAGTTTTGTTACGCTTTGAGTGCTAAACACTTCCTTCGAGTGTCGCTTATCGCAAGGAATAGCAATCCGTTTCGTTTTGTAGCCTGGTTTCTTTTCACTTACTTCACCAAACCTTTGAGAAGTATACAAAACCTTGATATCATCCTTACTTTCTTTACGTTCCCCATGTTTCCTTATGTTAAGTTTCAAACGATTACATTTGACTCTGTTCCTAAGTTTTAGTTTATTTTTAAGGGAGTCACATTTTTTTAATCTCTTCCTAATATCGTTTAAACTCATAGAGCGTACAGAAGGCAAGAATCTGTGAACAACATCTGAAAAAATATGCATTGTTCAATACATGGTACTTCAGATAAACACCTAGAATTTCAATTAAATAATATTATATTTCTTGTTAACACTAGAACAGAATGAAACTCTGTTTAATCCACTAATTTATTGGAAATAATCTTAAACTACCAATTCCAAATAATAGCAAAGGGTACACTTTATTAGTTAAGTATCTAAATAGTTAATTAAAACAAACCTTTTACTTGTTCTAGTTTACTTTTAGACGTGACATCAACTTCTTTTAGTACTTCAAGTGAACTTTTTTTACTATTACCATTATCAATACATTCTTCACATAGCTTAGCTTTATATTCATTAGGAATAACTCCACTCTGACCAGGCTTTGGATCATAGTTGACAACATGCAGATGATGTAATTCCATGTCGGGGTAGTTTTAAACTATGTACCTATTATTTTTCTTCAGAATAACATGTACCTGAATCTAATACTGTGTTCATAATAATTAGTTAATTAATAAGAGTCTTAAAATATTACAAGCACATAAGTAAGAATATAAAAATAAATATTTCTTATCAAAAAATAAAACTGCTATCAAAAGTCAGATAAAAATGTCATGCTTATAGATTAAACATTTCATTATATATTAAATAGTTGGTCTCTATGAGGCTCATTATGAATATACTCTCAGAATAGTTTACAAATCTCGCATCAGTTTCGCCTGGTGGGCTCGCCCGGTATCCGGATTCTGAGGTCCAGCCAAATATAAGGAAGCCCAATATGCTAGCATTGGAACGGGAAAGATAAAACGACAACGAATTATGATGGATACTATTTCTCACTCCATGTTATATTAGTTTTCTATATTACTTGCTACTTCAGACACGTGGCCAGACAAGATCCAGAAGAAACTGGTGATAGTGTCGTCGCGACACTAAGACTCAGTAAAAAGTCGTGGAAGGTCTCACACAAGGTGACTGACGCAATACAGAAGGTCACAGACTCCAACCTGGCAGCAATCAGAAAAGCGGAAAACCGGACGACATGAGGACACTCATCCGAGAGATTTCTGGTGGTGATCACGACCCACGATCATGAGGAATAGACTAAAAAGAAATATTACTTAACTCCAGCCTCCAGTGTAAACACGCATTCGCTCGTGTTTCTAAAAATATCTTTACTTGAAGTTAGATCGTTTTGTGGGTTTGATATTTATACTAGTTAATATAATATATACTCTTTCTCTACTTTTTACTATCTCACAGCATCATTATTTATGACAAAATTAACCTAAAATACACATGGACTGCTAGACTTAGTAATTTCGAACATGATAAAGTTAAGACGAAAGATCTCATGTTCTTTGCTCCAGTAATTTATTCCATCAGTATCAATAGCTCATAATCGGGAAGTAATTTTATTGAGTCTAGCTCTAATTCTGGTATAACTCTACTCGTGATTTAACTCACGGATTTTATACAGACTCGGATAAAGTGTGCAGACTATCTTGCGTAGAAATTTCTATGCCAAGTAGAGCATTCTACTACTATAAGTATTGATTCAGTGAGAAAGTACAGAAGCTATTTGTTACAACAAAGATTAAAAATTCCCCTTTTCTATACCAGTATATAATTATTAAGCTGTTAATGATAATTAAAATGATAATGATGAGTAAACTTGTATTTAATAATGCCATTTGACAATATTTTTGTAAATCTAAATACCGACTCCCAAGTTACATCAGATTACTAGTCATTCAATCAGCAGTCTGGACCACAACAACAGCAGATGATACATTGACATAGTTCACAACAGAGCAGGCATGGTGTCCAAAACAGGAAAGCGGCACAAAGCATGCAGCTGGTGCCGAAGCTCCTAAAGAAATACCGAGCATCTAGGTAGTATGGGTAGAAGTGTGGCCAGCGGTGATATATCCACACCTGTGGGGTTTTCCTTAAAGACATTAAAAAACAATTCCCTTCATCACGCTGATATCTCTTGGAAGTTCTTTGTGGTTTGCTTTTGTGTGCTTGTATATTTTTTTTGCAGCCGCCCATACAGTTTGTTTTCTGCTTAGGCGCAGATTGGCAATTACAACAACGATCTTTAATTCGAAATACTTTCATTTTGAGCTTTTTATTATCTAACGCTGCGAAAAGAAGGAAATCCAAGACTATCACCTAAAGTGTTTAATAACCAAAAGTACATTCCTATTTCTTTGTATCTTAAATTGTCCAACTTGTTTCATATGAAGTTTACATATATAGTAATATTTAAAGATATCACTGTTTTGCATTTTGTATTGGAAAAGCTAAAATAAAATGTCTCTGTACTCAATGAAATTGCAATGAATGAAAACTGTGGATTCTTGAATTCATCTGTTAAGTCATATCATATGTATTATCAGGACCAGTTAACCTGCTTTTTTATATCAAATTATTTATAATGTCGGTAAAACATACAAGCACTACCGCGCTTTGATAAATCAGTTGTTCTGATGTAACTTTACGCTAAACATTATTTTGGTGTAAAGTTAGAGCACTTTGTTTTTTTGTTTACATATTTTTCGTTTTTATCATTTTCTTTTGAAGTGCGATTTTTCTGCCCTATTTCTTATTTAAATTGATATCGGTGTTTGATTATTATCGTTACATTTTTAGTTTAAAAGTGTACAGTTCACATTTGACAGCTCTTCTTGTCAGACAACATGTTTTGCTTAATTATATTGTCATCTTTGGTTTTCACTTCATTCCAATTTTGTTTTTTTATGTTATTATCATACACTTACTAGATCTGTGGTCTATGCTAATTATATTCTCATATCGAAACAAATTGCAGTAGGGTTAAGGCAGCAACGGTGGCTATAGCGGCAACAGTGGCGCACTGGTCGTTGTATCAAAAGTATTATATGTATCTTTTTATATCTCTCACTCTTTGGAAGGTCTCCCGATAGATACTGGTCACAACCAATTTTCTTGGGTCAACCATGTAACAAACCGGTGTTGTGTTTTCTTTGTTTTGACGAAAGAAAAAGTGAGTTTTCAAGTGAGATATACTTGGTATTTTTTCACAAACTTTTTGTTTCACCAATGGATTTATATTTTTACTAAGTAACAAACTTCGTTGAGGTCATTTTGGCGTATACTGCACTTCGATTTACATAAAACCATCACACGTGGAATGAGTTAAATCCAAAATGGCAGTTTTGTATACAGTGGCTCAAATCATTTGAGTTCACAGTGGTTCATGGTCCACTGTGTACTACTGGTACTGGATAATGGCTACCCAGACATTAGTTTAGCAAAAATCGAGATGTAATAATTTTTGTTAACTTTCCCTTTTAGGATGACTTGTCCAGCAAGGCCCCGTTAAATAGGGAAACACATAGCTGACATTAACAAAGCAAAATTATATTTCTTTTGTTTGACTGAAAAGTCACTTCGAGACTGAAGTACATAGTCAAAAAGTTACCTGATTATTCATTTAAAGGATAAAAAGTCATTTTGTTACATAGTTTATGCAAGATACAAAAAAAGTTCTCTGTTGATAATTAACTAAGTCAAAAAAAATTAACATAATTTAGTAATTTTTAAATGTGTAAGACTGAACAGTCACTTTGAAGTGAAGTAGTAAAATAAACTCTTTTTCGATGTATAACTTATTGTTTGCTTAAAACAAAATAAAGATCGACAAAAAGCAAAAGAAAAACATTTTTATTTGAGTTATATTATAAATGACCCACTGTGAACTTGCCTGATTCACTGTAAACTGAGGGCTGATTCACTGTATCCAACCCCCAGTACACAGTGGCTCAAATGAGTTTTTTTTAAATACTATTTATTTTCCAAAATATTACCTTGTTTAAGTAAATCGATTGGAATAGTCAATATACATTACTTACACTATAATACTAATCCTTTTACATCTTTCCAACACTTTTACATCACTGGAAAAAAAAGTGACCCACTGTTGCCGCCTTGACCCTATGTATCTACATATATACAAAATTATGCACCATAGTAGCCTAATCTATTCAGTAAAAATATCTCCACAGATAGGCTCTTTTAAAGTTAGTTGTATTCCAACCTATTTATTAGAAACAGGCTGGTTTGTCACTCTTTTTCTAGTTATTCTTTTAATTAATCCTTTAAATGTAGCGATCAAGTCCAGTGACGATGGCACTCACGCGTATTTGTGTTTACCAGTTCAATACAGTAGTTATTATAAATACTCTATTATAAGCAAAAACTATCATATTTTCCCCCCACTCCATCGAGTTCTTATAAATACGCGCGCATCGCCAAGGAGGACATGCCCACAACAGATTCACCACATAGTCGAGTATATCTCGAGCGGCTTTTTCCCTAGGAAATATAAGACCGTGGCGGTCTTCTTTGATGTAGCCAAGGCCTTCGATAAGGTCTGGCACGCTGGACTAACTGTCAAGCTGTACGGACTTAATCTGTCAGTGAGACTGGTCCGGCTAGTAGCATCATACCTCCATCACCGTACCTTCCGTTTCAGATACGAAGGTACTCTCTCATCTCCGCGTAACATAACAGCGGGCGTGCCTCAGGGCTCTGTCCTGGCTCCTCTGCTGTATGTTATATACACCAACGATATGCCCGGGGTACAACTGTCCCTGTTTGCAGACGACACCGCTCTATATCTCAAGGGCCCATCCTGTAGTCATATCCTCCCGAGGCTTCAGACCTCCATCATCACCTTAGGCGACTGGTTCCGCGAGTGGCGTATCGATGTAAACCCGGATAAGTCATCCGCTGTTTGCTTCGACGCAAAACGCTCGTGTGTACCGGCCCGCCACAACCCACCCCGACTCCAGGGGAAGCCCATTCCCTGGCAACGCACTGCAAAATTTCTAGGTGTTTACCCTAGATCTAACATTGACATTCTCTCCTCACGTCAAGAGAGTGTCTCGAAACGCTCGATTTTACTTGGCGCGCCTCAACCCTATGTTGGGGCGTCACAGCCGCATGTCCCTTCGTAACAAGCGAACACTTTATAAGGTTTGCATTCGACAGGTGATGACCTACGCGTCCCCGATCTTCTCACATGCAAAGGCCTCAGTCCTCAATAAATTGCAGGTGATTCAAAATATATTCATACGTAGGGCCTCAAATGCTCCCTGTTATGTCCGCAACACGGACTTGCACAGAGACTTTGAACTCCCTACTCTCCAACAATTCTTTTAAGAGGCCTCTGACCGTTTCTTCGAAACGGCTGAGAGTCATTCAAATCCACTTATCGGGGGCGCATCCAACTACACTCCTTCTTCCTCATCCATGAACCCTCTGTCTAGGCGACCTAGGTCTGTCCTGAATCAACCCAACCAATTGTCAGCTGACCTGAACCTCCTCTTAGAGGCACAGGAATCAGCTAAACGTAGAAGCGCTACAGACCCTTCAGGTCTACCCCAGTCCCCTCAGATGCAGACTGGCCCCCCTTCTGGGAGCCAGCCGACTTAATTTCATTTCATGATCACGACTGACCCCCCTTCTGGGAGTCGGTCGATTTTTTCTATGCGCTCTCTCACCTAGGTGAGTAGCGCTTGCGCCGTCCCTCACCTGAGGGGCGGTCGCCTCAGATGACGGCTAATGACCTTGGCCAACCAAGCCAACCCCAGGTGGTGTTTAGTCAGTACGAGTCTGACATAACTCTCTGGCCGGCCCGTAGTATCCATGGAGGATTCACCACCTCCCTCCCCCGTGTCCGGAGGGTGCATTTTGCATAAAAAAAAAAACAAGGAGGACACATTTCCTTCTTGGAACTCCGCGCGGACGGATCTCTGCTCGAGCTACTGTTGGGTGACGTTATTCTTTTCGAATATTGTTAAACCGACCTATTTTGTGTGTTTTTAAGCGATTTGTTTGAGTGTGCAATCTTTTCGTTGTTAATTAGTTATTCGGAAGGTAGTTTAATTTTTATATTTGTTAAACTAATAAAATTACAGTGTTTTGTGTTAAATTGTGTTATTTTTGAAGTCATTTCCACTTCTGATGCTAAAAATATATTATACTATTTCAATTGGAAAATAGACTGAGAATTTTGTCACTTATGGATGGATGTGCAGTATATTGCGTGGTTATTGTCGATGTCTACAATATGGCACATGAATGTGAATTTGAAGCAGAACTTACACGGATACAACTTTCAATAAAACTATATCTCGAGTAAAATCACTACCCAATGTCACCCAATGTTATATGCATCAAAGAAGATGTTTTTAATTATTCCGATCATTCTCATTTGTGACGACTTCAAGATCCAGTCAAATACTTATACTAGAATTATATTGAAAGACAGTTTTATGTTATATACATTAAGTTCCGTTCTGAGTCCGTACCACGGATTTGGAGTTTGGAATATTAGTGAAAATTTCTGAGTGACCGTCTTATTTTTTTAGTTTTGTTTTATCATACTCAGTTAAAGAAATGTATAATATTTAATTATATGACATAATATTGAATTAATTTCCTTTTTATGTTACTGTTGTATATAACTAACAAAGTACATTGCGGCCACCCCTATCAAGTCGTTCACTAGCCATCTGCTGTGCTTCGTCTTTCGTGTAGAGTGCACCTTTGTTGAGTTATCAATCACTTTAGTTCTTGTTCTAAAAAGTTTAACAAATCTATTGTTACAGGGTGGAATTTCGTAATGCCACCTGAAGGGAAAGTACTCTTAATACTGTAGTTAGAAAATTTTACTCAAAGGAAACATTCCTTTATTTTTGAAAAGAAAGAAAACTGCTTTCAAAGGTTTTTGAAAATTCGCTTGCCACACCCGGGAGTCGAACCAACTAAAATCTGTAAAAATTACATCCTGTACTTTTATTGCATCGATCGTTAGGGTCAATTATTAAGACGAAAACTGTATAAAACTTGATAAATTAAATGAAAGGAAAGCCATGAAACTCTTAATTATTTTATATATTTACAAAAAAATGGTAAACTAACTAATTAGTTGCTCGAAATGGGATCCATTCTCTTGAATACACAAATTTATTCTTTAATTATTTAAAGAGGGTTTGAATAGCTACTAGAATGTTAAATTATACATGTTGAAATGTACCTATAATCTACCTACATTTGATACAAAAAACCTCTGATTTTGGTTATTCAGTAACTACTGTAATTTTATTTTCTATATTACTTAAAGAAAAATCTTAAAAGAGTGGTCTTCGCGTACTTATTTCTTAAGTCATTGTATTACAAAATTTGAGTGTTTCACCTTTTATGGCCCTTTAAAAGAAAAGTTATTTCGCTGTAATAGATTCTATGTGAGTCATAAAATAGTATTAAAACATACGGTACTTCTTGTTGTAGTAATCAAGTTTTAGCCGGGCCGGCAGCGGCAGTGCCCACGCCTACAGACTGACACACAGCCGTAAATTACTGTTGTTATATATTTGATAGTCTGTACTGATAGTACCTACTTATACGATAGAAAATATTACAACGGTTCTAGACGCCGGATTGTGGGTGTGTGGAAGAGGTCGTGTCCTATACTGGACAAACTAATATATTGTTAAACTTATTGTGTTACCAATAAAATTAAATTGCCGATTTTGATCATAGCATTGCTATCGAAAATATGTTCGAACCAAATTCTGATCTAGTTAATGTAGGATAATGTTCTTTGTTATTTGAAGTGCGGACGCTTTTTGCTTGAGTGCAACGTCCAAATAATGTTAGTTCCTATAGTTTCCGTAGAGTCAGGCGTACAAAGCCTAAAGTTTACCTTTGTAAATTGTAATTTACGAAGGTAAACTATCCTAACTATCATATCTTAAGAGTTTTACACAACTATTGTCCTTACTCTTTTGCACAGTTTACAGAATCTGCCACCTACAATCTCCGTAACGAGAATAGTAGTAATAAACGAAACTCGTTGAAGTCTTTTGTTTTTGGATACATTTTCTTTCGATTTAAAAGTGTCGTAAGATTTTTTTACTGTAACCGTTACTGTTAAACATAAAATAAATAAAAAAAAATTATTTGAATTAGGATATATACCTTTTCCTTATTCTCATAAGAATAATACTTAAGAGAGCCATAACAAGAATTAATGGCCCGTTGTCACAACATAAGTGTGTTTGCCTATGCACCAAAGGCTTCGTGTTTGACTTTCAAAGGACCAATACAACACGGGTTTTTGGATAACCTTTTGTGTTATTTTTATAACGAAACTTCAGACACCCCCCTAATTATTTTTTATTTTTTTTGATTTACCACTATAATTCTACAGCTTCTAATACGATAAAATATTTATTATCATTTTATGTTAATATAATGCATTGTTAGTCATAGAAAGTGGAAGAAAAAATCAATACACGTTCTGTGGACTTTTAGAGGCCAAGAGGAATCTTTTAGACTAAATGCTATGCTGATTTCACTTATTTATTTTAATGTAACCTTCATGTGAATTTCATATATAACTATTTAACGATTGATTTGAAATTTATTGAAATGATACAAAAACTGTCGTTATAATCGCATAAGTTTGTACACAAACACTTTGTGAGTAACTTACTTGTATATGTAACCAAACTATACCTTTTATTATGACCAATGAAATAACAAAAGACATTTAGTATATATTAAAACGGAATTTTTGTCAAATTATTTATATATCTTCTCAAATAAAAATAAAAACTTTACGAAAGTTCTGCCGCAAATCATGCAACTGCGAAGAAATACTAGAATTTCAAAAATAAAAAGCATGGTAAACATAACATTAAATTGGAATTAATTTTAATTATTGCTAACGTGAATCATGAAAGTTTAAAACAAAAGAGATTTTTTTTCTGAATTGGTAGTGAAATATAGCTACGAGGGACGGCTGAAAAGTTTGATCATCACAAATGAGTAGCGCTGCACACCAGTAATTGAGGGTAATGTAAATAATATTAATACCAAGTTTCATATCATTTGCATCATTACATTTTTAGTAATTGATCCTTAATCATCACAATGTCTGACTCATCAGCACTTTCTACGAATTTGCACCCGTCCACACTGCCAGAGTTGCAAGGCGTGCCCTCGCCGAAACAGGATTTGAAGAAATAAACCACCCACTCTAAAGTCCAGACCTGGCCCCTAGCGATTATATCCTATTTTCCAATTTGAAAAAGGACCTCCGAGGGCGGAGATTTTCAAGTGACGAGGAAATGAAGGCGGCGCTAAATGAACATTTTGAAGGCGAAGACGGCGAATATTTTCTTAGGGTTAAAATCTCTTTTTATAAATGTAGGAAGTGCATTAAATTCCTTAGGGAGGGAGATTATATTGAAAAACATTTTTTTTTATACATTTCTATCAGCATTTTTAATACCTTAGGCTCAAAACTTTTCAGCCGCCCCTCGTCGGTCCCGCCCCCCCATAGCTGTCCCCTTGGCTGTATTTTCTAACCAGTAGAATATGCATTTAATTTTTGCTCCAACCTTTTCTTTCTTTTACTTTCATCTTTTGTATCTTCTTATATTTCTTTTTTATTTGTTTCATTTTAATTTTTTTCCTTTAGGTACTCTGTGCTTCATTAATGTTTCATTAGAGGTACTGAAGTAGGTAGTTGTGCAGTGTGTCCATTCTAGAATAGCCCCAACTACTCAGATCCCGTGATGATGGAAGATGGACAGCGTCTTCTAAAATCTTAGCCTCTCCGTGGTTGCCAAACCGCCTGTTAAGGCCAGTAATGAGCGTCATATAACCAATATGATGATGAAGTAGTTTCAACAAATTGTAGAGATAGGTGACTCATAGAGAGATGACTTGGTAATTATTTATTTATTGTCACAAATAATAATGTATTACTTAGTAATAATGTATTTAAATAAGTGACATTTTTTAATGAGAATTAATAGTTGCGCTTAGTTATTAAGAAATAGCGACGTATATTAATTCTTTAGGTTTTGTAAAGTCAATGTCGAGGATATAGCTCAATATGAAATACTGAACAGGCTATTTCGTTTTACTTCTGTAAGGTGCGAGATCAATAATTTATTCTTTTTATTTTATGACGATTGTGTGATAACTTTAACCATCATGTAACTTATAACATAAACTAGCTTCCGCCCGCGGCTTCGCCCGCGTGGTGTTTTGATAAAAAGTAACTTATGTTCTTTTTCAGATTTCAGACTATCCATATCCAATTTTTGTAACAAACGGCTAAGCAAATTAGCCGTGAAACAAATATTTACACAGTTACAGTAAATTAATTTGAATATTAATGATTATATTAAAAGAACGGTATAGATTTGGGTATAGCATTTGATTAAAAGAGAGTAGGTATGTTTAAAAAAAATAAAAAATATCTGTTTACAGTAGGTATAAGGTACCTATGTATTCCATTAAGTGGCAGAAAGTACCTAGGAAAAATTATTGGTCCCTTATGTCCAAGAGACACTTTACAGGGGCCAGCGTCACGTTGTGTACAAAAATATTTCAAAATGACCTAATTTAAAACATTTTTGTGTACAAAAACATGTTTGCTGTTTTTTTATTATTTGTTAAAATGTGGAGATTGTTTGGACTCGACACTCGCGAGCAGGCCACGTACAGTTGGCCATGCGAAAAACAGTTTTTCTCTAAATGGACACCTGCTACTTTAAGTGTTTGATCCGTTCCGTTCCGTTCGAATTTCGGGAATTCCGTTTGTAGAATTTCACCCCCACAGTGGTAAAAATTTCAAAATGCTAGAATAAACGATTTTTGTTTCTTATTTAGTGCCTAAATACAAAATGTAATGTTTTTATCTTCAAAATGACAAACTTTCAACCCCTATTGCATCCACTCACAGGTCGAAATTTCAAAAACGCTACAACAAATTGTTTTTTTATTTCTTATCAAGGTCCTAAATATAAAGTTTCATAGTTTTATCCCCAAAAATGACAAAATCCCATACAAACTTTCAACCCTTATTTCACCCCTCACTGGTCGAAATTTAAAAAACGCTAGAACAAATGTTTAATTATATCTTATCAAGTGCTTAAATATAAAGTTTCATGGTTTTATCTTTTGAAATTAAGAAATCCCATACAAATTTTCAACCCCTATTTCAACGTCTTCATCCCTTTTTTTCGCAATAAAAGGTAGCCTATGTTCTTTCTCAGGGACTAAAGATTGTCTGTGCCAAATTTCATCAAAATCGGTTGAGAGGTTTAAGCGGGTAAGCGTAGCAGACAGACAGACAGACAGAGGTTCTTTCGCATTTATAATATTAATAGGGATAATGAGATTTAACCACAATACTGATGTTGAATCTGAAATACAACTAACCTATCTTTAAAAATATCTTTGATACAGTGGACTTAACTTTGAAATTACAAGTCAAAGGTTGATAATTTTGGGTTATCGTTAGAGTGATATTTAACAAAACTGATTATTTCTTTAAAATAAATAGCAACATACCTATAATTAGTGCAAGTATCAATTTGGTTCGAACTTCAGTAATTAAATCAATTATTAAAAGATACGAATAAGTTAAAAACTTCTGTATTTTTCTATTTTGATGCATTCATTGAGGACGCCTGATGCTTTTCGATATGCAAAATATTTATTTACTTATATAAACAGATTGCGATAGAAATGTCAGATAAGGATTTTTAAATTAACACTGAAAACAATTCAGCCACTTATAACTGTTTTACAAATATAGTAAGAATCGTTTATTAAACTTACATCAGCTACACGTCGCCCCCTGCTGGGAATAGGCAACATAAATTAGGAACACCTAATTATAGAACGCAGACCGCAAAAAATAGTAAAAAATAACTTATTTTTATCTCAATCTATTCCACATTTAATAATAAAAATGCCAAATTGGGTAAATATAACAAAGTCATGTTTGACTTTGGAGGAAATAATCTGCAACAACTAGTTATATGTTAGCAATACACTTATATTAATACCATACGATAAATTAAACTTACAACAGATAAGATTTTACTAATTTAACTATTGTAAGTAACAAGGTAACTACAACATTCTGGTTATTTCTGGTAATTTTCTGTGTGTCCAAAATATAGAGGACCCTCTTCCTAGTAAATAGTTTAAATAAGTATCTACTTAAATCACAATGATGTCATAGAAATTTAATAAAAAATAACGAGTCTACAATGAAAGGGAAATGAAACCGGAACAGCAAGAGATGACTCACAAATAATAAGCACGACGATACCGTGTAATGGCAAATAGAAATTTTGTTTAACTCACAGTACATAGAGTCTGTTATATGTGATTTATCGCTTCATAAAGTTTCTTCCTCATTATTAAGTACTAACAAGATATTGATTGATCGATGCTGTGGTAAATATCATCATCATGAGCCTACTAAGTACCAACACGAGCATTTACTATTAGTTAGTTATTTTAATAGGATTTAAAAATGCAAAAAATATCTAAAATTCGTAAATATTTCCTATTGGTGACAATACCGTAGTGCGAAATAATATAACATTCGAGTACCATAGTAAACATAGCCATGTAATTATATTTTTTACCTTTAAAATTTTATGAACTATTCGCCATTATAGTAATTTATCTCATGATAGAGTTTGGAGCCGTGTGAATAATTAAACTCCATCCATATGAAGTCGCAGGAGAACCTTTTTAATATAAAACCTATACATTACTAAATCTACTTAAATGATTACATTTGCTACACCAGCCTCACCCATTCATTTACACAGAAGCTAAAAAATTGTAATGTTTCAAGTCAATAATAAAACACACTTCTCTCAGTAGCTTAAATAAAGTTGTAAATTGATAATAACCATAAATTGTACACGGTCACAGTTGATGTGAAACATCAAGGTGCAATACTTTAAGATTAGCACCGCATCCATCTGACGTGGTGGTTTGATGGACTTCCTGCATCAGTGAGGTCGCCGGCTCCCGAGGCGGCAAGAGTATCGACTCGGCAGCCAGAGTACCGGCCGCCTCCGCAAGTGGTGCACGCTCGCGCGATAACGCTCCCGCGCACGTATGTGTGACGAAAACAAAAAGTGAAACAACTAAACTGAACTCTGGATTGTATGCTGATATTGGCCACACCACCCGACCAGTTCAGGTATTTTTAGTGCTAACAGGTTTCTGGCTCTGATCTCGCGAAACTTATAAAACATTTGATAGTCAGGTGATATATTTTCTCCAAAATGTTTAATTTTATTGTTCGAAATGATCATAATAATTATACATAAATATATAAACCAACTCATTTATTAAAACAAAATTGCAAGTTGAGTGACATTATCACGAACGCATTGTCATTCCTCTCATTGTTTAAGAAGACAAGAATTAAAACCAGCTGCCATGTTCCAGGTTGCATAGATACAGATATTTATATTTGTATAGCATGTTGATGTTGTCCTGTATAATGATACAACAATATCTTGCTTTGCAGAGCGTGCAACGAAATGGCGCAGTACCAACCCGTTTGTTTAATCGCTTTCGTCGCTTTGTTCGGTAAGAGTTTTTCGTTTACTTTTGATACATATATATTTGAACCTTAAGTGAACCAACCGAAGGTTTGTTTGTTGTGTTTATTTTTAATGTTGAAGAAGAGGTAAAAAATATAATGCTAAACTTTGTTATTGGATAAAAAATAATATTTGTTACATTAAGTAAGCCGCAAACTTTATAAACTCTCTACACTCAAAAGTGTGATCACATGGAATATATCAACATTATATTTTAAAACTTAAGAATTATTCGACTAATAAATTGTCTTGTGAATTGCATAGCATTGTAGACACCATCTATTGTCAAAAATCCATCCAATTTCAAACCTTAATCCAATACAGAGAGATGCATTTGATTCATGGTTTTTGATGGAAACAAAGTTGAAATACCCAAGATATATGCTTCATACCCCTCAAAAATGCCGTCTGTGGCATCAGAGAAATGGCCCATGTACATAGTGCTGAATTTTAACACTTTTTTATCAGAAAATTTAAATGTAAGGATTTATTTAGTAAAAAACAAATTCATGTCAATATTTTTCCGACGTCGAGGAGTTTTATGAAATGAATGAAACAGTTGGCTGGTTGGATTTGTAAAAGCCTGTAGACATGCTTTCGATGCAACTGTCGTTTTCATCATTAATAATTAAATTTATTGCCCTCTACAGTCAATTACAAAAAACCATTCGAAGACGCTTTTTCAGTCCCTGCTGCGCTATTGATAACATTATCAATGTTAATCTGTCTAAATTTTAGCATTGTGTTTACTATCTACAAAATTAAAATATAACAAATTACACTAAAATTAAAAACCCTTGTCAAAAAAAAGAAAAGCGAATATTTAAAAAGTAAAACATACTAATTTTCTGTAAGAACCGTAAATGTTATTGTTCCTGTATTATAGTTCTAATATTATATTATATAATTTGTTCATTATTGTACATAACAACCGTACATAGTCTGTAGTCGTAAATAAGTGAAAAAGAACAGTTAATTTATTTACCAATTATGCATTTAAGATTTCTACCGCCGCTAACAGAAGAGTTGATAAAGCTGAGACCTTGAAACGGCTGAACCGATTTTTATAAAACAGCCACCGCTAGACAACTTGCTTTTAAAAATAATAATAAACCATATCCAAATCGGCTCACCCGTTTAAGAGCTACAGAGTCACGGACAGATTCACACAGCAGCGGTCAAATTTATAATATCCCCTTTTTTGCGTCTGGGGTTAAAAACTATGTATACATATATGTCCATAAACTTAGTGTCCATAATAAATAAGGCAATAACAATAGGTATTCCCAGAAAAAACAATTGATGGAGTGATTCACTACCGCGTGATTATGAATGATCACTATAGGTAACGTAATGATTCAAAAATAGTAATACGTTAATTTGTCAGTTTATGGAAAATTATTTTCATATTCCGTTTATAGAACATGAAGTGACAAAACATTACAAGTCTGTCGTAAGTTAGCGTAGAAATTTACATAATGATTCATTCTTATTGGCAGCCGTGAATGAATATAAGGTTTTGGTCTTACTCACTGTCGTTCACCGTGACCCTACACTTAGGTAGAGACTGTTATATTCTTATTGAAACTACGAAGTTTCGAACCGAAATGTGTTGATAGATGGAATTGAATATCACATTTTTTGTAGTCGGAAACTATAAAAAGTTTTTTTGTATTATTCTTATTTGTTAAAGTTTTGGACAATTTAATCGAGTAGTGTCAGTTTTGAAAATTTTAGGGGTTCGTTGTTGTAGAGATATTGCAGCTGGGGTCGGAGCGAGAGATACTCCTCGCCCTAGGGCAATAGCATGAAAAGAAACAAGAAAAGTAGAAAGATAAAGTGATAGCGAACATAGGAAAGAAACAGTTAGAAGGAGGAAGTGGCGTAGTATTATTAGTCACCTTCGTATACAATCCCCAAAAGGGATTATATACGAAGGCGCCCAGAATGCACCGGCCCGAACCCATTGTCGTTCCCACCACACATGTGAAGTGGGACCACCAATGGGCCGGGCACACGTGGAGGTTCTAACCGACCAAGTGAAGAGTTAAACCTGATTGCACTATCATCTTAAGACTTAATCTTAAAGTAAATTGAAAATAATTTGTCTAGAATTTTTAAATATTAATACATACTTAAATTCGTCATTTTGTACCTACATTTAAACGTAGTCATTTCGGTAGTTGGATCCCGTCTACAACCCGTAGACAATACTTTCGCTTTTTTCGATGTTTTTCATATTGACAAATTTAATTGAAATTTCTTTTTTATCAACACAACAAAAGTAATAAAACAAAACAGGGAAATAGGTTTTAACGTGGTCAGAAATTTAGTTAAGTAACTTTATTTGCAGGCGCATTTTTGACCAGGTTATGCTGGTCGTGGTCGCAGTCTGATTTTAAAGGTTATTTGCAATATTGCACTCTAAATAACCCTTTCCTTATATTATAACGTCTAATTATGTAAAATATGTAATTCTAAGCAGTTTTAAAACAAACTCCGCAAATAAATTGTTTGTATTTAAAAAATATACAATGTATTCATGATACCATTGTGATTCAGCTTCCGGATGTCAGTGTTTACTCAAAACCTTAGCTACGATCGATCACGAAGTAGCCTTTTCGACACGAGTGTTCTAGACAGGAACGTATTTTCTATACATGGGGTGAATGCTTCCGTGATTCATCTCAAAATCGATTCTATCCATCTTTCATAGAAGGCTTGGTGTAAAAGGTCAATTTTATGGTTTGTGTCTAACATAGTTCCCATGTTTCCTGTTAAGAACAAAAAATCTTATAGCTGGTACTTATTCATCACCTTGTCTGCACGTTGTTGAATGTATGACTAATATATATTTAAAGGTATGTTTAGTAGAGAATACTATTGTGTTAACATATTTACATTCTTATCTCATTTGTAGGTACCTACTAATTATCTTAGTATGTTTGATAAAATACTTGCTTTTAGACAAATTGTGGTCGATTAAGGTCAATAATACCGAAAACACAATGTTGATTTCCATATTGTTAAGTAATTTGAAAAAACCCATATGTATTCTAATATAATGAGCAATCCTTACTTTATGCAAAGTTAAAATACTCCAATCACCATTACCTATGAAAATAAACAGGTAAATTCGTATTACGTAATAATACGTTTATGTTTCTTTTTTACTTTTAGTTAAGTATTTTGATTGGTTCCGCTTACTGAGTAGAAACGCTTAATAAACTTATTGAAATCTCAAATTGAATGGTTTCTAAGATAGTACCTGTTTTGTATTCCATTAGTTATGTACGTAGCCATATAACCGGTTATTATCGACTTTTTCACATCTTCATAATTTAAGATTTTGATTATTTCACATAGAAAGGTACTTCAACGGTCAAATATATGAGACTTTGAACGGCTGTCGGAGATAAGAGGCCACTTAACCAATTTACTTGTTAACTTCAGTTAATGGACGCACCTTCTGTACTAAAACAGTTTTTTCTCTCTTAGTTTGACCTGTTTAATATTAGGCTTACATATATTTTGTTTTCTGTTAATGCAATTACTGGGGTTTACTTACTCTGCCTTTGAGAAGGATTTAAGCCTTAAGGCACGAAATGTCTGCTTTACCGAAATTACTACTTTCTCTTAATTACCACTAATCCATTGTAGAAAGCTAGTGACTTGGTTGAAAAATCGAACATTCAGACATGCAAACGTATAAACGAAACCAGTAATAAATTTGAAAATCAGTTTAGCCCTATTTCAACTAATACTACCCGCTGAATAGTTTGAAAAGAGCCAAAAGAATAAATATGGGAACGGTCTTCCACCGTTAATTAAACCGAATTTACCCGAAAAAAAAATCATGTATATAATTAAATACTTGACAATATATATAATTTGCACCGAATATTTTGAAATATGACTAGATTCCATTTAATAACACTGACTGATTAATACACGTTCCAGAAGATTTGAGCCCAATAGTGTAGTAATTATTTTCTACCCACATCCTAATAATGTAAAAATGACTAAATATAATATTTTTTGTTATTAGACCATTTAACTCTAGATTGTTATATAAAGCAGTTTTACCAGAAAAAAATCAAAATGTCTCAGGCGTCTTTACGCTTAGACTAAATAACTAATGTGGGTTCGAGTACCACTTGTTTGTCATTCAATTTCCTTGTGGGAAAATTGCGTTTTAGCCGCTAGCGTGGAAAAGTGTTTTGAACCTTTCTATTCAAAGAAAAACACAAATGGTAGGTATGTTCCGAATCGACATTAGTCTTTATAAGTTACATTTTATTCTTATTTTATTTTTGATTAAATTATATTAGTTCCTTAGATTATAAAAACAGCAAGAATAAATCATATTTAGAATATAGGTTCTATTTGTTAAGTATAGGTACCTAAGGATTTTAAATGTATGGTGGGTGAGATTTCATAAATATGATTAGTTTCAGTCCGCATCCGAAAAAATAACTGTGAAAGTGATCTCTGGTATTCTTAGTCAATTCACATTGAAGAAACCTATTTAAAAGTTTTTCAGATGCGTTCTAAAATGTTGCTTAATCCGAAAGAATTAATATCAGAAAAATGTACCATTATATTTAAGCTGTCTTTCTAGCACCTAAAATTTTTCCTCGCTGTAGTGAGGTGAAACATTGTGTGTTTCGCTCGGCAGTTAAGATTTTAGCGTCTCGTACCTTAGAATTCTATTTTTGAATTACTCGCTACGCTCTCGTAGTTCCTCCTAGAATCCTTCGCTTGCTTTGGCTTCAATAGAGGTAACTCGCGGCCAAATCTCAACATTTCAGCCTTGCATGACAAATAACCATTGTTTACAAAAGTGGGTATGTTTTTGAAGTAAGAATTAATTGACTCTGCTTTTTAATCAATCTATCTTTTAAAAGAAGTTTGATACTTCTTGTTGGGCGTGTGAAAATAACATCGTCGAAGCAGGGTTGCCAGATGCCGAACTTTTTTTCTCGTACCAAGTTTGCCAAATATATCTTTCAGTTCAGTCTATTTACCATTACTACTTACTACTATATAGATCTGTAGGTTCTATCTGTAGGTACATTTATTTTTTGGTTAAATTTTATGATAAATATTCTTTATATGACTCATTGGTACCATTTATATCTACTATGTATTTTTAAATTTTTTGTCGGTCTGTATGTCCTTTAAGTCCCAACTGATATTATAAACACGAAAGTGAGTTTATTTGTTACACTTTGGTTTGGATTAAAAGACGTGCTTAGGCGTGGCAAGACTATGGTTCTTTTAGTGATGTCGTAATGAATCTAGTGATGTGCGGAGTCGATCGTTTCTGGTGTGGATACATTATTATATTTTTGGCTAGGATACATGACACAGCCAGTGAACACGGATAAAATCTCATACAAAAGTGTGCGAGATTTTTATTATGCTCGTATCTCGTACAGAGACTCTAAATCTTGTACCGGTACGAGATTTCTCGTACGTCAGGCAACGCTGCGTCGAAGGCCTATGTGCATTGGTGGATACTAATATATTAACGACTTATAAAGTTATAACGTACATTCCCAAGCATGTAGGACTGCTAAATTACATTTTGTTTTACGAAACGGCGATATGAATATGAACAAATTAAAAAAAAAGATATCCATGACGGGAATTCAATTATGCATGCAAGCAAGCAGACATGCAACCAGTTATTAATTATTACAAACACGAATTATCGAACATAAAAACGTATTTTGGAAGTAAAGTTAATTTAGCAGTGAAGTAAAATTGTATGTGTCGACTATTTTGCAAACTGGAACTTACTTATGGGAAACAATAAAACATTGATCTTACACTTTTTCGATGAACAACACAAAATATGAAATACTTTGTTATAAAATTATTTGAGACAATAATATTTTTTACATTCACACCCATTACTCTAGTCTAGCCCAAAGTAAGCACTGTAAGGCTTGTGTTATGGATATTAGGGTAACGAATAGACATACATTTATAGTAATATATATAAATACCCATGACTCAGGTATAAATGCTTGTATTCATCACACAAACACCTGTCCTTTCCGGGACTCGAACCCAAAACCGCCGGCGTCATTGCGAAAGGCAGGATCGCTACCATTGCACCAAACGGTCGTCAAATATAATGCATTGTTTATCATAGTATTCTAATTACAAATAATATAATAATATAGATGAAAATCGAAGAACTGTTCAATATTGTATAAAAGATCTGCGAGCAGTGTTATTAATAAAATTCGTTGTTGTTAATTGTAATAAAGAGATGGGTTTTCTTTCAGTTGACCAAGACTATGATATTCGCCATGAAGCAGAGTCTGAGTGCAAGGACAACAGCATATCAATCTGCCAAAAACTGAAATATAGTTCAATATTGAATGAATAAACTTAACAGTTTTATAAACTTCGATGTGCTGTTTACTGTACAATAAAGATATCATAAAATTCTTAATTTGTTTAAAGTTTGTGTAGATTATTGTGTTCACCAAATTTCTTTGCAGTTGGACAATTGACCGTGTCGTATATCGGTATATCGGCCAATATTTCTACCAACATATAACACTTTCAGCAATTTTTATGAAAAAAACATTGGATATGTACTTATTCTGAAAGAAAAATTAATAAATATTGGACAAATATTATTTTGTCTCTCAGGAAAATACTCGGGTAGGCACATGATTAATCGTGGTTAATTACAAGAGCCGTGAGAACTTAAGTTTCGAGTGAAACAAACGACGATAGCTGAGAAAGAAAAGCACAAAGAAAAACTTTGATAAAGTAGCGAAGTCGTTTGCACTCAAAGTTCGTTGAACCTGTTGAGCCCCGTATAATATATATATACTCGTAGTAGTGATCATTCCAATATAATTATATTAAACAAGTGGTAACCAGACGTCCCGTCCAATTTTGCATTATGGTCTTGAATTCATACCAATATCCCAAAGAAAGATTATTAGCAGTTTTAACAAAAATTTCTATTGCTTTTTTCCCCAAAAACTAAACGTGATTAGTAAATTTAATTAGAATAGAATTTAATCTTTATGTTGAGAAAGACAGGAACGAAACCAAACTCGATTATAATTATATTTATCGAAATAGAGCGTTAGATTAAATAAAAAGTTACAATTAGTGTGAAAAATCATTGATATATAATGGGCCATTCCAACGCCTATTCTAACTTTAAAACAGGTAGACTGTTAAATATTTATAAAACAAAACCGTCATTTAAAATATGGTATTTTTGGCACCGACATAGAAATTTTTTTTTTTTTATGGATACAGAAGTGACAAATTTTTCTATATGACGTATTTATTGTGTTATCTAATCTGTGCAAAATGATTACCGAAAATCGAGATAAAGTTATTTGTTAGTTACAGATAAGTAACCAGCTCTTAATGTAATGTGTATGTAAATAAGTGTATGTACGTGAAAAATGTTAGCCGTGTGGTGGCTGAGAGTCCTTAAGAGTGTCGCAAGATACAAAATGTTTGTTAATCTCTGATTATCACAGATATAAAGACACGGAACTACGCCAGTCCTAAGTTCAACAGCACGATACTTAACTCAAAAAATAGCAGAATAAAAATAAACGAATATTACGTATTCGCTATTTCTTTCAAGTCATCTACTACTCGTATGTCGATAAACCATTGCGTTAAAAAGATAAGAAAGATAACGGAATCTAAATAAATACAACTAAGTCAGTTAAAACGCAATAAAAAATATTAAAGCCATACCCGGTACACTGGAAGATAAAGTAAACAACAGGTATTACAACTTTATGAGATAAAAGGTAAAATAATTTAATTTAAGCTGCATTGGTCGGATTCGTACTTGGAAAACTATTCGCCCGAATATTTCTAGTAGTAATTACTTTACATATAAAAATCTAGCATATAAATGCAAAAAATCAAAATATATTTATACTTATATTAAGCTGTTCTTATTGAGAGTCAAGATTGATGTAACATAATGATTTCGTAAATGCTTCTTCCGAAGACCTTTAAGCTAAAAGAACCAAAACTAGTATAGGTAGTGCTATAGGTTGTGTGTGATTTCGTCCCTTTAATATTGCGCTACAGAGTTTCTTAATATAAGATAATAAAGATGCATAAAAGCAAAATTGCTACAAGAAGAAACATACAGCATTGTTATCAAAGTAATATATATAAATATAATATAATAAATTCCCTGTCACAGTGTTTGACCGCGATGAACTCCGAAACTACTCAACCGATTATGATTTTTTTTTCATGTTACTGGATTTGTTGCGATATAGGACATAGCATAGGTTTCATTTTAATTTATAATGAAAAAATAATTTCATATTAGGACATACAATACAGTTAGGTAAGTCCAACTTCGAGAAAGAGATTTCTCGTCGAATCCAACTTGGGTGGGCAGCGTTCGGGAAGCTGCGATACATTTTCGCGTCCAAAATACCTCAGTGCCTTAAGACGAAAATCTTTAACCAGTGTGTGTTGCCAGTGATGACTTATGGCAGTGAAACGTGGTCGTTCACTATGGGTCTTGTAAGAAGGCTCAAGGTCGCCCAGCGGGCAATGGAGAGAGCTATGCTTGGTGTTTCCCTACGCGATCGAATCAGAAATGAGGAGATCCGTAGGAGAACAAAAACCGCCGACATAGCTCAAAGAATTGCGAAGCTGAAATGGCAATGGGCAGGACACATAGCAAGGAGAACCGATGGCCGTTGGGGCGGAAAGGTTCTCGAATGGCGACCGCGTGCCGGACGACGCTCAGTGGGTAGGCCCGCTACGAGGTGGACCGACGATCTGGTTAAGGTCGCGGGAAAACGCTGGATGCGGGTATCACAGGACCGATCGTTGTGGAGATCCTTGGGGGAGGCCTATGTCCAGCAGTGGGCGTCGTACGGCTGATATGATGAATTTCATATTCTAATAATAACCATGGCGTGGCCGAGTCAGCTAGTAATAAATAAAAACAAGCATTTTCTCGTCGAAATTTTTAGCTTATTTAAAATTCAATTTTATAATGGCCTCTGCTCTTAAATGTATTTCAACAACATTTTTATCATTCAAACTAAGTCTAGCTGACAAGACAATGAGAACGAAACATTGATATGTTAATATTAAGTATCCATTTTTTTGTATAATTGACAAGATCGACTGTAGATTTTGAATATGACTTTATGTTTCGGTATAATAAATAAATATTTCCTACATTCACACCAATTAACATAGCCCAAAGTAAGCACTTTTAAGGCTTGTGTGATGGATACTAGGGTAACGGATAGACATACATTATATCATACATAATAAGTAACTTTCATAGAAATATATACAAACATCAATGGCTTAGGTACAAATATTCGTATTCATCATACAAACATCTGCCCCTTCCGGGATTCCAACTCAGGACCGTCGGTGTGAAAGGCAGGATCGCTACCGTTGCACCAAACAGTCGTCAGTCGTCGATATAGTAGCATTGTTACCAATTCATTAAAGTTTACCCGTGTAGCTATATAAATACTGGCAGGGTATTATCCGTCCAAATAGGTTTTTGAAGTTTTAAAATTTTAAGACCTTCCTCATAAAGTAGTGAAAGACGGGAATGAAGGTAATATGAAATATATTGAACGATATTAATATTCAATTGTATTATTGAATACATTTGTCAAGCACATTAATCGCTTTAATGAACATAAAATTTGTATTTTTATTTCTGTATTTACATATATATTATAAATAATTAACTTATCTCAACATTTCATTATATACAATTTATCGTGATTATTTTTATTATTATTATTCTGTATTATTTTTTTATTACGCAATATGTTTTAAAACTGTTTTATTACCGGATGCCAGAATATTAACTTGCCATCATTTGTACATTTAGTTTTAACAATGTTAGGCTATATCAAATGTGAAATATGTTGGTGATTCATTTAAAAGAAATACATTGTTTTCATTACAGGTTTACGTATTAAGATTTCAATTCGACATAGAAATCAAAGTGAAAGTAGTTTTCACGATGTGATCCATCGGCATCTTTTATTTATGGCAGCAACTTTTTGAAAACATGCTGATAAATTTAAGTCAATTAAACACTCTGTTTAACAACTTTTACTAAACACCTGCTGTCTTGTAATGTAGAGTTGTACGCGTTTTTTCTTTGATGATATCTATAGAGTAAGGAACAGTTTCAAGCGATGCGAAACTGACCGAGTGGTATTATAATAGACTCCGTTATATTTGTTATAGAAAAATAGCATCGGAGATAATATTTGTAAAGATATTTTATATTTATAGGAAAGTTCTTAAAACAATAATTAAATACGTAGTCTGATAATTTATTTATTTAATTGCTTATATGCATGTAGGACGGGTAATAGACAAATAATATTAACCTAACAAGTATAATATGTCACGTTTTAATTAAATAAATTATGTTTATATATTCAAAAAGCAAGCTTTAATTGTATTCAACAATGATAAAAAACGTGAATCAGATGCAATTATTTGTGATGCAAGCCTTTAAGCTTTTGCGGTAGGCGTCTATAACAACACACACCACGACCATCTCAATTTTTTCAACTGCTTTACTATCTGTTAAGCTAATTTCGTGCTTAAAATTGATTTATTAACACTTTTAAATACCCTTTATGGCTTATTTTATTGAGTTTATGGTTCAGTTTTTAGTCTAACATCTTAACAAACAAGAATATTGTAGGTAATATTTAACTTGTCAAACTACAATATACAACTGTGTCGCAAAAAATTTAATACTAGGTAGGGGTTTAATGATCTCCAATTGTAATTAATATATTAGGACAAAAAAATGTAATCAATAACAATAAGAAAATATAAAACCTAACTACTATTTTCCGTACATATCGTAGAAGCTACAAAGTCTTGCCGCTAAAAAGGAAAAAAATATAATAATCACAATAGCATTAGGTAAATGTAAATCGCTCACGAAGGTGATATAGTCACGATACCTTGTGAAGGATATCGCAATTTAACGTCTAGAAGATTCTAATTACTTAGAAATCAGGTTGTTAAAGTAGGAAGCAAAAACTCTCGACTCAGCACATAAATCATTAAAGATCACAAAACAAGGAAGGTCTACCGAGGTATATTTGCATGATTATAATGTATAGGCTTTGGATTCACTGGAAATAGGTCGCGAATCTACTCACATTATCCTAAACGATGGAATACCCGAAACTTTTTACTTTACCAATTCGCAACATTGCAAATTCGGTACAATTGAAGAGAGAACTTAATTTATACTGGTTGCCTGGCTGTGCGACAAGCTAAAGCTAATTATGTCCGCAAAAATATATGGAATACTAGCTGACCAGTCTACACGTTGCTGTGTTATAAATTAAAAGGAAACCTATCCTGAGTCACAACAAATTCAGCTAAATGAAAAAATATTATGTAAATCGGTTGAATAGTTTCGGAGTTCATCGCGGTCGAAGACAGGGAATTTTTATACAATGTGTCCCGTCACCAGTGTCGGAGCCTTTAATGATGTGAAATATGGTAATTTTATCGACATATTGCCCCTCAAATTTTGTTTTTTTCTTACGGATATAAAATGGCCGCCATTTTGTTTTCTTGGTAACCAAGACCTGGGCTCTCATACTAATTCGACCACCACTACTCATGTAAATGTCCTATCAACATTAAAAAGGTGTCATTTGATAGCTAAACATGTAGACAACAGTTACACAGCCATCATGTTTCAATTGTCATGGAATAAAATTCTTTTTTGTATATTTTTTAATTATTGGCTTTTTGAGAAAAACCAAATTTGAGGGGCAATTTATTTATTTATTACGTCACACTATTATGGGTTATGATTTGCCCCTAATAGCGTGCCGTGTGTTGTCTGGCAAAATAGAATAGCCCAACCCCTCTCACACTTAAGAGTGTCGTAAAAAGCGACTAAAGATACTGGAAGTAATCACAATTCACCTCTTAGAGACGATAAAATAGGCAGCAGCGTTTTCTAATAATAGTTTTTAACTGCGGTCTCCAACCAGCCTGCCAAGCGTTGAGATAATGGCAAATACCTCCATCTTTTCCACCCTGACCCAACCCAATATAGAAGTTCGAAGTTTAGAGTCACTAAACAAACAGAGATCGTTAAAGCAGCAGTAGTCGTCTTCCTGGCTGAAATAATAAATGTTTATAATTCAACGACGTTCATGGCAAAGCCACTCCGAGATCCTGGCTTCGACTTTTGCATATTGGATCGGATCTGAATGTTTTGGTGCTATCGTAATTTCTGAATACCATAACGCAAGTACTTTAGCTACTTAAATTGGGTTCAGAATAATGTATTTGTTGTCTAATATTACATATGTATATTTATAATAAATTACTAGAATCTTTAAAAGTTGAGACCAATATAAATACATTTACAAATACTTTAAAAAGCTCTTAATTACATAATGCTAATACTCTATCGACGAATATTTTAAAGATAAATTTTAACGAATGTCTGCCCCTCTCTCTTCCTTGTTGCTGTGCCTATCAAGGCATGTTTAGAGCCTAGAAAAAATGTATTTAGACTGCTATCAACATCGCATGTAACGCAATTACAAATTAATAATATTAATATTTAAGTTTACCACTGTAAATTAAAATTACAAATAATAATGCACCTTAAGTTATTTTCGCAAATACCTTATTGGTAAACTATACCGACACCGGTTGCCATGCACAATACTTATGCATTTTTGGAAGTGCGTGTGTTAACCTCGAAACCGGCTATTGAACCGTTAGCCCACATTAGCTTAAACTCGGCGGTTGACCCACTAATTGACTTCTCGTATCGAGTATGTTTGCACATAGATAAGTTCCACTTAACTGCAGCCGTGGTGTTTGCTAACTAGTATGTAAACCTGGGTTTGGTTATAGCTAATAGGTACTTGACACTACTTGACTAAAAACGCAAGCAAATATATCAAAAAGGTAAATAGTTTTTATCTTCTTTGTTATTTAAATATTTATTTTAATTATTTTAATATGTTAAGGAAGTTTTAATACTACAAAAAATTAAACTTGCTTGATACAGGCAGGACTCAGACCAACATCTTCTTGCTGTCCGGGCGATTGCTCTTCCAAATATGGCCAAGATAGACTCGTAGAATTTTTAGTGTTTTTCAACTGCCATCTCTTCATGCACCAATGTATGAATGTCTATCTGTTACCCTATTATCCATAACATAAGCCTCACAGTAGGCTAGGCTAATTGATGTAAACGAAAGGATTATTATAAAAGAACCAACATCATAGTTAGCCTATTAATTTCGACCACTGTTAGGCCAGAGGCCTTCTAAATCATCGAAACGACTTCGACCGTAGTTAGGTACCTCAAAAGCCAAGCAGGAATTAAATCTTCCGTGTCTGTAAGAATATACACTACACAGAACGGAGAAGTAGCCCGTTTCAACGTCTCTCCAAAATTAAATTTATTCTTACGGAGTACAACAAAAAAGTGGGATCCTTTTTTATTTATAGGTAAACGTGCTGCCTTATGCACTAATAAACTTATCATCATTAAAAATATACTTTTGTTATCTTAAACTCAAATACTTACGTAATCTGAATTAGCAAAATGCTCAGTTATGCACTTTATATTCTTGGTTTATTCATTGATGATTCTCAATTCATTTAAATCAGTATAATCCGCGTCTAAACTATCTTAACATACAGCGCCTTCATGAATACAAAATAATTTAAAGGACTTTATCCTTTACTAGCTAGCCGCAACTTTGTTTGTGTCGTAAGTGATATACGGATCTTAATATTCACGAGATAAAACACTATCATAGGAAAGTGCCATAAAAATCGATTCACATCTTTCTACGGTTAGCTCTAACAAACAATTGTAGATATAGACTTGCAAAAGATTAAAACTGATGAATGGTATACAACTAACAGCACATCAACCTACCTAAAAAATGTCATTTTACCTTTGTGAACTTCCAACTTAAACTCTGACATATAGTATAGTAATTGAAACACGTGACAGCTTGAGGAAAGTGGCTGCTAGATGTAATACTCATAAAAATGGTACTAATCGGACGTTGATGAGTTGGTGAGAGGATGCACACTCAGATTTATAGTAAGTAAGTCTTCATCAGGCATAAGGCCGGGTGGTAAGATGGAGGAGTCCCACGTACCCCGTAGTCTTCTCGCGATGAACATAGAAGTGAACGTATTCTCTTGGGTACCTATGAAAAAGAGACTGATAAAAAACTATTCAAAAATCACAGAAAAGAACCTTATTTATATTAACCTTTTTAAGTTTAGTTTCACAATTGCAATAACCAAAAATAAAAATAATTTGTCATTAAAGGAAATTCTCTTCAGCTGGAATTCAAACCAACGTTTTTCTGACAAATTGGGTCTGAATCACTACCCACTAGGCTAATTGTATTTTGGAACCTCAGTCATCCTTCATGGGGTGATTTTTTTCAACACATTTTTTTCTACGCTAATGTCGCTGTATATGTAAAATTTGTTCCTTTTCCTATAATTCTACTATGTGATCATTCTAAAACCTTGACCTCACTAAAGGCAATACTAAACATACAAGTTTTTGTCTACACTAGGGATGTTGCGGATGCATTTTTTTTCACATCCGCGGATGCGGATGCGGATTTTAAGAGGCTCACATCCGCGGAAACGGATGCGGATGCGGAACTGTACAAAAAACCTAAGTTTTGGTTTGGTAGGGTAAAAAGCAGTAATATTTATCCTTTCTTTATCTATACATTAAAAATAAAATTTATAATATTGTAATAAGTGTAATATTGAAATAACCGTTTTTTACATGCATATGAATATATATACGGTACATACACCAAAATAACATGTTTTACAATTGTTTGTCTGTCTGTCTGTCAGTGTGTTCGGGCTAAACTCTAAAATGGCTGGATCGGTTTTGAAGGGACCTTTATTGGCAGGTAGCTGATGTAATAAGAACTAACATAGGCTACTTTTTTTTTTTTTTTTTATATTTTATTTTAGAAAAATAAATTAATATTGCCATGTCCAAGTACTGTCCAGTACCGCGCGCAACTCTCACCACTTCTCCCACCAACGAATCAATGCTGCCTATCGCGCGGGCTCAGAACGCGCGGACGGGCTATTGCTGATTTTTAATAAAAAAATATATTGCATGGCCGGGTCAGGTAGTTTAATAATAAGTGAATTACCATTACTGATTACTTGTTTTAGTAATGAAATTTAAATATGGAGCATTATATTTAATGAAAATTAGAATGGCCGCCTTTTCGGACTCCAGTCTGTTTCGCAAGGGTTCGTGTATTAATCCTGTGCTACTAAATAACTATTCACTTGGAACACTGGCTGGTGGCGCTGATAAGAATTTGCGTGCTTTTTTAGGTAACAGTTTAAACTCACTTTGATTAACACTCCACCATTTAAGAGGACTCTTATTTAAATTAATTCACTTTTTATTACCGAAAGTAAGTAACTCCTTCTTGTGAATTGTGTCAGGGCTGACAATTTCTGGTGTTTCCTGACTCTCCTTAACATCACTTGATAAATCGAGCATAATCGAGATCACTAATTAAACAGGACTGACATCCTGTAACCTGAGGTCTCTAGTCGTTCCGTTCTGTTTCCATGAAATCTGTCATTATGTTTTTATTTAATTTTTTGCATTCACAATGCAATATTTCTATAAGATATAAAATACGTGTGTAAAAAACAACCACGTCTCCGAGCCCTCAGATGGGATTCGAACCCACGACCTTTCGCAATCCGGGCGACTGCTCTGACCGCTGAGCTACCGAGACGCTGTACTAGCTCATAGTAGAAGTTGGAATACGTTTGTAAAATTCGACGCGTTTGCCAGCGTCTCGGTAGCTCAGCGGTCAGAGCAGTCGCCCGGATTGCGAAAGGTCGTGGGTTCGAATCCCATCTGAGGGCTCGGAGACGTGGTTGTTTTTTACACACGTATTTTATATCTTATAGAAATCTGTCATTCTCATTTTCTTCGCTCTTTCGGTACTTGGAGATATTGTTCGAGAAGCCAAGATGTCTTCCGTGTTTCTGTTAATCTTCAATATACCTAGGTAACACTGAAAATGTTTAGAAAATGAAAAACGGCTTAATGTAGGAAGTTGCCAATACCTTTATTGTTTTTCGAAGTAATCTCTCTACACATCGTTGCATTCGATGGAACCACTGAGAAAGCAGTGGGCCCATTCTTCTTTAGGGGTCTCTTCTATGGCATTTTCGGACGCTTTCACCGCATCTTCAGGGCTCGTAAAGCGAATTTTATCTTTAGTTCTTGGGAATAAATAAAAGTCGCAGGGCGCCAAGTCAGGACTGTATGGCGAATAACTCATTATCTCGACACTTGCCAAATATTCAACAGTCCGTTCGCGGAGTGCGCTGAAGCATTGTCGTGGTGAAGTAGGATCCTGCTTCGAAGGTGCTGCTGTCGATTTTTTTCTAAGACAACAGGCAAACAGCGATTGACATACCAGTCTGCAGTAACTGTCCTTCCATCTTCTAGCACAACTGTCGCGAAATGACCATTCCGACCAAAGAATGAAGCAATCATCTTTTTTCCTTGACTTCTTCCTTTCTTTACCTGAGCTGGCCGATCCTTGAAAGGAAACACCCACTGAGCTGATTGTCTTTTGGTTTTGGGTTCGTAGCAATATATCCAGATTTCATCACTTGTGACGATGTCAAATACAGCATTTGAGTCACCGCCGTTGAACTTATCTAATATTTGGCGACACCAGTCCATGCGAAGGTGTTTCTGGTCGTCGGTTAAAGTATGGTACAAAGCTTCTGGACGCCTAAATGTTCGTGTAATATTTTTTGAACTTGACTCATACCAATGCCTAGGCTATGACATTGCTACGTCTACGCTTAAACTCGTTAAACTTATTGTAAATAGTGGCACGAGATGGGGCTTCATTAAGAAATGCTAATCGCAGCCTATCATAGCTTTGTTGTTGAGTAAGCCCACAACGAAAGTCTTTATAAATCATTGACCGAAAGTTTTCTCGCGTTAGGTTCATTTTCACTTGTAACAAGAGTTTTAGATTTGCCGCCAAATCACAAAAACAAATGACAAATGAATGCAATATACTACATTAGGTTACGAAAAAGTTCTAAAATTGAAATTGAAAAAGTTTTCATTAGCAATGTTTCTAACTGGTCAGTTCAAACATTTTCAATGGTATCCACGTATCATCTTTAATCTTTTACTCGGTCGACACGCGCCACTCGCCGGCCCCTCCCCTTTCTTTCTTGTCGCATCCGCATCCGCATCAGCTCCGCATCGATTTATGCGGATGCGGATGTCTAAATCGATGCGGATGTTCCGCATATGCGGATGCGAATATTCGCAACATCCCTGGTCTACACCTATGATTAAAGCGCTCAACATATACTTTTAGACATATCAAGCGTGATGTTTCTTATCAAACCGGTCTGTGTGTACAAGCAAGGAAGCTGGTTTGCGAGAATATCGACGCAACTCAAAATTATGTCAAATTGTACTAAATATAGCTAACGGTCTTAAATCTTTGATATATTATTATTATTATCGTGAACTGAGATGGAACGAAGATATCGCGCCACCGTTCGCCAGAAATAGATACAATTACATTTTTTGGTTTTTAGTTCCGTCCCTATTCTCGAAAACCAGCGATATGTACCTATTTTACTCAAACATAAGCAATACTTATAAGTGGGACTCTCAGAAAGTTTTAAGAAATTTGAAAACTAACTTATACAATGTATAAAATAATTGAATTAAATCTTTTCATCGAACTACTACTAGCTACCAATCTCTGTACAGTTTGGAACAGGAACTGAATAAATTTTCAAAACACTTTTTATTCAGTTAGCCGCAGACACCTCTTCTACGGCCTTCTCGTGTAAACTGTATACTTTACAGTTATATTTTTTTAATGGAATAAAAAAGAAGACACACGGTGTCAAATCAGAACTGTAAATAAGGTGACCCACAAAACATCGACCAGTGTGGTGCCCAGAAAGTCCCTGGTTTTGAGAGCAGTGGTAACCCGCGAGGCCTATTGTTCGGTCGCTTCTTACTCATTGTAGTGAAAACTACTGGCAGCCATTTCGTAGTATATCATTCTGCATTGTTGCTGCTTTCATTTTGTAATGGAATCTACATCAGCTACCGCAATTATTAAAATCAGCCAAGGCCTCACATCAACAACATTTTTCAAACAATTTTCTGAGTGATCTGGTATCTCTTGCTTAGTTAACAAAAATTTACGATTTTTTGAGCCTTGAATCGTTAAGAGGATACCTACAGGAATAATTGCGTTTTGATAAAAACCTGTTGTTAATTTTTACTCCTATCAAATTGTTCACAGTTCTCACAATAAGTCCCAAAGGAACTCAATGTTTGGATGCTACCACGTTGCCCAGCCTTGCAAAAGAGGTCGAAGACAATAGCCGGTACAAAACCTTTGAAGCCAATGCAACGTTACTGAAGCTTCTGGTTGACGACAAAGATGGCGTTAGCAGGTACTATAGAAACCCTATAATAATTTGTATCTAAATAAATATGTGAGCGCATCAAGTTTAAATAATAGTCTATATATGTATAAACACGATGCAATCACAGTTGAAAAATGATACCAGTTAATGTTAATGTCAAATAAAATAAATATAAATTCTAAGCAACTTTACAATAGAGAAACCTTACAAGTACCTTTACATTACTAAACACTTAAAAAGGCCAAAAAATCTTGGCCCAGATCATCCATTCCGGCACAGCACCAAACCATTTAATGGCATTGCAATGAAGGTTTATTTGCCAATTAGTTTCCGGCTCTGGAGTCTTAGGTAGTTTCAGTCAGTTTGTTTTTTTTTGTAGGGTCGATATTTTAAATGTTTTAAGGTCTAAGGTTTTTGTTATTAACTTATTTCTAAAAGGAAAATCCGCAAATATATCTTCAAGGCTTTACTTGGCCTAAGAATACATTATTATTAATCAAATTTATTAGTATAACATGATGTAGACACAATAAATGGCAATTGCTTAGAAACTGCATTAAAATTTCTCCTCTCATGTCTGTTATCAATCACCCGTGAAAGCTTGCGTTTCATATCACAAAGCCAGATGGCTATTTACGGTAAGCGAGGTAGGCTTACTTGATCTTGACTTCTGATTTTATCAATGTGAACATTTACAATGCGTCTATTGAACGTCCCAGAAGTTCGTAAGTCTAAGTCAGGAAAAAATAGGGATGAGATTCATTATAAAATATTATAAGTAATACTTAATTGTTACTACAAATAGAACACACGGTGGTCAGAGCCGGATTTGCGGTAGGGCAGGCTGGGCTGCTGCCCTGGGGCCTCCACAAGAGAGGGGGGCACACATCAGAGATAAAGAAATACAAATATCGACGGGTTACTTTCGACTATCAAGTTTTGCTAAATTTTTTTTTGTAGAATATAGAAGAACTTTTAACATTGTTATAAAAACTATCACTCATATTCGCAATAAATCATTTTGCCTTTTTATTCGAATATAATTAGAGCCGTCTGTTGCCCCAGGGCTTCCACAAGTCCAAATCCGGGCCTGACGGTGGTCGAGTGCAAGATGACGAAACATAAATCATGATTTAGCTTCGTTCGCGCGGTCCCTAAATTTATTAAAAACCGTATCCAACCAAAAAGGCATTCAGAGATATGAATGTTTTACTAGAATTCATGGATTGAAAAAGTAGAGTTAGACTTGCCCAGCAGCGGGTCTTGAATTTTTTCGAAGCAGGCATAAACAGAATAAAGTCACATCATTATCGATTCTGTCATTATAAACCCATTTGTGGACATAGACCTCCTCCTAAAAAACACCACGACGATCACTCTGATCAGCCTTAATTTTTCCAAAAATACATGGAAGTGTCGAACATATATTTTTATTACGATAAGGGAGCATTGGCTTCGAATAAAAACGTGACATTAAAAATAACTATGAATATAATGTAAAACTAAAATTAATTATAAAAATAAACTCATGATTCGAAGCAACTACGGGCAATGTTATAATTACTATGCTTTTGCAGGTCAGAAGTATTCGACATGCTTCACTCTCGGGATGATAACCAAGACCACGTGGATCTTCCCAGCTTTCCTGAGGACTCGGAAGATGAGCGACTCGCCATTCCTGACAATCCCGACTCGCAAGCCGAGTCTTTACAAGGTAAAGCGTAAAGATTTAAAATCTTACAACGATGAGATCAAAGCCGTTACTAATGCGGTTTTAGAGATACAACATGCGTCAACTGGTGACACATGTATTTTCTACATTTTAGGCTCAAAGTTCAAAATAATTATATTATGTGTGTATGGCAGCCAAATGCACTTCTATGGAGAATTTTGAGAAAATTTAATAGAAAATTATATCCAGAATAGTAACGAAGTAGGTACACTTGTAGCTGTGCAAACTAAGCACACAGTGCCGGATTAAGGTCGCCTGGGGCCTCTAGGCACTTTATGTTTGGGGGCCCCCTTATACAATGTGTCCCGTCACCAGTGTCGGAGCCTTTAATGGTGTGAAATATAGCATTTTTTATCGACAAATTGCCCCTCAAATTTTGTGGAATACTCATTTCTTGAGTGAATAATTACAAAATCAGAAAATATTTTTTAAATAAAAATTTAATATATACATTTTTTTTTATATTTTTACATTTTGGGGCCCCTTCTACACCGGGGCCCCTAGGCACGTGCCTAGTGTGCCTAGGGGGTAATCCGCCACTGTGAGCACATGGCTTCCCCACTTAGTTCAAGCACGAATGTTTTGTAAAAACCACGCCTATGGTAAAACCAGTAGATGTCGTAAGTAGGTCCGATAGTTCTTTAAATGTAAATTAGACATAATAATATACCAATTAGATATAGTGGAGACATATTTCTCGAACTAAGATTATTTGTTCTTTTTATAAAAAGTAAAAAAATCTTATATGATATATCGACTCGGTTCACAAGATAATCTCAGGAGAGACGCGAACCCGCAACCTTGTTATGTCCGGACTTTTTACTTTTTGATGCACTAGGCCGGCAAAGTAAAGTAAAGGTACTAGAAAATTTCGATGGGTCCTCGACAAGGCTCGCTAGCTCAATTAGGAGGGCAGTTGATTATTGCTACTAAAATATTACTACTAACACTTTTAGTTTCATAAAATAAGTTTTACTTATGGCATCGTGACATACTTTTCTTTTTAAGGAAGCTGGAGACACAAAATTATTCGACATTTCCCCTAAGTTAGTTATATCGATTGCGAAACTAAAGACTGTTAATTTTTATGAATATATACTAATTTTGTTAACAGCTGATTAAAAGTATTGAAGTGACATGCTATCAATCTGTACGTAGATTTATTTTACGATATTTACACAAAATGCGCGTTACAAGTGTAATAAATATTTTTTTATAAAAAACGTAAAATATTAAAAGTTTTCTAGTAAAATCCTTTTATTTTAACTTTTGTAGTAGAGACAACGATTCGAAAGGATGCTCAGCGATCACAGTACAAAAGCGGAAGAGGTGAGCCATTCGGCGTGGCGGCTGGTATCATGGTTGTAATCACCTGCTCCATCGTCTGTATCGCATACATTGCACTCATCGTCTGGCGGAGGATATACTTGTAAGTATCATTTGCTAAATGCGTACAGCTATTTTACAAATTATGTTTTAGCTGCCTGGGCGACTCTCTTAATGTTCGAGTAAAGCGCTTTTGTGTACCACCTGCTGATCACCTACATGATGCCTTCTCCGATTGCCTTAGTAAAAAGCATATCGGTGACGATGCGTATGCGAAGGGTCGTAGAATTATAGATAAACAAAAGAAATTAAAGATAAAACTACACTACAATTTTTCATGCTGCGCCACACATTTCATATAAAAAATCCTTAAAGGCAGGCATTAACTAAAAATAGTACAGGTTTATTCACCACCCAGTAATTCGACTCGAAAGACCATAAAAATTTATTTGAGTTGACCAAGGCTTCGAACACTCTTATTTGTAAGTATTATTTGTGGCTTCCCTTACGAGGCGTAAAGCCTGCTTTGTGTGAAGTAACCCGATATTCGAGCGTAGGATGCGGTCGAATGCGGCGGAAACCGTGCAAAACAAACGCTTCCACCTTGGGCGCAGAACAAAGCGTTCATGTTTATTCCCCTTATCCTTGCATGGTTTCTTTAAACCATAGTATTTCATAGCAGTTCTTAGGCACGATAACTTTAACGAAGTGCGTTTTTTGTGTTTTAATAATATATTTTTTTATATTCTTCAGGAAGAAAAATGGCCTTAAACACGAATTATTAAGAAATGAAGAAAATATAGCGGAAACCCGAATTGAGGTATGTACCTATATATCTAAAAATATATATTATGAATATAAACAAATAATAATTAGGTATATCTTCAATTAAAAACAAATAAACACATTAGGAAAATGTGTAAGATGACGTAATTAAAAATTCGCAGCTACCCTTCCGAACACGTTTTCCTCGACAAACAGGTATTGCTATAAAAATAACACAAAATTTTATAACTGTAATTGTGTAGTTCTAACGTACTTATAAATAAGCCGTACTTAAGAATTTTCGCAAGTTTCTTTACTTACCTCATATGTAGATTCGTACAGACATTGTCCTGTATAAACAAAAAAGTCTGTAAATAATTAAACAAATTAAAAATGAGAAAAAGCCTGTTTGGACGCAGTTTTGGCCTGGAATGTCTATATCGAGATAATTGGAATATATATTATATGAAATGGCGAAATATACGGATTTCTCCGACGTTTTTCCATCAATTTTCCTACGTCATCGAGTAGGCACACAAAAATCCACTTTGCTTAGCTTAGCTTAGCTCGTAATTTATTTACGTATCTATATACTGTCTTACTAATAACCTTTTACACGCTTTGTATACGGGTGACTTAACAAAAGCTTTACTAATAAGCATACTTTGACAGTTTGGCATTATACAGCTGTTATAATCAGTGCGTAAAACTCTATGATAATTTAAGTCGCCGCTATTCACTCACTTGACCTTGTTTAACGGATGAGTAAGCAATAATCTAACCTAAAAGTAATAATTTTCTTTTATATTGTCGGTAATTACAAATTTTAATAAATTGAATTGAATAACATTTTGTCTCATGGATTATGTTCGATATTTTGAACTTTTTGATGAATTCGATCAAATTGATGCACGAGCTTCAACTCCAATAAAAAAGACTTATAAAAATCGTTATGATCCTTTCACCTTGGAAGAGGAAGAGTTTCGTATAAAATATAGATTTACTAAAACGTATGCCAGGAAAATTGTTGAACTAATCAGGGGAGATATTGACAAGAAGGCAAATGGTGGTGGTTTATGTTCGGAACTTCAAGTCTGCACGGCTCTCAGGACATGGGGTAGGCAAGAAGTACAAGATGATGCTGCAGACATACATGGTCTTAGTCAGCAGAGCATTACAAATGTATGTCGGCGGGTTGCTGTTGCCTTACCAAGAAAGGCGTTAGTTTTTTCTTCATTATTTGCCATTGCTAATTACTTACTATTAACACTATTAAATAATTAAAGATTATTAAGATAAAAATCCGAAATAAAGCCGATGAGCCGAAAACAGAAGTTAATAGCTGTTGACGTATGATTGACATTTCTCGTGTTCGTTTAAATAGTCGATTGAGAACCGGTATTTAAAAAAATATTATTTTATTCATAATTAATTCAATACGGCTTCAAAATACGAAAGAGATAACCTACTTTAGTTTTCTACACATTTTTGGTTATTTATTTACATTTTTTGAGTTATAAATTTTTGGATTAAATTTTGTTTAAGAACGTTAGTAACAGTGTCGCTAGTGAGGTCTATCAAATCAATTGTATAACTATACAACGCTTAGTTAATGGTTATTAGTAGAAGTTGTGTATAACGCCTGTATAGTTCTTATACACTGTATAGCAATGAAGCTGTTATACACTTGTTATAACATTTTTTATTAGTAAGACAGATAATGATAAACTATTTTATTTACAGTTGTGAAGAAACCGCCTGAACATTTGGTACTAATAGTTCCAGCCTGCTGTATTCGGCTCTTCTCGACATCAGCAACCTTTTGATTCTTGGTACCAATAACTTGAAATCAAAGACTGATTGGTTTAGATTGAATAGTTAGTACATGTTCGCCGCACATGTGACAATTATTTGTTAAGGCTTGAATATTGAGTTATTACAGACAATTCTTTGTATGAGGGCAGTTTGCGTTTTGGTGCATAAGAATTATTATGCATTTTAATAGTTACAATAAAAAATAAATATGGATGTCTTTAGCTTGCAGTAAAAATTTACATGTGTTTGAGAAGCGTAAGGCTATAATGATATTTGTTTTCAAGTCAATTGATAATCTACTCAACTGTGCCATAACAATAAATTAAGTAAAGAAAACAAAGTAATTATATAATAATTATAATGTGTCATGAATAAATGAATTTGAATTTGTAATACTAATGTTGATCAAATTGGCGTGGCATGATGGTTATTTATTTGTATATTGAAGTCAAAACATATCTGTGATTTGATGTAAATGTTATTAAGTATGAGAAAGATGACAAATAAAATAATCTAATAAAATGTGTACTTATTTACCTAATTTGAAATAAAACACCTTTTAATAAGCAATAACAATCGAAATATTTATATATAATTACATTAAAGTAAAACCAGATTTAAAACAATTATTAAAAAATTCATTACAAATAATAGTTACTCTTTAAACTATACATAAACATAAAAAATGCCTGTAAATACAAAAATGTATCTTATTAATCATGTTTTGATCTTATGTAAGTATTCCAGCTATTCAACTGTTTCGTATGTAACCTGTAAATTTTATGTTTACAATGAAAATGTAGGCTAGTTCAATCACATTTTGTTATCACTTGTAAATATATTGGGATTATGTTGTGGGCTACTTGTTTTCCTTGTGCCTGACTACCACAGGGCCAGCATTGTCTCCAGTTGCCTTGTTATGGGCACCATGAGCTCCATCACAATAAGGCCACTGAAATAAAAAATAAAATAATTAGTAAATCATTAATAATGTAGGTGAATACTACATTAATAATTTTATAGAATGACTAAATGGCAGAATGGCCAGTCATAGGGCTTTGAATGAAATGAATTTATTGGTTAAAATTATGTTTATTTGGCTGATATATATTTTTTTAAATCATATAAAAATTGCTTCAAAATTATTACAGAATTAAAAAAGTATAATTACAAGTTTAGGTCCTTATTGAAGGCACAAAAATTTATACATGTATTTAATAAATGGAAACAGCTTAATTCTTCAACTCAAGCATTTTTCAGCCAAGGCACCAAAGCTTTGTAAGTAAATATTGTTTGAGTAATAATAATTGAGAAGATGTATGTGCAAAAACAGAATTGCAATGCTATAAAAGTTTTACTATATCTACAACAACAAATATCTATCAAATGTTATCTGATAACACAGATAATAGATAAATAGAAAAAATAACAAGTCAGTAATAATATATTGAAGCTCTTTAACGCAGTGGTTAGCGTGCTAAACTTACATTAACATATCGTCGTTGTCAAACCAAAATCTGCTATGTGCAAAAATTATACTTTAGGATAAATAAATAAATATTTCCTACATTCACACCAATTAGCCTAGCCCAAAGTAAGCACTATAAGGCTTGTGTTATGGATACTAGGGTAACGGATAGACATACATAGATATGTAATATTCATAGAAATATATATAAACACCCATGACTCAGGTACAAATGCTCGTATTCATCATAAAAACATATGCCCCTACCGGGATTTGAACCCAGAACCGTCGGTGCGAAAGGCAGGATCGCTACCGTTGCACCAAACGGTCGTCAAATATTGACAAAAGAAGTTTTCCTGAATTTTTTTTTCAAGAAGCATTATTTTTAAAAGTATTTTATTTCAAAGTTATCGTTATTATACGTTAACTCATTTGTCTTTGAAACATATAAAATTAATAGTTTATTTATTATTTTGATTCAAGAGAAAAAAAATCACATAACTATTTTAAGTGGTCAAATGGAGGGCACATAACAGGTTTTAATAACAAATAATATTAAAATTACGTAAGTATTCAATGTAACATAAAAAAAGTATTAATTAGACTTATTAAGGCAATCATAAAATGGATGGTAGTCACAATCTATAAATGGTCTTGAATTTGATTAAACTTGGATTGAGTTATTTCAAGTGGACCATCATACAATGGCGCAGGTTCAAGATACTCTTGGAGAACCTGCGTTCGTTGCGAAAGAATTGTATAAACTTCTGGATGACGGAGTTTGAAATATACGTCGCCAGAGGGCGTGTACTTAGATGCTCTGATATCATTAACTTTAGGATCACCCTTCCTATTGCCTGGTCTAATAGACTGGTAATCGGTCAATAAATTTTCATAATCCTTGAAGAAATCATACTGGTCAACTTTGATGTTATATGGATGTTTGGGCCGCGCTTGACGCATTTTTGTTATGTAATCCTGGGGTGCATAAATGGGAGGTCTTATAAAATATTCGATTGTGGAGTGGACACTATCAACCTCCATCATAGTGTGGCCCTTTTCTAAAATGATTTGTTCCACTTTTACTTTAAAAAAATACGCAAAGTTACTCAATGTACTTGCTAATACCTTATTTCTGTTTTGATAATTACATCCATCACTTATGGTGATGTTTTTATAAGCTCAGCATGTAGTTTTAAGGTAATCAATTACACAGCTTGTAAATTCATTGGATGTAACTCCTCAGTCTGCTTCGTGCCAAAAATAAATAGTGACATCTGCGGTACAAATCATAAATCGTAAAATTGTGACACTGTAGTTTTTGTTTATAATACAGTGCACCGGCAAGAAACTTTGGTGCTAAAAGAACACTTTGAACACTTTGATTATCACTGCGATGTCTGGATTTAGTCTTCAAGTTTTCTATTGCAATTTTCTTAGTATGACCTGCTTCATCTTTATTTGGATATGAGTTTCTTAGACCTCTTGTCAGACATTTTTTAACTGAAAACTAGAACACACATCGCACTGGTCCTTTCTCGGTTTGTGAATGGAAATGTTATTATCTGAATTTAAAACTAAAACACCGTGTACACTTTTTAACTGGACTATACAAGGGTTCTTAATAAGCTTGCTGCATATGGAGTTAAACTTTGAATTTAAAAATGTAAATAAACAGTAAAGATTTATCACTTCATTTGCTCATAATTCATAAGCAGAAGTGTCAAGGAACAAAGAGTGCTTTAACAAAGCATTGATATGAATAACTCTATTGTATTCTGTATGAATAAACTGTAATAAGAGCATATAATACAGTTACAATTGTTTATACTAAACACTTAGCAGAATCCACATGGTGAGTCATGGCTCAATCTGGCTACAGTGTTTTCATCTAATAATGGAAGAATTAAAAATATATGGAAGAACTGTGCCCAAGCATAACTATAGACCTATGATGAGAGAGAACACCATATGGCACATTTTTAATCTAATATAAAATAATGAACCTACATTTTTACTCCTCCAGCATCTGCATAGAGACACTTTCTCAGTTATATCTTCAATATCTATGAAGTCCACAACTTTGTTGATGTCTTTCCTTACAGATAGGTTTACGTGACCATTGCCAGCTTCACGAGCTTTCTTTATTGTTTGATATGATACATATGAGATACCTCCAACAGCTAAAGTAGGTGGTAGCAAAGCCAGCCAGTCGCGAACTGAAATTAAGGAGAAATACAAAATATTACTTTACATATAGCTAGGATATTAATTCTCTGTGGAATGAGATCTCAATAAAACCTTTTTATTCTATAATAAGTATAATGATTTATCTGCATAATTAATTGACCATAATCACATAAAAGGATTCTCTATTAAAAAGTTAGTTTTACATCCACGGAAAGTATGTTTATCAATTAAGCTGTTCGGAATGAGGACAATAAAGCAAGTGCTTCAAGGTTACAAAATTATCAGTCACCATACACTGTTAGGTAAACAGGACAAATAGTAGGTATTCTATGTATCTTAGGCAATTTAACTGAAAAGACATTACTTATATTAACATTTTAATTGCGTGTTCTCACCTCCTAGATGAAACCATCCACCGAAGCTGTCTGGAATCGGTAACCCTGCTAAATAATTAGGAATGGTAACTTTCACTAAATTCGAGAAAATATACATTTTTGCTTATAGTGTAAATTAAACTTATATTTTATTGATATAAAGGGATGACACTGAAGGATCAATCCCGTTAGTTAGTGAAGAACGCACGTTCTGAAAGAAATAGAAATTAGGATTTAGATGTACACTACGCACAGGCAGGCAATGCGCTAAATGTTACACAACATCACAGAATAGCTAAACCAATGAACATAACTCAGAACAAGTTAGCTTTAGTTATTGTTCTGAGGGCTGAAGATTGTATCCAGGGGGGGGTCAACTTCCTTAGGAGCCAATGCAAACATATGGAACGATTTGCAAATAGAGATGGGTTTATGTGAAAGAAAGAGATAGAGCAATGTATCTGACAATAAGAATTATGGCAAGACCACGGCCTCCATACAGCCAAATCCTTAGTTATAGTTTCTTCATAACGTTAGTCAAATGCTGCAGAATTAAGTCTGCCCGATAGGTGTTCAATATATGAGGCCCCATTGTAATCCACTTACAATCCAAAGGCTCCTTTGAGTATGTCCTATTCGGCAAAAATTTTGACTTTTGGCTGTATATGATCACCTCTTTGCTTTCCCTATAATAAAACGAATAAAAAAAAAGAAATAAAATGGCTACCTGTTTTTACGCAATTGTTAATACCATAATTGTTTTTCTTTAAATCCCTGACTGTGTATTGGCCTCTTACGCGAAATTGGCAGAACTGTGCGAAAAGCGCAAAAGAGCTATTAATCTTAAAGAAGAAGTAGAACTTTTTTGCAATGGTTTAGAAAAAAAATGCTGTAAGTGCGGCATAACTTCTAAAGAAGATACTCCCTAAAACTTTCATAGATTTCAACGCCCGTCAATGCATGGGTCACTCAAGTAAGTACCTAGCTACATCATTTTATCATACTGCCAACTGAACTCACCCCACCTCCCATTGAACAACAATGGGCTGTTGCTGGTGTGTTTGTGCGTGTAGTTTCAAACCCTATAGTTTGTGTTCATTTAACTATAATTTGGCATAAAATTGAGATCCCCAGGTATACAGGTATTTTTGACATTACTTGCAATCACAAAAATTGGGTGGAGTAAAAATATGATGCATAATACTTGTTTTGTTTTAGGGCTAAAGTATGGGCCAAATTCTGTTTTCCTAATCAAGATTGGTCCACTGAAGAATCATTGTCAAGGCTATATGCACAGCATAAGTTGCTCTGCAGCAAGCATTTCGATGCAACATCATATACCAGCGGCAATATGAAAAATTTGCATAAATTTGCTATACCAACTGGAGCTGTAAATATACTGTCCCAGTTACGAGAGGAACAATCTAAGATAAGTAAGATTTTGAATCATTCCTTAAATCCCTAATACAAGATAGCACAATCATTTTTGTACTGCAGTTGTTATTAGTTAGTTGACTTAATTCATAAGTTTGGGTTCTTTTCAGATTCCTTACCTCAAGAAGCTATTGGCACAGGAATTATAGCTTCCAACATGGACAAGCTCTTTGATGCTGTCAATGGAGATACAGCAGATAGAAAAAGACGCAACCATTTCTTACAAATTTATCCGAAAATAGTTTGCATTTGAAGATTTTTCAGAAAATGAAATTGATTTTTAATGAAATGTATTATATGCCTAAAATGTTTCTGCAGATTAAAGAACTTTAGAGTTTGTTGAAGAAGCCTCCAAAAAAACTCTCATGAACAAAATTAATTTATTAAAAAATGTGTAAATTTTAAAATCTTGTTTTATTTCTTTTTTCAATATTGCAGTTTTTGTTTTGCAGCTTATTTTGACTGTACCTAGCTTGGTATGTACCCTTATATGTAGTTTTTATTTCGCAACTAATTTTATGTAAAATTGGTTACGAAATAGAAACTACATTAATTTATGTACCTAACCAAGAAATTAAATAGTATTTGAAATTCGCGCCCTATTTTAGTTCTGGTGGACCAAACTGGAGCGCTAGTGAGTTTCCATGTTTGCAATTTTTTTGTATGAAGTTGACGTTCTTGGACCTAGATGTATTCTATGATTGTATCAGTCTGAGGTATTCGAGTCTGCAGCTAGTTGTAGAAAAATCGAATTTCAAACAATCGATCGTTCTCACCGATATCATTCATATTATATATTCTTGTCCATTTTTTAAAACAATATAGTACGTTAGATAGTGTAATTTAAGTATTGAAATATTGATTTTAATTTCTAATTACCGTTATTAAATTTCGTTTGCAGAAGAAACTTTATTACCATCATGAAACAAAATGTATTCCAAATGATTGGTAAAAATATAATTAGAATAAATATGATGTATGAGGACTCGGAGGCGTAGTTGTTTTTAAAGCGCGTTTTTTATATGTTATAGAAATATTGCATTGTGAATGCAAAAATTAAATAAAAACCTAAAGACACCTATTAGGTAAGGTCTCGGTAAGGTGCTGGTAATCATAGATTTTTCTTTATTTATGGCTTGCACGATTTGTGCATTGAGCCAGTGTCAAGTAAGTATAATTCCTAGTTCTTGAGTAATTTCTTTTCTTAATTTCATGATGATGACTAAACAGTAAAATATATTTCCACCCCCTAGGTTTCAGTAAATGTGTGGAGTTTTACTGAAATGTCACCGTGGCCTTCTTGAGAGAGCAGGAAAAGACAACTTTTGCTTCTTTATTACACTTGCCAACACTCTTGAATGTTCACAAACACTTACTTACTTTTAGTGGTTAATAATCCACCATTACGCACTAATATCCACAACATCACGAATTTTAACAAGAGAAACAAAACCACAAACGTGATGCTTCCCGCTCCCGCCTAAAAGTCCCTTATCATAGATTATTATTATGTGTAGTGTATTGATGCTACGTCTCGACTTTTATGACAATGCTTCATACACGGAATGATGTATGAAGTTTGTCATATGGTGTATTTCATCTATGCAGAGTATTTTAATCTGTGTCGTGACTTGTCTATGTCTCCCTTCGCTTTGGTTGGGTGCGTTTGATTTTCTGAAAAATAAGATAGTTTTAGTACATAAATGAAACAAACTGCGTTAAAAATCATCTTGCATGGTCTAATGGAACTGTGTTATGTGATGCCTTTTGGAGGATGGTGATCAATGCAGCTATACTCTGAATATGGCTGACGAAAGACTAGTGGTATTGAATCGTAGTGACAATTTGGGATTTGGTTTCTCCTTGCTTGGCGAAGCCGGTTTGCCACACATAATTTACCAAATTGAAGAAAATTCTCCAGCGGCCCGGAGTGGAGAGGTAAGTTTTATTTTCTTGTTTTTCGAATATTGATTTGTACAATTAACCAACTACCTTCTTTATATTCTGGAGGTACACTTGTACTTCGTTGATTGATTTATATATTTATTAATTTAAACAGCAACTTGTAAAAACAAACTATTATTGTAAGAACAATACTTTAAGGTATTTTTAAGTTTCCCTTGAAATTGCAAATACTTTCTATTTTTCCCACCCTTACTTTTTTGTTATTGTAACCATTTTGCTTTATTATTAGGAGCATTGGAAATATTGTTTTAGCTGATCTTCTAGTTTCCTAAATCACCAAAATATAATTGGGTAAATAATAAGTTTATTTTTTTATGACAGCTAGTTTTATAGGCTTTTTTTCCAGTCTGTATTTGAAAATTATTAATATAGTTATAGGTAGTTATTTTAATTTATTTCTACATATTAGGACACATCTTTGCGTTTATATTATACTTTTGAAAAATTGTCCTTTAAAATACTTATACTTATTTTTATGTCTTTTCTTGACTTGATTTGACCTAAGGAGATTGATGATGTATTGAACTTGCCTTAAAGTAGCAGATTGATTACAGCATTAAATATTCAGAGGTTAAATGCCTTTGGCCATATAAACACAGTCAAGAGATTTGCACAAACAACTAGAGGTGGAACAAGAAAGGCAAAATAGGCAATACTTGTTTTCCATCAGCATTCTTATAGCCTACATTTTATTCTACATTGGTTATGCATTCCTTTGTATCAAGTGCAGTAAATAGATGGAATTTTACAGGTTGAGATCATCAATAAAAATTGGTGAAAAAATACCTCACAAAACAAATTTAGAGGCTTTCATTTTTACAGTGAACTAACTCGTCATTATTGTCCTTTTGGACAATTTTTTGTTTGACAAGTGGTGTTATACTTTTGGATAACACAACTTAAAGTTAACTTAATCTGCTCTACAACTGTTTTTGTAGTTGTCTTCTGGCACCTAATATGGTTTCTGATTAAATTTATGTAAGAGAAATCTTTGTTTTATGCTACATTTTGTGTAATTAAATTTTAAAATAGAAATAAAAGTTAAATATAAAATATAGGTTGTTAGTTCCTTTTGAAGAGAATTTATGTTACATATTTTCATGTTTCAAATTTTATTGCAAAAACAAAAACATCTTATTATAAGATTGTTTTTTGTGTTTAAAAATGTTTATCACTTTTGTATTGACAATATCTGGGCTACTTGTGCTGTCAATCTGCCATCTAAAAACTTTGTTCTTCCATTATAGACAGGTTGGTTACAAAGCTTGTGTTGACCAATTTATTATTTACATGCTAATCAGTTATTAGAATAGCATACTATTTCTTCAGACTTTAGAGGCACATCATTTCTACCATCCTTACGATAAGTGCAATAGGTTGAGTTTTTTGGCAAATTGACTTACATACAATTTAAGCACAAATATAATATACAAGATAAAATTCCGCTTTATTTTATGGCCGTATAGTAAAAGTTTCAAGTCAATAGCCATTATAGTTAAGATGATACACAAAAAAACAAAAATAAAAATAAAACTACTTATTGTTTTTTTCATAAGAATGGCAGATTTATGGTTAACATAGACATCTAACAAGGATTACCAATGACACCAATAAGTTTGACATCAACCAGCATAATCATGGGGGTTGGCAATTGATTAATTAAAATTGCATTTCTAAATTCTTAAATCATAATTTTCAACATAGCTTTGCTTTTAACACTTTAATTGCTTCCTTGCCTTGTGAATCATAATATATTTCATAACAGCTGTTTTTCTATTGTTATGTTTTGTGTATAAAAACCAGTTGTATGTATTTTTTTTTAATTTACCACAATCTGAAAGTGGCAAAGGGAAAGATAGTTGTTGTCCTACATTTTTATAGTATCTAATACAATGAAAAATGAACCACTTTTACTGACTGGAATTACTTCTCAGCTTACTTATAATTAGTAAGCTGAGGAATAATTCCATTAGTAAAGTAATTTTAATTAAATTGGCGCAATTTACGTAATGCTTCATCGATGTTTGATGATAATAGTTGGTAAAACGATATTCAGATGACGTAAAGGACTTAGCTCCGCCATAAGGATGACGCAGCGGGCGTCTAAATAGTTATAGAATTTTAGCAACAAATCGCCCTCAAGGTTATATGATTAACATTCAACTGTAATTTCTTTAGTCTTCAATACTTTTGATATGTATTGTTTTTCTTTTTTATATTAGACAATTAGCCGTTACCCTCAAGTATACGTATAACGTACGTCGTACCTTATTTATTTGCGTATAAAATGTTAGCGTTACCATAAACAAAAATATTTAAAAATGAGATGAAAGTATTGGTAGAAAGTGTACCTAAAAATATACCTTTTAACACTCGGATAAGCGCCAGGCATAACATAGCACGGACTCAGGAACTGACCTTGACAATTATTATAATGTTAGATAGAGCGAAGCGATATGTATGTGTAACTGAATATAGAAAAGTCCTAAACTTGACTCAACTCTCAAGAGATTTGTCTGGCTGATTGTGAACCGCCTGCGCGTTTCTCATCCCAGTCGCACAACGATAAATTAAATATTGACTTACTTACCTTACCAACCCAACTTGGTACCAGTTCTAAATCGAAGCCTCTCATTAAGTCGCTGAATGAAATCGGTTCCGTCGATTGTTACCATTATACCTACTCTTTATCGTGCATGCTTACTTGTATTCAATGTTTGAATAGCTGCAATAATGAAAACGTTCAATCTTGTTCCCATAAATTGTATAAATTGAATTATTTACCCAGTAAACATGACATCGGCAAATTTTCTAGTACACTTTGATCCCCTTATGTAAACATTTCCTATTGAAACATTCACAATGTTTACATTGACTGCGAAAGAGGAAAATATGAAGTCAGAGTAATAAGTGTGATAAAATTGAAACCATGTCTATTCGATTAGTTAAATGTTATCATAAATTAATAAAATATCTCCCTTTTTTTAAATCGTGACCGTAAAATGTTCAAAAAATCGGAAGCACTTTACTTTTTATGCAACACTATAAAACGGCAGGCGAGGGAACGAAGGGGGTGAAGGGAAGGGAGAGACTCCCCTTTCACACGGCAAAGTGCGGAGAAGCATAGTTTTTGAAAAAAAAAAGAAAAAACTATTTAGATTATTTTCCACTTATAGTCTTATGTTCATAACAAAGTTTAACTTCCACTAAATTATTTATAATAGCTTTGTTAAGTAAAATCTCAGTTTACTTATGCAAAAAAAGAAAATAAGAATAATGAAATGTTGGCTGTATATGCATACGCTCCTTTTATAAATAACTAAATATTTCTTACATTCACACCAATCAACAGCCTAGCCCAAAGCACTTTAAGGCTTGTGTTATGGATACTAGGGTAACGGATAGACATACATATATGCTACATAGACATGTAATTTCCATAGAAATATATATATAAACACCCATGACTCGGGTACAATTGCTCGCATTCATCATACAAACATCTGCCCCTTCCGGGATTCGAACCCAAGACCGTCGGTGCGAAAGGCAGGATCGCTACCGTTGCACCAAATGGTCGCCAACTATCGGTCGTCGTCTTGCCTTTTTATAATTTAAAAGAAACCAACAAATACAGTACTTAATGTATTTCCTCAAAAATTATAGCTCTTAAATTAATATACTCTGTACTTTATATTTTGGTAAATTACACCTCTTCAGTAGATAGGGGTATCTACAGCAAAAATATCAACCAATAATTTGGTGCTGCATAATCTAAAAATTTCGTTCGCTTTCTGGTTTATCGGGGGATTTCATGTTAATTTTAGAAAAAAAAAATGTTCAAATGGTAAACTCTCTCTTCTTTTGTGTTTCTATACATATAAATTCTGTTAGTTCTTGTTCTGTTAGTCTAATTATTTCAAACTTGCACAACTAATGCGCAAAACTGCGCCACTAAAGTGTTCTTCATATTTATTCCTTAAAAGCTCAAAGTTGAAAAAACTGCGACATTTCCGGTTTGATATGAAAAACCAAAAATACCCTTAGAAACCCTTAGAAACCCTTACCACTTATTTGCTATGCTGTCATAACATGATTAAAGCATTGTTCCTCTGTTCGACTCTATTTATATTAGGCCGATTTCTGTCTCGAGCATTTTACGGAGAAAAACTACTGACTCAATAGGTAGTATAATAAGTTTCTGGAAATCAGACTAAATTATATAGAGTCCCCTAAAAGTGCTTATTTGTAACTCACACAAGATCTTACTAATATTACCCTATCAAATGCCTTCATTTCATTTGTTACCCATATATACATATATTAAGATTATATTTATACCTCAGTTATGAATAAGAAGTGGATGACACATGAAGTAGCGTAATCAGTAATTACCATAGCCTGCAAGCGACGCATGCTCCAATGAATTTGTCTTTTGCCGTCATCGTGATAAATTGATTCATAATAATCATAATATAGCAACGATATAAAGTGGTTTATGTTTCAGTCATAATTTTACTAATAACCGAACAGCAGTTTATTAACGTTGTGTAAGATATTTTGACAGAATGACCGTTGCAAGTCGTTAATTTCATGCCTATCAATTTATTTGCTGCGTAAAAATTTCATACCGATTAATATAAAACGATTTTTAGGTTGACCCCTGAATCTGAATTAAAAGTAAGTCATACGTCGTACCTGTCAATATCATTTGTACAACTACGATGTGATGCGTTCTCTGTTCACCAAGGATTGCGGCCGTCCGCTGAAAGTAAAGAAATTTAGTTTTATGCCGCATAAATTCCTGGTAATAATTTGCAAACAACTTTGAGAATCCTCACGCCATAAAGTGCCGTCCGATTATAAATTCACCGATAAGAACAACTCTATGCTACGTACTGATAGGTCATAATAATAGTAACTTACGTCAGGTTCTAAGGGAAAACCTTTTTTAATATAGCTGTTCTCTTGGTTCTATGGTAACAAATAGTTGATTCTATTTCTTGGTTTGATTTGACTTTTGATTCCTCCTACTCTCCGTCATAGAAATACGCTGATTGGCCTTGGATGCAATTGGTTTACTATTCACAGTATTAAGATAACAAACTAATTCAATATACGTTGGTAGTGTCTTCCCAAGAAATGAAACTGTCTTCGAGTTTACTTCATATCAGGTCGCAGTTAAAGACCACGGTTCGGAAAATACTGCTGCCCTTGTTGTGATCTACGCGAGGTGTATGGTGATAACCTCCTATAGTATTACTAGACGCCTTTTCTGAGATCCTTAAGGGAAGGGAAATGTTGGAGTTATGTAATTTACTCTGCTGTACTGCTACTTCGAGTTCACTTTTGCTTTAAGTTATCTGTAACTTAAGCCCTCTTCTTACGAAATCGGTTCTATTCTTCCAAACTTAAGAAGTGTGGGCCTACAAGCCGGAATGTATGTGTGAAAAAAATCGGTTATTATTTCCTAATTATAAAATGTATTAGCACTAATGCGCATTTAACAGACATCGCCCATGTAATACTTACTAGTGCCCGCAGTGTTAACTTTTTTTATTGACACTTGTGATATCCGTTCAGCTCTCTGTTTTCCATTGACTTATTAAATCCGCCAGCCAGGCGTACATGCAGCGCTATCTCGTGTGTAAATTATGATTACGCATATGACAATAATTTATCACTCAATTCACACATTTTGTATTTGGTATCAGCGGGTGATAACTTGATAATAGCATAATACATGCTAAAAGGACTAACATAATATTGTAGTTTTATTGATTTTTTTTATTGATGCACCTAATATTTATATTGGTACCTTTAGTAGAAATACATTGCTTTTTGTTCTGTGTAATCTATCAACTCTGGTTTTGGTCTACTAAAACTTGAGCTTGAATAAGAAACCCTTGGCTGCTGATTCTTATCGTGCTTAAGGCTAAACATTGTAACCTTAGGAACATAGTATTTGTATTATGTTTGTTTGTCGTTTTCTAAATTATGGTCTACAATTGCGCTCTCCAACGCGTGAAGAATATGGCAAAACCTTATCATATTTTGGAGGAGGCTTCCATCCCGAGATTCCAATGGATATCCTTCGCCTGAGATGAATCCACTTCCCTGCTTGGTTATTAATTAATTTTATCGTTATTACACACATTACGTTATAACGATTATATTGTGATTATTGCGAATGACTTTGCGAAGACATAAGTGATTCGAAAGCTTTTAGTAATTCATAGGTAGAGTACATAATTCAACAATAGGTTACAATGAAAACAGATCAAACTGCTGTTAACTTAATAGTAAACATTTTTTTAACCAATGAAGCCTCATACATTATTTTAAAAATATATGTGATTTTTATACGAAGTGATTATTGTGCACTATTGTGATGTTCGGTGTTAATGTTCGAAGGCGCGGTGTTATTGTTCTAAGGCATCTTTTAGAAACATTGATGTTCACAAAATTGACCTATTGTATTCATTTCTTTTTCAAATTATTAATTTTTTTTTTTTTTTTTCAAATTATTAACGAGTTATTGAAAATAATTGCCAGCTATTATGCCAGGTATCAAAACAAAATTTCTGCCTTTTCAGGAGTTGTAAAATCGGTATTGATGATGATCATGAATGCTTATAATAATGTTTCCAACGTTATACAAACTTAAGTGCCTGATTAAAAGAACTAAACACAACAATAACATTGCCTGACCCAAGAATCGAAACCGTGATGTTACTGTTAGCATTTTCATACTTAGTCCACTAGGTATTTTAGCCATCCTAATAAGTTTTGGATTTCATATTTCGCCACTTTAATATTGGTTCAAAATGTTATATTCACCGTATTAAGGTTTTTGTGAAGTAGGGAGGACTTGAAACTTGAAATCAATTACTATCAAACGTTTTCATGGATTAAGGGTTTTGTAATAAGCTTGAAATTAAGTAAGCGTATTAAGTTTCTCACATTATACTACTTTACAGTGAATGAAAAAATGAAAAAAATTGTTATCGGAAAATTATAAAATAAATTATTTTATTGAGGTAAAGGTATTTTAGCGATCAAGACTGGTTGTATGTATAGGTTTGAAAAACTATAACAATAACAAACTGATGTTGACTCATATCGTATCGAGGTAGTAAATACTACACTCGAGAGCAAAGTATAGAATCACTTACTTGGAATTAATTCCGCGCGATCGTGAGTACTCAATCGCTAGTTACGAATAATAAAAATGGCACCATTTTAAATGTTAAACTGTGAACTTTAAATCGATACAATCCCGGAATAAGTGAAAGAGTTAGGAAAACAAGGAAATATGGAAAAATATTGAATGAAGAAAACCACAAAAAATAAATATAATAAATTTATTTGGCCTTAAAATTAAGTTTCAATATTTTGTGTTATCTCCCCTAGCCCTAATAACTGCTCGATGACGATTCTTCATTGACCTAATCAGCTTCCGAATCGATTCATGCGGGATACCTTCCCACTCCTCTATCAAAGCCGATTTCAACTAATTCACATTTGAAGCAGCAGGATTTCTGGAACGAACCCTTCTCTTCAGTTCATCCCACACGTGCTCAATGAGATTCAAGTCCGGGCGGAGCGCTGGCTAGTGTGGCGATACCGACTTCTTCGAGATATTCAGTTGTGGCACGGAAAGTGTGACAACGAAACTTGTCGTGTATAAGGAGGAAGTCATAACCGATATATCCTGTATAGGGAACGACATGTCTCAGCACAATATCGGAAATGTAGCGGTCTGAAGTTAGACCGCCTCCTCGTCCCCCGCCAGGCACGAAAACAAGCTCCGTTTTACCTTTGAAAGAAATATCGGCCCGCATCATTCAATCGTTTCCCAGGCCGCCTGTAGACCCGACCGGACCTCTTTGGTCGCTGCCGTGCAAACACATTCTGCACTCGTCGGAGAACAGGACTCGCCTCCATTGCTCAACTTCCCATTCAAAATGGGTGCGACCAAATTAAAGTCGTGCCTGTCGGTGACGTGCCATCAGTTTCGGGCCTGTGGCAGGCCTTTTTGGAATCAAATTCGCTTGCTTGAGTCTTCGACCAAGTCCTGTCCACTTGCTGGCAGCTACCCCACAGACATTTCTGAGTCCTGCTTGACGTGGACACCAGTCAAATGAGGATTTCGAAGAGAGATTGACACAATAAAACGGTTATCCCTCTCCAATGAGCACCGGCACCGCCCAGATTTTGGTCTCGGGATTAAGCCACCAGTCTCCCGAAAGCGTTTATAAACTTTCGAAACACAGGACTGGCTTATGTGGAGCTAACGTGCGACAGCCCGCTGGCTTCTTGCAATAGGGCGACGATTTGTGCTGCTTCAGTAGGTGTAGTATCCATTTTCGTCCAAGATCAAGGGTCAAAAGTAGCGGAGTCGGGTGAACGTGTGAAAGCCGACTGATATACAAAATCCGATAACATGTGCTTTTATAGGGCTTCAATACGCCGCAAGTCGCGGCGTATCAAACAATTAAAACGTGTCTTTTTTCTTACTTTTTCACGTAATTCAGGATAGCTTCTTAAGTACTGGCGAGATTTGAATGAGTTTTGTGTAAATTTAAAGTTAATAGTTAACTTTTAAAATGAAGTCATTTTTATTATTATTAACTAATTATTTAGTACTCAAGGTCGCGCAGAACCAATTTCAAGTAAGTAATTCCATACTTTATTGCTCGCGAGTGTATAATTAAAAAAGGTATTGAACCTTTATTTAGTGTGAAAAAAATATTACTGAATGTCTTGGATTTATTTGAAAGTTTGAGTTAAAGGTCAATCATGCAACAAAAAAAAAACATTATCCGTTTACGAGTAGCTACGGAAAATAATTTGCGACTCGATTGGTTTCCTGCGGCCCACTCCACTCCACTGTCGATGTGCAACGGATTTCAATCATTTATTAGAAACAACAACCCTTTGCTGGCACTTGCATCCTCTTTGTGTTCCATTTTTACTGCGTGCACTGCGATAGTAATATTACCTATTTAGTTTTTTAGACGCTAGTAAGTAAATCAATTAAGCGAATGTTCTCTCGGTCCAGTAGGGTTTCTTATTTTATTTTATTTATTTGGTCAACCAACAAGGTCATACGCCTTTAAAACTAAGAGATTCAAGTTAGGTAGTATACAAAAATAGGTGCTACCTTAATTAACGGTTTCCATGGCGAGCAAAAAATAGAGGTAGTAGTTGGGAGCAATAGGCTACTTATGCTTACTTATACGAGCCTGAATTAGTAAAATCTACCGAAATTATCACCTTAACATCTTACCTGCAAATTCTAATACAACAGATAAAACCCCTGCTTTTCAACTTTAAATCTGTTATATATAGGTTGTCCAAAAAAATAGTATCACGCGGAAATTCAGAGGAACAATCACTAGGGCTACCCGAATTACCCCAGTATGTTGAGCAATTTTATATAGTTTTCTAGATTTATTTTTGCATAAATGACGTACATTGATTTACCAGAGCTATGTTTTTTTTTTCTAAATTGGTGAGTAACATACCACGTAAAAACAAAAACAATTATGGTTAAGCTCTATATTACACCGGGTGTCCCAACCAATAGCATAAAGTACCTACTCAGTCTAGATTTGTATGGTTTTTATATATTTTGCATTTTTCAATGCTAATTTATATAATAAATTATTTAAATAGAAAAATACTAGAAGAAATCGACTCGTCTCACAAGTAAGTTCTCAGGCGGGAACCCGCAACCTTTGGATGTCCGGGTTATTTAGGTTGAGGTTTATCATTTTCTTTGTATCCGTACGTACGTAATTTATAAAAAAATCAAGTACGTAATAATTGGTATCTCTGATAAAAAAATTACTTGAAAAATACGAAAAAACACAGAACATACATGGAGATGATTTAGGTAAACCTAGTGATGGTCTTCCTCTGGATTTCTGCTTTACGCTATTTATTGGAACACCCTGTACAATTCGACACGCTTTACTAACGCGAAACGTACACGAATTTAGTCTTGCGTTTGAATCGCTACCGGTTTGTCAAGTTGTGGGACTTTTATGTCTAAAATCCGTATAATACAAGACATATCGAAGTAAGAAAAGCATTGCGTAAACTGGACGTGAATAAAGCCAGTGGTCCGGATGGTATACCAGGCATAGAACTAAGGATTGGCGCTCCTAAGTTAGCTCCGGTATTGACACGCCTATGGCTAAAGTGTCGTTTGTCTATAACTAAAGGACAAGTATCAAATCCTTTTTAATAAAAAACTCAAAAGCCTTGAGCATAAACGGAAGGTAGTTAGACTATCCAGTGTTTATAGGATACATTTCGGAGTGTGCAGCAAAATTGCAGAACCTTGTTCTGCCGCCCACATCTTGTCATCGGACAACCAGACTTACAAATGCCACCATTATGTGGTTGATATACCAGAGTCACACTAAGCGCTTTGGTTCCAATTTTGTTATACGTACCACTTAAGAATGGAACTATTTGCCTCAATCTATTTTATGACAAATACAATTTAGGGGTCTCTTAAGTCACGAGTGAATAGGTACCTTCTAGGCAAGCGCGTCACATCCTAGATCGCATCGTCGCTTACCATCAGGCGAGATAATGTTCAAGTGCCTACCTATTTACTATAAAAAAAAACAGACGCTATGCAAACGCCGGTTTTATTGATACTAACGCGCGTTTATATCTACATAAGCGCAAACAAAAGGCTCTGTGGAATGAAATCCCGCTGCCGACGCGAGTTTTAGAAATATAGTGTGTGTAAACCCTTAATTCGACGCTGGCATTTCATACACTCTTGAGAATCAGTTTATTGTTATAACGCCAGTTCAGTCCAATAACGCCAGTAAATTCTCGTCTATATCGATTAATTTTTATCAGAACTAAATGGTGTTATGACTCATTCCATCATAATGTATTCAGTCTTCAAAGAGTAAGTCGTATTATTTTGAATGTAGAATTCTGTTTCTTATCTTATGAAACTCATAACCTCATTATCGTTTATTCCTTTAACCCAAATAGTCATCAGTGTTCAATATGTCATTTTACCTCTTTTGTTGTGATTTGGTAAAATAACTATGACCCTAAAAATACTTAATTACGGCTCCCTTAACTAAAAACAATAATGACGGTTATTGAGTTGCTGACATCCTTGCCCTATCTATTCCTGGCAAGTATGATTGAAAATAGCATTAGGTACCTTTTTTAAATCACAACATCACATATATTGCTCCCAAAACAAAAAAAAAATAAAAAAAAACAACCAGACCCCGAGATAAAAATATTATTCTTTTACATTGACTCAGATAAGAATCGAAACTTGAACCTCAACTATGGAAGTTTTCCAATTTGCTATTTAACTGAAGGCTGAGTGTAAGTTGTAAATATGCACGTGTAAATATTCTAGATATTAAAAAAAGTTAAAACTTTTTCTCACTGTATGAATTACCCGAAGTTTCTTCTTAACCACCCATTGTAAGCGTTTACAGGAATGGATGCAGCAAAACTTTCTTTTTAAGAAAAGTAGCCAGCAATACTCTACAAAGTATACCTATAGATATTACATATCGAAGCGACTAATTTTGCCGCGAGGTTAAAGCGAAGTCGTAGGCGAAAGCAGTTGTTTTATTATCATTTAAAGCTTCAATGTCTCCAACCAACGCTGTCTTTGAAGGTGCGTTAAATCATTAACTGTAAGAAAAAGATTGTTAGAATTGCCACATCTAAAACGGTATAGCCGACCGACCAGCTAGTTTACCGGGAATTATGAGTAAAAATATCTGATTTTATAAAAAAATATATTCCGCTTTAGAAATAACTAAATTTGGTGCACTATTTAATCATTCAGTCATAGTTAATGGCCTTTAGATGAGGTCTTAATCGTACGCTAACTAATCTAATCGAATGTCCAGATGACTGGTTATATCAAGTCATTTAAAAAGCATACCAAAACGGGACAGGCTGGACATAGTCCAATTTGAGCAGATACGCATCCAAAGATTTTCACCGTGTCCGGCTTCATCCGCACGCCTGGTACCGCTGCTAGTACTATGTGAGTTCCCGTGGCACAGTGTGGGATTTGGCCTCAGTTACGGCCATGCTTTTTTATTTTTTTAACAGATAGCCTGGTCCAAACACGAGCTTCTAGTAGAAATCCCATCGATTTACGGTGGGTAAATTTTGAGTAAGAACCTCTCAAGAACGATTATTTTTTACTGCCGCCAAATTAAAAGAATAAATACTACCTTGACAATGAGGAATGGTCTAGTATAACTATATTTAGTTATATGAGACCAATAATCTATATTAAATTTGGCGCTGTAACTAATAAGCTTGTGCTGTGTTTTATGTTTTTTAATTTTTCTATACACTATGCTATATAACCAGGCCCTACAAAGATACGAAGTGGAACCGGTATTAACAAACTGGATTACCGAGCTTATCAGCAAAAGGGCGGTACAAATAGAAATGAACACCATAACTAGAGCAGAAGTGGTCAGAGGATGCCCGCAAGGGGGCGTTCTATCACCACTTCTGTGGAACCTAGTAGTGGATAGTCTCATTAGAAGATTAAACAAACAAGGCTACACAACCATCGGTTATGCTGACGACCTCACTATTCTAATAAGCGGGAACGCAGAAAACATACTATGTAAGGAAATGCGTTCAGCTCTCCGAATTGTGGAAGAATGGTGTGACGATCACAAGTTATCAGTAAACCCGGGAAAAACAGAACTCATCCTTTTCACCAACAAAAGGAAGTTACCGCAACTTCAACTACCAAATTTTTTCAACACCAAACTCTCCCTATCAACACAAGTCAAGTATCTGGGCGTTATCCTTGACAACAAGTTGAACTGGGCGAGCCATATCGAAAATAAAACCAAGAAGGCCTGCATAGCTTTTTATCAGTGTAAGAGACTAATAGGTAAAAAATGGGGTCTCAACCCAAAAATAACACTTTGGCTGTACACTTCAGTTATCAGACCATCCATAACCTACGGCTCGGTTGTATGGTGGCCCAGAACACAACTGGCCACGGTAAAAACAAAACTCCAAAGCCTACAACGCTTAGCAAGCATTGCGGCAACTGGATGCATGAGAACCACCCCATCAATCGCCCTTGAATACTTGCTCAATCTAAGACCCCTACACCTCGCTATTCAAGAAGAGGCACAGGCGGCCGCACTTAGATTAAGAGCAAACGGATTATGGAAACAAAACATAGAAACACCACACTCAACTGTTCTAAAGGATATCTTTAAAGAAAACCCACTCTTTGAGGCACCTACGGACAGTATACAGTGTCATCATGTTTTCGATCGAAGATACAATATCCAACTTACAGCAGAAAAAGATGACAACTCTGGCACAGGAGAAGTAAGGATATACACAGACGGTTCCAAAACCTCACAGGGCACTGGAGCCGGTGTCTTCTCGAACGACCTAAACATCAAAATCTCGACCACCTTAGATAAACTCAACACTATATTCCAAGCAGAATGTATAGGTATCACCAAAGCTGCACAGGCGGTTGCAGCCAGAGATGTCAGAGACCATAATATCAAAATCGTCTCCGACAGTGCATCCGTACTTCAAGCTCTGCAAAGCAACACCATAACATCTGTCCTAGTACTGGAGTGTCACAATACACTCCAGTACATTGCAAACACAAACAGCATAACTTTGCAATGGATCAAAGGACATAGCAACTCACTAGGCAACGACGCGGCAGATGAACTAGCCAAAAGGGGTTCAAATGGAACGGTGTATGGACCGGAACCATTACTGCCCATACCCATGGCACAAATTAGAACATGGCTGCGTATAAAAACAGAGGAAAACCACCAAACAGAATGGAACAATAGTGTAGGCTGCAGGCAAACAAAGAATGCCATTCCGGTGGCTTCGAAGAAACTTGCCCGCAACCTCACCAGACTAAACAGGGACGAAATCCGCAAAGTACTAGGTACTATAACCGGACACAGTCCTCTGAATAAACATCTATTTACCATAGGTGTGACGGATAGCCCTCTGTGCAGAGGCTGCATGGAGGCGGAGGAAACGCCACATCACGTGCTCTTGGAGTGCAGGAGCGTGGCCGATCAACGGGCACGTTTTCTCCAGTCTCCAAAATCACTACCGGAAGCTTGTAGTAACCTGAAAAGGCTACTCGCCTTCTGGAATGGACTAGGATGGCTGGAGTAAAGGAAGAATAATCAATCACGTACAATGGCCCAATCAGGAGGCTAAGTGCGGAAAATGCCCCGTAAAACTAACTAACTAACTAACACTATGCTTTTGTTTTATTTCCCACCTATTTATTACTGTTTCTTTAGTTAATACATACACATCAATGCGCAAAAACATTAATCAGGTTTTCTTAAAAATTAAATTTCTCTAAACCTACCCACAGTAAATAAATTTGCGTTATACTAGAAGCTTGACCCAGGCTATCTTGTTGTAAATATAAAAAAGCATGGCCGCAAGTCAGGCTAAATCCCAAACTGTGCGTGGGCGTAACGTGCGCGCTGAGAACACTACCTAACTTATGCCATATCGGAACAAAACACAGTAATCGATACGCACTTAGCAAAGTGAAAGCAATACGCTTTTGGTATGTAATGGAGATTACTTTGCGACCGCTACAATGGATAGCGAAGTTACAAAGATTAAATGTTAAACTAGGATAGTTTGTTTATGAACTTTACAAGCATGAGCTTTGTAGGAACTGCTCAACCACCAGTAGAGAGGAAACTTAAGAAATCTGAATTATAGAGTTCCGTTTTCAATAAACATTTAAATATGCTTTATTTTATACTGAACCCTAAATCGAATGCCCACTGCATACTGATTTAACAATGGCATATTGGCAATTTTTATTAAGTACGTTATTGATTACTGTACCTTACTGTGAAGTTTATTAGATGCCAGTCCATTAGGTTTACAAACAAAAAAAAATCCATGACGCTATAATCGACTAAATCATTAATATCAGAATAATACTTTAATGCAACTGAAAGGCTCCGTTTGTAAATATTATTTACTCGGCATGAACGGTTACCCCCAATTTAGAAGGATACGTCATCATCACGTCAGATCCAATGAGGGATCGCCTTAATCCCCTGCCAATATTTAACTTATACTGCAAATTCCAACCAAAAGTGTCATATTACCAAGAGCAGTGAACATTTTATTTATAACCTGTGATAAAAGTAATGTAGAAGTTAATATTTTCCACTACAATTCCCAGGTCTTTATTGTCATTGCTTATTGAATATAATGAAGCTATAGTGTTATTGTGATATATTAAATACCTTAAAAGACATGTTAGTGTAAAAACTTACACTACCTCGTACGTACGCACGTACACCGATAAGTAGGCCACTGCCGACTAATACATATTTCCGCTGCGCCCTTCTGTCAGAGTTTGATCTAATTTATCTTCTAAGCCCAATCCATTAGCGGTCTCTCTATGATAGGAGGACGAGTTGACAGCGGCTAGCGCGGCGGCCGGCCGCTCGTTTAGCCGCATCGCGCATTAAAATAAATAAACAGAGCTGTCAATAAAAACTATAATAAATAATTAACAAAAGCCCAAAACACATGTCGAATTCTCACGATACTATATGGGTTACGTGCACGTACTATGTACATTGGTGCGAGATTGTCCTCAGTTCGTTACACACGATCGAGGCGGTAGCGAGTACAGTGTTGTGTTTAAAAAAAACAGTTATTATTGTGTGTTCCAATGAATCGTGGACATTATTTTAAAGGATGTGCTGATACTGATTAAGCGCTGCGCTGCGACTGTGTTTTTGTTGTAATGAATTACGTAAATTACATTAGATGTTAATAGGGCATTACATGTTTTTGTAAGTGGTAATATTTTGATAGCTAAGTGGGTGCACGTGTACTACAGCGCAAATATCCACTAAATTAAAAATTGAATATTGTGCCGCGGACAGGCGACGATAGTTCAGTTTCGTGCGAGTGTAAATTGTTACCCTATTTTTTTTCTTTTCATTCACTAAAAAAGTGTTATAAGAGATACATATGAGATGCTATATTTTATTATTTTAGTTCATGACATTTTAATTAGAGTAAATTAGCACATACAATGTAAAATAATGATAACTGTATCATGCATACTTAGGTCTACTTATTTTATTTACCTTAATGATTAAAATACTTTATTATGCCTTTGCATTTAGGTACAATATGCGAATCTCTTATATTAAATAATTCACATATCTCATTATTAACACTATTAGACAGAAACTTGACTTGTTCAATCTGCCTAAGTTTAGTTAGATGTAAACGAACGCATGTCTTCAATTGCAGGTGGAGGCCGGAGACGTATTGCTCAAGGTCAATGGGACTGATGTAAACCGGTTCACTACTCGAGAAGGTGAGGAATCCGGCCCTAATATGACCGACTCGCCTTATCCGCGATGCTCCTCGCTTGCCGCCTGGCTGACTGCACTGCAGCACCTTCGGAACCTAACACCCACCGAACTGAATTTACTGAACAGCCACTGTGACTCGGCCGTAAAGCTGTTAGTGCAGGTCGCCTCCTAAAGTGGAAAGAGGAGGCAACAAAAGGCATAAAAACCTGAATCGTCTAATCCTTTTAGTTGGCAGCGTTCGTTTTATGATCTCCCATTGATGTCGCGGTTAAGTTTTCGTGGTAACATTTTCACGCATATAAGTACTGCACGATAACTTTAACGAAGTTTCAGAGTGGCCAATATATGTGTACTAATTCAATGATCGCGTTACGACCGCGTCGCGCCCGGCACGCAACTTCGTAATTCACATTTCACACGTTCTACGAGGCTGGTTACTGCCTCAAAATAACTTAATAACCCCTTTACAAGTCGATGTCCAAATTGATTTGCACCGACAACTCGCGATCGTAAGATGTTATCAGTACAGAAATTGTAAAAATAAATCGCTATTGTTCGACTTTTGTACTATTTCTTTTAATAGCTTAGATCATATGTTCGATAACAGAATTAAAACCAAATACTTAATGTCTGTACAAATTATCATGTCATTTATATTGGTTGTTGCAGTTTTAAAATGCTTACGACTCTCGTCGGATCCCGTCACTCTAAGACTGAAAAAGGGTGAGTGTCCTATTTTAAACTAGAGTTGTGGCACGCAGTTGTGTCGGATGTTTGTCTGAACTATGACATTCGGGAGACGGCCGTGTTTGCCCGCGGCGGCTGCAACTAATAAATTTAGTTTATCCCCGAGTGGTTCGGTCGAATTCGCGAAGTAAGGCTCCATAAATAAGAGTTGCAATACGCGAAGTAATTTTATAGGTGACTCCCGGGATCCGGGCCAGATAACCCCGCTCACAGTGGCTTTGTTCTTTAATAATCTAATCTCGCCGCACCTCGAGGAAAACGAGCCGGTTTTGTTTCTCGCACTTTCTTTGTTCGATCTGTTTGTTTATTGTTGATAGTGATAAGATGTGATAACAGAGTGCTATCTTAGACCCTCAGATCAAAGCGAGCGTGAGGCGGTATCTATCTGCGGCATCGGAACGCCGCGGTAGTGGCCCGCGGACCAATCACGACAAGTAAGTTAGAAACCCGTGCCTAGTGTACATTAGTACTCGTCCTCGCCTAACCCAAATATTTATAAAAAACTTTTAATAATGTGCATTGTCAAAAAAGTAACAGTGACCTTTTTTTCACTTTTTGAGATACATTAAAATATCCTTACCATGTTACCAACTAGGTTAAAAAACCTATCCAACTACGAAACAAACACCTCACACACCACGTATCGCACTAAGGTGTTAATTAATTTTCACAGTCAGCTGTGTTAAATTAGAGTTTTATGCTGGGGCTGCATCCCCAAGGCATCGAATTTAATTTTAACCCGGTGTGTTAAGGGTGTTATCGGAAGGGGCCTCGGCCTGACAGCTGATTTCCGCTGATGATAATGGATTTAGGACCATATGTGCCGTATCGACGTCGCTAGGCCGTCCAACCGACTGATTCACTTGAAACACGCAACGCTTCTATTGACAGCAACTGGTACAATGCTTTAAGTTAGAAAATTCATAATAGTATCACACTTAGTTTTATTTAATTATGTGATAATACCCCAACTTCACATGCTTAATAGAAATCAGCGAACTCTTTATACAATCAATATCAAATATAAATATTTATCAGCGCGATTCAGATCCTATATTATGTATAAATTTAATTTTATTGACAACTGTAAACATAACTATTTCCTGTTATATTTGAAGCTAAAATTTAAATACTTCCATGATATCGTATAAATACTACGAAACCTAGTATGGAGTAGGTTTGAAAGGTACCTATCAAAGTAAGCAGGTAACATATCACTACTTACATTTATCAATGAAAATAAAAACTCTTTCTTTTATAATAATCACCTCGTTGGTTTCCTTATAAGTTAATATTTGTTTTTGTTATATGTGTAATATCTATTTCTGTCGTACACAACTTGCCGTACACTTGATGAATAGTATTTATATCACATTTTGTGTCTTGGAACCAGCATATCCATTTTACAACATCACTTAAAAACGCTGTAGGTACTCTTATCTAATCATTTAACATTATGTTTGGATTGAGTAAAGATTAGAAGTTTACAAAAATGTCAAGAATGTGTTATTATCATTTTATTGTAAACATGTTTTGTCCATGTTCATTTCTTTTTCTTAAAAAGATAAAAGAACAATTACGGAATGTAATGGAATTAATTATGTGCGTGGATGACAAGATAATCATAGTATTTGCTGTACATCTCTACACCATATTACCAAATAAAATAAATTTAAGTTAGTCTACACAACTAGCGACACAGTATCAACTCGTGCTTCATTAACGTGTATTATAAAAGGCATTTTTATGTTCAAAGTCATTAATAATTTATTATCGCTTCTTTTAAGAATTTTTCGGATTTTTAATATTCCAATGAGTGGAATGAATAAAGTGAAATGAAATGACGGCCGTTTGGGGCAACGGTAACTGTCCCTTCTTGCTTTCAGACCAACGGTTCTGGGTTCGAGTCCCGGAAGGGGCAGATGTTTGTGTGATGAATACTAGTATTTTTATGTATTCCTATGATTATGACGTATTTATGTATTATTATAGTATTGTATTGTATTTTATAGGCGCTGTAAACAATAGTATTATTGTTAACAGCGCCGTGCGGCTACCTATCTCGTACCAAGTACAAGAACGCGTCTTGCGCCTCATTTTCATCGCCACAAACACAGGATCGTAAAATCTAACCTAGGTACTCGTGAAAACAATATTTTGTAAAACTCAATTTATATTTACATAAAATTTCGATCATATAATCATATTTATATTGATAACAATGTAAGATTGCATTGAACTAAATGAATTAATTTAAATATTACTTCTAGTAATATATAAGTAGACTTTATATCTATAAAGAATTATTATATCTTCTACCGTTAAAGAAGTGTCCGCAAATAAAACACAAGGCTCGATCAATTTTCTGGCGACTTTTGTTGAGAAATAGGTAAACAAAGTAATATATAGTCTATGTCCACCATTACAGTCCATTCTTTTGATATTTATTGGTGAAATATTTGAAATCGGATAAGTAGTTTTCATCCAAAACTTTCGAAAATACTAACTTACATATAATATCCTTTTTATAATATTAGTGCAGATATTCCATCGCGCGTTATCAACGCGTTTATTGCAGTAAACATACTACTCCGTTCTGCATTAACGAGCATACAAACTTGGCAATATATGTACCATATCATAGCCAAAATTATTGTAGCAAAACATGTTTAATGCTTCAGGACTTAACATTTCCTGCTGTGCAATACATAAATCTCAGGAAAATTTGTTTCGAAACGCAAGAACTTTTGTTTTTCAATGCAAGCTTGCGATAAATTAGTGTTAAATTGAGTATATCATCAATCTAAACACTACTAATTTACAGCATAAGTATAAGCGGTACCGTACCATAGTAGTACATTTCGATAAGAAGTTTCAACGTCTAATTTAAATATAGATATCGCGAAGCATGCGGATGCTACGCAATTTGTCCAAATGGCATCGATGTTAGACAATTCGGTCAAATGGCATCTCTCAGACTGATAATAATACTATTTAAGAAGTAAGGAAGTAAACGTATTCTGTCTCGGTTTGTCTTGTGTGTAGGTAACCCCATGTAAAGGGTGCCCCAAAAAGCAATGTTAAGCGGAATCCCAGAGGTAGGACATCACTAGAGCTTCTCGAATCACCCCCATGTATGTAACATACATCCGCGATGTATGTTCAGTTATTTTTTTTTATTCTTTTGACAAACTTAATTTTCAAGAGGTTGTTGGTCACAGATACAAAAAATATTAAGATAAATACATTATTTTTACCAATCATGAGATCAAATTTTTCGTAGCCGCACTGGTAATCAACTTAATCACCTGTTTAACTAACTGTAACTAACCTTAATTAACTGTTTTTGTATAAAATTAATAATAGTAAAAAAATAATAATACTTAATAATTAATGTCTCTGTGACCAATAATCTGTTGTTCACCAAGGTTTGGCAAAAAAATATGAACATATTTATGGAAAAGTCGAAAAGTCGCGGAACATACATAACGGTGACCCGGGTGGCCCTAGTGATGCATTAACTCAAGACTTCTGCTGGATCATATTTTTTAGGACACCCTGCATATCTCTGGCCCTATCTGTATCTGTTATTACCCTCACCACTGCCACTGTAAAACCAAATATATTCTCATCTATTAAATAAATCTATAGCTATTTAAGAACTACATTTTGAAAAGAAGTGTATGTCGTTCTAACAACATCCTATTTAAATATTACCGACGGAAGATATGTTAACAGAACAGAAATGAAATTTTTCTGATCGGTGGTTGGAAGGATTTTGATAAGGTAATTGTTATTACAGTGCCTGTAGGTCTTTTGACATATGGATAAGCGAACATTTTTGTCTCTACACTAAAATCACACGTACACAAAACTTATTGGCTGTGCAATATTTATAACCAATCACCATACCGGTAATTTTGTAGTAGTACAATCTTCACAACATCTGTATGTGGCTTTGAATATACACGTATACATTAGTTTGGTAACTAGTTGTTCTGTAATTAGCATTTTTTTGTTTTCATACAAGATATTAAAAAAACTCTTAACGAAAACTTTAACCACATATTCTTCCCATAATAAAGCAGGTTCTTCTTACAGTTTCTTCTTGGTTTCTTGTGCACTATACATATGTATCTTGTTTTTTTTCACTCGCTATAAACATTTATTTCTATTCCGTCAGTCCTAGTTCACCCTTGTCAAGCAATTCTACAAGCAATTCATCCAGTAATTCATCGAGCAACGGCTCAGGCGCGCGGTCGGGCGATAGCTGTGAGGCATTGCTCGAAGGCGTGCGCCGCTCTCAGCCGAAGTTCGAGGCATACATGATGACTGGGGACCTCATGCTGAATCTGTCGCGCGTTGAACACAACCACCGCGCACCTGCACATCGCACACATTACCATAGGTAAAATATAAAACTAATGGCATGCATGACGCGAGCATGACAAGGGTCTTTGTTTTGAATACTTCCGCTGTGAGAAGTAACACCTCTCACAAATTGCCACAGGTAGCCCTGAGTTAGAGTATAACAGCATAACAAAAAAAATATCTGTGCATTGTGCTGTTTCATTGTAATTGTATGTACTTTACTATATCTTTTATAAAAATATAAAAAATCATTAACTCTTTTTATTTACCACTAAGTATTTACAATGGTGCAATGATATTTATCCCACTAACTTTTCTAAAGATCCCAGGTTGGATTGTACCCTTAACACTTTTGCATATAACACTGAAGAATTGTTTGTTTTGGGAACTCAGGCTGTAGTTCATTACTTATTATTTCTTAACATTTGTCTGTTGTGATATCTTAGTCTCGATAGTACAGCCTTGTTATTTTGAGACTAAGTAATGATGTGAGTTGTCTGAAACCTTCAGGATGTCATTAGTCACTTTCTTTTTTCATCCATTTCCCAAGACGTCTTGCCTTACACCCATACCGCCCATATTTTGGCTGTTCCACTTTCCTCTCATAAAGCTCTCCTATCGTTTCATAAATCGTCCATATGCCTGTTTCCATAATTTCATTATCTACAAAATTTGGAGAGCAACTTAACACATACTAAAAAAAAACAAAAGAAAGTGAATCATGTCTACATTATTACTTATATGACAATTCATGTGCTTATGTCGCTACTTTTGGACACTATATTCATATACACAACACTGCAATGTTCATAATATTACTATCAAAATTGCAAAGCTCTGGTTGAATGCTGAAACCAGCTTTTTTTAAGCGACGGTTTAAAAAGTAATCCTTACTAATATTATAAATCGGAAAGTGAGTTTGTTTGTTTGTTTGTTTGTTTGTTTGTTTGTTTGTTTGTTCCGCTTTCACGCCGTAACTACTGAACCGATTGCTTTGAAATTTTGCAGACGTAAAGATAAAAGTCCGGATTAAATAATAGGATACTTTTTATCCTGGAAAAAAATGATATTCCCGAGGAAAAACAAAAATATATTTTTTGCTTGATGGATGGATTGTAGATGGCGCTGTATGTCGTTTGAAATAACGTAAAATATTGCAAAGGAATATAAACATGTAAATTTAGAAGCTAAATGATACGATAATGAATCCCCGAAAATGAGGAATTCCCGAGGGATGACGTACAATTTGTTTTATCGTCTAAACTGTTTTTTTACATCTACTTATATGTTGCAAACGAATATGAACATGTAAATTTTGAAGCTAAATGATACGAAAATGAATCCTCGAAAATGAGGAATTCTCGGGGGATGACGTACAATTTTTTTATCGTCTAAATTGTTTTTTTTACATCTACTTATCCTGAAATCACTAAAGTCAACGAATTACTAATTGGTATAAGTATTAGTTACGCTATTTAGTTCTAGAGGTATGCGAAAGATGGCGCTGGGTGTTTTTTAAAACGTGGTAACGAAGTGTTTTTTTAAGATACGTAAGAAGTGGAGTGAATTATATGAATTTTGTATCCAGCGTTACATCGCGCTTCTTAGATTTTTCCGTGGGAATGAGAAGTTTTCTTATAGTTGTGCTTTATACCGCAATATAACCGAATTCCACGCGGGCGAAGCCGCGGGCGGAAAGCTAGTCGCAATATAAAGTACGGTCGCCTAGCAGAGATGACCCCACGGTCCACGAATCCACAAACTGCAAACATTCCGTACACTTGAACATATGGCAATATTGGAATGTGCTCGCTATTACTCTTGTTCTCGAACTTTTAAAATAGTTATAGAAGTTATTAATTTTTTAGTTAAGTTTTCGTGTTTTTGTGTTGTTATTTAATTTTGTTTTGTCATTTTGAATTTTCAAATGGAACCGACTCCGTCCATCTCACGTACATTTGTGTCTCCGTTTTTTGTAACAGTATTAGTGATCAAATATAGATTTATAGTAAGAGAGACTGGACGTCTTTCGAGCATTGATGATTATGATAATTGGTGTTTTACCATTCTTATCTTAGCTGGCTAGTATAATTATTTTTTGTTTAGTTCTAATCCATTTGGTTTTGTTTATAAAATAGAATAAATATTCTGGTTGGCTTGCCCACTCGTGTATCTCGAGAACTCTTTGTTCGAACATTTTTTCAAAGATGACTGTAAAAATAAAGAGTTGGGGAGATAACTATTTAAGAAGTGAATAAGGTAATGAACAGACGAGTTAAAAGTAAAGATTTGAAAAATATCAACAATGAAGGCATAGTAATCTTAGGAAATAGGCGAAAAAAGAAAGTGGCTTATGGCATCCTGAAGGGTCTGAAATTCATTTATTTGGATATCGCCTCAGATATAACTCAACGCCCGCTTCGCCGAGCGAGTCGCGGCAGTGCGGGCGCGCGGACCTCACACAGCGGCATAACTCCTCGCCTGACACCGGCCTCGGAGATCATGCCACTAAAATGTAAATAAATGCATCAGGAGTGACTTTGGTCACTCATTCTGATTTCAATATAAATATTTATCTACATATATACTCGTACTTGCTGCACACAAATAACTGCATTGGCCACTCTGAATATAGCTGCAAGTTCTAAATCGCGCATAGTTTCAATATAGTTATAATATTGATTTATATATATATAGATAATAATAAAAAACATTGTATATACCACTTATTTACTAGTCTTTAGAAAATGTTGGTATCCTTATAGGTTTATATCGCAGCCGGCATCACCAGCGGGCGGGGGCGGTGGAGGGGGCGGGGCCGCGGGAGTGGAGTTGGCGGCACGACCGGCGCACGCGGTACGCACTTCACGATCGGAGGACCATCTACAGGTGCGTACACATTGCGTCACGTTATGATGATAATACTTTTTAAAGGCCCTTGATCGAAAATAGCTGGCTACTAAAGGATAATATCCATGACGAACTTCATAGTGTAGTACTTGAAGTCTTCGACTTACGATTCCAGAGGTTGAGTAAATTTTGCAAGAACTATTATGTAGCCGTCGGATGGGTGACCGAAAAATTATTATTAATTTCCTTCGTGTTTCGTACGAAACGATAAGCCGCTAGTCCTAACTACATCTGCAATACTTGGCATAACGATGGCACGTGCCCCAGTACTTGGGATATTAATAGACTGATGATGATGGTTATATCGAACCGACTATAAAAATAATATATAATCGGTAAACCGGTCGATTCAGTATAAATGAAACATTCAAGATGCCTCTATGGGATTGTTTTTTCCTTTTTATTATAAATAGGTAAGCGCTTGACCGCTATCACGCCTGACCTATTTACTCGCGACTTGAAGACCGCTAAATTGTATTTATCAGGAAGCACAGACTCAATCAAAGAGTTCCACTCTTTAGCGGTACTTATTATGAAATTGAAACGAAAACGCTTAGTGCGACTCTTTGGTCTATCAACCAAATAACGGTGGCGCCTATTTGTAAGTCTGGTTGTCAGATGAAAAAATGGGGACGAAGCTGTGCAATTCTGTTGCTCACTCTCCGAAATGTATCCTATAAAAAACGGATACGCTAGCCACCTTCAGTCTATGTTGAAGGCTTTTCAGCTTGCTACTAAAAAGATCGGCATTGCTGATGAGCTTCTTGGCCCTTTTCTCAATAGACTGAAGCGTCTGGAATTGGTATTGGGCGGAACCGTCCCAAAGATGAGAACAATACTTCATACACGATCGAACTTGCGTTTGGTAAAGATTGAGCAACTGTTCCCGTGTGAAGTACCCTCTCACATTCACCAGAATGCCATGTTTTTTTGAAACTAATTGAGCCTTATTCTCAATGAAAGAGCCAAAAATTGAGAGTTGGTGACAATGATATGCCGAGAAGCTCAAGGTGGTCTGTGATCGGCATGGATACACCTAGGAAAGTAGGAGTCAAGTCTAGAGGACTCCTTTTTGCGGAGAAAGGATACGCCTGGATATTTGATGGATTGAACCTTACCAGATTGGCCTGCAGAGATAGGTTCAAGCGGTTGACCATCGCTTCCCTATGATGCTTGATGTGTTCAACACTGACTCGTGCATCAGACATATAGCTCTCTACAACCGGGCTGTCATCTGCGTACCCCAAAATACCGGGCATTAGCAGGTCATTGATATAAAGCAGAAAAAGTGTTGCAGAGAGAACGGAGCCCTTTGTACTTTCACAAATGTGTTATTATGATAAAACGTCATGGAAACAAGTAAGTTAAATCATTATGAAGTTTCTATATCGTGTCCATGTGCCACAGAAGGAGTCATCACTGAGTGCTGTCGGCGTAGAGTTGGAAGAGGACGTGACGTCTTCACTCAACACGTTGCTAGACGCACGCCCCGACTCCGCTACGCCAGCTCCTCGGTCAGACGCTGAGAGGGACAGGTAGAACTTCTATTTACATGTATTATTTTACTCAATCTTTATCGCTTCCTCTTTTATACTTCTGATTCTTTCTTTAGGCGTTATCCACATATTCACAGATTTAGAATCTGCCAAGACTCGTATTTTAGAATCTGCCAAGGACGGGACAAAAGCTTGCTTGCATGCATCCTATTTTCAGTTACATCCGTGGCAGACGCAAAGAACATTCTGATTCACACCGGACACTAAACACCATCGGTATCTCATAAGGTTAATTTTCACATGTAGATTTTCTTAATTTTCCTAGCGTCGCGCAGCTATATGTAATTTATTCTTCACGCACCGTTTGGTTACCTAATACATCTCTAATGCCTACAAAAGCAGCCTGAATCTCATAAGTTTAGAACGAAGACAAGATATCATTCTTTTATCTTACTGTGTTTCTTTGCAGTACTGAGCGAAATTGGTAAACTTTTTCACTTATTCTCCACTGTTTTTATTATCCCTCTTACACTTTCTTACGCTGTTTACTCTAACTAGAAAAAATATCGTCTCTGAACTGCAAAATAAAATTATTCAACGTCTGAGTCCACAAAACAGGTAAAATTATAAAATAACCGAAAAGGAAAAAAAATTGCCTGTCACTAGATTGATCATCAACCAAATTCAAATAAATAGCTTGTGTTATAGAACCCTAAAAATATTGATTAAAATGTTTGATATTTTAATTTATGTTGTAAAAGCAGTTGTAAAGCAATAAACATCGCCATTATGTTTGGCCACGATTTGCTCATATCACTTTGTTTTAAAGGCGAGCGAGATTATTGATATGTATTAATTTCATCTCCTTTTCGGTTTATACCTCATATATGATCGGATATTAATAATTACCTTGTAATTTAAGACTCCTAGATCCTAGACTAGTAAGGAATGTTATAATAATGGTTATCCACTTGTATGTCCACACGACCGGACGAGTTCGCTTTTTGCACTTTGCACGCGTAATAAATGATGCATTCTTAGTTTAGATTGTTATGCTGCTTTAAATTTTAACAATTCGTGACTACAGTGAAGTGTGAAAATATATCAGTTTGATATATTTTCAGTCGATTTTCGAGACTAGTTGCACAATTTATAGAAGGAATGTGAATAGATTACAAATTAAACATCTCAATTTAAGTACATCTTTTCTCTCTTAAAGAAAAAATTTATTAACTAGCACAAGAAACTTTATAAGTCACGTACCCGACCTGGAATTAAACAATTGCAATGATAGGCACGTGCTGATTCTAGAGTTATAAGCTTTATGACTTATCTAAACTGTCGTAAATACAACAGCACTATATAGTCTTTTGTGCAACCGATAATATTGTAAAAACTGTATTACTTTATTGAATCCATTAGATTTATAGATATTTTGAAATATCATCAACCACTTGACCCTCATGGTAATTAAAAAATTGGTGCATTAAAGCAGCCATGTCCCTCACGGTACCAGTTTAAGGTTGAGCTCAACGTCCTTTCGTTGTACCGTCCGCGAAGTTTCCAAATTGTACATAAACGAGAGTGTCGTTCTAAATCAACGTGAAACGAAATAAGATTTCACTGCAAAAGCAAACTGGAATTTGGTATCGTGTTGCAGAATCGTGTGGACATATAACGCGCCCGTGTCGTGCTCATCGGAGCGGACGCAGTGCAACGGCTCGGGGGCCACTTCCAATTCCACCTCCATATCCGACGGCATGTCACAGCGGTACTGCCACCACTATTTTTGCCTTGTTATTTAGCGCTATGGAACTCTACATCACTTGAATTCTCCCAGTCTAAGATCATCATAATTTAAAATAGGATATTTTTTTATACTGTGTTCTATTTTAATTGATTCAATTACAAATATATCAAAAATAAGAGATCAATTTTTTATGGTTTTAATTTTTATTGATGAAATTGTTACCTAGTTAAGAAAAACAATTTCCAATTGAATATTATTAATCAACCAATGACGAATTCCATAACATGTTAGAAAGCTCATGTCAGACTGTAAAACCGGGCTTGATAAACACACCGCCGTAGTTCACTTGTAATATACGATGCTCAATTCCACAAGGCAAAGAAAGTACATAGTGTTGGTTAAATACTAAAAAAGAACTATTTAATTTAAAATTTTAATTAAAAATAATTTAAAGTAATAAAAAATTTTGGACAGATTGGCCTGTCTTAATGATAAGTTTAGATGTGTATTGGGATTTTTTATTTATTTATACTTTTAGTTAGTTAATTGAAAGTCTACATAAAAAAATATTTTAACTAACAATCCCAAAATGTGTCCCAAATCCCAAAAAACATAAAAGAAAATTGCATATAAAGTATTGAAAAAAAAACAGAAAAAATATCGATTTCTATGAATCGTCTAAAGTTCGTCGGTATATGTATTACTATCGTTTCATTGCAAATAATTAGGCAGTATTTCAAAGGTTAATGTGTTGTCAGATCGTCGTCTCCGGCGTCGCCGACATCAGCGTCATCCTCAGTATTGTCGCCCCGCGCCGCACCTCACCATCACCATAGACCACTCAACGGTAACAGGGTTGAAATACTAATATAATTATATTTATTATTACTTTGCGTCGATAAAGTAAGAAATATCAATTAATAAAACATTAGATCATATCAATGTTAACTGCTAATGCTTTTAATTTGCTTTACAAAAACTCCATACTATTGTTAAAATAATAAAAAAAAAAATATATATATATATATATATATATCCAAGATTAACAGCAAATGCTAAAGTAAAACCACCTTATATAATCGTATTTTGCAACATAATAAATACTACAAAATTTGTTTTTAGCACGACTCAGTTACATAATGATTAACACTAAACCTACCGATACTTCATGTATTCCTATTCTTACCAAAGCGGATCAAATGACCCGTCTTTAAAATGTTACATATATTACTATGTCTAGCGAAAAATATATCAAGCAATTTGGTACATGAATAAAACATTTTTATTATCAAATAAACGATTAAAAATAGTTTATATATTAAATTTAAAAAATACAACAAGAAAAAAAAAGTTTTAATTAAGTTTGAAATGGGTCATTTGACTCGTCATGGTATGTTTAGTGTTAAATAAAACGGCATTTATCAATGACTAATTTTACAAATATTCTTTACATTATACCTACTTACTATTCTGGATATATTCTGCACAAAACTCATGTTTCTGAACATATTCATTACTCAAGTTTAATTATTTCTAACAGGCGATATGAGCTTATCGGAGGCCGTATCAAACATCTCTAGCCCCGACTACCAGGACCAAAACGACATGTTCGAGGCTGGTCGGGAGTGTCCGCGGATGGAGTTATCTGACCCTTCGGACTCGGACTCCACCATATTAGTATCGGAACCATGCCACAAACGAGCAAAGTCAAACTCTTCATACAACGGTAGCGACCTCACACTGAACGGAGACCATGGCGACTATAGGATAGTTATACAGGTGAGTTTATATAAGTCATATAAGACACGCAAATGTGTGCGTTTGGTTAGTAGTGTAGGTAATCAATTTTCGTATTTTTTTATCAACAAAGACTGAACGTGACTATCCTTTTCTCTGGAGGCTCTTGATAAGTTGACCAAAAGTTAATCTGATTAACGTATAAAAATATAATCAATTTTTTTAATTAAGATAAAAAAAATGATAGGGATTATTAATCATAATCATTACTCGTTAATTCGATTAACTAAGTCGAAAAAGAATGCATAATGAAACAATTAAATAAAAAAGTAAACCTTTTTTGTGCCCGTTTCACAGACTACTTTCATGGAATATTTACTGCGTAAACGCTAGGGGTGGGGGGCTGAGGTACTTCGCGTTAGGTTAGCTTTTCTCTCTCTCTCTCTCTATAGCACTAAAATACTATTATTAGATCAGTCAAGGTTAATTGATAGGACCTTTATTTTTTCAAAGTAATAACGTTGGGTAGGTAGGTAGGTATAGGATATATATGAGTTTTTGAAAAACTGTGTCACTTTTTTCTATTTTTTTACGTAAAATATACAACTTTAATGGATGTATGTGTTCAATTAAATTAATCAATTAATGCTTACTGATTAACGCCAATATTCATGACTCTACTTTTTCAATAATGATTAATTTTATGTGAAATGAATTAATTGCTTGATTGAAGTTATGCGCTCATTTTTGTAAACATTAAACAATAGTGTTATATTTAGTAGGTGTTCAAATTACATTAGGTAACATAGCGATAATCAACATAATTCCAATCAATCATTAGATCGATTTTTAATACAGGTCTTACATTTGTAAGTCTTACTATCTAATTAAGAATAAATGATTTCAATTGATGCTCCTCTTCTATCGCCAATCAATACAAAACCTATATTATCGAATTATTAGTTAGTCAGAAATGACATCCTAGAGTGCGCTTGTGCTGTTAAGATTAATCAAGAGTGTGACACAGGTAAAGGGTCCCGATAAGCAGAATGCGAACGCGAACGAGACCGTAAACAACAATAACAACAACAACAACAATACCAACAATACCGGTTACGCACAGAACGGCAAGGAGAACGGACACAGTTCGCCAGAGAACCAAGGCTATCAGGTGAGTATTATTCAGTCTGTGTTCAAATACGCCTTACGAATGAGACACAATACTTGGTTTTAAAATATTCTAAGAATGTGGTTGGAAGATTTAATTCCGACAGGCATCTCACTGCTTTTGTTCCGTTACAACTACAAGACAGTAAGACCTATAGTCCATTTTTTTAGCATTAGAAATTATGGAAACAAAGAAGCACTGGTGGCCAGCCTTGTGCTGGAGTCCACTTTGACCGGCTTCAGGCTCGTCCATTGTTGAACAGATTAAATAACAAATAACAACAAAAACTTTTAACAAAAAACTTCAACAAAAACAATAGAAACTTAACAATAAACCAAAGAAAATAGTCGAAACAGATAAATGCAGACGTTGACATTTGCCGCTATTGTTGCAAATGGCGGCCATGTTAAGCGACCATTTTAAAAATCACCTCATATGGTACGTATTACAACATCGGCTAGTACTTTTTAATTTTGTCGTGTCAAACTGAACAACGTTTCGTTCCACAAGTTTGTTACTTCTGCTTCTTAAGGTACTTTTTAGTGTAAACTTTTCACGATGTTACGTTTTGCTTGTTACATTATATGTGTACAATAAAGTACCCAAATTTTGTTCTTTCTAATGCTAAAAAAAACGGACTATAAAGCAGGCCAACCACCGGGCCACAATGGTGACTCCCAAAAAGGGAACAAGGTCACACGGTGGAGTGTTGTACAGCGGGGGGTTTTAGTGGGTATGCCTTCGTGACGGGTGAGTCCCACATAGCCCCACCGTCCACCCAACGGTGGGGTATGCGTAAAGCATTTCCCCTCGAGAAAAAAAAGGCTAACTAGGCTAATGGATAGACATACATATAAAAATATATATTATAGAAACACCCGTGACTCAAGTACAAATACTATTTCATCACACAAAAATCTGGGAAAAATAATGTAATGTTTAAGAATATATTGGCGTACCGCATCTCATTCATTGATCGTGACTGTATTATACCAAAACCATAATTTTCAAAAGTTTATGCCAAACATTTGGCCGCTCTGAAGATAGCAACGAATACATATTAGTACGAGCATGTACTTGTGTTGACTAACTCGCTTCCCTACAGAGAGATAAATGGTTGTTCGATGACGACTTCGGTGACGTTGTGGAACAGCTTGGATACTAGGTTATGCCATGCTGCAAGTCCCAGGTTCGAGTCCCGGCCGGGTCAATGTGAAAAACTATTATTTTTATATTGTCACGGGTCTGAGTATTGCGATACCGTCGTCGCTTCTGATTTTCATAACCCAAGAGCTGCTTAACTTGGGTTCAGAACAATGAATTTGGTGGTCGCTATTCCTGCCTGTCGCACCAAGCGCTTCTCGGCTTCTTTTATAATGCGCACTGCAAAGGAGTTGAACTCCCTCCCTGCGTCTGTATTTCCGAGTGCATATAACCCGTCTGTTTTTAAAGCCAGGGTGAATAGGCACCTTCTGGGTTGGCTCGTTCCATCGTGAATACTGCCTTTGCCCCGGGCTTGATTGGGATCAAGAGCGAACCCATTCTGAAAAAAAAAGAAAAAAGAAAATATAAATTACTTACTTTGGAGTGATAGTTATAAACTGGTTGAGGTATTGTAAGTACATTTTATCCCGAGAATTAGTGATCTTGAGTGGTATTTTATTTATCGAGGAGGTGGGCAGCGGGTCGGACGGCGGCTCGGGGTCGGACGAGGGCTCGGACGGGGACTCGCTACATTCATTCCACTACAGTCCCAAGGCGGTCGACATACCTTCCGCCGAGCGACTCGCCAAGCGACTTTATCACCTCGACGGGTTCAAGAAGTCCGATGTCTCGAGGCATTTAAGCAAAAAGTTTGTATACATATGCATGTCTTTATTATGATCAAATGATCATTAATAACTAAGATTGTATCTTATATATGTATATTTAATGATTTAGTGGATTATTTTTTGTAGTCAGGCAACACTTTGCGTGTTTACGCTGAAATGAAACCGGCCATCCCCATTATCTTTAACATGATGGTTATATTCATATTTTTTCTGCTTTCTGTTATCAAATACTCTTAATTAATTACTATATCAATGGTTTATTATGAGGCTGAAACTAGCAGCAGAAAAACAGCAGCTTTTTGCAACGACCAAATTTTCTAGAATTTTTTGGAGACATTTCAACATGCTTAATTTAATATTCTAATAGCTATTCAAGCCCTCTCATGAATACCTACTAGAATGTTAAATTATACATGTTGAAATGTCTCCAAAAAGTTCTAGAAAATTTGGTCGCTGCAAAAAGCTGCTGTTTTTCTGCTGCCAGTTTCAGCCTCATTGGTTTATTCACTCTACAAAATAATTCGTAATATACTTACACCAGTCATGACTCCCTGACTGTTCTAATTACGCGATCTATGAATAGTAATTTTATGTCTAGCTACATCATATCAGCACAATAAATCTATTAGGTACCTGCCGTAATGTGTCTGCCAGTTTGAAGTTAGCAAATTATCTATAAGTTGAGTGATGATTTTATAAGGTAGAGTGCTAATCTTGTTGATTTTTACTTTGTGTGAAAAATGACATGCCTAAAGGGGAATGCCCACGCTCCATAGTATCTTGGGCCCAGGATGGACAGCAAAAATTGAAATAATAATTGAGTGTTTTAAAATCATAAGTGTATCAGATCTGAATTAATTAATTAAAAGGACGCCATTGTTTTAGAAAGAGTAGAAACTTAAACATTTTAGGTAGGAAATTAAGAATTTCTTTAGGTATCATTATATTTTATATAATTGTAGTCATCGGGGTATATAAGAAATTAACTCTTTATATGTTAAGTCTCTATATTTTCTTTATTATCATATATGACCTACATATCCTCTAAAAGCATATTCGACTCATAACTAGCCCAAGCAATATACCAAAGTTATTCTGTTATGCAGCAGTGATCCTTGATTCCAGAGCCAAAGTCGTCGTTAATAGTGAGCACAGAGTCCGTAAAACAATGCTAAAGTCGTCGTTGATAATAAGCACTGAGTCCGTAAAACAAAGTTCAAGTCGTCAAGATCAGAATTAAGTCGGTATAGGGAAGCCAGTCGTAGTTAAAAAAATCGAAATTGCAATCAAAACACATTAGCTTGAGCCTAAGCAACAAGTAAATTATTGACATTTGATTGACAAACAAGTGCTGCCATTAAAGGAAACCAAAAATATAAAAAATACTAAATCGATTAATCGACTTTTTTTATCACTTTCTTTCTTTTATAGAATTAATACCTTAGCTTTATTTTCATTGATATTTTCTATTATTTGGTTTATAAACTACGTTGGTTATGCATATTCTTAAGGTATTTATTAAGTTGAATGTGTTTTCGTTACAATCGATTCGTATCGATATTTAATGTGAAATTGTATCTAAAATGTGATTTACGTGCTGGCAACATTTTGCCACATAACTTATGACGATTTGTAAACAAAAATACTTTTATTTATTGAAATTTAGTTTATTGCATTGGCGCCTGTTTAAGTATATGTAAAATTCATAAATTTTAAATGACAAATTAATTTTGTCATTTTTTTGTTTAATGATGTCCACGGTGAGCCCAGAATAGGCATTTCCCTTTGTATATAAAAAATAAACATTACCATAATTTCGCTAACATACAACGTGATTGTTTGTTACACTGGCATACACCGTGATATGAAGACGTTAATCAAATAAATAAAACACGTTATTAATAAAATATTTTTCTCTTGACAATGGTTATCAATAACTTCATTGCGTTTTCCTGAAATTGAAATAATATATTTTTTGTTATCTAAAATATTTAGATTTCTACAAATGATATTGCTTTACGTACTTAATAGAAGTAAATTGCGTTATTTGTGCAGCAACGAATTTTCCCGAGCAGTAGCGGAAGAGTACGTGAAACACTTCGACTTCAGTGGCACGACGTTAGACGTGGCGCTGCGAACGTTCCTGGCTCGGTTCGCGCTCAGCGGAGAAACACAGGAGAGGGAGCGAGTGCTCGTGCACTTTTCACGGCGTTACCTCGAATGCAATCCTGGCACGTTCAACTCACAAGGTGACTTAAGCCATTTGATCAATTTAACATTTTTTGTATAAAATAATACAGTTTTGTTGGAGATATAAAAATAAAATGACCATGCGTTAAAAAATAAACTAGACAAAAGTATAAAAATCATATAGATTGGCTTGCACGCCGTTTTCATTTTGATGTTATTTCTGTAGTTCTGTATTCGATTCGTGACTATCCCAATTTAGAAAACAAAGTATTTCGTGCCACTATTGATCATAGTTTGCTGTATCGATTAGCTATTTCTACGATAACCGCCTCTTGCCATAGTTGTTCCTCCGCATTTATAAGCCAAACTCGCTAACCGCTGCTCCAAAAACCTAAGCATATATTAGTTCATAATTTATTTATTTTAATGACGTGGCTTTTCAAATCTTGATGACGATGTGTTAGAATATTTGATTTAATAAATAATAAATAATGATACGTAACTAGTGTTTAGGTCTACATATAAACACACCAAACTTGATGACAGGTTACTTCTTATTTTTTTTTAATGTCTAAAACGTCTGTCCTAGAGGTGGGCGCTACTGACTGCGACAAAATCCTTGACTACTGCGGTCATTAACGCTTCAATTGTTATTGTGAAAAAAATATTTTAGCTATTAACTAAAAAATATTTTATTTATAATTCTCTTACAGACGCAGTCCATACGTTAACTTGCGCCATAATGCTCCTAAACACGGACTTACACGGAGGTGGCGGCGCTTCCTTCCGGCGGATGGCGTGCGCCGAGTTCATAGACAACCTAGCAGATCTCAATGACGGCGACAACTTCCCTAGAGAAACCCTCAAGGCGTTATACCACGCAATACGGACGCAGCCGTTGCAATGGGCATTGTGAGTACATATTACATTTCCAAATCATTATTGTTTATTCTATAAATACTTTATGAACGGATATTTTACTTATGAATAGTACAAACTCTTTATAGTTTAGGAACTTAATTTTTAATAAGTTCTCTTTACTTAACTTGAGATATGAGTGTTGTATGTGATGTTTTCTAATATTCATTATGTTATTGGTAAAATTTTAAAAAGATTATTTATCTTTCAAAACACGGAACAGATCGAAAAATTATTATTTTTTTAGTCATCTGATGACTGGTCCTTGCCAATAATGCTTAACCTCCCCAATCATATGACAAATCAACCAGCTCTTCAGTACCTATTATATATTAAAAAGAAAATTATATTTATATTAATGATTTTATTGAAACATGATTTTAACATAGAAATAGGATTATGCAATTTGTATGAAAGTTATTAGCATTTTTCAATTTGCTGATATGTATTATTTTTCTTTTCTGTGACATAACAAAAAGTGACATGTTATATAACAGTTTTTTTTTATAAAATTATAAGATGTTACATTATTATTTACAAGAATGTAGTGACCTAGTAAGTAAATTAACATAATTTATGAAACACGTATTAATTCACTTATCATTTAAGACCATGATTAGTCAAGACGTTAACTCGCTTAATACTTAAAAACACTCATGATTTTATTATTTTTTTAACTGGCAATACAATCCAAGACATAATTGTACTTGTAAGTTTCGCTTGCCCATAAGGGTACGAGGTAAAATAAGACCGTCTGTAGGAGCAGTTTCCGCTGTCAAAGCGCCGTGTGTGTTGACATATAATTGCTGACGAGGTTTCTCGTCTACTGTGTCTGATGTCGCATTCTTAAAAACAAATCGCCAGCCACATCGAAAAGGTTAAGGCCTTTGCACGTTACGTTTTTTTAACGCGCTGTCGACAGGCGGTTTAGGAAATTGCGTCAGCAGCGCGTTTCTATTTTTCTACAGAGCAATTTTTTTGCATATCTAATGAGTTTGTATCGATACAAGAGCCCGTCGACGGTGCGTTTAAAATACGTGGTGTGCAAAAGGTTATTAGTATCTAGCATGCTGTAAGCTGGTTTAATCGTCTCATAATATGGGTAATTTTCACTAAACTTTTGAATAATAATAACAGGAAGTTGGTAAAATTAAGTTTCCTGATGACAATTACTAATTCATCGCAGGGACGGCGAAGCACCAGGAACGGTGCCAGGAGGTGGAGAACGGGCAGCTGGTGGCGGCGGAGGTGGGGTGGTGGGAGCTAATCCTTTCCTAGACGTCCCTGACCAATCGCGCGCCGTCGAGTACAAAAAGGGCTACGTCATGCGCAAGTGCTGTGTCGACGCCAATGGGAAAAAGAGTGCGTATTATATTTATGTACCTTGATAATGCAATTTATTTTGTTTTATTGCGACTTATTAAAAATTGCTTCTGATTATTCATTACTAACACACGTAGCTGGACAAGTTTTCGAAAGTCAAGAAATTCTTTATGCCTACTAAAGTAGATATTTAGTGGAAGAATCTTAGATATAAAAATACTCTATTCCATTTCATTATAATTGTTACGTTGAAAATGGATTGGGACAAACTAACTTTTATAACAGGAATTTGAAATTTAGAAAACAGTGAACTTTTTTACAATGTTCGGTCCAGGCGTTCTCTAGCAAATCGGCTTAACAATGAAGATTTGGTATGTTGATAATTATACATACTCTCTTATGTGTTATTAGCTCCGTTCGGACGAAGGGGGTGGAAGATGTTTTACTGCACGTTGCGGGATTTGGTGCTGTATTTACACAAGGACGAGCATGGGTTCCGACGAAGCCAGATGTCCGACAACTTGCACAACGCTATTAGGTAACACAACAACAAAATATAATAAAAGATATTGCAAATAGTTCAAGTGACCATTCATCTCAAACCCTAAATTTATTCGGTCTTAAATTTTATATCGAACTCGTACAAAGTACAAATAGGATGTCTTAATAAAAAATCTTAAAAGTTGTGTCCACACTATATTGCTAAGAATTCATACTCCACATATCTATAATAGGTTATTTTATAAACACCATCCAATTTTTTTCTAGGCATTAGGTAATTTTGATGAAAAATATGAAATGTGTAAACCTTGTTTATTGATGCTGTCGCATAAAATAGTAAAAATAATTATCATCATCATCACAAGAAATCATTTTGCTGGATTTGAACCGACTCAGTACATAGGATAGGTTTCATTTTAATTTCTAGTACAGCAACGTGTGACCAGGACGGCTAGTTGTTTACACGCAAAGAGCATTCGTGTAATAATACAGTAGGCAATATATGATGATTTATGTTTTTAGAATACACCATGCATTAGCAACGAAAGCTATAGATTATACGAAAAAGCAGCACGTATTCCGATTGCAAACAGCGGACCAAGCAGAATACTTATTTCAAACAAGGTCAGTTCTAGCATTATTTATTTACTAACAATAATAATTTCTTTTCATCAAGGTGGTTTTAACTTAAATTGTTTAAGGCGTTATATTTTATTATATAAGCATTTAATTATCGGATTTTGTATATTAATAGAAATTTTACAAGAGAAATATTTAGTTCTTACACTTCCTCGCCTCTCACACATTGAAATAAAACCACTTTAGCCAGATTAAAGCCTTTCCAGTAGCTGTGCTTACCCTAGGCTTCCTGGGAACACGGCTCCTGTAAAAAGTATAAACGTTAGGATTACATAAAGCAATAATAAACGTTGAGTAAAAGACATTGGGACCTTTCTGACCCGCTTTGCGAAATTCAGCAAACACGAATGAAACTTATAGTAGTTTTTAGATAACCATACATATTTTATAACAGTGTAGTTTTTTTAAAATAAAGTAATGGGAATGTTGAGATAATGACATAAATATGTTTTAATTTTTGCACGTTTTAATATTCAATAATATTAGTAATTAATTAAGATAATTAGACTCAGTGAGGTACGAGAGGGGCTGGTAGATAAAAAACTGGTCTCGCTACCTGCGCGTGCGCACGTCATCGCATCGCTTGAAAGTACAATGTGCCCTCCTCCCTGTTGCAGTCCTTCGTCATTTGTCGTAGCGATCTGTGCGTTCCTTCCCTGTTTCTGAAGTTTCTTACATACAACCTTTGGCTATGTTTACGGACTTTTCGATTTTTCTGTTTTGGATTGGAATTAAGTTGAAATGGAAAGACCTAACCGTTGTATTGTGTGTGATAGATCTGTGTTACGGCGTAGAAGACATAGACTTACTCAAGCACTACTTGAAACAAACAAAAGCCATGTGGATATTTTTTAACAAAAAATAGCGCTACGAGAGGTGTGTATTTTTTTCCATTGCGTTTCATAGGTTTTTACATATAACCAGCCATTGAAAGGGCTATCGGGCTGATTCACGAATTATTTCTAACAATGATTTTTGTTATGCCACAAACTTATAAGTACCTTTTACATTTCTACTTATTTCTTTTTTCTTCGTTTACCTTATTTTTTGGAAAGGTTAATAGATAATTATCTTGGTCCTAATTCGACCGATTTGTGTTTACTATCCCATAGTTATTTTTCATGTAGATTATTCTTTGTTAAGCCTTTTTAACGAAGTGTTTCTACTAACTGACCCCATTTGCCACCAATATTATAAAAAAAATGTATGAGCTTGTCGGAAACAGAAAAAAATATTTGTTTTTTTTTCAGATTTTACTTAATGGCGCAAGTTATACATGTCATCCTTATAGGCAAAGAGCAAATCGATGTTTAAAAACTCCGCCAGCACCACCAAGACAAGTACAACCACCAGCACCAGTGCAGCCGGAGATACAATTGCCCTTGGGCCCTTTTAGTCTTGGCAGGCACTCTCGCGCGTCCAATACGGCGAGGCGTTGTATATTTGATAATTGTCGTAATGCGCCGGCTCACACCGTGCCTGATTATATGAAGCTCAATCTGCTGAAGAATAATAATTATTATATCCCTTCCCTTACTCGTGTTTGCCACCCACACTTGCGAGGTAACGTTTGGGAAGAACTTTTGTTACAAGGTGGCCACCGTGACTTTAACAGCGATTTTATGCTGCATAATATAAACATTTACAAATGGGGTCTAAATAGAAAACAAGATTTTGAAAATCTCGACAGTTTTGATGACGACGAATTCCATTTTTGGACGTCATTTTTGTATGTTGTGCACACATTGCCAGCATGATATATTATCAAGCGTGGGCGAGACACGAAGATGTTAACCTAGCATCAGCTGCATTTCTAGATACTGTTTTTATGATAGATTACGATGAATAATAAAGATTTATGAATAAAAACGTTACATTTTTTCTTTTATACCTACATCGTTATTGAGATTATTATCATGACTTTGTAAAAAAAGATAGTTAGGAGAGTAAATGTAATCATACTATTATTATTATAATAAGAAACAATGAGCTTTCCGTAATAACATTTATTTTACTTTAATATAAACCTGATATTTGGAGTCACTTTTTGAACTAAAAATGCTTCATATTCCCATACCCCACAGTAATGCTCTTTAAACCAGTACATGTAGACGTCTCGGGCTTTAAAATGAGGTATCATTCAACAGTGTTTGCCGTGGGTATTTTTTCCATAGTAAGGGTCCCAATGTCTTTTGAAAATTTAAATTATACTTTTAGTACTCATAATTTAAGAGGGAATTTTAACCTGTTAACCGGGGAGTTCATTTCCTAAATATGCAACATGTGACGGACGCGTCCTCTTTCACTAGGATATATCACACGTCACGCCTGGGGACCGTCATTTCTTATTTATACCGCCCGTTCCAGGGCGCAACATAATTTTCGGGGACGTATTCTTACCCGCTAGTACCCGATATTGTTTACGCCTGACGCATTTATGCATCCCGCCCGGTTAACAGTTTTTAGATATAAAGGGAAGAAAGATTAATATTAAATTTTGTTAGTAGGGTCAGTTGGTAACACAAAATTATGTAATATAGTCCCAAACAGAGTATTCAGTCTGGCAGAGCATAGCCAGATGTAAACCTTGTTAACATTCACCTGCGATAGACTCGAGAGATTAATCACAATAAATTATTTGTTACACAATATTGATTTATTGTTCGAATATGTGCCTACAAAACTTTTGTAATATTATGTTAAAAAATCCAGAAAGATTTGCCTATGTCTTCTGTTAACTGTAATTGATTTTCTATTGTCGGATACAATTTGTATTTTGTATTGAAGATGTGACTATGATCGTGTTATCGCCAGTGACTCAAAGGAGCTATGCTCGTGGGTGGAGACCGTAAACTTCGTGTGTGCGGCGTATTCCGCTCCACCGCTTGCGGGTGCCGTGGGCTCTCAGCGCAAGTTCCAGAGGCCGCTACTACCCTGCACGCATACTAAGCTAAATATGGTATGATTACATAATATTGCTGTGTACGAAATCTATAGGTATCTGATCGAAGTTAATATCGTTTATATAAGAAGTTAAATTGCCTTAAATAACGCTAACAGGCTTCTGTACTTTTGCGGATACTCCGTGATTCTTTTTGATCTAGTCTAGATCTCGCTGGCACCAGGGTACATTTTCTACAATGAATAAAATTTCTATAACAGCAATATCTAACCTAAACTACTTAGCTTGAGATAAGAGCCAGTTTTTAATGCTGTGTATAATTATGTGATATGTAATTTAGTGCATATTACTATGCTCAGGCCCTGATTAACCCTTAGGCTAATTAGGCTGCAGCCTAGGGCGCGATGGGGAGCCGTTCTTAGGCCGTTCGTAACACACCTGGCGGGGGCGATCCTGATAATTAGCCTAGGGCGGTCAGAATTCTTGATCAGTCGTTGACTATGCTACAGGATTGAGTCAGGCTTTGCGAATTCAATGCCATATCATAAATTGAGAATGGGGGGTAGACATCGCCGTAACAATCTTACAGATTAATTCGGTGTAATTTTTGTTCGGGATGGAACTAATAAATGATGAATATGATAGATTTAAACTCATACATATTTAGCTAAAAAATTAATTAATGGTATGAGTATGCGCGACTTGATGAATCGATTATTGCGAACTGATTTTTTTACAATAAATTGCTAATAATTATGAATTGAGATCAACTAAAAAGTGCTAATGGGACGATGTACGCGCTGGCCTCATTGTGACTATGTACAATTCATACCTAATGAATACTATAAAGATGTAATTAATGTTTTTATTATATCACATAGCGAGAACAACTCGCGGAACACGAAGAAAGGGCAGCGAGATTAGAAGAAGAATTGGCGACGTTATGGCACGCTAGGGGTAACACACCACATGCGCGCGACAAGGAACAGTATCTCGCAAATGAGGTATATACCACTAATTTGCTTTTTATTACTAGTAAGGGTTTTTATTTAATTGAATAAGGTCCTTAGCCTTACAAAATAAGATTAGGTATTGCAAAGCCAATAATTATTGTTATTATAGGTAACGGCAACACGCCTTAGTGATAAGTTGGGAGCAACACGCGTTGAGGGGTTTAAGTGCATGTTGCAGAAAAGTTAATCATTTTAATTCGTCATTTTTAGCGTGTGTTGCGATTTAAATGCCATAAGCGAAAGGCAAGATCGCTACCGTTGCACCAAACGGTCGTCAATGCTGTTGGTATTCCTACTTGCATCGTCAATGCTGATAGCATTCGTACTTGCATCGTCAATGTTGTTAGCATTCGTACTTGCATCGTCAATGCTGTTAGCATTCGTAATTGCATCGTCAATGCTGTTAGCATTCGTACTTGCTTCGTCAATGCTGTTAGCATTCCGATTAAAATAAAATTAATACAAAGGCATTGGGTTTGAAAAGTACGCGGCTGTCGAAATTTCTGACACCGTTGAGACTCGTTTGTCTGCAGATCAAGAGGTACCGGACGTACGCGCACGTGATGCGCGCGCGGGCGGGCGGCGCAGGCGCGGAGGAGGCGGCCCCCGCCCTGCCGGAACGCGCACCCGCGCCCCCTCCCCCGCAGCCCGCGCCCCCCGCGCACGCGCCCCCGCCGCCCTGACGCGCCATGGCGGTGTTCGCCGCCTGCGTGCTGTGACGCCCGCGGGGACTGCCCGCCCCGAGCCCCCCGCCCCATCCCGCGCCAGCCGTCCCGACCGTGTGTCACTCCCTCCCGCCGGCTCATCTTGAATGCCCCCAACTCGACGTGCTGAAGTCGATAATACTCTATTATCCGTCGAGTATTATCTCTCGAACCCCCAAGTGTGTTGGTGTTGGTGGTGGTGTGGTGTGTTGGCTTGAAACGAGCCAGAACAAAGAGTGTCGTGTTAATGTGTTGGGAGTGCGCAGGCATAACGCGTCGAAGCCAGTTTACCTAGTGATTTTGCAAGTGTGAAGAGGAGCATGGTAAAATTTGACTTCCAAACGTTAGTCGTCCATAAAGTCATGCATTGACATATATGTGTCTAATCAATTTGGTTCTACCCATCTTTATGATTGGAATAGCACCTTGCTTCGTAAGTTGTATCATGAACTGTTGAGTTTACAGGAATTAATTTCACTGTAATTCTCGTTCCGCAACGCTAACTAGAGACGTTTGGGAGAAACGAATTTCTACGATGACGTTGTACAAACAAGGCATATTGAATAAAAACGATTGGCGCGGCCTAGTGTATAGCACCTGCACTCTACTCAAAGACTGATTTGCAGACGACATTCCATCACTGATGCTGGACATCCCCGCGGCGGCGTCGCGCTTACGAATATAGACATTACGTAGTTTATCGATTAGTTAGTGATATAAATATCGATTCATCTAGTCCTGTCTTCCTTGCGATACGCGTATTGCTGTTGGATGTTCGGTGTCCACGTTATGATTATATTGCGTCGTTAAATATTACGCTTTGGTTCCAACCGCAATGATATTTATTAAAGGATGTGAATATATTTTAGCTTATCCTAATACTCAAAAACTGGTTAATTATTATGACTAGTGTGTACTGCTTTGATATATAAAAGTTTCAGTATCGATTAGCTGTTTCGAAAATAATAGCAGTACTATTGTTTAAGGTGTTTTAATCATGTATAATTACCTCATTGTATTGGAAATCAGTAAAACTGAGGAAATGCTTTAATTCCGGTGTGCTTATGAGGAATGTCGGCTTGATATTGCGGCTATAAATTATTTATCATTCCATTTAAAATTGTACTAAGAGATACAAAGCATAGGAAAGTGGGACAGATGGCTAGATTTAGCTGTTGATACATTAACATTTATCAAAAATCACAATTTTAACTCTGTATATTACTTGACAACAGCTGAATTTACAATACTTGTATATACTTTTTAAAGAGACTGATATGTGAAGTTATTTATTTCGTTTGTAAATCAACCAGTGTCAAATGTTAGACTTCGATAGTAAGTCATTTCATTTTCATTTTGTCCCTAGGATCTCAAAGTAATTAATAGCTGTGTAATTAGATGTTTGCCGCTAAGATGTGTGTTAAATGCATTTGTCATTTTCAGCTCAATTCATCTCATTTTCATAGTTATTGATTGTTTAATATGTTGTTGTAATTAAAAGCACGTCAGTTGTATACGGCGAAGGTACCGTAATATATTATCTCAAATATCTAGCGCTAAATAATCCATCCATGTGCAGTTGGCTGAGAGAAGTTTTTTTTCATTACAAAGTAATGAGCAGTAAAGGCAATAAACTATTTATATAGTATTTTAATTCTAAGCCTAAACGGAAAAGATTTATGAACATTTTATAGTTACAAATACTTTTACACAATTTAGCCCAAATTAAGCACTGTAAGGCTTGAGTTATGGAAACAGAAGACAAAAATAAGTAGTATCCATAGAAATATATATAAGTACACGTTATTAACGCAAAATAATACCCATGATTTGGCTACAAATGAACATATTCATCACTCACTCATCTATCCCTACCGGCCAAAACTGTTTGACATCAAAGGTAATGTCACTTATGCTTGACCATGCCAGTCATCAATAATATATAGTTATACTAGCTGACCTGCCACGCGTTGCTGTTTTATAAATTAAAAAGAAACCTATCCTACGTCATAAGTCTGAACAAATCCAGCAAAATGAAAAAATATCATCAAATGCGCCTGAGTAGATTCGGAGTTCATCGCAGTCAGACACTGTAACAGGGAATTTTTGTATATATTGATAGATAGTTCAGTTAGGTTTTCGCATCGAGCACATACCCCAATAGAGTAGAAATGTCAATCATTTTGTTTGAAAACAATTCCGCTAATTCGCCGCTACTCACGCTGATCTAACTGCGCTCCGATTGGCTATCCTAAGGTCAACTATTACTCTAGAGATGTGGTAGTGTCCAAGTATCTAAGGTTCATCGATATCGATAGCCAATACATCAGTAATTATAGCAATAGTGAATAATACATACGTGTTCTCTTATGGAAATAAATGCCTATAAAAGCTGCTAGTGATCAAATAAGAAGATATTAACCGCTGAATTGCACCTCAACAAGAACCAAACCAATTACCAAATTACATTTAATTAGTTGTATTAAAAGTAAAAATTAAATGATCAATTAACCATTTATTGGTTTACTGATTTTTAAAATGAATTAGCTTCGTATAAATTCTTCTGACTGATTGTTTTTCATCATGTCTTTTTATTGCTAAAAAAAGCAATTTCCAAAAAAAATCTTTGTTAAAAACCATTTATTCAAAAAAGTATAAAAACCGTTCAACCGTTTATTTCAAATACGCTATATACCTAATATATCGGTATAATCGATCATAGGCGGGGAGCCGGTTCCACTGAAACTCCCGTCATAGCGGAATCAAAAAAAAAAATTAAATAAATAGTACATAAGTATAGGAATAAATTAAGGACGGTATGCGTGGATTCCTATTGCCGAAACAATGTTAAAAAAATATTTATAAAAAATGAAAATATGTTTTACCGTCATCGCGGATATTAATTTTTTTTAATGTATTCGATAGCAAATTTTATTGGCTTTTAGAAAAAAATCACGAATACCACTTTTTTCTGCCGGAAGGGTCTGGCATACCTATTTGAAGTGTGTGATGAGGGCTAAAGCCACTGGTTGGCCACTGAGCCAATTTGTATTTTATTTGAACCAACTGAATGTGAATTGCAACTGAATCAAGAAAATAAGTTGGGACCATTGTGGTATAAAGGCCCAACAGCACCTTCAAAAGTTGAAGAAATTCTTAGTGGTCAATTAAATAAGGAAGAAAGTGAAGAATCAGAAAATGAAAACCGTTGTGATATAGAAGAAATTGATTTCGATGATTATCAATAAATATACTAATTTTGAGAATAAACTCCTGTCAATTATTTCAATGTTATTTTTTTGTTTTCATTATGTAAAATAAAGATTCCCCTACAATTCCTTGAATCATATTAATCCTCATATTCTTTTAAATCTATGCAGAGAAAAAGACATCTTATTCCACAAAAAGCATTTACTCCAAAATAAATTTATTGAACATCGTACATTTTGGAGTAGATGCTAATATAGTTTATGCACTTCAAAATTGTATGCGGGATTTTTCCGGCAGTTTTTGAGCGCGCATACCGAGATATTTTTAAAAATTACTTAAAAATAAATAAATAAATGTTTCCGGCATGATGGAGAAATTTTAGCCCTCATCACACACTTCAAATAGGTCAGACCATTCCAGCAGAAAAAAAGTGGTTTGCGTGATTTTGTCTAATAGCCAATAAAATTTACTATCGAATACATTAAAAAAAATATATCCGTGATGACGGTAAAACATTTTTTCATTTTTTTTCAATATTTTTTTTTAACATTGTTTCGGCAATAGGAATCCACGCATACCAAGCTTAATTTATTCCTATACTTAAGTACTATTTATTTAAATAAAAATTTTTTTATTCCGCTATGACGGGACTTTCAGTGTTACCGGCTCCTGGACTATTAAGACTTACATAATCAATAATGCACAACACTATCAATTAGATCATTAATGCAAATATTATAATTTCAAAACTACTTTTATGTTTGAAAAAAATATGTAATAAACTACAATAATGTTATTTATCGATACACCCCTTGATCCTTTGAATGCAACACTAGTGTTGAGAGCGTAGACTAGAAAGAGATGGCGTAATGAGAAATTACGTTATGTGGAAGCAGGACGCATAGACACCTGAACGCGTGCGTCAACCATTTCACTTTGATTGTCCAGTTTAACTTGAGCCCTGACAATTTTTTATAAAAAGAAATTTTTAACTATAACTTTCCGATGAAAGGTTATTCCGTCAGTTTTATAATTTGAAGTTCTGCTCTTTTTTCCACACCACCGAATAGAACGACACGCCATTATGAAACTATTTAATTGAAATTAATTTCGGAATAAGCAGACACGTCCGCACAGATCCAATACTGGTTTTGTACTGTTTGAGTGGGAGCGAGCGTTAATATTTATAAGTGACAAATCACTAATCAGTTGCGGAGGCGGACAGCCCAATATTACCACTCTATTGGGGTATGTGCTCGATGGGTTTTCGTAATTTGAAAATATACTTCAACAACTCCTTTACAAATGGACAGAGTACGTTGCCTACATCAGACATTATCTTAACCTTTTGAGCGCCACAGACATGTATAGAAGACAATTTCGTGCCCAACACGCCACGTCTTCTATAGAAGACAATGTGCAGCTAGAAAATTTATATTTAAACAATTTATTTGTTTGACATTCTTCGTAACACCTAGTACCCTAAACTTAGATTTTTATTTCAAGAAAGGCTTTTGTTTGTTTTAATAACAGCAAAATCATTCTTAACACATTTTTTGCGTGTCCCAGACGCCGTGGTCTTTAAGGTACACCCTATAATTATTTAAGCCCTGGTTCATCAATTATGTATTTATTAATATTTTTTTGTGTTTTGTAAGATAAAACAATTATAGTATCTTCGTCGAGAATAATGCTGCGTTTTTTGTTTTCATGAAAATAATCTATACAAAGAGCTCTGCATACTATTGATTTGGAATATTGCACCTTAAATTTCAACTGTAGAATGAGCGAAATTTGTCTCGCATAAGAAAACCACAGCTTTTATACCATATTATTAATATGATAGATAATAAGAGAATTAATAAACGTTTATTACAAACTCTTTGAAATGAAGTTACTGACAAAAAATACAGTTTAGGATTCTGAAATTACAGTGTTAAATTATTTTTATCTTAAAACAGTAACTAAATTTGTACTGAACTTTCAAATAATATTTTTTCTGCCAATGTTAATATACAACAGCTTTATTTATTATTAGTTTATTGCCAGTATAAAATATGGCTTCAATTGTATTATTCTCATAAGGCCAAATTGATAAACTTGAAATTCAAGTTAATATAATATTTTGATATTAGATTGTTTTATATGGTCAATCATTGTAAATATTTTTTTTATTTTTTTATTTACATGTTACTTTTATTTTATAGTGTTTACTTAATTGTAAAGCTTGATAATGTATTTTCATTATAATGCAGTAACTAAAACATGCTAACCTTTCTTCTTTTTTATATATCAGTTGTAATATGCAAAATTATAAGTTATTGATTTCCTATTCCAGCATGTGAATATATTATACAAAATTAAATATCTGACTGGCATTACCATATATGCACAAGCTCTTAGTGCCCCAACAGTCAAGCAAAGCTGAAGCTTGTCTTAATATTGTTGCACTTATCTTTCTTTTTCTATATTCATTTCTAACTTTTATTGAGTGAAATAGTTTTAGCCTTTACAAAGTAATTGTGATGGATATTATGCTTTTTTCATTAGAGTCAAGTTTTGCTTAAAACATGACAAGGGCGACGTAAAAGCTTGCGTTAAATCGTATGAACTGAATGTGTTTACCGCTTCGTAATGCCCTAGGGCCTACCAAACCAAAATTAACACCTTAAAACCAGTAGAGTCAAGCACTATATGGAACCGATTTTGTCAGTGAATCAGCAAAAAATGGGTTATTTTTTTTTTGTATAATCAACAGCACATCAACCAACCCAATAATGTCAAACTTATCCAATTGATTTTCAATGGAATATTTGTTTTATACAGAATTCTTAATGATTTGTCAATCTGAAAAAGATTTTCTATTTAGCACCATGTCATCATTGCACATAATATTCTAAAATCACAAAACAATGTAACAAATAATCACTATTGGTAAGTATGGAATTAAAAGTTGGCTGTGCCGAAAATATAGTTTAACATTTTGATCCAATATACATAGGTAGAGATGATTGGAACTGTGATCAAAACATCACAGATTGGTGTTATGATGCCAGTTACTCTTTAGGCAAAACTTAATGATATTTGTAAAGAATTAGGTAGATCTATGGTCTATATCTATTGCTTTTTAAAATGTAAATAAAATGTAAACTGAACTCAAGAGAAAACTGAAATGTTTATCTACCTTCTGGAAAAGTACAGTGTTATATCTAAGTATTTGAAACTACCATGTATTTAATAATAGTATTTTTCTTTTGTACCAGTCATAACTTCCTTAAAGAGCTGAAATAAATCCAACAAAATTGAATTTCCCTTTTTATTGCTGACCTTTACATATAAAATTGCCCTATGGGTACTTTGTTTATTGTGATACTAAGATTGAATACCAAATGTATAATCTGTATTTTTCTGCAGTGGCCTCTGTAATGGATGTGCTAATAATTTAGCTATGCAGTCATGTATCTTTGTAGCATTTCTGGATACTTCAAACACATAGGAATATCCATTGTCCAAGTCTTGGAGGGCATCATAAACTTCTTCACATTTATACAGACCACAATCTTCTTCATGAGCAAAAAGTATATCAATATAAAAATATAGTTGCTTCTTAAGTAGATTGAAATATGTATCATCTTGTGGTATTAAAGGCAAAGACATTGATCGCCCATACAAAACTATCATACGGACTACATAAGGAGGTGGTGTAATACAGTCCTCCTGCTTAAATTCAGGTATCTCTACCTTTTGCTTTAATATCTGAAATATTCTCTGGAAATCAAAATTTTCAGTAGTGCTCTCTTCAGCATTAAGGTAGTCAATAACATTAACAATGTCCTTCAAATTGTTTGTGAAATTTTGCACCCAACATGCTTCAGCATCTTTTAGAACGAGCAATGCATATTCTGTTCTTTTATTTATTGCATTTTTTGAATGTAGAAAAAAATCAAGAATTCTTTTTAACATATTGATGGGTGTGAATGTTGATCCATCCCCCAATCTATACAAAGTGTTGTTGTCATCGTAACAAAGATCAACACATAGGATTATACGCTCTGGAACATTTACATTTGGAACATTTGGTCTTTGAAAATTTGCAATAACTTCTTCCTGCAATATTTTGAAGTCGGCATGTTCTTTTCCAGTATTCCTGAGAAAATAAGAGTGAATTAAAATTTTACATTTATGCAGAGATATGACATTTTAAAAATAACAGTATTTGAAATGAAAAATACAAAATACCTATTTCCATTTTGTATTTACTACTTTTTTAAAAAAGAATTTTATATTTTATTTGAAACACCTTTTAGGACATATTTTGTATTTGCAAAATGCAAAATACTTTTTGCTAAGTTTTGTATACATTGAAGAATTAATAATTAATGTGTCTTCAATAAAAATCTTGTTACAATAAAAGGGTACTGTAAATAAAACACTATGTAACTTGGTCAGATCAGCTTCGTTTATAATCGACTCTTTTCATATGAATTCGAGATTGTTTTCGGTCACCTTACCGTGCGGTGAGTTTGCATTCCAGAAAACGCTAATAGTAATAATCTGTGCAAGCCACGAAGGTTGCCAAATGTGTTGAACCGAACAAACGAATTATCTCTTTTTACACTTTTAATAAAGTTATCTTGCTTTCCGATTAAATAATAACGACACTAACTGTTAGCTGGCTAAAATAAATAAACTTTTCAACAAAATAAAGATAATTTAAAACTAGAAGTATTTTCTTTTAATAAAGCATTTTGTAAATACGTATTTTGCATTTAGTATTTTAAATATAAAATGAAAAACTATTTTGTATTTGAAATAACAATATTTTGCACATCTCTGCATTTATGATTGCATTAAGTTGATAATTACCCAGAAAGAAAAAATAAATTGGTTTTAGGTGGTAATCGAACCGCGCAATTCAAAAAGTAAATATAACTGGTACAAAATAGAAATAAAAGACTAATTACCCAGATTCTGATTCAGGTTGGAGCGTAAATAAGTCTGATGAATCCATTTCGAAGAATGCAAAAAAACTTCTATATCATTTTAGAACATTGGTTTCTGATAGAAAAATAGAATACCTACAAACAACACACACTTCCAACTTAAGAAGTAAATACAGAAAATATGTTGTATTAAGTTTATACTTTTTAATCATCGAGTTATATGTACTACGTACTAGAGAAGCCATCCTCAACAAAACCATTGCTCCACTGTTGAAATATTTAAGGCAAAAGTTTGCCGCAGCGCTGAAACAATAACTATGTCAACTAAACAAAGATTTAAGCAAGTAGCGCTGAATCGCTTTTAGTGTCAGTTTTCTCGCGTCGACAAGGTATTAAGCGCCGTGTATTTCCTTGCGCTTACGCGTTTCGTCAAACAAAGAGTGATCACATGGCTCAGTTATTAATATTGTATTACAGAATGGACAGTTTTGTGCCTACCAAACGTCACTAGAATTCATGTAATTTTTTATGGTGAGTTAAATTTAAAATACGTAAATAAAATTTGTTATACACGTTTATTTATGATGAATTATAAATTTTTACCCAGGTTCACACTTCGATTCGAATCCTCGTATTTATTAGCTCCGCTCGGTACACAAAACGCTCGTTATACAAAACAAAGAAATCAAAAGTAATTATTATTTAATTTCCTTTAAACAAAATAAGTTTAGTGAGTTTTTGCCGTTTGCTCGTATAATCATTTGTTATCTTCTATAAACTGAAAAAAAATAAACGTAGGTATAAAGTTATATTACGCAACTGTCTTTTCTGTTTTCATTACTCTATGATTTGTATTGCAAAATGGCGTCGTTGACAACTTGACGTCGTAAAGTACCAAAAAATATTTAATCAGTGTTTTAAACATTTTTATTTTTATTTACCGATGAAATGTTAAACCATCACTTTTTTAGATGTTCTAGAGTGTTTAGAGCAGTTTTTAAGAACGCAACCAGGCATATTTTGCAACTTATTAATGCGAGCAGAACAAAGCAAAAGACATGTGTTGTGGACGGGCGATGGACACTCACTGGACGGTTGCGGTACAGCGTACCGCAAAGCGTTGCGTAAAATCGTGCTATGGGCCGTCTTCTCTAGTACGTAGTACATATAACTCGATGTTTTTAATATACAATTATGTATCTGTGATATGCACAATTTAATTTTATTAAAATTCAGGGCTAACCAGTGTTGCCAATAATATTTTTTAAATTCCGCCGACTTCATTACGAAATTCCGTTAGCAATCCGTTAAATCTCGCAATGTTCTCGTCAGTAAAATCCGTCGAAATATCAGGTGTAAAATTTAGGAAAATAGAGTGAAATAAAATAATAATTCAAGTTTAATAAAAAATAAGTGCAACAATCCATTAAATCATTTTAAAAACTATAAGAACAGTACTGTGTGTCTGTACTCTACACCAAACTCACGAATCAAAAAAATAACAATAATATGAAACAAAAGAAGAACAATACAAAAATGTCTAAAGTGTGACAGAGTTCACATCATTATTTTGCCTCTTGCTACCTTGTCTATAACAACGGAAATTCTCGTACATGTCGTAGATAGTGTGTCTACGGCATAGAGAAAGATAAATATACCAAGTCTACGGTATGTACAAACAGCAACAACCTTAACTGCCCCGTGACTACCAACTTTTTGAAAGAAAGTGAGAATAGATGTATGACGTCTTCATAAATGTCATTTTTATTGTAGATGTGTGTGTAACGTTACAAAGTTTTGAAATGAACCATAATAACTGAAACTAATACTTTTTTCTAAGACCCTAATGAGTTTCGCATCAAAAAGGTGGGATTGTTTCAATTCAATAATAAGAGTAATGTCAGAACAATCGCTCGTTTGTATTTTATTTTTATGTTTTAGTTCTTTCCTTTTTTCTAAATTAATTTCTTTAAAAAAATGCCGGCCCGACTATGTTACTTTGAGACGGTCAGAATTGTAACTTTAAGACTAACTGGTATGGGAGTTGTAATACTAAAACACTTTTCCTTACACAGAAATAACGTTTGTAGACACCAGCAGTTTCTATTTGTAGAGAAGGTCGGTAAGCCAGTGGATCCAGCGATTCGAAGAAGGTGATGACGAGGCTCTTCGAGACCGTCCTCGCGGGGCCAGAGCCCAGGTGACTACGGAGGCGGAGGATGCAACCATTATAGCCACCCACTCTCAAGATCCCTTCCACCGCACTCGCGATTCAGCGGTTCAGAACCGTGTATGTTTGACACGGTCAAAATGTGATGTTTTTTAAATTTTTGTATGAAATACGACGGATTCAGCACTAAAGTATTATTTTATTTTTAGTTGCAGATATCAATGCAGACAGTGCGGCGTAGGCTAAATGAAGGTGGCCTACACCATCACATACGAGGGCTGCACTAAAATTATCGGGAATGAAATATTTCCACTGTTCCTGTCATATTAAAATCTTTTTAATCGAAAACTCCTTGGTTTATAATTCGAATACCATTTATTTATTTTAAAAAAAGATTCTCGGTCTAGTCACAAGGTCTTGTCAAACTTGTTTAGTCATTGAGGAAATGGAATTGAGTCGAGAAAAATCAAGAGCGATGATTTATTATGACTTTCGAAGTGGTTTAACACAAAAACAGTGTGTTGATCGGATGCTTTCTGCATTTGGTAATGAAGCCCCATCCAAAACCACAATTTATCGCTGGTTTGCTGAATTTTAACGTGGACGTGCAAGCCCAGTGATGTTCCCCGTCAAGTTCGTCCAAAAACTGCAGTCACCCAAGAAAACGTTGATGCTGTGCGTAAGCTGATTGAGGAAGTTCGACATGTGACATACCGCGAAATTCAGGCAACTTTAGACATTGGCATGAGTCAAATACAAACAATTAGTTGTAAAAAAGTTGTTTTCCCGATGGATACCGCATTCGCTCTGTGAAGAGCAAAAAGCGGCTCGCGATACTTGGTGTGTCAGAACTCTCGAAAGATTCCACGCAGGATCCTCGAATGCTGTATACAACATCGTATCAGGTGACGAATCCTGGATATACGCGTACGCGTATAAAGAATAAATTGCGTTGTCAGAGATTTTCATCACATGAAGAAGCTGTGGCGCCTACAAAACGGCCATTTTGGAGACCCCAACTTCCGAATGGAATGGTTGCTTCAATGATTGGTTCCATCGTATGGAAAAATGTGTCAAATTTCGCGGAGAATACTTCGAAAAGCAATAAATACATTTTTAAATAGTAATGTTGTGTCACTTCCTTGATTCCCAAAATTTTCAGTGCCGCCCTCGTACCAGCCCGAAAATTGCCACTTACACAACAACAGATTTTTATTACTGTTGGTCCCAGTTATCTTCGTATGATAGCGATTTTTAAAAGGCAGTAGGCACAAACGGTTGGTCCTTCATTATAATGTTTGAACATTGTTATGAAGTGGTAATAATATATTTTTACTGAAAAGCGTATTGGTTTTTAAAATTACCAGGACTAATACTAAGCAGACATTCTGCCTATTATGGCAGAATGTTTGCTTCGGCATATCGCTCATTTTGGCGGCGATATAAATTTTTTTTGCCGTTCTTGTCCGACTTAAAAGATTTTTCGTCGAGAAATATGGCGATATTATCCGTCCAATCAAAATTATAATATTGAATTATAATATTTGTGCTTTTGTGTAAGTAAGGTTTTTAAAGTTTATAATTATATATTGCTACAAAAAAAAGGTTGGTTTTTTATTTTACTTTTAGTCAGACTGGCGAACAAAATATTTACGCGCTTTGCGCTCAAACATTATAGCAAAAGAATAGGTATATTTAATAAAATATTATTCCATATTGCACTACAAAAATTGTAATTTTTACTTTCTTCACTTTTGCTAACCTGAAATTTAAAAGCAATACACATTTTGAACCTTAAAACCATTCTGATATTTGCATTTCGAACACCGAGGTTTTTGAACAGAAAAAGATACGCTGTCACAGATATAAAATTCGAGTAGAATTGAATAGATTACCGTATGGCTGAAAAATTAATACTTCATATTTCAAATAACAGAAATAATAATGTTTTGGGAACGGAGGCAACCATATCCGTGGTGGAATAAGAGCTAAGGACAAACTACATAATGAGGTCGACTTTGGCAATGATCCTACTAACGTAGTCAGAAAAGATTTTGGGTTAGAGTCCCGGTAAGGACAAATTTTTGTGTAATAAAAAATCACAATATTTATGCGCTATTTCGATTTGTTTATTTGTTAAGTAGGTATATGTTTTATTTGAGTAATATAATGTTAATAATATTTTTTTATAATGCAAGTGTAAGAAATGTTTATTATTATTTGCTTGCTGCATCTATACCTTTCTAAATCTATGGATGCAGGATAAGTAAAATTAAATTTTATCATTATTTCATCCAAAAGCATGCAACGTTGCCGTTGTTCTTTATTTTGGAAGAGCGGCAACAAATGAAAGCACGTCATCAGGCATGTCAAGACTCTGCGTCAAGCAGTGACAGTTCTCTGGCGCCAAGAGACACACACCACTCACACAAAGATATTATGTCATAAAAACTTTAGTTTTTGTTATGAAGTGATCATGAGAAAAATAATTTCATCTCTTTCTACCTTTCTGTCTCTTGGGTCTTGAAGGGGCAGTTAAAAGTGTTGCTGTTTGTACATGTGTAGGATTTACGCAGAGAGAGTTGACATATTAGAAACAAAAAATTCGCTTTGATTTTTGAAACAAAAATGTTGTAATTTGAAGTATAAAAATAAATCTGTCTTTTTTTTAATAATATTTTTTTCGAATTCCGCTAAATAATCCGTTAACCGTCAAAATACTATTTGTTCCGTACCTTCATAGCCCTAATCCGCTAGATATGACGGGAAATCCGTTACATTGGCAACGCTGGGGCTAACTTCGGGCATCTGTTTTGTCTGGAGAATTTGTTTTGTTAGTTTTTTCTGGTATGGTAGGGCAAAGGGTATAAAACTCATGCGGCCTTGTTTCCAATAATTAATTTTCTTCAGTTGTGAATAACAGATCAGCGATGGATGATGAATGAATAATGAAACTCCTCTTTGGACTTCTTAATAAACGTACACAGATACTATCAGCTGTTTTGATCCTCGAGCATGTTCACGATCAGCTAATTGTTCATATAATATTCACCATTATTAAACACTAGTATTCAAAACAACACAAATTACAAGAAAACCAAACTACTAAAGTGACATTTCTTACTCCTGTCATACTGATGGAGTTTTTCTTTTAACTTTTGGCATCGCATTGCGCATTTTGCCAATTTCAAAAGTAGGGAAACAGTGGAAAGGATTAATAAATATTATTAAGAACAGGATCAGGAGACATGTAAAGTAATATATCTACATATATATTATTATTACTTTTCACCATGAAATTGTAGGTAAAAGTGGAGACAACACTAATAATACCTTTTTGATCCAAAAACCTACATAGCGTTGTCCTGCTCTCTAGAGACCCCCTTTTCTCTTTCTTAGTCCCTGGTGATTGATATCAGGTGCAAGAAAAATGTTTCTTATAATTAATATTTCAAAGTGGTTTATGAAAAGTCGTAAAGGACACGGTCTAAAATTGCATGGGAGGTAGTACTGAGAATTAATCAGATTCGAAATTTTGGCAGCATATAGGTTAAACTACTGTAGACAATCTGGTAAAAAATTACATTTTAAATATCTCCCGTTTTGTCTTAATTATTAATTGAAATTATTTAATTCTGGCAACACAGACGAATTGAATTAACACTATTTAACACTTGTCCCACCCCTATCGGCTGCCACTCAAGAATTATGTGAAAAAGTTATCGATTATTGTAATAATCGATTATATTTAAAAACACAATTTCAATCAACTTTAATTGATTCTAAAAATCAATTTCGTTTATTTTATATCCAAACCATTTTTTTTTATTTTGCATCATAATTTATGTTAAAAAGTGTTTCATTTCGTGGTGTAGGCATCAGAGGTCCATTTCTGCTAATAAGTTACCGCCGAATCGAAAAAAACCACTAAGCATTCTACTTACTTTACCTAATAAATACTTCTTAGAACTTTTTGAGTTTTTGTTAATTCTCTCGTTGAATTTTTTTACGTGTCCTGTACCTCCAGCGCTTGACTGAAGCAGTAGTTTTCTTCTTTTACAGTAGATTTTGAATGTAATTTTTCGTTAAAGTACTTAGGTGCAAAAAAAATTTTTTTTTGTGGAAAGTCGATTAATTCATAAAAAACATATTATCCTTAATCGATTTTTTCTAAGTAGAAATAATTTATTATTAATAAATAATTAGATTTTTACAAAAGTCATATCCCAAGTTAAATCAATTCCCTCAAACACGAGTATGATCATTATGTTACAGAAATACGTTTTTCTTTAAACATACGACTTTTGCTCACATAGACACCCAAACATTACTTTTGTAATTGTATGATTTTACTATTGTAATTTTTACTAAATACATTCGTATTTATATTGTAGTAACTTTTTCATCAGTCAGTTTCTTTTAATAAATACGTGCAGTTTCTTTGACTATTTGTCGTCGACAGAAATTAGTCTGCGCTGTACGCTGTAATGGTACGAGTCGACGACCCTGTCACGCTATGTGGTCGATCGAGTATCGTTCATCTATTAGCGCCCTAACTGTTTGTAAACATGTACGAGTGTTGACAAGTGCAACAAAGCAGTTGTCTTTTGGTGCTCTCTCAAATAGTCCATGGAGAAGTTTCAGTAAAACACATTTTTTTGAAACCTATTAAAAGAGGTATTTCATTGTTTATTTATCATTGATGCATCGACTTGCATTATTATTCGTCATGATCTAATTAAGAAAATAAACTACTCCGTATAAAGGCAGCTTAAAAATCACGCATCCAAGCCATAAAATCTTATTAAAAAACCTTTGCTGTCACTGTCAATGTCAGTGCGTGAAAATGTGAGAAACAGAGAAAGAATTGCCGAACCGAATTGTACGATACGATATCTGGTTGCTGTAGTTTAGTTTTACTATTGTATAAAATTACTTATAATATTTTATGTGGTAAAACAAAACAGTTAACATGGATTATAACTATGAACAATTAAGTGAAGTGGAAGCATTAGATTCTATCTATTATGGAGACATGCAGAGTACGTTGAGAACTTACCCATTAGAAATGAATATGTAGTCTGATGACCGCGCTGTATAACTATTTTTTTTATTACAGTTTTAGAAAGAGAGCCATTTCACAAATTTTCGATACCCATCAAATCAGAAGGATTTGATGACGGTGACGGTATGGCTTGTCAGTTAATTTTCACATACACAGTCAAATATCCTGATGAGCTACCTTTAATTGAAATAGAAAACGATGAGAAATTCGACGATGTTGTAGATAAAAATGAATTACTCTCACATTTGGAGGAACAGGTATTACTATTGTTTTTAGGTGCATTATCAATGTAATATAAGTCATACTGAACTATTACTCAGTTTCATGAGCTTTGTTATTAAAAGTAACCTACACTATTTTATATGATTTACAGGGCAAGGAAAATTTAGGAATGGTGATGGTGTTCACTCTTGTTTCGGCTGGACAAGAATGGCTTAATGAAAAATGGGACAAAGTAAAAAAAGAAAGAGAAGAAAGAATTCTTGCTAAGCTGAAAGCTGATGAAGAGGCTGAATTGGTTAGTCATATTTATTTAGTATATTTTATTAGTATGTTATTTTGTAATGTTTTTTTGTACTATTGTACATAAGTAAAGAATAAATATTTTGTTACAGAAAAGGTTTGAAGGTACAAGAGTGACTGTAGAGTCTTTTCTGGCTTGGAGAAAGCAGTTTGAAATAGATATGGGCATTCCTGCAAAAAGGGAAAGAGAAATGAAGGACAAAACTAAATTAACTGGAAAAGAATTATTCCTGAGGGACACAACACTAAATGAGTCTGATCTTAAATTCCTGGATGATGGTGAAGTATTTTATTTTACTAATAATTACATAAAATCCAAGCTATTAACAGTAAGAAATGCATTAATGGACAAGTTTTTATTTTAAATTTTTCAGGAGATGCAGTCAAAGTTGATGAATCTCTGTTTCAAGACCTGGATGACTTGGATATTTCTGATGAAGACGATGCAGACTATGTTCCTGGACAAAGTGGTAGTGAAAGTGATTAGCACAGGAAAACAAGCTACTCAAATGGGTGGCCATGACTGTTCAAAAGACATTGCCGTGTGCATATAATGTAGTCCGGTTTTGTTATGGATTGCCTGTTGAATTTAGTTAGTATTATAAGTTTTTGTCAGAAAAGAAATGCTGGAAGTGAAAGGTCTAGTAGCATCACTTTTGTAATACTTCTTAGTATGATTAATGCATTTGAAATAAAATACCTAAATTTACCATATACTTAGTGCGAAGCCACACAATGTGTTAATGGTGTGGAGCGGTGCCGCTACGTCATCCTACATACAAATACATACCATGTCAGACGACGCGTTAGGTCGCCGTGCAGCGTCGCACCGCAGCGCGCCGGACTTAGGACCTGAGAGACGAAGGGGGGAGGGGTAATGCGCCCGCAGCGCAACGCTGCTGTTGATCGCGGTGCGGTGCGGCACCTCACCACCCGTGTGGCACCCTATAACCCTCGAATTCATTACGATGCGTTGCCGCACCGCGGCGCACTACATCCTATGGCCTCACTCTAAGTCAATTAGTTAGCAGTTGGTTATATAGAAACTTAATCTGTAAATGGCTTGTTAAACTTGTTAGCCTCATTTCTTACTATTTTCTTTTGCATACATTCTAATCAAAATTAAAAGGAACTCGAATAATCCAAAAACTAGTTCCTTAGAAATACCTATAACACCTCATAAACATATAACTACTACCTAATGATGACACATATTGCACATGTTTATTCTTAATATTGTTGTATGTGTAAGTTATGTAGAAGAAATTAATGTGTAAATGAAGCCTTAATGTAGCTATTGTGTAGAGATATTTTTGCATCAAAGAAAATATGTAACCTGATTGTAGGCATGGAGATATTAAAGAATTAGTTCTTGTGGCCGTTTTCAGTTGATGGAATTTGTTTGGTGTCAAAGCAGGAATGTTAGTAAAGTGTTTATTAATTTAAATGAAAACAATAAAGTATAACCCGTACATGAGCATATGGTGGACAGGCACTGTGAGGTCTTTCAGTTGCCAGTGCACTAGAGCATAGCAGTTTGCCCTGCACTGTTGTGCACTGTTTACCCTGGCTCACGTACCCTACTTTTTTTCACTTATGACATTCTTGATGGCCAGAAATTTTATTTGTTATATGTAAGTGCAATTACTTATTCCATATTTTCTGATGCTATATTCAACATTGTCTTGTCAAATCTGTCATCTGAACACAGCCCAAATTCCATTATACATATTATCATTAATTAAAAATTAAAAAACAAGCAGCTGATTTGATAAAATTAACTATATTTTATTACTCACTTAACGCTCATAAATTCAATTACAAGAAATTGTGTATGAGTGAAACAATACACCAATAAACCGATTATTTTTATTGATTATCATCAGCTTACTTAACAACTATATAAACACCATGAGGTTACTATTTGCTGTTATTTCATTGAATATAAATTGAAATTAAACAAATCAGTTACCATAGAATAGTTTTTATTTACATTTTGTCACTAGAGGTATTTACAAGTACAAGTGGGATATTTAATAAAAAGCAATGAAACAACAAACTCCTTTTGATCCAATACTCACAGATACAATTGTGCTTTCGTTAAAAAATATAAGGAAATCTCTCCTCATTCTGGGAAACATTTAAAATGTAAGTATTGTATCAAACAGGGAGCTTACCAACAATAACAAAAAAACTTTGCGCAAACAAAACATAATAAACATCAACTAACTTCACATTATATCTTAGTGCATTTTGTGGCTAAATTAATACCACATCAATGCATGAGTATCAAAAAATATATTTACAAGTGCAGTCTTAAATCAAACAGTGAACTAAGATCTATAATTTAATTAACATGAGATATGTTATTATGAATTTTTAAAATAAGTTACATTAATATCAAATAATAATTACCCAATCTTTGATAGTGATTTTGAACATCAAAAGGGTATAAGTTAGGTAAAGGAAATAAATTTATAATGCCATAAATAAGTTACTCATTACATTTGTTATTACCAAATTGATATATGACGACGATTTTTTATTATTTAATATAAACACCCACAACAATTATAATGGCTATTTATTAGTGCTTATGTAAGCACAACAATGTTTAGACTTATTTTAATGGTAACTTCCTCTTATGAACATGATATAATAAAAATGACGGGATATATGATAATAATTAACCACGATGATAATTTAACGTAAAGATACTTTTTTACAATAATGACTACACTAGTCAAAACTTTGGTAATAAATAAGGTGGATCGCGTTGCAACGGCATTATGTATATAGCTAGCAGAAATGTGATGGCATATGTGTTACTAGATAAGCTGTTTATAACGTAAAGACATAAGATATCTTGAAACTTTTTAAGTATTTTATAATAAAATGAGTATTACTTGATACTTTGATTTTTTAATAAAACAAAAGGCTGGTTCGTATCCGGCCTGAACGATTTTTTTTTTTTTAAAGCTATGTTATTACCTATATTACAGTCAAAACCGATTATAACGACATCGCTTTAAACGACGGATCGTTTATTACGATTTAACGGCAAGGTCCCGGCCGAATTCGTAATATATTTAAAATTTTTGCATTTTGTAAATTCAGCTGGCTTATTCATCAAATTTGTTTTGTCAAAAGTTGAAAAAAGCTTTTGATTGACAATATAAGTATACAGGGTCACTTAAAATACTTTACCTTTTAGATTAGGGAAAATGAATTGTCTCAACAAAAGAATATATTTAAAAGTATTTAGGTAGTACTTATTAAATAAGTAGGATAACTCAGCTTTCATTGAAAAGTAAAGTGTTTTTTTTACCCATTAGTTAACTTACTTTCTAAATCAGCTGTTATTTTTTGTATCTTTTATATTTACGGATTAATGCCACCTAGCCACATTTAAGAATTACATCTGTTTAAATTTGTGTATCTGATTTCTATTTTACCACGTTTTTCTTATCTCACTTTTCTTATTTGTTTGTCTGTCCAGGCAAAATCTTGCAACTTAAATTTGAGGCACTTTCCGATAAGCTAGAAAGCTGAAACTTTCAGGATAGTTCAGAACCCGATGACAATGCACTCTAAAGCAACTTTCAACTTTCCAGATGCACTTTCAGGTCCACTTTCGGCAACTTTCACTTTTGTATGGGGCTTATCCGATTGTTGCGTAACACATGGTTACTTCGTTGAGTTAATAATTAAAAAGAATAAAATAATTATACTAGATTTAAAAAATCTAAAAATCCCACGTTTTTCAATGTCCTAAAAAGAATAAAATAATTTGAATTAAGACTGACATATTGGGACTAAGTATCGATTCTTATTTGCTCACATTATTTAAGCTTAGAAACCTCAACAATATGATCAAAGACTTAGGACTTAATTAAAGTTGGAAAAGATATCAGTAGGGTTAAAGAATATGGATTATTTCATATTAGGAATATCATGTTGGGACAATTCACTTTAGGACAATAAACATTAGGATATACAAAAGTCTGCCATGTTTATACCACGCGTCTGTATATTTGCTTCTTCTTGTTCTTCTTGTTCTTTGCCCTTTCCCACGTTAGGTGGGGTCGGCCCTCCTTATCCTTCGGCGCCAGGATAATCTATCCTGAGTTGTCGGGTCGGGTAATTGGGATTTCTTTATAAGATTGGCCATACTGGTCCACCAGGTTAAGGGCGGCCGTCCTCTTTTCTTCTTGCCTTCCGGGATTGAAAGTGCTTTGTGAACGACATGCTCGCTGTCTCTACGCATGACGTGGCCGTACCACCGTAGGCGTGTTTCGGTGAGTTTTTCAGAGATTGGGGTGACTTTGAAACTACCTCGGACATATTCATTTCGAATTTTGTCTAGTCTCGTCACTCCGCCCGACCATCTGAGCATTTTCATTTCGGCCACATGCAGCTTTTGAACATGTGTTTCCTTCACTGTCCAACATTCCGCCCCATATAGCATCGCTGGCCTTACTGCTGCCTTGTACACTTTCCCTTTAATGCGAATAGGCATGCGCGGATCGCAAAGAACCCCAGTGAGTGTGCGCCATTTTTGCCAAGCGACCCTTATTCTGTGGGATACATCTGCTTCGACATTTGCGTCACGCGTTATTAACGAACCAAGGTATCGGAATTGGTCTACTTTTAGTACCTGTGTGCCGTCCGAATAATATATGTTGGCGTCGCCTGCTATGTTACTGAATTTGCACTCGAGGTGTTCTGTTTTAGATCTACTTACTCGGAGGCCTGAGCCTTCCAAAGCAGTGATCCACTCATTTAGTGAGACTTGCAGATTTTCAGCTGATTCGGCTACCAGCGCGACGTCGTCGGCATACAAGAGATTCCAGGGTAGACCATGTTGAATTTTGCTTTGTAACAAAGTCCATAACTATATTAAACAGCCAGGGACTGAGTGCTGAGCCTTGATGAACTCCTACCTCTACCGCGAATTCTTCACTAAGACCGGCAGGACTTCTAACTTTAGTGCGGATGTTGCGGTACATATCTTGACCTAGGAGTACGTAGTCTTCAGGGATTAGTTGTTCTCGCATTGCTTGCCACACAAGTCTTCTTGGTACTCGGTCGAACGCTTTTTCGAGATCGATAAATGCGAAATGCAGGTCTACCTTGTTCACACGATGCTTTTCGATCAGTATCCTCACTGCCTGAATAGATACAGGTCTTTGCCAAAATTTGCTATTAAATTTAAATATTTTATGCCACATTAACGCGTCAAACAACAAAATGTTCATTAAAAGTTTCAAAAATTACGCTATCCTAAAAATAATATTTAATAATTTCTTTCCATTGTTTAGGCATGCAACAAGAAAATTTTCAACGTCAGCCTTATTTCAGCTCTACCCTGCTACCAAGAAGGTAACCTTCAATTGCTTAGAAACAACATTTTCATTTTGATAAAAGATAGATTCTTTTATATTTCTTGGGTTACCTGCTAATTAACAAGTCTTACATTGAACAGATATTTCTACGGAGGGAGAACTCTTACTGTACAATCTCTGTGAAGGATAACTTAGGTGTTATAGTGAATAGATACAGGTCTTTGCTAAAAATTATGCAGCTAAAATTAATACATATTATTTTTACATCATAATGGGTACTGGCTATATTAAGTGAAAATATTTAACGTTATGTACCTATTATATTGTTTTATATTTATTTATCATGGGTATAAGACACGATTTTATTAACGTGCTGTGGTCCCAATGGCACAAACGTTCCAGTTATATCTGCATTGAGACTGAATGAAATTAGTTAAAAGCTTGTGTAAAAAATATTTATGGATTTGCTGATACTTTGGAATTATGACGGTATTTTATAAAGCTTCGTCAATAAGCGCCGCCACGATTTATACACACAACAAATGCGTTTAGTAGCAACCGTGATACGCGAGAACAGACGTTCGATAAGAAATCTGTTTGTTATAAGAAGAGAAATAAAAATTGTGCAGTTCTTTTACCGTTAATGCGATAAATTAAGAAGAAAATAAATTAAGAAAGTTTTAAAGAAGAAAATTATTACTGCTGCTGCTTACATTAGAACCTATATTCGCTAACTCCGATGACTAGTGAAAATGACTAACATCACATTACGTTATTAAATATATATTGCTGTTTTTTATGAGGCTGCAACTAAGCGTTTTCTTGTGAAGTGTACTTTTTCACGTGTTGTATACTAATTACAGTATTATGACAATTTTCATTTAAAATACAATATAATAATAATATTTCTAACATTCACATCCATTAGCCTAACCCAAAGTAAGCACTGCACTGTAGGGCTTGTGTTATGTATACTAGGGTAACGGATAGACATACATATAAGGTAGCTACATATATATGTAATATTTATAGAGATACTAGCTGATCCGACCACGCGTTTCTGTGTTGTAAATTAAAATGATACTTATATGTCGTAAGTTGAAATAAATCAAGCTAAATGAACAAAAACACATCAAAATCGGTTAAGTAGTTGTTATGTCAAATTATGTATATACATTGCATATGTTCGAATACAGTATTTATATGTTTTTTTCAGCAACTTTATAGTTGTTGTTGAGTTGGACCTCAACACGAGACTGTTAATCTATATAAGAATCTACACTATGTGTTTGAGGTAGGTTGCGGGAGGTAAAAAAATGCACAGCAAATGAGGATCAACAATACCTAAATTCTTTTCTCAGAAGAACATCTGTAAGGTATTTTTCACATGTGATATGTGAAACGATATAAGTTAGCGTAAAACCTCATAGATATCTATTGAAAAAATTTATTACAATTACTTATTTTCTCTTTTTAAAAGTTTTTTTGTTGCATCAAGTTGTATGTATAAAGAGTTTCGTTGCGGAACATCTTTCGTCATATGACCAGTGCTATGGCGAAGAACTAGTAATTAAATTTTCAATACAATCCAACTTAGAATCAATTTTCACAGTCAATGTCACAGTTATTTAATAAAATTGATGGTGCATTTATGTTATAACGAATAATACAAAAATATTTTCTACTATTATTCAAACATCATATTACAAACCCGGCTATGCTAAAAATGCAACGCAGGCATGTTACCAATGGCGAAGTGGTAAAAGTCATTAGCGAATTATAATGCTTCCTACTTGAGCCGCTGTGTGACGTTGGCAAGAGCCACTGCGAAAGCTTGCAGGGCTGAGAAGGGATATTGGAAGTCCAAAGTGTAAGCGTTGCCGTCAATGCGACCGAACTGCATCACCTGTGGGATAAAAGTTATTCATAAATAATTCATTTTTTGGCTATCATGGCGCTTCATAATCAAAATATGCCTTTAATAATAATAAATTAGGCTTTATTGCACACACATATAGGATAGGTAATACAGTAAAAGACAATAACAATAAAGAAAAGTTTATGAATAAGCAACCTTATTGGACTTCCAAGCCACTTTAGGTTAAAGGAGTAAAAAAGGGATACAATAGAGAACAGACCAGTAGGTCCTTTGTAAGGACAAGCATTAAGTAGTAACACTAGCACTAATTTTATCAATTGCATAATTGCCGTTCTTATGAAAAGTGCAATAAGTAGTTTCAGCTACTTTCGAAAAAATTGCGACTTAAGATTTAATTTTTGTTTTTTTTTATGTATCATCGTAACTATAATAACTATTGGCTTGAAACTTTTACTATACGACTATAAAATGAAGCGGAATTTTATGTAGTATATAATGTTTGTACATACATTTGTACGTAGGTCAATTTGCCCAAAAACTCGACTTATTGCACTTATCGTAAGGACGGCGGATATGAACTAGTTAGTGGTGGCTAAAATAACGTATCCTTTACAAACGTTACTATACCTACGTTATAAGTGCTATAAAGTGATATAAGAATGAGATAGCTATATTAGTTAAACGCGTTGCGTGCGATTATTGCGCAAAATAATGAATGGGCCATATGAAAGAGCTTCATGATTTATTGGTTATCACTTATCAATAAGCTTTAACGTCAGACTTAGTCGTTGCGTGGGATATTGCGTTACATCTAGCGGAATTAGCCGTAGGAATAGAATAGAATAGCATAGTAGAGATGAGAGGAATGGACGCGACAGGATTGGACAATAAAAATAGAAAAGTGATAAGAGAAGAGAGGAGGTGAGAGGAAAGGGGAGAAGAATCTTTATTTGCTTTCGAATAAGATATAGTATAACAATAGCATGTAAAAATGTCATAAGTAACTACAATAAGAAGAGAAACAGGAATAAAAAGCAATAAAGTAAATAGTTTCCAATAGATGGAAATATAGCGTTGTCATGCACAAGAATGTATCGTTGAGGTTAGAGCTATATTATAGCTCTTAAAAAAATATTAATGAGATGTAATAAAATGTAAAGGCCTTATAGCTTTTACTTTTGTTGAGGTTAGAGCTGTATTATAGCTCCTAAAAATCCTCAAAAATTAAGCTTAAAATAGAACATTAACTGTAGAGGTAAACCGCAAAGACACATCAGATGAGTGAAAAAAAGATTATTGCTAGAATGCATCTTTGAATATCGAAATTTAATTTAGACTTACACACCGATAAGTGTGTTTAGGTACCTGCTTCCCATGGTATTCGATTTGGAAATTCTTGGCAGACTCTTGCGTTACTCGGCCGCCGAAATCAAGCTGATACACCTGGCTGTTCTCATTCCACATAGGTGCTTTGTTGTGCATCACCAGCTGCCGCCTTCCGCCGCCCCCTGCCCCTCCCCCTCGCTCGCTGCCCGCAGCGCTGGCGCCCCCTGCACCGCCCCCACCCGCTACTGGACCCGCTCGCTTTAGCTAGTGGAAAAACAATAATTACGAGTCGGTTTGTACTGCTGCTGCGAATATTTGGAGTTTGATGTGTCTGAGGCTTTTAATTATCCATTAGTGTAGAAGTTAACTATCCATAGATTCTTGTTTAAACTACTACATACATGGGCTTGCGTGGCGCGTTATATTCATTATTTCAATTTTCAATTGTTTGTATCTATTAGGCAATCAGTGAAGACATTAATGTCTTTTCCTGCTCTCAAGAAGTCCACGGGGAGGTTTCAGAAAAGAAATTATTCAAGAACTGGAAATTATACTTAGGTACTTGACACTGGTTAAATACACAAATCCTGCTAGCCACAAATAAAGAAAAAAGGAAAAAAAGACACTATGGTCTTATTTGTCGATGGGGATATTCTGTTTGTCCGTACCTTATTCCTAAGTTGAGCTTTTTGGAAGCTTTCCAAATCTCTGTAGTTTTTGCTGTTCACCTCGCTGTAACCTAATCCACCATTCGAGTACTCGTCGTCGGAGCTTTCGGACGGTTTCTTGTTTCTTCTTCGATTCAAAAGAGGAGAATTTAACAATTGTCTGAAATAAAATAAGCGGTGATTAAGAATTGCATTTTTGTTCGGATTTGTTCGATTATCCTACGACGTTTAATTACGTTGACACTATTCATGTTAAATATTTTGTATTTTCGTAGCTCGGTGCTACAATACGTGACAGAGACATGAAGCAGCAAAATGCTACAAATATTAACCAGATCTTTTAATGCAATACGACAATATATATGACTTGGCATCCGCATATTGTTTGTTTCCATCGATCTTGATCTTGAACAATACTCTAGCGCAGATCCTACGTCTCGGGAATATCCAAACAGTTCAGTGTTTGGAGTAGATTAAGATTTAGCTACTCTTGTTTACCTCGTCCTGAATATAATATTAATATTAATTTGACACACCATTAATAATTCATATAAAAGTACTTACTCATTGAATTACTCACGTAGTAACAGGACAATATGAATAGTTACTACACATTTTAGTACAGCATTAAAAAAAGAATGGGAATTTTCATAATACAGCTCAAAAATAATAGGGGTTAAAGTATGAAATTGCCGTTTTATTGCAATAGGTTCTTTGAATTGACATAGAATCTTCATGGTTTGAGGTTTTCGAATGAAACTTTTTTTAAATGGTTTCTATGATGTTCTTTTTTTAAAAAATGTAAAACATTTGAATATCGACTTTCAATTGTTTTTGTTATTCAATTTAGACAAGAAAGATGGATACTGCGAAAATTCGAGTTATTTTTGAATACGAGTTCCGACGCGGAACTAACGCGGCAGAAACAGCCCGCAATATCAATGCTGCGTTTGGAGAGGGGTCTACTAATGAACGCACCGTGCGATTTTGGTTTAAACGCTTTCGTGATGGAAATTTCGACTTAAAGAACGAGCCACGAGGAAGACCGCCCACACAGGTAAATAACGATGAATTAAGAGAGATAGTGGAAGCCGATCCTAGTCAAAGTACCCAGGAATTAGCGGCATGGTTTAACGTTACCTTACCCACAATATTGACTCACTTGCGTCAAATCATTAAAATAAAAAAATACGAAAAATGGGTGCCTCATGATTTGACTGATCTGCAGAAAGAAACGCGTGTTGAAACTTGTGTTGCCTTGTTGAACCGGTACAGAAATGAAGGAATATTGGATCGAATTGTAACATGTGATGAAAAGTGGATTCTTTATGATAACCGGAAAAGAAAAATGCAATGGCTGACCCCAGGTCAAATGCCACAACAGTGTCCTAAAGCAAAACTTACCAATAAAAAGGTAATGGTAACTGTTTGGTGGTCTCAGCATGGTGTTATTCACTATAGTTTTCTCCGATCTGGTCAAGCAATAACGGCAGATGTCTATTGTGCCGAACTCCGAACCATGTTGACAAAACTAGCAGTAAAACAGCCCCGACTCATGAATCGATCTTCACCATTATTGCTCCACGACAACGCGAGACCTCACACAGCACGAGAAACCATTTTGACCCTTCAGGAACTGCAGTTAGAAACCATTCGTCATCCTCCGTATTCACCAGACCTTGCTCCAACGGACTACCATTTTTTTCGTGATTTGGACAATTATCTACGTGACAAGAAGTTTTCTTCCCAGGAGGCAGTACAAAATGCTTTCACACAGTTTGTGCAGTCTAGATCGTCGGAATTCTATCGCAAAGGCATTAATGACCTTCCCATTAGATGGCAGCAATGTATAGATAATAATGGCAACTATTTTGATTAAATAAATTTGTTAAAAATTTAAAAAATAAACAATATAGATTTTCAGTACAAATCGGCAATTTCATACTTTAACCCCTAATACTTAAGTCGGTACAGTAAGGACAATTTCTATTCTTGAAAGCAGGGAACCTCGTTATGTTGCCTTAGATTCGCTTTATCCCGTCATTGCGGATTCCAGGACTTGAGAACGCTGAATTATGCTTTTTAAAGCAAAATATTATTGCAGTGCTATATAAATCTTAACTCGCTAAGTTAGGTGTTCAGTATTAAGGAAATAAAGGCGAGTATAAAAAAGAGTTAATAGTTTTTGTTCTTTTGGTAAAAACCTTTTTTAAGCAAAAGCATAATTATCCGCTTTCTTTGTGAGAGGTCGAAATTTTTTTAGATTATCCGTAAACTTGAAATATCGTTTATTAACACGAGAAAGACATTTGGCTCAAAAATAAAACCCTGCGGAACTCCCGATAAGGCGAAGCTATGTCGCATTTTCAATCTCTTTACAACTATTAGCAGCAGATGCGCTAGATTGGTATAAAAGGAATTACAGCAGCAAGGGTCGGTGAATACCGTAGTATTCTAACATTAAAAAACATATGTTGTGGTCGACCTTATCAAATCCACTGCCGAAATCTCTTTAAATATTCAAAACCTTTGTTGCAAGCACATACGCATATACCTACCTGAAGTTTATTCAGGTCATGTTGCAAATGACGTATATAAAGTAAGCAAGTAAGCAGTTTAATTGTGTTATAAGTGTATTTCACTTAATAAATTGATCTCAAGGTGTAAGGATATTTCTGTCTACCACCCGCTCCCCAAATTATCTCACCTTAGTCATTTGACTTTGAGTTTATAATAAGATAAGTTACTGTACATTTACTAAATCTATGCTTATTAATTTTTTTAAAATGATAACTTTGAATTGGTCTAACAATTTCTTAAATAAATTTGATAATGAGATATTGAGTTAAAATCGAGGCGATAAGTCTCAGTATAGAGAAGTAAGAATAGATTTAGTAATTATATTAATTGGAGGACGCTACTTAAAATAATGGTGGAATGCCGTCGTGGCGTGCTCCTTTACTTACAGTGTTTTTTAATAAGAAATAAGTGATCATACGTACCTATTGTCGAATTTGATTTTACTCAGAGAAAAAAATGTTGATAATATTAGGTTTCGATTGACAAAATCATCGTGTTCGAAAACTAGTTTGAGACTGTAAACTGATGGAGTGTGTCGCAAAACATCACAGTTTCCTGTTTAACAATTCAACACTTGAGGCTGCTAGATTCACTATTGAGATGTAGTTCATTAGTAATGTCAGATTTACTCCTACGGAGACTTTTAACATACTTCCAACGTTTTGATTACGCAACATATTTGCTTTCAATCAGAGCAAACCGTGTGATGACACGTGATTAACAACAAAGTAGGTACATAATTTGTAGTACTAGGTCTATGTGTAATACCGACCTAATGGGTGAGGCGGAAGAGTACCGATGGCGCCTCGGAGCGGGCGTGGGCGTGGCAGGAGCGGGCGCGGGCGAGGGCCGTGCACGGCCGCAGCGCGGCGAGGCGGGCGCAGAGCTCACCTCGCGCGCCTCGCTGCCTCCCGCCGCGCCCGTGCCCGTAGCCGTGCCCCCTCCCGCCCCCGCCTCCCGAGCCACCCGCGTCTTCCGTCCCGCCCGCGACGCCAGCAGCCGCAGGGCCAACTGTTCCAGCGAACCTGTGACGCCATACATACCCGCATTTATCCTCTATCCAATGATCAAAACATAACATCCAATCCAGTCATATTCGGGGGGGCAGCTATTGTATCCATAGTTTTGATAGTCTTTGATTCTATTAGAAGCGAGTACTGTATTTATATTTTCTAATGTGGTGAAATATTACGAGATCTGACCAAAGGTACTGTGCTGCGTCATACTAACGTTTTATCAGTTTAAGCTGTCATAAGAGTGCCCGCTTGTGCCGGCCTAAACTACTATGTTGCTTAGAAATTGGGGGCTCATTCTGGGATATCACGCTAGAAACGTTGCTCTAATCTCAATCAAAGCAGAAAAGAAGGAAACCTTAATTGGCGATAGTCGGAGATACGAAGCGGAGGAAGTCTCATGCTCGAGGGGCGTGCGGCGTAAAAGAAGGTACGCACTAGGTTAACGCTCACAAGCATAAAGACACTCGTCGGAGGTTTCCTGAGAAGTCTGGCGTTGCTTGTCAGACTTCGGTTGCGCCGCCGAAGCGTGCAGAGGTGAGTGCGAAGCATCTACTTATCGTACTAACTATAATACTTGCTGTAGTCGGAGTCAGAATCTGTAGCGACGGGGCGGGAGACGGGCACCGGTGTGGGAGGCGGCGGCGGCGTTCGGCGGCATTTGGTGCAAACCCCTCGCACCAGCGTCGTGGTCGCCCGTTCCGGCACTCCGGTCCGGCATACGCCGCAAACGGTCACCCGCTCGTCACTGCTGGTAGCGCCATCGTCGTCGCCGGTACTGTCACAACGCGATGCTCCTACAAGTGCTTCGTTTTCCCGCGGCCGCTTGTCAGCGGTGATGGACAGTTCGCTCGAGTCGAGACTGCGCGACTTGCCACACCGCAACAGCGGTGGAGCAGGACGCGCATCGGGGGCACGTGGGGTACGTCGAGGGCGGCGCCGTTTGTCGCTGACGAGCACGAGACGGCGCGGCGGCTCTCGCAACGTGGCAAGGCTCACGCGCGCGTGCAACGCCGCGGGGTCCACGAGGTCGAGGTACCCGACACTACAGCTCCGCGTCATAGTGTCGTAGAGAGGGACGGTCGCGCAAACAGGGCTGATCGGTACGACGGTAGTAGTTCGCTGCACGCGGCCGCGGTCGCCGGGACACGCTCCGCCGTCCCCGGGCGTCTCTTCGTCTATGTATTTAAGATCTTCCTTCTGCAGCCCTCGCAATGTATCCGCGCGACGTGCCATTGCGTCCGGGTGCACTTCATGTTCGTAGCCTTTGTTGCAAAGCGATTTTAAAATTCGCGCGTTCACGTCGAAAGCATCGCCGCGGCCACAAATGTTTTTCCTAAGCTTCGAGAGGCAGTTGTCGGCAACGTGAGCGTCGCACTTCTTGATGGTGACCTGGCGGCTTGGTTCGAGGGTAAGGTTGAGGCCGTACGTTTGCTGCTCGCCGCTACCCTTGAGTGCGAGATTATCGCCGCGGACAGTATAATCAGCACGGGCAGCACAGAAGTCGCCACGGCCGCCGCATGTAACGGTTTGTGGCGAAGGTCGCTCGAATATTATGTCGGTTGGCGCAACCGCGTTTTTTGGCGACTGCAGCGTGGGTACAGAGCCTTCACAGCGGAGCGGGGAGATGGCGTGGCGACTGGATACACCAGTCGAACTGCTCACGCGTCGTTCTGCTGCCGCTTGCCGAACGCTCGTTGCACAACTGTACACGCTCTCGGAGACATTGTTCATCGAATCATTGGCTATCGTGTCTATGTAAGGGAACTCCTCGTAAGACTCGGCTCGAGCTAACGACGCTCCATTCGTATTATTGTTATTAGAGTTATACGAGTCGGACTGGTTGATGTTGTTGGAATTGTTGATTCTTTCGCAGAGCGTCAGCTTTCTTCGCGTGTTATTGTTGTTGTGGGAAGGGGAATTGGAGTCGTCGGTTTGAAAAACTTCCTCCTCGTCTTCGGAGAATATGTTAGGGTTGAAAGTAGGATCGGGGCCGACCGGATAATCATCGCGGAGTTCCGTGATCATAAGCGTCATCTGCCGCGGCTGGAGATGAAGCAGCGAGGTCTTGTACGTCACTTGCCCCAAGTTCGCCGGCACATTTTTGGCGAGACCATGCATTTTGAATTTGGTACCCCAGATATTTGATGTCACTTCTACTAATCGAACATCCTGAAATATAAAAGACGGTAATATATTTCGACTTTAAAATTAAATTTGTGTGCATATATGTTTAAAATTTCGAAAAAGTATAAATATAAATCCAATACCTCAGGCAAAGAGTCAATGTAGGCGAGTTCGTCGGGCGCATCGTCCTTGTCACTGCTGCTCCTCACCTTGCGTCGGTCGCGCGCACGCCTCCGCCTCTGCAACCGTGGCGACCCGGAGCAACCTAACACTTGGCTATGTCAATAACTGGAGACCAGGGCCACATTTCTGCTAATGTCAACGTTATAGTTGAGTCTCAAAAGTGTATCAATGGAATAGTTTTTTAACACATACTTAGTTTCTAAAACAGAAAACAACACATGTGTTTGCTTCTTTATTTGGTATCGTTTATACATGCATTTGTTATCTTGCATCTGTGTCAATATATATATGGTTATATGCAAAAAAATATTAGAAACGAAAATGAAAATTAACATCTCTTAATTTAAACATGACACATTTAAGTAAAACTACTTTTTACGAAAACTTGCACATACTTTATACATATATGATTGCCAGTCATTCTATGATCACGTCAAGATTAAATATAAAGTATGCGGAATGCAAACGTATCCGTTAAAAAGTAAGTTTATTTATTTTTTTATTTTATACATTTTAAATGGATGCCACAAATATCTTCGATAAGACATAGAGTCGAGGTAAACAGTAAATATGAAATCATGAAACAGACTTGGGCGCCTCGAAATGTGTAATTATTTATCGAATCTAGTTTTTTAAATTATATTGGTCGGTACTTCAATACTTAGCTAGGGTACCTCTCTCGCTCGGTGCTGTGATATTAGGGTGTTGGGTACCTTCTTCCCGGTCGGTGTCGGATGAGGAGGAGTGGGGCCGCGGGGGGCGGGGCGGTCGCGCGCGCGGAGATGCGCGCCCGGCGCTGCTGCTGCCGCTGCCGCTGCTGCTGCTATTGCTGTTGCTGCTGCTGTTGCTGCTCGCGCGAACTGCCATCGTCACTGTAGCGGCACCCTCTGTGGCATACGTTGGTTTTTATTTATTTTATTTTATTTGTCACACAAAACAGATTTACAGCAATATCATTTTACACATTATAAGAAACAAAACAACATGGTAGGCTGCAACTCCAAACATATGTGCGAACAGCATGTTTAAACATATCGTACATTTATATTATACAATAATAATTATAAAAACTAGAATTAAAATAAAAAAATTATAAAACAAAAATTACATTAAATTTTAATTGATTAAATGAAAAATAAAATAAAATAAAATGAAAGAAACACAATATATTACTTTTGATTGGATAAAATTGGAAAGGACATCAAATTAATACTTAATTAATTGTTAGAAAAATAACAAGGTTTAACAATAAAAAAAAGGAAAGACTAGGCATAAGTAAATAAGTTAATGCAAATAAATATTGCATATTAAAATGGTCAATCGTAAAGCCGTTTTCCATTTGGTAAGTGAAGAAGAACCGAACTGACAGTCTGTTGAAGGCATTATCGCAATATGAGCCCATACGCAATTCCTTTAATGTCAGGGTTTAAAGTATCGTATCGTTGAAATAAATAAATTTATTTACTTTTTTGTAAATTGTTGGGAATCATTCTGAAAAGGCAGGGACGATACCTTATTTATATCTCTCTCAAGTATCAATGTCAGTTTAGTGCAAAATTTATAACATAAATAAAAATTAAATAGTGACAATTCAGCCATGACGACACTTTTCCTCAGCAATATGACAGATGATAACTCTCCTGTATTTCATTTTGTATTTATTTTATTGTAATTGTTTAAATTTTCGATTTGCAAGTACGTAATAGTATGCATAAAAAGTAGAGATACAAAAGTATGAAACCTTCAGCTTGCGGGTCGAAAATGACGAACTCTGGGCGGATCTTGCTAGTTCGCCGGCCCTTTAGTAGTGGCACGAGTCCTCCAAGGTGTTCCAGGTATAGTGTATAAGCTCCGGTCTCTTCGTCATCGTGCCGCAACATGGTGCAATGCAGGCGACCTCCGGCCGGCGGCGGCCGCGACACGAAACGACGAAGTTCGTTTGTCTCCGGGACGTTGCACTGTGAATGTGATAATATGACATGATTACTCGGGAATAGTCGTGAGTACACCGTGTGGTGTCCAGCAGAGTAGAATAGCACCAGCCCTCATATTAAAAAGTGTAATGAAAAATACTATAATACAACTCCTTGAATCACAAAATGGGGAACAGCATTTTCCGAATATAATCAATATTTTTTTTACTTCTATCTCCAATTTATCGGAAGAAGCCAAGATAACAACTGTGTATCGTGGTTAAGCTCAAAATCGGTTGTGCAAGATCGACCAGAGCTTCTGCGACAACCCTTTTTAATTGTCCCATAAATGGACTACTGGAAATGGTATATCCAGGGATTCATGGATTGCAACCTCGAGCCATATTATTTTAATTATTTGTCTATTATTCTCTTAGATTAGACTACAAATAGAAACACTTTGACATCGGTGATACGATTTTAAATATAATTCAATATTCTAATAGCTTGCCGTTACCTATAGGCAGTAATACCCATAGTAAATTTAATAAATGACATAAAACGCGCAAAAATATTTTCTCTTATATTGGGTGACGCTTAGGTATTAAGAATAAGTATTATCGAAAAGTCTTGATAATAACATTAAAAACAAAAGATATATAATCATCATGTACATTTGTTTATACTTCTCAGGGTTCTTTAGGAAATCGTAATCTCAGTTGTACCGTTACGAGATAAATATAGTGGGACTACTGTGAGTACTTAGGTATACAGCAAATGAAGTAGCGACGACACACGGAGCGCTTGCAGCAGCTTGCGTAGCGCTTGGCACGGGTTGCATGCTCACTAATAATGGGAGCGGCATAGAAGTCATGGCTCTGCGCGAACGTTGCAACTTTAGTGACGCTATACTTATAAAGTACGTTACCTATTTCAATTGTGTACGTCGGGGCAAAGGAGAAGGGTCAATAAGGCGGGTTTTCGACCCCTTTCATTTTTGACCTAAAAATTATCTACTATATGGACTAACAAATCGAGTCCACCCCAAACGGAACCATCCCCAACCCCCTCCCAAAAGAAGCAGAATAATCATATAGGACTTAATACATAAAAAAAAATTTTTTAGCTCAAAACTAATACAACGTTTCAAAACTCTGTACTCTAAGTAGCTCCGCAAAACGTAAGTGGTTCCGTTTGGGGTGGAATCGAGTTAATTGTTAGTCCATAAAGTAGATAAAAAAATATTTTTTGGATTTTTAGGTCAAAAATAAAAGGGGCCGAAATCCCGCCTTATTGACCCTCCTCCTTTGGAGCCTCTTGCGGCAACTTGTCGTGAGAAATGTTCGCTTATAGAAAATGTACAAATTGCCACGTCAAGTAAAGCTGCTTCGTCTGCTCAGCGGCTACAGGCTGACCCGTATGGTGTGAGCGAAGAGGCTGTGCAGGGCAGGCTGAAGGCGCGGCGGCAGCGGTAGACGAGCGGCCAGGCGAGGATGGCGAAGCGCCTGAGCGGCGCGCACACGTGCCAGCAGCTGCAGAGGCGCCACCACGCGCCACACGCGCGCTGTGCACACCACGCCACCCACACCCACGAACAGACGTCTCGCCGCGTGGCCCCACGTCAGCCCCGTCACCAGGGCCTGATGATTAATACATCCAGTTTTTTTAAACAATATATGAAAATGAAATAGGTATATAATGAAGCCTCGAGTACTTGAGAAAACTTTCACTTTAAGCGGCTCAGTAGCTCGTCAGTAGCACTGTTATCGCAAATGCTTTTACATTATGACTGTGTCAGCGTTATAAGTCACGAAGCGACTACTCATTGCTGTCACAGCCCCTCTGTTAATTTAATAATGAGGCGATAAACGCAATTAGAATCCATATCAGCCTTTTACCTAGTCAGCTGAGTACCTATTTACAGTTTATATAAATTATTCGAAATGAATTCGAAAGCAATTTTTGGAAAATATATAACAAGTCCATAGTGAGACACTTACCTGATTATACGGTATAGGAACGGTGTAAATAAGAACTCCAGCGTCCGAGTAGAACTTGACGACGTTTTTGTACGGTGGCGAATCCGACGGCTCGCCCGCTTCTGAAACCGAAAACTTAGGTTTAAAATGTTCTTCACCGAAACTTAGGTAACTCGGTGTTAAAACTAACAAGTAACTAAATCTCTTAAACTTTGTATGCGAGAAATTTAAATTAGAAACATTTCAAGATAAATTCGCTTTCCGGTCCCGGTCTGAATAATTTGTTGATTACGAATTTTCCTAGCAGGTGGAGGACAAATTCAGATGATTTGTCCACTTTTATTTAGAGCTGTAACAAACCGTATGTATTCGTTACTGAGTAACGGGTGCGCCATCTAGTACCGAGTAACGAAACGTTACACACGAATGCATTTCGTTACTCGCATGTTTCGTATTCAAGGGCGGATCCAGGGGGAGGGTCATGGGGGTCATGACCCCCCCCCTGGGCTGGGGCCAGGACCTAGGTAGACCACTAATTAAAATTGTTAAACAATGTTTTTATATATTTTTTGTCACAAGATATATTGAATGTAAGCACCTTCAATATTTATTTAATTTAATATAATACTTTGTATGATGGCGAATGAATTATTCGGAAACGAACGAATTTAAAATTTTAATTTTACCGCCCCACCTTTCATCTTCGTGTGACACTTACGCGCGCTGTGTTTCGACCTTAGACTATGGATAGCGAAGGACATGAAATACTGCGAAAAATTTGTGTTGGTGCTCTAAGAAAGCGGCAAAAACTAGGGACACCGCATCGAAAATTCCACACTTATTATGGATTTTTATACAATTCCACCACACAACGAATAAAATTGCACTACAATCCACTACTAACGTTTATCTATGAGAAACAACCGGAAAAAATAGATTTTTCTAATTTCGGGGATGACATTTTTTTACTTTTTTGGCATTACTACTAACAAAAATAACTTCACTAATATCTACTACTAATCAAAATCTTTCGATACAAAAAAAAAACAAATTTTCCAAATAGTACAGTCAATCTGCAATTTTTGCTCCGAAAAATGACAAACCGGGATTCGACGACGCGAATCGTTTGGGGGGCAAGTAATAAACTTAATGTCAGATTTCCGAAGTCCTCCCTCCTGCTGTTTTTGAGAAATCCAAAAAAAAAATTTAAATGCATTTATCTCAGCAAGTATAAGTGCTAGCGAACCGTTTTTTTTAAATTAAAGAGGACACTGAGGACTACATTCTCTTTCATTGAAGTGAAGTCATCCGACTTGAAATGCAAAAGCTAGGTGGCGCTAAAGTTTCAAAAAAGTGTTTTTTTGCTATTTTCATTATGAAATAACATTTTTTTTGCAATAATGTTAATGAGAAAGTTGTTTATTAGCTACAACTTTTGTTTAAAACTTTTTTTCATAAAACTTACCGTTTCCGAGCTGAAGCTTGTCGAAGTGTACATTATGTGCCTTGGTATAGTGTGTTTGTCACAAAATTCCTTGGATAGATCAATAAATTGTTATGTTTACTTAATTTTTATTTTTTTAATTTTAAAACTTTGTTTAACAATAGTTTTTTTTTCAAATAACAATAAAGCTATTTTAGTATAGCTTATTGTAAGCGGTTTCACATATAATGTAGTAGTTACAGTATATATGTATAAGATCAAAATTTCTTTTTGCAAAAATCAAAAATTTATAATCAAATTTTCAATTAGCTTTAACTATATAGTTATAAATTATATAGTTTGAAAACGGTGAGTTTTATGAAAAAAAGTTTTAAACAAAAGTTGTAGCTAATTTTGTAACAAACAACTTTCTCATTAACATTATTGCAAAAAAATTGTTATTTCATAATGAAAATAGCAAAAATACACTTTTTTGAAACTTTAGCGCCACCTAGCTTTTGCATTTTAAGTCGGTGGACGTCACATCAATGAAAGAAAATGTAGTCCTCAGTGTCCTCTTTAATTTAAAAAACGGGTCGCTAGCACTTATACTTGCTGAGATAAATGCATTTAATTTATTTGGATTTTCTCAAAAACAGCAGGAGGGAGGACTTCGGAAATCTGACATTAAGTTTATTACTTGCCCCCCTAACGATTCGCGTCGTGAAATCCCGGTTTGTCATTTTTCGGAGAGTTCGATTTTTTTTCTTACATATTGACTGTACTAAAAGTCGGGTGCCAAGTTCACACAGGTTTAAAATTCTAATATAAGGAATAGTGTTCTTAAAAATTTAGGTAGGTAGGTAGGTACAGTACTTACATACATTAATAGAATACCTACTTTTTACCTGTATCAATTATTATCAAAATTTAATTATTACTTCTTGTGACTTGACCACGACTATTTGACCCCCCCCTGTCGCCAAAGCTGGATCCGCCCTTGTTCGTATTATGAGTACCTATATTATTTCAGTTTACACAAGTACCGTTGATGCGTATCGTTAAATTTTGCTGATCGTATGTTTAACGTATGCGCGCGCTTTTTCAGTGAATTTATAAACGTACGTTACAAAGAACGATGTTTGTTTATTAAGTATAGTATAATTTGGAAATTCGTAGTCAAAGTTCTTTACTGTTTATTAAAGGTATTGTGTGTGTATACAAAGTTTGAGATTGTAACAAAAACAAGGTAGGAAAGTATTTTTTACAAATTAGAAATATGTGTTTTTTTATTATCGCGTATTTTCACGGTTTTTTTGTTCTTTAACATAAAAGAGATGTGTCTAAATGAGCTCTAATGAGATTTAATTGTTTCTTAGTTAACAAAAGCTGTTAATTACCAAAAGTCTGGTTCAAAATACAGAAAAATGAAAAAAAATATCTGAAATAGCTTGGTATGTAATGTATATGTATGTTTTCTACAAATCACGAATGTTGTGACGCCGCGACGTCATACTGTACGCGTACGCAGTACGTTTTCTAATATACATAACATAGCATGTTATAAGGTAACTGAAGTAACGAGTAACGATACGATAGTAACGAGTACTTATTGTCATAGTAATGAATACATACGGGTACGCTTTTTTCCGTTACTTTTACAGCTCTACTTTTATTGTTTTTATTTATACTAACATAAATTTAAGCAATTCAAATTAATTGTTACGCCGAGGGGCTGTAAAGTATCGCGCGCTATCGTTAATTTATAAAAACCTAAAAAAGTAACGGAGTAAATAGTAGGTGTAAAAAAAGTAGTAACTACACGACAATGATAGCGAGCAGGCGCGTTGCAGCGAGTGAGCGAGTAAATTATTCAAATAATTAAATCTGAATAAATGAATCGGTTTATTTGACTATCCAAAACCCACAGCTATTAACATTATTAACAATTGTAATAACACATTTATTGAAATGGTGTGGCCATCTAACGTTGGCACGTATGATGCACAATTTCAATATGTCGATTTGAAGCGTTTCTTTATTCACAGAAACCGCAAAGAAACAAATTCCTATACAAAGCTTTTACGATATATTCTTTCTTTACCATTTTGCAAGGTTCCCATAAAAGAAACCATAGGCAATAGACCATTCGTCACGGACACCGGGGACCGAAGCTATGGCCCGTAAAACTTTCATAGTAGTCATAAATTTCGTAGCGAATTGAAAGACGCCCTGCTTAATATATCTTATCAAACAGAACAACCATTTTTCAAATTTACATGAGTAGAGAAGCATTCCTACCGTCCTATAAAAAGGTTTTTGTTATCGCCTATTCAGAAAAGCCTTTCAGTAACGCAATAAATAGTTAGAGGTGAATAAAAAATTCATGCAGCATGTATTGAATTGCTTTACTGAATAGATGTTCCGAGAATGATCTGATTTTCCGTGATATCCGCGTAAAAGGATTAGTAGAGGAAAAGTAGACGAATTTTGCTACTGAAAGACGACATTAACTCTGAGGTCGAGTAGTCCTTAGAAAATGAATAACACTAGCTATTTTTCGTATATTTATTATAATATTTTATTCTGTATATCGACTGTAACTATAAATAAACTGATGCCTAAAACATCGTTATGTATCAAACTATTTTTACGTGAATTGATCAATTACATTTAGAATTATTGTTTATAATATGAAATAAATACACTAGAAATACGTTTCAATTGTAAAATTATACAAGTGGAGTATCTGGTAGCAGCCATAAAAATAATTAAACATGAATTTAAAATTTGTTAAGACGCCAAATTAGTCCAAGTTTCTATCTGTAAAACAGCACATTGAGAAACGCAAAAATGTTTGCAAAGTTATTAAAATAACGTGAAAACTTCAAATAATGGCTGCAAAATAATAAATAAGTAATTCATGATTATTACAACTAAGTCCTGTACATTACGAAATCATTACTGCTTGGAATTTAATAAAATAGCTTTTGGAGCAAGAATTTGGTAGACGTGTTCTGTCTACACAATGTGGTAAACTCGAAAGACGATTGCGATTCATGCGTTCAATAGATTTTAATTGGGATAATGATAGCACCCGGCTGACTTTATTCGAAAACTATTCAGTGTTGATCTCAAACTGACGAAAATTTGTTATAGGTGTGTGTCACAAATGATGCGTAGCTAAGTTATTGAACATGTAGGATGTAATAAGTAATGGACGTCAATTTTTTTTATCGGTTGCTACAAAGTAATTTTGAAAATACACACACACTAACGTAAACTAAATCCAGCAAACACTTGACGACGGAATTAGTACTAAAAGTCACTTCCGCAACTGGATCTACTTGATGCCATAGTCGACCTGAAACTCCTCAATACCTGGCTTCCCCGATATAGCCGAGGATAGGGTTCGTGATGTTACGGCTATTGGCTGCTGACAACCAATAATATTTTGACTTCAACTTTAACATATCAGCGGAAAATATCATAACAGACAGCGGTTCTAATGATCACAAGTTATATAAGGCTATTTGATATGCAACGTGGTGCCCCGCAGTGTGGTGGGTGTGTCATAGACAGGACTCTATAGCTTTATGACTATTATCAACTCACCAGGCAACAGAGTCCCGGCAACGGCAAGCAGCTCGCGTGAGTTGGCCCATTCCATGGCAAGAGTGGCGCCTCGTATCCCTGTGTGGACCCGGACGGGGCTCACATCGTCATGTCCACGCAGTAACACTAACTCGCCGCTACCCAAAGCCACAGCGAGTACGTGGCCTCCGTTGTTCTCCCCGTTTTCTTCACCCTCCTCCATCTTGAACTTCTCGCAAGACCATGCCATAGATGTGATGCCTCCTTCTGCTACAAGTTGAACCTGATATCCAAAAGCTTCTGCTTTTTAACATAATTAACAAAGCTTTTTTGTTTATCTTGCAAGTTCTTAACACTTTGTTTAATAAATATAAAATAAAGTAAAGGTCCCTAATTCTCCCCACCTTTAATTCCATTTAACGGCTAACTCTGCTGGATATGACTCTGATTTGTCACAATTTGTGAAAGAAATATGATATCAACATCCAAGAATGGCTCTAAGTTGTAAAAAGTAACTTAAGACAAGTAGGCGGCGCCAGCAGTGCCGAGTTATTTTGCATAAATCAAAATCAATGCGAAAGTAATTAAAAAACCATCAATCTTATCCCTCATGGATCATAATAAGTTACCACGTTTTTCTTATCTCACTTTTCTTATTTGTTTGTTTGTCTGTCCGGGCAAAATCTTGCAACTTAAATTTGAGGCACTTTCCGATAAGCTAGAAAGCTGAAACTTTCAGGATAGTTCAGAACCCGATGACAATGCACTCTAAAGCAACTTTCAACTTTCCAGATGCACTTTCAGGTCCACTTTCGGCAACTTTCACTTTTGTATGGGGCTTATCCGATTGTTGCGTAACACATGGTTACTTCGTTGAGTTAATAATTAAAAAGAATAAAATAATTATACTAGATTTAAAAAATCTAAAAATCCCACGTTTTTCAATGTCCTAAAAAGAATAAAATAACCCTGCGGGGCAAAGCGAGGGGCCACTCAAAACGTGGGGGCGCATCTTTACAATAATCGGCATCAATGCATGTCATTCATCTCTTTAAAATCTCCTCTTAGTAATATGCGCCCCCACGTTTTGAGTGGCCCCTCGCTTTGCCCCGCAGGGTTATTTTATTCTTTTTAGGACATTGAAAAACGTGGGATTTTTAGATTTTTTAAATCTAGTATTTTTTAAAATGGATAACTAAAACTGTCAGGTGTATATAAAATGGGGTTTGGCTACATGAACTGATGACGTGCGTGGATAATCTTAGCTATTATCTTTAGTTTCCTGGTTTAGAAAAAAAACAATGTTATCCTATTATCCGTAAATAAATAGCATATTTGCTTAGAATTATCATAATTGTCTTTAATTATGATAATTCCAAGCAAATATGCAATAATATTTTATGTAAAAACCAAGTAACGTTTGGTAAAGTATGCAGGCACCAGGCACGGATCCAGGGGAGACCAAGCCCTAGAAACTGTAATAAAAGTAATTTTTCTCATCATTTGAAAATTTTAAATGCTTGAATTTTTACATTTGTTAAAATTAATTTAAATCCAGGATCCGCGCCTGGCTGGAACATGGCAGCATGAGCTTACGCACTTATAGTAGCTACACGATTACAAAACTGTCTATAAGCACTAGAGCCGAAATCTGTGCAATAAGATATTGTATTACAGGAAGTGTGTTTAAAATCATATCACTGAAATGAAAATACATCTTTTGAGAAATTCTAAAATACTACAAACGTGATTCTAGTTAATAAATAAAAATCAGTAAAATGAGTTCTTCTCACGTTAATTCTTCCGCTATTATAAGGATACTAGAATCTAAGAAAAAAAAAACAACGCCACATGCACATGACTGACCTGTGACACCATAGCGCCGTGCACGTCCATGACCACGAGCTGGGCGGAGGCGGTACCGAGATAGACCTGGTTATCGTCGGGAGTCCAGCAGCCGCAGGTGATGCGCGCATCCAGCGACAGCATCGAAGACCAGTACCGCTGCCCCGCCACAGACCCCACCAGAACAAATCCGTCCTAAAGAATTATCATACCAGTTTAAATTCTAAGATTTTAGGCAATATACTTAAAATACAACACAACACTAATAGAAGTATATATCATTTTTGTTTGTATATGAAGTTGGAATACAAACATTCGAAATGTAGACTACATAGGGAAAAGATTTTTTTATATAACGTTCAACACGAAACAATCGTCTCATAGTCAATTTGTGAAAAACCCGTGGCATAAATACATTTATTTTGTCGAAAATAATATTCGAATCATTTTTATATTTTTTATATACCTTTTGCATTTTTCAGTGCTATCTTATAAGACAAATTATTTTAATAGAAAAATACTAGTAAACAAGTGAATTCTCAGGTGGGATTGGGAGAGCATTGGACCGAACTTCCAAAGATAGCAGGTTAGATTCCCGTCTGAGAACTCACTTGTGAGCCGAGAAGTTTTTTTCTAGTATTTTTCTATTAAAATAATTCATATTCGAATCATTTAAAATTGTAAATGCCACCCCAATATTTTGCGCTCTGGATAAATGTCCGAGCTACCCGACCTCATATCTGGTAACATAGCTGAGGCTATTTGGTAATACTCATTACTTTGTTTTAGAGAGCACAATTGTTTTTATTTTATTGAACAAATGAGTTTTAGTAAAGCTAACTAACTAACGCGTTACTCTGCTCCAAAAGTACTTTAGATTTAGTTTTGTCATAAATACAGTGACACAAACGTCTCCTGAACTCTCAGCTATGTCACATAATCGATATAAGTCACATACCAATATGTAGTATCTAATTGTCTTAGCACTAACTAAGAGGGTATGGTTAACTTAAGCAGGCGGGAAGTTGAGATGTCATTTGCGTGAACAAAAGCCTGCGCCCAGGCGATAGCGTGTCCGGATGCCTCCACTATCCCACCTACAATGCATTTAAGCTTCAACTAATATATCTAGCTTCATAGCACTGCACTCGCATTTGTCGCCATGATGCACTTGTAAACTGCACAAACTTATTCATTAACTTTTGATTTTAAAAGGATATAAATAATGCGTTTAACACGTTATTAATATTCCCATTAACCCCTTGTGGTTAGTTAAAATGATTGAATTACAAGTGGGTAGTGTTGCCCAAATTCAGTCTTGGTCTTGCAGTCTTGGTCTTGTTCTTGCGTTTTTGCAAGACCAAGACCAAGAACAAGACCGCGTATTTTTAGCAAGACCAAGACCAAGACTGACCGTGCAAGACTTGAGCAAGAACAAGACTAAGCCTGCAAGACTCTTGCGTCTTGCAGCTAGGACTTAGCGCTATTTCACGGAGTAGTTAGGTGTAACAGTTCGGTGTATAGGTACGCTTAGGAATTCTATGAGACGCAAAAAACTGTATCAAAGAATATGAAAAACTGGATCTATGCGCATTACGACTAATACCATAAACATACCTACATAGCGAATAAAAAAATATCCATTAAAATCAAACTGAGTGCATGCATAGTTATGTTTTAACCATCGGCACTTTGATAATGCGGCATCAAAGGTTTTGTACTTACTTCTCAAAGAAATTTGCTGCTTTTCGGAAGCACATGGTTATAATACACGCGCCGGCGGCTTCTTTTGAAATCATATACAACAATCGTTGCCGCCGCGCCGAAATCACAACATTTGACACTATTTGATTGCCGCCACAGGGCGTAGGCGTAGGTATACTCATGCAAAATAATTTCGAATTTTAAGAGTACCTACAGGTGTTCCAAAGAATAAATAAGTTTCAGAGTGCTTATAATGAAAATGAATACATTATACTGATCACGCAAGTAGTATTATGATTAGAATAAAATGGTAAGGATAGGTAGTAGATGTCATAATAATTTATTCTAGTAAGTATATATTATAATATTGATTATATGGTTTTAAACTAATTACTTAGGTACTATTATTGTACATTTAGTCATTATATTTCTTAAGTTTTTACAAGAAAAAATAGCAAAAAAGTGTTCAAATATCACCCGTTTGATAAATATTGTAGCCACTTTTAAATATACTTGAAACGTGTAAAAAAATTCTACATAATTAATAAAATAATATAAAAAGCGTAGGTACTTACCTACTAATAAAATAAAAAGCCTGCGATTTATTATTAGTAAATAATCACGGCAGCCGAGAGTGTGTCTCCACTTTTGAATACATAAATCATAACCAGATCACTAGAGCCACTTCAAAAAAGAAATTTGTAATTCCTAGGGTTCAAAATTATTTTGGTGACAGAACTTTACAGAAGCGTATACCATATCTTCTTAATTCGTTGCCCGAAACTATTAGATGTGAAACGGATAAAAATAAATTTAAAAAAATATTAAAAGATTATCTGATGACTACTATTTAACACAACAATTGTATGTTTTTATTTATTTTTTTGCATTCACAATGCAATATTTCTATAAGATATAAAATACGTGTGTAAAAAACAACCACGCCTCCGAGCCCATCTGAGGGCTCGGAGGCGTGGTTGTTTTTTACACACGTATTTTATATCTTACAACAATTGTATCTTATTATTATCACCGCTAAATTTTCCTTCAGTTTGTTGTAATTCAGTCTAAATCCAATTATTGTGCACTTAACTTTACCTGATACAGTTATAGTTGTATTATATACCTACATAATTATAATTATAAGCTAAGAGACTAAAGATCCCTCAGTCAAACCGACAAGTCGGTTTTGTGGGACTAAATTGTATCTTTGTATTTTTTTTTCTTGTATATGAAATAAATAAATAAAAAAAAATAAATAAAAAAAAAAAAAAAGTATTTACAAGCAGTGCCCGCGACTTCGCCCACGAAGAATAGTAACTTTGGAGGTATAGTGACGTTCAGGATTTATTTATTTATTTTAAAACTTCTGTCATCAAACATACAAACAAACTCTTCAGCTTTATAATATTAGTATAGATTAGTATAGATGTACGCCAAAACATTCACTTATATGTAAAGAATAGTGATTGGCACTAATTCTTTACATATATTTTATTCACGCGTCGCGTCTGTACAAGTAGGTAATAATCTGTGTTTGTACGCCGCACGCGGCATCGTTTGATTTGCGGCGGCATCCTTTTAATAGAGCCGGCACGTGGCGAGGCGGCGCGGTAGAAAGCAAGGAAACGTACTATAAACAAAGGAATTATTTTAATTCCAGTCATTTCCAATTGAGCTGTGCTTCGAGTCTAACTTAATAATTGTTTTTACTAATTCTTGTTGTTTTCTAAAAACGTATCACGTGTACAATTTAATATGAGTGACGAAGATTCAAATTATTCTAGTCCGAGTAACGAGAGTTTGAGTCACAGATCTAAAAGACCCAAAAGCAAATTTGAGGAGTTTTTCGAAATAATTCATGCATCCCAAACTGCCTTGTGTAAATTGTGCCAACATAAAAAGACTGAAATAAAAATGAAAAACAGAAACACTTCAGGCTTAAGGAAACATCTAATATCTTTCCACAAAAAGGAATCACAAATATTTCTTCCTGTTAAACCAAAATTAAGTGGAGATATCACAAGCTTTTTAGTAACCGCTGGAAGAAGTGGACAGGTAAGAATATATTTTTTTTATATGAAAACTCCAGGAACTCAAAAAAGTCTTTTTTGAACAAATGACTTTAAACTGACTTCGGAATATTTTATAGATATTGATAAAATAGTAATACATAGGTACATATTTCGCGTCATTTTTAACAATGGTCGAAATTGTCGCTACGGGAATTTTAACTCCGCGTAGCTGTTCATGCGATACTTTCAAAAACGCCATTAACTTACGTAAGTATTTTTGAGTTAGTGGTGTTTTCATCTAGGGGTGCGACATATTAAGTATGTAATTATCGTCTTAAATATTTTTATAAACACCTATATTTTCATTTGTTTTCATAATCGGCCAGTAACAACTAAGTACTTTATTTTGGTAAATTACAGTACAGTGCAACCTTAATATAACAAATGTCAATTTAACGATTTTCTCGATTTAACAACAACAAACCTCCTCCTCCTAAACGCTCAAACCTAGTATGTTTTAAATAATAACACAAGATTTATTGTTTTATTTCAGTCGGAAAACAGCAGTGACAACATCACGACAGCTACAGTTGATTGGGTAGTGAAAAAATATCTTCCCTTCTCATTTTTCGATGACGAAGCTACACAAGTATATTTTCGACGTATTTGCCCTAATATGGAGTTTCCTAAAAGGTCTACACTTAGAAGGAAAGTCAAAGAGCGATTTGAAGAGCTCCAATTTAATCTCAAGGAACGACTTCAACAATTATCATCTAAAATGTCATTTACCATTGATGGGTGGACGTCAATTGCTGGTAGGAGTTACTACGGGGTTACTATGCATTATATAGACAACGAATGGAAGTATCGATCTGTAGTTCTTGATTTTATACCATCACGCGGTCGACATACTGGGGAAGATATTGCAACGATTTTCCATGAATGTTTATTGGAATATGGCATAATTGATAAAATACAAGGTATCACGGTCGACAACGCAACTGCAAATACCAAATTTATGTATGAACTGGGCAAACAGTTGCCACACTTTGATTCAGACAATCAACATTTCCGGTGCTTTGCTCACATTTTAAACCTTGGTGTACAAGATTTATTAGAGACCTTAGCATTACACTGTGAGTCTGACACTAACGCGCAAGATCAGCAGTATGAAGACTATGCAGACGAAACTGAGGAAGATGAAGAATATGCACCAAATATTGCTGACTCGCGTACATCTGTAACAAAGTTACGCAGTATTTCCAGTAAAATAAAAAGAAGTGAGATAGTGAAGAAGAAGTTTCAGTCTGCTTGTGAAGCAGCTGGCGTGCCATCAAATCTAAATGCCATTCTTGACTGTCCAACAAGATGGAATTCCACACATGATATGATTGGATTTGGTTTAAAAGTGAGAGCGGGCATTAACATATTGTGCAGTTCTGTCACCGAATTGAATGATTTTCAAATCACAGCTAGTGAATGGCAGGTACTCGAAAAATTACATAAATTTCTAATAAACTTTAAACTTTTAAGTACAAAACTTGGTGGAGACAAATATGTTACATTACCGCTAGTCATTGTATCATTCAATCTCTTGCTAGATAAAATTGAATCCATGGTAAAACAGTTAGATGAGAAACCTAATCGATCTGAAGTGGATGAAAGGCTCATTCTAGCTTTCCAAGCAGCTCGAGACAAAATGCTTAAACATTATAAGAAGAGCAACTGGATTTATTGTACTTCTTTAATTTTAGACCCAAGGCATAAGGCTCAGACTTTTGACCTGACAATGTGGGGGAAGCAACTTAAAACAGAAAGTCTGCGCAAGTTCAATGAACTTTATGAAGAATATAAAAGTCTACACTCACTGAACAAATCTCTGGAATTGCCAAGAAAAGAAAATAAAGTATGTGATGAAGATGAAGACATTATAGACTTTGATAAACTCTATGAATGTCCCTCGACGTCATCTGGATCTTGTCTTCAAGGCTTAGTGATAGACGAGTTGGAGGAGTACCTGAGAAAACCAAGAACTGCCAGCTCGGAAGACATTTTAGATTGGTGGAGGACGCATGAGACAGAGTATCCGACTTTATCGAAGATGGCCCGTGATTTTCTCTCAATACCTGCAACTTCAGTACCTGCTGAGAGATTATTTTCTAAAGCATCATTAGTAATTAGAAAACATAGAAATAGGTTAAGTGATGAGTCAGCCAGATGGTTACTTTGTATTAATTCTTGGTCAAAAGAATTGATATAAAGTAACATAACCTAATGATAAAGCTGTTGTGTACTGTTATGTTTGATTTGTGTTGTATTTTATTTTTGATTGAAATAAATGATAAATCATAAAACTCTTTTATTAAATTTCATGCAAGTTGAGGGTTCAATCTCTTTCTAGACAGACATTGTTATTTAAAATACAGTCAAGTTATTGTAATTAATTTGTTTTTTTACATGTTTTAGCAAATGTAAGCTTATAAATCATAAATGTTTATTAAGAAACAGTTACTTCCATGGAAAACGACATATAGGTCAGTTGATTTTTCGACTTTCTTATCAAATCTTCAGTTATTTATTAATCTGATTGATCTTTACTATGGCTATGTTAATTCAAGCTCACAATGTTCCAATTCTAATACGTTTTTCTAAGATTTAAAGTAAACTTTAATAAATAGCAATAGACTAATAGGTAATTGCAAGACTTGCAAGACTCTTGCTGCAAGACCAAGACCAAGACCAAGACTGCAAGCGCAAGACCAAGACCAAGACCAAGACCAGGTGTATTGGCGCAAGACCAAGACCAAGACTGGCTAAGTCTCGTCTTGTTCTTGCATTTGGGCAACACTACAAGTGGGTTATGTCCGGTCCGACTTGCTTGGATTAAAGCTGACATGTCAACCGATGGCCATGGCTGCCTTAGATTAAAGTTTTACTTTAACTATAAATGCAAAAGTATGTAGAGATGCTTGTTACTTACTTAATCACGCAAAAGCGGATTTTGATGGATTTGGTTAAAATTTGGCAGACATGTTGTAAGATTAGTACATGGGATATTTATTACCCTGTGGGATTACCAAAAAACAATCTACAAAATGTATTCATTTTAAACGCGGCCGAAGTCGCGGGAAGACGCTTGTAAGAAATAAGTGATGTTTCAAATTAATGACTCATAGGTACATAATAATTTATTACTTTTAAAATGACTACGTCTCAGTCTTTGTGTGCCGTCATATCCTGGAATGAGCTAAATACAAATCGTCTATATCTCACACTCTATTAGCTAGCTATTCCAAGTTCTGCCTCAATAATATTGTGTGTGACGTCGGGTTTCTACAATTCATCGTTTTCATTAGCGCGTCTATTCAGTACTCTGCGTGCTATTGAATTAGAATACCAAATTTATCAGTCTTAATATCTTCTGAATTATAAAGCGCTTAACTACAACCATCAATCAATACTAAAATTGCGCTGATAACGGTCCGCAAATTGGACCGCTATCGCCTTCCAAAAGGTTCTATTCCTAAATCTCGTTCTCCATCACCACATTTTGATACTATTATAATGAATCAAAAAATGAAAATTCAGTCAGGCTAACATATTTCGGCTGTCAAGTGACAACGTTGGCATTCCTGCTTAATACCATGCAAATTACGTAGCATATTGCTGGTTTAAGCCGCCCCGGGGAGGTAATATTCTGCTGTCAACAACGCTTCCTATGAAGATATCAATAACTTCCTAGATTCATACGTATCATTCTACGGAAATCTTAGCTTATCGACTATTTCCTATACTCAATAAGTCAAAGCCACAAGTGGCTTCATCAATCAATCGTGTCATTAAAATAGTAAGTATATCTTATTATGTATGTACTCTTTCGTAAATATCGTTTTTTCCCCTTAAAAGCTCACCCCCTTCCCCTTCCCGACCTCAAATCGCCCGTAAATTATTTTTCCTTTTATTTTTGTTATATTCTCTATCTTTTCCAATGGGTTTCATCCTACTATAATTTTTTTCACTTTTTACCATTTTCAAAGTTATCGACACTGGTCTATAAGTGGCTTTCAATATTTATTTCATGTATTTTGTACTTTTACCTAGCTGTTAGTAAGCCCTAAAATTGTTGAATAAAAAAAAGAAAAAAGAAATGAAGTTAAAATATTTTGCTTCCTAAAGGAATTAGTGTAAATGCATCAATTGCAGATTAATATATTTTGAATCAGATTTCTTGTGTTTCTTTTGTGATTATATCTTTCAGCTTTAGTCTCAATATTTATAGAAATGGGTTTATTTACAACAGTAGTCAGAGTCTCGTTTCTTAAAAAGTACCCTAATAGATAAATTTCATTTTCGATTACTTTTAAATTGAAATCTATCAAAAACTTTAAAATCTGTCTGCAAGAGTAAAGCTACATAACTTCAATTTAGAATTCAGTCGAGCGAATCATGTTTCTGGCGTCTCTCCAGTATAATATTGTAAACTTTGCGTCAGTTTTCTTGTACTTCTCTTCCATCTTATTATTATTCGATGCTAAGAAACATTGGCATGCCTTTGTAAAGTTGTATTTAAAGAGGGAGCTTAAAGTAATCAGCTCTTAACATTGGCACTACACCTTAACCTTTTAACCTTATCTAAAGATACTTTTTATGGAACATTTCGTTACTTTATGATGCAAACAAATAAATCTATAAAAAGTTGTAAAATTTCTTCATTCCATTTTTTACTTAAAGTGTATAGAGGAATAGATTTCAAAATCAGTTGAGAAAAATTTACCATTTCACGTGCTGTTGTAAGTACATTATTATGTTTTATAAAATACTTTTCACTTAATATTTTTATATGACATTAACTGACCCAGCCACGCGTTACTATGTTATAAATTGAAATGAAACCTATCCTATGTCCTAAATCGGAACAAATCCAGCAAATTAAAAAACATTATCAAAACCGGTCGAGTAGTTTTGGAGTTCATCGCTGCCAAACGCTGTAACAGAAAATTAGAAGTATTAGAAGTATATACATATATAGATTAATAGGACAGTAGACAGGTGTTTATCACTCATCTTTCTAACATGTAGGTGCTACGAGACTCGACGATCATTACGAGACCGGCTTCTCACAAAAACCTTTTAGCAAATTGGACTCGTCACGTGGCGGTTCGCCGTCCAAACACCCTCTAAAGTGTGACTTACTCCCGTTTAAATACTCGGTAACCTCCTGTATCCGTGAAGGCCACACGTGATCGTATACGCAATAACTTCCGCGTCCAAAACATCTGTTATGAATTCGCAGGTCACGCTGCTGTTTGTGTTTTTTGAGCAGAATAAACGTTAAAAATAAAATATTTATAATTATTACACATATAAAATTTTTATTTTAATAGCAATAATGTTGATATTGATGTCATTCTGAGAGTTAAAATATTCTTAGTGACGCTGTTTCATTTTAAGTGGAATGCATTCTCACCTTATTAGACAAGAAATTCAAGTAAAGGAAAATAACAATCATATTATATCTACTAAATCAGTTAATATTAGTCTGAGCGAACTTTGCTAGTTAGAATAATAGTATGTTATTTGCTGGATCATTGGGATCTAAATATACTTTGAAGCGGTTCTCGCGATTTCAACTATAAACCAACTAGCAAGAACCGGGGTGGACTGCTGGTTCAGCGGCTATGTCTCGGCAATGGGTTCTCGCAATCTTGAATACTCCACAAACGCATTTAGGTTTTCTATTTTAACTTTGGATTACATATAATAAATTATACCTTTAAATAATACGATTACTAAAGCAACTGTATTTCAAATGTGCAACCAATTGGAAAATGACTAAAATGTAAATTATCATAATAACAACAAATATCAAACATAAGAAAAATATTGTTTAACTTTGTATGTCATTTAAAAGAATTACTGACAGTTGTCTTCACAAATATCAGGCTTGTTAATGTTTCAGTCGCTCACTTTGTACCTACTTGTTTTCCTGTTAAATGTTTGTTATACCTACTTATATTTTATATTTATGTCCATAGAATACTGTTTTACGAAGAAAAGTAAAATGTTTTTTATAAAGTTTATAAATCCTTCTCACGGATAACAAGCATAATGAATGTTTTTAAAATATATTGTTCCCTAAATCTTAAATGATTTATGCAATGACCCTGATGATCTGTCTTGATCACCAAATTGTCATTAGTTGAGATGTCTGCTTTGAATCAATAGCAGACCATGTTTAATTATCGACAGGATGTACGAACTCTCGTCACATAAACGTAAAACACTTAGCATGAGGGCTTTATAGAAAAATTAGAAGTGTTTAAATCGCATTGTAGATCTTATATGACAATTCAGTTGGTAATTAAATACATAAGCATTATTGTATAAAATGTTTAAGTAGAATAGCAAATATCTACAGTATTTCCTGTGATTAATATAGGACGGAGTCGGAATCGAATTTGAAAATATAATAATTATATTCTCATAATTAATTCACACCTTTAAAAATATTGTAAATGTGAAAGTTTGTGGGTTAATATCAGTGCCGGATTTACCATAGAAGCTGAAAAAGCTGAAGCTTAGGGCGGCAAAATTAGGGGGCGGCAAAATTGGCCCAGAAAATTGGTACAGAAAAAAAGTAAGTAATGGTGCAGTAAAAACAAAACTTTTCTTTTACTAGCTTAAAAATATACCCAAAAAGTTATAAAAATAATCTTGAAACTAGATTATTCCCCAAAAAAAGGAATTAACGTTATTGTGAAGAGTGAATCTAATTTTAGAGGTCAGTAGGGGCGACAAAAATTTTATAGCTTTGGGGCGGCAAATGTTTAAATTCAGCACTGGTTAATATGTTATTGAATAAACATACGTTTGATATTCAATCACACAACGGCTGAATGGATTACGATATCATTTAGTACACAGACAGTTTATAGTCTGGATTAAAACATAGGATACTTTTATCCCGGTAAAATTTAGATGTTCCCTGGTAAAGTGCAAAAAAGACTTTCTATGACAAACACCACACGGATGAAACCGCGGGTGAGAGCTAGTATTCTAATATTTTTTTCACAAAAACAGTTTGACTAAGCAATTGTAAAAGGCGGCACTAAGGATATGTTCCGTTGTAGTGTGAGATGCTGAGTACCATAGCAATCTACTTATCATAAACTGTAAAATATTCTCCATTGATATTGAACTATAAGTATTGGACTTAAAGCTAAAAGTCGTTGACATTTTGCATAAGTCGATGTGCTGTTGATTTTACTTGTTTATTCCCGTATTTGGTACCTTGTATACAACACTTAAAATTATGATATAGTCTGCAAATGACTTATGGGTTGTGTTTTTTTTGTTTCTTTTTCGGAAAGCAAGAGTTAGGTATATGTAACAACACAGACCAAAATTAGATATTGTTTTAAATATGTGATGCCTTTTCCGATTTATCGATAATAATATTCATATTACAATAATAACAGACCAGTTCTATCTGCGATTGCATCTCAGTCGATTGGCGGTTTTTAGACTAAAGCACAAACATCTATTACCGTTGTGTCAAAAATTGGCACATATCATAAAAGTATTGGTGTTTTCGTGATTTATTTCAATAAGAGTTACTTTAATGGTTTTGGTTTCGTTAAATTTTGAGTTGTGGTTCATATTAGTGTGTAATAAACTATTATTAATAACCCACCACTGAGTATTTCTGAATATGCATGAGTGTTGGCAAGTGAAACAAAACAGTGGATGGTGTCTTTTCGCGCTCTCTCAAGAAGACCACGAGGAGGTTTCAGTAAAACCCCACATCTTTACTGAAACCTAGGAAATAACTGAAGAACGGGCAATTATCCTTACTTGACACTGGCTGAATGCACAAGTCGTGCAAGCCACAAATATAGAATAATTATTTCAATAAAAGTATGATGCTCCTACTTCAAAATATTAGTTGCTTTATGACAGAGTAGTTGATGTATCCTCATCAGAACGTATATAATAATTTGTGCTTTAAGACAAAGGAGCTGGATGTGCCATACATACACTTTTATTGATCTACTTACGTAACTGCTTTGGTATTTTCTTTATAGTAAAATCATATTTAAAGATAAAACTATCAAAAATGTATAGAAATTGTTAGACGTTGTTTAGTTTGCTTTTCTTTAATTGTATTCTTTGTCTTTTGTTTGTTTAATCCTAGCTGACCTATCGCCGAGTGTTTGTCACTCCGTATACCAACTTCAAATAAATATATAAACGTGTCTAAAGAAATTATTACACGATAAAAATCAACTTGTTTCAGGTGGGATTCGAACCCACATCCCCTTGCTATCCGGGCGAATACTTTTCGAAATGAGCTACCGAAACCTTGACAGATCTGTCAAATCTTCCAGGTATTTCTTAAGCTGAAACCAACGCCGTCTCTTCATATTCTAGGTACATTCAACATTGAATACAATACAAGCATCGAACAATATCAATATCGAATAAAGAAGAAACAGCTTTGTATGTACGTAGGGCATAGGTACTAAAAGACTCTGGATTTATTGTTTTCCGAAGTATATACCCTCACTATTTACACATTTTTGCATTCATTGGAAGCATTGTATGAAGCAGTGGATCTAGTTTTCAGTAGGGACTTCTTCAATGGCTTCGTTCACGCATTCACTGCCGCTTCTGGGCTTGTAAATCGTAAACCTTTAAGCTTATCTTTAATTTTCTGAAATAAAAGACGTCGCTAAGTGCTAGGTTCTAGATGTATGGAGGATGCGACATCAGTTCTTCAATATGCACTTATTATCTTAGCGGAATGTGAGGACGCGTTATCGCGGTGAATAATTTGCTACGAGGACGCTTTCTGTGAACTTTTTCTAAGATTTGGGCAAGTAATTGGCTTTTGGTTACTTTGGCTTTCAAGTGGCACTGTGGCACATTCTTGCCGGTGCTCCGACGTTTCTTAACTTTCTTCGGCAAGTCTCGAAAAGGAAAGACCCATTCTGCCGTCTGGCTTTTTCTTTCCGATTCAAAGCAGTACACCCAGGTTTCGTCACCTGTCACGATATTATAGACAGCCAATGACTGTCCTTCGTTAAACTTTTTTTATTATTTTACGGCACCAGTCCACAGTCAGTCGTTTCTGGTCTTCCATTAAATCATGTGTTATCATTCGAATGCAAAGCTTGTTTTGCACTTGGCTCATTCCAATCCCTAATACAGGACAAATTTGCTGAAAAGTCATTTTTCAATCAGTTACCGTACGGTAGCAATATTGGATTTCGTTACCACAATCGCCGGCGGATCTCCACGTACATCGTCATGGTGATGATCACGTCCACGTTTAAATTCTCCGAACCACGTATACAGAGAGCTTCGACATGGGACTTCATCACCAAATGCCAATTAAAGCCTCTGGCAACTCTCTTGTTCACTTAAGCCACAGCGAAAATCGTAAAAAATAATTTAGCGAATATTTTTTTTAGCAACACAGAATTTTCTAAATGACGCTACAATGACAAAACAAATGACAGTCACGCAAATTAAAAAGTAACATGATCACTGAGAATTCCATTTTCGAATTTCGTAAATGCTTTTTTCATGAGTAGCCAATTCCAGAAATATTCAGTTCCTATTCCCCTAGTATAATAAATATCTATTATATTTAACTATTTAAACATTTAACTAGCGGTCTAAATCTATCTTAACTAAGCTACCTGTAATACTTTAATAACAAAAAGATATAAATAATATTTTTGCCGAGTGTTAGGGTAATCTGAATTTATTATTCAGGGTTCCGTAGTGATAACCTTAACACTATTAGATATATAATACTCTTAGATATACTTATGTTTAAAATTAGAAAAAGGTTTTACTTTTTATATTTTTCTTCGTACATAGGATGGGTTTTATTTTAATTTATAACATTATTTTAATTTATAAAGCTAATATAAATCTTACTTGGTACAAGGTGTACCAAGTAAGGAAGCCATGAATTCTTTCATATTAGGTACTATGATTTTTTTGTATGTGATCATTTCTGGAAAACAGATCACTTTTAAATTATAGTTTTATGTATGGTATAGTATGCGTATGTTGGGGCTTCGATTGTTTTTTTAAACCAGTATTTTAATCATTAAGTTTAAAAGAGTTGCAAGCTTTAAAATTTCAGTTTCATAAGATGACAAAACTGATCAGGAAGTTCAGTATTTATAAAGAGTACCTAAGACATCTAAACCGAAGTGACGTGTTTCAACATGCGTTTAAAGTACAAAACGTCGCTCCTTTGCTCCTGCATAATACCTGCCTATTTCAAGAAAACAATAAGTAACATTCTACATAGGTGTAACGACTAGCAACCGTAGAACTGAATTTCGTAGCAAACTGCTACCACGAAATGGAATACCGCTACGACAATGAAACTATGTATGCTACGAGCGCGGAAATCCATGTGAAAATCCAATTTAAATATTTGGGTAGCTCAGCGAACCCTATTTGATAAGATCGTTCATGGTTGCTTTATGTGTACGCAGTGTACGGTACATAACGAACTATAGTTGAAACGATAAAGGTGTCATCACTTTGACCGAAAAACATTCACTGCTGGACGTGTTTCCACAGAGATTTTTCCATAATTTCGCGAGTTCTCACTCGCGTGGCAAAAGAGATCGCAGTGAAAGATTCTGATGCAGAAAACACTGCTGCCCATTTTATGAAATAATGAATTTATGACATATCAATCGCTCATATATGTATTATAAGAATTTTTACCCATTCACTTTCGCTTTAAAAATACAATGTTGTAGTTATACGTTTTAGGAACTGAGTCTGGGTAAACATACACAAAGTTTTAGTTCATGTATATACATATTTGTTGTTTAAAAATATAATCTTAAAATCAAACATGTTTAATATGTTGTTTCACAATATAATCTTAAAAATCAAAAATAAATATTATGATGTTTTAGAAGCTATTCGGGTCACGGATCTGGTTCGGATAACCAGATCCTGTAGGTATATCACATATAAAAGCTGCATCACAAATCGGTTTTTAGGGGAGATGTGAGACTACTAAATTTATCGCAAAAGTACTTTTATTAATATCCGCAGATAGGAGGAGTAATTATCATCCACCGTGACAATTCCGACCCAATTTGCCAGCTAAGTATACAACTGAATAAAATATTATAAGGCCCATCCGCCCGTAGTTTAGACAACAAAGGTAAGTCAACCTATCTCAAAATGCCAGTTTAAAAAAAATATTTATAAACTTGAAGCTCAAAATAAACATAAAATATGCTGGTGGTAAACCTGGTAGCAGATGAGCGCCATCCTTCCGTCGTGAGACCAGGAGAAGTGCGTAACAGGTGTGCTGCGGTCATTGATCAGCTCTATGCTCCAGCGGCCTTCGTACTTGATCCACACAAAGATCACGCCCGAGCTGTCGCACGATGCCAGCTTCTGGTACGGCTCGTTCCATTTCACAAGGATCACCTGCCAAGTTACGAATTTTTAAGACGAAAGCAAATATTTAGGCATTAAAACATTGCATAGCAAGTTCGTAGGTACAACGAGCTTCGGTTCAGTGTGAAATATTACTGTAAGTGTATCGAATGTGTGTTATGATAATATGATTATGAAATAAATTATCATGATTTGTCTTATATATTTAACGCTTAAACTAGTAGCACTTAAGGTTTTAGAATTCTCATCAACCAGCCAATGTCTCTTACAGTGACTTTACATTAGCAAAAAAGTTTAGTGTGAGAATATTTTAATGCAAAAACAATTTGAAGTTTATATTAAACTAGCTGACCCAGCCACGCGTTGCTGTGGCACATTAATTTTATTTTTCTAAAGTAAAAGATTTTTTCTAAAATAAAAGTAGCCTAAGTTACTCCTTATTACATTAGCTACCTGCCAATAAAGTCCCGTCAAAATCGGTCCAGCCATTTCAGAGATTAGCCGGAACAAACAGACAGACAGACAGACAAAAATTATAAACAATATTATTTTGATGTCTGTACCGTATATATATTCATATGCTTGTAGTAAAAAACGGTTATTTCAATATTACAAACAGACACTCCAATTTTATTTATATGTATAGATTAAGGATTTTTTATTACTTGTAGTTTATTAGTATCCAAGTTTGTGCACATTAAAATAGAGAATATTTTATCTTAAGAACGCATCCCACATTAGTGCTAACGACCGTATCTATCATTCACATAACCTCAATTTCTTATGCTTGTAAGTATAAACATGACAGGTTTTCGACACGTAGGTCTTTCGCTTCATAATTACCATGGCTTTTAGTCAAAAAGTTGTAACAATGTTAAACATTATTTTTTGTTTACTATTACTTTTAGAAATTAATGTATGAAAATGAAGAATCATTGAACGTATATTACTTGGCTTAGAGCAATCCTACAACTTTTGTGCCTTCTTGTTCTAACAATATGTACCATTTTTTACTAGCTCCCCTCTGTCATATAATTCTCAAATTTCTTTTTCGCATTTTTATTTACCTATATTTCACAAGCTTTTATTTACTTTCACCTGTCCCGGTGTCTGTAATGAGGCCGGGTCTTTAGTCAACTGATCTCGCTTCACAGTTATCCCGCGGGATGAGTTGACTAAACATTTAATTTTATTATTTTTGCTTAGTCAATTGATCCCACTGTATTGTGTTATTTGAAATACATGTACACACGTTAACAAAAACCATTGGGGAATCACATCATGACTTAATTATAAAGATATATATATCACAGTATTAGTAAACAGAAATCGCTTCAAATTTTAACCTAAGCGTATCGGATTGACGTGAATCCAAACCCAATACGGTCATTTTATGATTGAAAAAAAAAATACATTTTTAATTACTATTTAGGTAGGCTAAATAATAATCAAAACTATACAAAATGGTAAATATTATGAATTTGTTCTTAAAATCAGTTTTTAAGATTAAAAAAAACTGGTTTTAAAATCAGTTCTAAAATTAATCTTAAAAATATAAAATGAGAAATAAACATTATATGAAAAAATCAAGATCTGAGTATTTCTAAACAATACCCTACCGTGATTTGGCCGCTGAGTACTTGATTTATTGCATAGTCTAATTTTTTTCATCTCGATTGTTTCTGTCAACCTCTTTGAAATTCTGAGGCCGGCCGGTGGGATTTTTCAATAATTTTTTGAAAAATCCCACCGGCACCAAATATTGACGAGGTAGTCATTGAGTTACGTGACACTTTTGTTATTGAGAGCTTTTTCCATCACATAGAGCTGTCCTTCATCAATCAACTCAGAGAGAAGGAGCGAAAAGACCGCACAAATCCGCCGAGTTGACCTTCAACTGCACTCTGACGTTATTTCGTAAATCTAATGTGAAACACTTTTTTTATTCGTGACTATACAAATCATGAAATATATCCATGGGATCAGTTGCCCGATTCAAAACATTCAATAGGTCAACTGATCCGGCGGGATAAGTTCGAGCGGCCTCAATTGACTAAAGACCCATTCCTGCAAGTTAAACAGAACTGAGCTGATGGCCATAGGAGCTCCGCAATAATACGACACAACCATATCGAGTTTGGGAAAATATGTTCGTTTCATTTGGTATGAATGTGGATTCTGTCTGATTAGTTTTTAACTTTTTAGTTCGTTTTATTAACAAACTTATTTTTATTTATGTTTTTTACATTTTTTAGTATTATTTTTAACTCTTATCCTAATCTTATCCATCCAAAAATTGTCCAATCTAGATGAGACCGTGAAATGTGCTACATTTCTTACTTTTACGTTTACTCTATGATAGCACTCTATTTTCAGGCTCTTTTGTTATTTTCTCAGTTATCACTACATAGTATAAAACAAAGTCGCTTTCTCTGTCCCTATATCCCTATGTATGCTTAAATCTTTAAAACTACGCAACGGATTTTTATGTGTTTTTTTTTTAATAGATAGAGTTATTCAAGAGGAAGGTTTATATGTATAATACATGCATAATATAGTAGAGATAATAAATAATATAGGAGAGCATTGCATCCGCGCGAAGCCGGGGCGGTTCGCTAGTTGTATTATATAAGTATTATTAATATTAATTATTTAGGTATAAAAGAACTTAGGTATAATACCTACATGACTTGAAATAGTATGTTTTGTTCAAAGTCAACAGTAAAGGGTCACGTTTATGGAGGCAGCTGTAAAAAGGCTTTCAGTACCGAAACCTCCCCTTGAGTGTTGTAAGTGAAATGAAAGTTCAATAATATTTATTTATTATTATTATTATGTATTATTATATTTATTATGTATATTATGTAGTATTGTTAAATTATACTAGAAATTGAAACATCAATTAATATCATATCATAACATAAACTTAAAGAATTATTATAGTAATATAAAAAATATTAGGCAACATCGCAAAGTTGAGAGAAATAATATTGATTCGACAGGAGTAAAATAGAACTCGGAGATCTCGGAGCACATAGTGGATACAAGTGCCATTCACCAATAGAGATCCCCCGGGCTTTGTCATTTCGTACAGAAATTTAATATTAATTTTAAAAATATTTACATTTTTAGGCAGAAACAAATCAACTAGATATATATAAGAAAAAATACTAGAAAAAATCGACTCGGCTGACAAGTAGTTCTCAGTCAGGCGGACTTGAATTAGCAATCTGTGGATGTTCGGTCTACTGCTCTCCCAATGGGTCGTTTAATATTTGTAAAAATGTTTCTATGAACTAAAATTTATAAATATGGTGGAGGGTATATTAGCATAATTGGTTTGAGCGCATGTATGTATATATATCTAGTAAAGTAAGTCAGGAATAAACTGTTACCGCGACTGCGTTCCATCATTTCACCTCCCTATAGAACCTTTGAGAACATTACAGTTTCTTTTGAATGAGAGAGCATTCTCCTCATTGATGAAGCGACGCCAGCCTACAGCGTAAAAAGGTTTAAGAGAATTTCGACGACGACAAGGCTCGGTGGCTTAACTGGGAGAGCAGTAGATAGTACATCCTAAGATTGCGGGTTCTAGTTCCGCCTAAGAACAATTTGTGAGCTGAGTCGTTTTTTTATTGTACTTTTTCTATTAAAATTGATCATATAAGATAGCATTGAAAAATTTTTTTTTTATTAACATCCATTCTAATAAGTTCAAATTGAGTCACAAAGTCCCCGTACGATTAAGGAATTATTTCCTTCTTTAACTATCAGATGAGCAGTATACAATTACGCCAATGTACGTCTCTCGCCATTAAACACAGGCACCTGTTATTTACGACATAATATCTTATATCTTTTTCTCTAGTTAAAGCTTTAATAATGTTTTAATGGCAAAATAAAGGAAACCTGTTCACGAAGTAAATAAGTTTTTTGTACAAAATAAGATAGGTACCTAAAAACTGCAAAGAAAAAACCAATCAGTTGGAAAAATTAACCACATCAAAATACCTATTTATAAAAAAGACATAGCTTACCTATTTTACTCCTCTTGTGGGTGAAATTCTAGTCTAACACCAATTATTACTTTTATTGTAATAAGATTGTACTTAATTAACAATAGTGATAGCTATATATGTCCTTCAAATTAAAATGATAAACATCTGATGCTCGAACAAAGTGTCTAGTAGTTAAGTGGTTCTTCAACGATTATATGAATAAAGTTTGAATTAGAATAGACTTGTAATTGCTCAAAAATAATAACTGATCCCAAGATGCCACGGAAAGTTTTATTATAACAGGCCAGTCAGTACACTGTTAATGTTTTTATTGAAATTTCTTAATCTTTTATTTTATTTCATCCTGAAAGAACGCATTGATGTTTAAATAATGGGTAAATTCATGTTTTCTTAAATTGACAGCAATTTGGAATTTTCGTGTAGACCTTTTAGGGCAAAAAAATACTGGACAAAATTTTATACGATAGTAATAGTGGTTAGTAATCTTATTCGCTTTATCAAAAACAAAGTTATGATAAACTTTAGTTGATAATAAAGCACGATCCTGTGCAATTATTTACTCTCAATTTAATGAGTTCAAGCCTAATAATTTACTTATGTAATAACATTTGTACTACGATCTTTCATTCAACAACGACATCTGAAAATAACGCCGGTATTGATCAGCTATAGGTGCTGTGCGAGCTATCAATAAATCAGGCATCTATATAAGCACGCATATATATAATAGGTAACCAAATGCCTAAAAACCCCAAACTAAACAAACAGTAGGTACCTACAAAACTGTTTGTTTAGTTTACTGTGAGCCTTAGTGATCGTCTAGGTTCAACAGGTGAAGTTAATAATATTGGTATTCAGCAATAAAACGATGTAAATCAGCTATCTTTATGCCTGTATGTATCATAATCTACTTGTATAAATTTTAAACTGTTACAAGCTATTTTATTTACATTTCAAATGGTTGGAGAATTTTTAGCTAATTCATTGCGAGGTTTGCTGGTCAGGGCCCGAGCCTGGGGTCTTTGGTGCACAGCACCGTCTAGCCCTTAGGCAGCTACGCCACTGGATATGAATCATGTTATAAATTTGATATACTATAGGTACTTATACATATATTTACCTAGGTACTTAATGGATTCCTATATTTTGACTGAAGACCAACAGCCACAAGAATTGGTGCTAAGAAATATTAGAAAATGAAAGCAGATATGATTCGAATGCTATATTTGACATGTTGTTGAGATATTTTGCAATTAAATCAAAACTAGAAGCCAATCTACACGTTGGGTGTTTTCTTTGGGATTTTATCTTTAAACATAAAGATAGGCAGAAGTCAAAGATTAAGGACGGTTGCATTCTTTAGGGATAGGTTGCAACAATTTTGCTTGAAGTTGCGAAATGACCTTTCCCCTAGTTAGCCACTTTTCTTAGAAGATGTTCGTTAGAAGAGCCATCGAAGCAGAATATTCCTTCATTATGGTTCATTACGCTTTGGCGCATTTTCAAAGATGCATAGACAGTGGAATATTTGAACACAGAATGTCAAGGAAATCCGCGAAACAGTAACCTGGCACTACCTACGCAACTTTTTTTAATCTCAATTTTTTTAGTTTAATTTCGATGTTTTACGAACTTCGAAAATGAAAAAAAATATATCTAAAATGTGTAATTGAACGCACGGAAAATACTTGAATTACGAGAAAGCTATAAAAAATTGTTTGTTACAACAGATTTCTATGTCAATAGCAGTTTATAAACTCTAAACTCATTATTTTAAACTATGCAAACTCTTAATAGTTAGCAATTATGCACACACACTTAAGTTATAATGCATCGTCGTCATTAAAGAGGATGCCTAAGGTAATGCTGTGAACAAGACTCCTGAAAACGAATCGATATGGAACGTCGATTCTATTAAAAGACCAAAAATATCTTACTTCCGCAATTTGCTTGTTTGTTGCGGAAGTAAGCAAGATATTTTTGTCTGTATATAGACTTCCACCAAGTGACGCATGATTCTATCAAATACGCTCAGTTATTTGTGTAAAGATCGACAAAATTGTCAACTGCTTTAATCACCGTGTTTAATCGATTCGTTGCTACATACAACTAGGCGATGCAGTCGCTAAGCATAAAGCTACGCTAGCACCATATATTGGAGCGGAGCGTAATACCTAAATTTTTTTTTTTTTAATGGGAGTTTTTGCGAATTTCAAAATTCGGGCTGCGTCACAATCTGGTCCTAAACGCGTTGATTCGATTGCACACATAAAATATTACAATCGGTTAAGAACTCTGGATGTTATGGCGTAACAGACATTGCGCCATTGAAGCTGATCCATGGGAGCTGCGCTCACTTCGTTAGCTCCGCTCCAATTACAAAAACGAAGACTACGAGCTTGATTTACGTGAAAAAAGAAGATAATTTTAATCTGGGTTGGTTTCCCTAAAATTTGATTTGAAGGAGTTATCATCGATTTAAAAATGACACTGTTTCAGTGGCAACGCCACACGCAAAAAAAAGTGATGACACGACAGGCGTGTCATCAGCAACGAATCGGTTAATTGCAGACATCTCTTCTTCTTTTGAGTTTGTACTTGTAAATAAAAGAATACATAAATAAATTATACGTCTTTGCTACGACCTCTAAAACACTTCTAGCGAAATATTTAAAGCCTCGTTCCTACATAAATAACAGCTATTGGCTTACTCAATAAATATAAGGGCTGCGTGTATCTATACTTTGGATTAAAAAGGGATATTGTTTCCTTTTATCCTTATCTTTCAAGAGAATACATATCATTGAACTATCAGTTTCTGTAATATGTACTATAGAGTCTTTAGTGTATTCAGGCCGCAGACAGTATTTACTAGCATTTGATCAAGATAGGTTAATGGTTTTCCAAGATATAGCGACGCTAATACTGATTAGTTAACGGTAGTTTACGACTTTTAGGTTTGTCAACGAATTTTGCAAAGTTGAAGTACTCAGAAGACAATTAAATAATTAAAATACTTAGTGTTTTATTAAATCCACAATAAGGGCTTTTTAGATAAAAAAATGTAATTGGTGCTGTTTTGTTTATTAGCACTTGGGCTTATAAATAATTGTATTTCTGTTGCGCAATTATATTTTTTTTACTACTACACCATGATTGTTTTTAAGAGCCAACGTGATGCCTTCAGAAAGATATGCCACAGAGGTAATTTCACCTTGGAAAACAACTCCGAAAAGCTAGTAAATATTAAACTGTCTGCGGCCTGAATACCTATAGAGCGATTACAGAAACTGATGGTTCCATATAACAAAATGTATATTGTCTTGACAATATTATAGCCCAAAATCAGATCTTAGATTAAAAAGGAAAAAAAATCCCTTTCATTCCGAAGGATAGCTACACACAAACCTAATTTTTATTGAATAAGTTAATAGCTTAGGTACGAAGCTACAAATATTTTGCTTTGTAAACTAGAAGTGCTATAACGTTCGTAGCAAGACATGTAGTTTATTTATGTATATTTTGAATTACAAGTACAAACACAAGAGGACAAGAGATCTTTGCAATTAAAACACGGTGAGTGAAGCAGGCGACCCTTTCGTCGGCCTTTGCCGTACTACGTTCAAAAATAACTAAAGGCGACTTTTGATTTTCACTATTAACTATATGTAATTTTAATTATTAACACGACTATATTAAAGTAAAAATAAAGTTTAAAATAATTAAAACGGGATTATTACCATCTTTTATATTTTTGAGCCTCTGATATTTTGGTACAGTTGCATGCGCCATCGTCACGGAAGACGATCAAAGATCGAAGCCTTAAAAATAAACATGGTAATAATCCCACGTTAATTAATACTAACGTAAGTGACCGTGAGAGTTTAAACAATATAGTTATCCATTCCCTACTTTAGGAAAATCTGCCAATGAAATGGATCAATTTCACGTTTTCCCTCGTTGTTTGTACAAATCTGGATTAAGAATAAGGATTATCCTTTAAAGAGGTTTAACACCTAGAAAGTTAATTAAAGTTATCGTGATTCGAGCGACTCAGGTACGGGCTCCGTCCCAAGGCGCTGGCGGCATCGGAGCTTCATTATCGATCTAATTAACCAATACTAATTACTCCTATTGTCCTTCCATTCGATGGATGCTTTTTAACTTTCCATTTTCTGAATAAAATTATCACTACTATGTCCTCCCAAATTCAATTATTAATACATTTGTTTCAGAAACGTGACTAAATTATATAACATTATCGATTTCACTGAGGCAAATAGAAAAATATACAAAATTGTTTGTTTTTATATGCAATTTCCTTTTAGAAAGAGAAGTAAGAGCTGTTTTTAATAAAAGGTATAAATTTATTGTAAGAAGTCATTTTATACACCAGCGCAAAGATGTTCAACAACGTATAACAAAATAAGCAAGAATTTCTATTTCTATTGCTCATCTACCACAGTTGCTTCTTATTTGTCAAGAAGAAGCAACTGTGGTAGATCGTCTCTTTGCTGTTATAACAAGACTAGAAGAAAAACAGAAGTTAGTTAGTTTCTAAAGAGTAAATAATTAAAACCCCGCAAAAGTTATCTCGCTTTGAGAAAACAATTTGAAAATAGTTTAGAGAGGAGCAAACGTGTAGCCTGAGGGTGGGCTTATGTTCAATTACGTAGAATTAAAAGGTGGGTGTGATATCGTCCCTCAGAGGAGGGAGATTTGTCTTCACCTTAATTAAAACAAATATTTCTTTTAGTACATTACGTTTTAATGAGATTCTTTTTACTTAATAAAAATTTACTTGCTTCGCTTACATTTGGCGGCAACTGGCTTGAGTTATAGTCTAATATAATTTATAGAACATAGTGTAACAAATGCGTCTATATGTAGTTGGCATTAGCCTTAATCTATAGTGGTAAGTAATAACTATTTAGAAAACTGTACATATATGGTTTGACAAATACTATATCTTACAGAAAATATTTCATTCAGTCTATATATCACTTTAAAAGTATGTACAAAATTCGTGTATTTGCTACCTACTACGAAATTATAATGTTTCAAGTGTGTCCTGTAAAAAAAAAACGAAAGAATAAAATATACGCTCATACAAAGTATCAGTATTATTTCAGTATGATTTAAGGGAAAAAATCAATCCAGAGTGACAATCTACCATAACATAATGTCGATTGGTATATTTACCAGTTTTTATTTTATAGCACATGAGGTTCGTCAAGAATTAAGAAAATTAGATAAATTCATCTTGTTAAATTGCGTGATAGGTAAATAACAATTTAAAACAAATAGCAATAAGGAAGGTACTTAAGTACCTTCCTTATCGTATAAGGTTAACCTTATATACTGCTTTGGACATTAAATAAATCAAAATAACAATATTATCTGAAATCAATTCCGAGTTCCTCCATTTTCTTCCATGTTTGGATTAGTAGATGCAAATGACTACTAATGCATCTAGGACCAATGGTCGTTAGGAAGCACGAACTAGGTCCAGATTTTAATTTTTCTGCCACCTATCTAAGACACTCTTACGACAGTTGCTTCTCTTCGATTATAGGGAAAAAACGCTAACAACTGCGCCATCGAGCTCTTCTTCCTGTTCTTTGTTATACGGTTGCTTTCTACAACTCAGGTTAGACCACTCCTGCCAGCTTAGTTGGATGCTAGTGACGCTACAAACGTCTTCACTGTAGTGACAACTTCTTGGACGTTGCCCGGTGAACTGAGATGTTTTGTCCGGTAAAGGGCTACTCCTCTGCATTCAAGTAGAATGTAAGAAATTGTTTCTTCTACTTCCATGCACCAATAAGCTCCGCTAGAATACCAGCGCAGCCACAACACGACACGCCTTCTTGTCATGACAACACAAGCTGAAGTGAGGACCTTATTGACCTTTTGTGCTTGTTTGTTCATGTTAATTTTTGTTTTATGTTGTCTTTCCTATTGTAAGTGTTATTAAATTTTATTTGTTGTTACAGTCGACTCTCGTTAATTCGAAACCCGAGGGACTCTTAAAATATTACGAATTATCGAGTGTTTGAAATATCAAATGGTTCGAAATTTGTGAGAAACAATTAATAAAACTTCGAATTCTTAAGTGTTGATCAATTATTATTTATTAACTGCTATTCTATAACAATGTCAAAAGTTTAGAGGTACATTCGTGTACATACATGTATTCATAATGTGAATTAATTAATCTTTCGAAAGAACTCTGTTATATTGGTTTGCTTCAAAGCACATTGCTGCTGCTCAGACTGTTAATTTGTATACCAACGAAAGAGTAACAGTAACTGAATGATAAAACAAACCCATTCGTAAGAAGTGTGTATCAAATAGTCAAACTAATCATAACAAAATCAAAGGCTCGTGTACGTTGATACAAGTTTGATCTTGTCGCAAAATGTACTGTAAGTACATTTTGCGACTCTTTCTCTCTGTAACTTTGAATTGTCGAGTGTTGGACGCCTATGAGTTCGAATTAACGCGTCGCACAGTGGAGTATTTACTCAAAAAACCTGGCCATAATTATTATGTGCAATATTTTCTGTGGAGCTGAATAAATTAACAACCGAATACTGTTTCTAAATGATTGTTTTATTTGTGATTATGTTTGACTTGTGATTATCACAAGTAACAGACTTAACCCTACGATAATTATTCATCAAAATCAGATTCGTTGTTTTCATCATCTGTTCAACGTCACTGCATTCGATTTATTTATTGCCCACTTTAAGTAGAAGATTTATAGTATCCGGACAGAGTGGTTTACTTTTATTAGGAGGTTGGTTTTGGTTGCTACTTAACAATAGATCGGAGGTAAGTAACAATTGGTTTAATATATCTTTATTGCATTTTACTCTATCAAATTTTGGTGAAAATTTAGCCTATAGAGTTTGAAATGCTTGTTACGGGCTTCAGCAGCCTCTTCCGACAGCAACCCAATTGGCAGTATTATATGTGCAATGACTGTATCTCCATGCATTAAGATTTTATGTATAGTGGGTAACATCGGATGCCACCCTTACAGCTGTACGTACAGGGTAGCATAGGTTTTGAACTTTATTGTGTCAATCATGTAGCCTATAAACTAACCCTATAAACTATAAAGGGTTTTCAGGATTACTTTAAATTTGTATATTAATGTACAGTCTATGCCTGTAATTCGGGCAGCAGCTTCCGGATCAGAAATAATCTTTGGGAAGTGTTGCCATCGTTAGTGTTTCCAAAATCTGCTTGTGGTATATCTACCAAAAGTCCCATTTCTTCACGAAATGCTTTTGGATCTCCTCCTTTTTCTCTTTTACAATTCTCTTTTCCTCGGCTGACCGGATTTGCTGCAAGTTATAAGCATGAACGCTTATAACTTGCAGCTGCCCATTTTTGCTTAAATTCACTCTTGAAATAACTTAAATAATGTTGTAACTGGCTAACTTTCCTATCGGGACACTTAGGCTACCTTTTTTTCCAAAAATAACAGTTTTGAATCTATTTTCTTATTCGGACATTGTCTGATGAACTCATGTAACTGCTTCTTAGTGATATTCTTACAAGCATCAGTGGAACCTGTAGATAAAAGATCATTTATTACAAATCACATAGAAAACCAAATTTAATATAGCTGCATTTAAATATCTGGCAAACAAAATGGCGGAATAAAGCGGTATATTTTTTTCTGTGATTCTATTAGGAATGACCTATACTTTATAGAAAATAATACACTACAGCTCGGACATGCCCGGAACATAAACAAAAACGCCTTTGTTTAAGAAATTTTAACAATATTGCCTTATTTTTTATATATCTATTTTTAATAATTCATAAAAAATATTTGATATGGAGATAAATTTATTGTAATGCAATTATAACAAAGATAAATACCTTCACCTTCCGTATCCATATTGTTTTTTTCACCAACTTAACACGAAAATAACTAAAATTGCATGTGCAATTTGTAGAAAAAATGAGAGCGTCAAGAAAACAATAGACCGCACGAGGTGACGACTAAGTTTCGACTACCTGTGAACTGCCTCCTGAGAAGTGAAGGGCGCGCGAGGAGTACAGTGTTATAAAGCGGTTATTTGGCTGTCAAAAAGAGATGGTTGCGACAAGTTTTATCGTACTTTCCGTTTTCGACTTTTGACCAGGTTTTTTGGGTAAATACTCCTATGTGCGTCGTTTTGTTATATAGCAATGATTTTTTCGTTTGAATTACCAAGTGCATAAAAATGTATTGATTTAGTTCGAAATATAAAGAGAGTCTGTAGGGAACTCGTGATAACTTTGAATTATAGAGAGGTTCGAATTATCGCAGGTTTGAATTAACGAGAGTCGACTGTATAATCAATAATGTTTCTCTCTCTGCACAGAATGCTCTCTCTGACACCTAGATAGAAAAGGTGTTTATCGAGCTTCTCCATATTACACATGTACAACGCGAAGTAACTGGGCAACCGATCTTCGTTCGTTGGTAGCACTATCTAGTAGGCAGCATTTGTAATAAAATATGGAAATTCAGCACAAAATGAACGTTTCCCTGTTCAAGAAGCTTCTTAAAACGAAATCCAACAAGCTTGTAGTTTTCACATAAAATTATAAACTGACTGAATTGTTGTAGAATATAGAGCTAAAAATATTTATTTTATTTTATTGTATTTTAAGCTGTGTTTCTGTTTATAAAACGTTCGACATTTTATCGTCACTGAAAGGGCTCTCTATCCATTACTCTAGTTAATTCTAATCTTATGAATTGTCGTCATATTTTGTCAAATTAACAATTTTTTGAGAATATTCCCAAAACTTATGAGACAATAAACCAAAGTTATGTCATAAAAATACTGAGCCGCTTTTTAAATACTACGAACCTTACATGCGATATCTGTGTCTTTTTGTGTATAATACCTATAAAATGTTTCTTTAGCTGGCGACTAAACGGCGCCATTATTCATTCGTTTCTTTGAGACCGAATTTGCTATCTCCAGTATAATCACGCCTCAGTAATATAATGAAATTCACACAAAATAGGATTCTAAATATTTATCGAGTATTAGTGAGAGGTGCGCTGACGTTGGTGAGGAACTTGATATGGCCTGCTTTTCACCGTAATCAGCTAAAGCATAACAAAACAATACATTCTAATATGTAGTAGAAAGAGATCATAAGCTTAATGGCAAAGTGTCAATATGGCCACGGTTATCCTATCAATATAAATATTTATTTACATAAAAATATTTTACATGGAAGTCGTTTGTTTAATTGAAAAAATATATTGAATGGTTTGTAAATAGAACAGATGAGAATATTATCTTGTTTGATATTTTTAGTGCCGGTTTATTCAGTAGTCGGATTTTAATTTATAAACATTTTTTTATAACTTATTGCAAACTATTTACAATACATTATACCAGTCTATATTAGGTTACTGTATAAGAGTGACGTTGTGCATGTAAACTTCCTAATTGAACTAAAAGATGATGACATTTGGTCCATTTAGTTTTATACATGATTGATAGTCATAACTTTGTCATCTAGAGGGCGACATATTAAATTTGGGTTGGGCTGGGTATACTCTATGTGACGTCACATCACTTATGCCCAGCGGACGATCAAGACGCTTCCAACAATACTTCATTTGTCAAATTATGATAAGTAGTTTAGAAGTTATGAGAAAACATACATAGTACATACATCACCGGTCAGTCAGTAAAGTCATATAGGTAACCTTATTTTTGTTTCGCCGTAGTCAGCTAAATATTGGTAACATAATTACCTCGTAGGCTGTCTCAAACAACAATACAAACTATCTATTTCAATTGGTTAGGAATTCAATATGAGGACAGCGGCATAATTATAATCTAACTAACTCCAAGATAATTGTCAAAATTAGATTTAGAGACAATCAGATAGAGAGAAGACTGACTCGTGAAGCAGAAACAAGTGAAATTTGATTATTAAAATTACATTCAAACATTATTAGAAATATTTAACTGTAAGAAGTCACTTTATAATAAACAAAAGGTAAAAAGGTTTGCTGGAAGTCAGATGATAATAATTTCAGTTTTCGGTATGTCAAAAATCCTCCACGAAACACTTATAATGTAGCGTCTGCATATATAAATATTTAAACTATCACAATATTGCACTTTATTCACAACAATCTGTGGTAAAAAAATTGCGTAGCGATAAAGTTTTTACACATGCAGATTACAGTCTTGATTTTTCAAGGAGAAAGGTTCTCCATATAGTGACTTATTGCCTTAACTACTTAATACTCTGAACTCTAAATCTCTTTAAAACTAAATATTTTCATTGCAACAAGACAAGCGATGAAAATCATTGTACAAATTTTCATTGAAAACCCACCCTTGATAGGCTTTAGATAGTTATCAAATTAGGTGCAGTTGTTAAGTACCTTAGCCACATATATTTTTAACTACCTGCATAAGAAAAAAAAATATTTATTTATAAACTAGTACATATCTTTCAAAAACTCAGACATATTGCACAACAGAAATTTCTACTTGTATTATGCTACATTAGCATTGTCCTAGTTGACCTATTATATTTGTATATGGGTGGGAACGTAAATCGTTGGTTTTTCGTTCGAGGAGCTCAGAGGACTTTAAAAAGGTAATGATGTTTAGTCAGTCGATAATAGTACTATGAAAAGTTTTATTTGTCTGTAACAACCTGTAGAAACTAAACTAAAACATAATTTATCTTAAATTTACCTAAAACTACAAACTTTATTAAATATTAAAAGGAGTCCCTTTAGGCAAGGTTCCGAAAATACTGGCAGCGCTCCCCCTTTGAATAGCTAGGCTCATTCTTTGTCCGAGGTAGCTGCCAGCTCTTTGCTGTATAGAATATACATTAAAGTATGATATTTTTCATTCAAATAATAAAAAACTATTGTTGCAAAAGCATAAAACTATTGTTGTTTTGAAATAGTCATTAATAATTGACAAAAATTAGGCCGAAGTTGCTACCTTGTGGTACTACGCAGAGCACTTCGCAAGAAGCAAATGATTATACTTTTTCAAATCCAAAAATGAATATTAATCAATTTATTCTTGTTGAGTTCTATAACTTTCAAATTTACTTAAAGAAAGTTGTAACATTACAATTATATGTATAGTTTAACACACAGAAAACTATAATCACAACAAACTTTTAATTGAAATAATAGTTCTAAATTTCTTATTATATTTGGTTATATTGCCAGGGAATTAATGGCCTACCACTATGTTGCCTAATGGTAAATCGCAAGAAGGCCAAGGCCGGATAAAGAGTGGGTCGATCACGCATTCGCTGTAATCTGCACATTTTTTTTGGCAAACAGGCTGCAATAAATTTGAACCAAACTACTTTGTATCACTTAAACGAAACATTACAATTTTATTTCCCTTCATATGTAAATGTACTATTACAACTATTTTATTAAAAAATAAATACAAATTACTTACTTATAAAAATACCAAAGTAGCCAATGGTATGTCGATGTACTTAAACAATGACTGATCGCCACCATTAATAATTTCACTTTTTTGTAACGCTTTTTTGCATTTGACGCCATTGTTGTTGTTGTAACAGGCAACGCCACGAGTGTTTAAAAATTGGCAATTAAAACTGTCAGAGGTGGCTAACGATCAGCTTTGTGACTCAGTGTGCAATACTGCGCCCTTTTATATTGCCGTAATACAATCCAGCTGATCATTTACCCACCGTATTATAAAACGGCTCTTTTTGCGAACGGGTGGCAGATGTAATATGGCAAAATATACAATCCGTCTGCGACATTTACAATGTTTGGAATCGTTATCGTTACGACATCGGCAAAAACAACCGTTTGAATAAGGGTCGCTATTCCAGAGTTAACAAGATAAAAGTGAATTTATTAGCCATATTTTTTTTCTTGTAATTTACTAGTGACCCGCCGCCTTCACTTCGCTTCGGTGTCGACTATAATTTTTGTATAAAGCTTAAGATCAGTCATTTCGCTAAAAGTTTATTATAATGTATTACATTTTAGTATTACGGTTTTAGTATTTTATTATATTTTTATTCTTCATTTTGTTCAGGTGTGGTACTTCGGGATCAAGTTTTTTAGCCATGAATCTTGCTACAATGGTTTTAGAATCCACTGGTTTCTGGATCTCAATTTTTGCCTTTAACGTTTTGCGTGATAGTAAAATATGTTTTTAAAGCAATAGGAATTATAACAGTCTTTCCTCTTTTATTGTTTTCTTATAAATTAATATGTGCGAGAATGTAGTTAGGTTTCGTTAGCTGCAAAAATCTTTACTCTAGCAACATTATCGATAAGCATAATGTCAGAGAAACAACAATGTTAAAGAAAAGTAACATTTATTGAAGAACGATTAAGCTTTTATTGAGCAGTTAAACGTTATCTAGAGATACTACTTTACTTTCCGAAAACAAAGGGGTGCTGAAAAACTAATTCTAAATAACAGAGACACTCATGCGATGTGCCCAACAACTAAACGTTAGTGTTTTAAGATTGCAGAAAAACTATTTAGAAATCCAATATGACACCTGAAATTGTTATATTATCCAAATAAAAAAGTAATTATTAAATTACTCAATCCACAAAATTTTGCAATTTAACAACGATAGGGAACTACACTTGTCATTATATATAATCTTTAAGACATTTGTTGCATAGCTTAATTCAAAATTACCATTTTACAGGTTATAATAAAAGTTTACCTTATCTCGATAAAAGGGTTCTTTTCTTCACGACTTCAAATCAATTTAAAAATCAACACAAAGAGTAATCGCTTAAGTAGATATGAAACAATGCCTTAACTGCTTTTTTGGGCATTTTCCTTTTCCAAACTCTTTTTCCAGTTTGGTCTAATGGACATCAAAAAAAACTTTAGATCATATTCGACAGAATTATATCTCATTATGTATCAATTATGGATTTTTTTATATTTATCCACATCTGATTTTATCTGAGATGATCTGGAATTGTCTTGTTTCATTTCATATTGTATATACCTACACATAGCATCAGATCTATTTTTATATTAATGAATCTAATTATGTCTAAAAGTATTTGGTTTCATTTCGTTTCATGTTGTATGTACACATACATAGCACTATATCTGATTTTATATTCAAAAATCTAATTATGTCTGAAAACATCTAAATTTCTCCCATTATATAATGTGTTGTAATAAATGAATGTCGGAATTTGTCAAATTATATCTGAATAGATCTAACCATATCAAAAAGTCCCTAAATATTATCTAAATTTTTTTTTCGGGCCCGTTTGGGAATTAAGGGATTAAGCAAAATAAACATCTTCTCTTGTTTATCAAAAACATATCTTTTGTTAATAATTTAAAGTCTAATCTGCCAACTGATGGAATATTAAAGGACTGCGCTATATATTGACTATATATTGACTGTAGAAAGGTTGTGCGCTCTAGACCCAATAGAGTATTATTGGAAAACACACGTATGGAATATATGACACGTAAGGAACGTGTTTTAATTACTAGTTAAAGACTAATTGTTAGGTTCCTACTTCGTGTGTTTCATAGTCGTTGCTCCCTCCATTATTCCTGACATGATATTAACTAAGTTTATTATACGCACAGAAAGTTAAGAATATACTTCTATTCTATCACCGTTACGTATTATTTCTACACCAACGTCCGTAACATGTAGCATAAACATTAGTCTATTATTAGTGACTTTTCTGAAAGTCACTAAGTCGTTATTACTAAAAATGGTTGTTTCCACATTCTGTATAGTTTGTATTGTACACATGAAACATTCCAATGGTTTTGAACGGGTTCGATCTCTTTAAAAGTTCTATGCAATCATAAATTTGGTGTCATGTGGAACAAAAAAAAATGAGAGTCTAACGGTTAAGTATCGTGTGTTATATCCCAAAGAAATTCCTTAACTACGGTTTCGAATCTCTTTACGTTTATGTGATGAACATTATAAGTTGAGTCTTGAGTGTTTTGTGGCAGATTTTGCTTAGCTTGGAACGAAATAATTGGAAGTGTTACATGGAATTTATTATTAAATTATATTACATAACATTAAATAATGGTAGGGGCTTGAAAACAAAATTCTAAAATATTTGTATTTCTAGATGAAATTTTAAACATTTTCTTAGTAAACTACATGATTCTTCGTTATGATAGTGTGTGTTTTACTGTCATGTTATGGGCACGTATTGCAAAAGGACATTAAAAGAAAAATTGTATATTTTTGTAAAAATCTTACATACAAGTTGGTAAAATCCATTTTATAATATTTATAATTATACTGGCAACTTTAGAGCCAGCCTTTTATTGTGGTATTGTCCCCGGCAAATAAGTTGAACATGGTTTTGAAATCACGTGACATGCGCAGTAGTGAATAATGTACCTAAACTTGCTACTGCGCATGTCACGTGATTTCAAAATCATGTTCAACTTATTTGCCGGGGACTATATGTGGTATGTTTAGCATATTTTTACAAGAAGTGGTCTTCTTGTAAAAATATACTAAACGTTAATACAGTCACGTGTTATTCATTTTGTAATAAACAAAAACCAGCGACTTGCACACTTTTTAAACTAGAAAATTATCAAAGAATCTAATCTGCAAAACCAAAAAGAATTTATAGATATACATATAAATGTATTTATCAATTATAATCGATTTTTAAATTACTAGATTTTGTTTGTGGATTCGATAGTAATAATGTGTAGAAAAAAATTGCCAATTTCATAGGTATGAATCTAATGGAACAAATTGTTTTGGCAGTATATTGGATCTAAAGATAGTTTTTCGATCGATCGTCACAATCCAATTTTCCATCTTTACGTACTCTGTAGAAGAAAACAAAAAAATACAAGTCACAGTTGCTGGCAGTAGACATAATAGATCTTTAAGCCAACGATAGTGTAGCAAAAGAGACCCATGCGATGTACAAATAAATATAAGGCAGTATTACATTGGTAAGCAAACATGCCTTTGTTTTCAGTAGTAATCTTCGTAATCTTTCTTTAACAGTGAGGTCAAAGGCAAAGGAATCGACACGTTAGTATTAAAAATAAAACTCAACATTAAGAGAAAGAAGACTAGACGCGTCAGATTTCAGATAAAGGAAGGCTATATTACGAAAAGAGGGTTCGCGGCATTACTGTAGTTATTTTCACACTTTGGATTGAGCTCAGTAAAGCTTGTTAAATATAGGAACTGTAGATTAACTAGCTCTAGCTAGCTAGCTTGAGAATTTCTTCAGTATTTGTCGTTACATTCGCTAAGAGGGTATGAACTTAAGTCCTTATCACTGAAGTAAGATAAGGAAAGTAGATACATCCCCCATGGCATATACCGGAAGAAAATAGAAGAGAGGATCGTTTTGAATTGCTGCAGAACACGTATTTTTTAGTTAATACCATGATTAGCTTAGATTCCTAGTCCCAAGTTGGGTACTAAGGATCTAGGACCCAGTGAGCCGCTGTAAATATGGCTCTGGATGGGGTAGATACATTTACATCTTCCTTTCATAAATTAAATCCGTGTATTAACTTTTATTCACATCCTTGTAACCAACTCTTTTTACTATTACAAACCGACGTAGCACTGTCTGATGTAGCATATCTGTGTCTTTAATACAGCAAAAATATTTAATTATAATATAGAAATATTGTTAAGCTGTCTCTAAACTCATACATTGTGTAAAAAAGACACAAAGGCTTTTAAATATCAAAGTCAAGTGTTACTTGGAATACTTATAACAATATCCTTTTGGAAGAGACATTACATGTAAGAATCTGGTCGAACACGGAATTTATTTCAGATAATATTCTTATTGAAAGTTCGAAGAAGTATAATTATGTTAAGTATCCAAGTCATTAGTTTTTGAAGCAAATACCGTGACAAATTTATCTAATTCTTGACGAACGACATATACAATAAAATAAAAACTAGTTGACAGAGTAGATCGACATTATTATCACTATTAATGATATGGTAGATTGTCACTTGTATTTTTTGAAATGAAAACTTCTTTAGCATCGTTGTGATTTGAAAGTCGATGAAACGAAAAAGCGACAGTAAAAAGAGACAGACACATAAATTCATAAGATTTAACGAAGGAGAAAATGAGATAGGAAGCATTATATACGTATGTTAATAGGTGTTTGTGTGCGCATGTGTAGTACAAAAATTAAGAGAAGGCATCACAACAACCGTGGTATTTTGTATACGTGTAGGACGTATTATTTTTGAAGGTTTCACTTCTAGCACGTGTGAATTGCATACATGCTTTTTTATTTTTAAATCACTAGCTTTCCGCCCGCGGCTTCGCCCGCGTGGAATTCGGTTATATTGCGGTATAAAGCACAATTATAAGAAAACTTCTCATTCCCACGGAAAAATCTAATATAATTCATTCCACTTCTTATGTATCTTAAAAAAACACTTCGTTACCACGTTTTAAAAAACACCCAGCGCCATCTTTCGCATACCTCTAGAACTAAATAGCGTAAGCTATCATCCCACTTCTTACGTATTTTAAAAAACACATCGTTACCATGTTTTAAAAAACACCGAGCGCCATCTATCGCATACCTCAAGAACTAAATAGCGTAAGCTATCATTCTACTTCTTATTTATTTAAAAAAACACATCGTTACCATGTTTTAAAAAACACCCAGCGCCATCTATCGCATACCTCAAGAACTAAATAACCTAACTAATACTTATACCAATTAGTAATTCGTTGGCTTTAGTGATTTCAGGATAAATAGATGTAAAAAGAACAATTTAGACGATAAAATAAATTGTATGTCATCCCTCGAGAATTCCTCATTTTCGAGGATTCATTTTCGTATCATTTAGCTTCAAATTTTACATGTTCATATTCGTTTGCAACATTAAGTAGATGTAAGAAAAACAGTTTAGACGATAAAACAAATTGTACGTCATCCCTCGGGAATTCCTCATTTTCGGGGATTCATTATCGTATCATTTAGCTTCTAAATTTACATGTTTATATTCGTTTGCAATATTTTACGTTGTTTTAAACGACACACAGCGCCATCTACAATCCGTCCATCAAGCAAACAATATTTTTGTTTTTCCTCGGGAATATCAATTTTTTCCAAGATAAAAAGTACTCTATTATTTAATCCGGACTTTTATCTTTACGTCTGCAAAATTTCAAAGCAATCGGTTCAGTAGTTACGGCGTGAAAGCGGAACAAACAAACAAACAAACAAACAAACAAACAAACTCACTTTCCGATTTATAATATTAGTAAGGATAAGGATTCTATAATAATACTCATATTTTGTATGTGCGTGTTAAATAAACGATTATTAAATAGAATATTTTATAGACAACATTGATTTTCTAGTAAATAATCTATAGGCATCTTTAATTGAGTGTTGTTATAAGTCTTATTAAATAAGTATACATTATGTACTTTTCATGTAGTATGATAAACACATTGTTAAATAATTAAAATTCTACCGATTTACTTAGTTTTTACACTAATGCGCATTTCAATAAAACTAGTTCAACCGGACTCACGATTTGTTTATTCTTGTTTTTTATATTGACTTACTTTACGGTTGCCGTATTCCTGTGATTATGGCTCCAGCATAGGAGTCGAAAGTCAGCACTAAATACGAAAAACATAAATAAAAACGTTGTAAACATTTTACTCTGGAAGATAAATATACCTTTTAACCCTAATGAACTAACTAAATAATTTATAAATCAAAACGGCGTTAAGCCAACAGTCTTTTTAGTAATATTAGGACCCGTACATATAAAAGTGGTGTTTGGTCGGACTGGCCACTTCGATCTGAAATATCCATTTAGCTTTATAATTTTTTTTTTTTTTTATATATTTTATGCATTTTCAATGCGATCTTATAAGATAAATTACTAGAATAGAAAAATACTAGAAAAAATCGACTCGGGTCACAAGTGAATCTCAGGCGGGAATCGAACCCGCAACCTTTGGAAATCCGGTCCAATGCTCTCCCAATTGAGCTACCGAGCCTTGCGAACACTCGACGAAATTTTCTAGTACCTTCCTGATTTTACGCTGTAGGCCAGCGTTGTTTCATCAATGAGAGGAACATCCTCTCGTATTCGAAAGAAACATTTTTACAAATGTTTGGTCAATCGATTAAGATGAAACAGGAAGTATCAGGAAGGTACTAGAAAATTTCGTCGAGTGTTCGCAAGGCTCGGTAGCTCAATTGGGAGAGCATTGGACCGGATTTCCAAAGGTTGCGGGTTCGATTCCCGCCTGAGATTCACTTGTGACCCGAGTCGATTTTTTCTAGTATTTTTCTATTCTAGTAATTTATCCATTTAGCTGGTATATCAATCATTTGTTTTTTGTTGATTAGTATTTTCTTTGGCGTCGTTCATATCCCACAATGGATAAAATTAAACATCGCTATATTTACGAATATGAGTTCTACTGTGGCACCAGTGCTACAGAAACAGCTCGAAGAATTAACAATGTGTATGGCAGTGGTGTCGCAAAAGAAAACACAGTACGTTCTGGTTCCTATGTTTTGTTCTTCAGAACAAGCCTCGGAATTTTTGGCCCTTCAGAACAAGCCCCGTGAACGGCCGGAGACCAAAGTGGATAATGAAGAATTAAATCCTACTGTGGAAGCGGATCCATCGCAAACCACGTCAGAGTTACCTGCAGGCTTTTCACCGATGCCAAAGCACAATAAAACTGTTTTAATTCACTTGAAGCAAATCGGGACAGTAAAAAAGATTGAAAGGTACCTCATGAATTGAGTGAATCTAACCAGCAAACGCGCGTCGACTGCTGCGTTACATTGCTTAACCGACACAATATTGAAGGGTATTAAGTCGGATTATAATATGTGATGAAAAGTGGATCCTGTACTATAATTGGAAACGCTCGTCGCAATAGCTGAACCTCGGAGAACCAGCCAAATCATGCCCCATGGGAAAATTGAGAAAAAGTTACTTATGAGTGTTTATAGTGTGTGTGACTAGTGCCGGTGTCGATCATTACAGTCCATTAAAATCTGGATATACGATTACGGCAGATATCTATTGTCAACAATTGCAAACCATGATGGAAGAACTGGCTGCTGAACAACCGAGGCTGGTCAATCGCTCTAGGCCAGCGTTTCCCAAAAGGTGTTCCGCGGAACCCTGGGGTTCCGTAGAAGCATCACAAGGGTTCCGCGTTCAGTCCGGATTTAACGCGTAATCTTTGTAATGCTTTTTAAGTATGTAAAGACATTAAATCATACGTATAAGTGAAATTAATTATCGCTTGCGCGTATTTATAGGTATATATTATGATTTATAAAGGTACGTATGTTTTTAACAAACAGAACAATGCGCACGGGAGCTCGATCGAGCACGCTTGTCTCCTGCGTCCCGCCACCCGCGACCTGTATCGCCTGCCGGCGCCGCGCCGCGCCGCTCAGTTGAGTCTATGACTGTGACAAAACTACTTCAAAAAAGAGAAAATATGACGAATCCTATTTGTCCTTCGGATTTATTTCTGTAGGAATGCTTGAGAATCCGGATGGTCAATTCGTTATCTGCAGCAAAATCATATGTAATAGCTCTCTGGCACCTGCGAAGCTAAAACGACATCTTAATACCAACCATCTGCAATTAAAAGACAAAAGTTTAGACTTTTTCAAAAGATACAAAGATGCACATAAAACCAGTTTGGCTGCTTTACACGAACTGCTATGTTAAAACTGATAACGAAAATGCCACAGTAGCACCATTCCTGCTAAGTTACAGGATTGCTCGTGCTGGCAAACCACACACGATTGCAGAGACTCTGTATGACAGAAATTGTCAAGTGTTTACTTAGCGAAGACGCAGCGAAGAAAGCTGCAGCAGTTCAGAGTTCCAATAACGGCATATCTGATCGAATCCATAAAATATCTGACCACATTGAGAATGAATTGATTTGTAGATTGAAAAGTAGTGAGATGTTTGCAATGCAACTTGACGAAAGTACAGACAGATGCCACTGGACTATCAATACTGGTTGTTTTCGTAAGATACCCCTTCGGAGGATCTATTGAAGAGGATTTGTTTATTTGTGCTCCTTTGGAGACCAACACCTCTGGAGAGGAAATTTTTAAAGTCATTGATAATTACATGAATGTAGGTACATAATATTCATTCATTCATCAACAAATGTATCGATGTATGTAGCGATGGAGCTGCCGCTTTGATTGGCAAAATGAAAGGTAACTGTAACAAGAATTGAGAATGTTGCACCTAAATGCAGTAGCAGTCACTGCGTTTTACATCGACATGCTCTTGTCGTTAAAAAATGCCACACGAGGTAAAGAATGTTCTCGATCAAGCCGTAAAAATTGTGAATTACGTTAAATCACGTCCGCTCCGAGACTTCGACAATCGAGACTTTTAAAAAAAAGTGTGTGAAGATATAAGGAGTCAGTATCAGTCACTTCTTCTTCAGACGGAAGTAAGATGGCTTTTCAAAGTAGAAGTATTATCATGATTTTTTGAATTGCGCAACGAACTAATGGTATTTTTTTCCAAAGAATCGCTTTCTTCATCTTTGAGTGGTCTTGTTCAACTATTGCGAGACGAGCAATGGCTAATGAAACTGGCGTATTTGGCAGACATATTTGATAAACTGAATGTAATTTATAAGTCATTGCAAGGAAGAAACACAAACACTTTAACAGTAAACGACAAAATCTCTTCTCTTAGAAAGAAACTTGACTTCTGGATAGAATGTGTTGAACAAAAACAGTACCAATTTTTGACTCTTTTAAACGAGGTTTTGGAAAAAAATGAGTTGCAAGTAACCTCAGATATTGAAAAATGCATTTACGAACATTTGATGACCCTCAAAAAATCTCTGGTAGAGTATTTTCCTGAAAAAACCCTGCAGGACATTGAGTGGGTACAAAATCTTTTCCTAGTTCACAGGAAACCGTCGACTCTTACAGCAACAGAGTACGAGGCTTTGATAGATATCAAATGTGCTTCTTCCTTACAACAAAAGTTCAATTCAGAAAGAACTAATCTGGATGAGGTTTGGATTGGACTTAAAAACGAACATCCAGAAATCGTCGAGAAGGTCACAGTTTTGTTACCGTTTGTGACCACTTACCGGTGTGAACTGGTTTTTCCGCTTACGCTTACATAAAAAACAAATACAGAAACCGTCTGGATGCAGCTCCAGATCTTCGTATTCAGCTGTTTGACATAAAGCCTGATTTCAATGCTATTTTAACAAAAAATGTCAAAAAGATATCTCTCTTCACATTAAAGTAAGTTTTACACAAAACTTTTGATCTTTCTTTTCAAGGTAAACATGAAAGTATTCAAACCACAAGTTTATCTTTTTCATCAAAAAATAGGGTTCCGCCTAGAAAAGTATGATCAATAAGGGTTCCAGGGCGAATAAAAATTGGGAACCGCTGCTCTAGGCCACTACTGCTTCAGGACAACACTAGACCACACACTGCACTACAGATGGCCGCTAAACTAGAGGAGCTGCAATTGGAATGTCTGTGACTTCCACCGTACTCCCAGGACCTTGCTCCAACAGATTATTATTTTTTCCGGAATTTCGATAACTACTTACGAGGAAAAATTCAACTCCGATGTAGCAGACCAAGCCGCCTTGAGAAAGAAAGTTTTTTGTTTCTCGCCTCCATAGTTTTTTTAGTAAAAGGATGAGATGGCAAAAGTGCATAGATAACAATGGTGCATACTTTAATTAATAAAATATATTTTCCAAAAACATCGACTTTATATTCCTTCCATACAAAAAGCCAATTTCATATGTATAGACTTAATATAAAATATAATAAAATGATTAAATATATTCTATTAAAATTTACTATAGACATGAAACTCGTATGTCTTTATTTATTTATTTTACTTATTTTAATTAATTTAAAGTGAACAGATACAGAATGGCGATTTCTATACGCCATTTTATCGATAGTAAAAGAAAATGCCACACTTGCAAAGAGGTTTATTTGTCATTATTATCTACAATAACTTTTGTTTTAAATGAACTCTAATGAATAATAAGACTACGTTGCACAGATTTGCGTGAATTTTGTTTTCATAACCTACCCTAGGTTTTATTTACCCGGTATTGCAAAACCACATAAACATCTTGCACAATTTTTATGAAAGTCTGACAAATTTTCTAAAAAAACTTATTCATATTTGGTGCTTTATTCATTTATAACCAAATAGGTACTTTGAATTTAATCAGAAATCGCAGACAAATGCGTTCGTGTGTTATTTTCAAATCGGATAAAACTTATGTTTGTAACTCAATTGTCTGCTTCAATGTTCTTACACATAAGCAGACAAGAGGTTCGATAAATATTACGGAAGACCATCTAACGTTAACTATAGGAAGTGAGAAATGCTTTTCAGAAGAGACATGCACAGAGTACACTTATTCAGCAAGTCTTTTATATAATTTACCAATTGCCATTATTAGACGTCAGTGCCGACTTGAAAAATAGCAGCGGCGCGGCGTGTCGGCATGCTTAGGATTTTCGGTGAAATTTTGTGCAATTTTAGATTTAAAATCTAAAAAAACTTAATAAACTAGGTATAATGAAAAATAAAAAAAATTTAGGCAATTTTGCATTTGAGGCTTTCGTTTAATTGTTATTTTGTATCTTCATAATTAAAAAATAGAATATTTAGGTATAACATTTTTTTATTGTCCCTGTCACAAAAGCAAAAAAAAGTTTGTCAGAATCTGAAACACAGAAGAAAAAAAATAATTCTGTAATCTTCATTCTCAACAATGCATTACATTACAAATATTTTTCCTCTTAACCCCTTATCCACTTGTCAGTCCGCTACCGCGCGAAAAAATATGTCGGCCGTCGGACTTTCATACATTGAAAGAGCAATAACAAAAAAATGAGATGGGGTATAAGTCGGGCTACTAAAGCTTATATTTTCGTTAAATTGATGACGAAAAGAAACACCAATGTTAATCTCGCCGAATCTATAAAATAGCCCTATTTCCTCTCGAACCTGCCTTCACGACAACAATTCACAAAATCTACCAATAATTATGAAAAGTCACAGCAGACACTGGTTGGTTTAGAGACTCTTTCACAAGAAACCTAAAGTTATAAAAAAAAGCTTTATTTAACTTTTGGCTCGGGCTAGTGTTCTTTTTCTCATTCTTTTAAACTTCTTTCTGTCTTAAACGATGTAGACATTATCTCTTAATTACTGAAAGTGGTTTTGATCTGTTGCAAAAGGAATGAATACTCTTAATTTTGAATCTTTTGTCGTTCTTAGTTTCGTTTTCGGCATTTCTGCGTGCTAATATGTTTTTGATAAATCATGCCTGATTCAGAATATCGAAAATAACACTTTGGTACAGCGGTCGTCCCATTAATAGACGAATAGTATTATGATTTTTTTGCGTATTTTTCAATGCTATTTTATACGTTAAAATCGATTTAGCTACCGAGCCTTGTGAATCTACTTTTCTACTTTTTATGAAGTAGGCCAAAATTGTCTCACCAATTGAGAGAGCATAGGACATCCAAATCTTGCGGGTTCGATTCCCGCCTGCGGATTTACTTGTGAGACGAGACTTTTTTAATATATTTTTTCTAGCCCTATGTAATTTGACGGCTTCCCCTGTTTATACTTCCGGCAACTACTTCAGACAACATGGTTTGATGTAAAATCGGCCTTTTACGGTGTGCAATATCTGAGAGGAGTCCCAGAAATACCCAAAACAATGTCTTTGGCAGTACTCACGTCAGATCGATGTCCACGCAAGTTGTAATTGGTCCGCAATGGCAGCTCGTGCGGGCGGCGCGCGTGCGACGACGTAAACGTGACTCCGACTACGCCGCGCACGTTGCCCGTCGCCAGCCACCCCTCTTGGTAATAGTTGTTGCGGTTCAGCTTCCAGCCTTCCTCCTTACAACAAAAAGTTATTTTATTTAATATAATTGATTATATTTGCAAATCAGTATTTTGCAAGTGTTCGCATAGGATATATATATGTAGCATACAGGGTGTTTCTTTTAAGGTGTCAAGCCGGTGCTAAGTGATGGCTGAGTACCTATTATATTTATCGATTTAACCCCCATGTATGTTCCGCGATCTTTTATAGTTTTGGAGTTATAATTTTTTCATTATTTTTTATGATTTAACGACTAATTTTTTTTAATACAATGCTTATTGCTTGTACTTTTATGAGTAAAAAAAATATCCTTCCTAATTTGGTACAAAAAAATTGATCAATAGTAAAAATATTGGGATTAAGCAGGACAGAATGAAATCTTCAACATTAAAATAAATATTTAAGGTCCCCCTTAGTTTCTAGCTAACTTCAAAAACTGCGCGACAGCCGAAGCTTTCGTAATAATATATACTTTCTAATAATATATAGCTTCGGCTGTCGCGCAGTTTTTGAAGTTAGCTAGAAACTAAGGGGGACCTTAAATATTTATTTTAATGTTGAAGATTTCATTCTGTCCTGCTTAATCCCAATATTTTTACTATTGATCAATTTTTTGTACCAAATTAGGAAGGATATTTTTTTTACTCATAAAACTACAAGCAATAGGCATTGTATTAACAAAAATTACTACGAAGTATTTCCTCAAAAAGAAGTTATAATTTTTAAAGCCATTCAGTCGTTAAATCATAAAAAAATAATGAAAAATCATTTTAACTCCAAAACTACAAAAAATCGCGGAACATTCATGGGGGTCAAATCGATAGGTATGGTACTTAACTATCACCTAGCACCGGCTTGACACCTTAACCCTCCAGCCGCGGGAGGATTTTCATTTTTTCTGTCAAAAAGTGCAGGCAATTTTAATGCATTATTTAAGTTGAAAATATGACTTGTTTGAAAAAGACACACAAAAATTAAAAAACAAAATTGGAATTAGTGAAAATTTTATTTATGAAACGTATACATATGCTGGAAACGCGTTTACCGCGTTTGACGTATTTTTAAAATATTCTTTGCGTATGGTATATTTTGAAACATGGCTCCATACATTACAATCATTGCACCATGTTCTTGTTTCTTTTCTAACTTTTTTCCCATTTTTATCCATTTTGGAGCAACATACTACACATATTCTTCTGGGTTCCTTTTTTATGCGGTTTGGTAGCTGTTTGGTATATGTTAGCAGCTCCTTGATTTTGCCTTGAAAGAAGTTTACGATTGTTTTCAAAAATTTCTTCAATAATTTCAATAATTTCTAGTCTGAAGTCCAAAAATGATTTTTTTTTTTTTTAATTTAGTTGTATATGACAAATGCATTGAATAATGCTTTGTCCATCAGTTGTATCCCTCCTTGTTTCCATCCTAATCTCCCTTTGAATAACATCAAACTTTCATCCACAGTAATGTTCTGTTCTGGAACTATTACTGTCATAAATTTCATACGTAAATATTCAACTACTTCGTATACTATACGTAATTTCGGACACGGATTGAAGGTTCGAAAAATGCCAGTATTTCATTATTAGTCTAAATCTGTCGCGTGTTATGACTTTGCCAAAAATTGGAACATATATTGAATCTCTTTTTGTCCAGTACCATTCTTGCTCAGGCAAATGTACAATACTCTGTAATAATAATACGCCTAAATATACCTTCATTTCTGAGATTTCAACATTTACCTATTTCTTAGATTTGTTGTAACTGGATTGTGCCAATTGTTTTTTTATTTCTTTATTGGCATATTTATGTCTCATTCACCGAAATCATCATCATAGGTCGTCGAAAAATATTTCGAAATATGTAAGTGGTGTAGCAATTTCGTCCAATATTACATTCACTGGTGGTGTTGCAGTAAAAGGAAAATGTGGCGGTGCGGGAGGAATAATATCTGTATCGATTTCATACCAAACGCGTACACTAGAGAGATCTTCCACATTTTCATCTGAATCCCCATTACTCTCACCCTCTGAACTATTAAAGTCACTTGAACTAAGATTCACACTGTTATCACTATCTGAATCAGAGTCTTCTTGTATTGTGGTTTCGCTGCATGATGCCATTTGATGATCATCAATTTCCATTTCAGCTGCACGTTTTGACATATCAAATTTCAGAGATATTCGTACTAGAATAAATGTAGCACAACTTGGAAGATATAATTCAAATGATACACAACACCTTCTTATACTGATAAATTTATTTTCAACATATTAAAACTTGTTGTACATGACTAAGTCATCCACACCGACTAAGGGCCGTGTTTTGGTAACTACGGTTTGCAATTGGCTAATATTTTCACTGGATCACGCCCACTTATTTCAAATTCCTATGGTAAAAGTCTTGACGTCAAATAAATGTTTCCCGCTGACTACATTCAAACAAATTACGTGCGACGCGGATATAGCGTGGCACGCAAAAATAAACCAAATAAGCAAAACGCTATTTCCACGTCACCCGCGGTTGGAGGATTAAAAGAAACACCGTGTATATAAGCAGTTGTTGCGTGTAACAATTCGCGCTTTCACTAAACCGATCCCGACCGGCCAATGATGTTTTGTTGCATATTTACTCAAGCGGGAGCGCCTTTTGTGCAACCACATTTGCTGTATAAAACGCTACCAGTTACCAGCACTCTAGGATTTTACTACTCTTTCTAACTTTTACTAATGCCCTTATCATACTATTTTTTTTACTTACAATATTAACAAATAAACATTTGTTTGTGAGCATGCTCAGTTACTTAGAATTGTTACTAATACCTACTGTAGTGATATAATAAACTAAAAATTAAAAGCTATACTCATATGACAGTAGGTAACAAACACACACACACAAAGTATTGTCATAATATAATGAAGATATAGATTATTTCTCTTACAATTGAGAGTTTTCGAAAATATATTAGCTGACAGTTGAAAGATATTACGCCACACGTAATAAGTTTTTATCCTAATTAAAGCGGCCGTAGCCAACGGTTAGGAAGACCTACCGAAACAAAGAACTTGTAGTTCAGTACTCGCTCTTGTGGTGTCCTTGATTGCTGTCAGGGTATCCATCAAATGAAAGCAGTCAGTAGTTTCAAAAAGCGGCACACGCACGTCCGCATCGGCCGACGGTCGAGCGAGCAATGCCTCTCTACCGCTGTAGGCCGTGCATACGCGCGTGCGTCGCTTGCACTTTTTTAATACATCACAGCTCTAACTATGCATCCATTTGCCAGGCCTTAACTAAATTTTCCATCCGACGATAGATTATCGTAAATATATCGCAGTTAAAAAAAAACATAATTTGGAAAATGTTGCCATCCATTTTATAGTCTACGAGAGGTGTATGGTGTTCAACTTGACTTTTCGGGTATACCTGTTACCGGCAGCCTCGAGCTTCTTGGCATGGAGTTGTATTCAGCACCTCAACTTTGGCACCACCATCGAGTCAAAGACTCAAACTGCACGTTAAAGAGCTGGGCGCCCTAAATAAGGTCAAGTGATCTTTCACGCCGGCACAGCATTTAACTCTCCATAAAGCTCAAGTCCCATCTTGCATGGAATATTGCAGCCACCTCTGTGACGGCTCAGCAAGATACCGAAATTGTTGCACAGGATACGATTGAGCGCAGAGCTGAGAGGCTCATTAATGACAGCATTAGGGCAAGCTTCACACCTTAGCTCACCACCGCAATGTTGCCTGTCTGTCGGTCTTCTACGGAATGTACTTTGGAGTGTGCTCAGGAGCTGCATGTGCTCATACCGCCATCTCCCTTCTTCCACTGGACATCCAGAGACACTGCTGGCTACCACCCTTTCTTGGTTACTATTTCTATCTTAACATCTTTTAGAATGCAGACAACAAAGGAGTGGCACTCCCTCTCTATGTCTGTATTTCCAAATATTTATAACACTTCCTTTTTCAAAGTCGAAGCGAATAGGCACCTTCTGGGTAAGCTCGTTTTATCGTGGGTCCTGTCTTGGCCCCGGGCTTAATTGGAATCAAGAGCGAACCCCTTCAAAAAAAAGTTGTAGGTCTAATAATAATATTCGTATTGACACTCCGTTACGTTACCATTTATTTTAATAGAAAAGCGAGCACATGCCGCAGGTTTGAGGCAGAAAAAAAATAGATAGATATGGGAAGGTATAGGTATAGTAAAGGTAAGTAAGCCAGATATGTGTGTCAGTGTCTATGTTGAAATCTTGCAAGTTGAATTTGACCCACTTCCCAGTTTCTGATTGAACTAAAATTTTGCATGCATATGTATATCGCGTGATAATGCATTATTATGATGACATGGGGCTGACCTAATGCTAGAACTGGTAATCGGCCATAGGAACTCCGCAATAAAACGACACAAACTCATCGAGTTTGGACTCATTTGATTCTTATAGAGGAGTACTTTGATCATATATGATAATCAGGGTCTGATGCTGGAGCTGGAAAGTAACCATAGGAAATCCGCAATAAAACGACACAACCCCATGGAGTCTGGGCTCGTTTGATTCGTATTGACCAGTAGTTTGATTATAAATGGTAACCAGGGTCTAATGCTGGAGCTAGAAGATGGCCATAGGAACTCCGCAAAAAATCGACACAACCTTATCGAGTTTGGGCTGGTTTAATTCGTATTGACGAGTGCTTAGATCCTATATGGTTACCTGTTGGAAAAATTTGTTGGGGCGTGTCAAATAGAAGCATAATAGCTTATGTAGTTTCTTCGAATATTGATCCACGTACCTTCATAGCGTCAGAGTTACCTTACCTTAACCGAATCGTTGCTGATGGCACGTCTGGCGTGCCATCACTTTCTTTTGCATGTGGTGCTAACCACTGGAGCTGTTCATTTTTAAATCGATGATAACTCCTTCTAATTAAGTTTTAGGGAAATCTACCCAGAATAAAACTATCTTCATTTTTCACGTTAATCAAGCTCGTAGCCTTCGTTCCTTGTAATTGTATGTAGCAACGAATCGGTTAACAAGAGTTAAAGGGAACGATGTGAAAACGCACAACAATTAAGGATCTTAAAAAAGTCGGACCAATCACATAACCCAAAAATAGCACGTTATACTGTAATGACAGTCTCGTAATAGTATAACCTCCCCTAAGTTAAATAACGCTATTTTTCTAAATACCCTATGAAAACTTTAACAGTCCAATGAAACTGCTCTACCAATTGGTTGTGTAATACATACATAAGCTTACACATAAGTTCCGTCTAAACATACCTAAGCTAGTACGACAAAATCATAAAGATCTTCTAGATTATCACTATCATTTAAGAGCTAAAGAAAAGGATCTAAAAGATATTTCCGTTAATAATGATATTCTCACAAATTCAATCCTCAGCAACAGAAATCTTAAAAATCTATAATCCTCATTTGATCCATGTTTTCTAAATATAGTAAGTTAGATATGCATGATATGCTGTTAACAGAGATAAAGGGCTGACGGACGGAGGGCTAGTAGCCGATGCAAACCGGAGATCGAGGCGAAATTGGCAATTACCTAGACATTGCGGCCCTCCTATTAATATGTCAATCGGCGCCCAATTAAGCGCTGATTTTCACTAAGGTTAACTTAACCTAATCGCTGCCACGCGCAAAAGGTCCTATGAAACTTCTTAATTGAAATGAACTACCTTCAGGATCAATGGAAATGTCATGAAAGAATTCTTATTATTTTCGGTCATAAATACAATAACTGCGAAAAGAAACATTTTGGGAAAATCCGAGGCTCGCTTCGCAAAAGTAATGACTATATAATCATAACCACTTCTAAACATGTCTCTCCCTGAACAAATTAAATAAGGATTTAAAGGTGTCAAGAAAAAGAGAAGCCTTTTCCCAAAGTGTCGTGGATCACATGGTTCGTGTTAATTAACCAGAAGACGCTCACAAGCACTCGTTCGCTCACCCGAGGGACGTTAGAAAGTTCTAAGAATAAATGTAAGAAATAATAAGCGGACGTGGAAACTCAAGCTTAATTGTGTCTAAATACCGATAAATAAATAATTAAAATTATTAAGCTAGTGCGAAATATCGAAAAAAAAAAAATAACTTTCGCCCGTCTACATAATCTGTGACAATTGGAAATCGCAAATAAAAAGGTTTGTGCTTATGCTACTTATTTTGTCAAAGTGTTGAAAAAAATCATAGGCACAGAAGTCTGCCTGACTAATACATTTTAATGACGCACCATTATCGTTGTTAAATATAAAAAGGTAAAAGTTAAATATAACTTAAAGTGGAAATTATCTCCTCAGTAGGGATTCATGCCCAGACACTACAAATTTTTACCGCTGTTAATTTTTCAGCCCCGACGCAAAAACGACGGGGAGTTATAAGTTTGACGTGACTGTGTGTTTGTGTATGTGCGTGTGTGAATGGATGAACCGATTTTGATTTTCTTTTTTTTTTGAAAGGTGAATTAGTAGCGAGTGTTCTTAGCTATGTTTGATGATTGTCGGTCCAAGATGGCTGCCGCGCCGCCACAAAATGGTGGATAACATATTTTTTTTACAACTCCCTCAATATGGCTATCAAGATAAAAGGGCGTGACTAGATTGACTTGATTTAAATCAGTTTAATTGTTTAAAATAATGAAGGGGGCGAAAAAGTGGATATGTTTAAACTTTACTGCTTCTCAGTCTATGCAGTTCTGCCAAAGCCAATTTGCCATGAGGATTATTTAACAGCTTCCTTTGGTCGAGCTCGCAAAAAGCGACACCATTTAAACTTTTTATGCGGCTTAAAGCCACATAGGCTTGACGTTTTGCAAGTTTCTCGATAACGCAAAATAAGTAATAATAACAATGTACATTTACGAAAATTATTACCTACAGACTTTCTGTAACAAACAACGAACAATACTATTATAAGACACGATTTGCAACTATAGGTATTTCATTTCGAAACAAGAAAATACCTCCTAACTAAATCTATGTATAAAAAGCATAAAATAAAACTTAAAGATTTTAAAAACCCACTCAGAAAAAAACAAAATAAAAATCCGAATAGGTAAAAAATAAAACTTTAAAAAGTAATTAATGATAGATTATAAATGTATTAAAATTAATAGTAAGGTTTACATGAAAATCTCTAGCGAATACGTTATATTACAATTTATAAAAGAAAATAATATAATTATTTCAATTAAAATTTGGTCGTGTCCTGGGACCGCTCCATATTAACACAGTAAAGAACAGTAAAACATCTTCATACAAACGTGCCGCTCTCGGTTTGAATGTGTGCGTGCGCGCCGCGCGCCGTGTCGGCACGCGATTTCACGCACACGCTAGCATAATATATGGGGGAATAAGGTAGCGGCAGTACGGGCTGTGCCGCGCGACTGTGAGCATGCGCGTACGTCACATGACCGCTCGCGATCGTCAACTCTCGCCGGCCACTTACCATAATATTAATTATTACGAGTATCATGACTTCAAAAAGGGGAAAAAATATTGTAGTGTTTTCGGGTGCCTCAATAACGATTTCGCAAACAAATATTAAATCATCATATGCTTTTTATTACATAAATTTAGATCAAGTGCTGCTTGTTCGAAAATATTAACTAAAAGTAAAAATGACGACCCTGGGGATCAACGCAAGAATAGGCTAATAACTCGGCGGGCGGCCTTAGATAACCTACTGTTCTGTTTACTGTGATATTAATCTGCGTTAATAAAATAAATACTTCAACAATAAAATTTAACGTGGACCTAACAGCCTACCAAAAATAACATGAAGTACGAGTACATGGTATACGTAGGTAATCCGAGTAGATACAGATATATACAAGTAGGTATGTAGTTTGGTATTGAGCGGTCCCCCGACACAACAAAGTTTTAATTTAAATATTACCTTGTATTATAAATTCTAATATACTGTATTCGCTAGAGATTTTCATATTAAACATTATCTACTATTAATCTTTGATTGTTAATACATTTATAATCTTCATATTATTAATTACTTTTAATTTTTTTTTTTTACCTTTTTACCTATTCAGACTTTTGTTTACTATTTTATGTCGTGGTTTTTTTTTTAAATTTTAAAGTAAGTTTTTTCTATATGTGGGGTTTTGGATTTTTTTTATTATTTAACATAAATATAAAAAAATAATATGACAACAATGCTATGATCGGTTGACATTACGTTGTTCGCTACAAGAAGACAAAGTCGCTAATTTAACGAAGAAATAAGGCTTGTTGAAATTCACAATGCAGTAGGACGTGGGTTCATCGAATTCGAATCTAAATTCGGATGCAAAATATTTTTTATCACATACATACGTAATTTTACATATTAAGAGTTTTCGTGTTATAATTATTAATATAACAGTTAACGCTTTAAAAACAAAATAAATAAACGGGTTTGTTACATGCTATGATGTATTTAAACATTGTTTTGACCAACGAGCATAATTTTAATCAATTTTAATGCTTGCCACGGCAGGCACTAAGTTGGATGTAGAGCACTACAGTAGAAAACTAATCTATTCACAAAATTTATTGTTATTGCTCAAATCGATGATTTATTCTATCTACAGAGACCATAAGGAAAAGTATAGCTCTGACAAAGTAAAAGATTAGGTTATGGTAATTTTATCCATTCATTTATTACAATATTCTTGTGTAAACATCTACCACAAACTCCGTGTCATATTTTAAGCTGAAAATGTAATGGAGTAATTAGACAGTTTTCGTAGCTTACTGCTGCTGTGTCAACTGTATCTAATGTACTACTCACGAGTTATTGGGTCGCGGACATTTTATTCTTCACTACATAGTATAAAACAAAGTCGCTTTCTCTGTCCCTATATCCCTATGTATGCTTAAATCTTTAAAACTACGCAACGGATTTTGATGCGGTTTTTTTAAATAGATAGAGTAATTCAAGAGGAAGGTTTATATGTATAATACATGCATAATATAGTAGAGCATTGCATCCGTGCGAAGCCGGGGCGGGTCGCTAGTTTATCATTAAATTATATTGCTCGTTGAACAACATCATAATCAGAGAATTTTTTATTCATAATAGGTACTTGGTTATTTGTACTAAAGGGACGTTGCGAAAATCAAATACAAGACGGTACCTTAGCTTTGTGACTGCAATGCTACTGAGAGCAATATTTTGACGTCCCAAGAAGGTCGTCCATAAATTATTCTATTACATAACACAACACCACAGGCTATTGTCATTTTGTTACTTAAAACAAAGCGACATTGTTTTCAAAACATGTCTGCGAATGATGATAATTAACAAACGTCGCTGTAGGCTCATGAAACAAAAGGAGAAGTGATCCTTTTATAATATGGCACATTTTACCTTCATGAAGACCTTAATAATCTACTTGGTAATAACTTCAATAGACTGGATTATTGGTCATCGAAAATATATTAAGCGAGTTTACTAGGAACAGTAATATAGAAATTAAGACGAGGTAACGATCCTTTTCAAACACCTATCGAGTAGCAATTACGTAGGGCAGAAAAGATAACTCATCTCAAAAGACATGAAACAATCAGCAAACATGCCGCACTCCCTTTACGAGCTACCTTCGCACATGAAAAGTGTGCAATATTACAATAGTTCGTAGCCAAGAAAGTGCTAAGTGCGTCTCGTCGAAATGAAAGTACTTAAATAGGTCAAAAGCAGTAGAAGCGGAGGAAGGTTAATTGAATAGGAGCCCTCCGTGCTTAGCCCTGCTGGCGCGGTTAAAACTATACAATTGCATGAATCGCGTTCACCCTCCCACTAACTACGGTTTCGCTTGAGGAAAATCGCTTTCAATCTACGTAGAGGAGAAATGGAAATTTAATGCAGTGTTACAATGTGGTGCCGGTTTCGGAGGCAATCGGTTCTTACTCGCCTTGATGGCCGCTGAAATTTATTTCAACCTGTAGCCTATTGCTAATTGACAAATGTACTAGCTATAATTAGATGTAGATTTACCTACATTTTAAAATACTAAAATAATATAATACAGTATATACAGGAAATAAAGAAGATGTTCTACTTTCTCGATAATTAAACTTTAATAGTGGTACAAAAAAACAAAGTATCTTCATAAATTCAAAAAAGCAAATTCATCAATGTTATACGGAAATAACAGAAACTTGGGTACATATTAAGCAAAACACTGGTTTACACATGTTTTGCTCACTTATGAGCAACAACACATAAACTTACTGTTTAACAATTAAATGTTAATGACTACATGGCTCCAAAAATGTGTAAAATCAGTGTGACTGATTTTTTTAAATTTTTATCATAGGTTGCTAAGATAATGAAAAGACCTTACCTCTGGCAGCTCGTCGGGAACCTTGCCCATCCATGATAGTGAGAGTATCGTGCAGTCGCACTTAGCGTTTACGTTTCTCTCGAAATGAAGATGCATTTTCGTGGTGTTGCAATTAACACTTGGACGATATCGCGGAACGCTACATCGCTGGGGCGCGCGGGCCCGACGCCGCGAGCTCTCTATTCGGAGCAGACATTTTACGTGATGTAAACGGACATTAGGAGACAATACGTGATCGGAGTTGACAGGGCAGCGTCGGTCCGTGGCGCTGACGTGACAGGGTGACAAGCGGACCTTCGCTCGCCGCTCTGCGCAGGTATTGATTGCGCGCGGGACATGCGGCCCGCCCTCTATCGCCCTCCAACGTAACTCGGGGAAACCTCTCGGAAAATACGCGACTAGTGCGCGCCTATACGAAAGTTACGTGACTAACACTAGATTAGTGTCTACAATACCGTGAATACGTTAATCCTCTTGACGTGCAGAGGATAAAGATATTGAGGGACGTTTGATTTTATATACACTTTATAATCTGTTTAGACTTGCACTTGACAAATAAATCACCAACGATTCATAAGGGTATTTATTTTTTAGCCTCGTTTTACAATTTAATAGAAACAAAAAACTTTTGTATTAGCTAGAAACAGGGTTTTGTTATTATTACACATACTTTAAGATATATTTCCGATCAAGATGTAATGACGTTTGGTAATTATTTCCGATATTTACTTCTATCCAAGGGCGGTAGTCAGAGAAGAGCAATTAAACGAAATATGTGTTATTATATAATTGATAAAAAAACGTACGCAACCACTGTCACGGCACTCGACTAACGTGCCAAAATGCTATCTTCATACAATACACGCCCACAATAAAGAGTGCTATTTTAATTTTTGTCGCAAGTTTAATTTTGGCAATGTCTGCTACTGCAGTGTTTCCAATCGTCAGTTCGACGGTTAACTGGGAATTATATAATTATTATACTTGGTATCGTTATCAGGTAACTGAGACTTTTTAATAAGATAACACTGCTCAACAACAGTTTAACTATTGCATTCAGAACCGAAAACTGTTTTATTTTATTTTTTATTATGACCAAAAAACTATATAATGTGATAGCTCCTTAGACACGTCAAATTATACGGTAGTAAAATTGACAATTTTTTTCCTAACCCCTAATCAAGTCATCTAAGTAATCAATCTAAGTAATTTTTTTTTTGTAGTAATAATTAACGGACCCATACGGTTAAGGACTTAATATTATCCAACCACATTCCTTAAAGTTGTTTTTTAATTAAGCTCTTTACTGATGTACTATTATTTATGTAAAAATGAAACACGTAATTGTTTTCATATTTCATTTATTGTATTACATTAAAATTATAAAACGACACTACACTGTAAAAAAGTGAATCACATGATCTTTATTTAATTACATTCAACAATATCACAGACTTATCAAAGTTTTCATATCACATTTGAACTTCTTCTAAGGTACCCCACGTGGGGCCAGACTTTATTTTAACAGGTAATGGCACTTTCAAGCTAACCGTTCCTTCCATGATCTCCTTTATAATTGTAAGAAAAGTGTTTTTATAGGAGTCATGGACTTCGTAGATTAATTCGTCGTGCATCTGGAGGTACAAACTCGGTTTGTAGTGGTGATGGTCGGTCCGGTTGTCTATGGCGCACATGGCCGCCTTAGCTATGTCAGCGGCCGATCCTTGTATGGTGGTGTTCACGGCTTGTCGCTCTGCTGCAGCTGGAAATTATGTGAATTGTTATAAATTGAGTTATTTTTATGTATTCTAAGATGAAAAGATCGTCAATACTGTAACTCGCAAATTTTTATTTTATGTCGCGGTTATTATATTCCAGAAATAATTGACTGTTACCTTGCTGTGTTACGTTAATGCGAGTATTTAGTTCAACAACCTTGCAGTATCGGCAAATAACTTAAAGCTAAATAAAAAATAAAGCTTGTGTAATTTTTACTGTGCCTGGAAGCACTGCGATACTAATCACTCTTTCCAAAGTAATATTTTATATTATTTAATGTGCAAAACTGTATTGGTATCAATACAGTGGTGATAGTAGAACCAGAAGAATATTTCATAAGAATCAGTCCAATCAACCATTTTTGTAGTGATTTGTTTAAAGAAATATGATATATTTAACTGAGAAATAAATATAAGGCCACTAGTAATTAAATGAGACATTCTAGAACACGTTGTAACCGCAATGTAACATCAGCCAAGTTTACGGTAAAGGTGTTTGCTATATCTAGAGTTTTAACCTCACTCGATAGTGACACATCTGACAGTGGGTAGGTAGCAGCGACAAGTCTGTCAAGGTCTCGGTAGCGCAATTGAAATAGTATGTACCCGCATGTACAGCGAGAGGCTGTGGGTTCGAATCCCGCCTGACTGAGAAAAGTTAAAAATATTTTCTTAATAATTTCTTTAAACATCAAAATCTACTAGATAATTGCTGAAATAACAAAAAAAATGTAACAACATGAGATATAATTTGATCCTTGTACAAAATTTTAATTATATATAAAAGGAATTTTAATGCTAACCTATTTTTATTCGATTTATATGAAAATTGACTTTTGCGATTTTTCAAAGAAGGTAGTACGATAGTCATTTGTTATATTTTGCGTATAGACAAAGAGATTTTTCCCATATCTTTGAATGGTCTTTTAATTTAGAATAATTGCCTCCTAAAGCTGTGTTCGTTCAAAAGATAAATTAATACCGTTCGAAACAAACATACCAGGGCCATAAAAGTATACAGTAGGTACGTATCTGTGGAGTTATTATAAATGATTCTACTATATTCTATTAAAATATAATTGCATTGAGAAAAAAGCTGCCGGTACACATCATTACAGAAAAGAGCACCCTACAGGGCTCATATTTTAACTGTAATGTTTAACAAATAGATTGACCAAAACACGCAGGATTAAATTCTATACGAAGAGATAAGCTTTTGGTAAAAAAAATATATTATTTTCGATACTCAACGCTCAATCAACTTTATAAAGGTTTCATCATCTTAAATTAGTATACAGGGCGACCCAAACAGTGACGTTCAAAATAAGATTTTTTAGATTGCTAACATGACATCTCTTTGTACCCGGAAATACCCCATATATGTTCCGCGAATTTTCGTAGTTTTCAAGTTATATTTTTTTATTTACATTTGATTTTTTTACTTAACACACTTAAATATATTTTTTCTCTTGTAAATAATGCATTTTCTTATAATTTTTTTGTAACCTAATGATAAACACTTACTTGCACACATAAAATACCCAGCTTCTTACCGTTAATGTAAGTAATAAAAATATCGATCGAAACAAAAAATAAGGTTAAAGTTAGCCACAGTTCAATTAACATTAACCGCACTTATAATAAGGATACTGCAGTCAGGTGAGTTAATTTTATTGTCTTTAAACCTCATAATTACGCCACCGTATTAGAGAGCTCGCCCAAGATGGTTGTGACTGACAAAACTTACTAAATTATGAAACTGAAAAAAGACTTTCTTAGCCTTGAATTTACAGCTTTCTTTGTTTTGTTTTTTTTCTGAGGGTTACCACGCTTTTCGTATTCTTGGCCTGTACATTCCCCAGATTTAAACCACATAGATTTTCTTCTCTAGGGTTATTACAGAGAGATGGTGTATGCAAGTGAAACGGACACCGAAGCAGAGGTGCGAGAAAAATTAATACGAGACGAATTAAAAAGGAAAGAAAATTCTGGTGTTTTCCGAAGGCTGGAACAATTTTTTTTATTACAATTAAAGGTTCTTGCGATGTTTTTAAAATAACTTAGAAGTCATGGAACTTTTTTTATGTTTAAATTACAGTTGCATTTTGTTAGTTTCGATCGATATTTTTATTACTTACATTAATGGCAGGAAGCTGGGTATTTTGTGTGTAGTACAAGTCTCGAGGACTATGTTACAAAAAAAAATAAAAAGAAATCCATAATTTGCAAGAAAAACAAATTAAGTTGGTAAAGTAAAAAATTCATAATTCGAAACCTATGAAAATTCGCGGAACATATGTCAGAAACCTAAAAAAAATTAACGTCACTGCTTGGACCGCTCTGTATAATTTAACTCCCTTATGAAGATATTTTGTAATACAACAGCTCGTACAGTACGTTGTTAACTGAGCAAGAACGGATTCAAAATAAAATAAAAAACTGCAGACAAGATCTTTACTTACATGCAGTTTTTTTTTATTATTTTGATCACTATAAAAAAAGTTTTTATATCGAAATTAAATTAAAAGGATAGCATATTAACCACTCGGTTTTTGAATAGATATTGTTTAAATTTTTCATACAAACTCGTAGTTATGTAGACACGTCGCCATCACAGGAATCAAATCGAAGCTTCTTAAGCGTGTTTATCGAGTGTGTTTTAATGTCCAGCATTGGTATCTTTAACGCGAGAGTGTGTAATTATTTACGGATCGGCTCCAATTTTCAGTTGTTCAAATGACAATATCAAATGTAATTCTCAATATTGTAATATATTCGAAATTATCGCCACCAGAAGATAGCAGATGAAAGAGTCTATTTAGCACCACGTAAGCACATCGAGAAGTATCTCGACATAATCGAAAGGTTTCTCTTAGCCAACGAACGCTAAGCATATTAAGAAATTATCATTATTCTTCGATAACTGGAAATCGTCAAACCTATTAACAAGTAAAACCTTAACCGGTCTATTATTCCTCAAATTATGTATTTTCATCTAAATTGGTTGAAGAAATTTAACATTATTTTATAAATTGACATAATGTGGACGTTATTTTATTCTTCAATAACTATTGTCAATTTAATATATCTAGAAAACGGAGTATTGCTTTTTTTTTAATCTTAAATTTTGTGGTAGATTGCTGGTTAGAAAATAGATCTTGCAGTACTTTGTCGTTAAGGGCTAATCTGGCAACATGTTACAATGGGTTTTATAATCTGTAGAACATGTAATTGTCACTAGGATTTAAAAGATTGAAAAATACTACGATTAAAAGTTTGTCATTTACCAAAAACCCCAATAGGAAACATTATTTCAGCTACAAAATTACGTTTGTTTCTCACTGCTTTGGTTGAAGTTATGTTAGGAGCTTTCATAGGTTATGAGGTTTATGTTAACATAGCGATCCTACGATAACATAGCGAAATGCTAGCTCGCTCTTGCCTTGCTGTATTAAAAAAAAATTACAATGTTATACGTTTTAAACTGAAACATGCTTAAATGAAAATAAATATTCTTTGCCTGGTTGAATTTAATGTATCTGTAAACCTTTACACCGCCAACGTCGGCATATCACGTTAATAAAAAGAATGCCCTTCACGTCCACTGTGCATCTCGTATCAAGTAGCCAAATGCAGAGTAAATACACTAAAATACCCTATTTTGTAAACAAACTATTACTACTTAACGAAATGAAAAGTATGACCTTATCTATGTCAGATATTAAATAATATGAACACAAAATTAAATAACAGTTGTCCAATATAATTTAAAAAGTAATTTTGATTATCACGCAATAAAATTTAATCGGTAAACAGCGTAGACATCGGCATATAACGTGAGCTAATGCTTGATTTCTATTCATAATATTACCTATAGTGGTATGGTATATCGTGAAAACAGATAAATAACAACCAGAAAGTCTTTTATGTGTCATATAGTTACACTCACCTCTTTTTGAAGGTACACAGCTGTTTATATCTTGCAAGTACCTCCGTCGCTTCGTCAATGTCTCCACGTAGCCTTTACTTCTGCAGTCTTCGATTACTGCCTTTGTAAAAGCCATGATCGCTGGATAGGTCTTGTAAAACGAGTCCATAAACACAGAAGCTTCTAACTCGGTCACGTCAAGATGTTGAGCCAGCGTTTTGTTCCCCATGCCATATAAAATACCGTAGCAGAGTTGCTTTGCCCTTTGCCGCAAATCATCGTCTACCTGTGAATGTATGCCGTCTTATTTTTGGAATTAATGCATGCTATATTGGTATGCTTTTCAGATATTATTGCGTTTATAAGGTTTAAATATCATTGCGATAGACAAAAAAAAACCAGACTGCAAGCACCACTACTAAACAGAGTATAATTAGTTTACCTAGCAATGCTTGGTAGGGGAGAGTGGAGTAAATACGAACGCTGGGTAATTGCGAACACCCATATTTGGCTATGTTAGAAGGGGTGGAAATATATTCTCAGTAATGCAATCGGAAGTCGATCCCGAATGCAAAGACTGATAAACAGCAGTAAAGTGTCATCGCGCTTGATGTACAAAATATGTTGACTTCATAATTTTTCAACAATTTTACGTAATTTTTGAGTAAAATGGAATATGATGAGTGTATGTTCATCAAAAGAATTTATCTGTGATTTAAATAATGATAGAATTCCCATTATCCGTAATTACCTCACGTGCTGTGGGGTAATTCCGAACACCAAGGTTTTTTTTATTTATAAGTATTTGATTTTTTATTAAAAATTCATCCACGTTGACTGTGAGACTTTAAGCTTTATTAATTTAAGTAAACTTTCAATAATAAATAACATCCATAACTTTGACTCCTTCTGTTTTATTTCAATTCTCCCTAAGGTGTTCGCAATTACCCACTCTCCCCTACTTAGGTCAGTAGCTAAAACAATATCTTATCTAAAATAGTTACAAAGGTTTTTTCTTTAAGGTATTTCTGGCAGTTCCAAGATGTGAAAACTTTTAGAATTTTATAAAAATAATGTAAGCTTGTTCATAAGGTAATAACACTTGACTGTTTTATAGCCCAGTGATATCTAGCAGTCAGATTAGTTAAGTATGTTTGGAATTCTCACACAGGGAAGTCGTATTTTAAGGTTCCATATATCAAAAGGAAAAAGAAAGCTCCTATTAGAATTGGTCTGTTGTCTGTCTGGCTGTCTGTTGGTGACTAAATATCATATTTTTAAGTTTACGGCTGTTGCAACTATAAAAAATACTAAATCAAACGATAAAAACAAGTGCGAGCCAATAAAAAAATAAAAAAGACCGGTTGGAAGGAACAATAGATAGTGATGAGGCAAGCAGTATGCATCGTACTTATCGAGTATATACTTGAGATCAGAAATTAATGTATTACATAAATTGAGTATAAGAGGAGTTTTAGACATTTTGTTCTTTTTGTAAAACTTACGTGATAATTTTAAAATAAACGAATAATAAAGGGATATTTTATGTTAGAATGAAGTTCCTTTGGATTGTTTTAATCTTCAGGGCTTCATTCTGTATTGATTGAAGAATTTCATAGTTTGTTAAACCCAGGCTGGACATTCATACGTGATACAAATTCTAACAAGCGTAGAATAATATCTGAACTTAGTTTTAAGGCTGAGTTTGGTTTTACGATTCGATATTGTGCTCAAAGCACCGCACGAGTGTGCAGCCTTAACACGTAAATTGGCTACGTGCTTTGTTCAGTTTAGCTTACGTCCTTTGTCCATCGTGACACCAAGATGTTTTACTGATGGTATAGACTGATCCTGGTGGAGGAAGGGTGTTTCCAAGACACCCAGCTCCTGCAGCAGGGGGGCAGAAAATCACCGCCCCTCCCTGCTGGGGAAGGCGCAAGGATACTCGAGATATGTCTGCTATGGAAAACCAACCCCGAGTAGATGGATGGATGGAAGGGTGATGAGGGTGACGCCGCGCAAGCGAGCGTAGCCTGCTACACCCGGCGGTGGATGGATGGTCCTACAGCCGGCATTGCACATAGCTTCACGTTTGGGGGGATTTCCATGGCATGTCTGGAAATCCCGGCGTCAACCCGCGGCGGAGAATCTATAAAGATTTCCCCTGGGTAAAACCATTAGCGTAAAAAAAAAGTGACGAAGACAACAATTCGCTGCTGCCTGTAGTGTGGCACTAAATGGATTGCAATAGTGGCTCTGTCATTAAATTAAAACTACACCGTCTACCAAGAAATAAGTAAAAAAATGACCCTACCTCATCTTCGCTAACCCCGCTCCAAGTTGCTGCAATGGACTTGAAAACATCGACGTTAGAGTTCATTATCTCCATAAGTACGGGATCTTCGCTGTAATGAGTTAAGATTCTCATTTCCAATTGACAATAATCTGCTGAGATTAACACATATCCTGGAGCTGCTTTGAAAACTTTGCGGCAGTTAAATTCAATCACTTCACTAGTCGTCTCCTCATTAGCAAGGGAAAGATATTTTATCGGAACAGAGAAAGTACGAGGAACGTTCTGTAAATTTGGTTCGTGCATACTGACACGACCCGTGCAAGTATACATCGTATAGCTTGGGTTGATTCTGAAAACCATTAATGTTACAATTAATTTTCAACTATAAATGTGAATAAAATTAATTACAACTAGAGGGCCGTCCCGGCTTCGCACGGGTGGACACTATTCTTTAATTTTTTTCTATTATTAAATATTTTTCCGTTAGCGCCATCTAGCGTCCGGTAGACGAACTACTTGCGGTTAACACGTTGCTATGTTAACGTTAATTCATACAATGGAAAAAGAGCGGACAGACAAACACACAAACCACTGTGATCTTAGATTATAGATTTACCTTCCACCTTCGCTGTATATGAAAGCTTTTTCCGTTAAAGGGTACAAGGTTTTTGTTAAAATTGAATTAAGTTTCCTCCAAAATATGATTATACTAGACATCGGTGTGTTATGTGCAGTTAAAACGCTTTTCTTCGTGCTCACTTTACGCCCTTTGTATATTCCTAAAACCTGTAAACGATGGAAATTAATTCATAAGATAACCATGAGTATTCCATATCGTAATATTGTACTTGTACCTTAGCGACGTCTTTAGAAGAATTGAAGTTAAAATGGTACCCGCATAGTTTAAACGCTTTCTTTTGAAGAGTTTCTTGAGCTTGTCTCACATCAATCAACAATTGCGAGACTAATGTTTTATCTACTGTAACGCCGCAATATTCACAAGTGGACAATATCTTGAGAACTTGAACCTCTATGTCTAAAAAAAATATTATTTCCAAAATATCATATTACTTTTTAATGAGAAGAAAACATATATTACTTATATACACGATATTATTCTATACACAATGTTAATATATTTACATTTTTATATATAAAAATTGTATTTGATTCTCACCAAAGTTATTTGGTATGCTTTTGTGTTGAGTCAGCAAAGTGCTATATAACTTTTCTGCAATATCCCAAATGAACCACGTTCTGAGACATAATTCTTCAACAGATTCCAAATTTTTATATTTCTTTTCATTATTATCCACCCTTATAGATAACATTGATAGATCTATGTCGTAATATTTCTTGACCTGTAAAGTAATGATAGCTGTTATTAAATAAGAAGAGACTGAGAACATTTTGTTTCAACTAAGATTTTCCAAAAAAACAAAAGCAAATCGTTGAAAGTTTCAGTGGTTATAGTATTTAAATCTGTTGTTAAAGTATTTAAATCATGATGCAGTGAAAACAGTCGGAAAAGTAGTTCTCACAATTTAGTAAATATCCTTATAACTATTTACCATAGAACAAAACCATCTTGTCTGATACTTACTAGATGTGAAAGTTGTCGCGGTTTCTCGGCGTTGTCTATAAACCACTCAACCAGAGAAATATCAATCCAAGGTAAGGGCAATTCAATATTAAAAAATCGTTTGAAATGAACAAATAATGATTGTAATGACATATATTTCCATTTGATATCTTTCCGTCTGAACACGGCGGAGAATTTGTTTTTCATCAAACTTATGCCCCTTTTATCTAAAGATGTTAAATCTATAGTAACACATACGTTAGATCTATAAGATAGCGTAATACTTTTAACGCTTAGGTTATTACTAGAGTCTTCGACATTTATTTTAGATGGTTTTGCCGATCTTAAAACGTTACTGCCAATAGAGGTAGAATTTAAAGGTAATATTTTGTTATTGACATCCAAATAAACCGCCACATTATCAATGTAGTTAAAAATATGGATATTATCTAGAATATCTTCAGCCACTAATATGAAGCAATATATTTTAGTATAGCGGAAGCTTAGAATAATCCTTTTTGATGAATTATTTTTTAATATTGGTAGATATTTATTCAAATTAAGATTTACATCTTCTTTTTTTGCTTTTTTAATAGGCAGATTTAAATCGTCTTCATTAGAAATGTCACCATTACGCTTGAATGGACTCACAAAACAGCGTTTGATTGTAAGATTTTGCATATCTTGAGTATTTATTTCTTCTATGTCAAAAGACTTGTTAGATTTCAATTCTCCCATCATATTTTCTTCCTCATAAACTAATTTAATATCATCATCTTCATTCAATGTAGATTGCAATTCATTTAGATTTATATTAAAGTTATTGTTATTTGTGTTTTGTTGTATACTTTGCTTAAATACATTTTCATCAACATTATCAAGCAGTTTACTAGGTATTAGGTCTAATGGTAAACTATCTTCAAATAAACTAGAATTATCACCATCAGATGAAAAGAGGCTTACGTCTTTAGATGTTTTAGAAACTGATACCATTTTGGACTCATTACTTGTTTTTGGTGTTGTTTCAGTGCTATCAAGTGTTAAATTAGGTGAAAATATTTGATCACTACCGCGACGTTCAGTATCACTATGAATTGGAATTTCAGTAAAATTAAGGGAATCCCATACTATGTCGTCCTTAGATAATTTTAGGTTTTTATTTATATTTGTGATATCATTAAGAGATTTTCCAACATTAACATTATTTATAAAATTAGCTTTTGATTTCGTTTTATTTTCGGTATCTTCACATTCAATACATTCAGCTTCTAAATGGTTTTTATTGAAACCTGTAGACAAATCACGATTTACATCAGCCTTATTAATAATACTTATGTCAAATGCATTATCGCTAGTTCTTTCACCCTCTTCCCTATGTTCTTTCCCATCTTCATTCAAAGAGATTGTATTTTCTTTATTATCTCTTTTCACAGATATTTCTTTATTGTTGATCTTAAATTCCTTTTCCATGTTACTTGAGCTTGTTTTTTTTTCGTATATTGGAATCATATCTGAACTAGCTTTATTATTTATAACAGAACTATCTTTGTCCCACTTAATACCAGAAATACCTATTTCGTATTCTAAGTACTTTCTAGCTTCCACTATTAAGTTTTCAGCTGCTTGTTTTGTTGTCATTGCACAGCATCCAGTAATCCAAACATTTTTGATCTTATTGCGTTTTTTAATATCATCAGTGTCATCACCATCATTTACTTTCTCGCTCTGAAAGGGTACTGCTTTATGAAGGGCACTTTCAATTCTATGCACATCACCTGATGCAATGCTAGCAACAGTTTCAAAGCCATTATCAAATAGACTACGTGCTCTTATGCCATTTAAAGAGGGTAGTTTCATCAACTCTATTAAATCAGACTGTATTCCAAAGTGTAAGCGATCTTGAAATTGTGAAACTAACATACCCATATTTCTCCATCCTAACTGGTTACAGAAAGCAGTTACCATACCTGCAAAGACAAATGGAAAAGAATTATAGAATTGTTAACAAATTATAAGTACCTACCTACTAGTAGAAACAAATTTTGTTTTTCTACTATACCTGCAAAAGTAGCTGCTGCCTGTTGCAGACTTTGCAGGAACCCTCTTGCACATTGAAACTTTGCTGCCACTTGTGATAAAGGCACTTCATCCACTAAATCTTGAAGAGCCAATGCTGTGTAAAACCTTAAAAATGTGAAATTTCAGTAAAAACAATAGACAACATAAGTTATTTAGTCTCTTGCCACTGTTTTCCACATACCTCTTATGTATACTTAATTTGTGTTGAGAATTATCACTCTTACTACCTCCTCGTAGAGAACGAATAATAAAGCTTTCCTGGACACCAACTAGTTCTCCAACCTTTTTCATTGCTTTGGTTAATGATTCCCACAAAGTCAGTAAATGTATCCAATCTATTTCACCCCACTGATTACTCACACTGTATGGTGTGACTAAATAAATAAGATGGAGATCATTTTCCAGAACTAGACATTGTCGTGCTTTCTGCAGTTCACAAAATAAAGATAATCCATCATTAGGAGCCATTGATGATGAAAGACAGGCTTTTCCAAGGGGAGTAGCAATGTATTGTGTTTCTCCATCATCACTTTGCATTCTTACCAGCTCATAATTCATTAATTCTCCTAAAGTTTTGTCCAAAAGACGATTGTTACATTCAATTTCATCTTGCTCTGTAAATAACAAAGTACATTTTGCATACAATTCCAATTCAGTCTTAGTACAGACAATTTGACTTGCTATCATTTCAAGAACTGCTCTCATAAATTTATCTTCACTTTCTATACAACTTTTTACAGGGGCTAAAGCACCCATCATCAAATCAAAACCAATTTTCTTTTCCGCTTCTGTGCATATCAATATACTCTCTCCCTTTGTATCTTTTCCCATTCTACCAGCTCTACCAATCATTTGTTTGTATGTCAAAATATTAATTGGATGCCTTTGAAATACAGGTGTCCTAATAATTACTTTACGGGCAGGTAAATTTACACCAGAGCTCAATGTAGAAGTAGCCACCAATACCCTTATAGCCCCAGATTTAAATCCGCTCTCTATGATATCTCTTTCATCAAATGTCAGTCCTGCATGATGATATGCTACACCAAATGATATTGTGTTCCTTAGAACTTGATCTAAACCTACAGGACAATTTTTCAACTGCTCTAAAACTTCAGAAATGTTATCACTATTTAGTTGATTTCTAAGAATTACTCCCATTTCACTCCATGAACATCCAATTTTAAAAAATGATGAAGATATACTCTGAGCTAAATTTTCACATCTGTTTTTTGTCATGCAAAATATTAATACAGAACAATTTTCACTAATAGTGTCTAGACATATTTTGAGTACATTATCACAATCTTCTGGGAGTGATTTATTGTCTAAGGGATTCAAATATTCACCATTTTTGTTGTAATATTTATTACCAACCAAGCAATATTCATCCAAAGGTATTGGTCTGAACTCTGTTATAAATAATTCAGCGTCTAACCAATGTGCCAGCACCTCTAAGTTAGGTAATGTAGCAGACATCCCTACAATTTGTATTTGTGTATCTTCAAGTTTCATGGAAACATATTTCACTTTTGTTAGAAGTAGTTCCAAGATATACCCACGGTGAGGGTCACCTAATAAATGAAGCTCATCAACAATAACTGCTCCCAATTCTGAAATACTACCATCATCTAAAAGTTTATTTACCAAACTATTTGCCTTTTCAATAGTACAAATAGCCACATGAACAGCATGCAGCCCTCCTGGTGGGGACTGAGACCCCATAAAACCTTCTACCCGAATGCCTGAACTACACAAAATGTCTTGCAAATAGAACATTTTCTCCCGTACAATGGACACAAACGGCAAAATTATAATTACCTTTTTTTGACGTTCCAAAATTGTTTTTACAGTTATTATCTCCGCAACGAGTGTCTTTCCAGCAGAAGTGGGGGCAGAGTAAACTAGATTACAGCAGTCCATCAGAACTTTTGGATTACTTAGGCAAGTGACCTGCCAATCAAACATTTCAGTAATGCCTCTTGCTTCATATTTGTTAGTTATTTCTCGTGGTAGCCCCCAATCTATTAAATTTTTGTTTATCTTTTTGTTATGAAGTATTTCAGTTAGATTTTGAGTGCCATTCCATTTTTCATTAGTGTTTGATTTTGTGACTGAGTTAATTAAAATAGATTCATTTATTTTCTTAAAAGTAACAGGTTTGCTTGATGTCGATTGCAACTGCTTTTCTGTAGATAAATATTTTTTAACTGCCTGCAAAGAAGACTGCAAAACAGTGAAAGAACTTTCAAAACAGTTTTCTAAAAAGCCAACACTCTCCGATAATATTTGAGAATCCATTAACTCTCTAGAACATGCCATAATAACAACTCTTTCTGAGAATAGCAATCGTCACGCATAAATTAAATAAGACCATAATTATAGAAAGTTATTACAATTCCAAATTCATTTTCGAAAAAAACGAATAAATACATTATGAACTTTACTTTTTTTTTTTTTTAATTAGTTCGTTCCTAAAGGAACAGGCTAGGGTCTGAGACCATACTGCCTCGTCATTAGTAGGTTATTTTTCCCTTAAGTATTTATTTAAAGATTATGTCATTGGTAAGTTTTCTTTATGAATATTTTATAAAATGTTTAATTCATTGGTAAATTGTTTTTTTTAAGGTTATTTATAATAATTATTTTATATTTTTTAGTCCAATCCTGGAAAAAACGTAACGTCCTTTTTAAATGTCAAATTAAAATCAGTATGGTATGACAAATGTCAACAATGTCAATTCCAAATCCAAATCGATGTGATTCCACACACTACTCATTATGTAATTTACAAAATACAATACAATAAGTACAACCAATTATATACAACACATTATAGACAAGACACGACAGCAAAAACTTAAGAACAATCAATATAAAAACAAACATTCACCTTTAAAGAAATAGTCAAACAACCCAAAAAACAACAAAATATTAATATTTACACAGGCAGGAATAAAATATATTACACTCAAATTTGACCAACTGTGGTGACAATAAATTTATACAGGGGTGCATACGTTAAATTATTATTAAGGAGACTCTGAATGGAGCGCGGTACCAAATTAGGACTATCATAAATTTCCAGTAGCTCATCCATCAGCACAAGGCGCTGAATGCCAAAGGATGGGCAATCAAAGAATATGTGGGAAAGTGATTGTTCTGTTTGTGAATTACAAATATTGCAATGCGGACTATGGACCATTTTGAGGCGGAACAGATGAAAATTTAAACGACAGTGACCAAAACGAAGCCTAAGAATACAGGTATAAAATTTCCTATTGATATAAGTTTGATTTTTACAAAACCATGGTGTGGTTCCAATATGGACATTATAAACAGCATACCATAGACCTTTATTTTCAATTTGAACTGTATTATTCCAGTGCCTACTCCAAATATCATTGGCTCTTTTCTTAAGTATTGAGACTATATCTGTATATGGTATATCAATATTTAGATGAATACTAGAGTCAGGGATTATGTTTGTTGAATTTGTAATAGTTTTGGCTAGAAAATCAGCCCTTTCATTTCCTGTCACACCAATATGTGATGGAACCCACATAAACAAAACCTCAATTTTATATTTAGTAAATAATTCCAGCCAAGATTCTTTAATTATTGAGATTATATAATTAGTATTAGCATTAAACTTGTTATTGTTGAGATTTTCTAATACACTCATACTGTCAGAAATTATAATCCATTTGTTACAACCATTATTTTTCAGTTTTATGTGTTTTAAAGCAGCAAGAATAGCCACAGCCTCAGCTGTGAATATGCTTGTGTTGGAATTTATTTTATAGCCAGTACCAGATTGTGATGACCCATCAAAAACCGCAAAAGAAACTGCTGACTCAGTTTTTGACCCATCTGTATATAAAAATCTATAATTATTAAACTCAGATAATTTTGAATAAAAACCTTCTTTAGTGACTAGATTGTGATCAATAATTATGTCAATTGCAGGAAATTTGCTGTCAAAGTGGCCCTGGTAACATGGGAGAAGGGATGTTTTATGGATATTCAAACTATCAAGAAAATTCGTGAATTCTGTGTAGCCTTGGAGTATGTAAAGTGAATGATGTATTGATTGGGGAAAGGAATGTTGCAGATTCAATAGCAGGTGATTATTATTTCTACTGTAAAGTTTCAACAGGAATCTTTCTTTCAAGTAGGAGAATCTTATATAAAGTGGAGGAAGGTTACATTCAACCTGCATTACATTAATAGGAGTGCTTCTAAATGCTCCAGTAATGAGCCTTAAACTTTTATTCTGTATTTTATCCAGGATATCTATCAACCTACTGTCACTGGCAAAACATAAAAAACTATATTCAAAATGACTACGTATTAAAGATTTGTATAAAAGCAGAAGAACTTTAGGATCAGCTCCCCAGGATGTTCTGCATAACAACTTCAAAATATTAAAAGCTTTATTAGCTCTTGAACCAATTAAATCTATGTATTTTTTCCATGAAACATTATGGGTAAATGTTACCCCCAGAAACTTAACTTCATTAGAAACAGGAATAGGATTTCTATTGTAATAAACTTGAGAAGTTTGCGGACAATAAGTTTTACTAAACACAACCACTTTTGATTTTGATGGATTTATATTTAGATTCAAATATGAGAAGTATGCGTATAATCCTTTTAAGGACTCATTGAGAATGTCAGTAATATTTGTTAAATTATTTCCAGACAAATAAACAACCAAATCATCAGCAAATTGAAGATTTTTAACTTGTGGACCCAGGATGAGATTTAAACGGCGAAGATATAGGATAAAAATTAATGGAGAAAGTATACCACCCTGACAAACCCCAACAGAAGCTGATCTTGGACCATATAATTTACTATTATATTTAACAAAAACTTCCCTATCAATCAGAAAATTACGAATCCAAAGAACTATTTTATTTGGAATTCCTAGAGATTGTAATTCAGAACAAAGTACATCAATATTAACACTATTAAAAGCTCCAGCAACATCAAAGAAGACAGATACTAATTTTTTTTTATTATTTAGACTATTTTGGATATCCAAATGTAATTGACAAATACTTTCACGAGACGACGTGCCCCTACGGAAACCAAATTGATTAGCAGGTAAAATATTATTTTGTTCTACATAGAATTCTAACCTCTGTTTTAACAATTGCTCAAAGACTTTACCAACACAAGATGTAAGGGTAATTGGGCGATAGGAATCTGGGTTCATTTGAGGTTTATCTGGCTTTAATATAGGTATTAGACAATCTGACTTCCATGATTGAGGTATAACATTGTACAACCATAAATTATTTAAAATTTCCAAAAAAAAATTTAATCCATTTTTATTAAGTTTTTTTAACATAATGTAAGGAATGCCATCCAGACCAAAAGCGGTATCTTTTCTGGAGTACAAAGCTGACAATAGCTCTTGAGATGAAAAAGGCTTAATTAAAAAATTGTATTCTGGGTTAACATTGTTATCAGGAGACAAATTTGATTTATTGTTGACATGATCTGGAGTATACTTCTGCAGAAAATCAAAGACCCAACTATCATTTTTACTATTATAAGAATATGTTTTGTTGAATTTCCTCATAAAATTCCAGATTCTTGACAAAGGAGTACATCGATTGAAAGAATTGCACAATTCAACCCAACTTTTGGACCTCTCAGTTTTTAAGGTGAGTTTTTTAAGAGCTTGTAATTTTTTAAATTCTATAAATGTTTGATCTGAGGGATTGTTTTTAAAATTCATGTAGGCCAACTTAGATTTTTGTACTGCTTCCAAGCACTTATTATTCCACCATGGAAGGGGTGATTTCTTAGAATTACGACTAGAAGAAATGTTAAAACCAGTGTTGCGGGAAGAAGAGACAGAAGAGTTATTACTGGATGAGGACTTACTAACGGCAGACTGCAAAATGTTACAAAAACTACTATAGGCTTCTAAAGGAGTTAAATTTTGATAATTTAAGTTAGCCAATTCTAAATCTACAATTTCACTATACATTTTCCAATCTACCATTTTAAAATTTGGGTAGATGGGCAAATGTATATTACCATTATCATTTGCTGAATTATTTACAAAATTATTACTAATAAAAACTTTAATAATCACAGGAAGGTGGTAACTACCAAGTGGATCATTATGGACAGACCAATCACAGGAAAGAGCCAAAGATGGAGATACCAAAGTCAAATCTAAGGCATTTGGACGCCAAGTCAAAGAGCCAACAGTTGTAACTTCTCCACTATTTAACAAAACCAAATTATTATTGTCAATAGTCTCTAAAATGTCTCTACCTCTCTTATCAACAGAATGACATCCCCATGATGTGTGATGAGCATTAAAGTCACCTGCAAATATAAATGGTTCGGGAATAGATTTGAGTAAAGATTCAAACTTAAATTTATCAAAAGTTGGTGTACAATTTGTTGGACAATAAAAACTTACAATACTAATTTCTTTATTATTTACATTAATTTTTACACAAATGTTTTGTAGGCAGTTATCATAGTATGTTTGTATGTTATTATATTTTATAGTATTATGAATTAAAATAGCTACACCATTATGTTTGCTGCCAATATCTAGTCGTTCTAGTTTGTAACCTTTAATACTAAACTGTTTATTAGGCTGTAGCCAGGTTTCGGATAGTATAGCAATATGTATATTATTTTCGTGGAGGAACTGTATTAATAACAACTTATTGCTGATTATGCTTTGGGCGTTCCATTGCATTATATTGATATAATCCATTATTTGATAGTAGTATTATTATTTCTGAATGAATTTAACAGGATTTCTTTAATTGATGTATGGTTAATTGGATTATCTTTTTGGTTTAGAATAATTTTAGTTATAGCACTTGTAATGATGTTCATAAATGTATCAGATTTGGTTAAATTTTGAATTTGGGTTTCCAGTGTTTTTGTATGTAAATGTGGAAAGGACGATTCATTAAATAATGATGAATAACTCGTAGATTTGGATTTTATTTTGCTTTCCTCAATTTTTTCTTTCTTTTTAGGGCAAGTATTTGAAATGGCAATGTGGTTACCACCACAGTTGGCACATTTAGCATTTTTGTGATCTTCTTTACAGTTTTTATAATTGTGATTTTCAGAACAAATCGAGCATACCTCAGCATTCCTACAATATTTAGCGATGTGACCAAAACGCAAGCAATGCAGACATTGTTTTACAGGCGGAATATATACTTTTACTTCATGTCTCCAGGAGTCTAAATACACAAACTGAGGCAATTCAGTGGAAGCAAAAGTGACGGCGACAGTCTGAGTGGGCTGATACGAAGTCGTGCCATTATCGTTCCGCACTCTTCGCATGAAGCGTTGGACTTGTATGATGTTACGTGAACTGCCGATCAGTGAGAATATTCGCTGATTTGAAAGACCTAATGGGACTGAAGTCAGAACTCCAGTCACCTCTGTATCCGCTGCGGGAATAGTGGCCTTTAAAGAAAGCTCGTCCAAAACTTTTGTGTTGTTAAGAAATACGTTGGCATTATTTGGCACATCAAACGTGATGGCAACTCTGTATTTATTTACTGGCCGCAGGTGTAATACACCTGTGACACAGTGTTTCCTTATGGCATTGGAGATAGCCAGCCTATCCTTATCAGAGAAAGATTTATTTTCCACAGAATGAGAAAGAAATACAACGTATTCATTTTTTTTGCAACTTTCTGGGTACTTCCTAGAGTACCCAGGGACCTTGTAAATTAAATACTTCCTGGTGTCATCCTCTAAATCCGAAGTTTCAGAGGAGTCCGTGGAGATTCCCGCCACTACTCGCCCATCAGGAGGATCCTTTTTTCTCTTCTTCACCCGTGCCATATCTTACACCAACAATATTAAGAATCACTCAAATATATACAAGATACAATTTTTCCAACAAACTATACAAAATAACAGTATTTTAAGGTTTTTGAGATTTTTTCCTAAAAGAGGCGCCTCTTCAGTTAAAAGGTTCCCGCGCGAAAAAAAAAAAAAAAAACTTATGAACTTTACTTCATTTTTATTGTTCTTTGTTAAATTTTCCCATAATGACAGGCAAAGGGTACAGAACCCATACAGCCTAATCTTTAGTTTTTTTTCGTTATAAGATACTGAGCGTTTTCCATTTAGAAAAAAAAGTCGACATTGTCACAGTAAAGAACAGTAAAATATCTTCATACAAACGTGCCGCTCTCGGTTTGAATGTGTGCGTGCGCGCCGCGCGCCGTGTCGGCACGCGATTTCACGCACACGCTAGCATAATATATGGGGGAATAAGGTGGCGGCAGTACGGGCTGTGCCGCGCGACTGTGAGCATGCGCGTACGTCACATGACCGCTCGCGATCGTCAATGAGAATTTACTTTACATTAAGAAATAATAATAAAGCGTTCCGAACGTGCAGAAACCGGAGAAAAATTTTCTCGGTATCAAATTTGTAACTTAATATAATAAATGTTATGTGAATAAAGGCTTTTTATTTTTACTAAATTTATAAACTCGTAAAATATTCAATCATAATATGCTTTTATTACATAAATTTAGATCAAGTGCTGCTTGTTCGAAAATATTAACTAAAAAAGTAAAAGTGACAACCTTGGGGATCAACGCAAGAGTAGGCTAATAACTCGGCGGGCGGCCTTAGATAACCTACTGTTCTGTATTTACGGTGACATTGTGTTGCACTGTGTCAACTTTTTGTGTGTGTGTGTGTGTGTGCCAACTAAGTTGACATTAGATTTTGCTATAGTATGGTCGACACAGTGCAACACAGTGTCGACAATTTTGTCTAAATGGAAAACGTTCGATGATGAGAACCTATCTATGAATGTTAGATCATCAATGAATAAATAGTGAAATTTCCCTTTCCCTAGGTTTCCGTAAAGATGAGGGGTTTTACTGAAATCTCCCCGCGTGGACTTCTTGAGAGACAAGGAAAAGATAACTTCAGCTGCTTTGTTTCACTTGCCAACACTCTTGCATGTTCGCATATACTAAGTGATTAATAATCTACCATTATTACACACTAATATCAACCACAACACATTTTTTAACAAGAAAAACAAAGCTACCAAAGAAAGACGTTTCCCGCTCCCGCCAAAAAATCCCCTTTTTGTTGTTTTACTAAGGGCAGGCAAAGGTTACAAAGCTGATACAACCCCGTCTTCAATTAAGTCTTTTCTTATTTAAATCATGAAGCATGATGACCAGAGTTGATTTATAAATAAACAATAGACGATGAAGGAATAGTGAAATAATCCCTACCCTAGGTTTCAGATAGGTATATATTGGACTTTACTGAAACCTGCTCTTGGACTTCTTGAGAGAGCGCGAAAGGACACCTTTCACTGTTTTGTTTCACTTGCCGACAATGAAGCATATTCAGAAACACTCAGTAGTTAATAGCCCACCATTATAACACATTAATATCAATCATTATTTCAAAAAGAAAAACAAAACCACCATAGTGACGCTTCCCCCTCCCGCCAAAAAGTTCGAAATTCACTTTAATCTTCAAAAAACGTGAATAGTGAGAATGTGAACAGTGGTACTGGTATCGAACGCAATAGAAGACTTCGTCGGAGGGTAGACCGATATATTTACCTATAATAGCCTACCCGCAATTAACTTCAGTTGCTCCGTGATCATGGCGCTTGCAACAGTGCCGAAATATCGAAAACTCAAAAAAAACAAAAACAAGGTACATGGTAAAAATCCCGTGTATAACCTATATTACTATAATGTTAGTGACTATGAAAGTTTAAAACAATATATAAGTACCTACTCCCCTTAATTTATGAGTGCAGATTACCTAGTTATGAATATTATGCATTTGATTTTTAAAATAAAATGTTTTCCGTTGTGTACCTGCATTACATTTTAGGTAGGTAGATACCGGATTCACCAATACATACCACCTGTTCTACAATGTTACAAATGTTTGAGATACAACCACTCAGCCAAGGTTTGCAGAGGCAACCAGACTTGCTCTTCCTGTGCTGGACAACATTCATACAAAGAGTGTGACGTTGAGGAAATTGTTTGCGTAAATTGTAATGGTAACCACTTAGCTATTTCCAGAGACTGCCCTATCAGAATGAAGAAAATGGAAGAAAATAAGAAAAAATACTCGCAGCAATCTTATGCCACTGTGGTGAGTGTGACACCCCCACCAGTCAATGAAAATACCTTTCCCCAACTTGGCTATAAAAATCAGAAATCTAATGAATTTGACATTAATCAGATAGCAAGTAATGAAATCATTCTTAATGCTATAGTTAAATGTTTAGTAGCTTTAGGTAATAGAAAGGAACAAACCCCCTTAAATTCTAAGAAAATTAAAGAAATATTTATTTCACATTTGGTTTAATGGATACTTATTTACAAATAGTTCAATTTAATGTACAAAGTTTACAGAGTAAAAAACCTTTCCTGCAAATGTTATTAACAGAAAAAAATATTGATATCTGTTTATTAAATGAAACCTGGCTCAGTGACAATTCCAATATTCCCAATTTTCCTAATTACAACTTTATTTACAAAAATTCTCAAAACAAACATAATGGTGTAGGCATTTTAGTCAAACATGGTTTGAAATACACAATACTTGATACTAACTTCTATGAGTCTATACAGAATGTAGGTATATCTATTAAAACTCAGTCAGGTGACATATCCGTCTTATGTGTATACTGTCCTCCCAACAGTACTCAATTTGATCATAAATTAAATAATATAATAACCAGTATTCCTAAACCGTGCATTATCATGGGAGACTTTAATGCCCATCACATAGCTTTTGGATGTCAGAGTAGTAACAATAGAGGCAATTGTTTTTATAGTATTATAGATGACTCTGATCTATGCATCTTAAATGATGGTACTCCAACCACTTGTCCATATCCCAATAGACAAGCCTCAGCAATTGACGTAGCACTTGCTACTTCTTCAATAGCTCACTTATGCAATTGGCATGTCCATTCTGACCCCATGGGTAGTTACCACTATCCAACTTTTCTTCAGCTTAATATTCAACCTTCTCTGTATGAAGTTACACCTGTAGAAGAAAAATATATTTATAGTAAAGCTGATTGGTTTAAATTCTACACAATGTCTGAAACTTGTTTTTCCGAATTAGATACAGAAAATGGTTCTCCATTAGAATTGTATAATAATTATGTAAATATTTTAAATAACTTAAGAGATATAACTATGCCTAAATGTAAAAAGAATGCTACCCCTAACATCCACAGAAAACCAGCTCCATGGTGGAATACAAAATGTGAGGCTGCTGTCAAAAAGTCCAAAGAGGCATTAAAGTTTTATAAATCGAACCCAACTATAAACAATTTCATTAATTATAAAAAAGTTGATGCTCAAAAGAAAAGAACTATAAAAGAGGAAAGTAGGGAATCATGGAAAAGTCTATAGTCGTATTTTTAATTAGACGAAGTCAACTGACGTTTACTGTGTTGTCAGTTTTTGATGAAATAAAAATAGTGTTGTGACAAAGTGAATTATTAGTCGCGTCAATGAAGCCTTTTTCTCGGAAGTCCTCAAGAACAGCTCGGATTTTGATGATTTTTTTTTTAAAAATTTTGTTTTTCCATATTATTCAAAATCAGAAACCTTCTGGAGGGGGGACTAAATTATTTATATTGTTTAAACATTATTCACTATATTTATATAAAAATTGAGTTTGGACTCAATTTTTTGCAAAAATTTTGCATGTATTAATTTTATTATACAAAATACTTTTTAAAAAAAAGATTTTAACAATAATTTTATATTTGCATTATAAGAAAATATCTTTGCGTGCATACGCGTATGCGTGTATGCAAGTTAGGTGTATACGTTACATATATTTATTTGTGCTACTATGTATATATATATAATATTTTACGTTGCGTTAGAAAGTTTCCTAAGGTATTGTACTATACGCACAATAGAAAGTGACCTTTCGGTGTTTAGGGATTGCTTACCTGGTCGAAGAATTCAAGGTCCAAGGCAGATGTACGACTAGTTTTATATTTTCGCTGCGCATTTCATTTAGTATTTATTTGCTTTTTGGAGTAAACACACGTTTTCTAAAGTTATAAGTATTAATTTTTGTCACTCAAAGTGTATTTATCAGTGTGGATTATTTCTACCAATATTAATTGTTATTAAAGTGAATAGTGCAGACCAGCAGAATGCAGAAGGTATTTATATATAATTAATAATTAATAAATTTCAATTTTTTGCATATTATGTAATAAATTGGGAATATATAATAATTGGTCATAAACATTTTCCGTGCTATACATTTCCATATTAACGGTTAATTAAATATTCTAAAGATATATGAATATATTTTTCATTTTTCGTCCGTTATGATTATATCTTGTCAATCATATTAAATTTTTTCTGTAAAAATGATTTGAAATTCTCTATTATTTAATTCTTTATTGTTATAGGAAGAAGAACAAGGTGCTGTAGATTCTACTGAAAATGTATGTTGTATTTGTGAACTTTTTTTTTGAATTGCATTCTCACAATGTATGGCGCTAAAACTGCCAAAAACTTGAATGAACTACGATATAAACGTTTCATAGCATTAGCGTCAAAAAATAAAAGCGTGCAACTTAGTTCGTTACCTCCGACAGAAGATGCAGCTAAACAACATATTAAGAGAGTTTACCTACAAGTTCAGCAATGGAAAAATAATTCTTTAATTCCTCCTGAAGAATGGGGTTGGCAACTAGATGATTATTTTAAACCAATCAAAATGACGCAACCAGCAGCACCTAACAACATTCTAAAAATCATATTTTGCTCTTGCAAAACAGGATGCGGTTCAGCGTGTGGCTGCCGAAAAAGCGGTCTTTATTGCACACCAGCCTGCATTGTTTGCAGTGGAACTGACTGTAATAATCACCCACCATTTGAAGAAGATGAAGTCAACGAAATATACCATACAAATTAAAATTAAATTGTCTTTTTTTGTATATAAAATAATAAATATCAAATAGTTTATAATGGTTTACTATTCTGTTGTTATTCATTTTATTTAATTCTATCGATAATTGCTTGTAATTTTTATTATTATATTTCTATATTTTATGTATAATTATTTATAATGGAAATATGAAAAATAATAACATAAATATCTCTTTTTATAAGTTTTAAATGGATACTATATAAAAAAAAAAAATTTCCTGCACAAATATCATAGATATTGTTTAAACAATATAAATAATTCCGTCCCCACTCCAAAAGGTTTCTGATTTCAAAGAATATTAAAAAACGAAAATTTAAAAAAAAAAATTATCAAAATCGAAGCTGTTCTTGAGGACTTCCGAAGAATGCCTGTTTTATGTATTCATTGACGCGACTATATTGAAAAAACTCCTGAATGAATGAAATTGCCTCGATTGTCTAGTGAATAGTTAGTGTGCCGAACTGCCGATATCGGGTACGGGGTTCGTATTTTAATCGTGCTTTGTACATACCAACGAGTTCTTTAGTAACTACCTATACTGAATACCGAGTGTTTTAAACATCAAGGAAAACATTGCGAGGTGACTTGTAAGACTGGCCTATTTTCAATACATCATGTAGTTGAAACTATAGCAATTATATATAACATATAACAATTATAAGTAGGTAATGAAAATAAAAAATATCGCTTATTACATAATTTGTTTTTATTCATCATCAGATAATAAATCATCACTATCGCTTTCGGTGACATTAATTATAAATCTGTCTGAAACATTGTCGATCATGTGGTCGAGACCATACATTTTGTCTTCTTCTTTAATTATGTGAGACACGCAGCTACTCCATTTTTCAGGTGTGATGTGTTGAAGTCCTTCTTCAAAAAGTTTTTTTACTTCTGTCATTTTGAAGGTTTTGTTATTTCTTGCAACATAACCTTTAGCCTGCGCCCATACCAACTCAAGGGGATTGAGCTCACAGTGGTATGGGGGCAGACGTAAAACAATTATCCCATGCTGCGCTGCTATCTTGTCCACAACATACTTATCGCAATGTTCTTGTTTGTGCTGCCGTACAATGTCTATAAGAGTAGCTTTAACCATTGTTTTAAAATATTTTTGCTCGTTAGCCACTCTTGTATTCTAGGTTTAGTCCAAGACATTTTAGGCAGCGATTCTAGTTTCCTGGAGTGGTAGGGGGCATTATCCATCACTACTACGGAATTTGGTTTTAGTTTTGGCAAGACCCCCCTAAACCACTTCTCAAAGGAATCGGCATTCATCTCTTGATGATAATCTTCTTTATTTTTTTTGGCTTCAAATATTAATAAGCTGTCTTCTACGAATCCTTCCTCCCCGCCTATATGGCCGATAATTAATCGTTTGCCCTTTCCTGAAGGCTGTTTTAAACCTGTGGTCAAGCCATCTAGGAAGGCCTGGCGGGACGATAACACTGTCTGGTCAATCCATTCCTTCTTCGGTGCATGACCTTCAAGATAGCGAAAAATATCCATTAATTATTAAAAGTACAATTTAATGTAAAGAAAACAGAAAATTGTAATTACCTTCGTTGATCCAGGTTTCATCTTGGTAATAAATATACCTTCCTTCCCTTCGATACTCTTTAATTTTTCGAAGGTATCGCTGGCGCCATAAAATAATGTCCTGTCTGTCAATTAAAATGCTTTGTCTTGATTTTGTAACATATTTGAAATTTAAATGTTTCATAACATTTCTTAATGTACTCCATGAAAAATTGGGTAAGTCTGGGTCTTCATTGACAACCTTAAGAATCTGTAAAGTAATAAAAAAAGTTTTTGAGTAAGGAAGTCTACGCAATCTAGTACTTTGGTTTTACAAAGAACATTATGGTTGACACAGAATATAATGCAGTAGAAGGAATAAAGTTTAAGTTACCTTTATAATGGTGGGTGACTCATTTGCATAAAAAAAATTATGTACTTTTCGCCTTATAGCGGCAAAAGTAAAATCGTCTAGTTTATCTTTGAAGCTGTGTTTCGGTCCACTTCTCTCGGGAGACTTAAATTGTTCATTTTCTTTGTATTCTTTTAACACACTATAAACTGAGGTTACACCAATTCCCAAAATGTCAGCTGTTTTCGAAACACATTCTTGTTTTTCGGGAGCCTCAATAGGTAATAGTGGGTAGGATAGGTTTGTAGACGTTTTGTATCATAAGTTTTTCGGTAACGCTTAAAGCAATCCGTGGTCTCTTCTTTCTTGGAGACAAGCTTTGGCTTGACGTGCTTGGTTGAGGGTCCATATCGTTTGTACGAAACAATATAGCAACAAATAAACAACAATTAACAACAAATAAACACAACGTAACAAAAAACTTAACAAAAACAATAACTAAACAGCGTGAGCGCAGAAAAAACATTCGTGCTATCAGACCAGAGGTTAGAAGCAGAATAACAAACAAAATGGCGACCGACGCGCGTGGCGTTTATCGGTGTTGGCACTAGCTAGTCGCCGCGCCACGCTTTGTAATGAGCCGTCAAAAAACTGATTGTAGTTACATACTTCTAGTAACTTATGTCAGAACACTTTTATACAATTTTATTGTAAAATAGAAATGATATTCTTTTATAACTGAAATGATTAACTATTCACACTCATTGTTCATTCATCTGATTGAACGAGAACTGAATGCATCACTATTACTTTAAATATGGCAACATTATTTTACAAAGTGACATTAGCTACTGTCAGTTGGCTTCGTCTAATTAAAAATACGACTATATGCAGTAGCTTTGACAGATTAACACCTATCTCTAGAATATGGAGCTCCATTAAAAAGTTTAAAAGGATAGGTAACACTCGTAACAAACATTATGAAGATTAATGGGTTCCAAGTTTCTTAGACAACTTATCAGACGATTCAGACATTGATGAAGAAAAAATCATTAGTTTATTTAATAATTCAGAGGAAAATCAAGTAAATTCCTTTTTGAATCAGTCATTTACTATAAATGAACTCAATATATCATTACAGAGCAGAAAAGACACTACACCAGGACTTGATGATTTACCTTATATTTTAATTAAGAAAATACATTCAAAAGCACAGAATGTATTGCTTAACATTTACAATAAATTATGGCAAGAACTCATTATTCCCGAGACTTGGAAAACACAATGTGTTATTCCAGTATTAAAACCAAATAAACCTATTAACATTGCCACATCCTACAGACCCATATCATTATCATCATGTTTTGGAAAGCTGTTTGAAAATATGTTAAAGCTACGCTTAGACTACTTTTGTGAATCTAATAGCATTATTCCATCAATTCAACATGGTTTCAGGAAGGGCAGGAGTTGCACTGAAAGCTTTGTATCTCTAATACATGACATTAAGCAAGTCAAATTAAGTCATTCAAACATGATATGTGTCTTCTTGAACGTTAAGGGAGCATTTGATAATGTAAATATACAGGAACTTATACAGGTACTCCATGATGTTGGAGTACCTGGTAAAACATTAAAATGGCTTTACAAATTTCTAAGTAACAGGACAATTTATGTCAAATTCAATAATAGGCTGCATGGACCAAGAAATGCTAACAAAGGTACCATGCAAGGAGCAATTCTCTCTCCATTACTGTACAACCTTTACACCTCTGAAATATTGAAATATGTAAATACTGACCATGTAAATATTTTACAATTTGCCGATGATTTGCTTTTGTACAGCGTTAATCAAAACATAAGTATAGCTCAAAACAATATCAATACTGCTTTAGAACAATTACATGCCTATTATTGTAATAAGCTTAACCTTTCGTATGCCGCGACTGGCACAGCGACGCTACCGCTAAATGCCGAGAAATATCGCATGTAGCGCGAATGCGCAACTTGATGTTTTTACACCAATTATCACTTAGATTAGAAAACGTAACTTTTATCTGATTTTTGTTTTTAAAACACCATGAATCTACCTTTTTGTTAGTGCATAATTTATTAGAATATCATCAGTCGAATATCGGTTATAACCCATTATTTCTTATGAAACGGCAAAATTTGTTAGTACTGCGGTAAAATACGGATAATAAAAAGTTAGATATTTTCATTTGACTTTTTAGTTTCATTGGATTCTTGAATATATTGTGTACGTAATACATAATAAAATAGCTTATTATTTTTCTTCATAAAAACCTTTTAAACACGCACAGTGACTTACGCCAGGGAACAAGGGAAAGGATTGAACATTTCAAATACTTTTGACACAAGTTATGAACGAACATGAATGGTTTGGTTGAATGAGACGATAACTTCATTTAATAGGAACTTTATTCTATGATTCGCAACCTTGTCTGCATGTGAATATTATAGAAAAATGGAAAAAATCGCGTGGAGTCGTTTTAACGTGGATCCGCGTTTCGGCAGTATAACGGGATAACGCGGATCCACGTTCCGGCATACGAAAGGTTAAATTACAAATTAGTCCAGAAAAAAGTTCAGCCTTAGTTTTTAGTAAAAATAGTCATAACCTTGACATTTCATTTGACAATAAAGGAATCCCTATAGTAAATGAACATAAATTTTTAGGTGTAATTATTGACAACCAATTAAAATTTGACAAACACATAAGACACATTAGTGCTAAAGCATTGAAAGGTATTAACATTTTGAGGTATTTGGCTGGTACATTCTGGGGTTCAGATCCCAGAATTATTAGCATGCTGTACAAGAGCATAGTCAGAAGCCATTTTGATTATAGTAGCTTAGCTTATAACAATGCTAGCAGCTCTCTGCTCAAAAGACTTGATGTAATACAAAACATTGGCTTAAGGTTAATCTGTGGTGCAATGAGATCTACACCTATTAACTCTTTGGAAATAGAAACATGTATACCTCCCTTGTTCCTTAGGCGGTTACAGTTGGCAGAAAGATTTTGTTTAAAAAATTTGTCATCATCTAACATCCTCTCTGAAAAGTTTGAATGCATTTCCAATATTATTCAACCAACATCACCTGTAAATATTACAGCTGAATCACTTGCCACTGCTCCTGAAATTATAACAATATACACTTATGTCAAGAATAACTCGCAAAACAGACATAAAAGTGATATTTGGCCAGTTTATAAATACCCTTTCAATGGACTCATTAATGTAAACACTGAAACAGTTTACTTAGATGATATATTAAATAAAAATGACTTTAAGCAATTTAAAGATAAAAAATCTGATAGCTATTTTATTTACACAGATGGCTCTAAAAATGAATAGGTATAATGTAAAGGCAGCTTTTTATGACCCACAAGACAATCATTCTTTGACCATCCAATTAAATTCTCAATGCAGTATTTTTCCAGCTGAATGTTATGCATTATTTCAAGCATTAGTTTATGTAAATAGGAAAAGTTATGTAAATAGTGTAAATATAATAATAGTAACTGATTCTAAAAGTGTATTAGTAGCGCTTCTAAAGGGGCTCTTATGTTTTAAAAGTAATTATATTTTGTATAATATTGTATATTTAATAGAAGAACTTAGAAAAAAGAACATTAATGTGGAATTCTGTTGGGTTCCTTCACACAGTGGCATAGAAGGCAACGAAATAGTAGATAGTCTCACGCATATAGATCCTGATGAAAACCATAGCGACATTTTAAAAGTTCCTTTCACAGATTTCAAACCGTTTTTCCGGAAGAACTTATACAAATTATGGAAGGATTACTGGAATATCACATTACAGACTAAAGAGAAATGGTTTTCAGACATTCAAAAGGACATACCAAGCAAACCTTGGCATGAGAGGTTCAAATACAAAAGCAGGAAATTTATAACGGTCATTTCTCGTATGCGCCTCGGACACTGCCTGATTCCAACACACATGCATAGGATCAAGATCTTTACCAGTTCTCAATGTCTCCATTGTACAGAAGAAAATTCAGACCTGGATCACTTAATACTGATCTGCCCAAAGTTCAAAATTCAGAGGTTGTTGTTGGCTAGCGAAGTGAGTGACATTTGTGAACGGAACAAAATAAGTGTTCCCCGCCGCGTTCAGGAATTGCTTAGCAACGCAGATTTCTATTTACCATTATACAATTTTATAGAAAATACTGTAGAAAAAATTTAGTTTATATAAATATAAGGTTGTGTTCAATATTGTAAAAAAATAATTAGAAATAAGTTTTTAATCTTCCTTTTTCCAATTTACCATCCTTTGTTAGCTATAATTTTTCTCTTTTAGTTTGTCATTTTTAAATTCTCTTTTTTTTGTAAATTGTAACGCTGTTTTATATTATGTATACGACTGAAGGACTGGTATCCAGGGTCATGAATAAATTAAAAAAAAAAAAAAAAAAAAAAAAAGTTGTATAGTAGTTGCAAATAGCGATGGGCGATTGTTCCGATAAGTTATCGAATGATTCGACTATTAATTAATCAAACATTCGAATGACGATTTATTCATTGCATCAATAAATCATTCGAATAAAAATCGACATTAGAATGACAATCAACGTGTTGTCGTCAGTATAAAATTTTATTTAAGCTATGAAAATAAGGATAATTGCTTGTTTTGGGGGGTGCTCAGCTCCCTAGCTGATCGGGAGGCGGAGGCAAGGAAAAAAAAAAATATTTTTAAACAGTAATATTTTTATCTCGTTTTGCATTTTATTTAGCTCTTAAATATACCAATTAATTTCTTTTGATTTGAAATATTTCGATTATTGTTGTTTTGGCAGTATTATTGAAATATGGTGTTGTTAAAATAAATATTAAAATATTTTTTGGGCTATTTCTATATCCATTTCCAAATAGTCAAACTGCATAAGTAATTATCTCTTCTTTATCACAATATAGAACGAATAATCACAGGAAATATAAATGAAGCATTAATTATACATAGCTATACATACTTAAAAAACATAAAAATATAAACAATTTTCTAATTATTAACGGGGGTTCGTAAACGGTGTCATAATGAAATCTGTGAAGCACTGCTTTCTTTTCCCTCTGTAAGCGCCCGCGACTCGTGAATATATGCGGCATAGGTCACACCCTGAAATTGAAATAATAAGTTTATCAAAACATACATTAATTACCTCACATACTGTACATTTCCTTTTTGTCAAATAAATGTAATTCAACTTAGTTTAACTACAATATAATATTGTAGGTTAACAGGTATTTTTTTTATTTATAAATGTAAATTATTTGTTGAATGAATTGCATTAATAATGGAAGAAGGGTTCGAAAAAAGACAATCAGAGAATCTACCTTAAATAGGTGGACTTATGGTTGCTCATTATTAAGTGACAAATAGCGATTTCTTTGCCGTCGAAATGCCAATGCCACAGGCACGAGAAATAATTTTCTTGTTTTATTTTCATATGTATGTATATCCGTTACCCTAGTATCCATAACACAAGCCTTACAGTGCTTACTTTGGGCTAGACTAATTGGCGTGTGTAAGAAATATTTATTTATTATGCTGAAATGCTATTTACAAAATGGATATTTTCTAATTACTTTAAAAAATACAAAACTTTTTGAAATGAAACATATTGTTGTTAACCCGACTTAAGGTGTAATGCAATAACATTGCAAATGATTGCAAAGCTGCGAATAATCGCGGTGATTGTAAATTTTATTTTAATTTTGCATTCACAATGCCATAATTCTATAAGATATATAAAATGCGCCTGTACAAAAACAACTACGCCTCCCAGCCCTCAGGTGGGATTCGAACCCAAGAACTTTCGCTATCCGGGGGAGTGCCCTCACCGTTGAGCTACCGAGATACTGGCAGCCGTGTCAAAATTTACAAACGTATTCCAAATTCTACTATGAGGTAGTGTCGTTCCACCAATGTTAAACGCTAACTACCTTCAACATGTATATATATATTTCTACATATATTAAACATTAACAACCAGCTATAATAATGTATTTCGATGTTGAAGGATTGTTAATGGATCGTCACGTACTAGTAGGATATGCCTACCCTAAGTTGCACTCTGAACGCAAACTGTCTAAAAAGCTAGAGAGTGCACTTTCTCTTAACCATATCCCTATTAGTAGCAATACTTAACTGAAGGAATGATTTATTAAACAATTACCTGTTGCATTGCCGCTCTGACGAAACCTTCATTAGCAGAAACGGTCAGGGCTTTAATTCTATGTCCAAAATTGAATATAATTTTGGATCTTAACCGCACATGACCTCTGACTTTTAAATTTTGACGTGGATAATCATCCGATCCTGAAAATGTGAAAGTTAACAAATTATTTATAAACTAAAAATAATTGACAATTAGAAGTGAAGAAGTATACTTGACACCTAATGTAATAAACTGTATTTTAACATAAAATAGACTTGGTTAATATGACAGCTTACATAAGGAATTGTTGGCATTTGATAAATAAGAGTGTAGTCTAAGAATTGTAATAAAGATCATATTTAAAAAATCAGAAGCACCAGAAAATGTACCAGTGATGTAGAGTGAGTAAGAATTGGACCAAAAGATTAATAAGAATGGAAGGCATATGAACCAAATATCTGTTACTTCTGTAATACAATAAGTTCTTAATAATAGACTAGCTGACCCGGTTACGCGTTGCTATTCATTTTTAATTTTTTTTTGCCAATTTGCTAATGCTTCTTTTTGTCATGAATGTCTTTAAAACTTCCTCAGATAAAAATATCTAAAGTTATTTAAATATAAAGTTTCGATCTCGAGATCTTTTGAAGTCATACTCCCATAAAGCCCGATCCACCTCTATGCAAAGAAGGGTGAGATATTCTATTTATTTTAGGTATTGGAACAATATTGAGACCTCTGTAAGTAAACCCCTAGATAATAATTTCTTCATACTTTTTTAAAAGTATACAAGATTTTATAATACCTTAAAGAAAAACTTCTAAAATCAGTTTCTTACGGATGCTTTTCTGCACAAAATCAAGTATTTTAAAACTTATCAAAAATTAAGTGTTTATTGTATATTGATATTGATGATCACGACATTTTTAAGATAAAAGCCTAAAGGATGCTGACAAAAAACAAATTAATATATATTACTACCTCTCTGAAATTAAAAGTTTGTCTGAAATGTACCTTCATAATCATCTGGAAAAATAGTAACCATTTTCTTCAGATCTGCTGTCCTCTTTTTCTCCATAGCTCCACCCAAAGTCGTTACTATCTTTTCAAAATCATCCCAAGCTGTTTTACAACATACAAGAGTTTTTCCTGTTAAGTTAATATTGACTTTTAATATGGGCATGTCCCTCTGTGGTATGTAATATTGCTGGATGAGGGTAGTTAACTAGCGTTTTTTTATTTAATTCAAGCTGAACTGACTTACTTTATTCATAGGTGAAATTTGAAATATAGATACCTAATATAATGTAATATTTTTTTACTTTGTAATTGAAAATAAAATATAATTACATTTTATAATTTATAAGTAATCAAAAAATGGGCAGCCCTCGTCTTATTTGCTGTGTCCGTAAAGGGCGACTAAATTTAAGTTCTATTTATATTTTAAGACCAATGTACACTTGGTTGGCAATAAAGATTTGATTTGATTTGATTTAGGTATCTTAAATAATGAGAGTCTTGCAGTGTCCCAGAATTCTCTAATTTCTGGGCTAAACATTTTTTTCCCCAAAAAACATTAATTACAATAATTTGTGCTAATACCCATTGTGCTGACTTAACCTTGGTTTTTCTAAACTATTGAAAGATAGCAAGTTAAAATATAAAAAAGAACAACAAAATTATCTATGGTGATTTTTAGATTGTTATAAGCAGTGACCGGAATAGGTAGTGCAATTATGTGGGATTTCGTTACGCTGTTTTAATATGGATATACCTTTAAATCATACATGATATGGATTTATATTTTTGTAGACATTAACATGCCAATATGTCATAACAAGTATACTTTTTATAACGTCATTGCAACTGTACGACACGATAATAAATACTTTAAGTAATAAAAAAAAAGAAAAAATATAAATTACAAATCAATTAATAATTATTTGTGTAATGAAAGCTTATTCTTCTTCTCCTTTCAAGACAGATTGGCATAAAGCTTCCTACTTACATATCTCGGCTCCGGCACTATAAATCTGACTATTTTAGAGAATTGCAGAATATTATTGGATTCCTATCCTGTTATTGCACAAGATCATATATGTTCATATTAATTGTCCTGACTTGTTGAAGCAAATAAACTACAATGCTTCTTAAAAGCTGGCTCGATTGGCAAGTTGTTTTTAGCATTTGAAAAAAATTGTTTACATAGCATAAATTTTCTACTTTCAATTAGGTCCTCAACATCGTATAATAGGTGTTTTGTCATACTAGCCACTTAGATATGAAATATCTCCTCTTTGGTTAAGAATTCAAATTTATGTTATTATTTATATCTACTATGACCCGGCTACGCTGTTATAAAATAAAATGAAACATATACTATGTCCTAAGTCGGAACAAATCCAGCAAAATGAAAATAAAAATCGTTATATTGGTGAGTACAAGTTCTACCGTGGCATCAGTGCCGCAGAAACAGCTCGAAAGATTAACTATGTGTATGGTAATGGTGTCGCAAAAGAAAACAGGGTAATTTTTTGTTCCAACATTTTCGTTCTGGAAATTTCGACCTTCAGGACAAGCCCCATTTACAAATTGCTCCTCCAAATTGCACTACTTAGGTCGAACGTTGCCTGGTTTGAAGAGAGGCCATATGTTAGGATAAATATATAGCAATTTACTATTTTAAAGCAAATACTAATACACAATAAAATAAACAAAGAAATAAATAAAGTTCTATAATTTCAATCAAACTATGTGAAAATACCTTCAAATAATCTCTCCAAAATAGGCTTAACTGGTCGTTCCCTTTCCCAGGCAGACTGCTGGGTTAGAACATCTTGCTTAAATACATAATTGCAGTGCCCATTTGTCATATTACTGACATAGGCCATCATAGCTGTAACATCCAAGTTGAGTGTGTCTAGTTCAGCATTTTCTCGATTATGCTGTGTTACATCTTCCAGAGAATTATTAGGACTGAAATATTATGAATGCAGTTTAGAAAATCACATTTTGATAAGTTAACTAAATCACATTAGATTTTTAATTTCTGAAAGGGAAATTACTATTATTAAAGATGTGCTGACCTAAAAGACAGTCATGTTAAAATTTTAATTAAATTACCAACTTTTTAAGATTGTTTAAAGGTTTCTCTGTTTAGAAGCTTTATTTGTCTTAACTTTTACCTATAAAATTGTTCCAAGAAGTTCTTCTAAAGTGAGCAAGTAGTAACAAAATAATTTAATCTTGTTTCATACATATATTACCTAATGCAGGTTAATTCTTCATCACTTGAACCAGATCCCCAATGATCATTGCAATCTTCTGGTATACAAGAATCTGGTAGTATATCACCTTTTACAATAATGCCAATGACTTTTAATTTATTTGCTAAACTTTCTTCTATTCCACTCATGAATTCAAAAATTACCTAGGAATTATAATTCAAAATTATAATAATATATAGACATCTTATGAGCAATAAGTCCACTGTGGACCCCTAGAGGTGATGTAGACACTGTATATGAGTGTTCATACAGTTCAGTTCTATAGTTTCTATTCTAGTGAATATTTTTTTGGGGTCCAACTAGGTATTATGGGAGTTGAAACTTCAAGAAAATTTATTTCTAAAATTAGCACATTTCTATTCTATAATATACCAAAACCACACAGAAAAGAAATAACAAAATTTTTACATGTTGGTTTTCAAGGTCATCCTAATTTGAAACTAGTTATGTGTCACTGCAAAAGGTTGTGGGTATGAATATCACCTATCGGATGTTTCATTATTGTATAGCAGCATACATTTGGAGGTTTAATATATTGGAGCCTCAATAATAGTGAAAAACATGGTAAAAATTTGTTTAACTTATAATTAATGTTAGTGACCATGAAAATTTTAAAGAGTATATACATTTGGAGGTGTGTACATGCATGGATAAAGCTTTGCACATTCCAAATAATCTTCAGCTTGATCTAAAATTGATCGAGCACCATATGATGAATTGCCAGTGCTTAAAGCAGTTAGTGATTTCGGGTTTCGTGCTATCACTGAAACAATTAAAAAATGGTCTTGAGTGAAATATACTAAATGAGATTCATCAAGGGTTGGTTGGTTTGTGAAATAAAATTAATAGAGTTTATCGACATCAAGTGATGGGTAAAATTAAATTAAATTTGTTTTTGATCAAACAAAATCAACTTGTTTGTATTTCAAACTAACTCCATAATATCAACTCTTAATATATACACACATTAACTTTACCTTTGGTCCAAGTTTTGCCTTCATGGCTGATTACATCAATGACTAATTTGCTGTCATCACTGATGTGAAATATTTTGCAAACAGCAACTACTCCTGGTCTCAAAACACAATCAACCATTGCACCTAGATGCCTTAAGTTAGAACAAGACAGTTGTTCAAGTTTCATTTTTTTGTTCTTTTTTAGCTGTAAATGCGTTAGTTCATTACATATTGCCTTTATTAGATTTTAATGAAGGAAATATAATTATAGTTTCAAGTCTTACTCTTTTTAAAAACTCAATTTCTTGTCGGATCTTTCTTTGTAACTTAGAAATTCCATCTATATTTTCGACCGATTGTAATTGCTGCAAAAGATCTTCACCTAATTTTATTTTTTCCTCGACCATCGGAAGCAAGACTTCTGCTGAAGTCCCCATAATTATAATACCACTAAATATTGCTTGTTTCCGATATTTCACACAAAATTGATAAGTATCAATTGCCTACTTACGAGCTTTAAGTAGGTAATATATTAAATAAATGTGCCTTTATTTTTAAATTATTCCCGTCAGCCGTGATAGAAAAATAAAATAGACAAAATAATGACTGACAGTTAGGGATGGTGCGTATTTACGCGACCAGGTTTTAAAACCAGGTTTCTGCTTCGAAATGCGTAAACCAGGTTTCAGACCCTAAATACTTGCAATACCTTCAAGGTATTTTTACTCGGACGTACGCGAACCGAGTCTTAGTTGGACTGACGTACTGGGTATAAAAATACAATAACTAGAAAATTGAGATTTACTCACATGATTTTAAGAAACATAATCGCAAAAGCAAAGATAAACTTAGAAAACCTTGCAAGTATTTTTATTTGCCAAATACATTGTAATCATAATTTTGGATACAAATAAGGATTAATTTCCAACAAAATACTTTGAAAGAATTTTACTCTAGCCCGCGAGTCTAGCTCGTTCGAGTCGGCGGGCTTGCTCGGGGCAGCGTCGTGTGTATTCGGCAAGCCACCGCGTGAGCAAGATAGGTAACGTTATCCCTCTTGTTATTTTGTTCGTTCGTTAACTGAATCTAGTCCTTAAATTATACTCAATAATAAACCCATATTAGTGCATTATATGACCCTTTTAAACTCCTAACGCGCGCGAAATGTTACTTTACAACAACAATATGCTGATGTTGCTCGCGTATCTCAACCATTCTACTGCTACTTGAATAAAGTTCATTATTGCGCGTTCAATGTAAATTATTAAACTTGTATAAATATTTTCAAATAATAATATTCTGGCTCGTCCGCGCGTTGCTGTCTATCTTTGTTGGTTATGTTGAGTTGACTTTGACTTAATTAATTACTTACTAAATATAGAAATAAATTTCAATAAAAATACATTGGTACAGTGCATATAGAAAAAAACATATACAAAATAAAATAAAAATTACAGTGCACTGCGTGTGCTTTAATGTCAATAAAAAAAAAGTTATATTACAAGTAGGAAAGAAAGGCTTTGTTTCATTTTTTATTTTTCTTTAATACGGGTAGAGCGATCGCCTAAAGTTATAAAAGTTCTTAGTTCGATTCCTGGCATCTACGTGGAGCTTTTTTATTTGTTTCTTTATTTCAATAATTATTTAACTGATCGAGTTAACTTACCTTATCACCCATTGTACTGCCGATAATATAGGTACATCAATTAATTTATCAAAATAGCCTTAATAAAATTGTTTTAGCTGTCGCAAATTATGGCCTACAAATCAAACAACTCATTATAAAATACTTATATAAAAACTCAATTTATAGTTTATTAAACTTATTATTCCGCACGTACGATTATGTTTCATATTTCAACGTCGTTATAGTCTATATTCTTGAAGTAAAAAAATACTTGCAAGTATTTTGAGACTTGGTTTTTGGCGCTGGTATTTAGTACCTTACGTACCAGGTAGCCCTGGTATTGAAATTTGCAAGTACGACTCATGCCTATGACAGATGACAGTTATCAAGTCGGTCAAAATCAAGTATCGTTACTTGATTTTGACAGATTGGATAACGTTTATATCACTGAGCAAGTAATCACTACGTTTTATATTAGATGTTAGCGATCAAATCCCTCCCTTATTTATCAGCGATGTGCTGCTTGGCTTTCTTTCCCTTTGCACAACATTTAATCTCTCTAAAGTTTTTTCAATTAAATAGAAAGAAGCTGATATTGCACACTTCACAAAAGGGACTCAAAATGCAAGATAAAGAACTACGTCCTATATCAATATTGAACGTTTTCGGAAAGTGTTTTGTAACAATCGTGTTTAAAACCATGTATCCTTTAATTAAGCAATGTGTGCCTGATGAGCAACACGGTTTTGTAAGGGGGGGTCCCTACCGTCTACAGTCTCAACCTTGGCATTTGCACATTAGCGATTAAACATTACTTTCGATCACGCGATGATTTATATAGATGGATAAAGTCGTACATATAAAATCAAGCAAACTGTACTAATCGGTGGGAATCACTCCAAGTATGTTGGTATACCTTCTGGCGTACCCCAGGGCTCACTGCTCGGTCCTTTATTCCACATACGTAGCTTATATAAGTGATATATTAGAACCAAGAACGTAGGTGACAAATTGAATACGGGACAACTCGACTTACAGGGCTCGGCTAAGTTTGTGTATATTTCTTAAGCACTTACAACCAAAACTCGAAAAATATTTTATTTAGCAAGGTTGTTTCAGACACACAATCATTACGCCTTTTGTTGGACATCACACAGTACTATCTACCTGAGAAAAGATGAAAAGTCTCCGCACATAAAAATAACATCGGAAACCGACATCAAAAGCCTGAGGAAGACTGCATGACTGGGTTCGAATGTGGTAAAACTGCATCGAACAAATTTTCTTTCCTTAATTGTTATCTTATTTTTAAATTATATTAAAAACAATAGCCTTTTATATTTAGAAATAGTTTTAAGATATTTTTTCTATTTACACATTACACATATTTTTACAATTTATGGATTCTCACAAAAATGAAATTAGAATAAAAATTAAACATACTTTTATAATTATAATATGCCATATCTATGCGTATTATTTCTATGACGTGACAATTATAACTTTTATTACGGTAATGACCTCTGATTCTCTGTATTACACAAACAATTGTCAAGATCAAGTTTTAAATATGTATCTACAAAGGCTGTTAATGCTGTTAAAGCCAGAATTCATCGAAACCCCATTGGGTAGCAAAAAAATTTATCGCGAGAAATGAAGATTCCCGCTAGAACACTGTCGCGTATTATAAAAGAAGACCTGAAGCTCTATGCTTATCGTCGATATACAGGACATGTCCTTAATCAATCTTTACACTTAAAGAGAGGTAGGCGAGCGTCGACCGTAGAACTGGATACGACGGCGTCCACGGTCCGGAACCCCAAGACGCGACTGCTAGCGCCACTTATTCACAGGCAATGACGGGTCCCAGCGAGTGGAGCACTACCCGTTACCGCAATCCATAGGGTGTCGAACTTTTAAATCGCGTCCTAAATTACACCAACAACGCAATGGTAACCGACAGACCCTACAAAAGTTCCAATTTTTGATTTTTTCGCTATCTTGGGAATAAATAATTTACGTCATTATGTACTGCGATGCGTTACATGAAAGTGACAGCACAGCAAGTCACACTGTGTTGGCATGCTCTTATTGTAGTATGTGTTCTCGAAATCTCTTTATATTACTGTTTCCATTCTCGTTTTATTATTATTTCGTTAAAAAATCTATGCGCGGTAGCCTTTTATAGTATTTTACGACATGGACTACCTCCGTAGCAAAATATCTGAAAAAATAATACTAATTTCTTTTCCCGCCATATAAATTATCTATGTTCCGGTCACGTGACTGACAGGGCAGCTACCAATAGGTGAACTGCGAATGTCCAACCAAACCAAACCACAATTTTAAGAAATGGCTGACGAGAAAGAAGCTGAAAAGACAATTGCGGAAGACTTGGTTGTTACCAAGTATAAACTTGCTGGACAAATCGTGAATCGTAAGTTTATGTATAAAAGTGTTGTTATTAAAAATTATTTAACAATGGACTTAGTTTCGAGTGCTAAGTGTGTCGAGGGGGCTTCGGACGCGTGTCATCGCCATGCGGTGCCGCTAGCCAGGACCAGGCCATCGTATAGTTTAGTCGAGTAACTTGAATGAAATCCCAAGGACCAATATTTATTTCTTACAGGTGTTTTGGAGCAAGTTATCGCAAAATGTGTTCCTGACGCTTCTGCTCGTGAAATTTGCGAGTTTGGTGATAAGTTAATCTTGGAGGAGACCTCCAAGGTTTTTAAAAAAGAAAAGGATTCCAAGAAAGGCATTGCCTTTTCAACATGTGTATCTGTGAACAACTGCATTTGTCACTTTTCACCTATTCCTAGTGAATCTGATTACATCTTGAAACAAGGTGATTTGGCGAAGATGTAAGTTTTACTTTTACTTAGTTTTAACAGTCACTTCATATTCTTTCATTCTATTAAGTGGCATTGTAGGTATTTCATTCACACTCACTTTTGGTATTGGACATAGGAAAGGTACCAAACATAAATATATTTAAAAATTGATTATTTACTAAGCAGGTTTTATCTTAACAATAACATGTGCTTAATTTTGAGCCTCTCTTTTTAACTGTAAGCTTAAACAGGAGTAAGTATTAGTTCTTTGCTTTTAATGATAATTAAATAGATAATATTAATGAAGTGTTGTCGCTAAATCTTAAAGCCATATAAAGGAAGAAAAAGAAGGCAGACAGTACCACAATATTAGTAGTAAAAAATACTAGGTATTTTCGTTGTTTTCTTTATAAGCAAAATTTTAATATGATTTTAGTTTCTCAAACAAAGCTCCACACCTTCTTATTATAACTAAATAATTTGTGTACATTTTTCAGTGACTTAGGTGCACACATAGATGGGTTCATTGCTGTAGTAGCTCACACTGTTGCTGTAGGAAGTGATGAAGTGTCTGGGCGTGCAGCAGATGTGCTGCTAGCTGCCCACTATGCAAGTGAAGCTGCTTTACGGCTTCTGAGGCCGGGTAATGAGGTATGCAATATATTTAAGATTATTTTGAGATTTCGTAAGCTGTTTAGGGTTAACAGTAATTTATTAGACCATTAATCAAGAATTGTATTTTTTATGAAAAGACTTTTTTGGAAACTACAAATATAAATAAATTGCCCATTTTTATAATGTTTCTGATAGCAGCAACTTGGCAAAACCCTTAAATTCTATGATGCATTTTTTATTTAACCTGTGTGTAAGTATAAGTTACCATTATAAGAGAATATATGTTTAAAGCTTTAATCATCACCTTAAAATTTACTACCACAGTAGGTTTTCATATGTTTCTAGCTCTTAAAATTTTGTGGGATGTTTCATATTAGAAAATCAGAAGCTAAACTATTAATTAAAGAGGAAATGTAGAATCTGTTTATTTGACTATTTCTAAAATTGATTAAATGTAGGTTTAATATTTTAGAATAAGTGCTGAAAAGTAGGTGGACATTTAGAAAAGAACCTAAAACTAAACAGTTATTTTCACCAACAATGTGACCAGGAAGCCACATATATGTATATATATATTTTTTTACAATAAACAATGATAAATGATACATATTCCAATGTTTCTACTATAATTTCAGTGATGAACTTTGTTCTTACCTAATTTAGGAACTTCAGTCTTGAGTCCATACAAAACTCTTTAAGAAGAAAGCACATCCAGTTTTCCCAAATTTTGTATTTTCCTTAACTTATAAAATTACCCTTTACTTAACATTACCTCTTGTGGGTTAACCCTGCAGTACTGGTGTCCTTAACTTGAGGTTTCTTAGTGTCAGGGGTGTTGATTTTTAGTTTCATTGACGGCATAATATAAAAAAAAACTTAATCTTTCCACTAATCATATTTCTATTGTTTTCAATATTTGAAATAATTTTAGCAAAGACATAGATTTTAAATATTTTGGTGCCTTTCACTTATATTTCAAAACAGTTATTATCTTAGTGGCAGGGCATTCATTAAGGGCAGAAGGCAATATAATTGACATTACTTTAGTTACAAAGGAAATTAAATAACAGTGTTAATTGCTAATTGTTTAAAAGTGAAAATATTTAGGTAGTATTTTATTAGTATAATGATTAATAATAGTTAATGCAGTCATTGAATGATATTATTGTGCAAGTTTGACAATGGTAATATTTACAGTTTTGTTTAAATTTGTAACGCTATAAAATATTGATTTAATTTTACCATTGCCACTCACAAAACTATTTCAACAATTTCCCAAGTTTTAAACAGTTGTCCTGTCACTATAGATGTACATGTTGCTTGTTTACGAGAATGTCGACGCAACTCATATTTATAATTACTTAGCCCTGAATCCTTCCTATATCATTTTACCATTTTGATATTGGTACAAGCACATGGAAAAAAAGTAATTTCACTTTAGACATTTGTGGATTTGTTCTATAATTGATTGTCTTGAAATACGACATACCTATTTTACTTGAAGTATTTCAGTTAACAGGTCTGTCCACTTAATTACCTTGATTTTATCCTCAAACAATAATTTATTTACTAAAAGAACCAAAGACAAAGGTTTTTTAAAATTATTGACTTCATAAGATAGGTAACAACAAATGAAAGTTCTCTGGAATCAGGAGGTTAATAAATTAATTTATGAAAAACAAAAATATCAGCATTTTGCTAAAACATGCAAGACTCACCGTCCGAACCAGAAGGAGAAATTATTATTGTCAGTACTTAGTGCTGGGTATTGCATGACAACTCCTACGTACAGTAGTTGGTGAAGGTGCAAGGTGTGGAAATTTGTAATTATTTACTGGTTCTGGTAGGCAGTGCACTCTTGCATGTTTTTACTCTGATTACATAGATAGATATAAACTTCTGCCAAGTGATGCCTGTTTCTATCAAAGATATTAAATCATAAAAATGGTATTTTTATTTTTTTTAGAATACTGCTATTACTGAAGTAGTGCAGAAAATCAGTGCAGAATATGGATGTAAACCTATTGAGGGTATGCTCTCGCATCAACTAAAACAATTCCGCATTGATGGCGAGAAAAGTATTATTCAAAATCCATCAGAGGCACAACGTAAAGAACATGAAAAGGCCTCTTTAGAAACATATGAAGTTTATGCAATGGATGTACTTGTTTCAACTGGAGAAGGAGTTGTAAGTAATATCATATTTTATTTGTATTAATAATAATGATTCTGTATAATAAGTAGCTGTCATCGTACAACATCGTCATCTCAGCCGCAAGATGTCCACAGCTGAACGGAAGTGGGCTAGAGATTTTGTGTTCTATGGAATATTTACAGTGATTACTACCAGTAATTATTGTAAATCTATTCTACTCTGCCAACATATTTGCAATCTTGTATGATCTTTTGTGCCTCAATGCTTCCAGAAAATTCGGAGCCGTAAGAAATCTCGATTCCACAGGGCTTAGTCTGCAGTATCCAATTAAGGCTCTTAACAATTGTATTGGCGTCTGTTCGCCTCTTAAACTTTGTGAGTTTCTCTGTTCGTTTTCGCGAACATCCTTCTTTCTTTGACTTCACTTTGCCAATGCTACATCTTGGCCTCTATTTGCCAACATTCGCCTTTTTCTAGTGAAAATATTTAAACTCACCATACCTAAGTTTAGAAACGTATCGCTTCTGGAGTTGGAAACATGACACCAGTTGCCATGAGAAACCTTTGAGCTATAGTTGCCTTCTACAATCCCCGAATTCTTTCCAGATGTGTTTAATTTAACTCATCTGGCAGTACTCGGGGGATATTATTTATGTAAAACTCTTAACCAAATTCTATTATGTTTTGATTTGGTTTTTTTATTTACTGACATTGTTGACAAAATATAATTATTTGCCAACTTTCATTCACCATTGTTTCTGTAATTTTCCAGGGACGTGAGATGGATACACGGTGTACAATATACAAGAAAACTGATGAAGTATATCAATTGAAATTAAAAGCATCAAGAATGTTTTATAGTGAGGTAAAAAGTTCTTACGACTTGATTCTATCCCTGTTACATTGTTTGCAGTATTGCTCCTACATATCAGGAACTGTATAATTTAAATTCTGGGAAGAGAAGAGTAATGTGTTTGAATCAATACATTCATTAGTGTATTGGTATAGAACATTACAACATAGTTTTAAAGGATAATTTAAAATAGTATAGGAAACAAATCGCCCATTATTCATATTTACCATATCCATTTTCTTTTCATTAGGTCCGCAACAAACATGGAAACATGCCTTTCAACTTGCGTAGCTTTGACAAGGAAACAAGTGCAAGGTTGGGAGTTGTTGAATGTGTCAATCACAAGCTAATTGAGCCCTTCCAGGTAATCCCTATTCATCTTTTTTAGTTTTCATTTAATGTAACAAACAGCATTCTTGATGCGTGGATTCTGTGTGGTTAAATGTTATACAATGTTAGATCCATTACAATTGAGGTTATGTTTATTTCTAGGTGTTATATGAGCGCCCAGGAGAGCTCGTAGCGCAATTTAAATTCACAGCACTGTTGTTGCCAAGTGGCACTCACCGCATCACCGGGCTGCCCTTTGACAAAAACCAGTGCAAGACCGATCGCAGCATCAAAGACCCTGAACTCAATGTAATTGAATTTTATAACTACATTACAAATCATCCCTGTTATTTTTCAAATTATGCTCTTTAGCTTATTTTGGACAAGCGCAGGGTACATAAAAAGAAATTATTTTGAGCCAATTTGTTGATTTGTCACTTTGGTTTGAATGATTTCGACATTGTCTTCTATATAGAATGTATTTGTGTAGTACAATATCGTATTCTAATTCTTTTTACGAATTTTTACAGTCCCTCCTCAACTCTTCTGCCAAGTCTAATAAGAAGAAGAAAAAGAAAACTGGTGCCGAAGAGCCCATGGAAACAGAGACAGTTGCCTAGCAACTGGAAAACTAATGAAACGATAAATAAATGAAATGGTCTTTTTCCCAAACTCCAACCAGAATTATTTTGTTAAATCAAAAAGCTACATACTTTTAATAATGTTATTTTAACTGTTGTACTGCAGGTAACTGGTACAATCATTATGTGTAGCTTATTGATTTTTATTAAATGGTCTTTTTATAAGCACATACCGAGTCATAAAATAATGGTTACAATTTTAATACTCTGTGTTCAACATTTTTAAAATATTAACACATAAAAGACCGCATGCCCACATTGGGTCACTCCGCAACAACATTACGGGCCTGCGTCACAGTAAAGAACAGTAAAACATCTTCATACAAACGTGCCGCTCTTGGTTTGAATGTGTGCGTGCGCGCCGCGCGCCGTGTCGGCACGCGATTTCACGCGCACGCTAGCATAATATATGGGGGAATAAGGTGACGGCAGTACGGGCTGTGCCGCGCGACTGTGAGCATGCGCGTACGTCACATGACCGATCGCGATCGTCAACTCTCGCCGGCCACTTACCATAATATTAAGTATCATGACTTCAAAAAGGGGAAAAAATATTGTAGTGTTTTCGGGTGCCTCAATAACGATTTCGCAAACAAATATTCAATCATCATATGCTTTTTATTACATAAATTTAGATCAAGTGCTGCTTGTTCGAAAATATTAACTAAAAGTAAAAGTGACGACCCTGGGGATCAACGCAAGAGTAGGCTAATAACTCGGCGGGCGGCCTTAGATAACCTACTGTTCTGTTTACTGTGCCTGCGTGCTCACGGGTGGGCACACAACATGTTTTACCTGGGGACCGCTTGTACACAGGTGGGCATGATTTAAATTCAATTTATGTACAGTACATTCGCCGGTCCCTCGAAAAGATACTGCATATAGCGGACTTAGTTAATTTGACATAGCCTCATTTTAAAACGATTTTTTTTAAATCAATGCCGGTCCCTATGTGGGAAATAAGATTTTTCAATGCGGTCTTCAACGTGTTAAGCCACAATTTGACAACTTAGATAGTTACTGTAGAGTGGACATGAGTGCTGAATAGTTTCATAGTTGTTATTATTAATTTCCATTGCCTCATAATAAATGGTATTGTTGTACAAGATCTACAGAATAATTGCAATGAAGATTTGAATACAAATGTACATATATACGGTAACATAATATTCGCTATGGTCTTAGAATACTATTTTTATTAAAAAGCCATTCCCTCTTGTTTTTTTATATTGTATTGTGCACAAATTCATTAACACGATTGACTGTGCTATCTGATTTAAGGACCCAATAGTGGCCAATTTATTTATTAAAAAAAAATATAAGACGGTATCGTGACAGGCTTGTTGGGATCTGTTTTAATTATATTGTACAATTTGACAAAAGTAAGGAAACAGATATTACCAGTGTGTCACGATGTCGTCCGTTTCAAGACTCCTGAGATTGGTTAGTCAATTGCACAAATTACCTGATTTTTAAAATGGATTTTTTCAATCTGAAAGTATTTCATACTAAGTGACGTGTTTGTTTTCCAATTTCCTTATTTGTGGAGCTGACTATTGTAAGGACCGTTGCGTATCTACTAGGAAAAGTTGTAAAAATGTGACATTGAGCAATGAATAAATCAAATTGTGCCACACATGTGGGTTGTTTTGTAATTTCTCTTTCATTTCTGACAATCGTGTATACAAATCCTTTACGATCGATACGTTTAATTAGCAAAATGTCTAACTGCCGAAAACGTCTATTCATTAATTTAATAGGGTTTATTAGAAAATGTCTTTGTAGGAAAAAGTTCAACAATTGAAATGCAGAATTTTTGATGCACTAACATGATGCAAAATCATTGTTTTATATAGAATTACGATACTTTGGTCGGTGGCACGCTTCACAATTTGTCACCAGTCTTCTCTGATCACTGCTTTCCTAGTGCAATCGTAAAGAGGACCGTGGCAGCCTTAATTTGATCGGTCCAGCGCATAGGTGACCTACCGCGTGTCCTCTTACACGTTTCACGTAATATTAGGTCGTACTAACCGGTGATAAGGTCACGCCAGCCAGAAATGTCGAATTCCACCATTTAAGTATATGAGAATTAGTTGTCCGGCTTTGTAAATTGAATATTAAGTTATAATGAATTTAAACGTGGAATGCTATGAAAAACATTCGAGTGTATGAGGATCAATGTAGAATTCTTATTTTAGTACATAGGGCTACACTGCATCGTGATTTTGAACTCCGAAATTCAGTATGAGAGTCCTGAAAATTTGCAAGCATTTACAGACTCCGGACATTTTTTGACGACCGTTTGGTGCAACGGTAGCGATCCTGCTTTTCGCACCGACGGTCCTGGGTTCGAATCCCGGAAGGGGCAGATGTTTTTATGATGAATACGAGCATTTGTTCTTAAGTCATGGGTGTTTATATATATTTCTATGAATATTACATATCTATGTATCATATATGTAAGTCTATCCGTTAGCCTAGTATCCATAACACAAGCCTTACTGTGCTTACTTTGGGCTAGGCTAATTGGTGTGAATGTAAGAAATATTTATTTATTTTTGACCATAACGTACTCTAGCAATGGGCGATTGTTCCAATAAAAGTTATTTAATGATTCGATCATTGATAAACTGAACATTCGAATGTGCAGTTATTCGTTGCATTAAAAAAATATTTCAATAAAATAGACATTCGAATCACAATTGACATAGTTAATTATAACGGATCTTTATTTTAGCTTATGGAGCGCTGCGATAGTGCACCTGCTCTAGTATTCAGTTGCGGTAGGGTGAGGGTGCGGGAGTGTCAATCACGATTCGAAAGAAAGAACTGTGTTTTATTGAAATGTATATGTGCGCGGAAATGTAAGAGCTAAATATGTTTTTGACAAATATTTTTTTACTTAAGACTTTTTAAAAATTTCAATACTCTAAAATCAAAGGCATGATTAATTGATAATGTTAATTTTTAACTTAACTAAATAAAATAATGACCAGTTACAAGGACGTTACCAATTAATTACCAGTTACAATCGTGAACTACGCAGATACAGAGCGCTCCTCCGCCCCTTTGTACGCGTTTCAAAGGAGTTTCGAACGCGTTTCACAGGATGACTAAGGTAGGTTGTTATCTATTTTCTACTACCTTCACAATATCTTAATCAGGCACGTTCCTAATTGTTAAAATTTTATATAAAAACTACTAATATAAACCTACCTCCAAAGACACATTGCAAGACCCACTGATGTTGTTAGCTCTTTTTGCAAATAATAACAGTAAGATGGAGGTCGGTCCGGGGTGCCAGAGTTTCTTTCACCAGTTCTTCTACAAAGGGCCTCCCAATTTCCGAAATGGTAGTAGTATACACTGTTATCGTAGTGAGAATTTAATAACTAAATAAAATGTAAAATAAAACAATTTTAATTATTTAAAATTTTAACAATTAGGAACGTGCCAGATTTAAATATTGTGATGGTAGTAGAAAATATATGACGATTATTACCTTAGTCACCTGTGATCACAGCTCCTGCACTACTCCAATCTCTAGCATCTCTCCCTGAAGCTTGCAGTAGTCTAAAAAGGCTGCTAGCATTCTGTAATGAATTGGGTTGGCTGGAGTAGGAGGAGAACGGCAGTGCAATCACGAGGCTCAGTGCAGATATAGCCCCGTCAAACTAAATAACCATATTTTTATATTTGTGAATGTTTACTCATATAACTTCACTCTATTATTCAAGCACAGCGTTCTGTCATCCCTTCTAAGCATTTGATCAAAATTGATGCTTGTCGCAAGTAGATTTGTTTCTGTACTATACAGATTGTAATGTAATATTGTACAAGTTGTATCTGCAACACAAAGCCTTTGATACCTTCTGAGTCGTCCCTAGCCCATAGAAGTAGTACGATCAACTGTTCACTTCAGATCCTGCAATTTCACTCACGGAAATATACCAGTTCAACCTTGATTACCTTCACACAATTTAAAAGGAAATCTATAAAAGTAATAAATTCATCTTCACATTACATGGTATTCTAATTATTCATAAAGGTAAAGAATAAACATAGTCTAATAATTCACAAATAATAATTTACAATTACCACTTTGAAATAAATACATTGTTTCCTAGAAATAAGAATTTACAATTATTAATAACTTATTTTACTTTGTCTTCATTTTTGGTTTCAACGGCATCTAATGTAGAAGAAATTAGGTTTACAGCTTTACCCGCTGCATCCGAGGCATGTGTTGGTATATCAACTAAAAATCTGAATGTAGCTTTCACACCACTGTTCCAATAATATTTGAATAAGTATGATAACCTGTCATTCGAAGGAAGAGGAGGCATCTGAAAAATAAATCTATTTATGTATCCATGAAATATTGAGCTGTTATTGCTCCATTGAAGTTGAATAAATTTGAACAAAAGAAAAGGAATAACATCGTATTCTACTTACTTCATAAGGAATCTGCTTTTTTAGTTCACCCACATAAGGCGAAGCACCTTTTTCAAGATCCTCGTATAAAGCACTTGTAACTGAGCTATCTTTCCAAACTCCTTTATCTATTGTATAGTAAACTGCAACTCCCAAAACAGCAGATTTAACACCAAATCTGCAAGATTTATAGTATTGACTGCAATATTGATACACGATTACTAATTAAATTAAAAAGAATGTAGAACTTCATACTTAAGCATTATTTGGTTTAAAATTATGTTACCGCTTGACGAAATAAACTTATTAACAATAAATTATATAATTTTGTTGTAGATAACCTTAAATTTTTTTGCCACTCAACTGTCAACAACTTTTTTTATAGGTTTTTCCACGAGGCCAAGCAAAGGGTATAAAGAACAAACAACCTCGTCCTCGGTCAGTTTTCTTCTTTTTTTAGTCCAGTCAGTGCTTTGGCGAAACTTTTTAATACACATGTCGAAACTAACCAAGGGCGTATTAAAAATTTAAACTTCGTCACGTAGGCTAAATAGCAATAAAAAGGCATAAGATTTTGGGGAAAGATTTCCTTTATCATAATTGATTTATAGCCGAAACCGCCTCCGGGTATCCAAGATTAAAGTAAAAGCTAATTCAAAGCTTTCATGCCAAGCCCGTCTGTTGGTGGGCAAGCGGTTTATTCATAGTACCACAAACCTTTTGCGTAATTTTAGTGATTGCGATTAAAAAAAAAACTTACTACTTACATGGATTTAAAGCCTGACTTGCATCTAAAAAGTAAAATAAAATAATATGTGTATTTGTGGCAATAATATTTATTTATATTGGTAATGATGTTATAATAACTAATGGGTTCACATATCTGACTAAAGAAAAACGCATCATTCATTTAAAATAAACTACAAAGTAGAATTGCATGATTTTGTTTTGTTGTAAATAAATTAATCGAAAATAATGAATTACCTTCACACTTCATTATTATTTCGGTTAATAACTTCGATACAACGATCGATAGTCCTGCTATCTATCCCCTATCGAGACTATCGATTAATTATCGATAGTCCACTATCGATCGGCAACACTATTTGATAGAGGTGCGCAAAACAGTGCTTTAAAAAGTGATGTGATGTTTATCACATCACTCGCTGAAGTAATATTACCCAAAAGCATTACGCATTACTTTGCATTACCCACTCAGAAACATACCTGGGTCAAGTCAGACATTACAGTATTAGATCCGCGCCTACTGTAATGTGATGATGATGTATTATGATATTATTATGAGTAAGTTTAATATGTAATTATAATGAAAGAAATAAACATGGCTACACAGTACGTAACATATTAATACCATTGCCAAAAACCAGGTCTAAAATAATTGCATTTTTTTACTTTATGACTAGGATATATGATGACTGAAATAAGAAATATAATCCCACGTACAGAAGTAATAGATTTTTATTATGGATGGATTGGTAGATATTTAGGTTTAAGCTTGCGACAGCTAAAAGTAATTTTATTTAGGCGTTTTTTGTTAAATTTATTAATAAATAAACTTATAATATCGGTAGTTTAATGGCTGATAACGTAAGTTGACTTAATAAGTTAAACAATTATTGAAATAATGAAACAAATAAAGGAAACTCCCCGTAGATGACGGGAATCTAACCCAGACCTTTTCATTATTTTAGGCGATCGCTCTAGCAGTAATAAAGTAAAATAAAAATTGAAATTGAGCCTTTTCTTCCTACTTGTAAAGTATTATCATTTTTACACACACAATACATTGCTCATTATTTTTGTATTTGTATTTTTAAATGGACTGTACAAATGTATTTTTATTTTACCTATTTTATTGTATATTTGGTAACAAACACACAATCAAAATTTGATAAAAAAGATGGATTGCAACGCGCGTCAGAACCAAAATATCAATCATCTCATTCACACACGCATTACGCATCACGCATTACACATCACGCATTACACATCACGCATCACAAGCATTTCTCTCTTTCGTTCTTTTGTTTAGTTCGTACTTCGTTCGAGACTTCGTTCGCGTAGTCACCGGCCGCTTCGCATACTTGCGAACAGGCGTATGGTTTGAAGTAATGCGTGATACTTGCCATGCTTGCGTAATAGGTGATAACGCATTACCCCCTTGGGGTATTGTGTTCTGTGCGCATTACACTGCTAGGTAATATTACTCGAGTGATATTATAACCATTACTTACACATGTCTACTATTTGACATACCTCTGCGAGTGATTGTACCAAAACAACATACGCTAACCAAGTTATTCAAATATTGCGAAGAAACTACAATTTTTCTAACAATTGGTTCGAGAAAACAAAATACAATGAATTTAGCTCAGCAAGTTTTAAACGTTGTTGATGCATGTAAGCTACCAAAACTTCGTCGTAATTTAGAGGAATGTGATAAACACCCGGAAATGGAATTATGGGTGAAAAGTTTATCGGTAAATTTTGAACAGTTAAAAATTTTGCTGAATAAATTAAATTTTCAAGAATACAAGAATAATAGTAATGTGGTTGCATCTTTGTTGATTTTGTATTATGAACTATTAAGTGAAGGTCCGTGGCAATCTGTAAAAGTTAAAGAATGTCTGGAATTATTAAATTATCAATTTGATCTTCAATATGGTATCTCGCTAGAAAAATTGTTTACATACAAGATTAGCAAAATTTTTGATATTCAAGAAATTTTTGATAAGTGCATTGAGATACTCCATCACCAATTGACTGCAGAAGATTTTAAAAAATATCCAGCTCTTATTGAAGTTTACTTTTTGATTATTAGAAATTTGAAGGTAAGCTTAGTATTAATACCTTATAAGTTATTGTTAGTTTTAACAAATAATTTATAAGATTTACTAGTTATTACTATTCTATTAATACTCATGAAAACTGTTGATTGAGTTAAAAGAGTCAATATTTTCCCACTTCAACTGAAACTTGTTTTATCTGGGAAAAGATAAGTTTTGAAAAACTATTTTTAAATCTACTACACCTCAATATCTTGTGAATTGATATTATTTCTATTGCACTTTGCTTTGGTCCTGAATTATATGGTGTTATGTTAGAAATATGCATATTGCTAATGCCATCTTGTCCAATTGGTAGGTTTCATTTTGGAAAATTGAAATGATTGGAATACCTACTATATAAAATCTTGGGGCTAAACTTTCCAATATGGACCGTCGATTTAAATGCCCATATTTTTTTTGTAGATAGTACTCACTAAAAGAGAATGTTTTGCAAAGTATTAGGTTACGAAAACTTACGGTTCATGAGATATATTTTTTTAAACTTTTCTTACAAATTGGCAAATAACACGCAATTACACAATAAATTTGACAAATAATAGATGTCAAACGTCAACCACTTCACGCACTAGTATGTATTCGTTACTATGACAATTAGTTTTCGTTACTATCATATCGTTACTCGTTACTTCAGTTACTGAGTAACTTATAACATGCTATGTTATGTATACTAGAACAACGTACTGCGTACGCATACAGTATGACGTCACGGCGTTCCAACATTCGTGATTTGTAGAAAACATACTTATACATTACATACCCAGCTGCATCAGATTTTTTTTTTTCATTTTTCTGTATTTTGAACCAGACTTTTAAAAATTAACAGCTTTTGTTGACCAAGAAACAATTAAATCTCATTAGAGCTCATTTAGACATCTCTTTTAAGATAAGAACATAAAAATCGTGAAAATAGGGGATAATAAAAAAAACATATTTCTAATTTTTAAAAATTACTTTCTTACCTTGTTTCTGTTACAATCTCAAACTTTGTATACATACACAATACTACAATAATAATCAGTATTATATACATTAATGTTGGTTTTGTTAGGTTAGGTTAGAACTGTGACCACAACGTACGAGCCGAGCGAGCGAAGCGAGCGTGCCGCGGCAGCGGCCGGCGAAGTACCAGAACCGAATCGGTCCTATAGTTATTGGTTTAGATACGGGTAAAACTAAATAGCGCTATTTTAAGCTTACAACTTTAACCATGAATATCTCCATAACCATGGGGTTCCGCAGGGTGGGGATGGCACGGTGGGGTAGGCCTCCCCCCCTCCCACCTCATATATTGACGGTCCATATCGTGTTATTTGCCAATTTGTAAGAAAAGTTTAAAAAAATATATCTCATGAACCGTAAGTTTTCGTAACCTAATACTTTGCAAAACGCTTTCTTTTAGTGAGTACTATCTACAAAAAAAAATGTGGGCATTTAAATCGACGGTCCATATTGGAAAGTTTAACCAAAAGTTTAAACTTTTTTTATATATTAAAACTACATTAAAAAAAACTACATTATATTCATGTGGTTGGTTTGTATGATTGTAAGTAATATTATGGTAAAAATCTCTGAATAGATTTAGACGAAAGGCACACAAATAATTTATTACCCAAGAATTAACAATTGGAATACTTTTTAGCCCAGAAAATGTTAAGTTCCCGTAGGATTATCAACAAACTTCTTGAAGACTATCATATGAAATTTTCTTAAGTCAATGTACACATAGTTGCGGGCGGAAGCTAGTGTGACTTGAATTAAAATATGCCTTTATGGGTGATTCTAAGTTTTCTGATATTAGGAAAGGTGGTTTGGTGTAATTATTTAAAATTGACTTTTTCCAGAGTTTTACTATGGATACTACTTGAAGATGGCCAGTCAATTAATTCATTTTTTCATGTTTTAAGAGGCCAGGGGAAGTCTCTATAAAGGCTAGAGACATGAAGGCTAGGGTAGGATACTTTACGCTACAGTGGAGATAAATGAGTCTTTGTTTTTTTTAATTCAACTTTAAATCTACAATTTTTGCAATTCTAATTCAGCTTAGTCAGTAATGTAAAAAACTTTCCAAACAAAATGTTAGAGTAGATATGTTTGGTATGAATATGTCACTGACAATTTAAATTAATTTTACATTTCATTACTTTTTGTGAGTGTAATAAGTCTTTTTGTTACAGGAGTATGAATTAATTCTCAAGCCTACTTCATTGTTACCAATATCCTTACTTTTGATTGATGACTACATAAATGAAAATAAAATTAAAGGGTTACAATGCTGTTCATCAATACTGGAATGTTTGGTATACTTATTTAATTATTATTATATCATTTATTTCGGATACTTAAAACCCATAGCTACAATTAAAATTAAATTAAATATCATAAACATACATATACATGGAATAAAAGTTCACATAAAATAAAATAAAAAGTCACTATATATACGAGGGGCCGTAGGCGTGAAGCTTCATCCAGCTATTAATATCGGCGAGTTCCATCGCTCAGAGCTCAGACAGTACGCTTAGGATACTGTTCGCGCTACCACGCATGCGCTTCAAAAGCGAGGCACATCTTTTACGAATTAATGCATAAAAATCATCAGCCATTCCTTAGCAAACATAGCGGAGGCGCTACAAAAGCGTGGTAACCCCAGCAAAATCCTAAACATACCATAGCTAGTCCACAGACTGCACATGTAGAAGGTCTGGCAATATGCCTGGAATAAAGTTACATTTACTTGTTTAGCACAAACATGCAAATCTGCGAGCCAACATGTTACATGTTCGATGACAGCGCCCTACGTTCCCTCTCAATGTCTTTATTATCAGAGAGGTAATCGTTCACCCAATGTCCCAGTTTCTTAAATGAACTGACTTTGTTAAGGCTGCGCCGAGCGTACCACGTTTATGTTTCGCTAGTTACGTGTGCGTGCCTGTACACACACATCTGCTGCAGAAGATCTGCACGCTTTTCGGGACAACCGTCATCCAAAATTGTCTAACCCAGTTATTGAAGAAAAATGTGAAAGAATATTTGAAAATATGTAGTAACACAATAAATTGAATGAAATAAATAGGCGATCGGCGGCAAAGACCTTCATCGTCCGGAAAGGTCAAATAAAAAAGTTGTGAAATAACTCTTTTTGCGGTAGATGGCGCATGTTTTATCGCTCGGTATGCTCAACACATGCGTAGCCACACCTCCATGCGCATGCGCAGTTGTTTTCGGTGCTTTTTTCGTTAGAAAATGTTACCTCAGCGTTGCGTGCGTGTTCTTTCTTCAGTAGTCAGTTAGCTTTCATTGCGTTCAGACGTGCTTTCTATTGTGATTATTTTCTTGGCTCCGCACTTAACGGAGCCATTTCTATTGCAATTTGAGATTTGGATTTCCATTGCAAATGCAATTTGACCTTTCCGAACCTTGAAAATAATGCCATTCGACTCTACGAGTTGTAGATGCTTTTCCAACTGTTTCTCAAGCAAACTTACCACGTTGTTAATAACCGCAGCTACATCCCCAGCGGTAAAGAGGACGCCAATTGCTGTTTAATAATTCCCAGCAGCCGGCACCCAAGTCGCAGGTCCGAGCGGGACTCGCATTCTAAAATGCCACTGAAATGCACAGGCTATGTTACGGAGCTCATGCTCACCACCCACGTGGGTAGGAAGGCTCGACCTCGGGCCAAACTTCTTCGTATTTTTCAAAAGCGTCTAAAGTCTTTATTCATATGATTTTCTGCAATAATGTAACATTTTATTTATTCTTGATTTTCTGACAATTTCAGTGTAAACATATCCTACTCTCGGCTTACCAGCAAGAACCCACGTTCGAAAACAAAGCTGAGCCCTCCTATGAGCTTCACTGACATACCGGTTCCATCCAGTTACATACTTTCGATTTGTCCTTTTCGATACACAATAATTAGCCTTCGCAGCCTCAGTCAGACAATTAATGATTGTCCTACATTTTAGTCAATTATACTCAGTCACGTCACTATTACACAGCCTATCCGCGCAATTTTGAAATTCAGGGGGAAAGTCGATTTACTTTAACTTTGAGTTACAAAAATGGTTATACCTTTCTTTTAACCCATTTTAGCGGTTACCTTCAGCATTATAATGTATTTTAATATGAAATGATAATTGAAGAGTTTTTTCGTTTGCAGACACCAGAACACTTTCGAGAAGGGAATTATTATGAAGTTATTTATGGTGTGCTCAAGACATTGGTTACAGAAAAGGATATTGAAGTCACGAAATTAGTATTAAAATGTTTATTGCATCTGTTTAAAAAAATGCCTTCTAATGAAAAGGTTTGTCACAATTATTAATTTTAAAACACAATTAAAAAATTGGCTTGACTATTCAAATTTTTTTTTATCGTTCATATCAATATTATGATTGCAGGTTACTACAATCGATGACACATTACATATGATTTTGGAACAACTATATATTGAAACTAATTTATATAAAAAGAAGGAATTGTTCTGCTTCGTTAATATATTGATACCAATGCAAGGTATTCACTGTGTGAAAAGAAGAATGTTTTTGATCGTCATAGGTGACAATTTAGATGTTTGCAGAAATGACTCTGTTGCGGAAATATTATTGGACGATGTACTAGAGGTAAGCGTTTAGTTACTATGAGCCCACACCACGTTTATTTAACGAGCTGTGGATGCGCGCTTGTATCGATACTAACTCGCTACTCAAGTGAGTCAAACAGCTTGACTATAATTTTATGCAAATGTTCAAAGTTTTGCCTTTGAATACCTGTAAAACTTCAGTCGCTCGTTCGAATCTGTATTTGTATTGATATAAAAGCAAAAGAAACGCATTGCCGACTCGCGTTTCTAGATTATTTTAAAAACGATGCCTTGCGCACCAACTGTCCTGGGTTCGAATTCTGGAAGGGGCAGATGTTTGTGTGATGAATACGAGCATTTGTACCTGAGTCATGGACATTTATATATATATATCGTTCTATAAATATAATAAATAAATATCTATGTATCATATGTGTATGTTTGTCCGTTACCCTACCATCCATAACACAAGCCTTTGTTGTGCTTACTTTGGGCTAGACTAATTGGTGTGATTCTAACAAATATTATTTATTTTTTATTTCACTTTACTATCAGTTATATAATGGATTCATTGTTATTGGAAATAATGTTCACACCGCATTTACAGGATATGTTTCAGTAATACGTTTATGGGTCATGTAGTATTTACTCGATTCAAAATACTGTCATGTTGTATACTCACCCATACAATCACAAACGTCATAGCTGAGTAAAAACAACTGATAAAACGAACCTAGTAAAACCAGTTTGCCTGTAGAAATATGAATGATATAATATGAATTTAAAACTGAATCATTGTTACAGTGCCTTGAAAACTGGACGAGATATTGTTGGTGTGTTTGGAGATTACAGCCAAATAAGAAATTATTGTCAGTGCTTATTACAATCCTATATATCTATTGCGAAAATGAAAAGTTGTCTGGAAGATTACAAAACATTCTGATCACGCTTTTCAAACTTTGCTCCATAGAAAAACAAAAGAAAATCGCTATCCACTTAGAAGCTGAAATCACAAAAATCAGCTGGAAAAAATGTTTTATTGAGAAAATTGACACAATAAAGAATGAGTTAAATGTTAAAGCTGCTAGTAATTAAATATTTAAATAAATGCTTGTTAATAAAATCGTTTTTCTGGTTAAACATTAATTTTTCCTCATATTTCCTTATTTATCCGTATTGATTGACAGACAGGGATAGACATAAAAACACGAAACGCACGCTCAGCACCCGAACATTTTCAATTTGCAGTACAGTATTTTGATAGAGAAATCTTATTTATATTACAGTTATCTGTTTCAAATCAGATGTGTTATACTAGAACGCGATGGACGATTGCATTATTATGTCTTAATTTAGCAGCCGAGTCAAACTTTTTATTATAAGCTTTTCGTAATTACTGCGCGTAAATACTAATACCGTGTAAATAAAATAAATTACTACCTTCAATTGCAGATCAAAATAAAACATCCGAGTATGATATATAATGATGATTATATTTACATTTCCAAAACACTGATAAAAAATATATTAATAAAATATTATTTAATTTATTATAATAACCACAACCTTTTGTTAATTTGACATAATTGAATAATTTTTCCGCTATATCACTTAAGAAAATGGAAACTAATCACAGTCAACCGTTCGCGATCGAACCATCTTTTTGTTGAGAATGATCGCTTTTCGGGGTTCTCGGTATCCCGGGAAGTTCCAAATGATCAGCAATTTTGACCATTACGATGAATTCTCCGTCTGTATCTATATAATGTACCACTTAAAACTCCAAGGTTTCTCTTGTAAACTGCGCTGGTAGATGCGCTACTATGTCTTGTTCTTCCGCAACTTTTTGCTCGGCACTCAGTCTTCTCCAGAACACTGGACATTCCATATTTTCGCATTGACCATAAACGTGCCCAGTGCAAGAACGACATAACTGTCGACAAGAAAAATAACTGTTATGGTATCACTAATGGTAAATAGAATTCTAATCGGACACGATGGCCAAATAAAGCCAAGTATTTTCATTAATTTTTTTGTTATACAATAGTTCTTGTAGTAACGAAGCGGCGAAACCACATATTTTGAGTAAAATGTAGAGTTTGTGAAGTTAGGGCTTGTAGAATTAGGATGTGTAGAGTTCGAGGCTTGGCTCTTCATAAGATCTGATAACTATGACAGTGTGAGCCATATGGTCTTGGAAAATTTTACATGATAAAGTTTTTGTTGGGATTTTATCAATTGAGAAATATAATAAGTATGACTGTTTTTTGACGGAAAATAGCAATTTGCTTAGCGGATTTTTTAAATAAACCGTTAACCCCTTTGTAAGTTAAATACTAGTGTTACGAGTGGACCCACGTCCGTAGAACATCGGCAAGGATCGAATTCGGTCCGGTTGGGCTGCGGTCGCCTTAATTATTACTATTACCGTGGTTAGATAATTAGCACCTTAAAAAATCTACTTTAAGTTTTCCTACGACTCATAAAACTATGTTTTCATTTCAAATTTATGACTCTTTTAGTAATAAAGATCCAATAATAAAGTATCCATTATAATCCATTGGAAATCACTTAAGTAACTATTTTAAATACATTCACTGCCGTTCATATCTTTCAAATCTCATTTATAGATATGTCATTTTAATTCTAAGTAAGAATTGATATATGTAAAAAGAATTTTATACATAAATAATAATTACATTAATTGTAAGCAGGTAGGTATAAATTAAAGCTCTAATTTTTTTTTTCTTGTCCTTTGTAAGAGATAGCATAGATAGATAGATAGCATCTGACAGAGTTTTGCTCAATTATTGGTTGTTGAACAACCCATTGTTTTTAAGCGGATTCAATGGTGTATTTAAATTACTTAGTACACATCTGTCGCCATCTAATTGGATAATTAAAAGTAACAAAAATGTAAATTAGCGCAATGTCAAAAGGTCCAGAGAAATTAGCGTGATCCATGGGAGCTACATTTAACAAATACACTTGTATTATGGTTGGTTCTTTAAGGTCTATTTGTTTCCAAATGTTATACTAAAAATAACTGTTTACGACTGCTTGTTACCTAAATAAATAAAAAAGCGAGTGCATTTCGGGACGCACGACAGAAGTGATAACTTAAACTAATCTAGGTACATTATTCACTACTGCGCATATCACGTGATTTCAAAACTAGGTTCAATTTATATTTCGGGAACTATAATACGTTATGTAACGAAGCGGTTTACCCTCCATAAGAAGTTATCACTTTAATTAGAATAGTACACACCGTGTGAGCGCGGATGGCGTGCGCGTGCGCGGTAGCGCGACTAGCGAGCAGAGCGGCGGCCATGCCAGGTGCGGAAGCACAACGTGCGCACACGCCGCGCGCGCACACCTCCCCGCACCGCGCACACCGCACGCGCCACATATACTTCGCGATTCCACCAGGCGCGTGACGCTCGAACGCCGCACTGCGACTGTAGCCCAGCTCCCGCCACCTGACGGTAGTGATGTTGCGTATGAATCGATGCATTGAAATCACTAGATGTTTACAATACGATACATCGAAGTTATTGATCATCGATGTATTTTCATAGAACATCAATTCCACGTTTATCAATTCAATACATAAAAGCTTTTCTGTATTTTTATTTATTTTAAAATAAGTTTATTATTCAATAGTAAACGTTTTTATATTTAAAGCTTGTCTTGTTTAAAGTTAAATTTTCATACATTGCTTTTACTTTTTTATTAAACACCATTTGAATTAGCAAAGGTTGCATGAAAAGTTGTATTTTCTGAGATACATAGATTTCTTACACATTCAGCATCATTGAACACAAACACGATAGGTGTGCAGACATGGAAAGCGCTGGTGTAGCAGTAATAAATTAACGTTTGCTTGGAGTATCAGAGGGCTGACTACAGCTTTGTGATATAAGAATTATATTGAAAAATGAAAAAATGAAATCAGGTCCATCACTAGTTGAATAGCGGGCAAGTTATATTTATGATGGAAAGCATGTTTTCAGTAATTTTTAGGTGTTTTAGAAACTTCTAGAACAACAAAAGTGCACATTGAAGTCAACACTTTAACATCTCAGAAATAAGGTCGATTTAATGTCTTTTTTATTTCCAAGAACTCAATATAATCAATTTACAAATTTTAAATAAATTACATAAAATATGAATAACCGATGGTACGTTATGCCTCCTTTGGATAAATAAATCCTTTGTCTATCATTCTTACACCCCAAAACTGCACAAAATTATTTTTTCAATTTTTTTTACTATATTGTTACACGTAGAGTTTGCGACCCGACTCCCGATTGAGTAAGTAGGTCTAAATGCGTGGAGTTACGCATAGTTGAGGTTACGCGGGTACCGCCCACTTGCGACTTCTATTATTTTTTACTGTTCTGTGGTACATACATCTCTCATCATAATGAACAATTTGAGATATTTTCGTAAAAGCAGTCAAACGCCCAATGGTACACTCACCACTTGAACACGTCGACGCCGAGCAGTGAAAGGCACCTGTGCAGCGGCGGTAGTACGGCTCGCACCACGTAGTACGCGACGTGCGGCGGCGGTTGCTCGCGGGCGACTTCTCGCGGAGTACGCGCCAGTCGCACGAGCGCGGCCCCCGGCGCCCCCCCCGCCACCAGCCACGACACCCTTTCTCCCGAGCGAGGAACCGCGCGACGGTCGCGAGACGCTATACGCCTACACATTATTTATTTATTTGTTAAAAACAAAAACAACCATAGTTAACCTACAAATAAACAATCTGACTTGGATTATGACAGTTTCGGCGAAAGTTGCCAGTGAAAAATTGATAATAAGCCTAAGGCAAAGAAATACATTAGTTATAATATTAATTACGGCCAATCACTTCAACTCATACAAAACTATAATATTAAATACACCTATAAAAAAACAACTTTATCTCCGATGTCTGGGATCCTCCCTGAAGGCCTGGAGAAGTGGTTGTTTTTTTTATAAGCCATCGATTAATCAATAGTGGTGACTAATGACTCAAGTTTATCATTAAGGAATATGTTAAGGAGATTTTATATTGATTGATTTTATATTTTAGCCGTTATAATCAATGAAATTGTTATAGATATAGATGACGGTTGTGTTTTTAAAAAGACTATGAACTTACTTGGCGATTTCGTTAGGCGGTGCGACGGCTCCGGGGCGGTACCCGGCGATTCCATGGTATTCCCTCGTGAACATCAGTTCGGGCGGGGGCATCATTCCCGATGCCAACTGGGATAGTGTTGTTTCAACTAGGCGCTTTACGCGAGACATATCGCCGGTTTCGAACAACTCGCATAGTGAGCGTTGCAGCAGCTGTTGATTCATACACATAGATTAAATAAAAAATTGTAGACTCGAGAAAATATGAGAAAAACAAAAGAAACACATTTATATCTGTTAGATATGTGGGTATACAGAAAACGCGGGCTGCGTGCACGCACGTCACGCGTATGCGTACTACGAATAAACAGGGTGTAACTACCTTGTTCGATTGATGCGTCCTATTTTCTCAGATAAAATTCTAACTATATCCATGAAATAAAAACAATCAGTAGTAAGATTCGGAGTGTCAAAATGGAACACCTGCATTAGAAAAACAGAATATCTAATCAAAAATCATTCTTTTTTTTTAATTTTTCGCCGCTTGCCTTGCTTGTTTTTAAACGACGTTCGACCAATAGAGAACAGTGATAGTAAAGAAGAATTTCAATATTTTTTTAGTATTAAAGATGGGATTAGTACAACGTCTTATTAGATAACCTGGCTCTTAAACTAATGTGGCTCTTGCCGACCTTGGCGAGATTTTCAGTACTTTCTTCTTTCTTTGTTTTGTTAGTGTTTTATATTTCTATAAAAGCCTAAGCCTCTTTAAACACATTTGTAGGTGTTCTAAGAATCCTACATATAATGATGAACTTGTTATTTGGATTTTTAGTTTTACTTATATAGAAAATAGGAATTTCGTATTTCGAGTCTAGATCCCCTGATCTTGGATGAAGATGAATATAAGGCCAAAGATGAAAGCCCGCTTATATTATCCTATTAAAACTTACGTTTTTTTTTTATAATAGACATATTATACTAGACAATATAATACCTTAACAGCTACAGGGCATCCGTCTCGGCGAACCGTCTCGATGCCTTTCGCTTCGTAAACTGGTTTCTCTTGGTCTGGACTCTCGTACATAAAACCGACGTATCGTTTCTTCGTTTGTAAGATACATGGCTGATAAACCTATAAGAAAATAAAAGCTAATCGACACTTGACCGTGATCACCCTATTTCGATGGTTTTTTTATTGCAAGCAAAATAAACTGAGGCCCTACCATCAAGTCTTATAGCGATTCAAGTTTAGCTGTTGAAAAAAGACGCCACTATAGACCGTGTATAGCGGTGTCTCACTTTGACAATCGAACTTGCATCGCGCTAAGAGATCACGATAGACCCACTGGTCGTGTAAGTTCATTTTAAACTATTGCCAGTATCGAAATATATAGCTCTATTACATAACTCGCATTGACTATAAACAGTATTCCCGACAACTTTTGATGGCTAAAAACATAACCATTCGCGTAAACACATGTTTTACTTGATCATATGGGTCTAGTGAGAACGAGACTAAATGGCTCAAGTAAATCAAAGTTATAGTTCTAATAACAACTGACTATCTGTGAAATGTTAAGGAACGCCACACACGTGTTAAGGGAAAGCACAAATGTATTAACACATTGACGACAGAGTGACGTCAACTCGATTAAGTAACTGCAGAGCAATTTTTAATTTTTATATGCAAGATTAATAAATTATTTTAGTTAATTATATTTATTGTATATCACCAGAATAAGACCCTATGTCACCTTCTCGAGTTTAAGGGCAACTGGTGAGGGATTGTCAGCGGTGACAGCGTCGGCGATCTGCTGCCCGATGTCGAACGCTTCAGCTCGAGTCGCACCCGGCACCAAAACAAACATGGAGTCCGTATCGCCGTAAACAACCTGGGTAGAACCATCCGAAAACTTGACAGCAAACCTTGTAAAATATTATTCGTTTTGCATGCACTCTTAGATTTGTAATCTATAATAACGGAAGTTAGAGACCATGAAAGCAGCACGTGCCTCTATGCAGAGTCAGGTTAGTTTGCAGTTCAAAAGTTGTAAACTTTTGTGCATATAAATGGCAACATACGCTAGAAGTTACCTTCACATTCCACTGATTGTTATCCTGTACTAACTTAATAGCTCGCTCGAGAGTCTCGCGCCCCTTAGCTACGACACTGTCCCCTACTTCTACACAAGGCATACGACCGCTGAAGTTAGCCGCTGTATAGCCGTATGTCACGTTAGCTATTAGCTTCAAACCTGCAAAAATATTAAAAAGCCTATCAAACACTGTGTACAGAAAGTATTCTCATAACCGTCAAATGTAAGTATGGAAACCCTTCGAATACCTGAGCATTGAGCTTCAAGTAGTCAGCATAGAAAATCCAAGGAAAGAAAAATAGTCGTCAAATATTTTTTAAAGATTATAAAAAGATTCGGCCCAGGCTGAGACCACGACAGAACTCTCAAAGAAAAAACGAAAAATTTAAGTCGGATTACCTCATACGCAATAGAATCATTATTGACGTTATTCTATAAGAGAAAAAACTGATTATTGTTTGACTATTGAAGTCTTTATTAAAACCCTATTAAAAGACTATTGAAGTCTTAAAAAACACAGACGATAAAGAAAATGAAATATGTAGTAAAGATGTCTACGGGTTTTAAAGCGATTATCAATTAAAAAATGTAGCAGTTGACACAATTTTATTCTGATCCAACATACCCAGCTGCCTAGAATGCATAGCTTTTTTAAGGGCCTCGTCAGTTTGTTGCTTCATGCTTTTCTTGACGGCTTGCCGGGCCGCTAGAATTCTTCTTAACAGTGCTGGCAGTACTCCGCGCCGCACTGACGACTTTACAAACCCAACTCCTACTGGCGACCAATGCACTAAGCCGTTCTTCGTTAAGTTTTCTAGTTTCTGTTTAGGTATACGCAGTCGCCACGCACCAAATTCGTAAGCTGTATCGCTAATACAAAGAAACATGTTTTTTTATTTTTAAAGTGTTAAGTTAATAATACATTTTATTATGAAGGATGTTCTTACCCGTTTATATTTTGTACGCGGCCAATGCATGTAGAAAAGCAGTAGTTGTAGGCAATCATCATAGATGGATAAAGGCTTTGAAAGTCCAAAACTATTACAGGATCTGAGTAGAACCGTGATTCTAAAAGAATATATTTTATCAAGGTTGATGTAGATGTACATAGTGCTCAAAGCTTTTGTAGATTTCAATTGTTAAAATTTTCTTTTTCTATCTAAAATGAATTTACGAAACCTAACCTGGTTCAAATATAAGTGGCAAACATTCCGGCGCACGCATTGTTGCTCTTTGCTTTACGGAAGGCGACAATGCAATCAAATTAAGCGGGCGAGCTGCTCTCAACATAAGTGATTCCACGCGGAACTGTGATCCTCGAGATAACACCTCCCACCATTGCATTCCAAATAGTCTTGCCAGTTCTGATGTACGATCTGTAATGATAAGGATGAAGAAACTTTATGAGAACTCCTTTCTTTTAATTCAAAAGTTCATTCTTTCACATAAAAATACTTGAGTAAGCGATTCTTACTTATTATGTCCAGTTTTTCCAGCATTCTCATAGTTCCTTTTAACCTAGTCAAGTAATACTCTACTGGTATCCATCTCAGTATTCTAGATTCGTGACTCCACCATTCAGCAAGTTGAGCATAACTATATTTAGGAACTCTCTCTTTTAATATCTCATACATGCAATTCTCAAAGCTGTAACTAGAGAGAGCTAATTCATGGCGAAATAAACGCCAGACATTAAAAGTGATTCTACCAATAATGCGCCCTTCAAATTCATTATCTTCACTTTTCCAACGTTTCTGTCGGTACTTTTCTGTTATTCTAGATACCTCTTTCACTATTTCCATACCCAACAGTTGGGCTCTTTCTAAAATGTAACCCCAAGAATTCATCTCTATTTCATACCCACACATAATGTCAGGATCATGTGACTTCACTAATTCTATAACCTTTTCTAAAACTTCACACTCGCTCTTGAAATAAGTTATATGGATATTGGTGACACATCTGTCCAGATATTTAAATGATGTTCCTTCGTCCACGATTAAAACTTCAATTGATATTCTAGGGAGTATACTATTTGGGGGGCAGTCATTTGTGGTCATGACAAATACAGCTTGTATTGCATCAACAGCAGGGTCAGGGTGTAAATCACCTCTCACTGAAGTATGGATTTCTGTTAGCATTATAGTAAGATAATCCGCCTATAAAACGTAGGTAAGCTTTATACATAATATATAAAATCAGTAGCAATAAAAAATTGCCATTAGTGAGTTAGAGTTTTGTGTATGTACTTGTGTTTCTTAAGTGTAACAACAAAAAATCAAAATACTCAAACACTTACTTCTACTAAAGGTTTGTCACTTAATGACAAACTTCCTCTCTGGTTGTCAGTGTCAAAACATAAAAATGACCCATCAGGTTGCATCGTTATTTGAAGACTTTCGTTAATTTCTGCAATTTTATCCTGCCAAATAAACGATACCTATCTTATTATTGTTTAGAGCCAACACAACTACTCCTTAGTTGTAGAAAGTATGATCAGCGCAATATTACATGAAATGTACTAAAAATAAAAATTTATACGTAGTGGACTTAATACATCAGTGTTTTTTATATATTTCTTATCCAGGTGCGGACAACGCCGATCGGCGTTAATTATTATTTGTTCTTAACTTTGTCAAAACAAAATATAATTTTAAATTATGCTTTCAATTTGTGTGTGATACATGATAGTACAAAAGCGTTATAGCTGCCGTTTTAGAAAAGAAAGCTTCGGAAACGAGCATTTCTTATTCCGGTGCGGAAATACCAATGGGTGTTTCCAGAGTCTGGTCTAAACTATAGAAATTATTTATTTAATACCTATGAATTAAATAATTATTTCTGTACCGGTATAATTAACTGGATACTTTAAACCTGTAAAGAAGCTAACTAATATATACGATCTGCATCTGCTGGTATCATTAGATCTTGGCTTGGAATTTTATTTTTGCCTTAAAACCGATAAATAGCCTCATTTGACGCCCCATAACTTAAAAACTGATATTTTACGACAATAGAATATAGTCAAACTATTCACAAAACAAGAGCCCAGGCCAAGATGCTTTGGATAACAAGTTGCTGGGAAGAACAAAATCGTCATATTACAGATTAGTATTATTTTAATATTTAAAATTGTTCATTACCCCCACAAACATTTAATTTATATATTGATTTCAATACTTTCCATTTTCAGCCTTTAGTTTTAAGCGCCCAAAAGTCCGTAACAAATTCTGATCTTAAATCAGCTGCACTTATTTTAAATAAATATGCCATAAAAATATGATTGTATTATTTCAGTAAATTAATCATGCTATAGAATCCCGTCGAAATCCATGTCAATTATTTGTAACTGCCCAATGCCGAACAAATGCCGGTAAGCAATCATCTTTGAATCGACTGGTCAACTCATTGGATAAATCATTTACTTATTCTATATGATGGCAGTAAATTCTCATATCTCAAATTATTACTGTTGCTCGAAATAATGGTTTAGTTAGATAATCGTGATCAGATTTTTGCGTCTCCAATCGTCTCTATTGTATAAGTTTAATACTTTTTTTATATAACGATAACGATTATTGCTGTAAATTTTATAACTTAACAGATATGGTAAACAGTGTTAGAGCCAAGGCAATTTTGTAAAACTACTAAACATAGAATTTACAATTTCATCGTTTGTTTACTCAAATCAACGAAAAAAAACCATTGGCATTTTCATAAAACGCTGACCGACATTTCCTCAAAAACGAGCAAAGACCTATTTTTGACACCACTATTTAAGGCTTAAGACATAACTTTGAAAATAATTATTTGTGGAATGAAAAGTTCACGGCCTACTCAATAAGTCAAAATGGAACATCAATCAAAATATTTTTTATTTTTCGACATCACACCGTCTAGCTCTATCCATTTTTTTACTAACAATCCAAAAAAGGTCTTCAAAAAGTGATTCACCGCTGTTTCGACCTCTTCATTGGATTTAAAATTTGACCACTAAGGTGTTTCTCTTAGTTGGGCCCAATCTGGATCCAATGGTCCGGATCAACTCAGGACATTAATCTGGATCGATCTACTTAGATCGAAAAAACTATCACGTACCTATTTGAGTCATGGATTAAGAAGACGCGAGCATTATCGTGATATCTCTGATTTCTTCTCGTAAAGAACGTAAAAGAGTGAAATAAGTTAAACCTCAAGGTTTTTGAACACCCATAACCTCTCAAAAAACTGATGCCAGCTGACAGAATTGTCTTCGCTTTCTTTAGCATTGGTTCAACATTTTTTCATTGCTTAGATCGTTGTTTTGATTATGCAGTTATAGTGATATATCCAGGTTTCATACATTCAACATCTCCAAACATTCGCAAGAAATGATGGAAAAGAGATTTGATAATATTATTTTAAAATGAAACTCAAATTAGAACGAGGCCACACGATGTGGTGCGGTGCGATCAAATATTAACTTCGGTGAAGATATATTTTTCTTAAACTTCATTTTCATATTAATAATCTTCTAGACCGTAAACATGTCAAGGTTTGAACAAGAAATCGTGACCAACCGCGGGCAAACCTTCGAAAATCTATGTTCACTTAAATGATGTTTTGTGGTCGTTCATAAAAAATATCTGTAATGTCAGCAATCTCTCTGACAGTCAATCTCGGTCTCCCTTATGAGATCACGGCTAGCCGGAACGAAAATTCGTTGACGGTCCAGATTTCCTTAATGTTTCCATGTTATTGTGATTCTCTGTGGGTGTTATTTAATTAAGTAGATAATGACCGCACGTTGCTCAATTTTCTTTATCTTCTTAAAACGCTGTACGTGTTCTATTTTTTAATTCGCTATAGTTGAGAAACCGCAATTGCTCCCGAAACACAATTTTACACTGCAAAAACTTATAAACAAGCGAACTTAATGGCATTAGAAATATAATAACATAATGAGTATGTATGATTGAGGCCGCAAACTTTTCAATCCACCCTCTTAGGTATACTAAGAATTAGATAAATAATGAACTAGGTACTTACTTTTTCACCTGTGTTCCCTTCAGGTGTGACAGTGTTATTAATTTCATCATTTAATCCTATAGCTTGGGAGTGATCAAGTTCATCCAAATTTTTGCTGATTTCATCGTGGGTTATGTTGGTTTTACTATCTTGTAAAATTTCATTCCTGTTTTCAAGAGCTTTTTTAATTTCATTTGTGGTTGGTGGTTTTATGAAAGGTGTTAGAATACAGGATTTGTTACCAGCCAGCAGTCTCTTTAATGTGTCAGAATTGGAACACTCTTCGTAAATTCCGTTAGTCTGTAAAAATATAAATTTCCGCCATTCCTCTATATTTGTGTAATTTAAGCCAATATCAAAAGTTTTTTGATCCCGGGCTGCTTTACTTTGTAATTTTAACATCATTTGTCCTAATTCCACTTTATCGCCAACGTCATTTGGATTTGAATAAAATGGTGAAACGTTTTTCACTTTTGAAATATTGTATTTCCTTAAGGTTGATACAATATAACTTCTTGTTGGTGGCCTTATTTTAGGAGTAATCACAACTTTATCACATTTATTGTAATTATTTAAATCTTCGTCTACATTGATAAAACTGGTATTTACATGCTGTTCTTTTCCATTCCCTTCTAATGATTTGTTTAAAGAGATATTGAACAATTTCGAACTGTCATAGAAACTCACAATACCCAATCCATCATCTTCTGGAGATGATTCAAATGAATGATTAGACGTAAGTTTCAAAGCATCTGGGTTATTTTCTGCTTTAATAATATTCGTGGTGGAAGTTCCAGCCTTAGGAACAAAATTATTTTGTTGGTCATATTGTTCAGCTGCTTTAAGTTCATGTTTGACTGTTACTTTTTCTACTAAATCTAAAAAAGATTCACTTTGTTCACTACTATTTACAAAATCATCACAGTCAGTGTCATTTTCTAAGAAACTTTTTGGCTCCAGTTTTATACTTTTTTTTAGATGTAAGCTGGAAATACTATCAATTATATCTCTGGAAACATTTATTTCATCTGAGTCATTTTCTAAACTCAAATCTATGTTGTCCTTATTACAATACTTTTTCTTTTCCTTGGGTTTTGATAAACCCAATCTGAGTGGCCTCATTTTTCTTTTTCTTACTTTTTTTACATCTGAACACATATGTGTCACCATAGTTATTTATTGCATTATTAAATAATAGAAAAATAAGCTTACTTACGATCGTCATCAAACGTTCCATCCAGTTGTGGTATATTAGCACCTTCCCAAAACGAATCATTCCAAGTAGGTGAATTTTCTTCAGTCATATCTTTGCTAAAATAGATTTGATGTTACGAAATGTATCATAAATGCCGACAAAATCCTACTAAAGTAAATAAATTATCTAGTACTCTACTATGTATTTAAATACCTTTGATAAATATCTGTTACAATAGTTTCTTCATTAAAAACCTGAGAATACTCAAAATCGTCACTATCTGCTTCTTGATCTATATTAGCTGGTGTTGCCATTATACTGTCTTCATCAACAGGTTTTTCATCCATATCTTCTAACATATCCAACAGGTCGAAATCTTCACTGCTTACTGCAAAATACATATTTTTGGTAATTAGTTGAGCATTTTATTTATTTTTTTAGTAAATACTAGTTATATACTTACACAAGACTTGACTATGATGTATTGAAAGACTGCTGTTTAAAGCCACATTTTCATCAACTATAGTTTGTTCTAGAGCTTCATTATAAGGACTTTCTAAAGGTAACCTAGATGTATTGCTTATGTTAAAGTTGACATTATTTTCAGATATATGAATGCTAACATCAACTGCATCGAGTAATTGACTTCCTTCAATACTTTCTGCAGGGTAGTATATTTGTTCTAGAAGTGTATTGGCATCTGATTTAGTTTCTAGAGGCTTGTCTATGGCATCTGATAATTTGATCAAACAGATCTGCTCAAATTTATAATGTGATTCTGTTTCTTCTGATTTTATCCTTCCTTGACTCAGTGATTTTGATGCTATAGACATATCAAGTTGTTTTCTTCTTTCTATTTCTTGTTTCCATACCTCTTCAAGTCCCGGATTTTCTATGCCATCACCTCGTCCTATTCTTTGTCTATTAATTATGTGTGAAGCTATACAATCTGCTTCATAGAAACAAATGCTTTCAGCTTTAAGCTTATATTCTTCAAAATTGGCGGGCTCATCAGAATTTTGTGAAAGATCAGATTTACGAAAAATAACTTTTTGGACATCAATGTTGCTCATGCCAAAAAGATTGAAATCAATAAAAAATTGCAAAGTGAAATTCAGGTGCGACTCGTGTGGTTGGAATGTTTGACCTAAGATAGCACCATTGCAACATAATTCTACAGCTTGTTTAATTAGATTTGGACTATAAAGAAAGACTTTTAAATATAAGTGCTCTTTGTCATGAAATCCATAAAATGGCCTGAAAATATGTACATTTTAACTTTAAATTCCTAAATTCACAGTTCTTTTCGATAAATTTATGATAAAACTTTATTTTACTTACAGTCCTTTGACTAAAGTGATTTTGTATACATGTTGATTTGTAGATGTGGCCTGTTTCAAGGCTATATTCAAAGCCTTGTCTAAACTTGCAGCTATCTGTAACAATAACAAAATTTGATACACAACTTTGATGATAAATTGCATAAATGAAGGGAACAACTATTAGAAACACCCCACATAGCTGTTCCCCTTCATTTTGACGTTTTCAGCCTTATTATTTGTCATTTGGCACACCAACTTTAGGCACAATTGATATAGCTTGCTCCCTAGTAATGTATAAAAAATATACAACATAACCCGCAATTTACATCAATTTATACCACGTTATTAGTGTGCCAAATAGAATTAGGTCTATTATTTTAGGTGAATTAAAGGGCACCTGTAATTTTGAGTAGGTAGCTGTTAAAATTTGCGAATTTGTGTCTATGGTGTAGAATAAAATATGCGTTGTTTTCAAATTTTGCCGGGTTCCTAAACTAACACAGACTTACTGGCAGGTTTCTTACTTCTTAAAAATAGTTTTTCCAAAACTTTGCTTATGGAAGTTATTTTAAATGCCCTATTAACAGCTGATCAGTCTGGCACAAAATAATGGCAGGCGAGAGACAAATGTATTGAAAACCATGATATATAACACTAGAAATTGTTTAATTTTACTATGAAATGTTTTTATTTATAAAACAGCATCACAAGTATCATTTGGCTGATGAGGCCAATATAAAAGTAGATAATCATTGTATAAATTCAACTCCTTTTTTTCACTATCATAATCAATTTCTTTCATTATGGTGAAATAAAAACATTACAGGCGAGTCAGAGTTAAGTCTACTTTCATTTATTTATTGATAAATTATAAGAGATGTTTCAGTGATTTATTAGTTTTGAACTTTTTAAATTGTATTATGGGAAATACACTATTAACAACATCATGAAACTTCTCTATTGGATACTATTGGATTGAAGATGGTGCTGGAAAAACAGCGAGACAGTTACATCTGCTTATTTTTATAAGCTAATGGGTACATTGATAGTGTAAATTAGATGTGATAGACAACAAAGGCTACGTAACTAAATATTAATTCTTAATAAATTTAGCACCCCGTGAACAGTGTGATATAATTTATTTAGTTAGATTATTTGTCACCAAATTCAATTTCACAATATAACATTTCAAGCCCCCACCCGAGGCTCAGCCTGTTTTGTGGGGGAAGTACACGATTAACAAAAAATCAAACTGAACACAGCATCTTCTTACATAACAAAGTAATAAACAAGAGGCAATAACAATATCTATTACCTAATATTAATCTTAGCATTTTTGTTGTTGTGTTGTGTGTGTGTGTGTGTGTGTGTGCGTGTGTACGTGCGTGTTAGTGCGTGTGTGCGTGCGTGCGTGCGTGCGTGCGTACGTGCGTGCGTACGTGTCTGTGTGTCTTTCATGCGGTGGTTTCAAAACTTTTTCTGTTTCCATGTGATTCCACCTCATTACAGTGTTGGTGACAACCCTTTTTGTTTCTCGAGCATTTAAATATTTGAAATGGCAAATATCTGCAAGTCTGTTATATATCAAAGGAAAAAGTAAGTTTCCGAAACGATGAGCAAAAGTGGAAGCTGTGAGGATGCTAGGCAAATTAAAAATCCCTCTTTACAACATATTGTCGTATTCATCCGAATTTAACACTGTTTTATGAACAGCCGAAACAACTCTATTATAACAATGAACAATCTCCAGACACTAAAGACCTCAACCTCCTCGTAGAGAGCATCAGTTAAATGCCGAAAGGGTTTCTTGCGTGCTACTTTCAGTACTCCTCTTTGTGCTCTCTCAAGAGGAAAAACTATCGAGGAAGATGAGCCTCCCCTTGCCAAAATACAGTAATTCAATAGAGACTGACAAAGGGCCAGATAAACGATATTTATGGTTTTGCCGGCAACTGCGTCCCTTCGATTTTTCATCGCGTAGATAACTTCCTTACTCTTTTGCATGTTTCAGCTACGTGTGCTCGAAACGTTAGCTTCAAGAACCACGCCTAGATATTTTAGGGAATTTGAAAGATTAATCTGCTCACAAATACACGAGTTGCCTAGACTTTTAGAACCACAGTCTATCGAATGGATCTTTAGGGCATTTAGTGACAAAAGAGCTGATGCAGCAGTCTTGTGAAAAGTAAAAATGTTGTTTTTGAAGTGTTGAGAGACAGTAGGTTTCTATTTAACCAGCTTGAGACCGATGACATTCCGTCTTCTGCTTTCTGAGAGACATCGGGCCAGGTGATGTCAAAAAAGGTTATAGCGGTGTCATCTACGTAACAAAATATTTCTGTGTTTTCATTGGGAGCGTCGCATGTAGAGTAGGCCCTAGAATGCTGTCTAAATGTCACCAGCCTAAAGCTGCTTTTCACTTCAGACCTTGACACACTGATTCCGTTCCGACAGGTAATATGTGAACCGATTAAGAGCTGTTCCTCTTATGCCATAAGCCTCTATCTTCTTCAAAAGGATCGGAATTAATATTGAGTCAAATGCCTTGACTATATCTAGAAAGACGCCGATACATTTCAACCCTTTATCTAGATCAGAAACCACGGCATTAATGAGATGTGTAACAGCGTCTTCTAAGGATCTTTCCCGTCGGAAGCCAAACGGGCGATCAGTTATCACATTGTCTCAAGAAATGATACCAGTCTTCTTCTTGGAGAAATGGTTCTCCAATTCTCCAAGAAGAAGACAGTAGAGAGTAGTAGAGAAATCGGACGATAATTACAAGGATCATCCTTTTTTTCCACCCTTGAATATAGGTACTATAGCCGCTGCTTTCCTTGCTTTAGGAAAAGTGCCAGTTTCTATACTAAGGTTGAATACGGTGGAGAGAGGTTCCGCCAGTACGTGTCCTATAGTTTCAGTATTTTGTTACTGATATTGTCCAGACCAGGCGCACTGTCTGATTTTAAGTTCTTAATAAGAGTTAAAATCTCTTTGGGGATCTGTAGGCGCAGTAAATAATGAGCCACTTACTTTATTTTTGACTTCCGCATCCGCTGTGAGTGATTCATGAGTCTCGTTAAGTTTCCGCAGTATGTTACTCCCCTTGAAAAATGTTGATTGCATACTGCTGAGGATGCCTCCAGAGATTCCCCAATGCTTAAGAAGTCTGCAACAAAGCTGTTTCTCTTTTTCAGGGCTCTAAGAGATACTCTATTTACTGTTTGCCAGAGCTTTTTAGGTATCTTTTTGGTTTGGTTTATTTTTCTTCCCTCGTTTTCTGCTTTTAATTCCTAAGAAGTCCTATATAGAAGCTTTTGTACCAGCAATAAACCAATCTTTTGGCCATATCGTCTGGGTGTTTTCTTGCAAGCGGAAATTGTCTCTATGCCGGGCACAGCTTAGTAAACCTGGGATCATCCAGGGCTTAATGGTCAATTTTGAATGGCTGATTTTCACCATATGGGAATGTTCAAAACGGCTTTTGTGCGAATAATCGTGATGTTGGATACCATCGTATTCAGGGAAGAACCATCCAAGAGTGACCAGTCTATTTGTTCCATTTCGGACTTGAGGCCTTTCTTCTGCTGGTTGCGTTTCAGAGGTAATTGTCATTATTCCCAGCATAGTGATGTTAGTGGTAAGTAAGGTCTAGGGGGCATACAACTGATTTCGCTTGAGTTGTTAGTGTAGCAAAAATATGGTGGATACAGGATTTCCTGTGGTTGGGCCTGTTTACACATATAGCCAGACTGTTTTCTGCTAGAATAGTAAGATAGTTTCATGTATCCTCCTTGTTTTGTGATAATCCTATGATGTTTATGTTTATATCTCCCAACAAAATAAGACATGGGGTATTTATTAGTAAAATAAGAATATGTAGCTTACTTTCGCAAAATTCAAGCAGTGTGCACCAGGGATGTTGCGAATATTCGCATCCGCATCCGCATATGCGGAACATCCGCATCGATTTAGACTAGGGATGTTGCGGATGTAATTTTTTTCACATCCGCGGATGCGGATGCGGATTTTAGGAGGCTCACATCCACGGAAGCGGATGCGGATGCGGAACTGTACAAAAAACTTAAGTGTTGGTTTGGTAGGGTAAAAAGCAGTAATATTTATCCTTTCTTTATCTATATGTTACCGGCAATTTGTATAATCCGGTATTGTATACAATACCTAGGCAATGTATAGAATACCTAAAACGGGCAGGTAAAGTATGAAATAGAATTTATTTTACACTTTACCTAGGTATTCTATACAATGCCAAACTTGCAGCAGGTAATGTAACACTCGAACGCAAAAAAACGCAACCTAACCTTAAGTTGATAATAAAGTTTATTTCAAGTAAATACAACATGTTTTATTTTTCCGCTATTTGATAAGTAAGTCTGTTAAGATTTATTGATATTAACCGGCTTACCTAACATTAGTTTAGTCTTAAGATTTATTTATTTTACACATTACCGGTGAACCAGCAGGTATTCTATACAATCCCTAGGAATTGTATACAATACCTAGGTAAAGTATGAAATGGACAATGATATTCATGATATTTCATACATTGCCTGGACGCCCCAGGGATTGTATACATTACCTAGGGATTGTATACAATACCTGAATTATACAAATTGCCGGTAACATATACATATAAATAAATAAAGTGGCACGAGATGGGGCTTCATTAAAAAATGCTATTCGCAGCCTATCATAGCTTTGTTATTGAGTTAGCCCATAACGAAAGTCATAATAAATTATTGAACGAAAGTTTTCTCGCGTTAGGTTAATTTTCACTTGTAACAAGAGTGTTAGATTTGCCGCCAATTCACAAAAACAAATGACAAATGAATGCAATACACTACATTAGATTACCAAAGAGTTTTAAAATTGAAATTCGAAAAAGTTTTCATTAGCAATGTTTCTAACTGGTCAGTTCTAAACATTTTCAGTGGTACCCACGTATCATCTTCAATCTTTTACTCGGTCGACACGTGCCACTCGCCGGCCCCTCCTCTTTCTTTCTTGTGGCATCCGCATCCGCATCAGCTCCGCATCGATTTATGCGGATGCGGATGTCTAAATCGATGCGGAAGTTCCGCATATGCGGATGCGGATGCGAATATTCGCAACATCCCTGATTTAGACTAGGGATGTTGCGGATGTCATTTTTTTCACATCCGCGGATGCGGATGCGGATGCGGATTTTAGGATGCTCACATCCGCGGAAGCGGATGCGGATGCGGAACTGTACGAGTAAAACTTAAGTGTTGTTTTGGTAGGGTAAAAAGCAGTAATATTTATCCTTTCTTTATCTATACATATAAATAAAATTAGAGTCTCGATTTGTAATATTGAAATAACCGTTTTTTACAACATGCATATGAATATATATATGGTACATACACCAAAATAACATGTTTTACAATTTTTGTCTGTCTGTTTGTTCGGGCTTAACTCTAAAATAGCTGGACCGGTTTTGACGGGACTTTTATTGGCAGGTAGCTGATGTAATAAGAAAGTAAGTTAGGCTACTTTTATAAAAAAAAAAATAGAAAAATAAAGTAATATTGCCATGTCCAAGTACTGTCCAGTACCGCCCGCAACTCACGCACATGCCACCACTGTGCCGTCACGTCGGGCGCCTCCCACCACTTCTCTCACCAATGAAACAATATCACAAAGGCTGCCTATTGCGCGGGTTCAGAACGCGCGAGCGGGCTATTGCTGATTTTTAATAAAAACAAATTATAATAACTGAGCCACGGCAACGTGTGGCCGGGTCAGCTAGTTTAATAATAAAGTAATGAGTGAATTACTATTATTGATTAATTGTTTTAGTAATGAAATTAAAATATTGGAGCATTATATTTAATGAAAAGTAGAATGGCCGCCTTTTCGGACTCCAGTCTGTTTCGCAAGGGTTCGTGTATTAAACCTGCGCTACTAAATAACTCTTCACTTGGAACACTGGCTGGTGGCGCTGATAAGAATTTGCGTGCTTTTTTAGGTAACAGTTTGAACTCACTTTAATTAACACTCCAACATTTAAGCGGACTCTTTTTTTTTTTTTTTATTACGAAAAGTAAGTAACTCCTTCTTGTGTCAGGGCTGACAATTTCTGGTGTTTCCTGACTCTCCTCAACATCACTTTATGAATCGAGCATCATGGTAAGATTACTAATTAAACAGGACTGACGTCCTGTAACCTGAGGTCTCTAGTCGTTCCGTTCTGTTTCCATGAAATCTGTCATTCTCATTTTCTTCGCTCTTTCGGTACCTAGAGATATTGTTCGAAGAGCCACGATGTCTTTCGTGTTTCTGTTAATCTTCAATATACTTAGGTAACACGGAAAATGTTTAGAAAAATAAAAACGGCTTAATGAAGGAAGTTGCCAATACTTTTATTGTTTTTCGAAGTAATCTCCATTCCTTTCTACACATCGTCGCATTCGAGGGAACCACTGAGAAAAGCAGTGGCTTAGGGGTCTCTTCTTTAGCATTTTCGTACGCTTTCACCGCATCTTCAGGGCTCGTAAAGCGAATACCTCGAATTTTATCTTTAGTGCTTGGGAATAAATAAAATTCGCAGGGCGCCAGGTCAGGACTGTATGGTGGATGACTCATCATCTCGACACCTGCCATAGTCAAATATTCAGCAGTCCGTTCTGCGGAGTGCGCTGAAGCATTGTCGTGGTGAAGGAGGATCCTGCTTCGAGGGCGCTGCTGTCGAATTTTTTCTAAAACAACAGGCAAACAGCGATTGACATACCAGTCTGCAGTAACTGTCCTTCCATCTTCTAACATAACTGTCGCGAAATGACCCTTCCGACCAAAGAATGAGGCAATCATCTTTTTTCCTTGACTTTTATCTTTCTTTACCGTAGTTGGCCGATCCTCGAAAGGAAACACCCACAGAGCTGATTGTCTTTTGGTTTTGGGTTCATAGCAATATATCCAGCTTTCATCACCGATGTCAAATACAGCATTTTAGTCACCGCCGTTGAACTTATCTAACATTTGCCGACACCAGTCCATGCGAAGGTGTTTCCGGTCGTAGGTTAAAGTATGGGGAATCCATATGGTACAAAGCTTCTTGACGCCTAAATGTTCGTGTAATATTTTTTGAACTTGACTCATACCAATGCCTAGGCTTGCCCGTATCTGCTGATAGGTCACTCTCTTATCATCCTCTATCATGCGTCGCACAGTACTGATGTTATCTTCAGTAGTCGCTGTTAAAGGACGTCCTTCACGCGGATCATCATTGAGATTGATACGTCCACGCTTAAACTCGTTAAACCAATTGTAAATAGTGGCACGAGATGGGGCTTCATTAAAAAATGCTATTCGCAGCCTATCATAGCTTTGTTATTGAGTTAGCCCATAACGAAAGTCATAATAAATTATTGAACGAAAGTTTTCTCGCGTTAGGTTAATTTTCACTTGTAACAAGAGTGTTAGATTTGCCGCCAATTCACAAAAACAAATGACAAATGAATGCAATACACTACATTAGATTACCAACAGTGTTAAAATTGAAATTCGAAAAAGTTTTCATTAGCAATGTTTCTAACTGGTCAGTTCTAAACATTTTCAGTGGTATCCACGTATCATCGACGTCGACACGTGCCACTCGCCGGCCCCTCCTCTTTCTTTCTTGTCGCATCCGCATCCGCATCAGCTCCGCATCGATTTATGCGGATGCGGATGCAGTTGCGGATGTCTAAATCGATGCGGAAGTTCCGCATATGCGGATGCGGATGCGAATATTCGCAACATCCCTGATTTAGACATCCGCATCTGCATCCGCATCCGCATATAAATCGATGCGGAGCTGATGCGGATGCGGATGCGACAAGAAAGAAAGGGAAGGGGCCGGCGAGTGGCGAGTGTCGACCGAGTAAAAGATTAAAGATGATATATTAAAGATTAGCAGAAACACCGATGACATCTTGGCTTCTCAAACAATATCTCCAAGTACCGAAAGAGTGAAGAAAATGAGAATGACAGATTTCATGGAAACAGAACGGAACGACTAGAGACCTCAGGCACAGGACGTCAGTCCTGTTTAATTAGTGATCTTACCATGATGCTACACCAGAAATTGTCAGCCGTGACACAATTCACAAGAAGCAGTTACTTACTTTCCGTAATAAAAAGTGAATTAATTTAAATGAGAGTCTCTCTGAGTACTCTTTAATGGTGGAGTGTTAATCAAAGTGAGTTCAAACTGTTACCTAAAAAAGCACGCAAATTCTTTTCAGCGCCACCAGCCAGTGTTCCAAGTGAACAGTTATTTATTAGCGCAGGATTAATACACGAACCCTTGCGAAACAGACTGGAGTCCGAAAAGGCGGTCATTCTACTTTAAATATAATCATTAAATATAATGCTCCAATATTTAAATTTCATTACTAAAACAATTAATCAGTAATATTAATTCACTCACTACTTTATTATTGAAGTAGCTGACCCGGCCACACGTTGCCGTGGCTCAGTTATTATAATTTGCAAAAAATTGTTTTATTAAAAACCAGCAATAGCCCGCTGGCGCGTTCTGAGCCCGCGCGATAGGCAGCCTTTATGATATTGATTCGTTGGTGGGAAAAGTGGTGGGCGGCGCCCGACGTGACGGCATAGACATTGGTGGCATGCGCGTGAGCTGCGGGCTGTACTGGACAGTACTTTGACATAGAAACATTACTTTATTTTTCTAAAGTAAAATATTTTTTTTTTAAATAAAAGTAGCCTAAGTTACTCCTTATTACATCAGCTATCTGTTAATAAAAGTTCCGTCAAAATCGGTCCAGCTATTTCAGCGTTTAGCCCGAACAAACAGAGAGACAGACAGACAAAAATTGTAAAAAATGTGGTTTTGGTGTGTGTACCGTATATACAGGGGCGTGCATTGGTTTTCCAGCGCGGTAGGCACTGTAGATTTAACAAGTCGTAGTTGCGCTTATCATTTAAAAATTCCTAATATTTGGTAAGTAATATGGATATAAATTCACCTACCACTTTTTTTGCAGGTTTTTTCAGGCTTTTAGAAAAGCCGTTGTTGTTGTTATAAGTTTTTTGTCACTTCACATCATCACTCACGATTTACGAATACCGGGTATAAATAATTATACGAGTAATAATACACTGACTGAGGTAAATTGAGTAAGAAAAAAAAAGATGTTGTTGCAGTTTGTGTCGATTCGATCGAACCTTTTCGTATTACTTATGTATTATATTTCTAAATTTTATTTTATTTATAAACAAGCTCAACTCGTCTGTCTTTTTGTAAATAAATTTCTAGTACGTCATTTACTAATGCTTACAATACGACATTGATCATGTTTCTTAGCAAGGTTTGTTAAATTATTAAAATCACCGTAACCAGTGTCATTCCACACCGTCTTTGTTGTAGAAAACAAAAGACAGGGAAAGCAAAACAATAAATTCGAATGGCGGCAACCAGCTAGCCGAGTATAACTGTCGTAATATTTGGTATTGAAATGTCTAATATTTTTACCTTTCCGTTGAATAAGCTCGATATTTGGAGTTGGTCTAGTAAAAGAAACGACTTTTAATTTATCTATGAACGTAAACTGTCCGAAAGGATAGGTACATAGTTTTTGTACACAAATCGAATCCTTACAATCGGCACACTGTAATTTCTCCATTATTAAATACCTAACTTCGATACTTATTTTTAACAAAAAACACTCATCAACATCTTTTTTCTTTAGCAAGTACCTTTAGCCGATGAGGCTGCTAAGGTTTAAACCAAGCGACCGCCTCGGAGAACCCTCGGCGGCGGCCGAGTACGACCGGAGCACAGTCTTTTATAGGCGGTGACAAACAAGTGACGTCACATCGGACGATATTCTCTGACTTTATTAATTTGGCTCTATTTAACAATTTCTTTCAAATTCACTATGATTTAATTATATAAAAATAGATTTAAAGGAGGTTAACTAGGATATTAAGTTCTTAATTGTAAAAATAACTTAATTGGAACAAATTGCAAGGTTATCTATACAACACATATTGATAAAATTGGAGATATTAATGGATATGTGAAAACAGAGTTTAAATTGCTTAAAGGGTGGTTTTTGTATTGGTAAATCATATGATTCTTATTGAAAACAATTTGTTATTTACATACAAGAAAATTACACTAACTATCAAGCGAAAGATGCTTTTCTTTAAGTTAAACAAAAAAACATATGTAAAATACTTAATTATCATACTTTATAGTTAGTAAATCTAACAAGCGCACAAAGCAACATGATTCTAGCAATAAGTTGTGCTTGATTAAGCGACGTGAACAAGCAATCTTATTGAAATCAAACAAGTATTTGTCAACTGCATCAAGTATGGTTATTATGGCTATCACAAAAGCTTTATGGATTTTACAAAGGCTTTATAATATTTATTACGCTTTAGTCGTCCCTATCATGTCATACGTTTCATTTTATAAATTAATTTGTGCCATTTACAAAGCACTTGATAGTTTTTAATAAGTATATGATTGATTGGCTAATGTTTGGTAATGAATGCAAACAACTATTTATTATAATTAACAATATTTTACATTTAAGTTAATATTTATCTTTTTTATAACAATCAAGTTATCTTTATAGAATTAACCAAGATCATATTCAATTCAGTTATTATACCCAATTATTGAGCTTTAGGTACTTCATGTGGATTAGGTACTGTAATATAGCTAGCTATAGATATGGTTGAGTAATTTTAATGTTCAAATAATTTGTATAAGACACTTTTTAAAGTCTTATCAGCTTATGACATTTGTTTATTTGGACATTTCTATTGCTCAACAAATCTAGCGCTTTTAATACTTAAAAACAAACTATGACTGTCATAATAATTTTTTTAATAAATATATTTTAAACATAACACTTACACTACACTTTAAACATCTATTTGTCTTATAGCTACTAATTAGCCCGGCAAACATCTCGAATAATTTATCAGTACCATGACGTTAGTTGAGCAGAAAATAAATGTCTTTTTATTCTGTAGGATAAGGTTTCTTTTGCAATTAAACAAATTGGTACAACTTTTACTGGATTCTGTAATTCACATTTAAATGTATGAATAAACACTGCAATATATGTATTATTCTTAACCCTTTCCCGCCGGGGTAGTGATTTTTAACGAAATTCCGCATTTGGACTTTATTATCATAATAAGGTAGGTAAAAGGAAACACACAGATTTTTTTTAGTTTTTTATTATACCTAGAAGTACTATTTCCAATACCTAGACTTATAAGTACCATCAGGAACTTCGTGTTATCACAATGTTAGGAACTGTAATAGAAACTACAAAAGTAATGAGATCCAATATTGACTTATTTTACTTACGTATTAATTAAATTGATATGGTTTTTATTACAAATTAATCTCGTGGTATTCAACAAAACAATTTTTCTTCTCATTGACACACAAAAACACGTTGCAATGTGAACATTTACTATGCGGTTTCGACTGAATCTTCTTCAAACTACAAACCTCACACCTTCCCCTATTCTCTACGAATGTAGGCCAATGGATGCCTCTGTTACCCAGGCGTACGTCTTTTATAGTGGAATAGTCAGATTTGCGCCTTTTGGATGAACCGCTTTGCGCAGTATTATCAGTAGAAGTCTTTCTTTTCTGACCTGCATCTTTCATTGTCATCAAGCCTTGAGAAACAGACCGTCGAAAATCTTTTACGGTAGTCTGTTCCATTATAAGTCCATAAATGATATATGCATTGACAAATGCGATGTCCAGAAGACCCCAAAACAACCTGTGCCACCATTTCGGTGATTTGCGATCTATACAGTAAAGGGCTCTCAATCGATCGGCAGTATCTACGCCGCCCATATAACTATTGTAATCTTTGACAGCAACAGGGCATGTAATGGCGGACTTGGATCCATTTTTTTCTTTACGTGACACAGTTGTCTCTTCGTTCCCATGAAAATTAGATACTAAATGAACTACTTTGTTATCTTTCCATTTCCAATATCCAATGTCTAAATTTGAAAATCGATGATCACTGTCGCCCCTTTTCATTTGAGAATCAACGAGCATATTTCCGGCCAGTCCTTTTCTATTACTTCGGATAGTTCCACATGCATAGGTGTTTTCCGTTTTCAATTTCTCAAGCAAAGCAACAGACGAGAAAAAATTATCAAAGTAAACTACCTTCCCTTTACCCCAATCTTGTTCCGTCAACTCCAAAACTACTTTCTCTCCCAAGCCATAGCCGGTAAATTTTGAGTTTAATTCTTCGTCTTTTCCCTGGTAAATTTGAAACTTCTGTATATAACCTCTCTGATCAGCAAGACACCACAACTTGTACCCCCTTTTTATGGGCTTCATGGGTAGATATTGTTTCAAGACAGACCTACCCTTGAATTTGATCATTGATTCATCAACACTGAGTTCGCGAGTACCATGATAAACCTCTTGAATTTTTTTATTAAGTGCATCAACCATCGGTCTAATTTTATATAACTTGTCTTTGCAGTCTCTTGGCATTTGGGAGTTATCATTGCAATGCAGATGAGATAAAATTAAAGCAAATCTGTCTCTTGCCATTGTTTTGCAAATAAGTGCATTGTTGAGATCAGGTGACGAAGAGTAATGGTCTCTCCACGCCGGACGAGTATTGTAACCCATATAAAAATTCATACCTATAAATGTTAGGAGTTCCACCTTTTTTAGGTTCAATACCTTGCCTTTCTGAGTAGCATAATGATTACTTTGGTATAAAATATTGTCAATAATATCTTCAATCAATACTAAAAATACATCAGTCGGTGTAGCACAGTGAGCAAAACAGTCTTCTACTACTCCAGTATCTGCAGTGTATTCTGGTAAAAATGTATTTAGGTCCCTCTTTTTCCATTTACGGTTTGGTTCGGGTAATCGCTGGTTAGTTTTATATGAAGACGTATTTGCTGACTGACTGAGGTCAGGCTGTACACTAGGGCCAGGTATTGGAGATGTGGGTACCTGATTTATAGGGTCCTCCAAAACATCATTTGACGGCGAAGACGGTGAAACTTCGGCTAACACACTGTCTAGAGCTTGTTCGAAAATCGCATCAAAGCCTCTTGGTGAGGGTAGTTGAGGATTTTCCACTTCATCATCGCTGACGCCTGCATCAGACTCTTCGTCGCATTCCGGAAGATCTTCTAATAATAGGGCTTCAATAAGAGCAGTATTATTTTGAATATTCATCTCAATGGCTAAAACAATAAGAATATAGGTCAGAGCAATAATAAAAATACAATAACATTAGTTTATAATAAAACAGAATACCCGCTTCATCGAGTATGTGTATTATAAAAACCCATACTTTTTGAAACTTGAATCACCTGACGGTACTTTTAAGTCCACATCAGTTTTTATCAAATATTCAAATATAATAAACTGATAATACATTGTAACAGCTTTTATACATGTTATTAGTGATATAAACAACGTAAAAAGTAAAAAACATAGCACTTACCTATGATATTCTATTTATATAAAAAAATCCAATTACACTGCACAGCGAAGTGACAAAATGTTTGACAAGTTGTAACTCGCTCTTCAAATTCTGCGGCTAAATCACGTGGTATCCAAATAACGCGCCGTGATTGGCTTACGGAAACGGTACTCTAAAGGATCGTCAGTTTTAATTGACATAAAGTATTTTCGTACTTAAGTTATTAGACGAAAAATGTGGTGGTACTTCTAAGTACCGTAAGGAGGGAAAGGGTTAAGTAAGCTAGGTACCAATATAAATCTATAAGTGGTGCCATCAAAATGTTTATATGATTGCTATTTTTACAACACAAACTTAACACTATTAATTATATTAATCCTATTTAGTCTCACGACTAATGCAACAATCAACACTACAAAAAAAATGAAGTCTGATTTCAAATTAATAATTACAAAAATATCTCTTAATATAAAAAAGCTACCAATTGATTTAAGGTGATGGTATAGGGGAGTAGTGTGTAGAGCTTGTTGAAGAAGACTTGCCGGGGAATGCAACAATACTTGGGTTGATTAATTCTGGTAAACTCAATACAGCTGCAAGCTTTTTCTCTTTTCTATCTAAATCTGAAATTAAAAATATTTTTATTTTCACTTATAAAACACAAGCACCAACATTAATTATCCTTATGATATTGACATTCTCTATGATGATTTTTCATATTTTAAGAATTGTTAAAATGTAATTATTGTACATAAAAGAGTCAAAACTCACCATCTCCTAAATGAATGATGTCATTGTGATAATAATTTTAGATTTTTTCTTTCTCAAAAGTTCAGTTAATTTGTTTTTACACTGGGAATATACAAATATATTTGTTCATGTATTTTGAATGTAGATTATTGAAGTTGTCTACAAGCTGAAACAAAAGAATAGTAAATGTACACAGTATGCAAGTACATATCATTTGAAATAACGATATATCAAAATTCATTTTAATTTAATGTAATCTAGTGTAAATAGTATAATATATTTATGGTTGTTGGAGTTGAAGGAGGAAATGTAAGCTAGTTCAAACATTTTACCGGAAATAAAAGAGAAAAGGCAATTGAGTGATGAGTACTAAAAAAGTATTAAAATCGGACCAGTTCAGCAAAAGCTTTCATGTGTCAAAATAATCGAAAGAATACATAATAAATAAGGGAATTCCCTTTATGTTCAATGGATCATAAGATACACTTATGCTACTAGTTTAGGTAAAACACACTTTTAAGACAAAGAATCATTGAACATAAAGCATCAATCTTATATACCTACTACTTATTTATTTCATTTCAATGGTTTCATAATTATATAATAATTCTTAATATGTTGATAGTTTATAAGGAATACCTTTATATGCTATATTGTTGGCTAAACATGTTTGGCTAGTTTTATTATTTAAATGACTATTACACATTCTATGTTTACAAACAAAAAAATATATCATAATAGATACTCACCAATTTATATCCATGAGGTTTTCGTAAGGCAGAAAAGTCTAAACTATTGTTCAACTGAACATTCCGCCAAATATTTAAATCGTATCGTTAAACAGCAACAACAGCATTTAAGCCATACAAAGTTTCTTCTTTTTATCACTAGTATTTTGCATAATAATACTGAATAAAGGTTGGTCTGGATTTTTCTGCCACTTGAATGGTCTCTGCAGCTTAATTGCCTTCAGTTAATACTTTACTATCCTGCAATAAGATAGGCCTTACAATCTTGGATCCTTGTAGGTTAAAAACATTGATGATGGAAGAGCTTTGCATGTAAGTAATTACGCTTAGAGAAAAATCTGCTGAAATATTCAAATTACCGATGGTAGCATTACATGGTAATATCTGCTTGCTACACTTTCCAGGATCTTAAAAAAGGTCTCTTGGTCCTGGTTGAGGAATAAGAAATAGGAATGCTTGAGTGTTTATTCCATTTTGTGCAAAATTATATTATTAGATTTTCTTACCTACTTCTGATTTATATGGTACAAAACACTTAATGATTTATAATGATATGATTTAGTGCGTATAAGGTATACTTACTAACGACGACAGTTCGAAATTCCAGGAGACCCCAAGCCTGGGGAAGATCTAGCACGTCATCCACGATAAAAAAGCAGTAAACACAGTCCACAAACCTTCGAATACGACATCAAACACATTAACAGAACAATTATCTCCAATAAATGAGTATAGGTAGTTAGATTTCGGCTCCGCATATGAGCGAACGACTTCTGAATGAAGTGAAAAATAACGGATAAATCACTGATGAGACAAACAAGTTTGTTTAGGTTTATACTCTATCTAACAATACACTGCACCTTTCGCTTTGTCACCCTCTCTTTTTCCCGCATTTTGTGCTATTAACATTTTTCTCTCTCTCGCCTATCGACAGGTGTACATATTTTGGCCGGGTCATTTTTTTCAGTGATACGTCTCAAGTCATAGTCATAAGTGATGACATCGCAATAAAGTCGAAACTTGTTCAACTCATCCGGTCTCGTGCGGTAGCGTATCCATCTCATCTATTACGTATAGGACCGAGTGAGACAGATATAGGATCGGGGGTCGTCGGTTTATTTCGCTCGGCAAGTAAGCTTGCTTACCTAGGAAACTAAAATACTTTTAAATTGCGTAGCTCATGTTTTAGAACGTTACACGGACAAAGAGCGCACTTTATATCGCGGCCGTATTACTTTGACCAATACTTTTTTTTATTTTGTTGTATGAAACGCTGCTCGCTTCGAATAGGCAATCTCTAGACTGCTTACCCTTACAGTACGTAGTAAGGAAAAACTTACTGGGCGGGTGCTCAATAGAAGTTTGGTTGAGTATAGAATTACGGAACCAATTAAACTAAATTAACTTTAATACTAGTAGTATATTATTTATGTTCTTAATGAGGTAGGCACTGCCTAATTGCCTATATGGTATGCACGCCCCTGCGTATATATATACGTCTCCGTACCGTATATATATGCATGTAGTAAAAAACGGTTATTTCAATATTACAATAAGACACTCCAATTTTATTTATATGTATAGATAAACAAAGGATAAATATTACTGCTTTTTTACCCTACCAAACCAACACTTAAGTTTTTTGTACAGATCCGCATCCGCATCCGCTTCCGCGGATGTGAGCCTCTTAAAATCCGCATCCGCATCCGCGGATGTGAAAAAAAACACATCCGCAACATCCCTAGTGTGCACTACTAAATTAGATGTGTTCTTTTTTGACGAAATCAGGTCGAAACCGGTTAAAGTACTTATTTCCTTTCAGATAGTGACATTATCATTTGTATGTATTGGAGTGTTTGTATTATCTCGACCTTTCCTGGCACTGGCGCAGCAATCGGGTCAAATCCACCTGTCTTTTTAAGAAGGTGGTAAATTAGAAAGGTTTGCGCAAGAAGTGTGCAGCACCCGTGTACAGGTTTTACATGACCAAGATACAGAATCTTAACCTTTGTAGTAATAGTTTTGAGGCATCCGGAACGTTTCACGATGACTTTTACTATGAAACACTCGATAGTAGCGGCTTTAAGATATCACTTGTTGCTTATCCCTGCATCATGTTAACAGCCCAATATTGCTTGGCGCGGTTGAGTTTGATAACTCACCACTACTCACATTCACTAGCAATACTTCAACTGACCACTTTACATTTTATTTTCAACGAAATATGTATTAGCATGCACACTTCTCACAATCATGTTTCTACAGGTTTAGGCGTAATGTTATTTTCTATGTAAAAATCAATGCCTTATAACACAGGCTTTCTTTTAGTACCGGGAAACTTTATATTATTCTGCAATTTTAAGTGTTTAGAATTTTGAAACTCAGATCACTAACAATACTGTTTACTGTTTGCCACTCGGCCGGAAAATCCAAAATAAGAATAAATAATATAATAATAATTACAGATCATATACAATTATATTAATATAATTTTACTGTACTATATCCCAAAGGGGGAAGTATCTTGACATAGTGTGGAGATAAGAGAAATTATAGACAGTGGTTTCAATATAAAATCTTCCATATGATACAAAAAATATCTTACCTGATACAAAAGTTGGGGCTCTGGATTTGATGTTGGACAAGGGATATAAAAATAAGGAAATACACCATGGATATGGAGACATGTTTTGCGTCCATTAGAAGCTGGACCAAATATTCTTAAAACTGGAACCTAAGGAAGATGGAATAATTTTCATTATAACATCATGTCAATTAAACTCTTATTGCTAGATTGATTTCAGTTATTGAGAATATATCAATTTTGTTTTATTTGAACCACTATTTACGTTAATAGATTACAAATTATGATTTTAATTTGCAATTTGCCTTGCAGCAAAAATATTGCTTCTTGCAGAATACATAACATCTTCATTAACTTGGATATTAAATATTAATATATTTCTAATAGATCTACTATAGAAGTAACTGTCGTAAAGTACTTATAGTTTATTGTGTATTGAAGTTAAATATTGTATTATTTCCTATAGAATATCTGTGGGATAAAATTGCTTGCCTGTTTAATATCTGCACCTCTGAACTGAGAATATATAACATCGAAGCCCGGTATTGGTTTCGTTAAATAATGATCACAAACCACAATTCTTACTGAGAATTGGGGTTCAACAAGTAAAGAATTTACTGAAAAAGAATGTGAAATGTAATGCTTTATCAAAAATACTTTTTATGGTTACTATTTTATTATTTTTACGTACAGTGCAATATACTCATCTCCAACAACTTTCTATCAAAGAGTATTGTTATTATATTATTCTATTAACTATGATTAATTTATCATTCTTCTTTAATTATAAAAACAATAGTTTGCCGCTACTAAAACTTGACATGAACTTGATTTTAAAACGTCAAAGATTTTATTTCTTTTTCTTTGTAGCTTGGATTTTTTTTATACAATTTTATGACCTGGTAACATAGACCTTTAAGCCATACATAACTTATTTGGATAATGTTCGTTATTTGGAAATGATGATGAGAGTTGATATATGAATGATAGATTACCAATGGATGATGAATGAATAGTGAGATACCTTAACCTAGGTTTCAGTATAGATGTGGGGTTTTACTGAAAATTTCTCGTGGACTTCTTGAGAAAGAGCGAAAAGACACCATCCATTGTTTTGTTTCACTTGCAAACACTCATGAATATACAGTAATACTCAGTGGTTAATAACCCACCATTATAACACAATAATATTAACCACAACACAAATTCTAACAGAAAAAACAAGACCGCCATAGTGACGCTTCCCACTCCCGCCAAAAAGTCCCAGTAGACATTTTTTTGTATTCCGAAATACATATCAGTATACTAGTATATTGTACTGGTCAGTCAGAAAGAAAGTGTAAAAGATCTTGCTGGGCTTTTTCCCTCTCTCCCGCTCTCATACTATTTTAAACAAGGTCAACGCGTTGGCCAGTATATTGCCGAACAAATCAATATCAAAGCGTCGATTAACGACATCATTACCACCGGCTGGTATACTGATATATATTTCAGAACACAAACTTGATTAAATGAGATGATGAGAGACGATCCTTGAATAATGATGAACAATTGATGCTGACTGAACAGTAAAATATCCGTTTCCCTAGATTTCAGTAAGGGTATGGGGCACGGGCGTAGCCAGGTTTTAGTTTCGGGGGGGGTTCAAGAAAATATAACTACTGAAGGTGCATTCAATAACCTTTATATTATATGAAAAATATGTAAAAAAAGAAACAGAAGGTTCATTTGATTACATATGTACTACAGAATTAATCTTCTGACTTTCTTTTTAAATATATATTTAAAAAGAAAAAGAGTTCATTCGCATTAATATTTATCCCATGGTGAATATTCATGAGAGCCAAGTCGTTCAGTCTGTTTTCACTCGTTGTGTTCCGCAAGTAGTTTTTAAGTCTTCGTAGGCTTGAAAAAGTCCTTTCTGGTGTAGCAATGGAAACAGGTATAGTAGCCAATATTTGTAACAACGTGTTAATATTTGGATATAATTTTTGATCGCACCCAAAGCAGATTTTGGAGTAGGGGAGGTGATAGTCATAGCTGCTTTCCACACTTCAAGTTCTACTTTGACGGCAGATATACTACTCTGTCAAGAAAGAAAGTACCGGGAAAAGATCAATAATATACAAAATAATTGTTATTCATCCAAATTTATTTTATCACCTTCAAAGTTATCTCCTTCAGTAACGATACACTTACGCCAACGAATAATACAATCATCAAAACATATTTTTAAACGCTGTTTCCGGAATTGAGTTCAGTTCTCGCCACGAATTCTCCTTTATGTCTTCTACCGATTGAAAACGGGTGCAACGAAGTGGTAATTTGAGTTTAGGAAAAAGAAAGAAGTCAAGTCAAGAAAGGAGCCATATCTGGTGAATATGGTGGTTGCTCGATGATATTCGTTGAGTGTTTGGTCAACAATTTGTTCACAATAATGGCCTTGTGCTAAGGCGCATTATCGTGGTGCAAAATCCAAGAATTTTCTTTTCACAAATCTGGCCTTTTTCGTTGAATTTCCTTTCTTAAATGCTGCATAACGCTCAAATAATCTTCTTTATTTACCGTTTGACCTTCCGGCAAGAATTCCGAGTGCACAACACCGCCATAGTCAAAGAAAACAGTCAAGATGTCTTTGACTTTTGATCGACTTGGGCGTGGTTTTTTTCGGTTTCGGTTCAGTTGGAAGGCGCCACTCCGAAGTTTGTTGACTAGTTTGCATGTCAAACTCGTAAACCCAAACACCAGTAACAATGCGTTTCATGTATGTTGAGTTGGAATTGACTCGTTCTAGCATGTCCTCAGCGACTCTCATGCGATTGAGTTTTAGGAGAAAATTCAGGTCGTTGGGACTAGCCGAGCGGTAACATATTTCATAACCAAATGATTAGTTAAATGAGGATTTTCAGTCACTATTTCCTTCACTGCGATTTTAACTTCAGTTGCAGACGTTGATGGCCTACCAGAGCGAGGCAAATCTTCCATCACATCTCGACCGCTTTTGAACGCTTTGTACCACTCATAAGCACGTGTTTTTGATAAAGTCGATTCACCGTTAGCCTTCTGTAACATTTTCAGTGACTTCGAACACGAAATTCCATTGGCGATGCAAAATTTAAGACAAACTCTTTGTTCGATATTTTTGTCTATTATAAAATTAGCAATACACACTAGATGTGATATAGAATGTCCTTTTTTCGGGTAGCACTACCGAATACATAAAAATTGCGTCTTCAATTACAAAACTGACCGCAAAATTTAAAGGTAACACAACAGATAATGTCCTAGACCCGGGTCAGACGCCGGAGCAGACGCCTGCGGCGTGTGCCCGCGCAAGGTTTAGCCTACGCCCTAAGGCGATTCACCCACTAGAGATGCGTCCCACCGCGGTGCGCGAAGCGAAAGAAAACGTGCGCGGGAACGGAGTAGCAGATCTCCCTATTTTAGCAGTGTAATCTGCTTCTCCGCGCGGTGTAGCAATGCACGACGACCACGCGCTTTATACCCCGCGGCACGCCGCGTGCTCCCGCGCGCAGATTCCGCGTCGGCACTGTGTTGTCATAGGCGTGTTTTCTATCCTTCTTCCTTCATCTTTACACTCGACAATATACGTACGTGAGAGTATAACACTCACTATCGTGAGACTTGCAAGTTATACCGAAGTCTCACTTTGGAGAGGGCAACTTTTCAGGAAAACTGGAAATTAAAAAAAAGTATTTTCCTAATCTTATTTAAGCTCCAAGATAATCCCTAAGTGAAGTTATTGAAGAATTTTCACCTTTTCTTTCTCGGGTGTAAAGGGCTATATAAATTAAGATTCTTGCATACAATGGTAAAATCTGCGGCCCCGCGCTATGCGACGCGGTGCAATGGGTTAACCCCCTAAATGACAACGTGCGGCAGCGGGTGGTAGAGGGCGAATCCAAAATACATTATTAGTGTAATAATTAGTAATAAAATAAGTTATGCCGCTGGCCTCTCCTTATTTTGATGTTGATAACTTAACATTTCGGGGGGGGTTTGAACCCCCAAAACCCTCCCCCTGGCTACGCCCGTGGTATGGGGTTTTACGGAAACATTCATAGATCGGCTCTCATCATAATATAATTAATATTTATCATAATATTAAATCGTATGAGTCCTCCCTGAAAGAGTATAGTTTACAATCCCTTCAAAATAGGCGTAAAATATTTGACATTATATTTCGTTATAAAATATTAAATGGTTTAATAGATTCCTCTGAGCTTCTAAGCAAAATTAATTTCGTAAGCCGTCCGCGTATACTTATGCGATTCTCTCGCAAGCGATCACTATTTATCCCGCCATCACTTACTAAGTTGTACACACGTAACTCCTTTATTTACCGTTCCACCAACATATACAATAACGACTTCGATATCGATTACGAATACGAATTACGATAACGATATCGATTTGTTCAATTCTTCTCTTTGTAAATTAAAGAAAACTTTAATACATAAATTAGACAATGATAATAAATTAGTATATTTACTTATATTTGCCTAACAATAAGCTACAACATTTTTATCCTTATTGTTTAACACTATCCATGTGACATTGTATAATTGTGTTGTAATGTATTTTGTTTTTTTAGTTTAATTTTGTCTAAAATGTATATAGAACTATCATTTGTTTTAAATATTGTAATAGATACTCACATTACTGGCACTATAGGTCTATAGCTACCTAACTTTGTTATTACTTCATTATTATTACCATATACGACTGTTTGTTGTCATAAATAAAGAGAAAAAAAATCATCATCTCATGAAGAGAAAATTACTAAACATTATAGTTTTATATTACAAGTGAATTCCCGCCTGAGAATTCACTTGTGACCCGAGTCGATTTTTTCTAGTATTTTTCTATTATAATCATTTATCTTATAAGATCGCATTGAAAATGCATAAAATATAAAACTATAATGGCTATTTCATCTTAATCGATTGATCAAACATTTGTAAAAATGTTTCTTTCGAATACGAGAGGATGTTCCTCTCATTGATGAAACAACGCTGGCCTACATCGTAAAATCGGGAAGGTATTAGAAAATTTCGACGAGTGTTCGCAAGGCTCGGTAGCTCAATTGGGAGAGCATTGGACCGGATTTCCAAAGGTTGCGGGTTCGTTTCCCGCCTGAGAATTCACTTGTGACCCGAGTCGATTTTTTCTAGTATTTTTCTATTATAATTACTAAACATTAGGCTGTATAAGCTTTGTACCCTTTGAGTACTCCTATGGAAAAACATAACAAAGAAGAATAAAAAAACTCTGGTCAAATCAAAATCAGCTGTAAAAAAAGAAAAATTAGTCGTGTACTTTGTGCGTTCTAAGATTATCGTGTGATGAAATTTATAAAACAATGCTCACGCAGTGCGTTTCTTCCGTCTGAATCTTCTGTATTCGTTAACTTAAATTATTAATAAAGTTACTTTGCGTTGCATGTTGATGGTAAAATAAATGTTGTGAATATGAAGTGCTACGAAGTGAAAAAATCTGCAGAGACATCGGTTTGCATGGGATAAATAATACTCGCATGGACAATGGATGATGAGGAAGCTGACTTGCGTGAACAAATATTTCACAACAACGTCAGAGAGCAAATTGTAAGTGTATATCTGTATGATATTGTTCTTTGCCACGAACATAAAATATTAGTCTACATAGTTTTCTAATTATTTAATATATTACTGCATAATAGATTAAAGAATTGGTAGCGTGGTTGTTTCTCAAAGTTATTAAATCTAGGAGGCTGATTTAATATTTATACACAATGTATTAGGTTCCTAGTAAGTCAAAATCAAGTAGCATTAGAACAATTTGTTTTAATTAGTGTTGAACAACATCAGAAAATTGTGGGCTGTAATCCTGTCCATCTGTTATTTAAACTAAAAAGATGTGTTCTGGGTTTTATGCATATTAAGTTTCGCTAAGTAGTAATCATTGCCTTTCCACCCGAATTTATATGTAATATGTAAGTACCTAATTGACAAAATATTGCTACCAGACATCAAATGATTAAGTTTAGAAATTGCTTAATAGTAAATTGATTATAATTATTAATTTGTGTTTAAGAATAGTATATCAGCGGGGCAAGTCCAAACTACACAAATTAAAGACAAGAATCAGTCTGATATATTATTTAATTAACTAACTTTATAGTCAACACCATAAATGCAAAAATACCATTCATTCGATGACAGTATAATAGTAGTCAGTTTTGTGTGTTTTGTATGTAATAAAACATGTACAGGTATGTATCTAACATACTCACTTAATATTTTAGTAATTACACATTACTGCAATTAAAAATCTGGTTGACAGATAAGACATGTACCGATTCAGTATTTTAAATCACATGTTTTGGTGTATAAAATACTTATTTCATATGTAAACTATTAAAACCTGCGACCAATCAATAAATTAAATTAGAAACTTTCAGTTTAACCTCATGATTTCACCAATAAACTTGTATTTCCTATGCCTATATGCATTATTAAGTGGATCAAGAAACTAAATCTCATAGATATTATGTATGTATATATTTGTACCTTATTAACTTATCAAGTAAAAATTTTGAACAATTTTGAGTCCAGTGATAATACAACACGAACAAAACTTATACATAAAAAGAAATCCAAATTACTGTAGTACCAAGACTTAAAATTGTTAGCCACTGCGTAAGATTCTTAGCAATCAATTTATTCAATGCCTTGCCAGTGAAGTTAATAACTATTTACGATGTGAATAAATTTAGAGATAAACTTAGGTCCTTCTTATGGAAAAAAAAAAACTATTCAACTGATTATTATTTAAATGATAGAAATAAGTTGTTATAATTATTATTATGCAAAGTTTTGTTTGATCTTTATCCTTTTTATGTTTCCTTTTAATTATTTATATTAGAATTATATTATTTTAATAATTTCCAATACAATATTAATTGTTTAAGGAATAAATGTCTAAATGTACATACATGTACATGAGATTTATTATCTTTTTCATCTCTCTAGCTGGACTGTTTTATTAAATCTATAACAGTTCACAGACTTTCTTAAAGAATACACCATCTGTCTAGAAACCAACTACTGTGCCTAACTTTTAGCTTGAGTACTTAGCCTCCTTTAAATCTGGTCATCTGCTACACAGAAAAAACAACCTTATTTTATAATTATTGTTGCCCTACTGCTCTGTGGTTTTCAGAAACTTCTATTAGCTCATGGCAGTGTGGTATTTTTATTAATGTTAAAAAATATCAGCATTTACCAATGTAAACTGCTCACTTTTATTGAATAAAAGTTGTATAGAAAGAATAGGTTGTCTGTAAAGTTGGTTTCTGGACGATAATTTTATGTGATAACATCATAAGAAAACATTGATGAAAAATTGCTACTTTTATGAATTGAATTATTATCACTGAATTATCATTATTTTGTACAATACAAAATAGGAGTTAATTGAAAATTTCAATGTTTTCGATAAATTAACATTTATTTGCACACATTTTTTTTACTTATATTATACAGATTAATTACAAGTAACAATATGCTATTAATAATTTATTAACAACTTATATGCATGTGTGATAACAATCGTTGATATGAGTCATAATAATTTTTTAGTCCAAATTGTAACATAACCCATTATTACTGCACTCGCCGACCGATGCTACTTTTTTTAATAATCAAAGAACAAATATATTAGATTATTTCGCTAATCAAATTCTTAAAATGCAAGAATTCATTAGTCTTTTTGCTGCAATTGTTGTTGCAATACACAATGGAAACCACATTAACATTTTACTACACTTTATAAACAGTTGACAAAACAGTTCACGTGTAGGTTGTGTGCTGCTGCTGTCTCTCTTATATTCGGAGGCATCGGCCGATGGAGTGGAAGAGAGATAGATGCGTCACAAGCCGAACGCTCAGGCCGATCGTGCCTCTCCGCGCTCTCGCTTGCACGCATGGAAATAAAATTAGTTCCATGCTTGCACGTGAACAGGCGGAACGTGAGAATGACGGAACTTAACTATGAGTCACGCTTTTTCGTGCGTGCAGCCGTCGTTCATCGATTTATAAGACGTTATAACGTCAAAAAAAATTGAAGCAGTAAATTAATGGAAATCAATGATTTTCGTCATTGAACATTATATTAAACTTCATCATATTCTTATTCTCACGTATTTTTTAATAAACAACACATATACAGAGATACATATGAATACAGATGCACGCACCTATATTCAGCATGACTTGCTGTGTGTATGTATAACGTCCATCTATATAGATATTATATATACACACAGCCAGTCAGTCACAAATAAAGTGGAATATTTCGACTGAGTTATTTAGTACTAGCTTTCCGCCCGCGGCTTCGCCCGCGTGGAATTCGGTTATATTGCGGTATAAAGCACAACTATAAGAAAACTTCTCATTCCCACGGAAAAATCTAAGAAGCGCGATGTAACGCTGGATACAATTAGTTGTTAAACCAAAACTGAATGGTACACTATATTATATGTTTTCCCTTGTGGAGCAAAAACATGCAGATTTTGGGCAAACACTTCGTTACCACGTTTTAAAAGACACCCAGCGCCATCTTTCGCATACCTCTAGAACTAAATAGCGTAAGCTATCATTCCACTTCTTACGTATTTTAAAAAACACATCGTTACCACGTTTTAAATAATACCCAGCGCCATCTATCGCATACATCAAGAACTAAATAGCGTAACTACTACTTATACCAATTAGTAATTCGTTGACTTTAGTGATTTCAGGATAAGTAGATGTAAAAAAAACAATTTAGACGATAAAACAAATTGTACGTCATCCCTCGACAATTCCTCATTTTTGAGGATTCATTTTCGTATCATTTAGCTTCAAAATTTACATGTTCATATTCGTTTGCAACATATAAGTAGATGTAAAAAAAACAGTTTAGACGATAAAACAAATTGTACGTCATCCCTCGGGAATTCCTCATTTTCGGGGATTCATTATCGTATCATTTAGCTTCAAAATTTACATGTTTATATTCGTTTGCAATATTTTACCTTGTTTTAAACGACACACAGCGCCATCTACAATCCATCCATTAAGCAAACAATATTTTGTTTTTCCTCGGGAATATCATTTTTTTCCAGGATAAAAAGTACCCTATTATTTAATCTGGACTTTTATCTTTACGTCTGCAAAATTTCAAAGCAATCGGTTCAGAAGTTACGGCGTGAAAGCGGAACAAACAAACAAACTCACTTTCCGATTTATAATATTAGTAAGGAAGTAAGGATTCTACTTTTAATAATTCTGTGATCATACTGAAGTATATTTATCATCATCGTCATCATCTCAGCTGAAAACATCTACAGCTGGACAATATCATATTGATAGAACTGTGCTTATAACCTCTTCACATACAGTGTGTTTTGTCTTAGTATATTGTCAGTATAGACTACAATCACAACAACAGTATGTACTGAATTCTACACCTACACAATAGTAGCACACGGCTCATTATTTTTGTATGTAATGTATTTTGTTTTTATTAATGAGTAGTGTAATTTGCTCTCATTATGCATACAACACACAAATACAGTAGAACTCCCTCAAAAACAACTGAAAACTGTATCTTCAAAGACAGTCAATATTGTTTATGTTATTACATTTGTTTCATGCTTTTCTGTTTCCAAACACAAACTATCTTTTTATTATCTTTTGTTTCAGATATTTTTGCTCCTGTTCATATTGCTTTATCTTCTCTCATTTGTTTTGATTGAGAAGTTTAGACGTAGAGACAGTGAGGATTATTTCACAGCAGATGAAGATGAAGTCAAAGTCTACCGCATTAGCTTGTGGTTATGCACTTTTGCCCTGGCTGTGTCATTGGGGTCAGCACTGTTGCTGCCCGTTTCTATTGTCAGCAATGAGGTGTTAATATTGTACCCCAACAGCTATTACGTCAAATGGCTTAACAGTTCACTAATACAAGGTATTTTTTTATTGTAATATAAAGTATATATATTGGTACTTGATTTGCACCTTTTTATTTGATTGGTACACAGAGTAACTCAAATCCCGTGAAAGTGTTCAGAATATTTGTATAAATCATGCTCTAATAAAATGTGTACTGGAAGATTAAATAAATGCCATTTTATAGCATAATTTGGCTCATTTCAGTTCATTTCGTACCGTGTCAGTCTCTATTAATTTTTATTTAGTTAACTAATTTTAGTTTTCATTTTTAATTTACATAGGTGGTTCACTCAATTCTGTAAACAAAATCTTAAAGCTTCAAATTAAAACCTTTTAATTTTATTAAACATCTGTACTGTGGACGGTATTGTTGTGCATATGGTGTTATAATTCTTTTGTTCTTGCTTATTGACAAAGTGTGGCGTCACAAAATAGGTAGCTGATGTAACGTGTTTCAACTGTTGCATCTTGCATTGAAACTTGTACCATTACTAATTTAATGTGTGGTGTAGCGTCGACCATACGACAATCGATTTACAGGGGGTTATCACAATATTGAAATAATATTGAATTACCTTACGAGCAAAGTGAAATCACCTACCCAACATTTTTTTTATCTTTATATATTTAGGAGCTTTTGTCTTCTGACATGCCAGCTCCATCGAACTATACTTTATATACAATAACTTACATAAACATACAGCTGCCGCAGATTGGGGGTTACTCAGAATGCTCTGAACAATCCCCACATCCAACCTATTAATTCTAAATTTACTTATAAATAGTTTTCTTTGAGTTTGGTTCCGCTCACATTCACCTACCCAACATTTTAATAATGAACATGTAAACCCTGTTAGCATTAAATATTAAAGTATTGGATAGAAATAAATAAATTCCAGTTGAAACCTATTCATCATCATTTACGCTAACCTGTGTGGTTGAGTGGATCGCATAGCGGTTTTCATGGTAACGTCACTCTAGGGCAAGGGGTTCGATTCCCGGCCGCGTCAATATAGAAAACTCACTTTCTATATTGGCTTTAGCAACTTAGGTTCAGTAAAATATATGTGATGTTTTTTATTTTCCTGCCACTTCCTTTCCGGCTAGAGCGTCGTGGAATGTATGCTGGTTCAGAGACTCGCTCAGTCCATTTAAAAAACCACTATGGTGGCTCTCTACTATAGGCTTGCGGTCCATCTAAGGATCTCTCCGTCCAAAACCCGATATCGTTGTTGAGGTAGTCTGCTACTAACATCAATGACACATAAAAAAAGCTGCCTCTTAATGTCTCCACGGCTGATACACAGACCTTCCCCATGGATGAAAACATCGTAAGAACAAAGTATATCCACGCGGGTTCATTGCGGATTGGGAGGTGCTAACGACTGCAGGTGTAGCCTGGATCAACGGCTTTACACACCTTCTGCAGCATGGAAGAACGTGATAACAGTTTTTGGTCACCCGTCCAATGACCTTTCTTGCTAAAGTTGGTCTACCTTCGCAATCATTTTGCGAAACGCGCTAACGACTGCACAATCGACCTCCTCGAAAGTAATATTTAACACAGATTATAAATATTAGTTATGAGAAAGTACTTAACTCAGAGCCCTAGTAAGAGGACACCATGACTGGTCTTTACCAGCTGTATTTAAAAATCAGTTTGTAAGCATTTCTTGGTATGTTTTTTTTTAAAACCACTTTTTTAAAACCGCTTCCACTTGTCTAAATCCATTTTAAACGTGACCTAATTTAATAAAATAGAATTTATCTTAAAAACATAAAATCTTACAAAAGAATACACAAAACCATCTGTGCAAAACCCCATTAAGTCCATTTTTGCCTGTACCGGTTATTTCAAACAAAAGTGACAGTGACACCTATCTAGGTACCATCAATATGAAAACGCCTAGTGTAATCTAGAGTTAAGCACTATTTATTTATAAATGGGTTAGGAAATATCATAAGATTAAATGATGCATCCCATTTATCGAAACGGACTGCGCAGATGTCCGTAACGTTTTCGGATATTCGCAAAAAAACTTACGGATACTATAGTCGCTCTTTGTTTGGTGCAAATAAAGGTAGTTACAATATTTCCTTTGTTGCAGGCCTTTGGAACCATGTGTTCCTCTTTTCAAATCTTTCAATGTTTGTGTTCCTGCCTTTCGCATACTTGTTCTCGGAGTCGTCGGGATTCCCAGGCTGCAGAGGACTGAGGGGTCGGGTCTATGAGACATTCATAGTTCTGGCTTTATTGGGTGTGGCCATGCTGGGCCTGGCGTACGTGATATCAGCGTGGCTAGAAGGAGACCGATCCAGTATTGATGCCTTGCTTAGTGAGTATTTTTAAACCTGTTATCTTGTTAATACTTTCTTACACCTTAGTTGTGTTTACGCTTAAAACACATCAACCCATTGCAAAACGATCAAGTTTGTCAACATAACATTATTCGTTGGAATTTAATCAAAAGAAAAAAGTTGTAATAATATTATTTTATTGTTTACTAGCTGACCCGGCCACGCGTTGCTATGGTAACGTTAATTGATTATAAAATCTGTTATTCTTAGGCTTATGGTAACTATATATGGTAACAAACACACGAAAGTATTATCATAATATAATATACTGATTAGTTATTTCATTAAGATTATTAAATACAGGGTAGATATCGGCTGATTCTAGAGTTTGAGGAAATTAACGATATTGAAATACCTATATATACTTTTATTGGTTTAAACAGCTTTCTTATTAACGATAAATATGAATTACGGGTGTCATATGCAAATCTTGCAAGCATGTATGCCTTTCGTGCCCGAATACCGTAGAATTTGACTTCTCAATCGACACCAATAAAATAGATCACAAGATCCTTGTTGTTTAAATAATTTATTTGGATTTTTGGAATTCGATACTAAGGTGTGATGGTAAATCTAAATCTCTGCAATTTTATAATCATCTTTGCTACAGCCACAATACTATTTTACCGTATTGTTTTACATAAACAATGTGGGTAAATGCATAGACAATCACAATCATCATCAAAACAAATGAACTTCTAAGTGAGATCTAGTGAAACACGAAGTAATCATAATGAGATTTAGTCACAATAAAATTTAGCCAGTTTTTCGCCAGTTCTTCTCGGAAGGGCCAATCCCTGAACTTCTTCTGAACTCCAATTTCTTACTTTCCAATTTCTGAACTGGTTGTAGACTCAGTAGTATACAATGTAATCGTAGTGAGAATTTAATAACTAAATAAAATGTAAAAATAAAACAATTTGATTTATATAAAATAATTTTAACAATTATGAGCGTGCCCGATTAAAATATTGTGAAGGTAGTAGAAAATAAGTACATGACAACCATTATCTTAGTCATCCTGTGATCACGGCTCCTGTAAAGGAATCGAAACGTCAGGATTAAACATAAAATAAAAATACGCGCAAAATCGGTAAAAAAGTGTTTTATTCAATTGTGTAATGTGCGCGGAAGTGTAAGAACTAAATACAATTTAGTCATATCTGCGTTTTAATCTTTTCGGGATAAAGTCTTAACTATACTATTTCTCTATTTATTAATAATAGGGGTTAAAGTATGAAATTGCCGTTTTATTGCAATAGGTTCTTTGAATTGACATAGAATCTTCATGGTTTGAGGTTTTCGAATGAAACTTTTTTTAAATGGTTTCTATGATGTTCTTTTTTTAAAAAATGTAAAACATTTGAATATCGACTTTCAATTGTTTTTGTTATTCAATTTAGACAAGAAAGATGGATACTGCGAAAATTCGAGTTATTTTTGAATACGAGTTCCGACGCGGAACTAACGCGGCAGAAACAGCCCGCAATATCAATGCTGCGTTTGGAGAGGGGTCTACTAATGAACGCACCGTGCGATTTTGGTTTAAACGCTTTCGTGATGGAAATTTCGACTTAAAGAACGAGCCACGAGGAAGACCGCCCACACAGGTAAATAACGATGAATTAAGAGAGATAGTGGAAGCCGATCCTAGTCAAAGTACCCAGGAATTAGCGGCATGGTTTAACGTTACCTTACCCACAATATTGACTCACTTGCGTCAAATCAATAAAATAAAAAAATACGAAAAATGGGTGCCTCATGATTTGACTGATCTGCAGAAAGAAACGCGTGTTGAAACTTGTGTTGCCTTGTTGAACCGGTACAGAAATGAAGGAATATTGGATCGAATTGTAACATGTGATGAAAAGTGGATTCTTTATGATAACCGGAAAAGAAAAATGCAATGGCTGACCCCAGGTCAAATGCCACAACAGTGTCCTAAAGCAAAACTTACCAATAAAAAGGTAATGGTAACTGTTTGGTGGTCTCAGCATGGTGTTATTCACTATAGTTTTCTCCGATCTGGTCAAGCAATAACGGCAGATGTCTATTGTGCCGAACTCCGAACCATGTTGACAAAACTAGCAGTAAAACAGCCCCGACTCATGAATCGATCTTCACCATTATTGCTCCACGACAACGCGAGACCTCACACAGCACGAGAAACCATTTTGACCCTTCAGGAACTGCAGTTAGAAACCATTCGTCATCCTCCGTATTCACCAGACCTTGCTCCAACGGACTACCATTTTTTTCGTGATTTGGACAATTATCTACGTGACAAGAAGTTTTCTTCCCAGGAGGCAGTACAAAATGCTTTCACACAGTTTGTGCAGTCTAGATCGTCGGAATTCTATCGCAAAGGCATTAATGACCTTCCCATTAGATGGCAGCAATGTATAGATAATAATGGCAACTATTTTGATTAAATAAATTTGTTAAAAATTTAAAAAATAAACAATATAGATTTTCAGTACAAATCGGCAATTTCATACTTTAACCCCTAATATTATTTACGTTATAAAATAAGAGAAAATATTAATTCAAATGTCTAATGAAATACTAATGCGCGTCTACATTCGTTCAGCTTCCCTACGTACGTTGTGCCGCCATGTTGTTTTCTTGTTTAATTACGCGTGAATAAAACTGCGATTGTTTGGAAGCCAATGTTAATAGGATATGCGCATACGCCACGCCGCTTCGGCCAGATAGAGCTTTGTCACATTATATCGATAATTTAAAGACGAGAATAAAAATATCTATGAATGCGAATAAAAAATTGCTTTCTACTCTAAAGAAGAGATTTAGAGTAGAAAGCAATTTTTAAATCGCGTTCATAAATATTTTTATTGTAAGTCTGCAGAAGAAATACCTATTAAGTGACAATGAGTTTTGTTTTAATACTTTCGATCATTGTAAGATCACAATACAATTATGAGCAACATAAAAAGCATAACAATCTTATGCGTAGTATACACTTAAACGTGTTGTGTTTTTGGATTGAAATCTTACATTATAAATAATCTTGACGAAGTCTATACTCTATCCATTTCGACCTGAGACAAAAGGTAAACAAACCATAAAAAAGGTTCTTTAAGATGTCAATTTTCTTCATTGCCGGAAGGTTTGATCAAAAACATACGACTATTCAATATTTTATTATTCAAACTTTTTAAATTAAGATAACTAAGAATTACTTGTCAACCTTAATAATTTTCAGTATTTTTACATCGATGTTAGGTATGTTTTTTAACGTAAGTTTAGATTACTATATATTTGCTATTAAAAAGACCTAAAATGAATAGTGTTCTAAAACTTTTACGCATTTATAATACTTTCAAATGAAGATGAACAACCATCACATATTATAATGTAGAACTAAGTGTTTAACAACCGGGTTTAGCCGGATTATATCCGCCATTTTTTATTATCGATCAACTATTGGTGCGAGTGCGTTCTCTCCTTAATTATTTCGTTGTTTCTTGTTAATATTTGTTATAATTGTCGTTTTTGTTAAGTTTTATTGTTGTGTTATGTTGGTATATATTGTTATTGTTGAGTTTTTGTTATTAAATCGTTTTTGTCCGATAAAATGAGTGAACCTGGACCAAGCAGCGCTTGCACTTTTACTTCTGGACAACATATTTAAGTACGTAGAGGAAAGTTGGTCCAAAGATTCATATCCTTAGAAAAATGATGTCGTGAACAAGACTGCCGAGATAATGGGAATATTGCAGGCCTATTATAACTAACCTAATTTGAATTACTTTTGAATTAATTGTTTTATTTCAATTCAAATAAGTAGTATCATTTGGATGAATAGCAATGATAGCTTGTGTTTATATACACTTAAGTACCCCCTTTTCCTTTTTTATTATAAAAAATTAACAACATTTAATATACCATATTTTTTATCCCAAAATTAGATAAAAAAGTTTGAGAACCACACATTCTTTGTTTACCTTTTGTCTCAGATCGAAATGGATAGAGTATAGTCTAGCTCTAGAAACTTAAAAAACACAAAAACAAACAACTATTATTTGGACTTCTGATAACATGTCATGCCCACGTGAATAATTTATACAAACTTTTTGCATATATATGAATAAGTAGTGATATCCGTCTGGAACAAATTTTGCGATAATACATGAGTGTTACGTCTCTCAAGATTACGTGGTAACCTTGTAAGTACGTGCGAATATATGAATGATTCTATTTATTACAACATTATCGCTACAGGTCAGTTATACTCCGATATGCAGGTTTTACCTATGCAAAATAATAAAAAATAGTTCAAATCTTTTCATACCATCAAGGAAAGCAGGATTATTATTTATTTTATAATATATACAAAGGCTTCATAAACCCATATACTTAGTAGAATTTAAAAGTAATATAATAATTAAATTAAATATTTGCTTATTCTGTAATCTACATAACAAACAGAGCATGAATCGATCACATATTTTCATCGTGTTTTGTATTGGAATTTGTTATTGCGCACACAAACTGTATCTAAATAACATATTGTTCGTAACTTTCCCTAAGTAAATATTTATGGGTATGGTATCATTTAAGCTATCGCCAATTTAATTACTTTTGTGTTTCTTAAATAGTAGAGTTTGCCCGCAAAATAGTAGATTTGTCACCAAAATGTAGTTACCAAACTATATAAAATCAATTCCACAATAAATCACCTAAAATCATGGAGATATAGAGTCTAGTACCAAATAAATGTTTTTTGTATGCATTATAATAGGTTTGTCCTAATAAGTATTTAAGCAAACTAATTTAAAGAGATCGCCAAAATCATATATTATGTCACTAGAAAATTTCATAAAGTTCCAAAAAAAATTTAGGGTTGTCGTCATCATCGTTTTAAACAAAAGAGTACTACTTAACTGGCCATATACCCACCCCAGCGTGGTAATACCTTAATTACCACGGGTAGAATAAATATATTTAAATAAAATTTCTAGCAGAATAGTAAATATAACATTTAATTAAAGTCATAATAAGCAATATTCATTGTTTAAAATTTTGAAGGGCGCCCCCTTTTTCTTTTCTGGCCGATAAGCACATTTTTTTGCTGCTGGTGGGGGTTGGCCAGCTTTAAGCGTATGGCTAATCCGATAATATGTTAGGACCTCCTTAAGAGTCCTTGGCAATATCATCGGTCTATGAGTTTGGGTAATAATCGAGGCAGTGTGGTGTGTAGAAGCGTACGATACATCGCTGCCGATCTTATTGTGCGTTGTGTAGCGGAAACGAGCAATTCTAATCTAGCGCATCTAACATAATAGAAATAAATAAGGTACCTTATAAATAAGCTGTACCACATCTCTGTGTTATATTATTTGTGATTATGTAGGGAGAAAGTATGGGCATTCCGGCGACTACGAACAGGCAGCTACTTCAGCATGTTCATATTTACGGAAACAAAAATTTACCTACCTAACATTTAATTCTTAGAGTATATAAATAAAATTTATAGGAAGTATTTCGAGGTAGGTTTTTAAGGTACCCAACAAAACTGAATACCTTATATAGACAAAACCCGTTTTTTTTAATCCTATCCTATTAATTTTTGTTTTTTTTTACCCTCAGTACGTATAAGTATGATTGTTGTTAGCTACCAGTAAGCTAAATATTGAGTTAAAAAAAACTTCGTGTCTCCAGCAAACTTTAAAACCAGTTTGATTTATTGTTTTCTTAGTTAATATTAAATGGTTCTCAAAACAAATTTGGATTGGATTATTAGACAAATATGTAATGTATAACTTTATTTTAAGTAAATTACCAGTAATGTTATGGTTTGACGAAAAAATCGCCTTGAATAAATATTGTATTATGTTAGCAACGAATTTACAGGGACTCTTTTAAGATACAGAAGTAGAAGTAACTGGGAGGCCGCCTTTTTGTTTGTTGATGATTTACTCAAAAGTATTATTTTTGTTCACAGATTTATGGACATATCTGCCTTTCCTGTATTCCTGTGTATCTTTTGTTGGCGTATTAATGTTATTAGGTGAGTTACCCCAAGCTCATTCAGTATGCAACAAAATGTGTAAAAAAGTGCTATAAAACTATCTATGATCTATGATTTTTTTTTAAGTTTTAGGGTTTTGATAACGTTGTTGTGTTATTCATTCCTACTCTGTATTATCCATTTTACATCATCTTTAGCCTATTAACTTCATTTCTTCCATGCCATATATACATCTTACGAACTATTAGCCTAAACTCACCTTGTGGAACTACAGTAACTTGCGAAGCACGAAGACTTTCACTGGATTTACGATTTAAATGTGTTAGAAACACGTTTTTACGAAAAAACGTAATTACGTGTTTAACACAATTATACTTCCATATATTGTATATAGGAAGTCGGTCGATTTCCACCACAAACTTTTCAAATTTTCTCAATTGATATTGAAATCCGTGTGGTTGTCTTCAAGTTAAAAATAGAATTAGGGGTTTGATGGTTTTGGTTTGGTTTATGTGTTGTTGACTGTACTGTACAATCCATTTACCTAGTTTTTATATTTAGTTAGCAGTTACCCTATCTATGAAATGTTTATTTTTATTGTCTCATATTGTCAAAACAGATACTTGGAACAGTATCCCTACTAGAAGGATATGAGGAAAATCCAACTATTCCGGTGGGGTATTAGTAAGGATCTATTTATTTTTTGAGTGTGGTTGGCGTTTATCTGGCTGTAACTATAATACATATATTTTACAAAATATACTGTGTAGACAACATCAATATTTAATATGGTTGTGATTGTGACAAAATAAGTACCGTTGGTTTCCTCGCAGTCACTGAGTCATAAGCCATTTTGTCTTATAGTAAAAGTATTTTGTATTGGTGATTCTTTTTACAGAAATAGTGATGTTGTATTAGACATATAAAAGATTTTATTTTATTTTATTACATAGTTCATTTAAATATGGTTTAATAAAATGCATTTATTTTTACAACTTCAATGAATAAAAATAAGGATTTACTATGTTACTGTAAAGTTTTTTAATCACAGATATATTGTTATCAGTTATTATTAGCCTCGATTTAGATAAAGCTATCAGATCGACTTGGTAATTATCACCTTGTAAGTCGACGAAAGGAAAATCACTTGAAAACCGAAACACCTTTATTTAACAAAACTGATAACACTATTTAAACGAAAGTAATAAAATCAAACAGCCATTACGAAACTGGGGCACGTGCGAGGATAAAGTGTACCCAATACCTACGTGTGAACGGATTTTATGATATATTTATCGCACGATAAATAAAATCAATCGATATTACTAACTAACGAAAGTTTAACGTCGGTCGTATTGAAATTAATTTTCTTCCTCGTCGTCCTCCAAAATGTCTTGTTTCTTATCCAAGAAGTACTTAATAAGGTCCTCATGTTGAGGAAACATGTCATCTAGCTCCTTTCTATATTCATTATATTTATCTATATCGTCTAACTCCTTGAAAGCCTTTGCCCTATAAAGCCGTGCTTTGAAACTGTTTTCGTTAAGACGGATAGCCCAGTCACAGTCCGTGAATACCTGAAAACAACAAATAAACCACTTACTGTATTCAAGTTCAAGTTTTTTTTTGCGCCACTAAGATCACAGTTTCCGGTTTGAAAATAAAACTTTGAAAGCACGACACGTATGAAAGTAAGCACACGTACGTACAAACTTCTGGTATAGAGATTGAGTTAGCTATTCTATCAATATTTATCATCCTGAACCACGTTTAGTCCTACAGATAACAAGTCTTTGAAACCTATATAAATAGTTATCGCGTACTGTTCTGATATTTAAATAATGAATGAAATAGTATGAAAAAAATATATCTCGTGTAATAAATTCTCACTTGCGTAGATTGCATACGCAAATGCCAAGTTAAACGCAGTACATAATAACATCTTTTATCAGGAGCTAGTTAGACATTGTAACAATCGGTGGTATCTCTTTACGGTTTGCATATGCTTTATGTAATGAAACGTACGCTCATTTTTTTTTGTAATCTATACTGATATCATAAAAATAAAACAGTATTTTGTGTATTCTGTGTATTAATGGAAATAGTGGAAAAGATATTCCCACAATTCCATTAATAAACTATACAGAAAAACCAGTTTTTAAAAAATTATATAAAACTGAACTTGCTATTATTTAAGTTTAGGACTACATGGATTTTGTTAATGGGGATAGTGGGATGCACCTGTGTTTATATGTGGAGGAAACCGTAATCATTGAAGGTAGACATAGGTTATAGGTATTTTATGTATACATTGCGTTTTATCTAAGCAAATTCAGGGTAGGGCGCTAGTGGTAATGAATCTATGAAAAGCTGATGAAATAAAAGGTCAACGATTTTCTTAAGGACACTGACCGGATTGATCATAATTTTCAAAGCGTGATCAGCTTCGCAATGACTCCTACTTACTTATATTATATTTAGGCCAACTTGTGGAAGAACTAATTATTTAAATAATGAATTGAGAAAATTTATTATTTAAGTGACATGTCATTACAGCCGTATATAATGGATTTGTAACAGCGTAGAAGTTGAGGTTATTTGCTTTACTTTAAGGATGGCTTAGTCTCTGAATTTAGTGTCAAATCGTTAACAGTTATGACCTAATAGCTTTTTAACAGTAAATGCACTATGTATGTGGCTTTTTCAAAGTACCGTAGACCAGATAACTGTATCAGTCTTGGATAAAGTTGCAGAATATGCGCTTTTGTTTTTCTATCTCTTTTCAATAGTTTTTATTATTTATTATACCAATAATAAGAAAACATTTTCTTGTGTGTTTTTATAAATATGCTTACCTTGTTAAAGTTTCCAAGCTTTATATTGGTAAGTGCACGATCGCAATACAACATGGGGTTGTCTTTAACTTGCTCTATAGCACGGTTGTAATAAGATAGTGCTTTATCATATTCTTCACGGCGGAATGCTTTGATGGCTTGTGTATTGAGAGTGTCAGCTTTTTCACGGCGGATCTTACGGTCCAGGGCTCGCCTCTCAGCGTCCTTGCTTACCTCAGCCATCCAAGCATCTTTGTCAATTTCATCCTAGAAATAAGAGTATCTTTTATATTATCTCAAGTAATCAATCATAGTCAATGGTACTTTTGTTTGTAACAGATTTGTTATTTTTTTATTGCATTAGTGTTTGAAGTTATAAACCACACTGTTCTATTTCCGCGCCGATAAACTTTCTTTTGTGAACTTCACGGTCATTTATATTGAGACTTGTTCCGTTATCTAGATTTTAAAACACAGAAATAGAAAGAACTCTAGTCTTCAAATTAAATCTAACATTTATTTTCTGTAGTGAATTGGTGCCAATTATTTATTAAGCTTTTAAGAAAGTAGGTGCCGCGTGTGAAAGTTGTCTTAAGACCAAATTTTTTTATTTTGTTATTGCTACAGTGTAAAAAGCTAGAAAATTAGGGATACTAGCCTTTCGAAAAACTATTAAGATTAGCAGTTGTTTTCTTTAGATATTTCCTAAAAGTAAATATATTATCGTATTTAATGTAACTTTTGGAATTGTTCTTTTTTTTCAAGCTATTAGAAAGGAATAGATTTATACACACGCGAAATGTTTGTTTAAAGGCAATTGCCAAATTGCTTTCACTGAGAATCATAAACCAGGTGCATCTAACACATAATAGTGCGACGACATACATTGGGCAGTTAATGAATGTACGTCGACCCAAATACTGTACTGATTAATATTCATAGCTGTGACTATTATAATGTTTGGCATCTTATCATATCGTGATTATCCTAAAAATATAACCTCGTGTCTATTGGTACTTTTATAGAACATGATTAAAGGCGGCATTTAATCGGAGATTAAATTTAACACCTCATTTAAGCACATTTCTAATGACTAATTCTAACTTAAGGTCACCGGATTACGCAGCATGAAAAAGAAGTCTTGACCCTGACTTTTAAAATGTATACAATTTTTTGGCAGTGGTCCATCTATCTTTTTCTTGTTTACATAAGACGCTGGCTTACCGTTTCTTTCTTCTCTAAGGATTGGAATGCTTTCTTGTTGATCACTGTTCTGTTGTCTTTGACCTTCATCTCTATGTTGTCGTCAGTAATTATTTTCCCTTCAAGGTATTGTTCTGCTACAGCCTGGGCCGCATCAGCTTTTTCTTTATCTCCACTTGCCATATTTTTTACTAGGTTTGAAACTTCGCCTACTCTTTTCATGAAGTTTGTAAACTCGTCGTTATCTTGCATTGCCTCGTACTCCTTCAATGCGGGGTTATTTAAAATGCTTCTGTAACTCATTGTGATTATTTAGATTACCTAGTTTATGTTTAATAGTTTTGTATTCTGAAAGGAGCTGTGTTTACAGTACCACTTGTTATATTGACGTAATAGCGTTCATAGCAACTGTTGCCAAGGTGATGGCCAAAAAGGATGTATGTATTTCTTTTTAATCTTTTTGGACATTTAGTTTGGTATAAATGAGTCTCTCTTATACATATATGAAAATGAATGTTTTCCGTATTTTATGCGCTGCCGTGCCGTTAATACGATTGCGATAAAACTTTGCCAACCTATTGCTTAATCATTGTCGAGAGAAGGTGTACAATGTACATATTGCCAGTAAAAAAAACAGCATTGTATAGAACGCCGAGCGTAGCTAGTGACGTTTAAAATAATTGTTAAAAATGCGTTATACTTGGAACATTATTCTTTTATTTTTGGCAAAAGTGAGTGAAGGTATTTAATTTAATGGATTCCAAATAGTATTTCTTTTTTCTGTACATAATTCTATTTTTCTATAGATTTTTAAGGGGCAACGTTATGACGTTAATCGACTTTTATCAATTCATTTGTAAGAATCAAACAATTATTTCTCACAAAAACTTCCTTAGTTGATGTATATTCATTTATTTCTTGGATCATTTCAAACAATGTAATGTTAAGCTAACTTTTTTAACTACACAGCTGAAATCGTAGGTAATGAACAAATTTAATATTTGCCGTCATTATAGTGGTTAAGAAGAATAGTAGCCACTCAGTAACTTTCTTATTTATTTGTTATTCAGTTTAGTCTTGATGCTATGTTTTATGTCCTTTTATCGATAACCGGCTTGGCCGAGTGGCCTACCCTACCTTCGAAATCGAAGCCAAACGGGACCGGATTTTAGTCTCGGAAGGGGCAAATGTTATATTACTTATTTATATATTATATATGTATACTAAGGCATACATAACACAAGCTTTACAGTTACATTACGTTAGAATTTAATAAGTTTTGTTTAATTTAAAATGTTTTTTTTGTCTTAGTGTTCACACCTCTGGGTTTCGTGAGGTTATTTGGCGTGGTGGGAGGAGTTCTCGTAAAGCCACAATTCTTAAGGGATCTCAACGAGGAATATTACATGTACTCCTTTGAAGAGGAAACCTTGAAACGACGCATTAACAACGCCGTTTCCACTGGTAAGTCGTTTTTATTTAAACTATGTTCTAATAATAACAACTATATCATTATCTCACGTGAAAGACGTCCACAGCTGGATGGAAGCCTTTTTTTTTTCTCCTCCCCAAAAGATATTGCGGATTGGGGATTTTGCCATAGACTATGACTCACTTTTTTTGTGGTCTACTCTACTGGAGATCTATGATGATTACCTCCAGTACCTATTTATTAATCGCCTTTACGACATTCTTAAATGGCTTTTCTACGCTGTCGGGACACACGCGGCGAAAAAGTTTATATTTTATTGTTTAATTTAATTAAACTTTTTAATTTAACATTGCCGGTGCTCATACATGTTTTTCTATCTCTCTATATTTTTTAATGCTGATATTTACTATATCTGGAAATAAAAAGTCAGTATAATCTATGGTTTGAAGATTAAATAAATCTATTTGATTTTTATTTTTTTATTTTTTAAGCATACAACTAGTAAAGCTAGTGATTTATATGTAAATATTTTTTGTAGCTATAATATCTTTAAATAAGTAATGGAAAAATTTAAAATTGCATTAAATATACTTAAATATATATTTTGAATAGCGCTTTTATCATATGGATCCTTTCCTAACGACAAACGACAGTTTCTCCTATAGACACCGCCCTATGAAACTATTGGTTGTCACACTGTTACATCTTTCATAATTTTTTTAAATCTTTATTATCTCCATACTTCATTTATTTAGTTCTTACACTTCCGCGCTCATTACACATTTGAATAAAACACTTTTTTACGGATTTTGCGCATATTAATTTGAATTATATATAAAAAAAATTAACAATTAGGAACGTGCCCTATGAAAATATTGTGAAGGTAGTAGAAAATAAATGACAACCACTTTAGTCATTCTGTGATCACGACTCCTGTAAAGGAGTCGAAACGTCAGGATTAAATATAAAATAAAATATGCGCAATATTTGCGCAAAATTCCATAGTTAATTGATACATATTTTAATCCAAAAAAAAAAACAATAAATACACATATAACTATGCTTCTAATCTGTATCTATAGTGTATATGCTAATAAATTGCCATGAAATTACGCAAAATACGTATTACCTGAAAACTGGTCACAGGTGTTTTAGCTAGCAGTAGATTGTAATTATGGTAACGTCACACGCAATACAACCACCATCAAATAAAGGAAATAGAATTGCAGATTGTTGAATATTATTTTTATTTAATACCGCTATTAAAATAGTTTTTCTATTGTATCTCAAAATATGCAGAGGATATTTTAAGGAGTTGACTTTTTTATTATGAGAAGTGAAGAATGCCGCAAATACATAATCGTCTTTAATATCCAAAGCATTCCCTTTTTTAACTGTTTATTTTTAATCATGGACAACGTTATTAAATAAAGAATTATAAAGCGGGATTTAAACCTACGTCTTCTGCAAATTGGGGTCAGCCACCGTAACCAATCGTGTCCCAAGGCTCTTAATCTTGGTAAGTTAACATTATTATTGCCGTGTCAAAATGAGCCTTATTGCTAGTGAACTAAGTCTCAACACCAGATTGGTACACCTCTACGTACTCTGAAAATCTATAATAATAAATTGGTAAATTATTTGACTTGACTGACCTATGACAATACAGTGACGTTTCAAAGACGTGAAATATTAATTGTTGTTTAAGACCTTCCTCAGATAGTTACCTTTTATGCTTTAGAAGAGAACCTTGATTACATGAGGTTAACTCGTATTTTTTGTAAGCCATTATTCTATCTAGTTGCCAACATACAAGTATTTCCTTATACACATGTAGAGAGCCGTCTGTCTGACCTTGGTTCATTATAACCGAAAGGAATACATACCGATTCGATGTTAGAATCAATTCTATTATCCTATATAGTATTAGAACTGTTAATTTTTGATGTTGATCGAATGTTGGCTTATTTAGTTGGATTAGTAATTGTATTAAACAACTAAAACTCGATTGGGAACGTGTAGGCGAAACAACAGCATTCCCGAGGCCTTGCAAATAGAGTTGAGTATTGAAATAGCGAATAGGGTTGAACGGATATTAGAACGGATATTATATAATTTAATATTAACATTAAAAATATGTTTATTCCGATAAGTATTTGATCCGTCCTAAAAATGAACAATGAAATTGCCGTTTTGAATAAAGAATAGTTTATTTTCATAATATTTTTTAGTTTTATTTGTAGGTACTTAACTACTTAACTCAATGTTACAAAAGACATGTATTGTTCAATGATTAAAGATTGGCTAGTTACGGTACGGTATAAGTAATTTGGACAGAGAAATCTTTCTATCCAAAATTTAGTCATTATCATTATTGTTTATAATAAATATAAATATTGTTTATAGAAAAAGAGTAAAATTAGAAAATGTAGTCTTTATTCAAAGTTGAAGGTAATAAATAATCGGCAATTTGAGATATAGCAACCTTATTGGAGCGGAGCGAAGCGAAGCTCCCATGGATCAGCTTCAATGGCGCAATGTCTGTTACGCCATAACTTCCAGAGTTCTTAACCGATTTTAATATTGTTTATGGTGAATAAATTCAACAGGTTTAGGACCAGATGGTGACGGAGCCCGAATTTTGAAATTCGCAAAAAAAAATTCTTTTTTAGGTATTACGTTCCGCTCCAATATATGGTGCTAGCGTAGCTTTATGCTTAGCGACTGCATCACCTAGTATTTACTATTAACTAAAATGTGTCTTTTCGACTTAGTGCATTTAAATACTAGACTTCTAACGCGAGTTCTATCATAATTCTCAATTTGTAATAAAACAATACTGAATATTATCATATATTTCTCGTGTTTAAAATCACTTTCTGTTTAGACGCCATTGGTTCGTAAATCGACACCGGGAGACATTTACAACCCGGTTACAATATCTGTGGACCTGATGATGTCACGTCAGCGCTTAGGTACGGTGCACAAAACAAGCATCATGGGGATAGTGTTGTAAACAATAATAATTATGAACTATAAATAAAATATATTATTCTTATTATTATATATTATTATTTTATTTTTTTATTCTTTTTCAAGAGAACGGGGAGGGGGCTTGACATTCCAGCGAGGTCCACAGATATTGTAACCGAGTTGTATATAATATGTATTGTTAATCTTATGATCTTTATATTCTTAAACCTTCAAAGGTTATATGTAAAAATATAGTAGTCGTGAAACAAAGTTGTGAAGATCACGAGGGTGACATCCTTAGTTAGAGCGGTTTCGTTCTTTATTGGTGTAATTTGAATTTAACATCAAGTAACGCAGGCGGCTCAAGTGATAAAAGCTCCACTCCACACTTCGTCAAGTTCTCTTGCTATATTAGTTTAAAATATTAAAGCCACAACATACGTATGTATAATTCACATAAAATACTTTAAAAACAAAGGAATAACTGTTGGGAGACGACCCTTTATTATTTGTGTTAAAGCACACGTTGTAATGTACACAACAACTGCGTATATATCGTAGTGTTTACTCATGCGGTGTCATTAATTATTTAAGTCATGAAGCGATATTTTAAATGTGGGTTTATTAAAAAAACATTGTCGATTTTATTTATTCATCACAACTAAATCCGGTCTCGGATTTCCAAGATGGTGGGAGCCTGATGACCTGTGCTAACGGGTAATTTTTTTACCTATTTCGGGCATCAGTCTCACACAAACAGCCTAAGATTAGTAGCGATAAGTATTTTAGTTAGAGTTTGTGGTGAGAAAATAAAGATTTGATTTATTTATTTTCCATAACTTTATAAGTGTCCATTTTTCATATACATTTTTGTAATGTTGTTACGCTAAACCCACGTAGCTTCCTATACGGATCCTTTCCAAATATTTGAAAATCATCTGCAAATTAACAGTTGTTCCCATAGCGAACGACGAAAGAATTTTTTTTTGCACTTACCTCCGTTTTGAAAAGTCTTATTGGTTATAAAGCTGTGAAAAATATACTTAACTGTTAGCTCCAGTCATCCCGTCCTGTACGTACTTATAACCCTTATATTAAAAGAAATAATCATAATTAGCCTGCTAATATCCTTACTGCTAGGGGTAAATTTTTGGTCACCCATTCATTCCTTGGCTCTTGTAAGTTGATTCACCATCATAGGCGAATTCGCTTACTACTGCGCCAGCGAGTTACTAAAGTAAAATGAAACATTGTTTTGTAATAAGATTTTTATGATTTTACTGTTTAAACGTGCTGATATCGGCAAGTAGTATGTACTTACCGTTATATCGATATTATGCGGAGCATAGCCGGCAGATTTCACTGGCCGCCACAGGATGACTAGCGCTACCATATTCTACGTTTCTTTTATGCTATACACTAAACTGTGCAAATTCTTTAAGGTTCCTTTTTAATGATATAAAGTGTTTCAAATCCTTCGATTCATCTCACTGTGGAGCAAAAGAGAGTAGACAAATAAAATTAAAAACAAAATCTAATTGTTAAACAAAAAGTATTTTGGGTAATTTACAATAGGAGGACACTATGGCAATCATAACCTTAAGCGTCTTGTGAATGAGGCTCCAGAAAAAAAAATCCTAATGATTATATGTAAGTGCGTTGTGACAAGAGTTTTAGTTTTGCAGTAATTTTTAAATTAATTATTTGTATTTCTCAATATTTTTTGACTACGTGAGGCGCAATAAAAATTTGCGGAATGAAAAAAAACATAAATGAACGGTAAAATAATTGTTGTATCTCAAAATATTTTTCGTTTACCTAAATGCACTTTTTCATACTAATGTCTAAACCAATTTTAAAAACATTTATGTTACTCCGGCATATTCTACAGCTGGTGATAAAAATCGTTAATGATTAGTTCTTAAATTTTGGGAACAGATAAGAGTTACTAAGTCGGGACTATATACATAAGTTCTAAGTATTTTACTGCCACAAATTCGTTTGTTTATTTAGCTGTGTGGAAACTGGCGTTGTCGTAGTTAACAGTTATTTTTACGGAGTTCGTCAACAACTTCCGGTAAACAAATGATCGTTTACCACTAATTGTTCACGTATGATACGTATTGGTATGACGTTTCTTTAAAGCAACAGTTTAGTAGCCACGTGTTCAGCTTTCATTTAAAAGAATCAATCATCTGCTTAAAGTCACTTTGCACGCTCGCCACTTTGGTTGGTTACAGGGTCATCTTGAAAGACCCATATACTCGATTGTTGCTTTGTTCCGTCATCGTAACTATAAATTCATGTTTCTTTACCTGCTACTATGCCCCATACCGCTCCTTCGTTGAATGCGGTCCGTATTTTGAGCCCTCCCTTACAGCTTTTTCCCTCTATTTTCATATTTTGGTATACACAAATTTGGGTATGTAATTTTTACGATTTTAATACTTGTCAAAGTGCACCAAATACATAAAGTAGACGTGTAATTTTTCACGTCACAATATAAAACTTTCGACAGTTAGATGAAACAAGCTGTGTTCATAGTGTTTAATTTTCAAATGTAATTACTTATGTTTTTAATTTAATTTTTTGCATTCACAATGCAATATTTCTATAAGATATAAAATACGTTTGTAAAAAACAACTACGCCTCCGAGCCCTCGGATGGGATTCGAACCCACGACCTTTCGCTATCCGGGCGACTGCTCTGACCGCTAAGCTACCGAGACGCTGGCAAACGTGTCGAATTTTACAAACGTATTTCAACTTCTACTATGAGCTAGTATCGTTCCACCAATGTTGAACGCTAACTACCTTCCATCTGAGGGCTCGGAGGCGTAGTTGTTTTTTACACACGTATTTTATATCTTATGTAGGTAATTACTTTTTAAATTTTTTTATATAAGTAACCAGTTCGAGAAAGTTTTAGAGTGACCTCTGTGGATGTGGATCCTAAGTGGATTTTACAATATATTCCTGTATGCTCATAGTATATACTTTTCAGACAATCCCTACCCTACTTTTCTGATGCATTCACTTACTAAATGATGCAATGTTCTTTGAGTTCCTTACGCTACGTCGGCCTGCGTTATCACCTTATTTGATTTGTGCTATAATAGTTCACATTCCCTTATGAACTATAATTTTTTTTTAATCGCACATTTATCCTCCTTAGGAAAATGGTCAAAAATCTATATCATCCAAGTTAAATAAAGGCTTATGAAACGGAACAATGGTTCTAAAACCTAAATGAGATAAATGTTCGGAGTTTTTATCACAGAATATCGATTCTTCTCATACAATCGTTCATTTGTACACTCATCACGTCAGTGTTTCATTTAATCAACGTAATTGCGTCATTTGTCTTCGGTTACGTACGCAGTTGGACTTTCATGGTGGAATTCTCTGATAACTGTACTATTAGTAAATGAATTTGTAAATTTTCTCTAAGTCGTTGCTTAATGTTAATCAGAGGCACTAAAGCCACTGCGTTTTCTTATCTATTGGGCTCGGGCATAACAATAGAAAGACTATTTGGAAATGTGTTTTTTCGTTTTCGGAAAATAGTATTTTGTTATCTACATAGACACCAAAATAGCAGGTATGGCTATGGCTATTTTAAGTACTATACATGGTTGTCAGAAGCAAAACCATCTTTTTTATTTTTGGAACGACATAACCAATTAACAGCAGTGTTTATCATAGCATTTTTATAATTTGGTCATTGTAATATGGATTTTTGCTTATCTGAAATAAAATTTATTATTTTTACTATTATTATCGTCAGATAATGCAAACACTGAAGTATGGTAAAGACCATACTGTACCGAATAATAATATCCCTACTAATATTATAAATGTGAATGTAAGTTTGTTTGTTATTCTTTCATGCAAAAACTACTAAACTGATCATCATGAAACTTCGTACATATATTCATAGAGGTATAATAATACTTTTTATTGTAAAAAAAATTAAATAAAATGCGGGCGAAGCCGCGGGTAAAAGCTAGTATATAATAATAACAAATTTATTAACCTGAGAAATACAGCTAAAATATATCTAAAAATTTAATACTACGAAAAATCGAAATCATCCATTTTAAGGTACATATGTGTCAATTCTTTTATAATAAAATCGGATGAGTTAAAAAAATATCTGCGCAATGTTAAACGTCTAGATACCGGATGACGCTACATGGATCATTTGTTACGGGTCATTTAAAAATGGCGCCACCTTAATTAAAAACCACTCCCACCTATCAAGCCCACTATTGTCGCAAGATCTTGTTTACCATGGTCCTTGTGATACATGTTTGTATGTAGTACACTACAAGCTATATTGTTTATAAAAAAATCAACCAAGTGCGAGTCGGACTCGCGCAAGAAGGGTTCCGTACAAACTTTTAGTTAAGTTAATTAGATTGCTCTAACGAAACGAACAATAGATTGAGGGGCAAACTTAACTTTGCCGTTGGAAAACTATTGTCCCCATAAATCGACATAGGTCGCGGTTAATTTACCAACTGCAAATAACTTTGAATTGCAAAAAAGTATTTTATTGGGATGCAACTACGGTTTTTTGGATTTTTTCCTTTATTTTTCTACATTACAATTCAATATTCTTTGAATATTTCAAGCGTCTACCTGTTGCCGTTATCAATATCGAGCAAAAATAAGCAAAAAATCTCATTTGTTGTATTGGAGCCCCCTTAAATTTTAATTTTTTCCTGTCTTTTTTTGTTGTTATAGCGCCAACAGAAATAAATCATCTGTGAAATTTTTGACTGTCTAACTATCACGGTTCATTAGACAGACAGACAGACGGACGGACAGCGGAGTCTTAGTAATAGGGTCCCGTTTTACCCTTTGGGTACGGAACTCTAAAATTTCGTTAATTGAAGTTTCATGATATCAGATCTTTAGCAAAGAAATTGGCAAACTTTTACACACTATCATGCGCGTAACTCCTGTAAATTAATAGTAACTATATATTGTGTAATTTATGTAGAATCTCGAATAAATTTTAAGTTATTTAAACTTCATTAATATTGAGAAATAAATTTATATGACGGCTCTTTGGTATCGCAGACTTGCCTGATGCTTTTTAAGAAAGATAAGCACATTCATTGTTGTCACACTGTAATAATTGTGTCAACAATGTAATAATGATATAAAAGAAGGACTTTGTGGGTTTGTTACCATATGTAGTTACCATAAGCCTAAAAACAACAGTTTTTATAATCAATTAACGTTACCATAGCAACGCGTGGCCGGGTTAGCTAGTAACAAATAAAAAGGATAGTAGCACAAAATTCATACATGAAAAAGTGATTGCCAACTTGCAAATTTCTTCGAAAGCTGAGTTTCATAACATACAAAATGACAAGGCGTAGTATATATCGCATTGGATGAAAGCATAAACGACGTACAAAGGAGTTCGAGAATACTTTTTTGATCCGGCCTTTCCAGTGTTTCATAATCTGACAATCTTATTCGAGCGGAGCTAACCACTACATCCACTAACTGCTCATTCAATACTTAAATGAGATGAGTAGCAATACTTTCCGTTACGAAAGTAACCATAGGTTACAATAAGTATTTATGATAAGAAACCAAAACTTTTTCCTTGTCTGGCACAGGTGTGGGCTACATATCGCCGGAGCCGATGTACCCAGATTGCGGTGACATATCAGCACCGCTCGATGCAGACGTGTCTTTGTCGAAAGATGGCAAAGACACCTCTAAGCGCGGCAAGGAGACTCCCCTGCTGAGACTTAGGAACGGCGCCCTCACAGCGGGCTTGAACGACAGACTACAAAGGGTGGTCACCATGAGGAAGGTACGTCAGTGTTGCCATTAAAACTTATCTTAGTTGCCATCTAGATACCAAATTCACCAAAACCCACATAACCAGCGCTTTTAGCATGAACAACTATCGGCATCGGCATTATATGTAATAGATATACCTTAATTAGCCTTTTCGAGTAAAGAAAATATTTAAGAAAACATTTCAAACTCAACTACAAAACTAAAAGCAGTAATCAATATTTCTAAGATTAAATTATTATTATTCCATTTCATATTTACTTGAGAAGTTAATTAATAAATAGATACCATTATTGATTACAAACATTAGGTACTACAATCTACGAATATAAACGATATAGGTAATTTTATTATAAACTAGCGGCCGCCCGCGACTTCGTCCGCGTGGAACATTGCAACATTACTTGTTTTTTTTTTATTACTAAAGGTTTTTTCTAAAATAAAAGTAGCCTAAGTTACTCCTTATTACATCAGCTACCTGCCAATAAAAGTCCCGTCAAAATTGGTCAGAGATAAGCTGGAACAAATAGACAGACAGACAGACAAAAATTGTAAAAAATGTTATTTTGGTGTATGTACCGTATATATATTCATATGCATGTAGTAAAATTTCAATATTACAAACAGACACTCCAATTTTATTTAGGTATATGTATAGATAAGTCCTGGGTGTATTCAATTGTTTGGAACGTGAGAGTAAATATAGTATTTTTGGTTAGAATAGAAATCAAAAGATTTCATGTATGCTGTTTCGCAACTGGTCCATCTGGCTTTGATTTCCTTGCGTATATTTAGCAGAACAAAACTGATCTAACCACATTATCTAAATCTCATTCATTGAAATTCTGAAGAATATTATTCGAAAGATGTTATGAAATTATCTACACTAATATTATTAAGAGGAAAGATTTGTAATTTTGTATGTTTGCAATGAATAAACTCAAAAACTACTAAACCGATTTCAAAAATTCTTTCACCATTGGACAGCTATATTCACGCTGAGTAACATAGGCTATATTTGATGCAAGAAAAAATTTTAAGAATTTTGTCCACCTATGCGAAGCCGGGACGGGCCGCTAGTAATTTATAAAAAAAGAACAGTTGAATTTAGTCTTAGCAATTTTTTTCTTCTCAACATTTTTTTTTTTATTACATTCACACTCCTAAACAAAATCCCTTACATTTGTATGATTAGGAGACTGTTCGATTATTATTTACTGTTACACCAGTTAGAAGAAGCACTAAACTGCTAAACATCTGACTGAGCCCTCGTACCAACAACGGCCGTAACTTAGATTATTAAAGTTCAAGTTGCAAGATGGTAAAAAGCAAAAATATAAGAATGTGTTATAAAGTTATGCATACTTTAAATTAACAGTTTTAATTTATTTGATGTTAATAAGGGACCGTAGTTAGCTTTGAATCGAATGGCTAAATTGAAAACCGATGTTCTTACTATGGCCTTGAAACCACTCATAATCGCATTTAGCTTTTAGCTTTCCGAAAAGGATTATCAGATACAATAATAGTGTTAAACAAATTGTTGTTATGCTTTAAAATAAAATAAATTAGGTTCACAAATCGTCCCTTAGCTAACAACACCGCATAAGTAATTTTTACCAACTTTACAGGAGACGAAGAAAACTGTCTATTTAAAAAAAAATCGGTGGAATTTTAACTATAGTATACATAATCAGTATATTATAATAATAAGTATATTATAATAAGTATATTATATAAACTTTAGTCAAAATTCCACCGATTTTTTCGCCTCCTGTAAAGTTGGTAAAAATTACTTATGCGGTGTTGTTAGCTAAGGGACGAAATATAGAATAAGGATAGCTAAATTACAATGACAACGAAATTCATTTATCAAACCGGCATCAGACATGCAATTTGCTTTCAGATGAAAACACGCCAGCACCGCACACTGATTGGCATTTTCTCTTCTCTGTGGGTCGGTTGGTCACGTTCGCTATTTTCACAGAATAGTAATGAAGGTTTCCAGTGTCGTGAAAGTTATTGAGTTTTATAGTATTAGGATTAAAGTAGTAGATAGACAGATGTAAATTATAAAAATAACCTTAATATAAGAATCGACATAATATAGCTATATGCCCTATTTAATGAATAATTTGTCATGATTTTTGATATGTGTACTAACCTAGTTTTAAGTTTTCACTGTTACTAACCATTACGAGACTTTGATTCTTGCAATAGATTGAATTATTATTATTATAGGTACATTACCTGTGTACATTTATTATGTGTGACAACAAAAAACCGTGTGTTTATATTATTTATTCAGTAATAGCATCTAAGAGTAAAAAACCGAAAAATAATAAAAATACCTATTCATCTCGCAGGTAAGGCCACATACACAAATTTCTTCGTAATGATGCGTAGAATACGAGGTTTAATCTTTACTGCGCCTCTTTTTAAATCTTGTGTGGAATGAGGAAATAGAAAACTTTAAATGGGTTTATTTTTCATGACCAATTTTCCTTTTATATACCGAGTGAAAGTTGTTAAGTCACTTTTCTATCTCTATAGGAACTTGCGCAATTAAAGCTCTTGAAGTTTTATAGATTTAATAAGATATAAACGTGCAACTTTCTTTACTCAAGTAAGTCACGATTACCGAGGTATTTATTCCATTTAGGACGCTTACGACTCAAAATTTGATCCAGTTATTTGAAATTCTTCTAGAACACTAGAAATTTCGAATTGTTGTCATAAATAATGATTCGCAGCGGAGTTGATAGATAACAGTATCGCTTTAAATTAACTGAATTTTGCAATTTCGTTACAGCGCGATTGCCTTTTTATTGTATGGACATACAAATACAAAAACGTGTGTGTGTGCGTAATTCACACACGGCAGAAGTGAAACTTCAGAAAATTAGCCTCCGAGAATTTCGCTTTACTTTTTTGACGTGAAAATGACGTGATGTGTTAGTTAGGGACGGATAATTAAAAAAAACGAATGATAACAAAATCGGGGGGTACAGCTCAATGGTGTAGCTACATATCTATCATCCCCATCCAAATTTCAATTATGCCACTGGATAGCTAAAGAATCAAAGAATTTATTACGCCGAATAAAGACTGTAACACATCGCGCGCGGCGGATGGGGAGCCCCGCCAATTTGAAGGCCATTTTGCTGCGTATCGAGATTTTTGGTTCAATAGAATTTTCAAATCACAACGGTGCTAAAAAAGTTCCATTTCAAAAACAAGGTCTACATTATTTTAAGAAACTACCCACAAAGCATGTTTCGGCAAAATTTATATGAAAACGTAGAGTTGGTACATTTGGCGGCACTTTCTTTTTCGTATCATTGTCAGCATATTATTTACCCCTATGCTCGGCACAAGCCTTAACCAACACCGCATTTAAAACGAACCATGCGGGCCCAGTGCTGACCACTGCCGATGCAGCCGGGATGAGCCGGGCTTAGCTTGTTGTCTGAAGCACGAAGGAGCTCAATATAAGAAATCTTTTGGTCACTCACTGTCGAGCGGCCTTGTGAAAGTAACTTAACAATACAATCGCAGACCGAATTTGCTAACCTCTGCTCCTTGCCATCATGCTGGTATGCTTTGTTTTGCATAAAAACAGTAACACGATGCAATAAACAGAACAAAATCCAGCCGTCTGGTCTCCGGCAGAGTAGAATAGCTTATAGGTTGTCGTAAAAAGCGATACATCTCCCGTAGACCACAAAACGGGCAGCAGCGTTTATCATGGATTTTTACTGCGATAACCAACTGTGGAGATAGTGTTTCCAGTAGCCGATAGTCAAAAATAACATGAGACGTCTTATTTTTTATAGAAATATACTGCAAAACTCGCTGAATTTAACTTTATGTGAAAAGAACTCTAACCAAAACCAAATTCTACGGTTGTGCTGACTGATACTTAGCTCGGAGTTTCTTATTGAATTTATGATTACCTAAATGTGTACTTAATAAATATTTACTTAGATACCAATTATTGTTAGAACGAAGAAGTTGATAACATACTAACAATGTATGTAAATAAACTCCACAAAGTAAAATCACAGATTAAATTATTTTTATCTTCGAATAGAATTTCCTGTGGTTTTTTTATTAATGTAAACATTAATTCAAGTTAGTCAAGTAAAAGTAACATTTAGAGTCATTAGATATGGAGGTGACATGATAAGGTTAAAAAAAACGTTAAGTATTAAAAAAGTAACGTTTTGGCAACGTTGCCTGGAGATCATGGCACGCCCTCCCCCTCTCCCATTTTTGGACTCCACTGTTCCTTCCTTCCTTCCAAGGAAGCTCCTTGCAACAGTGAACATCTTTCGTCTGAGGTAAATACAATGTCCTAATATATGACATCTCATTCCTGTTCTGTACATTAATGCATGCTGAAGTGTTATCGTAGTTTTTAGCCCATGACCTAATGAGAACAATTTGCAAACTAAAAACAAGCGTGATAAGAGACGTAATGTTCCAACAGAAATCGCACGCGAGAAACAACTATAAAAGTTTGTTTCTAAAACATTTTAAAGTCACCGGTGTTTAAAAGAAATAACGTCTATAAAGTTTCCCGCCTTTTATTTTCTTTTTTTCTCGACATGTCATTTGGATTTAGTTTTCACTATGATAATACAATGCAAGAAGAAAGTGTAGGTATGTATATTATATAGGTAGTCATTATGTTCCTAGGTTTTAGTAGTAATTTATATTATTATTTCCTGATAAGGACTATAAAGGAGAGATAATTCTGTGTAACTATTTGTAGACAAACCTTAACCTCAAGACACAATGTCAATTTTGTTAAAATGTAGTGTAGAGATAGTAGAGGTCGACTTAAATTGCTCTAACATGATAAATATAAATTCTATATATGAATGTTAGATAAGTGTGAAACAGATACCCATGTGGTGCTGATTTTTTACCCGATGGGGGTGTAATTTACAGTTTTATTTACACTTATAATCCACTTTATGGTAAATAAAGTGTTAATAAATCTAACGCTATTAACCTATTCGTTTACTAGAAACGATTTTATGACGAGGTACTTATTCATAACGGGACTGATTAAAGGAGTCACATAATAATTTCGAAATTCGTTAAGCACAGTTTCATTGATTAATTTAAAAATAGATAAAAAAAGAATTAATATAATATTTAGTTCTTACACTTCTGCGCACATTACACATTTGAATAAAAAACTTTTTTACGGATTTTGCACATAATTTATTTTATATTTAATCCTGACGTTTCGACTCTTACAGGATTCGCGATCACAGGATGACTTAGATAATGTAAAGGAGTCGAAACGTTAGGATTAAATATAAAATAATATATGCGCAAAATCCGTAACAAAGTGTTTTATTCAAAGGTTTATTACATGTTATAACATTTCAAAGCTGAATGGATATGAGAGAAATAATAATTAACTGTGTCAAAGCGGAGATACAGATTTGTGTTTTTATATGTTATCTATAATTACACATATAATATAATTAAACAATTAAATATTTTATCTTTCGATCGATGTCTATTTTGATTTCGTTTAATGTGTATTCCGAGACATAAGATAATAATAAAAATATTTTTATGATGAACTTGTCCTGATGTTCTAGTGTTGCCATCATTAAGAGAAAAAAAAATGTTGCAGGAAGTTGAAAATCAGCGTAAAACGTCGTCGTTCCAGCGTAACGTAGTGTATCCTTTGGCGATGTTACTGCTGCTCGCGCTGACTACAATTACGGTGCTGATGGTTTTGCAGAACACATTGGAGCTACTGATTGGGATTAAGGCGCTTCCACTAAGTACACGGGTAATGATTTTTTTATTAGTACATATAACATAATGACAATTGATGAAGAAACGAGATTCGTGCGGCAATAGAGGATTTTTGTAGTAATGAGTTCTAAAACTTTTTTATTCTTGAACTTTAAACTTCATACACTAGCAAGGTTCTTATCAACATAAGATATCAATATTGCCTTTTATATACTGGTAGTTTTATTGTCTCATCATTTAATGTTAAAAAATTTAAATGACTGGCAATCGATAACATCTCTGAATGTAAAGAAGCGCCTTAAACATAAAGTCTGTCATCCAAACACTAAGTAGGCTACATCATTCGCAAGAAAGTTTTTCGGCTTCATAGGTAGTAATTTGTATAACAAAATAAATAAAGAAATCAATATCTATCCAAGAAATAAATATGATTGCAAAAAAAATACAATCTCTTGATTAAAATCATTAGACTATATTGCAACTTAAGATTTGTTAACAGTTATTTCGTAAATTTACATTAAACACAACATATTCACACAAGCACACACACATGCACGTACATACACACACACAAACAAACACACACACGCGCGCGCGCACACACACACACACGCACACACACACACACTAGATTAAGATAGATCTTGAGTTGTTTATCTTTTGTTTTTAAAATTGTTAATTGGAAATCGACGGTTCGGATGTGGAGAGACTGGTGATCTGTCATACAGGTTCTCCTAGTACGGACGCCAGTCTCTCGCATAGACGAATTTTTTAGATGAATTATTATTACTTTTATTTTATTTTTATTCATTTTTATGTATTATTTTTCATGTATTCTGTGTACTTGTATGTTTATTTTTTATTTTTTTGTGCGTCTCACCATCACTCACTCTGTCCATCTTAGAATGACGCAGATTCATATGCTGAGGCAGAGTCCGAATTGACCTCGCTGTATGTTATGTTAGTGTTTAAATAAATCTACTCTTTGTGTTTAATGTCATATTTTTTTTAATATAATGTGCTATATTGTGTTATTTATGAAGCCAATAAAGGTGTTTGTTTCTTTCTTTCATTACTCTTTGTGTGCGTAGCAATTCACGCTGGGCATCGCGTCACTGTCGAAGCTCGGCTGGGCGGGCGCGACTCTGGAGGCGTTCCTCATCCTGTACTTGCACGCGGCGTCTCTCACCGGACTGAGCACGCCACTGCGTGCGCTTCACGTTTTGCCACGCACTCGCCGAACGCCACTCGCGCGAATCATAGCCACTTGCGCGCTGCTGCTTGCGCATTCTACCGCGCAGCCGCTGCTCGTCAAGATACTAGGTACGTCCGCGGTACGGGATGCGGGGTACTAGCTCACAGTTCTAATCTAATCTCATCGCCTCAGCTGTCCGCTCTAATGTCTACTAAAAAGTATTTATTTACAGGTATCACCAACTTCGATCTCCTCGGAGAGTTCGGTCGCATCGAGTGGCTCGGGAACTTTAAACTCGTGCTGCTCTACAATGCAATTTTTGCGGCCACTGTTACCCTCTGTCTTGTCAGCAAGTTCACTGCCAGCGTTCGTCGTGAGCTATACAACAGGTTGGTGGAAAACGTCAACACGGTCGCGCACTGTGTGTCTTTCCTCAACAACTGACTCGTACCGATCAACTGTCACCAAACATTAACTAACGAAAATCTACTTTAATGCTTTACATCAAAGCTCATTTGTAAACATGCGGTGGTGTGTCCTTATTCTAACCTAATCTTTGATTTACGCACGAGAAAAAAAGTTGCGCGCTTGATAAAAGTTTATTTAAGTTTTCAACCTTTTCATGTTGATTTGGAAAGGTTCCCAAAAATGAAATGCAACTGAAATTCATTTTAACTGGCATTGTGACAGTTGATCATTAAATTAATGACATTTCGATAATATGAAAATGTGATAGTAAGTAGCCATTTAGTACTTATATTTACTTGTGCTTATAGGAGTAAATATGTAATTGAACTAATGAATTAATACTGTATGGAACGCAAATGGATTTTGAATAAAATCGTGCTATTGCTCCTGTGCATATTTATAATGAACTTATATATATGTCGGCTATAATTTAAAGGCCTAGGCTATTTCTTTATTATGATCTGACCAACACAATTTAAGCTTAATTCAATGTTTTGTGTAGATATTGAAATAAACTTTAGAGCTAATAAAAGTGACCGAACATTGTTACAAACGGAAGTATTGTAAAAATAAAAACCTTAAAAAAATGTATAATAGTTAATAATGATAAGAAAGTGACATTAAATACCATAATGCTATTATTTTAATGGTACATTATCTGCATTTATTTTTGTAATTGATGTGTCATAACGATGATGTTTTCCTATTTTATTTAATAATCCTATTAATTTGAAGTTATTGAGGAAAGACTTAGTGTAAAATTTAAATTGTTTTATTGCAAATGAGACTGAATTTGTTAATATTATAGTTAGTGTATTCCCCAATAATTTATTATGATGAGATTGGTTATTTAAATTCAAGGGTAATCAATACCGATCAATATGATATTTGCCATGACATTATAAATTATAAGTCGAAACATATTCTTTGTTTGTGGTAAACTATTTTTAGTTTAAGTTAGATATTTATATTGTGGCCTTTACAAATATTTAGGTTTCGTTTAATTCTTCTAAATTGTAATGTAACTAAATACAAAAGACACTTACAAGACTGCTTTAATTTAATTATTTTGAGCACAATAAGGTTTGCTTGTGTGTTTCTTCATTTGTACTATGTGACATCGTAGTTTGATCTGCAATGACTTTGTAGATGTTATGTGTGATAACTTTGTGTGAGGCTCTTTGATTTTATTTCTAGTCGCAGTGGATTTCAAGGTTTATTGCAGATTAAATATTGCATATGATTTGAAAGCTTTCATTAAAATACATAAATTCTTTCGCTCACATTACTAACGCACACATTGCATTGTTATTTGTGCAGTTAAGAAAGGATTATTTGTAATTGGGAATGAGAAATAAGGGTGGTGCTACCGACTATATTCACATGATAAAAATATAAAATAAGAAATGTTCTAAGTAGACTAGAATACGTTAAATGTAGGGTGTCATGTTATTGAGCATAAAATGTATTTGAAGTGTGTGTTTTTATACATTTTGTATTACATATCTTGTATGAAATGTTGAGATTGCATTTGAACGAATACATATGAAAAATTTATCGTTTTTTTCATTTGAACCCCCACTTGTGTTTAAATCTTACAGGTCAATTATTTTTGGACTTCAAATATGAATATATCCAGTTTGAGTCTTGACTACTTATTTTAGTTTTAGACACACTTGAACTTGCTTCATTTATTCATTTTGCTTTGCTTCAATACTATTCAGTATCGGTTCACGGTTTCCATTTCATAAAATTATCTAGTTTAACACAACACTAATAAAATTTCAAAGATGATTCAATCATGCTTTCATACTAATTCTTATTTCATAATTATTATTAAGAAAAAAATTTGTTTAATATTTCAACCTATTTAAATGATCTGAGACCTGAACTCAAGGGAATGATTATTAAAAGGTTTTAGTGGCAAATTTAATAGCAAGTTGGGGAAGCTGCGAGCGGCTCTATAGTTTTTATGCATTTTCTTATGAATACGAGTCTGCGCGCACGGGTGACTATTGTCACTGTGAAAAATATATGTAAAGTCACCAAGTAGTCACTAAAGTAGTCGCGAAACCACAAAATCATTTTTTGAGATATGAGTGAAAAACGCGGGAATATTTAAAATTGTGGTTTTTACTAGAACCATTTAAAAACCCGCAAGTTATTAAAATATGATTCGTATATAAATCGAAAGAGATTTATTCACATATGCTGGCAGTTAAAACTCAAAATCGTCCCCTTGAGAATTAGATAATGTAATGAAGAGATGAGAATTAGCTCAAACACGTTACACATGGCAAAAATTGCTCTGTGCAAAAACGTTTCCTAATCCCACGTAGGCATCGCGTTTAATTACGCAGTGTGCATAGGCCCTAAGCTTCTCGTTAGTTGGCTAGGGAATTGGTGTGAGTGTAAGAAATATTTCTTTATTATTATTAATTAAATCAGTACCTATATAAACACTCATGATTAGAATGCTTATGCTTAAAATCACTTAAACATATGCCTTCGTAAGGATTCTAACCTGAACCTTTTTGGGAATAGGCAGTATAACTGCTTGATAATACAGCTATCGAGATAAAAAAGTCAAAAGTGGTTCTCTGGGTACACCAACGGTCCTGAGCATCTCCCGGAACGCGAGGAAGCCGAAGGGTTAGCCTGCCGGGGTCCAGGGTGGCGATTACCGCACGGCGGCGGACTAGTGTATAAAAAGAACAGAAAAAAAATTACACCTATGGTAAAACACAAGCAGACATAGAATAAGTGGCTATTTGACTCAAAAATGGAGCATCACTTTGAAATGGTTCATTTTTTGTGTGATGAATGTGAATATTTGTTCCTAAGCCATGGGTATTTATATATATATTTCTATAAATATATCATATCTGCATGTACTAGGCTAATTATTTTCTCTACAGTGTCTCCAACCATAGGAACGCCTGTGCCTGTGCATTGAGGACATTAATAGGCTGATAATGACATTAAATAAGTACATCAAGAACTGTCATGGGCCACATTTATTTTACTGCTTTTTATATCTGTCTATTTTTTTACGCAGATTCAAGTGGATAACTGACATATTGACATTGCCAGAAGAAAAGCCCTCTACAAATATTAATGATGCGACTCACAGACTGTCAGTGAGTCAATCAATACATGTACCAAAAGAAGATAATTTCGAACATGAGAAGTCAACGTGAAAATACATAATATTGTGTGTAGCAGGTTTGGAAAAGGTACATAAATGATAGATCAGAATAAGCATTTTTGAGTTTGTACACAAAAAGACTCATCTGTGATGCTTATGTAATAGTAATTATTAAGTTTATATTGTGTAGTAAATAAATATATAAGCAAAACAATTTTTTATAGTAATATATACTCAATATTAAATTGAAACAGAGCAAACTGACATCTCTACCTGAACTAGGCAGGAGACTACAATTTGATTTAAAATTATTTAAAAGCAAAGCAATGTATCAAATATTGTGTATAAGGATTAAATGTATGATTTTTTATCAATAAAATTATGTTGTGATTATATAAACTCATTTTTAATAAATGGTGAGGCTTATTGTTCACTGGTTTTATTTGTTTCATTTAAAGTGGTAACAGTCATGTAATGTTTTCCGCATCTTCTACCTTCTGCTTTTATTATAAGTCTCCTTGCATTATTTCTTACAACTTCCAAGCTTTCATTACTGTTGAGCCCTAATATGAAACCCATATTGATGATGTCATGCACACTTCTAGCATGCAAATGGTTGTCTGCTGCACTTGTTACAACAATATTCTTTGATTTTCCAACACTGTGATATATGTGAGCTGTGCTTATTACATTTTTTCTTGAAGAGGAGTCTCTTATTGCAGGTGCATACATAAGTTCAAAGAATATTCCACGTTCTATAGCTTGTCTATACAACTTTCGGCTGACTTTAAACGGTATTCTAGTTTCAGGCTGAAATGTTATCATATCTATGTCCATTGAGCCACAGGCGTACTGAAATGCTTGCAAGGATTTTGGAATAACTGCTATGATATCGAATTTTTTAATATTCTCAGACTGATTCAACTTATGAGCCACACTGGAGTCAGAAAATTCTATTGTTACTCTTTGTAATATGTTAAGTTTTAAGCTATCTTTAATTTCTCTGGTAATTTCCATTGGGTCTGGTATAAAATCTTTTTTGTCTTTGACTTCACCTTTCTTTTTCTTTTTCTTAGGCTCTTCACTGACTTCCTCTACGTGTGTATTAATAGCTATAGTATTAAACCCAAGTTTCTGAATTATTTCAAGTTTTTTAAGGTCAAAGTTTTTATTTATAGATAAATCACAAAATCCCCAGTTTCGACAAGCCATGTTGATGCTTTAATGTAGAAAACCTGCGACTTGGATATCTACTTTTAGAGGTTATAGTATTATACACAGAACTTCAGATGAAAACTATTATTTTGTAAATAAACATTCGAAGCTGGTTAATATTATTAAATAATAAAAGTTGGTTGCATACTTTTAATCTTCTGCGATATTAGAAATTAGTATAGAAAGGTTAGAAAGCCCTACGGTACTCAACAAGTTTTTTTTTTTATTTATAAGGGGTTTTGGCTTGGGTACTCAACAAGTAAACATATTAACCATAGATATTAATTAAATGTCACTTTGACATTTTAGATCTCGTTCAGTAATTTATCAAGTTTATCAATTGGTATATTTACGACTCGATCAACTGATCAATTAAAACTAGAATAATTTTAAAATTCTATGGTATATACGATCATACTCTATTGTTAAAATGAAAACTCTAGTATGACGATTTTAATACGATGTTTGTTATTGACTTACAAGCTAGCGATGAGATTTAATCAACTTAGTTATACAGTTACACAAACTTTAATATGAAATATGTTTGATAACATAGCTTAGCAGTTGATAATAATTATACAATATGTTTTGTCATTGCGCCATAAAGGAAAAGTCGATGCAGCACCCGACTTCGATTTTTCTAAAATACATGAATTGCGTCAACCACAGCACGAGGCAGCGCCTCAGACTTAGTTCGTCGTGAACAGTGTGCTGAGTGTCTAATTTTTTTATTAAATACAACCCAGATATATTTTGATTTGTGCTTGTGAAAATATGAAGACGGTCTATTTAAAAGCTGATAGCGCAAATTTGCCTAAAGCATATGAATTCATGATGCGTTTTTTGTGATGCAACGTAACAGCCAGCAAACGTCACGTCATCAGCTGTTATCGAGCGAAATATTTTTTCCTAACTAATAGATTTTGACGTGACAACGTCTTATAAATTGGTTTGCCGGGTGACACTTCAAGAAACTGCGTTACGCTCCGCTCACGTTATGCGCTTACAATGAGAGCGAGTGAGAGGCACGCGTCCCTTCCACTCGGGCATGGTTAGCCCGCCTAAGAGCGAGAGAGACAGACATAAAAAGTGGAAGGGACGCGTGCCTATAAATTAATGTTTTAAATATAATTCTTTGTATAAATAAATGTTTTAAATTGTTACTATTATTTCATCCTTCTTCCTACTATACGAATGAATATTCACATTAAAATTATTTTACCACTCAAAGTCGTTGTCACGTAAAACTTTCGCCCGTATACCGACTTTTTTTTTGGGAAGAAAATAACTGTAACAAATATAAAATAAACCAATGCAATCATGTCAATATTTTTCCAAAAACTGTCAAATAGCCAATTGTTGTAATTATTACAACAGCGAGAAAGTAAATAGTGTTGATTAAATACGCTAAGGCGGTAACAACGGCTTAGCGGTGGCATCTAGTTCTCGAACCTCTTGGTTCGAATCCAGCCAGAGACGATTATCCATTAAACCTACTTAACTCAGCTACATAACCATTAAGGTTCACTTGGGCTATGGATGACTTTTTGCACTGTATCTTTCCTTACACACTCAGAGTAAACAGGACTGGAGTAGCCATTAGTCAATTTCTCGTACATATTTTTCTGCCATTTTTTGCGGGGGGTGAGGTTACTACTACATTCAATGCCAGCACACAGGAACAAAAACTCTTTGCGTGTTTACAAACGCACACATGCATAATACGACAAACATATTTAAAATACACGCACACGTGCTTAAAATAGTGTGTTAACGTTCTATTCAAACACACGAATGTCATTGTGTGAGAAGTAACATGACATAGCACGAGAATATCGATATCGATAAATCAGTTATGTTCAATGAATGAATGTATTAACTTTTCGTTAGGTTTCCTACATTATGTATTAAATAATAAATTAAATTAATGATGATATTACACGCTACAACAGTCAGTTTCGAAGGCTATATCCATAAAATACAAATTGAAACTCAATAGTTTATTGCATTTAAGAGATATTTACAATAGGTGTTATTATATATATAGAATTTACTGTGGACCCTTTCGCGTATAACCATAATGGAAAAGAGGAACTCTGAAACATTATTTTTAACAAAGCGTATATAGTTATAATTCTCAGATTTTTACTTTGACCGATTGATTATTTGTATTTTTTTGCGATTTGCTTACATCACTTTTTGCAGGTATTTCCTTTTCAACTTATTCTTTAACCTTAAATTAATACATTTAAATGTAATAAACTAAAACTGTTAATATCTATTTGAAACATAACTAGTTATATAATAAACTAAGAGGATCATTCAAGAATAACGCTGGCACAGCATGGGCAACTAATCTTCTTCTATTGTTAGATAATTTTTGAAACTGAGACAAAAATGTATGGAACATATAGTACTTGTTCTTGAAGATGCCCAAGATGCCCTTTTACCTATTACAAGCATGAATCCATTTTTTTCGTATGCTGTATTCTTTAGGAAAACTGAATATGAAAAATTAGATTTTCCGGGCATGTCAAAGCTTACAGTATAAATACCAACAATTAGTATGCCGCCTAGGGGCAGAGTATATTTGCATGAACTACACATACCGATCATTTCTAATTTTAATACTGCAATACTATTTCCAATAGCTTTCATTTATGTACAAAGGACTTTTGGCACCACATACCTTACTCCTAGTATCTTGAAGTATTGCAGTTGGACAAGCCGGTTTTTAAAAGGAGCTATAAATGCTACAATATTAATAAAAAACTTAACTTAAATGTTGACGATGACATTTAGCTATTACCATACTAAAATGTCATCAAAATCAGTCGCGTAGTTTTTGCGTGATGCGTGCTCAAACATACATACAGACAGACAAAATGTTCAAAAATTAGTGATTTCACTTCCTCTACTCTCATTACTAGCCATTTGGTTTAAGGTGGACTTGACCTGTTTTATTCTATATCTTGACAGTTTTATTCTCGTATGTATAATATCGCAGGTAAATAGTATAATTCCACACTTTACATACGGCGTCATCAGTTTAAAATCACATACCTCATTCTAATATGAAATCATCATTAATACCTGGTAATAATTACCGAAACAAACTGTAATTTATCTAAGCTGTATTTTATTATCGTTAAGAAAAAGAACTAAGAATAGAGTATCTGTTTTTTAAACTGATGACGCCGAATGTAAACTGCGGAATTATACAATTTCCCTGCGACATATAGATTTAAATTAAAAATACATATTTTCAATTTAAGTATGTTACTTGCATTCATACATTCATTCATTACTCACTCGTAAAATCACAATATCGATGAAGTTGACATCACTATTGTGCAAATAAATATTGTACAAATTAATAAGGGTTGCTGATTACAAAATAAAAACAATTTGTCCTGTGGCTCGAAAAAAAATTTTGATTTCTCGGAAATGATCTGGTGTGGCGATGTTACCCTTTTAACCGTGCTTTTTTAAGAAGTCAGGGACACTGTAAGTATATACAGCATTAGTACTCTTAATGTTTATGAGCGCCGCCCAGCATGAATAAAAGGGCAAATAGTTTGGTTATTATTTTAATTTATTATTTTATTTATTATTTTATATTACCATGTTGTGTGGCAAAGAATAGGCTTCAAGCAGCCGCAAAAGTGTAGGTATGTACTTAATAATAAACTAAAAATAAACACGCAACATACATTGTTAAAACGATATTATAATTGGTAATTAATTAATACAAAATTACAGTTATTTATTACCAACAAACTTTTTCTAATTTTTGTCTTAATTAATTGAAATGCGATAATGGTCAACCCTAGGTAGTCTCGTGGGGAGTGCGGCCGTGACGTCATCAAACGAACTTTGAGCGCGAAATTTGAAATTGTAGTCTGCTAAAACATGAAATTATGAATTAAATAATAATCAAATCCTAAAAATTATACTTACAAATGAAAGGTGACGCCGTCTTTTTGCATACTAGATATTTTCGAATTTTTTTTACAGTAGAAAACAGCACAGGCAGGCGTTTTCGTGGGAGCTCTGCACGGTAAGACGTTCTGATTAATATGATTTCAAAATGGCCGCTCAACTAGTTTTATATAACGCACAGGATTCCGATGCTTGTGCGTTTGGCAGAGGGGTAATGTTAGGCAAAGGCTACTCCAGTCCTGTTTACTCTGAGCTTACACATAATAAAGAAATAGTGTGAATACTTTTTCGAGTACTGTCAGTGGTCAGTGGTATCTTCACAATGACATTAAAACTATTAATGTTATAGAACTAAAGAACAATATTATAATCAAAGATCGCAGCTTTATACTAGAAAAGAGAATACCAAAAATATCTACAATTAGAAAATAATTATCACAAAATGGGCTTCCGAATAATAATAGCTGGAAAGTCTCAGTGCGAAATATTTGCTCAAATATGTTTGGTTGCTGATCATTTGGCTCAAAATCTTCCTAATTTTTGCTACGAAAGTATTCAAAAATCTTTGGTTGAATGGAAGGTAACAACAGGTGGCAAACTAAATATAAATATATCAAACATTTCATTATTAATTTACTTTCTGTAATTCCCTTTTTCAGCCGTGGTTGCTTAAAATAAACCAAAAGAATAAATGGCACCATTTGGAGTCCCCGATAATTTGGAAGGAATTACTAATGAAGGGTAGCAAACCTTACTATATAGGTGGAGCTTCTGAGTTTTTAGATTATTGTCATTCTTATTACCAATTCGAATCTTTTCTGTCGTTGGAAAAGTTCAAAGGCTTGACAGAAAATTTTTCACAGTATCAAAATAAAGTAAAAATTGAGAATGAGACGATAGAAGAAATAGAAAAGTCGACTGTAATATTTGAAGAGCCATCAAAAAATAATTTTACTGTTTGTATATCTGGAACTGGTCTTCCTCTAGCAATGCACTTAATATCTGGTTTACTGGAAATGGGAGTAGGAGAAAAAAGTATTTCAAAATTGTATATTTATGACGATGAGTGCTCGGAATTATTTATGGATTTTATTGAGCGTGAATGCAATTACATTCTATCGAATAATCCAGGAAAGGTCGTGAAAGTTGTGAATAAATTAGGAACTGCTCTTACCCACACAGATTTACTTATAGTTCTTAACCATGTACCATTTAAGTGAGTATATTTCATAAAACATAAGCAAGAGAAAAGACGTATTAGAATTAACGCATCAGTAATCTATTTGGTAGGGTTTGTGAAGAAGCTGTTTGTTTTCAGTGTCGAGTGTGGCATAGGAGATTGGCTTTATGCGAATAATAAAATGATGACTAAATTAGCAATGTTCATTAATGCTTCAGCATTTCGCAAGATGTATATACTTTTTCCTAATTTGGGACCAGCATGTTATAATGCTTCTATACTGATGAATTTAGTGACAAACATTCCTAGGCGCAATATTGTCGTTGCCACTTCGGACCTTGGGCTGGATATCTCCGCCTTGGCTGCAGAAATTGCTGAAGTGCCTATGAGAAATATGTTTTGCTCCCCAGTTTGGGGTTTTGTTGGAGTTAATCATTTAGTAGATATCAGAACTACCATTCATAAATACAATTCCTTTGAACCTTACAATAGATACACCAAAGTAAAAAATTCTTCTTTGACGATTGGAAGTCTCACTTCAGAAATGAGAACCATGGAATACTTAATGTATTTTGATGAAAATTTATGGACAAGGGTTGCTGATTTCGAGGTAAGTTTTATTCGTAGCCTATATATATAATAGTATTTTTAAAGATTCAGAAAAAGAGAGTAGTCCACCCTCTAGTTTAGTCATATAGATGCTACAATAACTAAACAAGGGGAATGATCTACTCATTAGTCATCAAGCAGAAAACATTTAACTCATGGTTGACATTTTTCAGAGTAAAATTACCAAAGGAAAATTAAGTTTGAACAAAGCTACGGCTGCATTAAATGTGGTGGAGATGTGGCTTTTGGACCCAAATCCGAATAATATTATAAATCTTGGAATTCGATGTGATGGTAATTTATTAATTTTGACTGTACTCCCAGAATTTCTCGCAAAAAAACTCCATAAATATCCACTATTTCCTTTGAATAGAAAATTACAATTAAGTACAAATTAGAATCAAAAAGATGTCATTATAATAATATAAGTACCCCTTGTCTAACATTTTTCCTTTTATTAAGGATAATACACGGCTACATAACTTTTTTTACATGGAAAGCTATCATTGGATAGAAAATCTTTATAACTATGAATTAATATACCTATATTTACATGAAATTATGTCATGACTAAACAATTTTAATAATCAATTTATTTTTCGCCTGAATCTTGAGACGGGTTAAAATTTTTTGGTAAAATTTCTTTCTATATAAAAATCTAGTCGTTAAATGCTTGAATAAAAAAAAAAATGTTTTGATACTGCCGTGGTATATTGTGTTATTAATAGTATAGAAGCTATTTTTTTTACCACGTTTTTCTTATCTCACTTTTCTTATTTGTTTGTCTGTCCGGGCAAAATCTTGCAACTTAAATTTGAGGCACTTTCCGATAAGCTAGAAAGCTGAAACTTTAAGGATAGTTCAGAACCCGATGACAATGCACTCTAAAGCAACTTTCAACTTTCCAGATGCACTTTCAGGTCCACTTTCGGCAACTTTCACTTTTGTATGGGGCTTATCCGATTGTTGCGTAACACATGGTTACTTCGTTGAGTTAATAATTAAAAAGAATAAAATAATTATACTAGATTTAAAAAATCTAAAAATCCCACGTTTTTCAATGTCCTAAAAAGAATAAAATAACCCTGCGGGGCAAAGCGAGGGGCCACTCAAAACGTGGGGGCGCATCTTTACAATAATCGGCATCAATGCATGTCATTCATCTCTTTAAAATCTCCTCTTAGTAATATGCGCCCCCACGTTTTGAGTGGCCCCTCGCTTTGCCCCGCAGGGTTATTTTATTCTTTTTAGGACATTGAAAAACGTGGGATTTTTAGATTTTTTAAATCTAGTATTTTCTATTCGCAAAATCAAACGCCAAACCAAATCGATTTCGCAGGATATTTTTTGAATGCACATAATTTTCAATCTAGGATTGGTATATTAATTGGATATTTTTGTACAGGTTCTTTTGGATTGACTTTTAAGGGTGCTTTTTCACAACCAGCACGATTAGTTAATAATGTATGGATGCCTGCAAGTGACTTTTTGATGCCAAGAGACGCTCAAATGAAGTTACCTTACATGGAAAAAATTGCAAATTTATGTATGGATTTGAAAAAGGGCGATCTACCTAGACTTATTCCATACTATCCTTGTTACTGTAAACCAAAGTATTATAAAAAAAAGGAAGTATGGTAGTAATTAATTGAACGATAAGTCATAGTCTGTATAACACGATAGCTCTAAAATAAATCAGAAATGTACTCAGCTATTCAATAATAAATTGTTAAAAGCTTTATCGATTCGAATCGATTCGTTTAAATCATATTGTGTATGTTTCTAAACGTTTAACGAGTATATGTTAACTTGTCATGTCAATCTGCATGGTACGGCACTAGTGTTGAACGGTAAGACGACGAGGCGAGTAGGGCATTTAGTGGCTCGGAGAGGAATGTTATGACGTGCAGTAACTCTTTGTTTCTTTGATATTCTACCTAGTTTTTCAATCCATGAACTGAATAATTAATAATGTGATAGATTAAACAAGCAATGTCGAACCGAGACCATATCGAGACATGAATTTTTCCAAAGTATGATCGTGCCAATAGGAGTTATTAGCATAGTTAGGTGTTTGTATTGGTTAAGTTGTGTGAATGTTGTGCCAATAATGAGATAGTGTAGTGTAGTGATGTGGTTGTGGGACATGTGGGGCGTGCTGTGGGCCCTGGAGGCCGTAGCGCAGTTGATGGTGGCAGTGGCGACCCCGTTAGAAGCTGCACCACCGATCCCACAAGGTGAGAGGAGAACCTTGTCAAACTGCCTGCCACCTACGCTGCTGTCTTGTCTTGCTACTGGTCATTGTATGAGATGCATGTTTTTAAAGTTCACTTATTACAAAATGTTATTCAACTTTACTCAGCTGTCAATTGTTTTGTTTGTTGGTTTATTGAATTGAATTAAAATTACTAATTTGCTTGTAGAGCTTTTATAATTTTATGCTTTTTGAAATAAACAAATTTAAGAAAAAATGTTTTTATTTTGTATTGTTGTTTAAAATGAAACGGCATTTTAAAATAACCAATGCAATTAATGCTAATTCAATCTATTTAAAGAAATACTATTTAGTTACTTTATCCATATTTTTTATGGAGGTTAATTAAAACAAGTCATCCTCTAAGCTTATATACAGTTTTATAATAATTCATTGCTTAATCAGAAAGTTTAATCATTATTTTTATCAAAGGAAAACTAAATGTTATAAAATAAAAATACTAAATATTTTGCAGCTATTGTGAAGTTAATCTCAAGGTAAATTAATTTTAGGTTCCAATAATTTATTCTGAAAATAAATCTATTTTATTAGTGTACATAAAGATCATTTAACTGCTTACTCACTTTAATATATGATACAAACTACTTAACATGCGTTAATAGTACTGGTTTGTTCATATTATTGTTAAATAGTTTGTTTACCTACTCATCCGCTCTGCAAATAGAACAAAAATAGATATTCAAATAATTTTCATAAACATCACTCCCCTTCCCTGTTAGTCATGATATATAGAAAAATATTAGCTCATTTTGGATTCAATTATGGGCTTATAATTTTGCCGCTGAAAGGAATCTTGTGCCATGCAATAAAGAACTATAGCTTAAGGTGCTCTTAGACTGAACAAAAATATAGTATGCAATATTATAATGTATGTAAAAAGTTCTTACATAAAGTGGTATTTGCATAAGCATTTGTTCCCGAGTCATGGTCATACTTACTTATCTATTGATTGGGACAAAATAATTCGTTAGAATTGTCCGATCTTATTTTTATTTAATAAGAAATTTAGTATTTTGTGACAGGTTAATGTGGAAATTTAACAAATGTTGTTTTGTATAATTGTTTATTCCTGAATAATCTAATATAATAATTTGAATATCAAAATTACATGTCACTGCTTAACAAAAAAAAACACCAATCCTTTTTATTTTGCATTTAGTTACTGTATGGAGCTAGCTTAGTATTGAGTTGCTTAAAGGATTTTCCACTGGGTCAAAACAAAAAGACTAGTAAGGTGTAGTGATTGTGCTGCGGGTTCCTTGTGGTGACTGCCACAGTTTACCCACAGAACCCCAGTGGAATAGAAGATGCATCCTATTTTGTATGGGTCTGGAAAGTAGTAACATATTTTCATAATTTCCAAATTGGAAATTAATTTTAGGCAAAAAATATAGATTTAATGTTACCACTGTGTTCTTTCCACCATAAATCGTAATCTGTTAACTGCCTGACCCCCCTAAAAGGACAACCACCTGGGTTGTCTTAATGTTACATGAAGAGTGACAATCACAATTTTCGAAATCGATTATATATAAAGGGTTTCCAAGCATTAGGTGGTTTTTGCAACCAAGCTATGACTATGGTGGAATCCGTTAATCCAAAGCCTTTATCGAATATTTTTAAGAATGTGTTAAGTTTATCAATCTATTTGGCAGTTAATATGACTATGAATCAACACAAATGTAGATTCAATAACTGTTGAATTGGTATTATTTGGCCTTGGCTGTGACACTTTTATAATCTATACATAAACAACACAGTAGAGGCTTCACTAAAACAGTGTATTTCAATTCTAATCCTGGAGTTAGCAAAACCAATCCAATGACGGGCACACAATTCATTTGTTCTCTATAAGTAGGTCAAAATCAGTAGGCTAAAATTATGCTCTTTGTGTATAACTAAGACTATGAGCAGCCAATTAGTTTATAAATTATGACCGTTTGTCGATTAGTGCCCCTAAGATGTATTTCTTTACTTAGTCTTCGTACTTTAGCTGTAGATATTAAGACCCATGACTTAGTAACATTAGCTTTAAGACAGCTGACTGCAAAGTGCCTTTGTTTTTCATCATCCTCTCCTTCATCTTTCTCAACTTAGGCAGTATGAGCTTATTTTGGTTCATGAGAATTTAGATGTAGGAAAAAGTGATGACTTCGGTTACATGTGTTGCATGAGGTGATTTGCTTGCAAAACCACCTCTTTGACGACATTCTACATTCTTCCTGACTCAATTACACAAATACCAGTCCAATTCAGCATATGTCCAATACTGAATAAAAAGATATGTATGGTTGTGGCCAACTAATTAGGGACTGTAATTCTATGTGAGTAAACCTTTTATTTGTCTGTATTACGAGTTTATCCGTAGAGCTTTGATGCTCATCTCATACACGCCGGCATATGGCAGCATGGTTTGTTCTAATATTTGTGGGTGTAGGTTGAATAGGGGTATAGTTGTAATATAGACTTGAAGAAATTATTTACTAGATTACTTAATTACTTACATATCGAACTATACTATACTTAGCTCCCAATAACTATTTATCAAAGATTTAAACAAGTCCTTATAAATTGTATACTGACTTCCCGATAACGGCTGGTATTTTGTAAGATTAATTTAGTTCTTAAGGCTTAACCTGGCATGGCTTCTTTAGTTATATCTTTGCTATGTGTACTTATTGATTTTTTTCCTTTTAATGTAGCATTAGAGTTTTTATTTCGTAATACTCATTTACAACGTATAAGCGTCTTCTTTGAAATATCTTAAGATATTATTTTCATTAGATGTGATAAATTACATAACATCGTTCGAAAAAGTAAGTTTTGAACATCTTGGTATTAAGATTCAAATGATTCTAGTCTTGTTTTAATAAAAGGCTCAGTATGTTTGGCTTTCGATTTCTTAAAATACAAAAAAAATATTAGGTCATCTAAAAATCAATGAATATTAACTGGAAATATTTTTGTTCTAGTGCTCAAGACCATATTCTCCTTTGCGTTTTGAAACGAATATTATTTTGAGTGCACTAAAATTTTTCGTTTAAGCTCTTTCGTGATTTTCTCTAAGAACCACAGCATGTGTTTCTTCAAGAAGAGTGTGAGAGATATCGCGTCCAATGTGTATTATGAAACAAGTGCCCATTGATTAGTTGGTTTCCAAAGTTCCGAGTCCGTGACCAAAACAGAACAAAACTAACAAAGTTTAAATTTGTTGTTACATAAACGTATTATCATTTACAGACCTTCAAATCGTTAGTGAATTAGTAAATATTGAATAAAGTTATATAGACTTTATAAAATCAATCGATAATATAAGCGAGAAATAACAAATGGCTTACGTCAAAGTTGCCCCTGAAACAGATGTTATCCTTCATAAACAGTGTTCATCCAAAAGATTAGCGCCGATCCGAAGATATCTCAAATAGGTCTACCGGGAGTACACGGCAGTCTAATGACGGCCGATCGCTTTATTTGGCCCGAAGGTTGGCCTCAAATCCCTACAAATTGCTCTTAGAGACGATAATCTGGCATCTTTCGAGGGCCAGAACGAATCGGGGTGCTATCTACTACTCGCATTGGTTACTCACGGAATGTTTTCGTTGCGACTTTGGTTTAATTTCGCATTACTTTACCATAACCTCTAAGATTAAGATATTTGTTCAAGGCTTTCGCCTTTCATTCGTCTAGTAAGCTTAAAAACTTCATCTAAAGAAATCCTCTGCAAAGTTTCCCCTCGCTAGTGGAAATCTTCAACTTCAAGTTTTTCTTCAAAGCGGCGGCGACTTGGAAAAAAAGTACGTGGTCACTACACGCGGCGGATCCCAGATCATTATAAACTACAAATATTTTTTAAATCTCAAAACTATTGGTTGAAACAACTATAATCTTCTTTAGCTATATAAGCCAAGGATAGGCTTTAAAGAAGTCCTTTAATAAAGTCAATTGCTCGGAAAGGTCCATAGCCTTGTAGGCCATTAAATTGTTTAAGCTTTCCAAACTAATTGCGATCAGATTTCTGAACATTATTGATAATCCAGCTTTACAGTCTAACTCTTTCAAATACCAGCATAATTTAGAATAAGAAAGTGGTGCAATGAAACCGTAGAACGATGTCACGGCGGAGTGCAATATCTTTCTACTTATAGTATCTTTCATTATATGGAACTCATACTTCAATCTCGTATCTATTATGGCGTGTCACGACATTGAAGCCGTGTGTTTCCGCGGTGCGAACCCACTAATGAATGTTACATAAGTGAGTCACACGTCCGACAGTTAGAGGAGAAAATCCGCGGGTTGTTCTTTATTAATTATTTTATGCAATATTATTTATCAGATGAAACAGATGTGAGAGGAAACATTGCTACTATTACTGTAAATTTAGTTATGTATTCGAATTATTTAAAATTGTTATTACTTAATAGTATGTCGCCACTTGCATTTTTTGTGTGTTTACCTGGGCCCAATTATTTTGTAAACTAGAGAATGTAATTTTTATAATTTCAATTTATCTGTAACAAATATTTAGGTAAATAGGTTCCTGTCTTAAATTCTGACTGCCACAACGTAATATACGAGTATATGCATGGCTGTTATGACCGGATAGTTACAGAAATTATTATTTCAAAGTTTAAGTTTCCTACAAAGATTGCAACGGATTTTTGTTGTTAATTAGGCCAATTAGTTAACACCGCTTAAATCACATAAAATAACTTTTTATTCAATACCACTAAAGCAATCAAACAATTATTATTTTTCTTTTCCCTACTTGAATCGCTAACTGCAGCAAGGCAATATGTCCATTTTTCAATTTTTTACAGGAGAGACAAAAAACTCTATAAAACCAAAATTTAAGTTCCCTGTCTGCAGTAAACTATTTAACTATTTAGTGGGACATGATTCCTTTCTACAGTATACGATGCGTCCCGCATATATCAGCTGTTATAGTGAAAAAAAAAACAATTTTTGCAGAAGTTGGACATGTTTCCTTTCTGCAGTTAGCGATTCACTTATTACACTTATGTTTAGCTTTACAGTGTAATAAGCTTTATTATAGCTTTATTGCAGATCAGGCTGTTAGCCTCAGCTCAGGCCCAATTCGAAGATGCTTCTATAATATTAACAGTTATTGCCTTTAAAAGACGTATGTGATGGGCATTAATTACAGCAAAATCTGTGTCCTAACTATTAGGATGGAACTTGTTACACAACGAAACAAAAGCTTTTTACAATCAATATCAAAAGGCCTTTTCACTCTGATGCATATCTAAATTATAACAACTCTATTTATACAGCATATAACCGACATTCTTTTAACATAGTTTTATTTTAATCCCACGTTACACGTAGCTGTTTTTAAATTATTTTTTTATTTAAGTGTAATTTCAGACAGTTGGTATCAGAGTTTGTTGAGTAATAAGTTGAGATGATAGTGAATAAGGATGAGAGCTGATTTATGAAGAACGGATACTAAATAATAATAATACTAAATACGGCCCCGTTCAAAAGAAAAATTAAGATGCTTCTGCAAACCTCTTGTTAACGTATAACGCCTTATTGGTATTCCGCATTCAACGTAACTAAATATAAAGGCGTTTTAGTCCAGGCGTAGGTATTTTTTGAAACCTCTGCGGGCTTAAGAGAACGTAAAAAGACACACTTAGCTGTTTCATAAACTGACATGGTCACTTAGTATGACGTTAGTATTCTTTAAAACGGGATAATTACCATGTTATTTATTCGGTATAATATCTGAGCCTCAAAAAAACAGTAATAATCTAGTTTTTTTTATTTAAAACTAATCATCATATCATGAAAAATGGAATGCTACCCAATACAATGTTTATTTTAATGTGAAAGGATAAAGAATCGACTTTTTGGTGCGCGAACGTCGATGGTTCACCTCAATTGCATAACAAGCGCGCGCCACGGCATCCGGATAACGGCACATCCGAATAGGGGTCTACACGCGCCTGCCACCACCACATCTAAACCAATCTTGATTACGACAACACTATGTCTGGTTATATAGTTATGTATTTGGGCAGCGCTGTAAGACGCATGCGGTTCTCATACTATTGTGTAAGTACTTACCACAACGCTCTTTTTAACCGACTCCAAAAAAGGAGGAGGTTCTCAATTCGGCTGTATTTTTTTTGAATATTTGTTACTTCATAACTTTGTCAATTATAAACCGATTTGGAAAAAACTTTTTTTATTTGAAAGAGTATACCTTCAGATTGGTCCCATTTTAGTATCATATCATAAAATTTAGTTCTTATATCATAGGTAACATGTAACGATTTCGGTGTTTATAACAAACTAAATAATAAATAAAAATTTCTTCAAAAATTAGTTGCAAAATAACGCACTAAAAAGCAAGAAATAAAAAAAAACCGACTCCAAATCAGCTAAATTACTCTATCTAGCAAATTATCATTATAAACCTACAGTATTCAAAGAATTTGAGTATTAATTAACTAACAACAAATATAACAAAATATTTGAGAAGAATACAATATATATATTTTTTGTAGATTATTGCTGGCACCGACTCCAAAAATAACTATTAGTATTAATGTAGTAAAAGCATAGAATAGACAAAAAAAAAATATTTTTAACTATTTGGTGGTGCTTGCAATTGTAGAGTAATTTTTGGAGTCGGTTTTTTTTAATAAGATAACAAGGAAACGATATCATTTCTTCTGGACGGCGGGCGCTGCGCTTACACATACATACCTTTATGACTATCGGTCGGCCCAGCGGCTAGTGAGCTTGACCGCGAAACTAGAGGTCGTGGGCTTCTCTTTATACTTATATGTTTATCATCATATTTAAAAACTTCCGCGATGTATAGGTATGTATGTCTAGTTTGTAATTTTTTGTACTTTAGTTTGGAATGAAATAAAATCGGTGTGAGTTATCTTTTTCCATTTTTATTTACTGAAAGGTAGTTTGGCTCAATGCCACCGATTTCTCAATGACACGCAAAGAAACCTCACGAAACTTCCTTATTTCATTTATCACGATGTGTTATATTTGTTGCTCTCGTTGTGTTTTGTATCTTAGACGATACGCGCACAACCAAAGCAAATCATTGTGTAATAAAAACAAATTTTTGTTATATCAGAATACTATGCACAATGGAATAAGATGTATGTTATTTATGTCATATCGTGCATTGTGATTTTATTTTATTGGAAATATAACGTAAACTACAGAAATTATATGTAGTTAAACTTTGAGCCAGAGAGAACTGTGACAATATCGTTATTATATTAAAACGATGCAGTACATGCAAAACTTGAAATGTTTTAGAAGGAACGTTTTTAAGTTAAAATTGAGTATTTTTTACACATCTAAAGGCTGTTATATTATATATACATTAGACCTTTGTGTAACCTTGAATAAAACCAATCGTAAGTTAACTTTTATTTAATTGTATGAAAATATATCTCCCTTAGTATGAGAAAAGGCAAGACATTTTCAGGTTGCTCGTGTTAGACGATACCACACTAATTAAATGCATTATTATTATATTGCATTAAGCCATACTTATTCAATATAAAAGTGCATTTTTGTATTATTCTTTTTCAAACTGCAACGGTTTGATGAGATTTTTTCACAGTATTTGATAAGGACCAGATGATGGTACGAGTATTAGGATTCCAGTTTTTTCTCGAAAAATCCCCTTTTTCATCGTCCTATGATGTTTTTTCGTCAATGGGACCTCAGAAAACTATTTCTTGTAATCTCATTACTTTAGTATACTTAATAATAATAATATTTCTTACATTCACACCAATAAGCCTAGCCCAAAGTAAGCACCGAAAGGCTTGTGTTATGGATACTAGGATAATGAATAAACATACAAATATGATACACAGATATATTATATTCATAGAAATATATATAAATACCCATGACTCTAGGCACAAATGCTCGTATTCATCACACAAACAACTCGAACTCAGGACCGCCAGTGCGAAAGGCAGGATCGTTACCGTTGCTCCAAACGGTCGCTAAAATAATAACCTCATTATCACTAGCCAATTGAAGTCTCTACTGCTGGGGAGCAGTCTTTCTTGTGGAAAGGAAAGACTTAGGTTCTATGAAATCGCCGTATTCCATTATAAGCACCACATAAAAACTATCTTTTGTGAGTAGTTTTATTTTCCGTGAATGACTTTAATGATTTTTAAAGTAGACAAAATCTTGTTTATCAAATGTCAATATATTATATATTTTATTAGAAAAAATAACACTGCCATCCTGTATTTGTTACTCATTGTTATATAAAATTTTAGTTTAACTTACATAAGTACAAATTGTATTCATTAATTTGAAGCGGCGATCGTAGAGTAGTGATACAATAAATTCGAAAACAAGTTGTTTCCTACCAAAACAATGGTGTCAGCTATTAATTATTCGATGATGTTAACTGCGATAAAGCCCGGGCTGTGTTCCTCTCAAATTGATACATAACTCGTGAAGTGCGGAAGGCGCAGAGCGCGATTCCTGTTTGTGCACATCCGAACTGGTTTGCGGAGGTGATATGCAGTTATTACGTGGTAATGAACTAGTACTTCAGTGGTCGCGATTGTTTATAACAGGTTTACAAGATACAACTAGTTTTAGAAATGAATTACATTTTAGCTCTTATTAGTTACAGTAGGTAGCCTTGAAGATGCTATTCATCATCATCATCATATCAGCCGTACGACGCCCACTGCTGGACATAGGCCTCCCCCAAGGATCTCCACAACGAGATATAATTAGGTCGATTCTCCTTAGGTATAATTTAAATACGGTGCTTATCTATAAAATTTCTGATTTGAATGGATATTATTATGAAAAATTTGCTTTTCTAACTAACATCTTTAAAATTAGCTAAAAGTGGGCATTGACGAACACTTTATTCGCGTCAGTCCAGACGTAAAACTATGGCGTCACTCCAAATGGTTTAAGGCGTACTCGATTTCCGCATTCACTGGCGTCACTCCGGCTCTTCAGTTTTCAATCGGCCGGGCTGTTAGGAAGTGTACTTACTACCTGTTTGTGTTGGATTGACGATCACACACCCACGATCAGTTTGGCGCGACGCGCCGAGTTGGATTTATGATAGTCTCGGAAATATGTGGCGCGTCGTCAGTTTAAACTCTGGAGTGATGATTCGACACTCACGTTCAAATTTTGGATGGAGGTCAGTTCTACTGATGCGAAAAACTGATCGTCAATTCGCAGCTAAGACTGATCTTATCCTTGGTTACGAAATTTTGCTGCCGAGCTAGGCATAGGTCTATATTACGCGGCTCACAGGGTGATTCCCCTTTGAACATGCTCAATGTATATTAAAGTCAAATGCAAATAAAAATTACTTTAAATCATTATATGTATAAGTTCTGTATTTTTTTTTTCACAAAAGCCTGTGCTGCGCGCTTGCGCTCGCGTGCGTGTGTGTGCACGTGCGCGAATAAATGCTTTCGTGTGCATATAAGCGAGTGCGTGTCTATGGTGTGTCTGCGTATTATAATAGTTGTGTTTTATAATAGCTGCGTATTATTTCCGATTTAAATTGTAATTATTAACCAAAAAAAGAAAGAATCAAAAGAGAAAGTTTTAGGTTTTATTAGAATTTTTTAAATTATAGGTTGGATTCGAAATTAATTACACGATTTAGCTAGTATTGCATTACAGGAGTTATACTAGTGTGGTGGAAAAATATTAACAATTTCATAGAGAAAGGCTGATTTAAAATTAATACCTATTAGGTAGTGTTCAGTTTCGGGATTAAAGTAATACTGTTAATTATAACATGATAGAGTTTCAATTAGAGTACATGTTTTGTTGGTAAACATAACTTCTTAATGATTAATTGTAAAGAGATACAGGCAGTTAAAAGAACGTATTTATTTAACAAACGATAGGTACAAACCTTGATAAAAGAGAGATTGTGTTTCCTCGTTTAGAACAGAAGTGAAGTCACGTAATTCTATTAGTGATTGATAGATATCCTTCTGCTTAACTTATTTTATTAAACTTGAATATTATTACCTCGTTGCTGTTTCCTATTTAAATTAATGAGTACTTTGCTTCATCTTTAAGCTCGTCGCGAGGCACTTAGGTAGACTTGATTGCAGGCTTCTTTTCATAGGGTGCTTTACATAGTAAGTATTTTTTTGTATTTATAGCTGAAGACTATGGGCTTTTTGAATCACTTGACTGTTTTTTACCCTTTGAGTATTATAAGTACAAAATGTCAAGTATTACAGGTATAAATAATTCAAGCGTTAAAGGCAAAAATCGAGTATTATAGGTACTAAGTATCTGGTTTGAACCTATAACGAGATCGGCAAACATTGCCGAATAATAATTATTATTATAATAATATTTCTTACATACACACTAATTAGCCTAGCTCAATGTAAGCACTGTAAGCCTTATGTTATGGATAGTAGGGTAACGGTTACACATATATACATGATCTATGTAAAAAATAATATATTTACAAATATAAATAAATATCCATGATTCAGATTAAAATGCTCGTATTCATTACACAATCATCTGCCCCTTTTCGGGACTTGAACCTAGGACCGTCGTCTGAGAACTTTGCCCGTAAGATATAAATATTTTAAATACACATAAGCTAAACATAGGTTAAATTTATAATGAATATATAATATTATAATATATAATATTATAATGAATTGAATCAGCAATTACTGTACTAAAATAAATTATATTTCAAAATTTTGTCAAGAGTTTCAAAGCGATAATATTTCTGCGGCAAAGTAATTGGACATATACGGCTGCCTTACGACTACGAAATCGTTATAGGACTTCATAATTTATTTCAAGCAAGAACATGTCTGCATTTCGTGTTTAGGATTAAATTAGAATTTCTGTTTACCTGCTTCCCGTTTCTTCGAAAAGTAATGAAGTGAAAGAACCAATCATGAATTTGTGATTAATGTCGTTGTAGATGCCCCGCATAAAGAAACGGTTCGTTTGATGTTGGCTGGCCTTTGTTCCTCCTAACGAGCTCAGTAAGACCCTGCCGTCCCCGTCTCCGCTAAACCAAGTGTTAAAGGCCATTGGTGGCACTGACGCTTATTTTGTTCAAAGAAATACGTCACGTTTTACATTTAGTTTTTAGGAATACTTGTCTTTTATCTTATTAAAAACTAACTGTTATATCCTTATTCGATTTATATGATTATATTTCGAATTTGAAAGAAGAAGACAAAACATTCTGTAATTAAAATATGTTTTGTAATCGATTTAGATTTTTTATGAATAATACTATAAACAAATATAGTTATATGTATTAAATTATTTCGATCTCAAGTTCTATCGGAAATACTGCTCATAGTTAATATGAGTAAAAGTGACGGAAAGGTAGTTTCCGATAACGGGAATAGTTTTAATAAACACATCTGAGATTAGTTGATTTTTTTGTAGTAAAAAATTCTTTAGATATAAAATCTAATCTCTCTATTGGTAAAATTTTGTAATACAGTTTTACGGAATTAAGCTACATATTTTTCTTTTACTAATGGATATGGACTTCCGCCAAGTATCGCCTGATTCTGTCAAATACTAATCTGTCTAATCAAATCTAAGAAATCAAAAGATTCAATAGTTCCATATTCTATATACCTATTTATTATTTGCATTATGTTGTGGCTTAATATTTGTAATTATTACCTAAGTATGCAAAGAATATTTTATTACCTAGTAACTATAAAATATTCTTTGCTACAATTAAAAAGGAGAAAAAATTAAATTAAAATTGTTGAAAGTAGAAATTACAATGCCTTAGGTATAACTTTAATTCGGGGCCTTTGTAAGTTTGAAGTAAAACAATAAGTTGTTTTACCGAGACGAAGAGAGACTAAATATATTTGGGGGTTGTTATTTCATAGTATCTATTATATTTGTTCCTTTAAATAATCTTTTCGTACTTAATTCAAATTACAGAAACAATAATAGTAAATTTAAATTAGATAGTATGTCTTAGGTGTAACATCGGTTCTCACATTAAATTCCACACAATCGTGATAATGCTACTCTGTGGGTAAGCAACATAATAAGATTACGACACTATTATCAAAGGTGATGTGAATGTTGCGCCAGAGTTTGTCGTCGGAGATTGTCTCGACCGGCCTCGAGATGGGCTGTATGTCGTGCTTAAGCGAACTCAAAGGCTCAACTTCGGACCAAAACAAAAAATTCTCACAAAATAATCACCAACTCTGCTTTAACTAGGGAATGAATAGATAATTGAGAATTTACTTGCTGAAAATTTACAAGTAGGTACTACGACCATGTTTAATTTTTCAAAACAATGAAGTGACTGACTTAAAGTTTTCCCAAAATGCCAACAAATTATACTGTTATGTTATATTCATACTGTTATATTATGAAAGTATGCTAAAGATAATTTAAAAAAAATTCAATGTAAATAATGTTACATATTTAACAAAACCATCTCGAGAAGTGAGTCAAAAAAGGAATTAAAATAGGATTACTATGCGGAACAAATATGAATATACAAATACATAATTATGTCAATGATATTTGTCTTTTTTTTTTAATGGGTTCGCTCTTGACCCCAATCAAGCTCCAGCGCTAAGACAGGATTCACGATGGAACGAGCTAACCCAGAAGGTGCCTATTCGCCCAAGCTTTAAAAACAGACGGGTTATAAGTACTCGGAAACACAGACGCAGAGAGGGATTTCCACTACTTTGCTGTGCCCATTATAAAAGAAATTGAGAAGCGCTTAGTGCGACTAGTAGGAATAGCAACCAAGAAAGTGTGGTAGCCCTCAGTGCTTCTAGATGTCCGATGGAAAAAGGGTAACGCGGCAGCTCCTGAGCATACTCTCCAAAATACAATCTGTAAAAGACTGACAGACAGGTAAGGTTGCGGCGGCGAGCTAAGATGTGAAGCTTGCTCTTTACAAATTTGCTGGCACTAATGAGCCAGCCTCCCAGCTCTGCGCTGAATCATGTCTAGTGCAGCAAGTTGGTATTTTGCTGAGCCGTCCCAGAGGTGGCTGCAATATTCCACGCAAGATCGGACTTGAGCTTTATAGAGAGTCAAAAGCTGTCCCGGCGGGAAATATTGCTTGACCTTATTTAGGTCGACCAGCTGTTTAGCTGCAGTTTGAGCCTTGGACTCGATGTTGGCGCCGAAGTTAAGGTCTGAAGATTATTCCATGCCGGGAAGCTCGAGGTTGTCGGTCACAGGTACAGATATACCTCGGAAAGTAGGAGTGAGGTTGAAGGAACTCCTTTTTGCCGTAAAAAGACACGCTTATCATTAGTTGAAAGCACCAAGTACATACATGAATATACATAAGGCCATAAAAAGAATCTTAAGGAGATTGAGTTGAGATCTGTATAGTAAACCGCCATCTTGCCAATTGCACTAGGTCAATTGCCGTAAAGGACATTTTGGTGAAAATGAGTTTTTTACACTGTTTAATCAGTATCTAATTAGTTTCTTAAAATTTGCTAAAAATATATTTTTACGGCCCTAATATACCGCAATGTGAACAATTTGTTGTGAAAGTGCAGATGTATATGCCATTTTATGAGAATGTAGTCACCTTTGGTATAATGTAAATGTTTACAGAAACTATTGGGCTTAAATCTTTTATATATATAATTCTTCTGTGAGTGTGTATGTCACTGAACTCCTCCTAAACGGCTGGACCGATTTGAATGAAATTTTTTGTGTGTGTTCAAGGGGATCTGAGAATGGTTTAGATTCACAAATCAGCCCGGCAGATGGCGCTGCAGACGGTATCTAGGTTATTTATCTATACTGCAAAAATAACAGGCAGGACAACGTCTGTCGGGTCCACTAGTAATATATAAACTTCAAATTGTCCTTAACGACGACTTACATTATTTAATCATACTTTAGTGGGTAAAGGCCATCATCGGTAGAAATTGTCTTATACATAACTATGTCCTTGATTAGGAAATCAAGTTCCAATTAATAAATTAGACAACTTCAATAAAGTCAATGATTACCATCTCTGAGGCTACTATCAATTGCATTCTGGAGAATTATTCAAATCCGTTCAAGGCCAAAAAAAAATAAAGTAAAATAAGCAGCAGCATGTACATATGGCCAAGCACAATTTAGCGCTAGTGTGATAGTTATTACGACCTTTGATTGCTTAGGTGTGAAATATTTAACAATAATATCATCGAAGAGTCTACTTACTTGAATTCGTCTATGATTTTTTTTTTAATATTGAGTAATCGCTTACTTTTACGAACAAAACTCTCTAAAAATTCAAGTGTATTGCTCTTAGCGAATACCTTTGGTTTATATTTGTAGCAGTTTAAATTATACTAGAAAAAAAAATTAAATAAAATCAATGATTACCCTCTCTGAGGCTACTATCAATTGCATTGTAGAGAATTATTCTAATCTATTTAAGGTTCCCTTTTGGGGATTGTATACGAAGGTGGCTATTAATCCGACGCCACTTCCTCCTTCTAACTCTTTCTTTTCTATGTTCGCTGTCACTCTATCTTTATACTTTCTTTTCCTTGCCTCGTTTTCGCTCTGGGACGAGAGGTATCCTTAGCCTCGACCCCCAGATGCGATAACTGCTAATAACAAAACCCTTCTCTGCAAATTTATATCAGCCTCAAACAGTTACTCTCTTAGCTTAACAAACAAGTAAAAAAAATCCGTTCAAGGTCAACATACTTGCAAACCTGGTTCTAAAGCAATAACTTAAGAAGCTGGGAGTACCGCGTACTGAGTTGTGTTTTTTAAATTAGCTGACCTTTAAGTAGCATCTCTAACATAACTGCTCGAGCTCTTTCACAAAACGTCCTTGAGTTAATACTATTGTGACGAGAACTCTTTCGATTTAAGACGAATAAGGAAAAGAATACACAAAAAAATACATATTTGAGACCAATTTTATAAGAAGTTAAATAAAGGTTTATTTAACTTTTCAGTGACTATTTTACGTTTACTTAAGTCAGTTAAAATTTACTTAAGTTAGTTTAATTCAATGTCAAATTGAATTTGTGTTTTATATAAAGTTTATTTACATTCTCTCCCTTATATTTAATTGCATTAATAGTTTCGAAAGGATCTCGTGTCACGATGATAATATCGATAGACATTTCGTTCAAAGTTTAATGAATCGCTTGTTATCATTGCCACGATGGGAGATTTTAGGATTTTAGGAGTCTGCATTGCACGTTTTAGCTGGAAAAAGGTTTACCATGGATACAGGTTTCTTTATCGATGATACATAAGGCCACCTAAAGTATAATTACCTTTTCGTAGTGATTTAATGAAACGAAAGCTTGAACTGGTAAGATAATTGAATCAAGGATGAATTAAAAGTTGTATGGTATATACCGAATATCCATCGACTTTACGCCAATGTAATTAATCAACAGTTGATTCCTAGTATCGTCTAAAAGCGCGGGACGACGACGCGCGAATTCGCTTAACTCCAATTTGTGTAAGAGTAATTTGTAAGTTATCTATTTTATTCAGATAAAGGTCGACATTCTATGAAGTGTCAAGAAATCTCGCGATTTGTCCATTCTTCTTCCGCTGTAGGTTATCTATTTCGGTTTAAAGATATTTATTCTCATAAAGAGATCATATTGTCACTTACATGAGAACATGTTAACAAAACTTATTTATTAACTCGCGGTCGCAAAAGCAAAGCGAAACATTATAGCGTATGAAACTATTCAAAAATAACGTTTAATAACAGAGAGACTCGCTTAACGCATTATTTTTTATTTAATTTATTCATTTTCAATTATATATTGAGTAAGTTTTTCCTTAAATACGTTAAACGAGTCTTCACTTTTAATACATGAGGGTATTTTATTATAAAATTGTGCTCCTTCAAACGTTAATTTAATTACGATAAACGTCCACATTCTATAAAGTGTCAAGAAATCTCGCGATTATTCCATTCCTCTTCCGCTCAATGTGAATATGGTCTTAAATTAAGTGCATATTCTACATCATTTTTGATTAATGGTTCGATGCCGTGGTGGTGCGGTGGTGCGGCTGGCGAGGCAATCGTTTTTTTCTTTGGGTAGACCATAGAATGGATTACCATTGCAATTGAGTTCCGCGGTTTTTGCTCAGTATACTCTATAATTTAAGTTTTTGTCTTTGAAATTGCTGTTTTTGTTGATTTAAAAATGTTTAAATAATGACGACCCTCTTAATGTTCTATTTTGATCATCTTATATATTGAAAGAAATTGTTTATTTTCTAGGCATTTTAAGGCACTATGGCGATTTACCTTTTCCGTTTGAGATGACATACTTACCACAATAAATGACAGTAGTAACTTTTTAATTGGCAGTATGCTAAGAAATACTATAGGTATTATGTTTATACAGCAGTATCTAGCATCAAATGCTGGACATTGCATGGTTTTACAATTCTGCCGATATTTATACCATTATGATTCACTATGCAATTTTAATTTTTTTCCAAAAAATTCCAAAAAATAATACAAACAAATATATCTTTTAAGAGCTTTATTAATATCAATTATATATTAAAACATTAAACAAATATTACACAACATCGCATATATTGTTCTTAATCCGATCCAATACAGAAAAGTTCGTTTCCTACGTTGATCCAGCCAGGGTCGAACCTAGGACCTCGGAGTGGCGTTACCACGAAAATCGGTGTGCAAGCCACTCAACTATGGAGGTTTTTAAGCTTTTAGTTATTAGCTAGTAAAACATTCTTATATTCAAAAACATTTTCATTATTATTAAAGTTCGAACTATAGCGACTTTAAAAGGTAAGTTCTTTAATGTCAAGAGGGTTATTTAACAGAAGCTATAAAAAAATATTCTAAAATAATAATTATGTGTGTCATATGCTTATTTAGAATACATCAACGTTACTTTGACATTAATTTTAACAATATGCGGCAGTACTTCTCGATAGCAAAATATGTTTACCAAAAAATAACTTTCTTCAATTGATTGGATTTCATAAAGACTAAAAACCAGCTTGATAAATTTTGAAAATTAATTATTTCTATTGGAAATTGGTATTGATGTATAATGGGTCCTTGGAGTGGGTCACTCGGTCTTGCACTACTAATTGTCTCTTCATTCAGAACCCGTACGAAATGCAAAACAAGAACTAGTAGAGAATAATTAAACTACTTACTTTTCTTCTACGATAATAAATCACACACCCACAAAAAGTTTGATTGCGTTTTTTTGCGTAATGTTTTTGGATGATCATATTTCGCGTGTATCAATGCCAGTATAAGTAGAGATATAAACTACCTTAAAAAATTCAAATAACTGTATATTAACTAAATTGACGATGTTAAATCAGAGTTTATGGATTTATATTAATAAAAATTAATTGCCTCGGTCGATTTAGCAGACTTTTGTTGTATTCGTAATTTTATGTACGTTTGTTTGAGAGATAAGAGACATGTTTTGACAAAATCAATCAGCTTCTCATTATCGCCATTGGTAAATTACACCCTTGCAGAGATGGGGCTAGTCGCTAGTAAGTAATATAAACCTTTCCTTGCCCAGACTAATGACTGACAGACTGACGTTGTTAAGAAGTAAAAATTTTAGTTTTGTTTGTAAACTCTCGACTCTAGCGCCACAAAAAAGTTCGGCGCATTTTTGCTATTTACCTCTATTACTATTGATGTTTCAAAAGAGGCTTAGAAAGAAAATCGTTGCTTGCTTAGAAATTCAGATCATTTTCCGATATCAGACAATTAAGGGTAAAAAAGCTCAACCGACTATAGAAAAAAGTCCAGTATTTCCTTACCATTCCTTTTTTCTTCCATTTTTTATCTCTTAGCTATGTAAAACAGGACGTTCATTCCTGAGTGAGTGAGTAAGGAAAAACATCAAGTGCAAATAAATTTTTTAATGAGATATTGATGGTACTTTTAAAATGGATTCGTCTAGACGTTTAGAGAGCACCGGCCGGTGGGCGTGCACTGGTTTCTTCTATTATATTTATTTATGTAATGAAATTGGGAACATTTCCGACCGACCCTTCTCTTGAAGTGGATTTGTTCCTTTTTCCGAATTTCGAACTTTCCGCGCCACAGACATAGGGTGCAGATTCGAATCAGTTGTAATTCTGTGATTTATTACCATGATATTCATCATAAGTAGAGTAAGTTATTATTTTTCATATGCGAGCTTACAATATGATTGCCGATTGACTTTGTCTTATAAAAAAAACAGTAGACATCACATTAAGCTACTTTAAAATGACTTTGTCTCAATTTCAAAGGCAAGGTCAAACCAAAATGTCAACGTCAAACTTAGTCATTAACACTTCGCGCCGCGCCGCATAATATTTAAGTTAATTTTAGTGATTAGCATAAACTGTAAAATCAGTAACCCGTTTAAATATTTTGTAGAATAATTAAACAAGAATTAAATAAAGTTTGGTGCCTCGTCTCGTTGCGCGCTTCTTTTAATTTTTCTTCATTATATTAACCCTTTTCAATGTTCAGTGGATAAAGATTTAAAATTAAATAATTCTACTAAATTGTTGTCAAGTAATAAATATTTAAAAACACACAAATGCTATGTGAAAAGTATAATGAGTTATAGGCTAGCCGAAGGTAGGCAGCATAACCCAAAGCTTGGGTGCGATGCAAATGCTAAAGTTCATAATGAGAAGGTAAAACAAGAACATCATTACGATGTTGTTGTAATATGAGATCATCGTTGTCGTCATCATAGGCCGGATGTACGACCGTTAAGCTGATTCTCATGCGTGAGCTGCACGATTGGAAACGACTTTTAGCGAACATACTGGGTCCATAGGAATCATTATAGGAGCCTAAGAGCGTTCTTTTCATCTTCACACACCTTCATCTTCACACACCTTCATCTTCACACACCTTCATCTTCAGTTAAGCCCGACAAGAGTACGATTGATAGTAGGGATTCGTGGGTTCTGGCGCACTTCCCCCCAACCCAGACCCCTCTCTTCCCTTCCCTTTGGTATTCTCCAAACTCGATCCGACCAGCGTCACCGCCTAAAAAAAAAAAAAAAAAAAAAAAAAAAAAAAAAAAAAAAAAAAAAGGTAAGCACCCCCATTTGGAGCGATTGCGCTGGGTCCCAGCTTCGTATCTCTTACCGTTTCCGAGATACGTTTTTGCTGAACTCATTCCTACTTGATTAACTAATGAACCCCTGTTAATGACACCTCGACGCTAATGACACACTCGACTTAAGGCCTTAATGACATGATTCTAATCACCTTCCCCGATGCTTCTCATTAACATATCGTTCATGGCTAATTGTTTTTTAGCAATGCTATGTACTCTGTACCTAAATAATAAAAATAATTTATCATGGAAATTATTTCCAAATTTGGAATCTGCTCTTCATCGGTCATTCTCGTGGTACATTTACTATTATTTCATGCTCCTAAACTTATCAACTACGTATGAAAAATATGTTTAAAATTATGTTTTATTATTACAAGTAAAAACACCATATTTCTTTGTCTTAAACGTATACTCATTCAATATTGAAATGCTTTATCAACTACCTGTTACCGCAGTCCATGGTCGAGGACAATGAATTTGTACCATTTTTCACCCCATGCATTCAACATCAAAGCAGTACAGATAATGAATTCGAGATCGATGGGTTGAGAATGATGGTTAATTGCACCTTATGCGTGGAGGAAAGAAATAGTGGACGTTTGGTTGCTGGTTACTCACGCCCATCATCGCCGATTCCGATGGAAGCCGCACCAGTCAACCCCCTCTTGCGGGATTGGACCGCAGAGGAAGATGAAGAAATCAACGAAATTGTCGCCAATACCGATACCGACATGTGGAATAGGGAATATCGTATTCTCCAACAACCACTTCTCCAACTATGTTTTAATAAATACGATGTTTGTAACATATATTAAAGAATTGTAAATTAATTAAAGCATTTTTTCTCTTTTACTCATCTTATCTACAGGCTACATATTTGGTCATCACTTTGAAAATACGGGACCTTGTCTACACAATTGCAACAATAAAATCTTGGCGGTGCATACTATTATTTCGTGCACCTAAACTTATCAACTACGTATGACATTTCTCTTTGCTGTATTTCAACCAAGTTAAACGACATGAAACTTTTTAACTTATGTTTTATTATTACAAGTAGATACTCGTTGCCATGCGAACACCATATTTCTTTGTCTTAAACGTTTACTCATTCAATATCGAAACGCTTTATCAACAATTTGAACTATTTGATTCCGCAATCGTAATGACTCGCCATTAACTTTGTCAACTATTTCACTAATTTTGTTTTCAGAATCTTAATAACCTTGTTCATTATTTTATCAATTATTTGCTTCCAGTATCATGACAAGTTTTGTTTTCTTGTATAACTACATTTTATCAATTATTGACAAACACATCTAATGATCTGAACTAGTATAAGAACAATCGCATCGTAGCATTTGCTAACAAAGTGCTATCCACTGCCATCGAAAACGTAGACTACTGCTCAAGTCAAGTCAAGACAACCGATATGGATGTGAGTATTATTTATTATCTACATACTTTCATTATGCTTGTTTCTGATTTTGTGACTTGTTTGTCTAAACTATCAACCTTCAGTGTATTCCATAATGTTGATGTGTATTCATTGTTGTACTTACTATTCTTTGTATTCATTGTTATAGCTTACATCTTGCTTTGGTGACAACACCACCGTTGACTGCTAGGAAAACACATACAAACATTATTACTATCCGACATCTGATGATGACGAGGGCGCATCTGCAACTCCATACCCTATCCAGAAGAGAAACAGATCAGACAGCGAATCTCTGAACGAGTTTTTTGAAGAACCTTCGAATAAGAAAAAAAAGCTACACTACAATCGTCTACTGTGGGGCGAGCAATAAATGACGGGATGTCATACATATTGATATCTATGGCCTGAAAAAATTGGGAAACGTCCCACCATCAGATCATTGGAAACATGCGGAAGTAAGAGTGAAGTACTAAAACAAAGCAAAGACTAACCATCACCAACGAACTCGACAGTTAATTTATAATATAACAAAAGAAATTTCATCATCATCTGACTGCAAGAAATATACTTTATATCTTAAAGAAATATACATTTAAACATAAAGATTGAATCAAAATGATAATTCATATTGGTTGGTACTTGGTCGTCTTGAGCAGTCTTCGATGACAAAAACAACCTCATTAACAACAAAACTTTTATGAAGTAGTGCACGATGTTACAAACTTATCATTAGCTTAATTATTCTTAATCAAGTTATTTCTTCATATAAAAAAAGACATTTAAAATGTTTAAATTTATTAGATATCAATACTCTTAGTTGTAAACTTCGACCTGAACCTATGTATTGCTTGAGTGAGTGTTAATCCTAATAACAATGTCTGAAAATAAGTGCGTTAGTGCTTATCAATGATTGACAAACACATCTCATGATCAGAGCCGGACAGATCAAGAGGTACCTTATTTTGAACGATTGCATATTTGAATATAAGCCAATGAGTAACATCGTTAAAAAGTATTATGACTAACGATACTATCATAGTGGATGTGCAGGGCTTTAAAAATGAAAAAAATGAATTTATATTAAAAGAATTAGTTATCGGCACAAAAGAGCACAATCAAATATTTCTAATAAAACCACCATACCCATTCTCTACTCTGACTCTGGAAGAAAAGAAACGTGTCAAGTGGATAGAAAGAAATAGAGGATACCTTTGGAGTGAGGGGCACATTGATTACATAGAATTTAGAAGACTCATTAAGCCCTACTGTGATAAGCGGAGCATCATAGTGAAAGGTAGAGAAAAAGTTGATTGGGTGCGAGAATTATGTGGACACGAAAACGTTTTTGATATAAGTGATAAAGGTATACCTAATTTAGAAACTTTAAGTGAACTCTATTGTAAAGACATATCTACATATAATTGTTTTAACCATACGAAATATTGTGCATTAAGAAATGTTATATGTATTAGAAAATGGATTATAAAAAATAATATATCATTGTATTGACTATTAATAAATAACTGTTCTAATTTATTACCTTTGTTAACATTTATTTGTCTTTAATAATTTCAAGGGTTTTTAAACTAACCTAACCTAACCTAACCTAACCTAATTTAGAAACTTTAAGTGAACTCTATTGTAAAGACATATCACAAATCTTACATATTTTTATTACAGATATTAAAACTACTTACAATAAAAAGAATACAATAAATAAAAAAAAACATTGCTAATTAAATCATGCTACTTACTTAAACACAAAAAAATTAACATTTTCTTAAACTATAATGACCCCAAGATGATATGTAACAAATTAGGATATTTTTGTGTGAATATCACATGTTTGATTGATCAAAAACGATGCATATTAGAAATCAACCTAACCTAACCTAACCTAATTTAGAAACTTTAAGTGAACTCTATTGTAAAGACATATCACAAATCTTACATATTTTTATTACAGATATTAAAACTACTTACAATAAAAAGAATACAATAAATAAAAAAACACATTGCTAATTAAATCATGCTACTTACTTAAACACAAAAAATTTAACATTTTCTTAAACTATAATGACCCCAAGATGATATGTAACAAATTAGGATATTTTTGTGTGAATATCACATGTTTGATTGATCAAAAACGATGCATATTAGAAATCAACCTAACCTAACCTAACCTAATTTAGAAACTTTAAGTGAACTCTATTGTAAAGACATATCACAAATCTTACATATTTTTATTACAGATATTAAAACTACTTACAATAAAAAGAATACAATAAATAAAAAAACACATTGCTAATTAAATCATGCTACTTACTTAAACACAAAAAATTTAACATTTTCTTAAACTATAATGACCCCAAGATGATATGTAACAAATTAGGATATTTTTGTGTGAATATCACATGTTTGATTGATCAAAAACGATGCATATTAGAAATCAACCTAACCTAACCTAACCTAATTTAGAAACTTTAAGTGAAATCTATTGTAAAGACATATCACAAATCTTACATATTTTTATTACAGATATTAAAACTACTTACAATAAAAAGAATACAATAAATAAAAAAACACATTGCTAATTAAATCATGCTACTTACTTAAACACAAAAAATTTAACATTTTCTTAAACTATAATGACCCCAAGATGATATGTAACAAATTAGGATAGTTTTGTGTGAATATCACATGTTTGATTGATCAAAAACGATGCATATTAGAAATCAACCTAACCTAACCTAACCTAACCTAATTTAGAAACTTTAAGTGAACTCTATTGTAAAGACATATCTACATATAATTGTTTTAACCATACGAAATATTGTGCATTAAGAAATGTTATATGTATTAGAAAATGGATTATAAAAAATAATATATCATTGTATTGACTATTAATAAATAACTGGTCTAATTTATGACCTTTGTTAACATTTACTTGTTTTTATTAATTTCAAGGTTTTTAAAATAAAGATCAAAATAAATTTAAACATATTTATTACACAAACTTAAAACAGGTCACAAGTAAGTACATCATTTATTATCAAATCAATATAAAGGACTACATATAATTGACATTGTTCAAATTGTAAAGTTAGAAATTTTGAATACAAACTTGAACATTTTTCAAAAATTTGACACAAATCCTGTTTATCCACTGCCACTAGGCCCAGCCTCTATACAAGTTAATAGATTGTTAAAATGAATCATTGTTACGTCTTACTATAAGAACGATTAATTGGGCAGTGCATAAGAAAGGAAAGCTGACTACAATTTACAATTACAATTATAATAAAAAAGATATAATTAATAGGCAAATACATACAAAATTACATTGGTAATAAGATAATTTCTGATACACGATTTCTTTATACATTAAAAAAATATATATATTACTCCTCGTGCGAAGTCTCGACTTCGCACGGGTGGACAAAATTCTTAAAAATTTTTCTAGCATTAAATATAGCCTATGTTACTTAGGGAGAATGTAGCTTTCCAACGGTGAAAGAATTTTTGAAATCCGCTTAGTAGTTTTTCATTTTATTCATTGCAACCATACAAAATACAAAAAAAACAAATCTTTCCTCTTTATAATATTAGTGTAGATGTAGATAGAAGTCAAAAAGATTGTTCATAATTATATGTGAAACACTATAAAACTAAAATAACACAACATTAAAAACATGCATAAAACACAAATCTTACATATTTTTATTACAGATATTAAAACTACTTACAATAAAAAAAATACTATAAATAAAAAAAACACATTGCTAATTAAATCATGCTATTTACTTAAACACAAAAAAATTAACATTTTCTTAAACTATATTGACCCCAAGCTAAAGTGTCTGTTGAGTTAGGTAAAAGGCATCGTTTTGTATCCATTATAAGATAAACCAACTTTGGATATTTTTGTGTGAATATCACATGTTTGATTGATCAAAAACGATGCATATTGGAAATCAAAACATTTTTTTTTTCAGTAAACAATTCTTATAATCGTCCATAGTATATTTTTTTGTTGTACATTTATTGACAACTTTAGCCTTAGCCATAACTTTGTTTTCTACATTCATTACATACATTTTTGATCTTAAACCAACAAATTCCCTAAGTTTTTTTTCCCATTATTTTCATCTTTAAAATAACCGATTTTTTTATTTATCTGAGGGAAACCATGTGGATTATCAGCTGAATAATCGGAAGTATCGAAGTATGAATATAAATCTTGTTTTATATCAACATAAAAATCATTAGTAAAAATTTGATACACGAGGCTGTCGGTATCTGTATACAATAATTTTATATTTTCTCTAAATTTAGCTTTCATATAGTTATAGTGAAAGTTATATATTAAAATTTTTGATAAATCTAAAATACTAAAACCTAAAAAATATATATTGGTTTATCATAAATTATGTTGGTTTTTTTAACTGTATAGCTACAAGGTTTTCGCAAAATACAGCTAAACTGTAAAATCAGGGCGAGCAATAAGGCTTTCCGCACCTTGACTTTTACCTATATATTTCCAATGAGTTAATAATAATTTCAAATTAACACCTTTATCGACATTTACCATTGTTTTACTGAAAACAGAGTTATCCATCAATTTGTAAAGTCTTTTTCAAATTATGATTTTTGCTCTCTCTCTTAATTGTATATTTTGTAACCACGATCCTCGATTGAATTTTAACACTATGAATTTTTATTCGCAACTTTAAACAAAGCAAAAGATTTTGAAAATGAATAACATTTCTTTTATTATTTATATTGGCTATTTTTTACTATTTCCTGGTGTACAAATATTTTCTGGGTAAAGAGGAAGATCGGAATGAAGGTCGTGTAAATTATCGGAATAGTCTAAATCTACTTCTATTATGTTACCTACATCTGATGTTGGTGAAATATCAGAATTCACATTTGTGTAAGTCCATTCAAAACTACCATATGGAAGGTATTGAGACATCGCCCAACCATAAAGATTGTTTGTATCTAGATAAGTTAAAAAGGACACAGGTAGATTGCCGTCAAAATCATCTAAATATTTATTATTAGCTTCCGCATATCTATTACTACACCGAGAAATACCACCTCTTAAACCACACTTTATAAAAGCTATCATTTCAATATCACTCAAAAGTTCAAATTCAATTTGAGTTTGTTTTAACATAGCATCCCAACTAAGCCCGGGTAAAGTGTAATAATGTGCAGGATCTTAGCGATATGTACTAATACAAATATCAAATGAATTAAATTAGAGTAATTACTCTAATTTATATCTCAAAACGGATGTTTTGCTTTTAACAGACATTTTTGAAAATTTTCGCGATATTTGTATTAGTACATATCGCTAAGATCCTGCACATTATTACACTTTACCCGGGCTTAGTTGGGATGCTATGTTAAAACAAACTCAAATTGAATTTGAACTTTTGAGTGATATTGAAATGATAGCTTTTATAAAGTGTGGTTTAAGAGGTGGTATTTCTCGGTGTAGTAATAGATATGCGGAAGCTAATAATAAATATTTAGATGATTTTGACGGCAATCTACCTGTGTCCTTTTTAACTTATCTAGATACAAACAATCTTTATGGTTGGGCGATGTCTCAATACCTTCCATATGGTAGTTTTGAATGGACTTACACAAATGTGAATTCTGATATTTCACCAACATCAGATGTAGGTAACATAATAGAAGTAGATTTAGACTATTCCGATAATTTACACGACCTTCATTCCGATCTTCCTCTTTACCCAGAAAATATTTGTACACCAGGAAATAGTAAAAAATAGCCAATATAAATAATAAAAGAAATGTTATTCATTTTCAAAATCTTTTGCTTTGTTTAAAGTTGCGAATAAAAATTCATAGTGTTAAAATTCAATCGAGGATCGTGGTTACAAAATATACAATTAAGAGAGAGAGCAAAAATCATAATTTGAAAAAGACTTTACAAATTGATGGATAACTCTGTTTTCAGTAAAACAATGGTAAATGTCGATAAAGGTGTTAATTTGAAATTATTATTAACTCATTGGAAATATATAGGTAAAAGTCAAGGTGCGGAAAGCCTTATTGCTCGCCCTGATTTTACAGTTTAGCTGTATTTTGCGAAAACCTTGTAGCTATACAGTTAAAAAAACCAACATAATTTATGATAAACCAATATATATTTTTTAGGTTTTAGTATTTTAGATTTATCAAAAATTTTAATATATAACTTTCACTATAACTATATGAAAGCTAAATTTAGAGAAAATATAAAATTATTGTATACAGATACCGACAGCCTCGTGTATCAAATTTTTACTAATGATTTTTATGTTGATATAAAACAAGATTTATATTCATACTTCGATACTTCCGATTATTCAGCTGATAATCCACATGGTTTCCCTCAGATAAATAAAAAAATCGGTTATTTTAAAGATGAAAATAATGGGAAAAAAAACTTAGGGAATTTGTTGGTTTAAGATCAAAAATGTATGTAATGAATGTAGAAAACAAAGTTATGGCTAAGGCTAAAGTTGTCAATAAATGTACAACAAAAAAATATACTATGGACGATTATAAGAATTGTTTACTGAAAAAAAAAATGTTTTGATTTCCAATATGCATCGTTTTTGATCAATCAAACATGTGATATTCACACAAAAATATCCAAAGTTGGTTTATCTTATAATGGATACAAAACGATGCCTTTTACCTAACTCAACAGACACTTTAGCTTGGGGTCAATATAGTTTAAGAAAATGTTAATTTTTTTGTGTTTAAGTAAATAGCATGATTTAATTAGCAATGTGTTTTTTTTATTTATAGTATTCTTTTTATTGTAAGTAGTTTTAATATCTGTAATAAAAATATGTAAGATTTGTGTTTTATGCATGTTTTTAATGTTGTGTTATTTTAGTTTTATAGTGTTTCACATATAATTATGAACAATCTTTTTGACTTCTATCTACATCTACACTAATATTATAAAGAGGAAAGATTTGTTTTTTTTGTATTTTGTATGGTTGCAATGAATAAAATGAAAAACTACTAAGCGGATTTCAAAAATTCTTTCACCGTTGGAAAGCTACATTCTCCCTAAGTAACATAGGCTATATTTAATGCTAGAAATTTTTTTAAGAATTTTGTCCACCCGTGCGAAGTCGAGACTTCGCACGAGGAGTAATATATATATTTTTTTAATGTATAAAGAAATCGTGTATCAGAAATTATCTTATTACCAATGTAATTTTGTATGTATTTGCCTATTAATTATATCTTTTTTATTATACCTAATTGTAATTGTAAATTGTAGTCAGCTTTCCTTTCTTATGCACTGCCCAATTAATCGTTCTTATAGTAAGACGTAACAATGATTCATTTTAACAATCTATTAACTTGTATAGAGGCTGGGCCTAGTGGCAGTGGATAAACAGGATTTGTGTCAAATTTTTGAAAAATGTTCAAGTTTGTATTCAAAATTTCTAACTTTACAATTTGAACAATGTCAATTATATGTAGTCCTTTATATTGATTTGATAATAAATGATGTACTTACTTGTGACCTGTTTTAAGTTTGTGTAATAAATATGTTTAAATTTATTTTGATCTTTATTTTAAAAACCTTGAAATTAATAAAAACAAGTAAATGTTAACAAAGGTCATAAATTAGACCAGTTATTTATTAATAGTCAATACAATGATATATTATTTTTTATAATCCATTTTCTAATACATATAACATTTCTTAATGCACAATATTTCGTATGGTTAAAACAATTATATGTAGATATGTCTTTACAATAGAGTTCACTTAAAGTTTCTAAATTAGGTTAGGTTAGGTTAGGTTAGGTTGATTTCTAATATGCATCGTTTTTGATCAATCAAACATGTGATATTCACACAAAACTATCCTAATTTGTTACATATCATCTTGGGGTCATTATAGTTTAAGAAAATGTTAAATTTTTTGTGTTTAAGTAAGTAGCATGATTTAATTAGCAATGTGTTTTTTTATTTATTGTATTCTTTTTATTGTAAGTAGTTTTAATATCTGTAATAAAAATATGTAAGATTTGTGATATGTCTTTACAATAGAGTTCACTTAAAGTTTCTAAATTAGGTTAGGTTAGGTTAGGTTGATTTCTAATATGCATCGTTTTTGATCAATCAAACATGTGATATTCACACAAAAATATCCTAATTTGTTACATATCATCTTGGGGTCATTATAGTTTAAGAAAATGTTAAATTTTTTGTGTTTAAGTAAGTAGCATGATTTAATTAGCAATGTGTTTTTTTATTTATTGTATTCTTTTTATTGTAAGTAGTTTTAATATCTGTAATAAAAATATGTAAGATTTGTGATATGTCTTTACAATAGAGTTCACTTAAAGTTTCTAAATTAGGTTAGGTTAGGTTAGGTTGATTTCTAATATGCATCGTTTTTGATCAATCAAACATGTGATATTCACACAAAAATATCCTAATTTGTTACATATCATCTTGGGGTCATTATAGTTTAAGAAAATGTTAAATTTTTTGTGTTTAAGTAAGTAGCATGATTTAATTAGCAATGTGTTTTTTTATTTATTGTATTCTTTTTATTGTAAGTAGTTTTAATATCTGTAATAAAAATATGTAAGATTTGTGATATGTCTTTACAATAGAGTTCACTTAAAGTTTCTAAATTAGGTTAGGTTAGGTTAGGTTGATTTCTAATATGCATCGTTTTTGATCAATCAAACATGTGATATTCACACAAAAATATCCTAATTTGTTACATATCATCTTGGGGTCATTATAGTTTAAATAATGTTAATTTTTTTGTGTTTAAGTAAGTAGCATGATTTAATTAGCAATGTTTTTTTTTATTTATTGTATTCTTTTTATTGTAAGTAGTTTTAATATCTGTAATAAAAATATGTAAGATTTGTGATATGTCTTTACAATAGAGTTCACTTAAAGTTTCTAAATTAGGTTAGGTTAGGTTAGTTTAAAAACCCTTGAAATTATTAAAGACAAATAAATGTTAACAAAGGTAATAAATTAGAACAGTTATTTATTAATAGTCAATACAATGATATATTATTTTTTATAATCCATTTTCTAATACATATAACATTTCTTAATGCACAATATTTCGTATGGTTAAAACAATTATATGTAGATATGTCTTTACAATAGAGTTCACTTAAAGTTTCTAAATTAGGTATACCTTTATCACTTATATCAAAAACGTTTTCGTGTCCACATAATTCTCGCACCCAATCAACTTTTTCTCTACCTTTCACTATGATGCTCCGCTTATCACAGTAGGGCTTAATGAGTCTTCTAAATTCTATGTAATCAATGTGCCCCTCACTCCAAAGGTATCCTCTATTTCTTTCTATCCACTTGACACGTTTCTTTTCTTCCAGAGTCAGAGTAGAGAATGGGTATGGTGGTTTTATTAGAAATATTTGATTGTGCTCTTTTGTGCCGATAACTAATTCTTTTAATATAAATTCATTTTTTTCATTTTTAAAGCCCTGCACATCCACTATGATAGTATCGTTAGTCATAATACTTTTTAACGATGTTACTCATTGGCTTATATTCAAATATGCAATCGTTCAAAATAAGGTACCTCTTGATCTGTCCGGCTCTGATCATGAGATGTGTTTGTCAATCATTGATAAGCACTAACGCACTTATTTTCAGACATTGTTATTAGGATTAACACTCACTCAAGCAATACATAGGTTCAGGTCGAAGTTTACAACTAAGAGTATTGATATCTAATAAATTTAAACATTTTAAATGTCTTTTTTTATATGAAGAAATAACTTGATTAAGAATAATTAAGCTAATGATAAGTTTGTAACATCGTGCACTACTTCATAAAAGTTTTGTTGTTAATGAGGTTGTTTTTGTCATCGAAGACTGCTCAAGACGACCAAGTACCAACCAATATGAATTATCATTTTGATTCAATCTTTATGTTTAAATGTATATTTCTTTAAGATATAAAGTATATTTCTTGCAGTCAGATGATGATGAAATTTCTTTTGTTATATTATAAATTAACTGTCGAGTTCGTTGGTGATGGTTAGTCTTTGCTTTGTTTTAGTACTTCACTCTTACTTCCGCATGTTTCCAATGATCTGATGGTGGGACGTTTCCCAATTTTTTCAGGCCATAGATATCAATATGTATGACATCCCGTCATTTATTGCTCGCCCCACAGTAGACGATTGTAGTGTAGCTTTTTTTTCTTATTCGAAGGTTCTTCAAAAAACTCGTTCAGAGATTCGCTGTCTGATCTGTTTCTCTTCTGGATAGGGTATGGAGTTGCAGATGCGCCCTCGTCATCATCAGATGTCGGATAGTAATAATGTTTGTATGTGTTTTCCTAGCAGTCAACGGTGGTGTTGTCACCAAAGCAAGATGTAAGCTATAACAATGAATACAAAGAATAGTAAGTACAACAATGAATACACATCAACATTATGGAATACACTGAAGGTTGATAGTTTAGACAAACAAGTCACAAAATCAGAAACAAGCATAATGAAAGTATGTAGATAATAAATAATACTCACATCCATATCGGTTGTCTTGACTTGACTTGAGCAGTAGTCTACGTTTTCGATGGCAGTGGATAGCACTTTGTTAGCAAATGCTACGATGCGATTGTTCTTATACTAGTTCAGATCATTAGATGTGTTTGTCAATAATTGATAAAATGTAGTTATACAAGAAAACAAAACTTGTCATGATACTGGAAGCAAATAATTGATAAAATAATGAACAAGGTTATTAAGATTCTGAAAACAAAATTAGTGAAATAGTTGACAAAGTTAATGGCGAGTCATTACGATTGCGGAATCAAATAGTTCAAATTGTTGATAAAGCGTTTCGATATTGAATGAGTAAACGTTTAAGACAAAGAAATATGGTGTTCGCATGGCAACGAGTATCTACTTGTAATAATAAAACATAAGTTAAAAAGTTTCATGTCGTTTAACTTGGTTGAAATACAGCAAAGAGAAATGTCATACGTAGTTGATAAGTTTAGGTGCACGAAATAATAGTATGCACCGCCAAGATTTTATTGTTGCAATTGTGTAGACAAGGTCCCGTATTTTCAAAGTGATGACCAAATATGTAGCCTGTAGATAAGATGAGTAAAAGAGAAAAAATGCTTTAATTAATTTACAATTCTTTAATATATGTTACAAACATCGTATTTATTAAAACATAGTTGGAGAAGTGGTTGTTGGAGAATACGATATTCCCTATTCCACATGTCGGTATCGGTATTGGCGACAATTTCGTTGATTTCTTCATCTTCCTCTGCGGTCCAATCCCGCAAGAGGGGGTTGACTGGTGCGGCTTCCATCGGAATCGGCGATGATGGGCGTGAGTAACCAGCAACCAAACGTCCACTATTTCTTTCCTCCACGCATAAGGTGCAATTAACCATCATTCTCAACCCATCGATCTCGAATTCATTATCTGTACTGCTTTGATGTTGAATGCATGGGGTGAAAAATGGTACAAATTCATTGTCCTCGACCATGGACTGCGGTAACAGGTAGTTGATAAAGCATTTCAATATTGAATGAGTATACGTTTAAGACAAAGAAATATGGTGTTTTTACTTGTAATAATAAAACATAATTTTAAACATATTTTTCATACGTAGTTGATAAGTTTAGGAGCATGAAATAATAGTAAATGTACCACGAGAATGACCGATGAAGAGCAGATTCCAAATTTGGAAATAATTTCCATGATAAATTATTTTTATTATTTAGGTACAGAGTACATAGCATTGCTAAAAAACAATTAGCCATGAACGATATGTTAATGAGAAGCATCGGGGAAGGTGATTAGAATCATGTCATTAAGGCCTTAAGTCGAGTGTGTCATTAGCGTCGAGGTGTCATTAACAGGGGTTCATTAGTTAATCAAGTAGGAATGAGTTCAGCAAAAACGTATCTCGGAAACGGTAAGAGATACGAAGCTGGGACCCAGCGCAATCGCTCCAAATGGGGGTGCTTACCTTTTTTTTTTTTTTTTTTTTTTTTTAGGCGGTGACGCTGGTCGGATCGAGTTTGGAGAATACCAAAGGGAAGGGAAGAGAGGGGTCTGGGTTGGGGGGAAGTGCGCCAGAACCCACGAATCCCTACTACTATTGATGTTAGTAAATCTTTTTTGTTTCAAAAAAATATAATAACAAGTTGTCACACATATCATTTGGTTATGTAATCTATACTAATATTATAAAGAAGTAAAGTTTGTGTGTTTGTATATTTGTTAAATTGTAAGGGGTAATCTCGGGATCTACTGAACCGATTTTAAAAATTCTTTCACCAATAGAAAGGCACATTATTGCTGAGTGTCATAGGCTATATTGAATGCTAGAAAAAATTTAAAGAATTTTGTCCACCCGTGCGAAGCCGGGACGGGCCGCTAGTGTTTAATAAAGTTAAAATGAGTTAACTTTATGTGCATATAAAAAGATCGCTTAACATTTCGTAAATCTATTGGCGCGGACTATTTAGTATGATAATTACTTATCAGACATGAGTAAACAACAGTTTAAGTGTCCGTAAGTAGATAGGTAGGTACTTTTATCTCTTTGTTTACTTAAAGAGTCATGAAGAAGTTGACTTTGCCTAGCCAGACTGCACACCTGGTATCCAGGAGATCTGTTTGTAAAGTTTATTTCACTAAATATAGATTAATTGATTTGTTCGCTAAAAGTCATATCGCATAGATAATAAAGATACACATCCCTACTAATATTATAAATGTGAATGTAAGTTTGTTTGTTATGCTTTCACGCAAAAACTACTAAAACGGTCATCATGAAACTTCGTACATATATTCTTGGAGGTATTAAATGTAACATAGGATAATTTTTATTGAATAAATTTGCGAGCGAAGCCGCAGGTAAAAGCTAGTTAATAATAATAAATGAAATTGTACTAGAAGACGTAGAAACTTTTGTTACAAACTCTATTCCAAGCTGTTATCTAAGGTTTAAAAATTAGAACAGGGTTAAGTTGAAGTCATAATAGTGGTGCAGTTTCACAAAGGTTGTGAAGTAAGTACACATACTTACTTCACAACCTATTTTTTTATATCAAAACGTCACGATTAGTTTATACTACTTTTAAATAAATTAACGACCATCATTAAACGATATGAATACTTCCGTGGTCGAGCTATATGCCCGTCGCCGCCGCGGTGCCGGTTTGCTGGTGTCGTCATTTCTGAGTTTTCTAGTTTCGATTCCCGACCTTGTCAAATAAAAATTGGTTTTCTTTATTGCCTTAATTCTAAAATGTAAGGTCAGGTCTTGCTGTTTGTGGTACGATCAGGCCCAGAACTGTTGTGTTACAACTATATAATAGGCATGCTTTAGTAGAATAAGTATCAGAAGGATAAATTTGCAGAATTGAGAGATTTGCTGTCAAATAAATTAGAGAACTTTTCCGGAGTGTCGTAACTAATTCCAATAATTTAGAAGTTGTTATTTTTTTATCGACTTTATTTTACACCAAAGCCAATTCAAAGAGATTAAAGAAACGAAGAATAAGGAGATAGATTTGTTAGCTACCGTTGTTCGCCGAGTTGTTTTTCCTGTGATTCATTCTTCAAAGCAAAACGTGATTTGGTTTCTTATTATGCAAGTATCTGTTGGTTTCCGAATTTTGTATTTCATATGATATTCAGTTTTTAAAACCAATATAAAACTTATACCTATTGATGTTTAATATCGGATTCTTAAGACGATATTGTGGAAAATAGAAGAAATATTATGTTATGCCCTTGATGATAAATAACTACAGTAAATTTAGAAATGTTCGTAAGTCAATTGTTTTATTTGTGCGGCTGTTGGTAGCGGCGTTAAAAACAGTCGTAGAAACACATCACGACATACGAGGGCGGGTCAAAAAGTTCGCGGAATGAGGGGCATGGAGGGGGGAAAGGTGACTTTTTACTACCTGCACTAGTTGTGACACTTATTAAGAGTATAAATACTAAGTTCCAAAAAAATATGTCATAATTACCTGAGCTACACATCAATCAACAAGTCAATCCAGAAGAAAATTTGCAACATGGAAAAAATTGAGTTTCGCGCAGTCATGGCTGCTGTTCAAAGAGTGGGCTTCGAAATCTTGGAACATCCTCCCTATAGCCCAGATTTAGCCCCAAGTTATTTTTATTTGTTCCCAAAAATGAAAAAAGAGCTTCGAGGGAAGAAATTTTCCAGCGATGAAGAAGTGAAGAGCGCAATTTCGGCCTATTTTGACGACAAAGGGAAGTCATTTTTTTTTCGAAGGTATTAATAAATTAATTGATAGGTCTGACAAATGTGTTAGAGTTAAGGGGGAATACATTGAGAAGGAAAAATAATTTTGTGTTTTATTTCTTACTTTTTACCCTCCATTCCGCGAACTTTTTGACCCACCCTAGTAAGTTAAATGTCATAAGATTTCACTTTCTCATAAAGAAAAATAACCTACTTGTAGTAATAATATATTGGTAGCTTTATGTAACAGCAGATTAAGCTAAAAGCTCCGTGAGGAATGTGCGATGGCACATATCAAATAATATAGCAAGGCATATGACGTAATACTCAAGTACGAGACGCTTGGAGCTGAAGCCAAGAACGAAGCTTATTGGATCACGCATTGTTAAGGATTCCGTTCGAGTCCAATCTAAAGTCGCTTGTAGATTCTTATACGTTGATTTCTAGGTCATATTTCCTCGTGGGTAGTTTACCTTTACCAAATATTTCCCGAGGTTGGATATCGGCAACTGCCGAATGAGCGTAATAAAGCTTTGTATGTAATTACCATGGTTACGTGTTCCATTCGACGTTTTTCAACAGATTTTCAAAGAGAAATATATTGTAGTAAGTAGGTATACGTATTTATAAATAAATAATAAATAAATATTTTTTACATTCACACCAATTAGCCTAGACCAAAGTAAGCACAGTAAGGCTTGTGTTATGGATGCTAGGGTAACGGATAAACATACATATATAAACATAGATATGTAATATTCATATAAATATCCATGACTCAGGTACAAATGCTCGTATTTATCATACAAACATCTGCCCCTACCGGGATTCGAACCCGGACCGTCGGTGCGAAAGGCAGGATCGCTACCGTTGCACCAAACAGTCGTCACGTATGTACGTTATGTTCGTATTATTGCGCATTCTGTGACTTTAGAAATTAAATTTGATTATAACCTTTTGTAACACGTTTTTATTAGGTCGACGTAAGAAACTATATGTATCTAAGTAACCTAATAATAGAAAAAAATCTTTGATTATATAAATATAATATGTGATGTATTTTTGTGGACCAGTTTGGTCTACCGCTAGTGACATTATTATTGAAGTACAACAGTCCCGGGAAAGGGAAACGCGTATGTTTGTGTGAACAGTACCAGCATTTGAACCCGACTCATGGTTATTTATATATATTTGTATGAATATTATTTATGTGTCGTTTATGTCCATCCGATATACTTTAGCATCCATACACAAGCCTTACAGTGCTAACTCTAGCCTAGGCTTACTGGTGTAAATGTAAGAAATATTATTATTATTACTAGACGGCGCTATAGCGCGTAGAAACACGCTATCGTATTGTTTTTGCGGGAGTACGCAAGTAACAAGCAACGCAAGTTTAGTTTTGCAATGTTAGGATAGCGAGACAAAATATGGTAACAAACACACTCACAAAGTATTGTCATAATATAATAAGAATATAATAAAATCTATAATAAAAAAAAAGCTGAACTTTGCCCCCTTTAGTATTTATAATAATGCGAAACTTAGTATTTATATGTAGTTGAGATGTCAGTGTTATCATATAACTGAATAGTTATATAATACTGTTGGTCTGATGATGGAACTCGAAGATGTGATATACAACACATCGGGTTTGGTGAAATTAGATTCGTCATAACAAGACTTGTTCAGTAGATTAAAGTGTGTTTCGTTTAAGTTTTTTTAAGTTATTATTAATCTTTTTTGAAGTGAGCAATGAGCGTGAGCATCAGTTATTGAAATTGTTCATTTAGTTGTTTTTCTTAAGTCGCCCATGAACTTTTAACATTTAAATATAATTGCTTTTGAAGTCTTTTAACTTCTAAATGTATTTTGGCACTTTAATGGGCGATAATAAGTTGTGATGGTTTGTTGCAATCATAAATAAGTTATTAAAAGAGTTTGGTTTTAAGTAAAAAACATAAAACCAAACAATTTTAATCTGTTTTAATATCAAATCTATATATATCTTTTATATACCGATTTGATATATAAAATAGATTATTATAGATAATGTGCGATGAAAATTTTTATGCCATGCAAATCAGTAACAACGCTGCTCCATATTCATATAAACCTAAGATATTATAACTTAACTGGCAATAGGTTCCGGAACATAGAGGGCGCCAGAGTCTGCGTTAAGGCTACTGAGCTCAGACGTTATTAGACCAATAATGGAATTATTGGAATGTTGTTTGTCGAAATTTATTTATGTATTGCCCATTTATAGGTAGGTCCTCCCTGAAGGTTTTATAGAAAGGTCAACTGCGTGTCAGACTTCAAGCGAAATATTATGTAAAGGTCAGTCTGGTCGACCTGTCTGTGGTTAGTAGGATATGAAATATTGGTAAACAGAGCATAGATTGTTTCCTCACGCCACAAGCGAAAGCTAGAACTACGATTAGTTATAATTAAAGTATGCTATGATCCCACAAAACATAAATGTGAAAATGGGAGTCAAGTTCAATATTATGATATGGTGTGGTTGTCGACTTCACCGACAAAAGAATTGATTTCTTAATGCGTTCCAAATTCTGTAAACAATAATAAAATTTATTTAACACATGATAACATTAAAGACGTTGCCATCTTTTATATATTAAATTACTAAAGTTAATTGCAATCACCTTTTGTACACATTTTGCAAAACGGTATATTAAACAGTATTACTAATAATAAAATTGAAATACCATTATATGTTAGAAGACTAAAATGAAAGAGACAAAACGGGATAGTGTTTCAAGGGACATCTATTCGGTTCGGTTATTAATTTAGTAGAAGTATGACAGTGTTACTAACGATTTTAACTCTATCACCATAAGGGTTCCTAAAATATAAACGGTCCACCTACCTAGAGCTAACGGAAAACGGTTCATATGAAAGATTTTCATTGGTATAAGCAAAAGGAGGTTACGCGCAATTACCATACGGCATTTTATTAAAACTCGTGTCTTTGAATAACCTACCGAAATTTGGGGAGCAAAAATGAGGCCATCAATAAAGCATAGGCATTTGTATTTGTCAACGGTATTTCCCTCTGCCGGTAGGTACATTAGGGGAGTTTAGAAATAGAAAGAAACACTCGTTTTTCGACTCTGACATTGAGGGACTACGCAGTGTAGTCTGCAGACTAAATAATGAATGCAGTTAACTGACACATGCCTAAGATATATTCGTGACACCCCTCGACCAGTTTACAAAAAACCAAAATAACATAAAAATGAGCATGGCAATGCATACCGAATTTTATATATAATTTTTTTGTATGTTTTTATATGTTGCAAAATACATATATTAATTAAGGATAGTGTTTGAATCCTACGTCTTCTAGCACATTGGATCAGTAAAATGACCATATTGTCTTGCTATGAGCAATTTCAATAAAGATTAAATTTATCTTTAAAACTTTAATGTAATATAATTCACTGGAAAACTAAAAAACAAATTATTCATATTTGCAGTATGATACATATATATATACATATAGGCTCCTCGTCGGGGTTCATCGTCAAAACAAAACTTTGATATAAAGACAAAAACAGAGCTTACGCTTCGGAACATCGAAAAATAATGAGTCTTAATAGAGCTTTTACAATATATTTATCTACTAAAGTCAAGTACAATTCGTAATAGACTCTTGAAAATAAATTTCATAATGAATCGAACTTATTGTTTAAATTCAAAGAAACTTAATTTAAATGAGTTTCATATTATTTAATCATATTTACAACACATATTTTGTATTTTAATAAATTAAACACATTAGGAAGCTAATTAAAAGCGCCAAAAGCATTTACAATGAAAATGACTCAATAAAAAGCAACAATCAAAGTAAACATAATTAAATATTTTCATATTATCTGTAAAATCATCTTGAGACTGAAAAAAAAAATTATTAAGATATTTTTGCTTTATTACAACTATGGTTACTATTAACTAATGATTACTATTAATTAAAAGTAGAAAAGGTAAATCTGTAGAATAGATATGTTAACTTTACCTTACAATTATTTGATTGTTTAATAACATTTTATATAATTTAAAATTGTGTAATACAAATAATCTTATTCGTTAGTATAATATTTTAACATTATAGTTGGTAGTTAAATCAACCACTACAAGATGGCGCTGTCAGTAGAGAATGAAACTTTAGACAAATTATGCTTATTTTACGATTAGTTATTAAATTTGCCTAATAATAATAATAACGTTAAAGAATAATTTCTTAAGCTCTTCTTAAAATTTTACGCTTTTTACTGAATACGCCTTATTTATCGTATGTAACGCTCCTTTAAGCTGATTTTCTTAATCTTTTTGCTCACCATAGGTACTTTGTATGGCATGCGTGGTACAACTTATCAATGTTTTGTCAAAGCAACAATTATTTTTTGAGTTTTTGCAAGACTAACGCATGGTCATAGATTTTTACGATGAGGTTTCGACTGGTAATGAATAACATTAAAATATTAACGTGAACAACGCATTTGTTACAAGATGCAGATGCAGATTCACGTTAAGAAGGTTAAATGTATAATATACATATGCTGTGGCGAACATAAGCCTAAACCTTCTTGCTTATAATTTAAGACGTTACAAATATAACTCTCAGCAAAGAATAATTATACTCAATATATTTTATTACATTTCATGGTCACTTATATTAATATTCATGAAATATAGGAGCCTAAAAACAAAAAAGATATGGTAAAAATCCCGTTATTATTAATACTTATGATTATACCCACTTACCTATCCAAAACATTTTAACTATTAATGAGTAATTCCTTAAAGATTTGAATAAATCTCTTTTAAGTCTCCAGCCAGTTTTTCTTACTTGCATGTTTGCGTACTTGTCCTTAATTTTGTTGTAATTACTAATATTTTTGAACAAAAGTACATTGGTCACACTGAAAGTTTTCGAAACTGGCCACTTACATTAACCATAATTAAAAAATAATTACATTATATGAAAATAGAAAACTGTGACTAGAATTTTGCTCGTCAATAAATCGTTTGCGAAGTCAGCACGGAGTAGTGGCATAAATGTTTTATATAAATAACGTAGAATAGTTTGATAAAAATGATTAATCTTCTACGATGATTAATAAATACATAAAACTTAATATATAAAAATCCAGTGTCACAATGTATATTCCCAGTGAACTCTTCACCAACTCAACCGATATTGATGAAAGTTTGTATTTATGTGTAATTTGGTCCAACTAAAGAGATAGGATAGTTTTTATTTTAATTTATAACACAGCAACGCGTGGCTGGGTCAGCTAGTACAATATATTTATGAATTTAAGTGTGCCTCACATATAGCATAAAGTTTTGTTTAATTTGCTCAGTAATCTAACACAGTAGGTAAATGGTGTGGATTTGATCGTTTGCATGACATGACTACCTGATAGGCAAAACTTAATGTAACTTTTTTATTTCCAGGTATGTTTTTACGACGAACTCTTTTATTTCCAGGTATGTTTTCCATTTGGTTTTACGACGAGAAGGCCCAGGCCATGCCCAGTAATTTCACTGCTGAGGTCAGTAAAGTGAGTGTAGAATTACATGAGAGCTATAATGTTTGGTTCCTTAAGTGGTTTTAAGACATGAAAATGTATTTTTTTTATTGCTATTGATGAAATAGAATTGGTGCTGTATCCGTTGTATTTGACCGTTAGATAGGTTAAGGTGATTGATAAGGTTTAGCGCCCCCTAAGTAGAAAAATGCTTTAGCAATTTTCAATAATGATCAAGTACAGTACAGTTAGATAGTTGTGATTCTCAGCTGCTTTTCACAACTTGTTAAACTAAGACTATATATACGCTATAATATATCTGGCATTCTCCATCTCTCTTATGCTGCATGTAATGTGAAATAATTTTAACAAAACCAAGGATTTAATCGAAAGCCAGATTATGTTAATATGATGACTTTATATACATATATTTTTTTAGGGCTGATAGTTATACTTTGTCCAATGTAGGATGATACTTTTGACAGGTGTCACTTCCTTATTGCTACGTACTAAGGTTGCGTTTGTTTCCTTATGTTTGGCTTGGCATTGCAATAGCAACTTTACACCCTCTATATACGTGTCAACTGTCAAAAGTATCATCCTACATTGGACAAAGTATGCCATATAAATAAAAGCAGTCAGCTGATTTGTATTTGTTTCTTTATATCTCATGTCGTCGAAGATTGACAACTGGGTTCACATAAAAAAGAACTCTAGTATAGTGTAAAGAAATCTAATACTTCATTGCTACTAAAAGACTTCTCGGAAATTTTAACTTGAAAGCAAGCTTACATTTCCTTACAATGCACCGCATAACTGCATAAGCAGTTGTTAACTCTAAGTCCGCATTCAGCAAACCAACAAACCTTTTTATCTTTTGTGCTGCCCTCTACACTAGTCCAAGAGGTTCTAGGGCCAGCAGCCTGATGTCGATGATTTCTTACACATTAATTTGACTCGTCCTCTCTATATTCGGCAACGAAATTCCACAGTTAACGTAATAACTTAATTAATTTCAGTAAGCTCGCGAACTGTTATACTACGTTCACAGAGTTGCACAACCGGTTATTACCTTGCTCTTGTTTGCAGCCGGCGTTTCTCACAATTTACAACATGCTATGCAAAGAAAAACAACTGTGGGAAATTTCACTCTGCGCCGTTAACATATGGTTCTCTGTATTGATTCAAGTTTTGAAACTCATAAGTGCATAGTCTCAAGTGCTTCTTATTGTTTATTTTTTTATTTCTATAAGACACGCCAACACAATAAACATAAAAACATATATGACTCAAATATTGGTCCTATGTTGTGTATACTTATGAAAATTTTAAGCAACACTGGCATCAAGTAAAAAATTTACACAATTATAATCAATGGGTTAAAATTAAAAACATTGTACATTAACGAAAAATTTATATCTGAATAAAATTCTAAATTATTTATTAAAATTATAAACCTTAAAATTGAAATTATTTTGCAAATAATAATAAATAATAAAGTACGTTATAAAATAAGTTAAGACAATAAACTTGAAACGGGGCAAGATTCATGGAAGATGTCGAAATCATTTGCTAGATTATTTATTACATATTCTGATTATGGGTGGGGAAAGAACGATTAGTTCGGGAAGGTGACGGATTAATTATTTTTTTTATTGGCTATCGCGGGCCGGTTCGAGTACCCTCAAAGACATATGAGACAAAATATCATCACAAGCAAAGCCACTGTTTAGAATCTTATGTAGGAAGAATACATGTCGAATTTTATGACGATCACGCGGAATACTTATTTTGAAAATACAAACTTTGTTCATAACTACATCGATGAGAAAAAAAAATGTCAAGTATCTAGTAAATGAGCGCTGAATCCTCCCGACCCCTCAAAACTCGTTTCGCTCTTTATTCAATTGTAAAACTAAAAGTCTACAGTAATTTTCAGACTTGAAAACTGTAATACTACTTGAACAAGTAATAAGTTCGGAAGAGATAAGGAAAAATGACAGGCAAGAATAGCAATAAAATGTTTTATCTAGTAGATTTTTTGTTACAAACAAATGAACGACAAAAAAATCACAACAAATAAAAAGATTATTTCTGTTGTTTTTCTATATTTATCCGTCCCATCCAGAATCAGTCCTACCCCGAACAAAAGGTTTTGTACGACATTACAGATCTTTACCATGGTAAAGATCTGTAATGTCGTATGTAATACATAGTTACCTATTATGAAATAGGTAACTATGTATTACATAGATTATCTTACATCTTACTTACTATTTCTTACAAGATACAAATCTCTTTTCATATCGCCTTCTAATGATATGATACATAAACAAGAAATATTAATAAATAAATAAATAAATATTTCTAACATTCACAACAATTAGCCTTGTCCAAAGTAAGAACTGTAAGGCTTGTGTTATGGATACTAGGGTAATGGATAGACATACGTATATGATACATATATATGTAATATTCATGGAAATATATATAAACACCCATGACTCAGGTACAAATGCTCGTATTCTGCCCGTATTCCTGCCTGTATTCTAAATCTGCCCCTACCGGGATTCGAACCCAGGTCCGTCGGTACGAAAAGCAGAATCGCTACCGTCGCACCAAACGGTCGCTAAATTAATGGTAACAATATACTTAAATGTTATAAAATAATACTTTGAATGTGATAGAAATTATTTATATTACACGCTGTAACGCATAAAGATACCACCAAAATTGAAAAAAAAGTAAAATAAAACAAAAGTAAACCACATTGAGAAATTCTCGCGAAAAAGTCTCTGGCTCAGCACATGTCACGGCGATGACGACGACGCTGCCGTGACGCTGTTTTTCAGGCGGAGATCATAAATCCGAATGAACTTACCAAAATTTTTAAAGGAATGTACTTACCGAATGTAATTATGACGCCGTAAAATTTAAAACTAAGCTCAAATACGTGATTAAAAAATAACTCACAAAGTAAATGACTTACAAAATGCTGTTCTCGTTAAACAATTATGAGGATCGTGAGTGACGTGTGTTGGGCATTCGTAACATTAAAAGCGAAAATTTTCAACAAAAGTAATTATTTGTTCCGAAATTGTGGCGTAGAGCAGGGGCGTCGCGAACGTTTCCCGCTGACAACCTAATTGTTTAAGGAAACAGCATTCAATTATAACCCACCTAGTACACCCCCGGAGTTTAAAGCGAGCCACGGAAAAAGCTATAGCACCTAAATTACAAGAATTGGACGATGGGAACTGGAATGGGATACAATAATACCTCCTTGCGGTTAGTCCCTTCCCTCGAGCGCAGTTTGCCCATTTTAATTGTCTCATTATGGGGCTATAAAATTCTATTCACTTATTCGTATCGTATAAGGTTTTCTGTAGGTAGGTGAGAAAATTTTCTTCTATCACATTTGATTCACTTTATTCAAATGCACTTAAAATAAGTTGTTTTGAATCGGCCAACATTTTTTACCTACCGCCCATTCAGGACGTCTTTTGACTGACAAGAAGAATGGGCGCAAGAATTTTAAAGAACGACATTTACAATGTTGTAACATACATAACATAACGACGTTGTCCCCATACATAATCCACAAAGAAAACAAAATTATTCAGTAAACACAATAATAGTAGTGTCATGGTTTCATTACAACAGAGTCAACAAGTATCTGTTTTAAGTAATGATGATTTGATCAAACGGTAATATGATGATTTTTTTTCATCCATTTTTTAAAGAATTTTGATCATTCGTCTAAGGCATCAATAAATATACGGAAATATAACGGGTAAATTAAATGCTTATATATACGATACCAGGGAGTCCTTGTCCACATCCGTCGTACATACATAGGAGAAATTCAAAGTCAGAATCCGCTTTTGTTTAATGTAGGCATCTCAAACAATGGTTCATATTTGTTTTGTTTATATATGAATAACACCTTTATATAGAATCTAGCTGACCCGCCCACCCGTTGGTGTGTTATAATTTACATGTTTTTTATTATAAATATTATAAGATGTTCTAAGTCGGATCAAATCCAGCAAGAAGAAATAAAAATATCAAAATTGGATTTCGTCGCGGTGAAACACTGTGACAGGGAATTTTTATATATTAAGATTACATAAGCAGAGGTGCTGATACATTTTATCTTTAACGTTCATTCCGATTGCTTATTGACTTAACATTACTTAAGGTTTCAAAATGCGTTTCTAGAATATTCCACGAAAAAAAATAAGTACATGTTTTTTTTTTTATTTCTGGATAATAATAAATGGTCGTTACGTAGTATAAATTCATTAAATTCATTTCGAATTTTAAAGGAGAACGGGCATATTGGACCAAAATATTATATTATTTATTTAATTTTTTTTTAAGAAATGAAAATCCAAATTTCAATCCAATTCCTAAACTAAACAAAGAGAAATTGTCGGTATAAGTTAATAACTGATATAATTTTGTTGCGAGTTGTGGGCATAGGTAAGTGTGGTTACCTACCTATGCTTCTTAAAAACAAAGCATCATTTGTGTAGGTAAAGCGTATTAGTTATATATATTGACTGTGACTGTCAATGTTAATACAATGCAATGTGTAGGAGTACAAGACAAAGTACCTTTTGTAATTTAATATTTGTATCATATGAATAATTTTGTTTCTTATGGTTGATCAGATAAGGTATTCAAACGGTTTTTTTATCTAGTCGGAATATGCCGTACTAGCCGAGATCAGTAGCCGCACCCACGCAACTAGTTGCGGACTTTTGAAGGACATTTTCCGTTTTACGCGGTAACGGATGCGGTTGCGGAGTTTGTATGTGGCGCACAATACCCCGAAGACGATTACAATTGTTTTGTACTCAATAATACATAAATGGCTTCACCAGATAGCAGTCGGCTATCAAGTAGTCGTTGATTTCAAAGTATGGATATTACAGTGGGACCTATATGAAATGCTATTTCTTGTCTTCGTTTCTGCGAAACCCGCGTAAGCACAACTATCTGCAGCGCTGTTCCCGATCGTTACATCTATTTTTCCTTTAGACAAAGTTTGAAGAGAGAATTGCGACGAATCTGGAAGTTGTAGTACGCCAGAGATGGTTTGGTTCGCAAGAAATGACTTGGAAAAAGAGCTTTGCAAAGTTCGATGGGTACAACTAGCTGAAAATCCCCAGTTTACCGTATAAAACGGAAAGTACCCGAAAACCGTCTTTTGATTTGTTGTGTGTGATGTGATGGAAAATTATATCTCACTGTGTTCGTTCAACGACCTATGCCTGAGGATTTTGACTCCGAACCGGTGACAAAGTACCGGCTAAACAATAGATTAAACAAATTAGTGTAAATGTTGTTCCGCCCGCTAACCTTGTTAATGTTCATTTATATTCATGAAGTTTTTCAGCCTTCGTGCTTTTTATACAGTTCTTATTTCAGTGTTCCCATTATGGTTCCTATATACTGTCCGCAACATATATAGTTACACTCTTTGACGTTTGGTCCTATACCTTATACCATCGTAAAAGAGATAATTAAATTTTTAGAGTATAAAAGTAGAACACGAGCCTTATAAAAATGTAAATTATTTAACAAATTTACTTATTTAAATTTTATGGTACACACAAAAATAAGCGCAAAGGCAGGATGGATAAGCAAGGCATTTAGAAATGGAAACAGTACAGTCGCTAAGCTATACTCTCCGTAGTTTTTATAAATAAAACAAACGTTTATTAAACTTTTATTAGTTATAGTGTTTTGTCTTTTTTTTTTCTTCTAAACTAAATTTATCAATGAAATAAAAATGGCCATACAATATTTAGCTAAAAGAGGTTTATAGGCGTTCGATTTTTGTAATGAAGACCATTTCATTGTGCTTGCGACTGTATATCGAGCGTAGCTATGTTCACGTATATCATCCATCCATCATATAAATCAAATGGAGTTTTAACCTCCTTGGCACGCACATGTAAGAATCTCTTCACAGCCTCACAAATTGACGTTAAGCCATGTTTGTGACTTATCTTTCCTTCGACAGAGCAATCAAGAATAAAGAAACCTCAATTCTTAATATAGAAAAATCGTGTTTGAAAAATCAGATCTCAGGTAGGATTCTATTCAAACCCACGCCTCTGCGGATGTGGGTTCGAATCTAACCTAAGGAGATTTTTTTTAACATATTTCTTCTATGTTTAATAGAAGTTTGAAGTGATCTGTTCCTCCGAAGGTCCGGTAGGCGTGTTACAGCCATCACTGTTATGGATTAATTATTAAAACCTGTTTTTAATTATGATCTTTATTGATTCATAATAAGTAGATTCAATTATTACAATTTCATTTGTTTTCCTTTATTAACCCTGCGTTTATACGTTGTTACGTAGCTTGTCCTAAAGGCTTTTTGTATTTTATGTCGAAACTTAGAATTTCTGCAAACTTTAAAGACTGCTGAATTAGAATATGATTCATCATACATGTTATTATGACAAAGTAATGATTTTTTTTTTATCAAACTCAGAGTTAATATTTCGTATTCCTGAATAACGTGAACGTTCATGTTTTAATCAGCGTCGATCGGCATACCCTGTTAAATTTTACATGGGATATTTTATGCCTATAGCTGTTGGTTTTAAGTCCGTTCGCGTTGAATTAAAACTATTTAAAGGGACTGCTTCTCTCCAAATCCGCATTTCTCTTTTGAATAAATAAAATAAATAAATAATTATTTTTTACATTCACACCAATTAGCCTAGCCCAAAGTAAGCCCTGTAAGGCTTGTGTTATGGATACTAGGTTAACTATATGAGAACACCCATGATTTAGGTACAAATGCTCGTATTCATCATACAAATATTTGCCCCTTCCGGGATTTGAACCTGGGACCGTCGATGCGAAAGGCAAGATCACTACCGTTGCACCAAACGGTCGTCAATAGAGTTGTATTTAGCGATTAAGTAAACAATTAACAATTTAAGATATAAAAGTGATTATTCAGACTTCATCTGCGTTTGTGTCTAAAAAATTGTTAATTTTAGCTTTTTTTTATAATTTTATTTTCTTTCTTGCATTTCTTTCAATGCTAACTTATAAGATAATTTATTTCAATAGTAAAATATTGGAAATTATCGACTCGGCTCACAAGTGAATTCTCAGGCGGGAATCGAACCCGCAACCTTTGTGAGTCTGGTGCTCTCCCATTGAGCTACCTAGCCTTGTGAACCCGTCGAAATTTTCCAGTACCTTTCTAATTTTACACTGTAGGCCAGCGTTGTCTCACCAAAGAGAGGAACATCTTCTTATATTCGGAAGAAACATTTTTACAAATATTTGGGCAATTAATTAAGATGAAACAGCCATTATGTTTTATAATTTCAAATATTTTTGCATTTTTTTCAATGCTATCTTGTAAAATAACTATTTTTCTATTGAAATAATTTGATTAGTTTTTTGTCTTAATTTAACCTATTTTTTTTTTATTCCGAGTTGTTGCGAGCTGTTTTCAATAAATATTTATATCAAATTTATCATAGGCAAAAGCCAAGTATTTTGCTGAATATTCTCAAAAGTGCCAAAAATATTCAACGCAACGTTGGATTTGTTTTGTATAATGAACCGTTAAATAAAATTTACTACCTTGCTGTTAAATAAAGCTTAACCTTATTTAAGACTCGCATGTCGCACAAGTAAATATTTTTGGCCGCAATTTGAGTCTTTACGTCTCAGATTATAAAACAAAAGGCAGATAGACCGCACGGAACAATAATGTGAAGCCACTCTTGTAGACATGTGTGCGTGACAGCACTATAAAAACACGTAGCCTCGGTGTGCGTTACGGTTGCCAGGATAATAACAAAATTACTTGGTTACAGTTACAGAGTTGGTTATGATTTTTTTTTAACTAACCGACGACCTTTTTCGATGAAGTAAACATCATCTTCTTTGAAATGCCTTGAACAGACAACACAAAATTTTGATGGTAGCCAACCGTTATCTTGTCTGCTATCACGTACGATAGAAATCCAATCGTTACGTAGAACAGGATCAGTTGGGAATTTGTATGAAAAGAAATATTTTGTGGATTTATAGCAGCCGTTAGTAAAGTCGTGATGAGTCTGTATTGTTTTTGGCTATATATATATTTACTTTATGTTGGCGAATCGACGGATGTACATCATTATTATTAGAGACAAAATATTCAGTAGTTTTAGTAACGAAGTCACATAGAAACGGACACACATACATACAAACATACCAACCAACAAGCGAGACAAACAAAACACTATTATCGAAAAAAATATTTGTATAAATCGATAATCCTGTTTCCAATACATATTTCCCAACTTAAGGGCAAATGTTTCAAAATAAACTAGCAACACCGGCAGATTTTTGTTAAGGTTTTGTGTTCCAAGATTTCACTAAAAATAATCACGTAAAATAATATCCAAATAGACAAATAATTAACATTTACATATGAAAAGGTACTCCATCTTCTTACTTTTGTTTTTGGGAACAATTTTTGCAATGTTTGAAAACATAAGACGGCATTATTCTCAAAAATATGAATATTATCTGTGACGTACTAACGATGCAACGCTTCGTGACGTACTGACTCGAGATTGTATTCGCTTTTGAATTTGTATTTGCTTTGTTGGCTTCACTTTCGGTGTTCCGCACGGTCTATCTGCCTTTTGTTTTATAATCTGAGCTTTACGTATTAAACATGAAACTTCCTTCTATTTTTATAATGTAAAATGTATTTCGTGTCTTTGAAAAAAAAACAAAATGACATTCGCTATGACAAGACCGCTTATAACTTTAAAAATTTTGCGCCTACCGGCATTATTTGTAACTTGTATTAAGAAGATAAAAGCCATTATGCTGTAGTGCACATGACGGTGAAGGAAATAGTGCCATAATCGAACGCAGCAGGACGCATTCGGAACTAAATCGACGGTAGAACGGTTAAAAACCAGAATCGACATTTTGTGCGACAACATACATCAACACCGCCTAGGGATATTATGATTTTCTCAATTTATTCGAATTTGTTTTATGTTACATATAACATGTATTATATTTTTATAAAGTCTATTTACAGGACTATACTTTAGAATTAAACAAATTTCTATTTTTGTGGTCAATAATTTTTTATTGAAATAAAGACAAAGAGAGAAATAATGGTCAAACTAACAATGACTGGTTTCTTAAAGAAAAAATTAGAAATAAAGAAAAATTATCTGGTTTTTGCAGTTGTACGAAAATTTAGTAGTCTGTAAAATTACCCATGACGTTGATGACGTTCCTGCAATGGCTTTGAATGATGTCTGCTGCGGAATATTGTCCCATGTCCTGCTGATATACATAAAAGTTGCTCTTCGGTCACAATGGTCAGAGAAAAATCTTCGGAGCCCTACTTTGGAGCGTGCTCTTGGGGTTTAGATATGGCGACTGCGCGGGTCAGTCACCGACACGTTGTGCTCTTGCAGCCACCTGATTACCACTCGCGCTGTGTGCGTTGTGGGCGTTGTCGTGCATGAGCGTGAAAACTAGGCCCTGTAGTCGATGGGGATAAATAATGGGTACTGGCACCTTATTACTGATCCAAACGAGGTCTGTGCTTCTACCAATACGAATTAATGCCCAAAAAATGATTGTTTCGCCGTTGTATGGATGAACGTCCTGAGGGTGTTGCAGGTGCTCGCTATACACGTACTCTTTGTGAATCAGGATGAAAACCGACTCATCAGTAAACAACACTACAGACCACTGGTTATCTTCTTAGAACAAATGCTCCCGAGCCCACTCTAATTTTCTTCCACGATTTCCTCTGCGTCGTACTACAACGAAGCGGTCTACGAGCATGGAGGTTAGCTCCGTGGAGTGTTCTCCTTACAATTTGGTCACTCACAAGTAACTGATGCTCTGACTGGAGCCTTTGAACCAACTGCATGGCCGTAACATTTGGTTTTGCATTAGCAATAACAAAAAAAAACAAAGAAATTCCATAAGAGTAAAAAAAGAAATACTAATTTTAACAGAGAGAGAAATGCACGCCGTAAGCATGTCATATAAGACTTACTTGTAATTTAAGTTAATTGCTTATTTTTACTTTATTTTTCATTGTGATGTAAAGTTATAGACAAGCGATATTTTCATCTCAATTTTTATTTTCCTCATTTCAAGTTGCATCCAAATATGTATTGGAAGGTCGGTCAATGATAAGTTAGCATAGTAGTCGCCGTTATATTATTTAGAAGGGGCTTTGAACTTGACTAGACAGTCCTTGAGCTTAATTATGATGTTTACAGCACAGTGTTTGGCCAACTGCTGTACATTTAGAATTGATAATTTTCAAAATATTATTAGCTCTATATTTTCATTTTAGTTGTCATTTCTCTAATATTTTATCGCCTTTATTATATATATTTATTATAATATATATTAATTATTGTGATCTCAAAAAAAACAAGTTATCAATTAGGTATTTATACTGTGATATGATCTCCGAAATGTTTATGGATGTTTATTGCCGAAGGAATGTTTCGCTGAATAATTATTTTGTATATCTCAAGATTCTTAATGTTTGTAGCTTTGTTGGAGCTACGTCTATTTCAAGATAAATCTATCAGGAATATTGTAAGAGAAAATAAAATTATTAAAACCTGCTTTCGGCGAACAATACTCCGGTAAACAATTATTTGCTTTTGTGGTGTATATTGACACTAGTAATGTGCCAAAATGGGATAGCCTGGGGTTATCCTAGTTATTGCGATAGTAAAAATAATTAAATAGTAATTTTCATACCAACCTTCTGTAATCATGCAGTGTTGGTAATAATATTTTTAAAATGGCATTTTTCATATTAGCAATATCCCTCTGTTCTCGCATTTCTTAAACAACATTACATTGTTTATAGTAGATGGGTAAGTGAACTAAAGATGGATGAAAGTTGAGACGTTTGTAGTCATTTTTTCAATGTTAACTAACTTCAACTGGAGCGGTAGACAGACATATCATACTTGAAATAAACTATGAGATTTGTCGCAGCCATAACATATAATATCCTCTCATTCATTAACTTCACAGACCCCCTTTTCCCCTTTTTCTGCTCACGTCGCTGTTTGAAATAAGTCAGGAGTAATTTTTATCTGTTGGTACATTTTTCTCCTCGCTACATGAGAGAGTTTACGAAGAGTGTGCATCAATTATTCCCTTTTAGTTCTTTTTGCAAGCTTAAATTTTTCACTACCGTTGTCAGTACGGACGATTCCCATTTGCCATAAATCATTTGTTTTATCATAGGAGCGAATGGTTTGTCAATATATCCCTTTTCATTTCATGTAATTTTCTCCTTGAGTGCTTTTCTCTGACGTTATAATGAAGTAAATAAACGAAGTAAACAAGGAGTTTTGCTGCGTTACAGAAGTTAAAAGCGTTACAATAACTCGATTCTTTACATTGGTTGAGCCAACATAATATGGAAAAGTGCTTTCTTTGAAATTTTGTCGAGTAGGTATTTCCAATCTGTGACCTTTTACATAAGACATATAAATATAATTAGACATTAGGGAAAAAGAGGACATTTTGTTCCTTTTAACTACACACTTTAAAATAAGTTATTTAACCCTTTCATGTTGTCAGCGCCCACATCAGCCGTCGTATCGTTTTAATTACGTATTCGCTCGCCTTTCGCATTCATATAAAATTCCCGTTTATCGTTGCCCCTGTGACATCACCGAGCTACGGCTCAACCGTAGCTTTGACCAGTTCATAACCCTAAAGCCGTGCCAATATTACCCGCTCCACTCAATTTATTCTCTTCTATCGGATTTCCTCTACGGAGTCATCTTGAATATTTATGAAGTGAACTTTTGTTACCTACTGCTTTTTAGCAATATCCCGTGGAGGATTATTTATAGCGTCCATATTAAACTCTGCCTCACGAGATTGCCTAGATATACACAATGTGTGTCTAATGAGTTATGAGCAGTTATTTAAGTATACTCACTCAAGTGCGATAAGCTCATATAAAAATTAGGTGTGGTTGAACTTTGAACATTGAATTATTTTTATTATTTATCATTAGTTTTACAAAGAAGTGAGCTTAAGAAGTATTTACAATATTTAACGAAATAAAGAACATCAATTTGCTCTGAGCATTTAACAAAAATAAACTTACATTATTTTAATCATCTTTTATTCTTAAGCTTCTTACCAAAGAAAGACTGAATTATCAATTATCATATGTTATAAATTAGATTCAAGACCTAGTCTTGTGTGAACAAATGAATGAATAAACTGTATTCCACCTCGTGTTCTCGTCATAAGTCTTGTAAAGTAAGTAGATTACTTAGTCATAGCTATTCAATGAAAAACGATTCTTTGAAATACTATCTCGAAAAACAACAACCAAGCGGCTATGTAGGTAGCCTTCACATTATCGTTGGAACACTCAATATTTAAACAGTCAAAAGGCTAAGATATTTTCTTGGTATAATTAGTAATTTATCTTTAATGTGACATATGAAAACTCCACAAGTGGTTCGATAACACCGATCACGATAGTGGCATTGACATTAGTGACTTATTAAAATTTACTTTCTAGATGCCTCTAGTATCAGATATAGTCTAGTAACGTCGATTGGTAATTTTGCAATTGCAGTTCCAGAACAGGAAAATTTGCAGCGTTCTCGAATTGCGATTTTCACATTCTTCGTGTTTAGATACTATTATTCGATCATGTAAAACTGTCAGATATCTGAGAAGAGACTGGATAGCTGACAAGACAATTTTAGTTACGTGAGAGTTGTAAAATGCTATATAATCTGAAAAGCGCCTAATTCGTTAGTTCTAATGCAAAAATATCTGTTATATATTGAAAACTGGCAAAGTTCAATTGCGCTTTCGGTTAAAGATTATGGAGGTTATGTAACTTTGACAGTTACATGTTCCGGAAGACCATGTTTCCAGCACCAATACGCATTATGACTCATTCCCTTGTGATATTTTTATATGAATTACTTACGCTTTAGCAGTCATAACAACATAATATTTGCTGATAAAGATGGTTTGCAAATTGATCTTTCTTGAGTGTACTAACAGAATATCTCTCGACTCGACACTTTATTATACCAAAAAGATGTTGGCTTCGACCAAGTGATGTGTTTTAAGTCAATTACTGTGCCCAAACAGTTATTCCGTACCGGAATTGCATTGCCTTTTCGTGTGAGCGACTCTCTGTCGCTCGTACACCGCCGCCGCCGTCGCAGGGACGTCACCGTGAACGAGACGACGGCACCGAAGTGGCGATACATACATTTACTGTGGTCGCCTGTCCATTGTACACCCGTTATTGTCAGCCCCGGCGTTGTCACCCCGGCTGCCGAAGATTCTAGTACCTCGAGCCGAAATTGTGACGAGCCGACGTGCCGGTAATACCAACGCGTTTAATTTGGTTCACATACTGCCGTTGCATTTATTTTAAATCTTTCTACAAAAAATAGCCCAAAAATTGAAAAACAACAACAATAAAAGAACTAGAAAGTAAATAATTTTTGCAGGATGAAACCTAGGATGTGCCTAAAGATAAAATTTTGACAAAGAATGCATGGCCCGATGTTGTAAACAAAGAACTTCTTTACGTGGAAAATGTCAATTCAATAAGGTTTATCCTACTCATTGCGTAGTTTGTTTTATTTCTACGACAACTGCGACTACCACGCATGTCAGCTAGACCAAATTGAACCACGATCGCCGTCATGTCATCTTGGACTTGACCCGAAATAATCTCTTTTTCAGTAACGTAGGTGAAGCTGGTTGTGGACAAACGTCCTCAGTCTTTATTATTTTGACTGATGGTCGTTAATGACTTTTCGTCTTCGTAGATTTAGATAGTACAATTCTGTATAATTTATTATAACGCAATGACAACGAGGTAAAAAACAAATCTTTTAACGTTTACTAAAGTAATGGAGTTTAGAATGCGAGTCATGGAATGGCCTTAACCTGAAAGTTGGTTTATCACTACTAACTCAATATTTGAAGAAGTTCTCTGACATATAAGTCTATCGTCCTGTATGTTTGTATACGATAAACCTTCATATATTCTTATTATTAAATACTTTAAACATTTATATGTCAAGGTTGCTCGCTCATTTGAAATGGATAAAAATATGTAAATAAGACGTTTAGAAATGTTAAATAGGGTATCTCTTTTATCAAATTGGTTCGGCTAGGATAAACCAGCCTTCGATTGAGGGCTGATTGGACAGTTTTGCGCCATTTTTCCCGGTTCAGAGTCCTGTATGTAAGTTTTTAAATGTGCAACGGACCTCAATACAATAATATGTGAATATGAAATCTTAACTCAAACGCGACAGTGATGCTTGCATATACGACAATTAACACTACACTTAGAATCATCCTCCGCCGTGTCACTAGTGTTAAAACTACTGAATAGATTTTACCAACTAAATTGACTATTAGTGGACAAATCCTGCGATGAAATTCGTTTGAGTGAATTTTCTACTTGCCAGCGAATATTCTGCAATCACAGATTTTGTTGCCTGGTTGCGCTCCAAAGTATATTTTTGTAAATCCCTGATATTCTTCCAAGTATCCATAATATCACTCATTTTTATACGGGGACTACACACTGTTGATATTAAGAAATCACGCAGAACGTGACCGGAATGTATACTTAATTTAAAAACTTCTCTGAAACCTAAAAGTTAAGCTAGCAAAGAATGTTTTTTCCTTCATTTAATTAAGTACTTCAGAGAATTTTTATTCAAGGCAACATTTCTTATATCCGATAGCAATTTACAATTTTGCTTCCCAGTATTATATACCGGCATTTACTAAATAGGCCATCTTTCGGTAATGATAAATTCAAAATTCAGTTGTATCACAGATGTGATGCTAATTAGTGTTAAAAATGTAGAGTTTTATCTATAACTACCACTTAAGACATCTATGGAAACGCCAGTTAGTAAAAGGTTTGTATAGTATAGAAAATACAGACTAAGGAAAAGAGAAAGATACAGTGACATGATTAGATAGAGGAGAGTCAAGGTTTCTACAATAGTAAAACCACAAATAAAATAATCATGAGAGTCTTTACTACATAGGTTAATACTTTTCTCATTATTATTGGTCTGCCCTAGCCAAGAATGATGAAAATGAGATAACAATAATGGTATTTAAACACGTTGAAAATATAAATATTTTCCAGCCGTTAAAGTGTTCGGGGTTAATGAAGCGTGAAGAGAAAAGGTTTTATAAATAGGTAAATCTTCGTTGTTAACATCGGCTGGTAAATACGGTAAACATTTACTCGCCTGTATTGAAATTAAAGTCTTTCGGTATATAGTATATATAAAGCTATTGTAAGCTCTGGCTAGGAAGGAGTTAAAACTCATTTACATATAAATTAAGTATAAAAAGGAACATCCTCTGACCAACAAATGATGAGACGGTTTTTTTCTTGTTATATTTTTTAAGGTATAATTATCCAGCAGATAAATGCTTAGATAACAAAAACATATAATTATTACAAAGGTGTTTCTTCGTCATCGATTGTTTGATACTTGGTATTGTATTAGACTCCATGTTGTGGGTAGTTATACCATGAATATGCTGGCGTCAGCTTAAGAAATACTTGGAAAAATGAGACGGCTCTGTCAAGGTATCGGTAGCTTAATTGGTAAGAGAATCCACTCGGGTAGCGATGGTTTTGTGTTCAAGTCCCACCTGACCCCTGACATAAGAATATATTTTTTTGTAATAATTTCTTTACATATATTAATCTACCAATAAGAAATATAATGTTTAAATATAATTGTACTGTTGATTTGCAATTGTGGGTGAGTGACCGGGTTGCGTGCGCGGTGCATAGTTCACCCGGTTTGCGACCGTTACAGATCAGGCACGGATGGTTAGCTGGGCCGGCGAGTAGTATCGCACGCTCCATATACTCACTGTGACGCGATCACCAATACGGTATGTTCCCATTCACACAAAACTTATTATTGTATTCTAACCCTGCTTAGAAAGTACATTGAAACTTTTGCAATAACTAGTTAGAAAGTACGTCTTTTATGTCATACAAATATGTGGGAGGTAAAGTTGTACGAGTATCCATTCTCGCTTCGATTTTTTTTAATATGTGCACCACAAAAAAAAAACTTTAATACCAAATCCAAAAAGTTATTACATCCTAAAATTCAATAAAATTATTTTGGCCCCATACTTTTACTGATAAGATAATATTCTTAATTTAAAAAGTGATAAGCATAATTTGTTGATTGAATTTTCAATTTCATATTGTCTCTGTAGTAATTAACAGTACAAACTTAAATAAATATCCAAGAAATAATCTAGTAAAATAGCGACGACTATATAATGACGCCGGGCCGCCAGATCTAAAAGATCAGCCCAAATAGTCACTCAGAACTTAGGTACCTACATTCGTACTTTCTAAGAAATCTATAATAAATAATAAAGTATATATGACGATTTCTTGCAATGGAAAAGGAAAATGCGCCTATTTATCATATAAACATAAATTGTGTCTTTTATTTTCCTCTTAGCCCTAGAATAAAGACCTGCATATTCTGGCGAAAGTTTGATTTCCGAACTTTTAAAGCCAACTAACTAATGTTTGAAATATTGCCCTTGTCAATCGGTCACTTTCTACCTTGATGTGAACAATGTCTTATTATATTTTTTAGACTATGAAATTGCCTCTAAGCGCTCTATTTACGACGCTCTAGTAAAATACTTTTTTATGTCAGCTTTGTCGACGGTTCATAATCAGCTTATTAATGTACGCATTGCAGGGATACGGGCCATCCCAATTGTTTAAATCGCTGTAATAAAGATCGGCCACATTACACCATTGGAGTGGGGTTTTGGTTGAATGCAGATGAAGCCGGGACAACCGGCTTATTGTGCCTGAAACACAAAGGCGGTTAAGATACAATTTTATTGATTTCGATACTTATTACTCAACAACACGATACATTCTATCTTAACACCCAGATATGTCCTATAAGAACATACAAAGGATACTTCCCAAACTTAGAATACACTGGATACGAAATAGCTATACACACACTGTTCGATACTTTTAATTTGGATCGTTAATTTTTTATTGCAGTTGAAAGGTTAGAACAGTTTGCCGTGATCTGATATAAATATGGATTCCATTTAAATACCATTTCTATATATAAGTATTGCTATTTTGAGAATTCGTTATTGACGGATTTTTGTATATATAAACAGTTACTTTAATATATCACTACGTTACTAAAAGCCACTGAACTTACCACCATCACCAGTACAGAAATTGAAAATTATTCTACACGAAAAGACACATGAAAATTTGTGAACATTATTATTTAATTCCTATAACTTAAATTTAAATCGAATAAGACTGTAAGCAAATAATTATTTAAATAAATCTAGTGATTTAATAAAAATAAATAAAAAATTAGACGGTGTTACACTTTGACAACTGTTACTATTGTCATATTATGATCATGACTCCTAGAAAAGTGAAGATAATCGCGTTCACTAATCATAAATGTTATTTTCAATTTTATTACGTTGTCAGCAATGCGGAAATAAGTAACCGTTATTCACAGCCGCAGAATAAGTTTCAGTTTCCCCGACTGTTCGGAAATTTTTCACTACGGTATGCTGGTTTCCTGATTCCGTGGCATATAGGAATACACCACCGTGCTAAGCGTGTATCGTTCGCGTCCGGAACAGTTACCTATTATTCTGATATCCGCTTAATGGCAATACGCTCGCGGGCGAATGCGTGCTGCATTGTTCTCACGCATACACCTGCATGGGTTCAGTAGACATAAACAGTTACGACTGCAACGTAACCACAGCTTTTAACATCAAATTGCGAATGTGTTTTCTTTTTATTTAAAAAATTGAAAAGTTATTTTAAGTGGAAAAAAGTGTAATAAAATCGCATCGTGTCCGATGGGAATCCAATCAGCACCTCTACGACATCGAGACATTGGTTAAATCTATAAAATTTGTCAACGCTTGATACTGGATGTTTTTGCAGCAACATATCTCATTACATAGTTTGGAAGTTTGCCCTAATAAAAAAACCAAAAAAAAATATTTAAACATTTATTTAAGAAGACTATATAAGAAATTTTATAATTTTTTTTCAAAAAAATATTTCCACTAAATTCGAACGGTAAGCGGTAATTTGGTAATTACTATAGGATGATGATTGTTAAATAACTCTTAACAGTAAATGTTATTAGTTAGTTTTATTATTAAAGTAAACTGTTAGGCGACTGCGGCTTTTATTACTTTAGCTCTAACAACAACGCCGCAACAGCCTATCCCAACATATGTATACATAACGTGAAATACGTAATAAAACTTAATTTGATAATAAAGAGCGATATATATCATATATCTACATATACAGACGGGCCACAGTGGCGTTGTACTAAAGCGCCTGGCCTGTTCTGTCAAAAAGTCGTGACTTCAAAATCAAACTGTACTTAATTTTATTAAGACTTTTTTATGAGTCCGTGAGTAAAAAGACAAGAAACCCTTCTGTCCCTTGTTTCAATTTTGATACTTTTAACACTAGTTCGTCAGTAACCATTAGTTGTGAAGTAAAGTGTAAAATTAAATTTTAGGACGGCAAGGCAAAGAGGTTGATTTTTTTTAAGTTTATTACATTTCATTCAGTGCGACAGATTTGTAACCAAATATTTTAAGTTAAGAATATTAGATACATGGTGTTGTTTGGTATCCTTTAGAGTAGAATAGCACCACCCCTTTACTTTAAATGGTGCAGTTTATTTTTGTGGGAATATAAGTATGATTTATAAGAAACAAAGGCAAGCAATCATAATTAAAATTTAGTTTTATCTAATGATTTATTTTACTTGTGTTGCCATTGTGTTAAATTAAAGCTGCCGTCGAAGTACTCATATAGTACTGGACATCAATAAAAGTATTACTTTATACTGAAAACTGTTATTTTTTATTCTTAGAAATCAAATGCAATAACTTTCGTCTTATAAAGCATTATGTTAATATTGGCCAGTCGCGCCGTGAAGACTTACTACCACCACTTCAACTTGTACTACCTTTGGGAAATAATTAAATAATTATTTTCTCGATTCACAAAGGTGTTTTCGTTAGTAAAATCTGTGTAACTAATAAAGTGTTGCAAGAACAAAAAAGACAAAGTTCATTTTAACGAGGTAAAGTTAAAATTCATTCCGGGTTCAAGTCATTAAATTGTTACGCAAAATAAATCGGTAGTAATAAATCGGTGTCAAAACGGTGCTCAGTGGGTTTGGAGTTTTCTCCTATATACCTTTTTATCAGTTACGCTGTAACCACTATAAGATCTTGAAAACATATATTTTTTTACTTACGCAATTAATTGCTGCTAGGTTTTCAACTAAAAAAAAAGTTTGAAAAATTTAACCTGCCTCAGGCGTCAAGCTTGGACTAGTAACCAAAGCTTGTTTTCATCCAGGCAAGTGGTCTTCCACTAGAAACCATTTAATTTCTATAACTTCTTTTTATAAGATTTTATTCATTCTCTTAAAATATAGTTTTTGTTATATTACGTATTCTATAAGTTTCTTAACATTTAAAAATCTTGAGGCAGGATCACCTTTTATCCCTTTGTCCTTTGTCTGACGGATGAAATGTAAATTGTTAATTAATTTACTTTTTTTCCTACCTTGCCGTACGATTCGTGCAGTGGTGAAGGCAAACCAGAAGTTGCTGACAACTGTCATATCTGTGTCAAATGTATCGAAACAATAACGGTAATTACCGCATTCAGAGCGATTTTTATATGCAGCTGGTAGTGTGTGACGTTGGATACCTGTGACAAAGCAATGTAAACTGCACGTAGTTTAACCTACATTTTATTTGTACGGTGACATACACAAATTAAAAATATGTTTAGTATCAAAAAATGTACACATGCAGTTTAAAATTAGTAGTATTTAGGTACTTAGAGTATCTTGCTTTCGGTGGTGTATTCTGTTATATTCAAAACTTTATGAAATGCTTATCTAAAACTATACTCAAAACTATCCAATACTTTTGTCAAATCTATAATGAATAATAATTAAATATATCATTATATATAACTAATTATATGATGTATAATGTTATTATGTGAAAAGGTATTCCAAATGTGTGTTTGTCCAAATGTGCGTTTGTCCAAATGTTTGAATATAAATACTAAAAACGAATACTGCTTACTTTTCATTTACCTAATCAGAGGTAGATAATGTGACTTCTTGTACAATTGTAATATTTGTAAGTGTGATTTAAGCTAGTTGGCATTTTAATAAAAGTTAGGAAGGTTCATGCGATTCTCCTTTGTGAGTAAATTGTCTACTGCGTGGGAGTTAATTTGTTTTCTTTGTTCAGAAATCGCCTATGATGTAAGTACACACGATGTAATTGATCTTAAGGCATGCAATAAATTAATCCCATTAAACTTAAGTTAATTATCACGATATGGCGGCGACATATGTACATAACATCGCAACACAAAGGAAAATTGACACTTCTCATGACAGATGACACTATTTCCACAGCGTATTCATCAAAAACTTATAGTTTATCATCACAGACCGGAAGTGAGGTTCATTGGTCTATAGTCCAGTCAAGGTGATTTTTCGCTTTTTGAAGTCAAGTTTGTCAATAAGTTGTGGAACACGAAGTGTTCTTACAGTACTACCACTTGTAGTTGCACCTTGCACTTAAGAGTCGCTGAAGATCAATGCCAGAGAAATGTCGATTTCTTAAAGCTAATATCTCCATCCACCCATGTCTTCCAGATCCTGTAGGCAAATCGCGCTATTTTTCAATGTTAACGGACCGCTGAGGTTCAATTCTAATCTAATTCTAATTGCAATCCAACTTCGGACGAAATCGGTATCGCGCTAATTTTACTAGACAGTTGAAACACAAACGAAGTTGGATCGTAGACACAGTAGAAACAAAAGAGATGTCACCTAGTATTGTAGGTATTACGTAGAAATTTAGTTGGGAAACACCACAGAGATTATAATGACTGACCACAGCGTTCCAACTTCAATCGGGTTGCGTCTCGACCATCTGTCAAATCATTACCGCGATACGAAATGTCGTAAAAGTTGAATTTCAGCAGTAGTTCAAATCCAATCCAACTGCATATTTTTATGGCGATTGCCCCCCTGGTCCTCTTAGAAGATCGGCTAAGTTTTAATCTTTTTGCACGTTAAGCTCTAATGCAGTGGGGCTACAATTTAAACCGTGTCCACTGCAGAAATATCTTTAATTTATTTTATACACTTTGTGTCTATAATTAACGATAAAATTAATCGGAACTAATAAATAAGAAGCAATTCGAAACCAGTTATTTTTGAAATTATAAAACTAATGAAATAGGCCAAAAACGGTGGCCGATTATTGTGATGACTCATGTAGATCGAATTTTATATACATATAATTCAACCTACATTGGTCGGATCGCGGTTTCCGGACAAAGATCAGTCCGGCGGAAAGTCTTCTCAAAGGGATTCCAATAATTGATCTCGATATATAAATTCCTCCATGTTTCTGACAAAGCGCTGAATTACACTGGAACACACACACTAGAAAGGCTACAAAATTGTTACAAAAAAGAGAGTTTTAATTTCCTTTTCTCAGTGTTCATAATGAACCCTGCACGTTTTAAGTGAATAATTAATACAACGTTAGACACCGAACAGACATTGTAGATGGGAGAAAGATTTTTAAAACGCCAACAGCGACCCCCGACTTAATTAACGTGTCGGTTTTTAGAAACATCGCCGCCGGCGTAATGTTTTAGTGCCATTTGTGCTCAAAGAAATAAATTTTTTATGCTTTATTTGCAGGCCTACTTACGTAATTAAGAAAATTTTGTGTATATCTTTAATGTGAAAGCTTGTTGATTTTTAGTTTTAAGTCGTTTAGTTACTTGTTCCGAGCACATAGTCCATGGGTTGAGTTTCGATATCAACCGTATTTATAATATACTAGCTGACCCAGCCACGCGTTGCTGTGGCAGTAATATTGTTTTTCTAAAATAAAAGATTTTTTCTAAAATAAAAGTAGCCTAAGTTACTCCTTATTACATCAGCTACCTGCCAATAAAAGTCCCGTCAAAATCGGTCCAGCCATTCCAGAGATTAGCCGGAACAAACAGACAGACGGACAGACAGACAAAAATTGTAAAACATGTTATTTTGGTGTATGTACCGTATATATATTCATATGCATGTAGTAAAAAACGGTTATTTCAATATTACAAACAGACACTCCAATTTTATTTATATGTATAGATGACGTGCACCGTATACTGCAGTATTAACCATGTTTCATTAACTAAGGCATAGATATAGTATAGTAACGCAATAGTAAAGTGTAACATGGTGGAAAAAGATTTAGTTAATTTAGATTCACATCTAGTTAGACATTTTTAAGTTAGTTTTATTTCCGTTCATGTGTCGTTTTATTTTAAGAAAAACTTTAAAACTAAACAAGGATATTATACATTGAGTATTAATTGACTCAGATGACAATTATATTGTTAACAAATATGTAAACATTTATCTTATTTTTACTATAAGTATAAAGAATTGTGTTAGTTATTTTTCTCAGAATATTTTCGAACCAACGCCCTTTGGGCATACTATCTATGCCATACACCAATGCCACACACTGTTAGAGCAAAATCGTTTTGTTTATGCAAAATTACCAGGATAATAAACATTTTGTTTCAGTAAAAGAATAAGATTATATATTTTTTTCTAATTCTAATATCTATAGGAACACACAAACCAAGAAATCAACTATATTCTGACCTTAAATATGACAAAGCCAGATTTTGAAGCGCTCAATCTATAATCTAAGATCACAAATTTGTTGTTTGTCTGTCCGCCCTTTTTACCGTTACCGTTTACGTATATGCGTTACCATAGCAACGCGTTAACCGCAAGTAGTTCGTCTTCCGGATGCTAGATGGCGCTAACGGAAAATTTTTTAATATTAAAAAATTTAAAGAATTTTGTCAACCCGTGTGAAGCCGGGACGGGCCACTAGTATTTATAATCAGAAGACGTCGTTCCCAATTAACCATTTTCCTATCTTTAGTTATTAAGAAGTTGGAAACTTAATAATTAGTATATAAAATGTTTTATTTATGACTTAATATAACGCATATTATAGTAATTTTTTTTTCTTTTTCTAGGTAAGATTTGTCAAGTGCCAACTACCTCTTATATCGTCGAGTCTCAGGTGAGGTTGTGATAATGAATCCTTATGTTATTACCGAAATATTTCTTTGGATCATAGTCTTTAGTTAGGCGCTACATAAGTCGTTGTGTTGTGTGACATGTATAACAATAAATTCAGCATGCAAAAATAACAAGTTTATTTTTTAGTTACAAATAACAAAATTACAATGGCGCGAAAATTTTTCTCGATATGTGATTTGAAAGCAATGCAATGGTAGCCTGAAACATACTTGCAAAGTTTTTACGCTTACTAAATTAACGCCAATTAATAACACAGCGGTTCTAGCCGTGAAGAATGACAACACGCACATATTGTCTATCTTCTAAATAAAAAAGATACATTTTAGCTTATTTTCTTTGCCTAAATCTATTTTTCTTTGTGTAGTCTCGATTCTCATTAGTCTGATAAAAATTAACTTTTGTACTGGATAAAGACACTACTCCGTTCTGCGGGCGACTTCATTAAAAAAATGTCAAGTAATTCGATAGCGGGAGCCATCGTTTAAAAAAAGCTCTTACACTTTGATCGATAAGCGGACATGGCGAGCGTTAAAATAGTAGAGCGAGTCTTAGATTTCGCTCGTAAAAAAGACGTAATTTACTTTTCCGATTCCTAGAATTGTCAATTTACTTTTTCGTTCATTTAATAAATCGAGAGTAGAATAAGAACAAAGGATGCGAGCAAACGACGTCGGCGTTTATCGCGAGATCGCGAAGACAACGTTCAGTATTCCACTGGAGTTCGATTCGGTTAATCAGCCCTAAGGCTTAAATGAGGTTTCTTTTATCAAGTATTTGACGTACAGTAATTTTGCTCAGTTTTACTGACGAACAGTTTTATTAAGTCGGAAAGTTTTTGTCTTTATTGGAATACTAGCTGTACCTTACGGGCTTTGCAATTATTTTTTTGGTGACCTATATTTTGACCATATAAAAACCTTCTATGGCATGCGTACCAAAGTTTCGTCGCAATCCATCGACAACTTTTTCAGTTTTCGCGAGACTAACGCAACAATGGATATTTGTATGCCTATAAAGTGATGATTATTATATGTATATTTAATTTCATTCATTTATCATTTAAACATTATCATTATCATTACAACAACAAAATTATCATTAATCATTTAAACCCATTTAATATGATGTATTTGATGTGAGGTATGGATACGATAGTAATTTATTATTTCCTACCCAACAGCATTTCTTATAAAATACACAACATTTAGAAACATGACTAATTGCAAATTAAAAAGTCTTGAAAATTAATAATAGAAATGAAAAATTGAATAAAGGAAAAACAAAAGACGACAATTTAAATCTTTGAAGATTTTTTCAAAAAGTGCTGGCCTATATAAAAATGGCACGTATTGTTAGAACTAGAAGTTCGGAGCAATAATTAACGTGGCACAAAAGTTGTAGAATTGCTCTGAGCAAAGTTATACGGCCAGTTATACATATTCTTAGAATGAATCCTTTGCTTTACTTTTTTAATTATTAAATGCGAGCTTTTACCTCTGATTTCGCTTGCTCTAATGTAGACTACCAATTATAGTTACCAGTTATATTTCTATCCCACGGGAACAGTACTTTTTTCTGAATGAAAGGTATTATGACCATTTTTATACTGCTGAAAAAGTATGCAAAATTTCATGATGATTAGTCGAGTGTTGACGACGTAGGAGTGTAACAAACAGTCAATGTCGTGTTTGTAATATTTAGATAATACAGCATCTAGTTAAACTGTAAGATTCAGATAAAGAACACAAAAAAAATAGCAAATTATTAACTGTGTTAGTGACCACGGGCAGTATCTAATGGCAGAAGATTAAATAGTGGATTAGACACGAAAATTGTTATTAAGGCGTTGTGATGCTTACATGACTGCAAATAGGTGTACTATTTGATTTTTATCAATATTATTTTCACATAGTGATCACTGGTTTGCATCTCAATGCGAGTATGGATATGTTATAAATTTAAAAGTGTTGAAGTTTTTTTCCTGATCTTCTCCCTCTATACAAGAGCTCACCCAAAACCAAATGAAATGCTGTAGCTTTTTGGAATTCTCTAGTAAATATTATATACAAAATATGTGGATATTTGAATGAGTATATATATATGTTTGTAATTTAGACATTTAGCTGCATATCAGAAGATTTTTTTCCAAAAAATAATCCTCTTGCCACATCCCGTCTTACTCTTCGACACGTTGAATTTTTACTTGTAAAAATTTCTTTAATTCAATGAGTTTTTATACTCATGTATGGGTATGAAAACTCAATGATTGTTAGGGGCCATTCATTTCTAACGTAAGACTATTTTCGCTAGTTCTTGACCCCGTCCCCCCCTATTATAAGAAAAAATAAGAATAGGCCGACCCCCTCCCCCCTATTTAATATTTATTACGTAAGACTCTAAAGGCAAAAATGAATACACGTTTGGTTTGTTTTAAAGTTTATTTTTAGAAATATTTATTTGTACTTACAAAGGTACTAATAATTTTTATTTTTTTGGTAAAATAAACTTTGATTTTTATCATTCATCTTTACCTACATAAGATTTTCAGTCCAGGGGTTCAAAACCCACTCGGAAAGTGGATCTGACACTGGAACATCTCTAATAATAGGTGTAGCTTCTAGTTGGTTTTCAGGATTGTGACGTCGTCAACGTACACCCATTCCACATCAGCTCAGATGCGGCACAAAACTTCTTTGCCTCACCTTGAATATATGGCTAAAGCTTTTTCTTTTTCAATATTTAAAACACGGCAATGAAGTTTTTGGGTTCACTATCCATTTGCATAAAAATTTAAACCAACTAATATGTTGGCATTTGGTAATTCATACTTATGATATTTACGCATAGTATTATTATTCATAAAAAATTTAGCCCATTTGTTTAAATTATAAATACAATCAGCATAATCATATTTTAGTATAAAAAAACAACCATTACTTTATAAAGGCATAATGGTATCAAACCATACTGAATATAATCATAATCATCTAACGCAGAATAAGTAACTCCTAAGATTACAGACTCACAATAATAACTTTTACATAAACATTGCTCTAACCTAACCTTTTTTTTTTTTTTTTTAATTAAACTTAGGAAAATGCGTTACGCATACTGCGCCGCCGGGCGAGCGGCGCAGTTATGTGGGACTTTCCTCCATTCCTTCATCTGGCTTAGTGCCCGATGGAGGATTGGAGGCCTACCCACTAAAAACCTAAGTATGCACCCCCGCACTGTCGTTGGTCCCATGGGGTCGTTGGTGACTTTCACCACGGGGTGTACCTAACCTAACCTTACCTAAACCTACATTGACACTATGTAATATAGGAAATACTTGTTAAAGTACCTTTTTATTTTTCAGGTTCAAACAATCATTAATAAAATAAAAGTTTATTTTTAAAATACTATTACGCGACTATACACTATGCCTAAAAACATTGTGCAAATTATAATTATGCATAAATATATTAGATTAGACCTAATTATAATCATGCCATAGTACATATGCTACTTAAAATCGATTATGAGTATGACAAAGTAATATTATGCAAAAAAAATATGCCAAACTCGTTATGCCAAACTATTTTAGGAATAAATACATTATGTCAACGAAAGAGATCCCGAAGTTTTAACCTATACGCATCCGAGCGAACCTCGGCACTTGCGCGGATGCCCGCGCTTTTTCAAAGTATAATTTTAACTTTGCGCATTTTTGTGATCTTACGTAAGAACTATTGAGACTCCCTCCCACCCCCATGTAAGAAAAAATAAGACATGGTCGACCCCCCTCCCCCCCTAAACAGTCTTACGTAATAAATGAATGGCCCCTAAGTAGTTCTTAATCTCGCAGTAAACCCTTCGATATCAGAGCTTGACAGATAACTCTTGAAGCTTCCTAATCACCAACAGAAAACCCTCCCAAAAAAAAACAATTGTTTTGTTAAAATTTCAACGGAATTTTTAATAGATACTTCAGTTCTTAATAATTGCAAAGTTTGTTTCATTATTCGTTCATTTTATTTTAATAAAATGGTACATCATAGAACCCGCATGCAACGGCACAATATTTATTGTGCTTACGATTTACGCGTTGTTGTTATTATAAGTGTTTAATATTCCAACATATTTTTTATTTCAATTAGTATATTATGAGTTCTTTTCAGTGACAATGTCGATTGTGTGTGCTACGGCGTAGCGCGTAAGAGACATCAACGCGCTACGATATACGCTTCACGCTTTTAATATTTATCAAAGGTAAAGGTATGCACACAACCAAAGTGGCAAAATATACATATAACCATTTGAATAAGTTGACGTTATAGCAATTATTAAGCGCTGTATCTATTTCATGACACGATCCAAACTGGATCTAATGACTTTGCCTTAAGGTTTACTTTTATGATAAGGATAAACGTTGTTGGCACTTTACATATTTTTACAGTTGACTGTACAATTGCTCTACAAATGGGTTTGGAATATAAGGAATAAAAGCACGACACGCTACCCAGTGTCAGAATATGAACGCTTGCAGTTCTCATTGTTTTCGATTCGTATTCTATGAAAAAAATATTAACTCGTAGATAGCGGATGGACTTAAAGAAATCACAGCGAACGAATGACCTATAAACTCGAAAATAGTTAATATTTTTTATCCTAAATTAAGAAAAAATACACATATATGTGTGTGTAACGTGGAACCGCGCATATAAGACGCAATAAATTAAAATTCACCAAAAGGAATCCGTGAGGACGGTTGTGAGTGGAATTTCGCTTCGGTTTGTTTTAACGTAAATAAATACCGATTTGATCTTTTCAAACTCAAATCAAACGTGTATATATAAAGCTCGGGCAGATAAAATATCTCATTTATTTTAAGCGTGGGAAAATATAAAAGAAGAACAGTGAACGATAGCTCATTACTAATTTGAAAGTCTTTTTTTTCGATGTCCCTTTTAAAGATCCCTGGGAGCGGATGTTTTATAAAAAATCTTATTTCAGCTTTTTTCAAACACCATTAAAGTACAATTTATTATCGGAAGAACCGTAGCGGGATGAGAGAGGTTCATTATAAAGGTTTTATTAAGTGTGTCCAGTTAGTAAGCAACCAAATTCCAAAGACAGAATTTGTTTTTTTTTAAATTGCTCTGGCACACATATGTCATTCACAAAACTTTTTACGATACCCTGAGTGTGAAAGGTTGATGCTATTCCATTTTGCAAAGCGTCACATTTGAAACAAATATTACATTAATATAATTAATGGTTAAGAATATTATCATTGCTTGCTGAATTAATGTTTGAAACGTAACCAAAGAAAAATCTTGTATTTGGAAAATAAGATGTTATGGCGTAATTGGCAGTTTTTTAAATGTGTTTTGCTCCAAGTCTTTTGACGAAACATTAAAAAGACAAATTCAATATTATTGAGTTAATTATCACATAGCGAAAGACATATAACATACTGAAGTATACTTGATATTATACTGAAAATTGGGTGAAAGCTATTGCACAATAGTAAATATATATTATAGTAATATAAGTTATATAAGGGATTGTTACCATGTACCTTAAACAAGGTACAAGTTATATTTGATAACTTATATTACTATAATGCTAGTGACCACGAAAGTTTAAAACAATATATAGTAAATATATTGTTTTATTTTATTCTCTTTGTTGTGTTATTAATAAGAATAATCTGATTTATAAAATAAGTGGTTATTGAAAAACATATAAACACACAAAAGTATTTCATAAGAAAAGAAATACATTTGTATACTCCATACTGTTTCAATTTAATGCGTCATCTTATTATTATTACCCTTTCGGCTACGGCTGAAACTGAATTGAACTTGCGGTGTTCAACTACTTAATGGCATAGGCAAATCAAGAAAAAAGCTAGCTGTATCAAAATAAGCCGAAGTGTTTACTTGAGACTATAAAATATAAATATGTTATACTCATCTTAAGGGGGAATTTTTATTAGGAAAATCGTTACTTGACATTTGTTAACCTCTTCGATAACCTTCAATAACCTTCTTTAATGACCAAGTTTGTTTGTCAAGAAAAAGTTTCTTGCATAAAAGACTGAAGTTCATCAATTTATCAAATTAAGATAAAAATTATATTTTGAATATTAATGGATTCAATAAAAACATACAGTTTAATAGATGAAATACAAAAAATCAACAAAAATATTGTTAAGGAAACGAAAGAGAAATTTACAGCATTGGCATGAACAATAATTTAAACTTTTTATAAACCGCGTCTTAGGGAGCTTTTAATTTGGCGTTTCGTGTCGGATCACTGCGGTACCGAAGCGGTGTGTTTGTCGTATTGCGCACGGACGGTCGTTTGTTTTCATACAAAGCGCATACCCCAGCTGTCCGACACGAAACGTCTAAATTGAAAGCGCCCTTAACCAAACGGATGTCCAATTTAACGTTATGTGAGCCTGAAAGGTCGATCAGAGTAGTTATCGATGGCTGCTCCTCTGACTCATTGGCTATTGATGCCGGAGTTCCTCAGGGGTCTGTTCTCTCAGCGACGCTTTTCTTGTTGCACATCAATGACCTGTAGATACCAGGAATTGCTTGGTATGCAGACGACAGTTCAGTCGTAGAGAGATACCTGTCCAAAGCAAAAGCCAGCGGTGACGACGTGATGTTGATGAGAGAGACCGTGGCTGAGCGAATGAACCAGAAGCCGATCCACGTTTCCCAGTGGGATGACAGTAACCTCGTTCATTTTAACGCCTCCAAAACAAGCGTGCCTTTTCACGGCAAAAAGAGTTTCTTCAACCTGACTCCTACTTTCTGAGGTACATCTGTACCTGTTAGCGGTAGCCTCGAGCTTCTTGGCATGGAGTTGACTTCAGACCTCAACTTCGGCACCACCATCGGGAAAAAGCTCAAACTGCAGCTAAGAAGCTGAACGTCCTAGATAAGGTCGAGTGATATTTCACGCCGGGACAGCTTTTAATTCTCTATAAAACACAAGTCCGATCTTGCATGGAATATTGCAGCCACCTCTGGGACGGCTCAGCAAAATACCAACTTGCTGCCGATTCAGAGCAGAGATACAAGGCTCATTAGTAACAGCAAATTTGGTAAAGAGCAAGCATCCCACCCTAGCTCATCGCCGCTAAGTTGCCTGTCTGTCGGTCTTCTACAGAGTGTCTTTGGAGAATGTGCTCAGGAGCTGCATTTGCTAATACCGCCATCTCCCTTTTTCCATCAGACATCCAGACGCACTGCAGGCTACCACCCATTCTTGGTTGTGATTCCTAACTGTCGCACCAAGTGCTTCGCAACATCCTTCATAATGCGCAAAGCAAAGGAGTGAAACTCCCTGCGCCTGTATTTCCGAGTACTTATAATCCGTCAATTTTCAAAACCAGGGTGAATAGGCATCTTCTGGGTTTAGCTCGTTCCATCGTTGATCCTGTCTTGGTCCCCGGGCTTGACTTGAACCAAGAGTGAACCCAAAAAATCATTATTGGAGCGGAGCGAACGAAGCTCCCATGGATCAGCTTCAATGGCGCAATGTCTATTACGCCATAACTTCCCGAGTTTAATATTTTTTGTGTGGAATCGAATGTAAATCGAACAGGTTTAGAACCAGATTGTGACGGAGCCCTAATTTTGAAATTTGCGAAAATTCCCATCGAAACAATTTTTTTTTCTTTTTTTAGGTATTACGCTCCGCTTCAATATAAGGTGCTAGCGTAGTTTTATGCTTAGCGACTGCTTCCATATCCATTCGGACCTGAGGGATAGTGATATATTGAGAGTGTATTTTATTATTTATTTGTTTTGAAATGATGTAGCGTAAGAATCTTGGCTTTGGGTTTCTTAAATTTTACACGGAATTAAATATTTGAATTTAAAGAAAGATCTTTCTATTAAAGCTTTGTATAAATCTCGCAGATGTCGCTTAGTAAAACTGCTCTGCGACGAAACGTCTCGTTTGATTACAGAGTAATAAAATTATACCATTATTTTCTTGGTACTGAAACGTTTAGGACCCATAATTTCCCGAAACGTCGTATTAAGTTTAGTGATAAACCGTTTAGTATCGCTAATAATGTCAACAACGTTGTAAGATCAACAGAATTCACTTTGATTCAAATCACTTACAATACTAACAAAATATTTCACTCATATTTAAAATTTTAATAGTATTGTATTTGTAATGATACCAAAAGCTCAGAGTAAGTCCTGTTTACTCTGAGACCAAAAGTCACTTCCGCTATTAATCTGTGGAATTTTATTGATGGGGATGACGCAGCAGTCAGTCTCAATTGTCGGCCTGGCTATCAAAAGATTGTTCGTAATGAAATGTTAGAAGATAACTGAAGTTATTAGAAACGAGATATTTTATATCGTTAATCATGATCTGTACCATAATTAAATTAAATTTTGTTGAACCTCTAAGTACATTATATCTTTTGAAATGTAGTTATAATTCAATATGTGAATTGAATTATAATATAACGGAACGCATTAGGTCTGAAGAATTGCCTTATAAAAAAATTATATAAATTAATGGGGTAAGAACAATTATATTGTTGACACATCGATAATATTTCTTCAGCCGTTCATACTAAGTGTGCGCAAATTGCTTCGTCGTGAATATCGAGAAGCAAATTTCAAGTATTTACTCTCGCCGTCTCGTTATGTCGAACACTTTCACAATAGCAGCCAGTCTTCCGTGCCAACTCGTTAGGGAGCGTTCCACTTCGCTGCACCGGAGGCCAGCTATCCTCCTGACTCCTGCTACCAGATGCCATCGAATCAGCCCGTCACACTTGTTAGGAGCCAATCAGATGTTACGGACTCGTGTACATTTATTTGTTTGGTGAACAAACGGCGCGCGATAAAAACCTTTTAACGAGTTTATATATAGAAGGAGGGCTTAACGGAGGGCTAGCAAATATTTAATCGGAACTGTCTTTGAGTCTCAAGTATTCGTTTCGGCTAACAAGAAAATGATTAGGCGTTTTCTTGTAAAACAAACTATTAAAGATGTTCATAGTCTTTGAAATTATTCGATGGGTCTGTTTAGGTTTCTATAGCTCAGTTCGAAGTCTCAGTTCGGTTCCAGTTCCGCCTGACACATTAGACAGGTTGTTTTTTTTTGTATTAATTTCTTAAGGTAAAAAAATCTAGCAGTTTAATGATTTGACAAAAAGTATAATAGTATAGTGAGATTTATACTGTTTATATGTAAAAAATAAAGCTATGATCCTACTCTTACAAGTTTGTTTTTTTTGCAAATATTAAGCATTCCTTTAATAAGTCACTTTATTCAAGCCCTCCCACGTTAAATCTCTGCCGGCTTAAAGAGCAATTTACTCTGTTTTGCGACTCGAAATAATTTCCTTTAAACATCTTCGAAGGCTTTACGCGATAACTTTTATATTGTTTCCATCCTTAACTTACAAAGGGCCTTTATTTTATAGACAATAATCTAGCGAATAGAATTACCTTATCCAATTTCTAATATATTTTTATTGTTTAAGGCGTTGAACCGCCGCTACGCCTTTTTCGGTATACATTGGGTTTAGGACAAGAGCACTAGGACTTTAGAGGGCTGTTCAAGCATCCAGTGTAGGCGCGTGTGTGTATTCGCCAGTTTACATTGATTTATGCGAGGACATTTCCGAGGATCCTACTTGTCGGACTTGTATACGAAGAGCTGTTTGATTTTAATTGCCGTGGTTATACTTTAAACATGATAAATGTTGAAATACCATTTGGAATATTTACCGCTTCTAAAAAAGATATTAAAATACGTTCCGTTCACATCTTTTTAAGATTATATAACGCCCTCTTAGATTCGAAATATAATTGAAACTTTAATGGCAAAGCTGTCTTATAGTCAAGCTGATTTATCATTATTATTTTGTCATAAAATATTAATAATATTTCTTACATTCACACCATAATATGCTAATGCCTAGCCCAAAGTAAGCACTGAATGTTTTGTATATTGGATACTAGGGTAACGGAACGACATATAAGTATGCTTGTATTCATCACACATCATCTATCCCTTCTGGACCTCGAACTTGGGACCGTTTGGCTCAGAAAGTAGTGTTAATCCCGGTCGACCAAACTGGTAATTTCATAGGCGTAGTATTATACATTTGATAGGTTCCAGCGATTGTCATGTAATAACAATATGTCCCATGTATACATAAGAATCTCAAGTGTGTACCTTAATTCTCGGTCTAATTTCGGAAAGGTAAGCACCGGCAATTGGCGGATAAAGATAGTCCATTTCTAAATCCTCGGGAAGGCACCTCGGGGAGGGATTTGCGCAGGCCTGTTTTGCCACTTTACTTAAACGTTTGCCCGTTTGAGGCGATTGCTACGAAAATGACCGTGAATAGCTATTTTGGATGCTAAAATACCACCCTGCCTTTTTTACCAGTAATATTGTTTGAGTCTTGATAAAATCGCATGGATTTCGGCTTAAATAACTATTTTTCTATGTGGTTTTAACTCCCAGAAGTGAAAGATCGCTGTGAGCAATAATCCCATATGGCTTTGCTTTTTGTAATTTATTGTTTTGTATGATAAATATTCTTATATGTATAGTAAAATATGCTTTGGTGAAACTTGAAGCTTTAATTCAAATAAAGAACAAAGGCATAGTAATTGTTTGGTTTCTGTAATCTTTGGAACTAAAGTTAGCGAGTAGTCGTAGGTTCAAATCCTAACTGAGGGCTCGGAGATGTAGTTGTTTTTTATAGGAATATAGTTTGAAATACTTAAACAGAATTCAATAACAAATTAGCAGATTTTTTAGTTTATGAACAATAATACCTAATGGTAATTTTCTATTTATGTATTAAGAAGACTAAGTTCACACCGCGTTATAAAAGTTGTGATTAAAACATGCCATGTTTGTGTTACCTAATCCTTCAGATACCTTCCAACCCCTTTGGGCCTGAGAAGTCGATTATGCTCTTCCCTATGGTGTCTTAATCCAAAGAGAAGACCTGTAAGAGAGAACATAATGTAATAATCTGATGATGATAAATCCATCAGATAGTACCGTAAGCCTCATATGTCGATTAACAGCCGTTCTCAATTATCCATTCCTGGTAAGAGTTTAAGGGCTACTATAATTTCACCAAAGTATAACTAAAGCACGCTTATCTCTTACTGAGGTTATTGGAAATGGCTTCAACATTTTAATACCATGTCACACCAATTATTGCAACCATACTAAATGTGCGCCGTAGTTGTTGTGACATAGTATTAGTGTTATTCTACTTGTGACACCAACTGTATGGGCCTAAAGTTACTTTAATGTTGCCGATGATAGCCTTGCAAGTACTCCGTCACTTATAAATATTTTCGTATAGGAACTTGATACTGGATCTAGTACAATTTCATTAAAAGAATATAGTAACATCGATCATTTTTTTAGTTTTTTTTTTTAAATAGCGATTACCCCAGACTATATCCTGAGCTATTATTGGTTTTTCCCGTTGAAAATTAACATAACGTGTTCATTATACTAACATTAGCGCATAGCGTAATGTGTACTGTCTGTATTTAATCAACATTCTAATCGTAAAACTAGCTCAAGTCACTTAATGTGACTTTTGAAGTAACTTAATCATTCACGTGTAAATAATGAAATTAAACTGTTTTTCTGTTAGTAAAAGGTGGCAATTAAAACAACGTTTTAATCACTATACAACAATAGGGAATGTATTTATGTACACTGATTTCCACGATTACATTGAACAAATGACCGTCGGGCGGGGTGAGCCAAATTGGCCTATTTTCGATACAGTCAGTCATTAAAAGTCTTTCTACAAAGTTAAATAGAGTGTTTTGTTTCACAAAATAGTTTTTTTGCGTTTTTGTTGTTAAATGAATCGTATAGCTCATTTCGCGTAGCACATTAGTTCACTCACGTTTTAAACTCATACGATATATTAAATCTCTATTGAAAAGCTAAAAGCGAAACAAAAATAAATTTTACATTAAGAGTGTATAACCGCGATATTAAAATGTTACGAATCTAGGACTTGCCCACATTTTCTTCCTAATAGTTGTGTATTATATTTTAAATTAAATGGGTAATTTATTGGTTATAATTTGTGATATTTACGTGTAAAATCCGGCTTTTCTGTTGGTTACGTGGCCCTATCCTTGTGTTTGTATATATAGCTTTTCATGTATTTCTGTGTGTACAAAAGATTTTTACCCATTCTATACATTTTAAGTACATAAGCTGTTAGTAGTAATTTAGTATTGAACACAAAATACCGAAATAAGTAATAATAAAGTATTATTATTAAAATATCTACGCAGGTTATAGGCAAGGCGGGTAGTATTTTTACTTCTGTCTTTTATTACCAAAAAAGCTTATTATAGATCTCAGAACAATAACTAAAGCTATAGAAGGAGCGCTAAAATAAAAACTGTATAACAGCTCTCGTATTCACTTAAAGTAATCTAACATACATGGGTAAGAGCGAAATAGAAAACAATTGTAAGGTTTTATTTTCACGTCATTGTCACAAACTCTTAAAGTACAAATGTCAAATGGTTGTAATTTGGTTGTAATTTATACTACCAAATTAAAAGTACGTCTTTGATGAACGTTGTTTCTGAAGTAAGACCAAATTCAATGCGGTCGTATTACAGTGACCGTACAGCTTTGTGAGCGGCTAGCGTGAAATTATATTATTTTACAAGGAAGTTCGTGATAAAATAACAGGAAAGTGTGCATATAGACGCTTCAGACATCTTAGAGTCCGCGTCCAGGATGGCTTGTGTTGTTCCAGACTGCAAGTCTCACGAAAAGAAAATACGGATGAGGTGTTATCATTTCATCGGTGAGTTTTGTTTCTAAATTCTCATATTTTGACAATATAAAAACGGTATATTCAGAAAATTATAGTCAATTAATATTGCAAATAGATTTCTCCATGAGTTTTGGTTTAAATTGTCTTATTTTCATGCCTTCTGTTTTGTATATGATAGTGTGATAGTCTTCTTCTTCTTCTTCATCCAATACGGGCGGTATCCGCAACTCGACGACTTCAAGCGCCTATTTTGCGTCTGGAGGATGTATACCCGTTTATTCCAGCCATCCCAGCTCCGCCAGAAATGCTCCAAGTGCCTTCACCTTGGTGAGAACCTCTCGGAGACTGCCCAGCGAGCCGAGATGTTTTGCCCGGTAGTGTGCAACTCCTTGGCATTCCATTATGACATGGGTTGCTGTTTCTTCCACTTCCATGCATCCTCTGCATAGAGGGCTGTCGGTGATACCTAAATGAAAAAGGTGCCTGTTAAAGTTGCCATGACCAGTGATGGCGCCTGTTACTAGGCGCAGCTCTGATCTACTTAGCTGTAGTAAGGATCTGGAGACACGAGCGTCCACCCGCGGTAGAAGGAGTTTAGCTTGTCTACACGTCTCCAGAGAGTTCCACTGTTGCTGATGCAGTTTTGATGTGTGTTCACAAATACTGTTGTTGAACCAGCTGATCGGAATGGGGATGATGGGTTCTGGGCCGAAAGGCACCATATCCGATGCCCTCCGTGCCATCCGATCAGCTGCTTCATTACCTCGTGATCCACTGTGGCCTTTGATCCATTGGATAGTTATCTCGTTATATGCTCCTGCCTCATTTAGGTTTAGGTGACATTCATGGAGCAGGCTGGATGTGACTCGATAGCTGCACAGAGCCTGTAGGACTGACTTGCTATCGGAAAGAATTCTGATTTTACAACCTTTTACCTTCCGTGCTGTTATCGCCTTAGCTGCCATAGTGATGCCCATACATTCCGCTTGGAATACGGTGTTGTGCAGGCTCATGGGGAAGGCAAAGTTTATGTTAAGGTCCTCTGAGAATACTCCCGCGCCGGTTCCCAATTTGGTTTTGGATCCGTCGGTAAATATCATGAGAGCCTTGTGTGTTACCTCTGGGTTGTTGTCTTCATTCAGATGTATTCTATATTTCTTATCAAAGATGAAGGTAGGCTTTATTTTATCGCAGGGTGCATCGATAAACGGAGTATTCAGCCAGTCCTTCAGTAGGCCGTTGAGGTGCTTTACTTTTTCTGATCTTACCAGTTTGTAGAGTCTAAGCCTCAGCGCTGTTTTTGCCGCTTCCTGTTTAATGTGTAGATGGAGCGGGGTGAGATTTAACATCGCTTCCAGTGCCGCCGTGGGGGCTGTGCTTATACAACCTGTGAGGGCGCAGCATGCCTGGCGTTGTAGACTTTGTAGCTTGTTGACACAGGTTGACTGGGTAGTTTTGGGCCACCACACTACAGCACCGTAACTTACCATTGGTCTGATCACCGTGTTATAGAGCCACAGGAAGATTTTCGGGGACAGGCCCCATCTCTTACCTACCATTTGTCGGCACTGCCATAGCACAATGCTGGCAGTTTTGATCTTGTGGTCAATGTGGCTGTTCCAGTTTAGTTTGTTGTCCAGAACTATACCTAAATATTTTACCTCTTTGGACAATTGTAATGTGGTCCCAAACAGTTTTGGAGCCTGGTAGCTGCTGATGTTGCGTTTGTTAGTGAACATTACAATTTCAGTCTTGGCGGGGTTGACTGTTAGTTCGTACTTTTGGCACCATGTTTCAACTATTTTCATAGCTGCCTGCATGGTGTCACAGATTATACCGGCCTGAAACCCTATAGTTAGTATAGTGATGTCATCCGCATAACCTATGGTGTAGAAGTGATTGTTATTAAGTAAGGTGATGAGGTCGTTCACTACCATATTCCATAGTAATGGCGAGAGTACTCCTCCTTGTGGGCATCCGCGCGCCACGATCGCTCCCTGGCTGTCTCCTGCAACCCTTACTATTCTGTTGCGAAGCATGTTAACGATCCAGTCTATGATTTGCTGCTCAGCTCCATGTCTCTTTAGAGCTGATTCAATGCTGGTAAAGTTGGTTTTGTCGAAGGCCCCTTCAATATCAATGAAGGTGCCAAGACAAATAAGTTTGTTTTGAAAAGCTTCTTCAATCTTACTAACCACCTGATGAAGAGCAGATTCTGTAGATTTCCCCGCGCTGTAGGCGTGTTGAAATTTATGAAGAGGTACAGACCTCAGCACTCCTTCTCGTAGGTGCTTGTCGCATATCCTCTCTAATGTTTTTAGTAGGAAGGATGTCAGACTAATCGGTCTGAATGACTTAGGGTTGGTGTAGTCTGACTTCCCTGGTTTGGGTATAAATACTACCTTTACGTCCCTCCAGCCATGCGGTGTATACTTGTAGGCTAGGCAGGCTCGCAGCAGGTGAGTGAGAGTTTCGAGTATAAGTGCTTCCCCCCATTGGAGAAGGGCAGGAAAGATGTTGTCTGTTCCCGCTGCTTTAAAGGGAGAGAAACTGTTTATGGCCCAACTTACGTTTTCAGGTGTAATCACTTTATTGGCTAGTCGCCAGCATTCTTCTGTAGGGATGACTGGTTCATCGGTCCATGTCATCTGTTGAATCGGTGAACAGTTCGGAAAATGGGTTTGTAGAAGGATGGCGTTTGACTCCTCCTGGCTTTGGGCCATGGTGCCATCAGCTTTCTTGAGGTAGCCTAAGGTTCCTGGACCTTGTTTAGCCAATACTTTCCTTACCCTATTTGCCTGTTTTGTCGTATTTATCTCTGTGCTAAAGTTCCTCCAGGATGCGGTTCTCCAGTATCTGATTCGTTTTTTGTACTTGGCTTTAACTGCCCTGTAGTTTTCCCAGTCATAATCATTGCATGTGTTCATGGCTCTGTTAAACCTCCTCCTTACCTCAGCTCTTAGTCTCTCCAATTCGGGTCCCCACCACTGGTGTTTCCCCGAAGTTTTGGAGGGTGGGAGTTTGGGGGGACAGGCTTGTTCAAAGCATTCTATAATGATGTTTGTTAGATTCTTTACCTGCTGTTCCAGTTGCGAGGTGTTGTATATGCTCGTGCTATTGTTTTCTTTACTCAGCGACTCCTCAAGTAGCTGGGTGTATCGATGACGATCTGTTTTGTTTGGGTACCTTCTAGGGGTCGGAGTTACGGTGATTACCTGAAGGTCGAATCGTATCCACCTGTGGTCCGAGCAGGACGCCTCGTCAGAGACGTGCCAGCCAGACAACATGGCGGCCACTGTCGGTGTTGCGAGGGTGAGGTCAATAGTGGTCTTGCTTCGTTTGGTGACGAAGGTGGGCTTATTGCCTATGTTCGCTATCTGTAAATTTGTTGTAAGAAGGAATTCAACTACTTGGTTACCTCTAGTGTTACTCGGTTCTTGTCCCCACAGGGGGTGATGGGCGTTGGAATCTGTCGAGATAATCAGCTCTAGATCTGCCTCTGAACAGAAGCGAACCAGGGAAGCTAGCTCCTCCGATGGTACACGAAGATCTTCGTGCATGTAGACTGATGCTACTACCAGGTCTTGGTCGTGATTATCTTGGTTAAGTGTCAGCCTTATAGCGCATAAGTCTCTGAAACAGAAGTTTAGTAGCGGCTGTGTTCTAATGTTCTTTGATGTATAGATACAGGATCTTACGTCCCCACAGGTGGCATGCACGAGCTTACCTCCTAGACTGGAGAGTCCTCGTACGGCGCCACCTCTAATCCACGGCTCCTGGATTAGGGCGACTGCTGTGTAGTTGTTCTCCAGGCACCGCCGAAGCTGAGCCGTTGCGGTTACGCTGTGCTGGAGATTTGCCTGATAGAACTGGACATTAGAGGGGGATGCCATCATGACAGATGACGTCCTCCAAGCCCAGATCGTCGAGCCCCAGTGTCTCATCTTCACTTAAAAGCGAGGATTCCGCGCAGGGAGACCCCGCAGCATTCTCTCCCTCGCCAGAAGAAAGTGGACAAGACGGTCCCGCGTTCTCGGCGCCCTTGGGTACCTGGACTGGAGCTGTGGAGGTCGACGGTGTTGGTTCCGTCTGTTGTGTGGTTTCTTTTTGTGTGGTGTCTATTTCCATGGCCGTGGAGTCGTCAGTGTTTGTTGTATGTGGTGGTGTGTCAACAAACCTGCCCCTGGCATCCCTGAACTTCAGGTACACCGACCCAGTCAGAAAGCTGAGTCGGCGTCCCCTAGCCAGTATAGCTGGGACGATCTCCTCCGGGATGGACACAATTACAAATGTAGACCCGATGCTCTCCTGCAGTTGGACCCCATTCAGGAGCCACCGTTCGGGTTTTAAGTCTGGATTTGCAAACTGAAGGCATTTTCCTATCAGCGCCTGTTCGCGTTTCCATAATTTGGGTAGGACGAAGCCGCATCGGATCCTCTTGGGAATGTCCTCAGCCCGCACAACCGTGAGGTTTCCCACGTCCGGAATTTGCAGTTCCTTCGCCCACCGTGTAGTCCACTCAAGGGTTTCATTGTTGGCACCTGCAAGTCTGAGGTGTCCGTCTACATAGGTCGGCTTGCCGCAGAAGGCGATCGTTGGACCTGTGTATCCGGATGTACCGGCGTTCATTACTGCCTGCATCAGGGCTTCTTCGAGCTCTGTTTCGATCCGCTCCGCCGCCGCCCTCGAGATAAACCCGGTGGTCGACGTCACAGCGAACCGAACGTCCCTCGTCTTTCCTGTAGCAGCAGCGTAGGACCGGTGGCGGGTGCCATCAGACGACTCCATCTTCAGCTTCTTGGACTCGCCCCGAGGAGACATGGTCTCATCGAAACGTGCCCTTTTCGCTTTGGATTTTGCCGCTCTTTTGGCTTCCGCGCCCTCGGATGTTGCTGGCCGTCCCTGTTTCCGGTAGGGTCCGGTAGTCACCGAAGGTAGCTTGGACGTTGACGGGTTTCCCCGCATCGCGCCTTTCGCTCCCCCCGGCGGTCTCGGTACCTTCCCGTGAGCCCCGGTAGTCACCTGGGTAGATTTTGGTGTTTGCGAGTCCCCCCGTGTCACATCCTTCGCCCCCCTCGGCGGTCTCGGAGCCTTGTCATGACTTGGCCCGGTAGTCACCGGTGGTAGCTTGGATGCTAGCGAGGTTCCCCGGTCTGCAGCCTTCATCACCCCCGGCGGTCCCGGAGCCTTACCTGGCTGGTCGTCTTTTGTTGCGGAAGTTGCAGCCTCCCGAGCTAAGCTCTGAAGTTGCTTCTTCCGCATCAATCTTGCCCTGTCCTTCGCCTTTCTACCGGACACCGGCTGGCCGTACTGAGCACTGGTTTCACCAGGGTTTCCCCCGATGACTCCCCGCCCAGACCGGCCAACCAGTGTCCAGTTTTCTTCGATGGATGATTTAGGGTCCTCCAGAGGAGGTGTAGTTTCTATGTACTGATTTTTCAGCCTGCCCCTGATGTGTTCCCTCTGAGTTTTCATCGGGTGTGGTGTCGTGTGGCGGGGATTCCGATTTCTCGGCCGTCCCGCTTGTATTTGCGGTATTAGTGAACCTTTGTGGATCCATATTTGGTATTAGTGTGGTTCATCCGATCAGCTTCCCACCCTCCTTGGAGCCCGCACATTTGGGAGTGCCCTATCAAAAAGGTGCACTAGGATTACTGATCGGATATAGGTGTGGTGGGTTGGTGCTCAGGCGCGACATCGGAGGTTCGAGACAGATGGCTGGGTTGCCGGTTCCTGCTTCCCAGTGGTTCCACCTATCCTTGCCTCGTCAGCATGACCCTAACCACCCGACATGCCAAGGAGCACATCGGGCCCCCCCACCCCTCGCTGCGGCCCTCTGACGGGACGCATGACCGTTTCCCCCCTGGCGCTACCCAGAGGGGCCACCGTTTCGGCTGAAATCCAGACCAAAGAGGGCGTGTTGTGTTGCGGAGGTACTACCGCCGACCCCGCTTCACTCAACCCTCCAGGATTCCTTCATCCCTCCTTACGGCGCTCAACTGCACAGGCCCTAGTGCAGGAGGGCTGATACTCCACCGGCTCGCCCCCTAGTGCAGGTGGAGATGATGGCTAAAAAAGGGATCAGCCAAGGAGGAGGGGAAAGGGAAAGCAGGATTGGGAAGGAGTTAAGTGCAAAAAGGAAGAGAGGGGAGGTGCATCTGGCTGTTTTAGTTACGTCTGTTTCAGAGGGAAACAGACCAATAACAGGCGGCAACCACGAGAAGGATAACAGGCAGACTTGCCTTAAGGATCTATGCGACCTGCGCTCTCCCTTAAGGCCCTTCGCCACCCTACCACCGGGAAAGGTGGTACGGTAGGTGAAAGATTAGGTTGAGCGTCCTGGCGCTGTTGTTCAACTTAATCTTTCCCCCGCCCAGTGTGATAGTGATGTGTTTTTTGTTATCGATGTCAACATTATTGGTTTTACTTTTTGCTTTAGTTTTCCCAAAGATGAACCTATTAGAACTGAATGGATACGCCGTATATCAAGGATCAATTGGACACCGAAAGCGCACAGTCACATTTGTTCGAAACATTTTAGACTACATTCATTTGAGCCACATGAAAACATTTAATTTCGGCGGCTGAAAGCAAATGCTATACCCACATTACATTTACAGAACAATTGCTCCTTTTTTATTCCAAACATTATCTTAGTCTTGCTTTGTCATATAATTATTTCGATCCTACCAATAAATATTCAGATTTTCAATTAACATTTTGACAGCGTGTATCCCAAATAATAATGATAGCTTATTTACAATAATATTTTTGTGTTTCAGAAACCACTATCGTATTAAGAAAGAATTATGAACCACCAAGTAAACGCCCCAAATCTACGACCACAGTTGAATCAAATACTGATTCCGATATCTCTGAACTGATATCTAATTTACAGAAAATTATAGCAGATTATAAAAAACCAAATTGGAATATTAAAAAAAGAGTTAGAAAGGGTTAAAAAGACCAGCAAGTGACGTCTTCGCAAAATAAACACTAACAAAGAGAAATCTCAACTCTATAACATATTGATAGAAAAATTGAAACAAGAATATGTTCAAGCCGAATACCTAGCACTTTTAGAGTGTGTAAACAAAAATGACAAAAATTCGCGGCGAGAACTGAACTCAATTCCGGAAACAGCGTTTAAAAATGTTTTGATGATTGGATTAAGTTAGCGTAAGTGTATCGTTTCTGAAGGAGCATACTTTGAAGGTGATAAAATAAATTTGGATGAATAACCAACATTGTGTATATTATTGATCTTTTCCCGATACTTTCTTGACAGAGTAGTATATAAAAATAATAAGTAAATATGTATAAAATAATAGTTGGTTAATTTAATTTAAATAAACGATTAATTTTCATTTAAAATTTTTCCTTTTTTTTAATCTATACCTATAAAAAAATATAATGTTGAATGCAGTGTTCACTAATGTACTGCTAGAGGTCTAACTTAAAATAGAAACATGTAGCCTAATATGATATATCTATACAAAGTGCAATTTTTTAACTGTACCTATCTGGTTTCTCTAGATACTGAAGACTGCAAATCTAATAAATAAATTGGTTCGGGTCCAAAATTCTACTCATGAATACTGCATTATAAAATGTTCATATTGCAGATTCTACACGTGTTTATTATGACATATTACCGTCCGTTCTAGTGTCATAGACATACCAAGAGCATAATATTTTTTTTACATGTTTTTAATTTTATTTTTATCGATAGTAATATCGATGCCGTTACATCATTGACGTAAGGGAAACTAGTGACTACCTTATAAATTACGAAACAAAATTTGTATACTTATTTCTTTCTTATACATTTACAACTGTATAAGTCAAAATAGTACGAACTAACGTATTGTGTTGTTATTTTAGCACGGCTTCTATAGCTTTAGTTATTGTTCTGAGTTATAGATATCCTAAATTCATTAAATAAAAAACATAGGTAGGTACTGTGGCGCCCTCATTCCTTGCCATAAAGCAAATATACGTAAAGAGGTGGAATGCGGTGTCATAGATGCAAGGAGGTCACCACAGTACTGATTAAAATATACGATGTATATGATTAAAAAAAAAACTAGGAAGAAAATAATCTACTCTCTTCAGCCAATAACGATCAATGTTTTTCCAGATACCATGAAATGTAACATGTCTATATATTTGTGGTATTTTAATTAAACGCTGCATGTGAGCATGCGGGTAAATTAGAGAGTATCTCCTCTCATGAGATAGCTGTGACATAAAATTATAATCAGTTATTGCGTGTCATTGAAAACGATATGCGATTTGCATTCTCCTGATGGTCAGGTTCATCTACGCCAAATTTCTCTGGTCATGGCACACTGGACGCGAGTCAACGACTGTGAATTGGTGCGCACTTCGTAGGGTTAACTACGAATATATTACACAAAAAAAACCTTTTAAAATGATTGTATTACAATGAAAATTTTACAACTGTATCCTTATTGGCGGTACATTGGTTCTATCTCAACACCGTTTAAGCTATTCTAAACTATTATTAATGCAAAGACACAAAAGAAAGAGACATTTCTGATAACAGTAATATACGAGTATTTTTAGATAAGTTTTCTTTGTGTATCATCACTCTATCTCAATCTAAATTATTTTTCAACACAAAATATAATACCTCAGTTTCCTAGGTGCTATTGAAGCATCGCCTCCAATTTAAAAAGGCGCCAGCGCGCCCATACATAAACACACAAATATTTAATTTGTCGGTTTATTAATTGCCTCGTCCAATGATAAAATTTCGTGAATATCGATATTAAAATGGCAGATTAAAACCTTATAACTTTTTAATTTTTGTTACCGTTAAGTTGAAAAAAAAAAAATACTTTAAACTAGTGTAAATTAGTTGTTGAAACTTTTTTTCGATAAGCTTCTTTCTTGCTTCTTGTTTAAGTTCAATATTTGAAAATATATTTTTTCAAAGAAGTGAAAAAAGAAAGAAATTCGTATATTATATTCTGTTTTGCAAAAGCATATTACGAAAAAAACCTGGAAGCTCGTTTTATTGTAAAAAACAGTGGACTATGCTCAACAGAGTTTATACCAGGTCATATTACAGACAAGAATTGTGGTTATACTAACGTTTTTAGTAAATAAAATAAGACGTCTATATATTTTACAAGAGTGTTATTAGGTTGCTAGTTTTTTTGCGCCCTTAGCGACTGGGCACCCTCCGGAATCGGAGGTTGCTAGTTCAATGCTGCTTGTATTTATAGAGATAATTTTTAATTACATACAAAAAGATCTATAACGTCACTTTTATTTCAATAGAAAAATTACTTTATTGAGATTGTACTAATTAGATATCGTTTAATCCTAAAATATGACTCAAAGGATCGGAACCAGGCAAGTTCGGTACAGTAGAAGAAATTTTTCTAGATCGGCGACGGGAAGACTTCGTATTTTGTTATTTTGGTCGTCTTTACTACTCTCCTTCATACTATTAGTCCACTCGAATACGCCATGACGTATTCTTGGTACTTACTTAACTTCATAGAAAACGAAAGGTTCTATGAACGCATCGATTCTTGATCTTGATCCTGTAGATCTCAACGGTTATCATTCCACTGGTCTTTTGATTGTGTTAAGCATATATCTGACGGCGAGTGGGTGGTTCGTTGGTTGGTTAAAATTCAGTCAGTAGTATTGGACGTGTGAAATTTCCTAGACGCGTTTTTACGGCTTGGCCGCAGCAACAACGCTAAGCTCCATAAGATTGGTTTGAAACAACTTTTCAATTGAATAATCATGGACCGCGGTACAGTTCCTAGAGAACGTCTGCTGCGTCAACCAGACTCTGTACAGCAGTGTTAGACGGCACTTACGTTCCGGAGCTACTTCAGACAGGTCATTAGTACGGACTCATAACGTTAAAACAACCGTGATCATGGCTAAGATGTGACATGTCTTTGTGGTTTGTTCTTTCTGTCGAACATCTATATTAAGAGGACTGTGTTGGCCAATCTGCACAAGAACTTTTAGATATTTTATTGATCTCTTCATATATTGAGATGTGAATGATACTATATAGTGAATAGTTTAATTATAGAGTTAATTAAACCTCTAATTAGCTTTATCAGTTTCAGCACTTGCTTGATCAGCACCTATTCACCTATTTATATTGATTCAATACTCTGAACTGGTAATCTAGTCCTATTCTGATATTTATTAGTTATTCCGGCCCCAACTGCAACGACCAACGTGTATGTTATATCTGTATAGTATAATTGTTATCTTCCACTTTACTGTTTTGTCACTGTCTTACATGCAGTTAATGAATTGCATCTCAGCGACGGCCCGGATGCACAAAAAGGCAAGGGACATTTTTAATACATTATTTGTCTATTAAAAATATCGTGTTATTATTGCTAAACACATTTGTATTAACAAAAATACGAATTAGTAGCTATTATTCTACTTAATACTGGGATGCGGCAAAATAAAAAAGTTTTGATATCAACTAAGCTATTAGCGCAGAATTAACTATTCAACACGCAGGCGACCTTCTGCGGAGGTGTCCCAAAGATAATTTAGGCGTTCCTCGGCAGCTTAAGGGTTAAAGTGGCACGAAATTGACCCGCAGAGGGTCCTCGGGGAAAAAGCTCCAAGCCGAGGTCACCGGGCATTTTTGCCGCGAATCCTCGTGAATATTACAAAGGCTGCCGCATTTCACACGTTCAGACAGAGAAACATTCTCCCTACCGAGAGGCCTCTATCAAATTTTTTTATGAAACAACATAGCAGTGACACGGGATAATTATGGGCGGAAAATAAAACATTATTTGTTTGGTTTTTATCTAAGTCGTTACAAAATGAAAGATTAGAGAGCCCCTGCAAATAATACGTTCACGATTTCTTAATAACGCTTTTGAAAATAAATTGAAATTGCTTTTTATTTGAGAATTTTTCTCTTTGAATTGGCAATTAGACCCACGTTTGTTGATTCGCCCGAAGATTACTAAAAAGATCCCTTCAAAATATACATATGAGAACAACATCTTGTTGATCTTTAAAGAATTAAATCTGAATTCTTTGTTTGATGTAATGTTTTAAGTTCGGTCGTTAACAGTTGCAATAATTGTTACTAGTAATCGCCCAGCGGTAGTTATTCGATCGTAATTCATTGTGGGTAGGTTTAAATTCTAATTGGGATGTTTTGTCAAAGAGATTACATCTATCTGATGTCTGTATCGTTTTGTTGCTTACGTATGCAAATACGTCAATGAGGTGTTTTAGCATCATTGCTTTTTGCCTTAATTCTATGCAATGCTTATAAAATTGATGAAGTGAAGTTTCAATTACTCCACTCTTTATTTATTTTATTAATAAGATTTATTGTCACTTTTAATAATTCGAAGTTTTTATTGGAAAAATATTATCGCTAGAAATGAGATGACATTTATGTATACTATATCTCTTGGTATAGGTAGATTTTATTGGAGGCCCATATCCCGCATTGCACAGGTCCTTGCTGACTCGTGGTGTCCAACAAATCCCCGGACACCCGATGTTCCCCGGTCCTCCTGTGGGTAGTAGACTAGTCTCCCAAGGACGGACATCTACCGGCAGGGCCGTGGTAGCTTTGCTTCATCAAATAACTCATTAAAAAAAAATTTTTTTAAAGAATAAGTCTAGGGGTAAAGTAATAAAAGGGATCTACTGAACCTAAAATAGTTTAAAATTGAAAAAAAAAACAAAAATCTAGTTCTATTTCTTTTTGATTGTCACACAAACTTAAACAAACAAATTTGACTAAGAATTTTTTGCCCAGTCTTCGCATATCTTATTTTAGTTTGGCCTATTTTCATTTACCTTAATTTTCACCCTTTATATTCGACATTGGGCGTAATAAATCATAATTGCTACTATTTACAAAGATTATTTAGAAATTATGATTTGCCTAAGAGTGTAATATCTAATAATGTTAGCAAGCATTGGGTTTTGTAGGTTGCTCCTTCCCCTTTACTTTGCACCTCAAAAGGAGGGAGTAATTGAGATAACAATCTGTAGTCTAATATGACCTTGGTGCTTTTTCGTTACGGGGGGCCTCTTACTCCAGCCCAGTCATTCTCAAAGTGGGCGATAACTCTCCCTTGTGGACGTTAAGGGGCGCAGAAAAAATTGATTTGTGATTTCATTTACTTAATATTTAAAATTTCGCTAAAGTTAAAACCTACCGACTACTCCATATTGAATAATTAGTTTGTATTTCTACCCTGTGTGATGGTATAAAAACTTACCATAGATTTCGTAGGATAGCCCACACGCCGTACGCAATCAAGTTGTAACGTTTCTGTTAAATAACGCTTTTGGTGCAATCAGTACGAATGAGCGTCGAAAGAGTCATCTCTTTCGACGAGATAGTGCATGTTTGTCTTATGCCTGTCAGTGCGTGCTGTATTTAAATCCTATATAAAAGCTCGTAATATTTCTTATATATACATTAGTGGATTCGCGCGCTAGTTAAACAAGTAATTAAGTTCAACACTTTATTTACATATTTGTAAAAACAAAGCCGTGTCGGAAGCAAAACGAAGAAACGGCAGTACAGTGCAGAATATATTAAATATGGATTCATAGAAAAGTTGACAAATCCGCCTTTGTGCCTTCTTTGTTCAAAAACATTTTCTAATGAATGAAACGATGAAGCCTTCAAGATTTCAAGATAATTTGAATAAAATGCATCCAGATAAGAAGGACAAAAATGTAGCCTAGTTTCAAGATCTGGAAAAGAAGCATAATGCTCAGCCAAGTGTATCTAATTTTTTTCCGTAGCTGCTAAGCAAGAAAGACGATGACGGACTTTGAGCTTTATACAATATCTTTTTGTTAATTACCCTAACAGGTAAACCACACACCTTCGGAGAAACGTTAATGTGGATTTAGCGCTGTCACAACGCTGCTGACTAAAAAGAAAAATCGTTTGCAAGTTACAGAACGCGGCAACTTACTACCGTTTTTAAGTAAAATCGAACCCAATATCAACAAACTTGTTAAAAATTATCAAATTCATCCATCTCATCAGATTAGTTTTAAAACCAAAAATGAATACCTATCTTTATTGTTTCTTTTAATTAGATTAATATATATTCTTAATATTATAAAATTGCGGTTTAATTGCTCTCACTGGTAAAAATTTCTAGTTTAGAATGTAAGTTTAAACACCAGAATCGACTAATATAGCACGCTATAACTAAATTAATTAAAGTAATGAAATTTTGGTTTTAAAGTTTTAGGAGTGTATAAAAATTGGGGGCGGTGAATAATAATTTATTTTTAAAGGGGGCGGTAAAAGAAATAAGTTTGATAATCTCCTTTGCCCTCCCCATTCCCCCTGCTTTTGTGACTAATCACTAAGCAGTTCCTACGTTGTAATTGAATTCTATTGTTCTCAGAGCTACTGCTGTCTGCTTATAAGCAGTAAAAATAAATAATATTAGAGTTAAGAATAATTACTTATTATTAAATTAGGGCTTTCAATATTTAGGCCAACTATATTAGTGCGCAAACATAAATTGAGCTATAGAAAAATTGTGCGTAAGGAGTTTAGGCCAATGAGTTTTTTCCAAATGAACTTAGTAGGAAATTATTTAACCCTTCAGAACTTCTTTGTAAACGAAGTTTTTACAATGGACTATTTCTAAGTTGGAACTATTTATTTCTCCTTACACACATACACCTACAATATAAACTTAAACAATGTTCTCTTAATTTAATGTATTTGTAACATATATTACACTCACCAAATCGTATTAGGTCGGCGTGGTGAAATATGACCTAATCTCCCTACGCTGCTCCAAGCAGTATTTAATCTTTTAGTAAAAGCTAGCGCTGGTTTCATAGTTACGAGCTTTTCAGCGTTATCAAATGCGTACAATCGAACTATTTCGTTTTAAGCCAGCATTTACTGTTTGCAACAGTAAAACGGGTGTGCTATTCTAATACATTTGCAACCTCGACGGCGCACTATGTGGAGATCGAGTCGGTTTCGGGTCATAAATCTATAACTTCCATGTTTTTATAGATATACAGCTGATTTTTTTTTAGGTAATCTGAGATAAACGTACTTTAAAATAATATACAGTCTATGCATATAAAAATATATTTAATAATTGTAAAAAAATACAAAACATGAAATATTGAAAAATTATCATAAATTTACGACTAATTTTAAACAATGTGACCTAAATGTTATAATTAATACAAAATAAACACATAAAATTACTCTTATTAATTAAATATAATAAGAAAAAGAAAATAACAGAATTATATTATTCTACTAGCTCTACAGCTTCATCTATAAGTTCCATAGACTTTTTATTGGAAGGTTTTCTTAAACTTGTTATGTAAGGGTCTGAAGTGTACAAAAGTGTATGTAAAACGTCTTCATTTGTAGCTACTCTAGAGCATTTTCTAGCATGATGAAGTCTGAATCGTTTATAGTCTTTGTTCCTTGATTCCTGGGCATCTTCGGAGAGCTGTCCAAGAGGTAACACTGAATAATGCCGAATTACACTTTCCCCATGAATTAGGACTTTATGGACAGATGATGGCATATAATACCACATATATTTACTAACATATCGTTGTGCTGTATCGAAAGCATACTGTCCAAATTTCGTAGCATTAATTACTTTTCCGCTAGACATAACTTGAAGTAAAACATAAAATCGTTTTATCAATTCCTCATCCACACCGGTAATTTCTGCAGTGCACTGATAATTTTGAAAAAATCGTCTAGCTGTATTACCGTCATTACTGTTACCAGAACCTTGCTTTGGTTTATCTATATTTAAACCAAGTTCTTCTCTGAACCTTCTTTGTACATATTTCTTCTTTTGTTTTTTCAAATCTTTATTTTCTGTCGTTGTAGCAGACCATTTTTCAAAGCCTACATTATAAGATATATGTAAAATTAGTTCCATAAATCTAATCCAGCAATGTAAAGTCGAAAGCCCATATTGATAAGAATTTTCGTCAACAGGTTTATTTTGTACTTTTTCTAAATTGTTCATCTCTGTAGGTCTTGCACCACAAATAGTACATACAGCACCTGATGAAGTTTCTGACAAAACTTGAGCCACTTTCCCGTCAACCATTGTCAAAAATAATGTGTGTTTGATTTCAATACTTTCACCATTTTTATTGATTAAGCTTGTTGTGAGAGCGTTTCTTTGAGCTATAATTTCATTAACTACACTTGTAGTTTTCTCTGGTGTCTCTTTTGAAAATTCTATTAAAATGGGCCTACAAAATCTTACTGATGATGGAACAGGGTTTTCCCACAAAGTTTCATTTGTATTAATATCAACAAGTTTCAGAGGTACTAATGAAGATATAAATAAATTTGTGTCAGAAATTAACTCATCCTCTTCAGTTAAGACTTGCTTGTATTCACTTTGTCCGCTTGAGCCATCACAGCCCCATTTCGAATACAGCATTAAATGTTTTTTGCCAGCTTTGTATACACCATTGATTTTCAAAATTCTTGCAATAGTGTGATCCAGCAGATCTTGCAGTTTTATTTTTGCTGTAATATTATTAATTTCTATGCTTGATCTTGGTGGGTAGCACATTCCTTTAGCTTCCTGAATTGATTTATATGACGGAAATAATACGCAGTTCTTCGCAATTAAGCAATTTCTCATGTTTTCATACTGTGCCATGTTAAGGTCCAACTCTATAAAAATACTGAGAGCTTCATTTTTAGAGTACGCTGTTAAATGTGCCGGTTCATTTAAAAGATTTTTTTATTTTTTTTTATTTTAGGATGGGTCCGCTCTTGATCCCAATCAAGCCCGGGGGCCACGACAGAATCCACGATGGAACGAGCTAACCCAGAAGGTGCCTATTCACCCTGGCCTTGAAAATAGACGGGTTATAAGTTCTCGGAAATACAGACGCAGGGAGGGAATTCCACTCCTTTGCTGTGCGCGTTATGAAGGATGTTGAAAAGCGCTTGGTACGATAGGTGGGAATATCAACCAAGAAAGGGTGGTAGCCTGCAGTGCGTCTGGATGTCCGATGGAAAAAAGGAGATGGCGGTATGAGCAGATGCAGCTCTTGAGCACACTCTCCAAAGTACAGTCTGTAGAAGACCGCCAGACAGGCAACTTTGCGGCGATGAGCTAAGGTGTGAAGCTTGAAATTTTAAAAAATTCATTTAAAAGATTTTGCCGTATTTCACTTTTTTATCTATGGGTAATACTCGTAAAATTTCGACAATGAATGCTTCTTCCGTTTCCCCTTGAGATCTCAATCCTTGAAGATATGAATTCAGTATAAAATCAAGGCCACATGTTTCAAGCAACTCCTTGTTTTTTCGTCTTTGTGTTCTATCGGAACTGTCTTCGTAGGTTTTAGAAGGGCGTCCTCGCTTCCCCGTCGATGTCGAAGGTTCAGATTCACAAGTAGGATCTTCCAGATTTACTGTGAATGTGGCATTCAACCACATGCTATTCTGATTTAAAAAAATTTCTTTATTTCTGCCAGATTTAGTGTAGCGTTGACGAAAGTTCGTAATAAGATTTTTTTGTACACTCGCGACAATTTTAGCGATATTTGCCTCAGAAAAGTTGATAAAATTATTCCGTATATAACTTGTTAAAGCAAAAACATAATTCCCGTCACTTTCAATCAAAACAAGACATAGGTCGCGTCTGGTACATTGGAATTCACTCATTGCGAGAGAGTAGGTGGTTAGATACACTTTTAATAACGACAATAACGAACGAAAAACAGTATGTAATTATTCAGTATGCAGATGCTCTATTTTATATTAAATAACTGATTTGAAACGTGTGCAAAGTATGGGAATAAAAACTATTTATCATTATGTGGTTACTCGGTTTCCTATGTGTTTTATTGATAATTTATTTTGTAGGCGAACTAAAAATGGTGAGAAATACTCGATACATTATCAAAACATAAACCGCAATTAATAATATATCACAAGTGTAACCTATATCAACTAATAAAACAAATAGATTCGCCCACGTATTTTTAAGAAATTATTACTATTTCATGTTATGATAGATAGCATTATGTTGTGCAATGAAGTTGCAACTTTTTTTTTCTTCCTGTATAAAAATATTAAATTTCCTATCAAATAACATCATTTACAGACCTTCGGCAAATTTCGGCAACTGTCAAAACTCTAATTGAAAGTTTCAGATACGCAAAAATGATATGTCATGAGATAAATATTTCTAGTAAATATATTTATAAATATATAGCATATTTGTGTATACCAAAAAAAAGTATATATTATAAGCTTTCTAATATGGTATAATACTTGTATAATTTTCATTGCTAGCTTACTAGAAAATCATCCTGAAAAAAATACAAATTATGATGTTTTCGTGATAATTTTTCAATCATCGTATTTAGATGCTCTTTACTATAAAAAAGTACTAGTTACATACATAATTTATACATAATATAGTAGATCAACTTCTTAGCTATAGTTTGAGGTATAATACAAGTACCTGCGCCGATTTTTACAAAATGTATTTATGGCCAAGCTCTCTTAGGCACCTCCACATAGTGCGGCGGTGCCTTAGCAGTTTACTTTATAACCAGCCTAAGTATACAGCATTTCACGTTCCTCTACGCGCGCAATGTGCCTAAAATTCTTCATCGCTGATTAATGCGTAGAACATCTAATGAACACCAAAGAAATTTACACATTTTCAGTCATTATAATGCATCCATTTTCCGCAATCCGAATTCTGAATTAACCGTTATTGATAATATTATTGGCTTATATTTATTAAGGTATTACGTATCATTGGAACGAGGCATTGTTTTATTATGCCGCTTCAGTAACGTTACAAGACCGTCGGGGAATATATTTTTTCTCACAATCTAAATAGTTGTTATCCCAATCTATCTCTTTCCAACCATAGGCAAAGGGTACCATAATAAGAGATCCAATTTGATTGGACGTTGTATTTTTGTGGACCTACGAGGGCAGCGCTTTTATTAGCTCTGTGATCTGGTTTTATGAGTCATGTTTGCTGTAATAAACTCGGTCATTCCCTCCAAAATGAGCCCCTGTATTGAAACTTATGTGCTGCCAATATGTGTGAACGTAATATCGACATGAACCGTTCTCTGACCTATTTAAATTTTACGCGGTTCAATCGTGATTTAATTAGCCGTCAGGACCGTCACTTGATATATGAACTGACCTGTTTATTTTCACGTATTATTCTTTTATCTCTGTATTACACGTGAATTACTCTTTATTTTATATTTTCAGTTAGCGTGAATAAAATTAAGTGTAATAATTGGATTTCTCACCTTCATATTTGTCTACATCGCTTTATTTGGTAACGTGCGTAATGCGGTGTGTATACGCCACAGTATTGATTATTTTGCGACGTACTTAAATGTTAATTGGTTCACTCTTTTTGTTTGTTTTGCAGAAAATAAAAAGATTTATTTTAAAATGTAATTTTGTAATTGTAATTACAAAAACTAACTTAACTCTGTAATTATTTTGTTTTCTTTAATAAAAAATACTTTGTTAATAATCTTCGTGTCATTTGAAATTTTTACAAAACTGTTAGTTTCCTGTGATCTTTTAATTGGTTCTATTTTATTAGACTACTAGACAATATGCTGAAAAAAAGCAATTACGGTGTATTTATATAGTTTACTTAATTTTTGTTGTCTATGTGTGGTGCCAGCTAAAGGTTACAAATCCTTCTCAATTATGGGATAAGGTTAACTGCCGTTGTTTTTTGGTTCCCAACAAAAGACTTATGTATATTTTTCTTATTATGAAGTAGGCTTTTTATTCATTTTATTCATATTATTGTGGTTGACAGTGTGATTTCTTTTTAAATTGAATATGCTAACATGTCCAGACATGACTTAACTTTATTTATAGACAGATTTTAATCGCTTATGTTTATTTAATCAAAAACGTTCATTGCTCTATTGTATCGTCTATGTCATGCTCCAAAGGGCCTTATAATATATTATTAATTTTTAATAACGGAATTTGTTAACGAAACGGAATGTGAAATACATAAAGGATAAAAATTTAAGAATGTAAAAATTAAACCGGTTAAAATATCTATGTGCCTATCATGTAGTACCAGTACATACAAAGAGTACAAAGAATATCGGTGAAGCTCGACTTTGATAAAGGACCTAGAATTAAAAATAAACATTGTGATCGCTGATAGGCTTGAGTTTAGTAACTGTGTCATATTGTTTTCTATTTACAAGGCTGTGCTTCTATTAACCTATAAGTTGCGAGTAAACTGTTTGGTGCAACGGTAGAGTTCAAGTAATTTCTGGGTTCAAGTCTTGGTATGGGCAAAAGTTTGTGTGATGAAAACGAGAATTTTACATGAGTCATGGGTATTTATCCGCACGAAACTTAACCAGAGTACTTTTTGTCGAAAGCTCGTTTCGCCGAATAATGTTACCTTGTTTTTCAATAATTATATAAGTGTGAGTTAAATTTAATATGGTTAGGTTAGGTTAGGTTAGAACATACTTATTTACATTAAGTACCATGAAATATAAAACTAAATCATTCGGCGAATCGATCTTTCGGCGAAGTAAACAATTTGGAGCTCTGGGCTAGATTAATTGGTGTGAATGTAAGATATATTCTTATTAGTACGTGTAATTGTCTGTGTTATTTAGAAGACAGTACCTAATAGGCAATAGTGTAATCTCTAATAATGTAATCTGAGATCATAGTATTGCCAGACGAGTTTGCTGAATTAGCAATTATTTTAGCTCATTACCTCGTGGTCGCTCGTACATGTTGGAAAATATTATTGCCAGATTAAATTCATATAATGGTGAGTGAGAATTATGGCTTGGCTTGAAGACGTTACTGTATCTGAGTAAAATGCGTAATGAAGTTTAATAAAACAATGTTGTTTTTTACAAATATGTTAAAATCATACCTATATAAGTATGTTTTAGCGCTTTAAGTCAACATTTTATTAACAAATTTATTTATAAAATACTTCTCTCAGGTGTGAGAATGGATTCGAAGTCACAGCGTCTCGTTATCTGGGCGAGTGCTTTTCCAATTGAGATTTAAAAAAGTTTCTTGCGATATATACAGGGTGTAAAAAAATGGGCCTTGGAGGGGGAAGTACCTTAAATCTTTAAAATAGCTCGATTTATTGAAAGGAAACATTTCTTTATTTTTAAAGAGAAACATAGCTGCATTCTCTGATTTTCTATTAAAACCAACAAAAAAAAACCCTCGCCATTTTAGTTACTAATCGATGCAGTCAATGTTGATGATAAACTTTTACTAAGAAACATAGGGTCTTAGAAATAAAAAAAATAAAAAAATGAAATTTAACATTGATTTTACTTTTACTCTCGAATACTGAATAAATTGAAAGACACTAAACTAATATAGAAGACAAATATCACCAAGCAAAAGGCTAATAAATTTAACTAATAAATTGTTCGAAATGAGACCCCTCGTTCCGGATACATAAATTTAGTCTTCGTTAAAGTTCATTTTGTGTGGCCTTCTGCAAAGTGTTGTGGTGTATGCTATTATGTCATTACATTTTCTACCTCAACTCTTAGCTCTTCTACAGTCTCATAAGATTTTTAGTAAATAACATTTTTGACATGACTCCATAAAAAATAGACAAGAGGCGTAAGATCTGGACTTCTTGTAGGCCGTCGAATCATCCCGTTAGTACCAATCCACACATTGAAGGTTTCATTAAGGTAAGTCCTGGTAATACTACTAATTTGAGTAGGCGCACCGTTTTGTTGAAAAAATATATTATTTCGTTCCTCTTCTGGTTTAAGCGATGTTGTAAGAGCTCTATTATTTCAATGTATTTGGCTTATTTTTTTGTCGTTAAGAAAACGTAAAGATTCATAGATACATTGTTCTTTCAGTTTTGAGTGCCACTTATTTATATAAAATCCTTTCTACTGATACCGAAAAAGGCTTTATTTTATTTAATCCTTAAATTATGTTTCAACTTCTTTCAAAAACCATAAATTCAACGGGCGATCAACATGGCTCCCGAAAACGAATTCTTTATTCATATTAAATTAAAATATGAATATAAAAAGGTATAAACGATTAGTGGTCTTAAAGTACCAAATTGTATTATTCTTTCTCTTGCGTTGTCCTGTCCGAAACTTGAAGTGCCTTAAAGTCTACAGAGGTCTTAGGCAAGACTAATCTGAATCACACACACTGTGCAAGCATTTATACTAAACATTTCGAGACTTTCTCAATTTTATTTAAGATATTGTCAATCATATATTACTTCAATGAATTCGAATGATTTCATGGTTCTAAGCGGATTCGGGTTGCTAAGGCACAATCATCATCAGTATCAATAACAAATATAATCGATATTTTTTTTTACCAATGGTAAAATACTGATAGATCATAGTCAAATTGAAAAAAAAGCATTTTCCTGGTGGGCATCAAATACGGCTATACACCGCTATTTTTTGCGCACTAAAGATTGACAAACACTTTTACTTACATTGTTATTTTTTTTTACTTTATTTTAAATATTATGACTGGCAAACAATTTTGTCTTTCACGAAGATCACACTGTTCTTAGTTTCTGTAATACTCGTATTATTCATTTGGAGAACTTATTGAGTTGTAAATTCAAAAGTAATTATACTTCACTGCCATGTCTGTGCAGCAGGCACTGAGTGTTTTGTCGGCAAAATTATGTGCATATTAAAATGCTGCATGTTTAGTAACTAACGCAAGAGTTGTAATATCGGACCGTAAATCTGGAATTGATATATGAATCGAATTTACTTACCAAAAGGCTAAGGATTAGTATAATTCCTCATCCAACATGAAAGTACAGATTTGCATCAAATCATCTATTGTAGTGATTGGTTGTAGCAACTGTGGACACGCTCGATCGAGGGTGTGGAACAAATGAGTCATAATTTTCTAGCGTGTCATAAGTGAGTGGGTGTCCATAAAGATCGCTGTTGTGTTTTTGTGTATCAAATGAACGCATCAAGTAAATGAACTGTCTATCTAAAGGCTGTTGCCCCTATTTTGGACCACCTTATAACGTACTCTTTATTAGAAAACAATAATTCCAACGCTGATTCATAACAATAAACGTTAAATATTATGGTACCAAAAATGGTTTCACATTTTAAGGGATATTAAAATTTAATTCAATTTAGTTGATACCATACTATAAACTTATACGATTACCTACATTCACGTCTTTTTATTATTTTACAATAGGATAATCTTAATATATATAAATAACATGTCACGTTGTTTGTCCGCGATGGACTCCTAAACTACTTAACCGATTTTGATCAAACTTCGTAACTATCTGTTATTTGATCTAACTTAAAAGATAGGATAGGTTTTATTTTAATTTATAACACAGCAACGCGTGGTTGGGTCAGCTAGTTGTTTATATTTATAAAGGTTTCATTGTTGAGGTCCTATGACAATACATATTTTTTGATCACCTGTTTTTAGGAGATTTTTTTTTTTCAGAATGCTGTCGTGCCGCATCTAATATCATGCCGTTTAATGTGTTACGCATGTGATCCATTCTACGCTTAGTCCTTTTTAGCTTTGATCCACTTCGCAATTGGTCACAACTCCTGTCACTACCAAGATACTTTATGCATTTTTATCATAAATTTACCAAATGCGAAAAGCGCGATTTGCAAAGCTGACGTTTTGCGAAGTGAATGTTTTGTGGACGTTTTACGAAATGGACAATTCAAAAATTAACATATTTGGAATTTGCAAGGAATTTAGTGCCTAATATTTTGGAGTGTGTATTTAATATACGAGTAATAAGATACCTTTCAATTGAATAAAAAAGTAAAACGATCTTTAATTGAAGATTTTGGAAAATCCCACTCCTAAGGGAGTGAAACAGGGTATAAACTTTGTTTTAAAAATAAGAATTTCAATAAAATATATTGTTATGAAATAAATTCACATAGGAATCAGCATTTTAAAATAAAATACATGTAAAGGGGTCAAAAATTGGTTCAAACTTTGTATCAAATCTAGTGGGGTAAAAAAATGACGAGGTTTTTTCGTAAGTTCTCCATAAAGCAAATAGCATGTAATTCGGTAGACAAGCTTCAGGTAAAAAGTCATTAAACCCGTGAATTAGTGTTTTAGTAAATCATATGCAGGTAGTGTTTTAGAATATCAAATGGGGTAAAATCACAAATATTGTAACCTTAAAGTAGAACAGTCCAACAGTTTTGAATTGAGGCGCGTAAAAGTACGAAAGCTTTTGAAAAAAGTAAGTTATTGTGCGTATTTTGTCGTTTCTGGAAACGCCATTTGGACCTGTTAGGTGACGCTGCGATAAAGTTTCAGGTATTTTTTTTACAAAAAATAGCAGAACAACGTCTGCTGGATTTGCTAGTAGTACATAAATCTTGTTTTGATGTTTACTAGCGTATTTACCAGCCTTGGTAATCTAGCTGTAATGGCTACTGGCTCGGTTTGATAAAGGTCTATATGTGTCCAAAATTATCGCATTATGTAACGGCAAACTCAAATAGTTAAAACAATCGGATAATTTTTTGTTTTCTCCTCAGATTTTTTATAATATTTTTGTAAATTAGAAATTGTCATAGAGTTATTTAAAAAACCACGCATTGGTAATGTAGTAATTTCTTGTAAAAACAGAAACGGGTAGACAAAGAAAGGCAGACAATACATGTACATGAGACTTTAGCACCCACTCGTGAACGGTATCTTCTAATCACGGAATCAATTATCTATAAAGAAGGATTCTATTTATTCTATATCTAGTAAACAGAACAGAACTATATAAATGATAATGAGATGCAAATTAAAAGGTGTGAAATGTGAATCGGAATTCTCGACTCTAAATCAAAGTAAATAATTTATAAAATAGGATTTAGAATAGTCATTTAATCGTTATTACAGGTAGGTATACATGTTGATAACAATAAAATAAGGTCTTCAAAGGCTTTACAGCGTACGAAATTAAAATATATATATATATATATTTCCTGTCACATTGTTTGAACCCGACGAACTCTGAAACGGCTCAACCGATTTTTATATTTTTTTACATTTTGCTGGATGTGTTCTAACTTAGGACATAGAATAAGTTTCATTTTAATTTATAACACAGCAACACCTGGCCGGCTCAGCTAGATATTTGATAAATGTCGAAGTTCTAAAAAAAAATCTTTGTTCGTTTGAGTTTTCAAAACTTAATACATTTTCTTTTGATATTCAAATTTGATTGGTTGAGAAGTTGTGGCAACTTGTAATATTGATAAGGGGCACTTGTATATAAAGATGTCGTTGCCAGATAATGTTTGGTTTAATGCCAAATCATACATTTAATGAATATATCCGGACAGCTCTTGCTCTATTTACGACAGGGATAAACGATTATAACTTTAGGCCGTCAGGTTACGACGGAGACAAGGTAAGCGGTTAGCCCTTAATCAACTCAACGAGGCTCACACTTAAATGGTGCTACAACACGCACGGTTATGTTATTTATTTATTGTATATAAGAATTGTAATACCTATAGATAACCTTCTTTTTTTTTTTTTTGTTATCTGGCTTTTTCCGTTTCTCACAGAAATTTCGCCAATGTCCTGTAGTGAGAGATACACGGAGTACTGCGTTAAAAATATCCAAGGAATTGGTTAACTTTCGATGGCTACTTTCTTTCTTGAGTAAACTCTTTCTGGGTCCTAAAAACAACACAATACAACACGTCACAACACAAAGGGTTATTAAAATATGTTTTCTTACGGTTATTAATAAGTGTAGGTACAGTAAAGGGCTATAGGGGATGGGTTAGAGTTTTATGTTATTTTTTTTAACATGTTTACATACACATAAAAAGCCCGATTTGTTAGAAGTGGATAGGAGAGTGTTAAGGTTAACTGGACGGGGAATGTTGGTAGGAAGTTGGTCGTAAAGGGATGGGTATTTCAAGCAGTTAAAAAAGATGTGGTCAGTAGTACCCTCTTCTTGAACGCCACATTCACATAGGGGACTAGTTAAAATACGAATTTTGTACAGGAATACAGGGGTAGTAACATGTCCAAGACGGAGGCGGCAAATGGTCGAAGTAGCTTGCTTTGGTAAGTGGCGGTATTTCCAAAACCATGGTTTCTTAGGTATATGATAGATAACCTTCATTATAATATTTAATTTATCACTTCATATGTCTCTCTGTTCTCTACTATCCCTTTCTACTTCTGTAACTTAACCCCTGTTTTGATATTTTTATAGTCCAGGTACTATATTTTTAGACATAAAATTTTAAGAAATGTTTTGTAGTCAAATTAAGAAACAAGAAGCACTGTAAGTTAATTAGGGAACAAATTTTATATTTTTTTGTTTAAAAAGTTGTTTGTACATTACTTCCTTGTATGGAACTAAGAATTGGAACGGACTGACTGCCGGCAACAAAATGACGGCGAAGCCACAAAACTTTAACTGACTTATAAGTTCTAGACTTCTGATGTTTCTGGAAATTTGATAACATTCTAGGATTTTTATCATAAGCCTTCTCTCTATAATTATGTGTACCTTAATGAAACATTTGATTAAACATATCATAGCTGGCTATATCATAGATAGCTAACACCATAGTTAAGACTATTTTCCGTTTTTTGTCCAATGATTTATAATGTTGTATGTTACTAGAACATACAAAATAATGAATAAACGAAGAATAAAACAAAAATAATAAATTGAAGTATTATGTTTATTAAACTGAATCACTTCCTTTTGCTGTGATGAAACATGATCTCGTCTCATTTAAACTAATTTATATCATATACACACTCATCATGGCTTTGGTATACAAACTATTCATCACGTTCATATTCAGTTTGGATTCAATAGAAATTTTGCGATTTATAAGAATATACGAGAAATGTTTCACAAGGCAAACCTTAATTTCTTAATGTTTGCATTGAAAATTGGTTGAGGTAATTAAGTTTCTTTCGGTGGTTTTTTATGGTTGGAAGGTTGATTTATATACTTGTAGAGTTAAATGAGCGCCTGGTAGTCTGATAATAGCAGTTGGTGGTAAGACTGCAATTGTTATCTCTGCTATCCGACGTAAAAATATGTTTACATACACACATTACAACCTGTCTCCTGACATCCGGGCTATGCCTAGTACAGGAGACAAGGCAGGCACTGAAAACAGTACCATCTATAACTAATAAAGATTTGTTTTTTTATTTATACAATCACGTCTTTTTGCCTCAGCGGTAATTAGAGATCACAAGCTCGTCGGTTAAGGGTGCCTTTGATCTAGCGTTTCTTTTTGGTATTCTTTATGAAAACTTAATATGTACCCTTAAAATAGATGGTGCATTCTCGCTGTAACTTACCTTCGGTGCATACTGTACCGCTTGCACCAAGTGGCAAGATGTGAAAATTATACGGGCGCTGCCCCTCACGGGCGCATATAGCATTTAGGGCTGTCAATCTTTAAGGCTGGACAAATTCCAATTCACAATATAAGCATATGACCCTTACATCCGTTGTTTGTTTTCTTAGCTTTATCAAATAGAGGCTTACACTCTACTGCAAAAGAAAGATAAAGACATATACATATATATTTGGAAACAATATGTTGCAGAAACCATTTTTAAAAAGATAATTTCATTATAACAACCATAAAAATTTAATCGAAAAGTGTCTGTCAGCTCCAACGCACGACTAGAGTCGACTCCTTAAGAACAATTGTTTTTGAACAGGCTCAGGAAACAATACTTCAAAATCAAAGTGAAAGGTGCGCACGATAGCATGTGCACAAAACTACTATCACAAAATTTTACACTTCATATTTTTTCATACCGGACGCAATATATGAAAATCAATTCTTTAGGAGTAAAGTTCAAAAATGTATTGGTTATTGTTTTTATTTTTTAACATCTTTTGGCAACCCTACACTTTGCTGGGTACGCAGCTCTACGTTATGCCCTCGTTACGTATATCATTTTGTAACTAGTTCGATTTTCAAGGATCTGGAAGGTAAGTGCTAAGCGTCAGTTCTCTCAAACTTCCCAACAGCTGTATAAGTTAAACATTAAAGACGTTATCTTATGTGCCGGCACATAACATTCTTAGGAGAAACGTGCTAATTGAAGTAATATTAGTAATTACTTAGAATTACAAAAAATATATCAAGTAGCTATGCGAATTACTACCGTTCTTACAGATGTAAATCTTGTAATAGGTCTTTTAAGAGAATGATTAAAATTATTAAATATTTATAATAATGTAAAAGGGTACGATGGGTTTGATTTGTTCAAATAAGTCAAAACCCCTTTAATATAAATAGACATTTATTGTCTATTTATCGTATATTCCTATTTCTCATTTTTGAGTAATATTGGTCATGTTTGCTTTTAGTTAAGAATTAATAAGTCACTTAATTATGTATATTTTTGTTTTTTTAATATGTTATTGTTAATAATTAACTTTTTAGCAGTTTATTCCATTTTGAAACCTGTTACCTGTTATGAAAAGAATATCACACAAAGTTCACAATTAACTCTGAGAATTGTGAATTGTCTTTACCATCTCCTTACTCTCTCTTTTCCTGTTTTTCTCCTTTCATTGTTTATAAAATTGCACATAGTACACATAAGGTAAATGCCTCTATGTGCGCTATGAAAATTGCGGTGGAAATCTTTTTTTTTGTTTCCCTTTTTAACAACTCTTCTGTTGAATGTAGTTGACACATAACAATCGAGTATATCCAACAGAAAAACACGAAAGAAAAAAGCTATTTTCCTAAATAAAAATGTGATCGATGCGAAGTGCTCCTGTCGTTAGAGTATTGGAAAGATTTATTGCAACAGTGACACGGGTCATTTGTCAAGAGCTCTAAATAAGAGGTCTTTTGTCCTCGCTCCTGTTCATGGAATACCTGCTTTAACGTTTCATCCCGCCCCTGCGATACACCGGTTCGAAAGAGTTCATTACTCAATTTAATTGTTTGTTTTGAGCAAAATACAGTGCACCCAGTAATTATTAGTGTAGTTTTTATTGCGTAGGTATATAACATTTCGTAATTGAGTTTAATTTTTAACCTATTGTTGTTATATTTAAGATTGAATTTACTAATTGTATACATAATAGTATATATATATATATATATGTTACGGCTAAAGTTAGGTGTGAACATAAACTTAAGATTTAAGTGTGAACATAAATTTAGCCGGCTAACCTAGGTTTAGCTTCGAGGAGGTGTTAATGTTAGTTTCTTCTATCTTTAGCCTGCATAACTAAAGCCGGCATAACTAATCTAACCTAACCTAACCTAACATGACATAGAACTTTAGCTGCTTCTCGAAGATAAACCTAGGTTTAGCCGGCTAATTTTAAGTTTATGTTCACACCTACCTTTAGCCGTAACATATATACATTTCTTATTCTTTCAAACATACAAATACAGAGTTCTTTCTGCAAATCTATGTTTGTAAAAATAAAATCTTAAGACACTTAACCTTAGTTTACAAGTAATATAATTAAAAATATTGTGTGGCAGCAAACGATTTTGTTTTGTATGAAAAAAAACTGTCGGCATCCTTTACAATCTAATGTAAGTAGAAATAGACTGCGTGTATGTCGTAGCGTTCTCATAGTGTTAATAATCGGTTAGGAACATGATTTCTAGAGGTATTTGTTCCCAATCGACGTGTTTCTTAGTATTTGACCTCTGTGTATAGTCCTAACATTTAAATGTCTTGCACCACTTATGCTGCCAAATTTTAATCAGTTTATAAATGTCCTTACTGAGGGGCTCAAACAAAACAAAAGATGTAAAACACAGTAGGGAGAGTGGGTTATAACGCAAACGACTGAAGATACTGCTGGGTGTAAAGAAGTTTTCAGAAGACTGGCGGTGATAATTTTTTTGATCACTTTTCCCATGATCAGCATTTGTAAGAATAATGTTAGTTTTATCGTGTATAACACACATAGTAAAAAAGAAGAAGAAAAGAATATCTTTGCAGAATATTTCCTTTCTATTGTGTTGCGGATATGCGCTTCTCAACATCCTTCAAAATGCGCACAACAAAGGAGTGGAACTCCCTCCCTGCGTCAGTATTTCCGAGAACTTATAACCCGTCCATTTTCAAAGCCTGAGTGAATAGGCACTTTCTGGATTAGCGCGTTTCATCGTGGATCCATCGTCTTGGCCCACGGGCTTGATTGGGATCAAGAACGAACCCATCTTAAAAAAAGTCAACCAACTTATTAAATCCTATTTAATATCATCCCCTGCCGCAGTCACGTCCTATCTTTATTAGTTTCGTTCAATCGTAAAATGCATTGCTTTAAATTAATACTGCTTCACTAATGAATGCAGAGTTTCACAAGCGAGTGTTTAAATGTGTAAATTATATTTTTAATTACAGCGATATTAATTCGTGTATTAATTTTTGTTCAATAAAGTCTGTTTTTTATATGTAATTAAAGTTTTTTTTTGTTTTTTATATTTGCGAATACAGCTTTTCTCTTGTGACGACAAAAGAGCAATATAATTTATAGTTTGGTACTGATTTTTTGCGATCAAAAACAATTTTGACTAAACGTTGAAGGAAAAAATACAGGATCGTTTGTAGCAAGGTGGAATGGCTCTTCAAAGTTACTGTTTGAAAGCGTTATTGCAATACTCCTATAAGGGTGAACTTTATATTCAAAGGAGAAATTTCAAAGTGACAATGTTTTATAAGAACCAACATTCACAATACGGGAGTTGATGAAATGCATTTATCGCTTGTTGTAGTAGAGAACACCGACTTTAATAAGGTTAGGATAAGATCAAATGAGGTTGCCCTTACAGGTTTTATCCCCTAGACTTGTGTTTTAGGCTGCTTCTTATTATTATCCTTCCTCACGGTCTCAATAAATAAATTCAAGCTTACAGCGTTTTTATCGTGGTCGGTCTCGGTTTTGTCTCCTTATTGCAACATAAGCGAAATAATATTGCTTACATTCCCACCAATTAGCCTAGCCCAAAGTAAGCATTATAAGGCTTGTAATATGGATACTGGGGTAACGGATAGACATATATATATAAGTATACGTAGATAAGTTATTTTTATAGAAACATATAGATACTCAAGGCTCAGGTACAAAGGATTGTATTCATTCTGCAATCATTTGCCCCTGCCAGTAGTCCAACCCAGGACCGTTGGTGCGAAAGGCAGGATCGAAACGGGTGCCCCAAATGGTCGCCAAAAAAAAGAAAGCTTAACAAAACCTTTGAAAATATAGTATACTGCCTCGAACAACACGGATGTTACCCGAAAAAAAAACTAAATTAATTCAGTATAAACCATATTGAAAAAGCTCTATTGGGTATTTATTATTTAAAGTATAGAATCCACAACTCCATTAGGCATAAACATTGACAGAAACAAATTGGAAATCTCACATACATAAGCTGACCAGCAAAGTATACTCTCTAACACATGCATTTTTAATTTAAAAAGAGAAACTGAGGGCCTACCATCATCTTTTAGCGCGATGCAAGTGCGATTGTCAAAGTGAGACACCTATACGCGATCTATAGTGGCATCTCTTGTTAACAGCTAAACTTGAATCGCTATGAGACTTGATGGTAGACCTCAGATTTCAATATTGCCGGTATATTATGCGTACATTCATCCTGATTATTTTATAAAATTACCCTGTTAGGAAACTGTACTGATAGACGTACGGAGGGTATCTATTCTTCAGAAATGTACAATGATATTACATATTGGTTCATTATAGCGATGGGCGTTGAATAAACGAACGGTTTAAATAGACGGTCTACGTTCAATCGAAGCTTCGACCGTCTACAGTTCATTCGTGAATGCGAATTCATAGACGGCTTAACTGAGAGTCCACAGCGTTCTTCTCTACTGACAACGCGACGACGACTCGTAAACGTAAACGGTTAATTCAAATTCATGCGTCCGTTGAAATAATATCATCGAGCAAACCTCTTTGAACCTTAAATATATTGAATAGGCATTAATATTTGTTTTTTTTCAATAGACTTGTAAGAGTGAAAACGTAAGAGCATTCTCAGAAAAATGTAGAAAAAATACATAAAAAAAATAAAAAAAAGTATTCATAAAAATGTACAGATACATTAAATCAGTTGATCGTCTTAATAAACTTGAAATACGATAACGTTAAAATCGTTTTACAACGTGTTCAACCAGTCTTAAGCCTGGCAAAGTATCAAAGGATTGATTTTATTCTGACTGGTGTACTACAGTTATTTTAATTCGGGTAAAAAAAAAATGTTATGTATTATAATGAAAGTTATCCTAAATGCTAAGTTGTGTCCTAAAAGTTGTTTCATCAAAATCGTTTGATAGTTCATCGTGGTCAAATACACGGAATTTTTATATATAAAGATTAGGCAAAAATCGACGAACTTTAAGTTCTTAGTATGGAGATAAAAATCTGTTAATTTCATTTTGTAATAAGTTGAATGAATATTCTTTATTGCACACACAGAGTAATTAACAGTAAACATTAATGATTATATACACACAACGACACATACAACTGGCGGCTTTATCACTTTGGGAAATTTCTTTCAGACAACCTTGGGATGGACAGAAAAGAAATATAAGACTATAATAAGGTAGTTGGCGGTGTACAGCTGAATATTAGCTATATAAACACACGAATAAAATTTAATGAACTATTCATATATTAACAAAAATGCCACATAAAATTTATACATATATAATAAATAAATACTGATTCCTAGATAGGAAAGTAGCATATAGCAAAGGACTACAAGGACAGGAAATATTCTTTCACCAGTCTCTTGAACACACTAGATCAGACCGAGAGACTTAGCAGCTTTTATGTGTTACGGTAGTGCATTCCACAGACGAGTGGCATGTAACATAAACGATTTATCTAGAAAATTTTGTGGCATGCTAAAGCATTTTCAGTAGCAAATTTCCGTTCGTCGCAAAGCACGGGAACGACTCCCAGTCTTTAATTAGTTTTAAGCATTCTTTAAAATAGAAATTGAAAGTGGGATTGAACAATATATTGTAAACAAGGGACAAATATGTGCATTCTATATCTGAAATAAGATAATAATTGCATAAACCAAGGATGTATAAATCTTATGTAGAACTTTTGAAGTCGCTGAAGCTTAATTAGGCGCTTCTGGCAGATCGAGATAGCTGACATAAGCTTAATCGATAATTGGAAAAAATACAGATTGCGCAAACGCAATTTTAGTAGCAGATGGCAGGAAGTTACGGAGCCTACTTAAAAATACAGTAGCGGCACAAACCTTAAGTGATATTAACATAAAGAAATGACCAACCTCCGTAGTGTGTGTTTTAAAAAATGTTGGTTTTCATCATGGGGTAAAGTTCAAATTCAAACTAACGCTTCCCGCGCCTTTTATAACCTCTTTAATCTTAAAAAGATCAAACAGACGACGAACTTTACTTATCTTTGTATTTCATCAAATGGAACTTTAAACGAACATCAAAATACTTCAGTAAGTAATTAGCAAATTCACAAATTGAACGAAACACGCGTGGTTAGCTAACTCGAACGTCGAGCGCTCAAATAAATGCAACCTTCAACTATCTGTGGTCTCAATCCGGGCGGTTTACTCTAGCTTAAAAGTTAATGAAAATAGATTTTATAATCCTTTAAACTATTTGTAATTAAATATTATACTTTGTATTCATTTTACCTCTGAGGATATGTCCAACGGGACTGAAAAGGTTGATCTCATTTGTATATAGATATAGATTATAGCCATGCACAATTAATGTTGGATGTATTACGTGGTTTCCGTATGTGTCATGAACCTTTGCGGATAACTGGGAGATTATCTAGCAGTAATAGCGATAGATGGATTTATACCGACCACTAATCTAAATTAAATGGATCCGAACCTCCTATCAGCCACGAACATCATGACATCATACATGTTTCTGATATATAAATTTGTTAGTGACTTTATAAATTGAAATGAGTTAATTTCAGGTTAAACCATTAATAAAATAAAGGAAAAAAGGTCACCAAACTTAAAGAATTTTGAAACCACGTATTGATTTTGTCATTATTTTATATGTGAAATAGAACTTATTAACGTATTAAAAATATTTTCTATGTAAATGTAACTCGTCACTGAACATTTATATTAGTGCAAAATGGAACGTACGCATTTTGGGGTTGGGTATGTTACTTTTATAATAATAAAGTTAAGTCAATCTAAAAAATAAGTATAAATATCTTATAAAAAATTAATGAAATTATTACTAGAAAAAGCAAATGGGTTATTCATATACCATTTTCAGTGTATTCGATTTCAATTACATACGTAACTTCCGAAGACAATTGCTTCGAAAAGTTGTGTATTGTACAACAAAGCAAACTTTCTCCACTAATGACATATAAACTTGCACCACCTACACTCAGGGCGTATTACTTGTTAGTGACTTCTCCGAACATCTCATTATACTCGGCGCCGTTATGCATATGGCACTTTTATGAGGGAACTTCGCCTTTTTACTGTTTTTAGGGTTCCTTGCAAACTCTGCAACTTGTAAAGATACTCATTAGTTCATACTCGAAGTATTAATATGTTAAATCGTGGTCAAACGGTGTAGCGAAACTAAATTATAATTAGATATTATTTTACTTTTTAGTATTATAAATGAGAAAAAGATTTTATATAGAACAGTTGTTTTTTTTTGGCGGGAACGCGAAGCGTCACTTTAATGGTGGTGGTTTTCTTGTTGAATTTTGTGTTGTGGTTGATACTCGTGTGTAATATTGGTGGGTTATTAACCACTGAGTGTATCTGAATATGCATGAGTGTTGGCAAGTGAAACAAAACAGTGGAAGGTGTCTTTTCGCGCTATCTCAAGAAAGCCACGAGGAACTTTCAGTAAAACCCCATCATTTACTGAAATCAAGGAAATTACTCAAGAACTGGCAATTATACTTACTTGACACTGGCTAAATGCACAAATCGTGCAAGCCACAAATAAAAAAAAAATGTGTTCAGGAGTACCTACGTTTCTCAGCTGACAGGGCCAGAAGCCGTAACAGCTAGGTTTCTGAGGCCATCTACTATGGCTACTTTCATCAGCATTGTGTTATCTAATAATAAACCACATCTCAGCAGCATCTTTAAACGCTATTCCACGTATTCTGAAATAAAGCACAGAAATAGTTAAAACTAACTTTTTATATTATTTAAATAGTTTGACATTGAAAGTGCTAAAAGCTTAGCATTTTAAATGCCAAATAATTTTGCTTTATTTCTCTACATTTAGCCGCAATACTATATCATATGAGCATCTAACGTTGTGCCTTTTCGATACACTGTGTGGTTTACGATTTACTTTATATATAGACTTGATATTCTGTGGACACACACGGCTCCTGAAAGTCCAAACGTTACGCGTCACTTTTTTAACAATATTTATTAACTGTATTTTGTATGTTTTATTGTACATACTTATAAAACTTTGGTAATTATAGTTGTTACAGATTAGTTATCTATGTAACATTAAATGTGTGAGTACAATAAATAATTACAAAATTCACTATTCAATAAAGCTTTTAAGTCACTTTTTTAAGTTCATACAAAGAAATGTTAACATTGAAAGCGATGTTTGTGGGAATTACTCGTAAATCGCTGATATTATCAAAATGGGAATAATATACAAAACCCCATTCTGTCTCCTGCGGGCCTAACATGTTTGGTTTTTCATAACACAATGAAGGCAGATAACTGTTCACGCGAAGGGGAAGATCTTCATTACATTAGTCTGACATCTATGCGTCGTTCCTATACAAGTTACGGTGCATTTCGCTTTGTGTATTATCCACATAATTTATTGCCCTGCTTCGGAAACCTTTTTGGAGTAAAAATATGACTTGGTTTCTGTTACGGTTTCTGTTTTATGGTGTTGTGTATTTTATCACAAAGAATCCTAGTTATTTTATTGTCCTCTTACTGAAAAAAACTTTGAGCGAAAGTAGTACTTACATTTCAGTCCTTTGAACCAGGAATATCCGGTGACAAGGAAGATAGGAAAAATTTAATCGGATCGAGTGTATTTCGAGTGCGAGTCTCAGGGATATTGTCTTTTTGATATAGTAGAGCAGATAAAAATACAGACATTGTGTTTGTTTTTATTAAATTCACTTAAGTGGTTTACCAAAGAGATCACAATTTTATTTCTAAAAAATGAAAATACATTAAGAGTATGTATTCTAATTATATCGATTCAGACTATATTAAAACCGTTATATTTTGTTTATAGATTTATATAGTGTGTTATTTTTACCCGAATAAGTAGCCCGACGAAGTAAGGGGAAATGAAGATCAAAGTTTATGTTTGTATATACATATGTATAAAGCCATTATATACTTATATCCCAAGGGCTAGACTAGCAGTTTTTGAGCTACGGTCATTAAAGGGGCTGAAAACCATTTATATCTTGTTTGTGTGTATGAATCACACAAGAGTGTAGTATTACAACCTCATATTTTTTAATAAGGTTGCATATTGCGAATTGAAGCCCGGAAATAGGTTTTATGCCCGAAGGTAGTAAGTTTTTTGTTAGATTTAAGGCTTGACTTAGTTTAGATAATCTACACCGGTAAACAGGAAATGATGTTCTTATTTTTACTGACTTTTAACCCCGCTAGGTAGCAAGGGATTTGACTTATTAATGTAATTTTATTATGAATAAAGTCAAGTCTGAGTTTTTCACTTTTCAAACATAAATGGCTTATGAGAGAGATTATATTCTAATTTCTGTTAAAATAAAAATTAAGTTATATATTTACTACTTATTATAATAAATACATTTTTAGTGGCTAATGCACGAGTTTTTTTTTTAATTTTGTGTATTATTTATGATCTTTAACTGTCAATATCCAATCAGGATATGCAAAAAAAACTTTAACTTGAGTACTGACGACAAAATTAAGTTATATTTTTAAATGCTCTGCTTTGAAAATATCGGTGTGGAAAGTAAAATACTGTATAATATTTTTCACGTTGAATATCACACAAACATTGAGCGGGTGTTGCGTTTCCACCATTCAAGTTATTCCTTTTGTCCGCTCCGTATTTGTATGGATTGTAAACAAAATTGTTTTCCTCTGAAGATTTCTTCTATTCTTGCTCCGTCGATATTTAAGTTTTGTCTTTTTGTAGCTACCGATTGTATTCTATTTGTCACGTCCACCGTCGCTTTTGATACAGTGTAATACTCTCCTTTGTGCTTATAGAGCATCCTATGTAGTGGTCATTCGCACCAACGAATAGTGAAGATGCAGCATTTCTCCAATATTAGAATAACAATGTTCTGTTACTTTGCTGTCATACTTTGAACCCATAAGGAGCCAGCTAGAGTTTTACTCTAAGAGATGTATCAACATCGCGGTTTCACTGTTTTCCTTTGTTAGTGTGCAGTCGGTGACTAAATATGTCGGATATTTAATAGATTTTAATGACACTACAAACTTGAATTAAGAGTATGTATAATTTACTACAATGCGCTCTATTTATTGGAATAAATCATTTAGCACAAAATACAGATATATTTTACCTGATCTTGGTTTTTATTATATCATCATGAAGCAATAGCATCTTGAGGGCTGTGGCAGGGGGGTGTGAGTGTCCTTTCAGCCAGCACTGTACCAAAGTGCTTGTTGGGTGAGGGCAAGTGTAATTTAAGATTGTGTGTCGATTTAAATTTGTTATTTATTTTTATTTCTTTCAATTATTTTTGACATGCCCTATTTAATTATTAATTTTCATGATTTTTAATATATTTACCAACCTAGTTTTAAGTTTCCATTGTTACTAACCAATATGAGACTTTGATTCTTGCAATTAATTGAATTATTATTATTATTATATCATCATCAACTCAGTCTAAAAACGTTCACTGCTGATCGGTGGTGGAAAGGACCACCGATCTGTCATTGTCTTTGCCATAATCGTCATCCTTGGCAGGTAGGTTTGAGATTGTAGTAAAAGATCATTCTACGTATGAATGGTGATTATCTCCAGTCGTCTCTTACGACACATATGGTGTAAAGCGATGATGCTATTCTTTTCTGGTGGACAGTACACGATATAATAATTCCATTGAACAAGTATAATTTACCTGCTGTTTCAGTTCGTTCTGCCTACGTCACAAAAAGACGAACAGGTTGATCAAGTGTTAAGCATAATTACAGGCAACAACAAAAAAAACTCATTTAATTTGGAATTAGAGGTCTATCATTTGCGCTTTAAACTGAAAATAAAATGGAGAAATTTTACAGTGTTGTATAGGTAGGTGTGCTGCTGACTGTACAAATGAAGTTTGTATTATACTCATTTTAACTTAATAATATTCGGTGCCATTGATTGTAGATTGATGGTTAATCTATTAACTATACAGATAGTGCCATCCAAAACCATTCAATTTTCAAGTTTTACATTTTTTAAGTTTTCAATACTCTCACCGTGTTATAATTAAATTGTTTTAAGACTTGGGTGTAATCTGACGATTTGACGACGACCTTCCTCTACTGTAAAAAAACCATGGTCTATTTAACATTATTTATTGTTACGCTTAACGAAACACTAGTAAAAATTCAAAGTATTGAGGCCAGATAGTAAGATTGTACTTTACAGAATGGAGGAGCTGTCTCACTATCCAGACTTGATAATTGATACTTTCATTGTGATATTTTGGTTTGCAACGTTGCAATGTTTTTTTTTACGAAATTCACATTTTAGCACTATCGATGCTCTACAGCGAGATTGTATGTTACAGAATTAATAAGCTAGTATCGTATTCTATGTGTGGATAAAAACTACGTTACATGTAAGCGATTATAAATATATTATAATCATAACTTAAAAGTACATGACTGTAACGTTGGCATATTAATTAATTTCTATTAATCGTAGATAATATTGTTATTTGTGGATTAGCTTATTTAGTATGCTTATTTATTTGGCCATCCGTTCTGTGTTTGTCTTTGACGTATACAGTAAAGTTAAAATAAATCATGATATAATATTTACTAAGTATAAAAATGCAACTAACATTGAACACTTTACACTTCCTAAAAAAAGCTTTTCATCTATTTCTAAAATAATATACATTAAATACGTGAACAATGAAAAGTTACAGAGAGTGAAAATATAATAAAAATTTCGTACTTTAGTAAAAATTCGTGCTAAGAATACAATTTTACATTTATCAAACTAAATAAAGTGCTAGATATAACACAGCTGTTGCTATATCGGATAAACCTAACAAGTAGAGAAGTGGTTCAGACTGGCTTGTTCCGAGCCACCAAGTGGTCTGACAGTGGTAAACAAATTGAATTAATCCCGCCAAAATATACCAAAACATAATAATCCAGTTCCCGAGTCACCGTGTGTCCGGACCTCTGAAAATTTGAATAATTTCGCAGTCGCTTCAGAACTACATATTCGCATATTCCTTCTGTATTGTTGTGGAACTGTAGCTCTCCTCGTTTATAGTGGGAAATTTATGAAGTGAATACTAAGTTGCTAGCTTGATTTGCCTACTAACTTGTTGAATACACGCTCATACAGCTCATAATGGAGCTATTCAGCTTATTTGTAAGTTGCTTTGATAGGATTTACTTGAATTATAAGTGATTTCTTTGTTTCAGGTAAGAGCTTTGAATCAATACATCGTAAAAAACCGAAAAGTTTCTTAAAGTAAGTATGATTAATACTTTTCGATTTATATCTGATTCAAGATTTATTAAACTTAGGCCGAAGGAATAAATTTCTAAAACAATAATTTTAGGAAAAAAAATCATTTTTCGATTCACAGCCTTCATTCAGTTGCGTAACTGCTATTAATAGATTTATGCTACTATCTGGATTTTGCGCCCCATGTTGGGCGCCAGTATTGCGCCGCCATGCCCAAAGAGTGTTGTTTACGTCTACACATCCATCTTGCAGTCGCCCGCCGCCGTCTCGTCGTTCCCACATGTCTTCCGGGTCAATATCAACACACCATTGCTATTATATTGAATTCTAATAAACTTCTATCCCATATAACCTAAATTATCAAACAGCTGTCCAAAGTTCCAAAATGTTCACGAAGCGCTTATAATGCGTCTTTTAACTGTCGACGCCGTTGTCAGAGTTTATGTTAGATGTTTACGTTTATCTTACATGCTTACAATGTTTTAAATTTATTAAGTTGTTCCTAATTCGTAATTCGGTTTGCGTTTTAGTAATTGGTCTTCAATTGACTCGGTTCGTTTCATACCGCTAACGAGTTTATTTTATTACTTACGTTACGTTACTTTGAATGTGATACATTTGCATAAAATGTCTTTACGTAACGTTACATGCATTAACGACTATATACGACTTAAAAGTAATAGTAAAAGTAAATTATGTGACATTGTGTGGTTAAATGAAGGATAATATTTTTCTGTACCTACTTGAAGGTACAAAAGAAAGTTAATTCTAGAACACCCTTCTACTTTATAAGTGAATATGTGTATTCATTGGTAAAGCTATAGACAGCCGTTTGTAGAGTACAAAGGCTAACATTCTAAAAAGGGTCCGAAGCTCACGGGATAAAGGAATGCTTGGTTATTACTTACACTTTGTCGAAATATTTACATTTTGTGCGGTCTATTGTGCTCTCGCTTTTACTTTTTATCAGCTTACATAAATCTTATTGGAGAGCGGGGGCACCCACCTAGATATCGGCGAGGACACATTACATGAATATGTTGGGAATTTACTACTTTATTTCATATACTTTAAGGTTCAAATTAATAAATGACGTAAATATATAAATATAAAATTCTCTAAACACCAATTGCAAAAAAGGTTCATATATTATTTGTAAATAGTATTTTGCCAAGACTCCCGAATGCGCAAATTATATTCATTTCATATATTCGGTATTAAAACACATCTGGCTGTTTCACACCTTCCTTGACAGTTGTTTTACTTAAAATGTTTACAAAATAGCTGCGCCATTAGGAAAATTTATATCAAAATATCTTACTACTGTATTCGTCTATTCATTTTCATAATGAAAATTATTGTTTAAATTATACACATTAAAGAAAAATTATTCTCAACCTCTTTATTTTGTGCACTTAGCAAACTCGCTTTACCTTAAGTGGAGAGGCGGCTGAGCGAAAACAGCGCCGCGTAGCGTCTTTTTTATTCGTCACTGTACCAACCAGACAAGTCGTGGGTGGTAATTTTAATTACGTCTAAACTCTAATTATCGCCTGTTGCTCTATTAATGCTTAATATGTTAGGAATATATTTGGGTGTAATTTGTAAAACGGATTTTAAGGTCTGGGAACTAAAACCTATTTCAAATAATCTACATTGTTATGAATTGTTTCAAAAATATTGGACAAAATTTTATTGTCATTGGATGTCCGGTTCAATGCTCTCCCAATTAAGCTACCCGTCGAAATTTTCTAGTATCTACTTTTTACGCTGTAGGCCGGATGAGACAATCATCAATGAGAAGAACATCCTCTCGTATTCGAAAGAATAATTTTTACAAATGTTTGGACGATCGATTAGGACGAAACAGCCAGTTTTTGAAGATTTTTATATATGTATTTTATGCATTTTTAATGCTATATTTTTAACGTCTAAAGCGATTTCTACCAGACAACCTTTGGATAGAGATAGTAATCGTGTAGCCAGAGTATGTGACTTCATGTCCCGCTAGACTCCTAAGACAAATGAATTTTTCCTAGTAAAAAGATTTTTAAAACTATCAGTTTAATGCATTGTATACAAAAAATATAAATGGTAGTAGGTACTTTAGTTCTGAGGACATATTATTTCATTAGGATAGGCCTTTGGTTTCGAAACTAACTGTATACAATATGTTTTCCCCCTGACGTCTACTTGTTGGGTTAAACTTGACTGAATATAACCATTTAACCAGCACAGTTCCCCTTTTAGTTGTTAAAAGCGAAGCATTTTTCAGAGGGCGGAACTCGCCCTCGCAATTTGTGTTACTTGACGGCGCTGCCGCTGCCTGAATACAATCGTGGAATGCCGTTGCTAAATTACAGAAAAACCATTTACTTACAGTACGATATTGCAGCTATGATCCAGCAAATATCAAGACTACCGCTAATATATGCGGTTTAAAAAATGTTTCACTTCACTTTTCTTTTACACTGTTTTAGTGACTTTTTTATGGTTTACTAAAAGTAATTCTTACGTTTTAAGTTAGTAGTAAGTAGATATCTACCTACAAGATAGTGCTATGTGCTAATGCAATACGATATTAGAGGAAAGGATCTGTCTCCTGGAATACAGGTTGACCTAACCTAGGGGGCAGAGTAATATTGTTTATGTTTAGCATTGTACTTTGAAGTATGTTTGTAAGATTATTGTTTATGTGCTATTATTAATACTCTAAGACCGTGCGAAAGACCCAAAAAATAATTAAGTAATTACGGTAAATTACTTAATTATTTAAAAAAAAAGACCACATGTATGCCTATTCATCAAATGCGGGATAAGTCTCATTATAATAAAAAACTTATAATAATAAAACTTAAGTTAGTAGTAAGTAGATATCTACTTACTACTAACTTAAAACGTAAGAATTACTTGTATTAATTCATAAAAAGAAGTCACTAAAAAAGTCTAAAAGAAGAGTGAAGTGAAACATTTTTCGGTGCAAACATAACGCTCCCTAATTCCTAAATACTTTCTTTGCAGAAAAACTTCCTCCGTCAGTTGGGCTTGTTTACGAACAAAGAGCAAAGTTCGATAAGCAAACTAAAACTGCTGACGCATTAGGACTTTTTCTTGGTCTCTTGAGCGTTTGTTTGTCTATTTAATTCGTCGGAAGAAACGGTGAAGTAATATAACAATCATCTGATTATAATAGAGATACGTATATTAGGAGAATAAGTTGTTTAGTAACAAAATGTAATCAGCGTAATTTGTCTTAACTTAAAATGCATTAAGGTAAACCCTTTAATTAAAATTAGATAAAGAAGCAATTTAGTTATAGTTAATATTTTCGAAGGACAGGTGCGGACCTAAGTAACGTTATTAGCCACGGAGTCTTTACATCTGTGGTTAAAGGCACAACCAACTTTTCTTGTATATTTATATCTATAGTATAATGGAGCTTTATTCCTATGCCTGCTTTGTTTGTAGCTCCTGCTGTAGTAGACTTATTTAATTAAATATTTCTTACATTCACACCAATTAGCCTAGCCCAAAGTAAGCACTGTAAAGCTTGTGTTATGGATACTAGAGTAACGGATAGATATACATATATGATACATAGATACGTAATGTTCATATAAATATATATAAACACCCATGACTCAGGTACATGCTCGTATTCATCGTACAAACATGTCTCCCTTCCGAGATTCAAACCCAGGAACGTCGGTGCGAATGGCAGGATCGCTACCGTTGCACCAAACGGTCGTCATTTATAATGAGTATCTAGTTCAACCGAACGTTTCCATTGAAACGTTAACTACATTATGAATGAAGCATCCGAGAAATTGGCTACATTTCAAATATTTTTCCGTTTCAACCTTATTGGAGGTAAACTTTTCCATTATGCTTGCGGAATTGATGACGTCTTGAGTCAAAGGAAACTGTAATGGTAAATTGTAGCGAACGCAATTTACAGCGGTGAGTGAAGTTGGCTTTGATTCCGTAAGAGGTATTGGATGAATACATTTACAGTATTTATTTCATTCTCCGAATAATATTTCTACTTAGAAGATCGCAAACTTGAAGTTGAATCAAGAACTTTTGTTACCTCCTTGAGGTAACATATCTGAAAGTTAGCTCGTGTGGGCGATGATTAATTTGTTCGCCTTTTTGAACAGAATGGTCTGTTGAACTCGTTTGCCGTGAGGTCACGAGGTTCGACGCCCGCTCGCAGCATCACGCTGATTTGCATGTTACCAACGTGATTTCATGCTCTCCTTGTTTCATTGTACAAACGTTTCTTTCTTGGAATCGTGACGAACCGAATTAGATGCGCGATGCTGATGTTGACTCTTTCTCGCATAAAGCTTTTAAAATTTAGTAAATTCAGAAGCTACCTTTTAATACTATTAACGAGGACTTTGGAAGGAATTAAGCACACTTTATAAAGTATACTAGATACTCTGTTTGCACAGTAGGAGAGTCAATTACCTCTGATGCGCGCTCCGGGCCAATGCACGTAATATGTAATCTTGAAATATAATATTTTAGCAGACTTTAGCGGGTAGGAAAACATCTGTGTGTAAGTAATTAAAATGCGTTGCATACCTCACTGGACGTCTCGTACTTTTCTATTTTATATGCGGTGGTGGAAAAAAATGCAGGTACACATAAGGTGTGTAGTGAAGTAGAACGCCTGAGGTTGTGTTCGCGGTTGTTGGCGTCTGATTAAATCTGTCGGGTGCAATGCGCGTGCGGTCACCGGCACGACCTCGGAGCGCTCCCTCACTTAATTCAGACACGGTTCATTTGACAGACATGTAGGGACTTAGCCCGAGACGTGTTTTATAGCGAGCGATGTGAAGGTAATTGCTAATACGCGGAATAACGGTGAAAGTTGGCACTGAGTGTACTGACCAGCAATGTTATGGAAGGAAAGAAGACTTAGAATGCTCTTCAACGTTATGTAATAGGATAATATTACGTCATTCACACGTTATTCTCCTATAACCGACTGAACTGGTTACATTGACTTCATTCCGTCTTAAAATAAATATCGATTAATATCATTTACATCTTAGGACAAAGGATAGGTTTTTAATTTATAATAAATAACACACCAACGCGTAGCCGGGGCAGCTATTTTACTTTTAAATAAATAAGGGCCTTAAATTTATTTAAAACAATAGTAACATGTAATTGTCAAAGAAACTAAGAAAATTTTAAACGATTATTTTTATTTACATATGAGTTGTTCTTATTTTGTTTTAAGTAGTACTTATATAAAATTATAGTGGAAAAAGGACATTGTTAACCGTAGAAGAAATCAAAGTACTATAGATACTTCCATTCGTGATGTTAGAAAGCGTTTTCTCCGATTTCGTCGAGTAGGATTTCAATGGACAATTGATTGTTATCGATTTGGAAGTCATGGGTCAGCCGTACCACAATGCTTGTTGTCACGTGGCAAATCAAATTTTACTGTCGCACGAAAACCCTTGTTGAATAATGGTCGCCATAAAAACTCTCGGATTGCAGCCATAAGACGTGTGCCCTCGGGGAAGTTGTAAACTATCTTGGTTTAAAACTTAGTAATTAGAATAGCTACTAGCCTGTTCTTAATGTTCAAACTCTTTAACCGCCCCTTATGCCGTGGTAAATGGAATTTAGTTATAATGTGTTAAAGTAAAAAGTTCCTATGGCTATAATAGTGTTCTCTTACGCCTCTCTCGTACTCATTCCTTAGCTTTGAGTAAACGCTATTAGCTATTAATTCACAGTGTTTGTCTGTCCGCTCTTTTTCCATTGTATCAATACCGTTACCATAGCAACACGTAAACAGCAAGTAGTCCGTCTACCGGACGCTAGATGGCGCTAACGGAAAAATATATAATAATAGAAAAAAAATAAAGAATTTTGTCCACCCGTGCGAAGCCGAGACGGGCCGCTAGTCTATAATCTAAGATCACAAATTTGTTGTTTGTCTGTCCGCTCTTTTTCCATTGTATATGCGTTACCATAGCAACGCGTTAACCACAAGTAGTTCGTCTACCGGAAGCTATATGGCGCTCACGGAAAATTATTTAATAATAGAAAAAAATTAAAGAATTTTGTCCACCCTTGCGAAGCCGAGACGGGCCGCTAGTACTGTATAATAAAATACATATAATACCAACACTTATTGTTAACACCACAATGAGGAAATAACAGAACAAAATTTGCTTATTATGTTAAATTTGGCGGTGTCATTGCTTAAAGTGGTCTATTCTTGACAACCATGAATAGAACTTTGTTTAAGGAAGCGTAAGCAACGTCGACGTAAACGAAAATTTGAAAGGTAAAATTAAGGATATAAATAAGCTAACATATAGCATAAATACAAACATATAAAAACAAAAAATATCTGTTTTTTTTTAATTTGTCGCATTCACAATGCTAAATTTCTATAAGATATAAAATACGTGTGTAAAATAAACGACTACGCCTCCATCCCACCTGAGGGCTCGGAGGCGTAGTTGTTTTTTACACACGTATTTTATATCTTATAAAAAATGACTGGTAGGTATGTACATTAACTATAGGCAGTACGTCTAAAATGATAGGCATTTGGTTTACCGAAATTGATGGCAAAGAAATTGTATTTACTAGCTAACCTTCATGCAGCTTTGCACACGTTGATTTTAGGTTTCTGATATTACCTTTACTTGTTATTTCGACTTGTGTTGAAGGCAATTTATGGGCACGGGGGACAAAGCTTTTATAAATTGTTTTAAAATCTTGTTAGCACGTGTTAGAAAACAGTATACACTATCAGCGCCATATGTTTACGATAGTAAACGGTTTTTAAACATACCGCTTTTCCCATTTAGTCAATGTTTTATTCTGATGGATAGACATAAATAGTTACGAGGGAGTGTTCCCTTGTTTCGCAGACAGAATTTCGTTCTGTAAAAAATAATTCATGTAAGATTTGGTCGTATTTTTATCTCGAATATTATTGTTTCAGCGAGTATTTACTTTGAACATAATTCCTAGAAACACAATTCAATGAACTCTATAGTCTCATTTCTTTATTGAACAAACTTATCAAATGGTTGAATAATTTCTAACAAATATTGTTTATTCGGGGCATTTTTTTTTTCACCGTATTTTAACGAGAATGTAAAAATAGACGTTATGATATTCATAATTTTACAAATAAATATCTATATAAATTATAACAGTTAGGGACGTGCCCTTTGAAAATATTGTGGAAATAAATATTCAGCAAGATTAACAAAGCATTTAACACATGACAACTATTTAATTTTCATAATGTTAATTAAATTAAAAACAAAGATAGGTAAGGTTAATGCCGTGAGCACACGTGATAAATCAAATCGCCGTCAGAAACGAGCTGCTACTAGAAGAATAGTTTAAGTTAGGTTAAAACTGTGACCCCAACAGAAATTATCTCAGTATATAATATATATAATAATATTATGATGGGAAACTATAGAGAATAAATTGTTTGTATTCCTGTTAGACTAGAATGTACCCGCATTGTTTTTGTGAACGCGGTGTTCTTATTCTATATGAGGGCATGCATGTTGTCAAAGGTATGAATTGAGACGTTTAGAAACAGTCACTCGATAGAATATTTTTCTTGGTAATTGGTTTTATATTAAGTAAATAATATGAGGATATAGAATATTTGATTCGTTATTCTATGATTTAAATTTTTCTAAGTAAGCATTTTGCGTAATGATTATTCGTAAAAATTATATCAATTTTCTTCAATAAGTAATTTAATTAAGGAATTTAAAATTGCGTTGTTATTTTTATATATTTACATGAGTATATTTATGATATGATAATATCATAAATAGATCAAATATATCATTAAGAATATTTAATCAAAAGTTACGTTATTGTCTAATCACTCCGTTCACGCAACTGCGCCGCGAGGCTACATATCATGTACGAGAACACCCCTTGCTTCTCGCCTGGTTCGCCACCAAAACACGATCGTAAAATTTAAACTATTTGCCAAAACAACATTATATGTACAGTTTTTTTTATCTACATACAATTTCCTTTATGATAATAAGAATTTATAAGAATTTAAGATTAGCTACTTAAAATCCCCGTGATAGATTAAAAATATAATATATTTAAAATTGACTTTATTAATTTGTGTTTTAATCTTAATATATTCGTCGTAATTTACTCGTCGTGGTCTTTTTTGAGAACTTTTTGAGTTCCATTACTTCTCTATAGAAGATATTTTAATATATTTACCGTTAAATCAACGTTCGTAAAAAAACGAATCCGTTATAAGGGGGGTTAGCTCACTGCATTTTTTAACCTCGTTGCCGATGCGCGAATTGAACTTTAAACAGAAACGATTTTGCATTTTTTTTTGCATGCCTAATGCGTTTGTATCTCTACAAACGCTCGTTATTATCACATCTGTACTGATAACAGCGCGAGATTGAATTTAGGCAAATATTCAAAGTTAGAACTTTGAACACCTACACAAATTCATAGGCAAACTGCTTTTGATTCGCGTATGTATCTATACAAGCTACATTTGCTTTTGTTCATTGCTACATATAGATACATACATATATCTATATGTAGGAATAAACTTTCCGTGTTCATTGCCATTATTTAATAATAACACTTTAAAGTTGATCCGTGACAAAGCGTTAATGAACTCTAACTGATGGTCTCGTGCAAAAAACTTCGTAATGATATAATGAATACGCTGCTTTAATTTTCATTTACAGTTAAATGAAATTAAACTTTATACAGATGTACTTATGATAAGCTTTTTTTTGAATCATCCAAATATGTTTCACCACCCACGCGACCAAATAGCGGTCGCAAGAAATTCGTCAGCTAACAAAAACAATGACATTTATAAAACTGTACACTGTTCAATTGTACAATACCAAATAATATTAACCTATAATTATAGTAATAAAATTGCAAGTGTGGTATTTTAATACTTTGCATTATCGGCATAGAAATAGAAGCGTATATGTTAGAGCAAATTCTCATATATGTAGTTCATGGCATGAATTTTATAAATACGTAACAACTACCAGAATAAAAGCAACTCAACACTTTATGCCGTGTACTAAATTTTTGAAGTTGATCATACCTAATACGATATAGCTAGTATAACACAGTTAAACATAGAAACTCGTGAAATATTGTAGCTTGTTATAACTGTAATTTCAAATCACAAGCACATGTCAACCTAATGCAAACAAACCTATAAGAAATCGACATAAACCCTTTGAATTGCACACTTGGCACATATAGGTGAGTAATCATGAGTAGGTAGTGTTTCAAAGCTATGATATAACTAATTAACTCGGCAGATTATACCACCGCACCATTACGTCACAAATGCTAGAATAATAGACGAGCCCTTTTCATGAATCTGTTGTTAAAGAATCGTTTTGCAGTGTAGCCATGTAGCTCGTAATAGTTATGCAAAATATATAAAATACCTCTGATTATCGAGCTTTAAGCTACATTTTTTTTTATTTTCCAAGCTTTTATATAATTTGCAATGTGTGTTTGTTCAGGTGAAATCTTGCAACTATTTTGAAGAAGATATCTTCACCCGATTAAGCTGAGATTTTGTATAAACGTTCAGTTTGGATGACAATGCATGATTAATTGTGTGGCGTCATTCTAAATCCACCATCGTCGCACATCCAACATGGCTGTTTAGTTTTATTTTTAGTTTACTCCTACAACATGGGTATCAAATGAAAGGGCTTCCTAAGAATAACTCGAAAACTAAAGTGATGTCACTCTAAACCCAATATGGCGGACTTCTAAAGCTTGAAACTCAATTTTGAAGCATTTATCTTCAACCGATTGAGCTGAAATTTTGTATACACAATACATACATGGTTAGGTTAGGTTAGATCGCACAGACGTTATTCTAAATCCAAAATGGTGAAATACTAGTTATTTTTTATTAATTCTTACAATATGGGTATCAAAAGAAAAAGCTTCCTGAGAATAAGTCGAGAAATAAAGTGAACTCTAAATCCAATATGGCGGACTAAGTTTTTAATGCTTGCTTACTATATAGGTTTCAAATGAAAGGTTTTATTGAGAATACGAATGCGAGTTTAAAAAAACAACGGGTTGCACTCCGGGAGTGCCGGCAGAAGTGAAAACATGAACATTAACGATTGTGCATTTTTGATATTTTGGAATGGTGAGGAAATAATTTCGCACGAATTGCTTTAATTATAATTATAAAAGTACTATCATTTATGTGGTAAAATGCAATTTTCATTTATTGAGCTATCGTACACAAACATGACAACAAGCACACTCGCGCAAGCGCCCTGCGCCGTCTTACGAATTTTAGATCAGGTCACGTGTCCTGACGCGAGTTTAACATTTTTTACCCATCCCAAAAAGTGCACAACGCCGCTAAAGAAGTTTTCACTTCAAAAAAAAAGAAAACATAAACTCCGTTGCTCCAGTCCATCTGAAATTTTTGTGTGAGTACTGGGGTTTTTGGAATCCTCGATTATGATATTGAGGTCGAATTGTTCGAGTCTGTAGCATCGGTTGGTTAACGTTGACTTGTGTAATCTTGTGTGATAGGTGTCAATAGCATTGGTTTACAACTTGTTTAGGAGAAGGATATCTCCAAAATCAAACGAAAACATAATGCAGGGTAGTATCGTCGACTATGCCGTTATATACTTAGGCTCGAATATGCGGGATTTACACGGGTCGATTTTCGTCGTGCGGATAGTCGCTTCACAAGGTGTTCGTGCGGCGGGCGATTGCCTGCAACTGATCGCTTTACACGGTCGATTTTAGTCACCACTCGCATGCGGCCGGTCGCCTTGCGGCCAAAGTCGGATGCCTACCAACTTTAGGGCTTGTGGCTTGAGTCACTTGCGACCTAGTCGAATTGCCGTTTAGACGGTCGATTTTTGCCGTGCGGCGAAAATTGTGCGGCTTATGTCACCCGTGTAAACCCCGCTATAGAGAGCATTGATATCGGTTTAAGAGAATATTGTTAATCCGGAATATCGATTAAAAAGTTGATATCGAAAAATCGATATTCAATAATATCGGTTTTTTCAATATTACTTACAACCTTCTGTAATTTCGTCAAGTGGACTTCCTTGAAGACCCCTTGAGCAATATTTTGATTTTTAACCATACAATCAAACTTCTAGTACACTGAAACAGGAATTGTAATCAATATTCAGTAATACATCAATATTAACTGTGGCAGGTATATTTGCAGATGGCTAAAGCTTCATAAAGTTTGAATAAAGGACTGAATACAATTACAATTTCTAACAAATACCGATATTACAAAATCCTTCCAATATTTCATGCTGCTGGTCAAGCATACGTGGCCTTAAGTAGGGTAAAATCATTATAAGGTCTCCTTATTCAATAGCCAGACTGTTCGAAATTAACCGGCTAACGACCTTGGAACCATGATGCGTTGAACAGATTGACAGATGAACAGATTGAGAAACGTGTCTAGCGATAACTAAAAAGTAAAAAATAAATTGTTTGTTTAAATTGTTTTCTTTTAAGCCTATTTCAATAAAAGCTTGTTTTTAATAATTATACTAGATTTAAAAAATCTAAAAATCCCACGTTTTTCAATGTCCTAAAAAGAATAAAATAACCCTGCGGGGCAAAGCGAGGGGCCACTCAAAACGTGGGGGCGCATATTACTAAGAGGAGATTTTAAAGAGATGAATGACATGCATTGATGCCGATTATTGTAAAGATGCGCCCCCACGTTTTGAGTGGCCCCTCGCTTTGCCCCGCAGGGTTATTTTATTCTTTTTAGGACATTGAAAAACGTGGGATTTTTAGATTTTTTAAATCTAGTATAATTATTTTATTCTTTTTAATTATTAACTCAACGAAGTAACCATGTGTTAGGCAACAATCGGATAAGCCCCATACAAAAGTGAAAGTTGCCGAAAGTGGACCTGAAAGTGCATCTGGAAAGTTGAAAGTTGCTTTAGAGTGCATTGTCATCGGGTTCTGAACTATCCTGAAAGTTTCAGCTTTCTAGCTTATCGGAAAGTGCCTCAAATTTAAGTTGCAAGATTTTGCCCGGACAGACAAACAAATAAGAAAAGTGAGATAAGAAAAACGTGGTAAAAAGGCATTTTACTGTTATTTTTTTATTTATAGCTAAAAAAAATGTTAGAAGAAAAAAATAATTTATGTTTCTTACACGATTTAACTTGTGTTCATGAATTCATTTTTATTCCAGTAGATTTGACTTTGACTGTAACTTTTGGTATGTCAATTGATAATTATTCGTCCTCGTCTCGCCTCATTTTTATTTTACTTTTTACCCAACGTTGCCTCGAGTATTATTAAGCATTACGGCCACTGTTTTACTTTCTTCTTTGTGATTGGTTCTTCCTTGTTTGAATTTTACTTTGAATGTATCTACAAATCTATAGTATTTATTATAAGCAGTATTTTTCAATGTTAAGAAATTAGCAGAAATTTTATAAAATTCAAATGAATCAACAGTGTCCTTAAAATTCGCACGCGCCGCCGTCAGCCAAGGTTCCAGGAAGGCCGATATGAAACGTAAACCAAATTGTTCGTTGTGTACTTCCAGGGAAAAATTTCAATTGATACCCATTTTGATGTTACGTGGGAATAAGAATAAATAACTTTGATTATTCAGTTACGCTGCTCCTCTAGTAAATTGATATTTATACATTTTTTACTTTATACAGCTTAGGTGTTGTCATATAATTTAAGAAGCAAGCCAAAAAGAACTTTGGGAATATGTATTTTAAATGGTTCATTCGTTAAGAATTCAGATGTACAGTTGACGTCACATTGAGCTAAACACTTTGACTTTGAACCTACCTAATGCTTTTGTTATAGAGATAATTAAATTTTAAGCTTTTTATGCTGTCCAAGTTAGATTGATTTGTTTAATGGTTCTCATTTTTCTAAAGAAAATAATTAATAAAATTACTGATGTTCGGCAAAATAGCTATATAGACAGAGCAAAGGAATAAACTAAATATTTCTAATTGATATAAAGAAATAAAAAAATTAAAATATCCTTAAATCGTAAAACACATAAATAGTTTACAGAATAATGAGCTGCAATGCGAACGCAAACAATGTACATAGTTAAACTGCATATAGTTGATATCAAGGGTAGCACATGTGATATGGTAAAAATACAAAATGTCTAAAGGAAACGAATAACAAATTCCAACAACTCTCTACGGCACAACGCGGTCACTCAAACGGTACGTTGCATTTAACAAGGGTGTAAAAGATAGGTAATGCTGACCAAAGATGTCAAACTCAGAATAATTAGTAACTATCTTATTATAAATCTTGCAGATAAGCACGATTAGGTTATAATAGGAGGTGTTGTTTAAATATACTTTAAGTTTACAGCATATGTGTCTCAGTACCTTTCTTACTTTTCACCTCCTCCCTCCTGATGCGATCCACGTGAAGCTGGTGGGACCGCATAGTAAGGACTTTCTGCGCAGTACATCGTGAAGCGTGGCATTTTGCTTATCGCGTGCCTACTTGTATTAGTATTTTTATAATACATAAAAAAATATTTATTATTTGTTCTTATTTCTTGGTTATAAATATCAACTAACTTAGTGAATTTTTTTTTTTTAATATATTGTTTGTTATTTTCAGCATACAAAGTTTAAGATTGATCAAGATTTATAAAATTTTTAATTTGTTCCCAAGTTTGCAATTTTGTTATTTCATTGTAATAAAACATTACATTTCGTTAAAATAAGACTTTTAATTTATTATTTAGTCAAAAGTTGTTATAGAATTCATTTTTTTTTATCAAAAAAGTCAAGGTCACTGAGCATTTTGCTCACATACCACACAAGTAGACACTTGTGTAACTTTTTGGGGCGCGCCTTCTCACGGGTTAAGTAAGATCTTTTTGGCTATCAGTCTGGGCATTGACTATATGCATCACTAGATGAATATTGTATTAGCATTAAGGACTATGGTCTTTGTAAATAAATAAAGATTGATTTTTTTTACAGTAAATCATAATATTATAATATTATTATTTCTTCGACAAATTATCTTAGCCCAAAGTAAGCATGCTGTAAGGCATGTGTTATGGATACTAGGGTAACGGATAGACATACATTTATGATACGTAGATATGGAACATTCATAGAAATATATATTAAAACTCAAGATTCAGGTACACATGCTCGTATTTCGTGCCAAAGATAGGATCGCTACCGTTTTACACCAAATGGTAGACAAACGGTGGTATGTTAGCTGCCACGTATAAAATACGCTCGCTCGAGCGTTAGAAAGCTAACTTGAGACTTTTTTTTTCTGAAAACTCCAAAGTCTTGAGATCAAGGTCTCATTAAGTAAAAAGGAGACCATATGACAGATCTATACTCCAACAGATTACCAAACGCATTAGGCCATAGTAATATTATACAGTTACGATTTTTGAAAGGCTTTGTTGGTCTAAACATGAACTTCTATAGTCTGTTATATCTTATTACAGCAGATAATTACTATTATCAAAAATATCCCAAGGTTCTTTAAATATCTTCAAAATTTGCGACTAATAAAAAGGGATTAAATTTGCTAGTAAATGATATCTCACAGCATTTCCTGACATTAAGGAAGATTTTTTTACACGTTCAATCCCATCTATATAATTTTGGAGTGAAAGACAAATCTCAAGAGTCGTTATTGAATTAGATATTAGATCATCATCATATAATGAACAGTTATGATTAGCAAATGACCCCGATCGTTTGTAAAAAATATAGTAGGGGAACGAAATGTGAACCTTGGGGAACACCTGAAGTTACTGAGATGGGACGAGACAGGTCCTTCCTTACTAGGTGTAGTACAGTAGTAGTAATGAGTTTATAAGGAATTAGGTAAATATCGCTCTTACTTAAATTTCTTAAGGCATTATGCCCACGGGTATAGAAGCCTATGTCTTTCCGAAGGGTTCAAGCAATCTTCACATCAAATTTTATCAAATAGGTTAAGTGATTTCGCTGTGAAACCCAAGAGTCAGAGAGATAGATAGGATTGCATTTGTCTTTATTGTATTAGTACGGATGGATTAAATTATATGATTAAAAAAAAATAAGTTTCGATTTCCAGTAAACCTGTAAAATTGTTAGTTCACAAGTAGAATGTTAGCTCACTTTGCAAAGGCTAAGGTTATGTTTACCACGGCTGAAGTAATCTCGCAGCTATGGTATCAGTCACGCTTTCCCTCAATCCCACTGAAGAGATATTATACAAGATGTTGTTTTTATTTACATAAAAAACAAACAAAATGCGTATTCTAAGCAATTTGACTAGAAATTCAATACCTGTTCTCGAGTGCCAGACGAGACTCAAACCCATAGCCTCTAGCTATAGGAAAGACTGCTCTTCCAAACAGTTTGACTTTTAATTTGGTAAAATTGCTTTAGATATAAAAATTAGCAGGTTAATATTTAAATAACAAAAACATATCACAATATTGTTTTGTATTTATAAATATTAAAAAAAAATTAGCCAATTACTTCTCAACTGACGTTGATATCGATGTTTATATGAATAATATATGTAGCATAGGGAAATGAGGTCGTCTCGTAGGAGAGGATAAATAATATAATAATGTGAAGGACGAGGACTACTGAATATGGTTTCAATGTAATGGGAATTATTGAAGCATCTGGTAAAGTGGCGGAATTTAAAAATGAATATCATTTGTAATATTTACTTAATAATACGTTTCGTTGGTTATCTGTGCGCTATAAAATTACATAATTATGTTTAATATATTAACTGTGCAGAGGCTTATTCGTAGCGCTTTTTGAGTAGTTTTGTATTACGAAGAAATGCAGCATCAAACGTAAACGTGCGTAGACACGATGTGTAAGGTGAAAATTATGAAAAGAAACCAAAAAACTCGGTCGAAAATTACTGCGTCTGCTGAGCATTTCCAAGGCATTTTAATCGGAACGCGGACCCCAAGCAAACACACTTATGGCGGCTGAAGTACTTCCCTTTTCGCTAAGCATCGTTCGTACAACATTAATCAGCAGGTCCAAGTCGTTTACATTGAAAAAACTCAATATGTGAATTGCCGGATAAATTTTTCAATACAAAAAAAGCAAACTATAAGAAACTGTGGAAATTGTAACTTCCGCGTAGATCTTGCCACATGGGAACACCATCGTAACCCGGATCCAGCAAAAACGATTTATTCAATTGTCGTATTGAAAAAAATTTTGCTGTCGCCGTTATGCGTAAAGAGAAAAGGAAAGGGAAAGGAGCGAAAAACGCAAATTTTGCCGAATTTCGTTATTATTTGGCACCGGTGGAGATACGCGATAAAGGAGGGGGTGTTGTGAAAAATGTAATAAAAAGAAGCGTGCGCTGCGGGAAAGATCGAAATCGCTTCTTAAAGCTTTGGTAGGGTGTGCGAGTGATTTTGAACAATGAACACCCTCTTAGGTTCGCACTCACTTAAGATGTTTTTCTAAGTATTGTTAGATTTGTATGATAGATTATTGAAAGAGAAAGTTTTACCAAATATCGTATAATTCGAACACTAGTTCGATAGTGTTTAATTGTTCGTAAAGATTTGTAGGGATGGAGTATACGCAATTATATTTTATTCTCATCCTTTCGTTTGTTGCCTTGTTAATGCATTTCTCCTATTTTTCTATTCGATACAGCTATATAAATTAAAAAAAAAAGAAATACTAAGAAAAATGTAAAGTGTAAAGAAATGCTAAGAAAAGCACGCTTTCGAATTTGTAACTTTGTGAATATATTTTTAGTTGTTGCACAAATGCCAATTATTTTAAATAATGTTAAAAATAGTATGAAACTATTTAAATACAGAGATAATAATAATATTATCTGCTTTCCCATCAATTAGCGTAACCAAAGTTAAGCACTTTAGGCTAGGCTATGGATACTAGGATAACGAACAGACAAACATATATCGTTAAATGCGTAGCGTTTAATTAAAAACAGATACATAGTGATAAAGACCATGATATAGTCAAGTTAATTATTAAAAAAATGTGATTTTTGTATTTGCATTGTTTTATTAATGAAACTTTATTTATCGACCCAAATATCGCACTTAACACAAGATTAGTGACAAATGTTTACTTTCTTATGCATAATTTTAACTTCTACGCATGCAGAGTCGCGCGCATAAGGGTTATATGAGGAATGTTAAGAATGACATAGAAAGTAATTATGGCTTTAAATATCAGCGTTCGCAAATACTGTCGACATGTTATTCCAAGCCACCGACATTTAAAATCGTTAAAAGTTTGAAATAAAACCATTTAAATGAAACACTAGATGACTCTTGTACGAAGGCTCGATTCCCAATTCCAATTGAATGAATCCTTACGTCGTGTTTTTATAGTTTTGATAAGAAATTGACTTTTTATACTTTCTTGACTACGGTTAGCGTGTTTCTTAATGTTTTTCTTTTTTTAAATTCTTAATGTATCAAAAGAATTAATGTAAGACTTTTCTGAAATATAAACGATTCGTATTATGTTCGCGAACGTGATTTGCGAACTGAGGGTTCTGTTCAAACTTGGTCCAATTACGTTCACTTAGTAATAGGAGAATTTGCCCGTTGTATTTCGTATAAAATAGTACCCCCAAATCAGTTCACGAAACTACAAACATTGGTATGTGAGCGAATGTGAGAAAGTACTAACATAACCGGCCTGTTTACATTACAGAAATCATATACTATGAAAGCAATGAATATTGTTGGAACAAAAAACTAAGTCGATTTTGTATAGCAAACTTAATTGAGCAAAAAAAAATATTGTTCCACACATAGATGAACATAAAGATCGATACTACAAATGTACGTTTGTAATCGCAAAACAAAATATTTAAAGTTTTAGTGCGTTTGCTTTACTTTTGCTATGAGTCTGCTTCTTATCATATTTCGTGGTCATAGGTCTAGGCAAGTAGTATATAAAATTGGGAGTGCCAAAATATACGGCATAAAGTTACGTTAAAATAAGAGTCAGATATTTATGAACCAAGGGACAGTTAGAACTAAATCTTAAATAATGATCTCTCTTGCTTCCTAAAAAGGATACTTGACTTGAATTAGAGGGATAACAAAATAATCGTATAAAACTCGTTTTTTGGTACGGAAATTTGAAACAGTAAAACGAAAAGTTGTACGTGCGTACGTTACTCTTATCCAGTGTTATACACAGACATCAAAAAATTAAGAAGTACACGATTATAAAATCGATAAAAAAAATAGCATGTTGTTGTAATTAATATAGAGTACCTTGTACGCACGTCAACCCACCACGAATTGTGTAGTTTTCTTAAATGTTTTTAAAACACGCCATCATGTGAACACGGCTCTTGAAAGGAGTTTGCAACCTGTAATCTCCCGTTTTTACTTTCTATATTTTCGAAACGTGTTTAGGATTGATTGTTTAGGATTTCGGATAGGAAGATTTTTGTAAACATGGCTGCTGATGGCTATGTGTAGTGTATTAAATATGCAGAAATGACTATTGCATTTCATAATTTCATAATCTACCTAAAATGAGGAAAATAAGTATGGTGACTGTAATTGACGCTATAGAGCTCCTAAGCGCAGCATGAGTACGACGAATTTGATAATTTAGTGAGTTGTTTGTGCACTAAAAGTGTGTATCGACAGAGACGACGGTAGACAAAAAAAATATTTAACTGAGTAGTTTAATTCCGTAATCTATAGGTAATAAAAAAGGAAATGTTAACTTTAAAAGTATATTCGTGGCACTAAACTAAATAACAAATATCCCCTAAATCTTTGCTCGTAAGTAATGTGCCCAGAAGACTGATATCGTTACCTCGTTGTAGCGCCAAACTTATTCCCTGGGCAAGGTATAAACCAGCCCTCTGACCACTTGACCTCTCGATAACTTTTAATTTTTATGTTTTTGTAAATTCGGTAGGTCTCACCAAGAAAGAGGAAAGAGAAAATATTACTCTGTGATGAGGTCAAAGTTGGAAACCAAATATGTCAGATTCAGATAATAATACATATATATCACGACTTCTTATTTAACTTATGAACAAAATCATTATTTTTCACCTTTCATCTCTCAATTCTTCGGATTCCAAAATTTGTTTCTTTGGCTCATTAATATTAACAAAAAATATCCCAAGGTGCTATTACTGATTTGAATTAATGAACGTAACTTTTACCGTAGGTTCCCTGAAATGGAATTTAATTAAGGTACATGAATAATACTCAGAGAAGTTATTAGCATCACGGCATAATATAAATGCCAAGAGAAATAAGCAATATAATTAAATTAAGTGCATTTTAAATGTTTAATAGATTTTTAACCAGAGTCAGTATTTAATAATAAACCGATTCATGTTCACTTTTAAAACTCTTAATGGAAGCTTTAGCAGTTATTAATGGACATTTTTATTAACTCGGTATTAAAGTAAGGGTGTTTTATAAAAAAGTTATTATTTTTAGGAGAGAAAGCAGTTATTTATTTTGCATTTAGTCTAATTTTCTTGTCATGAAACGTGATCACGTGATTCTATTATTGTATACCTAACATAAATTAAATATAACATCTATCAAAAGTCCATCTTTCATTTTCACAATACGCACTGCTTACATGGGCATAGGTTGTTGTTAAACGGTGGTTGATAATACCTGTAAAATACCGATTATGGTACAAAGGGTTCTATGCATAGAAGCCAGTAAATGATTATAAAGCCTGAAAACTATATAACTTGACTGAAAAATAAAATAAAACTGTATATGACAACCTTAGTTCGGGATGGTGTATTTTAATTGACCATTTATGGAATAGACTGTCTATACAATTGTCCGTCTATATCTTAGGTACATACACTATGCTGGGTGATATACACGTCCTATTATTAAAAAATAATTACGTGTTAATACGTAATGTTACACATGTAGGTATTGTAGCAGTAAAATACATATCAGTACCAATGAAAAGCTGTGACCAACATATTCGAACGGAAGTGTAATAAAGAAGCTTCTGCGAATGATTTGTTCTATAAAGGAGACTGCATAAGTAACTTAATAAAGATAGGGACAGCATAATGTAATGCTACCCGCGTGTGTGTTTTAGAGATAAGAGAACGTATATCGACACTAACTTGTGTAGATTTGATTCATTAAGAACTTTTGAGTTTGTTAATATTATAAGCGAGCTACAATCACGTTTGAGATAGGTCTAATTTGAACAGCGGAACAAGCGATTCGGAAGAAACGACTTAGGATAACACTTCAGCAAGTTAATTGAAAAATTGAAAAATTGTGCCTGAGATCTGGACGCAATTGGTTTTTTAATAACCACGACTTCTGTGCGAATTTGTCTTAATCATTCGTGTAACTACTTAAATATAGGTTTAAATTAATATTTTTTTGTATTAAAATAAAACCATTTTACCTGGATTTATGTGGCATTTATACTTTTTCTTATTTATACTGACGTTTCGTCTTTACAGGAGCCGTGATCACAGAATTGTTAAAGTAATGGTCGTCATACATATGCTGCTTTTTTCTAACATTTTAGTAGAGCACGTACTAGTTAGTGAGTCATCCTGTGATCATGGGATCTGTAAAGGAGTCAAATCGTCAGGATAAATGTAAAAACAATAATAAACGCGTCGTTAACCCAAATATGCTATAGCCGCTAAAGTATAAGACCAAAATAATTTGAATTGTAACCATCCAACACCCACATCATTAAGCAATATCTTGTTAATGTATATCATTATGTTAAGCCAAAATAATAAAAATTATACCGAACTGCCATGAATCTCTAAACCGCTGCACAGTATTTTTTTAAATGAACCGTTTCTGTTAACTTTCTTAATTAAACTGCTGGCGATTTCACTGGACAAATGCGAATCATTTAACGACCAGACCGGCAAATATTTAGTTTCAACGCAATTTACTTTTTGTTCCAGCCATTTACATAACTGGGAAAATGTAACAAAGATAATTAAGAAGGGCAGGCTGTAATAAATTGATAGGTCTTAGATACGCAAACTACTTTGTTAGGTCTGCGATCGTTCAGAATGTTATCAATAAACTAATAATAATTTTGGTAAAGCAATCTTCATGACACTTCGTTTCTTTTAGGCACTATTGAGCTGCTTAAAACAGTTGAATTTAGCCGAAAACTTGAATATTCTCATTTGGTTGTAACTAATTTGTTTCATTGCTTGGTTGCATTGTTTTAAATTTCGTTTCGTTTAAAATATTTAATTCAATGTATAAACTCAATATCGAAGAAGTAACTATTATTATATAACCGTTGCGCAATATGGCGATTGCAAATTTGTCAAAAAAAGCTTCAGATTTTTTTACTGAAAATAAAACAACTTGTATTTTTGTTTGTTTAATATTATCGGTGTTTTTCGTCGTAAAAACGTGTACTATTTAGTAGTTAGAAACGAGAATATATCAGATTCTTCGTAGCCCTATACATTATACGAACTGATGGCCGTAAAATTCCTATGGCAAGTGAAGATAAATCACTTGCAACAACAATTTTTAATTTATATTAATTTCCAATTATTGACGCTTAAAATTGAATATTAAGATTACGTCATCTTTGTATATATTACGTAATATTACTTCACAGCTTATCCTCCTTAGCTTAAATCAAATATTTCAAAGGAAAATTCCTCACATCAACAGTCTCCCCCGATCCCGGCAGCCTCATATGCATAGTTTGTCAAAACCTCTCGACATAAATTCGAGAATTGGCCCCAGAAGGCGTGAGCCGCGTTCGCAGGGCTTTATAAAATTGTAAGCGTGAACTAACAACAGTTTTGGATGCTTTACGGTATAATGTTTGTTTTTACCTCTTGCCCTAACCTTTCATCCGTTAAGTTTCCACATTGGGCTTTATGGGATCAGTTTATATTTGGTCCATCGTATAATGTTACTGTGTAAGGAAATATTTAGAGGGTGAGGTTCTGAAAACGCCATTGCGATCAGAAATATGCTTAATAGTATGGTAGTTACCTCGGTGAATATAAAGGCTTCATTCTGCTCGGGACAACGTGTCTTATTGGATTAATGCAATCTTCTTCGTTATCTAAGGTATTGCTACTATGTATTATTTTAATAACAGCGATCATTATAAAGCGTACAGAAAATGTATTACATTTTCGCCTATTATACGAGTACTTTCCGTCCTTTAAATTTGGAACAGTAATGCTTATTTGATATAAATATGGGATCTGAAAAAATCAAATGTCAATTTAGTGTTAGTTCAATCTCTCGTTACACTGATAGTAGTTGTAACGAACCGTAGTTCACAGCAGCTGATTTAATACTTACCGGTAATTTATCCCGAAAATCGTAATACGGGACCCATTTGTTTAAATATCTTGTCTTGTAATGAATAATGCGATTTTTTTTTATCGATAAGAACAGGAAGGTAGATAATAACCTTGACAATCAAAAGGTTTGCAATATGTTTTTGGTTTGCCTGAAGAAACATATTTGAGTTACCATTGTGGAGAATGTTCATTTAATGCTTAAAACATTAGAATAAAACTAGCTTTAAAAAATTAAATCAATTTAAGATTATTCCGATCAGTTTTACGGTAAAAGCGTTTTCTCTTGTACCTAAAATTCATATTCCCAAAAAAACCCATATTGAGATAAAATAAAGCGTCGCATCAGCGACAAGGACCTATGGATTAAGGGAGATCGTCTCTCACCCTTACCTCCCACCCTTTTGTCATATTCAGCATATAGTATTTTTTCATATAAATGGCCGCACCTGCCGTTTAGTGTTTAACCGCTTTGAAAATCTCAACGTTAATCAGATATAAAAATAACAGGGGTCAACTGTTTCAGCAGGGTGAAAAAATTATTGGACACTAATGAAGGTGATACGCTAATTGTTATATTATTGTTTAAAACTAGCTATTCTTGTATATATGTATATTTATTTCGCGACAAGGTTTTATTTTTTGGGTCTTTAATGCAATGAACACAGCAAAGCGCGAACTTGCGGCATTCTCATCCAGTCAATCGGTTGGTTAGGTTCTATAACCAAGTAAAATATGCAATAGAATAAAAAAGGCTATCAAAGTGATACAAGTGATGGTCATGTTTTTTATAGATAAAATTAGTGATGAAACACTGGCCACGGGGCATGTCGCCTGGCCATTACGTGCCCAATCGGTGCATCGTGCATCGGTGTAAACCTATCAAGGGTTTTATGTATGCTTTTTAATTGTTCTTGTACTCTTGGTTCCTCCAAAGTCTAAGTTGTCTCTTTTGGTTTTTTTTTGTTAGTGTTTGTTTTTTTAGTATGTTTATTGTTATGCGCATTTTGATGTAACGCCTATTATACTGTGTACACATTCTTGTGGAGTTGCAGCCTACCATTGCTTTTATATGTTTGTATTTGTTGTAAATTTGTTTTGTGTACCTAAGTAAATAAATAAATAGGTTTTCGTTAAATACGAAAGTTTCTGTGAACTATTCGGAATTATTGATACAGTTGCTTTGTTATTCAAAAGAAATGTCTTAGCAACAAAAATATCGTAATTAGTAGCCCTATCTGTTACTAGGTTATTGAAAACATCTGTAAAACAATCCATATCTCGAATAATTACCAAGTAATTCGGTATTAATATTTATACCAAGCTTGGTATCAATATTAATATAGTAAATGTACTAATAATGAATTTATGAAGGCATGAATTTAAATAAAAGTTAATGAAATATTGCAAGTATTAACCACAAGTATACTAAAGTTATACTTATGACCTACCTTATGGAATTTTAATAAAAATAATTTTGCCAGTGTACAGCTCATTTGCTGGCGACCATAAATGACGCTTAATTGAATTTTTAACATTACATTTAATCGTAAATACTTAAATGTTATCGTTTTCTGGTTTCGAGTACACTCTAACAAGACGAAGGAGTAAAACATAAGAGTATATTTCAGATATTTTTTCAAGACACATAAACCGGACTAGTGTGTTCCTCCTGCGTATTGAGGGTGCCTCACAAACTTACACATAGACAGTTTATCAAGGGAATCGTGGCTTGCAGATTTTCCTAAGCAAGTTACGACCCTCGCCCAGAAAGATACTCGAAACTCATTCGAGGCAAGCTTTTTTCTATATTACCTACGATACGTAGGTTTCATGTTGATAATGCATTGGTATCAAGCAACATATTTTTATTTAGGTCAGCAATTCCTTAAGCTCGCACTGTTGGTAAATTTATTGTAAAGTTACCACTTTATATATACTTTACAGATGTAATTTTCGGTAGGCAGCGACATCTGGGTACACGTCGCATACACGAGGGGATGTCAAAAAGTTCGCGGAATGGGTGGGAAGAAGGTTGAAATTATACACCAAATTATTTTTCTTTTTCAATTAACCCTAATACATTTCTCAAATCGAGCAAACAATTTGTTAATATCATCATAAAAAAAATTATTTGTCCTTAGCGTCAAATAAAAGCCAAATTGCCGACTTCACCTCTTCATCCTCGTCAAATTTCTTACCACGCAGCTCTTTTTTCATTTTTGGAAATTAATCATAATCACTGGGGGCCAGGTCTGGACTATAAGGAGGGTGGTGGAGTTGTTCGAAGCTGCACCGGTGCATAGCAGCCGTCGCAACATGACTCGTGTGTACAGGTGCATTGCCATCTTCTTTAATGGCCTCCTTTAACTGTTCTATTATTAAAGCGTAGTATTATCCCGTTATATTAACACCGCGTTCTTTATAGTCGATCGGTAAAATACCTTCTGTATCCCAAAATATAGTCGCCATGATCTTTCCGGCCGATTGTGAGGCTCTGTACTTCTGGGGCGGCGGGCAAGGTGCCTTTTTATGCCACTGCATAGACTCTTGCTTCGACTCGGGTTCATACTAGTGAACCCAGATTTCATCTCCAGTAACAATCCGGATCATAACTTCTTCCCTGTCATCGTCACAGAGTTCCAAAAACTGACGAGAACATCCGACATGTTGTCGTTTTTTGAAGGGAAGAAAGCATTTTTGGAGCCCACCGTGCGCTGACCTTTGTCATCCCATGATGATGATATAGGATGTTCAAAATGGTTGTATCGGATACTCCAACGGTTAACATCTCTTGAAAAATTGTCTTAGCGGATTTTCCTTGTTTGGTGAGGAGTTTAATAACGGCGCAATATTCAATTTTCGCCATACTTGTTGATTTCTTCCCGATTAACTTGTTTGCACGTTGATAAGTCAAAGGTTAATGACCCGATTGGGTTCGAATTTGGAATATATAGTAATAGTGAGATGCTCAATTAGTATTTATCTGGATACATGAACCTACCCCCACCATCCCCTCCATTCCGCGAACTTTTTGCACTCCCCTCGTAACATCAATACACAAAACAAGATTAAAACTCCGTTTCACATATCTGTGTGCTTGCTCTTATCTTATGTAAATAAAATAGAAAATTTGCATAGAAACCTCATCATCCATCATCGCACAAACGAAATTTTTAAGTCATATAAACTATAGCCTTGACCTGGACCGAACTGTGTTTGATTCAAATTGCCGCTAGGAAGGACAGGAAATAAGCTAACAAAAAGAAGATGCATAACAGCAAATAATTCAAAAACTTGACTAAAAATACACATAAATAAAACACACCGAAAAAAGTGATGTAACAGATAATAATAAAGAAAAAAGGTTCATAAAAGAGAAAGTTAAACTGGGGTCTATTTCTACCTCCACTAAAACCTAAACAGTGTTTGACTGCCCAAGTAACACCTGATTTTATGCAGTATTCTCCTTTTATAATATTAGCTATTCCATTAAAACCATAAGACTGTAATAATTTTCTAGCAAACTTTATCGTTCGTTAGTCACAGTAATTTAAGCAGTTAATGGAAACTAGTTAAAAGAGCTTGAAACTTTCTGAGAGGGTTCTTAAAATTGGATGTCTTTAAATAAGAATTTGCTCACAAATTCAAAACCGTTGCTAAGTAAAAAGATCATTTATGCGACGACCTCAGTCGCATGCTGGACACCTCGGCATTCCGTGTTCGATTCCGGGGTTAATAAGGTCTTAGAATTGGATGGTTGTAACATCCAGTGCTGCTTAGTTTGGGTTCAAAGCAATACAAAATTTTCTATAGAAAAAGCATGTTTAGAAATTCCGCTCTGGGCGGGATTCGCACTCGCATCTTCTGTTAAGCCGGGTCAGACGTCAATGGTGCATTAAATCAACGTTATGTAGTAATGTAGTAAGTTACGTTACAAGTTTCTCCATAACTCCATAGTAACAAAGGTTTTGAAATAATAACTTATTTAGTGTTATTTCTGTAATAGTTATTTCTTGTTTTGTATTGTCGAATGTATGTCATAATCGAAGTATTTCCTAGATTGTGACTATAATATAATACTTACATTCACACCAATTAGCCTATCCCAAAGTAAGCACTGTAAGGCTTGTGTTTGAATACTATGGTAACAGATAGACATACATATATAATACATATATATTAAATATTTATAGAAATATACATATTTAAATATCCATGACTCATGACAAGTGCTCGTATTCATCACACAAACATCTATCTCTACCAGGACTCGCACTCAGAACCGTGGATGCGAAAGGCAGGATCGCTATATACCATTGCACCAAATGGTCGTCAAATATTGGACGATAAAAGCTAAATGGTTCCTATTTTCACTTTAATATACCAAAACACAATTTTATCTCGTTAGTTGACATAATTAATTAAATAAATAATTCAACTTTATGTGTAACTGAACATGTAAAGCTGTAAAAAATACAGCATTGACTTTTCGTCATTTCTGTCCGTCGTCCGCTCTTCAAAACAAAACAAATAAGAATACTCAATTTGATCTTACCGGAAACAGAGACCAATTCCTTCTTGACCTTTCCTTAAAAAGTACAGAATATGACTTAAAATTGGGACTCTGACTTTTAGTACCACATAACAAATCAATATGCGTGTATTTCAAGAGTTTTGCGGCAGTTCATGCACATTTGTTTTTGGGCCTAGATTTTTATATGAAAAACTATGTTAAACTCGATAAAAATTATGTTATAATCTACACATAGTATACTTATGATGGATTTTATATTTAATAATTTGTTCGTGAAATACAATCTACTGAGTCGTGCAACATAATTGAAATACTAATAAGTTTCATATACACCTTTTTAAAATGAAAAAAATGTCTATTACATATTTTCCTTCGACGACATTTTAGCAGGTGAATTTCTTTTAAAAAGAAAGAAAATATTTTTAGCTTGGAATTCCAATTTAGAAACGAACGCACATTCCTTAGTACCTCCACTCGTTGTAAAGAACTTTCATTTAGCGTTTTGCATTCAGTTTACAAAAAGCGATTAAATTCTTCTAAAATTAAATGTAAGTACTCAGTCGCAGTTAAATTATATGTACTTATGAGCTTTTAGAATTGATTGCGTGTTAAACATAGTACCTTCTGAATTTGTTAATTTATTGATTGAAAGAGTAACGATTTGTTTATCATATAAAGGAAGTTTAAATTGTCTATAAAAAGTAGCATCATTTTATATGACAGGGAATTAATCTTATATTAGCATTGGCGTTACTGTTTTGAAATTTTATTATACCACGGTACAACATTATAGAAGTTACTGGGGTGTCGGTGATCAAAGTCAGCAAAAAATGGGATATGATTTAACCTTTTTTGTCTGTGACGAGATGTGACGCCACTGGATTACTAATGTTGGGTAGAGAGGCGATGGCGTTCTCTGTACTAATAGTTATTTTAATATTATAATTGCTTAGAAATTGTTTTAACAGGTATATGATCAGTAGACGGTAATCTTTTGTTATAGAGACTGTCATGACTGTAAGTGGTTACCTATTTGGTTTTCTTTCTTATTGTAACTTCTTTATTGAACTCAAAATTAACTTACTTAAGTGAAAATGAAGCCTTGAAAGAAATTTAAGAAATTTATCAACGCTTGGTAATGTCTTTTATACCAACGTTGTCTCTCGAATTCGTTATAAGTTTGCACACAGTGAAACTTTTGCTAAAAACCTTAAACATTCAGTAAAGAGTGAGAGTTTTATTTTTTGGTTTATTTATTCATTTGAGAACATTATGAGTATAAGTATCTGTATCAATATTAACGGAGGTATGAGCGTTCTCAGTTCGCCCTCAAGGTGACCGGACTGCCGAGATGTTACACAATACGTGTATATTCTCATGACTCCACAAAATGCATTCATAACTTCTTTTTACGTTTTGTATGTGTTGCGTGTTGTGCGTTTAATGGTATAAACATTTTTTCCCAAAGCCGATTTTTACAGAATTTATATATATATATATATATATATTTATATATATATATATATATATATATATATATATATATATAGATTATATACAAATTACTTGTTAAAATGTTCAACCGCAATGAACTCCGAAAGTAATCAACCGATTTTGATGTTTTTTTTCATTTTGCTGGATTTGGTCCGACTTAGAACATAGGAAAGGTTTCATTTTAATTTATAGCACAGCAAAGCGTGGCCGGATCAGCTAGTTGTAATACAAAAATTCTTCAAAATACAAAGTCAATGAAATTTCGCGCCTACTTTTTTTAAAGGAGTAATTTTAGTCTTGATAACCCAGCTCGCCTGGAAAGCCCAACAGTCTTCTAACATCACTCCAAGTTTTCGTCAATGTCGTTGGGCGGCTTTGATATTGTCATGGGCCAACACTGCAGTGTAGCAGCACGTGGTTAAGATATCTCCTCCACCAGGCAGGCCTTGCACAGAGAACTATCTGAGATGGTAATACGGATATGATTTATATGTATATGCTTATAATATAATAACTTACTTTTATTTATTTGATTTGTCTTTGTGCTTTCAATAGTAAACAACTACAAAGGGCAACAATATACGAATCTATAATCTAAGAACATAAATTTGTTGTTTGTGTGTTTGTCTGTCCGCTCTTTTTCCCGCTCTTTTTCCATTGTATACGCGATACCATAGCAACGCGTTACCGGGTCAGCTAGTGATTACTTATTATAACAAACTTAATTAAACCGGTTAACAGATATAATATCGCCAGCCACAGATATGTGCATACAATAAGTTAGCAAAATTAATCACTCAAGCACCACTGCCAGTCCTTTCTAAAGACGGGTGCTATCCCATCCCAATGTCTTATTTGGTCGCTTCTTGACATTTCCTATAGACACTAGTTAATTACGTACCGCATGAATGAGCCACAGAAACCATTATTCAATCCCGTCGGAAGGACGTTGTTTGTCCCTACTCATTATCTCCGGCAAGATAAAGCCAGATTTACGGTCGTCCGAATGGCGTATTGACGTGTGGCGTCACCGCGACACGCGACACGGACGAATTTGCGACCTACTTCCATTGAACTATGTTATGTATTATATGAGATGTTCTGTATAAGGGAATCTGTTTATCACCGTCAACGGTAACGTGATATCGAAAAGTGTACAGAACAATGGTACACAAAAACAAAGTATATTTTGTTTTTTATTATTAGCAATTTTATTAAAATAAGCAATATTTTGCAAGCCACGTAATTTAAAACAAATCATAGGAATACCGTAAAATGACCTAAATAATATCATCATTTATGAACCTATATTTTAAAAATAAATAATTCTGATTCCGATTCTGTAGATTTTGTTGTTAATTATTAGTATAAATAAATACACACACTATAAATTAACATGAACAGTGTTACAAAAATTTAGCACAAAATTTTTCCGAAAACTATTTTTCATCATAACCCAAGCATTTAAAGACATATAAACCCAAATTACACAATAATATATTACATTGTCCTTTTGAGAGGAAGGGCATATAAGATCGCAATAAACTGCGATCGCAGCTAGGCACTAGCTGCATATCACATACGTTATCAATTAAATTGTAATAATTGTATTAAATGTAATAAAAAAACAAGATTTAAGTGTAATTTCCGTGTTTAGAATTTCATTGCGTTAGGTCTTAGCGAGATCAACATACAGACTTGCTACAAAATATTAAAATTTTATTATATTTTAGAACGAATACACTCGCGAGCAACCAAATCGACTCAACGTGTAAGCGCGCCTATAAATGTACTTTTTTCCGTGAAACAAGTAACATTCTTTAAAAAATATACATTATTGAAAACGTGACTTCAGCTTTAAATTGATACCATTATTGCCAATATTCATTTAGTGTTAAATAATGTCAGTCCAATGAGAGCAGTGGCAAATAAGTATATAAGGAAAAGCTTTCTTTTTTGGTAATTTCAAAATAAAACATTATTCCATTTTATCTGCTGTGAAAGTGGGTTTTAGATCCGGACGTGACTAATAAGGCAGGGCATTGCTTGTTTGAAGGACCTTATGTCGTATGGACGCAAAACACCAGAGGTAGATGGTTTCATATCAACTAAGATTACGAGTACTACGCTGTGCACGGAACAAAATACACTTACGATAGCGTACTTCAGTTAGAAAGCGTACATCGCAATGACAATATTTTTAAGGATATTGTTTCAATTACTAAGCGAATAAGCTACATCGGCTGATCAGTTAAAATCCCTCATTGATGTGATGTATATTAGCTATAATTGTTATGAATTGTGTGCTGTTTAAAGTACTTGTTTTGTGGTTGAGGGTACATTGATCAGTCAGAAACTTGAGAATTGTCAGTTTCGTATTGCGTGGTTTTATAATAAAATCCTATGAAATAAAATATTTGAGTATCTTATACTTTTTGGATTTCAGTAATATCGAGATATAAACGCGTCTTATTGTTAGGGATTAAAATCGAAGTCAATAAATATAATTTTGGCGTCCGCAGTTCTAACATTTTTTCATTAATGGATATTTTAGGAAGTTATCGTATGATAATGAAATACATGGAAAACAACTGAAAAGCGAATGCAGCAAAGATTCAAAACAAACCATTGATGATTAATTGGAGCTACCCGCTTTGATTTATGATTGGACGGGTCCCGCGTATCATAACCGCACGCCCTGAAATATATTTCGAACAACAGCCGCGTTTGTTTAGGAAGTGTATTGAAGTTGCACGCTATAAAATGTTCGTGTAATTTTTATGTAATAAGAATTATTCTTTTAAAACCTAACAGCCCTATATGATTTGTTTGTAATGGACTGTATTAAGTAACAGTTATCTTTAAAGGTTTTGAAACCAAAAAGTTTGTAAACTACGTACAGTACTTCTTTAAATCTTAGTCAAGTTGAATTTTAAGATGCTTTAAAGAAAGTTTGACATTGTATCGTCCGCTAGTGCCTATAAAATAAATATTAAACCACATTGCAAACATTGTTCTGAACCCAAGTAAGGTAGCTTAACTACGTGTGTTATGGAATTCAGAATAATGACGGTATCACAACGCACGTTTTCCACATTAACCAAGCTGGGGATCAAACTCGGGACTTCAAAGCGGCTACATAGATTTAGTGGTTCCGGGGATTACCCTCCACACGTAAACAAACTTATTAAATCTACACTCTCTGCATATTGTTGCTATATATTAAAAATTATATTTTTATGTTTCAGGTAAAATTAGGAGAAACTACGGCTATGAGAACTACAAGTATAGAATAAGTATGCTCTGAATTGCTTTCTGATGCCTATAAGGCCTGAACAGCAACTGAATTGATATTTCACGACCGTTTGGTGCAACTGTAGCGATCCTGCCTTTCGCATCGACGGTCCTGGGTTCAAATCCCGGAAGGGGCAGATGTTGGTGTGATGAATACGAGCATCTGTTCCTGAGTCGTGGATATGTTATATTTATTTCTATAAATATTACATATGTGTGTAGCATATATGTATATGTATCCGTTACCCTAGTATCCATAACACAAGTTTACTGCTTACTTTGGGCTAGGCTAATTGGTGTAAATGTAAAAAATATAAAAATATTAAGCTAATATAGTAATTGGGTAATTTTGTTTATAGTATTGTATATGATATAGTAACGGGATGCCGTTAAATTCGCCTAAAATAATTGTTACTAATTTCATTAAGCCAAACCTCATTGATATAACGCTTTAGGCACTATTATTTTTAGTCTAATCGATGTCTTCGCTCTGTTGTGGCTTGGTTTAAGTATCTTTATAATTAATTTTATAATTTCTATTTTGTTTAAATATTATTACCCTCAAGAAATGAAAAGGTCAGGGTCAGGTTAGATTAGATCTGTGATTGAAAAGCGAAACTGGGCCGGCGAAGCTCCAGAGGTTGTTGATTCTCATATGTAAATCGTATAAAAAAATACCTAACAAAATTTTAGGCGCAATAAAAATAAGACTGATCTAAATTTAGACATATGACGATAGTGCGAAAATTTTTAGGACAACAGATGTGCTTTCGCGTTGTTTGATTTCTAGTTAATATTTTACGTGTCAGATTCTCAATTTAAAGAGCTATTATCACTAAATTTAATCCTAAACTTAATGGTCGCGGTTTTCTTACCGCCTAAGCTGCGTTTTGACCGGGAAGTGGTGGGGTTTGTTTAGTAGAAGATATTTGCATAATTTTGCTCGGATTATTGAGGATTCCGGGTTAAACGCGTTGCCATCTTCATCCCCATTATCACTCATGTGAAATACGTCACGTGAGTTTATGGTCAATTACTACCCGGTGATGAATAAAAAACACGGCTCCTTAAGTATGAGCTGAAGAGTTGAGAAATATGAAGACGTCAAATGTCGTGAAATAAGTAAATAATAATAGTTCTAAAATTCACACCAATTACCCTAACCCAAAGTAAGCACTGTAAGGCTTGTGTTAAGGATATTAGGGTAACGGATATACATACATATATGATACATGAGTAAGCAATATTTATAGGAATATATATAAATACCCATGACTAAGGTACAAATGCTCGTATTCATCACACAAACATCTGTCCCTTCCGGGACTCGAACCCAGGACTGTTGGCGCTAAAGGCAGAATCGCTACCGTTGCACCAAACAGACATCAAACGTGTTAGTTATTCCCGCGGTTTTGGCTATTGTAATGGCTAAGCAACAAAGGCCACTCATAAAATTGGTGACCAAAAATTTTCTATCTCTGTTTCCCAACATTCATTAATCCGCACGGGGACAGCTTGTTAGATTATGGTTTACTTCATTCTTCGTACTTTGTTTAAAAAAAAAAATTCATGGGCGAAGTGCCCATGCATTGGAAACACAAATAAACTGTTGATGAATCATATTTTGGTATGTTTAAAAAGATTTATTTTCATAATTGTACGGAAAAGTCAAAGAATTGTAAGAACATCTCTATTTCACTATATTAGATCAATTTCGTATTGAAATAAATGTATATACATCGTCATATTTTTACAGGAAAATGTAGTTTCTTTTCTGCCTACTTTGTAAACTGATTCATAATCTAAACGGTTTATTGTGTTGGCCTGATAGAAAACCCTTTTCAAGACTGGAATTGGACGTAATATGCTTTATTGTTAAGAGAAAGGGCAGGGTAATCTTATCGTGTGCGGTCAACCTAAAAACTCAAGTTCTTATTGGGGTTTTTCCTTGAGATTAACTTTATATATATTAAAACTTTATTTTGGTACTGCAATCGCTAGCTCCGAGGACACGGATTCGATTTCCCGTGGATTTGATGTATTTTTTTTTATTATGGCCCGGGATTGGGTGGTTGAATGTTGTCTAATCTAGTTTTATTACTTGACGTTCATTTTTGCCTATAATTAACAGAATAATTAATATTTAACAGTATAGGAAAACTAACAACAGAGATAAAGGTATTTTTTCTTTTTAAATTGTAATGAAATGGAAACTTTAACTTTAGATATCTTATTTCAAAGCTTATCAATCTACACATAAGTTTAAATTTCTTTTGCATGCATTGCTTTTTTGAGTCGGGCTTTTATCTAGGATGTCTTTTAGCTGATAAGAAGAAAGTCATCGAGGTTAACCTACCGACTTTTTTCTCTATTGTTTATCTTAAAATGTACATAACTTATATTATCCGAACTATTCAAACCTGTTTTTGATTAGAAAAATTACTTCGTTAGACCAAGTCACGCAAAAACATAAAAAAACCATTTTTTTTTTTTTTTTTTTTTTTTTTTTTTTTTTTTTTTTTTTTTTTTTTTTTTTTTTTGCCTGTAAAGTCGGTTTTACGGGCGAAGATTTTACGTGACAACGTCTTTTTCTCGGTAGAATATTTATTGATATGAATATAATTAAATTGCACAATGCGCGCGGCAGACCGATCATAGTTGAGTGGGAGAGAGACGCAAGGCATTCGGCGGGCCTCTCTCTCGTTCGGTGACTCATCGTAACGTTACCGAGCGTTACACTTTTTCATAAGTGACTCCCAGCCGCAACCTAATTTAAGACGTTGTCACGTCAAAAAGGGAAAGCGCAGCCAACCTTATGCTCTGCAATCACAATTCCTGCACGTTGCAGTCTGTAAAGGACTGCGATGAAAATAAACATAGTCACGTCTTTAATTCTTAATATTCTCTACAGAATACAATCCCATTTCACAAATGCAATACTAATAGTTTTCCCGGCAACATTTCATTAATTTAACAAGTAACAAATAGAATACTAGCGACCCGCCCCGGCTTCGCATGGATGCAATGCTCTACTATATTATGCATGTAAACCTTCCTCTTGAATTACTCTATCTTTTAAAAAAACCGCATCAAAATCCGTTGCGTAGTTTTAAAGATTTAAGCATACATAGGGATATAGGGACAGAGAAAGCGACTTTGTTTTATACTATGTAGTGATAAAATACGCGTGTAACAAACAACTACGCCTCCGAGCCCTCAGGTAGCCCAAAGTAACATATTTCAACTCTTAAGACATAACAACTTTTGATTTAATGTCTTCCCTGAGTAAGTCCATTTTAATGTAATTTATTAGCGCCACAGTTTGTTAAATAAAAATTACTCTACATGTAAAGCTAGTTTTTTATTTAGTGAATAATCTTGTTTGTAAAATTCGAAAAGTTATATACAGTAATCTTTCATTATCTTCCTGAAAGATTGCTTGTCGTTTAAAGATTTTTGATATGGACTATATAGTTTGTTACAATTTTGCAGAAGCTTAAAATTGTAACAGACAGCAATTCGAATTAAAATCATCGAAGTTAATAAGAGTATGCAAGGATAGAATACCGCCAAAGGTTTTTTTCTGTACTTACAATAAATATTCACATTATTTAATGCTGAAAAGAATTGTTTGATATATATACATATTGTGTTGTTATTAGTGGCGGGTTTTATTTCGGTTTCCCCATAACGTAGTCTTTTCTCGGCACAAAATAAAGTGAGTTTTAGTTTATCAACATGGGGAAATATCCACCTTTCAAAAAAGGGTGTTAACCTGGCAACGATTTTTATTCAAAAACATTAAACAAAAACATTTTATTATCTAATTTATTTTGATATAAAGTATTACACTGGCAACTTTTTATTAATTTACACACCACGATTTTGCAATTGTCTGAATCCGAGTAGAGACCCGAGAATAGTCGAGATTATTCCATTGAATTTCTGCATCATTAGTTATGTCTATATAATTTTGTTATTTTCTAGTTATTTTATGTTTATACTAGTAATGGCTGTTGTTAATTGATAATATTCAAAAATAGCTACAGCATTTTGCTACACGAAAAACGAAAAAGACAAAGAACTTAAGTGAAAACTGCTATCATTAGAAAGAAAATTGTGATAAATAGTATTTAAATTGTTCTTAAGTTGTCTGAGGTTTGATTTCGTTAATTTTGGCAATTTCTTTTTAGAAAAGAAATATTCTGATTCCGATAAACCTGTTAGTATTTTTCAATTGAATATTTGAATGAACATAAGACCTTCATTTAGTTTTTGACATAATTTAAAAGAGTTGTCTAGTTGTGAAATAATGTCTCACCTTTCGTTAGAGTTTCCTCCATTTATTTCCCCGATATTATTATGTTATTGTGATAAATAGTATTTAAATTGTTCTTAAGTTGTCTGAGGTTTGATTTCGTTAATTTTGGCAAGTTCATTTTGAAAATGAAATAATGTGATTCCTATAAAACTGTAAAAAAAAATTTATTGAATATTTGCATGGACATAAGACCTTCATTAAGTTTTTAATATAATTTAAAAGAGTTGTCTAGTTATTAAGAAAAATAATGTCTCACCTTTCGTTACAGTTTCCTCCATTTATTTCCCCGAAATTAAAATGTTGATATTGTAGCAAGGAAATATCACATGTGTGTTAATTAATTAATGTTATATTAATAGTTTTTATGAGACAGAACATTAGGCTCTATTGAGTAGAACTCCATCAGTGTAATATGATTTATCCTGAGATTCAGGTGGAATTCATCAAAACAAGTCATAAATAACAAAGAATTATTCCGACGTTCACAACATCCTAATTGGATCTGTTAATATAATTATCTTTATTAGAGCCGAGTGAAATGTGGGCGCTGTCTGCGTTATGTATAAATCAATCACGCGTACTTGAGTTTCTTAATATTAAATGGCTGCGTTCTTTATCCCATTTTTGTATCCGTTGCTACGAATTGATTTTCAGCTTTATGATTAACACATAGAGTTCAAAGTTCATAGAAAATAAGATGATTGTACATCTATATTGGCTTCGATTTTTCATGGTGTGTATTATGACGTCGATAAAGGACAATGTAAAAATTAAATTAGCACTTCAGGTGCTATACCATACATACCATTATCCCTATTAATATTATAAATGTGAATGTAAGTTTGTTTGTTATGCTTTCACGCAAAAACTACTCAACCGATCATCATGAAACTTCGTACATATATTCTTGGAGGTATTAGAAGTAACTTTTTATTGAAAAAAAAAATAGAAAAAATGCGGGCGAAGCCGCTGGTAAAAGCTAGTATCATATATGGTTTACCCATATATTGATATGTTTACACAATTCTTTTCCTTATAATCACTAATATTCATAGCTACATCTTGTATTTGTTAGTACTGTTTTTTTAATCCTCACTGAGCATTTTCCTTTGCAGTACCCACGGTTATAACTTGTTTTTGTAATCTTTTATTACATAACAAGTTATTACATACAAAAAACAAACATACACACACATAGAGGAACACATACATACACAAAAGTATGAAAAATGTTTATATTTAATATATTTAATAATTCCCATAAGTAAAGTGTAATAATAGCTCCAGTAAATACTTAAGACTAGATATAGTAAGACTAGCTTCACCTTCATACTACCTAATATGTAATATGAGAGCAGCACTGTTGGATTCATGGATATTATATACCTTAACTTATATCTGTTTGTGGTTTTTTATAACTTAATAATAAAAATATATATTCTATCTTGTTCAAATTGAATTAAAGCTTGAGTTTATGCAAAAACCGCATGAAAAAGCCCTTTCAGATTTTTCTAATTTTCTCAAATGAAAGTAACATAAAAATGCTTGGGCGAAATCAGTTGCGCGAAATCTGAGTGATGGATGTGAGTTACCATAGTCCTCGTTTTGGTCGCTTAATCTCAGCAGTTACTTGCTTAGCTTGGAATTATGTTGATTCTCTTAACAAATTGTGGAGATCATGCTAAGATGAGGACGTTTTAAGATTTCGTTATTGGTATCAACATTTTTAACGTACTGTTTCTTAGTTTTGGTTTTAGATATAAATAATGTTTGTATATGACACGTATTTTAAATATATAAAATAAAACATTGTTATACATAACAACATTATAGAAATTGTTTTTATTAATTAATTTGTTTTAAATGTAAAAATAGCTTATAATAACGACCGTTTGGTGCAACGGTAGCGATCCTGCCTTTCGCACCGACGGTCCTGGGTTCGAATCCCAGGAATCCCCGCAGATGTTTGTATGATGAATACGAGCATTTGTACCTGAGTCACGGGTGTTTATATATATATATATATATATATATATATATATTTCTATGAATATTACATCGTCGGTATCATATATGTATGTCTATCCGTTACCCTAGTATCCATAACACAAGCCTTACGTGCTTAATTTGGGCTAGGTTAATTGGTGTGTATGTAAGAAAATAACACACTATTCAAGCATCTTTGTTTTTTACAGTTATTATTTGCAGAAATAAAATAATATTGAATAGAAAATATCTTGTATAGAATACAAAACTTATAAAACGATTTTTACGAAGCAGCAATTTGAACTCGGTGCAAACTATCTGAAATATTATAAAGGTTTAATAGAATAATGTATGTTATTATTCATATTATGCACATTTTATTATTTCACCTTAGATGCAATTTTTGTTTGTGTAATTCAACTAAATACTAACGTTACATTCTATAAATTACAAAGGAATTAAGTAAGGAAAGCTTCGCAAAGGAATTAAGACTAGCAAACACACTAATGACGTAATTAAACATTCTCCCAACGGGCGTTATAGACGTAAATAAAAAATAATACATGCGATCATTATAGAAAGCTTTTAGAGATAAAAAACTTATATAACGTTTGAAATTTAAATTGAATACTTACGGCGGAATCCCGACGATTATTAGTGTAATGAAATTCCCATAAATCTCTTCATGTGACTCATAGATAGATGTTATTGCATTTCTGAAATTATTTGTGTTAACTAGGCGATGCAGTCGCTAAGCATAAAGCTACGCTAGCACCTTATATTGGAGCGGAGCGTAATACCAAAAAAAGAAAAAAAAATTCGATGGGTATTTTTGCGAAATTCAAAATTCGGGCTCCGTCACAATCTGGTCCTAAACCTGTTGATTTGATTCACCATAAAAAAATATAAATCGGTTAAGAACTTGGAAAGTAATGGCGTAACAGACATTGCGCCATTGAAGCTGATCCATGGGAGCTCCAAACTAGGTGATGCAGTCGCTAAGCATGAAGCTACGCTAGCACCATATATTGGAGCGGAACGTAATACCTAAAAAAGAAAAAAGTTTTTTTTTTGCGAATTTCAAAATTCGGGCTCCGTCACCATCTGGTCCTAAACCTGTTGATTTGATTCACCATAAAAATATTAAAATCGGTTAAGAACTCTGGAAGTTATGGCGTAACAGACATTGCGCTATTGAAGCTGATCCATGGGAGCGTCGCTTCGCTCCGCTCCAATACTAGGTGATGCAGTCGCTAAGCATAACGCTACGCTAGCACCATATATTGGAGCGGAACGTTATACCTAAAAAAAGATTTTTTTTTGTTACGATGAGAATTTTTGATTTCTAAATTCGGGCTCCGTCACAATCTGGGTCCTAAACCTGTTGATTTGATTCACCATAAAAAATACTAAAATCGGTTAAGAACTTGGGAAGTAATGGCGTAACAGACATTGCGCCATTGAAGCTGATCAATGGGAGCTCCAATTAATAATTTGAGAGCAGTGAAGTTTCAATATACTAGCATAACCACATTTATGCTGCAGTCTTCTGGACGTTTAGCTGTCACCAAACGATATCATTTAATGCCCAAAGCGTTGTCTAAATTCTGCAAACCCTAACGACATTACGCCACAAAATTGGATTACGAGAGCCCTTAACACGTACAGAACGAGGTAGGTACCTCGTATGCAATATCAATATAATTTTAATAATTCCACAACCAAACTTAGCTATTCTATTTATAACACCTAGCCGCATATTATAAGGTATTTGTTTAGGACAGACCTTTCAAAGAGATTAGAGCAGTTGGTAATTAACGGAAAATGGTTACCAGTTTATATATTTTCGACAAACTTTACGGGGCTACTGTTATGGAAGCTTTAATTACTATACCATTATGGGCCATTCTTGCTTGCTTTTTCTGTGATAATGACGGCCTACGGTCGCTTTGGGAACGTTAAAGTTCTAACGTAGCATTAAATAAACGATAGCCTTTTAAGTGTTACATACTTTTTAATTTAAAATTAAATGGGCATTATACTTTCTGCCTTTTTTTTGTCTACGACATTATTAGGATTTAACAAAAATGTTGGGTACAAACTAGTTTTGCGTTTAAAGTGCTTTTACATTAAATTTGACTGAGGCGTGGAAGGGTAAATTTTCACTGAGGCGGAGCAGAGCTTGGCGGCGCATGCATTAACCAATCACAATGCTTTAAAGCTCCGCTTTGCTTCGGTGGAAACAGTGGAAGTAGAGATGAGCAGGAATTTATATGAAACATGTGAGAACGGATACTTAGGTGTGCGAGAGTTTCAGAGCACATGCTTTGAAATCATACTATTTGCGGCAATCATGCCACTTCATTTGCTTCAAAATATTCTTCCAGTAGAAAAAGATATAAAAATGCTACTTTTTATTTTCAACGACGTGACGTATGATTTGTCTGAAACTTATTACTACTATGCTCCGCTTCACCCTGCATTGCGCTATCTTAGCGTTAGGGTGGTATTCCATTGAGGCGGAGAAGAGCCAAGCTGTATGACAATTGAGGGTGTACAATTGGACAAGAAATTTATTTTGCAGTATACCGTTACTATGCGCAGAACACGTGGCAGAACAGGGTGAAGAGAAGCAGATCTGTGCAGGGCAGGGTGCACTTCTTGCTCCTCTTCTATTAGCATAGTCTGTTCGGCTCCGCTTGGCTCTTCTCGTCCTCAATAGAGTGCTAGCCTACTTAAATGCCTTAACAGCTACCACATAAAATCAATACCATTACCTAAGCTCAAATATTACTACAATATTTCTTCATCATTGAAAGTCTAAAATAATTGCTTAATAAAACTGTTATAGGAAATTAAAGACCATAAAAATATTTATATGATTTATTAATAATATATGACATTAGGGAATAATTTACTTCAATGAACATTTTTTGGTTTTATTATTTTGTATTATACGGAAGGTATGCCATTGTACCGCTTATAATGTTTTAGAAACTTGAATTTATTCTTTTTATGAGCAAAAAATTGATCATTTGGTAACGCAGTCCAGTTGCCGCAGTAGTATAAAAAGGAAAACTTTTATTTGAGTTTTATTAAAGCTAGTTTCTAACCAGCATCAATATAAGACCCGAAGGTAATTGCACAGAGGATAAAGCTACGGGCTTCCTCGTAAGCCCTGCAGTAATACCTAGTGCTACCACTATTTCTGACCGTAATTTCTTATTGAAACTATTTTTATGAAATCTTAAAATAGGCTTTAAATATTGGCATGAAGCATTTAAAATGTAAACGTATAATTTCAGAAAAGCGTCTGAAATATATATATATATATATTCATCGTTAAACATATTAATTACATTAACGTTTTGAATGCTTGGAGCTAGTTACAATGAAAACTTGTTAATTTTTATTAGAAAAACTTCAACTTGCCTCAATTTAAATAACAAAAAAAATAGAATTGACCAATCAAGAATTATCGTTTTTTATTATTAAGCTGCTAGATTTTATATTTAAAGCAGTTTTGACTACAAAAAAATCAACTTATCTTGTTGCAAACGGGACTCCAAGCCGCAATCTTTCATTATCAGGACGATTGCTTTTCCGATTGTATGGCAAGCGAAATTTGTTCTAGTAAAAAAATACTTTTGAAAATATTAAAAATATATCTAGCTGGTGTTTTTAAGAGACCAATGTTAAGAAAATTATATAAAGTATTGATAAAACCAACTCACCCAGTGAAACCTTAGCCTGATTAATAACGATGCCTGTCTCGGTTTGCCAAGCGATGGAAGTTCGAACCCTTTTTTAAAGGTGGAATATTTCAACCAATTTTCTGGGAACATTGGTTTGACATGCTGCCTTCAATACAAATAAAATAGCTGCAAGGATATGTTGACTAGTTCCGCTACAAATCTCTCTTGCGTTAAACGTTGTCGTATTGTTATTCGTACGAATACAGAGTGAATAATATATATGTCACCGTAAAATGTAATTAATGTTAGATTATAATCTATCTCGCGAGATTGTAAACTGTCGAAAGATTGTGAACCGTAACATAGTTGTTACAATTTAACGCATCATTTTCAGGTAGATTATAATCTATCGAACCTAACCTGTCTAAAAATATATAAACCTATCGAGAAATAATGCGTTAAATTGTAAGCTCGGTCCACAATCTTTCGACAGTTTAAAATATCACGGAAAGATTATAATCTAACGGTATTTATAATTTTACGGACATATACACGATTTTTTTGAATGATCACAGCCTGTCATGTCCCTTAATGGCAATTCGAAATTATGAAAAAAAAATTACCTTTATAGGCATCTGAAGAGAGCCATTGCGAAGGGCAACATTTGATTTCTGGACTGGTCAAGGACCTTATCACAATTAACTTTGTTAACTTTAAACATTTGATTCTTTAGCAGTTTAAGCTATACTGTAACTATGGTGGCCTAGGAATCAAATTGGTTGATTGTACTATAGTTACAACGCAATAATTGGCATGAGTTGATACCTGCAAAAGATGATGGAGTTTAGCGCATAAACTCAGTTTAGCTTGAACCGATCGCGTATTTTTTCTATGGTGAAATCAGCCCTTAGATACACAAGTTGAGCTTACGCTTTTATATACTCATATAGTACTTATTATCTTTAGGCCCGTCCCAGCTTCCCACAGCTATGTTACTCAGCGTGAATGTAGCTTTCCAATGGTGAAAGAATTTTTGAAATCGGCTTAGTAGTTTTTGAGTTTATTCATTGCAAACATACAAAAATACAAAACTTTCCTCTTTATAATATTGGTGTAGATAATACACTTTCGAGTACGGTCGGCCAAGAAAGTGGTGTACCACTTTTGATTTAGTTTGCTAGTCATCGAAAATTCCAACAAGGTTCTATTAGACTTAGCTGAAAGAGATGCATAGTAATGACGTAAACCTAATTGATAAATATTTATACGTCATAGGTCACATAATAGTGCATGACATTTTAACCTTTATTATTTAAGAAATAAGACATTAATTACTGCCAAGAAAATTTCAATGTTTCTAATCGAAAATAATACAAACTATTTCAATAGTCAACCAAATTCTTTATATAAAGAAATCTGACATTTGACATTTTGTCAAATATATTTTAGTAATTTTTGTTATTTTCCATTTTAGTTTTTTTTTAACTGGATAATAAATATCTTCGTCAATGCCTGCTAACTTGACCATTGCTGAAATTTTTTTGTTCAACCAAACTAGTTTTGATTTTGTTTCTAGCACCTAGTGACTTTCAGTATCTAATAATGTACTCTTTGCTAGTGACTAATAATATCTTTGCATAAGGTGACAACTGTGACAAACGTCAATATCATAAGATAGCAATGTTATCAGATCAAGGTGCAAGCAAAACAAATCTTTATTGCTCTGTAAACTGCAAGCGACATTTAGCCTTAGGGTGGTACACCACTTTCTTGGCCGACTGTACCATGGCAGGATTAGGCAAGGTTTCACAAATAGCTAGGCAGTTTCTAGAAACCTATTTATAATTAGTCAAAATTTTCAAATGAGGAGAAGATTAATTGTATGAAACTAGAATTGGTGGCCATAACGTCAAATATTAACCTGGTTGGATTATATTGAAATTGAGTTTATGAACTGCGAGGGGCGGTTTACTTAGCTACCCAAAATGTCAAAATATTTGTTCTGGAGCAGCGCAAACTTTTAACACGACCGTTGTCCTGTTTAAATGAGATAACTAACTGGGGACGTCTGAATCCGATAAATTCAAATCACATTAAAATTTTCTTTCCTTTATTCAACACTACATATATGTCTATAACATTCTTATGATGTCAAAATTATCTAGGTACTGGAGATTTAGTTTCAATTTATTCCAAGTCGCTAAGAGCTCTTTATTTTTTTAACATAATTAATAATAATGGGTTAAAGTTAACCTAATTACATTATTATGAATAGCATAGTAACATTTATTTTTCATTCAAAAGTTTTCATCAATTTATTTTTAAATGGAATCTGGGTTTTATGTAAGAAATTCATATATTCGATTGAACCTTGGGTTTTTTCCTGTTGCGGCTTTTCACAGGCCTTCCCGTTCTTCACTGACACGCCCCTTGAAGTTGTATATAAAATACATGTCTTATATGTAACGTAATGAATTAATATTGCCAATTTGTTTCAGTTTACTATAAACATCTAGGAGGCTTTTGGAAATTACCGCATGATATTAGTCTTTTGTCACATTGATTGAATAGGATCTATAATTTATCAAGAACATGAACATCATCATTGAAAATTTAATTCATGATAGCTCACAGCTAATACATGATAGAATACATATAATATATCGGTGAGCGGTCGAATATTATTTTTGTTTATGCTAATCTTATAGACCTTGCTTTTTTCAAAATATAATGTTCATAATGCAAATAACGATAAAATATAGGTTTCAGATAAGCTAATTCCTCAAATTAAATTTGTATTTTTTACCGCATTTTTTTTATCTGTTGCCCATTACATTCTGCTTCCATGTGACTAATGCCCTTGTGAATTTCCGTCCTCTACAAATTTTACTGGGTTGAAAGAAAGAAAAAAAAGGTGGAAATGTGTATTATAAATTGAAACTTCGTTTTGAGCAATCAGCTGTTTGCTTTTTTATTATTTATATGGAACAGAAATCAACGACAAAGTTTATTTTTTCAGAGGTACTTACATTACATAGAAACTCAATATATTCGCTATTAAAACATGGCTACAATGTGTTAACTCAATTCTGTCAAAATTACCAAAAAAATCGTGAAGGTTTACGAAATGAAGTACTGCATACAAAAAGCGGATTGAATTGTGTCGTCCTTTAACAAGATTCTGCTGAGTCAGGTATTTAAATGAAATCTACATAATTGCGTAAAAGAGAGACATTCCCGTTAGGCAGAGTATCGCCGCCTGCACGTTAATTGTATTTGGCTTGATGTCTGTTTTGGCGTAAGAGCTCAGAAACTTAATAAAGATAAGTGGACCGCGAGACTTGGAATTCCATATGGGTTGTTATTGGATAAGAACTATTATTAATGTTGCCTTATTACGCCTCTGCTAGTAGACCTATTAGTTGGTTAGTAAGACTTCAGATTTCTAATAGATGACTATACTTTTTTTCCTTGTCAGAGTTGCAATACCTTTGTATAATACATGTGTGTGTACCGTGTACATACATGTTTACTTTGATTCCTTTTTTTCCTGTGTAGCTTTAGTTGTTGTATGCGAAAACGTGTAAATGGTGCATAGTCTTTTACACTTATTACCTTAATTGTAACATTGTCACTGTATGTTTTCCTATGAAAATAAAATAAAATAAATAATAATTATAAATATAACTACTAAGTTTGGTATCAAATCATAACTATGAATAATTATTTATTTATTGACATTTATTGATTTTTATATAATACCCGCCGATGGGCCGCGTAATTTTATCCCGTGAGAATTGGAGATAATGGGTTAAAAAGTATGCTAAAGCCCAACCTAAAGGCGTTATCTAATTATAGATAAAATAATTATTTAAATAGAATAAGCGTCTCTATAGATTTCCTTCTTCCTTTAATCTTACTATATTAGACCTTAATAATATTAGTGTAGATTTAAAATAGTTTAGGACTGGTTGGGATCAAAGTAATTATATATTTCTATAACACATTAGGACCGCAGAATTTTATTTAAATGAAGTGAGTAGGTTAAAATCAAATTCGCTCAACTTCAGTTTACTCAAACAATAAGAAAAAACATAAAAGGCGCCCTTATTTTTAAATAGCAATCTCTTCCAGGCAATAATATTTCTTCGCGATTTTAAAATAAACCCATGAAACAATTTCTGATACGCCCTTTAAATCTAACAATGTCAAAGTAAATGAAGTCATTTCTCCTTAATTAGTGACCGTTATAAAAAGTTGAATACCCCTATCTGTTAGAGGAAGGAAACTACTGTAGGCAACAAAGTTTACATCCCGAGAAACTTTTTTTCTGGGTGCAAAAAGATTTTTGTTGTATCCAAACGGATCTTTGATAAATCTGTAAGAGTTTCCACTACATCTTCTGTATTTTCATACATTTTATGCTTTCAATTGATTCAAAACTTTAGGAACATCGATTTATACCGCGACTCACACAATTAATGTAAAATTAATATGGTTGACGTTCCATACTCTGATTCTGATTAGGTGCCGTAAATTTGTCCAATTTTGTACGTAACCAATGTAGGATTAGGCCAGTTTTGATTTTAAGGTAGGTTTTTGTGAATGTTTATTATAGTTTAGCAGCGCATTTGACTAATTTTAAATTTACGAAATGTTTGTTTTTATCGTTACGAAGTTATCTGCGTACTTAGTTTTAAAAGTGAAATTTTGGATTTGGCTGCTTTTGATACCAAATCTCTCAAGAAAGAGTGGAAAGTACCCGTAAGACCATACAAACATGGTAAGCCTATCAATTAATGCTAGAGAATGTATCCCTCTAACATGTTTCCAGCTATATTTAGATCTGGTTGGATAAATTTATTGTAATAGAAACAGTATTAAACTATTGCTGCTGGCAATGATTTCTCCAAAGTACCGGTTAAATTTTTCCATTTATCGGAACTGAATTGAAAAACAGTCGGAGCTTCACAGCTCTAATAAAGAGGTGGGTTAGAGAAAAGTTTTTCCTTATCCACAGTAAAAGAATTGATGATTTTTTTACATAATATGCAAAATCGAGCCATTTTGATCTTCATTTGTGCTATTTAAACGAAGTGGATTCTACGTGTCTAGCTTACGGTGACGAGATTTTAGTAAACGAGACATCTTTCAAAAGCGGAACTTTCTTCTCAATCCTGACTCCTTTCCTCTGCCCTTTGTAATTCTGGCAACCCTACTCACCGAAAGGGTAAGTAGGGGAGCGTAGGTAGAACTATAAGTGAACACATACAATACATTTACTATTAATCTATCAAACGGTAGTGTTACTTGATTGCGGTCCTCTTTGAAGTTAGGTAAGTTTCCCAGGTCTGTTCTCCTAATTAATCCTATATGCTATGTTACTAAGTATTCATAATACAAGCTGTTCTTAGTTTGGTCGATGTGGTTCAATGCGATTTTCTTTGATTTCGCTAATAGGACTATTACACGCGGTTTCATACTCGTGTAGCATTCCAAGTAAAATAAAGTCCTCCAACAATATTCATAGGTATTGGATCAAATGATTTGTAATCCATGTCCCATTCCTCAGGGAACGCTGGGAATCAATGAGCGGGGGCGCGGTGGGCTCCGACCGCCCAGTTCCGAAGCCTGTCAATTTTCCCATTAACTGAAATAAGGAGCCCCACACCCTCCGGGGAGACTGAGGAAATAAGGCTTTTATTTATCCACTAAAGCTTATTGGAGAGCTTCGAATCCTACTAATAGCTGTAATTTAATGTAAAAGTTTAGCTCGTTACTTTTGAAAAGGATTACATTGTGATGTTTACATAGCACAGCAAGAGGCGTATTCGTTCCAAGATCGCACGAAACAGGAGTTTTTCTATGTCTAAGTTATTTTTGAAGAGGCTTTTTCCATGTATCATCAATAACAGAATAAGTATTTTAATTAGGTTTTATTTAATATTAATAATAATATATCTTATTTAGTTCTTACACTTTTTTATGGATGATGATCATCCTGTGATCACGGCTCCTGTAAAGGAGTCGAAACGTTAGGATTAAATATAAAATAAAACATGCGCAAAAATCCTTAAAAAAGTGTTTTATTCTAATATATATCTTATTTTCATACCAATCAGCCTGTGCCAAAGTAAACAATGGTAGGCGTTGTCGTGAAGGGACAAAATATAAAGACGGAAGATCAGGGTAAAGTTACAGTTTATATATTTACAAGATTAATAAAGGAACAAAAAAATTGGAGGTAAGAAGAGTGAGGGCGAGTATGTGTAGTGTACATTGAAAATGTGAGTAGGTGGTTGTGGGTCGTCAGCGATCTTCTATATCGGTGGCTTGATGCCCGGGGCTTTAGGGCCCAGATGCGGTGACACCGTCGGATGAAGGGTGGCGCTGCCGGTAGACAGGAGGCAGGGCAGACGTCGGCCGGAGCTGCTGGTAGACGGGCAGCGTGACAGGTAGGTAGGGCGGCGCTGCTGGTGGACGGCCTGCACCGATTTACTGCCGGCGCTGCTGGTAGACGTGCGGCGCTGCTGGTAGGTCGGGCGGCGTAGCAGGTAGGTAGGGCGGCGCTGCTGGTGGACGGCCTGCACCGATTTACTGCCGGCGCTGCTGGTAGACGTGCGGCGCTGCTGGTAGGTCGGGCGGCGTAGCAGGTAGGTAGGGCGGCGCTGCAGATGGATGGCCTGCACCGCTGGTGGTCAGGCAACGTTAGTGGTAGAGAGTGGCTAAGTTGAGTGTAAGTTCTTGAGCCAAACGTTTGCCTTACGGCGTTGAGGACTTTTCTTGAGTCCCGGGGCAACCGGCCCCGGGATAAGGCCTTTAAGAATTTTGGAGAGCTCGGTAGCGAGTTATAGATGTTAACGTGGCAACTTTTGCCGAAGAACTCAATCACTTGGCAGGTCAGCTCGGTCTTTTATAGGCCCAGAGCCATTTAAATTTAGATCGTCTTCGAGAAGACATAAAAAGAATAAAATCTGGTTTTCTTTGGAGGTTGAATACCATAAATGAAAGATCGTGTCATGGGTAGCCATGGCAACGGAGAAAAACTTATATGTCAATAAATTAAATAAATACATTTTTAGTAATAAAATGAAGAAATAATAACGAAATAGATTAAACAAAAAGACAGGTTAAAATAACAAGCAATGCCGGTAAGTGTGTAGCATTCTGAATAGAAGTTTTGAGTGGTTGCGAAGCTCTATATGAAAATCCAGTGTTTCTTTTCAGCAATTGAGTAAAATATTATTGTATATATATATATATTTACAGAGATTAATACGTTTACAAATGACGATGCAAAATGGAATGATAAAATATACAATTTAACGAATGTTATGAATGAAAATCGGACACTATAAAGGTACATATTAGTATACATTACAGCGTTTGTTATGGAATAGGGTAACGAATAGACATACATATTATGTTCATAGAAATACACAAGACTCAGGTACAAATGTTTGTATTCGTCACATAAACATCTGTCCCTTCCGGAACTCAAACCCAGGACTATTGGCCGTCGAATTTTAATTAACTATCACTTTTTAATGCTATTTCGGAACCTTTGGTTGACTCCGAAACGAAAAACCTTAACTTTCTGTAAACTTTATGTAAAGATTACTTGAAAAAAAAAAGTTTTAGACACTATAGGTATATTTTTAAATAAGATTTCTATTTCATATGTGTTTCCTTCGTTCTTTAGTCTTTCTTCCATAATACCGTGCTTAGAGAATATAATATATATCTATCTATGTAAATATATAAAAATTACGTGTCACAATGTTTGACCGCAATGAACTCCGAAACTACTAGACCGATTTTAATGTTTTTTTTTTTCATTTTGCTGGATTTGTTTCAACTTAGGACATAGGATAAGTTTTATTTTCATTCATACCACAGCAACACGTGGCCGGGTCAACTAGTAGTGCTATAAAAAACTTTGTGAAGCTCGAAACAATAAAAGTTCATTGTTAGGAACATACATATATGTACGTACTAATATATCAACCAGCTTATACGTTTGTAAGCTGGTTGATATATTAGTAAGTATTATATTAATACGTATAATAAGCTGGTTGATATAAATTTGAAATATGGAATAAATGATAAATGAGTTGAATATATTTTCTAAGAAAAGCTAAATGATAATACAATCTCAGTTGAGTTCGGTGGAGAAATAAACTTCTGGCGATGAAACGAAACACCATATGTTTTGCCATTGTAACTATTAAGAAAACAAATCAAACAACCAAAATGATAATTTTTGAAATTCTTGTGGCGAAAATATCTTGGTTGCCATTGTCCCTCCTGGTGGCTTATCAAGAAATATTTGAGTCTGTAATGATACAGTCATTAGAAGAACTACTAAAGCCACATGTTTTTAACAATAACGGGGTGGCGTTGTTTGACTTACTGTAATGTTTTATCTTTGTATATTAGCGTCAACATAAAGTATTAGTTCGGTAGATGACTTTGACCTTGCTTATTGTAAACTTAAAATGTAAGAGATGACAATTGTTTTTAATTGTTTTTTTCTTAAATTATCTTTGTGTTAAATGAAACATGCAGTTGCTCCGAAATTGTTTATCGTAGAATAAATATCTAGTAAATGTTATACATTTTACGTATTCGATATATTCGCATAATCCGAAACAGGTGACCTTCGAACCTGCTATTCGCACCCCATACCCCTCATTCTTTAGGTCTTATAGTGTCTTCAATAGATATCTCAAGGTACAAATTTACACACGAAATATTTTCCATGATTTTATAAGGTTTTTAGATTTTTTTTTTTTGAGGGGAAATATTATAATTGACTACTGCCGGCAGAGTGAATTCTGGGCCTCACCGCTAAAATTCCCCGTTATACCTTCTTGTCGGTGGTTGCCTTTAAATTCACACGACTTTCTATGTTAATCAGCTAATAGTATCTAATGGTGCCTGTGAAGTAAAATTAAACTCTGTTTCCATACGTCTATTAGCATAACCGCACATTGTATAGCTGGGTGCTTATACTTCTATTTTAAAGCCATATAGAAATACAACCTTGCTCTCTGAGGATTCATTGAGAGGGCTTGAAACTATAACCAAATTCTCAGTTAATTCGGGTGCCGTTATATTACTTAGTATGTGAAAGCTGTATGTGAGAGTAATCTTTATAGTATTATTATTTATTATAATATGAAATGTTATGTAATTAAAACATAAACTAGGTCAACACTAGAAATAAATATAAACTCGTTATTCCAAGTTTTAGATTGCGAAAAACATGATGCTCAATTTGTGAGCAGATAGAAAAGGAGACGCAATTTACAATAAGTTTTCACTCCATTTTCTACTGAACTGCCTTTAGAAATTTGAAATTAAATAAATATTATTTTATGAATAAGTGTCATTATGGATTTCGTTTATATTTTTTCGTTTACAATATTTCCATATCTCAAGATATTTCTCCTAGAAAAATTTCTTCACTTTTTATGCGGCTTCTCCTCGTTACACTTGTAGGTATATCTACGACGAAGCCATAGTGTAGTTCTTAACTTTCAATAAACGCATTGCAAAGGTTCATATTGAAAAAAGCACCTCAAATGTTATCTTTAATTTAAAGTAATTATTAATAAACTGGTGATTAATATTAACATTATAGAAGTTACAATTCCAAAGTTCTTTACCTCATATATTTTTGTGTTTTAAATTCTTTCATAATTTTATGTTTCTTGAAATATAATGTGGTGCACATTGCCTTTTGATTCTAAATCCACAGAGCCACACTAGTCCAGTCGCACTTTGTGGAATGTGGAATATGTCGTATTAAAATACATGTCATACTGTATAAATTTTGCGTCCTGCGATTACTGTTAAAACGTAGAACATACGAGTCATTTGGACGACCAGTTTGTTGCTAAAATATTACTTTCAAATGACGGATAAGGTTGCCTTACTACGAAACCAAAGTAGGTCAATCAATAAAATTATTTTTTTTGCGTAAAATTACATTTTTATAAGAAATACAATTATATGGGTAAACATAAAAAGCAAAATCTTATTTAAATATAAAGTACGTAAAATAAAAACACAAGAATTGCTCGATGAAGATAGTAAGGTTTGCTGTTTATATTTTGAGCTAAGCAGTGACGTAATCATTAAAACCTTTCTTAAAAGTAGCTATAATAAATGTTAATTGATGTTCAATATGTTCTGTTATCATTTTGACTGCACCGTGGGACGCAGACTCCATGCAGTGTAACAAGTTCTTAAAATGAAACAACCTCTTTTGCAGTGTGTAGCACGTCACAGACTGCAAAAAATAAAATAGTTAAGGCTGGTTTACAATGTTCAACAAATGTTGATGGCTTCTATCAAAAATCTCTTTAAATTATGAAAGTTTATTTATTTTTAGCGTTTATTGAATCATTAAAAATATCTTAAAAATGTTATTCACTTTAAATATCTCTGTTGTGTTTACTTTCAAGCATTTTATATCACAGCATGATATGAGCATAAAATTTTTAAGTAAAAAGGGGAAATAACCTTGTTTAATATGTTTATTAATATTGTTGAAAATAATTAAATTTAATTATTCAAAGGTTAAATACAGCTTATCAAATCAAATTACTAAACCGTGTCTTAAATCAGATGACATGTTTTATTCATTGAGTTGCCATTCTATCCAAAGGATCAAGTTCAATTGCGAACCAATTTCTATCCAACAACTTTAACGGCTAAAGGACTACTTCCCCAATCCGGTATTTCTTTGACATCCCTTAGGAGCTTTGGGAATCTCCCGGGATAATTGAATCGAGGCTTTAATATTCGGCTGATCGCGAATCTGCCAAAATAAATAAATGACCGTAACCGAATCGGACGCCGGCCTCGAAATGTCGAAGCTAAGCAGCCTAATTCTTGTTACCAATGGATTGGCTGATTGGGTGGAAAGTTTTGTGGGAGCTAATCTTCTTCGAAAAGTTCTTAAGGGGTTTTATATATTTTTGTTTAAGGTTAAATGACAAATACACTCGAGAGCAATGAATCCGGGTCACTTAAAGAATCCTAAAAATCTCGGAAACTAAAAATGCTAGGTTAATGCAATAAATTGTATTTAATAGACAATGTATTACTCCTTAAATGAAGGTATTAAAACTTCTTAGTTATTGTAAACTTATATCATAAAAAAATCAAATTTGAAAAAGGGCCACTTTCGAAGATGGAACTACGAAATTACAGCATTTGGTTTTGCTTTTGTTTGTAATCTGTCATTTATGTGGGTACATAAACCATGTTGATAGTGCTCTATATTCATTATTCAAGCTGAAATTATGTCGCTTACGCCTGAAGAATGCACCAGAATACTTACAATGCTGGAAACCGGCCGGAGTCAGCGCGATACAGCCAGGACTGTCGGTGTGTCGCTGTCAACAGTACAAAGAGTTCTCCGACGTTACGAAGAAACTGGTTCTAACCTACGCAGACCAGGAACGGGCAGAACCAGGTGTACCACAGCACGAGAAGACCGATACTTGGTGAACACCATGCTTCGAAATCGCTTTCTCACAGGAACTGAACTCACCAATCAGTTTCGACGCCTCGGAGGAAGTAACCCAAGTGCATGGACAGTAAGACGTCGGCTTGCTGAATCTAACTTAAAACCCCTTAGACCTGCAAACGGCCCTAAACTGGAGCGTGGACATCGTATTTCAAGACTAAGATATGCCCAGAGCCACGTAAATTGGAGTATTGAAGATTGGTCAAAAGTTATGTTCTCCAACGAATCAAAATTTATGCTCTACAAGCACGATGGAAGACACAGAGTGTATCGAAGACCAGGGGAAAGATTCAAGCAAGCATGCATCGAAGAAAAAGTAGCCTACGGTGGTGGGTCTGTACTTGTGTGGGCCGGAATTTCTTCTGAAAGTCGCACAGAGCTGGTGATCATAGAAAACGGCTCTTTAACTAGCGTAAGATATGTGGAAGAAATCCTCAATGATCACGTTGGTCCATTTATGGTCAATTTAGGTGAGGATGCTATATTTATGCATGACAATGCCCGACCTCATACAGGTAGGATTGTGAATGACTACCTTCAAGAGATGAACATTACTCGTATGGAGTGGCCAGCGCGCAGCCCGGATATCAACCCGATCGAGCATGCTTGGGACGAGCTAGGCAGATGCGTAAAACAACGAAACCCTCCCCCAATCACGCTTCGTGAGCTCAAAATTGCTCTCACAGAGGAATGGGAGAATATTCCCCAAAATCGTATAAGGAACTTGGTGTACAGCATGCCAAACCGCGTAAACGCAGTAATGGAAGCACGAGGAGGCAATACGAAGTATTAAAATTCAAGAAAATCGTAATAAAGTTCAAACATTTCATGTTTCCTATTTTTGTTTTAAGGAGAGATCAGCAGTTTTTTTCTATATGTAATTTTGTGTTAATAAAATTTATGGTGACTCATATTTTTTTTACTTTCATTTAAGGAGTATTACATTGTCTATTAAATACAATTTATTGCATTAACCTATCATTTTTAGTTTCCGAGATTTTTAACATTCTTTAAGTGACCCGGATTCATTGCTCTCGAGTGTAGCTTTGCCTTTTATACTATCACTTAAATAAAAATTGAATATAGTATCGGTTCCCCGCCGGTTAGGTATTACAAATATTTACTATAGATTTTAAATACTAATCTTTATCACGTCATATTTCGTTAAGAGACATGATATAAGATCGACACGACAGTCATCGACATAGCCCGAAGAACAAACTGAATAGTCAGTGGGCTGCTCTCGACTGCCATATATCCGACAATAGTTGAAGAAGACAAGTCCTAGAGAGGAGTTTACGGTTGGGCAAATGTAGCATGGGTCACTTGCGACCCTTTGGGCTGAAATCCAAGATCAAGATTTGTGTAGAGACTTGAAGGAAGCCGACATTCAGGAGGTGTCGGACTAGGAATGTTGATTGACTGATTAATCACGAAGTTTATCATATAATTATAATTTATATCAATGTAATAACTACAGTGAAGAATTGATCTGAGCATAGAGTTTCCTAACTACGAGACATTACCTAATCAAGAAGGTTTTCATTATTAGAGATTTTATGTAAAACATTAAGGAGTCCAAGAAAATAAATTAAAAGTCTTACCTTATTATTCATTAGAAAACTTTAACGTTTAAAAAACATATTTTAGTTATAATGTGCTTTGTCTATTTCTATCAAATTATGACTTGACTTTAAAAGAAGAAGATAAAACAATTGTTTGAGTTTTTCATTTATTATTCAGTAAGCTGCTTATAAACTAATTTCGTAGACAAAATCTTCATTCTTAATTAAAAATTTTGCCTTTTTTAGAAAATGTTTGAATAAATTATCAATATTTAAGATTCAGAAGTTTTAATAATTAATATGAAATCAATATAAACATCCATAACACAGGCAGAAAACGTTAATAACTGCGCCATCTAGCTCTTCTGATTTAATAGTTTATTGCTTATTCTCAACCTGAAGTGAGCGTTTACGTTCAAACAAATACGAAGTTTGCTATTTGGCTAACCCCTCTGTTAAATTTATTTACCAATGTGATCTCCCCTAAAGGAGACTCCAAACTGCCATAGTTTCACTACGAGTGCGGCGTTCTAACCGAAGAGTTTTCGTTATACCTTAGAGAGAGATACGTGTCGTGGCGAAGCGTCGATGTAGTTACTGTTATCAAATCTGGGGCTATGTACGTTCGGTTCGTTGGTGTCTAGTGTACGTGGGTGTGTATTGCTCTGTTTGAATTGAATCAGGACAGGGACATGCCGAGGACTGCAATAATCGAGACGGAAAGAAAAAACGCTGTTATAACAGTGTGTGACAAAGTATTAGTAGCCCTGATCAAAGGAGACATGCTGCAAGCGCAGCAAGCATGGCCTTTTATTTACGTAATCATGGGAAGGCAATGGACTCCTTCACATAGGAAATATTCGTTTGGGATTCTTGTAAAGAAATTATTATAATCCCTTACTGTATTTTTTTGAACTGCTTTAGGTACTGAATCTCTTTTGAAATGCTAAATTTCTTCAAGACCTTCTTTATCTTGTGTTCACTTGCGCAAAAAAGCGATCGCCGTCGCCAGTGAGAATATTATTCTTTTCACTCTCGTCGTAGTTTACATAGGCTCGATAAATCTGCTTTCAAGGATAAATTACGAGTGTTTGTTTGCATAAAATGTTTTCGAACCTAAGTAAATAATCTTCGACCCAAGTAAATAAGTTTCAGATTTGCAAATGTATGTTGCTACAATTTTATTTTGCATACCCTCATTGAATATATATTTATTTATAAACCTCAAATAATTCGTGGTTTGCTTATAAATATAACTCTGACTGAACTTACCTGTACGGAGCATTTGCCATACGCATATGAAGTTCATGAAGGAATTCCGTATAAAGTTTTGTTTTAATATTTTGTGCTATCTCATAATAAGTACACAATAATATTACATTGTTCACAGAGGGAAGATAGTTAACTGTTACTGAGAAGTTGGATGGTGGCGCTTTAACCCTTTACACCCGAAAACATACGATCGTGAGATTATAACACTCACTATCGTGAGACTTGCAAAGTTATACCGAAGTTTCACTATTTTGAGAGCAACTTTCAGGAAAACTGGAAATTTAAAAAAATTAAAGTATTTTCTTATCTTATTTAAGCTCTAAGATAACCCCCAAGTGAAGTTATTGAAGAATTTTTACCTTTTCTTTCTCGGGTTAAAAGCACTGAGGCTAGAAGTATAAAAAAACAACAAGCAAAATCCTTTTCAGAATACCTTGTGAAATACAGTTATGAATTAATCCGTGACCATCCCACGGATCTGTCGATAGTAAAGTAAATGCTCAAGCAAAACCGTCGGGATCCAATAAACTTTAATGTTGTTTTGAAATAGTTCAACTCAACAATCCCACCAGAAGCGTCAAAGGGAATTACTTTGAGATAGGGTGAAACATTTCATTCTGCTATATTTCAGTTGCGTACAGATAAAAGCAAAACTTTTATTTCGAATCCATTAAAATTTACGCGATATTGGTATTATTTAACTTTGAAAAGTTAAGAGATACTCGATGTCCATTGACTACCAAACTAAATGGATATGTAATGTTATCTAAATAATAAGACAAAACTAAGGAAATGTTTTTTTAATTTAGGATGGGTTCGCTCTTGATCCCTATCAAGCCCGGGGGCCAAGATAGGATCCACGATGGAATGAGCTCACCCAGAACACCTATTCACCTTGGCTTTGCTGGTAATGGACGGGTTATAAGTTCTCGAAAATACAGACGCAGGGAGGGAATTCCACTCCTTTGCTATGCGCATTATGAAGGATGTTGAGAAGCGCTTGGTGCGACAGGTACAAATAGCAACCAAGAAAGGGTTGCGTTTGGATGTCCGATGAAAAAAAAGAGATGGCGGTATGAACAAATGCAGTTCTTGAGCACACTCTATAAAGTACAGTCTGTAGAAGACCGACAGACATTGCGGCGATGAGCTAAGGTGTGAAGCTTGCTCTACACAAATAAAAAAACAATTAAATGTGAAAATAAAATACCAATCTCCGCTCTAAAACAGATAAGAGGAAATGCATCAACTGGTTTTATGAAGTTCTTAATTAAATAATTCCAATAGATTGGTCCGTTTCTCCGCGGTACGATTGTTTAGAAACTTACTCGAATTTCTCAATCATGATGAAGTGCCTTTGGTTATTGACAAATTGTCAACCTAATTGGATTGTTTTAACAGGGTTGAATCAATATTTCCCTTATATTTTTGATTGAAATTAAACAATTTACAGGATATACAGTCAGGCTTTCCAATCAGAATAGATTCGTACATTTTTCTTAAATCAGACTTTTCTAAGACGGCACAGAATATAATCAAAGTTGACAAATCAAAAGAAATCTTTTCCAACTACCCTACCATGCCTATAAAAAATCTATAATTAGTAGGTAATTAAACATAATTGCTTAAATATATAACACGTTTGCTAATTTACGGTGTTAAAAAACGCAGACTGTTTCGTTTCAGGCCCGATTTAGTTCAGTGCAGACTTTAAACATGTTTGTGAAAAAACAAAACCTCTCGTCACGGTATAATTTTACGAGCCATTACGACCCTCCAGCGTCAGAGTACCCATAAATCAACTGAAACATACCTATCTCGTGTAAGTCTTGGTGACTGATGTGATAATTTATTGAGACACAAAAAAATATATATATCAGATCTTTTGAAATAACCTGATTTGAGACCTGATGTTTTTCCTAAGTAATCGGGTTGGTAAATAATAAATGTTATTATATTATTAAAATATATTTAAAATTATTATTTTTAAAGTCCGTTGAATTCTCACAAGCGTTTCGTTAGTTCACTATGTTAGTCTTATAAGTAAAAAGTAACGATTTATTTTTGTTGTGTATTATTTAAAGCCAGATATCCGGAAAGGTAACCAAAACTTCAAGATATAACCAAAACATGAAAATGAACACGTTTTTGGTACCCATAAAAACTACTTTATATTAAGAAATGTTACATTCACATTTTTTTATTGACACAAAAATCCACAGCAGTTCGATGACACCGCCGTATTTATTGAATTTTTGTTATTATAAATTTACACCAATTAGTAAATACATTTTGATAATTTTATTAACAATTATCTTTATTTAAAATAATTAAATCTTTTTAATAATATAGTTTTGAAAATCGATTGATTTTTTTTTAAGTATAAAATTGAAACATATTTTATATGACGCGACGTGAGCGCTCGATGCCTATTGCCTAGTTGTTGGCATTGTATGAATTTCCTTTGAACGAGAGACGGCCTTAACTAAAATACAATGCAATCCAAACGACATCAAGAGGGCCCCCTTTCTCACATCACAAGCATAGTGTTACTAACCCGCGGCCCACTCCACTTCTGAATGACACTTACAAAACCTACATTAGCATAACAGTTCCGGCCGGACACTTTATCTTTTCGTAGGGGAATAAAGATAAATGTCAGGTCATTCGGATACCATACTTAATGATATTTATACTTAATCGATTCATAGATCTTGCATACTGGTTGGAAAGTTTCAGTGTAAAGTATGATTTATTCCTGAAGATTACTTATGTTCACTTAAACTTCACTTAAAACTTTGCAACGAACTGCCAGTTTAGAAACGAGCAATTTTTACTCATCCCCCTTAAAAAATTACGTTTGAACGCCTTTCGTTCAAAAGGCGAAATAAGATAAAATGCTTTTATTAAATACTAGCTGATCCGGCCACGCGTTGCTGTGTTATGAAATAAATTAAAAAAATAAAATAAAATAAAAAACTATCCTATCTTTTCAGTTGGACCAAATTACACATAAATACCAACTTTCATCAATATCGGTTGAGTTGGTGAAGAGTTCACTGGGAATATACGTTGTGACACTGGATTTTTATATATTAAGATGAAAAGTATACTACAACCTGCCCAGGAGTATGAAGAATAAATTGTACCAAGTTTTGTTAAAATCCGTCGAGTAGTTTTTGTTTCTATGAGGAACATACAGACAGACAGACAGACAAAAATTTTACTGATTGCATTTTTGGCGTCAGTATCGATCACTTATCACCCCCTGATAGTTATTTTGAAAATATATTTCATGAACAGAATTGACCTCTCTACAGATTTATTATAAGTATAGATAGATAGAAGACTAGCGGCCCGTCCCGGCTTCGCACGGGTAGACAAAACTATTTAATTATTTTCTGGCATTAAATATAGCCTATGTTACTTAGCGTGAATGTCGCTTTCCAATGGTGAAAGATTTTTTGAAATCGGCTTAGTGGTTTTTGAGTTTATTCATTGCAAACATACAAAAATACAAATCTTTCCCTTTTATAATATTAGTGTAGATGAGTATTTACATCCATTGAAAATCAGCAACTATGCCAAGGGCTCTTTTTTCTATTTAATGTGTTATATAAGTTTTTGAATCAAGGAGACTTTTGTAGCGCAAACATAATATGTTTATCATGCATATTATGCATGATAAAAATGCAATGCAGTGATAGAAATAATAATTGCCCTTTATATATCGGGTATAATTTCGCTTAAATTTATCTGAATATATATTCAATACCATTGTGATATTACATAAGAAAAATATCTGACTGGATTGAATTAAACTGCTATAAAGTAAATATTATAAGTAATTATATAATTGAAAATATTTTTACATTGTTTAGTATTAAATGTTTGTGCGATGAATACGAGTAGGTATTTGTGCCTGACTCAAAGGGTTAACAGTATTAGAGTAAGTTACAGTGCATCCCTTAAGTTAGACAAATTAGTATAAATGTAAAAATATTATTATTAGTAAAACACGAATTATAACTGACTATCGATAAAAAATTAAAGAATATTAAAATATTAAAATTTTAAAGTGAGGCCGCTGAATTTTTTGCGGTCTTTTGTTCTGTTTTTTACTTCATACAAAATCGTTTGTTTGATTTCATTACTTAAGAAAAGGAATTTTTAACATTTAAATAATAATATTAATATGATGATATAATTTAACTTCTTTGCTGATTTTCTGTTAACATATTGACTTTAATTTAATTTAGTTGCAATACGAAACATAGAATAATAATGTAACATCATTTTAAGTAAATAATAAGATTATATTGTACCTACAGGGTTCATGTAAGATACTTAATACCAATTATCATCACCTCGTTAACCACATGTGTGCATTAAATGATTTGATCTGAAATATTCAGGTGTTGGGAACAAATTTTTTTTGTGTTTTACCAGGTATAAATTAAAAAAAGGTGAGTAAAAATTGTTATTTTCCCAAATTTGGGTTTTTACTGGCGAGTAAGTGAGGCACTTACTCTCTTTCTCTGTCTGTCTCTTGTATTGAAAGCGTGCAAAGTAGGCTTTCTCATCGAGATTTCTCAAAGCAGGAATTATTTTACCCATATTTATTTGTATCCTCGAATATTTACCCATATTCGAGGCTACAAATAAATGAGATATCACATTTTAGTAAACAAATGCTACTACCAAATTAGATATTTATCATGATTTTGAGATAGTATTACTGGTACTCCTTAAATAAATTAAATACCTATTTATAAAGCCAGGATATTGAACGAGTACCATTTTAATAAGTATTATGATTAGATTATTTTTCTAAGCCCCTTTTATGAATTGATAATAAAATATAGTAGTTTTTATTTTTGTCTAGAATTATTTGATTTTACAGATCTAAGGGCAGAACAGTATTTTATTCCCTTATCTTAGAGGAACAAAAAAGGTTTTGCCTGATTTGTTTTGTGATAGTGAAGGATAAACATTTGAAAAATTTTTCGACGTTATTCTTGTAGGGAATCTTCGGGACTCGATACAAACAATATAATGCCTACTTGAACTGCCTACCGTCTAAGAGGCCGCAGTTATTGCCTAAAGCAATAAAAGAAAATTAGTTTTAAAAAAGAGTTTTAAAAAGTCTAACTTAAAATTAATATTTATTTATTATTTACAAAAAACCTTAGAATTTAAAATTATAACAAATTTTCCTTTTTCTCAATAGGACATGTTTAAACTTTAACGGTTTTTTTGCAAGATAGCAAATATATTATTAACATAAAGTTATATACGAAGTTGCAGTGCATGTGTCTACAAAATTAACCACCAAATACTTATTCAAATATTTACGAACTACCTACAACTGAAAAAATCAAATCATGTCTTGAAAACGACCATCTTCCCTGCCTGTAAAAAAAACTGAGTTGAGATTAAAGTAGCATGGGAAATAAAATTTGATTTTATAGCAGCCGTAGAGGAGTTTTTATGAGACTCAAGGAATTTTTTCTTCCGACCGAATATGAACACTGAAGAAGCTTTACATTAAATGTATAGCGTAAAAAGGAAATAACCTAGAAATATAAATGCGTTTTATGAGCAAGTCTAAGAACTCATTGAAAACGAGAAGTTGATTAATTTTACCACTTTTACCAATGTCTTGACAACGTAGCCGACCGTATAGTGGGAGTTAATTTATTTAATTTTGTTATCTTTATATATATAATTCTTCTGTGAGTGTGTATGTCACTGAACTCCTCTTAAACGACTGGACCGATTTTGATGAAATTTTTTGTGTGTGTTCAAGGGGATCTGAGAATGGTTTAGATTCACAAATCAGCCCGGCAGATGGCACTGCAGTAGGCACAGCAACTTGTGGCCGGTTCAGCTAGTATATATATATAAATATTTCTTACATTCATACCAATTAGCCTAGCCCAAAGTAAGCACTGTAAGGCTTGTGTTATGGGTACTAGGGTAACGGATGGACATACATATATGATACATAGATATGTAATATTCATACATATCATCTGCCCCTTCCGGGATTCGAACCCAGGATCGTCTGTGCGAAAGGCAGGATCGCTACCGTTGCACCAAACGATCGTCAATATATATATATATATATATATATATATATATATATATATATATATATATATATATATATATATATATATAATATTACCTAGCTTTAAAAATAAAAATGAACTTTCCCCGCTTTAAACTCCTGTGCTGCTGCCAAAATATCAAGATACTCCCAATGCGGCTTTCGTTTTTTCGATTCCAGGGGCAGACAAAAGATACGAGTGCTCCGACCTTGACAGTTCAGTTTAGCTTGGTAACGCGCCAATTGAAAATGCGTCCTCCTAACCTTTAGCAGCAACCCGACCTTCGGGACCCTGGAATCCTGCCAAGGCCATACTGACCCACTGAGCTGAAAACATTACTTACGCCGCCGTAAATATATTATGGTAGCAATTTTTGTCTTAAAGGCCAAATTGAATAACATTTTTTTTTATTCCACATCAGTGACGAACTGAGCATCGCCTGTTGAGGCGTAAATGTGAGGAAGACGAGACCCATTTTATTTACCACGTTTTACTTAACTTCACTTGTCTGTCTGTTGGTTTGTCTGTTGGTTTGTCGTCAAAATTTGAGATCCTTATTTCGACCTCTTCCTCTTATCCGATTTGGCTGAAATTTTGTATACAGGCTTGTTTCACCTAACAATTTCATATTTAATCAGTTTTACATCCTCAAACCACTTAATTAGGCTTTAATTAAATTAACCTCCACGTGGTGTGTCTGGATATTTGATATATATTACATGTATATATTGAAGAACTAAGTAGGCACAATTCAGATAATTTAAAACTAAAAAGAGTTAAATAAATACTTTATAAAAAAAAACTTTAAAAAAACCACGTTTTACTACGGGTTATAGATGTACTAAAAAGGAGAAAATATTTTTTTACAAATGGACTAAAAAGATAAAAATAAATTTTTGGTAATAATGAAAATTTACGATACAAATATTCTAAATTTTTTTGAATATTATGTATTGTTCTGAACATTCATACGCAGGATTTGAAAATATTCCAAAAAATTAAAACGTGGTGCGCATTATACTTGAAAAACTATTCAATGCCATCCACAGCATTACTATTGCATTGGTTTAGTTAGGAAGGGATTTAGGAAAGATTAATATAATATCAATAACGCTGTTGATCTAAATTACGCACCACGTTTTAATTTTTTGGAATATTTTCAAATTCTGCGTATGAATGTTCAGAACAATACATAATATTCAACAAATTTGAGAATATTTGTATCGTAAATTTTCATTATTACCAAAAATTTATTTTTATCTTTTTAGTCCATTTGTAAAAATTTATTTTCTCCTTTTTAGTACATCTATAACCCGTAGTAAAACGTGGTTTTTTAAAAGTTTTTTTTTATAAAGTATTTATTTTCGTTGACGATCCTATAAAAACGTCTTCTGAATTTTTTTATGAACAAAATGCTAAACAAATTCTTTATAATCTGTTAACTCCTCATGATAAGGGAAATGCTTTTGTTAGAAGCAAAAAAAACTGTCCTGCAGACTTCTCAACCCATGCTTATTACAACCTGTAAATGAATATTACGATTCATAAAACATTTCGAAATTAATCATAAGTAGTTTCAATATCTTGAACATCAAGAAATTATCATGGTGATTATAGTAAAGCATTAGCACGACAGGAAAAAATTATCTTGTATTTCGATAGTTGATGTCGATTTCTCATAAATATTGCATTATTTTAAACCTTGTTAAAGGTGGAAATGTAGTGAGACACGTGAATACCTAAAGAAAGTTATATATAATAACCTACATTTAAAAAAAATCTGATTTGTTTAAGTTAATCTACAAATGCTCTTGTAGGTGATGATGCATACAACGGTTTTATTAAATTTTATAAGGATTTTTCCGGATTACTTTGAAAAATTTGAGATTATTATAAAAAGAAGGTTTTCAAATACTATATCAGCATACATAAGGATCTGTTTGGGATAATTTTCTAATTACTTTTCATCGAAAAGACGCCACAACTTTTTGCACGTATTAAATCGAAAAACTTAACACTGGTTACGAGTATCATAAACAAGTTCTACCCGAGTCGTACCATCCTGCAGGATGAATTAGTAGTACAGCGGGCACTTGTATTCAGTTTTTACGAGCGCCTTTTGAGTACGGCTGTATGAGATCGTTTGCGGAGACAGTCGTGAAGGTAGTAAACGCGTTTATGGTATGGTAAACACATGCCGCGGACCGTTGCGTCGTAGGTTGTAGCTGACCTCGTAAACGCCACGCGCTTTTTAAACCAGATGCTCTGTCTGTCATAAATATTTGTTATGCTTATACTGTAGTATGACACCATTATGCTTTCATAGGGGCTTTCTTCTTGTTGAAGTGCGCCTTCATATATTCTTCAGGTAATTAGTGAATTAAAGCGAACTATGTAACTTCTTATTAACTTAAACAGTATAAATTTACTACATCTTTCAACCTGGTATAATATCACTTCTTACAGGTAATGATATGGTCAAACAAATATTACTAATACAAAATTGTTTGTACGAAACACACAATCAGCATAAACACTCTGCCTAGTTCGTCTAGCTTTTTTTTTATTATCATACAGTTCACTATATCTATCAATTGTTTAAAAAACAAACAGGAGACAAAAGCAAATTCAGGTTAACACGGATTCACACTCGCTGGGCTTAATCGACGTTTCTGGCCGATCGGCTTGAAGCTTTCGCAAATATTTTAGGGAAACCAGATATTTACAAAATGGTAGATTATTCCACTTATGTTGCTCTTATTTTTGCACACAACGAATGCACCCACGTTTAGAGACTAACTAAATTGACATTGAAAGACATAATTACTTTCAATGCAACTTCCATAATTTATCTTAATATATATAAATTACGTGTCAAGTTGTTTGTCCGCGATGGACTCTTAAACTACTTAACCGATTTTGATCAAACTTCGTAACTATCTGTTATTTGATCTAACTTAAAAGATAGGATAGGTTTTATTTTAATTTATTACACAGCAACGCGTGGCTGGGTTAGCTAGTAAGATATAAAATTTAGCATGCTGAGTTACAGCAGACCCAGAATCCGAGTTATACAAATGATTTTTTTAATTGGCTTTATTGTTTTTAGTTGCCTTACCTGAGCGTGCTTGGTTATGTAATGGTAAATGCAAAATGGACTTTTTGGCGGGAGCGGGAAGCGTCACTTTGGTGGTTTTGTTTCTATTGTTGAAATTTGTGTTGTGGTGGATACTAGTGCGTAATAATGGTGGAGTATTAACCACTAAGTGTTTGTGAACATACAAGAGTGCTGGTAAGTGTAACAAAGCAGCGGAAGTTGTCTTTTCCTGCTCTCTCAAGAAGTCCACGGGGAGGTTTCAGTAAAACCCCACACATTTACTGAAACCTAGCAAAAAATATATAAATATATAACTGACAATTATACTTACTTGACACTGGCTAAATGCACAAATCGTGCAAGCCATAAATAAAGAGAAAATAAATGCAAAAAATTGTTCGCAGATTAACAGTACCATCACACTTAGCCACACCAATTATACTGTGCGTATCGGTAACGGTAAATATACTTTATGTTTATGATGCTAATGTGTCATAATTATGTAAATTTGTTTAAGATGTTTTGATGTCCAGTTTTTAAGTGCAATCGAAAGTATGAGAAAAGTAAACTTAAGACACGGGAATGGATTTATATATTTGTTCTTCCATATTTAAAGTTATATTGATAAATAAGTTATGCTCATGTCTTCTACACTCATATTATAAAGAGGAAAGATTTTTATTTTTGTACGTTTGCAATCAATAAACTCAAAAACTACTAAGCCGATTTCAAAAATTCTTTCACCATTGGAAAGCTACATTCACGCTGAGTAACATAGGCTAGAATTTTTTTTAAGAATTTTGTCCACCCCTTGCGAAGCCGGGACGGACCGCTAGTCACATATAATTCCGTTGTATTAATGCTCATTATATTAGTGAATTCATTTCATATAGGTATCCCAAGTGCGCATATCTTTAATTCCCAATCCTTGGACTTCTTTTCATGAGCCCTTGTCACATAAAAACAACAGATTCGTTTTTCGATACAATCAATAATAGATATTTATACCTATTCTATCCTCCTCGTTTAATATTTGTGTTGCTTACATTTATAGCTCTACTGTTCGCTTTACTTTAAATTTTTATGGCGTAATTCTATATTTACTCTTTACTTACGTCTTAAAATTCTGTTTCATATAAAAATGTGTTTAAGCGTTTAAAAATACGGTTGTATTAATATAATTAACGAAAAATAGCATCTATATATACAATGTGTCCCGTCACCAGTGTCGGAGCCTTTAATGATGTCAAATATGGCATTTTTATCGACAAATTGCCCCTCAAATTTTGTTTTTCTCTTGAGGACGCCATTCTGTTTTCTTGGTAACCAAGACCTGGGCTCTCATAGGTACTAATTCGACCACCACTACTCATGTAAATGTCCTATCAACATCAAAACGGTGTCATTTGATAGCTAAACATGTAGACAACAGTTACACAGCCATCATGTTTCAATTGTCATGGAATAAAAATAGGAAAAAAAAATTAAAGAAAAACAAATAGATTCTATTTTGTGTATTTTTTAATTATTAGCTTTTTGAGAAAAACTAAATTTGAGGGGCAATTTGTCGATAAAAAATGCCACTGATGACGGGACACATTGTATAATATCCATAGTCGGTTCTACAAAAATATTGTGACAATAATTTGATACAGCCATTTAAAATGTTCTGTTGCGCGCATAACAAATGGCATTTGCTATAAAACCAAATATATACCTATATATTATGGATATATACCAAATATTACCTAATTCTAAACTTTGAATATTATAACACAAACTGAAAACGCTCCCATCTATAAACTCAGTTTTGCAAATTTACAACACTTCACGTTATTAATATTTTCATATTAACTTTTCATGATAAGCTTGCTTGCTTGCTTACAATTGAATAAATTTAAAGAGTAAATATTTAGTTGCTTATTAATTATATTATATAAACAAACAGCCCGTCTCTCATATTGCGTTCTTTCTATTTCTAGAAATTTTGTTTTCGTAGTAACACAGTAAACAGTATCAAAGGCTTTTTTGATATCTAGAAATACAGTGATACATTTTTTACCATTATCTACTAGTTTTTACCATTAACTATTAGAGAAGTCATTGCTAAAACTGCATCTTCAGTGTAATTGAAATTGAAAGTGGAAGTGAAATTACACATAAATACCAACTTTCATCAATATCGGTTGAGTTGGTGAACAGTTCACTGGGAACATACATTGTGACACTGGATTTTTATATATTAAGATAAGCCGTGTGGTATTCGGCAGTGTGGAATAGCACTAACTGTTCATACTTAAAAGAGACGTAAAAGGCGATTATGATACGGGAGGTAGTTACCATATACCTACCTACAAATACACTTACACCTACGTAGACCACAAAGTGGCCAGCAGCGATTTCCTAGTTATGGTCTTTCAATCCAATCTCCAAAATCTACCAAGCAGGGAGATTACGGGAAAATCCCCGTATTTCCGAGTAAGGCTTCTGTCTATGGGTGGACGTTTTTCGGTTGAAATTATGACGATGATGTTTATTATTATTACAACAATTTTTCGGATATAAAAGCGTTTATTATTCTTATTTTCAGGCATGTTTTATTTTCAGATATCTTATTAATAAGAATGTAATTTCGTAAAATGAATTATTAAGTGACGAAATATTTTTTTTGTAGAATTCATTTAAACTGAACTATCATGGTCATTATATCGGCATTCCATCCAGCCCTCGTGTGCAATAGCTCCAAACAAAATATTTAAACCGGTCAAGAGGGACGGGAAATAGCGACTAAGCCAACGGCTTATTTTCTTTTTCCTTAATACCTCACCAAAAGAATAGGGTCTTAAAATTACTTTAGCGGCTTGTTTGGTTTGCTGTCTTGTAAACAACTTTGTGAATTTGGATGCACTGAATTATAATTAAATCCAAAGAATCACATAATTAGGTCAGGTAAAAGTCTGCGGATATTTCCTAACTATGCGGATAAATCCAGTCAAGCAATTTCAGTTTGTGTATTCAATATTGTAGCCATTGCATCCAGACTTTTTTTTTTAATTTTTATTGATATTGAAAAATATATTTGCATGGTTTAATTTTGATTTCAAAGAATTGATGCTGAGATACTATTTCACTTTAAAATACATAATATTTTTCTTTAGTTTATTTTACTATATTCGGCAACAACCATGGGAAAAAAACGAATAGTTTAGTTCTGTCTAATTATCGAATTACCTGTATCGTGCCAAATATATTTGATAATGACTACTTTAATTGCTTTGATGCAGAAAGACATAAAAGCTTATTTATAATTTTTTTTTTTTACATTCACATCATTCATCCCACCCTAAAGTATAAGTGATATATGAGATACATACAAATCTACATAATGATACTTAAACTCGTATTCATCACGTTAAAATATGCTCCGGGTATTTAACTTGACCGTTTTTGGATTATAAGACAGGGTCACTCAAGTGTATTGATTAAAGGAGACGTTTAATTTCGGGGCAAACATGTACCGTGCTACAAATTATTTCAAAATATTTATTTTACTGTCCAAAAACTTATGTCATACCAGCTGACTCGGCCACACGTTGCTGTGTTATATATAAAAATGAAACCTACCCTATGTCCTAAGTCGGAACAAATCCAGGAAAATGAAAATTATATCATCAATATGGGTTGAGTAGTTTTGTAGATGAATTCCGCGGTCCAATACTGCGACAGGGAATTTTTATATATATTATAGATAAAATAAAATACCTTTAACTCAGATTTTTGGGAAGATAATAAAACACTAAAAATAATACACTAAATCATAACTGCGTAGAAAAAACCTGCTATATATCAGTGCTGACTTACATTAACAGTGACAGTTGTTATGCTGATTGATGTTTTGTTGTTAGATTTGGTTATTATTACCAATCAAAAATAGTATTTTAGAAATATGTCTGTTAATAATACTCGGGCATAACTTTGGCATTTACTTTAACCATAACTTTGACATTAATTATTTGCTACTTGGCCATTTCAAGAGTCACTTAATCTACTATGTATGGACGTTTAAGGCATTTAAGTTGCCATCGAGAATTGATTATTTAGAGTGATATTATTCTGGACCATAGCACAATAGTCTATTAAAACTAGATTACTATACTCAGCTATACTAACATGGTTTTATTAAGTAACTATAAAGGTCTTTTAATGATACCATAGATATTTATAATAATTTATTTTATTCAAATACTTCGTTTCCTACGTCTTATGAGTCTTACACAATTCTAAGAAAAGCCCAATGAATCAGAATCCAGTATGTAAGCACAGGTTGTCGGGAATCCGAGAATTATTAGCAGGCAAGTCACGAAGGTGTCAGTTAAAGACAGCCAAGTCATTAGAGTAAGAGAGAAGAAAATCGAGTAAGGATTTTAAATCTATATAACACTTCCAGTGATAGCAAAATACCGAAACGGAATGTCTAACATTTTTATTTTCTGATGTGACAGTTGGTAAAATTTTAACAAGTTTGTCACGGCTCTGGAATACGGTATTTAAGTTATGTCCGCAGGCTGATGAAATAATTAAACGCTTAGAATGATTCGCAACAGCAAAAATATCTACATTTGCCTTTACTTCTGTTTCTTTTTGTATTTAATAAAAACAGAAGGATTCATAACGCAGCGCAGTATAGGTATTGCTGATAAACTTGTATACGTTTTATTTTTAAGACTGAATATTGAAAGATGTTTACATAACTTAAAGCTACAAAACGCATCGAAATCAAGAAAATAGTGCTTTACAGCTAAAATATCTTGCAAAGAATTATATGTTTTTAAACGATTGTTTTACAAATTTGTTCAAATGGATTTAAAAATATATATGTATTTTTTCGGAATCTACAATTTTTTCCCTATTATTTGGTATCTTTGAATCATAGGTATATGTTTAGCCTCAGTTGTATGGAAGAAAAAATGTAACATAAAAAACTTCTTGCTTATCTCAAGCCCTTTAGTCACTTTTTATAATCTATATTAAGTGAAACGTTAAAAAAGAAAAAAAATAATAATTATAATTATTATAAATAAAGTTAAAAAGCTTCTAATTATAGATGATAGTTTGTTGCAACGGTAGCTATTCGGCCTTTTTTACACTTACAGTCTTGTGTTCGAGTACTGGAGGGGCAGATGTTTATCTAATGAATACGAGCATTTGTATCAGTATTTATATATTTTTTTGATATTACACTTCTATATCATATACGTATATATCCATAACTCAAGCCTTACGATGCTTATTAAGCTAGGCTAATTGATATAAATGCAAGAAATATCATTCTCATTTACCGACATCTTTAATATTGTCTAATTTTAAAGGAAAACGATTCCATGAATTCCTATGTATATTACGGTGAATTGTCGATCCATTTTCTGTTTTTCCTTGTTCTCTGTAAGGCTGAGGTGTATTAGATTTTTTCTTTAATAAAAGAAGAGAAAATATATGTGTGTTTTGCAGTTATCAACATGATTAATGGCGAAATACCGAATTTTCTTTCCATTAATATTACACGTATCCTTATAAATAATTATCTAAAGATACACGATAAAAGGAATCACACCGCCGATTAAAGAAAACCTATTGACCCAAAATGAACTTTTATTACGTTATATATTTCGACTTGGCCGTGAGTTCGTGCCCTTAATATCAGCATGACCATATTAAATGTATGTACCAATGTTATTAAGATGCAATATTTTCAATTTTTATAATAAAAGTTGGTTTATTATTGCAGAATCTATCCAGTCTTTTTAAATATAATACATGAGTCCAACCCCAATGTAAACTTTTAGTGCAGTTTATCTTTCAGCTGTATATAATTGAAATTAAAATATAATTAAGTAATATAAGATTATGCTTTGTAGGTTATCGTAGTTTTGCTTCAATGGTGCGAAAGCACATCATTCTGTACACTCGCAAATTAAAGTGATATCTATCACAATAGCACAAGGTAGGTCTAAACATCAAAGTGTATAACTCGATGCGAAATCTACAGTACGTCAAATCTATCTGTAATTATATTCTACTCTAGTTATATACGGATGTTACTAACAAGATCGGATCCATCTCATTTTCCAGTGTCATCATAAATTCCAATCTTTTCCAATTTGAATATGATCAGCACTTTACGTAACATTAACCCGGAAAATATATTTCGAGGATGTAAAAATTATAGGGAATGAAATTCAATATTTTGTTGCATTTCCAATCTTATACCATCACACTCTATTGGAAACGGAAGAATATAAAAATATTCGAGATAAGTCCAAAACTAGAGATTTTGATGTCATTTATAACACTAATTACGATTGACTCTGGCATCGAAAAGATAAATATTCGCCGTGGCTATTGCCAACAACGATCCAATTGTAGTAATTATATAAAGTTATATAACAATAATTAATGTAAACATAAATTGTACACAGGTATCACAGCTTCTTTTTCCAAGAAATCACAACAATATTTTGACAGCCAAGATGCTTTTAAAAGAGATATTTGTTGTGAATGTTTCAGTTAGTTACTTTGCGGATCATTCCAGTAAAATGAAACGTAATATTGGCTTATAGAAAAAAATGGAAATTGCATAATAAAAAATATAAAAAACCATCTATACAATTACTAATCACAACCTTTCCAAATAAGTAAAGTGTCGTTTTACATACTTAAAGAATCGTTCAAAACACCACCGGGGAACACCCAAGTGTAATTGGCGCAGGTGTTGCGGGCTCTCTTCGCCTTATAGGTGTCACCGTTCCAATCTCCTAACACCCCCATCCCACTCCATCGTTTTTTATTGGATTTTTTCGCAATATTCCTCATTGCTTACGAACGAGGGAATTGGCGGCGGGAATCACCATGACGCAAGCCGCTGCGTAGATCGATACTTTTGATTTCCGTGCTCTTAAAGTAACACGTGACGGTTCCCGACTGACAACATGTGGCACTTGTACTGATTAATGAATGTTCAAACATATTCAATGCTTTTTTTTTGTGAGTTATGTGTGATTACTTTGCAGCCGTTTTTTTATTTCGTGGCGTTAGGGCAAGATTTACGTTAACAAATTAATTTACTATGAGTTACATGAAATATGCGTAAGTAAAGCAATTATTTATTAACTGAACATTGACATCACCTTGTAAACACGGCTACTGAAAAGGAAGTGTACTGTACATACCCACATTTCATTATTTAGAGTAATAACTAAATAAAGTTACCACTTTACAACCAGACTTTTCAATACACTGCTGCCAGCATTTAACTTTTTTAACTAAGGACATAGATGTTTTCAAGGACTTCTTATGAAAAGTAGAAGTAATGTAGATACCTAACAATAATACTTATAAAAGTAAAATTGCAAAGTAACGGTAATAATCTTCTACACATTTAAATACAAATATTCCACTATTTGTATAAAAGCTTTTTATTTGAGGAAGTTGATGATTGCACAAATCGCTAGTTTAGAGTTCAGAACTAGTAAATAAGGCTTATCTTATATATAAAAATGCCCTGTCACTACTCAACCTATTTTGATGATGGCTTTTTTTTTTACTTCAATAAGGTTAAATTTAAATTTATTATAAAAAACATATTGCAAATTATAATAATTTCCTGGTCCTCGAGATGTCGTTGGTCTCAACGATTTGCCATGAATGAATAGTATGCCTAAATTGGTACCTAAAAAGCAGACCAAAGGAAAATAAAAGATTTCGTCACCAGACAAATTATAACCATTTGCAAATTGCTTCAAATTAAGAGTTCTCAAATAAATTGATGTCTTCATCTAAAAGTCAGTTATCGCCTAAGAGAATTTTCAGTGGCTCTTCAGAGCGATAATGGTTCGTAAAGAACGGCTCACAATGAAATTACGTTCATTAGGCCTTAAATGTGTTTTGTTCAGATAACCATCTTTTGTTGTTTAGAAAAATTGTTATTATGACGCCTTTGGCTGTATTTAGCTATAAAAAATTCCTGAAGAAAGGATATCGCCCTAAGTAAAAAATATCCTCATAATAATTTAAAACTTTAGAATTTGATCTTTTTGTTGATTTTATCGTAACTGCTATATTTATTTTGAAGATTAGGTTAAAATATTTGCACCTAAAATTATACTAGATTTATAAAATCTAAAAATCCCACGTTTTTCAATGTCCTAAAAAGAATAAAATAACCCTGCGGGGCAAAGCGAGGGGCCACTCAAAACGTGGGGGCGCATATTACTAAGAGGAGATTTTAAAGAGATGAATGACATGCATTGATGCCGATTATTGTAAAGATGCGCCCCCACGTTTTGAGTGGCCCCTCGCTTTGCCCCGCAGGGTTATTTTATTCTTTTTAGGACATTGAAAAACGTGGGATTTTTAGATTTTTTAAATCTAGTATAATTATTTTATTCTTTTTAATTATTAACTCAACGAAGTAACCATGTGTTACGCAACAATCGGATAAGCCCCATACAAAAGTGAAAGTTGCCGAAAGTGGACCTGAAAGTGCATCTGGAAAGTTGAAAGTTGCTTTAGAGTGCATTGTCATCGGGTTCTGAACTATCCTGAAAGTTTCAGCTTTCTAGCTTATCGGAAAGTGCCTCAAATTTAAGTTGCAAGATTTTGCCCGGACAGACAAACAAATAAGAAAAGTGAGATAAGAAAAACGTGGTAATAACGTGGTAAAAACAAGATCTGTCGGTAATATAGAATATTGTATAGTGTACATGTCACAGGATAAACGTTTACAAAGAAAAAATTTCCAGAAAAAGTAAAGAAAAGAATAACTTATTATATAATCTTTAAAAATTTAACGAAATGAATAACCATAAAAATATCAACTGTCTTAACCGCCATGTTTTAGCTGATACGCCGCGCCTGTACTGAGTGGAACCGCCCGCTTCCACTAAAGTTCTAATTATGAACAGCGATAGAAGAGATTTCGAAGTAATCTTCGGAGAGTTACATGGAGTGAGTTCAGCAAGTTACTGGACTACTGTGACCATGATTTACGTACGCTATTAGTATATTCTATGACGGTATAAAATTAATTTGCGATAACTGCGGCGAGTTTATTGGACAAGTGAATAATTATGGACTTCAACAATTCTATCTACACAATTGTTTTACTGTGTTAGGTAAATAAATTTCGGATTAATTTTATTGGAACTGTGACTATTCAATACCCAAATCACGTAACAGTATTATTTCATTTGAGCAAAACAGAAAACAGACTTTATAACTAATTATTGCCTGTTTAACATTTATCAGTAAGTATCTAAATAGTTGTGTCGCCATTGCTTTAAAATTGAATACAATAATTAGTAGCTATCTACATTATATTATGACAATACTTTGTGTGTGTGTGTGTGTGCAACGCGTGGCCGGGTTATACCAGCAACGCGTGGCCGGTTTAGCTAGTTAAAAATAAAAGGGAACCAATGTATTTAATGTGGGGTGTAGGTAATCTCCGTAACTTCTGAATCTATTACCAAAAATCCTTCAGTAATTGAAAAATACATTATTGTAGATTGATATGGGTTATTTATTAAGTATATAAGTACCTTCTGATTGACCCGGGCGAAATCGGGACGAGCTGCTAGTATGAAAATAATTCCGCAATTCGAAGAGTGGAAACGAAAGTGTGAGAACTAAATGAATAAGAACCATGGTCATATTTTAACACATACTTCATGTATTCCTTTTCTTAACAAAAATCTAAAAGTCTTTAAAATGTTACATATATTACTATGTCTAGCGAAAAATATATCAGTTAAGCACTTGGTACACGAATAAAACATTTTTTTTCAAATAACGATTCAAAATAGTTTATATATAAAATTTAGAAAACGTAAAAATACAACAAGAAATAATTTAAGTTTTAATTGAGTTTAAAACGGGTCATTTGGCCCGTCATGGTATGTTTAGTGTTAAATAATAATCGAACTTAGCTCGGCGTATTTTGCAATGCTATTTTTTGCTGACCACACAAAAACCTTCTCTTTTTCTTTATTTCAGTTCAGCAAAAGTTCAGTTCATATTTCATAGGTTTTTTTAATACGGAACACTATTCTTTAACTTGAACATAACCTAAGTTACTCCTCGTGATCATCAGCTTTTTGCCTGTGCAATTCCCATTAAAATCCAGTAACTTAAAAGGTTATTCAAAACAAACAAACAACATTTTCGAAAAATAGTTTATATTTATTTTTTATGCGTGCCGTAATAGTACATTACGATATTAGTGCGTTATGATGGCTATAACATGCGAGGCGGAATTTCAGCCCGAGCCGAAGGCGAGGGCGTAATTGAGCCGAGCATGTTATAACCAATACGCACGTATATCGTACGACGTTTTATAACACATTTGCGAGGAAACAGAAAAAAAACATTTTATATTTTTAATTATTGCAACATTTAATGAAATTACAATTATTAAAATGATACTTAGTTTTTTTTTTTTTTTTTACAAAATAAATAAATATTTCTTACATTCACACCAATTTGCCTAGCTCAAAGTAGCACAGTAGGGCTTGTGTTATGAATACTAGGCTAAAGGATAGACATACAATTATATGATACATAGATATGTAATATTCATAGAAATATATGTAAACACCCATGACTTAGATACAAATGCTCGTATTCATCATACAAACATCTGCCCCTTCCGGGATTCGATCCCAGGACCGTCGGTGCGAAAGGCAGGATCGCTAACGTTGCACCAAACGGTCGTCCAAATTTTTTAATTATGTTATTATTATTAAATAAACTCAATCTGTGAATGTACACTGTTGCTTTCCCGCGATTTTAACGAGCGGGGATTAGTTCGAAATTTGAATAGCAACAGCGAGCGAAATGGCAAATAATGCTGTTATGGAATTTGTATGGACTATAACTTAACTATTTGCTTTGATAACACACGCGTTTGTTATGACCCGCTTTACATATTTAAAACCGGTGGAATTACATCAGCTTTACGAGCAAAGGTGTTGTAAATACTTTTATGTGGCTTAGTAAAAAGCTGTTCTTTTGATATAACCTATACTCCAGTCTCAAACAACGAAGAGTAACATTGTTAAATTTTAATTAGGCACTCCAATGTGGTATTCTTTTGTTACACACAGGTTTAACATATCGTCGTATTGTTTTTATTATAAATCGTTGACTTCGTTTAAACAAAGTTTAATAGTAAATTATACAAAACAACGTTGGTAAGAACGTTTGCTGTAAAATTATTCATGTATTCAGTGATTCAGTTGTAGCGAGCAATGAAAACTTCTATCCATCACAATTTTCTTAGTATTAAATTGTAAAAAATGCAAATTTACTTTAATGTCACGTAAAGGTTATTGTTATGGTTATGAGGGGTCATTGCTCATATAACGTTTATTGTTAATAAAATAATTGGAAAACTTTGTGAATGTTAGACAATATATTTAGGCGAATTATATGGCAGGAATATTAACTTGTTTAAGATTATAAATTCTATTCTAACAAAACCTCAACATTACATACACTTCCATATAGATTAATAATCGAGCATGTGACGAACTTTTTAAGCTTAAAACTCAAATTACGCCATATTCTCCAAGCGCCATTACAACTTGACGTATTTCAATAACATCCCAATAATTTGTTTCTCCCTTAATGATTAAACGAAGTATAAAATCCATCACTTCCTTTAAAACCAAACTTAAAGATCACTTTCTAGCACAGTTATCGTAGTCTGAACATAACCAACTTACTTACAACCATTGCTATAGTTATCTACTTTATCTATTTACTCAATTTGTAATTTTATTTATTTATTGTATTTATACAGTATATAGTTAGTTCCTATTTATGTAGTAGTAGTATAGAGATTATATTTTTTTTTATGAATATTATATGATCTGCACCCTTAAGTTGTCCCGCTTACCTGTTTAATCACCCACATACCCTTACAGATAAGCCCACCATTGCTCACAAATATATATAAATTAACTGTTTAATTACTTAATAAGTGCAATAAAGAGAATATAATAAAAGTAAGATAAAAATAGAAAGAAGTGGCCTCTTGAATTCCACAACTAGGTGAGCCTATTACCGCATAGCTGCTTGAGCACTTTTTTGCCACCAGAGTTCCGATTATTGACCGCAAACATCAAGAAGAAATCTAACATTATGTATTCAAACAATGTAAGACATTTACCTCATCTCATATCTACTATCCAAGGTGTAATTTAAAATCTCATTATATATTCAACCGTCTTGTGTCAGCTAGACTGATAGAACACCGTAATTTTGTCAATAATATTATTTGACATCTGCTATATCGCTTCAGACACAATGTGCATAACATTATATATGTATCTACTGTCCCTGTTAATGTTCTTTTAACCTTTGTAATTGATTACACAAAGAATGTTTTTACTGTTAGAAATACCGCAACGATACTAAATTACAATGGAGTTTGTTCATTACCTAAAAGATATGGCAAAGCTACGTTTATGTGGTAATTACTGTACGTCAATATGGATATATATATATTAACTTTATCGTACTGTTTTCTTTTATTTTTAGTAATTTACAAGCACAATCTATGCCTAGCGTGCTTGACGCTTTTATAAGACTACTAGCTTTTACCAGCGGCTTCGCCCGCACTTTTTTATTTATTTTTTCAATAAAACGTATCCTATGTTACTTCTAATACCTCCAAGAATATATGTACGAAGTTTCATGATGATCAGTTTAGTAGATTTTGCGTGAAAGCATAACAAACAAACTTACATTCACATTTATAATATTAGTAGGGATATAAAAACTATATCTAGCATGCATACTTACAACTTACCAATTTTATTTTTTATAAAAATATAAGCTATGCTATAAACAAACTATAAATGTTACCGTTAACTTCTCGTGGTAAGCAAATGGTTTGTGTTACGAATGCTGACTGAATGGTTAATGCTAACATCTCAAGCTATGATCTACTACGGTCTTATATCATAGCAATCCGCCCGACACTTTTCTACTCGAGTTTTCGCGAGAGTAACAAACGGCAATTGATATGTAAGATTTTGATCGTTCACAACATGTCAATATATAAAAGATGATGTAATGACTTTTTGGTATAAAGAAATCCGAAAAAAGTTATAATATTTAATTTTTCTTTTACAGGTAAACGGATATAAATTTACTACCAGACACTGACTGCATTAAACTACTCCTCAGTAAGTTTATATTTATCATTAATAATATCTTGCTGTGGTTATTCGTATGTAGTGAATGGTATTATATATATTTTTAACTAGTTTATTACATTGTATTGTATTATTATAAATATTAAGTGGCATTGATCAAAACTAATCTCTGGGCCGCCTGTCTTATTTTTTACGTTATTGCCTTAGGCGTATTGTAAGTTTTTTACAGTTGGCAACTTTTTGGCCGTCATTATCCAAGTCAGTAGGAGTATATATGTATAGATGTATATGTACAGATGTATATGTAAAGATTAAGTATGTCTGTTTTGTCACAAAATAAATAAATCCCTACTAATATTACAAATGTGAATGTAAGTTTCTTTGTTATGCTTTCACGCAAAAACTACTGAACCGATCATTCGTAAATATATTCTTGGAGGTATTAGAAATAACATAGGATACTTTTTATTGAAAAAAAAAAATGCGGGCGAAGCCGCGGGTAAAAGCTAGTAATGTATATAGTAAGCGTTTATTTCTGAATCTCATGACAACATTCCAACCAAAACAGTGCAATTATTATCTATAATTATAAACTTTAAGCGTATAGGTCCTTAAAACCTGTCTAAAAGGTATTATACATTTATGTAATTACAGTGGCTTCTAAAACACGTTTATATGAGTGACACGTACAGTATAGGACAGATAGGCATAAAACGATTGGTCCCAAAATCAGATAACGTCACGTTTCTACTCAGACATAAACTTATTAAACTTCAGAGGGTTTCTTGTAATCAATAAAAAACTTTGTTTATAAAAATGTAGCTTTTCTTATGTAACAATAAAGATACAGTCGATCTGATTACGAACATAACAACAATTAGGTACTTATAAAAGCAAGTCCAATCGGGATCGCTACAATATCTAAATCACCACTGTCAAGTTTAGCATTTTATTCATAGAATATGACTTATTGAAGTTCATGCGGCATTGAATACATAGTATATTTTAACCGCAGTCGATAGATGGCCTAATCTCAACGCACTGAAATGTAACCAAATAATATGCATTTTCGAAATTCATTATGTTAATTAAGTAGTAGGTATCCTAAATATTTGCATGCTATGTATAATGGCTAAATAGGTCATTTTTTTTTCATAGGTCAAAAAATATATCTTGCTAAAAATGTACATAAAACATTCTGTTTTTATAACAAAATATCGTAAAGTTCCGTGCACATTAAACATAAATAGAACCTATAATTTGTATATATTTAACAGTTAGGAACGTGCCCGATTGTCCAGCTTCTGTAAAGGAGTCGAAACGTCAGAATAAATGGTAATTAAAAACTTGTAGTAGATTTCGCTCGATATTTTTTTGCTTTAAAAAGTATAATAATTTTAATGATTTATTTTAGTAATCATGTTTTATGTATGGTACTTATTTACATAATTTTGCGTATGCGTATATCAATAATACAATTTTAGACTTATTAAATTTCAAAGTAATAAGTTGTCACATTTGTCAAGCAATTATTGTTTGAAAACTCATATTAAAAGCTATAGCTTTCTATTACCTATTTCTGTCGAAGTACGTCGCACGCGGAGTGATTAAAAGTTGTTAATGTCGAGGCTTCCCTCCCCCATTTGTAATCACAAGTGATTTTCCGCCTGAAGCCAACTGGAATTAAGGAAACTCTTGTTTAATTAAGCTGAGAAATTCGCAGTTGTTCAAATTTACTTTTTATAGCTCATATATATAATTTTAATTCAAGCGTTAAAGATATTCGACTAAACTGTCAAATTATTTAGTTAAAGGCTCACTTTGGCACTCGTTTCTTTTCAAAGTCGTGTGAAAACGATTTATTATTATTATTATTCATAAAGGCTTATTCTTATTAAAATCTGCATAGTTAACAGCCTAAACATATTACGCATTCTTGAACTAGAAATGTGCGCACTATGGAATAATCAGATATTATTGCCCACTACCTCCTCGGTGTCCCTTTGATCTCGCTTGCGGTGATCCTGAGGCCTTTGAGTCAAATGTAGGTAATTGTCGCTCCAGAATCACTTAGCATTAGCATACAATGACAATTACGCGTCGCTTTAATCATTCATTACTGTGTCAGTGTTGCGGTGAGACGACCAATCTTCGATCTGCATATATCAGACCGGTTGTGTTGTCTCCTTTATCATTTGGTAATTTATAGTGCAAATATCGTCGTAAGTATGGACTATGGAGTTATTGTAGTTATTTCTTACCTTATTTTCTGAGTTTTCAAAAGAAAAACGTATTTTGACAATCTTTGGCGCAATGTCAGCGATCCTGCTTGTCGCACCAACGCAATGGTCCTGGATTCGTAGCCCGAAAGGGACAGATGTTGAGTACGATAATTTGCAACTGAATTATGCGAATATATATTTCTAAAAATACAACTTATCTATGTATCCTTTATATATATATATGTGTGTGTATATCAGTTAATCTAAAACCCTTACAGTGCTTACTTTGGACTTAGCTTATTGGCTTTTTTTTTTGCAAATAATAACAGTAAGGTTGAGTGAGGTCAGGCCCCCTGCAGGAATTTCTTTCGCCAGTTCTTCTTGGAAGGGCCCCCAATTTCCGAACTGGTAGTAGACTCGGTAGTATACAACGTTATCGTAGTGAGAATTTAAATATTGTGAAAGTAGTTCAATAAGTTTTTGCCTATCTTTTTTTTTAATCTGACTATACTATACTCCTTTATTAATAGATAAATCGATTCACGATAGATTGTAGGATAAACAAATTAATTCACGTAGCACAAATTTATCGGATTGACGTAATCGCGGATCTAATGAATACCTTTTGAGTTTGTTAATAGTGTCAAGTTTATTTACATAATAATCCTATACAGCGATTCTGCAAAACTCATTGCATAAATCGATCGAACTCACTCACTTAACATACATTCATTTTAATTGAATACGTTTATTATTTCGTTTACAATTTTAGGTATAATGACATAACTTTATGATACCTAATATTTTTTTGGTATAAGACAATTAAATGCTGAATAAAAAATCAATGCCAAAACATTTTTGTTTTTATATTTATACAACATATATTCTAGGTTCACAAAATCCCTCTCTTAGAAATTCATCATCATAATTAATACTTTCTACTCTTTAAGCTATTTCATTTGATATCCGTGTTGAGGGGACTGATAAAAATTTTACTCGCCATCTTGGAGCGGCGGCCATATTGTAATTATTATAATATCGAGTATTGCATATTATATTCTCACCAGAATTAAAAGTGTATGCAAAATTTTAGCTCACAAAAATACCGAGAAGTTACCAAAAAATGTAATACAAATAAAAGGGACAACTTACATACGTCGAGCAGAGCGTAAGTAAAAGTTTGTTCAAAACCACTCTGCCAGGAATAAAAGCAGAATTAAAAGACTTTAGTTCGAGACAGAAAACTTTAGATTGTTTCAAATGGCAAAATCAAGTGCAGAGGTGAAGTCGGGAGTCGAGAAGTAGTGTGGTAAAGCTGTTATATTTACTGCACTGCAACTGAGTGCTCGTTGCGGAAGGTGCAGGAACGTTTTCTATCGCGTCTGGGTGCCCCAGGTGCACCCGACAAGCCAATAAATAACCGCCGCCGAGCCAGCCAGTTCCGTGATCATTCTAACCAGACGTGATATAAGTGAAACATTTTTACCGGAAAACTTTGGCACAGCGTTTTTATGCAAAGGTAAATCCAGGCTTTACATTTTACATTGAAATTGTTTGGATATTTATTTGTCATATCATTTTACAAAAAAGAGTGTGTATACCTCGTATGTGTGTTCATTATACACTACTCACTTAGCTGGTGTACAGCAACAGCACATCAGCGTATGCAAAAGTGTGAAATTTCTCCATTCGATTTTGAGCTTAAGTCGAAGAGGTGGACTTCAATCTTAATTGAGAAAGTTTAACGATTTATGTTGGGTTGATGTGCTGCGGTCATATATTTCAATATCTTTTTACATTTTTTTAGCAATGACATAAGCATTTTATATTTTTAAAAATAATAAAATATAATAAATTTAATAATAAATAAATAAATACCTTTGCCATCAATTATTTAGTTCCAGACTAAGCAGAGCTTGTGCCATAAGGAATATTTCATAAATAATAGAATAAATGTATAAATAAAAATAGAGGCAACCATGACTCGGCAATAAATGCTCATGTTCATCACACATTCATCACAAAACTACGGGGGCCGAACTCTGCGGGACCTTTGGCGCAGAAGGTACCGTTGCACCAACCGGCAATTGATTACAGTATTATTTTGATAATATTCTTATTTCCTACAAATGCTATAAATATAAAGATAGTTTTATCATGATCATCGAATATTTAAACACAGCCTAACCATTACTATGGAAACAAATGCGTGAAACAGATAGTTCGGCATCGTCTGTTACATTAGCAACTGATACCCACAGATGTATGGAGAAATATTCATTTATTCACGAGAATTCCTGGGATAATGTACACGGCTATTTTCTCTGGAAGATAATGATGTCAACGTAACATGAGAATGTTAAGTTGTTTGTTGATAACTAGCGGCCCGTCCCGGTCTCGCACGGGTGGACAAAATTCTTTAAATTAATTCTATTATTAAATATTTTTCCATTAGCGCCATCTAGCGTCCGGGAGACGAACTACTTGCAGTTAACGCGTTGCTATGGAAACGTTATTGATACGATGGAAAAAGAGCGGACAGACAAACACACAAACCACTGTGATCTTAGATTATAGATTTGCAAGTTAGTATACACATACGCGTCATCATCACATAACTGAGTCCACTGTGTTCTTGTCCACTGATCGACCAATAGTGGTGCTTAGTTTGTGTAACGAAAATATAACCTACTCACGTTATTAGCAAAAAAAGGTTTACATATTTAGCTCTTACACCTTCGTACACATTACACATGTGAATAAAACAACTTTTTACGGATTTTACGCATAATTTATTTCATATTTAATCCTGACGTTCCTCCTCCTTTCAGGAGCCGTGATCACAGGATGACTAAGCCAATAATGGTCGTCATTTTATTTTCTCCGCACGCACGCGCTAAAATTTGCACTGTATTACTGATAAAGTTAGCATAAAATGTTCAGAATTTAATATGTTTAACATTCTGAGGAGATTTGACATTTTAATAACAATAATATTTCTTCCATTCACACCAATTAGCCTAGCCCAAAGTAAGCACTATAAGGCTTCTGTTATGGATGTTAGGGTAACTGATAGACATACAGATATGATACATAAATAAGTATTATTTATAGCCCGTATTCATCACACAAACATCTGCCCCTTCGGAACTCGAAACCGTCTGTGCGAAGCAGGATCGCTACCGTTGCACCATACGGTCGGATTTTTGATTGCGCATCTACTATAGAAAGATTAAAGGGTATACCTTCCTCGATGATAGGTGGTCTTAGCTCTTGTACTTAGTTGAAAAACTTCTTATGCACGATGTAGGCTGCCATACAACTTACAGTTTTATGACTATGTACTATCTGGATCTAACGCCATATTTGTCAAGCAGTATCAATCTTTTTTTACGAGATAAAAATCCTGTTTTTAATTTAATTTTTTGCATTCACAATGCAATCTTTATATATATAATTCTTCTGTGAGTGTGTATGTCACTGAACTCCTCCTAAACGGCTGGACCGATTTGAATGTTTTTTTTTGTGTGTGTTCAAGGGGATCTGAGAATGGTTTAGATTCACAAATCAGCCCAGCAGATGGCGCTGCAGACGGTATCTAGGTTATTTATCTATAATGCAAAAATAACAGGCAGGACAACGTCTGTCGGGTCCACTAGTATTTCTATAAGATATAAAATACGTGTGTAAAAAAACAACTACGCCTCCGAACCCTCAGATGGGATTCGAACCCAAGACCTTACGCTGGCCAACGTGTCGTATTTTAACTTCTACTATGAGCTAGTATCGTTCCAGCAATGTTGAACGCTAATATTTTTTACACACTTATTTTATATCTTATAGAAATATTGCATTGTGAATGCAAAAAATTAAATTAAAAACATAATTATAGCTGGTTCCATCTTAATCGATTGTTTAATATTTGTAAAAATATTACTTTCGATGTTGAAGGTAGTAAGCGTTCAACATTGTCGTCGCACCCATTGTTACACTAGCACACGTACACATCTTTTATAGCTCCTATCATCTTGTTGACATCCCCCAGGTTCCTTTTTACAAGCTTTTATTTACCACCCGTTCCGGACGTCTTTTAACTGACAAGAAGAATGGGCGCAAGAAACTCGTTAGCTTTAACAGAAGTAACGACATTTATAATATAATACGTCGTCACCATACATAATCAAAAAAAGAAACAAAATTATTCTGTTACTACAATAATAGTAGTGTTATGAATATCATTATTTCGTTGATTACAACAAAGTCAATAAGTATCTGTTTTATGATGACATGGAGCTAATCTGATGCTGGAGATGAAAAGTGGCCAAAAAACTCCGCACTAAAACGACACAACCCCATCAAGTTTGGGTTGACCTTTTAATTAGTTTTGTTAACAAGTAATAATAAAAAGCTTGTTTTAAAAAAGTTTTCTTTAAAACTATATCTTGTTTTCTAAAAAATTCTACCGTTGTCTAAGTTCGACCTTGTTTCTACGTAGTTTAAGTATTTCGTCATTTTTGTGGAAAAATCTATCTATTTTATGGTACGTACTACACCTAACATGCACCGCCAGCACCCGTTTTGAAAGCATCGTTATTTCGTTGATCAGTTATCTTTAATATTCCTCTTCATGCAAAGGAAATGAGAAAGGCCATCGATATACATTTCATATTGAGTAAGATTCGATCTTTTATCGGTATTTTTATAATTCTGTCATCGCCGATTTTACCATTACAATGAGTCTTCTGAATTCACCCTCTGTTCCAACTGTCACACATAGGAAAATCATACGAGCTAAATCGCTGGAGTAAAGTACGATGCTTTTTGTAATATTAGTAATACTAATAGAAGTGGTAATTAATAAATAAATATAAAAATGTATTTTTATTATATGTAAGCACTTGTGGCATGTTTGAAAGCCTCCACCGTAGGCAGATTTGGATCTAATAAAATAATTCCAAGTTTATGTGAGATTTTTTTAAAGTCTTCTTTAGATTTTTAAATTTGAACATTCGGCGCCCGGACGTATACCATCAATAAACCGTAAACCTCTTAGCTTCTCTACTTGGGTAATTATCCAAATACATAAGTGATAGAATATGGATATAGAAGTAAAAAAATGCCAAATAATACTTCTTTAGCCCGCCGCAATGTAAATAAAAGATTGTATTGGCTCTCATGCTCCACGCACTTGCTCAATATGGATGATATAAATGTCTAGATGTATTATGAGAGTAATACGAGTAATATTAATCGAAATATCTTCATGCCACTTACATATTATCCAAAATTGAATACAAACAGCAAACTTCCAATAAATCTTGCTTACTTTTTGCCTCATAAATTACATCTATGTCAGAGTTCTTGAGTTGATTAAATTTTGAATAATATGCCTATATGAGATATATATAAAGTTTCGAGGACCTTATTACTTTTTTATTACCTTATTATTTTAAAACAAAATTGAAGAGTTTTGTTTTCGCAGTATTGAAATCATTCATCTCATTTATGATTAGGTTCAAAGAGATAGAAATTCACAACTTTCGATTAGCGATTGCAAGTTGGGTATCAAAAGGTCGTTTATTTTGTGCTTAAAAAGACACGTTTACTTTAGACTCGGCTATATTATTTATTAGGCCTTCGTGTTGACTTAACTTTACCCGCACCCAAAACAACCAACAGGCTTCCAAGCACAAAATATCTCAATCATAAAATCTTCTGCATTGATCATCATTTCAACCGAAAGACGTCCACTGCTAGATGGAACCCTCCCCCGAACCGAACTTCCTGACTGCCAAGCTTCGCAGGCTGCTTGGAAAACGCAGTAAAAAAACATTCAGAAAACGCTGCTGCCCGGTTTTGAGATCTGCGGGAAGCATGCTTTTTTCAAGCAAGCATTCTTCCAAATGCTAAAACTTATTGTAATTCTGGGGTATCAAAAGGCGAACTATTATGTATATAGAATCTTAAAGCTTGTGCCTGCATTAAATATATGAATGAAACAATAGGAATCTTTTATTAATAACTGAGGCGTTCGCTTCACTCAGAATAATAACTGTGCTAACAAAACACGATAAAATAATTAATGACTCTTCAAATGCGAAATGAGAAAGCTTGCTTGCGTAAAAAGCAAATTTCTTTCATTTTGTTGTTGGAATAAATCTTATTTTAAATGTATCACTGCGGATATGAGGCTTCAAATACGCGTCGCTCTTTGTAAGCACAAATTTCCATACAATACTTAAAGCCACGATGTTGTCATATCGCCCTTTTGTTCCCTCTCCCTATTGCACTTGAGAGAACAATCGATGAAATGAAGAGTGAGGACTGTGCCAGGGACTGTTTGCTTGCATATAACAAATACGGGTCAACTTGAGTAAATAAACATTTGAGTTACAAGGTCAATAGCTTTGGATATGATCCAAATAAGAAAATAATTTAAAACAAGTGCCGGCATATTTTGGCAAATGTGCAATAAATGTAAAATATTGTACAACATAACATTAAATAATAAAACCTTCGATATCCCCGTGTAGTTTGTTTTGAAGCACATTGTAAGAGAGTGGAAAAATCAGAATTATAAGGTAATTTTTTGTAGAATAAAAAACAATTATTTTTAGGAGTCTGACGGAACTAGAAGCCATAACCTCTCACTATTTTGGGGAATGCTCTTCCATTTTAGCTACTGACCCATTGAATTTTTCCAAATACTTCTTAAGCTGACTACAGGCGCCATCTCTTCGTGTTCTTAGTAAATACTACTTAAAACATCGAATGAAATATTTTTATAAGAGCGCTCACGCGGATAAGCAAGGTTGTGGATTCAAGTTCCGCCTTATTCCTGAGACAAGTTGAAATTTCTTTAGGATTGGGGATAAGCTCTGAATAATTTACAAGCATTCTAAAAGATTTTTGTATGAACTCAATGCCATAACTCCAATTGGATATGACAACGCTTCTCGGGTCATCTAGCGTAAAATAAACATTAGTATCTATTTTATTTTAACAAGTGCGCCTACTTCTTCGTAGGCATTTTTATTATTTTTATTTATTTTAATACTCCATGATAATGCTGATTAACTGTTAGAGAATAAATCTAAACGTAAAAGAGAAAACAGAAACCGTATAATGTAAATCTCTTTGTATAGTGTTTACAAATCGTTTCGTTTATGTAACGCGGCCTTATGACCGACTGAACTGCACACATAACTAGTGCGTGAACACCACGCGATGAATGAAAACTTGGATCACATAACAACTTTTATTGTTGCGGTTTACGCAGTTCTTGTTACGATGACATAAAAATGGAATTAGCTTGTACATCGACATAAGGTGACCGTAATCGAAACTATCAAATGTAACTGCTTTTCATTCACTAGATGACTCGTAGATACGATACAACATAAACTACGATAGTAATATATAAGATGTATAAAGTATATGTTTCTTACTATTTTATAATATAATATTTTTGTTTAGGTTCAAAGAGTTTCTTTCCCATAAAAACACTCGGTTTACACAAAATGAGAAAATCATTTTTTTTACATACGAATATTGGCTTGTGGCTACATCTAAAGCAACGGATTCTTAAAAACAATAACAAAAATACACAAACAAATGAAAATTTTCCTTATGTCACATCTAACAAGTTAAATTCTTGTTGTCACAACCCAGCTGATAATATTTATATTATCAGCTGGGTATCAGCAGCAATATTAGATTATGATAAGGTAACAAAAAACACTATAAAATATATACACACTGAGATGAATTCAAATACTTAAATGCATTCAACCTGTCCGATGTCCTTACAGACAAAAAAAAATTATGAAATCAAGAATTGTAAATGCTAAGAACCACCACTACTGCTTTGCTGAAATTAGGTTATTTCTAATTGTATTTTAATTTTAGGCATTCATAAAACGATTTTCTATGAACATTTATAATGATAAAAAAGTTAAACTAAATAGCAAATAAAATTGTTATCTTTCTGTAGCGGTGTTTGTTTATTTCATATATCAATAACGCTACTAGTGGGAAATACCTGTAAATAATGTATCTTCCTGCATCACGTGGTAGAACAAAGAATAAATTCTTACAAACAGATCATTCAGCAGAATGTACTGCTGTCAATAGAATGTCTCTATCTTCACGATTATCTTGAATAAATTCCTTCTTCTCAAAACATTTCCGGTGTAAGCTAATTTATATAAAGTTAGTCCTTATAAATAAACGGACAATTCTTCTGAAACGGATAAAAGTGACGTGAATGAACAAGAATCTCATTAAAAAATGGGTATACGTTTATATGTCAACATAAAAATTATAGAAGAACTATAAAAGAACACTTAAATGTAAGATTATTTTTAAGAATTAGTGTAATGTAGAGTACGTCATGCTCGGCAACACTTAATATTGAGAACTATACAAATGTGTTATTATAATTTAGTACACGAGTAAATAAATTAAAACGATAATGAGAACGAACTATTCTGAAATTATATTTTTGTAGCAACACCATCTAGCCCATTTGACGTTCTGTCTAAATTTCGTGAATTTGTGAAGACTGTAGGAAATGTGTATTTAACTAAAAGTAATAAGAAACATATTCCATAAATAGCATCTAAGTCACTTACGATAACATCAGCTACCTGCCAATTAGTCTTTTCAAAATCGGTCCAGTCACTTCAGAGAATAGCAGGAGCAAACAGACAGACAGAAGGTTTTTACCATAAGTGCCGTATATACTATCATATGCGTTAGTAAAAAGGCTGTCACATTGACATTGGAAATAAAAACTTTAATTTATTAATTTGTATAGGGGTGGTTCTTCTTTTTTACCGACAGTGAAACGACTTTTTTCTGTTTTTTTTTGGTTTTTGACCTATCCATAATTGTGGTTTCTGTGTGGAATTTAAAAGAAATTGCATCTGTGTTGTCATTAGGACTTATTAAAGTTTCCTTTGCGGCAAATATTAATTCTTTTTTAATGTTGGTTTTTAAAAAAATTATGTGACAGAGTGGCCTTTTTCTTTGGAGACCACATTTCGGTTTACCACTCTGTCACGGCATTCTACGGAAAACAAACGAAAAAATATGTTGCTTGGAGAAAATGCATAATTACATAATATTAATAGATAAGAAAAATATGGACGTTTATTCGAACCGTAATATCAATACTCCAACGAGATGCCATAATAAGACGAAGGACAGACCATTGTCGGTAAAAAAGAAGAACGACCCATATTTAACTGCTAATGTGATTGAAATTAAATGTACTATGGGACTTTTTAACACTTAATTGCAGAGGGGCAGGGCAAAAACATGGGTACGACATGTATTAAGGGTATTCGTCACTGTGGTAGGTATCCTAAAAAAATAATTCTCGAATGTGTTAGCAAAAGCCTCATCTAACTTTATTTTTAGTATCAACGTCTCATGTATATGTATTATATTTACCTTTCGTTTTCCCATTTTCGTGATTAATGAAATTCCTAGCAGCTTCAACTTTATTTTCAGATACAGAAATTCCATTGAAAATGCAAAGAGTTTCGATGTTGTATAATACGAAATTAAACATTTTTTTATTTATATTTCTTCTTTTACACAACTTTGTGTTTCATATTTTGAGTTTCATTATTTGTTTCATTACATAAGATAAGTTAAAGCCAGGCATACAGTACTTTATAAGACTTTCTCCCGGAATATTTCTAAACCAACGAGCCAAGTCTTTTCCAATTTCATTACATAGTACAATAGTATTTAAACATCTGGTTATGGGAAAGCTATTCTTATTTGTACCATCTTAAATGTCAATAAGTGTGGACATCGAGACTTAATGTAATGGATTGATAATTTTATTTTATTTATAATATTTATGTGTGTGGAGGTGTTGCATAAGCTTTGAGGGCCAGTATGTTATCCCCTATATCTTATTTGTAGCGATCATAGTTATAAGTAATTTTAATGAGTGATATTGATTTTTTTTACAACTTAATCTATTTTCTTCAATGATGCAGCAACACATTTTCAATATTTATTAGCTGCGTTCCTTTTAATATTATTTAACATGTGTAAGAAAAAAAAAAGATTTCGTTCTTATGATCAGTAATTGTGAGTGCACGTAAAAATAGCCCTCAGTGCAACATATAACAATGATAATTTAAATATTTCTTGCATTCACACCAATTAGACGAGACTAAACTTAGTACTCTAGGGCTTGTGTTATGGATACTAGGGTAACGGATAAACATACATATATGATACATATATATGTAATATTTATGTATCATATTAGTACAAACATCTGCCTCTTTCGGGACTCGAACCCAGGACCATCGGTGCGAAAGGCAGGATCGCTACCTTTACACCAAACAAAGTTAAATGTTGCAAGTTGTTTCAATGTTGTCTGTATTTATATATACCTGTTTAAAAATAGATGTAGCTATTGTGGTATGTAGAAAAGAAATCTCGGAGTACAAGAAAAATAAATTCACAACTTTACTAAACAGAACTAGCTAAATCGGTCCGGAACAAAAATCAAAGCTTTATCAATAATATGAGATTTAACACTGCTCCGAATTCATCGGAATTTAGATAACATTGGCCATGGTCTAACCGCATAATTCGGATCAACTATGCAAGCCTCTTAACATCTCAAGTAGAGAATTCAGAACGCACCTGAGATAGTTAACATGACTCATCACCGAATTGCGATCCCTGCAAGCAGGCAAGAGTAAATAAGCAGAGCTACATCTCTACACAAACAAAACTTCCACTTTCTGCGATCCTGAATTACATTTTTCGCTTCTTCAGTTTTCATTAAAACTTTCAAACAAGCTTAAATATTATTAATTTTATCTGAACTGCACTCTTAGTTCTCCCGCTTACCTTTTAAGGTGACCACATACCCTTGGTTGGCTAAAAGAGATCTCAGACGTCGGCGAGGGTTGAATAAGGTCGGCTTACCTCAAAGCTGACATCTCAACCGATGAGCTGAAACCGCCTATCAATTAGTGTAGCAATCAAAACCAGCGTTATGCTAAGCTTTATATCTCATAAAATATCCATAAACATAGGATGCATGATGCTTATCATTATAAGTAATGGCGACCGGTTAGTTTCTTGTTAAATGATTAATTATAATTATGTAGGTAGTTAAGTACAACTGGAAACGGATCACGCCACGACCCAAAGATCTGGTGAAGAACGCAAGATGCCGTTGGATACGGTTAGCTCAGTACCGATAGTTAGGGAAATTTTCGGGCAGCACAGCTACAAAACCATTCGATATCTTGTCTCTATGCCATTATTTATTTCCATGGGCAGCTGAATGTTGACTTAACGAAAGTAGGTCACACCTTCATAATTTTGACCATATATTAACTGGTTTTACCTAAGCTGGTTGCGTGGCGTGGGCGTTAATAGAACCAGACTACTCCAATAAAGTACTTTGCAAGGCTTTTTTATAACAATATCGCTCTATTGGATTGTAAATAACACAAGAATGTTGTTTACTGCGTTACACTTTAAATTTATTATTTAGTATATTAACTCTTTTTAAATGTTTTGCCGAATTAGATTTTTAAGGGAACAAAACTCAAAAATATATATTAAGCACTGTTTCGTGCAACAGTAGCGATCCTACCTTTAGCACCGACGGCCATGGGTTCGAATTCCGGAAGGGACAGACGTTTGTGTGATGAATACGAGCATTTGTACCTGAGTCATGGGTATTTATATATATTTATATAAATATTATATATCTACGTATCATATATGTATGTCTATCCACGTAACATAAGCCTTATAGTGGTTACTTTGGGCTAGGCTTATTATTACTGTGTCACGGCAATTATTGCGAACATTGAAAATCATACTACAATCTATATTGATATTTTGATTGCAACGCAATAGTTAGTGTGACATGGTACAATCATCATCACATCAAATAATATAAAAGTATAAAAAGAGTTTCAATACAAACATGGAGTTTATTAAACTCTTTTGACGAAATTTGACAGATTAGGTGAGGTTGACGTACGCGTGTTAAACAACTTTTGACCGTACTCCAGAAAGTGCATGTGTCAAGTTTAATTGTATGTTAGCTCTAATTGTACGTTTTCTTCTCGTTGTATGTATTTTATTTTGTTTCTAATCTACTCAATATTTTTCATCTCTTTCTTTTTATGTTTTCTGAATAAAAATCCGACCATTTCTATTTTCTGTGTTATTTCTGTGTAACAAATGTTACAACATGTTGTACTATTAGCACATTATTAACAATAATAGGAAGAGTTATAGTTACAACATCCCACACTCGAACGTTGGCAATTAATCCACGTCTCACAAATGCACAAAAGTTCCTACAAAAATTCGGCGAACAGGAAATTGTGAGTGATTGTTGCGCTTTGGTGTGAATGGCAACTGATTGTGTCCTAAATTGTTTTCGAGAATATATTGTGCTTTATCTTACGGGATTTTTGTTCGTAACACCTTCTAGAAAAATTGTTAGCCAACGCGAATTCTTATAGTGTGCTTCTTATACTAATATTAATTTACAAAGCAACGGAAAAATAAATTTAAATAACCAATTTAACGAAATCCAGGATGTTTCAAAGGTTTCTGAATTAAAATTGGTATATCTATCGTTTTTTTTTATTATCTTCAAAGTATTATGTAGGAGCATATGCAGTCGCATGCTGGAATGAAAACACACATCACACGGGCCCATGTACGGATTAGTGCCCAACTGGCTAACTATTGCACACTCAGCCATTGCAAGAGGCCTAACATGCTTCGGCGTTGCTTCGTGCTTATGAAGCAGCAGAAATACCGAATAAAACAATAAAAATTAAGTATGGCTTTGTAGGTTACGTTTTTAAAGTATTTTGGTGTAGGTAGTGTTTCTGAGTTTCTAAAGCAGGTAGGAAATTGTCTTACAAAGTCCAATATTTGGTAGTTTCGCTTCAGCATGGATAACGCTGATAAGAATGGCTCGTATTATCAACCTACCTGATCAATTGGTTGGCAAGCTCGCCACCGTTATGATGTCGCCATCTTGAGGCTCTTCTATTTCCAATTATTGAGGTGAATACAGAAAATGTAGTTTTCGTTGTATATTGTCGAGTATCAATTTGGTCTTTGTATTGTCGTACACACTCAATTTACATCTGCTTTTACTAGGATAAAGTAAAATAAATTTTATGATAGTGAAATTTTTTGAATTTTTCTTTAAAGCAATTGTAGCAATAACATATAAAAATAAACTATAGTTTAAAGAAAAACACGTTTTTAAGGTAAACAGAACTAAAAAGTAAAAACTAAATGTTATTTAAAGGAAAGCGGGGGGTGCTCGAATTCGATTATTGTATTTTTTGTTGATTATAAATTTTTTACCAAGATACTACTACTAAAGCACCCCACGCTTTTCTTGCAATGACATTGATTTTCTAGTTAAAAGCTTAATGGTTATTTACCATAAACACGTAATTTTTTGTATTTTTTTACTATAATTTATTTTTCATTTTTTTAAGTCGATTTATAGTAGACAAATTCATGACATTTAGTATAATTTTTCGGTTTTTCGTATTTCGATATTTTCGAAAGTTTTCCGATAAAATAAAAAAAAACTGTGTTTTATTTTTTGTTTATAATTATATTGTCATCGGTCTCTAATAGTTGTGCAAAATTTCGAATTCATCTAACGTTTTGAATTGGTAAAAACCGTGTTACAAGATTCCGTTACAAACATAGAGACACACTATCATACACGTGAAATTACTAAAAGTGTGTTAAAAACGCTTGTCTAAACATATAATAGTAGTCATCGCACTTTGTCGCTTATTCTTGTTTCTGCAAAAATATTTTAGTCGCGTTTATCTTAAAAGTTTTGTTGTTTGTAATTTCAAAATGCCAGAAGAATTGTAATTCTATATACATATTAATTATCTTGTATTAATCGCCCCCATGGTATTGTCGGTTTTTTCAAACGATTCTTAACCTTAGTAATAGCAGATTTAATAAGATTGTCGGTTTTTTTTAACGTTGCTTAATCTCAGTAACAGCAGATATTTACGCAATATATAAATATCTTTAAGAACATTTTCGTCCTTAACTGTTGGCCGGTACATTGATTTTGGTAATTATAGGATCTTGATGGGAATAAGTTTGATTGCTATCACGCCGAACACAGAAAATTGTAATTGCAAAAGTTCAAAATACCGAAATAGGATTTACCGAAGTTCAAATATCGAAGTTCGCTAGTTATCTAAATAATATAGATAAGATGTCTCATATATATTTATGACAAGATATATATTTAGATGTTATACATTCTTCTATGCCATGCCGCAAAAAAACTAGCAATTAAAGAAAAAAACCATTTAACTAAATTGCTGAATATTTACCACGTGTGTATTTGACGTGACTATAAAAGGAGAAAAAAGCTTAGGAATTTTGCTCTAAAGGCAAACAAGGCTGCGTAAGTGAGCTTTTTTTGTTGCATTCGATTTTTTTCTGTTTTATTAGTTGTAAAGAAAATTACACCCTTGTGCATACCAGGCTACACGTAAACGCAGTATATACATGTAAGCGTAACAATGTTAAACCTGATTTATTTCTTACACTTCCGCGTAATCACACATTTAAATAAACAACTTATTTAGGACTTTTTTCGCTGTTACTTATTTTTTGTTAATTGTTTTATTAAAAATGTTAAACGCTCCTCAATGCTGATTATTAAACCGTTGATAAATTCTACTAATCCACCATTTGCATGTATTGTCCCCGGCAAATAAGTTGAATATGATTTTGAAATCACGTGACATGCCCAGTAGTGAATAATGTACCTAAACTTGCTACTGCGCATGTCACGTGATTTCAAAATCATGTTCATCTTATTTGCCGGGGACTATACGTATATACGACATGCAGTCATGGCATCCTCGAGATCTTTACATGTTAAACATAGTCATGATTATAATTTTCACATATTTTATGCTTTTTTCAATGCGATCTTAGAAGATAAATTATTATAATAGAAAAATACTAGAAAAATTCGACTCGGGTCACAAGTGAATTCTCAGGCGGGAAATCAGTCATGATTACTTTGTGTACCGTTAGGTATCGTATTGAATAATATCGTAGCAACGAACTTCATTTTATAAATCTACTTTTCACAAAAATGGTTTACTATTTTAACCTTCGGCTTCAGACCATCCTCGCGCTTATTTTCACTATTTAAAAGCAACATAGCTTAAAAGTATTTAATTATTGGGCTCGTGTTTTGTAACTTTTCGGAAATTTCTATTCATGGCTAAGTTACCTTTCTCTGAGTGGGCTTACAGATCCGACGATTGCTGAAATAGCAAACTAAAACACAACAACGAGAGAAACCAAGAGAGTTGTTAATAACGTTAATTGTAGTGTTTGTTCGTTAATTTGCTTTTAAAGTATTTTTTGTGTTTGCTGGTGGTTTCATTTATAAATCAACTCCATTATTGTAGGAATATTGATACCGATTCAAATCAAAAACACCAAATTTCTTCATAAAATAGTAATTGATACAAATCTCTCTTAGAATAACTATGGCATGACTCACAATAATATAATTTTTAGAATGACTTTTAAAGTAGAGTAATCAAATTTAGGCCGCGGTCACTATTACTTGTAAAAACTTGCAATACGTTAGCCCGTTACTCATATACTTCAGAGCCTAATGATCGACAGTAACACAATTTTTATGTAAAACAGAGGACAAGTCCACTATATCTTCTTTTATGTAGGACTCATGGTATAATCCACTTTCGCCTTCGTACTAATTATCACTTAACAATCAGTGCAATGATGCTTTTCTGTTATAAAAAACAAGAGAAACATCGAAAATTATTTCCTAATCGTTCTAATTCCTAACAACTCTTTTCTAACAATTAAGTAAATAACGAGAAAATTAATGTCATTGTGAGAAAAGCGTACGATGCTTTGTATATTTTACTTACACTAACTCTGCATTTCGAAATAAAAATAGTAAGTTATCTTGGTATAAATAAATACAATTAGACACTAATTTTCTCTTAATAACATGTTACATTGAAATTTAATTTTTACTTTTTAGTTAGGTTTACCATAAAAGCGTGTTTTTTAGTTTTTAATTATTTATTCGTCATTATATTGTCTTTCCAAATATCAAGAAAACTTAAATAATATTCTTATTACGAAATTGAAATTATAAAATAATTTAATAAAGGCCATAAGCACCTATTTAAAGAACCAGTTAATTTTGACTCCATCGCTCGACTGAAGTAAACACGAAAGGCTTTGGAGTTATTTCACAATATTTACAATATGTTTCTCATATTCGATGTAATTTTACGTTCTTAAGACAGCTAGCGATCCTTTGAGAGAGATTTATCTAATACCTACATTTATTAAAGAGATTCCTCGAGTGACTTTTGTCCTGAATTCCGTAGAGAAGTATTATTAGTATTTAAAAATAACTAAGAGCTTGGCAGGAAATGTAATTTAATTTAAGAGTTTAGACTCGTCTTGTATATTATTTTAAATTAAGTTAAATTCTGCTTAATTAAAAGAAAAAAAAGGAACAGAAATATCCATTCACTGAAAGGAAATTGAGCGACTTACATATAAATTTGAGCCTGCGGTATAAGTTAATAGGGTGTTATAATTAAAAGGTAGTATGATAATAAATTATTCCTGAAAATTTAAGCATTTTGGGAACTGAGCAATTTAGGATTATAAAAAGTGAGTGATGTATGAACAATTTACGTTAAGTCAGCTTTTTTAAGGAAAGATCGTAATATGTAATAACAAATAAACACGCTCAACATGCAAAATCATACGAACCGAAGCTTTGTGTTTCTATGAAATAAGTCTTTTGAATCTTTTTTATTATTACAATAGGTCGACTTATACTTTAGTTAGATAACAAACTAAATTCCTACCAGATTTTTTATTGAGGATCAAACAATTGAAGATCAATAATCATAATACTATGCATATTACGCATACCAGAATATAAAGGACGGTTCGGTACAAAGATAAAATTATAACGAACCTGAAAATATTGATATTTCCCTGATATGTATGTGCCCATGGCGTGAGCAAAACAATCTACTGAACAATAGGTAAGAAACTTTAACATACGATACAATTACAACAGTTCGTCAAGAAGACAAATAAAAACAATTTGAACAAGGGTGTGCATGGGTAGCAGGATTCGATATCAAAAATAAAGCAACGGTAAGTTAAAAAGGTAATCGACATCGGTAAGCGGTATGAAGGTATCTTTAAAAAAAAGAGTACCTAAACAACATAACTTTCGCACGGTTACCTACGAAAACCGAATCAATTGTTAATTGACAGTATTAACTTTCCAGAGTGTCTACTGTAGGTTTAGCAAAGTGACATAAGTATCATATCGATTCAAGTATAGCACTCGTCATTATATTGGGCAATTGAATTATTCAATTAAGTATGCTATATTATAACATAAATTCATACAATTCACAGGGCTCGAAAAGCATTTCGATTCGAGCATTTACTTGGGAGCCGCGTCAATTTTTAAATATTTTTCTATTAAAATAATTTGTTCAATTAAGTTTAATAGTTTTTTATCGATTACTACACGGAACACTTAATTTTTTATGGTCTATATGTTACGTCACCAATAAAAATAAATTAGATTTTATACGTAACACGTTCTAAGGTTGGTATCTGATTATCAATGAATTCCATATTGATCGTACGTAACCGTACCGCTCCATTGACATAGCAGATTATTTACAATGATAGTTGTCTCTTTTTCAAAAAACAATGTTTTTTAATAATGAAATGTGGTTTCGTAATGTTCTCTTCTTTCCCATTGTTAATGAAGCTATTTTTAAACGGAATAAAATGGACATATTCTTGGATTACATATCAAAAATTGGGCGCAAAATCGATATTCTAGTTTAACATTTTGAATTTGTTTTTCGTATGTTACCATGGCAAAATAATAAACGTTATCAAATTACAAAGCGGCTGTACGATTTCTTGATAACTCGCCTAGCAAAATCAATATGAAGTTCAAAATTTTAAAAGTAAAAAAAAATAAACCAACTTACTATATTGCTAATATTATTAAAATATGCTTCACAATTCTTAAAAAATATTATTACGAACCAGTAACATTTTCATATGACTTGATAGTGAATTTGTGAGTATTTTGAAAGTTGCTTAATAATTAAATAAAATTTATTAAACAACAATATTACCAAGCCACATTTATTTAAATACAATAGATTCTACAAGAGTTATTTTATGCTTTCATTTATATCTCTTTTCTCTCAGCTAATTCCGAACGCAAATGTCTCAAAGTGATAGTGCCAGGACCAACTGAAACGTTTTGTTTTAGTTGTCCTCGCAAGAAAATCTCCGAAATTAGGCTATTCGCAAACAAAAGTAAAAGGAAAGGAAAGAAATTGTTGCGATATATATCTAGCGGACACGATGAATAAACAACAGCTGTTTATGTCACTTTCCCAAGGGACGGAATTCGCAGGACGAATTTACAAATAATATGTTTCACTATTCACTTTGTCGTTTTACGTGAAAATCAGTTTTATATGTTAACGTTATAAACAGTATTATCGATTAAAATGCCCACTGCTGGACAAAAGCCTACCCATGAAATGGAGGGTTTTGCCATAATTCCTAAGCTGTACAGGTGGGTTGGAGGTATCAGTAAAAGACAATAATTCGGATAAAGCTTGTCCATTTTGTGCTGTACGAGAGGTGTAGGTGATTGCCTCCATGTCATTACATTAGGCACCTTTTACGACACTTTTAAGGTTGAAGGAGTCGTGCTGTTTTTGTACCTGAGTCAATCATGGGTGTTTATATATAAAAAATCGGTGTTACAGTGTGACCGCGATGAACTCCGAAACTACTCAATCGATATTGATGATTTCTTTTTCATTTTGCTGGATTTGTTACAACTTAGGACATAGGATAAACATCGCGTGGCAGAGTCAGCTAATATTTCTATATAAGTACCTTATATGTATGTCTATCCGTTAGAGGCTAATAAAGCTTTTGTATCGGTGCTCGATATAGTCGCATAATAAAAATGCATTAACATCTTTGTAGAATTAATGGAGAAAAAACAAGAGCTCATAATGTAATAAATTTACATTAAATTGCTTAAGCTTAGAATTAATATATACAGCTTCTGTGGCATTTTCAAAAGCTAGGAAAATGTTGCTAAGGTCACTCTAACGTCAACTTAAATTCGATTAAAAGAGACAGGATAACGTCGTTCCGGAGCTAACTGATGCATCTATTTTTAGCTCTGAAACGACACGACGGAAACCACAAGCCAGGAAAGGTATAGAGTTGAAAAGTGTATAAACATCAAAGTCAAGTCGGTCAGTCAACCAAGTCATACACACCGCTTTCTAATATTTGGTGTAATATGTAGCAAATAACCTAATACTTACTAACTAATGTACCATATTACTGCAGAATAAATATATTTAGATTTTTGAAATAAATGGTTGTCAGTAGTAGGGATTCGTGGGTTCTGGCGCACTTCCCCCCAACCCAGACCCCTCTCCTCCCTTCCCTTTGGTATCATCCAAAATCGATCCGACCAGCGTCACCGCCTAAAAAAAAAAAAAAAGGTAAGCACCCCCACAGTTTGGAGCGATTGCGCTGGGTCCCAGCTTCGTATCTCTTACCGTTTCCGAGATACGTTTTTGCTGAACTCATTCCTACTTGATTAACTAATGAACCCCTGTTAATGACACCTCGACGCTAATGACACACTCGACTTAAGGCCTTAATGACATGATTCTAATCACCTTCCCCGATGCTTCTCATTAACATATCGTTCATGGCTAATTGTTTTTTAGCAATGCTATGTACTCTGTACCTAAATAATAAAAATAATTTATCATGGAAATTATTTCCAAATTTGGAATCTGCTCTTCATCGGTCATTCTCGTGATACATTTACTATTATTTCATGCTCCTAAACTTATCAACTACGTATGAAATATTTTTAAAATTATGTTTTATTATTACAAGTAAAAACACCATATTTCTTTGTCTTAAACGTATACTCATTCAATATTGAAATGCTTTATCAACTACCTGTTACCGCAGTCCATGGTCGAGGACAATGAATTTGTACCATTTTTCACCCCATGCATTCAACATCAAAGCAGTACAGATAATGAATTCGAGATCGATGGGTTGAGAATGATGGTTAATTGCACCTTATGCGTGGAGGAAAGAAATAGTGGACGTTTGGTTGCTGGTTACTCACGCCCATCATCGCCGATTCCGATGGAAGCCGCACCAGTCAACCCCCTCTTGCGGGATTGGACCGCAGAGGAAGATGAAGAAATCAACAAAATTGTCGCCAATACCGATACCGACATGTGGAATAGGGAATATCGTATTCTCCAACAACCACTTCTCCAACTTTGTTTTAATAAATACGATGTTTGTAACATATATTAAAGAATTGTAAATTAATTAAAGCATTTTTCTCTTTTACTCATCTTATCTACAGGCTACATATTTGGTCATCACTTTGAAAATACGGGACCTTGTCTACACAATTGCAACAATAAAATCTTGGCGATGCATACTATTATTTCATGCACCTAAACTTATCAACTACGTATGACATTTCTCTTTGCTGTATTTCAACCAAGTTAAACGACATGAAACTTTTTAACTTATGTTTTATTATTACAAGTAGATACTCGTTACCATGCGAACACCATATTTCTTTGTCTCAAACGTTTACTCATTCAATATCGAAACGCTTTATCAACAATTTGAACTATTTGATTCCGCAATCGTAATGACTCGCCATTAACTTTCACTAATTTTGTTTTCAGAATCTTAATAACCTTGTTCATTATTTTATCAATTATTTGCTTCCAGTATCATGACAAGTTTTGTTTACTTGTATAACTACATTTTATCAATTATTGACAAACACATCTAATGATCTGAACTAGTATAAGAACAATCGCATCGTAGCATTTGCTAACAAAGTGCTATCCACTGCCATCGAAAACGTAGACTACTGCTCAAGTCAAGTCACGACAACCGATATGGATGTGAGTATTATTTATTATCTACATACTTTCATTATGCTTGTTTCTGATTTTGTGACTTGTTTGTCTAAACTATCAACCTTCAGTGTATTCCATAATGTTGATGTGTATTCATTGTTGTACTTAATATTCTTTGTATTCATTGTTATAGCTTACATCATGATCAGAGCTAGACAGATCAAGAGGTACCTTATTTTGAACGATTGCATATTTGAATATAAGCCACTGAGTAACATCGTTAAAAAGTATCATGACTAACGATACTATCATAGTGGATGTGCAAGGCTTTAAAAATGAAAAAAATGAATTTATATTAAAAGAATTAGTTATCGGCACAAAAGAGCACAGTCAAATATTTCTAATAAAACCACCATACCCATTCTCTACTCTGACTCTGGAAGAAAAGAAACGTGTCAAGTGGATAGAAAGAAATAGAGGATACCTTTGGAGTGAGGGGCACATTGATTACATAGAATTTAGAAGACTCATTAAGTCCTACTGTGATAAGCGGAGCATCATAGTGAAAGGTAGAGAAAAAGTTGATTGGGTGCGAGAATTATGTGAACACGAAAACGTTTTTGATATAAGTGATAAAGGTATACCTAATTTAGAAACTTTAAGTCTAACTCTATTGTAAAGACATATCTACATATAATTGTTTTAACCATACGAAATATTGTGCATTAAGAAATGTTATATGTATTAGAAAATGGATTATAAAAAATAATATATCATTGTATTGACTATTAATAAATAACTGTTTTAATTTATTACCTTTGTTAACATTTACTTGTTTTTATTAATTTCAAGGGTTTTTAAAATAAAGACCAAAATAAATTTAAACATATTTATTACACAAACTTAAAACAGGTCACAAGTAAGTACATCATTTATAATCAAATCAATATAAAAGACTACATATTATTGACATTGTTCAAATTGTAAAGTTAGTAATTTTGAATACAAACTTGAACATTTTTCAAAAATTTGACACAAATCCTGTTTTTCCACTGCCACTAGGCCCAGCCTCTATACAAGTTAATAGATTGTTAAAATGAATCATTGTTACATCTTACTATAAGAACGATTAATTGGGCAGTGCATAAGAAAGGAAAGCCGACTACAATTTACAATTATAATAAGAAAGATATAATTAGTAGGCAAATACATACAAAATTACATTGGTAATAAGATCATTTTTGATACACAATTTCTTTATAAATTAATAAAATACATATATTACGAACGACCCGTCTCGACTTCGCACGGGATGACGAAATACTTTAAATTTTTTCTAGCATTAAATATAGCCTATGTTACTCAGGGAGAATGTAGCTTTCCAACGGTGAAAGAATTTTTCAAATCCGCTTAGTAGTTTTTGAGTTTATTCATTGCAAACATACAAAATACAAAAATACAAATCTTTCCTCTTTATAATAATAGTGTAGATGTAGATAGAAGTCACAAAGATTATTCATAATTATATGTGAAACACTAAAAAACTGAAATAACACAACATTAAAAACATGCATAAAAGACAAATCTTACATATTTTTATTACAGATATTAAAACTACTTACAATAAAAAGATTACTATAAATAAAAAACACATTGCTAATTAAATCATGCTATTTACTTAAACACAAAAAATTAACATTTTCTTAAACTATAATGACCCCAAGATGATATGTAACAAATTAGGATATTTTTGTGTGAATATCACATGTTTGATTGATCAAAAACGTTGCATATTGGAAATAAAAAAAAAAAATTTTTTCAGTAAACAATTCTTATAATCGTCCATAGTATATTTTTTTGTTGTTATTTATTGACAACTTTAGCCTTAGCCATAACTCTGTAATAACACAACATTAAAAACATGCATAAAACACAAATCTTACATATTTTTATTACAGTTATTAAAACTACTTACAATAAAAAGAATACTATAAATAAAAAAAACACATTGCTAATTAAATCATGCTATTTACTTAAACACAAAAAAATTAACATTTTCTTAAACTATATTGACCCCAAGCTAAAGTGTCTGTTGAGTTAGGTAAAAGGCATCGTTTTGTATCCATTATAAGATAAACTAACTTTGGATATTTTTGTGTGAATATCACATGTTTGATTGATCAAAAACGATGCATATTGGAAATCAAAACATTTTTTTTTTTTCAGTAAACAATTCTTATAATCCTAACCTAACCTAATTTAGAAACTTTAAGTGAACTCTATTGTAAAGACATATCACAAATCTTACATATTTTTATTACAGATATTAAAACTACTTACCATAAAAAGAATACAATAAATAAAAAAACACATTGCTAATTAAATCATGCTACTTACTTAAACACAAAAAATTTAACATTTTCTTAAACTATAATGACCCCAAGATGATATGTAACAAATTAGGATATTTTTGTGTGAATATCACATGTTTGATTGATCAAAAACGATGCATATTAGAAATCAACCTAACCTAACCTAACCTAACCTAATTTAGAAACTTTAAGTGAACTCTATTGTAAAGACATATCACAAATCTTACATATTTTTATTACAGATATTAAAACTACTTACAATAAAAAGAATACAATAAATAAAAAAACACATTGCTAATTAAATCATGCTACTTACTTAAACACAAAAAATTTAACATTTTCTTAAACTATAATGACCCCAAGATGATATGTAACAAATTAGGATAGTTTTGTGTGAATATCACATGTTTGATTGATCAAAAACGATGCATATTAGAAATCAACCTAACCTAACCTAACCTAACCTAATTTAGAAACTTTAAGTGAACTCTATTGTAAAGACATATCTACATATAATTGTTTTAACCATACGAAATATTGTGCATTAAGAAATGTTATATGTATTAGAAAATGGATTATAAAAAATAATATATCATTGTATTGACTATTAATAAATAACTGGTCTAATTTATGACCTTTGTTAACATTTACTTGTTTTTATTAATTTCAAGGTTTTTAAAATAAAGATCAAAATAAATTTAAACATATTTATTACACAAACTTAAAACAGGTCACAAGTAAGTACATCATTTATTATCAAATCAATATAAAGGACTACATATAATTGACATTGTTCAAATTGTAAAGTTAGAAATTTTGAATACAAACTTGAACATTTTTCAAAAATTTGACACAAATCCTGTTTTTCCACTGCCACTAGGCCCAGCCTCTATACAAGTTAATAGATTGTTAAAATGAATCATTGTTACGTCTTACTATAAGAACGATTAATTGGGCAGTGCATAAGAAAGGAAAGCTGACTACAATTTACAATTACAATTATAATAAAAAAGATATAATTAGTAGGCAAATACATACAAAATTACATTGGTAATAAGATCATTTCTGATACACGATTTCTTTATACATTAAAAAAATATATATATTACTCCTCGTGCGAAGTCTCGACTTCGCACGGGTGGACAAAATTCTTAAAATTTTTTCTAGCATTAAATATAGCCTATGTTACTTAGGGAGAATGTAGCTTTCCAACGGTGAAAGAATTTTTGAAATCCGCTTAGTAGTTTTTCATTTTATTCATTGCAACCATACAAAATACAAAAAAAAACAAATCTTTCCTCTTTATAATATTAGTGTAGATGTAGATAGAAGTCAAAAAGATTGTTCATAATTATATGTGAAACACTATAAAACTAAAATAACACAACATTAAAAACATGCATAAAACACAAATCTTACATATTTTTATTACAGATATTAAAACTACTTACAATAAAAAGAATACTATAAATAAAAAAAACACATTGCTAATTAAATCATGCTATTTACTTAAACACAAAAAAAATAACATTTTCTTAAACTATATTGACCCCAAGCTAAAGTGTCTGTTGAGTTAGGTAAAAGGCATCGTTTTGTATCCATTATAAGATAAACAAACTTTGGATATTTTTGTGTGAATATCACATGTTTGATTGATCAAAAACGATGCATATTGGAAATCAAAACATTTTTTTTTTCAGTAAACAATTCTTATAATCGTCCATAGTATATTTTTTTGTTGTACATTTATTGACAACTTTAGCCTTAGCCATAACTTTGTTTTCTACATTCATTACATACATTTTTGATCTTAAACCAACAAATTCCCTAAGTTTTTTTTTCCATTATTTTCATCTTTAAAATAACCGATTTTTTTATTTATCTGAGGGAAACCATGTGGATTATCAGCTGAATAATCGGAAGTATCGAAGTATGAATATAAATCTTGTTTTATATCAACATAAAAATCATTAGTAAAAATTTGATACACGAGGCTGTCGGTATCTGTATACAATAATTTTATATTTTCTCTAAATTTAGCTTTCATATAGTTATAGTGAAAGTTATATATTAAAATTTTTGATAAATCTAAAATACTAAAACCTAAAAAATATATATTGGTTTATCATAAATTATGTTGGTTTTTTTAACTGTATAGCTACAAGGTTTTCGCAAAATACAGCTAAACTGTAAAAATCAGGGCGAGCAATAAGGCTTTCCGCACCTTGACTTTTACCTATATATTTCCAATGAGTTAATAATAATTTCAAATTAACCCCCTTATCGACATTTACCATTGTTTTACTGAAATCAGAGTTATCCATCAATTTGTAAAGTCTTTTTCAAATTATGATTTTTGCTCTCTCTCTTAATTGTATATTTTGTAACCACGATCCTCGATTGAATTTTAACACTATGAATTTTTATTCGCAACTTTAAACAAAGCAAAAGATTTTGAAAATGAATAACATTTCTTTTATTATTTATATTGGCTATTTTTTACTATTTCCTGGTGTACAAATATTTTCTGGGTAAAGAGGAAGATCGGAATGAAGGTCGTGTAAATTATCGGAATAGTCTAAATCTACTTCTATTATGTTACCTACATCTGATGTTGGTGAAATATCAGAATTCACATTTGTGTAAGTCCATTCAAAACTACCATATGGAAGGTATTGAGACATCGCCCAACCATAAAGATTGTTTGTATCTAGATAAGTTAAAAAGGACACAGGTAGATTGTCGTCAAAATCATCTAAATATTTATTATTAGCTTCCGCATATCTATTACTACACCGAGAAATACCACCTCTTAAACCACACTTTATAAAAGCTATCATTTCAATATCACTCAAAAGTTCAAATTCAATTTGAGTTTGTTTTAACATAGCATCCCAACTAAGCCCGGGTAAAGTGTAATAATGTGCAGGATCTTAACGATATGTACTAATACAAATATCGCGAAAATTTTCAAAAATGTCTGTTAAAAGCAAAACATCCGTTTTGAGATATAAATTAGAGTAATTACTCTAATTTAATTCATTTGATATTTGTATTAGTACATATCGCTAAGATCCTGCACTTAAAAAAAACTTAGGGAATTTGTTGGTTTAAGATCAAAAATGTATGTAATGAATGTAGAAAACAAAGTTATGGCTAAGGCTAAAGTTGTCAATAAATGTACAACAAAAAAATATACTATGGACGATTATAAGAATTGTTTACTGAAAAAAAAAATGTTTTGATTTCCAATATGCATCGTTTTTGATCAATCAAACATGTGATATTCACACAAAAATATCCAAAGTTTGTTTATCTTATAATGGATACAAAACGATGCCTTTTACCTAACTCAACAGACACTTTAGCTTGGGGTCAATATAGTTTAAGAAAATGTTATTTTTTTTGTGTTTAAGTAAATAGCATGATTTAATTAGCAATGTGTTTTTTTTATTTATAGTATTCTTTTTATTGTAAGTAGTTTTAATATCTGTAATAAAAATATGTAAGATTTGTGTTTTATGCATGTTTTTAATGTTGTGTTATTTTAGTTTTATAGTGTTTCACATATAATTATGAACAATCTTTTTGACTTCTATCTACATCTACACTAATATTATAAAGAGGAAAGATTTGTTTTTTTTTGTATTTTGTATGGTTGCAATGAATAAAATGAAAAACTACTAAGCGGATTTCAAAAATTCTTTCACCGTTGGAAAGCTACATTCTCCCTAAGTAACATAGGCTATATTTAATGCTAGAAAAAATTTTAAGAATTTTGTCCACCCGTGCGAAGTCGAGACTTCGCACGAGGAGTAATATATATATTTTTTTAATGTATAAAGAAATCGTGTATCAGAAATGATCTTATTACCAATGTAATTTTGTATGTATTTGCCTACTAATTATATCTTTTTTATTATAATTGTAATTGTAAATTGTAGTCAGCTTTCCTTTCTTATGCACTGCCCAATTAATCGTTCTTATAGTAAGACGTAACAATGATTCATTTTAACAATCTATTAACTTGTATAGAGGCTGGGCCTAGTGGCAGTGGAAAAACAGGATTTGTGTCAAATTTTTGAAAAATGTTCAAGTTTGTATTCAAAATTTCTAACTTTACAATTTGAACAATGTCAATTATATGTAGTCCTTTATATTGATTTGATAATAAATGATGTACTTACTTGTGACCTGTTTTAAGTTTGTGTAATAAATATGTTTAAATTTATTTTGATCTTTATTTTAAAAACCTTGAAATTAATAAAAACAAGTAAATGTTAACAAAGGTCATAAATTAGACCAGTTATTTATTAATAGTCAATACAATGATATATTATTTTTTATAATCCATTTTCTAATACATATAACATTTCTTAATGCACAATATTTCGTATGGTTAAAACAATTATATGTAGATATGTCTTTACAATAGAGTTCACTTAAAGTTTCTAAATTAGGTTAGGTTAGGTTAGGTTAGGTTGATTTCTAATATGCATCGTTTTTGATCAATCAAACATGTGATATTCACACAAAACTATCCTAATTTGTTACATATCATCTTGGGGTCATTATAGTTTAAGAAAATGTTAAATTTTTTGTGTTTAAGTAAGTAGCATGATTTAATTAGCAATGTGTTTTTTTATTTATTGTATTCTTTTTATTGTAAGTAGTTTTAATATCTGTAATAAAAATATGTAAGATTTGTGATATGTCTTTACAATAGAGTTCACTTAAAGTTTCTAAATTAGGTTAGGTTAGGTTAGGTTAGGTTGATTTCTAATATGCATCGTTTTTGATCAATCAAACATGTGATATTCACACAAAAATATCCTAATTTGTTACATATCATCTTGGGGTCATTATAGTTTAAGAAAATGTTAAATTTTTTGTGTTTAAGTAAGTAGCATGATTTAATTAGCAATGTGTTTTTTTATTTATTGTATTCTTTTTATGGTAAGTAGTTTTAATATCTGTAATAAAAATATGTAAGATTTGTGATATGTCTTTACAATAGAGTTCACTTAAAGTTTCTAAATTAGGTTAGGTTAGGATTATAAGAATTGTTTACTGAAAAAAAAAAATGTTTTGATTTCCAATATGCATCGTTTTTGATCAATCAAACATGTGATATTCACACAAAAATATCCAAAGTTAGTTTATCTTATAATGGATACAAAACGATGCCTTTTACCTAACTCAACAGACACTTTAGCTTGGGGTCAATATAGTTTAAGAAAATGTTAATTTTTTTGTGTTTAAGTAAATAGCATGATTTAATTAGCAATGTGTTTTTTTTATTTATAGTATTCTTTTTATTGTAAGTAGTTTTAATAACTGTAATAAAAATATGTAAGATTTGTGTTTTATGCATGTTTTTAATGTTGTGTTATTACAGAGTTATGGCTAAGGCTAAAGTTGTCAATAAATAACAACAAAAAAATATACTATGGACGATTATAAGAATTGTTTACTGAAAAAATTTTTTTTTTTTATTTCCAATATGCAACGTTTTTGATCAATCAAACATGTGATATTCACACAAAAATATCCTAATTTGTTACATATCATCTTGGGGTCATTATAGTTTAAGAAAATGTTAATTTTTTGTGTTTAAGTAAATAGCATGATTTAATTAGCAATGTGTTTTTTATTTATAGTAATCTTTTTATTGTAAGTAGTTTTAATATCTGTAATAAAAATATGTAAGATTTGTCTTTTATGCATGTTTTTAATGTTGTGTTATTTCAGTTTTTTAGTGTTTCACATATAATTATGAATAATCTTTGTGACTTCTATCTACATCTACACTATTATTATAAAGAGGAAAGATTTGTATTTTTGTATTTTGTATGTTTGCAATGAATAAACTCAAAAACTACTAAGCGGATTTGAAAAATTCTTTCACCGTTGGAAAGCTACATTCTCCCTGAGTAACATAGGCTATATTTAATGCTAGAAAAAATTTAAAGTATTTCGTCATCCCGTGCGAAGTCGAGACGGGTCGTTCGTAATATATGTATTTTATTAATTTATAAAGAAATTGTGTATCAAAAATGATCTTATTACCAATGTAATTTTGTATGTATTTGCCTACTAATTATATCTTTCTTATTATAATTGTAAATTGTAGTCGGCTTTCCTTTCTTATGCACTGCCCAATTAATCGTTCTTATAATAAGATGTAACAATGATTCATTTTAACAATCTATTAACTTGTATAGAGGCTGGGCCTAGTGGCAGTGGAAAAACAGGATTTGTGTCAAATTTTTGAAAAATGTTCAAGTTTGTATTCAAAATTACTAACTTTACAATTTGAACAATGTCAATAATATGTAGTCTTTTATATTGATTTGATTATAAATGATGTACTTACTTGTGACCTGTTTTAAGTTTGTGTAATAAATATGTTTAAATTTATTTTGGTCTTTATTTTAAAAACCCTTGAAATTAATAAAAACAAGTAAATGTTAACAAAGGTAATAAATTAAAACAGTTATTTATTAATAGTCAATACAATGATATATTATTTTTTATAATCCATTTTCTAATACATATAACATTTCTTAATGCACAATATTTCGTATGGTTAAAACAATTATATGTAGATATGTCTTTACAATAGAGTTAGACTTAAAGTTTCTAAATTAGGTATACCTTTATCACTTATATCAAAAACGTTTTCGTGTTCACATAATTCTCGCACCCAATCAACTTTTTCTCTACCTTTCACTATGATGCTCCGCTTATCACAGTAGGACTTAATGAGTCTTCTAAATTCTATGTAATCAATGTGCCCCTCACTCCAAAGGTATCCTCTATTTCTTTCTATCCACTTGACACGTTTCTTTTCTTCCAGAGTCAGAGTAGAGAATGGGTATGGTGGTTTTATTAGAAATATTTGACTGTGCTCTTTTGTGCCGATAACTAATTCTTTTAATATAAATTCATTTTTTTCATTTTTAAAGCCTTGCACATCCACTATGATAGTATCGTTAGTCATGATACTTTTTAACGATGTTACTCAGTGGCTTATATTCAAATATGCAATCGTTCAAAATAAGGTACCTCTTGATCTGTCTAGCTCTGATCATGATGTAAGCTATAACAATGAATACAAAGAATATTAAGTACAACAATGAATACACATCAACATTATGGAATACACTGAAGGTTGATAGTTTAGACAAACAAGTCACAAAATCAGAAACAAGCATAATGAAAGTATGTAGATAATAAATAATACTCACATCCATATCGGTTGTCGTGACTTGACTTGAGCAGTAGTCTACGTTTTCGATGGCAGTGGATAGCACTTTGTTAGCAAATGCTACGATGCGATTGTTCTTATACTAGTTCAGATCATTAGATGTGTTTGTCAATAATTGATAAAATGTAGTTATACAAGTAAACAAAACTTGTCATGATACTGGAAGCAAATAATTGATAAAATAATGAACAAGGTTATTAAGATTCTGAAAACAAAATTAGTGAAAGTTAATGGCGAGTCATTACGATTGCGGAATCAAATAGTTCAAATTGTTGATAAAGCGTTTCGATATTGAATGAGTAAACGTTTGAGACAAAGAAATATGGTGTTCGCATGGTAACGAGTATCTACTTGTAATAATAAAACATAAGTTAAAAAGTTTCATGTCGTTTAACTTGGTTGAAATACAGCAAAGAGAAATGTCATACGTAGTTGATAAGTTTAGGTGCATGAAATAATAGTATGCATCGCCAAGATTTTATTGTTGCAATTGTGTAGACAAGGTCCCGTATTTTCAAAGTGATGACCAAATATGTAGCCTGTAGATAAGATGAGTAAAAGAGAAAAATGCTTTAATTAATTTACAATTCTTTAATATATGTTACAAACATCGTATTTATTAAAACAAAGTTGGAGAAGTGGTTGTTGGAGAATACGATATTCCCTATTCCACATGTCGGTATCGGTATTGGCGACAATTTTGTTGATTTCTTCATCTTCCTCTGCGGTCCAATCCCGCAAGAGGGGGTTGACTGGTGCGGCTTCCATCGGAATCGGCGATGATGGGCGTGAGTAACCAGCAACCAAACGTCCACTATTTCTTTCCTCCACGCATAAGGTGCAATTAACCATCATTCTCAACCCATCGATCTCGAATTCATTATCTGTACTGCTTTGATGTTGAATGCATGGGGTGAAAAATGGTACAAATTCATTGTCCTCGACCATGGACTGCGGTAACAGGTAGTTGATAAAGCATTTCAATATTGAATGAGTATACGTTTAAGACAAAGAAATATGGTGTTTTTACTTGTAATAATAAAACATAATTTTAAAAATATTTCATACGTAGTTGATAAGTTTAGGAGCATGAAATAATAGTAAATGTATCACGAGAATGACCGATGAAGAGCAGATTCCAAATTTGGAAATAATTTCCATGATAAATTATTTTTATTATTTAGGTACAGAGTACATAGCATTGCTAAAAAACAATTAGCCATGAACGATATGTTAATGAGAAGCATCGGGGAAGGTGATTAGAATCATGTCATTAAGGCCTTAAGTCGAGTGTGTCATTAGCGTCGAGGTGTCATTAACAGGGGTTCATTAGTTAATCAAGTAGGAATGAGTTCAGCAAAAACGTATCTCGGAAACGGTAAGAGATACGAAGCTGGGACCCAGCGCAATCGCTCCAAACTGTGGGGGTGCTTACCTTTTTTTTTTTTTTTAGGCGGTGACGCTGGTCGGATCGATTTTGGATGATACCAAAGGGAAGGGAGGAGAGGGGTCTGGGTTGGGGGGAAGTGCGCCAGAACCCACGAATCCCTACTACTGTTGTCATATTATCTACCCAAAAAAACGAAATAAATACATTGTTTTTTTCCATTAACTATAAAGATTTTAATATCATTAGGATATATATCTTTGTGTTCAAAATACTGCTACTGCATTTTTTGAGCGAAGCTCTCTTTTAGACAACTCACAAATTTCACTTGTCAAGAAGCAGGAGGGGTCCTGCTTCTTAACTATTCAACCGATTTGAACGAATTTTGGCATGAACATACATGATTATAACCTGACGGACATAGGCTATGTAAAAAAAAAATAGACTTTACCATGGAGGAATAATCACCGAAAGAAAAATTCAAAAGCTGATCACAGCTAAACCGCTGATACTACATGGATGAAAATTGGCGCCAAAACTCACATCGTGGTCGTGACTAAAGTGCAAAAAAAAGGTTTTGAAATCGGACATACCGTGGAGGAATAATCACCGAAAGAAAAATTCAAAAGCTGATCACAGCCAAACCGCTGAGACTACATTGATGAAATTTGGCGCCAAAACTCACATCGTGGTCGTAACTAATGTGCAAAAAAAAGGAGCCCGTTAGGTTAAGTTAGGTATGGTCAGGTGGTGAGGTTAGGTAAGGTAATGCTTCGCTCAGTATTTGCAAACAGCAGCAGGCATTGCAGACCTAGTTTATTTTACTAAGTTAATTATTGTTTCGACGCCTCTGTATAAGATTAAAAGCTTATTCGTTTACACAAAAATAGATCCTCTCTAACTTTGCTCTAGAGGTATAAATAACTTTATTTCTAATTGGATCACAGTAATTAGATTTGTTGATACTATAATGTAGTTTAGTAATCTAGTTAGCAGTGTCTCGCAAAATAAGGAAAGTAGCTTCTGAAAATAAATAGAAAAATAATAGATTTAAGTATTTTTTAATGAAAGAAAAGAATTTCCTTTGTTGCAGGAACATAAATAGGAAAAAGAGCATAAGTGTAACCGACAGTTCTATGTCAAAACCACCTAAAAATAATATCAGCCGTAATATTTTTTTAATGTGACTTAGAGAAAAAGCAGAAACAATTAATTTTTACATTATAAATAATTATATTTCTTACATTCGCATTAAATAAATTAAGAATATAAAAGTCTTTTAGTCAAAACTTATAAAAATAACTATTTCAAAAAGGCTGGCAATGCTGTCAGAAACAAGAGGTGTTTTTCAGAATTTATTTCTAAATAGGCAATGAAAACAATATATTGTTTCGTTTTAGTTTCGTGGAAACAGATAATGTCACGTTCTCATTAATTCGCCAAAATCTCCATTCGGCAAAAGCTACATTGAATAGTTACTTTTTCGATATTCATCTGGTTAAATATGCAGTACTTATACGAGTACTTTAAGAATTAAAAAAGATAAATTACAATGTACCACCACAAGCTATCTGCATTTTGCAATTTAGCTAAATATTAGCTACAGTTTATATACCCGAGGCTCGGCTCTGTAACATATATTTTAATCAAATACTACATAACAGTAGAAATTTTAATAATGTCTCTAGGCAGTGATTGAAAAGGCAAGTGTGTAGAAAAGAACGATATTGGACTGTTGGCAGCTTAGAAAGCTGGAAGTCTTATTAAGACTTAAACATATGCTAGACAAGAAACAAATTATGACTGGCCTTGGCGCGCCATGTTGTGACTACCTACTAAAGAACAGCATCTCAATCGCCAAATGTCTGAAGAACAATAAATCACAAAAGCGACATATGAAATATTCATATATTTCGCATTTCATACCTACTAAAGTATGAGAAGCGAACGTTAAAATCACTGTTATATATTTAATTTTGAAAAATTGCAGCTGCACCTACCGGGTCCAAGTAATCTTTCCGGAATTGGCGAAATAAATGTGCCTTTGTTTATTTTTGGTAAAAAGCCTTACTAATGTATTTTTTAAGGTTTTTACATTCACAATGCTATATTTCTATGAGATTAAAATACACCTGTAAAAAACAAACGCATCTCCGAGCCCTCAGGTAGCTCAGCTTAAAAGTACAATTTTCGCTAAAGTTGAAGCTGAAGTAATTGTAAAACACGTGTTTGTTACCAAGAGTCTGTGTATTGAATTTCCCTTGCGTACACTAAGATCGCCTAGGCTGATCCCATAGGAGATACCCACCGGACGTCTTATTTTGAAAATTATGTACTTCTCCAACTTAAAAAATTATGAAGTTCTTATACTAAGTTTCAACCCATTTTTCTCCGCCTTATAGAGTAGAAGCTTATAAAATCTACAAATGCTATTTACATTTTACCAAAAGCATGGGTCTTGAACTTCAGGCATCTTACTTTGAAAATAACAGATTCACATACAAATATACGTACATTCATACACTGTATAATACTTAGTTTAGCCCTCAGGGCTAATTTTTTCAGAAAAACTTTCTTTTATAAACACACTTTCCAAACCCTTAAGTTTAGAGATTTAGACAGTGGGTTAGCTGTCAGTCACTCAGGATAAAGAAGCCTTTTATATTATTTAGGGAGCTATAAAGTTACCGCAATTCATTTTATTTATAGAAACTTCTAAACATAGGTAGCCATGGAGACATCCTTAGTACGTGTAACATTAATATTTTGAAAGTTATCTTTAGTGACTTGATAGTGCGCAACTTATAATATAAACATGAATTTTTTGACTGAGGGCACCATTGGGTTTGACTTTCGAATACTAGACATAAAAATAAATTAAGGATGAAGAGTGTTTTATAACTTCTTTTTTTTAGTTTTTACGTAAAAGATATCTTTATATATATAATTCTTCTGTGAGTGTGTATGTCACTGAACTCCTCCTAAACGGCTGGACCGATTTGAATGAATTTTTTTGTGTGTGTTCAAGGGGATCTGAGAATGGTTTAGATTCACAAATCAGTCCGGCAGATGGCACTGCAGTCAGCACAGCAACGCGTGGCCGGGACAGCTAGTAATAAATAAACTTTGAAACTTGGACATGAAAATACGGATTTCCTGATCTTGTTGGATTAGCAAGTTTTTTTGCAAATAAAAAGGAAAACTTAGAAATATTAAACATATTTAGTTACTTCGAGTCGTTGCAAAGTTTCTTTGCAAAGAAACATAATCGGAGCTGAAATTCTCACTGGATGTGGTTCAGGAGCGTGTTCATAATGCCACCATAATTAATACCACTGTTCCTCAATAATTTCATCTCTGTTAATCAAGCGCATACAGTTACACACCCTCAGACCATAAAATAGGTCTTCAGGGCAAACCCTGGTGTCGACCTAAGGTCTAACTGATAACCCACGGTCTACTATACGTGACCAACTCGCGTATCTGTAATGCATATAATCTATTTAAAAAGCCCAGCAGGAAAACATAGCTTTTTCTGATATAATTCTAAAAACCTCAAGAAAATCATCCCGCACTTAATAAGTCAAAAGTTTTAACTTGTTTGACCCTGATATGGGAAGCGGTGAGAAGCATTTCAAAGTGTAAAATAGAAGAGTAAAGTCCGTTAGTAACGTTTTTAATATTACTTTTACGCTTGCTGTGTTTACTTGAAAACTTTCAGTAACATTTATTATTTTTATTTATTTGACGGCACATTGCTATCATTGGTGTCGAAATAGAGCAACGCACTTTAGCGGAACGCTGTAACGCGGGCGGCGGGACAGCCATGTTAGATAGTCTAATATTAGCCACCGTCACTGTGCCATATCCTCGACGAATCGCTAAATTCCGATGCCATCCGTGATTATAATAATAAGATTTATAGAGTAACGACAATTCGATAGTGAAATCTAAGTGACTCTAAAGTTATTTTTGTGTTTGTATTTAATTAATAATTTGTTGTAATAAAACTAGTGTGAATCTATATCCCACCAAAAACATTCTGTAAAAATTAGCCAAGTCTCGATGGAGCTGCTTGTTTATCTCTAAAAAGTAATGAAATCTAGACAAAGTCGTGCCAAGCCCAAGGTGCCTTACTGCGATTTCTTTATTATCATGTTTATGTTGTGTGACTTGGCCGTTGAACATTCTTTATACATTAGTGGGTATAAATAAATTTTGTTTACGCCTAATGTTATATCTGTTGTAACTCCCCATGTTTGTTAAGCGAGATAATATCCCATACTGGTATTGGTAATTGGACGCTAGTGTCTCATTTGAGGCTGTTGTTGATTGTGCAACACATGCATTCAGCAATGACAATGCTGACTTCTGCTCTCTTCTTTTTGGAGCGTCAAATCGACCACCGAATGTATAAAGAATGTTCAACGGCCAAGTCACACAACATAAACATAATAATAAAGAAATCGCAGTAAGGCACCTTGGGCTTGTCACGGCTTTGTCTAGATTTCATTACTTTTTAGAGATAAACAAGCAGCTCCATCGAGACTTGGCTAATTTTTACAGAATGTTTTTGGTGGGATTTCACTTCTTTTTGTGGGAGAAACGTGGGCATATTGATTTATACTATTAGATTTTATTTTTATCATATTAGATTCAATTTTTTATTTTTAGGAGTAGTTTTTTAATTATTACAAATCTTTCTTTTCTTTATTTCCGGTTCTGATTCTTGTACAGCAGCAACAGTTTTTCGTATTGCCCATTCGCGTTCATTATTTATTCATTTAGACGGTTCAGATAGTTTAATATCTGACAGATCGGCGCGTTATTTATTATCCAGAGTTTTCCTTTAATTTTATTTATATGCGTATTAAAAGCAGAAGGGGAGGCATTCGCCCAGCAGTGGGACTCTTTAGGGTAGATTATAAATTAGAAGATGTGTCCCACTTCGCTAGATTTTTGCAATGACAGTCGATTTTTGTATGTACCAATAGTAGAAGGGGGCATTACCATATCTCTAATACAGCTGAGACCAGCTGAGGGTTGTTCATTGCATACTTCAGACCTTCGATTTTTGACATCAAATGAAGCGGCCCACAAAGTTGAATACTTATTGTAAAGGCGGTAGGTCGATCTCTAATAGTTTGGTTGGGCTCTTGTGTTTTTTGATCAGGGTCACCAGGTACTCCAGATCTTCGATTATCCTTGTTTTTATAGTTTTCCCTTTATGTAGCCATAAAACGGTAACTCTGTACCAAATTTCAGCTCTCTGAGTTTATGGGAAGTACTAGTTCTATTTTGATGATCATAAGTGAGTGTCGTAAATGCGAAACTTTGCTTTCGCTTAACTTCGGAACTAAATGACCTACAGACTTGAAATTTTGGATTTTAAGTATGTGATTATAGCTTACTGGATGACGAAAATTTCTGCGTTCTAGTCTTATCTAGAGGTTCTCAAATAGGGGCCTGAAAATGCGGCGAAATGGTTCGAGTAAAGGATGGTACGGCAGTGTTTGCTTCACGCTCGACTTGGCGGGGGCACTACCGTGCCCCCCGATTCTTTGTGTGTCATTTGATGCTATTCCGCCCACTCTCGGTAAAATATGGCAGATAATTCTGATAAAGCACCTATATATTTAATAAAGCTTACCAACTAAATTTATCACATATGCATTAAACTTAAAGGTAAGCAAAACAGTGATATTGTTAATTAATTGAAAATTAATTATTATTATATGAATATGCTGCTCTAGGCGTTTTTTAATAATAATAAATAAATATTTACCATGAACACGGTAAATAGCAGTAATCTGGCCTTGCTTTTTCATGATATGAGATATTAATACAGTTAATATAAAGTAAATAAAAAAAATTTAGTCGATAGGAATGAAAAATTAAAATCAATCAATTGTAGAATCATTATTAAAGATCTAATACTATTCATTAAATCGCTCTTCAAGGTTTTCAAAACAGAGTTAACCTTTTTTTTTACAATGATGACATTTTTGCCTGTGATTCTCAAACTCATAATCATCATCAGCTTATTAGGGCACAAGTCTTGAGTGAAAACACCGTGGGGAGGTGGGCCATAACACCACTTTTGTTGTTATTCCAATTAAAAATCCTTTTTGGATTCAACCTACCGCATGTTAGCGACGGGGATATAAAGCCTTAGCGCACAGAGCATAAGCAGGGAACCAGCAACCAAAAACCACTGCAACCTTCTCGCTGAGATCCAGTAGGTTCGAATGCCAGTGGTCAGTGTACCTTAGTGGATGCTAACAACTGCAAAAGCAAGGCGCTGGGGCTAAACGTCATTTCCGAAGCACGATGTAGCTGGACCTGTTTTTACGATCATCCAGCCGACGACACTTCTGAAAGTTTGGTTAACCTCCGCTAACTTAAGCCAAACGCGCTAGCCATTTGCGCTATGCAGTTTTCCCTATTCCCAGACATATTTAAATAAATAATAAATAAATAAATATTTCTTACATTCACACCAATTAGCCTAGCCCAAAGTAAGCACTGTAAGGCTTGTGTTATGGATACTAGGGTAACGGATAGACATACATATATATGATACATAAATATGTAATATTCATAGAAATATATAAAAACGCCCATAACTCAGGTACAAAATGCTCGTATTCATCATACAAACATCTGCCCCTTCCGGGATTTGAACCCAGGACCGTCGGTGCGAAAGGCAGGATCGCTACCGTTGCACCAAACGGTCGTCAAATTTTTGCTAATTTTTTGCTAATCATATTACATAAGTTGTTTAATTTATTAAGTTCACATTATTCAGTATTTATATTTCATAGCAATGTTCTTTAGGACGTTAAACTTTAGACACTATAATAATATAATGTTATATGATGATGTTTTAATATATTATTCAAAGCTATAATTATTACTAATCCAAAAAAAAAATGATAACTCACGAAGTTATGTTCTAAACTGTATGAAAATTTTAATTGTAAATCTTTGCTTAAAGTCACTTGTTCCCACTATAAATATTAACTAATTTATGATCAATTTTCCCCTCAAACACTCATCTGTATACTGCCGTTTGCAATTCCCTATCAAAATTTACGACACAAACATCTGTAAATGTCTCCAACGTTTACGAGTCCCGATAAAGTTTATTTGAATACAAATATATATGTATATTGACCTCGGTGTGTTTACTCACAATAAACTTCTGAATATATTCAAAACCACCTTCCATAACACACTGAAGATGCAGCATCTAATAGAAAATCCATTTATATCGAACAGAAGCTACTTGACTTGTAGGCGACCAGAGTAATGGGATCTCCCAACCCCCTTTCAGTCTGGGAATGTACAAAGTCGATAGGAAGAGTAAGGGCAAACTAATGGACTGGGAAAGCTCTTATATACCTGGCTATGTTGCATCACTCCTCCATTTTCAAACTCGTCGTGTTTTCACAGGATTTGTATTTGCCACACTCAATGGTATTCATTATTAACTCGAAGGCATTTTCTCTGTATAAACAATGTAATAAAATAAATCTAAAAGGTATTAAAATAAATACTGCTTTCAAAGGAAGTAATATTCATCTGGCGGCTAATGTTTTTTCTTATATCAATACAGTGAAGTAAAATAAAATTCGGATAATGTAAACAAATAATATGTCTTCTTGCGAGTTCAAAATTATTCAGCGCGTTATCTGATTCGTAAAAATGCTGCTAGTTGATAAAAGTATCACTTGAAAACTAATGTTGATTTCATTTTTATTAAATACTAGCTGACCCAGCCACGCGTTGCTGTGGCACAGTAATTTTAAAGATTTTTTTAAAATAAAAATAGCCTAAGTTACTCCTTATTACATCAGCTACCTGCCAATAAAAGTCCCGTCAAAATCGGTCCAGCCATTTCAGAGATTAGCCGGAACAAACAGACAGACAGACAGACAAAAATTGTAAAAAATGTTATTTTGGTGTATGTATCGTATATATATTCATATGCATGTACTAAAAAACGGTTGTTTCAATATTAAAAACAGACACTCCAATTTTATTTATATGAATAGATTTATAATATCGTGAACACTGTTTTTAAGGCCAAAAAACTTGAAAACAGTTGTTCCGACTGAAGTGCTCTTTTCTGTGGTATTTGTAAACTCAAAAATCATTAAAAATAACAAGAATAATTAGCAATATGATAGACAATCGAGCTGATAAATAATTAATTTAAATCAATGAATAAATAAATAATGTTTATAATTAGTACAGATCACTTAAAATTTGAATAAAAATTTAACATGTTAAGCGTTTAAAATAGACAAAACACGACTTGAATAACACTTCTCTCATAATCTAAAACATACATGCTAAGGACTAAAAAACCCAGGACGAAGCCTCGGCATATGCCTAATTACGTGAAACTAAGAAAGAACTAAAAAAGCCTGCGGGCATAGTTTGCGAATGTATAGTAGTAGTGAAGCAAATGACATTTTAATTGCGATTTCGTGAAAACACTTTCAATAAGTCTATAAAAATTAACTTTATCTTAAGACCTCATAGAAAAAATCCTCGATGATGAAAAAGAAAATGTGGTATTAGTTTTCTCTACAATTATTTTCATACCGTCTATACACGTTTACAATATGTTTTCAAAGGAGGCTGCCTTTAGTTATTAGACGTACTTTAAGTCCTCTAATTAGCGTTTGACAAGTCGAACAGAGACTTCTAGCATCGTATACGCCACGGGCGTTTTTAGGCGCTGATTAAGCCGATCCACTATTCTATTTTATCCTTTCCCGCACTCAGCTGTGGTTAATAAGGATTCAGGCCCTCATTATGTCGCGCCTGAAAAGAGACGCTATTGATTTTATTCAGCTCCTGTAACAAAAGTAAATTTCTAACAGAAAACCAGCCTTAAAAGGAACGTCATTACTATGATAGTCCCTTTGTCTACAAGGCTGGCAGGAATTAGTAAACCTTTGCTCACGAAGCTATTTAGCGTCCTTATATTTTTGCAAGAGTGTGATAAATTACCTGGTGAAAGATTTTCGCCTTACCTCCCATAAATTACTGAGACGTTCATTTAGACGTATTGTGTTAAAGGCAATCTTGAGTCTTAGGTACTGAAAAATCGGTCAAGATCGTATCGGACCACGCCCCAAGTACGGTTCCGTAGGCTCATCACATTGTTTGTCCAATTTACCCAAATAGTGAGTTTTTAATCATGATTTCATCATTTAAGAACTTAATCTAGTCCATACTGGACGATGGTAACTGAAGTAAGAGTTATAAACTCAAAATTTGCAGGTGTAATTAAAAAAAAAGTATTACTATGACAGATTTGTTATTACTCGTTAACTTGTAAACCCAATTTTGCTGTGATGGTTTTCCTAATAACTATCTATGCTGCTGCAGTGAAAATTATTCACATGTCGTAAAACAAGGGTATAAGTTGTCTAGGGTCACGCTTGGTACCTACAAAAATATTTCTTCAGAACTTAATATTTTACAAAAGAACTCTAAATTTCAAAATACTTTACCCCTATTATACTGAAAGACCGATCCAACGATACTTCACACGTTGCTACATAAAAATTAAATTTGCCTACTTTTTCCTTAGTATACTTATTTTTAAATATATATTTATACTTATAGAAATATTCCTATGATAATAAGTATAGTTATAGCTAAGTCGGGCCAGCGCCAACATAATCTACGGCGAGCGTAGGTACCTCTGGCTACCCAGTTTCTCGACTTATTAACTATCTTCCTATTAAATTAGAAGTCAAAATTAAACCTAATAATATCTAAACTGTAACAATATTTTCTTTAACAATCGGATTACTAACGGTAAGAATAGCTAATTATGTGTTTTTATTTGTGCTTACTTTATCAATCTACTTGAAGCTGATTCATTACCATTCTTTACAAATCTTAGCGGTTTAGTATAATGCACATATAAAATATGCTCGTTTGTTCTTAAAAGATCGGTCCCATTCCTATTGGGGAACGATAATCGCTGGCTGCAAATCCCGGGTTTTCTTACGATGTATTGGCACAAATATTTAATTTGTACCTTATTCGTACGTCCGACGTGTACGTCGAATCCTAAAACAGATGTAATTAAATAAGTGTATATATATATTTACTAGCTTACCCAGCCACGCGTTGCTGTGTTATAAATTAAAATAAAACCTATGCTATCTTCTAAGATAGATGAAATAAGAGATAGTTATGAAGATTGATCAAAATCGGTTAAGTAGTTTAGGAGTCCATTGCGGACGAACAACGTGACACGTAATTTATATATATTAAGATAAGAAGATAAGTATCGGCGGTTTGAAAATACAAACCCAATAGACTTAGGAAAAACGGTCAACCCCAGATCATGACAGTAGTCAGTCAACGCCAAAATTAATGTAATCCACATTTCCAAAAAGTAAATAAAAGGGTTAAACACTACACTAATTGAATGAAAAATACCGATGTTAGATAATAAAGTAGTTAATAATCATATATCAAAAGGCAAAACCAGTTTTTCTACATTTTTGGGTAAACGGCAGTCCCGCGCTCTAGCAGTTGTTGTATGTATGTTATTATGTATGTTAGTAAGGACCAAATAAAGTCAAAATTAATTTTTATAGATACAGGACCTACCTAGATTGATTATACATTGAAATTCATTCATCGAAATCGTAAGAGCTGTTTTCGTGATTACGACACATATTAATAATAATATTTGTTACATTCACACCAATAAGCCTAGTCCAAAGTAAGCACTAAGGCTTGTGTTATGGATATTGAGGTAACAGATAGAATACATATGTGATACGTAGATATGTATTATTTATAGAAATATATTTAAAAACCCATAAATCCGGTACAAATGCTCGTATTCATCATATTAAAATTTGCCCCTTCCGGAACTCGAACCCAGGACCATCGATGCGAACGGCAGGATCACTATTGCACAATATTGCACCAAACGGTCCACCGCCGCCACTATCCATACTAATATTATAAATGGGAAAGTGTGTCTGTCTGTTTGTCTTTCTTTCACGGCAAAACGGAGCGCCGAATTGACGTGATTTTTTAAGTGGAGATAGTTGAAGGGATGGAGAGTAACATAGGCTACTTTTTGCCCCTTTCTAACCCCCCACTTCCCAAAAATGGGGGGTGGAAGTTTGTATGGAGCATTCCGCAATTTTCAAGGTAGAAAGCTAAAAATTGGTATGCTGACTATTTATGACTACCAAAAACATCGCCCATCATTTTTTTTTTTGAAATCTGCACCCAACCCCTTAAAAGAGGGATTGAAATTTTATATGAGAACTTTCGCATTTTTTAAGTCAGGAAGCTAAAATCGGCACACAGACTCTTTGTTACTAACGAAAATACCTGCCATTTTTTAGAAATCCTCCCCCGGCCCCTAAAATAGGGGATGAAAATGTGTGTGAGACTCCGCAAAATTAGAACAGGTTCTTTAATACAAACGAATAATAAAATAATTTAATTGAAACGAATTAAATAAAACAATATAAAAAACATTAAATCTTACCATACATCAATCAGCTTTTGAGAAAATAAACATTATAAACATAAATAAGTGCAACTCATGGATTCCGATAGATGGCGCTGATATGTTTATTGTATATTATGATCACGATAGGTTTAATTGTTAAGTTCAAAAATTAATAACAGATGCTGCCATCTGTGTGTGTTGAAATAAAATAAATAACGTGTAAAATTCTGTTCCGAGTTCTCTTCTATGTTCAGGAAAGGGGAACAGTGCTACCCCGAATTTAACGCGAGCGAAGCCGCGTGCAAAAGCTAGTCCAAAATAAAGCATAGCTTTATTATTGCTGGAATTTATTAACTTCAAATTTAAACAAAGTAACGTTATAAGTACAAAGAAGGAATAAAATTTCGAAAGCCTTCTGAATTCTTATTGAGAAAAGACACTAGTTTCAAACCGACGTGATATGAAGTTTATACACGCTTCAATAAATAGGTGAGAGTACCTAAATGCAGGAATTTTGTGACTTCGTTGAAGTCTCCTATATCTAGCTCTATCGGTTTTACTGACACTCGGGAAAAATGAGTTTTCTTTTTCTACCTTCTTTCTGGCCTTGTTCGATTCATTTCACAATGGAAACGGTGTTGTTCCATTACGCGGATCTAAGGAATCTATTTAACGGTCATACTATATTTTGTTCTTCTTCGATCCCCGCGAGCACGAACTCGTGAAATGTTATGTCGACATCAAAATGTTCACACTAAAATAATATCGATGCGAGTATGATAAGCTTGACAAGAATCTATTTCTAAAAATTATTATCAAATTGCGACAAAACTATCTTGATCACATCATCGACTACATTCCTCTTTATTTAACTCAGATTTATTTATTTTTTTGACTTCCTCTCAAAAACCTGGTAAGACGGTTAACCCATATATTCCATTAACCTACAATAAAGAACCTTAAGTTTATAATAAAACACCGTATGGAAATAGCTTCAGTGCTCCAATATAAATATAATAATTCACTCCAATTGTTTATTTATAAACTAAGTATTGTTCCCGGCATATAAGTTGAACCTGGAACCTTAAAATCACGTGACATGCGCATGTCACGTGATTTCAAAACCAGGTTCAACTTATATGCCGGGGACTAGAATCTATAATCTAAGATCACAGTGGTTTGTGTGTTTGCCTGTCCGCTCTTTTTCCCGCTCTTTTTCCATTGTATCAATAACGTTACCATAGCAACGCGTTAACCGCAAGTAGTTCGTCTACCTGACGCTAGATGGCGCTAACGGAAAAATATTTAATAATAGAAAAAAATAAAGAATTTTGTCCACCCGTGCGAAGCAGGGACGGGCCGCTAGTATATATAGAAGAATATAACTATGTAAATAAGCAGACGTAGGAACAATTTCTTTATCACACTAACATATGCCCGATAAGAAAGACGCATATTCAGAATACGTATCGTTGTAACTGATCATGTAAGCTTAAAACTTAACACGACACGTGGGAAAGGACTAAATCTTATTACTTAAGCGATTTTATGTTCTAAAACTTACACTTGTTGGTTGTCTTTTTGTTCCCACACGCTTGTCAACGCACATCCTTCGTTTTGTCGTTGTTCGATCCCTTTCTGTTACATAAAAACTTAATGCTCTAGAACAGAAAACATTGTGAAATGCTTACTGAGAAATAGGGAATCTTTGAGCCGATTTTTCGTCGCAACCTCACGCTATAAATTACGATTTTTATGTATAACAAAAAATGAGGGAGCGTTAGAACTATGACGGAGAACGCGAATATTCAGGCACCCTAACCCTTGACAAGATGTTATTTTTTGACTGTACAAAAAAATCACACTTGGAACACAGAGGTTTAATTTTTTCGTCAATTAATTGGAACCGCCTTCCAAATCAAGTACAGATAGAATCCTAAATAAGGAATGAGCTCGTTGGCACGTACGCACCCGCTGCTGCCACATGTCACGCATTCAGCGTCACGTTTACGAACAAATGGTGCGAAAATATACATGCTCGTAGATTTAGAACACGGAAAGAGAAATGTTGAAATTTTGGATAATAGTCGTATACAACCCCTTCAAATTTAGGAAAATAAGTTCGTTTCATTTGGTATGAATGTGGTTTCTCTCTGATTAGATAGGTGGCCCAACTTTTAATTGTTTAGTTCGTTTCATTAAATAGTAATGATAAAAGCTTATTTTAAAAAAATACAATATTTTTTTAACCAAATTAATTATCTACAAGCGCATCTGAAATTTATCCGAAGGTTTAACATGTACAGCATTCTGTAAAGTTTATTCGATTCCAAATTGTATATTATATAACAAATACCATATATCGTTTTTAATAATTGTTGTGTGGAATCGAATCAACACATTTAGTATTAGATTGTGAGCCCGAATTTCTAAATTCACTAAAATAAAAAAGTTATGACCAAAAAACATTGGCTCTATTTCCCATTGAAACAAAGAGCGCGCGCTTTTTGAAAGATTTCATTGTTATGGAATTTTAAAATTTACTTAACATTATTGATTTTTTTTTAGTTTTACGCTCCGCTCTAATATATGGTGCTAGCGCAGCTTTATGCTAGCATCGACCTAGTAATGCATATTGACCACGTTTCGACAAAGCGAAAACCGCAATTAATAACTTAATTTCATGTGTGGTCGGTAGAAAATTAGTACATCAAAGATTTCTTTACTTCTAAGCAAAGATTATTAAGGTTTCATGTATTTTGTATAGACATTTTTTTTTTCTAAGATTAGCTACATTTCGATAACTGTTACTCACAAAGATATCTTAAGGTCATCCTGCGAAAGCGTTTAGCGCTTAGTCCGCTTTTGTCCGTTTAGCGACTATCTTTTGTGCTACTATTGTTTTCTTGTAATCCTGTGTAAAAGATACGAATATAGCGAACATAAAACTAAATTACTGAATGAAAATATATGAATATAGAAACCAGGTTAGGCTGTTATTTGATCGCATAACATACATTTTGAGTTTGTTTTAAATTTATGAATGGATTTATGTCGAGGTAGAAATTACGAAACTTAAATTTTGTAGTAATCATTACTAATCTTGAGTGAAGTCACTCACTTACTTTATAAAATAAGGTATAATACGTCACTTGTATTTTTTTGATGGAGTACACAGAGCCAAAGAAGTTAAAAAAAATAGTTCGAAGAGTAAGGTAGCATTTACACCTTTATTTGGTTATAAGTGTCATTATGCCGTAAAACATTGTGTTTTTTTTTCTAGTACATTCGATTAATGCGGTTAAAGGAAACCGACGCGGCCGTAAGCTATTCCTGTAACGATTTTGTTTTAATAAGCAGACGAACCAGTCATAAATAATAAATTCAGTCGCTAAATTTTAAGCTACGATGCGTACTATGCATAGGGGAAGCTTTCAGGCCTTAAAGCAATGACAAATTAATGTCGACACCAGTTTCCTACCCGCCTGTCTTGATGCGGCCCCGAGGGCCCAACTTCAGATCCTAGGCGCCTGTAAATTCCAGTTACTCAACAGGGATAGTAATATATGACTCCAGATTATCCAATTAGAAACAAGTTGGTCGTCATATTTCCGTTTCGGATGTTAAATTGCCACTTCTGATATCCGATCTTCACTCGCTTGAAATTGTATTTAATGTTTAAGTAAATCTGTGCACAGATTAACTAGAGCCCATGAGCTCGTATGAAAGCTATTTTATTGCAGTAATTTGCATGTTCCAGATATTCTTAAATCATTTTTCTGATTCTCATAATCGATATTAGACAATGTCCAAATAGGTTGACTAAACAAAATATATATGTAATGCTTTCGATATTAATGATTTTTATGTATAAATCTGGCAAATGGCTAAAAAAACGCCTTTTTAATGAAAACATTTAAGATATCATTGCTGATCAACTAAAAACAAAAGGAAGGACTTTATAATACACGCGTAGATTGTTATCGAGTTACATTGCGTGCCTCATAATTTTGTTATATGTATAAAGCAAAAATTATTAATATATAACTGAACCCATAAATCCCTTGTTTCCGATAAAAGCCTTGCCTTTTTTCGATTGGTTTTTGTCATGTTTTCTAAGAAAGTTCGGTGCGTCTACAAATGTTTCATAAAGATCAATTTTATTACTAGTGTGTTCATCCGATAATATTTAGTTCTTACACTTCCGCGCACAATACACATCAGAATAAAACACTTTTTTACGGATTTTTGCGCATGTTTTATTTTATTTTATTTTATATTTAATCCTGACGTTTCGACTCCTTTACAGGAGTCGTGATCACAGGATGACTAAGATGATGGTTCATCATCTTCGAAACGTCAGGATTAAATATAAAATAAAATAAAATAAAACATGCGCAAAAATCCGTAAAAAAGTGTTTTATTCTGACGATAATATTTATTCCACACGATTTATTTACATTCCTATAACGATTACTAACTTAAGAATTCTGTATATTTTTTTATCTATGTTCCTATGGCAATTTCCCGTCCGCATATGGAATCAATATGTTTTTCAAAATTTCCAGTTGTTCCTATAGGATTAGTCCCGAAATTTCAAAGGACAAATTTGGTCAATACCGTCATAGTGATAACTATCTTTTTGGTATAACATTCTGTCTGTCGCGTTTATAGAATGGTTCTACGTATCATTAGTCAAAGGAATTACCTCTTTTACTTTCGTTAGAAAATACAATATCCCTCAATCGCTGAATTTGGACAGTTCAACAAAGGAGGAGAATACTTTCTAGCGAATCTTAGACAATCTGAACTATGGTAGGAAGTGAAACTTTTCGAGCAACTCTGAGTAAGCAATTCACAGTCTGAGAAATAATTTGAGAGGCTCATTGATGTCTTTGTTTCGAAGGTCACTGACGCTTTAAATGTCCGTTGTGATTTCATATAAGCCTTTAAAAATCCCTCTTAGGTTTACGAATTAAAGGCATATCCTCACGGGGTGAAAACTGGCTAGCTCGACCCTTTAAGTATTTTATGAGTTGTCCCTTGAGATTTGTGATATGCTATAATAGCATTATACTTCACGAACTTTACTAAGCTTGTGTATAATTCTAGTGAAAATAAAATTTACTTTAACGCTTCTGGTAAGAGCAATAGCTTTCAAAGCAACGATATGATGTAAAAAGATCGATTTTTAATTAGAGTGGTAAACTAGGATACGACAGCTTTGGACACAGACGGTTTCCTTTGGCACCCTTTATACATAAGTGCTATTTTATTAATTTGTACCAAATTTATCTGCTATCATGTAATCTTGGGATTTAAATAGCCATCAATCAGTCGGTTTTATCCAAACTTCAGCGTTTCGGGTTTTAATTTAAAAGTCTATAGGAATGTGCGCTTTAACGATATTTTTATGCAAATATCCTGCTCACCTGCCCCTGTAATGAATCAATCCATAAATTATTAAAGTACGGCTTCGAGTTTCGGAAATTTATTACAAGTATTTTTTTTTTTTTGCTTAAATATAATTAAAATCATGTTTGTTGTTAAAATATTGTTGCCGTGCAAATAACATATACGAGTTATGCCTCTAATTTTATAAATAATAATGGAAAAGTTTCACCACGAAATATCCGTATTTAATTTTGAATATGTCAGTAAAATAATCGAATATACATTTATTTTTCCTACCTAAAGAACTACAGAAATAATTAAAAATAACTGGGTCGTTCTTCTTTTTTACCGACAGTGAAACGACGTTTTTCTGTTTTTTTGGTTTTAATTGACTAATTAATAATTTCCTTTGTGGCAAATATTAATTCTTTTTTAAAGTTGGTTTTAAAAAAAATATGTGACAGAGTGGCCTTTTTCTGTGGAGACCATATTTCGGTTTACCACTCTGTCAAGGCATTCTATGGAAAACAAACGAAAAAATATGTTGGTTGGAGAAAATGAAAAATTATATAATATTAATAGATAAGAAAAATATGGACGTTTATTCGAACCGAATTAAAAAACCGTAAATATCAATACTCCAACGAGATGCCATAATAAGACGAAGGACAGACTATTGTCGGTAAAAAAGAAGAACGACCCAACTACAAATGTCTGTTTTAACTATAAAACATTGGCTTTGAAATTCTAGCTACTTTAATACTCGTACTCCTTTATCAAATGTATGTATACTAGAATCGGAATATAACTAATTATATATTATTTAAAACCCTTATTACTGTATTTTTTTTATTTGAAAATGTTCAGACACGATTACTCAGAAATTCAATGCATGCCGGAAGTTTGTTAAGTAATTAAATCTTCAATTTATTGCCGCTCAGTACGCGGCTGTGCCAAATGAAACCAATTTATTTCTCTAAGTACGGTGCGTATAACTTTAGGTCACAAAAACAGGTAATTTAATTGTCGTGGTGACTAATTTGCCTAAGGACGTTAAGCTATTTGTAACAGTTAAAAAGAAAACGCCACATGATATAAAACATTTTTAACATCTAAACAAAACAAAGGCGCGTTTGAATTGTTTTAGGTACACATTACAAAAAATACTGATGTACATAAATCATACTTGTCATTCGGCATTTATTCTTCTGTGCATGGCAGTTTCTTGGTTGTTTTTTACTATCACTATTTTTAAAAACCAATGTGTTCAGTGTGATTACGTTTAGACCCATGCCCCATAGACGTGTGCGCAGCAATTTGGGTCGAGGAACTCGAAAAAGTACAATTGGTTCCACCACCAGAGCCATTATACTCATAGGTTTCAGGAACTGGAATAGATTCCATATATTTCCTTACAAACATACGAAAATATAACAACTGTATGCTAATGCATGAAATCTCTCTAAGTGCCATGAAATATGTTATAACTATGGGGCCACAGATTTATTTATCAGAAGCCTGTCAGCGTTTGCAACTGTAAAAAGAAATATTGAACTTTAAATGATGCTTTAATTTCTTCAAAACCTCAGCAAATACGAATATAAAAAAGTAAGTAAGTAAGATATAGATGTATATATATATATGTATGTAAAATAAATATATATATGTCGCAGTCAACTGGTTAAAATAGCCGTTCAATCAAACACCTAGCCCTTTGACTGAACAACGCCATTCAATCACACGGCTATACGTCGTTTAGCCGACTTGTTGACTGCAACGTTCAACACTACAGCTAGACGACGCTTAGCCAACTGGTTAAATGGCAAATTAACTAAGGTGACCATTAGTTTAGTATGTAATTTGAGAGAATAGGAAAACTTTTTGTAATTTCTTGGGAGAAATTTTTTGGACTAAGTTTAACAGGTGATCAAAAGTTAACCTAACCTAACTTGCTGAGGAAAAAAAAACAAACCTAACCTAACCTAAACTTTATAAATAGTTTAAATTTTGATTCACTCGTATCATTCGTAAGTGCCCCCATAAATTCTGTCCCTTTAATAACACTAGTAACGTATATTTACTACTTTCTTTCCGAAAAATATCTTGAAACAATCACAAACACCGGCTAGTTGAAAATGTGATTTGATATTCAATTAAAAAGCTAGACGTGTGGTTGAATGGCGTTGTTCAGTCAAAGGGCTAGTTGTTTGATTGAATGGCTATTTTAACCAGTTGGCTGCGACATATATATATCTTACTTTGCAAGTAATCGTTGTTTATTATTGGGATATGAATAACGTGATCACTTCGAAATACGTTTTATTTATTTAATTTTTTCTATTAACTTTTGACAACTAGTATTATTATAAAAACCTAATGTAAGAGATCCGAATTTCTGAACATTACATATTAATTAGTGGTTTATGTATAGTAGTATGTAGAAGTGTTCTGAGTTATAATTGTTTTTAATAACTTGTTTCGAGAATCGTAAATTGATCTACTCAACTAAATTCACTACCTATTTATTACATGCTGCGAACACGCTCATGCGAGGGCACTATTCCCGTATTTAAATGAGCTAAGTATTTAACAGGTTTGAATAGTCAAAATGGCTTTTCATCAATAACGCTCTTCAATTTCCGCACATGACCGTGTATGTTTTAATTAAACTAGCCACAATCCAGCAGCTTCGATATATTCATTATTAAAAATGTTAAACTCGAACAGCTATTGAAATTATACGTAATATACCACAATATATCATGTGGAACGCACAAGATACTGGAATCGGAATTGCCAACAACAAAGTTATGAGGTTTTCACTGATCACCATTATACCTTAATGTTAAGCCAGATGCGGTATACTGAGGAACTTACTGATCTATAAAATATTTTTCAATTCTAAATTTACGGCCCAAACTCTGCCGACCAGGGAATGCTTAAACAATATGGGCAATTAGGCATATAGTGAATTCCCTTTCCCTATTAATTAAATCGATAAAAATACGCCGTCCTAAGCAACGCCAGATGTCTAATCGATTTCTTATCTAATGAAAAACCATATTGAGTGATGGCTTCACTGTAATAGAATGGATTCGAGAACAATCTCACAGGAAACAATATTGTATCATAAGATTTTTAACTATTGGTTTCCTTGAAATAAAGTATATCAGTCGTCTTTTATCTGCTGTTCTGACCCATCATATTTATTTTTGCAAACAACAGACAATCAGAATCATCATCAAACTTGATCCTCAACGTTAAATACACGCCATTAAGTACACACCAATATTCTTAATTGACTTCGCTTAAATAATTAAAATGGTCGTCATTATTATCGTAATTAAAATAATGACAATCATTTTTATAATTTGATATGTAGTGGTAAATAATTGCGGATGTTTAATATTTTACTTACTTAAATAAATGAGGAGCTTGATCGGCCTATGATTTCGAAGGTTAAGCAACATTCACCAGGGACGGTCTTCAGATAAATGCTCAGCACCCGCCAATTGTGGTTACGGGTTCATTCTCCCTACGGTGTTTTCATCTATATCGAAGGCCTGTGCCCCTGCTGTACAGCGTGTACAGTATAGGGTGATGACAATGAAGACCCGTGACTTTTTACCTGAAAGTGGCCAATCACCATAATTTAAGAACTAAATATGATAATATTTTTTTGCAGGGTTATCACTGACACCGTTCGTGCGCCATTGGCAGCCAGCCGCATACGAGCCGCCGCACCAGCTCCGCCGTCGGCGCGCCGCGCCCGCGCAACCGCCGCCCCCCGCCCCGCACCCCCTGCGACTCACCTTCTGGGCCCACAACAAGTAAGTAGTCATTTTAGAAATGTGCCCTTTTCTGGCTAGACCACCTTATTGAATCTACGCTGATTCGGAGACTCCCTCATGGGAGATGTCATCCATCTAGAAAACCACTATAGTGGCTCTCTACTCTCGGCTTAAGGTCTAACAACAATCACATATAAAAAAATAAAGATATGCGATTCGGGTGGTCCCATAGTTACAATGGTTCCTCGACATTTTTTCGTCGCTACGTCCCTTTCTGTTACACAGAAGCGTCGTAATTTAGAGCGACTGAGGTTGCGACTCACAGATACTGTACGGCTCCGTACAGATTTGGTAGCACATTAAGAGATAGAAGGACGGAGAAAATTCTTACTTAATTTGATCGTGAATAAGGCCAGTGGTCCTGATGGCATAACAGCAAGAGTACTGAGGTGTTGTGAGTCTGAATTGTCTCCTGTGCTAACACGCTTGTATCGCCTTACTCTCAAGACAAAAACCGTCCCAAAATGCTAGAAGCTTGCCAATGTACAGCCAGTACGCAAAAAAGGTAGTCGTGCCGACCCATGCAACTACCGACCGATCACCATCACTTCCATACTCTGTAAGGTTATGAAAAGAGTACTGAACAGTAAGCTGCTTTCATACCTAGAAGACAATGATCTCCTCAGTGCCCGTCGATATGGTTTTCGCCGACGTCGTTTAACTCGGGATCTTCTAGTTCGAGCCCTCGAGATGCACGGCAATGCACTTGTCGTGTCACTTGACATCGCCAAGGCTTTTGACAGGTTTTGGCACGCAAGTCTGCTGCGCAAGCTTCCTGCGCAAGCTTTCTGCGTATGGTGTCCCCGCTCACTTTTGTAGTTGGGTAGCTGATTTCCTGACTGAATGGTCGAGCAGATTAGTTTTCCTGTTGTACATCAGTGACCTCTTGAGACAGGAATTTTTGGGTATGCAGACGACAGTACTGTCTTAGAAAGATTTCTGTCTACCTCCAAAACCAGCGGTAACGACGTGATGAACGCATCAGAGGTGAAGCCACTCTTTCATGTAGGGTAACAGCAAACCTCGTTCATTTCAACGCCTCCAATACGCATGCGTGTCTTTTCACGACAAAAAGGAGACCCTTCAACCTTCCTATTTTACGGGGTACATCTGTACCTGTTACTGTCAGCCTTGAGCTTCTCGGCATGGAATTGTTTGCTGCACGTGCTCGTACCACCAACTCCCTTATTCCATCGGACATCCAGACGCACTGCTGGCTACCACCACCCTTTCTTTGTTGCTATTCCTACCTGTCGCACCAAGCGCTTCTCAACATCCTTTATAATGCACACAGCAAAGGAATTGAACCCCCTCCCTGCGTCTGTAATTCCGAGTACTTATAACCCGACCAAACCGACCAGCCGGGTTAGCTCGTTCCATCGTGGATCCTATCTTGGTCCCCAGGCTTGATTGGGATCAAGAGCGAACTCATGGGGACGCTCATGAGTGAAGAGAATAGCGGGGAAAAATTACACCAATAGAATTATTTCATTTCCCTAGCCTCGTGCGAATTAGCGAGTCTCTAATTATTTACCAGAGTCTTAATTTGGGTTGCCTTAATTCGTAACCTACTCACGTAGCATGATGAATTCGAGAATTTTCTCGTGTCTACTACAAAAACTACTGCTAATCGCTCAGCTGTTTGCAGAAGACAAACACAGCATCGCTTTTATCGTGTGTATAAAGTAGTGGTATAAACTAATTATGCATTCAAGCAAAATTCTTAAGCTGACTGTTAAACTAACTCGACTTTGATGTCAATACTATAATGACTTCAATTAATATTGAACCATGGAGTCTCTCCCTCGCTGTTTTACAGTGAGTAACAAAATTCTACTATCTGGTTTCTGATCCGTAGCTATCGGAGATCGATCGCACACGCTATACAAACTTATTAGCACATATTAATGAAGCTTGACTGATTCCGATTGCTAGTCCCGTTTGACCCGGGAATCGAGTCTCTTGCTTTTAAAATTCGGCTCACGTTTAGATTGAACTATCGGAAGACAGGTTCAAAATTAATGAAAAAGCTTGGTAAAAAAATAATGGCTTGTTAAATTTTGTACAAATGTTTGACTGACTAGCTAAAATTGATAAATATTCTGTATATGATGTGTGCCTGCTGCTTTGTATGTATCAAAAACATAAATTTTATTGTGTTACAGACTTTTTTGCCTCTAAATTTAAAGCACAAAAATTATTCAAGTAATATTGTTGTTAATGTCTCCTTGCCATATTGTATTATAATATCATTGGTGCTAACATACTGTGTAATTATATTACACCAAAACTTGATACAATTTTATTACGTTTATTGCGTAACTCTAGGCCACTTAAAACCCTTTCTACCCTTAACGTAACTAATGTAAGAGTGTAATTAATTACAGACTTATTTTCTAATCCCTTCAATTATAAGCGCGCACTCTGTGTTAAAAATAGTTTAATTCGTTCATGTACAGATAAAAATATATTTGCACATTATCAACGTACCCAAATACCCATTGCGAAAATCACTGCACAAGCTTTGAGTTCATTGAATGAATACCACTTAACATACGAATATATAACACAGTATCTAGCAGCCACATGCTACAATAGAACAACATCATCGACAATTACTGTTAATAATTAATTGATCCCTAACACACGACCGGCTCAAAGAGCCTATTAATCATGAATAACAGGAGTTTCAAATCCAATTAAATGAGCATTAATGGTACCTACACACTTGTAACTGTACAATTTGTTGTACAGTTACAAGTGTGTTTCATTAAGTTCTGTATATATAAGTTACTTGTGATATGGGAGCCTCGTCGTCTTGGGGCGGATTTTATACCATCTGACTGGTATTTATACTGTGTAATTAAATGTCTTTCATTCTTACGCAAACATCGACGTTTCGGAAAAAATGCTTGAGGTGAGGTAAAGGTTCGACCTTTTAATGTAACGAGTAACTGCCAATAGTACTAACAGAAACACGCCTGATCAGAATTAAAAATCTTCAGACGTGTTACGATAGCAAAACGTTTATGGTTAGGTTCAACATTCAAGAACTAAATGATGACACTTCCGCGCACACTACATATTTGAATAAAACACCTTTTTTTACGGATTTTTTGCATAATTTATTTTATATTTATTCCTGACGTTTCATCCTGTGATCCCGTGACTGTCATACTGTGATCACGGCTCCTGTAAAGGAGTGGAACGTCAGGATTAAATTTAAAATAAATTATGCGCAAATCCGTAAAAAAGTGTTTTATTCAAATGTTAGGTTCAACGTTGATTTTGGTAATCGAAATAACAATCTGGCTCGAAATTATCAACCAAACCAGAATTCAAACCAAACCATTCCTGACATTATTATTTATAACACCAGTCCACTAATTTCTTCGATCGCGGTGACGGTAGCGTTTTGTTGTCGTAGCATTTCAAATACGTTTCGATTTTGATTTGTAGTGATTTTGTTTGAACAAATTGTTCCCGTAAAATAAAGAATCGCGGCGTTTGAGTCTGCACTAAATAAACTCCTAAAATGGTTAAAGCGAAGTGCCACATATAGTTATTTTGCTTGCTTTTTTTCTATTTTCGCCACCCAGTAGTAATATTTCTCTAACAAAATGTGATGAATAGTGACCGATTGAATATTAGCATTAATTTCGGCATGGATTTTCTTTTTTGTTTCGTAACACTGATTCCAATATAATAGTTATATCTTGGAATGATCGATAATGTATTATAGGAACGCGGGATAAATTACGTAGGTAATAAGAAGAAATTGTATCCGATTGTGTTTTTCTTATTGCTCGGTTTGTCTTTATATGGATAGGTTCGAGAAACGTCAAATTGACTGAAATTAAAGTTCTGGAAATTAATCTCATCGTGGTTGAGATGTCAGCTATGACCCAAACGAATCGAGTTTGATTCTCGCCGATGCATTGCGTACGTGGACACACCCGTAACGCAAGTATTTAGCACACACCACCACAAAGAGTTAGATGAAACATAAGTACTTAATGTCTTTTACGCTTTGTTAATTGGAGCGGAGCGAGCGAAGCGAGCGAAGCGAGCGTAGCTCCCATGGATCAACTTCAATGACGCAATATCTATTACACCATAACTTCCCGAGTTCTTAACCGACTTTAATATTTTTTGTGTGAAATTGAAACAACACATTCAGGACCAGATTGTGATGGAGACCGAATTTTGAAATTCACAAAAATAATCAAGTTCTGAACAAAAACGTTGGCTCTATGGGATTTCCCATTGAAAAAAGCTTGCTTTTGGAAAGTTTTCATGCTTATGGAATTTTAAAATTTACTCAACATTATTGAATATTTTTTTTATTTTTGTAGTATTACGCTCAGCTCCAATATATGGTGCTAGCGAAGCTTTATGCTTAGAGACAGCATCGCCTAGTATCCATTATATAAAAAAATATTGTTTTTATTGTTGAACATTCCAGCAGACGATGATTGATTGTTTTCATTCCTTTCATATATTTTGTGACCTATCGATCACAACTGGTTAAAAAGAGACGTGTTAAAGAGCAGACTGCTCATGACTGACATTTTGGTGACATGACTGTCACCAAAATAAGATAATCATATAATAAAAAATAAGGCATTTTTTATTGTTTGATTTGATATTAAGTTTGATTCTAATACTTTGATTAGCTTTTAATTTCATACATTGATCGTTCATTACGTTTTGTTAATTAAACTTATTTAATTTTCACTGTATTTAGCAAAGCAATACACTGTTAGTGTTAAAATAGATTGATGCAACTTTGAATCATCTTAGGAAGATACTAAAGCAACCACTTTGTTGAGATTCTAATCAATTAGTTGGTACGTCAAATAAACTTGTACCTCCCTAAGTTTATTATTCACCCCAACTTTCCGAACTAACGTGTTTTGCCATCAAGTTGGAGTGCAAGTGCACGAATAAGTTAATCGAACATGTCCCAGACTAATCCATTTGCGGAGAAGTAAGAGGTATACGGACCCCATTAACTTAATTAAAACACCGATGGTTACAGAAGAAAACTTTTCTACTATTTATATATGGTTTCACCATGTTTACATTTATAATTTCAATAATAACTTAACAAATAAAATAATGTAAATTTACCTATAACCGCATGGTTTTACCTGTCCCGCTCCTCCTAAATATAAGTAGATAGCTTTTGATCGGTATATGTAGATAATGTTGACTGTTGACAAGATTATCGACATATACCGATCATATTGTTGACACATTGATTGTGAACATATTTTACCCTTGACTGTAAATGTTTTTTGATTGTTCAATTTCAACATATACTGTTTTGATTAATAAGAATTAAAAAAAAATACTTTTGATTATTATAGCCTAACAGCCACTTATACTTTGTCCAATGTAGGATGATACTTTTGACAGGTGTCACTTCTTTATTGTTACGTACTAAAGTTGCCTTTGTTTCCTTATGTTTGGCTTGACATTGCAATAGCAACTTTATACCCTCTATATAGGTTTCAACTGTCAAAAGTATCATCCTACATTGGACAAAGTATAATAAGATTAGCAAATAAACTTTTTTAAAACATCATTTAATCCCTTTCAATTCCAAGTAAGGTGCGTTGGGGTAAGACCGGAAAGGGGGTAAGACCGTATGAATTAAAATACTCCCAAATGCGATCGAATTTTTTAATGTAGGCAACATTGTGGGCGACGCCATTCTGTTTTGGACCGACCATCAGTTCTCGTCTGTCGCTCCGACGAACCGAACATATGTTATGGCGGTTTTAAAAAAATAATGTAAATTTCGTAGTTTTTTCTTTTATCCGATCTTTCCCTTGCACTTTTATTTCAATATTGTTTCGTAAATATATCTAGTTTTACAGATATTTCGTCTTAATACTTGTTTTTGAGTAGCAATAATTATATTGATCTAATTGATATAATCTTAGGATGTCTATTAGCTGATATCCGGTGTTACCCCTCACGGGGAAAGATCGAACAAAAATCATCCGGTCTTCCCCAGCATAAATCTAAGCAGTAGTTGTCAAACTTTAATGTAAAGATTTTTTTTATACCTAAAATAAACAACTAAAATAAACAACTTTTTCAACCAGATTGATTCTTATTACTGGCTTTATTTTGCCGTCTTAAGAAAAGTAGTCGAAACAGTTCTTTTTCTTTTTGTATGTTACAGGAGTACAGTGATTATTAAATTACTATTATCGTTAAACAAAAGTCATCATATTTAATGGTTTTCTGTTATCTATATTTTTAGTTTTAAAACTCTTCTGTGACAGAAACTTTACCAAGTTTATAATATAAATAATATGTAAAAACAATTGATATCCTATTAGTAAAATAAATCTGTAATAGTTATTTAAAAACCCATTTATTGAGCAACTTTTTTAATTTTAATCATGCTAATTTTTTTTTTATTACACATTGTTTGAGAATCACGGAATGATTCACAAAATGTAAAAAAATATAATATGGGGTAAGATCGGATGCGAATAGGTGAAAAAATAAATAAATGTTAGAACACTATTATTAAAAGATATTATGAACTAATTTTTTCATATATTGTAGAGTGTTAAAGATCGTTTACAATATTTTTATGCGCATTATTCTTAAAAGAATATGAATGGGTTTCAAGGGGCGTCCGAACTTACCCCCCCAAGGATTTTTAATTACAATGGCCATTAAAAAGTAAGTCTTATTTTTGCATGCATATAACACAGAAACTGTTGAACTCACAAGAACAAGTGATATGTAAAGCTAAGTAACGTTTAATAAATGAACACCTACACCACATTTAAATGATTTATATACAACTAATGTCGAAAAATTGTTTTTTTTTCGAGCACTAGTAAATTTTTTGCGAATTTCGTCCGCTCTTACCCCAACACACCTTAATTGATAGAAATGCAACGACGTAACAAATTTGTTCAACACTAATTAAATTAAGGATCTGTCAGTGAAGATCGCTCTAAGTAATCTAGTAAAGTAGTAATCTCTCAATGTTATCCTTATTTTACCGCAAAGTAGTAAATCTCTCAGCTTTTAGAAAATGTGTTTCCTATTACCGAGCTCTTTCGTTTAAAATTTTAAACAAGTTTATTTTGTATAAAACCCTACTGTAGCTCTGAAAATGTGGAGAAATTTCGTTTACTGTGGAGAAATAATGAAGTCAAATATACCAAATTGTTTGAACATTTGTAATATTGAGTATTGATAGAAAACAATAGTATTTATATGGAAAAGCACATTAGTTTAATGAACTTTTTGTTTTTTTACTGCAGCAAATGATTCTAATGTCGATAAATATTACAAAAAATAGCCGAACAAATTGAGTTATAATATGGAGTATATACTCGTATGGACAATGCAAGTTCAGCTATTTTATAGTTAATCGTTTGGACTTATCTTATCTTTTTACGGATTGTCCAGACAAATTTCCACTGTAACTTTGTCTAAAAATCTTATTCGGATTGTTAAAAACATTAAAAAGACTATAAATTTATTTTTAAATATTTTCTTACTAACGAATATCGTTTAGTATTGTGCTAAACGAGTATTTAATTATTTATTTCACTGTTATTAAGGCTCCGATATACCTGTGTAATACTGATGTTAACGAACATGAAATTTTGAAACACCATATCAAACAGCGTTTTATTCTTGTGCTTATAGATCATGCTCCTTGTCCATTTATTTGTGAACACACACTTAATGCTTTCTATAGGCTTTCTGTACGGATATTGCAGACAATCAAGAATTGGGTCATTCGATCGGTGGGCTAATCAAACTTCGAGGAAGACGTCCATTGAGCGGTCCTTGTTAGCAGTCCACGACTGACTGGATGCTAAATTGCTTTGTCGGCCCCGTTATGTGTGACTTCGCCATTTTAGCCTTGATGGATGTTAGCATTCGTGGCGTATACAATCAGCATCCTAGAATATATATGAATCTTATATTTATATTGGCAATGGATGGATATAAATCCTTATACCGTACCACACTTTTACATATAATATTATGTTGTTTTTATGCACTTCCATTATAAGCGTGTGAAATAAGATATAGTGACAAAGATAGAAAAAGGGATGCTTAGATAGTTTGGACGTGTGGAAGCGATGCACGAAAGAAGATTAACAAGACAAATATATGAGGTAAATGTGAATGGGCATGTCGGTAAAGGCAGATCAAGGCGAACTTTCAGGGACCAAATAGAAGATGTCCTGAAAAAAATCATGTCAAAAGTATCATTAACCGACGAGCTTGTTTGAAAAGGTTGATGAGAGTAGAAGAAGCGAGACGTTTATGTCAGAGTCGTGGTAAGTGGAAATATGTGATTTCTGCCTACCACTGCAGAAAGGCGTGAATGTCTGTATGTATGTTTTTGAAGTGAAAACTTCTTTAGCGGCGCTGTGTACTTTTTTTGGAATGGGTAAAAATTTCTAAACTCGCGTCAGGACACGTGACCTGATCGAAAATTCGTAAGACGGCGCAGGGCGCTTGCGCGAGTGTGCTTGTTGTCATGTTTGTGTACGATAGCGCAATAAATGAAAATTGCATTTTACCACATAAATGATAGTACTTTTATAATTATAATTAAATCAATTCGTGCGAAATTATTCCCTCACCATTCCAAAATATCAAAAATGCACAATCATTAATGTTCATGTTTTCACTTCTGCCTGCACTCCCGGAGTGCAACCCGTTTTTTTTTTATTCAGAATGGGTTCGCTCTTGATCCTAATCAAGCCCGGAGGCAATGACAGAATCCACGATGGAACGAACTAACCCAGAAGGTGCCTATTCACCCTGGCTTTAAAAACAAACGGGTTATAAGTACTCGGAAATACAGACGCAGGGAAGGAGTTCCACTCCTTTGCTGTGCGCATTATAAAATAAGTCGAGAAGCGCTTAGTGCGACAGGCAGGAATATGTCTATGTCTATTATAAGCTCATTTCAATACTTTATTTAAGAAGCTCGATGTCGCAGCGACAGGTGCGTTCGGCCTAAGATTGCCGAAGTTTTTTTTCTTTCTATTTGTGGCAAAAAACAGTCAAATATTATAACGTAGCTCTGATCAAACGTAATAATATCTAAAGACATTCAGCGCCAGCAACTATATAACTTAGTTCACAAGAATAAGATGCGAAAGTCACGCTTACAAATTAACGAATAAACTACTCTTAGAAAAAAGCTAAATCTCTACATGCAGTCCGGTCGTAAGACCGAAAAAATATTATCTCGAGCTCCTACGTTTATCAGAAGACACGTTAAACCGTTTCATCATTTCATTTGAAATCGTTAGCACCCACGAATCCGTATTGGGCCCACGTGCTGATTCCATAGATTTGCTCTAGCAGTGGGGCATTGATAGCACAACTCGTACCAAACTAAGCACAACTTGTGTATCGACACCTCATAAAGATAATATTTTCATCGTAATAATTATATAATTTATTACAAGCATTATAAAACCATTACAAAAAACAAGTCACAAAAAGAGACCACAATCAGGCGGCTTTATTATTTAATAGCAATGTTTTCCGGGCAACCTTGGGTGAAAAGTAAAATTTAATAAGGATAAAAGTTGGAGTTGGATTTTTTAATGCATGCAATTAATGAATCAACAGATTAGAAACAAATATAATAGGTTATATTATACAAATATATAGATAAAGAAATCCTTTGTTAATAATTAGAAGTACAAGAAAGAAAATAATTTGTAAAGTGGTCGCAAGAGGATCTTAGAATCTGACCGAGTCATAAGACTCGATCAGATTCTAAGCTTTTATGCGAATATTCGTTACATCACAAGTCCCGACACTCTTCTGGTTTCTTCTTCTACACCTATTTTTATTTCCATTTGTGAACATAACGCACCCAGTAAAACTTTATAGTTTTACTGGGTGCGTTCTATTCACATTCTATTCAAACTTTATAGTTTTACTGGGTGCGTTCTGTTCTCAAATGGAAATAAAAATAGGTGTAGAAGAAGAAACCAGAAGAGTGTCGGGCTCGGGACATTTGTAAGGTTAGGTTAGAAGAGGACCGCAAATTACACTGTGAGGAAGTAGAGGTGCGTAAGGTGAAACAAATTTGATAAAGTGAGATAATATAGAGTACAAGAACAGGTAAGACTATTCCAGCGAAATGGGAGCCAGTTTAGTTTAGAGCGGAAATTTGAGACATGGTCAATTTTAGGAAAATCAAATATGAATTTTTTGGAGACTTTCTACAGACGCTATCAAAAAATTGCTATGTCAAGGCAGTGTAACGTAATCGATAACAGATTGTACAAAAATATAGTTTTTACTGGTTGGCAGAAAATTATATGTATATATAGTGTTATAAATATATAAAAAAAATCATGACTCAAGAAGAAATAATAGAAAAAGGACCAGACATTTATACATAGCACTTTATATTAAGAAGATCGAAAATAATCAAAGTCCTAATTTCTTAAAAGTAAGTCGAAGTGAAGACATGAAATCCCTTTAAAGGTACTTTTACGGATTTATTTACTTCTACCCTTAAAGTAAGTACTTAATTACCTTTGGCGTATACACAAGCATCAACTCAGTCTTTCATTCATTTATTCATTCATTTATTCATTCATTTATTCACTAATTTGCAAGCAAACACGGTACAAAGGTTGTTTACAATTATGCAATTTTCACGTGTTGCACCAGATACTGGCACGCAAATGTTAAAATTTAAAGGAAGCTATATAATGTCAAATAATTCGGCATGCAGTAAAAACTGGTAATATAATAATGAATAATCAGTGTCATAATTAAATTCTAATAAAAATATCACAACAATTACAAAATTTTCACAATTTAATACTAATCATAATTTTTGAAATGTCACAATTAAATAAAATTAATAATAGGGGTTAAAGTATGAAATTGCCGTTTTATTGCAATAGGTTCTTTGAATTGACATAGAATCTTCATGGTTTGAGGTTTTCGAATGAAACTTTTTTTAAATGGTTTCTATGATGTTCTTTTTTTAAAAAATGTAAAACATTTGAATATCGACTTTCAATTGTTTTTGTTATTCAATTTAGACAAGAAAGATGGATACTGCGAAAATTCGAGTTATTTTTGAATACGAGTTCCGACGCGGAACTAACGCGGCAGAAACAGCCCGCAATATCAATGCTGCGTTTGGAGAGGGGTCTACTAATGAACGCACCGTGCGATTTTGGTTTAAACGCTTTCGTGATGGAAATTTCGACTTAAAGAACGAGCCACGAGGAAGACCGCCCACACAGGTAAATAACGATGAATTAAGAGAGATAGTGGAAGCCGATCCTAGTCAAAGTACCCAGGAATTAGCGGCATGGTTTAACGTTACCTTACCCACAATATTGACTCACTTGCGTCAAATCAATAAAATAAAAAAATACGAAAAATGGGTGCCTCATGATTTGACTGATCTGCAGAAAGAAACGCGTGTTGAAACTTGTGTTGCCTTGTTGAACCGGTACAGAAATGAAGGAATATTGGATCGAATTGTAACATGTGATGAAAAGTGGATTCTTTATGATAACCGGAAAAGAAAAATGCAATGGCTGACCCCAGGTCAAATGCCACAACAGTGTCCTAAAGCAAAACTTACCAATAAAAAGGTAATGGTAACTGTTTGGTGGTCTCAGCATGGTGTTATTCACTATAGTTTTCTCCGATCTGGTCAAGCAATAACGGCAGATGTCTATTGTGCCGAACTCCGAACCATGTTGACAAAACTAGCAGTAAAACAGCCCCGACTCATGAATCGATCTTCACCATTATTGCTCCACGACAACGCGAGACCTCACACAGCACGAGAAACCATTTTGACCCTTCAGGAACTGCAGTTAGAAACCATTCGTCATCCTCCGTATTCACCAGACCTTGCTCCAACGGACTACCATTTTTTTCGTGATTTGGACAATTATCTACGTGACAAGAAGTTTTCTTCCCAGGAGGCAGTACAAAATGCTTTCACACAGTTTGTGCAGTCTAGATCGTCGGAATTCTATCGCAAAGGCATTAATGACCTTCCCATTAGATGGCAGCAATGTATAGATAATAATGGCAACTATTTTGATTAAATAAATTTGTTAAAAATTTAAAAAATAAACAATATAGATTTTCAGTACAAATCGGCAATTTCATACTTTAACCCCTAATAATAATAAGTAATAACAAAAATACTAGGAGCACAATAAAATAAAATAAAATCATTTTTTTCTCATATTTAGAAATTCATTGATATTATATATACACAAATCACACAATAAGTCGAACAATCTATTTTTAAATTTATTTAGTGGTAGGTCTACGATACTCAATGGTAAAGCATTGTATAAGTTTATGGCCATATTGTAGGAGTTTCTAGCAAAGTATTTTGTTTTATGTGAGGGACCAACCAGACGATTTGGATATCTTTTTGAAAAAGTAGATACCTCATGTTTCTTAGTAAAAAGATCAAAATTTTCCTTAACGAATAGGCATATTTCAAAAATGTACATAGCAGGAAGCGTTAAAAGCCTTAGTTGCCGAAAAAGAGGTCTACACGAATTAAAAGGGCCAACTTTACATATGGCTCTGATGCACTTTTTTTGCACCAAGAAAACACGATTTATCTCCACACAGTTTCCCCAAATGACGAGGCCGTATCGTAAGATAGAGCAAACATAGGCATGGTATGCCATTAGAGAAGTCTTTGGATCAGTTAGGTGTGCCAATCGGTGTAGAGCAAATACAAATCGATTAACTTTCGCGCACACTGAATCGATGTGTTCTTTCCATGACAATTTAGAATCAAGTACTATGCCGAGAAAATTACTCGACGTACATTCCGCTACTTGATTACCCTCAAAATTAATCGATAGTGATAGAGGTTTAGTATTGGTATTATAAAATTGTAATATTTTGGTTTTATTAACATTAATATTCAGGTTATTTCGCTTAAGCCAATCAATAATATTGGCTATATTAAATGTTTCTTATCCTCTTGTTTTTATTGATTCATTTAAACATGTGTTAAAATTATTTTCTGTTTTTTAATGGTTCCATAGGTTCTCAATTTGCGAAGAATTCTAGGCAAATTCACTTTTTTACTTTATCTCAGCCAGAGACACGTCACTGTATTTAACAATTCAAGAGAAACATTTTTTTTTAATTTTTCCGAAAAAGACAAAAGCAATAAATTATTATTATACCTAAAGATTCTCAAACATGATATTATAAAATTAACTAGAATAAAAATAAAAAACAAGAAAGTGACCCCTACTCTATTTTTACAACTTATTAAATGAATCAATAAAAATATTATAATTATAATTGCTTCTATCTGCGTAAGAATCCGTTATAAATCTGTAAGTGAAAGAGTTTGCCGAGTTTGTACACCTAATGATATTTACCGAATAAATGAATAAATCACAAGGTCTAATGCACCTTTCTTATTGCTCCAATAACGTAATAGCACATACGTTGTACTAAGAAAAAACGTGCGGCCGCTATTCGTGCAAATATTTATTCGACAAAAACGACTACAACAATAAATCAATCATTTCATCTTCAATTACATTTCGTGTCCTGACTTGAACGCTTATACATATTTAAAATATTGATGTACCTACACAGGTCCACAAAAAGTAAGTAAACAATCTCTTAGCAGACACTTTTTTAATGTCTGTATCCTTCTATTTGTTTTTTTATCCAATTTAATTACCTTTATGCATAAAGCAACGAACGGATATTGAACTGATGATAAAATCGATGATAATTAATGACTGACAAGTTCGAAATGTAAAACTAAAAATTATCTCAGAATCCTAGTAAGTGCAGTTAGAAGATTACCTTTTCTTACGCATCGTTTTTATTTCAAAGTCATTGAAGTCTATATAAAAATATTGAGGATAGTTAAAAGATATACTGTATTTTATTATTCATGTTAATTCATTTAAAGGCTAGCTCCAAGTGGCTACATACAAAAAGCGATCATAGACAGTTTATTTATAAAATTAATCAAGTTACTTAAATACAAATTTGAGTTTCAGAGTTTTAACATTTCCCTCGCCTATGTAAATCCAAATAAATTTATTCATTTATAGATGTATTCTTTCTAAGGTATAAGCCTACAAACATACAAACATACATAAGCATAAAAACTGAAACTGCAAATCTGTTCTTTTCCACAAATCTTATCATATAACATCTACGCAAAATAAATAAAATCATCTTATAACATATTATATTTTCAGATTATTGATAAACTTTATTGTCGGATTCTCCTGTTGTAATCTTACGGTTATGATTCAGTCAATTCAGTTTTATGTCATAGTATTATATTTAGACTTGCAATTTTTTTTGTAAAGGTAGGAATCGAAGTACAAAAAGCTCTTTATTTTATTACCATTAACTTCAATCAATATATTATTATTATAATATATTAATATGTCGTAACTGAATAATTACGAAACTTATTACGAACCAAAATAAGACTATTTTTATGCAATCCAACGATCGCTGACCACAAGAAGGCAATGATCGCTCTATGTTACCCAGCAGGTCACGTCCTGTGTTATAGCATAAAACTTAACTCCTAATAAGACGCTGTACTCCAAACACGCGCGGTAGCGGAACTTAAGCTTTGCTTATGTTTGAAATGCATCGGCAAGGGCTTTAAAAACACCCGAGATCAGGAGTTACACTTACTCTCCAGCGATACTTAGTATTTAGTACAAGGATATTAAAAACGTAATTCCTAATAGTTACTTTATCTTATTCATTTACTTCTAAGCTTAAGACAGTTCCTAATTATTGAACGGCTTCCTTTTATCTAGTTCTTGCCGGAGTCTTTAGAAATCGTCACTTTCATTATTAGATTTTATTCTAGACATATAAGTATGTACTGCAGTTGCAAAGACGAAATGAAATAAGAAATTCAACAGTCTGTCAAGTAGCACAGTTATTATAATAGGGGTTAAAGTATGAAATTGCCGTTTTATTGCAATAGGTTCTTTGAATTGACATAGAATCTTCATGGTTTGAGGTTTTCGAATGAAACTTTTTTTAAATGGTTTCTATGATGTTCTTTTTTTAAAAAATGTAAAACATTTGAATATCGACTTTCAATTGTTTTTGTTATTCAATTTAGACAAGAAAGATGGATACTGCGAAAATTCGAGTTATTTTTGAATACGAGTTCCGACGCGGAACTAACGCGGCAGAAACAGCCCGCAATATCAATGCTGCGTTTGGAGAGGGGTCTACTAATGAACGCACCGTGCGATTTTGGTTTAAACGCTTTCGTGATGGAAATTTCGACTTAAAGAACGAGCCACGAGGAAGACCGCCCACACAGGTAAATAACGATGAATTAAGAGAGATAGTGGAAGCCGATCCTAGTCAAAGTACCCAGGAATTAGCGGCATGGTTTAACGTTACCTTACCCACAATATTGACTCACTTGCGTCAAATCAATAAAATAAAAAAATACGAAAAATGGGTGCCTCATGATTTGACTGATCTGCAGAAAGAAACGCGTGTTGAAACTTGTGTTGCCTTGTTGAACCGGTACAGAAATGAAGGAATATTGGATCGAATTGTAACATGTGATGAAAAGTGGATTCTTTATGATAACCGGAAAAGAAAAATGCAATGGCTGACCCCAGGTCAAATGCCACAACAGTGTCCTAAAGCAAAACTTACCAATAAAAAGGTAATGGTAACTGTTTGGTGGTCTCAGCATGGTGTTATTCACTATAGTTTTCTCCGATCTGGTCAAGCAATAACGGCAGATGTCTATTGTGCCGAACTCCGAACCATGTTGACAAAACTAGCAGTAAAACAGCCCCGACTCATGAATCGATCTTCACCATTATTGCTCCACGACAACGCGAGACCTCACACAGCACGAGAAACCATTTTGACCCTTCAGGAACTGCAGTTAGAAACCATTCGTCATCCTCCGTATTCACCAGACCTTGCTCCAACGGACTACCATTTTTTTCGTGATTTGGACAATTATCTACGTGACAAGAAGTTTTCTTCCCAGGAGGCAGTACAAAATGCTTTCACACAGTTTGTGCAGTCTAGATCGTCGGAATTCTATCGCAAAGGCATTAATGACCTTCCCATTAGATGGCAGCAATGTATAGATAATAATGGCAACTATTTTGATTAAATAAATTTGTTAAAAATTTAAAAAATAAACAATATAGATTTTCAGTACAAATCGGCAATTTCATACTTTAACCCCTAATATATTTTTTTAATATCAAAATAAGATATTTTCGGATGCTATACAATTTTTCTTTCTATATTATCAAAATTAGGAAAAAAGTGATTTGTAGGTACTTTCAAGCAAAACAAAAAAGAAACTGCTAGTATACTTCTAAATTTTTGCGTAATCAAAACATTTGCAAAAGGGGATATAGCCGCATTTGCTTCCATATGTCTCAGTCTTAGATTTTTTCTATAATTAAGCTATGTTCAAGTTCTAGACAGTAATATAATACAAATAGTAATAGTAGTATTTTCCATATTTTACTTGTCTATTATGGATCTGATAGAATATAATACTTTGTGAAAATAAATAAAATAAAGTAATAGTGTGGCATAAATAATATTGTATTCATGTAAATTATATTTTGTCATGGCTCGCTACCGCGTTCTACATAGTAGCACCTTTTACACTCATCACGATAGCGGGTCCACTAATCTGTACTGTTGAAAGCTGAGAGGGTAATGGGTTCGCATCGCGCAGAATATGCTGAGCTTTTATGAAACGCTGTACTGTAACTGAGTTTCACACAACTGAGATGAAATGGAAATTCGGGTCATTTAAAATAACTACAACAGTCACCAAAAAGTTATTTTAGTAAATTTGAATTGAATAAAATTAGTCCTAACCTAGCCTCTTTAGATTTTATAGGCCTCAGTCAATACAAAAGAGTCTTCAAAGGACAGAGGTTATAATTAAATATTAATTCTAATAGTAGCCGCAAAAAGAATGCGATTCCAAAATTAAAACCACTTCTGCAAATTGGTCAGTGCATCCGTTGCCTAAAATATGTTATCTGGAACTTCTCTATGCACTTTCAACCGTTATAACCTTCTACGTTAATATTTAATACTATAATAATAAAAATATTTCTTATATTCAGCCTGGCCCTGCCTAGTGATGAAGTGGGCTCTTTTTGTAAATAATAAATGTGAGATGGTTATCCAAGTTTCTTTCACCAGTGTTTCTCAGAAGGGTCTCCCAATTTTCGAAGTGGTGGTAGGCGTTTTCAGTGACCTAGAGATAATAAAATGACTAAATATAATGCAAAATAAAACAAAAAAGTAAATAACCTGAAATATGTTTCCATAATTCACTATTGCGCAAACAAAACTATCTACAAGCAAGAACGAACACCTGCTTTCATAATAAAATAACTATTCCAAAATTTCATTTTCACATAGACTATAAACACGTCAATAGAGGGAAAGTTGGAGCAGGCAGTATTATATTGTAAATTCTGAATTTAGTTGAGTAGAGTTCCGAGTGGGAAGCAAGTTTACTTTGCTCCAACCAGAGAGAGGTTTTATATTTGAATCACTCGTGGAAATTAATAAATATGAGTTACAAATAATTACACACACATAGCTACTATAATAATATTTATAATATTTGTTACTAACACACTAATTAGCCTAGCCCAAAGTAAGCACCGTAAGCCTTGTGTTATGGATACCAGTACCCTAGTCTACACTACGGATAGAGACACAAATATGATACATAAATATGTAATATTTATTGAAATATATGTAAATATCCATGACTCAGGTACAAATGCTCGTATTCATCACATAAACATCTACCCCTTCCGGGATTCGAACCTAGTACCGTCGGTGGGAAAGGCATCTGCCGTTGCACCAAACGATCATCAATAGTATTAAATAGGAATTTGTAAAAGTAAAATATTTTTAAATTAAAACTTATATTTTTTTAACAAATAAAGCCAAAATCTGTAGTCTCGTATTAGGTTAAAGAAATCAGATTCTGGAAACGCTAGAACATCAGTTTTGGTCATCAAGTAATAGTAACAATCATTATAATGACAGATATAGATAAAAAATATGCTTCATGATCATATTTCGTCTGCACTGCACTGTGGAAGTTCCTAAAATACATTACAGTATACATACAACTGCCAACTTACATCTATTTAATTGCGATCCTCTATCTGTAGGTTAAAGATCTTCTTTTTGGTCATTTGATTTTTAATTGATCTTTAATCACTCGTCTCTCTGAAAACGCTCGCAGGCTGGCGAATGATTAAAAATCAAGCGTCTTGATACGGCACGGGACTTGTTCCTTTGAGGTTGTCGAGAGCCTTAATGAGATACAGTATAGAAATTTGGAAATTGCTACATAACTTTGTGAATAATTTAAAAATATTATTATAGAACTTTCTATTTTTCTGTTAAGTATTATTCTTTTACATACGAATTATTATCATTAAAGGGAAAACGCCTCATACACCAAGCTGTTATTAAGGTGTGCTTTAACAATCGTAGACAGCTTAACCTTAATACCAAAGCACGAAGGAACGCGAAACTGAAGAAGAGCGGGTCGGTTTTCATGATGGCCAGCCAGAAACTACAGCTCAAACGCGCAAACCACTGTCTCAACGAGTTTTAGCTGTATTCTACCAACCGCATTTTTTATTAGGGTTCCGTACCAAAGGGTAAAATGGGACCCTATTACTAAAACTTCGCTGTCTGTCCATCCGTCTGTCTGTCACCAGGCTGTATCTCAAGAACCGCGATAGCTAGACAGTTGAATTATTCACCAATTATGTATTTCTGTTGCCGCTATAACAACAAATACTAAAAACAAAATAAAATAAATATTTATCAATCAAGATATCAATAATGGCAACAGGTAGGTACTTGAAATATTCACAAAATACTCGTTGTAATTTTACTTTAAAAATAAATAATATGAAATTTTTGTACCTACTGTTGTTTACCTAACCAATGGTACGGAATCCTTCGTGCGCGAGTCCGACTCGCACTTTGCCGGTTTTTATTTTGACAACCTACCTAGTTCAGTGGCTTGTATACCGGTTTTCATGGTGACGCCACTCCAAGGTCGATCCCCAGCCGGACCAATGCATATCATGTTGTCTAAACATTCATAAAAATGTGTTTGTTTAAATAATTGATACTAATACAGACTAGCTCTACACAAAACCAAAACCAGTCATCACATATAAAACAATGTCTTAATATACACGACTATCAATTTACTTATACTTGTTAGGAGTTCCCAACAAAATGGTTCAATATTATTCACATTAAATTGCATGAGTTATGTCACTAATTAATAACTACAATGCTACGAAGCGCGCGAGCTCGTAGATATTGTCTACGTCGTAGCATACTAAAGTTTACCGTTATTTCTTTATCAAGCCGAATGAAATTAGTTTTCATACAACGTGCCGAATTCGGAAAACAATATTTTGTAAACAAACATGCCATTTTCAATATGAGCAAACTGATTTCATTCTCGGAAACTTGCAGATTATGTACGTACGAGGCATAAATTCATAGAATACAGCAAACTGAAACACGAATTGGAACATTAAATTTATATGATTAATCGTTGTAAGTAAATTGTGGTTGTTTCTCCTTAATAATGTTTTATATAGTTTTTAAAAGCCTAGTTTAAACGCGTATTCGTTAAAAAGTAATGAGCAAGATTAATTTCTGAAGAAACTGTATTGATTCTATGTTTATGAATGCACGCAGATTGCAGTCGATATTTTAACGTTAACATACCATAGATAAGATAATTTAGATTTCATATTAATAAACCTAAAAACTGTAAACTGCTAATTTAATTTTGTTTATATACTAATTAAACTTAAATAAAGTGAAAGAAAATTATTTAACCAACGAAAATATTTGAAGTTTTATTACTAAATTAATCAAATAATAATAATAAATAATTTATAGTTATTTTCGACCTGCAAATTGACTAAAACTTGAGAGTCTAGTGTAAACTGAAGGAACTCTTATCAATATAACGTATTTCAACAACAAATTGGAAAGGTTGTTATTTTTAAACACAGCATAGCTAGTTATTGACCATACAGCCTCCCTCCCTCCTCGTATGGACATATTAGTGAAGCATTTTTCGTTGAACACAAATAAAAAATGCAATAAAGATTGGAATAAATATCTGATCAGGTTTGAATTTCATTAGGTAGGATTAGCTTAGAAGAATACGTTACGTTTCTTGTGGTATAAAAATTATACGTTTCAGAATTCGCGACTTCACCGAACTTCACTTTGCCAAACTATTAAGAGCTCGTCCGGAAGCGGACTTCTCTTATCCTTACACTTATAATTTTGTACAATTTCACCGTTAGTAACGCAAGATTGGCAAAAGTATTATTTAAAATTATTTTCAACTCTCCTTCTCCCTTAAATTCAGCTTCTTTTCAAATCACCGATAAATTGCGAAATACTTTGTCAACATTATAACGAGAGTTAACATAATATTTACAGGTACAAAAGAAAAAATAATTGACTGCATTCCATTTTCCTGTCTCATCACTGAAGCTTACAGCCAGAAATAGATAACGCGCCGCTCTAAAGCAAAGTAACAAATGACAAAAGCACGATGTTTAAATTTAAATGACGCTTTTGCCACTTCAAAAGGATTAGGTGGTACACAAACCCAACAAGGGCTACCACGTCTAAGTGTTTGGCCTGGATTTGTAGCACCGTTCGTTATTCTAATGCAGTGTTGCAGGGATACTTGCAGTATGCACTTAAACTTAAATATTTTATAAAGTGAAGGATTTTTTAAAGATTAAATTTTTTTTGTCGTTTATTTTGATAACTATAAATAACATAAAACATCGCAAATTATCATACAGAAATCATACTAAAGTTTTTAGGTTGTCACATTTTATTAGGGCGGTGTTCTTCTGTGGAAGTTGAAAAGATTAATATATAATACTGGTTGTGATAACAATAACAACAATAACTTTAATTAGAGTATGTCTAATTCTGGAAAGATGTTTATTATACAGAATATAGCTGTCGCGACTTGTTCATAGGTTATTAATTACCGAGTGTCATGTTGGTAAACTCATAATTGACACATGCAAAAGTCCATTACTGTCATTCAGGACTTTAAACTCGCATCTGGTAACCCTACATATGCCAGGATATTATAAGCAGCGGGGTGATAACACTGCTGCTGTTACAAGGTGGGGCATTTTAATAATAAATGTGCACTTTGACTTTGCAACTCTCGCTGTGTAAACTTTGAGTTGAATTTCCAACCAGCTTACGTGTGTCGCAATCCCACCTCTCATTTTAGGATGTTAAAATTCTGGTCGTATTCTGTAGTCTGCAATTTTAAACAACAATGTAGTTCATACACATTCAATGTAACCGATTAATGTTATTGAGCATGTAGGTACTGTATTAAATATAGAAACAACCCTAATTATATTGTGCCAATGCTTTGTGTGTTTGTGTTTGTTACCATACAGTAGTCAGTAAAGCCTAAGAATAACATTCAAGAAGGCTAAGAACGGTTAGCTATATGTGTAGTCGTAGAACCGAAACGTTAGCGCGATTCATTTCGATACAGCGACATCTATTATAATAACTGAGAAACTATAACGCGTGGCCGGGTCAACTAGTATCATATAAAGATGATACGTACGACTTTTAATTAGCTTGAATTTAGGAAGATTTAACTGAACAACGAAGTGTCGTAAAGGAACACGGTAGAGTGTTCGCGAAAAGTTACGTGATATTTTGTTCGTTCCAATTCGCTGGAACTTGAATACTGAAATCTTTGGCACGTCATTCACGTTATTCGCCGTCGTTATATCAATAAAATTATAACAACTTTTTAATTGCAATAAAATCAAATGTTTTTCATTCTTAAAAGCAATCGTCAGGAAAATACGATAAATTGGTAACGAACTTGTCTGTAGACCCGAAAACTGCTGAGATTTATAAAACCCCTGAGCCTGCTTAATTAAATTTCAAAATTAATTACCTCTTACTCTAAAGATTAATGAACGTTTTAAGTGACGGAACGAAATTAATTTTGTAGAACTTAATTAGTATTCTATCATATTTATTGTAATAAATAGTTAATCTGCCATTGCCGTTAAATAAATGACAAAATAAGTAAATGGACAACTCGAAAAAACAAAACACAGTATCGTTAAATCAGAGTTAATGACATAGCTACATTATTAATATATATAACTCCAATCTTCAAACAAATGTAAATCTACATCGAAATTGTGCCATTAAATACGAAACTTTTTTCGCCATATGTACATTTGATAAATTGAACGTTTATATAAGACCATTGGATCATCCCTTTAATTTTAAATGACTTTCTGTTTTGAAGTTCTGTTCATCGAGATGGTAAACGTTTGAAGTTAAGTTATTCGTTTTAGCATACTGTCCAAAAGCGGTGCATCGATGTGATAAATATAATGTTAAAAATAACGACAACTCAATTTTGGAAGTCGAAATTCAGTAATACACTCTCCCAGACTAGGCCCGCCTAATTGACACGTATTTCGTGACGGCAGCGTGGCGGCAGCGGTGAATTAAGTATTTGCAATTTCAGGTATTCAGAATCGGGAAACCGTAAATTCAAAGAATTAACTCCGAATAAAAATTGCTATTAACATATAAACAGATAATATAATATTTCACACCAATTAACTAAGTCAAAAGTATGCACCGTGAGGCTTATGTTATAGATACTGGAGTAACGATGAGATATATGTGATTCCAAAAATGAGTGATATTCATTGCAATATATATGTTACGGTGAATTAATAATTATTAATAATAAACAAGATTAAAAGTAAACCTTGCGTATTTTTTTTATTTAAGGAAACAAACAGCGTGTAATACATCATAAACCTAAGAACTAAAATAGTACAGGGAGACAACTCGGCTCATAGATTACCTCACAGAAACAGCAGACTTGGCAACTTAGCGATATCCAGCCGCGGAGCTATTTTTCTGGGGGACTTCGACGCACCACAAAGAGTGGCTATTCCCATACCAGAAAACTAACCATGCTGGGAGAGATTTGCCCTATCGCTAAATCTTACTCAGCTGGTGGATCAAGTGACGCTAATTTCAGATATTGCTGGCCACACACCCAATTGTGTAGACTTACTGCTGACAACTGATCCACATAAACATTCGGTATCGGTTTCAGCTCTACTGGGATCGTCCGACCATTGTGTGGTGAAATTCGTATAGACTTGCTCTCCTCCGGATGAAAGCCCCTAGGGGCATGAGGCGGGTATGGCGTTACGAGTCAGCAGATTGGGACGTGATGCGTATTTTATTTGCATCTTATTCCTTGCGGCAAACTTGCTTCTCTTCGACCGACCCTTCGTGCACCGCTGATGTAATAGAGGGATAGAGTTTTTAATTCCATTCTCCGACATCCCTCTCGGTTATCAGTCTCGACCTTGGTATAATGCGGCCTCTGCTCTTGCTGAGTGCCCGAAAACAGACTGCATGCCAAGCTTGGGTGCAAACCCGCAATCGCAAGGTCCGTGCACGCAAAATCTAAGCGAAGAAGAAAGCCTATTATTCGACCGTCTAGTCATGCAAAAGTGTCATTCTAAAGGCGAGATTCGACCACATAGACCGAATAGTGAAGAAACTGTCATCCTACCCGAATGGAAGTAAACAGTTCTGGTCCCTCTCAAAGGCAGTCGAAGCGAATTGCTGCCGTCCTACGTTACCGCCGTTGCTGAAACCTGACGGGTCACTGATTCATTCTGCAGCTGAGAAAGCAAGTTTATTTACATCTCTGTTTTTAACCGTGTGCTTGTGGGAGCTATATCGAAGACCAGTCTATTACCGTTCCTTGTATTTCTGGGAAACATGACATTAAGTAATTTCTCCAGTTTCTCATATATGTAATAGATAGTTTCTTTAAATTAAAAATCAAATTTCTAATTCGTGAGAAAGTATGCAGTATTAGTGATAAACAGAACTTAAATGAATTTGTTTTTTATGCATTATAAAAAATCGTCTTAACTCTGCATGCATTTCTTTCCCTGATCTGTAAATCCTTTGCTCTAAAGGGAATTTAACCCCAACGAGAGAAGCATCCATCTTTGTTTTCTTTAAAATTAAAAGAAAACGTAATTCAAAATACAAAGTGTCACGAACTCTGTATACTATTACAAACTATTATATATTATAAACTATATACTACTATCTGACCCAGCCACGCGTTGCTGTGTTATAAATTGAAACCTATCCTATCTTTCAAGTTGGATCAAACTGCACACGGTGTACAAATTTGATTAAAATCGGTTAAGTATAGTTTAGGAGTCCATCGCGGACAAACAACGTGACACGTAATTTATATATATTAAGATTATAAAGTAAAAGATTTTTATAATATCGAATAAATATTTTTTGTTTGACTGAAAACGAAGCATTTACATTTCTAATGTTAATCACGGGTCGATACTATAATTTATATCTTCATAGATAACCATCGTACTTAATTGGCAACAGTAACAATATATCTTAATTTAATTCAGTAATAATTATATTAACAGGGTGTTAAATTAACATCGATATAAAACAAATTTCATTTCGTTACTGGAGTATATGCAAAACATTTTAGTCTAAATCCTTACTAATATTATAAATCGGAAAGTGAGTTTGTTTGTTTGTTTGTTCCGCTTTCACGCCGTAACTACTGAACTGATTGCTTTGAAATTTTGCAGACGTAAAGATAAAAGTCCGGATTAAATAATAGGGTACTTTTTATCCTGAAAAAAAAATGATATTCCCGAGGAAAAACAAAAATATTGTTTGCTTGATGGATGGATTGTAGATGGCGCTGTGTGTCGTTTAAAACAAGGTAAAATATTGCAAACGAATATAAACATGTAAATTTAGAAGCTAAATGATACGATAATGAATCCCCGAAAATGAGGAATTCCCGAGGGATGACGTACAATTTGTTTTATCGTCTAAACTGTTTTTTTTTTACATCTACTTATATGTTGCAAACGAATATGAACATGTAAATTTTGAAGCTAAATGATTCACTTAATGACTCATTCCTCGGATTCCGATTATTCCCACAGACCTCCCATTTCAATTTAAAAGACTACAATTTCCTATAGGGGTTTCATTTGCAAAGACCATTAATAAAGCACAAGGCCAAACTCTAAGAGTTGCTGGAGTACATTTGAAAAAACATTGTTTTTCGCATGGTCAGCTCTATGTAGCATGTTCCCGGGTTTCCAGTGCCCAAAATCTGCATGTTTTTGCTCCACAAGGGAAAACATATAATATAGTGTACAATTCAGTTTTGGTTTAACAACTAATTGTATCCAGCGTTACATCGCGCTTCTTAGATTTTTCCGTGGGAATGGGAAGTTTTCTTATAGTTGTGCTTTATACCGCAATATAACCGAATTCCACGCGGGCGAAGCCGCGGGCGGAAAGCTAGTGAGTATATAATTAGTAAAAAATAAAGATACATATCGACTTATGAAGCTGTACAGTAGGGCAACTCATAAAAAATAATTAATTATTTTTTAAAAATAAAAAATTAGTAACCCTGCCGAACTTAGTTCTACACTAAGGGTACACAAAGGAGTTTTTGTCAAGTAATCCTTCCAGGGCTTTCAGGCGCTAGTTAGGAGTCCTGGATTTCTGCCGGCAAAGCACCCACGGCTAAGGGCTGATAAATCAACTTTCTTCTTATAAAAGAATTAGGCGTCCTCGCAGAGGAGAATAGCAACAACTTAAGAGTTTCGTATAAAACGACTTATCATCATACATCTTCCGTAAATCACAAAATGCGCAGCAGCATTGTCCAAATATGGTCTCATAACGTGATCTCCAACCCGCCGCGAAGCAGTTTTGGCAAAATCCTCAATTTTTAGGGGTTCCGTCTAAAAGTGGACGTCTTTGGGCTGAGACAATGATGATGATGAATTAGGATAAAATTGTATGATTCAAATTTCCATATCAGATGGTTTCGCATGACAATTTACTTTTTAAACTTATGACTAAATTTTTGCGTACTTTATCTCATAGGCTACAAATTCAATTTCTCGTAATGATTAAGGTGTATAATATATATCTCTCTGTCATTTTTTAAATACTAACTGATGAAAATCGTTCGAAACACAAAATGACAAAATACAGCGCACCTGTCGTTGAGTTTGCCTTCGTTTGGTTTAACGTACGTGCACGTTAATCTTTAAAGCCGCCGGTTCAAGGCCAGATTAAAATTTTAATGTAGAAATGTGGACCCCGTAGCCCCCTCCTCCTGCCTCAAGTTTTATAACGAAGGGTGACGACCCATTTTATTGTGGATTATTCAAATTAGACTTTGAACCATTTACGATTTAACCAACTTCGCTACCTGATCTCTTGCGGGCTCTATTGCGGGTAGGTGAAAGGAAATTACAATTCGGATCTGCAAATTTTACTGGTTTAGTTTTATGTTACGTTAAATGGTTTTTCTTAATCGTAAAGGGTTTTATATGAGGTTTAATTGGTTTTAATAAAAAGAAGCAGTTCCAAAGGGTATAGCGAGGTAAGGAGCACGTAATGGCCCCCACGGCCCATGACGGAATTATCATTTGTACTGGTATTGGCACTCTAAAACAATACGAAATGTAAGGTCGTTGACCCCTGACCTTGACCTGTCTTTGAGATATTCGAGAAAGTTCGTATGCGCGCCGATTTTTTTCATAATTTTTTTCCCGAAAAACTATAAAAGCTAGAAGGATGGGACCAATTGCATATAATGAGGGATACTTTGAAAAATATTCTGTATTTTTTTCAGAGTTCTCGTGAAATGACAACTGTGTAAAATAATTAAACAAAATATAAATAATTTTTTTTAGTACTGTTCTATTATATCTACCGCGCCAAAAAAAATATATAATACTCTTTGATTTATATACTTATACCATACAAAAGCTGATCAAAATCAAAGAGGCGCTTCTTGAGTAATATCTAAAGAAAACTTGTTCGATCGTGTACAGTGGGCGCCCGCCCAGCCGCTTCGCGCGGACTAGAAAACAAACGTGTTTATTCATGTTCAATAGATTATTATAAGTGTATTCGTGTCATTACAAATACGATTTCACGCATGGTTGCTTTAGTCTTCCGTGTTAAGGAAACCACACACAAATATAAATTACCTAATAGGTCATTCGGTGAGAATAATTGCGTATGCCTGTCGCAAGTTGTATGGTGATAACCACGGACGATAACAATGTTTGTGAACTGTATTATTTGTGACACTTTCGTGCATAAAGTTCGCGGAAGAAAAAAAGTTATCACTAGTGAAGAGGACGCTAGACTATATAGTGACTCGAGTAAAAAAACAGTTTCTGTTGGTGACGTATTGTGTGGAAAGTGTCGGCTAATTATTTACAATAGCAAATCAAACGTTGCATCAACTTCTGCGGCATCTACCCTGGTAGAGTGTGAAGGCGAACAGGAGTCTGGTGAACACTTAGCAGTTGGGGAAACATCTTCTAATGCTTCATTCCAACAAGAATGTGAAATGAATTTACCATGCAGTTCCGAAAGCGACCACGATGATGATGATGATGATGGCGATGATGTTTTTTCGCATGTTGCCCAAAACGACGAATTTATATATGTATATATACCACGTGTTGTATCCACCCACAAGTATTGTTGTATATGTCGATCCACAACAAACTTAATGCGAGTACCTTTTGAAGCGCGTTACGAGGCTTATACAAACATTGGGATTTTTATACCAGAGGATAACCGTTGTTGCTGCACACATATAATAGGAAAAAACTTTTATAAAGACGAGTTGGTGCACCTACGTGTAGTATCTAACACCAGTAAAATGAACTCTAAAGAAGTTGCTCATTTTTTAAAATCACTTTCAGAAAAAGCAGGGATGTCGATAAGGATATTGACAGGGCTTTGTTGGCAAAACATTATTGAATTAAGACAGCTATTGACTTCTATGCGAAACACAAGCATACGCACTGTGACTCAAGCGTTAGTTGTATTCTTGTTTAAATTAAAAACTGGAAATTCTAATTCAGTGATAGCAGGAGTGCTGGGTTTACCATACGAACAACATGTGTCGACATTTTTTAAGGAAGTATTAAGAAGTTTTAAGACTGATATTTTGCTTCATTTTGGATTAACCTCCGTTTCTCGAGAAGATTTAATAAAGAACACAAGTTTAACAGCTCGAATGTTATTGAACCTTGGAGATGATCAGCTGGTATTGATATTTGACGGCACTTATATCAGGCATCAAAAAAGTTTTGCAGAGAAAATCGTATTCTGGGCAAAAGAAAACCCATTTATGCAAACCGTTCACAATCTGTACTACGAACGGGTTTATAGTTGATTTTGCTGGGCCATTTTATGGAACGGAAAATGATGCCACTATTATGAAGAAAGTGTTACAGGATGCTAAACTTAAAACTCTAATACGTCGGAATGATGTATTTGTCGTAGATCGTGGATTTCGTGACGCCGTTGGCGACATCACCAAAGAAGGCTACACCGTGTTAATGCCGGCGATTAAAGGTAATCGAGCCCAGTTACCTACCGATGAAGCCAATATGTCACGACAAGTGACTAAAATCCGATGGGTAGTCGAAGCTGTGCACGGAGCTATTGCTCAGAAATATAATTTGCTTCATAACAATCTTGATAATAAAATGCTTCCAAAAGTAAGTCTATTATGCAAAGTTGTTGGATTTTTACACAACAAATTCAGTAAGCGATTGGATTCTGATACAGGCTTAAATGAGACAATTGTTCAATACTTTAAAGAGCGACTGGCGTTACCAAATTCTTTAAGTGAAGAGGTAGAAAAGCAGCACTGGAATCGAAGAAAAACGGCTTTTCAACAACTGGTGTCATCAGAAATTTTAGATTTTCCAAGACTAAACGAAGAACAATTAAGAATATTATTTACAGGTTCCTATCAGCTCTCATTAGCTGTTTCATACCTCGCTGAAATAATGGACGACAAGAGCAATCTCTATATATATTACGTCAAACAAACCCCAACTATCATCAAGTTAAATGTTCGTTCCAGACATGTAAATAGTAAATATTACCGATTGTTCATTGATTATGTTCCTAATATGAACAGTGTCGAAGGAATCCGAGGATATTGTTGTGATTGTCCGAATGGAAACAGGACAGTTGGATGCGGCGCTCATGTCGCAAGTGTAATATATTATTTAGCTCATGCGAGATATCTATCTCGAATTTTACGTCCTGCTGAAATTCTGTCGAAAATATTTTCAAATGATGCCGTCAATGTTGTGATAAATGAAAATAGTGATGATGATGATTAAAATTATGTTCAACATTTAATTATAATAATTAATCCAAAAATGACCTCTTTAATTAGTTCCTACCAGCCGTACGCACACTAAGTAATTCTCATAATTACTCAAGAAGCGCCTCTTTGATTTTGATCAGCTTTTGTATGGTATAAGTATATTAATCAAAGAGTATTATATTTTTTTTTGGCGCGGTAGACATAATAGAACAGTACTAAAAAAAATTATTTATATTTTGTTTAATTATTTTACACAGTTGTCATTTCACGAGAACTCAGAAAAAAATACAGAATATTTTTCAAAGTATCCCTCATTATATGCAATTGGTCCCATCCTTCTAGCTTTTATAGTTTTTCGGAAAAAAAATTATGAAAAAAATCGGCGCGCATACGAACTTTCTCGAATATCTCAAAGAGAGGTCAAGGTCAGGGGTCAACGACCTTACATTTCGTATTGTTTTAGAGTGCCAATACCAGTACAAATGATAATTCCGTCATGGGCCGTGGGGGCCATTTCGTGCTCCTTACCTCGCTATACCCTTTATAAATTTACAAGACAAGGGTGAAAATCGCATGAAAATCCTAGAAATTTTAGTAAATGCGGAATGCAACTTGTGATACGATATATGAATCATTTTCGCTTTATAACATAACTTTGGACTCATATAATTTTTATATATTCATTATAAATGTTTATATATGTGTATTACTTCATTGTACCGCCTACATGGCAGAGTTACACACTTACTACACTCGGCGTCAAAAAAATCGCACCTCTAAGAAAATCACGTTCAAATGGCATTAACTCTGGATATGCACATGCAGTCGTATTAATTATAATTTTATTTAAAAGGTTACTTAATTAACTTAATAAAAAAACATTATTTTTCATTATCAAATAAAACCTAAAGCAACAAATAAAGGGTCACAAAAATTCTAAGGAAATTTTGCTGCTCGGGAGAGTCGCGAGTTGCGCTAACTTTGTGGGTATAAAGAGGTCAACACGGGTTCAATGTGGGTCATTCGCTATTAAACCGTTGAAGGGGACACACGCACTGATTTTACTGAAGAAAGAACATCTGGAAAATGGACACTACAGCTGATGAGGCCGCTCAAGTGGTTGCACTACTGCAAGCAGGGGTGCGGCAGTGTGATGTCGCCCGGCAACTGAATCTGAGCCGTTTTTCGGTTCGTAGAGTCTACCAGCGCTTTTTAGAGACCGGTGGCTATATCCGGCGACATGGGTCCGGTAGACGTCGCTGCACTTCGGAAAGAGACGACCGGTTCGTTGTGTCGTACTCTTTGAGAAATCGCTTCTCAAACGCTGTTCAGCTGCAACAGGAGCTCCAGGCAGTTCGCAGACGCACCGTGAGTGTATCCACGGTTAGAAGAAGACTGAAGGAGAAGAACATAGCAGCCCGCAGAGCTGCTACAGGTCCAAAATTGACTGCAGCGCACCGACGAGCCCGCTTGCAGTTTGCTCGCGACCACGTCGATTGGACCATTGAGCAGTGGGGAGCTGTTCTCTTCTCAGACGAGACACGAGTGTGTCTTTTCTGCAACGACCGACGAAGAAGAGTATACCGGAGGCAGGGTGAACGTTTCGCTCAAGCCTGCATCCAGGAGACGGTGGAATATGGAGGCGGATCCTGCATGTTCTGGGGCGGTATGTCGGCTGCCGGCAAAACCGACCTGGTCTGCGTCTCCCGGACCGGAGGTGCTCGCGGACAAGGGTCGCTGACTGCGCGCCGCTATATCACAGAGATCCTGGATGTGCATGTGGTCCCTTTTGCCGAATCTTTTGGCGAGGGGTTCACATTAATGCACGACAACGCTCGCGCACACACTGCAGCCATCGTGAACGACTTCCTGCGGAGGTCCCAAATTCCTGTGATGCAGTGGCCAGCGAGAAGTCCTGATCTGAATCCGATAGAGCACCTCTGGGACCATCTTAAACGTAAGGTTCGATCTCGGGATCCGGCTCCTTCGACTCTAGAGGAACTCCAAACCGCGGTGATTGAAGAATGGGGTCTTATCCCTCAAGAAGAGCTCCTGAAGTTGGTGAGGTCTATGAGGGACCGTATGGAAGCCGTCATCAGGGCAAGGGGGGGTAACACTAGATTTTGAGTTAATTTTAAGACACTTTTTGTACATTTTTTTTGTAAATTATCGATTATTAATTAGGACTTAATTAAGATTTTTTATTATTTTTCAAATTTTTATGCTTTTTGTATAATTTTAATTAAAAAAAAGATTGCACTTAATTGTTGTTTGATGCTCCTTTTTGTTACCTTTCTAATGATACCTAACACTATCCTCTATATAAGGTTTAGGAATTTTTGAATAAGATTTTTATAAGGTGCGATTTTTTTGACGCCGAGTTTAGTTTACAGGCAAAGAATGCTTTATTTTCCATTTCAAAAATACGCTTCTAATACCTATTTGCTATCTAAAATATATGTTTCTTAATCCACTTTGTTTTGGTAGATTTCACAACAGATCTGAAATCTGCGTAGGTATAATTGAGAATGAATCGAACTAGCAGATAGCCTCCAGGGACGGAGCAGGGGAGGAAACTTCGGAACTGACCGCAACTTTAATTGTATTCTCGGTCTAAAAGACGACCGTCCGACAGTCCCGAACTGTTAACAATGTCGCTATACAAAGTTCCAGTCAACGGTGGTATTAGCAAACGTTTGCAAACTTTTTGTTTACGGGTCAAAACTATTCGAATGTTAGATCTGTATACGAGTACAAAGTTTAATCTCTAGTAAAAATGTTATTTCTTTACGACTTGAACGCATTGTAACCTTATGTTTAATTAGACTTAATGTGTATTGTTATATAGCAGCATAGGACTGCATGAAACCTGCTTTAAAGTATTGGTCATACCTTTTTAACGGCAAGTCAAAGTTCGAGAGACAGCCCTTTTTAAAACCTGTGTTTGGGATCGTTTTGTTTAAATTCATATTTTTGAATTGGTTTTGATAAGTATGGAATAAGTATTGGTAAGTATCGAACTAAAATTTTTCAGTATGCGATGCGTAATTAAATCAATAATTAGGTAATGCAATGTTTGCTAAAACATATTGCAAATGCAATTGGTCGATGGCACGATTGGCATCCGAAGTAGATAATTTTACATTTTACAACTATTCAACTGGTAGAGTTTTATATTTAGAACAAGTTTTTTAAATATAATTTATATCAGGTGACAGTCGAGACTAGAACCCCTAACCTCTCATACAATTGAGCTACCGAGACTGACGAATCTTTTGAAATAAATTCAAGTGTTTCTAAAACTTAAGCACAATCTCTGCATGTTCTAGGTAACTACACACAACTACTGACATTGAAATTAACGTAATTGAACTTTGTATTAGACAGCAACAAGTAATTTATCAAGTGATTATAACTATGTCACAATTAAATTCAAAATTACCTCTTGAATATCTCGGCTAGAAAATAACATGTCGCAAGATAACGACACAAAACTGTTCAACCGCAAGAAGGACAACTTCTGATAACATCATTATGCACATACTCAATTTTATGCTCCCTATATGCAGTAAATAGCTTCCAGCGACGTGTGTTATAATTAGTTCTAGCCAGACTCAATATAATTATGGGCCAATCGCATTTTGTCTGAGTAACAACCTCAGCTTGTCGCCAATTACGCGACGTACGTGCAAGCAGCTTGTGTGACACCGTCACTTAATACTCCTTAATATTCAGAATGCTCTCGCGAGCGGTTGATGCGGTATTCTTCCACCCGCCATCGCTGTTTTTGGGCCTTTGTAGTTTGAAATTAGGTTACTTGAATGGAAATTACTTGTATTTATTCTGTAATCGTGAGAGATGTTATCTTCAGTTAAATTAATAAATGTTTATCTTTCCACCCACTTCTAACCCTAACCGAATATAAGATTCTTCGTGATATAAAAGGATGGTCATTATTCTGCGTAGGAGTTAAAATAAAAAGAAATGTTGACTGATGTAGATCACTTCAGACACCATAGATATCGAGTATAAATATTGTTTGGCCATTTTTTCCCGTTCTCTTTTAAGTTGCCCCCAATTTCCGAGAGTTAAAATAAAAAAAAATATGTTGACTGATGTGGATCACTTTCGACATCATAGATATCGTGTAGAAATATTGTTTGACCATTTTTTTCCCAGTGCCTTTTAAGTTGCCCCCAATTTGAATTTCCGAAACATTACTAAATTTCATAAACGAAAATGAAAGTACAGAAACGTTCTGTACTTTCATCTTACACCAAGGAAAATTTAAGCAAACAAATCTAACTTTGTGACTGGAAAAATGTTTTGACATAAATCGCTATATGCCGCCGCCAATTCTCCTACAGCAAATATAATTGTGCTATTAGAGAAATATTTCTTATTATCTAAGAATTAAAGATTTTTCATATCTTTTCGTTTGGGTACTTATGCTATGAATGAAACCTTAGTACTTGTCAAATTAACTACCCTATAGTTTCTTGCGAGTATCAAAAAACTCAATACTCAATAATTAATGATTAAACGAACTTACCTTAAGTGAAGTTCTATCATAATTATACGAAGCGCTTCGTCCGAAGAGATTAGTATTATTATATTTTATTCACAACATGTAGTAACGCATAAGTGACACCGTTTTACACTATGGTTGAGATTTTCTTTTTTATTTTTATCTTTTTATTTGAGGGTAGTTAGTTATACTTACAAACCTTCTTCGTTGCATTTTGAATTTCACTTCTCATTTGTTTAGAGCACCTACCTTATTTTTATTTATTATAATTATTATTACAGACATATTATTCTTGCAATATTTGCCGCATTGATAGGGGTAACTATGGGTGGGCAGGGAAAGCCTACTAATCTCTTCGGACGAAGCGCTTCGTATAATTATGATAGAACTTCACTTAAGGTACGTTCGTTTAATCATTAATTATACTACGCGCTTCGTCCTCGAGATTAGTATTATTATATTTTATTCACAACATGTAGATATTGAGAGTAATATCGGGAAATATTGCCAATAATTTAAAGGATTTCATATATAAATAAATAGTTTATATATATTAGACACTTAAAATCACAATTCGTGACACATAGCTGATCATAGAACTTGCCATAATTCATTTATGTCGTAAGTGTATTCTGTAATTAATCAATAATATTATTATTAATTGTTGCTTTTCCAAAGTTTTGGTAGCATCGATGAGTAACCTGTTACAAAACACCTTATTATAATTTTTTATAAATGTGTGGGAGTTAACCCTACAGTCTGCAAAGTTTCTGATGACATCTACAATGTCACCCATTGAGTGCGCGTGCGACGTGGCAGCGTGTCACGTGTTATATGCAGAGACAATGTTACTGTCGATGCACTTGATCCAGCAACTTTGTGTCGCTGTGCCAACTGTTTAATGAGCCTCTTATTTCCTAAGCGATTGAGTTTTATTTACATATCATACTACTGTTTTAACAAGGCACAACAATGGCTTATTAGTAAAATATGTTAGAAGAAGAATAGGTTGTTTATTACCTGGACGAGAAATTTTTAATAATGCTGGGAACTTTTATTATAATTTGTTCGGAAACTCTATATTAGACGTACTAATTTTAGAGTTTGTACTCTATGTGCAGATGGAAGAGGTAATAAAATAAACTAAGTCTTTTTTGAAAATGTGTCGAAGATAACATTAAAATAAGAAGTGCTATCTATGGTGGTCTCATTTGGTATATGCCCTTCAAAAATTTTAACGCGGACTTATATGAATTCAATGTGCTATATTGGCATCCCTCATTAAATGTTTCAGTGGGAAAAGAAATTTGTTTTAGTGCTGAAGCTTGATAGATATTAGGTACAAGAATTCATTTGGCAAAAGTTCCACCATTTGCGTAAATTTTACAATAAGTAAATTTTGCAAAAATAATGTCGTATTTTTTTTTTTTTTTTACTTTCTTGATAAAACTTTTGCAAACAGGGTAAAGGAGGATGTAATTGAAAAGAGTTGAAATAAGACGATAAGAACATTGTCGTTTGGTGAGAACGTCACAACTTCAGAAACTAAGAGAGATTTGATCAGTGGTTTCCAGTCCTGTATTTGCCAAAAAAGGCGCAACTATTATGCCTCGAGCCTTGTCCGATTTTTTTTTTTTTTCTATAATTTAATAAAATTTTCTAAGAAAGTAAAATCTAGACAAAGGTACATTTAATTCATTAAGAGCCAAAGTGTGTGGGCCCTATGTCAGAATATATACCAATATATATATTTATTATTTTTGCAGGTTGCAAAAAGGTCTATTTCGGGCTTTTGAATGCCCTGTTCGCCAGTTCCCATTCTGTCTGGATATGTTTTTCTGGACATAGCATCTGTGACTATGTTTTCATAAAATCGAATATTTAAAGCAAACATAACATTTTATCAAGCTTTGCATCATTGCATCTTTGATTACTTGTGATAAATGGAAGAATTGGAATCCCACTCATCTTATTAATATAGGAGTGGTGATATACAGGCAAGAGAATCTGGCAATTCTTGACATATATTTTAAGAGCTATGAAGGCTGCGAACAATTCCAAATAGTCTACATGTTCTATATGTGACCATTGAACACTGGCAGAATATTATTACAATAAACACCACTTATTACAATATACACCCCACCCCGTTGTTGAGGCGTCAGAGTAAATATCGACAATATATTTTTTATCTATTATGTAATGAAACGATTTGTCAGCCTCCGATTAGAATCGGAAATAATAGAGTTGGAAATTACAATGGGCTTATATAATTTTGATTTTTTGTATTTTTTTTTTTTTACTTTTTTTTTTTTTTTTTTAAGCTTAAGAACTTGGCACGTTCCATTTCTTTGGTCATAAAGTCATCCGTAATCGACAGCCGGGCAGGCGGATATAAGCAAACTTGTAAGCATTTACCTGTGCATTTTTTAGTTTTATTTTAAAAGGGTTTCTAATTATTTCTTAATGAGCAATCGTTTTTTTTTTTTTTTTTTACATTGGGCAAACTGATTATCATTTTATATGAATTTATAATCATCCCTAACAATTGGCATGGCAGCGATGGCTTAAGAATGCGTGAAATCAGTATATTTCTAGTCACATTAAACGATAAAAATCACCAATCAAAAATAAACTGTAGTTACTTAAAAAACAGATTTTTTTTTTTTTGTAAAATTGTGAGGCGCTGTACAAAGACCACACGGAAGAACGTTAAATTGATTGATATCATGAAATCAAATCACAGGTACTTGTTTGATTCAATGGGTTTTCATTTTCTTTTTTTTTGAAAAATATGCTTCTATGGTTTTATCGTTGCCATGAATCAGTTTTGGAAAACAATTTTAAGGCTGTACGCAAATCTTTGAGCTTAAAATATGATTAGTTTGTATTAACTGATTCAACTGTTTGAGGTTTAGAATAAATCTCTATTTTCCGATTGCCTCTGATGTAATAAAAACTGCAGATATGAAATCCAGGACACGGTTTGCATTCTGAAAAGTACCAATTTTAAAAAGGTTGTCTATTGCTTCTATGAATTGCCAATTTTCTGTTACGGTATACATATTTGGTAAAAGTGGAAAATGTTGAACGACAGGTGATGAAAAAAAAAATATTTTGTTGCCTTCTGCCCAAGAAAGAATAGTGCTGTCATTTGTCATCTGAGACCAATGCCTGAGAAAATGTGATAAACATCTAGCATACTTAACTGTATCTGATATTGGCGGCGGTCTATCGCCGGTAGAGGTAGAGGAGGAGGCAGAGGCAGCGGCGGCCACGATGTTCTTGGAGAGTAAGTTTGTGCCGGCGCCGGTTGACCTTATGCTCGCTGAGCCACAGGCCAACAACTCCGTGATGATACTGCGTGTCGGAGCCTGAGCTCACCGGTTTAAAGTTCTTAGAACTGATGAATTAACCTTTCTGGCTGGCTTTTGTTACTAGAGTCTGCTTTCAAGTCCACTGCAGATTTATTTACCGCCCTGGCGGCTTTAACTGTTTCTAATACATTGTCCTCGAACAAAAAGTGTAATTTTTTGTATTTATTAGAAGCTCTTCCATTTCTTATGAAATTTATTCTGTTAGCAAAATCATTATGCTGAATATCCCAGAGTATTCAGGTGGCATCTATTAGTTTTTACAAAAACCCATTACCTCTGTTTTGACTAACATCTATTGATTGTACCACATTAGCTAAAAAAAATGTTTTGATTTGAAGATTCAACTGAGCCGTGATAGCTTTGCTTAGGCAGGATACAGCGCATGCCATTTGCCTTTGCTTGGCTTAAATACCTTTGTCACTCTTTACAGCAATATAAGCGAGAACTGCCCTTATTTCTAAATTGTGTACAGAGTTTGCAGGTAGAAGGTACTTTAAGATTATTTTTTCTTAATCTTCTTATCTAGACCATGGTCTAGACTCTAGCTTTCACTACTAAACCACTGGATCGATTTTGATGAAATTTGTTACACAGATAGGCTCGGGAAAGGACATAGGCGACAAAAGTACGTAGGAAAATTACTGCGGCCCGCAAGATTAAACAGTATAAATTTTGTGGCCCAGGGCAAAAAAAGGTTGAGTATGGCTGGTCTAGAGACACCAACAGGCGATATGTTTTAAGTATATTTATATATACTTAAAGTAGTGATGGGTCATCACCTAAAATGTCTTGCATGTCGGTATCAAGCTTTGGAGTCTTTGATGATGCGGTATTAGAATCTATTTCCGCGGCATCATTGGCAGTTTCCTAGTGTTAGGCTGCCCTGTGACCTCTTGTAACGGATCGGCAGTATATGGTTCCATAATATGATCATTGTCTAATGGTACAGGAGATTCTGTTGGCTAGTTATCTGGATCCAAAAGCGACGTAGGCGTCTCCGCAAGGAGTGCCGAATAGTCAATATAGGATATTATTGACAAATACTAATACCAAACTGGGTAGCTACCTACTAGCTAGTAGGTAGGTTACAAAATATACTCGTATATTGCAATTTAGGGTAAGAATGTGTCGTACACGTCCTGTTGACGGTCCGGATTACAATCTTATCATTGTAGCGTTAATACGCTCCTAATCCAGAATTTGTATTTAAGCCACAAATTTAAAATACATTGAAATTTAATTATACATGAATTTAATATTAAAGAAATAAAAATTTTAAAGAAGGTAGAAATATTTTTACTTAAGTAGTATTGCGAAATTATTATTATAATAAGATTTTATTTCATAATTTTAATTACTTTTAGTGGCTCTTTTATTTTTAAATAACGATTGTTATTTTACTCAGTTATTTGTGGGATTCCCGCTGAATCACACGATAACCGTTTTGTTTAAATGCGGTGAAATAGTCCTGGTGACTATTTCGATTGCATTCGACTGGATATTTTTTACAACGATATAAAATTTTGTAAGGGAGATATTTACACATACCTGGTTCTTGAATCGCGGCACGTAACGTTTCGTAACGATAACATATTCCGGTAAAAGATTAATCCTCTCCAGAGTCACTTCGCAACTCCTTCCTTTTACGTATATTCTTTTCACATTTCTTCATTTTTCACATTAAATGCGTTTAATCACTTTTCACATCCTCACTATGTTGTTTTTAAGCATTTTCATGAGATCGCGCAAACGCAAATAAAAAACGTGTTAAGCGGTCGGGCACTAAAATGCGAATGGGAAGTGAAATTCAAAATGCAACGAAGAAGGTTTGTAAGTATTACTAACTACCCTCAAATAAAAAGATAAAAATAAAAAAGAAAATCTCAACCATAGTGTAAAGCGGTGTCACTTATGCGTTACTACATGTTGTGAATAAAATATAATAATACTAATCTCGAGGACGAAGCGCGTAGTATAATTTATTGCATAAACCACAATGTACATAAAGATGTTAGAACCATATTCCACACATGTTCGTCTGAGGCCAGCCGATTCTTCGTTTCCGTTTTTCTGATTAAATCTCAATTCGTGATTTGTTTATTTATTCATTCGGATTATAAATTCTAATGAATTTATTAATTAACCTCAAAAAGTTTGACAAGTCTTGCTATTGGAGAAAAAACCTAACCCTGATAGTGCATAATCACGTTACATTTTTACCGCAAAGTAGATAAGCCTATTTGGATGGTACGAAATTGCTATGAATGTTGCTAGCAACCTGAGGAAGAATATATACTTCTTTTCCACGTGATAACAACCATTAGTGTGTATTTATCATTTATAAAACTAGTGTATACGTAAAATAAACTGATTATTTTATGTTATAAAATTATAATGTCTCATATCATAGGAAATGAGCCGAAAGAGACTATGTTCGCGACCAGAAATGAATAATGGCATTTGAAAATTGCTTTCGCTAATAACTTCTTACAGTTTTCAGCTGCGATTCACCAGCAAACAAGGATGGATAGCACAGCTCTGCCTAACTTCTTAATAAAACTTGGAGCCATTCCACCAGTTAATCTATTCTCATTTAAAATAACATTTCTTATTCGTTCGCCGTAAATTACTATTATCTTTTAAGAACGACGATCGATCGAAACGATGTGGAAAAGGTTTTAATGGGTATTTTGAATATATTTGAACCTTAATATTTAGATAACCTATACACTAGGTCTATGCAGTCGCTAAGCATAAAGCTTCGCAAGCACCATATATTGAAGCGGAGCGTAATCCTAAAAAAAACAAAAAAGTGTTGAGTAAATTTTACAATTCCATTTATGAAAACTATCAAAAAGCGCGCGCTTTTTGTTTCAATAGGAAATTCCATAGAGCCAATGTTTTTGGACAAAACTTTTTTATTTTTGTGAATTTCAAAATTCCGTCGTAATCTGGTCCTAAATGTATTGGTTTGATTCGACACAAAAATTATTAAAATCGGTTAAAAACTCAGGAAGTTATGGCGTGACAGACATTGCGTCATTGATGCTGATCCATGGGAGCTCCGCTCTAATAACAAGTTATTTTTGCTTTATCAGATCGGTTATATATTACTACAAGTATTTTTAGCAAACATTAATTGTAAGTGATAGACTGTGTACTTTAAATGTTAATTAGACTCATTAAATTTGCTTTATTACTGACAACAGAGCTTAACCAAGCACTACCTCCTCAATACAAATACATACTTGTGACAGTCAAAATTGTGACTGGCACTGTCCTAGAGAAAAATAAAGATAGAGACTCTACTTAATATATAGGACCTAAATATTAAGGTGTTTTGGTTGACATTAAAAGCAAACTTCGAGCAGATTTAGATTTTAGACACACAGTACGATCAGAGTGCGTATTATATATTTAAATACGTAACGATACGTAAATTATCTAGATATTCAAAACCTAAAGTCACTAACCAAGATCTTTTGAATAAAGTGTACTTTGCTCAACTAGTTAATATTAAAATATTGCTCACCCCAAACTATAGTAGTATAGTCCCCAAACTATATATGTATACTGAATATAAAATAAGGCTTTACAAAAATATTGTATTTGATATAGCATATTCAAGACCGATACAAACTGCCAATATTACGCACAATCAGCACGGTTATACAACCTAATAAACGCTAAACTAAATATCTATCCAATAAATCTCCACGATTTTGAAAACGTTGTAGAAGAATCCATACGAAGACACTGTATCTGTTCTGTAAAGTTATAAAGTACTAGTGGACCCGACAGACGTTGTCCTGCCTGATATTTTTGCAGTATAGATAAATAACCTAGATACCGTCTGCAGCGCCATCTGCCGGGCTGATTTGTGAATCTAAACCATTCTCTGATCCCCTTGAACACACACAAAAAAAATCATTCAAATCGGTCCAGCCGTTTAGGAGGAGTTCAGTGACATACACACTCACAGAAGAATTATATACAGGGCGTCCCAAAAAATAGTGTCAAGCGTCAGTCCAGAGTTAGAGCACCTCTTGGAGTACCCGAATCACCCCCATGTATGTTCCGCGATTATTCGTTGTTTTCGAGTAATAATTTTTTTTCTGACTTTTTGAAAATTTTGATCCAAAGAACTTGAAAATTTTAAATAAAAAAAAGTAGAACATGTTTTAATGTTTTTCTTTTTGCCACTGAATCATCTTTAATGCTTCTTTTATGTCTAAAATAATCAGCTTCGTAACTTTAGTGGAAATTTAGAAAACAGTAGTGTAGAGTCAAAATTTGAATGTTAGTTAATAATTACTTAAAAATTCATCTTTAAATAAAAAATCTAAACAGGCGAATTCATGGTTTCTAAGTATGTGTAAAAACTTCTCTAGACTTTCGCTTTCATAATCATTTAAAAAAAGAAGTACTTAATAGGGCTACTTTGGCTTAAATCGGCCATCAAAGACAGCAAGGTGAAAATTTCATAAAACTCGACTTCTGAATATTTTTTTTTTAATTCCAATTATTTATTAATAAACCAAAAATTATTGTAGAAAAGCTAAAAATTTATTATTTGAAGGTCAAAAATAACTGTTCCTGCTGCCATCTTTAATAACCTTTGAAGGTTTATTATAACTTAATAAATGAAACAAAACATTATTTTCAAAGTATTTATTATTCGATCGCTTAAAGAAAGTTTTCAAAATGACGACCTTCGTGCTCAAAACATATTCTACATCGTCTAAAAAAGTTTTCTTTTAAATTTATAAATGCAATTCTGTTGTTTTTTATTGTTTCTTCCGCTTGTCTTAATTTTGTTATTAACACTGTGACGTTTGTAATGTCCTTGGCGTATACTAATTCCTTGTAGCATCCCCAGATGAAAAAATCTATGGGGTTCAAGTCGTGGGACCGTGGCGGCCACGCAATGGGCCCTCCACGACCGATCCATCTGCCTGGAAATGTTTCAGACAAATGTTGTCTAACATTTCTAGCAAAATGGCATGGAGCGCCGTCGTTTTGAAAAATCATATTTCTCCGCGTTAATAGGTCTACATCTTATAATAAGACGCCGAGATCACGTCGTAGAAATTGCAAGTAGGCCTCGTTGTTCAGTCGATCCGGTAGTTCGAACGGACCAATCAGCTGTCCGTTTAGGATGCCTGACCACAAATTGATACTAAATTGTTCTTGGAAATTAGATTCCCTTGTGAGGTGTGGATTTTCAATACTCCACGAATTGTAGTTATGCGCATTAAACACCCCACATCGCTTAAAATGTGATTCATCGGTCCATAGAATATTTTTAAAGAAATTTTCGTTTTCAGTTTGTCTCCATAACATTTCCTGACAAAATGCCACCCTTCTCGGGTAGTCTGCGGGCTTGAGCTGCTGAACTTTCTGGATGTGATATGGGTGAAAACGCTCTTAATGAAGTATTCGATGTGCTTGTGATTTCGGAATTCCGATTCGACGTTCTATTGTTCTTACACTAACTGATGGATCTCTCACCACTTCTTCGACCACTGATTGGACAGTATCTGGGTCAATCATTTCAGATGGGCGCCCCGATCTTCTACCTGGTAGGCGTCCTTCCATGTAAGAGTTATGTACTCTTAAATCATGCGATGATCAGGCCAAGTTTCAGGCTGAGGTCCACCTCCATTTTGTACTTGCTGCCGGAACAACCTGGCTGCTTCAGAAGCATTTCCTCTTGCATATCCATAAAAGTAATGCATAAGAGCATATTCTTGCGATGAAAAAGACATCACAAAATGAAGAGCTTGAAAAGTCCGTTAAGAATGCCAAATTTGTCAAAATCCCGTATTCACACAAAACCAAATCGTAATCGCACTCAAGGTCCGTAAAGAAAGCAAAGTTCGTCAAATAATCACAAATGAGCGTATCGTACGTAAGACGCAAACAAAATCAGGCAAACGACTGGCGCCAGAACACAATAGGCGCTCGGACTAGACCCCCCGCCTCATCCCCTTGTCACAAAGAATAGCATTCCTCAGTTACAGTTATCCATTTCGCCAATGAAAGTGAGAGAGATAGCAATAATGCGGTCTCTTTCATATCCTCTCACTCGGGCAATTTTTTAGCAGGTAAGTACTGCGTTACATCCAACACTACAACCGATGTGATCCGCGAGAAAAATATTTAAATAAGGGTTTCATGTAGTTAATTTTTGCTAAATTGTAATTAATCTGAACCTTAGAAATTATAAAAAGACCAGATATTTTTTTTTATCATCTGATAGGAATTTGGTAAATTTTATGAAATTTTCACCTCGCTGTCTTTGATGGCCAATTTAAGCCAAAGTAGCCCTATTAAGTACTTCTTTTTTTAAATGATTATGAAAGCAGAGAGTCTAGAGAAGTTTTTACACATACTTAGAAACCATGAATTCGCCTGTTTAGATTTTTAATTTAAAGATGAATTTTTAAGTAATTATTCACTAACATTCAAATTTTGACTTTACTGTTTTCTAAATTTCCACTAAAGTTACGAAGCTGATTATTTTAGACATAAAAGAAGCACTAAAGATGATTCAGTGGCAAAAAGAAAAACATTAAAACATGTTCTACTTTATTTTATTTAAAATTTTTAAGTTCTTTGGATCAAAATATTCAAAAAGTCAGGAAAAAAATTATTACTCGAAAACTACGAATAATCGCGGAACATACATGGGGGTGATTCGGGTACTCCAAGAGGTGCTCTAATTCTGGACTTACGCTTGACACTATTTTTTGGGACGCCCTGTATATAAAGATTTGTTAAAGAGATTGGTTATACAAACACACTAGTACACGCGCACGTAATATACTTACAAACAAACAAACACCCACATATTTAGAAAAATGTCTATAAAAGTTCGCTTTCGTTTGGTTCGTGGTTTAAGATTTTTCAAGGGTACTTAAATTTACATAGGATACTCCGCAAGTTTATAAAAAACTGAAAAATCAAGTTAAATGGATAAAATATTGTTACATTTCTTTAAATAACTCTCCACCGGCCTCTGAACATTGTTCAATACTTTTAAAACCATTTTCGAAACACTTTTTCCAGTCCGCCGCAAACATCTCTGTTACGACCTTTTCGAACGCTGTTAGCGTTTCTACCGGCGATGAAAACTATATCCCTTTACTTATTTCCCTTTACTTGCTGTCTTACAGCTTGCCCGAAACGCCAGCAAGTAATATTATTCATACTATTTCATTACATATTTTTAGTTGTAACGTTGTTAGTCAAACTGTAAAGAGGATGGCCTAAGAATTTGACCAGTCTGGTATCCAGGAAGTCCCTCGTTTTTGACGCTGAGTGCGTGGACGAGATGCCGTCAAAAAGCAGAAACAAGTGTTCAGTCCCAAATTGCTAATTGCATTGAAAATTTCTGGCAAGCATTTCGTTGCATATCGTAGTAATATACCGTAAATTATTTCGCTTTGATTTCGTAATAGAAATGACATCAAATACCCCATCAAAGTGTAATTAAAAATCTAAAAATCCCACGTTTTTCAGTGACCAAAAAAGAACAAAATAACCCGGCGGGGCCAAGCGAGGGGCCACTCAAAACGTGGGGGCGCATGTTACTTATGGAGATAAAATGAGATGTATGATATGCATAGATGTTGAGAGTATTTGTAAAGATGAGCCCCCACGTTTTGAGTGGCCCCTCGCTTGGCCCCGCCGGGTTATTTTATTCTTTTTTGGTCACTGAAAAACGTGGGATTTTGAGATTTTTAAAACTAGTATAATTATTTTATTATTTTTAATTATTAACTCAACGAAGTAACATATAAAAGTGAAAGTTGCCGAAAGTTGTTCTGAAAGTGCATCTAGAAAGTTGGAAGTTGTTTAAGCGTGCATTGTCATCGGGTTCTGAGCTACCCTGAAAGTTTCAACTCGCTAGGTGGTCGGGAAGTGCCTCAAAATTGAGATACAAGATTCCAACTGGACAGACAAGACGACAGACAAGCAAACAGACAAGAAAGCGACCTAAGAAAAACGTGGAAAAAAACTAGCGATCAAAAATTTTAATGCGCTTCTTGCTCGCTTGACGTTGCTGGGCGTTGATTCGTTTTGAAACAGGCGAACTGTTAACTGAGTCAGTCAACAGTACGCCTGCTGTCTTTTCTGGATTGTAATTATAAATCCAGTATTCTTTACCTGTCGGCCATAAACGCGCCGAAACGAGCCTGCTTCATATTTATAAATCATGTCACGGCATCATTCCACAAGAGCTTTCCGAGCTTAGGTGAGGTTGTGCGGAACGCAACGCGAAACTATTTTACTCACGCGAAGGTACTTGTGAAAAATCTAGTAAATTCTTCCCGATCAAATCTGCAATATATGCTGAATTACTTCGTACGTAATTCGCCTGTTTCCTTTTCTACGGTAAGATGACTACGACTCCTTTTTTCAACCCTAAAGGTCGAATTCGTTATGTCAGCGGTAAATGGTAAAAGGGCCTTCATCCATAAATGCCAATTCCAGTCGATCAAACGACTTGCCCGCTTTTAGGTCACATTTGAAACCTTAAAATATCATCGCCCGAAAATGTTCCTGACGCAGGTCCATTTTTCAATGACACACAGTAATTCAATTTAGCTCTTCAAAAATGTGAAAGGAAATTAGAAATTCGAACGACGTATATGGTACTTTTACTTATAGATCATCTTTTTTATTTTTCAAATAATTAGGTACTATCGCTCAGGACGTCAATCACGAAAACAAATTTTGAAGCGAAAATTTTATACGGTCGTTTGGGCCGCCTCGCAATAAGACGTTCGCCGCACGGCCTCTATATCCGTTCTAAGAGTCAGATTTTACCGTTACACGAGAGCATCAGATTTCGTACCGTTACACGATATATATAAGATCTAGCTGCCTCCCCACCGCAGTGTGCGTGGCCTTCTGTCTCGCTTTCACTTATCTCAGTGTACGTGGCTGACGTGGCATTCTGTCTGTTTTGCTTTCGTCGGACGTCCCTAGACGGCACTGTTTTTTAGACAAAATCTTCTGAGTGGCCGCTTTAAAAAAAAATATATAAAAGTTTCACTTAATCCATTATATACGGAGTAAAAATGTTGTTATAAATAAGCCTAAATATAATTATACAGTAATTGTAAAAAATATTTTATAGCGTTTTAAACAAAGGTTATAATTATTGTAAGTAGAACAAGATTATGTTTAACTAAATTTTTAATTTAATATTCAACAGAAATAGAAACTCTTGTTCATGTAACCAAACACAGCAACTCTGTTATTTTCTTCTTTGTTTTTTTTTTTCAAATATTGGCGTTTATTAAAGAAAATATTGTTTATAATATAAAGTACCCCTAAAAACGCGAATCCAGAAAACACCCGCAAAATAGGCCGTAAGAATGTTTTTTCTTATGTCAATTTTACAGAAATAGAAGCAGGTCTCAATTATAAACACGCAAGGGTAAAAGATGTTATCATTTGCTTAAGTCGCAAGTTTCTCATTATTTAAGTAGCTGCTCATTGTCTGTTTTGTTTCAAATTAATTTTCGTTCCGTGTCAATCCTTTGCTACAGACCTCGTAACTTTCATTATACGATGCCAGCCCTAACCAAATTCTGATGACGCGGAAGAGAGTAATCCACTTACGTAAGTTACCCCAAATACGTCCCTCAAAAGTTGGCTTATTAATATTTATGCTCGAGTTAAACATTACCTTCGCTATTCCTAGTCGATTTCGCGGGAACTCAGCGGAATTGCGCAGGTAATTAATTCATTAATCAACTTGGAAATCCGGTTAGCTAACAATGAACATGAAATCCCTATGCGAGCATCCAGTTTAGTAATCAAAAATATGTGGCAACGTTTGTGTATCGAGTTTTTCTTTTCTTCAGTTATTTAGTTACAACATATACTTACGGATTGACATAGCAATTTAGTTTGACACCCTACATGAATTAACATTTATTTTTTTATTTAAAACGGCTGTAGTTCGATCCTCGTCGATGTAAAAAGGACGTGGACCCATTTGTTACATAACTATTTAGCTTTCCACGAAGGGTTTACGGGAATATTAATAATGTGCTTGAGCTATTGTTAAAAATCTTTAAAATAAAGACTAGAATCATTTATTAATATTTTTTGACGACCGTTTGGTGCAATGGTAACGACCCTACCTTTTGCATTCATGTTCATGGGTTCAAGCTCCGGAAGGGGTAGATATTTGTGTAACTAATAGTACCTAAATCGTGGGTATTATATGTATAGTTCTTTAAAAAATACATATCTTTGTATCATATATGTATGTACATCCATTACCCTAGTATCCATAACACAAGCCTTACAGTGCTTACTTTGGGCTAGGATATCTGGTGTGAATGTAAGAAATTTTAATTTGATGGGGTAGGCCAGAACATTTTTTTTTATATTTCTCAACCACAGAATACAATATTTGTGTGCTGTGTTATATTTTTTTTATCATTAAATGTTTATTATTCACACAAACACTTAAATAAACTATGGAGTTGGTAAATTGGTAAACAATCAATCTAGGTAATAAATGAAAGTTTTGTAGCTGGTATCAAATTTATAAAAAAAACAGTTCATGAACTTATATTCTATTATATGTATACAAATGTCATGAGGAACTTAAAATATATATATAATACAAGATTTTGAAAATAGTCCCAAAATGTATAATGTTTATTGCAGATACCACAAAAAGTGTGTGTTGTACTGTTGTCTTACAAATAAAAATGCATAGATTAAAGCACACACAGAAACGCAACCATAAACATTACTTGAGACGCAGATCCAGATACGCCTCACAACAGTTATGAAACATCAAAAGTGGTTTATTACCTGCCATATATCTATAGTAGGCTTATATTGCTGACTATACAAATAAACCTTTCCTAGTATGCTTACAACAACTTAACAAAGTATCATCACAATCTGATCAATGGCATATTGTGTAAGTGTGTGTTTCTGTGTGTTTATACAAACAATCCCTAATATTTTCAAAAACATGGCGTCTAAAAAAATGTGTATGACGAAATTATTGATTACATATTTATTTATTTAGAATGGGTTCGCTCTTGATCCCAATCAAGCCCAGGGATAAAGACAGAATCCACGATGGAACGATATAACCCAGAAGGTGCCGATTCACCCTGGCTTACTAAGTAAGTACCCTAAGTACTGTTATTAGTACTCGGGTTATAAGTACTCGGGTTATAAGTACTCGGAAATACAGACGCAGGGAGGGAATCCAAAAAAAATCACTTTTAAACGAGAAATGTATACCAAATTACTATATGAACATTATTATAACTAATTTATTTAATTTCACCCCATCCTATAGAACTTTTAAACATTTAATAGCACTTGATTCGACACGACAGCCACACGTGCGTTTGCATAGTGAGAAAGAGTTTGATTTTACTGCCAACGTTTTAAAATGTAAAATTCTAGTGAAATACAGACGCTATAAAATTTATATATAACACCTTTTGTGGATTTCACGAATGACGATTTATTAGGTTAAACTCTAAGTTTAAAGGAATAAGTCACGTATTTGCTTTTAAAAGCGAAGAAGGTTACGGTCGGATCGACGTTAGTAACTGTAGTAAACCTGGCTGGATTTTTAATCGTTTTACAGAAAACTAGTAATCACTACAAGCGTTTCTTAATAAACGCAAAATATCAAGAATCATCAAGACAAATGTGTATTCTACCTATATCAAATCAGACACGTAATCAGAGTTCGCTTCACAATCACAAATAAGCACAGATGTACGAAACTACTTATAATAACCGAACAGATTGAAGCTCGACCGTGTAAGTCGGTCGATCGGTTTATTGGATGGAATCAGCGGAAGTTTTCCCCTAATGAAGTTAGTGAGACAAATAGAGGAGTCAGGCGGCTGTCTGTCTGTCCCTGATGACGTTACGAACCGCTCGTTAGCGGCTCGAATTGCCTCGGCTGCTGTCGGGAATATCGGCTTATAACATACTTGCGACTCGTCCCGTCTTCGCACGGGTTAAATAATAATATATACCTCAATGATACCATATTTTTAAATTCTTTCTAAAATAAACAACCCTATAAAATGGTTTACCATATAAAATGCCTTTTAAAAGATCTTTCAATTCTATTAATTAAAAATTATAAGAGTATTGTACACACAAATTTTAACATATTTAAATATATTTATAACGTTAGTCCACTCTATAAAAATTATATACTCTCATTATTCGCCTTAAGAGATTCAGTTTTTCTAACAGACCATTTGGTAGATACATAACAAAACCTATTAAATATCCTGTAAATATTTCAACCTCAAATCCACACTGCTAGGAACTAAAAATACATCGCGCGCTGCAAGCGGCGCTTAATTATGATTTACTGCCTCACAGAGAGTTCTAAACTGTAGGTATTAAAATGTAGAGCACCATTATAATGGCCGATAAATCACACGTGTAACCCTGATATACGGGTACATCGTGACCTTTAATGTTTTTAGTTAGTCAACTTTCCAAGATTTAGACCCTCTTCACATTAATGATTTTCACTGCATGCGCACGCTATATAAGGAAATTTTTGGGGGCAAAACAGCTGTGACAGTTGTTTAATTATTCACGCGACGCCACTGTTCTAGTCACAACAACTATCTCAAATAAAACAGTCAATTCGCAATTAAATTACAATATGGTGCCTTACCCTTACTTAATTAACTTGAGGTGGAACAAGGAATTATATAAACTTACCTCTTAATATCTATTACGCATATTAAATCTGTAGCTCTGTGATGAATAGGTCTGGTTATTGTTTTATGTTTGTGTCTTTATTAATGTTTAATTGAATGTGCGCTGCGACAAATTATTGTTACAATTGTAAGTATTTTTGTACCCATCGAGCACATACCCCAATACCCCATAGAGTTGTAATATTGGGCTGTCCGCCTCCACACATGATTAGTGATTTGTCACTCATAAATATTGACGTTCGCTGCCACTAAAACAGTACAAAACCAGTATTGGATCTGTGCGCACGTGTCTGCTTTTTACGAAATTTAATTTCAATTAAATAGTTTCATAATGGCGTGCTGTTCTATTCGGTGGTGTGGAAAAAACAGCAAAACATCAAATTATAAAACTGACGGAATAACCTTTCATCGGTAAGTTATAGTTAAAAATTACTTTATATAAAAAATTGTCAGGGCTCAAGTTAAACTGGACAATCAAAGTGAAATGGTTGACGCACGTGTTCGGGTGTCTATGCGTCCCGCTTCCACATAACGCAATTTCCCATTACGCCATTTCTTTCTAGTCTACGCTCTCATCACTAGTGTTGCATTCAAAGGATCAACGGGTGTATCGATAAATAACATTATTGTAGCTTATGACATATTTTATTCAAACATAAAAGTAATTTTGAAATTATAACATTTGCATTAATGTTCTAATTACCGATATATTAGGTATCAAGTGTAGTTGAAATAAACGGTTGAACGGTTTTTATACTTTTTTAAATAAATCGGTTTGTAATAAAGAAATTGTTATTTGTGTAAATTGTTATTTAGTTCATTTTTATAAAAGTTCTATAATGAAAAAAAACTAGCTAAATGTTAAAACGAATTCTATTTTATTTTTATAATTAATCTTTTAAATTGTTACTCACTTGAAATTAACATTTAAGTACTTCCTTAAATTATGAATTATTATTATGAAATCGGAATAAAAAACACGGCTAGCGAAATTTGATGAAACCCAAAGTAAGACTTAAAATTTAGTTTTACTTTAAATTATACTAAGGTGAACATAGAATTAGAGTTTTGTATTGTTTTTACAGTTATTTAGCCAGTTGTTTAGCCGCAGCGTAGCTACTGCACTAAATTTCTGTGAGAAGCAGTTAAAATTAACGGACTTTAAAAATGTTAGTGCGACATCCAGAATGATCCAACTCATTAATGATTTATTTGACATTTTGGATTCCAGAGTTCACGGGTACGGCTTTAAACGAGCTTTAAATTTAGATAACCACAAAGAAATCTTGGAAAAATTAGAGGAGTGTAAAAAGTTTTTGCTGACCGCCACCGCAAAAATAAAAATAAGAAACACTATTAAACGAGTCAAATTAATAGATTCACCGAGGTTTACTGGATTTCTTGGTTTCTGTGTGGCAATAGAAAGCACGAAAGATATATTTAAAGATTTAATTTATAATACAGCTTGTCCCATAAAATACTTACCTGTGCATAAAATTTCGCAAGATCATATAGAACTGTTTTTTGCTAGCATAAGATCACACGGTGGTTCAAATGATAACCCTACTCCTCGTTTATTCGAGGCTATTTACAAGAAATGCTTAGTTCACACAGAATTGCTACAAACGTCCACTGGTAACTGCGTACCCTTAGAAAAAATCTCAATTCTTAATTGCTCGTCAGCAATTGCAAGAATAAATTTGACAACAACTCCCAGACTAACTGAAGAGGCCATTAATGATAATGATGAAACTCAAAAAGAATTTGATATCGGAATAGAATCTGTAGAGCTTTCGCAATTTGCGGAAAATGTTATAGAATATATAGCAGGATATGGCTCAAGCTCACTGATTAAGCGCTTAAAATGTTGCACATGCATAGAAGCATTGGTTTCCCTATCAGAAAATAAGAGAAGCCTTATTTATTATAGAGATAAGGGTGGCTTAATATACCCTTCGGCTAATGTGCAAAAAATTTGTCGACGTTCTGAGAAATTTTTAAAACAATATTTTATTGAGAGTGAAAATAAACGGAAATGTACAAGCGATCTTTTGGTCCACCAGACACTCGGCAGTTTCTTAGAAGAACGATTATTTCCAGAATATCAGCACCACCAATATTACGCAGACGAAACAAACCATATTATTGATCTAGCAAAATGTGTTTCCAAAAAATATATAGATACAAGATTAGCTTTTCTTAGCAATAGAAAGACATATGATGAAAAACAAGCAGTCAGAAGAATTTATACGAAGCTAATTCATTTCAAAAATCAGTAAACAAATGAATGGTTAATTGATTATTTTCATCTTTACTTTTAACACAACTAAATAAATCTAATTTGATAATTGGTTTGGTTCTAGTTGAGGTGCAGTTCAGCGGTTAATATCTTCTTATTTGATTACTAGCAGCATTGATAAGCATTTATTTGCATAAGAGAACACGTTTGTATTATTCACTATTGCTATAATTACTGATGTATTAACTATCGATATCGATGAACCTAAGATACTTGGACACTACCACATCTCTAGAGTGGTAGTTGTCATTAGGATAGCCAATCGGAGCGCAGTGTAAGTAGCGGCAATTTAGCGGAATTGTTTTCAAACAAAATAATTGACATTTCTGCTCTATTGGGGTATGTGCTCGATGTTTGTACCTAATCTCATTTTAAGCGAACGTATGTTCTTATGAGAATAAATGTCTTTAAACCTAAATAACTGGATGAGTCATTTCTTTGTCGAAACATCAAAATCATAAAATGCTTTTCCAGTACATGTGTTTTCTCCCCAACCTTTTTGCTGGTTGGCGAAGTTAGGGCGGCTAGTGCAGCACATCGCTGCCTGCTTTACAAGTCATTTTCGTATCTGAACTCTTTTGGACGCTTTAACTTAACACCAGGTAGATCAGTGTCATTAGGCGACTCCTATATAATAAGAATAACCAACCCCTTATTCCTAACCGATAATATACATAACTTAATGCTTTTAAAATCTAAGAAGTTCATGTCTATTAAACCGGTTGATCCTATTCTACTCTGCCGTACACCACACGGCATAATAACAATAATAATAGCTATATAACCATCCAGACATTTTGTAACCTTTACTCGCACTCCTTGCTTATCCATCGCACAGCTCGCACGACTGTCTATTCGATGAAATATAATATTTTACAACAGAGAGCTAAGTGTTATTTACACGTTTGTTTGACCTTTGAGTTAAGATTTTATGTTTAGAACTTATTGTAGCAATATTAAGGTCCGTCATACAAATGTTAATTTTAACTCGATCCAGATTCAGGCCTCAGATGAGATCAGAGGCCTCAGATCAGAATTTGAGATTACGCGTGTGAAGTGATCGTCAATTAAGACAACGGACGCATGTAGAGAAAACCTCGTACAGACTTTAGATGCGCTAATATCGGAAGTGGTTGTATACCACTAGCGGGACACCTGCCCGTGGGAAATGTAACTTTTCAATTTATGTATGATCCAATTGTCATGTTATATCGAATCCTATTTATTGCAGGGAGTTCAAACTGGTGCTGCGGCCGGACCCAAGCTCAGTGTTCGCTGACGGAGTGCAGTTCCATTCGTCTACCGGCCCGCTGGACTATAACACCGCACATGTCTACTCGGGGAAGCTCGAGGGTATGACCACCTCATTAATATCTTATTTTTATGCACAAATTACTCAGAAGTTAAGGAGGCGCTCCATGGTGCGCAGTGCTTGGCGTGTTCAGTCTAAGATTGCGGAGATTAAGCCAGTTTCCCAAAGGCCAATCATTGGATGGGTGACCTAAAAAATTATTATCCCGAGCTCTATCTTGTTTCGGTGGTTTAATTCGTTGAGGTCGGTTGCATGGACAAGCTTTAGCATTCAATTCTTCTGGGTTTACGTTGTGGGTTATGGTAACGGAACATGGATTCGCTTTGATATTTTTATCCATAGGATAGGCCTGTTCATCAGCAGTGGGGACTTTAGTAGGCTGACGATGATGAATAAAGTTAGTAATACTACAGTGCCAGTTGTTTTCGATTTAATACTTCTACTGTCAAATGAGACATTCTAATAATAACACAATATCATTCATCCGATGCGATAATACTTTGCCAAATTATTTCGGGAATGTTATAGATATAGTCGAAAAGGTTTACGTATGGCCAGCAACAAAATACTTGAGCAAAAAGGAGTGGCAAAGCAGGCTGGGCATAGTTAGTTTTACTTGCAACTAACTATGCCCAGCCTAATTGTAACAATTCGTGTGTAGGTTAACTATACCCAGCCTGCTTTGCCACTCCTTTTTTGTCAAATATTTTAAATCTGTAATATTACCGCAATAATTTGGCAAAGTATTATCGCAATCGGAAGAACGGTACGACAGAGCGATATACTTATAGACACGAATAAACAATAATTTTTATGCATTAGTCTTGTGAATGTAAACTCAAATCACACGCATTACCCCTTGCATAAAAACTTGAAAATCTGTAAAAATCATATAAAGATTAGTTTTACGGAAGCCTTTTTTTACTAGAAAAGATATTACTAGACAGAATTTAAATCTTTGCGATGGTATTATGCAAAAGGGTAAGGTAATTTAAGATAGGTCAAGTACGACGGCTTCCTGATAAGTTACTTTGCTAATTCTAAAATTAGGACTCATATAAATTCATACTATATACAGTTAGTAAAGTAGACATAGTACGCATTTAACGTTTTTACTAAACCTGCTTTTAGTGCTAATACTTTTCTAACTTCTTATTAAGTCACATAAACAAAGAGATATAATTGTCGTTGTCACGCGTGGGTTCACGTTGATGCCTTGAGAAGTGGTCATCATCTTGTAATTTAGTATTATCAAGCCGCAGATTGCTCGTCTCATGGCGGATGTTACGTTACAACTGTGTAATTAGTGTAATAAACACAAGATAGAATGAAGACAATAAAAATACACATAGTCTCGATAAGCTTAAGTATCTCTTAATGCCGCTGCACGATAGTGTTGCGCAACTTTAGTATGCAACAGTCTTATATACAGAACAGTAAATAATTGGTGCTAGCATAATATACCACGTGTTTTGTCCGAATTTAGACATGACTTAGATACAATTAAATCAATCAAGCAACCTAACAGTTTTACGAGTTTCCGTTGCCTTTGAATTCAGGTCGCGAATTTACTGTTGTATGCTTTATCGGAATTAATATTTCATTAAAGTAATTATTGTGATGTAATATTGTTTATTATGGTAGAATTGTAATTCCTTTCATGTTTAGTATAATCAAATTTCGGATACTACCAAATTAGGTTCTATGTAATACATATAACAATATTTGGGAGAAGGAAATATTAAAATAATAAAACTTAATAATAAATGGTAACGATCAAAATTAATAAATAGTACTAAACTGTTTTCGCTTAAATTCACAAGTTAACGAAAATAGCAACCAGGTATTTATGAAAAGACTGGAACACAAGCCACAAATTAGAATAAAATTATGTTTAATTTGAGGCGAAATTAATTTGTGTTCAATGCGAGTATATTTATAATCTTTCATAAAACACGAGTAAGCTTTAGAGCGGGTCGAATCGAAGCATTATGTATTCTGTGGCGAAGCGAAGGAAAGTTACGGCATTGACATAATGTGGGTGATAAATGATAATCTACGGGTTTGAAACGCAGTATTGGGAGAAAATATAGTTATTTATTGCCAAAAAGGTATAATCAAATCAAAATAATTATTAAACAATCAACTAAAATGCGTGTTAGCTCAACACGTGATACGGTACAGACAACGGGACATCAACCTTACTCATATTATCAATTTTCTTTTCAATTAATATTGAACTCTTCATCTTGGATTGTGAATCATAGATTTCAAGCTTATAATCCAGAGAAGAAATTTGCCATAAATAAACGTTAAAATGCTTTGGACTATTATACTATTTCTAACAGCTGCGGATCAACGCTGCAATTATTTGTTGCTGCATCAAAGATGATTGAAAGAGTTTGCTACGATGTCGATCATTTATCTTAATTGACGACATTTAATTTCTCCAACTAGGTGTTTTTACTCATGTAATAATATACTAAAAGTTTGGTTAACATATTGACGTGATAACGTCTTATAAAACGGTGAACGCCGGCTGCACGTACGAAAAAGCATGACTCATTGTCACGTTCCGTCATTGGCCCGTTGCCGAATGCAAGAATTAATTACCTTTTTTGCCGCAATTGTTGTTGTAATTCTAATATTCTAGTTCTAATCCAGATATTCACCATAGTAAAGCGAAACATACTATGTACTTAATGCTATTTTACAAATACTTTGGTGGTTGTATACATAAATATGTTTATTGAAAATATGTCAATGTCATTCAAAGCTCCATAGTACAGACGACACATGCTGACAATAACATTGTTTTATAAACATTCAATTCGTACGAAACCTTGATATATCGAGTATATCGATTCTCCAAAGACAATTTCTTAATTAATTAAGTCCGTTTTAGGGGCTGCATGTAGAATCATAACAAATGCTTGTTATTGCTTTAAAATAACCTCAAGCGAAAACAGACCGAACCTAGCCAATCGTATTTGCCAAGACGAAAATATTTTGGACATCTGTTTTGGTACGAACGAAATATAGGAGCCTCAAAATAATAAAGTCCCGTTTAAAAAAAACTTAATATTTAATATGTATATCGTGGAGGGGTAACATACAATATTCTAAACTAGCCGATACACGCGCCTTCGTCTTCCTGAAAGTCGGTTTCATTACGCACTGCTCTGTTTGACATATCGATAAACTCTGTCAACTTAGTGTGTGTACTTATATAGAATAAATTGATTATATTTTATTAATCAATTTTGGGTCATAAAAATGCTTTACATGCCCACATCGTTAGGCCGGTGGGTTACTACCCATTAAAACCAGTGCGTGCGCCCTCCTGCCACTTTAGTCCGCTGGGATTCCGGCTCGTCTATTTGGCCTACTCGCCTCAAACTGTAATCTTATTTATATTGAACTCTTTTCATTGGATTTGAAGATGAAAATCGGATTTTGTTTTATTGATGTGCTGTCAACTACAGAAGACAGGTACAGTGCAGCGTTGGGTAGATTCTTATTTATTGTGTAACAGTTCACATACCCGCTTTGTGTAGCCTCGCCGTGTCACCCAGTTCCCGCGCATTTTGTTTCATAATTACGACGTACACTTTACACATAACGGCAAAACAACTATTAAAATAAGTCCATATATTAGGTGCAAAACATAAACCTATGACAGCGGATTTTTTTCCATCGATTTTTAACTTAAAATCTAACACATGGAGTTCAATATCAGTTTAGAATTTTTGTCAGTTTTGGTAGGTAGACGTGGTGTTGTCTGTACCCAAATGTTTCAGTAACCAAGATTTTAATGTTTTTAAATCATTCTTTCTTTTCAAATAATAATATTGCGATAATAATAACATAGGGCCTCGCTCTGTGGTACGTTGATTTCCTACTGGTACAAGACCCCAGGCCCTCGACGTTACTTATTTTCTTAGAGATATAATGTGTGTAATAAAATAGTAGTAATATGTACTGTGAGTGTATGCATACATGCTAGCTTGGGCCAGCGGCCAATTTACAGGAAGTTCTAGATGACTTTAATGCCTGAGTTTCAGTCTTTATTTTTGTTTATACATTTAGCGAACTATTTAAATAACTTCTATGAGCAGCTACACCAACCAAAAGGGCTAAACATCCCCCAGATGCTATCATAATAACGCAGCTCAACGTGACTTGCTACCTGAGCAAGATTCCATTGAATAATATAATATCGTGCGGGGCATAGGTAATATTCTGATAAGATATGATGACAAACTTGTCCTGTTTTATCTAGATTACCTTCTTATGTGACGGCAACTTGGTGAACTAGAGGTCACATTACATCACATGAAATCTTCAATTCCACCCTTGATTCTGAAAGGTTATAACATTTTATATTCAGGTTTTCACCTGAATCCAACAGCAGAAAACATCTTTTTCATATATCTTGAACTAAAAATAATGTATTACATAATACGATATGATTGATACGACTGTGTAGAAAATTTAATCTTTTATGTAAGAACCTTGTTCAATGTTCAGAAAATGTTTTGCTTCTTTCTAATAAATAAAAGCAAAAATATTATTATTTTATATGAAAAATGTTGTGTTCTGTTATTTATTACTTAATGAAAATTTAGGAATATGTAATAGGTAGAAATCATTTGTTGAAGGATAGGATTTGTATATTGTTATCGCTCAAATATAATTTATTAAATAGTCCAATTTTGCAGGGCCCCAGGCATAACTTATTTTCTCCGAGATGCATAGTTGCCTGTCTGGCGGTCTTCTACAGACTGTACTTTGGAGAGTGTGCTCAAGAGCTGCATCTGCTCATACCGCCATCTCCTTTTTTCCATCGGACATCCAGACGCACTGCAGGCTACCACCCTTTCTTGGTTGATATTCCTACCTGTCGCACCAAGCGCTTTTCAACATCCTTCATAACGCGCACAGCAAAGGAGTGGAACTCCCTCCCTGCGTCTGTATTTCCGAGAACTTATAACCCGTCTATTTTCAAAGCCAGGGTGAATAGGCACCTTCTGGGTTAGCTCGTTCCATCGTGGATTCTGTCATGGCCCCCGGGTTTGATTGGGATCAAGAGCAAACCCATCCTAAATAAAAAAAAAATAAAAAAAATGTGTGGAATAAAGTAGTGTTGATATTTACTGTGGGTGTATGCATGCAATAATACAGGCATGACAGGTAGGGGCCTATTGTTTTATATGATGAACATAACTCTCATCCATCCTCCAAACCATCTAAACATCCCTTATTTATCATTGTCACTATATCTGCACACCACACCACTCTATTATTTCTTAATCTCAATATGAGTGGTCAACAAAAATTGCACCGTAGGCTAGGCTAAGTTCATTAGAACATTACTGATTGTTGCAGACAGAATTGTTACCATCACATTTCATAAGTCTTGAGTTTTTTCTAAGCATGATTTATTACTTTGTCATTCTGTGGTGACCGTTTGGTATCACGGTAGCGATCCTGCCTTTCGCACTGACAGTCCGGGGTTCAAGACCCGGAAGGGGCAGATGTTTGTGTGAATAGAAGCATTTTAGTTTTTTATTTATTTTTTTGCATTCACAATGCAATATTTCTATAAGATATAAAATGCGTGTGTAAAAAATATTTTAAAAACATAATTATAGCTGATAAGATGACATCTTAATCGATTGTTTAATATTTGTATACTTAAATATTACTTTCTATGTTGAAGGCAGTTAGAGTTCAACATTGGTGGAACGATACTAGCTCATAGTAGAAGTTGAAATACGTTTGTAAAATTCGACACGTTTTTCAGCGTCTCGGTAGTTCAACGGTCAGAGCACTGGTCCGGATTGCGAAAGGATGTGGGTTCGAATCCCACCTGAGGGCTCGGAGGCGTAGTTGTTTTTTTACACACGTATTTTATACCTTATAGAAGCATTTTTAACTAAGTCATGGGCGTTTCTATATATGTACATATATGTTTCATGTAATATGTATGTGTTATATAATTATGTGTAGGGTATTCCGTTACCCTAGTACACATTACACAAGTCTTACAGTGGTTTATAATTGGGCTGGGCTAATTGGTGTAAATGTGAAAAATATTTGACTGTCATGTTACCTAGCTATTTAATGTACAAAACATTTATTTGTGACGAAAGTCGTACACCGACGTTACTTTTTCAGACAAAATGCCGTTCGGTCTCCATTAGCTGATATATTCCCCCGGGTGTCCCTCGGGCTAATGGAGTCGCTAGTACATTCGACTTAGATAGAATTCCATTCTGCACAACACTAAAGATACACGCGACATCCATCTCTTACCTTTAAGCCGCTGATTGAATGTTTTATTCACTATCGATCAATTTCAGATTGGGTACCTACCTCTTATTTGGGACTTGTATTACACATACGTTTCCATTAACACTGAATCACGTTCACGTGATGTATTTTCATATAAATAAGGTATTTTTTCTCTCTTAACAACAACCAACTGATCCATGTGCCTCCAAAAACCACAGCATAAAATATGTATTTTAATGATATACTAAATGTCACAAAAAATTCATTGCTGCAGTTAAAGCGATTGAATTGATTAACTGGACTTGGCACTATGTTATAAATTATGACCAGAGATTGAAATAAGTAAGTGAGCTCACATATGCCGTAGATAATGAATTGTGATGAACTATCTCTTAAATAGTGTAAAAAACCCTGTATGAGCTTTTTAAAAAATAGTTTCAGAGTATAATAACCAAGCAAACGTTCCTGTGCGTTAACAAAAAGTAACTTTACATATATTTTTTTTTAATTAAAAGGTGACCGTTATATGATTCAATGACAATTCTTTTAAGTATTAATTTACTGTGTTCTACCAACAAAAATTAAATATTCCAATGATGCTAAGTAACAAAGAATCAAGAGATGTTCATTGCCGAAAATATATTTTCCTAACATTCCTCGAAAGATATTACTCCTTAAATCTTATTTCGTTAAACACACATCTGTAACACACATTAAGGTTTATTATCCTCCACGGTTATTTTCCACATCGTTGAAACAAGCAATTAAACATAAAGCAACCAAGAAAGTTGTACATTCTGTAAGTTAATAAAACGGATTTATACGGCACGGCCCCATCTGGAACAAACTGTGATAAAGTGAATTTTGATGAAATTACTTCACCAAAGTTTAATGGAGTATACTTTACAGTTTTGTTTAAGTCGTGGTTTAATTCATATTCGACACTTTTTTGCCGATATCGCTTCAAAATATGACTTCTTTTAATGTAATTACTATCTATTTTAAGCTTTGTCACCACCACGGGTACCAAATAGATGAATTTCCTTATAAAATGCAACACGGTCGATGCACTTCGTCGTCGTATTGCAACGCGTCATATGACCATCATTAGAAGCTATTCACGAAATAACTTTACCTTGATATTCATCAATAATCACAATCAACAGGTAATAATTCCACATCTTGCAATATATTACCATTTTCAAGATTGCGAATTTGGTGATTAAATCACCGATCTCTCTTCCCTAATGACTTTCCTTTTCTTCTTGATATATTTCGTTCAAAGATCAAATCCCACAGGAATGGGGAACGGTTCCGTCAAATTACACATGGCCATTACTAAAAATCATTTGTTTAATCTCGACTCAGCCAAGCATTTTGGGAAAACCTTTGATGTTTACTTGCCTTTTTAGGAACGATAGAAAAATCCAACCTCGTTAAAGGTCCTTTATACATCTCCCCTGCGATTCAAGTTTTATTCTTACGTTGTTTGACGGTCATCTACTGAAAATCGCTTTCATTTATGAGCGGTTTTATTCCAGTCCATTGCGAGACTTGCGACAGATTCCACGAAATTATATATTTAAATCGGTTCCAGTTCCCGGTTCCTTTGCACCACGAATTAGCTTACACAAAATATATATAGCTAGACAATTTTTATCAAATTTCATCTTTTATTTCAAAACGTTATTTCAGAATAGTGAACGCTACCAATTAGTTATTGATTTTATAAACATAGTTTGTTTTAATATTTGATAAAGTTCATTTGATATTTACCACATAAAGACACGTCGTTAAATTTTACGTTCCGTTTCTCTTATTTTCAAATCAATAATGTTCCTAATTGAGCACAATATTATCTGCTTAGTGTCTCTTTGATTAAGTATTGCGTAAAAGTAATGTTTGGTTTGATTATTTTTCAGATGACGACTCATCTCATGTGTATGGCGTCATCACCGCGGAGGGACTGTTTGACGGCACTATTTGGACACCCACAGAAGAATATTACGTGGAACCGCTATCCCGTTACAGCCAAGAGCATCCTTCAATGCACAGCGTTATATACCGAAGATCCGACGTAGAGCACCCATATGAAGATACCGAAGGATCACCGTGCGCGTCACATCTGCTTCATATGAAAAGAACAATGGGCCACCAGGGAGAACTCTTTAACTTTACTAACCTCCCTATTAAAGAAGACTTGCTTCTTAACAACCGCAGTGAAGATGTAAACAGCGAAATACACAGACGTAAGAAAAGGTGGCTCCCTGAAGACGAAATGCAAGACGACGAGCCAAAGAAAAATCCCGAATTACCCTTAGATTTAGATGTTCCATATACGAGCAATAACGAACCCTTCGATAGGATCAGCACGAGAAAACCAAAAACCAAAATCGACAAAAGTAACCTCATAACCAAGGTGCGACTCGATTCCGAGGAGTCGAGACCGAAGCCAAAGACGCACGTCGAAGTGATAAAAACTAAAGCAGGGGTCGTAACAGTCAGTAAGGATATAGTTAAGAAGGAGCCGGTGGGGTACACAGTAGTGTCCGCTAACGGCACCGACGATGGCCGCCATGTAAATAAGAGAGCCACAGTAGACCCTAAGAAGACCACGTGTTTGGTGTACTTGCAGGCAGACCATATGTTTTTTCAACGTTACGGATCTGAAGAAGCCTGCATTGAAGTGATGACGCGACACGTACAAAAAGTGAACGCCATTTACAAAGTAACAGGTCGGTCTTCGTTAGCTTTACATTTTTTCAGTAAATTACTTTGTACGTGTATTTTATTTCTACTTACGTTTTTTTCCAGACTTCAATCAAGACGGCAAGCCCGACAACATTACCTTTATGATCAAAAGGATAAAAGTTCATACATTAGATGCTTTGAAAGAGCCCTCTTATAGGTTCCCCAACAACTACGGCGTTGAGAAATACTTAGAGCTTTTTTCAGGTATGTAATTCCTTTTTATTCGTCCAATCAATAGAGCTAATGGTTCACATGGGGCCTATTCAGTAGGGCTACTACTGTAATAAAATCTGATAACGTAGCATTATTCAATAATATCAACCTAATTAAATTGCCTTATCTAATAACATTAGTTAAAGGAAATTGGATTTTTTTTCTTTATTTATGATTAACAATATTGAACTCTATGTGTCAATAATTAACGTTTTATTTTTTCAGAGGAAGATTACGATGCTTTTTGTTTAGCATACATGTTTACGTATAGAGATTTTGAGATGGGCACTTTGGGTTTGGCTTGGACGGGTGATTTAAAAAATGCGGGAGGTGTTTGTGAGAAAAATGGAGTGAGTATTAAATACTATTTTTTTATTTTATTGAGACTTATGTTAGAAAGATACGCCTTCGCATATATAAGACGTGAGACTTTGTACTGAAAAGAACTGGCAATAATAGTGATGCCATTTTTTTGCTTTCTACTTTATTTTAACCGCATGTTACATTTTATTATGAGAGATAAGATAAGGTCAGTGATTTCATAGAATTTTAGTTCTAAGGTTATTTCCGTTGATCTAATCCATACTCGGCGTCAAAATAATCTCACATTTGAAAAAAAATACTTTACGGATTATTTCCTTTGATTGTAATCAATGGTAACGGTTATTATGGGTATAATTACCGTTATCATTGTCAATATAACTATTTAAATATCCTATAGAAAGGCCCAAAGTAAGACCGTTTACTTTAAAAACAATTTTACTTATGAACTTCCTATGGTCATGTTATAAACCAAAATAGTCCTAGAAATTTCAATGTTTTATTCTCTAAAACACATGTCCGTTTCAGCACTACCGCGGAAGCATGAAATCCCTTAACACCGGCATCGTCACGCTCCTCAACTACGGGAAACACGTGCCACCCGCCGTGTCACACGTCACGCTCGCACACGAGATCGGACACAATTTTGGCTCTCCAGTAAGAAAACAATATTATAAACTAAACACGATCTGACACAAATCGGATGGTGTCTTTTTCGTATTTTTTTTTCTATATTATCTAGATTAGTAGTCTAAGTTTGTAATGTTTTATAAGATTATTTATTCCACGTATATCACAAAACCCAAGAGATCAGCCTAATTTTACCTTAAAAGAATTTTAGAAACAATCAGCTTGCTCATTTTATAAAAAATATATGTTTTATCTTATTGCTCTCTTTTTTTGGGGATGTTATTCATTGTTTGCTTAATAATAGTACAGCTAAGAAATGATTTAGATAAATATTTCTTATATAAATTAATAAAAATATATTAACTCCACAAAAGAAACATTGTATTAGCTGAAAAAACCTTTAAGTTACATTTTAAATGTGCAAACGTTTTCATATACGTATGGATTATAATATAAACCAAGGCAATATTAAATTCGTTTTTGCCAAGCTATACTATATTAAATATTTAAATAAAATGATCATAAATTTCCCCTCTAGACACGTGAAAATGAACATAAAGCTTTCCCGGTAAAGAGACAAGTCGATTTCTTACCCATCAAGATTTGTCGACCGTTTGGTGCAACGGTAGTGATCCTGTCTTTCACACCGACGGTCCCGGGTTCCAATCCCGAAAGGGGCAAATGTTTGTATGATGGATACGAGCATTTGTACCTGAGTCATGGTAGTTTTTATATATTTCTATGAATATTACATATCTATGTATCATATATGTATGTCTATCCGTTAACCTAGTATCCATAACACAAGCCTTACAGTGCTTACTTTGGGCTAGGCTAATTGGTGTGAATGTAAGAAATATTTATTTATTATTATTTATTTATTGTCCAGCACGATCCCGAGGTGTGCACACCGTTCGGCGAGGACGGCAACTACATAATGTTCGCGCGAGCAACCAGCGGTGATCGTAAGAACAACAATAAGTTCTCACCGTGCTCGCTGCGGGCCATCGACCCAGTGCTCAACAACAAGGCACGTTCTCTTAAGGGCTGCTTTACCGGTACGTTAAAAACTATAAATAATCAATTAATTATATCACTTTCTAATGGAAGGGAGCTTCTTGAACGCAGGTTACGGAAAACAACTACTCTTGTCAATCTTTAGGCAATAAATATCTGAATACGCTTTTGTATCTACTTCTTTTTAGAAATAAAAACATTTTATATTAACATGAAGTCAAAAAGCATGCCTTAAAGGAAATAAATAGCAACCTTTACGTTTACTTCTATAAGTAACCAGAGAAAGTCATTTTTGTCGATTCAGTCTACATAAGCAGTTTTCATCATCCATACAATGAACCCTGTGTTGTCTGTCGCTATCTGCAGAACCTCAGCCAGCGATCTGCGGCAATGGCGTGGTAGAAGAAGGCGAAGAGTGCGACTGTGGCTGGGCATCCGAGTGCACGGACGTCTGCTGTCGGCCACAGGCGCCGCGCCCACACTACAAGCCTTGTACGCTCACCGAACACAGTGTCTGCAGCCCCAGTCAGGTACAACATGATAACACATTTTAAACTGCCAATGTCTTTCACCCAATCTCATGCTTCTATGTATATTTTTCTTGAGTTCTAAGTTGTAATTAACGAAAGTTATAAGCTATTTTACACTACACCTGCTCGGAAAGTACATTGATACTTGTGTAACAACAGGTCAAAAAGTAGGACTTTTTTGTCATATAAATAATGCGGGAGGTAAAGTTATATGAAAATCCATTTCGCACAGAATCGAAAAGTTTTGTTTTTAATTTTAAACACTATAAAAAGAAAACTATACCAAAAATCCATAGTTTTTATTTCGAAATTCAAAGACTGGCTTTTTCTACACAGTTTCTATTCTATATTTAATAATTAGTGTTGCCACTACTGTCATCTTGTAACTCCAGAGTTCTCTTAAATAAATATCAAAAATGTCTTTTAGTGATGATAGTGATAATTTTACAATGACGCCGTCACCAGAACCAAAATATGTCACCAAAGCAGTCATTACAACTTACTTCCCGAGAAGTCCAGAAGCAAATAATGATAATTTCAGAAAGCAAAATGCGCCCTTATTCTCATATAAACATAAATTAAATAAACTATTTCTTTCTCTTTCCTCGTAGGTGTATTATAAAATAATATATTTCACTCGAAAGAAAGTACGATTCCCGATCTCGGGTGCTTTTAAAACCTGAGGTGCCTTTAAACAATCGTTGGTAATCGTTAACTTTCCCCTTCGGACAAAGAGGTAGGCAGTATAAAATTAGCATGAAATATGATAGTGAAATAAAGTCCATGCCTAATTCATATTTGTCGATGATTTACATACTTTTGAATTTCCTCCAGGGTCCTTGCTGCACCGCGTCGTGCACTCTCAAGTTTGGTGACAAGTGTCGGTCCGACAACGGATGCAGGGATGCCGCACATTGCGACGGAAAACGGGCCGCCTGTCCCGCCAGTAGGCATAAGCCTAACCGCACGCGCTGCGACAAAGAGCTCGTCTGCTACATGGGGGTAAGTAACCGGCATCACGTAACATCGAAGTTTAATGGCGAAAAGTATTAGAGATTAGTTCCATTTCCATAAGTTGTATCATATTTTTTTAGCATTAATGTTGGGGACAAAATATTATTTATCATTTTATTTCGAATGGATATCCTCTCTCTCTTGATTCCAATCAAGTCCGAGAGTCAAGATAGGATCCATGATGAAACGATAATCGGCATAATCTGTAGTTAGACATAACTGTACGGGTAGTTAATTATTATATTAAAAAGATGAGCACCAGCCGCAAACCAAAGAGTTTTCGACCTGCAGATGGCACAAATGTAAATTTTCATTGATTGTATACCTACAGCTTGCGGGAATTCACTTCATTTACTATACTTAATATACTAGTGAAATTAAATACCTTATCGACAAAAAGCATGTGGAAATACCACAATATCAGAGTAAACATGGAGACATATGTTTTATTCATCTCCTGCCCTGCGAATGCTCTTACTCTCTTCACTTATAATAACAGTTGCTTGAATATACACACACCCTAAAAACAGCACACTGTTGTAATGGCATTGGTTTCGATGTAATGAAATGCAATCCGTATGCCTAATGGTTTTGTGTCACGATAGGGGGCGAGCCATGCTTACGTGTCATGCTTATGCACACACGAATATGTATGAGTATTTTTTAAATACATGGATTGGCCAATAGTGGTTTCGGTTAACCCCTAACATGTAAACAATTTAACATATTTTGTAAACTCAACAGGAATGTACGGGATCCATCTGCTTGGCATATGGACTGGAGTCGTGCCAATGCGCGCCGCGTAAGGACGACCCGCGCTCAGCTTGTGAGCTGTGTTGCCGCAAGCCTGGTGGCCAATGCTTGTCCTCCTTCCACTGGAATACTGCACCGTACGACGTGCCCGACATGTACGCGAAACCCGGCACACCATGCAATGATTACAACGGGTCTGTATAATAAGAAATTTACTAAAACATAACTCATCACCATTGCCCAATAACCAATGTTTCTGTAATGTAAATAAGTCTAAAGTGCTGAGGGTAAATATACAAATATGCAAATGTTACTGTCGCCTTAACATTTACGTTTAAGGTTTATAAGACAACATGACTCGCGTTCATCATAGCGATTCGCGTTATCGTTATTATCTGTAAAGTTTAAAATCTGAACCCAACTCAGCTGTCAGATTTCAGACGCAAATTGTTTTGATTAAATGAAATGCACTATTATGTTTTTTTAGTATTAACTAGCTGACCCAGCCACGCGTTGCTGTGGCACAGTGATGTTAAAGAATTTTTCTGAAATAAAAGTAGCCTAAGTTACTCCTTATTACATCAGCTACCTGCCAATAAAAGTCCCGTCAAAATCGGTCCAGCCAGTTCAGAGATTAGCCGGAACAAACAGACAGACAGACAGACAAAAATTAAAAAAAATGTTATTTTGGTGTATGTATCGTATATATATTCATATGCATGTAGTAAAAAACGGTTATTTCAATGTTACAAACAGACACTCCAATTTTATTTATATGTATAGATTAAAACGAGGTCATTACCATGTTTTTTATTTAAACCTGATTCATTACGCTTATGACACTTTTTCTGTAAATAAGATTATTATTGTTCTTGATGAGTTCTTCCGTGACGATCGCGTATGCAACTGCGCCGCAATATCGGAGTCTCAAAAACATAAAAACGTGGTAATGATTCCATTTTAATTAATACTAATTAGAGTAACCATGAAAGTTTAAAACAATGTCTTTTTCTATGTGAGCAGGTACTGCGACGTATTCCAAAGATGTCGCGAAGTGGACCCAGCGGGTCCGTTAGCCACTCTTCGGCGCCTGCTGCTCTCGGACGAGAGTCTGGCGGGCTTCCGCCGCTGGCTGCTGCACCATTGGTACGCCGCACTGCTGGTACTCATAGCCGTTATCGCGCTGCTGGTAAGTTATCACTTATAAGACCTACAACTCTGTTATACGTTTGAAGACAATTATCTTTCCATTTCTTAGAGCCTAAATTATCGGTTTCTGATAGGTACCCATAATAGAGAATACTGGTATTAATTACGATCAACACAATATACAGATTTATTTTTTTAAAAGAATCATTTATTTTGCTTTTAAATTTCATACTTTATTTTAATCCTGAACTTTTAACTCGATTTCAAAAGCCAACTCCTTCACGGATTTACAAAATTACTTGGTAATGACCCTTGTTCTAAAATATAAAAAAAAAAACTTTTTTCCATTAAAAACTAATTTAGGAGTCCATACGTTTCTTACAAGAATGTAAGGCGCATATAATTCTCTGCAGAATAAAACATCAGATCCCGACGTTTTCTCACGAACAAAATAATTCACATTTATCAATTTCAAGAACAAAAAAATTCACTCGTTCGATAAAACACCAGAATAGTTTGGCTTTCACTATTTTGTATTAGTTTTCACGCGCAACCCAATAGAGCATTTCAGCAAGTGTACGCCATAATATTTATAAATATAGAAAATGTAACCAAAGGTCCTACCATCACGTCTTATAGCGATTCAACTTTACTGTTAAAAAGAGACGCCACTATAGACCGCGTATAGAGGTGTCTCACTTTGACGATCGAACTTGCATCGCGCTAAAAGATGATGGTAGGCTTTCTGATTAATTCAAGTGGCAGTGCTTCACTAAATAAATAAATAAATTAGTCAATCTATGAATACAGCTTCTGTAAAGGAGTTGAAACGTCAGGATAAAATAAGAAACAAAAAAGAAACACGTAAAATTGTTCAAACGAACGCGAAGTGTAAAAATTAAACAAATACGATTTATTATTTACAAGCTTTTACCCGCGGCTTCGCCCGCATTTTTTTTTTTATAATAAATAGTATCCAATGTTACTTTTAATACCTCCAAGAATATATGTACGCAGTTTCATGATGATCGGTTTAGTAGTTTTTGCGTGAAAGCATAACAAACAAACTTACATTCACATTTATAATATTTAGTAGGGATGTTATCTATTTTCTACTACTCGTATCAATATAAAAAAAATGTTTATTAATTGTTCAGAAGTAATAAATTAATCGATTTATTGATATTGTTATAAAATTTAAGCCATTTCTATTTTAAATTCTCTATAGCGTTGCTGCAGCATTCTAAACTCAGCATCGATTGCAGTCGATGCCAAATATTAGCGTTTTCTGCTCATTAGGCAGGTACTTCAGATTATAATACATTTGTAAAAAAGCTAGACAGTGTGATACTTTCATATAATTATTAGCTAGGTAAGTGATAGTACGATAAAAAGTAAATAGTTTACACCATCAAACATTGTGTTGCCATTTAAATTTATTTTTTATCACCATAAGTCTCATCAATGCTAGGCGTGATGTGAAGCCCATTTTTATATTATTTTTATAGATCTAAGAGTATCAAGTATCAAGACTTTAAATTGCTTAAAAAAACAATGGAAAAGTTCTTTGAGTTTCCGCTTTCTGGCAAGCCAAGCCAGACCGTAAACGCAAGGCTACTTTTTTTCTTTTGTCTGAGTTATTGCTAATAACGTAGGAACACCATTAGAGCCGATTTGTGCACCTTTACGAAAATTCCGAAAATTGGACTCTCAGATGACTAATGAAAAGCTTTGGTATACTGAGTGCAAAGATCTTAATTAAGAATTTCTATCATAGAAAACTAAAAACTATTTTGCGAATGGAATTAAACAAAAAACTAATTCAAACTTATGTGAACTCAAAATAATATGTTGCTTATTTCAGAAATCAGTGAATTTATTCTCTAATCAAGTACAGTCATCAGCCAGTTAGTATAACCAAAATGGCACTGATGAATTTTTTTAATTGCTTGATCAATTCATTCCGTTGAGTGATATGTTTTGTAATTTGATAAATCTATTAACCTTTCTCAAATGTAACGGGGTTTACGCTCAATACTTACGGTTGAATAATATTTTCAGGTTGCTAGCACCCGTTACTTCGGGCGGCACGGCAAGAAGCTCAAATCCGTTACTATCATCCACTCGTCCACCACAGAAACCGTCCGTTTGCCTGATGCACCCGATCAAGGCCTTATAGTTCACACCGCAGTCAGGTAAAGTATCCGTTAGAGAACATTTTCATATCTGTTTTCTACTTATGAATAAATAATCATTTTTGTAGCTAGGTGTATAAAGTTGATAGACTTAAGTTTACCTAAATTTTGACAACATCTAATCAATAAATCCGAAAACTTCTATCACCTCTGACTTCCTGAAATTTATCAGACTTTCGCGTTTGAAATTGATTACCTACGTGTTTCGGAAAACAGTGTTAGGAAAGTATTACCAAAATATTGGAAAAAAATTAAAGTCTATTCAAGGTGTCATCACGAACATAAACTAATTATGAGGTTTTTTTATTTATTTTTTAACTTAAAATCGCAAAGGACATTTGATATCAATGATATGATCTTTTAGTTTTGGTAACATTACTACTTTTCTTATATGTATATTACATTATGACGTTGGAAGCCAAGCAAAAAAAACACTTCAGTTTTGAACTAAGAAAGGGGTTTGTTATTATAATAGAAAAATACTAGAAAAAATCGACTCGGGTCACAAGTGAATTCTCAGGCGGGAATCGAACCCGCAACCTTTGGAAATCCGGTCCAATGCTCTCCCAATTGAGCTACCGAGCCTTGCGAACACTCGTCGAAATTTTCTAGTACCTTCCCGATTTTACGCTGTTGGCCAGCGTTGTTTCATCAATGAGAGGAACATCCTCTCGTATTCGAAAGAAACATTTTTACAAATGTTTGGTCAATCGATAAAGATGAAACAGCCATGTTAGATTTATAATTTTTATATTTTTTTATGCATTTTCAATGCGATCTTATAAGATAAATTTTTATAATAGAAAAATACTAGAAAAAATCGACTCGGGTCACAAGTGAATTCTCAGGCGGGAATCGAACCCGCAACCTTTGGAAATCCGGTCCAATGCTCTCCCAATTGAGCTACCGAGCCTTGCGAACACTCGTCGAAATTTTCTAGTACCTTCCCGATTTTACGCTGTTGGCCAGCGTTGTTTCATCAATGAGAGGAACATCCTCTCGTATTCGAAAAAAACATTTTTACAAATGTTTGGTCAATCGATAAAGATGAAACAGCCATGTTAGATTTATAATTTTTATATTTTTTTATGCATTTTCAATGCGATCTTATAAGATAAATTTTTATAATAGAAAAATACTAGAAAAAATCGACTCGGGTCACAAGTGAATTCTCAGGCGGGAATCGAACCCGCAACCTTTGGAAATCCGGTCCAATGCTCTCCCAATTGAGCTACCGAGCCTTGCGAACACTCGTCGAAATTTTCTAGTACCTTCCCGATTTTACGCTGTTGGCCAGCGTTGTTTCATCAATGAGAGGAACATCCTCTCGTATTCGAAAAAAACATTTTTACAAATGTTTGGTCAATCGATAAAGATGAAACAGCCATGTTAGATTTATAATTTTTATATTTTTTTATGCATTTTCAATGCGATCTTATAAGATAAATTATTATAATAGAAAAATACTAGAAAAAATCGACTCGGGTCAATATAAAATATTTAAAAATTATAAATCTAACATGGCTGTTTCATCTTTATCGATTGACCAAACATTTGTAAAAATGTTTCTTTCGAATACGAGAGGATGTTCCTCTCATTGATGAAACAACGCTGGCCAACAGCGTAAAATCGGGAAGGTACTAGAAAATTTCGACGAGTGTTCGCAAGGCTCGGTAGCTCAATTGGGAGAGCATTGGACCGGATTTCCAAAGGTTGCGGGTTCGATTCCCGCCTGAGAATTCACTTGTGACCCGAGTCGATTTTTTCTAGTATTTTTCTATTATAATAATTTATCTTATAAGATCGCATTGAAAATGCATAAAAAATATAAAAATTATAAATCTAACATGGCTGTTTCATCTTTATCGATTGACCAAACATTTGTAAAAATGTTTCTTTCGAATACGAGAGGATGTTCCTCTCATTGATGAAACAACGCTGGCCAACAGCGTAAAATCGGGAAGGTACTAGAAAATTTCGACGAGTGTTCGCAAGGCTCGGTAGCTCAATTGGGAGAGCATTGGACCGGATTTCCAAAGGTTGCGGGTTCGATTCCCGCCTGAGAATTCACTTGTGACCCGAGTCGATTTTTTCTAGTATTTTTCTATTATAATAATTTATCTTATAAGATCGCATTGAAAATGCATAAAAAATATAAAAATTATAAAAAAGGGGTTTGTTTTTACAAAATAAATATAAAACAACTTAATATTATGATAACAATTTAACCTTACTATATTATTCAGATGTCTACGGTCAGAAAAAACTAAAAAAAATGTCATTTTTTGCCAATTGCCATTTTTTTACAATTGTGTTATATATTAGACGCGTTGAATTGGTTAATAATAGTCTTGGGTACTGCAGCTTACAAAATTTAATAATCTAGTATTGTAAATTGAAATTAATACAGACTACAGTAATGCGTTAATTAGAATAAAAGATGAAACTTTTGCATTTGCAATTTTTCTTAACAAGAGGCAAAGCTTTCTGTGTTTTACCTGGGTATATAAATACCCGAAAACAAAATTATGAAAAGCAGCATTATATTTTTTTACAACACACTAAAAGAAGGTACCTTTGTTATAAATAGCATTTCTTTTTACGATACAAATGGTCATATTTTTACGTTTGATAATAACATTAGGTACTTATGAGAAAATATTTTTTGTTTTCCAGGTCCAAACTTCCCCTTAAGAAGAAAGTAGCGCTTCGCACACGAGCCTACCGCAACAAGAAGGACCATAAAAAATTAGGGGACAAAGCCTCTCCGTCTCACAGTGCCAACAAAAAAAGAGTAAGTACAGTCAAATTACCAATTTTTTTACTTTCATTTTCAGAACCCTCTTCGATATAGTTAAAAATCGACTGTCGTTGGATAAACACCTGATAGCTGAAATTGAGGATTTGATTCACCCGTATAGACAGACTTTTGACATATTTCTATATCACTTATTTAAATTAAATAGAGTTAAGATCTTCTCACTTTGAAGAAATCTGTTAGATTTCACAAGAAAGTAGACTTCAACTGAGATTTATATTAAATAAGGTCAGTGCTGGATGTACACATTTGCCGCCCCAAAGCTATAAAATTTTTACCGCCCCTACTGACCTCTAAAATTAGATGCACTGTTCACAATAACGTTAATTCCTTTTTTATGGAATAATCTAGTTTCAAGATTATTTTTATAACTTTTTGTGTATATTTTTAAACTAAGAAAAGCAAAGCTTTGTTTTTACTGCACTACTTATAAGGTGTGGCGGGCCAAGGAAGATAGGTAAAGCCCGCTAAGGACTAAAGAATTTCTGCCCCGCCATGCCTTAATTTTTTTCTGTACCAATTTTCTGGACCAATTTTGCCGCTTCCTAATTTTGCCGCTCTAAGCTTCAGCTTCTATGGTAAATCCGGCACTGAATAACGTTCACATAATAAATTTTTATGAATTCAATGAAAACACTTTATTTCAGAAGCCAACTTCGCAATCGAAACCAGATGAAAATATAAAAATAAGTAAAGAGAATACAGCCGTGGTTACTAATGCTGATGGCAAATCTCCAAAACATGTGATATTATCGAAACATAAGGGAAAAGTAAAAAAACGTAAGGCGAAAGTGAAAAAAGAGACTATAGACTACAGTGCGATGCAGAAACATTCGTCCCCTACCAAGGACACAGAAGCCTTATCCAAAGTTCAGAAGTGGTTGCTTAGTTCACCACAACCGACTGTTATTCCTAAATCTAAATCAATACCATTAGGTCTGACCGAAAGGACGCACAGACAAGTTCAAACAAGTACAAGAAAGACTAGACCATCCAAGAGTGCAACTAACCTTCTCAGCGGCGAGAAGGCTAGGTTGCAGGTAGTGTTCAAACCACCTTTCCGATTCAGTGTCAAAATATGCAAAAGTGATAAAACCAAAGTAGTTCTAGACAAATCTTCCAAACCCGACGTAGATAGGAAACGTCACGAAACTGCACAACAGCAAACCACTTCCGCTGACGTGGCAAAATCTAATCCATCCAACAATAAGATATCTAGGCACTCTAATTCAACAAGACTTGAACCCTCTATTCCCATCGCTTCTAAATTAGAAACATCGCCTTCACAAGAGGTCGGTAGCCACGGGTACGCGAACTTGCTGCCAAGGAGTTCCAGCGACTGCAAACTAACAAAGAAATTACCCGAAAGTAAAGTCCGACACGGTCACAAAAAGAGCAATTCCCTGGGTCAAAGAAAGGAAACGACGGAGAGCCGACAGAACCTCATCGTTCCCGAAGACATCGACAACGCTCACGTTTACGAAAACATTTCAATGTCGCAAGAAGCTTTCGTCCCAAAGAGCTGCAGTATGCCGCGGAGGCAAACGAGCTTCGGCATAGCGCGGCAAAGCAGCTACGGGCATCTGCCGCGAGCGCACGCCCGCCCACATCGCCACAGCTCGCACAACGTGAGCACCCCTCGGCATGACTCCGCAGACCTCGACCACTTCTACAGCGTCATCGAGTCCTTGCGTCGGAATGGAAACGAGGCCGTCTGCAACACCGACTCCAGCGGCTCCTCGGGAAGCAGCCGGCGCGAGCTGTCGCGACCCGCCGAACGTCAGACCAGCTCGGTCGAGGTGACGGCACGTGCCAGTCCCATTCACACCGCCAAACTAAAACGCCGCCTGAGCGAAATCGAGCTTGGCAAACGTCAGACCAACGACACCGGCATGAGGGGCTTCCAACTAGTGGTCGGGAAGAGCAAGCTCAAACGCCAGCTGAGCGACAACGAACTGTGCAAGTCCCGCGTGCAGCTGGCCATGCCGATGTCAGCAGGCGCCGAACCTCGGCCCGCTTTCTGCTGGGCACCGACCCGAGACGCGCCGTCGCCCGCCGCCGCGCCCGTAGAACCGCGCCACAAAAGAGCGACCTACACATTCGGGGAACTCAAACACTCCGTCCCCGACGCCCCCCAGCCGGCGTCCGGCGACAACATTCAGATCTCCGCCGAAGAGTTCTTGAACGTAATCGACGGCTGACGACGCGAACAGCGCCACTGATCGGTGCGATGATAAGCGAGGAGTATATGTGTCCCATGTGTACGTGGGTGGTGACTGTGTCGAATAGTGTAAATATTGTAATTTGCTTTTTATACTAAGATTAAAGTAACCTATCACTGAAACGGACCATTGCGTAGTTTTCGCAGCCGCGATCCTCCGTCAATCGAAGTAATGGATAAGTTATTTTTGTAATTTCACGAAATTCACCCCGATGCTTATGAAATGACAATTTATGTTGTAAGAAATACGATAAAATTATCTTCCACTCAAGTCGGGCGAGGCTGACTAGCGATGGGCTCGTTTCACTGAACGATCTCTATAAATGAATCTCTATTTTTTCTACATGCTATGTATTGTACAAATTTACTCATACCTATGTAAAGTGTTCATGTACGAATAATTTAGTATTTTAATTGTACATTCCATTTTGGTTCTATTTATATAACATTTTTTTATCGATAAAAACCTTGTTTACATATTTAATACTTCGTAATATCTACTAATACATTTGATTTACTTAGATAGTGTCAATTAACACGTCAATACTTACTTTAACATTAAATGCATAAAAAATACAAATATTCGATGAAACAATGTAATGGGATTCCCTTTCTTGGGTTATACTGTTGGTCGGTTAGGTTATATACAGAATATCGACTACTACCTTAAAACTACAATCTATCGAGTAATATTGAAGTACCCACTCGCTCAAACCTGCCATCCCATTAATAAGTTATAGTAAACAATTTAATTTGAATCTGAGCACATAAAACTTGTTTGGATAAAGTTTTAATCCATCAATCGAACCAATTAAAAGGAAAGACAAATGTTTTGCAGAAAATGGATGTTCTTAAACCCAGGTCTATGAACCTTCCGAGATTTTTGTCATTTCTGGAGCTATCTTTTAATGTGAAAGCAATTGAACCCGTAAGAAAATACATAAATTATATATTTTTATCAAGCTTACCAAGAAGAGGGAACCCTTAAGAATTCACCATTGTTAATATCAGAATAAGTTGAAACTGTGTACATTTTTACGTACATATGCATAATTAACTCACTAATGAATATTTTTTACAAATATTTAAAGTAGGTACATTAATAACAATGACTAATGTCTACTTACCTAAACCGTAAAATAAACAAATCCTACGTAAATATCTAAGTTACATAGAAGACATGGCTGTAATCTGTTGTTGTTAATTTAGTTCTGCGATATCTGGGATGGATTTTCTTAACAATCGATCAGTTATTATGACAATATTGTAGTGTGTGTAAAAATATGTCTAAAATATCATAAATTAATGTTAGAAATATAGTCGGTATGTACAAAATTTATTTAATCCTCCGATCCCGCCTATCTTGATTTTATTTGTTTTCTACTTTATCTTAAAACTTTTAAGATGCAAGTATAAGTACAATACACTCAAAAACTGATCATTACAAAATAATATTACAAAATTGACAACATTTTATTTTTGTAAGCGATGTCTTTAGACTTGTCTTTATTAGAAATAAAAACTAAGGAAGAAATTCCTTTTTTATATTAAAAAGTATCAAAGGAGATGTTTTATAAAGTGTGGGTTTATATATATTTTGTTCATAAATGTTTTGTAAGACAGATCTTTGTACAGCTTTTTAAAAAACCGACCAAGTGCGATTCGGGCTCGCGCACCAAGGGTTCTGTACAAACTTTTAGTTAAGTAAATTATGAAAGTACCTTTAATAATGAAAATACATTGCTATCGCAAGATAAACGGATTGAGGGACAAGCTTAATTTTGCCATTGGAAAACTGTTGTCCCCATACATCGACAGAGGTCGCCATTATTTCACCAACTGGAAATGAGTTTATAATCGTAAAAAAAAATTGTGATGCATCTACAAGTTTACGATTTTCGGATTATTTAGTTTTACTTGCCATTGCTTCATGTTAAATTTCATGATTCTAGGTTAACGGGAAATTTTGATTCCCGAGAGTGTCGAAATATACGTTTTTTACAGAATAACCGTATCTATGAGGCGTGTTTTTTAAGTAAGTACCGTTTTGAAATTAAAAAAAGACGTGCTAAGATATCTCAATAATTTTATTTTTACATGAAAGCCTGTACCTTAATCTACTTAACTACATAATTTTCGTCAATATTGAGGCACTTTTCATAACGTTGTACCAGTTTTTAAATGCCCTCCTCATAGAAGTCTGCCGCCGAAGGAGTATTGCTTGTGGAATTTCTGCCTCATAATGAGACAATCAATGCAGTAGCTTATTGTAAGTCAATGCACAATCTGCGCCGATCAATCGAGAACAAAAGACGTGGCAAGTTGAGCAAGGGCATCATTTTGCAGCATGATAATGCCCGTCCACATGTGGTTTATCAGACCAAAGATCTCATCACATCTTTTTGATGAGAAACTAGATCATCCTCCGTACAGCCCTGATCTGGCGCTCAGTGACTACCATCTGTTCCTGCACTTGAAGAAACACCTTGGCGGTCAGCGTCTTCAAGACGATGACGAAGTCAAAACATTTGTGATGCAGTTTTTAATAAGTCAGGCGGCAAACTTCTATGAGGAGGGCATTCAAAAACCGGTACAACGTTATGAAAAGTGCCTCAATATTGACGGAAATTATGTAGTTAAGTAGATTAAGGTACAGGCTTTCATGTAAAAATAAAATTATTGAGATATCTTAGCACGTCTTTTTTTAATTTCAAAACGGTACTTACTTAAAAAACGCGCCTCGTATATAAAGATACGGCCGTATCTTTTTTTTACGTTAGCTTAGAAGTTTGTTTTTTTTTTACAGCTTCGAGCGATTTTTGAAGTATTAAAAACATATACGTTCAGTAATATTAACCGTTTTCATAAACTTTTTCGGACTCCTGTTGGAAAAAGTTCAAAATCTCTTAAAAAACTAAGCAATATTCAATTATTTATTCAGCACACTTCACACATTTAAATAAAACTATTTTATCATAACGGTTCCTTTTAGGGGATTTAATATAAAAGTCGGTTTTTTTTTTTTTTTTTTTTTTTTTTTTTTTTTTTTTTTTTTTTTTTTTTTTTTTTTGCCTGTAAAGTCGGTTTTACGGGCGAAGATTTTACGTGACAACGTCTTTTTCTCGGTAGAATATTTATTGATATGAATATAATTAAATTGCACAATGCGCGCGGCAGACCGATCATAGTTGAGTGGGAGAGAGACGCAAGGCATTCGGCGGGCCTCTCTCTCGTTCGGTGACTCATCGTAACGTTACCGAGCGTTACACTTTTTCATAAGTGACTCCCAGCCGCAACCAATTTATAAGACGTTATCACGTCAAAATATGCGTAAGCTATATGATAAAAGGTACATTTTATAAACAGTTTTAAATTATTTTACATTAAGTGAAAGAACAACACCTACATTTTGCCCATACATTAATGAATTTTTAAACATAACCGTTTTCTACAGTATTTATCTGTGGTGACAATGACATTGACGATAGAAAGAAAAAAAATATTCGTAATTTAACGTCAATATCAATTTGACGTTCGCCATGTTGATTGATTTAGAAATGTCAAAAAAATAATTCTTTTAACCTCGTAATAAAGGTAAATAATAAAAAAAATAGGTTTGGTATCGATACTAATTTGATTTTTCAATATTTTAAACCATATTATTATTCATCATATTATTCATCATTCACTTAAAATTACATAAATGCAACTTGTAGAAATTTATCAATAAAAAAATTAGGTAACGAAACGATTTTAGTATTACAGATTACATAATCACAATGCCGTTAACATTGACAGCAGTTATCAGTTGCTTGCCACAGATTATACTAGTCACTTCTTTAAGTGATATTATGTAAAAAAATATTTCATCACGCTTTATTTTGGAGTAATTTAATAATTTTATTAACTATTTAATATTAAACGTAAATCAAATCTCTCAAAATAATTCAGTATAAGACCACTACAAAATTATATTCGACTCTCTTTTAAAAAATTTAATGTTGTCAATTAGCTCCTTTTAAAGAACTGTCATTTTAATACACTCCAGATACTGATGGTTTCTACATCTTCTTGAAGGTCCCATTCCTGATGTACATTCACAAGTACATACAACAGCAGATCAAACTATACAAAACAGTCAAATTTCTCCACACTATTTTTTGCTTAAAATCCAACATATGGATTTGAATATCAATTGAGGCAATTTGACAGTTTATAGTAGGTTAACGCGCTGTACAATATTTCTATCTCAGATATTTTCCAGAATATTTTCCAATATTTTAATGAATCGTGCAAGAGTGTCACAAGAGCATTGCCGCTGTGGCACAGCGTAAATGAGCTTTTTTCGTAGGGAGATAAGGGTAAAATTTAAAGCTATTGTATAGAAACTGACTTCTAAGGCGATACTGAAAGTATTGGAAATGTTACAAATTTGTATTTTTAAAGACTTCTGCGTTAATTCTTAAAACTATATGTATGTATCTTAATGATTTAATTATATAATTTATGAAAACTAAGTATATGTTAGTGAATACTTCCAAAAACAATGGATTCAGATAAATGTTAAATATGAATTTGAAATCTACGTGTTTAGACTCTATGGAACTATTTGATGGTTTTGTAGTATAAAAATATAATATTACTTATTAGAATACTTCCAATTTTATGAGTCAAATTATTAATTAAATAAAAATTATTTTCTTTTCTATAGACGTCAAGATTCTTCTAATACTATAATCTAAAATAGACATCTGACCATAATTATTATTACGTCTTTATATTTGTTCGAAGTGCCTTAAGAAATAAGTCATTGCATTCCTATAAACATTCCAACAAATATTATTATTAATTTAACTACTAACTTGCTTTTGTATTTTTTATTCAACAAATACCCTGCAATGGAATAAGATTGTATAATCATCAGTGTTATTGACTTGTATTTCAGTAAGTACTTAATTATAGTCTGTGATAGAATTTGTTTTTACAGTCTATGTCTGTTATGTCTGTATTATCTTCACGCTTTTGCAATATGAAATCGTCTATCTGTTACTATAAATTACTATCCATATTGGAATACAAATTTGTAATAATTCGTTTTTAACTTTTTACTTTGTTCCGCGTTTTTAAAGAATTAAAAGAATCCAACACACCTAGTTTTTTTCTTTATTGATGTGTTTCATACTCCAATATAATCGTAAAAATATTTCTATTTAATGCCTCCACTATTTAAAGAGTAGGTATAGAAAAGTAGTATAAAAAACGCCAAATTTAAAAATAAAAAAGGAAAACTAAAATCATTTAAGTTAACAAATCTATAATCTAAGATCACAGTGGTTTGTGTGTTTGCCTGTCCGCTCTTTTTCCCGCTCTTTTTCCATTGTATCAATAACGTTACCATAGCAACGCGTTAACCGCAAGTAGTTCGTCTACCTGACGCTAGATGGCGCTAACGGAAATATATTTAATAATATAAAAAATTTAAAGAATTTTGTCCACCCGTGCGAAGCCGGGACAGGCCGCTCATTTATAATCTAAGATCACAGTGGTTTGTGTGTTTGTCTGTCTGCTCTCTTTCCCGCTCTTTTTCCTTTGCATCAATTAAAGTTACCATAGCAACGCGTTAACCGCAAGTAGTTCGTCTACCGGACGCTAGATGGCGCTAACGGAAAAATATTTAATAATAGATCAATTTTAAGAATTTTGTCCACCCGTGCGAAGCCGGGACGGGCCGCTAGTTTTATATATAATTACTAGCTGACCTGGTTGCGGTTGGTTGACGCGTTGCTATGTTTTAAATTAAAATGAAACCTATCCTATGTCCTAAGTCGGAACAAATCCAGCAAATTGAAAAAAATATCATCGTAATCGGTTAAGTAGTTTCGGATTTCATCGCGGTCAACCACTGACAGAGATTACTATAATGTTAATTGAGTGATAGACAATCGTAAAAGTAATTCGACCTTTTCATAAGAAGCTTTTATTTAATTTTTCAAATGCCATTCGACATTTTTCCGACATTCTTTTGTTCAAGACAGCCATGTTGTTTGTCAATACGATTTCTTGGTAAACTTGAAGTGTTACGTGAATATTTTGCAAAAATATTTACAGTGTCATGGCACCAATACGATATAGCCTCCATTATGAAGATTATTCTGAACATTTAATGTCGCGATTCGGCAAATTGTTGCAAATGCAATCGTTGGTTGACATGACACTGATGTGCAGTTCTCATACTTTGCGTGTGCACAAAGCCGTACTTGCTGCTAGTAGTGCATATTTCCAGGTAACTATATAACAGCACGAATTGTTATTTATTTTAAAATATACTACCCTAGTAAATTACAGTATAATTTTTGATTATATGAAGGAAGTTCTTCAAAAGCAAACTGGAGAGCCACTCATTATATTGAAAATGCGATTCAGTGTTCTGAAGTGTCTTGTAGAATTCATGTATTGCGGTAAAACTCAATGCCTAGAAGAAAACTTAGACGAGCTCGTATCGGCAGCGCAGTTTCTAAAAATCAAAGGATTGTCAAAAGTTACTAAAGAAGGGTTGGGTATTACAAACCAAAGTAAGTATTTTAATATTTTTGCTTTTACTATGTAAATAGTTACAGTAAATTCAATCAGTAATTTCTAACTATTTGATTCTTATTATATTTTCTGTTATTTACACATTAAATGCTAGATTTTTATATCTAAAGTCATTTTTCTAGACTTAGACTCGTCTTAGACGTCAGACGGGATTTGATTGTGATATGCTTAACTACTTTTTAAATATGTATTAAATTACGACACTGGCATCCGTTAATTAGCAACCTGCTGCCTTTTCCATCTATAATTCTCGTATCACTTGCCTTATGTTACTTTCATAGTCAATTGTTATCAAGTTAAATTTTATCCGCTCTCTTTTTGAAGAATCATCTACCTTAGGTACTTTTGTAACATTTCGTTTTTATTTGTAGGCGAGCTCCCAGTTTTTACACCCCCTGTGGTAATAAATCGACCACCCCAGTCACTCATAGATTTGCATTCACAGGTAAATCATTTAATATGTATCTTAGATTTAAACTTATTAGCAGACGAGAATATAACCGTGACAAGTTTACACATATGTTTTTTTATAACAACGGTATAATAAACCAATAACGCTTATGTTAACGGAATCGAAGATCTGCCTTATTACGCGATTTTATCAGCATCCATGCAATGTTTTGATCCACACAGGTTCAGATATTTTACAAGTAAAAAACCCTAACCGAATAAACTTAACCAGCTAAAATGGCACAGGGCAAAATTTAGGTACAGTTAACAGCATATCAACTCATACAAAACTGCCAAATTTTCATTGAATTTTTTGCTTAGACTAGCACATTAATAGGTCTATGTCGATTGTGACAGTTTTACAGTTTCTGGTAGGTTAACGTCCTGTTGTCTGTACAACAAAAATGTTCATGCTATATTAGACAATAAAAAATACTTCTAAAAGACAACAAAATAAAAATAACTGCGAAATAAGTGGTAATTTGTTTAGATCTTTTAGGTCTAGTGTTCAAATTAGCGATGTCTTTACATTGGAGATTAAAAATATGAATAGGTTAGTTCGATTCATAGCAAACATAGGGTCTAACTGAGGTATCAAAACTATCAGTAAACTTTTGACCATGACTATGCCTACGATGTCAATATACAAAGTTAGTTATCGCATAGTTCTTTAAAAATAAAACCATTTTCACTGCTAGGAGGATCCAAAGACGCAACCTCCTGCTCAAATCCCGCCACCACCTACCACCAATCCAACTGTTGATTCTCTTCCACGAACGAACAAGGTAAGATTATATTTACTGTAAGCTTTGTCAGACAAATCAGCAGGGCAACACTAATAAATATATTACTAAGTTACAATAAGCTGCAATAAGCTGCTGCTACAACTAAATGACTGGTGAAGCGCAGCGGCAGAAGTGCCGACTTGCTTCGGCTCGTAGTAAATAAGCCAAGTAAGCAGAAATAGTCGCAGCAATGCTACGACTTCCAAAGAAAAAAGATTTACACATACCTACCGACAAATCGGAAATCCTTAGTACTTTCTCAAAAGGTTTGATTCTTAAAAAAAGTACACGTAAGTATAAAAAGAAGAAAAAATTAAATTTATAAGAATATTTAGATTATTATGTTGCTTCTTATTTTTTACTAAAAATAATTAAGTCCTGTGGGAAAGAAAAAAATAATTTAAAGCCATTTCAATGTTGTATCCTCTCTGTTATCCATTCAAATCATTTTGCACGCCTTAATATTGCCATTCTTTTTGCCTGCATGAAATTGAACGAAGTGGCCGCCGCTTACCGTAAAAGTTCAAACAAATAATTATGAATTTGTTGTCCTGCCTTAATTTCCTTAAATAAATAAGAGGTTATTTTTCGCAAGGACTAACTATAACCGGCCTGATATATTTAATTATCAATAAAATATTACTTAATTATATAGTTTACATTTAGTTTACATTCATTATTTAAATTAATGACGAGTAAATTAGTTCTTGAGTTTCAGCTTCTTGGTTTTATCTAACCAAAAGAAAAGTAATGGCAAAGTAAATGCATCATTATTGCTATATAATATAGAAAAAGAGGATATTACGCTCGCAAGACAGGTATATCCCCTTATAAAAACTGTTGGCTACAATAGAAGACTTTTTCATTATATAAAAAGTATAATTTTGTGCACCTTTGTCTTGCACCTTAAGAATCTGTCTTTTTGAGAATTGATTTCAGTTTCTATTATAGCGCATCACCATTCCTCACAAATTTTAGTTACCATACGATACTCTCAGTCGACACTACCAATCGCACTATAAACGACAACATGGACAGCACCGTTTTTCAACTTATCATCTTCAACTGCGATCATCAATCCGCCTGCTAAACGTGGAGATAGTGAAAACACCTTCCATTGCCTAAGTCTAGCTGTGGATGTATTTCGTGTGAGATGATGACTATGTCACATTAACTATTGCGCACATTTCATATGATTGTAGCTCAATAGTTAAAATGTAGGTACTAATTTTTATCTACTTCTAGAACTCCTACTGTAGATGGTTTTAGTTTCTTGGTACTTATTTTTTTGACGTTGGATTTTTTAGGAGACCATAATTATTCTTCTTCGAACTAAATAGGAATCAAAATCTAAAACCTCGTAGATGCTAAGATAGACTTTTGGGCGTTCTAATTTGGCCTCAGAGGTCGTCCACGGAGGGTAGTATTTTAGCTATATGATGGTTTACCTACTGTAGCAGGACATGGTGGTGCGTATACCATTCGACATCGAGAATGGCAACAATACGGTACCAGGAGTGGACTACGTGGATGGCCCGCGAGCCATCAAGCCAAGGCGAGGGCGACCCAGCGTGAGAGTGAGTAACGCATTGAAACTCAATATACTGGAGAAAGAACTTATTTCAATGTAAGAAAAAGCAAGCATTTAATTCAATTCATTAAATTATATCTCTATTTTATAATAACTATAATTATTACACGTGTAAAAAAAATATCTTAATAATTGGAGGAATAAGGCGTTATAGTTACAATCGAATGTAACTCGAATATCGGGTGATGAAATCAAATTACCTCTTCTTTCAATTCAAAAGTGTTATGTAATCTGGAAATGCAAATCCTTTACAGTTTTTCATATCCAATATAAATGCAAATTTACAAAATGCACCTATATTGGTAAGCATTTGATTATTCCCTATCTCCGAAAAAGATCGAAAGGTATTTTTTCTAAACATGTTTGTTTATTAACCAGCAGCGTTCCGGAGGTTGGGAAACGACTGGCATTTTGGGCAGAGCGGCTGAGCGCGCTCTGATGCGCCGCGAACAGGACTCGCGCAAGGCCATACACCAGCTGAAACATTTACAGAGCAGGCATATGCAGGTTAATTAGTTTTTAATTTCGTGGCATTTATTTTTTCATTTATGAACTTATTATTAAATATTATAACATTTAACTATATAACTGTAAATTGACTGAATATTATTCATACTGGCGTACAGCTTTTGTTTATGGTTGTAATCAAACATTTAAAAATATTTTTGTTGCTTACGGAAAATTTATATATTCATATATATAATATGGGTCTTTGTTAAATTTCAGGATTATATGGATAGAGTGACGCTCTCCCAAGCCGTGAACAGCATTTATGGATCGGAGAACTCAAGCAATCATAATTACATGAACCTTGATAACGATCTCATGTATATGGACCAAACCGTATCTTCAAACGTTCTTGATCCTACCATTTCGTATAGCAAAGAACATTCTATAGGAAATGAAACCATTACATCTAGTTACACTAACACACCCATGTGCAGCTCAGCCAGTGAAGCAACTAGTAGCGGCATAGGTACTGCCATGTCTCAGTATGTGAATGCTCTGAAAAATGCAGGGTTACCCACAGACTTGCCCATTCTCTTTGAGTCAGGAGATGGCTCGTATATTAATGTCAACGAACAAGTCCTTTTAGATATGGTGCAGAGTAGCGAAATACAATACGAAGTTATTGAACAACCAAACATAATAGAAAAGGTTGCAGATCCAAGTGAAATCAAAAGTATCGATGATCTATCTAAGTCAATAGAAAGAGGAGAGATGCTTCTAGGTTCAAAAGCTTACAATGCACCTACGAATTTCGGTAAAGATACAAGTCAGTACAGTCAACAAGAAGAAGCAATTAACAGTTTGAATGCAATCTTACCGGACAATTTGGAATCTTTCGCCGAACAACAAAATTTTGTAGTTCTTGATCCTCGCCTTCAAGAAGGTAACAATGGAATGGATTCTGTTAATAGTCATGATTTTTCAGGTATAGATAGCGACATGCAATTTTTTACAAAATCTATGAGTGATGATGTAAAAAAATATTATGCAGATCAGCAGTTGAACGATGCACGAGTAATGGAACAATTATGTCCGGCAAGTGCTTCATTAGATACTAGTTTTAGCATGTCATTATTAGACACTAAAACCTCTCATATGAGTGAAAACCTCACTCAACAATTCAACCCTTTAAACCCAGATGATGATTTTGGCCTACAACTACCGCAAAATACAGATGATGCCTTAGACTGCCTTATGTCTACACCAAAGCAAAGTGATGAAAATACAAATAGATACACGGACAATAATCTTTTAAATAAATCAAATCAAGAAAGAGACGATATTATCAAAGATTTAATGAACATTGAAGATAACATAAATATATCTCAAAATCACACCTCTCATGATGAAACAATTGGCTCTGAACCGAAAGTCCAAAATTATGACGAAAATCCACTAAAAAATATGGGCTTAGAAAGTGGAAATGATAATGACAATATCAATAGTTCAGAAGACTTATCTGAAAATATAAGTTCAAGTGGTTTGCAATGGGACAACATACATATTACCAAGGAAACTTGTATTCCAGATAATGAACATATTTCTAATAACAGTGATAATGTTAGTGCAATTACTGAAAATCAGTTTCAAGAATCCGCCATTGACCTGACGGATTCGTTAAAAGTAAAACCCGAATGGGAAAACATTATCAATGAGAATGATGAATTAATAAATAAGGAAAATTGCTTGCCAAATGAAAATACTATAAATTCTACACTAGATGATGACATTCCTTACGCCGTAGGATTACTGCCTTTAAAGAAAGACCAGATAAGCGACGATGGTAATAGTTTACACAAAAGAAAGTCTATTGATGTTGATTTATTAGATAATGTGGATATGAAGTGTTTGAAACGCAAGATCAAGTTTAAAAAGTTGTGACAGAGTAAATTTTATAATAAATATCAGAATAAATAAAATTAAGGATTCAGTACGAATTTCCGATTACCTTTATTCACATTTACATTAAGCAACATGCCTTATAAGTAAATCTTGTAGTTATATATCTTTTACTATATTTGTCGTGCGTCATATAAGTGACCTTTTTCACCTAAAAATTCAAAATTGAGACCTTCAAAATTGTCACAATAGGGTAGGGTAATTGACAGATTTTCGTAAAGTTCTTTAAAATATTCTAGTCACTAAAGATACGCTTGATGAAATCCATAGATTTTCTAATAAAGACAGTTTTAATAAATTCATTTCGTATTTCCCGTTAAACCGCTTAGTCACGCGATAAATCAAAGGCGTGACGTTATGCTGTAGGCGCGAGGCCACACGATGCGTTAACGGTGCGGGGCGGCACCGCATCGTAATGAGTTCGAGGTATAGGGTGCCACAGGGGTGAGTAGCGTTGCGCTGCGGACGCATTACCCCTCCCCGCTTCGTCTCTCAGGTCCCAAGTCCGGCTCGCTTGCGGTACGACGCCGTACGGCGACCTAACGCGTCGTCTAACATGGTATAGTGATTTGTATGTAAGATGACGCAGCGGCACCGCTCAGGCACCGCACCGCACCGTTAACGCATCGTGTGGCCTCGCTCTAATAGTCCTAATGTAAACAATATGTGAGATATTAGATTTTATTTAAGATTCTTTAAAAAAATGGCTTCAAAGTCCTAAACAATTCAAAATCTCTTATTTTTATTCCGGGAAATAAAATATTTACTAATATTTATTTGTAATTTAAGTCGTATATTCGTATTAGGACCTTAAATTATAAATTGCTCAATGCAACACTTATTTGTGAACTATGTCAAAACCCTATTGTCACTAGAAACATTTTCTTCCGAAGCCTAAACTTTAAACGAAAATACAATTTCAACAATAACAATAGGTACCTATCTAAAATAAATGTCAAGATTGACACGTGAGTAAAGACATGACCTCGTGATACTACTAAAATGAAATCTTTTAGTAGCTACACATAAGATGAAATATAAAATTAATCATTATTTTTACTTGGTAGAAATAACATTTATGCTTTAAGATTATTCAAGTTTTTCCAATCCAATCCCAGATCTATTGACACTAGTAGGTACTTATTTTATATTAAAATGTATCTCAGAATTTAAAACTTATTGAATTGATTTGAAATATTCATACCTCTAGCAAAATTTCAAAAAGATTTTCAATATAAAAAAAAACTGCTTACCTGCAGATTCCCACAGGCGCATCATGACGCCAGAGTGTGGAATGAAGAATCCAAATAAATAAAAACGGGACGTGTAAATGCAATTCAATTCTGACATAAGTTTATAGTTGTAGAAACGTTTATATATGTGGTTCTACCATTTTTAGTTAAAAAAATATAGTATCATTGCTTTATTGTGTTACACTCGGGTGTAATTTATTGTTATAGGAAACAGGCACAGTAAGCGTGGGCGAAGCAACCCAACAGACAAGTATATCTACAACCCGGCTAAGACAAAAAAATGTACGTGGCTGTCGTGCGACCACCACGTAGCGGCCGCAGGAAAGTTTTCGCCTCCGTCTAACTGCTGCCTTACATTTTGTAAATCTTTAAATCTTAATACAATTGCTAGACGTGTCACTGAAACCTAAGTTTCGTGTGCTCTGCTTACCGTTTTTAAGACTACAGGACAGTCAGTCACATATTGTTAATAGAGGGACCATATTCGAAAACGCTCCCGTTAGGGGCCGTCCATTAATCACGTGATTTTTTTTGGCATTTTTTAAGGTCTACATCTGCGTTTGCCGATCGCACAGCGGTGACCGGGAGACGACTCGGCTCAAAGATTACCTCACAGAGGCGGCAGACTTGGCAACTGTGCGATAGCCAGCGGCGGAGCTTGTTTTTCTGGGGGACTTCAATGCTCACCATAAAAAGTGTCTGTTCCCATACCAGAAAACTGACCATGCTGGGAGAGAAGCGTGCCCTAGCGCTAAATCTTACTCAGCTGGTGGTAATTCCAGATATTGCTGGCCACACACCCAATTGTCTTGACTTACTGCTGACAACTGATCCACACACATTCGGTATCGGTCTTAGCTCCACTGGGGTCGTCCGACCATTGTGGAGTGAAATCCGTATCGATCTGCTCTCCTCTGCATGATAGCCCATAAGGCGCGTATGGCGTTACGAGTCAGCAAATTGGGACGAGATGCGTATTTTATTTGCATCTTATCCCTGGCGGCAAACTTTCTTCTCTTCGAGCGACCCATCGTGTACCGCTGATGCGATTGCAGATGTAATTCGGCAGGGAATGGAGTATTTTATTCCATTCTCCGACATCCCGCTCGGTTACAAGTCCCGGCCTTGGTATAATGCGGCCTGTGCTCGTGCTGAGGCCCGAAAACAGTCTGCTTACCAGGCTTGGGTGCATATCCGCGATCGCAAGGTCCGCGCACGAAGAATCCGAGCCTATAATTCGGCCGCCAAGTCATGCAAAAGGGTCATTCTTAAAGCAAGATTCGACCACATCAGCCGAATAGGGACGAAACTGTCATCCTACCCGAATGGAAGTAAACAGTTCTGGTCCCTTTCGAAGTCAGTTGAAGTGAATTTATGCAGTCCTATGATATTCAAATTCAAATTATTTATTTGCTGAAACCTGTTACCACCTTTGCTGAAACCTGACGGGTCACTGGCTCATTCTGCAACTGAAAATGTAAGTTTATTTGCCTCTCTGTTTGCAAGCAGTTCCCGTCTAGACACCGGTTCTCAACAACCACCAAACATACCTCGATGTGATTCTTCAATATCGGAGATCACAATTCTTACTTGGTCTGGACGTGAATAAGGTCAGTGGTCCTGATGGTATACCAGCAAGAGTACTGAGGTATTGTGCACCCGAGTTGTCTCCTGTGCTAACACGCTTGTATCGCCTCTCTCTCAAAATAAGAACCGTACCAAAATCCTGGAAGCTTGCTAATGTGCAGCCAGTACCCAAAAAGGGTTGTCGTGCCGACCCATGCAATTACCGACCGATCGCCATCACTTCCATACTATGTAAAGTAATGGAAAAAGTGCTGAACAGTAAGTTGCTCTCGTACCTAGAAAACAATGATCTTCTCAGTGACGGTCAATATGGGTTTCGCCGTGGACGTTCAACTGGGGATCTTTTAGTTTATGTGACGCACTGCTGGGGCGAGGCCCTCGAGATGCACGACGAAGCACTTGCCGAGTCACTTGACATCTCGAAAGCTTTGACACGCTAGTCTGCTGCGCAAGCTTCCTGCGTATGGTTTCCCCGCTGACTTTTGTAATTGGATAGCCGATTTCCTGACAGAACGGTCGATCAGAGTAGTTATCGATGGCTGCTCCTCTGACTTAGTGGCTATTGATGCCGGAGTTCCTCAGTGGTCTGTTCTCTCTGCGACACTTCTCCTGCTGCACATCAATGACCTGTTGCAGACGACAGTACTGTCGTAGAGAGATACCTGTCTAATTCAAAAGACAGCGGTGACGACGTGATATTGATGAGAGAGGCCATGGTTGAGCGAACGAATCAGAGGTTGAGCCACGTTTCCCAGTGGGGTGACAGTAACCTCGTCCATTTCAACGCCTCTAAATCGCAAGCGTGTATTTTCACTGCAAAAAGGAGTTCCTTCAACCTCACTCCTACTTTCCGAGGTACATCTGTACCTGATACCGACAGCCTTGAGCTTTATGGCATAGAGTTGTCGTCAGATCTCAACTTTGGCGCCAACATCGAACTACAGAAGTAGTAAGGCGCTTTCGTTTTTTACGCGTTTGGCAAAAAAATAAATACACGTCACGCCGCTTTTCGGTTCAGTATCGCGGGTTTGCTGAAAAAATAAATACACGTGATATATACTACACCCCCCCTCCCCCCTTGTGATATATCGTGATTTTTTTATGGACCCCTCCCCCCCTTTCGAGCCTCACGTGATTAATGGACAGCCCCTTATCGAGATTCAGAAGTGCCAGCCAGAAGTTTTATACGTAAATTCAAGCTGGCTGGACACAGATTTTTGCATTTTTCTACTAAACCGCTGTACGTATCACAAAACTTTTAGCTCGATGCCCGTCACAAATTTATGTGACGCTGGTTGATATGCAAAAAGACGTCAAAATCACTTCCCTTACCGAGATTGAGAGATCAGCGAAAAGTAGTTTTTCAAACTGGCTGGACACGGTTTCGATCGATTATCTAAGATTCTGTAACGTCATCTATTCTGAAATAAGGGTGTTTAGCCATCATATGAAATGCCATTGACCTATTTAAATGTAAGCTATTTTGAAAATTTGTCCAGACAGCCTGAGCTACATTATGGATCATCAATAAATATTCTTCGGAATATTAATAAAGGAAAAAGAAATAAAAGTTACAAAATTTCGTGGGTTATTTATTGTAAACATTCCGTACAAAGTCACCAACATTTATAAGGCAATTCTTCGAATCATCATTAAATACATTTTTTGCTGTTTTAATTAAACCATATTCATTTAGCTTTGTACATACAGCCGTCATTAATATAAAATGAAACAAAATATTTCTTGAAACATGAGTAATTAAATACATTTTTAGATCATGTGATATTTAATATAATAATTCTCGTTTAACAAACATAGATTTACATATAAATATTAAAAATGCCCACATTTTCAAAAACACAAAATGGCTCGGATTGGTGTGCATAATCTATAAAATTACGACGTTACGCTAATTATACTTAATTACTACGAGATTCTTATAACTGGACGAAAATAATTCACGAATATTAGCAACCACGCTAATTATTGATCCCATATTATATTATATATCATAGTTCTCACGTTCCTTTGATGCGTTCAGACTATATAACAATATTAAACAAATTATTGCATTACATTAATCTAATGCAAGTTTCTTAAAGGGAAAACATTTCAACGAAATAGCGCTTAGATATCTATTTCCAAACTCAATATACAAGGTTATGGAATAGAAGAAATTTGTGAGAAGAGAAAGTATCGACTGATATCAATATGGCTATCAATAATTAACATTCACATGAGAATGCATAGAAAATTTAGAGCTACGATCCTTAATAATTTATTGTCAACAAATGACAAAGGTACGTTAATAGTAATGTATGAATTAAGTATAAAAATATTTTAATCTGCCGCGATATTGATGTCTCACCAATAAAGCAGAAAGTAATAATAACCGCCATAAGACTGACGCCGAGAATAATGTGAGGAATCTTGATTTCTTAGATAGACAGTCTTAATATAGAAGAAATATGTTAAATTTTTATTTGCAGATCGTGGAATCCGAAGGAATGTATTTCTATTTGTCATTTATTTTGTGGTTCCCCTCCAAGAGTACGTCGCCTCCTTAGTTATTAAAAATTTTGCCTTTACTTAAGAAATAACTGAGTTACTACTTAAGTGAATGAACGTTCAGTTCAACAATATTAATAAATAAAATTGATTGACTGTTCTATACATGTTCCTACTTATCGAGACATCAATATTTCAGCTTATTCTTGACATCTATGAAGTAGAAAGATTAAAGCTAAATTTAAGCTTACTATAATAAAATACAATTAAATAAGATCTTTAAAAATATAGTATTCGTGTGATGTAAAGGAATAAGTGTTATTCAAATAGTAAAAATATAAAAGAGGCCGTATTTAAATATCACAACCTAAACGGAGAAAAAGTTTACACAAGAATAATAAGCGGTAAAAAACTATAAAACTTAATAAATACTACTAAAATGAAAGATGTGCAACTGGTTAATATCACGATGACTGCAAATAAAGAGTGATAAGTAAGAATATTAACGTCTTAATTCCTAGAGTGTGTTTCGTAGCAAATCCTTTAACGTAATATCCATATGAATCGCTGTGGTAGTCCCCCATCTGGAAAGTGATAGCCGGCGAGGACATCCGGCCGTCGCCACCGTTCGAGTAAGCGAGGACACGGAGGTTGTATGACTTACCCGGGGTTAGGTTTGTGACATATGCCTCCAAGTTGTGCTCCACTGGGACTATAGTGTCATTGGCGGTGCTCATGTCCTGGTCGATTTCCCATACTCGCACCTAGACACACAATTATTAGTCGATTATCGTTCATTTAGTTTTAAACTTCCTTGATTTTAAACGTCCGGTGAAAATAGTTTTAATAAAATGTGTGAGAGGACACATTTTATTAAAACTATTTTCACCGGATTTACAGCGCGTTTATTCTTGCTTATTTGAACCTGATGTTAAAGCAGTCATGCTAACAGGATGACTAAGGTAATGGTAGTCACAAGTGTGCTACTACCCTCGAACATTTTGATTGGGCTCATTTCTAACAACTAAATTTATTCAAATATGAAAAAAAATAGATACCTTATTGTTTAATTGCTAATTCATTTACTCCGATCGAAATGTGTCTGCTTAAAGTGATTTTATTTCAATCATCTTTTTTTTTATTTTGTGTCTTTGACACTAAGTTTTCAATTAAAGTACTAAAACAAAAGTCTACGGACTAGCCCGGTTAACCCCTTAAAATCTGAGAGCATTAGGTATATCATGCGCGCGATAACGACAGCTAAAATCCGCGAGCATTATATAATGCTCTATAGCGCGTAGTCTGATTTAATCCTTATTACGGCTTTGGTAATGGTTCTTTTTGATTGAATGATATTTTTTCCCCGATAGAGAAATAACGCATTTAACACAAAGCTGGGCTTCAAGGGGTTAAGCACACACACGACTGATAAATAGCAAGGATTTTTTTTACTTTTATCACAGATCGAAGGTATACGTAAGTTATACTTTGTCCAATGTAGGATGATACTTTTGACAGTTGACAACTATATAGAGGGTATAAAGTTGCTATTGCAATGTCAAGCCGCAGCAATAAGGAAACAAACGCAACCTTAGTACGTAGCAATAAGGAAGTGACACCTGTCAAAACTATCATCCTACATTGGACAAAGTATAATTAAAAAAAAGGTGCAAAATCGGCCCGATTATCGTTTCCGTGTCGCAACGCTAAAGTTTAATAATTCAGGACAGAGTGTACGTTTCCTTCGAAAAATATACCCATATGTAATATTAAGATTGCTTAATAACGAATATACCTTGTAGCCAATAAGAGGCTCCTCTTCGTCAGTGGGCTGCACATAGCGCCACACGACGCGTACCGTTGACGGGTTCACAGCCCAAACATTGACTGACGCGGGCGGCTTTTGAGGAGCTTTGCGGAACGTACGTTCTAGGAAACGCTCGCTCTCCGGACCCTCGCCGGCGGAGTTGAATGCCATTACCTAAAAAAACAATAAATAATAAATAAATAAATATTTCTTACATTCACACCAATCACCAATGTGTTATAGATTTATTTGGTAACGGATGGACATACATTTTGATACATATGGATATCGACGGCGAAGTGCCATTAACACCCACCTGCGAAATCCAAAATTATACACAAGCTGAAAAAACCTTTTAGTGTCTTGAAAAGTAAAAAATTAGTTGAAAAAATTCAATTTCTCGACGAATTTCAGTTCGGTCCTGCCACTTCGTCATCGATATGTAATAATAATAAAAATATATATAAACACCCATGACTCAGGTACAAGTGATCGTACTCATCATACAAACATCTGCCCTTTCCGGGATTCGTTCCCAGAACCGTCTGTGCCAAAGGCAGGATCGCTACCATTGCACTAAACGGTCGTTTATTAAATATCTAATATATAATATTAGATTGCAGTTTTATACTACAAAGATGTCAGCAATAAATACAAATTATTTTTAACGTAAAACCAACATACTGTTATCCTTTGATATGCATTTTAAATAATAATTTAACAATAACACTAAATTTGTATAAAAATATTTATTACCTTGACAAAGTAGTAAGTGTCTGGTTGCAAACCGACAATGAGAGCCCAATTTCTAGTAGTTCTTGATAAAAAGTAAATGCACTCTTCCTCTTTGTTGGCTTGCTTCCAATATTTAAGCCTGTGTCCAATCAGTTTGCCACGAAGTCTTTCACGGGATTGGTCTATTGGGTTCCAGGTCACATTCAGTGACGTGGAGTTATAGGAACGCGCAGAAACTTGTTGCGGTGCCACTTGCGGCATGTCTTCGGCCGAGTATATCGTCACTACTTCACTCTCCGGCCCTGCGCCCATGTCGTTAAAGGCTTGCACCTTTACATTATAAGACGTAAAGAAATAGCTCAACGATATATGTACAACGTGCATTCCAATGTTGCCATATTCTTTAAGGACAAGAGACTGAAATTCCACTTCAGAACCATTACGACGCCAAAATATTTTATAATAAACGCCAGGTCCATTTTGAAGCGATGGAGGCAACGGAGTCCATGTAATAGTGAGGTCACCAATCTTTCCTCCCCCTCCTCCAACATTTTTCGGGGCTTGATACGGTTTATCAGGCAAAGTAGAGAATTGTGGACTCGGTGCTGAGGGTTTACCAGTTCCTAGAGCATTAACTGCTTGAACCCTAAATTCATAAACAGAGTATGGTAAGAGAGTAGCTGCAACTGAGGCGCGTTTACGTCCATTGTATCTATCAACTTCTACAACGTTGGGTACATTATCACTGATTATAATCCATGTAGCGTTCCAATTTGTACGACCCGTTATAATATAGCCAATGATAGGACGACCATTCGAATTACTATCTGTCCACTCTAGTGTCACCATAGATCGTTGGATGTTCAAGACTTGCAACCCACCGGGAGGACCTGGAGGGCCTTCTATACGCAATTGAGTGTGTGAAGAAATACGCCCAATCGCTGACTTGACAACACACTCATAATCACCTACATCAGAAAGACTTACGTTAAAAATAGTAAGTTCACCCCCATCCACTTTTATTCTTTTATCAGCATAGTAGTCTGATGCATCTCTTATTCTTATTCCATTGTGATTCCACAGATATGCTGTATCTAAAATTGGATCAATTTCAGCATTACAGTGCAAAAATACAATGTCATTTACTTGACTAGTGATTCGTGGTGGGAGGCGTTCTAAGAAACGAGGAGTACGCAGTACGATAAGACGGCCACGGCTTTCGTCAGTTCCATATTGATTTTTGGCAACACATGTATAAACTCCTTCATCATCCCTTGATAGCTGTCTTATAATAAGATTTCCACTTTCGGTAATAAATCTTTTACCTCCAGCTCCAATAACTATGTTATCTTTCTTCCATGTGAAAGTTGGTTTCGGTGCTGCCTCAGGGTTACACCTTAGAGTCACATTACCACCTTCAGAACCATATGTTTCAGACTCTAATGGATGTTTCTTAAAAGAAGGTTTTAAAGAGAGGACACGCAATTGACCAGATGAAAATCTTGCTCGCAACTGGTTTTTAGCTTCGCATTGGTACATACCAGGATCTCTTTGTGGATCCAGATTTTTAATTATCATTACATTATCTTGGATTAAATATCTGCCTCTATCTTCTGGTTCTAATGTTTCCATTGATAATTTATGGCCATTTTTCCACCAAGTATAGTTGACATCGGGAATACCAAAAGCTTCACAATTCCAATGAAGTTCTCCTCTGTTATCTACGTGTTTATCCAATAGTGGAATTGTGAAATTAGGCTCAGCCTGAACTTTAAGGAATACACTGTTTGATATACGGGCTCTGTCATTCCTAACATCACAAATATATTCACCTTCATCTTCAACCCCAACACTAGGAATAGTTAAGACACGATCATAATTACTCAAATGGGCCTTCCTTGGAATATTACCATTTCTTCTTGTCCAGTTGTAAGATGGGACAGGGTAACCAAAGGTGACACATTCCAGCCTAACTTCTTGTCCTACGACAAGAGCTTCAGGAAAAACTTTGGGAAAATTATTAGGAAATTTCAGTTGTTGGTAATCAGAATGAGGGTAAACAGAAAGAGAAAAAAGGGGTCCATTGCGGCCTAGATCTGAAACTTTACTCATTACATTGCAACTATAATTTCCTCTGTCAATTGTCTCTAATGCAGAGAAATATAGGCCACCGTCATGTGAAACAAAAACTCTTTTATCTTCCTCTACAAGATTTGGGAAATAGTTGCGAGCCCATAAATAGTTAACAGATGGATAAAAAGAAGGAGGGTCACAATACATAACTTTCCCCCAATATTGGTTTCCTGTTTCAACAGGCCGTTTCTGGTTAAATTCTCTAATAAAACCAAATGACAATCTTACAGATTCTGAACGAATTGTTCCATATTGATTAGTGGCTGTACAATGATGTTTGGCATTATCCTTGTCTGCATCAGGATTGAAAATCATTAAAGTACCACCACTCAATACAAATCTGGGATCTGTTAAAGGATCAATTTCAATGTACACCGGGTTGTCAACCTGATAATCTTCCCTATACCATTTATAAACTGGAGCAGGGTAACCACCTGCAATACATGTTAACTGGACATGATGATTTCTACGAGGATCATAAATAACATCTTCTGGTTCTTTTATGAAATAGGGTCCTCTTGGTATTCTCTCAGGATCATATGTATCCAAACCATATGTAAATGATCTCTTTTCTTCAAGAAGATAATGCAATCTTTGTATTTGTCCTTCACAAATAAAATGATAGTATTGTGTGCCTTCAACAGCAGCCAAACCCCACCTGCCATCCTGGTGTGAAAATCTATACACTAAATAGTCCCGAGGTAAAATGTTATAGCTATTATAGGTTAATTGATGATCATCAAAAAATGCATTCTCCAATCCTGAAAGCTGTGATCCATCTGCATCATTAGCCCAATAACCTGGAGACTGTTGATGCCCAGATACATACCATGACCCTTTTTGGGGATCTAATTTCATAAGATTAGTAACTATAAAACCATGTTCCTCTGGACTTCTAATAGCTGCTAAATCTGCTTCATAAGCTTGACAAATTTTACGTGCTTCGTTTCTTGGACGGTTCGGTGACTTTGTAAAGCGAAAACATGATTCCCGGTAGCGGATCCAATTTGGTGGGCATCTGTGCCTTTCTTCAAAGTCAATACCTGCATAGCTCATTTCGTGAGAATCTAATTCATTTTCATTGTCGAAATCATCAGAATTAAAATCATTTGACGATTGATAGAACGAACTTTGCGCTTGATTATAGTCTCTTCCATTGACGGCAAAACTACCGTAAGGTATCTGGTTATTGGGACGATTTAGCGATGCATTTTTGTTGGGGTCATTCGAAAATGGCTGTTGTTGTTGATAATTTGGATTGAACGGATTCTGCTCCAATACTTGAGTCTCCACGAAAGCCGTTACTGTTAAAAGTAACAAGTAGTAATTCATTTTCTGAAACAAAAATAATAAATAACAATTAATATCTCTCGTGATAAGATTATGTTCCCCTACTTGATTATACATTAAAATATACAAATTTACCTAAAAGTTAAGTCAATAACAAATAGCGACTTTATAATTTTAATAAGACTCCATCTCAAACAATTACAGTAAACATCGAGACTAAAGAAAGCCTCGCCCAGTCAAATGCATTTCAAAAATGACAAATCTTAAATTCGTTCTGAAATTATTATTATGTATCACAGATTATAGTATATGTCTTACGATCGGCTGCTACATATACTAATGGACATGCCCTAGCGGTGAGAATTGTGGAACTACGAAAGAAAGAGATAAAACTAAGTTTCGGACTATCTTTATCTCTCTCAAAATATATGCCGTACCTGTCATGAAAATTGAGAGCCAATAGCATATAAGGAAAGAGATAGCGTTAGTCCGAAAGCATCACTCTTCTCAAACCAAGAAATTACTGCACGTTATACGGCGTGCAATATATGTCTATGCACTCCATAACGTTTATAACGTATAGCTTCAAATATTGTCAACGAATATAATATGAAATTGTATTATTCGTATTTAAAAAAGCCATTACTTTTAACAGCTATACGTTATAATAATAGCCACCGCTACTTAGAAGTAAGTTTATTGATGTCATAACGTCTTATAAATCGATGAACGCCGGCTCTCTTCCACTTTATGAAGTGAATAGTTAATGTGGTTTCCATTGTTTATTACAACTTAATGATAATTTATCGAATAAAGCTAAATTCGTAATTTAGCTTTATTATTCTGAGATTAGAACCTTTCCATTCAAAGAAAACACACATGGTACGTTCCGTATCGTCATTATAGTCTTTATAAGTTACATTTCATTCTTATTTAAATTAATATTATAATACTCCGTTTTCATTTTATTACCTTATTTCATTTAAATCATAAAACAACAAGAATAAATATTATTCAAAGTATACTATTTTGTAAGAATAAGAATTTTAAATGTATGGTCTATTGCCTTATGCCTGAACGTTGCTTGACTTACGACATCGAACCCTGTTTTTCGAACCGATCTTTGCTTGAATAGCGCATAAACTTTTGCTTTTCTGGGCACACACCATCAGGACACACCATAAATCATATTAATTATTATGTTATTAGTACTTTTTTATATCTGCCGTTCCTAATTGCGTCCATTGAACTTAGTAGCGGCATGGGTATAAAATGCATAATAAAAATAATCTTTATTTGCAATACAAAATATTGCATAACATTATAACGTTAATAACTACATTAGTCTAGGACTGTACTGCAGTTATTAGCGCCCACTTCGAACGTTATCAAACATTTTTATTTATTGAACACATGTAAAAAGTAATAAATAATACATAAAAAAAGAATCTACTTTACTATTTGTGTGTTTGTGTGTATGCTGAGTGAGTTAATGTGTGTGTGTGTGTCTATGTATGGATGAAGGAGACAAATATATGATTTTAACGTTTCATTTGACAAGGGACTCGACATCATCATAACTGAGGCTTAAAAGCCACTCGTTCAAAAAAGCTTTACACTTGCGCAGAGGTAGGTTATAAATATTTAATTTATTAATAATTCTATTTTATAATACAGAACTAAGGTTGTTAAGGTTGTTATACCGATAAATAAAAACACCGTTTAGAAAATGTATCTGTATTAAAAACTGAAGTAACAATGTTCAACGTTGTACTAATGCATCGTCCGGCGTGCAAACGAAAGCGTGATTCACCGGAGTGCAGCGCCATCTAGCGAGTCAGACGGTAATCGTCCGAACATCCCGCCCCCCAAGAACTCGATTCTTCTACTGCTGCTTGTCTGAACTTTCTTGTCGAGGTAACAAAATCAACTTTGAGGTAGGACGCTTTAAGACGGAATTCCTGCACTTTAAAGTTACCACTCTAACTTCTCCGTCTGGACCTTCATGTATCTCGATCACTCTGCCCATTAACCATTTTGTCGGTGGCATGTCATGCTCCTTTATTATGACCAGATCGCCCACAACTGGTGCCTCTGTTTTAGTTTGCCATTTGCATCTTTGCTGCATGCTATGTAGATATTCTCTAGACCATCGGTTCCAGAAATGCTTAACCATTTTCTGTGCCAGTTGCCATCGCTGCATAGGAGTTATAGTTTCTGTCATATCAATAAATTCTGGAACAGTTATAAGCGGTTGTCCAACTAAAAAATGCGCTGGCGTTAACGGAACTAAGTCGTCTGGATGGTCACTGATTTGAGTTAGAGGTCTCGAATTGAGACATGCCTCAATCTGACAAAGTACGGTTGACATTTCTTCGAATGTTAATGTGGAGTCGCCTATTGTCTTTGCTAAATGTGTCTTAACTGATTTCACACCTGCCTCCCATAGCCCTCCAAAATTGGGAGATTTTGGTGGGATGAAGTGCCTAGTCGTTCCGTCGCCCTCCAACAATTCTGCAATTTCTTTGACAGTTTTAGACATACTTTGGTGCAGCATTCGTGTTAACTCATTTGCAGCGCCTACAAAGTTCAATCCATTGTCACTCCACATATCGGAGTAGTGTCCTCTACGAGACACGAATCTGCGGAATGCTGCGATGAAACCTGGGGTAGTGAGATCGCTTACAGCCTCTAGGTGGATTGCTTTGGTTTTCATGCAGACAAATAATGCGATGTATCCTTTAAAGGATTTTTGACCTCTACCCTTTGACACACGCATCTGTATTGGACCAGCGAAATCAACACCACATGTCTCAAACGGTCTTCCAGGATTGACCCGTACACTGGGAAGTTCGCCCATCAGTGGCTGTTGCGTCTTAGCGTTGTATCTTATGCACACCACGCATTTACTAATGTGCTTCTTTACTGCAGGTTTTAAACCTAAAACCCAGTACTTGGCTCTTAAGTAGCTCATTGTGAGAACCGTACCTCCATGCATAACCCTTTCATGAGCGTCTGCAATCAACAACCTTGCAAGGTGAGTTTTACCTGGTATAATTATAGGATGTTTTTTGTCGTATAACATGTTAGCTGCTTGCAATCTACCACCTACTCGCAATAAACCTTTGTCATCAACGTATGGCACTAACGATATGATTTTACTTCTACCTTTAACTTGTTTTTTATGTTTCAGATCTTCCAGTTCTTCTTCAAATTCTTCCTCCTGTATAACTCTAATACAAGCTTCTAAGGTTTTGTTCATTTCCTTGGCGGTAAGGTAAGTAAATATTTTAGTTTCTTTTCTCTTTTTCAGATCAACAAATCTTCTACAATAGCTAAGTACTCTGATCATTTTTCTTAAGCTTGAAAATGTTGTAAATAATGATTCTTCTTCATATTTGTTGTAAAATACCTTGGAAACTTGTTTCTTTTCTTCTGTTTTTGTTTCAGGAACTATCTTCTTATTAGTGTTTAATACCTTGTTCTTCATCCAACAGGGCCCTTTCCACCAAAACTGGTTGTTCTTCAATTCCGAAGGTGCAATGCCACGAGAAGCAATGTCAGCTGGATTCTCTTCGGACGCGACGTGGTTCCATCTATCATTATCTAACCGGTTCTGGATCTCCGTAATACGGTTTGCTACAAAGGTTTTCCATCTTATTGGTTGAGATTGTATCCAAGCTAAGACTATGGTTGAGTCAGTAAAAGCATACACATTTTGTTTTGGAATCTTTAATATCTTTGAAGCCTCTGCCAGAAGTTTAGACAATAGAACTGCCGAACACAGTTCTAATCGCGGAACTGAAATTTGTTTTAATGGTGCTACTTTTGTTTTGCTCTCGAGTATCGTGACGTAAACTTCATTTCCTTGGATCACTCTCACGTAAATAACTGCGGCGTAAGCTATTGTTGATGCATCTGCAAATCCAACAAGCTCAATTCGGTCATTGTCAGGATGAGTATGAATCCATCGATCTATTTGTATGTCCTGTAAGGTAACTAATTGTTTTCGAAACAAAAGCCATTCCTCGGTGATGTCGCGTGGCAGCTCGTCATCCCAATCTTTATTGGAAAGCCATAATCTTTGTATTAGGATCTTGGCTCTGATAATAACTGGTGCCAGCCATCCAAAGGGGTCGAACAAACGTGCAACCTCTGACAAGACTGTTCTTTTGGTTACTCTTTGAATTTGGCCAGGTAACCGAACAGAGATTTTGAACTTATCATCGTTTCTGTCCCATTTGATACCCAGAATCTTTATGATCTTGTCGAATTTTATTTCAAAAGGTTGTGTATCAAGCTTATTTCGTTGAATTGTGTTTAGTAGTAAATCAGAGTTACTTGACCACTTTTGTAGTATAAACCCTGCACTTCCCAAAAGTTTATAGGTTTGATTATAGATTTCCATAGCCAAGGTCTCATTGCAAGCGCCAGTCATCAAATCATCTATATAGAATGAGGATTTAACAATTTCAGCTGCTAGAGGGTATGTATCTCTTTCATCTTCAGCTACTTGTAATAGCGTTCGAACCGCTAAAAAAGGTGCACACGCAGTGCCAAATGTTACAGTTAGTAAATTATAAGAGTCTAAATCTTCATGAGGGTGGTTTCTCCAGAGGATCCGTTGATAATTTACATGACTTTCACTGACCAAGACTTGATGATACATCTTGATGACGTCACTAACTAGAGCTATTCTGTGTTGTCTCCACTCTATAACTAATGTGCGCAAATCCTTTTGAATTACAGGTCCAGTTAGCAGCGTATCGTTTAGTGATTTTCCCAGGGAACCCTTTGCAGAAGCGTCCATCACTACTCGCAACTTAGTTGTTTCTTTATCATCTCTGATGACCGCGTGATGAGGTAAGTATATAACATCTTGTTCATCATCTCTAGCCAAAGACATATATCCTAACTCTTTATACTCATTTATCACCTTAGTATATTCATCTTTCATTTTTTTGTTTTGTTCTAACCTTTTTTCTAATTGTAAAAATCTCGAAATAGCTATTTCCTTAGTTTTACCACATTTGTCTACCGGTGTTACTACATCTTCCTTGAAAGGTAAGTTTACTTTGTATCTTCCAGATTCTGTTCTAGTAGTAGTTTCTTTGTAAATATTTTCGCATCGCTGTTCTTCCAAAGTTAGTTTTCTTTCACTGGTACATATTTCATTCTCTACTTCCCAAAACTTTCTCAATAATTCATTGTCACATAGACATACATGCATACTAATAATATTATTTTGTTTTACAGGTTTTGTTTCTCTAGCATCACCAGAAAGAATCCAGCCCAGTTGTGTTTTCTGTGCTATTATCCCGGATGGACTCTTCATCAAACCAGTTTCTATGATTTTACTATAAACTTCTGCCCCCGGCAGCAAGTGTATTTTGTTTGGTGTATAATATGTCGGATCTGCCAGGGCAATGTCTTTCAGCTCCGGCCAGTTAGAAACTGTGATTGATTGTTGTGGAAGATAGGTTGTAATTGATTTTAGAATGTAAGCTCTAATAGGGATAGTGAAGGCTGTATTGTGTCTCGAATGCAATTGTACTTCAACCATGTACTTGGTATGAAGCTGTTTTCCTTCACTCAATCCTGACACTACGCCGTTGATTTTTATCTTCTTCAAACCCAAAGTTTGAACGACATCTTCTGTTACGAACGAGGCCTGTGAACCCTGGTCAATGAGGGCACGATAGATTTGTTTCTGACCTTGACGCGAAGTCACATCTACCAATGCAGTGGCGAGTAATATTTGACCAGGTTGATTAATAAAATGTGATACTATGTTTTGTGCTGAGTTTTTATGACAATTTTCTTTAACAGATTCATCTCTTCTCTCAGGGTGCAATAGAGAGTGGTGTTTCTTATGGCATACTCGACACGACGTCTTCCTCAAACATTTGTGAACGGTGTGATTTGGAATTAAACAATTAAAACATAGATTATTATTTTGCACAAAATCGTGCCTTTGTTGATATGGTAGTTTAACGAAACTTTTGCATTGATATATGTAATGATCTTCTTTACAGAATGAACATGTGGGGTTTGCAGATTCTAAAGACGTATGAAATGTTTTGGGTCTTGCTGATTTGGGTGTGTTCTCAATCATTTCTAGAGACCTAAACCTGGTTTCCAAGAATTGTATTAGTGTGTCAAAGGTAGGAAGTTCCTCTCTTTCAGCCGATACATTCTGTTCCCACAGACGGTGACTTTCAGAATCTAATTTGGAGACTGTTAAAAATATTATAATAGCATCCCACGATTTAGTAGGTAAACCCAGGTTATTTAATAAGTTCAAACATTCCACAGTTGTGTCCAGTAAGTATCTTATATGTGAGGCTGATTCTACTGTTAAATTTCTAATACTGAAAAGTTTCTTAAAAATACTGTTGGATATGTATCTCTTATTATTGTATTTCTTTTTTTTCAAAATTTCCCATGCCTGACTATAGTTTTGACTGGTTATTGGAATGGTTCGCAATAATTGTTCTGCTTCGCCAGACAAGCTTGACTTTAAATAGTGTAATTTTTGGACATCATCTATCGACTGGTTTGTATGTATGATGGAATGGAATAAATCATGGAACGACGTCCAGTCGGTATATTTTCCCGAAAATTGTGGTATGTTTATTGTCGGTAACTTTATCTCAGCATTTGTTTTCTTGGATTCTGGTAAGGCAGATCCCGATGCAGTTACAGTGAGCTCCTGTATTTTTGTTTTTAAATCGCTTTTATATGTGATATAAATCTCTTCACAAGTGTCGTATATATCACATTTAAAATAATCTATTTCATTTCTTGATGACTTCGGAACATTTTCAACGAGACGATCGTGGGTAGTTTTAAAACTCTGCCACAACTGTTCTAAATTTTCTAAGCGCGTATCTAAATAAGTTAATGTTATTCGGGATTTTCCTGATTTCCCATAATTAATTTGTGCCTTTTTGATTAACTCCAACCTCTCCTCTTGAAGGCTCAAAAGTTGTTTATTTTTCTCCATTATAATATATAACTTTTGCAATACACTAATGATATAAATTAACAAGGTACAATTCAAAGTCTATGTAAATCACACGCCAATAGTTCTAAGTTATGCACTACTACGATCTTCTTGCAAAACTTTCTAAGTCCCAAACTTATGAAATTTTAAATAATTTCTTTAACACTTATAAAATTTTGAACTTTTGAAACTTGACTTTTTGAAATTTTAAATAATTTCTTTAACACTTATAAAATTTTGAACTTTTAATAACTATCTGAATATTTTCTAAGTCTTTGAACTTTAAATAACTATCTGAATATTTTCTAAGTCACTGACACTTGTAATTTTTAAAATATAAAATGTTTATGTTCTAAGTCCTTTACGCTTCCCTTATATCTATTACTCACGACTGTCCTATTTATCACTGAAATCCGTTATTCTTCCGATAGACACTCACTTCACTACACTGTCACTACACTTACACATCCGACTCGAGGACCACTGTTAACTGAGCTACTACCGACTATACCGATAAATAAAAACACCGTTTAGAAAATGTATCTGTATTAAAAACTGAAGTAACAATGTTCAACGTTGTACTAATGCATCGTCCGGCGTGCAAACGAAAGCGTGATTCACCGGAGTGCAGCGCCATCTAGCGAGTCAGACGGTAATCGTCCGAACAAAGGTATTAATAATGAAGTCTAGCCAAAACTACACTTTTCAACTATACAGACTCTATTGGGCAATCTCTTATTTAAAGTAAACCTTGGATCATATCCACAAGAAGCATGCTTTTGTAAGATAAGATTAATTACAAATAGTCCACGAACAGTAAGAATTTTCCATATCTCATACAGTTGCTTAGTGGAGAACCGAACAGGTTTATAAGCCATTACTTTCAATACAGCCCGTTGAACTCGCTCCAGCTGCAGGATGTGTCTTTCCCGTGGCACCCCAGACAGTGATGCAATACGTCAGTAATGACTGCGTCAAAGAGAAGTAGATAGATTTAAGTGTGCCAACATCAGCACTGCCTCTCAATTTGCAGAAAATGAAGATTAGTTTTCTGATTGGTGCTGAGATGGATTTTACATGCTCCTTCCATGAGCATGAGCTATCAACAATAACACCCAAGTATTTGACGTGGCGAACCCATGCGACAGGCATACAGTTGTGTACCTACAGTTCAAGAAGTTCGACCAATAGATGAGTACCGCCTCTATTGTAAAGTAATGAAAAAGGAAGAATCAGGTCGAGATTGTAAGCTTGGTGCAAATGTTATAAAACAAGTTTTATTAAGATTTAGAAGTAACATGTTCTGTAATAGCCATGCTTCCACGGTCCTTAAAGCACTCTCAGCAAGGACACGAGTCTCTTCCCAAATTTTACCATGAACAGGATGGCGATTCCTGTTATTGTCAGCATATGTTCTAATTTTACTGTTCGAAAGAGTTATTTGAGACAGGTCGTTTATATAAATTAAAAACAGGGAAGGCCCAAGCACACTACCCTGTGGAACACCAGAAGTGATAGGCTCACAATTGACAACATTGTGCCAATCGCTCACAATGCTGTCAATCGTGACGCACTGATATCTGACACCGAGGTAACCCCTGAAGCAGCAAACCACGGATCGCTAATAGTTCCAGTTTATTATTATAACATCGTATAAACTTCTATACGACTATATTACATGACTGTTACTCAATTTTTAGTAGTATAACTGGCGCTGTTGTCTTAGTAATGTCCATACAACTTTTACATCGATATTAATCGTAATAGAATAGCGAGAACTACCTTTACGTGACAATCGTGTAAGTGTGATAAATATTCCTCTTATACGACTTTAAGTCAATTTGAACACTTTTATACCAATACTTAATGACTGGATATTCTATAAGTGTATAAAAATTCTGTAACATTACAACCACGGCCATTTCTATATTTTCTCTGTAAAACTAATTGTATGTTGTTATGAATAAATACCTAAATCTGGGCAAATATAAAAAAGTAGCGCTTTTAAAGAAAAGTTAAATGAAACTATTCTGCACTTCTTACGCCAATTTTAGTATATCGAATATACAGCAAGTCAACTATCATAAAACTGAAATTGGTTCCGCACAAAATTTAATTTTGAACGCAAGAGAATTGAGTTCGGAGCAGAGTGAATCTAAACAGTATAAAGTTGCTGGAAGCGCGAAAAGTAGACTAGATAAACTTTCCGGTTCTATAACATTAGATTCAGAAGAAGAGTAGTTAGATTATGAAAACGCAAGCGAAGCCAGTAGTTAAAAAACTTAAAAAACCGACTGCCGTTTCTATGTACTTTGGAAATGAAAAAACCCTAAAACAAGAAAATTGTAGCAGTAGGGACCCATTCTATAATAATAAAATGTTTTTGATAAGCCAATTAGATAGTCATTTTTGTATATTTTTATGACAAATTGTAACAGTATTAGAAGATTGAAAGCGACATTTAATATTACCGACATAAAGTGTAAATTGGTAAGTTCAGAATATGGTTCAAATATTTTTCATAATAATGGCACATATGCCACTCATTCATACTCTGAAGTAAAAGGTGTAAATAAAAACAAAAACCACAGTGGTTGGTTTTATTTATTATAAATTCACGAGTGATCACAAGAAAGAGGCGCAGCGAGGACACCAGATAAAATCAAAATTTATCATATCTGCCAGTCACTATAAAATGCGTAGGTTTTTGTTTCGTCGCTAGTTAATAGAAATCCGCAACCATCTTAAACACATATGTATCTAAATGGTAATATCTGATTTTGTTAAAAAAATTATCGACGACCATTATATCACACATCATTTTTTATTATCACCGAGATCACAAATAAATTACCTATTTGAAATGGTTTTTTCACATGAGATTTACTTAAAATAAACCCCAATTTCGTTAATATGGCTGGCAAGTTCAGATAAAAAATAAGTGCATGGAATGAAAAGTCTTAAAGATGTTGTATTACGGTTGTGTACGAAACCCTAAGTCGTATGAAGGCTCTATGAAGGTACGATCAACACGTAGGTAGGTAAGATCAACACGTTTGTTAAAATAATATGTAAAAATATCGCATAATTTAAATAAATCACAGGCGTGTTAATTATAATGTTCGTTTCAACCGCGCGGCCACCTCATAATATTTGATGAAACTTTGCCAGGAATTAGTGCTAATTTGTTACTTTACACACCCCTTTTCGTGAATTTGTTACAGAAAAAACTAAGACGCTATGACAAAGAATAGTTGGCCGCTAGAACAACCGTGATTACACAGAAACTATATAATGCAGATAGACGAATGATGCATCAAAAGAAAGGTCTTAATTTGTTCAATTTGTTACAAAAATAAAAAAAACGTCAAAACGTAAATAAACAAAAAGTTATGCAATATTTAGTTTTCAGGCCATGAGTAGGTAGGTTTGTCACCATAAACATCAAATTAACAGAGGCTAATGTGTATGGACAATTAGTTACTAATTTGTTACAGCGAATAAAAGTAAAAAAATACTAGAAAGTGGGTTCAATAATTTGTTAGAGTCGATTTTAGTTGGCCGCTCGGACGGCAATATGCCTAAAATACAATGGCATTTATCTCGTTATTAAAAGTAGGTTTAAGCTTAGTTAGAGTACTAGTCGGCGGGTAACGTAACCTAGTTTAGATAAATATGGCGAATATAACTGCAGCATTCATATTTTAGAAAATATTTGCAAAAAACCGTAATATGAAACCGTATGAGAGTAGGGTGACTATGAATACATTAGTACAAAGGCATGTTTTTAATATTGTACTCTGTTTGAAGGAATATGCGGTTCATTTTGCAGCCATATTGATGTCTATTGTTCTTAATTCTTTAAAGTATTTACTGATAAGGTTTTCGTTTCATTGACTTTCCGCAGGTGTTTTATGATGGGCACGATTCCCGAAAAAGGATCTTTTTTGTTTCCAAATTATTGTTAAAAATATTTGTCGGAAGGGGTTTAAAAAGCGATTATTGTCCGTTGTGAATATTGTCATTATTGTGCTGGATTTTCAAGTGTGTGCTCGTACGTATTCAATTCCCGTGATTTTCATACTACTAAGTTACTGAGACAATTTTATCAGTAAATCCAGAAGTGTCTAAAAGTGCTTAGCTATGAGTTGTGCCCACTTATATGATTTGTTAATATAGAAGTCACCACCAAAAATTGTATTGCAGGGGGATCCAAATTGACTGCGGTAAGTTTAATTTTTACAATTTTATGATGACTTAAATAAAGTTATTACTTTATTGCTACAGCTGTTTTCATGATGTGAAAGTATATGACATTAAGACCTTTTTAGTATACTTACGTCCATTTAAGTGAAGTTGTGGGTTGGATCCTTATCATGTAAATACGATCAATTATATGTTCTGGTTAACATATTGGTGCCTTAATAAAAGAGAATATTAAATTAAAAATAATTCGACTAAACACTTTTGTTATTTCATTCTTAAATATACGTATATATTCATTGAGCATTTGCGTGCATTCCCTGGGGTTTTAAATACATAAATATGCCCCCACGCGTTTACTGTGATTGTGTGTGGATTTCTATTCCTTTGGATGCAACTGATCGTAATATTTGGATGCAACTGATCGTAATATTATTCAATACCAGCCGGCCGTAAACGCCCGCGTTATTTAAATGTTGCTTGCATATACATATTTGTTTTTCTTTCATTATTTTTTTCTGTTTTTTATTCCATGACAATTGAAACATGATGGCTGTGTAACTGTTGTCTACATGTTTAGCTATCAAATGACACTTTTTTAATGTTGATAGGACATTTACATGGGTAGAGGTGGTCGAATTATTATGAGAGCCCAGGTCTTGGTTACCAAGAAAACAAAATGGCGGCCGTAAGAGAAAAAAAAATTGAGGGGTAATTTGCCGATAAAAAATGCCATATTTCACACCATTAAAGGCTCCGACACTGGTGACGGGACACATTGTATACATAGGATAGATAGATAATAGCTAAATTTCTTACTCCACTCACACTAACATTATTAACAGAAATACTATAAGCATATTTTAAAGCAAATATCAAAAATGGTAATATAAAGTATGACTTAACTTAAAATGTATTTATATAAGCACTCTCCCTAAAAAAATATGATATGAATATCGAACATTCCAATAATCACTATTCAGTCTCACTTCATTGTGAAAAATCATAGTCACCCTACTCTCATACGGTTTCATATTACGGTATGTATTTAAAACCCCAGGGAATGCACGCAAATGCTCAATGAATATATACGTATATTTAAGAATGAAATAACAAAAGTGTTTAGTCGAATTATTTTAAATTTAATATTCTCTTTTATTAAGGCACCAATATGTTAACCAGAACATATAATTGATCGTATTTACATGATAAGGATCCAACCCACAACTTCACTTAAATGGACGTAAGTATACTAAAAAGGTCTTAATGTCATATACTTTCACATCATGAAAACAGCTGTAGCAATAAAGTAATAACTTTATTTAAGTCATCATAAAATTGTAAAAATTAAACTTACCGCAGTCAATTTGGATCCCCCTGCAATACAATTTTTGGTGGTGACTTCTATATTAACAAATCATATAAGTGGGCACAACTCATAGCTAAGCACTTTTAGACACTTCTGGATTTACTGATAAAATTGTCTCAGTAACTTAGTAGTATGAAAATCACGGGAATTGAATACGTACGAGCACACACTTGAAAATCCAGCACAATAATGACAATATTCACAACGGACAATAATCGCTTTTTAAACCCCTTCCGACAAATATTTTTAACAATAATTTGGAAACAAAAAAGATCCTTTTTCGGGAATCGTGCCCATCATAAAACACCTGCGGAAAGTCAATGAAACGAAAATCTTATCAGTAAATACTTTAAAGAATTAAGAACAATAGACATCAATATGGCTGCAAAATGAACCGCATATTCCTTCAAACAGAGTACAATATTAAAAACATGCCTTTGTACTAATGTATTCATAGTCACCCTACTCTCATACGGTTTCATATTACGGTTTTTTGCAAATATTTTCTAAAATATGAATGCTGCAGTTATATTCGCCATATTTATCTAAACTAGGTTACGTTACCCGCCGACTAGTACTCTAACTAAGCTTAAACCTACTTTTAATAACGAGATAAATGCCATTGTATTTTAGGCATATTGCCGTCCGAGCGGCCAACTAAAATCGACTCTAACAAATTATTGAACCCACTTTCTAGTATTTTTTTACTTTTATTCGCTGTAACAAATTAGTAACTAATTGTCCATACACATTAGCCTCTGTTAATTTGATATTTAAGGTGACATACCTACCTACTCATGGCCTGAAAACTAAACATTGCATAACTTTTTGTTTATTTACGTTTTGACGTTTTTATTTTTGTAACAAATTGAACAAATTAAGACCTTTCTTTTGATGCATCATTCGTCTATTTGCATTTTATAGTTTCTGTATAATCACGGACGATGACTACGGCAAGTGGCGGTTCTAGCGGCCAACTATTCTTTGTCATAGCGTCTTAGTTTTTTTTGTAACAAATTCACGAAAAGAGGTTTGTAAAGTAACAAATTAGCACTAATTCCTGGCAAAGTTTCATCAAATATTATGAGGTGGCCGAGCGGTTGAAACGGACATTAATTATATTGAGAAAAGTTAAAAATATTGAGAATATTACTCGATAATATTAATTTCCCAACAGATTAATGTACTTGAACATAAGTTTCGAAGACATAATAATGAATAAATGAAATGGCTTTAACTTTCAATGTTAAAAACACACAGTATAAAAAAATTAAGTGTCCGGTTTTATATAGTTTACGTAATCACTTTACATCAAAATCTCATGTAAAAGTCGTGATGAACGTGTTTATTCGATAAAATGTCGTAAAGCAGCAGTTATAAACGTCATTACTCGACGAAAAGTGAATATCACGACATCTATACGACCACTACACGTACGCATAGCGACTTATACGACTACTAAGCGACTGTATTACGACACTTATTCGTATAAAATAGGCCTATTCTCGGTCGTGTCAACGTCATAGCGACGTATTTGCGCCAGCGTACGGAACTAAAAGGCACGTCGTTGCAACCTATCGAATGTTTATTGGGTAGTATATGAAAACAAAGCCTTGTTATTCAACAAAAAGCTCTTATTTTTAACGTCGTCAATAGCCTATTAAGCCCAAGAATTCCACTTTATACTGACATAAAAAGAGTTTAAAAACTGAAATTAAAGACTATCTTTGATTGTTCACATTTTTATTTTCGATTGTTATCAACAAGAGTTTTATCAATAGGTAATTATAATAATACTTATAATGTAGGTTCTGCTAACAAATAACAGATAAGTTTACAAGATTTTATTTCCATTCAGAAAAGTATACATGCTGTATAATCGTCAGTTCCATTTATTCCTATATTCGTTAATTTTCACACTACTCCGCGAGCAAGATTATTCTTCTAAAATGTCATCACAGATTAATCATGTACTTCTTCGTTTCTTATTTCCTCATATTACATAGGGTGGAACGTGACTATATGTACAGAATATGTAAGAATGTGTGTAGAAAATGTAACCTGCAATTTATTATGTACAAATCAACAGTGTAAATCAAGTATATAGCTTCAAATAAAATGCCTGTTCACATTACTATTTAATTATAAATTTAAATTAGGCTATCAGTTTTAAGATATGATATCGTTTGAAAATAATTTAAAATAATTTGTTTACATTTTTTATTTACAATATTTTAAAATGCGATATGCATTATTATGATTGAATAAATTTTTCTAATTTAATTACAGAGTGTATAAATAAAAACATAACTCATTTTACAAAATAAGCAAAATAATTATTGTACAATTAATAAACTTAATATTTCAGGCAGATTTAGCAAACATAACAATAAACAAAAATAGCGCAGGTATGTAAAAATATTGTAATAATTATATCCTAGCATAATCTCAAAGTTAACGGCGTAATGGGAGTTAAAAAACACGGTACAAAGGCATTAACCACAATTACATCGCAACAAGTTATGAAAATATACTGGAAATCCCAGGTTCGGCTAATTTTAGAAGTATGCCTATTCAACTGTTTTGCATACGATACCATACATATTGCACTTATTCACATAATAAATTTAAGTACAGTAATTGTGTGCTAAGGCATCGTCCAACCCTGTGCCTGATACCTTCACCCGCCGCCGTTCGTACAAATTAACGATATACCCACGTATACTATTGCACACACTATTTAAGATTATGCTTACTTCTTCCTTATACGTATGCTATGGTAACTTTATCTCGTTATTTCATTTCCTATTTATAGTAACATTACACTAACGAATCAACTTACCGCAACACTTCCATTATCTAATCTTCTAACTAGCCCAATGTACCATACACCGACGTTAAATAGCACCCATGAGAATATTATACACATAAAGCAAAATTTACGCAAAATATGTTCAATAACTATACTTACATACTATTTACAATATTTACAGGAATTGTTCAAACATAGAATATCTACAATCACTCGAATAATAATAGATTTATCACTCGAATCATATATTAAGGAGTTAAATGATAATTTGATTATGTAATGGCTGCCTTAAATTACACAGTCTCATGAAACAAATATTTTATTTATAATATTGTTCTTAAATGAGATACATATTTGTTTAGATTACAATAATCAGTCAACTAGGTATTAAGATCTCGTTGTTGAGCCGTCAATCGTCACCACACCGTATACGTTTCTGCAATTTAACTTAAACTAAGCCTTTAAATACAATTTCATTTCTATGTTATTTTGAAATATAACATTTAGCTAAAATCAATGTAGTAATAATTATGTATGACACGTTATTATTATTCATTCAATTTGACTTAGGCCACTTGGGTTTAAATCACTCAAAAAATGAAATTTAAAATTGATCATTAACTGCATGAAAAGTCCATTCATTGTAACGAAACCACTAGTGGATTTCCCAAGGTGAGACCTTGACAATAAAGGTTTATAATAAACACCACTATATGAAAATAGTCTACAGAAGCCGAATTGAAACACGATCTTCAGATCCTTCATGCATAAGACTAACTGTTTATTATTAGTAATTAAAAATTATGGTTCACGAACTCGCTTTTCTAAGACGTGAGAAATTCGTATCGACAGTACGTTGGTGTCAAAAATCCTTTTGATAAGAGTTTCTGATTTCTCGAGAGATAGTCTGGTGATGTCGTTAACAAGAATGAAAAAAGTAGTATAAGTATAGTAAGCCCATAAAATCGGCAAGGACTCCGTCAATTTATTAACAGACTAGTGTGCTAGAGCACCAAATTAAAACTTGTAATACCAAAATAGATGCAGAGAGATTAGAAGAGACCTATGACGCCGCCCAAGATTCGTTTGTTAAATGATTTATGAGTACAGCCGACCAAGATAATTCAACTTAACTAGTGCCATATAAAAATAATCTGCTCGTTCCATTAAAGAAATGACTCTAAAATGGTTTCCTTTGACATGACCAATATTCTCTTTAGCACACAACTTGATGCATAAAAAAACTTGGCAGAGAGTAGTGCATAATCTATCATTTACGAAACTAGTTGGCGTAGTTAAGTTAAATAAAAGCGAGATAAATGTTGGTATTGAATATTAATCTATATTTTATCTAATTCAGTCATCTTTCAATGTTGTACCTACAGAGTCACAAAATAGCTAATGTTTAATTCCGTTGTTATTATTTAAGTTGGCTGTTACTTGTTGCATTTTTTTCTCTGGCCTAATAAAATGTATACGTGAAAGCAAGTAAAGCATGACCATGAAAATAAAAATAAAAATTGTTCCGGGGCTGCCCCGCATTGGACATGTGTTTCATAATATTCGATTTAACATGGAACGGTTTAACATAGCAGTTGTCCGATTATGCTGGTCGGTTCATATTAGATTAGATGTACTAGTTTTAGTGTCAGCTAACAAGGACAGTTTCTATCTTGAGTAGTTGTCGTAGTTTGTCAGTGACGCGCACTAGCGCCACCTTGGAGGCGCGGACGTTCACCTTCTCGCCCGAACACAGCAGTTGATGGCATTGTGCACGCTCCAAGAACTCCTGAGTCCGGATCTCGCGCAATAGCTCCTTTGGTGAACCCGAACCACAATGGATCTGTTTCAGTAAGCTATCCTTTGATTTTATCTGAAAAGTAAAATGTGCATGTTTGAAATTATGTTGCGTAGTCATTTCCGTCATTGCGTGTAGATTCAGACATTGAAACCGCCATTTGTGTCAATAGTGTACTGACAAGGGCGGGTGCCTAGCGTGTGATAGCGCGCGTAGTTTTCAAACGATCTTATCATGTACTACGGGTATAGTCAACCAGCGGATCCAACACGCGTTTAAAGGGGTAATCACACAAGTTCGGTAGAGTACAATCTTAATTCTTCATACAAATTAAAAAAATATACATATATATTTTTTACTGTTTTATTTTTCTGTTTAATTTATTCAATGCTTTGGCTAGTAAAGATAAATCCTCGCTCATGGTTTGCAACATCTGCAATACGAATATCTCTGCAACAGCTTGCACGTCACTGTGTCTTTTATCTTTCTCAAATAATCCGTTGGGTTAAACTTTGAAAAATTGAGATGACAGGAAGTAGAAAATTTAATGAAAAAAATATACAGAGAATATGTATTTATCTTTATGTAACAAAATTAAACTTCAAATTCATAAATATCCATTAAATGAATACAAGTGGACATGGGAATGGCTTGTTTAAATGGCATGCTTGTAATAAAAACTGACCTGTAACAAATTGGTGATGTCCTGCAAGAGGCACCACAGGCCCTCTGCGGGCTGACCAGCCACCGTGCGCAAAGTATAAAAGGGTGGTAGCGGTGCCTCCGTGCACTGTATCTCTATGGTGGAGTCAGGTGGCGGCGGCGGAGATGCTGGCGGCGGCGACGACAGCGGGTCACAACCCATCTCCTCGCGGTCTAATAAAAACAAACATCCTAAACACAATCTTGCCACAACACTCGCTAAAATGATAAGATTTTTTGGCTGGAGCGTGAAGTGTAATGTCTTATTAAAATTTGTTTTGTCGGTATTGACTTATAAATTACATGAAAGTTTGACGAATATGTTCATATGTGTCCAAGATCATACTTCAGTAAATTTCCACACTTTTTTGTATTATAGAGGGCCAATGCAAAAGTGCCTGAATTGAGATTGGATTCTGATAATACTGTGTCACACATTTTGACACAATCTGATCACTCATTTTGACACAATCTGACATGAAAAATCTTTATTATATGCTTAAAAAATAAACAAATAGCTCTTAAAACCTACCAAGTATCTCGGCTGGGTGTGGGAAAAGCCAGGGCTCTGTTGCATATCCCTGAACATCAGATATATGTAATCGGATCAGTTTAGCAGCAGGACCGTCGGCCAGTTCTTCTGGAGTTTGACCAGCGTAGGTACCGAGTATGGGGTCAGCGCCATATGCCAACAATAATCGTATAATTTCCATATGACTATTTTCAGAGGCTTCATGGAGTGGCCTAAAACAAGCGAATTTATAATTAATCCAAAGAAAAAATATGGTTAATAAAGCAAATGTGAAATATGTAATAATAAAGTTCAACGGCCAAATACTCAGACGATTATTACGTGAAATCTTAATTAATGCCTCCTTAACTTTAAGGAAACTGTCAGATGTCTTCTAATTGAAAAGGGCCTAACTTTGAGAAATGTTTGATCATTTGGTTAATTAATCAATAACAATACTTAAAATTTTAATTTAAAAAATAGGGATAATTGATGTTTTGAAGTTTAAGATGCACCTGATAATGACCCATTATTAACTAACCGTTTAATAAACAAGACGCGGTACAAAACCTGTTGTAAAGTTTCAAAGGAATAAACGTTCAAGAGACTTTGATTTTTGAATTATCTAGAAGTTATAGATACATCTTTTCCATTAAAAGCTTTGATTGTCGATTTTGCATTGGAATATAAATGACGGATTTAAACATTACCTAATTCCTCCTTGGGCGGCTGCCGATACATTAGCACCGTATTGAAGTAGAAGTCGTGCTATACGGACGTGGCCTTTAGCAGCCGCCACATGAAGCGGTGTAAAGCCTGCGTTATCTTTAGCAGAAGGGTCTGCTTCCATTTTTTCCAAACAATATGCCACGCAATCCTAAAAAAACATTATATTGTACATATTTCTGTCAAATTCGGCAACCAAAACAATAACAAGCTTGACGCATTTTTACTTACAGTATAACCGAGCCTGGCAGCACGATGTAGATGTGTTTCGCCTATACTCTTATTAATAAACCAACTCTTGATTTCCTTGTGTATATCATGGATCGACTCTGGACTTGGTTTCGGAGCAGCTCGTCGAATCTTAGTCCCGGGATTAGTATCTTCTCGACGTATAATCTTTTTCTTTTTCCTTATGTAATCAAACCCAGAGCTAAACTTTCTTCGACCAAATAAACGTTTAAGACGCCTTTTGGTATTGTTATCTGTAGTTGTAGCATCAGGTGAAACAGTTTCATCTTTGCTTTTTTCTTTATCTTCTGAAACTGGACTATTTTCTTTTTTATGTTTGTTGTGAGAACCATCTTTCATTCTTTTATGAGATAAAGACTTCAATAAACTATTCCTTTTTTTCAACCGGAGCAATCTACCTTTTGCATCATTTCTCTTTAGGGATTTTGTGCTTCTCAAACCATCTCTTATTGAGTTTGATCTGCGTTTTAATTTATCTTTAAGTATTTTTTTAGGTTTGAATTTAGGTTTAAGATTAGGTTCAGGTTCTTTTTTTATTTTGACAATTTGATCTACTTCTACTACTTGTTCATCTTCACGATAGGATGTCGGTGGCGCGGACGCAGGTCGTTCGTCGCCGAAAACTTCTTTAATAGTTGCTCTTTGTTTTAATACTCGACTCTCTGTTCGTGTTCTAGATTTCAAAACCACCGGTGCAAACTCTTCTGTAGCACCAATTAGACCATCAGTGTTTTTAATAAAAGCGTTTCTAAAGGCAGTGACGGTTTCTTTTCTAAAAGCGCCTAAGTAAAATATATCTTCCATCAATTTTTCTTTCTTTGCGCTTAAACTCCCTTTATTTCCGTTCTTCACTAACCCCAAGCTAGGAGTTGGCAATAATTCAGTTGCGTTTGAACTTTTAGGTATAATTTTAGGAGCTTTGTCCTCCTTATCTTTGGATTTCTTTTTTGAATCTTCTTTTCGACCACATTTTTGAATAAGAACATCAACAATCGAACTACGTTTCTTTTTCGCGTTTGAGCTCGAAAACACTGTAGAAGTTGAAGCTTCCGAGTCGTAATGCAATTTATTTGGAGCAGAGTAGCTGGAATTGGATTCAAGATCACTATCTAGTGTTAATTTATCAGGACGTCTTGCGTACAAGTCATCTGTAGCCGCGGACGGTGCGGAGGATGGAGCTGGAGATAGTGGAGCAGGATCGAGATCTGGCAATGAAGTAGAACCTCGTGTAAAGAAAGCACCAGAGCCTTTAGGGAAGGGGCCACCTGAGCGCCCCCGCGGAATGGCAATCAGTCTTGTTGGCATACGGAGGGACCGTTTGTATCTGTATAATTCTTCTTCCCAACCGGGGTGGAAATCGGATCCATCGCCAAAGCCTGGTTTACGGACTGGTGTTAAACTGTTACTGGCAATACTTTCTTGTTTTTTCGATGGTGATGACTTCATGGGAGTTTTAGTTACAGAAATTGATTTACCATCTTCATTTTTTATATTTTTACGTTGCCGAAGTCTGGTAGCTACGCTAAGCTCATCTTCGTCACTATCTGAGCTGACTTCGTCGTTAAAGTTTTCATTTTTGCTGGTATCTGAGGATAATTTTCCTTTCGATCTAGATAATTGTTTGGGGAATTTACCTTTGTTTGGTTTTTCTTCCTTATTTACACTAGAATCAATTGATTTCCTGGTATTTTTATTAACATCCACATCACAACATTCCAATTTGACGTAGGCAGATTTTTCTGATAAATCTTTCAACAATTGATATTTTAGTTGTTCACTTCGTTCTTTTTCTTTGAGTAGTTTGCTTTTAATTAACGGCTCGTCATCGTCAGTAGACTCAGATTCTTCTTTGACCACTGTTTTCAACGGTTCTTTTTCTATTATTTCTTTTTTAATTGGTGTTGATGTAGAAATAGATTGATGGGCAATTTTGTCCGACTTTGTTTTTGACTTTCCTTTTGTTTTCGTCGGTTTTTCACTATCTTTAGTTATCTTTTTGTCATTTACATTCTTTTGATTTTTTGTTTCTACCTTATATTTACTTTCCTTTTTCTGTTTATTATCCATTTTGTTTTTTATTTCTGGTTTATTAATAACTTCAGTGTTATCTATTACATTGAGATCAGGTACAATATTTATAAGAGGTTCATCCTCTTGCATAGTTTCTTCATCGTCGACAGGTTCTTGTTTAATGACGATAGGTGTTTCATTTAACAAATGGTTTTCAATTGCTAGGTCTATTTTAACGGGTTTCTCATTATTGTCTTCCCTGTAGTCACTTTCTTGTTCAAACGTTTCTCTAAGTCTTCTAGTTTTCTTTTTATGGCAACTAACTTTTAATTGCTCCATAAAGCTATCACAAGCACTAGCCCAATCTAAATCATCCGCCATAATACCTTCCTCCATGTTCATGATTACAGGATCTATATTTTCAAGAATGCTTTCTGTTTTAATAGGAATTTCAGCATCTTTTTCAATTTCTTCAATGTTCATTGGCTCCGATTTCACCTCCGTTGCTACATTTTCCGAAGATTTTTCACTCTTTATGACGGACTCTAACCTTAAATTATCTTGTCGGATTTGATTGAATAAATGTTGCTTTTGTGATTTGGGTTGTAGCTTCACTTTATCAATATCTGGTGATGTATCTTGCTTAACTTCAGGTCTTACATTATGTTCTTCCGAAGGAGGCATGACTTTCAACTCTGCTTTAGTTCTTATTCTTGAAGCAACGTCATTTTCAGGTGATTTGCTTTTAACATTCTGATTGTCTAATTTCTTAGTGTCCAAATCACGAGGTATAGAATCTACAGCTTTAGGCATTTGAATATGACTCGACAAATTAGGAGCTACGAAATCGGGGTTTGAAATTTTTTTAGTGCATGTGTCAGGATCGTTGTCTTTAGTAAGATCAGTTATTTCTATCACAGAATCATCTACGTCATCAATAACAATGAGATCAGGAATTTGACGAGGCGGTTTTACTGTATCAATGTGACCAATTTGCTTTGTTTCCAAGCTGTTTCTTAATATACTCAATATTTTTTTATCTGCTGGCACGCCGCTATGATGGTCTGAATGAAGTGAATGGCCATCTTTATGGTTTGGAAGTTTTTGTATTACATGATGACGATTAGTGATCTGCAAATTTCTATCATGATAGTGACCACGATAATCGTTTGATTCTCGATTAATCGTTTCTGTTGAGTATGGGTTACTTGAGTACCTGTGATTAATATGCGAATGATGATCGCGATAAAGGTTAGATGTAGCAGGCCGTTTCTGTTCATTTTGGTACGCTTCGTACTGTTTATAGCTATAAACCGGACGGCTGATTAAATCATGCTGTTCCCTTGTCAATTGACTTATTCGCTCTATCCGACTATCTGAAGTCCAAGTTTCATATCGAACAATCTTTTCAGGAATATTACTAACGATGGGACCCGCCAGCCTTTTTCTCTCATCTATATATGCCCTATCGTCGCGTCGGTTTTCATGCCGTTGATCGCTCACCGTTCTTGTAAGATCTATTCTAGGAACATAATCACTTCTACTAGAACTACCGCTATATTTGCTGCGTTCGGGATACGTATGGTTTTGCGATTCTACTGGATATTCAGCAGTGGTTCTTCTAGAATATGATCCATTATAGCGAATTGGATGACTACTCTGAGCTGGAGCATTAATAGTAGTATGATGATTATTTCTTTCTCTATATTGAGTAAAATTCGGTGCAAAATCTACTTTATGTGATGAAACATAGCTTGCTCCTGCCGATGGCATTTGTTGATTACTGCAAGATGATGGTCGTGGTTGCAATGACAATGCTTTATTTTCCATTGAGGCGGAATCAATCATGTCATCCTGAGTTGTAGAAGAATCCGCAGAATTTTTAACAGTTTTAACCGACAAGTCTAGTGGTGACTCACGTTTTTGTTTAGGTACATTAACTTGACTGGTGCTTGGCGTAGCCGCGACTGGAGTGTTTTGTTTTTGTTTCGTTTCATTCATCTGGTTCACAAGTGTGGTAACAGACACTGTCATACGTGCTTGTTGATTCGGATATCCCGATTTTATAGTCGAGCGAGCTGGAGACGTTTGGACGGAACTTGATGGAGAATATTCATAATTAGTTTTTGGTGCCGCTGCAGCTCGATAAGCTGGCCTCGGCTGAAGATTTGAGTTTGGAGTGGATGGAACTTGTGGATTAGTAGCATAGCGTGATGTAGAAGTTGAGGGTGTAGGGTAATGGTATGCACTTCTGCTGTCGACAGTTCTATTTATACTTGTATACTCTACACGGGTCGGCAACCGAGCAGAATCATGAGAATTTAAAGGAGGAGGAGCCTGTGCCCTGTCCGGCGGCCTTGTTGTGTAATGCGAACTCATCACATCTATCGCAGCATGTTTGTATGGAACAGGGTGATGCGTCTCCATCCGATGAGTCTGATTGGGTTGAATTGTCGTTGGTGTCGTTGGTCTGTATCCCGGATAAGCATGTTGTGGATCATATTTTCTGGTTGGCACAGCTGGATGCCTTTCATAATGTGAACTCACACGACCATATGGCGATGGCTCGCGTCTGTGCTGTAAGGGTGAGTAAGCTTGTGATGATCGAACGTCTAATCTTTGTGGAGGCGGCACTACTTGTGGGTGGTGAATAGGCGGCACGCGATCATTGTGCGGCGGCGGAGGTTGAGAAGCTGGTATAATGTAACGTTGAGCTGGCGGGCTTTGAGCAGCGGATTCACGTAGTCGCGAAGCAGAATGCTGCGGTAGTGAACTTGATATTCTAGCATATGTTTGCGGGCTATGGCGCACAGACACTGCAGGTTGCGGAGAGGGAATCGGCGGCCCGTGTGAATTTCTGCCTCCGTCCGGTAAATTTGGGTCATAGTGATAGCGCGCATAAGATTCAGGAGGCCTAGAGGTAGAGTAAGGATCTGGAGGACGACCCGCGGTGTAGTGATCAGGAGGCCTAGCCGTAGGAGTCGGAACGCGATGAGTAGGAGTCCGATATTGTGCAGTAGCGTCCAACTGGTGGTCCGTATTAGACAGCGGCTGTAAAGGAGCTGTGGACGGCGGCCTCGCCGGTGAAGGGCAAGGAGCAGCGGGCGCAGGTGCCGGCGACGGCAACGTACGCAGAGGTTTTCGTATTATGTGCGACGGTGGAGAAAGAGTCTCTATTTGCTCCTCTTCATCTTCAACTTCGGGAAGTTCTCGTCGCTTTTCGGCAGCTTCTCGCATAACTGTCGCTTTGTGTATAATGTGAGGTTCTGGCTCGAGAGGCTCAGATGGAGGCCGGGGCGGGATGGCCACAGCCATTATAGCGGGAGTTGTGGGCGGCGCAGCGGCGGCGGAGGGCGGGCGTGAAGTTGGCGCAGGAGCACCTGATTGGGCTGGGGCTCCCTCTTCTGGTGGCAGACTGCCTGCAGGCCACACTGGCTGTCCAGATCCCTCTGTCTGGGCTTGTTTAGGTAGTCCCATAAAATATTGGCGCGTCCCTTCCAGTACATTGTTGAAAGTTACATCCATAATATACTTCCCTCTGCAGTCTGCGTCTGAAAAAGAAAAAAAAGAAGAATTAATTTTAACACGAAAAGAAGTTAACATTTTACAGTCACCTCATGAATCAAACGAACACAATAGTGCCTTTGAATGTAAACGTGTAGAAATAAATTGTTACAAAAGGGTACAGTTTTCGAAGGTGCGTAGTGGGGTCGTTACCCGGCGGCTGCCCTTGAGCGTACTTCGCCCCCAACACGCACACACGCACACCCCGCGCGCGCATTACACATAATACTATAAAGGGAAAACTTCCGCGTCAGACTTAAATACAATATAATTAAATTTTATTATTCTAAAGTTTGCTGACGTTTGGTATGATAAAGTAACTGAACTATTTGCAGTTTTGAATCGACATTGGCGCGCAATGGTAATAAGTTCTATCTGGTACAATAAGCCCCAAAAGCAGATCAATTCTTGACTATCAATCATTTCACACCAACTATTTTATTGCAACCATATTGAAGGTATGCTTTAGTTACTTTGACATAATACCAAAATTATTGAAAATTAAGACAGTGATCTATGGTTATTAACAGCTTGACTTCCATCGAATTAACAATATTAATATTAAATTAAGTTATATAACAAATTAATATATTTTTCGTTACACACAAATTACACTCAAGTTTCTAAAACAATTAGTGTACGGTTATCGATATAATAACGCCGAGCGAGTTTATTCTGTGATTAATTTTAAAAAAGTAGAACTATTCATCTATCTGATTCTTCAGAATTCAAAACGAGTCGTTTACGTCATAATTTTTACCAAAATATATAGTTATCATGCATAATAATTATCAAAAAAAACATAATACTACTAATAGTATTGTTTTAAGTAAATTATTTTTAGGACTGAGTTATTCCTAGTAGTCCAACGATCGATCTTCCCACTTGAATTCCTTCCTACCGTTAACCGCGGGATCACTAGTAGCCAGAATAAATTTACTTATCCATCCATATTAGAATCCAATAATATGATTCCTAGTTATTGCCACATTTACAACAACCGTTTAACTACTAGGAAATGAGATAACATGATAGTATAATCAATTCTACGATCGGTTTGAAGGTCAAAGTAATGATAGCCGTAAGGAAGCCATCGTTTTGTATGTACATATACATATATGTATTTATATCATTGTCAAATTAGATTTGAATTAATTATGATTTTATTAAAACTAGCACTAGTTGAGGATGAGGTATTTAAACTTCAATAATTCGATTTTTTCTGACATCGAATTATTAGAAATAACATGTACCAATTAAGAATGACAACAATTTACGTATTGTTTACAAGCTGATGTATCCTGACAGATTAACTGTACAATTACACTCCACCTATACTAAGTTCTAGAAAATTATTGGTAACGCTTCAAAACTTCAGTGTTATTTTATGAAATTGTATAATGCACAGCACTCATCCATGCATAGTGGATGCGTCGCGGCGCAACGCAATATGCAATTACCAGTGCACTTGTGTGGATTCCGCTACGAGCCCAACCAGTCGAAAAGAAAATGTACCTACTTAGAGTTGTAACTTAACTTTTTACAACAGTTGGCATTGTCAAACAATGTCTAAAGTAATGCCAGTCATTTGGTTCATTTTATCGAGATTTTTACTCTTGAAAAAAATACGAACAACAAGTTTCAGTTACTTCCGCAACAATATCAAAAAGATGGCACGAGAATGAGTTTTACACATGCTTAGGAGCTCTATTGCACAATGGTTAGTGTGTTCAGTCTGTGGTTGAGGATGTTAAACAACTTTCGCAAAGGTCGGCCATTCGATGGGAGAACACAACATACGTTTTCTCGAAGGTAATTTTGTCCAGCAGTAAGTGGAGTAATTAACTGATTTTGATTACATGTTGCGTCTTAGGATGCTAGAAATATATGGCACATGAGTTTCTTGCCCGATTCTTCTCACGTTAGCCCCTACATTCGGAATCGGGTCGCTCGTGGCGATTACATGCGCGGCATCAACTCCGCGAATGTACTTGCCGCTAGCGCACGTGACTAGAATATTTCATTAATTTTGTAAAATTGACCTATGAAATAAAGTAATTTTGTTTTTTTTTTAAATATGTAGTTTTGCATGCAATTTTATAGTAAATATATTTTTCTCGGTTTATGTGTAATTAATTTATTCCCTTTATTAACCTCGCTCTTCGGGCATATTAAATTAATCTTAATTAATATCTAAATAGATTACTAATATTATAGGCTATTCCAATATATACCGTAGTTTATTAATTCTTATGAACAAGTAAATATTTAAAACTGACACTGACCTGTTGATATTATTAGTAGAACGTAGGTGGGTCGTTCTTCTTTTTTACCGACAATGGTCTGTCCTTCGTCTTATTATGGCATCTCGTTGGAGTATTGATATTTAGGGTTTTTTAATTCAGTTTGAATAAATGTCTATATTTTTCTTATCTATTAATATTATGTAATTTTTCATTTTCTCCAATCAACATATTTTTTTGTTTGTTTTCCGTAGAATGTCGTGACAGTGTGGTAAACTGAAATGTGGTCTCCACAGAAAAAGGCCACTCTGACACATATTTTTTTTAAAAAACCAACATTAAAAAAGAATTAATATTAGCCGCAAAGGAAACTTTAATGAGCCCTAATGACAATACAGATGCATTTTCTTTTAAATTCCACACAGAAACCACAATTATGGATAGTTCAAAAACCAAAAAAACAGAAAAACGTCGTTTCGCTGTCGGTAAAAAAGAAGAACGACCCAGGTAACTAATTTGATTAAAACAGTTTTTTTGATGAGCCGGTTTTCCCATACTTTGGTTTCACGGTCACTAAAGTTGTGAATAAATTAAATATAGTTATTAAAAACGTTTTAATTCCAGCATAATCTGCTAAACTCTGATAAAAACTGCTAAACTCGAAAACTTAATTGACTTTTGAAAGTTGAGATAGATGAGCACACTATTAATTTAATATTATCATTGATATGAATTAAATTTGGCATAGTAAGAGAGATTTTTCGAGAGATATAGTGTATTATTAATTTTAAATATAAAGTAAATAGTAGGAACTAGGGTCGTTTAATGAGACTATGTGTAACCAAGATGAGCGAATCAAACGAGCACAGAAGTCAGGAGTATCAGAAACAAATATCTATGGTGTTCCACACAACTCTTTAAATTATAGATGATTTAATGTATGTAAAAAGGTTTATTGCTAAATGATAATGGTGAGAACACGCGATGATTGCTAATTGTGAACTAACTTATATGTATAACCAACTTATATTGCTTACAGACAAAATCGATTAAAATTATAAAATAAAATACATTTGATCGAGGAAATGCTGATGCGGCGCAATGTACGTTCATTTACCGTACAAAATAAGAATAACTTTCACGCCCTTTTCTTAACTTCAACAGTTTAGATTTCTTAAATCAGAGGGCCGAGTGTAAGTTATGAAATATACTAACGTTATCGTATTTAAATTAAGATTTAATTAAGATAAAACTTACAAGCAATCATTAATCATTATCTCACTAACAACACATCTATAAAGAATCGTTATTAAATAAATTAGACTCTTTGCTGTGTTTTACAAGGAAATAATCAAGTGTTGGATAAACTCACATTTGCTTCGGCTATCCTGCTTGATGCGAATGACAACTTCTATTTGCGTTCATGACTCCGGCTTTGCACTACCTGAAACATATGTTATAATTATGAATTACAAGCATAAATAGTGGACACCTAAATTAAAGACTAATTATAAACAGAGATTTACTAAGATATAGATATGAATAAAAGTAATAAATACCCAGAAAATGTGTCATACTTAACTAGCTATAATTAAACGCATAAAGATTATTTTTGTCATGTGGCAATAACAATAACAACCTACGTTCATAATTTTATTACATAACAGGTCGATGTCGTTAAAAACATCTACACTAATCTTTTAAATTCAAGAGTGCCTGTTTTGTACGTGTTTGGTATTTTTCCGGTCACAACTTAACTATTAAAGGGATTTTGCTAAAATGAGATTTCAAAAATTGCTAAGATATAAAATTTACTTAAAATATAATAACACCGACAGAAAATAACTTAAATAACAATGAGGGCAAACAAACAAATTAGATGTCATTCATATTTTATCCGCTCCTTAAGCATCCACTGAGTTATTTTATCAGCTGCAACCGAAATTGCGGGTTAGCTCTTTCTCTGACAATCGAACTTTATTAATTATTTGTTTAGAATTGTGAGAAAATTTACATAACACTGCTGCTCTACGACTTTCTTAATTCAACATGAACGAATTCTCATTAACAAATGATATTTGTTTAATTGACAATTATGATGCAGTAGCTGATTCACGTAAGATTGGAGGGATGTATTGTGATATTGTGTGATAAATGCACTATTAATTTATTCAATATTTATTTTTACAAACTATTGAGATGGCTTGTTGTGTTGCATAGCTAACCACCGAATACCGTTATCATGTAGGTATGAACGTGGACATTGACCCAGATTTAACATCCGTTGACAAACGATTCAGTACATCATGCGAATTGACTTGTAAATGGTGTTTGATGAATAAAAAGTATTCTTCCAGTATACCATCGTTTTACGTTGTATATCAATCAACTGGTTCTGGTCTGACGCAAAGGTTGTACAGTTACGTAAGAAGTTAGAATAAACAATATATAAGCAATTATAATAATGTTACCAAGTTACGTCAATTAAAATAATAAAACGAATAAGTGACAAGTTCTACGAATAAAAAACTGACTGTGGTAAAAATTCACTTAAGTAATATTAATAAATAAATATTTTTTACATTCACACCAATTAGCCTAGCCCAAAGTAAGCGCTGTAAGGCTTGTGTTATGGATGCTAGCGTAACGGATAAACATACATATATATGTAATATTCATATAAATATATATAAATATCCATGACTCAGGTACAAATGCTCGTATTCATCATACAAACATCTGCCCGTACCGGGATTCGAACCAGGACCGTCGGTGCGAAAGGCGTTGCACCAAACGGTCGTCAAAAAATATCTAATGACCTTGAAAAGCACGTAAATGAAATATCTTATCGATTTTAACCGTAAGATACGAATGATCTCATTAATTAATTAATCACTGCAATAAAAGATACAGAAATGAATAGTCATTCTTATATTAAGTCCTTCCAGTTCAATTGTGAGGTTAAATGCACCTAGATGACTGATCTAATTGACTGAACGAATAATTATTAATAATACCTGTAACAGATTCTCGTAAGGGATTTTCTCTGTATTCAGAGACTACTAGTTTACTATTGTAAATGCCGAAAATGCTGAGAGTGAAGCGGTTCATGGAAATCCTGGGACTTAACTTCAAATCGCAATCTAAAAATAGAATAGACACAACGTTCTTAAATAAGGTGCCCACCTCGTTTTACTGTTCTGTGGTACTTAGGTAACTTCCGGACGCGTCCTATTCACAACTTACCATCAGTAAAATAAAAAAAAAATAAAGTAAATAAAACACATTAAAACGTTTTGTCGTGACACAAATGTCCCATCTCTAAGGAGCTATTATGTATTTATCAAGCATGACATTATGTTTAATAAGTATCTGCAAACTGCAACGGAAGGCGTTTATTCATCAGCTATACAAGTACGTATAATGCAGAAAATTACACAACTTTGCCGGCACAAATTATGCAATAAAAAACGACAATTCACTAATTATAGTCTTAAGGAAAACAATAGCAATATACCTGAGCAGTTTTAACATGAATTAAATATAGATTTATTCGTTCGCGGGAAATTGGAGAGCTTATTATTGTTTTTCTTTGGCAGTGTACGTACGTGTGCAAACGTTTACGCACACAATAATACGAGCACAGCTGTACGGGTCAATGCCCCGCGCCTATAGTGAAACAAGGTGAATCGTAAGTCGGTATCCTATGTTATGGAAAGCAATGTGACTCTGCAGTGTATTTTGTTTCATGACCTAAGTATTTAAAATGTTGAAATTTAACTTTAATTCTTAATCAGTCGCTGACACTGACTTTTTGGATGATTCATATGGATCGTGTTTCTTTACATTTACAGGTGTAACTTGATAATGATATTGCATTTAGAAATGAAATTACTATTTCTGACTTGAACTAGAAATATCTGCTTTATAATATAAATAGCCATTTAATTAAATAAAATTTATAAAATAACCATAAATAACAGGATTACTTTAACTTTTAATATTAAAGTTATAATTAATCGTAATATATATAAATTACGTGTCACGTTGTTTGTCCGCGATGGACTCCTAAACTACTTAACCGATTTTGATCAAACTTCGTAACTATCTGTTATTTGATCTAACTTAAAAGATAGGATAGGTTTTATTTTAATTTATAACACAGCAACGCGTGGCTGTGTCAGCTAGTGATTTATAAAGAAAAGTGTCTGTGACATCACTAAGTCCGATATTAAAAAAAATATCATATATTGATAAAAAATCACAAATATTGAGGTTGTTAAAATGTTTTGAGCTTCTAATATCATAATTTAAGAAACTCCCTGGTAATAACCAGCTTTATAACTCTAGCCCTGCCGAATTTCCGAATGTTACGTCTGTGGAAACATACATGGTGAATATTTTAGAGATTACCGAAACGTGGAACATTAGCCCCCTAAAACTTAGTCATTGACGAAAAGTTAATTTAGGTTAACGAAAGAATTACTATCGTTCAAATCGGGGCAACTTCCACAACGCGATCTATAGAAAAAAAAGCAGGTACCTACGTACTATTCGATGCTTAGGAACGTGATTGATAGGCATCAATCCCCAAAGAGAGCAGTTAACGCTCCCCGTCATATAGCTGCTCCGAACACAACGGGACGGGAAAACGATTTATGTCGCCCGGCACACTCTCCCCTAAGGGCATTGACACAAATCTAACCACCCGTATTAATTAAAAGTAGATACATAACAAACAAAATATTACAATGTCATCAATTCTATGAACCATTTCGCACTGGCACGATTAGCTGTAAAACATATATTATTATTGTTACTGGGCGATATCCTCCATATTAACATATAAATTTTCTATTTAATGTTAGTGATTAACTCATACTTTTCCTGGTATAATATTGAACAAGCATAACAGTTCTGTGACCGCCTGATTGTATTTACTGAATAAATTACTTTTATCTTCAACTGCCTTATATCGCGGCACGGTGTAATAATTCCTTATTTTTTGTAGATGCGGGTTATGTCTGTTTTCGTTTAAAAAAAAACTGCATGACACTTACGACGGTGTCCCCATTCAGAATGAAATCGACAGTCCTCAAATGCTTTTTACGCCGTATCAGCATTTATGATGCATTCATTAAAAGTTATTAACATATCGCGGATTCGTAAGTCTTATGACGGGAGACCTTGTTCCGAGAAACCGTAGGAAACTTGGCAATGGCTGTTTTGTCTGTGTTGTTTGACCTGGTTTAAAACTTTTGCTGTTTCTGACTTCTTTTTGTGCAAACAAAATGGTGATTATTAGATTTAGACGGTGAACGGTTGAGGAAATGTGCAATGCAAGAATTGGGTTCCATTCTATATAAATTATGAAACCTCAACCGCGCGCATTTTGCGCTGCTTATCGTCGCTCCGAGGCGCCAGCGTAGCAAGGTCGTGTGTCATGCTCATGAATTTCGTTCGTTTATGCAGGGGCTGCAGGGCCACACTGCGTGCATTTTACGTTGATTATTGGTCGCCATTACTCGATGAAACAAATAATATGCTCCATATGGTACTCGTAGCATCGCTGAATGCAGAAGTAGTATGTTCTGCAAGCAGCACTGAATCATTGCCTTCTAATCCACTATTATAAATTATCCTATTACGTTCTATTTCTACGGTCGGAAGAAAAATAAAAGTTGGATTACCTAAGAATTATATTAACAATTTAAATTGACTATTCCGTTTCTACGTTGCTATTTGACAGCATAATTTAGATTGATTTATTGGAATACCGAATCAACTAATATATTAATCAGAGTTCATCATTTTTTTTTTGTTGATGATACATAACTAACGATAAAATAAACAAGAATTTCCTATTCGATTTTGAATTCGATTCGATTCTTCGATTTACATATAAATATGGCGTATTTCTTTAAAGAAAATATTTTGATAGTGAAATAGCTGAACTGAGCAAGCCCTCGTCTAAAATTGTAATGCATTCGATTAATTATGATATACGAAGATAAAGAAATATTATATCCATTCAATTATAAGATAAAAGTTCAAAGATACTGGTGATTTGAAATTGAAACAGTAATTCAATCCCAATACGTTTATCATTAATTACACTATATTTAAAGTATTAAATCTATATTTGAAGCATATCAGGAGAGATGCGCGGGCGCGGCTGTGGCCCACATTCACGTTCTATTTTGTACGACTCGAGTTGCTCTAGCGCCCTCTATAATTAGAATCTCATTGTTTATGGCCGATAGCCGACGACCGGGTAATTGTACCATTTCCTGTATTTGTTCGTCGATAAGATACGTGAGTAAAGTTGTGTAAGGTTTTATTTAAAATGCGAATAGGTACCTACTAACATCATTCTATCGCAACCGCCAATAGGCATAAACAAACATGACGCAAAGCCGTTTTCAAGGAAGTCGAAATAAATAACACATATTCAACAAACTATTTAATCTTCCGACTGAGTATGTTCTGTCTAGGATGGAACAAGTTGCCTCGCTGCCAACTTAACAGAGCACATAATGACACATAGCACGCTCTGGTATTGTAAACTTCTTAAAAGATAACACCAACAGTCAAGTACTATCTAAAATAATTAACAATAGTAAGTACTAGCTAATCTAGTCATGACTGCACTTCATATAATATTCGGAGACCAAATTTAGTAAATGATAACCCAAACTGAGCATATGGTTGGTCTTTAACTATGATTGCCTTAAAGTGTGTGCATATTACTAAATATCGTATATTAACGTCAAATTAAGTTACGCGGCTTATATTTTCCTCCTCCTTTATGCAATAAACCTTAAGAATTCATAACTAGTATTAGTATTATTAGAGTAGATTTTTATAACATTTAGATGTTTTGATGACATTAAAATGAGGTTAATTAGCTTTGATGCCCATTTCTTATTTTTGAGTTAAAGAAGGATAAGTAATAACTCCATTATTTGATTTTAGTACATAATTTATTTCGGTATTTTACTATATCTGATATTAATCTAAACATACGCCATAACGTGAATATGAAACAATAAAATATGAAAATAGCTAAACTATGTATGATACAGATCAAATTAAATGAAAAACCCATAAAATTTTACTATTATTATGGAATCACTATAATTGCGTTTGTCATTAGCAGCAATTGCTAGTAGATACATTAAGTCCGGTAAACAAACTACAAATAGCACAAATAGTTTAGTCATACTGAAATTATGGTTCATCTTAATTTCCGCTAAAGGCGCGGTGCGATCCAAATATGAACTACAGCATCGCGTTACCATACAGCTATCACATTCGTATGAAAATATACAGTTATAGACGCGCTTTATACATAATGATCAAATTAGATCATCTTTATACAAACTATGTCATTCCAACACATGATATACAAACCCTAGATTATATTTCTACGACAGCTGGATATTTTTTTAAGGACCTTAAAATAAATATTTGTAATGACAAGCTACTAAGCAATCTCACTCCTTTAACCACTTGCCAGTCCGCTACAGCACGCCCCACCCCTCTCAACGGTCCCAATGCTGCACGAATTGTAAAAAGAAATGTCAGACTCTGATATAAATGCTATTTTAACGCTAAATAATGAAGCTAGGATCTAACAAAACATATTACCGTAAAGCTGAATAAATAAAGAATCCATCACAATATATTTGGATCTCTGTAACTCAAAAATTAATCGTAATTTTAAAAAAAAACAGCAAGCCACGCGGAAATTTGAATATGGTAGCAATTGCTACCCGGGACTGGCGAGCGGTGTTGGCTATCGGTAGCAATTGCTACCGTGGACTGACATGTGGATAATCTAACGTTTTTGTGCTTCTCATATGACAAGTCTTCGATTTCAGTGAAATAGACTGACCACGACTAACGTTTCAATCCCGTATGTACTTGTAATGTACATAAACAACCCATTTCATGAAAAATAGTGAATAGATTTCGTGTGCTGTGTGATGACCTACATAGCATGCTCAATGCACACAGCTGTGAACCGCATACCTATTGTTTACTATTACTCATCATTATCAACCTGTATGATGTTTGTTGTGATGAATAAGATATTTATTACTTACGATTAATGTCATAAACATTGTTTATAGTAGCTATGCGGATAACACCACTTAAAGATTATAAAACATCACCAAAGTTGTTTTTATTTGAATAAATTTAATAATTATACTAATTATTATTAAAACACGTGAATTTGTAATGAAATCAATGTCAATAAGATACAGGGTAATGAAATGAAACAACAAGTGGTGTTGGTCGTGTTGACCTCATGATTGAGGATGGAAAAAATATATAGAGGTCCGGTCTTTAGTCGTTTCGCGGCACAAGTAATTCGGAACGACGTCGTGCATCTACGTGGAGATTTACCACAAAACCATTAAAAACTAAGTTTATGTAAACATATTGTTGCAAAGCTATAAAAAAGGGGTTTATTTCTTTTTGTTGATCATTATAATTAAACTTTATATATATATAAACACTGGTAATGCTGAAGCAAAGGTTTTTCCAATGTAGGGATGAAAAGTTGAAAACACCATAGAGAGAAAAGGTCATATGTATATGTCCTGTTTACTCTGAGTATATAACCCACCACGCCCGTGTTGATGGGTGCTGTAGACAACTCGGACTAACAGCTTCGAAAAAATAATTTCTTTTTTAACCATCCGATCACTATTGCGAAACATGCTTAACCTACGTATTCCTCGGTCGAACGTGTTAACCACTGCACCATCTAACTCTAAATTTCTTTTCACTTTTTTATTTTAGCCGACAAAAGCAATTACGTTATAATATTAGGTAGATTACACTACACTCGCTTCATCTTCTTCGTTTCATCGCATATCCAGAACGACGACCGAAATTGATGTCATAAGACTACTATATATAGTGTTTTCTTTTCGTTACGGTCAGATATACTGAACAGCTGTTGGCACACATATGGTAGTGGATAGATATATATTTCAGTCTATTTTAAGACGTGCTACGACTAAAACGCGATCATTTGGAATGACTCCAAGATTCAACTCAGAATTCATGTCGACCGCTTCTTTGTTAAATATGATATTGTTTTCATATCAAAAAAGGTGTAATGTAACCAGATAATTCAGTAAGTAACCTAACCTAACCACATAAATAGTCGTATTAACCATTTTTATGTATAACATCCCTACTAATATCATAAATGTGAATGTAAGTTTGTTTGTTATGCTTTCACGCAAAAACTACTAAACCGATCATTATGAAACTTCGTACATATATTCTTGGAGGTATTAGAAGTAACATAGGATACTTTTTATTAAAAAAAAAATGCGGACGAAGCCGCGGGTAAAAGCTAGCAATATATAAAAATATAAATAAAAAGGGTGTATTGTATTGCACATCACACTAACCTAACCGGCAGAATTATTAATCGCAAACTAATTTATACATTTTATTATGCATTTGGTATTTTTGATAAACAATATAATATACAGAAATTATTACTAGAAAAAACTCAGATATCCCGCTTGACGCCTGAGACGAGTGAAATTTTGATTGATGATTATTTAATATTTTTCACTAAAATCTAATATTTTTATACAACTACGAAATCAACTCAAGTATTTGAGGCTTAACGTGGTTTATTATTACGTGAGTCACGCTAATAAGACGATATTGTTGGAAGCAAGTAATACAATGTAATGGTAACTATAGGTGCACAGTAGCCACAAGTTGACCTGTGAAACATGCGTAGCTCACATGAAGCTTCTAACCAAACAATATTTTATTAAGTAAACAAACGTTTTAGAGTGTCAAAGATTAATTATTTTATATTTATCATAAAGCACAAAATTTTAAGAAATAATTTACAATGTAAATCATTTTACCATTGTTACTTAGTGTTTAGTTCAATATTAGATTGTAAACTTAAGTCACGAGACACGTGAAATAAAGAAGCATGTTGTTTAATTATTAATTACTAGCGGCCCATCCCGGCTTCGCACGGGTGGACAAAATTCTTTAAATTTTTTCTAGCATTCAATATAGCCTATGACACTCAGCAATAATGTGCCTTTCTATTGGTGAAAGAATTTTTAAAATCGGTTCAGTAGATCCCGAGATTACCCCTTACAATTTAACAAATATACAAACACACAAACTTTACTTCTTTATAATATTAGTATAGATAACAATGATACCTATGAGAATGGACAATATTGGAAAGCGAGTGAAAAAACAATCTGCGGCATCGAATAAGCAAGGATTTGTTTAATACGCAATATTGCGGTTTGTAACACGTATGGCTTTGTACGTGTGTGGGACAAATTTTAACATTATTATATTGTGATGTCGTCAAAAAAGTGTAGAAATGCTTTTACTGCAAAGGAAAGTAAACGTAATTTTGTTCTACGTAAGTTACGAATTTATTTATTTTATTTATTTATTTATTTGGACAACCAACAAGGACATACACCTTAACAGCTAAGAATTACAAAGACGATGGTTCACAAGTATGAGTGCTGCCTTAATTACAGGTTGCCACGGACAGCAAAAAATAACGGTAGTTGGGAGCATAAGGCTTCCCTGTTCTTATAAATTAAATTAAATTAAAGACTTAAAAAAAAAACAACTTCAATAAAAACTAAGAGCTTAACTAATTCTTATGTATACTAAAACGGTTTTTACATGAGTGTATACTTAGCTTAGCGATAATAATATATTTTTTTTAAATATAGGTAAACTTAACCGATTTTGCTACATCAATTTGCAACATTCAATGGTACCTACCTATGTTGTTTTCCTTCGTTCGACTAGCGTTTTTGTGTCAGTAGGTCAATAGCTGACTGCGTGCTTGCAATTTGCAAACAACTTGTGGACCGGTTACGATGATAAGTAAAGTTACAAATACACTATGCCACTAAAGAATCTAAAATGGGCTATTAACTAAAACCGTTTGATTTCAGATGTTAAGCACATTAAACAAAACCGAACCCCCGACACGTGTAATTATTTAAATAATCATTCCTTAACCATTAGCAAATATGAAATTAAAACCGGACTATGTTCCGTGGGTAGGCCCCCCACTAGGTGGTTTGACGATCTGGCGAAGGTCGTGGAAACTAGCACAGGATCGATCCTCTCGATCAATTGAAGATCTTTGGAGGAGCCTTTGGTCCAGCAGACGGCGTCTTGAGGTTCACATGGTGATGATGTACAATTAGCAGACCTATGTCTGCTTCAGCACTGTATCGAATCGTTGTTATTCATAATGAAACAATACAACATTGTAAAACATTAAAGGCTCCATTATGACGTTACACGATGAAACGAATGGCGTACGAAGCGGACTAGAACAATATAACAGGTCAGTGGGGCAATGTCACGGTGCTCAGCCATTCGTCCTCCCGCCTCTTTCGAACTTAGTTCGAATTCGATTGCTGTGTTGCAAGTTTATTTAGTAAAAGTGTAAATATATTGGTCATCTCACAGCTTCCGGAATTGGCAACTTACACAATATATATAACATAATTACAATATTTGAAAATATATGGAATACCGTTCCTTTCATCTGACAGTCGCTTGGAACAGCCATGTTGGATATAATTTGGAAAATCTTTGGTAGTACGATTTCCTACAGTTTTTAGGTAAATTTTAGCAGCAGCAGAGCCTGGTTTTGGCAATGAAACACCATGTAAGACGACTATTTATAGCTGGTTTGCAGAATTCAAGCCCGATCGTTTCAACCTCATTGGCGAATATTATGGTAGTGGCCCGTATAATCGAAACACACAGACATGGCCTTCCATGAGATTGGGTTATGCTCAGACATAGGCATGAGTAATACATAATCAATCTTACACAAAAAAAATGTGTAAAAAAGTAAGTGTTCGCGGTGGATCGCATGCGTCACTGATGCAATGCTCTTGCTCATGAGATTTAACGAAGGGGCATCAAATTTAATTTGATGTCCGCAGGTAACAAAACACAGATTTATTGCTTCCATCCCCAAACTAACCTAACTACCAAAATAACTAACAGCAATCGAGCGCATAGCTCTTTCATGATGAGCCGAAACCAACAAAATGGCACGCGTGCTAGTACTTCTAACTTAGCGGATGATTGCTTCTTTCTTAATAAAATTAGACATGTGGCTACTGTACTCTTGCTTTAGAACGTACTGTGAATAGTGATTGGTACACGATCATTTTTTGCAGGACGTTATTGACGCTCTATTTAAAAATAACTGCTATCGCCGTATCATCTTCCAACATGATGATGCCTTCTCACAGGGAACGTAGAACTTATTAGCCATCCTGTTTGCAGGACCGTTTTTCACCTATTGGAGGCCCTGGGCAGCCTAGCGACACTTCATATAAAAAACACAATGTATGGAATTATGAGCGTACTTTGTACCAACATTGAAAATGACTATCATTATACGTCACGTCATGTTGGCCAGCATGTGTCGCATGAATGACGCCATTAAACATTTCGCGGTTACGTTCAATTATTTGGTGCATTTTATTGAATTTAATAAAAAATGCTTATACAGACATTAGGGGTGGCAAATCTTTGCGAAAGTGTGAAATTTGTGGTGTCCGGAGAGTGAGAAGGTTGGGTAAAGACATATTTTTGGCTAGATTTCCGCTTGAACCAAACAGGTAATTTTATTGAATATTTCCTAGTTGTTTAAGTAAATTTGGGTAAAAACAGTGTATATTATAGTGGTATTAGCAGTAAAAATCATGAGCCCAAGTGATATAAAGCAGAAATAGTATTATCATATATTCATATAAACATAATAATTATAGTGCTTTCTCAAGTTATCGATTATTTTATTTTAGATGTCGAATATGGGTTAAATATACAGGCAATTATTACTTTGATTAATAGAAAAAAAATACGCTTCATTCATTTGATGAAAAACGCCAATTTCATAGGTAAAGACCAAACATTAATTGTAGTTACTTTCTGTTTCAGTTGTCAACTGACTTTTGCCACGAGCTGGACAATTGTTATGGACCTGAGTTTCATCAACATTGTCGTAAAGAATTAATTTATTAGAATTTACACACATAACTTTTCAATCCATATGGCGGTTGCAGATCACGAGCTATCAAACTACTTTTCCCATTTTCAATTATGTATTCGTCTTTCAACTTGTTAATAAAATTACTGTATTTTCAATAAAACTTGTACTTATTTTCCTGATAAAATTTAAAAAATACAGCAATGACCCAACTGGGTACTACTTATTGTTTATCGATATCGATTATGTAGTGGTACATCTCTATTGCCTTGACATTGACACTTTAATGTTGGTACCTCTGACTGTCATTCTCAAGTTGGTGGAAACTACGTGCATAATTCAGTTTAGTAGCTCATAGGGAAGTGCCGCGTCTTAAAACGTAGTGATTCCTTGCTCAGTGGCCCTGGGCATATAAGAATAATGGGGCCCCTATGACTTTGACAGAACACTTTTTTATAACTAGAATAGACAAAGAAAGTAGATAAATAAGGTTTCAGATTTTTTATTGAAAGTCAATAATAGAATAAAATCTCCAATTAAATTATAAAATCTTTAATTTAAATGGGGCAATTCACACATATTTAAAATTATCTAAGCATGCTGAAATTGAATAACCTTTTTAGAGCGAGAGTAGAGTAGCTTCGCGCATGCAAAAGCTAATAAGCAAGTCGATAATATAGTCCCTAATTGAGGTTCGATTTACTCTATTTAAATAAGTTTTTGAGTAATAAATGTCGGTATTCCTTTAGTGATCTGGCAGGAACTAGGGTGCCCCTTTCGATCACGAGGCCCTGGGCATTTGATCAGAGTGCCCAGTGGGAAAGAGGAGTGCCTGTTTGCAGTCCTGGTTGGTATTTTGTAACTTTTTTCTATTAGCAAATATTAAGCGCCATTATCACGGCCAACGATTTCCATTATGATATGCGGCTTTCGAAGAGTATGCAAAACATGTTTTCGAGGTCACCACGGAGAAGTGGCATAAATGTTTTTCAAATTGGTTTATTTTTATGAAACATTTACGCAAATGGGAGTATTTTGAGAAGCAATAATAGTACCGAGGGGGAAATGTGACCGATTACCATCGAGCGTACTGTTTAAAGCCATATCTGAGGGCTTGAAAAGCGCTCGAGATCGGATATAGCACTTTCTCTCATAATACGAATTATTTTGTCATTAATTACGAGGAAAATTAAGGACAAAATTAATATCTACATTTAATTAAAATTGGTGACTTGACATCATGTCAAAGGTAATTAATCGTAATTATTTACATATTTAGACTTAAGGAAATAATTTAATGATGACATGATTAAAAAATCGTCACTTTGGCTGTGTGAACTTGGCACCCGACTTTGGAAAATTTCGTTTTTTTTATTTTTTTTCGAAAGATTTTGATTAGTAGTGGATAGTAGTGAAGTTATTTTCGTTAGTAGTAATGCCAAAAAAATAAAAAAAAATAGTAAAAAAATGTCATCCCCCGAAATTAAAAAAAATTGTTTTTTCCGACTGTTTCTCATAGATAGACGTTAGTAGTGGATTGTAGTGCAATTTTATTCGTTAGTAGTAAAATAGAAAAAATAAAAAAAAATAAAAATGTTTCGGAGCATTTTTAAAAAACTTTTTAATGGCGTAAATACTGTTTCAAGGCTTATATGATTACAACAAACGTTGGAATTGAGTAAGAAGGGTTCGTAGAGGTTTGTAGTGAAAGAATTTTTGATAGTAGTAAAGAAAAAAAATTACTAGGAGCACTTGAATTGAGTCAAACCTATTTCGGAGCAATATTCATTGAATAAAATCTGTTTAAAGATAATTACGATTACTACAAACGTTGGAATTGAGTAAGAAGGGTTCGTAGAGGTTTGTAGTGAAAGAATTTTTGATAGTAGTAAAGAAAAAAAATTACTAGGAGCACTTGAATTGAGTCAAACCTGTTTCGAAGCAATATTCATTGAATTAAATCTGTTTGAAGATAAATACGATTACTACAAACGTTGGAAATGAGTAAGAAGGGTTAGTAGAGGTTTGTAGTGAAAGAATTTTTGATAGTAGTAAAGAAAAAAAATTACTAGGAGCACTTGAATTGAGTCAAACCTGTTTCGGAGCAATATTCATGGAATAAAATCTGTTTGAAGATAAATACGATTACTACAAACGTTGAAATTGAGTAAGAAGGGTTCGTAGAGGTTTGTAGTGAAAGAATTTTTGATAGTAGTAAAGAAAAAAAATTACTAGGAGCACTTGAATTGAGTCAAACCTGTTTCGGAGCAATATTCATTGAATAAAATCTGTTTGAAGATAAATACGATTACTACAAACGTTGGAATTGAGTAAGAAGGGTTCGTAGAGGTTTGTAGTGAAAGAATTTTTGATAGTAGTAAAGAAAAAAAATTACTAGGAGCACTTGAATTGAGTTAAACCTGTTTCGGAGCAATATTCATTGAATAAAATCTGTTTGAAGATAAATACGATTACTACAAACGTTGGAATTGAGTGAGAAGGGTTCATAGAGGTTTGTAGTGAAAGAATTTTTGATAGTAGTAAAGAAAAAAAATTACTAGGAGCACTTGAATTGAGTCAAACCTGTTTCGGAGAAATATTCATGGAATAAAATCTGTTTGAAGATAAATACGATTACTACAAACGTTGAAATTGAGTAAGAAGGGTTCGTAGAGGTTTGTAGTGAAAGAATTTTTGATAGTAGTAAAGAAAAAAAATTACTAGGAGCACTTGAATTGAGTCAAACCTGTTTCGGAGCAATATTCATTGAATAAAATCTGTTTGAAGATAAATACGATTACTACAAACGTTGGAATTGAGTAAGAAGGGTTCGTAGAGGTTTGTAGTGAAAGAATTTTTGATAGTAGTAAAGAAAAAAAATTACTAGGAGCACTTGAATTGAGTCAAACCTGTTTCGGAGCAATATTCATTGAATAAAATCTGTTTGAAGATAAATACGATTACTACAAACGTTGGAATTGAGTAAGAAGGGTTCGTAGAGGTTTGTAGTGAAAGAATTTTTGATAGAAGTAAAGAAAAAAAAATACAAGGAGCACTTGAATTGAGTCAAACCTGTTTCGGAGCAATATTCATTGAATAAAATCTGTTTGAAGATAAATACGATTACTACAAACGTTGGAATTGAGGAAGAAGGATTCGTAGAGGTTTGTAGTGAAAGAATTTTTGATAGTAGTAAAGAAAAAAAATTACTAGGAGCACTTGAATTGAGTCAAACCTGTTTCGGAGCAATATTGATTGAATAAAATCTGTTTGAAGATAAATACGATTACTACAAACGTTGGAATTGAGTAAGAAGGGTTCGTAGAGGTTTGTAGTGAAAGAATTTTTGATAGTAGTAAAGAAAAAAAATCACTAGGAGCAGTTGAATTGAGTCAAACCTGTTTCGGAGCAATATTCATTGAATTAAATCTGTTTGAAGATAAATACGATTACTACAAACGTTGGAATTGAGTAAGAAGGGTTCGTAGAGGTTTTTAGTGAAAGAATTTTTGATAGTAGTAAAGAAAAAAAATACTAGGAGCACTTGAATTGAGTCAAACCTGTTTCGGAGCAATATTGATTGAATAAAATCTGTTTGAAGATAAATACGATTACTACAAACGTTGGAATTGAGAAAGAAGGGTTCGTAGAGGTTTGTAGTGAAAGAATTTTTGATAGTAGTAAAGAAAAAAAATAACTAGGAGCACTTTAGTTGAATCAAACTTGTTTCGGAGCGATATTTCCTGGATAAAGTCTGTTTGAAGACGAATACAATTACTACAAACGTTAGAATTGACTTAGAGGGGTTCGCAGAGGTTTGTAGTGAAAGAATTTTTGATAGTAGTAAAGAAAAAAAATTACTAGGAGCACTTGAATTGAGTCAAACCTGTTTCGGAGCAATATTCATTGAATAAAATCTGTTTGAAGATAAATACGATTACTACAAACGTTGGAATTGAGTACGAAGGGTTCGTAGAGGTTTGTAGTGAAAGAATTTTTGATAGAAGTAAAGAAAAAAAATTACAAGGAGCACTTGAATTGAGTCAAACCTGTTTCGGAGCAATATTCATTGAATAAAATCTGTTTGAAGATAAATACGATTACTACAAACGTTGGAATTGAGGAAGAAGGGTTCGTAGAGGTTTGTAGTGAAAGAATTTTTGATAGTAGTAAAGAAAAAAAATTACTAGGAGCACTTGAATTGAGTCAAACCTGTTTCGGAGCAATATTCATTGAATAAAATCTGTTTGAAGATAAATACGATTACTACAAACGTTGGAATTGAGTGAGAAGGGTTCATAGAGGTTTGTAGTGAAAGAATTTTTGATAGTAGTAAAGAAAAAAAATTACTAGGAGCACTTGAATTGAGTCAAACCTGTTTCGGAGCAATATTCATGGAATAAAATCTGTTTGAAGATAAATACGATTACTACAAACGTTGGAATTGACTAATAAGTGTTCGTAGAGGTTTGTAGTGAAAGAATTTTTGATAGTAGTAAAGAAAAAAAATTACTAGGAGCACTTGAATTGAGTCAAACCTGTTTCGGAGCAATATTCATTGAATAAAATCTGTTTGAAGATAAATACGATTACTACAAACGTTGGAATTGACTAAGAAGTGTTCGTAGAGGTTTGTAGTGAAAGAATTTTTGATAGTAGTAAAGAAAAAAAATTACTAGGAGCACTTGAATTGAGTCAAACCTGTTTCGGAGCAATATTCATTGAATAAAATCTGTTTGAAGATAAATACGATTACTACAAACGTTGGAATTGACTAAGAAGTGTTCGTAGAGGTTTGTAGTGAAAGAATTTTTGATAGTAGTAAAGAAAAAAAATTACTAGGAGCACTTGAATTGAGTCAAACCTGTTTCGGAGCAATATTCATTGAATAAAATCTGTTTGAAGATAAATACGATTACTACAAACGTTGGAATTGAGTAAGAAGGGTTCGTAGAGGTTTGTAGTGAAAGAATTTTTGATAGTAGTAAAGAAAAAAAATAACTAGTAGCACTTTAGTTGAATCAAACATGTTTCGGAGCGATATTTCCTGGATAAAGTCTGTTTGAAGACGAATACGATTACTACAAACGTTAGAATTGACTAAGAGGGGTTCGCAGAGGTTTGTAGTGAAAGAATTTTTGATAGTAGTAAAGAAAAAAAATTACTAGGAGCACTTGAATTGAGTCAAACCTGTTTCGGAGCAATATTTCCTGGATAAAGTCTGTTTGAAGACGAATACGATTACTACAAACATTAGAATTGACTAAGAGGGGTTCGCAGAGGTTTGTAGTGAAAGAATTTTTGATAGTAGTAAAGAAAAAAAATTACTAGGAGCACTTGAATTGAGTCAAACCTGTTTCGGAGCAATATTCATTGAATAAAATCTGTTTGAAGATAAATACGATTACTACAAACGTTGGAATTGACTAAGAAGTGTTCGTAGAGGTTTGTAGTGAAAGAATTTTTGATAGTAGTAAAGAAAAAAAATTACTAGGAGCACTTGAATTGAGTCAAACCTGTTTCAGAGCAATATTTCCTGGATAAAGTCTGTTTGAAGACGAATACGATTACTACAAACGTTAGAATTGACTAAGAGGGGTTCGCAGAGGTTTGTAGTGAAAGAATTTTTGATAGTAGTAAAGAAAAAAAATTACTAGGAGCACTTGAATTGAGTCAAACTGGTTTCGGAGCAATATTCATTGAATAAAATCTGTTTGAAGATAAATACGATTACTACAAACGTTGGAATTGAGTAAGAAGGGTTCGTAGAGGTTTGTAGTGAAAGAATTTTTGATAGTAGTAAAGAAAAAAAATTACTAGGAGCACTTGAATTGAGTCAAACCTGTTTCGGAGCAATATTCATTGAATAAAATCTGTTTGAAGATAAATACGATTACTACAAACGTTGGAATTGAGTAAGAAGGGTTCGTAGAGGTTTGTAGTGAAATAATTTTTGATAGTAGTAAAGAAAAAAAATTACTAGGAGCACCTGAATTGAGTCAAACCTGTTTCGGAGCAATATTCATTGAATATAATCTGTTTGAAGATAAATACGATTACTACAAACGTTGGAATTGAGTAAGAAGGGTTCGTAGAGGTTTGTAGTGAAAGAATTTTTGATAGTAGTAAAGAAAAAAAATTACTAGGAGCACCTGAATTGAGTCAAACCTGTTTCGGAGCAATATTCATTGAATATAATCTGTTTGAAGATAAATACGATTACTACAAACGTTGGAATTGAGTAAGAAGTGTTCGTAGAGGTTTGTAGTGAAAGAATTTTTGATAGTAGTAAAGAAAAAAAATCACTAGGAGCACTTGAATTGAGTCAAACCTGTTTCGGAGCAATATTCATTGAATAAAATCTGTTTGAAGATAAATACGATTACCACAAACGTTGGAATTGAGTAAGGGGGGTTTGTAGAGGTTTGTAGTGAAAGAATTTTTGATAGTAGTAAAGAAAAAAAAATCACTAGGAGCAGTTGAATTGAGTCAAACCTGTTTCGGAGCAATATTCATTGAATAAAATCTGTTTGAAGATAAATACGATTACTACAAACGTTGGAATTGAGTAAGAAGGGTTCGTAGAGGTTTGTAGTGAAAGAATTTTCGATAGTAGTAAAGAAAAAAAATTACTAGGAGCACTTGAATTGAGTCAAACCTGTTTCGGAGCAATATTCATTGAATAAAATCTGTTTGAAGATAAATACGATTACTACAAACGTTGGTATTGAATAAGAAGGGTTCGTAGAGGTTTGTAGTGAAATAATTTTTGATAGTAGTAAAGAAAAAAAATTACTAGGAGCACCTGAATTGAGTCAAACCTGTTTCGGAGCAATATTCATTGAATATAATCTGTTTGAAGATAAATACGATTACTACAAACGTTGGAATTGAGTAAGAAGTGTTCGTAGAGGTTTGTAGTGAAAGAATTTTTGATAGTAGTAAAGAAAAAAAATCACTAGGAGCACTTGAATTGAGTCAAACCTGTTTCGGAGCAATATTCATTGAATAAAATCTGTTTGAAGATAAATACGATTACTACAAACGTTGGAATTGAGTAAGGGGGGTTTGTAGAGGTTTGTAGTGAAAGAATTTTTGATAGTAGTAAAGAAAAAAAATTACTAGGAGCACTTGAATTGAGTCAAACCTGTTTCGGAGCAATATTCATTGAATAAAATCTGTTTGAAGATAAATACGATTACTACAAACGTTGGAATTGAGTAAGAAGGGTTCGTAGAGGTTTGTAGTGAAAGAATTTTCGATAGTAGTAAAGAAAAAAAATTACTAGGAGCACTTGAATTGAGTCAAACCTGTTTCGGAGCAATATTCATTGAATAAAATCTGTTTGAAGATAAATACGATTACTACAAACGTTGGAATTGAATAAGAAGGGTTCGTAGAGGTTTGTAGTGAAATAATTTTTGATAGTAGTAAAGAAAAAAAATTACTAGGAGCACCTGAATTGAGTCAAACCTGTTTCGGAGCAATATTCATTGAATATAATCTGTTTGAAGATAAATACGATTACTACAAACGTTGGAATTGAGTAAGAAGTGTTCGTAGAGGTTTGTAGTGAAAGAATTTTTGATAGTAAAAAAGAAAAAAAATCACTAGGAGCACTTGAATTGAGTCAAACCTGTTTCGGAGCAATATTCATTGAATAAAATCTGTTTGAAGATAAATACGATTACTGCAAACGTTGGAATTGAGTAAGAAGGGTTCGTAGAGGTTTGTAGTGAAAGAATTTTTGATAGTAGTAAAGAAAAAAAATAACTAGGAGCACTTTAGTTGAATCAAACTTGTTTCGGAGCGATATTTCCTGGATAAAGTCTGTTTGAAGACGAATACAATTACTACAAACGTTAGAATTGACTTAGAGGGGTTCGCAGAGGTTTGTAGTGAAAGAATTTTTGATAGTAGTAAAGAAAAAAAATTACTAGGAGCACTTGAATTGAGTCAAACCTGTTTCGGAGCAATATTCATTGAATAAAATCTGTTTGAAGATAAATACGATTACTACAAACGTTGGAATTGAGTGAGAAGGGTTCATAGAGGTTTGTAGTGAAAGAATTTTTGATAGTAGTAAAGAAAAAAAATTACTAGGAGCACTTGAATTGAGTCAAACCTGTTTCGGAGCAATATTCATGGAATAAAATCTGTTTGAAGATAAATACGATTACTACAAACGTTGGAATTGACTAATAAGTGTTCGTAGAGGTTTGTAGTGAAAGAATTTTTGATAGTAGTAAAGAAAAAAAATTACTAGGAGCACTTGAATTGAGTCAAACCTGTTTCGGAGCAATATTCATTGAATAAAATCTGTTTGAAGATAAATACGATTACTACAAACGTTGGAATTGAGTAAGAAGGGTTCGTAGAGGTTTGTAGTGAAAGAATTTTTGATAGTAGTAAAGAAAAAAAATTACTAGGAGCACTTGAATTGAGTCAAACCTGTTTCGAAGCAATATTCATTGAATTAAATCTGTTTAAAGATAAATACGATTACTACAAACGTTGGAAATGAGTAAGAAGGGTTAGTAGAGGTTTGTAGTGAAAGAATTTTTGATAGTAGTAAAGAAAAAAAATTACTAGGAGCACTTGAATTGAGTCAAACCTGTTTCGGAGCAATATTCATGGAATAAAATCTGTTTGAAGATAAATACGATTACTACAAACGTTGAAATTGAGTAAGAAGGGTTCGTAGAGGTTTGTAGTGAAAGAATTTTTGATAGTAGTAAAGAAAAAAAATTACTAGGAGCACTTGAATTGAGTCAAACCTGTTTCGGAGCAATATTCATTGAATAAAATCTGTTTGAAGATAAATACGATTACTACAAACGTTGGAATTGAGTAAGAAGGGTTCGTAGAGGTTTGTAGTGAAAGAATTTTTGATAGTAGTAAAGAAAAAAAATTACTAGGAGCACTTGAATTGAGTTAAACCTGTTTCGGAGCAATATTCATTGAATAAAATCTGTTTGAAGATAAATACGATTACTACAAACGTTGGAATTGAGTGAGAAGGGTTCATAGAGGTTTGTAGTGAAAGAATTTTTGATAGTAGTAAAGAAAAAAAATTACTAGGAGCACTTGAATTGAGTCAAACCTGTTTCGGAGAAATATTCATGGAATAAAATCTGTTTGAAGATAAATACGATTACTACAAACGTTGAAATTGAGTAAGAAGGGTTCGTAGAGGTTTGTAGTGAAAGAATTTTTGATAGTAGTAAAGAAAAAAAATTACTAGGAGCACTTGAATTGAGTCAAACCTGTTTCGGAGCAATATTCATTGAATAAAATCTGTTTGAAGATAAATACGATTACTACAAACGTTGGAATTGAGTAAGAAGGGTTCGTAGAGGTTTGTAGTGAAAGAATTTTTGATAGTAGTAAAGAAAAAAAATTACTAGGAGCACTTGAATTGAGTCAAACCTGTTTCGGAGCAATATTCATTGAATAAAATCTGTTTGAAGATAAATACGATTACTACAAACGTTGGAATTGACTAAGAAGTGTTCGTAGAGGTTTGTAGTGAAAGAATTTTTGATAGTAGTAAAGAAAAAAAATTACTAGGAGCACTTGAATTGAGTCAAACCTGTTTCGGAGCAATATTCATTGAATTAAATCTGTTTGAAGATAAATACGATTACTACAAAGGTTGGAATTGAGTAAGATGGGTTCGTAGAGGTTTGTAGTGAAAGAATTTTTGATAGTAGTAAAGAAAAAAAATTACTAGGAGCACTTGAATTGAGTCAAACCTGTTTCGGAGCAATATTTCCTGGATAAAGTCTGTTTGAAGACGAATACGATTACTACAAACGTTAGAATTGACTAAGAGGGGTTCGCAGAGGTTTGTAGTGAAAGAATTTTTGATAGTAGTAAAGAAAAAAAATTACTAGCAGCACTTCAATTGAGTCAAACCTGTTTCGGAGCAATATTCATTGAATAAAATCTGTTTGAAGATAAATACGATTACTACAAACGTTGGAATTGACTAAGAAGTGTTCGTAGAGGTTTGTAGTGAAAGAATTTTTGATAGTAGTAAAGAAAAAAAATTACTAGGAGCACTTGAATTGAGTCAAACCTGTTTCGGAGCAATATTCATTGAATAAAATCTGTTTGAAGATAAATACGATTACTACAAACGTTGGAATTGACTAAGAAGTGTTCGTAGAGGTTTGTAGTGAAAGAATTTTTGATAGTAGTAAAGAAAAAAAATTACTAGGAGCACTTGAATTGAGTCAAACTGGTTTCGGAGCAATATTCATTGAATAAAATCTGTTTGAAGATAAATACGATTACTACAAACGTTGGAATTGAGTAAGAAGGGTTCGTAGAGGTTTGTAGTGAAAGAATTTTTGATAGTAGTAAAGAAAAAAAATCACTAGGAGCACTTGAATTGAGTCAAACCTGTTTCGGAGCAATATTCATTGAATAAAATCTGTTTGAAAATAAATACGATTACTACAAACGTTGGAATTGAGTAAGAAGGGTTCGTAGAGGTTTGTAGTGAAAGAATTTTTGATAGTAGTAAAGAAAAAAAATTACTAGGAGCACTTGAATTGAGTCAAACCTGTTTCGGAGCAATATTCATTGAATAAAATCTGTTTGAAGATAAATACGATTACTACAAACGTTGGAATTGAGAAAGAAGGGTTCGTAGAGGTTTGTAGTGAAAGAATTTTTGATAGTAGTAAAGAAAAAAAATAACTAGGAGCACTTGAGTTGAATCAAACTTGTTTCGGAGCGATATTTCCTGGATAAAGTCTGTTTGAAGACGAATACGATTACTACAAACGTTAGAATTGACTAAGAGGGGTTCGCAGAGGTTTGTAGTGAAAGAATTTTTGATAGTAGTAAAGAAAAAAAATCACTAGGAGCACTTGAATTGAGTCAAACCTGTTTCGGAGCAATATTCATTGAATAAAATCTGTTTGAAGATAAATACGATTACTACAAACGTTGGAATTGAGTAAGAAGGGTTCGTAGAGGTTTGTAGTGAAATAATTTTTGATAGTAGTAAAGAAAAAAAATTACTAGGAGCACTTGAATTGAGTCAAACCTGTTTCGGAGCAATATTCATGGAATAAAATCTGTTTGAAGATAAATACGATTACTACAAACGTTGAAATTGGGTAAGAAGGGTTCGTAGAGGTTTGTAGTGAAAGAATTTTTGATAGTAAAGAAAAAAAATTACTAGGAGCACTTGAATTGAGTCAAACCTGTTTCGGAGCAATATTCATTGAATAAAATCTGTTTGAAGATAAATACGATTACTACAAACGTTGGAATTGAGTAAGAAGGGTTCGTAGAGGTTTGTAGTGAAAGAATTTTTGATAGTAGTAAAGAAAAAAAATTACTAGGAGCACTTGAATTGAGTCAAACCTGTTTCGGAGCAACATTCATTGAATAAAATCTGTTTGAAGATAAATACGATTACTACAAACGTTGGAATTGAGTAAGAAGGGTTCATAGAGGTTTGTAGTGAAAGAATTTTTGATAGTAGTAAAGAAAAAAAATTACTAGGAGCACTTGAATTGAGTCAAACCTGTTTCGGAGCAATATTCATGGAATAAAATCTGTTTGAAGATAAATACGATTACTACAAACGTTGAAATTGGGTAAGAAGGGTTCGTAGAGGTTTGTAGTGAAAGAATTTTTGATAGTAGTAAAGAAAAAAAATCACTAGGAGCACTTGAATTGAGTCAAACCTGTTTCGGAGCAATATTCATTGAATAAAATCTGTTTGAAGATAAATACGATTACTACAAACGTTGGAATTGAGTAAGAAGGGTTCGTAGAGGTTTGTAGTGAAAGAATTTTTGATAGTAGTAAAGAAAAAAAATTACTAGGAGCACTTGAATTGAGTCAAACCTGTTTCGGAGCAACATTCATTGAATAAAATCTGTTTGAAGATAAATACGATTACTACAAACGTTGGAATTGAGTAAGAAGGGTTCGTAGAGGTTTGTAGTGAAAGAATTTTTGATAGTAGTAAAGAAAAAAAATCACTAGGAGCACTTGAATTGAGTCAAACCTGTTTCGGAGCAATATTCATTGAATAAAATCTGTTTGAAGATAAATACGATTACTACAAACGTTGGAATTGACTAAGAAGGGTTCGTAGAGGTTTGTAGTGAAAGAATTTTTGATAGTAGTAAAGAAAAAAAATAACGAGGAGCACTTGAATAGAGTCAAACCTGTTTCGGAGCAATATTCATTGAATAAAATCTGTTTGAAGATAAATACGATTACTACAAACGTTGGAATTGAGTAAGAAGGGTTTGTAGAGGTTTGTAGTGAAAGAATTTTTGATAGTAGTAAAGAAAAAAAATTACTAGGAGCACTTGAATTGAGTCAAACCTGTTTCGGAGCAATATTCATTGAATAAAATCTGTTTGAAGATAAATACGATTACTACAAACGTTGAAATTGAGTAAGAAGGGTTCGTAGAGGTTTGTAGTGAAAGAATTTTTGATAGTAGTAAAGAAAAAAAATTACTAGGAGCACTTGAATTGAGTCAAACCTGTTTCGGAGCAATATTCATTGAATAAAATCTGTTTGAAGATAAATACGATTACTACAAACGTTGGAATTGACTAAGAAGTGTTCGTAGAGGTTTGTAGTGAAAGAATTTTTGATAGTAGTAAAGAAAAAAAATTACTAGGAGCACTTGAATTGAGTCAAACCTGTTTCGGAGCAATATTCATTGAATAAAATCTGTTTGAAGATAAATACGATTACTACAAACGTTGGAATTGACTAAGAAGTGTTCGTAGAGGTTTGTAGTGAAAGAATTTTTGATAGTAGTAAAGAAAAAAAATTACTAGGAGCACTTGAATTGAGTCAAACTGGTTTCGGAGCAATATTCATTGAATAAAATCTGTTTGAAGATAAATACGATTACTACAAACGTTGGAATTGAGTAAGAAGGGTTCGTAGAGGTTTGTAGTGAAAGAATTTTTGATAGTAGTAAAGAAAAAAAATCACTAGGAGCACTTGAATTGAGTCAAACCTGTTTCGGAGCAATATTCATTGAATAAAATCTGTTTGAAGATAAATACGATTACTACAAACGTTGGAATTGAGTAAGAAGGGTTCGTAGAGGTTTGTAGTGAAAGAATTTTTGATAGTAGTAAAGAAAAAAAATTACTAGGAGCACTTGAATTGAGTCAAACCTGTTTCGGAGCAATATTCATTGAATAAAATCTGTTTGAAGATAAATACGATTACTACAAACGTTGGAATTGAGAAAGAAGGGTTCGTAGAGGTTTGTAGTGAAAGAATTTTTGATAGTAGTAAAGAAAAAAAATAACTAGGAGCACTTGAATTGAGTCAAACTGGTTTCGGAGCAATATTCATTGAATAAAATCTGTTTGAAGATAAATACGATTACTACAAACGTTGGAATTGAGTAAGAAGGGTTCGTAGAGGTTTGTAGTGAAATAATTTTTTATAGTAGTAAAAAAAAAAATCACTAGGAGCACTTGAATTGAGTCAAACCTGTTTCGGAGCAATATTCATTGAATTAAATCTGTTTGAAGATAAATACGATTACTACAAACGTTGGAATTGAGTAAGAAGGGTTCGTAGAGGTTTGTAGTGAAAGAATTTTTGATAGAAGTAAAGAAAAAAAATTACAAGGAGCACTTGAATTGAGTCAAACCTGTTTCGGAGCAATATTCATTGAATTAAATCTGTTTGAAGATAAATACGATTACTACAAACGTTGGAATTGACTAAGAAGGGTTCCTAGAGGTTTGTAGTGAAAGAATTTTTGATAGTAGTAAAGAAAAAAAATTACTAGGAGCACTTGAATTGAGTCAAACCTGTTTCGGAGCAATATTCATTGAATAAAATCTGTTTGAAGATAAATACGATTACTACAAACGTTGGAATTGAGTAAGAAGGGTTCGTAGAGGTTTGTAGTGAAAGAATTTTTGATAGTAGTAAAGAAAAAAAATTACTAGGAGCACTTGAATTGAGTCAAACCTGTTTCGGAGCAATATTCATTGAATAAAATCTGTTTGAAGATAAATACGATTACTACAAACGTTGGAATTGAGAAAGAAGGGTTCGTAGAGGTTTGTAGTGAAAGAATTTTTGATAGTAGTAAAGAAAAAAAAAAACTAGGAGCACTTTAGTTGAATCAAACTTGTTTCGGAGCGATATTTCCTGGATAAAGTCTGTTTGAAGACGAATACGATTACTACAAACGTTAGAATTGACTAAGAGGGGTTCGCAGAGGTTTGTAGTGAAAGAATTTTTGATAGTAGTAAAGAAAAAAAATTACTAGGAGCACTTGAATTGAGTCAAACCTGTTTCGAAGCAATATTGATTGAATAAAATCTGTTTGAAGATAAATACGATTACTACAAACGTTGGAATTGAGTAAGAAGGGTTCGTAGAGGTTTGTAGTGAAAGAATTTTTGATTGTAGTTAAGAAAACAAATTACTAGGAGCACTTGAATTGAGTCAAACCTGTTTCGGAGCAATATTCATTGAATAAAATCTGTTTGAAGATAATTACGATTACTACAAACGTTGGAATTGAGAAAGAACCGTGTCTGGGTGGTAAGGGTACCCTCCGAACTTCACACCAGTGGGACACGCCCCCCCTCACCCCCCCTCCCCCTCTCCCCGAATTTTCAAACCTCGATATCTCAAGCAATACTGATCAGACAGGGGTGTGCGACCCCTCATTTTGTAGGTTTTTTTACGACGCACCTTGCCCCGACAGAATTTTGATAATCCGCGAAAAATTATATTTTTGGAAAAAAATTTGTTTTTTTTTTAAATTATACTTTTTTAGGCGCGTTATGAAAAAACGTTAAGAGCGAAATTTTAAGATGCGCGCGCATCACTGTGTCACAAAATTATCATGTTGAAGTTGGCCGCAAAAGCGACATAGAATAAACCAGCAGGATCTTCAAACAGACTTTATCGAGAAAATATCACTCCAAAACAAGTTTGATTCAACTAAAGTGCTCCTAGTATTTTTTTTCTTTACTACTATCAGAAATTCTTTCACTACAAACCTCTACGAACCCTTCTTACTCAATTCCAACGTTTGTAGTAATCGTATTTATCTTCAAACAGATTTTATTCAATGAATATTGCTCCGAAACAGGTTTGACTCAATTCAAGTGCTCCTAGTAATTTTTTTTCTTTACTACTATCAAAAATTCTTTCACTACAAACCTCTACGAACCCTTCTTAGTCAATTCCAACGTTTGTAGTAATCGTATTTATCTTCAAACAGATTTAATTCAATGAATATTGCTCCGAAACAGGTTTGACTCAATTCAACTGCTCCTAGTGATTTTTTTTCTTTACTACTATCAAAAATTCTTTCACTACAAACCTCTACGAACCCTTCTTACTCAATTCCAACGTTTGTAGTAATCGTATTTATCTTCAAACAGATTTTATTCAATGAATATTGCTCCGAAACAGGTTTGACTCTATTCAAGTGCTCCTCGTTATTTTTTTTCTTTACTACTATCAAAAATTCTTTCACTACAAGCCTCTACGAACCCTTCTTAGTCAATTCCAACGTTTGTAGTAATCGTATTTATCTTCAAACAGATTTTATTCAATGAATATTGCTCCGAAACAGGTTTGACTCAATTCAACTGCTCCTAGTGATTTTTTTTCTTTACTACTATCAAAAATTCTTTCACTACAAACCTCTACGAACCCTTCTTACTCAATTCCAACGTTTGTAGTAATCGTATTTATCTTCAAACAGATTTTATTCAATGAATATTGCTCCGAAACAGGTTTGACTCAATTCAAGTGCTCCTAGTGATTTTTTTTCTTTACTACTTTCAAAAATTCTTTCACTACAAACCTCTACGAACCCTTCTTACTCAATTCCAACGTTTGTAGTAATCGTATTTATCTTCAAACAGATTTTATTCAATGAATATTGCTCCGAAACAGGTTTGACTCAATTCAAGTGCTCCTAGTGATTTTTTTTCTTTACAACTATCAAAAATTCTTTCACTACAAACCTCTACGAACACTTCTTACTCAATTCCAACGTTTGTAGTAATCGTATTTATCTTCAAACAGATTTTATTCAATGAATATTGCTCCGAAACAGGTTTGACTCAATTCAGGTGCTCCTAGTAATTTTTTTCTTTACTACTATCAAAAATTATTTCACTACAAACCTCTACGAAACCTTCTTACTCAATTCCAACGTTTGTAGTAATCGTATTTATCTTCAAACAGATTTTATTCAATGAATATTGCTCCGAAACAGGTTTGACTCAATTCAAGTGCTCCTAGTAATTTTTTTTCTTTACTACTATCAAAAATTCTTTCACTACAAACCTCTAGGAACCCTTCTTAGTCAATTCCAACGTTTGTAGTAATCGTATTTATCTTCAAACAGATTTAATTCAATGAATATTGCTCCGAAACAGGTTTGACTCAATTCAAGTGCTCCTAGTGATTTTTTTTCTTTACTACTATAAAAAATTCTTTCACTACAAACCTCTACAAACCCTTCTTACTCAATTCCAACGTTTGTAGTAATCGTATTTATCTTCAAACAGATTTTATTCAATGAATATTGCTCCGAAACAGGTTTGACTCTATTCAAGTGCTCCTCGTTATTTTTTTTCTTTACTACTATCAAAAATTCTTTCACTACAAACCTCTACGAAACCTTCTTACTCAATTCCAACGTTTGTAGTAATCGTATTTATCTTCAAACAGATTTTATTCAATGAATATTGCTCCGAAACAGGTTTGACTCAATTCAAGTGCTCCTAGTAATTTTTTTTCTTTACTACTATCAAAAATTCTTTCACTACAAACCTCTAGGAACCCTTCTTAGTCAATTCCAACGTTTGTAGTAATCGTATTTATCTTCAAACAGATTTAATTCAATGAATATTGCTCCGAAACAGGTTTGACTCAATTCAAGTGCTCCTAGTGATTTTTTTTCTTTACTACTATCAAAAATTCTTTCACTACAAACCTCTACAAACCCTTCTTACTCAATTCCAACGTTTGTAGTAATCGTATTTATCTTCAAACAGATTTTATTCAATGAATATTGCTCCGAAACAGGTTTGACTCTATTCAAGTGCTCCTCGTTATTTTTTTTCTTTACTACTATCAAAAATTCTTTCACTACAAACCTCTACGAACCCTTCTTACTCAATTCCAACGTTTGTAGTAATCGTATTTATCTTCAAACAGATTTTATTCAATGAATATTGCTCCGAAACAGGTTTGACTCAATTCAAGTGCTCCTAGTGATTTTTTTTCTTTACTACTATCAAAAATTCTTTCACTACAAACCTCTACGAACCCTTCTTACTCAATTCCAACGTTTGTAGTAATCGTATTTATCTTCAAACAGATTTTATTCAATGAATGTTGCTCCGAAACAGGTTTGACTCAATTCAAGTGCTCCTAGTAATTTTTTTTCTTTACTACTATCAAAAATTCTTTCACTACAAACCTCTACGAACCCTTCTTACTCAATTCCAACGTTTGTAGTAATCGTATTTATCTTCAAACAGATTTTATTCAATGAATATTGCTCCGAAACAGGTTTGACTCAATTCAAGTGCTCCTAGTAATTTTTTTTCTTTACTACTATCAAAAATTCTTTCACTACAAACCTCTACGAACCCTTCTTACCCAATTTCAACGTTTGTAGTAATCGTATTTATCTTCAAACAGATTTTATTCCATGAATATTGCTCCGAAACAGGTTTGACTCAATTCAAGTGCTCCTAGTAATTTTTTTTCTTTACTACTATCAAAAATTCTTTCACTACAAACCTCTATGAACCCTTCTCACTCAATTCCAACGTTTGTAGTAATCGTATTTATCTTCAAACAGATTTTATTCAATGAATATTGCTCCGAAACAGGTTTGACTCAATTCAAGTGCTCCTAGTAATTTTTTTTCTTTACTACTATCAAAAATTCTTTCACTACAAACCTCTACGAACCCCCCTTACTAAATTCCAACGTTTGTAGTAATCGTATTTATCTTCAAACAGATTTTATTCAATGAATATTGCTCCGAAACAGGTTTGACTCAATTCAAGTGCTCCTAGTGATTTTTTTTCTTTACTACTATCAAAAATTCTTTCACTACACACCTCTTCGAACCCTTCTTTCTCAATTCCAACGTTTGTAGTAATCGTATTTATCTTCAAACAGATTTTATTCAATGAATATTGCTCCGAAACAGGTTTGACTCAATTCAAGTGCTCCTAGTAATTTTTTTTCTTTACTACTATCAAAAATTCTTTCACTACAAACCTCTACGAACCCTTCGTACTCAATTCCAACGTTTGTAGTAATCGTATTTATCTTCAAACAGATTTTATTCAATGAATATTGCTCCGAAACAGGTTTGACTCAATTCAACTGCTCCTAGTGATTTTTTTCCTTTACTACTATCAAAAATTCTTTCACTACAAACCTCTACGAACCCTTCTTACTCAATTCCAACGTTTGTAGTAATCGTATTTATCTTCAAACAGATTTTATTCAATGAATATTGCTCCGAAACAGGTTTGACTCAATTCAAGTGCTCCTAGTAATTTTTTTTCTTTACTACTATCAAAAATTCTTTCACTACAAACCTCTACGAACCCTTCTTACTCAATTCCAACGTTTGTAGTAATCGTATTTATCTTCAAACAGATTTTATTCAATGAATATTGCTCCGAAACAGGTTTGACTCAATTCAAGTGCTCCTAGTAATTTTTTTTCTTTACTACTATCAAAAATTCTTTCACTACAAACCTCTACGAACCCTTCGTACTCAATTCCAACGTTTGTAGTAATCGTATTTATCTTCAAACAGATTATATTCAATGAATATTGCTCCGAAACAGGTTTGACTCAATTCAGGTGCTCCTAGTAATTTTTTTTCTTTACTACTATCAAAAAATATTTCACTACAAACCTCTACGAACCCTTCTTACTCAATTCCAACGTTTGTAGTAATCGTATTTATCTTCAAACAGATTTTATTCAATGAATATTGCTCCGAAACAGGTTTGCCTCAATTCAAGTGCTCCTCGTTATTTTTTTTCTTTACTACTATCAAAAATTCTTTCACTACAAACCTCTACGAACCCTTCTTAGTCAATTCCAACGTTTGTAGTAATCGTATTTATCTTCAAACAGATTTTATTCAATGAATATTGCTCCGAAACAGGTTTGACTCAATTCAAGTGCTCCTAGTGATTTTTTTTCTTTACTACTATCAAAAATTCTTTCACTACAAACCTCTACGAACACTTCTTACTCAATTCCAACGTTTGTAGTAATCGTATTTATCTTCAAACAGATTATATTCAATGAATATTGCTCCAAAACAGGTTTGACTCAATTCAGGTGCTCCTAGTAATTTTTTTTCTTTACTACTATCAAAAAATATTTCACTACAAACCTCTACGAACCCTTCTTACTCAATTCCAACGTTTGTAGTAATCGTATTTATCTTCAAACAGATTTTATTCAATGAATATTGCTCCGAAACAGGTTTGACTCAATTCAAGTGCTCCTAGTAATTTTTTTTCTTTACTACTATCAAAAATTCTTTCACTACAAACCTCTACGAACCCTTCTTAGTCAATTCCAACGTTTGTAGTAATCGTATTTATCTTCAAACAGATTTAATTCAATGAATATTGCTCCGAAACAGGTTTGACTCAATTCAACTGCTCCTAGTGATTTTTTTTCTTTACTACTATCAATAATTCTTTCACTACAAACCTCTACAAACCCTTCTTACTCAATTCCAACGTTTGTAGTAATCGTATTTATCTTCAAACAGATTATATTCAATGAATATTGCTCCGAAACAGGTTTGACTCTATTCAAGTGCTCCTCGTTATTTTTTTTCTTTACTACTATCAAAAATTCTTTCACTACAAACCTCTACGAACCCTTCTTAGTCAATTCCAACGTTTGTAGTAATCGTATTTATCTTCAAACAGATTTTATTCAATGAATATTGCTCCGAAACAGGTTTGACTCAATTCAAGTGCTCCTAGTGATTTTTTTTCTTTACTACTATCAAAAATTCTTTCACTACAAACCTCTACGAACCCTTCTTACTCAATTCCAACGTTTGTAGTAATCGTATTTATCTTCAAACAGATTTTATTCAATGAATGTTGCTCCGAAACAGGTTTGACTCAATTCAAGTGCTCCTAGTAATTTTTTTTCTTTACTACTATCAAAAATTCTTTCACTACAAACCTCTACGAACCCTTCTTACTCAATTCCAACGTTTGTAGTAATCGTATTTATCTTCAAACAGATTTTATTCAATGAATATTGCTCCGAAACAGGTTTGACTCAATTCAAGTGCTCCTAGTAATTTTTTTTTCTTTACTACTATCAAAAATTCTTTCACTACAAACCTCTACGAACCCTTCTTACCCAATTTCAACGTTTGTAGTAATCGTATTTATCTTCAAACAGATTTTATTCCATGAATATTGCTCCGAAACAGGTTTGTCTCAATTCAAGTGCTCCTAGTAATTTTTTTTCTTTACTACTATCAAAAATTCTTTCACTACAAACCTCTATGAACCCTTCTCACTCAATTCCAACGTTTGTAGTAATCGTATTTATCTTCAAACAGATTTTATTCAATGAATATTGCTCCGAAACAGGTTTGACTCAATTCAAGTGCTCCTAGTAATTTTTTTTCTTTACTACTATCAAAAATTCTTTCACTACAAACCTCTACGAACCCTTCTTCCTCAATTCCAACGTTTGTAGTAATCGTATTTATCTTCAAACAGATTTTATTCAATGAATATTGCTCCGAAACAGGTTTGACTCAATTCAAGTGCTCCTAGTAATTTTTTTTCTTTACTACTATCAAAAATTCTTTCACTACAAACCTCTACGAACCCTTCTTACTCAATTTCAACGTTTGTAGTAATCGTATTTATCTTCAAACAGATTTTATTCAATGAATATTGCTCCGAAACAGGTTTGACTCAATTCAAGTGCTCCTAGTAATTTTTTTTCTTTACTACTATCAAAAATTCCTTCACTACTAACCTCTACGAACCCCCCTTACTCAATTCCAACGTTTGTTGTAATCATATAAGCCTTGAAACAGTATTTACGCCATAAAAAAGTTTTTTAAAAATGCTCCGAAACATTTTTATTTTTTTTTATTTTTTCTATTTTACTACTAACGAATAAAATTGCACTACAATCCACTACTAACGTCTATCTATGAGAAACAGTCGGAAAAAACAATTTTTTCTAATTTCGGGGGATGACATTTTTTTACTATTTTTTTTTATTTTTTTGGCATTACTACTAACGAAAATAACTTCACTACTATCCACTACTAATCAAAATCTTTCGAAAAAAAATAAAAAAAACGAAATTTTCCAAAGTCGGGTGCCAAGTTCACACAGCCGAGATCCTTGATTCGGCCATTTAAAGTCTATTTGTACACACAACAAAATCAACCAAATGGTTACAAGCTATAGAGCTGATTTCAACAAGCTCAGAAAATATGAATCGGATTTGACAAAGATTAATTAAGTTAGCAATATGTGACTCATTGGTGCTGGTGAGTAAATTTGGCAACGGAACAAAAGCAGTCGATGGAAGGTGAATCAGATGTTCGGAAGCATCAGAATGTTGCATGTGTGTGTTAAACCCTAACCACAATTTCTCCGGAGGCTAATCAACATCGAAGACCATTACAACGCCAATCAGAGCGTGCTAGAGAAAGTGGCAGAGTTATCGAAACCGTTGTGATAGTCATATCTATTTGGGTCAGTGCAGCCGTAACTAGTGCAAACTAGTGTTATCTCTGTATATTTAGTTTATTTGTTTACATTCCGCCCCAAACATTCATTGTAGTTATTATATACAAAATGATTTTGCACATTTCGATTGATAGGCATGTTTATAAGGATATTAATGACCCAATTCTAAGTGACCCAGTAAATTAGTTGTATAAATACGATAAATTCTACCCTAATAAACATGAAAGTAGAACACCAGCCTGTGACCCAAATTTAGTTCTATGCTAAATCTACCATCTTTTATGTAGCTGTAACCATTACAATGTACCTCCATCTAATCAAAACAAGCATCCCTGACCCAATAGACGGTACAGCGATAGATAATGCGAAGTGGCCTACTTACAACAGATCTATATCAAACCGTAAAATTGATTGAAACGTAAACGTAAGCCAATTAGCCTAAGTCACGAAATGCTTTGTAAGTATATGGAATTTTCATTTAATATACAACAATTCTTATGGTAGTACAAGCTTATAAAGTTCTGATTGTTCTAATACCGCAGTTAGTTTTGATAGTTAACAGTGCGATCTAAAATACCAGTAACAACCGTCTTCCTTATCGTCAGTCTGCAGTAGGAAATATGGTTTGCCTGCAAGCCGCCTTGACCCACTTTGTCGTACCAGTACCCACCTCGCAAGCACAACTATAGGTTCGCGATGCAATCATTTTCTCGACAACCGACTGCAGCATTAGATATACGACAAGTTTTAAGGAAAAAATCAACCCTGTAATAGTGAACCTTCTTGGACTGAAAAATTAGTAATTATTTATAATTAATTTAGTAACTGTAGTATCACAATAAAGAATAAAGAAAAAGAATATTCGAAATTATCTTGATATGTATAAGAAAAAAAAATATTGGAAAGAATCGACTGAAGGAAAATTATAAATTTAAATAGAGGGGCTCGTAGAGTGCATGAACTAAAAAGAGAATTAGGACTAAGCGCAGTCACAGATATAAAAAGTAGCGCAGCTAAAACCATTAAGCTGAAATGTCAACCGTAATCTAAAATTAGTGAACTTGCACACGAGGTCGAGATGCGCGTCAGTCAATTCGTAAAGATGGCGCCCCTATGATCGCGCTCTCATTGTCTCATTAGCTTCACAACCTTGTTCAACAATTCACAATGAGCTATTTATCAGAACGTGTAGCGAATATAATCAGAAGGCCAACAAAGCTTGTAAGTACGTTTGTAACGAACGTGAGAATTCTTAGAAATTCTTAAAACCACCTGTCTGAACGGCGAGATTAGAATTGTTTAACTCCATAAAAAACCAATGGGAACTTCAACTCTATTCCTATCTTCCCTGCACCTATTGAGTTTTTATTGGGTCCTTTCCAAATGAGGAACTACTGTTAATTTCTACAATTCATATTCATCAAATTGAATATTATCTTTACTGTCAGGTATTTACTTACAATATGAAAATGTCTCTCCGTAATTGCTAATAATTATATACTTACAGAGTCCATTAACTCCGCAATCCAAGTATTGAAACAATCCAATATAATAAACACCACAAACGTAAGTAATCACTTCACTGTTGAAATTCCAATCAAACACTTAAATCTTTTATGATTTCACATGTACACAAGTATTATTGTAATTTCACTACAAGTTTCTTCAATAATAGTGTTATTCTGTTATATAAAACTCCACACAACGTATCTGGGTTCACACCCAGTTCCAACTCCGTACCTATAACAAGACAAAGCAGAGGTAAGTTTTGTCACTGTTTTAATGTTACAGATCTTAAAATTTAGTTTGTCGATAAACTAACGTATAACGAGATTACTCACAATCGTCAAAGTAATTTTGGAATGAGCACTAAATGAAGTATGACGTAAAGAAATGTTAAGACGAAGTAAACACTAAGCGTGCACTCAACTCGACGACGAAACGCGGACTGGCTATACTGGCGCAATGGGGGGAAACCGCGGGAGGGGAGAGGAGAGTAGACGGAGGACAGAGGGAGGGAGAGCGTCTGGTCGACTGGTTGGTCGACCTATTGGCTTGGCACACACACACCCGCAATATCACAAGATTATAGACCGTTTTTGTGCGACACGAGTATGCTTGCTTACAAAGTTTATCTTCGAAAAATTGTAAGTTTTTTGTACACTTCATTAAAATGAATTAATTTGCAAGTTTCTTCTGAGACTACATTAAATTCGACTTTGTTCGAGTGTAGTGACTGATTGAGAGATTGATCAGACTGGACGCGAAGAGCGATCATCCAAGAAGAACTTACAACCTTCAGGAGTTCTCATGGCCAAGCGCTCAAGCGTAAAGGTCATGCTGTTGTTGCTACAAAGATTAACAATAGTTGCGTATGTATTTTTGATCTAGAAACGAGCCTATTTCATTGAATTTCAAACATATACAAAAGTGTTAACAGTTATGATACGTTATGTAGATAAGCAAAGAGATATCCTACTTTGAAGTGAAGGAAACAAGATTGGAAGATAAAGCGTATTTGATAATAATAAAAGAGTTTATCGGGTGAAGCGACATCTTCAGACCAGCATTGCTAATTATGGTATCTTTACAAACTGAATCCTAAACATGATCAGTAATGAAATCTAATAATTCCTCATCTAACCAAAACATGCAAAGTCACGATTGTGCGCTACTTCAGATTTCCTGCGCCTTGATTTAATTGACTAGGCATTCTGTTCACCTTCAATGTTGACCTTGCAATAGCTTCAATGTCAACATATCATGGAAATTCAACTTTAAGATATTTCGGAGCATCATGGAAGTTATATATCTTGTTGTAAATAATAATGATAATATGAAGTATATCCAATCAATATGATAACTTGATAAACATTTTAAGAGAGACGAAGTGAATAATAAATAATAGCTGAAGATTAAAAGTTTGAAATTATAAATCCAAGCCTGGTAAACAAAGTTATTATTAAAGGAAGGAAAAGCAAGCCGATTCAATAAAATCTCTGCTTGACCAATAGTAATAATTTCAAGTAGAAATATATTGAGAACAGTGATTAAAACAGATAAACAATTTAAATATTTTATAAACGTGATATATTAGTAAACGTAAGTAAGTACGAGTAATATTGCTCATCATGCTAACCGCTACATATCTGAAATAAATAAAAATAAAGACGTGGATAATCTTCGTGGGGGTAACGCACTTGTTTGGTCGGTAGTCTATCTCGCTTACGCCTGCTTGTTCAAGTTTCTTTTTTTTCATTCCTACGCCAAGTCATCGCCTTGCCAGTTCTTTATTTTTAATGGCCGCCGCGCCGTGCTGACTTGTAGCAAAACTGCCGAACCTTTCACTCAACGGCCGTCAATACCGCTACTTTATTGCGAAATTTTATTGATGATACCGTCATGTTTTTTAACTTCTTTATATTGAGTTTGATAATACTAGTAACCGCTACAATTAATCAGAGAATTTAATTTGTTGCTTTAAACACCGAAATTTCAAAAGAATATACGTACATCTCATTAGAAGGTTAAATGGGGAAACACAAGGCAAAACAAGTTGCCATGTTCAGGCTCGTACGCACTGCCTACTATATCCTGCCTGGTGTCCATTTAGTTTATAATTTATTTAAGTAGGTACTGTATTTTTTTTCTATCTATACTGTGTGTGCGCGTGTGTATCGTGTCAGACTGATACCGGACTGTGAGTACCAGACTTACTTGTTCGAGAGAAAGTGGCAGTTTCCAAGTGCTTACTTTCGTAGCAGTCGTCGACTCTGGTCGGGTCGGGTATTCGCACCAAGCTCGTCGCGTTTACGTCTACCGTTACCCCCCTTTTGCGCAACGAGGTCGAGTAAAGTTCATTATTCGCCTATTTTAACTTCAGTTTTCACTTGTTTCTAACGATTATGTAAATTGATATTGCCATTTATCGTTGGTTGCTTCACATTTTAGCGTTTATATGGTTTTCGCAGGGAGCTAAGTTAAAAATATTTTATTAACGATGTTACATAACTTAATGTGGAGTTATGTAGGTCTTGCTTTACAGAATACATTGATGTAATTGCGTAACCAATCGAAAACATAATTCAGGTGATTGTTGTAACTAGGTTACATTTCAGCGGAACGAGTGTTTGAAAATTACTACCTAACTTATGAATATCTGCATTAATATGTGATAAAATTGGTTATGTTGTTTTATGTAAGTCAATCCAAATTAGCTAAACCTGACTCATACATAACCTATTTATTATGACTGTTGAAATACATGAAAATTAAGACGGCAATAAAAACATATGTAGCAGTTTAGAAAAACGAGGTACGACAATAAAAGTGAGCGAAAATTTAAACACTGGTAGACTTGCAGACTGTAATATAGAGATTGTAAGTGGGTAAGGGTGAACTAGAGTTCGAACAGGGGACGGAGGCGACGTTGACATAATAGGCTGCGCCAGGATAAGGGCCCGGGCGTCGGTCGGCCGGGTACGGTCGCCGTCCTACCCGACGACTTCGGAGGGAATGCCCTCAAGCTAATTCACAGCCCTTGGCAAAGAATTGACGTCATGTCAGTAGTTTCACGCTTATTAATTGACAATTATTTAAATTCATTTATGAAGCTGAAATAGCTGAACGATCCACGTGGAAAGTATTTTTCCTACCTTAGGGTTTTAACTCCTGGGTGATAGTGAGTAAGTGAGTCATTGATTTCGATCACTATGTTATCTTATATTTAACGGTGATGACTGGCAGTAGTATTTTGTACCTTTGTGTTTCGTCTGTCGTGTACTTTACATACACAATTTCTATATCTATCTGAAGGTTGTCTGATAGAAATCGCTTTAAGCGATAAAGCGGCCCATTGTACTGGTTTATACTTTAATTCTTTGTTGTACTGTCTTTATTTGTAATTTTGATGTAAAATACGATACAAGGTGCAATAAATAAGTAATATCATTATTATGTTTTGATATTCAAGCATTTAAGAGTTAGATTTTTATAAGCAAAGACATTGTTACTAGAAAAAATTCAACTCGTCTCAGATGACAGGCGATACTCTAACCAATAACCTCTTGCTATCCAGGTGACTGCTTTAAGAATATCGTGTCAAAACAAGGAATATCCCGTCTGGAATTACCAAGTGAGTTGAATCAGTCTGGTGGGTTGGATGTTAAAAACAGATAGAAATGCAATACGAAATTGCCAAGGCCTTTATTTCGCATGATTGTTTTATAATCGTCTTAAACTTTCTTCTGACTCTCAAAAGCAATTTTATATTGCATTAAAATTAGGTAATTAATTAACTAACTGCTAACTGATGCTAATTGCTTGATAGTGAACTTGATTTAAATATACCAATAACGAGCTTTGGATAAGAAACATAGTTGATTTGGAGCAATTTTACAATTATTTATTTTTTCTTACTAAACGAAACCTTATTACAGTTAGTTGGTCGAAAACTCTCAAACTGGCTCTTTCTCATTTAAATGTAAAATAAAAGTGTTAAAAATCCTTCGGCGGTGGAGATGCGGTCCAATATATAAACGGACGAACCATCCACCGCTATCCGCGTAACTACACTTTTTTCTCTATGAACATGCCTACACTGATGATTAAATGAGTTATTAGGGTAATTAAGACTTCAAAGACTAAACATTAATTCAAGCACTATAGCCTCGGGCACTTCCCGCCCACTTTCTCTCCGTAAGATAAGTTGGTAATTTTAGGACGTAATTATTTTTTTGCAAAAATATTTTAAAAATATGTTACGTGACATAATACTTATGAATAATCGATTATAGCAACAAACATAATTTACTAATAAGTATATAAGTGATTGACATTAAATTATTGACATTTAGCACAAGAAAGTTGAAAGTGTGTGACTGATTGATCATAACCTTTTAAACCGCCTGGCTCTCGAAGCAAGAAATTCTGCATAAATATTCCTGATGACGAAACGTGATCTTTGTAAGTCCAGATTTTAGAAAACTCGTTGACAAATTTAAGCTACTTAATATGTAAAAACAAGTAACTCTTTTTTGGAAAAAAATTGAATAATATGCGGTATCTAGGAAAGTAGGTAGGTACGTGATTTTCAAATTAGATATTCCAAAATATGTATGGAACTCATGTTTGAAAGAGAAGTTTTGTAATTAATACTTTTGTATGAAAAATTGTACTTTAAGAACACAACAGACACACCAGTTTAATATTTCGCATCTTTTACGTTCAACATTATTATAAAAATGAAATTATTTAATCGTCATAAAAACGCGATAAAAGGAAAACCAAAGCCCTAATAGAATAAAATACTACAGGAACCAGAAAGAAGGATCCTTTTATTCAATAAAATATATATAACCATTTAAACGTTTTATTAATAAGTTTGCAAAAAAGGTTTGTATTTATGAATCTGGATGAAAATGGCCACAGATTTTTGTCAATATGTATATGTTAGTACTTAAATAATTGTAATCTATTCATAAAATGTTATCGATCTAAAGTTCGATGACACTTGCTTATCTCATTCCACAAATTTTTGGAATGCGACCGAATAGTAACATGCAAAAGTACTATGTATGTCTGTACATAAACATTTTTTGATTTGTCAAAATTACAATGACACTATCCTTATACAGTGCTGTCAGAACAGTGTCATATGAGTTCACTAGAACTTTTCGTTACGTCATCTTATGATATTCTGTTTTTAATAGTAACATAATTTTCTTTGCAGTAATATTAGTTTTAGCTATACCTATGCATAACGAAGCTATATACCCCTAAGACTACACAATTTTCTTTGCAGTAATATTAGTTTAAGCTATACCTATGCAAAACGAAGCTATATACCCCTAAGACTACACAATTTTCTTTGCAGTAATATAAGTTTAAGCTATACCTATGCATAACGAAGCTATATACCCCTAAGACTACACAATATATTATATACTAGACAGACTAGACATAAGTAATATGTAATTCATATCATCCTGTAGCTTACTCACGAGTCTTGTTACATAGAGCGCGCCCTGACCTTGCTTCTGTCATGGACACGAGATCCGCAATTGGGTCACTGGGTCAGTTACTTAGCACTTTTTGCGCATCTGACCTCTGTTTTAAGTTTCTTTTTAAGTTTAAAAATTATTGTGACGTACATTGAAATAAAATTAGGCAATTTTTATGAAAATGAAATTCCAAGTAGTGTAAACATTGAAAATATAACGACCGAAGGGGAATGAGCAGGTAAAGAAATTTATTTAACTGAGATTGTGAAAGGGTCTATTCGGGTTTTATCGCAATATGAAAAAAGTTAAGGAATTTTAACAGAGTGTTACTAAAGTATTTTGGTGCTTTACTCTTGAATTGAGTTTCAGATACAATTATATAATAATAATATCTCCAATGTATAACAATCTTCACTTCATAAATAAATTATTAAATGAAAATATAATAATTTATTTTTATATTATAATGCAATTACATATTTATTGCTCGTAAGACAAATAAAGTTTTATTACGATATTTAAACATTTGATTGACGTGTATGTATATAATTTCAGAACTTTATCTAAATAGATGCAGATATATTTGATTACTTATTGGAATGCTATACCATGATGGCAGATATTGTAGAAATGTGCCTTTAAATGCCTTTTAATAAATACAATGAATGGTCGTATTAGATAGAAAATTGGAGACAAGATTGCGTAAGTATACTTTTTTGTTTTTAAACAATCTCCTTTTGAAAAATAAACTACATAACTAGATTTTACCCAAATGAGAATTATATTACAGTTATAACACTAAGCATGGATAACTTTTTTACGGATTTTGAGCATAATTTATTTTATATATATTCCTGACGTTTTCACTCCTTTACATGAGCCGTGATCACAGGATGACTAAGGCAATGGTCGTCATATATTTTCTAATAACTTCACAATATTTTAATCGCGTACGCTCCTAACCTAATAACCAAATTATAAAATATAGTATAAATGAAATAATAATTATAATAATAAAAATAACGTGCTCCATTAAAATATTGTGAAGGTAGTTGAAAATATATGACGATTATTGCCTTAGTCATCTTGTGATCACGGCTTATGTAAAAGAGTCAAAACGTCAGGATTATATACAAAAAAACCATGCGCAATATCCGTAAAAAAATTGTTATTCAGTTGTGTAATGTGTACTTTTCCACGTGTCACTTATTTCCATTGATTATAAACATGTTTATAATCAAAGCTTATTTCATCAAAACTTTAAGTTGTTGTTTTTATTTTTCTTATCCAATCAGTAAAAGATAAAAGTAGTGACTAATTCAAAATAGCATGAACAATTTTAGATATTTTGTAGGACGGATCCCCCATTGGATAAAAGTCGAACTCGCTCTTGCCTTGTTTTTTTTTTAAAGGAAGACACAGGTAGTGAGGCCCTCTCTCGTTTATTGTACTGATAGATAGATGCACGTTGTATCATCCGTGACAAAAAATCAAACGGTCTCAGGTGTGTGATTTGATAGTAACCTTTGTGTCCCCTTACTTTTGTGTTTGACATTCAAGATTTTTTAAAAGGAATTCTATCACGTGTGGTATTTACGTATTTATTTAAAGCAAACCTGCTCTATAAAAATCCCAACTCGAATTCGAAAAGACTCGAGTGAAAGTATCGAAGTGATTGGGAAATTTTTATTACAAAATTGTTTCCTTTCAAGCCTGTTTTGTTTAACAATTAATTTCTTGCTTTGTTGTTTATGTGTTTATTTTAAAATGCTATTAAATCTTTCAATTTGAGAGTCTTTTTGCGTTATATACTTAAAGATTTTTTGGACTATATACAACATTTTCCATCATAGCGCTACTTTTTTAATCACCTGTTTTATATCCCAGTATATACAAAATTTTTTAATCAACAATTAATAATACAAATAGATTTAATAGTCTAAAATTTCTACACTAGGCTAAACTCGTATCATTGGAATCTTAATGAATTGAGTTATATTGAGCTCATTGCATATCGACCGCATACCATCCATGATCTAGAATTCTAGATACATCAATACATCGTCTTTTATTGTCTTTAAAGTTGAAAACATAAACCTTGTAAATAACGATTTATTTTTCCTTGTCTCTTACCGCGTTATAAATTTATCTCTCGGCCCAACACGTATGATCAGTTTGCACAAACAAATACTGCAAGTATTTATAAAGATACGGTTAAGTTAAATCTCGTCCAAATCAAACGGGCCCATTATTATGCTTATATTTTTCTAGAACACTGTTAATATAAACTTCTTTGCCAAATATACATGTTTTCATAATGGCAATATTTATAACAGTTTACGAAAATATTAAATCAATTAGTTTTACACTTGCTTAAATAACGTTATAGTGTACTAAAGAATAGAGCTAATGTCGAAAATCAAGGTTGCGAGCATCAGATAAGGGAGCAAAGAAGCAGTGACTCGTTTGTCGGTCGCACATGGCAACCCTACCTTTTGTGGCAGCTCATTGGGGCCTATTCATCTTAATTTTTTGTCATCGCGTCGCCCGATAGACCCAGATGTTGCGCAACCCTGCCGCACGATCCTCATAACGATGGGCTTAGGGTTGACGCTTCCAATTTTCAAGATAACGTAATATAATTGTTGTAATAACGCTACTCTCATCTACCGCTGTCTTTATTAACGAATATTGCAGATGTTTGCTAATTACGACTTACCGATAGTAAACTTTAAGTGTGTGCTTGTGATTTCAAAATACGTAAATGACAATATTTGAGTAAACTGCTATTTATACGATGACTAATGTAATAATAAATGACCCTTAATAGAATGTTTGCCTGCCGGTCTGTCAGTTAGGGTTGTTTGTCTCAGATAAGGTTATAAACGGTAGAACGAAATTTGTGTTATTACACATAAGAATTTTATTTGCTTCAAACGTGGTATAATACCAGGATAATGCCAAAGTTTTGCGATTTCACGTACAAAATGTGCGTAAAATAATAAGAATTTAAATAGGAATTTTAACATATATGTTGGTGTGAGTTCTTAGTCTTCTCGCATTTAGAAGACGTGGCTCTAATTATTTTTAAAGGTTATTGCTACAATCCAAAAAAAAAACCAGAGACGCATTAGTTTTTTCCACCTAAATCATGATAAAGCTTTTAATAAATGTAAATTGGTCTTGAAAAATATGTTCACGGAAACATTTAGCAGAAGTTCATCTTTTTAAAATACCGACGTAATAAAAATTCTTTAACTACTAGTTTGACGCTGGCTGTGGAAATGAAATTTGCCATGTCAACCCTAGACGATTTTTATTTTTGCACCGACACTATGTTACCATGAATAGGTGACACTTGCTACATGTGCCCTTGATTTGCAGTTTTATGGTTGTATTGTTATTTTTTTTATTGGGATCTAGTATTGTTAACAGTCCCTTACGTTAGGGTAAGTTATGGAAGTGACTTACTTTTTTACAAAAGTCGTCGATGTAGCCCCCAACGATGACTAGATAGAAATACTGTTTGCCTTTCACATTTTATTTATTTTATACTTAATATCAAGCGTTTTGTTCACAAAAATGTGAATTTTGTCGAAGAAAATGATTGTAGTAGCAGTAGCAAATGATTTAAGGGAAATTTAAATAATATGCCTATGAAATTGGCAAAATAACAATGTCTAGGAATAATAATCAAGTGTAGTGCGATTACGAGCGGCGAGTCATCGACCTTCAAAAAATCTGACCTGCTGCGCGGTGCGCAAGGTTGCGAGTTTGCGACGAACGATCGCCCGCCATCGTGCCGCGTAAGTAGGTAGATACCTACCTCAAACAATGACAGCTTATTTAACGAGATTTTTAATGTCCATAGCTATAGCTAAGTAAATAGGTTTACTTTAGAAATAATAAGCCATTATATTCATTATTATTTTGAGAAATTGTAAAGCAAAATATTTATTTTATGAAAAGTTTAATTATTATTTATAAAATGAGTTTTTTGTGATGCTTCTGTAACTGTTTAATAAATAATAAAAATTTGTCAGTTGTAACAAAGTGTAAGGTGACAGATTTTCCGTTTTGTGTTCTGATCAACGTGTTGTTTTCTTAAAGATTTCATGCAATGATTACATTGATTACTCAATGTAAAAATGTAACAAGTATAATAGCCTCGGTTATCGTGCAATCCTACTCAAACCTGCCCGATAGTAATTAATAATCCTATGGATTTATCTTTGTTGTTTATTCGCATTCGTCGCTGAATTCTAAATTATTTTTTTGTATACGAAGAGATACTTTAAGTTGTAAATTGATTATTTTCAAGGATTTCCACATACTATTAAGATGTAGGTAGTTGTCTGCAAAAAGTAGCTGTATAAATTGACTTGCAGAAAATGTCAATAAACTTTGAAGGTGAACGCATGACCGAATCATACGGAAGTATATGACTATTTATAAGACAATTCTTTTATGAGGGCCTAATATTTAATTGTTAACATTCCATTCAATATATACGAATTTCTTTTTCATTATTATATTTTAACTTAAAATGACTTGATGTATGTCTTCTTACAAAATGAAACTTAAATATACTACTACTTTCTCTTATATTAGATATATATTATATTAGCGTTAGATAAATCTTTGTCTACGTTACTACAAGTATTTCTTGACTTTTGTTTGACAGCAATAATATTAAATAAAAGATAAAAAATAGACATCACAAAACATCATAAATCTTAGTTTTTCATAGGCCAGGAGTCGTGGCGAGTCCCCAAAAGCGTCAATACATCTGATAATTGCATATATTTATTAAGTAAATTGTGGTAAATGGAATATAATTTGAACTTATTTATTTCACCGTTCCTTCAAAACCCAACAGCAGGTATTTTCCAATCAATATACGTAAACATTCGGAGTTAACCAAACATCGTGTCAACGCTCCGGGCGCACGTGGTGTTCTCTGTTCGATTTGTTTGATTTTATTCTTCGGGGCAGAGCCCGAGAGCCGTGACGACATGGACAATAATTTTCTTGTTCAAACATGTGAACGGGGATTCTCGGGCTGTTACAACAGATAATCACGGGTTGCGACGTGTGCCAAGCTAGGGAGGTCTGTATACAGTCAATTTAAACATCTTCTACTACTTTGTAGATTGAATCACGTGAAATGAACGTGTTGTTTTAAAGTTTAGTACTCAACCCACCTACATGAACAATTTTATGTGTTTGCATGACATTGTTATTGCGACCAAAGGCAACTTCAAAAGTTTATATATTAAAATGTGTACAGCTTGTGTTAATTCAATAGCAAACTCTCAAGTATACTCGTCTAAGTTTCGTTTTAATGTTAGGCTAGATAACGCTGCTCTTCAAATTAGCAATAAAACATAATTATAGAATAAAACAATCTGAATACAGAAGTAACAATTTCATTGAAATCATTCAAATATTAAGTACTATTTGGTAAATACGACTCTCATATTTTACTTGTTTCTGTTTGTCATATGCGTTCCGTTTTTATATTTTTATCTTTATATTGTACATACAACAGATATATAGAAGTACGGTAACGAGAAAGAAAACTATTTAAATTTAGAAAATCATTTATTATTAACATATATTAATAACAAATGCTATTTTCAAAGTATGCATACCTAATAATTTTAAGAACTTCGCCATCTTGTCAAACTTTAATAAAACTTGGAAGTTTATACTTGAGGAGCTTGCTTTTAAATTACGTCAGCGCGTATTATTTTTAGTTATAATTAAAACATACCTGGTAAAGTGATTATGAGTATTATTATAGAATTAAATGTTTTGGTGATATAAATCTACTGAAGTAAAAAGGATTGTAATTCATGTCAATTGAACATTTTGAGACATGGACGTTTGCAACTTGGACATTCCGTACCTTACGGATACCCTTACTCTTAACCATATTTTTGGGACACACTGTATTTATGTAACTTAATAGCTTCTCATTTATACCATTTTTTATATATTAAGATATTAATACGATGACTTATTCAAGCGGGTGTATACTCGATTTACCCATAGTTGTAATTGTAACAGAAGATTGCTGTGTAGCCATGCTATTATTTATTCTGTGGTATGGTATTGGAGTGTAGTGAACGAGGTCGCAACACGCAGGTTGAACACCCCGCCAAGGAGATCCATTGACCCCCGATCATATCCGCGTGCGCATTGAGGCACTCTAGGGACGGAACTTGCGACAAGAAATCGCGACCACCTCATTCGAATGCTTATTAAAACCAATATTAGCCAACTTATGATTTTCTATGTTTGTTATCATAAGGTACGGCTTTTTAGGTATTTTATTAGGCTTAGTCATGCAGGAGTTGAACATTTGGTCAGGTACACTGACCTCTATTAACACAATTACGCTGTATATAAATGTCAGTGTTCAACAACTTACTACAGGCCATTTAGGTAATTATATCTCGTAGGGAAATTACCAAAAGTCTTCAATTTTGGAGCTCTTATTAACTTTAAAGACTTGATTACTTTAATTTCGAACTATATACAGTGAGGTGCATAACTGAGTCAATGTTGTGACATTTTATATTATATTAAATATAATCGCATTTATTAAAATCTTTTCAAATCATATGTATTATTATTTAAAACTGTAATTTACTAGCTACTTAACACATATAAATAATATCCAGTATCTACGTTCTAAAACTTTAATATAACTAGTTTTGATTGACTCACTTTCGTAAGAAGAGTGTTTTCTTCTTCTCGAAAGCTCTCATATTTGCTTTGTGTAATTCCCGACGAACAGTTCGCTTACTCACTGACGTGCCAGTATCGCGCCTTAAAAGCGCCGCCGCTTCAGAAGCTGAAGACTCCTCACTAGATCTTAAATAGTGAATAATTTTTCTCACGTCTCTATCTGATATTTTTTTAGTGCGACCACAAACATTAGCCGATATAGGAAATTTACATTTGGCTCTAACTCTTTGTATTGTTGATTGACTTATCTTTAATTTTTGAGCAATGTATCTTGTCGATTTTCCATTTTTAAGCAACTGTTTAACAGATTCTTTAATATTTTTTGCAATCGGTTTCATGATTGTATCGAAAATAAATGTATTAAGTTAAGCCGTTCACTGTGCTGTATCGAATTAGGCTGAGTAATACACAAAGCGAAATTGTTCATTTACAGTATAATCCCGACAAGTTTCAGCAAGTTTCAACAAATTTATACTTGAGCGCAATGACGTTTGTAAATACGGTGCAAAAGTGAGTCAATCAAAATTAGTTATATTAAAGTTTTAGAACGTAGATACTGGATATTATTTATATGTGTTAAGTAGCTAGTAAATTACAGTTTTAAATAATAATACATATGATTTGAAAAGATTTTAATAAATGCGATTATATTTAATATAATATAAAATGTCACAACATTGACTCAGTTATGCACCTAACTGTATGTACCTACCTACATTTAGTCTGAACATTTATATAAATACATATGTTGAAGCTTATTAAATATTTTAAACAATTTAGAGGCTGATTTAATTAAAATGCTTTATGTCGTTTTTAATCAATACATGTGTGTAGCTGTGCCCGCGACTGTTCGCGGGGAATAGTGACTTTCGGCAGCATTTTTAATTCTTTAAGCTAATTATTTTGCAAATAAAACACAGCATTTTACTGCAAATAGCAGCAACTACATTTTTTTACACGACGTTTTTAGTATTTCCGTCTTTTGCCAATACATAAAGATTTTGCGGGTTTGAAACACGTGAGCATAGCACAAAGAGTTACCCATGGGATTTTTTTTTTAAATGAACACCTGTACTTTAAACGTCTACCCTTAAGCTTATTTATTGTAATTCCAATTGCTGCTTTCAGGGGAAACTGCACTCCTTTAAACTGAAATGGCAAATCAGTCGGAATTATTGGAATACGGGGAATCAAAACCAGTGTCCCAGTGTAATTTGTAGCCGTGTACAATTAAGTAGTCTTAGCTTATCTATATTTCTCATTAATAGAACATAAACACCAACTTGCAGCTTTTTGGGACGGCAAATATACGGTATGATGTGACTTGTTGAGTGTCCACAACATTGTCTACTGAGTGGTGTTCGACAACATCCCCTACCACGGCGGACATGATTTGTTCCTTTATATGGTTAACTATCTCATTAGCCGGCGCGTAAATTGTCCTTTCACACAGCCATTCCCGATTGCCCATATTTATTTGAAGGATAGACATTATTTTTAGGTCATCTGTATTATCGACAATTTGCCAGAACTCATGTCTCAGTGTAATCATGTCGTTACTGTCTGTTGACATACGATCTTCTCCGAGCTGCATATTGCCCTGCTTGAGAATCATTGTGAAGTTCAATTCACATATTTGTAGTAAGACAAAACTTTTTTATGTGTGCCTATAATACAATTGCTTTCTAACAGGCATTTATTCATCTGCCGACGTACCCCGACGCAACCGGGAGGGTCCTCCCATGATATCTTGGTTGCCTTTGATATCTTTTATTGTGAGATCTAGGGCTTCGATTGCTCCTTTGTATTTCGTACATTCATCCCAAACCTTACGCGCTCACTACTTTTGCTAATGTTACATACTGGCATTCCCTCATGACCTAAATTAAGTAGTAGTTTTAGAAATGAGTGTGCTGTTCATCTCCCACTTAGTAGCGTAGCAGCTAATCCAGAGGAAGCTAGTGCAACAACTTCTTTATCTTTCCGGATTTGAGCTAATAGTAAATTTAAAAGATAGGTTTTGCCAGCAGCTCCTGGAGCATCCAAAAAGAACAAACCTTCTTCACCACTGGCATCTTTTTGAATAATATGTAAAAAAGAAATCTTTGTGTAAATTTAAAAGTGGAAGGGTTTCTGTTACATGTTGCATTAAAGAAACAGTATCGTATTCTAGTGCTTGCATTAAATCACTACTTACTTCGCCAATTCTTTGTGGTCTGCTCATTCCAAAATCGGATCTTTTCTTTTCTTTTCCAGTAAAGTCTTTGTTAGCGTGTCATTGTTAATTAAATCATTGTATGAAACATTTGGATATTGTTTATAATCTATGCAAAATATCATACGCCTTGTCATTATACTTTTCCAACAATTCTTGAGTGTTTGAAAATCCACATGTTGCTATTAATATAGCGAAAAGGTCTCTCACCTATGGCGCAGATTTGCATTGTGCAGCCTCTTTCAGAGTAGTATCCCAGTGATTATCATTCTCTAGTAACCCTCTTGCCTCTTGAAGTGCCGAAAATTCTTGATTATTCAGATCTTTTTAAGTAAAACACAAAATCATATAAGCCACTTGTATTGTAATCAATTTGCAGGGGCAAACATTTTATGTTCGCATACGTCTCGCACAGTCGTCTGCCCTCACATGTCTGCCCGTTTGGGAAGACACACTTAGGCATATTCCGCCTACACCGCACCTACACGCCCCCCGGCGAGGTGGCGGCGCAGCGCTCATTGTGTATTGCTCGCGACACTTGGCAAGTTTCTTACTTGCGTTAATTTCAGTTTCACATTTTGTAATGACTCCGTAATTCTCGGTTTCTTCTATATTTTTATTTTCTGAGCCGTAAGCCGGCTCATTTTGCGGACGTCATCGCCAAAAACCTTCATCCCCTTTGGGGTAAATTTTTTTCAAACTATGAATGTCGTTATTATTTATATTTAATCAAAAACAAAAAAAATAAGTTTCAAGCTTCTTACTTAAAAAATGACGTAATCTCCTTACAAACTATCATCCCCTATTTCAACCCCTTTTAGCCCTTTTTCGCATTAAAATGTAGCATATGTCCTTCCTCAGACTCTAGACTATATGTGTACCAAATTTCCTTTCAATCGGTTCAGTCAGTAGTTTAGGTGTGATTGCGTAGCACACAGAGAGTTACTTTCGCATTTATACTATTAAGTCACAGTTGATGGTGAACTTCGAAACTACTCAACCGATTATGATGATTTCTTTTTCATTCTGCTGGATTTGTTTCGACTAAGGACAAAGGATAGGTTTAATTTTAATTTATAACACAGCAACGCGTGGCCGGGTCGGCTCGTATATTACATAAATGTGTCATGATGCAAATATCTTGAGCTTTATTTTTGTAAGTTTAGCCAAACCTCCATCCAGAGGTTGTCTGGTAAAAATGGCTTTCAAAGGCAACATAGCGATAATTTTAAAACTAATGGGTCCTTGTACATCAAAGAAGAAGAATGAAGGTAATTCCTAATCACAAGATTCTTATGGTTCTTCACAATTCGCACTCGGCTCGTGGGGGGTATGTATGACCCATCCTCCTTATGGTGTTTTTATGTTAACGCCTGTAGAGACATTAATAATGTGATGATGAATGGTTTGATGTTAAAATTTATAGTAAAATGCATCTTAATAACGAATATACATTCGGATACAATATATAGATACACATCTTCAACAAAATATTGGTTATTTATCTGCACAGCTAATATTTAGTAATCAATTACGTATTTTTCTTTCTTATATCACAGTGGTATGACATCATACCCGTACATGCCACTTGATAGCTGAAGGATGACTAATTTATCATACAGTTAAATATCGTTGAAATTATAATTCATTATATCACATCATATATACTCGCATCCTGAATATAGACTAGTACTTTATGTAAGTGACAATATTAGTTACTCCTGTATTATGAGTTTTTCGGACTTCGAAATTTTGCCCAAAATTCGGGGAATCGGAATTAAGACAGACTGATATTTATTAAACTCTTGTATCATACCACCCACCGCTGCGGGGAGCCGCGGAGATAAGTGAGTTCGGTTCACTCAAAAAAAGCAGGACCTGCTAATTTCATACACAAATAAACTCGGTTTATGGACGATAATTTTACGTAATAACGTCATAAGAAAACGTTGATGAAAAATTGCATACTTTTATGGACTGAATTGAATTATTATCACTGAATTATCATGATTTTGTATAGAACAAAGGAGTTAATTGAAAATTACAATTTTTTCGATAAATTAACATTTACTTGCTCTCGTTAATTCAAATATATTACACTGAAATTATACAGATTAACTATAAGTAGCAATGTGCTATTGACAATTTATTTACAACTTATATACATGTGTGATATTTCAAATCTTCCGCAGTTGACTTTCTATACGATCGTTTATATGAGTCATAATATTGTTTTAGTCAAAATTGTAACATAACCCATGATTACTGCACTCGCCGACCGAGACTACTTTTTTTAATAATAATTAAACAAATATGTAAGATTATATCGCTGATCAAATTGTTAAAACGCAAGAACTAATTACCTTTTTGCCGTAATTGTTGTTGTAATAAACAATGGAAACCACATTAACTTTTCACTCCTCTTTATAAACAGTTGACGTGTAGATTGTGTGTTGCCGCTGTCTCTCTTCTACTCGGACGCTTCGGTCGATGGAGTGGAAAAGAGATAGATGCGTCAGAACGCTTAGGCCGATCGTGCCTCTCTATCGCTTGTTCCGCGCTTTCGCTTGCACGCTCGGCTCAGGCGGAACGTGACAATGAGTCATGCTTTATCGTACGTGCAGCCGACGTTCATCGATTTATAAGACGTTATCACGTCAAAAATGTGTCTTTAATATCTTGACGGGTTCGTATAAAGATTTACATTGCTTTATGTTCTGCCTGTTTCAGGAGAACACAAGGACAAATTTTCACTTGGTTTTTCAAGTTTCCCTAATAACTAATTCTGTAGGAATGAATGTTTGTATCAATTTATGATTGTTAGATCGGTATTTCAAATACAGATAATTAGTAAATGCTGTTTTAATTTGCTAGATAAATCATCTTATTATTGAAAATTTTATTAAAATCAATAATTGATAAACATTTTATATATGTTTTCATGTTTTTTTTGCCAACTTTTTTTAATTAAGTAAATAGAGAATAAAAATAAAGAGTATGTGATTATGCGGCGTGTGTGTTAGCGCCAACGAACAGCTGCGGCTTATCGTTAATAGAAGCAGCGATTGGAAAGCATGTGGTACCGTTTCCCGTTAACGAGTACCTGCTTGCAACAACATGTTAACATATTTCAGTGAACCAAAGCGACGGATATTAAAATTGAAAATTAAATGAACATCTAAGTACGTAATCCAATGTTATTCAATTAAATCTGTAGACTAAACTCTACGTTAAAATCGGAGATTGAGGCAATTTGAATGTATGATAATTTGAGCTGCCGCTTGCTGATTTTGAGCAAAGACACGATTAGAACAGCCATTAATTCTGTGGCGAACCTAAGACGGAAATCGTTAAGAGAAATTTTGGATGTTGCAATGGCAAGCGTCTACGTCATGGACATTTCATTGGAACGGAACTGTGATTGTAACCGTTTCTAATTGGACAGTTGTTATATCTAATAGATTTTTAACATGCTTGCTTGTGAATGGGCTCTACTACACCTTTCTAAGATATCGTTCCTACTGATTACGTAAGTGTAGCTATCAGATCTTTGATGATACAGAATAATACGAGTTCAAAATGAGATCTTGATTTCACAAATGAGACTTTTCTTCTTTCTTTACGATTTTAGCTAATTCTAGTTTGTATAAAAAGTTTTCGTGCACTCCTGACAGTTTGTCTAGTTAAGACTAGAAAAATCTTTCGTGTTAATTGAAAGAGGAAGCAGTGGAGCTATCCACAGTACATTACAGTACATTCCGGACCACTCACAAAAATTATTTAGTCCTAAGACTGAAATAATACGATCGGTACTAAATAATGTATAGAATACGTAAATAACGACCATGACTCGGGATTAAGTGCTTAAGTTCATCACACAAACATATCTACCGGGATTCCAACCCGGGACTTTTGGCGCAGAAAGTAGAATCACTAGCACCAAGCGGCAAACAATATTATACCTAATATTTCAGAATATGAATATTACAATAAAAAGCCTATATATAATATTGGATGTATATTACGTCAACACCTGAGTGACACTGAATTCCTCGAGTATTGAGAAATTATAGAAGGTTCCTTGACTACCTTGTACAAAGCGATAACAGCAACTCATTCTCTTCCACGCCCCCACTACATTTTACGACAGCAAAATAATTTAGCAAGAACATGTGAAAATACTCTATTATTAAAACGAGCTACTACTATTTAATAATTAAGTTTCTGAAACTTGTAACAATTAATATTCAGGCTATTGATAATACCTGTGCAATCCCGAAGGCACATAGGGAACCATGTATACAAACTCGGAAAATTATTATAATGCCGGAAAACCATCACTCGACCGAGAAAAAATAGTGTTTCTTTATAATGAAAAACTGCATAGTGGCAATCCTAGACCGAGATAGTGTCTGTGGAATTTTGGATTGATCATTAATGCAATAGATTATCAAAAACTATAGGTCGTCAACGTCTAGGTTTGTCACTTTGTCCTTTTCCATTACAATTTTTTTTCAACTATGAAGTGGTTTCTAGGCTTTATAATAATTTTACGGGATAAGCGTGGCATTATATCTACCATATTCGGGATTATACAGGTATTACGAAACAGCCTGTAGAGACTGTTATGAGAAATATCATTAACTGGCCCGGGTTTGTATGTATGTTTGATTGTATAAATTTTTTTTTTTTCTAGAATAAAAAACGACATTAGTTTCGTCATTTTAAAAGACAAAAAGTGAATAGTTGAAAAATCGAGTCATATTTGTATTATTAAATTTAAGGCCATCGACTTTGCTTGAATATAAAACAATTACAATAATACGTGGTATTTACTCGTACAAGATAGTGCAATTTAAAATTACAACCTTATTTTATAAGGTCGTTGCTATGGAACACTTGCGAGTATGACCGCTATTTTTTATCAAAATAACTGTTCGAAAACCGAGTAATAATCAAAGTGACCGGAACGCGAGCCATGCGTGGACAAAAACCATGAGGAAACCTGTGACTATTTTTGGTGGTTGCTTATGAAACATTTTGCGAAAGCCGCGTTTGCGGTTGCGCCACGCCGCCGTCCGGCTCGAGCGCTCTTGACTGTGCGACCTCGTCGACCGGCAAAGCGAACTTTGTCATCTTTCAATTTACTCCTCGTTTTGACCCTGACATAACGCAATTCCTTAAATTACTTAGCAATTCATGTTTTCGTTACTTTAAACAAATATTAACGTGTAGCTCGATTCGACAATCGCAGAATGCAGTCCAACAAGCATTTCTGACAAGCAAGTGCAGTATACCAATGTAAACTAGATAGAGATGGTGAACTACAGGCTTCGGAACTGGTTCAGGCGGGCGGGGAGGGACGGGCCCAGACGAAGGGCGTCATTGACCTCCCGCCCCTCTTCCCCCGTCCCACCAGTCGCGACACCCGCCATCGTAACTTCATTGAACTGCACTGCGAATAAAATTTGGTATAGCGGAGTTGTTTTTGCTAGGTGTCGCCCCGTCGTCGTGCCAGCACACTAAGTGGAACGTACGTAAATTCACTTAACTATACACCGGGTAATGTTATTATTGAAGGCCGCACCAATTGAATTTGAAAAAGCCATGGATAATATTTAACCCGAGCAACCCTAATAATACTCGTTCTAATTAAATTTCGTTTGCACATTTTATATTTCATATTTTTTTTAAGTTACTAAAGTAAAACAATATCAAAAGAGGAAAAGAAAACGGTCGAAATCATATAAAACAAAAAGTTCCCCGAAGGTCGAACAGACGAGCCGAAACAAGTGATCACGTTTTCGGGTTGCAACTGGGTCAAGTTTGTTATTAGGAATGAATATCTTGTCAAGAGGGGTGGTTTTTTGTGTAGGCAAGACGCCCTTTCGCTTCACGAATTTAAGACAAAGTTATATTTCCCTTGCAAGATTTATATTATTGAACAACTACAACTTGAATGCTTTTTAATGAATAATTTATGTTATGTTTCCATTTTGCTCGTTGTTGTGTTTAGCGTGTTGGATCTATGACATTCGCAAGGGCTAGTTATCAGATGTGTGACCAAAATATCAATCAAACTTCCATCAAGCTACGGATGGCATCCCATTAGTTGCGGCGTCATCTGTAGTAGCAAGCATGTACATATCCTTATTGGATAGGCGTTGTAGGCTAAGGCTTATTCTCCCTAATTTGTTTTCATCCATCGGGACGGCCCCACCAGTGGGTCATAAAACATTGACAATGATGAACCATTCTGTTCAGTGATAGAGGACAATAAATATCTATTCGAAGTTATAAATGGAAAAGATATGATTGGAAGGGGAGCAGTTTTATCATAACTTTGCTTTTTCCCTATTGTATTCCAAATCAATATTCCCGATACTATTATTAAAAGTGAGAAAAAACTCCTAGACACATCGCGTGAGATACAAGCGTAGGTGGGACGAGCGTCAGTAGGCGTCGTTTAGGCTGGCCTAGGAGATAATCACAAAGAGAAACGTGACGTCTGTCATCGTAGATACGTTAACCTAGCATTACAAAAGTATCAGTTCTCATTTATTCCTGTTATGAATGGGCGATGTGTGAAATATTTGGAATACGCAGATTTGTTTAAGGTAGCAGAAAATGTTCCTATCACCTGGAGATAATAATCCCATTATTTCAATTCAAAAACAATTAAATAATTAGAATAAAACCAAATCACTGAATAGATGATATAATAATATCTGCCTGAGAATTCACTTGTGAGCCGGGTCGATTTTTTGTTCTTGTATTTTTCTATTAAAATAATTTAACTTTTAAGATAGCATTGAAAAATGCAAAAAAAACTAATATTATCCTGTAAAACGCTAAATGGATATTAAAGTTTAAAATTCGAGCCCGGCAAGATATAAAGAAAACACTTCAGGACATTTTAACTTCTAAAATCTTCATCGAAAATATTTCTGAGTCCATAACTTTATTCGTTTCGGATCTAATTTGAGTTATTTCAGACAAACAGACAAGGATATTATTTTTTGAACTATTTTCATATTATGGGCATTAGAATGTTTTTGAACAAGCTTTTGGATGGGATAGATGGGATGCTTAATGCTATAAGAGTTATGTAGATAATAATATAATAGAGTTACCAAATGTTTACTATTCTGAGGTGTTTCACTTCAGTCGACATCACATTTTAAAAGTATTTACATATTTATGCTTACCTTAATGCATTCGCCTTTAGAAAATCAACATAAAAAATTTATAAAAACCTACATATGCATGCTTCCATGTCTAAAAAAAGTGTTACCGTGTCTACCTACTACGGAAGTTAAAATAGACTCTTAATGATTTGTAGATATTTCCTAGTTCTCTAAAAACGAATCAAATGTATTAAAATATCAATCAATGGCAAAATTAAGAGAGGTAGGTAATTAGAGAGTACATAGCAAACTATTTCGCTTAAATTGGAGCAACCCAACTGGTGAAATACCTCCACCTTACAGAAGAACGCAGCCAAACAACAATCACTTTTGTGTTGTTGTGTTCCTGTGAGTTAGTAAGGTTTCCAGAGCTCCTGGGGGGAACTACGTTAGTAGCAGAGGTCAGGCCTTCAAGGTGAGGGTAACAAGCCCATTTCCCAGGCAAGCGCGTCACATCCTAGATCGCATCGTCGCTTACCATAAGGCGAGATAGCGGTTAAGGGCTTGCTTATTTAGTATAATAAAAAAAATCAAGGATTTTTTGAATGCACTATGCAGTGGTATTATATACTTCACATAGTTTTAACATTTATATTTGATTTAGTTGTATATTCTTATTTAATTTTAATTAACTGATATTTACAAGATATCGTATTTAAACCAGCAATGATTTTAGAAGCAAATCGTAAATCGTGTGTCTTCAAACTGCAAATTTAAGATCGGTTAAATGGCCTCATAAATGGACGCAGACGTGGGTGTCCATCAGCTATTTGCGTACCGAAACGGATAATTATTTTATGAACATAAATAATAATATCCTTTGTTAACCTATCGTAAATATTGAAACGGATAACGAACGGTCAAAATAACAACTAAAATTATGATGTAAATCCTTTTTAGTTGAAGCACAAAATAACGGGAGAGACAGGTTCAGATAAATTGCAACTACTTTTATACAACTATATATATACCTTTTGACAACATAGTAACTTTAATGCATGATCTTAAAATTATTTTATTTAGGTCTAAAAACAACCACCTACAAGATAGACTTCAAAGTCGCATTAAGTATTCTGTGAAAAGTAACATATCAATAAACAGATCCAAATAAATACAGAGAAAGAAATGGTAATAGAGAATATAGCTCCATATAAAATTTATAGATGGCGCCACTTGGCTGCAAAATCTTAAGATTCATGAAAAAAAAAATATCACAGGATTCCACTTAGACAGAGCCCTCTAATTAGAGAAATCGTTAGATCCGGAAATTATTCATAAGCTCCTCTGTCCATTGAAAATTAGATAAACTATTTATAGATATAGACTAAAAAAGATAAGATTGCAAAAAAAAGCAAGTGAAACACAGAAACTGACGTGGTATGAAAAACGTCTAACGTAGAATAGTGGATATTGATTATCACAGAGAAGACACAGTATGTTATGTGTGTGTGTCGCGGGGAGTACTTGGTTGCGGGCAACGCAAGACCGGACACTGTAGAGATACTTGGAGGAGCCGTTTGTTCAGCAGTGGAAATTGGCTGCGACCTATGAGTTTGTGTGTGAACCTCCAGTACGTGTCAGGTAAAAAAACAGTCCTGCAAATACTGAATTAACAAATTAACAATCCTGAATTAACCGGCTGTTAAATTACAACTCTTCAAAAATACGTATCACGAGCACATTTACTTAATAGGTCCCACAACTTTATTTCATCACTGCCAAATCGGAATGCAATAAAGAATTTCCCAATTCATAAGTATATTACCCACAGAAACATTTTTGCCTTTTTGTATTAGACAATTAATTAGGCAGATGAATAAGATAATAGTCACAGATGAAACTTGGGTGACGTCACACACAGAGGCGTAACAATAGGCGTGCCAATTCTTCAATGAGCGGCGCGGGCGCACGACATGACTGCCGACAAGATGGCGGACGGTGAAAGTGGACGGTGGCCGATGGTAAACCGTTGCCTCGGTAAATCTTTACACAACCTGTTGTAATAGTCGTCTTAAAAGCGGTATTTTGTTGGATTAAAAATATTCTTTCATAAGATTAAATACAGAATCATACACTGAACTGCGAAAAATTAGAAACGAGCACATCATTTCTAGGTATAACTTAACGTTAAGTTGTTGCTAAGTGTTCCACTTTAATTTGCGAACTTGTTTTTCACTGTAGATAATTTGACTTACCATTTGACAACAAAAGAGCTAAAAAGAAATAAAAATAATTACTGCATTAAAAAAGTCATATAGTATTTAAGTGGCTGATTTTAACACTAAAACAAGTAAATATCAACGAATGTTTTGTAATTTGGAATGAATTAATGTTTCATTAGACCTTCAAAGACGTAACAAAATATTTAGGTTAGCTACTCATATCAGAAGGCTTTACAATAAAAGGTGACTTGTCATCTGAACTTATTACAGGGACCCTTGGAATTGTATTTATTTATATAAGGAACACAAACAGCGTTTTGTACAACAGTTATCTTAGAAAATAACATGCAAAAAGTTTATATCTAGTACATACACAAATGACATGTGTCCACAACATCTGCCATTCTATTATTTTGTCATACTTAACTACCTATACCCAATTATACGAAATAACTGGATATAATTAAACGTCAATAATATATATCTACCTATTTATTACAATACACACATCATCATCGTTACTCTAGTTTACATTTGCTTACAAAATACTAACATTGTGCTTGTTTTCTACAGAATATATCTAAATTGCCAAAATTAGCTTTGTTTAAATAGTTATATGTATTGTTTGCACATTCCTATTAATGGCGAACCGAGATTTGTACGACATCTGGGCATAACAAATATATTAGTAATAGGTCGTCATAGTGGTGGTGGTCATGTGGTCGAATTAAAACTTTTAATTTTATTCTTTCCAACAATACGGAATCACTAATTTTTCCACTCATTATTTCGTATAGAAAATGTAAATGGACTATGTTACGTCTTTTGGTAAGTGTGTCTAATTTATATTGCCTTAAACATTCTATATAAGGAGATCTCTTCCTTAACCCATAATTCCAGGACAAGTGTCGCGTAAGAGTTGTTGAATAGATGCTATACGCTATGAATGATTAGAGAGGAGAGGATTCCAAATGAAACTTAAAAATTCTAAAATACTTTTTACAAGGCTTTTATAGAAAAGAAGACTGGTTGTTACTTTCTTAAATTGTTTGGTATTTATTTCAATAAATTCTACCATTATTGCAGCTTTGGTAGTTAAATATTATCAATATGAGAAACAAGATTTAACTTCCTGTCTAGTACTATACCCAAATTACGATTAGTTAAAACTTTCTTTATTTTTTTATCATCGATAGCGTAAGCAGAATCAAAGTACGCTTTTTTACGGGTAAATTTAATATGGAAACATTTAGATGGGTTAAGGTACATGTTGTTCGGACACCACAGTGATACAGCATTGTGATCATCTTGTAAACGATTGTTATCTACGATATCGTTATTCTCTCTAAATAGTTTAAAATCATCAGCATAAAGAGAACAATAGCTATAACGTACATACTTAACCATATCGTAATATAATAAATAATATAATAAATAGCTTAGGGCCTAAGAACGATCCCTGAGGTATACGTTTAAGAGAGTAATAAGTATCGAACGTAAATCCATTTACTTTTACGTTTTGTGATGTGCGTGTAACGTACGATCCAAACCATTTATACAATGAACCCTTTATACCATACGATAACAATTTCTGTAGAAGAATAAGATGGTAGACTTTATCGAAGGCACTTGAGAAGTCGGTATATATTACATCTTCCTGAGATTCCTTATCAACTCGGTCACTAATATGATCCAAAAAGAGTCTAGATTAGTAGAAACAGACCGTCCTTTAACAAAACCATATTGTACTATAATGTGTTGGTCTATGTGACTACATAAAACAACGCTAACTAAACATTAAAAGATCTTTGCGAAACAAGATAATATGGAAATTGGCCTATAACTCATAATATTGGCCTTATCGCCTTTTTTATAAACAGGGACTATCTTCGGTTTTTTTCCATTCATCAGTAAAAGTTCCATTTCTTACGGATAAGTTATAGAGAATAGTTAGTGATACAAATAGTTCACTGGCACAGGTTGTAACAAAAATAGTAGGGATTCCATCAGGCCCAGGAGCTTGCGAGGAATCAAGGCGTTTTAAGACATCCAGTACTTATTTTTCCTCAAAGTTTATGTTACTAAGTGGAAACAGTATCGGAGTAGTATCCAAGTGATTTTCTATATCCACGCTAGCTTGTTCGGCATTGCCAAAAACTGACGAAAAATAACTCACAAATGAATTTTAAACAATATTAATCGATTCGTTCCGGATGCACGTCTAGCGTGCCATCACTTTCTTTTGCATGTGCCGTTAGCCAGGGGAGCAGTGTCATTTTTAAATCGATGATAACTTCTTCAAATTAAGTTTTAGGGAAATCTACCCACAATAAAACTATCTTCATTTTTTTTCGTAAATCGAGCTCGTAGCCTTCGTTTCTGGTAATTGTATGTAGCAACGAATCGGCTAACGAATAGATATCAACGGTCTTTATCTCGAGTGGGAATTATACAAATCGGCGACCCTGATCTGAAATTGAGGACGTTTCACATGTGCACGGCAGCGTGTCCGGAAGTAGAGCGCGCCAACACGCAGCGCATTCGCATACTGCGACCTATTGCATTATACTGGAAAGCAATGTGCTTCCTCATGTTCTGTTATCTCATGTTATATACTTTTTGCTTTAATCACGTAATACTCGTAAAGAAACCGCTATGTTAGCGACTGTTTGGTGCAACGGCAGCGACCTGCCTTTCGCATCCATGGTCCTGGGTTTGAATCCCGGAAGTTGCAGATGTTTATATGTTGAATACGAGTTTTTGTAGCTGAGCCATGGGTGTTTATATATATATTTCTATTAATATTACTTATTATTGTATGATATATGTATGTACATATATCACAAATGCTCGTATTCAACACACACACACATCTGCCGCTTCCAGAAAAGACATCTATCCGTTACCCTAGTATCCATAACACAAGCCTTACAGTGCTTATTTTAGGCTAGGCTAGTTGGTGTGATTGTAAGGAATAGAATTATATTCATAAATAAACGCTTAATTGCTTATACTGGCTTCATTAGAATGAAAGAAACTGAAATAACATATATCTCGGACACGGAAGCTTGCATTATCGACTTAGTCGAAGCTGCAAAAATAGTAGCATTTATTAAAAGAAATACCAAACAATTTAAGAAAATAACAACTAGTCTCCTCTTGTATAAAAGCCTTCTACGACGTATTTTAGAATTTTTAAGTGTCATTTGGAATCCTCTCTACTCTAAACATTCATAGCGTATAGCATCTATTTAACAACTCTTACGCGACACTTGTCCTGGAATTATGGGTTAAGGAAGAGATATAAATAAATAAATATAAAAAATATAAATCCTTATATAGAATGTTTAAGGCAATATAAATTAGACACATTTACCAAAAGACGTAAAATAGCCGATTTACATTTTCTATACGAAATAATAAGTGGAAAAATTTGTGATTCCGAATTGTTGGAAAGAATAAAATTAAAAGTTTTAATTGGACCTCCGCCACTACGACGACCTATTACTAATATATTTGTTTTGCCCAGACGTCGTAAAAATCTTTATATATAATCAAGCGTAATACAAGGTTATATATTACAGAGTTACATATTCGGACACATGAATTCGCAACATAATATCAACGCTTCATGTCTTCTACTCCATTCGAAAATTTCATTAATTTTCTCATCACGAGTCCGAGAGCAAAATAATTTCCGATACACCATAATTGGTGTTAGTCTTGCACGAAACATGAGCCTGTATCAAAGAACTGTAACGCAATTTGCGATGATAGAGTTATTGGTGGCGTACGTCCCACCGAGACGCGAGACGCTTTATTACGCCGTTTGGATCTTGAGAAATTATGTCGAGGCCCTCTCACACAATGTTAAGTGCAATATGTATATACGTTTACCCTAATGCGTTTAATAAAAAAAGGTGTACAAATACTTTGACCTTAAATTTTAGTAATCATAATCACCCAACAAGATTTAATAAATATACGATATAAGCTGGCCTGGCCACGCGTTGCTGTGTTATACATGAAACCTATCCCATGTCCAAAGTCGGAGCAAATCCAGCCAAAAAAAAAATTAAAATCGTTTTAATAGTTCCGGAGTTCATCGCGGCCGAACACAGTGACATGGAATTTTTTAATATATAGATTTTAAGATGTACAAATCTTAAATTGAAATATTGAATACTATTTCTATTCAGTGTTAAAAATGTCACCATTGTGTGTACAAAAATTAGCATCATTGTGCTTCATAGTACTGACTAATGTTGACCAACTGAAATCCTATCGTAATTTTAATAAGAGTAAACTCAGTATTAAGGTTATCAAAATCGACATGGATAAAATTATCTCTGGTCAATCTATCTAATGTTTCTATTCTATCTATATAATCTAATCTTATCACCATCCGGCGAGATGATGTTTTATTGAAAGCGCAACAATTTCATACCGAAGACATTTAATTCCTAAGCCTTGAACCAGAGGATCGACAATCGTAATCTGTAAAAATATGCAGATAACCCTTCGACCTAGCAAGCTCAACGCATAGGACGATAAGTGCGCGGGCATCGAGACAAAGTCGAGGTCATTAACCTCGCTATCAGCTGACGACATCGGCCCAACTGCGGGAAATTATCTTTCACGCAGTATTTCGGTCGTTCACTACCTACAACGGCCTAGTGGTAAGAATTAATAAGTTGATAAAAGATCCCAATTCAAAGTCATAACAAGATAATAAATTACCTCCTACAATTTTCTCAAGGAACATAAAATTCCTCATTGAAATTTCAAGCATTATTTACAGCATAGCACTGTTATGAACGGAAATGCAATGTGAATCACGGGATTTTATTTTAATCGCAGAATTCTGGGTATTTGACCTCTTTGTTTTGAGTACAGGAAGACTGTAATCAAAAGGAAAACTTCGACGAAATGTCTTTAAAATAGGTCCACTCATACTGCAGGCAATATTACTATACAAAATTGGTATAGAAATTACTTGAAATTAATACAAAGACTTTTACGCACGTTTGCTGGTTTACTATCGGACTCAGAGCGGAATTTGTTCTCGTTTTCATCGCTTTAGTGTACTGCTTTCTTTAATATTCAAAGCAACAATATGCAAGCTGACTACTAATGATAATATAAGTCTGGCGATAACGAAGGCCGAATTAAATGCCACCAAATAGCAAGAGCTGTTATAAGAAACACTAAAAAGGGTGCCGAGTTCAGTGAACTTAAGTCGAATAATTGGCAGCGATAAAAAAACAAAGCTGGTGCGTAGGTAGTAACAGAAAACTAATATTCATATTATAAGTACGTTGTTTTAACAACCGATATTTAGTCAAAACTATAACATAATTCATAGAGTGCAATCAGCTACTTCAGTGGTTTACGTGCATTATCTGAATAATGCACCGAGCATATCCGCATCGTAACATTGAAAATTCCATCTCATATCAGTGTTTCTCAATAACAGACTATGAACAAGCAACTTTTGCCAACTACCTTTGGAGTCTGACAGAATGGATCCAAGAATGAGGCGACTTTGGCGTATGACGGCAACAGATACTTCGTTCACCGCCTTCAAAACCTTTTATTTCGTGAATGCAATGAGGTGGATTTATAGCGCCTCCGAGGTTTAGGACAGCGAAATCCTTACATTGATCTCAAGCCAAGAATAGCGAGTTACCCCAGACTACGGTCCGTAGTGGGTTTTTAAAGAAACGGCATCTTCTTTTTTGAAGAAGTGTCCAATCAGACGCAGAAATCTGATGTAAATAAGAATTAAAATCGTAGGTATTGATTGGTTTGTTGCTCTAACTTCAAACCCAAACTTCGTGCCTTCAGACCATATATTTCTAGAAAGCAAAGCCTACATTAATAGAACGGTTCAGATTGTAACAGAAAACAGAGAGAGTGCCATATACTTATTGATACCTCACCACAGCCACAAAATCCACTGGTCTGCAAGTGTGTGGTGATTACCTTTAATAACCCCATAAGTATGGCGGGTTGATGCTATTCTGTTTTGCCCGACACCACATCAAACGGTATCCATGTGATAAAATGTTCATCTTAGACTTGATAGATTGTTAGAAAACGTAACATGGGAAATGTTACGTCTTATCCCATATTTCGACTTTAATGTTCCGCATTCATTGTTACATTTCGTTCGTACATTTTTTTTACATTCTATATATGTGTATAAGTGAAATAAAAGGAATTATAGTACATAGTATTATTAGTATGAGAGCCCAGGTCTTGGTTAAATAGCGGCCATTTTATAACCGTAAGAGAAAAACAAAATTTGAGGGGCAATTTGTCGATAAAAAATGCCATATTTCACACCATTAAAGGCTCCGACACTGGTGACGGGACACATTGTATAGTATCTGGTCGTTCATATGAAGCCAAAGCAATTTGAAGAATAGGGTTACTCTGCCAATGTTAGAATCGGCGTTAACTACAGTGGTAGCCTCGTTTAAGAGCCAAGTAAAGGCATGCCACGGATCTAAACATTTGACGTTGTAAATTTGCAATGAAGTCAGGTAAGCGCGCGCGGTTACTGCGATGCGACCCAATTCGTTGACGGCTCGCCCCGCGCCTCCGCAGCTCGCGACGCGGACGCTAAATATAGAAACAATGTTGAAAGCCGCAGAGATTCTGTTCGTTTTATTTATTAACAAAAATTGATTTATATGTCATTTAAGGCATTTCAAGAAAAAAATATTTTTATCATCAATATAGGTAGTTCTGTAAACTATCATTATCAGTTCGTCTATTTTACGCAAAACAATGGATACCAAATCGATAAAATCACTAAAATTAGTCTGTAATTCAATGCTGGGTCTACCAAAAATGTAAACAATACGGGAGTGGTGAAATAAGGAAACATCTGGTCACTTGGTGATACGTTCTCGTACAAGGGTTACTATCCGTCGTGTTTTACAAGGTTTTTAGGTTGATACCTACTTTTTAAGAAGCATCCTATTTTTTGTCTTTTTAAAAAAGTGCGCCAATGAAACATATCTTATAGAATCTCCTAGGCACATCGGGTGCAAAATTGAAAAAGATGATGTTTATCGGAATTAAAATCATAAGTTATATTTCCTGCTTTTTCTGCCTTCAGACTAAACTTATTAATTTTTTAGATGGCAACCCTTACTTATAATGATAGGTTTAGCTTGTAGCACAGAACAGATGTATTTTGGACAATTTATACAGAAGTAGGTGCATAGTAGTCAGTAATTTGTTTGTTGGTTCATGGTTCCCGTGTTGATTTTGTTTGTCCGATAATTTATTTATTAATATTATTTGAGGTCATTAAATACGATTTATTGAGGTAAATTGTAATGAATTGAAGTTAAGATCAATCGGTAGTTGTCATATAAAATCGAAAACCTTTTGAAATTTGTGTAACGATGGTTTGTTTTTAATGCTCCCAAATAGCTTTTGTTGAAAGTCAAAAGTTTTCATAACTTTTATAAATCTACCAGTCTGGCTTGATTTAGTCAGGCTACGACTTTTTGTGGCAATTGGAATTGGAATATGTTGAAATATTCTGTTAAGTGACATATTAGTTGAGCACGATTTAAAAAGATGTCTCCGTGAACCTTGGAGCACTTGGCCAGCTGCCACGCCCATGCAGAATGCTGGAGCGCTCCGAATGCACCATCTTAAGTCTAATTGGAACTTTTTATAAGGAAACGAAACGACAAATGATCAATTAACAGCAAATAGTAATATACGTAATAAACGAAACTATTGTTTAAAAATAAAGAAATCAAAGTTTATTAAACGTGAAATTATGGACAAAGGTACATTTAACAAACGAGATGATCGAAAAACAATAAAGTTGCGCATCAGTTCTTCCGCATACGTAATCGCTTTTATCAAGCTGCGGGCAGTGACATTGAAACTCGCTAAACTAGTTGAGATTTCCTTATTTCTACGATGATTTTATATGACACAAGAAATCGTGTCATAAACGAGGTAGTAACTATAAAATTCTCAGTAAAAAAAGGACTCACAACTCTATTTGCGAGCAAGCACTGACCGCGACGTCAGCTAACGGTACCTACTTGCAATTCTCTTGAGTTTTGCTCACACAACCCGACGCCTTTTGCTCTTCGCCACAGAAAAAAATAATGATTAGGAAATAGATCGCATAAGGAGCACTACACCGCAATCCAGGTTATCCAACTAACTCTTATCGTAAGAGTCTCAGCATTTACCTCGCGAGAGGCGGAGAGAAGGCGACGCCAACTCAGGCACGACGACGTAGCGCGATCAGTCCACTGTGACTACACCTTCACCATTTAGTCACTTCACTGGCTTCTGTCTCGTTCTAGACCCGAAGATTAAGTATTTCAAAAAGTTCTTACAGTCTTGTACAGTTTATTCGAATTCACACGAATTTTAAGACGGATAAAATTGCTTTAACAGCGAGCGATACGCCTAGCCACAACGATAGATCGAGGCAGACTGGCGAGAGTGGCGAGACCAAATCGTCTGGCCCAAGCAGAGTGGAGGGGGGGACAAGGCGACGTCTCATTCTCTCCTGCACAACTCTCTCGCAATCATGTTCGTGTAGGGGGCGCGAAAATTTCCGATGGCAGTCGAAGGCTGCCGACGACGGCCCGCTATTCCCGCTATCACCGCTACGTACGCTACGGACGGGACGGTCGGTATCACGGGTATGGGAGATCGGTCCGAGGAAGGCCGACAGCCGGGCCTTTGTGCACGTGCAAGCGATGATGAACTCTGATCTTAAACGGTGGATGGGTATCGATACTGTTTGAAATGTCATGTGTACATGTGTAAACAAATAATGATATAAAACAGTTTTTGTATTATATCAACGAAAACTATTTTTTTTAAAGCACGAATAGCTGGTACCAAAAAGATTTCTGTATAAAATCTGTTGTTACAATCAAAATAACGACAAAGAAGGCATCGCGTATGCACGGAATGGATTTCTCCGCGCACGGAATGAAGTTTACATGCCATTCATCGTTCACATGGAGAAGTGTTACGTGTAGTTTTTTTTTTAGTATTTGTAGTAGTTATTTCCTATGAATTATACAGTTATTAATCGGTCTCCATTTTAGAAATATTTTTACAATGTTAAAGGATGTTTTTCGGTCTCAAATAGAAGATCATGAAGTAAAAGAGTGTCTCTCATTTTCCAAGAAAAAAATACTAAAATATGATAGGATGTATGTGTAATTAATGTGACGCCCGCAATAATTCATACTAGTTGTTTAATTAAGTGGCAATGCTTTTATTACTGAGCTACCCAAAGTCGGTCTCCTAACTCTAATTTTCTTTTTGTTTTTATTTTACTTTTTGCATTCACAATGCTAAATTCTATAACACATAAAATACATGTACACTACATTGTCCATTGTCTGCATTGTCCACAGTACATCGGCGAGGATCAAACACAGTCCACTTGGATTGAGACTGACGTCTGAACCGTAATCTTCAAACTCAGGAAAGAGTTGAAATGTGTATGTGTTGCGTTTTTAATTGTTTCATTAGTTTTTATTTTTATTTATTAAAGAATAACAAAAGATATAATACAGATTCTAGTAGTATAGGTAGTTTTGAATAACGGAACAATTACAAAATGTGGCATGGCGCGTAGATATGGCATGATGTGTGATGTAAAGGCAATAGAAGGGAAACCTGTAAAGTTAAGAAGCTTGCTAACATTATACATGTTTCAACGCTGATAATTTGTAACTTAAAAGAACGTTTCATCGAATAATTTTGTTTTATATATGAAAATCTTTACCATATTATTCATAATATCACAAACGCCTTATAAACTAATTTCAATTAAACGGTATTGTCTTATTCAATTCTAATGAAAATAACAAAACACTGTTAAACTAAAATAAGTTTATTGAACACTAGCGGCCCGTCCCGGCTTCGCACGGGTGGACAAAATTCCTTAAATTTTTTCTAGCATTCAATATAGCCTATGTTACTCAGCGTGAATGTAGCTTTCCAATAGTGAAAGAATTTTTGAAATCGGCTTAATAGTGTTTGAGTTTATTCATTGCAAACATACAAAAATACAAATCATTCCTCTTTATAATATTAGTGTGGTTTTAATTTTTTATGAGTATGGGATAATGTATATTACTATGTTCTAACCTAAACGTTTTAAATTGAACTTAGATACTACAATACTAGTTTGTTTTTATTTGACGCTAAATCTATTGATATTGATAAATATTGAAAACAAAATAACATTATATCGGTAAACATTGGATCGTGGTCCCCGAGCGCTGACGCCTGATTTGGTGAAAGTCCTTCCTTTTTCGCTTGGTTGATGATGGGGAATATTACAATATACAGTGAAACCTGGTTAATTGGGATCTCAAGGGACCAAGGATTTTGTACCATTTAAAGAGGTTCTCATTTATCCAGTTTTCCAATTAGACAGGTTTAAAATGATACTTGTCTCATTTACAGAGGCCCCGCTGATAGAAATCGAAATGTACAGTTATTCCTGCGAAAGAAAATCAAATGTTTGCAAATAAACGTGTCAAAACCTTTCCCAACCTGATAAAATCTCTCACTTATACCGGACATTAAGCAACAGAGTCCCAATTATAGAGGTAAACATCGATAAACCCTGGAAATCAAATCTCCTATAACCAGGTTCTAAAGTCCCATTAACAGAGGTAATTTGATGAAAAAGTGCCGGGACCTCATTGGAATTCTCAATAATAGACGTTTCTCACTTATCCAGGTCCCACTTAACGAGGATTCGCTGTAATTATATTTACACATCAACATGTAAAGTTTGTTTAAAACTTTTATCGTATACGCGTTTATTCTATTTTTTTTATATTTAATCCTGACGTATCGACTGCTGATATACGTTTATATATAAGTTTGCTTATATACTTCAGAGACTTGAACAAGTAATGCCTGCAAAATAATAACCTGTGCGGTTCCACCACACTATCACATTACAAAGTAAGATGGTATAATAACAACGTATAAAATATTCGTGCTCTCGAAGAATCGTACTTTCTTCGCCATCTTTGTAGCTGATTCGCACAACTTTCCGGTGCAATTGTTCGGGAACGTGGGAACATCTTGTTTTGTTCCGCGTTGCCTTATTAACAAGTTCGAAATCAACAACGATAAATTGACAGTTTTTTATGAAGCTTACGTTTGCAAAGATTTTCTAATTACTTCTAAACCATTATGTTACGATAATAAGACCTAGGTATGTCAGTGCATACGTGAGAATAAGAGCCGCTTAAAAATTACCTGATATAATAAAGTATTATATCTGATTCTATTTACAGAAAAACTTAAACAATGTATTTTCAAATAAATTAAAACAGTAAACATAAAACCTCATAACGATGGATGCATTTTTTTAATAGTAACTCATATAGGAGTAATTTATTTGGCATCTCATAGACATAATACAATAAGAATATTATACAGATACAAAAAAACACACGTAAAGAATGCCTAACTATTAAAAAAGCTAAATAATTAATATTACTTATGCATTTCTGCTAGAAATATTTTTTTTAGAGAATGCCAACAAGATTGCACTCATTGAGTTTTTTTGAACAGTTACGAATGTTGAATTTATCACGATTTCACTATTTTTATTCATGTATCAGTTGAAAAAGGCCTTGGACAGTATATAAGTAATTTCATAGTATGTTTGTTTAAGTATCTATAATAAGTAAAGTACTTTTTCATTTTAGAGTTCGCGCGTTGATGTCTTTTCTAAGATTATTTGAAAATATACGATTGCGCGCAATTATGCTGATTAAATTGAAATTATAACCTTTTTATAGGAAAATGTCTCGTACTGCCTTATTATTAGGAAATGTGTTGTAAAGAAATCTCAGTCTCAAAATGATAACATGATTACTAAGGGATCAACTTTATGTAGTAAATTAAATATACTACAATGTACTAGACTATACTTAAATGAAAGAAAATCACTAACTAGGCAAAAACGTGTATTGTAATTTAACACCTAAATTCTTTAAGTAAATTATGTAAACTTGGAATGACTTCGAATGACTAATTATTAAACATATAATTAAGTAAAAATATTGCAAAAAAAAAATTACTGGTTATAGAAAATAAGCAAGATATGTGCTCCAATGAAGTAGAAAAGAAAAGTGCAAATTACACATTGTTTTGATTTACTATGTAATTTTATTTGCTATATTGTCTTTGTTTTTGTATCATATAGGTTCATGTAGAATTTCAAATTGTGCTTTTGCCGAGATAGCATTCTATCTACATCTCTCATCATCATCAATAGCTTCAACAGCATCAACAGAAATGGTCCCACTGCAGGAGCCCAAGATCTCCCTATTGTTGGCAACACCATAAGGAGAAGGGCCATAACCCACTGCGTATTGGTGGGAGGCAATTACGTGCCTTCCGAAGCATCAAGAATCTTGAAATTTTTGTACACCTAACCCGTTACCCACCCTCTCGCATGTTACTTAACCTACGAAATAATTCGCTAACGCGCAAAACGCTGCGTCATTCGGACTCCCTAAACCGAAAATATAAACTTTTCTCAGAGTGATGTAATTTGTTCCAATAAGAAGGGCGTAACAGTTCAAAAATGGAAGTGCCAAAAATGTTTTTTTTTTGTTGTAACTTTGTTGTAGAGACCTTTATGGATACTTTTGTGCAAAAGTCAAATATTTTACTCAATCTAATTCCAAATTTAGAAATGTAAATTATGAAAAGAAATGTAATATATTATACATAAATACAATAAAATATATAACACCGATAATACTAACCGCAGTGATAAAATAAGGTCGGATAAACTGATCCTACCTGGTTGCTATTGAAGATGAAAAGAAAGGCTTCAAAAATATATAATACTAATGGCCCATCCCGGCTTCGCACGGGTGGACAAAATTCTTTAATTTTTTTCTAGCATTCAATATAGCCTATGACACTCAGCAATAATGTGCCTTTCTATTGGTGAAAGAATTTTTAAAATCGATTCAGTAGATCCCGAGATTACCCCTTACAATTTAACAAATATACAAACACACAAACTTTACTTCTTTATAATATTAGTATAGATTTATAATAAATAAATATCGAAAATCTGATATTTATTATAGTATCAATTATTGATATATACAGGTCCATTTATTTAGCAATTATCGTGGCTAAGGTGGTTGATGGTGTGCTAGACCCTCAATTGAGTAAATATACATGAATTTCAGTTTGGCTTTAGGCCCGCTCTTTCTACAGAAAACGCTATTCTGACAATCAATCATTCTATCGGGCACCACACAAATAAAAAGACGCCTGTTTTTTAGACTTGTCCAGGGCGTTCGATCTGTGGATGAAATTGAGACTGGCTGACTTACCGGTGAAGTATATTTCTATTTTTTAATACTGGTACCTACCTATTTAATATTGTAAGATGGGCCAATGCACTGTGGGACATCCATAGGTCATAAATCCTTTAAACCTGCTTTCTAGTTTTACATTTTATTCCTTGTCGTTACATTGGATAGTTGCGGTACCTTCTGAAACTATAAATAGGTCAGTAATTAGAGTGCGCCTTGAGGATGGATCCTCGAGCGCGGATTCTAGGGAGGCTTGATAGCCCTTCCAGTTAGTGAAATACTTCATAGTTGAAGTCGGAGGTTCGAGGCCGCCCAGAACGAGCGATACGGGTCGGTGGTCAGACCCTAAGTCGTCTAGCGACTCTATCGCGTCGAGCTTAAGTGAAACTCTCTTAAGCAGGGCAAAGTCAAGAACATCCGGAAGATGGGTGACTATACGTGGGTAGTGGGTAGGAGAAAGGGGGCAGATGACGTCTAGCTCTAGGTCTAGTGTCATTTGCAGAAGTTTGGAACCGTTTGGGTTCCGTTCCCTACATGTCCAGTCGGTATGTTTGGAGTTGAAGTCTCCAAACAGGATGACCGACTGGCCTAACGAGAGTAGCGACTCAAGGTCGCTGCGGAGGATTTCGGAGCCAGAGGGAAGGTAAACTGATGCAATGATCACAGACGGGTGTCCGGTCATTGCCAGTTTACATACCGTGGCCTCCATGTTGATTAAGGGTGGAGTGGGTAGTGGGCAGCAGTGAAAATCTTTCCTATAATAAATGGCAGTACCGCCTCCCTGTTGGAGGGGTCTGTCATTCCTAATGAATTTGAATTTGGGTATGTTTGTTCCCCTCAGGACGTGGGGTTTAAGCCACGTCTCTTGGACGAGAATCAAATCTACCGGATTATTTTGGACGAGGAGCTTGAGCTCCGGAAGGTGAGGTCTAAGGCTTCCTGCATTAAACGAAAGGAGAGATAACCCTTTAGGTTTGATACGACCGGCTATGCGCATAATAGTGTTGTTCGGAATTGAATTTAAACTATTAGCAGCCATGGACGCTGTTCGAGAAAGAGGCAACGCGGCAGATTGGTAAACTAAGTTTAGGTCTAGCGCGCGGGAATGGATATGAATATGAATAAGAATGAAATCGAACTAACAAGAGTCGTAAGAGCTGTCGGAGTACCTAACCGGAATGCGAACGCGGATGTGTGAATGCCCGCATTATTAATAGTTAAAAATATTATTAAAATATTCATAACCACTAACATCCGAATATTCACAACGAACTAAGGAGATTGGAATGCTCGCAAAGCGCGATGAGCTTTGCTTGAGGAGAGTTCGAAACACGGAGCTTGCCGGCAAGCACCGTGATTTCGTGGATATTGATTCCCTCAATGGCCGATCGTACGGTCAGGAGGTCATCAGCTAGACTGGGAGCGCGAGCGTTCCTAGCCTTTGGTTGGCTAGGAGGCGCGGGGGCCCTCGGGGGCCCCCATGCGGGTGCCTGGTTTGGGGCCCTGACGGGGCTCCAGCTAAGCGTTGGGTCGGTGCGGGTCCTGAAGGGCCCCGCCGCCGGTGCGGTTTTCCTCTCCGGAAGGGAGGGGAAATTTTCTAAGGTTCGCGCCGGTGGGTTTTTAGCCGCGCGGCTCGGTTGGGTTTTTATTAGGGATGGGCCCCGTTTGCCCTTAGTAGGACGCGGAGCGCGCGGACAGCCTCTATAATTGGCGGTGTGCCCCACCTGGTTGCACAGAACGCAGGCTGGGGGGGACGGAGTGTCCGGAGTGCGCGAGCACTCTTTGGTCGCGTGAGGCTCTAAGCATTTCACGCACCTCGCGGGGCAGTGGCAGTTAGCTGCCGTGTGCCCGTACAGTTGGCACCGGTGGCACTGTACTGGCCAGTCGCGACGGCGTGGCTTTTCGGCCTTAATGTTCGAGAGCCCACAGATGGTATTGTGCATTCAAAGTGAGCGCATCGCCAATCGTAAATACTGTTATCAGTGAGTCATTAAAAAGCGTGACGTCATTTGTTGTCATTGCGGGACCTGTGAGTGCTGTGTGTGTTTTTTCTGAAATGGATATCCAAGAACAGGGTATGTAATAATTAATATTTTTATTTTAATTGTATCTTAGTATATATTTTCTTTAGTATGTCATTGCTACCAGTGCCGGTTCTAGCATTACCAACGCCCCGGGCGAGATTTCTTCGGTACCCCCTAACTGGAATTCAAACCTATTCTATAAAAAAAAAACAAGGGAAATAATGAAATTACCGTTATTTGAAAAGAAATACCCATTTATTACAATAAGAAATGTTAACTTGGGATTATGCACTAAAAAAAAGCTCAGTGATACGCGTTGGGAAGTAAGATTAAGCATTGTTAAAGCAAACCGTTATCAAATTAGTGCCATCCATGACGCCTTAATTACTGTTATTGATACAGAAAACTGACGTTCAAGTTTCTCATGCGCCTACTACTCTAGCCGAACAGTTAAGAGATTTCAGCTTTATAGCGCCCCTATATGTCCGGCGCCCTGGGCGGTCGCCCACTGCGCCCTACCCCAACGCCGCTACTGATTGCTACGAGGCGACTTTTCTTGGAGTATTATATTTTAATATTCAAAGTTTGAATAAACTTTTAAATATGTTCCCACTCGCTCCGACTATGGAGGTATATTGCACCATAATCTTTAGACTTTCTTATCTTAGGAAAATTAAAACTTGGCTGCCCTTATCTGCCCTTTTGGCGATGACAAGGGTGCTACGGTTGCCAGATTATCTCGTAGCATTTGCTACGAAATTAGTTTATTTAGTCTTAGTGCTTTGTGTAGGTTTTGTGACTGAATTTTAACCGTTTTTTTTTGTTTTAGGTAATTTATATATATGCTCGTTTTCAAGAATGCATATTCTTGAAATATGGCTAACTGTCAATACCGATAATGACTCGGAAAAGTGTCGTCAAGTCCTACAAAGTTTGTTGACTACTCTGAACGATGCTGAGAACATTGATATTCATTATTTAGAGAAAATTGTTAATAATTTATGTAAAGCTATTGATCGATTCTGGAAAAAATGTAATAGGGATAAAACCAAGCTTTTATATAAGAATTCCGATTGGTTTAATATTATTGAAAAAATTCAACTTGTGAAAAACAATAAGCAATGTACTCCGTCTGAAACGTCGCCGTGTCATTCACGTGGTCGTCCTCGAAAACCTTTTACGCAATGTAGTAAAAGGACTAAACGTCGGAGAGTAGCTGATTTGTCACAGTCTGATGATTCTACTGTGAGTGCATTGCTTGATGTTTCAGACTGTTCATTCGATTCGTGTATATCTAGAGTTAGCACTTATGATGTCTTGTCACTTGTGACTGATGCTCAGTTGACAAAACATCAGTATTTATTAATTAAAAACTTTGTTAATAGTAAGATTTCTCCTAATGTATTACCATGTTACCAACAAATTACTAAAGCGAAACAGAGATGTTACCCTTCTAATATAACTGTTTCCGAGTCTTCAGCTGAAGTTGAATTACAAAGACTTTTTGATCACACAGCTTCTCTAATCCTTGAATCTCAAAAAGAGGTCTTAGATCAGATTCCTGATGATTGTTTGTCTAATATCTCTTTACTTGGGAAATGGGGATTCGATGGCAGCACTGGACATAGTGAATACAAACAATTTTTTTCAGATTCAACTTTAGAAGATAGGAGTTTGTTTGTAACATCTTATGTACCCCTTCAAATTATTGTAAAATTAGCTGAAGATAATTGTAAAATTTTATGGAAAAATCCTCGACCCTCTTCCACTAGGTACTGCCGTCCTATTCGATTTCAATTTTTGAAAGAAAGCACAGCAGTGTCTTTGCAAGAGGAAGCTTATTTTAAGGATAAAATTGAAAGTTTGCAACCTACTTTTATTCAGATCGACAATCGTGAATTGGTCGTTTCTCATAAGTTGCAGCTTTCAATGGTAGATGGTAAAATTTGTAGTGCTTTAAGTGAAACATCTACAAGTAGATGTTATATATGTAATGCTACCCCTAAAGAGATGAATAAAATAGACGAATGTTTACAAAAACCTGTAATAGAGAGTAGATACCAATTTGGATTATCACCACTACATTCTTGGATACGTTTCTTCGAATATTTTATTCATCTTTCATATAGATTAGACATAAAAAAATGGCAAGTTAGGCTAGGTAGTGATAAACAATTGTTATCAAATAAAAAACAATATGTACAGTCCCAGTTTAGGGAACGATTAGGTTTAATAGTTGACAAGCCGCGTAGTGGTGGATGCGGGACGTCTAACGACGGAAACACGGCCAGGAAGTTTTTTTTGGAATCAGCTGTATCTGCTGAAATTACAGGTTTGAATAAGGATCTCATAGATCGTTGTTGTGTAATATTACAAACGTTATCTTCTGGATATAAAATTAATGAATGCAAGTTTAAAGACTATGCATTACAAACAGCATACAGCCTGGTCGAGGAATATCCGTGGTATAGTCTTCCTGCTTCTGTCCACAAGGTGCTCGTACATGGATCAGATATTATAAGTTATGCATTGTTATCTATAGGAGAACTTTCCGAAGAAGCTGCTGAAGCGACAAATAAGTATATCAAAATTTATAGACGAAGTCACACTCGAAAAATGTCACGTGAAGTTACCAATCAAGATTTAATACAACGACTATTATTACATTCAGATCCCTATATTACAAGTCTTCGGAAACTTCCCCCTAAAAAGAAAAATACTCTGTCACAAAGTGTAATAGAATTGTTACATGTTTAATATTGTTAGAATAAGAATAATTTATTTGTATTTTGTTAGTTGTTTTGTTTTTTTTGTATTTAATTAATTTTAATTTATCAATGTTTTGACTCTTATTTTATTTAAAATATATGTTTTACATTCCAATTTTTAAGTGTTTGTTCATGATAAATTTAGGTAAAAGTATGTAATTGTTTATATTTGTTTTTTACTGAAGTAAACGTTTTTTATTCCGTAAATACATGTACTTCTTTCATTTTAATGTTCCTAAAACACTTTTACAACTATAAGTCACTAAAATAATACAATGTATTGATAGTAACAGGACTTTAACTATTTATGACCGCCCTTGTATGGAGCGTGTCCCTCCGTGCAATGTAGGATGATCTAACTTCTCCAAAGTTATTGAAATTATACGTAAACGGGCTGATCGAGAGGCTTAGTAGCAAGCGAATCGGTTGTCACGTTGGGAGTGTATGCGTTTATCAGCTACGCGGACGATAATGTGTTGCTGGTTCCCTCGATCAGTGCACTCAGAAGGCTTTTGAACATATGCGAGTCTTACACAACTGAGCATGGGTTGCTTTACAATACTACCAGAAGTGTGTTCATGGTTTTCAAAGCGAGAACTAAATATCCTGATATTGTGCCGCCTATAGGTTTGTACGGAGCAACACTTAGTAAGGTGACTCAATTTAAACATCTGACGGATGATGCTGATATTGAGAGAGAACGGAGGTCACAGGTTTGCTCGATGTTCTGACGCTGTCAAAATAACACTTTAAAGACTTATTGCACATCACTTTATTTAAGCAGCTTTTGGGCCAATTTTACGTAAAAATTGTACCGTAGACTTCGCGTTCAATATAATAACAGAAGTAATAACGCTTTCGGGCACTGCTGCGGTTGCCGTGACATTGTAGTGCGTCAGGAATGTTTGCGGACGCGCAGGTCGACAGTTTCCTGACCATACAGGTTCTCTCCTGCGACGCGTTCAGGACAGCCGCAGCAGTGTTATGGAGCGTACAGCTAATTGTGGGGACTGTCTGTTAAGTCAGATTTTAATATAATTTCATAACAAAAAAATATAATTCCAATGTATACTTACACCATTGGATCTTTGTTATCTTATAAATAAAAATATTATTATTTTTATATATCATCAATCTGACAATTTCTTTGTAAATTAAAATGCAGTAGCCTAAAAATGTTGATATTTATTAGATAAGTGTCAATTGAAATGGAATTTTAATGAAAAAACATTTATCGTTGTTTTTCTTATTTTTATCAATTTTGATGTATAGTTCGGATAACAGTTCCACCAATCTAATGTTTTCGTAGAAACAAAACGATAGCGTGTTTTAAAATGCCGTCTATCGTCAGCGTATCGCAAAATATGAGTGAAAGAGAGATATTATATGTATTTGTAAAAAAATAATTGAACCAAGAATAAAGATCATGTAACCCTGGTAAAAGTTGAAACTCTGCCCTTATGCTGTCATATAAGGGGGAAATTTACGCCGATAAGTGATTACAGAAGCTATTTAAAAAAATATTTTAAGATTTGCGTAAACCTTTGTTGAAATATAGCATTAATAATTTAAGTTCCCCTAGATAACACTCGATATCCGCGCGGGGACCCTTTTTAGTTCATCCATTAAGAGATCGCACGTCTTTTGTTGTCTATACAGAAGGTTATCTCTAATCTACCTGTCATCTTGAAACATATAAAAGTAAAATGCCTATGGACTACTGTCCATTCCTAAAATTTTTGACATTTCGGGTTAATGTGGATTGACTGAATCTAGGGAACCAAATTCTGCTGCTTGGGACAAACAAATGTCTATGAGAGCTGGGTTATTTTATAAGATTTTTTTTTGCTGTAAACTCTGCAAACAACATAGTAACTCTTACACACTATCTAATATTATTTATTTTAATTAACATGATTGTGGGACCTACTCACAGGGTTGTGAGCTAGAGCAGTAAAAAAACAAAATAAATACAAAAAGATCTGGGCACACGTAGTATTCAATCATGCTTATTCCGGCGTTAAACGCTTTGCCAGCCATTGCTCTTTGAAGTGAAACAATAATTAATGTTGCGCGGGCGAATCCCGTTTGTTGCAATGTTCGTGAAAACATGGAGAAAATGAATTAACCTAGAAATGAGATCTATGTCGCTCCTGTAAAGTCGTGTTGACTATGGGAAGCAATTTATAAAATTCCGACCTAGTCATCCTGTAAACACGGTTACTGGAAAAGAAAAAGAACTGTCAAAATTCTTTACTAATTATGTAAAGTGGTAAAGTTTTGTATGTTTTGCTTTAGGAGGTAACCTTCAAAGAAACCCATACGATTTTAAAAGTTGTTTTACTAATATTTAGAATAGATTATCAGGGGCATAGGCTAATATTATCAGGTTAAAATGAGAGTGCTTTTCATTGTAACCTTTTTCACAACTGTAGTCGACACAACTAAAATTGAAAAAGAGGTAGAGCGATGCGTTTATTACGAACGATGTCTTAAGTTGTAGAACTCAAAAAGTTCATTTAAAAGTCTACAATGTTATATGACTATATATTAAGGCTTACACAAGTTATTAAAATATGACTAAAATTTATATTTGAATTATATGGGAATACAAGTAACAAAATTATGATCATTAGATGTATATGTATAAATGTATTACGAACGTGATTTGATGGTCAAGGCTAGGAGCGAGGCGCGTTCGTTCGTTCGTGTACAAGATAGGCGCACGGCGGGCACAGTGGTGTTGTTGGCATGATTTGATGTCGGCTTTGATAAATATACTATACTTTGTCCAATGTAAAATGATACTTTTGACAGTTGACACCTATATAGAGGGTATGAAGTTGCTATTGCAATGTCAAGCCAAACATAAGGAAACAAACGCAACCATATTACGTAGCAATAAGGAAGTGACATCTGTCAAAAGTATCATCCTACATTGGACAAAGTGAGATTTTTTCATTGTTACTAAAAATACCAAAAACATAAATAATTTATTTTCATTTAAATGTAAAAAAACATTAAGAATATTTTTAATAAAAACTATTACTTATTTGAGGATAATGAAACTGTCAAAAATCAAAAATCTACGCGTACGAAGTCGGGAAGGTAAGCTGTTATAAAATTAATGTGTTGTCCATACCTATCGGTGAAATCATAATCTTATTATAATGCAAAATGGAATTATTACCATGATTTTACTATTGGTGAAGCTTCGTTATTTCTGCGTCACAGAAGAACTGACGCCTGTCGCTAAAAATACGTTAATAACTATGAAAGATTAAAACAACTCTTTACCGATATAAGTATTGCGAAGGAAAATGAGAAGGTATTACAGGCAAAGCATATAACAGTAATTGGTACCTATTTACGTGTCGTGAATGAGATACGCAAAGGCGGTGGATGTTAACTATGTCTCCAGCGTATTGTACCGTTGTCGTTGGTCGAGAGCGTGTGATGCAATGCGTTGTGAAAGCTGATACCGCAAGAATTGGGTTAGGACTGCGCTCGTGCGAAGCAGTGACGTGCACTGGGCCACGCGCCTCTCTAAAGATAATACTTAACTTACCAAGAACACTAACTTAAGAATCTATAGATACTTATTTGAGATTACAATCTGATAATTACAAATAATATAGAAATTAATTTATGTATTTCGCATATTATAATTCAAAAATAACTAAAAACTGATTGATTTTAAAATAACTTATCTACAGTTAATTACTATATGATATTAAGCTAATCCAAATTAATGAAGTTTGAGGTTATATTTGAATAATTGCTTAGAAAGAATAGATAAAATACCAAATAAATCAATTGATTTTGAAATCTGTGTATTAAAATTAAAGTTGAAAACTAAAAGTTCGACATGGATAAATTGATTTTAGAAACTTGACCTATTTATTTAAAACTTGCGATTATTTATTATGAGAATTAACTTCAAACATTGTTTTAAGTTTGTCATTTCTCGGGAAAGCGTGTGAAAATCCCTATTCAGCATTATAATTTTTAGGAAAGTTAACATATAATTTTCAATATAGATAAATAAGTATTACGAAACAAGATCCATTTATTTTGTATTTTATTTTTTATGCAATCTATAAAAACAATTCCTTATACAAACATTTTTCTCTTAATTGTGCTACATTTTCAATCTGTTTTCAGTCTCAATTCTTATTTTCCATTGCTTTTAACCCCTTAATATCTTTGTAAATACAAAAGCTCCTGCTTCTTTTCACTTTTGTGCTGTGAATTATCTCAGTCCTTATATAACTACGAAGATACAATGCAACTTAGACTAAATAATTAGTCTAACTATAACAAGAATCGGATGCGCGTTATTTACTATTACGTATTACATTTGGTATAATTTCATTTCAATGACGTTCATAGTGTACACTACTTCAGAATTGGAGTAGATACGGCATCAATATTTATGCCAAGTAGGTGCCTAACACACTTTCGGTTTGCCTATGATGTATTTCTTATGGCTTAGACCTTGAACACAATGGTAGAATATCTTAGTGGTGTTTTCCAAAGAGCGGGTCTTAAGATGAACATGGACAAGTCGAAAACAAAAACCGTGTCGAATGCCCATGTTATGCCTGCTCAAATTAATATTGGGAATATTACGCTTGAAGTTGTTGACCATTACTTGTACCTATTGGACAAACGATCTAATAAGGTAAATCCAATTTTGAGAAAGAGATCTCTCGTCGATTCCAACTTCGGGAAACTACATAAAACCTTCGCATCTGAATTAACCCAATTTGTCAAGGCGAAAGTCTTGGATCAGTGTGCTGACGTGATGAGATACGGGAGTGAAACGTTAGTCGCTTACTAAGTATAAGTTTCAATAGGAAGCTTGAGGTCAGCCAGCGGGTAATGAAGAAAATAATTTACTCGAGGGATTACTCGGCTGAAGTAGCAGTGGGCAGGACACATTAGACTGATGGCGATGGCTGTTGTAACGTTCTCGAACGGCGGCCGCGAACTAGATAAGGTTGCGAGGGTGGTCAACGACGATCTGGTTAAACCGCTGCATACGGGTAGCGTACAACAAAACGTTATAGAGATCCTTAGGACCCTATGCTAATATGAACGTCATAAGGCTACTATGATGAACCTTCGTACAGCACTACACGATCTCTTCAAATACTAGGTAACTAACTACTAACTACAACATTGAATATAATACTCTGACAAATATCAAGCATTCGATAGAGAATTTAGTTTAACTGCAGTTTGATTACTAGATTCAATAAAAAAATAACTAAATATTATTGCACGCACAATCAAGACTTTATTTTACTTTAGCCACAATAACAATTTTATTAGGTAAATAGGAACTTAAAGTCATCAGGCTATTGTTGTTCCTACTGTAAGAACATAGACTTCGCGGCCGCGGGGATTGGATGGGCACTTTGCCTAAACCATCAATTTGTTTTATGCAATAACCTTTTATGATCGCCAGAATGAAAATAATGCTTTTGTAAAATTAACTTACTAGCTATCCCTTAAAAGCTCAAAAGAGCAAGATGAGTATTATTATTATGACCGGCGTCGGCGGCATGACGACGACAACGTTGACATGGTTTTGACCCGTTGGATTTGGGTCAAGAGGAAATCGATTTATCACCTTCGTTTGTTAGTTTCATTAGTGATGCTGGTAATATATTTAACAAGATCATTGTTTTGTAAACAAACATGTAAGCTCATGTCACCTACTTTTCTGGATTAACGAAAATCTTTTAACACGAAAAATTGACGATGTTTTCCGATATGATCAAACGTTTTAATTATTTAAGAGTTTAATCTGCTTTTGCTACTAAACCTTACATTCTAACAACTAACTATTCTGAATAATTTGCAAACCGACATCTATATTAGCTGTAAAAGCTTTCATGGATCGTATTTAAGGCTTTTTCGAAGTAGCTAATTAAAAGAATTTGCATTACAGTAATACACTGTAACCTGCTCATGAGGTAAATAGGATGTAAGCATAATTTGAAAGTCTGAAGTCTGAAAGGTAAATTTGATGTCACATAACTCTTACTCGATGCGCACATATTAAATTATTTGCTTTCTGAGAATATAAATATACCTAAGTAAGTTTAAAAAGCAAAAGCAAAAGCAAAAGTCCATCGAATCTTCTTTATTAACAATATTAACGTGGTCAGCACCAAAACAAATAGCATTGTTTTGGTCCTGACCACGTTGTTCGATTAATCATACTATGTGATTTTTCAATACGACATCGTGCGTGCGACAGAGGCAATTTTTTTAAAAGATACACTCATTAATAAACGCTATTACAATATTGGTGATTATTTGAAAGACAAGGCCGTGAGAAGTTAATAGCCTTGTTTTTGTAATGACAGTAATTTATAAAATCCGTTAATTCTAATAGTAAACTTTATAAATATATCTTAGTTGTATAAAAAAGTTTTCTTTATGTTTGTAAAGTAATAATTAAAGAAAGACTAACCCAACCTAACCCAACAATTGTAGAGTTTATTGCAGCTGCTTTTTGCTACAAGGTCTTTTGATGTAGGACTAACGAAGCAGTGCTGTGGCTAATGAAGTTTGACACAGGCACTGCAAATGCTTATCCTTATCACTATCACTACATATTATAATACAAAGTCCTCCTCCGTGTCTGTCTGTCTTTCTGTGTGCTCATACACTACAACAAAACAAAACATGTAAGCATAATATGCTATTCATAAAGGATTTCCCCTGGGTTAAAAAAAGCAAGTCCGAAGCCAGAGCGGATCGCTAATTTTGGATAAAGAGCATTTCATCTTTATCTTATCTCTTTTAGCCAAACAGCTTCTAGGATAGCTAAAATTTTCTTATCTTTGAAAGATCTCAGTTCCTCCGGGCTGGTAATATGTCGTCCCATATGGATTAGGGATCGATAATCTCATAGGATGTGTTTTTAACCTTGTGAGGCCTGAAATTTCTCGCAACTTTTTTCCAACCTTCATTGGTATGTTTAGAGAAGTAGTTGTGGGGAACTTTTATTTGTTGGCACAGACTGCAATGATGTAGGGAGAGTGTTGACTAGCAGTTTTAGTGTCTTATGTTTCAGTGAATATTCCATCTGGTTTCTTTAAGAATTCCAGTTAATTAGTCGGAGATTCAGCTAAGACTTTATAATTTCTCGGCCCTTGAGGGAAGTTTGTGGTTTCTCATTGAACCTTCGCAACGAGAGTCTATTTGCGTTCCTTGTTGTTTTAAAGGGGCAGCTCTCCTCGTTGGAGGTTATAATGGCTTTAATAGATTGTACAACAGCGTGTTCAAGTATTTAAAGCGATCGTATAGTGTTAGAATCCTGAAGTCTATCCTATAGTTTTAGTCTGTACTAACTCAAGTCAGTGGCCTTTGCATATATAAATAAATAAATATTTGAATTTCATTCACACCAATAAGCCTAGCCCAAAGTAAGTACTGTAAGGCTTGTGTTATGGATACTAGGGTAACGGATAGACATACATATATTATACATAAATATGTAATATTCCTAGAAATATATAAAAACACCTATGACTTAGATACAAATAAATAAATAAATATTTCTTACATTCACACCAATTAGCCTAGCCCAAATTAAGCACTGTAAGGCTTGTGTTATGGATATCATCAGTTATCCGTTACCCTAGATAAACATACATATATGATACCGATGATGTAATATTCAAAGAAATATATATATATATATATATAAACACCCGTGACTCAGGTACAAATGCTCGTATTCATCATACAAACATCTGCCCCTACCGGGATTCGAACCCAGGACCGTCGGTGCGAAAGGCAGGATCGCTACCGGTGCACCAAACGGTCGTCAATGTGACGGTTTCGCGTGTATTTTTGTTGAGTTTAATGTGAATTGAATTGATCGATGATCATACATAGATGGTTCATCGCTGACATGCTAGTCGATAGATTGTTAGTAGCGAGAGTTACAGAGGTCGGCTTACAACCCTTATTGACTTTCTGAAGGCAATTGATTAGTATAAAGCTTTGTAGTAAAGGCTCTATTAGATATGGCGTCCAGTTTGAGGAGTGCGACTGACTCTGTACTTATCTGGCGAATGTTTTACAAATGCGCAACACGCGTGTACTAAGAGTCTGCGCACGGGTGGCTCTTGTCACCGTGACTATTTCAGCACTTCTCTCTGGGTTTGTAGAGATGTATGGTGGTTCACGAACGTTGCGACGTGACAACTGGTACTTTACATACATAGAGTGACGAAATAGTCACTGTGATGATCACGCATTTGTAATGCAACGCACGTAAGGCTAGTATAACTCTCGCGCACGCACATTCTACTCTCGCTCTGCTCTGTCTACCACTCAGGTTAAATGTTGCTTTTGATGATATCCATCGATAAATACTGCTGGGGTATAAAGGATAAAATGTTTTTAGGCTCCGATCATTATGAACGTATAATGCGATAATAATAATTCCAAATGGATAAATACCTAAATATGGTAAAGCACAGTCATAGCATAGTATAGGTGACCAATAATGTATTTCAAGCTCTTTCGTAATTTGCGAGGCACATTAAGGCGTTGGTGCTGCCGCGTCTACAGTCTTTAACAATCACCATCCGCACTAAACCTGCGTAATGAATTGTTTGGTCAATGCTCCCTACCGTGTTTTCATCGTTAGGAAGCCCAGTGCCTCGTCAGTAAAGACATTAATAAGCTGATATGAATGTGAACAAATGAAACGGCTGGCAATGGGCGCGGGCGGAAGAGACGACGCGTAACAGCGCTTACGTAATTTACGCATATCACGTGAATAACACAAATGCGCCAACCAAGCAAATTGCACTACGGTTTCGGTTAGCAAAGCGGTCAAAGACTATGTAACCTAATATTTTAGTATAAACATTTAAGTGATAGAAAAATCAGTTTGCCTAAGTGTAAGATATAATAATTTCTAGTTAAATTGGCTTTTGATTTACAACCTTATTTTACTTTAAAGATTTATAATAAGATATTATTTTAACAGCAAAAAATCGCTTCAAACTGTTACTTCATTCTATAAAGTTTCTTAAAAGAGCAAGGAATGACATGCAGCTACCCGTAAAATCGCGAAGGAAAAGGGTTTCAAATATGTATGGGTTAAATATGGCCGTGTTTACGTCAGAAAAGACGACGCTTCACCGGCAGTAAGGCATGTAAGGGATATGAATGCATTGAATAATTTGTCTAAATAATCGTATTAATATTATAAATGTTTTTATTTTTAATTCAATCATAATTTTATCGTGTTTTTTGGAAAAATTATTTCTTATAAAATATGAAAATATTTTATCAAAATGTTAATCCTATTAGGAGTAAGTCAAAACAGCTATACACAAACATCTTAAAGGAAAACTCGGTGTAATATCGGTCATCTGTAGCGCTCGTTGAAACTTGTAGTTTTAAAAGCTTATCACTCGCAACTGGGCTCTGCAGCATCTAGTGTTCGTCAAGGCTCCCATTTAGGACCCTTCATGTTTATTGTCTACACAAAAGAGGTCATTCCTAGACTAAAAAAATGCCCTCTTATACGCTAATGACCTCAGAAATTTTGTCGCATAAATTGTTAGAGACTGCACTCAGTTACAGAGAGACATTGATAATATCTGTCAACGTATTTGTGTATTGGTGTTAGCATCAGTAATACTCCGTTATAACATAACATTTACTTTGAAGAGGAATCTTAGTCTCTTTGATATTGATGGGACGCTTGTTGAGCGTAAGGTGATTGTGCGAGACCTAGGAGTAATCTTTGATAGTAAGCTCAGTTTCAGTAAACAATTCGAGACAATAGCTAAGAAGTTTAGTGGGGCTTTCTGGCTTTATAATGCGTGTTACCAAGAAGTTAAGATGCCCTAAGAGTCTGCTGCTGCTCTACTAAACTCTAATTATGAGACAACTCGAGTATGCTTTTTCGCAATACCATAAGTATGTGGATATCCTTGAGTCTATTCAGAGACGTTTTAGGATCCTAACGTTAAGGTATAGCAAAAGAAGAGAACTCACGACGTACTGTGAACGACTATGAATTTAACTTGAAGTCTCCAGAAGGGCGACGCAAAGTGCACGACTGGCCTACTCAAAATATTGCATAAATGACTTCACACCACTCTTTTTTCAGATATTCAGTTGAAAGTTCCTATAAAATCCTCTAGAAAGGAACGCCCTTTCTCGATTCCGTTCTGCGATAGCAATGTTTCATCTCACAGTCCGATATTAAGATTGTGTCGTGATAATAATACTCTACTTAACCAGTTAGACGGTGTGCGACATCTAGACTTCTTCGTTTTTAGAAAACGACTTTACTTAGGAGTGACCATTTTTATATGTGATATTTATTTGCATCGATTTATTATTAATTTATGCTTTGTTTTGTTTTCTATAAAACCTAATCAATATATTCATTTTAATAATTAATTAAGAATTAATTTAATTGTTCTTCCGAATTGTATCCATTTAATGTAATTTTTATTTAAATCAAGTCAACTATTTTTTATTTAATTCTAGTTTTTTTTAAATTATTATTGTAGAATATAAAATAAAACGACTTGCCTGTTTAAACATGCTGTTCGCACATGTTTTTTTTCTTATAATGTGTTTAAATTTTATTGCTGTAAATCTGTTTTGTGTGACAAATAAAATAAATAAAATGTGTTTCTTGTAAATCATTCGCTCTCATAAAACAGAAAGTATAGTTGACCTCGGATCCGTTGATTGGAATTGAATGAGGGGCTTAGATTACGTATAACTTCTTTATTAAACTCTTGTGGCAACCCTAGTGGTTATGAATAGACTACAAATATTATGCGCACGACTTGACGAACGGCCGGATAAAGAGGCCGCTTGCGCAACTGTGAAGCCGCGCAGTGTTCGGGTCAGGATCAAGGCAGCAAACTGCATGGTGCACTGTTCTAAATCCATACTAGTTATAGAGTAAATGTGGACATTTTCTTAACCTTATTGGTCGATTGTACTTGTGGTCTTACGTAGTAACAAAATTATTCAAACGACTCATTGCTTTAGGAGTAATTACGAAAGTAAACGAGAGTTCATGACATTTTATTTGGCCTACAGAATCACAAATATCTTAACTATGCAAACAAAAGCCAGTACTAATTAGCATTCTTTCGATAATATTTAGTAGAAAATAATAAAACGAGGTGAAATATTGTTTTTACCGTTTATTATCATTAATAATGTATACAGGTGGAATGAACACACAACTGAAATACTTAACAAAATAATATCTACCTAACAAAGCAACACATTATATCAGGGTGAAATTTTTGTATAAATTTATTTCTTACTATTATTTTAGTTGATGATTTTATACACATCTTTGATAAATCTTATGTACTAGTTTTGCCCATATAATTAAGAACGATTTTTAGTTTGCAAAAACTTTGATTATAACACAAGATTATTATTTCTCCATTGTGTTACCTTTCAGAACTAATTATTGTTATAAAAAGTATATTATAAAATGTAATAAATATAGATAAAGAAAACTATATTAGGAATACAAATATTAAATACACGTGGATTAATTTTAAATTGAAGAATTAAGACCTAACTATAAAAGAATAATTCATCAGATGAAACTTATAATCAATGAAGTTACATAAAACAATGATAAATCAAACAAAGTAACTGAATTCTCATCTAACATTATACTTATTGGCATGTCCACGCATGTTTCCTTCTATAATCCTAACAGGCTTGACTTCGTTAGCGGAAAAGTATCCCCGGATTTTCACATTTCCACCGCCATGCTTTAATATAGGTTTCAATTTGAGTCGAATGGATTTTTCGAAAGGCGGCGTACGTCATTCATTACTTTCATTAGAACACGCCCTATTTTAGTTTCATAAGAAAAAGAAACCACTTTCCGACTGTCCATTTTTCAAATCGTCTAGCAAAAGCGATACGGGCGGGACTATGATGCTAAGTCAGCATCGGTATCTTCCTTACTATCATTTAAAATAACATCTCTTCCACCAAACGCCTTTGAATAATGAGCGACGAGATCGCTGAGGGGTAATTTTCGCCAAAAAATCTTGTGTCTTGTCAGCATAAAAAATGTCAAAATTTTACATAGTGTTCATAATACCGTCACCAGCCAGTAATTATATACCACCTAGATTCAGGTATTGCATAAAATATTGTGTATAATTTATTTCTAATTTTTTATTGCTCATATGTTAAACGAACGTCCAAATAGTAAGAAAGTTTTTTGCAATATCTCAAAAAATAACAAAAAACATAATATGTAATACAAATGTATATGTGTACATGTAATAACAGAATAACACAGAAAACAAACGTTCTTAATTATAAGGCCCAACTGTATATTATAGGCGAGGAGCCACCAATCCTGAGAGCATTAACCAAGCTAATCTTATTCGCCAAAGTGTTAACTTTTATTTGTTATTAAAAATGTTAGTAATCTTAATCACGGAGCTTTCAGGATTAGTGGCTCCTGGACTATTAGTCTCAGTCCACATAGTTATTCTTATGACTACTGACTGCTTTATTTTGAGAAATAATTCGTATGAATAACCTTTTTTCCCTACAGTTCAGACATTTATTTCTATAAAACTACAGCGAACATCGCTCTCAAATATCCCAATATGACATTAGTAAAGAGCTACCGTTTTAAAAAAGTATTTTAAGTTACATGCTTCATACAATAGTATACTAAACTAAAGACTAGAGAATTACCAAATCGTGAGTCATATATTGAGAAATATTAATTATTTAAAAAAAATACCATTAGCCATCTGACGACGTTACCAATAGACACAGTTTGCACTTCAGAACCTAAGAGTATTGCAGCTACTTCAAAAAGATTAGTCTTTTTAAAGGTTATCATTACTAAAATCCCAAAAACACTATAAAAAGTTTAAAATATCATTGTTTGAATTATAATTTTAATCAATGGCCTGTTGTAATGCACTTTGTGTCATTATACAATGTGTCCCGTCATCAGTGTCGGAGCCTTTAATGGTGTGAAATATGGCATTTTTTATCGATAAATTGCCCCCCAAATTTTGTTTTTCTCTTACGGCCGCCATTTTGTTTTCTTGGTAACCAAGACCTGGTCTCTCATACTAATTCGACCACCACTACTTATGTAAATGTCCTATCAACATTAAAAAGGTGTCATTTGATAGCTAAACATGTAGACAACAGTTACACAGCCATCATGTTTCAATTGTCATGGATTAAAAAAAATAGAAAAAGAATAATTAAAGAAAAACAAATAGATTCTTTTTTGTGTATTTTTTAATTATTGGCTTTTTGAGAAAAACCAAATTTGAGCGGCAATTTGTCGATAAAAAATGCCATATTTCACACCATTAAGCGCTCCGACACTGGTGACGGGACACATTGTATAGTTTATAAGATTCCGCAATGCTTACGTGAATATTAATAAGTCACATTCGTCCAACTTACTATCACCGTAGTACAAACAATTTCGAATCGAAACAGTTGCAACGGTCTCCGAACTTCCTTTATGGTAATGCTTAATTATAGTAATTTCTATTAGATAAAATGTCAACTTAAATATACTTGAGCTATTGCATCGAGTCATAGTACTTACTGAGCTAAGTTACTGACTATACTTTGTCCAATGTAGGATGATACTTTTGACACGTGTCACTTCCTTATTGTTACGTACTAAGGTTGCGTTTGTTTCCTTATGTTTGGTTTGACATTGCAATAGCAACTTTATACCCTCTAATTAGGTGTCAACTGTCAAAAGTATCATCCTACATTGGGCAAAGTATAGATGGTTGGAACATGTAATTTAGAAATGCCAAATCTGTAACACCCTAAGTTATTTCGAGTTAGTATTGATCTTGATCGTAATCCCAGTGGGATACTTCTTCGGAATTAAATCATTGTAATGGATCTACAGAAGAGGTCAATACAATCAGAGTGGCGAAACCTCAACAACAACGACATTATAAAAACAAGATATAATCGTATATAAATAATTGGCCAATTAATATTTCTTTTTGATCTGACCACTTTATGAAATAAAAACGTTCCGCTACACGGAGCAAATGGGGACTGGCCGGCAATGACTATTTTTTATTTCTTTCTTTATTAACTGAGTGTTTTAAACGGTTTATTCGTAGTTCTGCAATATGTACACTAACATTAAGTAAGTGAGAAATCTAATGCAAGCAATCGTAAAAATATGTATCTATGAATTTCAACTCTCAACTCCAAACTACTTAGAATCAAATTTGCCTTTATTTAATTACACGTCTTATAATTCGATTGTTCTTTAAGATTAAATGCGATAACAGTGTTCCTTGGCGCCGCTCGTGCTATTGCGCGGGGCAAATATTATTTTGATACAGCTACTCAAATAAATGTAGTAATCATAGCATAAAACTCAAAGTAAAAATGCGGAATAACATAACCTCAAAACTTATTCTAAATGTTTTGACTATACTTTGTCCAATGTAGGATGATATTTTTGACAGGTGTCACTTCCTTATTGCAACGTACCAAGGTTGCGTTTGTTTCCTTATGTTTGGCTTGACATTGCAATAGCAACTTTATACCCTCTATATAGGTGTCAACTGTCAAAAGTATCATCCAACATTGGACAAAGTATAATAGTGTTAACATTAGATATTGCAGAAGTAAAAAAACAAAAAATAATAATAGATAGGTGTAGGACGGACTAACATTATCTAATAATAACATTAGTAATTCATCGTGGACATCTTATCATAGTGAAAATATTTACAAGTTTAAATAAGTTTGAAAAATAAAATAGTTCAACTCATGATAGTATAAAAGTTCAAATTTCATCATTCTATTTTTGCTTTCTATCTATATTAATTTTTTTTCAAACAAAAAATATGTTATATACTGTTAGTATTTCCACACTTTGTAGTTTAATTAGTTATTGTCAATTGCAAAGTGTTTGTATAACGCCAATATTGCCTGGCAAATATTTTTTTTGTGATTCAATCTCCGACATAATTCTGTTATAAGGAGCGTAAAGTTGAATTTGGCTCCATATGAAATAACGCTCTAAAATTCAACCTTACTCTCATAACGATTAAAATTAAATTACGGACAAGCTACCCTGTCACTAGACGGCTCGGATTTATCTTTGGTGACAGAGCGTCGCTATTGGTCTATCGGCGTATTGATATTGGCAAAAATGTGTGTATGAGCAAGTACATTTTTTTAATCAAGGTTCGGAATAAATGAAATGTGTTTTCCAACGAACGTGCAATAATTTCGTGCATCTTTAAGTTTAATTACTTTTATTAATTTCAAACTGCAGTTTTGGTGCAAGTTTTAGTTCGTATTTTTAAATAAATTTGTCGCCTCGACAGCACATCTACTCAAATATTTAAAAATGTTATAATCGATTATTGAACTTGAAGATAACATTTCTTACTTATTTCTTTATTGTAACCTTTTTAAAATTGAATCCGATAGTGGTGCCCTCTCTTGTTGTCTTTCGCGGACTCAGCAGAGCGCCTCCTAGCGGCAGCGTAGACGGCCAATTTTGACGGTGACGGTAGACTGGAGTCTCGTGGGCGGACAAGGGATTCCCTCGATTCCGCAGCGGGCAATGACGCTGAGGTTGGCACGGAGGGCAGTTTCCGCACCGCGTCGTATGGCAGCGGGGAACTTCGGGACGCACTCGACGCGATAGAACCTGACCCATCTGAATCCTGTATGTAATATTAATACTTATGATTAGTTAATATTGTTTCTAATCGCAATTGGTGTCCCTTTCAAATTGAGGAAAAACTTATAACAGCATATCAATCTAAGTTGTTTTTTATTTGATGTTGAACTCTATGCGTTGGATTTTAAGTTAAAAATCGTATGAGAAGTTAAATTTTATTAAGTTAAACCTTACCAAAACTTCAGTGAAATAACAAATTTAATAATTTAATTTTTACATATTGAAATAAAACCATTTTACCGCGCGTTTATTTTTATTGTTTTAATATTTAATCCTGACGTTTAGGCTCTTTTTCTAAAGCAGTGTTCACAGGGCACTTAGATAATGGTCGTCATGAACGAACATTACTGGTATTGGTTTTATTTCAAAGGTTTTAATGTGTTGTCTCTTTGTCGGTGAGAAGGGTGTCAAAGGAACAAAAATACCGCCTTAAATGTAATCAGAGTTGGACTTTTGCTTTTGATAGTCCCTTTTCAATAAAATTCAAGTTTACATTAGGTCTGTTAACGCCAATCTCTACCATCAAGCCTTTACTTAAGAAAGCACAGACAAAAAATAAAATAGTCAAGTGGATTTGATGTAATAAATTTACTATGTCGGTAGATGTGATAACTAATAAAGATGTTAAAACCATGTTAATGGCCTCCCTTTTACCAATGTAATTATACAACTGGTATGTGATAGGTAAATAACATGGCCAATTTACATAACAACATATTAATCAAGTTGGCGCATACAATTTTTTATTGTAAGGAAATAAAAAAATACAAGTATAACAACACAACAACTGTGTAAAAACTGATACGAGTTTTTCTTTGAGAATATTATTTGTAACTTTATCCTAATTATATTATTACAATACTTTGTGTGTGTGTTTGTTACCATATTAACCGCAAGTAGTTCGTCTACCGGACGCTAGATGGCGCTAACGGAAAAATATTTAATAATAGAAAAAAAATTAAGAATTTTGTGCGAAGCCGGGACGGGTCGCTAGTAAAATGAAAAAGAATTTAAAAAGTTTTCAGTATAGCCGATATGGATATTCGACTTAGTCGTAGATCCCAGCACGTATAATTCCTAAGTTCTGCATTTTTAATGTTGTTTAGTAACGAGAGAAAGTTTATTAACAAAAATATCAGTGACACTAAATGTTACTTTTAAGATCGAAAAATATAGACGCGGAATAAATTCACAAAATGTTTTGGACATACCATTAGAAACAGTCCGGTCGATATTTGATAGAATCAGGCATTACTTGGCGAAAGTCCATATCTATTAGTAAAATAAAAATATGTAGCTTCCGCAAAACTCAAGCAGTGTACACCGCCCGCCCGCTCGCAAATAAATGCAGAAAGTGAGTGTCTAAGTGAGTCACTAAGTGACTTAGTGCTTGTTATTGCACGGTCTAACAACTCCTGATGATGCTCCGTGTGGGGGCGAAACATGTAGAGTAGTTGGTGAAGGTGCCGGTGTCTGCGGTTTCTGCATTTATTTGCGAGCGGGCGGATGCACACTGCTTGAGTTTTGCGGAAGTAAGCAACATATTTTCATTTTCTAATAGTCCCGTCGATATTATGACAAACATTTTATCTTTGCCGGATTCAGTGTAATGACGTTCAAAGGAATTCGTTTTTAAAATTTCCCGATTTAACATGAACACCGCAAACGCCAACATTAGTACGATCCTTCTTTATACTTGACATTTAGATATTCTTTATACAGATCCTATTTATAAAAAATCGCAGCAGCACCTGATATAGACGCGGAATTTGCCGCTCTACCATATATGTAGTAGTGACTATCCGAAGCCATGAGAACAGAAAGAAAGGAGTTCCTAATATACCGTGCACGTGACCCTGCACGTTTCCTTGATTCCAACTCAATTCAAATTATAATCTCTTGTTAATTGTTACATTTATTACATTTATTACTTACAGAATTTAGCTTAGGCCGGTTTTGAACGTATTTTCATTATTTTAGCTCATAAGCAAGATTAAGAAAAAAAAACGAGTATGCTTTATTTAAACCACACGACTGAAATAAAACTTCTTTAGCTATACGAAACAATAAATGGCTATGAGAGAAAGAAGATGGGTGCTCGCACCTCTCTTGCCACTACAGTAATAAACGAACCGTAACTCTCTCTTTCTATATTCACTTACATATATCTCCATCTCAACTTCCGTTCGCCTCGCCCGATCACGCTTTTCGTAACGCTCTCGTCACGCATTCACCAACTCACTCCCCAAGTTTTACTTCAAAAATTTTCCATCACAACGAATAGAAAAGGCAATTTTAAAAACCCTCTTTCGTAACTGGATGCAAATCATAGTTATCTAAGCGGCCAGAAGTATTTTTGTACGAATACAGAGAATTAATAATAATTTTCACACTAATTAGCCTAACCCTAAACAAGCATTGTAAGTCACAATACAAAAATGTATGTCAATTCAGCGCACACTTGTTAAATATGTAGTTATGCAAATTGGCCAAGTTATTTACCTATCACATACCAGTTGTGTAATTACATTGGGAAAAGATAAGCCATTAACATGGTACTCTTTATTAGTTATCACATCTACCGACATAGTAAATTTATTACATCAAATCCACTTGGCTTTCTTATTTTTTGTCTTTGCTTTCTTAAGAGAATTGGTGGCAGAGATTGGTGTAAACAGACCTAATGTAAACTTGAATTTTATCGAAAAGGGACTATCAAAAGCAAAAGTCCAACTCTGATTACATTTAAGGCGGTATTTTTGCTCCGTTGACACCCTTCTCACTGAAATAGAGACAACATATTAAAACCTTTGAAATAAAACCAATACCAGTAACGGTCGTTCATGACGACCATTATCTAAGTCCCCTGTGATCACTGCTTTAGAAAAAGTCTAAACGTCAGGATTAAATTTAAAACAATAAGAATAAACGCGCGGTAAAATGGTTTTATTTAAATATGTAAAAATTAATACATTAAAATTGTTATTTCATTGAAGTTTTGGTAAGGTTTAACATAATAAAATCTAACATCTCATACGATTTTTAACTTAAAATCCAACGCATAGAGTTCAATTTCAAGTAAGAAGATTTAGACAGAACAAAACAAAAACAAAGAACAGATGTTCTGTTCGTATTCATCACACAAACATCTACTCCTACCAGGGGCAACAAACTCAGATAACAAGATTTTACCTTTCGGTTGTCAGCATGATCCAGGCGATCGTACCGCTGAGCGCGCGTCGATGGCTTCCGGGGTGGTCGCGGCAACGCCGAGGGAGGCGGTGGCAGACTGGTCGATCGACCAGCTTGCGCGCCCCGCCCTGCTCTCTCCAGAAGGAGAGCTTCCTCCCCAGCGCCACCACGCGCCCGAGCACTTCCCCCGCCCACCCCCACGCCTACCCCTAGCCCCGGGAAACAGCACAACCCGCGCTGCAACATTCAATATCTTTCGTCAGCACTCTCACACCCGTATAATTACTAGGAGATAAAACTTGTAATATGTTTTAATAATCATAACTTTATCAAAAATTAACATACGGAAAGGAATAAATCTGCTTATGGAGTCTAGCATAATAAAAACAAGATAATAAAAAATATATTACTTTACACGGAATTTAGAGCGACTATTTAGAAAATTATCAGATAACACAAAAAAACAAAAGAATATTAGGCCTACAAATAAATCAATTCACGGAAACAAAAACAATGATGTATGTAGGTGTAATTTTATGCAAAACAGGTGTTGAGCAGTGTCTACTTTGTTATAGAGTTAATGAACTGGCACAAAGGAACAATAGCAACAAACTGAATTTAAATAGTGATTCTTACCTCGCCGCGGAACGGAAGCGTGCTCACTCGGATGAAAGTTACTACGCCATAACGCTAATACGAGCACAAACATTAAGCGAAATCGTCAATTAGAATAATATAGAAATTGAAAATTTCTGTAAACGTTTTCAGTTTCCCTTAACGTAGTTGAATAACAATAATAAGTTTTAGGTTAAGCAACAATAGAATAGTTACCAAAACTAGTAAATGTTCGATAGAAAGCGCCGGTTCGAATCCCGCCTTTAGTAGATTTATTGTTCTTTATTTAAAAAAAAAGATATCGCTTAATTTTATGTTAAAAAGAAAAATTTACATAATATTATTATTGTTTATAAAGTACACCAAAGTGTTTTTAGTAAACAATAATAAGCCAAACTGCTTGAAACTTGAAAATTAATTTGTTTCCACTGTATACATTAACATATTGAATATTTAAGAATAAAGATGAATTTAGACTAATTAGATTAAATAATACGTACTAGTTTTGGAGTGTTCAAATTAAGATCGGGTCACTAGTAGTGAAACCTTCCATTCTAAAGCGCATTAAAAGTATGTCAATTAGCATATAACATTTATTTTAAACACGCTAATTAGTTATACTTCAAATAAAAATATAAGCTTTTATTATATTGGGTTAGGAAAAACCATTAAAACTACAACAAACACAACATCTTATTTATTCCAAGCATTTCGTCTCTAAAAATAGCAAAGATATACATCTTACAAAAATAACTGTTTACATTTATATATATTAAGTCTTATTGACTAACCCAAGTTTCGACTTAGTTGTTGTTAGCAACAACAACGTACTTCTAAACTGATCCAGGGAAGACTGATCCTGAAAGACTGAACTGATCCAAAGAAAACAAAAGTTAAGGGGGAATCGTTGTGTTTTAATAATAAATGTACCGTCCCGATTCATTGTATATCCCTGTTTACTTTACAAAGTCCCTGGATCTCTATTTAACGGTCAAACAAAGATATACCTTGGCATAACTTCGCTGTTATTTTTAAACTTACAAATCAACTTTGTTGATTCTGTCTTAATTCTGATCAATGCTCCACTCAATATTCAAGTCAAAATACAATAATCTTACATACTAAAATAAATAAAAAAATATAACATACGATATGACAAAACGAATGTCTAGTACAAGTTTGCGCAATACGTAAACTGAAAAAATCGCCAAACTGTCAGGTGAGCACTTTTTTAGTAATACATCGGGCATAGTTTTATTTTACGTAAAAATTATTTCACTTTGTTTTCGATGGTGAATCTAAGTCTGCGAACGGGAGCAGGGGAGGGACAAGTAACATTTTTTTTAGTTGAACACTCATCAAGGCTATACAGTTTCAAAAAAATAAGCAAAAGTTCTTTAATGAGATAATTATTGAGATATAGTTAGATATAAGTCAGATTCAGCCCTTAGTTATTATTATTTGTTCCCGAAAATTAAAAAATAGTTTCATGAGAACAAAATTTTCAACTATGAAAAGGTAAATTTCGACGATAAAAACAAAATATCGAAAGTATTAACTTAATTGATAGATAGAGGTTACCCGGACTTTTTCAACCACTTTGACTTTTTGACTCACACAAACTTTTTAAAAAGAAGAAGACTCGCGTATCAAGTTTTTTTTAGTTTTGTTACTAGTAGAAAACTAGTTCGTTTTTATGTATCTTATTTAATCGCTTTAAAATTTATTGTCTTTTAGTGAAATTTTTTTATGCAGTCGTACTGCATATCAATGAACTCGCTGCATTTTTCTTGGCCATAAATATCACGGGAACGTTGCAGATTAAAGTCATTTGAACGGGGAGTTGTAGTATAATTTACTACCAAATTAAACTATTTTATTCCTAACTTATTACAAAACTTTAAGGAACTAAGCTAGTGAGTTTTCGTTTAAATTACATATAAATGTAAAACATGCCACCATAAGTAGAAAACTATATACGCATATGATCAAAAATTTAGCAAGACTTCGAATAGTTTAAACTCGATGAAGTAGCATGTAAATCATGTTTTGCCTCATAGATTTGGTATAGGCGCTTATGTAACATTTATAAAATCAAATTGAGACGAATGTATATTCGAAAACTATATAAACTCGTACTAGACATACTGTTTCGTGAAAAGAAAACGTACTATACAAAGTGATAATTTGATAATTCTAACTTTGGCATAATTTTGTGACAATGCCTCTGTTCGTATAATTATCATACACTTGGTTTGTGGAAATAATATTAAAAGTATATCGGTATATGCAGTTCACTTCCTCCTCGTTCACTTATTAAAATCAAACACTTTTAACTTAATGATTAATTAAATAATTACCTTGATCATTCTACGAAAACGGCCTCATTCCAATAATATCAGTTAACCGGTAAAGGGTGTTTAATGTCAATCGCTTAAACAATTCTGTGTAAGGATATAATGCTGGCACATCATCAAATTGTAACGAATACTATATGAATTTATTACATTTTTATTTTGAGAAATACAACTGCTGAGATTACAGAAGAAATAAATCAAAAGAATGTATAAATAAGAAGCACCTTTTAAAAATTCTAAATTGAATTAAAAAGACTAGGTCCATAACTAGTGGAGGGTGCGTATTATAAAAAATATGAGAATACGAGATTCTTCTAACATTGGATTATAAACTTACATTACTATAATTGGCACCAGTATCAATAAAGTTTAAATCAAATATATCAATATTATATAATTATAAACAAAGACACCGTAAAGGCACTAGTTAACTTCTACACATTTTCTACAAATTATAAAAAATATGAAAGTTACCTTTCTTTGCACCACTCAGATAGCTATTCGTCATTCAATACTGTGACTTAGTGTACTTAAATAAGCAACACTAGTTACGCAACAGCTCTTATATCACTGAGACCACGGTCTTCATGAAGTCCATATTCATTTTCTATACGACTAAGGATTTATATAGGAAATGAGAATGTTAAGTAGCACTTGTGTAATTGTTTAGTACACGTAAGTAAGTATTATTTAGCAGAAAGTCTGGGCAAGATTTATCCCGATCTCTCTCATGTTTACATGTGTACCATAACTGTAAACAGACATAATAAAGATATGAGGTTCATGAACACCAAAAATAGCTAGTAAAACAGCATAATACTCTATGTATTAAAACCTGTCGCGACGATAATAGCCGTTACTTATTCCGATGTTATTCACTGTTTACTCAATGTTAGACAACACATATCAAACGGTTAAAAAGCTTAATTATAAGCTAAATTCCACTTCAAAACATTCTAAAAATCACACAAAACACAAAAACAAAGCGTCATTGTGATTGTTTTGTTTGTACATCAGAGAAGGAATGTTAAAAAGGAAATGGAATTAATCGTCGGAATGTATCATCGCGAAATTCAGTCAATATCAGTTATCGAAACTCACTGTTTATACGTCAAAAGCTTTAAAATACATTTGAGATAATAAATATATCAAGATTTTTTTTTATGGTTTACATTTTACAAATTATTAAAGCATAAAATATTTCTACAACATAAACTTAGTTATTTTTCTCAATTATTAATAGTTAGGTCGAATTGATCCAAAACAAATATTCTTTCGATGGCTTTACGAGAAAAAATTAAAGTAGTCCACATTATTTGTAAAGAATCGCCTCATGCGTTAGAATAATTATATCGATTCAGTATAAAAATAAATATCTTAATGTCTTTAGGAAACTTTTTTCATTTGGTCCTTCGAGCCTGAACTAATTTTCAAGTCCATCGGAAAGGATGCCTAGCAAATAATTAGGTAATGATGTGTTCGTAGGCAATACAATATGTCGATATGTCTGTGTTATGCGTATGTCAGTAATAGGAAGCATGCGCTCGCGGGTCGGGCGGTCGGTAACTCACGGCGGGCACGGGCGGCCGCTCTAGCCGAGACTCTAGAGCGGCAAGTTGCGACTCCAGTCTTAGAGACGAGCTGTCAAATCCGCACCCTGTACAAAAAAAACATATTCAAATCGTTTAGGTTTGGTGATAAGTTCCTTAAATTTATAAAACGTGTAATAAGTTATTACAATTGACATTATCAATTGTAATAATAACATAACGATTGCAGTATAGTAGAACAAAAGTTTATGATTTCGTTATATAAATTAATAAAAATAAGCTCATTCATTAAAAAGGCAGGTCAGATTTGGGTATTTTTTTAAATACATTTTTAAGATAAAAATAAAATCAATTAAATTGGTACTTCCTTATTGCTTGTACTTTAGGGACTTTTTCACATACTCAAGATCATAAACTCAAGTTTAAACGAAGGACGAAGTCTGTCTTGTTAGTCAAAAAATTACTTGGTTAAAAATTACTCATTAGTCATACAGAATGTGGTGAGAGTATTGACTCATTCTGTATGACAAATGAATGAATGTGTGTAGCGTGTTTATTACCGCTGGCGTTATCGTTATGAGGCGAGTAGTTGCGGCGTGCTAAGTGGCGGTAGCGGGCCACGCCCCCGACGCCCACGCCCTCTGCACTTGAAAATGACGCACCAGACGATAGACCCACTGGGAAACATAATTGGCAACATATTTACAATTAGTAGTCATAATTGATTTATTTATTTAACTTATAATAGTAATCAATTTATTGAATACTTTGTACAGGATGGGGATTCCCATTAGTTACTTTTCCTATTATGTTAATATTTGATTCACTATACCTAATTTTGCAGCATATTAAAATTAACATATAACACGAAATATATTGAACATGAAAATCTGATATTTTTATATGCTCTGTAATAAATTGACGCACGAAAATAAGGCTGATGTTCTCAGATTTCAGCGAGTTACAAAAGTTAAGGAGAGAAGGAAAAGTTTTACCTAAAACGTGATTAAGTATTACACCGTAAACGCTTTAATATGATTTCAAATAGATGTTTTATAAAACATACCTAACTCCTCCCTGCTAGAGTTATTCCTTAGCGATGCGCCACTATCGTACGCAGAGCTGGTGTGTTTCTGTAGCACTTTTATCATGGCATCTCGTTCGGCCACTTTTGATTCAAGTTCTTTCACCCTACAAATAAAGCGATAACATTGTAAGAATAATGATAAATTATTTTACATAAATGGATATATAGTTTGTGTATAGGGTAAAAATAAAATACGAAATAAATAAAATAAAATAAATAAATATTTCTTACATTCACACCAATTAGCCTAGCCCAAAGTAAGCACTGTAAGGCTTGTGTTATGGATACTAGGGTAACGGATAGACATACATATATGATACATAAATATGTAATATTCATAGGAATATATATAAACACCCATGACTCAGGTACAAATGGTCGCATTCATCATACAAACATCTGCCCCTTCCGGGATTTGAACCCAGGACCGTCGGGTGCGAAAGGCAGGATCGCTACCGTTGCACCAAACGGTCGTCAAACGGATAAGCAAGATAAAAAGTAATATTGTTTTGAATAGATTTAAAATTTCTAACAATGTCGCAATGAATCGCAAAGCATGGTGATTAGCAGTATTAAATTTACGATACCCTTAAGTGTGATGGATTAACACCATAGTCACGTTTGAGTAAAGTTTTGGAGCAATTCTGCACTGCCAGACAACTACAAGCGATTACTTTGATCACGAAATTCACTACTAGGAAATTTGTTAATACTTGATTATTTTACAGACAAAAAGACAAAAATGTATATTTTATAGGTACGCATTAGTTAATTTCGGAATTAATGTATTTATATATGTCGTATCCGGTCATGAGTACGGACACTAAACAAAACGCAAGCGCGCCCTCTAACCGGCGAACATAAGAAACTACGATTTCCCGCGCTTCGACAGAGTCGTGATGTTATCAACGTGCGAGCTCCGATTCACTTTCGATCGAGTCGCCATCAAGTGTAGACGTCGTCACGGAACTGTCCTACGTTTGTTACGTGCTACGTGGTTTTTAATACTGTGTCCAAAAATTACAACATCTTCTCAGTGCACGATTTCTAACTCTGCCCATATGATATCGGAAGGTTCGGACCGAAATCCTGATGTTCACCCCGACATATAAGAAATGAATGCCAATTAACAGTTTAGAATAACAACAAATAACCACTATTTTGTGAAAGATGAGGTGCATTAAAGTATAGGCTCCTAGACGTCAAGGTCAGTGGATAAAAAGACAATAAATGCCACGACACAATACACATAACAATGTCAACAAAAAGGTGTAGTTTCTTTGGAGATATCTTCTGTACCTTTTGGCCATCAAAATAATAATGTATTAGACCTGCTTTCTAAGTCTGCAACTTTTTTCTGGGCAAGATGTAGCTCGTCCATGTGCCGTATCTTCTCGCTGCGCGCTTCCGCCATAAGTCTTTCGGACTCCGCTGAAGTTTTTTCTAAAGCTGCTATTTTTGCATCTCTAAAACAAGAGAGAGCATTTCCAATATGATTTAATAAAATCTACAATTAAAGATAAGTGATTAATAATTAATCAAAGACTAATTGTAATAAGAATAAAAACCTCTTTATAAATTTTTGTCCTTTTGCGTAATGCATAAATAGTCAAACTTATATATTTACGCATCCGTTGAAGTTTACCGTATCGGGAAAATCATTATAAAAGAAGGCGATGTAGTAGGCAAAAAGAGAATATCCAGAAGCCCAACCAAATTTAATTTGGCGATCTGCTTTCATATTCAATCTGACTGTAGAAGTCTAGCCGAATCCCACAGTATACTTTTTTATCAGCCCCTTGATTTGCCATAGGATAATTAGGCTGAACCACAGAACAGTAAAAAAGACTAGAAGTACCATAAAGGTTTTACCCTTTATGGCATATTGTTTGATTTTTGTTTTTTTTTTTAGATTTTTTTTTATAAGAGGAATATGGCCATACCAATATAGACATTGTTTGTTGTCCCTAATAGAAAAAAAGACTAGCACTCCAGGAGTTCAGACAGAAGTGATAAAGTCAACCAAAAAATAGCACATTATTACTTTTTAAATAAAAAGAAAGGTATAGGAAAAGACAGAAATAAACAAGCAGCCAATATCTTGACATTTAGAAATTTATTTATTTATTTACTTTTCGGACGACCAACAGCTATAATAAAGAAATAAATTACATACATAGCAACACAAAGCCAATTACAGGTCATCACAAATAATAACATTATACATATAACGAGCACTATTATAAATAAAAACTTAGTATATAGGTACACTTATAATTTTAGGAGTCATCAAAGAATATTGAACTCATAATTCGCTTTATCGAAGCATCACTTGTAGCAAACAGATCCAAGTTGGCTCGACGCGATGCTGAGTTAAAGTTCCTACACGCACGCCATAAAAATGAATTCATACGATAATTTGAGGATGCAGGGGGGACGCACAACAGATTATTAAATCTAATAGATTTAGTGGGTGTTTTAAAATTAAGTTTAGAAAGAAGTTCTGGACAGTTTACATTACCTGAAGCGATTTTCGAAAGAAATACCAAATCTGCAATATCGCGTCGCCTCTCCAAAGGCAAAAAATGAAACTTCTTGCAAAGGTCAATATAGTGACTCGAGTCATATTGCTGCTTAGTGCGAAAACATAAATATTTAATAAATCTCTTTTGAATGCGTTCAATACGCGATATATATATATGGTATTTGGGGCTCCAGATCTGTGACGCGAACTCCAGGTGACTACGAACCAGTGCACAGTACAGGATTTTTAGCGTTTTAGCTTTAGTAAAGTCCGTAGATGTCCGCATCAGAAATCCAAGGGCTCTAGATGCTTTTGACACTATGTTGTCAATGTGGGTATCAAAAAGAAGCTTACCATCGTGGTAGACACCCAAATCTCTCACAATGGAATCGCGAGCCAGTGTCTCACCTCTTAACGAATAATTGAATTTGAATAAGTTACGTTTACGACTATAAGTAACGACACTGCATTTAGATGGGTTAACTTCCAAGCAATTCTCTTCGCAGTATTTATCAAGCCTTAACAGGTCCTCCTGTAATGCGACAGCATTGCTCAATGAAGAGATAGGAGAGATTATCTTCATATCATCTGCAAAGCACAATAACTGAGATACTTTAAAGCATGCTTTGATATCGTTTACAAATACTGCAAAGAGAAGCGGTCCGAGGAGCGACCCCTGAGGTACTCCACTAGGAATCGTTAGCCAGCTAGCTGGAAATGTAGTTTTTAATTAAATGAAAACTTTTTGGATTATAAAAAGTTTTAATTTCTACATTCAAAAGATATTGAGCGCTTATATTTTCTGCGTCGATTCTTAACCTACTCTAAATTTAAAAAGGGAAGCCAGAGTGGCGCCCAAACGCGTTACGTAACGAAGCGGTTTACCCTCCCATAAGAAGTAATCACTTAAAAAAAATGGAAAAAATAACTCACTTGGGTATGGAGGCGGCGGAAACTGCCGCTTGTCGCAACGCCGCCTCCTCTAGATACCGTTGTTCCCACTTGGCGCATTCACCCTCGAGGGCAAGTAGTCGTTCGTCGCGCTCGCGCAGCTGCCTTCGTAATTCAGCCTCGCCCCCTCCCCCGTTCCCGCTACCGCCCCCGCTCCCGCCCTGTTGCCCTGCTCCAGTCCCTCCACAATTGCATTCTCGTTTTCTGGTATTAAATAAAAAGAATCACATACATTGCACGGTATTAAATAAAAAGAATCACATACATTGCACGGTATTAATCTAACGAAATAATGTTGTCATGCGTCAATACTATTACAACAGTGGACAACCGAGCTCTATCTTTTCTTACTCAGTAGGACCGCTTGAACTAAATAATAAAAAACCAAACTATACAATAAAAATTAATGACAAAATGCAGAGCTCGAACTTGCATTTTTCAGCGCAATAGCTTGCATTTTTCAGCGCAATAGCTACACATACAACAGAGTTTACAAAATAATTAAATTTCATATAAGAGACGTAGGTAGGCAACCAAATTCTATGATATTGCTATTAATAAATGCTACCTTAAATAAATTATTTTATTAAACTGGTTATCGCTAAGTTGTAAGTAGTGATGTGCCGGATCGTCAAAAATGTAAATCCGCGGATACGGATCTAATTACGGATATTTGGTGTCAAGATCCGCAGATACGAATACGGATCTTAACTTTCTTGCACAATCGGTGTCGGTGCGCGCGATCTTGAGTTTAGACATGTTACGATTTGCATTGCGAGGCGGGTCTTTCCTTTGTTTTGTTTTAGTTTAATGTGACACTGGGCACCATAGATAACGCTTGTTTTTATCTAACATTAACACTGTATCTCTCACGCAGTATTAGTTTACTTGTAGGGGTCACAATACCGACCCATTTCAGCAAAACCGGTATTTTCGGTATTGGCTCCAGACCAATACCGATAATCCGGTATTTTCGATATTTCCGGAATTAAGCTAAAGTAAGCATTTTTTTATTATTTAGAATGGATTTACTCTTGATCCCATTCAAGCCCGGGGGCAGAGACAGAATCCAAAATACAATCTGTAGAAGACTGACAGACAGTCAACTTTTCGGCGGTGAGCTCAGATGTGAAGCTTACGCCAATTTGCTGTCACTAATGAGCCTCTCAGCTCTGCGCTGAATCGTGTCCAGTGTAGCAAGTTGGTATTTTGCTGAGCCATCCCAGAGGTGGCTGCAATATTCCATGCAAGATCGGACTTGAGCTTTATAGAGAGTTGAAAGCTGTCCCGGCGTGAAATATCGTTTGACCTTATTTAGGACGCCCAGCTTTTTAGCTGCAGTCTGAGCCCTGCCCTCGATGTTCGCGCCGAAGTTGAGATCTGACGACAACTCCATGCCAAGAAGCTCCAGGCTGTCGGTCACAGGAACAGATGTAACTCGGAAAGTAGGAGTGAGGTTGAAGGAACTTTCTTTGCAGTGAAAATACACGCTTGCGTTTTCGAGGCCTTGAAATGGACGAGGGTACTGTCACCCCACTGGGTAACGTGGCTCAACCTCTGATTCGTTCGCTCAACCATGGCCTCTCTCATCATTGTCACGTCGTTACCGTTGGCTTTTGAATTAGGCAGGTATCTCTCTACGACAGTAATGTCGTCTGCATACCCAACGATTCCTGGTATCAACAGGTCATTGATGTGCAGCAGGAAAAGTGTCGCAGAGAGAACAGACCCCTGAGGAACTCCGGCATCAATAGCCACTGAGTCAGAGGAGCAGCCATCGATAACTACTCTGATCGACCGTTCTGTCAGGAAATCAGCTATCCAATTACGTCAAAAATTCAGCGGGGATACCATACGCAGGAAGCTTGCGCAGCAGATCGGTCGGTACGACAACCCTTTTTGGGTACTGGCTGCACATTGGCAAGCTTCCAGGATTTTGGTACGGGTTTTGTTTTGAGAGAGAGGCGATACAGGCGTGTTAGCACAGGAGACAACTCGGGTGCACAACACCTCAGTACTCTTGCTGGTATACCATCAGGACTACTGGCCTTATTCCTAGTCCTACGTCCAGACTAAGTGAGACTCTACGGACCTGCTTATTGTAAATTGTGATCTCAGACATTAAAAAATTATAGCGAGGTATGTTTGGTGGTTGTTGTGAGCCGGTGTCTAGACGGGAACTGCTTGCAAACATAGAGGCAAATAAACTTGCTTTTTCAGTTGCAGAATGAGCCAGCGACCCGTCAGGTTTCAGTAAAGGTGGTAACATAGGACGGCAGAAATTCGCTTCGACTGACTTCGAAAGGGACCAGAACTGTTTACTTTCATTCGGGTAGGATGACAGTTTCGTCCCTATTCGGCTGATGTGGCCGAATCTCGCCTTGAGAATGACCCTTTTGCATGACTTGGCGGCCGAATTATAGGCTCTCTTCCTCGCTCGGATTCTCCGTGCGCGGACCTTGCGATCGCGGATATGCACCCAAGCCTGGTAAGCAGACTGTTTTCGGGCCTCAACATGAGCACAGGCCGCATTATACCAAGGCCGGGATGGACCGCTCGGAGGAATAGTAAGAAATAGGAATAGTAAGGAGGAGTTAGTTTGCGGTGGAATAGTCAGTAGGTACCTAACCTAAATGAATGAATGTAAACATCATGTGGTAAAAGTCAATTATCAGACAAAAGATGCAATTTTGTTGTGCATTCTGCAGTGTAATCATTGCGCGGGACAGAGAGAGGGAAGTTTGGCTACTCGGCTGTCGCCGGATTCATAGATCTTATCGTAAGGTGAACGAACTAGCGCGCGCGTAATTTGAATGAAATGACGCGTAACTTTTTCTATTTGTATTTGTTTTTTATTTATTTTACTAAAACCGAAAATACCGAATATCCCGGTTTTTGTGAAATGAATACCGGTATTAATTACAGCTGAATTTGGTCCGGTATTCCGGTATTTTCGAAATTCGGTATCCCCGTTTGCGACCCCTATTTACTTAATTAAAAAATCATTTAATTCGAATTTAAAATATTACGAAGATCTAAGTTTTGTTTTCTTGATAAAAAGTGATCTTATAACATTTTATAATATTGATCTCATTAAAAAGCTAGTTGACTTAGCACCTTGGAGTTATATATACTATTGGTATGATAACTAACTACGGCAAAGTTTGCAATATAAAGGGCCAAATATTTGATTATAAGAAATAAAAAATATCTTTATTGAATTTAATAGTTTTTTATTGCTACCTGTACGAGCAAACCCGTACATTGCCATATGTTTACATAATTTGCAAACGTCGCGTCGGCGTTAGCGCTGTGTGTTATCGGATATGCATTTAATTGTAATATAAATCAGTAGCAATAAATTACTCGTTCAAATAACATATTTTTATCATTTTATCTCCTTTAACTATTTTTCGGGACAGTTTCGGGATTATTTAGCAATTAACAAACTATCGGTAACAATCCGTTTATGTATGGTTAACAGACCATACATAATTTATGGTCCTTCGAGCTAAAATAGCGGGATCACTCGCGAGTTACGTGTACTATCAAAGACGTTTCGAGTGAGTTTTCCGGTGGAATAGCAGCAGCGAAGCAAAATCAATTTGGAGGAGCAGCAACAGTCACAGTTAAGCAGAATTAACAAGTAAGATCTTTCCATTTATCGCGTACGTAGTTATTACCAAGTCAAAATGGAAGACCTATTAGCAAACCAGTGCCAAATTTATGGAGCTATGGAAAAGCTCCTGAGCAATTTTAAAAAAGACGGTGCTGATAGGAAGACTTCTGATTATATAAAGAAAAAGGTTAATCTTTTAGATGACTATTGGAAAGAATTTCAGAAAAATCATTTATTATTGTGTAACATCGGTGATGAGTCGCATGATTACTTTACAGGCAATCATTATCAAAAAGCTCATGATTTTTATATGTCCACTAGAGATTATATCTTAAATAAGCCAAGACCTGTATTGAGACCTGCAACACCGTTGGCTTCCCCGATACCATCGCTATCAGCCTCGGTGGAGCAGCTTAATTTACCGAGGCCAACAAACAAAGGGTCTCAAGATATTTTAGATAACATTCCGAAATTTAAATCGCAAGGTACTTCTAGCAAACTCGATGAAATGCTGAGAAAGCAAACTAGCAATTTTAGAGCCTTCTCTCGTACTATTTCGAATTTTAATATTGAATTGTTAACAGAAAAATGGGAATATCAAGATGCTTTAAAAACGATAGAGTCTCGATGGTCAGCTATATATGCATTGCACTGGGAGTTAGACAGTGAACTCGAGGGTAAAGACGATAGATATGATCAAACATTCTCCTTTCACGAATCAATATATGCTGATATTAAGAAGCAAATTAACAGCAAATTGTGGTCCGAAAAACATAGAGAGCAATCTACCCCTTTGATTGATGTACCGATTTTTAACGGAAATTATCATCAATGGGTATCATTCAAAGACCTGTTTACCGAGATCATCCATAGCAATCGTTCACTTTCTAATGCCCAAAAAATGCAGTTTTTGAAAACAAAACTAAGAGGTGAAGCGGAACGTTTAGTTCAACACCTGCATATCAGTTCCGACAATTATAGCGTGTGTTGGGACATACTTAATCATCGTTTTAATAATCAAAAACTTATCTTTAATTCGCATATTAGCATTTTAATGAATTTACCTAGCATGTCACAACCTACCGTTAATATTATCAAACGCATTCACGACACGACCATGGAGAGCCTGAATGCCATAAAAAATATGGGTATCAATATCAATACTTGGGATCCATTATTAGTATATATATTGAGCCAAAAACTGGACTCAGAAACGCACAACGAGTACACAGCATCTCTTAAACATCCCCGAGAGCTGCCTGTTTTAGCAGATTTTTTGTCTTTCTTAGAAAGTAAATTTACTGTAATGGAGTCATCAAAAAGAAAAGAAAACGTCCAGCAAAATAAAAATTACCCATCAAATTATCGTAACAATAATTACCAAAAAACATATAATTATAAACAAGCGTACTCTGGAAATAAAACTATGCCACAGTCTATTAATAAACCGAGTTTCCGCTCATGTAAAAACTGTCTCGTATGCAAAAACGGCGAACATCGCATATTTTATTGCAAACAATTTTAACAAATGACACCCATAGCTAAGCGACAAACAATTGAAAGATTAAATTACTGCGCCAATTGTTTGTTCGACCACAATGGAAATAAATGCATTTCAAACAAAAGATGCCGCGAATGTAATGAGTGTCATAATACGATACTTCATGAAGCTTATGTTAAGCAAGAATACAACTTAGCACCGGGAATATCGAACACGAACAAGGTCACGCCGCGTGATACTACGATTGGAAAATCGAGCAGAATTCATCATGATAGCAATTCGCACCTGGCCCAGGCGTTAGAAATGCCAGATACATTACTTTCTACGGCTATGATTAGAGTCCAAAAGCATGATGGCTCTTATCAAACATTACGTGCACTTATCGATCAGGGGTCACAGGTTTCCTTGATATCGGAAAGCGCGGAACAATTATTAGGTTTGCCACGGACCAAATGCAAGGGTCTGATTACCGGTATAGGTGCCAAGGACAACAGCTGCAAATGGACTATTAACATGAATTGTTATTCATTGGACGGATCTTATTTATTCAATACGAATACTTACATCATGAAAAATCTTACGAAAAATTTACCTAGTTATACGTTTTCTAAACCTGACTGGTCGTATTTGAATAACATTGAATTAGCGGACCCGAAATTTTACATTAGTCGACATATTGATATTTTGTTAGGGGCTGATATATACTCACAAATTATGTTAGGAGGAATCTGTAGATTAAACAACAATATACCTATTGCACAAGGAACGCGATTAGGGTGGATTCTGTGTGGAAATATGAGGAGTTTTTACGGTAACGTAATTCAAATCGACACTGACGCCATACAACGATTTTGGGAGATAGAAGATGTTTCTCCACATCAGTCATCCTTATCATCAGAGGATTATGAGTGCATTCAATTTTATAAGGCGACAACAAAAAGGTTAAAAGAAGGTAGATATGAGGTATGTCTTCCGCTCATAAATAATTTTGAAGAACATTTGGGTAAGTCGAAATCAATCGCAATAGCACAGTATAAGCAGTTAGAGAGAACATTTTTGAAAAATGATAAGATCGCACAAGATTATAAACAATTTATTGAAGAATACAAAGCATTAAAACACTTACAACCGTGTCATAGTAACACAAAACCGGAATGTTACTTACAACACCACTGTGTGGTGCGTGAAGATTCCAGCACTACTTTTTTACGAGTAGTATTTAACGCTTCGTCAAGGACAACATCTGGTAAAAGTTTAAATGATTTAATGTATAAAGGTCCAAATTTACAAAATGACTTACAGCACCTTATCTTAAAGTTTCGGCAATATCGCATAGCATTTACAGCGGACATAGAAAAAATGTTTCGTCAAATTTGGATTCAAGAAAAAGATCAACATTTGCAGAAAATTATTTGGAAAAACTATGAAAGAAATTTATTAGAAGAATATAAACTATGCACAGTGACGTACGGAACTAAAGCCGCGCCCTTTTTGGCTATGATGACCTTAAGGCAACTCGCACACGATGAAAGATTAAATTTTCAAGAAGCAGCTGAGGTGGTGGAAAGTTCTTTCTATACTGATGATTTAATACATGGAACGCACAGTTTGGAGGCGGCAAAAAGATTGCAGCAGGATCTGATATCATTATTAAAGTGCGGTGGATTTAATTTACGGAAGTGGTCATCCAATGTTCCTAAATTGTTAGAAAGCATAAATGAAGCGCAAATGTATCAGCAAAATAAAAATTTTGAAACACCCGGGTCGACAAAAACGCTCGGCTTAATTTGGGATCCAAAACGAGACGAATTTTCATACCAATATAAACCTGAGTTGTCATCAAAAAAGATAACAAAAAGATTGGTTCTCTCCGAAATCTCAAAAATATTTGACCCCCTCGGTTGGATAGCGCCCTCTACAACAAAATTCAAAATAATATTTCAAAAAATATGGACCCTTAACATACAATGGGATGATGAAATCCCAGAAAGCACAGCGATAGAGTGGACCTCTTTAAAAAATGATATAATAAATATCAACTTAATAAAAATACCAAGATGGATAGGTACTAAGCCCGACAATAGGGTCGAGTTACACGGCTTTTGTGATGCGTCTACAAAAGCGTACGCATGCGTTATTTATTCAAAAATTATAGAAGAAAATCAAGTGAAAATTAAATTAGTTTCCGCTAAATCGAGATTAGTACCAAAAAGCAAAAATGTATCATTACCCAGGTTAGAGTTGTGCGGAGCAGTTTTGCTATCTAAACTTATGGTCAGCGTCAAAAGCTGCCTCGCAGCTTATCGAACAGAGGTATTTGGATGGACCGACTCAACTGCGGTTTTGGGGTGGTTACAAGGTGATCCCGGCCGGTGGAAGACGTTTGTAGCCAACCGGGTACAAGAAGTAATTAAAGTAATGCCGTCTGAACAGTGGAATTACGTTAAATCTGGCGACAACCCTGCGGATTGCGCCAGCCGTGGCTTAACAATTACACAGCTGCAAGAATATTCACTATGGTGGCACGGCCCCTCATGGCTGCCCACGTATAAAAAGGACGAAAGCAATAATAGTCAGAGTTATATAACAAATGAGGAAATAAAAAATTGTAAACATGTTACCGTGATAGTGCAAGCAAATGATCAGAATATTATTAAAATATTATTAAATGACTATAGCACGTTAAGAGACATAATACATATACTAGCATGGTGTTATCGTTTTATATCTAACGCAAGCAAGCAAACATATAATAAATATAATTACCTTAGCATAGAGGAGATAATAAAAGCAAAAACAAGCATTATCAAGCACACACAACAAGAAGCATTTTCGGAAGATATCAGTAATTTACAAAGTAAAAGCAAGCTAAGCAATAAAAGCAAACTATTAGCCTTAAATCCGTTCTTGGATGAAAATGGAATTTTACGCGTAGGTGGAAGACTTAAGGAAGCGAGCATTAGTGATGATATGAAATATCCTATTCTATTACCTAAAAATAGTAGACTTACCGAATAAATAATATACGAAGCACATGAAAATACTTACCATGGTGGAGTTCGGTTGTCCTTGAGTTTCATTCGAAAAAGATACTGGATTGTCAGCGGAAATCAAATAATCAAAAAACTATTACGGCTATGTGTAACATGTAAAAAACACAAACGTAACCAGCATCAACAAATTATGGGAGATTTGCCTAGCGCTCGGGTCAATCCGTCACGACCGTTTGCTCACACAGGAGTTGACTTCACAGGTCATATTTACATCAAAACTAACAAAGGAAGAGGCACGAAAACCACGAAAGGATACGTGGCCGTTTTTGTATGTATGACAACAAAAGCGGTTCACTTGGAGTTGGTGTCAGACCTGAGCACATCAGCGTTCATTGCAGCTCTCCGTAGAATGTCTGCAAGAAGGGGCACTCCTCATCATCTGTACAGTGACAACGGAAGAAATTTTGTTGGAGCTAATAAAACACTTACCTTAGAATATAAAGAGCTCGAAAATATATTTAATAACGAATTTATGTCAGCTATATCGGACATGCAGATATATTGGCACTTTAATGCGCCCTCGTGGCCCTTAGCGGAGGGCCTTTGGGAGGCAGCTGTTAAAAGTATGAAGCATCATTTAAAAAGAGTCGTAGGCGAGCAGAAGTTAACCTTTGAAGAAATGACAACCGTGTTGAGTCAGATAGAGGCCTGCCTAAACTCGAGACCCCTTTGTCCTATATCTGAGGACCCTGACGACCTGGATTTTCTAACGCCTTCTCACTTTTTGGCATCTGGTCCGGTTTTAACAATAGTGGAAACAGAAAGAGATTTGAGAACTCGGTGGCAACTAACACAGCGTATTTTCAATGATATATGGAAAAGATGGCATTGTGAGTACTTGACCCAATTATCAACCAGAGGGAAATGGCAACAACCTGAAAATAATATGAAATTAAATGACATTGTTTTAATCAATGAAGACCACTTACCTCCTGGAAAATGGTTAATGGGGAGAATTGTTGAATTATATCCTGGAACGGACGGATACGTCAGGGTAGTCAAACTGAAAACCAAAAACGGGTTTGTTAAACGCCCTATAACTAAATTATCAAGATTACCAGTGAGTACATATCAACCTAAAACATCTGAAGAACAGCAAATGCAAAAAATTGTTACGGAACCACAACAGTCGAATAAAAGGTCTCTTCGAAAGAGAAAACAAACTCAGCGATTTAACCTTATCAGCATGGCTGTATCATATGTATTATTTTTTTTAACAATAATTTCGACAACTGAAGCCTTGCAAACGACCCTTTTTAGACAAGATCAGGGACTATATTTCGATAAGGTATGTGACATGCGATTGGTAAGGGATGAATGGAAAATCATTATTTATTACGAAATGGAACCTTATTGGAATGGTATTACAGTACTCAAGCATTATTCAAACAACTTAGAAAAAACATGTAAGGTAATACGAGAACAAAGTCATTGTGATATTATAATAACACAATTAAAGCACGGGATCGCCGACCTTGAGCACTACAACAGCATGATGCTAGCTCAGCAGTCGGGACCGCGCGCCGACATTATCAGACAGCGGCGTGGGCTCATTGACGGGGTCGGGTACGTAGCGAACTCGTTGTTCGGTGTACTCGATCAAAGGTTTGCAGATAACTACAAAAAGGACATTCAACAATTGCGTGATAATCACAAACGCTTCATTTTGGAAAAACCAAACCTCTATTATAGAAGCTGAGAACAACCTATTGAAGCGAACTGCAGACACTATTAACAAACAACATAAACTGATTAACCAGCATATTATTAAATTAGAAAGGGCATTGAACGAATTGACTAAAAAGACAGAATCTACTCTCATCATAAACGAGTTCACATTAGGGTCGATAATAGCAAGCAATTTGTTACATAATTTAAAAACAATTCAAAACACGCTTATTGATACCATAACTGACATATATCACGGGCGGTTTAATCCCCATTTACTCACTCCCGAACAATGAGAGACGAATTAAGTACCATTGCTAGTCAGCTCACAAAGGATCACATGTTAGCGGTTGATGACGTACACATGAATTTGCAAAGGTTCTACGAATTGTTAAAAGTAAAAGCACGCATGTTACAAGACTATCTCATTTTTGAAGTACAGCTGCCACTTATTAGTCGAGATACCTTTGAAATTTATCAAATTATGTCGATCCCACAGAGAAAAAACGACATGATGATTAATATAGTACCTATTTCGGAATATGTTGCAATTAGTTTGAAAAAAGATAGTTTTATAAGCATGACTACCAGCGATTTGAGGTCATGTAAACATTTAGATAAAGTTACCTTATGCCATATTTTGAAACCTACTTATCAATTAAAAATGGACGCACAGTTTTGTGAAATGGAAAATTCTAAATGCAAAACTAATTTAAATAAATGTAAAAATATTTGGCTGGAAAGTCATACAATTAACAATTACGTTTATTTTTGTTGTGACCGGTGTCAATTGCGAGAGATATGTGCGGATCAAGTTACCGCACAACAGCTGTCTAGCGCCGGTATATTGAGTCTAGATCATGACTGTATCATAAAAACAGATAACTTTACTATATTGGCACACAAAGACCAATCGAATAAAATTAATATTCGCCCAGAAATATATGCACCAATTATAGCACCTATCAATCATATAATAAATATATCTCTTCCACGAATTCCCTTAAACGTTACTGAAATCGACTACAGTAAGGATATATCAGAATTGAGTGAAAAAATCAAAGGCATGAAGGAAAATGCGGAAAACATAGCATCAGAAAGTATATCTTTGCATGATATACACCACTACAGTATGATTTATGGGATCGTCGCGCTAGCAGGCACGGTAGCATTGGTCGTAGCGATTCGTCGGCTCCGTTGCCGCTGCGCCTGGAGAGTGCCGCGAGCGCCGAAGGAGAGTTTGCCCCAGATAGAGCTCGCTGCTCTCCCACCGCACTCTTCAGCAGTACCAGTGAATGTGAGTGTAAATGCAGTGAACAGTGAAAATTTAATGAGTGATAACAATGAAAGTGTAAGTGCTGTGCAAAGTGTGCGTTTAGTGAATAGAGCTACGTCTCCAGCGTTGCGTACTCGCTTTTAAAAAACTTTAATTTAATATTGTCATAGCAAACTGACTGTTGTTAAACAATTTATTTTGAATTTATAAATGTAATTAAACATATTTTATAAATAGAATATACTAACAATGTAAGTAGAAACATAGGCAAAAGTTATATTAAATCTTCTTAATTACTAACTTAAAACATAAGGTATATTGTTACTAACAAACAAAAAAAGGGAAGTAAAAATTGTAATTAATTAATAACTTTAATTCATCATTAATTTTCTTGAACTTTGTTGATTGTTTATACTTATGCTGGCCGGGAATATGTACGAGCAAACCCGTACATTGCCATATGTTTACATAATTTGCAAACGTCGCGTCGGCGTTAGCGCTGTGTGTTATCGGATATGCATTTAATTGTAATATAAATCAGTAGCAATAAATTACTCGTTCAAATAACATATTTTTATCATTTTATCTCCTTTAACTATTTTCGGGACAGTTTCGGGATTATTTAGCAATTAACAAACTATCGGTAACAATCCGTTTATGTATGGTTAACAGACCATACACTACCTATCACCTTTTTAAGGCAAAGAGTAAGGCGCACTAGCGACGCCAATTGCTTTAAATTGTTAGCTACTAAACCGGATCTATTTTAAATAATTGTGGACCGTCAGAATCTCGGCAATAGGCGCCGCTAGTGCGCCTTACCCTTCGCCTTAAAGAATTTTATCTATAAATTTAAAATTAATAAGGTGAATAGATCCGTAAAAGACCCGCCAAAAAGTAACGGATACGGACACGGATACGGATCTTACCTCTGCCTCGGATATCCGCGGATACGGATACGGAAACGGATATCCGGCACATCACTAGTTGTAAGTAAGTAAACCACATCCCAAATTTACGTCACCCAGTCACCTGAGAGTCTGCAGCTCCTTCTCCAGCTGGGCACGAAGCTTCCGCTCGGTGTGTTCGCGTCGATCAGAGGCCTGCTGGAGCGACGCCAGCGCCCTCTGCAACCCCATCACCCGTTCCACGTACCCGCTCGCATGACGACACTGCAACAGAACATGATGTCAACTTGATTCTGTCAATGGCAACTTCATATCCAATTTCGATTTTATGAACTATGACGTGGCGGTCCACGTCCGTATTGAAATTATCTAATTACCACAAGACAAGCATTTAGCTTACCACGAGGGGTTAGCGGGAATATTAATAATGCATTCTTAATATACTTGAAAAAAACGATATTTAATAAAATATCTTATTCTACATCGAAAAGTTGTTAACAAAAATTTTGCTCATTCAAACTAGTCTGAGACTAGGCCATTCTCTGAGGCGCTTTAGAATCCGAAATTTTTTTTTTCACAACTCGCGCAGCATTGGGACTGTTGAGAGGTAGCGGACTGACAGGTGGCTAAAGTTAACACATGTGCTTGCAGTGCACCTACCTCGTCCTCCAACCGCACCACGTTGGCCTGCGCGTTGGTGAGCGCGGTGTCTAGTATGTCGATGTGCGTGCGTTGCTCCTGCAACGTTGCGCGTTGGGCCGCCATCTCTATCTCCTGACGCTCCTTTGCGCACGCCAGCTCTTTATCTGATAATAATTAAAAATGGCACATTATTTTTATAGATTTTTTTTATATAAAAATAGGCTTACGCGCTTGCCTAGAAGATACCTATTCACTCGTGACTTAAAGACCCCTAAATTGTATTTGTCAGGAAACACAGACTCAGGCAAAGAGTTCCACTCCTTAGCGGTACGTATCACAAAATTGAAACTAAAACGCTTAAACGACTCTTTGGTATATCTATCATATAATGGTGTCGCCTATTGGTAAGTCTGGTTGTCCGATGATCCTCCAAAATGTATCCTATAAAAAACGGATAGGCTTGCTACCTTCCGTCTATGCTCAAGGCTTTAAGCTTTTTATAAAAAAAAAACCTCATTGCCGATGAGTCTCCTCAACCTCCTTTCAATGGACTCAAGCGTTTGGAGCTGGTATCGGGCGGAACCGTCCCAAAGATGAGAACAATACTCCATACACGTTAGAACTCGATAACAACATTTGAAACCATTTCATGCGTAATGCACTCACTTTGTGTTATAAGCTGAGCGATGAGCATCTCCCTGCTTTGTAGCTCTTTACGCAATGCATCAGCACTATTGTCGTTTTCGGTTCGTACGCTTTGTGAAAATAAGTCCACCTGAAATATAAGACTTCATCAATAATAGGGTATTTTTTACATAAAAACATATATCTCAATGATATCAATAATTATAATTTGGCATACACAACTGGTTATAATCAATAAAGCAATATAACAAAAAATAACAGCAATGGTTAAATTATAACCCGATCCGGAAAAAGGTCTACCATCCAGACTAATTTATAAGAAAATAAAGCACAATCAAAGAAAAATTAATTCAAAATATTGTAATGATGGAGAGCTACGTCGTTTTACGCACTATAGTTTGTTTTTAAAAGTCTAACGAAAAGAATAGTCACTGTAGATAAAAGTAAAAGATATCGTGCGCACTCGGTGCCTCAGAGAGATCTCGTTGCAAACGTTTACAATGTGAGGTCGTAGCTTCCTCATACAAGGTGTCCCAGAAGCCGACGTCAAGCCGAAAACAGGTGATAGACTAACTTATATAAGTTATCACAAAAAATACAAAAAAAAGAACTGTCTTATATTAAAAAAAAAATCATTAAAAAAAATCGATAAAATTTACACCCTGTGACGGTTTTTTTACTCTTGTTTCTAAACTACCAACTGTAAACGCAATAGACTCACGCTATTACAATAGCGACCCATTTACAAATACATTTAGAGTTACAGTTTTCCTAACCGAAGAGAAACCAACAAGCTAAACAGCCTTAGTCAATATAAACAGTTCATACTTTAACTCACTTATTTAGCTTGGGTCAACTGTTTTATGGAGATAAATAGGAAGCGTAGTCTTACATAAAAAAGCAATCCGATCCCAAAAATACGTTATAAACCACATAAAGGTACAGACAGACCTCTCAGCTATGATACCGGTCGGTTTCGTTGTGGAAATCATTATTTTTACTATAATAAAAACGAAAAGCTAAGAGAAACAGTTCAGTACGCTCCGTATTACGTAAAAACCATGTCCTCATCTCACTTAAAATGCAAAGAAATAGTTATGTTATTATTGAGGAGATGTTAGCCTTAAGGGTCAGAATTATTAGAGAATAAAGAACTGATCACTTTTCAATGTGATTTTATCTCACCTGTTGTTTGAGCGCTCGATTCAAGTCTTGTAGTCTTCGGCAATCGGCTTGCAGGCGAACGCGCGCCGCTCGCTCCAACCGTTCGCGTCGCTCGCACGAACGCACAAGTTCTTCGTGCGCTGTACGAACCTTTTCCACCTCCTCTTCAAGCTACAGGAAAAAAGCATTAACATAGCCGTATTTTAAATCTTATAAAACATGGTGTTGTGAATGCTAAAAAATATAATTACAAAAAATCTACAGTTCCAAATAATTCTAAGAGTATTCTCATGATTACATAAAAACACAAGCTCAAAAATTTGGCCAACTCATGGCAGATAGTTAAATAATTCAATGAGATCATATCTATAACTTTTATAAAATGATGAGATTACTTTTAATGAACTGGCAACCAGTCAGTGCTTGTTCAGTATTATATGTCTTTGAAACACAAAACATAACTGTTTCTGTTGTGGGAAAATATTGAACTTAATCTAAATATAGCAGTTTTAAAACAAATATTTGTAATTTTCATGTATGTTATTTCATGATACTTTAACAAGCTGCTATTTCAACCTCTTAAGCATATTAATAGATCTCTGTTATAATAATAAGGTATTTGACTACAATGAAAATATAAACCAAACTGTTGTTAACTTAATTGTATACATTTTTTTATCCCAATTTAGTCTTCATATAATTTGTTTATATGACTATTATAAGAAATCATTAATAAAATAATTACATGTTCGACCACGTGTTTGAAAATGCCCGGAATCAGCAAAATGACAACCTCACCTGTCTGATTACATTAAATGTCAGTCTATTTTGTCAGTCGATTTGACAACTAAAAGTTTGTTGCATGCATGAAAGTGTCTTTGGCGTTTTGGCGGGAATTTTGTTAATTTAAACTTTGATGGCGACTTTTATAGCAAATAGAGAAATTTAACAAAGAATTAAGCAAAGGCCAAATGGTTTATTGCTATAACGAACTGTACAGAACCGTCTAATTTTATGAACAACTTAAGTAATTATGAAATTATGTACTTAAGTGATGTATGCTTTACGTTTTTATGCACTTAATTGCCCCACGAGTGCTAATTATATCACGAAATAAAGTTAGTGCAATTACGGTTTCCTACACGGGCAGTTTAATTTATCATTCCCAAATTTATTATTATCAATTTACATTATCATTTCTTATCAATTTTGTACGAACAGAACGAACAGCAAGAACAGTTTTTTTTTAGGATGCCGTAATAGCACTTTATTTTGTCATATGATTGGCACTCGCGGAGCAATCGTATGCATAAAACCGACGACGTAAGCACACAACACGAACTATTTGAGATATTTCCGTAAAACCTGTCAAATACCCTATTACCATGCTACACGTTCACAATGTGACCATACTTTGGTGGTCTTGGCGACCCTTTCGCAAGCATCGCCCAGCTGCCGCTTGAGCTGGTGGTTCTCGGCGGCGAGCGCGTCGAGCACGGCCGCGAACGCGTCATCCGGCTCTTCAAGTGAGCACTCGCCGCCGCTGCACCACCCACTCGATTCAGAGCCCCCGGGCACTGCGCGGACGCCCACGCTGTAGACACCACATTCTTTTTTTGAAGTGAAACTTCTTAAGCACCATTGTTATTTGAAAATTCAATGAAACGAAAAAGCGATACCAAAAAAGCGCTAGGAGCGCTCGGCGTGGTGCGGTGTGTGTAGGCTACTTTTTTAGTTTTATTTATGCCGTGTGTGATTTGCACACACACACACTTTTTTAACTAGACGGCTATAAAACTTTTTTGGAAACGATTATTATAACCGAGATATTGTCAGAGACCAATGACGGCGACAACAGTGTTTCTTTCAGGTGCTATTCCGGGAGGGACTTCCCCATAGCTTGTGAATATACCCACAAAGAAGGCGCAGTCCTTGCATCACTGACAGGGGGCATTTTACTGGAAATAAGAGTTTTCATAGTCACCTGTTACGTAATGAATAAACTCAGTGTACTTTCTTACCTGAGCAATGCTTTGCAAAAGCAAGACCCGTGTCTCGCCAAAGTAATTCCTCTAATTACCACCACAAAATTACACATGCAGAATATTACAAAGCAGAGCGAAGATGTCAATAGCGCTTTGCTCAAAAAGTTCAGCTCGAAATGAAGAAATTCAAATCTGAAGTGCACCTGGTTGCTGATGACATGCAACTGAAATATTTAAAGGGCCGAAGATGTATTGTGAAAGCGTTATTAATGAAATAGAAGACAGATTCAAGGACAAATCAATTGATATCATTATATTTTCAAGTAATTTGAAATCTTTCAATCATCAATAGTTTTACAAAACACAGTAGTAACAAAGTTTTGAGACAAATTTCATCCTTGTCATTTCCGTAACGAATTCCTCCATCGCAAGATCGTTTAGTACGATTAATAGAATACTGAATAAGGCAAGAAACAGAATGCTACCTGTAACTCTGATGCATTTGTATGATGATTAGCTCAAGGACCAGAGACTCCAAAAGAAGAATTTCTGGAAAAAGTTGTTGATTTGTATGCCACAAAAAATCCATGAAGAATAAGATTTTTGTAAAGAAAAAATATTATTATAATAGAAAAATACTAGAAAAAATCGACTCGAAAAAATTCACTTGCGACCCGATTTTTTTTGAGTGAGTCGATTTTTTCTAGTATTTTTCTATTATAATAATTTATCTTATAAGATCGCATTGAAAATGCATAAAATATAAAAAATTATAAAAGAAAAAATATGTCACTTTGTTTCATTTATTTGCTCCGTCCCCCCAAATCTCTGAATTTGCCCCCTGGAGAATTTTGCCTGAAAGAAACACTGGACGACAAGCGACCGCTTGCTTAGTCATTTTAGGTCGCACCCGTAAGCTATTGTTGAATGTCAAGATGTAATGGCGTTAAAATTACATACTTGAGCGAAATATTCACTTAATAACAAAGAAGATAGGTTAACAAGTGCACTGTGCGGTACACGTAACGTTGAATAGATTGCGTCTGAATCCGGTAATTATTAGGAAATATATAATGTTAAATTATATTTTTAAATTCGTCATACTTTTTACCTGGTGAGATCCGGTTGTGAACGCGACAGGTTGAGTTTCTCCTTACTAAGTTTAGCCTTTGAACCCTTGCCCTTGGGCTTGCGTACATCATCTCGCGGAGTTGAGGGAGCGCGTGGCGACGCAGGCGGGGTAGGCCCGCGGGGACTGGGAGACTGTGCCACTTCCTTTGCTAGGTGCTTCAACACTGATGACTGGTTCAGGAAGTCGTCTGGTATTTCTGTTATTTCCTAGATTGAAAAGTGTCACTTGATATATTCACTCTTTTTTATCTCTACGTCATATTTGTGACCCGTTTTCGGCACGTCAGAGACGAATGACCAACAGCTTAACATGCATACGGCAGCACATCATCATATTGATGAACGCTAATGATTACAAATTTTTTGATCACCCAGCTGATTACTAGCTCTTGCGAAAGTTGCTTCACTTCCATGGGCCAAAAGCTATATTGATGCACCATCAAGTCGTTACTTAGTAACATTATTTTTAAACTTGTTTGATTTTGAGATTGGATTCTGATTTTAATAATGCTATCTTTTTTAAATATACCAGGCCACCCAGAAAGTTTTACGAAAACAAGTTTTATGTATGAGGCTGTGACGGATCATAATAATTTAAAAAATGTTGAATATTTACAAGTAAAAGTACCATTATTCGAAATTTAATTTCCCTCCATATTTATGAGAGTTAGGCGAATTATCGTGTCTCATGGAAAAAAAAATTGCATCAGGAACATATTAGTGAGATGATTTTTTTAATTTTTTAAACCCGGGAGTCATTTGATCGACTTCAAATGTCATTTATGGATGCTAAAGCAACCATCTACGAGTCACATAACGAATATATTCGTCTGATTTTGAGGAATGAAAAAGGAGTGGTCGTTCTTCGACGGAAACATTGAATGTAATATTTTTAGAGTATTATTATTAGTCATCCTTGTAGCATTTAAAAACTACAAACAATGCTTCAGTTACAATTACAATTCCTTGCTGGAAGAAACAAAAATAAATGAAGTCAAGAAGTCTTAAATTCATTTTTATATGAAAACACAAGTTATTTAATACTAAGTTTTCAGCATGAAACATATTTTTAAACAAAAACCAAAAGCTTCAGAAAAATAAACAAACCACACCTTTATAGTGTTAAAATTGTAAACCATTAACTTAATTAATTTGATTGATAACATAGTCATAAGTAAATTCATGCTCCAGTAGGAGACAGCGTCTCCTCCTACCTCCACTGCACTTACTGGAGAGTGGCATAGCCCTAGTGGCGTAAATAGAACAATTGCCGCCCGGGGCAGTTTACCAATTTTGTCGCCCCTGTCAGAGGGCTGCGCCGCCCCTTGGAACGTTCTTCTGGTGGGTACCACGTGCCTTTTTACCGCAGACGTGCCGCCCGGGGCATTTGCACCCTCTGCCCCTCCCTATTTACGCCACTGCCTAGCCCTTTCAGGAATCTGTACTAAAGCAAGTCAGTAAATACTTCATACCTGAACGCCATGATCAGGAGGACTAGTATATATTCGCTGTCCCCCAATGTCGATGTAATTAGCAGTGGTGGTCACTGCTTGTTCCTTGTGCACCTTAGGCAATGGTATACCACTTGGTTTCTTTCCAACTTCACTCTTCTTGAGAGTATGATATGGGGAAGACTGAGTAGGAGGATGCTTTACTTCACTGCCCGTTCGCTCATGTTCACTAGAAATACATATAGTACGGTATTGTAAATAATTTGAAATGAAGATCCTACTATACCATATTCGTATTTTAATCTTTAAATTCAAATTAACTCCTTTTAATTCCTTTTAAACACAATTTACTTTTAACTAAAATTAATCAAGTCCCAAATATTGGCATCAAGACTGCTGGATCTCCATCTCAAATTCTTGGAACCATAAAGCCCACTGTTAAGATTGTTAATTTTAAGTTGCAAATTTGTATATAAATTTTTACTTTACACAAACATTGTTTTTATCAAAGTTACGAAGCTAATAATCAGTTTTGTAACTTTGATAAGCATAAAAATACAGCTCATGAAACAATTCCATAATTTTTTTTTTTAAGTTGTCCAAGTTGAATATTCTCAAAAATATTGAATAAAATTCATAACTTAAAAACTATGAAAAACAAACATGGGGGTGATTTGGTTACCCCAAAGGGCAAATTATTTCTGGACCTCCACTTGACACTATTTTTTGGGACACCTGTATAAGGGAAGAGAATATAACATGCTTAAACAAAATATTTATTTACATATTACTTTAAAACTTCAGTTAAGATAAAACATTCTTAAAATACTCAGGACTCAGTCCTCTTTAAAAAATTTTATAATTGATTTTTGATTATACACAATACCTACTTATCCTTTCTGGCAGCTTTTATAATCCGATATATCATTACAATTGTAAAAAGAGTACAGTTGCAGTCAAACAATAAGCCTGTCTACCTATTTCAAAATCATCATTGTAGTTATACTCACCGAATAGGTGTGGGTCGTGGAGGCCAAGAATCATCCTGGTTGTGTATGATGAGGGTGTTATAAGAAGATGAAGACACATCCAAAGAACTTCTGTTACTGTTTCCTCCACCTACTGAATCTTTCAAGGAGTTCCGATTGCTGCCTGGGATACTTTCCTGTTAATTTACATACAATTTGACACAAATTTAAGTTAACGAAAATTTAAAATAACATGTCATGTTTATTTAAATTCATATTATTATTAAAGAAAAAAATTTTTTAACATCTAAAACTTGTTTTTATTTATTTGCATTCACAATGCCATATTTCTATAAGATATATAATACAAATGTAAAAAATGACCAGTCCTCCGAGCCCTCTGATAGGATTCGAACCCACAACCATTTGCTATCAGGACAAGGGCTGAGCTACAAAGATGCTGGCAGACGCCTCAAAATTTACATAAAAATTTCAGCTTCTACTGTAAGCTAATATAGTTCCACCAATGATGAATGCTATCTACCTTCAACATAGAAAGTAATATTTTTACAGATATTAAATATTCAATTAACACGTTACGCCGCGGTAACGGCATATAAAGTAAAGGTGGAATTCATATTATGACAGTACGGATATCGCCGTTTTCACGAAAATTAATCTAAAAATTACTACGGCAACAACCGTCGATTTTACATTAGAGTGTCATAGAGAGCAGTCTTACTGTCATTCGGTAAAGGAGGCTTGTGTTCCTAGTGTCAAAAACACGTGTACACTAAAATACTGTGAAAAACAGTACGGGTATAGGTGTACGAAACATTTGTATGAAGATTGTTAGTGTCATAGTGGGCTGGAGTACCGCGTCGTAACGTGTTAAGATGGAACCAGCTATAATAATGTTTTTAGTATTAATTTTTTTGCATTCACCCTGCCACATTTCTATAAGATATAAAATAAAAGTTGAAAAATGACCACACTGCTGAGCCCTCAGGTAAGAGGTACCTGAGGGCTCAGAAGCTTGGTTGTTTTTTACATGCATATTTTATATCTTATCATCAAAAACTTGTTTTATATCTAGGGCTCATTACTTCAAACATATCTCAATATAACTTATGATGCAATGTGGTCACAATACTATACCTTAAGTGAATTTCTATTATTGTTGTTGTTAGTTTCTGTTTGATTTTCCTGCCCCTGTGGTTCAACACGGGCCGTGTGTCGGACTACATAGCGTTCCTCCCTAGACAAATTTTCATTTGAAGTAGATACATCAGTTTCACTACCAGATAGGCTTTGTGGAAATCCACTTGGAACTGTAAAGGAAAATATACTTAATTTAGTTAAGCAGGCCTTCCATAGGTGAAAAAAATAACACTTAAATTGTTATTACATAGCATTCCAGTTTATTGCATACAATAAGGATGTAAAACAAGGGCACACAGAATATTGCAATGCAATATGATTCATAGTAATGGAGTTTAAGCTAGTTTAACACAAATAAGTACACCGTTTTTATTACAATCATTGCACTTACCAGATTGTTTTTGTGTTCTCTGTATGTTATTAGTGAAGGAAAGGAACCGTCCAGTCGGTCGCATGGAACCCATGACTGATTATAGTTTAACAGCGTGTGACAGATTTCAATGTGAAAACATATTGCACAGATATCAAATTGAAAATCTACAAGAGATATGACCTATGTTAATTTTCACCATCTGAAAATGTGTTATTAGAAAACAAAATGATTCTTGAAATGAAACATTAAAATTTGTATCAAAGCAAAAATATCGAAATGTTATTTAACACTATTATTTATTTTGTAACCGTACGCAAGTTGACCATCCAACCATAGAATAGTACAGGTATGCTAAGAAATTTATTGTTAAGAAACCTATCTTATAATAATAAACATAAACTCACTTACTTCGTATTTTGAGTTAAATTTTCATATCGAAATATTCGACACATTCTGCACATTCACAGACTATCTACACATACACAGAAATACATACCAAGGAACTTCCACCCAAACTGGAATGTGCACCGACATTTTATCCTCGATAAAAAAATAACCTTATCTATATGACGTTAAGGTCTATTAATAATTAACATTTAGTCAGAGAGAAATCCGGTCCGAGAGAGAAAGCGCTTCAAGAGCCCTGTGTCCCTTTCTTAAGTGTTGCCAGAAGGGTTGTTTTTAAAACGAAGTAGGAATGGTAAAAAATTAAAACAAATTTGTCATCTCTTGTTAAAAATATTACCATCTTTCTGATAATCCTAATATTTTTAAATTATCGTTTATAATGACATTTTCTTTTTTACGATAATTTGGACGCGATATTAAAGCGCTGTTTGAAAAAGAATATGTTATATGAGTAGGATAAGTAGGATGTATCGAAATTGAACTGGCATCCCAATCGCCATTTTGCTTTGTTTAAAATTGTGGTGATCAACGTGGTGATATTTATCCAACCTTTATTCGGCAATATTTCTTTATTTGTACATAATAAATATGGTTAAAAAATGTGCGATTGCAGGCTGTAAAAGCGAATCTTATGCGGGATGCGGTAAATCTTTCTTCAAGTAAGTATTTTTCAATTCTTGAATTAGGGTGACTATAATGAACGGATTTTTAAGATTGTTTTCGTAATCATATTTTTACATATAAATAGTAGGTTATCTAGATTAAACTTTATATACTAATCACTATGTATTATTTTAAATTAATTATTAATTCCCAGATTCCCTAGTGAAGAATCTTTGAGAAAAAAGTGGCTTGATGTCATTCCAAGTAATTCAAATATCAAAAAATATTCTGTTATTTGTAATCTGCACTTCAGGCCCCAGGATATAATAGTACATTCTTCAGTTTCAAAACTGACATCCGATGCTGTTCCAACTACTTTTCCTAAGGTACGTTAATAAATGGGTTGTAATAAAAGCTTATTTCTGGCGGTGTAGCGTAACATATATAATGATGTTTTTCTAATCAAAATAAATACTAAGCATTTTTTAATTTGCAGATTATTCCACCAGGAAAAGAGATAGCCGTTCTAAGCGATGTATTTATTCAAGCTGCTCCAGTAATAGATGAAGTGTTTGTTGAGAAACCTGGAAATATTTCAGTAGTTCCTGAGCAAAAGCTTGAAATCAGTCCTATGCCGAGCACCTCCAAGGAACCTCCTACAAAAAAAATTCGCTATGAATATAAGGAAATTGACGAATTAAAACGACAAGTTAAAATTCTTAAGCAGCGCGTTAAACGAAGAGACTTGAGAATCGATAGTCTTAAATCTTTGTTAAATATAGTAAAAAAAAAGACCCTTGAGCCAGTAGAAATCGAAGATGTCATAAAAAGTAATTTTGTGCATATTCATGAGCAGTTTAATCATGCTATTAGTTACAAAAAAGTAAGATATAGTGAAGAATTTAAATCTTTTGCTCTAACTTTGCACTTTTACAGCCCAAAAGCGTATCTTTTTATGAGAAAACATGTGTGTCTCCCTCATCCAGCTACACTGAGAAAGCTTTTAGCTACACGTGACTGTAGTGTTGGTTACATTCAGGAAGTCATCATGTTCTTAAAAGAAACTGCAACCAGGGATGCCTCTCTTAAAAATGTAGCCCTACTTTTTGATGCTATGGCAATTAGAACAGAATTAAAATTCGATAAAAAAACGGATAAATTTTGGGGCTATGTAGATTATGGGGGAATCATACCCAATGACTCTGAAGCCTTAGCTACCGAAGCCCTTGTTCTCGTGATTGTATCTTACACAAAAAGATTTAAATGTCCCATAGCTTACTTTTTTATTAACAAAATATCAGCTGAGCTTCAATCACAGTTGATATTAACAGCCATTAGGTTGTTATCAGAAGCAAATATTACAGTAAGATCCTTAACCTGTGATGGAACTTGTGTTAATATCAAGACTTATGAGATTTTGGGATGTAGGTTCACACTACCTGAAATGAAGACAAGTTTTAAGCACCCAACAAAAGACTGCCAAATCCACTGCATTTTAGATACTCCTCATATGCTTAAGCTGGCCAGAAATGTTTTTGCAGAAACTAATATCAATTCCCCGAAAGGTGACATAAAATTCAAATTTATAAAGCAATTACATGCAATACAAGAAGAGGAGGGGTTAAAACTAGCGAACAATCTTACTAGTAACCACATTGATTTTTCTGGTAAAAAGATGAATGTCAAATTAGCAGCACAAGTGTTGAGCAATTCAGTTGCCGATGCAATTGAATTCTTAACAAAAAGTGGTGATAAGCGTTTTGAAGGAAGCGAAGCAACTGTTGAGTATATTCGGTTTATGGATAGAATATTTGATATATTCAATTCAAAAAATCCCTTTGGTAAAGGCTTTAAGTCACCATTACGTTTGCAAAACCTTGAAATTTGGATGAATACGCTCACCGAAACTAGAAACTATTTGTTGAGTTTAAAAATCAATGACAAACATATCCTTGAACATCGACGCAAAACTCCTGCTCTTGGATTTATTATTGATACATACAGCTTTGCAAACTTATGTCTTGATTTACTAAAAGATAACGAAAACGAAATGAAATACTTTTTAACTTATAAATGTTCGCAGGATAATCTAGAAATATTTTTTTCATGCGTTAGGCGGTGTGGTGCCTTAAATGATAACCCGAGTGCGCTTCAATTTAGGTACACGTTGCGAAAACTTTTGTTTCGCAATAGCGTACAACCAAGTGTAAACGCTAATTGTGTCAGTGAGGGTGACTTGGTGAGGGTGGAAGTTCCTTGATACATACATAGAGTTTATCAAAATGTCTTTTTTTGATAAATTTTATTATGAGGGAAGGTATAAAGCCTTTACAGCCATATCTGCATTAATTTTTATGAGGATACATGACAATGACAGCCGATTTATGAATAAATGATAATTAGTGGATTATGAATAAATTATGAAATAAATCCTAATCATAAGGTGACTAACTTTTATCAGTAACAATAGCACATATAGGCCAGTCATCCTGGCATTTTTCATGCTTTTTTTTTCCGGTAGCGGATTTTTCACTATTAATAAAAATACTTATGTATTTTTCGCCGCTGATTACGATGGTGAGGTCCAAATCTGTCCAAAACCTGTGCTAAAAAGTTATGGACACTTTTTGGACACAAAACTAGCGAAAAATGAGTTTTTGGGAAATAACTCGAAAAATAAGCCTTTATCGAAAAAAACCCCAACATAAAAAAATTGTTTTAAATTAAAGGGATTTGAAGGTTTTGGCCCTAACATCAGCCGCCATTTTGTTTTTTTTTCAAAATGGCGGTGCACAATAAATGTCATATATTTGGATAGGGGACACTTATACAAGCATATAACATAACATCATAACGCGTCACGTTTCTGAGTTATTCAAAGATAAAAATGACAGTTGTTATAACGAATTTACTTATTTATTTTGTAGTTATTTCATGTTGTTTAAGTTTTTACTTTTAATCTGAATCAGACAAAGAAAGAAAACAAATATTTTAATACTAATAATAGATTTTCTTCCTTAATAACTTTTTAAAACAATTCAGTATAGCAATCAGATATAAATGTGTTAAATTATAATGATTTGTTATATTACCTATACTTTTATTATGGGGAATAACTCCGAAACGTGACGCTTTAGGACATCATGTTATATAAAATTTTTTGTTTGTATAAGTGTCCTCCATCTAAAAATATAACTTTCGTTGGGCACCGCGATTTTGAAAAAAATCAAAATGGCGGCCGACGTTTAGGGCCACCCTCCATACAAAAATCTTCAAACCCCTTTTCCATGGATATAGGCCAATAACGACTAATTTCAGGTATTTCAATATGTATAGAAATAATAAACACCCATGACTCAGGTACAAATGCTCGTATTCATCATACAAATATCTGCCCCTACCGGGATTCGAACCCAGGACCGGGTGCGAAAGGCAGGATTGCTACCGTTGCACCAAACGGTCGTCAAAAATATTTATATATTTAAATATAATTAATATTAAGTAGTCTATACCATTTTGAATTTGACACCTTCAAATTGGACACATAATTGACACAAGGGTATTCAGAATACACGTATTTTTTATATAGATTTTTGTAATGCTTGATTTTTTTAATTTTTCAGATTCTTGATTGATATATAATAATTTTTAGGCCCAATTTGAAACTAAAAATAAGACCTGACAGGGTTCATGTTCGGTTCTATTATTTTTGTAATTTTATCTTTGAATACCTCATGAGTGCAATAAAAACTTTTGAATTTGAATAAATGAGAAATCACGGAAAATATTTTTTTGGTAATTAGTCGATAATTTTGGCCAAAAAACCTATGGGAGTTTGAAGGTTCAATTCCAGCTATTTGAAAGGGTCTTCTTCCATGTCACGAAGGATTTTTCTCGATAAGGGTCAAAATGGACCCTGTAGGGCCAAAAACACATTTTTCGTGTTTTTTTTTTTATAAGGGGTTTTGGCTTGGTTACAAAGACTTTTGAGCCATTTTTTCATATTATGTCCATTCTTGTTTAAAGAGTTGATATATAAATGATATGCATAATAGATTATCAATGGATGATGAATGAAAAGTGAAATACCTTAACCTAGGTTTCAGTAAAGATGTGGGGTTTTACTGAAAATTTCTCTTGGACTTCTTGAGAGAGCGAAAAGACACCATCCATTGTTTTGTTTCACTTGCAAACACTCGTGCATATACAGAAACACTTAGTGGTTAATAACCCACCATTATTACACACTAATATCACCCACAACACAAATTTTAACAAGAAAAACAAGACCACCATAGTGACGCTTCCCGCTCCCGCCAAAAAGTCAATTTTTCGAGTTTTGTTGAGTGCCTGTACAGATAAAAAAATATCCTTCAGTAAAATCCTTTATTTTTGGGCGTTTCAACGAAATCTGCAATTTGGGCCCACTCAGACTTTCCTGACCTCAAAAATTACCTGATTTGGATTGGGCCCAAAATTTAAAATGCGTCTTAAAATTTTTTTAGCAGTTCAAAATGATCCAATTTTGGATTGTAGGTGGTAGGCATCAAAAACAATGGACAAAATTTTGAATTTTATGGAAAACTCAATTTTTTATGCTCAAAATTGTCATTTTACGGATTTTTGTAAATGGCGAATTTGGCGCGAAAATTGAGGTTAGGAAAAAAATCACTAGCGTGACCAAAGAACATATAAAATACTACTTTTTGGCTGATAATGTGCCTTGAAAGAAGAAAAAATGCGCCATATATCTGGGCCCAGTACCTGAAATTAGTTGTTATTGGCCCATATCGATGGGAAATTTAATTTAAAACATTTTTTTCTCTTGGTTATTTTTCGAGGTATTTCCTAAAAACTCATTTTCGCTAGTTTTGTGTCCAAAAAGTGTCCATAACTTTTTTAGCACAGGTTTTGGACAGATTTGGACTATCACAATCGTAATCAGCGGCGAAAAATACATAAGTATAGTGAAAAATCCGCTACCGGAAAAAAAGGGAAATATGGCCATTTTTGAGCCAGGATGACTGGTAGAGCTGTAACAAACCGTATGTATTCGTTACTAAGTAACGGGTGCGCCATCATGTACCGAGTAACGAAACGTTACACACGAATGCATTTCGTTACTCGCATGTTTCGTATTATGAGTACCTATACTATTTCAGTTTACACAAGTACCGTTGATGCGTATAATTAAACTTTGCTGATCGTATGTTTTACGTATGCCTGCGCTTATTCAGTGAATTTATAAACGTACGTTACAAAGAACGATGTTTGTTTATTAAGTAAAGTATAATTTGGAAATTCGTAGTCCAAGTTTTTTACTGTTTATTAAAGGTATTGTGTGTGTATACAAAGTTTGAGATTGTAACAGAAACAAGGTAGGAAAGTACTTTTTACAAATTAGAAATATGTGTTTTTTTTATTATTGCGTATTTTCACGGTTTTTTTTGTTCTTATCTTAAAAGAGATGTGTCTAAATGAGCTCTAATGAGATTTAATTGTTTCTTGGTTAACAAAAGCTGTTAATTACCAAAAGTCTGGTTCAAAATACAGAAAAGTGAAAAAAATATCTGATGCAGCTTGGTATGTAATGTATAAGTATGTTTTCTACAAATCACGAATGTTGCGACGTCACGACGTCATACTGTACGCGTACACAGTACGTTTTCTAATATACATAACATAGCATGTTATAAGGTAACTGAAGTAACGAGTAACGATACGATAGTAACGAGTCCTAATTGTCATAGTAACGAATACATACGGGTACACTTTATTTCGTTACTTTTACAGCTCTAATGACTGGACTAATAGGCAACCAGACTACAAGTGGCCATCGATTAACTGTTTAATATCGATTAAAATAGATTTTATCTTGACCCGTGAAATCGATTCATCGTTTGATAAATCTCAGATCAGCATCCCTAGACTAAACTATTGAGCGTTTTCCATTTAGAAAAAAAAGACGACACTGTGTTGCACTGTGTCAACTTTTTGTTTATGTGTGTGTGTGTGCCAATAGGTTTTTGCTATAGTGTGGTCGACACAGTGCAACACAGTGTCGACTTTTTTTTCTAAATGGAAAACGCACCACATGAACAGGAACATTTTTGGCGGAAGCGGGAAGCGTCACGTTGGTGGTTTTTAGACATGGATAACGCAGCGAAATTCCTGGCATCAACTCAGGCGCAGTCTATTGCGCTGACTCATTGCGTTAACTCAAAATTACGCCATGGTGCAATCGAATAGAACAGTGAAACGGACGCCATCTGCACGCCGCACTCACAAGCTCTTGACATTTTCGCGCGAACGTGTGAGTGAAATGTGTTGATGACACTTGGTTGTATTCATATTTCATACGGGACTCACCTGTAGTCCTGTATGACACTATTAATGGCTTTAAACATACACGTATTTCGTTACAGTTGTCAACTGAAGAATCTGTCAAAAACTTGGTGGTTAATACGTGCCTTCATTGTGCGTAGCACATTTTGAATCTCCCGGTACTGCGCTGTGAGCCACTTTGAAAAAGTGCGTTGATACACCCAGTGCAGGGAACTGAGTTGGCGCAATTGCGCGGCGCAGCGCAGTATTACCCATGTCTAGTGGTTTTGCTTCTTTTATTAAAATTTGTGTTGTTGTAAATATTATTGCGTAATAATGGTAGATTATTAACCACTAGGTGTTTGTGAACATACAAGTGTTGGCAAGTGTAAAAGCAGCGGAAGTTGTGTTTTCCTGCTCTCTTAAGAAGTCCACGGGGAGGTTTTAGAATAACCCCACACATTTACTGAAACCTAGCGAAAAATATTTTAAGTAAAAAACGCGCCTGTCTAGTCAAACAATTCCCGCCTTTTTTCGGTTTATAGACTTTTTCTTTAGTTGTGGCTTGCACGTTTTGTGCATTAAGCCAGTTCTTACTGTTCATACGTATGCAAGCACTGCAATAAGAAGCGGCGTCATCAACACGAGCTAGATACTAAACATGAAAGTAATTGCCACTGTGCTAACTTATCGCCGACAAATGAAATAGCCCCTTCGTTTAAGGAGCCTGTAGCTACACAAATGCTTGAAAAAGACCCAATCGTGCCAGCTTCTTCTCTGGCATCTACTTCTTCATCTAATCCCACACCCACACCTATTGGACGCATACTGTATAATGAAACCGACATTTTCTCATATGTTGTACTTGTCCAATTACAGTTTGCCTCCAATGATAATTCGTCATTGCACCCTGTAACATTTGGTAAGTTTATAAAAATAATAATATTGCAAACATAATAAATGTCAGTCAGTGTTGGGCAAAATGTAATTAACTACAAATTAACAATTACAATTACAAATTGTAATTGGTGACTTTAATTACAAATTACTCAAATACTCATACATAATCTCTTTTAAAGATGAGGTAGTATTTTAAATAAAACTACACTGGCCTGCAAAACCGAGTATCACATTTTTTAAATTTCTTTTTTTTCTTAATTATAGAAGTTACATATTTAAAATAAAAATTATAGCAAATTTTACTAGCTTTCTTTGAAACTGTAATACAAAATTAAACTCTTTTTTGAGTCCTTTTTATTTCGAAAGTATATCTTGTGTAGGGGAGATAGAGGCTACAATTAAAGGAGGCAAGTATTAATAAGCGAATTGCTCAAAAACTATACATACTAAACCTACAGAGAGAGCTTTTGACGCAGCTCAAAGTATACGGCGTTTTAATTTTGTTTTTTTTTTCGCAGATGCATATTTCATACTTAATAATGCTACGTAGCTGTATTAACTAACTTCCAAATTATTACTTTTTTATGTTGTTTAAAATAAAAAATGGCTAAAATTAACAAATCGGCGGGGTTAGTATTAACATGTTAGAATCTACCCCAGAAATGGGCGCTCGTATATACATATTGTTACGAACACACAAAGCGCAAAGAAACGAGCGCGGAACTACATAGAAGTATAGTCTCGAAAACCGGGTACATGCGCGAACTTTCCAGACACGGCCGATCACGTTCCCGCGAGTCGGGTACGTTCCAGAAAGGAACTTACTGGAATGGTCTGGGGCTCGTCTCGGCCCATATAAATAGCCGCAGAAAGGCGAGCCAGTCAGTTCAGTTTGAGCTACCTTCGAGGCGACTTCGAAGTGAAAACCAGTGATCAAGAGTGCTACCAGTGAAACCTACGACTTGGCTACGACCTAGGACATCGTCAGTGCTTAGTGTTTGGACCTAGTGCTTTGTGTTGGACCTAGTGCTTCGTGAATAAAGTCTTCAAGAGTCAGCAGGTCTTTCTCTCCAAATCATACGAACCCTAGCACGTAACAATATAAACAATATTTACGTATAAACGAAAAATTACTCGAGTACCCAATTCCTAAGAGGTTTTCGAGTCAACTGCGAGAGCAGTGATGGAAAAAATAGAGATTATAGAGATGTAGCAAAATAATTTAAGTTCTGCTACGGTTTACCCTTGTGTGAAAAATAAATAAAGCGGGTTCATCAAGACCAACGTTACGAGAAAACCCGCTTAATCTTTAATAAGGAACAAAGCAATTATGGCAAAGTATGTGTTAAAGTATACCAAAATTTATTTCGGGTTACTGCGCAAAGATGCCAAGTGTTAAGTTAATGCGATGGCAGGAAGAGATCAAAGCGATAGCTGATTACCCTTGTAAACCTAATTAAGGTTTATAATATAACAGTTAAGGGATTATTAGTTTTTGTTTATGATATATTTAATATTGTGATTTTTTATATTATATAAGAAAATGTGCTGCATAGACATCCTTATTAATTGCATTTTCATTAATGGAAAGTAACGTGAAACATGAATTATATTAGTTTATGTAACAGAATGTTAATACTTACCCCAGAGTTGTTAATTCTAGCCCCAAACACGGGGTAAAAATTAACAAACTAGTTTGTCACGAGAAAGAAAGCAGTTTCAGACATTATTTATTTAATTGACGATTTAAGTTAAAGACATGATACCTAAATAATTACAGCATCATTGTGGCGAAAAAAATATGTCTAAATGTTTAATCATATTGGAGGTACAACTAAAAATGCAATTGTTGTTAATTGTTGTCCCGGGCTCCCCTACTCGAAAAGCTATTGCAATTTTAAAGTGTGATACTTAGTCTGGTAGGCCAGTATATTATTATGATTTATCAAATGATCATTTGCGAAATAGATCGGAAATTGTGTAATTTAAAATCACCTTTTTAAAATTAAGACAAGATATTTGATTTATTTTAAATTTGACTTTAGGACGACTCTTTGTTCGACGCCGGGAGATTAAAAAAGAGATAGGTAGCTGTGTACAGGTAACGAGGCACGCACTTACACACTCCTAAATTTATGGCTTATTTATGCACTAAAAACTTTGTTTGTGTTGTTCTTGTTGAGCTGCGTACGGGCATCAAGCGAATAACCGCTCAGTTTTGATAGTTTATTATGTTACCCTTAAAAAGTAATTGAGCAATTTTAATTACAAACTAATGTAATTTAAATTACTTGGGACTTATGTTACTGAATTACAGTAATTTCAAATACATGTAATTTCAATTAAAGTAATTCAATTACTATTCATTGAATTAGTAATTAAATTACAAAAGTAATTAATTACTCCCAACACTGATGTCAGCGTAAAACTTATAGGTCGCAATAAAATCCTGTATCTTTTTCGTCTCATTATTCTGCTAACTTATTCATCGATAATAAAAATTTGGAATCTCATGAAATGAAAGCATTTATCTCAACTTTTAAATTAACAAGAATGGGGTTCATCCGTGGTTTTCCCGCCGAATGGTCTCCAGGAGAAATTTTGAAAAATATCTACTGTTTCAATCGGCTGTGCTAAAATTATTAAAGTCAAACAATTTTGTATAAAAGACAAACAGACAGACACACTTTCCCATTTATAATATTAGTATGGATACATTCTGCCGTGACCAGGGTTGCCACCTTTAGGGGAAAAAAATCGAGACAATCGGGCATCCATCAAAGACGTTCGGAGTTTGGTCTTATCAAAATATGACCCATGTGAGACAGTCTAAGGAAAATGAAACTTTATTTTGTGTTTTTATTTGTATTCATTTTATATAATTATTTTTTCCATACGTATTTCTTGTTGTTACGAGCCGCTTTTAATAATCCTACATCATTTTTGCATTTATTTATGAAGTCTGAACAAGACATGTGTATGTTCAAAGAAATTAATATTTCTGCTTTTATCAAATCTACCGAGCAACAATTTCTGGCATCAGACCATTTCATGGTCATTAGTGAAAATACGCGCTCAACATATGCATTTGAAGGAGGTATGCTCAAAGCACGAGAAACAACAATAAATAATGCGTTCAACTTCTGCTCTTTTGCGGCTTTAAATACTTCTACCCGTTTTTTATCAACGCTTTGCTTTTGCTCGATCTGTGGTAGTATATTCTTCACCACACTGTGGTCTTCAAATAACTCGTCCGTAGAAAATCCTTCTTCGGAATCGAATCCCATAATTGAAGTAGCATCACAAAGTTCTGTAAAATTTAAATTCCCATCAAGCGACAATGGAGCGCGGTACATGCGGCGCGCGGTAGATGGCGCGGTGGCGCGTGACTGGGTTGGGTACCCGTGAATGAATTGATTAAGCCTATCGCATATTGGGTGCGTACAGACGAAGCAATCGCTTACTAAATGCGAGTATATGTTTCACGGTATACTAAAATATATCATTGAGTCAGCGCTTGATAGCTATATTCTAGTATACGTCTAAGAGTGCACTAGACTATTGCACTTAGCAAGCGATTGCTTCGGCTGTACGCACCCATTGTCAAAAATCGGGACAAAATCGAAAGGCCGTCGGGACGCGGGACAATGTCTTCGATATCGGGACTGTCCCGGCAAAATCGGGACGGGTGGCAACCGTGGCCGTGACGTAAATTGTATCGAAAACTGTCAGTGTCGTTCTTAGACAGCTTCACAATTATGACGCTTGAGGCGCTAGTTAGAATCTTTGCATCGCCAATATTTGACATTGGCAAAATGCAAAAATCGTGCAAGCCACAAGGAAAGAAAGTCTATGAACGGATTTAGATTTATTTATATAAGAAAATCAATCTTAATTAAACCTAACCCAATAGTCTTGTATGAAAATTATTACTCTGCTTTTATTATATTAAAGTTTAATATTCCACACTTACACAAATTGCCAGCAAAGAGAGGACAGGATATCGAGATGTTTAATATTTTCTTACAAAGAACTTTAATTCCAACCTTTAAGATATCCCTATCGGCAGTGGCAAGTTCTAAACAATGTTCCACTATCTCATGCAGAAGTAAGTCGCAACCAGTTATCTATCAGAAATGATGCAAATTTTCTTAGAACCAATCTTTAACAATAGATGTTCTGTAGGAAATGTTTTTCGCGCCGTAGCACCTATCTCATCCGCGTCTGTACAGACGCGGTGGTTTTCTGTACAAACTACTCCAGAAAAGTTGGTAGTCGATTTTGAAGAAGTCAAGAAATCAACTTCCAATAATGCTATATATATAATAGACGTAAGAGAACCGGATGAGATAAAAGAACATGGAAAAGTTCCTAATAGTATTAACATACCATGTAAGTTGTTACAAGTATTGAGACTAATTACATAACATAAACAAAAATAAATAAATGTCATAACTTCACTTTGTAGTAGGTGATGTCACCAAAGTATTGAGTTCAATGCCAGAAAAGGAGTTTGTTAAAGCTTTTAATAGACCAAAACCTTCTGAAGACATTCCTATCATTTTCTACTGCATGAGTGGAAAGAGGTCGGGTATGGCTCAGCAGAATGCCATAAACTTGGGATATAAAAAGTAAATACCCAGCTAAGCTTATATGTACTATTGATTCCTTTTGCCAAATTATATGTAAATATTTTATATAATCTTTCCAGTGTCAAGAATTACCTTGGGAGTTGGACAGATTGGGCTTCAAAACTGCACTCTTAATTGCATCAAAATCTTCCCCAGACGTTACTGGCCAGTGAAAATTCAGAAATTAAACAAATAAAGCAACTACATTTAAACTTTATTATGCATTAATCAAACATCACAGATGATTGTATGATTGATTTACTTCTGACGACTGGACCAGTCATTCCAACTTCCTAGATAGGTCTTAGAGCTGTGAAGAAAACAAAGAAGTGATTAAAGCTAATATTATAGTGACTATGAAAAAGTAATTACAAAATTCATTACTTTGCATAACCAAGTTTCAAAGCTTTATCAAGGGCTTCTACTGATCGACGGCCAGCTTGGCAATAAAATATAAGTTCATCTGATGATGATGGTTTTCCCCTCTGAAAATTCTTCATAAATTCATCATCAGACATGGATGTAAGAGCATCTTGCACAGTATTTACTGAAAAAAACATACATTATTTTGGATATCATTAATATATTTAAAGAATTTCATTGTATTTAAAAATATCTATATCAATAATAAGGTTACAAAATAATACCTACTCATATCAAAACATATTTAGGTAGTACTTACATGGAATATTAATGCTTGAAGGTATTTTTCCAGTGGCACTAACTTCATCAGGGTTTCGAACATCAATGATCACTTTCTCAGGTTGTTCAATCACTTTAAGCATATCTTCGTAGCTCACTACCCTCTTTGGATCAACCATTTTATTTCCCATTAAAATCCCGTATTGGTGATAGTTGTGTAGTTTTATAATCTGCAAATTAGTTATAGCTTTGAATAGTTGACACAGTAACAAATATTTCCAAACTTTTTTGAACTCATTTTTTAGTATGAGCCTTTATTATGAAGTTCTATAGTGAAACCAATTTAGATGCGGCCCTATGCGTTGTATTGAAAGCACATGCTACATTTTCGCTATCGTAAAATGTAAGTACGATAATTGCTAAATTGTTAGTTCTAGCCGTTGCAATAAATTTAAGTGTTAGTAATTTTATAATAGAAAACTATAATAAATACTTTAAGTGAAGTGAGCCTTTGTATATAAGTTTTTTTTGTAGTATTGTACTCGCGAAAACATTATTTCAAATCTTACGATAACATTTTAAGAGCCATGCAAACTTTATGTCCATCTCCAATCATAGCCAGGTATCTTACCGAACAGAAAGAACTTTGAAAATATATTGATTATCCACAATTTTTGAAAATTGCCGTAAACGCTTGAAACTTCGTACGGTATCAAACGTAGAACTTATAAAACGTATTGATTCCTCGCTCAGTGCTTCGTATGACCTTCACAGTTTCGTGGCTTCGTGTTAATTATGTATGTGCTTAAAAAAATGTGCTTTGTCATCTAACAAGCGGTTTGTCCAGTGTTGCCAATAGCAGATAGTCAAAAGTAACATTATTTTTTATAGAAAATAATTCTAATACTGTAAAATTCACTAAAAACTTGTAGCGAAAAGAACGCAAAACGAAAACAAATTAGACGGACCTTTTCAATTATTTTTGATTTCGAATCGAAATTCGTGTAGTGTTTTTCCTTTTTCTATTATTTCCAACTAGTTATGAAAATTTACACCTAGAGTCGTGTAGGTACCATGGACGTAAACTGAGAAGGTTAAAAGTAACGTAAAATTTTTCAAAAGTTATATTCTGGCGACGCTGTTTGTCCACTACACTAAATTAACAGTTTTTTGAAAAAGCTCTATATAGAGTAGACAAGGGGTCTATCAAGCAATGTATAGTGCGCGATACTTTGAGATCGGACGGTGACGGAGACAAGACGATGAGCCAACCAGTCGGTCGAACTCCAGTCCATTTGCCATAGTGACGGCCGCCGTCCGTCCGGGGAATTATCCCCACGAGAAGAAGCCCGGGCAAGGGCCGAAGCTCATCCCGTAGCCCACATACTATATATAAAGAAATCCCCCTTACGGGCCTCTTTTTGCTACTGGATCTCGTCGCGGACGGATCTTTGCTCGAGTTGCTGTTGGGTGACATTATTTTTGCGTTTATTTCAGTCTTATTAGTGACGTGTTATTGATTTAATGTGATTAGTTAGAGCGTGCAATCTTTAATTTAGCAAAGTTAATGTTGTAGATTATTTTAGAGATAAGATAATTACTGTGTCGTATCAAATTGTCTTTTTTTAAATTGACTTCCGCTTCTGGTGCTAAAAATTTTTTTTTTTATATGAAAAAATAAAAACTACTTACTTAAAAGAAACTCCTTTGTGGACTCAATGGGTTAAGGTTAAGGTTAAACTAACAAGGGGAGGGCACGGTGGTGTGGGAAATTCACTTCGGGACGAGACTCCGTGTGGTAAAAGTTCCCCATAAGGGTATGCAAACCCTAAAGGATTATTTCAGAATGGCCAATAGTTTCGAAGATTTTTTTATTATTATTTTTTGATTACCTATTTCAATAATTAAATTAATTCAATCGAAAAAATACTTGTTAAGTATTAAATTAATTTTAATTGACATTAACTATTATACTTTCTAAATTGTAAAGCAGCTAATAATTACGGTATTCATAAATAAAAACCACATTTCCATCTATCATTAAATATTTAACAAATTTTTCAATTATATATTCTATATGAATAACATAAAATATTATTTGGGTATTCACAAAACCGGTTTCGCTCAAGCCTCACCCTCAATATAAGAAAGCGGAATGTTTTTCTATTACACCTAGGTATAGTGTATGTCTCCCGAGACCGAGGAGGCAATGGGGTACCAGTTTTCGGTTACTATCATTTATTGTCGTTACCCTTGTTATTAGAGTATAACCTCTAGGCCAACGTGTCAGTTTATTTGAAGGCTTCACAGAGTTCGTAGCTTCCTATGACTTACTGTTTTGAAATTTCAAAATAAATTGTGTAGTTTTTAATAAAAATGTCTGTGAATCAAGATGTTGTTAGTGAAAAAACAAAAATAATTTAAAAAAAAATCTTTGGAACTACTGGCCATTCTGAAATAATCCTTTAGGGTTTGCATACCCTACTACCACACGGAGTCTCGTCCCGAAGTGAATTTCCCACACCGTGCCTTCCCCTTGTAAGTCAGGAGCTATGATGAAGCGAGCTAAACCAATAGGCTTACTCTAGCTTGCTAGTTACACTCTGGCTTTGAAAACGGACGGGATATAAACACTCTGAAATATGGAAGAATTTTCATTCCTTTGTTATGCGCTTATAAAAGATATGGAGAAGAGCTTGGTGCGATGGGTAGAAATAGCAACCAAGAAAGGATAGTATCCCGCAGTGCGTCTGGATGTCTTAGAATCTTTAATCAATAATTTAATTTTTATTGAACTGCGTCTAATACATAGCAAAACTTCCAATTAGCAATAAATGAGTATGTCCTTTCCTTTTTTATGTTACTAAAAATACTAATGCTGTTTTCCTTTAATTGCAAACATGTGTGTATATGTATAACCTTAAATCAAAATTAGATTAAACAGTAAAAAATTACTATTAAACCAAATTACCGTATCCGTTAATTTACATAAGCATAATGTACCTATTGCTGAGCTGCGTCTAGTAAACAGGAAAAACTGTAGTTAGCATAAAAATAAGTAAGACATTTTCTCTTTAAGTGAAATAAGAATGCTGTTAATTTTCCTAAATAAATATATAAAATGAAATCAGATAACGAAGTAGCACTTTATTGTGGCGTTGTTTTCACACAAACGAATTATTGGATTCCAATTTCAATTTTATACTAAGTGACCATGAAGATGCGCTAACCAAAGAAGAGTTGTTTGCGGCCGACCCAGACGATATTATAGCTGATCTAGTAGTGTCACCGATCGATAGTGGACTGTTGATAATGAATCGATAGGGGATAGATAGCAGGAATATCGAACGTGTTATCGATACTATCGATAGCTTGGAACGTGTCAATACCATTAAGAGCTCTTATATACGGGCGGCACGTTGTCAACGACAGTGCAAACTGCAGCCGTCGACACTCGTCGGCAACAAGCGTCGACGCGTCGGTGGCAGCCGCTGACGCTATAGAAAGGGAGCTAGGCCAGTTTCAAAATGGATTCGCAAGAAGAAACACTGTTATTACTTTTACTCCATCGTCGCCGACAAAAACGAAAAAGAAGAACGCGTTCGTTGTGGGTTGAAGAAATATTAACCTATAGAGAAACAGATGGACATTTTTTTACTCTATCTGCTTTTTCGAAGGAACGAGCAAAAATTTTTTAATTATTTTCGAATGTCAATTGCATCTTTTGATGATCTTCCGAATCCATTTTGAAACTGGCCTAGCTCCCTGTCTATAGCGTCAGCGGCTGCCACCGACGCGTCGACGCTTGTTGCCGACGAGTGTCGACGGCTGCAGTTTGCACTGTCGTTGACAACGTGCCGCACGTGTATAAGAGCTCTAACGGAGTGCAATACTATCAAAAGTATTGTTGCCCGCAGTAACGGCGTTAGGGTAAGACGCGGTTGGATCACCGCCCCAGGGCGCCGAACATAAAAGGGGCGCTGTAGAGCTGAAATGTTTTAACTGTTCGACTAGAGTAGTAGGCTCATGAGAAACTTGAACATCAGTTGTCACTAATTTGACAACGGACTACTGTAACACTGCTCTTTCTTGCTTTCCAACGTGTATCACTAAGCTTTTTTATAGTGTATAATCCCAAGTGTTTGGTTAAAATGTCTTTTAATAAAATCCTTTGCCTTATTTCGTATAGGACCTATAAGTTTCGTATAGGCCTTTGACGACGACGAGAAGGCGGTATGTTTTGCTGACAGCATTGCTTCCCAATGCTCAGTCAGCACTCAAGTGTGCGACCTCTCATTTACAATTAATTGAGGAGGAGCACAGCGAGCTGAACTCCCGACCTCTAGATTCCGACCCCATCAGTGTCCCCTGATGAAGTTCACTACTTCATTAAGGACCTCAAGACCAAAAAGGCCCCTGGAGCCGATGGCGTCTCCAACGTGGCCCTCAAGCACCTTCCATCTCAATTGCTGGTCTTCCTAGTCCTCATATTCAACGCCTGTTTTGATCTCTGCTATTTTTCATCTGCCTGGAAAGAAGCAATCGTAATAGGCATCCCCAAACCGGGGAAACCCATAAAGTTCCCAGCGAGCTACCGCCCCGTCAGCCTCCTCAAGGCGATGAGGAAACTTTTTGAAAGGTGCATCCTCGCTTGTTTAACAGATCTTTTTTCAAAAGACCTCATAATACCCCACCATTTTGGCTTCCGAGCCAAACACTCATGCCCCCAACAGATTCACCACATAATCGAGTATATCTCGAGCGGTTTATTTTCTAGAAAATACAAGACCGTGGCGGTTTTTTTTGATGTAGCTAAGGCCTTTGACAGGTCTGGCACGCCTGACTAATTTTCAAGCTGTACAGTCTTAATCTGTCAGCAAGATTAGTAGCATCATATCTCCATCGCCATACCTTCCGTTTCAGATACGAAGGTACTCTCTCAACCTCTCGGACTATAACAGCGGACGTGCCTCAAGGCTCTGTCCTGGCTCCCCTACTGTATATAGTCTACATCAATGATATTGCCGTCCCAGCAAATGGGGTACAACTGTCCCTATAAGCTGACGATATCGCTCTGTATCTCAAGGGTCCGTCCCTCCATGCTATTTCCCCGAGGTTCCGGACCTCAATTATTAACCTAGGCGATTGGTTCCGCAAGTGGCGCATCGATGTAAATCCGGACAAGTCCTCACTGTTTGCTTCGATTGCAAACGCCCGTGTGTTCCGACCCGCTACAACCAACCCTTATTCTAGGGGAAGTCCATTCCTTGGCAGCGCACTGCCAAATTTTTAGGGGGGGTTTGATCTATCAAAAACTGACTTTCTCTTCTCACGTCAAGAGAGTATCTTGAAACGCGCGGTTCTACTTGTGGCGCCTCAATCCTATGTTGAGTTGAGCCGCACAGCCACATGTCACTTCCTAACAAGCAAACGCTCTACAAGGTCTGCATTTGACCGGTGATGCGTCTTCGATCTTCTCACATGCAAAGGCATCAGTCCTATACTAATTACAGGTCATCCAAAACACCTTCCTACGTAGGGCTGCAAATGCTCCCTGATATGTCCGCAATGCGGACTTACAAAGGGACTTTGAACTCCCTACTATACAACAATTGAACATAATGGTCTCTGAACGTTTTTTAAAAACGGCAGAGAGCCACTCAAACCCATTTATCCGGAGCGCATTCGACTTCCTTCTACACCTTCCACTTCCTCAAATCCCCTATCCAGAAGACCTAAATCCGTTATGATGTATCAACCTAATCAACTCACGGCCTATTTGAATCACAAGGATACACCCTAGAGATCTCAAATTTGGCCACAACTTCGACTTTAGGAGAGGGACCCTTTCCCAATAGTTTAGGAGAAAAAATAATAGATTTCATTTTTCACTTTTCATAGACTTTGACTTTGCCTGAAAAGGTTGGCTTCCGACTGACGCGTTGAAGTCTTTTGTACTGAGACAAATGAGCTTAGGTCAACTTTTTCGCAAAAATTTCGACCCCCTAAATTAAATAAAAATTCATATAAATTTCATTTTATGTTCGATTTTAGTTTTGTTTTTAGTTTTAGTACATTCCAAAGTTTCTTTCTTATCATTTTCGTCAAAATTCTTTGACCAGTTTCTTAGTAATTAACGTTTTTCTCCGAAATTCATTTTTCGACCTCATATAAACACGGTTATTAAGACCTTTCTTTTATTAGTTATTTCATTCATTTCTCTTCAGTAGTTTGCTACAATAAATTTTTGAAAGTCCGTAATAATAGCTCTTTTTCACATTAAATTTGCTAAGTACGTTTTACTCTATAACTTCGTCCATTCTCATTATTTTATTTTTCCGTTTGTATTAAAACCTTTGTTATAGCAATACCTACTTGGTAATATATCATTTGCTGTCGTAAGCAGGGATGTTGCGGATGCGTTTTTTTTCACATCCGCGGATATGGATGCGGATTTTAAGAGGTTCACATCCGCGGATGCGGATGCGGATCTGTACAAAAACCTAAGTGTTGGTTTGGTAGGGTAAAAAAACCCAGTAATATTTATCCTTTCTTAAAATGGGTTAGCAAAAATCGGGTTACTTGAGGTTTTTATTTTTTTACTCGTTTTTTTTAATATGAAACTTACTAGTATTGTACCATTTTACAATCCTGATTAAATGCGCGACTTTTGATGGCACTTGCCAAGGCACATGAGTACATTTTTTTTAAAAAAGGGCCTTTCAAAGTCGACAAATTTTAAATTCATAGTTTAACAAATAGTCATATTTCTAGAAATCTTGGGGCAATTGTGCCATTATTTTGACTGTGGTTCTAGAAATGTTATTTAGGGTTACGGTTTCAAAGTTTAAATTAACAAAAATAATAAAAATTAACCGCAATAACAGAAAAATGGTTACAGCTTGACCAAATTTATAGGTTTTTCTTAAATGCCTATAACTTTCAAACTACATAGGATAGTTTTTTTTTATTTTTCTCGTGATGGTTACAACTAATCTTGACACCCCGTTTCGGCTTGACGTTGAGTTCCGGGACACCTTGTATTTAATGAAAAGTAGAATGGCCGCCTTTTCGGACTCCAGTCTGTTTCGCAAGGGTTCGTATATTAAACCTGCGCTACTAAATAACTGTTCACTAGGACCACTGGCTGGTGGCGCTGATAAGAATTTGCTCGCTTTTTTAGATAACACTCCATCATTTAAGAGGACTCTCATTTAAATTAATTCACTTTTTATTGCGGAAAGTAATTCCTTCTTGAGAATTGCGTCAGCGCTGACGATTTCTAGTGTTTCCTGACTCTCCTCAACGTCACTTGATGAATCGAGCATCATGGCAAGATCACTAATTAAACAGGACTGATGTCCTGTACCTGAGCTCCCTGGTCGTTCTGTATCTGTTTCTCATTTTCTTCACTCTTTCGGTACTTGGAGATATTGTTCGAGAAGCCAAGATGTCTTCGGTGTTTCTGCTAATCTTCAATATATCTTCTTTAATCTTTTACTCGGTCGACACGCGCCACTCGCCGGTCCCTCCCCGGCCCCTCCCCTTTCTTTCTTGTCGCTACCTGCTGCACATCCGCATCCGCATCAGCTCCGCATCGATTTATACGGATGCGGATGCAGATGCGGATGTCTAAAACGATGCGGATGTTCCGCATATGCGGATGCGGATGCGAATATTCGCAACATCCCTGGTCGTAAGCCAAGATTTCAATTTTTGGCATAACGACAAGTGGTAAAATTTTAATTTCATTTTGTAAAAAACTTATTTTGTAAATAACTTTTTGTTATGTTTCCCAATAGGTTTTATACATGCAAGAAAAATGCAATAATGTATATTTATGATAGATTTCGTTAAAATTTAACGAAAAACTTCTGTATTTATTCATAACAATGTAATTTAAATTTGATAATTCAATTTTTAAATTGATATTTTTTAACCTGTTCTTTAAATGTCTAAAAGGCCATTCGCCATGTTGGATTCCAACGTGACGTAATTCAGTTAGTAAATAAGTGGTTTTTTATCGTGCTCCGAACACAGACTTTTGAGTGTATTTATGTTATAATAGCGTGTGTGTATTTTTATCCTTTATTTTTTAAATCGAATTATGGAAGACGGGTTTGTGAAAGCAGAAAGTACAAATCTACCAATGATAAATACATTGATGGTAGCGAAATTTGTTGCATCCAATCCCGATTTCTGTTCTGCCGAGTTGAGAAATGTTAAAATAGCAATGTCAGTACCTATCCTCTGAAGTGCTGTCTAACAACATACATTGTCTAACACACTATAGCTCATTATTTTCACAAATCTTGGCACTCGATTTGATGCAGTTGCATAGTTTACTAACGAAATGACGTCACGAGCCGAAACGGCATGGCAGCTAGCATTTTCGCGCGAAAATTCGAAATCATAAGTAAAAGCAAGTTTTTATATATTTTCTCGGTTTTATAAAATTGAAATAAAAATTCTACTGGTTCGTTACGACCTGAGGTTTGATTTAAAACTGTTTCCACAAAAAGGTGTAATACCCTATTGTTACAATTCTTTTTCATTCGTTTAGATCCTATTTTTTGAGACCAAAAAACTGCGCATTTTAATAGTTTTGTCATACTTTTGTTTAAATATATCTTAGATTTAATAAAATTAGACTTAAAAATAAATATTTTCTTTATCTTATAAATACTTTAGTTTATAGTTTATAATACTTTTCGTAAATAGGCCTTAGTAAGCCGCAACTGTTTTGTATAAAAATAATTTCTCTAACATTAGTAATTTCTTTATAATTAAATTTTTAAACTTGAAATTTTTAATTTTATTTTTCAATTTGCTTTTAATTGTAATTTAGTCAACTTTCAGAAAGTTTCTAACACATCTGGCTCTAAACACTCTTTGCGTAGTCACAATCTTAGATATAATATACATTTCGAGCTCACTCAAAAACTGATTTTTTGACTGCGTTACAAACTTCCAAATTTTTTATATTTTTACTAATAAAAATTGGTTTTCACTATAACTTCCTCAATTTTCGATTTAAAATAAATAAACTAGTGTATAAATTTAGTTTTCGTCGAGGTGCTACTATAAACGTATAGTTTGCGCCCATCACTTTTAAACATAAAAAGTTATTGGCATTTATATGCACCGTTTTTCGACTCCCTCATATTAATTAATGCGAGATGGAGACTAAGGTCACCACTCGCTCCACCAAAGGCGCTAAGCCTGCGACCAACGCCGCTCCTAATCCCAAAGTAGGAGCAATACCCAAGGCCACCAAGGCGGCAATAACACCGTCTAACGCTACCCCATCGTCATCAGTGGATAAATTAAACGAAAAATCTCCCTACGCGAAAGTCTCGACCATCATCATCAACCGTCGAGCTAGACACTCCGGTCAGTGACCAAAGCAATCATCCCCTAAGCTCACGGCTCTAAGCGATGAGATAGAATGTCTCCTCAATAAGGGCAAATCTCTAGAGAGAACACACAAGTTCGAGATATTCGGTCACCTCAAGGAAATTAAGGCAATTGCAAAATCATTAACGTATGATTCTGATGCCAACACTGTAGCTTACAATACAACACTACCATCAGCGACAAACAACCTCACCGACTTGAAGAGCGAAGTAATCGACTCGGTGAAACAAGAAGTTGCAAACTGCGTCAAAGCAGAGACAGCTCGATTCAGAGCGCAAACCACCACAATGACCGCGGTTCCTACACTTGGCGGGCAGTCCTACGCTCAGGCAGCGCAACAGCCAATCTTTCCAACTAGCGCTCCCAAACCAATTATCGCCAGCAGACCAGCCATCATAGTGACACCCAATTGTGAAGGCGAGACTCGACAAGATACGATGAATGCGTTTAAGAAGAGCATCAGTTTCAAGGAAATGACCTTCGCGCCTGCCAGAGTGCAACTCATATCCAATAACAAGCTCCGCGTCGAGTTCGATGATAACAAACAAGCGGACCAGGCTCGAAACAAAATTAAAGAAACCACTTTTGTCGCTGCGGAGCCGGCCAAGCGTCTAAAACCAATGATGATCCTAAAAGGCATTGCTAACGACACGACCTCAGGGGAATTAGTAGTAGTATAATTAGATAGAAATTATATGTTCTAATGTTGATTTATTGTTCACCTTATTGTTGATTGCTATGCCTTAAAATTTGAGTTGATACTATTGTAAATTGACAAATTATCGATAGTTCAAAACAATCGATACTATCGAATCTAACGATAGTATTGTTATCAATAACAATGATAGTATCGATAGTTTGTTATTTACGGGCAACAATACTATCGATAGTATTGCACTCCTTCAATAATATTGCCCCGTTTTGAGCTATCTATGATACTACGATCGATAGTCCTACTATCTTTCGGCAACACTATTCTCGGTAGCTCTATTGGGAAGAGTACCCGCTGGTATAGCGAGGGTATGTATTCGTGTCCCGCTTGACAAAATTTTTTTTTTTTCCAGTAATAATTTCTTTAAATATAAAAATCTAGCAGTTAAATAACAACAAATATAATTTATCGTTAACCTTTATACATATAACCGCCATAAATCTTGCGCTCCCGCTAATTGATAAAAATACGGGAACTTTGTTCACCCGTATTCAATTTACCTAAAACGTGTTCCTGTATTCTTATAGCCGAAAAAAAGAGGCAACCAATAAAATACGTATCGTACCATCATCACCATCGAGAAGATCAAGAGAATAATAGTTAATATAAAATGCTTTTACCTCTTGGTAAACAATTTTTGAAAAATTAACAAGTTTAACATGTGCGATAATTTGGTGATGCTGGAAATATAGTTAGAAATACTTCATTATGAATTATCGGAATATAAAATCAACGAGTTACATTAATAAAAAATGTAGATTCAGGAACTAATTATTATTCAAGAATATAGCCAATCAGTTAAAAAAACTCCTAAAATAAACAAAACCAATTTAAGTCTAAATCAAAGAGTTTAAACTTTACTTGTTTGTTTTTCCTTGTTTAGGTCTTACTTACAATTTGTTAATGGCATCTCAATTACTTTTGGTGGAAACTGAACATCAATTTGGAATTTTATTAACATTATTTATTTATTATTGGAAATAGGTAAATGAAAGTCGTGACGTCAACTTAGCTAATAAATGTTAATTTGCATTTTTACCAGAGTAGACATAGGAAAATAGCAGACTATTTAAAATGTCTGAAGAAAGTTTTTAATGGTACCTAATTGATTTTTAAATTACTTTGCTTTTGTTGCTAAAAACCCATGTGATCAAACTGGAAAATGTTTTATAATATATAAATTAATAAAAGATGTAATATTCTTAAATAATCAACTTTAATCTGAAAAATGTCTTTTTAATTAATAAGTACTCCATTTGTAAAGTCAGTCTTAATTTACTACTTCTGTATAATGTGATGATTACTTTACTTAAGGAAAAAAAAATCCTAATATAAATTTTCAATTAAAAATATTACAAAAAATAATAAATCATGAGATTTAACATTTAAATGCATTGTCTGAAAGTTTTTATCTCCTCAAATAAACTTGATATGGCTGTGTTAAACAGATTAATTATTAGCCACTTTTGCAAAATACTTCTTCTTTTCATCTGGGTTAGGAATGATCTGAAATAGTAAAAAGAACATTATAGTTCAGCTTTCAATTTACTTCGGTTTTTTAACAACTTCCTATAAAAACTTCTAAAATATAATATTTTCAGGTAGGCTTGGCAAATTGAAATACAGAAATGCAGCGATATAAATTATTTCTATACATATTAGATCTAATTGCTATTATGGGAATCATGTCCCTATTATAACTGACATTCAAATAACCCTCACATTATTAATAGGTAATGAGTAATGTTTAATACATCATTTTAAGGACATTTTGCTGATTTGGTAAACAAGCAATGGAAAACACTGTATGTTGAGTTTCAGTGAGTGATGTAGGAATTTTTGTTGTGATATAAATATAAGAACTGAATCAAACAAATGCTACTGACCGTGTCCTGTCCTGGTTTCCAGCCTGCTGGACAGACTTCTCCGTGTTGGTCTGTATACTGAAAAGCTTGAACTAATCTAAGAGTTTCATCCACTGAACGCCCAACAGGTAAATCATTCATGGTGATCTGTCTTAAGATTCCTCTGCCATCAATAATAAACAGACCTCTTAATGTATGCCCCACATCTTCTAAGTAGACACCATAGTCTTTAGCAATTGAATGAGTTAAGTCACTTAGAAGTGGGATCTTTATTTTCCCTAATCCACCTTCTTTTCGTGGAGTATTAATCCATGCAAGATGTGTGAAATGAGAATCAACAGAACAAGCTACTACTTCAGTGTTAATTTTTTTAAACTCTTCAATCCTTTCCGAAAATGCCAGTATCTCAGTTGGACACACAAAAGTACTGTAATGAAAAATAAACAGTGATATAATGATAAGATATATTATATAATATTATTTAAAGATTAATGATTACACTAAGTTGTTATAAAATCTCAATGATAACATTAAGATCAGCTCATTAAATATAATTAATATTTGTTATCAGCGATCAAGCTCTAACATATAGCTGTTACTAAGAATTCATTAATAATATTTCATTATTTATAAATACTAATAGAGTTGGTGAGAAAATTATGACTTGAAAGAGGATGTTAAAGAGGGCAGTTTCCATCCGTAAAAAGATGAGATTGAGGAAGAGGAATTTTCATTATCCTTATCATAACAACAATGAACAGCGACAATCATTAAAATAACTTTAATTGAAGCTCACTTTAGAAATAGCTACACTTATTTTAGCTGTGTGAATCTTATATTAGCTTTCTAAGTTATATAGCTTGTAATTATACAATATTGCAATGCTGATGATTCACTGATAATCAAATGAATAAATGGCGGAGACCAGCACATTATATTTTATTGTATAAGAATAATTGTGTTGTTTCATATACTATAATATCACATCTGTATTAAATACCCGCTATTCAATTGTGACTGTTCCAATCAGGAGGTAAACCTGTACAATAGTGGGCCACAATTTTGCAAGTTTTTAGGGGATGAGATATAGTAACACAGATAAAGGTTAAATGAAATGTAACATATTTCTATGGCATTATTAATTCGTTAAATTTTAGTCAAATTATTTTACAGTAGGTATGTTTATCTCAAGATAAACACAAAGTTTACAATACTCTCTGACCTATCTATATATATAGTTTAATATTGTTTTAGAAGAATAAGACTTAAATCTTATTCATACTTACAAATCAAGCGGATAAAAGAAGAATACAAGGTATTTCCCCTTAAAACTTGAAAGTGATAATTGTTTAATTTCGCCGTTTATGACTGCAGTTGCCTCCCACTCAGGAGCGGGTTTGGAAACTTAACAGAAAAAGAGCACAAAGATAATTTTAGATTATGCTTATGATTATGTTTCATGAGTTTATTAACATAACATACTTACTCATTGCTTTAGTAAATTGTAATTTATGATCAATTTTACGCGCACCACCAGGGAAAACATTTCCACTACCAAATGAATAACAAGAATCGGTTTCAAATAAAGATGATGTACTATAACCGCCTAATGATATGATCAAGAAAATAGTTGGTAAAAAATACTTCATCTTATAATAAATTCCGATAACCGGCAACTTAGTCGCTTTCAACAACAAACTTTCTCAGGTCACGTCAGTAAAACGTAGTGCTAGTGGCCATCTAGTGGCTCTTTGACGTAGTGAGATTTCATTACATACTCTTTGTCACGTCACACGTCAGCTCCGTGAATTCAGTGTTGCCTGTGGTCAATAGTCAAAAGTAGCACGAGACAGTTACATTTGAGTGAAACATTTTCACGAAAAAAGGGACATTGTTATGTTTTATGTACTAAATAATATAATATAGCACTTTTTACACAAAAAATAAAAAATCTTATTTTCCATTTGGTAACTTGGAAGAAATCGTAACAGTTGTTGATCGAATAATTAACAGGTGCACCTGAAAAAGGCAGATACAATAAATAATATATCGTTTATGTTTTAATAAGTTGATTTCCATAAAAGGCTAAACTTACTTTAGTAATCAACTTAGTTATTATTAAGATAATGCCCCAGATATCCCATTTAGAAGAGACTGTTAAATTAAAACGTTCATGAATGGTCATGCCCTTACGTCGAGAATTGCGGCACTACGAAAGAAAGAGATAAAACTAAGTTTTGGACTATCTTTATATTTCTCAAAATATATGCCGTACCTGTCATGAAAATTGAGAGCCAATTGCCTATAAGGAAATAGATAGCGTTAGTTCGAAAGCATATACAATCTTCGTCACTCTTCTCAAACTATTATTGTATGATTGTAGGTGCGAAAAAAAAATGTCCAGCACCAACAAGCGTGTTTTTTTTTATAAGGGGTTTTGGCTTGGTTACAAAGACCTTTGAGCCATTTCTTCATATTATGTCCATTCTTGTTTAAAGAGTTGATATATAAATAATATGAATAATAGATTATCAATGGATGATGAATGAAAAGTGAAATACCTTAACCTAGGTTTCAGTAAAGATGTGGGGTTTTACTGAAAATTTCTCGTGGACTTCTTGAGAGAGTTTTTTTTTATCAGATCAAATAGACACAGATCAAACAGACACATCGGCTATTCTGTTACGTTCCTTGCTTCTTAATTCCAATAATTGAGTACAGTAAAAATAAGGGCTAATTGTTTAGTTTAAGTTAATTTTTATACATAAATTTCCTAATTCATTTGTAAAAAAGGAACTAACATATTTATATTCATTCGACAAATAGATGAATTTGTAGTAATCGATTTAATTTCACAATTGAATGATATATTTTGTCTTTGATCGAAAAAAGAGTACATGTACATACATCACTATTTATAATGTGCGCTTCGTTCGCAATCAGCGAATGTCGCGTTATTTTCTTATGTTTTTGTGTTTTAAAATAAATTTAATCGGGATAATAATGTGTTTTCGTTGCGTTTTTTGGTTCTTTTCATAAAGTTACTCGTCTAGTGTCCATCGCAAACGTTTGCGGTAAGTTGCAAGTTGCAAACTTTAGTTTGTAATCCACTTGTCGTTCACTATGGCGGTCTTAATTTACATTACTTTGATGCTGTTCTCACAATTTCGTCATAGTAAAAGTTTGGGAGTTTATATTGACACTGTTAAAATAGTTTTTTAATTAATGTGTTGTAGATGGACGTACAGGACGAGAGTGTCTTGGATGTGGAATTATTAGGAGACGATGGATCGGAGGAAGAAGGTGAAGTGCCGCCGACTTCAGGTATGCCAGTTCTTCAACAATTCTTGATTCACTCTGCTGTGTTGTCCTTAGTCTTATCCAAAATCATTTAGGATTTTTTTATACTTTTTATAGTAGTTTTAGTTCATATATCAAAACTATCCACATAACAACAATGTATTTGATTGACCATGAGAATCAAAACAATTTTTCGAGCAGCTTTATATTTCAATGCTATGAAACATATACATAATCTTGTCATGTCAATATTATTTTCAATACTGCCAGATCATAGGTTGAGAGATGCAACATTTTTTTGGAAAATTCAAGACAACCTGTGACAGCTCTACAAAGCTAACAATTCCTGAGTTATAGAAACAGTATTGAACATTTCAAATTTCTTAATGAACTTTTGGTGGCTAATTATTCTTATAATTTTATTGTCATGGTCTTCAATGACCATAAAAATCATTCCAGAGTTCTATTTTAAAATAATGTAATATTTTGAATATTATATAAAAATTACCTGCAAACAAACATAAATAGAAAAACAATATATTTCAAAATGTAGAGATGTAGAGTATGGCATTCCTCAAGGTACAATCCTAGGAACTCAATTGTTTTTAATATATAACAATGACATGCCAACAACCATTGAATACCCCATGACATTATTTGCTGATGATAGTACAATATTAAATTAATGTTATAACAATGACATTAATAAAAATAATTAAATGGCTCAATATAAATAATTTGAATTTAAATATTGACAAAACAAAAATAATGCCTTTTTGACAGTATACTGAGCCACAAAAATTAACAAATTCTCATGGTGAATATATGATAGAACCTGTCATTGAAACATAGCTCTTAGGCTTACACATAGACTATCAAACCAATTGGCTCAGTCATACACACTATATGTGTATAGGTATTAATAAATTCGTGTCTGCCCTAAGATCACTATCTAGAGTTGATATATATAGTGACAATTTTAACCTGCTCTAATGGATAATGTTGCTTCTATCTTGCATTACGGCATTATATTTTGGGGCAATCGTGAAAACAAGTTATATTTAAAACCCAAAATAACGGTTATAAGGCTAAGTCTTTAGAATGAAGGGATAGCAGCAAACAACACTTAGATTTGACTATGAAACTGCAATGTTTGTCAGGGGGAATCCAACATTTTTTTCCCACTATATCTGCTGGCCAGTCAAAAGTCATGGAAATAGATTAGTTGTTCCAAATTTCAAAACCACATTGAAATGTAACTTTTTCTGTATGGCACCTGAAATTTGTAATAAACTACCAAAGAAACTGAACGAGTAACTAATTGTTATCCCTATTGATAAAGAAAGCTTAACTGAATTTGTGACTGACAGGTTGTAGTATTTGCATGTTTATAATTATTATTATATCATTAATTGCGGACAGAGCCCATAGAATGTGTTAGTAGTAATAATCTTATACTGTTTAGATTTAGACACATTTTAAATTGTTACTGATTTATATTTTCTCTTATTATTATTGCTGATTTATGATTTATTGTTAAATTTTTTTTTTTGCTTTACTGACATGGTTAATAATAGTTTTTTTAATTATATAAGGTTGTTGACATTTTTTTTTAATATTTTACTGACTTCCAAATTTATATTCTTGTTTTGGCCAGACATAGTCACACAACATATACTACTTTTCACCATCTGTATTATTACTACCTGTGTCTACAAATAAATGATTTGATTATATAACTACTGATTGTTACCAAAATGTTAATACAGTCAAAACCGGATATAACGACATTGAAGGGACTCTCTAAACTCAGTCGCTATACTCAGTAGTTGTTAAAAGCAATATGTCAAAATACTTAGATACATATCGACTTATCCATAGAACAGAGTTCGATGTGATTATGTGATCATGACTATTTTTTTAGCAAAATAAGACCTTAACTCATTAAATTAAATAAAAAAATCGACTTATCCATAGAACAGAGATTGTTGTGATCATGACACAAAAACTAGTTTTTTTAGCAAACTGAGATAAGGTCTCTTTTAGCTAAAAAACTAGTCATGATCACATGATCACATCGAACTCTGTTCTATGGATAAGTCGATATATCTTGTTTTAATGTTTAATATGTTAATGTTATGTTGTATAATATTTTTTGTTATCTAAGAATAAAGCTAAAGAAATTATTACTAGAAAAAAATCTACCTGTCTCAGTTGTCAAGCGGGACACGACATCTCGTCGTTATACGGGCCAGTATTTTTCGAATTCTGCTACCGAGACTTTGACAGACCAAGAGACTAGACTTGTGGTACAACAAGTCAAAATATATCTGTTTTTTAAAATACATTTTAAATTAATATGTTGTTTTGCTGGAACAATTACTGATGGTTGTTATAGCCAATAAATTTCGAGAAAATTTGTTGTTTTAATCGATATGTCGCTTTATCCGATGTTATAGGCGATATGTTTATATAAGAGTTAATATAGGGATTCGGCCGGGACCTTGCCGTTAAGCCGTAATAAACGATCCGTCGTTTAAAGCGATGTCATTATAATCGGTTTTGACTGTAGATACTTTATAAACCACCAAATAACTATGAAAATCTGACTTGAAATTATTTTCCAAGGACTCGATTTCATAATGTACAAGCCTCAAAAGGAATTGACCAAATAAGATATCACTGCTGAATATATTTCTTGGTTTACACTTCAACACTTTTCTGATTACATTTGGACCGAAGCTGAGAGACTTCCAGTTCATGTTGTCTGATATCTAATAACATACCATTATTGGTCACATAGAAAATTAGTCACCACTGCCTTAAAAAAACTTTTGCTATAATATCGTTTGTAACCTTTGAGTAATCAGCACAAGATAATAGTGAAGGAAATAATTATCAAAGCTTTATACAGGTGAAGCATTTTTCATTTTGATTCCCAATACTGGAAGTCCATTATTATATAAGATATACTACAAGACAGTTAATTGCTATTGACAGTTTCTAATCAATCTCAATATTTTAACTATTGTAAGAGTTAGTTGTTATAGCAATATATCTTATGGGCCCAGTTCTATGTCAGTTCTTGTGTAGAGTTCTTCATCTTTCATATTTTCACCAATCTGCAATAAAATTTGAAAAGATTCCTGTAGACCGAGGATTGGAATGGCCTCCCAAGAGCCTCTGTTTTACAAAACTAGCCTATACTTGAGTCATTGCAGATAAGATATTGTCTCTTTTTTTTGACGTGACAACGTCTTAAATTAGGTTGCGGCTGGGAGTCACTTATGAAAAAGTGTAACGCTCGGTAACGTTACGATGAGTCACCGAACGAGAGAGAGGCCCGCCGAATGCCTTGCGTCTCTCTCCCACTCAACTATATATGCGCTTACAATGAGAGCGAGTGAGAGGCACGCGTCCCTTCCACTCGGGCATGGTTAGCCCGCCTAAGAGCGAGAGAGACAGACATAAAAAGTGGAAGGGACGCGTGCCTATAAATTAATGTTTTAAATATAATTCTTTGTATAAATAAATGTTTTAAATTGTTACTATTATTTCATCCTTCTTCCTACTATACGAATGAATATTCACATTAAAATTATTTTACCACTCAAAGTCGTTGTCACGTAAAACTTTCGCCCGTATACCGACTTTACAGGCAACCAACCAGTTTTTTTAATGCACACTAATTAGCCTAGCCCAAAGTAAGCAATGTAAGGCTTGTATTTCGGACACTAGGGTAACAGATAGACATAAATATATGATATATATATACCTATGACTTAGGTCCAAATGTTTGTATTCATGACATAAACATCCCCCTTCTGTGACTCTAAAAGGCAGGATTGCTACCATTGTACCAAATAGTCATCTATATATAAGATACCATTGCAGTTTTTAGGAGCAATACAAATCTGGCCGGTAGCTTAATTTACTTTTTATAATTTATTTACTTTGTGATACAAAGTAATCTGAAGTTTCAAAAGTATATTATTGTTATTACCATTTGGTGTCCGCAAAAGAAATAGGACCAATCCTTCACATTTTAGGGTGTCGTAAAAGCGACTAATGTTACAGGAAGCAATCTCCATACCCTCCCATAGACCAAAAAATGGGCAGCAGGGTTTTCTGAATTGAGATCTTACTCGCCTAGTGGTAAATCCCCCATTGTTGGGGAAAGCTTCTGTCTAGTGGTAGACATCCTATTGCTTAGGTGAATGAAAAAATATGTTATATGTAACACATCCTTTGAGCCCTTTCTTTTAGTCACAATTTTATTATTCATATTAATTTTAACCAAGTCAGATAGATTTCTACACAGGACCAGGCTCGACACCTACATCATGCGCCTCGTCACCTCGTGGCGAGGAGCCTGCTTCTCCTCTTGCCGTGGTCTCCCAGCCCTCATTTTTCCACCACCAGCCTTATGCTCGGCCTTTCTTCACGTCAGCTAGACGCGGTCCCGGTAGGCCGCGGAAGGAAGGCCCCAAACTGGTTAAAGAAGGAAAAATTGTTAGAAGGTAAATTGGTAACAGTTTAATTAAACTTATTATGTTTAAATTTAATGATTTGAGTGAGCGTTCTATTTTTATTACTTTATAATATGTTTTCTTCCTATATTACACCAACTGTAGGCTACTCTCAGCAGCACTGGATCTAGGGGAGGGGCAAGAATGGGTTAAAGGCACCGGGTGGCAAAATCTTTGGCAGTAAAATACACCATTGAGCTTTAGTGCAATTGCAATAACTGATCACTCAGTAAAGTAAAATAATAAAGAATTGTTTTTTTCGGAGAACTGAAGGGTCTTATTGTATGTTAAAAGGGCTTATAGTTATAATAGGTTAATAAAAACTCAAAACGCTTTAAATATAAATGATACTAAAACTAAAGTCCACTTCCTCGCGCCAGGGGCAGTTATGGAAAAAAACTGGTTTCTGTGAACACCCTCCACACAAGGCATCTAAATAATGGCGAAGTGAAACTATTGGCATAGTCTTAAGGTTGCTATTAGGACTTTCTCGTGTTTTATGTACCAGGGACAAGATTTTTTGTGAATGACGGCCGTAAAGCAATCAATCTGGTACTCCGCAAACAACTCTGCATACTTTATGCGTCGACGACCTAAATTGTGTGGAGAGTGATTAGGAGCAGATCTTTCACTTCTTTCCCTTGGCGCGAGGACATGTACCAATATGTCTTTTTAACCGACTTAAAAAAAAGGAGTGTTCTCAATTCGACCGTATATATATTTTTTTAATGTTTGTTCGCCGATTACTTCGTTATTTTTGAACCGATTTTGATGATTTTTTTTTAGTTAGAAAGAAGATACTCCCGGAATGGTACCATGATGAGGATATTAGGGTCTGATGATGGGATCCTGGAGAAATCGAGGGGAACCGTCAAATTTTATAGGCACATGTACCGCGTTTTACATATTTTCTAAAGTTATATTGGCATTTGCTTCTGGCAATCATAATGTTATGCTGCTGAGCTGATGATGGAAGGTGTAAGTCCTCAATTACTAGGAGTTAGGAAATAGTTCTTTCAACATTAATATATGGATTTATACTCCTCTTCGTAGCTTTTATGAAGAGAAGTACAGGTTCACTAAACATTCTTTTGTTATGAGAAAGTACCATGAGACCAGGATCTAATCATGGCATCCCAGGAAATCGAGGGGAACTGTCGAAACTCGCAACTGTGACTTGTCGATGTTTGAGCTTGATTAATTTTTATGTTAATTTATATGACATTTTTGTACAATGAAAATTCAAACCAAAATTATTTATTTCAATATTTACAATAATCTGAAACAATTAGGTACTAACAAAATTTAGCAATATACAATTAATTTAACAGTATTACTATAATAAATTAATTTTGGAGTCGGTGCCAGTCAAACAAAATTAAATTCACCCTACTATCTATCTCTGATTATTTCAATCTAAACTATAAATCTATCGCCTAACGTTCATAATGTCTATACATACAATAATCAATTCAACCTACCATGTAGGTATCTCTAATTACTAAAATCTAAACTATAAATATATCCCCTAACGTTTAAAATCTTTATACCTACATACAAAAATCATACAAGGACGCAAACAATGTAAACCCGTGATCGAATGAAACACAATCGCGTGTAATGAAATATAATTTTCGAAATGAAAGCAAAATCGCGCGAACGCACCGGGTGAAATTACGTTTTGGCGTCGACCGTCGACGACGTCTGCCCTCACGGGTCTGCCCGCATTCGGGTCGGACACTCGACCGCCTGCTCCCTGCGCCGCGCCCCCTCTACTTTGATTGTACCTACGTGCGTAGTGCGAAATACACACTTATTATCACGCAGGCTGGCACCGACTCCAAAATTAATTTATTATAGTAATACTGTTAAAATAATTGTATATTGCTAAATTTTGTTAGTACCTAATTGTTTCAGGTTATTGTAAATATTGAAATAAATAATTTTGGTTTGAATTTTCATTGTACAAAAATGTCATGTAAATATTGTTTATAGTTTAAGATTTAGGTACCTACCTAAATCTTGAACTGACGCGTGTGGAAATAAAGAAATTCTTAAGCTGTTAATCACAGTACTCATATTTAATTAAAAAACTTATTTCTTACTTTTTAGAACTTGATTGTTTATTTTCCATGTAAATCATAATTCGAATTACTTTGTGCTAAGTTAACCATTTTTTAGTTTTTGATTTTTCAATTTTGAAGTCGGTTTTTTTTTATATTTAAGTACTTTGTACTTTATTGATACTAACTGCATAAACAACTTTCAATACGCACCACCAATACGCTATCAATTTCTAACTCTCCGGTTGACTGGTTGAGAATACCAAATGGCATTTAGTCCGCCATTTGTATATATTTTTTTGCGTGCAACAAAGTTTAAATAAATAGTAAAAAAATTGCGGGGGCGGCCTTTTTTATTGTTTTCGCTCCGCCTCGCATTAATTCAAGATCCGGGGCTGATCCCTCATCTAATCTGAGCATCCAATTATTGAACTAAACAATAAGTTTAGTATATAGATATTTCACACACTGCTAAGTTATGTGCATTACTATTGACTTTGAAACTGCACTTGTGCAGACCATAGATAGACCTTGATACACTGATGAGAAAAAGAGAAATAATTTTAGAGCAGTTATGCTTCAAATTATTGTCATAACAGTAGCACATCTTCAATAACACAATCTAATTTGGAGACTTTTCAAGTTATCGTGATCTGCTAGGAACAGATCTCAATCTCAATTATAACATAGTCAGCTATGCCGTTTGTTTACATTATATTATATTAAATTAAAGATTAAAATTGAATTAAAAATACTACGAAATAAAACTTTTTAGGTATAGGAATCCAGGGTCTGTAAGAGGAGCAAAAAGACATCGTGGCAGTCGCGATGACGCACTTGATGATGGGTTGGATGAAGACGATTTTACCATGCCAGCTCCAGAGGAACCGCCTTATATGCCAGAGAAATGGTAATTTTTATAAGATATTGATGATCAGTAACACTTTTACCGCTTTACTATTAGTGCGTACTTGAATGAATGAATAATCTTTATTTGCAAAAATTTTGAGTACATGATGAGATGTTCTTAATATTTATGCTAACAGTTCATTCAAAATCTGCTTAATTTTTTAGCAAGCAAATATTTATTACATTTAATGGTCACTTTTTCTAGACTACATATGTATATTAAACTGTATAATATGAGATTTATCAATATTGATTATTACAATATATCTGAATTTAAGTATCAAAAAGTGTATCCCAAAATTTTTATATTTTTGCTCCAAGAAAATTTATTGGAGTATTCCTATGAATTAATCTTTTCAGGCCCGGGAAAGTTTGCGCGTTGTGTAACTTGAGTGAGCGTAGCCAACTTGGGCAAGGAGAAATGAGGCAGTTCTTATGTAACATTGTTGAAGGCGATGGTAGTACGACCCCCAGCATTACTAATTCGGGAGGTGTGACGCCTACTAGCGTACACACGCCAATCAGTACACCCACCACTCCCGTACCTCCTGGGTTAGCTTCTCCACCTCCTGAGCTCATGGACACCAGCCAGCCACAAACTGCTTTGCCTCTCAGTCGACGACAAAAAGCTTTTGCCAAGTGCAAGTAAGTTCATCATTAAATTGTAAAGATAGTCTTTCATTTGACTTTGCATTAATTATTTCATTTCTACTGTCATATATTTCTATTTCAGGACACCCATTTATAACTTGGAGCATACAGATGAATTATCAATAATTGGGCATGTGGAGGTATTGGAGTTAGGCGGTGTTATTACATCTGGAGCATTCTACATTCATCGCTGCTGTCTTGAATTTAGTCCACCTTTTCAAGATCAGGTGGCAGCGGCATCTAGTTCTGATGAAGACAAAGACCAGTTGGAAGAAGCAAGAATAAGAGGCATAGTAACTGTTGCTCTCTCAAGGAAATGTGCTTTCTGTACGAGACATGGTGCTAGCATACCTTGTAAAGTGAGTTAACGTGACTAATTTAATATATTAGTATGCTATAAGTCTTTTTAACTTGTGTTTTTTTTTAATAGATGAGCTGTAGTAAATACTATCACCTGCCCTGTGTTCTTGCTTCTGGAGGCTATATGGACTTTCATACTAAATCTTCATTTTGCAAAGACCATCTCTATCAAATACCACTTGTCTGTAAGTATTTACAATAGGATACCTATATAATTGTATTTTGTAAAAAACATAATTTTATTAAACATTACTTTTCATTTAGGTTCAGCAGACATTGAGTGCCGGACATGTAGGACGATAGGAGACATTGCAAATTTGATGACCTGCGTTACATGTGGTGCGCACTATCACGGTACCTGTGTTGGTCTCGCGCAGTTACCAGGTAATATACATACACTGGTCTAAATATTGTTTAGGTATTTTCAAGATATTCAATCAATTCAATTTATTTAAATTATTGTATGGCTGCAAGCACATCAAGGTACACTCTGAAAAAATATCTTTATTGTAATTGCATAAGGTCCAATTATTTTTATTGTAGTGGCATGCATCCAAACATTAATGCATATAATTTAATGTGATAACGACTGTACATAGCTTTCTTAACATTTTAAAAGAAGTCTTGTTCTTAATTTGGTAATTTGTAGACTTAGATTAACATTCGCAATTGATAACAAGCACCCGATTTACATATTATCATATGCATATTTATTTTCACCGAATCAATCAGCTAAGTAATGTGATATTTTTTGGTTAGATGGTCCAGGGCACTCTGCTGTCAATTAATTTCTGTAAGTACAGTCATAGGAAAAAGTATGACAAAAGTTAACCTTAAGTCAATGTCATTAGGTACACTTTCGGTCATTAAATGAAAATAATATAAAGGGCAATTTCATGAAATGTTAACAGTGCTGACAATTTCTCAAATGGAGAGGTACATATTTTTGGATTCAATGCACTTCGGGTGTGTATATATTTATGTATACCTTTGACTTGACTATTTCACACTACAATGCTAACTTTTATGTCAGCAACGAAAAGTGCGGCCTTAATTCAATTACACTTCTTTTTATTGGCTTGAAAGCGGCCTTAATACCGATTCTCCGGCTTCTTCTAAAGTGTGGATTAAACTTATTTTTATACACAAATTATAAGCATTATTTTTGCTTCAGGTGTAAGATCGGGTTGGTCTTGTCGCGCATGCCGCGTATGCCAGGTGTGCCGTGGTGAGGCGACGTCGGCGGATTCGCGCGCGGTTTCCTGCGAGCACTGCGACAAGCTGTACCATGCCAATTGCCTGCGTCCCATCATGGCCACCGTGCCGAAGTATGGCTGGAAATGCAAGGTATAATGTGTTTGATGAATAGGGTATTTAACTACAATGAAAATATAGACCGAAATGTTGTTAGCTTAACAGTAAACATTTACACAAAATTTACGTTTACATAAAGTAACACATTATATATATAATTTTGATAGGAAATCATTAATAATATTTTAAAAATTTCTTGTTCGTTTCATCTTGTTTACAGTAAATATCAATCGTATTTTTTATACGGTGTAACATATATAAAGATTTTATATTTAACATATATAAAAGTTTATTTACAGGCAGGTGACGTCATGACCTTAAGTAGCCTGCATAAAGGTGTATTTACCGTTTTGAAGGGTTTTTTTAATCATTTAAACTGTATTGGTGATTTTTACAGAAAATTGAGAAATTTACAAAGAATTATTTAAATGACAAATGTATTTTTCTATTACGGACAAGTTGAAATATTTTTGTAAAACTTATGGGATCTTTATCACCCATACAGCATGTGACTGAGATATGCTAGATTTTGACAAAGAGTTCCAGGACATTGTTAAGGTTGCTCCATATTTAGATTTGCAAAGATAGATTGGTGATAACATTTAATGTAACGCGGAGTAGATCATCCCTAATGTAACTTTACATTACTACCTGCTAGTGGCGATACAAACTACATTTTTGAGAGAACTTACATCTTGGTCACAATAGAAGCTAGATTTAACAATAGTACACTGAGAACATTGGTTAGATGCCGAAATGTGTGTGTGTAGTGTTGCCGTGTGTGCTCGGACTGCGGAGCTCGTTCGCCGGGCGCGGGCCCCTCGTCCCGCTGGCACGCGCACTTCACTGTATGCGACTCCTGCTACCAGCAGCGCAACAAGGGCTCGTGCTGTCCCCTGTGCCGCCGTGCTTATCGCGCCGCTGCCTATCGCGACATGATCCGTTGTACGCTTTGCAGGAGGTGAGCATTCTTTGAGATATGAGCGAAAAAAACGGGATATATTTAAAATTTATGTTTTTGCGAAAGTGAAAGAAATATGATGTTTTTTAACATTTTATTGTTTTTTGCATTTTATCAATGCTGTCTTACAAGATAAATTATTTTAATAGAAAAATACTAAAAAAATGGACTCTGGTCACAAGTGAATTCTCAGGCAAGAATTGACCCCGCAACCTTTGGAAATCCGGTTCAATGCTCTCCCGATTGAGCTACCGAGCCTTGTGAACACCAGTTGAAATTTTCTAGTACCTTTCCGGTTTTATGCTGTAGGCCAGCGTTGTCTCATCAATTGGAGGAACATCCTCTCGTATTCAAAAGAAACGTTTTTACAAATGTTTGGATACTAAAATTTTTTTTTTCTGCATTTTATTAATACATTGATCAATGGCTGAAATGAATAAATTATGTATATGGCTGTTTCATCTTTATCAATTGTCTGAACATTTGTTAAAAATGTTTCTTTCGATTTTATTTTTTATTATTTTTTTCAGTAGACTTAATGTTATTGTTGTTTTGTTATTATTACTATATGGTGTTAACACTCCTCTGAATATTAATGCAGTAATACATTTTTTATTTTAATTTTAAGGTATGTTCATGGGATGTGTGATCCGGATGCAGATCCGGTACAATATAAACAGAAGAAAGATCTAAACCCTGCATATGAATACAACTGTCCAATATGTAAGGCTCAAGCACCAACTGGTTCTAAATCTGGATGTAAGTATATTAAAAAAAATATATTTTAATTCTGAAAAACCCATATCAATATTTTCATCCCAAAACTATGAAAAGCTTCTAATACAGAGATTTAATAATGGATGCAATACATAGTACACTAACATATATTCAGAACATTTGCTTGTGATTATCACACTAACATAATTATACCCTGGATTGTATAAAAGAAATATATATTGTGGATAAACTAAACATCAAATGGCACCAAATGGTTGTCTAAATGTGTCAATACATTGTTTTGGTAAAGAGCAAGCTTCAAAACTTAGCTCATCGCCGCAAAGTTGCCTGTCTGTCAGTCTTCTACAGAAGGTACACTGAAGAGTGTTGTCAGTGTCTGCATGTGCTCATACTGGCACCTCCCTCTTTTATGGGACTTCCAGAGGCACTGCGGGCCACCCTTTCTTGGTTGTTATTATTTATTAATTACAAAAAATAACTTACTACCTATCGCATCAAGCTCTTTTCAAAATCTTGGATAATGCGCACAGCAAAGGAGTGGGATTTCCTGCGTTTGTATTTCCGAGTACTTATAATTCGTTCGTTTTTAAAGCTAGGGTGAATAGGCACTTTCTAGGTAAGTTTGCTCCATCGTGGATGCTTTCTTGGGCTCTGAGCTTCATTAGCATCAAGAGAGGACCCATTAAAAAATATATAAATGAAATTCTTGATGTGTTTTTAGCATTTGACGACGATAATACAGCGTCAACTTCACAAGATTCATCTTTTGGTGATGATAGTTTGCAACAAGAACAGGATCCCTTAGCTCTAGAAACTTCTAAGGTGAGCTATATTTTAGACGATTTATCTTAAATGATTTGTAACGTACCATATTATTTATATATTTGTTGTTTTACAGCCTGATGTAGGTTTAGGTAAAGGCAAACCTTTCTCCGTATCATCAAAAATAGCCAAGAAAAAGATTCAAGGGTATAAACTGAAAGGCGGATATCCGCCGGCAGGAAAGTTGGGCTTCCAAAAACGACAGAGGTCGGTTCTCGAATTTGGTCGTAAGAGGGGTACTAAGCCCAAGATGAGAGGTGTTTTTGGTGTGCCAGGACTCGGCCTGCAAAGGCCCCAAGCACCAGACAATAAAACTTCAGAAGACGATCCAGGTATAGTAGAAAATTTTAACCAAAAATTTGCGATCTCTAGCAATAGTTTGGTTGGCCTTCTGATTTTTCACTCTTGTGTTTTTAATTCAAAATGAACTGTGTGGTTATGTCATAAACTACAAAAAAAAAAAAATTAAAAGAAGTCTCATTGTTTCAAGTATAAAACGTGGCAGGACAAGTGTATAAGATAAGTCTTGAGTATATGAAATTCAACACATTTTGAAATGAGAATATGTACGAATGTTAGTAATTGTTTTGTGACAATTAATACTCTAATAGGTATGGCAACCTGTGACTGACTTTAAGACATATAACATGTACTCTGTACCCATGTGTATTTTCTGAATAAAATAAAAAATAAACCTATTTTGATTAATTGCGGTTATTTTAATGCATATTTTATAGTTTATAACATGTGTACATTTTGATAGTCATTTGTCTCGCTTATCAATTAATTTTCATGAAAATAACAGATACAGAATCTTAAATCAATAGAAATTTAGTTTTATTACTTTTTTAAAAGAAACAAAAAAATAATAAAATTACAACTGCTTGTGACGCGTGGGTAAGAATGATAGGTTTTATCAATCGTGTATCGATTACTTTAACTGTTCCGGTTTCGTTTTAGGAATGGAGAATAAACTAGTATTGTGTTCAAGCAAAGACAAGTTCGTGCTAACGCAAGATCTATGCGTAATGTGCGGCGCTGTCGGGACTGACTCCGAAGGGTGCCTTATATCCTGTGCGCAGTGCGGGCAGACTTATCATCCTTACTGTGTCAACATTAAGGTAAGCAATACTATGTTTATGGCTGAGTGATGTCATAATGTGATATTATGGATATGCTTTTATTAGTAAAATGTTCGCGTTAACATTGATAGATCACAGGCAAAAATGTTTACTTGTCTCTGGTAAATCGATAATACGATCGCCGAACGGAGTGCAGTACCTTTGGAACAAAAATAAAACTGGTAAACCAATATTAATTTTTTCCTTGTAAAGAACATAAGGTATTTTCTTCTCTACATAGTCATCTCCCTCATTTAAGTGGTTATTGTAACGCCTGACGAGTTCTATATTCCAGTTTTTATATTTATCTGCCACTGGTGTATTAAGATACGTAGTCATTGCTTATTTCAGTTTTTCATCTGTTTCATATTTCTTTCCTGGCAAAAAACACCTTTAGTTTTGTAAACAGACGGTAGTCTGACGGAGCCAACTCTGAACTAAAGGGAGGGTGGTTGAAAGTTCTGTTGGAATGGTTGAAATTTAATTACATCTCACAGCGGCGGTGTTCTCTTTTTAATCGACTCCAAAAAAGAGGAGGTTCTCAATTCGGCTGTATTTTTTTTTAATGTTTGTTACTTCATAACTTTGTCAATTATAAACCGATTTGGAAAAAACCATTTTATTTGAAAGAGTATACCTTCAGATTGGTTCCATTTTATTTTCATACCATAAAATGTAGTTCTCATATCATAGGTAACATATAACGATTTCGGTGTTTATAGCAAACTAAATAATAAATAAAAATAAAAATAAAAAATTCTTCAATAAACTAGTTTCAAAATAACGCATTAAAAAGCAAGAAAAAAAAAAAAAAAAAAAAAAAAACCGACTCCAAAATTACTCTACAATTGCAAGCACCACTAAAAAGTTAAAAACAATATTTTTTTGTCTATTCCATGCTTTTACTACATTAATACTAATAGTTATTTTTGGAGTTGGTGCCAGCAATAATCTACAAAAAATATATATATTGTACCCTTCTCAAATATTTTGTTGTATTTGTTGTTAGTTAATTAATACTTAAATTCTTTGAATACTGTAGGTTTATAATGATAATTTGCTGGCACCGACTCCATACTATTAGTATTAATGTAGTAAAAGCATAGAATAGACAAAAAAAATATTTTTTTTACTTTTTAGTGGTGCTTGCAATTGTAGAGTAATTTTTGGAGTCGGTTTTTTTTTTTGTTAATTTTTTTTTTATTAATAATACACATCAACAATACGGCCAATCCCAGCCAGATGCAACTTTGCACACAGACAACTAATAATATAACGTGTTGGAACTTGGCCGGTGGCTACATTTATTCGCCAGCGTTCTGCGCGGCGCAAAGGGGTACTATTATCCGGATGGCCTTCGTATATTAGGTGTTGTTTATAATATTATTCTAAAAAAACTCAGTAATATTATTCTAATTATAAATCGGTTCTTATAAAAGTTAATGAGATAATTGGAGGGTTGAGTTAAGATTACAGATGTTAAGCAGCTTTCACAGGCTATCAGATATGTGACCAGTATTGTTATCTCTCACTCCTTTATGCCTCAGCTTCGTATTTGTTGGTTTTGGATACATTCTCACTAGCGAGTTTTCAGCCATAGGGACAGTTTGAATTAATGGGTCGACGATGATCATGTCACATTACTTGTTTTTAGTAATCTTAATTGAGAATCGTGAAGGGAATTTTCCATGCCTTTGTTTAAACCAGTAAACAAAGCTCGGTCAGAATTACCGTTGTCATGTGAAATCAGTCAAGCAAGGATTCTCTGTCACAAAAGAAAAAAGTGATTCTGCCTAACGATTTTCAAATGAAAACAATATATATACACAAGCATAAACCAAATAATACGGGTGACATAGCTTTTATTATATTCATAAATGACAACAAAAATACTCGATTGCATAAATATCGTCAAATCAATGGTTAGTTTGAAAACGTAAATTTTGTTTTATTTAGGTGTCTCAAGTGATAGTGACCTTGGGCTGGCGGTGCCTGGATTGTACGGTGTGCGAGGGCTGCGGCAGTCGCGGAGATGAGACTCTTCTACTACTGTGCGACGATTGCGACACTACGTGGCACACGTATTGCGCGCGGCCGCCGCTGGCCGAGGTGCCGCGCGGGCCGTGGCGCTGCGAGCGATGCCGCCGCTGCTTGACGTGCGGCACCAGGGACACGCTCGCCTGGTGCGACAACTACACCGGTCAGTACCTTAGCGAAAGGTGTTCCTAGCTGGACGGAAATCTCCCTTAGAAATGAAGGGATATTTTGACACGACGTGGCACACGTACTGCGTTAGGCCGCCACTACTTGATGAGCGGCACGCGGGACACTCACCTGATGCGTCAGTAAATCAGCCGGAAGACGACGTAAAAACTGAGGTTTCAAAATTACGTTTATAATCAATAAAAACGTTCAATGAAAAGTATTAAATCAGTAGGCAGTTTTATTATGCGTCATGCCATTATAATTGAACATTTAATAAATCATAAAACAGTTATTTTTAAATTTATCGTGACTTAAAATATATTATTTTATCCTAACGATTGAAAACGATTCATTCGATTTTTCATTAAAATGAAATAGGTGATGATTGAATAAATAAATCAATCCTTTAAATTTAGTTGCTTTTGATACCAACCAAATTATTATCGTCAACAGAAGCATGGTTCTGTGCCCAAAGATATTTTATTTTCGTTTTTACACTTTGGCATCTCCTCATTGAATTTTTTTTTACTGTTTGCTTCACAGAATGTGCGCCGTGCGCTTCACTGGTAATGTGTTGCGTATGTTCGGAACCATACTCTGACGGCGAGCTGATAATCCAGTGTGAGGCTTGCTCAAGATGGCTACACGCGGCCTGTGACTCCATCCGCAGCGAAAGCGACGCTGAAACTTGCTGTCGCGCTGGGTAAGCGACAGTTAATGCATTATAGTTGTGTTAACCTAGATGAAGCAGAAAATTATTATATCAAGAAGATACTTATAGTTGCATAAAATTTTATTGTTAATCTCACGTTCTCATGAAAATCATACACAATTTTTAGTTGCGGTTAAATTATTAACGGAACTGTACGCCATTCATTGTCTACCCACAAATTCTGTAGTAAACAAATGAATTTGGTGATTGAATTCGACCGATTATTTTTTTGACATTGCATAATCACAACCGCATTACGTTAATTAAACTAATCAGCAACCGAGGACTTATTGTGACCAAAAATTTTCATGCTGCTGACTAAGGCAGAATATGCTGAACTTGTAAATTATTGGTAATAATAAAGCATTTATTTCTTTCTTCACAATAAATGGCTTAGAACTAAAACTTTTACAACTTTGTGATCCCTGAAGTAAGTTTCAGAAGAACCTGAACTACAGGTTACTGGGCCCCACACACATAACCTTAGCTTTACTAGGTTACAATATTCATTGCAAAGGCAAGAAACTCACCTACTACGAATCATTTCTCAATTTACTGCTAAAGTTAAGCATAACAAAAGTTGTTAAGGAACCACACGTATTATTCTTGGCGATAAATAACTATTATGATTAATATTTCCTATTATCCTACTAGGTACAAGTGCGTAATTTGCCGCGGTCGCGAAGTCCCCGCCCCCCACCTGAGAGTTCGCGAACCGGCCCCGGCGCCCCGCCCCGCCCCGCGCCCCACCCCCCTTTCCCTGGGACTCGCTGGGGAATACTATGTGGATGACGTGTGTCTCTCACAACGGGGCGCGCATTATATGAAACAACTGGAAGCTGAACTAGGGATAACCCACACGAGGCGCAAGCGACGTTTCAAAAACGAAATTACGGATAAGGACTCCGGTGAGTCTTTGAATATTAATTTTAAACTTCCATTAATGTATGCTTAACTGTCATTTATACAGTTTATTCTTTATTAGTGTTACATGGGCATAATTATAAATACATCTGATCTTCCATCTTTTGTAAATATTCTAAGATAACTTTTTTATGACCTTCCCTGGCACTGGTTTAAAATAAAGGCATCCATTGAAACAGTTTCGCAAAACGCCGACGCAGACATGGGAGAAGATGCCAAACCTGACAGCACTGCTGAAGTCAAAGAGGAACCTGGTGAGTTTTAAATCGTATTAAAATAATATACTATTCTTATTTGTACCTTAACGACAGGTGGTAGAAGTAATATATATTCTTGTATTTTCGTCCAATATTGTATTTCATTTAGGTGTTTTCTCAAACGCTAACCTGAAAGAAGGCATAATATGGAATGTTGCTACGGATGGACCGCCTCCTGAAGGGTTCACGATATGCAACAATGATGCTGGTATGACGATATTAAGAAGAAAGAGACAGAGAAACTTGAATAAGCTCGGCATTGGTGGGTTTGTCGTGCGGCAAAGACAAGCTACATTGAAAGCTCAGGCAGAGGATGAGAAGGATGCAGATGGCACTCAAGCTTCTGGAGGTATGAATTTTAACCTAAAACAAATGGCATTGCATTAACTTAAAAAAAGGGAACTGACAAAATATATTTTTTTTTATAGAATCGCCAAGTAATAAGCGGAAGCCGCGACGAAAACCACGGTCTAAGCTTATGGAACAGTTCCCTTCTTATATGCAGGAAGCGTTTTTTGGAAAAGAACTATTGGAACCTAGTAAACAAACAGTTAGTTCTACAGGTAAGTTCCAAGAGTTACACATTAATTTATATATCCCATAAAAATTATATCGAAACCCCCCGTTTTGTGAAATGTGTTGTTTTAAGTATTCCAGCCATTTATTTAGTAAGTGTTTAAGCATTTCACTAAAAGCGTTTAAACGAGATGCTATCAACAAATAGAATGTTAAAAAGTGGTCTACATGTTGTATTATTTGATTTAATTAATATAGAACTAAAATTAAAAACATTTTATAAATAAAGAATTGACCAATTAGACATTGGATTATTAATATGGATTTGGTAATGAAGTCTAGTGAAGTTAATGAAACTAAGAAAATTGATTTGATCGTTGAAACTCTTTCCTGATCTTTTGTTTAAATAAAGTAATTAATGATTCCCAGGAAACTCGTCAGAGAGTCCCGGGGGTATAGCCCGGGGAGGCACGCCCGAGGGGTACCGCGAGCTGCGTGACTTCAAGATAGAGCTCGACAACTCTGACTCGGACGGCGAGGAGTTCCTGACAACTCTCAATGCACCACCCGAAGCTGATGCTACCGTCTTGATCACACTTAACACGGTGAGTACGGCTAACGAATTACAATCAATAATTTATATTACATCACACAACCACAACACATACATTCAAGTCTAAGAATAACGGATCAAATCATGTGTCAGTAAGTTGACATAACATGTCCCGTCACATGGGACGGTGTGACTTGAATCAATTTCAAGAGCATATTAATAGTGACATTTTTGCTTTTAATTTGTTAATTTACCATTATTATTTATTTATTTATGATGTCATTTTATATCAATTGATGTAATTGTAATATTAAGACATCTTTTGTTTAAATTCTATATTCCATTGTTTTACTTAAATTTATAAATTGTTATGTTTGTCATACTGCATCCTGGATAGTAAAGTAATTTTAGTTTATGTAATATTACAAAATTGTCGAGATCTTATTGGAATCTAAATTGCGTTTTCTGCAGGAGGAAATAGAAATACTGAAAACCTTAAAACCAAAAGAGGAGAGAGAGGACTCTTGTAACCCTGATGGTAGTATCAAAGTGAAGACTGAGTTGGACGACGGTAACTTGAAACACACTGAAGATTCGACAGCGTTGAAAAACGCAATATTAGGCCCTCAGCCGTCTGACGCCGACCAACCGCCAACCATTGCTACTGAAAGTATACCTACCGTACATAGCACTAAGACTGACAATGTTAGCAGTGGTAAGTTCTTTGATTTTTGCTATATAATTAAAATATTAAGTTAATATTTTAATTCAGCTATAGTTCCGCTATTGCTAGCAACACTATTCTCCACAGAAACGGGCGGATCGTCACAAGCATCCACAATATCACCAAAGGACGACCTCTCGCTTCTCGGCGTAAATCTCGACGCTGTTGTTAATTCTTTACCTGACATGGATAGCAATGATGTCGATGAAATATTTAAGGGGGTGCTTACTGATGACTCGCAGGTAAGAAAAAGTGTTGAATATTACCATATATCATAATTTTAAGTTTCTTATTTAACTTAAGACCTTGTCATTGATTTATACCCTTGTAATGTATAATTCAATATTTTTGGTGTTATAGATAAATATATTAACTTTTTATCATAACATTTATTACAGGCATCGAGCACATATCCCAATAGAGTGGTAATATTGGGCTGTCCGCCTCCACAACTGATAAGTGATTTTGCACTTATAAATATTAACGCGAGCTCCCACTAAAACAGTACAAAACCAGTATTGGATCTGTGCGTACGTGTCTGCTTATTTCGAAATTTAATTTCAATTAAATAGTTACATAATGGCGTGCTGTTCTATTCGGTGGTGTGAAAAACTTGAAAAAAACTGCAGAACTTCAAATTATAAAACCGACGGAATAACCTTCCATTGTTAAGTTATAGTTAAAAATTACTTTTTATAAAAATATGTCAGGGCTCAAGTTAAACTGGACAATCAAAGTGAAATGGTTGACACACGTGTTCAGGTGTCTATGCGTCCTGCTTCCACATAACACAATTTCCCATTACGCCATGTCTTTCTAGTCTACGCTCTCATCACTAGTGCTGCATTCAAAAGATCAAGGGGTGAATCGATAAATGACATTATTGTAGCTTATTACATATTTTATTCAAACATAAAAGTAATTTTGAAATTGTAAAATTTGCATTAATAATCTAATTGATAGTGTTCTGCATTATCGATTATATAAATCTTGATCGATTATACCGATATATTAGGTATCTAGTGTAGTTGAAATAAACGGTTGAACGGATTTAATACTTTTTCAATAAATAGGTTTGTAACAAAGAAATTGTTTTTTTTTATTAGTTTTCTTAGCAATAGAAAGACATGATGAGAAACAAGCAGTAAACCAATGAATGGTTAATTGATTATTTCATCTTTACTTTTAATACAACTAAATAAATGTAATTTGATAATTGGTTTGGTTCTTGTTGAGGTGCAATTCAGCGGTTAATATCTTCTTATTTGATCACTAGCAGCATTTATAAGCATTTATTTCCATAAGAGAACACGTTTGTATTATTCACTATTGCTATAATTACTGATGCATTGGCTATCGATATCGATAAACCTTAGATACTTGGGCACTACCACATCTCTAGAGTGTTAGTTGACCTTAGGATAGCCAATCGGAGCGCAGTGTGAAAAGCGGCGAATTAGCGGAATTGTTTTCAAACAAAATAATTGTCATTTCTGCTCTATTGGGGTATGTGCTCGATGATTACAGGTAACATGTTACAATGTTATAATTAGCATTTGCTTAGAGTGGTCTTTTTATGCAATGTCTAAATCATTTTTTTTTGGTTTAGGAGTCTCAAGAGTCTTCTGTATCGTACGTGAACTCTATGGCGAGTACACCATATTCTCAGCAACGACAGCAACTACAGAGTCCTATGGAGTATGCATCACCTTACCATAACGATTTCGGAAGCAGGTAACTTTGTTTTTATTTTAAACTTTATATATATTCTGAGAGAGCACAGATTGGTTTAGTGCCCTTCACCACCTTACAGTAAATGGGATGCTTTATTTATTTTGCATTTAAGGGTTTAGATTTGCTTTTTAGTTTTAATATGTTGGCTTATTCGACGATATCTGTAGTAGAGTGGCTCCCAATACAGTTTGATAATGTCGTTGTTTCAAAGTTCGTTATATCGTCCTAAGGACTATGCCTTCTATTTCTGCATAGTATGTTAAACAAACAGTTTATAATAATAGTTTTAAGGCTATTTTATAGCAATTACTTTTGTTATAGCAGTAACAGCGCGCTTAGCCCCCTTTTCTCAGAGGGGGGGAGCACTGGACAGAGTACATGGGGGGAACAAGCACCAGCCCCGCCTCCCTCCTACAATCAACGCACCGCTGACAAAATGCGTGCCGACGAAAGTGAGTACCTCCTTCAACACTGAGCAAAGCTGTGATTTTTCATTCACTCAACATGAGTTAAGTAACCCGGCAGAGTAAGATAATCACATATATCTCCCATAGACCACAAGCGTTCTCCGACTTCTGGACTTTCATTCTGATCTTCAACCCGCCTGCAAAGAGTGGAGATTATTTCTAAACATAAATTTTTGGGCTTTCCGTTCTCAGTAGGAGTTTTTCGGTTGAGATAATGATGATAGAAGTGTTCGGTGACTTAAGCGGTATTGTGCGAGAAGATGTTCTTTGCTCCCCTTTCGTACGCTACAATGGCAAATGACATTGTGGGCGCGGTCGCAGCTATACACAGTGCGATCATAACGTGATTAACGTCGATTATGAGCTTTATTACTATACTATTATTCCTCTATATTACTTTTATACTCTTACACAAGCTTTTCCTCAGAATGAAACACGGATAAATTTGATAAAATAATTGTTGTTCACTCATTTAGTGTGATTTGCTATATTCATTAACTTTTGTATTTGAATATTTTTGATTAATATGAACTATAAGTGTGACCGTGACATGAAAATATAATAATATGTAGAGTTCTTTCATTTTCACTTATACTGTAGCTGCTTTTTAACACTGGCGTGGGGTCTTGAGTTCTTGTTAATCATGAAAATTTACATAATGCACCAAAAATCGTTAATGATGTATTTTATGATATAAAAAAGATCTTTGCTACTGTAAGCTAATCTCTACTTGTTAAATCAACATGGTCATCAAAAACTAATTACTTATTTATATCTTCACAGGCTTAGGTTCTGCAGCTACTATATCAGCGGTGTTATACGCGAACACTAATCATCCCGAATGGAAGACCGAATTCCCTAATTGGGTGGATAGATGTAAACAGATCCTTAAAAAGTGGAGGGCTTTGCCATCTGAACAGAAAGCCCCTTACCTACAGCGGGCTCGGGACAATAGGAGCGCCATACGTATGAAGAAGGCCCAACAGGTGAGAGTCTGTGTGTGCCCAATGTGGTGTGTGCTAACCCAACTCACTTACCACTGTGTTTATACTTTGTGTCTTCACACTCCTCGTATTATTTTTTTTTGGAGTGCATTCCATTTCAAAATACGTAAAAAATATATAGGTACATAATTATTTGATCTTAGTTCACAAAAAGGAGTTCACTCTAAAATCAATCTACTTCAATGAATTCGATATTTGCCAGTCACAATCATCAAACATCATGCTCATATTCATAGTCACGCTCATTCACACGAGACGCGGTCGACGCAGTTTAGCACGCTGTCACACACGAACTCTTGTGGTGTATTGCAATGGTTAATTTTACTGTCACATTTGCCAAAGGGTTCAACAAATTTGATCGTGTCGATATTTTTGTGTCATGGGAACTATTGCTAAAGCAGTTACATGATTGACATAAAAATGTCGACAATATGAGTAAATAGTATCATATATTCCACTAAATTACGGTTTTGTGGACCATGTGAAGCGGAACTAGAATCTGATCGATTTCTCATATAAGAGAATGATATAAGACCGCGTTTCGTGTACGCGTGTGTACGTTTGGCGGTTTGGGTCGGAGTACTAAAGAGTTGGGGGCGCGACAGAGCACTGGCACGAGCGCGAGCAGCGCGGCGGCGCCGGGCGAGACGGAGGGCGGCGGTAGAGAGCCGGTTACCGCCAGTTGCACGCCGGCGGCCGGCGCGAGCGGACCTGCGGTCGGGGTGCGCGCGCCCAACGTCACGGTGACGGCCACCGGGCTCCTGGAGGCGGACGCGCACATCCGCGTGCTCACACCCTCCGAGATCATGCGCACGCTGCCGCGCCTCGCACGCCCCACGGTACCGCGACAACACCTCCCGCGCTCGCCTACACACCGCTCGCGACCACAACACACTGACTGGATGGAACCGATTTCGTTTTAATATTTTTCTTGTTCAAGACCTTTATGCGTTACGAAGTTTAATTTTTTTTGAAAGTGCTATGCGCTTTGTGCTATGAAAGTATGTAGATAGCAATGTGTAGATCTCACGTTTATCAGAAGAATTTTAAGTTTTATTTTATGTGGGGATATACTTCGTATGGATGATTTTATGAGGGTATAATAGAGATTACAAATTAAGTGCTGTTTAAAAAGTCACCTAATTGCATCCATCATTGCATCATTGTTTGACATATCTATACAAATTAAGTCACTATTTGTTATCTTTTTAATTGTAAGATTACACATTAGTTAAAAAATGTCAAGTGTACAGTATTGAAAAATTACAGAACTTTATATTTATTAAAAGTAAATAATTGCTGCACATTTTCAATGAGATCGGTAGAGAGAGAGAGATAGGAGAAAGTAGTCACGCAAAACAAAGTGACTGACTATTATGTAGTTGATTAAGTAGAACGAAATCGGATTCATGCTAAGGCAGTTTAATGCGAATGAAACACTCACTTTACCAAAAGTAAAGAAAGAAAAACTGAATACATTAAAAATTGCTAAATTATCTTTTATCCTTTTTTTCAAAGTAACTAGAATTTCATGTTCACAAGAAATTAAAGATAAATTTAATAATTTATTATTAACCCCCCCATTGCCCGTATCAATATGCGGTGTGTACGCGAGGTCTGCTCGTTGTTGGGTGATCGCGCGACCCGTCCCGTAACTTTGATCTAAATTTTGTAATCACCCAACAAAAGTTTTGGCTGATCGATGGCGTTGTAAGCTGTGTGATTATTTTCGTTTTCTTTTAGCTTCTTAATAACGAGGTCTCTCGAAAAGTACTGATGCGCCTCCCGGACTCGTGTCCTCGTTTCCGTAATGTTGTTTATTTTTATTTTATTTTGAGCTTTGCCTTGGTAGTGTTGGCTTTAACATTCGACGCTGTGGTGGCTGGTTGTGATGTGCTAACAGTTCTAACAAGTCAACTTAGTTGGTTAATTTGCAACGTTACGCTCATGTACACAGCTTTTACTGTTGGTTTTAAGTTTTCAGGTAATGTGTTGGTTAGGTAACATTATTTATAAGAACTAGTTATTTATATGTATAATTTTTCGTTAATCCATATTTATCTGTATTTCTGACATTGATAAGGTGTACCGACTATCACAATATTTAAAACATATGCGTTAAATATTAACATTTAGTAATTTAACAAACCATTTTTTAACTTATACATTTATTATTAGTTTATCTATATATTATTTTTCACCTTATTTTTCGGTTTACACAACAAGTAACAAGCAACTCGCATGGTCACAGTAAATTAATAGTTTATATTATAATTTAATGTGCAATTCAGAAGTATAAAATTATTTTGTATATCCCTACTACCTTTCTATAAAAAAAAACAGTAACTCAAACAATTAAAAAAAAGTTCTGCTTATGTTGTATTCTATACATATTTATCATACATGTGTAAATACAGTACTATAAAAACCATGTGTTCAAATGAAATTAGTTTTCTCTTTATATGCTTTACCGTTTTTCAGTATGAATAATAGCCATACAAATCTACCCTCGAAGCGCTTAAATGTCCAAAGCCACTAAAATTAACTAAAGGATTTTAAACCAAAACTATCACTATCTCTGTTATATGTTCTCATTCCGTCATTTACTTATTTGTCATATTCGACATTGGACGTGTTTTTATTGATACAACATTTGTCTTTCAGCTCATTGACAGAGTTTTGGTAATCATAACAAAAAATTATCAGACATAACTTTATTAAATATTTATTAATATACTATTATTTTGAGAAAATCTTCCCGATAAAAGCTATGATATATTGGTGGCATCTTTGTTATAAAAAATAAACATATTCTTTAAAAAAGGAGCAGCCATAATGATAATGGTGTTTCTGTGGTGAATGCAAAATGTCAAAGTTTACAAAGAACTAAATTAAAGTAATTGGACTACTTTACGTATGACTTATATAATTAATTTCAACAATAAAGTATTTGACTAATAAATATAATAATATTTTTGTATTGTTTGTCATGGTGTAAAACAATGGTTATCTTAATATTTCCTCAATATTAAAAAATCTTCGTTGGTTAAAGTATGATGCCACTCAGACAGGACCTAAAAGAAAAAAAATCTTTTAACCTAACCACAAAAAAAGTTCTTTATACTTACTAACTAACCCGGCTACGCGTTGCTGCTATGGTAACAAATACACAAAGTTGTGTCATAATATAATGTATGATAAATATGGTGCAGCTATCAAAGAAGGAAAGCATTAATAATAAAAAGGAAATTTCTCAAAAACAAAATAATTCTCAAAGAACGATTAAAGCATAAAAAAACACATAGGCTCTTATGTAATACTTAATACATATTATTTTAAATAAATGATGTAAAGATGACAACGATTTGTAATATAAATACAATATTCTGTTGTCGGCAGTTGATATTTTATATAACCTTTAAATTTAAGCGTGTCGAACGCAATACTTTGCAATAAGCTTTTAAGCTTATATACGCCTCTTTTATATACTATTGAATTCTTCATATCTATACTCCATTTTTTTTAGCATTAGAAATTATGTAAACAAAGAAGCAGTGGTGGCTAACCTTGTGCTGGAGTCCACTTGGACCGGCTTCAGGCTCGTCCATTGTTGAACCGATTAAATAACAATTAAAACTTTTAACAAAATACTTCAACAAAAACAATAGAAACTTAACAATAAACCAAAGAAAAGAGTCAGAACAGAACAGAACAGATTTTGGGGGTCCAAGTTTACTCGCGTCCGTGGGATTTAACCCTCGATGTCCCACACGTGGCCACTGGGTGGTGCTAAAGGAGTAAACCCCTTTCAGGTGGTAGGCTTCGGCCGCGGCGTGTTACCACCCACCAGACAAAGACAGCACTGCCAAGCGGTCCCAACCGATCGTGTTCCAGTGCTGAAGTCTGGTGAAGCCATATTGGAGGACGGGTCAGTACAGTTGTGCTGGTTGCAATGGACGATTTATTGAGATGTATCAGGGCAATGCATCGGTTATTCAGATTCGGAGAGCAGCGGGATCCGAGGCACGGTTCTTCCGCTGGCCGACCGCAGATAGTTGGGGGCCCGAGTAGTGAGCTAGCCACTCACAAAAGGCTGCCCCGCCATCTCGCGAAAAATCCTGGGGGTGCGCCATCGTGCCGGTTGGCGCCCGGACGAGAGGACCCGATGGACACCCCTGGGGGGGCTCGGGCGTCCCCGCGGTCTCCGGTTTGGCTATCCCGAGGTGTGAAGCCCTGACTCTTCTCATTTGGTTCGCAATCAGCATCTCGTTCTACTTCCGTCCTTCGTTACGTTACCTTCCCTCACGACAAAATGAAAGTAAGCAACAGGAAAAAGGTTAAACAGCGGTCGCACGTCCTCTCCTTCCTAGTGCACGTCTCTAATATAAGAGGCTTGCACTCTAATCTCGACCCCGTCCATCACCATCTTGAGACTAGAAAACCGCACCTGTTCTTTCTCACGGAGACGCAAATAAAACGTCCAACTGACGCAGCGTACCTGGCTTACCCGGGTTATGTCCTTGAACATTGTTTTAGGGCTCATGCGGGTGTTTGCATGTATGCACGCGATGACATCTGTTATTTGCGTCTCCGTGATCTTGAAGACCCCACCCTTTCTATCATTTGGGTTCTGGTGGATACAGGTTTAGAGAAAATCATCTATGCTTGTGTCTACCGTTCGCATAGTGGAGACGCGGAGACTACCAGGCTTATCGACCAACTTATTGAGAAGGCAGACATGGCCCTACAGCGATACCCGTCCGCTCAACTGGTGGTTCTTGGTGATTTCAACGCACACCACGAGGACTGGCTGTTCCCTTTCGAGAAAACCGACCACGCTGGTCGAGAAGCGCGAAAGCTAGCCTTGACACTTGATCTCACCCAACTGGTCCAGGAAGCCACTAGAGTGCCAGACTCTGACGGACAAACAGCCAATTGCTTGGACCTTCTGCTGACGACAAATCCCGACAGTTACTCGGTGTCGGTTACACCACCCCTTGGCAGTTCTGACCATTGTGTGGTGGAATCTATGTCGGTGTATTCTCCGCCCGACCCAAGCCCAAAAGGCTCCCGGCGGATTTGGCGTTTTAAATCAACAGATTGGGATGAGATGCGTTGTTTTTTTGCATCTTATCCTTGGCGGCAGGTTTGCTTTTCTTCTAGCGACCCCTCAGTTTGCGCGGATGCTGTGACCAATGTGCTTCGTCAGGGTATGGAGTATTTTATTCCCTTCTCTGACATATCACTGGCCGGCAAAGCTCGCCCGTGGTATAATGCCAAATGTCGTGATGCGGTGGCATCAAAATACAAAGCATATTTGGCCTGGGTTGAAGCTCGATCCCGCAAAGCTAGTAATACCCGCGAAAAGAAGAAAGCCTTTAATAAAGCCGCCAAGTCCTGCAAAAAGGTTGTAAAGACAGCTCGCTTCGATCACATAGGCCGCATTGGGAAGAAGCTTGCCTCTTACCCCTCGGGTAGTAAAGCGTTTTGGTCCCTGGCTAAGTCGATCGAGGGCAACTTCTGCCGTACTTCAGTGCCTCCCTTGCTGAAACCTGACGGAACATTGGCACACACGGCCAAGGAAAAGGCCGATTTATTTGCCGAATTATTTGCCGAAAGTTCGCGTTTGGATCCTGGCAATGCTGTACCTTCCGGTTTGTCAAGTTGTGGGACTTTTATGTCTGAAATACGTATAAGACAAACCGAAGTCAGAAAGGCATTGCGGGAACTGGACGTGAATAAAGCCAGTGGTCCGGATGGTATACCAGCCAAAGTACTAAGGACTTGCGCTCCTGAATTAGCTCCGGTATTGACACGCCTATATCGTTTATCTTTGGCTAAAGGACAAGTGCCAAAGTCCTGGAAGCTGGCCAACGTGCAACCTGTGCCTAAAAAGGGCAGTCGTGCTGATCCTATCAATTATAGGCCCATCTCGGTCACGTCCATTCTCTGCAAGATAATGGAACGTGTACTGAACCACAGGCTCCTGTCGTATCTAGAAGAAAATGACCTCCTTAGTGACCGGCAATATGGGTTTCGCAGGAACCGGTCTGCCGGAGATCTTCTAGCATACGCCACTTACAAATGGAGCGAAGCCATCGAGAGGCATGGTGAGGCGCTTGCCGTCTCTCTTGATATCTCGAAGGCTTTTGATAGGGTGTGGCATGAGGGCCTTATTAGCAAGCTTCCGTCGTATGGTCTTCCCACTGGTTTGTGTGTCTGGATATCGGACTTCCTGAGGGATCGGTCAATACGAGTCGTCATTGACGGTAGCTCGTCTGACCATTTGGCTATCAATGCCGGTGTCCCTCAGGGTTCCGTTCTCTCTGCAACTCTTTTTCTGCTGCATATAAATGACCTGCTTTTGCCCGGTATTTTGGGGTACGCAGATGACAGCACTGTTGTAGAGACCTATATGTCTGATGCACGAGCCAGTGCTGAACAGATCCAGCGTCATAGAGAGGCGATGGTTAGCCGCATGAACCTATCTCTGCAGGCTGTCTCTGAATGGGGCGATGCCAATCTAGTGGGGTTCAATCCGTCAAAGACCCAGGCGTGTCTTTTCTCCGCTAAAAGGAGTCCTTTCAACTTGACTCCTACTTTCCGAGGTGTATCCTTGCCGATCACTGAGCATCTTGAGCTTTTTTTTTTTTTTTTATTTTTTTTTTTATTGCAAAAGTTGGCAAACAAGCAAACTGCCCACCTGATGGTAAGTGGTAACAGTCACCTATAATACATGTGGCTCTTGTGAGATTCGCAGCAAAACTGCAACCCCACAAGAACCACTGTGTACGTTGCCAACTTGTGACACAAGATGTAAAGTCACTGTACCCAGTAATTTCACTGCCATATCTTACCCTTCAAACCGGAACACAGCAATGCAAGCACTGCTGCTTTGCGGCAGAAATAGGTAAGACGGAGGTACCTAAGCAGACGACCCTGGTACAGAGTCTCCCTCCAGCTTCTCGGTATGTCTTTGTCACCGACGCTCAATTTTGGCTCTTTCATTGAGAGCAAGGCTCAAGTGGCTTCAAAAAAACTTGGCATTCTGGCGAAGGTGAGAAAATACTTCACACCGGAACAGTTGCTCACCCTTTACCAAGCACAAGTTCGATCGTGTATGGAGTATTGTTCTCATCTTTGGGACGGTTCCGCCCGATACCAGCTCCAGACCCTTGAGTCCATCGAGAGGAGGGCCAAGAGGCTCATCGGCAATGAAGATCTTTTCTGTAAAAAGCTCAAAAGCCTTGAGCATAGGCGGAAAGTTGCAAGCCTATCAGTATTTTATAGGATACATTTCGGAGAGTGTGCAGCTGAATTGCACAACCTTGTTCCGCCATCCCCATTTTTTCATCGGACAACCAGACTAACAAATTGGCGACAACGTTATATGGTGGATACACCAAAGAGTCGCACTAAGCGTTTTGGTTTCAATTTTATGATGCGTACCGCTAAGGAGTGGAACTCTTTGCCTGAGTCTGTGTTTCCTGACAAATACAATTTGGGGGTCTTCAAGTCACGAGTAAATAGGTATCTTCTAGGCAGGCGCGTCACATCCTAGATCGCATCGACGCTTACCATCAGGCGAGATAGTGGTCAAGCGCATGCCTATTTTCTATAAAAAAAAAAAAAAAAAAAAAAAAAAGATAAATGCACAGGTACTCGCAATCGCTTTCGTGATGCCAGTGACGTTGACATTTGCCGCTATTGTTGCAAATGGCGTGCATGTTAAGCGACCATTTTAACAATCACCTAATATGGTACGTATTACAACATCGGCATGTACTTTTTAATTTTGTCGTGTCAAACTGACCCACGTTTCGTTCCACAAGTTTGCAACTTCTGCTTCTTAAGGTATTTTTAGTGTAAACTTTTCACGATGTTACGTTTTGCTTGTTACATTATATGTGTACAATAAAGTACCCAAACTTTAATCTTTCTAATGCTAAAAAAATCGGACTATAGTGGGGACAATATTTTTTTTTTCATCGAGTTTATATACTGGACATTCCTATTTTTCTAGTAATATGTACATATTAGTACTGAAAAATGTAAATAAATATGTATTAGATACAACAAGACAATCTTCTTGTTTTATAATTTAGTTATAGGTGACAATATTCCCTTAGGTTTCACGGTATCATTTACACTATGTTTTGGTTTAAAATTATTTTACACACATTACAATTGTTAATTATTCCAGAATGAAATAAAATATTTTTAATATTGCCTGCTGTATAGTATATTTGAAAATAAATAAAGTATTAAGAGAAAGTTCATTAAACATTGATCACAAACACAATCCATTAAAGGTTTCTATTGCTGAAACAACCTTATAGACAATGGAACGAACATCTTAAGATAAAGATGCCATAACTTTATGTAACATATAACATGACATGACATAAAAATCTGTCATATTTTATATTCAATTATATAGTAATTAAAGTAAGAAAAATATGTAATAACAATATATGCGTAATGCTATGTCTCAGTTTATTTTAGTTCCTAGTCAATTTTGAAAACTTTTTAAATATACCATAAGTATAAAGGTATATAAATTAGCAAGTTGCTTTAACTAGATTAAATTCAACATTTATATTATGTAAGAGCGTCGAGTTTGTTCCCCAAACTAAATAAAATCTTTTACGTGACGTGTTATACATTTATGTTACTTGCTTCTTATATCACGTATTTAATAGTAAAGTTAGTAATAAATGAAAGTACAGCCAACAGCATATTAAGTCTTATGTATGAAATTTCGGCAATTATTTTTAGAAGTACAATGAACCATATCAGATTTCGCCTGCCTTTTTGGTAAGTTTATGTGCCGTTGTCCGTATTTCATTTCAAACATCTTAGTGATCGTAGTCAACTCTTCACACTTAAATCTATTATTCACAATAATATTACGAGAAGTACATATCAAAATGTATAAAACTAAAATCTATAAGAACTCAATGTATCAGTTCAAATTACTTAAAATAAGAAAATATAATGATTAGCACAAATAAAAATCGACATTAATAAAGTACGCATTCCATAACTGTCAAAATATATAATACTTAAATGCACAAGTTTACATTTATAAGTTCAAAATATATATATATAGTCATAAAATATAATGGTTAGAACAAAGAATAATTATAATCTATATAGTACGTACGTAGTTGTCGAATTAAACTATTTAAAATGGACAGACGGGTGTAACAGATACAGGTCTCTGGCGCTTCGCTGGCCGCTGCTACAGCAAGCTCACTTCGCTCACTCGGCTAGCGCTTTGTTTTGGTCACAGTTCTTACCTAGCCGAATTGAACAATACATACCAGAAAACATTGTTCTCTGCGGCAGGGTGAATAAAGGAAGTATTTTATTAATTAAAATTTATTTCCAGCATCGCTTAGGCTTTAGGCTAGAACTCTAACCAAAACAGAGCGCGAGCGAGAGAAGAAAGCATGCTGCGGCAGTGGCCGGTGAAAAACTTTTTCTGTTCATTATATACAATCAGAGAATATAACAAATCAAAAAAATACAATAACAATAATACATTCATTGTTCTGAACCTAAGTTAAGGGGGATAGCCACTGAGACGGCCGAAAATTTAGTGATTTTTAAAAATATTTTTGGCCAAGTTGAGTAATTTTTGGATCGAGTTTTTTTTTATTTTATTTAGTACACATTTAATAATTTTTCCAAAAATTATTATAAAAAAATATTAAATAGTTTAAATAATATAAACGATGCCGTAGCGCCAGAAAAAAAGTTCCCCCTCCATGGTCGCATCGATTTTTCAAAAGCCGGTACTCGGAAAAAAAATACAAAAAAATATTGTAATCTGTATGAATGTAGTTATCGTTGTACGTAGCCGTTTTTTTTAATTTTGATTTTTCACAAAATGGAGACCGATTGACAATTTTTTAATTTTTTCGGCCGCTTTTATTGATTTTCAAACAGTTTTAAAAAAATAGTAAAAAAACAAAATTTTCAAATCGGCTACGCTTAACCTTAACCACTACTAAGACAAACAAAACAAAAAAATTAGACATCGGTTAATAATTGTTCGAGTTATTGATGCGACCAGTTCAAAAACAGTCGTTACGAGAAAATTGCGTTTAAAGATTTTAGTCCAATTCCCTCGTAATGAAATCATTTATGTTTTAAAATTTGCATACCTATTTTAATAAAATAAAAAAAAAAACAATCCAAAAATTCCTTTACTTACTACTTACTTTACGGTCAAAAAAAAAATAGAAAATCACCTAATTTTCGGCCGTCAACAGTGGCTATCCCCCTTAAGTCGTTAAGGCACTTAGGTTATGGAATTCAGAGACAGTGACGGTACCACAACATCCAGGTCGGAGAAAATATAGGAAAGTTTGTTTTCTGCATTTAGCTGTGCGCGAATCGAACCCAGAACCTCGGAGTGGCCTTAGTAGTTAGTGGCCACAGTAAATTATCATTAATTTATAATCATGACTAGACTCCATCACAAACTTAATAGTTCAAACTTATGTCAAGTAACTACAAATATATTTTAATTTTATATATTATGATACGTACCTTTATACGAGTAATGCAATACTTTAAAATGTTTAAACAAAGGTAGAGTACCTGGCGACTTTTACGAAAATGCTAAAATACAAAATGTTATTTAGACAAAAATTCTATTAATGTCTTCAGTTATGAACTTGCCGTTTTTTTAAGATTTGAAGTTCGAATTAAAATTATTTAATTCTAATGTAAGATAACTGAAAACATTAATTGGTAAAATTCGCCCTTATATTATGGGATGCATGTAAAATAAAAGCATGCATAATGTAAATATTCAGAGACAATTCTGTGCCTCCGTTGATTTTCAAAATATATTGCCTTTTCGAGTACACTCCACAAATAAATTGTTACGTCACAGTTTATTGCAATAGTTATATGGCGTACATTTAGTGTGACATTTAACTAATGTACTATCTACTTCTGAGGTTAACCATACTTGCTATTGTTTTGTTACAAACATCAATATTTTTACTTAGTTATGCATTTGTGATTTGGATATTAGCGTCTGATAGTGTTTTATTATAGCCTTATTTTGATGAAACAGAAAAATAAGATTGGAAATATTTTTAATTAAAGTAAAATATAGCTCATATACAGTGTGGAGTTCGGCCAAATAGAATAACACCAACCATTTATACTTAGGATGTCATATTATTAAAAAAGAAAAAATATATAATGGGACACTTATTGGATTGAGGGCAAATGGCAGCTTTGCCTTTAAATAATTAAAACAGTTTAAATGGTCTATTTCAAACTGCTATCCTATTTTCACAGTATTAAACACCAAGCTATCCAAAACCGTTATATATCCACAATCTAATTTTAACTAAAAAATAACTGATACAGAATAATATCAATTGAAATATTTTGATGTTTTGTGGTAGGTTTATTTACGGTCCTTACATCTGAGTTTAAAGTTATTTTATCAACAAGGAGGTATGATAGTAGATAAACTGAGCCATAGTATTTCTCTATACTAACACTGTGGGAGCGAGGCAGCTAGTGAATGTAACGCCTCCGCCGCTCCAACTGTGTTCGACTAATCATCATCCAATTAATTAATTTAGAGCTCAATGTTCGAAATTTGGCAGAGGGATTTATAGCCTATATATTGAATAGCATAACGACATAAAGCGTATGTAGTAAGTCAAAGTTTGTGAAATAGGAGCAGGAACGGTCGTGCGGTCAGCAGCGCAGCGCGCGCGAGGCTGAGCAGGAGAGGCAGTGGAAGCACCTGCAGCAGCAGCGCCAACAGCAGACTCAGCAGCAGCAGCAGATCATACACGACCAGCGCATGCAAGGTACGCATTACTATACATTACTATTTTATCGCCGTAGCATTTTGTTTAGTTTCGTATTTTATTCTATTATAATGAGGTCTGAATTTGTGCCTAATGGATTGATGGGGAGCAAAAGGTTCCCGTTTTTACAATAGCCACCTATTGCTTGTGGGAGTAGCAGATCCTCAAGCTACTACGAGCATGGTTTGGTTGTGAGTTTAGAATAGTATATATCAATTATAGTATCAGTATAAATTTTATTATATGTACTGATATAATAAAATATGATTTAAGTAACATCATCTCAAATCTCATTTTAATCAGGTTGTGCACACTATTAGTGGATTATTGTCTAATCTACCTTACCAATATGAATCCTAATGTTATAAATGTATTGATAATAATCTGTGTACCTATAAACAAATAAATAAATAAAAAAATTGGCATAACTGTTCTTGCTGTTGTGCCAGTCGCTCAGTTTTTAAGGGAAAAACAATTCCTCAACACACTGCTGATATGTCACCTAGTTGGGGCACTGTTAGGAAAGGAGAATTTTAAGATCAGCTCTTAACCTGTTCGGTTTATCTATTGTACCTGGCCGATAGCGATTTTATAATATGGGTATATTGTAAAAGCTACACTCTTGCAAATGTTTTGTTAATTCATTGATTGCCTGAAATAATGTCGCTGAAGGCGCGTGTGTTTCCCAAGCAGCAATCTCGCGGTTGCGGGTGCCGGAGGGCGGATCGCCCGCGCCCGCGCCGCCTTCGCCCGCGCCCACGCCCGCACCCGCTCAAGAAGCGCCCCGGAGCACCTTCCCCGCACAACGCTTTCCTCTGCACTACAGCACTAACGATGACATCAATAGGCAACTACGCGATCTGTTACAGCGGCACCCGGACAAGATATGGCCTCCTCGTGAGTTTTATCGATTTTGTCTATACGTTAATCGTTATATAATAGGTACCGCCTAAAGCATCTTAAGCAAGTGTCACGTTATTAACTTCCCGTTTTACAAGGACTAAAGAATTTGTCTTTGAAGCGAAGAAGTCTATTTAGAAATTATTTTTCTTGAAATTCTTTCTAAGATTTACGTTCTGTCAGATTTGTTAAGAAATAATGATGTAAACAAGAGGGGGTGTGGCTTCCCTGTAGCCCGGTAGAATAAGGTTAACAATTTTCCAATTATTGTCTTTTGATTAATGATTTATTTAGAAATAATATCTAAAAGAGAAAAGAAATAACGAAAGAAGTTTTTTGATCTTATATAGTGCAAAATTTAACAAAATGATAACTCGCTAGAAACGATTGCATGCATGAACGTCGCCTGAGTCTCTCATGTTGCATATTGGACTCACTTATTGGCTTTTTCACACACATCACTCAATAACTTGTCACTTTATACGCTTTGTCAAGTACTCGTGGTGTAATGTTACAAAAACCCCAGCTAGTTTATTTCTTAAAATCAACGCAGGCTTTTCAGCTCATAATGGACATTTCACAAAATGCCAACTACTCGCAAGTGTTCAATTTATCAGATTGCCAACTGAATCGGAATGTCATCTGCTCCAAGTGCCGGCATGATGGCTTTATTCCATTGCACTCCACACTTATTGCTCGATTACTATGTTAGTGCGACAACTGTATTAGTTTTCTTTTATTACTTTTGTCCATGGCAGCTTTTGTCTATTCCTCCCTTGCGTTTAAATTTAAGTTGTCTACTTGAGATGTTTCCATTATAAAAAGTTGGAGTTGGCTTTACGACCAGTTCACATTTTTTAAATTTTTCATTTCGACAAGTTAGCAACCTGATAAATTGACCATTTGATAGCAATTGGCATTTTACGAAGTTGGCATTATGATTTGAATGGAGCCTTTTCAATCTCATAGTTTGAATGTTATTTCTAGCATCTGGCAGCGAAGAAGGTGTTATTCAAGGTGTCAATATTGAGGGACAACAATTTCGACATCCACTGCCCGTAGGACTGCGACCTCGAACGCCTTTACAACCAGGGCAAAGGCCGGATCATCAAAGTTAGTGTTCACATTATTAAGTAACGAGAACTCATGGGATAGGCAATAAGAATTTAAATTAGTAACAGCAGTGACCATATCTTCAGAATTCTGGTGCATTTATCTCCTTAATAGATGGTGACAGTACTGGGAGAATGGACCACAATCCATTACGTGAACCATATGAAGATATGATGGGTGTTAACAACTGATTATATAGCTAGATCTTACGTACCTTCTTTATTAACGTTTAGTGAAATCCAAAAGATAGAATTTTTGGTCACCTTTTCTATGACAGGCACCCACTACATATTACAGTTTTAAAGATAATAATAATTGAAATTAAACAAAGTAGCTACAAAACTCGTTATCGCTTTCAGTTCTAATGCAACAGCGCATAGTTGCAGAGAATACTCAAATGCAACAAAATGCGCCAAATCAACCCACTCAGCAGCAAATAATGGAACAAAAACAAAACGTCATCCATCAACAAGGAAGTAAGTTAGCTGACCTAGCTTTATCTTACTATTTACAAAAAACGACGTTACCAACATTTGTTTTAAGTTATAATAAATTTCGAAAGAGAAAGTCATATGTACTGTCTTACCTACACAACAGATAGATAAGAGATCTCCAGAAATCGTTCTGCAACTTGATTTAAGATATAATCATGTTGTTTTTATCGCGGAGTATAGTATATGAAAGTTGGCGCTTTTGTTGCTTTTGTTTAACATGATCTTATGTTTTCGTGACACAAGCTAATGTCATGCTTTCAACATACATTATTAATTGGGTTATGCCGGGGTAACTCTGCAGTTTATACGAAACTAACCTGTGTTAAATATTTGTTTGGTTAAAATTTGTAAAAAATAGGACTTTACATTACCATATTACTTAACCGTAACGCCGTGTGAATAGGCCACTATTGACAGAGAAATATGGACTCATACTTATGCTGCGGCTACATTAGCGGGCTACGGCGAATATTCGTGTTACCGCTTTAAGTGTGGCCGGGTGGATCGTTCTAGCGCGAAGTATTCGGGCGAAGACGATGTATTCGCTGCACTGTCGGTAAAGTGGCGCGCTTCGAGGTAGTGTCGGTAAAGTAGTGCGCATCAAAGGGATTAGAGATGTCCAAAATAATCGTTTGTATCGATACATAAGATATTTATCCATTTTTTAAACAGGTTAAAATAAAATAAAAGTATTAGTTCGAACAGTAAAAAACACATTGTTTTAAAAAAAATGGGAGTTAAATGGAAGGAACAATAATTAATAAACATTTTTTTATCGAAAAATACATTTAACGAATTAAAATCTACTTTCTTGCTCTTATGTTAAAGTTATAGAGGACGTCGATGTTGAGCATTGATCGCTATCGAATGTTTCCTTGTGATAGCGTTGCAAATGAATACTTAGATTTGTAGTATTATTTTTTAGTTTTCACTTTCGCTTGACACAGTTTATCGACACCTTGACACCGTCATCGGTTTAATAAAAAATGACCACATACATATTTGATTTTTATGGCGGCGGCATAGTGTGCAAAGTTTTCGACGATGTGTTACTTAAAATAAAGTCGACTTGTCAATAAAGCCAACAAGAAAATTATTTTATTTTATTATGCCGGTACCTAACATTAGAAAAATTACTGATGTATCAGGTAGGTAGTGCACAAACAAAGCGTGCCGCCCGCTGCTAGATCAGTTGGTCGGTGCACAGTTTGTTTACATTCATTCGAACGGCCCGCTTGGTCGAGTGGTCAGTGGTTAATGGTGCTAGCTTTTATAGTAGTATTCCAAAGTCAAACGTCGACATACGTAAAAATCGAGGGAATTCGATGCCAGACTCGGCGTTTAGCTCAGATAACTTACTTTCCATTCCTGTTCTGAAAATAAGAAAAATAAAGTCGAATTATTATATATAACAATATAATAACGGATATACATATATTCATCTGCATTCGTTTAGCAGAGATAAGTTCTTTCCACCGGCTCCTATTCTTACATATCTCTTGCTTCATCAACCTTAATTAAATTCTTCATGCATAAATAGTCCAAATATGAACATTATTAAGAAAATAGGTTTTATCATTATATTATGGTGCAGTATGCTTACAGCGTTCGGTTTCTATGAATAGTAGTCATAAACCATCTCCTCTTTCTTCTCTTTTTTTAATATTTTGCAAATGATACTCGTACTAGTAGTAATACCTAAATAATAATTTATCGACAATTACCTCTCAGCCTTACAGCACACCACTACACAACCCGGCACGATGTATCGCGTCACGAATATTCGCCCGCTAATGTAGACAAGAACATCGCGCATGCCCGTACACGATGTTTTTAGCGCGCCAACGCGACACGAATATTCGCCCGCATATGTAGCCAGGCCATTACTGCTTGCTATGTATAGTGTGTGTGTTTAGGTAATTAAAATAACACATAAGTACTTATACAGCCAGGTGATGTTTTAAAGCGAATTTGAATTAGTGTACCTACATTATTAGTTATCATCGTTACCCCATTGGTGGGTGGGGTACAGTTTCCTAATGAATGAAAACACCATGAAGAAGATGGGTCAGCGCGTTTTTCTTGTGCTTTTACAATAATTTATTTTATAGTTTGTTCACATTTGCATTGGATTACTCAACGATTTACTGGTTTTTTATGTATCTTAGATACTGGAGGTGAAAACAAACAGGATACTGGACACGATCATGGAACGGACGAAATGGATATGGGAGACATGGATAAACTAGAACAGGATACTGGGAATATAGGCGAGGTAGAACTTTCACATTTTATTTAGACAATGTTTTATTTGCAATATTAGGACATAAATATTCTATATACCACAAGTGCTGTAATTTAATAGTGTCGCTAGTGTCATTTTATATCTACGTAAAAAGTTATGACAAGACTAATCCATTTCTTAGTTTTAAATATGAACTTCTTAAGTTAGATAATTTTTAAACAGGTGGACATACTTACCGGTCTTGGAGGTGAAGACGACGAAGAGCTTTTAGAATCGTTGACGGCGGAAATCGGCGAGCAATTCAATATATTGGAGTACGCCGACCCAGAGCTAGCAGCCCTTAACGATGCTGAACACATTCTAGATGGACTCGAGCTTGCTGAAGACGGCATGCCTGAAAGACACGCCAAACGGGATCCTGAGTGAGTTATTCATTTCCAAAGCAATATGTAAAGTATAAGACGTTGGTTACTTGGCTGATCACATCACTCAGAAGGAAATCACTGACTGAAAGCAAGACAAACTATTTAATAAGCAACCACAATTTTCTCAATTCATTTGCTGTTGATTGTTCCACTAATAACTAGTGGGTATATGTGTGACGTTACTAGAATTCATAAAACTTCTCCCATAACGTTCCAAATCTAAGGTAAAACGCATCCAGGTGCAGAATGTCCGCGTTCGCAAAATGTCTATTTTTGCAAAATATCAAATTTTCAAATTGACTATACAACAAAAATCCACTTCATAGAAAGTCTAACTTATGATTTCTAATTATTTAGATAAAATAATAAGTCGGGTTGTTAGTTTAAGTCATATATCCTATTTCGGATTTTTTTATTATGATAACAGTTACAAGACATCAAACCTGAGGGCTCGGAGGCGTGGTTGTTTATTACAGGTGAATTTTATATCTTATAGAAATATAGCATTGTGAATGAAAAAAATAAAATTGAATAGATTATAAAAATTGAAAATCACTAGTTATTAGTTGAAATCATGTTAAACATTAAAAATAAAAAAATTCTAACCATAATAAAAATGTGTAGATTTGTTATTTTCTTTTATGTAATAGAAAAATCAGACGGACATTAATTTAATTTGAAATTCCTTCAAATATAAAATTAAACTAGACTATTTAATTTTATCTAAATAACAGGGAATAGCATTTTGGATATTCTGAGCTATAGGTCAAAAACATTTACTTTTCTTTACTGAAGATAACTTTATTGTGCAAATGGATATAAAATTCTTTCAAAGTAAATTTTTTTGAGGATGTCGGATTATGAACTAGATCACAGCTAAATTACAGCTTTGGTAACCAAAATATACCAATCTGCAGTAAATTAACTTTTATCTTAAAGCAGTAATATCATCATCATAAATAATATATATCATCATAAATAGTAAGCAGTAGTAATAATGTTGTAATTTTATCAGAAGCACTATTTCGTACACATAAATACAATATTAGGATCCCGATATATTATGTATTTAAATACCGGTTATTCATTATGTTTCACAGAGAGGAATCCGAGCATAAACAAGATAACAAAATGGATAGTGAACTCCAAAAAGCAGTGAAAAATATAGAAGCTATCAAGGCTACCGGAAAGCCGGAGTTGAACGAAGTGAAATCTGAACATCCTGAGCCAAAAGAGGTACCAGTCGTTACCCAGATGTTCTCGGACGGTGTACAGAGGATCATCACGCCGAATCAGCAGATGGCGATACAGGTAAAGCTGATATAGCTGTGGAAAATGCAAATGTCTATCGTAGTAGCGCGCGTGTCTCGTACGCCAGGTCATTCTGACAGATGCTTTTGTATTTAAGTTTTTATTAATGGATGATAATCAAACAACTATACTGGTATTATTCTTAAGCATTTTTACAAACGCTAAAAATATTTTATTAAATAAAAGAACTGCAAAATATTAACAGGGAAAATAACAGTCCTTGCTGAGTTTTTGCCGCTTCTTCTCGGTACAAGTTTTTCTGTTGTAAAACTTTCAATATATGCATTGTAAATGCTCATCTTTAATAAAAGCATTTATCAATATCTTATTATTTTCACCTCTTGTGTAACAGAATGCAATGCAAGCCATAAAAGCGGAAGTGAAGCTAGAGGGTGAGGACAAGAGCGAAGCATGGCGGAGCACCCAAATGGTTCAGCGACCGCTCCTACGCGCCCACCAGCCAATGCAAACTGCACAGGTAAGTAACCCAATACTGCAAGAAACAAACCTTGAGATTTGACGATGTCTTAATTTTAATTACATATTTATTAAATGTTATACAAGAAAGACCTATAATTAGACTTACTTTAAGATTTAAGCAAGAATAGAAACGATCTATAAAACTGTTGGTTTCTGAAATAAATTAAAAAAAAATTAGATAGAGTAGCTGGAAATGCTTCATAAAAAACTCAATTAAGGCATTCAGCATTAATTACGTATATTATTATTGCTTGCTTTGTAAACATATATATAATCTATGGTCTCTTAGTTCACAATAGTATTTACACTACACCTACGAGAAAAATAAAAGAAAGTAATTCTGTAATTCGAGTTTATATGGTAATGAACTTCATTACATTTTGCTCTCTTTTCAATTGCATGAAATGATGACAATTAATTTATCATATTTAGTTCTAGACTTGAGTCAAAAGCACTCTGTGAATTATTAAAACTAGCAAAAATTATTGAAAATATTACCAAAAGTCGAAATGCTGAATTTCCGATTTAATGCCGCGATATCACACATAAAAAAAAGAACTGAGATTGAAGTTAAATATTGTGCACTATTTACACGGAATATTCCTTGGTGAATAATTCCTTTTATACGACTACTATAGCGGTTTTACCGCACAACTGTTTCACGAATAATTTTTATCCCATAATTTGATTAGTAGCATGATATGTTAATATTATAATAGCAACATGAATCCTGTGAATTTGCACCATCTAATCCGAGCACTGATCATAATTGGATATGATTATCTAAGTTTGCGCGCTTGTGTTGATTCTGAATGTAAAAATCTACTTCCAGCAGGGAATAGCGCAACGCAGCCAGTTTGGCCAGCCACAAGTATTGGGTCAGCAGTTGCAGCGACCGCAGGTGCAATTCACACAGCAGCAGCACATGCATTTTGCACAGGTCCATTATTTATGTTCTTTTATTGGTTAAATTAGTAATAATGACACGATGAGTGAAATAAAATAATTATTGACATTAGAGCCGGAATAAAAGTAAAAAGTACAAAAAATCTCTTAAAATATAAACTTTACCTGATAATTTTAAAAGTTGGAAAGGGTTACGAAACTCTTCTTGTTAAAAAAAAAACAGATCAAGTGCGAGTCGGTCTTGCACACAGAGGGTTCTGTACAAACTTGAAGGTATGTTATATGTTTTGTGATGTAACTATAAATTTACGGTGATCGCATGTTTCTCTTTTACTTGTGCTATATAACATTACTCCTTGCCAATTTTTTGAATCTAGGTAGACATGATTACCCTATTGGATTTGATTCCCTTGCGAATGTCAAAATATGCCGCATAAAAAGAAATACGGACGTATCTTTTAATTAGGTTTACTTAGAAGTTTGAGTTTTTCATTAATCCAAGGGATTGTAGACTTCAGTAGTAAATATAGGATATTAATTTAAATTTGATATTTAAACACGTTTCTGAAAAGAAAAGGATATCGATACATAGAAAAAAAAACTATCAGGGTTTTTAACGGTACGGAACCCTAAAAATAAAACGTTGACACCTTATTGCCACTCGGTAGTACGTACGTACGAATAAACTATATCTTCATTACAGCCAGCCATTCTTCGATAACAACTCCTTGATAAAAATACTTTTACAGGGCGCTGCGAATAACGCGCACACACAAAGCATAGTGAACGCGATGACGGCCCAAATGAACGCGGCACTTGCAGCCGGGCGTGGTTATGCTCCGGGCACTAGACTAGTGGGGCTGGATGGCGCCGTGGGAGTGGTACGACACGATCGGACCGTCGCACTCGCTACGCTACCGCACTCGCCTGCACCGCCTCACGCCCCTGGTAAGTCATCGGTGAACCGATAAGTGCATCTATTTTACATAGGATGACAATGTTTGTATGAAACGGTTGAATAATAAGATCTAGATTCATCTAAGCTTCGTTATTATTGCATAAAACCACAAGTTTATCAAGATTCTGGTTGACAAAGAAGTTGCTGATGTTGAAGAAAAAAATATTTTTATAGAACAATACTAAAATACATGTAGTGTATTTATAGATGTCCCATGTGTGACTTATAAAATATCCAACGAATATCAAACCTTGTTGCATTAATTAAGGTATTGAATTTTTATTGATGCTAAGAATTAGATTTAAATGAACTTCCTAACACAGCTTTTTATCTATTTGTTTTTTGGATTAATAAAGTAGATAGTTCACAGTTTTCAGTCATTTAAAAAATTGAAACACCTGTTTCGGAGTAAAATACTGCTGAACCCTTAACTCCAAGCAATTTCGGAAGTGATAGAGCTAGCAGATTATATAATGCGTTAGTTGAGCTTGCCTTTGATGGCATATTTATACGTATAAATAAATGCTTTTTATTAATTTTAAGTATTACAAGCCAGTATTAAACGACATTAAGCCATGCCATGTCTACGCGTTTTCTTATTCGGTAGCCCTGTCAAAAAGAAACCGTATGAAACTCTGCAAGGGTAGAACTTCTTTTAGTGTAAACATTCTTAACAATCTATGTATAGTTATCATGTTTTAGTCAAAAAACCAATCGAACGTGAACGCGGCCGTCTCGAATCGAGGCCATTAAAATGGAGATTTATGTGGCAATAGATTTTGTTTAGATAAATATGTAAACCCAAGTTAAGCAGCTGAAGCACTTGTGTTATGGAATTCAGAAATAACGTTAAAACCACAACACCTAGACCCGAGGGGCAATATAGCACAGTTACTTTTCTACATCAACCTGGCCCTGTCAGCTTTAAGAGATTTACCATGAGAGTCGGTATGCGAGCGAGTCAACCACAGAGATCGTCATTTTATTCCATTTCATTGTTCGGCAACAGCAGGTGGGCGTGCCCCGCCGCCACCCCCGTACCCGGGCACGTTGCGTGGGGCGGCGCCCCTCCCCGCGCCGCTCCCTCCCGCGCACGCCCCGCCAGCACAGCCGCCGCCGCCCTACCCTCAGGTAACGCCCAACACGCGCGCTCTACACGCCGCACGCTGCGACATACCGATATGCCCTCCCTGCCCAATAGCAGGTTGATTCGAAATAGTAAGGCAAATTCTTAAGAATCTACGAGTTTTTCTTTGATGATACATTCAGTCGCTCAGTTGATTTGTCTGTACGTGATGCAAAATTTACATGTTTTGTGAGTCTTCTAAATATTTTTAAACTAGCTTTTTCTCCAGTTAATGTAGACTAGGTTAAAAGTTATATTTCTATCTCTCGAAAACAGCACGTTTTTCTCGATTGAAGGTACCCTGTATCATTTTCTGTACCCCTGATTAAGTAGTTCGGTTGAGTAGTTAGGGCGTTAGTTAATTAATTAATATAAGTTAAGGATAAATATGAAAATAGGTTCAACCATTTTCAAATTTACAAATAAAAAAAAAAAATCATTATTTGTCTTAATCCTAAGTGAAAACGCGGCGATTTTATCACTTAAAGTTTAACTAAAACTATCCCAATGACTCAGTGTTATAAAATTATAAAAAAAACATTTTGTAGCTTAACTACTAATTTTTCCAATCTTTACCTGGATAGATAGGACCGTATCGACCATTACTACGCTTTTCTCATGAAATCACGTTTCTAATTACTTAACATTCCAAAACACATGGATAAATGTCAACTTTGTTGCTACGTGTGGTACATTTCGTGTCATACATAAAGTCTGTTCATTCTAACTTGTCCTATTTGGCAATCAATCTTGGCACAACTTTTTAACGACATCGCCAATTTAAAAATAAAATAATAACAAAGTCAATAATCTATTACGATTAATCGTTATTATAGACTGAAACCTATTAAATCTAGATATCAGTTGATTTTTAATGCTGCATTTTTGATAAAAGGGAGTGCCACGATTGTTTATCAAATAGGACAAGTTAGGATGAACAGACTGTGGTATCCTATTTTTCGTTTACCTTTAATTATTTTTGGTAATGTTACTTGGTTTCATGTACACTATGCGTACAATTTTTTATGACTTCGTAAATGTTCCTTTTAAACCTAGTTCAAGATATCCTGCGATTTGTGCAACTTAATAACAGAAAAACGTAAAGGATCGCTATCGCAATGTCGCAGTGTATTTATATGCACTTCATAGATGTAGATATTCTTTTAATAAATATATTTGTATAGTAAATTTTTGGATAAGATATAAGTCATATTAATCTTTCTGCAGACAGATGCTGAATGAAATTTAACTTACTCATACTAATGTAAAATAGTAATCTACAGATTAAAAGTATTAATTTTCTTTAATAAATTCATCTTGGAGATTTTTTTAATACATTGTCGTGCATGCAGTATATTGTTTATATTCGTGTTTTTTTGTTGTTGTAAAAAATCGCATACAGTAAAACTTGTTCAAAGCGCTTTGAGTGTATGCCGTAAGCTTAGGTTCACATTTTGGAGACAAACATTACTCTGCCAATCTGAAATGTGAACCAGTACTTTGTTGGAACGCTTAAATTTTTATCGCATCGCAGACAATGTGAAGTTTTATAAACCATAACCATAGCAATATTAATTTCTCAATTCCATTCGGTGGAGGCTCAAATTAGGTATACATTATATTCTTTTTTAAAAATCTGCTAATTTTATGAAAAATCAAAGGACTAATATTGCATGGGAATATGGACATACAGTCACTATTCGTACGAGTTTGTTTTAATGAAATAGTTTTATAATAACAATTGTCTATCTATATCGTAGCATAGGTTTGATATTTTTTTTATAACAAATGAACAAGAAATAGTGCTCTGAAACATTGACAGAAAAATAATGAACACAGATATTCCAATTCAATTCATAATTTTGATTAAACTTGTATTATCACATTGTAAATTAAATTCTAATATCTACCTCTATTATTTCCGAATACTTGTATCTGAGTTATTTCACTTAAAAAAAAATAGGAAGAAAATCCATCATCGGTTAAAAATTGTGAAGGAAAAATAATTTAAATTCTATCCATCTTCTAAAAGGCAAATTATGCTTGATTGTAGTATTTTATTAACATATTTAATTTTTTATGTCATTTTTATTGACAAAGAGTGCAACATACTCTCAATTCTGAACACACAACGTAACATCTCAGATTTTTTTATTATCTAACGAGAGTCGCAGTAGCTCTTGCTTGATGTAATAAGTATTAACTCGTACGAGTATGGCTGAGCCGCTGTAGGTGTTAGGTTGACGGCGGAGTACCTGCGTGTTGTTTGCATGTCGGTGATTGATGGTTGTTGGCGAGCAGGCCTTTGACGCGGCGGACGCGTGGGGCGACTGGCTGCACCGCCGCCCGCTGCTACTCCAGGTCAGACATCGTTCCTAGACCCTTCCCACGAACAGATCTGACATTACAATACAAACTTTTGTTACACTTATTGCAAATTTATCACTACCATATTTGAAGAATTTTCGACTGTACAAAGTGTCGTTAACGTATTGTTTCAAAAAAGGTCACTTCGTATTCTGTGGAGATAATGTTAGCATGGTTTACAATTTGAATGGTTTAACGACGCGTAAGTTTTAAGTCAGGTCTGCGTCGGACGTCAATCCCAAAACCTGCATTGAGGCGGCGTTCTGCTAAAAAAGCAAAGATGACGTTGCTTATTTTACAGCTTTTATAAGAGCTCACCATATAAATTGAGCAAGAGCCAAAACGAAAGTCTATTGTTCATTTTAAGGTGCTCATGTTGTTCAAAAAACAGATTCTGTGCTTTTCAGTTTATAAAATAGGAATACCGCCTTTCCTCACCATTAGTACCTACCTATCATTAGAACTCTGCACCTCAACACCTTAAGTTTCCTTCTCACAAACAGTACCAAGTATTTAAAAAACGTCAATATTCTTGTCTTTTGAGTTTGTCTTCCTCATATTTCGTCTAAACGTATCTAAAACTGTAACATATGTGTGAAATATAATTGGAATTTCTTATGAGTATTGTGTAAAGTAATTTAAAGTGTATCTTTCCTTCATTTATCAAACCTCGAAACTGAGTTTTCAAATTGTGAGTGGTTTTAATTTTTGAATATAAAATATTATTAATGAAAATAATATTTTTTCCAATCCTATTCCTTCTAAGAATCGTTTACTTTCCTTATTTATGGGCTTCATTACACGACCGAAGACCTTTTACATTATTTCACTTTGAATGTAGACATTTACTTTGTCACAAGGCTGCAAGAGATAACTGTCTTAACATAATATTAAGTAAGCTCGGAGTAAATAATGTAAATATAGTTGTCTACGCATCAAAGTTCTTTGATAGTGTAATAAGGCCTAATTCGACTTCTACTAAGACCTTGTCACTGCTAACCACCCGTAAGTGTTGTAACAGCTTTTTACTTTGCTCGCTTCGCACGCATGTCTACTGACTAACCATTACCTTTTCAGCATCTTTCCTAACACATCTACACTAATATTATAGTTAATAATATACTAGCACTAATACAATAAAACACAAAAAATGTACTTTATTGAAAAATTTATAGAAATATTGCCTGTCTCATCTTTTACATATGGTGGTGGAAATTCATAGTATATCTGGTTATGGACTCTTTAAAATATCGTAGTAAGAGTTCAAATAATTTTAGTAATCAATTTTATGTTTTGCTAATGCCTAATGTAGCGATTATCTTGTACTTTTGTGTACACATTCTTTATACAAAATCAGATGATTCGAAATCACCATACACAATATTGAAAGGTTTTTTTAACAATATTTAGACTTAATTTTAATGCCAGTATTTTATTTAGCTGTAGCATTTTTGTTATGCTTCAAATTATAGATAAAAAACAGGCCATTGATTTGTGATAAATTAATTCGTATGCCGTCGAAAACCGTATGCATAGATTTTGATTGGAGCACTATAGTAGTTTTCATATTCAAACTTAAACATTTTTAGAATAGTTCTATGCACTTATTTATTAGATATTTACTCCCGAACGTGACCTACTTAGTTTAGACTCACGTTGTCTGATTCGCACTATGTTAATGTAATATGATTTTCTTCCGCCTGAACTCTTGTAGCACTCGTTAACTTTAGAAATGTTCTCCAAGAAGTAAAAACAATAAAGATACATCAATAAGATGAGACAGGTATATGAGATAGCGGTACTAAAAGCCGTCGTTCCGATCGAGCTCCACGAGTTCGATCGGGCGCCGCCGGGGGGCGTCGCGGCGTACGCGACGTCCAATAGCTAAATTTAACCGTCAGAACATAAACCAGGAGCAACCGTTGCTTCTGGAGGAGCTATTGGAGCAGGAGAAGCGCGAGCAGGAGCGCGAGGGGGGTGAGTGGGGGGCGAACCCGCCCCCCGCGCCCGCGCCCGCGCCGCCCGCCGTGCCGTTGTACTCCGCCGCGCCGCCGCCGCAGCCGCCGCCGCCTTCCGACGACCACCACTCGCGCCTACTCTACGAGCAGTGGCTCAAACAGTTCGCAGCCTTCGCTACTGACCAGCAAAACTACTACGAAGCCGAGGTCCAGAAGCTCCGCAAGATACGCAAGGTGAGCCCCGGTAGCGCTTTCGTGTTTGTGTGCTTGTAGTGGTAGTCGCGACCTTTTCAGCTCGACCCTCGGATCCCAAAAGTTTGCTAGGTTATCCTCGTTCCACTTCAGTGTTGTTGTCGATTTCGCAGTCGCTGAACAGCAAGCAGAGGCAACTACGGAAATCCGGCAATGAGCTGCAGCCCAACGACGCGGCGGAGTTACACCGCGTAGCTACGGAACAACAAGCGCTGCAGAAACACCTGGATGCGGCGCGAAAACAAGCTCGCCAACACACGATGCTCATTCAGGTTAAGATTTTTTATCATTTGTTTATCTTAACCTTCACTTAATTAGTAATAGAAACTGGATATTTCATCTTTCGTCTATTACATTTATTGTCTATATTTGCAGGAATATGAAACGAAACAACGCCAACAGAACCCTCAGTTAGTTCAACAGAATGTTATAAATCAACAGCAAATCACATCTAATCAAACGGTCTTCACTCAAAATCAAAATATTGGACAAGCTCAACAAATGCAACAACAGACTATCAATCGACCAATGCAATTAGGACTTCAAGGCGCGACACTTCAGCAACAACAAACTTTGATACGTACACAGCAAACAGTATTACGATCAGATGGTCAACCAATGACGCAACAGAGTTTAGGTCTAGTAACGTCGCCGTTGAATGCTCAAGGGAGAATATTGCAGAGTGGACGTACATTGGTCATAGAACAATCTGGTGCTCCGCAACCACAGCTGGTTAGACAACTCTCTGGAGTTCAAGAGAGACCTCAGTCTGTCGGAGGAATAGTCCAATTTGGCCAACAGCAAATTACTGGAATAAGAAATGCCATTCAAACTGGAAACCAAACACCCCGACCGCCGGGTTCTAGGCCGGCTATGTCTCCGCTACACGTTCAATCACCTCATTCGCAATCACCACATCATCCGCTGGCGCCTCAATCGCCCCTACATCACTTAACATCCCCTATGCAGTCGCCACTGCATTCCCAACAATCGCCGTTACACCACACGGCTCAATCGCCATTGCATCAGCCGACACAGTCTCCTCTCCACACACAACAATCTCCCCTCCATTCGCAACAATCTCCTATGCACGTGCAACAGACGAATATGCCGCAACAATCACCCATGCATCCGCAGCAGTCGCCGATGCATCCGCAGCAATCCCCGATGCATCCGCAACAATCACCTATGCATCAACAGTCACCGATTCATCAACAGTCTTCAATGCATCAGCAATCCCCAATGCATCAACAGTCTTCAATGCATCAGCAACAAAATCAAATGACGACACAACACTCGCCGATGCATCCTCAGCAGTCTCCAATGCATTCTCAACAATCACCGATGCATCTGCAACAGTCTCCGATGCACACGCAACAGTCGCCGATGCATACCCAACAATCGCCGATGCAGTCGTCTATGTCGCCTCAACATTTCCTGCAGCAATTCCAAGCACAGAGAACAAGCCCGCAACTGCCTACACCTAGTCGTAGTCCTCAGGTAAATTATGTTTTTTTTAAATAACCTTTGTGTCTAAAAACGTGTTTCCACTTCTACTATGAGCTAGTATCGTTCCACCAATGTTGAACGTATTATTATAGTGTATTTATATTACAGTGTTGAAGAGCCAAATAAATAAATAAACATCAAGAGTAATATTTTTACAAACGTTAAACATTCGATTAAGATGGAACCAACTTTAATAATGTATTTAATTTTATGCATGCGATATTTTATATCTTATAAAACCCAATAATAATAATAAATAATATCTTTTAATACCCTTGTGTCAATGACACTATTAACTATAATTAACAGATGCTTTGTTTCCCATAGATTTATCAACAGTCTCAAATTCAAAGTCCAGCATCGTCGCACTCGCCTCAAATGCAGAATGTAAGTTTAAAAATTAACATATAGTAGTGTAACTAAGGGTCATAATGTTTCATTTCTTTTCTTTTCCTTCCAGTCTGATTACGCAACTGGCAGATTCCCAAGACCAGCACCGGGATGCTCGCCGCTTCCATCCCGTTTCGCTAGGCCACCACACCACCAACAAGGTAAATATGACTTATTAATAAATGTTGTTTCGGAATATATATGATGCCTACATTAATCATAATAGTATTTCGTTGAAATTATTTATTACTGTTTTTAATTTAATATTTTGCATTCACAATGCAATATTTCTATGTTGTTTTTACACACGTATTTATATCTTATATTATTTTTTACTGTTTAGGAATGAGAGTAGGGGTACCGTTTGGTGGTCGACAACAAACTTCTCCATTAGGTAGTCCTCAACCATTGCCATCACCGGGAAATCCTGCATCTGAGATAGCAGTAAGTGTTTTCTATCGACTATTATAGTCGATTCACGCTGCTCTTTTTTTATTTTTAATATAAATACTGATCTCTTTTTATCTTTTCAGCGTCAACAGATGCTACAGCGGCAACAGTATAGTCCGATGGGTGGTGCCCCTGCATCACCTTCCATATCTCGTTCTCCTCACGTGGCACGAACGCCTACGCCCCATGCGTCCCCTGCAGCTTCTCCTGCGCCTTCCCAACAAGATCATGGTGGGGGCCATCACCACCAAACCGCACCCATTCCTCCTGGTTATCGGTACACCCGACCTGGCCTCTATGGAGGAGCCCCTGTTTGGCCCACAAAAGATTCGCGCCCTCATCATTTAGCCAAAGTTTCCATCCTTAAACGGCGTACTCCTCCACGGCCACGTCTTCCACCCCCTCAACAGCCTCCCGACGACGCCCATAGCTATGTTCTCTACGCCCCCGACCCAAACTTTGACGACGACCGTACCCAAGACGATGATGAACTCGTTGAACATCTCGATGACGATGACATCGTTCTCGTTGAGCAAACCGCCGTCTCTCCAGAAGAACGTATAGCTACGGAGGAAGACTTCGAGGAACTCATAGATGGAGGCAAGCCTGAAGATGAAGTGGATGAAGAGCCACCGCAACCCGCCACGCGGACTGAAACCGCCACCAAGACTGTTGCCGTCATCAGCCTGTCCACTGGAAAGCAGCCCTCAGCAAGCGTGCAACAGTACAAAATCGTAAACCCCACGCAGGGTTCGACTCTGTCACGACTGCCGGTGCTTAGCGCAACAATGCTTTCACAACATTCTAATGCTAAAATTCTAAATGAAGTCTCACAAGCTACAGTCGCTTCGGTCTCTATAGCAAATCAAACTATTTCAGTGCCTGTTTTAAAAAGTCTCTCTGTTCCCATCGCTAGTGTAGCAGGTCACCCGGGTGGGGCCAAACCGCAGATTAAAAAGGTACCACTAAATATTACGAACCCGCCGTTGACAATAAATATGTCGACGCCGCCGCTGTCCAAACCTATAAGTCCAGTCATCAGCGTCATATCATCGAACATGCCCAAAGTGGCTAATGTGAATCCTGTAATCACCTTAGCCACGTCTAATCCTGGAGCAGGTCCGTCACGAGTGCCAGTTTCAATACTGACGCAACATCAAGTGAAGCAAAAAATCGTAAAAACGATTGAAAAACCAATGGCTTTGTCTTTATCCAACACAAAACTATCAAGTTTATCTGTTACTCATGACGCTACTTTGCCTGCGAAGATATTCCAAGATGAAGCCGCTTCTCCTGATAGTACTGTGCCATCGGAAAACAATCCTGATAAAGATTTACAACCTTCTGCAACTCACCATTTATTGTCTATGTCATCACAGGGGTCGTCCCACGATCAGAGACCTGCTCCTATAATAAAGGAAACTAATAAGGACATTGATATAGAAACTGAAATCAGCCAGCAAACAGAACTTCCTCATACACTGTGCATTACAGATAGAACACCTCTGCTTCTAGGGAAAGCAGATATAAAAAGCCCAGATCCTGTCCCGGAAAAAATTCCGGACAATATAATGGAAGGCGATGACGAAGATAAACCGGAAGATAACATTCCAAGTAACTTACTATTATCCTACAACAAAAAGATATCAGATCATCCTCAAAATCCACCTACGGAAAATAAATCCGATGAAAATGTAGTCAAAACTATAAAAGCTATTGCAAATCAAGTGATTGACTCAAATATGCAAATAACACCAGATATGGCCCAAGAATCTGTGCAAATATCGATTCCTTCACCAACTCCATCACAGGAGAGATATTTAAATGACATTACTATGCAAGAACATTCCGAAGCCGTTGAGGGTAATCCCAAACATGTGGAGTCATTTGAAGACATGCTTTGTATGTTAGAAAATATAACTGATGAAACTAAAACATATGGTATGAAACAACCAGTTCATAAACCATCAAACACAAACGTTAATCATCCCACAAAAAGTGACAATAAAGAGGGACAAGAAACAATAGCTTTTTCAAAGAGAGAACCAGAAAGGCTGAACTTGCAATCAGCGACAGTACCCCAATTGTCACCGTTGTCTCAACCAGCGGAGCTGACATCAAACATGGCCAATGTGTCCCAACAGCTTCGAACTATTATGTCATCTCTTAACACAAACGCTTCAAAGGTAGAGCCACAGACTGTTACGTCTGTTATGAGAAAAACTAGCGATGCAACAACACCAACCCAAGTAAATTTTGAGAATTTATTGCCTTCGTCGAAAGTTGAGGTGGCAGCATCCAGGCCTTCACCTGTGCAAAGAATTGAAAAGTCAATAACTTCTGTACCATCATCTGACACGATTGCGATGAGTGCTGCACAAGTAGTAGGCTCTAGAGTTAACACTTTATCATCGATTAATATAAATCAGATAAGAAAATCTCCTACAGTGTCGCCCATAAACTCTCCTGTTAGTATGCAAAGCTCGATGATGAAATCTCCAGCGCAATCTCCTTTAATCACGAATCCTACATTTAATAGTCCCGACGATTCAATCACAACGTCAGTTTCTTCTCAAATTATACAAATGCCAGCGCTTTCTAAAATTCATAGTAGCACTCCACAGTCTATGATACATTCCAGTAACAATACCACAATAACAACAAATGTCAGCTGTTTTCAGAAAAATCAGCCATTGCCTACGAGCATATTGGGACATACTTTGCTCCAGCCTACTAGTAGACAAATAAATACATCCAATTTGAGTTTTAATCCACAGAGTATCAGTTCCAGCCAACCCCCTGCACTGGTAATGACTTCAAGACCTCTGATGGCAAATAAAGAACCGGCTCCTAATGTAACAGTCAGAACACACAGCATTGTAAGTCCAGGAATAGCCCAAATGCAAACTAAGACTAATACAGGTTCGATAAATTTCATAACTTCGTCAAAATTACTACACACTCAGCTTACATCACCTTTAAAGAGATCAAAATCCACAGATGAACCAAAAAGTGAAGTCATAGTTGGCCATATACAGCCAACTAAAAGACACAGTGTAGAATCAGTTGTAGTAAAATCTGAACCAATGGAAACCGATGAACCCAATACACTTGCTGCAAATGTTGATTCGTCTAAAAATCAAAATATATTAACTCAGACCACTTCAAACCAAAGAAATGATGAGTCACAAAACGTATTATTAAAACAACTTTTACAGACGTCGACTACTACATCAAATGTTGTACCACAGCGCACTATGACTATTCAAAGGACCGCGCCTGCATTGGGAACGATCCCATCGCTTGAAGCGCAATTAGCGAGGCCTCCTATACCGCCCCCTACTTTGTCACTTTCTCAAGAAGTTGAAATACCTAAAAATTCTCCAAGACACATAACTACTGTTAATTCACCTTTCACGTCTAGACCTATACAGACGACTATTCCGACGTCTTCCATGTCGCCGTTAATTCAAACGTCAACACAATCTTTAATGGATGTTAGGAAACAACCTCCTATGAAAATTATGACTAAAGAAGAAACTACACCGTTGCCGGAAAGTTCCCCTACTATGCAGAAAACTATGCCTATGTATCCAATGAGTATTGAAAATCAACAGCTTCAGCAAGCTATTAAGAAAGAAATTGCTCCACCACAACAAAGCCCCGTACACAGCAGACCATTTACTCCATTGGATGTGAAGAAAGAATTGTTAGATGAAAGCTCTCAACAATCTGCGACATCTGGTGTATCGACTGCATCAGATCAAGGCAAACTAGATCAACCAATGAAAGAAGAATTTCCTGAAAGCGTAAACATGGATCCTACATCCGAGGTCAATGCTCCAGAAACGCCATCAGAAGCCAAGAGACGCAAACGCCGAGAGTATCAACAAAAAAAACGTAAACAAATGCAAATGAATATAAAGGCAGCTGCAGAGAACAACTTAAATGCAGCTAATGCCAAAAAAAGACCCCGTAAGGGCTCCCGTTATGAAGAAGACTACGACACATTTATCGATAACTTGATGTCACAATTACGTTTACTTCCCCAAATGCAAATTCAAGAACCTGCTTTGACGACAAACTTTGCTGTTTGTCCTCTTTTTGGCTCTGGAGATTTGACTAAACTAAAAAATAAAGATTATGATATCCTGAAAGGAGATTTAGTAGGAGAGTTTGGTAATGCCAAAATACCCAATGTGGCTGACTATTATAATACAAAACCATTTGGGGACGAGGAACCACTCCCTGAAAAACCAGCTGCATCGACACAAAGAGGATTTTACGATCAAGAATTTCAACCTATTATGTTTGATGACGATCCAGAGGACAAAAAATTAGATTTTATTTGCAAAGAACGAGATACAGACACTCCTGACAGTATTGTCAGTTGCTCTAGTCCTGAGTGTTTCGATATTGAACCAGCAAATAGGTTCCCCGGACTTAAGTTTATTGAAGACGAAGAAGAAGACGAGGATAGCGACTCAGCATCTGGTCGCGTTTCACCTGTGATACCCATTATAGCCCCTGTTCCTATCAGAGTCAAACCTGTATCTCTTTACCAACTGAAAGATGAAGAGGAAGTCCAGAAACCTCTAAAATGCTTAGACACTAATTCGCTCCTCAAAAGCAAAATGGTTGATTCTCCTGGTATTCCAGAGAGTAATGAGAATGTTACCGTAACACTAACGTTGACATCGGGTGCTGCGGAAGATATACTTGGCGTACTGAAAGAACTCGCTGGTATTCTACATATTCCACCGCCAACTTCATACCAAATTATAGAAAGAACTGCTACGCCACCATCACATAAATTAGGATTGTATAGATCGAAAGGTAAAGATGGTAAGGAAGGAACCCCGATTGACATTCAAAGCATTCTAAACGGAGCAGCCAAATTCTGCCGACACTGCGACGTTGTTATTTTGGATTCAGTAGTTCGAGCAAAAGCTTCAGAATTTCCATTGCTTTCTGCCAACAAAGGAAACGCTGAAGAAATTTTGTGTGATAGTGACTCGGAATTATACTTTTGTAGTACACAATGTTACCAAAGATTTGCTTGGCGACCGACAAACATTATTCTCGATGGCAAGTCGAAAACCACAATTAAAGAAGACACCAAATCTGATGTAGAAACTAACCTATCAAAAGATCGTGATGATTTCGATACGGCATCCACCGAAAGTATGGAGACTGACGATTTGGATATAAAGCCTGATATTAAAGACGAGAAGATGGACTTGTCATTTATGGATTCGTTGGATAACGATGAGCTTATGAAGGAAGTCGGAGATGACGTCAGTGCTTTGGACGAAGATTTGAAGAGTGTCGAACAAGACGAAAAGAGTAACCAAAGCACAGAGCCCGAAAAGTATAGAGGAATTAGATATAAGACATGGTCGCCAGGTTGTATAGGACCGCCCGCCAAATATAAGAGGCCTACGGATAGAGAATTAACTGAACTCGTATTCCGAACCGGGGTAGCAATTATGCCGGTGACGAACGAGGATAGTAGAAAGTGTGAACTGTGTGGTATTCAAGGCGATGGTGTTGCTGATGGAGTATCTAGGCTATTGAACTGTGATGTTGATAGATGGGTGCATTTAAATTGTGCATTGTGGTCGGAAGGAGTTTATGAGACCGTAAGTGGTGCCTTGATGAACGTAGAGACGGCCTTGGCGAACGGGTCTAGTGCGACATGCGCTGTTTGTCGAAGGTTGGGCGCTACGGTACGGTGCTTCAAGGTGCGCTGTGGTAGTGTGTACCACCTCGGGTGCGCGGTCAAGGATAGCTGCGTATTCTATAAGAACAAGACTGCGTTTTGCGCTTCACATGCTCCAAAGGTGAGTTATTTTTTTAAGTTGCACATTAACACACTTTATATTAGCCAAGAACAAGAAAACTCTTTTTATTTCATTGTATGAGTAAGACGTTAGTTGAATAATTTAAAAATACTTTACTTAATAAATTAGGCACAAGAGTCAAATGAGAGAGCATCTGACTGTTGATATTTAATTGTATATTAAGTTATTACATACCGTTCTGTTTCGTCGTAGAACGAAAAGGACAACGAGTTGACGACTTTAAGCGTCCAACGTCGCGTATACGTATCGCGCGATGAGCAGCGGCAAGTAGCGTCGGTGATGCTACACTCTGACACTAATCACCTGATCAGAGTAGGCGGCCTCATTTTCTTGAGTCCCGGCCACCTGCTGCCACACCAGCTCGCCGCCTTCCACACGCCTAATTACATCTATCCCATTGGATACAAGATCGTAAGTAAAATTTTAAAAGGTATTGTCAAAACGTGTGCGTATTTATAAACTACATCAAAAATAAAAATTACTTAATGGATATTAACCAGAAAAACGTAATGCATCACCGAACTAATGCACCGAAATAATAGAAAAAAGGTTTGCAGTAAGTAATAACGACTAGGATTGACATATCAACACTGATAATATAAGAATACCTTAATAGTCATTCTAACATAATATTAAGTTTTTATCTATGACATTTCTAGATTTTCCTACACAAAAGGGGCATAACCACTATTAACCGATTCGTTGCTGATGACACGACAGGAGTGTCATCACTTTTTTTGCGTGTGGCGTTAGCCACTGAGACCGTGTCATTTTTAAATCGATGATAACTCCATCAAATCAAGTTTTAAGGAAATCAACTCAGACTAAAACTATCTTCATTTTTCACGTAAATCAAGCTCGTAGCCTTCGTTTCTGTAATTGTATGTAGCAACGAATCGGTTCCAGAACAATACAAAAGTCCGGACGTGATATGTTTCATTTGGAACATCGTTTCATCAAAGTGGAAGTACCTATCATAGGGTTCCTTTACGCTTTCAAACTATAATTTGCAATAAAATATAAAATCGCTTTTCCTTTATTTTATGACTGACAGTTAGTATTATTTATTAAAAGCTACATATGTAGCTAGCGTATTAGAAACATAATTTAATATACAATGATTGTCATATTATTTACAAGTATGTATTCCATATATATATTTATATGATTTCCGTTTTACGGGTATTTTGTAACACCTTGTATAGAAATATGAATTCAAAGTGGTCATTGTAATATAGTTTTCAAATTGTATGATTGATTTGGTTCAAATAAAATCATTTATTGCACTCATGTGGTTAACAAAGTGATGATAATTGGTTTTCGGTACCTTACATGAACCCTGTAACGGTATTGCAATATAATCTTACCATCTACTTAAAAATATTCTAATTTATTATTATTATGTTTCGCAATACAATATTTATTGGTGACTTAGTTTTTATTTGAACAAAAAATCAATAATTAAATTAAGTTAAATCAACCTATTATTATTTGGATTGATATTATTATAGGTTCGGTTCTACTGGTCGATGTGCCGGGCGAACAGTCGTTGTCGGTACCTGTGTTGGATATCGGAGGAGGAGGGTCGGCCGCGTTTCCACGTGCGCGCGCAGGACGAGCCACGGACCGAACTCGCCGCCGCCACACCGCGCGCCGCCTGGGCCTCTGTACGTATGGACACGCAACTCATCTTACGCATATTTTACGTAATGACAAAAATTTTACTGATTCCAAAATAAAAACACCCACCTAAGTACTCCGAGATGTGGTTTTTTTTAATCTTAAAGAAATATGGCATTGTGAATGCTAAAAAAAAGTAAATACAAAAATAGTGTTTTTAAAAGAGCTGTGTGTAAATATTTTTATATAAATGTATTGATAATGTTTAATTCTAAAAATGGAATTATATTACAACAGTCCGATAAATATGGTAAATGACTAAAACAGTTTAGTCGCTATGTGATGTATTAATGCTTAAAAAGAATAATTTCATGATAGTATAGAATGGTTTATAGATAACATTGTTTGTGATAAACTAATAAGTGTTGGTTATATTTTAGCCATCAAACTAGGTAATATTGAAAAAATCTTAATTAATACAAAAAGTTGGATTTTATAGAGCAATAAAGTTATCAACGCCTACAAAACAATAATTGCACACACATACTAACAGAAACTATTAAGATATTTTTTATTATAGAATTTACCACCTTGCTAAATTCATTCTCAGATACTAGACGCAGTAGCAGCATTACGAGACAACCGTGGTGAAGAGGGAGTGCTAAAACTATGGCCCAACTACGTGACTGGTGAGGATCTGTTCGGTCTCACTGAACCCGCCGTCGTCAGAGTGCTAGAAAGCTTACCAGGTTAGTACTAAACTAATTTTCTATCAAGATCCCTTTCACCAAAACTTTTTGTGTTTCACAATTTCTTTTATGCGTACACTTATAGCACTACTAAGTAACAATTGCAGTGTTTATAGGCAAGGAGTAGGGACGCAATGTAAAAAAGGATTTGACAAACATGAAGCAAACCAACTTAATGAGTGAAAAACTAAAATTACTATATTTTTATTAAAATTATATTTCTAAATAGTTAAATTGAATGTACTTAATATCTTGTTCCATAGTAACATCACGAGAAGTAGAAGGTAGAACGTCATAGCCTTCATCGTCTACTGCTGGACTTAGGCTTTGCCAGTCTACTGCTGGACGTATGTGCCTTTGTTTCCCCACACCTAACAACTTGGCTTGTGCTTTTATCTACTATTTAATTTAGGTCAAATTCGTCAACATAAGTTGTATCTATTTTTTAAGTGAGCTACTATCTAAAATAACAATTGTTTATTGTTTGATTGGGTTTCTAAACAAAATTCCATAAACGAAGTAAGACAAATACATCATGAAAAACTGGTAAAACAAAATTCACAGTATTTAAATTTTTAAGGATTTATTAATGTAAATATACAAACAAATTACATTAATCAAATGTTTAATTACTACTAAACTTTGACATTTGAACTTTGACTTTCACAGACTATGACGGATAATATTAGTTACATTTTTAAATGTCGATTCTACTCTCCATTCTACTTCACTGCGCAACTTTTGAATATTTATTTTAAAGAACATTAACTATGAGTTAAACAAGTTATTAATTGATATATTAGTCAACCCTTCGTGGTAAGCTAACTGCGTATTATAAGTGGGGTCCATGTATGCAGTATGTTCTCATCAACAATCGAACTAGGCAAGCTTGGACTAAAGCTGACATCTCAAACGATACCCGATAACACTGTAAAAATAACAAACTTTACATTAATTTAAATTGTTGTAGCTTTTCAGCTTACACAATAACAATATTTTATATTAAAACTCCTTATATTAAAATTACTTGAAAATTTAAATGCACTCAAAAATGTGCGTTAAAGTATTGGAAACAAGAGTGACTTATGTAAACAACTTATTTTAAACGTCAGCTAAAGTCAATTATATTGAAGATTTTCGTATTTATATTTTCGCTTATCACCTGAGACAGATTACTTCTCATTTTTGACATTACATTTGTCATGAATTAATAAAGCTTTACAATAAGCTGAAAAGAGATCACGAATAGAATCGAATCAATCGAAAGGAGACGAAATTTATATCGGATGAAATGGTAACTGATAGCTACTTGTAGTATTGTTGATCTAAGTATTAGTTTTCAAACTGACAATCAAAGTTGAATTATTATACGATTGAAATAACGTTACTAATAATTTGATAAATATTTAGGTAACCTGATACCGAGAGACACGCCTGACTCAAGTTAATTATTGTCTTAATTCGCTTAAAAACAATAAATAAAATAAATAAGTGTTTGCGTAATTGCACTATAATGTCACACATAATTAATTAAATGGAGTAGCATTTCTCATAGGGTAAGGTTTAGTCATTCACATTTGTGGACAACTAAATTTCATTGACATCATTGGACAAACAGACTGGTAGACTGACGACGACGGACTCGTTGGATCTCACATAGACAGCCCCTAAAAATTTGGTTGCAGTAGTCGCCCGATTTTTACGACGTTAACCAACCAATAGCCTTTTAGTTTTAGATTATATCATAAGACATTTTTTCTATTTCAAGGTTTTATTACGAAATATCATTATTATCACTAAAATTTATTTTATTTTGTATAAGACTATTGAAAATTTCTTTGTAAGAATAACTATGTACTCGTCTTATTTTACGATAGTAAACGCTAAGTATTGTTTGATATATTTATTTAATGGGTATATGTAAGGCGAACTTAGCAGCAAACATCAAGAATGTCGAGTTTCGATTGGTTATACTGGTATAAAAAATCGATTTCGATATTAGAGAAGAGGAGAAACACACAACAACTTCGCTAGACACACTTCTTTATATTACAAGACATCTCTCTTCTGCGCTAACCTCCACTGGTATATACCGAACCAAGCCTCACCCCGGTTGTAACGATACGCACTCGTGTGAACAGGCGTAGAGACGCTGACGGACTACCGATTTAAGTTCGGTCGGTCGGCCCTCCTGGAGGGGGGGTTGGCGGTGAACCCGTCCGGGTGCGCACGCGCCGAGCCGAGGCCGCGGGCGCCTCCTCACCGACGACCTGCGCGTTCGCTGTTACCGGCCACGCCAACACCCGCACCTGACCACCCCGCCTGCCCCTACTCCAAGCAGTTTGTACACACCAAAAGCAGCCAATATAAGAAAATGAAGCTCGAGTGGCGCAACAACGTCTACCTGGCCAGGTACCTTATAATGATTAGGTTCCGCAAGAGTTTACTATTGAATTGAAAATGTCCCTTTTAAAGGTTGATTTAAAATTTCCCAAAGGTTTTTGTTTTTGTTACCGTATACATATAGAGTTTTCATGTTATGTGTAAAACTATGAATTTCGTCCAATAATGATTAAATTTTTTGATGGATATGAATTATAAATTCTCCGAATGCATTTACGTGATTTATTAGTTACAATAACAAGAAATCATTATCCATTGTTAATGTAACCTAATTAATAATACAAAAAAGTAAGCCAGACTAACAAGCGAGTCCTGAAACTCTGTTATAATAAGACCCCCAAGATCCTGAGATAAACTCCATTTTCAGAAATTGATCAAAAAAAGCAAAAGTGAGCTAAATTTTTTTATGCCTTCTATAACGTGCAATGAATAAAATTGAAAACATTGAGTGTGTAAATTTAACAACAAACAGGTGAAGCAAAAAGACTCAAATTAATATTTCAACTAATAAGGAATATTTTATTCCATTTTCATGAACTTTTCATGTTTTTTGTAATATTAAATCAATGATGAGATATAAAAAATTGAAAAATATTATATTTTAAAATTTATTTATCAAAAATTAAATGTGTTTTATTTAAGGTTTAGCGAATCTTTAATTATATTTTTTTTCAGATCCAAAATTCAAGGCTTAGGATTATATGCAGCTCGTGACATAGAGAAACATACTATGGTCATTGAATACATCGGAGAGATCATCCGTTCCGAACTTTCGGAGATTCGGGAAAAACAATACGAAGCAAAGGTAAAAGAACATTTTACCGCTTTAAATACGATTATATAGCTGTAATAGTATGGTTATTTACGTTTGTTTTTTTTTATTACATTCATTAGTGTTTTTTGCAATGTAAAGTGCGTAATTACTTAATGTTGCATCCATAGTCCTTTACAAAGCATAAGATTGACGTGGCAACAAAGCAAAGCGCTGCTATCATAACCTAGATCGCATCTTAGCTTACCATCAGGCGAGATAGCGGTCAAGCGCTTTCCTATTCACGACAAAAAAAACTTAAGCAAAAGTTTGGAATGAACCAATTCTCCTGTTTTTAAGGTTATAAAGCATAAAACGTAGCGTAATAAAAATGGAATTAATCTACTACAGAATCGGGGCATCTACATGTTCCGGCTGGACGAGAGGCGTGTGGTGGACGCCACCCTGAGCGGCGGCCTGGCTCGGTACATCAATCACTCGTGCCAGCCCAACTGCGTGGCCGAGACCGTCGAGGTGGACCGTCATCTGCGCATCATCATCTTCGCAAAGCGTCGCATTGCACGCGGCGAGGAGGTACTGTCCACATCCATCACCCATACAAAAAAATCCCTTCATGCGAAACATTTTTCGTATATCTTTTATGTATGTATATACATGGTAGTTAAAACATCATAGTTTTTTTTTTTATTTTTGAAGATTTTTTATACTTTCAAAAAAACTGAGATTATTTTTAGTCATAAACAGATCCGCCCTCAGATGCCCGCCTATCGTTGAATTGTCGGACACATTATATAAATATGAATTTCTTCGTGCTTGGGAAGAGGCATTAGGTTCCAGATGCACTGCACTGCATCTGTAATTGTTTAGTATCCACCAATGCCCACTGGGTATAATGTTTTTAGGGCAAAGACAAACAGTTTAGTACCTTCGTCTCCTCTATTTGTCAATCGATTTTAATATTTTTTAGAGTAAATATTGACAATCTTTTTAAGGGAGTAATAAATTAGAATATTATTTTCCTACCCTCGAATTAAATAAATTTCGGAAATTGACCACTTCCAGTATATAAAAGTTGAGCATGTGATGTGAATAAATTTCACAAAGTGGCCTTATAGCTCAGTTTGTGAGCGTTTTTTAGTAATGATCATTATTTTTGAGTGGTGGGCATTAAATTAGAAACAAATATAGACACTGAAATAAAATAGAAAAACCTGTCAAACCTTTAACCACAAAAAGAGTTAAACCTTATTTAGGTTTATTTTCTGTTCCTGACCGTTAAGACGTTTAATTAGAAGCACATAAGAAAAGTATTTATGGAATTCCTACTCTGACGACCATTTGGATGTTACTGATCTTTCAACATTACAGTTACCCTAAACACACGACTAATTGTGTCAAATGTTTTCTTAGGGAACAGCATATTTCCGTCTTATACTTTCCTATAAATAGTCCGTATTCAAATTAATTTTAATTCATTGGCACTCGGAAATTGTTCGAATCAATGCCACTTTGTTGCAATTAATTATCTTGCTTGTGAACTATATTACGTAAATAATATAAAACTGATTACATATTATATAAATGTTAATTGTTTATAACCAGCTGACCCGGTAACGCGTTGTTATGGAAACGTTAATTGATACAATGGAAAAAGAGCGGACAGACAAACACACAAACAACAAATTTGTGTTCTTAGAGTATAGACTAGCGGCCCGTCCCGGCTTCGCACGGGTGGACAAAATTCTTTAAATTTTTTCTATTACATATTAAATATTTTTCCGTTAGCGCCATCTAGCGTCCGGTAGACGAACTACTTGCGGTTAACGCGTTGCTATGGTAACGTTAAAAGAGCGGGGGAAAAGAACGGACAGACAAACACACAAACAACTGTGATCTTAAATTATAGATTGATTGACCTTTTTTGTTTATACGTCAAAAATCTTAGTTGTTAGTACAACACCGCCTACTGCGACTTCCTACGACTTCCCCTGGGTAGAAAAGAATGTTGTTTGTGCGACGGCAGTTGTTTAGTTGGATCTTTATTGTTTTTATAATTTTATGCTATTTGTTTATTATTTCTAAATAAAAAGTGTAACGGCAAAGTATCTTTTATGATGTAGAGATTCGTTTGAACTGTTTTTGATTATACGTCCACCACCTGTATATTTCACTTTTAAATTTTTTTGCATAAATGAATATTCGGTAATTTAATCTTTAATAGTGAATTAAAATTCAATTCATTATTATTGAATGACGAATCAATATGCTACGACGTACCCACTCGTTACGTCTCAATAGGAACTTTATTGAGACTTTAATTTAACAAAAGAATATTATTGAAGTTCTTTATTGTTCACAGTTGGCTTACGACTATAAATTCGACATAGAAGACGATGCTCACAAAATTATGTGTATGTGCGGCGCACCAAACTGCCGTAAATGGATGAATTAAATGCTGCGGAATAAATAGTCCTGGTACCGACCAGTTCGGCTATGATACATAGTTTACGTACCAAAGTGATTTACTTGTAAAGTTAGTGGACGGACTTTAGCTGACGTACAATCATCAATAAGACAATATCGAGAATTTGACTTATAGATTCCGATTTATTTTAACTTTTCTATTTCTTATTAGTGAACATATTAAGAGTTTTTGAACACATTTGTAAATAATATTAGAGTATATAAATCATTGTTGTTACTGATTATTATTAATGTTTTAGATGTGACTGTTTTCCAAGTATACTATATAGTGTAAGTATTTAATTTAATATTTTGATGTATTCTATACATGTTTTTTCACACTACTGTTTTTTTCCTTGACATTTTATTAATTATTTAATATATTTTTCTTACAATGCTTTCAAGTTTTCCTCAAATATCGTTACTTTCGATGTCGTATATCGAAACGGTATAAACGTGTAGTATGTCGTATAGTAAATCTCAACAGTGATGAAATCTTAGAGTAAGTTACCAATTAGATGAGTTTGCATTTAGTACGTGTAGGACATAGTGATGAAAACATAACATGATGCCACGTTGTGCCTGACCCGTTTTGTACGTGTGTATAAGTAAGTCGTATTATAGATCTACCAAACACCACAGCGCGCCTTCGGTCGACGTCGCCTATACATTCTTAGTGATTAGTATAAGATGTAGACTCCACGTGCGATTCCACTCTCGAATATAAGTTGCGCAAACGAATGCTTTGTAGCAAAATAATTACAACACTGCTATTTTACAATATCGTGTTTTAAGTCTGAGACATATTAAATATATGTATAAGAGTGGAGTCGTACGTGATTAGCTAGAATAATAACTTATTATAAAACTAAATAGTCCCAAATGTGATATTACCTCACATAACCTTGCGTGTTACTAGTAGTGTGGTCATAAAATGCCAGTCATTAAGAATAATCACGTAATATTTGCGTGTATTCGAAGTGGTGTGGAACCGCTATTCAGGAATTTAAATAGCTTAGAAATGTAAAGAGAGAACCCATGTAGAAAACCTGTATGATCTGGATATAGAAAAATGTATTAGGCGTTATTGAAAATGTGGTACTTTGATAGCACAAGGAATTTTGTTATTTTTAATACAGGTTGCCATCTACCAATGTTATGAATTCATGCAATATTATATTTAATTTTAAGTGTTGATGTGCAATATCATATCTTGCAGATTGTAAATATGTTATAACCATTGGCAGACATGAAACATTTTAATTGATCATTAGTTTTATAGTTGTATCATAATTGCTACTGTCGATTTATTTATTTAAAGCATTCCCGTAAATTTGCCTTGTATTGACTCAATATTGTTTCACAAAGAAAATTTTGACACGGTGTTGTTTGTAAAATTATTACTTTAGACATTTTCTATACATTAGTATTTTTATTGCATTATTTTCCTATCATTAAACTTTAATTAGAAAAGAAAAATATATTCTTACTTGCACCTTCATTTAGCTAATAAAACATTTTGAAAAAAATATAATAGGTTCCTATTACACAAAAAATTACACGATGAAAATATATCACGACAGAGAATTACATATTCTATTTTATTTTTTAGCAAATGCCTAAGCCTGTTTTTGCTTGTTAATATACAGCTTATTTTTAATTTTATTTCGATGACAGTAGAACTAGATGTGCATTTTGACAAAATAGTGGGGGCTATTACAAAAATATTCAAACAAATATACAATCAAGGCAATAACAAATTGCCCAGACATTTAATATAATCAATCCTTTTTTCACTGTTTCATTGGTGACCCCTCAGAACAATAACTAAGTTATTGTTCTGAGGGTGACCCGTATTTTTTATTTTTTTGTCTGTCATGTCAAAATGACTTTGAGACAAAGGGAAAAAAATATTTCCGCTATATATCTACACTAGAGCAATGTAAGTTTGGATGTAGGAGGTTATCTAAGAAACTACTCATCCAATAAAATATGCTTTCACCAATATTTAGAATGGCCTTTTAGGGAAGGACATGGCTATAACAAGCATCCCAAGCATTTTCGTGGCGACATTATTTAATTCTTAGTTGATAGACAAAAAAATGGTTGAGCGATGCGGGCGTTTTTAATGTGCATGCCACAGCTCAGTCGCCTAGATTTCAAAAACATATTATTGGTCAGTTTGTCGATACTTTCATCAAAGGTTCAACGAGTTTAACCACGCCCCGTTCCAGGAAAAGAAGGTAGGTATTCTTTTTAATGTCGTTACCGATAAACTGAAACTTGGCCGACAAACTTCGAAATCATAGCGGCATAGTCAGTTTCTTTTCCACCATTCTTTGTGGCTCGGTTTCAGTCACCGACTCGAAGGTATTTTTGATAGTCCAGTCATTACGTCGGAAAAATCGGGAAATAAATGAAAATGAACCGAGAAAGCCAAATTTTGGATATTACGTGGGGGATGGCAAGAAAAGCTTAAGTTCAAATTGTCGACCAAAATAACCTTGTGCAATTTCCGCCATCTTGAAAAAACCCTTAAATTCAGTTTTTTCATCATAACTCGGTTCCCCGTTGAGATACAAAAATTTTTATAGAATACTTTTTTGTTGCTCTTCTCGCGATCTACAATTAAGGTCCCATGCATTTTTCACGTATCGATCGTCGTTTTCGAGATATCGATCAAAAATATCAAACAAATTTATGATTTTTTTTTTCGCTATTTACTTTTTTCTGCTGAAAGATATCGGAAAATGTTTGAAATAAAACTTGTAGAGCGTGTCCAGACCTACAAAGTCGTTTTTTTTATTTTTCATTTCTGACAAAAATTACGACCAGCGCGCCACCAAGACGGCCCCAGCGCGCCCGACGCGTCTCCATGGCGCGTCATGGCGTCTCGCCATGGAGCACGTGACTATGCGACCGTTAGAGTTTGGGCGTGGGTCAGGTATAAAAGACCCTTTTTCAACCGACTTCAAAAAAAAAGGAGGAGGTTCTCAATTCGACCCGTATGTTTTTCTATGTTTGTTACGCGATAACTCCGCCAATTATGAACCGATTTGAACAAATCTTTTTTCGGCGTATAGGTAATACCTCAAGGGTGGTCCCATTTAATTTTAATAATAAAGAAAAAACAACCCCCAAGGGTGGAAAATTGGGGATGAACTTTTTTATACGTAATATCTCCGCCGATTATAAACTAATTTGAACGATTAGTATCTACAAAAAAGTAACACTAAAAATTTTAAAATCAAATAATTAACTTTTTAAAAAATAATAAAACCGACTTCAAATGCGTGAACACAAAAAAAAAACTAAAAATTAAAAAATAATTCCTAATATCTATTACCTAATACTATAATTTTCCTAAACTATGTCAAAGTAATTAAAGTTAAACCAGCTAAATATCTTACAATAGTTATACTTATATACCTATTGTTTTTTTGATGGATATCTCGAAAACGACGATCGATACGTGAAAAATGCATGGAACCTTAATTGTAGATCGCGAGAAGAGCAACAAAAAAGTATTCTATAAAAAATTTCGTATCTCAACGGGGAATCGAGTTATGATGAAAAAACTGAATTTAAGCGTTTTTTCAAGATGGCGGAAATTGCACAAGGTTATTTTGGTCGACAATTTGAACTTAAGCTTTTCTAGCCACCCCCCACGTGATATCCAAAATTTGGCTTTCTCGGTTCATTTTCACTTTTAAATGTATATAATGACTGGACTATGATGTAAATACAATAAAATGAGACTTGAGTTATATATCTGTCATAGAGAATTCAAGTTGGTAATTTTAAATTCTTATCAATATAAATTTGCTTATCATTGAACAAATTGCCTTTTACACTTTGTTTGGACAAAAATTATGTTAGGTTAGTTTGTTTATATATCCAGAACCACTGAATCAATTAGAAAAATTCCTTCACAATTTGTAAAGTACCAACGTTAGTCCAGATTGACTTAAGTTGTTAAACATACTGGGTTAGCTCGTTCCATCGTGGATTCTGTCTTTGCCCCCGGGCTTGATTGGGATCAAGAGCGAACCCATTCTAAATATATATATAAAAAATAGAATAAAAATACACATACAGAATAAAAATTCCCAACCTAACTACGCTTACCTATATTAAAAAAAAATAGTTTAAAGAGTTAGAAGATTAAATGTTGTCGATCATTTATATTACAGGAGGTGAAACATCAGAGGCCTTAGTGTAAGATTTTGAATTTGAAAAAAATCGCGTTTGACTTAATATTTGTATTATAGACCTTAACGTTATGCTGGCACTTTACTTGGCGGTAGGTAAGCAAATGTTTGCCTTGTCAAATGTCATCCAGGTGTAGACACACACATTTGCCAATTTAGTATAATTTAGCAAACTTAAGAAATGTAAAATGTTGCTTTCATCGCGAGTCTGTTTTTCGTCGCACATCAAAAGCGGCCAACTAGCCAAATGTTTGTCATGTGTCCACACTGGCACCTAAGAGGTAGTTGCGCACGCGCTGTCGACCTGTGCGGACTTAGCCTACTATCTAGAAAATAATAGAGTGGAGCAATGGTGTCATTGCTTCTCAAATTTATTGAGCTTTATTAAATTCAGTTATATTTGGAAGCCGTAAGAGAAAATCCGTAATATTTGCCCTCGCGTCTCGGACGCATAGAATGAAATAAACATGTACTTGTTGGTGGAACAATTGAAAGAAGAAGTTGGAACAAAAAAAGAATAATATTTTTTGTAATAAGTATTCAGTCACCGAGTGTCATTGACAAAAGTTATAAAATTCTTATGAAGCATCTGCTAATATCTCTGAACGTTTTCTTAATAGTTTCTCTAGAAAAAAATAATAATTCTATTTTATTACATAGTAACGTTTTCATATTTGAAAACACACACACACACAGCCCTCTAGCTATTGGCTGGCTAAAGTCGCAACAATCTTTGATAGCTACCCGGCATATCAAGAAATAAAACAACTTTATATTCCATATAAATTTTATTACAAATATTGTTTTTATTTACTTAAACTGCAAATAATATACCAAAATAACATTGTCTAGGTAAAGCTGGGGAGCCAGCAGACATTGATCGTAATTATGACCTTGATATTTTGTTGATTGCCCTTAAGTAGTATCCACTTTTAAGCAATCATACGCCGATATTTTGGATAAATACTACATTCCTTTGTGCTGCGATGTAGATTTTATAGATAGAAATGTCTCGATTACTAATCTATTAAGATGGTAATCTTTGTATATCCATCTATACAAACACGAATTATATTAGCAACTTATATTGCTTATTGCGAAAATCAATTATTAACCATTGTCATTTTTAGTAAATGTATATTAAACATCATAATCTTTTTACTTTTTAATTATAGTATGCTTTACGTTTTTTTAATACATTTAACGCGCTCATATCTTCTCAATAATATTCTATTTTAATTAGATATAAAAAATTAATACGTGTTATACGCATTTGAATCATAATATTTTGTGTGATCCCCAATGAAAACTAGCCGACCCAACTTTAGTGATCAACTTAACAATCCGAAAAACATATTCCATTATGATTGAAATAATTTACAAAAATATAACACTCGTCCTTTTCAAGAATATACAACACAATGAGCACATAATTGTTAATACGTAGAAGTCAAAATAATTATCACTATAAATTGGAATGAGAACAAGGAAGAAGTTTTTATTTAATCCGATTTGATAGATGAAAGAAATGAAATATTGCATTGTGCAGGCGCTATTTCAATCATTATTTAAGAAAAGGACCTTTTGTTAGTTAACAAACCAAAATAGCTTAAAAGGAAATCTTTCCACACAGTCGCGGCCTAGATAACTTTACATGATACCAAAATTATAATGCTTTGCACCATTACCTTATCCATAATGACAAATTTAAATGGTTTTACAAACCCAAATACTAAACTTGAGTGTACCAAAAACATATATTGCCTTACGTAAAATAAAATTGTTTCATGATATTTTACAGCCAAATCAAATTCACTGGACATTATAGCTAAAGCTACTTTTAGCCGAGATATTATACTGAATCTCTCGCAAACTAGTAATGTTTGGCTCAGAGGAGAACATTTAAAGACTTTGTACTTTTTAATAATATATTCGTAAAAGTACGATATGATCACAATTCATGATGACTATCAGAAAATATCAAATTATAATGGATTGTAGCTGTAAATTTTTTCACTTATAATATTAAATCTCACTTAAATAAATATTTAAACCATTGATTCAAATTTAATAAGTCAATTGTCCTTGCTTGGCACATTGTAATTAATTATTGTGCTGATCTTTGTTAATCGATTCCTTGCTGATGGCACGTCTAGCGTGCCATCACTTTCTGTTGCGTTTGGCGCTAGCCACTGGAGCCGTGTCATTTTTAAATCGATGATAACTCCTAATTAAGTTTTAGGGAAATCTACCCAGAATAAAACTATCTTCATTTTTCACGTAAATCTAGCTCGTAGCCTTCTTTTCTGGTAATTGTATGTAGCAAAGAATCGGTTAACCTCATTACTCCCAGAGAAACACTGTATAATCTGACGACATTGTAACAAACACTTCAAGCTTGATCATGACAGATACTCTATGAAAATTGTGAAGTAAAGGAGCAATAACAATATTACAAATTTATATAACCATGCCTACGTTTCCCGGTCAAGATTTAATTACATAAATATTGAAATGAGAATTCATTAACAGACACGAGATTGTATAAAAATCTTGACATATCAGCATAATGACAGTAAGCGACATTACTAGTAAGCGAGTTTATGATGATTAGGATGCTTTTTCAGACATCTATTAACGTAGCTGCACAACATTGAATTGTAATAAAGTTACAATTTTGTTAAGTTCATAATTTCCAGCATTTTTTATTCGAAATTTTATAAGAATAATAATCATAACTATACTAGATATAAGATGTTTGCTAAAATAATATACCAATATAAAGGAAGATGCAGCTACGTTAGTACACATTATGAAAGCAAACAAGTAGAGTCGAGCTCGTGGCGCTCAGTCGATGTATTGCGCGAGCCAACGGAAGCCCTCACCGTAGCCCTGTCGCTTCAGCACCGAACACATGAAAAGCTCCAAGGGCCGCCCCGGCAACTCTGACCGGGATACTTTACCCTGCAATCAGTATCACTATTATAATTATTCTATTATACACTACTGAATCTAAGTTAAAAGGTTTATATAAAAATACTTTGGTATGTTAAGACCCAAATGCAAGTAAGTAAAAGCGAAGGGTAGTGAATTAGGTAAAACCTCCCTCAGAGACGTACTTGTAGTTAGCCAGACACATGCTTATTTGTAAGATAAAAGTAGAAAACAGACCTTTCCAGTCGTTTGCTGGTATAAATTGAAGAACTGACGGAGCTCGTCTTCGCTTGCTGCTCCGGGTTTGTCTATTTTGTTGCCGAGGATAAGCACGGGGCAGTTGCTGAGCGTCTCGTCGGTGAGGAGTGAGTCGAGCTCGGCCTTGGACTCGGGCAAGCGTGCGCGGTCGCACGCGTCCACTAGGAACACGATGGCGTCCACCGCGGGGAAGTAGTCGCGCCACACTCGGCGCGCCTGCTGATGCCCGCCCAAGTCGAATGTGGTGAATCGCATACTACCTATCGATAGCTCCTCGGATGCTGTAAACAAAATTATGTTCAAATTTTATAGAGCAATTAATAAAACTTACTAGCAATGTTAACGCCCATCTTCATCTTTGTTCAAGGAGATGTTGTATTAAAATCAGGCATTTTATATTATAAACTAGCAGTAGTTGCCTGTGACTTCCTCCATTAAGAGTAAGTTATATAGCACTTGCTTAAGTTTCTAAATTGTTCAATTCAATTTAAAGATTTCCCTTCTCTTTCCACAGGAATCTTTTTCGTTTTGCCATGAAAACATAACTTTCATTTTAAATAATCTCTAGATGCTTTTCAAATGTCAACATCTATTAAAAAAACAATGTCTACTACGAAAATGGTTCCTCACTTAGCTATGTTTAATTATTATTATTTACGTGTATTCTGTAAAGTCAGAAATTAGACCCTTCTTTTAACAGAGACATTGCCTTGCTATGTAAAAGTATTATCAAAACTATTATTTAAGGAAGTGTAACATGCTTTAGCCAAGATAATACTATGTTGCTGTAAAATAAAGTTACTACCCTGACCAAAGATCTGCAGTTATGTCTATAAAGTGATGTAATGTATATATGTAACATTTCAGTCTTAAGTAGATTGTAATGGATATGATCTCTGCCTGGACCACATTATAACTGGGTCCCGGGTGCCAAAATATTCTGAATTAGGGATTGTGTGAAAGACAGCTTTTACCCATTCCATTTTGAACTCAAATGTGACAGAAGATAACTTGAAATCCTTGTGTAACAATGGCTATGAAATCAATTATACTTATGATCAAGTTGCTAAGTAATGATAGAATAAATATAATATGTAATGTAATTTGAAAACTATTAATATTTTACATCCTGTAGACTTAATTGGCTAACAGGCTGGGTATACCACTAAGAAAGAGATAGATGATAAAACAATTTGGCAATTGGTTTTATATATTTTTCCTGCATATTAAATGGATTGTAATTCTTGTTTGATTTTACATAGTATTTATGCTTATTATTGTTTTAGTTGTACAATTAGATTTCCTTAAATGTCAATATTTTTTCAGACAACTTACCTAAATTTAAAAGAAACATACTCGGTTGCCTCCAGGGCTAACAATTTTTTTTTGTTTCTAGTAGTTGCCTATACTCATTCTTGAATGCGTAAGGTCAATGCAATATTGTGATGTTATTCTTATTATGGTAATTGTTTTCACGTCTTTGTAAATTACATGTTGTACTTACCTTTAATTAGTTATACATTAAGCTAAAAATGAGGTGTTTGAGAAACTTTTGTTTGTATGGATGTAATAACTGTTGGTGATTCCAAATAAATGAATAATTGATTACATTATCAGCAAGCTTTATTACATTGAGTAATATTTTACCTTACCTGTTATTAAAGTAATGGTACAGAAAATATTCAAACCCATTTAAGTAAAATATTAGTGATTCCCTGACAACTTATAAGAAATAATACGCATAATTTAAAAAATTAAACTTACTTGGGTGTAATGTAGGGACATGTTGTGCTAATCTGTCATCCTTTAACATATGAAGGAGTGTTGTCTTTCCAGCATTATCCAGTCCCAAAAATAGGAGTTTACCAGATTTCTTCCACAAACCTGTGACAAATAAATATATAGACATGGTCTAAATTATTCATAATTTGATAGGATCACTTATTTACAGACTGGTTTGTACTTTAAATTTGCATTTGAGTCTAGGGTTACAATCTCCAACACTATTTCCAACACATACAATTGTTTAACCACTACCATGTCTTTTTGTTACATATTGATGGACATATCATATGTCTGCATTTTTTAAGACATCCTGGTGCATCCATAAAGTAATTTTAGTAATTACCGTTTTCTCTACAGTTAATCATATTCATTATTAAATAGGAATATAAAAAACAATTCATAGAAAAATATTTATAAATCATCAACCTTTAAAGTAATAAAACTAACAGCCATTTTAATAAAAATCAATACAAAAATTATCTTTTATCTTAATTACGAAATATGGTCCTAATTAGGAACAATAACAATGGGTACAAATTAAAAAAAAATCTTTTTAATAAAATTGCAGTTGCAGGTTAATTTTCAGGGCACTGCAAACAGACTGCATATAAAAAGTCACATTAACACTACCTGTGACATTGACTAAGCAGCTACCAAAAAAGACTCACAAATTCAATGTAAAATAAAGTTTTAAATGAAAAAATGTTTGGGTAAAGTACCTCAGTCAGTGGTTAAGGGTTAAATAACAGACATTTTCAATGCAAATAAAAAAAAATCTTTTAACAGCAACCATAATCTAACCAACCAGCTCACTTTATTTCCCTCCACAAAGAACAGGAAAGTAGATGATTGGCTGTTACTAATAACATTGCATATTTTGAAAGCAATAATATAATTAATCTCAATCAAAATGTTAAAAAAGTAAACAACCTTGGTTTAATGTAAATTTTCAATTTATAACATGAAATTATTAGTCCTTTACATGATACTAGTTTCAAACCATTTATGCTAATTTGTTTTTAATTAATAATTTGTCTTATTTTACAACTAAAAATGCAAACTAAAGGAATATTTTCATCTTTTGAACATTATTGAAATGGGCTTAAGCCAGGAATATTTGCTTTAAAGCTATAAATTAAGTTAGTTACTTATTCAGGCATTTATAGTTTATAATATGACCATCTATATAATGCTCTTATTATTCAAAGACAAAAGCTCCAGCTATAACATAAGATCATGCATTCTGTAACTAGATAGGCATCCTCTATCCACTTTTTAAAAAATCTAATAAAAGTTTGTTTACCCAAGAATCCGAGAACGCCAGTAAACCAGTCCAAGATAAACATATTGAATCTGCAATAGAGAAATATGCAAAGAAATGTTACATTTAACGCGTCTATTCCCTTCTTCACAAAGAATGGACAGTTTTGTAATGACTTGCTAAACTCAATGCTAACAATTGAGTAGTACGATAATGGCAACGGCTATGAATGAATTGGCTTGATAAGTAGAACAGAACAATCAAGATACTCTATTTCACCCAAAAATGTAATAAGAATGCTCTTACGAATTGAGTAATATGAATGACAGAATGTCATTCGGGCACTTGAAACTTTGGACGATAATTATATCGAATTACGAATGTCATACTCACTTATTAAAATTGAACTAGATTTAACTAATACTAGGGAAACTTTATCACAATATTTCGCACTTATTTGCAATATGTTACGTCGTTAAAATAGTCGATTTTTCTCCAGCGATGTAAATGCGATGTTAATATATATCTGTTGGCAATGACGTACGCGACTTCCGGAAGTTGTCAGATTCGTAAGGATTCATTTCAATTAAAATATTTTTAGTTTCTCGTACATATTGTGCGTTTTCCATTTAGAAAAAAAAGTCGACACTGTGTTGCACTGTGTCGACCACACTATAGCAAAAACCTATTGGCACACACACACACATAAACAAAAAGTTGACACAGTGCAACACAGTGTCGACTTTTTTTTCTAAATGGAAAACGCTCATTACGTAGTACCCAACTTCTTGTTTATATAACAATAATATTAAGTGTGTTAAACTAATAAATATATCTTTGAAGGGACAGTTTATTATTTTATTTTTATTAAAACAAATGATTATTATTATTACAAAGATATGATAATTTATATAACAATCTAAATTGTAGTTCAAAATATCACACATATCAGCCAATAAAGACTGAGACGAGTTGTTACCATATTTATATATGCTTTTCAGTAAGTGTATCGCAGTAAAAGTTATGAATTTCTATACGCCATCCTCAAATACCCATCAACAGAATACTATTTCGAGGTGGTTCCTAATTTTGTACTAACATTGAATTTTGCTAGCCTTGTTTCACCATGGGTAGGTCTGTACTAGCTAGCTGCGACTAACTTCATAACGTTAACATGCGCAAAAACCTATTATGTATTCTCTTCATTTCAGCAATGTGTACAAACAGCAACACTCTTAACTGCCTCTTCAAGACCCAACAGACAGAAAGGTAGAAAGAGATGAAATTATTTTTCTCATGACAACTTCATAACAAAAACTAAAGTTTTTATGACATAATATCTTTGTGTGTGTGGTGTGTGTCTCTTGGCGCCAGAGAACTGTCACTGCTTGACGCAGAGAATTGACATGCCTGGTGACGTGCTTTCAGTTGTTGCCGCTCTTCCAAAACAAAGAGCAACGGCAACGTCGCATGCTTTTGGATGAAATAATGATAAAATTTAATTTTACTTATCCTGCATCCATAGACTTAGAAAGGTATAGATGCAAGCAAATAAAAATAAAGATTTCTTACACTTTCATTATAAAAATTTATTATTAATATTATATTACTCAAATATAACATATACTAACTTAACAAATAAATAAATCGAAATAGCGCATAATTATTGTGATTTTTTATTACACAAACATTTGTCCTTACCGGGACTCTAACTCAAAATCTTTTCTGATTATAATTAGTAGGATCATTGCCAAACTCGACCTCATGTAGTTTGTCCTTAGCTCTTATTCCATCACGCATATGGTTTCCTCCGTTCCCAAAACTTTATCATTTCTGTTATTTAAAATATGAAGTAATAATTTTTCAGACATGCGGTAATTTATTCAATTCTACTCGAATTTTATATCTGTGACAGCGTGTCTTTTTCTGTTCAAAAACCTCGGTGTTCGAAATGCAATGATTAGAATGGTTTTAAGGTTCAAAACTGTCTTGCTTTTAAATTTCAGGTAAACAAAAGTGAAGAAAGTAAAAATTGCAATTTTTATAGTGCAATATGAAATAATATTTTATTAAATATACCTATTTTTTCCTATAATGTTAGAGCGCAAAGCGCGTAATTAATTTGTTCGCCAGTATGACTAAAAGTAAAATAAAAAACCAACACTTTTTTTGTAGCAATATATAATTATAAACTTTAAAAACCTTAGTTACACAAAAGCACAAAGAAGATAGAATCGCCTTTTGTCTTTAATATTATAATTTTGATTGGACGGATAATATCGTAGTCCTGGTAATTTTAAAAACCAATACGCTTGTCAGTAAAAATATATTATTACCACTTCATAACAATGTTCAAACATTATTATGAAGAAACAACCGTTTGTGCGTTCTGCCTATTAAAAATCGCTATCATACGACGATAACTGGCACCAACAGTAATAAAAAACTGATGTTGTGTAAGTGACAATTTTCGGGCTGGTACGAGGGCGGCACTGAAAATTTTGGGAATCCAGGAAGTGACACGACTTCACTATTTAAAAATGTATTTATTGCTTTTCGAAGTATTATCCGCGAAATTTGTGACTCGTGACTGGTTTTTTGTTTCGGGTTCGTACACGTATATCCAGGATTCGTCACCTGATACGATGTTGTATACAGCATTTGCGGATCCTTTGTGGAATCTTTCGAGTGTTCTGACGCACCAAGTAACGCGAGCCGCTTTTTGCTCTTCACAGAGCGAATGCGGTATCCGTCGGGAAAACAACTTTTTTACACCTAATTGTTCATGCAAGATTATTTGTATTTGACTCATGCCAATGTCTAAAGTTGCCTGAATTTCGCGGTATGTCACATGTCGATCTTCCTCAATCAGCTTACGCACAGCACAAGGTTTTCTTGGGTGACTGCAGTTTTTGGACGACCTTGACGGGGAACATCACTGAGCTTGACACGTCCACGTTAAAATTCAACAAACCACCGATAAATTGTGGTTTTGGATGGGGCTTCATCACCAAATGCAGAAAGCATCCGATCAACACTGTTTTTGTGTTAACCCACGTCGAAAGTCATAATAAATCATCGCTCTTGATTTTTCTCCAGTCCATTTCATTTTCTCAACGACTAAGTTTGACAAGACCTTGTGACAAGACCGAGAATCTGTTTTTTAAATAAATAAATGGTATTTGATTTTTGAAACCAAGGAGTTTTCAATTAAAAAGTTTTTAATATGACAGGAACAGTGGAAATATTCCATTCCCGAAACTTTTAGTGCAGCCATCGTATGTGATGGTCAGTGGTCGGAGTAGGTATATTGATTTTAGATACTTGCGTCATGATATCATAACATGGACATGCATTTCTTCCGGAATGTACCGGAGTTTCCAAAAATTTGGTAAATAGAGTAATAAAATAAAAAACCATATGTAAGCAAACAAAATTGTTTATTGTGAATACAAATAATCATTATTACAGTTTTATTAAAAACAATTATTTTTAATCCTCATCGGTTACAATTTCTACATTTTGATTTTCTGTCTCTATACAATTAAAATAAATAACTATAATTTTTTCAATATTTTCGATTTTTAAGCTATTTCTTTTAACATCTAAGATCCATTTGTAAGTGGAAAATGATCGTTCAACATCTGTAGATGTCAATGGAGCGAATTTGAAATAAAGTTTCTGATTATTTGCTACGCTTTTTTCAATACTCTCGCTGTATTCTCTAATTGTATCTAAATCTGGATTTCGTTCCATAACTGATTCTATTTTATTTTTTATATTCTCATTATTGCACTCGTTAAGCGTAGCCCTTACTTGATCAAATACTAAAAGTGAATCAGCTAGAGATAAATTTTGTTTTTGTAACTCTTTTAGGGCTAGTAGTATAATAGAGTAATTTTCTTCGATATATTTTAAATCATTTTCTAAATTTTGTTTTTCCAAAATGTTTTTTGCGTTTCGTATGGCTATAGCATCAGAACTGCTCAAGCAGGATAAAACTTCTTTTATTTTATCTAAATGTTGAGCGTAGTAAGATGTTGCCTGTAACCAAGTACCCCATCTGGTAATGACTGGTTGCGGAGGCAACGGTAAGTCAGGATATTTTTCTTTTAAAATGTTTACCCTACTAGGAGCCTTTAAAAATACTTTTTTAACATTTGATATAAGAATATCAATATCGTTGTATTCTGACCTTATCTGCTCACTTACACGATGAAGAGCGTGCGCCAAACATGTCACATGCTTCATTTCAGGTAAGTAATGTTTTAAATTTCGCCCTGCAGATAGCATGTACGCGACACTGTCAGTGCAAAGCATTAAAATATTGTCAACTTTCGCTTCAAAAGTGTTTTGCCATAAATTTTCTAGACATTGCAGTACAAATTGTGTTATTGTTTGTCCATTTACTGCTGTTAGCATTTTACAAGCAATCAAATAAGGCCGGCCTGCACTATTACTAGGATGCAATGGTTTTATTAGGAAATTGACTATGTATCGACCAAAAATGTCTGTTGTCTCATCCAGCGATATCCATAGTTTCTCATTTTTATTAATTTCATAAATCGAATTGATTTTATTCCTATAAAACTTCTCCAAATAAACTTTTCGTAACTGTGATTCGTCAACCACTTTACGATTGGTACAAACGCAACAACAAGTACTGCACATATATTTCTGAAAAAACTCTTTGAACGCTGGATTTTTCATTTGCGACCAAGGAATATTGCATAGAATCAGGAACTTAATGAGGTCGAAGTAAAATTCCTCTTGCGGTCTCTTAAATTTTCCTTGATGTACAGCGCCTTCAATGTGTTTGGTAATGTTGCCTCTATTCACAGCTTTCAAATGACTTTCACACTTTGTACAGTATATAGTGCCACTAGCGTTATCGTAAAGTAGCTCAGGATAGTGCAATAACCACTTTAGCACTGTTTCAGCCTTGACCTTTGCCATATTTATTTATATGTCACCTAAAACAATGATTTAAATTTACAATATATACATACACAACTGTAAAGTCGATAATGAAATTCTGTTTCATATAAAGTGATTTTTTTAACTGAAGCGGTGATAGCCCTGCGGTGTGCGTACCGGACTCTCATGCGCTATGATGATTGCTATAAAGTGATATTTTAACTGTTTCCAAGTTCTAAAACCTTCTTAAATAGTGAAAATAATTAAAACTTACCCGTACAAAAACAACTTCAAATGGGCCCAATCCAAGAGTAATAAATCGATGTCCGTAGTTATAAGCCAAATTCGTCGTTTTAAGTAGATTTCAGAAGACAGTACACAAGCCAGGGTCAAGTCAAGATATTCACAACACATAAAATAAGCGCACTCCACGAACCGAAATAAGTGAGTGAGCCACTTGGTCTGGATGTCGGTGCGAGCATTGTTTTCGAACAAACAGTCAATGAGTCATCCAGGATACTTGATTCTAATTGGTCAGATGCGTTGAGCATAGACATAAGAGGACAAAAGACCCTGTTTGCCGGATGTCGTGTGTTGAAATGAATATTATTATTATATCATTTTATAAATGAGAGCGAGTGAGAGGCACGCGTCCCTTCCACTCGGGCATGGTTAGCCCGCCTAAGAGCGAGAGAGACAGAGCGAGAGAGAGAGTGAGAGAGATAGGCATACACACCGGTTCATGTCTTGCGCTTCTATTTCGCTTAGGCGGTGATATATGAAATTCAGTGCGAGATTCTTTGTATAAATTAATGTTTTAAATATAATTCTTTGTATAAATAAATGTTTTAAATTGTTACTATTATTTCATCCTTCTTCCTACTATACGAATGAATATTCACATTAAAATTATTTTACCACTCAAAGTCGTTGTCACGTAAAACTTTCGCCCGTATATCGACTTTACAGGCAACCAATTTTTTTTACTATTAAATTCTGGCCATCTACGCCACTAGCAGCATAGCGTTGAGAGTATTGATACATTTTTAACTAGTTTCATGTAATAATTTCGATGTTTCGGTATTTTTATCATAATAATCCGGAAACTCGGAGGCGTATCCATATTAACATATACGTTTGATGTCAGTGACCTTAATTCAATATACCTACTCCGACCACTGGTGATGGTGTAGGCCACCTTTATTTAGCCTACGCCGCACTGTCTGCATTGATATCTAGCGACCGGAAAAATTTGACAATGATTGTTCTGACATTACTCTTATTATTGAATTGAAACAATCCCACCTTTTTGATGCGAAACTCATTAGGGTCTTAGAAAAAAGTATTAGTTTCAGTTATTATGGTTCATTTCAAAACTTTGTAGCGTTACACACACATCTACAATAAAAATGACATTTATGAAGACGTCATACATCAATTCTCACTTTCTTTCAAAAAGTTGGTAGTCACGTGACAGGGGTAGTTAAGGTTGTTGCTGTTTGTACGTAGTAGGTGACCATTTTGTTTGTAATTAATAAGAAATGACAGGAAATATGGACCTTTAAATTTAAAACCCTCAGCAGATCTTAAAACAAATATTAAGACTATACTCTATCCATTTCGATCTGAGACAAAAGGTGAGCAAAGAATGTGTAGTTCTCAAACTTTTTTATCTAATTTTGGGATAAAAAATATGGTATATTTACGGGTGTTAATTTTTTATAATAAAAAAGGAAAAGGGGTACTTAAGTGTATATAAACACAAGCTATCATTGCTATTATCCAAATGATACTACTAATTTGAATCGAAATAAAACAATTAATTCAAAAGTAATTCAAATTATTATAATAGGTTTGTTATAATAGGCCCGCAATATTCCCATTATCTCGGCAGTCTTGTTCACGACATCATTTTTGTAAGGATATGAATCTTTGGACCAGCTTTCCTCTACGTACTTATATGTTGTCCAGAAGTAAAAGTGCAAGCGCTGCTTGGTCCAGGCTCACTCATTTTCACTAACAAAAACGATTTCATAACAAAAACGATTTCATAACAAAAACTCAACAATAACAATATATTACAACGTAACACAACAATAAAACTTAACAAAAACGACAATTATAACAAATATTAACAAGAAACAACGAAATAATCAAGGAGATAACGCACTCGCACCAATAGTTGATCGAGAATAAAAAATGGCGGTTATAATCCGGCTAAACCCGGAAGTCACTTAGTTCTACGTTATAGTATTCGATGGTTGTTCATCTTCATTTGGAAGTATTATAAATGCGTAAAAGTTTTAGAACACTATTCATTTTAGGTCTTTTTAATAGCAAATATATAGTAATCTAAACTTACGTTAAAAAAAATACCTAACATCGATGTAAAAATACTGAAAATTATTGAAAGTGACAAGTAATTCTTAGTTATCTTAATTTAAAAAGTTTGAAAATAAAATATTGAGTAGTCGTATGTTTTTGATCAAACCTTTTGGCAATGAAGAAAATTGACATCTTAAAGAACCTTTTTTATGGTTTGTTTACCTTTTGTCTCAGGTCGACATGGATAGAGTATAGATTGGTTGTCTTTGTTCATCACAAACGTGTCCATCAACCGTGTTATCGTTAAAGACCCCAAAGCTTTTGTTAATGACAGAATTAACCGTTTATCGGTGTTGCAAATACATATGTTCATAAATGTGATCCATAAATAAAGAGTTTATAATGAGAACCCTGTGGTACCTTAATTTGAACCGTAAATTAGGTAAAACCCTTCAAAAGTTTAATTGACTCCTTTTACTGAGGTAGGGGTAGGAGTATCCTTGTATCGCAGTAAGACTGTAAGACAAAACAATATACTTTAGAAGAACTGCATCTTCATAGCAACCGAATAGTAGAAATACAAAGACAAACATGTAAGCGCGGAAATAATAAAAAAAATATTTTTAGGTTTGATTGATTTTTTTTGATTAATTAATAAACCGTTAACTCATGTTTGTTTAGACTTTTTGTGAGGAAATGCCAATACCACAGAAATTACTAAAAGTATCAAATTTGCAAATAATATCAACAGATATAGAGATGAGCGACTAATATCGATGAACAAAAATAATAACCAAACAAAACATAACCGAAATGCCGGAACAGAGACCAGTGTAAAATGTGATTTTGAATGTAAGAATCTACAACATATATATTTGTGATTTTCTTTTTAATCATTCAGTGATCGGTTAATATGTCATTACATTACTGAACATTCCAAGCAGTAAACAGTAGTCTTCTGCTATCGTAAGGCATACATACTCCGTATATAGTACGTCATCTATGGTACATACATACTATTGTTTAAAAATTCACAAAAAGTCTATTTATTTAGGACACAATAAAATAAAATAAATGCTTTATATCAAAAGAGATACAATTTATATTAATGGTAGTCCACAAAGTAATCTTGTTTTACATAATATAACACTAACATAGAGGTAAATATATTTTTGCCTTTAGCTAAGTACACTACTAAAAGAAGACTACAACCATATACTAGCAGTACCGATATGGTTATTATAACGATATTCATTAAAACTATAACTAGTTTATAGACTGCCTCAAGGGTTATTAAACTTTGAATGATCTTATATGTACAACAGAAGCATAATTGATTAAACAAATGTCATCATCATTCATCATGATCTTAAGAAAGTTTTTGAAGACAAGTCTGTATGTGTTTTGTACCCTTCACTTATGAGGCAATTTAAAAAAGTCTTTGCCTATATCCGGTTCGTGTTTCGTATGTTCTCTCTTTCCAGTACTCTATCAAAAACAGAAGGTATTATTAGAATCTTAAGAAATGTGAATATTAAGTGGTGAAATTAAAAAAATAAATCATGTAAAATCATAAAGTTACACCAAGGAAATCAACTTGTTTATCAAATAACCTAACTTTATAAGGATTGTCAAGATAGTTTTAGGTTACATTAGTGTTTAAGAAGTGCTTATCGTTTTCAGGCTGAACCATGGCTCCAAGAAAAAACAAAGTTGCAAAAGAAGAAGTGCAAGTGACACTTGGTCCTCAACACTTGGCCGGTGAAACGGTGTTTGGGGTCGCTCATATTTTCGCTTCATTTAATGACACATTCGTGCATGTCACCGATTTGTCTGGCCGGGAAACTATAGCTAGAGTAACTGGTGGCATGAAGGTGAAGGCTGATCGTGATGAAGCTTCCCCCTATGCTGCTATGTTGGCCGCTCAGGTACTTTTTTATTATTTATGAAATTTGAATTTTAGGTTATGTTTAGGTTTCGGTGGTGATTTTCAAGTGAGAAGTAAGCATTAACTAAAATAGAAATACCTATAATGAACTTAAATCTACCAACTTATTACTCTTTACATATGTATGAAAAAAATTAAGGCATTTTAAATGTCCATATAAAAAAAACTTCAGGCATAGATATATGGATTATGATCTATTCAGATGTTTTTTATGTTAGGTGTTTGGAGGTATTATTGTCATTCAAATGATTAAATTGTGATTATGCTGATTGGTAATCCCGCATATGAATTGGAAGATGTAATGAGATGAGGAAAATGTGCATAAAGTTTTTGTCACTGTTAATTGCTTTATTGATAGTGTTAATTAATTATATTAATGTTTTAAAAATGTCAGTGTAATAATATGTATCTTACATATTGCAAGGGATTGCTTTTTAATTTTTTTTTTACTTTGGAGTGTAAAGGGGGTAGTGTTAGTGGAAATTGATGGATTATATCTGCAGAGTTATCTAAAGAGAGCAAACTAACAAAAAGCATTTGACCAAACAAGAGAGCTTCAAACGAAGCTAAGACTTGTCACCACTTCATTTAATTATATACCGTCTCAGCAATCACATCAAACCATATGCTGATACTTAACATAAGTTTTAACTAGAATTGTGGATAATAGTTCACTTAGATGAAAATAAATATGCATATCTTTTTAACCAACTCCAAAAAAGGAGGAGGGTCTCAATTCAGCTGTATTATTTTTTTTTATGTTTGTTACTTCATAACTTTGTCAATTATAAACCGATTTGGAAAATACTTTTTTTATTTGAAAGACCTTCAGATTGGTCCCATTTTATTTCATATCATAAAATTTAGTTCTTATATCATAGGTAACATATAACAATTTCGGTGTTTATAGCAAACTAAATAATAAATAAAAATAAAAAATTCTTCAAAAAGCTAGTTGCAAAATAACGCACTAAAAAGCAAGAAATAAAAAACATATTAACAAAAAAAAAATCACCAAAAATAACTATTAATATTAATGTAGTAAAAGCATAGAATAGACAAAAAAAATATTATTTTTAACTTTTTAGTGGTGCTTGCAATTGTAGAGTAATTTTTGCAGTCGGTTGTTTTTTTTTGTTAAAGCATAATATAAACGATCAATTCCATTTCATTGCTCTTTTCAATGGACTCACACCAGTTTTTATCTTGTCTTTTTGTAGAATAATTATAAATAATTAAAGTAAGAAATATTAAATATCTAATAAATTAATTATCCTTCATACTTTCAACCTCGTCCTAAAAAATTTAAATATTGTTTTATTGAAAATTAGTTTTTTTTACAAAGACTACTGTATTACTGTAAATGAGCTGTGAACTAATTTATAGTTATTGTATAAACGGTTAACTAGTTTATCATTGTTTTTCATTTGGAAACTACACAAGTTTAGCTCCAAGTTATTGACGGGGTAGTTTCTTCTCCCACGGGTGTGGTGTTGTTAAATACCTGCAGCTTGATGAAAAACTTTTAATAAATATAATATCCAATTAAACAGGTCCAAAAACTATACTCTTTTATTTGCTAAAAGGAGGACAGAGACAGCAACACTTAAACCATGTTCAAATTTCATAATAGCTGGGTTTTTGTTTTGGAGTTTTGCTTCATGATTGAAGTGTCTGTTCTTTTAATAAAACATTTAAAAAAAGTTAACCAATTGTTTTAGCTTTACAGGAAATAAGTTTTTACATTAAGCAGACTGATATAATTTTTCTGTGAGAATCATTCATTTAATTTCAATTATGAAAATAAATGTATAGAAATAGGCATCTACATATTTTTTTGATTTCTTTTCAATATTTAGTATATCATTATAATTATGTGTGAGCAAAAGACAAGGTTTTATTTATTATTGTCTGTTTCAGGATGTTGCTGAAAAGTGTAAGACACTTGGCATCACTGCTCTCCACATAAAGCTACGTGCGACAGGTGGCAACAAGACCAAGACTCCTGGCCCCGGTGCTCAGTCAGCCCTGCGCGCCCTGGCTCGTTCAAGCATGAAGATTGGCCGCATCGAAGACGTCACCCCTGTACCTTCAGACTCTACCCGCAGGAAGGGTGGTCGACGTGGACGCAGGCTGTAATTTTCTAGTTTTAAGCAAGCTGTTTACTTGAATAAACAGGTTTACAGCATATTGGGTTTTCATTTCTGAAATCTACTACTAAGCTATCAACAAAATGGAACATCATCAACAATTATTTTTTGGTCATAACTTTTTTATTTTTGCACATAAAAATACAACACAAATTAACACCAACATATCGTGCAATAAGTTCATTTTACTATATTTTTAAATGACTCAATAAAAACAGGGAGTTAAAAATGAAATATGCTCAAATATGCCTAAATTAACAATATTATAAATTAAAAATGATGGCTTCGGATGTGGCTCCTGCTGTGCTACAGGTCTAATGGGTAGTCTCGCCAGCTCTTGTTTACTACACCGTTCAAATTAACACGTAACAGCCCACGCTCCCTAATCAAATCTAGAGCTTTACAAGTTATCAAGGGCCACTAGGTAGGTGCCCAGATACTTGAAGTAGAAACTCTTACGCAGTTTAAAACCTCAGAGAAGTAATAAAATAAAATAAAGTAAATCCGATTAAAACATCAACAATAAAATAAAATAAAAAATAAATCCGACTGAAATATCAATAAACATTATATACAACAAATCAATCCCATAATAAAACTATCTTAGCTCTAACACTTAGTTCTGCGTGCCACATCTAGTTGCGCTTATCCGTGTTCCGGCCGAAACCAGTTTCTTTCTATCGCGAGCACAGTCGCTTCACAATAACTGACTGCAGTGTTCGTCTTATTATGAATGATACAAATTAACAACCCACTTTAGGATTTTAATTTTACATGTTAATATTGTTCGCTCGCGCGTTGAAATTTGTAATGTTAAAATTGTTTAATTTATGTTCTCATGTAAGTGAAATGTATTTTGTTTCTTATGAGAATAAATCATCTTCAAACCATACAAAACCAGAGAGTAAAAGATTTTATATGTTAAATGTAGATTTTACATAAGCATTCATCTATACTAATATTATAAAGAAGTAAAGTTTGTGTTTGTATATTTGTTAAATTGTAAGGGGTAATATCGGGATCTATTGAACCGATTTTAAAAATTCTTTCACCAATAGAAAGGCATATTATTGCTGAGTGTCATAGGCTATATTAAATGCTAGAAAAAATTTAAAGAATTTTGTCCACCCGTGCGATGCCGGGCGGGCCGCTAGTATAAAATAAAATCACAGCTTCCTTTTGCATTAATGTGAATGAAATAGGAAACGGATGCATTGGTTTTCTTAATTATATTCTCAGTCAATTTGGATTGGACGTCAGGCATATCCCTGTCTATTCTTATAAAATATATTCAGTGTTAAATAGTCAATGCCATCGACTCGCTAGGCGTGTTTTAAATGTTTTAGTAATATTCCAAAAATTAAAATAATAATAATAATAATAACTTTATTTCTGACAAAATATAAAGGTACTGTTACATAATTAAAAAACAAAAATCACAATTTCAAGTGGTTAGCGGTGGTATGTAACAGGTGTGCTGTGACAACTACCCTCCGCACTAGTTATAACAACTGTATTGCGGCAGCGCAGTATCACCGCGACCCATTGTCCACTATAACTTGGCATACAAACAGCAGTACAAACGAACAGGTGACAGCTCAAGAATAAATGGTCGTTCGCTCACTGACCTGAGACGACAGTATATGTGAAGCCGACAGATATCTTCTATTTAACAAACTTAAACTAAAACCTAAAAACATGTATTTCTTTACACCTTTTTTTTTTTTTCTTTGAATAGCTTAATATGTGTGCCAATACTACGCATAACATTTTCTATACTTAGATAACGAATATATTATTAAAAAAATGACAATCTATTATACAACAATAAATTATGAAACTTTAAAGGGGCCAGATAATAACTAGTTATTTTCTTGTGAAAAGCAGTTATTTTAGGTATGCTGCTGTTTAATTTGTTAATTATAGTAATGTATTTAAGCACCTACTAACCGCATTATTCAATATTTTTCTATTAGCATTTAGTTCCACAATGTGACGATATATGGCGCTGTGCACAATTATATATCATATTTGTTATCTTGTACTGAGTACGCTTAACCGATGCATATTTTGTAACATTGAAGGTAGTTTAATTATAAAAACAGTGTGATACGATACAGTGGAGTGGATATTATAGTTTGAAGAGAAAATTAAATTGTGTTTATCTATAGTGGTCCTTTCGAATCGGATTTGATAGTGAGTAAAGTGTTGTGCATTGGACAGCGGTAAGATAAAAACTTAGAATTGTTTCGATAAAAGTGAACTGGACTTGTAAAATTTTACGTATTAAAAATAACTTAGAAAATTTTGCTCATCATTGACTTAGTTTCTGGAAGTGATAGTGAATGTAAAATTAACTTAGAAAATTTCTTTCTTTATGGACTTAGTCTCTGCAAGTGTTTCGACTTTTAAATGTTCTATAAACTTTAACATTTTGGACTTAGAATTTGTGCGTTATCTTGAACTCAGACGAATAGATCTTTAAATTTGTATCAAATATTAGTGAAGTCAGTGTATACCTACATTAATAACAATGACGGAAAGCCAGTCGCTTAAGTCATCAATTAATGCAATTAATGACAGTTCTACAAAAATTATAAAACTACTAGCCAATACAAAGAAGAGTTCAAGGTCTAGAATAACAAAAGGATATTTGACTACTCGTATAGAAACACTAAATCTATATTGGGCTAATTATAACAGGTTGTACGATCAAATTATTTCTAGTGGGAAATCTTCTTTACAATCTCAAGGATTTAATATCGAAGAAAACTATGACAATACTGAGGAAGCATATATGGATTTAAAAACATTATTAAATGATTATCTTTATGAGTGTGAAAAGTCAGAACATACTGAGAACAATGACTCGAAAGACAATCTTGGTAGTACTGAATCACCCAAATTAAGACCTAAGCTTCCACCTATACCTATACCAAAGTTCTCTGGTGACTACAACGAATGGATAAGCTTTAGAGATTTATTTGTTTCACTTATTCATAATGATAATAACCAAACCAAAATTGAAAAACATCATTATCTTAAATCTAGTTTATCCGGAGAAGCGGAGCAATTATTGAGAAACATATCACTCTCCGAAGCGAACTATGATGATGCCTGGAAGAAACTAGAGAGTAGATATGATAATAAAAGGGTCATTGTGAACAATATACTCAACCGTTTTCTCAATCAAAAAAAGATCACAACTGAATCTGCAAAAAATATTAAAGAACTTTTAGATACTTCGACTCAGTGCCTCACTTCGCTGAAAAATCTTAAGATAGATATTACCACATGGGATGCTATAATTGTACACATTATTGTTTCAAAGTTAGATTTGGAGTCTCACAAACTTTGGGAACAATCACTTGGCAAGTCCATTACAATCCCTACTTTTGATGAGTTAACTTCATACTTGGAAAACAGATTCAGAACAATGGAAATGATTAATATTACACCTGTCAGAGAACCACCAAAAAGAGAATACCACAAACTACACAATAACAATGCTAATAAAGTCTTATTGAAAACTTTTACCACAGAACTAAACAGCACTTGTACTTACTGTTCACTAAACCATTATATTTTCCACTGTAAGGATTTTGCTACACTGGACGTTCCTGAACGTCAAGAATTTGTTAAGAAGAACAGCATATGTTTTAACTGTCTTGTTAAAGGTCATTCTGTGAACCAATGCAGACAAACAACTACGTGTAAAAAATGTGGCCGACGGCATCACACTTTGCTGCATTATACAACCGGTAACAAGTCAGTACCTACGAGAGAACAACCTGCACAGAAACCTTCTGAGATGACACCTGGCTCCTCAACTGCCCTTTGTAACTTGAACGCTAGTTTCAAATCGGAAATCGACAACACTCAAGTTATTTTAGCTACAGCTCAAATCGCAGTCAAAGCTAAAAATGGGAACAACTACATATTTCGTGCACTAATTGATCAAGGCTCTCAGGCGTCCTTTATCTCGGAAGCTGCATCTCAAATGTTAAACTTAGACCGCACAACTGTTCTTGGCAAAATCACTGGTATTTCAAATTCATCAGTGGTGACTACAAAATCTATGGTGACACTCACAATCCACTCTAAAAAAGATATTGCATCTTCGATCGAAGTTAATGCCTATGTCCTGAGAAAACTTACTTCCTTATTACCTTCACGACAAATATCACGAGATTCTTGGCCTCTTTCTATGCAACTGGATCTTGCTGATCCAAATTTCCACACGCCAGGGTCTGTTGATCTTCTACTAGGTGCCGATGTACATGCTCAAATTATGATGGATGGATTATACAAACACAAGTCTCTCATCGCTCTTAATTCTTGTCTTGGATGGTTGATATCGGGAAAAATTACACAACCTGATGCACCAAAGCACAATGTTATAGTTACACACACCAAAATAGAAATTGATCAATTACTAAGACAGTTTTGGGAAGTTGAAGAATACTTACCTCACAAGAGACTTATGACCGAGTTGGAAACACAATGCGAAGAGCATTTTAAAGCTACTCACACCCGGAATAAAGAAGATCGTTATGTTGTGCGTCTACCTTTTAAGAACAATTCACCTACAAATCTTGGAGACTCTCGATCACTAGCATTAAAACGTTTATATTATATGGAGAAACGTTTCACTTATAAACCTGAGTTTCAAGATGAATATAAAAAGTTCATGAAGGAATATGAATATCAAAGTCATATGAAGATGGTACCTGAAAAAGAAATGAATAATACACAAAACAAATATTACTTACCTCACCATGCTGTGCTGCGGCCGACGAGCCTGAGTACAAAACTAAGAGTAGTTTTCGATGGAAATGCTGTTCCTGAAAAGGGAAAGTCGTTAAATGATGAATTATTGATTGGTTACCCTTTACAACAAGATATTAGAGATCTAATCACAAGATGGAGACAACACAAATTCTGTTTAGTGGCCGATATTAAGAAGATGTACAGGCAAATTCTAATAGCTGACGAAGACGTAGATTATCAGAGAATCTTGTGGCGTGAATCTACTACACAATTAGTTAAAGAATACAGACTACTTACCGTTACCTATGGTACATCGTGTGCTCCATTTTTAGCAATACGCACACTACACCAGCTGGCTGAAGATGAGCGCAAGGATTTCCCTGTGGAATCAGAAATATTAAAGTCTGACCTGTATATGGATGACCTGTTAACTGGAGCGCCAACTGAGGAAGAAACTTTACTACTACAAAGGCGACTTACCGAGTTACTGGCTCGAGGTGGTTTCCCTCTACACAAGTGGTCTTCAAATAGTCAAGCTGTGTTGTGTCGAATTCCTGAAAATGATAAAGAGTCAGTTAGTTCAGTTAATATTCAAATCGAAGATACGGTGAAAACATTAGGTATTACATGGAACTGTAATTCAGATAACTTTGTATTAAATTTAAATTTTACTTATGATTAACTATAAATCTTTTACGAAACGAAATGTATTGTCCACGATTGCTAAAACATTCGACCCTTTGGGTTGGCTAGCTCCTGCTATTATTATACACTCAGAGGCACAATTAACCGCCCACCCGGTTAAAGTGGCATAACTTTGTTTACAATAACGAAAAGCTTATGACGTTGAATGACAATTTGTTAAGTGGGTAGTTTATGATAAAATGAGAGAATTATTACCCCTTTTTTAAAGATACCCTCAAGTCTGGGTCAATTTTATTGAGTTCAGTTGAATATTGTTTTTCGAACTGATTCTTTTGCACGTACATAAAGTGTTGCTTGTGAAGTTTTTCAACAAATTTCATTGTTCTTAAGTTGTGGCAGAGTTTGTCATTTGCTTCTTACTCAGTAAAATGCCATTAAGTGCAGTTGATGCAGCTAGAGCGGTGGTGCTTTCCGATGCTGGGTATAGCCAGCGTCGTATAGGCCGTATGCTGGGATTTCCTCGAACCACAATACGAGATGCCATCCGACGATACCGAGAAACTGGATCTTACAACAGAAGACCCGGACAAGGTCGAACAAGGTGCACTTCTGAGAGAGATGACCGCTTCATTGTATCCAATGTTTTAAGAAATCGCTTCACTACGGCTCTGGAGGCTCGTAATCGCCTATTTGAGGTACGAAATGTAAGTGTTAGCGTTAGAACAATAAGAAGAAGGCTTGCAGAGCGTAATTTGACTGGTTTCCGGCCGGCTCGAGTACCCGCGTTGGCCACAGAGCACCGGAGAGCTAGACTTCGATTTGCTCAACAATACCGAAATTGGACAATGGAGCAATGGAAGAACGTTCTCTTCTCTGATGAGTCGAGAGTAGCTTTAAGAGGTCCAGATGGACGCCAGCGAGTGTATCGACGGCCGGGTGAGCGGTTTGCACAGTGTGCTGTAGTCGAAACAGTGGGCTACCAAGGTGGCTCAGTAATGGTATGGGGTGGAATTTCTTATGAGGCTCGTACAGAGTTGGTTTTGTTTGAAAGAGGCAGTGTAAATGCTCAGAGGTATGTGGAAGAGGTCTTAGAACCTCATGTTATCCCTTTTGCCCCATTTATTGGAGAAGATTTTCTTTTAATGCACGACAACGCCCGTGCTCACGTCGCTAGAGCGGTTACGGAGTACCTTGATGCTGTGGGTATACCACGGCTACCATGGCCAGCTCGGAGCCCAGACCTAAACCCTATCGAACACGTTTGGGACAATCTCAAAAGGCGGGTACGAAGTCGGGTTCCTGCTCCAACCTCCATTAATGAGTTGAAGATTGCCTTGATGGAGGAGTGGGAGAATATACCTCAGTCAGATATTCAAGACATTATGGATGGTCTTCCAAATCGACTGGAAGATGTCATAAGAGCCAGAGGAGGCAATACTCATTATTAAAAGTTAGGTTTTTAATGTTAACATAAAGTTTTAGCTTGTTTGTCATCTCCTTTAATTTTGTTTATTAAACGGTAATTTTAAACTTTTTAAAATTAAAAAAATTACAGCAGCAGCAACGGATTTTTTTCACTTATTTCATTTTAAATTATCCAATTTATTAGATTGTTAAGAAAAAAAGTCATTAAAAAATTATTTTTTGAAATTAAACTGAAAAATGTAAGTGGGCGGTTAATTGTGCCTCTGAGTGTACTTAAAATTTTTATGCAAAAACTATGGCTGGCCGGCTTAGAGTGGGACGAAGAATTGACCGATTGTTTGAAAAATGAATGGATCGCTTACCTTAATAATTTTGCGCACACTGAAGACATTCAGCTCCCTCGATGGTATGGTGTTTCACGATTTACAAATAAAGCAGAACTGCATGGTTTCAGTGACGCTTCTTGTGCAGCTTATGGTTGTGTGGTGTATCTCAGGGTTTGGGATGGTGATGATGTTAAGGTCCGGTTGGTGACGGCAAAATCTAAAGTTGCTCCCGTTAAACAAGTCTCACTACCCCGTCTCGAACTCTGCGGTGCAGTATTACTAGCCAAAATATTAAATGATGTTAAACAATGTTTAAACATTCCAAATGATAGGGTCTTTGCGTGGACGGATTCTACCATAGTTTTGGCGTGGTTGCACAAGACTCCCAGCACGTGGACTACCTTTGTTGCTAATCGAACATCCGAAATCTTGTCAGTAACTAATAGTCGTCAGTGGCATCATGTGGAGTCAGTTAACAATCCAGCAGATGTGGTTTCACGTGGCTTGAGTCCGGCTGAATTGCAGTTGTCAAAACTGTGGTGGGAAGGTCCGCCTTTTCTAAAAGATTACAAAAATATATTGCCTCATAATTCCGTCCTTCCTGATACTGATTTGGAGGTCAAACTTAAAATCATAACTAATGTTCATTATAGCGATGAGGATTATGTAATTACACTCTTAAACAAATTTTCTAGTTTATGGAAGTTGATACGTGTTACTGCTTATTGTATAAGGTTTGTTAATAAATGTAAAGCTAGAATTGCAAAACAAAAAGCTACGGCAAATGTTATACCTACTTATTTAACTTCAGACGAACTTAAACTCTGTTTAAATATTTGGATACGGTTAGCGCAATCAATTTGTTTTCAGACTGAACTGCCACTATTGTTACAAGGTAAATGTGTTCACAAGAAAAGTAAAATATATATTTTAAACCCTTACATTGACGATAACCAAATTATTCGTGTTGGTGGTCGACTGGCAAATGCAGAAATTCCTAGTTATATGAAGTCGCCCGTACTTTTGAGTTATGATAGTCCATTGTCTAAACTATTGGTTTCTGATGCACACTTAAAAACATTGCATGGCGGTCACCAACTCACTTTAAATTATATTAGACAAAAATTTTGGATTGTTCGAGTTAAAAGTCTTATAAGAACTGTAATTAAGAACTGTATCATTTGTTTTAAGCACAGAGCTGTAACTCTTACACCGTTCATGGGAAATTTACCCAATTTTCGAGTCAAACCCATGCGTCCTTTTTTAACTAGCGGTGTAGATTTTGCGGGACCTTTCACACTAAAATTATACCCTGGTCGATGTAAGAGAACTTCTAAGGCGTATATTGGTTTGTTTGTATGTACCGTCACAAAGGTCATTCATCTAGAATTGGTTTCAGATCTCACTTCTGCCGCTTTCATTACGGCTTTTAAGCGTTTTACAGCTCGACGTGGTCAATGTAAAGATTTGTGGAGTGATTGCGGGACAAATTTTGTAGGTGCATCCCGTGAATTAGAGGCAGCTTTTAAAAATCTAAAATCTCGAACAGTCTCTGAAATATCTGAGCTATTAGCAAATGATCAAACTAGCTGGCATTTTATACCTCCAGGTGCCCCACATTTCGGGGGTCTGTGGGAATCCAGTGTAAAATCTGTAAAAGGTCACCTCAAACGTGTTGTTGGACAAAGCAACCTTACTTTTGAAGAGTTTTCGACTCTCTTAACGCAAGTCGAAGCATGTGTTAACTCTCGTCCACTTACATTGATCAGTTCTTCTCCTGATGAACCTCCTCTTACACCCGGACAGTTTCTGGTTGGAGAACCGCTACTTGCAGTTCCCGAGGAACCTTCAATTGATGTTAAACTCTCTCCTTTAGATCGTTGGCATATGGTTCAACGTATGGTGCAATGTTTGTGGCAGCGGTGGCAAATTGAGTACTTGACCACTTTGCAGCAGCGCTATAAATGGTCAAAGAATCAACAGAATATTGAATTGGGTACGGTAGTCCTAGTCAAGGATGACCGATTGCCCCCCGGAAAATGGCTTTTGGGACGAGTTGTGCAGAGACATCCAGGATCAGACGGCATATGTAGAGTTGTAACTTTACAATATAAAAATAGATTATTTACTAGACCTGTTAGAGGTTTGGTAGAGGTTTCTAACTCCGATTGAATCTTTTCTCTACAATGTATTTTTTTTGAAGGACTTTTGTAGTCCTTGGGTCGCGGGATGTTTAATTTGTTAATTATAGTTATGTATTTAAGCACCTACTAACCGCATTATTCAATATTTTTCTATTAGCATTTAGTTCCACAATGTGACGATAGATGGCGCTGTGCACAATTATATATCATATTTGTTATCTTGTACTGAGTACGCTTAACCGATGCATATTTTGTAACATTGAAGGTAGTTTAATTATAAAAACAGTGTGATACGATACAGTGGAGTGGATATTATAGTTTGAAGAGAAAATTAAATTGTGTTTATCTACTGCCAACACGCCAGGCGAGTCCATTTATAAAAGGCAATCATAGGTTTTTATTATCATACTATATAGCGTTCCTAATAAATACCTAGTCACGCCATAAATTCAGCCCCTCCTAAAAGTAAAGAAAAGAAAAAAATGAAGTGAAATTATAAAAGTATTTTTACATTTAATTATTATAAATGTTCATACTTTTCCAAATAACCACGTTTTCCCAAACGTCCAGGCCATGCGGACGTTACTTGTGTAAGGTATACGCTGTCATGGGTCGAGCATTGCTGGAGTGATGATATCACTTATTTCAAATTAATAAAGGAGAAATAAAAACAAAAATGTTACGTTTTTGTTTAATATTATATTAATATTTTCAGATAAATAAATAGTTTTAGTTACTATTATAGAATATACATACTATGCTTTTACTAAGATAAACACATCTTATATTACACACAACATCCAAAATTTCAAATTACATAAGAATCTAACTTTGCGATACATTTAATTTGATATAAAACCAAGTTACAAATACATGCTACTTCTATTAAAATTATTGCACTGGTGTTTTATAATGAAGACTGAGACACATAGTGGTCAGCCTCTTTAACTATCCTGTGAAGATAAACAGTCAATATTAAATCTAGTAAGAACCTTTAAAACATATAATAACAGCTATATTTATGATATCACACGACATATGTTTCTTTTGTCAAAATTTCTGTTTCCATTTTTTTGCTTTTACAATATATTAGAAAATATAAGTAAATCAATGGACACAGAAATTTATGATCGAAACTGAGCACACGGGCAAACCGGTATTTCGCTAAATTTCATAAATGAGATCAATAGTTTTGAAAATACTGCTCCTTGAGCACTCTTAACACTAGTTGTCGAGTTCACCACTTTTTTTTTAACTTTTAACACATTTATTTAAAATATTTTTTCATAATTATAGAATGGTCATTTAAAGCATAGAAATGTATAAGTAATTTTTTTATTTCTATTAAAAGGTTCGATTATAAAACCGGCAACGATAATATTATGTATCTAAGACATTTATCAAAAAATAATCACAAAAAATTATGCTTACAGAACACAATAATTTCTTTGAAAACCAGTCAGTATAACCACTAAATAAAAAATAATAACAGCTAATTTACTAATCACTCGTATTTATGTTATAGGCCAAACTGTATGCTATTGCCTGTTCCTAAGTTACAAATTTCAAGATAATTCAATCACTCGATAATGAATTAGCAATAAGTGTTAACAAAAGAAACGGTCACAGACCGAGCGCGTGCTATAATTATAGGAGTGGATCTAACAGTAATCTGCTAGTTCTACAGCTGCAAACAGAATTTGTATAGGACTCTACAAACAACACAGTTAGTGCGTACGTCGGCCGATAAGGGGCGTAGATTTGACAGTCGTTCGTAGATTGGGGCTAGTGCGCCTCAGGAGCGGGCCGGGCGCGCGGCTTGCGCTACAAACCCGACTTTAAGCGGATCTTTTTGAGGTGGGAAGGCGACGGGTTCGGGAAAGGCCTGCGTTTGCCCGCTACAGAGATGGACTCGGGGTGCGACATACCGCTCTGCGAACCGAGAACTGTCCCGCCGTGGACGTCCTCCCAGTTGCCGCCGAGCATGTCGTCCGACGACGACGACGCCATAGCGCGACAACGGTTGCCACCGGAGCGTGTGACCGCCCCGCGTATCGACCTCGAGAAACTGCGTTTGCTTAGTTTCGCGGAAACGAGCGATGCGCGCGGACTCTCCGCGTCGTCTGCGGATCGTCTACTCACCTTCGATTTCATTATTCCCACTTGCGTTTTACTCGTATTCGGCTTCCGAATCGCTAGGATGTTTCTCCTTTTAGTGGAGAGCGTTTTCGGTTTGGGCTCGTTTTCGCTGAGGTACCGCGTGCGGGATGGAGTCTTCACTGGTTCGTTCTTCTTGGCGAACTTCATGTTCATGTTGATGATATCGTGGCCGGAGCGCTGCGCGAGTACTGGTGGACTACGTTTTCTCTCCGAATCTGTCTTGGCTCCGACGTAGGTATTCTCCTTGCGCTCGTCTGTGACTTTGCCCTTAGAGCGCGCGTAGAGCGGCACTCGAGTCGGTGACGACGTCTTTGGTCGCAACCGAGACATTGTCAGCTACAAAGAAACACAATGTGTATACGTAATGGAATACTAAAATGGGATATTCGAAACTGATTTCGCTAATGTAAACTCACGTCCATACGTTTAGTCAAACTATAATGTATGGTGTTATTAGATCGCTCGATAACACGATTCACTCTCTAATTCTTACCCCAGTTATTAGTTACTAAAGGCTGCTGTTTATAGTAGCACTGAAATTAAAAATTATGTAGTTACAAAATGAAATTATATTCCGTTACATGGATGTGTTACACAATTTTTTAAAGGTAAGTGTTTATTGTTGTATGATATAGCGCTCAAGAGGTGGAAGGAAATCTTTCTGGAAACTTTCCCGAATTTTTTGTAAATAAATACTACTAAGAAGGAAAATTGCTGCGCCTACACCGCCTTTACAGTCAATGTCAAATATAAGGCGATAGAAACGTGCATATACAATATCTAATGTGATTAAATGTATTGAAATATTTTTTGCAAATACTAGTCATTTATTGAAATCGGTAGCTGTTCCTATAGTTTTGGAGGTAGCTTCATTTAGACATTTTGGCCGAGGCTAAGTACCTATATCATCTGACAAACTAATCTTGGGAGCAAATAAATAAATCTTTTTAAAATTTTATTTTTACTAAGAAAGTTACTCATTTTCAATTTTTAACCGAAGTCTTTTCCTATAGTGTGTTTGCTTTAAAAGAAAAATCAGTAATTCTGCTTATTCTGCTTTGAAGTAGTGGTAGCAATAAACTGGATGCCATTTCTGTTGTTGGTCGTGGTCTACCGGTTTGAAATCGGCATACAATGTACCAAACTATAGGGCTAAGTTAAAACAATTTTTGTGAAAAATTATGATCAAGAACAGTCGCTGTTATGACAATCACACATGCATGGGTCCCGATGTGGGTCACATCATCATCACAGAAAAGTTTCTTACGAACACATTTGACGCATTCGGAGTATCAATGCCACGGGACGTGCTTCACCGTGCGAATGATAATTTACGACGGGCTTGGCTAAGCGCTTGGAGTGGCCCTTCCTTCGAAACTACACTCGAGAGCAATGAATCCGGGTCACTTAAAGAATCCTAAAAATCTCGGAAACTAAAAATGCTAGGTTAATGCAATAAATTGTATTTAATAGACAATGTAATACTCCTTAAATGAAGGTATTAAAACTTCTTAGTTATTGTAAAGTTATATCATAAAAAAATCAAATTTAAAAAAGGGCCACTTTCGAAGATGGAACTACGAAATTACAGTATTTGGTTTTGCTTTTGTTTGTAATCTGTCATTTATGTGGGTACATAAACCATGTTGATAGTGCTCTATATTCATTATTCAAGCTGAAATTATGTCGCTTACGCCTGAAGAATGCACCAGAATACTTACAATGCTGGAAACCGGCCGGAGTCAGCGCGATACAGCCAGGACTGTCGGTGTGTCGCTGTCAACAGTACAAAGAGTTCTCCGACGTTACGAAGAAACTGGTTCTAACCTACGCAGACCAGGAACGGGCAGATCACGTTGGTCCATTTATGGTCAATTTAGGTGAGGATGCTATATTTATGCATGACAATGCCCGACCTCATACAGGTAGGATTGTGAATGACTACCTTCAAGAGATGAACATCACTCGTATGGAGTGGCCAGCGCGCAGCCCGGATATCAACCCGATCGAGCATGCTTGGGACGAGCTAGGCAGATGCGTAAAACAACGAAACCCTCCCCCAATCACGCTTCGTGAGCTCAAATTTGCTCTCACAGAGGAATGGGAGAATATTCCCCAAAATCGTATAAGGAACTTGGTGTACAGCATGCCAAACGCAGTAAACGCAGTAATGGAAGCACGAAGAGGCAATACGAAGTATTAAAATTCAAGAAAATCGTAATAAAGTTCAAACATTTCATGTTTCCTATTTTTGTTTTAAGGAGAGATCAGCAGTTTTTTTCTTTATGTAATTTTGTGTTAATAAAATGTATGGTGACTCATATTTTTTTTACTTTCATTTAAGGAGTATTACATTGTCTATTAAATACAATTTATTGCATTAACCTATCATTTTTAGTTTCCGAGATTATTAACATTCTTTAAGTGACCCGGATTCATTGCTCTCGAGTGTAAACGGTCCCGATTTCGAGCCCTAAGAGGGATGGGGTGGAGTAAAAGCACATCAACCTTTCACAAAATCTATTTTTTTAAATTAATTTTGAACCCTATATCAAAGACATTAACTTAAAAATAGAATGCAGAAATTTGACAGTTTTGTATATCCTGATATTTTGTTTACTGTATCTGTTCTAAGTAAATTACTTGTCTGTAAATTATATTTGTATGTCTATTAGTTACCATTGTATCCGTAATACAATCGTCATAGTGTTTAGTTTGTCTCTTACCTGCGGGCGCATGGTTCGCGTGTGCGCGCGTAGCCAATCGCGTACGGCCGCCAAGTTGCGGTGCTCCGAGCACGGTATACGTGAGTTGGGATGCTGCCCCGTCAGGTCCAGGATCGAGGCACCTAGCGATCGGCCCACCTGCGCCCCCCGCCAACAAATATATCATTATTCGACATTTTTTACAATGATAATTTGCGTATTATACCACAAAATATGATTTATTTGAAATGGTATTCAAATAAATCATTATTTATGATATTTTCATCAAAAAAAAAATATAAGCTACGAAAACGTAAGAGAAGTTAATGAAATTGTGAAATTAAACATGATCTTTATCTTTTATTAACAGTGATATATACATGTATATACATGTTATGTTGTGCTTTTATTTATGTGTTATTTATTATATATAAGAATGTAAGGGCAGTCGTATAATGGCCGCCAAGACGCATGTTGTATAGCACGATACGTTGTTGTATTTAATTGTTTCTGCTTTTTATTTAAAGTCGTACTTATATGTTAAAACTGTATCTTATTATGTGATATGAATATCAACTAAACCATTCACTACTTTCCCTACACTGAAGAATGGAGAGACCAAAAAATATTTTGTTACGCTACTAGAATGTGTTTAAATGTTTTTAATGTATTATTATTTAGAACAAAGTGGTGGATATTAAGTGTTTAACTACTCGTCACTACGCTTACACGTATTATGGCGTGTGTAAAGTCTCTTAAACAGCAATCTTGTGTCCGGGTATTGCTCCATTGTTGTCTGTGAATAACCCTACTACCAAAGATAAATTTGTCACAGGTATTTTGAATTCAAAGTAAAATGTATTTAATGTTTTTTTATAATTATATGCATTTAGGCATGTTGACTAAGTAGGAGTCCTACCTAAAACACGCATCACAATGTTTGTTGTTGACAATTCAATGCGCTCAAAATGTCAAAAAATAATAGTATTTCCAATATAATTTGTTGTGTTTGATAGAATCCTAGGATTACTGGTATTCTTATGTATTTGTGGAATGAGGTCTTCTTTTATCTTTATATTGTTTTAAACTTTCATGGTCACTAACATTACAGTAATATAAGTTATATACGCGTAAAAATCTCGTTTATAACTTATATTCTTTTATCTCTGCTTTTTAACTTAAATTCTATAGTCATAATCAACAATATGGCAGGTTGCATGATTGTGCGGCAAATGAAACGCAAATATGATACCGCCAGTGCAAAGCTACAAAATTGTTTTCCTAAATATGTAAAAATCAAAGTTTGTCACGGACAAGAATCGAACCCATACCTTACGCTATCCGGGAAGCTGCGCTATCAATACGCTACCGAAACATTTGTAACTTATATTTTTCACAACATTTATCACTAAAAGTTTGCTTAAGACCTGAATTATTTTACATATTTAAAAAATCAAGAAACAAGTAGGCTACTATAATGTAGCCTCTTAGTAGTTTATTTTATTGTTAGACATATTAAACGCAAAAATATAAAAGAAAACTGAATATTATGTAGAATTTTGTGTTGAGCATTTCAAGTGAAGCAGCTCAAATAATCCGGATAAATTTCGAAGAGAAAAAAAAGAAAGTACATAAGTCAATCTAATTTATTCATAATAATGTTTTCATCATAACATACTCATCGAACTGGATTTTTTGTAAACGGTTCAGTGCAATAAGCATTAATATTTTGAAAAGTCTAACTACAATATACTTATTTACAAGTAATGACCTTATTGTGGAACAAACCTGCTTAGGTTCAATCTCTTCGAAACCATCCGAGTTCTTTGCGCGATAGTATTTTATCTGAAATGTGTTTAGCATTGCTGAAGAATTCACGGGTACTATGGGATGAGTATTGTGTCCAATTTTAATGTCAATATTGTAAGACCACTAATTTCTAAAGAATGCTCAGTTAATGAGCAGACAGATACACATCGTAGTCAAAATAAAAATAGGAAGGTAGGTGCAATGGCAACTACCGTTTTATGAAATTTCTATAACGAACAAAAACATTAATTTGCCATTAAACGTAAAATAAATATCAAATTTTTCAATATTTTTCATTTACAGACCCAATTTTTTTACTTATATTTTTCATTGAGTTTGGGGGTTGTTTTTAATTTTATTTAACAGCAAATGAAAGATATGAATGTTGTAAAACTCCGAAGCAATAAAAATAATTAATAATAATATGATTATTATTCAATAGGTATCGAGATTTTTGGAGGGAGTGATTTATCTTCTACCTAAGACCAAATAAAAAGTACGGAGTGCTGCCGAACAACACGCTGAGGCCTGTAAAACTACGCCTCGCTGTGTACATATACGAAAACGTATGTAACGAAATTACGACCTGCTTTATCAGTCAAACGTGACCTAATAATAAATTATAATTATTAAAGAAAATGCTAAATTGTGACGTAAAAAAAGGTTCTGTTTCTAATACATGATAAAAAATGTTAATTTGTAACGCGTTATTTTTATAACATTAAGGTAATATAAATTACTATGACAACACCCGCTCACGCCCTACATACATAAAAAACAGGCCACAATGAGTGCTTTACGTTATTCTCACTGTCTTTTTGTTATTTGGTCTGAGTTTGTTAGTTGTTTTAAATTGCCTGTGATTAGTATTGGGTAGTTAGTCATTACCAGTGTTGGGCAAAATGTAATTAACTACAAATTAACAATTACAATTACAAATTGTAATTGGTGACTTTAATTACAAATTACTTGAAATTAATGAAAAGTAATTCAATTAACAATTACAATTAGTAATTGTAATTGTTAATTTCAATTATTCAATTACTTATACATAATCTCTTTTAAAGATGAGGTAGTATTTTAAATAAAACTACACTGGCCTGCAAAACTAAGTATCACATTTTTAAAATTTCATATTTTTTCTTAACTATAGAAGTTACAGATTTAAAATAAATAACGTTTTATAGCATTTTTTATCAGCTTTCTTTGAAACTGTAATACAAAATTAAACTCTTTTTCGAGTCCTTTTTACTTCGAAAGTATATCTTGTGTAGGGGAGATAGGGCTACAATTAACGGAGGTAAGTATTAACAAGTGAATTTCTCAAAAACTATGCAAACTAAACCTACAGAGACAGCTTTTGAAGGCAGCCTAGATCATGCCACATGATTCGATTTTGGTCAGTTATGCACCGCGTATAGTGCGACTGAACTGTGTACCCGACCACTTTATTACGCAAATAACGAACATTTTTAACTTTACAAATTTTTGATTCATGCTTAAAGTATACGGCGTTTTAATTTTGTTTTCGCAGAAGCATATTTCATACTTAATAATGCTACGTAGCTGTATTAACTAACTTCCAAATTATATTTTTTTATGTTCTTTAAATAAAAAATGTACCTTTGGGGCTAAAATTAATAAATCGGCGGGGTTAGTATTAAAATGTTAGAACCTACGCCAGATATGGGCGCTCGTATTAACAACTCGTTTCTTGTCACATTTTGTGACGTTATACATATAAACAATAATTACGTATAAACGAAAGATTACTCGAGTACCCAATTCCTTAGAGGTTTTCGAGTCAACTGCGAGAGCAGTAATGGAAAAAAAGGAGTTTATAAAGATGTAGCAAACGAATTGAAGTTGTGCTACGGTTTATCCTTGTGTGTGAAAAAAATAAATAAAGCGGGTACATCAAGACCAAGTTTACGAGAAAATCCGCTTAATCTTTTATAACGAACAAAGCAATTATGGCAATGTTTGTGTTAAAGTATACTTAAATTTATTTCGGGTTACTGCGCAAAGATGTAAAGAGTTAAGTTAATGCGATGGCAGGAAGAGATCAAAGCGATAGCTGATTACCCTTGTAACCCTGATTAAGGTTTATAATATAACAGTTAAGGGACTATTAGTTTTTGTTTATGTTTAGATATATTGTAATTTGTAATATTATATAAGAAAATGTGCTGTATACACATCCGTATTAATTGCATTTTCATTAATGGAAAGTAATGTGAACCATGTATTATATTAGTTGATGTAACAGAATGTTAATACTTACCCCAGGGTTGTTAATTCTAGCCCCAAACACGGGGTAAAAATTAACAACCTACTTTGAAAGAAAGCTTTTTCAGACATCATTTATTTACGATTTAAGTTAAAACATGATACCTAAATAGTTACAGCATCATGTCGCGAAAAAATATGTCTAAATGTTTAATCATTTCGGAGGTACAACTAAAAATGCAATTGTTTTTAATTGTGGCACCGGCCGCCCCTACTCGAAAAGTTATTGCAATTTAAAAAAAATGTGATACTTAGTTTTGCAGGCCAGTATATTATATTATGATTTATCAAATGTTTATTTACGAAATAGATCAGAAATTGTGTAATTTAAAATCACCTTTTTTAATTAAGACAAGAAATGTTTCATTTATTTTAAATTTGACTTTAAGACGACTCTTTGTTCGACGCCGGGAGATTAGAAAAGGGATAGGTAGCTGTGTACAGGTAACGAAGCACGCACTTACACACTCATAAATTCATGGCAAATTTATGCACTAAAAACTTTGTTTGTGTTGTGCTTGTTGTGCTGCGTAAGGGCATCAAGCGAATAACCGCTCAGTTTTGATAGTTTATTATGTTACCCTTAAAAAGTAATTGAGTAATTTGAATTACAAACTAATGTAATTTAAATTACTTGGGACTTATGTAATTGAATTACAGTAATTTCAAATACATGTAATTACAATTAAAGTAATTCAATTAATTTTCATTGAATTAGTCATTAAATTACAAAAGTAATTAATTATGCCCAACACTGGTCATTACATATCGTAATAAAATATTTAATAAATATGTGAACTTTCATTATAATCATTTTGAGATTAATCGGTCATACAGATTCTGTTTTCAGACTTAAAATCAACATCTCTCTTCAGTTTGACTATATATCAATAGAATTAAATCGATATTTCACCAAACGGTAGGCGCCATCATCATCGGGAGGCAATATGGTTAAAACAAGAAACTGCTAATATAAATTTTGCCAAATTGTTGTGGAAATAACTAACTTCGTGTGTATCCACCTTAGTGCATAGTACATAACATCCCAATGGTCTACATTCTTACTTATATCATTGACAATCAGCGGCAAAAATGATGGAGCAAATAGGAAGCAAAAATCTATATATATGGATTCAGGGAAGTGATTTTCTACAAAGTTTTGGCTTTCGGCTACCTCGAAAACACATCTACAAAAAACAACTTTAAAGCTCAATCGATTTCGTCGCTGACTGTACAGCTATGCAATAATTATGAGTTTACCGACATCGAAAATTTAAAAATATTTAGTTAACACGTGGGTATAATTTTAAATATAAGTAATTTAAGTAATTGACGCTTTCGCCAAAGAAGGTCGAATAGGTGAACTCATAATAAATAGCTGATGTCTGCCGTCTACTACAGTCGCGTACACAGTGTCCACAGACCTGGAACGGGTTTACCTCTTCGAATATGTGCGGCGTGTACTTGGGCGGGGGCGGAGGGGTCTGCGGGGAGGTGGTGGGGGGGTCGCGGGCCCCCGGGGGAAGCACGTTCACCAGCCGGCCAGTGTTGTAGTTGCACTCGAGCGTGTACGAGCGGACTAGGCCTGTAGCTTTGAGGACAGCGACGCGGCCGGAGCCCTCGCGGGACATGCCGTCGCGACGATCCCTGGGAGCAGACAACCGGTGTTAAGACATATAAGTTCACCAATTGCAGTAAAGGAGCTCAATAAGGCATGACAAAGAGAGAATCAGTTCGAAAATAGCTGCATATTTAAGAAAATGTTTCTCTCAGTACAAAGCGATATAATTCCACCAATTGGTAGTAAAGCATCTGAACAAGGCATGTGGTACATATCATCGAAATAGAAAATTCAGTTCGTAAATCGTTCTAGATAAAATATGAAGCTGTATTTCTCTCAGTACAAAGCAACACAGTTATATCCAGCTTTGCTTTACTTTAGGAGCAATTGTCTTAAAAATGATTGCGAGTCAGTAGGAGACTGGTGATTCATCTAGATTGAACGAGACGAATCTTGGTGACATTATGGAACCCTAGCGGTAGATGTTTAAGAACACTAAACCAAATAGAAATGACAAATTAATTTATCTTCAATTATGCTCAGCATGTAATGTTTAAAAGTGTAGTATATTAAAATTTAAAGAATCATTAAAAAAAATGCTTTATTTTTAGATTCGAATGAGCCTTTGAGGTTTATACATCTTTATTATAGAAACAGTTACTCTTAATAAGTTGCATTAAGCAATCATGCTTCCAAGGGTCCTAAGGGTATTTATAACAAAGATATCTATTATTAGATAATTTCACAGAGCATTTCGATTAAGTCTCATAGAGGGTCGGGTTTGACCATTCTGTTGGGTATTAAGATATTCCCCGTGGTATTAACTTACTTCAAATACATGTTTCGTTCAGTGAAATTGCAAGAGGAGAAGTGGAAGTGCAGGTTATTCAGCGACATGATGCGAGGTAGCAGCATGCACTCAACGGAACTCTCCAGATCTTCGAAATGGTTGCCATACATGAATATACCTGAGAAAACGGATTACAATAGACAAATCAATGATATATCGTTATACAAATTGTCAATTTTTTTTTTAATCGGTTCGCTCTTGAACCCATTCAAGCCCGGAGGCCAAGACAGGAAAGAGCTAACCCAGAAGGTTACCCTGGCTTTAAAAACGATCGGGTTATAAGTACTCGGAAATACAGACGCAGGGCCCCTCCCTGCTGTGCGCATTGTAAAAGATGTTGAGTAGCGGACAATAAGCAATTGCAACTAACACAGGATGGAAGCCCGCAGTGCGTCTGGATGCCCGATGGAAGGACGGAATTGGCGGTATGAGCTCATGCAGCTCCTGAGCACACTCTCCAGTAGTTTGTTAAAGACCGACAGAAATATTTTGTTACTTCTATGATAAACGGTAAAATATTTCTGCATAGACAATACTTACCCTTTTTGGAGGCGTGTCCGTGCAAGTCTATGTATAAGTAGAGCCCTGAATCGGCTTCTTTGGAGGGGGTACGCGCGGGTGTGGCGAGTGCGGGGGGTGCAATAGGCGGTTTCTTCTTCAATCTTGGTACAGGGGACTTGGATTTCTCTTCCTTCGGGGGCGGCGTGTCCTGGTAAAGTACATAAAATATTTAGTTTGTGTTATTGTAATGTTAAATAATAATGTTCACTTGAGTTTAGTTATGTTTAACAAATATTTCTTATATTAAACTTGTGAGATTACGTTAATCAAAATTACGATAAACCGCAGCGACAATTTGCGTTACGGTGACAACAAAAATGCTGGCATGCGGTCGCAGAATCGCTAATTTTCAATAAGAACTGTTTATTAAGTATTTTTAATTATTAAATTGAATTTTGGAATAGATATATTGATCTCGCAACAACTACAAATATTGATTTTCATTAATATAGAAAATATACCAGGAACAGTAATCGAGTTTGTATAAAACACTTTTTTACGGATTGCGCATATTTTATTTTATATTTAATCCTGACCTTTCGACTCCTTTACAGGAGCCGTGACCACAGGATGACTAAGATAACGGTCGTCATATATTTTCATAAGGTAGTACCTTCACAATATTTTAATTGGGCATTAATATAAAGTAATTAATTAAAATAAATTATGCGCAAAATCCGTGAAAAAAGTGTTTTATTCAAATGTATAATGTGCGCGGAAGTGTAAGAGCTACATATGTAACCGATATGTTTTTATTTTATTTTGTTTGGCAAACTAAGTAATAAATGTTCGCAAGTTCTAAAACGAAAAGACTAACGGTATCCACGTTGTATGGAATAAGTTTTCATTAGAAACATGCATTACCGGTGGAGGCGAGGGCGGATCTGGTGGTCGGTGAGGTTCGCCGCTGTCGCCCGCGGACACAGCAACGCTCGTGGTTGACACCGCTGACCAAACCTGTTGTAATCCATCATCACACACTGTAGCGGATCCAGAAGTGAAGGTTAAGGGGCTCGAGTCCCCAAAAAACAACTGAGTCCACCCTTGAACACATCAACTTACAAAACGAAAACCACGTTTAAAAAAAAGCTTGTGCGTCTCGGGACGCACGACAGAATTGATAACTTAAACTAATTTAAGTTGAACTATTAAATATTGAAATTGTTTAACTTGAGAAAAGCTTAGGTTATTACTCAAAGGATATCATCCACTGTCCATACATTTTTGGTCCAAATTTGAAAGTGCCGGCCAAAGAAAATTAATGCTATATTTTGTTAGAATATGTCCATCTGAACAATTGTTATAATTGGGCCAACAGTGTAGGATTAAAATCTTTGGTGTTATTAGAGGTTGAAAATATAACTTTTCATACATTATCGTTGAAAAATACTTGTCAAAACAAACATTTTTATTAGTACAATGTGGTCATTTAAAGTGCTGTTATTGTTATAAAAAAAAGTATTTAGCGTAATACAAAAAAAAATAACCGAGTTTATCACAGTTCATCTTAACAACACATATAATCAAACATTAACTGATTTGATATAAATAAAACTTACAAGCTCTTCATTGTGGTCCGTAATGATGTACTTCTTGAAGCAGTTTGTGCAAAAATAAACAGTATTTTTTGCCTCTTGTTCAGCCTGCTGTTTCTATAACAACACGACAAAGATTAATAGAAAATAATGTTTTTTATATATCTTATGCATTTTTCAATGCGATCTTATAATATAAATTATTATAATAGAAAAATACTAGAAAAAAAATGAGAAAAAATATCTACAGCGTTAAATCAGAAAGGTACTAGAAATTTTCGACGAGTGTTTACAAGGTTCGGTAGCTCAATTGGGAATGCATTTGACCGGATTTCCAAAGGTTACGGGTTCGATTCCCGCCTGAGAATTCACTTGTGACCCGAGTCGATATTTTCTAGTATTTTTCTATTATAATAAGAAAAGAATGTGCTAATATTTTTTAGGGTTAGGTAATTATGTCTTTCAAATTCCTAGGAGTTATGATCATATCCTGTTATACATACTACTGGTGGCTGGCATTAGCTTGCTTAAAAGCCTTTTTGAGACTTGTAAAAGTTGTTTATTTTAAATTTAAACGTGTACAATTAGTGCTTAGCTCACTGTCGCGGCGCTAAAGACTGTAATGCGCTTAAGACAAGTAATTATAAGAAAAATCTTTTTCTTGTCTTACTTAGCAAACAATTTTCAATGGTAATATTACCTTATATCTGATAATAAATCAATCACACTTTATCGCACTAAGTTATGTGAAGTTTGTTTACTAAATAAGATGTGTAACAAAAAACAGTCTGTAACTACTCATTAATATAGTTAAATTTATTGCACATACTATGCGTTCCTGTTCATCTAACTGCAGTTTCTGATGCTCCCTGTACTCGTCAATGTTGTGGTGGATCTCTGGTTTCAGCTATTTTGTAAAAACATAATTTAAATCACACAATTATATTTTTAGATGACTTCACTCACACATATATAAGTATGAACATGTTCACAACTAGTAGTTTTCTTTAATTATAATTACATTTCATCTATGTTTGAAATGTTTCGTTAATAAACGAGTAGTATTAGCGCAGCCTTCCACAAAAAACTGCACCACAGAAATACAGGAAGAGATTCTTTGAGTTAGTGCATTATCTTTATAAGTTTGACCATTCGTTAACCAGCACGGGTAACAGCGAGGAATGTAGGAATTACATACCTTAGCGTCCGCAGCTTAGGCAGGGCATACTCAGAAACTAAAACTTTTGGAACATTCCAGTTCGTCATGGTCCGGTGGGTCCGCACTACAATTCTGCCTAACGGCGGTACGATGGACTTTTTTATGGGGAATACCCGGGTATGGTATACGGTAGGACCAACATACCAACAAGGCGTTGTAGACGAGCACTGAGGTGGTTGTATCAAGCATAGTGTAGTTAAGTCCGACTATAGGTACTTCTGGAAAGGTATTCCTAGGAACCTTCGTCCGTGACTCTTAATAAGATGTGGGCTTACCAAGGAGGCATTGTAGCCGGGAACCATAGAGGCGATGCCTGGCGTGGTCTCCTCTAAGCGGCTCACAGCCCGCCGGCACTCCTGGCACCATCCCATTCGAACGTTAGACACTCGCGAGTCCTTACCACCCATTGAACTGTCACTACGACCATATAATAAAAATCAATAACTATATTACACATCTTACACTTTAGATTTTAGACTTTATTGCTGATAAATGAGTTAGAGATAAAAATATTGGATTATAATTTTTCATGAAAAATTTAAGATCACAAATTAGAAAAAACTAAATCTTAAAAGAGAAGAAAATTAAATACTAAAAAAATATATTTTTATTATATTTTTTTATTATATTTTTTTGAGAATGTAGATTAATATTTGATGATAATAACAAAAGTTACAAGCTATGGAAGTTGTGCTCCTATCTAGGTCTTTAGTGTATGTTGTATTTCAAAAGTCAACCTTATTGAAAGGCAATTAAAGTTTACAATAATATCATTTTTTTTCATCTTTAGTTTATTTATATATTTAGAGGTCTTATTATTGTACTATCTTTTTATCTAGGTATAAAGAGATCGTACACTAATGGTCCAATATTAAAATACATACCCAACTATTGAAGAATTGGACTCCATTAGAAGACTGATGCTGTTCTTGAGCGTATCTCTAAGCGGTCGCAGCGGATTGGAACCTTGGAAGTTAAGCTCCTCGCTGGTGCTCACGTGGACGTTAGAGCCAAGACATGAGCGCAACATATCGTCGTTCAACAACGACGGTTCCCCTAAGTTCGTGTTCGACGCCTTTGATGACGTATCGGAGGTCTGCGACGGCACCTCTTGAAGTTTCATGTCGCATACCTGATTGCGATGACAAAATTTTAAATCCATTCTCTGAACAGATGACTGGTTGAACATAGAACTGGCAGTCAGAGGCCTGATACTCAATAGCATTCACAACCAGCACCTGAGGCCTGAATGTAAGTTTTCAAATATGCAAACGTTTCTATAGCGTTATTGTTGAGATTTCAAATTCCTACCTTATTTACTTAGAGTTTAGGTCTATCATAGAAATATTGACTTAAACGCGATAGTATCTTTTGTACATTTGAGAAACTACACTCAGTCTTCAGGTTGTGAATGCTATTGAGTATTGTCGTTTTAAAAAATTTTATACGTTTATGTCAGAATTGAGTTTGATAATTAGAATGACTTGTATATACCTACGTAAAAAGATCAAAAGGAAGTATTAAGTAGACGAAAGGTATGGAAAGATACTTTGGATTCCACACAGAGTATTTTTGATTTAGCTAAATTTCAAGTTGTTTTCGGTACTTGCATAACTTGTAGTGTCGAATAAAAAATGTGATAATAGATTAACCGTAGGCACCGTAACCGATTATTCATAAACCAATGTAATTTCATGATATTCATAATCTTAATAGCTTTAGCTGCTGGTAATTATACATAATTTTTTTCTAATACAAACATTATTATTACATGAAATTTACAAAATGTAACAAAAGCTATTTACGAGACGCCGGGGAAACAGTAATTTATCAGATTAATTAAACACTTGCTGCAGTCGGTCGTTGATTAGAGCCTTAGATAAGGTTTCATTTCATGCTAGATTCAGTAATAAACTGATAAGCTTTTGGGAATTACGCCGAGTACTCGTTTATAAAATTAATTTTAGTGGTATTACAAAAAAGGTGAAATATTTATCCAATTACAATAGAAAAGATATTGTAATTGGATTTCGGTGTAATCTGGCATTAGATAACGCTACTACAACAATCGTGAATGTTAAATATTTTTCGTTATGGCAGATTTCTCGGATGGGGCGACCATATTATTAGCATGAACACTGAGTGTGCTTGGTTTATAAGCAGGTTTTTAACACTGAAACTTTTGAGATATAACTTCCGTCGGTAAACAATCCGAGATAAAGAAACCCTATTTATTAACACTTAATTAGGTATCAATTAAATCGCCCACCATCAAGTTTAAAAGAACCTTTAAGTCATACAGGTAACTTTCGACAACCCCCCTATACTTTGTCCAATGTAGGATCACTTCCTTATTGGTGCGTACTAAGGTTGCGTTTGTTTCCTTATGTTTGGCTTCACATTGCAATAGCAACTTTATACCCTTTATATAGGTGTCAACTGTCTAAAGTATCATCCTACATTGGACAAAGTATAGTAGTCTGACTTGCACGTCGATTTCAGTGTTGCCATAACTGAGGCCTTTAGTCAGATTCCTGGCCAGGTCAATGGTCAACAATTTTTTTACTAGGGTGTGGTACCGCTATAGTTTGTGCATAAGAGCAATGTATGAAATGTAGTTTATTATTTATTAATATATAACTATTTGCTTGGTGCCCTATTTTACTTAAATTCATCATATAGGCAAAGTTGTCTTTATAGTAATGATTTCACAGTACACATTCCTCGAGCAAGATAATTGATTGGTAGTTTCTTTTTCAGCGGTCGAGCTAAAGACAAAAGTGATTTATACCTGCTCTGCAAGGTTAGCAGCTTCCCCACCAAGACTCTTGGCGCTCTCTTTCTTGTTGTCGGTGGAAGATGGCTGTTTTATGGTCGTGGAAGACTTATTGCCAGACACCGATTTGCCAGACTTCTCGCGTTTATACTCGCTCTTGAAAGCATTTGTGCTCGATGATTTCTTTTTTTTCGAATCCAGTAACTGAGTGACACAACAGGATAATAATATAAATATGGATATATAAATAAAGTTTATTTTTTAAACAAAATTTCCAGATAGGTCTCAATTACTCAAGTATTTAACCAATTGCTATTATTTCCTATCATTTAGCATAAATATTTAGACAACCTAATAGTACTTACTAAAATATACCAATATTTTACTGTGTTGAATTCAGTCTTAAATGCAAAATAAAATTGCACAAGAGTTTTGCCTATTTTCGCCAGCGCGATTTGTAGTTTATAATGACACTCATATGACGTACAGAGGCCCTACCATTACGTCTTATAGCGATTCAAGTTTAGCTGTTAAAAAGAGAGGCCACTATAGAACGCGTATAGCGGTGTCTCACTCTGACAATCGAACTTGAATCGCGCTAAAAGATGATGGTAGGCCTGGGTGGGTGTTATTTTGGTAACATGAACAAAACTCCTTGAATCAATGTTTAAAATTGTTGTCTTGTATATAGAAGGTACACACTCAAGCTGGGATTGGTTTCCGTACACCCAAAACGTGTACTAGAATAACCCCTCCTTTTCTTAGTCTAGGAATAGAATCAACTGCACAAAAAATCCTGTGTTGAATCACCTACCTGCTTCAAATAACAATAAATATAGCAAAGCGTACTAAAAAAGATATTAAATAAAATTATTATGAATAACTAAAGCCACCCTTATATTCTAAATATTAAAATGAATAGCATTTTTGTGTTTTTAGCATTTAACTCCTTGATTTTTATATCTAAAGAAATAATAACAGAGGTCAGTTGTCTCGCCCGACACCTGAGACGGGTTGGGTTTTTGCTTTTAATAATTTCATTAAACTAATACTTTTTTATCAAATATAGTCATCAGTAGTGTTGCCCAAATTCAGTCTTGGTCTTGCAGTCTTGGTCTTGTTCTTGCGTTTTTGCAAGACCAAGACCAAGAACAAGACCGCGTATTTTTAGCAAGACCAAGACCAAGACTGACCGTGCAAGACTTGAGCAAGAACAAGACTAAGCCTGCAAGACTCTTGCGTCTTGCAGCTAGGACTTAGCGCTATTTCACGGAGTAGTTAGGTGTAACAGTTCGGTGTATAGGTACGCTTAGGAATTCTATGAGACGCAAAAAACTGTATCAAAGAATATGAAAAACTGGATCTATGCGCATTACGACTAATACCATAAACATACCTACATAGCGAATAAAAAAATATCCATTAAAATCAAACTGAGTGCATGCATAGTTATGTTTTAACCATCGGCACTTTGATAATGCGGCATCAAAGGTTTTGTACTTACTTCTCAAAGAAATTTGCTGCTTTTCGGAAGCACATGGTTATAATACACGCGCCGGCGGCTTCTTTTGAAATCATATACAACAATCGTTGCCGCCGCGCCGAAATCACAACATTTGACACTATTTGATTGCCGCCACAGGGCGTAGGCGTAGGTATACTCATGCAAAATAATTTCGAATTTTAAGAGTACCTACAGGTGTTCCAAAGAATAAATAAGTTTCAGAGTGCTTATAATGAAAATGAATACATTATACTGATCACGCAAGTAGTATTATGATTAGAATAAAATGGTAAGGATAGGTAGTAGATGTCATAATAATTTATTCTAGTAAGTATATATTATAATATTGATTATATGGTTTTAAACTAATTACTTAGGTACTATTATTGTACATTTAGTCATTATATTTCTTAAGTTTTTACAAGAAAAAATAGCAAAAAAGTGTTCAAATATCACCCGTTTGATAAATATTGTAGCCACTTTTAAATATACTTGAAACGTGTAAAAAAATTCTACATAATTAATAAAATAATATAAAAAGCGTAGGTACTTACCTACTAATAAAATAAAAAGCCTGCGATTTATTATTAGTAAATAATCACGGCAGCCGAGAGTGTGTCTCCACTTTTGAATACATAAATCATAACCAGATCACTAGAGCCACTTCAAAAAAGAAATTTGTAATTCCTAGGGTTCAAAATTATTTTGGTGACAGAACTTTACAGAAGCGTATACCATATCTTCTTAATTCGTTGCCCGAAACTATTAGATGTGAAACGGATAAAAATAAATTTAAAAAAATATTAAAAGATTATCTGATGACTACTATTTAACACAACAATTGTATGTTTTTATTTATTTTTTTGCATTCACAATGCAATATTTCTATAAGATATAAAATACGTGTGTAAAAAACAACCACGCCTCCGAGCCCATCTGAGGGCTCGGAGGCGTGGTTGTTTTTTACACACGTATTTTATATCTTACAACAATTGTATCTTATTATTATCACCGCTAAATTTTCCTTCAGTTTGTTGTAATTCAGTCTAAATCCAATTATTGTGCACTTAACTTTACCTGATACAGTTATAGTTGTATTATATACCTACATAATTATAATTATAAGCTAAGAGACTAAAGATCCCTCAGTCAAACCGACAAGTCGGTTTTGTGGGACTAAATTGTATCTTTGTATTTTTTTTTCTTGTATATGAAATAAATAAATAAAAAAAAATAAATAAAAAAAAAAAAAAAGTATTTACAAGCAGTGCCCGCGACTTCGCCCACGAAGAATAGTAACTTTGGAGGTATAGTGACGTTCAGGATTTATTTATTTATTTTAAAACTTCTGTCATCAAACATACAAACAAACTCTTCAGCTTTATAATATTAGTATAGATTAGTATAGATGTACGCCAAAACATTCACTTATATGTAAAGAATAGTGATTGGCACTAATTCTTTACATATATTTTATTCACGCGTCGCGTCTGTACAAGTAGGTAATAATCTGTGTTTGTACGCCGCACGCGGCATCGTTTGATTTGCGGCGGCATCCTTTTAATAGAGCCGGCACGTGGCGAGGCGGCGCGGTAGAAAGCAAGGAAACGTACTATAAACAAAGGAATTATTTTAATTCCAGTCATTTCCAATTGAGCTGTGCTTCGAGTCTAACTTAATAATTGTTTTTACTAATTCTTGTTGTTTTCTAAAAACGTATCACGTGTACAATTTAATATGAGTGACGAAGATTCAAATTATTCTAGTCCGAGTAACGAGAGTTTGAGTCACAGATCTAAAAGACCCAAAAGCAAATTTGAGGAGTTTTTCGAAATAATTCATGCATCCCAAACTGCCTTGTGTAAATTGTGCCAACATAAAAAGACTGAAATAAAAATGAAAAACAGAAACACTTCAGGCTTAAGGAAACATCTAATATCTTTCCACAAAAAGGAATCACAAATATTTCTTCCTGTTAAACCAAAATTAAGTGGAGATATCACAAGCTTTTTAGTAACCGCTGGAAGAAGTGGACAGGTAAGAATATATTTTTTTTATATGAAAACTCCAGGAACTCAAAAAAGTCTTTTTTGAACAAATGACTTTAAACTGACTTCGGAATATTTTATAGATATTGATAAAATAGTAATACATAGGTACATATTTCGCGTCATTTTTAACAATGGTCGAAATTGTCGCTACGGGAATTTTAACTCCGCGTAGCTGTTCATGCGATACTTTCAAAAACGCCATTAACTTACGTAAGTATTTTTGAGTTAGTGGTGTTTTCATCTAGGGGTGCGACATATTAAGTATGTAATTATCGTCTTAAATATTTTTATAAACACCTATATTTTCATTTGTTTTCATAATCGGCCAGTAACAACTAAGTACTTTATTTTGGTAAATTACAGTACAGTGCAACCTTAATATAACAAATGTCAATTTAACGATTTTCTCGATTTAACAACAACAAACCTCCTCCTCCTAAACGCTCAAACCTAGTATGTTTTAAATAATAACACAAGATTTATTGTTTTATTTCAGTCGGAAAACAGCAGTGACAACATCACGACAGCTACAGTTGATTGGGTAGTGAAAAAATATCTTCCCTTCTCATTTTTCGATGACGAAGCTACACAAGTATATTTTCGACGTATTTGCCCTAATATGGAGTTTCCTAAAAGGTCTACACTTAGAAGGAAAGTCAAAGAGCGATTTGAAGAGCTCCAATTTAATCTCAAGGAACGACTTCAACAATTATCATCTAAAATGTCATTTACCATTGATGGGTGGACGTCAATTGCTGGTAGGAGTTACTACGGGGTTACTATGCATTATATAGACAACGAATGGAAGTATCGATCTGTAGTTCTTGATTTTATACCATCACGCGGTCGACATACTGGGGAAGATATTGCAACGATTTTCCATGAATGTTTATTGGAATATGGCATAATTGATAAAATACAAGGTATCACGGTCGACAACGCAACTGCAAATACCAAATTTATGTATGAACTGGGCAAACAGTTGCCACACTTTGATTCAGACAATCAACATTTCCGGTGCTTTGCTCACATTTTAAACCTTGGTGTACAAGATTTATTAGAGACCTTAGCATTACACTGTGAGTCTGACACTAACGCGCAAGATCAGCAGTATGAAGACTATGCAGACGAAACTGAGGAAGATGAAGAATATGCACCAAATATTGCTGACTCGCGTACATCTGTAACAAAGTTACGCAGTATTTCCAGTAAAATAAAAAGAAGTGAGATAGTGAAGAAGAAGTTTCAGTCTGCTTGTGAAGCAGCTGGCGTGCCATCAAATCTAAATGCCATTCTTGACTGTCCAACAAGATGGAATTCCACACATGATATGATTGGATTTGGTTTAAAAGTGAGAGCGGGCATTAACATATTGTGCAGTTCTGTCACCGAATTGAATGATTTTCAAATCACAGCTAGTGAATGGCAGGTACTCGAAAAATTACATAAATTTCTAATAAACTTTAAACTTTTAAGTACAAAACTTGGTGGAGACAAATATGTTACATTACCGCTAGTCATTGTATCATTCAATCTCTTGCTAGATAAAATTGAATCCATGGTAAAACAGTTAGATGAGAAACCTAATCGATCTGAAGTGGATGAAAGGCTCATTCTAGCTTTCCAAGCAGCTCGAGACAAAATGCTTAAACATTATAAGAAGAGCAACTGGATTTATTGTACTTCTTTAATTTTAGACCCAAGGCATAAGGCTCAGACTTTTGACCTGACAATGTGGGGGAAGCAACTTAAAACAGAAAGTCTGCGCAAGTTCAATGAACTTTATGAAGAATATAAAAGTCTACACTCACTGAACAAATCTCTGGAATTGCCAAGAAAAGAAAATAAAGTATGTGATGAAGATGAAGACATTATAGACTTTGATAAACTCTATGAATGTCCCTCGACGTCATCTGGATCTTGTCTTCAAGGCTTAGTGATAGACGAGTTGGAGGAGTACCTGAGAAAACCAAGAACTGCCAGCTCGGAAGACATTTTAGATTGGTGGAGGACGCATGAGACAGAGTATCCGACTTTATCGAAGATGGCCCGTGATTTTCTCTCAATACCTGCAACTTCAGTACCTGCTGAGAGATTATTTTCTAAAGCATCATTAGTAATTAGAAAACATAGAAATAGGTTAAGTGATGAGTCAGCCAGATGGTTACTTTGTATTAATTCTTGGTCAAAAGAATTGATATAAAGTAACATAACCTAATGATAAAGCTGTTGTGTACTGTTATGTTTGATTTGTGTTGTATTTTATTTTTGATTGAAATAAATGATAAATCATAAAACTCTTTTATTAAATTTCATGCAAGTTGAGGGTTCAATCTCTTTCTAGACAGACATTGTTATTTAAAATACAGTCAAGTTATTGTAATTAATTTGTTTTTTTACATGTTTTAGCAAATGTAAGCTTATAAATCATAAATGTTTATTAAGAAACAGTTACTTCCATGGAAAACGACATATAGGTCAGTTGATTTTTCGACTTTCTTATCAAATCTTCAGTTATTTATTAATCTGATTGATCTTTACTATGGCTATGTTAATTCAAGCTCACAATGTTCCAATTCTAATACGTTTTTCTAAGATTTAAAGTAAACTTTAATAAATAGCAATAGACTAATAGGTAATTGCAAGACTTGCAAGACTCTTGCTGCAAGACCAAGACCAAGACCAAGACTGCAAGCGCAAGACCAAGACCAAGACCAAGACCAGGTGTATTGGCGCAAGACCAAGACCAAGACTGGCTAAGTCTCGTCTTGTTCTTGCATTTGGGCAACACTAGTCATCAGTCGGTAACTCAGTTTTTATGTTTAAAATAAACTTATTATAAATAAGCTTTAGATGACTTTTAAGATAAAATAAGCATAAATTCATTTACATTCTGTCATTACTTGAATATTTTTGTTTTTATTGCTACTTCATATTTTTATTTTAGCCTAATGAAATGTAATGAAATTCTGTAAATGGCTTAAAAGTATAACTATCATAAATAAGATTAATTAGTAAAAAATGCTGTTGAGTTTCTGAATAAAAAAGGTGAAACAATAGATTTAATGAGTGCCACACAATTCCTTTTTTCACAATATAAATAAACATGCTACATGTTGAGTTGTTATTGAACATAATAAGTAATGAATTAAATAATTGTATTTATATAAACAGTGTTTCACTTTCGTAATTAAGTATACCTATGTCATTTCAAGTCAAGCTCTCGGCGAATGGCGGAAATAGGCAAAACGTGCTAGTAGGCAAAATCAAGTTGTCGCACTATATGGACGATGTGTATCGACCTTACATTGCGAGATATTTTCATCCGAAATAAAGGTCTATGCCACAGCAATACGGACATTAATTGTCTGATAATGATGAATCAGTTGCATGGTTAGCTTCAAGGACCTTTATAAAGATTAGAACCAAGCCCTGTACGGCCATATAGCCATATGGCCATATAGCTCGTCCATTACGACAGCGGTGCTTTTGTCATATGGCAGTTTCTCATTGATAGATAATTAAAATTTACCCACCTCTTCGCTTTCACTGATGTTCTGTATACTGCGCGAAATGAAGCTTTTGCTGTCATCGAAAGTGTCTTCCTTTTCGCAACCAAAATGGTAATATCTAAAAGAAAAAATATAAAATCATTATTATAATACAAAAATACTAGAAAAAAATCGACTCTGGTCACAAGGGAATTCTCAGGCGGCCAGTGAATTTCCGCCTATTATCATCTTATAAGATCGCATTGAAAAATGCATAAAATATATAAGAAATATAAATATAAAATCATTGTTTTTGTTAGGGTTCCGTACCCAAAGGGTAAAACGGAACCCTATTACTAAGACTCCACTGATCGTCCGTCCGTCTGTCACCAGGCTGTATATATCATGAACCGTGATAGTTAAACAGATGAAAGATGTTCACAGATGATGTATTTATGTTACCGCTATAACAAAAAATGCTAAAAAACAGAATAAAGTAAATATTTAAAAGGACTCCCACACAACAAACGTGATTTTATGTGAATAAATCAAACTTCTAAGTCAACGTAATAAAGAGATACACCTATTCATGCCGCAAAAAACGTATATTTCGAAACTTTCATGGGAATCAAAATTTATAGGGTATTTCCCATTAACACCGACCTAGAATCATGAAATTTGGCATAAGGCGATACCATGTAGCACAAGTATCTAAAGGAAAAATGTGGTTGCATCACAAAAAAATATTTTTTTGCGATAATAAAGTAATTTTCAGTTGGTAAATTAACCACGACCTATGTCGATGTATGGGGATAACAATTTTCCAACGGCAAAGTTAAGTTTGTCCCTCAATTTATAATTTACTTAAATAAAAGTAAGGTTTTTGAGTAAGACTTAATGACAACCATGCTATATATAGGAGGTAAACGGTATTTTCGAATACGATCATAGCGAACACATATTTTATGAGTAATGAATATACTGTTACGTGCTGTGGGTGTAATAAAAATAAAAATAAATAAATTTAATCCGAGATTTATTTATCTAAATAACTAACACATTGTAAAATATTTTCCAAACACAGCTCACAAACAACTCCGCTAATTAACTCAGTCGTTTAATAAACTTGCCGTAGCTGTGAAAATAAGTCTTAAACTATCGCAGAATATCCAATCGCGTGTGTAAATGACGGTTACAGTAGACCAATAACCTGATGTCCGCCACAGAACCACCGGGATTTGGAGCGGTTAAAATTTTTATTGGGCCTCAAGCAGAGAGTAGCGAGCCACCATAGTGATTAATTTAACGAAAAGCTGTGAAGAGACCATAAGGTAGAAGTTGATATCATGTAAAACAAAAATGCGATAAGCATTCTCAGAGTATAGCAAAGACTTGCTTTTTTAAAGTAAATTTATTTAATTATATTTATATAAAGATGGTCAGGCTGTTCCATAATAGTTCCGTTCAGTATGTAGAGAAAAAATTGGCAAAGATCTTGCGTGCTCGGGTGAACTTTTTCATCGTGATTATTTGTCACTTTCTATCTTTCTCCATGAAGATATAAGGTGTGCGCATGTAGAGACGTGACAATTTGGTGACTCTACATAAATTTCCATAGAGTTGCGAAATAGTCACGGTGACAAAATTCAACCGTCCGGGAAGGCTCTAAATAAATGTGAACTTGAACAATATAGTGTCTATTTTACGTCAAGCACTGACATTGCTAATGTCGTACATTCTTTATTTTAAAGCGTTTCCTTTGTTTACTTGCATTGCACGCAATACTAGGTTAGCGATTCTTTGAAAGCTATTACTCGTACTTTATAGCCTAACCAGCTATTAAACTGCAGTACTTATTACCAGTTTCATTCGTATTTATTCCGCCGTAATTATGAAAGCCTTTATTACCATTACTTTATTGTTTATATTTTTAAGTTATAAACAGCTTTCTATACCTAAGTTATGGAAGTTGATTTAAGTATTGTATGAGCAAAACGTAACTTTTCGTTCTTATTGGTTTCACCTTGGGATTTCCGAGTTCGCTGGTAGTGGTAAAATTACTGCAAGGTACTACCAACGACCTGGTTAAATAAACTTTCACTTCCTAACCGGACGATACTATCTACGCCATAGAAAAGGAGCGAAGAAACTTTGAAGCGCTGACGTTATATAATTTATTGGGCAGGAAAGGATGATAGAAATATCATTGTGACAATCAGGACCGTCTTTTACCTATCTATGACTTTGACAGAACCCTTTTTTATAACTAGAATAGACAAAGAAAGTAGATAAAAAGGCTTCAGATTTTTTTTATTGACGGCACGCTGAACTTCGTTAGCCTTATTTTGGACGAGAGTAGAGTAGCTTCGCGCCTGCAAAAGCTAATAAGCAAGTCGATAATAATATAGGCTAATTGAGGTTCGATTTACTCTAATTAAATGAGTTTTTCAGTAATAAATGTCGGTATTTTTTTAGTGATCTGGCAGGAACTAGGGGGTCAATCGCGGGGCCTTGGGAATTTGCCCAGAGTGCCCGTGGGAAAGAGGGGTCTGGTGACAGTGACGGTATGTGAATCGAGTACATTAATGACGTACCCATTTCAAGTGACATAATTATGTCTTCATACATTATATGAAGTCAATAATTCATATTAGAAAATTTAAATATATCCCCGATAATTCTATGTCAATACTTAATGTGAATTTTTTAACTCGTTAAGAAAGTTTACGATTACGGACGGAGTGGCGGCGAAGAGCTTCGTTAAGCCGCGTTTGGTGATGCGACTTTTTTTTGCTTTATTATAAAGCAACTAGAGTTGACTTCCGATTGATATCGAATAGGTATCTTCACCACAACTTATCTGTCTACGCTGACTCTAAGACGGGTCAACATAGAATTATTGTGGTTATTGAATAAAAAAATTACCACTAAGTAATTATTTTATAAAATGAATATACTACTCGACTATTCTTGGATGAAAGTACCTACTGGTGGCGGTTGACGGTATTGAAACATCTTTTGTGGAGTGTAATTCAGCAGTTTTTGAAAGATATTGGACAGTGTTAGATGTAACATACACATATCTATGCCTAAAGGTTTATTTACAATTTGTTTTTAAAACGCGATAAGTTTCTAAAACGCGCGTCGACACCGATTTATTTTTATTGCACCGAGCTATTTTTTGCATGTCTAACGCGTTTGTATCAATACGCGATTCAATCGCGATGCAGTTCTTCGAAGGTAATCGTAGGTTTGAATAAAGGAAGTAGGTTTATAATTTTTTATATATTTTATGCATTTTCAATGCGATCTTATAAGATAAATTGTTATAATAGAAAAATACTAGAAGAACATCCTCTCGTATTCGAAAGAAACATTTTTAGAAATGTTTAGTCAATCGATTAAGATGAAACAGCCATTTTAGTTTTATAATTTTTATATTTTTTATGCATTTTCAATGCAAAAATCGACTCGGGTCACAAGTGAATTCTCAGGCGGGAATTCACTTGTGAGCCGAGTCGATTTTTTCTAGTATTTTTCTATTATAATAATTTATCTTAGAGGAAGTAGGTTTGAACATCTAAATAAATTCATTGTCAAGCTGTGTTTGACGAGATACAGTGCGTGTCATCGGCGCTTTTTAAAAACGCAGTGTGCACAGACTCTTGTAGTTCAATGTGTTACGTACCTGATTAAAGCTCTCGATGCGTACACAGTAGGGTGGTATACCAGCGACGGGTTTAGATACACCCGATTCAAATTAACTCCCCTCGTATCCGTTCGATAGTGGCCTCTAGCGACTCCATCGGGGTTGAGGAACGGGATCATTTTGAACACATAGAACTTGCGAAGTTGGACTGCTATGGGATCGTTTCTATTTAACAGCAGGTTCAGAAATCCATTGAATACGAAGCTTGAAGGAGTTTCACCGGGATGTACGCGCGCTGATACAAAAATGACCTGGTGGAAATAAAAAAAAATTGTTTACAACATTTTACATTGTAAAAGTATAGATCTTACAGCTGTAAACAATTTAAATATAAGTTAAATAGTTGGGCAATTCCATATGTGACTGACACTACATTTGACACAATTTCCGTTTTGTTTTGTCTTATATTACGATTAGTACTATGTTTTTAGTTTCAATTTAAACCTGGCATTGTAGCAGTTTCAACAATGCTACTATAGAGAAAAAATGGCAACCAATAATATTTTGAAATATCATTTATTTAGTGAAATATAAACGTGACTGACACTACATGCAAAAGGAACTCGTTTTCGAGAGTGTTTTTAAACTTCAATAATCTTCCTTTGTACTGGCGTAATAACTTTAATTTGTGTTTTTATCGAAAGTGCATGAAACAAACTATTATACAATGGTGAAATAAACGCTTTAAGTTATTTAAACAATATTTGTTAGCAAAATAAATTGTGACTGACACTGAAGGCCAAATCGTGACTTTGTGTAGTGTAAAAGTCAGTATTTTTACATGAAACCTTAGAATTTAAATCACAGCACATAAAATAGGAACTCTAAAATTATTTGAAAGATACAAAAGTGTAATTAATATACTAGTTAAAATGCTATTTTTCAACATAAACACCACCTAAACGAAATCACTAAAATAATACTAAAATAATTTAAAATGAAACCTTTTCAGAAACAAGATTATTTAATTATGCGTGGAATTGCCCAGTTCATGTTATTAAATATTATTTATTTTAACAAACCTTTTTATTTTGAAATTTGAAAGGTCTTTCTTGGTTTTCAGGAAACAAGTTCTTTAATCTTTCCTCTCTTTCGTTGGTTATTCCATGGTGTGACGTTATCGTTAACAAATCCACTCGCCGACCTGTTTGTAGAACCTTCAGTATTATTGACATACACTAAACATATATCTTTGTTGCTTTCTTAAAGTTGTTTATTCCCTTTATATTATTGCAATGTTTAAGGATACTTAGTTGAAACAGATATTTGTTGACTTTGTTGTAATCAACGATGTAATGAAACCATTACACTACTATTGTTGTGATAACAGATTTTTTTGTGGATTTTGTATGGTGACGACGTATTATATTGTAAATGTCGTTACTTCTGTTAAAGCCGACGAGTTTCTTGTACTTTTCTTCATGTCAGTTAAAAGACGTCCTGAATGGGTAGGTAAAAAAGTTTGGACGATTCAAAACTACTTATTTTAAGTGCATTTGAATAAAATTTATTTTTCATTAATTGATTTCAATAACACAATTGTAATTTACTTAGTTTTCTTTTCGGAAGACTATTCCAAAAACAAATTACTTTGAATTTGATACAATGGCGGAAGTTTGGGATAGGATACTATTCCAAATAATGGATAGACATATATAGGATTATATAATACTATTAATACTGTGGTACAACAACTCATTTAGCTTCGCTGATCAGCTTCGCAGTATAAATATCCATGACTGGGTACAAATGCATGCAATGCAATACGATGCAATTCATCACACAATAAATCTGCCCCTTCCGGGATTCGACCTTTGCACCAAACGGTCGTAAAATAAATAAGTATAATATTGAAAACAAATATATCATACCCTCCAGAGAATATATAAGACATTCCCTGTAATAGTAAATATCATCTGGCGACTGTGGCGGCGGTAGTGGTAGCATTTTCATGTCAATCGAGTTCAGCGCAATTTGAAGTTCCGCAAACGAAAAGGGATACGTGAACGCAAAGAATGTTGTAGCTTTAAGATTTTCTGACGTGCGGTACTTAAAGCTCAATGTGAAGGTGTTGTCATCCGTCTGCAATAATAATGTAAAGAATGAATATACAATTTTCATGGGGAAAAAGTAAAAACAATTATACAATCTAAAATGGGTAATTACCCATTTTTAAATTAATTACAAGACTCAGATGAAAAGTTTTTTTAAGGAATGCTTATTATTATTAATGCTTGCGTTATGTGTGCATTTAAATTAGCAAGGTTAAAACTCAGTTCAAAGCTGACATCTCTTCCGATGGGCTACAGCTCTCTTAACATTTATAAACAAATAAATAAGTATTTCTTACATTCACACCAATTAGCCTAGCCCAAAGTAAGCACTGTAAGGTTTATAATTTTTATATATTTTATGCATTTTCAATGCGATCTTATAAGATTTCTATTATAATAATTTAACTGTAAGGTTTGTTTTAGATACTAGGGTAACAGATAGACATACACATCTGATACATAAATAAGTAATATTAATAGAAATAAATATAAATACCCCATGACTCAGGTACAAATGCTCGTATTCAACACACAAACATCTTTCCCTTCCGGGATTCGAACCCAGGACCGCCGGTATGAAAGCCAGGATTGCTGCCGTTACACCAAACGGTGGTAATATACTCATCGTCATTTATATGTACATTTAGTCATGTCATTGTACATTTTTGAGATTGAACTTTTATGAAGTTTGATCTATAGCAACAAAGTAACAATTCAAATATATGTAGCCAAAATTTTTATTACATTTGAAGTAAAAATTATGTTACCGAATGTACAGGACGATCTCTAATCCTTTCCCATTGGGGCTTCCCTGGCAGGGTCCGCGTGACAGGTGCCATCCCCTGGTTATACATCTTACCCTGTTTGTTCAGATTTATTAGATTCAGCCGTACCTGTTTTAAAATATAAAACAAATTTAGTTCATACACTTCTGCAACTATCGTACATTTAAATAGAGTTAAAACGCATCGTAAATACTGTTAAAGTGGTTTCATTTAAAATGTAACACAATGTAGAAAGGAAAACATAGTTTAATAAAATTACTTTTCATCAGTAATGCTAATTAGAGTACGGGTTTTATTTATATAATGTACCCTACAAGTTTTACAGTTTTTTCAGGTCAAGATCTTATTACTATAAACCAAAGCCTAGGCATAAGACTGTAACTGACATATTTTTTTAGTCTTTTTATATCACAGCACCTATTTCAAGAGTGCTAGTAATAAAGCTTTATCCTTTGTTCATTTCGTTGTTCATGCCCTGTGACATTCATGCCAAAAGGAATTTGCCATTAGATAATAGATACAGATTTGATAAACTTTTATTGTGTATTTCTTACTACATCTCTATGATGCTGGCTCGCCAATTTTAAGAGGCTGTTCCTGTAACTTTTCACATCACTTATGTTTATTACAAAATAATAATATAAAAGCTATCTTTCCTGTATTATATGTTATGCCTTTCAAGTTAATAGCATTGTTTACCGACTCAGCAACAAGTCCCTGAAAACAGGGAGCTTTTTGTACCTTTCCCCTTGGAATTCAGCATATTTACTGCAATCTCATTCAAAAACATTCATATACTCTATTGGAACTACCATTTTTTTTTCTTGAAAAAGTAAACAAAGTGCTCTATGTTTTAATGTCTTTTTCATTTAATCTTATGATGCAATTAATAAGATAATTAATTAATGTCACCGCACAACCCTTGTGGTCTTGTCTGAAAATCAGTGATTTGTTCGGGGGCTCCTGAGCAAATGTACAGCTGAGCTGTGACCTTTTTGCGCTGCTGCAGCACACATAAATATGTTTTATTGTTAAAGCTTGTAAGAATTATAAATTCTGATATTTTCCTTCTATGTATGTGGCTATAGTATCAAATAAATGAATTATCTATCTATGTAATCTGGTAATCTTCATCTTCTTTACATAATAATTAAATAGGTTAGTAATCTTATTGTATGTCCAATTTTGATTAAAATCCTTATGATACATACTTATGATGATTAATTGTGGAAATATGGGTCATTTAAACAAAAGATACACTTAGTTTTCAAAAGAAAATCTGTTACAGGATGTAAACAATGATGTTTTCCTTTATGTGTACCAGGGCTATTATATATTAAATCGATGGCAATCATGATTATGTATAAAATTGAAAGTAAATATTATATGATAGATTATTAATAATGGAAATATTTGGTTAATATACAATAAGAGAAGTTTTTATTTAGTTGTTGCATATCATTTTTAAGTTGTATGGAAAAATCATATAAATCATATTTCCAGTACTGTGTTAGTTTAAATTTTAAATAGAAACATTTTGGTCACATTCTTACCAATGCATTAGGCTCACTAGCCTGCACCCCAAAATAGAACCAGGTTCGATTTCCATTCTCAAATTCTGTTCCAGCACAATCCGGGCGCGTCCATAGGTTGAACTCATAGTCAGGGGTCTCAGTGGCATTTGATTTGGGGTTTACACATGAAGCTACAATTAAGACTTTCTTTAAGTGAGATAAATAATCTTATTAATCGATTCGTTGCTACATACAATACTATGAGCTTGATTTATGTGACAAATGAAGAAAGTTTAATTCTGGGATTTTCCCTAAAACCGTTATACTTGATTTGAAGGAGTTATCATCGATTTAAAAATGACATGGTTTCAGCGGCTAACTCCACACACAAAAAAAAGTGATGGCACGACAACACATCAGCAACAAATCGGTTAATTAATGTTGAGCTTAAAATTATTGGTTATTATGTATCAAATAGAAGTGGCACTCTTGGATAATACTTAATAAGAACGATTTCAAATAGTATTCTAATAAGAATGTTTCACAATGTGTGGGGATTTTTCTTATTTTCATTTGCATTTATATTTGACTGCAACAGAGATTATTTCGATCAGATTCTGGTGCTCTAATAGAACACTGTCTGTTTTGGGACAATACATTTGTGTTTACAGATCATGAAAAGGGCAACTCAAATTGGCAGCAATTAATATAAAACAATGACATTGGACTTTGTATTTATAGAATAGTTGAAGCTAAACTTACCAATGAGCTCCGTTGGGACCCTCTCGACATGCCCGAGATTTCCAGAGTCAAAATTATGTATAAAATAAAATCCACCACACTCTATTAGATTGTTATGATCCATAACTAGAAAATATAATGTTGGACTACATCATACAAAAAAAACCACAAAGTCACTTATGTTTACGAGCCGTTTTGAGGTATTCTACTTTAATAATTTGTCAATTATAGCTTATGATTGAAGCTGCATGTTTGATAATTTCAAAATGACACTCAAAAACGGAGACTACACTGTTTTTCTAAACAAAATTATGTAATTTTGTTGACATCGATTGACGGATAACAGCTGATTTGTTTTATTGCTGATCTTTTTAAAATTTAGAAAATTTAAATATAGTTAAAAACAAGTAATTTGAGTTGAAAAATTGGGAAAAAAATTTTGGTGTATTATTTTGACTCCCTAGAGATATTTCCTACATTCACTTTTTATTTAGAAATTGAAAACACTGTATGCCATCATTAAACTTTATTCAAGATGGCTGCCAGTAGTGTAGTACCGCCGCCCGACCCTTGCCAATCGCGTCACTTTATAAAACTGCCAGTGCTAAAAATTAAATCTTGATATGAATATACCATGGCTGCATGGGATTTAAGTTATAGCAGCATGGAACTAATAAGTACTACGTACATTACATGGTCTACAGTTAAAATATATGTTGGTAAAAGGTTCAGCACTGTAGATTACAATTTATAACACAACAATAGCTTTCCCATGGATGATAATATTCATCAGTTTATTTTCAACTTAAAAATCACATACTTTCATTTTAAAATATTCCATGAGTATTATTTGTGTTTGCAGTATTATATTGACCTCATTAAAAAAGTATTTTGCCATTTGTTCAAGACTTTGAATAACGTTTAAAATTAGGTAGCGTTTTTAAAGATAACGCAAAGATAACAACATTTACAAACGTTATGCTTGATAATGTAACCTTGATGATTAAAGTTTTCAACGATCTTATAGATATATTGTAACGCGTATAGTAACAAGCGATATGATTATTAAAATGTTGTGTTACCAAACCGCTGTAATTTGTTAATTTCTAATTTAAGGAATCTTATTACTTTTCGAGATATATTGTTCATTTACTGTACGCTATGAACATGAACGTTTAAAGTAATTATGGTGGTTAGTGACGTATAATAATAGTCAGCAGTCTAGGCTAGTATTTAATACTAGCGACATGCCCCGGGTACGGGTCGTAGAGCTGTAGAGCATAATTATGCCTACATGTTTTGTCTGTCGTAGGATTGCATCAAGCTGATGCAATCCTACGACACATGCATGCAATGTCTATGTGGATCATAGACATAGATATAGACATTTATTCCAACAGTTAATATTGTATTGGAAATCATTCATAAAAATAATTAAAAGAAAATTACAAAATCCAAGCGTAAAAAAGAGAAAGATAAAACAAAACTTTGAAAAATAATACCTATAATAACTTATTTCTACCATCTATTGAATAATATAATTTTTTCAATAAGAAGGAATTAAGTTTATCTTTGAATTTATTCATATCGTAAATAGGTTTTAACTCCACTGGCAGGGCATTAAATAAATTGATTGCTTGGAATTTTACGCAGTGGCTAACAATTTTAAGTCTTGGTACTACAGCAAATTGCAATTTTTTTTACGTGTAAGTTCTCTTCGTGTTCTATTATCTTTTAACTCAAAATTGTTCAAATTTTTTACTAGATAAGTTTATAAAGTACAAATATATAAAGACGGGACTGTTAAAATACCTAGCATTTCGAAATGAGATTTACATGACTCTATCTGAGGTAGGCGTTTCATAGTGCGGATATCTCGCTTCTGTAACACAAATGCTGCCGAAATATTATATTTATAACTATTACCCCAAAACATAATGGTGTAACGAAGTTTTGATTCAACAAGTGCAAAATAAACCAATTTTAATTGATCTAAAGTTAATTCATCCCTTAAGGTCCTAATGACATAGCAAAATGAGCTAATGCTAGACTCCAATACATCGATTTCCTTTTTCCAACTTAAATCTCTGTCAATGTGGATACCTAAGAATTTGACTGATTTCACAGAATTAATGTCTTAAAAATTTATTGTAGGTTCTAATGAATCTTTGTCTCTTGTAGGTATTGGTTCTAAATAATGAAGCAGATGTCTTATTTGCATTTAAATGAAGATTATTGTTAGAAAACCAATCTTCAAAGCCATGAAACGTATTTTTTATTTTGATATTCAGCTCCTCTATATCTACCTAGCTACCGAGCCTTGTGAACACTCGTCGAAATTTGCTCAATTGGGAGAGCATTGGTCCGGATTTCCAAAGGTTGCGGGTTCGATTCCCACCTGAGAATTCACTTATGACCCGAGGCGATTTTTTCTAGTATTTTTCTATTATAATAATTTGTCTTATAAGATCGCATTGAAAATGCATAAAATATATAAAAAAAATATATAAAACTAAATGGCTGTTTCATCTTAATCGATTGCTCAAACATTTGTAAAAATGTTTCTTTCGAATACGAGAGGATGTTCCTCTCATTGATGAAACAACGCTGGCCTACAGCGTAAAATAAGAAAGGTACTAGCAAATTTCGACGAGTGTTCACAAGACTCGGTAGCTCAATTGGGAGAGCATTGGACCGGATTTCCAAAGGTTGCGGGTTCGATTCCCGCCTGAGAATTCACTTGTAACCCGAGTCGATTTTTTCTAGTATTTTTCTATTATAATAATTTGTCTTATAAGATCGCATTGAAAATGCATAAAATATATAAAAAAGAAAAATAAAAGCTGATTGGGTGGGGTTTTGGCCTTTGAGTACGCGCGGTAATCGCTCGGCGCAGGGTGACCGCATCAAGCGAGTCCCGTCATCGGTATGAGAAACGCACTTGAATTTGTTTCCGCGCGCGTTTTTTGCGATTTCTCCTGAGATAATAAATAACAGTATATGGTATAAAGGATTAAATTATAGTGCATAAAATGCTTAAGGTATCTAACGTATTTAATGTGATAAGGATTAATACTGTATCCGTCTAAATATCTTTCCAAACACTGTATTGTAAGTGACCATTTTTTAAAATATCGAATGGGGTATAGTTCGCCATCCTTAAAAGATAGATATGCCATCGGTGACTTTTTTGTAGATCAATAAAAGAGAAATATCCCACCATTAATTATTTTGTTATATCTCAAAGGGATTAGGCAGCGTTTTCGATTAAAGCTCCCAGGTGGCTTGATTTTTTCCGACTCTTTCAACAGTTATCGTTATATTTTAACCATTTTACATAAAACTTTCGCAAATTTTATGTCTAAGCCCTCATCACGATTCACTTTATGTATTAGTGAAAACCGCATGAAAATCCGTTCAGTAGTTTTTGAGTTCATTGCGAACAGAAACACAGACAGACGCGGCAGGGGGATTTGTTTTAAAATATTGTTATTAGCTGCGGGTTTTGGATAGACAAATTAACCAATTAATTTATTTCGAGATTTATCTAGTTAATGATCCACACACAGTATAAAAACTTCTAAAAAAAGTTCCAAACAAGTTCGCTTCTAACTCCAATTGTTCAATAAATCGCCGAAGTTGTCAGAAATTATCTCTTCAATACAGTCACAAAATATCCCAGTCACGTGCGCAAACCCGTTTACAATAGTCCAGTAACTCGCTGTGGTCGCTTATTAATTCACTCTTGAAATCACTCCAAACATTACTTTCAATTCGCTTTAAATGTTTCCAAAATCAGATCTGACTATTACGCGTTTTTTTTGCGCCCTTAGCTACTGGGCACCCTCCGGATTCGAGGGAGGGAGTAGGTGAATCCTCTATACATACTCCGGCCCGGCTTCGAAGGTATGTCAGACTCATACTGACTAAACACCACCTGAGATTGGCTTGTACCCGGGAAGGGTCAGAAGCCTTCGTCTGAGGCGAGCAAGCACTAGTCACCTAGGTGAGGATGCGCATAGAAAAATCGACCGGTTCCCAGAAGTTGGGTCAATAACCGCGGCTCCTTTTTCGTAGGTTTTTATAAAAAACGACAATGACAGCCCTCCGTTGTAACAATATGTATGTAGTGATAACAAAATAAACTACATAATTATCTCAAATTTGTATTTTCATTTCCTTAAAACTATAACAATATTAAATAAACTTAAGATTAATTATACAATTCTAATAGATATTTTAGGCGTGGCACTTAACTACGGATTATAATAAATTACATTCCTTATAATTTCAAATACCTAACTTGGCCAATAAATGCCTTCATCACAAAACTTATAAATTGAAAATGTAGTTCTTATCTAATTCCTAACAACATTCTAAATAAACGTGAACTACAACATTATCTACTCTTTGCCTTACTAGATTGTCTTTTCTGAGCTCGAAAAGTGAATGCAAAATTAGCGTAAAAACCGTGGACGTGATCAATACAAATATTTTGGCAACTTCTTTTGGCTCGTCTACCAAAATGATGATGAGTTATTATATTTTTATACTATTTAAGTTTCTGAAATAATAAACGTCTGGTAATAAAGAAATCGTATTTCATTCCTATTTCTAATGTGGTAAATGCAAAAGGATGTTTCTTGTTCAATCTGTCATGTAGAAACTGGGTCTGTGCTGTGGGATTACACAGGTACAAGTTTTTCCTGAAAAAAGCACTAAAAGGATTTTGAGTTTCGGTATATAAATGATTAGCTTTATGTCTTGAATTAGCACTTATAATAAAGTACTTATCACTATAAAATGTTTTCAGGGGGCATTTACATCTTAGTACGTAGCATCAGAGGTTGAAATGTTTTTTTTTGGCAATTGATACGATAACAATGGGATCACGATCATCATTTTGATTACTTACGCCATTAGACGAATATTGTACCTTTAAATGTCGACAATGTTAAAATAAACAAAAATATCACATTACTGATCTATATCTAGGTTATTATGTGATTTTATGTCTAATGTATACAAATACACTTCAAATGATTGTAATGGACAATTTCTTATATACCTAAGTATATTAATAATATGTATAATGAGGAACGATTATCCTACTGAGCCAATATTAGAATGTTTATTTTCTACCACGCTTAAATGAGTCATCACTTATGATAGATATTAAATTATGGATAAACAAACTTTGATAAAGATAGACCAAACGACTAGAATGTATATGCGATTTACATTGACAAATGAAATTTTATTATATTTATTTAAAATGCTTTTGATGTAGTTGTTGGTATATATATATTTATTTAACACACATAACCCAATGACAGTGCACATTTTTGCTACTCTTTATTGCCAAGAGGTAAAAGTAATAATAACAGAGCTCCATGATTATTGCACCCTAGCCGGAGCCGTTTATGCTTCACGAAAAAAAAAATTAACTAACTTTATAAATTAATTGATAAAGTTCTAAATTTAAAATTTTTGGGTGTTCGAATAGTGAGCGCCAGCGGAAGACGAATGTGATTGTTTGAGCAGATTTAAAAATTTTGAAGCGCTATAATGTGGGCTATAAATTTGATTTTATGTACAGTGTCCGATAATTAGAAAAAACGGTTGTTCTAATATATCTAAATCCGACGTGTTTGATCACATTCTTGGGTTATACACAACAAACAGCGGGTCAATCACTTTGTTTGAACATTATTTTTTCTAAAAGTCTACTGATCACTTTGAGTTGAGATTTAACCCTTTCCTTCGTCCGGTATGGTGATAGCGACTGCATTTGGTCTTATTGGCGCTCCTGATTTTTCGAAAACTTTATGTGTATAGGGTTCGGCACTGGTCACACTTCGATTAATTTCGTCTGTGGTGGTTATTTTACACTCTACCACCCTGTAATTGCAGGAGGGAGTCCCGCAGTCGAAGTCCGGACGCGTTATTGCGTTCGGTATGTTGTCTTCAGCGTTCTTCGAGAGTTCTTTAAAAGGTGGACAGCTGAAAAAAAAATTGACGCATATTTAAAAACCATTTTCAAGAAGTTTAGGATGTATTTTAATCTTTGTTGTATATATTTTTACATGGCAATTATAATGAATAAAAAAACTTATAACACTACCTATCAAATGAAAATATTTAATTCAAAAACTAGGCGCAAGTTAGGAGTTAAGCAAGGTTCAACTTGTGACGGGGTGCGGCCGGGAGAAATGAAAAGGCTTCGTCACTTCGTCACTTATATTTTTAATAATTGTGGAATTAAGGCACAACTGAAACAATTATATAAAAAAGGTAAATTACACTGAATACAAAAACAATTTCACATTTATCACTAAAACATATTATAAAAGGTCGGGCTTCTTACAATAGTGCCTTAAAGAAACTTATAGACTTTTATATAACAGGAACTGGTGGTACAGAATACAGATACAGGAAATCTTGTGAGTTATACTTATGAGCTTATTATACTTGTGAGCTTATTATAACTGATCATCACTATAAATATATTTAAATAATTGTTAAGGGTGAGTCAACCGCTCTACGCGCTGACTCTGCTAAGAATGAACTTCGAGAGCAAAACAAATAAAAAGAGACAGACAGTAAATTTAAAAACGGAAACCAAGAGAAAAAGAAAATATGAAAAATGGCCAGAGAAGAGCGCAATGAAAGCAACGAGTCATCAATATGGCGCCTCGTTACAAACTGATCTTTTCTGAGGATTTATTGCGACCGTCGATGCTCGATATCGTCTATGTAAAATGTTGCTATGTTTATTTTTGCATGAGCGCCCGTAGCGGTGACTATCGGGAATCACAAACGTTAAAGAGCATATACTGTGTGAATTCGCATAAGGTTTCTAGAGACCATTTTCATATTCCAATCAGAAAATTCAGAATTTTTACATTTTTTTATAAAGTTACTCCACTGAGTAGATGACATCTGACAGTTAAAGAATCCATCCAAGATAACTTTAAGAAATGGATATCAAGTTATTACTTACCTTAACGGTGGTGGGGTAGGTGATCGCGAAAGTGGGAAGCTAGCTACTTCACGAGATATCGTTAGAGATTTGATAGACCCAAAAGTTTGCTCCGGGCTTAGTGGCGCTCCCAGCACCGACGCCATTCCTCTGTAAAAATAAGTTTTAAAGATGAAAAGGATATCTTAAAAATTGTTTAAGACGATCTTGATTGGGGTGTAAAATTTAAGGTTAAAATTGAAATTGAATTTTTCGATATTATTAAGTAGTATAGTTAAGTAATAGAGCTCATCGTATTTCGATGAACAGTAAACCCTGAACTTTCATGCTTGAGGTGGTTTATGTTACCATGACAGGCGTTAAACACTTACCAATCTGGACTAAGCCCAAGTTGGGGATAATAAATAGAAATAATAAAAATGTTTTATTGCCTTACAATGAAGAAAATATTTTTATTAAGCTAGTTAAATGAATCTAAGTCAAAGGCAATATTTTTGCACGTTATGCTAAACATATATATTTTTGCACATACATAGGTATGCAAATAGGCGTACAATGCGTACTCCGTAGTACTCAGCTATTGAAACCCGGTAGGGAAAGCGAATCCTTACATGACTAACTTCATTCGTCGTCAACAGTATGTAAATGAGTAATAAAATCCACCTATGCCCGCGCCAAATACATTACAATGAATAGATGTCTTGTAACACTAAATACACAAGGTGTCTGGAGAGATAAAACTTACACAACGGAATCGCTGGGCACGAGGAAGGGTAATGGAGGCGGGCAAGGAGCGTCGGGACGTGCAGGAGATGCAGGTTCAGCGGATCGTGGACAGCGTGGCGCCTCACCCTCCTCGCCCATGCCCAGCCACCCCACCAACCAGCGCCACAACCCTGATGGGCTGCCTGCAACATTCACAAAACATTTCTTTTAACAACTCTTCTGGAATGGTATCTCGGAACAAGTATTAGCTGCAATAGTAAAAAGAATGGGACATTTTCGTGGTATAAAAAAATCGTTATTCTACTGGTCGTACGAGTTTTAAAGTGTCTTCGCGTAGTGGACGCCGCACAGTGGGTCCAAACAGCAATTTGTGTGACTTAGCGTCCAAAGTTAATGCAGATGTATAGAGCTCATTGACCTTAATAATTGTTGATATGGACGCTTTTTTCTAATCCTTATAGTTAGGACGAAAAATAATAGTTTGTTATTTTTTGTATGGAGCGGAACAAATAAAATTACATTCTTGCCTAGCCAAAGCAGATGTTCCTTTGAAACTTTTTCTCCATATAGCTTGTGTAGTTTACTATCGAGTAATGCTATGAACTTACGCAATTAGTTGCAGTTCTGCCAGAATTAGCCAATGTAGTGGGTCGAAAATGCAATTTGGGTGAGTTAGAGACCTATTTCTCTTTTTACATTTTTGCTAATGCAAACAGATAGAGCTCGTTAATCTAGATAATAGTTGCCCAATACACTTTTTTCTAATTTTTAAAGTTTGGACAAAAAAATAATAGTTTGTTCTCTTTTGTGAAATGAAATTATATTCCTCTAAAGCCCTGACTTCCCCCGCTTTGAAACTTTATTTTACTTATACTTAGTATAGTAAGCTACCGAATGATGCTATAAACATTTGCGACTTTTTGAGAAAAATGGATCGGAAGTATGAAAAATAATCCTTAGTAATCTTTTTACTTCAGTAAGATATTTTATGTCAAATTTAACTGTGCTCCTGGTTTTTTTAGTCTTGTGTAATCAACAATCAGAGAATGGTATAAAAATGTACTTAAATATGCAAGTCTACCAGAAATCTATGTCGCCAGATACATATTAAACAAACATACATATTAAAGTACACACATTTTTACCAAAATTACAAAATACCAGTAAAACTGATAAACTCCTTCTTGAAGTCGGCCAATCTATATGTGAGTATGAATGCTTTAAAGAAATGCATTTAAACTAATGAGAATAATTTATTAAGATTTTTAAATATAATTTGAATGAAGTCATTAGCTTAAAATGCTGTAATTAGCTATAATGATTTGTTTGGGAAAACGATCGACCCTCATCAACGTTTTTCTGCCGACCAATTATGTTCAAATTTACAAAGGAAACCAAGTCAACAGTAGCAGCCATAAAAGATAGTATAACAGAAGAAATTGGAAGCTTGCAGCCATCAAGAATCCAGCAAGTAAAAGTCGAGCATCAGTTACATATGAAGATAAAGTCATAAAGATTAATGAGCTCTATCTGTTTGCATTAGCAAAAATGTAAAAAGAGAAATAGGTCTCTAACTCACCCAAATTGCATTTTCGACCCACTACATTGGCTAATTCTGGCAGAACTGCAACTAATTGCGTAAGTTCATAGCATTACTCGATAGTAAACTACACAAGCTATATGGAGAAAAAGTTTCAAAGGAACATCTGCTATGGCTAGGCAAGAATGTAATTTTATTTGTTCCGCTCCATACAAAAAATAACAAACTATTATTTTTCGTCCTAACTATAAGGATTAGAAAAAAGCGTCCATATCAACAATTATTAAGGTCAATGAGCTCTATACATCTGCATTAACTTTGGACCCTAAGTCACACAAATTGTTGTTTGGACCCACTGTGCGCCGCTGACTGAATAACTTTGTTTGTCATTGTCAAATTTGTCAGCCAGAGGAGCAGAGCGTAAGTTTTCAAATGTTCAAGTTCTCGAACAAACATATGACCCTATCAAAATTCAAAGCCGGGACCGTTGATGATGAAGGATGGTTCACTACCGTTGCATCAAGCGGCCGCCAATATATTAACTTTAACGAGATACGTTTAACGTCACATTTGCACGAAAATATAAAAACTTAAACTCAGGCTTTGGATGTTCATTATTCATTGTAACTTACATCCAAATGAAGTCTAACTTTTTCCCATTGATATGGTTAATCTCGACAAGAAGTTTTGGACAAGAAGACATAGAGTTACTATGGCAATATCCATGTAATACAATGGCGAGAAAGTGGGTTTACAATAACTATGGTTAAGGATGCCCAAAAATCGAAGATATTACTTAAAGCGCAACACTGCTTGCAACCGAATCCAGTATATCGATCGCTTCAAGCTCTTGTTTTCCAACTAACGGTTAAAACGGCTTGTTTATCTTAATCCTAATTGAGCGAAGCTCTCTTTTAGGCAACTCACAAATTTCGCTTGTCTCCCTCCTGCTACTTAACGATTCAACCGATTCGAACGAATTTTGGCATGAACATACATGATTATAACCTGACGGACATAGGCTATGTAAAAAAAATATAGACTTTACCATGGAGGAATAATCACGGAAAGAAAAATTCAAAAGCTGATCACAGCCAAACCGCTGATACTACATTGATGAAATTTGGCGCCAAAACTCACATCGTGGTCGTGACTAATGTGCAAAAAAAGTTTTGAAATCGGACATACCATCGAGGAATAATCACCCTTCAAAAATCTAATTGCTCTGCTCAGTATTTGCAAACAGCAGCATGTATTGCAGACCCAGTTATATTATGACTTTGTGTGTGAGTTTGTTACCATATTGTCAGTTATTATAAATGTCAATGTCAACTATTAATAGAGTACGACGCCAGTCGGCAGCACCTTCGTTGTTGTTGTTGTTCGTGTGTAATTTATAACACAGGAACGTGTGACCGGGTCAGGTAGTAATTATATAATAATAATATTTTTAATTAAACCAATAGGAATTACTTACGAGAATATTTTCTGCTGTTCTGCGGACTAAGAGGGTAGAAGTCACCGTGGATGGGACAATGGAATGCGAGCCTGCGTTGTCGGCGCTGCGCTGCACGCATAAGCATGCATAGTACGATACCTGGAATCATTAAAGAATAGGAAATTAAACTATGTATTCTACTTACCTTAGGGTAAACACTCTTCTATTCTATGTATTTACTTATATGGTCGTTTTTCCACAAAACTGATATTTGTTTTCTGTAAGAAGCCGCTTTTCTCTACCGTCTAATTTTTACAGTTCATATTTCAGGGTTCCCAACTTAGGCGCTTTCCCCCTAAATTTAGGGGGTAAATAAGTGGGATGGGTTTTTTTAGGGGTGTTATATGTTTAGGGTTTTTGTGACCCTTTTTTATATTTTAATTATCGAGAAAAATAAAGATGTAAAGTATACACCCTGGGACAGTCCTAACTAGCCAATCAAATTTATTAATTACCTAGCCACCTCGGACTTAGCGACATCTTTTGTACAGTTGGAATTTTAAATTGAATTGGTGGATCTTGTACAATATTCAACCAATCTCCTAAAATGTTAGGCTTATTCAATGTCAACATGTATGACTTTATAAAATCTGATTCGTGAGAAGAAAATGAAATAATATTTGACAAAATAAATTTATTTATTTTTATAAATAAAAATTTAACAAAAATATGATATTAAATAATTTATTTTTAGGGGGATTTCCAAGTAATTGGGGCAATTTTAGGGGTTTTCAAATTAGTTTTAGGGGCAAATATTTCTAAGAGTTGGTAACACTGACATATTCTTAAAGCGATTGTATAACTATTTAAACGGGGTATAGCTTGATATTTTTCAATTATGCTTTTTTAGGAACTCTATACAATTTCAGGTGCTTTTTATTCTTGCTTGTTTCTTTTAAGAACAATTAATGAAAGCTCTGGCTTCCAACAACAAGAGATTACGGATTGAGGTGAAAGATCTATAAGAACATAACATAACATTCTAATCGTAATTTTACATTCAGATATATTTTTTTCTTTATCAAAAATTATTATTTTCGTCTTACTACAGTCACTTTCATGCCTTTACTTTCTAGTGCACCACACATAGTGTTCACCATCTCTTGTAATCCCTCGGCCGGTGATGCAAGTATAACTTGAATATCAGCATAGATAACACATTTGCTGAGTAAATCACCCATTCTTAAACCTGTCATGCTCTCTCTTTCAAATCCTTCAGCCAATTATTCATTAACAACCTGTCATACATTCTTTTATTGAATCAAAGACTAATTAATTATACTCTACAAAACCACGAGACAACAGAAAACCAATAAAAAATATTAAAACTCTAAACGACAAATAGTATGTGTACTTTTTGGAGTATACTCCTTAAGAATTGATTTTCATATAAAGTGCCCTGTATGAAACATAAGTGGAGTAAAATTTTGTAATCGAATAATAACGTTACGTTTTTGTGCGCAACCTATCACTTTTATTTAGAAGTTTTGTTATATATATTAGTACCTGTTTAGTCATCGATCATTAGTCAATAATCATTCTTAAGGAGTAAACTCCGTCGTACGTCGGAGATGATACACACACACACATACATTTTTTATTTTTAAATAATTTTATTCCATAGATTTATTAATGCTTAACTATCTCTTAAGTAAATAAAAATGGCTAGTGAAGAAGGTGTAGTGTATAGTGTAGTTTTGTAAGTATACTATGATAAAGATACACGAAAACATATCGTCGGATTCTCTATCATTTTATCTCCAATATTTGAATTTACACATGGTGAAACAAGATTGCGTGAGCACGGATTTAAAACCATATTTTGAAACGATTTTCTCTCGCGTGTCGACTCTGCGATCTCATGTTTATGTATTTCCAATGTTATAAACTGTTTATAATTCCTATCTTGTATCCATGAGCGAGATAACAAGTTCCGACCATAAATAAAATTAGCATAATCGTTATCCGGTGCTCTTGCTGAGTATGATGCATAATTAATTTCTCTTCCGGCCATTGTACCACGTGGAGTCAAAAGCTACTAAATTCCATCGGCATTTGTTTTATGAGTTTCTTATTTATGAGGAAATAAAATTAAGTCTTAATTACTTTATTTTAATTAACTTATTTACACAGATGACTAAACTAACTTGAAATTAACAACAATGAGGTGAACTAAATTAAAAATACCCTATTAAGTTCTAACACTTTCGCATTGTTCTCTTGTGAGTTAGTACTAATATTATGGTGCGTACCCGCAAGTGTCATTAGAGCTCCAGCGACAATGCACACCGGGCCCAGAACACGGGAATTGCCGGTGAATGCGATGCGGGCGGCATAGTGATCTGGTTCTTCATTCTCGCCACAACCGCGATATGATGCCGCTGGAAACATATATGGTTTCATTTAGGTGCGTGTGGTATTGGGACATCTGATATGCAGATTAGATTGAGTAGTTGTTGGGTATAAAGCATTTTGTTGGGTTTTCCGTTTCTTTTATAGAATGTGTAACAAGATTAGTATATTAGAACCCAGTGAAATCCTTTTAAGTTTTACGCTCAGAGATACCGGGTTTTATCGCCCCGGGGAACCGAGGGTTCCAAGGGCCAGTTCAGTGGTGGTGGTCGTAGCTACTGCTTAAACATAGTTGTGAGATAGCTAATTTTTTCGATATTGGGGATTCCGATAAAACGTGTTGCCATCAATGACCTTGTGAGGTATATAGATCGGTAAGTATCTATGGTAACTGTCTATACATAATAAGTTGATATGCAACCGAATAACATGAATATATAGTTATATAGCCAAAAATGGATAGCACTATGAGGCATTTTAACAGCAATGATCACGCCCACGAAGTCGATTTGTTCTCCAATTTCATGACAGTGGGCCACAAAATTGGTATCGGCCATCGTGGTTTGCCCACTGGCGACACATGAAGTGTAAGGTAATATATCGAATACGAACCAGTCAGGACGCAGCCGACGAGCATAAACAAGAAACCGAATATCGGCAGCACTATCTGGCAGTTAGCGGCAACGACCACGCCCGCCACTGCGAGTCCGCCCTCCACTTTCTCGACGCGGAGGCGAGAGATTGCTGGCGGGCATCTTGGTTTGCCTACAGGAGCCCGCACTAACGGCTCTCCAGGCGGGGACGTCGTCCTGTAGACAAGAAAAACAATTTTATAATCAAACGCTCAAAACAGTCTGTGTAAATCAAGAAATCGCTAGTACATATAATTGGTAAGCAAGTGAAGATTATTTTGATTGATAGTGTGACCAAATACAAGTAAAGTGCATAGACATTGAACCTGTTAAAATTCTCTGTTCGCAAATAAAGCAAATTGCAACAAATTCTGAGATTATACGTCTTGAAAAAACTTCTTATAAATGAAATTAAAAATACATAACTATGTACATCAAATAATGTATCACGTTGTGATGATGGGTGTATGCAATTTTCATAAAAGCTTTCCGTTTTCTCTATGTAGTGTAATGAAGATATACCATAAGGCTATAATTACACAGTTCGTTAGTGTCGCGCTATACAATGGGGCAGAGTCTATTTACTCCGCTGATTGCTAAAATGACACTGTTGGCTCGGAGAGAGCAGCCAATATTATCTTCGTTCAGCCTTGAGGGTTCAAGTGAGTCGCGAAGTCTATTTTTGGTGCCATATTCTATAAGTGTCTTCAGGTCGATAATATAAAAAAATGAGTTCTTCTACATCCCATGAATAAGCATGACTTTTATCTCATCTGATGTTAAGTTATGCTAAGATTGGAAAGGGAAGCACGTTCTTTTCTGGTATTATCAACCGATGAGAATTCAATCAAAATACATTGAAACATTATTTTGATATATAATTTATTATAGACGTGGTATTAAATGCTAGAGTTTAGTTTTTGGAGTCTAAGACCTCAGTTTTTTATTTCGCTGCTATATAAATTACTAGAAATTGTGTTTATTTTGGTTATGTTCTTACCGAAATTACTATTAATGACTTATATGTTGGCTATAAAATGTAAGCTGGCATATAAACAAAATTAATTAAATAAACAGTCTATTATTTGTATAAAACTTTTTATTTTTTTATTTACTTGAAAAATCTTATTTAGATATAAGAAAGATAATAAGATATAAGTGTAGCATTGTAATGCTATCGGTAGAGCTTATTATTGCTTGAAGAAATAAAAAATATAATTCAGCCTAACTTATTATCACGCCAACAGTTTAAATGACTAAGCTTTACTTCAGTTATACGAAATTTAGTATGTATAAAGCAGTAAACGCAATATGGTTAATTAAAATATTTGAACGATCAATCAATATAATATTGCGAGGTTGCTTGTAGTAATGCACGTAAAACTATTAAAGATGCATCGGAAACCGTGAAAACTGTCGTTTGCATCATGAGTACTATAAAGCATAGCGTAAAAATGTTCCTTTGTGAGAAGTTAGTACATAGTAAGAAGATACGGTATTATTATCTAACTTACCGATTATCGAAATTACGCTATCGAATATGACTTTGTTTGTATACTTTCTATTCGAATAATAATATTATTTAATGCTTATTAAATTCATAAATAGGTTCTGTTTTAACGGAACGCAACAAAAAGAGAATTTTAGATGTGGTTGAACTTTTTATCGAATATCAGTCACGTGAATATAATTTCAGTGAGAATTGAAAACGTGGATGAATGGAGGCATTTCCTTACGAGCCACGTGCATAATAGTAATGATGTACAAAGTTGCTGTAGGCTATCATCACTAATGACGGCTACATAGAAACAGTTCTGATGAAGGAAAACCTTCTTGTTTTTTATGAAACGGAAGTTTCATTCTTTTTTAATTATCCAACAAAAAGATGTTATGCTCTATGCTCAAACTTCAGTTTTTTTTTAGTTTTAGCGTTTCCGGAGAAAGCGTTCGTTAATTGTTGATTGATACAGTATTTTAGTTAAATTTTGTGAAGAAAATTATAAACCTATTAAACACATAGTATATATTTTATTTCGAAAAAAGTTAGGTTCTTGTAAGATTATAAAAAACGATGTATTCGCTTGGAATTTTTTTAAAGTCAAGTCAAAGGGCAGAAGCTAGTTATACATAAATATCAAATAATAAAATGTAAAGTATTAACCATTTCTTCTCGAGTGATTAACTATTAGAATGTGTGTGAAAAGCGTTAATCGTATTATCAGTGTAACGGTTCGTCAGATTTATCGGTTGATCGATCGACACGTGTGCGCAAACGTGCAGACGACATGCGTTCAATAAATATTTTTGGAGTAACTTTGTAAGTGGTTTATTTATTTATTTAAATGTCAACAAAACAAAGAACAATAATTTGAAATGATAACAATATAAGTTCTCTATACTATATTGAGATCCTACTTATGATGACACATCACTATAGTAAAGATTTACTTCATAAGAACAGTGGCAAATGCTTATTTTATTATTTATAATCTAATATAAAATAACAATAATTCAGGGAGATATTTGCGAAGAAATGGGACTGCACTAGAAATTTGAAAAATTTTGCTTATTTAATCAATTTATAATTTTTTTAAATGCATCAATGCGAATTTGGATGTAATGCAAAGCAATTATAATCAATATCATTCTCTTCACGTACTTGAGGTAGGGACAGTTGGCCATCCTTAATTATAAAGCAACAATCAAAGAGACAGCGACGCGAGTTTATATACGTCTATAAAGCTAGCATGGCAAAGTGAGCAGAATCGCTTAAAAGTAAGTGCAAAAATTAGTGCTAATTTAGTGCCAAAAACTGAAATTTCATGCTGTCATAAATTCGCGAAAAATTAGAACACTGCCAGCTTGTAATTAAGCTAGCAGTGTATTCCCTGAACTAGCATGGCAAAGTGAGCAGAATTGCTTATAGTCGTAGTTTATATCACATGACGGTCATGTTGTAGTTTTTCGCTTCTTCTTAATATGGATAATACTATCCATATACTATTTAGTTCTTACACTTCCGCGCACATTACACATTAGAATAAAACACTTTTTTTTTTTACGGATTTTTGCGCATATTTTATTTTATATTTAATCCTGACGTTTCGACTCCTATACAGGAGCCGTGATCACAGGATGACTAAGATGATGGTTGTCATCATCATCTTAGTCAACCATCATCTTAGTCATCCTGTGATCACGTCAGGATTAAATATAAAATAAAACATGCGCAAAAATCCGTAAAAAAAGTGTTTTATTCTAATCCATATACTAATTTATTTCCGTCAATTTATTTTAGTGCTACTCTGAAATTTATGTATCTCCGTTTACAATAGTAGACTAGTTATGTTTAATTTCTTTTTATTGGGTCTTTGGCAAATTTTATACAAATTATATTTTATCGATAAAGTTCGTTAAGAAATAGACGTAACGATTGATCTTAAGAGTGAAAAAAACTCATTTGAATTCGAAGGAACAGACATTTAAATACACACCAAAAAGTTTGAAATTATTAGGGCAACGGTTTAAAAGCTTTTTTATCATATATCCATAGAGTATCTTAGATTACCTACTCTAAGATACTCTATAAAAGCAATAACGACTTTGTTATCGATATGGTGTTAATGTTTACCAATTAGGAGTGCCATATCAGGTTATTAGGTTTGTAATGGGTTTGTTGTCATAACTACTTTAACGAACTGTTATGTTATTACAAATGAAGCTAGCTAGGGAAGAGGCCCCAACTCTCGTCATCATTTCAGCTGGAAAAATGACCACCGCTGTAATAAAAATAGAAAAGGTATCCATAAAATAAACCTTAATGTCTGCATTATAACGTTTGTATTATTTGTATAAAGGTTTACGGTACATGAATGCTATCTATACATCGCCCATAATTCAAGGTGTTTTTTATAAACAACAGCATTACATATTACAAATTTCGTTCATAATAATGAAATTTAAACAAACGAAAGGAATTAACAGTCCATAGGTATCCCTACTTCACCAACAAATATATAGTATTGAAGTAAGCAAATTTTTTACTATGGGTAGTAATAACTGATATAATTTACAAATAAAAAAATAGATCACATCATCACAGCAACATGTGGTCCAGCTAGGATTAAACCGCATAGGCACACAGGTTAAACCGTTGCATTAACCGATTGTCAAATAAATTTCCTGCTTCTCCTGCTGTGATAGTATTGATGTTATGTAAAAGATGACTTATATTCACATCTCTTTGTTTTATACGACATGTCTGTCAGAAAGTCAATTGGATATAATTAGTGTGGCCTGCGAAGTTCATTGTCAGTCTGCTAATTTACTTTGGTTGCATTTCTCCATTTTATATTACCTTCGATATGGATAGCGATTCTTTTTAAAGAATGCTCATTATTACCTACATTAATAATAATATTACAAAGTCAAGGCTTTAAATATTTACTGTTTTCAACAATGAATCTATGAGTAGAGGTTTTTTTGATGTCACTACAACAAAAAAACCTCTACTTTTTGGTGTAGTTACCTTAAAATCCGTTCGTATTTGACGTAGGTATTTTTATAAAGAAATTACGCCTCAGTGATGTATACATTGTCAGTAAATTTAATCTCAAAGATTGTTGTATAGATGTGGAAGCTTTTAAGGTTTCTAGCAAATTTTAATAACAAATATTGAGTGTATATTGAGTGTCTGTTTGAAATGAATGTTCCCAATTACGTCGTGAGACAATGGATGGATATTTAGAATTCGTTCGTCAACTCTGTATTGACGTGAAGGCGGAAGTGACATATTATTACGAAAGCTTCCTGCGCGACATTGTTCTCTAAATTAGGATAGAATGGCCACAATTACACTCTGCCTCGGATGTCAGTGGTTCACCTACACAGTTGAATTCAATTGTACTTTAGTGGCATTGTATAAAATTAACATATCTTTATACTATGACTAATTTTGCACAAGAATAAATACTTGCCAAGAAGAGGAAGGACGGTAATTTAATTTGTGGCATTATGAAATACTAATAAGGAACGATAAATGCATATTAATAATTACCAAGAATTAAAAGTCATATAAAGTAAATAATATTCAATTGTGCAAATAAAATAAAGCAAATAAGAAAGAAGCAATGAAGAATGGTAGCTCTTTTGCAAAAAGTATTTTCTAAAGAATAAGTTTGATTTTTTGCAATCTAAAAATAAATTCACTGACTATTATTATTAATATAATTAGTTTTAAATAGCGCTGTGATGAGTTGTCTAAGGTGCACACCACGATATCTAAAGGTTATCTTTAGTTCAAACTAAAAAAATATGTAATTGGTCCAATAATTGAGATGATTAACAAAAACTCAAACCTTTATTCGCCACTCCTTCCAAGAAAATGGAAATTTCATGGTTTGTGTATCTAGATGACTTGAGATGAGTTTCAAATAAGAATTAACAACATTCGTTATTTACATTAAATAGAACTCTCTTGGACTTATCTCGGGATGAAAACTGTCAAAACTTTGATACTCCCAAAGTAACAAAAATTGGTAAGAAGTTTTCGACTAACTTAAAAGCGAGAATCTAAAAAAACTCAAATCTATGTATGTATATATAAAGACAGAAATGAGGGATAAAAAAGCAGCTAAAAACTGATGATTTTTAGTATAATTATATTTTAGAAACATGCCCAAAGTAAGTAAAATAAGTGACTAATCTGCAATCAAAAGAGAAAAAATTTTAGGGAAAGGTTTGCATTAAGCTAGAGCTAATGCAGATTTTTGGCGATATGGTTATTTTTAAATAATTAATACACAGAAAGAAAAGAATAACAAAATAAACAGAAAAAAAATAAAGTAAGCCATAATTTGTCGGTTTCAAGCGATTGATTCGATATGATTTATAAATCGCCATTTAATAAAAGTTATTAAACATCTTTATTATTTGAACTATTCTATAACAATACAATTTTAATGTAGGTGTGAGACACATGAAAAGTTTACTTTTAAAATTTATAAAAGAAATGCAAACAATTATACATAGTGTGGAGACAGATCTTTCACATAGTTCAATAAAACATCAATTCTACTAGTCGTGAATCGCTTCGGATTTGAATAGACTTCGCTTAGTTTTGCTTCGCGTAAAAGAAACCAAGTATAGAAATCAAAAACTAATAACTGTTTATAATAGTATAGGAACATATTTTTTTATTATTTGAATGAGCACAAAATAGTATACAATTTTCATTTATGAGCAATTGCTCATTTGCAATCACTGAATGTAACGATCGGAACGAGAAATTACTAGCAATAATAATTTAAACTATATGCTTTAGAATGATCATGGGAAAATGAGGGCTTGTTGTTCAGTTTATAGATCAGAATAAAGGAACGTAACGGGGCGTTCCGCGCCAATGGCCGTTTACTGCCACCGCCGTCAGCCGCTTCCGATCCGATGACCTACTGCAAATGCTTGTGCGCGAGTGCTATTCGATGGGATAAATCAACCAGTGAATTATTTGCTTTCTCAATCACTAAGTGTTTGTGAACAACCGACAGATACAGTTAATAAAATTTATGTTTAAACGTATCGTATTTTTTCTAGGCTACCACATGTTTTCATACCCGTTTTATTTTATCTTCACCATTTTTTTATTTTTTTATTCACTAATTTGCAAGCAAACACGGTATAAAGGTTGTATACAATTATGCAATATTCACGTGTTGCACCAGCTACTGGGACGCAAATGTTAAAATTTACAGGAAGCTATATAATGTCAAATAATTCGGCATGCAGTTGAAACTGGTAATATAATGATGAATAATCAGTGTCAAAATTAAATTCTAATAAAAATATCACTACAATTACAAAATTTTCACAATTAAATACCAATAATAATTTTAAAAATGTCACAATTAAATTAAAATATTTATATTTTATTACTAATCTTTTTTTACTTTTTTTATTTCAGTTATGTTTTATGTTTGTTTTTATTTACGTAGATATTTTTTGATTTATTATTCTTTATAATATTATTAAATTGAACTTTGGTTTTGCGTTACCAAACTTTACTTATATCTACATACTAATTATTTTCAGGCTAATAAGCAATGTCTTATTATGACGAAATATATTGTTCGCTAGCAACAACTACAATATAATTTGCCTGTTTTTTTAGCAAAATCGTCATAAGTCTAGCATCACAGAATCATGCACATCAGGCGTGGCATGGCGTTTTTTGGCGGTTATTTTAGGCTAGTAAACTTTTACTGGAATCCGGCGAGAAGTGGAGACGTGACGCAATAGAAAAAAAAACTGTCTTTTAAATACCGAAATGACACATTGAATATTGCTGTTTATCAGACAGCAATTTTAAGACATTTTTTCTTATTTTAACCCCTTTAAAAGTTGCGTGATAATTTTTACACTGTAAGGATATCCTTACAGTGTATGTCTATATGTATGTCTATCGGTTAAATATCAATTTAACATATTTAGGAATATATATATACAGGGTTACCGGAAAAGAAGCGCTAGATCCGTTAAGGGCGTGGAGGGCCCATCATTTCTGACTTATTTTACTATGAAACACCCTACCCTAAACTTAACCCTTTTCGAGATATTCGACTTTTTATTTTTTTATTGAAAATTGCCGATTTTTAGGCTACTAAATCTAATTTTGTTTATTTCGTATGTCTCATTATTATTATTATTGCATTTCTACATGTGTGATAAGATGTTTTAGGACGTCAATCATTTAAATATTTAATTGAGTTAATAATTTAATTGTATAAGTTAATTGAGTAGGCCATAGTAGACAAGTGAAAGTTAAGAAATTAAAAATAATATAAGAAAGCTTATTTTTCTCTAAGCGATATCTAAAAAAAATATTATGGCAATTGTTCGGCAGATGTGTTTTATATATTAATACCCATGACTAAGGTACATCACACGAACATTTGCCCTTCCGGAAGTCAAATCCAGGACCTTCGGTGCAAAATGCAGGATAGCTACCGTAGCATCAAACGGTTGTCAATGGCAAATGATCATATTTATGTTCGTAGTAGAATTAGTAGCTACAAGCTGGAACAATTGAAGAGATCATTATTACTGTCACGTATTACTAAGTTTAATTTTCATTTAAAGTTATCGCAAGCCATTCTCGAAGAAGTCTCATTAATTATTAAAATCCAATTGTATTACAATGTCGATACCGCTCTTATTAGTCCAAGATTATATGGATGCTCAAGTAATTTAATCAAGTGTTACTTTATTAGAATGTTTGAGTTGGTATTAAAAAGCTACACACGTTCATCACGTGTTAATGTATTTTATTTGATCACCTGTCAGTAATCCGTGTGTCACACGCGATGTTTTATTTCTAGTGGTTTATTCTAGTAGTTGCGGGAGGCAATTTGATGCTATTAGTTGGTGTGAGGACTCGAAAATAACCGGCCTTTACAATTGATGAGATTGTCGGAGCGAATGAGGGTATCCTGCGCACTGACAGCTAGGGTTGAGGATAAAATTGATGTTAATGTTAGAAAGGTGAATGAATCTACAAGTAAATAAGGTCGAATAAGCATTCGATCAAAGTTTAATTGTTAGAATTAGAAGAAAAAGAATTGTAGTATATAATATTATATACAGTTTTAATATCTCAATAAAATTTCTAATTAATACTTGAATGATAGAAGAAAATTTTAAAAGAATTACAATGAAGGTGCGCGTAGTTAAAATTATTTGGTGGATTTTGCTGTAAGGTTATCTTTTAGGTAATTATTATTATTTCATTTATTTCAGGCAAAGCCCATAGAATGTGTTAGTAACAATAATCTTAGACTAGGGTTAGTATAATACAATAAAACAGACAAAAAAAATTCATGAAAACAGACATAAAATAAATTAACCATAAATTAAGCTGTGTGCAGCTGAACCCAAACCCGTGGTAGTGGTAACTCCCATCTGTCTATGAATATAAATACCTTAAATAATTATCACAATTTCATTCATCCCATTGAACTAATTCAATTTGTGTCGTTTTTAAAGAGACACTTATTCATCGGGAAATAATAATAAAGATCAAAGCAGTGGCAACCCTAAACCCTGGGTGACATTGTGTATTAATGTAGGTAGGGATATATACAACAAAACGCATAAATACATAGATACCACGTTGCTCACATTGTTTTAAGGCCAAAATTCCAGCAAAAAACGAAAGAATCCAACGTATGACGCATTTGGCTCAGACTGCGTTTTGTTTTTCTTAATGAAACGTTGCGGTCGACTGTTTCTTTTCTTTTGTTAAAACCAGCGAGCTCTGTAGTTTAGGTGATGGACGTGTGTGAAACATTTCTGAAATGTTCATAAATAGTTATGTGGTAAAATCCAGACTTATCAAATGTTTCAATAAAATTGGTATAATTGGATAAATAACTTTATTCTTTTACTAGCGGCCCGTCCCGGCTTCGCACGGGTGGACAAAATTCTTTAAATTTTTTCTGGCATTCAATATAGCCTATGACACTCAGCAATAATGTGCCTTGCTATTGGTGAAAGAATTTTTAAAATCGGTTCAGTAGATCCCGAGATTACCCCTTACAATTTAACAAATATACAAACACACAAACTTTACTTCTTTATAATATAAGTATTGATTGATTCAACACTTTATCTAAAAATAGATTAAATACTTATTATGTGAAGTAATACGAGAGGTATGGCTCTATATCAATTTTAATGAAACAAAACGCGTAGTTACCTACTGCGTTTAATAACAGTTAGTTGCACTGACTTTAACGCCAATGTTGGAGTGTTTCCATTATTCACCATTCGCCACTGCTGTATTATTTATGTATTCATCAAAACAAACCTTTGTTTATTTTCAAGTTTTCATTTGAATGTTTAAAGTTGTTTCTAATAATTAATTTCATTTTAAAAAGTATTAAAAACCATATGGAAATATTCGTAGAAACACAAGCTGATACAGCTTTTATATTATATTATTGTTACAATAAAAAAGGTTTTTATTTTCAAAACTGGCACTGAATAAAGTGACAATCTTAAGAAGGTTTATTTAGCCTTGTTAAGATATTGCAATAGTAGAAAAACATAATTTAATTTATATCGTAGAAAGACTTCCAGTGCCACAGTGCGGAACTATGAATACAAGGCAAACCACGGTCAACTGCGTCTGCATTATATAACTTTGTTAAGATCCAGATAGGATTTATATATTGAGAGAGGCGCCCATATTAAAATATGAAAACATATGAAGAGTAACATACCTACGCTTTACAAGTTTGAAAATAGAACTAGATAAAAATACTTCGAATAATTCTACTCATTTAAAACAGAAAAAACAAGAATCTATACTAATATTATAAAGCTGAAGAGTTTGTTTGTTTAAACGCGCTAATCTCAGGAACTACTGGTCTGATTTGAAAAATTCTTTCAGTGTTAGATAGCCCATTTATCGAGGAAGGCTATAGGCTATATATAATTTAAAATATTATACCTGAGCCACAGAAACACGTGGCTGGGCTAGCTAGTAATTAATACATGGCGCCTGATTCATATAATAATAATAATTTCTTTCAACGTCAATTCTTTATAGAAAATACAAGCATGTGAAGGTATTCTATTCAATTATTTTACGATTTTAGAAATAAATATATAGTACTTACGATTACATACTCTCGACTCAATGCGTTCATTGTTTCAATTTCATAGCAAAGTTTACAATTTATCTCAACTTCTATGTGTGTGCATCTTGAGCGAGTAAAATCATAGTTAGTATAGTATTCTCGTGACTATAGCAAGTGCCTCGATTAAGACACATGCTGTGGAATTACATGGTGACTGAATTTCAATATAGCCTAGGATGATCCTCAGTTGCTTATTATATTGGCCATATCTGGGGCATAAGCAGAGTTCATATTCAAAGTCTCGAAATAATAGTAATAGTAAAACTTAACACTCGTAAGTAAAATAACCCGAATTGCAGCAGAAGAATGTGAGAAATGTTTATGAGGATAAAATTTTAAAATACCATTAAAGGAAACCGTTTTTATGACAGAGCTAAAATAAAAATAATCCACGACTGTACATTGCACGCTTTAAGGTCTGGAAACCAGGGATTCAAAAACACCTTTATAAGGATACACTTTCATAAGGGTGACACATTGAATCTGTTTCAGAATTATTCCTGTATCACTTATTTGGGTGTTTTGAACCTGTTTTGCGTCGAACACTTATAAAAGTGTAACAGATATAATGTTTTCTGTTATCAATCTGTTAGAAACTGTTTTACGTTAAACTATCTATGTGTACACACAGTACACCAACATAGGCATTTCAAAGTACCCAAATCATTAATGAGCTGTTGCATAGTTATGCCAATGTCAACCTTATTGACTGTAACAGATATTAACACTTATGAACCGGTATTTTCTAAACAGATTCAAAGTGTTACAGTTTCCTTCTGTTTGACTTTTAAAAGCGAAATGAAAAACAGTGTTCAGAACACTCTATTCGGATACCGCTAAAATCCCAGCTGGAAACACAAAACGTGGTTTAAAAGCATATCGCCAAACAAACCAAGGCTAGTTGATTCGTTACAGAAGGAAGTCCGTTCCGCAAGTAATCAAAGACAAACCAAACAGCGGAGGTTTGCAATTACCATTATAAAGGTATTATATCTCTTACATAGGGTTTTACATAGTTTAAATATTAATGAGGTGTAATAACTTCAAGCAATTTATTTTCTTATAATTTGATTTTTAATATTTAAGTTACATTTATATTTTGTAGTACATGTTTGATTTATTCTAACCTCGTAACTGATTTAGCTGTTATAAAAAGTACATTTTTAAGTTATTGTATGTTATTTATTTTATTACCATATAATGATAGTATAAAATTTAATCGCTGTATATTTTTTTAAGTTTTTTATGAAGGTTACCCTTCAAAATCACTAAATCAATTTGAAGATGTCGGTCATAATTTGAAAATCACATTATTCTAGGTAGATATAAGACAACGAAATTCGAGAGCAGTGGATTTTACTCCCCTCGGTCCCACCACACCACTGATCGTACTGGTATGGTGGGACTAAAACGATATCACTGAGAAAAGTATCGTGGGGGCATAAATTATTCTCAGGACACACTTTCTGTATTTCTTCACGTAGATGTCAAAGTTTTTTAGTAAAATTGCTGACCTGCTTTCACACATATTTCACTTCTTAAAAGGTAAGACGCTAAGCGCTTAGTAATTTAAAGTTCCTAATATGGTCCCACTGTTAACGAGATTGAGGACTTTGTTGGTTTACTAATCTGTGATATCAAGTCTTTAACCGGAAATATAAGTCCTAGTGCATATACAGAATACTTTATTTGTTCCTATGATCTTTTTATCTATATGGCATTAAGATCATGATCAGTTTCTAAGTTTGACCGCAGATGATCGCCCGATTTCGTAATATTTAATCAGATAGGAAAAGTAATATTAACAGCATTTCATTACCATCCAATCCAAAGTATTTATTGCCCGAGCTGTTTAGTAAGATGGCAATATTTTTAATAATGAAAATACCCTCGTAAACATTGGTGAAATTAGGTCAACAATATTAGTATCCCAGCTCCAGTCAGAGGAGCGTAAAATGAAATAAAGGATGTAGCTTATAGAGCGTAGTTGAGATGCTGATATTATGCTCTCATTCACAATATCAATCTGAGCATTTCTTACAGTAAATAAAAACATATTTTATCATTTGTAAGGTTTATATTAATAAGTTGTAATTTAATAATTAACGCTGTGTATGACTGTTGTAAATATGACATTTGTGATATTTAATTAAAATCGATTTAATGTAATTTATTTTCATTTGTTTTTATTTGATTATTTTTTTTATTTGTTTTTATTGGATTGATTATTTTGATTGATTATTTTATTTGATTGATTTAACTGAATTGAAATGAGTGAAATGAATTCAATTATTTTAATCTATTTGTTTAATTATTAGTATCTATGAATTTGTCTGTATTTGCTATGGCAATCAGGCAAGCCACCTGAAATAAATGATTATTATTATTACTATTAAGATATTATTATTAATTTTATAAATTAAATGATTATTATTTTAATAATTATTTTTATAAAAAAGTATGATAAAGATCTTTTTTTTATATGATTTAAGAATATAATAGAAAATGTGACTCTAACAAATTTTGTAGTAGTAATTTTGTCTACAGATACTTTATAAGCCCTTAAACATTATTTTTTGAAATGTCTATCGAACTTCTTTTATATATTTTTTGAGCTGAACAACTATTTATTTTGCCATGGTGTACCTACATTATTATACAGTCACCTACATTTACTTCAATTAAAGACGTCAAAAGATCCTCCTTGAATTAAAAGAATGTGTTTTTAATTATTGAGACAAACTAACAGATTATGATGGTAGAAGAGATCGTGAATAGAGGTCACTGCACCCCGTAGTCCCGTTTTGAAGCGTTCGCGCACACTAGGAAGTGTGATGGTGTGACGTTCACACAGCTATCTGAACGTCTAGTCTCGACAGCTCTAGTATTTTAGATGTATTTTTAGATGTAATCTTGCACTGTAAAATAGAAACTTGTAAAACGACTTAAAACAATATTTTTTAAAATCTGTAAATATTTCGAAGGGCAAGAGTGCTGAGGGTCTATTTAAATCTTACGAGTAAATGTGTCAATTAGGTTTTAACGACATTATAGTATAGTAAGAATCTATAGTTAGGAAGGTTTATGGCAATTATGTGAAATAGATCAAACAACTTCAACATATTTTCAAAGTTTTAAATAGAACTGCTTATTAGTGTGGTAAAACTGCCAGCTGTTTAAACTCTAAGCTATGCTAAGTAATTGCCGTGTTATACCGCAGTGACGCTTATTTACTACCCACTACCAACCTACATGAATTGTTAAAAAATAATAATCACGTTAAATACTTTTGAACGTATAATTTATTTAAAAATAACGTACAGAAATATTTACTAGAAATACTTTGAGTTATAATTGGAAAGTGAAACCAATCGACTATCAATATTCTAAGACGAAGGAAAATATCGCATCTGTTGTAAGGAAATAATGAAGACATTATTCTTTACAGTTTACTTCTTTTCCATGTAAGAACTTAATTGATATTGACGCGTGTAAACGTAAATACGTTAAAGGTGGCCATCGGTATATTAGCTTTAATCGAAGCGGACCGACTTCGACACAAGCAGTAAGCTTTAAACGAGGTGCCAATGGGAATACTATGACCAACGACCATTTGGTGCAACGGTAGCGATCCTGCCTTTCGCAATGACGGTCCTGGGTTCGAATCCCGGAAGGGGCAGAAGATGATGAATACGAGCATTTGTATCTGAGTCATGGGTGTTTATATACATTTCTATGAATATCACATATCTATGTCTATCCGTTACCCTAGTATCCATAACACAAGCCTTACAGTGCTTACTTTGGGTTAGGCCATTTGGTGTGAATGTAAGAAATATTTATTGATTTATATATTTAATATTAATAATGTGATCGTTAATGTTATTATTATTATTATTTTTTTAATTTAGAATGGGTTCGCTCTTGATCCCAATCAAGCCCGGGGGCCAAGACGGAATCCATGATGGAACGAGTTAACCCTGAAGGTGATTATTCACTCTGGCTTTAAAAACAGACGGGTTATAAGTACTCGGAAATCCGATGCTGTGCGCATTATAAAAGAAGTTGAGAAGCACTTGGTGCGACAGGTAGAAACAGCAACCAAGAAAGGGTAGTAGCCCGCAGTGCGTCTGGTGTCCGATGGAAGAAAGGTGATGGCGGTATGAGTATATGCAGCTCCTGAGCACACTCTCCAAAATACAATCTGTAGAAGACCGACAGACAGTCATTAATGAGCTTCTCAGTTCTACCCTGAATCGTGTCCAGTACAGCAAGTGGTTATTTTGCTGACCCGTCCCAGAGGTGGCTGCAATATTCCATGCAAGAGCGGACTTGAGCTTTATAGAGAGTTAAACGCTGTTCTGGCGTGAAATATCGCTTGACCTTATTTTCAAGCCAGTCGCCCAGCTTTTTAGCTGCAGTATTTATTTATTTTTTATAATGTATACACGAGATGGTTGCATTCACAATACAATAGTTGATTTGGTTGGAAAGCGTTGATTTACTAAATACTTATATGTACATTCATACGTACTCGTATGTACTAAATTTTATGCATTTTTAATTCCTAAATCAATTACCTTCTTGATGCTTTTTCGTTCATCATAGTTGTTACGAATTTTATTCCCGATAGCAATCAGTAGATATAATATTCTTACATAATGTAAGTATTCTAGAAGCCTGAGTGTAAGTTTATATCTATCGCATTAGCCTTAATTTTGAAATGTAAACCTTAAACACATAAGTATAGATTCTTAATTTAAATCACGACATTAATGCGATAATTACGATTGCGGGTTTTAAAACTTATACTCGAACCTTATTGCTCTTTTTGCGTGACTAATGCTGGTTAGTGAGTGTATATAATTGCTTTTACTAGTAAACTAATAAACTTCTCAAACTTTAAATTTATCGTCATTAAATTGTTTTGGTTTAAACATTACTAGACATATTATTTTACTTTTTATCATAACTGCACAATTATTCACTAAGTTGACATGTAGTTATGTTTGACTCGTCGAAGTGATAATATTAAGATCACGAGAGAAAATATAAACATATTCTTTACTGTATGCTTTCAATAGGACATTTTTTATTAATTCTAACGCTTGTTTTAGCGACTTCAGTCAATAGCAATAAGGCCTATTATTACCTGAAGTTTGTATCACGTCTTTAAAGAGTCGTTAATATGTTGAGGTTATTTAGATGTTATTATGTAGTCTCTTAAATTAAAACACATATTTTTGCTCGTTAACACAAAGCTTACGCTGAAGATTAGAGTCAACTAATTAAAATGTCATAAAATTGTTATGCGAGATTTGTGGTCGAAATACTATGAAATGTTTAACGTGGATCGCCCTCCGAGATCTATTATTCCTCGTGATCTAAATATACCTACTTAAAGTTTGATGATTGACCTGAAGCTGATATTTGTTTTGTTAAAACAGATTTTGTTGCTGCGTTTACTGTCCGTTCGAAAGAAGCGTTTGTTTAACGTATGTGTTTATAAACACAATAGTATGAAGATTTTAAGAAAAGTGGTTTATATTAAACAAAGAATACACTCATTACTAGTGATGGGAAAAGTTCAGCCGTGTTGGGTGTTTGCGTCAGGACGGCCTAGTAAGTTGTTCGGGTTTTTGTGTTTACGCCACCCCCTTCTGTTTTTGGTCTCCGGTTGTGCCCAATACAATTCAGTCTTTAAAATAGGTCTTTACAATATTGGAATAGCCGTATTCCAGTATTCTACTTATTATAGGATGACTGGATTGGGACAATAGTGAAATAATTTGGAAAGGAAAAACTGCTTTTTCACTATACGGAATATATAACTGAGCGGGATGGATAAGCGAAACACAATACGAATCTTCCATACTAGAATAGAATAAATCGAAAATAAAATGTTGATACTGAGAATTTATTAATATTTTTCTATGTAAAGTATTAACTTTAAAATTATAAATTCAAGCATTGTTTAACCAATATTTTTTATTATTTCCCTCATAACTTACGAACTTAAGAATAAATTCGAACCACGAAAACTAAGGACATTAATAATAATATTAGACTTCAATACGCACAGATTAGTTTAAAGTGTATTAATAATGTGTGTGAAACGTTAACTCCTCGTGATAAGCTAAATGCATGCTTTACGGGTGACATCTTAACCAATTAGCTATGGCCGTCTAAAGATAGAACAAACGGGAGAAATTGACGTAAAACTCTTTTAGAAACGTTAAGTCAGCAAAAAACTATCGAATTTTATCAAATACTAGCGGCCCGTCCCGGCTTCGGCACATTAAATATAGCCTATGTTACTCAGCGTGAATGTAGCTTTCCAATGGTGAAAGAATTTTTGAAATCGGCTTAGTTATTTTTGAGTTTATTCATTACAAACATACAAAAATACTAATATTTCCTCTTTATAATATTAGTGTAGATATACATGTGAACTAAGATTTTTATTGCTTTAGTAATTCAACCTATTACTCAACTCTTGTTTGTTATCCTTTCCCTTTTCCAATCCGATCAACTTGTTTTGACAAATGATTGGACTTTTTCTTTGTGCTAGTGGTAAAATAAACGAAAAGCATGTCCCGTTTTTCCACATCAGCTGGGTGTGACAAGTGAAATAGCGGGTTTATATCTACTTCAAATTGATTGACGCAAAATAGTGTATTGTAACCTCTATTTATCCTACGTAGTAAGCCGATTACTTGTTCCTTGAATCGTAAAATCTCCTAAAAATCGACAAGTTCCTAATACAAACTACAGTAACAAGGTAAATAATAAAGGTATGTATTTTAATGTATATGGTTTTAAAATTCTGAAAATATATTTATTTGTTATTAGTTAAGATGAATATGGTGATATGTAATATATACGGGTATTATGATCCTGTTTTTATTATTACAATTAAGATTGATCGTAAACTTTAAAATAATAAGTAATTAATTACTTATTAATTAATGTTTTTATATTAATTATAACTACATATTTCTCTTCGGTTTAAACAGCAAACTCAAGAACATTCTTTTGCTGAAATGGACTGTACATACGTCTCCAATACAATTTCATAAGTTGATAATTTAAAAGACGTTAGGCGTTGATATTACGATGACGTTTTGTTTGGGTGCTAATTTAATGCATATTTATATATTGCGTTGCCAAGAAGTAGGTATAGTGGACAGCATATCAAGTTAAACACTCTAAAATGAAACGGTCGCTTTTACAATGGCATAAGGTAGGTAATAAAATAACTGCATATGCTGTCAAATGCACATAAATAAAATCTATCACGTTTTCAGCCATGTTGAATCAAGTAATTAAGGGTTTCAGTATACGCACGTGTGACATGATACGTATCAAAGTCCTATTTCTTTACAAGAAACTATTTGAACGGCGTCCAACTTTTAATTTGGTATCCAACTTCTATAAATATATCTATATCCAAAAATATATAACTTCCTTGTTTATATATCAGATTAGGTTGAAGTTACTTTCAGTACATGCCAGGCACAACAACTGCCATTCATTTATTTTTAAATCTTCTTCTTAATATTACCTAAACAGTTTTATTTTAATTCCTATATAAAACTTAAATTAAAAAAAAAAATAAGGATAGATTAACATGATTTTTTGAAGATTATTTATCTGTACCATAGACATATCCATGTTTTAAAAGAAAATATAGGAAAATGTAATGTACTTATGTAATTATATGGTATTATCACGTCGGCGATATCTGTCTGCACGTTGTTAAAGTACTAAAATTAGTCATTGGAATATTATCTACAAAGTGTCGTGCCAAAATGACGTGTGAACAATGTGTAAAGTTGGTGGTGATAATTAACTATACAACAGGTTACCGTAAAGATGGATGATTCTTAAATTTATTGACGATGGAAACAGCTGACAATCATTAAATGCATTGATACCAATATTCTGGTTTCACGTGGATTTAATATTGTGTAGAATACTAATGAATTGTTTACGAGTACTTAAAATTACCAAATATACATCACTAGCAACAGCTGTGGATGCGTGCGTAAACGTTACACGTACTACGTAGTAATCTCTATATGGCCATAAATAGTGCTAATTTAATTATCGTGATCAAGCAAAAATTTTTAGAAATGAAAATATTATTTAGGAATTCGGTTCAAAAATCTTTAGATTCATTTCACATAGTTTGCATATTATATAAAACCTACACGAACACCTACGTTTTTTTGTGTTAAAGCGTTATTATATAATAAATGCTTCAGAATATAAATGCTTTTTCTTGTTGCAATAAAGTGAATATGAAAAAGTAACAATATGCGACTGTTCTAATTTAAAAGGGGAATACTTACAGACAGTAATAATTTTAGAAATCAGTTTAGCTTCTTGCAACTATCACTTGATCTAAGTAAATAAGATATAGTGTTATTATGACATTTTTAAGAAAAAAATATTTATTTACATCTTTCTTTGATTTTTTAATCTAGTTTACGGCATCCATTCAAGTGATATATAATATACAGCTTTATGCCTTGCTCTCTTTTATTCAGCTAATGGGAAACTCTAGTTTGTTTTCGGAGAAAAGAGTTCTGCTAATATTAGTTCTGAAGTTTATTTACCGTTACATCGAGTCTTCGACGCATATGTGAACTTTATTTGCTAACCTTATTCTGTATTGCTTTTCGTCTTAATATTTTTAAAACAATAATTTGGCTTTTCGCTTGACAATTTTGCGGAAGTTTCTTTTAAATGTTAAGGTTTTATGTATTACGTAATGTCGTCTTTATATTGTATTTATACTTCGCATTCGAGTATGCAAATATTTAATAATAAAATGGAGAATATGTTCTTCGTAGTTAATTATAAATAAGGATGACACTAAGTTATTCAATAGTAAACAATGTACGGAGTATTGATAATGCAAGAGTTTTTATTTCATGATTGTCACATTGTCTATTGTCTATATCCACGTTAATATTTAAATGTAGAATCTACTTTTACACCAATATAGGTAACTCAAAATAGTTGTATTATCATATTTACTTAAATGTTGATTTTTTTAACAGTAAACATAAATCTTCTCTTGTATAAATAATACCAAAATCGTGGAATCTGTTTCAACTCTAAACGCTGGACGTTTAAAGATAAATAACTTAAAAAAATTGTTACTTTTAAGTAGATTTCGTTGACTGTACATATTATGTACATACATACCGTGTCTGTTAGTTGTAAGTGATGTATGCAATATTTTTTAACTAGCTCCCACTAAGCTTGCTGTTAAAAATTAGATGTTAGTAAGAAAAAAAACCAATATAAAACCTTGAATAATTGTCTACACATCAGCTTTTTTCTATGTATAATGACTCTTCTCATGAAATTTGCGACTGGCAAAAATAAATGAGTGAATTAATTGCCATATAAAAAATGGAATAAGAAAAAGTATAGTCAACGTACTTAAACCTAAAAAAAAAATGTAAAATTTCTCCAATCGCGAAGAGGCGTTTCACCATACTTATAACTAAAGCATAAAGTTCAATATTAATGTTGTTGTTGTCCGCACAAAAATAACATAACGCCATTTTATTCTTATTGATTTAAGACCTGAAGTAGCAATACTCCAATTTAATATAATAAATAAATCAAAGAACTAAAATAGGTTCACAGATAAATTACAGCGGGCTGAAGCTTCAAAAGTGTTGTTTGGATACGTGGCACTAATAGAACGGTTTTACGTCACGAAATATTATTATGGTAATTTGGTGTGTCTTAATAAAGTTATTATAATAAACGAAATATCATATCATATAACAGTGATAATGAAAATTTTAAATTTATGTAAAGTTGTGCAAATGTCTGTTGATATTCATTAATATATTAATTACGTATACAATTATTACTACCGCTCTGCATATTAGATTAAAATATTCAAATAGTGTTATGCAATTAATACTTAAACTGTGATTTTTTGCATGTTTTGGAAAAGTCAAATGTCAATCACAGAATATTATCACCCTGAGCTATCAATACATCAAGCGAAGCAAAACTTCTTTACGCACGCTTAACGTTACGAAAAGTGAGATCAGGCGAGGCGAATGGAAGTTGAGAGGGAGTTATAAGTTAGTGGAAATAGAAGGAGAGGGAGAGTTACGTTTCGTATATCGTTAACTGTAGGGGCAAAAGAGAGGTCTGAGCACACATTTTCTTTCTCTCATAGCCAGTTACGTTTCGGATATCTAATATATATCTATGCATAAATATAGATGGAGCTAAAGAAGGTTTACTTTAGTCGTGTAGTCTATTTTTTTCTTTTTTTTCTTTTTATGTATTTTTTCATTGCGAGGGTAGAAAGACAAAGGGGTATCTAATTTTGCAGCCTAATTTTAGTATACGATTTCTTTGTTTTAAACTGTAATTATTAGTTTCATGTTTTGATTGAGCATTTTCACAGTTTCACCATAACGGTTCCGACGCCGATGGAAGTTCAGTGCTGGCCGTATTCTTAGCACTGTGCTGAGACGGGACCGATTTAAGATACGATTCTTGTTTTAGTCCTCGTGTTTTTTGTATGAAGGCTCCATAAGCGCTTTTATATAATGTAAATAATTCATGTTGTTGTTGGATTGAATATAAAGGGTTTACGTCGTTATGACATCAATTGACGTTTACAAACGTCGACTCATTCTGCCTTAATAGCCATTTCCGGCTCATCATTGGATGTTATACCGTAAATAATTGTGCCCACAAACAAATGCTGTAATCTATGGCTCTCAGACAGCGCTCTAAGCGGGCTGGCCCACGGTAGATTTTGTCATTATTCATCTTAAAATTAGATTATACAAGATATTGTGTGGTGACTGGCAGAGTAGAATAGCAATAAATCTTCATATTTAAGGGTGTCGTAAAAGGCTACAAATGATACTAAAGGTGATTGCATCTACAGAAGACAAGAAAATCAACAGCAGCGTTTTCCGAATCTATACCGAATATATACGAAGTATGACCTTTTTCTACGATCTTTATCTCGTTTGCCAAGATATTATATCATTATCCGCCATTTTGAAAAATACTGATACTTCTTGCAACAGTGGGTGTCTTACGGTTGAGATTATGAGACCATTGAAGGTGTCTACGATCTTCAATAGATCAAGAAACTGCGCTAAAACGCACTCATAATCATCCTATAAGTATAGACAGCGTATCCAAGCGCTGTAGATTTATGGCGCTATGCGAAGAGGCGTTTCATCATACTTCTGAAGCAGTCGGGTAATAAACTACGTCAAGATCTAAAGCCATTGAGTTTTAGTTATTTGCTTATGTTAGTTCCGTAAGATGATGGTTGCAAAATCAACTTTTTATTTCACACGCTGACCTAATGCGAGTTAGCTTTGCGTTGTTTATCTGCTGAAACGTTAAAACAACAATAAATATTTAACAGTGCCAATCTACAATGGTAATACTAATAGCTTCCTATAGTTGTTTTATATTGGGAGATAACGGTTAGCCGCTATTCTATGCGCGGCGACAGATAAAAATTAACGCTCTCAATTGAGCTGAGGTGTTAGTAATTTTATAGTTTTATGTAATGATGACACAACTATTTTCATCAAACGCCAGAAAGGTGTTGTATATTTCAATAACAACCAATACACATAATTTTATTTCTATTTTAGTGCTATGGTTGCTACTCTAGGGAGAGCAGTAGTTTTGTATTTTTAACATCATATCATCGAAAAATGAAAAAGACTAACTGTGGGCCGTAGAGTACACTTCAGGCTGCTGTAGGAAACTGAAGCTCTATACTCTATCTAAATTTTTATTCTTAAAGGCATAGTATATGCAACTTGCAACTGAAAAAACGCTTAGGAAATTTCATTAAAACAGACAAATAACGAATTTTAATTCGAAATGACAAAAAGTAAATTTCGTGGCGAATTTCAGTTAAGAGGTCTTGGCACTTTGCTGTCGATATGTATGTATGTATGTCTATCTCTTACCGTAGTACCGTAACACTAGTCTTAAAGTCTTTTTCTTTGGGTTAGGCTGGTGTGAAAAAAAGAAATATTATTATAATTAACAGTTTTTCATTGTTGATAAATCTCTTTTCATTAGAGTGTAAGCCAATCAGAGTAGACAATCTTCTGGTAGGCTTATGCTCTTACACAAAGAAAATAAACGAGGTAAGTTTCCTTTTAGTGTAGAAGCGGTCTATAATACGCACACGTTCCACAAAAGCGACTGGTCAATCATGGAAGGGAGCGCTTCAAAGGGATACCGTATGTGTCCGTTGGATAGAGGGTGCCACATAAAAAGGTTTGCTGAATTTACTAGTCATAAAATATATTAAGTAGGTACCTGTTTTGAAAAATAAGACGGTAACAGATTTTTTTTATCTTGGAGGTAATTATTAAATACCTACTTTGATATCGTACCCCGATAAAGATGAGGACGAATATTTAAAGCTTAAGACGCATATTGCTGAAATTTTTATCAGGGATTTTAGCGGTATCCGAACAGAGTGTTCTGAACACTGTTTTTCATTTCTGTTATAAAAGTTAAACAGAAAGAAACTGTTACACTTTGAATCTGTTTTAGAAAATACCGGTTCATAAGTGTTTATATCTGTTACAGTCAATAAGGTTCACATTGGCATAACTATGCGACAGCTCACTAATGATCTGGATACTTTGAAATGCCTATTTTGGTGTACTGTGTATACACATAGATATTTAAACGTAAAACAGTTTCTAACAGATTGGTAACAGAAAACATTATATCTGTTACATTTTTATAAGTGTTCGACGCAAAACAGGTTCAAAACACCCAAATAAGTGATACAGGAATAATTCTGTAACAGATTCAATGTGTAACCCTTATGAAAGTGTATCCTTATAAAGGTGTTTTTGAATCCCTGATTTTTATAATTGATACATAGTATGTCTGTCATTATTATGTTTTTGTCAATGAAAGAATTAAGAGTTTGTTATATTTATAATGTGGTTTTAGAAATCCCTGTCGGTGGACATCACAAAAAGTCGTGTGCGGGTTTTTTAAGCTATGAGTAAAAACTTCTTTGTGACCTTGTCTTGTCCTTAACATATCTCCTTTTCTTTCATATGTAATTATCTACTATAGCTTCAAAATCATGTGACTATCAGTTACATTATTTGTCTTTATACCTATCCTCCTAAGACCCCGCGTACTAAATAAATGACAAATTAATATACCTTTATCACATCCAGCTTTGTAATACTGAACGCCCCCTGTACAATTTTTTGTAGATATTCTATAAACTTTTCTAGTTTGAATTCTCTTCAACTTACAGTAATAAATTAACTTATGCATAATTTTGTACGGTGGGTATTTGCGGCTGTTTTTATTTCAAGTCTGGGTCTTAGGAGGCTATACCTCATTTTCTAAATTTTTGTTATGGTTTTCATTAATTGCTCATTTTTAACAAGGCTGTTTTTTTGTGTATTGTCTATATTGTTATCTTTTCTTGTGTCTTTGTAGTGTGCAGACTATTGTTTTTTTTTTCATTTTTCGTAACGAAAACAAGAGTAGGTACAAAAAAGTTAGGTGTGTAGCTGTCAATATTATCGGAATAAGTGATCTGAAGTGGAATAAATAAGAATCCAATTTGCGGTCATCCGCGTAACTTTAATCGTGCTGCAAGGCTTACATAGCTCACTATGGCATTTGAAAACCTCTCAAGTGCAGGGTCTAGGTTTTAAAACAAGGTCGTCGGGTGAATGCATAAACAACAAGACAGGTGAACACATAAAATTAGTAATTAAAACATTCATCAGAAGCTGGAAATGAAGGCTGTAAATCGTAAGTGAACTTGTGCGTAAAATATAAGTTTACTGATACTCTGTTACAATTACTTAATATTACTCAATTCTGTATACAGTTAAATTAGGAATAAGTGGTTTAAGGGGTTTAATAGTGGGATTTAATGCGCATGCGTAGATATTTGCTAGCCAGAACCATTAAAAAAACTTCTCTACATAAAGCTCAAACACCCTCGTCATATCGTAGTTGTACAGATTCATTGACAGACCATTAATTCTATGAAGAGGTTACTCATTCAGAAGTTCAAGGTCGGGCTCTCGTGATAACGTCTCGTTACAGGGCCGCCTGCCGATAAATCACCTTACAATCAGCTTCATATTATACGCAGTGAGAATAGATTTCCTGATTAAATCTTCTTTATTATTGACAAAAACAAGGTATGTATCTAGTGAAATTACAGCTCATAATAAGCTGTTATTACTTATTATGAGTAACTTTAAGGACTAGGGAATTACTTCTACGCTTAATCAACATCATGGTTTAGGTATTATATTTCAAAAGAAAAAAGTCTCTGTGACTTTTTGAATAAAATCGAAATTCCCCTACATTAAATCCTTCATTTATAATTTTTTATGCAAAATTGACCTACCACTACGGTAGGGTAGTGTTGAAATCAATTTAATGGTGATTTCAAAGATTCCGGCCGCATTTCGTTTCGAATTCAGGGTTTATATAAAAAAAAATATTTGAATTTCTATTTCATTTGTAATAGGTGGCCTTTTTAGCTTCCTGAAAATTTACTTTACAACACATTATAATAAAGTTACACTTCACTAAAAGCCATCATTATGTAAATTCCTTTTATATGTCTTTTAAACGATATTTGATGATTGAATATGAAGCAAACGTATTCTATTTTTGGAATACAGTGTCCCACTAACCTCGTCGTGGAATAATAAGTGACCAAAGCGGAAGAGTAAACAAAACTATTCAAATTTTTTGTAACTATGTGAATAACACTGCTATTCTTAGAGATGTTTCCCATCATATGTGAATTCCAAGAGTTTAAGTGCGATTGGAATGAGTTACAGAAAGCCAAAAGAACAATTTTTATTAGCGTAATCAAATTACGTTTTAGTATTTTCCGATTTAAATAACGACATCAACCTCAGTGTGCAGTATATCCATCTTAGTGTAATACATCGAATTAATCTTTAAGCCTGGAAATGTTCAGTTTTTTTTATTATATAATGTTACTAGCTCAGGTATTATATGTTAAATAATATATAACCTATAGCCTTCCCCGATAAATGGGCTATCTAACAATGAAAGAATTTTTCAAATCGGACCAGTAGTTCCTGAGATTAGCGCGTTCAAGCAAACAAATTCTTCAGCTTTATAATATTAGTATAGATTACTACTTATATTTAATTGAATAAGTTATGAACAAACTTTAGGTTTATAAATTTTCGTACAAAAAGTAAGAGTCTTGCCTTTAGCTCTTTTCTTGATTCAAAGAAAAAGTAAAAGTGAGATGGTGATATAAGCTATATTTGGTGTTGCCTCATTCAAAACAGCTGCTAATGACAAGTTGGTGTCACATTTAAACATGGAATCCGTTTATTCTCTAATGGAATATTTAGGTAGAGATGAATACAAATCGATGTAGAGTTTTGTTGTTGAATTCTCAGACCGTAAATAAAAAAAAAATCTAACTTTTTACGTTTTCACAGCTGTTATCCTAAGTATATATACGCTTTTGAATTCTGTAGAACCTTTAAATATTTTATAGAGTAATTTAATGTAGTCGTATCTTGAAAATAATGTTCCTAGTATATTTCAGCGGTTACAGCGCTTTTCACGTATTCCGGCGGCATAATGCGGCATTTTACTGTGACGTAAAGCTCCGGCTTTATAAAATTTAAATAGTCATTGGCGAAATGAGCTTAGATTAATGGAGTTTTCACATCCCTAAATTGTTCACCCATTATTTAGTATGCTAAGTTACTCTATGACAATCGAAATATTGCGTCATGAAAGATCTAATTCTAAATTTTGTAATAAATAAACATCAAAGTACATACTATTCGACGAACCTTTGAATTAAAGATATAATAAATATTTATATAAAGTGTAAGTATCAAAAAATAACCTGCAATTTAGGAAATTGGTTCAAAATAAACACTTTTAAGCTTTCGAGTTTTAACAGGTCTTAACAGGTTTTTTTTCGACGTTTCTACCGGGTTTCAACGGTCGTGGTCACGAGATAAAACGTCGTGAATATGGTATAATAATAAATAATCATCCAGTTTTATTTAATATCATGCAAAAAACTTTAACATTATTCATTACTGAAACAGTCGATTTTTTAACAATAATTGTTTAAATAATAATTACAAAAACAATCAATAATTTAATTAAATAATTTAACAAAAAATTCATTTCATAATTTTCTTTATTCTTGTAATTGATTAATTAAATTTTATAATTTAATTTAGACTTGTGATTTATTAATTTAATTTTGTACCCCTCAGGGTAAAAGCCTCCATGAAGCGTAAATTTTTCTATAGAATTTTATTACTTTATATGCCTAAGCTTCTAAACCTTTGTAGAAGAGCAGTTTTGAAGATACGACGGGTACCGTTGCGTGAAGCCGTGACCTTAGTCGAGGCCGTGGCAGGCGGAGACGTGACCTTCATGAGAAAGCCCACGTTTTAGGGATCAATTAGCTTTATAGCCAAAAGCGAATTATTCAAGGTAGGCATGCAATGTCTACTTAGAGCAATCAAATTGCGCATCGCGGAATCGCTAATTTAATAGAGATCGTGGATTGATATATTGTACAGTAAATTGATAACTTTGATTGATTGATTTAGTTTATCATTTGGAAGTCTAAATAAATAGAAATAGTAATGAAAAATAGATAAATAAATATTTCTTACATTCACACCAATTAGCCTAGCCCAAAGTAAGCACTGTAAGGCTTGTGTTATGGATACTAGGGTAACGGATAGACATGCATATATAATACATAGATATGTAATATTCATATAAATATATATAAACACCCATGACTCAGGTACAAATGCCTGTATTTATCATACAAACGTCTACTTCTTTGGGGATTTGAACCCAGGACCGTCGGTGCGAAAGGCAGGATCGCTACCGTTGCACCAAACGGTTGTCATATACTGTGTACACTTCAACAGTATTGGTTAAAATAGGTATGTTCTATGAAATCTGTAACCTAGGATCAAAGTAGATTATTTTCAAACTCTCCCGTCTACATAAGAAGGTTTTTCTGACAGGAACAAGTTTTCCTTTGAATAGCCGAATTTCCCCTAGGAGAGAAACTTTCGCAAAGATGAACGAACCGTTGTCAGTTTTTTTTCTCTCTATTTCATTTCAGAACATCTAAATGGAAGAAGTATTACATAAGAAAAATGGTTTCATTAAAATATTGTGCTCTATACTTATAAAAACATAAAAACAAACTCTCACAGTGTTTGACCACGATGATCTCCGAATTCACTCAACCGATTTAATGTCTCTTTTCATTTTGCTGGATTTGTTCCCACTTGGGATATATACATACGATAGATTTCATTTTAATTAATAAACAAAAAAATATTCTAATTGCAAACAATAATTAAAAACGTAAAGTATACGTTCTATAATTTTAGAAACATTCATGTAGCGGCTGTTATATCTTAATGTTTCGTAGTTATAATCCATCATTACTTATTGTCAATTTTTTATTGGTCTGCAGGTCATTAAACCCGATCAAAGAGAGACATTAATTATAGATGAAACTGTTAGGTAACAAATGACAGTTAACTGTCACTAACTATATCTATTATTAATAATATCTCTGTTAAGAATAGATATAGTTATTACCTATAATTAAAGTTCAAGAATCAACATATTCAAATATTAAATGAACCTATAGCACCTATTTTCAGAGTTTTAATGAATCCCTGAAAAAGTAATAATTATTAATGCAATTTGCAATATAAAATTATTTATTTATTTCAACATAATTAAACGGGTACTTAACCCATTAAATAATTAATATGTTTGCTCTTGGTGTCTTTTGATGTTTTAACTTTTAAATCAACTCAATTATGCATCTGTTTAATTTTGGCACAATCATTTGGGTCAATACGAGTATAGAACGCTGATTTTGCCAGCTTTCTAGATTTCTAGTGATTTCTAACACCTCGTCATTTGCATTTTTGTTGTATTTGGGTCAAATAACAAAAATTGATGTGCACATAAATAAAACCGTTTCGTTCAAGTACATTAAAACTTTCTATTATTCCTGTAATCCTATTTATATGTCTAAGTAGTAAATCTTTTCAAGGTTTTAATCATTTATGTATTTATTAAACACATATTTGTAGTAATCATAACTACAATTATAAATACGAGACTGAGTTTGTTACACGGGTTACAAAAAAGGATAGAGAATATCTTTACTCCAGAAAAAAGTAGTGCCTCCAGCGATAAAAATATAACTTCGAATCAGTAGTCTACATTAAGACGAACTAAGTCGCGGGTGAAAGCTAGTATAACTATAAAACCTGAAACCTTACACATATGAAATTCTTTAAAGGGAAAAATTACTGAAAATGAAGAACTTAATTATTGTTAATAATTTTATGTTTACGTAACGATAATCTACAGTTAAGTAGTTAAAAGATAAAGATGACATATCTAGTTGATGTATCGGAGCGGTGTTCCGTGGCTCGATTGCAAAGTAAACGGCTTTGAACTTGTAAACAGCGCCGCATTGTAAACGCGAACTGTACTCGCAAGGGCATGTTAGACGCCATACACGCGATCGCGAGAAACCCGATGTTTGCTTCGTTTTACACCGTTTGAATTTTCATTGTAAATTTTCTGATACATTTGTTCGTTTAATTATAACTTTGGATTTTGCTTCAGAATAAACTAGGTCTGCAATACATGCTGCTGTTTGCAAATACTGAGCGAAGCAATTAGATTTTCGAAGGGTGATTATTCCTCTATGGTATGTCCGATTTCAAAACTTTTTTTTGCACATTAGTCACGACCACTATGTGAGTTTTGGCGCCAAATTTCATCAATGTAGTCTCAGCGATTTGGCTGTGATCAGCTTTTGAATTTTTCTTTTGGTGATTATTCCTCCATGGTAAAGTCTATATTTTTTTTACATAGCCTATGTCCGTCAGGTTATAATTATGTATGTTCATGCCAAAATTCGTTCGAATCTGTTGAACCGTTAAGTAGCAGGAGGGAGACAAGCGAAATTTGTGAGTTGCCTAAAAGAGAGCTTCGCTCAATAAATATTAGAAAAGATCACATAGATTATTCTGAACCCAAGTAGCTTAACCACTTACTTAGAATTCAGAACCAGCGACGGTACTACAACACAAAAACCGACAGGGGATCAAATCTGGGACTTCAAAGTGGCGTTACTATGAAAACCGGCATGCGAGCTATTCGATCGCGGAGCTCGCCAAATTTTTCTTAGTCAGATTTTTTTTCTCTAGATAAGTTTAAGGGAAGGGCAACACAAGTCATTCTCACGACTTTTGTTATAGACATATTATAATAAATAACACTATTTATGTTCGGGGCGATCTAGTATTATTGAAAAACAGGTACCTATTAATTGATTTAGTACTATAATCAATATTTATTGCATAACAAAACCAAGATGATTTTCTCCTACAAGAGAACATCTTGTAATCTTGTAATTTTTCATATATTTATTAATATTCTCAAATGAATTTTTCAGGTAACTGAAAGGAGACAAAAAATCCGAAACTGGGCCAAATAACGCCCAGTTCTAGTTTATTTAGCCTAGTTGAATTATGCCTCTTTGCATAAGTGAAAATGTGGGTGATATTTCTCTTGTATATTTAAAGGTCAACATCATATTAATTTTAACAAAATCAATAATAAGTATCTAGTTGGATCTGAACTTGAATATCGAAAATAAAATATGCATGCGCCCCCTTTTACTTTGTACTGAAGTTTCTGGTTGTCTAGTTTTAATACCTACTAATATTATAAATGTGAATGTAAGTTTGTTTGTTATGCTTTCACGCAAAAACTACGAAACCGATCATCATGAAACTTCGTACATATATTCTTAGAGGCATTAAAAGTAACATAGGATACTTTTTAATGATTTTTTTTTAATTAAAAATAATTGTTTGTCAATAAATCTCAAAGCTAGCTCTCTCATAGCTACTTCAATGCCATCTAGCATTCCAGTAATGAAGTTCTTAACCTGAGTACTGCATTACCGACGGTCATGTAATAAGTTCTAACCCTGAGTATTGCGTTGCCGACGGTCATGTCAACATCCAATCCGATTAAAATAAAAATTAAAATAGTAATTATAATAAAATATAATTATCATATTGATTTATTTCTATTTATTGATGTTTGATACTTATTTAATGGCTTAAATGAGGGCGAAGCCGCGGGTAAAAGCTAGTAATAAATAAATAACAACACAATCCGAGTTTTTTTTCTTCTTATTTGTTGTAATTTTATGAAAAGTTATAGAGATGAATAAGTAACAAGGCAGATGTGATTCGCATCGCATCACCTTTACCTGCGTGGACCACCTGCCGAAGAAAATGTCAATAGTGACAGATGTTTTTTTTTATTTTCAAGCGAGTGCGGCTTCTGTGTTTTGCCAATATCGAGTAAAAGTAGCATCTGCTAATCAGATTATTGCTACACCAAAAAATAACTGGATTCTAATTTAACTTTTATCGCCAACACTAAGTACAGCCCACAGCACAACAAATACACAACTTTAAATTTCTCTATTTGGTGTTCAGTTTATACTCCAATACGTGGAATTGAGTAAATTTAAATTTGTTTGCAGTAGGTATATGTGTTGTCCATACATTGGCAAACATAATACAAGGGGGGAGGGAAGCTGATCTCCCCTAAGCCCTCCTCCTCGATACGCCCATGTAAGCTGCGAGATTTAATTCGATTTGGAATCAATATACTATATTTAGTAAAATTTCTCTAATTCAATCATGGCGGTTTTTGAAGTATTAAAATTGAATAATGTGCTAAAACAAAATTTATGAAATAATCATCTAATATCAACATATTAGATGATTATTTCATAAATTTTGTTTTAGAATATAATATGAAGTAGAATCTTTATTAGGCATTTTTAGATAAGATAGCTCAAGGTCTTGAACGTTTATATATATAAACAAACTAAGGTTGTGAGCATAGATTATAAAATAATAATAATAATAATAAATATTTCTTACATTCACACCAATTACCCTAGTCCAAAGTAAGCACTGTAAGGCTTGTGTTATGGATACTAAGGTAACGGATAGACATACATATTTGTTACATAAATATTTTATATTCATAGGAATATATATAAACACCCACGACTCAGGTACAAATGCTCGTATTCTTCATAAAAACATCTGCCCCTTCCGGGATTTGAACCCAGGACCGTCGTCGGTGCGAAAGGCAGGATCGCTACCGTTTTGCACCAAACGGTCGTCAGATATACTTATTATTTATAATGCGATATGGTTCTATGATTTATTTCACTGCAGTGACATAGGTACCTTTGTTACAATAAATCACCGAAAAATGAATTGTACACTATAATTAACTGCAGGAAAGTAGCGTCCTTGACTTGTTACTGTTGTTAATGAAACGTGTGATTATACGAATTTGTTATTATTTTTGTAAATAATATTTATTGTTATTAAATTTTAGTTTTCTTGAGTTTTAATGCGAGTATAATTAACTAGGTTTCCTGTATGCGAGTATAAGTCTCCATGTAGGATTTACCTCGCGTCCGGAGGGAAAAAAAAACCACATATCTGATTGATGTTATTCATTTGATAAGACTTTTTGTATTTGTTATTTTTGTAGGCGAGTGTTTGGCATTTCATATATCATATTTTAAGTTTTATCATCTAATGGATTGAATAAAGTTTATTGAAAGTACATAACTAAGAGCTCTATTATAATTATTTGAAGTTATTCTGAAAGCTAAAACTTGTTATAGGAAGGCAAACAGCCAAGTTGCGTGACACGGGCCAGTACTGGGGCGGTTCTCAAACCCATTGTGGGCAGAATACATGATTGCTTCACTCACGCCTTATGCAACGCACTGGTTAAGTCATAGATCGTGATAAACCACCAAGTTACAGAGACAATCCATCATGATCTAGACTAATAAATTGCAACTTTCACAACTTAAAATCTCATTTGAGAGTGCGTTGGCTAAGCTGTTTAATCATCAGTAACAATCACTGAGAGACCTTAAACGGGGTCATTTTGACTCACCAATTCGGCTGTCTGTTAGCAGTAAGCGCCGCCGCCAATACACCAGACTTCGCACTGCGCTGGCGGCGACCTTCTTATATCAAAAATATAGAGCTGGCCGTAATAAAAAACAAAACGAGATTTCGTCCACAAAAAAGTGAGTTCATCGAACTTACCGCATCGAAGCCTGTTCATTTTTTAAATTTGAACACTCTTTTTTCGGCGCAGGTTGTTAGTGCACTGAAAACAATTAATTTAATGAGTTTAAGGGGAATTCAAATTCCAAATTCATACTTTTTTTAATTGTATTTTTTACAAAAGTATATATTCGGTTCCTCCATCCCTAAAGTATGAAACCTTTCTTTCTTTCTTTGAAACCTTTGTGTTTGTCGTTCGAAAAGTCATTTATTACAAGTATATTCTTGGCAAAAAAAGATAGCATTTCTATTTTTGCCAAGAATATTCTTATTACACGACCTTTCCACTTGGGAAGTATTGGTGGCAGGTGTCCAAGTAAATTGAATTTCAATAGAAGGACAGTAACGACACATGAAGCGGGCAGGTGTTCCGGGAACCATTATTTATTTAAAAAGCCTATCCCGAATGCTTGGTGCCTCTTGAGTGAGTACGTAATCATACGACAGTATTTACTTTTTTGGTTACGTAAATTTTGTATGTCCTAATGTATACCTATATATTGTATTTATTCGGTATTTTATTGAAAATACCGAATTAATACATTAATTTTCAATTTTACTAGAATAATTAAGATGGCCAATTCTTAGTAGAAGTTAATTTATTTTATTTGTGTCGTTCATCTATGAGTGAACATATGTATATGAACACAAATTTGTTGTGTTTTGAGTAATATTACGAAGGAACGTGAGGCGCCGCACAGTGGTCCGGATTTTCAAAAAGGTGGACGTAGGATCGAAAATGCATATTTAACTTAACAAAAAATTGTTTCGTATAGGAAATTTAACGCTGATTAATACTTATTACTACAACTTTTCAAAAAAACTGCTCCTTCACGTCAAAAAAAAATATTGAAAATAAAAATGTATGGGAGAAAATCTATTTTTTTTTTCTCCGTTCAGTATCAAAGTATAGCAAGCAAACCTTATATTCTGGTAAGTACCTATTGTTCTTAATACGACGACATATAAATTGCGTGCGCATCCCTGCGGCCTTGACGCCTACGACGATTCAAAGTTTAAAATTTCAATTGGTTTTTTTTTTAATTATTATCGAGTTTTCAATTATGCTGAATTTAAAATATAATTTCTTAATTATATAACAATTAAAACATACGCATTCCAGCATTTGTTTCATTTTATTTTAATAAAAAATAGTAATAAAAGTCTTCAACAACAGTCACGTGCTGATTCGTTGCCTATTTGTAACTGACTGAAACGACTCCTGTGATATAAGAATCATTTACCCCCACCACCGGAGACATCAACGACGCTGATTGGCTGTTGAAGATGTGGTACTAATTTTGTCAGTCACTACTTGCGCGCGTGTGTTTGTTAAAAATATCTGTGCATGAAACAATTAAAGGCACTTGTTTCTCAACCCTTGAGGAAGCAACATATCTAATTATCCGTGCTGTGTGAAAGTTTAGTGAGTTTCGTTATGGCTGCATTTGTAACAAACTTGGACATCTTTATGTTCCTCCGTGTTGAAGGAGATATGAAAAATTGGGCACGACTCTATGAAGCTATTATTCTACATATCCCAGTTGAAACATGTTCACAAGATTTAGAAATAATCAAGACCTTTTTGAAGAACTACGTCAGTAATATCAATCGCAGATGGACAAGTGCTTCTAGAAATCAGAAAACTTTCATGAATAGACATGCTGCGTGGTTACAATCAAATATTAGTTGGCCAAATTGCACTACTGTTAATTTATCCGAGATTTTTCAAGCCCAAGATGAAGTTATCGAAAACATATCGTCAGACAATACTTCATTTGACATCGATACTACAACAGCTGTGATTCCGTCGACATCTAGTACAACAACTGTGGGCACATCTACCGAAGTTCAGATTAGGAAGCCTTTTGTTGACCTCAGCAACAAACAGAAGAAAAGACGTTCAGAGTCTCTTTTGGACTATTCGCCGGAAGAACTTACTTTTGCATTAGTCGAAAGACTTAGGATAGACAAGAAGAATGACTTAGCTCGTGTTATTGACCATATAACGAAGAACCCTGATAGTGTTGCTATCGTTCAAGCCACATTGTTTAAGAAAAATACGAAAAAAACTTTTGATGGAGATTATGCTCTTGGTCTTTATACATCATTGAACTTGAACGTGAAGTTCCAGTGTTACCATCGTATCACAAACTCCTTGAAGCTAAAAATAGATGCTATCCTCATGATTTAGAAATTACTGAGAGAGGAGCCAGAGTGAAGCTTCAAGCCCTATTGGATCTGACAGTCCAGAAGATTCTTCAAATTACTGGTACCCAGATTGATTCGTCAACTGAAGGATTGAAGTTAATTAGTAAATGGGGTTTTGATGGTGCTTCTTCACAAAGTACCTACAAGCAAAGGAGTGAAGATGTAGACTTCAGTGATTCATCGGTTTTCATGTCAAGTCTTGTCCCTCTTAAATTAGTTTCTAATAATAGCACCATATGGGAAAACCCAACACCTTCTTCAACACATTATTGCAGGCCCATTAAGTTCGAGTTTTGTAAAGAGACAGCAGAATACATCAAGCAAGAAGAAGCTGCATTGAAGGAAGAAATAAAAAACATCGATTCTACAAAATGGGCAGGGCTAGAGATTAGTCACAAGCTTCATATGACAATGATCGACGGAAAAGTGGCCACTATTATAACGGATACTTCGTCTGCATCTGCCTGCAATATTTGCCTTGCTAAGCCAACTGAGATGAACAAGCTGTCAGAAGTATTTACAAGACCTGTTCGAGAAGATGTTTATAAATATGGACTTTCTACTCTTCATATGTGGATTCGTTGTATGGAGTGTATTCCACACATATCTTACAACATGGACTTTGAGATGTGGACTGCACGAGGTGCTAACAAGCAACTAAAAGCTGCGAAGAAACATTTGACACAAGAAGAATTCAAACAGCAAATGGGAATAGTTGTGGATTTTGTGAAGCAAGGCTTTGGAACCACAAACGACGGAAACACAGCCAGAAGGTTTTTTAGAGATTATGAGAAATCTGCCGAAATAACCAATGTTGACAAAGACCTGCTAAAGCATTTTGCGGTTATTCTTCAAACGATTTCATCAGGATGTGCCATAGATATTGAAAAATTCAGGACTTATTGCAGAGAAACAGCTGAGATCTTTGTTCATCTATACCCATGGTTTTATATGCCCGCAAGTGTGCACAAGCTACTCATACACGGTGCAGACATTTGTCATCACTTTGGCCTCCTACCAATTGGCATTCTTTCCGAAGAAGCTGGAGAAGCAAGAAATAAAGAATTTCGAAGAGTTCGTGAGTCTCACACAAGAAAATTTAACAGGATAAAGACCAACGAGGACTTGCTTCATAATTTTTTAATTAGTTCAGACCCATATTTATCCCATATTCGACCAAAATACAGCAACTCAAAGCAATTCAATTTTTTTCCAGATGTTAAAGAGCTTTTGTTGTTGCCTGAGGTAGTAACAGAAGAAACCGAAAATATGGATCTACAGGAGTTGAAGTCTGAACATGATCCATTAATGTAAACGTGACAGATTTAGTGATGTTGTAATTGTTAGAATTGAGTTTGTTAGTAGTAGTAGTTAAGTTGTGGTCCTTTTCAGGACTACTTAAAATAGTCAAAGGGTCGTAATATTCAGCCGTATCCGGTTAGACTGGACTGGACTGGAAGACAAAAAGACGCTCGGATGATGATGAAGACTTAAAATAGTCATTTTCAAGACTTCAGAAAAAGCCCTTTTCAGGGCTAAATCTATTTCTAATTGTTTCTTTCAAGATAAGTCACACTAGTAGTATAACCACCAATATCAACCATGATTTATCAATAGGAAATATCAACAGATGAAAGAATAATCAACAGAAGATTATTTAAAACAAAAATAAGCAAAAATGCTTATTTTATCATAACGTCACGCTTTATATTCCCCGAAGGCAAAGGTGTATACTACACTATAGTACACTGTAATTTCGCCAGTTATATTTAAGTCCCAAGTAATAGGGGGCGAGCCTAATAAAAGGATGGGGCACGCGGGGGGCTTGTTTTATTAAAAAATATATTTTGGATTAATTTTAGTAGAAAAACTCGTTAATAATAATAAGATAATTCAACATAAAATTTTTTAACTTTATAGCATCGTAGGCGCCAATGCCGCAGGGATACGCAAGCAATTTATATGTCGTCGTATTAAGGACAATAAGTACTTACCAGAAGATAAGGTTTGCTTGCTATACTTTGATACTGAACGGAGAAAAAAAATAAAATAGATTTTCTCCCATACATTTTTATTTTCAATATTTTTTTTTGACGTGAAGGAGCAGTTTTTTTGAAAAGTTGTAGAAATAGGTATTAATCAGCGTTAAATTTCCTATACGAAACAATTTTTTGTTAAGTTAAATAAGCATTTTCGATCCTATGTCCACCTTTTTGAAAATCCGGACCACTGTGCGCCGTTTCCATTAGTAATTCTACGTTTTATGAATCATGCATGATGCCTCAAGATAACAATAATATTATTGCTTGTACTATCTTTTTATTGTTTTTTTTCCATTATAAAATACCATAACTTATACACCTATTATCTAAAAAAAGTATTCTATATTGTTTATTATAAATATAACGTCATTATTATTGATTTAAGATTCCGAATGTATTACGCAATAATCAAACTGTATCTCACACATTTGTTGACATGAACGCATAGCGTTTTTATTTATAGAAAAACGATATTAAGTATTAGAAACCAGAGACATTTGAGAAGAATTCAATAAAAACCTTACAGTTAAAAAGTGGGCAGACAGTTATGAGTGTTCCGCCAATTTCAGCCTAAATCAATTATACGTACCGTTCGATGTACCCCATTAATCATAATTGGCGATTTTTGTTTGGGTTATATCTATGAATACTAGAATATCTCAATAGGAACGAAGCGAGCAAAGCTCCAATTTTGAAATTCGCAAAAATAAAAAGTTATGACCATAAAACATTGGCTATGTTTGAAAGTTTTCATTCATATGGAATTTTAAAATTTTCTAAACATTATTGAATTTTATTGAATCATAAAATCATCTATACATATAAATAAAATTGGAGTGTCTGTTTTTAATATAGAAATAACCGTTTTTAACTACATGCATATGAATATTAATGCGGTACATACACCAAAATAACATTTTTCACAATTTTTGTCTGTCAGTCTGTCTGTTTGTTCCGGCTAATCTCAGAAATGGCTGGACCGATTTTGATGGGACTTTTATTGGCAGGTAGCTGATGTAATAAGGAGTAACTTAGGCTACTTTTATTTTAGAAAAATTCTTTAAAATTACTGTGCCACAGCAACGCGTGGCTGGGTCAGCTAGTTATAAATATTGTTAACATATACTGGTTAATGATTAATCATTTATAATAGTATTACGCTCCGCTCCAATATATTACTAGCGAAGCTGTATGCTTAGCGCCTGCATCGACCTATATATTTGTATTATTGTCATTTTGTGTACATCTTAGTTACCATAAGAATTATCAACTATGACGGCAGATAAAGCACAAATAATAATGTAATTAAAATATTTTTTTAAATAGTTCTATATTCATGATACAAATGTTTATATAACTTTAATATGTTAACGACCCTATTCACAGACTAGCTTCACGATGTGCTCAAGGCGACGTTCACACAACGAATGACGCTCGGACGGCTGTTGCGCCATTTATATACTCTCAAAGCAGACGTAAACAACAAGATGGCGGCCGTACGAGAGTCATCGTTTAACAACTTTTAATGGATCAATCTTAAACAATTTAATCAAGCCGAACAGCTAATTTATAATTTTAAAACAATAAAATGTTAACAATAAGGTATTCCAGTGTAGTTGCTAACAGATTCGGCCATCCAAGATAAAGTGTGTCCTCACACTTAACATTATAATTGTTAATAACAAAATATCTTTGCAAAATAAAAGTGGACCTTATTGTCCCCAAACACTTTATAAAGGTTAACATAATTGTTAATAACAAAAATCTCTGAAAAATAAAAGTGGGCCTCATTGTCCCCAAAACAATTTATAATAGTAATAGATACCACAGACCTCTTTGTTCTGGGTTTAAAATATTTTGCTGTAAAAGAAAAAAAAGGTTAACATTTCTCTGAAAAATAAAAGTGGGCCTCATTGTCCCCAAAATACTTTAGTAATTGATACCACAGACCTCTTTGTTCTGGGTTCAATGAATATATTTGTAAATCACAGGCCTCATTGTCCTGTTTCATATATTAATAGACTTACAGACCTCTTTGTTCTGTGTCTAAAATATTTTGCTGTAAAAGAAAAGGTTATTAACCTATTAATCAATAGTTACGCTATATATATATATACATTTGTCTTTATAATAAAGCATGCAAACTAATCAGTTTTAATTAACAAATAATATTCACTGCCTAGGTTGATAAAACTTTCCATAGGTATTTTGTTGACCAGTGTGGTTTCTAGGGATTTTATCCCTAGAGAAGAGACTTTCTCTTTTCAAGCATCAAATGTACCTTGGTAAAAGTAATTTGAAAATATTCAATTAGATTTTTGGAAAGACAATATAACACTAAAAAATATACACTAAATCACAACCGCGTAGAAAGACACTATCAGTGCGGTGTTGACGGGACAGACTGACATAAAAAAAAAACAGTGACAGTTGTCTCCAGGGATTCAAAAACACCTTTATAAGGATACACTTTCGTAGGGGTTAGACATTAAATCTGTTACAGAATTATTCCTGTATCACTTATTTGGGTGTTTTGAACCTGTTTTGCGTCGAACACTTATAAAAGTGTAACAGATATAACGCTTTCTGTTACCAATCTGTTAGAAACTATTTTACTTTTAACTATCTATGTGTATACACAGTACACCAACATAGGCATTTCAAAGTACCCAAATCATTAGTGAGCTGTCGCATAGTTATGCCAATGTGAACCTTATTGACTGTAACAGATATGAACTTATGAACCGGTATTTTCTAAAACAGATTCAAAGTGTAACAGTTTCTTTCAGGTTTACTTTTAAAACAGAAATGAAAAACAGTGTTCATAACACTATTCGGATACCGTAACAGTCCCTGGTTGTCACGCCGATTGATGTTTTGTTTTTAGATTTGTATATTATTAATAATCAGAAATTATATTTTATAAGGCTGAATGTTAATAGTACTCGACCATAACCTTGACATTTACTTTAATTGCTTTTTTGGCTAGTTTTCATTGCAACACTCAATTTACCATTTAGGTTTAAGTAACTTTTGTTGACATCAGACTTACCCATTAATTATTAGAGAGTGATATTATTCTGAACCATAATAAATAGTATAATTATCTGTTAAAAGTAGATTGTTATTCTTAGCTACACTTACATAGAGTTATTGAATAACAATAAAGATTTTGTAATAAAAACATACATATAATACTTTTTTATTCAATTACTTCGTTTCCTACATCTTATGGGTCTTACACAATTCTTATAAAATAATATTGAATCAGAATCTAGTAGGTAGGTAAGCACAAGTTGTCGAGAATTATTAACAGTAGTCAAATCACCAAAGTGTACGAATCCAAGTTAATATAGCCAGGTCATTAGAGTAAGTGAAACGAAAATCCAGAAAGAACAACCGATTTTAAATGAAATAAACACCACGAACAAATAGCACTCCCAGAGATAGCAAAATACCTAAAAGTGAATTATACTGAACGGAATGTATAAATAAATAAAAGGCTTTCTTTTTACTGTGACAGTCGGTCAGGTTTTAAGTTTTTCACGGGTCCATATTGGCTCGCCTAAAGTTATTTGCCCGAAATTGTTCCTCCCAATGATCCGCAATCCGAACGATCACTCTTCCCAAAATCTTTCATCCCAAAGTTTTCATTCATACTATTTGTAGTGCTACCGGCGATGTTCATAACACTCACGTCTCCGAAAATCGTAATTAATAATATCATTAATGTAAATATATTTAAACTCTTACTGTTTTTTATCATAATATTTTCACTCATACTAAGAAAGAAACGTTTACCAAGTGTAATAAAAAATGTGGGTAGAAAAAGATATTTATAGTTTTGATAGTATAATTATTATTTGGGGGTATTCTTTACATTACGTACTGAGTATCTATTGCTCTATGTATTCTATATATCTATTGTATCTATTGCTAAGTTCATGTCGGTGTATTATCATAACGTGCATGTTTGTGTTAATGCTTTATTAATATGGAGAGAATTTATTTAAAAATCATTCAATACCAGTCGTGGAGGATTAAAATTAGATGTACATGGATTTATATATGAAAAAAAACCCGAATAACAGTGGATAAACAATATTGGGCGTGTGAATTAAGAAGCAACAAAAAGTATAAGTGTAAGGCGAGATTAATCACCACTTTCGATAAGGAAGTCAATAAGTATGAATTACTGGAAGGAACGCACCAAGAACATAGTCATGAACCAGATGCTTTGAAGGAAAGGGCTTGTTTTTAAACTATTTCTTGTGATTACTAAACAACTTTTCACATTTTTACATTTGGCCATTTTATATTTGGTTATGGATGTTACATACATAATGCTATAACTATTCCTGAGATAATTATGTCAAAAAAAACCAGCTGCTTAGAATGAATAGAGGTCGTTTCACTGATCTTTGTCTTAAATGAATAAAATTCATAAAACACGACTTATTCACGGTTATGTTTATGGCCTGGGAGTTAATACCGCAGTTTTAACCGTACCTAAACCAATAACTAAGGAACCGATTCGGTTCTGGCACTTCGCCGGCCGCTGCTGCGGCACGCTCGCTACGCTCGCTCGGCTCGTGCGTTGTGGTCAGAGTTCTAACCTAACCTAACCAAAATTAATGTATATAATACTGATTATTATGAATAAAAAGAAATCTAAACAAAAAAGATATGACTTTGAATAAAAGTTTAAAAGATGGTTAAGTTGAGTAAATATAGGATAACAACAAAGTATAATAAATGTTTATTGCTAATGACATTATGAAGTTGAATGCTTCGGAATCATGAACATCAAAGACAGAGTAGTTAGGAATTGTGATCGCTAGGATAGAAAATTTTAGGAAGAACACCCTCGGATTGCCAATTATCGGAGTTGAAAATTTAGGTGAACTTTGGCGCACCTGTAGTTTGTTGTTCGCTGGATGATTGTTGCGGATTTATTTCACACCTGCACTACGTGGCTTGAACGCCGATACCAGTGCAGTGCCCGCACAACAGACACGATGACAGCACTCGTGCCCTGGATCCTGGATATCGCTAGCGCACAGGCGCAACGACAGCACTCGAGGACCCGCGCGACGGTAGCACTCGAGGATCCGCGCGATGGCAGCACTCGAGGATCCATGCGATGGCAGCACTCGAGGATCCGCGCGATGGCAGCACTAGAGGATCCGCGCGATGGCAGCACTAGAGGATCCATGTGATGGCAGCACTCGAGGATCCGCGCGATGGCAGCACTCGCGCACAGGCGCGACGACAGCTCAGTCTTTCTCACCGGTCGCGCCACCCCACGACTAGGCGTCTGCCAGCAACGCTCGTCGATATTGGGTTGGCGTGGATATTAGAGAAAGAAAAATGTTAATACAGTGTTAATGACGATCGAAATAATAATTAAGAGTTATTGCTGTTTACCGCAGCGTGTATATGAAGAAAAATGTAAAATGCAATAACATATTGATGAAAATCTATAAATTGTATCAAGTCATTTCACGAAGATGAGAGATATCTAACACATCTGTTCTACTATCAAATCAACATAATTAATTTTATGGTTATTTTTTTTTCAAAGGTTTTTTTCTTTGTCCCTTTTTAACCTCAAAAACATTTTTTTTTGAAGATAATATCATTCGTATTTGCGTAATCTGTTAACCCAGAGGGTTGTAAAATGTTTTACATTTCACAAAACAATAAATGTGCTTTTGGCGCGCTGAATGTAGCAGCTTTCATTTTTTGATAATTAATGAAGGTTCCTCAATATTTAACTAGATGGCGTCTTAATGCGCAAGGTTTAATAAAAGTTGACTTGTACTTATTGTCAGTATTATTACAATTTACACTGTGCAATTGTTTGCATAAACCTTTATTTAATATCACCAGTAACATCAATGTGTCAATAATGCAATTTCAGTTACAATAAGCTTCATGCTGCTAATGAAATTTAGGAAATAAATCATGATAAAAACTAGCAATATTGATACTCTTATTCAATCACGCTCGTCACAGAGATTTAGCGAGTATTGTCTATACCTTTACTTTGTATGTGACGTTGATCAAATTCATTGTTTCTATTATAAACTACCTTTAAAAAAATATAGACGGTTTTTCTTTTTACGTGGGCTTGAAGTTGATCCCGCTTCTGATATGTTAACGACCCTATTCACAGACTAGCTTCACGATGTGCTCAAGGCGACGTTCACACAACGAATGACGCTCGGACGGCTGTTGCGCCATTTATATACTCTCAAAGCAGACGTAAACAACAAGATGGCGGCCGTACGAGAGTCATCGTTTAACAACTTTTAATGGATCAATCTTAAACAATTTAATCAAGCCGAACAGCTAATTTATAATTTTAAAACAATAAAATGTTAACAATAAGGTATTCCAGTGTAGTTGCTAACAAATATAATAAGAAGTGTTTACACAACTTAACTGAAAAATAATACATGAGCACATTTTTCCAACAAAAAGGCTTTCATAGCCTTTCATATTCTCCTTTTTCACAGGCTTTCATAGTCATAAGATCGATTTTTCTTTTTCTAACATCAATGATAGTAGCATGATTTAAAAAGAAAATTCTAAAATTACGACTGTGTACTCATTGAATGTTCTTGATAAACTGTCGTATTTTATGATACAACTGTACTCAACTTGTATGCTTTCCCATACCCGAAGAGGGCACTGACCTACCTATGTCGTGTGTATCAAAAATTATAATCTATAAGTTACAAGTTATAAAGTTTAAAAGCCTTTGTATCGGACTAACAGATAACAGATTTTGTATCGGAAACTCACATAAAAATTTTTTTTTTGGATATTTGATTTTGTTTGTTAACTAAAATGTCTTAAATGTTAATATAAGCAAGATTTAGTTAACCCTGAACAGATATATTTGGCGAACTGTTTTTTTTAGAATCAAAACCTTTTTAGAGATATCTCACAGTGTTGACATTTCTAGACCATTCTAGTGGAGAAATACAGCTTGTTAAACTCTATGTATTTGAAATTAATATTTAAAAGTATTAAAATTCTTATTGTTATATAGCAAAAGTTGTACTAGTGCATAATTAGCGCCTACAGTACCGAGCCAGAAATAAAATTATAACCTCTATTAACAAAGAATCCAAAGGAAAAAAAAAAGAAATGAAGTCTATTTAAAGAACGAAATGTCTTCAAAATACCTCCGATTTCAATTACTTTCTCTGATTAGTTCTATGTTATAATTAGATTTTAATAGAAAGTTATGCTAATATTTTTTAATAGCTTATTTATTTAAATTAGATATTTTGATTTTTATTGGATATATAATCATAATATATTCCTCACTTAAATACTACCCCCCAGTAGGTTTCGAACTCGCGATCGTGTGTTGCGTAATCAAGTTCACTGACCTTTAGATTAATTCAGTCATAAAATTATAATTTCACAACCAATTTCAAAGAAAATTAAAGTTTAAAGTTAGTAAATTAGGTATTATGAGAATTTGTGCACTGCGCCTTTAGCTGAGTTTAATCTCTTTTGTGTCAAAATCATAGACAACACGAGTTCAAGCACCGTAAACAATATATAAAAGTAACAATGGCTGAGATCAGTGGACCATGATAATCCAAACCAAGGAAAGTTGCTTACAAAGCAGGCCCTTCCTGATGTGAGCACAATGCACTGGGTAATGGATCCATTCATTAATTTAATAGAGATTTTAACAACATTACAATAAAGATCAAATTTAAATACTAGACTTGTTTTATGGACAATGAAGAATTTATACTTCGTTAAAGCTTATTTTGTTGGAACAATTTTTATAGTCTGGCTTTGATATATTAGTTCTAAGTATTAATATCAGTTGCGTTACTGCAGTATTTATCACTACATAGTATAAAACAAAGTTGCTTTCTCTGTCCCTATATCCCTTTGTATGCTTAAATCTTTAAAACTATGCAACGGATTTCGATGCGGTTTTTTTTAATAGATGGAGTAAGGATTGGAGGAAGGTTTATATGTATAATACAAGCATAATATAGTAGAGCATTGCATCCGTGCGAAGCCGGGGCGGGTCGCTAGTTAACTATAAGCTAAAGTTAAAGAGATATCAAAAATAATTTGTATGAATTTCTAGCTTTTGCTTACGATTTGGTTGTGATTTGAAATTCTTGCATTGTATTTTGTAGTATTTTCAATGTTATTGGTAGCTGATTGAATTATCTTCATACATAATTTCAGTCAAACCAGTTTAGTAGATGGGTTGGTTAGTGACGAAAATTTGTTTAGTTTTATCTTTAACTAGCGACCCGCCCCGGCTTCGCACTGATGCAATGCTCTTCTATATTATGCATGTATTATACATATAAACCTTCCTCTTGAATTACTCTATCTATAAAAAAAAGCATCAAAATCCGTTGCGTAGTTTTAAAGATTTAAGCATACATAGGGATATAGGGACAGAGAAAGCGACTTTGTTTTATACTATGTAGTGATATCTTCGTTTCATAGAACAGATACAATTTTTCTGTGTTAAGAACTATTTTAAGTCGATTATATGATATACATATATATATGATATGATACAGATATACCCATTCAAGATAAAAAATTGCCAAATGATATATAGTTTATTGATAATTAGGAATTAAGTAGAAATTAACTACAATACACAATATCTTTTATAACTTCAACATTAAAAATAGCAAAGCGGTGCCGCAGAACAGTTTTTAATTCCTTGAAGTAATTTTACAAATTGTCGTGTTCCTATTTAGTAGGCTAAGAAATTATGTTTCGGATTAATAAAAGCAAACACACTCCACTTGACTCATTTCCTCAAGCGATCACGTTTCAATTTTTAACAACCTACCACATTACGTCGCTACTTTTGGCGATTTATTTGAGATTCAGATTGGAAAATATTTCGCTGACCTATATTTGATATCGAATTCGTGACGCAATACAGGCAATGTGCTGTAAACCATTCAGCTACTGGCAATAATGTTTTTTATATGGTATTATCTTTTTATTCTACTTTTAGATAAGAATAGAATAAGAATAAATAAGCCAATATTTTTTTTATAAATTGTGAGAGATTGGTGACCGTACATAGCGAAATGTCGGAATACATGGCAATTAATTGTTAAATAAGTAATAAGTCTTCATGCGTAATTTTAAATTTAAAGCTAAAATTATATTTCAGAAAACACTTATGAAAGTTCTTATTAATTTTCTACCTTATAATGCTACCTAATGATTGTTTTTTTAATGGATTTATGAGGTACCTGCTAAGGCAGTCTAATAAGCAATTTTCTCAAGCGGTCTATACATTAATTTTATCAGTTATATATCAGTTATTATTAGCTCACTAATGCCCACTACTCATTAACAATTTGATTAAACATTAAACTTTCAAACGTAATTATATAATTTATGTAGAAATAAACAAATCACGATCTTCGTTGACCAATGGTTAATTTCGACTATATACCAGCTGGATTTCTAGATAGAAATAGACTTTATTATATTCTAGACTCGAGAGTCTATAAGGTTGTGCTACTTTAACTGTCACATTGGAAATAATGAGAAATATTTTATTTAAATAAAACTCTTTAGTAAACTAGATATTTCCATTGGAGTAATTTAATAGGCAATTAAGGGGAAAGAAATAAAGTATTTTCCTGATTCTTGGAGACGTTTATCTATTTCAAAAGGGAAAGATAAGTTTACAATAGTTTCATGATCGCCAGTTGCTAAAACTGCTGCTGTTTGAAAATAATTTTCTCACGATGTAAGTAGACTTGTATTTATCGACCCAGTCGGTGAAGGAATGGCTCTGATTCATCCTGCTCTTTATATTCATATTAGCCCTACTTATTTGTGGTTTGCTTTATGGTTTAACGTCGAACCACCTACACAATACTATCCCAAATAATGTAGGCAGCGTGAATCACACCTAGTGTTACCAAATTCGTTTCCCCAAACATCGGGACTGAAATGAAAGAGTTGCTAGGGTGAAAAATCTGGACATAAAAAAACGCAAGCAAGAATTTTTGTAAAGAAGAAAAATAGCCTATAACCCTGTCCCGTCTGTTTGTTAAGCATGCGAGTTGATGAAAAAGTGGTGGTTTTGTTGTTTCGGTATGTTGTTTTCGTATAAAGCCTTCTTTCAGCGAAAATGGGAAACCGGAATGTCCTATTAGAACAGTACGTATGGCTACACTAATCATAACCGTTATGTCGAGTAATTTGATCCCTTAATTTCGCTTTGTCTATCTAGCCCGCCTTGAAAGCCTTTTCGTGGAACTTAATACAGACCTTATTTTTAGCTAGTAGACGCACCTTGTAAGTAATAGTTTTGTTTACAATACTTTGAAATTCTAGGGCACTCCTGTTGTTTGATTTAAATATATATGTCACCGTAAAATTGTAATAACTGTTAGATTATAATCTATCTCGCGAGATTGTGAACCGTAATCTAGTGCTTACAATCTAACGCATCATTTTTCTATCGAAGTGAAATCGCCAAATTGTGGAATGGCATGCGATGATTTTTTGTTTATTAATTTGTATGTTGTCGAATATAAATGTAAACTAACCTAACCTAACCTAATTGACACAGAAGGGCTTATTGCAAGACCAACCTATCAGGGCCAGCCTTCGGACAGTTGACAATTTAACGTGCGATAGATTGTGATTAAACAGTTTAACTTCGAAAGATTATAATTTATCGAAAAAATAATGCGTTAAGTTGTAAGCTATATGTTATGGTTCACAATCTTTCGACAGTTTACAATATCACGAGATAGATTATAATCTAACGGTATTTACAATTTTACGGTGATATATACATTAAGAGATGTGTGTAGAGTGCTGTAGAGTCGTTGGAAGCTATTCACAGTGAAATAACAGTATTAAATATAAAGAAGTTTAATAAAATATATATATATACTCGGTACAAACGTAATTTTTTAAAGACAACATTGATGTAAGTTTTTTCTTTTTTTTTATGTCATATTGACGTACGTTTAAAAGCATTGAGTAGGTATCTAAAAACCTAAAACAGCCAGTTCTTAATACGCCCCCTTTTTTTAGATAATCCCATATTTAATATACACTACACAAGCTATTAAACTTTAGAGCAACATAAACTATACACTAACAATGCCAACACCTAAACCTTCTATACATTTATAGTGTTTTATTTTACAAAGCGGCTTAGTTAGAACATCCGCCAGCATTGAATCAGTGGGTACATGTCTCAGCATTATTTCTTTATTAGTTGATAGAACATCCCTAATAAAATGATATTTTATGTCTATATGCTTGGTTCTAGCATGATAGATCGGATTTTCAGCTATTTGGATCGCCCCCTGATTATCGGCATACAAGGCAACTCTAGCATACATTGGAAAACCAATCTCTTTCAATAAGCTATTTAAATAAATACCTTCTTTCATTGCCTCCGATAAGCTAACATATTCCGCCTCACAACTCGATGTAGCGACACAACATTGTTTACGCGATGACCACGATATACATGCACCGCCTAAAATAAAGGATTTCCACTATAAGACTTCCGACTTATAGGACAGTTTCCCCAATCTGCATCTGAAAAACCCTCTACATGTTTTTCGGTTTTATTATATATAAGGCCGTATGCCACAGTTTTCTTCAAGTAGCGTAATATTCGTTTTGCTGCTTTCCAGTGACTAGGCTCCGGACACTCCAGATATTGTGCTAATTTTGCCACAGAGTTCGTTATATCAGGCCTAGTGCCCACACTCAAGTACATTAGCGATCCTATAATTTCACGATAAGGAAATCTTACCTCTTGTTTCTCTTCATCATTCTTTTCATTTTGAATTTTAGATGAATTCAATTCCATAGGCGTAACACTTTCATTACATTTTTCCATATTAAATTTTCGTAAAATATCTTTGACATATTTTTGTTGTGACAGACAAATGACATTATCTTTTTGTTGAACTTCTATGCCTAAAATATACTTTGCTAGACCATAATCTTTCAAGTCAAACTCTTTTGACAATTGACTTTTGAAACTTATTATTAAATCCTCTTTTTCGGACGCTATAAGCAAATCGTCAGTATATACTAACACGAATAAATGATTTTCACCTACATTCTTGAAATACAAACAAGGTTCCTTTTTACTTGGTTTCAGGTTCATATCTTTCAGTTTCTTATCAAGTCTTTTATTCCACTGCCGTCCAGCTTGTTTCAACCCGTACAACGACTTTTTCAATAAACAAGTATCATACCCAGACTTCAGTTTGTTTAACATTAAAGGTTAAAGGTTGTCTGGAAGAGATCGCTCTGAGCGATAAGACCGCCCATTGTAACACTATTTTATGTTTTCTCTTGTTATCTTATTATTTCAATGTGGTGTTATCAATAAAGTGTTTTGTATTGTATTGTATTGTAACATTTCTTTCGCCCTATTCACGACAGAAATGTCTTCCTCTTGATTTATAAGCTTCGTCAACCACTCAGACAAACGTTCTGGAACCTTCATGTAGATTTCTTCATCTAAAAAAACCATTCAAATATGCAGTATTTATATCGATTTGATGAATCTTCATGTTCAACTCTACAGAAAGAGCTGCTAGCAGTCGTACAGTATCCAACCTTACTACGGGAGCAAAAGTTTCGTTATAGTCTATTCCGTAACGCTGACTAAAACCCTGTGCTACTAACCGCGCTTTCTTCGTTACTGTCTTATTTACGTTGAACTTCGATGTCAATACATATCGGCAACCAACCACATTTCTATTTCTTGGTTTTTGAACTATTTCCCACGTACCTTTGACTAGTAAACTTTTTATCTCAGATAGTATCGCACTCTCCCATTCGGCTCTTTCATCACTTGACAAAGCCTCATTCAAGGATATTTGAGCTGCACCAATGAAATCTGCATAATCCAACTCGGGTTCATGAGAACTTTCACTCTCTTCTTCATCTCCCTCAGGATTTTGCACTTCGACAGTTTTATATAATTTTCGAGGTCTGCCTTTACCACCAGATCGTAGAAAAGTTGTCGACCAGGAGCTCTCTTGTGTGTAACTTGGCGCTCCCTATTTTGGTGAAAATCACTGTCTTCACTGACAGGATGCCTCACTTCAGTAGTTTCTGGTACCTCTACTGAATCTTGGCAAGTTTCTGGCGTAAGTCTACTTACCTCCTCAGAATACACATTACAGCTAGGTAATGCAAAAAATTCTACATCAAGAAAACTCTTAATCCTATCTAACGAACTACTATTTACAGATTTACAAGTTTGCTTACTAGCTTCATCTGATATTCTTTCATCTTCATGAAACTTAACATCTCGCGCTACTACAAACTTCCTCTGTTCAGGAATCCAAACTTTATAGGCTTTTGCAGTTTCTGGATAGCCGACAAAAATACCGACAATACCTCTTGCAGCAAACTTATCTTTTCCGGGGTTTTTATCTAGAACATACACCTTTGCCCCAAATGTTCGAAAATAGTCAATTTTCACAGGTGTTCCATACCACTTCTCATACGGAATACCTCCATCTAGACTCCTAGTTGGACATCGATTACGGATATAACAAGTTGTATCTATGGCGTTCATCCAAAATCCCTTTGATAGTTCAGATCCGAACATCATACATCTTGCCATTTCGACCAACGTACGATTCATCCTCTCAGCTACTCCATTTTGCTGAGGTGTCCTTGGTACTGTCAATCTTCTTAATATCCCTTCACGTCTCAAGTAGTCATCAAAATCCTTGTTACAATATTCTCCGCCGTTGTCCGACTGAATATATTTAATTTTCGTCCCCATAAGATTTTCTGCTTTCAACTTATAACGTTTGAATGCCTCTAGAGCTTTATCTTTGGAGTTGAGGAAATATACGTCACACCATCTAGTGCAGTCATCGATAAACGTTATAAAATATTTCGCACCTACTAACGATTCACACTTCATTGGACCTACAATATCGGTGTAAATAATTTTAAGCTTTTCATTACATGGACTTTTCGACTCATTAAACGGCATTGCACATAATTTTCCTTTGGCACAAATATTACAGTTCGATAATTTTTGTATCTCATTTTTATTTACATTAGCACCTACTTTATTCAAAAGCTTTAGTACATCCTTAGCATTTACATGTCCTAAGCGTTCGTGCCAATTACATATATCGACATTATTTACACTATTTAGAAATTCAGTTTTACGAAAACAATACAAGTTACCCTTTCTATAAGCAACAAATTTTATCTCCCCTTTCTGATCAACGATATCTGCATGATCATTACTAAAATTGACAATATATCCATCATCAGTCAATTTAGCTACGGAAATCAAATTGCTCCTCAAATCAGGAACGTAAAATGTATCGTTCAACTGAATTGTACTACTAGAGTTATCATTATATGCCGATAATCTAACGATACCCTTACCTTTTATATCTGTACTTACATTTGTTGCCAAATTAATTTTTGCGATTACGTGTTCCAAATTTTTACCAAACATATCCACATTGTTACATAGATGAGACGTACACCCACTGTCCAATATCCATTCATTTTTGAACATATATACAGCATTGCAAATCTCATTATCTGAAAAATTTGAAATTACAGAATAAATATTATGAACATGTTCTCTTTTAACTTTATTTCGACATTCAGAAGCCTTATGTCCGTGTTCATGACATTTGAAACACTTAAACCTAAACTTATCTTTATTAGCCGCCGTATTCCTACTCCGGTTGAAATTCACGGTATTCGTATTAATTTTCCGTCCATCATTATTTTTCCGATATGTATGCATAACATTTTCTTGCATTTGGCCTATATTCGTGTTCGTGTTTAATCTCGATTCGTACTCTTCCAAAATTTTTATTTTTAAACTTTCCGGTTTCGGCAACTCGTCCCTCGATTCTATCGCACACCTGAAGTTTTCGAAGCGCTCTGGCAAACTATACAGCAACATAATGGACAATAAGTCCTCATGAATGTTTATATTCATATCAGCCAACTTATCGACGGTGTCGAAAAATTCGTTAATATGTGCTTGTATATCACCCGTTTCTGTCATTCTGTGCAACATCAATCTCTTCAACAAGGTAGCCTTTTTCGCTGGTCCGCGAGATGCAAAAACGGATTCAAGTTTGAGCCAAACCTCACGTGATGAGTTACACCCTCTTACGTGCCTCAATTCACTACCATTTATGGACAGTATGAGATCAGCCTTCGCTTTTTCATCCTCAATTTCCCATTTCTCGGATTCTCCAGCATCTACGGGTTTCATTAATCTACCACTTACATACTTCCACGTATCATTTTTGGTCAAAAGGGCTTGTACCTGAATTCGCCAACTATCATAGTTTTCCTTGCCCAACGGTTCTATTCTTACCGCCATTCCTGAACTCATTTTCGTTCACGCAATCAACAAAACTATGTAACTTACAATTACTCTCCCGAACAATATATATTTTTCTTCCGTATATAATCCGTACTTCTCTGTTTTTAATAGCCCATAACCATTGTAGAGTGCTGTAGAGTCGTTGGAAGCTATTCACAGTGAAATAACAGTATTAAATATAAAGAAGTTTAATAAAATATATATATATACTCGGTACAAACGTAATTTTTTAAAGACAACATTGATGTAAGTTTTTTCTTTTTTTTTATGTCATATTGACGTACGTTTAAAAGCATTGAGTAGGTATCTAAAAACCTAAAACAGCCAGTTCTCAATAATGTGACCAAAGTACAGTCTGGGAAAAAAATGTATTGATGTATACTTAATGGTTTTTAAAACAACTTGAGATACTGTTGTTTATATTGTGATAAGGTAAAAGGTCTTATATTCTCACCAATTAGCCTAGCCCAAAGTAAATTATGTATTTATGATGCATAAATAAGCAAAATTCATAGAAATATATGGAAATACCTATAAAAAATAAAGACTCAAATGCTTGTATTTTTTTAACAAACATTTGCCTCTATCGTAACCAGAACTTGGGATTGTTTGGGTTCGCAGATAGGGTTTCTTCACGTTCGGTCAAACCGCCCGTTCCATAAGAAATTTATAAATATCATCTTTAAGTAAAAAACTTTGTTTTTTGTGATTGTAAAGATATACAATGTGTCCCGTCACCAGTGTCGAGCCTTTAATGGTGTGACATATGGCATTTTTTATCGACAAATTGCCCCTCAAATTTAGTTTTTCTCAAAAAGCCAATGATTAAAAAAAACAAAAAAGAAACTATTTGTTTTTCTATAATGACATTGAATTGCAATAAACAATCAGACTTTCTGGTAACAGTCACATTTGTAACAATCATAACGACATTTTCATTTCTGGCGAAATGACAGCACATTTTGAATGAATTGTCATGCGCCATTTAACAGCTTCCTGTACGAAAGTCAGTTTTCCAACTTCCGACGTGTTTCTAGAAGTATGTCATACTGGTGATTTTACACAAAAAAGTATATAATAGTTAATGATAAAAGGTAATAAAACGCATGTCTATAAATTCTCTCCTCATTTAATTGGTAATACCGTAATCAGGCGAGCTCAGTCAATCACTACTTTCAAAGTTCAAGTCAAATAGTTTTATCTTTCCCAATAATTGCTAAGCTGCTTGTTTGTAAAATTTAGTTTATTGGATATTTATGTATTTATTTAGGTATTTTTATTTTTTTATCGTTATTTTCAAAATCTTACCTATATATATTTAGATTCTTCTTATTTTGTTGCATCACATCCCGACCTTAATACATAGCTTTATTTCCCTCCACCCAAAGGTTGTCTAGTAGAGGTCGCTCTAAGCGGTAAGACCGCCTCTTATAGCACCCTTTCGTTCTCTATTTTATTTTTTTAAGCTAAACAGCTTAATAATTTTCATTCAATCTATTTTCATTTCATTGGTAAATTGATTACCGGTATCTTAGATATTTAGGATTTTTATTTCGGATATTTAGAAACTATCTTTTCTTCACTGAATTAATAGACTCTCTTTTTTTTGTTTAAAACACATAAGTATATGTGTTTTAAACAAAAAAAAGAGAGTCAAGGTTAAGCTTATAAAATTTTTGTACGAGTGAGTACTACTAAAATTAATGAACACAGGTAGTGAACTGTAAAGTTTAATTAAACGTAACCTGACATGCGTGTGTGGCGAGTGACACACGCTTTATTCTTTTGAAAGAAGCTTTATAATCACTGTGTTAAGGTTCATAATACCTTCATCAGAGCTCGGGGACTTTTATTGACACCACTTCATCGTTTCGCATTTCAGTCTGAAGCGCTTCTGAAACCCTAGAGACTAGAGTTCATATTTTACACTGACACGCGCGACTAAGTGTCACCGTTTCATTGACAGTCTATATCGAGTGGGTGGTCAAATGAGTCCCATTAACCAGTTCCCGTTATACTCATCATCGTTATATTCCCGTAACATAAAAACAAACAAAATAAGCATTCCAAATACCAGAAATCTCATTAGAGAACAATTTGGTCACATAACATTACACTTTTATCTTTAGTCATCAATAAGATAAAGAAATTTAGAGCGTATCTGTTTCAAACATATAATTGAAATGAAATTATAAAAAAACCGGCCAAGTGCGAGTCGGACTCGCGCACGAAGGGTTCCGTACAATTTTTTAGTTAAATACATTGAAATTGGAAAAAATTACATTTGTTGTATGGGAGACCCCCTTAAACATTTGTTTTATTTAAACTTAATTATTTATTTTTAAAGGGAGTATATAACTCAATATTCTGTGTATATTTCAAGCGTATACCTATTGCCGTTATCAACATCGAGCAAAAACGAGTAAAAGAGTATGAGAGCCCCGATACAACAAACGTGATTTTATTTTTTTCTGTTTTTTAGTATTTGTTGTTATAGCGGAAACAAAAAAACATCATCTGTGAAAATTTCAACTGCCTAACTATCAAGGTTTATGAGATACAACCTGGTGACAGACGGACAGACAGACGGACGGCTAGCGAAGTCTTAGTAATAGGGTCCTGTTTTATCCTTTGGGTACGGTATCCTAAAAACAGAGTCGGCGCATATTTGTTGATAAACGCAGGGCATATAAATGTTTATTGAAATTTATGATATAATTAAGTAATTCGGTAATTAATTCAAAATTCAAATAATAAATGAATTGAATGTCATATTAAATCATATTGTGCCAATTTTTTTTAATATTGGTAAACTAAGTTTCTTTACTGGATGTGGTAATTATTTTTATATTTCGATTTGTGTTCTGATCCCAAAAAAGTCTTTAGGTTGAGATTTCTTTTTCTTTTTATTGAGTGAAACATAAGAAGATACAAATAAAACATGTATTAGTAAACCACATAGTTGCATAGCACGTAATGAATCTCGACTCCCGATTCATTGATCAGTACAAACGCACGTTTCTGCGTTTACATTTAAGAAGTCTGCACTAAAACACTGAATAGTTGAGGGTATTCACGCATACACTGTGAAATATGTCTTTGTTTGAAACATGAATCAGTTAGTGAAATTGTACGAGGGAACGCGTAAACAGCTTTCGCCTAGTTTTGTATATTGTACATAGGCATAAAATATTCTTTTGCTGTATCTAAGTTTTTATTCTGTTAACATATGAGTTTACCTGTACAAAACTCTGAGGATGTGGACCAGGTAAACATCATAACCACAGATGAAATCCATTTATATTCTGTACATTTCAAAGAATGAGTTTATATAGAATTGACTGTTCAAATCGATTAACTATCAAAACACGATAAATTATTAATAAACACGATAATTTATTTTTATTCCTAAAAAAGAACTGTCATAACATGTTAGCATTAATCATTCATTAAGACAACTATCTGGCATAATCATTTAAGTAAAGTTGTTTTAGTTCAGAATTATTATAGTTTTTTATATATGTATTATTAAATAATTTGATAAATTACTTGCGGCACAATATTAGAACTTCTATTTGAGTTTCCTTTGAAATAAAGTAAAATTTTTAAGTAGTTAGACTTTCTGTTTCCATGAAATACCCTTAATTTAGTATGTAAAAGTAGATATAATAACGCCTAGGGTATATTTAGCAGTCATTCATTTAGTACAAAATAATGTTTCTTTTTTAACATCAAAGATAATTACTTACTAATCAACTATAGTGACCATTAATAACGTACGTTATGGTAATCAAAAGGCAATTGGAGAAATTCTTTAATTATTTTTTATTATACAAATTATCATTCTTTGTACATATGTTTCTTCTGTATATGTGTGTGTCACTGAACTCCTTCAAAAGGGTCGACCGACTATCATGAATTTTGTTGTGTGTATTTGATCCCCCTGGATTATTTATATTCATAATTGGACCTATGAGTCGATGATGCGATCGGGAGACAATGTATGCTGGGTCCACTAGTATATGTCATAATATTTGAGTATTTCTAAAAAGTTATAAAAAGCACTACTCGTGTTATGGCCCATCTATGATATTTTCCTATGACCTGGCCTGTCTCCTAGCAGTGGGGGTAAAATAGGCTGATGAAGAAGATGAGAAGAGTAAAACTACATAAAATGAACATTAACTAACTAAATCTTATGTTTAGTTTTTTTTTGTAATAATATAGAAATTATTATATACTAGCAGCAGCCTGCAACTTCGTCCGCGTGGAACATTGCAACATTACTTTATTTTTCTAAAATAAAAGATTTTTTCTAAAATAAAAGTAGCCTAAATTATTCCTTATTACATCAGCTACCTGCCAAAAAAAGTCCCGTCAAAATCGGTCCAGCTATTTCAGAGATTAGCCGGAACAAACAGACAGACAAAAATTATAAAAAATGTTATTTTGGTATATGTACCGTATATTTATTAATATGCATGTAGTAAGAAACGACTATTTCAATATTACAAACAGACACTCCAATTTTATTTATATGTATAGATGTTATGAAATTTCAATTTGAAGATATTTATTTGTCTTTGATGAACTGGTTATAAATAATATTATTATGATCGTAACATGTTGCATACATTTTTTATTGAGGTTTTCACTTTGGGTCTCTCTATATTAGCATACTATGGGAGGTGGTATCAAGCATTGACATAGGCCGAAAGCGCTAGCTCCTTATTTTGACGTGACAACGTCTTATAAATTGGTTTGCCGGGTGACACTTCAAGAAACTGCGTTACGCTCCGCTCACGTTATGCGCTTACAATGAGAGCGAGTGAGAGGCACGCGTCCCTTCCACTCGGGCATGGTTAGCCCGCCTAAGAGCGAGAGAGACAGACATAAAAAGTGGAAGGGACGCGTGCCTATAAATTAATGTTTTAAATATAATTCTTTGTATAAATAAATGTTTTAAATTGTTACTATTATTTCATCCTTCTTCCTACTATACGAATGAATATTCACATTAAAATTATTTTACCACTCAAAGTCGTTGTCACGTAAAACTTTCGCCCGTATACCGACTTTACAGGCAACCAACCAGTTTTTTTATAAAAACTACAATATAATACTGACTTTTGAATGTGACAATAAAAAATACAATATAATTAAACTATAATTGCTAAAGGTATTTTATTAATAAACCGTCGACAAAAATAGTCTGTCTAACACGAGAATTGTAATCGCATCTTCAGCTATCCGGGTGACTGTACAAAGTTTATTTGTTTAAGGGTCAATTTTTTGAATCCTTGCACTCAGTTTATCAGTCACATGAATTGCTACCCAATCAAGGAAAATTACCATTCGTGTTATAAGAAAAATAGTAACTGACAACATTGCTACTTGTGTTTTGATAGCGTTGACAAATTTTGTTAACGTAGCTTCTGCGAAGCCGAGGCGCGTACATTCTTATTCGATTCCAGTGCAAGACAAAAGATTTTTTTAATGTAATATTAATTGAAGAATTCATAATTAAGTTTGAGATAAGATAAAATCTTATAAATTTGTCAAGTATCAAATTAATTTGTTTTCTTATGAAGTTTAAACAATATTGCCAATATCCAGTTTAAATCCAATCCAATATTGTCTTGTTCCTGAAATTAATAATTGACTATTTGGTTATCCCATAATTTTGACGTTTTATGAAGTTGTACATTGGAGAAAATTATGCAAGAGTTATATAAAAGAGTTGTAAGTCAAAAGCTGTCATTAAAATCTCCGCAAATTCGCTCATACAATTTCTGTTTGTATTGGTACCTTTAATTAGATTTTAATACGAACAGTTTCAACCGGCAACTTGAATAAAACTTGCTTTTACCTTTTTCTGCTTTTCGTATTTACATGTGATAAAAGTATTAGTTAAAATTTTGATATAATCAGAGAAATTTGTTTATATGGAACTTAAGTATTATTTATTGTTCTGATAACGTAGAGTTAGAGAAATAGATAACCTTTACAGCATAAAAAAGTAAGGTACTTGTTGAAACTATTGTAAATTATAAGATATACAAATTTTCAAAGGGCTTTCTACGGCAAGAGATCGGCAAGTGGTCTCACCAAACCGGTTGGCCCTTCATGCCGGCAATCCTTTCGAGCGAGAGCAGCGCACGTAAGTGCATAGCTCCTTCTCAGCTACGCGCACCAACAAACGCATACCATTTGTGGCTGCAGCAGATTTCACCGGTCATCTCCAAGTCAAGCACTCCACATGTTCCAAATACAATCCAAAACACAAAAGTGGCACTCGGTGTACGGCACGACTCGCTCGCGCTGCGCGTCTCGAGTGACTAACCGGCTCTACCCATCTCGCCACGGAAAAATAAACGGGGATGCTTGCTTCGCAGTGTGCGGCTAAAAGCAACACGTTCAAATCTGTACCCAAACGTTTAATCATAAAGTCGTTTTTGGCAGAGTAGTGTTTGTGTTTTGTTACTCGGCCAGATTGTAGAGCTAAATGCAGTGGAAAAGAAAGTAGGCGCGTTTCCCCCGTTGGATGCTGCAGGCTCAGGAAATGCGGTCAGTGTCGTTGCCATCATATGATTTTATAATGTGGTGCATGGAAGTCGGTCGACTCCCATCGATTTTGATGGGGATGCGCTACATTTAATATTTTGAGGGCCAGCTAGCCGTTTTTGCGCGTTTAATGTTTAATTGTCATTTTAATGTGCTTATCTTTTAAAATGGTGTCTAATGATTAATAAAACAGTTTGTTTTAAAATACGCGTTTTGACGTTTAGTATCTTTAAACATGAACCTTTAATTTCTTAATCTTTATTTTTCTACTTACTTCGGGCCGATTTCTAGAGGTGCTTAAAGGCATCGTATTAAATCAGCTTACCTGCAAACAAAATCAAATATTGCTAGTCAGACACACATCTCATGTAAAAGGGAAAGTGGTTAGGCGACTCACACGCTTAACTGGTTCGATTAACGTAATCAAGAGACAGTTTCTTGTAGTTATATATATAGGTTGTTATCGTTGCATTATGTGGATTAAAATCTATTTTGAAAATAAAAATTCAGCATACGATGATCTTGGCACTCTGGGGTCTGGGAACTCGAATTCCCGAGTACCTGAGTCATGGGTAGGTACAAATGCTCTGATCTCAAATGGGTATAAAATTTATATATCTATCTATATATAAAAAAAAATCCATGTCGCAGTGTTTAACTGCGATGAACTCTGGAACTACTCAACATTTTTTTCATTATGCTGGATTTGCTCCATCTTAGGATATATGATAATTTATAACACAGCAACGCGTGGCCGGGTCAGCTATTACATATATATATAAATTCCCTTTCACGGTGTTTGACCGCAATGATTTCCAAAACTACTCAACCCATTTTGTGATTTTTTTCTTTTTACTGCATTTGTTCTGACTTAGTATATAGGATAGGTTTCATTTTAATTTATGACACAGCATCGCGTGGCCGGGTTAGCTAGTATTTCTATAAATATTACATATCTATGTATCATATATGTATGTTTATCCGTTACGCTAGTGTCCACACACAAGCCTTTTAGTACTTACTTTGGGCTAGGCTAATTGCTGTATGTAAGGAATATTATTATTTCTGGCTGATTTATAGCTTTATAAAAATTTTAATTATTGCAAAGACATTTAAACGTGTGAATTCTAAGTTTAATTAATATAGTGATATGATGCTCCGACTTAGCTTCATTAGTAGTTTGCAAAGAGTAAGTATATAAAACCGGCCAAGTGCGAGTCGGACTCGCGCACGAAGGGTTCCGTACAAACTTTTAGTTAAGTAAAAAACGTTTGTTGTGTGGGAGCCCCCTTAAATATTTATTTTATTTTGTTTTTAGTATTTGTTGGACAGACGGACGGACAGACAACGAAGACTTAATAATAGGGTCCCGTTTTTACTCTTTGGGCACAGAACCCTAAAAATTAGACATGAGGGGTCAGAGAATCGGTCGTAGGTTATGCAAAAAATCGAGTTCAAATCCATACTCTTTTATATTTATAAGAAGATATTAATAAAGTTTAAAAATATCAAAGTAAATTCTGACTTTTCTTATGAAGGTTTTGTTGGGAAAAAAATCCATAAAAGTCATTACTAAAAAGAAAGGAACGGATTTCTGTTCTTTACATTTTTCTGGCTTCGTACCACAAATCTGTAAAATAAAAGAAACCATCCCTTTAGAAGTTATACTGTAAAAAAAATATTTGCAAAAGCAAACATTTCTTAGGTATTCTCTGGAAAGGAAAATAAATTTTAAAATTCATAAATTATGGTGGTCATAACATCTAAGATTACACTTCCGCTTCCACTCAATGAAATAAAACGCTTTTGTTTCTATGTTGTTATGTTACTTTATCGTTTTAATTTTCATCAGACTTTGTAGATGTATGATGACTAAGGTAATGCTATCTCCGTGGTCAAGAGGCTGGCGTACCGGTTTTCATTGTAATGTTACTTCGAGGTCTCACGTTCGATCCGCGGCCGAGTCAATGAAGAAAATGAACTTTTATATATTGTCTCGCGTCTAAGTGTTGCGGTATCGTTGCTTTTTCTGAATTCCATAACACTAGACGATGACGAGTTTTGCTGGTTGATTTGAGGTTTCTTCCAAGCTTTGATATAAATCGTCCATACAACGCGTAAATGAAAATATGAATGATATATATATATTTGATAGCAAGATAAGTCGTTAAAGCACTTGTGTGTAGTACAATATTAAGATCTAAGCTAATATAGAAAAGGGGATCAAAATAGGGACTCGGGAATGGCTTCACAATGAAAATTGGTATGGGAGTCACTCGACCACAAACGTCATCATTGTGATTGATCGGTATTTCTTTGGTCAAACTAATTCAGCTGTCAAATCGAAGACAGACGTACGTTTTTAACTCCAAAATGGCCGAATCCTTAATGAGCATTCCCACGATCAGCTGGCTCAAATTATGTCAGTTAATGTTAAATTACAAAAGATTATACAAATATCTATTTTACGATTATTATTACTATATGCGTAAAATAAAATGAACCGTTGTAGAAAAATCGGTAGTCAAGATATGGACATTAATTTGTATTTTAAAGATTCTTAAAGAAAAAAACCATTGAGAATACATTTACATTCTTAATTCTACTAGCATAAAGTAGAAATACTGATGAATGATCATTGTATATCAGTTGTTCTATCATAGTAAAAAAAACTAACGGACATAATATCGCACATACGGTGCTATAACGTCACTTATGTAATTTTGTCAAAACTGAATTGAGTATGTGAAAATATGTACACCTAATCTACATCTTTACTTTGTTTGTTTTTACTTTAAAATGAAGATCAAAATTGTAGTTTTCCTATTATCATTTTATTTGTTTAATCGAGAACTATACGTTGTAATAGGATGTTCAATTTTCAAATACTTCCCCTGAAATATTACACCATTTGCATAAGGGACGTTTATAGCACCGTATGTGCGATACGTAGCTGTAAAAACGACTTTGACCTTTGATTTCAGCTACAGTTTCATAACATATCTTATCATCATATCGTAAAATAAACATTTTGTCTGTTGATCTCAGATAAGCTCGCTATTTACAAAAACAGGTTTCTTTACACAGACTTGCGAGTTTATTTAGAGGCACAATTAATGTAACTTAGGATTATTAATGAAAAATTTAAATACTGAATTACGCAATTACGAGTACCACCAATATATTCCTTTTTTCTATAATATATTAATGATAACGACGGATTTAAAAAGGAAGTGTGTTTTCTTTTTTGTAAATACAACACAAGCACACACATTCACACCCACCTACACACAGACAAATAAGTAGGTACATACACATTCATATATATATTTGTTTGTAGGAATTTTTACCTCTGTGTTGTTAGTATTGTTGGCCTCTATTTGTCTATTTTAATCTTCTGTATAACTTTGCAAACAAAATTGCAAAATTGCAAGTAACTAAACATACTGGTTGTAGTAGACGATTGATATTAAAAAAGAAATAAATTCGTAAGATATTTTAGAAATATTTAAAAAAGACCATGACAGTTACGTTGCAGATGTGCTTCGCTATCCAACAAGATATAACAGTCATGGGTACTATCTGATTTAATAGAAAAATCATAGATGAAAGTCTTATGAGGTTAAAAAAAAACTATCCAAATAGGATCATTATGACCGGATAGAGAGAGGATGTTGGTTTGAGTCTTCGTGACATCTGAGACTCTTCTACACTAATATTATAAAGGAAAAATGTGTATTTTTGTATGTTTGTAATGAATAAACTCAAAAACTACTGAGCCGATTTCAAAAATTCTTCACTTCAATTCACCATTGGAAAGCTACATTCACGCTGAGTAACATAGGCTATATTTAAATAATATTAAAGAATTTTGTCCACCCTTGCGAATCCGGGACGGGCCGCTATTACATATAAAATCAAGCAGATAAATTCATAAATAACAAACAAATATAATAACATAGGTTTAAAGTTATTAAGGTTTTTTTTAATGTCAAATAGAAAAGAGAGCAAGTAAGGTTATTTATATAACTTTACCACCCGAACCAAAAGGGCAGTAATGTATTTTCATAAATCTTTACCTCCCGCATTTGTACGACACTAAAAACGTACCTTCTGACTCGTTCTTGCATAAGTAAAAACTTTCTTTAGGAGGTGTAGTATTTTTTTTACCTAAGCAAATACACATATACCAGTAATAATTATCGTTTATATCAGAAATCCATATATATGAGTGTAATATATATTTCTCCGCAGTTCAATCGGTTAATGGATTTCTCTAAGTAGGAAGAACAAAATCCATTATCACTGTTTTCGACGAAAATGATTAATTTCGAATCGCTTAATGGTGTTTTCGTAAACAGTTTCAGTAATGATTGTTCGTAGTAGAAAATGTGTAAATGAACTTACGATGAGTTTTTGAGTTATAAATATTTCACAAATATTAAATTGGTATTATCTAAGAAGGTTTATCACTACTATTGATGTCATTATGTTATAACATAATGTTAGAATTAGTTTTGATAAAAATATGAATCAATTAAAATACATTAAAAAAACGACGGGTTGCACTCCGGGAGTGCCGGCAGAAGTGAAAACTTGAATATTAACGTTGTGCATTTTTGATATTTTGAAATGGTTAAGGAATTATTTCGCACGAATTGCTTTAATGATCAGTATAAAAGTGCTATCATTTATGTGGTAAAATACAATATTCATTTATTGCGCTATCGTATACAAACATGTCAACAAACATACCAAGTCGTGTTCGTTGCATTTTTTGTGCGCATGTGCAGGATTTTGCACATGCCCAATGAATAAAATCAGTTGAACGCATGCGTTCTCATGACATTACCTGCCATTTTAAAATTTCATTATGACAGTTTTAAAAAAAAAATAATGAAACTGTCACTATGAAGTTTAAAAATGACACGACTATACGCACATCGCGCAAGCGCCCTACGCCGTCTTGCGAATTTTCGATCAGGTCACGTGTCCTGACGCGAGTTTAGAAATTTTTACCCATTCCAAAAAAAGTACACAGCGCCGCTAAAGAAGTTTTCACTTCAAAAAACTAGTATGAAAAAAACGATAGTAGATTATTTTTTCAAATCTTTATTTCGATTCATTTCTCTCAATCTATCGTAATAATTTCAAATTTATTTGAATTTGTTTTATTACGATTATATAACGAATCATAAGTTACTTCGGAAATGTTTCTTTATACAGTTTTGTCTGCAAGATCGAGCTAAAAATTTAGTACATGATATAATTGTCAAAGTAATACTTATTTAGAAACAGCCTCTAGTGAATGAAACAATTTTTTTTAAAAGCTTTATTTTTTTTTAATTCCTCTTTTATATTCTCACTCAAATTATTGAATGACGGATATTCATAACCTTATAATAGGGGTTAAAGTATGAAATTGCCGTTTTATTGCAATAGGTTCTTTGAATTGACATAGAATCTTCATGGTTTGAGGTTTTCGAATGAAACTTTTTTTAAATGGTTTCTATGATGTTCTTTTTTTAAAAAATGTAAAACATTTGAATATCGACTTTCAATTGTTTTTGTTATTCAATTTAGACAAGAAAGATGGATACTGCGAAAATTCGAGTTATTTTTGAATACGAGTTCCGACGCGGAACTAACGCGGCAGAAACAGCCCGCAATATCAATGCTGCGTTTGGAGAGGGGTCTACTAATGAACGCACCGTGCGATTTTGGTTTAAACGCTTTCGTGATGGAAATTTCGACTTAAAGAACGAGCCACGAGGAAGACCGCCCACACAGGTAAATAACGATGAATTAAGAGAGATAGTGGAAGCCGATCCTAGTCAAAGTACCCAGGAATTAGCGGCATGGTTTAACGTTACCTTACCCACAATATTGACTCACTTGCGTCAAATCAATAAAATAAAAAAATACGAAAAATGGGTGCCTCATGATTTGACTGATCTGCAGAAAGAAACGCGTGTTGAAACTTGTGTTGCCTTGTTGAACCGGTACAGAAATGAAGGAATATTGGATCGAATTGTAACATGTGATGAAAAGTGGATTCTTTATGATAACCGGAAAAGAAAAATGCAATGGCTGACCCCAGGTCAAATGCCACAACAGTGTCCTAAAGCAAAACTTACCAATAAAAAGGTAATGGTAACTGTTTGGTGGTCTCAGCATGGTGTTATTCACTATAGTTTTCTCCGATCTGGTCAAGCAATAACGGCAGATGTCTATTGTGCCGAACTCCGAACCATGTTGACAAAACTAGCAGTAAAACAGCCCCGACTCATGAATCGATCTTCACCATTATTGCTCCACGACAACGCGAGACCTCACACAGCACGAGAAACCATTTTGACCCTTCAGGAACTGCAGTTAGAAACCATTCGTCATCCTCCGTATTCACCAGACCTTGCTCCAACGGACTACCATTTTTTTCGTGATTTGGACAATTATCTACGTGACAAGAAGTTTTCTTCCCAGGAGGCAGTACAAAATGCTTTCACACAGTTTGTGCAGTCTAGATCGTCGGAATTCTATCGCAAAGGCATTAATGACCTTCCCATTAGATGGCAGCAATGTATAGATAATAATGGCAACTATTTTGATTAAATAAATTTGTTAAAAATTTAAAAAATAAACAATATAGATTTTCAGTACAAATCGGCAATTTCATACTTTAACCCCTAATATTAAGGATATCATGTTTTCTATGGGAATATGTTGAGTTTTGTTTGAGTCTTTTAAAGGAATCAGATTACGTTACACTATTTATTATATGATTTAAATAAATATATTTTTAAATAAGCTTTTATTATTACTTGTTAATAAAACGAACTAAAAAGTTAAACAAGCTTCAGCATTAGACCATGGACACCATAATATATAGGATCAAAGTACTCGTCAATATGAATGAAACGAGCCCTCACTCGATGGGGTTGTGTCGTTTTATTGCAGAGTTCCTATGGCCACCTTTCAGCTCCTGCATCAGATTAGCTCCGTGTCATCATAATATTGCACTGTCATGCAATATATATATATATATGCATGCAAAATTTCAGCTCAATCGTGAATAGAGAAGTGGGTCAAATTTAACTTGCAAATTTTCATTACAGATACCGGGACAGGTGAAAGTGAATAAAAGCTTGTAAAAACTAATAATGTAAGGGCATACATTGATATAAATTGCAAATTGAGTTAGGTCTTTCGGATTCTCTCTCCGTTTCCATAAAACGAGCACAATCTGTAAATGTTTTTAAAAATTTAGTTTTCGTTTACTATTTTTAGCTGTAACAGTTTAACTAGGAAGATAATTTCTACTAGCAATAGAGTGCTCGCGGAGCGCTCATAAATAACATTTATGAAAACCTCTCGGAATACCTTGGCTTATTATATTTTATTAACTCTTGGTGAATAAAACTAAGATACTTATATGTATTTATTATATATAGGTATTACTATGTATGTATATAATATTATGTATGTTTAAACTTTAAGTTTTCACGTCAGTTCTAGTTTTCAATATTAGTTTATCTCTGTTTATTTTATCGTAGCCACCTACCACATCACTACCATTCTATCTTCCTTTTAAAACCTATTCAAAAGTTGTCTGGCAGAGATCACCCATAGCGATAAAGCCGCCCACTATAACACTTTAGTTTTTAAGCAAATATCTGTTGTTTTAAAGTGTTACCAATTATTTTGTATTGTTTTATTATCATTATATTTTTTATCAACTTATAATTCCACTTTTCTTTTAATTAAAAGAATGTTAAAATGATGAAAATATCGTTGGGACAACTGAACATAATGGGCTAATGGTTTAACATGTCATTCGATGCATGAAGGAACGCGAGAAACCTATTATTTTCATCACTCATCGGATATCCGGGCGTATTCTACAATAATCACCTAAGTGATATTACCCGCCTCTGTGATAACTGCGTAACTTCTGCAATAGAGTATTTATCTTTGTAAAATTTTGCAAGTAACGAAATTTTGAATAGTTGTTTATGTCTTCTGTGAATGTTAGTTGCCTATACAGGGTGTTTGTTGACACCTGTAAATAACGTATATTGTTGATAGGGTACGGTGCATAGAATCCTGAAATAATTATTAAGAAGCGTAAAAATCAACACATTGCTGAAAATTTTAGTTTTATATTTGTGTGGAAAGCAGTAAAGTGGCAACCCTAAACTTAGATGGACTATCGTTTTTGATAATTCATTAAATTATCGGTCAATCACAATACACCATCTCGGTCTAGGATTTAGGTTAATTTATGCTGTTCTTTATAAAAAGAAAACTTATTTTTCAGTCGGTTTTTAGCCTTTTTTACAATTTTCCGGGTGTGTATGTACGGTACTCTATGTACCATATTTGGGATAATACAGACAAAGACAAAAGTCAGAAATTTTCAATAAAATTTATAACTTAAATTTAAAGTTGTGCCATTAATATCTATTAGGTCAAACGACGCCAAAGTATTATTTTAAAGTAATTTTATTTACGGTATCATCTACCGTTTTCAAATCTTATCTTTTTCATGGAATTGTGAGATAAGACATTTAGTTGTCATAATAATATAACATGTTTTGAAGATTTGTTTAGCTAATATAGACGGCCAGAGTGACATGTGTTCAGTTGATTAAAAGACGTGCGTCGGGACCATGTGTGCTTTGTAAACATTGCCCCATCAAAGAGAGGAGGCAAATGTTGACTGTTATTTTAAATTGTTATCAACTCTTCTTTCGAAAAAAATATTTTACGAGAAATTCTATACTAATTCTATACGGTTTATGATACAATAATAACGAACTTAGTGAATTAAAATGATAGATGTTTATTTTGTTCAGAAAAATGGTAAAATATTAACAGACAGCGTAAACAATATTGTTCAGCATGTTTTGTCAATTTCTGGCAAGCAAAAATTTATTATGGTATATAAACGGTATTTTTAAACTACAACTCGCGATTAATCTTAAATATTTAATTATAAGAATCAAAAAATTGTACAATATTCATTTTATAAATATAATATTGATTTTATCTAATGTCGCATTTTTTAACAGTAAAGATATTTAGTTCTTACACTTCCGCGCACATTACACATTAGAATAAAACACTTTTTTACAATAAAATATGCGCAAAATCCAAAAAAAAGTGTTTTATTCTAACAGTAAAGATGTTTAAACACAAAAATGTGTTAAATAAATAATTTTAATCAATTATTTATTAATTAAAATCGCATATTATTTAATCCTGACGCTTAGAGTATTAAAGTATCCGTTTTTAGTATGAAAGTTGTTTTTTTATTTTAATTTCTTTTGTGAAGAGGTTACCACTAAGCTCTTGACAAAATTTTCATTAGTTTTAAAGAGATTAAAACTTTAATATGAATACTTTTATACAATAAAATAGGGCAAGGTTTTATTACTTATTATGTAGACTATTTTAATCAAAATGTAATTTATAAACTAGTTAAATGTCATACTTGGAGCTAAGTTGCAAGAATTCTTAGAATATAAAAATTTTACATTAATTTATATAAATTATTTAAGTAAAAGAGTATTATTAAAAATCGTATAATATTTTCTTCTTATTAAAGTAATTAGGAACATGTTCTTACGCCTCATCAATTAAAATTGCTTTATTTTCTTCAAGAGACAGTGTCTTTAATTTTTATTGTTTCTGGATTTTCTCACGGATGAATGTCGCGCGATAATATCGTTTAAGATCTTTTCTATAGATTAGAAGAAAATTGCGTGCAAGTAATCTCGTCAATATAAAAACATGGGAAATTTATACCTGAAAAACGTTATCAGCATGTGCACTTGATAGTGAGTAGGAAATGAGCTTAAGATATAGCATGGGTGAGTATATATAAGAGATAGTTATAATCGATATTCATTTCGAATGCAATAATTATTTTTCTGGTTGAATGAATTACGCAACATTGTGACATATATTCCGTTTATTTTGTTTAGTGATGTGATCTTGTTGTAAAAGAAATTTTGGGGTTTTTCGTTGAAAATTAACGATGAATGCAATCACAATTTTGTTAATTTTACCTTGAAGTTTAATAGAGAAATTTTTGTATATAAACGTTTTTCGGAAATGGCTCTAACGATTAAATAAAATCTTGTATTTAAATTATTATAATAGAAAAATACTAGAAAAAATCGACTCGGGTCACAAGTGAATTCTCAGGCGGGACCTTTGGAAATTCGGTCCAATGCTCTCCCAATTGAGCTACCGAGCCTTGTGAACACTCGTCGAAATTTTCTAGTGCCTTCCTGATTTCACGCTGTAGGCCAGCGTTGTTTCATCAATGAGAGGAATATCCTCTCGTATTCGAAAGAAACATTTTTACAAATGTTTGGTCAATCGATTAAGATGAAACAGCCATTTTAGTTTTATGATATTTATATATTTTATGCAAAAATCGACTCGGGTCACAGGTGAATTCTCAGGCGGGAATTCACTTGTGACCCGAGTCGATGTTTTCTAGTATTTTTCTATTATAATAATTTATCTTATAAGATCGCATTGAAAATGGATAAAATATATAAAAATTATAAAATCTTGTATTTACCTAAGTTTTAAAATATCAAATTATTTATTTGAACGTATTTCATTGTAAAAACTCTTGTTAATTAAAGATTGACCTATTTCGATTTAGTTACTAGGCAAAATTTGTTATTTTTTCAACATTGAACAGAAAGCAAGCAACAGTAAGCAAAAAACAAGTGAAGTTAGATCTCCCAGGAGGGGTATTTTTGAAACACTCTTGCCCCAGTCAGTCACGCTCTCCAGTCCGCCCCTTACTTGTGATGAGAAGTAGAAAAGACGGCACCGTAAATTAGTTTTTTAATTATTTTGTTAGTGTTTTTTAATTATTTCAGTCAAGCGCTCTAGGTTTTTGCCGAGTGGCTGAAATCTGAACATGATAATCATCATTACTTATATATTTATTAATGGTATGATCTTTATCTGTGAAAGTACGAACAGAGCGATTAGCTTTTTTAATACTACCTAAATCAAGGCTAGACTGCTAGGCTTAGTTAGGCTAGGCTAAATATGTTTAAGTTATAATCATGATAATCAAAAAAGAGAGATTGAAAAACAAAATAAGAGATCAATTTCTTTCTTTATTATTAAAAAAAAACTCTAAAAAAATTCGTAAAAATGTCGTAATTAAAATCTGCCATGATATTTTTCGGTGGCAATATTATAAACAACCTTTTGAAATAAAAGGCTGGAAAACATCATGAACAAAACGAAGAAGAATATATATATATATATATAATCGATTTAAAACAATAACAATAACTAAAAGATACATTAAACAACGAATACCAATAAATTAAACAATAAACTGTATTTTTTTTTCAGTCTTTGATTTACTCAATTCGTGTTTTCATTTTTAACACTTTATTATTTAACAATGTATTTTCTATGTAAATGCAACAACACTCTAAAACTGTTTTCCCAAACTTTCCTTCCATATTGGATTTTCAACTAAAATTACTTAATTTTGTAATATTATAGTTACTCGTTTATGCATGAGATTTGCATGAAACTTTCTTTTTTAAAAAGGTTAGATATGGGTTGACTTATTTTATTTGCAATTGCGGTGGCGCTCGTGACAGGCTGGCATGGCTCCTCATCTCGATCGATGGGGACGACGAACGCAAACGACTTACTAGTTTAGTGCCATTTAATTATGCTATTTATAATAATAGTCAGTCTATTCCACTGATATTAATCAGCCTACTTAATGTAGGCAACTCTCCTCTCTTTTTAAAACATAAGTTTGTTTTGGTTCTTATATATAAGGGTTTAACAAGTAATATGCGCAGGGCCCGATCTAGCTATTTTGCCGCTCAGGGCAAAGATCATTTTCGGCGCCCTTTACATACAGAAAACCACATAAGTCATGAGCTAGTTTTGTTGGGGGATGCTAAGTATACATGTACCTACATAAAATACGTCATACTGTTAGGATTATACCTACCTACAATATTCACGTCAGTATTTTGGGCCTTCTGAAGAAGTACCTAACCTATACGAAAGTTGATAAGTGTTTCTATGTTACTGTAAGTATACGATGTATGTCTTTTGAAAAATTTCACAGGAACTATTGAATGGATGGAGTGATATATTTTTTATCGACATAGTTATGTACCTTTCAACTTTATCATCATCATCGACCTATTGCGATTCACCGCTGCGTATGGGCCTTTTTTCCCTTGTGCTATATTAGCAAAAGCAAGAGCAACAGTAAAAAAGTAAATTTAGGATTAAACTGTATTAAATCATTATTTAGTTAATTGATCAAAATAAATCTACTAAATAGCAGAATTGGTACCAATCACGAGAAACTGGCAACACACGCTCTAAACATAAACCATTGTCTATAGAAGGGTAATCCGTTATGACCCCAATCTAATGATGTAACTTAAATTTTGTTAAAAAAATCGAGTACTTATATAAGTATCGATACCTCAAAAATATCGGAACAAAGTATCGTATCCAAAAATACTTAGTATCAATATGAAAGTATCGATAAATAAATAAATAAATATATAATAAATATCGCACAACATCACATACATTACTTTGATCCCAATGTAAGTAGCTAAAGCACTTGTGTTATGGAAAATCAGAAGTAATGACGGTATTACAAACACCCAGACCCAAGACAACATAGAAAACTAATGAAATTTTTCTACATCGACTCGGCCGGGAATCAAACCCGGGGCCTCGGAGTGGCGTACCCATGAAAACCGGTGTACACACTACTCGACCACGGAGGTCGTCGATACTAGTAGAAAAGAGGTTGTAGGTCCATAACCTGTAGAAAATACCCGGATTTAAGTAGATTGTTTATAATAAACTCGGTTTATTAGAATGTAAATTTTAGACAGACAGATGACGAAATAATACAATACTTTTTATAAATAAAATCTATCAAAACACAAAAGAGGTTGTGTTTATTCCAGCAATACTACTCAGGTTTCGGTACTTTTTGCGGATCCCTACTCTATCTTTCTTTCTTTCGAACTAAAATAATTCAGTTAAGTAAAATACTTAAATATTTCCACTATCCAACCTTAAGTAGGTTGGAAGGTGGCGCATAAAATTCTCAAACTTGGGTGGTAAATGGCTAATGGCTAAGTTGGAAGATAGGAATAAGTCAATTTTGCAGCCCTGCATTTTTGCCGCTCTGGGCAAATTCCCGGCTTGCCCCCCCTTAGATCGGGCCTTGAGTATGCGACGGTTTTTTTGTTTAAATTTTTAGTAATTATAATTTTTACGCATTTATACAACTATTTATAGTATAACCACAAGTGTAACGAGCTACACCATTAATATTAACTATACAACTATATAAATGGGTAACTATTGTATCTTTTTTATTTTTAAAAAGACAATGTATATCACAAGTAATACATATTATATTAAATAAGATTGTATAAAGCGATTACTAAGTCAATCTATTTAGGTATTTAAAACAAAAGATTTTTTACATTGATATGGTCACTATGAGATGTTGTTAGGTTAACTAATTACTTAATAACTTAAGACAAAAGAACCCTTAAGAACTGGATAAATTAACCGACTTGGTATTACATGGATCTCATAACTTTTTACGATAGAAGAACTGAGTTATGAGACTTGTTTTCCTACAAGTTATGTTTTTAATGGCTATGTATATCTCTTCGTTAGCCTAGTATCCATAACACAAAGCTAATTGGTGTGAATGTAAGAAATATAATTACTATTATGATCATCCAAATCGTTAGAGCCCGTTTCCGATATACCTACGTGAAAAAAAAGAACAATTATATTTTTTCATGTTAAGAATAATAAAAATTATGTTAAATTATTGTTTGACAAGTTTGACTTCGATGTACATGGTTCGCCTGAAGGTTGTTGTAAACCATGACTAGACACTTGCGATACCAAAGATATTTTAAATTATATTATTTACTAAAGGTAAAAGGAGTACAGACTCAACCCCTAACCTTAATTTCTAGAGTTGTTAAACATTTCAAATTTGACTTGAAAGAACATATTTTTTTTATTACAAATTGTGTCACAATTAATGTCTTCCTCAATAAGACCATTAGACATTGGCATTCAAAACAAAATGTGAGAAAGAAAATGCCATTTGAGAAATTCTAAAAACGAAAAAACAAAGAAACTATCACTGCATCAGAAACGTTTGTGGAATATTATTTCATTAAGCGATATGATGCTCAAATTTTCTTATGTTGTAGAATATTAATTTACTGAACATGGTTTACCGATGTTAGAGCTTAACTCAAAGGACTAAGGTAAAAAAGCAAAATAAGTTTTAAATCTTACTTAGCTACAAATAAATGTCATTATGTAATTTACGGACAATTGTAAGATTTCCAATTAGTGATATGGCTACGAGCTGCGATCGTATGGCTTTGGTAATTTCCTTTTCATAACTAATTACCACGAAAAGCAACTACAGTCATTTTACCACACAAGGTTTAATAAGAAGCAGCTCTATACATATTTATGTACTTATTTTTTCTAATTAGTTTTTCCATTAGGAATACGTTAGTTAATTAGGTAATCTTTTTTATTTATAATGTATTCACTCTTGATTCCAATCAAACCCGGAGGCCAAGACAGGGTCCGCGACGGAACGAGCTAACCCAGAAGATGCCTATTCATCCTGGCTTTGAAAATAGACGGGTTAATTTCTCGGAAATACAGACGCAGGGAGGGAGTTCCACTCCTTTGCTGTGCGTATTATGAAGGATGTTGCGAAGCGCTTGGTGCGGCAGGTAGGAATAGCAACCAAGAAAGGGTGGTAGCCCGCAGCACGTCTGGATGTCCGATGGAAAAAAAGAGATGGCGGTATGAGCAAATGCAGCTCCTGAGAACACTCTTTTTGTTTATTTGATATTTCATAACGAATTCACTATTTTCATAACAATATATCTATAAGTAAATACTGCGCGTGAGAATGTGGAATAGCACCAAACCTTCACTTCATTCTGGAGGAAATCACCATACATCTCTCGTAATCTATAAAATGGGGAGCAGAATTTTCCAAATTGTGGTCTGTTACTGCGATCTGCAACCCGCCTAATAACCGTGGCGATTAAAGCAAAGATATCCATATTGAATACTATATATAACGTATAGAATAATATAAGGCGCTTGAAAATTGCCAGGAATACTATTGCCGTTGGTTAGGCTAAACAAAATCTCAAAAAGCCGTCAATGGATCACAGAAGGTGTCGGAATGGGCATCAAAAAAGGGGCCAGCAAAAGAAGAGCGTTGTAAAGCACGTCGTTCACAGCAATTCTTATTATAAAAGCTATATTTGTGTTCGAGTTTTGAAACTAGACTATGATATTGAAACTTTCTGGAATGGTGATTCATAACTTTAAATAAATACTGAATAATATTGAACCGAATTCATTCAGAAATGTCGCGAACACACCAATTGTGAGTCACAGTGGTTTACAGAACCTTTTGTAAAATCACTCATATTGGCACGACTTTAATAAATACACTAAAGAACATCGTGTATTGTGAAACTGTCTGTTCGTTCATTTATCAGTGCTAGATTATAAATACTTTGTTCACAATGTCAATGCCCCTGTGTGACAAAGCGAAGAAAATAATCTTTTTCTCTATAAAATTCAAATGCCATCAAAATGTGAGGCTTATCTCAAATTATTTATACGGTTTCTTTTATACGGTGCTGAAAGGACCAAAAAAATTTCATACCTATTTTCTCTGGTAGCTTGGTGGAGGTCGCTTAGCATAAAACAGTTTTTCTTGTTTCGTGAGCTTGATGTGAATAAAATGAATAACATTAACGTTTATCTAAAGTATTTATAACAGTATAAACCCACCCTAAAAATGTTAAACTATTAATGAAATTTTCAAAACAGCCTATTCTTTATCAAATAGAATAGAGAGAAATATTTTCTTTGTCAAATTAATAAAGTGAAAAGTTTAAATAGAAATATTGTACACTTCTAGGGTACTATAATGATTTGTGAAATTTGTTTCATAAATAAATAATTGATCCCATTTTCGTATGCTTTTCCACCCGAGAATATATAGATATTCAATGACCTCAAACGGAAATAGTATATATTAAGGACCTTTTTGTGTCTGGCAGCACTGAAAACCCCGCCCAAAGGGATAATGTAGGCGTCGAAATAAATTTATTGCTTTTCAGTACGTGTTTCATTTGTTTCGACGCGTCCAAATTGCGTATCTCTGATAGAGTTTAGCAATTTCTTTAGACATTCGCTAAAATTTAATGGAACTTTGCCATTCTTTGTAATTAAATTTGAGATTTTAGTGACTTTATTATTACTATTTTATGAATAAGCTCTTTATCGGGATAGCACATTTTTTAAGGGTTTTTAAACTTTTGTAATATTTTTTTATATAATCGTAGATTTAATTTAAGTGCACTAGTTGGATTGTTCATCATGAGCTATGTTTAATCATAAATAACGGTATTGTTCAATTGGTTTTTGTGTTCTTCAACTTTCTGAAATAACTAGCATAATTGCAGAAAGTTGTAGAACACAAAATTAAATTAATTTCAAAAGAGTCGGACAATTATTGTAAATAAATTATTAATATTTGTTTTATGATATATACTACTACGGTGAAACGAAAACACTACCGCGCTGATTCACACACACACCGACACACGCACATACATAATAGATACACTTTCACACATACACACAATCAAACAAATATACCTTCACACAGGACTACACACATACTTACACACACCCTCATAAACACACTTCTGCATGGTACCTGTCCGGGAGTCCCGAAATACGGGGTGATCCTATATTGGGCTCCAGTCCTCCCAAATACCATGCGTATTCAGTCAAATTTGTAATATCTAGCGTTAGTTTATATATTTAAAGTTGTATTTTAGAATGTAAGTCTAAAAAAATTGTTATAATTAATGTACATATTTTGGTAGAAAATAAAAAAATAATTTAATTTAATTCTTATGAAACATAATTTATCAACGTAATATTTTTCAAATATTTAATGATAATAATAAAAAGAACATTTCCGATAAAAATAATGATGCCATATAAAATTATCTAAATATTACCTATAAGTAATGAATTGCCTCATTATTTTTGTTTCAGTTCAAGTATTTTTGTAAAAACCTAATGTGTATGTAATGTAGATATATTTTGCAATACTAATCTTTGTTGAAAGAGGCTTTTGTTGGTGGTTTACTGGGGCGTTCAAATTGAAACCTTAAAGTTTTCAATCAAGGGAATTGTGATTAATTAGATAGCTTCGTTTTGCGTCGTGTTTCGACAACAATGGTATTGGCGTAATCAATAAGTCAATAGTTATTATTGTTGTGTAAATTAATTAACAACTTAATGCTGCACAGAATACAGAACAAACCAGAAACCGTGAACGCGCCTTATACTGAAGCCACACAAACTACTTTCAGTTCAAAAATTCTTTCAATTTTTAATTAATAATGCCGTCTTGTGCGGTTCCCACCTGCTAGAATGCAGTTGGAAAAATAGAAAAACAAGATGGTATCATATTTCATGTGTTAGTAGCACATATGCATCTAATTTTGTTTAAATAATGAAGTTTTCTTACTTGTTCAAATTGTAAACAATTTGGGCGAGTCCATTTTATTAATGTTGTCAGTTTTATTGGATTTTTCCCTACTTTCACTGGTTTATTTTTAAATAGGTGAAAAAAAATGATGTTTATAAAATAAACTTACATAAATTTTGTGATAAAATAATATTCATTAATTTAGTGTCATAATATTTATGATATAAATAGGATATTACACCTTCTTTTGAAAACTAATTAAAATCAATGCTAAAGTCGTAATGAACTAGTAGATTTTTTATTTTAATTTTGTTAATCCGAAAAATGCCATTAATCCGTATTTTATTTATGATTTAAAAATCACGCGTGGAAACGCTAGCCGCCATGCTGTTTCATCAGACATTAAACAATACAATTTTGCGAAAAACCAAAATTTTGAAAATAATGAATTCTAATATATGTCGCAGCATTAACTCAGTGTTGCCACTAATTAAATTATTCTAACTCGGAAACGTCAAGTGATTACTTGGGTAGAGTCGATACAGCGATGGCAACACCAAAGAGCGCGAGCGCATTCTGCATCGGACCGCCGGCCGTATCGGACGGACGTGCGAGCGAAGCCATTGCTGTGTCGAACCTGCCGCGTTTCCAGAGTTAAATCGGTTGCTATCAGTGTGATCGTTTGCCATTTGGTTCTAATCGAGTGTTGATTGTTGAAATACACGTGTAACACTGTCGAAGTGATTATTATTTCGAGTTTCCCGCCATGCACGACCCTTCCGATGACCAAGGTTTGAACCTGCCCTCGTTATCAGAAGTGGGATGCAACCACAACGCGCCACATAATGTGAATAGTGCATTAAACACTGGACAGTCTAATGACGGGACAAGTGCTACGGAAAATAACACGATCCACGAAAAATGGCGGTTACTAATGGAACAGCAAAACCGTAACTTTTTGGCTTTGGTGCAAGCAATGCAAACGCCTACGACGAGTAACAATTTTCGTCTACCCGATTTTGACCCCGAAAAAAAAGACGTTGACGCTCGTGCCTGGATTACAACCGCGAACATGTGTGTGAGTGATCAGCATCAAGAAGGCGCAACACTGATGATTGCGTTGAGCCGCGCTCTCAAAGGAGAATCCTCATCCTGGCTGTCATCTGTTTCTTTCCCTGGGATGACGTGGAGCGACTTTAAGGAGCTATTTCTGACAAGGTACGATAGTCCTGAGACACCTGCATCCTTTCTCATTAATTTGAATGGACGAAAGCCAAAGGATAATGAGTGCCTAGCCGCGTACGCTGCTACCCTCATGTCGTCATTAATGTCGCGATGGAACGGTTTGACTACGGAACAGATTGCAATTGCTACTGTTTTGTCTCACATTGCTAAATTCGAGCCACGTGTGCAGAAACTGGCCTTCACGACTGAAATGAAGACACGAAACCAGATGCAGAAGGAACTGAAAGCTGTGTCATTTCTTAAGAGAAATGCGCCAATGAATAAAGATCATGATGCTCCTGAAGCTAAGAGAATCCGGCCAAATGGACCTAGCAGTATACTCAAGTGTTTTAACTGTGGGAAACGTGGACACAAATCCGCATTTTGCCGCGCAAAGAGAGACATGAAGATGCAAGAGGATCGCCATTACCAGAAGCCTCATCCTGTCCAGAGTGGGAAGCCTGCTTCCATCACCTGCTTCCACTGCCGGGGTCAGGGCCACTATGCGTCGAGCTGCCCTGAGCGAAACAAGAAGGGGACTGGAACCGACTCATCGAGAGAGAAGCGTGTCGACGTATGCGTTGTGAACGCACCTGCTGGGACCCTACAACACTCCGGTGAGCAATATTCCTTCAATTACGATTCGGGCGCTGAATGTTCTCTAGTTAAAGATTCTGTAGCGTGTAAATTTATTGGTAAGCGACTTTATGACAATGTGACTATGACAGGGATTGGACAGACTTCGATTAGCTCCACTTTGCAAATATTGACTACCGTTGGTATAAATGGGATTAATTTTGAAATTCTTTTGCACGTCCTACCCGATTACTGTTTACGACACGAAATAATGATTTGTCGCGAAGTTTTAGCTCTCGGTTTAGTGGTTCAAATGTCGTCAGACAGGTTGAGTTTTGAAAAGATTCAAGTTGTTGAATCGTGTGTCCGCGTGGATAGTAAAATCGATTTTAACTTAATTGACACAGACGTTCCTCCTGAATATAGGACCCAACTTCTTAATATTTTAAAACATTTTCAACACTGTTTTACGACTAGTGTGCCTACTACACCTGCTGAAACCGAACCATTAAAAATACGTTTGAAAGATCCTCACAAAGCTGTAAATCGCCGTCCGTATAGGTTGAGCCCAAATGAGAGACAGATAGTGCGCAGTAAAATTGACGAATTATTAGAAGCTAAAGTCATTCGTCCTAGTTCTTCACCATTCGCGAGCCCTATACTGTTAGTAAAAAAGAAAGATGGTACAGATAGGATGTGCGTTCACTATCGCGAATTAAATGACAATACTATACCTGACCGCTTTCCTCTACCACTCATTTCCGATCAAATAGCTCGTTTGCATGGAGGGCGGTTTTTCTCGATTTTAGATTTGTTTTCTGGATTTCACCAAATTCCTATCGAGCCGGAGTCTATTGAAAAGACAGCATTTGTTACGCCCGATGGGCAATTTGAGTACATGAAAATGCCATTTGGACTGCGTAACGCACCTTCTGTCTTTCAAAGGGCTATTATTCGTGCTCTAGGAGACTTAGTGAATACCTACGTGGTAGTTTACATGGATGACTTGCTTATCGTGGCTGGTAACGAACGAGAAGCTTTAGAACGACTGCAGACGGTACTTGACGTTCTTGCTCAAAAAGGTTTTTCTCTGAACCCCAAAAAGTGCGCCTTTCTCAAACAAGAGGTTGAGTACCTTGGATTCGTCGTTAGCGATGGGCAGATTCGCCCAAACCCACGTAAGAAGAGTGCCTTAACGTCCCTACAGCCGCCTGAAACCGTGACACAGTTGCGCCAGTTCATCGGATTGGCGTCATACTTTCGCCAGTTTGTACCGAAGTTCTCACAGATGATGGCTCCCTTGTATGCATTGACTTCTGGAAATGGTAAGATTGATTGGAAGCCTGAACATGAGACCATCAGGCAGAAGATCATTTCTTTACTCACGAGTGAACCTGTGCTCATGATTTACGACCCGTCGCTGAAAACAGAATTGCACACGGACGTTAGTGCGATTGGATATGGAGCGGTTCTGATGCAGGAGAAGGAAGGTAAGTCTTATCCAGTTGCTTATTTCAGTAAGCGTACGACAGGCGCAGAGTCTCGATACCACTCTTATGAGTTGGAGACCCTCGCAGTCGTCAATGCCGTGAAACACTTTCGGCACTACCTACATGGCCGTAAGTTCATTGTAGTTACTGATTGCAGTTCACTTCAGTCTACCCGGAAGAAACTGGACCTGACGCCGCGTGTACATAGATGGTGGGCATTTCTACAGGGATTCGATTTCGATATCGTTCATCGTAGCGGCAAGCGAATGCCTCATGCCGATTTCTTCTCGAGAAATCCTTTGCCAACTGCCTCTACCAAAACTTCCTCAATAGAGAAAGTAGAACCAAAGCAGGTAAATCTTGCAGAATTACCAGATAACTGGCTGTTGGCGGAACAGCAGAAGGATGCGGAGCTCTCAAAGATCATGGCTGACCTAAATGAAGGGAAGGTTGCTCCTGACGTCGCCAAGACGTACGAGTTTCGTTCCGGTGCGCTTCATCGAAAGATACAGCGGAGAGGTAAGACTCGATGTTTACCCATCGTACCAAGGTCTTTTCGCTGGTCTGTCATCAATCTCATTCATGAGGGATTGTTACACTTGGGATGGGAAAAGACCCTGGAAAAGGCCTACGATGTTTACTGGTTTGAGAATATGACTAGGTACGTTAGGAAGTTTGTGGATAATTGTATCACCTGTAAAATTTCAAAGTCACACTCAGGAAAGGTACAAGCAGAAATGCATCCGATTCCGAAGGTAGCGATTCCATGGCACACGGTACACGTCGACGCTACAGGCAAGCTCAGCGGCAAGAACGACCGGAAGGAGTACGTCTTCGTGCTTATTGATGCTTTCACCAAGTACGTGCTGCTTCACCATACCCTCAATATCGACACAGTAAGTAGCATTAGAGCACTTAAAGCTAGCGTGTCTTTATTTGGTGCCCCGGTTCGACTCATCGCAGATCAGGGTCGCTGTTTTGCCAGCAAGGACTTTAAGGACTACTGTAACTCTGTAAACATCAAGCTTCACCTCATAGCGACAGGTAGCTCCAGAGCCAATGGACAGGTGGAACGTGTAATGAACACCCTGAAAAATATGCTGACGGCCGTAGAAGCAGGTAATCGCTCGTGGCAGGATGCTTTGCCAGATGTTCAACTCGCCCTTAACTGTTCCACTAATAGAGTTACAAAAGCTAGCCCGTTGGAGCTTCTTATTGGTAAAGTTGCAAGGCCTCTTGATATTCTTCTCGCAACAGATGATGAACCTGAGGTTGAATTAGACCAGGTCAGATCTGAAGCTGTGGAAAACATGGAAAAGAGTGCTGCTTATGATAAAGCTAGGTTTGACTCTACTAAGGCCAAGATCAGACCCTTCTCTATCGGTGATTTTGTTCTACTACAAAATGAAGAGCGGAATCAAACGAAACTTGATCCAAAGTATCGTGGCCCTTTTCGTGTTGTAGAAGTACTTGACGGTGACCGCTATACTCTTAAAGCTCTAAATTCTAAACGGACGTACAAATACTCACATGACAGACTTAGAAAAATGCCTGACAATGACGATGTAAACAAAGACTTCGATGATGAGATTGATGATGATGAAGGGGCTGGACCTTCAGCTAGATGTAATTAAGTCAAACAAAACTTTTTTTCATTTTTTTTTTCATGGTTTTGATTTGAATCGTAGTATGCAAGACTTAGATCATTTGCATCTCCCAATCATTCGTAGTCGTAGGCGTAAATCGGGCCTGATTTCCCGTCGCATTGCGGCCACGATTTTGAGTGGCGTGCGTATGGTTCAGAGATGTAAGAGATCGCTTAAGGTTCGTCGGATAGAGACGAATGAGATTGCCGGATAGAGGCAATGTGTGGAATACGGGTACCGGATGGAGGTCACCCATGACTGTTGAGTGAACAAACGACCGGATGGAGGTTGTTAAGGGATGCTGGATGGAAGTGTCCTAATTGTAGAGTATTGTGTTCTACGGTGTACCTTATTTGTGAACTAAGCTCAGCTTATCAAATGAGTTTCGTTTGACTTAAGTGTTTTAAGGATAGTAATATCCAGGTTTTGCGTTCAATGTAGCCATTTAATTTTGTTTTGTTTTTGGCAAGTGATTCTTTTTTTCTATTTAAAATGTTTACTGTACGAGCCTGGTTTAATTGACCTGACACTTGTGGTCAGGAAGGCCGAGCGAAAGAACATTTTACTGTCCGGTACTATCTCTGTCTCTTCAGGTACTCCATCAGCTGCCTCACACGAGGACGTGTGAGATGTCGGGATGGCCGTGTCGCAGCATTAACTCAGTGTTGCCACTAATTAAATTATTCTAACTCGGAAACGTCAAGTGATTACTTGGGTAGAGTCGATACAGCGATGGCAACACCAAAGAGCGCGAGCGCATTCTGCATCGGACCGCCGGCCGTATCGGACGGACGTGCGAGCGAAGCCATTGCTGTGTCGAACCTGCCGCGTTTCCAGAGTTAAATCGGTTGCTATCAGTGTGATCGTTTGCCATTTGGTTCTAATCGAGTGTTGATTGTTGAAATACACGTGTAACACTGTCGAAGTGATTATTATTTCGAGTTTCCCGCCATGCACGACCCTTCCGATGACCAAGGTTTGAACCTGCCCTCGTTATATATATCTTTGGTGCCTTTTAGTGTAGTCTTTTTATAAAAATGTTTTGTGATAAAACTATTCTCATTATTAAAAGTGATGTTTCTGATTCCCCGCTAATGATACAATAGGGGCAAAGTGGATTAAAATTATAAGACACGCTCGGTTAGATGAAATCTGGAAACCTTATAAAAGTGTTATTTCTTCAAAATATTTTGAAGATGATTGTTTTTATGACACAAAATGTGGTTTTAAAAAATTACGCAAAGGATCTGTTCCAAATAAGGTAGATAAGTATATAGATTTATACGTTATATCGCCGAAACTGTTTACAGTCACGTTTGAGGACGCTTTTAAGCTTTAATTTGGAGATCCTTGGGGAAGACCATCAGAGGACGTCTCGCGACTGACATGATGATGATGTTCTTACACTTTCGCTCACCTTCAAATGATGATGGTGATTATGTTAGAACTGTGTTTGTTAATTTTACTAATTTTTCTTTTTAAAACTATAAATATAATATAGTAAAGGTTTTGACTGTATTTGATTTTGCATGTTAGAGTGACAAATTGTAGTTTATCCATGTTGTGTAAACTTTTTTTGGTTTTGCTCAGTAAAATGCTAAATGTTTTTTATATATTGTAGTTATTAAGTTCTTCGCGTAATTTAATTTTTAAACAAAGACTGATTATCTTAATACCTAACTTTAATAATAAATAGAATTATAACAAAAAATTTAAAAATAGTGACAGAAAACAAAATATAAACATGTTGATCAATTATGGTAAATTGAATTTAATTTTTATCTATCTTTACTAGTTCCTGTAATTGTTGATAGTATTTTTAACGAAAAAATAGATGATCTTATTCAATTAACCTTAACTTGATCGCTCATAACTGGGTAAATTTTGTATTTAAAAATACATAAATAATACCGGAATACCAGGCTACCGGTTTTGAAAGTTTTAATGCGGTAAAAATACCGGTACTATTAAGATTGCCAGTACCGCCATGCCCTATATGGAAATAGAGACATATTGAAAATTACGTGTTTTATTTCACTAAAGGGTTTTTTTTATGCATAGTAGTATATTAACATTTGTCTAACAGTATAACTGTAATAGTGATATGTTCACACAAAAACATTATTCGGATGGCATTATTTTGAAATATGAATTTTAATTTACCCTACAATAAGCGAACTCTCCCTAAGCTAGCAACACTGTACGGGTGGGTGATTTGGACAGAGTGGCATATGTTATCGGCTGAAGGCTCCTTCTGGTCTACTCTATATTCTGAGTGCATGAGATATAAAAAGTTCATTTATTTTATCAGTGTTTTCTTCTACTGTACAATTTTGAAACCTGATTAATACAGCCTCAGATGAAAATTAACAATAGTTTTTTGTCAACATTTATTTAATAACGTTATTGATTACTGCAAAAAAAATATTTACGTTCGTTACGTAGTTTTTAGTGACTTTCCAATAATAAGTATCAATGAGACAATAATTATATCGTTACATGTTGTGTCATTATTGGAATCAGTGTCTATTCAAAAGCGTTAAAGTCTGAGGGTGTAAAAATGTTTATTTTTTAATGGCATTGTTTTCTATATTTAAGTTATTTATTATATTATTTTTTTTCATTTTTTTAAAAACAAGTTCATATTCTATTCACAAATAATATTTTGACATGTAACTACTCGTATATAACATTTTTTTCATGTATACAAAAAAAATCTAATCATTTTCTTAGCAAATTTTTCTTATCTAAAAATATGAATCAAATAAACAGTGATGTTCTTGCAAAGTTCAGTTAAAATATTGTCGTGCAGTCTGTTCAATCTAGTTATTTTATTAAAAAAATATCTTAGCCGTTTGTGTCAATTTTAACAAAATTATCTTTAATGGTTTAATATATCCTAAAAATTAGGTCGCAGATTAATATTACTTAATAAACTTCCTTAATAAAAGACAAATTGAGCTAAATTCCTCTGTTTTCTACGAAAGTCTGGGTCATTTATACATATACAAAGAAATATTTTTACTTACAAACGAATAAATTCAGTCAATGGAATTATGACGTCGTATTTCAGTATTGCTTTACCAAATGTACTAGGTCTGCAATACATGTTGCTGTTTGCAAATACTGAGCGAAGCAATTAGATTTTTGAAGGGTGATTATTCCTCTATGGTATATCCGAATACAAAACTTTTTTTTGCACATTAGTCACGACCACTCAGAGTAAACAGGACTGGAGTAGCCTTTGCCTAACATTACCCCTCTGCCAAATGCACAAGCATCGGATGCCTGTGCGCTCAGAACAATAACTAAAGCTATAGAAGGCGTGCTAAAATAACAACACAATACGTTAATTCGTACTATTTTGACTTATACAGTTGCAAATGTGTAAGAAAGAAATAAGTATACTGATTTTGTTTCGTAATTTATAAGGTTGTCACTAGTTTCCCGAGAGTTTCCCTTACGTCAGTGATGTAATGGCATCGATATAACTATCGATAAAAATAAAAACATTTAAACTTTTTTTATGCTGTTGGTATGTTAATGATACTAGAACGGACGGTAATGTGTCATGATAAACACGTGTAGAATCTGCAATATGAACATTTTATAATGCAGTAGTCATGGGTAGAATTTTAGACCCGAACCAATTTATTTATTAGATTTGCTGTCTTCAGTATGTAAAGAAACCAGGTAGGTACAGTTAAAAAATTGCATCTTTTATGTTATATCATATTAGCCTACATGTTTCTATTTTAAGTTAGACCTCTAGCAGTACATTGGTGAACACTGCATTCAACATTATATTTTTTATAGATATAGATTAAAAAAGAAGAAAAAATTTAAAAGAAAATTAGTCGATTATTTAAATTTAGTTAACCAACTATTACTTTATACATATTTACTTATTATTTTCATATTTTTATATACTACTCTGTCAAGAAAGTACCGGGAAAAGATCACTAATATACAAAATGTTTGTTATTCATCTAAATTTAATTATCACCTTCAAAGTATGCTCCTTCAGAATCGATACACTTATGCCAACATTCTTACTTTTTTTTAATATTCCAATTTGGTTTTTATAATCTGCTAAAACTTTCTGTAAATTAGATATTAGTTCAGAGATATTGGAATCAGTATTTGTTTCAACTGTGGTCATAGATTTGGGGCGTTTACTTGGTGGTTCATAATTCCTTCTGAATCCGATAGTGGTTTCTGAAACACATAAATATTATTGTAAATAAGCTATCATTATTATTTGGAATACACGGTACCAAAATGTTAATTAAAAATTTGAATTTTTATTGGAAGGATCGAAAAAATTATATGACAAAGCAAGACTAAGATAATGTTTGGAATAAAAAAGGAGCAATTTCATGTTCTGTAAATGTAATGTAGGTATAACATTTACTTTCAGCCGCCAAAATTTAATGTTTTCATGTGACTGAAATGACTGCAGTCTAAAATGTTTCAAACAAATGTTTTCATCTTTGGGAAAACTAAAGCAAAAAGTAAAAACCAAATAATGTTGACATCGATAACAAAAAACACATCACTATCATACTATCATATACAAAACAAAAGGCATGAAAATAAGACAATTTAAACCAAAACTCGTGGAGAAATCTATTTGTAATATTAATTTACTACAATTTTCTGAATATACCGTTGCTATATTGTCAAAATATGAGAATTTAGAAACAAAACTCACCGATGAAATGATAACACCTCATCCGTATTTTCTTTTCGTGATGTATGAGACTTGCAGTCTGGAACAACACAAGCCATCCTGGACGCGGACTCTAAGATGTCTGAAGCGTCTTTATGCACACTTTCCTGTTATTTTATCACGAACTTCCTTACAAAATAAAAAAATTTCACGCTAGCCGCTCACAAAGCTGTTCGGCCACTGCAATACGACCGCATTGAATTTGGTCTTACTTCAGAAACAACGTTCATCAAAGACGTACTTTTAATTTGGTAGTATAATATACAACCAAATTACAACCATTTGACATTTGTATTTTGAGAGTTTGTGACAATGACGTGAAAATAAAACCTTACAATCGTTGTCTTTTTCGCTCTTACCCATGTATGTTAGATTACTTTAAGTGAATACGAGAGCTGTTATACAGTTTTTATTTTAGCGCTCCTTCTATAGCTTTAGTTATTTTTCTGAGCCTGTGCGTTATATAAAACTAGTTGAGCCGCCATTTTAAAACCACAATAATCAGAACGTCGAACCGTGCAGAGCTCCCACGAAAATGCCTGCCTGTGCTGTTTTCTACTGTAAAAAAAAATTGAAAAAATCTAGTATGCAAAAAGATGGCGTCACCTTTCATTTGTAAATATAATTTTTAAGATTGGATTATTATTTAATTCATAATTTCATGTTTTAGCAGACTACAATTTCAAATTTCGCGCTCAAAGTTCGTTTGATGACGTCACGGCCGCACTCCCCACGAGACTACCTAGGGTTGACCATTATCGCATTTCAATTAATTAAGACAAAAATTAGATAAAGTTTGTTGGTAATAAATAACTGTAATTTTGTATTAATTAATTACCAATTATAATTTCGTTTTGACAATGTTCGGTGCGTGTTTATTTTTAGTTTAGTATTAAGTACATATATACACTTTTGCGGCTGCTTGGAGCCTATTGTTTGCCACACAACATAGAAATATAAAATAATAAATAAAATAATCAATTGAAATATTAATCAAACTATTTGCCCTTTTATTCGTGCTGGGCGACGCTCATTAACATTAAGAGTATTAATTCTGTATATACTTACAGCGTCCCTGACTTCATAAAAAAGCACGGTTAAGGCGGTTAACACACTGCACCGCGCCCCGTCGCGTAGCGCGTGGCCGCAGATTTTATTATTGTATGCAAGAATCACAATTAATATAGAAAACACGCCTATGACAACACACTGCCGAGGCGAGAACGCGCGGGTAGGCTCCCCGCGCGCAGATTCTGCGCGGGAGCGCGGGGCGTGAAGAAGTAGGGTCAACTTGTATTGAAAATCTGCGCGGGGAAGCAGATTTCACCGCTAAGTTAGGCAGATCTGCGCCTCCGCGCGGGGGCGCGTTTTCTGTCGCTACGCGCACCGCGGCGGGACGCGTCTCTAGTGTGTGAACCGCCTAAAAGGGTACCATCGCCTAACCAGCACACCCGATCATTTCTGAGAAACCAACATTTTTTTTCGAGCCACAGGACAAATTTGTAATTTTTTTGTAATCAGCAACCCTTATTAATTTTTACAATATTTATTTGCACAATAGTGATGTCAACTTCATCGATATTGAGATTTTACGAGTGAGTAATTAATGAATGAACGAATGAATGCAAGTAGCATACTTTAATTGAAAATATGTATCGCACTTACGGTGCTATAACGACACTTATGCAAATGGTGTAATATTTCAGGGGGAGCATTTAAAAATTGAACATCCTTACAACATATAGTTTTTCTCGGCTAAGCAAATAAAATAATTAAGCTACAACTTTGAACTTCATTTTAGAGTAAAAGCAAGCAAAGTAAAGAGGTAGAGTAGAGGTAGGAGTATTTTCTCATACTCAGTTCAGTTTTGTCTGAAATTACATTAGTGACGTAATATCACCGTATGTGCGGTTTTATGATTTAAATCTATATGTCGCAGGGAAATTGTATAATTCAGCAGTTTACATACGGCGTCATCAGTTTAAAAAAAATATATACCCTATTCTTAGTTCTTTTTCTTAACGATAATAAAACACAGCTTAGATAAATTACTTGGCTTCTCGAACAATATCTCCAAGTACCGAAAAGCGAAGAAAATGAGAATGACAGATTTTTACCCTACCAAACCAACACTTCAATTTTTCGTACAGATCCGCATCCGCATCCGCTTCCGCGGACGTAAGCCTCTTAAAATCCACATCCGCGTCCGCGGATGTGAAAAAAATGCATCCGCAGCATCCCTAACCCATATCCATATGACTACAATGTAATGCACTAGGCAGAAAGCGACTACGGATTCTAGGTACGACTCACCCCAAATGGGAGAAATTTACGGACATGCCCTCAGCCAGCATCTTAACGCACATCCAGGAGGTATACGTTTTGGATTTGGATGTTTTGCGTATTATTATTGAAAATTACATTTTCAAATTTACAAAACTGCTGTGTTAAATAAATACGTAATGCCTATCTATTAATATTGATTGTGAATTATTTAATAGATATATGTGTGTTATACATGTATATTGGATATGTTGATGTGTTCTGAAATAATAAATTTGTTTATCTATTAAGTTCACTAATTTGATTTCGGATTTCGTAAATATCTTTACTTCTTCCCAATATCATACGAGAAAACTAACTATATTCACTATCGCTTTGTAAAAAATAATGTTTCAGTGTTCCTCCTTTCCATTATGGTTATACGCGAAAGGGTCCACAGTGAATTCTATATATATATAATAACACCTATTGTAAATACCTTTTAAATGCAACTACATGCAACTGCAAATTAACTATTAAGTTTCAATTATTATTTCAGTTTCAAGTATTTTATAGATATGGCCTTCGAAAGTGACTGTTGTAGCGTGTTATATCATCATTTAATTTTTAATATGTACATAATTTAGGAATAACTAACGCAAAGTTATTCCTTATTCATTCATTGATTGAACGAAACTGATTTATCGATATCGATATTCTCGTGCTATGTCATGTCACTTTTCACACAATGACATTCGTGTGTTTGAATAGCACGTTAACACACTATTTTAAGCACGTGTGCGTGAATTTTAAATATGTTTGTCGTATAATGCATGTGTGCGTTTGTAAGCACGCAAAAAGTTTTTGTTCCTGTGTGCTGGCATTGAGTGTAGTAGTAACCTCACCCCCCGCAAAAAATGGCAGAAAAATATGTACGAGAAATTGACTAATGGCTACTCCAGTCCTGTTTACTCTGAGCACGACCACGATGTGAGTTTTGGCACTAAATTTCATCAATATAGTCACAGCGATTTGGCTGTGATCAGCTTTTGAATTTTTCTTTCGGTGATTATTCCTCCATGGTATGTCCGATTTCAAAACTTTTTTTTGCACATTATTCACGACCACGATGTGAGTTTTGGCGCCAAATTTCATCAGTGTTGTCTCAGCGATATGGCTGTGATCATCTTTTGAATTTTCCTTTCGGTGATTATTCCTCCATGGTAAAGTCTATATTTTATTACATAGCCTATGTCCGTCAGGCTATAATGATATATGTCTATGCCAAAATTCGTTCGAATCGGTTGAAGCGTTAAGTAGCAGGTGGGAGACAAGCGAAATTTGTGGGTTGCCTAAAAGAGAGCTTCGCTCAATAAAAGAGAGCTTCGCTCAATAAAAGAGAGCTTCGCTCAATAATACTATTTCATTTGACAGCTGAAAAAAGAAGCTCATTGGACTTAGCTGTCAACTCTTATAATAGACATTATAAGACATACACAATATATTGACAACATTGAAAACAAAATTACCATCGAGTAATATGTTTTCGTTTACACGGGCCTTCGTGGCTGGCTATTTAATTCATATCTTTATTTCCCGACTACTGCTGTCGTCACAGAATTGACCGCTCGGTCACTGGGTTGGATCATCGTTCAAGAATTATGTGGCGCCGTAAATTTAGACAGGTCAATATACAACATTAACCGCGATTTATATTTACGCCTCTCGAAGTGAATTTTTATCACGGAAATAGTCATTTGACCGATTGATTGGAAAGGTAACCCACTTTTGAGGATCAATATTTTTTATTGGTTTCAGACGATTTGATGGCTTATTTGATCTAGTTTGTTTTCAAAAATGATATGAGACTGGGAAATGAACAAATAATAGACACATTGTATATGTTACTTTAGATAGTAATGTCACAAATCTGTTTTCTAGAAATAAGTTTGATAAATTAATTTATGGAAACGTTTTAATTATATAATTGTGATAACATAGTTAAAAGTTTCGTAAATATATGTATTTGTAACTATATTCGAATGGCATAGAATAGATTTATTAGCATTATTTTAAATGTTACATTACACTAAAACAAAAAGCAATATAAGTGACATGGAATGTTATTAACGAACTGCGACAGTATGAACAACACACAAACATCCGAGTTATAAAGAGAATCCCGTTATTTATAAAAAAATTGTAAAACATATGTATAATAAATATCTTTTTGTGAGGAAATATTATTAGGAGGTGAAGAAGGATTTGCTGCGGATCTTTGAGAAGCGTGTTAGTTCGTAAAGACCATTTTCCACTGAACCGGAGTTTATTTTAAGTTCGCTGGAAAATTCTATTTTCATATCTTACAGCTCAGCTTCTACTTAAGCTACCATTCTGGAAAATATATCGCGTGTAGAACATCAATACTGGGAGATTACTATCTATTTTTAGAATAGAATTTTATAATCGAACCAAAATACCAACCATCGCTTCGTTTTCCTTTTATTCTGTTGTCTCTGATTCCAGTTCCAGATGGTTGCAGGAAATGAAATTTGTCTCAGACCTGCGTGTAGTAATTTTAGATGTCGACCGAAAAAAACTGACGAAATAATAATCCCTAAAAAGACGTATATGGGAATATAAATATACTATTTTCCGTCCTAAGGTCCATCTAAGTGTTCGGTTTATCAAAGAAATCTTTTACCGGGCTTCCTGAAGAAGTGGTTAAATTTTGTAAGGTAAAAATTATCCATATAGTTAAATCCAGATGCAAATCTAAATTTGTTCTGCTTTTTTTGGGTGATTGAGTCACAAAAATTCTGACATACAAACTTTCATATTCATAACTAACTACTAAGCACTTCTGACATTGGCAGAATTTTTGTCATCTTAAGCTTGCCATCTCCGAGAATAGAATAGAAGATAGCCTCTAATTCACTATGCAATCTAGATGTATGAATTGGATCAATATAAAGTAGATTAATCTCTCTCATATCCACCACACCTACTTTAGTTTTAAAAAGTATTTTTCAAGAAGTTAAAAAAAAGAACTTGCATAGATACACATCTTTTTAACACCGAAAATATATGAAAGTACGAGTATACTGCAAGCTTATAAATATCTTATTTGATTTTCTTGTTATTCGCTTTCGTTTTCAGCTCATTTACCCGGATATTACATGAAGTTTGGTAAATATGAATGGGCAATATTTTTGTGTTATTGTATGTTTTTTTTTTATTTTATTTAGGATGGGTTCGCTCTTGATCCCATCCTAAATAATCAAGCCCGGGGGCCAAAACAGAATCCACGATGGAACGAGCTAACCCAGAAGGTGCCATTCACCCTGTCTTTGAAAATAGAAAAACAGATGCTGGGAAGGAGTTCCACTACTTTTCTGTGCGTATTATGAAGGATGTTGAAAAGCGCTTGGTGCGACAGGTAGGAATAGCAATCAAGTAAGGGCGATAGCCCACAGTGCGTCTGGATATCCAAAGTCTTATCTGGTATCGATAAAAATATGAAAAGGTTATGAGTAGATGTTTTATATTTATATTATACAAGTGAAGCGACACGAATAACATGATGTAATGATAAAGCTTTTATTGAATATTTGATTATTTATAAGGAGGTAAAACATTATTAGCAGTAATGAATAGGAAATTTCCTTCCCTCTTTGTTTGTTATTCTCTCTGTTTGTGGTAGACTGTTTGCTAGTAAATAGACTCATGTAAATAGTTGTCTATGATCAAATAATAACACTCCTGCTAGTTTATAATTAATAGAAGATTTATTAGGTAAACAGTAAGCGCTGTTATGAAATTGATGTGCGTTTTTATGTTAATACTTTTCTTCCAGTCAAGAATATTCCAGTTTTCTCTAGCTCCACAAAAAACTATTGCAATTAATTTAAAAAAGTAGCCAAATGTCTTTTAGCTGCTTTCGAGTGATACACTTACTAAGGTACGATGTTTATTTTTTAACCTTAAAGTACGTTAATCGACTTTATCTGTGTATATTTTTGTCCCAAGTGACTGATTGACTGACAATGAAAAAAAAAAAACAATGCCTTAACCGCTGCAGCTAGAGATAATGACATTTGGATGGTGTGTTTTTTGAAAGGGTCAAAAGTTCGTTGAGAAATGATTTTGGAAAATTGATACCTCAAGGAAGTGAAATTAGGGGTAAACTTTTGTGTGAATATCAGTCATTTTCAAAGTAAAAGGCATACAATTCGAAATAAGTGGTCTCTGTAAAAACGTACATCAGTTTTCAAAAAATCTATTCTTGAGAGTGAAAAAGGGATTAAAAGTATGTATGAATATTTGGTAATTTTTAAGTAAGAAACGTGAAACTAAGTATTAAGGTTTCTGATACAAAATAACGTAGGTGCATTTTTTCGTTAACAGAAATATTACCCTTAACTTTGTGAAAAAAATACCCTTAAGTGTGTGGGAAAGGGGAAGAAATTATTTTTAGTAAGTCCATTAATATTAACAGCATGAAATCCAATTCACAGGCTCCTGATAAGAAATAAGTGGACACGTGCTTTAGTATTTTAGAATTATAGTGCCTTAATAATAATAAAATAATAGTATTTTAGTGCCTTAGTCTTCGGATTGAAATATTTTATGAAAAATCGACCAATTTTGAAGTGATTAGTATAATAAAACTAATACAAATATCTTTGGATTTCTTGTTGTGCCGGTTTGACTGTATTTTTATGGGCATTACGCAAAAAATACTACATAAAATTGGATGCCATTTTTACAATTGTAATGTGGTGCACGTTTCAATTACAAGCCATCTAAAATTTGGAACAATACAAAAGTTTAAAGTAGGTAAAACTTATAATAAAGATTTCGTTATTACATAAGTATTTAACTATATTACTTACAGACAAGATTAGAAAGTACCCACGTTTTGGGTGCGCCATGTTTGCTATTTCTTTGTTCCTACGTATGATCCACGTTAACTTTAGTACAAAAAATTAGTTCTGTAGATCCATCTCAATATTCGCAATATTCTACGATAGTATTTATTACAATTGAACTACCAAGGCTTTGAGAGACCCCGTCGAATTTTTCTAAGAATTTCTTCAGCTGACGCCAGTGCTATGTCACTTTTTGTTCTCGATACAGCTACCTACAACATCAAATGTATTTTACAAGAACCGAATAATCGATAAAGAAGAGACAGTAGTGTTGATTACATATCTAATGAAATTATGACAAGAAAAAAACAACTCGAGTCAGGTTAATTTTAGGGCGTCTATTTTACTTTCGGAATTTCGGAGAGTGAACAACTAGATAATGTATTCTTTGGGGGCTATAAACGTAAAACAAGTGAAAAAAGGACTTTTAATATCTAAGACAGAATGCGCTAGGAATGCTGGCTAACACAATAGGTATTTCCTTTGTTAGCAGAGCTTTTGTAGCGTAGAAATAAACGAATAATAGGTACAACATCACACACAGAACACACATTTATTTGTATTTGTCATACACAAAATATCATATATAGTGTTAGGTTGACAAGTTGTTGACCCAACAGGATCATTTTCAGATTTGATGACAAAATTGATCTGACTCACAGAATTATTACGTACAGTCTTCTCAGAAAACAAATTGGTGAAGAGCCAAGAGCTTACTAGTGACAACGTTAGAGTTACGTATAACTGACTGTTACGTTCGCGGAAACGTTTAAAAGAAAAGTAATCGTTTCATCAGAATAAGACGCAACCATCTTGCGATAAAATAACTGATTTCCTTTAAAACAGTGTATTTTGGTATATATTTGGATAAGTACATCCTTGTTTTCCTCGGGTTTCTTATCTCGATTAAAGAAGCGTAACTAACTTAGTGAGTGTTTATTATTCTGTTATTTCTCGGAAGTTTATCGTAAGATTTCTTCCGGAAACTGGGATGAAAATTTACGTCATTACGATTATGTATTGCAGGAAAATTTCGGAGCCGCCTTTTCCAAGTGTACAACAATAAATAATTTGCAATTCATATTTTCCAAGTTTTTGAAATATTTATAAACATACTTCCTTTGGTCCGTTATTGGAAATGTTTTGTTTTAGTAACAAATCAATTTAATGTTGAGGAAACAAATGAAACGAAAAATAGACTATTCAAAAGATTAATTACTAAAAACCTCTATACTTCGGATCAAAGTTCCGTCAGATATTTTATTATAGAAAAATCAACATGCTTAAAGGTAGTACAGACACTTCGAGTGGAGCTTTCCAAAAGCATTCTAAAGCACGGTGTGCATGTGATGATAACACGAAACGAAGATCAGCGCCTGAATATTTTTTCTGAGTAAATTTAACAAACATACAACAACAATGAAAGTAAATTTGTCTGATTGGAACGAATTTCATTTCACGAAATTGCCTGAAAAGGTCAATGAAATGCGTCACCTAGTATTTTGATAATAAGCTTCAAAGTCCGATTTACGCTCAAATTTCCATTTATCGCATCGTTAACAATATTTCTAAATCGTTTCAACTACCTCCATTTCTTTTACAACAAATCTTCCTATTATCAAGCGCTTACTTTTTCAATTAAAAGGTAACGTAGGTAATCGTGAAGTTTTTTTCTGTATGTTCTATTTTAGGCGCCACTGATTCATATACTAATAAAAAGCACACACAGATGCCATTCGAATATAAGCAATGAAAAACAATAGCGATAAACCAGGTTAATGATTATTTAACCTTTTGTGTTGTTTAAACTTGTAGAAATAAAATTATTTGCGCAGTTGAAAGATTACGTAAACGTTTTCTTTTAAATTTGATATTTGTTGCTGGGTATTGGCTAAAATATTAAGAATAATGGCTAATATGAATAAATAATTATAAAGTTGTAAGCTCGTTTATCAGAAACTCGGCCAACAAAAGGTGGGTTTATGACGATTGTGCATGTTTCGATAAAATAAAAAGAACGCAAAAGCTTAATTATTATCATTATTATATAAAAAATATAATATTAACTTTACAATTTATTGAGTTATTTGTGGACCTAAATAAAATTATTATTATATATGTTTATACAACTCACAGTTTGAAGCTGCTATGAAAGTCCTGAAAATCACTTGCAGGGCAAATAAAATAGTGATTGTACGTGGAGATTTCGATATGAATATTGTTTATTCATCACCTCCCTCGAGTGGTTACCTAAATTTATATAAATCATTAAATTAATTCAAAGTGTTTTTGCGAGACTACTCAAATTATTTCCACGTCTGCTACTTGTATTGAAAATATTGTTTTTAACTATTAAATAGTTACAGAATCAACGATACTCTATTAGGTACCATAATGTTTCTCCTAAACGCGTAATAAATTTAAGACCAATATCGAAACTCTAACAATATCATAAACATGACTTTTTGGCGGGAGCGCAAAGCGTCACTTTAATGGTTTTGGTTTTCTTGTTAAATTTTGTGTTGTGGTTCATATTAGTGTGTAATAATGGTGAGTTATTAACGACTGAGTGTTTCTGAATATGCATGAGTGTTGGCAAGTGCAACTAAACAGTGGAATGTGTCTTTTCGCGCTCTCTCAAGAAGGCCACGAGGAGGTTTCAGTAATACCCCACATCTTTACTGAAATCTAGGAAATTACTCAATAATTGCCAATAAACTGGCAATTATACTTACTTGACACTGGTTAAATGCACAAATCGCCAAGCCACAAATAATTTCCTTCAAATACCTGCGAAATAGTGGAATTTTTTCTTGAAATATGTCGATGGCGCTGTATATACTATTATATATTTTACACGCTCTTATAATATGAGTATTTGCTCTATACCTTGTTTTATAATTAGAAATAAAAAAGTGTATTTATGCTTCGCACTGGGTCGGGAACAGCGGTCGGGAATGATGACTTATTCTCAAAGTCATTGTATTTATATAATTAACAATGAATTTAGTTATTACAGTAATATTTCTTACATTTACACCAATCAGCCGAGCCTAAAGTAAGAACAAAAGGGATTGGATAGACATACTTACGTGATACATAAATAAGTAACTCAGGATTAAATTTAAAAAAAACCCTCGTTTTTCAGGCCAATTAAAAAGAAAAAAATAATTCTCTGCCATATGTCCAATACGAAAAACGGGGCGCGCATAAATACTATAAATACCAAATGTAATTTTCTTCTTATTAGTTTTGTGTGTATGATTTCCAATTGCTCGATCTAAAATGTCAAGTAGCAGTTAGTATGTCATTATGCAACATTAGTTGCCTCGATTTTAGCGCCATTTGTGGATTTTTTCGGAACTAAATTTTTTCCAATTGAAATTAAATTTTGTAAATATTCTCTGAAATTGTGATTGAATCATGTCAGAAAGTATATAATCATATATTGTCATCGAGTTCTGAGCTATGTTTAAGGTTTCAGAGCTCTAGCTAGTCGGGAAATGGGTGAAAATTGAGTTTCAAGATTTGTACGTTACAGACAGACAAACAGACACCAAGAGAAGTAGAGAAAAACGAGGGAAAAAAGTATACTTATCTTCCGCTAAGTTCATGTCCGTAGCTAACAAAAAAATATATCAAAATAACACTATTTATTAGAGGCCTTTTAATACAGCTATTAGTATATGTTAATTTTAAAAATAATTATTTACTGGTAGTTGGAGTAGGGCATGCTCTCTTGAAACATCTCTTAGGTGTTGGCATGTGAGGTGGGTCGTTACGTTCCCTAAAATTATGGTTTAGTGAAGCGTTGGCTGTTTCATGCGTCATGCTTGTGGGTGGGTCTGCTTTTAACTATAAGCATTGTCTACAATTACCTTTACATAAAATGTTACATCTTCATGTTGTTTTTTTTATTGTCTTTTTTATCCTTCGTTTAAGTATTAACGATATCAGGAAATCATAACACTCCTATTATTGTGACGCTGTAGCGCGTAGAAAGACGCTATCGTATTGTTTTTGCGGGAGTACGTAAGGGCAAGTATAGTTTTGCAATGTTAGGATAGCGAGACAATATGGTAAAAAACACAAACACACACACGCAAAGTATTGTCATAATATAATTAGGATAATAGAATAAAATTGTTTTTATTTTGTAGATTTTGTATGCTGAAGATGCATTATTGTGCATACAACACATACAATATTTTGTGTTGTTACTTTTTTTTTAGCTGAGGTGTTCTTTCACCCGTTCTTCCTGTCAATTAAAAGACGTCCTTAATATAAATGTTTAAGTGCTTTTTTATCATAGCTAGGTAAGCGCTTGACCGCTATCTCGCTTGATGGAAAGCGACGATGCTGTCTTTCCATATTCATTTTACTCACCATTTACGTTTAAAAAGCCCATACAAATGCAAATACTTTTTTGTTTACGTTAAGTTAACCTTAAGTTAGGTTTAGCAATTTTTCAGATAGATGTTAGAATTTTTATTATCTTGAGCTAAGCCGTTCTTCCAAAAGCATTTTGAGGCAGTTGCAACTACATTCGTTAATTTCACTTATCCTCATAGAGCCCGCGTGATATTATTAGGTTTATTACCCATTCTCCTTATGGTGTTTTTCTCGTCCATAAGAGAAGGCCTGCGACCCAGTGGGCACAATGGTGTAAAAATAATAATATTGATTACATTTACACTAACTAGCCTAGGACAAAGTAAGCAATGTAAGGCTTATGTTATGGATACTAGGGTAAATGATACCCAAAAAGGTAATATTTGTGGGTAATAATTACCCATAAAGGTAATAATTACCAATGAGTCAACTGCAAATGCTCCGATTCATCAAACGAACATCTATCTCACTACCGCTCATCTAAAACAGTCGTCATAAACGTTAAATATGATATCAAAAATAAAAAAAACAACAGGTTGCAATCCGGGAGTGCCGGCAGAAGTGAGAACATGCATTAACGTTGTTCATTTTTGATATTTTGAAATGTTAAGGGAATGATTTCGCACGAATTCCTTTAGTTATCAGTATAAAAGTACTATCATTTATGTGATAAAATACAATATTCATTTATTGCGCTATCGTACACAAACATGACAACAAACACACACGCAGACACCTGCGTCGATTAAACGTCTCTCTCCGTCTTACGAGTTTAACATTTTTTACCCATCCCAAAAAGTGAACAACGCCGCTAAAGAAGTTTTCACTTTAAAAATATAATGATGATATGAACGCCAAAGTACATCTTATATGTGCAAAGTAATTTTAAAATTGTTAATTAAGATTCCCTCTTATATATCCGTACCAGTTATATAGTAGGTATATCTCTTCATAGTCAAGGTACGTAGTTTGGAAGGAGCAGTCTCAGCAATAAATTTGCCGCTTCTAATACACTAGTTTAAGACGCACTGATTTGTTTAAATGTGATTCTTGCTTTATAATAAGGTATCATCTAACTATTTAACTAAATATGAGAGATAAACTTGCCTAATTTAATAAGGTAAATTTAGCTGTCTTTGATTATGTTTTTATGGAGATAAAAGCGTTTTCAATAGTATTTAATAAGGAAAAGCTTTTATCCCAGCTACGGATAAAATACGAATTTATACGCCTTTAAATGCTAGAAATATTGATAAGGAATTTATTTACGTAATATTTGCTTATTGAAAACCGATTGTTTATAAATCGATCTAAATTACAAGATTGTATCCATAGCGATAGCCCATCTCATTTAGTGACCCCGAGTTTTAGTTTCAGCTGCCTTGAAGCTTGGCGAGTTGCCAAATGATAAAAGTGTATGCGGTTTTACGAGTATTATATATTGGTGTTGTTAAAATATTATCGTTGTTTCTAGTGTGTTTTTTAAAACGTTATAAGTTATCATGGGCTTCCATAGAACATCTTATAGATAGACGAAAGGTAGAGAGATATTAAGGAACTTCAGAAAAGTACAAATTAAGGATCTCTGATTTGACGACCTGAGTCCCTACCATCATGTTTTATCGCAATTCAAGTTATATTGTTGAAGAGAGACGCCACTATACACTGCGTATAGCGGCGTCTCACTTTGACAATCGAAATTGCGCTAAGAGGTCATGGTACGGCCTCTGTTTGGCCAGCGGGAGGGATCCAACCTTCGAAGTTGAACGGTTCCAGGTTTGACCCGATAGTTGCAGATGGCTGTGTGATGAATACGATCAATAGTACTTGAATATATATTTATATATATACCTATTATATAAAATTACCTGTCAGTGTTTGACTGCAATGAATTCTCAAACTACTAAACTGATTTTATATATGAATTTATGATTATAATTGATTTTATGATGATATTTTTTTATTTCCAACTTAAATTCAATTTTATTACAGTCTATTCATCCTTACTTGTCCTATTTGGTAAACAATCTTGGCACTCCATTTTATTGAAAATGCAGCATTAAAAATCAAATGATAACTAGATTCAATAGGTTTCAGTCTATAATAACGATTTATTGTAATAGATTATTGACTGTGTTATTATTTTATTTTTAAATGGGTGATTTTGATAAAAAGTTGTGCCAAGATTATTTACAAAATAGGACAAGTTAGAATGAACAGACTTTACCTATCAATATTATTAATATCTCATATGTCTATCCGTTACCCTAGTATTCATAACGTAACACAAGCCTTACAGTGTTATTATTGAGCTGGAGTGATTGACGTAAATGTCAGATGTGTTATTATTATTATATCACCATCAGCCTATTAATGTGCCCACTGTTGAGGACACAAGTTTTCTCTTTGGATGAAAAACACCGTGAGGAAACTGGGCATTAAGGCAATACGCTGCTCCAAGTCGGTTTTCGGTGTTAATGACTGTAGATGAAGTCGCGTTTAGGATTATCATTGTCATATTAAAATTACGTGCCTCAGAGGAAAAAAGTAATTCTATCTAAAGAGCCTCTTGTAATCTAGGTTAAAAAAAAATATATAAAAAATAACAAAAATTAAAACCTAAACATTCGTCAAATGTTTCATTAAAACAGGAGTTACAAATATGTATACAATGTTGCCGATAAACTATTTATTTTATGTGATTACGAGATATATGACCGTCACATCATGTTCCACGTAGAGTTAATATTCATTAAAAATATCCAGTGTGTTAAAATATGCCCGAATACAATTTTAATACAATTTTAATCAAGGCTGGCAGCGTTGCCGACGTAACGGATTTCCCGTCATATCTAGCGGATTAGGTCTATGAAGGTACGGAACGAATAGTATTTTAACGGCTAGCGGATTGTTTAGCGGAATTTGAAAAAGATTATTATTCAAATAAAGATACATTTATTTTTCTATTTCAATAGACACACACAGGAACTTACTGTTTTTTGTTAAAAGTGATTAAATGGATTGTTGTACTTAATTTTTATTAAACTTGAATTATTGTTTTACAATACAATACAATACAAAACACTTTATTGATAACACCACATTGAAATAATAAGATAACAAGAGAAAACTTAAAATAGTGTTACAATGGGCGGTCTTATCGCTCAGAGCGATCTCTTCCAGACAACCTTTGGATGGATAGGACTGGAAGGAAGCGTAAGAGGCGGCGGTGTAAACGATAAATATATATTCACATATACATACATACGTATACATACATACGTATACATACATACATATACACACATACACATAAATACATAGCATACAAACACATATACCTAAATTAAAAATACATACGTATATAATACACATACATAACGTCTAGTTAGTAGGATACATCATCCATACGTTGCTCGCCTAAATTGACAGAAAATATTCCCTTACGAGATTCTTAAAGACGCCAATGGATTGTGCACGCCTTATAGAAACCGGGAGGGAGTTCCAAAGACGAGCTGCTTGAACAGTAAAGGAAGAGTCATAGAACGTGGAAAAAACGTGTTTTATTTCACTTTTTATTTACCTTTTTACACCTGGTAATTCGACGGATTTTACTGACGAGAAAATTACGAGATTTAACGGATTGCTAACGGAATTTCGTAATGAAGTCGGCGGAATTTCAAAATTATTATTGGCAACACTGCAGGCTGGTTTCACAGCAGTGTCTATGTGTGGGTCTGGCTAACTGCACCATTGGCGGCTGCGGTTGACGCGGTGTAAATTTACGCACCCATATTGCTAACATTACCGTTGCAGCTACTGTTAAGCCGACGTTGAATATTCATATTTTCATTAAAACTTTTAGTGAAAGTAATAAAGCTTCTGAAGTATTAAAAATGTTACATAATTTCTTTTTTCCATTTTGTTATAACATCGAATTCAGCTTAAGTAGTGGTTACTTGTTAATTCATTCGCGTGGTATAAGATCTAATTTTATGAAAGAACTACTAACTGTAACTTCATTTGTTTTCAATCATAATTAATGAAACTTAATATTTTTACGTATTGAATATTCACTCGATATAAACGCATCCTGTTTATAATCAGAAACAATTCAAACCCATCTTAGTATAATATGAAATAAAAATATTTTGTTATACTTCTAAATTTCGTTGCATTTTTAGAGTTAGGAGAGAAAAACTATTGGTTGTGAGTATTATTTCTACTACATAGGTACGCTTAGTGGATCAGCTCTGTAATCACATCAAACGGAAAAGAATGATGGATCAAATTGACTAGAAAAAGATCTTACAGTCGATGGACCGGCTGTCTCTTTTTTTCCCAGAAATAGTTCCCGCAGCAGCTTTCAACTGGAAATCAAATCAACACAGTTCCTTTTCAATATATTTTTTTCTTGAGAAAAGATCGACGTGATTTTTTTTTTAAATAAAAATAATATATTTCTTACATTCACATCAATTAGCCTAGCCCAAAGTAAGCACTGTTAGGCTTGTGTTATGGATACTAGGAAAACGGATATATATACATATATATATATATATATATATGATAAATAAATATGTAATATTCATAAAAATATATATAAACACCCATGACTCAGGTACAAATGCTCGTATTCATCATGCAAACCCCTTACGGGACCCTTCGGTGCGCAGGCAGGATCGCTACCGTTGCACCAAACGGTCGTCAACTATTAAATTTGTTTTAAAGTTTCGTATTTTTATTAAGTATTAGTATTAAATTTTGCTCTATTAAATTAATGCTTAAAATACAAATACACTCATTTGCAAAAAAAACGGGCGGTTTTGATTTTCATTCATCTTTAAAAAGATACAATACAAAAAAGGTTTCAATCGTTTGTACACGTTACTGGCCGTTTTTAAAAATGCCGTGGTATTTAAAAAAGTACGTTCTAAATTCAAATTTTCATTTGATGCTCATTTTTACAGAAAACCCCTTTTTATCCTACATTTTTGGCGCGAAGTTCCAGAAGTTAACATCGACTTTTATAACTTTTATTCAATTTTCATCGATTAATTTCATATCCTTGACTGTCAAAGCTTTATTTATTGCTGTTTGGCTGTTTCAAAAATGGTAGATAAAGTGGTAAAAGCTACCAAAATTATCGCGCTGCTTGAAGAGGGTTTCAGTCAATGCTTCGTGGCTAGGAGGCTAAATGTTAGTCGCTCGACGGTCCAAAGGACCTGGCAGCGATATCAGGAGACTGGTTCCGTCGAGAGAAGGCCTGGTTCTGGAAGAAAACCATGTACCCAACCACAGGATGATCGTTTTCTTGTGAGTCGCGCATTGAGAAATCGCAAATCTTCGTATGTGGATCTTAAGAACAACCTCCAAGAAGTAAGAAATGTGCATATTAGTCTATGGACGGTCAGGAAGAGGCTTCTCGCTGCCAATATACGCAGTCACCGCCCGGCCCATGGCCCAAAATTACTCCGTGAGCACCGAGTTCGCAGGCTTAGGTTCGCTAGAAAATGTGAATCATGGACTCAAGAAGATTGGAATAGGGTTTTGTACTCTGATGAAGCCAGGATATCTCTGTTCGGTGAAGATCGACGTCGGCGAGTGCTAAGAAGACAAGGAGAACGCTTTGCAGAGGCATGTTTCGAAGAAATCACACCTTATGGTGGGGGCTCTGTTATGTTTTGGGCAGGAATAAATTCAATGGATCGTACAGAGTTAGTCTACATTGAAAACGGCTCACTGACTGGGCATCGATACATAACGGAAGTTCTAATTCCTCATGCACAACCCGCATTGGCCGCTCTAGGTGAAGACTCGATTTTTATGGACGACAATGCTCGCGCCCACCGATCTCGCGATGTTAAAGCGAATGTGCAAGAGGTCGGCATTCGTCGATTGGATTGGCCAGCTCGAAGTCCCGACCTCAATCCCATAGAGCATGTCTGGGACGTTCTGAAACGGCGTGTGAGATCAGTACAACCGGCTCCGCAGACCATCAGAGAGCTGAAGAATGTGATTACTGCGGAGTGGGAACGTATTCCGCAAGCAAGTATCCGGGATATACTCGCTAGCATGCCCCGACGAATTCAAGCTGTGATTTTAGCTAGAGGGGGTCACACTCGATACTAAACATTTATCTGCTTTTACTTTATTAACGATAAACAAACAAAAAAAAACTTTTTTATTTTTACTTCATGAGCATATGCACTACTAGTGAACATACACTACTAGTGTGGTTTAGCATTATTTCCCATAAATTATATCAAAATTTTATGAAATACTGATGAAAACGATTATTTTCTTATTAATTTACCAAATTGTGAGGATAAAACTACTTATAATTATCAAACAAAGCAATATTAACATTTAAAATGGTTCATTGCTTAGGTGCCCGTTTTTTTTGCAAATGAGTTTACATATAATATACCCTATACACATAGTATTAATGATGATTTATGTTAAACTTATCACGTTATTTCTACTGGGTTGCGGTTCAATGACCCAACTAGATTTCGTGCACATTGCCGCAGAATAAATGATAGTATTTTACTGCTGTGTAGACGATAGCACTATCGAAGATTGGATTAAAAGTGGTAATTGTCACAAAACCTAGCAGATTTCATTGGAAAATTTATGGTTATAAGGTATTGCTTACGATCTGCGGATATTAAACTTACGGTGTTATTACGAACTAAAAGAATTACTCTTATAGCTTTTTATAAATCTATGAATTTTAACTTTAACGTTAATAATGTAATAAAATTTGAATAAGGTGTTTAAATATACTGGCTTCGCTTGATTTATTTATTTATGCTATTCTAGGTAAACTAAAATAAAAATTTAATGATGATGATTCATAGAATATTTTTATTTTTTATAATTTAAAAAATATAATGGATAAATTATTATAATAGAAAAATACTAGAAAAAATCGACTCGGGTCACAAGTGAATCTCAGGCGGGAATCGAACCTGCAACCTTTGGAAATCCGGTCCAATGCTCTCCCAATTGAGCTACCGAGCCTTGCGAACACTCGTCGAAATTTTCTAGTACATTCCTGATTTTACGCTGTAGGCCAGCGTTGTTTCATCAATGAGAGGAACATCCTCTCGTATTCGAAAGAAACATTTTTACAAATGTTTGGTCAATCGATTAAGATGAAACAGCCATGTTAGATTTATAATTTTTTATATATTTTATGCATTTTCAATGCGATCTTATAAGATAAATTATTATAATAGAAAAATACTAGAAAAAATCGACTCGGGTCACAAGTGAATCTCAGGCGGGAATCGAACCTGCAACCTTTGGAAATCCGGTCCAATGCTCTCCCAATTGAGCTACCGACCCTTGCGAACACTCGTCGAAATTTTCTAGTACATTCCTGATTTTACGCTGTAGGCCAGCGTTGTTTCATCAATGAGAGGAACATCCTCTCGTATTCGAAAGAAACATTTTTACAAATGTTTGGTCAATCGATTAAGATGAAACAGCCATGTTAGATTTATATTTTTTTATATATTTTATGCATTTTCAATGCGATCTTATAAGATAAATTATTATAATAGAAAAATACTAGAAAAAATCGACTCGGGTCACAAGTGAATCTCAGGCGGGAATTGAACCTGCAACCTTTGGAAATCCGGTCCAATGCTCTCCCAATTGAGCTACCGAGCCTTGCGAACACTCGTCGAAATTTTCTAGTACATTCCTGATTTTACGCTGTAGGCCAGCGTTGTTTCATCAATGAGAGGAACATCCTCTCGTATTCGAAAGAAACATTATTACAAATGTTTGGTCAATCGATTAAGATGAAACAGCCATGTTAGATTTATATTTTTTTATATATTTTATGCATTTTCAATGCGATCTTATAAGATAAATTATTATAATAGAAAAATACTAGAAAAAATCGACTCGGGTCACAAGTGAATCTCAGGCGGGAATCGAACCTGATTGACCAAACATTTGTAAAAATGTTTCTATCGAATACGAGAGGATGTTCCTCTTATTGATGAAACAACGCTGGCCTACAGCGTAAAATCAGGAATGTACTAGAAAATTTCGACGAGTGATCGCAAGGCTCGGTAGCTCTATTGGGAGAGCATTGGACCGGATTTCCAAAGGTTGCAGGTTCGATTCCCGCCTGAGATTCACTTGTGACCCGAGTCGATTTTTTCTAGTATTTTTCTATTATAATAATTTATCTTATAAGATCGCATTGAAAATGCATAAAATATATAAAAAATTATAAATCTAACATGGCTGTTTCATCTTAATCGATTGACCAAACATTTGTAAAAATGTTTCTATCGAATACGAGAGGATGTTCCTCTCATTGATGAAACAACGCTGGCCTACAGCGTAAAATCAGGAATGTACTAGAAAATTTCGACGAGTGTTCGCAAGGCTCGGTAGCTCAATTGGGAGAGCATTGGACCGGATTTCCAAAGGTTGCAGGTTCGATTCCCGCCTGAGATTCACTTGTGACCCGAGTCGATTTTTTCTAGTATTTTTCTATTATAATAATTTATCTTATAAGATCGCATTGAAAATGCATAAAATATATAAAAAATTATAAATCTAACATGGCTGTTTCATCTTAATCGATTGACCAAACATTTGTAAAAATGTTTCTATCGAATACGAGAGGATGTTCCTCTCATTGATGAAACAACGCTGGCCTACAGCATAAAATCAGGAATGTACTAGAAAATTTCGACGAGTGTTCGCAAGGCTCGGTAGCTCAATTGGGAGAGCATTGGACCGGATTTCCAAAGGTTGCAGGTTCGGTTCCCGCCTGAGATTCACTTGTGACCCGAGTCGATTTTTTCTAGTATTTTTCTATTATAATAATTTATCTTATAAGATCGCATTGAAAATGCATAAAATATATAAAAAATTATAAATCTAACATGGCTGTTTCATCTTAATCGATTGACCAAACATTTGTAAAAATGTTTCTATCGAATACGAGAGGATGTTCCTCTCATTGATGAAACAACGCTGGCCTACAGCGTAAAATCAGGAATGTACTAGAAAATTTCGACGAGTGTTCGCAAGGCTCGGTAGCTCAATTGGGAGAGCATTGGACCGGATTTCCAAAGGTTGCAGGTTCGATTCCCGCCTGAGATTCACTTGTGACCCGAGTCGATTTTTTCTAGTATTTTTCTATTATAATAATTTATCTTATAAGATCGCATTGAAAATGCATAAAATATATAAAAAATTATAAATCTAACATGGCTGTTTCATCTTAATCGATTGACCAAACATTTGTAAAAATGTTTCTATCGAATACGAGAGGATGTTCCTCTCATTGATGAAACAACGCTGGCCTACAGCGTAAAATCAGGAATGTACTAGAAAATTTCGACGAGTGTTCGCAAGGCTCGGTAGCTCAATTGGGAGAGCATTGGACCGGATTTCCAAAGGTTGCAGGTTCAATTCCCGCCTGAGATTCACTTGTGACCCGAGTCGATTTTTTCTAGTATTTTTCTATTATAATAATTTATCTTATAAGATCGCATTGAAAATGCATAAAATATATAAAAAATTATAAATCTAACATGGCTGTTTCATCTTAATCGATTGACCAAACATTTGTAAAAATGTTTCTATCGAATACGAGAGGATGTTCCTCTCATTGATGAAACAACGCTGGCCTACAGCGTAAAATCAGGAATGTACTAGAAAATTTCGACGAGTGTTCGCAAGGCTCGGTAGCTCAATTGGGAGAGCATTGGACCGGATTTCCAAAGGTTGCAGGTTCGATTCCCGCATGAGATTCACTTGTGACCCGAGTCGATTTTTTCTAGTATTTTTCTATTATAATAATTTATCTTATAAGATCGCATTGAAAATGCATAAAATATATAAAAAATTATAAATCTAACATGGCTGTTTCATCTTAATCGATTGACCAAACATTTGTAAAAATGTTTCTATCGAATACGAGAGGATGTTCCTCTCATTGATGAAACAACGCTGGCCTACAGCGTAAAATCAGGAATGTACTAGAAAATTTCGACGAGTGTTCGCAAGGCTCGGTAGCTCAATTGGGAGAGCATTGGACCGGATTTCCAAAGGTTGCAGGTTCGATTCCCGCCTGAGATTCACTTGTGACCCGAGTCGATTTTTTCTAGTATTTTTCTATTATAATAATTTATCTTATAAGATCGCATTGAAAATGCATAAAATATATAAAAAATTATAAATCTAACATGGCTGTTTCATCTTAATCGATTGACCAAACATTTGTAAAAATGTTTCTATCGAATACGAGAGGATGTTCCTCTCATTGATGAAACAACGCTGGCCTACAGCGTAAAATCAGGAATGTCCTAGAAAATTTCGACGAGTGTTCGCAAGGCTCGGTAGCTCAATTGGGAGAGCATTGGACCGGATTTCCAAAGGTTGCAGGTTCGATTCCCGCCTGAGATTCACTTGTGACCCGAGTCGATTTTTTCTAGTATTTTTCTATTATAATAATTTATCTTATAAGATCGCATTGAAAATGCATAAAATATATAAAAAATTATAAATCTAACATGGCTGTTTCATCTTAATCGATTGACCAAACATTTGTAAAAATGTTTCTATCGAATACGAGAGGATGTTCCTCTCATTGATGAAACAACGCTGGCCTACAGCGTAAAATCAGGAATGTACTAGAAAATTTCGACGAGTGTTCGCAAGGCTCGGTAGCTCAATTGGGAGAGCATTGGACCGGATTTCCAAAGGTTGCAGGTTCGATTCCCGCCTGAGATTCACTTGTGACCCGAGTCGATTTTTTCTAGTATTTTTCTATTATAATAATTTATCTTATAAGATCGCATTGAAAATGCATAAAATATATAAAAAATTATAAATCTAACATGGCTGTTTCATCTTAATCGATTGACCAAACATTTGTAAAAATGTTTCTATCGAATACGAGAGGATGTTCCTCTCATTGATGAAACAACGCTGGCCTACAGCGTAAAATCAGGAATGTACTAGAAAATTTCGACGAGTGTTCACAAGGCTCGGTAGCTCAATTGGGAGAGCATTGGACCGAATTTCCAAAGGTTGCAGGTTCGATTCCCGCCTGAGATTCACTTGTGACCCGAGTCGATTTTTTCTAGTATTTTTCTATTATAATAATTTATCTTATAAGATCGCATTGAAAATGCATAAAATATATAAAAAATTATAAATCTAACATGGCTGTTTCATCTTAATCGATTGACCAAACATTTGTAAAAATGTTTCTATCGAATACGAGAGGATGTTCCTCTCATTGATGAAACAACGCTGGCCTACAGCGTAAAATCAGGAATGTACTAGAAAATTTCGACGAGTGTTCGCAAGGCTCGGTAGCTCAATTGGGAGAGCATTGGACCGGATTTCCAAAGGTTGCAGGTTCGATTCCCGCCTGAGATTCACTTGTGACCCGAGTCGATTTTTTCTAGTATTTTTCTATTATAATAATTTATCTTATAAGATCGCATTGAAAATGCATAAAATATATAAAAAATTATAAATCTAACATGGCTGTTTCATCTTAATCGATTGACCAAACATTTGTAAAAATGTTTCTATCGAATACGAGAGGATGTTCCTCTCATTGATGAAACAACGCTGGCCTACAGCGTAAAATCAGGAATGTACTAGAAAATTTCGACGAGTGTTCGCAAGGCTCGGTAGCTCAATTGGGAGAGCATTGGACCGGATTTCCAAAGGTTGCAGGTTCGATTCCCGCCTGAGATTCACTTGTGACCCGAGTCGATTTTTTTCTAGTATTTTTCTATTATAATAATTTATCTTATAAGATCGCATTGAAAATGCATAAAATATATAAAAAATTATAAATATAATGGATGTAAAATTATGTAATTTAGAAAATATATTTTAATTTAAGTAATTTTTTATTAATGTTAATTTTGGTTATATTGTGTTATTGATAAGTTAATGGCTTCATTAATTAATGTTGCTGTGCCCTTGCAGGGCTTCACGTGTATATTGTCTCCGGCAAATAAGTTGAACATGATTTTGAAATCACGTGACATGCGTAGTAGCAAGTTTAGGTACATTATTCACTACTGCGCATGTCACGTGATTTAAAATCATCTTCAACTTATTTGCCGGGGACAATACCTCATTGAATGTTCCTCCTTTTTTTATAATGCTATATGCAAGATATAAATAAATAAATAAATTGAGGAGATGTCTGTTTTGAAGAACTTTTGTATGTTGTGTATGAACGTTAAATTATTGTTTTGGTTTATTAATTTTTATATAAAGTTTTTTTCACTTTTATTTACTTCCTAAAATTACCATCTCTTTTTGTGTAACAGTTAAAAACTCAAGTGATTGGAAAACACACTTTCATATGACCTCCGTGGTCGCTCGCATAAAGGTTTTAATGGTCACTCCGAGGTCTTGAGTTCGATTCTCGCATGGTCAATGTACAAAACTATTCTATACTGGTTTTTGTTAAGGTGTTGTGCTACCGTGGTTGTTTCTGATTTCCATAACGCAAGTGCTTTAGGTACTTGAGTTTAGAACAAATGTAGGTATAGTTCCCGTCATATAAGTTGAACATGCTTTTGAAATCACGTGACATGTGCAGTAGCAAGATAACGTACATTATTCAGTACTGCGCATGCTACGTGATTTTTAAACCAGGTTCAACTTATATGACGGGGACTATATGTGATGTCGTTCAATATTTTTATAGGTATATATTTTATTATAACTAGCTAACCCGGCCACGCGTTCTTGGTATAACCCGGCCACGCGTTGCTGGTATAATCCGGCCACGCGTTGCTGGTATAATCCGGCCACGCGTTGCTGGTATAATCCGGCCACGCGTTGCTGGTATAATCCGGCCACGCGTTGCTATGGTAACTTTAATTGATTATAAAAACTGTTATTCTTAGGCTTATGGTAAATATAAATGGTAACAAACCCACAAAGTCCTTCTTTAATATAGTAGAGATCACAAAGCTATTTGTTTAAAACAGAATTAATGGCAAATATTCAAAGATATTAATTGTTTGCTGGGAACAACAGGGCAAAAGACATGGGTATGAAATCTACAATATTACAACATATTTTTTTTAATTAAAAGTTATAGCACGTTTAATGTCAAAACATATTAAAATAATAAGCATGTTTTATTACATACACATGTTATTAAATAAATAGTTCGGATTCTGAGTGCATTAATTGTATTACTCGCAGCTGTTATCAATTCACATTAACACGTTCGTGTTAATTAAAATAAATTGGAGTATTAATTGCGACGCCGCGCCGTTTGGACAATAAAGAACTTTTGCATGAGCAATGGACATGCACGATAGGTATTAACGTAAATTTATTTAAAGATATCTTGCTCCGTACACCCACTGCCAGATATTTATTTATTTTTATTTTATTTCATTTCATTTCATTTCATTTAAGGAAACATACAGCTTTTCATATATTTCATATTGAAACTAACTTAGAGTAGATAATACATTAGATAATACAACAGTTTCCAAAGCTAAGTTTTACACAATAAAATGTTGATAAGACACACAATTGATTAAACTTAAGATAAAATATGGTACTTGAAAAAAAAATTTAAAACTAAGGTACAACTGCCATTACATTAATCTTAGAAGACGGCGATATCTCGCCAACTTCTCATGGAATATGTCAATGTGAGTAAATATTTTATTATATGCACTTGTAGCTCTTACAATAAAATTATTTTTAGTATAATACTAGCTGACCCGGCGAACTTCGTACCGCCTTAGCGTAGCTTTGATGCACTACTTTATTTTGTATAGCTGACCTATCTTATGTATGAGTACCTATTCAATTTGAACTGGAATCTATAATATCCTCCATATAAAAATGAATCCTATTATTGTTAGCGTGGTTATGGATGAATTGTCACAGATTACCACAGATTTGTTTTGTTTTAAATTGAATGACGTTGACATTCGTTACGTTATATTTTTCAATCTTTCTGAGAGATTTTCTTTATATTTTTTTCCGTAAGAACCTTGTACAGAGTATTAGAAAACTACAAAAAAAAATCAGCCAAATCGGTCAAGCCGTTTTCATGTTATGTCGTGACAACGGAAAACGGGTTTCATTTTTATATATATAGATTACCTATTATCTGTTTGCGCACATCTTCATTGTTATGATATACGCCATACGACGCCGTAATTCAACAGCTTCCCGTGCAGTAATTGATAAGATATCACAATTTTTTAAATGTAACTAACCCAAGTTGAGTATCTAAAGCAGTTGTGGTATTCAGAAACAATGACGGTACCACAATACTCAGACTCAAATCTACATTATATTATGACAATAGTTTGTGTGTGTGTGTGTTTGTTATCATACCAGCAACGCGTGGCCGAGTTATACCACCAAGCGTGGCCGAGTTATACCAGCAACGCGTGGCCGAGTTATACCAGCAACGCGTGGCCGAGTTATACCAGCAACGCGTGGCCGAGTTATACCAGCAACGCGTGGCCGAGTTATACCAGCAACGCGTGGCCGAGTTATACCAGCAACGCGTGGCCGAGTTATACCAGCAACGCGTGGCCGAGTTATACCAGCAACGCATGGCCGAGTTATACCAGCAACGCGTGGCCGGGTTAGCTAGTCAACATAAAAAAGTTCGTTATCTACATTGACTCGGCCGAGCCGGCGAGACACTCGACCACTGAGGTCGTCATATATTTAAGCAAAGGTAACAGATAGTATTTAATGAGTACTATCTTCACTACATAGTATAAAACAAAGTCGCTTTCTCTGTCTCTATATCCCTGTATGCTGTATAACCTTTATAAATATAATTCTACTGTACGTGTGAATGTCACTGAACTCCTCCTAAACGGCTGGACAGATTTCAATGAATTTTTTTGTATGCGTTTGGGTGGCGCCCTGGATGGTTTTGATTCACAAATCAGCCCGGCGCAAATCACAAATGGCGCTGCAGTCGGCACAGCAACGCCTGGCCGGGTCAGCTAGTATACTTATAAATAACACATTTTTTGGAGCATACTTTATATTTAATTTTGATTTGTATAAACCTTAACATGAACGTATCTGATCGAAATATTGTGAAGACAGTGGTCACACACATTTAAATGTAAAAACTTTTTATCGGGTGTTGGTGCTTTATATTTAATCCTGACGTTTCGACTCCTTTACAGGAACCGTGATCATGGAAAACTAAGGTAATGGTAACGACATGTATGACGAAGTTGTTTTATTTATATGTGTGATATGCATGGAAGTGTAAAAGCCGACTATACCTACTAATTACGTACTATAGATCACTTTGATCAGTCATTCCGATAGAAACGATGCGTCGTATACGTGGGGGTTTATGGCCCATAGGGCAAGACTATTAATGGCAGGAATGACATTAATAGTCTTATAATGATGACTTCATTAATAATGATGGGAGGAAACTTCATTTACTAATTGTTTTGTTTTCAAAATTCAATGTTATAGAATCGCTTCATTGTTCGTCTATCAAGTCATCTACCCTGTCATGAACACGTTAAAATACAAGAATGAACGTGGGGATGGCTAAATATAGAATCATTAATGTGTGATTGTAGAATTTTTTGTATAATTTGCGAGTGTTGGGTCTTGTATTTTTTTTTTTTGATATTTGTATAAGCGTGCCATTACTTTGTGACTAGAAGAAGAGGTCATCGATTGTACTATGTATATTCACTGTATTGTATTTATTTTTAAAGTTGTATATAATCATGTACCCTATATATTTATACCGGCTATTGTAAGGGCAGCGAGTCAAGTTCATAAAACTGTTACAGTCATAGTTCTCGATTCACAAAATCATTGCACTATTATTGTTTACCTTTTGATTGAAATGCATTTTAAAATAAGTAGTATTTTTGTTGTCGATATACGTAACGAGTAACTAACAAAGAATAAGATGGTATATAAATAAGATGATCCAATAATAAACTTATAGATGAGATAACACAATTAACGAGTGACATAGAGAAATATCACATTTACATTATAATGTTCCTAATCAGACCTACAATGTTTATTTACTTACAATATGTTAGTAGTGACATGATTTACTGGTTATTGTAACAGTTCTTTTTTCAAATCCTCAACCTCAGCTAGAACCGCGTTTTCGCAAGGCTGGTACCAAAAATATTTTTTCTAGGCATTTGATCATATATACTATTTACTTTTCTTAATTGAAGTAACCTGCTATAATCTGTTCTTAAAAAAATAATAAAATGTTCGAGAGATTTCTCAATCAGCTACAGTCTGATTAGAGCCTCTCTTTGGAAGAGGTATATGCGGAACTTCACACTTGCGATAGTAGAATAACTAACTTTCCAAATCTTAATGCAAGGATAACAAAAACAAATCATCCCGTTTGTTTTGCACGCCGGAAAACATCTTATTACGTTTTTGCTCCGTTGGTTTCTTTTTGAGTTGCATTAAATGGGGTGGTTGGGATCTATCTCTTAACGGTTCACCCCGGGGAACGGGATCACGGACCAACTCGGCCCGTGTTGACGGCTGATGATCCCAGTGGAAGTGGGAGGCTCCGCAAGGAGTCGCCTGGCTCGCGCCACCATCCTGTCGAAATCCGTCGCCAAGCAACTTTGCTGCGTTCCGTCGGAGGGCGGGAGTGCCAGCGCCAATGGGGGTTGGTAATAAGTCAGTTAAGTCAGCTAAGGAATGAGTAGCGTCTCGACTGAAAATCCTGTCCCCTAACATTCACCACTATGAGAGTACAAGAAGAATATAAAACAACGGCTGCACTTCCTCCCGTTAAAAGTGTACTTCGCGAACATCAGAGGACTGCACTCAAATCTCGATCTGGTAAATCACCACCTGAGACTGAGAAGCCGCACCTATTCCTCTCGTTAAATTTGGTATGATTTTTTACTTTTTAGTTCGTTTTATTAACAAGTAATAATAAAAATATGTTTTAAAAAGTTTTTTTTAAAGATAACATGTTTATAAGTAAACACAATTTCGATAAATATTCGAAAATATTTATCGAAATTGTGTGGTGCACGTAAAAAGAAATATTGGATCTCTTTATTAGTTACTTATTACTTTCCCCTTCCCATTTTCCAGATAAGATCCCGGAGTGAAGGCCGGATTATATTACCCACTTAAAGCGCCTCGACTGTGATGTTCGGAGGTTGTCGAGAGCTCTCAAATCCTTATCTCCGCAGCTCTTGAAATCTGCTCTGGATTTGAAAGGTTGAGATAAAATGGCGTAAAGGTTTTCTAAAAGCTTAATTGCTCTTGGCTGCCGTAAGAAGTTAGTTTATAGAAAACACATTATATTTATCTTTATATTCGAAGTTTAAAGTTAGATTATATCTAGATATCTAAAGCCAGGATCACGCGCAATGACGTTTCTAAAGCTGTCTACTGTTTATAGTAAATAGACAGTTATTGGTGGTGTACTTAATTTTTGAATAGGTGTAATTCATGCATTCATTTACACTACTTAGAAAGAAACGCGTATACATACTCGAACATTCTTCTGTACATGTGTATGTCAGTGAACTTATCCTGAACGATTGGACCGATTAAAAAGATTTTTTTTACTTTGAGTATATGGTTTGAGATTTACAATAGGACAGGGTAGGCGGTGCTGCAATCGCAGGAATGTCTGTTTAAAATTCTTCACTTTTTTAAGTTTTTGCATAGGCAAATTAACTTTACGGCAGAATAATGTTTGCTGGATCCGCTAGTGAACTATATTAATGTAAGAACTTTGCTCCACGACAAGGAATGGATCAGTCATTAAAGTATTCTTGAATAATTATCAAAATAAAGTCGGTGTATAAAACGGTATGGTATTAGCTGCAATTTATGAAGGCTGTATCATTAACGAAGAAATGTAGGACAATGTCGATTAATGGACTGGGGAAGTAGGAGCTATAAAAATATAAGCCGCTGCAAAAACTTAGTCCATTTTCTTTGTTTATCTCATTTGTTATCAAACTGGGGCAAAACCAAAGTTTAGCAGAGTTATCTGATTTGGTATTTATTGATAAAATTGGTGATTGATTGAAGACACATACATAGCGTATCTTAGCCTAGATTTTTTAAAGCGCTGAGTGAAATTTTGCTGATGAGCTCAGTGGCGCATTGTTAGTGTGTTCGACTTATGACTGCCGAGGTTAAGCAACTTATGCTCGTCGGATGGGTGACCATATTTTTATCGTACTCCTTCGTGATTTTGTTTGTCCCGACTGCATCTTTAACAAAGTGGCTAATTAGTAAAAGAGAATATTTAGACTTTAGGAAAGTGATACAGAATGAGATTATTGAAATGACCGTAAGATATAATATTTTTAACATACGATTTGCTTATCATTAGATGAAAAATAATTAAAATTAGCAGGCCTAGGCATGCCTGGCTAATCACATGATTTAAACAATATTTTGCCTTATTTGATTAATTATTTTAATAGAAAATACTAGAAAAAAACGGCTCACAAATTATTCTTAGGTGGGAAACGAATTTGCAAACTTTGGATATCTGCATTAGTTTTTTCTTCCTTATTGTATTATTCCTTATAATATATGTTTGTATGTATGGAAATGAAGATTTGATTTGATCTATAGTTATTAATACCTACCAATCCGTACTAATCCTGGGTCCTGAACCACGGTCCATTTTCATTATAATCACGTTGCTTCTTATCCGTAAGGATAAAAATAACTGTATTAGTTATTTCACTGTACATTGTGTTAAGAGACGACTAACAGACGACACTGCAAAAATAACAAGAAGAATAAACTTACAAAAATTAATTATCCCTTTTACAGGTGCATAAGGTAGGTCTAAAATGAGATGAAATGAAAATGACTTTATTCAAATGCACCTAAAATACGTTGTTTTGAATCGTCCAACATTTTTACCTACCTCCCATTCAGGACGTCTTTTAACTGACAAGAAGAATGGGTGCAAGAAACTCGCCAGCATTAACAGAAGTAACGACATTTACAATATAATACGTCGTCACTATCCAAAAACCACAAAATAAAATAAAAAACTAAATTATTCTGTTATTACAATAACAGTAGGTAATGTTACGATATCATTATTTCGTTGATTACAACAAAGTCAACAACTATCTGTTTTAAGTAAGTATCCCTGAACATTGAAATTACATACAGGGAATAAACGACAAATTTAAGAAAGCAGCAAGATGTATGTTTAGCGTAGTAAAGTTGTAGAGTATATGAATAGATGTGATACATGAATTTTATATAAAAATATAAATGCTAACTCTTTACACGCTATTTTCAGCAAAGTTGGAATTAGTTTTCGTAATCATTAGAATCTTTTTGAAATTACTTTTGATCTAGATATAAATGTGTACTAATTCTCATCAAAAATACCAAATCAACGGTTCATATTAAAAGATTTCGATCGTTTCCAAAGCTTTTTCAGGAAATGTCATGAAGTTATTAAAAGTTCAAATGTATACCAACCATGTTTGTGGGTCAGATCTACTTAAATTCACTTTTTCTTTTTAACCCTCTTTAACCGTGGTTTGATTCAACTAAAATCATTATGAACAGTGTTATTATGAAACATTTTTAATTGTATTTTTAACCGAATTCAAAACAGGAGGTTTCTCAATTTGACCGTATTTATGTTTTTTTTAATGTTTACTCGCGGATAACTTCGTCGTTTATGAACTGATTTTGATGATTCTTTTTTTGTTGGAAAGAAGACATTTCAAAGGTGGTCCCATGATAAGGAAATCAGGGTTTGATGAGGGCAGACCAGAGAAATCGAGGGGAAATTTCAAAAAGCGTAGGGGCGACTAGTGCGGTTTTTTTTTCATGAATAATAAGTATTTTTTGTTTAATTTATTCATTTAAAGCACTACAAGTTTATAAAGGTCTGAAGTAGATCTGATGATGGAGTCGAGAAACAGTCTAGGGAACTCCTCAACGACGACTTCAAAACCATAAAATAATTATTTAATAATTTGTATTTAATTAAATGAAAATTCATATTACTTTGTGCGAAGTAAATTAATTTTTAGCTTTTTAGTTTACTTTTTGAAGTCGGTTTTGTTTGAAAACAAAGGACTAAACGCAAGACACTCTTATATACCCGTTTCAAAGATAAACTCAGCCTAACGCACAGTTTACTACAACTGTTCAGTTCCAGGAGACTGGTATTGTCCATTAACATTAATACAAAATCCCATATACCTTAACTCGGATGTTAATATAAATTATTTGTGAAGGTATTATTTTTATATACTTGAAAGACTTTTTGAACAAATATAAAATGATGATACTGATATAATCTTCATATAAATATCGCACATACGGTGCTATAACGTTACTTATGTAATTTTAGACAAAACTGAACTGAGTATGAGAAAATACTCCTACCTCTACTCTTCCTCTTTACTTTGCTTGCTTTTACTCTAAAATGAAGTTCAAAGTTGTAGCTTAATTATTTTATTTGTTTAGCCGAGAAAAACTATATGTTGTAAGCATGTTCAATTTTTAAATGCTCCCCCTGAAATATTACACCATTTGCATAAGTGACGTGATAGCACCGTATGTGCGATATATATATATATATATATATATTTATATATATATATATATATTAGGGGTTAAAGTATGAAATTGCCGATTTGTACTGAAAATCTATATTGTTTATTTTTTAAATTTTTAACAAATTTATTTAATCAAAATAGTTGCCATTATTATCTATACATTGCTGCCATCTAATGGGAAGGTCATTAATGCCTTTGCGATAGAATTCCGACGATCTAGACTGCACAAACTGTGTGAAAGCATTTTGTACTGCCTCCTGGGAAGAAAACTTCTTGTCACGTAGATAATTGTCCAAATCACGAAAAAAATGGTAGTCCGTTGGAGCAAGGTCTGGTCATTACGGAGGATGACGAATGGTTTCTAACTGCAGTTCCTGAAGGGTCAAAATGGTTTCTCGTGCTGTGTGAGGTCTCGCGTTGTCGTGGAGCAATAATGGTGAAGATCGATTCATGAGTCGGGGCTGTTTTACTGCTAGTTTTGTCAACATGGTTCGGAGTTCGGCACAATAGACATCTGCCGTTATTGCTTGACCAGATCGGAGAAAACTATAGTGAATAACACCATGCTGAGACCACCAAACAGTTACCATTACCTTTTTATTGGTAAGTTTTGCTTTAGGACACTGTTGTGGCATTTGACCTGGGGTCAGCCATTGCATTTTTCTTTTCCGGTTATCATAAAGAATCCACTTTTCATCACATGTTACAATTCGATCCAATATTCCTTCATTTCTGTACCGGTTCAACAAGGCAACACAAGTTTCAACACGCGTTTCTTTCTGCAGATCAGTCAAATCATGAGGCACCCATTTTTCGTATTTTTTTATTTTATTGATTTGACGCAAGTGAGTCAATATTGTGGGTAAGGTAACGTTAAACCATGCCGCTAATTCCTGGGTACTTTGACTAGGATCGGCTTCCACTATCTCTCTTAATTCATCGTTATTTACCTGTGTGGGCGGTCTTCCTCGTGGCTCGTTCTTTAAGTCGAAATTTCCATCACGAAAGCGTTTAAACCAAAATCGCACGGTGCGTTCATTAGTAGACCCCTCTCCAAACGCAGCATTGATATTGCGGGCTGTTTCTGCCGCGTTAGTTCCGCGTCGGAACTCGTATTCAAAAATAACTCGAATTTTCGCAGTATCCATCTTTCTTGTCTAAATTGAATAACAAAAACAATTGAAAGTCGATATTCAAATGTTTTACATTTTTTAAAAAAAGAACATCATAGAAACCATTTAAAAAAAGTTTCATTCGAAAACCTCAAACCATGAAGATTCTATGTCAATTCAAAGAACCTATTGCAATAAAACGGCAATTTCATACTTTAACCCCTATTATATATATATATATATATGTTTTTAAGATTTTCATCAGTCATATAATTGTAATCTTATTAGTGTAGTGTTCTAGTTTGATAAAAAATTATGATTAATTATTCGTTTAATGCTTGTGTGTGTTCATATAGTCCTCAAATTTAGATTTTCAGCAACAAAATCTAGATTTAGAATTTAAAAAAAGAGACTATCGATTAAGAGTTATTATTTATTTTCTATGTTTTATCAATTTAAAATTAATTTGCTTGAGTATCTTTCTACATCACAGTTCAAGCTATCTTTTTCCGAGTATTTTTTTAAACATCAGCGCTTGGTTCATGTTATTTTTTTTCAAACTAACACGTTAGCACTATGGCCAGGGTCGGGCATTCATTAGCAGCCCCCGACCTAGTTCCTTTTGAGTTGTTTCCGTTGACACAACCTACTTGGCTTGTTGCGTTGATTACTTGGGTCTTCTGAACTGGCTAAGGGTTCAGCCTTGAGTATAGCGACAAGCAGAGCTATGAATGTTTTATATTAAATATTCGGTGGTTCATAGGCTGAGATCTAGAAAGAGATGTGCTTGGATTCATAGCTAGGATTTAAAGCCACGTCTATCTGGAAAACGGGTACAGAAGCCGTGCCATAATTTGCTAGTAAGTTATAAATCCGAGTCCCAGGTGACAGTTTCCGAAATTGTTTTTCTAAATTAAGAGTTTACATTATATATTGCAAAAACAAATTTATTAAAACAATAGATTATAGTCTTCTTGTTTAGCTGATAGTCATTCCAGTTTTTACTTGTAAGTATGCATTTTACATCGAATGAAAAATAAAACATTGCCTACCGTTTACTAAAAATATAGGTTAGGATTGCGGGTACACCTCTATTGTGATCACACCACAAAGGTATAGGTGTCAATAGTAGATTGAAAACCTCGTTATAAAAGTTGGATCAAATGTATAAGACGTTATGTGGTGGTGGCCCAGCTTGTCATCTTTGGAAGGAAATTAGTAAATAGGTTCATTACGAGTTTTTTTAGATACGAATTTAGGTACGCGTATCCCCTTCGGTCCTCGCTGTCTTCCTGACCGCTCACCTAAGCAGTTCACCCACTATCAAAAGTTTGCAAGTTCAATGTTTTGGAGTATTGTGCCAGATAAGAGGTTTGTACTGTTTTATACGAATTACAATCCGGATATGAAAACGGGGGATATAATAATAATAATAATAAATTTTAAACTCTTACCAAGTTCCAAAATAAGGAGAATTCATACCATGATATTGTAAATACTATGGATACAAATACATAATTGAGTCTAAATCTAAAAACTAATTATAGACGAGATCGGAGTGCCGCTTAACATGGCTCATCCGTCTCAAATCATTGGCTGTAACGGGTTTTTGAAAATAACTTGATAGAAATTTGGACTAAAACAAATCGACTACTCTGGATAAGAATATAACTAGCATTTTGCTAACACAAAAGCTACTGTAACATTCAACCAGCACTTTGGGAGATTTTTACTATAAATCCTTATACTAAAATTTAATTAAGTCTTCGAGTCATCTACTTTTAAAAAGGTTTGGAAAGTAAAAAATTGACGTCCTCTCAGTTTTTAGACAATGGGAGTTCGTTGCTGCTACATGGGCTGTGCTGGCGAGGATCCATTAAGCATTCCTTTATAGTTAAATACGCCAAGAAAATGTACTATTATATTATTTTAATTTTTTAAATACCTACTAAGCTATGTTTGATTTGATTTGATTATGATCTCAAATTAAAACCAACGAACTGTTTTAATAATTGGTTCTGGTATTAAAGAAAGGTATTTGGCAGCAAATAAAACTTAAATAAACTTTAGTTTGCGAATGAAATTTAGCGGGAACCTTGTAATTCACGTAACAACAGCGACCTCTGGCGCACCTCCAAACGCCTGTAATTAAGAAGAGGGCCAAATGGGAACACCTTTTTTTGACAGCGGATGAGTAAGATGAGATTGAATTGTGGGTTCTTAGTAGGACCAGCGAAAATGTGGACTTCATTATATGTTTCCGATTCAAGCAATAGGCGACTTTAAGGCGTACACTTGTGATGCCAAACTTGCCACTTGTCTGCAAAAATTGTTGAAGTAAAATTGCTTGTAACGAAATTTAAAATATTATTCAACTAATTTCTATTTAATTTAGTCATCTCACTTAACGCAATGAGTTTTAGTAATGCATTCATCAATTATAGCTAGAATAATTTAAATAGAAACTTTCTAAATCTACTTTGTTTTATTTGATATAAGATACTAAATTGAAAATTATTTTAAAGCTGAAAAGTTTAACAGTTTTAACGTTAATTACTATTAGAAATTAAATAAAGCAAAGAAAGCCCCGATTTAGAGTATATAAGCATATACGTATAAACTGTTTCGATAAAGTTTAAAAACCCTAACCTATCTGATCTAAACTTATAAATATATCTAACGATAAATCTATAATCTAAGATCACAGTGGTTTGTGTGTTTGTCTGTCCATAGCAACGCGATAACCGCAAGTAGTTCGTCTACCGAACGCTAGATGGCGCTAACGGACAAATATTAAATAATAGAAAAAAATTAAAGAATTTTGTCCACCCGTGCAAAGCCGGGACGGGCCGCTAGTTAATAATTAATCTCAGACAATGTTTAATTAGTTTAATATGATTTTTTCTCTAAAAATTAAAGCTGTATATATTTTTTTGGCGAAATTGAAGTAAAGATGCAATAATAATAGCTAAAACAAAATATTATCTTCATCTTCTGTTTAGTAGAGGCTCTAGTGTAAGATATTAAACAAAAAATTCTTTTGAATATGTTTGGGACCTATACGTTATTACGTTTGTAAAATTGCGCTATGCTTCCCGGTGCCATTGATGTAGCTTCTCGCTGAACAAAGACCAAAGAGCTTGTGATATAACCTCGCTCGCTACATTCAGTTATACACAATGATGGTGACACAAAATATTTTCATTATACCATATGTTCTCATTTAGGTTTTCTTCAGTAGTAGTGAATTCAATGTTGTAACAGTTACAAGGTTTAGTTATTAACTTTCCGCGCCTATAGCATATTTAAATAAATGCGCTTTAAACGGACTTAGGATGCATTTATTATTGTTTTTTTATATTTTATCCTGACATTTCGACTCCTTTACAGGAGCCCTTGATCGGGATCCTATCGCAACGCATAATTTCGAATGTCCTAAAGAGCATTGATATACATTACATGTTAGGTAAGATATATTATTTTATTCCTCGCTAGCAAGCTATATCAAAATTTGCATTTCAAAAGTAAGACATGCATTTTTTATGTCAATAAATAGGGAACCGCCGTGATCCGGGTTCCGTTCCTCGAAAGAAAAAACGGAACCTTTATAGGATCACTTTGTTGTCCGTTCGTTCTTCCGTCCATCTATCTGTCTGTCAAAGCTTTTTTTTTCAAGAACGCGTAGACGTATCAAGCTGAAATTTATGTCAAATACTCAGGTGTACTGTCACTTGGAGCTGTGAAAAAATCAAACTTCTAAGCCAACGCAATCAAAAGATACAGCCGTTTATGCCGCAAAGTTCCACAAATTTTCGACGCTCGCAAGGGAATCAGGGTACCTACAGGGTACTTCCCGTGAACTCAAAATCTTAAAATTTGGTACTAAGCAATAGCTTATTCTTATAGCACAGATAAAGGAAAAATTGCGAAAACCATAAATTTTTAGTTACAACATATAAAAAAAATTATGGAACCCTCGGTGCGTGAGTCCGATTCGCACTGGCACCTGGCAGGTTTTTTTTAAGTTACAAGGTTGTTAACATTCGACATATTTCTGACACGTATGTATAACAGGGAAATTATCCAGAATAAGACTTTTATGATGTCTCATAGATATATCGCTGAAAGCGTTATGGAAAGTATAAAAATTGTTGGATAGCTGGGATTACGAACACAAAAAAAAATATTAAACGACTTTTCAAAGGAAACTGTTGATATTGCTACGTTTACAATTGTATGGAATAAAAAATTAGTTATTTATTTGGTGCTCTAAATGATTCAAGATAAGAATTAAATTTTGGTAGCGGTTAATATATTAACGGCGTTAAGTCAGAGGCTTGATTTTTAAAATTTAATAAAGCTACGTTTCATATACATTCCGGTTGAAGGTTACTTCATGTTAAAAATATCAATTTAAATTATTTTTTTGACCATGAAAAAGTAAGGTCAACATTATGTAAGTTGTAAAATGAGGATATTAAGGCATATTATTACCATCATAACGAAAATGTATGAAAATAGTTATTGTACACTATGTGGGCATTTATGTAGTGTTATAGTTTTTAGATTACATTTTACCGTCTTTCATAGCAACGGATCACCGGAGTGATCCATTACAAAAGCCTTTAATATTCTGAGTAAACTTTGTTAAGCATATTTTTAAATTAATATCAACTCAAAAACTCGTATGAACCCCGTATTTTTTAAACTTTGCGCCTGTTAACCTAAACGCGAAAAATAAAATGATTTTACTTTATCTTTGTTGTAACGTGTGTGATGATAAGCATGAGCCTGGAATAAGAAAAATATTGTTTATTACAATTACTTAAGAGATCTTCGTTATTAGCACAGGAATTTGGATGAAAGGAATCACATATTCGTTTGCAATTATCAACAGTTGCATTATGACAATGAATAGTCAGATAAGCTATCTTTACAGCTTCACGGGTCTTTGTCCTAAGATATACGAAGAGTGTTTTTCTACTAATATTATAGCTCTTTAATCAATGTTTAATATTGACGATGGTTATGTTGATTCGGAACCTTTATTTTATTTTTGTCATTTAAGCATTTAGTTGCTTATTATATCTCAAACAAATAAGGGCTCCCATATAACTAATGTGATTTTTTATTTTACTAGAAGTTTGTACGGAACCCTTGTGCGCAAGTCCGACTCGCACTTGGCCGGAATTTTCTACAATTTTTCTATTGAAATAATTTATCATATAAGATATATTGAAAAAGATTATCACAGGTGCCGGACGGGGTTCCAAACGGTAGTCTCTCGCTATCAGGACGATTGCTCTTCTAATTGAGCTACCGACACCGCGACTTTACCGTGAATTCGTTGAATCTCTTCTAGTATAAAATTGGATGTTTTTCATATGTTTTGGCAAGAACATAAATTGCTACGACATTTACATGAAGTGGGGCGTTACGAATTTTTTTGCATAACAGACTCGTCTACGACGGAAGCGTAGTCTGTAGCTTTACTCGCTACACGAACAATATTTTTTTTTATAAATTTATAAATATAAATAAATTGAATAATATATTTAATATATTATTCAAGCAACACTAACACTGTTTTAATAATAACTTATAAGATATATTAAATTTAAGTTTGTAACCTGTAAATACAACAATATATATATTGACAATATTCGATAGAACATTATTATTTACACATTACATACAAAGATAATAACATGTTAAGAATAAATTTCAATTTAAATGAATCAAATTCAAATTCCATGAAATTAAATTAAGCTTTTAAAATTATTATCATTCTGAAATGCTAGAATGATAATAATGTCAAAATAATAATGTAATAACAAAATATGTTGTTGAAACAATAATGTAAGAAAAAAACAACGGGTTGCACTGTCGGACTGCCGGCAGAAGTGAAAACATGAACATTGATGTTGTGCATTTTTGATATTTTGGAATGGTTAGGGAATAATTTCGCACGAACTACTTTAATTATCAGTGTAAAAGCACTATTATTTTTGTGGTAAAATGCAATATTCATTAATTGCGCTATCGTACACAAACATGACAACAAACACACAGGCACACTCGTGTAAGTGCCATGCGCGCTCTTACGCATTTACGATCAGGTCACGTGTCCTGACGCGAGTTTAACACTTTATACCCATCCTAAAAAGCGCACAACGTCACTAAAGAAGTTTTCACTTCAAAAAAAGGAATCAAATCAATAAAATTTTAATTCGCTATAATAAAAAAAAATCTCAAGAATAATCACCCTGAGTTGTTTGTTCTTAATTTCAGTAAGGCACCCGTGTAGTGGTACAATTGGCATATTTGTTATAAAAAAAAAACATTCAATTAAAGAAGGTTTACAATGGTTAAACATTCATAGAATTCATTGACAAAATAATTGTGCTATTCATTAAAAATAAATGTGTCATCTTAGCGGGAACTAAGACATGCGACGCAATTAATATAGAACACACTACTTATAAGATAAGGCACGTTTCGGTTTACATTTACCAGTCGTTCACACCGATTTTGTTGTAAATAAACCACTTTTGATTACAGGGCAGTAACTTGTGCTATCAAATGATGCGTCAAATAAACTTTGATCGTGTATAATAAGCATATGTCGGTTTTGACACTAAGCAATAGCGTGATAATGTAGAGACGAAGTTCGATGTGTGTAAAATATGTATTATTCAAAACTGATTAGCAGTTATTAATCACATATTTTCACACAATTATTGGTGTATTAGTTTTTTCACAAACAAAAGTAGATATATTTTGGAATTAGGTTTCTAAAATATATATGATGATGCTAGATGAGAGCTATATAAGCCCTCACTTATATAGCTGTGCCCGTTCATGTTCCAGCAAAATGATTTGTTTGCTCATGTCAAAAATTTACATTCAATTGTTTATTGAAAATCAAGCGATAGATATTCTTATAAAATAGTAATATAATCGTAACTTAGAAGACTGTGTATTTATACAAATTATTATTAATATAACGTCATATAATTGGTCTTCTTCTAAACGTAAGCAAGAATAAAAATGCGTTTTTTTATTTCTTATCAAGTTCCTAAATATGAAGTTTCATAGTTTTATCCCCAAAAATGACAAAATCCCATACAAACTTTCAACCCTTATTTCACCCCCTCACTGGTCGAAATTTTAAAAACGCTAGAACAAATGTTTAATTATATCTTATCAAGTGCTTAAAAATAAAGTTTGATGGTTTTATCTTTTAAAATTAAGAAATCCCATACAAACTTTCAACCCCTATTTCAACGTCTTCATCCCTTTTTTTCGCAATAAAAGGTACCCTATGTTCTTTCTCAGGAACTAAAGATTGTCTGTGCCAAATTTCATCAAAATCGGTTGAGAGGTTTAAGCGGGAAAGCGTAGCAGACAGACAGAGTTACTTTCGCATTTATAATATTAGTAGGGATATAACGTCATATAATTGGTCTACTTCTAAATGTTAGCAAGAATAAAAATGATTTATAAAGCTGTTGGTTTTTAAAATATATATAAAAAAGTATTTAAATTCTAAGACATAAAATGTGAATACACTAAGTTTGTAATAAAGATTTATAATAATAATAATATTTCTTACATTCACACCAATTAGCCCAAAGTAAGCACTATAAGGCTTGTGTTATCGATACTAGGGTAATGGATACACATACATATATGATACATAGATATGTAATATTAATAGAAATGTATATAAATACCCATGACTCAGGTACAGATGTACACACAAACAACAAGTCGGTGCGAAAGGCAGGATCGCTACTGTTGCACCAAACAGTCGTCAACATTCGAATTTGAACATCTATGGTACTGAAGCTTATCACCATACACCTCCCATAAACTTTAAAATAGGCAGGAGCGTTTTCTCCATTCAGAAAAAGGTGGAGATTATAGCAAACTCCTTTATATTTGGGAACATTTCCATCCAACAGTGGCCAGCTTGCGGCTAAGATCATCTCATGACGATGATTCTATTATAAATCTAAATCATTTAATAAATGCAAACACAAATCCGATTGCAAATAACGGCTAAATCTAAAAATAACACGATTTAAATCACATAACAAAAAAGGAGATATGCACCAAGTTCAGTGGGTAACTACTTATGTGAGAAATTAAATATATTTAAATATAAATAATTATTTCTTTAAGTTATCACCGTCTGGGTGCAGTCCTTGTTATGTTTTTAATTTGGTTGTTTGTTCTCAATCTTCTTCGTTTAGCCCATGATTTGGTGCAAAGAATCTGAGAGAAGATTCATTGGAGACGATTATCAACTTTGACAAAGCGCAGGCTACTATTGAATTTTTATTCTGGATTGCACAACCATCTGCACCTTTATGCGAATTTTTTCATCGCACTATCATTTCGTATCCGATTTTTTTCTCTATATCTGGTTGTCTAAAATAATAATAATAACAATATGTAGAAAAATTATTATAGATAATTAAATTAACAGGCGTCTTTCATAGAAGATCCTCTTTCTATAATTATTTTTAATTTTCTTTCTTTTCTATTACTCACACAGGTGACCTTTTGATATAAGCCTGTGTGCGCCGCCAAATATTATGAATATTACGGAAACATTTCTTGAATTTGAATAAAACACTTTTTTATGGATTTTGCGCATAATTTATTTTATATTTAAGCCTGACGTTTCGACTCCTTTAAAGGAGCCGTGATCACAGGATGACTAAGATAATGGTTGTCGATGTAGACAACTGTGTTTTATTTAAATGTGTAATGTGTTAAGTTCTAAGTTGGAAATAGCATTACTCTCTCCATAAGAAAGATATAAAAGATTGCAATTATATTACTTAGAATATTAGATGTATTATTCATTTCAACAAGGTAAACAAAAGACTGTAAACATGACAGGAAATTTTAGTAATACGAAATCGATCTTCCTTTGATCTTCAGATAGCGTCCACAATAAGTACGACAATAACAAAACGACAAAGTCAAATTATGTAAATCACATTTATACGTGTAGCCTGTCCCGAAAAAATTTACCATCATTGAGGTCAGTGGACGCAATTAATGTCAAATGTGCTCGTGACGTGAAATTATTTTATATGCGTACATACAAAATTGCATTTCGTATATATGTATAGTTAATATTTTGTATTACTCATAAAACAATGTACCGTACCGTAGGTCGTCGATATTTTTGCCCTTGACATTTTTAATTTGTTTTTTTTAACAACAATAATGTATTTTATTCGTAGAATTGTCATAATGTTTAATATTTGATGTACTGTATATTTATTTAATTGTGTAAAAGTACAGAACAATTCTACGAGTATAAATAAACAAACTCTTATTTTGCATTTTCAGACATGTTTAACATTCATTATTGAAATGGTAATCTATAATCTAAGATCACAGTGGTTTGTGTGTTCGTCTGTCCGCTCTTTTTCCATTGTACCAATAACTTTACCATAGCAACGCGTTAACCGCAAGTAGTTCGTCTACCGGACGCTAGATGGCGATAACGGAAAAATATTTAATAATAGAAAAAATTAAAGAATTTTGTCCACCCGTGCGAAGCCGGGCGGGCCGCTAGTCTATAATCTAAAATCACAAATTTGTTGTTTGTCTGTCCACTTTTTTATGCGAAAAATGCGAATGCTAAATGCGAGTCAAGTTCGACTGTTGAAGAGAGATGCCACTATAGACAGCATATAGCGCTATCCCATTTTGACAATCGAACTTACATCGCGCTAAGAGATCGTGGTAAGGCCTTTGGAACTGATTTTACTTAAAAAAGCCAAGCGTAGGCACTAATCACTAAAATCAGCTTGTATTCAAAGCCCAAATATTATGTTTAGTATATACAATTGCCTTCGTCGAACGGTTAGTATATTATTTATCGACATTGATATGAAAAACAGGTATTGACATTGGAAATTATTCACACTCCACACATAAAAAAATATTTTAATTATTATATAATCTTGAAGTCATTTTAAATCGAGTTTAAAAGCCACAGGTTGTAATCCTATCTAAGTGCCCTGTTGGTTCACCACCGAAACGGTTCGAACGTGTAATCCCTTAATGTACCGGAAAATGGAAAGCTCACTGCTTCCACTAAGTACATGACAAGGGTATGATATTCCTAACTATAATATGTGTGTATATATCCAAGCTACGTCCCGTAATTATAGTCCTGATTAAAGCTGGAACGCTAGTTAAGCTAGAGAGAGAGTGAGCGAGAAAAGAGAGAAAGAGGTGAGAGGAGAGAGAGAGAGAGAGAGAGAGAGAGAGAGAGAGAGATAGAGGGGGGGGGAGACAAGAGAGAGAGAGAGATAGAGAGAAGAGAAGAGAGAGAGAAATTTTGCGAAACTAAAGGTAAATCTGTCCCCTGATCCGTTTTAACTTATGGGCCCTAGTATATATTCAAAATTCTTGTTAGTAAATCGGCCGAATTATACGCCGCCGTCATTTTATGTTTTTGATTACTCGGGCCACTTGAATTTATATATGCATCCTAGACCTTAACACCATGCAGATAAGGTCTGAACTTAAAATCTTAACTCAAACGCTATAGTAACATTTGCAAAAATTACACTCAAGCTTTAAGTGACGGTTCTAATCTAATCTAACCAATTAAATTTGGTTTTGTAGTATTACGTTAGTATTGTCATTTAAATAAATTAGTAAGTTAATTTTTAATTGAAATAATGACTAGCAAAAAAACAAATTGTCGAGTTTAATTTGGGTGACTTACCACGTAACCTATTCATGTCATCGGCAAATTAATTTTCAGGAAATCCGGTGGCAAGTTAGACTTAATGTTTGATTTATTGTACTCTTTTAGACTTGTAATTGGCAAGATACCTTTAATTCATATAAAGTATCTTTTAACCGTATCTTTTAATGGGTTTTAAATATTATTAATATTACCATTAACTCATCGTGGTAAGCTTATTGCTTCTGTTACGAGTGGGTCCACGTCCTTAGTACATTGTCATGGATCGAACTATAGATTCGCTTGGCTTAAAATTAACACCACAGCCGATGGGGCTACGGTTGCCTTATTAGTTATTTTAGAAAGTCAATAAATTGAATACAAAAGTTAAAAGTTGTACATCCATTTAAACTGTACTTCCTGTCCTTAAATTACAAAGTTAAGCTATAATCTAAGATCACAGTGGTTTGTGTGTTTGTCTGTCCGCTTTTTCCCGCTCTTTTTCTATTGTATCAATAACGTTAACAGAAAAATATTTAAAAGAAAAAATTTAAATAATTTTGTTCACCCGTGCGAAGCCGGGTCGGGCCGCTAGTAGGTATATACTCTAAGAACACAAATTTGTTGTTTGTGTGTTTGTCTGTTCGCTCTTTTTCTCGCTCTTTTTCCATTGTATCAATTAACGTTACCATAGCAACGCGTTACCGGGTCAGCTAGAATATTTATTAATTTAGTCGTTCATTAAGGGTAGATCAAATATTTGGCATAAATAGTATGCTTAATACTATCTTTATCCTAAGAAATGAGGTAGAAATATTGCGTGCAAAGTGAACTCTGTCGTTTACCCAAAGGATTTCACGGAATAGTAACATAAGCCGGTACACTTTTGACAAGCGAATATTGCAGCGCTGCAAGATTTCGTTTTATTGGATTTTATTGTTGAGATATATCGAAGGAATATATCAATGATATAAGCAAGGAAAATGTTGCGATTCTTATATAAGATTGAGACGAGAAGATTTGTGAATTTAAAATAGATGAGTTTTGCATTTAATATTATAATATTTCTCATCTTAACAATACCTGTACTTTACCTATTAAACTGAAATTGATGAGAACACCGAAAAGTCAGAAAGACACCAAAATATCACGAAATGCTTCTAATTCACTTGTTTATGATTTTTGTCCATAACAAATTCAGATTATGTTTTTTATAGAAATGAAAAGTTAACGGAGATAATGTTTGATAGCTTCGTTGGGGAAAGCCATATCGTTCTGAAACGCTACTGACGGATATAGGTCGCCAATATTATAAAAGTCAAGAAGCATTAGTAACAGAGCTCTACACAAAATAATCTTATTTGCGCGATTTCATATTCTATAAACACAATACAAATAAATAACCACCTTTAAAAACATTCGTATGTTCTGTAAAGTACCTACTTACAAGTAGGTGTTTGTGTTTTACCATTTTCAGACAGTTTAATTATGATAACATCTTATGAGGCGTTACCTGTTACTACTTCAGTAGATAAATAAAATATGTTTAACGCGCACTGACGTTGTTCTGACTCTATGATTTCGGTTGCAGTAGTTCTCTTGTTTTTATTACACAGACATAATGATAATAAGACGATTGTTGAACTACCCAGTATTATGTTGATATTGCTTGTAAACATAATGAGTTTCTGTAATTGGCTGAGATACTAAATTATCTACAATTTTATATATTTTATTTGTATACGAAGGCTGTAAAAACTTTGTTTATCAATCAATAATACAAATTAATGATAAATCCACAATAAGCACATAGAAACCGGTGGTAACTAGCTGATGCTATTTTAAGGCATCACAATAAGAAAAATAATAATCAAGATTTGCTTAATACCGGATAGAGACATCGATGTCGATACAACAAAATGTAGGCACGCTAATATTAGAATCAATTATGTTTAAAACTAGGTCTGCAATACATGCTGCTGTTTGCAAATACTGAGCGAAGCAAGTAGATTTTTGAATGGTGGTTATTCCTCGATGGTATGTTCGATTTCAAAACTTTTTTTTGCATATTACTCACGACCACGATGTGAGTTTTGGCGCCAAATTTCATCAATGTAGTCTCAGCGGTTTGGCTCATGGCTGTGATCAGCTTTTGAATTTTTCTTTCGGCGATTTTTCCTCCATGGTAAAGTCTATTTTTTTACATAGCCTATGTCCGTCAGGTTATAATTATGTATGTTCATGTCAAAATTCGTTCGAATCGGTTGAACCGTTAAGTAGCAGGTGGGAGACAAGCGAAATTTGTGAGTTGTCTAAAAGAGAGCTTCGCTCAATAATATATATCTTAAATATAAAATACAGGTTCTAAAGTATTATGACTCTAGCTAAAACGTTATTATATCTTATTTTATGTAATCGGCTGTACTTATAGTGGTAATAACTTAAATTCCGTGGTTGGGTTCTAAAGCAGAATTTATGTCTTTGAGGGAAAATGCTGCAACATACTTTACCAAAAATATATAACGTTAGTGATATTTTAAAACAATCGAGTAACTTTGTACGTATTAAAAATGACTTCTTCATGACAAACACGCAACAAATCATTCTGTGTGCACTTGATATATAACAATGCACCGTCTGCAGATGAGTTAAGCAAACAAATAATGTTTACGGCGAAAGAACGGTAGCTCACCTTCAAATGATCGATCGATAAAATATCATCGGATTGTGCGATAAACTTATCCTTATCGCCTCAAGGATTCGACGAAGAGAGATTCGTCAAATGTCAGAGATTGTCATAGGAACATTTTATTATTAGCACTTTAGAAAATCAAAACCGTAAATATGCCAATAGTTGCATCGACCGAAGAGAATGTAAACTAAAATACTATTTTGAAATAAAACCTCTTCACGGTTATTTTGCGTGTTTATTACTGTTCTTTATATTTAATCACATAAAGGGTAAGGTGTAAGGTGAAACCTCAGGAGTAAATATAAAAATAAATGCAGTAATTAGTGCAACCTGTTTCAAGTGGTTTCCTTTCAATGTGTTTGCGGTGCTATAGAGTAAGAAATATAAGAATATTTGTGTACTTTTTAAGCGATCTGATAATTTATAAATATATTTAATATATTACATATTTACCCAGTAATATTCCGTTTTTACGATTCCGCTTCAGTTCAATAAACTATTTTGTTAATACTGTATATTGTATATATCCATAAGAAAATTCGACGGGTATTCAAATTTATAAGAACTTAATTAACTGAAGTATTATGCTGCATAAATCGAGTATCCAACTTTGTTACTATCACTGTGGTCCTACTGATATTTTAAACTATTGGTCGGTATGCAGCTAAATTTATTACAGCATTTTTTCACCGCTCGGACCTTAAAAAAGTACACATAGTTACAAAAAATAATTGTTACTGATATAACCAACCTCTTTTATTAAAATAAACTATGTTTTTAAGATATAAACCTAATGAATTTTGTTTGTTTGAACGCGCTGATATTTTAATTAATCAGCCGTATAGAAAAACTATTTTTGCATTTCATAACCCCCCCCATTAGAAGGTTATAGGATAATGAGACGGGCGAAATGAAAACAAAAACGCCCGGGCGACTAAATCCTGGAGCACAGTTAAAATCACAAAAGTAATATCATGATCTGTGTTAAAAATGAACAGCTGACTTAAAAAGGATAAGAAAACTTTGATGAATTATTAAACACTTGAAATAACGAGTTACTAAGAATAAAGAAATGTTTCATGTATTTCTGGTAATATTTATCTATACAAACAATGTGATTAGATTATTTTTTTCCAATTGTCATTATTTAAACTGACTTGTTACTTGGCGTTTAGTTAATTTGATTTTTTATTTATTTATTTAGAATAGGTTCGCTCTTGATCCCAATCAGCCAGGGACCCAAGACAGAATGAGCTGATAATTTATTAAATATTTAATGGGTTTTCATTAATTTTTGGTTAAATACGTAGAATAAAGACGAAATAAACTATGAATCCAAGCACGAGGTTTGCCGGTAAAATCAATAAAACACTCACCCCATATCTCGATTATCCAGGGAATTATTGGAGGAGCGTGGCACCAGGGGTCGGTAGGTGGACCTCGTCATTTTGAAGCTAATACTGTCACATTCATCAATTCAAAAGTTCACAACCCATTCAAGAAATAAACACCTCAGATAACACTAGCTAATTGCACGCTTCGCACTTATAACAGAAGGAGGACGACTGAGCTCTGTTAACGAGATAACTTATCACATATCGTGGACGTATTCATTTATCGCCGGATTAAAATAGAAAAAAAAATAAAATTATTTACATCTGTAGTGAGGATCGATACAGCGTGTAGCTTCCCGGTACCACGCCTCCTTAGCTGCTGGCAAGCTTTTGATAAAACAACGCCATCTAACGGAGGGATTGTAAACTACACACCTAAACTCTCACCCTCATGGTTCGCCCCTCGCGCGATTAATTATCTATATGAATGAAAACACAAGTGGAAGCGTACTAACATTAAACTAAATATACTAGGCGATGCAGTAGCTAATCAAAAAGCTACGCTAGCACCATATATTGGTGCGGAGCGCAATACCTAAAAAAGATTTTTTTTTGTTACGCTGGGAATTTTTGCGAATTTCAAAATTCGGTCCTAACCTGTTGATTCGATTCCACACAAAAAATATTAAAATCGGTTAAGAACTCGGAAAGTTATGGCGTAACAGACATTGCGCCATTGAAGCTGATCCATGGGAGCTTCGCTTCGCTCCGCTCCAACTAGGTACTCAAAATAAAATAAGCACCACTTGAATTAAAATTACATTTTATTTATTTTCATAAAGATAAAACGGTTTCTCGTATTGTCAGTAACATTAATGTAAATAGTTAAACGAATAGTAGTTTCCTGAAATAATTTTAGGAGTGGTGCTAATTTTATTTTGAGTAGAATACAGAGAAATCTTGCTATAGAGGTTGATATTTCATCAGAGACTTGTAATAAATACTTTTTAATAAAAATCATCATTATAATTTTTACTTTCACTAGCATATCTCTAATTTTCATATAACGTTTATTTACCTATTTGATTATATAAATGAATTTGATTTTAATGAGAAGTCTAATGTCACTTGTTAATTTACTGGATTTATCTATTGACTATGAGTAACGTATACGTTATTATACGTATACGTGTATTAAAAACACGATGATAAAGCTGTGAATCTAGAATTTAATTACGTACAAAAAATGTTTTTTGTTATTGTACGATAGTGCGTAAATAAAGATACTTATGACTATTAGATCGTCTTTTTGTCCTCTTCTATTGTTGGCGCTTCTTTATTGGTTTCATCTGCTATCTCTTTTGTATTGTCTTCCTTCGTAAGTTCTTCTAGTTCCTTTTCTGCATTCTTCAAATCTTCTTCTGTTATGTTTAGATCGGGGAATCGTTTCTGGAAGCAATATCACCTTTTTTAAATAGAGATGAACCTTGTTCAGTTCTTCTTTTCCGTGATAAAATTTTCTCCTAGTATCAGTAATACAGTTATTAGTCCAGTTGACTGAACTAATGAGACTTTTCCGTTTGAGTGATTCGGATGTGCACGTCACACGGATTGAGGTGCCGCCTCTTGTATCAGTTTCCACATTAATCGAATCGAAACATCGAATTAAATTTCGTTCTATATTCGAAAAATGGTGGGCAACAATCATTTATTAACAAGTTTTTAAAATTCTAATTTTTAACAAATATCGAGGGAGCTCGATTGAATACCGGTTAGAGCGTTCGGAATCTGCAACCACTTCATTCATCCATACGGATGGCTTCTTTTCGGCGTTTAGGATATTTAATGGACTGATAGGGGACCTAAACTCAGCGAAATAATATTAGTATTATGATTTAATTGAAGTGGCAATAGGTAAACCATACTGGTATCAGAACTGATGCCATGTTTAGGGAATGAATTTTTTTTTTTTTTACGTTGATGTGTATTTGTTATAAGTACTTGCTTAGCTACTGGACTTAACTTTAAACAGTTAAGAGTTTGAAAAGAGAAATACATGAATTAAACATGTAGCATATTGCAATAGACTGCAAATGTTCACCTCATGAGCTTTATCTACGATACTAAAGACTTTACTTCTGAGAAATCCAACCTTCACTATGATAGTATTTCCTTATAAAAAGGAAAGCTGCTGTTAATTTAATAAAATGGTTTTTATAAGAGATTTTTCATTGTAGTTTCTGGTAACTAATAGTAGCACGGAACGCCACAACAAGCGCTTCTGATTCGGTCACATGCATTGACTTTGCGAAAACATTACCAGCTTCTTAGACTACCTAGTAAGAAATCCACTGAATTCATGGTCGCTACCCAAAAAAGAAATCTAAATAGATATCAATTCTGAGAGTGATATGGCCTGTGACTGAGCCTGTGTCTAACATACTCACTGCTAATGAATCACGTCATTTTAACATATTAGTAAACTGTTATAGATTTAAGCAATGACACTAATTTGATACAGGTATTTCTTTAAAAGAGGTTGAAAAACTTAATAAAATATAAACAAATCCAATTTTTTTATTACATATAGCAATTTGAGAAAAATAATAATGACTTTAACGTCAGAAATTTTTACAAACCTGAAGTTCCTCCAAAGTGTTTTGTATAGTCTGTTCCTGAGCTCTCAGCCTCCTAGGCAGCGTGAAGATACCGTTGAACAGCCTCAACATCACCCAGCATAAGGCGGTCAGGCCCACGTATACGAACATGGCCTTCCCCATAGCCCAATAATCCACACTTACTTGCTGATTTTTCATTTTGTATTGTTCAAATTTTAAATTTCCATGTAGGTATAATGTATCCTCAGGGTGTCTTGAGTTTTATAAATAAAATACTACTTTGTTAGAATATCATCTTTAGTACACAGGTGTGCGGCTTTACGATGTTTATATGAATGACCTACTTCCCATCGATTCAATGTCGACTGTGATGGTAGTTCACCGAATTATTGATAGTGCAGGGGTGAGAAGTATTCACTTTATTTTAATACTAGCGGCTCGTCCCGGCTTCGAACGGGGGACAAATTTCTTTAAATTTTTTCTAGCATTAAATATAGCCTATATTACTCAGCGTGAATGTAGCTTTTCAATGGTGAAAGAATTGTTGAAATCGGCTTAATAGTTTTTGAGTTTATTCATTGCAAACATACAAAAATACAAATCTTTCCTCTTTATAATATTAGTGTATATTGAATGTTGTTTTTGTTTAAGAATCCTTATTTAACTAGAGACCGTATATATAAACAATGATATGATCATGTAGAAATGTTTACTTAATTATAACCGCACAGTAAACTAAAACAAATTTGAGTAAGTAATTTTAAAATGGTCAGAATTACATTTTTATTTTGCATACGAAAAGCTATTTTTTTAATATAACATCTTTTACTGAACTGTTAGATATGTAGGCTTTGAATTCATAATGTCTTATCAAAAGTTATGAGGAGCATGCTCTCTTCTCATTTACAGCATTTACTGATGTAGAGAAAATCATAAATTATAAGAACCTCATACACAAAATGTTGTGTATCTATGAGATCAATAAATCGATGGGTTACTTCGTTAATTAGTGTTGTCGTGTGACAGTGACAATATGGTGGACAGCTGACTGCTAACCGATATGGCATAATTTTAAACAACATTTCATTACAAGCAATTGTTTATATACTCGTATGGGATGTAAAAAAAGTTATAATTTATATAAGATTATGATAATGTAGTATTAGCGTTTGCCGCAAGAGTTAGGACAATAGGCATAACGATAAACAAGATATGATTTAGAAATAGAGTTTACCACAAGGGTTAGATTAACAAGAACAAGATAACCCATGTGTGTTTATAATTTGGATATTTAGAAGCTAAAAACATTTTAAAAGTGTATTCTGATTCATCTTCAATAATTCAACTCTTTTGAACACATACTAAGGTAAATGGAACAGTAGCTAATATTGAAACAAAAAAATACATGTAAGAAATGTGGCTTATAATCTTAATATATATAATTCTTCTGTGAGTGTGTATGTCACTGAACTCCTCCTAAACGGCTGGACCGATTTGAATGATTTTTTTTGTGTGTGTTCAAGGGGATCTGAGAATGGTTTTGATTCACAAATGGTTTAGATCGCCCGGCAGATGGCGCTGCAGTCGGCACAGCAACGCGTGGCCGGGTCAACTAGTAAATATATATATAAAAAAATCTTTCTTACAATTCCACCACCACATTTTCCATTGTATCAATAACGTTACCATAGCAATGCGTTAACCGCAAGTAGTTCGTCTACTGGACGCTAGATGGCGCTAACGGAAAAATATTTAATAATAGAAAAAATTTAAAGAATTTTGTCCACCCGTGCGAAGCCGGGACGGGCCGCTAGTTTGTATACATATATATCTCTCAGCAAATGTTTTTTTATTAAGCTTGTACTTATTATTCATTGTCATATACGAAAGCGTTATGTCAGTTCTTTAGTTTACTGTTATATTGTATTTCGAATCATTCTAAGTTACATTAAACAAATATTTTTGAAATCGTTCGATCAAATCTATTATTTAAACTATAATTTCATTACGAACTTGATATAAACTGACTGACTGTAACGATTGGCTGCTTCATCGTCTGGTAATCGTACAATAAATCATTGGTCTATAAAAACAAAAACATATAACTTATTTCAGCTAAAATGTAGCACAACCATCCCGCCTGCAAATAAATGCAGACTGCGGCAGACCCCTTGATGTTCGCCAAATGATGCCTGACCCTGTCATATAAAAATCTTCGGTTCCTGAGCATATAAACTAATCATTTGGATGAACTCACATTCTGTACGTAGGAGGCTCCAACAACTCGACGTTTTATAGTTTTAAACACTAGTTCTTAGTCGAGATTAACGAACATTATCGTTGATTCACTTTCACCCTCATTGACTATGAGCAGTATTTTATTATTTATTTTGAATGGATTCGCTCTTGATCCCAATCAAGCCTGGGGGCCAAGACAGGATCCACGGTGTAACGAACTAACTCAGGTGCCTATTTACCCTGGGTTTAAAAACGATCGGCTTATAAGTACTCGGAAGTACAGACACAGGGCAGTACAGCTCCACTCCTTTGCTGTGCGCATTATTAAAAAAGTTGATCAGCTCTTGGTGCGACTAGGTAGAAATAGCAACCAAGTAAGGGTAGGAGCCCGTAGTGCGTCTGGATGTCCGATGGAAGGATGATAGCGGTATGAGTATATGCAGCTCCTGAACACTCTCGAAAATACAATCTGTAGAAGACCGACAAACAGCTTTCTGACAATACAACAGTATTCCCGGCAACGGAACTTGTTTCTATACACCTACAATAGACCCAATCTGCTGTTCTTATGAAAAGTGCAATAAGTAGTTTCAGCTACTTTCGAAATAATTGCGATTAAAATTTAATTTTTGTTTTTTTGTGTATCATCGTAACTATAATAGCTATTGACTTGAAACTTTTACTATACGACTATAAAAGGAAGCGGGATTTTATGTAGTATATTATATTTGTACATATATTTGTACGTAAATTGTACGTAAGTCAATTTGCGCAAAAACTCAACTTATTATACTTATCGTAAGGACGGCAGCAATGGTTTCAGTATTTGATGTTAATTTCAATTCCCCCCTATAGATAACATTTGACATCAGGCTGTTCATCAGGCTGAACGCTACTACTTTACGTATGACAGGAAATAAGTAATACACAAATAAAAAATATCAAACTTTTATTGAAAACTACTATCTTTAAAATTCAAAGATTATAACTAAAATCAACATAAATAAATATTCGTAAAGGTGAACTAGCTAAATAATTATATTTCAGCACTTTTACTTACGCAATAATACAAAATCTAGCTACATTATGTATTGAGTTGGTCTTAAAATCACAGTTGAGTATTACTCGAGTAATTTTTATGATATAAAGCAATTAACAAATGAAGACGAATTTGGTGTTGGTGACTATAAAAACAAGAAATTACATTTGCCTTCATTTGGTTTCTATAATATGTATTATGCACTATGAATACGATGTATGGATTTCTACAAATGTTTTATATTACGAACTACATGTTGGTTTTTTAGCTAGACTGTTTTAATGTGTTCCCATATCAAGCAGAAATATTGGAAAAGTCCTGACTTTGTAAATTGGGCGCTGCTATAATTGCACGGTATTTTGTTGGTTGTCTCCATTTTATACAAAATCGTGGTTAACATAGTGAATAAGTTGGTGAGAGATATCCTTAGAGATATTTTTTTCCTTTCATTTTGATAATTAATACACGAGTAATCAAAATATTGTTTTAAAAGATGCTTTTCTGGTCTACGGGAGACACAAGGATAATTATACCAGACACATTCAGTGACACTATAAACATTTTAATGTTTATTGTACAAACGGTCTATGTCGCTATTATTACAGAAATATATAAATTTTTCGCTAGTGAGTGCTAATATCATTGCAAAGGCTTAATGAATCGCTTTAATTTTATACAATGTCATCGCTTGCATTCAGTTACAGTGTAATTTTGCCGGACACATTTAGTGACATTATACATAATTTAGTTAAATTATTAACACTAGCAACACAGACCGGATTAATTTGGTTGAATGAAAGAAAGTAATTTTTTTAATATTTTGTACTATTAAGTACAAAATTGTAATAATGATAACACAAAAAGCTTACATAGGAGCATATTTTAGGATTACTTACCCAAATAATTCGTAGCCATAAATAATACTGTTTACTCAACTTTTTTCTGGATATTGTTAATTGTTACCAAAGAAACTACTTAAAATAGTTTGATAAAATCAGATTACAAATTTATTATTAAATTACTTATCACGCTTTAAATTGAGTTGACCGATAGTGAATACTTTACAATCAAATGATTATTGCAAAATTGTCATAATTCAGCATTACTTGCAATGGTCCAAAACCAATTGATCCATAATATCAATGAATGTGTCCAGGGAAATAATAATGAAACTAAAACTGATAATATCACAATTTATGCAAAATATATTTATATGTATAATGTGCGTGTTTATGCACACCACAACAACTGCAATATTGTCTCTAAAACCATCGTGAGATAACACATTTGTACATAGAGACAACTTCACGAATCATGTCCTTTGGGTGACAGAATCAATGTTGTAATGGAGACATTAAAAATAGCCTTGTTATTACGACACTACTGTCTTGATACATGGCGTTGCCTTTTTTTTGGAATGTGCTCGTATATCTCGTTAGGATATATTCAGGATATTATGTCATTTAATTTATTATATAATACACAAGTTAATAAATACTTGTTAATTAATTTTTCATAAAATAAATACCTGTCACGCTGAACAGGCCTTTGGAAAAATTGATTTAAATAAAAACAGACTAGTCACATGTGCATACTATTAATATGCTTTGACCTTTGACAACATATCATTTCTCAACTCCTTGTTTTTGATGATTTTTACGTGTTTTTCTCAAATTAAAAAATACATGAGCAACGTCAATTTAACATGACAAAGAATTCTGCAACATTATATTATTCTAATATTTTTTAAATCTGACAATAAAAACGGGGTTGGAAAAATTAAATGTTGTCAATTCGCTGTTAATAAAAACATACGAACTATATATTTAAATAAAATGATCTTAAATTATAAGTTAACTAAAGTCTGTTCATCCTAACTTGTCCTATTTGGTAAACAATCTTGGCACTCCTTTTTATTGAAAAGGCAGCATTAAAAATCAACTGATAACTAGATTAAACGGGTTTCAGTCTATAATAACGATTTATTGTAATAGATTATTGACTTTGTTATTATTTTATTTTTAATGGGTGATTTTGTTAAAAAGTTGTTCCAAGATTGGTTACCAAATGGGACAAGTTAGAACGAACAGACTTTAGAATTAAATATCTTCGACATAAAAAACGTCTGATTTCACCACAATTATGAATACCATTTGCCTAATGTCAGTTTTACCTTTAACTTTAAATTAAATATCATTACTAACGCTTAATATAAATTAGATTTATAAGTAGGTAATATGATATGGTTTAAGACTTTTGGTTGGTAATAATAGGTAGATTACATAAAATGGTCATACTAGTTCTATGGCAGTAAGTAAATATTATACAGTTTAAAATTTGTAGGACTGTGGTATTTGTGAAATATTAGCAACAATACCGATTGCTGTGCAACTTCACATCTGTTTGCTGCGATGTTCACGGGAATGAATAAGTAACTTAAGACCTAATAATTAAAATGGCGTCTCCAAATATAGTCGTACTAGCTTTTACCCTGACTTCTTGCGCGCGGAGATCGTTTTTATGATATAGTATCAGCGGTAATGCTTGGTTCCTGACGTGCGGATGCCCTCGAGCCCTGACCAATTGCGTCACTTCTTATTATACGCCTGCACTTTTAACTCTTATTTATTTTAGCGTTCTTCCTTTTTTCTTTTTTAATGCTGGACTCTTAAGGGCCGTAGCGTGATGTCAAATAGCCTACAACCGTCAAAAATAGGGTTGTGATTCTAACTTGGAATTCGTGGACGATTTATAACTAGTCACGGGTGGTTCGAGTAGATGTTTGGCTGCATATACATGTGGGAATGAAAGGGACACAGTACGTAGAATGAGGAAAAGGGAAGTATGGTGTGTGAAAGAGAGGGCATGTCAAAGGTCGAATGAATGTTTTTGAACGTATGATTGCGAGGTACGATATGACTGTTGTTGAACGATGGTGAGGGAAAGAGAAGGCGTGCGAAAGGGACAGAATATAAGACGACGAATGCCGACTAGTACGACGACTGCGCGCGCGCTCCCATTTTTATCTGTTTTAATTATTATAAGAGTTTCTTTTTCAAAAATACAAGTTTAGTGAAGTGCCTAAGTGTTTCCTTGGTCTACCTGATCCCATAACTTTGGGGGCTCGTCCGGGATCAATCCAAAACATCAAGATCGAGATTGCATCAGGGCGTCACGGCAACGTTGGTACAAGACGGCGCGGCGCGGCACACGACTCAAACTGGAAAACGAAGACGAAGTTTACGACGACGCAAGTGAAGACGTAACGACGATGTCAAAAGGACGTTCAAGCAAGCATCAGAGCTTTGACGACGACTACGCTGGTATGACGACGATGTTACCACGTGGTGGCTCTCTGCTGTGCATGTCCGAAGACCTGATCCAGAAGTTCACTGGCCAAAGTAAGACGTATCCGGTGACACGATGGATACAAGACATAGAAGATAATGCTGAAATATTCGGATGGACGCCGATTCAGCAATTGTTAATGGCGCGGCGATCACTCGCAGGCACTGCAGCGCTGTGGTTACGTGCCGAAAAAACATACAAGACGTGGGACGAGCTTAAGCAAGCCATATCGAAAGAATTCCCCGACGTGGTAGATGCAAAAACCATACACGAGATGATGAGCGCACGCAAGAAACAACCTAGTGAATCATGCATCGACTACATGCTATCGATGAAGGAATTAGGACGCCGTGGAAAAATGCCTGATTACGTCGCTGTGAAATACATTATCGACGGAATCCAAGACATCGAGATCAACAAAATTATGTTATATGGTGCCTCCTCCTACTCTGACCTAAAAGAGAAATTGAAAATTTATGAAGCTGTAAAAGACAAGATGAAATCCGAAACACGCAGTAAGCCCGTGCATAACCGCAAACACGCCGGCAACAGTTACGACGTAAGGTGCTATAGCTGTGGAGAGAGAAAGCATCAGTCCGAAGATTGCCCGCACAAAACGCAAGGCAGAAAATGTTTCAACTGCAACGAGTTCGGCCATATTGCATCATCATGTACTTTGCCGAAACGGATGGCATCGACAAGGTACACACCGAAGTTAGCCATTTCTGGAAGCCATGATGGCCGTATACGCGATGTTGGCGACACTGCAAAACCAGCGAAACAAACTTTCATCGCCACAACGGAAGAGGGCAGCACCGTACTACAGACCGAAAGCCGCCATGTTGATCATGTTGGCAGCACTGATAAGGAAACATCGATGATTGGTCGGAGCGGCATGATGGCGTGTGATGACAGCAAACATGACATATACGTGACAGATGTAAACAAAACAAGCCGATTACGAGAAAAACCTGTGAAATCAGTGAAAATACGCGGAAAACTTATGAGTGCTTTGATTGATTCGGGCAGTGACGTGAATCTTATGTCGTCGGATGTGTACGAGAAGCTAGGTCAGCCGGTTTGTGACAAAAACAATATCATTACGTTATCAGGGTTAGGACTATCATGTGTGCGAACCATGGGACTGCTTACATCTGATATCGAGATCGACGGTAACGATTATGATGGAGTTACATTCTACATCATACCTAAAGACTCTATGCCGTTCCAACTAGTGTTAGGAAACGAATTTTTAAAATATGTTTTTATGATTATGGATGGAGGATCGGTATGGATGAAGCCAAAGAATGAGGTATGGTTGACTAAATTGAATTGTTTTCCATGTTGTGTTGATGTTATAGATCATGTACGTGACCCATTCGTTAAAGAAGATGTACTGCAGATGGTGGAAGGCTACCAACCACATCAGGTTAAAGATGCTCCTATCCAGTTGAAGATATTTGTGAAAGATGATGTTCCAGTTGCTCAGAGACCAAGACGTATATCTCTTAAAGAGCAAGAAGTGGTTGAGAAACAAGTGTCTGAATGGCTGCATAAAGGAATTGTACGTGTAAGTTATTCTGAATATGCTAGTCCTTTAGTCTTGGTAAAAAAGAAAGACAATACCATTAGAGTTTGTGTTGATTACAGAGAGCTTAATAAAAAGATAATAAAAGATGAATTTCCTCTACCTATAATTGAAGATTATATAGATAAATTAACAGATGTTAAAGTTTTTAGCGTGTTAGATTTAAAAGATGGTTTTTTTCATTTAAGGGTTAGCGAGGAGTGTATTAAGTACACAGCCTTTGTTACACACCACGGACAATTTGAATTTATGAGGGCCCCATTTGGTTTGTCAATATGTCCTCAATATTTCATGAGATTTGTGTCTATAATCTTCCGTGACATGATTGCCAAGGGTATTGTTCTGATTTTCATCGACGATATTTTGATTCCAGCAAAAGATGAGACAGAAGCAGCCGAGAGACTAAGACTGGTACTCAAGGTCGCTTCTGAGTATGGTTTACAGATAAACTGGAAGAAGGCGAGTTTGATAAAGAGGAGTATTACATATCTTGGGCATATTATTGAAGACGGTAAGGTCAGACCTTCATTGGAAAAGACGGAAGCAGTGATGAAGTTTCCAGAGCCCAAAACAGTTAAACAACTACACAGTTTTATTGGTTTAGCATCATATTTCAGAAAGTATATTCCAAATTTTGCATTTATTGCTAGTCCATTGACAGATTTATTAAAGAAAGATGAAAAATTTCTATTGGGTGACTCAGAAAGAAATGCTTTTGTCCTGTTGAAGGAAAAGTTGTCCAGTGATCCAGTGCTGAAGATATTTAACCCAAAATTATATACCGAGTTACATACAGACGCTTCAGTGTTGGCATACTCTGCAATACTTATGCAAAGAAGTGCGGAAGAAGTTTTGCGACTCATGTAATAGACAGGATGTAACTGCCCAGTTACATCCTGTCTATTACATGAGTCGCAAAACGAGTGAAGCAGAAAAGAAGTATTCGAGTTATGAACTAGAAGCACTTGCCATCATAGAAGGAGTTAAAAAGTTCAGGCACTATCTGTATGGGATTCATTTCAAGATTATCACAGATTGTCAAGCATTCCAACTGACTTTACAAAAGAAAGACTTATGCACACGAGTCGCTAGATGGTTTCTGTTGTTACAAGAATTCGACTATGTTGTCCAACATCGACCAGGTAAAAGAATGGGACACACAGATGCACTAAGCAGAAATCCATATGTTGCTGTGGTCACAAGCATGCGTGATAATATTCAAAGAGCACAACAGTCGGACGAAGGGTTAAAGGCAATTATGGAGATTCTCAAACAACAACAGTATGAAGACTACGTTTTGGAGAATGGATTGCTTTATAAGGGTCCGGAGAAGCTCCTAGTGATCCCAAAGACAATGGAAAATGAAATTATACGGAAAGCTCATTCAAATGGCCATTTTTCAAAGAAGAAGATGACTGAACTCATAGATAAAGATTATTATATACCAAATTTAAATAAGAAAATTGAAGAATATATACTGTCTTGTATACCATGTTTACTAGCCTGCAGAAAGGAAGGGAAACAAGAAGGATTTTTGCATGTGATTGATAAAGGAGAAGTTCCCCTGCATACAATACACTTAGACCACATTGGCCCCATGACAGAGACCAAGAAACAGTACAATCACATTCTCACTATGGTAGATGGGTTTACCAAGTTTGTCTGGATATTTCCTACAAGAAGCACTACAAGCAAAGAGGTAATTGATAAATTACGTATTCATCAACAGCATTTTGGGAACCCCAGCCGTATAATAACAGATAGAGGTACAGCTTTCACAAGTACGGAGTTCGAGCAATACTGTCAAGATGAAAGTATGCAGCATGTCGTCATTACCACTGGAGTCCCAAGAGGCAACGGTCAGGTAGAGAGAATACACAGAACTATAATCTCTGTACTGACGAAACTCTGCATTGAAGACCCAGCGCTCTGGTATAGACACGTGAACAGACTGCAAAGAGCTTTGAATAGTACATTCCAGAGAAGTATTAATACTACACCATTCGAGCTTATGGTGGGAGTAAAAATGAAGTCAAAAGAAGATGTAGAGATTTACAATCTTTTGTTACAGGAGGAAAGAGACAACTTTATAGAGGAACGAGACCAACGTAGGCAAAAGGCTAAAGAAAATATTTTACAAATACAAGAAGAAAATATCAAGAATTTCAATAAAAAGAGGAAAAGAGCTGTGGAGTATAAAGAAGGTGATATTGTGGCAATCAAGCGTACTCAGTTTGGTACGGGTCTCAAGTTGAAACCAAAGTTTTTAGGTCCCTATCGTGTGACAAAAGTTAAGAGAAATCACAGATACGATGTGGAGAAGATAGACGCATCCACTGAGGGTTCTCATAGGACCTCTACCTCTGCAGACAATATGAAAGCTTGGCCTGATCACTAGCATGGAGAACAACTCATTTTGGTATGTATGGAATGATGTATGATGTTTAGGTATGAATGTGTGATGATTGTATGAAGTGATTTATTTAATAAGATTTTTTGTCGTTTATTTAATAAGATTTTATGTAAATGATGTTCTCTGTACAATGTAAGATTATCTATTGTTTATTTTATAAAAGGTAACAACAATGTTTGGTTATTTTGGAAAAGCTATAAGTGCTATAAGTAAAGATGTCAAGAATGTGTTAATGTTTTCCTATGTACTCTGTTCATTGTAATGATTTAAAAAGATGTTTTGTATATGTTGTTTCTGTTCTTGTCTTGTTTATGTTGTTACAGATTAGTTTTGTTGCTGATGCCTGAGAGCAGACATCATGTCAGGACGGCCGAATGTGGGAATGAAAGGGACACAGTACGTAGAATGAGGAAAAGGGAAGTATGGTGTGTGAAAGAGAGGGCATGTCAAAGGTCGAATGAATGTTTTTGAACGTATGATTGCGAGGTACGATATGACTGTTGTTGAACGATGGTGAGGGAAAGAGAAGGCGTGCGAAAGGGACAGAATATAAGACGACGAATGCCGACTAGTACGACGACTGCGCGCGCGCTCCCATTTTTATCTGTTTTAATTATTATAAGAGTTTCTTTTTCAAAAATACAAGTTTAGTGAAGTGCCTAAGTGTTTCCTTGGTCTACCTGATCCCATATACATATATATTCTGACCACTCAATTACTCCGACTGCGCAGCGCTTTCTGACTATAATCCAGAACAACCATAATATATCATTTTTATTACGCTATATTTGGATATTTTCGGGGCAGTATATGAACCACAAAAACCACAAAATGCCATTCTCCTAATTAATATTGAACTCTAGATGTGAGACTTTAACTCATTCACGGACATTCCGCCTATAGCCGTAAATCTATGTGCTTACAATATGACACATCGCCTTAGGCCGGTAAAGTTCAAACAGACAAAACGGGCATATCGTCTGTAGCCGGTCCAATTACTTAGCATCAAAGGGACCCACGTGATCAAGTGTCACAACACGCCAATAGTTAAAGTAATTGGACTGGCTACATGCGATATGCCCGTTTTGGTTATTTGAACTTTACCGGCCTAAGGCGTTGTGTCATATTGTAAGCACTTAGATTTACGGCTATAGGCGGAGTGTCCGTGAATGAGTTAAATTGTAAATAGATTGAAGCAATTTTACTTTTTCTTGCCTAGGTTAAATTGGTGACTGTTTTAGTTTTTGAATAAGATAATGTTTAGCAAGTTTTCGGACTTGGTAAGAGCTTCGGTAGCCAGCTCAATATAATTTCAATAATTGATTAGGTTAGGTTACCGAACGTTTGACACATTGTCTAATGGCGTGGATTTCTGTTTTCAATATTCTTTTTCAAACTAACCAACATTTCTTGTTTTTAGTTCACTCGGGAAAGGTTAGCAGATCACGGAATAAAATCGCTAGTAAAAAACTAGACAGGCTGTAAGGAAAATGGCATATGAAGTCAAAAGTTAGCGAAACCCATGAAAAAAAACGAGTTAGTGAGTTGCTAAAGTTTCTAGCACTCACCAATTCGAAAGCATATAATATTTAAAGAAATATCTTTCTGGGCTGACATTTATGTCAGTGTTGCCAATTCAGATGTAAGGTTTTTCTTAATTAATTTCAAGGGTTTTTTATTATCCTACAATTCTTTTTTATTAAACCAAGCACATGAAATGTTAACAGGCAATAGTTCAAAAAGGATGGCATCGTTGAATATTTACATGAACGCGTTAATCAACCGTGCAACTATATGTATATTATTTTCACTCTTTCTTTTTTAAGAAGATACGCACCGAAAAGTAGTATCCAACGTGCATAACAATATCACTAGGGTCTTTGGGATTTTTAGTGTTTCAAGGTTATGTAGGGGAAATTGTTTGTAGAAGTTGCAATTGCTGGCTTGTAGATGTAAATAATTTTGATCTTTGTTTTTTCATAGTAATTCGCATTCATGAGTAATAAGGCTTTTGATCTGATGTGCTCTCTCCGTTACACGTAATAGACTAAATTTTAACTTACTATAAGCTAATATACAGACAATTTCTACAATAATAAGAATAATCTGGCAGGCACGACGTCTTTTATTTACATCAAATAAAAATATCAAGACTTCAAGAATAATAGGAATCTGATTATTTAAATTATAGATTATACATTTTTAAAACTAAATAAACATTCTTAAAATAAGTTTGTTATTGTTTTATATGTTGCTTCATATGTTTTTACAAGAAAACAGCAGCATAAATATACGTCATTAGATTAAATAATAATATTGTTTTATTAAAATGTAACGCTTTCCGGATATATTTTTAATTGCAACTGACGTTTTAAAACCTATTCCAACGCCAATGTTTATAGGATGTCTGCGTTGTGAAACGTTCAGTAATCGGCATGCCTAACAAGTGTTTCATTTTAAGGAGTAATCACGGAAGGCTAAGAAATAAATGTTTTTATATCAGTGTTTTAAATCTCAAATTAATTTCAAATCGGAACACAAGAATAATTTTTGAAGAACATCTTTCAAATTAATGATGGATATACATCAAAAGTAGGAAAGCCTTTTTTGTTATATAAATAGGTTTTTAGTGTTAATTAAGTGAGAATATATATTTCTTTATACTCGATAAGTGATGATTAATTTGGAAATCATTTTTCATAATAGGTCCTCCATCCCACTAAAGGTCAAAATCGCTGGCTCAGAATTCGATAGAGGTAACTCGTGGCCAAATCTCAACTTTCCAGCCTTGCATAGCGAATAACTATTGCTTGCAGTAACGAGTATCGTTGATATTACACAAACCGTGACTGTTCTGAATATAGCTGCGATATTCACAGTACTATACAAGTCACGTGTTTCGTATTTGGTAGTATGACAGGTAAGCTATACTTGGAGCTGTGATGGCTAAAATAAACAGAGTATACCAATACAGACTAGACTACTTGCATGCGCGTCCTTACTGAGAAGATACTCGTACACTATTTGTTTTATGACAGTCAGTAACTTAGATTAAACAGACCTTTACGAGAGCAAAACATTTATAGCTATTATATTATTCTTCTTATATTTTTTAAATGTGACATTTAAAATGGGGTAAGAAAAATTAAATTCGCTGTGAATAAAAAAACAATCGACTAAAAGCATCAACTCTTCGACTATGTAAGGGCCTATGCACATTGCAATTTTTAATAGTTAGTATCGGTAAGAATTAGTGTTATCATCACGGCTGTACTGATTCATGCGCGAGACTCAATTCAAAGGTAGAACTTACATAAATTCATAGTGGAGCTGCGTTTGATTCGCGTGAGTAACACGTTTGTATCGATATAAGCGCGCGATGACGGCGCGTTTAAAAAACGTGGCGTGCAATGGCTTAAAATCGTGATTTCTGCGTTGGTTCTACGATTTGTGACTATAATCGGAACAGTAATAGTTTGGCAACAAGTCACTAAGATAAGTAGAACATATACTGGGGAACTATTCAGGGGAGTGATCTCTTTACCACCCCTAAATCCCAAGGATTAATAGCCCATATTCCTTTAAAAAACCTCTCGTCTTATTCTATTATTAGGTAATAAAATATTACAATGATATTTCTGTTACTAAAAGTTTCCAAAATCTTAGAAAGTATGATGTATTAAATAATACAATTTTGTATTATACTAAAGAATTCACACGATCCTGTTAATTAAAATTTAATAAGTAACGTTCAGTGACGAATCCACTTGTTTCGAATGATTTTTTGTCAAGGTAGAAGTCACTTTAGTCATCAAAGTGTAAGTATTAGAAACCAGGGTTATACACATGGTTGACTTCTTCTTTTACACTATTAAGTTAGCGGGATTGCATGATGTATATAAAAACATTTGCAAGGATCGATTATAGTTTTTATGGTTGCTAAATCTTTTTGCAAAAAAAACTGTCACATTGAAAATACGTCTTCAGCAATTTACGAATCATATAGGTAATGAAAAATGTTTAAATCTTACAAGTATGAAGTGTAATACTAAGTATAAACGCACGTGAACCGCAGACCATTTGGTATCAAATGCCCCGCCGGCCTTTATTCAGGGCATGTTCTGGAGACATTCTCTGATTTGAGTCCATGCTTGTAGGTTCTGAAAAGACAAAGTATTTGCGTATTAACAACCATATTTTTTTGTAATTCCTAATTTTTTACTAAAAAATCACATAATATTTAAAAAAAACAATTATACATTTATACAAAGGTCCACAAATTGACAGTATGATACAAGTTTCAATGGACGATGACTATAAGTCTGCTGATAAAAGAAAAAAATACTATTATATTTTCCTGGAGTTAAAGATGAAGTTTTTATGTAGTTACGTATAAAACAATAAATTAGAATACGAAACGTTATCATCATTTAACAAATATTCAAAATTAACAGCACTATATAATTAATGATTGACAATGTTGCCAGCCATATAATCGGAGGCCGCATACCGTGGAACATAATTATAAATACCTTCTTTGCTGCCTTCACTTGCAACGTGATGAAACTGACCAGTGATTCGTGGAGGTCTTTGTCTTTCTGCTTTTGGAAATGCTCTATTTCTACAGATGCTTTTTTGGTGAACTCACTGCAAAAAAACAAATGCTTTCGTTAAACGTTCAAGCATTAATATTATTGCGCGAGAAAATAAATTCACCAATAGCCGCGCGAGCCTTGGAAAATGAAGTAATCCTATTGGCGGATTCCTTGCACAATGTGTAGCTACTTAATACATCTCTGGTGGATAAGCAGCCTAACGAACCTGAGACTTTTTCAGTTATTTATTACTTCCACGGCATTTATTTATAATGCTTATTAGTAAAACTTGAAACCGATAACCGAATCATTCTAATAACGTAACGGTTTTGAGAGACTTGAGAAAATGTTCCCGAGTTTGTGTTAGTGCGCGTGAAGACTGGGGCTTCACACTAGACCATTGTTTAAGGATAAGCCAAGTAGAAGACGGGCGTTTTGCACTAGACCATAGTGAATTGGCATAAAGTGTTAGTAATTCTATTCGATTGTCGTTCGAATGTCGTTTTTGAAGTTACTATTTACTTCTTTAGGCGCGTTATGAAAAAATAATAAGGGTGAAATTTTAAGATGCGCCCGCATCACTGTAATACAAAAGTAACAGCTTGAAGTTGACCGCAAACGCGACATGGAATAAACCAGCAGGATGAAGTTGGCCGCTAATTGGATCACGTTTTCGTGAGAACTGATAACTATATTAAAGGTAGATAACTGTATTAACTCAAATATTTATGAATGAGTGTGTGTGTGATTTAAATTTATATATGGAGGTTAACAATAATATATAAATTATGTTATAATAACAATTTTATATTATATAATAACATTAATAATAATAACATTATAACAATTTTATTTCAAAGTGGTTTTTATTTTATAAACTTTTTTAAGTGTGTACTTAATAAAAACACTAGATTTGAGGTTAACTGTCGGTATGTATTCTTTTTATTTGTTTATAATATTTTTTTTGTTATAATAGTTTATTTTAATGGTTTTTGATATATTACTTGACTCTGTATACAGATATATAGAAAATCTATTAATCTTTTGATGCTTCTTACTGATCACTATATAATTTATACATTTTCTTTTTTTTCACAAACAACTCTTTGTGAATGAAACTGGCACAGAGGAGGAAATTTTTAGTTATCTTTGTTTAGTGACGCTAAAGAAGTATAACTTCTTACGTGCGTACATAAGTACACACAATGGTTCCATTTTATATATTTCTAGATAACTTATATTTTTCCATATTACCATTTTTATAACATTCTTAATACTCTAAGTACTTTTACCCTTACATGTAAGTAAATATCTTTCGCTTTTTTAATTAACGTATTTCCAGTATGTGGTAGGCCTAATTTGGTGGACTTACTAGACAATCTATGTTATTTTGCATCTGTTTGATAAAAATATTAAGGCAACAAAAGTATACTAGCGTTTCCTCTTACCTGGGAAAGGTAAATGTATTCAGCTGTTAGAAACATATCAAATATTAAATCGATTCTAAGATTTAAAAAAATGATATTTTGAAATAGTGAACTTTCACAAATAATGTCATATTTTTCAACCCTTTTAAGTTTGAGTATGTATGTCATATTGTATAGATCAATTATTCCCAAAGTATTTCGACATCCAGCAACATCTCAGCGAAAAAAAGTGAGTAGCACAAAACTAGTTGTCAATATACATTTAAAATTGATGAATTCACAAAAATTAATATTAGGGGAGTCTACAGACATCAATCATTAAAAAGATGCCAAGGGTCTTTGAGACCAAAAAGTTTGGGAACCTGCTCAAAATTAACAAATTTTTAAGTTAAACACAACAGCATTGAATTCGAAATAGCTTGAGAAAATGTTGCTAAAGTTGACAGTGTAAGAGTAGAGTAACTTACTCAAGGTCCGTGCGCACTTTCTCGATGGCTTCCTTGTCGGTGAGTATCTTGGCGTCGAGCGAGCGCGTGGTCTGGTCGCGAACTATGTCCGGGTCGGTGGTGCCGAACAAACGCGACATAATCCCGGATTTGCCGGCCGCTGCACGATTACGCTCCGCTATCCTGTGAGGATATATTACATTACTACGGCGACCGGCAAAATTCTGAGCCAACATATCAACCAATAATTTAATACATCACCCGATGATATGAAATTATTCACGTGAAATTTTAACGAAAACTGTTTATTTCTTACTTGCAAAATTGTATAATATTATGTATCAGATAAATTTTTGAAAATATTTTGTTGGCGTTACTTTAATATTATGATTGTGACATTAACGTTTTATATTTGGTAATTAAATTGGATATTAAATTTAAAATTTCATTCGACTATATTTGAGTTAGTTGAACTGTATGTAAATTGTTTGTATCATACAGAAGTTACGAATTTGTACTGAATCTAAAATTAATGAGAACTTAATACCTAATAATTTTCATATCAAACTTTTCCATAGAATATGTCCTAGGTTAAATATTAGATCACATATGTAATTATATTCTGCAAAATAAATAAATGATTTGATTTGAATAATTGTTTCAATTTTCCAATCAATTGTTTCAATTACTTAGAGATAATTTTATTTATTTATCAAATATGCAAAAAACTCTGAATATCGAAAATTTGTAACAACTCCTATAGTTAGTTAGTTTTACGGGGCATTTTCCGCACTTAGCCTCCTGATTGGGCCATTGTACGTGATTGAGTATTCTTCTTTTACTCCAGCCATCCTAGTCCATCCCAGAAAGCGAGTAGCCTTTTCAGGTTACTACAAGCTTCTGGTAGTGATTTTGGAGACTGGAGAAAGTGCGCCCGTTGATCAGCCACACTCCTGCACTCCAAAAGCACGTGATGTGGCGTTTCCTCCGCCTCCATGCAGCCTCTGCATAGCGGGCTGTCTGTCACACCTATGGTAAATAGGTGTTTATTCAGAGGACTGTGTCCGGTTATAGTACCTAGTACTTTACGGATTTCGTCCCTGTTTAGTCTGGTGAGGTTGCGGGCAAGCTTTTTCGAAGCCACCGGAATGGCATTCTTCGTTTGCCTACAGCCTACACTATTGTTCCATTCTGTTTGGTGGTTTTCCTCTGTTTTTTTACGCAGCCATGTTCTAACTTGTGCCATGGGTATAGGCAGTAATGGTTCCGGTCCATACACCGTTCTATTTGAACCCCTTTTGGCTAGTTCATCTGCCGCGTCGTTGCCTAATGAGTTGCTATGTCCTTTGATCCATTGCAAAGTTACACTATTTGTGTTTGCAATGGACTGGAGTGTGTTGTGACATTCCAGTACTAGGACAGATGTTATGGTGTTGCTTTGCAGAGCTTGAAGTACGGATGCACTGTCGGAGACGATTTTGATATTATGGTCTCTGACATCTCTGGCTGCAACCGCCTGTGCAGCTTTGGTGATGCCTATACATTCTGCTTGGAATATAGTGTTGAGTTTATCTAAGGTGGTCGAGATTTTGATATTTAGGTCGTTCGAGAAGACACCAGCTCCAGTGCCTTGTGAGGTTTTGGAACCGTCTGTGTATATCCTTACTTCACTTGTGCCAGAGTTATCATCTTTTTCTGCTGTAAGTTGGATATTGTATCTTCGATCGAAAACATGATGACACTGTATACTGTCCGTAGGTGCCTCAAAGAGTGGGTTTTCTTTTAAAATATCCTTTAGAACAGTTGAGTGTGGTGTTTCTATGTTTTGTTTCCATAGTCCATTTGCTCTTAATCTAAGTGCGGCCGCCTGTGCCTCTTCTTGGATAGCAAGGTGTAAGGGTCTTAGATTGAGCAAGTATTCAAGGGCGATTGATGGAGTGGTTCTCATGCATCCAGTTGCCGCAATGCTTGCTAAGCGTTGTAGGCTTTGGAGTTTTGTTTTTACTGTGGCCAGTTGTGTTCTGGGCCACCATACAACTGAGCCGTAGGTTATGGATGGCTTGATAACTGAAGTGTACAGCCAAAGTGTTATTTTTGGGTTGAGACCCCATTTTTTACCAATTAGTCTCTTACACTGATAAAAAGCTATGCAGGCCTTCTTAGTCTTATTTTCGATATGACTCGCCCAGTTCAATTTGTTGTCAAGGATAACGCCCAGATATTTTACTTGTGTTGATAGGAAGAGTTTGGTGTTGAAAAAGTTGGGTAGTTGAAGTTGCGGTAACTTCCTTTTATTGGTGAAAAGGATAAGTTCTGTTTCTCTCGGGTTTACTGATAACTTGTGATCATCACACCATTCTTCCACAATTCGGAGAGCTGAACGCATTTCCTTACATAGTATGTTTTCTGCGTTCCCGCTTATGAGAATGGTGAGGTCGTCAGCATAACCGATGTGTAGCCTTGTTTGTTTAATCTTCTAATGAGACTGTCCACTACTAGGTTCCACAGAAGTGGTGATAGAACTCCCCCTTGTGGGCATCCTCTGACCACTCTTGCTCTAGTTGTGGTGTTCATTTCTATTTGTGGCTCCTATATGAGGCTACATTAAAAAAAAAACAAAAAAATTAGACATTATTTTAGAAACAGTCTTTTAGGAGCTTCAAATTTACCTGTTGTTCAACGTGTCATGTGCGTTTTCCAGAGCTCGTTGTAAACTTTCGTGGTTGCAGCATAGCTGCTGAAGCGCACCCGCATAGAACAAATACTCTTTCAGTTGATCAGCTAACTGCTCCTCGTCTTCCGCTACTGAGTCTATACTGTCCGCGATTGAATCTGAAACCACAGAAACAAGCAAATATTTTATGATACATTTCAAATATAATTATATTAGATTTAAATCGGATGCAACTTTTACTACTATACTTTGGCAGTACCATAGATGAAGTAGAAAACTTATAAAGAAGGAAGAACTTAGTTTAATTTTATTACAACTAAAAATCGTAATTGTAAAGTAACTTTTTGGTTGCAGAAGTCATCTAAAAAAAATGTACTGTAACTTTTGTCGAGCACCTTTCCAAGCGAGGATTAGGTATTTTGAACAATTTGGTTAAGAAAACTTTTTTAAAGTTCTTTATTTGATCATATTTATATATTGTTTTTTTCTGTTATTGTTGTGTGTTAGTATGAATATAAGATATCATTACATACTATTAGATAATTTGTTATACATGCCCAAACCATAACCTTGCCAGGTTGGGTAGCCTTGTTTCTACACCACACTTTATAACAATCAAAATTGTATGTGCAAATAATTTTGAGCTTTATTGCTATGTTAAAAGACTATACATGTTTTGCAGTGGGATGTTTCAACACTTGCTCTATTATAACAGCAGTAATTTTTCAATCTACAGACTGTCAATACTAACCAAAGTAGTGTCCTGCCTTCTGTAAGCCGTCGCCCATTTCTTTCTCTATGACACTCCATTCGCTGAATAATTTCCCATAGTTGGCGTGAAGTTTGCATAAGGCATAGTTTTTCTCCATTATTTTAGACCTGTAATTTATATGTTTACAATTTAAGAATTTTATATCCAAAGAATTATTTTCAAGAAAAAATCACTAAGCAATAAGGCTTCATTAGATCTTATATTTAATGCCTATGTAGAAAAAAATTACCTAGTATATAAAAAGTTTCCTAAGTTAGTCTCCAGTTGTTTTCCATAATTTTTAACAGTCTCGATTTCAGGATCGGGCTTCTTTAATCTTATTGATAGAGACAAGGATTTTATTTTATTTTCAGCTTGTAATTTGTAACCTGCAAAAGTGAACAACAGAATGTATTTTAATATAAAAAATAAGGTTATTACAATATTATATTACCAATCAACTTTTTTTATATTTAAACTAGATTTGTTTTTTGGAAACATGTAAATAATTAATGCACTAAGTTTTTAAAATACAGGAAATTATGATATACAAATGAAATGTGCTGTAATGTATAGCACATTAAGGATATGATAAAATTCATTAAAATGAAATTTACATATTGGGCACAAGAAATGTACAGCAAAAGCAGTTCCACTCTGAAGAATACCATATTTAAATAAAACTTTAGGCAAGATGTCTCTTTGATGGCTATGCTAAACATTACACTATATTGGGCGCTAGGTGAGCTGGATGTACTATCTAAGCCTCTGGCGCCTTAACAGTCCTAAGTCGAAAGTCGCTTGCACACTGCACGATGCCTATCGCTTCAGGCCACGCCCCGCTCCATTCATTCAACAATGGCGCGCGTGCGTGTAATAAGTGTGTCGTGCAGATTGACAGTTGACAGTAATGACATCAAGGGCGATTTTAAAACTAGTTGTTTATGATTGGCCGTAGTATAAATCGTAGTAAAATACGAAGCCAATTAAGGATTGATTTGGGTCGTGTCCGATGCGATCAGTTGAAACGAATATTTCTACATTGGTAAGGCACAAGAGAACTCGATAGTACCAGTTAAAAAAAGACAGGTTTTGCAAGTATTCGTAATGCATGCCTTTTGATTGATGTTTCGTCATTAAAGTAGTAAGTATGTCAAGAATATAACCAGTTGGGTTATGGAACAATGAAAAGCTGATTATTTACCACTGTCTGTTATTGTTTCTCGCCATCCATGCTCTTGCTGCAAGAAGTTAATGAACTGGTCGTCGAAGCAGAGCCGTGGGTGTGACGCGATACGCAGCAGAAAATTTTCGAGACCAGCTCTTCTGCGCTCCACGAACTCAGGGTCTGTAGTATCCGACTTACGCCATGCGTATAATACCTGTATTTAAATAAAGTGTTTGATTCATAGAAGTCTATTCCTACTCTTTTATGTCTTTGCTAAGAGGTAATTAACACCACAAAAAATAGAGGAATCTGTTTTATTTGTTTTGATATAAATTAAAATCAATGTTTGTATCCAAACATTGAATTGAATTTAAATTATAGATAAAAACTGAAGAAAAATGTAAGTATGGAAATTATACAAATAATTTTAATTGTATTGTCAACATTTGTGTATGGTTTATTACTATTGGCTTTAGATTTTTTCCACATATTTCCTTATTATTAATTATGTTGTTACGAAATTAACTACCTACCATAATCAATAACAACTATAATAATCAACAATCTATGGTTAAATAGTTAAATTTATTCTAGTGTCTGAAGATAGTTGAAGTGAGGGTGACAGATCCGAACATGAATTTTTTAATGTTACAGCTATAAGACATTGTTTTAAGCTATAAATATTTATTATTTTATCTGTATTATTGTGATTCTGAAGAACAGAGATAAAAATGTACTTGTTATCTTTAAGATATGATAAAATATTATCATACCAGAAAACAATTATATACAGTACAAAGGTTGTTATGTTAAACAATAGATGAATATGTTATACAGTAGAACACCGAATAACTCTGATTAATGAATCCTAAGCGTAATATAAAAAATTAAAGCCAAGTAATTTTTGTTTTCATTATTTGTAATAAGTTGGAATTCGCTGTATATTTCAACAGTTATGATTGAAAGTAAGAGGCAAGACACTACATGTTACTTACTCTGATCGAGATTTTCAAGTGAGCATTTATTCTATGTGTGACAGTTCTTTTTTCTTTATTACCAGTCAATGTCCAATTATTCGAATTTTCGATTATCTGAATCGACCGCGGACCCTATTAATTCAGATAATCAGCATTCTACTGTACATACATGTAATTTGGATTATACTTACTCTTTTCTCTGGAAGAGGTGGGATAATAACATGTGGGTATGTAACTTGGAGGTAATCATGAATTTGCTCAAACTCCGTATAGCGTCTCCATATTGTACTGATCTTAGATTGTACTAGTTTATAGTCTGGGTCTGTTACTCTGCAATGGTAGAATAACTATGTAAAAAAAGGTGATCTGACAATATATCTAGACCACATTTTCTGGCTTTCTTTTTTCTTCAAATAAAATAAATTATATAAGAAATACTACTTAATCCAAAGATTTTTATCACCAGGAATGTACATTTTTGTCATAAATTTAGGATTTTAATGGTGAAGGGGTTAGTAAGTTTGGTAAAGAGTTGTGGTGGTTCAGCTACTTTTGCAAGGGTTTTGTGATCTGATAAGTGATCACCCTTTAGAAGGCATGTTATACAGTTGAACCTGGCTGCTACTGCAGTTCTATTCACTGTTTTGGCACTGTTTTGGTCATGGTATAAATGGCAAATTCTCTCGATGGAATTTCATCGAGAGGGATAGCCTGTACCTGCCTGCAGCAGGGTCATTGAGAGGCTTATGTGATCTAAAATATCTTTGCTTATATGGGTCAGGATGTTATGGTAAAACTATAAAAAGTTAGGAAGATATATCTAACAGTTCATATTCCAAAAACAACTAAGTTAGCCAGAAAATAGTAATTAGTTAAGACAACAGAATGAAGTCACTTACTTTAGATCGATTAGATATACCGTGTAATGGTCACGTACATGAAGAGTGCCGTTAGCACGTTTCTCTGATTCGACTATTGATATATCAACGTGTTTCAGCAATGTATCCTATAAAAAAAATGATTAACACAATAATTTCAGCATTAGCTCTAAAAAGTAGGCGTTGTATACAAAATCATAACACACTTGGTTTTCGAACTCGTCCAATGTTTGTATGATGCTAGGAGATCTTGAAGACTTCGCGGGTGAATTTTCAACCGACATATTGTTAGTAAAGAAATTTAGAACTAGTAAAGAATATGCTTAACACCAATAACATAAATTTTTCATATGAGTTGTTTAAATCATCGGATAGGAAAACAGAATGACAATGACAACTTAACAACTTTGTAAACGTCAAATATGCGAATTTGTTTTCTTTGTTAAGTTTTTCCATAAGGGCAGGCAAAGAGTACAAAGCCCATACAGCCTAATCTGCAGTTATTTCATTAGATGATTATGAAAGCCGATCTAAGAATGAATGATGAATGAATAGCGACATTTTCCTTTCCCAAGGTCTGGGGTTTTACTGGAACCCCCTCGTGGACTTTTAGAGAACTTCGGCTGCTTTGTTTCACTTGCCAACTCTCTCTCTACATGCTCACAAACACTTAGTGACTAATAATCCACCATTATTACGCATAAATATGTACCATAACATAAATTGAAACCAGAAAAACGCTTCCCACTCCCGCTAAATCACCGCGGTTATTTGTTTTTTTGGTTAAGCTTTCCCATAAGAGGAGGCAAATAGTACAAAGCTTGTATGAGCTCAGTCGAGTCTTCAGTTATTTATTTTCTTAATTAGATCAGGTTGAATGATGATGGGAGTTGATTTATGAATGATAGATAATCAATGGATGTTGCATTGATAATGTAATGATCAGTTTCCCTAGATTTAGTTAAAGTGGACTTCTTGAGAGACCCTTGAGAAGACACAGAAAATTGTAATTTAACCTTAATGACCAAAAATGTTGTATGCCTACAATATTAAATACACAGAATACAATAGATAAAATACAGTTCCTAGTACTAAGTAACCACATTGTCGTCTATCTCAATGTAGCAATGCGTATTGAGCAAAAGAAAAATTTCATTTCATTTCAATCCACCATTCTTACACACTTTTATCCACATTAACACTTTGACAAGAAAATTAAAATCACTAAAGTGATGTTTCTCGCTCCCACCAAAAAGCCCTTTCCTTTTTTATTTGTTAAGTTTTTCCATAAGGTATATAAAATATTGAAATGAATACAAAACCCATACAATTTACACTTTATAATTTATTTTCTTATTGAAACAATGAAGAATAATGTCGAAACTGATTTGTGAATGATGGATGGATGATGAATGAATAATGAAATTACCCTTTCTCCTAGTTTTCGGTAAATGTGTGGGTTACACTTATGTAGACTTTTTGAGAGACCGTAAAAAGAAATCTTTCGAATCTTAGTCGCAATTGCCTTCACTGATGCAAGGTCACGAACACTTAATGTTTCATTATTATTACACCATAATCCACCATAACACAAATATTAACAAGAGAAGCCAAAAGAAATAAAGTAACCTTTTACAAAAATAGCTTTGGTAAAGGTGTAAGTATTTACTGAAAAGTCTGCAGATTTCAAGGGATAATGCGAGAAGATAATTTCCACTGCTTTACTTGACTTACAACAGTTGGTATGATCACAAACACAGTAGTTACACATATTACCTTATTACTGATACATATCTAGCAAAAGATAAATTAAATATAGGTACGATGATCCATTTATCATGAATCAATGAATACGTAATATAGTAAGGACAATAGAAAGACAAACCACCACCAATAGCCAAAATTGAACTCTCTAATTTGGTCTTTAAGATTAAAATCGAATGGAGTTTAACAGTTTTCTATAAATTCATCTACATACACCACTGTAATTATGAAAATAAAAAACAACACAGTAGATTAATAAGCTATTATCATAAAGGCAATCGTAGAGTGGAGCTCTATGGTGTCTTACTAAATAGCCAGAAAATTTACAATAACGATAGCTAACACTACTTACGAGGGGTGATCGAAAAGTAATGATAATGAATATTAAACAACATGATTATAGTTAATTTGTTGTTTTATTTTTCTACATAGTCTCCTCACAAGTTAATACATTTAGTCCATCTTTTTCTAAATATAAATTCCCTTTGAAAAAATCTATAGCCCCTTTGCTATCCAAATCAATAAATAATTAATTAAAAATCTACTCAAAATACACTTGCATGAAGTTTGAAAACAATAACTTTATTACAAAGTGTCGACGATTTCTCAACAGTCTTGCAAGTTTACGAACATTGTCTTTCATTTTATCACTTTTTTTTCACTGCGTCACTTCTTCAAATGCACGGAATATTTTTAAGTCCTCGAGGCTATGGGCCTCCTTCACATAAACCCACCGGTTGATTTCGCCCTCGATTTCAATTGCAATCGCGGGAGGTCCCAGGGTGACTGATTTCATTGCGCAACTTTGCGCACACCATGCGCGCGCAGCTGTTTTATTCAAAAGATTTCGGGCGAATGTTGAACTGTAGGTATATTTGACCAGTTTTGTTTTTATAGCACGAAATATATTAATATTGCGAAAGTATTTGATAGTGAAGCAGGCAGAAAATGTTTGGTAGTATTTTGGCTGTAGCTAGAGTCTAATTTGAGGTAGGGCAGCATTGGTTACAGGTAGGGCGGAAGTAGTAAATTTATCATAATTGATCTGCCCTCGAAGCACGGGCTCCTAAATAAATACTATGTATACCACTGACCTCTAGGTCAGGCATTGGATCGGATTTCCAAAGGTTGCGGGTTCGATTGCCGCCTGAGAATTCACTTGTGACCCGAGTCGATTTTTTCTAGTATTTTTCTATTATAATAATTTATCTTATAGGATCGCATTGAAAAATGCATAAAATATATAAAAAGTATAAAACAATTTAATTATACTAATTTATTTTAGTTTTTGGTATTTTTAAGGAAGGGTATTGTGATTTCAAGGTAGGGCATTGCCCCACAATGGCCCCCCTAGCTACGGCCTTGTAGTAAAGGATATGATATCTTATGCCTAGAAAAAATTTGGATGGTGTTTATAAACTAACGCTGTATAACCCGTACTTTTACTCACTCACCCGTACTCAGAGCCAAGGTGAATAGGCACATTCTGGGTTAGCTTGTTCCATCGTGAAACTAGTCTTGGCCAGGGCTTGATTGGGGTCAAGAGCGAACCCATTCAAAATAATAAAAAAGGCGCAGGTTCAATATGAATTTCTTATTACATTTTGTCTGTATTTATATCGGATCAGAAAAATTACAAAGTAACGTGGTATTTTTTTGTTTGCACTAATTCCCTCGCTGGCTTCCAGCGCAATGTAAGACGTGTTGTGTCGTAATCTTAATTCATTGCCTTAATCCGAGAGGAAAGAAAATAATAAATTGAATAATTCCCGCGGGAAATCATAACTAGGTAGGTATCAGTGGAAATAGGACCGTGTGTTATTTATTATTTTTTGTCTTTGTACTATCTCTATAAAGTTTATATTATCGTTAAGTAAGTAGATACTGCAAGAGAATAAATGCAGCATTTACCTATCTAATTTAAATATTTTTTATCAAAGACTAATTCAATATAACTTACATATTATTATTATTATAAAATACCTAAATAGTAGTTAAGATAAGGCTACGGACCGGTTGGAAATAGTTTTTCTTATTAAGTTATTATAAGTGAACAGTGTTCATTCTGTGCACATGTAGACGACTGGATTATAAAATGATATACTTTTTACTTCTTAAGATATAAAATAGGAAGTCTGAAGCAATAAAACCTTATGGCACTTTATTTACAACCATAGTGAGATGTTCTGTGATGTGAGATAGTGAGATGGTGGCTTATAACTTTGAGTCTAATTCTTTAAATGGCCCATAGTGTCAATTAGTCTAATACAACATTTCGACCAAAGTGGCTTACCAAACCCAACATCGTAATTTCATTTCCCACTGAGTCTGTGTTTCCTGATAAATATAATTTAGGGGTCTTTAAGTCACGAAGCTATCTTCTAGGCAAGCGCGTCACATCCTAAATGTCGTCGCTTACTTACCATCAGGCGAGATAGGTAGTGGTCAAGCGCCTATTTACAATAAAAAAAACTAAAAGGTTTGCTCACAGAACAGTCAGAGTTTATTTATTATATATATTATTTATTTCTTTATTATTAGAGTTTAATTGTTATAATAGAAAAAAACTAGAAAAAATCGACTCGGGTCACAAGTGAATTCTCAGGCGGGAGTGAATTTTTTCTAGTATTTTTCTATTATAATAATTTATCTTATAAGATCGCATTGAAAATGCATAAAATATATAAAAAAAATATAAAATTATTAGAGTTTGTTTATTTTTATTTATCAACAAACATTATTTTTTATATTAAGAGTGTCCTATGTGAATAAAATTTATTTTAAATAGTAACCGTATTAATTATTAGAGAGTTTGGCTTGGGTAGTTCATGCCTTGTGACCTGATGCAGAGTCCTGCTGGTAAGTCCACGGTACATGTTAAAAATTGTATTTCTGAGAGGTTTCACAACACGATCCAAGACTGTCTTTTGATACACTTTAGCTATAGTTTTCACTCCTTTTTCACAAAAATGTAGCTTTGTGACGTCTTGGTAAAACACGCTTGATGACCACGTTGTACCTTTCTGACCACTTGAGCAGCTTCTTTAGAGCTGTGAGCGTACACTTTATCATAATATTTATTGTAGTGCTCTTCAATCGTCCAAATTTTTACATCGGTATAAAGGATATTTCTGTGCCTTTCACCTGCGTATCGTGACAAAAGACATTTTAATCGAACCACTCTCTTTGATTGTAAAGATTGATTTAGGGCATGTTTTGTATATCGGCGATAAGCACCGGTCTTCAGGTCTTGTTTTATAATACGCGACAGTGTCCTGCCGGGATTCTTCATTTCTCGCGATAAGATCTTTGCTTCCTAATGGAAATTTTTTTTTCGAAGAATTCTGGCTTTAGCAGTATTGGCAGCCTTTGTAGTTGTAACAGCACGCGGCCGCCCTGCTCTTTTATGGTCCTTGACAGAGGAAGTGTTATTGTATCTGTTGATTGTACGATATGCGAACATACGGATGATTCCAAGCTTTATAAGTGTCTGGAATATGATCGACTGCTCCATACCACTTTGTGCAAGGTGATCACTGCAATCCTATTTTCTTTAACATCCCATTCCATATTGATGAAATGAAAATTTGGTAATGTATATGAAAAAGTATGTGAAATGGCGCGAAATCGAAAGAAGTTTTTAAAATAATATACGCGTACCAAATTCAAAATAATTAAAAAGTTAAAAAAGAAAAGGTTCTATGTAATAATATTTATGGCCAGACTAGTAATCTGTAATATTTATATACAGTAATCTGTAATAATATATTTATTGGGAGAGCATTGGACCGGATTTCCAAAGGTTGCGGGTTCGATTCCCGCCTGAGAATTCACTTGTGACCCGAGTCGATTTTTTCTAGTATTTTTCTATTATAATAATTTATCTTATAAGATCGCATTGAAAATGCATAAAATACAAAAATTATAAATCTAACATGGCTGTTTCATCTTAATCGATTGACCAAACATTTGTAAAAATGTTTCTTTCGAATACGAGAGGATGTTCCTCTCATTGATGAAACAACGCTGGCCTACAGCGTAAAATCAGGAAGGTACTAGAAAATTTCGACGAGTGTTCGCAAGGCTCGGTAGCTCAATTGGGAGAGCATTGGACCGGATTTCCAAAGGTTGCGGGTTCGATTCCCGCCTGAGAATTCACTTGTGACCCGAGTCGATTTTTTCTAGTATTTTTCTATTATAATAATTTATCTTATAAGATCGCATTGAAAATGCATAAAATACAAAAATTATAAATCTAACATGGCTGTTTCATCTTAATCGATTGACCAAACATTTGTAAAAATGTTTCTTTCGAATACGAGAGGATGTTCCTCTCATTGATGAAACAACGCTGGCCTACAGCGTAAAATCAGGAAGGTACTAGAAAATTTCGACGAGTGTTCGCAAGGCTCGGTAGCTCAATTGGGAGAGCATTGGACCGGATTTCCAAAGGTTGCGGGTTCGATTCCCGCCTGAGAATTCACTTGTGACCCGAGTCGATTTTTTCTAGTATTTTTCTATTATAATAATTTATCTTATAAGATCGCATTGAAAATGCATAAAATACAAAAATTATAAATATTTATATAAATAAATAAATACCAATTGACTCAGGTACAAATGCTTCTTTTCATCACACAAACAGATGCCCCTTCCAGTATTCGAACTCAGGACCGTCGGTCGGTGCGAAAGTCAGGATCGCTACCGTTGCGCAAAACGGTCGTTAATGATAATAATACTATAGATACTATGATGCTATAGTCATATCGAAAGTTTTGACCATTTATATTGTTTAAAACTTTCATGGTCACTAGGCTTGCCAGATGCTCCGTATTATACAGGTCACCCCAATTTTTTTGGGCTACTTTATCAGCTAAATTGAATACGTGGTGACCAAAGTTCCTGTATTTTTATCAATCAAACGTTTCCATTGACATGACAGTTAATATAAATAAAAAAAAAAATTTAAACAATGCTATTTTGTCTTCTGGTAAAAAAGACTGAAACAACATGGGATAATTACCATACCAATAACTAGGCGATGCAGTCGCTAAGCATAAAGCTACTCTAGCACCATATATTGGAGCGGAGCGTAATACCTAAAAAAAGAAAAAAAATCTTGTATCTATGGGAATTTTATGAACTTCAATATTCAGGCTCCATTACCATCTGGTCCTAAACCTGTTGATGCGATTTCACACAAAAAATATTAAAATCGGTAAAGAATTCGGGAAGTTATGGCGTAACAAACATTGCGCCATTGAAGCTGATCCATGGGAGCTTCGTTCGCTTCGCTCCAATAATATTTCCTACATTCACACCAATGATTCAAGCCCAAAGTAAGTACTGTAGGTAAGGCTTGTGTTACGTGTACTAGGCTAACGGATAGACATACATATGTGAGGTTTGGTATCAAAAGCGGCCAACTCCAGTTTTACTAAAACGACAGTAGCCTCTGAAAATCAAATGGCAACGCCACTTATGTATAATTTTAAGTGCGCGTGATTTATATTAGTTTTTAAATATATTTTGTTAATTAAAAACCTTAGTCCCATACAAATATATATATTTGAAAATCCTTTATTTAGGTTCGACCGTTTTTGATACGCAAGCATGGATATAACTGGTTTTGATAATGATTTTCACGATTTTGGTAGAGGTAGTTGTAAAGGCCAGATTTCGTCAACATTTACATGAAATAATGGCAGTACCATTTAAACAATTTTTAAGTTAAGAAACTTTATTATAAAAAATTAAAAAGTCAAACAATGAATCGATATGCTTCTTCCAGCATTTCACTGATATCCTTATGCTTATTTTATGGTTCAATGAGATATCTTAAAAATCTTGTATCTCGGGCAGTAAATGCTGTTGACAGTATAAGTAATGCGAAGAACACATTTAGACAAAAATGCATCACTGATAAAAAATATACAGAGAAAGCGCATAAAAGGCGCCCTTATTTCTAAATAGCAATCTCTTGCAGGCAATAATATTACCTCGCGATCATTAAATAAACCCATGAAACCATTTTTGATACGCCCTTTAAACCTAACAATGTCAAAGAAAATGAAGTCATTTCTCCTTACTTAATACGTGACCGTTATAAAAGGTTGACTACTCCTATCTGTTAAAAGTAAACTGCTATAGGCAATAAAGTTTATATCCCGAGAAACTTTTTTTGGGCGCACTTCCATTAAGATTTTTGTTGTATCCGTTTCCTGGATAAATATAGAGGAGTTTCCAGTATATTTTCTGGATTTTCATCAATTTTATGTTTTTTAATTGATATATTTAAAAAAAAACACCGAATCATACCGCGGCTCACACAACTGATGTATAATTAATATGGCTGACGTCTCTTATTAAATCCTGAATCTGATTGAATTGAGTAGATTTGTCCAGTTTTGCAAGTAACCGATGTAGAATTTGACTAGTTTTGATTTTAAGGTAAGTTTTTGTGACGCCTTATCATAGTTTAGGAGCGTATTTGATAGATTTCAAAATTACGAAACGTTTGTTTTTATTATTATGAAATTATCTGCCTATTTAGTTTTAAAAAGTGAAATTTTGGATTTGCCTCTTTATATACCAAACCTCTCATATATAATACATAGATATATAATATTTACCCATGATTCAGGTACAAAGGCTCGTATTCTTTACAAGACATTTGTCCCTTTTAGGACTCGAACCCAGGACTATCGGTGCGAAAGGCAGGATCGCTACCATTTCCAGGTCGTCACGGTTTTGTTAAAAAAAAGAGCAACAAAATATATATTTTATTAATATCATTCAGTCTCCGGAACCACTAAACGGATTTTCTGGTGGTTTTCACAGATTAATTACGCTGAATTTGGAGTAACGTTCAGTTTAATTTAAATTGGGTGACACTGTGAAAAAGTATTCGTTATTCAAAGATAATTTTGAATTTGCTACACGCCTGTTCTATAAATGGCATAAGTCAAATGTATTGTAAAATCACACTAGAAGGGTGGAATCGAAAGCTTACCTATAGTGTAAAATTAAAAATTAGCTTTTGTGCTACTATGCATTGATTGAAAGCAATATTAAACACAGTCTTACTGTAGAACAGCGCACTGTATTCGACCGTGTATGTTACAGTATTGACAATGCTATAGGAGAAATAATATTTCTAGATGCACCCGGTGGGACGGGAAAAACCTTTGTCACCAAAATAATCTTGGCACAATTACGATCTGTTTTGTTTGCATTGTTTTATTTATAGTATACTAGCTGATCCGACCACGCGTTGTTGTTTTATAAATTAAAATGAAACCTTTCTTATGCCCAAAGTCGGAACAAATCCAGTAAATGAAAAAAATTAGTAAAATAAAAATATGTAGCTTACTTCCGCAAAACTCAAGCAGTGTGCACACTGATTTTTATTTTACTAATGGATATGGACTTCCGCCAAGTAACGCCTGATTCTATCAAATAAATGAAATAAAATCAAAATCGATTGAGTAGTTACGGAGTTCAGCGCGCTCAAACACTGTGAGAGGAAATTTATATATATACTAGCGGCCGCCCGCGACTTCGTCCGCGTGGAATATTGCAACATTATTTTTCTAAAATAAAAGTAGCCTAAGTTACTTCTTATTACATCAGCTACCTGCCAATAAAAGTCCCATCAAAATCGGTCCAGCCGTTTCAGAGATTAGCCGGAACAAACAGACAGACAGACAGACAAAAATTGAAAAAAAAAAGTTTTTTTGGTGTATGTACCGTATATATATTCATATGTATGTAGTAAAAAACGGGTATTTCAATATTAAAAACAGACACTCCAATTTTATTTATATGTATAGATAGATGGATAGTTATAAAAATGCCGCACTTTTATTTAAAGAACCTCTTAAACATATGATTAAGAGGTTCTTAATCATATGTTTAACACCCGCGGAGATTCACTATATAACGCTGTTTAATTCATAGAACGCGTCAACAAGAAATTTTCGAACGTTTAGTTTAGGTAGTTAGGCAGAGCGCAAGTTATAAGATACGATTTTTGTAACTGAGATCTCTATTTCAGTATTGACCACTAGGAATATAAATAAATCTAGGATGCTATGTGATTTGGTTACTTTTTAGGGCTGAAAATCTATTTACATTAACCCTGGCAAAAAAATCTTAATGTCGTGTATGAAAATAGTATTTAATTTGTATGTCATATTCGAATCAATAGCAATGGCATGGTTCCATGTATCTCAGTATGGTCTCAGTAATGAAATTTGGACACTAAATTCAATTTCGAATAATACCTATAGGCTTACAAAAAATTCACAGACCGATAAATAACGGCCATTGTCATTGTATAATTATTATGCCCATTAAATCACAAAGACTGAGTAAAAGTATTTAAAAAAGGTTCGTAAACTGCTTTCGGATGGCAATAATTGATTCAGTCTCATTATTACAGAAATATTCTGACTTTTTCTTTACATTTTTAGGTTCTAGTTCTTTTTGAAACAATCTTATTCCAAGAGAATAATTTTGTTTTTATCGTTATTTAATAACCTCTGCATATCTATTACTGGAGCCTTTACTTGAAACCGTTGATCCAGATTTTAATTATACTGGAATGCAGCCGTTGATACATTAGCGGGTATATTGCGCGGGCGTCTCTACGGCGGCGTCGCTATCCTGTAGCTGAAAAGTGTTTTTAAATCCGTAACGACAGTGCAGTGTAATAGTGACCGGATAATAGCTATTAAAATAAGTACAGCGCAGTGCTTCTTTTTAGTGTTTTCTGTTTACATGCTCACTGATGAACTTAAGCACCTAGTGGATTTTGCTCATTGTTTAGGCAAGTTAAATGCTATTATTGACAGTTGTAATGTTGAAAACGCGTATGTTCTCGGCGATTTCAATGCTCACCCTTGTAGGCGGTTTCTTATTGAGTCAGATAATTTTTGTGCTGACCAAAACTGGATCTGTGCAGATGTTGAAATGTTAGGCTTAGACTCGGGCTCATACAAATATTTGAGGGATAGTTATGGGACTACTAGCTGGCTTGATCATTGCGTAGTTACCCAGGCTACTAGACAAATATTGGAAGTGCAGTGTAACCTGAATGTATTACCTGTGTACTGTAATATAAGCAATAGAATCATTTGGGGTGAAAGGAATTGCTCTCAAATATCATTGCATACGGAATATTGCAATGTAGAGCTAATACAAATTGACTTTCCTGAGGTTTTTACAGAATGTGCCGGTACTTAGTTTAATAATCATAAGCATAATGTTATCGTATTGGATATGTACAATGATATCATCAATACATTTAATCTAATTTAATTTAATTGGTTGCATCCAAATAAATCTGAGATTTCAGTTTTCACTAAAAACCTAAAACTATATTTACTTTGTTTGTAAATTAGCAAAATAATTATTATTAGTGACTCACATAGTTCTTCAATCTGCTAAGTTAAATTGGCTAATGTTAGATCACGCCTCTCGCAGAGCTGATAAGTGTAGACCGTAGTTTTGCAAGTGGTGACCGTGTATAGAAAGGTGAACTCTAATGAGGTGTTTCACTATATTATGGATGGTGACAGACTAGATGGTATATCCCAGAGGTTTTAGTGTCTGACTGTACCTCGCCCTGTGCTTCGTGCGTGTGTATTTGGGTTTTCTACCGACAATGGTCTGTCCTTCGTCTTATTATGGCATCTCGTTGGAGTATTGATATTTACGGTTTTTTAATTCGGTTCGAATAAACGTCCATATTTTTCTCATCTATTAATATTATGTAATTTTTCATTTTCTCCAACCAACATATTTTTTCGTTTGTTTTCCGTAGACTGCCGTGACAGAGTGGTAAACCGTCACATATTTTTTTTAAAAACCAAAATTAAAAAAGAATTAATATTTGCCGCAAAGAAAACTTTAATTAGTCCTAATGACAACACAGATACAATTTCTTTTAAATTTCACACAGAAACCACAATTATGGATTGTTCAAAAACAAAAAAAAAAAACAGAAAAACGTCGTTTCACTGTCGGTAAAAAAGAAGAACGACCCATTTAGACCATTACATATTACCGCCGACAACGTTGAATCCATAAAGAACTTCTGGCTGTGAGAAGTCGAAACTCTGAGAAAAGGTTATGGTTAACAGTATACGCACCGTTATCATCAGTCTGTTAAAGCTCCCACTAGTAAACTTCTGGTCATTCATACAGTGATCAGCTCCTGCGAATGTTGCTTAACTTCCGCAATCTAAAGCCCAACGTGCACACTGCTGTTATATCAAGTTTCTGTTCTCTCACAGTTAATTAATCCTACAGGGTAATTATGACGATAAGGGTAGATTAGTACTTGGGGTAATATTATATATCTAACTTTAATTCTATCTTATATAAATTACGTGTCATATTGTTTGTCCGTGATGGACTCCTAAACTACTTAACCGATTTTAATCAAATTTGTACACCGTGTGCAGTTTGATCCAATTTGAAAGATAGGATAGATATCATTTAAATTTATAACACAGCAACGCGTGGCCGGGTCAGCTAGTATACATATAGAATATTGCAGCTTTTACAGCTGTTATTTCAATCTAGAATTTAATAAAAAAATTAACAGTTTAAAAGTAGACGAGATAAGCCAAGAATATTCTTTACGTACCAATTACCCGGCATTCTGCGAGCTTAATAACCAAACTTGTTTGTGGGGATGTTCCGAGTTCCTCGGTGTTCGACATCATTAGGCTGGCATTCTTGCGGCGAAGTCATTAGGAAACCGGGTGGGCTTTGTCGGCATACATTATGTCGACCGGATAAAAGATATTTAAAATGTTGGGTATGTACTAACTGTAAACAGCATATCAACCCACCCAAACACTGCTTCAGTCAACTTAAAGTGAAACTTCATCACACCTTATATAAAGTTGAAAATCAATGCTGCTTCTGTCTTAATTTTACCAAATAAATATGATCAGTTTTAGAATCGGTTTTACTTTAGACCACGTTTTGTAGATAAGGATTATTGTCAAGAAAATATTATGACCTTGTGTGCTAAATTGAAATGTAATGTGCTCAGCGCTAAATTGAAAATAAACTTTCAGGCCGCCCTGGCAACTAGTTGTGACCCAGGAGAGCACATATTTTAGCCATAAAAGAAAAAATAAATAATATGATCCTTCCTAAAATGTACCTATCAGAAAATTTGCAAGAACTAAACCAACAATCACTGTAAAAGGACTCGATACCAAAAAGCATCGATATTTTATCCATTGCCGACCATCAGCACTTAAGTATTAAGAGTAAATTGTATGAAAGGTATTGAAGGCAGAATAGGTATTGTTAATAGAACTATCCAAACAGTTCCTGGGTTTCTTCTCGCTGCGTCGCCACAGGTAAGGAGAAAAACAGCCCTTTTCCTATTTTGTATACTATGGATTTGCTTACACGGATGATATAAATTTACATTTTGATGTTCGATGGCTTTACATCCATCAGGGCTCCGGATATCCTGGATCCGGAAATGTAGATAGTGCTTATAGGAGGACGCTTCATCGTAACAATAATTAGTTTTCATCGCTGCGCCATGGATAAAACGAGACGGATTATGTGTACAGATAGAATAAATGACTTCTATAATTCGTAGCGTTATGATGAATGCGATCTCCCATCGTGATTGTAATGTTGTGGTGATTCTGGAATACACAACATTTTCTACATCATACTTAGACTATCAGGTAATAAATCCTAGAGGATTTAGTTCTGCATAGATGCAGATAGAGGTAAATTCCAATAATTATATGTAACCAAAGTTTCGGTTTTAAGTGCATTCTTTGCGACAAACGATTTTTTTATATTATAAGACTAGATCGACTTTTGTCAGTCGTATAATTTATAAACTGAAAGTCAAAGAACTCATATTTCTCTATCGTGTGATATATAGAGGTCTTTTAAATAAGAAACCTAATTCAGCTTAAAAAGAGTATTCATAACTCACAGAATTAGTACCTTATGAGCTGGAATGGAATATTTATGTCGAAACGAAGCTCCACGTGCTGAGGTTTGTACAATATTCTTCAAAGAGAGATAGGTAAAGTAAAATTCATTGTTTCCCGCAGGGGCACGCGTGTCTGCTAGTGGCCCACACTTCTAACGGTGATAACGTGTTTTCAACTATAGTGAAGGCCTGATTTAATTAGGCTGGTGATGATGGAAGTAAAGGTCATCGGATACGTCGAGCATCGACCGCGTAATTCGGTGTAGTTATATTACACTTAACAGCGTTAACCGATTCGTTGCTACAAACAATTACCAAAAAGAAGGCTACGAGCTAGATTTAAGTGAAAAATGAAGATAGTTTTATTCTGGGTAGATTTCTCTAATACTTAATTTGAAGGAGTTATCATCGATTTAAAAATGACACGGCTCCAGTGGCTAGCGCCACACGCAAAAGAAAGTGATGGCACGCCAGACGTGCAACGAATCGCTTAACGCCGCATCTAAAGCAAAATATTTTGGATAGAATTGTTTTGCCTTATCGCAACATAGAGTAATTTAAAGTTTCCATAGTAACAGGAAAATGATTTTTGTTGGAGCGAAGCTCCCATGGATCAGCTTTAATGGCGCAATGTCTGTTACGCAATAACTTCCCGAGTTCTTAACTGATTTTTATATTTTTTGTGTGGAATCCAGATTGTGACGGAGCCCGAATTTTAAAATTCGCAAAAATTTCCATCGAAAAAAAATTATTCTTTTTCTTTTATAGGTATTACGCTCCGTTCCAATATATGGTGCTAGCGTAGCTTTATGCTTAGCGACTGCATCGCCTAGTATAATTAAATTTCCACAAGCTTTTCTGCTAACTTTTTAGACCAATTTATCTTAAGTGTGTAAAATTTTATAACAATCAGTTTCCTCTGTAAAAAGTATTTGGACTTTTGTATCAAATGTTATACTGAATGCCGTATAGAATTATTCGTTCGGAAGTCGTGTAATAATGACTAAACATAAAACAAATTATAGAAGATCGTGTGATACAGTTAATAGAATTTGTTAATTTTAAAACGAATGTATTACTGGTAGTTGGATTATAACATGCTTTCTTGAAACATATGTTAGGTGATGACGTGTGAGGTGGGTCGTTATCTTTAAATATAGTTGAGCAAAACGATGGCTCCTTCATGCCTTATGCTTGTGAACGGGTTCTGAATTGGGAGGTAGGTCTCATTCGAACTACAAGCACAGTCTAAGTTACCCTTCTAGTATTATCGATAATAACCTATAATTAAGAAGTTTACATCTTTACTAGCTTTTTTTATCTTGTGTGTGTCTTAGCAACGTTATACTCATTTAAACTGTACTTACTTATATGAAACATATACTTTTTGATATTCTAATCAACGATTTAATGGAACACACTGTAGTTATTGTGATAATTAATTACCATTGTTTTCTATTGAGTATGGTAAGGATGTGAAATATTGTAAATGTTACTACTTTTTCTTTTTAAAGAGTTTCTTACGCCTGTTCTTCTTTTGATCTAAAGGAGGTCTTGAATAAGTTGGTTAAAATATTGAACTACTATTCAAAAGAAATTATTTTAAAGGGCATTTGAATGAAATAATTGTCATTTAATTTAAATTGATATCATTTTTGCAATGCCGACACTAGCACACTGCATTAATCTAATCTAGTTATCTTACTTCAAATTTAATTATTAAAGTTTATTACATTTTCTTGTCTGATTGTACTTTAATAAATAATAAAAGAAGATATTCTATAGAGTTTTATTGGTGGTTCGTATTTTGTGCCTATTACTTAACCTGTAATTTATATAATATTTGCTTTCATGTGTCCACCGAGGCAAGTTCTTCAATATTTTGTGACACCTGTTTTTCCAAGCCATTAACTTGCGCCGTTCAAGGTATTATACTTGGGTTAGATCGTAAATATTTTTTATCATTATTGGAAGGCGGAGTCTTCAGGTGACAACAGAAAACGTTACCTTTTCTAATAACTGGCGCAGTTTACGTGTCATAAACATTATTTTATGTTCAAAAACCAGATGGTAGTGGGCAGTATGGAAAAGCGAATTTCGAAAAAGTTTTTCGGTCTTGTCAGTTGAGTGACTGTCACGGTGACAGTAGCCAAAAAAAACCTGACACGAACACAATATTTTTATGAAATTCAGTATAACACCAGGTCCTGTGAACCTGACACCGATTTTGAATTGACCCCTTGAGCATTTTCCTGACAAATGGATGCCAATGCAAACCATTCAATTTGTTAATTTACTGATATTTATCAAAACAAGCCGTGCATATAAAATTGGAAATACAAATAACAAAAATATAGATAGGTACACACATTTATTTATTATATCTACGTTGGATATTCAATTATCAGGGTTGTCCTTAGTTGATTAACTGTTATTAATTCTATGATATGTTAAACTAAATCAATCGTATCATAAAGACAAGCATGGATAATCAATTAATCACGGTATTTTGTTAAAGTTGTAGCCAGTATAATTTTACTAATCAACTAAGTAATAAAAAAATAAATAAAGAGTTTGCTTTTAAAATGGTATGGAACCACGATGACTTAGCTCCAAGGAATATGGAGAGTCACAATCATCACAATTAAATATATGCCCATGACAGTGACAGGAATTGAAGAACTTTGGAGGATTAGGCAGGGTTTGCGATAAGAATAAGATTCGTGTTCCCTAATAATCATTATTTTCTACACAAAAATTAAAATTCTTCTTAAGAAACTTAAAGTTGCACAAATTAAGTTCAATTTTGATACTGGGAGGTTTGTATGGTACTTGGTACTTGGGTGTTTTTGTATCGTCGCATACAGATACTGGAGAGGAAGAGGTTGGAAGGACCTTGCATGATCTCCATGCAGATGACTGGCAGGAGATCGCGCAGGACAGAGCCAGGTGGAAGCTGCGCCAACTTAGTTATTTAGATTTGTATGGCGTAATTATTGTATTTAATTTTGGTAAAAAAAAATGTCCAAAAAAAATTACCAAAAAATATACCTAGTGTTATTGCTAGCAAAACTAAGAAAGTTGATATCTCAAATTATTTTCTAGAAATCAACGTAATAAAATGGTAAGCATTCTACTGTTAAGAGCCAAAATACTGTTTTATGGGTCCTTAACAGGTTTCGAGTAGTCAATGAAGACGATCTGATAACGAAATATGGTTACATTTCGGTGACTTTATGGAAAAATGGTTTATGATAAGAATGGTATAATACCTACAAGTAGGGTAAAGTTGCCTCATTGGACCACTTAATAATAAACAGGCATTATATTGAAAAGTATTATTTGTAAATAAAATGAAGTTATTACAATGAACAATCCTTTTAAATAGCTATCCACAGCTACTATTGCAGATTTTTCAAAGAAGATATTTAGTCACAAAATGCGAATGTTTTCTTTTTTGTTTCGGTTGCCTTATTTGGGCCACCGTTACTTTGAATGATCTACTTAGTTGCTATAATATGCATGAGTACGCCACGTCTACATCTCTATAGTTGTAATAATAAATTAAAAACTAATAAAGAAATAATTAAGTTAAAACTACTATGTCTAAACTTAAAAACTAAAAACCTTAAAAAATATAATATAATATCTAAAATATATTACTAAAAGGAGTCCCTTTAGGCAAGGTTCCAAAGATACTGGCAGCATTCCCCCTTTGAATAGCTAAACTAATTCTTTGTCCGAGGTAGCTGCTATAATTAAATTAATTTATATATGTCTTATCGAACCTTCTTTTTAGGGAACTTTAGGCACGCCTAAAATTCTACTTCCTTTATTTAAGTCAACCTCTCTTCTACATAAAGCTGGCCTTGTTCCAGACATCGTAAAGAAAAAAAATATATAAAAATTAAAATTTTAAGCATTGCTATGATTCGGCGGACCAATCAAAAAGGCATGCGTCAGTTCATCGATGGCAACTCTGTATTATAGCACAAAAAATTAATAACTAAAAAAATAAGATGTTTCTCAACGAAGTAGCTACATAATTAGGTACACCGCGCGGGTAATCTAGTTCGCAATTGGAATAGTTTTTAAAATTATTATTTTCGAAGTTACTAAAGTGGTTCAATAAAAGTGCTGGTCCAATGATAGCAACCTTACCCTACGTATAAAATATTGGCAAAGCTTCTGTCCATTGTGCAGTCAGGGACTTCATTAATTTTGTAAAATGTCAATTTTAAGAATAAATGATTATTGAATATATATATATATATATTTTTATATAAAATTTACTATTTCAGAGAAAATTTAACCCAAATGCCGTAGTTGGCATTTACAACTTGCACGGAATTTATCTGTTGCAAATTGTGAGTCTTTATTACTTTTTTAAGTAACTGGTACGCCGTGATGAGCCGTTTTATTAGCACATAGGCTCCAGTGCTACAGTACTGAGCCTTAAAGTTTCATTTGACTCGCCATCTCTATGTTTAAGTCTTTGCACGTATTAGTTCTTAAAATATTCGTATACTTAAATTTATTTTATTTTTTAAGATAGCATCATAGCTATCTTCAAAATTAAACCTTAAGGAGGTAATCCTTCTAATAAAACCTTAGTAATCCTTTGAACAAGCTTCTGAAAGCAAGTCGAAACTTCATGATCAAATAAACAAAATTAAATGAAAATAAAGAGTTGTCGGCATGTGCTAAATTTTCCCAGTAGAGTTGTTGATTATGAAGTTATACTAAAGATGTCTGATAATAAAGAGTAGTCTATTAATGTGAATATTCATATGATTATTGTTATTCGTCAATATGATTAGCCTATTTATAAACCTAACGCAAGGTCACTGGCATTACATATACTCAAAATCACCATTGCAAGAACACTCAATATTAATAAATTTAAGTAATATCGGTATTACAGGTAAATCAAGTATTAATGAAATTATAAAAAGTATTTGAACTATGGTATTATCCGTACTTATGGAATTAAGTTTATTAACACTTAATTTAAAGACCGATACAGTTCTATAAACCGAAAAAGACTATGTTTTCTTTTCAGGCAAAACCTCAATAATCTCTTTATAAATTTATTATTACGATATGTCCTAAATAAGTTTCTACACTATCTCTTTCACTATTATCTAACGAATCCTAGTGGTAGCTTCTTATATCAGCTTAGGTGTTATAGATGTCCTTGAGGTTATTTTTATAAATATTTAAACATATTGAACTAAACTTTTTCAAATGCGGAAAAAGATTTATAAAATATAATAAAACATAGCTTTATAACTAATTTAATATCGTTAAATTGAACGCCCTTAGTGTATGTATGTCGCAGTGAAATGGTTAAAGCAGTGATATAGTCATATCCCAATATATATAGCGATTAATATCGATCTCAGATACTGTCATGCTACTTTGACATAGTAATACTAGACTTATCTAGTAAAATGATAATTAAACTATAATTATGGTTAATATATATTTTCTTTCATTTGCACAACTGGTTATTCGATGAAAATAAACGGTCCATTTTTTTTTTATTGCAGAAAGTTGGCAAACAAGCAAACTGCCCGCCTGATGGTAAGTGGTAACAGTCACCTATAATACATGTGGCTCTTGTGAGATTCGCAGCAAAACTGCAACCCTCACAAGAACCACAGTGTACGTTGCCAACTTGTGACATAAGATGTAAAGTCACTGTACCCAGTAATGTCACTGCCATATCTTACCCTTCAAACCGGAACACAGCAATGCAAGCACTGCTGCTTTGCGGCAGAAATAGGTAAGACGGAGGTACCTAAGCAGACGACCCTGGCACAGTGTCTCCCTCCAGTAAAGAAAGTTTAAAAAACTTTCATACAACAAGAGACCAAATAACAACCTTCAACAACCAAAACAATCAATATTATAAGAAATTAAGTAGTGATTAAAAACAATTGACATTAATGACAATAAATCATAAATTATTGGAAAAGGATAAAACCGTCAGACCGTTCAGACCGTCAGTCAAATATACCTATCGTTTCTTGCGCTCCTTGATTTCTTCAGTCAGATGCAGTTATAATTAGGCAGAATCAACATATTATTAATAAATAGATAATTCATAAAAATCTTCTACATATTAAAAAACTATCTTAACAATTAGTGTAATACTTCTATTTTGCTTTCATCTTTAGCTTTTATTACGACTTAATGTTCAAATAAGGAAATACATTTCTGTTTTTTTATAAGGTATATATTAATTCATTTTGCACGATTTTTATAAAGGACTTTGTTTTTCAAAGCAAGTATAACCATATTATTCTTTCACTAGAGCAGTCTAGTAAGATAGTAATATTACTAGGTTATGCTTCTATGATAGTTATATTTCTAGTAGGACTACATATTATGAACCGTTTCCATACGGAACATAGCTATATTCCTTGAAATATCACGGTTTCATCGGTCTTACTGCGTTATTACACTTGTCAATAGACATATGTATATGTACATACGCGGCATTATGCCCCATTTCCAGGCTGAATAATGGCTGATTAATTTGCCACATTTCAAATATACTTGGGAGAACGTTTGCTGTTTCACTATTAACAATATTGTTTCAGTCATTTTAGTATTACAAATTGACTATATTCGCAGCATCTAATAATGCCTGGTTGTTAATTTTGAGGGCTAGGAGAGAGATAAAGGGGTAATGACCCTTAATCAGTGTTTATCTTTGTATTTGTCAATTAGTATGGATATACTCTAAAGAGTTTTGTTCGTATTAACATTAATTTTTTTTTCGTACTATTGATTGTGTGAGTTTTATTTGTAGTTATTTTATATAGATATAGAAAATAAAGAGAAAAATAGGAAAATAGAAAAATTGAAATTGTGAAACTTTTGGTACTGTTCAGCACATGCTTTGTCAAATATAGAGCTAGGGAGTTGTTCATACAGAAACATAATTTTTTGTATGAATAAAAAAAATGTATGACCTCATTTTTTCCGTTTATTTATATTTGTTTAGTGTAAGCTATTCTTAAAGGGTATGATGAGGCAATACCTCATAATAAGGTAACCTGTAAATAAAATAAAGAGGAATAAAAGAAATGAAGAGAAATCTGTGCATCAACACACTATTAAAACATCATTACTGAAAAACCAAAAATTAGCGATATAAACGTAGTCGTATAATTTTTAATGTCAATTAATAATAAATCTTGATTTTTAAACTTAATAAAAATATTACAGTAAATTACTAATAAATTAATTTATTGTTATAGCAGTAATAGCAACTGATACGAGGTAGGTTTCTAATTAATAATTCATCATAAGGGGCCAGAGATTCCGATTATAGAACTATTAACAATAGCAGCATTTCAATAATATTAGTTCAGTACATATGAAATTTTACCCACAAACTATGTGCATAACCCTTGTAAGACAATAGTGACCTCAGTTTGTTTAATTAATCTCGAATTCAAACCACATTTTAAAGTTAGTAGTACTACTGACAAAAACCAGAAAATTGAAATATTTTGTAAGTAATAAAATTATTATTAAATTAAAATTCTTGCTACGGTTTCTATACCGGCAACATTAGAACCATGTGGTCTTTATAGAGATGATGGCAAGATACCTGACGGTGCTACGCTTGTGCCGTGGAGACTGGGCCGCACTCTGGTGTGGGATGTAACTTGCGTAGACACGCTGGCTCCATCTTTTATACATGAGACTTGTACTAAAGCTGGGGCCGCAGCCGATCGTGCTCAGTTTCTCAAGCGTCGTAAATACTCTGCTATAACTGAAGATTATGAGTTTGCGGCGTTAGCTATCGATACGTTAGGGTTGTGGTCGGCAGACCGGCGGTTTATGAAGGTATGTCGAATCGACTAATTCTCTCTTCGGGTGATCAGAGGGCTGGCAGCTATTTCGCGCAGAGAATCAGTTTAGCAATTCAGCGAGGTAATGCTGCCAGTGTTCTGGGTACCATGCCCCAAATTGGAATTTTGGATGACATATTCTTTTTGTGAATGTGTATATAAATATTTTAGGGTTAATTTTTCACGATAAGTTTTTAGTTTGATATTGTTGTATACATTTTAGTACTTCAAATTGTTTTATTTGTTAGGCGGGACTTAACAGCTACAAATAACCGCTCTATCAATCTTTATATATAAAAATTTACATGTCACGGTGTTTTTAACGCTGAAACTACTTAACCGATTTTGATGATTTATTTTCATTTTGCTGGATTTATTCCAATTTAGGTGATAGGATAAGTTTTATGTTATTAATAAAAAAACATGCAAATTATAATAACTGAGCCACAGCCACGTGTGGCCAAGCCAGCTAGTATAGTAATAGTATTTGATTTTTTCGAACTCTATAGATATTTTTGAATACTCTGAAAGTTTAGACGATTTTGATGCTGACTGTACAAGAATAATGCTTGCAATTGTAAGGGGTCCAACGGAGTGGATGACGAGTTCGTTTCGTAACTACAAAGATTGATTATTTTGATAACTTTTATCCTCAGCTGTTGTTCATAGCTGCATTAGCAATGGTAACCACCCATGAATGAGTGTGTTGCCTATAGTGTGTTTGGTGTAGTGTCATTTGAAAGTGCATACTACGTATCCTTCAGTAGCGTTAACACGCACAATATTTCTACTTTCAAATGTAAATACATTATAATGAGCAGTGGCGGATTTACCAGCAGGCTGAGTAGGCTTGAGCCTAGGGCGGCAGATTTTTGGGGCGGCAAATTTGGTTACGATTTTTTTTTTGCTACCAGAAATCAAAAAGATTTCTGAATGACGGTTTTCTGTATTCTGTTTTCTGATGTTTTACAGATAGAAGTCTGCAACAAATTTTGCCGACGACTTTCCCTTCTCACTTATCATTTGTCATTGTCCGTTCCGTGAATCCGTTTAGCAATCTTCCATATTCTAGAGTAAAACAGCTAGTTCGCCGCCCCCAACGAGTAATCGGTTGGGGGCGGCGAATCGGTAATCGGTCTTTGCGCCCAATGCGCCCTCTCCCCGCACTTTGAATGAGTGTAAAGAGCGAAATTATAGAAAATGTATTTTTCTTTCCTACCGTCAACCCATACAGCCAGTCCTAATATTTTTTGGAGGCTGCGAACTGCATGGTTTGTATATAATTTAGTGATTTTAATTAGAATTTAGTGCCTAATTTTACCGATTTTAATCTTATGTATCGAGTATTATGTGTTGAACACGCACTAGCTTTAGAAAAATATACCTAAAAATTATTTTACGTGCAATTCCAACGAAGTTGTTGAATTGTAAAAATAATCTAGGATATGACAATTTGACAATTGTGGAGGCAAGGGCGGCAAAAGCTTAACAGCCTATACCTTGAAAATTTGTAAATCCGCCACTGATAATGAGAAAAAAAACTCTTGTGAAATTTTACACACATAAGTTAGATACAAAAGGCTTGAAAGTTAATATAAAAAAACTTGATAACATTATTATATTTTCAAATAGAGATTTTAACGTTTCCATAATAGAAGAAAATATTTTTTATTTATTTTTATATTAATAATTTCTAAAATGCTTTTACTAACGTTTTAAACATGTGTACCTTCCCTTAGTGCATAAAATTACATAAAAATCTATATTTAAAAAATGTACGCAATGTGCGAAAGTTCTTAAGCATTTGACTTATAAATGATATTTAATTGCTATCACTATTATTCAAAGTATGGTCTTTCTTTGTTTTAGAGCGAGTCCACACGATGCGTTAACGGTGCGGTGCGGTGCCTGAGCAGTGCCGCTGCGTCATCCTGCATACAAATCACTATACCATGTCAAACGACGCGTTAGGTCGCACCGTAAGCGCGCCGGACTTGCGACCTGAGAGACGCAGCGGAGAGTGGTAATGCGCCTGCAGCGCAACGCTGTTCACCGCGGTGCGGTGCACCACCCGTGTGGCACTCTATACCTCGAATTCATTATGATGCGGTGCCGCACCGCACCGGTAAAGCAATGTGTGGCCTCGCTCTTATACACCAATGTCTGCGTTGGTATGTAGCGAAGTCGTGCAAATATCGCAGTGGTTATAATTGCGGAAGTTAAGACACTTTTGTAATGGCTGATCATCAGCTGGGTGTAAAAGTTATGAGCACAAGACAGTCATTCTAAAATCATATTATAAAACAAGTATTTTTTCATAGTAAGCTATCAGATACAGCTAAAAATTAATTAGATTTTTCAGTCGATGGATTGGTATTATTATATCGTCAGAATTCTAATGCGACCGTTCCATCAGTGATCTTATTTAACAGTAACATGATTTCAGGCTCAAGGGCATTATTAACTGCTCAGCATTGTCGAAATGGGCCCCTGATCTCGTTACAAGATGCAAAATTGAGGAAAGCGATTCTTTATTGTCCTTTTCTTTTATCTGTGTCATTTAGTAAGTATCAAATTGTTAGGGATTTTTTGTTAAGGCTGATGTATGCATTGTTCTTTATTTATTTTATAAGGCCTATACTTCACTCGCGCTTCGCCCACGTTTATGTAGTGTAATACATTCCGTGTGTTTGGCAGAAAAAAGCGCTTGAGAGCGCTTGTAAGAAAAATGACGATCTCTAACCGATAATAAGCAAAATGGCAGATTGTGTCAGCGCAACTGAAGTTAGCAAACGTGTCCTGGCCGAAAACCGTATAGTTTGTTTTTCAGCGCTGGTAAGCGCTCGCAAGCGCCTTTTTCTGCCAAACACAAGGAATGTGAATGCGAACTTTCATGATGATCGTTTGAATAGTTGAGGCGTGGATGAGTAACAATTTAATTCACTTCGTATTTAAAATATTAGTTAGGATTACTATTCAAACGTTCAGAAATTATTAGAAAGCCTAAGACTCTTGGGTCCTACAGCGATCAAATTAGGAGTTATTTTTCATCTGCTTCTTTTTTATATAAGGGGTTTGGCTTGGTTACAAAGACCTTTGAGCCATTTCATCTGCTTCTTATTAGTTACAAGTTCAGATTATGTCTTTACATTAAAATGTAATGTATAATGTTATCTATTGCCATTTATTTATACTCTATGCTTTCATAAAATGAACTCCTTGATTCTTTTTCAACAAGGTTGCCTGGAAGAGATTGCTATTAAGCATTAACCCTGTCTAACATCACATTTTTATTTCTGATTGGTTCTTCCTTGATTTTGTCATGTACGTAATAAAGAATAAGTATTACAATCAAATATAATTTTTGATGCTTGGGAGGGTAAAAAAAACAATTCCATCAGTATTTTATAACCTTTCAAAGACATTGTGATAGCCATAAATCATTATTATAAGTTATGGTATCATATAAACATCAAATTATTTTTTCTTAAAAAAAACTTACACCGTAATGTAGTAATTGAGGAGACTAAATGTTATAGTTTTATTACTCTTAGCCAACTATTAAAGGAAATTAAAATATTACCAGTTGCTTCTCAATCTTTCTATAAAAAATATATATAAGGTGAAATTTGAAGGACTGTTAAGGTTAATTTATATTGTGTATCTTCGTATGTAATAACAAAGAAAAATATAAAAAAAGATTATCGTCATAGAATAAATAGGAGTAGTAAATAGCCGTTGTGGAGTTTTAATTCTCGGTTTAAGGTCCCCTGACTTAGAGCTTATAAAGCCGTGGCGTAGCGACGTGATAAACATATATTAAATTATTGAATAACAACCATTTTCCCACGTTCCCACGTTTTTCTCAGGTCACTTTCTTGTTTGTCTGTCTGTCTGTCTGTCTGTCTGTCTGTGCAGTTGGATTCTTGCAACTCAATTTTGAGGCACTTCCCGGCCACCTAGCGAGCTGAAATTTTTGGAGCAAGTCAGAACCCGATGACAATGCATCCTAAAACAATTTTTAACTTTCTAGGTACACTTTCAGGTCAACTTTCAGCAACTTTCACTTTTGTATGGGGCTTATCCGATTGTTGCGTAACACATGGTTACTTCGTTGAGTTAATAATTAAAAAGAATAAAATAATAATACTAGATTTAAAAATCTAAAAATCCCACGTTTTTCAGTGACCAAAAAATAATAAAATAACCCGGCGGGGCCAAGCGAGAGGCCACTCAAAACGTGGGTGCGCATGTTACTTATGGAGATGTAATGAGATGTATGATATGCATAGATGTTGAGAGTATTTGAAAGATGCGCCCCCACGTTTTGAGTGGCCCCTCGCTTGGCCCCACCGGGTTATTTTATTCTTTTTTGGTCACTGAAAAACGTGGGATTTTTAGATTTTTAAATCTAGTATTATTATCTTCTATCTTTTTATATTATAAATAAAAATGAATGTAACTTATATGTTAGGTCCCTATGCGTTACTTATTCATACGATTATGTTCAAAACTTGCAAATTTGTTCCCCGTGAAGGATCCCGTCCAAAAACTTTGTTGTATCTAGCCACCAGATGGCGTTGCAAGGTATAAAGTTTGTGTTATGGATAATTAGGGTAACGGATAGCGATGTGCCGAGTACGGCTTGACTCGAGTCAGACTCGATTCCTGCTTTGGACTCGCCTACTCGAATACCAATTTATTTTGATTCGAGTACGCCGGACTCGATTCCGGTACTCGAGTCAGGAAGAATCGATCTTGTACTCGTTGTCTCGAAACTATTATGCGAGTCCAACTGACTCGAGTCTAGTATTCGAGTTAGCTCGACTCGCTCGTAGTCGATTTCTGTTTACTTAAGCAATGAAGTGACACCTAAAATATAAGTACATTAATAAAACAAATAGAACGTGATCTCAGTACCAGAAATTTTCTGGTTCCTAGATATCTCCTTAGTTTTCTATGTTTATTTGTTATGTTTAATGTTTAAAAATATTTTTCATTAGAATGTTAGTAGTGTTATTATGCTAAACCTCTAGGTTTAGCATTACAGTATCTATACTGTTTGAAGTTTACTTCTTTCTAATTTTTCCTTTTGTACTTAAATCGGTAACAGACTCGAGTTCTGGACTCGAATTCCCAGACTAAGGTTCTAGACTCGAGTCCAGGACTCGAAGAGAAGATTCGAATACCAAACATAGAACTCGAGTACTGGACTCGAATCGCGGAATCGAGTCATGATTCGAATACCGTACAAACTGACTCGAGTCGACTCGATTCTAAAAAACAACGACTCGGCACATCACTAGTAACGGAGATATATATCTACTCCTACTTGAAATTTAATTTAAACCTCTGTAATCTGGTCGGGCTAAAAGTGACGGTACAGCCGGATTGCGGTAACATAAAATACCTATCTGATTTTTTACTTAATAACGTCTTAAAAATCGATGAACACTCACTGCAACCACGAAAAAGAATGACTCATTATCACGTTCCGTCATTGTCGCGTTCCGTCTGACAAGGGGACGGCACGACCTTGGGGAAACGGATTTCGATGAAATTCCGTGGAGTGGTAGTATACCATGTGGGTACTACCACTGTAAAATATTTCCGTCCAATGCCCAGTAGGAGCTGAGAAAAATGCATGCAAAGTTGAGCCCGCACTTTATGTAAAAGTTACAGTAAGTCCCGTTAGAGCGTACCGTGGCGTAAGCGGTAATGCTCTAGACTCGTACTCCCGCCTGTACAGGTTCTAGTCTAACTAGTTGATTTTTTTTTCTTCTTTTTTGTTTTATTATTTCAACTATATCAATTATTTATTATATAATATATTAATAAAGAATTATAAGGCAGTACACCTATGTGCCCTAAACTATCGAGTGTAGCGCAGAATGTATACCTGCTCTGGACAATAGAATAGGGTCGGAAAATTTTACCTTTCGAAAGTTAGGCAGAGAAGTAAAAAAAAAGACGGATTATAAGGGTACCATAAATCTTCTTTATGAACCATTACAATGTATACTACCTATGTAAGCTCTGTTTAGCAGTTCGTTTCTGAATTTCACCACGAGCAGACGTATTTGTGAAGTGAAAATTATTTTTAAAAATTATTCTACAATTAACAAAATGGCATCAAAAGAAGAAGCAAGTTGTGCATACAGTGTCGAAACTCCCGATAGCTCCTTACACAATGATTTATCGAAACAACGGCTAAAAGATGGAGTGGTGTATTATGAAAATTTACTTCTCGAAAATGATTTAATTACGGAAAAATCTTCTGATACACTATCTGAAGAAGCTATGTTGTTAGGTAGAGAATTATACGATATTACATTGGATGTATTGAATAAAAAGAAGTTTATAAGTGATGAAGAGTTAATTCATGCTCAAGAGGAGTGCATAGAAGGAAATTTTGAAGCAGTAGAAGATGACTCAATTGATGATTATGTACCAGACGAGAAAAAAATGACAATGGCCGATTATATTCCTCTGGAATATAAAATTAAAGTTTTGAACATAGCAAGAGCCCATCCTACATGGAAACTGGGAACACTACAGAAACATGGATGCGGTCATTTGAAAAGAATGGATCATTTGAAGTTATGGGAAAAGGACGTGGAACAGGGTGGAACAAAATTTGATAAATTTCATGTCATCGATTCTTGGACATATGACCGTTTTGTCGAGATGAGAAAAAATTATAAACAAGTCACAACACGAAATCTACAGCAATGGGCCTTAGCTGCTGCCAGTCAATTTCCTGATCTCCAGTTCAAAGCATCAGACCGATGGGTAACAAAATTTAAACAAAGACACAATATCCGTCAACGGAAAATTACCAGATTTGTGTCAGAAAGAGAAACATACAGCATGGAAACAATTTTGTCCTCTGCAGAAATATTTCGTCTTCAAACAAAACAATTAATATCTAACTTCAATAGTGATTTTATTATCAATACAGATCAAACAGGTACATACATTTTTTCTTTGTAACCCAATTAGTATTTATTTCATTATTGAATTAACTTCAAATCAATCATAACATTTTTTTTCAGGATGTCAATACCAATCACATTTCAACAGAACGCTAACAGAAAAAGGAAGTAAAACAGTTTTTGCTAATGTAAAAGACATGAATAAGTTATCACATACATACACTGCACAATATAGCATCACATTATCGGGAAAATTACTACCGCAAGTTTATATTTGTTTACAAGAGCCCACAGGTGATTTCGGGCCTAGAATAAAACAAGATATAGAACAATATGTAAAAAAATATAGGAATATTATCGTAACATCATCGAAATCAGGAAAACTGACCTCTACTCTTTATCAAAATTTTCTGAAAAAATGTTTGATGCCTTATGTTCAGAAGAATAAGTTTCTTTTAATAGTTGACTCATGGACAGGACAAACAAAACCAGAATTATATGATGAAATATTCCTGGATGGAGACAAAATGCCCACATGTACAACTAAAATTATACCTCCCAAGTGTACTCCATTAGTTCAACCATGTGATGTCTATTTTTATAGACAAGTGAAAAACTTCATAAAAAGATTACAAAGTACCGCTGAACTACTGGACAAGAATTATGAAATTCATTCCCGGGAAGACTGTCTGAAAATTCATTCAATTATCCATCACCAATTATCAGCACCAATATTTCGTGAAATGGTACACTATGCCTGGTATGCCAGTGGACTCAGTGATACAAAAAATTTTTTCACAAATGTAAATGAAGCTTGTTTTTCTTTAGACCGTTTGCAAACACATTGTAATTGTAACAAAACAGCATTTATTTGTTGTTCTTGGTGCAGAAAAAAATTTTGTTTCGAATGTTTTTTATCATAATTATCATTCAGGGTGTTGTACACCTGATTGTTAAAATAATTGTTAATTATAGATAATGGTATTCATAATTGTAGTAATAAATTTAAAAAATTTACCAGAACACGTATTTCATTTTGTACTGCCTTATAATTCTTTATTAATATATTATATAATAAATAATTGATATAGTTGAAATAATAAAACAAATAAGAAGAAAAAAAAATCAACTAGTTAGACTCGAACCTGTACAGGCGGGAGTACGAGTCTAGAGCATTACCGCTTACGCCACGGTACGCTCTAACGGGACTTACTGTAACTTTTACATAAAGTGCGGGCTCAACTTTGCATGCATTTTTCTCAGCTCCTACTGGGCATTGGACGGAAATATTTTACAGTGGTAGTACCCACATGGTATACTACCACTCCACGGAATTTCATCGAAATCCGTTTCCCCAAGGTCGTGCCGTCCCCTTGTGAGCCGAGCGTGCAAGAGAGAGCACAGAACAAGTGATAGTGAGGCTCGATCGGCCTAAGTGTTCGGCTTGTGACGCGTCTATCTCTCTTCCACTCCATTGTCCGATGCGTCAGAGTAGAAGAGAGACAGCGGCAGGAGACAACCTACACGTGAACTGTTTTGTCATCTGTTTATAAAGTGAAGTGAAAAATTAATGTGGTTTCCATTGTGGCAAAAATGTAATTAATTCTTGCATTTTAAGAATTTGATTAGCGATATAATCTCATATATTTGTTCTTTGATTATTACAAAAAGAAACATCGGTCGGCAAGTGCAGTAGTACTAAGTTATGTATTAATTTTGGCAAAAAAATATTATGACTCATATAAACGATCGTATAAAAAGTCATTAAAAGCTTTTATTTAGAATTTCAATAAACTCCTTCTTTCTTTTATACAAAATAATCATAATTCAGTGATAATAATTCACTTCAATTCATAAAAGTATGCAATTTTTCATCAATGTTTTCTTCTGACGTTATCACGAAAAATTATCGTCCGTAAACCGACTTTACACACAACCATTTTTTCTTAATAAAACGGACTAAATATGTTTTGATTTATATTTTTCGTTATGCATAAAGAAATTGACGGTATTCAGAATAAAAAAGCTTAGAAAGCAATATTATTTACGCAAAATGCATTATTGGTTCCTTTTACGAATATGCGTTTTAAAAAAGGTAATATATACATAAATTTATTTAAAATAAATTATTCTGTAACAGATTTACAATATCGGAGCGGAATATGTATTTAATGCTGTAATGCGTAACAGCAACTGCTTTGCGAACGTTTCTAAAAGTGACAGAAAACAGAAGTAAGTAGGTACTTTGATATTTTTTATTATTGGCATTTCACTTGCACGTATCTGAACACAGCGATATGTCAAAAGAAGTTTAAAATTTTAATTGGTTGATATACGTCAATATTATATAATAAATATTAAAAATCTTTTTATCACAAAGTCCGAAGTCAGCACTGTACAGCTTGTGTTATGGATACTAGGTAGATTAAATGTAACCTAATCTAACCATTACCCTAGTATCCACAACAAAAGCCTTACAGTGCTAACTTTGCACTAGGCTTATTGTTAATGTACTAAAATAAAGGTTTTATATATGTATATTTTTTATATATTTTATGTATTTCTCAATGCGAACTTATCAGATATATTATTATAACAGAAAAATACTTGAAAAAATCGACTCGGGTCATTGAATTCTCAGGCGGGAATCAAACCCGCAACCTTTGGAAATCCGGTTTTCCTCCTTATAACTTTGAAGATCAAAAATCGTTAAATTATTATAATAGAAATCAAAAATCAAAAATCGTGTTGAAATTATAAAGCTATCTTTGCCACACGTGAAAGAATGAAAAGGTACGCGATACTATTCGATAACAATTTCTAAGCGTTTACATTATAAAATACAGACAGGGGTTTCTAGTCTCGATTGTGTCCATTGTTCGAACAGCAATCAAAATCAAATTTCGGTCCAATAGATTCAATTATTTCCACAATAGTTGGGACTGTGTGATTTCATCAGAGACCACTCCAAATGCTGACGTATTGACTGGTGCTCTGAAAGAACGCAATTTTTATTATAATGATTGTGAACAAATAATAATAAAGTTACTTAAAAATAAAATTAATATACTCGTAAGTACACTAAAATTAAACTTTCTAAAAAATATTACTACTTAATAAGATATATTTTTATAATTGTCTGTTACGAGCGGCTACTTTAGTGTGGTAATTTAAAAATTCAAAATATTATTATGTCTTCGCATAATGATTATAGTGAAATATTATTAGCCTGACATTCTATTTATTCTACTACGCACGTCTATCATATAGGACCCATTAGTTAATGATACGAAAAGAGAAATATTTACGTCAATAACAAAAAGAACTGTCAATATGTTTAGGTCTTGTTTCAGGATTTGTGTATATTTTTAGATCGTGTTTGATAATTAAAAGAGTCTTTTATCTTCGAAGTGGAATTGATTGCCCTCGGCTACTCAACAAGTTTGAATTTAGAATAGGTACCATTTAAATATTAACTTCACGTTTCACGTTTAAGTAATCTGTACAATATCAGTAACACTATTGACATCAATTGGGTGTCAAAAAACACGGTTTAATATAATTATATCGGATCACGTAGAACTAAAACTCAATAGAATGTCACGAACATTTAAATACTTAAATTAATCTATACCTTTGGATAATAAATCAAGGATAAACCTTAATAGATCTCGTTATGTCAAAAATATTGTTAATAAATTAAATAAATTTGTTTCTGCTTTGTAGAATAACCTAAAAACATTCTTATTTTCAGTTAGGACATTATAATTATAAAGTTTACGCACAAGGATGCGTAACCTTGGGTTACGCGTAACCTTGGGTACGGTTATTGGGTTGTGCGTAACCTTTATAATTATTTCGGTTGGGTGGGTCACACGCACCTTTCAAAAACAATAATTATTAGTAGGTTTAAATGATAATCTAAAGTTCAAATTATAAAATGGATTGGATGCAATATTTACCGATAATAGTCTCTGCATTTATGGATCTTAATTATTTACTACAAAGGAATGTAAATAAAAATTGATAGACAAATATATATAAAATCACAAGAAACGCTTCAAACGTGTTGGGTTATTTACCAATTTTTTTATAACAAACTCAAATAAAGTAAAACCCGGAAAAATTAACACGCTCTAGTAACTTTATTAAAAAGTTGACTCAACCAGATACTTAGGAGTTATGATTGACCAACGCATATCCTGGCACTTACATTTGCAAATTATTATTGTAGTATTAGAAAATGTAACTAATAAAGAATTATCAAATAAAATTTTGTTGCTCTACCTCAATCCAATCTATATTATTGTATTTTAAATCTTATAGAAATATAGCATTGGGATAACAAAATATAAAAATAAAATACTTTATTGTATTTCTGTTTATAATAATAGAAAGAGCTCAAAAGCTTTACTGAAAGTGATTTATTACAAAGATTTGTAAAAGGTCAACTTTCTACTATGTCGATCTAAATAGCTTTTAGAAAAATGTATACTTCTTAGTATCAATATTTGATACTAAAAGTTCATAAAACAATTGCTTATCGCCCTTATATTATTAATAGAATATAAAAGAGCTTTGGGAACAGCTCTTTTCGTTTAATTAACTTTTGCTAGAACATATGATAGACGACTTACTTATCTATATAATTTAATTAATAAGAAACATGATATCTACCTTCTATTTTTTTACAGACTTGGATTGTAAGGAAACTGTAATAGCCTAAAATGATGTAATAGCCTAAGATACATGGGTATTGATATTATATTAATATCTGATATATATAACTCTTTTTATTGTATAATACAATAGGTCTGTAAATACAACAAACAATAAATAAGTAGCTTATAAAGTTTGAACAAAATTTTAACAAATAATTCAACACTTAAATTCTTGTTATGAATATAAATAGAAGTTTATTTTTGTAGAAACAGCAAAATTGCTATAAGTGACCACTTTGAAAGTATACTGTTATTAATGTAACAATCTATACATATAAATAAAATGGGAATGTCTGTCTGTAATATTGAAATAACCGTTTTTAATACATGCATATGAATATACGGTAGGTACATAAACCAATATAACATTTTTTACAATTTTTGTCTGTCTGTCTGTCTGTTTGTTCCGGCTAATCTTTGAAATGGCTGGCCGCATTTAGACGGGACTTTTTTTTGGCAGGTAGCTGATGTAATAAGGAGTAACTTAGAGTACATTTATTTCAGAATAAAATCTTTTATTATAGAAAAATATAGTAATGTTGCAATGTTCCTCGACGAAGTCGCGGGCGGCTGTAGTATGTTATAATAAAAATATGATTAATATCTACGTCTTCGTCGTAATTTTATTAGGAATGCATTCAGAATTTGTTTTATAATAAAGTGACCAAACTTCAGCATTTAGCGGTCATTTTTGCATATTTCATATGATGTTTTCATAATAACGCCATAACGAAATCCCGGACTCGACCCCATGTCGAGATAAAAATAAAATGCTAGTTATACTTTGTCCAATGTAGGAAGATACTTTTGACAGGTGTCACTTCCTTATTGCTACGTACTAAGGTTGCGTTTGTTTCCTTATGTTTGGCTTGACATTGCAATAGCAACTTTATACCCTATATATAGGTGTCAACTGTCAAAAGTATCATCCTACAGTGGACAAAGTATAATCAGTATGAGCATTAAGATTGCGTGTATTGAACGTCAACAGCTACGTCATTTCTTCGTAAGTTCTAAGTCGGGTGACCCTGTACCGAGAAGAAAATACAGGAAATTCAGCAAGGGATGTAATTTTTTTCCTTTAAATATATGTCACATTACTTTGTTATGAAACATTTAAGAAAACCTTTATTTTATAAATTATTATAATAGAAAAATACTTGAAAAAATTGACTCGGGTCACAAGTGAATTCTCAGGCGGGAATCAAACCCGCAACCTTTGGAAAACCGGATTTCCATTCAAACTTGTTGAGTAGCCGAGGGCAATCAATTCCACTTCGAAGATAAAAGACTCTTTTAATTATCAAACACGATCTAAAAATATACACAAATCCTGAAACAAGACCTAAACATATTGACAGTTCTTTTTGTTATTGACGTAAATATATCTCTTTTCGTATCATTAACTAATGGGTCCTATATGATAGACGTGCGTAGTAGAATAAATAGAATGTCAGGCTTATAATATTTCACTATAATCACTATGCGAAGACAGCATAATATTTAATGTTATGAATTTTTAAATTACCACACTAAAGCAGCCGCTCGTAACAGATAATAATTATAAAAATATATCTTATTTAGTAGTTATATTTTTTAGAAAGTTTAATTTTAGTGTACCTATATTAATATTATTTTGAAGTAATTTTAGTGTACCTGTATTAAGTTTAGTTTTATTCGTTAAAAATCATTATAATAAAAATTGCGTTCTTTTACAGCACCAGTCAATAAGTCAGCATTTGGAGTGGTCTCTGATGAAATCACACAGTCCCAACTATTGTGGAAATAGTTGAATCTATTGGACCGAAATTTGATTTTGATTGCTGTTCGAACAATGGACACAATAGAGACTAGAAACCCCTGTCTGTATTTTATAATGTAAACGCTTAGAAATTGTTATCGAATAGTACGTCGCGTACCTTTTCATTCTTTCACGTGTGGCAAAGATAGCTTCATAATTTCAACACGATTTTTGATTTTTGATTTCTATTATAATAATTTAACGATTTTTGATCTTCAAAGTTATAAGGAGGTGGCACACCACACCGACTCGAACTCGCATACTAAAGCCGAGAGCATTATATCATGCGCGCGACAATGATACCTTAAGTTCGCAATCATTATATAATACTCTAAAGTGTGCAGTCTGATTTAATCCTTATTACGGCTCTGGTAATGGTTATTTTTAAATGAATGATATTTTTCCCCGATAGAGAGAGAAAGAACGCATTGAACACATAGCTGGGCGTCAAGGGGTTAAAGTTAGATACTAAATTAGGGAATTATTTTATAATATCCTAACGACCACAAAAATACTAAAGTACGTCAAATGGTAATGGTAATTATTCAGCTCGCGTGTGTGGTATACGGGGAGGGTACAATAGCACTAGGGTGCCGTAAAACGAGATTAATGATACTGGAGCTTATCAACTTACAAAGTGGGCTGCAGCGTATTTCGAATTATGGTGTTTTATTGCAATCGTTATTCTACTGTAGTCTTTTGGGGGATGCTTCCGGGTTTTGGTTGAGATGAAAAAAGATGACCCCGTGTTCGAGTGGCTTGCATATCGATGCATAGCGATAGTGCATGGCGCGGAATGTTGGACTGTAAAGGAGATGCACATTCGAAAGTTACACGTGGCCGAGATGAAGATGCTTATGTGGTCTGGTGGAGTTACAAGGCCAAACAAAATAAGAAACGAACACGTCCAAGGTAGCTTTAAAGTAGTTCCGATCCCAGAACAAATAAAAGAAACTCGTCTTAGATGGTATGACCATGTTATGCGGAGAAGCAATGACCATCGTACAGAAAGCACTAGCTCTCCCGAAAGCCAAGAGAAGACGAGGACGCCTTCGACGTGGTGGACTAGTACGGTAAAGCTAATAGAAAAATCCAACTATCTGACCCGATAACCCAGGATAAACTGTCCTGACTCGGTAAGATTAGGAGAGCCGACCCCGCCTAAAGTGGGATAAGGACAAGACAAAGAAGAAGAATGTAATTTAATATTAATTTACGATCGTAAATCTATTTTACTAATTATATATTATTTGTAATAATGTGAACAATTATTGAGCTATAACTATTTCATTTAGTTAAATTGTAATAGTTGCTTGGTCAATTTTTTGAAGTGAAAACTTTTTTAGCGGCGTTGTGCATTTTTTGGGATGGGTAAAAAATGTTAAACTCGCGTCAGGACACGTGACCTGATCGAAAATTCGTAAGACGGCGCAGGGCGCTTGCGCGAGTGTGCGTGTGTTTATTCTCATGTTTGTGCACGATAGCACAATAAATGAACATTGTATTTTACCACATAAATTATAGTACATTTATACTGATAATTAAAGCTATTCGTGCGAAATTATTTCCTAACCATTCCAAAATATCAAAAATGCACAACGTTAATGTTCATGTTTTCACTTCTGTCGCACTCCCGAAATGGAACCCGTTAGTAAAATAAAAATATGTAGCTTATTTCCGAATAACTTTTGCGGAAAGTTTTGCGGAAGTAAGCTACATATTTTTATTTTAATAATGGATATGGACTTCCGCCAAGTAACGCTTGATTCTATCAAAAAAAAGGAACCCTTTTTTTTAAGAATGGGTTCGCTCTTGATCCCAATCAAGCCCGTGGGCCAAGACAGGATCCACGATGGAACGAGCTAACCCAGAAGGTGCCTATTCACCCTGGGATTGGTAGGGACGGGTTATAAATTCTCGGAAATACAGACGCAGGGAGGGAGGGTCACTTCTTTGCTGTGCGCGTTATGAAGAATGTTGCGAAGAAATTTATCTATTTAAATTCAGCATGAAGATACCAACTAACCCAAAGTATTTGGTAAATACAAATAATGTTTTTATCAGTAAGTGATTCCTCAAGCGCTATTTTTTGCGGTTCGCACAGACGAAATCGCGAGGTAAAGTTAGTAATTAATAACTTTTCCATTACTGAGCTCTCATACTACCAAGCGTAATAAAATAACGGCAATAATGAACACAATAAAATTATATAATGATCGCTCTCAACACACAATCAAATCAAGGTTTTCTTTGAGCTTCAGCAATTCGGTTTCATTTAAGAAAGGGTACTACTTCAAATTGACATCTCGATTTCCTCTGATTAAAATAGAATTGAAAGAGCTTAATTGAATCAAGTCAGTGAAATTGGTTAGAATTCATTGTTCAATCATTTATTGCGATGTGATTTATTAGAAACAGTTGGTATTTTTACTTATTACAAATCACTACAGTTATGTTTAGTATTGAGTTACAATAAGTGATAAACTTGAGCCAGCTTGAGTTTGAAATTTATCTCATGTGTTAGCAACTACACTGGAATACCTAATTGTTAACATTTTATTGTTTAAAATTATAAATTAGCTGTTCGGTTTAATTAAATTGTTTAAGATTAATACATTAAAAGTTGTTAAACGATGACTCTCGTACGGCCGCCATCTTGTTGTTTACGTCTGCCTTGAGAATATAAAAATGGCGCAACAGCCTTCCGAGCGTCATTCGTTATGTGAGCACATCATGAAGGGTATAAATATTCTGGTGAGCATTGTAAGTAATTCTTACTTAGTTGATGTCAAAGATTTAAAGTTATTTAAGTACATGATGAGATATTGTATTGGAATTATAAGTTAAATTTAGAGTGCAGGTTTTAATTATCCCTTAAAAGAAATCCATTAAATTACATAATTCATTATTTTTACTTCACATCCTAGCTAGTCTGAGTATAGGTCGCTAACACATGTTTGTAGGTATAATCCTGTGTCTGAAAATGTTTCAGTAATGAACATGTGTCATCACTTATATGAACAGTCACGGCCATTAATTTGGAACTCACGTTTGGATCCATCTGAGTGTGGAGCGTAGCAATTTAAACTTAACAGAGAGAACAACCAATTTTAGATCTGATCATGCATTAATTATAAAAAAATTCAACAAAAATAAATAAAATAAATTTCTCTTTTAAATCATTACATATCATTATAAAAAACTAAGATTAATTTTATTTCATTAAATTATAGTCAATACTTTGATTGTTATTTTTATAAATTAGTGTCTTAAAGAATTTCGATATATTACAATAGTTTTTTTTTAATAACAAAGTGATTTAAATGTTTTTCGACAGTGGCAAATTTTTCTAATTTTTTAAGTTATTGGGGATGTTATTATATTTTTTCATTAACATATAGTGTGGTGAATCTGAGTGTATTTTTAATCTGGTAAAAGGAAGTTTTAGTTTATTTTTCCTCTTTAAGGTAACGGTTTACTACAGTTTTGAATGTTTCTTTATAATGTATATATATAGTGTATTTAGTTATGTTATATTTATAGTTTTCTTTATTTATTTTATTCTACTGGCATACTATACATAAAGCACGGGTTGTCTGGAAGAGATCGCTTCTAACGACAAGACCGCCTTTGCCCACATTAGTTTTATTTAAGATGTTTCCTGTCCATGTGTATAGGAGCAATACAGAATTTATCTATCTCTTCGCAACAAGGCAGCGTGGTTGTTTATGGCCTATCCCAGCAGTGAGGACGTTAAGAAGTTGATGATAATTAAGCAATAGTCATAGATTAACGCTAAAAAACGGGAATCGTCGCTCCCATACATCTGAAGTATTTGCAGTGAAATAAAACGCGTCTTTACTATACGGTGTATATTCAACGACAAAGCTAAGAGTCATCACAGTAACAGTGGTTGGGTTGAAATCTTTGTGTACCCACATATATCACAACATCAAACGCGATTTTTTTGCCCTTTTTTGCTCGATATCAAGAATGACAACAGGTAGGCACTTTAAATATTCATAAAAACTCAGTTGTATTTTTACTTTAATAATAAATAATATTAAATTTGTGTACCTACTCTTGTTACCTAATCAATGGTACAGAACCCTTCGTCCACGAGTCCGACGCGCACTTGGCCGGTTTTTGTTCATACTGCATAAAAGCATTAAATTAAATAGACAATTTTAAACTCCAATTCAATTATATACGAAAACATTTTTAAGAAAACAAAGTTAACTTGGATAAAAATGCCATCGTTTGATGATGGTTTTTTTTTACAATCAGGGCGTTTAGTGGCAAAGGCGAACCAATTTCCTCTTGTATATACCGCACCTGTTTCTTCCGGCTGCATGCACGTCCCTGGCCTCACCTATCAGAGATAGGTTAAAAGGGTATGATGTTTATAAAGACCTATATTCAACTGCTATTAATAATAATGATGGTTTGTGTTATGGATACTAAACGGATAAACATACATACAAATAATATGATACGAAGATATTTAATATTCATAGATATATACTAGCGGCCCGTCCCGGCTTCGCACGGGTGGACAAAATTCTTTATTTTTTTTCTATTATTAAATATTTTTCCGTTAGCGCCATCTAGCGTCCGGTAGACGAACTACTTGCGGTTAACGCGTTGCTATGGTAACGTTATTGATACAATGGAAAAAGAGCGGACAGACAAACACACAAACCACTGTGATCTTAGATTATAGACTAGCGGCCCGTCTCGGCTTCGCACGGGTGGACAAAATTCTTTAAATTATTTCTATTATTAAATATTTTTCCGTTAGCGCCATCGAACGTCCGGTAGACGAACTACTTGCGGTTAACGCGTTGCTATGGCAACGTTATTGATACAATGGAAAAAGAGCGGGAAAAAGAGCGGACAGACAAACACACAAACCACTGTGATCTTAGATATATTACCTATGAGTTAGGTACAAATATTCGTATTCGTTGCACAACCGGGACTCGAACCCAGGACCGTCCAAAAGGCAGGATAGCTATCAATATATCTAATAGCTATCAATGCACCAAAAAGTCTTTTTATTACTGACACAAATTAGCTATTTGCATCAATACTCTGCTGATAGGTAGTAGAACAATTAACAGTCTAATACAGATGTCTAATACCTCTACAGATGAAATTCATAGATGCTTTATATTTTTAAATAAGAATATTCCATTGTTTTTTATTTTACAACACAAACAAAATCATAATATAATAGTAACAATAACAAACAATGGCCTTGTTTATAATATTCTTTTGTTATTCTAAACCTTCAACTGTGAGGTTTTTAACCATAAGAATTTTTTACTGGAAAAAACATAATCTGTTACAGGCTTCTTTTGCTACTCAGGCTATCCGGGGGACTGATCTTCCAGTTAAGCTACGGAAACTTGTTTAACGAGTCGAAAAATCCATTAATCATACTCTTTCACTGAGATACAAAAAAGTTATGTGGGACTTTCCCATTTTTTATTTAAATAATAGCAAAAAATTATACCAAAGTTATTATTGAAGATATGCCCGGGGGTGGAGACTTGGTGATCTGAAACACAAGTATTTTCTTACTTACCATAGATCACCAGTCTTCACAAACAAGTTATTAGTAAGTAGTTTATACTTAAATTGTAAACTTGTAACTACTTGTTTGTGGTGAGGAATAAATAACTTTAATAATATTAAACACAAGGGCTAGTAGAGTAGTAGTAGTAGAAGTAGGCATTGTGCATCAACACTGGTATTGACAATTTGTTTGTTTCTTGGTTTACAGAGATTTTTAAATAAGTTTGTTGTGTAAGTAACAGTACATAACAAAAATGAAACAAACATTAAGTTTTTAGTATGTTACAAAATAAATACCGTAATTTTATATGTCACAACACCGCTGAAATATTCAAAATGGGCTAAAACAAAACTAAAAGCTATATTTTATAATTTTTATATATTTTATGCATTTTCAATGCGATCTTGAATATGCGATGATAAGATCGCATTGAAAATGCATAAAATATATAAAAAATATAAAACTAAAATGGCTGTTTCATCTTTATCGATTGACCAAACATTTGTAAAAATGTTTCTTTCGAATACGCTGAATGAAACAACGCTGGCCTACAGCGTAAAATCAGGAAGGTACTAGAAAATTTCGATGAGTGTTCACAAGGCTCGGTAGCTCAATTGGGAGAGCATTGGACCGGATTTCCAAAGGTTGCGGGTTCGATTCCCGCCTGAGATTCACTTGTGACCCGAGTCGATTTTTTCTAGTATTTTTCTATTATAATAATTTATCTTATAAAAGCTATATCACAATTCAACAAACGATCTCGGGTAAAAGGTAAAAAAAAGCATAATGTTCTTAGTGTTGATTTATATCAATCTTTTTTATAGTTTCGAGTAGCGTTTGTTCGCTACCTCATCTGATGGTAAACGAGTTAGCAAACATAACAAAAAATCATTCAAAAATGTCGGAAAACAAAAAATGTGCCATCATTATTTACGTTATGCGACAAAAAGAAAATAACATGTAACAACCAATCACAGATAAGTCAAAATTCAATAAAGGGCAAATAATATGTAATTTATGTAAAGTAGCGCCCTCATTCTGTTCAGTTTTTAATGAATCCAAAAAACTACTGATAAAGTTTTCCAATTGTTCTATAAAAAACTAGTTTGGACTGTCATAATCATTTTGTAACAATAAATAGCAAATCGGTCCAGCTGTTTTCAAGTGACGTGTTTTCCCGCATTACAATATTTTAAAGATCGAAATCAACACCAAAGAGGAAATAAAATTGCAGCTAATTCCTTTAAAAGCACGCTACATTTTACAAAAATGATAACATATTTCCTCCTCAAAAGGAAACGCGATAAAGTAGATAACAACAAAAAGAGGTATTTGTCGCCAGTTAAAGAAAAACTTTCGTGTTAAGTACGAAGAACAATTTTTCATATTTATTCAAATGGAATTTGTTTCCTTATTTACGAAAAAATTATACAATTCTTTTTTTTTCTTTATTAAACTTTTAGAGACTGCAATTTGATTAATTTATGATTGTTTTTTGAGTTAAAATTTTTAAAGAAATTTCTGGCTAATTGTCGTTTTGCTAAGAATTTCAAAATTGCCTTTTAAAAATTTTGCGCATATTTTATTTTATATTTAATCCTGCCATCCCCCTGGCAGGGGGACCGACCTCCATCTTACTGTTATTATGGAATTTACTGTTATTATGCCCGAGTTTCTGTCGCCAGTTCTTCTCGGAAGGGCCTCCCAATTTCCGAACTGGTAGTAGACTCAGTAGTATACAATGTAAAATTATTATCAGATCTTTTGTATTACTTTTTCTCAGAGGGACAGAAGATTAAATACTTAAAATAGTCATTTGTTAATAATTCAAATAGCATTAATTTCACCTTCATTTTGACATGTAATCATAGACTTTATGAGATCATAGATTTTTTGAGGCTCTTATATTCCGGCGCAGATTTATGTGTCAGTGTCACAGTAGAACTAAAGTTTTTTGTTGGTATCCTACTACGTCGCCTGCTCGCTCTGCTTAGCCTTTAACTTGCGGTCAGCATCTTGAAAGCGAAGAACCAAGGTTTTGATGTCCTTCGGCTCCGAGCCAGTCTTATTTTTCGCCTCCCCCGGAATATACGGATCTCTACGTATCCAGAATCGGTTCGGTCTCTTCTATGCGGAATCGGTTTCCACCGCGACTTTCCTTTTGCGCTCACTATCGGCGCATTCTACACCTTCCATCTTTTCGGCGCTGTTTTTACTCGGACTCAGCGCATCGTCCATCTTCACCTTAGCGTCGTCTTTTTTATTTTTAGTTTTAGAAGCCATCATATTTGGATCCATGAGTGCGGGAGAATCGACAGTCCACCCGGGCAGAGATTCCGATGCCCGGGTAACCCTACTTACGCCTAGGGGGTTGGAAGGTACCCCAGTGCGACCGCTAATTGGCTGACGGTACTCCGCCAGGTGGTGTAGGGGCGCCTGAGAGGGTTCTCAGGCGCCCCGACACCACGCATCCTAGTGCCGGGACTTTGGGGTTTTTTACAGTGGTTGTCTCCACGTGACCCTAACAAACTGGCGGCCCCCGCTCCTGCACTGCGTACAGGGCTACGGGTTGGGCCGAAACCGATCCCCAGATCAGTATACGCCCCCGTCCACCCGCATTTATGGGCTGGGCCCTAAGGCCCCAAGATTTTTTATAGAGGTTTTCTCCTCGCAGTCCCCATTCCGAAGAATGGCGGCTCCCGGCCCTGTACCACGTTCAGGGTTACGGTATGCCCTCCCACCCCTGCTGGTTTTGGTTCGCATCTTGTTCCAAATAATATAAATATTAGTGACCAACTAAATTTTATTTATTCTTGATAATGTGACTCACATAAATTATTAGGAAACAAACGTCTGAAACAATTAACTTCAAAAGCAGCATTGTTGAGTCTTGAATTTTAATCCTGTTGGTTTAGGGAGATTTAAAACTTTTCCCTCTTAAAATAACAAAAACTTAATTGAATTTTTTTACGACAGTGTGTTAAATGAATTGAGCTTTTTTATCCATGTCCTGTGTTTGTTTTGTATCGTTTATCGCTTGCGATGCCGCGAGATTCTCTTTACAATTATGTGTGGATGTTGACACCACATAGAAGGCTCCATGGTTGCCATTATGTGTCCTTTATTTGACTGAAAAAAGCTGAAAGTTGAAATATTAAATTCGGTTTAGGCAGTCTCTTCATAATCACTACACAAAAAAAATAGTAAAATAAAACAAAGGAAAATATTTTTTACTGCGCTAAAGAGGAAAATTCCTACAATAAAAAACAAACAAGTTTGAATCATGTACCGAGGGCTCAATATAATTTGTAGGTAAACTGTACCTCCCAACACGGGTATTATATATTTTTTCATTTCGAATATTAACAAAATGAACAACAGACTAAACATTGATAGCAGTAAGTCGAAGGTGAGTGTTTTACAGTATTAATATTATTAAATATCGTAAACTATGAAAAGACTTAACACTTTTAGCGAAAAGTTAAGCTCTTTATTTCATTCTTGATTCTTTAAATGTGAATGTCAATATGTAATTGCTTAAAACATATTTTCTTAACAAACTAGACTTATACTTATAAAGTACTATCCATTAGTGAATAAATTTGTAAGTGAAACCCTGTATCTATTAACAATTGTTTCTTCTAAGGCTTTTAACGCTTCCTGCTATGTACTTTTTTGAAATATGCCTATTCGTTAAGGAAAATTTTGATCTTTTTACCAAGAAACATGAGGTATCTACTTTTGCAAAAAGATATCCAAATCGTCTGGTTGGTCCCTCACATAAAACAAAATACTTTGCTAGAAACTCCTACAATATGGCCATAAACTTGTACAATGCTTTACCATTGAGTATCGTAGACCTACCACTAAATAAATTTAAAAATAGATTGTTCGACTTATTGTGTGATTTGTGTATATATAATATCAATGAATTTCTAAATATGAGAAAAACATGTTTTTTTATTGTGCTTCTAGTATTTTTGTTATTACTTATTATTATTAATTGTATTTAATTGTGACTTTAAAAAAATTATGATTAGTATTTAATTGTGAAAATTTGTAATTGTTGTGATATTTTTATTAGAATTTAATTATGACACTGATTATTCATCATTATATTACCAGTTTTAACTGCATGCCGAATTATTTGACATTATATAGCTTCCTTTAAATTTTAACATTTGCGTGCCAGTATCTGGTGCAACACGTGAAAATTGCATAATTGTAAACAACCTTTGTGCCTGTTTGCTTGCAAATTAGTGAATAAACGAATGAATGAATAAGATAATAGAGTTTAAAAAGGAGATTGTTCAGAAGAAAACTATTGGAAAATTTTACATGCGAGATAAATTCTATTGGTAGTACACCGCTAAATTCAATTCGCCGTTCTCGTTGCTCCGCAGTTCGATTAGATCGAAAATTCATTTAGTTTGTAGCGTTTCGAGCTCTGCAACCTAAACCGCTCCGCCTGCAGTGCGATTAAACTGTGTGTTAGATACACATTCAAAATTACTATTTAACTTAAAAGTACCTACTGGTGATTCACTTTATCGTTTTTTTATTCATGTTTTGTCATATCAAGCGTTATTTTTAAGGTGGAACAATTTATTTTATTAAACGATTGCGATGAATTAAAAAAGAATTACAATGTATTGCCTATAAAAAATGACGAGGGCAAAAAAGCAAAGAGGTTTGATTTATTTCCATCGTGAGAGTATTATTAACAAAAAAAAAACAAATATGTCGATTTACAAAAAGAATGAGCTACAATCGACATTGAGGTTATTTTATAATTATATCGAATATCAATATTGTACTTACCACCAAAGTTTTTTTTTTCGTAATGGTGAAGTAGCACCTGTACTGTTCCTGATCAATTTTATATTAACATAAAATAAAAATAAAAAGCTCATATAATTTGTTGGCCTTGGAGTTCAATATCATCATTTTTAACCATTACGAGTACACAGCTGGACAAAGGCTTAATCTTTAGAGCGGGGAGGTTATCAAATTCTAAAAATGCAAGAATTCATTACACTTTTTTGTTGCACTTGTTGTTGTAATAAACAATGGAAACCACATAACCTTTTCACTTCACTTTACAAACAGTTCACCTGTAGGTTGTGTGCTGCCGCTGTCTCTCTTCTACTCGGACGCATCGGCCGATGGAATAGAAGAGAGATAGTTGCGTCACAAGCCCAACGCTTGGGCCGATCGTGCCTCTCTATCGCTTGTTCCACGCTCTCGCTTGCACGCTCGGCTCATACGGAACGTGACAATGATTACGACAGTATTGAGTTTGAGGGAGGGATCCGAGGCCTAAAAGTTTAAAATTTTAACTTTTTAAAACTTCCACGCATTTCTGAGAAAAATATGCTTGACAGATAGATAATAAAGTGCTATGCAAAAAGGATTTTGATTATTGCTTATTTTATTAATATTGAGGTTTCTATTTCGATTCGCATTTCGATATGTATAGATGTAGTGTCGAGAACGATAGTAAGTAAAAAAAGAAACAATTTAGTCTGTTTTTAATAATCTCTAATCATGATGTGACAACAACAATATCTAAACAGTGTTTTTCATTTGAATTTATTTTATCATTTTACATCATCCGATAAGATTCCGTTTATACGTATCATTGTATTTTCACAAGTATTTTTGTCCACTATAAAAAACCAAATACTTTGAAGCACAGTGATCATTCATTTATAAACACAACGGCATGATTTAAAAACTCTTGATAATGCTCCGTCCTCTGGGGGCGAAATCTGTGTAGAGTAGTTGAAGGTGCAGGATTTGTCGCTGTTTGCGGTATTCTTTCAAATAATTACAGTGATCATTATTAGTAAAATAATATGTGTCAAAGTGCAAGAACATTTCTTTTTCCTTTTTTTTGCTTGAATGACAGAGAGGTCGATAACGTTTCCAACGATTAAAGTCATCTTAGTTGGTCTTTTGTTATTTATATAATAGTTCATGAATTTTTTAAATTAAATTAGAGTGTTGTTGTTAAAGTGTTGTAATTATCACTCGTGCTGTTAGGACGCTTGGCCTTTGCCAAAGCTAATATTGACAGGTAAAAGAAAACACGATGAGAAAATAATTCCTTAAACCTTTTCGTAAGAAATTGCCTTCGCCCGGTGTAAAGAGGCTTAAATGATAGAATGAACCAGGGGAAGAAGTGGATAATTAATTGACAATTTTCCCCGACGTGAATTCAGGCGCGCTTAAATGTCAAAGCGCACAAAAACGAGTTACCATTCTCTACAAAATATAGAGATACAAATTGAAATCTTGCTTTTGTTCCACCGGTCTTATTTGTTAAATGCAGACCAGTAATAAGCATAGGATTTTATTTTATAGAGGTAAGCAAAAATTTAATTATGAAGGATTTTGCATGGACATTAGATGTAATCAATACAAGAGTTTAAAGCAATGTCTGGAAAAATAAATTTCTAGTAAGATTTATTTTTTTATGTGAGACATCACAGAATTTCATTATCACAGAATAAAACGCAGATGCTTGGATTATACCAGGCATTACTTCTTCAAAGTATAGTTCAGTATATTTCAGTAAGAAATAATTATTGTTTTTGGAATAATCACAAGGAAATTTTTCGGGGACTACAAACGCCACGATTATAGTGCTAATGAAATAAACAAGATAACGCATTAGTTAGTACGGTTCATCAGTTACTGTAAATATTAAGCAAATAACTTGAAGGCCTTAAAAAATATTATCAGATGGGTGACCAAAATGTATAATTTCGCGCTCTTTAGTGCTTCTATGTTACTGGTGAATGTTCTACTGATTTGCATCGAATCTAAGTGTTGTAGTCAATTGTTTTCATTGTGTTACTGTCCGTATTGAGGTGTCCTTGCAGTGGATAAGACCGACCATCGTGTTGGCCATTGGGTTATTGCATCCCACAAACAAGATCATTTTTTAAGAATCAGTATGGATTCTGTCGCACAACAATAATAGGAGAAGAAAGGAAGACCACTATTCATTTATATTTTTTTGGTTCGTGTTTGTAAATTGTTTAACATTATTAATTTCTTATTAAATAATGTGATAGTTTGTTTACAGTTTATGAAGTCCTGAGTGGTAACTGGTGACCTTTTTGTTTAAAATTAATCAATTAAGAGTGATTACTAATTGTAAGAATTTTACTATTTTCGCAATCTTTGTGTTACATTAAGTTTTTTGTGTTTGAAGGCTACATTAAGAATGAAGTAACAAGCATATGTATCGAAATTATGTAAATTTAACTGAGGAGGCTTATCAATAGCGACCATTTGTAGATCCATCTACTTATGTTGCAACTGCAGCTGTCAGCCTTCAAATAGAAATTAAATAAATAGATTTCTCTTCAAATATTACTTAAATATAGATAATTTTTCTGCTAAGCATACGTTAAAAGTCAATTACATAACATTTAAGTAGTTTAAATGTCGACATTAAATCGTTTTAAAGTCGTTTACGAGTTATATTGATATATTGACCATCGCTTGGTGTAGCGATCCTGCCTTTCGCACCGACGGTCCTGGGTTCGAGTCCCGGAAGGGGCAGATGTTTGTGTGATGAATACAAGCATTTGTTCCTTAGTTATGAGTATTTATATATTTTTTCTATAAATATAACTTATTCATATATCATATGTGTATGTATATCCGTTACCCTAGTATCCTAAACCAAGCCTTACAGTGCTTACTTTGGGCTAGGGTAATTGGTGTGAATGTTAGAAATATTATTATTATTACCTTAGTTGCCGAGTGGCTCGCATACCGGTTATCATGGTAAAGTCATTCCGATTTATCGATCGATCAGTTCGATCACTGGTCGGGTCTTGGTTCTGGGTGTTTTAATACCCTCGTTGTTTCTAACACAAGTGCTTTAGCTACGTAGGTTCAGAACAATTTATTATATATGTCGCCGCGAACACACTTTGAGGCAATTATTTGATTGAATTAATGTGATAGCTTACGATTGTCTAAAGAACTTTTAAAATCCTGCTCATTTAAAAAAAAGAAACCTTATTGAATGATTCACATGCTTCTTCGAATAACTATTTAATAAAGATGAATCGTTTCGATTAAGTAAACATCATGGTGTTTCCATGATGTTTCAAAGAAAAACACTTATTTCTTAAGATTGTTTAGTCTAATCTCTCTTCCTAAAGAAACATGCTTTGTTAAATAAGAAATTAATTCAGAAATTGTTATCAAAAACTAAATTGTGACTTTACGGATAATTTTTTTTAAGAGGATCGTTTTATTTAACAAAACCACTATGGTGTTTTGACAAGTAAGTCACTTATTTCTATTTATTGCTTATTTGGCCTTTGTTTATTAGCAAACTAGCATTATAAATCATAAAACCAATTAATAAATTACACGATAAAGTTTATTACTGAGTTTTCTTAAAGTTGTTATTTTAAGCAAGTAAACTAAGGCGTTTGCAGCGCCACTTTTGCCGTCTAACCCGATAATTGTGTTGGCGGGAAAGATGGCGATGCATAATGTTAGATGTAAGAATTATTGAGCCATTCTTCATTGTGAATTTCGAGCTGCTAAAACACGTACCTAAGTAAGACCTTTGTGATTTAAAATAAAATTAGTACAGTCTATTCAGACTAGCTTTTATTTCTCTATGAAACTTTGTTTTACTGTGTTTCTTAAAACTGAATATTATGAAAGAAACAGTGCTTATTAGGGTGGAGCGAAAAAATTTTTTTCTGAATTTTATATTTCCTGGCTTCTCAAACAGTGATCCATCGTAATGGAAATGTTCATGCAAAATACCAGCTTTCTAACTCAATATCTTGAGGTGGCGCATTAGGTATGAAGGTAGAAAGATAAGAAAAAAAAGACTTACAAATAAACATTTTTTTTTGACAATAATACTCTATATTCTACTGAATTTATACTTAAAACTACTAGTATAATGAATAGCTATATTAAATAACCATAAAAATAACATTTTATTTTAATTAATTTCAGTATCAGTAGTCCCAGTGTCTTCTTTTAGACGGAAATACTTAGATTTGGTTTCAAAAATAGGTATTTCTTGCCTGGATTTTATTCTAGTACGAATGAAACCATCTCTAGCATCGGGTCCACAAACAGACGCCGAAGCCTCAGTTATAAGTTTGACATACCTTTCGACTGCTTGAGTGTGGCAAGGGTATTTCTCATTCTTCTCAATATCAAACAATTTACCTCCAGATGCAATTTTTGTAGTAATTTCCGAGTCGCGATATTTCATTGTTACAGGAGGTTCCGTTATCTTCTTTTTCGCCCATTCTATCTAATCATAATATTTTGTCGCATCTATTTTTAGCTCTGGTAACTGGAATTCACGAACTTTCTTGCCTTTAAAACTCTCCGAAGAGCCAGCTCTCGTACTTGTTGATTATCATCGTGCCAGCAGAAGAAGTAATTCATTTGCATGTAACAAACACACAAACCATTGCAAAGGGCGCTTCAGACGTTTGCAGATAAAACAATGACTCCATTTTTCCGACCAGTATTAACAGCAGTACCATCGCATCCAATTGCCACCAAAGAAGAACGAAATTCATATTTGTTTTCAAGAAAGTCGACAATATTTTTCTCAATATCAGCCGCTTTACCTGAATCAATAGAAAGATGACCGATGTATTCAGAATAAGGTTCTGATATGATTGAGATATGTTCTTCAAATATAATCTTCCTTTGGGATATATTATTAGCCTTAGTTACAGTCAAAGTTTTGTCCTTACGACCATCAAAATAAATAGCCGTTAAAGGTTCGTGTTTTTCTATAGATTGCAATTCTTTACGAATCTTCTGCCGTTCTCTGCGTATTTTGCTTTGATCTACTACTTTTGATGAGTCCTTAGTACTGATAACATTTAAGTCAAGTAACGCAGCATTTACAATTAATGCTGCAGATCGATCAGAAACTTCAGTTCTATCGCACGTTGTAGCAAGATTTTTCAGCTTATCTCCCATCTGTTGAGTTTTTTTAAGGGATGGATTAGATAATAATTCTGCAGTACGTAATTCATCGTCCTCATCTGATGTAGAAGAGTCAGACGAACTGTCAGACGTCCAAACTATAGCTGGGGCAGGTGATGATGCACTTGGAGTGACGTTACATTTTGCAGCAAACTCTTCATATTTTCGCTTCCTAATTTCACGACGTTGCATAGATTGAGTTGTCACCTTATCCACAGAACCAATATACATTTTGCGCTCATTTCGTTGATCTGTTAAGAAGTTTTTCTTAGCAACGGGTACTTTAGTCACACATTTGCATAGTTCTCGGGATACACATTTACCTGTTGCGATATCAAACAACTTATTAATTGAGTCATCGTAGAATATCTGCTTTTTGGAGTCATTACGTAATTTTTCACATTCTTGTACTTTTCATAATATAAAATCAGCCTAGAGACGACTTGTTGATATAATTGTAGGGATAGATGCTTTACTCCAGATTGTTTCAATATCGGAAGCAATCATTTTACATAAGTCTTTGATTGAAGGGTCCTTTCCATTATTCAACTCTAACATTTCGTTTCTAATCCATAAGTAGTGTTTAATCACATCAAAATATGAAGGTAACATGTTATCACTGAATAAGATTGGATCACCAAATATAGGACACCGGAAATCTTTACGCGTTTTAGGCATTTTTTATGAAAATTTACTTAACGTTGGCACTATTTTAAAACCATATATTAAAGTTTCATTAGAAAAACTATATTTTTGTTTCGAGATCCCACTTAGACGAAGTTAAAAACAGTATTTGTAAGCAAAGAATGTAAGAATAACTCTTTTTTGAGGGTAGGCTTATCAGTAAAAATATTAGTTTTTTTGAAACTATTATCTCAATGCGCCACCTGAAAATAAAGTCATAGACCTTTGATTTTTTGCATGAATAAAGCTTTTACATATGGTCACCAATTAATAATACAGGAGATTTGAAAAGAGCAAAAAAATTTTCTTTGTATGTTTCACTCCACCCTAGTGCTTAGTCCTTTTAAATTGTGTTTTTGGTATTCGATAGATGCCCCTTACTTATTATCACTAATCTACTCATAGAATAAATAACTTTAGATCCATTTGGACATTCAGACTGAATAGAATTATTGAATAATGCTGCAATAAAATAACGCTTAGTTTAGGCGGTCGCTAGGTTAGCTTTGCTACTGTAGTGGTAGTACCGGTGGTATAGTGATATGCCGGCGGTTCTGCCTATTTTAGAAAGGTGGGTTTCCCCCTATTCTTCGACATATATGATTTTACCTTATATTATAGGTAAATTATTCTATACTAATATTTGCTGTTATTTTTTTTTGAGTTGAAAGCAATGTTTCTCTTTACTTAACTTTTATTTGAATAGAAATATTAATTTCTCCAAGGAGGACGCCACCGGACTGAATACGAACTAAAAATTCGCTTTTCCTGTTTTGTAAACATTAACACAATATAAAGCGTTTTTAAGAAATCTTCTTAAAAAAATTCCCCTTGTTTTCTTATCAAAGTGAAAAAATATGGAAAAAGTAATAATCAAGATTAAATGAGAATAAGGACACCTGTTCGCAGAGTTGTCTGAAGTTTCGTCGTAAGTTGAAAGGATTTATTTTCACAGAAAATATAAACAGCTACCTATCTAATCGTAAGAATTTTTTGGCTGCCAAATTTTGCACGGTTTTCGTTATGAAGATTTCATTTCACAGAATCATTAATCTGTTTTATAATACACCAATTTTTTTATTGGAAAGAAATAACAAATATAAATTTTATTTCATGGTGATTAGCAACAAATGAAATTTGTTTTGCTTTGATTTTTTAATTCTGAAGTTAGGAGTCCATTTTGAAATATTTCAACATTTGACAGATGACTATCGAAAATGTAAGCGGTAATCAACCTTACGTGAAATTGAAACTAAAAACTTTGGTGTTGGATATTGGAAATTAGATAACTAGGCCGGGAATGCGATAGGTAACTAAAGAGTATCCTTCAGGTTTTAAAGAATACGTTAAGTAGTTGGTTCTCCCTTTACGGTGTTTTCATATACGGTGAAGAATTCGATGTTTATTTTTTATTTTTTAACATTTTTTTATAATGTGATACAAATTTTAATAATTATTAAACAATTCTTATTTTAATACCCGCTTTTATAACATTAATAATAATTTGTTAAATTATTTAATTATTCATTAATTAATTCATCTGTTTGATCGCAACAGCAATAAAGTTTATCGATAATTTGACGAGAACAGAGCTGAGTGTAACTTTTGAAATATGCAAACGATTTGAGGTAAAAACTTATGAAAATATTAATTCAAACACGATCGAACGTTTGTGGCTCGTTCTTCCTTTTTACCGACAATGGTTTGTCCTTCGTCTTATTATGGCATATCGTTGGAGTATTGAATTTACGGTTTTTTAATTCTGTTCGAATAAACGTCCATATTTTTCTTACCTATTAATATTATGTAACTTTTCATTTTCTCCAACCAACATATTTTTTCGTTTGTTTTCCGTAGAATGCCGTGATAGAGTAGTAAACCGAAATGTGGTCTCCACAGAAAAAGGCCACTCTGTCACATATTTAAATAAAAAACCAACATTAAAAAAGAATTAATATTTGCCGCAAAGGAAACTTTAAATAATCCTAATGACAACACAGATGCAATTTCTTTTAAATTCCACACAGAATCCACAATTTTGGGAAGTTCAAAAACCAAAAAAACAGAAAAACGTCGTTTCACTGTCGGTAAAAAGAAGAACGACCCTTGTACATTTAAAAATTTACACTCAGGCCACAGAGAGTTACGAATGGAAGTGTGGGTACTTGCTTATCTAGACGGGATATTCTATCCAATATATTTGCAAAGTAAGTTTTTTTTTTTTTATAATTTTTATATTTTATGCATTTTCAATGCGATCTTATAAGATAAATTATTATAATAGAAAAATACTAGAAAAAATGGACTCGGGTCACAAGTGAATTCTCAGGCGGGAATTCTCAAGTGAATTCCCGCCTGAGAATTCACTTGTGACCCGAGTCCATTTTTTCTAGTATTTTTTCTATTATAATAAGTTTGTTTTTAGTAATAAATAATGATATTTTTAATATTCAGCCTAGTCCAAAATGAGTATAACAATAGGAACAGGAACAACAGGAACAATACTTTTAACTTAATTACTCTTCTTGAGTATAACAAAGGATACATTATACTTAAATTATAATTACATCCATTTACGTTTAAATAATGTTTTAAAACAAGTTGCACATTGTGATATTCGATTTCAAGTTAAAACAATTCAGTGTGTAATTTTAATAGTAAAATAGTAGAAAAATTCGATTCTATTAACAATATAATCTCAGTTGATTGTGAGCCGAGTAGTTTGTTGGTGATGATAAGTCTTCTGGTATACCTAACTATGAGCGTTCTACAGGGGTTAATATTGGGTTCATTATTATTTCTTACTGACCTCACTAACGTCACTCAGTAACTTCAGTTAGACCTCGAGTTAGACCTCACTAACTTTATAAATAACTTTTATAAGACAGTATTGTTTGCTGATAATACCTCTTTGGTTTTTAGAACTTATCGAAGCAATATGAGCCCTGACGATTTAAACGATACTTCTTCCAAGGTAGTAAACTGGATTATTAGTAATAATCTAACTAAAGTTTAATTCGAGTAAAATCAAATGTGTAAAATTCACTCTATGAAATGTAAAACAGGTGAATACGCCAATAAACGTGAATGGCAAAGTAGTAGAATTTGTGGAAACCACAAAATTCTTGGGTAAAATTTTATACGCGAGACAAGCATCAATATGTGGATACCACTGTAGGAGCTCCATATTGATGCTTGATAGACTGCAGTAAAAATAAAGAATAAGGTTCATATTTTACAATCTCTTTGTTGTAAACTATAAAGTGATGTGTACTATATTGTGTATTGTTAAAATCAATACAAAATAGTGTTATTCGAGTAACATAATAATAATGCAATGTTATGTTTTTGTTTTATCATTCGATAAAACAATGTAAGTCTGTTTCTCGTTGTTATATGTAGTATGCATACTCATAGTGAATGCAAGTAAAAATGATAAAGCGGTAGTTTTCTATAGCGAGAATAGAGTGATTAAACTCATACTCGACCCACTATCGACTCGTTAAGTGCAATCTATTTAAACTAAGGAAACTGAATCTTAAGATATTTTTTTACACTTACATAGGTCATAATAAACGACATAAGCCTATCTGTTTAGCTCTATTTGCTCTGTAATAATAAAAAGGTGTACTATTACATTATTATAATCATATTCATAGGACGTTAAAAATTATAATATTAACATTATAGCGACATTAATATAAAGGAGAGTGAATACCTTATTGATCGTTTATAAATCAAGCTAAGGTTTTGCCGGCTCAGGACGAAATGATAAAAATTCAATAGGTTTCCTTCATGTATTAGATATGATTCAATATTAGGAATAGGTTTCATTTCCTTTTTGGGACTTTTCAATCTTCCGTGTTGTAATGCAAAAGCATTATTATGCTATATGTAAAGGCGGATTTGGAGAAAACATCACGGAATTGTATTTATTAGAGATTTATTATCTCTTTTTGTGAGTATTGCTTAGACTTGAAAAATATGTTGAGATATTTATATCATATCTGTTATAATTTATTAAATACGTTATTATATTGAATTAATTGTATTAAAGCTTTGGTTAAAACTGTTATCTCAACCGATGGCTACCTTGACCGCCGGTTTGCCAAGAGAACTGTGTTTAATTATAAGCACTTAAGATTCTTTTAAATACCCTCGATTGTGGTTGTTCTGGAAAGAATAACTTGTTTAGTATATATGCAATGTTTAAATTCAATCGTATTCACTTATTTGAATCACCAAAGCATTTCAAATCACTAGTAAAATGGACAATTTTTTTAATACTAAACAAGTTTAAATGAGAAAGTAATGGTCAAAACTAAAGTTATAGGTAGATATAGTAAGCTATTGATAATGACGAGTATCCTGGATTCTTTGTATCAAGACTTATTCACTTTATTTATCGACAAGGATCTGATTACAGAACTAGCTACTGGAAGGATAGTGGAACCCATTAATGCCTTTTCTGGCATTATAGTGCAGTAAAGTACCTAAGGTACAGGTTAGAGCGTGTTTTTATTGTGTTTGATAATTCAACTTTTATACATGCGACAAACAAAGAAAAACATAAATTATTTGTTTTTTTTTTTAATTTTTTTTAACTAAATTAAACTAAATAAAATAGTAACGAATTTCCTTATTATAAAAATATTAATTTTAAGTTCTATTTGAGGTATAAAGAAAATAATTATTCGGGTATACATTTTTATTATGACTTTTTTATCGATAAAAATCAAAGAAACTGCTTTACAAAATTATCTTAACACTTTTATTTTATAAACAATGATTTATAAAAATATATAATATATAATAATAACACACAACACGTAGACTATATATTAGACACTGTATAGCCATCCCACATAGACTATACATAAAAATCTTACGTTTTTTTGTATAACGCTTCGGACGTTTTTTCCCGGCCAGGGTATCCCTCCGCAACGTCCCATAAGGAATTTCGTTTCAAAATTATTATTAATTATTTCTCTTATTCCATGACTAAAAGTTACATAAAGATATGAAATAACATTATCCATTCTCCCTATGGCGTTTTCACTCATAAGGAAGTGTTGTGCCGTATCTGTAGAAATATTAATACCTAGATTAATTATTATAATGATGCGTGTGTGAGATTAAGTTAAAAAAATAGAGAAGAGGTCGAATACTAAAAAAAGTGTTTTAATGTCTTTAATAAATAAAAAAAAGAATGATTTAAGCAAATAAGAAGAATGTCATGGAATAACATTTATTTAAACATTTTTCAACATAATGTGGAACTATCCAAAATAACTTATTAGAACATTTTGAATTACCAAACAACAAAGCAAGGTATACAATTTATTAATTTAATTCTGGGTTCAATAATAAGAACTTATTGTACCTATATACCAACACACAAGCGGTACATAGTATGTCTTCCTAACATGTACTAAATAATTGTATATTTAGCTTAGGTCCGTGCGGTGCGGCTGCTGCGAAGCAAGTGGGCCGAGTACGACCGGAGCACAGTCTTTTAAAGGCGGTGACAAACAAGTGACGTCACTACGGACGATATTCTCTGACGTCATTCATTTGGCTCTATTTAACAATTTAATTCAAATTGACTATGATTTAATTATATCAAAATATATTTAAAGGAGGTTAACTAGGATATTAAGCTTTTAATTGCAAAAATAACTTAATAGGAACAAACTGTAAGGTTATTTATACAACACACATTGATTTAATTGGAGATATTAATGGATATGTGAAAACAGAGTTTAGATTACTTAAAGGTTTTTTGCTTTGGTAAATTATATGATTCTTATTGAAAACAATATGTCATTTACATACAAGAAAATTTCACAAACTATCTAGCGAAAGATACTTTTCTTTAAGGTAAACAAGAAAACATGTGTAAAATACTTAATTATCATACTTTATAGTTAATCAATCTTACACGTGCCTAAAATGTCACATAAACTTCATCTAGATTTTTTCATTAATGATTTATTTCTAAAAATTCTGACTCCCAAAGTACTTAAAAGTTCATCACGTCGAGTAAGATGGTGGAAGTTAAAACGGTTTTAAACTAAGTTTGAGTTTGCTTTGCCAAAATAATAACAGCTTAAGTTTGAGTTCTGCTATGTTTAAGTGTAAAAGGTAAAGAGGAGATCCGTTATATAATTACCTAACGCTAATCTAGACCGGGTGTATATCGCTGGTTTATTACATTACATGGCCAACCATATTTCCGTCTAACATGGTTGGTCGAAACACAGAAATGTTAAAGTTATATAATTTTTGAATTACAGTCTTCCAATAGCAATGACAGCTGCTGAAAAAAAACATGATTTTAAAAGATAGTTTGAATTAAACACCCTTGCCTATACTAACAACATACGGAAGTATATCTGAGTAATCTGTAAAGAAGATCCATGCCATCACAAGTAATATTTTCAATTTATAGTCAACTCTATTGGTTGGATTAACGAAATTTAAAAAATCCAACGAGGAAATTTGTCATTTTCGAGAAGGTTGATGTGTTGTTGACTGTACGTACAATGCTTGCTATAAATCCATATTATTTATAAGCCTTTGTTCTTAAAATTTCTTTGTTATTGGTCGTTGACTTCGGCTTTGATTACACTTTGGGCCGTCACTTTGTTGAAAATCTTTCCGCAATCAATACTTTCAGTGTAGGAACAAAGACTATTTATATAATCACTGTCTATTGTTCGCAAATTCACATGACCCTATGTGGTTAAGGAATGAGTATCGAGATTACAAACAAAAGTGATGACATTATTAAGTGTAATCAGTTATTACACAATATCGTATTATATTTCTAAGACTGTAATTAATTGAAGTTGCGTTGTTGTTATTATTAAACGTATAATTATTTAATAAGTCACAAGGGACAATGTTAAAAGCTAAGAATAGACACAAAGCTGTAATTTACGAGAAATTGCTTTATTTTTTCATTATACTGACATAACGGTTTCTTCTGAATACTTAAGGCGTTATAAGGAAATTACATGCAAGTATCCCACACCCATCATTACTGTTTGTGATTTTATTAATATTAGAAGTAGGTAACTTCCTAGTGAGTTATAATATATAAATATTATATACAACATCCCATACATTGTTCTGAAATTAACTAGAGAAAGCTCTATAATAAATACTAAGGGGTTTGTTGGTAATAAAATTATCAAACACCAGAGGGCCTACCATGATCTCTTAGCACGATGCAAGTTCGATTGTCAAAGTGAGAGAGCGCTATACGCGGTCTATACTGGTGTCTCTCTTCAAAAACTTAACTTGAATCGCGTTAAGAGGTGATGGTAGGCCCTCAGGTCGTAGATTACAATAGTAACAATACCGACTGACGACCGTTTGGTGCAACAGTAGCAATATATATTTACAACCACGTTCCTGGGTTCGAGTTCCGAAAGCGACAGATGAATACAAGCATTTGTACCTGGGGTCTAGGTATTTATATAAATTTATATGAATTTTAATTATCTATGTATGTCTATCCTATCCGTTAACCTTGTATCCATACAATAAGCCTTACAGTCTTTACTTTGGGCTAGGCTAATTGGTGTGAATGTAAGAAATGTTGTTATAATATGTAAAAACGAAAGATACTGATATAATGCTAAGATGTTTATTGCGGAAAGAAGAATAAATGAAACTATTAAAGCAAACAATACCAGACCGTAACGCGTAGCAGAAGGTATAGAGCCATCTACTATATATTATAACATAAGGTGTTCGTAGAACTCAAAATTCTAATATTACGAGATGTACCTATACACGGTCTTGATTCGGGAGAAAATAATTCTTGCTTTCGAAAACTGTCGCTCTAGCAGTTTTACTAGCATTGAGTAGTATTTCCGATAGTTTTTAGTGCCTAAAATAATTTACTTTAACTCATAGTAGACTAACATGTACCTCCTTTATATTTTAAAGGAATATATACGTAAGTATATATTCCTTTACTACGACTGGTTGTAAGAACAGTCGTATTTATGTGTCGGTTCCAATGATCAATTTGTTACTGGAAAGGTCGAAGACTTGGTAATTCAACTCCCGTCCTTAAGGAAAATACGACTAAAATATTTGTAGATGTCGCTCCGATCGCTTTTACAATTCAGTAAACGTGTTCAGTATTTCAACTCATTTGAATATTCTTTTCTATGTTTTTCCTTCTTTAAACTTTGACGATATAGCCTTGATAAAAACTTAACTGAATCTGGTGTAAATAACATTATAATTATAAGGAATATTCAAAACAAAAAGTAGTTTACAATAATATTCATATGACAGAGTTATAGTGACGCAAATCTTGCCTCATGTAATATATAAATTTTATACTTAATATTTTATTATTAAGTATAAAATTATGAAACCAATTGGTTATCTATAAAGTCAATTAACGGACGATAATTTTACGTGATAGCGTCATAAGAAAACATTGATGAAAAATTGCATACTTTTATGAATTGAATTGAATTATTATCATTGAATTATCATTATTTTGTTTAATACAAAGGAGTTAATTGATAATGATTTTTTTTCGATAAATTAACATTAAATTGTTGTAAAAAACAATGAAAACCACATTAACTTTTCACTTTATCAAGTGGAAGAGAGAAAGATGCGTCAAAGTCGAACGCTCAGGCCGATCGTGCCTCTCTATCGCTTGTTCCGTGATCTCGCTTGCACGCTCGGCTCAGGCCGAACGTTACACTTTTTCGAGCATGCGGCCGGTGTTCATCGATTCAAAAAAATGTTTATGCATGCGTTAAAAAGTTTATTTGAATGACTAATGAAAGAAATCAATAAATCTTATATTCTTGTATTAAAAACTTAAATGTATTAGAAATGCGGACATAAATCTACTCTATTTTTCTAAAGGTAAAGGTTTCTGAGTCAAAGCAAGTGTGTTGCACGGAAAATCTTATTGAAGAATGTAATAAGCGGAATAGCTATTTTAGTAGGAAATGAATATTTGAGAGTGGAAAGAAAACGAGAGATTTTTTTTACATTGTTTATTTTAATGATTATGATATTCTTAATGATGTTATTCAACAATATGTTCCCAAAAAACAGCTTAAAAAATCACGTTCCCCACCTTGGTTTAACCGTAATCTAAAACGCGCCTTAAAAGAAAAGTACAACCTTAGGATTCGCTTCAGAAAGTACAATAACCCAATGGATAAAGTACAATTGGATTTATTAAGTTCACGTTGCTCTCAATTGGCTCTTAAAAGTTATAATAAATATATTGAAGATATCGAAACTAATATCCCAAAAAATCCGAAACTATTTTGGACCTATGTTAAAGCTAAACGCGGTGGAAATAGTTCATATCCTAATACTTTGTCAGATGGGGTGACAATAACTTCAGATGGTAACCATATCTGTGAATTGTTCTCCTCCTATTTTGCTTCGGTATATATCAGCTCTGACGGTAATGATCTACATTTTGAGCCTTCAGAAGAGTTAAAAAAAAAGGACCATTATACTCAATACTTGTCTTTACCTTTTATAGAACCCAAATTGTTGCTTAATAAACTTAAAAGTCTTGATGAAAGCAAAAGTGCGGGTCCTGATGAAGTACCACCATTATTTATTAAAAAATGTGCTGAGTATTTAGTTCCACCACTTTTAATAATTTTTAATACATCCTTGCAGACGGGTAAGTTCCCAACAAAATGGAAAACGGCAAGGGTTGTTCCGGTCCACAAAACTGGTAGAGCTGACTTGATATCCAATTATCGACCCATTTCAATTTTAACTACATTTGCCAAAGTGTTCGAATCACTTATATGTCCGTATATACGGCACCACTTTAAACAAAATGTATGCAACGCGCAACATGGTTTTGTGTCGTCTAGGTCGACATGTACTAATTTAGTTGACTTGTCTGAAACTTTAATTGAGGCCCTAGACGCTAACAAACAGGTTGATGTTGTATATACGGATTTTAGCAAGGCGTTTGATCGGCTTCCCCATAACACTTTGTTAAGGAAGCTATCATGCTATGGTATATCTGGCGCATTTTTGAAATGGATAGAATCGTATCTAACTGACCGGACGTTTTCTGTTGTAATGAATGGATTTAAATCTAATTTGCAAAAAATTTGCTCTGGTGTACCCCAGGGCTCGCACCTAGGGCCAATTTTATTTACGATCTTCGTTGACGATATACCTGCTGTTATTAGTAACTCTAATACATATATATACGCGGATGATCTAAAGATAAGCAGAGTCATTAACACTGCCTTAGATGCGACCCTGTTACAAAGAGACCTTGACGAACTAAATAAATGGTGTCAACGGAATGGTATGAATTTAAACGCTGCCAAATGTTTTTACATTCAGTACGGGCGAAAGAGAAATCCTATTGCATTTCAGTATCATATAGGGCAAGCGGATATTTCTGAATTGGAACAGGTGCGAGACTTGGGAGTACTATTTGATAAAAAGTTGACGTTCGTACCCCATATCGAGCAAATTAAAAACCGTGCTTCAAAATTGTTGGGTTTTGTGCTTAGAAACATAAAAGGGTTACGAAAAAATAAAACAAAAATCATGCTGTACAATTCCTTAGTGCGGAGCCGTTTGGAATATTGCTCAGTAGTATGGAGGCCACACTATGCGACACATACTTTATTATTAGAGCGTGTTCAGAAAAGGTTTATGCGACATCTAATGTTCTCGAACCGGATCTCGAAAAGACAAATCCCATCTTATAAGGCACAATTACAACATTTTAAAATTAATTCTTTAGAAGACCGGCGAAAACTTATTGACCTGTGCTTTGTTTCGAAGATTTTTCGTCACAAGATAGATTGCCCTCAGTTACTTAGCAAATTTAAAATATATGCCCCAGCAAGATACCCCCGCAACAACATCAGTCCTCTGTGTCCTCCTTTAAGAAAAACTGTATTTGGGTCTAATTCTCCCGTCGCAAGGCTGAGCAGGTTGGTAAATGAGTATAGTGAATATATAGACATCCACGCGGACTCCACTAACAGGATTCGCTCAACAATACATTCAAAGTTGATGCCTCCTTGACCTTTTGAACGCCAGAGCTCAAACGCATCGGCGCCCTTCCCACGCCAAGCCATAAATTCAGAGCAAATACCTACAAATAAAATAGGAATGCCAACGATGTTATCGATAAGTTGTCAATAACCGATTTAATCTCTGCTATTCATTTGTTTGGAACAGTAGTTCAATCTAGGAGCTCGAAAGTGCCTTCGCGCACTTAATGAAATTTCTAATATAAGTAGGTATTTTGGTAACCCAATGAAACCCAGGCAGGTTGAAAAGCTGTTTCTAGAATACATCTACCTACAAAGTTTATTTATTAGTGTGTGTGTTGTTTTAAAGTACTTTTAAATAATAGGAAAAAGAAACACAGAAAAGTTGATTTAGTATGTTTATTTTGTGTTTTTTTAAAATGTCGTTTTCTCGTCGGCCATACACGACGGTGGCGTGTTGGGCACTTTTTCATTTGTCGTCCAGTGCCGACCGTGGCGTTCAAAAGGTTAAATTCGGATACCGATCTTATTGTGTTGCTTGCATGTTTTACTGTCGCTCATCTAGTATTATAAAAAATAAGTTTATCTTTTTTAAAAAATAATTATATAAAAGGTAAATCAGTATTTAAGTTAACTCTAGGTTTAATTTTTTTTTTGTATACTTGTAGTAAAGATGCATGAGGTATTTACCTGTAATTGTCTGTTACGCTAAGCAGGAGCTAATGTGTAATTTTTATTCTATAAAATGTAATAGTGTAAACAGGCGTTGGTAAATCAATAAATAAATAAATAAATAAATAAATAAACATCTTAAACTAGGTCTGCAATGCATGCTTCTGTTTGCAAATACTGAGCGAAGCACTACCTTAGCTTCGTTTGTGAGTTTTGGCGCCAAATTTCATCAATGTAGTCTCAGCGGTTTGGCTGTGATCAGCTTTTGAATTTTTCTTTCGGTGATTATTCCTCCATGGTAAAATCTATTTACTTTTTTACATAGCCTGTCCGTCAGGTTATAATCATGTATGTTCATGCCAAAATTCGTTCGAATCGGTTGAACCGGTAAGTAGCAGGAGGGTCACAAGCGAAATTTGTGAGTTGACTAAAAGAGAGCTTCGCTCAATAAAATAAAATAATGAAACATTTAAAAGAAAATATGTTATGATATAATAACTACTGCCGAGAGAATTATGGCGTTTTATAGAACATGAACATGAATACAACAAATAAATATTTTTCACTCATAAAGCAAGTCATTATAAAAAAATTAAAAAGAAAATATTTTTTAAGCAGTCAGCTACTGGTTAACATAATTTTTATTTAAGTAATAATAACTATTGAAACTCCTTGTATTCGTGGCTGTATGTATACATATGTAAGAATCTATGTATATAGATTCTTTTCCTTCCAATTAATGGGTTGTGTGTAGTAGATAAAAAAGACCTAAAACATGAGCAGGAAGTCAGTGTAGCATTTTAAATATAATTTTATAAACTACATTGTGCTTTTACATAAAAATTAACAATACGAAGCCTTAATTCAAAAGCATTTTTAGAGGCACATTTCAATGTGCAGTATAGGTAAATTGTGTCATTCTCCTATAAATTAAGAGACACTGTATTCATAAAATAAGAAGTGGCATTTCAACTTTTCCACTGACATACATTGCATTCTCCCAAATTCGCGAGCTCATTATTTTGAGTCTCTTCGGCACAGCATTTGCACGTACTAAAATTCTCACATACTGAGAGAATTTGTGAAGAGAGTTATTAGTGTATTCCGCCCCAATTTCCAGTAATAATTAAAATTTTAATGAATAATACGAAACGTTCACTTCGGCGTTAGTGTGGAAAGTGCTAAGTTATCGAAGTGCAGAAATAGTTTGTTTCCCTCGAGTAAGGAGTTTTATGGTTATGAACTTTGAAAATTAACCTTCACATTAATAGCTTTTTAAAAACAAGTATTTTAAAATACTTTCGTTTGTAATCTTCTTGGAAAGTTTAATTACACAGTTTTTCTAAACATTTTATTGGAGCGTATCATAAAGTTACCTGTATGAAATTGAAAAGAAGAGATACCTAACAATATAACGAAGAGAGAGTGAGTGCGTAAAGGGGCTCTCTTGAACCGCTTAATATATTTCAATAATTAAAAAATTGTGTTTTAACTCAGCGAAATCTTGCTTATAATTCACTTGAAAAATTTAATAAAACAATATTTATTATATCCAGATATAATAAAATAACTATAAAGGTGAAAACCAGCGTCACCACTGCTGTTGAAAAAGGTGCCTAAAAGATTGACAGCGTTTTTGACAGCTATACTGAAACGATGGCCGAAGAAGCTGCCAGATCTATTGTCCCCAGTCGCTTTAGTTAAACGGGCGGGCATTTCTTTAAAAAAGAGCTTGACTTGTGGGCCCCATAAACACATAGTCTCAACAATGAAGGGAAAATAGATGTAACTGCATACTTTTGACCTTTGCGATGTAGCGGCTTCGTGTGCCAGAGTGTCGACACTGGTCACATCCCAAATCAAAGATAGACCATGTCAATAGAGAACATATATCATGTTATCCAGTTTTTTTCCCGGAAGATACCAGATGGTTCCAAGACAGTTGTAAAAAAAAGCCCGCCGGAGGAGGATGATGATTTAGGCTATAATGACGAGAAATGCGACCAGTATTCCTAGCACAGAGACCGTGGTAGCCAAGTGGGCCTACCGTTTCACCACAACAACAACGATGGGTTCGTTGGTTTTGGCTCCTAATCACAAACGGATTGATATAAATGATTCCGACTCTGGCCGGAGTAAGCGCATGCAGCCAATAAATGAACTCTTCCTAACGACGGGCAATAAGATGAGGACGCTCTGTATTATTAGGTGCAGAATTTAAAATTTTGACAGGTGGGTTCGTCCCATTGACCTTGCGATAATTTGATGAAAGGAACCATCTTACTCGGAATAGCCAAATCCCAAGCATTTTTGGATTGACATAAGTGTAAACGGATAAATTTATGTGTCAGATACTGTGATCAACTGTTGATTGAAAGTAAAAAAGAGGTTAGAAATATCCCACTTCTGAAGGGATCCTGACAAGACTAAAAGTTTTTCAATGTTGAGAGATTTGGAAATGCCTTCACAACCCGCATGGGGATTCAAAAACGTCGATTGCGGACGTGTGGAGCCTTTTCCATTTTAGGTTTACGGTAAGTTAAACTACGCATTTATGATAAAATTGATTTTTTTTTTCAATTGAATATTGAATTATTTGAAACCAGTTTGGTGATTTATTACTAAAATGTTAAATATTTGTATAAAATTAAATGCTTTAACGTAGTCAATAATTTACCTGCACTCTAAAAACTTTGCAAATACACGTACTTATCTATAAGTTCCATGGAATTTCAAATTAGATTTCAAATTCCATATTCCTGGAAGCTACAATATTAGAAAATGCACCCGGTATCGCGGCAAATAAAATTAAGTTTCACTTCCGTAACTCGATACATCGACACGGTGCCATCTTGCTACTTGCATTATTAAATAACAATTTAATGTTTCTTTACTTATTTTGTTGTTTATTACCTTGTGCAGTTTATTATCAATACACTATTGTGAACAAAATTTTAAAGGACCTTTGCTGTCCTTAATTGAATCACAGTGTATAATGTACCTTAGACTAATACTAGTCTCTAACCCAAAGCATTTCAAAATCTATCCAAGGAGTACTTGAGAAAAAAATCTATTGTACAGGTTTTACATTGATAAAAAATCATAACCAACAGCTTATTTTTAAAATATAAAACGTTATATTATAAACAATGGATTATATTATTATAACAACAGTTACTTAAGTACAGTCATTAAATCAATCAATTATTTATTCGTTAAATAGGTTTACAACATAATGAATGACCCTCTATGTAAGGCCCAAAGTACCTAATCAACCGTCTTCCGCAATCTATAATCTAAAAATAAAGCAGGGCGCTCCACAACGTCTTGGTGCCTGGCCCACCCCAAAAACCAAACTAGGCAAACAGCCGATCGTTCTTCGCCCAGTAAAACACGAGCAGCAATAATGTTGAACGGAATCTTCTCTTCACGTTCTCGTCAATTAAAATATAGTAATGATACATTTTTAACCATGTATGTGCGCTTTATGTACGCCCGAATTAGTTGCACATTGCTGGTGAGCATCGAAAAACTGAAGAGGTGGTTAAGGCGACCGTTATAGTTTTGAATCTGAAAGCTGTAAAAAGCTGAACGCAAGTTTTATTTGGAACGTTCCTACTGCAAAGAGAGTCAATTCTTCGGGTCTTGACATGGGAATTGAAGCAACATTGAAGACCCACTGAAATAATTTCGAAGTTGGCTCTGTTCCGGTTTAGCCTTCTTTCCTCAAGATACTGGCCTAAGTGATGGGCAACATTTAGCTGCTCTCCGGCTATATTGATAAATTCACGTGCATTGGCATTGTCTCTAATATCAACACGGAAAGCATTAGTTATCGTTACAGTGATCCGAAGGTCTGTATAACAGTGGCTCATGACACAGTTTTCTTGACGAAAAATCTTAAAATCCCGTTTTAGTCGTCCATTTACCACCGCAACAGGCCACCGGCAAATGCTACACAACCGCGATTTATTGGCGTCAAGTGTGATAAGTTGTGAGCCTTTTCTGTTCCGTGACTGTGGCATGATGCCGTCATATCCGTGGCTTTTACAATAGAGTCGCGAAATCCTCTATGTAATATGAAAATATCACTCTGCTTTAATAGCCAATGAATGACTCTATCCGGCCAATACATATGTTGACTTACCAGGGTTCGACCGCAGCACCGTTAGTGCAGCAGGTAGAATAGCTTTCGAGGCACCAATCGATCGACAACATAAATAAATAAATATAAACATCATATTCATTATTCTGTATCCAAGTTCATTATCTAAGGTACTTGTGTTATGTAATTCAGAAACTACGATGGTACAATATAGAAAAAATAGTTTCTACTTTGACCTGACTGGAATCGAACGCGGGACTTTGGAGTGGTTTTACCACGAATACTAGTATGTGAACCACTCGACTATGGATGGCGTCAAGTAAATATAAAACATGTACGTCAAAATATAACAAGATCATTTAACATGTATCATTTGATTGACTTTCCATATGGATGAAAACATCGTAGTAAAATTAACCATTCAGTAGATAAATTGAAGCGGAGCGAGCGAAGCTCCCATGGATCAGCTTCAATAGCGCAATGTCTGTTACGCCATAACTTCCCGAGTTCTTAATCGATTTTAATATTTTTGTGTGGAATCGAATCAACAGATTTAGGACCAGATTGTGACGGAGCCCGAATTTTGAAATTTGCAAAAATTCCCATCGAAACAAAAAAAAATTTTTTTTAGGTATTACGCTCCGCTCCAATATATGGTGCTAGCGTAGCTTCATGCTTAGCGACTGCATCGCCTAGTATATTTAATTCTATAAAATGTGTATGTAATTCTATTGCTATTTTAAATTTTGTTGAACTTTATAATATATAAGATTTGCTTGCTAAGGTATAACAAACTATTTTTGACTGGTGCTATTTAGTGTATCTGATTATGCAAGAAGTATAGGCATATGACATTTCATTGCTTAAGAGGACTCTTAATCTAATAAATAATGTGTCAAAAGATTTTCCCTAAATTACAACAGTATATAAATGATTTCCTCATTTAGGATTCTATCACGTTCTGCTATTTACTTTCAAATCACCATAACGAAGATATTGAGCGAAAATTCCTTTTCGAATCGAAAGTTTTCGTTTTAGCGTATATGAAGCTTAAAACAAAAATAATTTCAGAAATTTCTTAACTGGAGTCGTGTCGATTCAGCAGTTGTGACAGTTTTTATTGTGCCTGCGTCATACAGCGATACGCCACAAGTTACGCCGTCATGTAATTATTTTACTACATACGTCGCAGGTCATAGCTTAGCTTCTGTTGCCCTCACGTAGAAGTCACTGTATTTATAGTCAATATCAAGCTGTGTAGAGAATCTACAATTATGCTTTTAAAATGGAGCATACTTAGAAGAAATTATACAAATTAACTTATAAATAAAAATCTAAATTATCCTAATGTAATTAAGAAATATCTGTAAATGTGTGTATAAATCAAGTCGGGTTGGCCAGATTATGAAACCCAGGTGACTATTGCACACAAACAGGCGATTAAACAAATAAAAGCATTGTTTATTACATTCAGTAAATAACGCCTTTACAAAGGAAATATATTCCCCACTTGGGTCGTAATTCGCGTCAGAATTTTTCTTTAAACAAATTATAAATGGAAAGATCTTATACCTTTGTTTTATATTCCAGGTTTATTGTACGATTTTTAATAATTATTGCCAGTCATTGATCTTAACGCACAACGTTTGTTTGTGCGTTTGTTTTTACAATGCGAAATTTCAAATTATGCTACGTAATTTCTTTCCTAAATCCAATTTTTTTTTAATTCTCGTTTTGTTCATTAAGAAATGCTCTCTTTATCCTTACTAATATTATAAATCGGAAAGTGAGTTTGTTTGTTTGTTTGTTTGTTCCGCTTTCACGCCGTAACCACTGAACCGATTGCTTTGAAATTTTGCAGACGTAAAGATAAAAGTCCGGATTAAATAATAGGGTACTTTTTATCCTGGAAAAAATTGATATTCCCGAGGAAAAACAAAAAATATTGTTTGCTTGATGGATGGATTGTAGATGGCGCTGTGTGTCGTTTAAAACAAGGTAAAATATTGCAAACGAATATAAACATGTAAATTTAGAAGCTAAATGATACGATAATGAATCCCCTAAAATGAGAAATTCCCGAGGGATGACGTACAATTTGTTTTATCGTCTAAACTGTTTTTTTACATCTACTTATATGTTGCAAACGAATATGAACATGTAAATTTTGAAGCTAAATGATACGAAAATGAATCCTCGAAAATGAGGAATTCTCGAGGGATGACGTACAATTTGTTTTATCGTCTAAATTGTTTTTTTACATCTACTTATCCTGAAATCACTAAAGTCAACGAATTACTAATTGGTATAAGTATTAGTTACGTTATTTAGTTCTTGAGGTATGCGATAGATGGCGCTGGGTGTTTTTTAAAACATGGTAACGATGTGTTTTTTTAAATACATAAGAAGTGGAATGATAGCTTACGATATTTAGTTCTAGAGGTATGCGAAAGATGGCGCTGTGTGTTTTTTAAAACGTGGTAACGAAGTGTTTTTTTAAGATACGTAAGAAGTGGAATGATATCTCGCTCTTTAACCTGTAGCTCATACACTTATTCGGTGCACTTTTCGACTCATTTACTTACTTGCTGTTTTATCTTTATTCACTGTTTTGCGCTTTTTTTGGTTCCTACCATTTTACATTGAATTGTGTTGTTGTGAACGTTTTCTTATAGTTGTGCTTTATACCGCAATATAACCGAATTCCACGCGGGCGAAGCCGCGGGCGAAAAGCTAGTAGTTTATAATTCCCAAGCGTTCGAATTATAGACTAGATTTAATTTTATGTGGATGCTTAGTGCTTTGATTATCTCTAGTGCCTTAAGTGTATAAGATAAGTAGGTATATATACAGTCTACGAAGCCCTAATTCCTTTAAAATCAAGGTTAATAAACTTTTGTTTGCAGAAATAAAAAAATGTCGGTTGGTGCATTGTTTTTTTTTTCGGGTAAAAAATATTTTTTATATTTTATATCAGTAACTATTTATGAACAGAATGTTCTAATCTATTTTGACCAAAGTACAAATTAAGTTGGACATTCAATTTTATAATATTATTATATATACCTATCTAATCTTTAATTAATTAATGTGCCTGTTATAAATTATTGGGCGAAAGTATATGTAATTATAAATTAATTTAATTTATAATAATATTACTATTATCTGTAATCTCTACTAAAGGATTGTGTGTGTTTTATGTTATTTGTATCGTTTAATAAATGAATAATGCATTAGAAGATGGAGAAAAACTCTTGATATTAAAAATAAAAAATCGTGTGCTGTTTAAAGATACTTTGGTAAAGCGTTGGACTGTAATGTAGTTCATTTTGTCACAGCAGCAGCTTTAAGACTAGAAAAATATATGATAAGATATAGTGTACCCGAGGCCAAAGGTACACTTTATTTCAAACACTGATTTATTTCAAACATAATTATCAAAAGTATTCTTTGAAAACTTTGGCAGCTGTTCTAAATCAGAACTTAATTATGGTTAATTTTTAAAGCATAATTTTAAAATGCATACTAATCTTAAGCTTTCATTTGATATATGTAGATTGCCGGTTAGGTTTGTTTTGATATTTTCATACCCATTACTTTTATTCTCTTTAATATCAATCAATTGGTCACCGGTTCAAATATTTGACAATTCTGTGATGGCAATAAAATTATGTGGTATTTAGCATTATTTTATGTGTCCCTATATTGGTAGGGTACCAACGAAAGAGCAAGGTACTTGAATCGAATGGATACTTTCGATTTTGATATTGTTTTGAAACAAAATGTATTCCAATTTATTTTAATATTTCGTTCGTCAAAATAGTAATTTAAAAAGGTTTACGAGTAGATTCCGTCTTGTTTTGCGGCCTCATGCTACGAAATCAGATTATCAATTTTGACAGAATCGGTAAGTAGTTCAACAGCGTATCTGGGTTACCTCCTACTCATAAATAACAAATTTTAGACAACATAATAGAGAAAGTTTATTTACAAGGTAATTCCTGACACTATTTAACAAAGTATAAATCCACTTGGATGATATTGAAACTAAAATAAAAATTATCTACCTAATTCGATTCTAATTATTGTGAGAGATTGATGAGTCTGGCAGATAGAGCCTTTAGAAGACGTATGTTAGTACTCGTGGTTTTTTTATATTCCAAGAAAAATGACATCAAGTTTTAACAATTATTATTTGACATTTGACACGGCTAGAATTTATCTAAAATGTCAGATAAACCTGAAATCATTTTAAAGCAATTTCTTCATCAATTGCTTGATACTAGTAATTCGATCATGTAGATTAATTACCAACTTTAGGAAGAGATGGCGCTGTTAGTATAAATAATACTCGAAATGCAATCAATCACTTAGGGTCTACCTATTTCAATTAGAAAATCAGTCGTCCGGATACAGAAAAGTTATGCGGATTTGAATGTAAATTATTTTTTTTTTCTACTAAAATTGACAGTAATAGCTCAGCTATTATGATACTTAGTATTAACAGTCCATTATTTTATACATGTTATCTGGACATAAAGTCTTTTTGCTTTTATTTATATTGTGTCTTGGACACACAAATGGACAAATGGACCTTATACCGAAGGCGTTTACTAGTAGTTGGGAATAATCAGATATAAAAACATATGAGGCTGCTTAACTAATTAAGAAATCTAATGACGCATTTTTGTAATAGTCGAATAAGGGATGAATTGAAGATCACATCACCAGCGGTCGATATAAGATATCGTAAACCTTCTTACGAAGGTTCTCATGACACGTGAGGTTATCAAGAGATTAACAGCACAGAAATGAGTTAGATAATATATTTAAAATTAAACATTATAAATTAAGTCCATATAAATAACAAAAAGATCATCTTATTCCTTTTTAATATGTATGTATTGTTACTTCAACGTCTGTCAAATTCAGAAGATATTAAAATACACACAGTAGATTGAACTCAATACCTTATGTTCAATGAAATGTTTGTGACAAAGATTATTGATCTATTTATGATCAAAGAAGACATTATCAAAGGGGTTTAGTTTATCTGAAGGAAAGGTATTCAGTTTATCCGTAGTTGGATTGATATTCATGATTCATGAAAATGGTGTTGGCCCTTTAATAATTTCTTTATTTGACCCTGAAGCATTTTGGTGCTCACATTAATTATTATATTAGAAATAATATGTGAGTTTTATAATAAATGTGCAAATATTTTTTTGAGAAAACTTTGGGTTTTACGTGAATTACATCGTAAGCATACCGTATCATTTTGAAGTTGCAGATTGAGATATAACTGCATCGATTTGCCGGCCCTTGTCTCAAGTTTCCACTGTCTAGGTTACATCCAGAAGGTAAGCTATGCTAGGTGCTAGGCTATCACACAATGCGTATTAATCCTATCTAGTGCTTCCGTTAGGCCTACTCAACGTTAGAATATTAATGCATCAATAATTCCCCTGTTGCACTATTAATAAAAAGATGTATCTGCTTTTTAAAAATCTCTTTTTTAACCAAACCAAACCGGCTTATCGGGTTAACACATTATTGCTGTATATTTTTTTTATCAAATACGTCATGAAATTTGTAATTATGTAGCTCATAAATTCGTGTCGTTTTAAAAAAATAACTTTAAACCTTGTGATGTTATTCTTGTCCGGTAAAATAGGGCTTGTGACGATTAGCAAGGTTTAATAATAGTAAGTTAGTATACAAGTGTGTTAGTTTACGTATTTCAAAGGTTATAACTATAAACAACTTCAAAGGTCGATGTTATAAGTTAGGAAGTATGTTATAGCGAATCACTTTACTCCGAATCTATAATCTAAGATCACAGTGGTTTGTGTTTGTCTGTCCGCTCCTTTTTCCGCTCTTTTTCCATTGTATATGCGTTACCATAGCAGCAGTAGCACCATAGCGTTAACCGCAAGTAGTTCGTCTACCGGACGCTAGATGGCGTTAACGGAAAAATATTTAATGCTAGAAAAAAATTGAAGAATTTCGTCCACCCGTATGAAGCCGGGACAGGCCGCTAGTAAATAATGAAACTTTGAAAGGTAGGAAAGTTAAAGTTCACTAAATATGAAATGCTAAAAAATTCGCAAATGTTATTGAACATTCAGAGCTATCTTTAATATTTGTATTTTTTTCACTAATAAATCAGTTTTACCAAGCGGTGTCATAGGCACTCAATATTTAATTTACTTTTTTAAAAGCTGTAACGAAATGTAGCCGTCAAAAGCCGTTTTGAGAAAAGTACAGTTGTTACTGTTATTAATTTCTCCAAATAATTCTCGAAATCTGTAGATTTGTAAGTAATAAATAATACGCACTGCTCTTTAATGTAGGAAAAACAATATGCGCTATTCTCTATAATCCTGAAAAAGATAAAAATATGAGCGGACTTGGTGTCAGTGAATCCAAACTATCCAACCAACTCAAAAACATATAAAAATTACACCATAACACTGCCCTGCTTCCTGCTGAAATACAGGAATAACATTCTTATTCGACTGATGATGCATAAAATCGTGTCGATCTGAGCTAGATCTAGATTATATGGGAAGCTCGACTGCGAAGCGGATAGTAAATTCAGCGTTTGATCGCGAACATTAAAAAACTTACGCGAGGGCCTAATCGGATTAGTTCGTTGTATGGGTGACCAAAAAATTACTATCTCGAACTCTTTAAAATGCATGTCATATTATTATTAGTATAGTTACTTTGCTACTAAGCGTACAACATATAAAATATATGTTTTGTTAGAAAAAGTATTGGAATATCCGAATTTTATGTTTTTCACTTTTTACGTGTGTTACAAAAAAGTTCCATTGCTGCTCTGTGTACATACTCTAGTTCAGTAAAGAAAATTGTCTCGTTACCTCAGAACAACTCATTTTGAGATGTTCCACACAAGCGTATAGAAGCGTATCTCATAAAAACTTGATATTTACCAAAATGTTCGTCATTTTATGCCTTGTGTTACCGCAAAGTGACGTATCTCTACTTTCGTTTCCCAAACATTCATGCGGCTTATCTTAATAAGCTGTGAAAAGTTGTGACTGACTGGCGGATATTGAGTATCGCCTATAGGCGATCGTAATGTTTATAATATTTGGCGGCATAAAAAGCCCTCTATGAAACACTGTATAAGTAATGAAATATAAAGAAAGCAAAAAGTAAAAGAAGGAACATTTTTATAATAAAAGACGCCTGTCGGTTTCATTGTACTCTATCGAAAAAGAAATACTCTAAGGGTTTGTTGTACATGGCCAGAGACAGAAAGCAACCGTGCCCCTTGAGATTCTTTTATTAAAGGATTGTGTCGGCTTTTTAATGGCGGTAAAGTTCAATTCGTATTTGACAGAATCAGGCGTTACTTGGCGGAAGTCCATATCCATAAGTAAAATAAAAATTATGTAGCTTACTTCCGCAAAACTCAAGCAGTGTGCACCGCCCGCCCGCAAATAAATGCAGGAACCGCAGACACCGACACCTTCACCAACCACTCTACACGTGTTTCGGCCCCTCACGGAGCATCATCAGGAGTTACACACTTGTTAACACACTGCTTGAATTTTGCAGAAGTAAGCTACATATTTTTATTTTACTAATGTTCAGTTCGTAAATAATAATAAAGAAATATTAAACAATATCACTTTGATTGTTTTAAATCTAAGTAAAGTAACTAGATCTCTTCTTTTATTCAAATCAGAAACAACAACATCAGTATAGAAGAAATTGTTTTCTATATCGCCCCCACTTGTTTTTATAAAGAATGCGATGGCCTAAATTGAGGATGTACCTAAATCTTTTTGTAATAACGGCTGCGTAGGTTACACAAAATCTGTAGTAACTTGAACTTTGTTAAAGTTTACTAACGACTGCTCCAATATCAATGAAATATTTATTTATTGCACACAAACGGTCAATAGCGGACTTAAAGCCTGATGCTATATCTACCAGTATTCGACTGCGATTAAATCCGAAACTATTCACCGATTTTGATGATTTTTTTCATTTTGCTGGGTTTGTACCAACTAAGGACAGAGGACAGGTTTCATTTTGATTTATAATAAAACAATATATTATTAGTTATAATAACTGGGCCATAGCAACGCGTGGCTGGGTTAGCTAGTAATGTAACAAATATGTCTTTTCATCATTCTAGTATTCATATTAAAAGCCATTAAGTCAGCTTTAAGTGCTTACTTTGGACTATGCAGAATTCATTCTATTTAATATTTTTTAGGAAAAAAAGGGATTTTAGAAATATTATTATTATTTCGTTTTCTATACTAATATTATAAAGAAGTAAAGTTTGTGTGTTAGTATATTTGTTAAATTGTAAAGGGTAATCTCGGGATCTACTGAACCGATTTTAAAAATTCTTTCACCAATAGAAAGGCACATTATTGCCGAGTGTCATAGGCTATATTGAATGCTAGAAAAAAATAAAGACTTTTTTCCACCCGTGCGAAGCCGGGACGGGCCGCTAGTATTTAATATAGAGGTACAAATAAATAAAAATATTTAAATATTGGAACGACAAAAGTTCTATTAATCTCACGACTCCTTCACCGACGGACGGACAAAGGACGAAGATAAATGATTTTGGATTACATTTTAAGAAATCTCGTTAAATATATTTTGTTATACTGAAGTCAACTGTCAAATGCCATACAAACCGCTCATTTAGAAATAAATTATAAACAAATTAAACGAAAATTATTTATGGAGAAATCTCGAAAACTTCTGGGTCTAATGAGTTGACACATGTAAAAGTTTTATCGCCGTTTAAGTGAAAACTTTGCACTTAATTTTAGGGTTGCGGTTTCGAATCCCGCATAGTGTAAATATTGTGATAGTATGTACTTTGTAAACAGTTGAAATAGTGTTTTTAGACTTATGAACTTCAAAAACAACACTCTACCCTTGTTTGATGACGATGTGATAAAGACCAACATGATATAAAATAATGCAATGCTCATTTTTACCTAATATCTATTTTATATATTTACTAGTTGACCCGGCCACGCGTTGCTGTGCCGACTGCAGCGTCATCTGCCAGCGTCGTCGTAAATCATTCTCAGATCCCCTTGAACACACACAAAAAAAATCATTCAAATCGGTCCAGCCGTTTAGGAGTAGTTCAGTGACATACACACTCACAGAAGAATTATATATATAAAGATCTACTCTGATACTTTAATACAAAGATTCTAAAACTGAAAACAAAATGCTTATGATAAACATTACGTACAGGCCAAAAATAAAAAAAAAAGTTTAATTACGATACAGGTCTTGTATGGACACCTGTAACATAATATAACTTTTTAATCATAACGATACATCTATACAACCTCCAGCTGGACCAAGGTGGTTGAACCTCTACCTTAAAAAGGTTTCAATGAACGAGTCCGCGACGACGCAACACGCATGCGCAATCGATGTTTGCACCTTGGCGCCAACATTTGACATTTAAATTTTAATAATCAGAACATCAATAATGATTACAAGTAAAAATAAATTTGTTGTTATATTCAGCGTTTTATTTGCACTATTGTTTTACGTATTATAGTATGAGAGTAGATAAAGTAGTGTATGACACTGTACATAACTTGGTCTTATAACACTCGTGTGATACTATATACGCCTCGTTTTTTTAAAACACACTCATGTTATAAGAACCCTTATTATGCAACAGTATCATAAACTACTATTATTTCCGTATGAACAAGGTACACTAAAGATCTAGACAGGCGGTAGCGTGTCAAGCCAAGTTCAAGAACAGAACTGGCGAGCAGCACCGTGTGTAATATTACACGAACCATTTAGAGCCACTTTTGATTCCCTCATAAGTCAAAAACTTTTTCACATAAAACTGTCAAATTTGGCTCATATATTGAGAAGCAAGTCTCAATAGATCAAGGTAATCATCTGTAATCGTGTCCATATGTAGATGTATATGAGAACAGACCAGATAGATCAGACCTTAGGCTACAATATATTATACTAAGTTATAAGAATAAATGATATTTTATGTTGTTATAAATAAGTTTCAGGACTGACCATTGAACTTGGCTCTCATTTAGATCTCACTTATTTTGTCGTTGAAGTCAACAACCAAGGCATATGTCATAATATTAAACTTAACTCTCATTTCACATTTATGTTTTTGATGGGATTGTATTTTATAATTTATGTTCAGCTCATTCAGTCATTGACAATATGAATATGTCTATATCTAATTTCAAATAATCTTGATTAAAACTACCAATTACATATTGCCTTGAGAAAATAAATGTATACAGAATTATTAATATCAAAGAGAAGTATTTTAAATAAATTAAAATTTCACAATCTATCTCCATAACAATATTATTAAATAATTTAATTTTGTCTTAATTATAATTCTGTACCTAGAAAGTGTAAGTGTCCTATTTATTATACAAATTGTGAATTGTAATGTTTATTCTTTTTTGGTTGCAACTGAAATATTCAGAAACATTGTAAAAGGCGTTTTGATTTAGCCACCTGTACAAAACTCATTGTAAGACATTTTTTTATTGTTTCAGGTATTTTCTTGATAGAGCTAATGGCCGTGACGGTCCAACCTTCGTTATTTTATAAAAGCTGAAAGTATCTCTATGTATGTCGCCAACACAGGTAAGAATGATCCCCGACTATGCAAATTGGGTGGTGGTTGGTAGCTTTAGCAAGTAACAGGTAGTAAAGCTGAATAAAATTCTCATCAAATTCTTTCTAATATAAAGCTAAGTTTTTATTTATTTTATTCGGAATAATGTTAGAAATCACGTCGTTTATTGCCAGACACTTGTAGGGTTGCAGCCCCCTGCCAGACACATATATTTATTTATTTATTTTTTGAAAAACCAACAGCGTAACAATTAAATTTAACCTAATTAGTAATAAATCTATGGTAAAGCTAATTACAGGTTTCCCCCAAAATCATCCATAATATTTTTGGACGTGTCACAAGTAATTAAAAAAAATAAATAAAGACAGTCAGACAAACAGAATAAACTTCGATTAAGTTACATAGATAAAATCCCAAAAATGTGCATTAAAAAATGTGACTTATTTAAAATAAACTAACAATTTGACAATAAAATAAGCTTAAAAAAAAAACCAATCCACAAAGAAGAAAAGAAGGAATTATATAATAACTAGCTGACCCTGCTATGCCGTCTACAGCGCCATCTGAAGGGCTGATTTGGGAATCTAAACCATCCAGAGCGCCACCCAAACGCATACAAAAAAAATCATTCAAATCGGTCCAGCGGTTTAGGAGGAGTTCAGTGACATACACACGTACAGTAGAATTATATATATGAAGATATTTAATAATGTTATAAGAAATCATATTAATTTTAATTTGATACGTGTATACTTACATACATACATACACATACATACATATATACATACATACACATATATATACATATACACATCATATAAACTATAATAAATTGTGACTATGCTTAAGTTATAAAGATTTTTTTATTTGACACTATTTGAAGATGTTACTTCAAAAGCCAGCCAGCCAGGTAGGTGGCAGTGCGAGCAATATAACATACAAAAGGGTGCGAGTGAAATATTGATATAAATAAATGGTGGTTGTGCACTTAAAATGACCAATTTATTTTTAAATATTGCTGATAAATTAAATTGTGGAACCGTCGTTGTTTCCGATTTTCCATAATACCCGTACTTAGCTACTGAACTAAGATTCAGAACAATGTTCGCTTCGCACGGGTGGACAAAATTCTTTAAATTTTTTCTAGCATTAAAGCTCGTCGTGAATGTAGCTTTTTAATGGTGAAAGAATTTTTGAAATCGGCTTAGTAGTTTTTGAGTTTATTCATTGCAAACATACAAAAATAGAAATCTTTCCTCTTTAAAATATTAGTGTAGATATATATTTATTTGTTTTATTATATCTTGCTATACACATCCAGGTATTCTCGTACCTCATGATTTTAGAAGCAATGACCTAACCTATTTGAGTTTCTGGTATCACGTGTGTATTTATTGCTTTACAAATTTTGCTGTTACTAACATATAAAATTTTCTTACGTCCGATGCAGTGTCAAATATTGACATTATCGATTTTTTATGCTAAGAACGCCTTCTAAATATCTGTGCTATTGCTATATAATATTAACATTTTAACTCTTATCCATAATCGTTGATCGAATAAATAAATCGAAACCAAGGCGGCTATGTTATGAAGCGGGATAGGATGGAATTACTGGAATGTTTCTTAACAAAAAAATATCTCTGTTTTTTGTCTGATATTTCCAATGCATACGTGTACTCCAAAGTAAGAAGGTTTGATATCCAAATAAACCAAATAAATAAGGTCACTAGGGTATCAAACGGAGTTCGTGAAACGGGATTGAATTTTCCTTCGTTTCCAGAAATCTTTCTTGGGCACTCACTGCTCCTAATAAAGTTATAAAAGCAGGTGTATCTTACACACACCTGCGTAAGAAACACCTGCTTTTTAACTTAGTTGTATACGTCCTAATACAAAATATTTTCAGAACTGAAATCGGAATATTTCAATGATTGTAAAAATCCTACTTTTATCAGATCGTCACTATCGCGGTGTGTGAACGTGCTTATAGACATAGCGAGGCTTGCGCCGTGATTCACGTCACGTATGCTTCAGTCTGAGGTTGGCGTGAAACATTTTAGCATGCTTTCTCAAGAGAACGTTCTTACGCTGTGTACGCAAATAACCAAGGGTGACGTGATGCATGTTGCATATTCAAACGACTCCAAGTAAAGTTCAACAGTTAATTAAAAAAGAGAATTGTTTGACGACCGTTTGCGGTAGCAATCAAGCCTTTTGCACCGACGGTCTTGAGTTTCGAAAATCTGTGCCGGAAGGGACAGATGTTGGTATGATGAATACGAGCATTTGTACCTGAGTCATGGGTGTTTATATATATATTTTCTATGAATATTACATATTTATGTATCTTCTATATATGTCTATCCGTTACCCTAGTATCCATAACATAAGCTTTACATTGCTTACTTTGGGCTACGCTAATTGGTGTGAATGTAGGAAATATTTATTTATTTATGTTAATCCTAGATGCATTAACTTTGCACTAAGACGTTTTGCGTTATCCCGGATTCTAAAGCTGACCCCCCCAGACCCTTTTCCTGGTAGAGGCATATATTTGCGTGATAAGCATAAGTTTTTGCCCTTGGGTCATGGTCGTTTATATAAGTATTTATGTTCTAAACGTTATAGGGCGACTTAATAATTATAGAAGTTGTCAGGAGTTTTTTTATTGTAATAATCAGAATGTTTTGAGTCCCATAACACTGTTAGTGTCCACAACACAACTGTCCAGGCGATCGAGCGGCGAATGCTCACAGTGAGTTCACATGTCCACACAGCTCGAGGCAAGCCTGACAAACTATTCACGGCGTTCGTGATGCCATGTCTGTACTCGGCCTAAGATCGTATGTTTCCAAATAGAATATGTAGACTGAAAACATATCTTGCACGGTATTGTAATATGTGAGTTTCGGGTTACGCAGTTCTAATAGAATTGTAGTTACTGGAGTGACTCACCTCCTTAACTTTGAGAAACTATTCTATTTATACTAATTCTACACTAATTTCCTAGAAATTATTCTCGACCTGCCCGCCCGGCATACGCAACACAACAAAATTTCGACCCGTTTTCTCGTGTGTAGTCATTTGTCATCTATCGTCTCTAACATGTTTGCGTTTAAAAGTGGACTTCTTATGTCAAAAGAGTAGTTTTCAAAGCCGCGACATTTTTGTCTATAAACTCTAACAGAATTTTGTCGACATTTTGACAGAGATATTCGACTTATTTCTCGTCCATCCGTTTGTACGTAGAGAAGGTGACGATAAATGGTTTGTGTTATTGCGATTAAATCGATGGCGGTGCCTTATTATTTATTACAATTATGTACTCACAGTATATTACGGGCGAACGACACGTAATTAACACAAACAATCTACGGCGAGCGTAGGTACCGCTTGCTACCCAGTTTCTCGATTTATTCAAGATCTACCTACTAAATTAAAATTAAACCTAATAATATCAGAACTGTTACAATATTTTCTATAACAATCGGATTAGTAATAGTAAGAATACCTAACTATGTTTTTTTTTATTTTGTGTTTTAACATTTATCAATTTACTTCAAGCTGACTCATTAGCATTCTTTACAAATCTTGGTGGTTTAGTGTGATGCGCTCATTAAAAATACCTACTTGTTTGTTATTTTTCAAATTTGAAATAACTAATAAAATCTGTCCCATTCCTAGTTGTTTTTTACCGACCCCGATAGGAAACGATAATTTTTATGATATAAGTTTTTTTTACGATATAATGAGCAGTGGCAGAAGCGCTGGGAGCATTGTGTGCATCACCAAGGAGACTTCTTTGAATGGGATTAGAAGTTTGTAGCTCTAGTTCAATAAATGCACTTTTAATTAACAAAAGTCCGATACTTTTTGAGCAGCCCTCGTATGTCGATATCGACAAACTTCTCTTCAATCGTGCGTGAGATATCTCAAGTATCGCATGCTAGGCCGGCTGATTAATATCCTCCCAAATAGATACTTTATACGCGCATTAGGGATCCACAATCACATTCACTCAATTGAATATAAGGTTTATCAATGATTGATTGTAAATTATAATTTGATATTTCTTATGTTAAATTAAGCGTTCCCCGTGGCAATTTGAGCCATATTTCACTTTGTTATTTGTTATAGTTTGCCCTTTTTCACAAAAATTAATAAATAATAGGCTTATAGTTGAAATAAATATCTTTTACTTTCAAGAACATGGCATTTACACATTCGATCATCAGTCACAAAAGGCTATCAATAACAGTTTTATATAAATGCGAACTGCTCATAAAAAACGGTAACGATAAAAGCTTTCTAACATTCTGCTCTACGTACACGCCGCCGCAACTTGCAAAGTGTGTAATGTAAAAATTTAAAGGGCGGTTTTATTCCTGTAATAAAAATGGTAATTTAAGGTACCTTTACATTTCGGCCGCTTCTTATGAAGAAGGTATGTTGTAAAAATGTTATTATGCAAGGAGACAGAGAACTGAATTCTCTACTTTTTTGTTACTGTGGCAGTAGCCACATCTTATAAGTTTAATTTGTGTTACTACCTTATTTGTAATCTTTTTACTATGTTACCTACATTCTGCTTATTGTATATTGAGTTAGTTAATAAATGAAAGTTCTATTAATCGGTCGTTTGATTGTTATTTAATATTTCCGCGTCCGCGAAGGTCCCAATAGTGGTGATCCCGTAGCGATTTTGATATAGTGTGAAGCGATACTAATTTAAACTGGGCTTTTTGTGTAACTTGATAATTTAAAAAGTAACCATGACCATGCAACAGAAGCCTATGGAGACAGCAACCAGATGGCAACAATCGATGACTCCTGCCGTTAATTATTCGGGCACTGTACAGGCGTCAGACATGGCCAGCAATGCCGTCTCATGACGCATTCCAAATTTTTGATATGACCAGCTACGTCTATGGTTTATAAAATATGAAGCAGTTTTGGAACCGCAAAAATTAAGCGATTACGCGAAATACAATATGTCGAAACTTGGAAAAAAGTCATATAACAAGTGAGTGACATATTGCTTAAACCACTAGAAGCAAAAATACAGCGCGCTAAATGAGCAACTGCTACGAGTCTATGAGGAGTCAGAAATTCGACAATTCCAAAAATTATTCGGAGAAATGGAATTATGTCATCAAAAGCCTTCACAGTTATTTCGCCGTTGTTTCAACAGACTTAGTACGTGAAAAGATTCAGGACGAAACTCTACGGTTGTTATGGCCTGACCTGGCCGAAATAGCAGACAAGATTTTAGAATCTCTTGCAAGGAGCAAAAGTCCAACCATCAACGAGCTCAACCAACGAAAAATCTTTCATTTTGGCTGAAATCGCTACTTAGAGTTTGAAAAGTAGGGAAATGGAACCTGGTCGGCCGCAGTTTCGTAATTATAATCGTTATCGGCCGTGTTCCCGCTCAGCCTCTCGTGAACGTAACATGAACCGTCACACGCTCGATAGCCCAGACTGGCTGAGTTACTATCATCACAAGTGCAGACAACGGGCTAACAAATGCAATGAGCCATGTTCGTGGAAATAAACAGACCGAAAGGAAAACAAGAAAGGGTGCAATCGGAGGCGGAGATTTGCACCATTACACTTTTTCACCGCCTATGTATTACTGAGATTAATAGTGACTTAAGATTTTTAGTGGACATTGGTGCTCACATATCGGTTTTACCTGTGAAAAATAAACAATTATACCAGTGGCGTAGCGTGCCTTGTCGGGGCCCCGTATAAAAAATTTGTTTGGTGGCCCTTATATGGGGGTCAGGATTTTTCACAAAAGAAAAAAAAAATTGTGAAAAGAAATATTTATTTATCATAACATAATTTAACCATTTTACAAATAAAAATCAAATTTTTAAATATTCACTCTTCTTGCCTTTTTTTCGGCAAACTGATTTATTAAATCATTTATGGCTGATGATGATTTTAGTTTTTCTAAAGTTTCTGCCTCTATGGACAATAGTGAGAGGTCTGACAGCCGTTCTTGTCCCATCGAAGTTCTTAAGAAATTTTTTATCAGTTTTAATTTTGAAAAACTTCTTTCAGCTGTTGCGGTTGTAACTGGAAGGGTCAAGAATAAAAAGCATGCTGTGATTACCTCGGGAAAACTGGATGCAAGACTATTGAATTTTACTAGCAATAATTCAATGAGTTCTTTAATGGAATAAATTTTTTTAATTTCAGATTTTAAGCATGTTTTTAGAGCCTTTAAATGGTCACAAAGATTAAGTGAGATATCTTTACTGTATTTAGCAGACAGTTTTCCGGAAGCGTTAAATATCTCTTCGCTTGAAGAAGATAGGAGTTTCTCCGGTTGTAATATTTCGAACATACTACTCAGGTCGCAAAGGCTCTGAAATCTTTCTTTAGTTTGCGAAATTAATATATCTAATAAATTACTAGAGTAGAAAAATACTAGAAAAAATCGACTCGGGTCACAAGTGAATCTCAGGCGGGAATCGAACCCGCAACCTTTGGAAATCCGGTCCAATGCTCTCCCAATTGAGCTACCGAGCCTTGCGAACTCTCGACGAAATTTTCTAGTACCTTCCTGATTTTACGCTGTAGGCCAGCGTTGTTTCATCAATGAGAGGAACATCCTCTCGTATTCGAAAGAAACATTTTTACAAATGTTTGGTCAATCGATTAAGATGAAACAGCCATGTTAGATTTATAATTTTTTATATATTTTATGCATTTTCAATGCGATCTTATAAGATAAATTACTAGAGTAGAAAAATACTAGAAAAAATCGACTCGGGTCACAAGTGAATCTCAGGCGGGAATCGAACCCGCAACCTTTGGAAATCCGGTCCAATGCTCTCCCAATTGAGCTACCGAGCCTTGCGAACTCTCGACGAAATTTTCTAGTACCTTCCTGATTTTACGCTGTAGGCCAGCGTTGTTTCATCAATGAGAGGAACATCCTCTCGTATTCGAAAGAAACATTTTTACAAATGTTTGGTCAATCGATTAAGATGAAACAGCCATGTTAGATTTATAATTTTTTATATATTTTATGCATTTTCAATGCGATCTTATAAGATAAATTACTAGAGTAGAAAAATACTAGAAAAAATCGACTCGGGTCACAAGTGAATCTCAGGCGGGAATCGAACCCGCAACCTTTGGAAATCCGGTCCAATGCTCTCCCAATTGAGCTACCGAGCCTTGCGAACTCTCGACGAAATTTTCTAGTACCTTCCTGATTTTACGCTGTAGGCCAGCGTTGTTTCATCAATGAGAGGAACATCCTCTCGTATTCGAAAGAAACATTTTTACAAATGTTTGGTCAATCGATTAAGATGAAACAGCCATGTTAGATTTATAATTTTTTATATATTTTATGCATTTTCAATGCGATCTTATAAGATAAATTACTAGAGTAGAAAAATACTAGAAAAAATCGACTCGGGTCACAAGTGAATCTCAGGCGGGAATCGAACCCGCAACCTTTGGAAATCCGGTCCAATGCTCTCCCAATTGAGCTACCGAGCCTTGCGAACTCTCGACGAAATTTTCTAGTACCTTCCTGATTTTACGCTGTAGGCCAGCGTTGTTTCATCAATGAGAGGAACATCCTCTCGTATTCGAAAGAAACATTTTTACAAATGTTTGGTCAATCGATTAAGATGAAACAGCCATGTTAGATTTATAACTGATAAGAATATGAATATGAATATGAATATGAATATGAATATAATTTTTTATATATTTTATGCATTTTCAATGCGATCTTATAAGATAAATTACTAGAGTAGAAAAATACTAGAAAAAATCGACTCGGGTCACAAGTGAATCTCAGGCGGGAATCGAACCCGCAACCTTTGGAAATCCGGTCCAATGCTCTCCCAATTGAGCTACCGAGCCTTGCGAACTCTCGACGAAATTTTCTAGTACCTTCCTGATTTTACGCTGTAGGCCAGCGTTGTTTCATCAATGAGAGGAACATCCTCTCGTATTCGAAAGAAACATTTTTACAAATGTTTGGTCAATCGATTAAGATGAAACAGCCATGTTAGATTTATAATTTTTTATATATTTTATGCATTTTCAATGCGATCTTATAAGATAAATTACTAGAGTAGAAAAATACTAGAAAAAATCGACTCGGGTCACAAGTGAATCTCAGGCGGGAATCGAACCCGCAACCTTTGGAAATCCGGTCCAATGCTCTCCCAATTGAATCAGAATCAGGAAGGTACTAGAAAATTTCGTCGAGAGTTCGCAAGGCTCGGTAGCTCAATTGGGAGAGCATTGGACCGGATTTCCAAAGGTTGCGGGTTCGATTCCCGCCTGAGATTCACTTGTGACCCGAGTCGATTTTTTCTAGTATTTTTCTACTCTAGTAATTTATCTTATAAGATCGCATTGAAAATGCATAAAATATATAAAAAATTATAAATCTAACATGGCTGTTTCATCTTAATCGATTGACCAAACATTTGTAAAAATGTTTCTTTCGAATACGAGAGGATGTTCCTCTCATTGATGAAACAACGCTGGCCTACAGCGTAAAATCAGGAAGGTACTAGAAAATTTCGTCGAGAGTTCGCAAGGCTCGGTAGCTCAATTGGGAGAGCATTGGACCGGATTTCCAAAGGTTGCGGGTTCGATTCCCGCCTGAGATTCACTTGTGACCCGAGTCGATTTTTTCTAGTATTTTTCTACTCTAGTAATTTATCTTATAAGATCGCATTGAAAATGCATAAAATATATAAAAAATTATAAATCTAACATGGCTGTTTCATCTTAATCGATTGACCAAACATTTGTAAAAATGTTTCTTTCGAATACGAGAGGATGTTCCTCTCATTGATGAAACAACGCTGGCCTACAGCGTAAAATCAGGAAGGTACTAGAAAATTTCGTCGAGAGTTCGCAAGGCTCGGTAGCTCAATTGGGAGAGCATTGGACCGGATTTCCAAAGGTTGCGGGTTCGATTCCCGCCTGAGATTCACTTGTGACCCGAGTCGATTTTTTCTAGTATTTTTCTACTCTAGTAATTTATCTTATAAGATCGCATTGAAAATGCATAAAATATATAAAAAATTATAAATCTAACATGGCTGTTTCATCTTAATCGATTGACCAAACATTTGTAAAAATGTTTCTTTCGAATACGAGAGGATGTTCCTCTCATTGATGAAACAACGCTGGCCTACAGCGTAAAATCAGGAAGGTACTAGAAAATTTCGTCGAGAGTTCGCAAGGCTCGGTAGCTCAATTGGGAGAGCATTGGACCGGATTTCCAAAGGTTGCGGGTTCGATTCCCGCCTGAGATTCACTTGTGACCCGAGTCGATTTTTTCTAGTATTTTTCTACTCTAGTAATTTATCTTATAAGATCGCATTGAAAATGCATAAAATATATAAAAAATTATAAATCTAACATGGCTGTTTCATCTTAATCGATTGACCAAACATTTGTAAAAATGTTTCTTTCGAATACGAGAGGATGTTCCTCTCATTGATGAAACAACGCTGGCCTACAGCGTAAAATCAGGAAGGTACTAGAAAATTTCGTCGAGAGTTCGCAAGGCTCGGTAGCTCAATTGGGAGAGCATTGGACCGGATTTCCAAAGGTTGCGGGTTCGATTCCCGCCTGAGATTCACTTGTGACCCGAGTCGATTTTTTATAGTATTTTTCTACTCTAGTAATTTATCTTATAAGATCGCATTGAAAATGCATAAAATATATAAAAAATTATAAATCTAACATGGCTGTTTCATCTTAATCGATTGACCAAACATTTGTAAAAATGTTTCTTTCGAATACGAGAGGATGTTCCTCTCATTGATGAAACAACGCTGGCCTACAGCGTAAAATCAGGAAGGTACTAGAAAATTTCGTCGAGAGTTCGCAAGGCTCGGTAGCTCAATTGGGAGAGCATTGGACCGGATTTCCAAAGGTTGCGGGTTTGATTCCCGCCTGAGATTCACTTGTGACCAGAGTCGATTTTTTCTAGTATTTTTCTACTCTAGTAATTTATCTTATAAGATCGCATTGAAAATGCATAAAATATATAAAAAATTATAAATCTAACATGGCTGTTTCATCTTAATCGATTGACCAAACATTTGTAAAAATGTTTCTTTCGAATACGAGAGGATGTTCCTCTCATTGATGAAACAACGCTGGCCTACAGCGTAAAATCAGGAAGGTACTAGAAAATTTCGTCGAGAGTTCGCAAGGCTCGGTAGCTCAATTGGGAGAGCATTGGACCGGATTTCCAAAGGTTGCGGGTTCGATTCCCGCCTGAGATTCACTTGTGACCCGAGTCGATTTTTTCTAGTATTTTTCTACTCTATTAATTTATCTTATAAGATCGCATTGAAAATGCATAAAATATATAAAAAATTATAAATCTAACATGGCTGTTTCATCTTAATCGATTGACCAAACATTTGTAAAAATGTTTCTTTCGAATACGAGAGGATGTTCCTCTCATTGATGAAACAACGCTGGCCTACAGCGTAAAATCAGGAAGGTACTAGAAAATTTCGTCGAGAGTTCGCAAGGCTCGGTAGCTCAATTGGGAGAGCATTGGACCGGATTTCCAAAGGTTGCGGGTTCGATTCCCGCCTGAGATTCACTTGTGACCCGAGTCGATTTTTTCTAGTATTTTTCTACTCTAGTAATTTATCTTATAAGATCGCATTGAAAATGCATAAAATATATAAAAAATTATAAATCTAACATGGCTGTTTCATCTTAATCGATTGACCAAACATTTGTAAAAATGTTTCTTTCGAATACGAGAGGATGTTCCTCTCATTGATGAAACAACGCTGGCCTACAGCGTAAAATCAGGAAGGTACTAGAAAATTTCGTCGAGAGTTCGCAAGGCTCGGTAGCTCAATTGGGAGAGCATTGGACCGGATTTCCAAAGGTTGCGGGTTCGATTCCCGCCTGAGATTCACTTGTGACCCGAGTCGATTTTTTCTAGTATTTTTCTACTCTAGTAATTTATCTTATAAGATCGCATTGAAAATGCATAAAATATATAAAAAATTATAAATCTAACATGGCTGTTTCATCTTAATCGATTGACCAAACATTTGTAAAAATGTTTCTTTCGAATACGAGAGGATGTTCCTCTCATTGATGAAACAACGCTGGCCTACAGCGTAAAATCAGGAAGGTACTAGAAAATTTCGTCGAGAGTTCGCAAGGCTCGGTAGCTCAATTGGGAGAGCATTGGACCGGATTTCCAAAGGTTGCGGGTTCGATTCCCGCCTGAGATTCACTTGTGACCCGAGTCGATTTTTTCTAGTATTTTTCTACTCTAGTAATTTATCTTATAAGATCGCATTGAAAATGCATAAAATATATAAAAAATTATAAATCTAACATGGCTGTTTCATCTTAATCGATTGACCAAACATTTGTAAAAATGTTTCTTTCGAATACGAGAGGATGTTCCTCTCATTGATGAAACAACGCTGGCCTACAGCGTAAAATCAGGAAGGTACTAGAAAATTTCGTCGAGAGTTCGCAAGGCTCGGTAGCTCAATTGGGAGAGCATTGGACCGGATTTCCAAAGGTTGCGGGTTCGATTCCCGCCTGAGATTCACTTGTGACCCGAGTCGATTTTTTCTAGTATTTTTCTACTCTAGTAATTTATCTTATAAGATCGCATTGAAAATGCATAAAATATATAAAAAATTATAAATCTAACATGGCTGTTTCATCTTAATCGATTGACCAAACATTTGTAAAAATGTTTCTTTCGAATACGAGAGGATGTTCCTCTCATTGATGAAACAACGCTGGCCTACAGCGTAAAATCAGGAAGGTACTAGAAAATTTCGTCGAGAGTTCGCAAGGCTCGGTAGCTCAATTGGGAGAGCATTGGACCGGATTTCCAAAGGTTGCGGGTTCGATTCCCGCCTGAGATTCACTTGTGACCCGAGTCGATTTTTTCTAGTATTTTTCTACTCTAGTAATTTATCTTATAAGATCGCATTGAAAATGCATAAAATATATAAAAAATTATAAATCTAACATGGCTGTTTCATCTTAATCGATTGACCAAACATTTGTAAAAATGTTTCTTTCGAATACGAGAGGATGTTCCTCTCATTGATGAAACAACGCTGGCCTACAGCGTAAAATCAGGAAGGTACTAGAAAATTTCGTCGAGAGTTCGCAAGGCTCGGTAGCTCAATTGGGAGAGCATTGGACCGGATTTCCAAAGGTTGCGGGTTCGATTCCCGCCTGAGATTCACTTGTGACCCGAGTCGATTTTTTCTAGTATTTTTCTACTCTAGTAATTTATCTTATAAGATCGCATTGAAAATGCATAAAATATATAAAAAATTATAAATCTAACATGGCTGTTTCATCTTAATCGATTGACCAAACATTTGTAAAAATGTTTCTTTCGAATACGAGAGGATGTTCCTCTCATTGATGAAACAACGCTGGCCTACAGCGTAAAATCAGGAAGGTACTAGAAAATTTCGTCGAGAGTTCGCAAGGCTCGGTAGCTCAATTGGGAGAGCATTGGACCGGATTTCCAAAGGTTGCGGGTTCGATTCCCGCCTGAGATTCACTTGTGACCCGAGTCGATTTTTTCTAGTATTTTTCTACTCTAGTAATTTATCTTATAAGATCGCATTGAAAATGCATAAAATATATAAAAAATTATAAATCTAACATGGCTGTTTCATCTTAATCGATTGACCAAACATTTGTAAAAATGTTTCTTTCGAATACGAGAGGATGTTCCTCTCATTGATGAAACAACGCTGGCCTACAGCGTAAAATCAGGAAGGTACTAGAAAATTTCGTCGAGAGTTCGCAAGGCTCGGTAGCTCAATTGGGAGAGCATTGGACCGGATTTCCAAAGGTTGCGGGTTCGATTCCCGCCTGAGATTCACTTGTGACCCGAGTCGATTTTTTCTAGTATTTTTCTACTCTAGTAATTTATCTTATAAGATCGCATTGAAAATGCATAAAATATATAAAAAATTATAAATCTAATATATCTAAACAGTAATAGTATACATTGACTTTGAAATTGGATTCCGGGTCGGAAATTCTTTCATCTTATGATAACTCATCAAAAAAACGCTTCGTTATCTTTCGCCTACTGTTTTTAAAAACAGTTGTTACCCCCCACTCTTTTGCTAAATCTTCTGATTCATTTAGCAAACTATTAAATGAATTCTGATTTCTTAATTGGCACAGTCTATTTAAAAGATTACTTAATAAAAACCTAGATTTCTGTAAGTCATTATTTTCATGCTGTAGAGCTTTAGAAACAGGATTAATAATTTCAAATAGTGAAGAAAAAAATGTAACGAGCACTAAGAAATCATAACTCTCTAATATATTAATTATACTTTTACATTCTTCACGTTCATCTTTTTTATTTGAAATTAAATTTAGTTGGTACAAAGTTTTCATGATTAGTAAGAAATTTGTCTTTACCGCTAATAAAGCGTCGTTCCTAGAAGACCATCTGGTAGGACATACCTTTTTAAGGGTAATCAAATATTTTTCTGATGAATCGTCACTTAGCATAGCCCAGCGTTTTATACTATTGCCAAAAAAAGTATATATTTTTTCTAAATTATCGAAAAAAGTCGATACTTCACGAACATGTCTCGCAGCATCGTTTAAAACTTAGTTTAAAGCGTGCGCAGCACAATGAACATAATCGGCATTTGGAGCATGCTCTTTTAATAGGGTTTGTAATCCTCCATACACACCCGACATAACATTCGCTCCATCGTAACCCTGTCCTCTACATTTAGTCAAATCAATTCCATATTCTTTAGTCAAATTTAAAATGTCAGTTTTCAGACCTGCAGCACTGCAATCGGTTACTGCTATAAACCCTAAAAAGGACTCACAGATTTTTATTTCTTTAGGCACATTATCATCATTTTCTGTAACCGAGATATATCGAAAAACTACAGATAGTTGGTCAATTTTGGACAAGTCTTGTGTTGTATACAGAATTATTGTCAGAAATGGAGCTTTTTTAATTTCTGAGATAATATTGTTCCTAACGGTGGTACCAAGCAAACTTATAATTTCGTTTTGAATCGTAGGGCTTAAATAATTTATTTCACCTTTCGGTTTTAGAAGAAGTTCATTTAAAGTTGCATCATAGTTAGATAGCAGACGTGAAATTGCAATAAAATTGCCAGAATCAGAATCATGCCTCCTTAAAGGTAGATTACAAGATACTAAAGTAATTATAACATTAATTATACGATGCAGTACATCTCTCCAGAATGTAATTTTACTATTAATTTCACTTTTCAATAGAGTATCGATGGTATTTCCTTGCAACCAATTATTATAAGAGAGTGAGGCATTAATATGCTGCTGTGACTTTTCATGGTCAAGTATAGTTTGCGTAAAATTGCTTCTAACCGAAACACCGTTAACCCAAGCAGAGGAGTACGATTTGTTTTGACGATCTGCTAATAACCAACAGAAGTGACAGTACGGTTTGTTTAAAACGTTAGAATAACATAACCATGGTCTTATAATTTTTATGCCTGCCTGATTGAAATATGAATAATAATAGGCCGAAAAAGGTCGGTTACTTTCTGAAACTTTTGGAAATGGTCCTTGTTGTTTAAATGGACCCAATTTAAAAAATATTTTTCGTTCGCATTCAGATAAATTGTCACCAAAATTTCCTCTATCTGATGAAATTATATTACAATCTTCAGATATATCAGAATCGTTGACTTGGGGTTCTTCGATTTCTGTATGGACATTCGATAAAGTATGTGCTTGGCTTTCTTTTATTTCCGGATGGATGTGTGACGAAGAACTTGCTTCAGAAGAATCTAAAAATAAACGAGTAATTGATAAAAAATAAATACGAATGCTTTGATATTAAACTAAATAGAGTTATATATAAATAAATAACTTTACTAAGGGTCATAGTTAGAGAGTGTTCAGTTCAGACGCACACAGACTCTACGCGGATTGTGCTCGTACCTATTAGTAGATACAAAATCACCTGCAGCCCGTCCGTTCATTACATTACACCTGCGTGCTATTTGAACGCAGCGCGTAGTGTAGTGGCCATACAAAACGAGAACCCGAAAGCGAGTCTGCATATGTGAAGTTCTCAACACGCAATTTACGATACGATACAGACTGATAGACAAACAACAAAACAAATTGATCCTATAGATAAGTTAGAATTTAGATTTTTTTTAATCAAGGCACGGAACCCTAAAAACAAAATTCATCCTTCGCTACATAATAAACCAACCACGCGTATCTAACCACGCAGATCCACATTAGCGTCGGGTAAAATAGTACTTGTGTAAATTAGTAAGTACTTCGGTTATTTGAAGAACTAATAATAATTTTACAATTTGACATTTATTTTTAAAACTTATCCGTTGTTAGATTTAATCCAAACCATTTTCATGTAAAAGTTTAATTAGTAAGGAGTCTCTAATATTTTTTTTAGATTTTTGGACCAGTAGTTGTAAAAATCGAGGGGAGAGACAACTTTTTGTGACGGACAGATGGACAAACCGAAATTAAAAGATTTCCTTGTTTATCACTACGGGCCCCTAATAAGTGGGTTGGGTAGTACTTACCTTTACAATCTAAATCACTCACAGTATCTTGTCTCTGAAATTATACTAGATTTAAAAAATCTAAAAATCCCACGTTTTTCAATGTCCTAAAAAGAATAAAATAACCCTGCGGGGCAAAGCGAGGGGCCACTCAAAACGTGGGGGCGCATATTACTAAGAGGAGATTTTAAAGAGATGAATGACATGCATTGATGCCGATTATTGTAAAGATGCGCCCCCACGTTTTGAGTGGCCCCTCGCTTTGCCCCGCAGGGTTATTTTATTCTTTTTAGGACATTGAAAAACGTGGGATTTTTAGATTTTTTAAATCTAGTATAATTATTTTATTCTTTTTAATTATTAACTCAACGAAGTAACCATGTGTTACGCAACAATCGGATAAGCCCCATACAAAAGTGAAAGTTGCCGAAAGTGGACCTGAAAGTGCATCTGGAAAGTTGAAAGTTGCTTTAGAGTGCATTGTCATCGGGTTCTGAACTATCCTGAAAGTTTCAGCTTTCTAGCTTATCGGAAAGTGCCTCAAATTTAAGTTGCAAGATTTTGCCCGGACAGACAAACAAATAAGAAAAGTGAGATAAGAAAAACGTGGTAATAAAAATGAAGAAATTTTGGGTACTTTATTTATAACCTCTTCCCTTTTCTGTTTACTTTTTCTTTTCTCAGCGCCGCTGGGATAATCTCTTTTCCTTTCAGTCATTTCTTTTGCAAATCGCTACTAATACTGCTAAACCAGAAGAACAATATTGTTTGTACTGAATTACAATGTAATGCACATTTATCTACATAAAACGCGTAAATAAACACTGTACTGCACTCCGTGGTTTAACATCCAATGTAAAGGAAGTCCCGCAGCCCGCCATAACGATGTAGTGTTGCAAACTTTTGAACGCATGCTTAAGGCGGGAAAAAAAGTAATTGCTTTATAGAATTTTTTCATTTGTAAAATAAAATAAATTAGAAAGTTTTTATTTTTTTTCCTTACACTCTTTGGGGGCCCCCGTGGCTCGGGGCCCCCGTATAATTGAGACGGCATATACGGCGGTAGCTACGCCCCTGAATTATACTCTAAGTTCAATGACTATAAACTTTACACGGCAAACGGTACTGAAATTAATACGTACAGTGTAAAACGCTAGACTTGAACTTTAACCTTCGTTCCCCCCGTTGGTCATTCGTATTGGCCGACGTAAAAAAAACCTATTTTCGGTGCTGACTTTTTAAATTGCCATGAGTTATAAGTAGATGTGTATTGAAAGAAAATAATAGATTCGGTTACATATTTGTGTTCCGTAGCTTCGATAACAAGCACCGAACATTTTTCTGTAAGAACTCTAGATAACAAAGATGAATTTAGTCATTTATTGTTAGAATTTCCCGATAGAACTAAGACAATATGTTTTAAAGACATTCCACGCCATTCATTGAGACTTTCGGTGCACCTGTTTTCGCGCGTCCAAGACCCCTACCACTTGATAAATACAAAAAAGTAGATCTAAATTTCAGCGTATGCAGGACATGTGAATATGCAGGACATGTGTATGGAAATTAGGTTCTGGATCAAAAACAACTGGTTATAATTGAAAATATTTTATATTTTATTCGTTTAAAGTATTGCACTAGAAAGCGATAGTGTCCATCTCAAAAACAATGTAAAGTGACAGCTCCAATTTGCGAGCAAATAAAAAAGAAAAATAAACGTAGAAAGAAGGTACGATATGAATGTGATATTCAGAATGATCGATTTAAAGACTAGTATTTAGAGATGCTTACCTAAATAAGGAAGACATTCATTTTAGTTAACAAGTAAAACATATTTATGATTGATTTATTTTTGCAAATGAAAACATAATTCCAACACGCCCCCTCAAAAATTAATCAATAAATTTTAAGCTTAATGCAAATATCACCTCTACAGATCGCTATTCAACTTTCTAGTGCTTCCTGGGAGTATATACAAAATGGCCCAACATTCATTGCAATGGATTAGGGAAACCCAGGTAAAACCTAATCAGACCATTACATTCTTAGTGTAATTATTTACAAACTTAAAACATAGTCATTTACCAAACACTTAAAAAAAAAAAATTAATTAATTATAAAGTATTTATATTAATCCCATTTTAATTCTCATTTTCTAGTAAGTGACTGCAGGTAACGGCTTTGTTAATGCATCTGCTAATTGTTGACCAGATGGAATGTATTGCAATTTAATCACGTCCTTTTCTACTTGTTCCCTTGAAAAATGATATTTTATATCAATATGCTTGGATCGTTTGTGATTAGTAGGGTTGTTGGCAATACTTATACAGCCGTTATTATCTTCGTAAATTATAATGGGTTGATTTATATCTATTTTAATGCTAAGAGCAAGAGATTTAAGCCACAAAGCTTCCCTAACAGCTTCATACAATGCCATATATTCGGCTTCTGTAGAAGATGCCGCTACCGTTGTTTGACGTTTTGTGTTCCATGTAATTGTACACTGATCAAAAAGTTTAAACAAATAACCCGTGGTACTTTTTCTATCATTCGTATCACTACCGCCCCAGTCTGAATCTACATAGCCGCACACAACTTTATTAAATTCACCCCTTTTATATGTTAATTTTAAATCAATAGTGCCTTTCAGATACCTTAAAACCCTTTTTAGACATTTCCAAAGTTCTTCGTTATTTTTGTTTGTGTAGCGGCTCAGTATATTCACGCTGGCGCTTAGATCAGGTCGTGTACATAACATGAGGTACATCAAACATCCAATGACATTACGACAAGGAGCGTTATATTTTTCATCTGAATTTAATGCTTCATAATTCAGTTTGCTTTCTAATGGTGTATTTACAGGCTTGCAATCCTGCATATTAAATTTTTCAAGAACTGTTTTAATATATACACTTTGATCGAGGGCTAAAGTGTCCTCGCTTCGACTCAACCTAATACCGAGAAACAGCTTTATGGAATTTAAATCTGTCATTTCAAATTTACACATTAAATATTTTTTGAAGTTATTCACTGTATCATTTTCTGCACATGCAATAACTAAATCGTCTACGTATAATATAACGTATATATTTTTATTTATATCGCCTTTATCTAAAATATATAAGCACCTATCAACTGCCGAATTCTGAAGTCCTTTTTCTTTTAACGTTTGTTCAAATACTTCAAACCAGCATCTAGCAGCTTGTTTCAGCCCATACAACGCTTTGTTTAATTTGCATACACAATTAGGCTGAGATTCAACACCATCAGGAACCTTCATATATATTTCTTCCTTCAAGTGGCCATTTAAGAACGCAGTTTTAACGTCCATGTGATGTAGCAATAAATTATTTTGATTTGCAAAACTAACTAAAAATCTGAAACTAGCTATTCTGGCTACAGGAGCAAAAGTCTCATTGTAGTCTACCAAATATTGCTGACTAAATCCTCGAGCTACTAGACGCGCCTTGTAACATAAAGGATTTCCGAATTCGTCATGTTTGATAGTGAAAACCCATTTGGAATCAATAATATTTCTATTTTCAGGCGTAGGCACCAATTTCCAAGAGTTGTTCATAGAAAGAGAATTAAGTTCATCTCTAATAGCCTTTTCCCAATGCGATCTATCTTCGCGAGTCTTAATCTCTTCATATGAACTTGGTACTTTATTTAAAATAGACTGTGCACATAATAAATAGTCACTATTATTATCAAATTCTTTATATGAGATAGGGGTACGACCTTTAAGCCTATCACTCCTTCTGATTTCACTATTTTCTTCAGTGACTTTAGTATCTACTTGCATAGTAGGACAATCAGATTGTATTTCAAGCGTATCCGTTAATTTCCGGATTTTAGCAGGACTTTCGTCCTCATCAGATTTAGTTTCTGATTTATTACTGTCAGTGCATTGCTTTTGTGACACTGATTCCGACGGCGTGTAAGGCCTATCAGTTTTGTCACGGGAATTTGTGGTGCCATTCCCTTCAAGCCCTAGAAGAGGTCTAGACTTTAAGAAATTTGTTTCATCAACAACAATGTCCCTGACAGTTACAAATTTGCCACTATTGGGATTCCAAACTTTATAACCGTTTGGTTTGTAGCCTACCAGTATCCCTTTCCATGACCTGATATCAAATTTATTTCTACTGGTTTTGTTATGTACAAAAACGGTTGACCCAAAAACTTTTAAATATTTAATTTGCGGCCTTTTACCATGCCACATTTCAAATGGTGTTTTAGGCTGCTTCAAGGCTCTAGAGGGCGTTATGTTAATTAAATAAGTAGCAGTAAGAACTGCTTCACCCCAAAATACTTTATTTAAATCAGCACCATTTATCATTCTCCGCGCTTTTTCAGTAATCGTGCGATTCATACGCTCTGAAACACCATTCAACTGTGGAGTCATAGGAACCGTTAAATGATAAGTAATCCCTTTTTCAGCACAGTAGTTTTTCATGTCGGTAGATAAATATTCTCCACCGTTATCGCAATAAAGATTCACTACTTTAGAATTAAATGTCGCTTCACCTTTGGCTACGTAGTCTTTAAAAACTTGAAATACATCTGATTTATATGTAATTAAATATGTCACACAGTAATGAGTATACTCATCTATAAATGTTGCAAAATAGTTTTTGTCATCGACTGTAGAAGGAGTGATAGGTCCACATACATCAGAGTGCACAATAAATAACGGTCGCTGAATATGATCTTTGTTTTTAACTTTATTAAAAGGTAGTCTTGTCTGTTTCCCATTTATGCAATTTTCACATAAATCATCATTCGGCACAACAGTTTTAATTTGGTCTATATCATCAACCATTTTTTTATTTTTCAAATCTAAGAATTTGTTCTTACTAATGTGACCTAAACGCTTGTGCCACAAATCGTAAATATTTTTGTCATTATTGCATACATGGGACACAGAGCGACTTTGTACAGACACAGTAAAATCTAAAACAATCAAATTATGTAAAAGCTTACCTTTCATAATAATTTTACTATCTTTGAATATTTGGGCACCTTCCTGGTTGAATATTATGGTCATACCTGCACGTTGCATTTTTGGTACAGATAGCAGGTTGTGTGGTGCCTCAGGACAGTACAGCACATCCTGCAACGTTCCTGGAATGCCCAAACTGCTAGTCAGAGTGACTGTCCCCTTCTTCATGGCTGTAATAAATTCACCAGATTTTGCAACTGATATTTTTAAAGGAGTAGGTAATTCTGAAAAAGTAGAGAACAAATTTTCCCTGTTAATAATATGATCCGAAGCGCCGGAATCTAAAATAAATGTAACATTTGTCCCCATATCTTTGTCTCCATAGTCTCCGGCCATGAAAACGAAACCTGAAAAATCGCTTGATGTCGTAGGCTGGTTCTGAGTTAGCTCAACTGTTTGAACTGTTCGCGTTCTATTCTCATTTTTCTTCTGGTTAATTCTTTTATAATAAAAACAATCATTAATAACGTGACCTCTACGACCACAGCGATAGCACTTGATGAAATTTGTCTTTTTCTTCGCTTTATATTGATTAAATTGTTTTTGCCTATTATAATTTTGCTGTTGTTTTGTATTATTTGGTTTTTGGTTAAATTTATTAGTTTTATTTTCTGTCTGCAATACTTTCATACTTGTGTCACAACTCTCATTCTTCAGCTTCACTTCGTGGTCGAGCAATCTCGTCTTAACAAATGCCAGTGTTAGGCTGTCTTCAGACAACGTCTCGATTGCCGTTATGACACCGTCGTAAGCCGTAGGTAATGTAAGAAGGAGATGCGCTACTTTGTCAGTCTCATCCAATCGTGCACCGGCAGCTAATAATTCCGTCACCAGATCATCAAAAGTTGTGAAATGTTTAATTAATGGTACATCACCTTGTAACTTGAGGGTAAGAAGTTTTTTCCGTAACGCCAATTGCGTCGCAAGACTTTTTCTCTCGTACAAACTATCTAAATTTTTAAATATTTCTCTGGCAGTAGATTCTTCTTTTGCAAAACCCAGGAATGAGTCCGACAAATATTCCACTATAACACTTTTTGCTATACGATTGCTTTTCTCCCATGAAGTGCTACGAATAGCGGGTTCTTCATCTATAGTTTTCAAAACATCCAATTCACAAAGTAGTGCTCGTACGCGAAACTTCCAGATACTATATTTCTCACCGTCGAAAGGTTTGATGTTCCGTTTCGGTTTCAAATTTTCCATTTTTTAAAAACCGTTGGAAATTCAATTTACGCAGAGGAAAACTACACTTTTTCGTTTCAATACGCGAGACCTGGGCCCATAACCTATGGAAATTAGGTTCTGGATCAAAAACAACTGGTTATAATTGAAAATATTTTATATTTTATTCGTTTAAAGTATTGCACTAGAAAGCGATAGTGTCCATCTCAAAAACAATGTAAAGTGACAGCTCCAATTTGCGAGCAAATAAAAAAGAAAAATAAACGTAGAAAGAAGGTACGATATGAATGTGATATTCAGAATGATCGATTTAAAGACTAGTATTTAGAGATGCTTACCTAAATAAGGAAGACATTCATTTTAGTTAACAAGTAAAACATATTTATGATTGATTTATTTTTGCAAATGAAAACATAATTCCAACAATGTGAATATGCAGACTCTCTAAAAGTAATTGGGCTAGCCCTTTACACGTAGTTAATAAGAAGAATGGTGACATAAGACCATATGGAGATTACCGTCAGCTTGATGCTATTACAAAGCCAGACAGGTATCCCCTACCACGGATTCAGGACTGCACTTATCTCTTAGCAGGAAAAGCTATATTTTTATGAATTAACGTTCAATGTGCTTACTTATATAGCTGAGAGAGATCTTAAGAAAATAGCAACCACGACGCCATTTGACTTTATGAAAGTTCGTTCGTATCGTTAGGATGAGCTTTGATTTAAAAAACGCCGATCAGACCTTTCAGCTTTTTCTCAATGATGTCATATTACGAGATTTAGATTTTATATTTATTTACGCTGATGACATCACCATTGCATTAACTTCAGAGGAAATGCACCGTCAATATCTTAGGAAAGTTTTGAAAAGCTTAATGATCACGGCATAACGATAAATTTATCTAAGTTCAATTTTGGCAAAACAGAACTGAACTTTTTGGGATATCGTATCACACAAGAAGGATTGAGACCATTGCCGGAACAGGTAAAAGTCATTTCCGAATTTCCAAGACCAAAAACTGTAAACGAGTTACGTAGATTATAATATTTATTATTGACTTAATTATTGACGGAAGTGCCATAGGCGGAGCGTGATGTCCCGCCGGAAATGGTCTGTACCACTTGGGAAGGCAAACATAATACATCAGTAACTCAAATACATCAGTAAAGTGGTCACTAAAAGTGAGTTTGCTAGAGATCTAACTCTGGGAGAGCCCCAAGGATCAATATATCAATATTATTAAAATCACCTTTATATGCCACTAAGTCCGTGTCGGGTGCTGTGAGAATCATAACTGGTACCTCAATTGGTAAGATAATTACTCGTAAATCTATGACTCGTGGAAAATCTCCGGAACATGACGGACTCAGCATCAAATCCCTAAAAAATACGGGGCCGCACCTTCCTAGGGTTCTGGCCATCGAGCACATACCCCAATAGAGCAGAAATGACAATTATTTTGTTTGAAAACAATTCCGCTAATTCGCCGCTTTTCACACTGCGCTCCGATTGGCTATCCTAAGGTCAACTAACACTCTAGAGATGTGGTAGTGCCCAAGTATCTAAGGTTTATCGATATCGATAGCCAATGCATCAGTAATTATAGCAATAGTGAATAATACAAACGTGTTCTCTTATGGAAATAAATGCTTATAAATGCTGCTAGTGATCAAATAAGAAGATATTAACCGCTGAATTGCACCTCAACAAGAACCAAACCAATTATCAAATTACATTTATTTAGTTGTATTAAAAGTAAAGATGAAATAATCAATTAACCATTCATTGGTTTACTGCTTGTTTCTCATCATGTCTTTCTATTGCTAAGAAAACTAATAAAAAAAAACAATTTCTTTGTTACAAACCTATTTATTGAAAAAGTATTAAATCCGTTCAACCGTTTATTTCAACTACACTAGATACCTAATATATCGGTATAATCGATCAAGATTTATATAATCGATAATGCAGAACACTATCAATTAGATTATTAATGCAAATTTTACAATTTCAAAATTACTTTTATGTTTGAATAAAATATGTAATAAGCTACAATAATGTCATTTATCGATTCACCCCTTGATCTTTTGAATGCAGCACTAGTGATGAGAGCGTAGACTAGAAAGAGATGGCGTAATGGGAAATTGTGTTATGTGGAAGCAGGACGCATAGACACCTGAACACGTGTGTCAACCATTTCACTTTGATTGTCCAGTTTAACTTGAGCCCTGACATATTTTTATAAAAAGTAATTTTTAACTATAACTTACCAATGGAAGGTTATTCCGTCGGTTTTATAATTTGAAGTTCTGCAGTTTTTTTCAAGTTTTTCACACCACCGAATAGAACAGCACGCCATTATGTAACTATTTAATTGAAATTAAATTTCGAAATAAGCAGACACGTACGCACAGATCCAATACTGGTTTTGTACTGTTTTAGTGGGAGCTCGCGTTAATATTTATAAGTGCAAAATCACTTATCAGTTGTGGAGGCGGACAGCCCAATATTACCACTCTATTGGGATATGTGCTCGATGGTTCTGGCACTGTTGTTTAACGTTTGTTTGGTTCATACATATTTGCCACATGAACTAATGAAGACTATAGTAGTTCCGCTTACTAAAAACATAACCGGTGACGTGTCGGTTAGATTGAATTACAGGTCAATTTCTGAAGCAATTATCGTGGCTAAGGTGCTTGATGGTGTGCTAGACTTTCAACTAAGAAAATATTTAAATATACATGAACTTCAGTTTAGCTTTACGCCTGGCCTACATAAAACGCTAATCTGATCCTCAAGCATACTTTCAGGCACTACACAAATAGAAAGACGCCAGTCTATGCCTGTTTTTTAGACATGTCCAGGGCGTTCGATCTTGTTGATCACAATAAACTGTGGATGCAATTGAGACAGGCTGGCTTACCGGCGGAGTTTATTTCTATTGTTAAATGCTGGTATGGGAACCAATCTAATACAGTAAGATGGGCCAACGTATACTCTAATGAGTATATATTGGAGTGTGGAGTGAGGCAGGGTGGGCTAACTTCTCCAGGTTCTTAAACCCATACGTAAACGCTGATCGAGAGGCTAAGCAGCACGCGAGTTGGTTGTCTCGTTGGGAGTGTATGCGTAAACAATATCAGCTACGCGGGTGACATGGTGTTGCTGGCCCCTCGATCAGTACCCTCAGAAGGCTTTTAAATATTTGCGAGTTTTATGCAACTGAGCATGGGTTGCTTTACAATAATACCAAAAGTGTATATACAGGGCCATTTTATAAACACCATCCTTTATATATTATATTCTTTGAAGAAAGTAACGAAACAAGATTTTTTTCTTTTAATATCACTCAGTACTAAAATATTAAGTTAAGCCTACACAAAGTTATCCGAGGAAAACTACCGATTGCTGTCACAGTCACGCTACGCACGGTGTTGTAGCAGATGATTACACGACCCCCGCCCCGCCCTCCCGTATTTCATTGATACATTACAATGATTTTCATAAGTTGCAAATTTAAACGAAAAAAAATAGGAACGTCAAATTGAAGAAGAGATAAGTTGATTTGTTCTTTGATTATAACAATATTAATCGATAACACTTTAAATAAATAAAAAATGAACATAAAAGTAAGCCACACCTTATGCACTTACGTCGCATTTTTTAAAATTTAATCAACTTATGTACAATAATTGGTTGGAGTAAAGCAAAGGGTGTTTCTTAACCACAGAATCTAAAAAAACACAGGGATCGCAAAGGCAATTCGAAAATCGCAAAAAAAATGCAGTGCCAAAACCTTAGTACCTACCTACCTAAGTTATTTTTGTCTATTTTACACGATAGGATAAAGAAATGTATAATTAATAGTTCTAAAAATATTTTTGTGAAAAATTTCACAAGTCTTAGCCGCCCTGCACACATGCTGCTTTACTCCAACAAAATAATTAATTAAAAATCCAAACAAAATACACTTATATCAAGTTTGAAAACAATCACTTTACCTTAAAGTGTAGGTAATTTCCCTCTAAACAGTCTTGCACGTTTATGAACATTGTCCTTAATTGTATTACTTGTTTTTTCACTTTGTCACTTCGTTAAATGCACGGATTATATTTATATTTAAGTTCTCGAGGCTTTTGGCCTTCTTTACATAAATCCGTCGTTCAATTTCGCCCTCGATTTCAATTGCAAGTGTGAACACATTTCGTTAGGTAGATAATTATGCGGCGTAAATGCGTGAACGCAACATTGTACATCGCGGAAAGTCCGCGGGTGACTGATTTCATTGCGCCGATATCGTTACAACTTGCGCGCGCAGCTCGGTGGGGCGCTTCGGGCGGTCGGTCGTTCAACTGTAAGTACCTATTTTGCCAGTAACCAGCTGTTGTAATAATTCGCTCGGACAAAATTTTTTTTTGTGGAAATTTTACCTCCCAATTTTTTTTCATAAATGAAGTGTTTGAATGATATCTTATGCCTAGAAAAAATTTGGATGGTGTTTATATAATGACCCTGTATGTGCTTTCAAAGTGTGTTTTCAACGCAAGAACTAAATATTCCTGATATTGTGCCACCTATATGTTTGTAGTACGGTAAAGTAAGGGGAGTAAGATGACTCAATTTTTATATCTGGGTCACATTGTTACAGATACGTTGATCGATGACGCCGATATAGAGAGAGAACGGATGTCGCTGTCAAAAAGGGCTATTATGTTGGCCCGCAGGTTTGCTCCATGTTCTGACACTTTTAAAATAACAATTTTTAAGACTTATTGCACATCATAAAATGATGTAGAGTTCGAGTGGCCTTTGGGTCTGTGGAGCGCGGTCTTAGCACTCGCAACATAAAATATTGCGGGAATCGAATCCAAACGATTTTTGTAACTAATGGCACATCGCAGCACAGTAAACGGGAAAAAGTAAAGGTGTAATATGCGTTATCGCGTTTGTTTGGCCCAAGGTGCATAAGCGGAGCGGCTAATTTTTCACATTGTAAGGCGATTGCCCAAGTGTAGTTGTGGGAGCGGATATTCGCCACAGGTCAATTTTACGCAAAAATCATAGCGTGGACTTCGCGTTCAATATAATAACAGTTTAAGCCACTGCTGAAGTTGCTGTGATATTGTAGTGCGTCAGGAACGTTTGCGGATGTGCAGGTCGATAGTTTTCCGGCCATACAGCACAAAAAAGCTCTACTTCGACGGGTTCGGGGCAGCCGCAGCAGTGTTATGGAGCGTATAGCTAATTATGGGAACTGTCCGCTGATTAGCCATTCAGTTTTTAGGGTTAAGTCAGTTTTTAATATTATTTTATTTAATTGTATACTTTTGGATCTTTGTTATATTATAAATAATTCATTCCTTTCACCATATCCTAATTGCCCCACTTTCAGTTATCGTCGATTCGTTCGTACAAACGTATTTGAACTTTTACTATGAGCTAGTATCGTTTCACCAATGTTGAACGCTTACTACCTTCAACATCGAAAGTAATATTTTTTCAAATATTAACAATCGATTAACATGGAACCGGCTATAATAATGATTTCAATTTCATTTTTTGCATTCACAATGCCATATTTCTATAAGATATAAAATACGCATGTAATAAACGACGGCGCCTCCGAAATCAGGTAGGATTTTATTTGATTTGATTTATTTGATTTTCATGGTTTACAATAAAAAACGTTTTCGATTATATTATAATCGAATATTACTTTTTAACGCTGAATATGAATAAAAAAACGCAGCTTAAATTGTGTAAATTTTACATTATTATCAAAGAGTTATTTACGCTATAAAATTAAATAAATGTAAACTTTACGTTTTACAAAATTTTAACAAAGCGATGGTATATCCAGACACGAGCCAATATAGAAAAGTTCGTTTTCGAGCCGTGACCATGAAGTGGCTTTCCCGTGAATACCGATATGAGAGTCATTCCACGGAGGTCGTCAAATTTTATTGTATTTTGATTGTTATATCTACTAGATGGCGCTGTAGCGCGTAGAAATACGCTATTGTATTGTTTTTGCGGGAGTACGTAAGGGCAAGTTTAGTTTTGTAATGTTAGGATAGCGAGACAATATGGTAACAAACACACACACAATCATAATATAATTAGGAATATGCAATTATTATAAAAAAAAATAACTGTCTTTTTGTTTAAAACAAATTTTTGGGAAGTTAGAAGAAATCACACAAAACTGCCGCCTCCTGAATAAAATCCTGGATCCGCACCTGGAAGCAATGATTGATCTGACGATGTAAATAATCAATCAGAAGTTTTACATGTATTCACCAGTAATAATATTAAAAATCTCTCAATTCATAGAAAACATGTAAAAGCAATCTAATGTCAGTTATTGCGAAAACAATAAGCTCCTTAAATTATCAAATCCATAACTTCTGTTTTGCTTTATCGTTCGACATGTTTCCTACATTGAACTTTTTGAATTTGGATTTGTTATCTGGGATAAAGATGCTGTACCGACTGTGATATTTATCCAAAAAATAGTGTTCCGATTTCCCATTTATAATTATTTGCTTAAGTGCAACGAAAAGACTGCGAGTCTTATAAAAACTAGAAAGTGTTTTCAAATTAACAGTGAAGTTAGTGAGATAAAACTTTCTAAGCGTGCAAATACTCCACGGCAAAATATTCCACCGTTCTACAAATACACTAAGTTATAGGCGATTTTCGACAACATTATTTAAGCAGCTTCGATGATGTAGCTGTGTGGAGTCGATGATAAGTGGTTCGATATACATTTGGGGCTCAACACTTTTTTAATATATTCTTTATTATTTCCTAGGCCAGAAATTCGTCCGTGCTTATTAGTATAGTTTAGTGACGCATGTTGTGCTTACATCGAGAAGGTTTCAATGTAGTTTGATAAGTTATAAATGGATTCTTAGTTGTTAATTGTGAAACAGTTTTGTGAGACTAATAAACAAATAAAATAAAAAAAAAGATTATATTTCCTTCATTAATATTTATAATCTAAAATATATGTAAATACAAGCTAAATACTAAGTCTGTTTCGATATTTTTTGTATATATAATTTAGGGATTCGTAGATTTTAATCTCAAGTTTATGCTACAGTTATTATATTTTACATAAAATGTTACTGCTAATCATTAAGCCCTTTGGATAGAGACACTTGTGAGCTTGCGATTCATGTCTATGAATAAATAAACAATTATTAAAGGCCGCCATAGGAAGTCGGCGTTTTTTATTAACTTAAGTCCCAGAAGATCATGAGGGTCATAAGTTGACTGTTTATGATAATGTTTGACATTGTCGTCGTACGTGGTAATTAAATATCCTTTTCATATTGGGCCTTCTCAGATTTTCAAAGAAATAAAGCAGTGGTGTGATAATTTAATGTAAATTTAAATTTATATAGACAAAAAGAACATAAAGTTTAAGCTAAGCATGATTAAATAGGTAAAACTCTTTGCATTAAACCTAAGTACAATCATATTCACAACTGATTATCCCTAACTAAATTAAAATTATGCTCTCTATTCTAAATCTGTCCGTAGAATGGTAAAACCAGTTGAATATTTATTTGTTGTATAGCAAATAAAATGTGTCTCTAGATTTTTATGGGGTACGTGCAATTGCACACGAAACCAACTAACCTAACATAACACTAGAATAACTGAATGAACCTGTGTTCATTGTGTTCAGTGGCTGATATCAACGGGCTATAAGGACATCTGTTCTTACCAGAGAACAGAGGCAGTAAAAGAAATATGTGGGTATCACAAATTACCATTCTTAATCCTGTGATTAAGAATGGTAATTTGCAGGGTTTTTCTAATTTGACAATGAGGAATTTTAATAATCATATTTTTATTCCATTATTTTTTCCCTTTTTATTCTTGTTTATCACGGTTCGAGATTCATTTCACGAGAGATTTGGACATTATATAGAGTGACACCTTTCTCCCAAAGGGGTAAGCAGAAATCACTTCCGTTTATTCGTTGTGATACCCACATATTTCTTTTACTGCCTCTGTTCTCTGGTAAGAACAGATGTCCTTATAGCCCGTTGATATCAGCCACTTTTGTCCTCGGTCTTCTTTGAAATATATCCAATCATTTTGAAAAATAGGTCTTCCCATCCCAGGTTCCAGGTTCTATTATTCTACTCACTCATGACTAATGTGTCCGTTTTTTATTATCATTTTATTCAATGTTAAAAGTATTAAAAAAGCAATATTTCTTTCAAAAGTAACATTTACCAATATTTTATTAAAAGATTTGATAACCTTACGATTATGTTTTTATTTAATTTTTTGCATTCACAATGCAATATTTCTATAAGATATAAAATACGTGTGTAAAAAACAACCACGCCTCCGAGCCCTCAGATGGGATTCGAACCCACGACCTTTCGCAATCCGGGCGACTGCTCTGACCGCTGAGCTACCGAGACGCTGGCAAACGTGTCGAATTTTACAATCGTATTCCAACTTCTACTATGAGCTAGTATCGTTCCACCAATGTTGAACGCTAACTACCTTCAACATTGAAAGTAATATTTTTACAAATATTAAACAATCAATTAAGATGGAACCAGCTATAATTATGTTTTTATTTAATTTTTTGCATTCACAATGCAATATTTCTATAAGATATAAAATACGTGTGTAAAAATATAAAAAATTAAAAATATTACTTTCAATGTTGAAGGTAGTTAGCGTTCAACATTGGTGGAACGATACTAGCTCATAGTAGAAGTTGGAATACGTTTGTAAAATTCGACACGTTTGCCAGCGTCTCGGTAGCTCAGCGGTCAGAGCAGTCGCCCGGATTGCGAAAGGTCGTGGGTTCGAATCCCATCTGAGGGCTCGGAGGCGTGGTTGTTTTTTACAACCTTATGATTCTTACAATAATCGGTAATAGGATGAATACATTATTATATCGTGTTTATTATATATTTTTAAGATGGATTAAACGGTTGTCGACACCGTCGAAGATTTCTTAGAAACTTTTAAACAACACGAGTTTATGTTACTAATCTATAGAATGAAAGGTAGGTTTTGGTTAATTTACTACGTCAGAGTAAAGCACTTTCCAAAGTACTAAGGATATTTATGATTCAACCTTTTCTTTAAATATTGAACTCGAGTTGGAAACATATTATTTCTTATAGGTGCGTTTGACTGAACTTCCATTTACCTCGTGTACTTTAGTGAATTTATTTTGTTGGTGCCAGAGCTATAAAACATTTTTGGGATATGGTTGGTCACAAATACAGTATCGTTTTAATTGCTAAAGAATTACGACGTTCGAATGGGTTAACCAATTACTCTTCACAATTGACTGATTGAGTATGATAAAGTTTTAGAGCGGCCTAGAAATTAAAATGGGTTTACCATAGGCTTCTTTGTCCATTGGGCAGATCATGTACTTCGCCATGCATTTTAACCATCCCAACTGTGAAAGAAGAAATATTGCTTGTTACCACTCCTGCTGCTTCCCACCTTTACTAATTTAAAAGCAATTTTGGCATTTATAACATGCATTCCAAAAAAATAATGTATTTTATGTGACTATTCTATTAAAATAATATTACTATATTAACGCAAACCACGAGTTTTATAGCAATATGTAAATAGATGGTCAGAGAACCTTCAAACATAAATATAGAATATAATTTAGTTTTTTTATTGATGCCAGCCATATACATATATGAGCATTTCATGTCCCAATCGGTAAACTAATTGAATAGTTCAATTGTCCAATATTGTGATGGTGGCTGCTCTTGAGTCGTTATGTTAACTTCAGACTGACAACGTTTACGATTTTCTCTAGACCCCTGCCTTTATACTAAATACGGATGTTGACTGTCTTTATAACTGACTGTTGGTTGACTTTGGACAACGAAACCTGCATCCCGTTCTGTGCTGACCCTTAATTGAATAGTGTATAAACTATGTGCCTTCTTGACGAGCTGTTGTAATTGTATTGTAAGAAAAACAACATAAGGTTGAAGTGAATAAAACACGAGTAGATACACATCATTAATAAAATCTGTTATAATTGTCTTCTTCTATTTCTGCCCTGTGTATAACGTCCATTATAGTCTGTGACTTAAATTATAAGTGTGTCATTACAACTTTTATAAATTTTGCTGGCAATTGTGAAAATTTGGGTAGTGAAACTTTTGTAGATTCTTTATATAGTAGCTAATTCTTAAATCTGTAACACTCAGAATGTATGGGATCTGGAGTTCGCCCTTTTTTATTTCAATTTTTCGATACCTAACAAATCTCTTTGAAACGAAACATCTTTACTAGATTTAGTCTATATAAACTACATTTACTTAAAAGTATTACATCGACTATTTAAGCGGCTGCCGTTGGATAGCTAAACAATGAATACTGTATGAGAATGTGATGATAAAATGTTTTCACGAGAGCTAAGTTACGGGTAAAGCTACTAGTGTATAAAAGAAACTGACAAAATTTCGTTCCATTCGCGAAATCACGCTTTGATCGTAATTAAACTGTGAAAAAGTATCAACTCGAGACTCGACAAATAACCTCCATTCATCCTGAACCGACAAATCTAGTAAAAGATTCGATGGTTCTCCATAAATTCCAATTCTACTCACCCTCCTATTTAGGGTGAACTAAATTTACTTTGGATTAAATATATGTTTTTACTTCTAAGGTAAGGCAAGTTTGATTCATTTTGTCTCCCACACATTGAATGGGAAATTTTAAATCGTCAATGTTACGTGAACATACCTACATATATGTTTAGGTTATAGTAAAAAAAAATAAAGTTAATTTGTCTCCTTTGTTTGTCAACCGATTTCTTTTGTTTAGTTGTAAGCTATTGATGAGTTTTAGTGTTATAAATAAAAAAAATGTTTGTTCCCAATTATGGCATTTTACTGCGAAGCCCCTGCTAAGCGCAATTAAAAGAAAACCCAAAATGACGAATAAAGACTTTCCAAAACTGTAGAAAAAGCACCATTTCCTTTATTTTTATTACTCTAAATCTATAGAAAATAGTCTCCTAAATAAGCCAATAAAAGCACACTTATTTTCCCTTTTACGCTACAATTTTCAAATGAAGCGTGATATTATCAGTTCTGAGGATACATCCGGGATAAAGTTAAGGATTTGCCATACTGTTGTATTGGAAACATTTATATCAGAAGCCTCAAGGCGTCGCGATGTGGCGTTTCTCAGGAGGCTTATGAGGTAAAATTCTTAAACTCCACATTTATTCCCGAACAGTTGAAATAAATTGTACAGCTCAAGGATGTTGCGATTTATATATTACTGTCACTATTATAAATATCATGAGTTTGAAGAAAAGAACTATCATGGTCTCTCACATTAGTATCAATTGAAATGGGATCATTAATGTTTTTCTTTTAGGAAAGAAAAAAGGTATTTCTTCGTCTACTGTCACCAAAAGAAAGTTTTCCCTTGTAGAAACGGGACGTTTATAAGACCGACTGTAGTTGATTGTTCAAATTCTTACCTCGGCCAAAAGAGCGAAAAATAACAACAAAAACAACAGTACGCAAAAATCGGTAATAGCTGAACATTTAAGCCAATCGGGCTTAAATTACTGGATCGAGTTTCATAACCGTTAGAATTTGTAAAAGATGGTAAATTCGATTATGATAGTGATATTAGTAAAAACAAAACATCTGGAATATCTTATTTCAGTTTTATTTTCGCAATAGTCAACGTTTATTGTTTGAAGAAATTCAGTTTAAGTTATAAAATCTTTAAATGACAAGGTCGGAAACTAGTAAAAATTGCCTCCATATCCCAAGCAGACCTTAACCAGTGAAAACAAATGGTATGCTATAAAACAGATATGGGCAAAAACCATTTCTAGCGGCAGATACAAGGTTATTTTCCAACAACAGACGTACGGCCATTATTAACTGATTAGAAGCATCGTCCTTGACAGTAAACCAGGCACAGGAAATACTGTAGTTTCACAACCGTGTCTTTATTCATTCCACCAAACCATTTAATAGATCGCGATGCATGGAAGTAATATGTGTGGTTTCAACATGACACTATTTATTACAGGTTGTGTCATACAACATTAGCATTTGTTAAATTTTAAAACTAATTTATTACTGGCAGTTAGAGTATGACATGCTCTCTTAATACATTTCTTGGGTGCATGTGGTGCAAGTCGTTACGTTCCCTAAGATATGGTTGAGCGAAGCGATGGCTGTATCATTCGTCATGCTCGTGAACGGGTGCTGCCTTGGGAAATGGGTCTGCTTTAACCTTCAGTATTATTGACTAATACTAAACATAAATCTTGTTGGTTTCTTAAATTTGTCGTTTATTCCCTGTATGTTATTGCAATGTTCAGGGTTACTTACTTTAAGTAAGTACAGATACTTGTTGACTTTGTTGTTTTCAACGAAATAATTATATCATAACACTATTTTTTCATATCATAACAATTTTTTTTTGTGGATTGTGTATGGTGACGACGTATTATATTGTAAATATCGTTACTTCTGTTAAAGCTGACGAGTTTCTTGCGCCCATTCTTTTTGTCAGTTAAAAGTGGTATGTAAAAAAATGTTGGACGATTCAAAACTACTTATTTTTAAGTGCATTTGAATAAAGTTATTTCCATTTTCATTTTCAAACTAAATTAAGAACAGAAACAGAGCTCTTCTACTTTCATGCAGGAGGACCATGTTCCGTCATTTGGTCCTCAAAATATATTTTTTCTTTATATATTTCTTTTTACCTAGCTCATTAATTCGAGTTATCTTATGCACTGTAAGACAGCCAACCAGTCAAGTAGGTACAATAAAAAAAATCCTGTGGAGGAGTAATCATCTAATCAAAATAACACAATAAGTACCTATTTGATAACACGATATTGGCACGGAATATGCGACAGCGTATAGAATGATTATATGTCTTCCCCCATTGATGCTTCTCCCTTCATTCCACGTGGATTTTGATTAGGTAAATTGTTTGTTCTGAGCTCAAGGTGTCGTGGGCGGCATCGCGTAATGACATATATTTCAGAACTCGAGCGTATTAACGTCACAAAGTAAATTTAAAACCAGATTTGAATCAATATTTTCTTGTTCTTGGAATAGATGATTTGGAGTAACCGATTACATAATTTATTATAATAGAAAAATACTAGAAAAAATCGACTGTCACAAGTGAATTCTCAGGCGGGAATCGAACCCGCAACCTTTGGAAATCCGGTCCAATGCTCTCCCAATTGAGAGAGGAGAGTTCAATTGGGAGAGCATTGGACCGGATTTCCAAAGGTTGCGGGTTCGATTCCCGCCTGAGAATTGACTTGTGACAGTCGATTTTTTCTAGTATTTTTCTATTATAATAATTTATCTTATAAGATCGCATTGAAAATGCATAAAATATATAAAAATTATAAAAAACGATTACATAATGTTTCTGGGGCATATAAATGACCCAGAGGATATTCAGATCAGGAATATGCTTTAACCGTGAAAATTTCTGGTAATGTATGCGAGTCGCTCGAGGTTGCTAGGCTGGATGTGCGGGCGATTCAAAATTAGTGAACTGTGTAGATATTGCGGCATGAGAAAATTAATGTCGACAACAAATATGAGAGGAACATGATGGGGGCGCGATATCTTGACCGCCACGTTGTGTGACATGCTGGATACTACCGGGGACGTCTCTGGGCTTTGCTGTTCGTTATTGTTACGCACACGAAGACTCCTTCACATAAAACCATAGTTTGTTGTAGGGGTTTGCGGATAGGCCACTAGTTCAATTTAATATATCGACGTGCGCGGGCGGCCATCAGTCGTATATTTTTTCTTTGTCCGCATGTTGGTCACATTGCTTCATGATTTGCCCCCAATAGATGGCGCGGTCGTCTTGCTCTCCCATATGCGAGATAAGTTATGTGCGAAAAAGAAATGGAGTAAATGGAGGCGAGGCTAGGAGTGTCGACCAAACTTATCAAAATTACAAAATCATACAAATAAATAACGCGGCAAATTTAGACATTTCTAAAGGTCTTTATGCGAGATCACGACTGAATTTTGGCCACAAAATTCGACGTATACTGAGGCGTTTAAATACGCAATGGAGATATTTTTTTCAATTGGTAAAATATGGAACAAATATATTACCTAAGTGGCTGAATCCAGTCTTTACATATATGTCTATTTTTAATAATCATGGAAATTTGAATATCGGTTACAATAGAGTAAATCCGAAATATAGAGATTATTCGAAGCAAAAATATTCATTTGTATACTCGTAAGTGGCGAGAATAAAATTGTTGTAGAAATATCGAGAATATTAAGACTAAATTATACTAAATTTCAAAATTAGTTTTGATGGCGTAGCCGTTGGCGAATTCGGCCTATGATTGTGGAAGTAAAACTCCTTTCGCTAGTTCTCGCCATCGGATGGGTTTTAAATTTATTGTGTCTAGCTGCTCCGTGGTTCGAATGACATGTCATTAGTATTAATTCAATCGGGATTATTACACTAACTAACACTAACACTAACCTATCCGCACTATTCCACATAGTAAATAAGATGCCTTTTTATTACATTATTTAAACCCTTGAGAAAGGCCCCAGTTAAACATTTAGTGAAACTCAAGAAAAATAAGATATGAGTGATTTTTTGTTTCTTTAAAAAAAAAATAGGTACATTATCATCATTGGTTATTGTGAATTTATAAATGTGAAAATTTTATAGAAAATTAATACCTACCTAATAACTTCTATCTTATCATTTAATACTTTTGTTGTGTTTTCTTTCTACTGCGTAAAATAAATGTTTACAACCTGTTTTCGCCTTTTGAGTTTATGATATCATCTAATAATCTTTACGAAAAATTAGACATGAGCTTTATTCCCAATTCCTTATATGTTAGTTGGGCTCTTTTTCATGACAAAGACAAAAAATAATGCCAGCAACGGCTCTTGGATAACTTGTGCTAAATCATTTTATCTTTAACCGATACATTACACAAGCCACTATGTCTTCCATCAAAATTGTATGCTTAAAAGGTAACAAAGAGTTGCAACGGTGATTTCTGTGATTAGCTTTCGTTAGCTATGTGTAAACTCGAAAGTAGTAATAGAAATATAATAATATTTTATACTTCTCTTTCTTTAAATGATAATAATATTTCTTACAAGCCGTATGGTGTCCAGTAGAGTAGAATAACACTAAGCCTTAAGAGGTAATCGCCATAACCACTTGTCAGTTCGCTACCGCGCGCCCCACCCCTCTCAACAGTCTCAATATAGCGTGAATTGTGAAAAATAAATGTCGGACTATTAGATGAAAACACCATTTTCTAGCTAAATAATGAAGCTAGGACCAAACAAAAAATACTACCGTAAAGCTGATTAGATAAAGAGTCCACCACAAAACATTGAAATCTCTGTAACTCAAAAATTAATCGTAATTAAAAAAAAGAAACAGCAGGCCACGCGGTAATTTGAATATAATAGCAATTGCTACCAGGGACTGCGAGGGGTGTTGGCTATCGGTAGCAATTGCTACCGTGGACTGACAAGTGGATACACGACTATTGATCAGAAAATGGGCAGCTGCGTTAAGCTGTAAAATCTTACCGTCTTACCTATTTCTGCCGCAAAGCAGCAGTGCTTGCATTGCTGTGTTCCGGTTTGAAGGGTAAGATATGGCAGTGACATTACTGGGTACAGTGACTTTACATCTTATGTCACAAGTTGGCAACGTACACAGTGGTTCTTGTGGGGTTGCAGTTTTGCTGCGAATCTCACAAGAGCCACATGTATTATAGGTGACTGTTACCACTTACCATCAGGTGGGCAGTTTGCTTGTTTGCCAACTTTTGCAATAAAAAAAAAAAAAAAAAAAAAAAAATAAATATAAATATATCCATGAGAGGAAACGAGAGACTATACATTAAATATTTAATGCAATGAATAAAAAGACATATATTGCTAATGAGTTATTACAAAATTAAAATTAAATAACTAAATTTTTAATTAATTGGATTAGGTACATATGTTAAATGCTGTCATGCATGACGTAATGGGAAAGCTGAATATCTTATTCTTATTTTATATATCTCGATAAAAAAGTACCTAGTAAAATATTTAGTACCTCCAACTAAAGCGCTTTAGATTACCTTATTTTCTTTATCCAGTATAAAAGTAATCGCCTCGTTTAAGTAACCATGAAGAGCCCGATGGAGTGGTAAATCATGCCAGAGGGTGGCAAGACTACGACACGGCTTATTGAGAATTTATTTAATTTTGTTTTATTTGAAAAAGGCAAAGAAGAATGGAAAGAATTATAGATGCGGTAAAATGCCTTACAAATCTATCGGAACATTATAATGAGAGCGGATTTTGTAAGTTTTTTTAAGTGGAAGGTGATTCGCAAACACTGAAATTAATAAAACATTTTTTTGACAAGTTAAAATGTTTATTAATCTCGAAGGACGAAAATAATATATTCCTAAAGAATAAAGAGAAAATTTAATAATACGTTAGGTGGAATTAGGTTGAGATTTTGGATTATATTTTTATTGATATTAGCATATACGAGTATGTCTGTGATATTTTCAATAAATACAATTTTACAAGCTTATGTACAGTCAACAAATATCAATTACCCAAATATGTTTATTTATATTTAGTTATTTCTTACATGCAGTTGAATTTTGAGTTTGTGATCACAAAGGACTAATTTAATAAGTAACTTAAGCCTTCTTTCCCACTGCCCTTAATCCAAGTCGTAATTCAGAACGACTCCTCCGCAGGAGATATTGGATGCCGACTCGGCGTCTCGTTAATCAGTCGCTCGCCGCTACTAGCAATTTATCTATAGAACCATGACAAAACCTAAGTTACGACAATTTAATGCGTCTTAAAGTGAGTTAAGAAAAGGTGGAAAACTGGACTCTCCTTTTAAAAACCTTAAAGAATATGCTCACAATTGACAGGGAATTGATCGGCAAATTTACACGCGTAGCTCCCTGTGCACATTGAAGTTAGTCGACAGTGGGTGGGTGGTCAGACTGTCGTCATTGCACATGTAGAGCGCATTACGTTATGTTCCTGGTTATCGCCCATTTGTGGAGGGGCCTTCGAACCGCTCGCCAGGTTCTGTAGTGGCGATTGCAGGAGGGTATGTCCCAGTGCTTTTAGTTTTTAGATATACCTACCCTGCATATAGTCCATGCGCGAGGATAAAGAGAGTCCTACATATTCTCGTCGACAACCCGCGGCGGTACGAATCTATAAAGGATATCCACATTTCCATTATTATAATAATACTTTCAGTATTGAAGTGAAAACTTTTTTACCATCGTACTCTTCAAGTTCTATTTATATTTTAAGACCAGTGTACACTTGGTTGGCAATAAAGATTTGATTTGATCGTTGTGATTTGAAAGTCGATAATATGAAAAAGCGACAGTAAAAAGAGACAGACACATAAATTTATAAGATTTAACGTAGGAGAAAATGAGATAGGAAGCATTATACAGTGTCTCTTATGTTCGTGGTATGTACTTTAGTTACCATAAGCCTCTTGTATCATTTATCGAAAATGTAAGCTCTGAGTCTGAATAGATCTACGTAGTATAAACGAATAAAATGTAAATTATTTTACATTTATCTAACTTTGTATCACTATGATCATTACGAAAGCCAACAATTATCCTCTTCCTAATTACATTCGTCTCATTATCTTGAAACCAAAATTTTTGAAGGTTTCTACTTCTACCACGTGTGAATTGCACACGTGCTTTTTTATAAATCTTTTATAAAAATAACCCTTCAGCTGGAGAATTAGCCTCCATTATATACTGCCCTCATCAAGTTATATTAATTTAATTTTAAATGAGCATAATAAATGAGAAACAATATAGAAAAAGACTGACTGACTTAGTGCTCGTTATTGCATGGTCTACAGCTCCTGATGATGCTCCGTGTGGGGGCGAAACACGTGTAGAGTAGTTGGTGAAGGTGCCGGTGTCTGCGGTTTCTGCATTTATTTGCGGGCGGGCGGGCGGTGCACACTGCTTGAGTTTTGCGGAAGTAAGCTATATATTTTTATTTTACTAATGGATATGGACTTCCGCCAAGTAACGCCTGATTCTATCAAATAATATAGAAAAAGTGTATTAAATAAATCCTATCCTACCCTAATTTCTATATTTCCTAATTAGTAAATAAAATTAAGCTATACACTAATACACAACGATGGTTTTAGATACTCCTACACGTCTATACACAACTTGAGGTGCTATCGACTGTTCATTCGAATGTCAAATGATTCTTGCAAATACGCATATTTTCTTCCAATTCCGTACAGTCCTACTCACTTATGCTAATTGGCTTCACTGTAATCGTTTATCAAGACCTATTGGATGAGCAAGTTTTTTACTTTTATTGAGATCTCTTGGCGAGTGAACTTTCATGATGGATTTGCGTGTGTAACCATTCACAATATTGTGAACCATTATTTTAGTCATCCTGTGATCACGACTCCTGTAAAGGAGTCGAAACGTCAGAATTAAATATAAAATAAAATATGTGTAAAATCCATAAAAAAGTGTTTTATTCAAATGTGTAATGTGCGCGGAAGTGTAAGAACTATTTTTTTTATTAACTTTTTTTTTAAAACATTCAACTTGTTTTTGGTTCCATACGGGATAAAACCCTGTAAACTCTTTAGCTGGACCAATTTAGCTACCATGAATATGACGAATTTGTCTTTCTTAAACTAAATATTGTAAGCACAAATCAGAGCTGATTAAAAAAAAATAAAAAACAACCACATTTACGAGCTCTCAAGTAGAACTCGAGCCTTTCGCTACCCGGGCGAGTGCTTTGACCGCTGAGCCACCAAAACCCTGTTTTTTTTGTTCCAGGGGAAAGCATGATGACTTTCCTGTCGTGGTTAGAGTTGGTAGGGATATATGCGGACGGAGCATAGGCTAAACATACTAAAATCTTTGGGGTGTATCCTCAACTTTATCCAAGGTCCGGTGGGGCTATTTTTGGAGCTACCAAGACCCTGGCAGATGCGTCGGAATTCACAAGCGTATTTCAACTTCTGGTCACGGATATGTGGTTGTTTTTTATAGGCGTATTTCAAATCTTACCAAACTACATTTTTAGTTCGTACTAGCGGCTCGTCCCGGCTTCGCACAGGTGGACAAATTTTTTTCAATTTTTTTATTATTCAATATTTTTCCGTTAGCGCCATCTAGCGTCCGGTAGACGAACTACTTGCGGTTAACGCGTTGCTATGGTAACGTTATTGATACAATGAAAAAAGAGCGGGAAAAGAGCGGACAGACAAACACGCAAACAACTGTGTTCTTAGATTATAGATTAGTAAGTGAAGGTATTCTTAACATTCTAGCAGACTGTATTTTTCTTTTACAGTCCGAAATTAAGGAGATAATATTCCTAGAATAACCTGAAAATGTATTTTATTGATGTTTAAGTGTTTGCCTTGTTAATTGTCCTTAAATAAATAAAAAAATACAAATAAGAATAAAAAGTACTGTATTATTTTTACCGATTTATGAAATGGTTGATAACATAAGACTGGTCTTTTGTCTAACATTTTTAATGCAGACCCAGTGAAGCATTGAAAATGATAAGATTTATTGACAGTGATTTTTACGCAGCCGGGTATGCTTTTGGACGAGAAAGGATTGAGGTTCCCGTAAAGGTAAAGTCCTCTTAATCTCGTAAAGAAAAGTCCTAATCCAGTATTGAAGACATACGCTTCTAGCCTGCATAAATCTTCAACATTTTTATTACAGGAAAAAAAGGCCGACATCTTGCATTTATTGCAGAAAAATATCGTGCCTTAATATTAAGGATTGATAAGTTTCTTACTCCGTTTATCTTATATTTAAATAGATAAAAAGTTCAATTAAAAAAAAAAAAAAATATATATATATAGGTATATATATATTTAATTAAGTTATGGCTAATAATTATTTCTTTAATAAATTTATAATAATGTATTTACTTACTTTTATTTCTACTTTTTAGTTTATAATATACAAAGTAAATGGATAGATTTATTAAAATAATCTCATATTTGAAGGATATCTAATTTAAAATGATAATAAATATAAAAAAAAACTTTGTAATTAGATTTTTTTCTTAACTTGAACATCTATGTAATATTACAAACGTAGCAATATAATATGTTTCAATTTCAAGCTAATGTAGATGAAATAATTAAAAAAAAAACGAGCGAGCCTTACAGTACTCGCAAATGATGTGTAACATTTGACATCTTGATCATAAAAAAGACTAATTTCATAAAAGATTTTGTTTAAGCAGTGACAGATATTAACCTAAAAAATTAAAAAAAGCTTTATACCGAAATACTTTATTCGAATAATTATTTATTATTACTTACTTGAATTTTTTCCAATGATCTGCATTTTATTGAGACTTATTATCAACAGTCAATATTTATTTATGTAGCTGAAGTATATAAATTGATTTATATAACAGCAAACTTTATATACACCGTATTTACACTTGAAACACTGTAACTTAAGTGCACAGCTGATGGCTGACAGTACCGACCTCTCGGAAAATTGGTTGGTATTATCTGACGGTCAAGTCTAAAACCGCGCGCTCATTCGTCAAATCGAATAGCGCGCGCTTTCGCGACTTCCTGTTACACACTTTCGTCCCATTTCACGAAATCACTCCCACAAATTGCAGGAAAGCGAGAGGCAAGATATCACACATCAAAAACTTTGAACTTTTTCCGGTAATATTAGCCATAATGCAATTGTGTTATGCGCAATTCCGAGGTATTACCACTATCTCTTAACGCGATGCATATAGTGGTGTGTATAGAGGCGTCTCTCTTCAACAGTGGAATTTGTATCGCGATAAGAGATCATGGAAGAAAGAACCTCTGTTCTTCGCATTTTAGAGCTCTTTGTGATGTGAACAGATGCTAAAAAGTATGCTTGTGTTAAATATGTAGTGTTTCATTTCGGTGTAGGAGGCTAAAACGAAGCGTGGGCTCTTGCGATACTGCCGGGAAAAGTGTAAGATTTTTAGGCATTTTAAGTATAAGTATAATATCTAACTTTTGTGTTCAGGGTACCTTATTATTAAGAGACCGTATCTAAAGTCAGAAATTGAATTAAACTGCTTTGAAATGAATGGCTCGTTAAGGTAACTTTCAACATTGATTAATAGGGCTTTCACAGAGAGAAATCTCTTAGAAAGGTCGGCTTAGCCGCTAAGCCATATTAACTCTTATTGATGTATCCATGTGAGGATTTTACCGTCAGATTTAGACGTTATTTTTATATAGGACGACTTTATTTTTATGTGGGAAAGAAATAAATAAATGTTGAGTATACATTTTCGTAATTTGGATTATTAATCTTCGGAAAACTGTGAGGTCAAGCTCCGGCATTGTGTGTTATCCCGATCAGAATTCAAAATCCGATCAGATTCTTTATTTTATTTTGCTCAATGAAGAAAAGATGATCTTCATCTCACCTTCTTAACTCGTAACGATTTTCTTATCTATTTCTGTTTCATCAGATAATGAAGCACAAAATATGACATTAATCTTGAACAAGATTGAGGTATTCAACAGAATTGCAAAGTTATTAATTATTAAGTTGGCCCATCATTGCTCAGGTTAAGTTACGTTTATAGAAGCTGGTTATCTAATGGGTGAGTAATATCTTACTTTTCCATGCTTTGGAAGGCTTCATGGCGATGCATGAAAGTCTATTCCCATTGTTATTTGTATTTATGAATAAAAACCGTGTTATAGCAGTGTGGTAATAGTACCCAAGACTGATGAGGCACGACATACTTGTGTACAAAAATGTTCGCCATAATTGATAAATAAAGCCAAAGCAAACAATAGAAAAGTGTTCCGTTTACAATTATGATAATAATAATAACTTTATTGTCTCATTTCTTTTCTAATAACTAGACATATCATGTTATGAGAAATTAATTAAGAGTTCCACAATCGTCAGTCGGCCACCCCTCACCGAACTAGGAATAAACCTGTATCTCGGTTGATGAGTTCGGGACAGTCGAAAGGAAGTCTTCTATGCGATGAAAGAAACGATAAAATATATAGTAATATTTACATGCAGTAATTCCCAAACTAGAGTAAATCTGTTACTTGGGAATTGGAGTCTTACAAAAAACTCTTATTATAAGAGTACAGCTGCCAGATTTGCAAGTGTGTGAAGGTGTGTTCGTTTTGAATTAGTTCTAAATTTATTTGAATTAACTCTGAAAGCAGCAGAAAAGTAAAAAGTGAGAAGTAAAGAGAAGTGTTTTGGAGGCGCCTTATATGAAAATTAATTCCTTAAGAATAAATTTTCATATAAGGCGCCTGGTATGAAAAAGATATGAAGAGTGAAATTTAGTGATTGAATGATAGTGTTACGTCTTTTATGCGCAACCTATCATGCAAACCTTTAATTTTTATTTTGAAGTTTTGTTTTATTATTTTCTGTGCCTTTTCAAAGACAATTAAGAAGTAAACTTCAGTGGTGGGTCGGATCTGTCTTACACTTTTTCTAATAAGTAATCGCCTTTGGAACGGCAGGCAGCGCTGTTAATTGCTTCCAATTGGTATGAAATGTCGTCTGCATTTAATCTCGACCGTAGAAATTAATAAAATTACCTACCGGCTCTCTCTGTCACATGCAGTGCATAAAATAATAATGAATAAAAATCTTAAGACTGAAGTTGTTTTGTTTAATAAGTTTCTAATTTTGTTTCAAGTCTCATTGTCAAAAAAATTAACATTTTTTCATCATTTTTCTTCGTGCTTACAAATACTCTATTTAAAAAAATATATGGTGCTTTGCTATGCATTTGTTATGCATGGTCTTTTGTTACTTAATAAAACAATATATAAAATGTTTAAATGTTGTTTATATCAATTATATATGTCATTTACATTCATCACCCTCAATTTTGGTGGGATTTTTGTGAGGCGACCTTGTTCGTAATTTTGTTAACTTACTTATTGTAAATCAATGAAATAAAAGCGATTTTTTGTATGTGCATCTAAAGTTTTTTTTAATTAAGATATATTATTATTAATAATATACTAGAAACGCGATGTTAATAATACAAAATAAATATGTAATAAAAAGTTTTCTTAACACTTGCCGTTATGTTCACGGGTTGTATTCGCAGGTTAATCCTATTGTATTTATAGATTTGTTTTTAAAGGTTTATTTTTCTTTCATAAAAATGAAATAGAGGGAAATAATTGTATTCCTTTAATGAAGTTATATACGGTATGTAGTTTCACATACGGTTTAGTCCCATGATCCACCATTTTTTTAACGTCACAATATAAAATGTATTGTGACCCAGCACTCAAGTTATTATTAATGATTGATCTATTGCATTTTTTTATTTAAATTCATTACTTTGCTAAAAAGTACGAATAAGATGACTTTTTATGGATTTCCAGAAAAGAATAATTTATGTTATGCTATTTAAGAAAAACAAGTAAAGAAAAAGGGTGTGACTACGTCAAGTCTAGATTTTCTATGACTGTCATCTGTTTACTCTAAAATAAAATAATAATACTAGATTTAAAATCTAAAAATCCCACGTTTTTCAGTGACCAAAAAAGAATAAAATAACCCGGCGGGGCCAAGTGAGGGGCGCATACTTATGGAGATGTAATGAGATGTATGATATGCATAGATGTTGAGATTATTATGCATTAGTAAAGATGCGCCCCCACGTTTTGAGTGGCCGCTCGCTTGGCCCCGCGGGGTTATTTTATTCTTTTTTGGTCACTGAAAAACGTGGGATTTTTAGATTTTAAATCTAGTATTATTATTTTATTCTTTTTAATTATTAACTCAACGAAGTAACCACGTGTTATGCAACAATCGGATAAGCCCCATACAAAAGTGAAAGTTGCCGAAAATTGACCTGAAAGTGCACCTAGAAAGTTCAAAAATGTTTAAGCGTGCATTGTCATCGGGTTCTGAGCTACCCTGAAAGTTTCAACTCGCTAGGTGGTCGGGAAGTGCCTCAAAATTGAGTTGCAAGAATCCAACTGCACAGACAGACAGACAAACAAGAAAGCGACCTGAGAAAAACGTGGGAAAAAGCTATAAAAGGATGCTTAAATAGGCTGTAATTTCGTGGCAAATTCTAATATATACTACTATCTATCGTTGTTAGCTTAGCAATATACTTCGTAGTGATACCGAGGAATCCCTTAGGGAAACCCGTAAACAAAATCATCGTTTCCAATAAATTTGACGTTCCACCATATTGACACTAGGGAAACAAGGAGCGAGATAAAAGCAAGCTTAAGACCGATTGTGATACGGCGATTTACCGTGGGCGTCCTCTACTCCATCTGGAGGGTCTTAAGTTAAACAACTCAACTAAAATGTTCTCTTTTAAAAGTTGATTAAAACTTCCACTGCAGAATAAAGGTCGAAGATTTTTAAACTGCTTACCTTAGCGAAATTTGTGCGATCAAGATTTGTTAGCTTAAGTTAAAGTTTAAGAGAAAACGGAGTAATTATATTAACACTTTTTATCATTATTTTAAGATAAAATAAAAGTTTTATAGGCAAATATTATCTTAAGATTTTCAAGAATCTATATGCAAACACATATAAAAGAAAAAAACGTTTAAAATTCTCTAGATGTTTGGAATTTCAAGTTGAAATGCACAACAGAGTCAGCGGCACTGCCAGTGCTATGGAGAGTGGAATTTAATTAATACGAGTGTTATCGGAAGAAGAAATGTATTTCATATTTACAGCATTAAACTACTTATAATAGGGACTTGTATGTTCTTGCTAAAGTTGGGCCTTTGTAGACAAAATTCGTAGACGGTTTACCTATAATTTAAGCCAAGTGTATATTTGCCACTTTAACAATAAGCGGCTGTAACACAAATTTTTTTCAACTTTTATTCGCACTAGATTTGTATTATATGCCATTAGCATTGAGTAGGTATTCTTTGATTCTTCGAAATTAATTTTTACTACACAATTATGCACCGTAAATATTACCTATGTCTATAGTCTGACTGACACGTTGATACTGAGGTTCCCATGTAGGTTGTTCAGTATATTATTCCTACCTTATCAGCTAAATATCAGACCAATATCAGCTTAGGTGGCAACTTAACCTAATAAAACTCAGGCACAAGTTGTCATTTTTATTTGCTGATTACTGTTCTCACCTACGCTAACCAATTAAGTTAAGCTTTGTAGTGTTTTTTTTATTTATAGTAGATTATCTCTTGATCCCAATCAAGCCAGGGGGCCAAGACAAAATCCACGGTTTAACTTAGCTAACCCAGAGGTGCCTATTCACCCTGGCTTTGAAAATGGAAGGGTTATAAATTCTCGGAAATACAGACAAAATGCAACTCTTATTTTGTTCTGATTTCTTATTTATCATTATATTTATTATATTTATTTCTATGATTAAATTATTAGGTATGTAATTAATTCTAACAATTCTGGGGCTTTTATACTTTTAAATAAAACTGGATTTACAATTTCTTTATTTTTTTATAGAGATATATTATTAACCTGACGTTTCGTCTCATTTATAGGAGCTTTGCTCCTGCGAACACAGTTTCTGTAGAGGAGTGGAAATAATATCAATTTTTATTATTTTATCTTTTTCTTTGATCGTTATTACAAGCTTTTAATAAGATTCAACTGAATAAACACGTTTACGTAACTACCAAACTCAAACATAGTAACGTCTAATATAGTTGTCATAGTAATTGGAAATTATAATTACTCTACTTTCACAATATTCAAGGCATTGACTGTTTTATTTTTAATATCAGAACTTTTTGAAAAATATAAGATAAAAACGCGGGTCTTTTTAATTATAAAGTTTTTTTATTGAATCATTAAAAAGAGTTGGAATAGTCAGTTGGACAGTGAAAATTTTAAACAATAAAAATCTGTAATTTCATTGTTAAATGTTAAACAGATGTTTGTATTTGTTTATATTTACATAGGTATAATAGGTATCTTCTAGGCATGCGCGTCATATCCTAGATCGCATCGTCGTTTATCATCAAGCGACATAGCGGTCAAGCGCTTTCCTATTCACAATAAAAAAAGAGAGGAAAACGTTATTAAGTCAGTAAATAGTATAATATAGGCATGATTTTAAACATTGAAACAAAAGAAACGAATAGGTAAAAATACGAGAATAAGGAAGACCAAGCTAGTTATTGATTGAAAAATTTTGCATTCATTATGTCGACAAAGCGATTTTGTCTCGCCATAAACAGGGCAATGTCACTAGAAAAGTAAATGTTAAAATTATTAGTAACACGGTTAAAAATATGTCTATAAATTAGTAGAGTTAAAGTGAATGTGAAAAATAACTAATAAAGAGAGTAGTTTTCGACTTATATTCAACCACCAAGCGAAAGAATATTAATATCTTGAATGGCAGTATTTTTATTGTGTAGTATTTTGAGCGTTCTTTTATGATTTCGGAGGCAAAGAAACTTTCAAATGAAGTGTTTATCGATGATCGATGACTAAAATGTATTATTTCGAGCTCCTCCGTTCTTCGACAGGTACGTTTGCCCCGGCACTGGCAGTAACAATAGGCCGATGGTTATAAAGCTAAGGACTCGTATGTAACAAGTATTATTTTAAAGAATTATAATTGTCAATTTAACAGAAAAAAATATATATATTAGATAACCGTTTCTTTTTTATCGATCGTTGGTTACTTGTAATAGTATTAAATTCGATGTTGTAGCTAGTTACGTTGTAATTTAGTGTTAGTGTTGTACCTAAAACATGAAAAGATGTCGCTGGCGTCAGCATAAGAAATATTTGCTAAAATCCGACGGGTCTGTAATTTTTTTAGATATTAAAATTTAGTGCTTATATATCTAAATAACAAGAACTAATTGTATGCATTGCATACAAAGCATTGCACTGAATTGCATTTGCTCTCTCCATGGTTTGCTCATATTGGCTTCCGCATGCAGCACTCCGTTATACTTATTTTAAAAGAAACGAAACAGATTGTTTACATAGTACGTATTTATTATTTCAAAGGAGGCAACCATACCTCCCTTAACAATTTTACTAGAAAACAATTTCTTATGCTGGGTACCAGCGTCGTCAATATTTTTTCTAAATACTTCATTACCGATGCCGCAGTCGATAAAGAAATTGCAATGTAATTATTGTATTAGCACAGCAAAAGAGTGGAACTCCCTCCCAGCTTCTGTATTTCCGAGTACTTATAATCCATCCATTTTCAAAGCCAGCGTGAATGGGCACCTGAAACAAGTTTTGACAAGGACAAGTCAAAAGTTGTGTAGTCTACTAAAATTTTTCAAGGTAAAAAAAGTCGCAGTTAAATCCTTTTTCATAAAAAAGCCATTAAGATTATTTTTAACGTAATATTTGGAAGTAGACTTCATGCAATATTAGCGCTTTAAAGAAATATAATTAACTATTCTATGGTGGTCATTAAAAAATTTAAATCTGTAGATTTTTCTATAGAACGGTTTGTATTAAAAATATAAACACGACCAGCAGCTGTCTATATTGTGAATGCAAACAATTTTTATGCATTTTAACCACATCTGTTGTATCCTACTCAAAGTTAAAGGGTTGATCAATATTAATAGATTGAGGATGTCTTGTCTATTGCATTATTGATGTTACTTTCGACGCTAGAAACTTTAATAAGTTTTATATCCTACCCTTGAAGACGATCGTAAAACACAGAAAGGTATTTTCAAAATCAATGTAGGTACTCTTTGACTTTAGTTAAGGGTCACTCTCACAGGATATATTTTTTGTTAAGTGTCGGATTGTTACAAAATTCAGTTAAAGAAAATGGCGATTTTGTGCGGATGATTAATCTTCTGTGAAATGTAATGTAAATCTAGTCGTTTTAAAAAGAATGTTACGAATCAACCATCAGACTGGAACGAGTTATCGTTGGTATTATAATTATACTCCCTGGTTATTTATTTGTATGATTTTGTAATTTTAATAAATTTGGTTTACACTCCTAGCCTCACCCCCATTTATTCCGTTTTCCTTTCGCACATACTTTGTCTCGCATACCGAAGAGCGAGACGGCCGCGCCATCGAGCGGTGGCAAATCATACCGCATTGTTGCCAACATGTGGCCAAAAAGGACTCGTACACCGAGTTCCGCAATATTAAATTGAACTAGTGGCCTATCCGTAAACCCCCACAACATACTATAGTTTTATGTGACGGTGTATCGTGTGCGTAATAATAAGGAACAGCAAAGCCCAGGGACGACACCGGCAGCCTCCAGCATCTCGCATCACGTGACAGTCAAGGTATCGTGCCCCCTTCATCTTGCTTTCGTATTTGCTGTCGACATTAATTTTGTTTCATACGCACAACCAGCCTCTTCTTAATGTTTTTGATATTATTTTTTTATATGACTGGCTTTTCCTGAAGTGGCTTGCCCTTCGTAATATTAGTTCCAACGCGCTTACCAATACACTATTAAACTTTACGCCACTCCTAACGCTAACGATTGTAAGTATGTCTGAAATAAAATAAAATAAATATACTGCTACTGCTAAGTTCCTAAGCATCTCGTTGTATTTAGTCACTCCTCAGAGGAACAGATTATTGTACACAGCGTAGAAGCTTGCTAATTATATGTTCTGTGTTTTATACGGTACATAGAGCTCGACTTATTAAAAAAGTAAGAATTATAAAGATAATATATGAAATAAAGCAATATTTTAAAAATACGATTCCTATTATCTTAAAATCAATAAATTCATCATAACAGAACATACACAACAGAACAAAAAACAACTTTCAATGAATATCAGAACAATACAATTTCATTAAATAACAAAATAAACAACAAACGTTTCAAAAACAATTAAAGGAACAATTATATTAGAAAATTTTATTCGTGTGCAATTTATTTATATCAAACGCAATTAATTAATCAAAAGATTTATAATATACTAGCTGTTGCCCGCGACTTCGTCCGCGTGTATTTGATTTTATCAGGCGGTTAACTGTTATACAGCAAAAAATAAATAAAACAAAGTTTGGATTTATGCGTTAATCGTAGATAAAAACAAAATGTGAACAATTGGACACAGATTATTTTCCAACTTTGTGTATAATCATTGCATAACATAAAATCACCGGGAACTGTACACGTTTGGAATGGAATGGGTAATTATTGGGAATCTGTGGAATTCGTGGTATAAAAACTCTTATATGCTGCGCTCAGAGAATTAACGGGATAATTGGTAGCGTCATCTTGCTCCATTACTCTGTTGATAGAAGTATACTCAACTACTTCTCCTTCAACATTGTTGAGTATATCCAAGTTGATTCTTGCAGCTTGGTCATTTCACGTAGACAAAATTGCTCTTTCGCAAAGCCATGAGTTCCCATGATTTGTTATTTGATTTTGTTCACCATACACGGAAAATATAAGTTCTTCAATTAAATTAACAGTGTGGCAGAGATTTTCAGATAAAACAATTTGCCCTTCTTCTTCTGGATATGTCCCTTCGCCAATTTTTTCATGTTCAATGTTAAGTGCATCCTTGTGACGTGTCGCCAAAGGCTTGAGCTCTTTAAGCAAGCTCTTATCTCGTCGGTTTTTGTTCCTCGTGGTACTACTGGCAACGTTTGTCTAAAATACTCACAAAACAGCATCGTTACGCCGCCCATAGATTGGTCAGTTTGGCGGATACCTCTGGGAGTTTTATCAACTGCTTCTACTACTTTTCGGTGTGCCATAGTGCACTCGTCCCAGATAATTAAAAAGTGATCGCGTAAAACCTTCGCTTTATCACTGCTTCTAGAGATATCACTTACAGGTTGTTCATTTGATATCTGTCTGTATTAGGGGATTGTAAACATCGCATGAGCAGTTTTACCGTCAGGTAACAAAATGACTGCTATTCCAGACGACGCCACAGCAAGAGATATTTTGACTTGAGCTCGTAATTGTGCCAAGATTATTTTAGTGAGAAAGTTTTTTCCCGTCCCACCGGGTGCATCTAGAAATATAATTCTCCTATAGCATTGTCAACACTGTGACATACACAGTCAATTACAGTGCGCTATTCTACAGTAAGACTGTGGACTCCGGTTCGTAAAGTTTCAGCTAGTTCAGCTGGATCATAATTTATTTCCGCAGCGTATTCTCTATTTATACGTTCTCCTTCTATGGTCGGCGCTGGCAAACCATACTGAGGAAGATAAACACCACCCATGGATGTAACCAAATCTTGTAAAGTTACTAAGCATTGATTGAAAGCAATATCTCGTAATCTGTGGTTAAGGTCATCGTCAATATTTTGTCTTATATTACTAAAAAAGTCTTCCGCTAATCTTTCTTGATACAATTGCTCAGCATTCGAAAGACCACAAAATACCAGTAATACAGCAAATAAATACCGCAAGCGGTGTGGACTATCACTGACTCATGCATCGGCTAGGGCGTCATCCCAATGCTGGCCATCGTCGAGTAAATGTCGGGCTGTTCAAGTTCAACCGGCCAAGTGTGTGTCAGGCCACGCATTGAATAGGGATCAGTCGCAATTTTTTCTCCCACTGAATCCCGTCACTTTTATAGGATTTATACTCAATTCGAGCGGTAATATAAAGTATTAGCATAAGGTAAGTACATAAGTTGTGTGTACCAAGATATCCAAGTGACTATGGCTTTTTAACTATCCCAGGGGGACCCTTAAATTTTCCGGAATAAAAAGTATCTGGGATATTGACCAGGGTTAAAGTTATCACCATGAAAAATTTAATTGAAATTGGTCCAGGCATTTCGGAGATTAGCCCGTACAAACAGATAAACAGACAAACACGCAGAGAAACAAAAAATTAAAAAAATCATTTTTTTAGTATTTTCCCTCTTTTTACATCCCCCTGACTTGGTTTTAAGCATTTTTTTTCTATGTACAGATATTCGACCTCTACAGTTTTATTACATGTATAGATTAAAAAATCAGCAATAGCCCGCTCGCAGCATTTGTGATATTGATTCGTTGGTGGGAGCAGTGGTGGGAGGCGCCCGACGTGACGGTACCGTGGTGCCTTGCGTGTGAGCTGCGCGCGGTACTGGACAGTACTTGGTGCAACATTACTTTATTTCTCTAAATAAAAGAATTTTTCTTAAATTAAAGTATCCTAAGTTGCTCCTTATTACATCAGCAACCTGCCCATAAAAGTCCCGACAAAATCGGTCCAGCCATTTCAGGGATTAGCCGGAACAAACAGACAGACAGACAGACAAAAAATTTAAAAAATTGTTATTTTGGTGTAAGTACCGTATATATATTCATATGCATGTAGTAAAAAACGGTTATTTCAATATTACAAACAGACACTCCAATTTTATTTATATGTATAGATGTATAGATATATAAAATGAGCCGAAAAATGAATTTTATTTTAGCTAAACAGAAACGTTAAATTAAGATATGTATTTCAATAGACGATTTCACAACTGAAAAGTGAAATTGAATCGCTTCTCAAACTGACTAGCGCTAACAATCAGAGAATATTGATGTACTCTCCTTAATTCTTCCTTTATTCCCAATTCCTCAGTCAATAAACAAGACTATTTTTCAGACGCGAGGAAATTTTTAGTAAACTGATACCATTCCTGTTACATCAACTCGCGATTAATTAGTGATAATAGGGTTAGCAACATAGATTATTTTTATCAGATGGCTCTGCGTGGCTATGTACAGTTTGTACTTTTTACACAAATCTATAATCTAAGATCACAGTGGTTTATGTGTTTGTCTGTCCGCTCTTTTTCCATTGTATCAATAACGTTACTATAGCAACGCGTTTATCGGAAGTAGTTCGTCTACCAGACGCTAGATGGCGCTAACGGAAAAATATTTAATAATAAAAAAAAATAAAGAATTTTACCCACCCGTGCGAAGCCAGGACGAGCGGCTAGTAGCTAAAAAAATATGGAACGTACTATTTCAGCAAATGTCTCAGTGATTATAAGTCACTTAGACTTATTTTGAAGTTTCGTGCTCCTTTTTAAACAAAACTATGAAGTTCAAAAAGCCTATTAATTTCGCAGTCGGTAAACTGGCACAAAAGGTCGTTGCAGAATATGAACACCGTTTGTTTTGTGCGCAGGGGCAGTAAATAGGGGATTCAAAACGTACGTAAAACCGTACTGGACTAGTTAAAATTCGTATTACTATAGTTTTCTATCAGTAACTTATTGGAGCTTTCTCTTTGAGAATTGATTTTCATTTAAGGCGCTTGGTATGGAAAAAATATGAAGAGTTTTTCTGTGATCGAATGATCGCGTTACTCTTTTTACCTATCGTGCACACGTTTCACTTTAACAATTTATTTTATTATTTTTGTGCCAGTTTAGAGACAATCGTTTTTACGGAGTAAATTCCAGTAATGCGTCGAAGCTGATACACTCACTTTTTTTTTTACTTGTTTAATAAACATCGCAAGACAGCACATGAGGTGTGACCTAAATTTAAAATAAAATAATAGTACTTTGTTAACCAGACTATCTCTACAGTAATGAAAACCGTATTAAATTTTACTGAAATTAAGTTTTACAGATGTATTGGATGAACGACGGACACGGAAAAATAGCGGGGGACTATTATAACAATCGAATAGTTCATTAAAATTGCCACTAATAATACAAAAAAATAACAAATTTTTACGATCAATTATAATTTATTATTTTTTTGATAACTTTAAAAAGCTTATAGTAGTTTTTCAATTTTTCTTTTATAATAATTATCCTTAAACATTCTTGAAATGATTTTCTTCACTACATTTAAATATGATAATCTATTAGTTGGATAAGACTTTATTATGTAAATGCTTTAAAAATAAAATGGATTTTGGTTTTATACATTTAGCACAGTAGTAGCAATTTCATTATCTCTGAAAAGAAATTAAGTTTTTATATTTTATTACAACTCTCGTATCTATAATCTCGTATCTCGTAGATATAATGAGATGATGATTATCTACTGACTAGCCATCGAAACTCCCCTTTATAAGAGTAAGTTATCTTCTAGGTATGGAATGTAAAAGCTATTCTTGTGTCTTCAGTCAATGACTAGTATTGTTATGTAAATTTAGAAGAGGTACTTGGCCTGAAGATAAGTGACCTCGTCATTTCTCGTTTAATGTTTCTGTTTTTCTTTTTGAACGCGTTTATAACAGGAAAATATTTTGGAGCATAACTTCTGATTTCTATTTAATTTAGCTTTAATTCGCATTTATAAAACGTAGCCTCAATTGTCATTTATAAAACCAATTGCACAGATAGTATCTCTTGTTTATTTTTCAGGTTTATTCTGTTGTTTTATAATTTTTTTATATATTTTATGCATTTTCAATGCGATCTTATAAGATAAATTATTATAATAGAAAAATACTAGAAAAAATCGACTCGGGTCACAAGTGAATTCCCGCCTGAAAATTCACTTGTGACCCGAGTCGATTTTTTCTAGTATTTCTCTATTATAATAATTTATCTTATTCTGTTGTGTTTAATACTTTTATATTGTTTTGATTTATTCAGCTGCCTTTCTGTGCTAAGTTTTATTTACGCGGTAAAAAATAAGTTCTTTGCTAGAAGAAGTTGTATGTTTTCAGTATTTATTTGTTTAGCTCAATAAATAAACTCTTTTAAAGTTTTCGGGCTTAACTGAACGAATATTTGTAACTATGAGATCCTTTTAACCAGGCATCATAAGTGTAGACGCACACTAGGCGACACGCGACAGCGACAACTCTGCGACTAGACGCGACGATAGGCTGCGGCCGACAATTTCATTTATTTTGTTCAAAGCTTCGCACACTTGCCGTCAGAGTCGCGGAGTCGCGACAACAAGCTAGGGGACTCGCGCGCGCTCGCAAATTGTCGCCGCGTCTAGTGGCGGACAAGACGCCAAATGCAAACGATAACGCCGCGACAAGACGCGGCCACAAATCGCCCAGTTTGCGATGGCTCTTATAAGCAAAAGACGCCTTTTTATTACGACATGATAAGGCCTACTTCTCCTTGTATTGCAAGAAAAATAAGCGTAATGGACGTTTCAGTCTAGATAAACCCTATTCAGGGCAGTTGGGCTCAGTTTTAATAATTTCTTCTAATTGTATCATCTTAGTATATTTTTTTTGTAGAAACAAATACAAACTTTTCACTTGATTCCCTTCTCGTAATAGTAAACGCCGATGATAAAAAAATAACATTTCAAGCCGATTCATTTTGGATGCAGTTTGTTACTAAGTTTATTAGTAATTTACGAAAAACAATCAAAAATATTTTTACCTTAAACGATACAAACTTATTCTACGACGTAAGCACAGACACGTTCCAGACACGTTTCTAAATCCTGATACGTATTTACAAATCCATACGTCGCACATAGGAGTATTTCCAAGTAAAACCCGGTCAAAAGTCGAATTTACGAAGTTAGATAAAAACCTATTATATTCCATCGAGTTATATGTACTACGTACTAGAGAAGCCATCCTCAACAAAACCATTGCTCCACTGTTGAAATATTTAAGGCAAAAGTTTGCCGCAGCGCTGAAACAATAACTATGTCAACTAAACAAAGATTTAAGCAAGTAGCGCTGAATCGCTTTTAGTGTCAGTTTTCTCGCGTCGACAAGGTCATAAGCGCCGTGTATTTCCTTGCGCTTACGCGTTTCGTCAAACATAGAGTGATCACATGGCTCAGTTATTAATATTGTATTACAGAATGGACAGTTTTGTGCCTACCAAACGTCACTAGAATTCATGTAATTTTTTATTTTGAGTTAAATTTAAAATACGTAAATAAAATTTGTTATACACGTTTATTTATGATGAATTATAAATTTTTACCCAGGTTCACACTTCGATTCGAATCCTCGTATTTATTAGCTCCGCTCGGTACACAAAACGCTCGTTATACAAAACAAAGAAATCAAGAGTAATTATTATTTAATTTCCTTTAAACAAAATAAGTTTAGTGAGTTTTTGCCGTTTGCTCGTATAATCATTTGTTATCTTCTATAAACTGAAAAAAAATAAACGTAGGTATAAAGTTATATTACGCAACTGTCTTTTCTGTTTTCATTACTCTATGATTTGTATTGCAAAATGGCGTCGTTGACAACTTGACGTCGTAAAGTACCAAAAAATATTTAATCAGTGTTTTAAACATTTTTATTTTTATTTACCGATGAAATGTTAAACCATCACTTTTTTAGATGTTCTAGAGTGTTTAGAGCAGTTTTTAAGAACGCAACCAGGCATATTTTGCAACTTATTAATGCGAGCAGAACAAAGCAAAAGACATGTGTTGTGGACGGGCGATGGACACTCACTGGACGGTTGCGGTACAGCGTACCGCAAAGCGTTGCGTAAAATCGTGCTATGGGCCGTCTTCTCTAGTACGTAGTACATATAACTCGATGTTATATTCGCACTTTTTTGTAGCTGAATAACCGGTCCATTGAATGAACGACTTATTTGTTACTCAGATTACTGACCTTCCCCCGCGCAGGTAGTCGGAGCCCAGTCGTTATCTGAACCGCACGTCTTTGTTCTCGGCATTCTATTTCTTTTACTGAATTTTATGTTTAGTTGTGATTGGTGTGATAATTTGTGGAAGAAAATTATTATAAACATGGAAGTGGAAGGTACGTAGATTATATTAACATACCAATAAACTATGTTAAATTTCATTTGAGTGTTTTAAAAATCTGAGCAAAAAGACCTGAAAACTTTAAATACTTTAAAAAAAAATTATAACATAATCTTCGATTTGATTATTTGTCGAGGCTTGTCAAACCCTTATTTTTATATTAATGCGTTTTGTGGGATATCCACTTGTTAATACAAAAAAAATATTGTGCGCATATGCGCGCCATTTTTATTTCGGATTATTTAAAGGTGATGGCGTAAAATATGGATAAATTTGGCTTTAATGTATTTCATTTTTTGTTTTCAGATATTATTGGATCAACCGTTAGTTTTAGTAGAAAAAGCTTATATGACATCATGTGTGGCTGTAAAAAAAATAAAATTGAAGAAAAGTTACAATTTTTGGAAGCAAAATTAGCTGAAATAACTCAGTGCCCTGAGGATAAAAAAAATATTTGGCAATGGGAAATCCTTTATAATGCCGATAAGAGTATCTACCCATGTTACTCATTAATCCAAAAAGCTAAAAAGGATACTTATCCCAAAGAAGAAACAATACGTGTCACTGAAACATGCATGGAAATTCAGCTTCAAGGATTACTAGATCACACAGCATCTCGCCTGTTTAAATATCTTGCGGAGGTGATAGGCACATTGACAAACATTGAAAAAGAAAACATGGAACTATTATCGAAATGGGGATGTGATGGATCGCAACAGTCGCAGTTCAAACAAAAATTTCAAAATAGCTCAGATAGTGACGCTAATATATTTCAAAGTTCCCTTGTACCTTTGCGACTTAATGTAAATGTAAATGGTGAATCAAAAGTAATTTGGCAAAATCCAACGCCGTCTTCAGTTAGATTCTGTAGACCGATTCGCATCAGATTTATCAGTGAATCAAAAGATATCACTAAGGAGGAGATAGCGTATGTTAATCACCAAATAAAAAATCTGTCAAAAACAGAAATACATATACCTCCTAATGAATTGGTGAAAATAAAACATACGCTTCTATTCACAATGATTGATGGCAAGGTATGCAATGCTGCTACTGACACATCTTCAACAATGCGTTGCTATATTTGTAAACAGACATCTAAAGATTTTAATAAGATCAAGGAAGTGCAGGAGGTAAATGTCGAAGCCTTGCAGTTTGGACTTTCGGTTCTCCATGCCAGAATACGATTTTTTGAGTCCCTGCTCCACCTCGCCTATAAACTCCCCATAAAAAAATGGCAGGCGCGAACACCAGCAGAGAAAAAAATTGTTAAAGATATGAAAGAAAGGATTCAAAAAGATTTCAGAGAACGGATGGGCCTGCTGGTAGATGTGCCTAGAGCAGGATTTGGAAATACCAATGATGGCAACACAGCACGAAGGTTTTTTGCAGACCCAGATACATCTTCCCAAATAATCAATGTCAGTATTGAACTTATCAAGCGATTCAGAACAATCCTTGAAGTGATTTCTAGTGGACATAACATAGATATAGAAAAGTTTGCTACCTACGCCAACAGAACAGCAAAATTGTATGTAGAATTATATGGATGGTACCCTATGTCACCTACAATTCACAAAGTGCTAGTTCACGGGGCCCAAGTTATAAGCCATGCAATTTTACCAATAGGTCAATTGTCAGAGGAGGCAGCTGAAGCTCGAAACAAAAACTTTAGGCAATATAGGCTTGATTTTTCAAGAAAATTTTCGAGAGAAGCCTGTAATAGAGATATTATTAATAGATTGTTGCTAAGCTCCGATCCTTATTTAAGCTCTATTAGACCCAAGACCAAAATCAAGAAAAAAACATTTTCAACAGAGGCGCTTGAATTTATGATTGCGATTGGACCGTCATCTTTGCCTTCAACATCAAAAGATGATGAAGATTATGATAGCTGTGAAAATATGGAGGATGAAGATGAAGAGAACAATTAAATAATTGTAACTTAAGAAAACAAACAAAATCTGATTTTTATAAATGTTAGTACTTATTATCTTAAAAAAAAAGAATATAATATAACAATACGTTATTTTATTATAAAAATAACCATTAAATAATTTTGACCGGGTTTTACTTGGAAATACTCCTATGTGCGTCGTCGTCTCCTCAAATCCATAACCTCTAACAATACTAGCGGATGGATTTTCATTTCGCATCTACTTCGACCTCTTTCACCGTGTCTCGATCGTTTATCCAATGCTATCTTTGTTTAAATAGCACTACTTCTTACATTATCTCTAAAAGCCAAAAATTACTTTTAAATCTTTTAATGTTGTAATGCTCTTTACAGAAATATGTTTGTAAATTATAATTGAAGTGTTATGGTTTTTTTTGCTGAAATCTAACGTATTATAAGATAAATTATTTTAATGGAAAAATACTGGAAAAAGTCGACTCGAATTACAATTGAATTCTCAAGCGGGAAGTCACCTCTGATCCAAGGCGACCTTTTCCAGTTATTTTCTTTTAAAATAATTGTCTTATAAGGTAGCATTGAAAAAATGCTCAAAATATATAAAATTATAAAATCTAACGTATTACACTCGAGAGCAATGAATCCGGGTCACTTAAAGAATCCTAAAAATCTCGGAAACTAAAAATGCTTGGTTAATGCAATAAATTGTATTTAATAGACCATTTTATTTAATAGACAATACTCCTTAAATGAAGGTATTAAAACTTCTTAGTTATTGTAAAGTTATATCATAAAAAAATCAAATTTGAAAAAGGGCCACTTTCGAAGATGGAACTACGAAATTACAGCATTTGGTTTTGCTTTTGTTTGTAATCTGTCATTTATGTGGGTACATAAACCATGTTGATAGTGCTCTATATTCATTATTCAAGCTGAAATTATGTCGCTTACGCCTGAAGAATGCACCAGAATACTTACAATGCTGGAAACCGGCCGGAGTCAGCGCGATACAGCCAGGACTGTCGGTGTGTCGCTGTCAACAGTACAAAGAGTTCTCCGACGTTACGAAGAAACTGGTTCTAACCTACGCAGACCAGGAACGGGCAGAACCAGGTGTACCACAGCACGAGAAGACCAATACTTGGTGAACACCATGCTTCGAAATCGCTTTCTCACAGGAACTGAACTCACCAATCAGTTTCGACGCCTCGGAGGAAGTAACCCAAGTGCATGGACAGTAAGACGTCGGCTTGCTGAATCTAACCTAAAACCCCTTAGACCTGCAAACGGCCCTAAACTGGAGCGTGGGCATCGTATTTCAAGACTAAGATATGCCCAGAGCCACGTAAATTGGAGTATTGAAGATTGGTCAAAAGTTATGTTCTCCGACGAATCAAAATTTATGCTCTACAAGCACGATGGAAGACACAGAGTGTATCGAAGACCAGGGGAAAGATTCAAGCAAGCATGCATCGAAGAAAAAGTAGCCTACGGGTCTGTACTTGTGTGGGCCGGAATTTCTTCTGAAAGTCGCACAGAGCTGGTGATCATAGAAAACGGCTCTTTAACTAGCGTAAGATATGTGGAAGAAATCCTCAATGATCACGTTGGTCCATTTATGGTCAATTTAGGTGAGGATGCTATATTTATGCATGACAATGCCCGACCTCATACAGGTAGGATTGTGAATGACTACCTTCAAGAGATGAACATTACTCGTATGGAGTGGCCAGCGCGCAGCCCGGATATCAACCCGATCGAGCATGCTTGGGACGAGCTAGGCAGATGCGTAAAACAACGAAACCCTCCCCCAATCACGCTTCGTGAGCTCAAAATTGCTCTCACAGAGGAATGGGAGAATATTCCCCAAAATCGTATAAGGCACTTGGTGTACAGCATGCCAAACCGCGTAAACGCAGTAATGGAAGCACGAGGAGGCAATACGAAGTATTAAAATTCAAGAAAATCGTAATAAAGTTCAAACATTTCATGTTTCCTATTTTTGTTTTAAGGAGAGATCAGCAGTTTTTTTCTTTATGTAATTTTGTGTTAATAAAATGTATGGTGACTCATTTTTTTACTTTAATTTAAGGAGTATTACATTGTCTATTAAATACAATTTATTGCATTAACCTATCATTTTTAGTTTCCGAGATTTTTAACATTCTTTAAGTGACCCGGATTCATTGCTCTCGAGTGTATTTATATTTAAAATGTCTTGGTACGTAACTCGACAGTGAAACATATTGAACATTTGTCCTGTTGTTCGATGAATATGAATATGGTAGTGATGAGTTTGGCGGATGCTTTTCCTAGCGACAATTATGACAAAAATGCCGGTCGAACTCAAGTTCGAAAGCAGAAGCAAATATTTGTTTGAAGATTCATACTTTAGTTTTGATTAACGTTTGGTGCAACGCGAACGGTGGTGACTCTACTTTTGTTAGTGACGGTCCTGAGTTCGAGTCCCGGAAGGGGCAGATGTTTGTGTTATGATCGTGTTTATCCTAGATTACACACACACACACACATACACTCACACACACATTTGTATATGTATATATAAATGACGTGTCTCACTAATCAACTGATTTTGATGATTTTTTTCTTTTTACTGGATTTGTTCCAACTTAGAAGATAGAATAACTATAATTTATAACATAGCAAGGCGTGGCCAGGTCAGCTAGTATTTCTATAAATATTACATATCCATGAATTATGTATGTATAAGTATAATAAATATGTCTCTATGTGGATTAGCCTAATGGTGTGAGTGTAAGAATTATTTTTTTGGAGAAAAAAGTGGTGAGTAATTTATCAAATCAAATATCTTGAACTAACTAATAAGATTGATGAATGTGAATCCGGAACCCAAATTAATTCTGCTTAAACGGATACAATTTGTAAACCAAATCGAAGTTGGATTGATGTAGTTAATTGCAATAATAAATCGTATAATATTTATCATGTGTTTTAAACTACATTTAACACGTTCGCTGCGTAACATTTTTCAGCGTACTTTCAGCTGGTGCGTCAAGAGGTCATCTTGGCACATAGAAGACTTTCCTGCAGTGCGTCGTTTGGTCTAATTAACCCTCTATCGTTTCTGTTTTAATATGGGTTTATTCAGTACCTCTTTAGTTATTTTAAAATATTTTTATATGCAGGCCAAAGACCAATATATAAACAATATATAACTAGCTGCGTTTTTAGTTCGCTCTTTGCGTTTGTTCTACAGAAGAGAAACAATTTATGAATTCATTTTGACCACACAACGCACTGAATATAACAAAAAACTAGTGATGGGAAACACCTGTTACTATTGAGAGTGTTATCTAACAATAACAGTGAAAACTTCCTTAATTTGAATATTAGAGAAAATTTTAAGATGGAAATTTGCTCTGTTATATATTTTTAAATATATTTTCTACGTACTGAAATGTGAATATAATATTTAATATAAACTTAATCACTTTCTATTTACATACCGAATGTATTTGTAGAATATGTGAAAATGTTTAATGCAAATAAAACTCTTGATTCTTGTAGGTTGTATTAAAATGAAAATAATTATGTTTTTTTTTTCAGATATAAAATATAGTGATTTATTTCGTGTAACAACACAACGAAAGTATGTAGAAATTATTAAAAGTTTCTTGAATCAGCATTTCAAATGTCTACCTGTAGTACCTGGAAACAACACATATGTATAAGGTAGAGTTAGGTGGGAAAAGTTTGAAGATTGTCAAGTGTGATTAAAACATTTACAATATATCAGATTACAATCTGTTTGTTAATTTTTATTATTCTAGAAATTGTAAACTTACTTGTGTTCTTCATTGAAACATGGCAAACATAAATATTTTTGACATTGTCTGCAGAGAGTAGGCACTTTTTTACTTTTTTCCCTGCTTCAATACTAGAAAGCCTTAATCTCAATTTATTGTAACAGCCAGTGCATCTTCTTCTTTTGGTATCTTTCTCAAGGGTGTGATTTGTCGCAGGCAATTTTTATATATGTATGTGCAAAGTTTATCACTTCGTACATTACTAACGTGTTATGAATTATTGCGAATTTTGCTTCTGTTATAACTTTACGGAGCAAAGTTGAATAGAGTTATTTTGCATAGAGAAGCATAATTTTTTTAAGCATCATAGCGTAGCGTAAATTAAGCTTTAAGGTACAAGTTGGTAGCGGACGACATGAAGCTGCAGCAGACGACGTGTCGCAGCGACACTACTGGTTCCTATGTATTTCTATGAAATCCCATCCGTAGTAAGCGACATGAAGATAGTGACGCGTTTTTGTTCTTCAAAAAAATCGGAATTCGTAATATAAATTTGGTCCGCTCAAAACAACACGTCGCCACAGGTGACTGCGCGGCACATCACTAACGTCACAAAATGGCGCCCGCGCATCATCTAGTAATGGTGTGGGGTGCGGGGAGCGGTTGGTCATATTGACCACACACCGCACCAGATTTAAATATTTTTCTTTAAGTGCGGGTGAGGTCAAATTGGTTCACGAGTTTTAAAAAATGCTGAGTTGTTCACGTTCAAGTGACAATAACAACGGTATATGTATCTCTTTCCTACGATAGCAACACACAAAGTTATGCCTTCCGCACCAGGGGAGTAAACGCCAAAATGCGGTGCGCACGGAATGAAAGATAGCTATGAGCCAATATGACCACACAACGCAGTGAACGTGTTAAAGCCATTGACGTGGCGGCACCACTCCCGTTATATGGGAATAAAGGTTTACATGCAGTTTTAACTCGGGAAATCGATCCAGGTTAACTTCACTCTGAGTAAACTTTTAAGATGTATAGGTATTATCTTAAACTTTTATGATCAACTTTCAATGTTTTTATTTTTGAATTCCTAATATTGCGGCGCAGTCGCAAGCGTCATCATCGCTGTATGATGATGTAGTTGCATTTGATTTGATAAATTAATTTTTGAATTTCGGTATATGTTTGTGTAATGAACATAAGCATATGTACTCGAGTCTTCGTTATATATATATATATATATATATATATATATATATATATATATATATATATACTTCTTTATGTGTTTATAGTCATTAGTGTAGTACCTTACATATTTAACCATGTAACGTATAAAATATAGCCAGTTTATTCGCAGCATCCATACGTTTCATTTCTCGACCTTATATGGTGTCCCTGCCAGAATTTAATTATTCAATAATGCAGTAAACATGTACAATTTCAGCCAATAAGATTATCATCCTTATGGATAGCTGCAGTAGATACGTTTTTTTAAATAAAACAATAAAAACTTAAAATGATAAATATAAAAAAAAAGAATAAACGAGTCGTAAGTTCAGTTAAAGTGGTTTTTATTTAAAGATAGCATGAAACTGAAAAAGGTCTTGACAGAGATGAACAGAACTAATTAAAACTTAGAGAAACAAGTGAAATAAAGTATAAAAAAGAAAGATATGGAAGGAACTCAATGGAAATAAGAAAAAAACAAAGTCTCAAAATAATTTTAATAAGAACGACAAAAATTAACAAAAAAAATGATTTAACTTGGTGTAAAAATGTCCCAAAAACAATATTTGATGATAATAAACGTCACGAAAGAAATTTTACTGTTATGTGAAAATAATTCAAGGGTACGAAAAATTGTGTGATATTTCTTATAAACAAATATACAATATATACATTTCTATTTCAGTATAAAACACAACAACATGCAGTTGTTGTTCAGTGCTAAGAAACAATAAAATTATCATAGTAAGTAATCTGAGCACTTTGTGTAATTTATTTGCAATTTCCGTAACTGGCGAATGGCGGATGTTGTTCTTAGTTGTTTTATTTAGATCCTCGTTTAACCCTATGTAACACTGTAACTACCCTAAGACTTTTTCCTTGATGTATTTATTCTTGTAATTTATGAGTCATTTTCACCTTTGAGGTTAATGGAGTTTGAGATTGGTCTTTGTACTGCGAAATATTACTTCCGCGGATAATAAATTAATTTGTGGCCTTTCGCAATTTGAACGACTGGTGTTATTACTGTAATTCATATGAAGAGTGTCTGTTCGAAAGGTCCTATTTCCCTGTCGAATGAGATGAATTTTTATTTTTATCCCGGAACTGTTACTTAAATCCCATCCATATTTGATAAAATTCTGACCGAAAAGCGAGTATATCCAATTTAAATTAAACTTTGACGTTCCGACCAAAAGGTCTTATTTCTCATACAAATTATGTTTTATTGAACAATTTTGTTGAAAAGGTAATCTAATCTTGTCATACATTATTGATTGCCGAAAATTTTGTTCGTACCATTCATAAAATCGATGTTTTGGCTGTATACTTTAGTGAGCCATTGCTTTAAAGATTGTATATAGTCTGGAAAAAAAAATTGACAAACAAAAAGTCAAAAATACTTATTTATCGTAATTCCGATCATAAAGTCCAAATGAAAATTATTAAAAAAAAGAAATAGAGTAAAACTAAAAATAAAATGTACATGTACATATATCAATTAGCCTAATCTGCGTTAAATACAATAATAAAGATTATTATTATATTCCATTAAACAATGTAAATAGTTTTTATTATTTCCTGAATTAAGTTATGTCGCAGCGGAAGGTCCAAAAAAAATCAATTTTATTTAATAAAAACTTATAATTAAAATTACAATAAAATATGAATGATACTCGACCGATGGTAGGTACAAGAATACAATCAAAATAACCACGATGCGGTGAACGACGTCAGCCGCCTGGTCACGTTGCGCGGTGTCAGCGGGTCGTGCATTCGGTTGTTGTCTTGCGGAATCGGGGCGATGCCTACTCGACGAATTGCATATACTAGGCATGCGTAACACCTCCCCCCGTAGTGCAGCGAGTATTGAAGACTTTTGTCGTAAATTGAGCTGGAAGCTGCGTAGCGACGGATGATGATCTCGAAGCGATGGGGACAGCATAGATTCTTGGAAGCTGATGTTGAGTCTCGGAAGATTCATCTGGCTTGTCCCTTTTCCGATTTATGTATTTGCGATATATTATCGCAACTGTTATTAGAACACATGCACCGAATAGTAATATGTACATCGGAATAGTGGTGTGATATAGGCTGTAGTCGGTGAGTGTGACCGGTTGCATTGGATTCTGCATCGCTATCTTAGAGCTTGTTGCGTGAAGATGATCTAAGTTTATTGAAGTAAGTTTAAATGGTAATCCCTTAGTTGTTAAGACGCTGTTGGATTTTGGTAGGTCCATGATCTTCATAGCTTGGCCCTTAAGGCGATCCTTGGTATTTGTAATCAGGAACTCCGGTGTTTCAATAAAGCATTTGTGTGGTAAGATGAGGAGGTAACTACCCTGAAGTGTCTGGTGCAGATCTTGTCCGCATGATAAGTGAACCTTGGTTGGCTTCGGGAAGCTGACTGTGTAGTGCCTGTCATCAAGTTCCTCGAAGGCTGGATTCTCCAACTGGACAGTAATCGGACGATATACCGTACTCCTTTGTTGGGTGACGATCAGCTGGTGAATGCAGTCCGGGGATGTCCTACTCCGCAGATTCCGCATCTCTTCACATAGATACCCTTTGCTCGTCTTCGAGCATTCTGCCTCTATGTACTTGAAATCTTTCGAGTGGATAGCAAGGAATGGGGATGATGGGGTTAATATTTCATGATGTTTATTGGGAACAATGGACAATTTATAGAGCTTATATGATTGGGGTAAAATGACAGGAAATTTATATACTATAACGATGCTATTGTCTGTGTAATATGATCCTAACTTAATAATGTCATAGCACTCCCGCGTATCTAAATCTATGATAATGTCCTTGTCATACAAAGATTTCATCTTAATTAATATGTCTCGAATCAAGTCTGGGCTAATGATAGAATGATGCATAGTCAAGGTTCTAATAAAAGCAAAGTTATTTTCTAGTTTAGTTATTTCTAAAGATACTAAATCTACGTTATCGCTTAAGATCAGGAATACTTGAGCTAAATGGGCATATTTGATTAAATCGTAGTCATTTGTAGCTACACTATTTCTTATTTTAGCAACTATAGATTCGATTTTATTTTGATTTGAAACTATATTATCAATAATTTTCGAATATTGAGTTGTCTACTCCTTAGTTATACTAACATGGTTATTTAATTCAGAAACTATCGCGTTTTCTTTACTCTGTATATTTCTTATAGCGTTATTATAATGTAAAGCATCCGTATGATCAAGGTTGCCTGTTATACTCTTAATAGCGGAACCCAGGCCATCTATAAGTCCCCTTTTGACGCGGTTATTTTCGAACGTTAGTAATTGAGTAGATAGAGTTTTGAGTTTGCTTTTTAAGTAAGAAACATGTGGTTTAAATAAGGAAGATGTACTGTTATCAAGGTCGGGGCTAATACCGGTTAAGTGATTGTTTAGGCTATTAATTTTGCTCTGAAGGTCATCAAAGTTAACATATTGTAGGAATGAATGGTAGTTGGAGATTATATTAGCGGGGCCCAACTTAAAAGGTAACACACCAGGTCCGTCATCCAGATTATCAAGTTTTATCTCCTGCATTAGGGCTGGTCGGAGGACGAGTTGTATGGCCAAGATGATCCTGCAACAGTTGGGCGCTTTTAGGTACCCTCTTTAACCGTGATTTAGCGACAGGTCCACGTTTCTTCCTAGTGTAAATATGAATAGGAAGATCTGCCATGACAACATCCTTTGTATAGCGAGGAGCAAGTTTTTGGCGAGATGCAAAAGGATTCTTTACAAAAACTTGCTGCTCGGGTGTATACTCTATTTCCGGCTCGCGATCTTAATTTCGTAAGTTGGTTATTTCTTTGCGATATGAAGTACCAGAATTATGGATAATGCTATATACTTTACTCATTTTTTCGCGATGATTAGTAATATATTGTTGCAAAAGGTGGACTGATAAATCAATATCAAAGGGGTCTCGGGGATCGAAGTGACCTGTAATTACTTCAAGTGGCCTACATTTAGTGAAACTATGTATGCTGCTATTATATCCAAGTATAGCGTATGGCATGAGATTCCGATTTTTTGTCGATCTTTAGGACACGCAGATGTTCTAAGACAGTTGAATGAAACCTTTCAACGATGCCGTTTTCCTTCGGGGCATGAGGTGCAACACGGTGATGTTGTATCTTATTTAATCTCGTAAATTCACTGAATAACTGATTATTAAATTCCGTGCCATTATCTGTAACTAGAGTGATTGGTATAGAATGGTGAGTACAATACTTAAGTAACGCTTGTACTACGTTTACAGCTGTCCCGTCTCTCAGATAGTAGGCCTGTGCGTATTTAGAAAAGGCATCAACTATTGTTAAGAATTTCTCGCTTTGAATTGTTAAAAGATTATTTGCCAGGGGAACTATACGATACTGTTGATTTATTGGGTTGCGGTCGTACTTAGCCTAACCGCAAACAGTACATTCGTTAATAAATTTGACTATGTGCTCGCGCATTTTCGGCCAATAGTATTTATGTGACAATGTTAGATAGGTTTCATTGATACCGCGATGGTTGGTCTTACCATCGTGATATTTATTGATAATATCCTGCTGTCTTAGATACTCTCTAACGTTTTCTAGTTCACGTTTAGCTATCATAAGATTCATAGCGGAATTTTGAAAGGTTTTTTTGTATTATAGGGACTATTGCATACATAGCTTCAGATGAATGTATAAAGATTCCTGTCTTAATCTTGGGATGAACATATTCCTCGATGGCGTTAATAACATCTTCGTCTAGATTTGATTGGGATAGTTGAATGGATATACGCGTATGCGTCTCGAACGGCTTAGTCACTACGGGACGTCCTTTGATGTCGCCTACTACATTCAATATTAATTGTTTAGTAAATTTGTTCAAAGGATCATCCGGAATGGGTACCTCTAGATTAGGGTTCTCTTCATCAGTGTGTACTGTAATGGTTCTAGAATCATCAAGCTCCGGAACTGTGATGGTTCTGGAAGCATCAAGAGAGGGAGCTTTTTCCGTAGGGTTAACTATAATCGAACTTATTTCGTCGTTATTAATATCAACTCGTGACAAGGCATCCGCGTTAGTGTTAGATTTACCTTGCTTATAAAGTATCGTTAAATCGTATTCGCTTAATTTCAACCGCCACCTTGTCAAACGCGAGTTGGGTTCTTTTAAATTCATTATCCATTGTAAAGGCTTGTGGTCGGTTATGATTTTAAATATGCGGCCAAAAAGATAGGGTCTAAAATATTTTGTTGCCCATACGATTGCTAAACGCTCCTTCTCAATAGTACTGTAATTAAGTTCGCTTGAATTTAATGTGCGTGAGGCGTAAGCGATAGGTTTGTCCGAGCCCACAATTCCCTGAGATAAAACTGCACCTATCGCTACGTTTGAAGCATCGGTTGTTAATAAAAATTCTTTAGAGAAGTCCGGATATTGAAGTATCGGGTCATTTGTTAATAATGTTTTACAATGTTCGAAACGACTAATGTAATTTTGATCGAGCGTAATTTTGGAACCCTTTTTTAAGCATTGTGTTAGTGGCTTGGTTAGTTTAGCGAAATTTGGGATAAATTTTCGGTAATATCCCAATAAGCCGAGAAAACGTTTGATTTCTGTAGTCGTTTTGGGCAGTGGATATTTTTCAATGGCTGCTATCTTACCGGGATTAGATTTCACGCTATCTTTACAAATCACATGACCTAGAAATTCGGTTTCTAACTTTAAAAATTCAGATTTATCCATCTGTATTTTAAAGTTGTATTCGCGTAGTTTTTTGAATACTTTTTCTAGATTTATAATATGCTCCTGCAGGGAAGTACTGAACACGATAATATCATCGAGATAAACCAAACAGACTTCATTCTGAAGGCCTCTTAAGACATTGTCCATCACCCTTTGAAAGGTTGATTGAGAATTCTTAAGACCCATCGGCATTCTTAGAAATTCGTAATGCCCGTTGTCTACGTTAAACGCGGTCTTGGGAATGTCTGTTGGATCCATCTCGACTTGGTAGAACCCACTGGCCAAATCGAGAGTAGTAAAATACTGACATTTACCTAACTTATCCAGTACATCGGTAATGTTCGGGATAGGGTATTTGTCGTCAATCGTTTTCTCGTTAACTTTCCTGAAATCCACCACAAGACGCCGTTTGACCTTGCCGGACGCGTCAGCCTTTTTGGGGACGATCCAGATAGGCGAGCTCCATGCAGATTCCGAAGATCTAATTATATTTTGATTAAGCATCTTTTCTATCTGATCTCGGACTTCTTGTCGGTGGACGTAAGGATAGCGATAGCTTTTCGTGTGTACTGGAATTTCATCCGTAGTTCTTATTTTGTGTTTTATCTTGTTGGTGAATATTAATGGTTCATCCTCAAGGTAAAACACATCGGCGTAATGCGCACAAAGATTTCGTAAATTTGCTAGCTCTTCCGCATTTAAATGTTCTGTGCGAAGGCGAGATAAAACTTCGCTAACTCGATCAGATGAAATTTCAGTACTATCAAATTCTATATTAAACAATTCAGCTGATACTGGGCGGTCCATGGAAAATATAATGTCATTAGGAGAATCGTTAGTAATTTGGACCCAACCCCTATTATTCTTAACTTGCGTCAAACATTCTGAAATTAAACAGTTACATATAACCTGATTATCTACCAATACTTCACCGTCACGACTATTTATAGGCAAACGAATTAATTTGGAACTGTTAGACGGAATTATCTCCTCATATAAGTTGGCATTACGCGAATCATACATTTCTATCGGAATGGATGTTTTACGTGTAATAAGAAGTTTATCTTAAATCGATATTGGATTTCCACGCGTCAAGTAAATCGAAGCCTAATAACCCATTAAAGTAATTGTGAAAATCGTAAACGAACAAAGTAATGTCTCCCGATTCCTTGAACTCTGGAAAAGTAGGCAAGGTTATTGAATAATCGTTTTTACTAGTAGCATGAATATTAGTTACTTGAAATGGTTCATAGTTTAACTGGATATGACTAAAACATTTTTCTACGGCCTGGGGGCTAATAAACGATTGGTTAGCTCCCGTATCAATAAGAAATTTAAGCGGAGGGTTATTTATCTGGATATAGTCAAGTTGTCTTTGAAAGTGGAAATTAACTTCTATTTTTGTATGTCGGATTTGGTAACTTTCTGAAAATTCTGATCCTCAGATGAGGGAGCCTTTTGGTCTACCTCCTCAACTGAAGTGTCCTCGCACCATGACTGCTCTTCAACATAACCGCAATCATAGTACTGATCATAATTACTATAGTCATTATTGTAGTAGTCAACTTGATTATAGTCATAGTCATAGTAAGGGTTGTCGTAATAAAAATTATTAAAATGAGACAACACCGGAACTTGACATATTAATTGCTTAAGATGACAAAATAATTTTTCATGGTTGACAGTCCACTGCCAATCTGTGGATCTTTTTAATAATTGACGAAGTGTTTCAGTTTCTTCGGCCATGTTTTTTATAAAAGGACTCAAATAATTAAGCATACCTAGAAATCTTTGTAAATTTTTTAAACAGGTAGGAGATGGCATCTCTTTAATTGCTCTGACTTTATCTGGATCAGCTGTGATCCCCTCTGCTGAAAAAATATGTCCTAGATATTTAACACTTTCCTTGGCAAATGTGCATTTGTCTTTATTAAATTTGACGTTATATTCCTTCGCTCTTTCTATTAAGACTCTATTAAGACGTTGATTATGCTCTTGCACTGTTTGTCCACTTACTAAAATATCATCACTATATACTGCCACTCCTGGTATATCACCAAATGTTTCAGTCATGATTCTATGAAAATACTCCGGAGCGCAATTTATTCCACATGGGATATCGTTTAAAGCGATATCTACCAAAAGGTGTATTGAAGGTTGTGAGATAGGAACTCTCCTCATTTAGTTTGCACATCCAAAATCCACTGCTTGCATCCAAGGTAGAGTAAAATTTTGCACCAGCCACCTTGGCACGAACCATGTCTACTGATGGAATGGGATAATGTGTCCTATTTATTGCCTGATTCAAATTGCGGGGGTCTAAACATACCCTTAATTGACCATTCTTCTTTTCCACTAAAATTAGTGAACTCACCCATTCTGTAGGTTCTGAGACTTTGCTGATGACCTCCATTTTGTCCATTTTCTCAAGCTCTTGTTGAAGTCTATTATGTAATGCAAATGGTACCTTTCTTGGAGCATCGACTTTTGGCTGCACTTCAGTATTTGCCCTTAAGTGGCACTCACCAGGAAGACAACCAAGACCAACAAAGACAGAGTTATTATATTTAACAAGTTTATTTAAATCTATAGTTTGCGACTCACTTGACTGTAATGGACCTGATTGTGACTGGCTTGACAAATTTTTTGTGACTTTACTACATAGCATTTGACTTGAATTCGATTGATTAGCTTCAGACAATTGACTAAAATCACTTTCTGATTTTTGTTTGGTCGCAGTGTTTACACAATAAACCCTTTTAATTAGTCCAATTTCTGAGCAAGTAATTTTACCTAGCACAGTTGGAGAATTCACATTGGCAATGATAAAATTAATTTGTTTTGTAATATAAGAATAATTCAATTGGAATTTACATTTCATGATCCGTTGACCTAGGACCTCCAGACTATTACCCGTATATGACTTAATTTTTATATCTGTTATTGACAATGGCTTTTGGATATTAAGTGAATCATAAATATTTTTTGACATAATATTCACATCACTACCAGTATCAATTACACAATTTATTTGTGATTCATTTATCTGTAAATTAATTGTCCATTCACTTGACAATGCATTTTCTGATCTAATATGTCCTATAAACAGTTCATCTTGTTCTGACTGTATCAGCTGTACATCACTGTCTGAATGCACATACTTTACCGACCTTGACTTAAATGACCGACAACAGACTGCGAAATGACCAACTTTACCACATTTTTTACACTTTGCATTTAATGCAGGACACTTATACCTATGCACTTGACCACACCTTGTACAAATTTCTTTTGACTGTTGACTATGACTTTTTTGACTGACATTTCTGGACTTTGACTTTGATCTTGAGCGCGATCTTTGACTTTTGTTATACAAAACCGTACTTTGGTCTGCTGCCAATTGATCTGTCTGATGCTTAGAAGCATGTGTTAGAAATGAACATAACTTCATAGATGAAATGCTTCTATAGAAAATAAACTTGTAAATAGTGATAATGAAAATTAACTTGTAAAAAGTGATAATGAAAATGAACTTGTAAAAAGTGATAATGAAAATGAACTTGTAAATAGTGATAATGAAAATGAAGTTATAAATAATGATAATGAAAATGAACTTGTAATTGGTGATAATAAAAATGATTAATTGAGTAATTGGTGAAACAGAGTCGTATCATAAAAACAATGATTAAGAATAAATTAATCAGTTGCTGGGTACCGCTATGCTTGGTGTCAGTTTGGTCTTCACTAACCAGCAAGTGATGGAAGTGTACATGTCTAGGCATAGAGGTTTATAAAATAAAGCCGCTGCACGACCATTTGCTTGGTACTAATCTATCCCACCGGCAGCGGGTGGACGGGATTAGTATGTCTAGGTAAACGGGATCCCTTCCGCTGGGCGCTCTATTGCTTGATGTAAACCTAACTCATAAGCAGCGGATGAGGGGTTTACATGGCTAGGCAATAGAGAGGGGAAATTATTATTGATTAAATGAGTTTGATACAAGTGAAAAGACGATTAGTTCTCATTATGTGATATGACTGTGGTTCAGATAGTTACAGCAATTACAATTAAACAAACTTATGTACTTCGAGAGCGAAGTACTAGTCAGTATGGCCGTGTTAGATTTATTAACTATAAAGTATGATGATTAAGTATTTTACACATGTTTTCTTGTTTACCTTAAAGAAAAGCATCTTTTGCTTGATAGTTTGAGTGATTTTCTTGTATGTAAATGACAAATTGTTTTCAATAGGAATCATATAATTTACCAAAGATATTGTTAAATAGAGACAAATGAATGACGTCAGAGAATATCGTCCGATGTGACTCACTTGTTTGTCACCGCCTATAAAAGACTGTGCTCCGGTCGTACTCGGCCCACTTGCTTCGCAGCAGCCGCACCGCACGGACCTAAGCTAAGTATACAATTATTTAGTACATGTTAGGAAGACATACTATGTACCGCTTGTGTGTTGGTATATAGGTACAATATGTTCTTATTATCGAACCCAGAATTAAATTAGTAAAGTGTAAGTGTAGCTTAGTTACTTGATATTTAAAAATGTATTAAAACATTTTTGCTGCTGCGGCTGCTGCGAAGCAAGTGGGCCGAGTACGACCGGAGCACAGTCTTTTATAGGCGGTGACAAACAAGTGAGTCACATCGGATCATGACTGCCATTGGTCTCTGGCCTTGTCATACCAGTCCTATCACCTGCTGCGAGTAAATTTCAGAAAGGTATCAGGGCAGTGACCGACCAGCAGTTTATTATACACATTTGTTTGATTGCTATTGGTCTTCTGGCCCTGTCATACCAGTCCTATCACCCGCTGCGAGTGAATTTCAGAAAGGTATCAGGGCAGTGGCCGACCAGCAGTTTTTTTTTCATAATAGCAAACCAAACAAATGACCATAAGAATCATTTCTTTCAAACAATGTAAATTTTTTCATAATAGCAAATCAAACAAATGACCATAAGAATCATTTCTTTCAAACAATGTCTATTCTTCATGTTGAATTAGCATATATTCAGAGGTATATGTAAATTAGGTCTTCTTCTACATTAAATTTATATATATATATATATATATATATCCAAATTATTCAATTTTTTATTATCCTTTTACAGTGATAATTTTAATTATGAATAAGCATTGAGAACAGTTTCAATAAAATTAATAATCAACTGAAATCCCCTTAAAAGTATCAAATGAATTATATTATACTGTAGTTAGTGTATTATGTTTTTTATTTAAATAATCTAACACGGCTAATGATGCTGAACAGAATCATTATCCTGTATTTTAACACGCCGAACCTGTACTTGAGTTATATTTCCATTACAACCAATAATAACCTAGTTAGTGAAAACCCTGTTGACTTTTGCACAATAGTGTGTATTGATTGTTGCACTTTCCACAAACCGTTCGGCCAACCTGCTTTACCAACGGTTGTGATGCTGCTCCAACCACGATCCTTGGCTACGGAGTCGATGTGCTTGCACCAACTTTCTGCGCCGTTGTCATTATTTTCTGGATCAAACGGTGACAATCCAACGTCATCTTCATGGTGATTACCAGCCACTGCATCACGAATAGCTTTTAACAAAGCCTCAAACCAGCGGCATCCATCTGTAAAGATAATCAAGTTAGTGTTGCTTAAAACGGGTTCGAATCCCACTTCTGATGTGAGATTATGTTAAAAAAATTGAATAAAAAAAGAAAAGAGGTAGAATACTAAAAAGTGTTTTTAATCTCTTTTAAACAAATAATCATAGAATGATTTAAAGCATATAAGAAGAATGTCATGGAATAACATTTATTATAACATTTATCAACATAATTTAGTTGAACATAAAACTACCCACAATAACTTCATTTACTTAAACATTTAGTAAAATAGTGTGGAGCTATCCAAAATAACCTTATTAAAACATTTTTAAATATCAAGTAACAAAGCAAGGTATACTAATTTAATTCTGGGTTCGATAATAAGAACATATTGTACCTATATACCAACACAAAAGCGGTACATAGTATGTCTTCCTAACATGTACTAAATAATTGTATACTTAGCTTAGGTCCGTGCGGTGCGGCTGCTGCGAAGCAAGTGGGCCGAGTACGACCGGAGCACAGTCTTTTATAGGCGGTGACAAACAAGTGAGTCACATCGGACGATATTCTCTGACGTCATTCATTTGTCTCTATTTAACAATATCTTTGGTAAATTATATGATTCCTATTGAAAACAATTTGTCATTTACATACAAGAAAATCACTCAAACTATCAAGCAAAAGATGCTTTTCTTTAAGGTAAACAAGAAAACATGTGTAAAATACTTAATCATCATACTTTATAGTTAATAAATCTAACACATGCATGGCTTTGCCATCTCTAAGGCCTTATCCAAATCAAGCTTATCTTCTAGTATTAATTTTTCTCTAATATAATTATATTTTTGATGCATGTTACATATGAACATAATTTTAGTCAGACGTGCTTGTAGTTCACCCAATTCACAGTTCTGTGATCTTAGTTTTAGTGTACATGCAAAGTCGTCTAAAGTTTCATTCTCACCTTGTTTATATGTAAAAAAATGATGACACTCATAAGTGAGGTTAGCTTTTGGGGCGAAATGATTTTGGAATAATTCTATGAGCTCATCATATTTGACATTATCTTCATTTTTGCCAAATGTATTGAATACATCTACTCCTTTTTACCAATGACATGTAAAAATAAAGCTACCTTTCTGCCGTCACTCTCATCATCCATGCCTGACACACGTAAATAAAATTTAAATGATTGATACCATTTTTTCCATTGTTGTGACAAGTTACCGTTCATTAACATGGGTTGCGGACTGGACATTCCCGAAAGCTTTTTGAGCTTTGGTTTATCTTGGGCCATGACGCTGACTATTCATGTACTTTTCTTCTTCTTGTATTTTATGACGCCTAGATTACGAACCCAATTACTGACACCATGTTACGGTTCGTGCCTATGAATTAATAATGCTTTACTATTATTAGACGAACTGGATTTATTATATATAAAATAGACACTATAATCACAAGGTTCTTTATAATAGGTTATGACTGACTCGACCATGACAACGCAACTAACTCCCTAACGCCATCTTTGAATAGATGTGCGAGAATTAACAAGTAATGCTTTACCGACTCATAACAAGAATATCTCAAAAACCTGACGTGATAGAGCAATTCTGCTACCGGATTTGGGTTCAGCACACCAAAATCCTTCGGAAAAGTATACTCACGTCTCTGGGTAAAATTTTTGTTGACCTGTGCGATCAGCGCGAGGCAACCGATATAATCTATAATAATAAGATATAATCGGTCAAACTATGATAAGTGGGGAACAATAGCGGGGAGACAAAAGCAGTGGTGGCCAACTCAAGGAGTCGCAACAGCATTAAAGCGGTAAATAAGAGATAACAATAAATACGTAAAATACAAACATAAAAGAAAAAGAAAAAAAAATAACTTATTTTCTGGAGATCCGCTTCTGACGTTATAGTAAATATACCAGATGTCGAGTTCTTCCTTGCCATAATCTTGCAGTGCTTGACCCAAACAAACTGAAAATTTCTTTCCTTAGCTAAGGACTTTGCTTGAGTAAGCAATTTTTTGTTAAACACTGTAAGATGATCATTTACGAAGAACCTGCCCCCATCAGAAAATTCGGGTTTTAGTTCCTTTAGCTGAAGCTCCTTACGTGTACGTGCTGCAGCAACAAAGTCTTCTTTCTTATATCTATCATTAAGAGAAACAACCATGGGTTTAGATGCTCCAGGCTGCCGAGAATGGATCCTAGCTATATAGTTGATGTCATCTTTCTTGATTGCGTATCCAATGTAACTTCCAATCCCCAATATGAGGTCGAACAGGTTTTCATTTTGCTTATGAGGCACTCCCTTAATTTCTATATTATTGGCTCTGTCCCATTGATCTCTGCCCCGCAACTGCTGCTCCAGACGCGTTATTTCCGCTTTCAGCACAGGTATCTCAGCAGTACGCTTCTCGGTCTCTTTAATTCTCGAGTCCAATGATTTAAGTGACTCGGAAATCTCTTTGATAGAACCATGAGTAAAATCCACAGACTTTTGCAACTGTGAGAGGTCGTCTTTAATTGCCTTAACGACTTCGGACAGGGTCTGCAGTGGCGCCAATTTCTTCATAATCTCGTTCAATTTAGTCTGCATACCGTCCCACTGTAATGGCGAGGTCGGTTCTTGCGAACCCTTCGGCGTTAGCGTTCCACTCCTACAGTCAGGACATCTCCAGGTGTTTCTTCGTTCTCCTAATTTTCTGTAACCCGCCTCGGTTATTCCCGCGCACGCAAAATCGAAGCGTCGCACAGTGGTCCGGATTTTCAAAAAGGTGGACGTAGGATCGAAAATGCATATTTAACTTAACAAAAAATTGTTTCGTATAGGAAATTTAACGCTGATTAATACTTATTACTACAACTTTTCAAAAAAACTGCTCCTTCACGTCAAAAAAAAAAATTGAAAATAAAAATGTATGGGAGAAAATCTATTTTTTTTTTCTCCGTTCAGTATCAAAGTATAGCAAGCAAACCTTATATTCTGGTAAGTACCCTATTGTTCTTAATACGACGACATATAAATTGCGTGCGTATCCCTGCGGCCTTGACGCCTACGACGATTCAAAGTTTAAAATTTCAATTGGTTTTTTTTTAAATTATTATCGAGTTTTTCAATTATGCTGAATTTAAAATATAATTTCTTAATGATATAAGAATTAAAACATACGCATTCCAGCATTTGTTTCATTTTATTTTAATAAAAAATAGTAATAAAAGTCTTCAACAACAGTCACGTGCTGATTCGTTGCCTATTTGTAACTGACTGAAACGACTCCTGTGATATAAGAATCATTTACCCCCACCACCGGAGACATCGACGACGCTGATTGGCTGTTGAAGATGTGGTACTAATTTTGTCAGTCACTACTTGCGCGCGTGTGTTTGTTATAAATATCTGTGCATGAAACAATTAAAGGCACTTGTTTCTCAACCCTTGAGGAAGCAACATATCTAATTATCCGTGCTGTGTGAAAGTTTAGTGAGTTTCGTTATGGCTGCATTTGTAACAAACTTGGACATCTTTATGTTCCTCCGTGTTGAAGGAGATATGAAAAAATTGGGCACGACTCTATGAAGCTATTATTCTACATATCCCAGTTGAAACATGTTCACAAGATTAAGAAATAATCAAGACCTTTTTGAAGAACTACGTCAGTAATATCAATCGCAGATGGACAAGTGCTTCTAGAAATCAGAAAACTTTCATGAATAGACATGCTGCGTGGTTACAATCAAATATTAGTTGGCCAAATTGCACTACTGTTAATTTATCCGAGATTTTTCAAGCCCAAGCTGAAGTTATCGAAAACATATCGTCAGACAATACTTCATTTGACATCGATACTACAACAGCTGTGATTCCGTCGACATCTAGTACAACAACTGTGGGCACATCTACCGAAGTTCAGATTAGGAAGCCTTTTGTTGACCTCAGCAACAAACAGAAGAAAAGACGTTCAGAGTCTCTTTTGGACTATTCGCCGGAAGAACTTACTTTTGCATTAGTCGAAAGACTTAGGATAGACAAGAAGAATGACTTAGCTCGTGTTATTGACCATATAACGAAGAACCCTGATAGTGTTGCTATCGTTCAAGCCACATTGTTTAAGAAAAATACGAAAAAAACTTTTGATGGAGATTATGCTCTTGGTCTTTATACATCATTGAACCTGTCAAAATGGAAATACTTGTGTTTAAGGAAAGCGCTGTTAGATTGTGAAGTTCCAGTGTTACCATCGTATCACAAACTCCTTGAAGCTAAAAATAAATGCTATCCTCATGATTTAGAAATTACTGAGAGAGGAGCCAGAGTGAAGCTTCAAGCCCTATTGGATCTGACAGTCCAGAAGATTCTTCAAATTACTGGTACCCAGATTGATTCGTCAACTGAAGGATTGAAGTTAATTAGTAAATGGGGTTTTGATGGTGCTTCTTCACAAAGTACCTACAAGCAAAGGAGTGAAGATGTAGACTTCAGTGATTCATCGGTTTTCATGTCCAGTCTTGTCCCTCTTAAATTAGTTTCTAATAATAGCACCATATGGGAAAACCCAACACCTTCTTCAACACATTATTGCAGGCCCATTAAGTTCGAATTTTGTAAAGAGACAGCAGAATACATCAAGCAAGAAGAAGCTGCATTGAAGGAAGAAATAAAAAACATCGATTCTACAAAATGGGCAGGGCTAGAGATTAGTCAGAAGCTTCATATGACAATGATCGACGGAAAAGTGGCCACTATTATAACGGATACTTCGTCTGCATCTGCCTGCAATATTTGCCTTGCTAAGCCAACTGAGATGAACAAGCTGTCAGAAGTATTTACAAGACCTGTTCGAGAAGATGTTTATAAATATGGACTTTCTACTCTTCATATGTGGATTCGTTGTATGGAGTGTATTCTACACATATCTTACAACATAGACTTTGAGATGTGGACTGCACGAGGTGCTAACAAGCAACTAAAAGCTGCGAAGAAACATTTGACACAAGAAGAATTCAAACAGCAAATGGGAATACTTGTGGATTTTGTGAAGCAAGGCTTTGGAACCACAAACGACGGAAACACAGCCAGAAGGTTTTTTAGAGATTATGAGAAATCTGCCGAAATAACCAATGTTGACAAAGACCTGCTAAAGCATTTTGCGGTTATTCTTCAAACGATTTCATCAGGATGTGCCATAGATATTGAAAAATTCAGGACTTATTGCAGAGAAACAGCTGAGATCTTTGTTCATCTATACCCATGGTTTTATATGCCCGCAAGTGTGCACAAGCTACTCATACACGGTGCAGACATTTGTCATCACTTTGGCCTCCTACCAATTGGCATTCCTTCCGAAGAAGCTGGAGAAGCAAGAAATAAAGAATTTCGAAGAGTTCGTGAGTCTCACACAAGAAAATTTAACAGGATAAAGACCAACGAGGACTTGCTTCATAATTTTTTAATTAGTTCAGACCCATATTTATCCCATATTCGACCAAAATACAGCAACTCAAAGCAATTCGATTTTTTTCCAGATGTTAAAGAGCTTTTGTTGTTGCCTGAGGTAGTAACAGAAGAAACCGAAAATATGGATCTACAGGAGTTGCAGTCTGAACATGATCCATTAATGTAAACGTGACAGATTTAGTGATGTTGTAATTGTTAGAATTGAGTTTGTTAGTAGAAGTAGTTAAGTTGTGGTCCTTTTCAGGACTACTTAAAATAGTCAAAGGGTCGTAATATTCAGCCGTATCCGGTTAGACTGGACTGGACTGGAAGACAAGAAGACGCTCGGATGATGATAATGACTTAAAATAGTCATTTTCAAGACTTCAGAAAAAGCCCTTTTCAGGGCTAAATCTATTTCTAATTGTTTCTTTCAAGATAAGTCACACTAGTAGTATAACCACCAATATCAACCATGATTTATCAATAGGAAATATCAACAGATGAAAGAATAATCAACAGAAGATTATTTAAAACAAAAATAAGCAAAAATGCTTATTTTATCATAACGTCACGCTTTATATTCCCCGAAGGCAAAGGTGTATACTACACTATAGTACACTGTAATTTCGCCAGTTATATTTAAGTCCCAAGTAATAGGGGGCGAGCCTAATAAAAGGATGGGGCACGCGGGGGGCTTGTTTTATTAAAAAATATATTTTGGATTAATTTTAATAGAAAAACTCGTTAATAATAATAAGATAATTCAACATAAAAATTTTAAACTTTATAGCATCGTAGGCGCCAAGGCCGCAGGGATACGCAAGCAATTTATATGTCGTCGTATTAAGGACAATAAGTACTTACCAGAAGATAAGGTTTGCTTGCTATACTTTGATACTGAACGGAGAAAAAAAATAAAATAGATTTTCTCCCATACATTTTTATTTTCAATATTTTTTTTTTGACGTGAAGGAGCAGTTTTTTTGAAAAGTTGTAGTAATAAGTATTAATCAGCGTTAAATTTCCTATACGAAACAATTTTTTGTTAAGTTAAATATGCATTTTCGATCCTACGTCCACCTTTTTGAAAATCAGGACCACTGTGCGTCGCTTACATGTGCTACATGTAGCAACATAAGATGCTTCATTATTACACCTAGCACATGCAAACATTATTACGAACGAGAGTTTAACACCCCTGGATCTTGATACACAACGGGCGAGCGACTAGCTTCGAGCGCAACCGAGAGGGTACTAAGGTATGTAGTGAATTTACTCTTAAATACCAGCGGGTATCCTACCGACTGCGCCAATTTAGTTACTTCGCAGCGGAAGGTCCAAAAATTTTAATATTTATATAAATAATTATTCAGACGATACTGAAACTGGGTCCATAAAGGCAATAGAAACTAATTAAAGATTAGATCCAATTTATTATTATTGATTTAATTAATTTTCTGCATAATTTTATAACTCATGAAAACAGTTGATTGTGAACATATATGGTTTTTATTTCCCTGTAAGCAATTCTGGCATACACCATGCATGTGGGCCGCATACTTCCTTGCATGCAATATGCAATCATGCAGCAAGTAAACAAGCATACAGCATGAAAGCATGCAACAGCTTGCTTGCATGTAGCATGCAAGCAAGCATACAGCATGTACGCAAACATGCAGCATGTAAATACGCATGGAGCATGTCAGCAAGCATATGGCATGCCAGCACGCATGCAGCATGCATGGTTTCTGTCACGGCTCTGGCGCTGCGGTGCTCCGGCGGTCCAACTTGAGCTTATCGTCGCAGATGGTTTTCGCTAACCACCTACTCCTTAGCTCGCCAGCCACCTCACCCCTCCGCGTCTACGCAGGTTTGAATTACACTCTAGGGGTAGGGCAGACAAGACTACGTGGAGTTGGTTTTGTAGCGATTCGTTTCTGCCACTGACTTTAATAGCATAACATATTCACTTCTTTAGACAATATTTTAATTCAATTTAAGGTTAAAATACTATTTTATATAAAAAGCAATATGCAATGTATGCCAAGTGGAATAGTAACAAACAATTGTGGAGCTAAATAAACGTTATGCTAATCGTAATTATGCAAAAAGAAATTTTGCCAAAAGAAATGATACCAAATAAAATTCTGCTAACTTTAAAGGATGCCATTGTAAATTCGGGTATGTAAACATTATGCCAAACGATAATTATATTTAATAATGTTTATGCCCTATAAATATTCGTTTAAAGAAGATTATACCAAGATTCTGCCAAATAAGGGCTACCCGTGGTAGCCACCCCAGCTTAATAGGCAGCCATCTTGTAACGTCTTCTTTGTTTAGAGCTAGCCACCTATAAAGATGTGGTATTAGAAATCCTTTATTGGATTGGGGTCTGAGAGGATAATATTTATCTCTTCAGACGAGGTGCTTAGTATAATTGGTACACTTTGGTAAGTTTATTTGATCATCAATAAATTATTTTGATAGAAAAATAATTTATCATATTAATGCTTTTAATTTCGATAATATGTAATGATAAATATATATTATTTAAACTCTATGAAGTATGGTAAAATTATTCCTCTTTTTTAAGATTTAGAACAACATTTTTTCTAATAATTTACGGTCAATATCCAAAAACAAAACTTTTGTATTAACAAAGTATTGATTGATATACGATTTGGTTACACTAGAGGTAAATCATATGAATTCTTTTAATTTTTTTATCCCTAAGTAAAACTAATCTTATATTGTTTGACTATCATTGGTTGAAAGGCTTTCCAATACGATTTTTTTAAAGACCACAATCAAGATGTAATGTTCAGATAATATGATAATGTTTTGGGGATTATATGCATGTTATCTGTAATTTGAGATTATATAGTTATTACTAAACATCCCGTATAAAACGATGTCGTATTTATAAAAACAAAAATGTATACAGAAAAGCATATAAGCTAGAACATGTGTCACCCGTTATTTATACTGACCTCTTTTTGGAAAAGTCTTCGTAGCTTTATTTTTTGGCTTCACCTTGTTGGAGTGAGGTTCGTACGGATTTTCATCAAATTCTCATTTTCGTTCCGGACGGCGTTCTCTCCATTATATTTTAAAGAGACTGTACCTTGTCTTGTGGTAATTACTCCGAAAAAGTGTTTGATTCAAGCTATTATTAGGATGACAAAAATTCTTTCGTGATTGAATATAATCAGTGAGATAAATTTTGACACAACTCATCCAAATTTTGCCTACATTGGATTTTATTTTCTTTGGATATTCAAAAAGAGGACAGCAAATCCAAGGAAGTGACAAAGGTTAGAATACAACTAGAATATGATGTTTATTGCAGTACTGTTTAATGTTTTAGTTTAAGTTCTTAAGATTAAAATAAAGATTATTGTCGATTAATTTCAAAGATGATATTGTAGTCACATGGTATCAAACGCCAATTTCAAGCGCATATACCACCAAGCCATAACTTTATGAAGTATGGTTTAAACTATTCCCTCCTTAAGCTATGCCATGGTTAGTTATTCTTTAACTTTAAAAGCATTTCATCTTGAGGTCATGCCTGGTTATTTAATATAATCACGTCTACTGATATGATCACGTCTCGTCGTCGTCATATGTGTATTATTTCTAGATGTTGTCTCTTATTGTTATATAAGTAGTATATGCATATATTATTTGTAGATATATATGTATATTTTTTAATTTGTATATATTTATATATTTATTTATATATATCCTTTATTTGATCATTTATTTCACGTGACTGCTTTTCTGCACTTAGTGACACCCACTTATACGACCAACCACACTTATTCTGGGTTGACTGGAAGAGATCTCTTTTAGAGATAGGTCCACCCTTGCAAACAATATTACCTACTTTTGTATATTATTTATTTCTTATGTGCAATAAAGAATATAATAATAAAATCCAGTGACATAATGCGTTAAACTTTCATGGTCACTTGCATTAATATTAGGGGTTAAAGTATGAAATTGCCGATTTGTACTGAAAATCTATATTGTTTATTTTTTAAATTTTTAACAAATTTATTTAATCAAAATAGTTGCCATTATTATCTATACATTGCTGCCATCTAATGGGAAGGTCATTAATGCCTTTGCGATAGAATTCCGACGATCTAGACTGCACAAACTGTGTGAAAGCATTTTGTACTGCCTCCTGGGAAGAAAACTTCTTGTCACGTAGATAATTGTCCAAATCACGAAAAAAATGGTAGTCCGTTGGAGCAAGGTCTGGTGAATACGGAGGATGACGAATGGTTTCTAACTGCAGTTCCTGAAGGGTCAAAATGGTTTCTCGTGCTGTGTGAGGTCTCGCGTTGTCGTGGAGCAATAATGGTGAAGATCGATTCATGAGTCGGGGCTGTTTTACTGCTAGTTTTGTCAACATGGTTCGGAGTTCGGCACAATAGACATCTGCCGTTATTGCTTGACCAGATCGGAGAAAACTATAGTGAATAACACCATGCTGAGACCACCAAACAGTTACCATTACCTTTTTATTGGTAAGTTTTGCTTTAGGACACTGTTGTGGCATTTGACCTGGGGTCAGCCATTGCATTTTTCTTTTCCGGTTATCATAAAGAATCCACTTTTCATCACATGTTACAATTCGATCCAATATTCCTTCATTTCTGTACCGGTTCAACAAGGCAACACAAGTTTCAACACGCGTTTCTTTCTGCAGATCAGTCAAATCATGAGGCACCCATTTTTCGTATTTTTTTATTTTATTGATTTGACGCAAGTGAGTCAATATTGTGGGTAAGGTAACGTTAAACCATGCCGCTAATTCCTGGGTACTTTGACTAGGATCGGCTTCCACTATCTCTCTTAATTCATCGTTATTTACCTGTGTGGGCGGTCTTCCTCGTGGCTCGTTCTTTAAGTCGAAATTTCCATCACGAAAGCGTTTAAACCAAAATCGCACGGTGCGTTCATTAGTAGACCCCTCTCCAAACGCAGCATTGATATTGCGGGCTGTTTCTGCCGCGTTAGTTCCGCGTCGGAACTCGTATTCAAAAATAACTCGAATTTTCGCAGTATCCATCTTTCTTGTCTAAATTGAATAACAAAAACAATTGAAAGTCGATATTCAAATGTTTTACATTTTTTAAAAAAAGAACATCATAGAAACCATTTAAAAAAAGTTTCATTCGAAAACCTCAAACCATGAAGATTCTATGTCAATTCAAAGAACCTATTGCAATAAAACGGCAATTTCATACTTTAACCCCTATTATTATTGAAACGGGATTACTGCCAGGTTTTAAATTGCAGTTGTGGTTGTTTGTACATTGGCCAAACAAAGCAAACAATAGCATGCCGAATAAAAGAGCACATAAAAGCAATGATACGCAAAAATCGGCCTTCGCTGAATATTTAATCCAATCGGGCTTAAATCACTGGATGGCGTGAAAACCATGTCAGTTACATCAATTATTTATTTCTATACGGTTTCGGCCGATTTAGTGTGACATGGTTCTAACGCGATCCAGTGAGAGGTATACATCTTATTAGTCGTGATTGTACAACCATCATATTATCTCAACGGAACGCCACAACATGCCGAGAATGGACAGGCAAGGAAATGAAACAGCCAAAAAACCAAAATTTTCAATCGTCATAACGGGATTTAATTGTCAAGTGTCTGGAATCCAGTAGTCCGTAAAAACAACGCAACACAAGAAGTGGCGTTTTACAATCTGATATTTTAAGCATTCTGAACAGTTTCGAGTAAATAGTATTATAGGCAGTGGTTCCAGTATCGAGAAAATAAAAAAACTACGACGAACGGAGAGAGAAACCCATTAAATCCACCCGCAAAACTGCAGTTCTGTAACGAAATGTCGGAGCGTCAAGTATAAAAAAAAATATCTTAAAACATATGTAATAGGCAATAAAATATCCTTAAAAACGATTATCTTAAAATATTTGTAATTAGCGATAGGCAAAATTTATTCATATTAATATATTACTTAAATTATGATAATATTATTTTATTTTATTATTTGTGATATTTTACATGTATACTGAATGCTATAGTGAGAAAGAAAGAGATAGAGTCAATGAGTACTTGCGACTGAGGAGCGGGGAGCGCTTAAGATGTGCAAGTATATTACGCAGAGGAAATGTGACCCTTCACTTTTTGTAAACGTTTGATTTTACTACCTATTTCTTATACCTTGCGCTATATATGAAACGATTCTTAAGGAGTGAAACTCCAATAAACTCAAAAACATGGTGATAATCCCATTTTCATCAAATTGCTATCCAGTGGCTTTGTAGTTCTTTAGAATATTTTGAATATGGCATTAAAGGAGCTTCCGAATAACTTGCTCGACAAAGCCTTTTGTTTTGTAAAACGTGATGTCGTTGAGGATGCTGTGACAGTTTATCGCGTCTCGATATGAAATTTCAAACTGATTATATAAAAGAAAATATATTACGGAATGCTTGAATTTATCAATGTATGGATGTGCCTAGATTTTATATATAACTAGCTGACCCGGCCACACGCTGCCGTGGTTATTATAATTTGTTTGTCAGTTATTATAATTTGCAAAATATTTTTTTATTAAAAATGAGCAACGCGCGATAGGCAAGCCTTTGTGATATTGATTCGTTGGTGGGAGAAGTGGTAGGAGGCGCCCGACGTGACGGCACAGTGGTGGCATGCGCGTGAGCTAGACAGTACTTGGACATTGCAACATTACTTTATTTTTCTAAAATAAAAGTAGCCTAAGTTATTTCTTATTACATCAGCTACCTGCCAATAAAAGTCCCGTCAAAATCGGTCCAGCCATTTCAGAGATTAGCTGGAACAAACAGACACACAAAAATTGTAAAAAAATGTTATTTTCGTGTATGTACCGTTATTTCAATATTGCAAACAGACACTCCAATTTTATTTATATGTATAGATTTAAGGAAAGTAAACTTTTAAAGTATTCCATCTTGAGGTCATGCCTGGCCATTCTGCCATAATATATCAAGTGACATACTACGTTAAACTTTCATGCTCACTTGCATTAATATTATTAAAACGGGATTATTGCCATTATAAATATCGTTATTTACAAAGGTGTAGTGATCTCTATAAGAGACCTCTTTTTGTCGACCAAAATAACATATATTAATATATATACCCCAAATGGTGCGCCGCTTGTTTGCTATGTAATGATTGAGGATGACTGTATCTGATGCGGAAGTTGCGGATCTAATTTTATTTATGATATAAATAAACTACGCTTCCTTTAAATGATTATTATAGTTATAAAAGGAATATTGGACATAGTTATTGTTCCTTCAATTAGGATGTCACCATTAACCTGTTTCAACAAACCCTAACGTATAAAAACATATTTTATCTTGAAAATTAAACTAAATTATCACGAAAAGTAGAAATATTTTAAGTTAATTTCACAAATAAAAGTTGCTTTATTCTAAATTTTAATAATAGTTTTCATTAATATTCGTATATTTTTCACGGTTTTATTTCAATGTTGTTCTAAATAAATTAATGGGTGTCTTAATTGATAATTCAGGAATGCGATCAGTATGTGAAATGTAAATATGCTGAAGTTGGCTTCACATTTTGGCTAATACTGTGATGTTGGCCAATTCATCAACATTCCCTCAAGGATCAAAGCATTGTAGGGGAAATGGGTCATAAACACGATTGATTGGTGACAACGGCTTAACGTGCTTTAGGAAGAAATAATAATAATTCTTCTATTCACACCGATTAACCTATCTCAAAGGCTTGTATTATGGACACTAGGGTAACGGATAGACACACATATATGATCCATAAATATTTAATATTTATAGAAACGAGAGATATGATATATGATATGGTCACTCAATAACCAAGTTCAAAATGCATCATACGAATATATGCCTCTTTCGGGACTCGAAACAGGGACTATAGGTGCGAAGGGCAGGACCGCTACCATTGCACCAAACGGTCGTCATACTGAAGTAGGTATCGAGGTAATCATTTTATGACCACCCATTCAATGTCTATCCCTTGCGAAAGTTGCTTAACGTCCAAACACGCTGACCATTTGCGAGAGTTAATGTAATTAAAATAATCATTTTTGATAAGTAGACTAAAAACTTGTCTGATTTATGATTCTTCTATACCGTACTAAAATGTGTAAGCATGGACATTAATAACATCCAAGCTGACGATATTAAAGTTTCGTCAGTGTTCAAAACAATCCTTTGCCCAGGAGACGCGACTTGATTGCTTCACAAAAAATAGTTTCCGAACCTCCTTGCATTATTCATGATCGATTTCCAAATTCAGGGCGCACCGACAGCTAGACTATAAAATTATATATAAAAGGCTGCGAACGTGTTAGAAAATCATATAAACCGAGTATTTTATAAGGGTTCCGTGTGTAGTATTTATAACATAAACGTTATTAAGGCTCAGATTCGAAGGGAAAATCTACGGTCGACAGCACATAAAGCTTAACACTGACGTTTGATACTACCTTATGCCATTTTTAAAGATCATTTCATTTAAATTGGTGGCGATTGTATATAATTTTTATAGTATAGTAATAATATTCTTATTCTATTGTTAGTTGAATCATATAATCATCATTTTATTAATAAAAACATTAAAATTTTATCAAATTAGCTGTTGCCCCCGATTCTGACGTTACTTTTGTCTTGAAAACAGGCTTCGAGTTCTAACACTTTCGTGCGTATGACCCATTTTAATAAAACTATTATATACGTTTGAATGAAACCACTTTTTTACAGATTTTGCGCATAAATTATTTTATATTTAATCCTGATTTTTCGACTCCTTTACAGGAACCGTGATCACAGCAGACTAAGGTCATGGTCGTCATATATTTTCTACTACCTTCACAATATTTTAATCGGGTACGTTCCTATTTTTTTTTAATTTTATATAAATTAAATTGTATTATGTTGCATTTTATTTAATTATGTAGGTCGAAAAAAAAAGAATAAACTTGTCTTTCATTCGGCAAAATTGGTTTGATTTAATAGGATTTATATCTTAATATATATAAATTACGAGTCACGTTGTTTGTCCGCGATGGACTCCTAAACTATTTAACCGATTTTGATCAAACTTCGTAACTATCTGTTATTTGATCTAACTCAAAATATAGAATACATTTTATTTTAATTTATAACACAGCAACGCGTGGCTGTGTCAGCTAGTAGATTTATAATTCTGATGTCCCTAACTAGAGATGTTATAGATTTCTAATACGCACTTATATTACGAATTCTATCGCGTTTAAACTATATCACGTTTTAGTTCCTAGAGTATAGTAATAGATTTAAAAAAAAAACGTTTTTTTTTTCATATATTGCTACTGTATACTCGTACAAATAGTATAGAATTAGTCCTGAAGGTCAGCAAGACCGAGAAGCAGGCATAAAAGCGTGAGGAGCGCTGCGGTAAATCCGGCCGCTCGAACGCCTTCGGTAGCGGCAGCTGCTGCGTGCCTTCGGATCGTCTTATTGTTTTGTTCCCTTTTATTTCTCGAAAATATTCTGTCATTTACAGTTAGAGAGCGTCCTTCGTATATAATAAACGGCAGTACAAGTGAAATTTTCGTTGGTGATAGTTGTTCGCTTCAGTCCTAGCACGCATCGGTAAATTTTTCGTTTGTGTGATCTCAAAATTTATCATGGACAAAAAAAGGAAAAGTAGTGTCCCACATAGATCAAGAAGAAGGAGTTTTTTTGGGTAATCAACATACTTCAAATGATGATACAGAACAAACCAGTGTTGAAGTGAAAATCCATCCGTTGCTGATTTACGTGATCGTTCAGTGGTCTGTATTTGCTACATTGCAACAGAGAGTTGTTTGTGCAAAGTGTAATAAAAAAGTGGAATTTGCAAAAAGTGTCGAAAAAGGATTAGGTTTTGAGTTACAAATTATCTGTGATTGTGAGGAGAGTGAACCAATCTCGAATAAAAGCTTTGAACTGATTTTTCTCCGAACCACGTTTTTTCGCATGAATGACACTCTCATTTCAAAACTATTGCACTTATCGATATGAACCAAACGGCATTTTACTGTTTAGATGTCTGGCTATGGCCTCAATCAGAAATATTAATTTTTATTCAAAAAAGTTATAAACAATTAAAAATGAAAAAAAGTGTAAAAAAAATTCAAAAGTCCGCCATTTTGTTTTTTTTTAATTGAAAATGTTTCATTCTGCTTGAGGTCATAGCCAATTCGATACAGAACATGAAACCGTTTTGTTTTTTGCTTTCAGATGATTCTTTTCCAAGAAATGATGTCATCCACTCACGCATCAGATGAGTTTCAGCAGCCATTTTCAGGACCGCCATTTAAAAAAAAAAAATTTTTTTTTATGTAATTTCAATTATGTGCTTTCATATGTAAAATAATTGATTACTCAACATGTTTTTTACTACAAATAGAATATATTGAAAAAATTACGTTTTTTGGAGTAAGCTGGCCTTAATTCTGAAAACTAATTTGTAAGAGCTCAAACAAACTTCATCGATGGAATTCAATTTGATTGGCAGTCTGTTTGTGTAAATTTTACAAAGGCGAAACAAGATATTGTTTAAAGTTTCGCCATGTAATAGATATCAAGTCTTAAATGCCTTGTGTATAAAAACCCAATTCGTTATGAGCAAGAAACTTGATTTTATGTTAAATTTAACGTTTACTTATTATTTCTAAATTTGATATGTTTGATTAAACCCACAAAATTTGTATCGTATTGGCAAAACAATGTACGGTAGTAAAGAAATGAACCCGATATCTCTACTATATAAAAGAAGGACTTTTTGGGTTTGTTATCATAGTTACCATAAGCCTAAGAATAACAGTTTTTATAATCAATTAACGTTACTATAGCAACGCGTGGCCGGGTTAGTTTAAATAAAAACACTTCAACCTGATTTATGACGCGTTCATTTTTGATTTTATATTTAAAATCACTTTCACATTTCTACTCCGTAACAGGAGTCGTTTTTACAGGATGTTATCACGAAAAGACATAGGTACGGAAATGTAACAACTAAAGATCATTTTATTATCCCTATCGAATATTCATTAAAAGAAACCGAATAATATAGTATGTTCAAAAACTGGAGTAAGATAAGTTGTACGTGAATAAAGATGGCGGACATTCCACGTGACTTCACAATGCGTGTCATTAGTAAGATTAACAGCATTTCGTCTCGTCCCTTATACTCACGGCAGCTGTTTACAAGGATCTCATATCTGACTTGATGAACTGCGGTATAAGTACTTTTTCCTATCTTAAAAAGTTTCAGAGTGAATTAACTTTTGACTTCTTACACCTTAATTTTATGCTTTGTCGGAAGAGTATATAATATTTTAAATTTTCTATAAACAAGTTGATGTGCATTGTAGGTTAGTCCGATATTTTTTTATCTATTACAAATTAGCAACTTATGACGCATTATCATAAATATTATTACACAACATAACAAAATCCAAGTTAAATAGTTAAAGCAATTGTGTTATGGAATTTAAGAACAATTACGATTCTACAACACCCAGACTCGAGCCAATATAAAAAAGTTTATTGAGTCCCGGGTATCGAAATTGGGACCTCAGAGTAACGTTAACATGAAAATCGATATGCGAGCCACTCGAGGACAGAGGCAGTCAATTTAGTTTGTGTTTTGAAAAAAGTTACCAATTTTTAACAGTTTTTTTCTAGATTTCATAAACATTATCATCATCGACCATGGTTGAATTTCTTATCAAAGAAAGTCCATAACTCACCAAGTGGCCTAGTGCCTATTGGTCGGTACTAACGACTGTAGATACAGGACCATCTACTTAATGTGTCTTCCGGATCACGGAGGAGCTCAAGTTAGTGAGTTTTTGATCATTCGACTAGCCATTTATTTATTTTTTAATTTGGAATATTTTTAATAATAAATATAAAACCATGTCTATCGGACGCTATTTCTACTTGCGCAAACATTATATTTTATCCTGACATTTCGAATCCGGCTTGGTTACCGTAGAGAAATCTTTGTTTCAGAGAGTTCGAGGCATCTGTCACCAACAACATCTGGCTGCTGAGCTTCAGCATGTCAAACGACTACTGCAGGACAAGGTTCTGAATATCCTGAAGCGGGTATCCCTTAATACTTATTTTAAACCGGCCAGAAATATTAACCAATTCTTACGACTTGTTAAGTATATCCCCCCAGGCAGCAGGTGTCTACAAAATTGATTGTGACTCATATATTGCGCAGAGAAAGAGAAGTATAGGGAAGCGCGTTAAAGACATGTAGAAGACTTAAAGCATATGTAGTCGTGAAAATAAGTCTGCAGTATATGAGCATGCTTTTGAAGGGCTCGACAAGTACATTCGACTTGATAAACCATAAATTCTGGTTAGAGAACAAAAATTTGTTCCTACAATGCTGCGTGAGACTTTTGAAAACGGGAAATATCCTAATCTTTATAGAGATGAAGATTGGACCGTTCCATCTGCTTGAGAGACCATCCTTACTAATATTATAAATCGGAAAGTGAGTTTGTTTGTTTGTTTGTTCCGCTTTCACGCCGTAACTACTGAACCGATTGCTTTGAAATTTTGCAGACGTAAAGATAAAAGTCCGGATTAAATAATAGGGTACTTTTTATCCTGAAAAAATTGATATTCCCGAGGAAAAACAAAAATATTGTTTGCTTGATGGATGGATTGTAGATGGCGCTGTGTGTCGTTTAAAACAATGTAAAATATTGCAAACGAATATAAACATGTAAATTTAGAAGCTAAATGATACGATAATGAATCCCCGAAAAAAGGAATTCCCGTGGGATGACGTACAATTTGTTTTATCGTCTAAACCTGTTTTTTTTACATCTGCAGTTGCTGGAGTACACTTGGAAAAACATTGTTTTTCGCATGGTCAGCTCTATGTAGCGTGTTTCCGGGTGCCCAAAATCTGCATGTTTTTGCTCCACAAGGGAAAACATATCATATAGTGTAGGTACCATTCAGTTTTGGTTTAACAACTAATTGTATCCAGCGTTACATCGCGCTTCTTAGATTTTTCCGTGGGAATAAGAAGTTTTCTTATAGTTGTGCTTTATACCGCAATATAACCGAATTCCACGCTGGCGAAGCCGCGGGCGGAAAGCTAGTTATTAATAAATGAATATGTCCAAAGACACACTGCATTTGGGTCATTCAAGTAACTATATTACTAGTGTAGGCAAATAATAAAAGAAAGATGGAGGAGGATGGATCCCACTGTCCGAGTTTTTTTCGCCAGAACTTTTTGGAAGGGCTTTACAATTTCCGAACTGGTTGAAGACTCAGAAGTTAAAAGTAAAAGTAGATACAATAAAATAACAAAATAAAATGCAAAATAATACAATTTTGATATGTATAAATGTAACAGTTCCACGTGCGTGATTAAAATATTGTGAAGGTGATCACATTTTTTGTTAAGGACTCGAAATGTGAGTGTGTTTGTTTGTTTCAGGAATAAATAAAAAGTACGAGTAAAATAAAATAAAAGATACCAGACAACTCACACCAATTACTTAATCCCAAATTAAGCAGAGTTTGTGTGATGGATACCGGATAAAAGACACAAATAACAATATATACAATCATGAATCGGGAGTAAAAGCTTAATGTTCATCACATAAACAAATGCCTCTAGCGGTATTTGAACCGAGGGCGCATACGCAGGATGCACAAACCGATCGCCTTTGATAATATCGCTTAACCTCCACCGAACGTGTGAACTGCTGCGCCATTAAGCTTCTACAAAAAAACCAAAATGGTTTTTCTGGAAATGTAAGATTTATCATGACAATATTAAAATACATTTTAGGATTCAGGGTAAAGATTCTCCTCTGAAAATATGAAATCTAATAAAAGAAAAGTGGAATGCTGCCGGAAGCCGGTGTCAGGAGTCTCGGCTTATTCGAAACGTAACCTCATTGACTTTGTACAACGGCTTACAATTCCTCTCTGGAGCAGCCAAAGAATCAGCGCGTTCAATGAAAAAAGAATGTGAAAATATTGTTAGTTTCAAAGTTACGCTAAAAATTCTGAATGGTTACAAGATTTGTGTATAAAGGGATGTCCTTTTAAATACAAGTAATATCATGATTTGAGATAAAATTTAAATGATTAATGGGATTATCAGCCTCAGATTACGACTCCTATAAAGATGTCGAAACGCCATAGCTAGGGAGCTGGTGGTAATTTAGTTATATGATTTCATCTTCGTTAATACTAAGACGCAATGTATTTGAATTAGAAAAATGAGTGGTGAGCTCAGATAGCTCTGATATTTAATATAAATAATTTCGAAATTGTAAAGAAAAAAAGTGTCATTAATTAGATTATCGTGTCTGCCAAAAATTATATCTTATAAAATACGTTTTATAGATAATTAAATAAAAACTGGCAGACGTCAAGATTATAAAAAAGCAAGGGTTATTATAAAAGTAATTATTCAAGTGTAAAAAAATATCAATCCATCTTCTTTTTATAATAATTTTTATGTTTGTTCATTAACATTGTTTCATTAACGGTTACCTGAAGCCTTTGTAACATTTTGACACATTTGTGAAATATCCCTGTATTAAATAAAATAATAAATTCACTAAACTCGTATTGTTAATAATTGATGACACATTAATTCTTCAAGTTTTCTGGTGAAAAACAAGAAACTAAAAAAACTGTTAAAACCGAAACATTTCTAATCCCAAACTGTGCTCAAACGCGCTACGTTGTTTTGTATCTAACGTGATTTGAAGAGTCTATACTTCTCTCTTTCTCTCTATGATCTTTATTTCCGATTTAAAAACTACTTTTAGCAAGCCAGAGGTGTAGCAGATAAACTCCAATTGTAGCTTGAATAGTTTAATGCAGATATAACCAAATAATTTACAATTCTAAAGACGTCCGTTGAACCCACGTGAATTGACTCCACAATTTCTCAGTACGAATGAACGAGGGAATTGAACAAAGAGTCAGTTAAGTGAATGAGTGATTGGAATGAACGAGTGAATTAAAGGATTGATTCAATTGAATGAGGTACTGATTAGGTTTAAACACGTAGTCAAATCAGCGTTAATTGTGGAGTCAATACACGGACTTTTATTTTAACAATAACTTTTAACAAATCATAATAGAATGACAACGAATGCTAACTTTACCTATTCTTTTAAACTTTTATTTACCTGAAAACAAATTTAATCTATTCAACTGAACTGACCAGCATTCATACCGAATATATTAAAGAGTGTATTTGTAGTTCCTTATATATTTATTTTATTATAATTTATTTTTATACAGGGTCATTTTATAAACACCATCCAAATCTAGGCATTAGATGGGCCATAATACTTTTTGATGCCTAATTCGAGCTGATATTTTTAATTTTTTTTTTGAAAATTAATATAACTTTTTCTTATATTTTTATGTTGATATACACTTATAATATTTCAGTGTACAAAATTTATACATTTGCAGCGATGTTTTAATGATTTAACTAAATTATAGGTAATTTATACACTAAGAGGCAGAAAAATTAAACAACAGCGTTACCTTGTTGAAAAATTACCTTTTATTATTAAATGCGCGAAATCAGTCTCACTAATATAGTAGTTTTAATCGTTGCAACTAATGTGAACTTCCTATAAAGTGGAATCACAGAAATTTCGGTTTAACCAATTTTTATTGACAGTTTAGATCACTGCGTTATCAAAGTCTTATTTAAAAACTTAAACTTTTAAAATTATTCAACATAACGAAAAAATAAAACAAAGTGGTTACATAAGCTTTAACTTCTCTTATACAATAAAACACTTGCGAAGATTCGCCATTTTTAACAAGTAAAAAGCCTATAATCATTCATTAAACACTTCAAAAATTGGGGACAGAATAGTAACGCAGTAGTAACTTAAGGTATATCTTACCGTGCTTAACAGTACTTCTCGTACGTTCTAATGGAGATTTACTAGATTAACAAACAAAATGGAAATTAACTTTTCATTGATTGATTTATTATAAATGGACAGACCGGGTATCATTAGATAAATCAACATAAAAAATTAAATTCTCTCAAAAACAAATGAATAAATGTTAATCAACCTTATTAACTAATAAGGCACATTGGGAAAACAGTCTTATTTATAAAAAACATTAAATGGTTCATCGAAATCATAATAGACCCGTTTTCTATGATTGTAGGTTCAGAAACAATACCCAAGATATTATCGTAATAGCAGTCGTCATTTTTGACTTAGACCTTCGTCTTAAAAAATTAGTTTCAAAGCTCTCTTTTCTTTTATGGTTTTTAAGCTTTTATGATGATTTTTATTGGCATAACAAAGAAAATTCATTTTCTTTAGAATCTTTTTTTGGCTTTTTAGCCCTTTGGTATCTCTTTTTGTATTTATTACATTTCCTTGTTAGCTTTTCCAGTTCTTCCTGCATTTTTTTTTCTATACATTACAGATCGGTCTCGTCGTATTTGACTTCGGCCTCTGGACCTACTTGAAACTGGAGTTCCCGAACGTGGAGTAGAAGCCGGTGTTATATCCATAATTTGGTGGCCAGATTTTTGAAATTCTCTTCGTTTCTTATTAGCAATTTTCCATTAACGTTTAGCAGCTTCATGTTCACGCTCTGTCATATCTTTCACAAGTTTTTTTCACGCTCAGGCGTGAAATATAACATTATCTCTCATGATGTTTCCTTTTGGTTTCAGCATATTTTTCAGAGTTCTGATTTAACCTTAGTCTATAGAGACGTTTTCTAAAGGTGACATGCCCATTTTCAAGTGTACAAATTTTTGTAACTTTTATCTGAAAGAAAGCAGCAAAAATGCTTATTTTGGTTTTAAAACGAATTTACTAACTCGCAGAAACAACAGCTTTATCAATCCAACTAGGTACTGTGTTACTTTTTTTCGTAACACAGTGTAGCAGCAACGCAGTTGTAAATATTTGATTGCGTAGTAATTGAGCATTAAATGTATCACATAAATACAAATATTTTGTCACTATGAAAACCTTTAACTGAATGACTATGTCTATGATTAGTAATAAATCAAATATTGTAAGTGATTTACCTTTTGACGGTGGTAACTCAGCGGACGCACAATAAACACACGCACCTCTCCCAGCAACTATGAAGCGACTGACGCGGCTACCGAATTCACCCCGCACATCGGCTATTATTTGTTTGAATAATAACAACATGTAAAATAAAATAAAGTGAATCAAATTTTAATTTTATAAATTTTAGGTTTATTTTCATATGGTAACGCAAGGTAGTTGCGACTTTGTTCTTTGTTGAGGACAGTGTTGAAAATATTTTTAAATTGAATAAGCAGTTTAGAGAAAAATGACCTGATGGGATAGCAATAAGGTTCAAAACTTACATTTTTAATAAGAATATTAAACGACAGCGTCGACTAGGAGAAATTTTAAGAAATTCTTCTTTATAACACAAGACCCTGCTCAAGGACAGTTATATTTTGTATGAAAAACAACTGCGTTATTAAGAACGACAACATCGTTACCAGAATTTTAGAATAAAGGATAAACATTTTTGGTTGTATTTTTTTTCGTTATATAAGGAAATAGTGCTTTAATTGTGAAGTGGTTTAGCTTCTTCATAAAATGTTTTAATTCTGTAAAAAAAAAAATCTTCCGAAGGGACCGCTTTTTAGGCGTGAAATAGTAGTTTGGCCCATAAACTATATTTCGACAAATAAAATTATTTTTGCTTATAAATCGTTATGTTATGTTGCCAGCACGTAAATTACATTTGAGAAATAATTTCACATTAAATATCGATACGAATCGATTGTGACGAATCTACATTCAACTGAATAAATAACTTAAGATTTTCCATAAACAATGTAGTTCCTAAACCAATTAATAGAAAATATAAATGAAAATAAAGTAAAGGTTTTAATTCTATAAAACAAAGAAAGTAATAAAATATGTCGATCAATCGATTTCGTGTTTTTGTATTTTTGGTTTCCTTTAATGGCAACACTTGTTTGTCAAACAAATGTCAATAATTCAAAATAATTGTCAGCTGTCATCTCACTTGTTGCTTACATTCAAGCTGATGTGTTTTGATTGCAATTTCGATTTCTTTAACTACCTGGTTTCCCTATACGGACTTAATTCTGATCTTTACCGACGACTTAGGCTTTGTTTTATAGACTCAGTGGTTACTACTCGTATGAACGACGCTTTAGCTTTGTTTTATGGACTTTGCGCTCACTATTAACGACGACTTTGGCTGTACAATCAAGGATCACTGCTGATGGCAGTACTTTGGTATATTGGTTGGGCTAGATATCAGTTGAATATATTACCTCCTGCGCCGTTTTAGATGATATGTTCGTTATATATGATAATGAAGAAAATCATCATCATCATCATATCAGCCGTACGCCCACAGCTGGACATAGGCCTCCCCCAAGGATCTCCACAACGATCGGTCCTGTGCTGCCCGCATCCAGCGTTTTCCCGCGACCTTGACCAGATCGTCGGTCCACCTTGTAGCGGTCCTACCCACTGAGCGTCGTCCGGCACGCGGTCGCCATTCGAGAACCTTTCCGCCCGGCCATCGGTTCTCCTTGCTATGGGTCCTGCCCATTGCCACTTCAGCTTCGCAATTCTTTGAGCTATGTCGGCGGTTTTTGTTCTCCGACGGATCTCCTCATTTCTGATTCGATCGCGTAGGGAAACACCAAGCATAGCTTTCTCCATTGCCCGCTGGGCGACCTTGAGCCTTCTTACAAGACCCATAGTGAACTACCACGTTTCACTGCCATAAGTCATCACTGGCAACACACACTGGTTAAAGAAAGAACGAAGAAAATATAGATACTTAATGTATAGAAAGTTGTTTTTTATATACCCCAATGACTACAATTATATAAAATATAACCAGAACATGTTTTTTGTTATATTTTACACACCACCTCGATCATAGAACCTAGAGAAATTCTTAATTTGCCTCACCATAGGACATATTTCCTACATAAAAATGTTAAAGTTTCTGCTCTTTCTAAAACAATGGCGTCCTTTTTAATATATCATTAAGGTATCTGATACACTTAAGATTTTAAAACACTTGCCCTTCATCCTGGGCTCAAGACACTAGGGAGCGTGGGCATTCCCCTTTAAAAAAATCGGAATTTTGGGATCATTGTTGGGACAAAGAAATAATATAAATCAATATGCTACTTTTTATTATTAAAACAATGATGGGGAAACTTTATTAGCAACATTAATAGAAACATGCATGACCTAGGTAAGTCGTATTAACTAATATAAACTTATTTTATGCATTGCCATAAATTAACATTTGATAGAACATCATATCAGTAGAAAGGCTTCACTGCAGGATGGACTTTACCATAATATCCACCTTTAGCAAGTGGAATTGAGACCTTAATTCGGAAAATGTCGGATAAACATTTATCTATTTTATATATATTTAATTTTGTAACGAGCACACAAAAACATTGTACATATTGCAAATTTCTCAACAATATCAAATACTCTACACTTCTCTACTAGTCATCCTAAGAAAGATAACATTATTGTATGTACTAATAAAGAAAAATATAGAATATAGAACGATATACTACAAACATACGTTTAAATATATATAATAAGTCAAACATAATAACAAACTTTTAAAATATCGATACACATACTAAACTAGATATTTATAATATTCAGATTAAGTGAACATTATCGGAGAAATCAAAAGGAGATCGAGAAACATTTTGTGGGTGTTTTTGAATAAAGGGTGGTAATGCAATCCTCCGCCGGAGACTTAATTCGTCCAGGGTAATTAAGTCCCGAGTGTTTTACACGAAACAGGTACCACTGTTCTAGCTTAGGAGTAGAGTTAGATTTAGAGTAGGGAGAATTAGGGTTTCAAATTGGTGTTGTACCAGGCGAAACACGTCGGTTCATTAAATCACTAACAATTTAAGTGTCAATGAAAAGCTCCTGGTTGACCTGGGCTTGGTGAAATGATCTACTTTTAAGACGAAAAACAATGCATACATGAAATTAAGTTACGTATAACTCCCGATTTTATCCCAACTCAATACTGTTTAGGCCTGTTAAAGCCAAGAGGCAGCCTGTAATCAAAACTACCTGTACTCTTGTAAATCTTTTTTAAGGTTCTTAGCATTTAAGGTATATGTTTTTGTTAAAACAATAAAAACCGACTTCAAAATTGTACGCAACTAACTTACCTACGTATGTTTAGAAAAAATATAAAAGAACTAAAAAGAAAAAAATAAATACGATAACTTCTGTTTTAAATAAACTACCTTTGATATACCAACTAGGTATTTTTTGAAGTCGGTGCCTGCCCAAAAACAAAAGAAAAAAACTTATTAGTTAACAAAAAGTGTAAAACACCATTAAAGAGATCTATAGCAAAGTTAAATTACGGTTAACTAATTCCGTATCTTAAAAAGCACGCAACCGATTTCGATGAAACTTGCAGTATCCCTAAGTTGAACAATACCTAGTAAAACAAAAAAGAATTACTTAGATCGGACTTGTAATTCCGGAGATATGCGAACACAAACATAAAAACATACATACATACACTTTTAAAATTTGGCAGATTTGTTCAGACGCTGATATAGACTAACATATGCGAAAACTGGGCAGTTCTGAAAATATTACATACATACGGGTCGAATTGATACCCTCCTTTTTTTGAAGTCGGTTAAAAATAGAAGAGTTTTCAACTGATTTAAAAAAGAATGAGGTTCACAATTCGACTGTATTTTTTACGCCAGTAACTTGACGAGTGTATACCTAGTCCGGCCATAAGTTCTGTTACAAATGAAGATGCATTTTTTTTTATAAAGTAATGAAATATTACTTAAACTTATATGTATATATTTATTAATGTTTCTTTATTTTATTTATTCATCGGTAAAGAGGATATGTCTGTGTCTTTCGACTGCGTATCGTGACAAAAAGCAGTTTGATTGATCCAAACTCTTTAATTGTAAAGATTGATTTAGGGCATGTCCTGTATATCGAGGATAAGTACCGAGCTTTAGGTCTTATTTCATAATACGCTACAGAGTCCTATCGGGAATCTTCATTTCTCGCGATAAGATTTTTTTCTTCTTAATGGGGTTTCGACGAATTCTGGCCTTAACAGAATTAACAGCTTTTGTAGTTCTAACAGCACGCGGCCCCCCGATCATTCATGGTCTTCGATAGAGGAAGTGTAGTTGTATCTGTTGATAGTACGATATACGAACATACGGCTGATACCAAGCTTTTAAAGTGTCTAAAATATGACCGATGGCTCCATACCCACTTGGTGCAAGGCGATCACTGGAATCCTATTTTCTTTAACAACCCATTTCATATTGTAATTTGATAATGAACACGAAAAATTACGTGAAATGGCGCGAAATAAAAAGAAGTTTTTAAAATAATACACGCGTTTCAAATTGAAGATAATAAAAAGTTTAAAAAAAGAAAAGGTTTTATGTAACTGTAAACTGTAAATGGCCAGACTAGTTAGAATGCGCCTAAATTTTGCTTTTGCTTTTCCCCTATCCACATTAAAGTGTGTTCTAATTATGTACTAAAAGGAATTTATTTGAGTTCGATGTACTTGGTAAGAGTTTGTTATAATATATTACTAATATTATAAATTATTAATATTATATATATTAATTAATAATTTTTGTACATAATATTCTCGACATGTTTATTTTACATTTATTTAGGAGAAGAAGGAGCAATTTACAATATTTCAATTCAACAAAAATATTTTTTCTTTAACAAATCAATCTGCAATTTCAACTAAATGCGTACGTTTAATAATGTAACGTAGTAGAACGAAATTTATCAAATTTCGGCCAACTAAACTTTTATTATTATTATTATGTTAATTGTCAATAACTGTATTTTTTAATATAGGGGACGACAAAAGTAGTTTAATTATAGATTTTCCATTAATTATTCACTCTTTCAACTAAAAAACCGTCCAAAAATAGATTTTTTAAGCTAATAAAACCACTCCTAATTTCTGTTGAGAGAAATATGTCTCCCCAAGAAAATCCGAACGAAAAGTTATTCATGTAACTGATCATATTATATGTAAAGGTGGTGGTAGGTGCGTCATTCAAAAATGTAATGGGAAAGATTCGAACAGCGCACATAAGAAAATCGTACTGGAGAAATGTGTGTTTAGAGAAATCGTATTCTGTCCAATCTACCTTCTTATCCAGCATCCGTGAAGAGGCAATTTGTCCGGACTGTACCTCATTGTACCGACAGGTGCATTTTGCAAGTGAATTTTCGAGAATAAATCAATTTGAATTCCATTTGTAAGGCTTGTATGCTTAGTCGCAGTCTTGTTAGGCTTACAAGGCTTTCACAAAAGCCATTTGGTTATATGATTTGTTCGTTTGCTCTATTTAGAGATTTACTTTGTCTAATAATAAAGAACGTGGGAAACTTAGAAATTTATATCAAATCTCTACAAGGAATCCTCCGTCTCTGTACAGATTTTTTTGTGTCTGAACCAATTTTCGAAACGTTTTTCCAGCCCGCCGCAGACACCTCCTCTACGACCTTTTCCAATGCTGTTGGCATTTTCCAGCGATGAAAACTATATCCCTTTCATTTGATATTTTATTTTAGGGAATAAAAAGAAGTAATACTGTACCAGATTAGGACTGTAAGGAGGGTCTAAGACTTTGATTGGTGTGGTATCCAGAAAGTCCCTCGTTTTCAGTTCTGAGTCTGGGGTCGAGTTGATGTGGTGAAGTAGTAACCCGCGGAGCCCGGTGTTCAGTCGCATGTTGATTATTGCAGTGAAAACTTCTGGCAGGCATTTCGTAGTACACCAATCACCGGCGTTAATGCTGTTTTGATCTTGTAATGTAATCTAGTCCAGATATCTCGCACAAAGGGAATCTATAATCTAAGATCACAGTGGTTTGTGTGTTTGTCTGTCCGCTCTTTTCCCATTGTATCAATAACGTTACCATAGCAACGCATTAACCGCAAGTAGTTCGTCTACCGGATGCTAGATGGCGCTAACGGAAAAATATTTAATAATAGAAAAAAAATTAAAGAATTTTGTCCACCCGTGCGAAGCCGGGACGGGCCGCTAGTAAACTACTAATCAAAATTTTCTTAAGTTTCTGATAGCTTCACTTCGGTAGGCGTTGGTTGGTTTTGAAAGAGTCAAACTGTAGAATAACGTTTTCTGTCTGGATAGTATTAATAAATAATTCAGGACTCGTTATTTTGTTTAGTTTAGATCTTACACTTCCGCGCACATTACATATTAATAATACACTTTTTATGGATTTTTGAGCATAATTATTTTTTTTAAAGAAGAAGAGTAGTTGTTTTATATGCTAGTTTAGCTCTGCAAATAACAACAGTAAAATGGAGGTCGGTCCCCCTGCCCGAGTTTCTTTCGCCAGTTCTTCTCGGAAGGGCCTCCCAGTTACCGAACTGGTAGTAGACTCGGTAGTACACAATGTAATCGTAGTGAGGATTAAATAACTAATTATAATGTACAAATAAAATAATTTGATTAATATAAATTTAAACAATTAAAAACGTGCCCTATCATAATATTGTGAAGGTGATAGAAAATATATGATGACCATTATCATAGTCACCTGTGATCACGGCTCCTGTAAAGGTGTCGAAACGGCAGAATTTAATATGAAATAAATTATGCGCATAAATCTGTAAAAAAGAGTTTTACTCGTTACGTGTGTCAAAATCGTAAACATGCCGAGACGAGCCTCCTTCAAATTTAATAATCGGGCATGCTTCTGAGCTCACGCGAAGGTACTCGTCTAGAATCTTGTGCACAATTCCCGATCCAATTTGTAATATATATTGTACATAATTAATTTTTTATGTAGAGTTAAATTTTTCACTACTGGCACGTATTCTTTGGCAACCGCCTTCGAAGGACGATCCCCGTTTACTTCATCGCCGAAAGTTAGATGAACGCGCTTGAATTAGTAGTGGCAACGGTAGATGGTTACTCAAGAAGGGCATTTGTCCAAAATGCCATTTGAAGTTGTAGGGAAATATGACCGATGGTACTTTAACTTGTAACTTTCTGATATTTAATAATTTTAAGCGGCCAGGGCTACATAGATAAAAGTTTTTATTCGCAGAATTTTTTAAGTGGTCTGGTACTAAATGCTAAAGAACAGCATTTAAATTAAATATTTAATATTAGTGGATATTTTTTAGGGTTAAAAAGTTCACTAGTATTTACCAGCATATAAAGCAACTACTCACCTTCTTCTACCAAAACAGTATCAAATTAATGGCGCATATAGCATTAAGGCTGTCTTTCCCAGGACAGCCAATATATATTTGGAGATCTCACCATCTGCAATTAAATATAAATTTAAGCAACTCTCAAATTCTGACTGGCAAACTAAACAGCCTTGTTTGGCGTTACAGAAAACAACCCGCTGTAAACACCAACAATCAGTTATACCATATAATCGTCACTGTGGTGTTGTGGATTGCCAACCAATTTTACGCTCAGTTGTTACTGATTTAGTACCGAAGAAAGGGGGTGGGAGGGTGCTATTTGAGCTCCTGTTATAAAATTTTTTGATAGAAAGAAAAGTAATTCCATCTGTAACAGCTCTTAGGAACTACGTTTCCTGGTGCGAGTTGCCATCATCCGGCCCTATCTTTACTTCAGATGTAATAAAGCCTCAGCAAAACAAAAAACAATCATTAATAAAAATAAATGAATTGTAAAGGAAGATATGATTAAAGGAAGGGAGGAATGTCAAATGTTAAGAAAGGTACATACAAGTATAATACATTTTCAATGACAATATTTAATACAAAATTTAAATACCGCAAGGAAACAAAAAGCAGATACCAGCTCCGTTATTCTTAAATAACGGAACTAGTATCTGCTTTTTGCATAAGCTTGATAAGAGTGACCGAATCGATTATTAAATGATCTTGATTTTATAGGAATGAAGTTGACATCTGATCCCGAATACAAAGACATGTATTGAGTCTAAGGCTTTAACTGCGGATAAAATACTGGGAATCCTAAATAGGGTTGAGCGATATTTTAAGCCGGAATAGCTCCTGATTTTTCTTGGGGTTAACAAATTTACATAACATTATGAATAAATGGGCGATCCGAAAATTCTGTATTGCGGCTGTTGGTGTTTAGGCTAAATCTTTTTTGAAATAAGTTAATAAAAGCACTTAAAACGCTTTGAAGATAATAGATACGTAAGTGGCCGTAAATTGATCCGCTTTTCAGTCTTAGAGACTGTGATTCTAAGAGTATATTCAGATCTACATAGCTACTCGTCATTTCGCCTTTCCCTTTCTTTTGTTGTTTGCTCTGCTCGACTGGTTCTAAGTGCACTGCAGGTTGTTATTAATATTATGTTTGCTATAATAATCCATGTCTCAGTATCAAGCGCTTTAAATAGTCTTTTAAAAGTTGCACTCAAGAAATGGAAAACCTGCCTACTTAAAATTATATGCCCGAGAGCATTTCTCATATTTTGATCTTTAATGAGCGAATTCCAGAGATTCTTTTTATAGGTACCTTTATAATCGATCTCTTCAAATCACTGGTTTTCATCGTTTCGACAGTAGTCACGTACTCGTGACTTTTTATATATAAAAACTAGCTGCAGCCACGCGTTGCTGCTTTATAAATTAAAATGAAACCTGTTCTATGTTCTAAATTGGAACAAATCCAGCAAAATGACCAAAAAATAATCAAAATCGTTTAAGTAGTTACGTAATTCATCGCGGTTAAACACTGTGGCAGGGATTTTTATATATGTCGTATCCGGTCATGAGTACGGACACTAAACGAAACGCAAGCGCGCCCTCTAGCTGGCGAACATAAGAAACTACGATGTTGTATCCGGTCATGAGTACGGATACTAAACGAAACGCATGCGCGCCCTCTTGCCGGCAAACATAAGAAACTACGATTTCCCGCGCTTCGACAGAGTCGTGATGTTTTCAACGTGCGAGCTTCGATTCACTTTCGATCGAGTCGCCATCAAGTGTAGACGTCGTCATGGAACTGTCCTACGTTTCGCTAAGTGCCTTATTATAACAAGTTTGTTACGTGCAAAGTGGTTCTTAACACTGTGTTCAAAAATTACAACATCTTCTCAGTGTACGATTTCTAACTCTGCCCATATGATATCGGAAAGTTTGGACCAAAATCCTGACGTTCCCCCCGACATATATATAGAAAGATTAATACTTTTGAGATATATAAAATCTAAACGTCAAAACAATTTTAATGCTATTGGATATTTTCTGCAGATTTGATACAGTTATGTGACTCTATAAATATACTTTGACAACGTGTTGTATCGAGTCTACGTCTTTTGGGTACACTTAGTTGAGTGTGATGATTAAAATAGATGTTAGATTTGGTAGTTTTTTTGATTTTCCTCGTTGGTGTAATTGTAGTTAGTATCGAATATCCTACTTACGACACTATTATACTGCAGTTTATTCATAAACTGTACCAATGTGCTACTTTTGAAACTAATTCCAATTAAAAGCAGACTGTAATGGATATTGTCCCACAAGCACGTGGCGAATAATGACGATTCCGAGCCATGCGGTTGACACGTGCCTCCCGCTTCGTTAGAACACTATAGAATACGACGCATTCCACAATATTATATACTTATATTTTATAAGTATGGATATTATTCATATTCAAATCTAAACAAATATATGTTTTATTACATTTGATTCTCCTTCGAAGAACTCTGTATCTGATGGATGAGACATGAGTATTTTTGCAGTTTCGACACTATACGTTAAGATAGATAATAGATTAATGAGAGCTAACATAGAAAAGAAGAGAAAAATATTTTTTCTTACTCCCTATTTTTATTGCTTAACTCAAAAATGCGGTCGATAGCTTCGGTTGAGAGTTTGCTTGTGCGTACCGTATTCGATTGTCGCTGATGTAGTAAGATGTGAACTCACTCGTTACACAAACATAAGTTTATTACTAAGGGTTAGCGGGATTATTAATGAGGTGTTTTTAGCATTTTTTACTTACTTAAAAAGTAAATAAAGTCAAAATTACTGCATATACATTGGGTATTAGGCAAAGAAAGCGTTTGCACATTTATAGTAAGCAAAACAAATTCACCTTAACTGCGACCAATGTGGGTGAATTAATGGTGTGTTGGTAATTGTGTCCGTTTTACGTCTAGAGGGCTTTAGTAATTTAACCTTTTAAAACCATATCTTAAACCCCTTTACCTCAAACTAAGATATGGAGATGATACACTATATTTTGTCAGATCCCTCTTCAATAGCTGCTAATACAAATAAAATACGTTATATTTGATCTACAACAAATAATTTTGTATTATTATATACCTAAGTAAACATTTTTTAAGTCTCTTTATTTTTTCTTGTTGTTTGCAGATCTTAAGGCAGTATTTTTTCAATTCATTTACCTCAATAAGAGAAGTAAAAAATATCACGACAGATTTATTATTTTATATAGTCAGTAATATTAAATCGATACTAGTCTAGACGGTTATTGTATATCTGCATACAGCAAATAAATTAAGCTTAAAACCATTTTATATACATTTATTGCTTAAAATGATAATACTGTTTCACAGTATGCGGAAGGCGGCACGCAAGGCACTAGATAGCCAAAAGCAAGTTTATTCTTATTGCAATGATTTATTGGAGGAGCGCCATCTGCTATTTTAGTTTATCCCTGTCCCTTGCCAATCGGATTAGATCTTCTACCCTGGCCGCTCCCGAATGTTGCGTAGCCATGACTGTTATTAATGTTATTTAAGTTTTGAATAATCTATTGCTACCTAAAATATTGTTTCCAAGCATAAAAACGAATTGAGAAGTGAATGGAGAAATTATGTTATTAGCAGTTAATGCCAGAATTAATAAATCGTCACTAAAGATTTGTCTTATCAATACTGGTTTTTATTAAAACGGAATCGATTATTTGTTCAAATTCCATCATAAAATTGATTATGCTGACGATAAATTTGTCACGGTCTTTTTGACTGCTTTAAGATAAACAAATAAAGTGTTTTGTTTTTTTTTTAGATAATCTACATAAAAAAGGAGGAATCAATAAAACAAGGAGTTAAAAAAAAGGTTGTCAATTGTGCATTAAAAAATAATTTTAACCCTTTCCGTGCCAGCTACGAGAATACTGGTAGCGCGGTACTGTAACATGGTGCCGACTACGAGTATGCTCGTAGATTTGTTTGGGCATCCTATATAAAAAAATATTTCTTGGCACTACAAATAAGATCGGATTTTTAGAGTTTGGCATTAGGAATAAAAATACATGTTAAGTGTTTAAATAGTATTTTCGTAGCTGGCACGGAAAGGGTTAATTAAAAAAAAATTAACCACACATTTACCCAAAAGCGCGATTCTCTAATTATTTTTATATTTTTTGAATTTACATATATCTACAGAAGGGTTTAGATTAAAATAGAAAGTGAATTAGATTATTTTGATACGTTTAGGTCAGAACTAGTGATCTTGAGATATGGCGAAACTGTCTTACGGTGAACAAAACATAAAAGTGTGTAAAATAAATGTGATAGGTGGCAGCAAAAGTTTTTTACATAGTATTGTGTTTAAAACTCGATCGATTGCTTACTGAGCTCAGCTTAATAATTTTATAAAAATCTATGAAAGCTTTTTAAGAAGTATAAAAACCAAATATATGAAAGAATTTGTCATTACTCTTCAAAGTGATGTGTTTAAATAAATAAATAAATATTTTATATTCACAACAATTAGCCTAGCCCAAAGTAAGCACTGTAAATCTTGTGTTATAGATGTTAGAGTAACGGATAGACATACATATATGATACATAGATATGCAATATTCATAGAAATATATATAAACACCCATAACTCAGGTACAAATGCCCGTATTCATCATACAAACATTTGCCCCTTTCGGGGTTCGAACCCAGGAGCGTCGGTGTGTAAGACAGGATCGCTACCATTGTACCAAACGGTCGTCGTAAATAAATGTATCATTCTAATTTGAAGAGACTTTATTACAAATAGCAGTAATATAACAGCTACCCAATAACTATACTTAAGAGAGGCAGTTCATTTTTATATTTCTGCGAAAACAACACGGACTCGAATCATCTTGGTCTTATTCTACGAAATCAGTTTAACTCCGCCGCCATGTTTTTCATTTCCCGACTAGCTAGAGCTCTGAAACTGAAATAGTGAAACTGTATTACAATGCAAAATAAATAAATAACTTTAAACATAGCTCAGAACTCGATGAAAATATATGATTATATACTTTCCGACATGATTCAATCACAATTTCAGAGAATATTAACAAAATTTAATTTCAATTGGAAAAATTTTAGTTCCGAAAAAATCCACAGATGGCGCTAAAATCGAAACAACAAATGTTGCATAATGATTAATGACATACTAACTGCTACTTGACATTTTAGATCGAGCAATTGGAAATCATACACACAAAACTAAAACCCTCGTTTATCAGGCCAACTAAAAAGAAAAAAATAATTCTCTGCCATGTGTCCAATACGAAAAACGGGGAGCGCATAGAGTTCTACATCAAATCAGCATGTAGGTGTCAAATCGACACATTCTACAAACACGCAATGATAAAGTACGCACGTATAATTTTACTGTGACGTTTTCACCCTGTACCGTTTATGTCATCTTTTGTGACTACGTGAGGGAGTAATGACAGCCGTAAATGAAAAACATGGCATACCGAATGTAATTTTTATACGCCCCCCGTTATTGAAATCAATACAAAAAGATTTACAGCTATAACTTAATTACAAATTAGATAAAAACTAGCTTTTACCCGCGGCTTTGCTCGCGGCAATGTAGACTACAGATTAAGAGTTATACTTCTATCCCTCGGGAATAGTACTTTTTTCTATATAAATTTTCCTTTGTTTGACCAAGTGTTTTCAAAATCTCACGATGATCGGTTAAATTATTAAGGTTTTCACACCTTGTAAAAACACAAACAAACTTACTTTCGTGTTTATAATATTAGTTACGATTAAATTTGTTATCATGCATGCGAGCGTGTGTCGGTGCATGCGTGCATGCAGAGATGCTTTCATGCAATTATGTCTGCTTGCGAACGTGCATATGTATAGTTGGATTGCTGTTAGCCGACATTATTTTGTGCATAGAAATGCAGTAACATTAAACTTTAAAACATGTGGATGTAATTTAAGTAGATACGTAAAGGGTAGTTACAGGTATATGAAAAAAAAACACTGGATATAATCATTTTATATTTTTAATTTAAAATGTTCTTATTTCGATCTGTTTAAAGTGTTTTTTATTTTTACCACTATTTGAAATCGATATCTTAAGTGATGTTAAGTATAAAAACTATAAAATTTAAAACCTTTCAAATTTTCTATAAATTTATATTGCTATTAAATTGCTTTTTAAATTTGTTTTTAAGTTAGCTCTTGATCCCAATCAAGCCCGGGGGCCAAGACAGAACAGTCTGCTTATATTGGGATTTACTAATTAATATGAGTAGTCCAAAATTATTATTATCATTATATTACTAATTTTATGCCAAGTTCAAACTAGTTTAAAGTATTCATCAGTAACAACTATTAGGAATCATAAATCTCACAACGAAGCTAACTTCTAACGTCTGTAAGCAACAACGTTAACATCTGTGGCGGCCCCTCTATTAAGCTTTGTACACATAGTGCTTGTTTGAGTAGACTCGTTCACGAAATATCAAAAATAAGGTGTTATTGTAGAAATGTGCACACGTACGCGAACCACACGGTTCGTTTGCAATAATATCAAAAGTATGAAGTTGTGTGTGTGTGTGTGTGATGAACTTCTCACTGGAAACGTTATACGTTGACTCCCCGTGGCTGATGTAAACATGATTTCACTTGCACGTTCACTACAAGTCCTGCATAAAAATTTAAATCATAAATGGTAGAAGTCGCAATACCCTTTACGCCTACAATACTATATAGGCTACAAACCTCTGCCTCGTATTTATTTACTCTGTGCTATTGCCGATGGACGATCCCGCAGATTAGATTAGCATTAACCCAAATGGGTAACATTTTCCAGTAATGGTATTTAACTGGAACCTCTAACCTGTCTGCCAAGATAATTGAAGAATGAGGAGGCTACCTTTCAGCAGTGGACATCTTTCGATTGAGATGATGATTGCCAATTTAAGTAATTTAAAATTCATCTGTATTCAGGTTGGTTATGTAAATAAAAACCTTTAGTAATGCCACAGCAAGATAGAAAGAAAAAAGCAAGAAAAATATTAATTTGAAACTTACACACACAAACAAAAGATGTATATAATTTAAAAAAAACAGACAAGGATTTTTGACTACACAGAAAAAAAAAGAGATATAAGAACTCATTGGTGAATAAAACCAATTTGCAATTAAACGTTCAATTTTCTGGTCTACTATGAATAATATCATAATTTTAATATATGAGTGCATTTTAGTATTATTATTCTTAAATTTTAATAATACATCTTTAGCTGATCAAAAAAAGCCAAATTACTCTACGATTTCAACATTAAAATCGGTTAAAACTCACATGTAAGTATTAAGCTTAGTTACTAAACCACTTATACCAGCCAATTCAAAAGTTTACTTGTAGTTTTCTAACATAAATCAGTGAATAGTTAGCAAGGGCTATCCGTTTTTTGGATGCTATTGAATATCATAATTTACTGAAGCAGATATTACGATTATTGCTTTCTCATACGTAGGGAGCGTTCAATATTCATCAAATACCTAATTTTATTGTAAATATCACAATATAACGTGCTTTAGTAGAAAATCCTTTGTTGCAATGTTCAGAATATTTCGGAGCCTATTGGCACCTAGGGTATTGCTCTGAGCGAATGTTAGGGATATTAGTTACAATAGGTACTCGCTTCATGTAGCACGAAAAGATGCCGACGGATTATTTATATCGGCGGTCGACTGATATACAACGGTAATGTTTAAATGGTTACTACTCTTAAACATTCGTATATTCTGTTAAAAATTATATTTACATATAGCGGCCCGTCCCGGCTTCGCACGGGTGGACAAAATTCTTTAAATTTTACATTTAATATAGCCTATGTTACTCAGCGTGAATGTAGCTTTCCAATGGTGAAAGAATTTTTAAAATCGGCTTAGTAGTTTTTGAGTTTATTTCAAACATACAAATAAACAAATCTTTCCTCCTTATAATATTAGTGTAGATAACAATGAGATCCCGACACTTTTGGATGCGTCTTGCCTTGCTTGCATCAAGCGCGCGTGGATTTCCTTAGCAGAGTTATTTTAGAAATGTATTTATTATACTCTTCAAAGATCTTATACTTACAATCATCAACAAATATATTTCGAAAAAGATTATTACAGGATTTTATGTTGATAAAAATCTCTATGGCCCATAACTCATTAATAGGTACCAACTCTTAACATCTTACACACGTGATAACTTTTAAACGAAATATCCGATTGAGATCAAACAAAAAGTATTTTACTTCTACATAAATACTCTTGATAACATAATGCTTAATTTCGATAAAGATTAATATTACGATACATATTTAACGTAGATTTTTTTTTTCGGACGATTTAATAAATATTCTGAACACAAAATCGGTTATTGTGATTAAACCATGATAGCTAGATATATGTTCTCGCGGACTTTTTTGTAGGTCTTAATGGGATCTACAAACCCGTAGTACATCATTACGTTCTATTGTCAATAGTTTTTGCAGCGCACGCAAAAATAGGTTTTCGATTTTACACCTTGTGTTACAAAATAGCAATTTTATTACGGATCCCCAATTTTGAAAAAAATATATAGCCTATAGCCTTCCTCGATAAATGGACTACCCAACACTGAAAGAATCATTCAAATCGGACCCTACTGGTCCGATTTGAATGATTCTTTCAGTACTTCGTCTTATTAAACAACCTTCAACCTTTAATAAGTAAACTTGGGATAATTTTAAAAAAACTTTAACATATATAATGTTAATGTTGATTTAGATATGATTTAAATTGTAAATCTATCGTGTGCTTATTTCTTACATAACTTGCATAGTTCCTTAGTAATTTGACGTTTGTGTTTTGATATAAAATATTTGATATTTTTCAAGGCATGCCAGGTTCAGCTGAACCTGGCATGCCTTGCAATGCCATTCTGCAAATACTTCCATTAAAAATAATTAAATAAAATGTATATACATTTTCTGGGCTAGGAATTGTCGCAAGCAGAACACTCTATCAAAGCTTCATCATAATCTGATCAAAGGTTTGGGAACACATAGGGAACAATTATTGTTCTATATTTATGTAACTACTATATTTAGATGGAACAATTAAGTGATCAAACAGCTTGACATTTTGGGCAAATCTCGGGCTTTTATGTAATGCTATGTATTATTAATTACTAAAGGAAAAACTGGGTATTACTTTCAACTTTTTGGGTAAAAGTGAAAATTAAATTGCGATAATAGTTCTAAACTAGTTGACCCGGTAACGCGTTGCTATGGTAACGCGTATACAATGGAAAAAGAGCGGGAAAAAGAGCGAACAGACAAACACACAAACAACAAATTTGTGTTCTTAGATTAAAGAGTAGCTGACCCGGTTACGCGTTGCTATGTTGTAAAAAAAAAAAATGTTGCTATGTTGTTGTAATGTTAATTGATACAATGGAAAAAGAGCGGGAAAAAAGCGGACAGACAAATACAAACAACAAATTTGTGTTCTTAGAGTATATATTCTATACTCATTACCATTTTTCTTTATAACGTTCGGTTTTTTGGTGAACTAAATTTCAGTCGGCCTAAATTATTTGATGAATTTCCCGCGGTTATTACATTTCTTACAGTTTTTTCGAAGTATCCCGTGGCCTCCGCATCAATATTTTTATACGTTTACGTCACTTTTATATCCAAAACTTTCTTTGTCTGCATTCCTTTTTAAAAATATTCGGCCACTTTGAAAATGAAAGTCTTGATATCTCAGGATACCACACGACCCATCTTAAATATGTTACCTCATGTGCATCTGACATAGACAGTTCGTAACAAATAAGGCTAGTTACTGCCGTGAGCGATGACGGCAGAATGACAAAATGGACCAACTGTTTCGCCCCCCGTCTCGCCGCTCGCAAACCTAAGGCGCGGTATAACGGTTGCGGTCAGACTATAGTAATATTTTTTTTACGTATTAAAATCTAACAGGTGAATACTTAAAATAAATAAATAGACCTTTTATTCAGACTTATTGAAAATAAAGTTATTAAACTTAATATTGCATTTGACATTTTTAGTCTGTATGGTCATTGACACAGGCCTCCTTTATTTGACGCCACGATATCCTTATCATAGTCTTTCTGACAGCTGAATGCTAAATACCAAAAAATATACTAATATTTTATTTTGTTAATATAATAATACCATTGGTCTCAGGAAAATATATGACTCAATTAAAAAGCATGTAGTTAAATTTTGATTATGAAATAATAATAAACAAAAACCATAATGTTATCCAAATTACTCTTTAACTTTTGCACATTGGTTTAAAATAGAAATAAAATTGGAATAGATTTCTGTATTATTCAACACTAGCGACCCGCCCCGGCTTCGCACGGATGAAATACTTTACTATATTATACATGTTTTATACATATAAACCTTCCTCTTGAATTACTCTATCTATTAAAAAAAACCACATCAAAATCCGTTGCGTAGTTTTAAAGGTTTAAGCATACATAGGGATATAGGGACATAGAAAGCGACTTTGTTTTATACTATTTAGTGATTTATTATGTGTGCATTTTGTCCGATCAATTACTTAGGTGGGGATAATTTAAATATAAATGACAATTGTAATCAATTAAGATGAAGTTCTCGATGACACAGTTTATAATTATATAGTATTATTAATATATATAATTAATAAGAATATATATATATATATATATATATATATATATATATATATATATATATATATATATATATCGATTATATCGTTTGGCTGGGCAAACGAGAAAGAGATAACATGAGGCAAAATTTTCAAGCATTACTTTTTTCCTGAGCTTTTTTCATTAATTTTAATATAAAATATACATAGACTTAGTTAAAAATCCATAGAGATTATGAGAATTCGTAGGGTTTCTCATGCCCGTTTACGCTATAAATAGATTTAATTTTATGATAATAGAGAAAAAAAATCGGGTCACACTGGGTTACCAAAATTAACTACCTATTTCGAGCTCCTCCGGGCCACGAATGGCACAGTAAAATAAAATTGTACTGTACTGTTTCTTTTTTTATGTCTTACGCTAATTATAACGCTGTAATTATATACCGTGAAACACGAAATCGTGATTTTCCCGCCAACCATTCCAAAGTTCGAACTTTATTCATTATACACTGGTATTTGCTTTAGATGAACTACTAAATAATTACTCACGGAATTGAACAGTTCTACTTTATCTCAAACCTATTAAATTGTGAGTTACCAATGTTTCAATGGGGAAGTATGGCTTCCACGTTATGTTTACTTAAGCAGGAAATCCCAATTTTTAAAGTTAATTTATATTTCTGTTTATTCGTCTATTGAAATCAAATATTTAAATTGTTTTAATGTTTTTTGTTTAATCTTGGCGTTCTTTTCAGGAGTAGTGTTGATAGAATGACATCAGTCAGTCATCGTAAATAATGGCTAGGAGTATCAACATTGGGAATTATTAAGACAATCAATACAACAGCTGCTACAACTTTGGCGATTCTTAAGTTAAGTGCAGTCGAGTATGACAACTTTCTTGTATCAGAGTTTTTCATTTTTTAGTTTTTTAAATTACCGTTTTTTTTCAAGTATTAATCTAACATTCAACTGTAAATATTATGTAGGTACGACGTTAATGTGGCATGCATCAGAATTTACCTACACTAAACTAGTTTGTCACATGAATATATTAAAGTTGGCTATGTGACTATACTAAAATAAATAAATAAATGTGTGTGTTCATATAGATATTTCATTATTTTTAATATTTCCGAATTTTGATAAGTTAATAAATATTTTTCACGCAGACATATTCCCCAATTTATATTATAATATAATATCAGATATGTTATGAAATGACGGTAATGTAACTTATTTTACGATTTGAGATATTACACAAAATGAATTTAAAGTTTTGATCGAATGCTTATCGGTTAAATGTCATGCAGGCGAAAAGTCGATCTTTAATTTAGTTTTCTCCAATTTTACGAGCGATGGAAGAAGAATTTTAGACAACAGAGTTATATTTTCAAATGTTTGTTTTAAAGGGATAAAAGAAGGAGCATTTTGGGCCCCAATGTAACAAGATGTAATATTTTTTATTTAAAAGTTTATTGTACGCTTTGCTATTGTACGCTTTTGCGTGATATTTTGATATTTAAGATAATCTTAATCAAGGCGTATAAAAAAAGGGTCGTGTGTTCCTTCAAAAAACAGTTTTATTTATATATATATATATATATATATTTATATAATATTATAAAAGTCTTATTTATAAATATACCACTTAAAAGATTTTTTATTATTTTTTTAACATAATTTATATAACTGCTTATGTAATAATTACGTACTTACAATAACAGTAGTTAAAGGTCAAAATCGAACTGGTCAAAATCGTCCCTTAATCTGACTACTAATTCAGCCCAAGAATTAACTGCACTCTTTACTGATCGATACCAATGCAAAGCATCGTCCTGAAATATTTCAGACGCAAAACTCAAAATTTTAGACGAAGGAATATTACGAGCCTCTATAAATTCATCAACACGCTGGATAAACGCACGCACGCAAGTTTTTCCATTGAATCTTAGCTTAGATAAGTCAGCCGAACTTCGATCGCACGTTACTGAGATAACATTTGAGACCTCGGGCACTATAGGTGTACTATCGGAATTAGTACCAGGGTTTACACTCGAAACAACGCCAGGCCTACTAGCTTGAAGAGCAGCAAATCTTTGGCTTAAAAGTCTATGACTCTTAACAACACTTTCATAATCTTTCCTATTTTCGTCGCTACAAGTTATTCTTGCAATGCGGTTATGTAAATGGTTTAACATGTTTTGAGTTCTCATAAGTACTGGAATACTAGGATCAGACATATCTAGATTTGATTGAATTTTAGAAATTACTTCCGCACAGCCAGTGAGTTCTCGCCTAGTGTCTAATGGAGACTCTAAAATGTGCTCGGATGGAAAATCCGGTGCCAATTTAACAATTTGTTTGCGTAACTCCTCGACAGACGCAGCAGGAGTTACTCCTCTAATACCTACCTCATACTCGAGTTCGGATTTTTGAAGAGGAAGGTAGGACTTTATGTTGTGTTGTATTCTTCTTAATTTTAAACAATTAAAAAATTACGATCAAAAATATTAAAATATATACGAATATTATATTTTTTTTGTTTTAGTAAAACTGGTTACCCTAAATTTCCCACAAAGTTTTATAGGTGTGTCAGCAAGACACGTGTAGTGCGGCTTTATTTGATTAAAAAACTTTTCGGGGAAACCACAGACATGCAGGCTGTACTGATTGTGAACACTTGATAGTTCTGAAGTAGTTTTAGAGTGGTTTCAAAAAGAGAACACGTAGTTGTCTACTAGACTTAACAGATATTCCTTCGAAATTATTATAGTAGACTAGCGGCCCGTCCCGGCTTCGCACGGGTGGACAAAATTCTTTATTTTTTTCTATTATTAATTAATTTTCCGTTAGCGCCATCTAGCTTCCGGTAGACGAACTATTGGCGGTTAACGCGTTGCTATGGTAAAGTTATTGATACAATGAAAAAAGAGCGAGAAAAAGAGCGGACGGACAAACACACAAACCACCTTGATCTTAGATTATAGATTATTGTGGCTACATAACCATCAGCTTATGAATGCCAGCCTCACGGGGTTTTGGGCACGGGTCTTCCCTACGAATGAAAACTTCTAAGGGCGAATGTGAATTGGTTGGTGCTCACGACCGCAGATGCAGTGGTGATCCTGCCTTCAGTACCGATGATCCTGTGTTCGAGTCCTAGAAAGGGCAGATGTTTGGGTTATTAATAACGAGCATTTGTAATTGAGTTATAGGTATAATTTATATATTTCTTATAATATAATATGTATCATATATGTATGTATATGTAGTCTTTTACGAATCCCTTATGAGCAAAGAGTTGGTATTAACATATTCTACCGGACACCACACATCTTTATAACAGATTTTTTCTTAGTTACGGGACGGCAATGACGATTTCAAACACCATTATTTTGTTTTAGGAAAATATGCTCTGGAAGTAAGACTTTTTAGTTTAGTCATTTGTTTTTTGTCTTGGTCTTCAATATTTGATTTTGTTCTTTTTCATTCGGTCTTGTTATTGTACTTGCTAGTATACTAAATAGGCTTGGTCTTGGTCTTGCTTTTCGTAAAACTCTTGCCCATCACTAGTTAAAAGAAAATTAATTTCATCTTAAAAATGCGTGGGGTGCTCGATATTGATTGTTGTAAATATATAATGAGTAGTTATTGGTAATCATTAAGTTTATTTTTATTTAATATTTTTTTTTAATTATTTAAACATATTAAGTTAGTATACTTTTAATAATAGTCGAATAAAATATAAATTAAAAGTTATTTTCTGATTTATAGTTCGATTTGCTATTAAAGCGTGTTTTTTTGTTTATTTAAACTATTTTAAAGAAATATTCGCCCGTTTAATTGAATCAATTTTGGTCTGTATTCAAGTAAACATAAATGAAAAGCAAGAAAGTGATGACAAAAACCGAATCTACACCTACAAACAGACGGAATTATCAACCAGTTTCTCTAAAGTTGAAATTAAGCTTCTTGTGATGTTAGGAGGGGCCTACGACACCCGTAATTTGTTTAATCAAGTTGTCATGGAATTTATTATGTGTGTATTATTTGAAAATAAGTAGGTTCTTCTGTTGCGATTCACGGTTCAAGTTGTGTCTATGATCTCAAAGACGACGAGAAATAGAGATGTATCCGTTTGTCAATTTTCGTCACTTTTGATATTGAAAAAAAATATTTCATAGACTATTACAAAACCATACTCAAGTCGTATCACCGACTCAGTTATTAGGCAACATAATGCAAATCATATTTAAATCATTGGAACTATTATAAATGAATGTCAAAGTTAATAATTTACCAATAATGTATGAACATTTGAATTACATGTCAATAAATAAAAAGTACGATTTACATGTCAAAAAATAAAAAGTACGGTTTACATGTCAAAATATAAAAATTACAATTTACATATCAGAAATAAAATAAAGTTTATATGGCAAAAAAATTGGATTAAAAGATATCGAAAAATTAATGTCATAAACAAAATAAATAATTAACATGTAGTCCAAATAATTTCATCAGAATAAAATTAAAGATAGCATTAATAATTCAAGAATTCCCGGACCTAGTAGAATAATATATCAATTAGCCACCTATGGAGCTCCAAGTAACATCTATTAAAGGCATTGGCAATTGGCTTATAACTTGAGGAATCTGATTTTATATTGGAATTCTCATGTTATGTTGCCTTTTTTTTATCCCACGATACATAAGTCACTATGTAGATTAAATTATTTATAAAATGGATTACATGAATTATCCAGACGTTTATGGGAAGCACAGCACAGTAGCCTGGGTAATGAAAATAAAACACAGAATTATCTATCTTAATATATATAAGTTACGTGTCACGTTGTTTGTCCGCGATGGACTCCTAAACTACTTAACCGATTTTGATCAAACTTCGTAACTATCTGTTATATGATCTAACTTAAGAGATAGGATAGGTTTTGACGTGATAACGTCTTATAAATTGGTTGCGGCTGGGAGTCACTTATGAAAAAGTGTAACGCTCGGTAACGTTACGATGAGTCACCGAACGAGAGAGAGGCCCGCCGAATGCCTTGCGTCTCTCTCCCACTCAACTATGATCGGTCTGCCGCGCGCATTGTGCAATTTAATTATATTCATATCAATAAATATTCTACCGAGAAAAAGACGTTGTCACGTAAAATCTTCGCCCGTAAAACCGACTTTACAGGCAAAAAAAAAAAAAAAAAAACCGATTTTTTATTTTAATTTATAACACAGCAACGCGTGGTTGGGTCAGCTAGTTAAATATATATTAAAATTTAACATTTATCAAATTACTTTTAAATTTATGCTTAGGTATATAAAGAACATAAACAACGGATTTGCTTTTAGGATATATAAAATGTATCCGTCCACAACATCACTTCTCCGAATGTTATGAAAATGGCCATTCGAGATATTTTTCCGACGGGCAGTCAGAGGTCAAGTTGATGTTTATATCCCCAACAATATGGCCGTAACTGCTTTTGACACTTACTTAAGTCATCCAAATGGGGTTTTTTTGTAAAATCCGATTCATCGAATTTCATACACTGAAAGAAGTAAAATTGTGTTTTCGTTTTGTTTGTGTCGGTTCTGTTGGTTCAGGTAATAACTGAAAATGTTATAAGTAATAATTGAGTAAACCATATAATACGAATAAGTAAGCGAAATAGCCTCATTATAAGCACTTTTGCAGGATATAAATGTGAGAAGTTTAAATTCTGAACAGCAAAGCAACATTTTAAGAAACAAACTTTAGCTATACTAATATTATAAAGAAGTAAAGTTTGTGTGTTTGTATATTTTTTAAATTGTAAGGGGTAATCTCGGGATCTACTGAACCGATTTTAAAAATTCTTTCACCAATAGTAAGGCACATTATTGCTGAGTGTCATAGGTTATATTGAATGCTAGAAAAATTTTAAAGAATTTTGTCCACCCGTGCAAAGCCGGGACGGGCCGCTAGTTATAAAATAAAATAAAGCCTCTGTAATTTATAGTACAATTATAACAACCACTAAAAAAATAAAAAAACACATATTATTTACAAAAACTATCTGATCAATTCAAAAATGCTGTAACTCAGCATTTACTTTCTTATTTTGTCCCATTTAAAAAAATACGGTTACAAGTAAAGTTCCAAGATTTTACTTATATTTGCAAATTCTCAAGTAGCAATCAAAGTTTTCCGATTATATAAATATTAGTGTACTTTTGCCAAATTTTAGTGTTCTCTGTCTTTGAATTTTTAAGTAATTTTATAGTTTGGAACTTAAGGGTAACTTCAAAAATATAAGTATCAAGATTTTCTTTTAGTTTTTTTATTAATTGACGACACCCAAATTAATGAACAACTAAAATTGATAAAAGCCAGCAAAATTAGCAATCCTGGATTATGGTCGAAATGAGGAATAAAAAAACTCTTTATCGTCAAAATACTTTCTAAAAAGTAAGAAATAGTATGAATGTACTCGACGACACTTTGATGAAACTAAACCGTTACTTATATAAAACTATATGTCGTTACTTATGTATATTAAACTTAAAGGTTAAGGTACATATTAATTTGGTTTTTAGAGGTTGTAGAGTAAGCAGATTTTTTTAAATATTTTTATGGAATGCTTTATATTTTGACCGTTGCTCTTGAAACTTCGTATCAGCAACAAAATCACAATGAATCTATTACTTATTCATTAAGATTATTTCATCCAATTAGACCCTGTTTGATAAAAACAACTGCTGTAGTCGGTGGGTATCCTGCAGATGGACGAGACCTGTGGAAGTTGCTCATAGTGAATAGGTATCTTCTAGGCAGGCGCGTCACATCCTAGATCGCATCGTTGCTTACCATCAGGTGAGGTAGCGCTCTTTTTATTCATGATAAAAAAAATTGGACATCAACTATAAGGGAGCTGTTGATCTTTAAACTGCTGATCAGATTTTCATTATTTAAAGCTAATATGCCTTTTTTGTGTTCAAAGTTAAAACAATTCTGTTAACGATAAGTTGGTATAAAATATTTTTTTTTCAAAGATTCTATGTTGTAATTAGTATAACAAAAGTCTAAATTATGGTAATTTCAGATATAATTATTTTGTATTTAATATAACATAAACTTCTGAGTGAAACTTAAAACCTGGGTTCTTACTAACGGATAAAAAATATCAAATCTACCATAACATAGTTAACAACTAAGAACAATACAACAAATAATTAGATTATTTTTCAGTTGCATGCCAAGCTGGTTTAATAAGTAAAGCACTTTTGTATTATGGTACTATCGTCTACCATCTTTAAATGTACCACATTCTTTTTAAGTTATTTTATTTTAATTTATTATTAAACTCGCATCGAAATCATCATCATAATTATCTTTCTTAATTTTGGAAGGGTTATCTCTTGTTCAATAATATTTTTCCATAATTTCGTTTTAAATATTTTCAAATAGGAATCACACTTGCCGAATCTAGAATGTCCCAAATTGTATAATAAATGCACTGGCAGTCGGTTTAGTGGCTGTATTTCGAGGTAAAAGTTGAGGGCGTTAGAAATAAAATGTTCGTATTTTTAAAATAGTTTTCTTGTTTGTTTTTAAATAGTTTGCACAGATTTTTCTTTGGTAAATTCTTAATTTAATACTTATTACTTGTCTTAAAAAAGTTGAATTTACGGAAACTTCTAATATTGAACTATTAGGAGCTGTATTAGGAAGCCTTGCTTGTATGGTACTCACGTCAGTGATTTAAGTTTATTGAATTTAGTGATGAACATGGCTGATTCACTAATCTACTGGGATCATTGATATTATAAGCCAATTTTAAAAGTGCTTCGTCATCAAAGACCCTTTCTCCTGTACGTTGGAATGTGGAATCTTTCGCATTATTTCTGGAATATGTTTTTGGGACCATAGGATTCATTAACTATGCACCTGCTGACTCTGAGGCTGTTTTTGAGAGGTACTTGGCAAAGGGCTAGCCTTATAAATAATAGATGAATCTTTTTATAGGTCAGAGTTCTACATGTATTGCTTGCTTGTTCTATATTATTTTTAAAAATCATCTCTTTTCTTAATTCTTAGTTTTTTGTTACAGTCGACGTTTATTACTTTTACTTAGAGGCTAGATTTTTCCATGAGCTTTTTATGTATCTTTCTCTTTTTCGCATTTCTTATAATTTTATAGGATAACTTCGAATTTCATGCTTCTCGGAGATACCTATCTAATGCAAAAGCCAACGGTGACGACGTGATGTTGATGAGAGAGGCCATGGTTGAGGCCTTAGAGATTAAGCTACGTTTCCCAGTGCAGTGACAGTATCCTCGTTAATTTAAATGCCTCTCAAACACAAGCGTGTCTTTTCACGGCAAAAAGGAGTTTCTTCAACTTGACTCCTACTTTTCGGGGACATCTGTACCTGTTACCCACAGCTTCGAGTGTTTTGGCGTGTAGAGTCCAAGGCTCTAATTGCAGCATAAGCTGGGCGTCCTATATAAGGACAAGCGATATTTCACGCCGGGACAGCTTTTAACTATCTACAAAGCTCAAGTCCGATTTTGCATGGAATATCGCAGCCACCTCTGGGATGGCTTAGAAAAGTATCAACTTGGATGGTTTGTCGTTCGTTTGTTAAATTTATATTACGAGATAAGCAACCTACGATTAACAGCAGACGATTAACGACTCTAAGTCTAATAAAGGTGGTAAGTGGGTTTACCCGTAAAATATGAAAGTGTAAAAGAGGCTTTTAAGTTTTGATAATGAGAAAGATTTGTTTAGGATATTTTTAGGAGTGTAAATATAGTGACAATTCGTACGGAAATAAGTACAACGTAGGTGTGTATTAAGACAATATGCTGTCTCGATCTGGAGATTCACAGAGCTGAGAGGCTCATTAGTGACAACAAATTGGTGAAGATCAAGCTTCATACCCTAGCTCACCGCCGCAAAGTTGCCTGGTTGTCGGTCTCCTACAGAATGTACTTTGGAGAGTGTGCTCAAGAGATATCCAGGACATCCAGATGCACTGCGGGCTAAAAAGCCAGTACTGCGCGCGGTTAATAGTAAATTCGTCTGGAATGCGTCCATATCACTATTAAAAAGGCAAAGAGTTGACCACCATCGACCGCGAACCAAGAATAATATTAAGGATCTTTGTGGGGTGAGATTAAGTGACTCGTGCAGGCACCTAAGTGATCCAGATGATTTAGAACAATTAACCTGCGTATAATATTGATTGGAGAAGTGAAACGCCAGAGAACCGTACTGCTCTTTCTTAAATACAAATTAAATAAACGTGCCCGATTATGTATTAATAATGGAGGACAATTAGAATACTTGGAAGTTGATTTTGTAAATATGTAAATAGATCGTTAATATCATCAGCCGATTCTAACTTTTTAAATACGCCAAATTACTTTTTTTGTTAAATTATTTTAATAGAGAAACAATTATCATTCAAGATAGCACCGAAAAAATGCAAAAAATACCTTTTTTGTGTTTCAATTCAAAGTTAGATTTTTTGTTTCTTTCAGTTTTTATAAACTGTTAGTACGGTAAGTGATTTTGATGGACATAAGTCCGAAAGAGTATGAAGAGAACGTTAGAATTTCGGAATAAGGTGGTATCTTTTGGATTTTCTGTCTTCTAGTTTCCATACAAATGTTCGTTATTATTTTAAGGCACACCTACACCAGAGCGAGAGAGCACAATAAACAGATAAGTAGTAATTAATTAATTTATTTATAAAGATATCTTATAAGTTATAAAAATCAATTGAATAAGGCAAAATAAATAAATTCCTATTAAAAAAAAAAAGAATAGATAGCCTGGGTCACAAAATCAAGCTCTAAATTAAATCCATAAATTTATTGATATTTGGGATATAAAGTAATCTTATTAACTTTGTTGCTTAGAGATATTGATAAAGAATGTTTACACATTATAATAATAAGGCCTTATATAATAAGACAATAGATTGTTTTGCCATAATTAAGAAAATCGGTGTAAATTCTTTATGTATATTACTTATATACAGTTATGTATTTATACAGTATAAACATTCACTTATGTTTTTTTTTTTTAAGGATAGGTTTTTCTTGATCCCAATCAAGCTCGGGGGCCATGACAGAATCCACGATGGAACGAGCTAACCCAGAAGGTGCCTATTCACCCTGGCCTTGAAAATAGACGGGTTATAAGTTCTCGGAAATACAGACGCAGGGAGGGAATTCCACTCCTTTGCTGTGCGCGTTATGAAGGATGTTGAAAAGCGCTTGGTGCGACAGGTAGGAATATTAACCAAGAAAGGGTGGTAGCCTGCAGTGCGTCTGGATGTCCGATGGAAAAAAGGAGATGGCGGTATGAGCAGATGCAGCTCTTGAGCACACTCTCCAAAGTACAGTCTGTAGAAGACCGCCAGACAGGCAACTTTGCGGCGATGAGCTAAGGTGTGAAGCTTGCTCTTTATTTTGTTGTCGCATTAACGAATTTCGTTTAATAAAAAATGGCTGATAGAGATTTTTTTTAGTAAAAAGTCCATACATTGTACCACTGTTCACAGCCTGGTTGACAGTCATGGCAATATGAGATGCTATTATTCTACACAAGATATCTGAAAACGTCGTAAATACGTACTATAAAAAATGTTAAGATGGCAATTATTAGTTATATTTTCAGAACATGTGACTAAGAAAAACATTAAAAGAAGATGAAAAACAAGCACAATAAATGGTAAGTATTACAGTATTACACCATAGCTTAAACATTATTATTTTCTTAGGATTCCTAATATTCTTTTGGCAAATATGATATTCATTCGCCAAATACTTTTATTTCTCCAAAAGGTTACCCGTAGCTAAATCTTCAATGACAATAAATTTGAAAGAACTAAATAATTTTGTTTTATAGTAAACCGTACTAAAAAATAAAAAGAATATTTTTAATATAAAATTGTAAAAACAGCGTGAGAAAATACGATTGAATTTATGTTTATTATTAATACTATTGTAAGACACAAAAGTATTCTATATTAATTGTTTCTATGGTTATTCATATAATTAACTGTTAATAAATTAAAAAGATATTTAAGTCACAAATAATTATATATTATAATGGTGGCGTTTAACTGTGTGTTAAGGTTAATAGTTAACTTCACTATAGTGTTTAGCAGACTATTAGTGCAACAGATGTTCTTGCTACTTATATTGAGCTTAGCACAGGATTTGGTATCACGCGGCTTAGCACGGATGCTGTGTGTTTATTTTTTGTTTTGCTTGTCGTGTGATATAAAAATAAATGTTTTTTCTTTCTTTCTATCTAAATCTATCTATCTATCGAAAAATATTGAGTTCATCGCCCCAGAGATATAAAGTAACCATAAACGAAGGTTTTAAGAACTAATGCGTTCCAGAGAGGATAAAATGCGGTAAAACTTTGGCCAAGAGGAACATAACGATAATTGACAACATTCCATTTTTCTCATCCCTGTGGTTTTATTCGTTCATTTGAAAATGTACTATAAATAAAGTGGCCCGTATATTTTAGTGTTTATGATTAATGATTTTTTTTTATATTTAAGGATAATAAAAATGTTTCTTAGGCAATTTTACTATAAAAGATTCAATCCGTCTCCGGTGTCAATCGGGACTTGAACACGTAGCCTTTCGCTATATGGGCGATTGCTCCTTCCATTAAGCTAACAAGGCCTTCACCTGAAACATCAAAAATATATAACGATATAAATAATAATTAATAATTTTAACAAGGATAATCTCTTTTAGAAAAGTAAAAGTGTCGTTCTTCTTTTTTACCGACAGTCAAACGATGTTTTTCTGTTTTTTTGGTTTTTGAACTATCCATAATTGTGGTTCCTGTGTGGAATTTAAAAGAAAATGCATGTCATTAGGACTAATTAAAGTTTCCTTTGCGGCAAATATTAATTCTTTTTTAATGTAAGTTTTTTTTTTAAATATGTGACAGAGTGGCCTTTTTCTGTGGAGACCACATTTCGGTTTACTACTCTGTCACGGCAGTCTACGGAAAACAAACGAAAAAATATGTTGGTTGGAGAAAATGAAAAATTACATAATATTAATAAATAAGAAAAATATGGACGTTTATTCGAACCGAATTAAAAAACCGTAAATATCAATACTCCAACGAGATGCCATAATAAGACGAAGGACAGACCATTGTCGGTAAAAAAGGTGAACGACCCAAATAAGTTCTATCGGAAGCAGTGTGCATAGTCATCGACCTGTCAAAATGACGTTCATTCACGATTATATAATTTTTAAATCTACATTTTAGTGGGGTTTTATCCATTTGGATATGCCAATCCCATCATGCCTAATAACGATCGTTTGACGACCGTTTGGTGCAACGGTAGCGATATTGCCTTTCGCACCGACGGTCCTGGGTTCGAATCCCGGAAGGGGCAGATGTTTGAATGATGAATACGAGGTTTTGTACCTGAGTCATGTACAAAAGCTCGTATTTTTATATATATTTCTATGAATATTACATATCTATGTATCATATATGTATGTTTATCCCTAGTATCCATAACACAAGCCTTACAGTGCTTACTTTGAGCTAGGCTAATTGGTGTGAATGTAGGAAATATATATATATATTTATATTTCAATAACAGAATAGAAAATTACAATATGCTGTTCTGAAACTGAACTTATTATCTTAAATTAGTAACTGTACTTACAAAAACATTTAGTAATATCTAACTTAGGACCTGACAAAACACTAAGGATCTAAACGGTTAATGTTGAAGGTTTTAAAAAAGTTTTTCTCTTATCCTTGTTTCTTATACAATCCATAAGAATGGGCATCGTCGACTCTTAAGTCGAGGTTGTGTCGACCTTAAGCAATAGGTGTCCTTAAAGGATATCCATTACGATCGGTCCTATGTTACCATCATTCAGTAGCATCCCGCCACCTAGACCAGATCGTTATGTACTTAGTTTTATGAACTTACAATGTGGACCGACTTTGACTTTAAATAAAAAAAAAATCAGTTGTTTCCTAAATTTATCTGCGTATATTTTGTCTACATTTTTTACTTTACGCTTTGTTTTACTATGTGTCTACAGAAACCTATTTCAGGTTTCAGTATTTTACAAATGAGGAAATGGTGGGAAAGATCAGTGCACTGTAGACACATAGAAGCATGTGCTCCCATTATTGTATTGACTCTTTCATAGATTATTTTATTTTTCTGGAAAAGGAAATAAATGTTTTTTCATATTTAGCTATTGATATTACGTGGTGGTACACGAACTAACGATTTGTTACAGATCTTAGCATTCCCGACTGCAGGTAGGATTTCAAAAAAAAACCGTAATATTTCTGTTTTTAAAGCTTTACTTTACCATATCAAACGAGTGCAAATTTTAACGATTTTATGAGACCATGTTGTTATATAAAACGTATTGTATAAACTACATAAGTATCGAGCGTTTATACATTTCACCTGTCTCACACGAAGTCGAACCCGTGTGGTTTAGACGAATGTTATAAAACGTTTAATTTTTACTTATCGGAGTAAGTACCTATATGTTGAGAGTTGTAAGCATAAGAAGTCCAAATATAAGTTTTTACCATTTGTCATCACGATAGTTATATTTGACTTTGAATTCGATTTCATATTGACAGTATGGCGCCAGATTGACCTTAGAGCATTAGGCCGATATTCGACGGCATAAGCTACGAGAATCACCCTGTTATGGTTATCAAAATGGACCAGCGCATCCAAACTACAATTGCTTTTAGGCTCTTAGCTTAACCCGTTCCAATTTCTTTAAATAAAAATAGTTTAAAGTGAGTATTCTTCCATTATTATCCTTATTAATGCTAGTGCTAGGACACAAGTCTTCTTTATGGATGAAAACATTATAGGGACAATGAGCCATAACGAAACCACGGAATCAGTTTGTATTGGTGAATGTTAGAGAATGCAGATGTAGTCGAGACCATTCGGCTCAAGGGGTTTTCGAGATGATTCGATTTTTATACTTGAATAGTCGGATAATTTTGATTTTTGTAATCCATTGCTAAACAAATTGATATGGCTATTGGAATTGTTGATGAGTGAAGTAATAAAAACATTCTGTCTGGAACCATAAGGTAGACATCATCTATACTAATCTTTATACTTATTTATGTATTGTATAAGGTTGTAATATATAGCCCTTATACGTTTTTAGCTTATTTTGTAATAATCGATGTGGAAGGTGGTGATTTTGGTTTTTTTTGTAGATATGATCGTGCTATTCTACTACTACCAATGGGATATAAATTATTGATAATTGATTATTCCATTCTTGAGGAATGTTAAAACTTATTTAAAATCATTCTTAAACACTTAAAACTTGAGAAAAAAACATGTTAAAGGCGGATAAAATCGCAGGCAACGCTTGTAATAAGGTACAGTGAAAACATTCGATTGGTGTCCCGATTAATATAGATATACAAAGCCTTTGGTGATTACTTATTCAATTTTAACTCCTTTTTATGTATATAAACACGACAGGGTATCTTATGTTGCATACTAATAGGTGGGTATATATTTAGAACATGTTGTTTGTCATGAATGTTGATGAGCTGCTAAAAATACATTTACGTTACACATTCTGCGTCAAACTTCAAACCAAAATATGTGAAGCCAAAATGTATAATTCTCTTCTCATTTTGCCGCCTATTTGTCATTTCGCACACCTTGCATATCAAGAACTGCAGTGACTGTAAATAACTGAAGTAAAATTGGACAGGTACATTTAGAACATTACTTATTATACTTTTAAAACTTTTAGTCTAGGTGGAAAAGGAATTGGTAACTTGGTGGTGCAGAGGTACCTTCAAGCCTCCATCGGGCACTAGGCCGGCTGGAGGCCTAGTAACCTCCCACATAATCTCCCCAGCGTTCCCAGTGACGGCGTATGCGTAAGGCATTAACAGCGTAAAAAAATACAGAAGTTAGGTAAGGTTAGGTTAGCGTTTGGCTTCATTGACTTCTTTTCCCTCTGGCGTTTTCCCTGGGCACTATCACAATAGGCTGATGACGAGGATGATTTTGTGTGGTTTCGTTAATTTTAGTATATTTTTTTGACATAATTGTTCTATTTTTACACTTATATAATCACAAAATAAGATAACTCTTCATTGAAATATATTGATTTTTATTTAATCATATAAGTGTTAATACTTACATTGTTCGTCATATGTATATAATTATAAAACCCACCCGTCAGAAATTTTCCTATTCAACATGAAAGCAGTCTTGAGTTCGTTTAGACAAAAAATAAATAAATAAATATTTCTTACAATCACAGCAATTAGCCTAGCCCAAAGTAAGCACTGTAAGGCTTGTGTTTTTAATATTAGGGTAACAGATAGACGTACATATATGATATGTAATATATATAGAAATATATTTATATATCTATAGAAAAAAACACTGTCACTTTCCCAAATTGCTGCTTTGCATATAATCAAAAGTAAAAGACACAATACAATTTTGGCATGTTTATAATAATGACAACTAAGAATATTTGTTTGTGTTTAAAGATAATAATAATTCCAAAATTTAACAATATAGTACATACATACTAAAAAATATTCCGAGAAATAATATCCACAAATAGAAATGCTGCATAAAGGCTCAGTTTATCATCATTAAATTTTTTATCAGCCACAGACGCAACTCACAATAACAAGAAACGTAAATTATGCAACATTAATAAGCGGCATAAAAAGGCAGTAAGGGAAAAAAGAAGTTAAATTGATAAATGTGTACGGTGCACCAATCAGATTAGGCTATTCTAGACTTTTTTATTATTTAAGTTTTATGGCAATAAAAGCACTTTAACACTACAATCTATAATATAAGATCACAAATTTGTTGTTTGTCTGTCCGCTCTTTTTTCATTGTATCAATAACGTTACCATAGCAACGCGTTAACCGCAAGTAGTTCGTCTACCGGACGCTAGATGGCGCTAACGGAAAAATATTTAATAATAGAAAAAAGAATTTTGTCCACTCGTGTGAAGCCGGGACGGGCCGCTAGTATACTAAAAATACCAGTTTCATTAGTCATATCACAATAACTCAATCAGTTGTATCTTGTCAACCCTTGTAGTTCTCTAACCTCTTGTTAGTCCACTACCTCGCATCCCATTCTCGCAACAGTTCCAATGCTGCGCGAATTGTGAAAATAAAATGTCGGACTGTTAAATAAAAATGCCATTTTCCTTCTATTAAAAAATACTACCTTAAAGCTGCTTAAATTAGGAATCCACCACAGAATATTTAGATATCTGTAACTCAACAATTTATCGTAATTTGAATATGGTAGCTTCTAGGGACTGCAAGGGGTGATGGCTATCGGTAGCAATTGTTACCGTGAACTGACAAGCAGCTAATAAGTTACAGAGAAGCGATTCTGAAGTTGAGAAGAAATCAGAGTAATTGATTATACATGAGTTATGTAAACTTTTAACTCAAATCAATTTAGTAACATAATCTGGAAGTACCTCTACATTATGAAGGTGGTAACAGTGTAAACTGACCGAAACTCTAGAATTTTCAGGGGAAGCGCGATAAAGACTTTCTGTGACAAATGGAACATTACGCGGGTAAAACCGCGGGCACAAGCGAGTAATACATAAATATAGACATAAAATAGATATACTTAATGATATGAATGATATGAAGTATAATTTCAACATAGAGATAGTGCGACAGTATTGTGGCGTAATTAAAAAAAAATACAAACGTGGTTTTTTGTCTCTTGTCAGTATACAATTTTGAAGTCATATATCTACACAGCTTTACACATTTTACATAAATACATACATATATTACCTGTTAGAAGCAGAAATAAACTTCATTAATGAATATGCAAATAAACTGTCAGCACTAGAACATAAAAGTCAAGAGACCGAATTTATTTCTACTGCATCTATACAGGTCCGCCATTTTATATGTAAACGCATTTATTTAATTGTTTAGGTTTTTAGTTGGCAATATGATGATGACTACACTCTTTGATACCTTGGTAATCAATATTACATTAATTTTGAATAAATAAACTTTTGGTACACTGAAACGCGTATTCGAAAATATCTTTGACTAAAACACACTGATTTGTTATAAGTTTTTGAGACTGTCCTTGATATTTGGCAGATTATTTGATGTTACAGCTCCAGGTTAAGATAACCATGTCGAGGATATATCATGGGACTTGTGGAAATTGATGATCTTCCTTTGCCAACTAGGAATAGAGTTAATTATCTTTCAACGACTGAACTAATCCTCAATACTTTTTCTAGTTAAAATTTCTTCACTACATAGTATAAAACAAAGTCGCTTTCTCTGTCCCTATATCCCTATGTATGCTTAAATCTTTAAAACTACGCAACGGATTTTGACGGGGTTTTTTTTAATAGATAGAGTAATTCAAGAGGAAGGTTTATATGTATAATACATGCATAATATAGTAGAGCATTGCATCCGTGCGAAGCCGGGGCGGGTGGTTAGTTTAATATAAAACTATAGCAGTGAAAATGTAAAGCATTATTTACGACGATATAATTTAAAATAAAATCTTTCATAAGTTATAGATTACTGCAGAAACCATTCTAATAAATCAAAATATGTTATATCTGTTTTAAGTTGCCGTGGAGTTGGATACCCTGCAGACTTCTTGTTGCTGCGGCATCAGATCAATGTAATAAAGTTCATAATAATATTAAATTTGGAAAGAAATTTGAACTACTCACACCAATTATTAAGTCCCAAACTACCGTGGATACTAAGTAACGGATACCATACATTAAAAAGTATATAACAACGATAAGAATAATTGCCAACATTCCAACCCAGCACCGTTGATGGAATAGGCAGGATCGCCACCGTTTTCAATTGCCGTGCAAAATTGTGGATCACTGCATCTTACTGGATTCCGCTGGAAAGACTTGCACAGTGGTACCGTACTATGGTATTGTCATCTAAACTACATATATAAATGCCAAGTTTCGTAATGATATAAGAGGAGGAAGTGGTCGAAATTTAGCTGCTTAGATGTTGTTTGTCGTCTGCTTAGTTGTTTTGGTTAACAGGCCCCTGGCTGATAAAAAGCCGTTAAGTATCCATAATGTGTTTCATTTTTGTAACTCGGCGAGAATATGTAAGTTCTGAATAATTCTAATATAATTAACTTCATAATCAGGTTTATATAAGTTTTATAAATCAGTTAATATGCAAATGGTTTAAAAAATTTTGATAATGTTTTACAAATTAATTGTTGTCAATTGTTTAGATATCAACCGGCTGAACAACTGATATGCAAATCACAAAGTTTCATAGCTGAAATTGGGGATTGTCTGGATTATCGGTGTACAGCGTCATAGTGTAAGTGCAACAGTATGTTATAATTAGGGATCAGGAGCTGCGGCTCAGAAGCCTAATAAGTGGGGGAAGTTCACATTTTTGCACGTTGACCTTGTAATATACACTTTATAAAGACAGTTATGAGCGCTCAACAGAGACGAGCAATTTAGCTTTGCAAGGTGCTGCTTCAAAAAAAAAACCGTTCTTTTACTTTATTGCATTAAGATCAAATTGTTGTGTTAGGTTTAACTTATTATGTGTTGATTACAAGAGCAAACTCTCTTTTCTACTCCGATTTAAAAAGTAAAGCGACGTTATTTAGCTCTAGAAAACGCGATGAAGCGAAAAAAACTCGTCAAGGAATACTCGAAATAAGGAATACGTATATTACTTTCTTTAGGTAATCTCACACTTTCACGCGATTAATAAATATATACCTACTCACTTTCAACTAAAGAGTACGTTAAACAATAATTTGAGTGATTCGGGTTGCAAAATGATGATGAACAAGAGGGAACCTAATCAACCTAATCTATACATATAAATAAAATTGGAGTGTCTGTTTGTAATATTGAAATAACTGTTTTTAACTACATGCATATGAATATACATACGGTACATACACCAAAATAACATGTTTTACATTTTTTGTCTGTCTGTCTGTTTGTTCCGGCTAATCTCTGAAATGGCTGAACCGATTTTGACGGGATTTTATTGGCAGGTAGCTGATGTAATAAGAAGTAACTTAGGCTACTTTCATTTTAGAAAAATTCTTTTATTTTAGAAAAATAATATTACTGCAACAGCAACGCGTGGCTGGGTCAGCTAGTCTTCCACTATAATTACTTTTATATCCGAGTGAAGCCAGTAACAATAGGCATAATCGGAGGGTCTAAACTACTGGTCCTAAAAAATATCAAATCGTATAAAAATAGATGAGACTATGAAAGAAAGTTGTAAAATTACAACCTCACAATTAGCTTTTAAGTTACAATTTCGAGAATAGCATTAGCAGAATGTATTTTTATTGTGGTGGAATAGCAATGAACGTTTTGTTTGCCGGGTCAGGGACGCGTCATGTCGTAAATCAACATGGGTGTGACACCTCCACGATACTACATTATTTAGATTATGCTGTGTAAGTAGGAAATTAACAACAGCTAACCTGAAGTGCCACTTATTGCATCTATATAGCTTTCGAAAACGTTCTGATTTATTGCCTGGGCTAGTTTTTCTTTGTGTTGCTAAATTGATGTGACGGTTTTACTTGAATATTTGTGTTGTTAGATAAGGAATGACTAATAGAGACTATTGTATTTATGTATAATTAATCTGAATGTAAGAGATATAACTATTCTTTATCTTTGTATAATATTTAAGATCTTTGTGCCCTAGTGGGTAACACGATGAGCTGGCGATTGGATGAAAAAAAATCTGTTCTATTAGCAACGTCAGTCGTAATAATATCATATCATTATAATATAATATGATACTGGTTACATTCACACCAATTAGCTTAGACCATAGTTAGCTCTGTAAGGATTGTGTTACGGATACGAACGTAACGTAACGTTAGTAACGATTAGATCTAAAAATATGATACATAGATATGCAATGTTTATAAAAATATGAATAATCCCATATTCATCACACAAACATCACGGGAAACAGAACAGACAAAAAAAAGAACAGAACAAAAGGCAGAATTGCTACTGTTGCAGTGCTCGGTTGTAATGGATCATATAGTATTTATTCCTGCTATTTATTCTTTTCCTTGGGAGGAGTTGTGAATCTGATAGTAACATGGAATTATTTTCAAAGATCTTTTTTTATACACATGTATATTTGGGTTTTTTATGTTCTTTTAATATTGAATTATTCCACTATATTATTTAAAATAAATAAAGATTTAAAATAAAAAATGTCAGTAGGTTTGATGATTTGATTCTCCAACTCGAGTAACACATATTTCAAATCCTTAATACACTTTCATTTGTTAATAAATATTTTAGACAATTTTATATCTAAAACATTGAAATGTCTTATTTAAAGAAGTTTCAGATAAAATTTGCATTGTATTGTCGTACAGAAAAGTTTTATTTACGAGGGAACATTTGTTCGATAATATCTTCTTTCGGATGTATGTAGTTGTCATAGGTAAACTCGGAATCCTGAGTTTCAAGCTAGGCAATATAATAATAGAGCGTCTGTTAAGATTCGGACTTTTTAGAATACCCTTGATTAATTTCATTTCTTTATTGTTTATTCGTTCAAATAAATATAATAAATAGCTGCGATTTCTTCGACGTCCATATTGAAAATGGGTAGACCAAACCGTAAACTATGACGGTTTTCTATCCGAACCTTCCAATTGCGGTTGCTGCTACCGGCCACCCTGATACCCGCAATCACGAATGCATCCTGCAACTATCTGGACAGCTGTCCGTAATGCCTCTAGTCGCTCAGTGCCCACGTAGCCTAAGACTCTTTAATAATTATCTTCGGACGAAACTAGTTTACCAAAGGGCATCAATAAAAATCCTTTTCTGCTGTACGTCGCCCGCCTCGCCATGCCGTAGACAAAGATTGCCCAGGTTATTTCATAGACCATAAAAAAGTATTTGGTTCTGATCTTTTCACAAGTCGCCACAATTTCCTAGTAAAACTCTCTACCCGGTACCCATATAATTCTAGATCAACGTCGCGGTTTTTACGCAGCTAGTAAAATATGTTTGCATGGCGTCTCTCTAAGCGGAAGTATCTGGCATCACGTCGTAAATCAGTATGTATGTGACAACTGTCATATAGGTTTATATATAACGGTGATATTATAGAATGGGTATGCCGATTTTGAGACCAGAGTTTTCAACTAAATTTTGTGGAAAAAGGGCGTGAGTAGTCTACAGGACTTATCAAAATAATTATTCGAATTTGTATTAAAAAAAATAGATTTCCAGCTACTAATAATTGGCAAGTAAAAGTAATCCCAATCTCTTACGACCTTACTTAGAACGGCTAGTAAAACATTGATTATTTTTTGAATGTTATCCACTCCGTTGTTCGAATTGAAAATTACTTTTAATGAACCGGAACAGAATCCTTATAAAGGAATATAATTCTAATGAACTTTATATTTATTGTAAATTATAATTATGATTAAAGATAAATCTTTTTTCGCAAAATAAATTAATATCTACACTAATATTATAAAGAGGAAAGATTTGTATTTTGTATATTTGCAATGATAGAATAAACTCAAAAACTATTAAGCCGATTTCAAAAATTTTTTCACCATTGGAAAGCTACATTCACGCTGAGTTATACAGGATATATTTAATGCTAGAAAAAAATCAACGAATTTTGTCCACCCGTGCGAAGACGGGACGGGCCGCTAGTTGTTTATGAGATCATTAGATTTTTATATATATTGAAATTGAGTAAATAAGACCGGTTCAAAAATTCAACTACAACTTAATACTTATGAAATTCCATGTTTGAAGAAACTTTAACCGTACTTATTCTTTTATGAAATAAATTTAAATATTGGACATTATACCAGTATTTTTTAAACATAGTACTATTACAGATCCATAAAATGTGTTGCCGTAATGTCAATTGAACGCAGGATTAAAATTTGTTTATTCTTATGGAATGATCTGGACAAACTATTGAGGCGATAATGAATACACAATTTGGACACATACAAAGTAAGCGATATTAACAAAAGTAATGCGGGTGAGGATTTTGTATACCTGTTATTTAATTTGTCATTTCTGTGAAATTTATACGTTTATTATAGTCATGACGTCATTGAACAAAATAAAATTTGTAATGTTACTTGTTCGTAATATCTTGAACACACCTCATAACTCTTGACATGCAAATAAATTGGTAAATTTATCTTTCCCTTCCTTCGCCTTTTCTTTTATTTTATAAGGATTATTTTACCTGCCTGATTTTCCGTAAGTATGTGCTCTAAAATGTAATAGTATCACATCATGAATGATGACGTCATATATAAATTGTTACGACATTCCCGTCTTAACAAAGGGGAAAATCCCTTTGCTCAAATAATTTTCTTGTGACTGACGAGTCTTGCGGGAAAACTTACATAATAAACTTAACTACATATTATGACCTTTTCTCCCTTTGGTGATTTTATCTAAAAAGCTCTCGTTCTAGCAGTGGTAATAATAAATGGGTGTCGATTAATAAAGATTAATTGGACGTATTTCCATGGTAAGGATCCAACCCACAACTTCACTTAAATTGACGTAAGTATACCAAAATGTCCTTTTCTACTACTATACTTGCACATCACGAAAACAGCTGTAGCAAAATGTCAGAGCGAAGAGTCATTTTCTACTTATGCTACTTTCTATTTGCGTGACGTGAAAGTATATGATATTAAGGCCATTTTGGTATACTTACGTCAATTAAGGTGAAGTTGTGGGTTGGATCCTTACCATAGAAATACGTCCAATTGTTAAATATAACATGCGACCAGGTGACCGTAATGCAAAAAAAATACAATATCACAACAATGTTAATGTTCGATTCTAAGTTAAAGTGTTAAAGCACTTGTGCACTGTACTCAACCGGACAGCAAAACTGGAGTAGATATAGACATGCGGTAGCGTGTCAAGCCAAATTCAAGAATAGAACTGGCGAGCAGCACCACGAACACGAACCATTTGGAGCCACTTTAGACTATTTCACATAAACTTGTCAAATTTGGCTCTTATATTAAGACTTGCAAGATACATATGTGCTCCAAATTTCATAAACAGATCTGAAACGGTTATTTAGACATTAATGTTCAAAAATCTTTATTTTTATCCCTGACTGACCTATAGATCAAAACTCTAACCTAGTTCCAGATTACCTAGAATTCGGCATGCAGATAGGTCATTAGTTGAATACAAAGGAATAAATCAGAAACTGATAAATTTTTATCATTTTATTACTATTTTTCACTTAATTGATTCTATTCGAAACACTTATCTTATGCCACTTTGCCAAGTCAGGTATAAACAGAATACGCGTAAAATAAAATCCGAATACTGAATGGGCAATTCACTCAAGCATTTCAAAGGTACAAGAAAATATAGAAAATAACACAAAAAAGACAATTATACACCGAAAACGTAGGAAAATAAAGTGTGTTTGGTATTAATTTTGTTATAAAATGTACAAAAAGTAATGATATCCCATCAAAAAAATAAATGTGAAATGAGAGCCAAGTTCAATATATATGCCTTGGTTGATGACTTCAACGACAAAAGAAGTAAGATCTAAATGGGTGCCGAGTTCAATGGTCAGTCCTGAAATTTATTTATAATAACATAAAATATCATTTCCTCTTATAACTTAGGATAATATATTGTAGCCTAGGGTCTGACTTGGCTAGTTTTCCTATACGAATTATATTATAGCCTTCGCAAGTTCTAAACCTGTAACTTGTCGGTTCTTATTTTATTATTCCGAAAATTTGGCTGGCTGGTAGAAACTAGCCATCGAACATAAGATTTCTATGTAAAGTTTTTAGGGTCTCGTACCTTTGAAACCCTCGCACGCTTATCCGCTCGATCCTAGAATCCTTCACTTGCTCAGGTTTCAATAGAGCTAACTCGCGGCCAAATCTCATCCTTGCATAACAAATGACTATTTTCTTTTAGGTCACGTACTGTCCGAATCGAATTCTTCTATTCTCCAGGGCAACCAAAAAGGTCGTATATATAGATATTCAATGCTATCTACGCAATCAGGGTACCTATATTGATCAAAGTGCCTAAAATTAGAATATCAGAATATCTTAGTAGCAATTCTATCAACTTTATATTAACTGTCAAGGTGTTTGGTTTTTTTAAGTGTTTGACCGCTATCTCGCCTGATGGTGAGCGAGCATCTGATGATGTAACGTGCCTGCCTAGATGACTCCTAAATTTTATTTATCAGGAAACACAGACTCAGGCAAAAAGTTCCACTCTTTAGCGGTACGAATTACAAAATTGAAACCCAAACGCTTAGTGCGACTCTTTGAAATATCAACTATATAACGATGGCGCCTATTGGTAATTAAGCAGGAAAATTAACGCTTAACGGTAACAGTAATTGCAAAAGTATCTATTCATTAATCAAAGTCTACTTCAAAACTAAAAACTGTGATAGATATTTTTTAGCTTTCACATATAGGTTGTTTATATAGGTATTTCATTTGTAATTCTAATCGCATAGTTTTTTTTCTTTGTTATGAATTTATCTTGTTCATTCTATTGATTCGTTATTTTATCATAAAGTTTTATTAATTTCTTTAGTTTTGAACAAGGATTCTATATTACATATTAGGAAATTGATTTACTTACACATAATGGTAGTTCCTGTGGTTTTGCTTGTTATTTAGCTTACGTACATTTATTTAACAAAGTTGCTATAAATATTAAGCGAGCAAGACTCCGCTAGACAGAACTGACGTCGTGTTCCGACCCTCTGGCTCGTCTACTGTTACCCGAGCTGCACAAATGCCAGCCGAGCCCCTCCCCCCTCATTGTCGGATTATTAGCCACCTTCGTATATAATCCCCGAAAAGATTATATACGAAGACGGCCACGACACGGCGTACCATAGCTGAGGTACGAGCCTTTAGAGGCGCCCTATGGCACCCTGTGCTTCCGTTCCGGCTTGAGCGCCGTAGTTACTCTTGTAACGAGGCGCCATAGTTATATTGGCGACTCGTTGCTGTCATTGCGCTCTTCTCTGGCCATTTTCCTCTTGGTTTCCGTTTTTAAATCTACTGTCTGTCTCTTTTTATTTGTGTTATTCATTCTTACCAGAGTCAGCGCGTAGAGCGGCTGACTCACCGCTAACAATTATTTTAATATATTTATAAAGTGCTCATCAGTTATAATAAGCTTATACTAAAAGTTACAACAACCCACAAGATTCTGTATCACCAGTTCCTGATAATAACAGTCTATATGTTTCTTTAAGGCACTAATGTAAGTAGCACTACCTTTTATAATATGTTTTAGTGTTAAATGTGAAATTGTTTTTGTGTTCAGTGTAATTTACCTTTTTTATATAATTGTTTCAGTTGTGCCTTAATTTTCGTAATAATAAATACATAAGTGAGACCCAGCGCCTCTCAATATTTCCTGGCCTCACTCCGTCACACTCTATGCTGGTTCCGAGACTCCCTTATGGGAGATGCCGCACAGATAGAAAACCACTATGGTGGCTCGCTACTCTCGGCTTGAGGTCCATTTAAGGATTTCGCCGTCCCAAAACCCTATATCGTTGTTAAGGTCATCTGCGACCAACATCAAATATACATAAAAAACAACAATACGACGACGCCCAGAATGCACCAACCCGACATAACCCACTGTCGTGCTCACCGCAAAATGAGACCTACAATGGGCCGGGCATACGAGAGAAATACTTTAAAAAATATACCTTGACAGATTCGTCAATTTTTTAAAGTATTTCTTAAGATGACGCCAGCGCTGCCTCTTCCTGTTCTGGGTATTACTAACTACATCATTGACATCTTTAGATATGAAAATCCATGCTCAAATAACAAAACTCACAAGTAGCTGTTGATAGAATTTCCGACATCCGTGACTTGAGATACTGGACACTAAATTTTACTTTAATAGTCGTTAAATACATCTATGTAAACAGACAAACAGAGCTCTTGATTTTATTATTCGCAGTACTTTCCATACAAACTACCCAGTACAAAGTATAATGCGTTTGTGCGCAGTTAATTAGAATACCCATACTTACATAAATGATCTGCGATTCATCTACAACTAAGCATTCGCTGCTTATAAAACAATTTCATAAAAGATCGTTCCCTTTTTACAAAAAAGTTTGGTTATTACACCTTTCTTTACCTTTCATTGTTTAAGGCCGGGGTGTAAAAACTCTCGAGGAAGTTCACCTTTTTGTTCATTACAACCTACTTCTGCGGATCAAAAATGACAATCTGGCGACTCTAGAACGTCTGGAGTTCCATGTTCCACATTACATGCGTGGTGCAGGTCAGAGGTACAAGTTTATGGTTTCTCTGGGATAGGCAATGTGTAATAATTATCCACAGTGCGCGCGCGGTCAGCCTGATTAATACATTTTTAGAGAAGACTAGCGGCCCGTTCCGGCTTCGCACGGGTGGACAAAATTCTTTAAATTTATTCTATTATTAAATATTTTTTCGTTAGCGCCATCTAGCATCCGGTAGACGTACTACTTGCGGTTAACGCGTTGCTGCTGACCCGGCCACGCGTTGTTGTGTCTCAGTTACAGATGTCGCTGTACCGAAATGACTCGCGCTAACTTTTCTGTTCTACGACTACACATATAGCTAATCGTTCTTAGCCTTCTTGAATTCTTAGGCACTATGGTAACCCGTATACAATGGAAGAAGAGTGGGGAAAAAGAACGGACAGACAAACCACTGTGATCTTAGATTATAGATGCCAACGTATTTACCAGTAGCCTAGCTTGTTTATGAGTAAAATTGATTCATATTCGTTCCGATCGTGAATTTTAAATAATAAGTTCTTGTTTTTGTTTTGGTTAATATGATTTAGTCTGTAGTATGTACGTTATTTAAACTTTGTTAATTAGTATACTGGCGTATTAGCTTACTGGCTGGTGTTTTTGATGTTCTAGATCGTAAGACTGTATGTAATTTTAATTATTACTAAATAAATAAAGTCTAGAAGTAAACGTGTCCTTAATTAGGTTATTATTAGAACGAGTAGCTTGAAAAGGAATATTTTTAAGGTAAATAGGTAAATTGGGTTATATTATTTATGATTTTGTAGAAAAAGAAATCGAGTTTATTAGAAGAATATTATTGCTTATACATCCTTTTGGCTTTATTTTTATCAAATAACTGTAATTGTAAATAACACACTAGCACTATTTACTTGCTAGAAAGAAAATAGGTATGTATGTATGAGCTATATCAATTAGTCTTAGGAATGTTATCAAGAAGATTCGAAAAATCTGACTGCCTCAGATGAGACTTAAAACTTAAAACACCTTAAAACCCGCGAGCATTATATCATCCGCGCGACAACGATACCTCAAATCCGCGAGCATTATATAATGCTTTATAGCGCGCAGTCTGATTTAATTGTTATTACGGCTTAAGTAATGGTTCTCTTTGATTGAATGATATTTTTTTCCCCGATAGAGAGAGAGAAAGAACGCATTAACTCAAAGCTGGGCTTTAAGGGGTTAAGACCACAGACCATCAAGACCTCTGAGACACAGTGCTGTGCTTTGTTTACTTCATCATATCAGCCGTACGACGCCCACTGCTGGACATAGGCCTCCCCCAAGGATCTCCACAACGATCGGTCCTGTGCTGTCCGCATCCAGCGTTTTCCCGCGACCTTAACCAGATCGTCGGTCCACCTCGTAGCGGGCCTACCCACTGAGCGTCGTCCGGCACGCGGTCGCCATTCGAGAACCATTCCGCCCCAACGGCCATCGGTTCTCCTTGCTATGTGTCCTGCCCATTGCCATTTCAGCTTCGCAATTCTTTGAGCTATGTCGGTGGTTTTTGTTCTCCTACGGATCTCCTCATTTCTGATTCGATCGCGTAGGGAAACACCAAACATAGCTCTCTTCATTGCCCGCTGGGCGACCTTGAGCCTTCTTACAAGACCCATAGTGAACGACCACGTTTCACTGCCATAAGTCATCACTAGCAACACACACTGGGTAAAGACTTTCGTCTTAAGGCACTGAGGTATTTTGGACGCGAAAATGTATCGCAGCTTCCCGAACGCTGCCCACCCGAGTTGGATTCGACGAGAGATCTCTTTCTCGAAGTTGGGCTTACCTAACTGTATTGTATGTCCTAGGTAAACATAGTGGTCAACAACTTCGAGTGTAACGTTCCCAACATTTACTGGAGCGGGTGTAACATGGGCGTTGGACATAATTTTCGTCTTGTCCATGTTCATCTTAAGACTCACTCGTTGGGATGCGTTACTGAGATTTTCGAGCATGGTGCTCAGGTCTTCCAAGGTCTCAGCCATTAGGACCACATCATCGGCAAATCGAAGATGCGTCAGGTACTCGCCGTTGATGTTGATGCCAAGTCCATTCCAGTCCAGAAGCTTAAAAATATCCTCCAACGCAGCAGTGAACAGTTTCGGAGAGATAACGTCTCCCTGTCTCACTCATCGCTGTAGTTGGATAGGATTAGAGCTCTGGCTCTGTACTCGGACCGACATAGTGGCGTTTTGGTACAGGCACCTTAACACTTCGATATACCTGTAGTCCACTTGGCACCTCTGGAGAGACTGCAGCACCGCCCAAGTCTCGATCGAATCAAAGGTCTTCTCATAGTCCACAAACGCCAAGCAAAGTGGCCGATTATACTCTTCGGTCTTCTGTATAACCTGCCGCAGCGTATGAATGTGGTCTATGGTGCTAAAGCCTTTTCGGAAACCGGCCTGTTCAGGAGGTTGGAAGTCGCCAAACCTGCGAGCAAGACGATTCGTAATGACCCTCGAAAACAGCTTGTAGACATGGCTCAGAAGCGAGATGGGTCTGTAGTTCCTTAGTAGGGTTTTATCGCCCTTTTTGAAGAACAAAATCACCTCGCTTCTGCTCCATGTCTTCGGCATTTTGCCCTGGATGACGACAGAATTGAAGAGCTTCTGGAGGACTTTAAGTACCGGCGTGCCGCCCGCTCTCAGAAGCTCTGTTGTAATTCCGTCATCTCCCGCCGCCTTGTTGTTCTTTAGCTGTTTGAGGGCCATTCTAATCTCGTACAGGCTGACGTCCGGGATATCTTCGGTATAGTGTCGGGTAAGCTTGGCTCTAGGATCTCGAGCTCTGTTTTGGCCTGGCGTGATACTGGAATACAGCTGCCTATAGAAACTCTCAATCTCTCTCAGGATTTCAGGAGTAGATGAAATGATACTGCCGTCTTCAGTTTTCAGCCTCGTCAGTTGACTTTGCCCAATAGACAGATCTCTAGCGAACACTTTGGAGCCTTTGTTCCGCTCTATGGTCTCTTTAATACGCTCGGTATTAAATTGGCGAAGGTCGCTCGTCAGCGACTTCGAGATCTGTCTATTAAGCTGTCTATAACGTAGAGCATCCGCTGAGTCTTGCAGTCTCATTTCATGTCTCTTATCCATGAGTTCGAGTGTATGTGCGGAGAGTTTCTTCAATTTGGGACGGTGGGTTTTGAAGAATTTTGACCCTACCTTACGGACAGCATCCACCACCAGGTCGTTCAGGTCGTCCACATCTATGCTGTTATCAAGGGTCTCGAAGCGGTTCTGGAGCTCGAGCTGAAGGCGCTCGGGGTTTTGAATTTGGGTCGGCACTGGTCGGAGCGTAGATTTTATCAGTCGCGATCTTTCCAGCTTCACGTTGATATTCAATGTGCCTCTTACCACTCGGTGATCGCTCCCTGTCTTAACAGCGTTGATCACAGAGACGTCATTGAATATTTGCTTCCTCGTTGACATGATAAAATCGATCTCATTTTTGACCTTGCCGTCGGGACTTATCCAGGTCCATTTGCGAGTTACGGGCTTCCTGAAGAAGGAGTTCATCATATAGAGGTTCTCCCTCTCCATAAAGTCCGCCAGCATCTGGCCTCTGTCGTTCCGTTCCCCAAATCCAAATTGCCCCACTCTCAACTCGTCACCGCAGCGCTTCCCCAACTTTGCATTGAAGTTCCCCATCACAACCGAAGAAATCTCCGCAGAAATCTCCGCATACATAGCCTCCACTTCGTCATCGTCGTGTTTCGAGGTTGGAGCGTATACCTGGATGACCGTCAACGAATACCGTGATGATATTCTGAGTACCAAGTATGTCACTCTGCTGGAAACACTAGCGATGGATAGCACGTTGTTGACGAGGGACTTGTGGACGATAAATCCGACACCACCCACGGACAGTTGGTCGCCCTCCCGGAAGTACAGCAAGTTACCGGAGTCCAAAATTATCGTGTCCTCTCCCTCTCTTCGGACTTCAGACAACCCGATGACGTCCCAGTGTAACTTGCCGATAACTTCTCTGAAATTCTGTAATTTTCGCGTCGGTCCTCAATGTGCGCGTGTTATCCTGGCGTGTTGCCAGGTCCAGTCGTCGGTGTTGGTAGCCGCAACCTACCCGGGGATTCTTCGCACCCCCTGCCGCACCGTTACCGTAGCTAGGAATGGTTTGGCTGCCGGGGACTAGGGGCCGTTTTTTGGTGTGCAAATCCATAAAAGGGGGTTTTGCCATAATCGCCACGCTTGGCAGGCGGGTTGGCGATCGCAGTATAACCCGTACGCATTAAGAAATGCCGCTGCCCATCTCCTTAGGTCAGGTATCCCTTAGTCGGCTCTTACGACACCCACGGGATGAGAGGGGAGTAGTGCTATTCTAGGCCGGCACACACTTTGTTTACTTATCTAAATGATAATAAGGCACATTTATGTAATATTTTTTAAGTAAAGTAAATATTAATGAAATAATATGTCAGAGAACTTTGTTTTTAAGGTCAATGTTAATTTTCAATTTGGCGGAACGTTAAAGTTAGGTTAGTACGTAATTGAATAGAGACTGATTATTTTCTAAGGTTTCCCATAAAGAAACGCAAAGGGTACAGTGCCTGTACAACCTTTTTCACTAATATCTTTTCTTATTTAAATGATGATGAGAGCTGAAGTGAGAATGGCGGTAATGAACAATGAAATGATTCCTGTCCTTGAGTTTCAATAAAGTTATGGAGTTCAGTAGAACTCAGTTCAGTAGAAACCTACATGGACTTCTCTAGAGAGTGTGAAAGATACCTGCCAGTGTTTTGTTTTACTAGCTAACCCACATGAATGTTCATGAACACTTGATGATTAATAATCTACTGTTATCTGCCAAAAATTCAAATTTTAACATGAAAATTAGGCGGCGGGAATATCAATTAAATAGTTTTTATTTGAGGGGAATCGTCAATTAAAAACTCCGATTTTTTTTTTCTATTTGTATAAACAATTCACTCTAGAAGAAAATTTATAACAGTATTTATTGAAAAGCAAGTCAGTAAAAATAATACCCTATTGCTAGAATTTAAGGATTATTTTTACGAGTACCTATGGCTAGGTATTGTTAAACGTAGTTTTAAGCTCCTTTCAAAAAGTTCAAGAAATACTTGACCTAATTTATTAACGTAATAATTACCTTACGACAGGTTTAGGTTCAAAGTTGTTTTGACGAGTTTGACATGGTCTTTTATTCTCTTTTAAATGCTTAATAAGGTTTAATTAAATTATAATAAAAGCTTATAATTAAAAGTAAAAGAAACGTTTTGAATTGCTAATTAGTTATAATGCACTATTAGATCTCTCATTATCATAATCTCAGCCAAAAGGCGTCCATGACTGGACAAATGCCTCCCCTGAAATAGGGAGAAAGACACTGCTATTCGTTTTGTGGACTACAGGTGCCCCGTTATGTTTAAAGTATTTAATTTTAGCTTTAAATACTCATAGTGTTTTTTTTTTATATTTTATGTATTTTGCTGTAATATACCTACTACGTTTTCTTTTTTCATAACTTTGTTTCAACTTAAGTTTCTGTTTGCAAAATAGTACTTACATACAGTTTTATTTTACTAAAATTACTATATACCTAAAATAAGGCTCTCTCGTAAAATAAAAGCATAGTTTTCTGTGAAATTTATTTCAATCTTTAAATAATCTGTGTTTCATAAATATTTACTATGCATATATCGGTTTCCTCATTTTTTTTTATTTCTATATACCAGACACTGCAACATAAATGTCCCAAGTTTTTCATTTGAGAACGTGGACGCCACAATACCTGTAAATCATTTATTTCTAGTGAGAGTTGCTTTAGATATTAAAATTTGGCAATTAAATGCTTCAAAATCATAAAATATAATAACATTTTGCCTTAATAATAAAGCTTCAATATCATAAAATATAATAACGGTTTGTTTGCTCCAAAATGGCGGAATCCCGTATATTTCTCATCGCTTTAGACTCCAATTACCAATTATCAATGTTCCCATTTCATACTCTTTTACTTTAGACGGATAAAAAAAATACACATATAAGGAGAAAAAGTTTGTGTTGAATATTAAAAAGATTCTTGAAAGTACCTACTCATATTATTTCAAAAAATCTCTTAACACTTCATTTTAATCCTGGATTGTTTATTATTATGGTAATAGCTTTTTATTTTTCACGATATTTTGTATCAGTATAAATAAAAAATACTACAGCTAACTTTTATTACTTTATTTTAAAATCTTTAAAAAACAATATTGATAGTTACATTTTAGTAAGTAGTCACTGTGACGTATTAATAAAGTGCAAGCGACACACGCCCGTACGCACGGCCTACAGCGGCAGAGGGGCATTGCTCGCTCGACCGTCGGCCGGTGCGGACGTGCGTGTGCTGCTTGGTGAAACTACTGACTGCTTTCATTTGATGGATACCCTGACAGTAATCGAGGACACCACACGTGGCGACGAGCCTTCAAGTAAGTGGTATATAGAAAAATATGTCTCCTGAAAATCAAATTAAAGGAAGGAGATAACGAACCCATCTGCAAAAAAGGCTGTCTCATAGTATTGAGAAAAAAAAATGTAAAATAGTTCACTTGATTCTAAGAAGAGTTGAAAAATCATTGACTATAGCAATGTAAATATCAACTTGAATAACTGCAGTGTTAATTGCAATTCTAAAAAACTTGTGTAAATATTGATAACTATAAAAGAAAATATATGAATTGATCCTATTTTGCTATAAAGAAAATCTTTATAACCTTGTAATAAGCACTCGATTGAATAATGTATGTGTTGAGTTTATTATTACCTTGACGGTTATTTCTGCCATGTTAATCTAGTAATGAATGTCTTGTTCTTACTTTTAATAATTCTGGCTTGTGCTACCTACCCACACCAAACTTAATCTTACTTACGATTGAAATCGATCGAGATTTTAATTCAGTTTATAGCAACCCTGTACGGGTTAAATATTACATTGCATTACACGGGTTAAATAAAACATACTATGATACTAACAAAAAAAAAAAAATTCAATGGTTATTACTTCAAAACTTATATAAAGGTTATACAGACAAGTGGATATACTACAATACATTAATTTCAAAAAACATGTACCAAGGGGTACAATAATATATTGCCAAGGTGCAACAATAGTGCCAAGGTGCACAAAGTTGTGATTTTGCCAAAGATGCAACAATGGTAACAAGGTTCACCATGGTGTGATTTTGCCAAGGTGCAACAATGGTAACAAGGTGCACAAAGGTGTGATTTTGCCAAGGTGTAACAATGGTAACAAGGTGCACAAAGGTGTGACTTTGCCAAGGGGCATCGATTTAGAATTAAATCGTTGTAAAGACATTCAGATGTATAATAACCTACGATAACTATCTCATCTTTTATAGTGATATTAAAATACACACAAAAAGACTTATGACTGAAATAAACAAATAATATTTTCGGAATTATACGTAATATTATTTCTGAATTTGACATTCATTGGATAATAGGTTAGGTTAGTAATATTATATATGTTGAAACATTCGATTATTTCAATTAGATTAAATTAAACTCTAGAGGTTAGGCTTAAAAAAAGGTTTGTCAGTAAGGATTTGTTTACAAGGTACGATTTTATCAAATGGAACACGTCAGGTTAGTACCTGGGTGAAATCCTAGATGGCGTGACCTTAAAGAGGCGTTGCAAGTTGACAACACTAAACGTTTCTGAGATGACTTGAGAAGCACAGACTGTTAGCGTGCTATAAGTGTAGACGTTTAGTTAGCATGCAATAAGCGTGAAACGGTTAGTTTATAGTGACTTTTACTTCATAGCTTATACCGAGCGGGAACGTTACTTTTCGTTGGACCGCCACGCAGGGAGGTTGTCACGCCGTCTCGGGGATCAACACGTTTTTCATCCATTGAAATCTCGTGCATCATTTGCGATTTTAGACTGCAAGTGGTTTTAAATAATAAAGAAGTCTATCCTTCATCCATACACGTTATTATTTTAAAGATCGCTGCAACTCTTTTTGGATAATAAAGAGAATTCTGATGACCGGCGTGAGGCCTCACCGTCGTATATGTAAAAAAATATTGTATACTAGTTCAAAGTTATCGAATTACAGTCAATCTATATGATTTAATGTTATCGGCAAAGTATGTAATTTGGAAATGGTATAAAATGAATATTCGCTGGTTAATTTATTTCTGAATACACTCTTAACCGTACGGGGTAAGGGACTGGACATGCGTAAGGTGACTCCGGAAATAGATCGGAGTTATCCTATATTCTTCCTAAAAAGATATAGATCCAGTGATTATCCATATCCACCAAATATATCCGGACTAGTAGTTTAATTCTTTGAAACCATATCAAATCATACCATATATCCAAATAACGTGTTATTATATATATTTATCAATATCCGCATCTGTTTATTAAATCCGGACTAATAAGATTTCGCAAAATAAGAGCACATGAAGCGCTTCAAATTTGCTACCATTTTATAGAAACAAAACTTTATGGAGCGCTTGTTTCGCTTATAATGACGCTTGCCACCTCAGTCAGAGCGAACGCAGCATCAGCAGTATTGCGTTTTTAAGAATTTTACCGTTCATCGGAAAACACAGAAAACACAAAAAGCGTTTTCGGCGCTCTAAGTCTTTCGTTCGACGCTTTAGCTGTCGATATCTGTTATGTAGTTAGCCTGACGGTATTTGACCAAATGATTTGGAATTGATCCATGTGATTGGATTGGATATACTAGATATCCTAAGAATTTTGAACGGAATGATTAAATACATATCCGGAGTGGCATATAGTTCCAGGATATAACTGAGTTACACAAGTCTATAAGAGACAATAAATCAACAAAAATATCAATACGTTTTATTTATTAGCATCAGACATCATTATTAATAAAATAATTTCCAGTAGGAAAACACATATAAAATAAAGGCAACTTTTACTAAATATTGTTTTTAAGTGGCTCCAAAAATATGTTAATTTATTGAAAAAAATACATACAAGGTGTATTTATACACGATACAAATTTTGGAATTTATAAGAAGTAGGTACAAGAAGGAAAAAGAGTTAATGGTGTTAGATGACATTTATTATAGTAAAACAGGTCTCTTGTTGTGAAACACAAAACCAAACAATAAATAATACAATACCAGTATGCATAGAAGTCAGGTTACAAGTACAGGCTGCTGATAACACGTTAAAAGAAACTTGGGCGTGTTACCGTTAAATTTGTTATAATGCATAGGTATAAATGTGACACACCATATTCAATGGTGCCAAGGGTGCAAAATAAAGGCGTGCAGACATTGTTCTGGGTTGCCTAAAATGTTCAGCCTGCCATCGTAGAACCATTGCAATGCGATGACGATTCGATGTCACTGGGGTTACGCTGGGACAAATGGATGTCAACCCTGGGAATATATCTTTTGACAACGGGGGTAGATACAACAGCCAAGAAAAGAGCTACTCTTCTCTTTATGTCTAAATAGTAAGCAATAAGCTTGACGAGTTTCTGTTATCGAAACAAAGTAAGGCACCATACCTACCATTTTGTTAGTGAGTTACAACACCTACATCTCACTGATGATGAAGGTTAGCTTCGATGTTCAATCTCTATTCACAAGCTTACCTGTACAAGATTGCATTGATGTCACTATGGAATTAACCTTTAATTGCCGAGGTGGTGTCACCGTGACACCGCATACGTTTAAATGGGAATATTTCCACAAAAAACAGCTCTTTTTACCTGTTTCTTTCAGTAGCTGCTTGTTTTGGCTTGTTTATTTGTTAACACGTCGCGGATTAGCGACACGGTTACAGATGTGCCATTAACTGAATCTCTGGTGTCACCGTGACGTAAGGTCGGTGTTAGTGTTACTATATTGTGATTAGACATTTTTTGTTATTACTTTGAAATACGCTTATTTTGGCTTCTTTTTTAGATATCGAAACAAACTACCTTAGAAATCGAGCGTAAATAAAAAAGACAAGTGAATTTAATTGATCCCGGACGAGAAGTTAATTTAGAATGTTGGTTAGACGAAGAATTAGAAGATTTTAGTGATTGTGAAGATGAGTTCGTTGATCCTGAATATCGCCTACACAGCGATCATGATACAGAATCAGAGCAGTCTCAAAGAGCATCAAAGAGGAAGTTTTGTAGCATCTGTCCATCCAAAGTCAAAAGGAATACCCCCTTCAGTGAATTATCTGTAAAATATACTTATGTCTTCAATGTGCCCTAAAAGTCTGCCAGAAATGTGCCTTACATTATTAGATCTTGCACAATATTTTTATTTTTTTGTTAATTAGAACTTGTTTTAATTGATTTCATAAGAAAAGTCGCTTATATTTAAATATTTAAATTAGTTACATAGTTTCTGCTGATGACTGAAAAATATGTTTCTAACTACTAAGAATGTGCCATATTTGTAATTTTGCGATTTAAAATATTATATACATATTTATGCTGTTTTTATGATTTCATTCCATTGTTGTATAAGTATTTTTTTAGGTAAGGAATAATTTTAATACACTTTTGAAATTGATTCTATTAAAAACGTCACTTCAAATTGGGTGTCACCGTGACCCCACCTCGGCAATTATGTACCAAAAATTAGGGTCGGTAACTAAAGGTTAATGACAGACAATAAAATAGCCTTCCTAAATGTTCAAAGCAGCAGCAATCTAAATCAAACCCTTAGTCATACAGTTTATAGAAAGGCAACTCATACAGATAGATATTTAAATGGTGACTCTCACCACCATCCTATACAGTTGGCTACCGTAAGGAAATCTTTGTTTCAGAGAACTCGCGGCATCTGTGCCTAACAATACCTGACTGCTGAGTTTCAGCATGACAAACGAGTACTACAAGATAAAAAGTTGCGAGTACCAAAACTACGACACGGAAGCCGCACCAACCAGCCACAGTAGAACGTCAACCTGCTGTCCTTCCCTACATGAAGGGGGTCACTGACAAGATTGGGAACATTGTGAAGCGGGTTTCCATTAATACTTACTTTAAACCAGCCAGGAAGATTAACCAATTCTTACGACCGGTCAAATGCAATATCCCCTCCAGGCAGCAGGTGTCTACAAAATCGATTGTGACTGTGTTCTCCCATACTTCGGACAAACAAAGAGAAGTATAGGGACGCGCATAATAGAACACGTGGCTGACATAAAACATAGGCGCGATAATAGGTCTGCAGTGTGTGAGTGTGAGCATGCTTTTGAGGGGGCCAAACGACTATATTCGTATCGATAAACCTTAAATTCTCGCTAGAGAACAAAGACTTGTTCCTAGGACACTACGCGAGGCTTTTGAAATCAGGAAACATCCAAATTTCAATAGAGACGAAGGTTGGAGCGTTCCACCTGCTTGGGATCCAATAATTAATAAATTAATACCTACAAAAACACACATTGCAAGACCTGATGATGTAGTTAGCTCTCTTTGCAAATAATAACAGTAAGATGGAGGTCGGTCCCCCTGCCCGAGTTTCTTCCGCCAGTTCTTCTCGGAAGGGCCTCCCAATTTCCGAACTGGTAGTAGACTCAGTAGTGTACAATGTAATCGTAGTGAGAATTTAATAATTAAATAAAAATATAGAAGTGACGGTTTTGATGAACTACGCTCACATTTGATTGTGAATGTGCGGTCGAACTTACCTTCTCTTTCACTGTCAATCAATCTTTGCAAGTAGAAATTTATCCTGACTCATTAAAAAACAACAGTGATTACCATTACATGAGAATAACCAAAAGAGCGACCTAAATAATTACAGTCAGTCAACCTTATTAGCTTTTCTCAAATACATTCAAAAGATAATAAGTAATTGGACATTAAAAATATGCTATTCAAATATTGCTACATATGTATGTACAAGGCGTATGACTGTGTGCAACATAAAATATTAATAAACTGGTTGTATCCCAAATACAGCTCACAAATGGTTTATCTCTTATTTAAAAGATAGACAGCAATAAGTCCAAATCGAATATTTTAATCATATGAGTAGAAAAGTTTATAGAGTTCTATTTGATATTAAAAATTATAATGCCTTAACACCACAAGGGAGTGCCTAAGACTCTCTTGTTTTTAGTTTACATAATAGACCTGCCGAAGGTTATGAATGAACCGTGTATTTTGTTCGTTAATGACGTAACAATAGATTGAATAAAACCCTTAATTGGTTAATTGAACATAACTTAGAGAGAAACTTAAATAAAACAAAATTGTCATCTCCTGCATATGCACTGCATGAGGCTATAAATATATAATTATATATATTGATTTATTAATTTGTGACTCCCTAATTAGGAGATAGCCGAATAAAACGACATTTTATCATTCACAATCATTTATCTTAATAGGGTAGTTGGCATTCAGATACTACAATAGGGGTTCGTGGGTTCACACACTGAGTGAGCTCACTTTAGTAATACCTCCTAGACTAATTTTTCCGTGTGAATCTTTTATTAGCTTTTTAAGTTATATAGCTTGTAATTAAACAATATTGTAAGCTGATGATTCGTCGAAAACTAAATAAATTAATATAAAAAAAAACTGATACACCTAAAAAAAGGCAAAAGGAGAGTGACGTATTCAAAGGAAAATAGAGGACACGTAAGATTAGAGTATTTGGTTGCAAGTATTTAAACATAATTTCAAAAAACATACTTTATAGTCAAATAACAATTCAAGATATACTATTTAAGAATATTAATTAAATAAATGTATTTTAATTATTTTTCATTGTCTCAAATTATTCGAATCAGTTAAAAAGGAAGAGGTGTGACGTATTAATAAAGTGCAAGCGACACACGCCCGTACGCACGGCCTACAGCGGCAGAGGGGCATTGCTCGCTCGACCGTCGGCCGGTGCGGACGTGCGTGTGCTGCTTGGTGAAACTACTGACTGCTTTCATTTGATGGATACCCTGACAGTAATCGAGGACACCACAGTCACATTAACAAATAAATATGGATAAACGCAATGGTGTATTTAGAATTGCGTTATTCATAATCAGTAATTGTTAAATAACTCCAGTCACGTAACGTTGCCGTGCCTTGCCGTTTATTCACAGCGAGATATACAAAGTAAGTCAAACTCTCGGCAAATAAATTGTGTCTCTATGACATTTATTTTTAAGATACTAAAAGTCAAGCTTAATCATTATTGAAAAGATATTAAATTTCTAAATTAAGATAATGAAAACGTTTTCAAGAAAATTCAGAAAAAAGAAAACACAGAGCTGTAATAAATAAGGAAATATGATAAAGTTAATGATACGATAAAAAATTCAATCCACTTATTTTTTTTGTAATAATAGCAAATATCCAACAGTATTTTATTATTAGTAAAAATAATTAATATTAATAATATTAGTACTTACACTTCTGCGTTTTTACACATTTAAATAAAACCGAAATTTTAGCAAATTCCTCTATCTATTCCTATATATCATTTTATACGAATCCTGTTAAGACGACGAAACGTCAGGGTTGAATATAAAACAAAAAAAAACAAAATATATACATATTCAAACATACCAAGTTCTTTAACGCGCGTTCCTATAACCCTCTTGTTTTGAGGTGCAATTACAGGTTTGCAGTGTCAACCACTCCATTAGATTTGATAAACCACAAACCTTGCTAGAGAACCGAGATTTCTCTCGTAACGTAATATTTACATCAGGAAACATCCAAATTTTAATCGAGGTGAAGATTAACAACATTGTAACAACATTGTTCACGCCATGTCTTCCATATTGCTCTCGGCACTCAAAACGTTTTTTCCTCATCATCTGTTATGCAAAAGATGCCTGCCATCTCATCAAAATTTGAAGAGTTATGAGTTCTGCGAGTGAGGAGGTGAATGCCGCAGCGGTTATGGCGTTCCTCATATGAATGCGGACACTAAACAACGTTCACAAGGGCCAGTGATCGCATAGGTGACCAAAAAAATACTATCTTAAACTCCTCCGTGTTTCGGAAGGTACATCAAGGCATTAGTTTCGGCGTAGTATCTGTAGTCGTAAACACACACCAATTTTGTCCCTACGGCGTTTTCATCTATCATAGAAAGTTGGCATCAATATGTTTTTTTTAATATAATATAGGTAGTGAGGTTGAGAGATACGTAAAGGAGTTCTATACTAATACTTTATTATTATTATTTAATTAATTATTAAACAGAACAAAGAAAAACAATGGCCTGTAGGTACTAACAGTTTGACTGCAGAACAGTCTCAGTTAACATTAAATACATTGACTACTGTAAACTGAAATATGGAGCATGTAAGTTTGTCACATCAAGCTAATCCAAAAAATAATTTTTAACATTTTTTTTTAACTTGGAAATGTACCGTACCGTGGTATTCAAACTAGAAGAATATGTTAGCTGTACTAGAATAAATAAATAAAAAAGCAGGAAGAATAAAATTAAGCCTCAATTTTTGTAACTCGTCCTAAAACGCAGGCAAGACAATGTCTGTCGGATTTCTCTAGTTTTTTATAAAGTTACTTTGATAGATAAGTACGTAATGATACCACTTATATCAGAAGGTAGATTTTTTTATATAAAAATTTAAATTTAATTATATTTTATTATTAATTAAGATTATTTATAAAAAATATAATTTTTTAACAATATAAATTTTATAAATGTTATTATATAAATAAGTTTATTGATTTTAAAATTTTAATTTAAAGATTATCCCTTTTTGCTTATAATAATATTAATTAATACGAGTATATAATAACATTATTTATTGGTAGCACCAACCGCTAATATAATTTATATCCAATATATTACATTATAATTAATAAATAAATTGGTATATTGTCGTTTTGTTGAGATATATTTTTATGAATTATGATATGTAATCCAAATAGCAGTGACAATTCATATTTCACCGCGCAGTTGAATAATTTTATCTTGATGATTCATAAACTTAAAACGGCGGATAGAATATGGAGACCTTATTTGGAGTATTACTATAGCAAATGAATTACTTACTACTAAAATACTCAAAAAAGGTGACTGCAAATCTTTGATGCTGCTTATGGAAGATAAGATATCTATTGGAAAAAGAAGCTAAACACTATTAACTAAAGTACGGTCAGCAAATACATAAACTTTGAATAAATATTTAGTTATTTTTAAGCACTGTTAAGTGCTTTTTTGTAGATGTATTATAAGGCATTATCATTAGTGAATAATTATACGAATTGTGACCACTATAATTTCATATCATTCAGTAAGTAAGTAAGTAAATAAGCAGATTTGTTTCACTTTTAAAAGTAAGATTTTAATATATATAATTTTAATATTTAATAATAGAATGAAATAAATATTGAAGAAGAATGTGGAGTCAAATTAACAACTGTCTCATGCTGAATCTAGGGCTACACAAGCAGCAAGCAGTCATGATAATAGAGCAAGAGGTCGCGTCTGCCAGACCTTCGGCACTCTATAAAGGCTGAAAGTATCTTTATGTATTTCCCCAGGACAGGTAAGAATGATCCCCTACTATGAAATGTGCTTAGTGGTGGCATCTCTTATTCGTTATAGTATAAGCTTAGTTTTTATACATTTTATTGGGAATAATATAAAAAACCAAATCATTCATTGCCAGACAGTAAGGTTACAACCCCTACTTATGTTTAAATTATAAAAGCTGATTATTATATTTGTCACTTGGGTAACTATCTGAAGATGTTTCTTCAGTAGTCAGATAGTTTCAATAAGTCTTTTGTCTTGCCAGACACATAACCCACTGTATAGTGCTAGTCCGAGGGATATATAAAATATATATATAAGAAGTAATTATAAACTCATTTGCAAAAAAAACGGGCACCTAAGCAATGAACCATTTCAAATGTTAATATTGCTTTGTTTGATAATTATAGGTAGTTTTATCCTCACAATTTGGTAAATTAATAAGCAAATAATCATAAAATTATTTCTTTCATAAAAAATAAATAATAATAAAAATAAATTTTATTTCATAAAATTTTGATACAATTTATGGGAAATAATGCTAAACCTCACTAGTAGTGTATGTTCGCTAGTAGTGCATATGCTCATGAAGTAAAAATAAAAAAGTTTTTTTGTTTGTTTTTCTTTAATAAAGTAAAAGCAGATAAATGTTTAATATCGAGTGTGACCCCCTCTAGCTAAAATCACAGCTGGAATTTGTTTGGGCATGCTAGCGAGTATATCCCGGATACTTGCTTGAGGAATACGTTCCCACTCCGCAGTAATCACATTCTTCAGCTCTCTGATGATCTGCGGAGCCGGTTGTACTGATCTCACACGTCGTTTCAGAACGTCCCAGACATGCTCTATGGGATTGAGGTCGGGACTTCGAGCTGGTCAATCCAAACGACGAATGCCGACCTCTTGAACATACGTTTTAACATCGCGAAATCGGTGGGCGCGAGCATTGTCGTCCATAAAAATCGAGTCTTCACCTAGAGCGGCCAATGCGGGTTGTGCATGAGGAATTAGAATTTCCGTTATGTATCGATGCCCAGTCAGTGAGCCGTTTTCAATGAAGACTAACTCTGTACGATCCATTGAATTTATTCCTGCCCAAAACATAACAGAGCCCCCACCATAAGGTGTGATTTCTTCGAAACATGCCTCTGCAAAGCGTTCTCCTTGTCTTCTTAGCACTCGCCGACGTCGATCTTCACCGAACAGAGATATCCTGGCTTCATCAGAGAACAAAACCCTATTCCAATCTTCTTGAGTCCATGATTCACAATTTCTAGCGAACCTAAGCCTGTGAACTCGGTGCTCACGGAGTAATTTGAGGCCGCGGGCCGGGCGGTGACTGCGTATATTGGCAGCGAGAAGCCTCCTCCTGACCGTCCATAGACTAATATGCACATTTCTTACTTCTTGGAGGTTGTTCTTAAGATCCAAATACGAAAATTTGCGATTTCTCAATGCGCGACTCACAAGAAAACGATCATCCCGTGGTTGGGTACATGGTTTTCTTCCAGAACCAGGCCTTCTCTCGACGGAACCAGTCTCCTGATATCGCTGCCAGGTCCTTTAGACCGTCGAGCGACTAACATTTAGCCTCCTAGCCACGAAGCATTGGCTGCAACCCTCTTCAAGCAGCGCGATAATTTTGGTAGCTTTTACCACTTTATCTACCATTTTTGATACAGCCAAACAGCAATAAATAAAGCTTTGACAGTCAAGGATATGAAATTAATCGATGAAAATTGAATAAAAGTTATGAAAGTCGATGTTAACTTCTGGAACTACGCGCCAAAAATATAGGATAAAAAGGGGTTTTCTGTAAAAATGAGCATCAAATGAAAATTTGAATTAGGAACGTACTTTTTTAAATACCACGGCATTTTTAAAACCGGCCAGTAACGTGTACAAACGATTGAAATCTTTTTTGTATTGTATCTTTTTAAAGATGAATGAAAATCAAAACCGCCCGTTTTTTTTGCAAATGAGTGTATTATAGCCATTATGTACAAAGTAAAAAATGTAAGATATGATAAAGTATTTTTGAATTCTAAGAAATATTTCATAATTTTCCACGTCGTCTTTGATATCTTCATCACTGCTACTCCAGTCCGTGGCTGTATGCAAATCCTTCTTTAAATTAAATCTTGAAGAAGAATGAAGTCTTATAATTTAATTTAATATTTTCTATTAAAATAAGTCTTATCACTTTTATTAATCATTCTCATGAACGAAATTGCAGGTTAAAATTTTAATCTCATAATTTTCGTGTCACTTAAGGCAATGTTCTTAACTTATAATGGACTTTCTCTAACGACTATAACATATCGACTTCTACGTCAGTTTATGTAATAATTTAACCGAGTTTATACAATTCTGAACTGTCACAAATTTATGTATATAATAATTTGACATAATAATTATATACCTGATAGAGTTCTTAGAGAATCACTAAGATAATTTGGTAGCTGTAATTTTTGTTATTTTGTTGTACTAAACCACTGTACTGCACTTGTTTTCTGGTCCATATGTGGTTGGATTTTGTCGTCTGGTGAGCATTGTTACAAATAACATATGCTTATATAGTTTGCAGCAATTTTTGCTGTAATAAGTCCCTTTGACAAAGTAGTAGCGTCGAAATTCCGTTTTTTTTATCAAATGCTCTAAGTGTCTGGTACGAAAGTACTATAGAAACTGTCTAGCTACTGAGGAAACATCTTTAGATAGTTGCTCAAATGACATATATAAAAATCAGCTTTTATACTATTATGTAAGTATAATTACAATTTATCATAATTTAGGGGTGTGTGGCAGGGGGTTGAAACCGTACAGTCTGGTTATTAATGATGTGATTTCCATGAAATATATAAAAACTTAGGGTTATAGGTACTATAACGAATTTGAGATACATTTTTAAACACCAGCCAGGGATCATTCTTACCTATTTTGTGGACATACGTAGATAAACTTTTAGTCTTTATAAAATTACTAAGGTCTGTCTGTTATGACCTCTTTACTTATTGATATGAACGTGTCAGATGGGAACTGTCTGTCAAGTTGACTATGAAATAAAATATGGTAACAAACATTAGTATTTATTATTTCTAATGAGATATTAAACTGTCGAAGGCTGAAATGCAAGATAAGCTAAAAGAACAATGTTAATATAAAATTACTCGTTCCCTAAGTTATAAGGCCTTTTGAGTGGGTCTAGTGATTCTAACGCAGAAATTGAAAAACAGAATACCGCAGTCCTCGACCTCTAGACATCTCTCCCTTAAACATAGAGGAAATTCTTTATGAATTCGATCCACCGTGGAAGGGGGCGAGGATATCTAAGACTCCCATTGCCTTTTCACACAGAAAACAGGCAAACGCATACCCGAAAACAAAATGCTCTAGGATGTCCTCTCTATCCTACCGGGTCCTGCGAGGCACTCACCACATGTGCCTGCGGCTTCTCAAATGGAGGATGACCAGATACATACTGGCCATCCCCTTAGCCGTGTAAGGCCTGTGTTATGTTGTTGGTAGAATAAACCCATTCACCTACAGCTGACCTCAAACTAGACATCTAAATCGGTGGCAGTACTCCCCTTCTCTCTGAGATATACTCTGTTTCTTGTGTATTAAGTTCTGTTCGGGAACGTAGCGCCACCTAGCGTGCAGCATGGTGTACAGTCATCGATCGATATACCGAACAACCAATGAGCGACGTCCGCCAACGCGATTTTTGTAGGGCACCAATCGTGGCTGCGCCTTTGTAAAAACATTAACAATTTTATAATTTTTCTTCACTTCCTTTTTCGCGCTACCACCAGAAAGTATTAGAATACATATAGGTACATGTATTCTTAATTGAATACCTTTTAATTATATTTTATAGCAACAAGAACAGTGAAAGGCAGATATAATAAACCAAATTAATAGTGGTGGAGAAATTTTCAGGGTAAGTCAGAGCCTATGTAGCGTAGAGGTTATGGCGTCTGACCCATTTAGAATGAAAGACCTGGGTACGAAATTTACCTTAAAAGATTTTTTTATCACAATTTTAAATATTTAGTTTGTTGAATGTTAAAATATTGTTTTTATACATATTTAAAATTAAAAAAATGCTGCTATCAAAAACTTTCCTATCATAAAATGCAACACAGTATATTTTTCACTTATGATTTCATCCCCCTGTTGTAGATGTAAACTGTGAAATCTAACCAATGAACTTAATTGGCCACATAAAGGTTATTAGAGTAAAAATATATTTTTTTGCATTTAGTACTTTAAGCATCAAGGTAGTCCCTTCATAAAATCCAATAAACTGTGAAAGACATGATCACATAACGCTCCAATATAGACTAAGTGAAAAATTATTATTATGCTGCGTACCAGAAAAGAAAATTACATAACGGGAATATTAGACAAAGTCATACATTTATAATCAAAATCACAAAAACATAGTTAACATCAATTGTCTCGATATTCGTAACATTTATGTGACTTTAAGAATTACCACCACTTTAACTAAGTTTGGGAAAATTTGTGACAAAAGAGCGAGTCTCAATCCTAATTTCGGCATAATTACATAACTTCTTTATTACGGCCAGTTCATGGGTATTCATGCAACTTGCTGCCGATTGTTAACAAAACAATTACCAAAAGTGGGTAATAACAATGTAAATAATCTATGGTATTATAAAATAACCAATACTGCTTGATTTAAATAAACTTTTGAAAGTACACATATGGAATAAATAAATATTTCCTACATTTACAGTAATCAGCCTAGTCTAAAGTAAGCACTGTAGGGCTTGTGTTATGGATACTAGGGTAACGGAAAGATATACACATATGTTACATAGATATGATATATTCATAGAAATATATAAAAACACCCATGACTCAGGTATAAATGCTCGTATTCATCACACAAACATCCGGGATTCCGGATTCGAACCCAGGACCGTCGGTGCGAAAGGCAGGATCACTACCGTTGCACCAAACGATCATCATGGAATATACAAATTAAATAAATATTTTTTGGTTGTACCAAGATGTAATTTTATTTTATATCGAATTATTCTGAAGAAATAATTAGAAAATAATTCCAGAAAATAATAAGGTAATTCTTATTTGGTAAACTATCACACAGGCATATTTCAAAGATAATGGCTTATATTATTGTGGTGGGGTCTTCGGGCCAGTCTGTCAGGCACCTCGTGGTGAAAGCCACCAACGACCCCACGGGACCAACGGCAGTGCGGAGGTGCATACTTAGGTTTTTAGTGGTTAGGCCTCCAGTCCTCCATCGGGCACTAGGCCGGATGGAGGAATGGAGGAAAGTCCCACATAATTGCGCCGCTCGCCCAGCGGCGCAGTATGCTTAAGGCATTTTCGTAAGTTTAATAAAACAAAAAATCTAAAAATAACTGTGTAGCAAATATTTAATGTCTCTAGCGTGACATGATGGGAAGCATGTCTACATTTCAGCACTCAGGTTTTATGTGCTAAGATTTAAATTGTCAAAAATATCTCACTCAGATATAAAATACATGTGTAAAAAACAACTACGCCTCTGAGTCCATAGGTGGAATACGAAACCGAGGTAATATTGCATTGTAAATGCAAAAAAAAAAAACACATAGTATCTCACTCGTTTTATAAGCAATACGTACATCAAATGCACATCGGAATTCTTCTGGCTACATTAACAATATTAATAGCTTACATAATAAATCACGTCAACAACAAAATAATTAAATTTCAACCGCGTAAACTCAGTTGCCAAGCAAAATATTGGTTGGAATTATTGAACGGCCTGAAGCAATTATTTTCTTGACGACAAAAATGTCGAACAACTTGATACTGTATTCGAAGCTGGAGGCGTAGTAAATTACACCTCCTGCTGCAAAAAATAATGCTTATAAAATGAAATGTACATATTAAAGTGAAGTAGGTTATGATGGATCTACAAGAGTTAACGAGTAAAGAAACCTTTTTTCGCGAAAATAAAATTATAAAGATAAGAAAAACTTTCTCGTTTTGGAATAATGAAATTACTTTTGGCCATCTTACGAAACTTCGGAGTTTTCATTTGCATTGTTGAATGTATTAATCCTATAACTTAATAATTATTAAAGAACTTTTTTTTAATTACAAACTTCAGATTAATTACAAATGTTCATAAAAATCCAATTAGACGTTACTCCGAAATCTTAAATAATTTTGATTTTTGATAAAAATACTAAGATTGTTCCTGTAGGTGCCTTTTTTAATATTCGCACAATATTTCGCAAATGAGATTTGACAACTAATAAAGGGTATTTAAAATATTATGATAAAGAGTCACATTATTAAAATATACATACAAAACGGATTATGCATTAGTTATATATAATTTTTCTCATGATATAAACTATCAAGATTTTTTTGTAATGAAAAATGTATGTATTTATGTATATAAATATTTTTTTTCATTTATACATATATGTATAAGCAAGAAAAAACCAAAAGAAATGAAACTTGAAGTTTCATCTTTACTATTTACATCGCTTGCAACGGTTAAATATCAGTCATCTTCAGTAAAATTGGCTTACAGTAATTTACACTCTAGTAGAAAATGCCACTATTGACACTTAAGAGAAAAACTTGCGTTAGAGTTGGATCTCTGCCTATAAACGAATAAGAAATACAAAAGTTCAGAAAAAAACCCTTTGTGCCAAGATGAAAACAAAATATTTTTGATGTGATCGAAATACATGCAATAAAGTTTCTTCGAACAACTTACCCGTCTTGTGTGTTCAGCTCGCCTGACAACGTTATCACGGAGTTTGCACCTGCTACCCGAAGACAGAAAACCGTTATAAAACTACTACGATGTACCTGTTTGAATTATTCTTATTGGTTAAGGGAATTCAATTTCAGTACTTTTGTATGAAGTTCTGATAGTACTTAAAAAATAAACTGGTATTTCCTTCTTTTGGTTAATTTCTGTACTACATACGTAGAATTCAGACCCTATTACTCGTTTTCTGAGCGCTATAAGATGTCTTCCTAACAATATCATTAAACAAATATATTTTGAGTAATGAAGGTCTATATTTAAATAAGCGGGAATAGGTGAGGTGGACAGCCAACAGACCATCACCAGCAAGACAAAATATCAAATTTCTCCAATCGAATTTCAATTTAACAATACATAACCATTCCATATCAATTGACAAAATGTGCCAATTTTGTCGTTGATTGTGCTGTTTTAATTTTTATGGTAAAATATTACCTGAAGTTTTTAATCCTCTAAAGCCTATTTTTCGGCATTATCTCCATGCTTGGCAGGCGGGTTGAAGTACGCAGTAAAGATTATAAATCGGAAAAAGCTACTACTCATTTCTTGTGCTACGGGGGGTGTACGGGGATTAACTCCATTATTATCATTAGTCATCGTTTACTCTTCCCGACACCACGTGGCACAATTATTAATAATGAATTTGAATTTTTATTAATAAATTTAATTCTTAACTCAATGACGATTTATTGAATTTCGTTTGTGTTTATGGGCTAAATTACATAAGCGTTTTTTTTAACTAGTGACAAGCTCATTCATTCGTATTTTCCATTTTGATACCATACCATATCTTTATGAAAGAAGGACTTTGTTAATTGATTGACTAACACAATCAATCGCCGTCGAATTTGTAATTTTTATTTGCATATTGCATGGAAATTAAAGTTAAATTATATTATTCAATAGTATTCTGGCAAGTAGGAAATCCAAGGTATGGTCCCTCTATATTAAAGGTCGCCTTCGGGCATGGGGGTACACATAGAATGCGGAACCATTAATATATTGTCGTATTTACAAAGAGCCGCTTGTTTTCTCCGAGCCATGTTATGACAATGTCGCTTATAATAGCTATTTCATTATCTTTTCCGGCGGTTGTAACGGATAACTGTAATTATTAGATCCTTACATATGAAATTGGCGTTTTGTCGTACTGGGAACTTTGATCTGCAATATCCATTTTGGTTAAGAATTCTATATTCGAATTTATAAATCCATTTAGCTGGTACATTTGAGTTTCGAAAACGTTCATTTGTTTTTCTTGATTAGTTTTTTCTTTGGAGTCGCTCATATCGCATAATGGAAAATATGAAATATCGCTATATTTACGAGTACGAGTATTACCGTGGCACCAGTGCTGCAGAAACAGCTCGAAGGATTGACGATGTCTATGTCAGTGGTATCGCAAAAGAAAACACGGTACTTTTTTGTTTCAACGTTATCGTTCTGGAAATTTCGACCTTTAGAACCCCGTGGACTGCTGGAGACCAAAGTGGATAATGAAGATTGAAGGCAATTGGAGACTTGAGAGTTAGCTGCGGGCTTCGGTGTGAGTGATAAAACTTTTTAAATCCAATTGTAGGAAATAGGGAAAGTAAAAAAACTAGAAAAGGTCGATGCGTGTTTGCTTGTTTGATTCACTCAAACCTTATGATTTGACTGAATCAAACAAACAAACACGCATCGACTTCAATATAACATTGCTGAACCGACACAATAACGAAGGGATTTCAAAACGGGTCATTACTGTGTTGGCAATTGGATCCTGTACGATAATCGGACAGTTATTAAATCTACGGAACAGATGATCGTTAATTACATACTCTACAATTTTTTAATACCTAAAAGTTTTTTTTTCGCTGATTCAAAAGAGTATTAAAAAGAGTATGTCGTTGGACATACGTACACTGACATTGAAAACAAAAACAATGACTCAATATATCAACCAACTATATTTAGTGTTTTTGAACATAACCATTTGACAGACTTTTTCGCCGCCATTGAACACCGATTTAAACGCACTCGTGCACTTCTGTCGATAAATTACCAATAATATCCATCGCGTACGTTGCGTCAGTACCAAAATCGACAACGAAAATCGGTTAAAATCAGTATAAGTATTATAACGCACGTAGCAACTCACTGTATGTATGATATGGAGTAATCAATCTCTCTCTGGAGTCAGTCCCTCATGTCTGAGGATCGTGGTCAGCTTTAGGGTTGCATCTGGAGTGGATGATCTTCCTCCACCGGTTTCTGTCCAGCGCGTCTCTTACAACAGAGTAGAATTTAGAGGTCGACGAGTCTTTTACTTGATCGGTCCATCTAGTTGGTGAACGACCGCGCGATCTTTTGCCTTCGGTGTTCCCAACCACGATCAGTTTTTCTAGGTTTTCGTCGCCTCTGCGCATTGTGTGGGCGAAATACGAAAGAATGCGTTGTTGGCACGTGGTGGACAAGCGAGTTTTTATTTGGAGCTGGTTCAGGATCGATGCATTGGTGCGTTTCGCAGTCCATGGTATTCTCAGCATACGTCTCCAGCACCACATTTCGAATGCATCAATCCTTTGCCTTTCTCGGGCCAGTATTGTCCACGTTTCCACTCCATACAGGAAGATAGGGAATACTAGAGCTCGTATCAATCGGATCTTGGTTTTGATACCAATTTCTCTTTTCTTCCAGATGTTATTTAAACGGGTCATAGCATCCTTTGCCATCCCGATTCGCCTTTTTATCTCGGTGACACAGCTGCCGTCGTTGCAGATTTGGGAGCCCAGGTAGATATAGTGGTCGACGATGCTAATGCCAGGAATGTTGCAAGTGGCATTAGTTAGCTTTCCAGCTCAATCCACTATCATAACTTTGGTTTTAGCTCTGTTCACCGCGAGACCAATGTTGCCACTTTCTACCTCGAGTCTCCGGAACAGCTCGTTCATGTCTTCCATGGATGTTGCCAGAAGAATGGTGTCGTCGGCATATCGGAGATTTGATAGTCTTTTTCCACCTATTGGGAAGCCTTTCTCCCAATTTTCAATGGTCTTCCGAATAATGTACTCTCCATATCGACGTAAGAAAACGTATTTGCTGTAAGTAGCAAGAATGGCGTAAGTAGACTGAATACACAGCCAGATTCAGTAAATTTTTCTGCGTCGAACGGTCTGGGTCTCATATCGCTACGACGACAAAAAATTTAAAAATAGGGTATAATTTTGAAAAGTTTACGTGCTAAATTTGCTGTAAGTCACTAAAAAAACGGTGTTTTAACACTTTTTTACTTACAGCAAAAATGTAGTTTAATAATAAACATCTGATATAACTTACAGCATTTTTATGAAATGATAGTAACGTGTAAAAAGATTACTTACAACATTCTTTTGGGGGGCAAATTGAGCACAAGATTACTTACAGCATTCTTTCACTCTGCATTTTAAGTTTGCCATAAGGTTACAGCACTTTTCTGTTCTTGCTTTTAAATATATTTTCCTTGTTACTACATTTTAGCGAGTTATAAATACGTAGAAAATAAGAAAAAACACATTTTTCAAGGTAGGGATGATATAATAAATGAACATTTACGGTATTATTTTGTGACACTTTACTTACAACGAAATTGGTTACGCTATCGAATTTTAGCCCGCGTTTAATTTTACCATTATTTACGGTAGTAATATGGCGCGGCGATAGCACAAAGCGGCGCTGGCGCGCAGTTAGACCGCGATGGTGGAATGTTGTCTGTGTAGTGTAAAAAGAATTAAGTACCCAGTTTTGTCGAAAGTCTGCTTACGGTGTATTATATTAAATGAAACTTAATCAAGGCAAGTATTATTAGTGTGTTACTCGGTTTTGAAGGGTCTGTTTTTATTTATAACTTCGTCGTGCCGTGACTGCCATGTAAACCTTCTTTCTGTGAGCAGATGTCTACTCAGAATAACGCTTATAAGAACTACTTCAAAGAGGACTTATATTCCCATTATGACGACTTTAATCTTGATCAGTGGCAAGTATTATCGAACGATTCTTCAATCCGTGTCACTGTGTCCATTAATCTTGTATCGGACTTGGAAAAAAACTACTAAGAAACAGAACCACCAACTAAAGTTCAAGTTACGAGCGTATCATCTCTTGTTCCTGAAACAAACAGAGTCTGCTATGATCCCGCTGCAGGCGTTCCACGAAGTACGTCACCTGCTCCTGGAACAACCACCTGTTTCCGCAAGAATCGCACTGCAAGCGAACCACGAAGCGTTTTACCTACTCCTGGAACAAACATCTGTTTCTTCGAAGATCCTGCTGCAGGTATCCCACGAAGAACATCACCTGCTCCTGGAACAAACACCGGTTTTCGCGCTGCAAGCAACCCAGGAAGTACGTCAATTGCTCCTGAAACAAAACCCGTTTCCGCAAGGTTCGCTCTGCAAGCGTCCCACGAAGTACCTCACTTGCTTCTGGAATAAACACCGGTTTCCACATAGATTCTGCTGTAGGCATCCCACGAAGTACGTCACCTGCTCCTGGAACAAGCACCGGTTTCCACGAAGATCCTGATGCAAGACCCCCACGAAGCACATCACCTGCTCCTGGAATAAGCACCCCGTTTCCGCAAGTTTTGCACTGCAAGTGTCCCACAAAGTACGCCACTTGATCCTGGAATAAACACCAGTTTCCACATAGATCTTGCTTCAGGCATCCCACGAAGAACGTCACCTGCTCCTGGAACAAGTACCGGTTTCCACGAATATCCTCCTGCAGGCGACTCACGTTCCTCGCAAAGTCTCACTCAAAGTAAAATTACTAAAAACAAAAAAGAAATAGTTTTCCAAGACAATGTAAAAATAAATTGAATTAATTAAAGTTTATTTAGATTTTCTTGATGGCGATTCTGATGATAATCTACTAAATGAAGTTTTTCAATCAGAAGATTCGGGAAGTTAGAGTGAACAGGAAACATCAAGTGAATCAGATAAAAATGATAGCCAGCCAAACGACGAGAAGGCTAAGAAAGGAAAGAAGAAGACAAAAAGGGGAAAGAAGACGTAAAAAATTACTTAAAAGGCGGAAATGAACGGAATAAATATCGAAAAAAGCAAACCTAAACGAAAATAATATTAGAAGACAAAATAGAAAGCTATTTTAAAGGAAAAAGAAATCTTACTGAAGCAAAAGAGATAAAACTTAACCCCAGTATTGGAAAAAAATGTAGGAATGGTGGTGGTGAAATTCCAGAAGAACGTTGTCAGGCTTTATTCCAATTTTATTGGAATCTTCTAAGCCAGCAAAGGCGTAAGGACTGGATTGCAAAGATAACTGTTAAAAAACCTGTTAAAAATACTTTAGATAACGCAAACACATCTAGGCGTGGTGTTATATACGAATACTAAATTAATGATGGGAAAGAAAGGCGGCAGAATTTCCAACAATTCTGATTACGACATTGGATATCTCCCAAATATTTATTTTATATGCAGCAAAAACGACTACAAATGGCTTCTTAAAATAAACATGGTTCGCATAGTAAAACTCCGGATGAAGTAATTCATCATGCTAAACTGTTTATATCGTCGTTCCCACTACTTCCTTTACACTATTGCAGAAAAGAATCTGTATTTGTCAGAGGATGTTAAGAATTTAACCAATTTATATGATATTTATGTTACGCGCTGCAATGAAGATAAAACAAAGCCGATATCACACAAAGTGTTTTCAGAATTGTTCAAAAAAAAATATAATATTGGATTTCATATCCCCAAAATGGACTAATGTAACCAGTGTACGTCCTCCAAAACATACGACGTGCAAACAAAAGAAGATATAGAAAAAAATAATATTCGTTTAAAAGAAAAAGATGAGTCTCAAAATAGATTCCTTTTTCATCAAACAGTTTTTGAAAAAGATAAGTGTGTAATTTTGTGCAAGCTTCGACTTACAGAAAGTCTTAAATACTCCGCACGGTAGTAACATGTCCTTGTACTACAGCCGCAAAATAGTTGCTTTCAATTTTACGGTTTATGAAAGTGGTACCCGATTTGGTTTTTGCAACATTTGGTCTGAAACTGGTGCTCCTCGAGGAGCAAACGAAATATCTACTTGTCTTCTTAATTATATAAAGAATGTTGATAGCAGAAAAGTAAAGACTTTGCATCTCTACGCAGGTTCGTGCTTTGGCCAAAATAAAAATAAAACAGCATGCTGCGATACGCATTAAAACGTTGCATAAATTTAGAAGTCATTTAAATTAATTTTCTTCTTCCAGGGCATACATACATGCCAGCCGATAGTATGCATGCAACTATAGAATCCCACTGGGCACTGGTAATAGAAATAGAAATCCATTTCCCTACGAAGTTACCGTGCTTAAAGGAAAAAATTACATGGGGATTGAAGATGTTGTTAATAAAACATTAAAAAAACCCCAGAAAATCAGACCAGATTTAATGCACGTAAAACACTCCATGGCATTATATTGAAATTAAATTTGGCGACATTGGGAACCAAAACTTAATTTTTACCCAGCTAAATTGCCGATTTCTGCCCAGAAGTACAATGATTTAAAAAAAATTGATTATTAATAAAGTAATACACAGCCTTTGTGCTAAAGAATATTTAGATTTGAAGTTTAATAAAAAGACAGTGGATTGTTTAGCAAACACTGATTAAGAAGACTAAATTTAGGACGCTTTTATAAAAGAAGATGACAAGAAAATTGTTTAATTTGATCTCTTTGTTATTATTAAGGGGGAAATTTATTCAGTGACTGGTCCATTAGAATTGAAATTTAATAACATTTCACTGATGTCTAATGCAGAAAGTATTTATTCGTATTTGCACACTTTAAAGAATTGGTTACTAGTAAGATTTCATCCTTTATTTATTGATTATGTTTTGATTTTTATGACGGCACTTAATAGGTGTAGAGAAAAAAAACACAAACCTTTATAGATAATATAACGCTTTACGTTTAAATCAAAGGTTTAATTGACAAAGTACAAAAAGGTAGTTTTGCCTCAAGGGCTTTGCCTATTTTTTCTTGTGAACTATTTAATTTTGTTTTTTTGGTTACACCCTTTAATACTTACCTTTGTTAAATTTGTGTTATGATGTTCAATGTTCCTACTTAGAATAATAATTGAAATGTTATTATGAATGTTCCTTGAGAGAAAGTTACATTTTTACGTTATAATAATAAAGAAAATAATAAACTTACAGCTTTTTAATTGCACCTCCCATGCAAACCATTTTTTATTTATACCAATTTTGTGATATCAGTAATTTTTAGAGTTAGTTTTACATCTCTTTAATAGTACGTATTTTTTTAAATATTTCAAGTACAGCATTCTAAATGTCTGGAAATATACGGAACTTAGCTATCTCCATAGAAGTCACTTAACTACATACGACGTTCTTAAGGTCTTTAAATGAGAAGTCAATTGCTGTAAGTAGTGAAAAGCCTACTGCTAATAACTTTAACAAAAATATTTTCATTGCTGTTTATGAGTATTATTTTAACATAATTGTGTTCCGAAAACCATCTTTCTGTCACTCATAATTAAAAAGATATGAATTTTTTTCGAACTTTTCAACAGTTTTTTGGCTCTGGTGAAAAGTTGGGTTTTAGCTACTTACAGCAAATACGTTTTCTTGCATCGATATATGTTAAACAGTGCAGGGGACAAAATGCAACCTTGTCTCACTCCTTTCTTAGTTTGAAACATATTGGAGTATTCAGTGCCTATTTTGATGAAAGAACGGTTCCCAATGTAGAGATTCTCGATTAAAGCAATGAGGTGATCAGGAACTCCCATTTCGAGTAGCACGTTCCACAGTTTGTCCCATTGCACGCAGTCAAAGGCTTTAGTGTAGTCTATGAAGCATAAGACCACGGGGCTATTAAATTCTCTGCTCTTTTCGATGATTTGGCGAACGTTAAGTATTTGCTCCCGCGTTCCTTTGCTCTTAACGAAGCCTGCCTGCTCTTCGGGTATCTGTCGGCTTAGGAAGTAGTTAAGACGTCTATTAATTACATGGAGGAGGATCTTACTCGCATGAGATATTAATGATATAGTCCTGTAGTTGCCACAGTCTTTTGAAGAGCCTTTTTTATGTAGAGGTATAAACACCGATTCTGTCCAGTCTTTTGGCCATCTTCCAGTTCTCCAGATGGTATTACAAATATCAGTCATAGCCTTTGTCCCTCTCTGACCTAAGTTTTTTAAGATTTCGGCTGTAATACCATCCTTACCCGGTGATTTCTTGCATTTAAGACTTTTGATGGCATTCTCAATTTCTGCTGGGAGGATATTAGGTTCTTCTGTCGCCCATGTAACATTAGTGTTAGTAGACTCACTAGTATTGTATAACTCCGTGCAATAGTTTTTCCAGCGCTCCAACACTTGAGCCACATCTGTGAGTAGACGCCCGTCTTTATCTTCAATGGCACAGGTTCTTGGCTAACACATTCCAGTCAGTTCTCTTACTTTTTGAAAAAGATATCTGGATTCATTTTTCAGTGAGTGCTGTTCAATTTCGAAACAGATGTTGTTTATATGGTTATCGTAATCTTTCCGACAGCGTAGTTGAACTTGGCGGCTCAGTTCTGCATACCGCTGTTGATCTTCAGTTGAACATATACCGTTCTCTTTTAGTTCACGTCTTTCAAGGATGATTTGGGCCATTTCAGGTGTGATGAAGTCTTTCATAACTGGTTTCGCCAGTTTATGATCCCTTGCTGTTCTCTCTATCATCTTCTTGAGATGTTCCCATTTACTATCGCTCTCTGTAATATCATTTGGAAAGTCTGTCATTCTCTGCTCAAAATCGTATCTGAAGCCGTCGATGTTCAATTTTTGCATCTTCGGAACTACTTCAGGTTTTTGTATTCTCTTTAGCCGCAATTGAACTGTTGCTACAAGAAGTTGGTGATCGGAGCCGCAATCAGCACCGGGGAAAGTTGTGGCGTTCGTTACTGAGCTTCTCCATCGCGTTCCTATTAGTATGTAGTCGATTTGATTCCTACATCTGTCACCAGGAGTAATCAATATCCAAGTGTAAAAAAAAAAAAAACAATAGTGATCTTTAAACGTGATTTAATAGAAAATTCCAGAATGATCATTAACTCTGGTACATGTTAATTGATCGTCCAAAATTAGCACAGAGGTATTGCTTTGATCTATTGCACTACAGTAACGGGCAGATTTAATTAAATGTATTAAATCAACAGCTGCTAGTCGCTCACCCGATGTCAAACTAAACCGCAACACAATCTTATTATCTAGACGTCATTTGGCAATTAATAGTTCAAAAAATTTGTAATGCTAGTTATTAATCGCATCGGTATAATTGATACATTAGATTCATAATATATAGTTAGCTTATAAACGTAAATTATTATTACAAATTATTCCATCTATTGCGAACCACATTCAAAACAAAATATTGCGTAACACTTTTGAATTTCCACTTCACTCTCTCTTTCCATTCTATTAATTTATTTTGGACCGTATTATTTATTTTGACATAGTTTTTTCCGGCGTGTTTAATAACGCTCTTTTTGTTGACCATAAATAAACTTATTCAATCATACGAAATTCTAACCGTTGTAATATAAAAATGTATGTTTTAAAAAGAAAAGTCGTCTTTTAAAAAGGGGTAGGACTAGAGCAAATAAGGAAGTAGTCAGATCGACAACATATTGCTTACATACGACAAGGGTACGAATAATTGCTTGTCAGAACGTTTCCCTACTTTTTACATGCCTCTTCATGTTTTAGTCTTAAAGACGTGAAGGTTTAGTCATCACATCCAAATATTTAAAAGGCTTCAACTAATTAAAAAGCCCTCATAACTTTAAAGCAATCAAGAAAATAGTCTTTTAAAAAGAGGCTAGCCTTAAGAAGGTCTACAAGCACAGTCTTCTGCATCATTAGTTGTAGTAGTTTAGCCTTCCTAGATACGGCCATTTTTTAGATCTAGGAAACCTACTATTGCCACCAGTAGACGAATGCATAAAGATGACATAATACAATAAGTTAATTAACAAACAATTTATGAGGTAATCATTTCCTTTTAAAAATATAAAACTCAGCGCTGTTGGAATACGTTGGTATATTGAAAAAGAAAACTACTATAAACTTTATTCAAATGCATTTAAAATAAGTGCTTTTGAATCACCTAACATTTTTAACCTTCTACCCACCTATTCAGGACGTCTTATTACTGACTAGAAGGAAGACTAAAAGAAACTCTTAATGTATTCGGTATTCCGTTTAAAACCTTGGGGATTTGATTTGTATAAAAAATTTAACAGTTGGGAAGGTGCCCGATTAATATATTGTGAAAGTAGTAGAAAACATATGACGATCATTGCCTTAGTCACCCTGTGATCACGGCTCCTGTAAAGGAGTCGAAACATCGGGACAATATAAAATAAATTATGCGCAAAATCCGTAGAAAAAGTTGTTTTATTTCAATGTGTGATTTGCGCGAATCTGTTAGAACTTGATATGTTATTTTTAGGCAAACATTGTCGTTGTACATTTCAATCGTATAGGGAAAAAAATGTTTCTTTAACAGAAGTGGCAGAAGCTAAAAGCTTTCTACATATTGCCTACAAAATCAAAACTGAAGAGAAAACATTTACAAATTACATCCACTTAACTGTAACGAGCCGAAATAAGTCCGAAGAGCCAGTTTTCCCAACAGCGGGATACAAAATAAATCGCAGATACATCAATGTTATTCGAGCACAATTCACTGAAACATTTTCATCAAAAATACATTACTGCGAGAGGGTTACATTTTTCTAACCCTGGAAATATGATATGCATTATTTATGAAAACAAAAGATTTAGGAGTCACACGACGAAAACGTGCTGTGATGCAAGTAATGTGTACATTAAAATCTTCCGGTTTATTTGGTAAATAAGTTTTATTTTGGTTTCTTATTATTTTTTATCCACTTTTAGAAATTAACAATCAACAAACAAAGAAGTAAATTAAGCTATTTAACACAGATTTGGTTCCTGTCGTTGTTTCTTTTTATAACATTCCTGAAAATGTTTATTTTAATATTTTATTCTTATAATAGATTAGAATTATTTATCTGCAATAAATAAATAAAGTAGCTCTATAGTATTTTATATTATAACGTATGAAATATTGAAAAAAAATGGCAAACTGAACTCAGCAAAAGATAAATAAGTATGGTAGGCACAAACACGTTCATAATGTTAAAATGAGTTCGTGTCATAAGCATAAGCCACTTTAAACGTACTCGTACATACTCGTATAAGTCATATGCGTTTCGACTCCTATACAGGAACCGTGTTCACGATACAGGATTAAAAATAGAAAAAGCAATAATAAGCGCCTAATATTATCTGTAAAAGATACTTTTACTTTGTGTGTGGGCGTTGCGACAGAAACTCATTTTAGGATACCAATAAAAATTATTTGAAATTTCATTACATACTTGACTTAACGGAGCAATATTATGATTAAAATTTTAATCATAATAAAATACAAAAAATATTGATATAAAAAACCTGAAAGAGGACGTGACGTTGAATACCATTTGCGAAGATTTTTTTCCACAATTTTTTTTTCTTTATCTTTTATTTTTATTCAATTATTGAAAATTTTTGACCCTACTTGCAAAGCCAAATGATTGTCTCTAATTATCATATACTGAGGCATGTCTGTCCGTTACCCTAGTATCCTTAACACAAGCCTTGCAGTGCTTACTTTGGACTAGGCTATTGGTGTAAGAAACTGCCGTAGTGCACTGGTTAATATGTCAGCTTCAACCAAACGGATCGAGTTTACACCTCGCCGACATACTACGAACGTAGTGACACAAACATTTATCAAACTTACCATGAGGAAGTGACGGAAATAGTAATAATGTATGTCACAATCTTGGTAAGTGAAAATTTGTGATGTCTTTCTACCCCTGCGGAAAAAAAGGTGTTATTGTGTGTATCTCCAACAAAAAGAAGCAATGCGTCAAGCATTTAATTTTTTAATTAAACTTATTTTTTTATGTTATTCAAATAAATACAAAAGGCATTTTACAAAAGACACGTTCCTCACAACACTTGTTATTGTAGTTTCATTTTCAATACTTTTAGAAGAATAGGATAAGTATAACATTAGCTATACAAAGGATTATGAAACAAATAAAACCAATGACTGTTATTGGAATCTACAACGTCGAAAACATTATGTCAATCTAGTGCTTTTGTTCTGTCTCAAACAATAACTTCTATGTATTACTGAAAGTCTTCAGACTCAATGGAAAAACACCGGACAATAATAAGGTCTGATTCGCGCAACAAAGGTCCCATACTTGTAAGTGGATCTTCTATTACGTAAAACGAGCTCTTAATATGTATGCCCGTTTTCTCAGTAGGTATGTTTTAGGGTTTCCTTTATTTTTGTCTACATTTGATGGTATAACTTAAGAATCGTTGCGATTGTTAAAAATGGACTGCCTTGCCATAAGTGTTATAATAACTATTTTAAGAATAAACAATATATTATTTTTTTTAATATTAAAAGTTCCAATGTGCTACTAACCCTTCCGCAGTCGTACACACTCAGTGACAAAGTTGTGATTTCATGATGACATCTGCTTTGGATTTTGAGCCTTCTGAATTCTCCTCCACTTGTTGCGGTCTTTAGCGTCACTAAAATTTAGGACTGTGGAAGCTTGCGAAGCAGTTTTAATCGACTCTATCCAACGAGACACACGACAGTAATCTCTCCTTAATTTTAAGTTTTTCAGCAGTTAACGCAAGTACGGCACGGTTCAGCAGTTCGCGTCAATTGTTCAAGCGAACCGTCCGCATTTCGCTGTCATGATAAAATATTAGGAAGACTATGATTATCTCATGCTTGTAGTTGTTTGACCCCCCACTGAAGCTCCTTGGTCCCATTTCTCTTAAACAGTTATTTATTTATACTTTATTGCACACAAAAACAGTTCAAATGGCGGACCTAATGCCATTAGGTATTCTTTACAGGAGAGCTGAGTACAGACACAATAAAAGGCGGACACAGAAAACTACGAATAAATGTTGAATAGGAGCGGAGAGTTTAAATCCTTGCCGAACACCAGCCTTTGTCCTAAAAATTTACATGATGATTTGCCAAACAAATTGGTTAGGTAAAGTCACCAATAAGATGTATACCTGTTATTTAACGAAAAACTCCTACATAACAAAATTAACTCCCTTGTTCCCCGACGATTGACAAATTCTGCTCGTTTCAGAGTTATTTCAGGACTCAAAAAATCTATAATCTGGTATTTATGGAATGAAGACGGCCATGAGTCTATTTTTGATACATTTATTTGTTGATCTCTCCTAGAAAAGTGATGTGGATCCGGGGTGTACCCAGTCCTGACGCCATTTTTCTGTTCCTCAAATGACAATGCACGTGATATGCATCATTTCAGCTCCGTATTCGCTTAATGCTTTGAAGATCTTTATTGGGATATCGTCAGCCTTGTGGTCCGTTCGATGCTTATCCATATAATAATTCAGCATGGTGTTATAATCCCGCCAGCTGTGCCAAGCTGAAATTGAAATTCTTCAAATTTAATAAACGTGGTCGGGTAACTATTGTTTTGAAACTAGTTTGATACATCTGTCTCGTTGATTTGAAAAGTTTTCGAAATAAAAATTAATTGATTTCGATTATAGTTTTTATTTGAAAAGGTTAATTAAACTACACTAATCTATACAAACATTATAAAGGGTTAAAGTTTGTAAGTTTGTTTTAAGGAAGAAATCTTTGAAACTACTGAACCAATTTGAAAGTGTTTTCACCTGTAGAAAACTATGTTATTTCTGAGTGGTAATATTACCACTATATAGGTTACCTATATAGGTTACATTGGATTTTGAAAATGTTTGAAGTCTATTGAAGTGGGTACAGCTCAACTGGTAATAAATAAATTGGTTAAAATTTTCAATTTGGCATGTAAGCTTATTAGTTACTATTAGCTTCGTGAATTATAGACACAGATTTGGGGTATCAATGATAACTGACATTGTACAGTTTTTTCCTGAAATAACAGTCGTATGAAAGTTTTGCTTCTAAGCTTATTAAGTTTCGAAAGCTTGTTACCTGTTACCTTATTCAAGGAAACCTGTTAACCTTTTGCACTTATCTTATATGACTTTGTATTAAAACGCTTTGCTTTGAAGTAAACAAGCCAAGACAAGGGACAAAGTTTATTCGATTTATCCGACAAAAAAGAAACTCACGAGATTCCCTGCTGAATCAGCATGTTTTTGTGTCTATACCCTTTCCATGTTCAACATTTTTTATAGGAGTTTCAGGAAAGATTACTGAATAAATCAAACGAATTAGTCATTTTATATGACAGAAACTATATCTCTGTTCATCATCATCTTATCAGTCTTAAAACGCCCATCGCTGGACATAAACCTCCTTTAAAAGAGATCTTTACAACGGTCGTTCCTGCGTTGCCTACATCCAACAATAAATTGTATACAATATGGCATTAAATCGATTTTTCTATTACATGTTAAGTGCATATATCTTTTTTAAACTTACATGTTCATCTTCCAAACAATATTTCTTTAAATTAACCCATATGGTTCTTAATTTAAAATGACGGTATTTACTCAGTATTGCCTATTTGCGTCTATTTAAGATGCCCATATGCCATAATTCCTAGTTAAAAATTAACGTGAAGTTGCATTTTCCGCTTTGTCTATCACGCAGTAACAAAACAACAACAATCCATTTCATTATTTTGCATTTTCTTTGCTTAATAACTATTACTTTATTTTTAGTTTAACTAACAACGTACCCTGACCACAAGTGATATCGGCTAGGTTTTGCGTATTATTTGCTTTGCAAAAAATTAATGTGTACACAGAATCGTAGGCAGAAAGAATCCTGAACATTCAACATGAATAGTGTTGCTTGAAGCTCTGCCAATTTTTGAGTAGTTTTAAAGGTTTTTCTTTGATTTTTTTATATATTCATGGAGATGATAGTTGTCCTTTTGCTTCAGTTGAAAGTCTAATAGTGTTGGGTTTTTTTTAAGTTTATCTAGTTCATTAACTGAACTGTGATTAGAGGGAAACAAATACATTTACATTTCAATATTTCTAAAATTCCATCTAACGTTCACCTATACGTTTCATCATGATATAAATCATAAAACCTAACTCCACAATACTGTCACATAATATACTAATTGGTTGAAGAGAAGTATCCAATTACCCAAAATGTAAAATCGGCGTGACGTGTACAAAGGATTTTTATTTGAATTGTTGCGTAATGGTATAACGACAGCAACGTTGTGGAACCACGACGCCCCTTTTTGATCGACTACAATACTGTATGTATGTTATTTCTTTTATTAGTAGGAATATACTTCCGATGGTCCCGTAAAAGTTTCATGAATACTTTTTTAAGAATTTTAATAAAATGATTAGTAAAAAGAAACTTATATAACACATAAAAAATACAAACAAGTTACCAACAAATCAAATCTTTTTAAATTTGTACTAGCATGAATTCAAATTGCCTCTTACGCTAGTGAGATTAGTACCCACACTCTCTCGATTTCAGGGTGAGAGCTATTCTAAATTTCAAAAGATATAAAAACCATTAAAAAAAAGTGAGTTTAGATCCTTTTTATTCCCATAAACATACATATCCTTGTAATAATATACTGGTTTGCTTTAGTGAGAATACAAGCGTAAGTTATTTAGAGCTTGGTATACGCTAATAAAATATATACTTGCAATCCGCCCCGGCTTCGCACGGGCAATAGCACCGCAGAGCATAATTATGCCTACACGTTTTGTCTTATGTAGGATCGCGTTCGCGTAGCTTGATACGACGAATATGTGGATTAGATTTAAATCTAATGTAATGTCTATACTACTTGAAGTATTTAATTGTATTTTATTATGTTGGTATTTTAAACATGAAAAGAAATTAAATATTTCTTTAAATACAACGTTGGTAACCTTTCCGTAGTCATTAGGTGTTAAAAACGAACATATTTTATTAGCAGTTACATGTTAAACTAAAAAAAGACAACGCTAAGGATATATGAATTCTTAGTAAAACACAGTTTCACTTTACCAGTTGCTTGCCAGTTTCTTTTTTACATTCAATTAAAAAAAATACGGGCGCGTGTACTTATGTACGCGCGTGAGAAGTTATACTTCTTTGGTATCATCTAAATAAATAATAATTAATATAATAATCAAATAAAAAGAATACATACGGCCAGTTAACCTTAAATCAATAATCGCACTTAAAAAAAATAATATAAAAAAAACACTTTTAATTAAAATTGTTATAATGTTCTTATATAAACTATTGTTAACCACCATATATAACAGACACACACACACACACACACACGCGCGGAGAAGTAAAAAGTATAACTTCAAAGATGTTTTAAATTGATTACTTTAAATGTTGTACCGTTGCATTGCACAGTTTTATATGTGGCCAAAATACGCTCATTTGAGCGATGCATTGACTTCATCTGCTCTCGTTCCATAGTGAAAACAAACAAAATTTGACGGGGACCTCCAAAGAACAAAACAGTTACTCTTGCGTTAATCTCGCATAGTCCTGTCTAATCCCTCGACTGAATTGGGATTTTGACTTTTGATCACGCATGCGTTTTATACCTAATAGCTTTCTAATTACCGCATTGTATCACGTGACATGCGCAGTAGCAAGTTTAGGTACATTATTCACTACTGCGCATGTCACGTGATTTCAAAATCATGTTCAACTTATTTGCCGGGGACAATACAGATATAGATTCGCCACAAGTCGAACGCTTAGGCTGATCGTGCCTCTCTATCGCTTGTTCAGCGCTCTCGCATGCACGCTCGGCTCAGGCGGAAGGTTACACTTTTTCGTGCATGCAGCTGGTGTTCATATATTTATAAGACGTTATCACTTCAACATTACATAAGTTTCTCTGAGGTTCGGCAACTTAATTAAAAAAGTTGTCATCCAAATACTGTAAGTTTGCAAGTTTGAGTGCCGCCTTACAAATATCATTTATATGTTATAAATTAGAAAATTGATGTTTAATAATAATTTGTTATCTTTTGTGAAATAAAAATGTTAGATAGCGATAAATTGATTTCATGCACGGACATCACTTAATCTTGTCTTAGCGGTTAACACGTTTGCCCTACGATTGGGCAAATATTTGTAAGAGTCTGTTAGCGGGTGGGTATCCAAAAAAGTATGTAAAACTTTTTCTTGCTTTGGAAGGTACGATAAGGTATTTTTTACTCCCATATCTGCTGAGAGATGGGTGCAAATAAATCCAGATGTACCCAACACTCGGCTCGCATGGTTCGTTAAGGCCCTACTTTCTTCGTTGCTTTCCTTTATAGGGGTTCCAGAAATGAGGGCATTACAAGCTCATGAATATGATGATGATCTTACTAAATTTGTTAAATGAATAGTATCCAAAAGCAGAGACCACCGGTAAAGACGGAAATGCCAAACAAGTCGCTTGGACGCTATCTTTTCGCAAAGTGCCTCTTCCCGCTTCGTTAGATGAACCCCACGAAGAAAGCAAGGTACTCGCGAGGTGTTATCTTTAAATAAATAAAAAAGTCTGATTTAATCAAAGCCTTAAAATCGTAGGACACACCTTTATTGGCATTTCAAAAAGGTTTATTGTAGTACTACTACCGGTTAATAAGATTGTGTCAGAATAAGTCGAAAGCACTTAAAACCCATTCTGATCTCATTATGTTAATGAAAATGACAAATTAAATTTGTCAAACGGACACCCGTCGTCGTCCCAATACAGTTACGTAGGGATGTACGCTGATGAGATATTCTGAGCTGTTTATTGTTGTTTTTTGTAATGCACTAACGTTTTAAGTAGCCTTAGCCCTTCGGTTGATATCGATCATAACATAAATAGATAAATATAAACATTGTTAAGAATCCAATTTAAGTAGCACTAAGTAAGCACTTAAATAACAATTTAATTGTTACAATAATAATAATTTGAGTATAATAATAATTGGATTATAAATTTAGATATGTATAATAAATTATTATTTTTAAATGTTTTATAATAATTAGTAGTAAAGAGAGATTTTGTTTTTCATTAATTTAATTTCAATTAATTTCATTAGTTTTAAGCACCTAATAATATTATTATATCCTTGCAGACCTCATGTGTATGTACTAAACTTTTGAATGAGATCTGTTTTGTTACCACATGAAACGTAATAAATATTCTATTCTATTATATTCTAATATAGAAAAGTTTTATACATTGACCCGGCCGGGGTTCGAGTCTGGGATTGAGTGGCATTATCATGAAAACAGGAATGCGAATCATTCGACCACCCAGTCCGTCAAATTCTGACAATCTATTTATATTAATAAGTCCTAACATATATATATATATATATAATATTATTATTATTATTTTTCCTTACTGGAAAAACCGTGACGTGAATAAATACATTCTTAAATTTGTGTGACGCATTAGATTCAATTCGGTAGGTAATTAAATATAAACTTAAAATGCACGCTAATTTGACTAATTTTTTCTTTTTGTCAAATAGGAGTGCATATTTAAACGGACAAGTCAGTACTGGGTTACTTCGGATGATATCGATCGACTGTTTAGCGATCCCAATATAATGAAAATTGTGTAATATGTCTTTAAAATATTGGATATTGAATTTCTTACATACTTTTTATGTACGTAAGTTATACCATAACATAACAGAGATTATGTGTTAATTAGGAATCTAGAGCACATTTTTAATGAATTTCTTCAAAAAAAAAATTAAGTTACGATAAGTAGACTGTTAATAGCCATAGATTAGCAGATTTAATACTTACTTTGTACATTTTAAAATACATAGTTTTTCTGGTAACATCTCAATAAAACAAACAAAATTTCGTAACAAGGATTACGTAGTTAAGAAATATATTAGTAAGAACAACAAAACTTCTCATAAAATATCCATATACGAGTATATCGGCAATTTCATAGTTAACCGCCTAATAAATCAGCCGCTCAAGGCGAGGCGTTTTGTTCAGAGAGCACTCAATAAATGTATCGAACGCCACTGGGGCTAAGTATTTCGTGGTTCACTCGTTGACTAATAGCTACCGAAAAAGGCTATTTAGTGACCTAACATATTTTCTGGGTTCAGGTCCCGGAAGAGACTGATGTTTGTGTGATGAAAAGGAGGATTCATTTGTATATGTATTGTAAAAATATTACATATCTGTGTATCATATATGAATATCTATATGTGACCCTAATATCCATAACACAAACCTACCAGTTCTTCCTCTGGGGTATGGGAATGTGCGTGATGCCCAGTCGCTATGAGTACAAAAGAAATGCTATATTATTGAAATATTGTATTTATTATTATTTAAGCATTCAAATGCTATATTTTTGCTATAAAAAAATAAACTTTCTCAGGTATTAAAAGCAACCGCAACCTTTCGAAGGAGGTATTGCAATAAAAACTCCTTAAACTTGTCCTGATCAAATGGCGCTAATATACAGCATAAGTTTCACTCAACAACATCAAATAAGTTTATCTATCTGAGTTTTGGCAACTTAATTAGAATAGTTTTCATCCAAATACTGCAAGGTTGCAAGTTTGAGTCCCGCCTTACAAATGTCATTTGTATGCATCAATTTATAATTGATGTTTAATAATAATTTAATCTTGTGTGAATTAAAAATGTTACATATCGATACATCATCATCATCTATTCATGCACGAACATCTTGCTTTAGCGGTTAACACGTTTGCCCTACGATTGCGGAAATATTTGCAAGGTTCTGTTAGCGGGAGGGTACCCCTTAAAATTATGTAAATTTTTTTCTTTCTTTGAAGACGTTGGTGTTGGCTACGTCTGGATTTGTTTGCACCCATCTCTCAGCACTCGGCTCGCATGGTTCGTTACGGCCCTACTTTCTACGTTGCCTTCATTTATAGGGGTTCCAGAAATGAGAACATTACAAGCTTATGAAGATGATGACGATATTTAGTGACCTAACATATTTTCTGGGTTCAGGTCCCGGAAGAGACTGATGTTTGTGTGAAGAAAAGGAGGATTCATTTGTATATGTATTGTAAAAATATTACATATCTGTGTATCATATATGAATATCTATATGTGACCCTAATATCCATAACACAAACCTACCAGTTCTTCCTCTGGGGTATGGGAATGTGCGTGAATGTAAGAAATTTTATTATTATTATATTTGAAATATCATAAATACAACACAGTTATATTCGAGGCAAACGACTGTTTTGTGGACTTAAAAACTATATGAGTGACGAAACTGTCATCTTTGCGATATTCAATACTGATATTTACTTATAAAGTTATTTAATTCCCTAATTAATAGCTTATTTAGGGAATAAAATATCTTTATAAGTACTCATCACATATTATCCTAATTATTGAGCGAAGCTCTCTTCTAGGCAACTCACAAATTTTGCTTGTCTCCCTCCTTCTACTTAATGGTTCAACCGATTCGAACAAATTTCGGCATAAACATACATAATTATAATACGACGGACATAGGCTATGTAAAAAAATATACTCTTTACCATGGAGGAATAATCACCGAAAGAAAAATTCAAAAGCTGATCACAGCCAAATCGCTGAAACTACACTAATGAAATTTAGCGCCAAAACTCACAGCGTGGTCGTGACTTATGTCCAAAAAAAAATTTTGAAATCGGACATACCATGGAGGAATAATCACCTAAAGAAAAATTCAAAAGCCGATCACAGCCAAATCGCTGAGACTACACTGATGAAATTTGGCGGCAAAACTTACATCGTGGTCATGACTAATGTGCATAAAAGTTTTGAAATCGGACATACTATGGAGGAATAATCACCCTTCAGAAATCTAATTGCTTCGCTCAGTATTTGCAAACAGCAGCATGTATTGCAGACCTAGTATTATTATGGCAATACTTTATGTGTGTGTTTGTTACCATATTGTCTCGCTATCCTAACATTGCAAAGCCCTTACGTACTCCCGCAAAAACAATACGATTGCATGTTTCACGCTCTACAGCGCCATCTACTTTTAATAAAATTAATTATCATTCTTTGTCAGGGATTCATTTTCCTTTAGAAATCATTTACAACAAATATAATAAAAGTACCTAAGCTCGAATGAAATTGCTGGCATAATCAACAAGAACTGCGTTTAATTGCTATCAAAGTTACTCGACCATGAGGACATTGTATCGATGGTAGAAATGGGCGTGACGTACCAAACTTTGGCACGATTCGATAAGAAGAATTTGTTCTATACGAACTTATTCACAAACAAATAGATGAAATTTTTAGTGGGCAATTAAAATTATTATTTGAAATAATTAATTATGCAATGTTATACTTCGGATTCTTTAAAATAAAAATGTAGATATTAAATGCTTAAAATACATAAACATAATAAAAACACAACACTTTTTTCTTTATCGATTGTTGGAAATAATCTAGTCATTACTTCTTACAGTAATATGTGATGTTGTAGTTACCTAGATCATATAGAGGGGGCTGGTAGTCAGCGTAAGAAAAAAAAATCAATTCGGATAGCGAGAGGTTCAATGCTCGAGCCTCGCCTGAATAGACAAATTGATTATTTTCTACTAAAAAATCTTTATATATAAAAAATTAGTATTTAAGGGCTTAAATATATATAATTATAAATACGCTATATCAATAACATAGCGTATTTTTATACAAATTGTGAATATTCAGTCCACAAAGGCTTTAGTAAATAAATAATTAATATTAGACAGAAGCACGTAAAGCCAGCACTAGACTTTCAACGTTCACGAAGACATGTCACCCCGAATCACACATCAGCCCGACGTGGGACCGTATCCAATTAATCCACCATTTGCCCTCTCTACAGATAATCGGCCCTTCGGGGTGAATAGAGGGAAAGGCCACGACAGTATAATTATGAATGAGACATGGGGCTAAAAACCTATAGATAAAAGCAGATGACAACACTTTGTTGAATTATCAAGGCGTTATTATTATTTACTAGCTGACTCGGCCACGCGTTGTTATGGTAACGTTAATTGATTATAAAAACTGTTATTCTTAAGCTTATGGTAACTATATATGGTAACAAACACACAAAGTACTATTATTATATAATGTACTGATTATTAATTAAAAAGCTTTCTTAACCAAAGGTTATCAGTACCAGTACCACTGGAGTCGAGTAGGACACTTTTTGATGTGCTTTGTTTACACAATATTATGCACATTAAATATACTGTTCTGATCTAACTGAAGGGATCAGGTAAAGAATATCCAGCTCATCAACTGGCATCATTCAGACCGTTTGATCCTGGTTTCAACAATAGCAACGCAGAGTCGCGCGCACCGCTTTCCAGAATGATGGCCACCTACAATAAACACCTTAGTGGCCATGACATAGATATCTTTTCTCTGTCCGCGTCTTCTTTCAAGTCCAACTCCGACCTTCCGACCGAATAGACCGTTATATATTACTCATATTATCTCTTGTTATTAATTCTTGTGATACTTGGTTGACCCTAATGCAGGTATACTTTTTTGTATAACTTAACCTTATAGTTCCATTGTTTTATTAATCGTTTCTTTTGTCCTGCATATTATTCTTAAAATAAGCTGTGGACAATGTTGCTGTTTGTACAAATAGTAATTTTTATTCTATTTTTTAGCCTGTTTGTTATATACAATATTGTGCAATCGTTTCTTATCCCTTATAAATAAATAAAAAAGGTACAAAGTGCTACAACAGATGGATTTAACGTCTTTTGGGAATAGTAGCAAGTTAAATGCAACACACATTTCTTATATGTATACATATATAGAAATTAACGATATTTTACAATATAAGTATGGGTTATTATAAGAATGTAGTCACTAGCAATAGCCACTAGCAATAAGAATATAGAGGCTAGGCTTAAGCAACACCTACACCGTAAAATGTATATTGGTACCTAAATCTAATTCAGGAAAGCTTGTTAAGTCATGAACAAGCGGAAACGAGTGCAAACAAATGGAGGAGAGCGTCCCGTTGATTCAATACCGCAGATGTGTGTGACAGGATCATTTCCGAATACAACATGACTCTTTATTGTATTATTCTCGAAAGACCTTGTGTTAATAGAAAACGTTTCAGTGTTTTGTTTGTCTAACATAATTACAAATATTTGTGTGCGATTCGGAAATAATTCTCTTTTTGAGAAAAAGCTACCTGTTACTTATCACAACGTATGTTTACTTATGTACTTGTGTACGGTATTAATGACAAAATGTTTTTCCAGGTAATCATAAAAATAGCTATACTGATTTTTTTCTTGATTTCAATCAAGCCCGGTGGCCAAGACAGAATCCACGATGGAACGAGCTAACCCAGAAGGTGCCTATTCACCCTAGCTTTGAAAATGGACGGGTTATAAGTACTCGGAAATACAGACGCAGGGAGGGAGTTCCACACCTTTGCTGTGCGCATTATAAAGGATGTTGAGAAGCGCTTGGTGCGACAAGTAGGATTAGCCACCAAGAAAGAGTGGTAGCCCGCAGTGCGTCTGGATGTCCGATGGAAAAAAGGAGATGGCGGTATGAGCAAATGCAACTCTTGAGCACACTCTCCAAAATACAGTTTGCAGAAGACCGACGGACAGGCAACTTTGCGGCGATGAGCTAAGGTGTGAAGCTTGCTCACCTTGCTTGCTTGCTGTCACTGATAAGTCTCTCAGCTCTGCGCTGAATCGTGTAGAGACTAGCTGAATGAGAGCTGATATTATAAAAAGTAACTTTTTTAGTAACTTGGGAGTTGTCCCACAAGATCGAGGTAGGACTGACAACAACTGCGATAACACCAACCCCGCAAACTACGAACTGAAGCAAAATGCAGCGACTTCCAAGAAGCCCGCCTACTAACAAAAAACTACAACACACATATTCCGATACGGATGTCTCTAAACTCCAAGAACAGGGATGCTCGCAAACGCATCATAGTCAGCGAAACAAGAGACGTAGAGAATCTTGTGAAGAGCACATGTGTAGTCTTAAAGAGGAAATAAGGGAGATGTTATCGGATATGAAGGATAATCAAAACTTAATTCTAAACAAACTTATTGCGGATGTAACTGAGATAAAGACTCAAAATTCAAAAATTCAACAAACTTTTTTAGAGATTGAGAAGCCCATCGAATTAATCTCAGCTCAATATGATAGCACTATCGCAAGAATAGACTCTTTGGAATAAGAACGCAAGCAGCACTTATTGAATATCACCAAACTTGAGACAAAGCTAGATGATATAGAAAGGAATTTAAAGTCTACTGCCATTGAAATCAGGAACATACCTATTGAAGGACAACATGAAGGAGCCACAACCAGACCTGAAGAAGATCGTGATAGATACCTGTAAGGCCCTCAATGTTGTGATACAAGACGCCGACATTAAGGGAGTATTTAATGTGAAGGGGAAATCCGGTAAGTCTACAATCGTGGCAGACTTCACAAGAACTGCTATTAAACAAAATTTAGTTAAGATGGCCAAGGAGTTCAACAAAACAAACCCCAACCAAAGATTTAACACCACTAATATTGGACTAAAGGACAGATCAACCCCTCTGTATGTCTCCGAGGCTCTCACTAGTAAAGGTCGAAGATTATTTTTTCTTGCGCGAGGCTTAGCTTCTACAGCGGGATATAAATACTGCTGGACATCCAATGGTAAAGTTTTTATTCGTAAAACCGACAAATCACCTCACATTGAAATTAAATCTGAAAGTGATATCTCCAACTTGAGAAATTCTCAATGACTATCTTTTGTGTCCAGTCTTAGTAATATTCACAATACCACCTTTGTGTTTATTAGGTCTGCCAGATTGTTAACTAATTTAGTTTGTCAACTCTTTGAAATAACCAACTACAGCAACATACAACCACTGGTTCTCTTTAGCATAACCTGCTGCCCATTCATTATACAATACACACTCACAAACTTACCGCTTTCACCACACAAAATTACTAATCTCACTTGCATGTGTATAGGTTATTTTGCTCACTATAAAAGAACATTGTATCTGTCTTGGTTGCTTAACTTTCAATCCCATGGCCGGTGATAGTGTGACAATATCTGATGAAATTGATGAAATGTCTATTGGTCAATCTTACTTGTGTGACCCAGAATCATGTAAGTCATTAATTACTCAAAATATATTTTCAAAATCACTCAAAATATTGACTCAAAATATAAGAAGCATCAACCGAAATATCAATGCATTTAAAATACTACTTGCAAGAATTGATGTTACCTGTGACCTATATATCCTTACAGAAACATGGAATTCTAAAACAATCACATACCCTAGTTTAATAAACTATAATACATACTTTACAAAAAATAACAAAAACCAAAATGACGGTCTTGTAATTTATGCTAAAAATGGTTTAGATATTACAATCGAAGAGCCATTTATTGAAGATGCTTTATTTTATTGTTCTCTGTATAAAAACGAGCCTAAACACCATTGTCATCGCAATATATAGATCTCCATCGACTAGGAATATTTCGGGTTTTAACGAGTCAATGGACAGACTACTAACTCAATATAAATCTTATCAAAATATCCTAATTATAGGAGACATTAATATCGACATCAAAATTAATAATGACGATAGCAACTCAGCAGAATATCTAAATTTACTTTACTCACATGGCATCATGAGAAGTCATGCTTACCCTACAAGAAACAATAACTGCCTTGACAACTCAATGGTTAAGTCACAAATACCTGTAATTACTCTTGTTCTAAAAGCTCCTTTAACAGACCATTCTGCAGTTTTAACATGCCTAAATATAAAAAATAAACCATTATCTAAAGAAATTATACCCAAAAACAAAGTAGACTATGATTCACTGCTATCTGATATACAAAACGCTAACTTCGACCACATCCTGAACTCCAAAAGTGCTGACTGGGCTGCCGAGCAATTAGTAAACTTACTCTCTACTTACTTGATTAAACATACGACTAAACTCTTAATTCCAAAAAAGTATCAATGTCTTAAACCGTGGATAACTCCGGGGCTCATTCGATGCATGCGAAATAGAGACCGTATGCACCTGAAATGTAAGTCCAATCCAGCCAATGCTATTTTGGAAATCACGTACAAACGATATAAGAACTATTGCAATGACCTATTAAAGCGGCTAAAAAGAATACATGAGAAGAATGAACTTAAATTACATGCCAATAATCCAAAAAAGCTCTGGAGCACTGTTAAGAACATAATCCATACTAATAAAGAAAAATCAATACCAAGCGATTTACTTAGAATAGCCGATACCCCTCAAAAATCAGTAGACTACGTAAACAACTATTTCGCTCAGGTAGGTAAAAACTTAGCACACAAAATATCACTTAACAGTAACATAAATACGGATAGGCAACTTAACTATTTTCATGTACCTAATCCATCTCAGTCTATTGCCTTCCTCGAAACTACTGAAGACGAAATAACGGCCATTATTCGCAACCTTAAAAACGAAAGTGCAGCTGGATGCGATGGAATTCCAAATGTTCTACTAAAGCGGACTATCAAATACATCACTCCATCAATTACACACCTAGTCAATTTGTGTCTAGACACGGGAGTCTTTCCGGAGTTGTTCAAAATCTCAACCATTCACCCAATCCACAAAACAGGTAGAAAAGACTGTGTTCATAATTACCGTCCAATATCAGTCTTGCCCGCTCTGTCGAAAATAGTTGAAAAGATCATGAACAAAAGATTACTGTCTTTCCTTCAAAAAGAGAATCTACTTTCTAACCACCAATACGGATTCAGACCAGGGAAATCAACCGCCGATACCGTAAGTGATATGACAAGGTATATTGCCCACTACCTTGACAATAAATACAAATGTTTAGGCATATTTTTAGATCTGGCAAAAGCCTTTGATACCGTCTCTGTTGAACTTCTTCTGCATAAAATGGAAAAAAATGGTATTCGTGGCAAAGTTTTACAACTGTTTACTAGCTATCTCTCCAACAGAATACAAAGAGTAAAAATAGGTGACTTAACCTCAGATGAAGAACAGGTAACGCATGGTGTGCCACAGGGGAGCGTTATCGGACCCAGCCTATTCCTCATTTATATAAACTCCCTCTGCAATTTAAAGCTGAACAATTGTAGAATATTCACGTTTGCCGACGACACAGCGATGATATTCTATGGTAAGACGTGGCAAGAGGTTAGAACTAAAGCGGAAGAAGGACTCCGGGCTGCAACTCAATGGCTACAAGCAAATTTACTAACTTTAAATGAATCAAAAACTAAATTTTTAACTTTCGGTATAACTGGAAATACATTACCAGACAAGAGTTTCAAAATAAAAGCCCATTCATGCTCAGACATTACACCTCAGTCTTGTCAGTGTAGCGAAATAGAGAGACTGAGTGTTACAAAATATTTAGGCGTGCAACTTGACCAAACTCTTACCTGGAAACCACATGTTGATCTAATTTCTGAAAGAACCAGAAAACTAATATACATATTTAAACACCTTCGACATGTGGCAGACTCAAACATCATCAAAACTATCTATTTCGCCTTAGTCCAATCGGTATTGTCATACTGTCTGCTGGCCTGGGGTGGTGCAAACAAAACTAACATGATTGTGGTTGAAAGAGCACAACGAGCCTTGCTAAGGGTTATGACTTTCAAACCCTTTAAATTTCCAACACGGGAGCTATACACTCAATGTGACCTACTTAGTGTAAGAAAACTTTTTATTCTACAGACTATTCTCAATCAACACAAAAAAGTCCCATATATATCCTCCCAAACATCCACGCGTAGAATTCAAAGAGTGTGTCCAGAAACTCATTATAAAACTGCCTTCATCGAAAGGTTTCAGTGTTCTGTAGGCCCGATTTAATATAATAAATTAAATAAAATTATCAACATCCATCCCCTTAATTACCATCACTGTAAACGAAAATTATCTCAATGGTTAAAGTCACAATCATATGATGAAGTCGAAAACCTCCTCAAAATTCATAAGTAGATACACAGAAATATCTTAAATAGCAATAGTACAGGCCCGGCCTAGTTTAGGTACCAGCATACTGTATACTAGTCATTTAATACAAGTAATAGAATAATTGTCATCACACTTATCAAAATGTAACATAATTTTAAGTCCAAAGTTGTAGTGGTTGTTTGTATCTGCCAATAACTGTTGCTCACTATTATGACCAGTATGATAAATCGTTTAGCACACACTTTCCTATGCACACCGTGCTGGTTCGCTGCATTGTGAGTGTAACCTTGATGTAGCAACAAGTTTGCGGCAGCGACAGATAATCAATTCTTTATAAAATTGTCAAATTACCCCCATTATTCTACATTACTGTTTTGTTGGTATGTTAGTTTAAGGTATACAAATTGTGTTTCACTACTTATATTCAATAAACTATTATTATTATTATTATTAACATTTTGACGGCCGCTTGATGCAATCCTTGCTTTTTGAGGCGCAGGTCCTGGTTCCGGATCCCAGAAGGTCTCCAGTCATGGTCGTCTGTATACTAATTTATGTATTCCACGCGTTAATTAGCAAACGTTAAAACCAATAGCAGAAGGTCTGCTTGGCTTGGGACTGAGTAAATGTTGTGAGTTCTCCGGAATTTGTTTATACATTTCATTTTTTTTTTAAATATAACTTGAAAACATTTATCAGAGTTTAGCTATTTAGTTATTACACTTTAAAAAAACCTATGTAACAAGATTAGGGATGCATTTATTCTTCTTTTTATATATAATGCTGAGGTTTTGACTCCTGAACTGGAACTGTGAGCACAGGGTGACCAAGGGAATGGTTGGTATACATTTGCTAGCTACCTACCAATATTTTAATCAGATATGTTCCCAAATACCCATTTATTATAAGTAAAATTGTTAGTTTAATTCTGCATTTTATTAATATTTGCCAGAATTAAAAGCTGAATTAAAAAAAACCCATAATAATAATATTTCATACATTCACACCAATTAGCCTAGCCCAAAGTAAGCACCGTAAGGCTTGTGAAAAGTTTTATAATGTTAAAACAGTCTAAAATAAGTTAAAGTTATAAATATGATAAGTATTAAATAATTTTGTTTGTATACTCTAGACCACTTCAAAGCCGCGAACGTAATGGTGCACTGCAGGGGGGCAGGTTATTATTCTCTTTCAACAATTGTCATATTTAGGAGCACTCCTGAATATGACAAAGGAGCATAATAATTAATATTTCTGAATTCCAAATATATAGTGAAACGACACAATTACAAAGAGAAGAGTTTACGATGGAATCTCCTAAGCGACTTCAACATGCAAAATAACGTTATTTCGAGACTGTGTAAGGTTGAATTTTAAATAAAAGCTGCGTTATTAATGTTTTTGGCGTCGTTGAGTATATTTAATTATTCGAAGTAATAAGTTTCTTTTTCTCTTTATTTCCTTTTACTTAAACGTAGTCGTTTTTAGGATAAAGGATCATGTAGTTACAAAGAAAAATTAAAAAATATAAGTAAGCAAAAAAGACTTTTCAGAAAATATCTATCCATACATATCATAAATTTCATCGATGTAATGAAACACATATTATTTAAATATTTAGTCAACAAAATAGCGGCAGAGTCAAAATGACAAAAGTATTGTCCCTTACACGATTCTTGTTTTTAAGAATGCTATCTTGTATGATACATTTTATTAGAAAAAGGACTAGAAAAAATCGACTCGGCTAAGTTATTCGCAGACGGGATTCAACAAAAGTCGTAATATAATGGTAAAAGGTCCAGGTCAAGCCTTCTTCCTGTAAAACGCGGCGCACTTCAGGGTTGTATTTCATGTCTTATCTTTTGTGTGTTGTACAGTGCGAATATAACAAAGAGCCTAGAATATTGTCCATGTGCGAATGATTTACAGTTCTATGTATCATTTACCACATTAACCGTATCGTTAATGCAGTGGCAAAAATAAATGACGTTTAAATTGAATTTTTACTTCGTGCTAACAAATCTGCTTTGTCCTTAGCCAGTGAAATCAATTTAAATGCCAATAGGATCAAAGTAAAATATCTGTTAATTGCAGGTTGTAGATAAAAAATTACAAGAAAAACACAAAAGTTTATAACAAATTACCAGAATATTTAAAAGCTGAGACCAATATAAATAAACTTACAAATATTTTAAAAAGCTCTTATTTACAAAATGCTACTACTCTATCGAAGAATATTTTAAAGATAATTTTTTATGAATGTCTGCCCCTCTCTCTTCCCTGTTGCTGTGCCTATCAAGGTACATGCGATTGTTTAGAGCCTAGAAAAAATGTATTTAGACTGCTATCAATATCGCATGTAACGCAATTATAAACGAATAACAAATCATAGAGCATGTGGAATAGTCAGAAATCTTGGGTTGGTCTTCGATAGTCAGCTTAATTTTGAAAACCATATATGGATATTTTTGTACTTGTTATTCGTTATTATTCGAGTCTCTAATTCAATCAAAACTACTGTGATATAGTTTATATAACTCACCTACTTTCAAAAACTTTACATGAAGCCTATGCTTGATTCCTTTTTAGTATCTCACCTGGATGACACGTAACTTTTATATTGCTGCTAATCTGAAGAGAATCACACAGGAAATTCTATCTGCGAACATTGTTGTCTGGTATTAAAACAGCGAAAAAGCCGCGGTACTTTCGTAACATATTAGTATGGGCCCACAATCCAAATAGCCTTCCGAGCAGAGATTGCACTAATTAATGTCCTTTTAACCTCGAAACACCGTATGATATTTTGTGAGATATTTAAATTTCTATCCATGTTTAAAATTAAGAAAACACTACAAGTAACATCTGTTAGGTCTAGAAAACGATCAAAAGGCTTCAATTTTGTTACAACTTAGTCCTCTATTTTTACCACGTTTTTCTTATCTCACTTTTCTTATTTGTTTGTCTGTCCGGGCAAAATCTTGCAACTTAAATTTGAGGCACTTTCCGATAAGCTAGAAAGCTGAAACTTTCAGGATAGTTCAGAACCCGATGACAATGCACTCTAAAGCAACTTTCAACTTTCCAGATGCACTTTCAGGTCCACTTTCGGCAACTTTTACTTTTGTATGGGGCTTATCCGATTGTTGCGTAACACATGGTTACTTCGTTGAGTTAATAATTAAAAAGAATAAAATAATTATACTAGATTTAAAAAATCTAAAAATCCCACGTTTTTCAATGTCCTAAAAAGAATAAAATAACCCTGCGGGGCAAAGCGAGGGGCCACTCAAAACGTGGGGGCGCATCTTTACAATAATCGGCATCAATGCATGTCATTCATCTCTTTAAAATCTCCTCTTAGTAATATGCGCCCCCACGTTTTGAGTGGCCCCTCGCTTTGCCCCGCAGGGTTATTTTATTCTTTTTAGGACATTGAAAAACGTGGGATTTTTAGATTTTTTAAATCTAGTATTTATAAATTAAACTAGCGGCCCGTCCCGGCTTCGCACGGGTGGACAAAATTCTTTATATTTTTCTAGCATTCAATATAGCCTATGACACTCAGCAATAATGTGCCTTTCTATTGGTAAAAGAATTTTTAAAATCGTTTCAGTAGATCCCGGGATTACCCCTTACAATTTAACAAATATACAAACACACAAACTTTACTTCTTTATAATATTAGTATAGATAAATATAATAAATTAAGCGTCGCACTTTTATGTATAATTCATGTATATATACAACAAAGAGAAGTTTACGAACAGGTGGCCTTATTGTTAAACAGCAATCACTTTAAGGCAACCTTGGAAGAAAAGTATAAACCAAGATAAAAGGATTATTGTGGACTGCGCATATTAAAGATCCAGTGTATATATGTTTTTTGTTATATCTAATGGTTGATATATAATAACTAGATAAGTGAGAAATAAAGATGAAATAATATAAGGATTGGAGGAATGGAAATAATTTCTACCTCTCTCGAAAGTACGTAGTAAGTAGTTTACTGGAGGGAGACTCTGTACCAGGGTCGTCTGCTTAGGTACCTCCGTCTTACCTATTTCTGCCGCAAAGCAGCAATGCTTGCATTGCTGTGTTCCAGTTTGAAGGGTAAGATATGGCAGTGAAATTACTGGGTACAGTGACTTTACACCTTATGTCACAAGTTGGCAACGTACACTGTGGTTCTTGTGGGGGTTGCAGTTTTGCTGCGAATCTCACAAGAGCCACATGTATTATAGGTGACTGTTACCACTTACAATCAGGTGGGCAGTTTGCTTGTTTGCCAACTTTCTACAATTAAAAAAAAAAGTATCTAATGGTAAGTCTTTCTCATATCCTTCGGTAGTAAGATCTAAATACGGCTCGTGTTCCTAGGCTTAAGTCAGTTTTGCCAAGCACACTGCTAGGTGTAGGAGTGAAATGAACAACATGTTTTACGCGGGATGAAGAAAAGTATGGAATAAAAGAGCGAAATAATTATGCGAGTTCCTGCGCCGGCAAATATGAAACCAGTTCAAATTACAAATTTATTTATTGCATGCCACAGTGAAAATCAGAAAGAGAAGCCACAGCAAAAGCAGTTAAATTGAGACTGAAAATGAATCTGTACAGACCTCCTGTAGTCGCTCGAGTTTTTTGAGTAACCCCTTCAACAGATCAGGGTAACAGACAGCGTAGTCGATAATAGACGGTAGGTTTATTTTTCTCTCATGTGTGAAAAGAATATGCTGGTTAATTATATTTTTGTTTGTTATTATATGATATAACTTTCTGTTCTGTTGTTAAAGGCCAAGATCTTGGTAGAATAACATCGTGTTGTGAAGTTTTGTAATGACACAGCAAAATTGCTGAGACTGGGTTCTCGTTAGTCACGCTTCTTTATATATTTTTCCTGTTTTTCTTATTGTTGCGTGTGTGCTATGTATTGTGTTTATGTTTTTTTTTGTTGGGAGACTAATAAAATATTATTATTTCTCTCTTTTCATAGAGAATATCTCTACCCCAACATATGCGACATGAATAGACTGATGACAATGACGAGCTATTGTCCCCGGCAAATACATGTTGAACATGATTTTGAAATCACGTGACATGCGCAGTAGTGAATAATGTAACTAAACTTGCTACAGTCATTTGTTAAAATGGTAAACATTTTATAAATTAAACCCAAAAAATCTCAATATTAATAAAAAAAATGGTTTAGTTCTGTTCATTGTATGCAAAAGTAAATATACCGTTAGTTAATATTCCTTCGTCTCGACTCATTGAAATATAACACTTTATATGTATTTTTACTATCTGTATACAGTACTTAATTTCATTGATATTTTTATTTTACCTAATTTTAGCCTAAGAAAAAACAAATAGTGATTTGAGGCAAATTTTCTAACTCCCATTATTAAGTTAGGTAATTAAAAGTAATTGATTCTTAACATTTTATCTTTCTGAATAAGTAACGAGTTACTGAATTTTAAAATTTTACATTTTCCCTTCAAAACCAACTTTTTGTATAAACTCGTTACGCGGATCAAGTTTCTTCATAACGTGATTAAAAGTATTACCGTCCGTAGCATTTCATAACCGGTTCAAACAAAAACTTAACTTTCATTTTAATTGAGATAATTGTCAAATGAAGGGATATAGAATTATAGAACTTTTATGATCTAGAGCTTTTTTCATCCATCTCATTTTAGTTAGTTTGATGAAGGATAATAATATAATTTATATTCGTTTTAATTAGAGATAGGACACGTTCTAAGACTGCCCGACTAAATAGAACCATTACATTTAGCACTGAATATCAGAGCTGTAAAAGCAACGAAAAAAGCGTACCCGTATGTATTCGTTACTATAACAATTAGTACTCGCTACTATCGTATCGTTACTCGTTACTTCAGTTACCTTATAATATTGTTGCGTGCTAGGGTTCGATAGATTCGGAGAGAAAGACCTGCTGACTCTTTTGAAGACTTTATTCACGAAGCACTAGGTCCAACACAAAGCACTAGGTCCAAACACTAAGCACTAACAATGTCCTAGGTCGTAGCCAAGTCGTAGGTATCACTAGTATCACTCTTGATCACTGGTTTTCACTTCGAAGTCGCCTCGAAGGTAGCTCAAACTGAACTGACTGGCTCGCCTCTCTGCGGTTATTTATATGGGCCGAGACGAGCCCCAGACCATTCCAGTACGTTCCTTTCTGGAACGTACCCGACTCGCGCGAACTTGATCGGCCGCGTCTGGAAAGTTCGCGCATGTACCCGGTTTTCGAGACTATACTTCTGTGTAGTGCCGCGCTCGTTTGTTTGCGCTTTGTGTGTTCGTAACACTACTCCCCTCTTAGAGATGCTCGTCCCGAGCATCGTTGTTACTACCATGGTAGCGCGCCAGACGGTCTATGTGTACCACTTTGAATGTCCCTCTTGGTTGTTTTTTAATCCTATAAGTCACATCATTCAGTCGGGTAACCACTTTGTATGGACCGTCCCATTTGGTCTGCAACTTTGGAGATTTCCCTTTCCGGCGAGTTGGGTTATGTAGCCACACCAGTGACCCTTCCTCGAAGCCGCTCGTGTTCGATTTCCGGTCGTATCTGGTTTTCATTTTCTCGCTTGACTGTAACCCATTTTCCCGGACCAAGGCATGTATATAGCGCATTTTTTCCCTTAAATCGCAGACATAATCTTGTACGGTGTTTGGTTCCTCAGGTGACCCTCCTGTCAATAGATCGACTGGTATTCGTAGTTCTCTACCGTAATTGACATACGCCGGGGTAGCTTTTATGCTCTCATGCTCGGCGGTGCGGTACGACAGAAGGAAGAGTGGTATATACTTGTCCCAATCCTTTTGTTTGTCGTCTACCAATTTCGCCAAATGCCTCTCAAGGGTCTGGTTAAATCTCTCAACCATTCCATCAGACTGTGGGTGGTACGCGGTGGTCCTCGTCTTATGCATGCCCAAAATTCTGCACACTTCCTGGAATACTTGCGATTTGAAGTTCCTGCCCTGATCCGAATGGATTTCTAGAGGCACACCAAAGCGACATATCACTTCTTCGACTAACTTAGAAGCTACTGTTGTAGCTTCTTGGTTTGGTATGGCGAACACTTCGGGCCATTTGGTGAAGTAGTCAATGACGACCATAAAATACTTGTTTCCCGATTCCGTTACAGGAAATGGCCCAGCTACGTCAACTGCAATTCGTTCCCACGGTGCACCGACGTTATACAACCGCAGGTTCCCACGGCTCCTGGTCTGTGGTTCTTTTACAGCAGCGCAAGTAGTACATTTGCGGCACCAATCCTGTACATCATCTCGACAATGCAACCAGTAGAATCGTTCTCGTACTTTTGTTAACGTCCTCTTGACACCTAGATGACCTCCTGATACTCCATCATGTATTTCACGGAGAACATCTGGTACTCTCGTTCTTGGGACAATTATCTGAAGATGAAACTCTCTGCCGTTAGTCTTCTCCCATTTCCGGTAGAGTATTCCGTTTTGTAGTATCAGACTGTCCCATTGCGCCCAGTACGCCTTAGTGACAGCGCCAGTAGGTGCAACCTCACTCCAGATTGGTTTTACGTCACCCCGTTTCTTCCATGTGATGATGTGCCGAAGGTCGTCATCTCTCTCTTGAGCCTCCCTCATAGCATCATTCTCCCAGAGACCCAAAGGACTTGTTCTCGTTAGCTTTAATGTCACTTCATTAGATTCCTGCTTAACACAATGTTTGCAGTCTTCCGAACACGGCCTTCGTCAGAGTGCGTCGGCATTCCCATGCGTCTTTCCGCTGCGGTGTCCCGTCTTGAAGTCATACTCCTGGAGCTGTTCAATCCATCGAGCTACTTGACCTTCTGGGTTCTTGAATTGCAGTAGCCACTTCAAGGCTGCGTGATCAGTTCGCAGTAAAAACTGTCTGCCGATGAGATATTTGTTGAAATGTTGTAGCGTCTTTACAACAGCCAAGAGTTCTCTTCTTGTCACACAGTAGTTTCTCTCTGGCTTGGATAAAGATTTGCTGAAATATGCAATAACAACTTCTCTTTCACCCTGTTTTTGAGATAACACCCCTCCAATGGCCGTATTGCTTGCATCCGTGTCGACTATAAACTGGCCTTCAGTTTGTGGATACCCCAGGATTGGTGTTTTACACAGATGTTTCTTCAGTTTCTCAAAAGAATCTTCACATGTCCCATCCCAGCTAAATTGTCGTTTATCTTCTGTCAGCCGATGTAATGGCTTGGCTATCTCTGAGAAGCCCTTAACAAAGCGCCGGTAGTATGAGCATAGGCCGAGGAATGCCCGCACTTCGGTTTTGTTCTTAGGGGTAGGCCATTTTTGAACTGCTTCCAGTTTCTCCGGGTCTGTCTGGATGCCATCACTGGAGATAACATGGCCGAGATAATTGGCCTTATTCCTGAATAAACGACATTTTTTCGGGTTCAACTTTAAATTGGCTCCCTCTATTTTGGTGAAAACTCGCTCCAAGTTCCGCAAATGGTCCTCGAAGTCACGGCCGACAATGATGACGTCATCTAAGTAGACTAAGCAAGCCTCTCCAACTAAGCCTGCCAGTACACACTCCATGAGTCGCTCAAATGTGGCAGGTGCGTTGCACAATCCAAAGGGCATGACGTTAAATTGCCATAAACCTTTACCGGTTGAGAAAGCTGTCTTCTCCTTGTCTTTTGGATGAATTTCCACCTGCCAGTATCCAGATTTCAGGTCGAGAACCATTTCATGCCACTTAAGGTATCCAAGGTGTCGTTGATTCGAGGTAACGGGTAACTGTCCTTCTTAGTGACGTCATTGAGACGCCTATAGTCCACACAAAATCTCGTGCTACCATCTTTCTTCTTCACCAATACAACAGGTGAGCACCACGGACTTGCAGACGGTTCAATAATCTTATTCCTTCTCATGTCCTCCAAAAGGCCTTCAACTTCTTTTTCCTTTGCAATTGGTATCCGTCTTGCTCGTTGACGAATTGGTCTCTCGCTTCCGGTATCTATCCTGTGCTGAACCATCGATGTTCTTCCTAGGTCTCCTTCTTGACTGGAGAAGATATTCGCATAACGCTGTAAAAACTTCTTAGCTTTCATGCGCTGCGAATAAGTCAGATTACTCTTGCAGTCATCGAGTAGCTCAGCCACTAATCCGTAGTTGTTACTGTTTGCTGGGTCTGCGCCGGTCGTCGAACTACACTTTTTCATCCAGACAACTTCCTCGCACTTTCCAATGACGTCACCTTTGTTCAAGCAAATCTCGCGATCATCAAGATTCAAAACCTTGACCACGGCGTTACTGCTTCCACTAACAAGGGTTCTAGCCGTCATCAGTTTTTGCGCCGATATCTTGGTAGGTGCGTCTTCGATCAATACGCACCTGTTTGACTTTTTCTTTTCAGCTGGCGGCAGTTTCACCAGCACCCGAGCTTCCGCTCGTCCAGGTATAATCACCTTCTTTGCACATGCGAATTTCCCGCAGGCGCCTCCAATAATGAAGATTTCTTCTTCACCACACTTGAAAACTCCGTCAGCGACATTAATTCTGCAGTTGTGTTTCTTCATGAAATCCAATCCCAAGATGCAATCATTCATAATCTCAGCCACGATAACGTTATGAGAGTATGAGGACCCCCCCTACATACATCGTAACTGACATTTCTCCCAGGACGGGTATTGGCTGACCGGAGGCAGTAAGAAGCCGACAGTTAATTCTCCTCTTGTGTCCCCTTACGGCTTTTACCAGATTTGGGTTCACTATTGTTCTTGAGGCTCCTGTGTCTAGAGTCATTTTGCAATCCGTCCCGTTAATAGTCCCCTGAATCGCAAGACTATTCCCGCTGCATGCCTGGGAGATAACAGTTATCGGGGCTTCCTCTGCGTCAGCCAGTAGTCGCCCCTTAGTCCTGTTTCCCTGATCCCGGGCAGGGGACAAAGCCCCTTGCTTCTTCAGTGCCTCTATTTGTTCCTCGATCCTTTTCATCCTTGCCATTTGGGTCTCCTTCTGCGGGCAGTTGAACTGAAGATGGCCCCTCTCGCCACACTTGTAGCACATGGGTCCAAAACTTTTCCTCGCAGGAGCCTTAACCTCCTTGACTTCCTCAGAGACCTCGCGGATCTTATGGATCTGCCGTATGTCATGGCGAACAGCCTCGACCTCCAAAGCATGTGCCAATGCTTCCCTTAGCGAGGCATGGTGACGAAGCCTCACTGCAGCTCTGACCTCTGGGTCTTTGATTCCGTCGACAAATGCTTGAACAATATTCGTGTCTACCATCTTGGTGTCGGCTCCCGAATGTGCCTTCCTGACGAGTTTTTCAATTTCCAGCGCCCATTGTTGCAGTCCTTCTCCTGAGCGTTGGACTTTGTCACGCAGTTGGGCACGGAACACGTGCTCCAGGTGTCGCTCCCCGTATCTGGATTCAAGTGCCTCCATCAGGTCTTGGAACCCATTTCCTGTATGTGGCAGTGCTTCCAGGACCGACAAAGCTTGCCCTCTGAGCGCAACAGTGAGAGCGGTCAGGCATTGTTCTTCCGTCCATCCGTGGGCAGTAGCAACAGTCTGGAATTGCTGACGATAAGCGTTCCAAGAAGTAGTACCGTCGTATGGCGGCACTTTCACTCTTGGTCCTTGCGTCACTCCAGTAGTTCCACTAGACATTGCAACTCCCGTGGTTTCAAGGCGCACTACTTTCTTTTGTAGTTCAGTGAGGCCGGTTTTTACATTTTCAACGTCCAGTCCTAACCCGGTAAATCGTTCTTCCATTACGTCGACATCTCTTCGAAGCTTAATCACCGTGTCACTAACATCATTTATAGCCCGAAGCGCTTTTTCTTGGAGCTCTTTTTGTTGCTCTTGTGATTCTCGAATCGCTCTGATTTCAGCCTTTTGAAACTCTTGAATCGTAGTCAGCTTGCGTTCTTGTGACTCTTGCAGAGCGCCGAGCTTGCGTTCTTGTGACTCTTGCAAAGCACCGAGCTTGTGTTCTTGTGACTCTTGCAAAGCGCCGAGCTTGCGTTCTTGTGACTCTTGCAAAGCGCCGAGTTTGCGTTCGTGTGATTCCTTCATTACCCGAATTTCAACCCTTTGCAGTTCCAATAATTCAATTGAACTTTCTAATTGAAGAGCCATTTGAGGGGCTGTAGAAGCTGCGGTGCCGCTGGTAGGCGTCGCTTGTCTGGTGGGCGTGGCCTGTCTGGTGGGCGTGGCCTGTCTGGTGGGCGTGGCCTGTCTGGTAGGCATGGCAAGGTGGGTGGAGCCAGTGGGCGGAGCCTGAGTCAAAGTGGGCGGAGCCTGAGGGGCGTGGTCAGTGGGCGGGGCCTGTTGGGCGGGGCCACTGGGCAGGGCTCCATCCACAGTGGGCGGAGCTTGGTCCTCAGTGGGTGTGGCCTCCGCAGCTCCTTGTGCCCTCCTTTAAGTCCTCCTTGAAGTCCTCTCTCGGAGTCAATGGCATCTCCAAATCGCACTTCTGACACCAGTTGTTGCGTGCTAGGGTTCGATAGATTCAGAGAGAAAGACCTGCTGACTCTTTTGAAGACTTTATTCACGAAGCACTAGGTCCAACACAAAGCACTAGGTCCAAACACTAAGCACTAACAATGTCCTAGGTCGTAGCCAAGTCGTAGGTTTCACTAGTATCACTCTTGATCACTGGTTTTCACTTCGAAGTCGCCTCGAAGGTAGCTCAAACTGAACTGACTGGCTCGCCTCTCTGCGGTTATTTATATGGGCCGAGACGAGCCCCAGACCATTCCAGTACGTTCCTTTCTGGAACGTACCCGACTCGCGCGAACGTGATCGGCCGCGTCTGGAAAGTTCGCGCATGTACCCGGTTTTCGAGACTATACTTCTATGTAGTGCCGCGCTCGTTTGTTTGCGCTTTGTGTGTTCGTAACAATATGCTATGTTATGTGTATTAGAACAACGTACTGCGTACGCGTACAGTATGACGTCACGGCGTCGCAACATTCGTGATTTATCTTTAAACATACTTATACATTACATACCAAACTGCGTCAGGTATTTTTTTTCACTTTTCTATATTTTGAACCAGACTTTTGATAATTAACAGTACGTTTATAAATTCACTGAATAAGCGCGAGCAAACGTAAATCATACGATCAGAAAAGTTTAACTACACGCATCAACGGTACTTGCTTAAACTGAAATAGTGTAGGAACCCATTATACGAAAAATGCTAGTTACTAAATGCATTCGTGTGTAACGTTTCGTTTCTCGGTACTAGATGGCGCACCCGTTACTCAGTACCGAATACATACGGTTTGTTACAGCTCTACTGAATATAGGAGGTGAGTAATATAACAGTAAGTTTTCTTTTATTAGATAAAAAATAACAAAAACTGACTTCAAAACTATACCTTAAACAAACTTAAACTAAAAAGTGTAAAATAACATTTTAATTACTTCAAAGCAAGACTACAATCAACAAAATTATTGATACTTTATAAAGAGTTATTTTTGTAGTCGGTGCCATGCCAGCCAAAAAACATAATATTAATAGATACCTACTCAATAAATGAATGCGAAATCGAACAAGAGCTGATAATTGCAAAGAAGCAAATCAATTTTTTTATGCATTTAGACGTGACCATCAACGTCGTTTGCCCTCACGCGTCTGCACGTCGACACGACACGTCATTCCGCTATGATCATACTCCGGCTACCCACCCGCTGCGCACGCTGTCGCTCTGTTTCGTTCGAAAGTTTGTTGCAAACAAAGGTAGGATTAAACTGTCCTTCTTGGCTTGCTCCTACTCCAAAAATAACTGTTTGTAAATATTAAAAAGGAAGGTAATTATATAAGAATCAATAATTTTGTTGATTGACCTTTAAGGCTCCTGCTTTGTTGTTTATAATTTTCCCTTTTTTAGTACAATACAAAATATTGACACCAAATTTGAGACAAAACAAAGATCTTTTCACTAAATTTTGTTGTTTTACTATTGAATTCCATTACCTCCCAAATTCCATTATTACCTCATTTGTTCTTAAGGTTTCACTAAACCAAGATGGCTCCTGAAACACGAGTGTGATTGGATACGGTATAAATTGAAAGTTTACTACATAACCTATAATGGTACCATTTTTATTAATCTTTATTAGTTACTAATTTAGTTCTTAAGATCGCTCGGAACAAATCACAAAAGTGTGATTCCATAAGTTAGTTTGCATGTGTAGTAACAATTTCTTTAGATATAACTCTTGAGAGTGGTTGGGGACAACACAAATTATGTCGCTGTCCTGTCATTCATCTCAGCAAAATACGTCGACAATTGTATGGAAGGTTCCCCCAAAAAATTACAATAAAATACAATATTTCTAAAATGCTGCTGACCATTTTGTAGTCTACGGAAGGTGATGATTGCCTCCAGTATCATTCGTCGCTTTTTCGACGCCCTTAACTATAAAGGGTTAGGTTGGGTTAGGTTATATTCTATTCTGACGGATATACTTTGCGAGTATTTGCCGTTTACGCATATGTAATATTTTGCGGAAGTAAAATATTTTACATGTCCAATGGATAGAATGAATGTATGGGATGAACTAGTTACATCTATTGTATCAACTGATTAAAGAACTTTTTGTACTTATAATTCACGCGAATCAAAGCATAAAGTTAACCAGTGTACCTTGATCCTTGCTGGATGACATAAGATAACACACCTAATCCGTAACTAATCCGCTTTCTGTCACAGATGTCACGGCTCAGGTAATGCCAGTCCGCTTACCGGGTATATCAATCAAGATCCCAGGAAAGCATAAGTCGACCTCTAATTTAATCTCTAGAGTAATCAACATACACATATTTTCTTGATGTAATTGCATTATTTCAAATAAAAAGAAAAGAAAGGAATCTTATATTCATTATTATAGCTAAATACAATTAAAGTGTATTTGTTGTAGAGGTGTTTTCTGCGCAAAGCTGCTATACGCTTATGTAGTAAATATAATGAAATCATTATCTAACATTAAAAGCCATGTGAAATATAGAATATATATACAAAAATATAAAATTGTCCATAAATAATAAAGGTTTTACAGTTACACTAAAAATCCGGATAGTTAAGAAACGATTAAAGGATTTTTTATTTAACCTGCGAATCAAAGGTGTTATCGTGAATTTGACGGATTATGTCGTCAAACGCACTATGGTTTGTTTGTTGAAGGAAAAATAGTAAATAAGCCACTGTGAATGATTTGTTTGTAAGAATCTTGCGGATATGCGAGAAGCGTAACAGAGATAGAAAAAGAGAAAAAGAAGAGAGTGCGGAGTGTCGTCCATGCGAGTGAGCGAGACAGATCAGCAAAGTTTTTGTCGACTCGACGTCGCGTTCAATTTGGAACTAATGCAGCTGCGTGGGCATGGCTCCCGCGTATACATAAAGTGGAGCACGATCGCATAAACGATAGTTCCAATTTGAACATCGATAGAGGTGATTTGGAAGTAATCTTCTGATTCACAAAAGGAGCGATTTCAGAAACGACCTCAGCGAATTATTGCACTTCTAAGAACATGATTTTAGGCATGCGACTGGGATGTTGTGCGAGTATTAAAGAGTTTATTTAAAACGATTGTGGCAAGTTGATTAGATGAATGAGTAAATTTATTTGGGTACTGTGTTTGAAATACCTTTTACTGTGTGCAATCTATTAAGGTGAATTAATCTCGGGTTAAATTAATTACTTTCGTTTTGTAAAATGTTAAGGTATGTACCTGATAAAGCTATCTAAAAGAACATATAAAATAACCTAAGCCTTCTAATACAGATTTGAAAATTAAGTTTGTTTTTACGAATCTAGTTTAAAAAAAACTGGAGACAAAAATAATCTTAGAAATCCTCTTTTGCTATTGTTATTATTACTGGAGAATGATAAGATGTGAATACTTAAATAGAATAATATGTGGGTTGGGGTTATTTTTTACCTCACAATATAACAGAAAGGTTTATAAATAATTAAGGCAGATATTTGGATCCTGCCATGTAATAACAAATTCTATATTTAAAGGTTTCAAAAATGTTTTTCAATCATTTTCTCAACGACAAAATAAACGTAATATTCCCTACGACAAAATAATGCCTTAGAGGTTGAAATAAACTCTAGCTATAAAACATATTTTAACAGATTATTTATTAAGTTTTTGATAATAATACCTGAGAAAATTAATATTACAGTAAAGTGCTTTGCACAAAGGAAAAGTTGACATAAACAAAAAAATATATTGCTTCTACATTGGCTATAAAGATATCTATTAAACGTTGATTATATCTAATTTAATTATTGCGTAAAATAATTTAGCAACAGAAAAGTTTTTGATTTCATTAAAAAATCGAAAAATCCGTGTCATGGACATGCTCGTTGTGACCCTGCTACTTAAGGTCTTATTTATGTATGAAAGCAAACAGCGACTTAGCACTTAACGTGAATTGATATGTGTTGCCGATTGTTTCTTTTAAAGCAACTGGAAGCAAAGGTTTAACGAGGCAAGAAAGAACTCGAGATTAACAAATTTAAGGTCATTTATGAAATGATAGAGGGAGCTAGATGACGCTGGATGGTGATTTGTTAGTACGTTTGACTCGCGACTGAGATTAGGAAATTTTCGCAAGACTATCTTACCAGATCATCAGTTTATTATCTCGAACTTTTTCGTACTTGGGCATGCCAGCTATCTGTACCTGTTAGCGCTCACAAATCCGCATTCTCCCTACGATGTTTCTATTCATGTAAAAGAAATTTGTTTAGCAGTAGGAACGCAAATAAGCTGACGATGATTCAATAAAAGTTCCTGCATGTCCTAACGACGGCTAGTGCAAATGGAACCAACGTATTTACAATTTTTGCAAAGCAAGGACAAGGTAAAAGTAAAAAAAATAGATCACCTATCACTTGACAGGTCCTTTTAAAAGTTGCATTTATTAGTTGTTAGTCACAGACCAACTGCTATCACTGAGTATGGACCTATGTTGCGTGGGATTAAAACTATATTTGAAAAAAAAGAGAAAGAAACATGTCTTAGAAAATATCTATCTGACTCAGACACTTAAACGTCTGTATTTCAATTCTAATTGTTAATTATAGGCAGTTCTAAGTTAAGCTATAATATATTGTAAATAACAATAACTATTATGAGATATACATATTTTATGTATCCTAATAAAATATGCTATAAAGGATTTCATTTGATTGGTTTATTTTTAATTAATTTCTGTGCTTTTTTCACATAGAAATTCGTTAAAACTAAATATGCTGATAACAGTGATAACGCATGCATAGGTTTATTAAACCAAAAATAAAGATTTAATTTGTTAAGAAATTTAAGTCCGTTACAATACATATTATATTTCTGTGAGGATAGCAATACTTGGTTAGTTTTAGGTCAATTAAATATTCTATTGTTCTTATATGAAGCTGTAGCGATACTTCGTAGAACAAACTGAAGGGAATCAAATTGTAGCACAGCAAAACGTCGTAGCAGTAGACTTTACTCGTAGCTAATATTAATGCTAATAGCGATTGACGTTTTACGTATATAGAAATAAGGCCCGAAAACATTTTTAGAACATCTATGCTATGTACTTAGTTTTCGTTCAAGTCGCTTTCAATGACAAATCTAAAAGTATAATTTCAGATATTGCTAATTGCTAAATATCACAATACCTAAGAGTTCTAACTTAACTTCACAACTGTATCCAGGTAATATACTGTTTTAAACTTTCATGGTCACTAACATTATAGTAATATAAGTTATATTCGGGATTTCTACCATGTACGTTGTTTTTATTGAGTTTCCGATATTTCGGCACTGTTGCAAGTGCCATGATCACGGAGCAACAGTTGCTATTACTATAATGTATCCAGGTAAGATAAAAGAGAGGGAATATAAATTTAGACACCAGGAATATTATAAAAAAAAACCAACTTGTATATGCTTTTATCCGACCCATCCTGCAGAAGACCGTTTTTAGCTACACATTTTCAATTTTGTAATTTTTGTCGATCAAATAAATTGTCACACAGAAGGCTCATATCCTGTTGTATCATGTTCTCCGCTTCTCACAATGTTACGTAATATTTTCGATTAATAATTTTGGTCCTTTTATACAAAAATTTCCTTATGGTAAAAACTTAATAACAATAGTGATAAGTTCTGGTAATTTTAGCTAATAAACGCAAAAAAATTTAACTGAAAATAAAATTCACCATATATCTACTTTTCTAATAAAATATAGTAGGTATAATTATATATTTTAACAGAATTTTATTATTTTAAACATAATTTCGATAATTCAACTAACAGCTTAATATGTGACTATAGAATTCACTAAAGTAGCTTTAAATATGTTTCAGTCGATTATTTAAAACTTTATGCTAAATTGAAGTTCTAACTAAATAAATAACATTTTTTATAAAGTACTACTGATATAAAAATAGAACGCAATAATTTTTTCAAAAATGGAGTAAACCAGTTGTTTACAATATTAAAAAAATGTTACAGTAAAAATGTAATGTTAACAAGTAAACATAATTTATATTTGCGGTACTTTAGTTAAATATTATGATGATTAATTTCCAGTTTTACTCAATAACGAAATAATAAAATGGTGTGTATTTTTAAGCAGTACTTTCTCTTTATCGTGTCGTCATTATGAAAATAATTGCTTAAAAAATGAAGATCATTTTATTCGCTACCGTGTAATGGAGGGTTTGCCGTAACCCAGTTTATTTTTTGACAGAACTCAATAGCGCCCATACAATATTTCAAGCGTTATTTATTCGGTGCTGTCAACTGGACTGCTGGCCGCTCATGCATTTTATAAGGCAAATTAAAGCGATTTGTTGTAATTTGATCAGTGAGTGCGATTGGTATCTGTGGATTGTAATAAATTCCCATTATCAACGAATATAAGTGAATTTAAACCGAAATGAAAAAAAAAAGTATAATCTGTCATGAAATTGTAATGTCTCTACTTATTTGACGTGATAGTATCTTATTAATCGATGAACGCCGGCTGCACGCACGAAAAAGTATGACTCATTGTCACGTTCCTCGTTGTCTTGTTTCTCATTGTCACGTTCCTCACTCAATTGCGGCAAAAAAAGGTAATTATATCTTGCATTTTAAGAATTTGATTAGCGATATGATCTCATATATTTGTTCTTTGATTATTAAAGATCGGCGAGTGCAGTAATAATGGGTTATGTTACAATTTTGACTAAAAAAATATTATGACTCATATCAACGATCTCATAAAGAGCAGAGGATGTTTAATATCGCACAAACAATTTTTTATTATATTTTGGGATAGATACCACAATATGGTTGAAATAAGGGGTAAAAATTTATTTGAGAATTATGTTGGTATGTATGTCCCCTTATAGAAAGAAACTTCTATCTAAAGGGAATCTGCCTACCTATCCTTTCTTAGCGTTTCGTCGACTTTAGTTGTAAAAAGATATAACGCCTTTTTTTTTTTTTTTTGTCCCCACGGACGCGAGGTAGGGAGGTGGTGAATCCTACATGGATACATCGGCCGGCCGAGAGGTTATGTCAGACTCATACTGACTAAACACCACCTGAAGTAGGTGCCATTAGCCGGGAAGGCTATACAGGCTTTATAGAAGCGATCGCACTCGGGAATGAGAGTCAACGCAGCGCCGCGCTAACTAAGTTAGCGCCTGCGCGAGAGAACGGGCCACGCCCCTATTGGACGCGGTCCGTGTCCTAATGTAATTAATATACGAGTTGCGGAAGGCCGCTCGTAATTTGAGATAAACAAAAGATAGATAATACATGGGATTTCGCGTGAATTAAGTACGATTTGGGATCGAGAAATATACTATGATTTAAACTGCATTGTTCGGACGAGGGAAGCGGGACTGTATATAACGCCTTATGGTTAGTGATATTTATATTCCTTCTATAGGAAGTTATTTAGAGAAGACGATATCGACACACATATGTGTGTGTTAGCTAACATTAGTATACAAAATTAACACTAAAATTAAATTGAAAACTATTTTTAACTAGCACCGGCTATTTTACAATATACATGACTCGTCTTTGAGGATATTTTATGTATGAAAAAGGTTTTTACAACATTAATTGAAGCAATAGTTTGCGGTGAGAATTAACAAGTTTTCATTTTTTATAAACATATTACATGGTATTTTTTAATTATGACTTATATTTTTTTTATCACGCAAATACAAAAAAAAAAAACGATTTGGGTTTCGACTTAAACTTACGATGAAAATTGAGAAAAGTGATGTAATTTTGTTTATTAATTTTTTTATGGACACATTTTCTACTAATATTATAAATATTTCACGCAACAACTACAGACAGATTTATATGTAAATTTATAGTCATTGTTATTTAGTTATATAGAAGACCAACAGCAGTTACTTAACAGATAAACAAAAAAGGTATGACAGACAGCTATTTGATTATAGGTCCTCGCAGTCCTCGCAGATAGAGATCAGAACAACAGAGGCTTCATATAGCCTACGAAAGTGAGAAAAGTGTTTAAAAAGAATGTAATAATAAATGATGAATTAAGCAATGGCGCTGTAATGTAAATACTGTATAAACTTTGCAGAGAATTCTGAAAAAGGCGACAATAGATTTAATAATGCTTCGGCTTGCAAGACATAATATAATAATTAACTTTGAAACCATAGTAAATACTTCGTTGACTTCGTGGGATATATATTTATATGAAGCCGAGTAAGTATCGATTGTATTCAACTGTGTGAAACTCAATACTTGCTTTAAATCTTGCGCCAGTCCTAGCTAATTGTTAAAAATACGGGATCTTTTTATACCCCGTATCGAATTTAGCTAATTATGGGTTCCTATTTTGTTGTAACCAAAACAACGGGGTAATCCGTAAAATACGGGGTATCTGGCACACCACAAAGTGCTTAATAAATAGAAACAAGATATCTACAAGTTTTGATCTGTTGAGTCAAATTTCTTTAGCGACGATTCCAGAAATATATCCTCGCACTCCAAAACGAGACGCGGCTATCTGAAATTCCTGAGATCAGTTTTATAATATTCATTCTGAATACAGTAGTAATAGACTCCTAATGAAATTATTACCATAAGATATTCAACTTGTCTCTGGGGTCAGGTGGACAAATATAATATTCACATAGCTGTTTCTTCTTTATCGATTGTTGGATACTGAAAGAATAACGTAAGTTGTTGTAAGTACCAGTACTTAGAACATAGATGGCATTGGCGTCAGCTTAAGAAATACTTGGAAAAATACGACGAGTCTATTTTGGAGGGTACTCACTGGTTCGGAGACTCCCTCATGGGAGATGCCGTCCATCTAGGAAACCACTACGGTGGCTTTCTACTCTCGGTTTGAGGTTCATCTAAGGATTTCGCTATCCCGAAACACGATTGCATTGCGTCGGTCAACAATTAAAAATGGTCCTTCATGAGAAGTCAAAACGGAAGTAAAGAGTGCGTTCGGGTTCCGTATGACATCTGAGACATTGTTTCTCGCGTAAACTTATTTAGACTAAAAATCTAGAGCTTAAATTCTAAAATAATAACCAATATAATTATCAACATCATCATCATCTCGATGGTGCAGTGATTAGCGTGATCAGCAGAACGAATGGCGGTGGTGCAGATGTTAAGCAGTTTTCGCTGGGGCTTATCATCGAATGATAACCAAAACTTTATTATCTTGCGCTCCTTAGGCTTTCAGAATCTCAATAAGCCGATGATCCCCGTACCTACCGCACTGAGACACGTAGTGGCTTTTTCATCCTTTCCTTATGGGAGGTTACCGAAACTCGACCACTTTAGCGCCTATTTTGCTTCTGGAGGGTGTTGGCTGGGTCGTACCAGCTCTGTCAGGATGGCTCCAAGTACTCCAAGTAGGTGACTTCTCTGCATTTCAGCGCGACGTGGGTGGTTGTTCCCACAACTTTTATGTATCCTTTGCATAAAGGGCCGTCAGTGTAACTTAATTTAAAAGGATGTTTGTTAATGTTGCCAGGCAAGGTTTTGAATAATTTATTTGTAGCGTGATGGGTTAAAGTCCATATTCTTACGAAGTCTTTATCCACCTGCTAGGCCTGTGCTTCTGAAGTGGCGTCATTCATAGTCCGATGTTGATGACATGAGAACAGTTGAAGTTTACCTAAATTTTAGACTCTTTTGTTGCAGTTTCTTAAACATTGTTTTATTCATAAAGCCGCATTTCAATATTATCTTCAGCAGATAGTGCACCGCCCGTGTGGTATCAGGGACTTTTTACAGTTATTTTTCTTGTTTGATAATGCCATGCCTGTCGTGTGCCAGCGTTTCTTAATTTTTTATTTATTTATTTCATAAACAAAGAAATTACAAAAAGATACAATTTAGGCCCACAAAACCGACTTGTCGGTTTGACTGAGGGATCTTTAGTCTCTTAAGCTTATAATTATGTATGTATATAATACAACTATAACTGTATCAAGTAAAATTAATTTGACAATAATGAGATTTACACTGAATTACAACAAACTGAAGGAAAATTGCGGTGTTAATAAGTGACAATTGTTGTGTTAAGTAGTAGTCATCACATAACCTTTTAATATTTTTTTAAATTTATTTTTTAATGTATCTTTTGCTTGAGAACACAGATGACAAAGTATAGTACATAATATAATTATTTTTATTTGACCACTTCGAGAACGCTCGCAGCATTCCGCTGCCGTCTGTCTTCGCAGTAGGTACTGAAGTAGTTTCTTTAAGCCATTTGTTTCATTTGTGACTTAAGAAAAATGCCAATTAACTTGCGTAATTTTTTCCAATTTCATAACAAATTAAATTTCTCGATAAATTTTAAGTGAATGCAAAAAGCCGAGAGCAGTATACAGAAAAGTCTTTACTAAAAGGTCGTAAGGTGTTTTTACAATACAGCTTTATGCTTTGTACTTTCAATATCTCATATATATTCATTTGAGTGGCTACCAGCAGAAATATAAATTTCGAAGGACTGTAAGCAATTGTACAAAGCGCAAAGAAAAGGGAGTCAATCTAAGTGAAATTAGCTTAACAGATAAGTTAACATAAATAAGTTTAAAACACATGATATGATATAGAAAAATATAAAAATATTTGTTCAGATGGGATTTGAACCTATGTCCTTCTGTCATACCGGGCTAGTAGTATTCAATGTGTTTAGTTATTGTGATTATTAAACACATGTGTTATGGAAATCAGAAGCAACAAAGTTACTATTACAGCCAGACTCGAGACAAAATAGGAACGTTCGTTTTCTATAACAACCCGGCCGCTTTAACAGTTTCTGGCAGAGTGCCATTCCTGCATTTACTTAATGCATGCAAATTATTGTCCAGTACAACATGCAAGTTTTCCATAAGTCCCTGTATTTTATTGTGGCTTTCAAGGATATATCTTCTTTAAAACAAACACTTTTACCTTGCTAGTCAAAGCTTGTCAAATTGTGTCTTTCATTTTACTTTATATTAAAAAGCCTTTTAATAATTATGGCCACGGGTTCGTGTCTCGGAAAAGGAAGATGTTTATGTGATGAATGCGAGCATTTCTAAGTCAAGCGTATTTATATATATTTCTTTGGACATTGTTATTTATTTATTTTTTTGTCATAACTAATTACAAAGGTATAACGGCATTTCATTATCATCACCGAACGGGTCCATCGTATGTGAGCGTACGGGCAGGTAATTCGCTAAAATAAACGCGGAATATAATTCTCCGATAGCTATTTAATCAAATCAACTCAATTTACACTAACTATAATAGCTGATTGGTATGATTAGAACAGATTAAATTGGTAATCGACAATGTCGGCGATCCGTCGGTGACGTGCGACCTCCGTCGCGTCTAACCCAAAAGTGAGCAACAAGATGGCAGCCCGTTTGACGTTCCGCCAAAGTGACAGCTGTCACTCTCATTCACAAACTGTCTTGATTAATGGCGGCGCCACTGTAGCGCGGTCACGGCCATACTGACAATCGCCCGTTCTCTAGGAACTTCTGTAACAGAAAATCACACGAACTTGATAAACACCGCTCGTTCATCCTGAGCATTAACAGCATTACATCACCCACCAAGAATTGTCTGACGAAAACAGCTAACTTTCTCTGTGTGAATGCGAACCACTTAGTTCGACCAGTAGACAGAATTTGGATCGCACAAAATCTCCAAAGCCGTACTCGTATGATTCACTACTGGACCGGACAAGTATGTCCCTCCGACCAGCCCAACAGTCTTCCTATCCTGGACCGGACACATGCGTCCCTTCGACCAGCCCAGAGGGCGCTGGACCGGACAACACCGTCCCTACGACCAGTTTCACAACTTTCCAATCCTGGACCGGACAAATGCGTCCCTTCGACCAGCCTAGAGGGCGTGGACCGGACAACACCGTCCCTACGACCAGCTTCACAACCTTCCAATCCTGGACCGGACAAATGCGTCCCTTCGACACACACTTCACACACGTGACTCCTAAAGCTGTACTGAACTTCACCCATAATCATTCTTGTCTACACATTAAACAAGCACATATTCACCTTATTTTATTCCCCATGAACTTCCACTTCAACATCGAAGCTCATGCTATTATTGAAATCTTCGGAATCAGCAGATAAGGTTTCAGATCAGATCCAATAGAAATCGTGTCAGAGCCACTAAAGGATAATGCATCTGAGATGAATGGGGACACATGGTTGATAAGCGTCCACATTAAAGAGCGAGGTACTATGGGGAGCTAGGATGCCACCCCATTTCCACCAATCCCTCCGCAAAGGACTCCCCCTCGCACGTCACACGTCCCAGCAACAGTCCCCGGCAGCCCGCAATTTAGACATTTCTTAATGAGATCCTTGATCCCGTCATCTCGCCTCCGCTCCACCGAAAGCCACCCCTCGCGAAGCTCGACAAAATTAACATCCTTAGATTCACCTCCATCGGGATAAGACTCCCGGGCGCCCAGTTCGTGAGGTAGCGGACTCCGCGAGAGACAATCGGCGCGCTCCACCACTCGACCCTCTCGGCAAACAATGTCGAAGTCGCACAACTGCAACACAGCCCACCAGCGGCGGACTCGGGGGGTCAGACCACATCCCGACCTTGATGCCTTAAGGAAACCACGGTCCGTGCAAACTGTAAACCCATGGCCACATAAATAATGGCAAAAATGCTCCACCGAGCGAACGACGACGAACAACGTTGGCAGTTGCCAACGTTTCAAGCTCGCACGAGCGACACCAGGACTCGGCCCCAGCCGCACGGCGACTAAAGTAAGCTACGACGTGCGGCAGGGAGCCACTTCTCTGGATTAGAACCGCCCCACAACCCTCGGAGCCAACGCCGCAATGAAGCTCCACCGGCAATTTCGGCTTGAAAATTGTCAATACAGGCTCAAACGCCAGAACTCTTATAATGGTGTTAGCAACTACACTGGAATACCTTATTGTTAACATTTTATTGTTTTAAAATTATAAATTAGCTGTTCGGCTTGATTAAATTGTTTAAGATTGATCCATTAAAAGTTGTTAAACGATGACTCTCGTACGGCCGCCATCTTGTTGTTTACGTCTGCTTTGAGAGTATATAAATGGCGCAACAGCCGTCCGAGCGTCATTCGTTGTGTGAACATCGCCTTGAGCACATCGTGAAGGTATGTAACTCTTTGTATATAAATATTCTGGTGAGCATTGTAAGTCTTACTAAGTTGATGTTAAAGATTTAAAGTTATTTACATGATGAGATATTGTATTGGAATTATAAGTTAAATTTAGAGTGCAGGTTTTAATTATCCCGAATAAATCCATTAAATTACATAATTCATTATTTTTACTTCACATCCTAGCTAGTCTGTGAATAGGGTCGTTAACATATCAGAAGCGGGATCAACTTCAAGCCCACGTAAAAAGAAAAACCGTCTATTTTTTTTTAAAGGTGGTTTATAATAGAAACATAATGAATTTGATCAACGTCACATACAAAGTAAAGGTATAGACAATACTCGCTAAATCTCTGTGACGAGCGTGATTGAATAAGAGTATCAATATTGCTAGTTTTTATCATGATTTATTTCCTAAATTTCATTAGCAGCATGAAGCTTATTGTTAATAACTGAAATTGCATTATTGACACATTGATGTTACTGGTGATATTAAATAAAGGTTTATGCAAACAATTGCACAATGTAAATTGTAATAATACTGACAATAAGTACAAGTCAACTTTTATTAAACCTTGCGCATTAAGACGCCATCTAGTTAAATATTGAGGAACCTTCATTAATTATCAAAAATGAAAGCTGCTACGTTCAGCGCGCCAAAAGCACATTTATTGTTTTGTGAAATGTAAAACATTTTACAACCCTCTGGGTTAACAGATTACGCAAATACGAATGATATTATCTTCAAAAAAAAAATGTTTTTGAGGTTAAAAAGGGACAAAGAAAAAAACCTTTGAAAAAAAAATAACCATAAAATTAATTATGTTGATTTGATAGTAGAACAGATGTGTTAGATATCTCTCATCTTCGTGAAATGACTTGATACAATTTATAGATTTTCATCAATATGTTATTGCATTTTACATTTTTCTTCATATACACGCTGCGGTAAACAGCAATAACTCTTAATTATTATTTCGATCGTCATTAACACTGTATTAACATTTTTCTTTCTCTAATATCCACGCCAACCCAATATCGACGAGCGTTGCTGGCAGACGCCTAGTCGTGGGGTGGCGCGACCGGTGAGAGAGACTGAGCTGCCATCGCGCGGATCCTCGAGTGCTGCCATCACATGGATCCTCTAGTGCTGCCATCGCGCGGATCCTCTAGTGCTGCCATCGCGCGGATCCTCGAGTGCTGCCATCGCATGGATCCTCGAGTGCTGCCATCGCGCGGATCCTCGCGTGCTACCGTCGCGCGGGTCCTCGAGTGCTGTCGTTGCGCCTATGCGCTAGCGATATCCAGGATCCAGGGCACGAGTGCTGTCATCGTGTCTGTTGTGCGGGCACTGCACTGGTATCGGCGTTCAAGCCACGTAGTGCAGGTGTGAAATAAATCCGCAACAATCATCCAGCGAACAACAAACTACAGGTGCGCCAAAGTTCACCTAAATTTTCAACTCCGATGATTGGCAGTCCGAGGGTGTTCTTCCTAAAATTTTCTATCCTAGCGATCACAATTCCTAACTACTCTGTCTTTGATGTTTATGATTCCGAAGCATTCAACTTCATAATGTCATTAGCAATAAACATTTATTATACTTTGTTGTTATCCTATATTTACTCAACATAACCATCTTTTAAACTATTATTCAAAGTCATATCTTTTTTGTTTAGATTTCTTTTTATTCATAATAATCAGTATTATATACATTAATTTTGGTTAGGTTAGGTTAGAACTCTGACCACAACGCACGAGCCGAGCGAGCGTAGCGAGCGTGCCGCAGCAGCGGCCGGCGAAGTGCCAGAACCGAATCGGTTCTATAGTTATTGGTTTAGGTACGGTTAAAACTGCGGTATAAACTCCCAGGCCATAAACATAACCGTGAATAAGTCGTGTTTTATGAATTTTATTCATTTAAGACAAAGATCAGTGAAACGACCTCTATTCATTCTAAGCAGCTGGTTTTTTTTGACATAATTATCTCAGGAATAGTTATAGCATTATGTATGTAACATCCATAACCAAATATAAAATGGCCAAATGTAAAAATGTGAAAAGTTGTTTAGTAATCACAAGAAATAGTTTAAAAACAAGCCCTTTCCTTCAAAGCATCTGGTTCATGATTATGTTCTTGGTGCGTTCCTTCCAGTAATTCATACTTATTGACTTCCTTATCGAAAGTGGTGATTAATCTCGCCTTACACTTATACTTTTTGTTGCTTCTTAATTCACACGCCCAATATTGTTTATCCACTGTTATTCGGGTTTTTTTTCATATATAAATCCATGTACATCTAATTTTAATCCTCCACGACTGGTTTTGAATGATTTTTAAATAAATTCTCTCCATATTAATAAAGCATTAACACAAACATGCACGTTATGATAATACACCGACATGAACTTAACAATAGACACAATAGATATATAGAATACATAGAGCAATAGATACTCAGTACGTAATGTAAAGAATACCCCCAAATAATAATTATACTATCAAAACTATAAATATCTTTTTCTACCCACATTTTTTATTACACTTGGTAAACGTTTCTTTCTTAGTATGAGTGAAAATATTATGATAAAAAACAGTAAGAGTTTAAATATATTTACATTAATGATATTATTAATTACGATTTTCGGAGACGTGAGTGTTATGAACATCGCCGGTAGCACTACAAATAGTATGAATGAAAACTTTGGGATGAAAGATTTTGGGAAGAGTGATCGTTCGGATTGCGGATCATTGGGAGGAACAATTTCGGGCAAATAACTTTAGGCGAGCCAATATGGACCCGTGAAAAACTTAAAACCTGACCGACTGTCACAGTAAAAAGAAAGCCTTTTATTTATTTATACATTCCGTTCAGTATAATTCACTTTTAGGTATTTTGCTATCTCTGGGAATGCTATTTGTTCGTGGTGTTTATTTCATTTAAAATCGGTTGTTCTTTCTGGATTTTCGTTTCACTTACTCTAATGACCTGGCTATATTAACTTGGATTCGTACACTTTGGTGATTTGACTACTGTTAATAATTCTCGACAACTTGTGCTTACCTACCTACTAGATTCTGATTCAATATTATTTTATAAGAATTGTGTAAGACCCATAAGATGTAGGAAACGAAGTAATTGAATAAAAAAGTATTATATGTATGGTTTTATTACAAAATCTTTATTGTTATTCAATAACTCTATGTAAGTGTAGCTAAGAATAACAATCTACTTTTAACAGATAATTATACTATTTATTATGGTTCAGAATAATATCACTCTCTAATAATTAATAGGTAAGTCTGATGTCAACAAAAGTTACTTAAACGTAAATGGTAAATTGAGTGCTGCAATGAAAACTAGCCAAAAAAGCAATTAAAGTAAATGTCAAGGTTATGGTCGAGTACTATTAACATTCAGCCTTATAAAATATAATTTCTGATTATTAATAATATACAAATCTAAAAACAAAACATCAATCGGCGTGACAACCAGGGACTGTTACGGTATCCGAATAGTGTTATGAACACTGTTTTTCATTTCTGTTTTAAAAGTAAAACTGAAAGAAACTGTTACACTTTGAATCTGTTTTAGAAAATACCGGTTCATAAGTTCATATCTGTTACAGTCAATAAGGTTCACATTGGCAAACTATGCGACAGCTCACTAATGATTTGGGTACTTTGAAATGCATATGTTGGTGTACTGTGTATACACATAGATAGTTAAAAGTAAAATAGTTTCTAACAGATTGGTAACAGAAAGCGTTATATCTGTTACACTTTTATAAGTGTTCGACGCAAAACAGGTTCAAAACACCCAAATAAGTGATACAGGAATAATTCTATAACAGATTTAATGTCTAACCCCTACGAAAGTGTATCCTTATAAAGGTGTTTTTGAATCCCTGGAGACAACTGTCACTGTTTTTTTTTTTTTTTTTTTATGTCAGTCTGTCCCCTCAACACCGCACTGATAGTGTCTTTCTACGCGGTTGTGATTTAGTGTATATTTTTTAGTGTTATATTGTCTTTCCAAAAATCTAATTGAATATTTTCAAATTACTTTTACCAAGGTACATTTGAGGCTTGAAAAGAGAAAGTCTCTAGGGATAAAATCCCTAGAAACCACACTGGTCAACAAAATACCTATGGAAAGTTTTATCAACCTAGGCAGTGAATATTCTTTGTTAATTAAAACTGATTAGTTTGCATGCTTTATTATAAAGACAAATGTATATATAATGGGGCATGCAAGCTAATCAGTTTTAATAGTATAGCGTAACTATTGATTAATAGGTTAATAACCTTTTCTTTTACAGCAAAATATTTTAGACACAGAACAAAGAGGTCTGTAAGTCTATTAATATATGAAACAGGACAATGAGGCCTGTGATTTACAAATATATTCATTGAATCCAGAACAAAGAGGTCTGTGGTATCAATTACTAAAGTATTTTGGGGACAATGAGGACCACTTTTATTTTTCAGAGAAATGTTAACCTTTTTTTTCTTTTATAGCAAAATATTTTAAACCCAGAACAAAGAGGTCTGTGGTATCTATTACTATTATATATTGTTTTGGGGACAATGAGGCCCACTTTTATTTTTCAGAGATTTTTGTTATTAACAATTATGTTAACCTTTATAAAGTGTTTGGGGACAATAAGGTCCACTTTTATTTTGCAAAGATATTTTGTTATTAACAATTATAATGTTAAGTGTGAGGACACACTTTATCTTGGATGGCCGAATCTGTTAGCAACTACACTGGAATACCTTATTGTTAACATTTTATTGTTTTAAAATTATAAATTAGCTGTTCGGCTTGATTAAATTGTTTAAGATTGATCCATTAAAAGTTGTTAAACGATGACTCTCGTACGGCCGCCATCTTGTTGTTTACGTCTGCTTTGAGAGTATATAAATGGCGCAACAGCCGTCCGAGCGTCATTCGTTGTGTGAACATCGCCTTGAGCACATCGTGAAGGTATGTTACTCTTTGTATATAAATATTCTGGTGAGCATTGTAAGTCTTACTAAGTTGATGTTAAAGATTTAAAGTTATTTACATGATGAGATATTGTATTGGAATTATAAGTTAAATTTAGAGTGCAGGTTTTAATTATCCCGAATAAATCCATTAAATTACATAATTCATTATTTTTACTTCACATCCTAGCTAGTCTGTGAATAGGGTCGTTAACAATGGTTTGACGAACGCTCTCATGCGACGCAGCCCACCGAATGCAACCCTAAAACCTGCAAGCGGATATAAGGGCCCAACCACCCCCGTGAAACCAGGTACAAATCCTCGGATATATGAAGCCAGACCAAGAAACTGTCGCACCCGACGGCTAGCGCCTCAATCCCGAGAGAATCCGGTCCGACCTCACCTGCTTCAATTTCATACCCCAAACAATGCACCTTACGCCTCACAAATTCACACTTTTGCAATTCAAAAGAAAAACCTGTCTGAGAAAGAGTCCCAAGAACTTCCCCCAGCCGTCCCAACCCCTCCTCAACGTTAGAAGAATAGCAGAGATACAAACAAGTAGTTTTTGCTCGAGACTTTTCAGAGCACCACTAATGCATCCTTGATAAACAGACGGCGCATTGCGCAAACCGAAGGGCATAATGAGGTACTCATACTGCCCCTCAGGTGTCACAAAGTCTGTCTTTTCAATTGAATCTGGATGGACTAAAATTTGGTGGAATCCGGATGCCATGTCTAAAGATGAGAAGTAATGAGCGCCTGACAGCTGATCTACCTGTTCGTCGATCAGTGGTAGAGGATATTGTTCGGCGCGGGTATTCGAGTTGAGCTCCCGATAATCAACACACATACAATCCGTATTGTCTTTTTTTCTTAACCAGCAAGATTGGACTGGCGAACGGCGGGGAGCTCTCTCGAACAACACCGGCGCCCAACAACTCCTGAACCTTCACTCTAACGATCTCCTTTTCGGCAGGTGCTAACCTATACGGTATCCTTTGTACAAGCTTATTAGGGTCTACCAAATTGATAATCATTTGCCCCGTTTTTACTCTTTGGATAGGGAGACCGCTTATGAAAATATCTGCATATATATTAAGGATCCGTAAAAGTGCAAGCCTATGTTCCTCCGTTAGATCAGTGTCGACTCCCATATCATCGCAGAATGTAGGCTGTTTTTCGCAGATATCTACCATTTTAGAACTAGTTATATTTAAACCACTATCATCGATCGACACGCGTCCACCATTCTCTACGATGATCTCTGCCTATTAAGAAAGGGTCGGAAATGCAATCATCTGGGACAACATGGAATAAAAGGGTGGTCGAAAAATCACCTATTTTGACTGTACTAGAAATCAGATTTGCACTGTAGTCCTCCCTTACCTATCCCCTTTAAATAGACGAGATCACAACATTTAGTACCCGGAAAGTTCAAAGAAGTACTTAATCTCATCAACGAGCAATCTGAACCACTATCAAAAAGAAAAGGAATTCTCTCACCCGATGATTTCACCAATATCCCTCGATGTATCCCGTTCACAAACATTGACTTCTTTCGCCATCGTGCCTACAATCTTCCGGTCCGGGCACGTCGTTGCAATATGGCCCGGTTTTCCACACATACGTAACAGGTCACATTGGCATTCATCTCGGACGTTCGTACTGATGGACCGATTCTGCCTGCACAACAGAATCCTCACGGCGTCGACGACAGTCTGCTTGTCTATGACCTGGCACTTTTAGCGAGGTGGTAAGAGCCATTGACAACGCAACACCTTCTAATTGTTTGTTCTTAATGATCAATTCGGAGACGCGACACCATCCCTCAACATCAGCGTCGAGGTCATCCGGATTAAAATGTATTAACTGCACCACACTTGCACTTGAAGAACTCGGTTGCTTAGCCGCCAGCAAACGGGAAGTAAAGTCCGGTCCTCACAATGAAACGTGGGATTTACTTTTTGTCATGATATGGCTTGAAATATCATTGTTGAACATTCCATTCAATAAACAATAAAACCCGTCTTACATTACATATTGCATGTTATATATAACTTTGACTTTTAATACATAACAGCAAAAGTTTAACCTAATTATATTATGACAATACTCTCTCTCTCTCTCTGTGTGTGTGTGTGCGCGCGTGCGTGCGTGCGTGTGTGTGTGTGTTAGTGTTACCATATTCTCTAGCGTGTTTCTACGCGCTACAGCGCCATCTAGTTAAATTAAAAATAAAACCTGCTAGCTACCTTCTACTTTCATTATCAGGACTTTGTCTTCCGATAAAATGTCGTACACTTCTTACTACGATGAATCTAATGAGCCTAAATTTGATGGGCTTCCTAGTAAGCATCTTAGGGTTTCCATCTCTTATCGAGCTCCACCATCACACCAGCCTGGTGGTACCGTATATTGTATTTCCGTCTTAACTATTATACATGTATGATAGTAACCAAGCATCCAAGGGCATAAGTGTAAGTAAAAAACGACGAGTGTGCAGTAGGTGAATGAGTGAAAAAGATAGAATAAATGAGGCACTATGGCGTCGACTGAAAATTAAGAAGTGTGTGCTCCGCGTGGAAAAATGGAAATAAAAGATTTGAATGACTTTCGATATTAATTTTACATACATGCCAAGTTTCATTATGGTACGAAAAGTAACAGTGGGCAAAATTCTGTTTTTTAGATTCTATAACATAGTTTCGATGTTAAATTAAACTTCTTTAGCGCATTTATGAGCCAAAAAAGTGATATTTCAATTTTAGTTTTGACACATTTTCAGTAGCCCATTTACGGGAAATCATCCAAGATTGAAGAGAGATATTAAAATAAACGTTTTTTTCCATATCCGTAAAAGTTTTCCATCAGGAAATGCGAAATGCGATTTAATCATATTTGAAATACCGAAAACGAAAAGCAACAATATACTTGCCGCGGGGTGTCGGTAAAATCGTAGATCTGGGACTGGCAACAGACGCTCAGAGACGTGTTATTCTTATTTCTTCCGCTCGGACAATTCAACACTCCACAAGGAAATATTACGCAACAAAAATAGCTTATGTTTTGATTTTAGTTAAGTGTTATTGAGTAAAATATAAACCAACAGAAATTGGTCATGTATAGTAAAACACTTAAATTTATTTTTATTATCCTGCCAATTGCACCTACGTCATTGCACCTACGTCCTGGGTTCAAATCATCGTATTAATCCTGGTAGTGGTTAGGATCGCATCAGCTGTCCAGTAGTAAACTTTTCATTTTCATAACTTAATCACAACATTTTCTATCAGCTGTTATTAATGCAACATAATCAATTCTTCGTTGCACACTTTAATTTAAAAAAAGGCTTTATTATGTTTAGTTTTTATACTCCTGCGTCTATCGCACATATTAATGTAACCACTGTTACTGAATTCACGAGGCATTAATCCCTTTTGTATTATTAATCCTGGCGTTTCGACTCCATTATATGAGCCGTAATCACAGGATGACTAAGGTAATTGTTCATACTAGCTGACCCGGTAACGCGTTGCTATGGTAACGTTATTGATACAATGGAAAAAGAGCGGACAGACAAACACACAAATAACAAATTTGTGTTCTTAGATTTTAGATTCATGTGCCTTCCAATATTTCCTATATATAGTTCTTACTTCCACTACTCAAGTTGTAGAAATAAAATTGTTCGTTTTATTTTGCATTCAGCGCTGTTGCTAGTGCTCCTCAAAGTTCTTAATAAAAATGATGGGGACTAAAGGTGAAAGAACACTATTCACCCGTAGGTAGAATTTATGATTCCACAAGAGGTAGCATAATAGTTCCAGTAATTCTAAATATTTACTTAAAAACATTTTTCCTCTAGTTTTTGTGTGTGGAAAAAGATTGGACATCGAAGCTAACCAAAGTTCTATTATCAGTACGATGTGGGTGTTGTATCTCACTATCAAATTGTAGGAGTCCTTCACATAAGCAGTTGTACCTCTTTGTGGTAAAAGCATTTTAGCTACGTATTTAGCTAAACGGTAGGTCACTGAGTTAATTTGGCTAACGTTAGGATGCAGTGTTACGATACGTTTTTGTTTCTAGAGTATAAACTTGTTTACACGTGTTTCTTGGGTATCAATACAGTCTCGGTGGTGTAGGACGGGAAGAAGGACGGCAGGATGTCATATCTCAGAATACGTCTCGCTGAGTTCATTAATTTTTTGAAGTGGAACCTTCTTTATCGGCGTTGTGCTCTTTTTGGGATGGGTAAAAAATGTTGACCTGATAGAAAATTCGTAAGACGGCGCAGTGTCCTTGCGCGAGTGTGCGTATGTGTTTGTTTTCATGTTTGTCTACGATAGTGCAATGAATGAAAATTGTATTTTACCACATAAATGATAGTACTTTTCAACTGCTAACTAAAGCAATTCGTGCGAAATTATTCCATAACCATTCCAAAATATCAAAAATGCACAACGTTTATGTTCATGTTTTCACTTTTACCGGCACTCCCGGAGTGCAAACCGTTGTTTTTTTAAGAACCTTTGTTATTTCGTCGCTTTTTATAAATAGAGTCTGACGTATTTATTATTACCGTGACATTACATTTGTTCCTTTGGAAGATTATGGGTCTGGTTAAGATGGCAGGTAATTTAATGCGTTTTATTCATAAGGGAGTTAAGGATTCGGCAGCTTACTTCACCGCAAGACCGATGTCTTGACGAATTGCTTTTATATATTTTTTATCTCAGGTTATTTTTGGCTGAATAATCCTTGAAGTAAGAATGTCTTCTTATGAGGGGCATGAGGAGAATCTATCCATGAGGGGCAAACGAAAAAATCTTGACCCTTTTTTATAAGACTTTTATAATCGTTCCATCAAATATTTGTTTTGATAAATTGATAACTGCGCGGAATCGGTTCAGAGCTCTATGGTCAGTGATAACATTGAAGCCTGCTTTTTGAAACGTATTATGCCGTGTTCCTAGTTCCTAGTATTTTGAGATTTGTTTATTTCTGCATTAGTTACATTTGTTTGATTCGAGTTTATTGACTAAGTAAATGTAATTACTTACTCCAAAGATACTCCGAAGTATCGTACGATGGCATTCCGGGGATCGTTTAGGTACGCCGCCTCTCGGTGCTGGAACGACCTTCTGCCGACTTAAAACAAAATACGCTTTTCAAAAACAGCTCAAGAATCATTTACTAATGAAGCAGAAATGTCACACAAATATATTAACCCGCTTACCTCTGTTTTCTTCACGTCAGGCTCAACGTATAGTACATTTTTCCTTGCGTGAGTTAAGTAGTAAACAAATATGGCGGTCGACATTTTTTAGGTTTGGGAATCATTGTGTGAATGTGTGACATATTTAAGTGAATGAATGAGTGTATGAACCTTTAGATTATTGGGTTCTTAAATACGGTCGAGATAATGAAATAATTTTTTCAGGCTTTACTTGTAGTAAATAATTATAATAATAATAATAACTATCACTGTCAGTTTTTATTCGCTTTGTCCCTACTGCAGATGAAAACAATAAAATGTCACGGTGTAAATGTTTAAATATGCGTCAAACAAACACCTACATAATTGACAACGTCAAAAACTAAAAACTGACTCACATCAAAACATCAACAATGAAGACCTTAAGTAAGAATTTACTGGATTTTGTTAATTTGCGAAATTCAAATCTGGTTTAAATATAATTTTTATGGGACCACCCTCAAAGTATCATATTTATCTAGTAAAACACGGTTGAATTAAGAACCTACTTTTTTTATAAAATAACAGTTGCAGCAATAAGACAATTATGAAAATAACCATGGAAACCTTAAAAATGAACTGATTTGTTACAAACCATTCATACATTCACTTCATCCCATCGCTACAACCACTCGTTTTATTATTAATTATGACATATTGTTTATTTAATCTGTGACCGAGAAGGTCTTGGAAATTACCATTTTAACTAAAAAATGTTATTTGTGAGGATATTTCAAAGCAGTTTTCAGTGAAAATAAATGCGTTTATATGTAAACTAACGACTATAATGTACTGTTGCAACGTTAAGTGAGTGATTCTTTCGGAATGTCGTGCATTGTGATCCAGTGATGGTTATTTACTATTTAGCTCAAGTATGAAAAAATACACTATAGGTATGTCCAATGGATTGCGTCCGGCTACCGATGAGGCGAGTTGCCTATCACACACCCTTGGCGGACATGTCACATGCCATGACAAGTCGTATGGAGTCTTATTCATTGCACTCGAAATATGTAACACAGCACTGACCCCGCTTCATTTTTAATCGCTTATATGTACCAACCATTCGACTAATCACCATGCGGTACTTGCGTGGCATTTTTGACGTGGCAATTGATCCCTTTTTAGTCATCTCAACTACGGTTGCTACGTAGAGTAACGGCAAATGAATCGGGCCATGCTGCCGCTTAGCCGCTTTTATATTTTAATTCTTTAATGATATACGTGAACTTGTATATAACATTTATTATTATTATTTTAAAATTTTGTATAAATAAGTGTGTGTGTATATGTGTATATATATGACTGCTAGTTTTATTAGTTCCGATATTCTATTAAAAGGCGCTTTTTTATTTTTTCCTCACTGGCTTGAACCCTGTCAGAATAACAGCGCCTCTGTGTGTATTCTGCCCAGCTGTGAAGGACACAGAGGCAAAAATGCTGAGGCAGGGTATTTTGATGACCCCGCACATTAGTTTTAATTTTTTTTTTGTTTACTTTTGTATTTTGTTTGACTTTGTTTGTCCCTTATTTTGTTTTTTCTCTGTTTCTTTAAGTGCGCGTGTGTCAATAAATGTTTTTTTTTCTAATTATTAAAGTGCTCCATAGACAGTTGTAGATATAACTCATTGGATAAACTATCAATTTTATTATGTCATGAATTTCAATCGAAACGAGTAGGTTTTTGCTTGCCTGTTATAACATCGAGGCGCTCCCACGTAGGTCACACTTAGAGATGATAAAGACACAAGTAGTGTTGCCCAAAATCAATCTTGCAAGAAGCAAGACTCTCGCAGGTTTAGTCTTGTTCTTGTTTAATTACGGTCAAGGTTGCAATCTCGGTCTTGTTTTTGCATTTTTGGAAGACCAAGACCGCCTAATTTTAGCAAGACCAGGACTGACCGTGCAAGATTTGAACAAGAATAAGACTAAGCCTGCGAGACTCTTGCATCTTGCAAGACTGCTTTTGGGCAACACTAGACACAAGGCGGAATGTGATCTTGATTACAACATCTCTTTAGGAAATTTTACGATGCTATTTTTTTTTGGTGCATTTTTTTCCAACCGGCGAATTTTGTTTGCGATATCCAATCCTCATTGTAATGGTTCATATATTTAGTTTTCGGCGCCTATCAGGAATAATTATAAAAAAAAACAAGAATAAACGCATCATGAATATGGTAAAAGTGGCTTTATAATTTTAAGGACTGAAAATATAATATATTTTAAATTAAGATACAATATTAAAGTAATAAAGTATACCCAGGATTTCTTTAACATGTTTTCATTAACTTCACCTGTATGTTTGTATGTATGATGCTTGGTACGACATTCTTCTTACATCAACTCTGCATTTCGAAGTAAAAACAGAAAGATATATTGGTGATTTATAAATAACCTATCAATATCGAGCGCTTTTCTTGCAATGAAATTAATTGTTTCGTTCATTACTTAATTTTTATATTGGTAATTTATTATTAAATTTTGTAGTTCGATTTACCATAAGAACGTGTTTTTAGGTTTATTTTTTGCTTTCTTTCGCACAATTTGGTTGCAGATCAGAAAGGTACAAATGGATGAGTACTTTTTAAAACCATTCGAGATATAATCAGCATCCAAACAGAATCTGAAGATATGAGTGATAAGGGAATGAAAGAATCTTTATGACGCCTAATGAAAGAGCCAGAAGTGCGGTCTCAAAAAACTGTATAATCCTCCCATAGGGATGATATAGTAATCTTAACATCGCGTGCCGCTATTTCGCGTAGAACGAAGGAGGTCATTCGGATTACTAATGTTTGGCCAAAAAAGTTTCCCAAAATATAACATTGCAAACTATTTTACGCAAATTTTCATTTGGCAAAAAACTTTTCTCAAAACAATTTATTGCAAATTATTAGTTAGCAAACCTCTTTTTAGTATATTGTTGTTTAACAAATAATTGTTTGGTCATGTTTCATTTAACAAAATTTTATTTAATCAAATGTTTCATTTGGCACAACATGGCATGCGATTTACAAAACAATTTGAGTGGTGCATAGAATACAAATTAGCTTATTTCCAGGTAATAATTCCTATAATAAGTTAATCTTAATTAATTTTCATATTTAATCCTCTTTATCGAAATTTCCAAATGATTCATTAACAATAGCTGCCGCGGCACGCCCGCTTCGCTTGCCTTCGCGCGTTAATGGTCACAGTTCTAACCTAACTTAACCCAGAATAAAATAAATATTATTTCATTAAATACATACTGTTTTCTGTAATCTGTTTGTTTAACATCTGTATAACCGGACCAAATGAATTATGTGTAAAATGCACAGTTGCTAAAGATTCAACAAACTTAGGCGATAAGTTTTTTGGGAAGTGAAATTTAATGAAAAATAACTTGGCAATAGGGTGGGTTACCAATTTAGTCGTGTAAAAGAGGTAAGAGAAGTTGATTGGGTGAGGGTTTTTGGGTCTATTACTTCATGAATCATTTGTTTTACACAAATATTTCTGTAATTTGTAATTACAGAAATATTTGTGTTTTTTAAATATTTAATTTCTAAAATGAACAGAGAAGATACGGCAAAGCAATATTATATTATTATTTTTACTCCAGGCAACATTAATAATGCAATAAAACCATCGCATTTTAAGTTGATTTAATTGAATAAAGCTAAAGACCAATAGGACTCGGAAACTTATAAAACTTTCTATTGAGAAACTATTCACAATATGGTATAAGTTAATAGCTATATCTGGATAAAGAGGTTCTAATACAAATATATGATATTAATGTAAGGGTTTCTGTTTACATAAGTAAGAGATCTGTAACTTAAATAACATACTGGGCATTAATCGTTCATGTATTGATTATTAATTATAAACGACATGTAATTATGAAGTTTAATAGAGTTTTATGTTTAACTTTTCGAAATAAAATGTGTCAGACGTTGTTTGATTTTTTGCTCAGGAATTCGGTTATTTTATAAAGTAATAAATATCTTCATATCATTATCACTGAATTAACTAAGTCTTGTTCATTTTTTGTCTTTTTTATTCGCATTATTATGATCTACATTCGATGAATTAAACTAGGTCTGCAAAGCATGCTTCTGTTTGCAAATATTGAGCGAAGCACTACCTTACCTTTTTTTGTGAGTTTTGGCGCCAAATTTCATCAATGTAGTATCAGCGGTTTGGCTGTGATCAGCTTTTGAATTTTTCTTTCGGTGATTATTCCTCCATGATATGTCCGATTTCAAAACTTTTTTTGCACATTAGTCACGACCAAGATGTGAAATTTGGCGCCAAATTTAATCAATGTAGTATTAGCAGCTTGGCTGTGATCAGCTTTTGAATTTTTCTTTCAGTGATTATTCCTCCATGGTATGTCCGATTTCAAAACTTTTTTTGCACATTAGTTACAACCAAGATGTGAGTTCTGGTGCCAAATTTAATCAATGTAGTATCAGCGGTTTGGCTGTGATCAGCTTTTGAATTTTTCTTTCGATGATTATTCTTCCATTGTAAAGTCTATATTTTTTTTACATAGCCTATGTCCGTCAAGTTATAACCATGTATGTTCATGCCAAAATTCGTTTGAATCGGTTGAACCGTTAAGTAGCAGGTGGGAAATTTGTGAGTTGCCTAAAAGAGAGCTTCGCTCAATTAAGGCTAATTAAAGCGTTTTTATTATAGCGTTTATGATGATGATGAAAGCGTTTAGGATATTATTTTCACTACAAAAACAAAATAACTGTAATGATATTCAAATCAAGTTCATCGCTCGATCAATACAAAGAAAAATACTGAGTTTTCTTATTATCTTCTTACTTTTCTTATTGCCACAAGGCAACAAGACTATTGATACTTAAATGACAATAACGTATGTGTACCATTTAAAACATAATACTATATTACAAGTTTGGTCATACATACCATTTCCAGCAGGACTCTGCTCCTGGATACAAGGCACGAACTATCCCAGCCGGGCTTGAAATCAAAGTTCTGGTCTTATAAGAGCTGAAGACTGGCCTTCATCTAGACCAGACCTTAACCAGACTGGTAATTATGGTCAGTTTTAGAGAACATGGCCTGCGCTTAACGATACGGCGACATTGAGTCTCTTAAAAAATCTCTGGAGCAAACAGTGGCAAAATATCCCATAGAAACAGGGCGTAAATCAATAGATTCGCAGCCAGACAGATTTTGAATAGAATATATTTTTATTTTTTGCTGAGACTTTAATAAATAAGTACCAATAAGTTTCAGTTATATTACATTACTTAATAAAAAAATGCATTTTCATTTGTAATAGGACTTATGGCCGGATTAGGTATATATGATATATAAATATTTTTCCATTTATTGTTTTTATTTATTTGCATTGCATGAGTAATAACGAAATAAAAATTAAACAATTAATAAATGCATAGACATTTATAGGTAAATACAGAATGCTATCTACTTATAACTCCTTAACCTATAACTTATCTATGAAGTACCGTCTAACCAAAAAAATTTCGTTAAAAAGAAAGAATATTGTGTTTATGCTCGCTCTCATCCATAAATAATAGTTAAACCGTATAATATTGTTTGATATTTGTTAATGTAAAGTTAAAATTGAAACATACTTACTTATAACCTATAGACAATAGATTGGTTAAGCTATAGTATCACTATGAAAATGATATATTAAATTAGTAGATATATTAATATTGCAATATACCTAATTGTAAAACTACCAATATAAACATTATTCATGTCTATTAATGTAAATATTAAATAAATTTTCGAAAAAGGTTGTATATGGAACTATTGAAAAAGGGCGTGATTCAATTGTCGAGAGGTTTTTTGTTCATCAGCTAATCGTGGAAAATTACAAAATATTGCTTAGAAAATAAAAAGTATTGAAGAGGGTTCCCTGCATTTTCTGGACCTTTATCATGAATATATTATATATTATATGTACTATAGTCCAATCGCGATAGAAAATTCGTTGTCCGCCGGCCTGGGCACGCCAATTAAAATGCTAGAAATTAGAAAGTCGAGTTCACAGTGACCAGTTGAAGTCTGACCTTCGAACAAAACGGTTGTGTATTTTGCGTGACTCGTTCAACAATAAATTTTGAAAATGAATACTTCACCAATGAGAAATAATAAAAGTGGATCAATAATCCATAGCGGAGAGACGCATAATTTACAATGTTTATAAGTAATTTAAACTGTGTGATTTAAATGCAACTGTGGAGAGCATAGTCATAAAAACAGCAAGTGCATGCGGTGTGTCCGAAAATACTGTTTATAAAATTAATAAAGAACAAAAGGATACTAACACATTAAAGCACCCGTGAAAAAAAGAACTCTACTATCCACAGACGATAAATTAGATGAACTAGACAAATGTGCAATAAGAAGAAAAGTTCACTCAATATATTTCAATAACGACTACCTGACATTGGACAAAATTATGAGAATTTGCGAAGCTAACGAAGATGTTCCTGTTTTCAAACGTACTACACTTCATAAAATATTGCACGAGCTTGGTTTCGATTTCAATAAACAGGATAATAGAACATTGTTAGTCGAAAGGGAAGATATTGTTTTATGGGGGCGTAAATATCTTAGGCAAATAAAAGAATACAGAGACGCTAATAAAACCATTTACTATCTTGACGAAACTTGGGTAAACGCCGGACAAATCTTTCATAATAAGTGTAACTGAAGAATCTAGCGATACTGTTTAGTGATTTAAGTAATTTTAAGACAATTTTTTCCATTAAAAATAATTAAATGTTTGTACTTTTACTCCACTGTGAATACACCCTTATCCTGTAGTTGCACAGATGACTCACTATTTTCTTAACGCGAACGGACTAAAGGTATTCTTACTAAAGGTATACTTTAATTAAGCACTAAGATGTTACTGACTTTGTTACTTATCTAATTAACAATATCACAGTTGTAGCTCATTGCATAATATTATCTTCGTTTAAATAAGTTTTCTCATTTTCTGGCTTTACCGTAGGTCTTACCAAAATCCTTGTTCTACCTTTACATATATATTAGAATTGTAAACAAGTGTCCTGTAATAACAATATCAGTCTCAGTAATAGCTTCACAAGAGTCATATCGGGATAGGAATAAAATTTAACTCCGTTTTTTTCGTTCTTTATAGGTCTCGGTAGCTTTTTTCTATTATGAAATACCTTAGGATATAAAAATGTGCAAAGTATCTAAAAATTTTGATATATACGTATGTTTGTAAGTCTCTTTATTCCACCACAATTTTTGAATATCAGAAAATATTGGGTTGGGTTTAATCAGGTTAGTTTTTAAAAACTTTTTTGTAAGACCAAATACATTGAAGTTCTTTTTAATACCTGAGTTGTAAAGCCTGTTTAAAAAAACTAAACTAGGATAGATATATCTATGTATCTAACTTTTTACGTGTTAGTTTTTATATATCTATAATCAATTTATTTGCATCATAAGACACATACACATGTTTACAACAATTAATCTTAACATATATATAATTTTGAATTTAAGCGCGCGTGCCGCAACGACTCAAAAGGAAAAAGCTCAGCGATACCTTCTCTCTGAGAGCATCGTTAGAACCTTGAATTTATCTCGAGTGACACTGACTTTATTAAAAAAAAAAACTTTATGGAGGCTGTATTGCGTCATTTTCAAATTACAAAAATAATTACACGACTGTCAATAAATAGAATGTAATATGTTTTGATATATTGGATACATAAGCTATGATTCTTTAAAAAATATCAGTTAGCGGTTGAAAGGCGCCATTATTAAAGTGAAAATAACACACAATATAAACATTTTATCTTTGGCAGTAAGCAAGCACTACGCACGTAAGAAGTTATACTTCTTTATCATTAGTAAACAAAGTTAACAAATATTATAAGTGTAATAGTGAAGTTAGGTGGGGGGGGGGGGGGGTCCCGCGGGGGTGTTACCCTTAACACACAGACACGATAAATTACAATTTACGATAATTTACAATTTACATTAAATTAGCGGCCAACTTCATCCTGCTGGTTTATTTCATGTCGCTCTTGCGCCCAACTTCAACATGATAATTAGTGTCACAACTTCAACACGATAATTTTGTGTCACATCTTAAAATTTTACTCTCATCATTTTTTCATAACGCGCCTAAAGAAGTATAACTTCAAAAATAATCCACAAAGCTTTTCCAAAAACAAACGAAAAAAGAAGAAAAAACTAGTTGTATTATTAAAAACAAACTGTTGTTTAGCTAAAAACCATGTTAAGATGCAAATATGAATTAACCTAAACTCATGTAAAAATAATACGTCAAATCTTAACGAGTTAAGAAAACAATTTAAATAAAAATTCAAGGAGATAAGTTGGTTCCAAGACTTATAATTGAACACTAATTAAATTATTCCTAAAATTACGCAACATGACGACATATTTTGCGTAAATGCACTAGCGAAATAAAGATCGTGATCAAAGTAGGTACATTAAAGATGTGCAACGGTAAAAAAATCTAAATTATGTACTTTCTACTTCACTCATTTACTTGCTGAATAAACAGATAAATGAAATTGGCATTGTAGTCGAGGGACAGCTTAAAAAATAAAGTGTTCCTCAGAACAGTCCCAGAGCAGTCCAGTGACCTTTAGCTTTGTATAATTATACAGATTTATAAATACAACCTTTTCTTTACTTTTTATTTGGTTTTTTGACATGGCAGTCATATTTTAGTTCAAACATGTCAATGTGACGTCACATATTTTACTTTGAAAATATAAGTAAAATACTAACCTCAAGTATGATAATATTTTATATATCAAGTAGGAAATATAATTTATCGCTATATATACTCTTATTCCTATTTTTTACTATTCTAACACATTCTATATACAATATTAAATTTAAGGTTTAAATTTTGCTGTTGTGTTTCAAATAATCCTGAATATCATCTTATTAAGTAAAAGATGTAACAATATTTTTCAATAGTTTTTTTGAACTTTTTTGTATATATTATATTTTATACATTACCATTACATATACAAGTGCCTCTCATATTAAGGGTTATCATAATAATTCGGTTCAATTATCAAAAACTTTGTCACTCGCAAGCTTTAAACTGACATCAATATACTTGAAGTGCCTGAAAAAAAAAACTTTTACGTTCTCAGGTTCTATCATAAAAATTTCACGCAAACTTTATACAATGTTTTAATTTTACACTTGATCAAACGAAATGTGCGGATACTAGATAAAAAATTATCGATAAAAAATAGAAAAAAATATTTTTTAAGCAAGCAGTTTCTAAAATCAAAGCACTTTAATTTATTTTTTAATAAAATTCCCATCTTTCGATTTTAAATTATTTTCTCTTTAAGTAAACTGTGTATTTTTTTCAAAGTAGTCTTATTTGAAAGCTAGAAAGACTAATTAGCAACAAAAATTAAAAAAGCCTACGGTTTCGGGCAGTAAATTTGTTAAAAAAACTAATAAAATATTTTTTTTGTGAAAAAATACTTTTTATTTTAATTTTTCATTTGTTATTTTAAAACTAGCACATTGACGTTACTTTTTTTGCATGTTTTATTAAACTACATGATTTACTCTACAAGTTCTCCAAAATAACATGGGTTCTATCTCTTTTTGTTGTTAAAGATAATCACTATTTAAATAAGGTAAGTAATCTCAGCACGAAAATCAAACTTGATCCAATAATGATTTAATTGACATAAATTATGGAATAAAACAAAAAATAACAGGAGGAATATAAATAAATTAATTTATTAAATTTTCTAAATTACCACCAATCTCATCCATACAAACAGTTGCACGTAATGCTACACTACGTACTGTTTTTTTAATACAGTACGATTTTCTTTTATTTGACTAGCCGCAGCCATTATCTTTTGTAATCGTCTCGTGTACTAATTGAAGTGATGTATACAATCTGCTTCATATGACCCCACAAACAAAAATCTAGGGGGGTCAGATCAAGGCTTCATGCCGGTCACATTACTGGTCCGCCTTGTCCATTCCATCTATCTCCGTATCGTTCTTTTAAATAATCACGCACGATTGTGCTAAAGTGAGCTGGAGCACCGTCATGTTGAAACCACATCCTCCTCCTTGTTTGTAAATCCACATCACTAATCAAATCAGGTAGCTCTTCTTGTAAAAATGATAGGTAAGCTGGGCTTGTCAACCTTGACGGAAGGATAAAGGGTCCGATTAAATAATCTCCTATCATTCCAGCCCAAATGTTTATCGGAAATTCTACTTGAAAGGATGCTGGCCGAACTGCTAACGGATTTTCTTCTTGCGGCATCCACAAGTGTAGGTTGCAAAAATTTGTAACTCCAGTCCGGTTAAGTCATCTATCTCTTTCCATCTTTACCTGCTATTCTTAGAATATGGGAAGGTGCAGCGCTAAGCGCAAATCAGCGGAAATCAACAAACCGATGGCATTATTTGATGATGATTATTTTAAAAACGAAAAGAGATAGAACCCATGTTATTTTGGAGAACTTGTAGAGTAAATCATGTAGTTTAATAAAACATGCTAAGAATGTTACGTCAATGTGCTAGTTTTGAAATAACAAATGTAAAATTAAAATAAAAAGTACTTTTTCACAAAAAAAAAAAAATATTATTTCTTTAAAAAAAATTTCTGCCCGAAATCGTAGGTTTTTTAAATTTTTGTTGCTAGTTAGTCTTTCTAGCTTTCAAATAAGACTACTTTGAAAAAAATACACCGTTTACTTAAAGAGAAAATAATTTAAAACCGAAAGATAGTAATTTTATTAAAAAATAAATTAAATTGCATTGATTTTAGAAATTGCTTGCTTAAAAAATTTTTTTTTATATTTTTTGTCAATAATTTTTTATCTAGTATCCGCACATTTCGTTTGATCAAGTGTAAAATAAACAAATTGTATATTACATCTTTAACAATCGAAATGTAATTATATCAAAAATCTGAAACGTCGTTTGTAGCAAAACGACATAAAAAAGCTTCAGGCAATAAAAGAAATGAGAACTCGTGTTCTATGATGGCTCAATAAACTATCAAGAAGGTGCAATAAGTAAGAGCTATTGGACGTATCACCATGGCAACCACATGCAGCCGCGTATAGGGGATATCAAATACCTATTTATTAGTACGTAAATAGAGCTACTACAGTTACCTTGCTTTGATATTTCTTGTTTATGACGGCAATAAATGAAAGTTGAAAGGCAACTATTGTAATGTATCCCTTACTTAGGATTATTAGGAATATTAGGAAGGGCCATTAGTCACTAGTATTCTTATATGAGGTTCTGAATTTTCGGTGCAATTACATCCACTATCGACACGGAAGAACTGTTCATCAGATCTTGCCGGTCTGTTTTTCCATTTATGAATACTAATGTTAGTGTTGAAGTTAATTTTATGTTCCTTATTATATTATATTATATGTCGCGACACATTTTAAGAATTTGTAATAGCATATCAAACTTAATATATAGTTACATATGTTCTTGCTAGATGTCACTATACGCCTGTCAATCACGCAATCATACTTTCTTGTTAGTTTGTATATATATTTTTATTATTATTGTTACCTTACCCCCTTAACAAGTCGCAGACAAGGCGGATTTAAAACAGCTCCGCACCACTGTTGCACTGTGTAGTGCGATCGCTCATATAAAGCCTGTATAGCCTTCCCAGGCTAAGGCACCTACTTCAGGTGGTGTTTAGTCAGTACGAGTCTGACATAACCTCTCGGCCGGCCGATGTATCCATGTAGGATTCACCACCTCCCTCCCTCGCGTCCGGAGGGGAAAAAAAAAAAAAAAAATTGTTACCTTAGTTCTAGGTCAATACACGTAAGTAGTGAGTGATCTTTGATAAACCTGTGCAAGGTTTTACAGGTAGTAACCATAAAAGTTTAAGACATTATTGTTAGTTACTAGCACCCCGCCCCCCTTCGCTTGGTCACTAGGCGATGCAGTCACTAAGCATAAAGCTACGCTAGCACCATATATTGGAGCGGAGCGTAATACCTAAAAAAAAAAAAATTTTTTTTTTGTTTCGATGGGAATTTATGCGAATTTCAAAATTCAAATTTCGAAACTCCGTCACAATTTGGTCCTAAGCCTGTTGATTCCACAAAAAAAAAATATTAAAATCCGTTAAGAACTCGGGAAGTTATGGCGTAACAGACATTGCGCCATTGAAGCTGATCCAATCTCTGCTCCAATAATGTTTAAATGATATATAGACTATGCCTCACTAAAATAATTTACTATCCTTATAGTGAAATAATTTTAAAGTGGATTCAGTAGCTTTGGGGATTACCCTACGGTTTACATATTATGAGTAATCACTTTCTTCCTTTACTTGTATAAAACTACTGTAGTTTTTTGGTAATTGATGTTTTTTAAGATAGGAATACACTTTTATCTACAAGAACACGGTTTCTCTAAAGAGCAGTTAAAAATAGCAGTTTTATTTATTCACGCAATTATATATTATTTATAATTTGAATACTAATTTTTATAATATATTTTAAACGCCTACTTTTCTCTCACCATGTAACTGAACTGTCTTAAGAGAATTTTAAAAAAGTTGTTAAAAAAAACTCATTAGGAAAGGCTATTTATTACAGAATTTATGATTATTTGAAGAACAAAAAGGCGTAGAGTTAATAGCCTTCAGTTTAATGTTTATACTGCTTATTAATATTTTAAAAGTTTATTCCAGTGATTTTTACAATAACAAGAAAAATTTACTTAATTAAAAAAACTGTAACACATTTAAAGAAAAAAAACCGCCCTTACCGAATTTCTTGAGGTTTCTTGTCGGTACAAATTCCCTCGTCGTAGGACGACTTATAGCATAGTTATTGACTTCTAATAAATGCATTATATGTACTATCGAAGCCTCTGGCGCCTTATCAGTCCTAAGTCGAAAGTCGCTTGCACACTGCACGATGCTTATCGCTTCAGGCCACGCCCCGCTCCATTCATTCAACAATGGCGCGCGTGCGCAAACAAGCAAGCGTAAAGCAGATTGACAGTTGACAGTACTGACATCAAGGGGGGTTTTTGAAACTAGTTGTTTATGATTGGCCGTAGTATAAATCGTAGTAAAATACGAAGCCAATTAGGGATAGGTATGGGTCGTGTGGGCGAGTCCGATGCGATCAGTTCAAACTAATATTTCTACAAAGTGGTAAGGCACGAGAGACCTCGATAGTACATACATACTCATATAATAGAAAGAATTTATCTTATTCAAGTTTGACTAACTTTCACCCCAATTGTGCCAGTGGTATTTGTTTTGACTAATAGTCCCATTCTCCATGTCATCCATGAGTTGCACGTCAAGTTTTGACAGAATTGTTTAAGGGCTTGATGCGTGAAACAACCGGTAATAAACAATCAAAGCTAATATCTGTGACTGCGTCCGCGTAAAATTCAATGCTATTACACACCTTTGATTGGCAAATTGGAGAATCCAATTAGCTCAGTGTAGTGATGTGACCTCTAAATCAAATCAGAATAAAAAAAATATTTCTATACACGTCACTAATGGTTTTTTTATGTTTAGGATAATAAAAATAGACTCAGCATTACCGACTCGGGAGCAGGTAACATACAGTAGGTCGTGGGAAAACAATTAGTCCTTAGATCAACACCAGCAGCCTTTAGTGTTTCCCAAACTATCGGACTTATTGAAGTGAGATAGCAGTTTTTTGTGGGAGCAGAGTTATTTGTGATTCGAATAATGTATTCCTGAACCACATCTGTTGAGAACTTGGATTAAAATGATGTTCCTTTGTAAAATCAATTTTATCGAGCTGCATTGCACAATTAATATAGAATAATATTATATTTTATGTTCAATATATCTAACTAAACTTATATTCATCACAAATAACAAATCAAACCACAAAATACCAGATATATGCATAATTTATTCATATACTAATTAATTAACAGGCATATTAAGTTGCGCCCCGCATGAAAAATCCACTAAAATTTTTCAAAATGTTCCTGTGAGCACGTTCCAGAAATTAAACACAATTGATCAGCGTTTTATTGCGAGCCGTTATTGGTTGTTATATTTAAGAGGATCTATAAAGATAACAAACTGTGACATTGTAATATTTAGGTACGTATAGGGGTTCGACCCTTCTAATAATCTTGTACATTTAAGTTATGCTTTCAAGATGCTGGCGACCTAATTGTTCTTTTTTTCACTGACATATAATTTTAATAAAACAAATTCTAAATGTTAAAATCTTAGAGTCAACTAGCGGCCTGTCCCGGCTTCGCACGGGTGGACAAAATTCTTTAATTTTTTTCTATTATTAAATATTTTTCCGTTAGCGCCATCTAGCGTCTGGTAGACGAACTACTTGCAGTTAACGCGTTGCTATGGTAACGCATATACAATGGAAAAAGAGCGAGGAAAAGAGTGGACAGACAAACAAACAAACCACTGTGATATTAAATTATAGATTTTTTTGTGAAAACCGCCTGAAAATCTGTTTAGTTAATTCGGAGATTAGCGTATACCAACTTATTTTTGTTAAAAAGCTGTTTTTGTGTTCTGTTTCCTTTTTAATCGCTCAAATTATTTTCATTTTATGGGCTTATTCAATGTAGACACGCATAAGAAATATGGTTTTTCTTGATTTATCAAAGTTGTCACATAAATTATACATACTAATTATGGAACTTTATACCGCGTGTCTCTACTCGTTATTGTGTATGGGATTAAATTACAACACAATATATTCACAACCTTCAGGTCAAAACCTAAAAATATTATTTTCCAAGTTGAGTTATATAAATATCTTATACTAGGGCAATATCACCCCGCCTTGATATTTTCTTACCTGAAAGTGAATAGGTATAAAGAAATCAAAGCTAAGATTATAAGAGCATCGTTCTATAGCCCCTAAAATAGACCTAATAAGAATAAGCTTTCAACCCCTAAGAAATAATTATACCTACTCCAACCGTCTTGGCGTTACTTACTGGCTTTGATATCCTAAAGGCGGTATTAATAGACTTTACAAATAATTGTAATCATCTTCAGAATCTAAATTTTAATATAAAGTCCTTTTAACTTCACACGCTCGGAAAAGTTTGGTTTATCACTCAATTTCTGCGTGCAAAATTGCGTTTTATCCGCTAGCGTGGAAAAATCTTTTGAAATTAGAACCTTTCTATTAAAAAACACACACACACATGGTACGTTCCGTCGTAATAATCGTCGTTAACGATTCGGAACTTTATAAGTTCCATTTTATTCTTATTGAAATTAACACTATAAAACTCCTTTTTGGTTTTATAAATTATTTTAGTTTCTTAAATTATAAAAACAACAACAATAAATGAAGTTAAGAATATACTTTTTATTATAAGAATTTAAATGTATGGTGGGTGAGATTTCATAACATATGATTGGATTTCGGACCGTACTCGAAAAAGAAATGTTAAGGTGATCTGTATTATAAGTCAATTTACATATATAAAAAAACACAATTAAAAAATCATATACATAACTAGTTTTAGCATTTTCTCTATTAATTTAAATAAACCATCTTACCATGTTATTTAAGCTGTTTTTCTTGCACCTAAAATTTTTCCTCGCTGTAGTGAGGTGAAAAACTGTGTTTCGCTCGGCAGCAAAGTTTTTACTGTCTCGTAAGTATACAGATTTCTCACATCCATTGCAAATATCCAATTCTATAGTAAATTGTTTGTTGGGATGTTTGGAATTGAGATGACTTTAAAAGACAGAAATCTTATCTCTTGGTAGTATTGCAAATGTGTGCACTTGGAATTGGAGACAGGCAATAAAGATTGGGACCATTCTAAAACTCAAACAAATATTTGTTCCTAAATTGCTACGCGAGGCTATTGAAATCAGGAAACATCCTAATTTCAATAGAGATGAAGGTTGGAGTGTTTCACCTGCTTGGGATTCAGTAATCAAAAAATTAATATCTCCAAAGACACATATTGCAAGATTTAGTAATATAGTTAGCCCTTTTTTTGCAAATAATAAAAGTAAGATGGAGGTCTTCTACGCTCGCTACGCTTAGGATTCTATCTTTCCTAGAATCCTTCGCTGGCTCGGGTTTTAATAGAAGTAACTTGCGGCCAAATCTCAACTTTGCAGCCTTGCATTATATTGCTTTGTATATTTTTCAGCACTTAAAGATGGGAAAATTTCTTAATATTAAAATGTGTTAGAAAGTTTTATGAATGGCGGATCAGAACCCACGTTTCTCAAACAGGCTAATCACCGTAGGTTACTGAGTTTTTTTATGTAAAAACCATATTTTTAAATTAGATTATAATATAATGGAAAAGAAAAACATTTCCTTGTTTATAAATATAATCAAACAAATTTGCATATTTAAGATATAAAATACGTGTGTAAAAAATGCATATTTAGTTTTTCCGTTCGAACACGTGTATTGGATAAGTGACGTAAATAAAAATTAAGTGTGTTTTATCAAATACAATTCGGAGCAGATGATAACAAAGGCGTATGCTCGCTAAGTCATAAAATAGAGAAATAAACATGGATCAAAGTCCAAGAGATCCGATATGTTTTAACTATGGAATTTTGTAAACATTTATTGCAACTCCGTTATGAAGTTTATGAAATTTTAGATTTGTATACTCGTCCATTACCGGTCCTACTGAACTATAATGCAAGAATAATGTTGTAGTTATGTTGATCGTCAACATTTTAATAAAATGTTTTTATTATATAACTTGAAATTTATTATTTCAATAAATATATAATCATTGTAAGCCTGAAAAGTGAAATGCAGAACTGGTTGCGGCACCACAACGTTGAATTTCCCGAAACTATGAAAAAAACTCAACTGCAAAATCTTATCAATAACACACAAAAAGAGCCCGTTTACGGAATTGATGCTCTCCTAAAAGCCCACGGACACACAGTACTGCGTTTTCCGCCATAATATCCAGATCGGAACCCCATCGAGTTGGTCTAGGGCTGATGGCAAAAACAATATAGCGCAAAATCATATTAATTCTTCTCTAGACGAAAAGATAAATGCACTGAATTTATTGTTTTCGGAGTGCACGGCAAAAAAATGGCAGAGATGTGATGACCATGTCCAAAAAATTCAAACTACAATAGGTTCGATGATATTATTGAGCTAATAATAATAAATCTGCAGCATAACTGTGATTCGAGCTCCGGTAGCGAAATGGAATATGAAGTTGAAACAGAATCTATGTCAGAATAGTCAGTGTAATTTATTTACCTAATAAACAGTTTTTAATTTTTTAGTTTGAATTGTTTGTCACTTTTTCTTATTCATGTACAATGATTTTATATTGACGACCGTTTGGTGCAACGGTAGCGATCCTGCCTTTCGCACCGGCGGTCCTGGGTTCGATTCCCGGAAGGGGCAGATGTTTGTATAATGAATACGAGCATTTGTACCCGAGTCATGGATGTTTATATATATTTCTATGAATATTACTTATTTATGTATGATATATGTAAGTCTATCCGTTGCCCTAGTATTCATAACACAAGCCTTAAAGTGCCTACTTTGGGCTAGGTTAAATGGTGTGAATGTGGAAATTATTTATTTCATTTATTTATTTATTATATTTCCAAGGATTAAAGATTCATTCAATTTATATTGGTTCTTTAATTGTGCTTAGCATATTTGACAAAAACAGGGATTGGATATAATTATACTCGCAAAATTAGTTAAAAAAATGTGCTTCGATATCGTAAGATCTGTGTGACACTAAAAATCTCATGTACGTTCATGTTCTTTCCTTCTCGACCCCCACCTCTCCGCGTGTACCTAAGGCGCGGTACAGTGGTTGCGGTCAGACTATAAAACTGCTTACCTTGACGACAATCATTCACTAAAAATCATTGGTAGACAATAAAATTTAATACTATGCTAAGCTGCATACAGTTTTTGGATATGTTATTTCTGTATTTCTCATTTGTTCGATCTACTCTTGACTTTTGTAGCACTGTTTGGAACCACCACTGTAATTCTATCCATATCAACAGAATTCAAAAGATAAAAAACAATCTTTAAATTGCTCTATTATCGTGATAACACCAAATTCCATTCGTGTAGTAAAGCACTGCTCAAACATAATTTGCTTATTCTTTGTAAGCACCGTAAAAAATGATACGATTGTCCTATACAACATATTGTAAAGATCGTCTTCCTGTGCGTTTTTCACGTATAAATTACAGCCGAAATTCATTGCTTTGTAATTCCTCCATCACAAAAATTATACAATTGGATCTTTCTAATGATCCAATGATACAATTGGATCTTTTTTTTTGACAAAATTTAAAATAAACATAATGTTATTTTAATTCAACTGAACAATTAAATAAATTTTCATTTCGTATTTTTTTTTGTAAAGTTAAAATTTTTGTTTTTGTTTAAAAATAGTGAAAGAGAAAGGAAATTTAGTTAAATTTTAACTGACTTTTGTCGCTGCTAGCCCTTTTGATCGTACCGATTGTTTTTTTTTAATTCTCCTTTAATTGTCACGACAATATGATCACGTAAGATATATTTTGATAAAATCATGGACGCTGAAAGTTATTTACCGTTTGTGAAGAATTTATTATCAATTTGTATGACAGTTTGTTGCCAAAATAAAAGTGCTTAGTTTTTTTGGTTATATAATGACACAGTTTGGTATATCTTTATGTTTGTAAGCACGTACTAAGTCAAACTAGCAGAATAACAGCAAGAGGTTATTTCTCGTCGACAGACCGAAGTAAAAAAGGGCTCAATTGACAGTAAGGCAAACCTTTTATAACATCAAATGGTGGGGGGGGGGGAAACCATTACTTTGACAAATAGCCAATCACAGCACACGACCAATCAACGCAATCTGCCAATTACACGTAATCGTTTAGTGACTTTCAAACACCGTTATACTCATTTAATAATTGTACTCATATTCATAATTTCCTTTTGATAATAATAATTACTGAACAATTGCTAGCGTGGCTTAAATGTTATCTTTAGTTAGTTATATCTTTATGTATAAAATTTCCGTCACAGTGTTTGACCGCTATGAATTCGGAATCGACTCAACCGAAATTAATGTTTCTTTTTTATTTTGCTGGATTTGTTCTGCTTTAGGACATTGGATAGGTTTCATTTTAATGTATAGCACAGCAACGTGTGGCCGGGTCAGCTAGTAATTTAATATAATTTACGTGTGAAGCTTTTTATCGTTATCGTTAAGTTAATTAGAACTTTCCTTTGAATCATTAAAAGAGGTATAATCGGCAGAATCTTTATATATAAAACATATAACTCACTAACTAACTGAATTTCAGGGTTTTTGGTGTCTTGTATTTGTCTACGTCCCGAATAACAGGATAACTATTAAAATATTGGAAAATAGACGAAAAAATAAAAATAAAATAAAAAAACGGTTTCCCATACAAAATATTCAAGGGTTTCATAAGTATCAAACATTTAATGTTCTTCCCGTCAAAACGACAAACTCTTCCCTCGTATCAAAGAACGTATAAAAATAAAGGTTTCAAATGGACAACATATATCATTATGGAATATTTTACATCTTAAAAATGTAGAACTATTGACATTATTCTACATAATTATTGGTTGTGAAATATTAATGCATGAAAATCACTATATTTTATTAAGTATAATTTATTTATTTAGTTTTGTGTGAGTATTATTATCAATAATGCCGCGAACAAGAAGATCTAATCTTTCCCAACGGAGCCGTAATGCAATTGGGCTATGGAACATTTCGAATCAATTAACTGATGAAGAACGACAAATTTCACAAGAAGAGCGCCATGTTGGTGTGGCACGAAGTAGGGCCCTACTTCGTGCTTCTCGAACAGAAGAGCAACAAGAAGCAGCCCGTGAAATGGCTAGATTAGGAACGAGAAATCGTAGAGCTAATAGCAAAGATCAAAAAGGAGATAGTCTTCGAAATGCAAGAAGAAATATTTTAAGTGTTGATTTGAATCGAGCAACGTTTCTATACGATTGCATAATTGACTACAGCCCGCATCCTTTCGTTTGCATTGGTCTAATGGGCGCAGTTTGCGAGCATTGTGCATTGAAGTTTGCTGAAGAAATGCCTGGATTGTACTGCCTTAATGGCAGAGTCAATGTGCCATTTTGGTTCCGCCACCAGAGACATTGCATTCCTTGTCTCGTAGTGAAACATCAGAATCACGACATTTTCTAGCGAATACTCATACATACAATGAATGTTTTCAAATGATTTCATTTGGAGCAAAAATTCCAGAAGAACACGGGTTTAATGCAAAATTCAAGGTACTTTATGTTGAATAGTAAATGTTCATTTTCTACTATAATAAAAAATTGGCTAAAATATAGTTTGTTAAGTATCTGTATTTGTTTCAAAAAAATGGAATAGTATAATTAGAAACATGAGATTTTAAATCAGTAATACTGACTTTGCTCTCGATATACACATTCAAGGTCAGATTCACCATCGAATTGGATCATTACAACCTCTTGCAGCAGTGGCCTAAAGCGATAGACCAGCCTCGGTTATTTAGCAGCTAATTCTTCCATCATGGTTTACAGTTGTTGACAATAAATATATACCGTAATCGTTTGGCCAGATTTTAGAAAGCTCTAGTAATCGACACTAGTTCACCAAACACTCACAAATAACTTTTTCTGGGTAAATTTTCGCTGAGGGCAGGATTTGGTTGATTCTCCAGGTTTCAGCCTTTACGACGAGCGCTTCGGATTATTGTACATTCGATTTAAAAGCCCTTCATTATTGTGTCAGTTGAACAATGTAACGCAGCAGACGACACGTGTTTGCTGGTTTCAAGCTTTTCAAGCTTTCTAGCTATTTTACTTTCCCAATTTGCTTCAATTGGATTAAAACGGTGTTATCACTTACACCGAAGCCTGCAGCTAGCACTAAAGTGATTTGCGATGGATCCGCTTCCACAGTAGCCTTTAATTTGTCATTATCTACGTTGGTCTCTGACCATCCACGGGGCTTGTTCTGAAGGTCATAATTCCCAGAACGAAAACGTTGGAACTAAATAAGTACCGTGTTTTCTTTTGCGACACTAATGCCATACACATCGTTAATCTTTCTAGCTGTTTCTGGAGCATTGGTGCCACGGTAGAATTTGTACTCGTAACTGTAGTGATATTTTATGTTTTCCATGAAAAAACTAATCAGAAAAAAACAAATAAATAACTGTTTTTGAAGCTTTAATGTACCAGCTACATGGATTTATAAATCTGAATTTGAAATGCTTAACCAAAAAGAAGATATTTCAGATTAAAGTGTCCTGTAACACAAAACTCCAATTTCATATGTAAGGACCTAATATTTCCCTTAGCGGTGACATCTATGAAAAAAAAAAACAAAAATTGCAATTTGACTTTGCACTGTTTATATTATGTAACCTGAATCTACATCTACCTACCTACATCTTTGTAATACTGGCATCTTTAAAATGTTTATATTCGTATTTTAATTTGCAAATTGTAGCATCAGGCTTACTCCACATTCATAAAACATTTTTTTAATTTATTTGTTTCCGACAAAATTTTCATTAAAATTCTTTGCTTCTGCCTTGCTTGGCTTCAGCTTATATTATTCATGGAAAATTATTTTCATAAAGAAATTAAGAGATCGTTCACATAAAACGAATCTCGTTATATTATTATTTGTTTAAGATGTTAATCTTAGAAATTACGTTGTGACGTAATGAGAACGGCAAATATTCTTACATTGATTTGCTCAAAATCCAACCACTTACATCGAATACCGACTCGTTTTCATAGATTGTTGGGTGTGACCTGAATACAGAGTAATGTTAAACTACACTGGTGTGAGTACACGACACATGTAGTACGTATAGCATTCTACATTTTATTGAGAATATCTCATTAAAAAGTAACAATATAAAATAAATCGTTTTTATTTTAATATTGGACATTATCGAGTCTCTCTGTCCGTGCGCCCACTCCTTCTCGCCGTCATTCGCTTTCTAATGCATTGCCTTTAAAAACGCGTCTGCAATTTTTAGATTAAATGTTTTGAGAAAAGCGATTGAATTCGTATTTTAAGATGCTTAATCGCAAAAGTGATAATTGTGAACACATAAAACGAAAAATAATTAAATGGGAAAAGAAATTGGAGTGAAAGAAACGTCATCATCGCAATCGAAATGACTCATCCGATTACGAGTAAACGCTGCATTTATCTCATTGTTCGTCGTCAACAAGTAAAGGTACGATTAATTTATTTCACAGTGCTAAAAGACGGTGACCTACTTTTAGATTGTATTGCTCGGCATGAATCAAGTACTTATGATATGTTAACGTTTTGTTAACATATAATAAAAATGTTAACAAAACGTTAAAGTCTAGGAAGTGACATCTTTGAACCTTGTTTTTTGCTAATATTCGGGCGTATCTCAGATTTTCACTTGTTGTCAATCAATAACCAGTTACGTGCTGTATACATTATGACATATTTAAAATGTTTCTTTTTAACAATTTGCGCACAGTCCTTTGCGACTGTTTCTTGTTGATGTTAATATTTTTCCTCTTATTGTGTATATGGTATTGATTTAGTGTCATAATAAGTTTTTAATTGAAATCATTTTATAATTAGAAGATGACTATAAAGAGGTCATAATGGACTTCTATGTTTCATATCCCGAGGAAAACCTGAAAGAGAACTAGAGCAAGTACTGCTGAAACCGCTTACAAATACAATTTCTAATACACCTCAGACAAGAAACATTATATTGTCATCATATGAAGAAGATCATCCATTAATTGCAGTTCCAAAGTCTTGCTTTCAAACCAAACGACTTCTCTTGCAACAGAAAATTTTACAATGAAACAGCGAGCTTTTGGAGATTTTAGAAAATGATCCAACTTTAAAAAAGTATGATAATTATATAAATATCGATGATTTGATAAAACCATAACGGGTCTTACAAAAGAAATAGGTAAAGAGCTCATAGATAAGTATGTCACTCAAGAAAAATGCAAATTTCTTAACCCACCTGAACTTAACGCTGAGATAAAAGCAGTAGTTTCAGATATGGTTGCAAATGCTATAGAGCTATTTAATTAAAACAAAAGGATTGAAGGCTGGGATAATTTGTTGAGTGGAAGCTATCACTTGTAGTTTATATGTACAAGAGAAAAATACTATTTTACTGAAAATACTTATTGAGGCGGAAAAATTAATTTGTGACCGTCAACATAATGACAGCATGAAACGAAGAAACTGTTCAGAATAAAACACTTTTTTAAGGATTTTGCGCATGTTTTATTTTATATTTAATCCTGACGTTTCGACTCCTTTACAGGATCCGTGATCACAGTCATCCTGTGATAAAACATGCGCAAAAATCCATAAAAAAGTGTTTTATTCTGATGTGTAATGTGCGCGGAAGTGTAAGAACTATAAAAGAAGAAACTGTTTTTTTAATGTGGTTAAGAAGGATGTAAAGAAGTACCTTAAAAATACTAAAATTTATTTTAACTCGATGGCGAAAACTTAGCTAAAACCAAGACAGCAAAAGCAATAAACAAAACTAGCACCAACCTCAATCAACAATAAGTTACAATACAACATATTGATTATGAACTTTAAACTGGAAGTTTCTGGGTCTGAGTTGCATGCCGAAGGGGTTCTCCAAGGACAACGACGCCTGTCATGACCATGACACACAGGCGGCCTGTTAACTCGTATCCGTTAGCAGGCTCCGTATCCGCAGCAGAGCCTTCATTAAATATGGTAAATTAACTCCTTTAGTGTTATTCTATGAACAATGATTAATGATCACTGAAGATCCATCAGTTCGTTATTATAAAGGAATATAGAATTCCTTTCTTGCGAAAGCCACTGCAACCTATATAACCTAAAATTCTAAAATATAAGGAAAGTACCCTTTTCATTTCACAGTGTTATTTATCACATGATATTTTGATATTCAATACCTAAGCCAAATAGAACAATGCTTTTGTTTTCAACCTAGATAAATTTATCTAGAAATTTTAGTTAACGAAGGCTTTGTCCAAAGAAATTAGCTTCCCTGCTCCTCAAAAGTTACATAACGCCATTAATCTATAATCTAAGATCACAGTGGATTTGTGTTTGTCTGTCTGCTCTTTTGCCTGCTCTTTTTCCATTGTATCAATAACGTTACCATAGCAATGCGTTAACCGCAAGTATTTCGTCTACCGTACGCCAGATGGCGCTTACGAAAAAAAATTAAATAATATAAAAAATTTAAAGAATTTTGTCCACTTTTGCAAAGCCAGGATGGACCGCTAGTCTATAATCTAAGAACACAATGTGTTGTTTGTGTGTTTGTCTGTCCGCTCTTTTTCCATTGTATACGCGTTACCATAGCAACGCATTACCATAGTAACGCGTTACCATAGCAACGCATTACCATAATAACGCATTACCATAGCAACGAGTTACCGGGTCAGCTAGTACGTACATAATATATAATAAATAAAGATTGAACTGTAAATTAAATGACAGAAAGGGTAGGCGCAAGGGCGGAGTGACTCGATACTAACAATATTTAAAATTAAAAACTAATTACTCTATTTTATTAATTTTAAATTTAAATCAAGCTAATCCCTACGGAAGAAACCTTTGTGTAATTTATTTATTTAATGTATATAAATGTTTACTAAAACAGAAAAAAGACATGAATTGGTGCGCTTTTTAGTTACTCTTTGTTTGAAGTAGCGGTGATGTACCTATTCTTTTAATATTCACATTTATAATATTAAATACATCAACAGCACTGTAGTTGTTTATTAGCAGGGCCCTGTTTTGAAAAGTAACAAGTCTTGTATTACAAATATATATCTAATGCTAACGCTTTTGACTCAGTTACTTTCAGAAGTTTGTGTATCATGATACTATTAGTAGATACAATATTAATTAAATCGTGTTTTTAACGTAAATAGATAACAAATACAAGCATAATGAAATAGACTTATGTTTCTCAAAAGACTAACTTCAACTAAAAGTTTTGTAACACAAGACTTGCAAATAAATAATCAATAGTCTCAGCGGACTGCTAATATCTACTGTTAGGAAAACTTATTAATATATAAGTGAAGACATTACATTTCTGGGATCACGAACGTTTAAAGAAAGGACGTAATAATATGTATATGTATGCGTGTTCTTTCTGCTAATTTTAAACATTTTAAAAAATCTGACTGATACTTAGTAGTTTGTGAGATTCATAAGCATATATATTTAATACACTTGTAGTTGATAAACGCTATTTTTCCATTCCATTCCTTGTATTTTTATATTTCTATATTTCAGAGAAACAAGTGATCTATTTTGTTGCGTCGTAGTTAGATTAATTCAAGATGATGTCACCTAAGTGAACCAGAAAACTATTATAACTATAATCATCATAATAATATGTTCGTAATAACTCAAATGACGATGAAAAAGTGGTTATGAAGATGAAACTTGATTATGTAATCAGAGAAAAAATACATACGTGTACATACAATGACAGATTTCGACTGACAGTAGATAAACTGCAGTATCTACGAAAAGTGCTTCTTGATTCTTGAAAAGTGATGTTATATCAGAGGTAGAGCAATGTATGTTATATTACAATTATGCAAACCGCTCTTCCCTGGATAAGGACAGGAGTTTAATATCATACAGAAGAGGATATACACGGAATAAGCAAAGCTAGTGCTTGCATCATCATACATAAGTTTCCGCTGAAAATGAAACATTATATCCCGTCTATATTAAATGGTGAGAAAAAAGGTATGCTGTGGTTGAAAGATTCTATACTATTGGCGGAATTCCATTAGTGTTCGGTTGCATGAATGTGACTATATTTAAAATGGAGGCAGTTATCGAAAATAAGAAGGTTTTTGTCGCAATCATTCGATGAACTGCATGTAGTCATCCCAAAGTAAATAACCAAATCCCCAAAATTTTAGACTCTCTAGCTTTTTTAGTATTGGCCAACAAAAAGTCTTCTAAGGCTTTGCATCTACTAAACAGCAACTTTTGAAGAATTTAGGCCTTTATAATTATTATATGTAGCTTAAGTAGTATTTAGGCTTATCTGAAGCCTTCAAACGGTATATATTGATGATGTTTTGCGTCAATATCCTCATTATTTTACTCATATTTCCCATTAGTTTACTCACACATAAGTAAATTTATTTATAACAGTATAACCTACATTAACTTACATTACTTTCCAAAAGTTAAATCACTGATGAACTTATATTGATTCGTTAAGTTATTAAAGCCTTCCTTCATATCCAATAAAAAAACCACTAAAACTTATTTAATGGTCTAGTCTAAACTTAAACTTTAACAACTTTTAGCACTGTGGATATTCTAAAATGAAACTCGCCTAATAAAAAACTACATATTTTAAATCTGATGTGGGGTCCAGGTTGATAATCTTATTTCTAATATGTAAATTGGTCAGGAACTGGACACTGGACAAAGGTTGGAGCGCTCTTCCAAATGTGATTATCCCGGGCGATTCTGCGTATTTCGGGAAGAATTGGCTGTTTCCAGCAATTAACACGAAAATTATCAGAAATTGATAAAGCAAATGTAAGATTTATAAGAGTACATAAATCTACACGAAAGTGCTACCAACTAATGGCTGTCATAAGGCTGTCAATTACTCCAATAATTTGTGACTCTTTGTTACTTTATACGGTCTTGAGCCGAACATGTTTTCAAGACGTATACGTAGATAATGACAAAAATAATGGTAACCAGGGGCTAATATTAGACCATGGATGATAAAACATTTTCTTATAGAAAAATAATTATAATAATTGAACAGTTTAGTGAAAAATAAGAAGCGTGTTTTTTTACTTGTTGTGTTTTTGTAACATCGCACAACACAAATTAAAATACTAAAACGAGCAAACGGATTACGGATTACGCGAAAAAAACTAATTCTGTGAACCTACGCCGCGCCGGTCGCCATATTAGGTATACAAAGCAAAATATACTTTTTTTATATAATTTTGAATAATGTTTACCTACTACCTAATTACCTAATGGTTAATGACTTAATTAGATAGGCAATAGGGATATTTAAACGAAACGAATGTATAAGAAATTAATCTTTGGGATCGTAACCGTTGTTGAGGAGAGGAAACAGCACATAAACCATTGGATGCGGACAGCGCAGAACAAATAACCCCAGAAATCCTTGAGGGAGGCCGATAGCCAGCATTGAGCGTCGTAAAGCTGATGTGATAATGCTAATGAATAACCATTAGCTAATAAAGGACGTCGTCGAAAATCGCCCCAAACCAACAAATAATTGCTATTCATCGTAATTAAAATAAAATTATATAAGATGTAAATATCTGGATCAAAGGGATAAGCCGTGATAAAGTACAGAAACATAAGTCGCTATTTTTGAGAAACCAGATGATTATAAAAATCAGATTTACATTAATTTTGCAAAATGGGATGTAAGAATATTTATGAACATTTTTTTTCAATTATAGTAGAAATAAAATAACCTTTTATTAGTAGAAAAGTTTCAAGCAACATCTATTTTTACGACATTAACGGTACAGGATCAGTATTTCTACGGAAAATAGATATCGCTCTAGCATCGCGATAATAAAAAAATGATCTTTTAGTACCTACTTGTTATTTAACTTTTTAACAATTGCTTTGTAAATCAATGAAATAAAAGGATAAATTTAACTCGTTTTTTTATTATTTTGGTACTTAGTAAACATAAAAATTAACATACCTAACATTATGTTCGAGTGCTTAAAATGCATTTGATCCCGCGTCATGGTTCTGTGGATACTTGCTTATATATTCTGTACGTTATTTAGTACCCATAGTACGGGTACTCGGTTCTCGGGTCTTCGGTTCACTGGCCTGGTTATTGTAGAAAACGAAATTTTCTTTATTGGCTCGCGTCTGAGTGTTGTGGTACCGTTCTTGATTCTGAATCCCATAACACAAGTGCTTTAACTTGGGTTAAGAACGATGTATGCGATTATATGTAATATTTGTTTATAGTACAAGTTCTATATAGCTCGGGTCAAAATTATTGTTTTGAGTTGTCGGGAATTAATTTGTTATTTATTAACAGTCATCGTTACAATCGTTACATGCAATGGTCTGTTCATTTCAATCATTTTGACTAACTTAAGTATTTCATAAGAGATAAACATTTTTTTGCCCATTTTATTTGCACCTAATTATATATCCATATATGTATAGCGCATGTATTTATAGATAGACAAAACGGTTAATTACAATTGCAACACACAAATGGGTAGATACGTTATATTACAGACATAAATTACACATCAGAAACAGAGTAAAAATCAAAGAAACAATGCTATTCCTGTTTGCAGCAGACACACAGGAACAGCACCCGAGAGAGATCAAACACCGATTTTCAGCCATTACTCTAGCCAATAATGAACACCGTAATCACCATATTATATTTGACATAGACTAAAACGAAATTTAACGTGCTGCGTGTGTAATCGAAAATGAAAGCAATATTAAAATAAAAAATGAAATAACACTACACATTAGTTGTTATACAATATTTAAATGATCGATTAGTTACTCGTATATGGAATCGTTTCATCTAATCATAAAAACAAAGTTACTATGAATTGGATAGTCAGCGTCAAATATTACGTAGTGGTCAAAGCGCTCATAAAGTCGAAAATATCAAAAGTGATGAATTATGATGAATCAGCTAAGGTACTAAATGGAGCCGGGGTGACTTCGGCCTTGGGTGTAACGGAATGAATGTGTCATTATTTGAAAGTTAATATGATTGTAAATTATTCGTAAAACTTTCGTTGATTTTGGCAAACAGGGAATTAAAGAAAAAACAACAACAACAGGGAATTAATAAAAAAATCAGGCTCTACAACTTCGGCAGAAACCGCTTAATTTTTTAAAGGCTTACCTGAAAAAATATTTTTTTATGCTACACACACATTAAAAATAATAACAAAAACCGGCAATAAGTCACACTCCGCTCGCAAATACACAAAACTGAGCAAGCTAAAAGTGACGTGCATTCTTTTTTTGTAAGGTTTTCCCATAACAGTGGACATAGAGTACAAAATCCATACAAAGAAAGGCCATAGGACGATAAGAATACCGAATCGGCCCCAGAGAGGTATCTGGCTCATAATTTTAGGAAATGTTGGTACTCATAAGATACGTCGATGCTGAAAGTTTCAGCTTTTTATCTATTACCGTTTCTGAATAAATCTAAAAATACTGAATTTCAGTAAAAAAAATCATTCTCAGCACCATGTGAATCGATTGATCTAAATACAGGATATGTTTTGGGGCATGGTGGTAGCTTCTAAGAAAAAAAATATAAGCAATATCTGTTCATAAGAACCTATAAAAAAACGAGGTTATTTTCTTGATTTTAATTTTTAATCATGTTACGGGAACGCTAAAAATATGAATCTATTTTTTTTGAATTCCTCATTCAATTTTCGATGAAATTGTGATCCTGGGATTTTTTTTAAAACGTTACGCCATATTGAAAAAAAATAAAAACCGATTAGCTGCTCAAAAATTGATTTCTTATTATGATTTAACTCTTGCAATGATAAAATACAGAACGTTTGCAATTATTGTACTAGTGAAAACAACAGAATAAATTATGAACACTCATATAAAAATAATTGTTCTTCATATCATCATATCAGCCGTACGACGCCCACTGCTGGACATAGGCCTCCCCCAAGGATCTCCACAACGATCGCTCCTGTGCTGCCCGCATCCAGCGTTTTCCCGCGACCTTAACCAGATCGTCGGTCTACCTCGTAGCGGGCCTACCCACTGAGCGTCGTCCGGCACGCGGTCGCCATTCGAGAACCTTTCCGCCCCAACCGGCATCAGTTCTCCTTCCTATGTGTCCTGCCCATTGCCATTTCAGCTTCGCAATTCTTTGAGCTATGTCGGCTGTTTTTGTTCTCCTACGGATCTCCTCATTTCTGATTCGATCGCGTAGGGAAACACCAAGCATAGCTCTCTCCATTGCCCGCTGGGCGACCTTGAGCCTTCTTACAAGACCCATAGTGAACGACCACGTTTCACTGCCATAAGTCATCACTGGCAACACACACTGGTTAAAGACTTTCGTCTTAAGGCACTGAGGTATTTTGGACGCGAAAATGTATCGCAGCTTCCCGAACGCTGCCCACCCGAGTTGGATTCGACTAGAGATCTCTTTCTCGAAGTTGGACTTACCTTACTGTATTGTATGTCCTAGGTAAACATAGTGGTCAACAACTTCGAGTGTAACGTTCCCAACATTTACTGGAGCGGGTGTAACATGGGCGTTGAACATAATTTTCGTCTTGTCCATCTTCATCTTAAGACCCACTCGTTGGGATGCGTTACTGAGATCTTCGAGCATGGTGCTCAGGTCTTCCAAGGTCTCAGCCATTAGGACCACATCATCGGCAAACCGAAGATGTGTCAGGTACTCGCCGTTGATGTTGATGCCAAGTCCATTCCAGTCCAGAAGCTTAAAAATATCCTCCAACGCAGCAGTGAACAGTTTCGGAGAGAAAACGTCTCCCTGTCTCACTCCTTGCTGTAGTTGGATAGGATTAGAGCTCTGGCTCTGTACTCGGACCGACATAGTGGCGTTTTGGTATAGGCACCTTAACACTTCGATAAACCTGCAGTCCACTTGGCACCTCTGGAGAGACTGCAGCACCGCCCAAGTCTCGATCGAATCAAAGGCATAGTCCACAAACGCCAAGCAGAGTGGCCGATTATACTCTTCAGTCTTCGGTATAACCTGCCGCAGCGTATGAATGTGGTCTATGGTGCTAAAGCCTTTTCGGAAACCGGCTTGTTCGGGAGGTTGGAAGTCGTCAAACCTGCGAGCAAGACGATTCGTAATGACCCTCGAAAATAGCTTGTAGACATGGCTCAGAAGCGATATGGGTCTGTAGTTCTTCAGTAGGGTATTATCGCCCTTTTTGAAGAACAAAATCACCTCGCTTCTGCTCCTTGCCTTCTGCGTTTTGCCCTGGACTATAACAGAATTGAAGAGCTTCTGGAGGACTTTAAGTACCGCGTGCCGCCCGCTCTCAGAAGCTCTGTTGTAATTCCGTCATCTCCCGCCGCCTCGTTGTTCTTTAGCTGTTTGAGGGCCATTCTAATATCGTACAGGCTGACGTCCGGGATATCTTCGGTATAGTGTCGGGTAAGCTTGGCTCTAGGATCTCGAGCTTTGCTTTGGCCTGGTGTAATACTGGAATACAGCTGCCTATAGAAACCTCAATCTCTCTCAGGATTTCAGGAGTCGATGATATGATACTGCCGTTCTCAGTTTTCAGCCTCGTCAGTTGACTTTGCCCAATAGACAGATCGCTAGCGAACACTTTGGAGCCTTTGTTCCGCTCTATGGCCTCTTTAATATGCTCGGTATTAAATTGGCGAAGGTCGCTCGTCAGCGACTTCGAGATCTGTCTATTAAGCTGTCTATAACGTCGGGCATCCGCTGAGTCTTGCAATCTCATTTCATGTCTCTTATCCATGAGTTCGAGTGTATGTGCGGAGAGTTTCTTCAATTTGGGACGGTGGGTTTTGAAGTATTTTGACCCTCCCGTACGGACAGCATCCACCACCAGGTCGTTCAGATCGTTCTTCATATAATGAACTCTAATCATTATTATAAACTTTATTTATCACTATAATTATTAAATCAGTACAAAACAATATTGTTTATATAATTCAACTACGTTTTAGGGAATTTAAACTTTCCCGCTCAATTATTAGTTAATTCAGCACCCATAAGATGGCACTGTAATTCAAAACTGGTGACACTGTTTTCTATTTTCATGAAAACCCGCCAGATTTGTAGATAACCTTAAAATTATTTGTTGATATTCTATACAAGTATTGGTCGTACTTTTTCTGTTTTTAATAATTAATTTTATCTAATTATATAATTATATAAGTGAAAATATGTCGTCATCTAAAACATATAATCCAAAGTGCTGTATTTGTTCAAAATTCATTAAACAAACGCGAGGTACTCCAAAATATATATAATCTGATGAAGATGCTGAAGACTTTTCAACGATCTTTGATCATCCAATTGTAGTTGGTGATGTTTTGTGGAATAATTGTCGATCAAAAAATATAAGAAAACGAAACTTGACGACGAGGATCAGGATACATCGTTGGAGAATGAATTACCTTCAGATACAAGTGAATTGTTGAATCTCAATCAAGTACTGATTATTCATCATTTAATTTAGAGGTTGTATGTGATTATGATACAGAAGAATGTATTGAAGTTCAAATTAAAAGAACTGTTGCAACTCACAAATACTGTTGTGGATTAAGGACAATTGGTTGTTGTTCACACTAAGCTGCAATAATTTTTTACCTGGCGCATGGACGATATTTGGCTAAAATCCCCAAACCAGCAGCAATACTTAATACTTTATTCAATTAAGACAATATCCCCACTGTGATTGATGAAGATAGCGACGAGGACTAGTCACAAATTCATAAGAAGATTTTATTATTAACACATTAATATAATTGATACATTTGAATAGTTTATAATTAAATATTAATATTAAAGTTATTGAAAAGAGAAAAAATATTTTTATATGAGTGTTCATAATTTATTCTGTTGTTTTCACTAGTACAATAATTGCAAATGTTCTGTATTTTATCATTGCAAGAGTTAAATCATAATAAGAAATCAATTTTTGAGCAGCTAATCGGTTTTTATTTTTTTTCAATATGGCGTAACGTTTTAAAAAAAATCCCAAGATCACAATTTCATCGAAAATTGAATGAGGAATTAAAAAAAAATAGATTCATATTTTTAGCGTTCCCGTAACATGATTAAAAATTAAAATCAAGAAAATAACCTCGTTTTTTTATAGGTTCTTATGAACAGATATTGCTTATATTTTTTTTCTTAGAAGCTACCACCATGCCCCAAAACATATCCTGTATTTAGATCAATCGATTCACATGGTGCTGAGAATGATTTTTTTTACTGAAATTCAGTATTTTTAGATTTATTCAGAAACGGTAATAGATAAAAAGCTGAAACTTTCAGCATCGACGTATCTTATGAGTACCAACATTTCCTAAAATTATGAGCCAGATACCTCTCTGGGGCCGATTCGGTATTCTTATCGTCCTATGGCCTTTGTCTTCTTTTTTTAAAAAATCAGATAATAAGTTGAAACCTTCCATTTAATAATTAAGAGATATGATTATCATAATCTTTTTAGGGAAGGACTATTACATAGAATGGTTTATCTGGTGGGGCTTCCGTTAGGTATTCGCTAATGCATTGTGTACTTACCAGAGGGTTTCTGGCAGTAGCTTTTACCTTTTGTTCCGGTGGTGACGGTCAGCAGGAAGTCCGAGTTCTTAGCCGACTTTTCCTTAACACCGAGAGTCTTATTTTTTCAATCTGGCGGTCGACTTGCGGCAGCGCTCATTTAGAAGTGTATAGTTTTAACAACACAATCAGTGAAAATACATTAGCAACCTTTTTACCCCATATCTCGGGTCACGTATTAGAGTGAGGTTGGCACTGTTGTTTAGTTTCTTAGATAGAGAAGGAATGATAAGCCAAAAGAATCGTTTTTCCGCTGTCACAATGTCCTGTCCTGGTATCAGGTATGTTTAAGGAATAATTAAAAATCGATTCCCATTAGATGTCTGATTAAAATCACTCTGTTTTTATAATATCTTTCAATCGTTTTAGTTAGTGTTACACGATGCGGTTATAAAAAAGCTTGCTTGCATCACCCTATTGCGAACGAAATAAGTAACATTGATATTTTAAATAACTCCGTTAATATTTTTAAAAAATAATTTATTAAATATTTCCAACCATTCACACACTCTACTACTTGATTTTTTATTTTTTATTTTTGAGTATCTATTTTAGAAACGGTAGCTATATTTTGTAACCACCTAAGAAACGACGAATGCTGTGTACACCTTTAATATTTGAACCTAAACTGAAATTTAAGTTGTGATTGTGTTATCTGTATCGCTGTTGGTATGCCTTGTTATAAATTAAAAAAAAATTGTTAAGCATGTCCAAATTTCTGAAACATTGAATGTTGTCATCAATTTAGAAACTCTTGTTGTTTCTATATGTGTGGTCACATCGGGTGTACCATAATTATTAGGACATCATGACCGTACCTAATTTGATCATCAGCATTAAATATTATTAGATGGTCAAGGCGTTCATATATAACTAAAAACTTCCAATGTGTTATAAAAAAAATTAAACAATCTTTTTTCATACTTATAGTAATTCTTAGTATACTATTTTTAAATGCTCGAAATATGGATTTAAAAATGCTTATTTTCAGTTTGTTCCGATATCACTCTGGTTCTACATTCAACAGCTCATCAACCATTACAAATGTGAACGATTTCTCCACTCGATTTTCAGCGTAAAATCAAACACTTCAGTTCAATATTACATATCAATAACATGAAGTTGTTGAATTTGACTCTGACTGTATAAACTTATAAAAAAAATAAGCAAAATTGCGTCGGGTTATTACTTAATTAACGGGTCTTACTTTTAAAAGCATTCAGAACTGTATTGTCACTTGCAAGGAAAATTATAATGAAAAGCTCAATATTATAGGAGCTTTGACTGGAATTTCTTCATTTTTCATAGTGCTCGTTAGACGTTGGTGCAAGTGATTTCCATATTTTCGGAATTTGGCTAAGTTTGGCAGGGAAAAGTTTGAGCTCCGATGAGGCATTGAAAACATTCTTGAATCATGTTGAATGAGTTTTCTTTCATCCAGGAATTTTCATAACAGACGTGTTGCTGAACTTTCTTTGATAAAAATGGAAAAAGCACATCGACACTAACCACAATAATTCGATTGACTAAATATTTTTTTTTTTAGTTTAACCTAGTACTTACATTATAGGAAATCATAGTAATTATAGGAAACAGAAAGAGCAACGATACCAAAACGATTATTAAAAAATGCGACTAGCAAATGACAATTCTGTCATAAAATATCTTACCGTACTTTTTATGTTTTATCTCATGTAGATGGAAGTGGATATTCTTAGGAGTTAATGTTTTGTTAAAATTATCTGCGTTCATGAAACAGAAATACTTTGTGAAAATACAGATCAGCGCATCGAGTTAGGTCAGTATTGAAATTCAAAAACTATGCAATAGAAATATATGTTCTAAGGCACCATGCCACCAATTAAAAAAAAACCATTTGCAACACAACTTTTGTTAAGGAAGTTACAGGTAATCAAAAGTAAGTAATTAAGGTTTCCTTCTTCCTCCTACAGGGTTCAATTATTTTTTATACTTTCCAGTAAGTTATTTTTTTATTATTTATTTATATGATATATTTATATCTTTAATATTTATCACCCTGACACCTAAGATAAATGGTTTTTTTTTCTGGTAATATGCAAAAATCATTTTTAATTAAACTAGATGGCGCTGTAGCGCGTAGAAACACGCTATCGTATTGTTTTTGCGGGAGTACCTAAGGGCTTTGCAATTTTAGGATAGCGAGAGTCTGCCCAGGGACACTGAGCCGTCCCTGATTGCAGAGGACCTGCAGCGTCGGGGGTTCGAAGTCCGCTTCGTCCGCCTTATCCGGGCCAAGCGCGGACGTCCCGGATGCATCTTCCACGCCGAGCTGGAGCACCTCGAGCGGGAAGGACAGCGGGACCTCTTCGCGACCAACGAGCTGCTCGACATGCCTGGCGTCACCATTGAGGCATGGCGCCCCCGTAAAGGGCCGCAGTGCTTTCGATGCCAGGCGTTCGGGCACTCGTCCCTAAACTGCTACCGGCCTCAGAAGTGCGTGCGCTGCGCGGGCGACCACCCGGTTGCCGAGTGCACGCGCGACCGCACCGACCCGCCCAAGTGCGCTAATTGCGCACAGGCGCACACAGCCAATGATAGGCGCTGTAAAGTACTCCTACGAGAGGCGAGACGTAGAGGTATTTCCGTCCCGCCACCCTATCCCGCAAGAGCTCCTGCCGCCGTCCCACCGGCTCGTCAACTGAGCCGCCGCCCACCACCTAGCGCTGACACGCGGGTCTCGCGGCCCGAGTCCACTTTGGCCCCGCCAGCGAACCCGCCAACGACCCGCGGTGATCAGCCGGCCTCGGCGCCCGCGGCCGCGTCGAGCCCGACGCTACCGTCGCAGTCTCCGGTTGACGGGCCGTCACTATCGCCCGTCAACCAACAATCTCCACTTCACACTAACACTGCTCTCCCACAGCCGTCGCAATTCGTCCCCTTGGAGGACGTTTTGGTTATGGTGCAGTCCGCCGTTGAGCGCATCAGCTTCGGCGATGACCCGTACCTCGCCATCACCGCCCTCCTGACGAAGCTGCTGGCGACCACAAGAAGCCAAGAAACATCGGTGCAGACGAGGCAACACTAGCGCCACCTGCTTACTCGCTCCCCCCACCCACCTACCGCTTCCTCCATCCCTTACCCCCATCTAAATTATTCCTATCCCCATCCACTCGCATGCGTAAGCCGTGGCCCGCTCGCTGGCGCTCGCTGGGCCTCCCCCCCTCTCGGGGGGTCTCACCCGGTGTGCGGACCGCGCCGAGGGCAACGCTGCATTTACCCTGCGAGTGAGCACTCCAATCGTCGTTAAGACGGCCGCTGTCCAGCGGCACCAAATAGTCGTGGGGGCGCACCCCCACGAGAAGAGGCTCGGGGAGTTTTTAGGATTAAGTTTGTTTATTATTTAGAGTTTAAAACTGCTCTTACTTTCTTAGATTTAAACACTTACTAGTTTTATATTTAAAAATTTATTTGTATATTTGTTGATGAGGGGTAAAGATTTCAATTCAAAATTTTAATACAATATGGCATTCGTTGCTCGATCCCCACCACCCAAGCCAAGGTTGCGATCGACTACTCTCCAACAAACGGGCGGCGTCACCGCTAATCGCCCCGAAGTTGAAGAGGATGTCTCACAAGGCGGCAATCTCACGCCCCATCTCACCCCTACGTCTCTGAATCTCAGATTCTCCGAAGAATCCTCTACACACAGCCCTTCTACGAGCCCCAACTCGTTTGATGGTCTTCTAGTTCTTGACGACACGGAAAGGATTACCTCACAAACATCTCTTCCCAATGCACAGCATCCCTCAAACACTCACCCGCCCCTCGATCCTCAAACTCCTCCGGATATTCTGCCTCCACCTTCATCCAATGAAGCCCCTAAAAAGAGGAAGCTTAAATCGACGGCGTCCCAAAAACTCAAATACTTCCCGGATCCACCAAACGAAGTCGACTTGGATAGTCCCTTCTCCACACCATCTAGCCCTGCCAATCTCGAGGAAATGGTTAGCAATATGTCTAAACTTCTCAAAGGCATTTGCTGGCGAATTGATCATGCAAAAAGCGGCCTCACCAAAATCCAGAAAGATTGGATAAGGAACGCCGCACAGATCTCGCACGGATACCTCGCGAACCTTCCAAAACATGCGCAAACTGACAGCTCTAGCGCTCCAACCGGGATCGTACCCCCCACCTCTGAAAGTAGCAGTAAACCCACGGAGAAACCCGTAAAACAAGGAGGTCACGTCAGCAAGGAACTCACCACGCTCATCGAGCGCGCTGTGTCCAAGGCTGTCCGTACGGAATTGTCCAAAACCGTACCTCCTCTGGCTCCCACAACTCGATCGTACGCTCAGATCGCCGCAGTCTCCTCGGCTCCGAGCGTACCTAGCTTCACGCGGCACTCTATGGCAAGGATGGATCCTGAGCGCAGCTCTCGGCCTGCCATCATTATGTCCTGCGGTAAAGAGTCCCCTACTCGCGAAGACGCCATCAAGGTTTTAGATAGAAACCTCCGACAGTCGAGCGCGAAGATCGGAGTCTCCAACATCAGAAAGCTCTCCAAAGGGAAGTTCAGGATTGAGCTCGATAAAACAGAAGACGTAGCTACTTCCATAGCGCTGATCAACCAAGATCAACAGGGAGCACAAGCGGAGCCCGAGCGCAAAATCTTCCCTAGAGTTATTCTCAAGGGTGTCAGCAAGGACATTCCCAGGGAAGACCTTATTGCAACCCTTGTAGAGGACAATGAGGAATTGGCCCGCATCGACCCCGAACGAGATCTAAAGCTGGTCTTTGTCCAGAACAATAGGAACCCTAACCTCTACAACTTCATCTTGGAGACTTCACCTGTGGCGTGGCAAGCCTTGAATGGCATGTCACGCATCAGAACCCGATATCAACGGGTACACATAGAGGAGTTCTCCCCCTTCTTGCAGTGTCGCAAATGCGCCCACTTCGGACACTCTCAAGCCAGATGTTCTGCGCCCGCGGTATGCGCCCACTGCGGGAAGACGGACCACAGTGAACCCGATTGCCAGTCCAAAAAGAAATCTTTAAAACCCATGTGCACAAGCTGCATCAACTACAACGCCCGATTCAAATTAAACAGGAGTACAGATCACTCAATCTTTTCACCCAGCTGCCCAAGATACCTGACCATGAAAAATAAAATTTTAAATAAAATAGATTATGGCACCACCAAATAATTTCAACCTTAGATTCATACAATGTAACATAGGTCGTTCCATATCGGGTTTTAAAGAATTCTTAAACGAATTTACTAGAAATTCTTCACAAGTTGCATTATTATCTGAGCCCTATACTGGCTCGGACAAGTTCGTTAAAAATATACGAGATACTCACATCTTTCAGAAAACTTTAGCCGATAGGGTGGTTAAAGCAGCGGTAGTCATGTCAAGAGATCTGTGTGAGAAACTTGGCGCAATTTTTCTCCCACAATTTTCTAACCCTAATTTAGCCGTTGTTAAAATCACCCTAAACAACTGTCACTGGCTTATCGTCTCGGCATACGTTGAGCCCAGGACCGACACCTTTGATACATTGAACAGTCTTCAGAACGTCCTGCACAGCATTCAGGGTACAGGCACTCGCTGCATTGTTGGGGGAGACTTCAACGGCTGGCACCCCACTTGGGATCCCACCGGTCAAATTAATCCAAGAGGCGTGATGATTTCCGATCTCATTCATAGTAGCGACTTGCACTGCTGCAATACAGGCGACTCACCCACTTTTGAAACCGTATCGCATGGTATCTTCCGGCAATCATACGTCGACCTTACATTGGTCTCTAGTGAGATGGCGGACAGGGTCAACAACTGGCACGTGGACGTAGATGCTCTAACGTCCACAATGCACAATATGATAAAATTTGGTCTCTCTACTGGGTCAACTTCTTTACCACTCTCACCGTCTACTTCCACCTATCGCTACACCATTGACAAGGATTCCGATTGGATTACCTTCAAAGAAACTTTGACCCTAAGGGTTTCAGAAGCCAACTTGCTCAATACAAACTTCGGCGCACTCAGCATATTCGACCTTGACAGACTGGTGCTGAATCTCACCGCCTGCATCAATGAAGCTGCTGCTGTCTCTTTTACCACCCGCACAGGCCACGGCAACCAGAAACTACGACCTGCATGGTGGACAGAAGAGCTGACCAACTACAAGACAGACGTCAATACCGCTCGCCGGGACGCTCTCATGGCCCGACGCAACAGGTACTCCCAGGCAGACTGCGAGCGCCTCGCTGAACGCCACCGCACGCTGAAAGAGGAGTATTCTGAAGCCATCAGGAAAGAGTCCTCCAAAAACTTTCGGGAATTCTGCGAGCTCCAGACTGGAGAGAACGTCTGGTCCATGACCAACCGTCTGCTCCGATCTGGAGCCCCCAATAAGCCTCCGGCCGTCATCCAGATGGACGGCCATTACACTGACTGCAACCAGTCCACGGCGGAGGCCCTCCTCACTCATTTCTTTCCCTCCGATCCTACTGAATCGGACTCACCAGAGCAATCGTCCATCAGAGAATCCATCAACATCACTCCTGACTTCCCAGACGATCCACTTTTCACTCTGGAGGAGGTGCTTGAGGCGATCCAGGAAATGTCCCACAAGAAAGCACCAGGACTCACTGCTGACATTTGTGCCTGCGTGACTCGGAACTTTCCCGATCTTATCACCGATCTTATGAACTGTTGTCTCCGGCTTGGATACTTTCCAAGATACTGGAAGACGGCAGTCATAAAAATCATACCTTAACCCGGCTTAGAAGACAGCAGCTCCCTAAAAAACCACCGCCCTATTGGGCTCATTTCTGTTTTTGGAAAAATGCTCGAAAAGTTATTCACTAATCGGATCACTCACCACCAGGCTGTCACAGGTAGCCTCCATCCCAGACAATTTGGCTTTCGTCGTCACACCTCTACCGCCCACGCACTGAACATGGCAGTTGATCAGATTAAATCCGCAAAGGCCTCTGGGCTACTATGCACCGCCATTTCTCTGGATATACAGTCAGCTTTCAACCGAGCCTGCCGGCTATTCTTCGCCGGCTCCACAAGATCAGGTGCCCTTCCAACATCATTCATTTGGTCCGCAATTACCTCAGTGAAAGGGTTACTCTTCTCTCCTATGCCGGCGCTAGTGCTCAGAGAACCATGGAAAGAGGATGCATCCAGGGGTCCGCTTGCGGGCCGGCCCTTTGGAACCTACTGTTGGACGACCTCCTTGAGCAACCACTCCCCAAGGGCTGTCACATACATGCGGACGACGTTCTGTTGATAGTCACCGGCAAGAATCAAACCTCTCTGCAAAACGCCGCCACTCAGGCGCTACAAATAATCAGCGCTTGGGGACGACAATCAAAACTTACCTTCGGCCCAGACAAGACCAAGGCCTTAGCTTTTTCCAACAAAGCCGCTACGGCCAAAATCACCATGGACGGCATCCCCATCACTTTCTCCGACGAATTTAAGCTTCTAGGTGTCATTATAGATAACCGCCTTAACTTCACCAGCCACGTCAAATACATCATCAGCAAGGTTATAAGACTCTTCAACAGGCTATGCCTGTTCGTGCGGCCGTCGTGGGGGGTGCACCCCGAGAACATCGACTCTATATACCGATATGTGATTGTTCCAACCATTACATATGCGGCGGGCATATGGGGTCACGTTGCTCAAAAAACCTGCATCAAGAAAATGCTGGCATCCGCACAAAGAGGCTTTGCTATCAAAGCCATTAGAGGATACCGCACCATCTCCACATGTGCTGCTTTGGCTCTAGCAAGGTTCCTGCCACTCGACCTAGAAATAACCCACGCGTGAGAGGTTGAAAGAACCCGCCTCACGAACACTACCACCTATCTTCCCTCCGACATCCCTTACGAATCACCCATATCCCTATCACAACTGCCGCATCCCTCTAAACGATTGTCAATTACATTCGACCTCACTCCCACACAGGAGCGCGTAGATCTCGCATGTACCTCCAACAGCATCCAAATATTCACGGATGGTAGCAAGCTGGAGGACGGCTCTATAGGCGCTGCGCTCGTCTGCATCGACCCCGATCGCCGGGGAGCCCAAAGCACGACCATCCGCAAATTCAAACTGCACTCCGCTTGCTCCGTCTTCCAGGCCGAATTATTTGCTATTTGGAAGGCATGTTTGCTTGCGGCAGAGAGAAAATACCCTCACACCCTCATCCTGTTTGACTCCCAATCCGCTCTGCAAGCACTAGGCCAACGCAGCAGCTCGAATCCCTTAGTGTTCAGGATCCACCAAGTCATCGCAAGCCACAACACTCACGGGGCGCTCAAGTTCTGCTGGGTCAAAGGCCACTCGGGGATAGCTGGCAATTGTCTGGCAGATGAGGCCGCTGGAGCTGCAGCCTCTTCGCACTCCGCTCCTGCTTATCGCCACTTCCCGATCTCGTACCCCAAGAAACTGTCTCGCTCTCAAGCTTATGCCACATGGGTAGACAGATACTCCCAATCTGCTCAGGGGTCGCACACTCGCTCCATCTTTCCTACACCACACCTCGCACATGAATTTCACTCCATTGTATCACCCAACTTCTATCTCACGCAATACTTAACCGGACACGGAGCTCACAAGTCATACCTGTTCCGCTTTCACATTTCTTCCGACGACTTATGCCCATGCGACAATTCCTCACCTCAAACCCCCAAACATCTTATCGAAGATTGCCCCAGATTCGCAGCAAGTAGACTCAGCTACACGTCACAGTGCCGCAATTTCGCCGGCAACCCATTTATTTTACCCGACATCATTGCAAAACCCCGGCTAGTTAAATCATTCCGTTCCTTCGTACAGGACACCTTCTCCAAATTAAAGGCATTTAATAACCCATGAAGCTCATGAGAACACCTGTAAATAAAATCATCATGTATATATTAATTAATTAAAATAATTAAAATTATAGTAATTAAAAAAATAATAATAATAATAATAAAAAAAAAAAAAAAAAAAATAAAAAAAAAATATATATATATATATATATATATATATATATATATATATATATTAAATCACTCACCTTACCTTTTTCCATAACAATTCGCGCAAGGACTTACCTTCGCCTTGACAACCAATCAAAAAATCGGTTGTGGGACATAATGTCCATCACCTCATTTCTTCCTTCCTTTCCTGCCTATCCTATTAATTTATCTTTCACCCTCTAAGTACTCTTTCTGTCCTCTAATCTCTTGCCCCCTCAAAACCCCTCTACCTCTGTATGTATGGAATAGCATGCACGGGAAGGAGCTTTGAAACACTTACCATCAACTATCATGGCGAAAAGCCACTGCTAATCAAGAATATTTTTAACTATACTCTATCAAAAATAATAATAACCAATCTAAAAACTGAGAATATAAAAAAAAGAGGCTCGGGGAAGAGCGATTAGCTCACAGCCCGTATTTCCCATGCCACCACAGTGGCGAGGATGAAACCCGAAGTGAAGGATAGCGAGACAATATGGTAACTAACACACACACACACACACACAAAGTGTTATCATAATTAATATAATATAATATATATCATCTCCATCATTTTCTTAAGATATTGAATGAGATTTTAGTGAGTATACAACGAAATTCGTAAATTAATTTGATAGAATGTGTTATATGGTAATGTTAGCGACACAGCTGTTCGAGTCCGTACACTAAAATGGCAGGCAAGCCTCATTGCAACGCAATTTTAAATAACCATTGGGGAAGAAACATTCTCGAGTGGCGACCACGAATAAAACGACGCAGCGTAGGTGAAGTGTACCCGACTTGGTGAAGGTAGCGGGAAGCCAATGGGTGCAAATCGTAAACTACCGCTATGCCAGTAACGGACTTATAAACTCAATGATGATGTGCTGTATGCACTGATACTTATAATAACAGCCTGTAATAAAAGTGATTTATAGACGTCAGTGGCTTTATTTTCTGTATGTAATCATTTCTATTTAATACCGAATCCTTACTTTTTTTTTGTAGAAAATAGGCATGCGCTTGACCACTATCTCGCCTGATGGTAAGCGTCGATGCGATCTAGGATGTGACGCGCTTGCCTAGAAGATACCTATTCACTCGTGACTTGAAGACCCCTAAATTGTATTTGTCAGGAAACACAGATTCAGGCAAAGAGTTCCACTCCTTAGCGGTACGTATCATAAAATTGAAACCAAAACGCTTAGTGCGACTCTTTGGTATATCCACCATATAACGGTGTCGCCAATATGTAAGTCTGGTTGTCCGATGAAAAAATGGGGATGGCGGAACAAGGTTGTGCAATTCAGCTGCACACTCTCCGAAATGTACCCTATAAAATACTGATAGGCTTGCTACCTTCCGCCTATGCTCAAGGCTTTTGAGCTTTTTACAGAAAAGATCTTCATTGCCGATGAGCCTCTTTGCCCTCCTCTCGATGGACTCAAGCTTCTGGAGCTGGTATCGGGCGGAACCGTCCCAAAGATGAGAACAATACTCCATACACGATCGAACTATTATTTCAAAATAAAATAAAGCCTTAAATGTTTTTGTTACGCACTGTCGCTTCTTATGCGCAAGGAAAGTTTCCTTAAATCGAGAAACTTTGTAACACATATAGAAAGGGAGAAAATAAACATACTTACCGAATTCATTTTCAGTACAAGTTCTCCCAATGAAGGACTTAGGAATCTATGATACAGACTTTCAATTTATGCGTTCTAATAATCATATTGAATAATTAAACACAATTGTAAAAAACACCAGACCTCTTAATACAAACACAAATATTAATGTTGCTATTAATTTCTAAGTATACTCAGAATTTGCAAATTAATAGACCAAGAATAAGTTTCATTCGTGTTATCACAACATTTTGATTAAATTAACGAGAAATAATTTGGAAGTTCAAAGCGCTAGAAGAGTACTTACTCGCTAAGTCATAATGAGATTCGCTTTTTGTTGGATTTCATAATCAGATATATAAAGTATATTGAGATAAATATTTTATGTGGATTGTGAACCCTCTTTTGCTGAATTGACAGCTTACATTCGTCTGGGCATAGTCTCTTGCGGAATACATTCCCACTCCGTGATAATTATATTCCTCAGCTCTCTGATGGTTTGCGTAGTCGGCGGTACTGATTTCACTTGTTATTTCAGAACGTCCCAACTCCATAGGATTGAGGCAGAAACTTCAAACTCACCAATTTAAAAGATAAATTCCGTCCTTTAGCAAATAAGCTTCCGTTTCGCCGAGAACCGCCAATTGGTGTCCAGTTATCGTGCTGTGTGAAGACTAAGTTTCAATGGTGACCAATTTTGTACGATCCAAGAATTTTATTTCTGACCAAAGTATACTACAGAAGCCACGAAGTGTGATTTCTTCAAAACACGCCTCTAGTAAATGTTCTCCTTATTTCGTACCACTCGCTGTCATTATTCTTTATCCTATAGAAATATACTAGCTTTATCGGGGAACTAAACGCTATTCCCGTCTATTTGTGTCCCTGAGACATAATTTGAGAGAACCGAAGCCTAATAACTCGGTGTTCACGGAGTAATTTAGGACCGTGGGGCGAGAGACGACTGCTTATTTTGGCACCGAGAAGTCTGCTCCTGACGGTCCTGAGTTTAAATTGTAGTCTGCTTACGAAGATTAGCGATTTCTTAACGTCAAACGTGGTCAGAAATCAATCGTCAGTTATTTCGGAACCAGGCTTTCTCTTGATGGCATGGCCTCTTTGTAGTGCTTTAGATCAATTGGATTGTCGAACGACTCACTGGCTGGGGCTATAAGGCATTGCCTGCAATCCACGGATCCACCTCAAGCAATTCGATAATTTTGCTGACTTTTACAACTTTATCACCTACTTTTACACCTTTCTCACCAGAGCAAGACCATTAAACAGCACTAACAATATGTTTTTATTTTTTTTTTTCATTCACAATGCAATATTTATATAAGATATAAAATACGCGTGTAAAATACAACTACGCCTGATGTTACTTTCGATGTTGAAGGTAGTTAGCGTTAAAATTTGGTGGAACGATACTAGCTCATAGTAGAAGTTGAAATACGTTAGTAAAATTCGACAAGTTTTCCAGCGTCTCGGTAGCCTAGCGGTCAGAGCACTCGCCCGGATAGCGAAAGGTCGTGGGTTCGAATTCCACCTGAGAGCTCGGAGGCGTAGTTGCATTTTACACGCGTATTTGATATCTTTTAGCACTAACAATAATATGTTTTTTACTATTTAAGCATTTAGTTGCAAGATTTTTGACTTAACGGATTATGCGCACGCGCTCTGTAGTCTGTATGTAAATTTTTCAGTGTTTCGATACTCATCTTTGTCATAATTAATATTTGCCCAGAATATTAAAAAATAGCGTTGTGAATACAAGATATAAAATCATAATATATTCTACAATGTTTATAAAACGGAAGACTTTTAACTATTATTAACTTTGTTTAAGCACACAACACTAAGCCAAGATATTTGAGCGTAATTAGTGGATAATGAAGTTGCTGTACAATGACATAAGTCACTCAAAATTGTTATTATAAACAAATTGTACAGCCCTTGTTCTTTATTACATGAATGTTGTTAAATACACATGTTATAAAAAAACAGAAACACATTTGACCCCGTAGGAGCACATCAACTTTTAATGAGTATAGAATAATAAAATATGTAGGTTTTTATCTAACTGTAGCAATGACGCCACTCGATGAAAAATTAAACTGAGCAGATATCTAACCTGTTTGAATAAAGTAGTCTGCGGTTTATTGACATCACCAACACTTATTGGTAGTAATATCTTGTCAAATTGATGTGATTATATTATTTTACATATTCTTATATTAGTATATTACTTTCTTTGTTATGTTCAGAGTCAAATTTATATTCCAATTACAATAAAGTAATTTTTTGGATATGTTGATACATCTTAAAACATCAGCCAGTAACAGTAAAGAAAATATTGCAATGTAGTAATTGACAACAAGAGAGATAGATGCGTTACAAACCGAACGCTTAGATCGTGCTTCTCTATCTTTTATTTCGCGCTCTCGCTTACACGCTCGGCTCATGCGGAACGTGTCAATGACGGCACGTGGCAATGAGTCCTGCTTTTTCGTGCGTGCAGCCGGCGTTCATCGATTTATAAGTTGTTAGCACTTCAATTAATACACTATCTATACATACATACATACATATGCGAATACAAACATATATTTACTAGCTGACCCGGCCACGCGTTGCTGTGTTATAAATTAAAATGAAAGCTATTATTTCTCCTAAGTCGCAACAAATCCAGAAAATCCAGTTCATCGCGGTCACACACTGTGACAGGGAATTTTTATATGTATATATACTAGCTGCCCACGCCAAGCGTTGCAGTGTTAAAAATTAAAATGAAACCTATCCTATGTCCTAATTGGGTACAGATCCAGCAAAATTAAAAAAATATATATCAAATAGGTTGAGCGGTATTAGAGTTCAACGCGGTCAAACACAGTGTTATGGAATTTTTATATATATACATAGATATTCATATACACAACAAATGAAAAAATAATATATTTCTTACGTTTATACCAATTAGCCTTACTCAAACTAAGCACTGTAATGGATACTAGGGTAACTTAATAGTTTTATTAAATACTTATGGAAATATATGACCCATGACTCAGTCACAAATGCTTGTTTTCATCACACATATATCTGCCCCATCCCGAACCCGATCCCAGGACTGCGTTCGGCGCGAAAGATAGGATCGCTACCGTTTCACCAAATGGTCGTCTAAAATAAAGTCTATCTTTCATTTCATTTCTATGAGCAAGAAAACTGTGATAATTCAATAAAACATATCTAAAAGTTTTTAGAGGCGATATTAATTTACATTGCGCCAAAAAGGTAGGTACTAATAAAGTGTTTTGTGTAAAAACCAACTGCAACCAGCAAACACTAAAATTAACGTAATTTTTAAGAATGTAATTTTTAAACATTATGCCCATTTTATTACTGGCTAGTATCATGATCAGATAATTAAAACCTTTTTCGTGTTCTATTTTTTAGGCCTCAAAAAATTCAAGTCGCTTGTTTTTATGTAAATGAGTGAAGCAATTTATCTTATCTCAACTTTTCTGTTGCAGCATAGACATTTCTTACAAATATATTCAAAGGAACCAAATGGGCCACAATTTTAAATGTACGTCTAAGTAAGTAAACCAAAGAGTAAGTAATAACTTTTGAATAAAAACTAGTCGTGTTAAAAGAATTTACCACGGTCGATGTTTGAGCCCGTTACTCTGAAAATCAAATTATATTACCACTTCCTAGTACTTCTATTATTTGTGTATTATAAGTAACAGGTACAGCCCAATCGTGAGGGCAAGTGCGGACGTAGCTCCGTCACACTAACTAAACTAAGTAACAGGTACCTGTTTAATGTTTATAGCATATTGATTACTCCAGATTTCCTTAAATTTTTAATGGGAAGTATGGCAAGGAATATGAAACTCGATAACTTTTGAAGCAATTTTCGATAAGCAACATAATTCTCATAAAATTTTATTTACCATAAATATTATCTTACTAGCAGTATTTTAGTATAGGCTTAAAAAAACATTTGTTAATGAAATGATTAGCACTTCATTAATACAAAATGCGATATTATATGCATTTGTGTAGCATTGATACGATATCAGATACAGGCACACGACAAAACGAGCTTGATAATGGCAAAAAATATTGTATTACGATAATACGCAACGGTTCGTTTACAATGAATTAATAAACATGGTTTTGATAAATATTAATATGAAAGCATAATTTTAATATAAAAATTCCTGAGATCTGCGTAGCGAGAATCTCTATGTTCGAGGAGCGATCCACGATCGGCGAGCGTCGGGTCAGCAGTATAACTTCGACCACGCGCTTACGAGCACGGCTGAACTGTACGATACCTTCCAACGCGATTCGATGTTCGAAACAGATCTTGTTCAAAAAAACTTTTAAAAAGTTATTTTAAGTCTTTGTCAATTGGCTTGAAAAGTAGAGTAATGTGTGTTATATTAAACAAGTCGAAACTTCAGTGAATGTGATGACAATGGTGATGGTTATAAATCTATTATTAAGTGCACATTAACTTTTTGAAATCTGGGCATTAATTTTTTTCTTTGATTATAATTATAATAGCCAAAATTGAATAATTTAGATTTTGTTAGATATGTGAACTTTTTGACAATTGTTATAATGGTGTGATGTTATTTCAATTTCAATTTCTCTACGTGTTTTTCGGGAGAAACTTTAGCGGCTATTGTTGAGGTAAGTTTTGTCGCATTTAATACATAAAATATTATTAATTTTACTGTTACATTTAAAATTAATTCTAAATATTAACAGTATAATAAAGTTAATTATAAATTAAATTTAAATAAGAGCTATAAAAATAATTAAAATCATTTAAAATAAAGACTGATTTTTACTAATCGTACATGTTTTTTTCGGCATTATATTCATCATTGGGTCCACATAGTGACAAGAAACTTTTTTCTCATTGTAGAAAACATAAAGACTTCTTTTAGGAATCGTGTTGGAATAATGCGTTAAAAGTCGACATAAGAATGCTAATACCATAAAAAAATACTTGCTTCCTCCATCCAAAAAATATTTAATTCCATAAAGTTTTTTTTTAATTTCCTTATGTTCTTAAAATATACATCGAATCTTATTTTATTTTCTAATTATGGTACTACAGAGTTTCTGTAGAACTGTCTTGTAGCATAATTTATCATAAAACGATATCGTTGTTCAGTCGATTCACCGTTTTTCCCTTTTGTGTCCATTTTTATTTCTATGTTATGTAACACTTTGCTGATTATTTTAGAAAATAATATTAACAATGCGTTGGCAACATTAATAGTATTTTCTATAGTCGCTCGTGGTAAGCTTCTGTTACGAATGGGTAAACGTCCATAGTAAATCGGCAAGGGTCAAACTCGGCCCGCTTGGGTCAAAGTTGACATCTGAACGGAAGGGTTACGGCAGCCACGAATTTGTATAATTATTTAAGTTTAGATAAGTATTATTATATTGTGCATAGGAATGTAATAATAATTCTAGTGTTTAGTGAAAATGTTTTTTTCATCATTAAATTAATTAAAATCTCCTAAATTGACTCATTTTACTAATTGCGATAATGGGTGATAGGCAGTGCTGTTAGAATTTTCTGCCCGTCCCACACATAAAATAGCGAGTACGTGTATGTCACTGTAAAATTGTAAATACTGTTAGATTATAATCTATCTCGTGACATTGTTAACTGTCGAAAGATTGTGAATCGTAACATACAGCTTACAATTTAACACATTATTTTTCGATAGATTATAATCTTTCGAAGTGAAACTGTTTAATCACAAGGCCCTGATGGGTTGGTCTTGCAATAAGCCCTTCTTTGTCAATTGAGTAAAGGTTAGGTTAGGTTAGGTTAGTGGGACAAGACCTCTCGCTCCCAAGCATAATCAAGGCTATGCTCGAGTTTGATAGGAAGTGGGAGGCCATAAATGACTTCTGTGATCAGGTCATGACACAGAAGGAGGCGGCCGAGCGGGTTAGGGAAAACGATCCCTCAGCACACCCGATTAGGCGCAGAAGAACGGGAAGGAGGCAACGGCAATATGACCAACACCTCCCACTGGACATTACGGGAAATGGTGGGGTAGATTTGTACCCTCCCTCTTCCCGCGGGGGCCGAGCTTGGGTGGCTCGACCTCTGCTTTGCACAGGCTATCGCTGACGCCGAGCGTCCTAAACGTCCCGGGACGCTCCGTCATTCTCCAATCCCCTGGAGAATATAGAAGGGTCCGCCCAGGGCAGACATGCACCGGCGGGGCCGCGGAAGTATCCGCAAGGGTTCCCGTGACTCCACCTGGTGTCATTGCTTCGTCGAACGACCTATCGTCTGATGATAAAGAGTGGTTCAATGAACCAATGGCACTAAGGTGAATGAGGGGACGTCGTGGAGTTTTTAGTGGGTAGGCCCCTGGGCACCGACCTGACGAGCTTTTGTCATCAGGTAGGTCCGTAGGGGAGAGTCCCACATAACCCCACCGTGCACTTCACGTAAAAAGTTTGTTTATGTTTTATATTCGACAACAAACGAATTAATAAACAAAAAATCAGCGCGCGATGTGCGTTCCATCTCATCCCAATTTACAATTTGGCGGTTTCACTTCGATAGATAATAATCTACCGAAAAATGATGCGTTAAATTGTAAGCACTGTGTTACGGTTCACAATCTTTCGACAGTTTACAATCTTGCGAGATTGATTATAATCTAATAGTAATTATAATTTTACGGTGACATATATATACAGAATGGGTAGGTTATTCATTATATTATATTTTGGGTCTAAAAGTGACTGTAGATCTGAAATAATGATTCCATTTATATTTGTATACTTCATATATGTTTGTTTTTTTATTTATGAAAATAAAAATATGTTTTAACGGTACATTAACTTTGTTAACACAACACAATGTTTTAATATATCCGGAGATTAAACGAAGTCAAGCAAGCAAATCGAATCATATTGAAAATGCAGAATAAACACGAAAATTGTCTCAACAAAATTCAGGCGGTATTATATAGGTATACTAAAGTCATTGTAATTTTATTTTTTATGAAATATAAAAATTTATTGCAGAAAAACGTACGGGAACAAGTCAAGTTTGCACTTTAGAAGCTAAATAGGGCAATTAATACGAAAACACGTTGATTTGAATTAAGCCATTTATCTATTTAACTAGCGACCCGCCCCGGCTTCGCATGGATGCAATCCTCTACTATATTATGGATGTATTATACATATAAACCTTCCTCTTGAATTACTCTATCTATTAAAAAAACCGCATCAAAATCCGTTGCGTAGTTTTAAAGATTTAAGCATACATAGGGATATAGGGACAGAGAAAGCGACTTTGTTTTATACTATGTAGTGATTTAACCTTTAGCGGCATTCGATGAAGTATCTCTAACCACTATAACGATGGTATGGGTCTATTATAATTAATAAGACTCACTGAGATGTAGTATTTATTAATATGCTTCAAGACATGATAATTATTACATATCATCATTAAATGCGTGTGACCGCCATTACACGACATTAGAGAAGGGACGCTCACTGAGATGTAGTATTTATTAATATGCTTCAAGACATGATAATTATTACATATCATCATTAAATGCGTGTGACCGCCATTACACGACATTAGAGAAGGGACGCTAGCTAGTGCTGGGACACATAACCACAAACACTAGTGATGTGACTTACATATCATAACATGTTCCTTTTTTTTTTTTTTTTAAAGAAAACATCTTAGTTACAATTTATTACAAATGTATAAAATTAAATGAATTACAATTTAGAAATTAGTTTTAATTATTTTTTACCTTTATGACACTCACTTATTATTTAACAATAATACTATACTTATACACTTAGTATATGAATCACATTTTGTCATTTTATCAAACTGTAACAAATTAATCAATTTTTATCAATTTACCAAACCATTACAAACTAATAAATGTTTGACAATTTATTAAACTATTACAAATAAATAAATTAATGAAGCTGTTATAAATTAATCACTTTCATTAATAAATCTTTCTGGTGGCCTGACCTGTCGACCAGATCTAGAATATTTGTTTTCCTTTATTCTATTAGGACTTGTGTTGTCACTTCCTTCATTCTCCTTTTCTTCTATTTTATTTTCATTATATGTATTACTTTCTGCTTCCTTTATTTTTTCTTCTTTACATAATTTTTCTCTTCTATGTGAACTACAAGGTTTCAGTAAATGTTGTCTATTACGGCGATATTTTATTCCATCTAAAGATTCTATTATGAATGATCTTGGTTCTTCACACTTTTTTATTACTATACCTGGTAACCATTTAGCTTCTGGTGTCTTTTTATATAAAATAGCATCACCTTTATTTATTGGTGGTAATGGTCTTGCATGTTTATTAAAATAGTACTGTTGTTTCTCTTGACTAAGTTTCTTTTTATCTAAAAATTCTTTAAATCTTACTACTTTTGGCTTCAAAATATTTTTAGTAGTAGGTAATTGTGTTCGCAAAGAACGTGACATAAGTAGTTGAGCAGGTGACGGTATGTTACCTCTTGCTGTTGTTCTATATTGCAATAAAGCTAAATATGGATCATGACCGGACTCATCACATTTGGTAAGTATACGTTTAACAATTTTTACCCCCGACTCGGCCAATCCATTTGATCTTGGCATATAAGGACTAGATGTATTGTGTTCAATAGACCAATCTTTGACAAAACTTTGAAATTCTATTGAATTAAATGGTGGTCCGTTATCACTTGTAATGATAACTGGTATGCCATGACGACTGAATATACTTTTTAAGACATTTATTAAAGATTTTGCATTTGTACTTGCCATTTCTGCAATTTCAATATAATTTGAATAGTAGTCTTCGACAACAAGAATAGACTTCTTCTTATAGTCCATAAAATCTATACCAACTTTCTCCCATGGAAAAGCAGCTGGTTTATGTGACATTAACGGTTCTGGTGGATAAGCAGATCGATGCGACATACATGTAGTACAACTTTGAACTACATTTTCAATATCATGACTCATTAGAGGCCAGAACACTATACCTCTTGCAAAACTTTTTGTCTTCTGTATCCCTTGATGACCACTATGTATAATTTTAAGCATTTCATGTCTTAATTTAGTAGGTATAATTAAACTGTTGCCTTTTAAAACAATATCACCCATGACATGTATTTCATGACGGTGATTCCAATAGGGTTTGACAAGCTGACTGACATTTGACTTGCTATCTGGCCATCCATCCTTATAATATTTCTTGAGAAGTTGCATAGTTTCATCTTCATTTGTAGCATTTGACAACCATGACAGACGTTCTTTAGATATAGGTAAATTATTTTTCAATAAATTGATATGCACAATAATCTCTTCATCAAGTTCATCTTCTTGACTTTCTGGCAATGGAGCACGTGACAGTGTATCAGCAATATACATTTTAGATCCAGGTTTATAGGTTACTTGTAGATCATATGACTGTATTTTTAACATGAGACGTTGAAGACGTGTTGGTACCTCGGCTAGAGGTTTCTTGAATAAAGTTATAAGTGGACGATGATCAGTTTCTACTTTAACCACTTGACCATAAATATACTGGTGGAAATAGAGACACCCATAGACAATAGCATAAAGTTCCTTTTCTATCTGAGCCATTCTTTGTTGATTTTTTGTTAAAGTTTTAGATGCATAGCTTATAGGATGTTCATCTTGCAGCAAAACTGCACCTACAGCTGACTGACTAGCATCAACTGACAAGACAACTGACTTATTGACATCAAAATGAACTAGCACTGGAGCTTGACATATTAATTCCTTCAGACGTGTAAATATTGACTCATGGCTAGCATTCCACTGCCAATCACTTGATTTTCTAAGTAGATTTCTCAATGGTTCCGTTTCAGATGCTAAATTTTTAACAAAATGTCCTAAATAATTCAGAAGACCTAAAAACCGTTGTAAATCTTTTAAACAAGTTGGTGATGGCATATCTTGTATAGCTCTAACTTTGTCTGTATCAGGAGTAATACCATCTTTTGAAAAAATATGTCCTAAATATTTAACTTGCTGACGACCAAAAATACATTTACTTTTATTTAATTTTAAATTTACTTCTTTTGCTTTTTTCAAAACTCTATATAGGTTTTCATCATGTTCATACTTTGAAGATCCATGAACTAATATATCATCAGCGTAGACTAAAACACCTGGCAGCTCACTGAACGCTCACTGAAAAGTTCAGGTGCACAGTTGATACCGTAGGGAAGTCGCTAAAAACGATATCGTCCAAATGGTGTGTTAAATGTACAAAGTAGTGAACTTTCATAATCAAGACATAGATTCCAAAAACCACTAGAGGCATCTAAAGTTGTAAAATAGGTAGCTCCCAGTAACTGTGATCTTACTGCATCAATAGTAGGTATTGGATAATGAGAACGGCAAATTGCTTGATTAAGATTTCTTGGATCTAGACAAATTCGAAGCTGTCCATTTTTCTTTTGTACAAGTATTAAAGAACTCACCCATGCAGTAGGTTCTGTGACTTTAACAATTACATCCTCCTTTTCCATTGCTTCCAATTCTGCTTTCAGCCTTTTGTGAAGTGCAAACGGGACCTTTCTCGGAGCATCAATCTTTGGTGGAACATCAGAATTAACTGTGATATGGTACTGACCCGGCAGACAACCCAGACCATCAAAAAGTGATTTATAATTACTTTACATTTGTTCGACACTTTGATAAGAAACTTTACTTCTAGACGACTTATTTTTATACTCTTGACAGGCATTATTACTTATCTGAAAACATTCATTATTAAATAACTTATTAAAATAACAATCATTATTTTCTAATTGCTCAGTTTCATTTTGACAGCTTGTATGACGGATACTATCATCATGTATATTAAACACTCTCTTTACAAGACCTAATTCAATACAAATAAATTTACCAAGAACAGTTGGAGATGACACATCTGCAATAATAAAGTTAATATTCTTTGACATTTCAGTATTTTGAACTATATAATTACATAAAATATTTTGTTGACCTAAGACCTTAATTTGATCACCACTATAAGAAGTAATTCTGGACAAGCAAGGGACAAAGTTTTTAGTTAAATTTAAAGATTCAAAAGTATTAATTGACATTACATTTGTATCACTGCCAGTATCTAATACACATTTAATATATATATTATTTATTTTCAAACTAATTGTCCAATCTTTTGACATATCATTAGACCTAATATGTCCTATAAATAAATTATTTAAATGATTACCTGTTGAGTCTTCTAACTGTACTAAATTTATGTTTTTTGATCGACAACAAATTTCATAATGTCCTATTTTCTTACATTTATTACATCGGACATGGAATGCAGGACACTTTCTACGATGCACTTGGTTACATCTACAACACTTTGTCATATTATTGCTTGATGATGACCTGTACCTCGACTGAGATCTAGACTTTGACCTTGACTTATGTTGATACTTATTTGTTTTTGTTAAGTATATATTTGAATGTTCTTGTTTGTTTTTAAGTTCAGTTGCTTGACTTTGAGTAAGCACAAATGTCTTTGCTTTGGAGACGGCATTTTCTAAAGTTAATTTCTCTTCTAATAAAAGTTTTTCTCTTATATAGTGGTACTTATCGTGTAAGTTGCAAATGAATATATCTTTTACTAATTTATCTTCTAATGAACCAAATTCACAATTTTGACTCAGTTTTTTCAAGGCTGTGACAAATTCATCAATTGACTCCACTTCATTTTGTTTCCTGGTGAAAAATTTATGCGATTCGAAGGTCACGTTAGTTTTGGGTACTGTGACGTATTAATAAAGTGCAAGCGACACACGCCCGTACGCACGGCCTACAGCGGCAGAGGGGCATTGCTCGCTCGACCGTCGGCCGGTGCGGACGTGCGTGTGCTGCTTGGTGAAACTACTGACTGCTTTCATTTGATGGATACCCTGACAGTAATCGAGGACACCACACGTGGCGACGAGCCTTCAAATAAGTGGTATATAGAAAAATATGTCTCCTGAAAATCAAATTAAAGGAAGGAGATAACGAACCCATCTGCAAAAAAGGCTGTCTCATAGTATTGAGAAAAAAAAATGTAAAATAGTTTATCCACTTGATTCTAAGAAGAGTTGAAAAATCATTGACGATAGCAATGTAAATATCAACTTGAATAACTGCAGTGTTAATTGCAATTCTAAAAAACTTGTGTAATTATTGATAACTATTAAAGAAAATATATGAATTGATCCTATTTTGCTATAAAGAAAATCTTTATAACCTTGTAATAAGCACTCGATTGAATAATGTATGTGTTGAGATTATTATTACCTTCACGGTTATTTCTGCATGTCCGTTTCAACCGCGCGGCCACCTCATAAAATTTGATGAAACTTTGCCAGGAATTAGTGTTAATTTGTTACTTTACACACCTCTTTTCGTGAATTTGTTACAAAAAAACTAAGACGCTATGACAAAAAATAGGTGGCCGCTAGAACCGCCACTTGCCGTAGTCATCGTCCGTGATTACACAGAAACTATATAATGCAGATAGACGAATGATGCATCAAAAGAAAGGTCTTAATTTGTTCAATTTGTTACAAAAATAAAAAACGTGAAAACGTAAATAAACAAAAAGTTATGCAATATTTAGTTTTCAGGTTATGAGTAGGTAGGTATGTCACCATAAATATCAAATTATTAGAGGCTAATGTGTATGGATAATTAGTTACTAATTTGTTACAGCGAATAAACGTAAAAAAATACTAGAAAGTGGGTTCAATAATTTGTTAGAGTCGATTTTAGTTGGCCGCTCGGACGGCAATATGCCTAAAATACAATGGCATTTATCTCGTTATTAAAAGTAGGTTTAAGCTTAGTTAGAGTTCTAGTCGACGGGTAACGTAACCTAGTTTAGATAAATATGGCGAATATAACTGCAGCATTCATATTTTAGAAAATATTTGCAAAAAACCGTAATATGAAACCGTATGGGAGTAGGGTGACTATGAATACATTAGTACAGTTGTACTCTGTTTGAAGGAATATGCAGTTCGTTTTGCAGCCATATTGATGTCCATTGTTCTTAATTCTTTAAAGTATTTACTGATAAGATTTTCGTTTCATTGACATTGCGCAGGTGTTTTATGATGGGCACGATTCCCGAAAAAGGATCTCTTTTGTTTCCAAATTATTGTTAAAAATATTTGTCGGAAGGGGTTTAAAAAGCGATTATTGTCCGTTGTGAATATTGTTTTTATTGTGCTGGATTTTGAAGTGTATACTACTAAGTTACTGAGACGATAATCAGTAAATCCAGAAGTGTCTAAAAGTGCTTAGCTATGAGTTGTGCCCACTTATATGATTTGTTAATATAGAAGTCACCACCAAAAAGTGTATTGCAGAGGGATCCAAATTAACTACGGTAAGTTTAATTTTTACAATTTAATGATGACTTCAATAAAGTTATTACTTTATTCGTGACGTGAAAGTATATGACATTAAGGCTATTTTGATATACTTACGTCAATTTAAGTGAAGTTGTGGGTTGGATCTTTACCATGTAAATACGTCCAATTATATGTTCTTGTTAACATATTGGTGCCTTAATAAAAGAGAATTTTAAATTTAAAATAATCCCACTAAACACTTTTGTTATTACATTCTTAAATATACGTATATATTCATTGAGCTTGCATTTGAGTGCTTTCTCTGGAGTTTTTAAATACATAAATATCTGTTACCATATTCATGATTGTAAGAAACTTTAATATTTACTATCAAAATGTGAGGGGCCTTCGAACTAAGTCGTAAGAACTTTTTTCTCAAGTAGCATTGTCCAATTACGACCTTATTTGCTTAACTAAGACTTGGCTAAATGATATTTTTTATGACCGTGAGTATTTCGACGTAAGTTTCCATGTTTTTCGTTGTGATAGATCTCATGAGGATAGCAGTTTCGAGCGAGGTGGGGGGGACGGCAGTAGCCGTGCGATCCAAGCCGATGCCGTTGCGCCGCGACTGGCCCGTGCCCCCACGCGCTCACTGTGATTGTGTGTGGATTTCTATTCCTTTGGATGCAACTAATCGTAATATTTCTTCTTCAATACCAGCCGGCCGTAAACGCCCGCCTTATTTAAATGTTGCTTGCATATACATATTTGTTTTTCTTTCATTTCTTTATCTATTTTTTATTCCATGAAAATTGAAACATGATGGATGTGTAACTGTTGTTGTAAGAGCCAAAAATGCCATATTTCACACCATTAAAGGCTCCGACACTGGTGACGGGACACATTGTATACATAGGATAGATAGATAATAGCTTAATTTCTTACTCCACTCACACTAACATTATTAACAGAAATACTATAAGCATATTTTAAAGCAAATATCAAATATGGTAATATAAAGTATGCCTCAACATAAAATGTATTTATATAAGCACTCTCCCTAAAAAAAAAGATATGAATATTGAACATTCCAATAATCATAGTCACCCTACTCTCATACGGTTTCATATTACGGTTTTTTGCAAATATTTTCTAAAATATGAATGCTGCAGTTATATTCGCCATATTTATCTAAACTAGGTTACGTTTATCGTCGACTAGTACTCTAACTAAGCTTAAACCTACTTTTAATAACGAGATAAATGCCATTGTATTTTAGGCATATTGCCGTCCGAGCGGCCAACTAAAATCGACTCTAACAAATTATTGAACCCACTTTCTAGTATTTTTTTACGTTTATTCGCTGTAACAAATTAGTAACTAATTATCCATACACATTAGCCTCTAATAATTTGATATTTATGGTGACATACCTACCTACTCATAACCTGAAAACTAAATATTGCATAACTTTTTGTTTATTTACGTTTTCACGTTTTTTATTTTTGTAACAAATTGAACAAATTAAGACCTTTCTTTTGATGCATCATTCGTCTATCTGCATTATATAGTTTCTGTGTAATCACGGACGATGACTACGGCAAGTGGCGGTTCTAGCGGCCACCTATTTTTTGTCATAGCGTCTTAGTTTTTTTTGTAACAAATTCACGAAAAGAGGTGTGTAAAGTAACAAATTAGCACTAATTCCTGGCAAAGTTTCATCAAATTTTATGAGGTGGCCGCGCGGTTGAAACGGACATATTTCTGCCATGTTAATCTAGTAATGAATGTCTTGTTTTTGCTTTTAATAATTCTGGCTTGTGCTACCTACCCACACCAAACTTAATCTTACTTACGATTTAAATCGATCGAAATTTTAATTCAGTTTATAGCAACCCTGTACGGGTTAAATATTACATTGCATTACACGGGTTAAATAAAACATATAGTAGATAATAATAGATTTTTAAGTAGTTTCTTATACTCCTGAAAAAACGATTTGAATTTCAATGGTTATTACGTCAAAACTTATATAAAGGTTATACAGACAAGTGGATATACTACAATACATTAATTTGAAAAGACATGTACCAAGGGGTACAATAATATATTGCCAAGGTGCAACAATAGTGCCAAGGTGCACAAAGTTGTGATTTTGCCAAAGGTGCAACAATGGTAACAAGGTGCACAAAGGTGTGACCTTGCCAAGGGGCATCGATTTAGAATTAAATCGTTGTAAAGACATTCAGATATATAATAACCTACGATAACTATCTCATCTTTTATAGTAATATTAAAAGACATACAAAAAGACTTATGACTGAAATAAACAAATAATATTTTCGGAATTATACGTAATGTTATTTATGAATTTGATATTCATTGGATAATAGGTTAGGTTAGTAATATTATATATGTTGAAGCATTCGATTATTTCAATTAGATTAAATTAAACTCTAGAGGTTAAGCTTAAAAAAATGTTTGTCAGCAAGGACTTGTTAACAAGGTACGATTTTATCAAATGGAAAACGTCAGGTTAATACCTGGGTGTAATCCTAGAGGGCGTGACCTTAAAGAGGCGTTGCAAGTTGACAACACTAAACGTTCTGAGATGACTTGAGAAGCACAGACTGTCAGCGTGCTATAAGTGTAGACGTTTAGTTGGCATGCAATAAGCGTGAAACGGTTAGTTTATAGTGACCGTTAGCACGCTATAAGGGTATAACTTTTACTTCATAGCTTATACCGAGCGGGAACGTTACTTTTCGTTGGACCGCCACCCAGGGAGGTTGTCACACCGTCTCAGGGATCACCACGTTTTTCATCCATTGAAATCTCGTGCATCATTTGGGATTTTAGACTGCAAGTGGTTTTAAATAATAAAGAAGTCTATCCTACATCCATACGCGTTATTATTTTGAAGATCGCCGCAACTCTTTTTGGATAATAAAGAGCATTCTGATGACCGGCGTGAGGCCTCGCCGTCATACATGTAAAAAAATCTTGTATACAAGTTAAAAGTTATCGAACTACAGTCAATCTAGATGATTTAATGTTATCGGCAAAGTATGTAATTTGGAAATAGTATAAAATGAATATTCGCTGGTTAATTTATTTCTGAATATCTACACTCTTAAGGTAAGGTAAGGTGACTCCGGAAAAAGATCGGAGTTATCCTATATTCTTCCTAAAAAAGATATAGATCCAGTTAGTATATCCATATCCACCAAATATATCCGGACTAGTAGTTTAATTCTTTCAAACCATATCAAATCATACCATATATCCAACTAACGTATATATATTTATCAATATCTGCATCTGTTTATTAAATCCGGACTAATAAGATTTCGCAAAATAAGAGCACATGGAGCGTTTCAAATTTGCTACCGTTTTATAGAAAGAAAACTTTATGCAGCGCTTGTTTCGCTAATAATGACGCTTGCCACCTCAGTCAGAGCGAACGCAGCATCAGCAGTATTGCGTTTTTAAGAATTTTACCATTCATCGGAAAACACAGTAAACACAAAAAGCGTTTTCGGCGCTCTAAGTCTTTCGATCGACGCTTTCGCTGTCGATATCTGTTATATAGTTAGCCAGACGGTATTTGACCAAATGATTTGGAATTGATCCATGTGATTGGATTGGATATACTAGATATGCTAAGAATTTTGAACGGAATGATTAAATACATATCCGTAGTGGAATATACTCCAGGATATAACTGAGTTACACAAGTCTATAGGAGACAATAAATCAACAAAAACACCAATACATTTTATTTATTAGCATCAGACATTATTATTAATAAAATAATTTCCAGTAGGAAAACACATATAAAATAAAGGCAACTTTTACCAAATATTGTTTTTATGTGGCTCCAAAAATATGTTAATTTATTGAAAAAATTACATACAAGGTGTATTTATACACGATACAAATTTTGGAATTTATAAGAAGTAGGTAAAAGAAGGAAAAAGAGTAAATGGTGTTAGATGACATTTATTATAGTCAAATAGGTCTCTTGTTGTGAAACACAAAACCAAACAATAAATAATACAATACCAGTATGCATAGAAGTCAAGTTACAAGTACAGGCTGCTGATAACACGTTAAAAAGAAACTTGGGCGTGTTACCGTTAAATTTGTTATAATGCATAGGTATAAATGTGACACACCATATTCAATGGCGCCAAGGGTGCAAAATAAAGGCGTACAGACATTGTTCTGGGTCGCCTAAAATGTTCAGCCTGCCATCGTAGAACCATTGCAATGCGATGACGATTCGATGTCACTGGGGTTACGCTGGGACAAATGGATGTCAACCCTGGGAATATATCTTTTGACAACGGGGGTAGATACAACAGTCAAGAAAAGAGCTACTCTTCTCTTTATGGGATGATACTTTTGATGTTTATAAAATTGTAAGCAATAAGCTTGACGAGTTTCTGTTATCGAAACAAAGTAAGGCACCATACCTACCATTTTGTTAGTGAGATACAACACCTACATCTCACTGATGATGAAACTATGGTTAGCTTCGATGTTCAATCTCTATTCACAAGCTTACCTGTACAAGATTGCATTGATGTCACTATGGAATTAATGACAGACAATAAAATAGGCTTCCTAAATGTTCAAATCAGCAGCAATCAAATCAAACCCTTAGTCATACAGTGTATAGAAAGGCAACTCATACAGATAGATAATTAAATGGTGACTCTCACCACCATTCTATACAGTTGGCTACCGTAGGGAAATCTTTGTTTCAGAGAACTCGCGGCATCTATGCCTAACAAACCTGACTGCTGAGCTTCAGCATGACAAGCGAGTACTACAAGATAAAAAGTTGCGAGTACCAAAACTACGACACAGAAGCCGCACCAACCAGCCACAGTAGAACGTCAACCTGCTGTCCTTCCCTACATGAAGGGGGTCACTGACAAGATTGGGAACATTGTGAAGCGGGTTTCCATTAATACTTACTTTAAACCAGCCAGGAAGATTAACCAATTCTTACGACCGGTCAAATGCAATATCCCCTCCAGGCAGCAGGTGTCTACAAAATCGATTGTGACTGTGTTCTCCCATACTTCGGACAAACAAAGAGAAGTATAGGGACGCGCATTATAGAACACGTAGCTAACATAAAACATAGGCGCGATAGTAGGTCTGCAGTGTGTGAGTGTGAGCATGCTTTTGAGGGGCCAAACGTATTCGTATCGATAAACCTTCAATTCTCGCTAGAGAACAAAGACTTGTTCCTAGGACACTACGCGAGACTTTTGAAATCAGGAAACATCCAAATTTCAATAGAGACGAAGGTTGGAGCGTTCCACCTGCTTGAGATCCAATAATTAATAAATGAATACCTACAAAAACACACATTGCAAGACCTGATAATGTAGTTAGCTCTTTTTGCAAATAATAACAGTAAGATGGAGGTCGGTCCCCCTGTCCGAGTTTCTTCCGCCAGTTCTTCTCGGAAGGGCCTCCCAATTTCCGAACTGGTAGTAGACTCAGTAGTGTACAATGCAATCGTAGTGAGAATTTAATAACTAAATAAAAATATAGAAATGACGGTTTTGATGAACTACGCTCACATTTGATTGTGAATGTGCGGTCGAACTTACCTTCTCTTTCACTGTCAATCAATCTTTGCAAGTAGAAGTTTATCCTGACTCATTAAAAACAACAATGATTACCATTACATGGGAATAACCAAAAGAGCGACCTAAATAATTAAAGTCAGTCAACCTTATTAGCTTTTCTCAAATACATTCAAAAGATAATAAGTAATTGGACATTAAAAATATGCTATTCGAATATTGCTACATATGTATGTACAAGGCGTATGACCGTGTGCAACATTAAATATTAATAAACTGGTTGTATCCCAAATACAGCTCACAAATGGTTTATCTCTTATTTAAAAGATAGACAGCAATAAGTCCAAATCGAATATTATAATCATATGACTAGAAAAGTTTATAGAGTTCTATTTGATATTAAAAATTATAATGCCTTAACACCACAGGGGAGTGCCTAAGACTCTCTTGTTTTAAGTTTACATAATAGACCTGCCGAAGGTTATGAATGAACCGTGTATTTTGTTTGTTGATGACGTAACAATATATTGAATAAAACCCTTAATTGGTTAATTGTACATAACTTAGAGGGAAACTTAAATAAAACAAAATTGTCATCTCCTGCATATGCACTGCATGAGGCTATAAATATATAATTATATATATTGTTTTATTAATTTGTGACTCCCTAATTAAGAGATAGCCGAATACAACGACATTTTAGCATTCACAATCATTTATCTTAATAGGGTAGTTGGCATTCAGATACTACAATAGGGGTTCGTGGGTTCACACACTGAGTGAGCTCAGTTTAGTAATACCTAGACTATTTTTTCCGTGTGAATCCTTTATTAGCTTTTTAAGTTATATAGCTTGTAATTAAACAATATTGTAAGCTGATTATTCGTCGGAAACTAAATAAATTAATACAAAAAAAAACTGATACACCTAAAAAAAGGTAAAAGGAGAGTGGCGTATTCAAAGAAAAATAGAGGACACGTAAGATTAGAGTATTTGGTTGCAAGTATTTAAACATAATTTCAAAAAAAATACTTTATAGTTAAATAACATTTCAAGATATACTATTTAAGAATATTAATAACATAAATGTATTTTAATTATTTTTCATTGTCTCAAATTATTCGAATCATTTAAAAAGGAAGAGGTGTGACGTATTAATAAAGTGCAAGCGACACACGCCCGTACGCACGGCCTACAGCGGCAGAGGGGCATTGCTCGCTCGACCGTCGGCCGGTGCGGACGTGCGTGTGCTGCTTGGTGAAACTACTGACTGCTTTCATTTGATGGATACCCTGACAGTAATCGAGGACACCACAGGTACAAAATATTCTTCAAATTTTTGTACGAGCGTTGCATACTCAACACTTTCCTCACACAAATTAAATGTATTAAATATTTCTAGACATTTCTCACCAATGTAATGCAAGAAAATGGCGACTTTGCGATCTTCATCTTGTAAGTTTAAACCACTTGCCTTCATAAATATATTAAAGCTTTGCAGCCATTTCTTCCAGTTAGCTGCTGGATTGCCTTCTAGACTAAGCGGACTTAAGTTTCCTGCGATATTTAATCGCGTGCTTGGTACACCTTTGGGTGGCGGCGGCGACGACATTGCGGCGACAAGACAAAACTGATAAATTTCTTACTTCTGACACCATATAACGATGGTATGGGTCTATTATAATTAATAAGACTCACTGAGATGTAGTATTTATTAATATGCTTCAAGACATGATAATTATTACATATCATCATTAAATGCGTGTGACCGCCATTACACGACATTAGAGAAGGGACGCTAGCTAGTGCTGGGACACATAACCACAAACACTAGTGATGTGACTTACATATCATAACAACCACTACACTAAGTTGTCTAGCGATTATAATTCACTTTGTTATTAAATTAGTTGTTCAAATGTGTTAATAAAAACCCTTTTTTGATGCAAAAAAAAAATAAAAACCAAAATTTAAAGTTTAAAAGAACCAAGAGGCGCATCAAAGGTGTTCTTCAAGTTAGTATCATTAGATAAGGAGAAATCAGTTTTTCAGCTAATAAATGTGTTATTTCTTTATAGTAGCAATACGTCATAGATTTTATTAATAAAAAAGGGGTTTCGAAAATATCTAGGCAATCTTTGAGAATAAAGGAATAAACAGAAACAGCAAGGACATAGGATGTTAAAGTTAAAAATATATACATTAAAACGTATTATACAATAAAAATATATAAATATTATTGTAAGTAGACTAAAGGAAATTAAAACTTTACAACATAGTTAAAATGACAGATAGTATATATTTAAGTTTTCGATAAAGCAGACTACAACGACGATAGAATGACACTTGGTGGAAGTCCATATGCATTTAATTAACAACATTTTCTTTAGCAATTTTTGCTTTTTTTGCAAAAAACAACTGACCGATCACTGACCCGATCGCTCGCAAATTAATACAGATACCGCAGATAGGAAGACAGAGGTAGGTACACCTCGTGCATATACTAACTACTCTACACGTGTTTCGCTCCAACATTAATTATTACAGGAGTTATTAGAACAAGCAATATCAAGCAAATGCTTCAGCCAAAAAAGATGCAGCTGCAATTATAACACCTGCGTCGGTAGACATAGTAATTTGGAATTTTTGTAAGAAACTATTTAAAGCCAATACTTGTGAAAATAGTTCTATTATTTGCACTAGTTTATTGACGTTCTTCGGAAAACATTCTGCAACATTTTTCTAAAAAACCAAACTGTTTGCTACATAATTCAATAGTTTGGAACACCGGTAAAATGATACAGCGCGGGAACTTTAATATTTTGTAAATTAGGCTCAATATTTAAATATTTCGGCGTAGACAAATAAGGAGCCAATTGAGCAATAGTAGTGACCCAACTGAGCTGGCGGAGCTGGGATGGCTGGAATAAACAAACAAACATCCTCCAGACGCAAAATAGGCGCTTAAAGTCGTCGAGTTGCGGATACCGCCCATATTGGATGAAGAAGAAAAAGAGGAAGACCTACCTGAGGGCTTGGAGGCATGGTCGGTTTTATATGCGTATTTTATATCATATAATTAATATGGCGTTGTGAATGCAAAAAATAAATTTAAAAACATAACAGTAGTGACAATCAAAAAATTTATTTTCTTCATTGATGGGGCATGGGCCGTGTCTTTTGTAAAAATACCGTAGGGAAAAGGGACATAATTTACGCGGGCTCAGTGCAGATTGATGTGTGCCAATAATTGCAAACCCAGTCGAGCTCAACGGTTTAATGTGCTTTCCAAACATGGAGTTCGAAATATTTCTTTTTTTCCTGTTGCAGAAGGCCAAACATTCTTTCTGCCGAAAGATATTACCACTGCGCCATCGAGATTTTCTTTGCTTATTTCACTTAATCAAGTAATAATAATATATTATTTAAATAGGCGCCTATCGTGTCCTTAAAATTCTACGAAATAGAATACTCTTTTTGTTCTGTATAACCTTGTTGCCATCTCATATTTGAAACACTCATATTACATACACATAATATGTATCATCAAATATGCTATCTAGAAGAAAAAACTCAAGGTTTTCCTTAACATATTTCGGATTATGTTGAGTGGAAGTTTTCTACACGACTCGGTCTGAGCTTAAATGTCTGCATTACTTCGACAACTCGTGTTGCCTGAAGGCTTGAGTAATATGATGTCTCTTATCAAACAGTTAAATTTTAGGTAGAATTTCAGATTATGAAGCAGGATATACAATGATATTACAGCTAACTTCTGACTATTAGGAAGATAATATCATCTTCTTCATATATTTCGATATGATTGTATGTAAATTTGTTATGTATATTGTTCGGTAAATTATTATAATAGAAAAATACTAGAAAAAATCGACTCGGGTCACAAGTAGGTAACAAGTCACAGGCGGGAACCCGCAACCTTTGGAAATCCAATGCTCTCCCAATTGAGCTACCAATCCTTGTGAACACTTGTCGAAATTTTCAAGTACCTTTCTGATTTTACGCTGTAGGCCAGCGTTGTTTCATCAATGAGAGGAACATCCTCTCGTATTTGAAAGAAACATTTTTACAAATGTTTAGGCAATCGATTAAGATGAATCACCCATTTAATTTTATAATGTTTTTCTATATTTTATGATAAAAATAAGATAAATTATTATAATAAAAAAATACAAAAAAAAAAAATGACTCAGGTCACAAGTGAATTAGAAATATAACAATTATTAAATGTTTATTGTTCGTAAAATGAATGACCATTAAAACGATAGGATTGCAAATGATAACATTACCCGTATGTTTGTCAAAATATTACACCATGTGGTATCCAGGAGAGTAGACTAGCACAAACGCTTTGCACGTAAGGGTGTTGTTAAAAACATATACCTAATAATCCTATATTGTCACCAACTCTCAATTTTGGCTCTTTCATTAAGAGCAAGGCTCAAGTGGCTTCATAAAAACTTGGCCTTCTGGCAAAAGTGAGAAAATACCAAGCACATGTTCGATCGTGTATGGAGTATTGTTCTCACTTTCAGACGGTTCCGCCAAATACCAGCTCCAGACGCTTGAGTCCATTGAGGGCCAAGAGGCTCATCGGTAATGAGGATCTTTTCTATAAAAAGCTCAAAAGCCTTGAGCATAGGCGGAAGGTAGCAAGTCTATCCGTATTTTATAGGATACATTTCGGAGAGTGTGCAGCAGAATTGAGCAAACTTGTTCCGCCGTCCCCATTTTTCATTGGACTACCAGACTTACAAATAGGCATAATAGTCTATGCATTATTATAATGACTCGTAATTTATTTCCTTTTTAACTTCCCGCTAAGAAAATTGATTTTTTTTTTAAATTGGAAAGTTATTGTTTTAACACGGGTTGTGCACCCTACCTCTCATTGGTCTCCACATCACCCAAAGGTTGACTGGCAGAAAATGCCCAAGGCATTAAGTGTGCCTTTGTACAATTTGTGCAAAAAGTATAAATAAATAAATATTTTTCTAGAGCCCTACTAGCAATATAGGAGTACTCAGTATATCGTTAAAAGCAACTAATGATACTAAAGGTAATCACCACACATCTCCCATAGACCACAAATCGGACAGCAATTTTTTTTTTAATGTTCGCAATCGTCAGAATATTTTTATGGTGGTAAAATTGTGAATTTCGCGTAGTATGAGTGCATTTTTCTTAAGATATTTATAAAAAACTTTATACACCAAAGCCTTGAATATGAAGCAGCATAATACGATAAGTATAAGATTTATTATGTATTTCTTTTTTTATTTATATCAATTATATCTATGTCAATACTTATCTTAATTTAATAGGCTGCAACATATTCTTTCGTCGTGCGGCGTCAGCTACTTATTAGCTTTGTTCTTCGTCGTATTATATTCGTCGAAAGTCGAATAATATCATCAACACCTTGCGACAGCATAGGTCTGCTCGTTACGTATTAAGACATCCCTTGCCTGACCGGCCAAATGCTGCAGTCTCTATGCGGATAGCCATGAAACCCTTCGCAATCTGAAGGGTTACGTCCCGGTGGCTTTAATTCTTGAGTACACTTCTGCCTGCGCTCCATGCGCAATCGTAAAGGGATCCTATATAAATTATCGCTCTCCGCCTGAGGATCATCTTAACGATTGGTCCTGTGCTGCCCATATTCAACGGTTTTCCACGACCTTGACTTGGTTGCCATTCGATGTTTCCGGTCCACCGCCACTTCAGCTATGCAGTTTTCCAAGCAATGACTTTTACTTTTATTTTTCCTACGGATTTCATCTCCGCTGATTCCAATAAGCAGGGAAGAAAAGCACCGCTCTCTCTATTGCCTGCTGAGTGCGAAGTGACGAACATGCGGTAATATACTTTTGATCTGAGATACTGGGCTAATGTGGACATTAGGATTTGACACGTGTAGGTAATTGTATAGGTTCGAGGTGGGCGCTAACAACTACGACACAGTCTTTGACTAATGTAGTTGTTAACGTTATTTTGTGTTGTAAACAATTATTATACATAAATAAATTATTATAATTATTTATAATTAATAAGAAATTAAATTATACTAGCTGACCCGGTAACGCGTTGCTATGGTAACACGTTGCTACGGTAACGTTTAAAGAGCAGAAAAAAGAGCGGACAGACAAACACACAAACATCAAATTTGTGTTCTTAGAGTATATATTTACAAATAACTTATTTAAGTGAACATTTAGTAAACTACAAAACCTCGAATGAGATTCCTTACTGTGATTGCTTCCATTAAATACAGTGTAAAACTTTAAATCGATTTTGAAAAGTCTAAATGACGTCGCACTTTGAGTTTGAAATAAAACTGCCTGACTTACGATTGAAGGAACAAATTAGTCCATTCATTTTGAAACCATTTTCGCCAGTTGAAATGTAAATTATAAATTAAATAGTTTTGGTTTTAACATTTTAAAAAATGCTTTAGGCGTAATTCAAAATATTGTTTTCTGAAACATTGTTACATTTATATCAGGCATTGTCTGTAATGGTTTAAGGTACAATATTTTAAAACTAGAGTTAGTAAAATGTAAAGACCATGAAGTAGTTTATATATTTACTAGCTTTTGCCCGCGGCTTCGCTCGCGTTAAATTCGGGGTAGCACTGTTCCCCTTTCCTGAACACAGAAGTGAACTCGGAACAGAATTTTACAAATTATTTATTTATTTCAACACTGCCATCTGTTATTAATTTTTGAACTAAACAATTAAACCTATCGCGAACATAATATACAATAAACATATCAGCGCCATCTATCGGAATCCATGAGTTACACTTATTTATGTTTATAATGTTTATTTTCTCAAAAGCTGATTGATTTATGGTAAGATTTAATGTTTTTAATATTGTTTTATTTAATTCGTTTTAATTAAATTATTTTATTATTCGTTTGTATTAAAGAACCTGTTCTAATTTTGCGGAGTCTCACACACATTTCCATCCCCTATTTTAGGGGCTGGGGGAGGAGCTGTGTGCCGATTTTAGCTTCTTGCCTTGAAAACTGCGAAAGGTCTCATATAAAATTTCAACCCCTCTTTTAAGGGGTTGGGTGCAGATTTCAAAAAAAAAAGATGGGCGGTTTTATTGGTAGTCATAAATAGTCAGCATACCAATTTTTAGCTTTCTACCTTGAAAATTGCGGAATGCTCCATACAAACTTCCACCCCCCATTTTTGGGAAGTGGGGGGTTAGAAAGGGGCAAAAAGTAGCCTATGTAACTCTCCATCCCTTCAACTATCTCCACTTAAAAAATTACGTCAATTCGTCGCTCCGTTTTGCCGTGAAAGAAAGACAAACAGTCAGACACACTTTCCCATTTATAATATTAGTATGGATAAATAGGGCAACTTGCAAAACATACACAAAGGAAAGAATTGTAAAATTTCTGTTATGTGGCTTAAGCATTAGTTCTTTTCAATAACAGGTTGCCACGGCATGCAATACAGGTCATAAGGTACATATAACTACCAACGTGGTCGATAATTTTTATCAATTACGCTTTATCTATGTTTATCTTTTCTTCATTCTAGTCGTCTTTCTTGTGATGTTATTCATATCTTGTGCATTTTATGTAATTAGATAAGTAGTTTATGGACACGACAATCTTATTATGTTTAAAGTATGTTCTGTAGACCTAACTTCAACATGCCCATTGTGTGAGATTTCTTCGACCGATATTCAGTTTAAAGACTCGCAAATAGAGCTGAATGTCGCGTCATAATCATATTATTCGTACTTTAGTCATTTTAATTGATCTTATTTAATTTTATTAACAAATAAAAAATATGCATCTTACTTTCCTTTAGCTTTTTTTGCGGAAGCAAGCTACATATTTTAGATTGATTAATGGTTATGGACTTCCGTCAAGTAACGCCTGATTCTGTAAGATACTTACTTTTTTTGTAAACGCTCAACAGGCCCTGCCAGAGTACTTAGCACTGTGATGGCGAATTCGTAGCAGCTGAACTTATGGAATAAGCCTGTTTCATCTATATTTTATATTCTTGTCTGTGCACTTGTACATGTAGTTATTGATCAATAAATGTTATTTGATATCTACACAACAATACGCAACACCTTAGATGTTGTATCTACCAGGTCCTATCGAAACATACCTTTAGACTCTTAGACCAGACACAATACTCTAAGGCGTTGAGCCAGACACTGAACTGGGTTATCGAGCGTCCTACTCTTGATATACTTACACTAGCTACTCTCTATCTCGTCACAGTTTGTTTTTAAGGTTCCGTACTCAAAGTGTAAAACGGGACTAAGACATCGTTGTCCGTCCTGTCTGTCCGACTATCACCAGGCTGTATCTCATAAAGCTGATGAGTTGGCTGTTGAAATTTTTAAAGATGATATATTTCTATTGCCGCTAAAACAACAAATACTTAAAATAGAATAAAATAAATATTCAAGGGTGCTCCCATACAACAAACATGATTTTGTTGCTCGTTTTTGCTCGAACAGGTAAACGGTTGAAATATTCACATAATATTTAGTTATATATTCGCTTCAATAATAAATAATTAAATTAAAATAAAACAAATATTTAAGAGGGCTCCCATACAACAAACGTGATTATTTGCTCGTTTTTGCAAGATATTGATAAAGGCAACAGGTAGAAGCTTGAAATATTCACAGTATATTGTGTTATATTATTCACTTTAAAAATAAATAATTAAATTAAATTAAAATTAATATTTAAGGGGGACTCCCGTAGGACAAATGTGATTTCTTTTTCTAATTTTTGTCTCGGTCTTAATAACGTTAACAGATAGAAACTTGATATTTATTAAATGTTTAATTTGAAATTCTGCTATTCGTAGTAGGTACAACTGTTACGCTATCTGTATCTAGTCGATAGTTAATAGAAAGTTGACTTTGTCTCGCTAGCGCTATGTTTGTCCCTCAATCCGTTGTTCATTTCGTTAGAGCAGCGATCGGTACTTTAAAATTTACTTAACTGTAAGTTACGGAACCCTCCGTGCACGAGTCCAATTGGCACTTGGCGGGCTTTTTAAGAATTAAGTTACTGCTACCGATTTTACACTTGAAACCTGTGCATGTATTCTGAAAAGTTTTTCCTATTCGGATGACAAATTTTATTTATTTTTACAGACTTACGAGGCATACATAATGACATAATGAAGATCTTTTGCACCCGTAAACCATGACAGTATTAAGCAGAGTTATGGAAGTAGCAGCAGGTTTCAAAATAAATATTTTTTGTGAAAAAATTCTACAAAACTTAGCGAAACATAGCTTCTTTTTTTCATACACTTTCGTATCCATTTATTAAGATATAATTTTTTTACGGGTAAGAAAACAATTTTAGTCATTTCTACGTTTATGCTTTTGAAAACATAAAGTTATAGTCGACTTCTGCTGCTACATTTGCTGACTAGGTTTTATTTTTCACTTAAAAGTTTTCAGAAATTTACTAAAATTTCCGCTAAATCTTATGGAATCTGTGTATCATAACTGCTTGATATCGAAACTATTGAAACTTATATGAACAAAATTATCCAAACTTCTGTGTCTTTGATCTTATTCTGTTCATTTTCATCAATTATCTGCCTGAAATTAAAGGCGAAGTGCTTGAAGGGAAGTAATCAATTCAAATCTATTTACGTATCCCATTAAAGGACTGCTTTTGCAGGCTTTTTTTTTGTTCTTTTATACCAGAAATAACTTTAATTCACTAATGCCTTTCGCAGTAATAGTAGGCTAGCGATTTATAGACTTGTGCATGAAAATTTCTGAAAATTTTATGAAAATTTTGTGAAACATATAGAAGTAAGAAAAAAATTAATTATAAAGCAATAAACTATAAAAGAAATAAAAAAAAAATGTCTACACACGAACGATAATATTATATTGAGGTAATATGTACTATTTTAATATAACTATCTATGTGTTTAGCATTAAAAATTTTGTGTAAGAGTTTATGATTTTGTAATTTTTGTGTAATTATTTTTGTATTTTTTTACATTGTTGCTAGTTATATTAAAGGATATTCATATTTATTATAAACACATATTAACGTCGAAAAGATACGCTGTTGTTTGTACAATGGAAGTTCAGTTAGTATTGTTGCAGTATAAGGCCACTTTCCGTAGTTCGCAACATTTTCCCAAAAATTAGGAACTTTTTTATTGAGTTTCCGATATTTCGGCACTGTTGCTAGCGCCATGATCATGGAAACTCAATAAAAACAAGGTACATGGTAACAATCCCGTAGGTAACTTATATTTCTATAATAAATAAATATAAAAAAATAAATATATAATGTTAGTGACCATGAAAGTTTAAAACAATATATTGATTTTACACTGTTTGATTGAGTGATTTAACTTATTTTGTAACTGTGTAATGTTTGAAAACTATACAGTAGGAAACTCACACGACTTCAGATGAGACGGTGCGCGATGTTTCGAAATGTTGATTCTATACAAAGAAAAACAACATAAAAAAATATTTCGTCGATCTTAGGAGGCAAAAGGAACAACCTAATTATATTTTCTAATAAAACGAAAAGTCTATAGTAACAAGTTATAAGAAGACAAATGCGAGCAACGAATATACGAATGTTCATATTATTTATCAAGGGTAGGTATTAGAAAAATAATTCGTCTGATTAATTCTGCCCACTCTATTAATTTTGACATGCCTTAATAATATTAAGCTCTATATAAATTGGCTCTGGTCATGGCTTTGGATTTGATATAGAATCTTATTTATCTCAATCATGTTCATTTGTGTTATTAGAAACCTACCAAATGAAGTATTCACTGCAATCAATTAAATTGAAATCTGATTTTAAAACGGTACGCTGCAATCCAACCAACCCCGCTGAAACATATATTTAACACCTGCTTTAAGTACGGAATTTTCTTTCGAGTAATCACCCTATCTATAAGAAAGGAGATAACTGCTCACCTTAACTTCAGTCCTGTCGCTGTTCTCAAATCCATCTCTAACGTTTTCAAAAGCATCATCAACAAGCGTTATATCTAATATTTCGAAACTAACAACATTGTTTCAAATAATATGTTTGGATTAAGGCGTGAAATACCAACATCTAATGCAGATTTAGAACACAGCAACAATATCGTTTCTGGCTTCAACAACCGAAAAAGGTACTCGCCATCTTTCTAGACCTTAAAAAGGGGTTTAATAACATTCCTATCCCTACATTTATTGCTCATACTTGCTCACGTCTGAATTTTGATTATTGTGCATGCCGCGAAACCTTTTGCATATCTTTGACCAAAACCTAAACTTAAGTAAACATATTGAATCCCTATTCTCCCACGTCAGAAAACTAATTAATATATTCGGAAAATAACGCTACGTTGCCTCCACTGCCATTAAACGAATGACTTATTTTACTTTCTACATTGCTGCATGGAATGGCTCTATGAAAACTAAAATGTTGCAACTAGAAAGGGCCCAAAGAGCAGTATTAAAAGTAGTACATTCGGACCTCTTACCTTTCCCAGTGAGGAACTTTACACATCATAGAAAATCCTAACTATCGTTCAGTTATTTGTCATGCATACACTTTTGTTCCGTTCCGAAACCTTATTTCACCGTTACCAATTTTTACGTTTTTCGATTAAAAACAATAAACTTACCAACCCGTACCAATATCCACATCAAATATGTAAATAAATAATCTCCAAATGGCTCCTCGATAAAAGATATGACGAAACCGAATGTCTGTTACGAGTTTGTTATCATTATATACGCACCAGATTTAAATCATACTACCGGAACATTTCCTTTACAGTTTATACATTTACTCAATATTCACTTAAGAATTTAATTTAAAATAATACAAACACACGCACAGATTTGCTCGCTCACTCAGTGAGATATAGTCATTGGCTTAATAATATTTTATTTTATTTATTTATAACTTAACTTACAAACTATCATTACAGGTTACCCTATTGCGATAGCGAAGTGACTAAAAAAAATATATGTGGAATAATGAATTATGTATTACCTATTTTGTAATCATATCTTATACCAACTACTCGCTGTTATGTAATATCTAGTGCGCTATAATAATACCTTGGGGATTGGGGCTGAATCCCTAAACTCAGGTTATTATTTTAATTAAACGTGGATTTTATATTTTAGAGGGAGTAGACGCCGTCAAATGGCGTTGAAACATGAACTTATCATAAACATTTAAAGTACAGTAGACATCATCTCAAGCAATACAATTAAGTTAAAAGTAAAGGAATCTCTATTATAATGGTAAAAGTTAGTTACATCAAATTATTTATTTAGCTTGAAGCGCTGACGACTACGCATATCTATCTTAATCGGGTAATTAATTTAAATATTTTAAAGTATATTTTAAGAATATATATCATACTAGAAATCCATGGATAGAAATCCACGACTTCGTCTGCACTGGGTTAGTACTTCGAGTAGTCTATTTTATTTTCCTTGATTCCATCTATTTTTATACCCAAATTCATCACTCCCGCAGTGTACTCCGGCATAGTACCAAGAAAGCACTTTATCATCGTCATAACTTTTAAAATATTTGTCCAAATGACATAGTATAAAGACAAAGTTTGAAATACCAGAAGCGATAAAAGTATTTGTTTTATTAAAATCACTTTGTGAATACAAAATGTGCATTTTGGAAATAAATATGAAATTTTATTGTGTTTTCGATTCACAATATTAGTGATAATGGCTTCCACTTAAAAGATAGAGATATACTGTCTCAAACTTTTTGTAGAATTATTTAAGAGATACATTTCCACTTTACATTATATTCACATAACTCTTATGGTTATTGTAGCGAAAGCCAGAATGGCTCGCAGATGGGAAATTTTTTTTTGACTTACGTGACACTTATTTTTATGTTTTGCCCAATTTCCTCAATAGTTTTATAAATTATAGCCTATATGTTATTTTGATGTATGAGCTATATTACTGTAAAGTTTCATTAAAATTCATTCAGCCATTTTTGCTTGCAAGTGTAACAAACATCCACAAATACATCCTTTGGCGTTTATAGTAAAAGTGTGATTTTATCTTATTATCTTTAAGTAAATTTATAAGTGATAATATTTGCTGTTTTTTCAAAAGATAGTAGTGCAAATATTTTAACTCAGTCACACTGCATTCCTCAATCAACAAGTACTTGAAAACAGCTCTTTCGAGGCAGCAATAAAAATGTTGAAATACATTTATTTTATCATTACATTACATATGGATAAAAACTATACATTGGATATAAGAAATCTATTTAATAATTTAAGGAAACGCTTATAATAGCATATAATATGACAAGGTTTTAAATCTCTGCATCACAGCGGCAGTGTGGATATTAAAGCAAATGTGAAAACAAAAAAGGTGACGAAACTGAAAACCTAGAGGGCTTTATATGCGAGATGAGTTCTTTCTTTGGCGTTTCAGTTCGTAAACATCTACTCTGTAACTTCACAGTTTTTCATCACACCTAATGTTCGTCCCATTTTAGTGGCACACTCATCAAAATATTGGTTTTGTGGCGGAAAACCCAGTGATTACCAGAATTTAAGTTTGTTATGTAAAATGGCCTTTGTAAGTTAACTGTTTAATAACATTCTCTCAAATACAAAGAAAGTTTGTGAAATGAAATTAGAAACAACTGATGAAGAGTAAGTTTTAGATGAATTTTATGTTCAAAGGTTTTTCACAGATCTCATCCTAATTTTTGTTTTGGATACATACAATAAACAATTGTAAATTATATTTTCACTTCTAATACGATTCGCAGGTCGTCTTGAGCGAATTGGCTCGACTTTAAATGTAACGTTAGTGATGGAGAAAGGTATGATGATTTGCCAATATTGATATGCAACAAAAATTCTTTAACCGGGTTCACATACAAAAATACCGGGCAAGTGCGAGTCGGAATTGCCCACCGAGGGTACCGTACAAATTTGTAGGTACATATTATAAATAGTTCAGGAATTAAGTCTCAAAGTTTTTCTGAGCTTTTCCGAAATCAGATTTTTCCCTGTACTTGAAGTATAAGACGATATTACTTGCCAAATTTCATAGTTCTAGGTCAACGGAAAGTATCCTATTATTTTTTATTCTTTTAAAAATGTCAAATCATATATTTTTGCGGCATAAACGGCCGTATCTTTTTTTTGCGTTGCTTTAGAAGTTTGATTTTTTACAGCTTCAAGTGTCTTTAGACCTGAATCTAAGGCTTTTGTTTTTCGCGTTCCCTAGTTAAAGGGTCATGGTAGATAGACGGGCAGACAGACAGACAGATAACAAATTGATAATATGAAGGTTTTTCCTTTTGATGTACGGAACCTTAAAACATGTCATAAAAATCAACCACGGCGATAAAAAGATTATTGATAGACATATACAGGATTTGTTTTTATATAAACTTGGGCCTATGGAGTAACAAAATAAAAATAGTATTATTTAAAAGATAGTGCATATTTAGTAACATACTCCTAAAAACTTGGCTGATTTGGCAATATAAAATGTAAAATACCAACTTGCTGCACTGGACACGATTCAACGCAGAGCTGAGAGGCTCATCGGTGTCAGCAAATTGGTGAAGAGCAAGCTTCACACCTTAGCTTATCGCCGCAAAGTTGCCTGTCTGTCGGTCTTCTTCAGACTGTATTTTGGAGAGTGTGCTCAAGAGCTGCATTTGCTCATACCGCCATCTCCTTTTTTCCATCGGACATCCAGACGCACTGCAGGCTACCACCCTTTCTTGGTTGTTATTCCTACTTGTCGCACCAAGCGCTTTTCAACATCCTTCATAATGCGCACTGCAAAGGAGTGGAACTCCCTTCCTGCGTCTGTACTTCCGAGAACTTATAATCCTGCTAGTTTCAAAGCCAGGCTGAATAGCCACCTTTTTCACCTTGATTGGGATCAAGAGCAAACCCATCCTAAATAAAAAAAAAAATGTCTGAAGTGAAATATTTGATTACCACAATAAAAAGAAGTTAAAACTGATTTACTCTGCAGTTTATATTTAGTTATTTTTTTGTAGAATCATTAGCATAACTTTTTTTAAAGCACTTATCGATAGGTAGTACGAAAATTCCAAATTCACACACTCAATACCTAAATATCGCACGACACGAAGCAAAGGAAAACGAAAAAAGCATTATTTTTTGTTTTGTTATCCGGTATGAAGCGTTTCTTTTTAATTAACGCGCTAAAACTGAATGTCAATTCAATGTTTTTAATCCAAGCTACGCATACAGCTTCTATTACGCAAACCTATTTATATCTATGCAGTAATAAAATCTCTATCTCGAACATTAACATTTATTGACTTTTAACGGGAAATCTAAACAAACGACATTATATCAACATTGTCAAATTGGTTACAGTGTGTCACAAGAACACTTATCCTATATTCATTTTGAACGGTATGCGAACGAACTATATGTTAGACTTAATTTTAATTGTATTGAAATTATTGCGGTTTGGTTTATAAGTAATTTGAAGTAGGTACAGGAATCCAGTTCTAACAAATATAATAATTACTGACAATTTTCACCGATCATTTACTTTCAAACTGAGAAAAACTTATACTTTACTGTAATCATATAAATTACAAAATTAACGTAAGAAATGAAATATTATAATGAATATAGATATCATCACACACGTTAAGATAAGTTATTATAATAGAAAAATACTAGAAAAAAACGATTCGGGTTACCACTGAATTCTCAGGCGGGAATCGAACCATCGTAAAATCAGAAAGGTACTAGAAAATTTCAACGAGTGTTCACAAGGCTCGGTAGCTCAATTGGGAGAGCATTCCACCGGATTTCCAAAGGTTGCGGGTGCGATTCCCGCCTTAGAATTCACTTGTGACCAGAGTCAATTTTTTCTAGTATTTTTCTATTGAAATAATTTATTTTCTAAGATCACATTGAAAATTTTTTAAAATATATAAAAAAAATATAAAATCACTTACATTGTTCTAACCACAAGTTAAGTGATAAAAGCTCATGTGTTATTTAATTAAAAATAAATCTATGATACCACAACCCACAAACCGTTGGGGTTTGTGGGTTATCATAGATTTAGTATAGAAAGTTCTTTTTCTACATTTCGATCGGGAATCGAACCCAGGACCTGGGAGTGGTGTTACCATGAAAGTTGGTATTCAAGCCACTCGACCATCAAAAGTATTTAAACAATCAGGATCAAATGTTTATAATCATTACCAAAAATACAACCGGGATTTGAACCTTACACCTTTAGATTATGGTCAAGAAGTTTTTACCAAAAATATATTAACATATGTTCTATGACTTTTAGTGTTACTTGTAGATAGAACAGTGCCACAGAAATCTAGCGATCTAATAGTAAAATAACCCGGCGGGGCCAAGCGAGGGGCCACTCAAAACAACACGTGGGGGCGCATCTTTACAAATACTCTCAACATCTATGCATATCATACATCTCATTACATCTCCCTAAGTAACATGCGCTCCCACGTTTTGAGTGGCCCCTCGCTTGGCCCCGCCGGGTTATTTTATTCTTTTTTGGTCACTGAAAAACGTGGGATTTTTAGAACTTTAAATCTAGTATTATTATTTTATTCTTTTTAATTATTTACTCAACGAAGTAACCATGTGTTACGCAACAATCGGATGAGCCCCATACAAAAGTGAAAGTTGCCGAAAGTTGACCTGAAAGTGCACCTAGAAAGTTGAAAGTTGTTTTAGGATGCATTGTCATCGGGTTCTGACTTGCTCCAAAAATTTCAGCTCGCTAGGTGGCCGGGAAGTGCCTCAAAATTGAGTTGCAAGAATCCAACTGCACAGACAGACAGACAAACAAGAAAGCGACCTGAGAAAAACGTGGGAAAAACGTGGGAAATAAAGAAAAATACGGTTTATACTAGGTACATTAAGTTATCATGAACGGTCAGGGCCAGTGATATGAATCAGCAGAATAATCTTAAATTAGCTCCAACAACATATAAACATACGGTGTATGTATTAAGCAAAGTGGAAAACGCGACATTATGCCTCCACCACCGACCCATCCTCAAACGTACCGCCGGCCGCACATCAGCTTGCGACCATATTATTACAAAGTATACTATGGTTGCCACTACACACTTAATAGAAATAAACAAAGATACAGTAGCTCTTAACCCGTTACCTTAAACAGTAGCGCACAAACAGGTCCTAGACTACATATGAGTAACTCGTAATATTCAGGGATTATAAGTCGAATCAATTGATTAAGTCACATCAATAAAGGCTATATTTTTTTTCTTTATTATTAAAATAAAATATAATATTATTATTTATATAAACACGACAAAAGAGACAAGTAGATTCAAACATACAGATAAAGTACAAATGCCGGTTTTATCGCTAAAAACCAACATCCTCGAGGCAACTTGTGGATGAACAGGAAAGTAGGCTTTAAAATAGACCAGGTCAGGCGGTGGTACTTTATTTAAAATAAACTACTACTTTACACATAAATGTATATAATATATGCAATGTTTTCATAAAATATAAACTAAGTTTATTTACATACATAGTTATACTTTATTTTTGTTTTAATAAAACTAATTGTTCTGTTGACTATATAAGATTTATTTGCATCCAATTAACATTAAGACTTTTTATTCCATCTACTATACACCATACAGACAATATTTTATATAATTAAGTAAATATATCCCCAATACATCTAAATATGATTGAAATTCACACATAAAAAAGCACGTATTGTCATATATGCTTTGTTCATATTGTATTGTCATATATATGTTACTGGCAATGTGTATAATCCGGTATTGTATACAATACCTAGGCAATGTATAGAATACCTAAAACGGGCAGGTAAAGTATGAAATAGAATTTATTTTACACTTTACCTAGGTATTCTATACAATGCCAAACTTGCAGCAGGTAATGTAACACTCGAACGCAAAAAAACGCAACCTAACCTAACCTAACCTTGAAATGCGTTACGCATACCCCACCGTTGGGGAGACGGCGGGGTTATGTGGGACTCACCCGTCAGTAAAAGGCTGACGGGCATACCCACTAAAACCCCCCGGTGTTCCGTCTGCCGCTATGCGACGGGCTACGGGAAGCTAAGATACTACCGCGGTCCGAGCGGTCCTTGGGACCCCTCTTTGGGAGCTCACAAGCCCCCTCCCTCGGTGTGGGCGCGCCAAAACACAAACGGGGCAGAAATTCCCCGTTCCTGACGCCCGGCTCTCACCAGCGATGGGGTCTGGGCCTTATGCCCTCACCCCGTCCTGGCGCTGCTCTGTCGCCCTTGAGACGGCAACGTCCATCGCCTCGGCCCCATCTGCAGCCGTGGCGCTAGGGGCCGGCGGCGTGGCCGGATTCTTCTTTGGCCTGTTGGCCCTCCTCCTTCCTGACTGGGCGGCTCGACAGGCTTTGCCGCCCAATGGGTGGTCGCACGCCACTTCGGCCGCCGCGCAGAGTGCGCAGCGCGGCGTGCCCGAACACTCCGCCGCCTTGTGGCCGATCTTCCCGCAGCGGTAGCATATGTCAGACTGGTCCACATCCGACTCGCACGCGGCCCTGACATGGCCTACCTCTAGGCACCTATAACATCTCATAGGTCTCTGCGGCAAGACACTAACCACCGCAGAGACCCAACCGATCAGTAGCTTTTTGCCGCCTTCGTTAATTCGCTTGGCAGCGACCACCGGACATCGCACCAGGCAGGCGCCCATCCCGAAGCGGCTGAGGCGTATATCACCGACGCTTACGGCCGACTCTGGGCATCCACCTGTCTTTGCCACCGCCGCCCTGACTTCCTCTGTCGAGGTTGTATCGTCCAGGCCCGAAACGCGGAACTCCGCGCACTTCGTGGGCCTGGAGATCACGACCAGATTTGGGTCGAGTAGCCCTCTCAATTTGTCGGCGAGTTTGTCGGCATTCTCGCCGTTCTCGCCGACCACCTCTATTTTTCGGGCTCCTGTTTGCGTGGGCCGAATCGCGAACCCTGCCGTGCAGCCGTAGTCTTGCGGGTTGACCTGGCGCTTTGCTCCCAGTAGTACCTGAGCGTATGACGCCCCCCGCTCTATGGCTTCTGGTCGCAGCTTCACAATTACCGCCGACGTTTGAGGTGGGCGGAGCTTTACTCTCCTCACCGTCTTCTTGCCTTCCCTTGCTGTAGCAGAGCGCTGCTTCTGCTTAGCACCTCGCTTCCCTACCAGTTGCCAGGGCTCCTCCGCTGTATCGGAAGCGAGGACAGCCGCGGCTGGGCCCTCTGATGTAAGTGCTGTAGTATTAGCCTTCTTCTTCTCTTTTCTCTTCGCCTTTTTCCTGGCCGCTCGCCCAAGTGGAGCATTGGCAGCCTTGGATGGGCCAGGGTTCGCTGCTTGTGTATTCGGCGCAGGTGTTGGCGCTGTCCTCTTGTCCGCTGCCAGTGGCGGCCTCCGACGTTCTTCTGGCAGCAATCGGCTCTGTAGTCCTTCGATGCGGGCATTCAGCATTGTTCCGGCCTGCTCCGCTATCAGTCGACGCAGTTCGTCGACCGACATTGAGCCGACAGTATTCGCCCTGCGCCCCGTTGTTATGCGCAGATCGGGCCCGACATGTGTCCGCTCCAGTTGTTCCCGCAGCAACTGCACCTCACGCCGCAGACCCGCCACCTCATCTCGTAGGGTGGCGTTGTCGTGTTGCATGCGGGAATTTTCGGCCGTAGTCCGCGACAGCTCTTCCGTCGTTTTTTGGAGCCGATCCTCCAGTCTTTTAGTATCGGCCGCTGTGTTGCGGCTGACAATGCCATCCATGGCTCTCGCGATCAGGTCTGCTGCGTCGCGGAGAGCCTTCACACTGGTGCCCTTGAGGTTCGCGGATGTCTTGGCCACGTTGAGCACCGCCTTAACGCCATCCATTCCTACTCTCTGAAGTTCGCATGTAGCCATCTCTTCAAAGTCGGCAGCCTGCATGCGATTCTCAGCTCTAGGTTTTGGTGGTGGGCGGATTCGGGTCTCCGCCGCTCTAGCCTCCTCCGCTGATTGGGCTAGTTGGTCCGCTTTAACGGCAGCGGCTAAGTCGGCCTTCGCCTTGCCCAAACCTACAAATCGCCCTGTGATAGCACAGCGGCCACGACCGCGTCGTTCTGCTGTTGCCAACTTCGCCGGGGTGGTTTCTTCGTCTTCTTCGCTGTTGCCGCGCATTCTCTCGCACGGGATCGCGAGCGTTTGCGTCCCGGCACCGCCTCAGTCCAGTTGTCGTCTGATTCGTCCATTAAAGACGAGCATGAAGAGCTCCGACTCAATGGAGCAGAAACCGTATTATTCGGCTTCTCAGCCCTCTCAAATTTATCGGCCGGTCGTTTGAATACAGCCGCCGATGACTCCCCCTTCTCCGCTGTTTCCGCGGACTGCTTAGACGCAGTCTTTCGCAGCTCCTCCTCCTTCTTCTTAGGCTTCTCGCCTGCTCCTCCTCCGAACATATTTTTAAAATTCAAAGTTTCCATTTACGTCCCACGAGTATGGTGACAATTAATCAGTCCACCCGGGCAGAGGTCCCTTACCCGGGCAAGTGTAGGGTTGTGAAGGTAAGGGGTCCACCGGTCCCCTCCTCCAGAGGCTACCTTACGACTGTTCACCCAACAGCCACTCATCCCCTCGCCGCGCATCTTGCTTGGGATTAGGGTTTTTTATAGAGGTATGCTCCTCGTAGGGTTACCCAATGAAGGGCAGTCCCCCCCGGCCCCGCTCAACGTGGGGTTACGGGTTGGCCAACGGTTGGCATCGAATGCCTGTCCACTGGTCGCGTCAGCGATCCAGCAGACCCGCCGCCCACGCTCGCACCGCCGCTACCCGGAATGTTCAGGACGCCGGTCGAGCCCGAATCGCGTCGCCGCTACCCAGAAACGTCTGGGACGCCGACCCGAAGCCGCAACCTGAAAAGGTCGCCCGTCTCCGAAGCCACAACTGGCTCCTCTGACCCAAACTACCGCTACCCGGAAAAATGGGTCCCGCGGCTACTCCGCCGCCTCCCATGCCTGCTACGTTACAACCCTCTGCAATCAGAGGGCGACGTGCAGAACGGACCGTGAGGTCCCCCCTCTCGTAATTTTTTAAAGAGGTTTTCTTCCTCGCGGCCCCCATCCCGAAGGATGTCAGCCTCCGGCCCCGCACCATGTACGGGGTTACGGTGTACCCCTGCGCGGCTGCCGTTACCCAGGCTACCCAGGTCAGCCAGCCGAGCTCCCCCCCTGTGTCGGATTATTAGCCACCTTCGTATGCAATCCCCGAAGGGATTACATACGACGGCGCCCAGAGTGCACCGGCCCGAACCCATTGTCGTTCCCACCGCACGTGTGAAGTGGGACCTACAATGGGCCGGGCACACGTGGAGGTTCTATCCGACCTTGCACCCCAACCTAACCTTTTTTTTTTTTGTTTTTTTTTTTTTTTTTTTTTTTTTTTTTTTTTTTTTTTTTTTTTTTTTTTTTTTTTTTTTTTTTGGGTCGAGTGGAAAATGCGCCTTATGCATACCCTGTCGGTGGGTAGACGACAGGGTTATGTGGGGCTCTCCTTCGTGCACCCACCCGGATTCACACCGAGTGGGTGCACGAAAGCCTACCCACTAAAAACCACTCGGTGTGCCCTCTCTTGCCGGTTGCGACGGTGTGGGCTCCGTATTGGGAATCAACTACACTCCGTCGCGGCCGGTCCAGTTACCCGGACCCCATTCTAGCGATATAGGAGATGCCCGTGCACACTTGGGCATCTCCTCAGACAGACGAGGCTGTGCAGAACGGGTGAGGGGCTACCCTGTCCTCACCCGCTGACCTCGTTAGGGGGGAAGATGGCGGTCGAACCGCCGCCGTCGCCCTCCCGGCCGTCTGCGCCTGAGCAGATCCGCGAAGATGTCGTCTTCACGGTCCCGCTCCGCGGCCTCCTTCTGCGACATCACGTCCTCGCAGAAGGAGGCCATGGCCTCCCATGCCCTGTCACTGTCCAGCATGGCCTTTACCACGCTGGGCAGCGAGAGGTCCCTCCCAACCTCCGCCATTAGTGTGCGGCGCTGGCGACACCAGGCTGCGCACACTTCCAGGGTGTGCTGCGCCGAGTCTTCAGCCGCGCCGCAATCATGGCACATTGGAGTCGCTTCCCTTCCGATTCGATGCAGGTAATCGCCGAAACAGCCGTGTCCGGTTAACACCTGCACCAAACGAAAGGTCAGCGAGCCATGCTGTCGCGCCACCCACTCGCGCAAGATCGGTCGTACGGCGTCGATAGTGCGAGCACCATATTCCGGGACTTCCAGGTCTACAATCCAGCGCTCTATCACAGCATGCTGTGCTTCACGCCTCACCCTTTCGACTTCTTCTACGGCTGGGCGTTCATCCCTCGCCCTGGCCTGCACCTTGTAGTCGTATGTCTCGGCCAGCACCTCCGCCTCTAGCTCCCAAGGCGGGGTGCCAGCCAGTACACAGGCGGCTGTACCGGATACCGTGCGGTATCCCCTTATGACCCTTATTGCCATGGTGCGCTGCGGTTTGCGCAGTAGCCTCCGGATCTTAGCAGTGAGCGCCTGGAACCATATAGGTGCCCCATACATCGCCATACTGCGGATTACAGTTGTGTAGAGGCGGCGGCAGGTGGCACTGGGGCCGCCGATATTCGGCAGAAGGCGACCAAGACCCAATGCTGCGTCAACAAGCCGCGGTGTTAGCTGTTGGAAGTGCTGCAGGAAGCTCCAGCGGCTGTCGAGGGTTAGACCCAGATAGCGAATTGTGGGTGTTACCGGGACATAAACTCCGTCCACGAAGATGTGAGCGTCTGCAGGTGGCTTTTGCCGAGGACCGTGGAAGAGAATCGCCTCCGTCTTATTTAGAGCCACCTCTAGTCCCAGCAGCCGTATTCTTTTTACCACCAAGGTTGCCCCAACGGTGGCCAAGCGTGCAGCTTCCCTGTAGTTATCGCCCCGGGCGGTGATGAGAGTGTCATCTGCATAACAGATGACACTCATCTTGGGCAGCAGTATTCCTCGGAGAACCCAGTTATAACCCAGATTCCAGAGAAGGGGCCCCAGCACTGATCCTTGCGGGACGCCGCAACTCATTTCCCGACTGCACATGTTCCCATTAGACCCGATGTACTTAATGCGCCGTCCTGTCAGGTAATCCTTGATAACTTTCTGGAGGTACAGTGGGATCTTGTGATACTTGAGTGCCTCCAGAATCACCTCAAATGGGATGGTGTTAAAGGCATTGGCGATGTCCAAGGACACCGCCAACACCTTTTCCCCTCTAGCCTTTGACCTATCGCAGATGCGTTTCAACTTGCGCAGAGCGTCTATCGTTGACAACCCCGTTCGAAAGCCAAACTGGCGTTCGGATAAGTCCGGACCTGCTGTGGATAGGTGTTGGTGGATACGTGCTGCGAGCACGCGCTCTAAGAGCTTCGCCACCTCGTCTAATAACACAATGGGACGGTAAGCCGACGGAGTGTCCAAGGAGCGTCCCTCCTTTCGGAGTAAGACGAGCTTACCCTCTTTCCAGATGGACGGAAATTTCCCGGTCCTCAAGCAGCTTGAGAACAAATCCCGCAGCCGGTCCCCGAGATGCTTAGATGCTTCGACCAGAACGCAGCCGGGCACACCATCGGGGCCCGGAGCCTTTCTTTTAGTGCGGAGGCGATCGACTGCCATTTTCAACTCCGCCTCCGTTACCAGAGGGACAACTTCTGCGTTTTCGGGCTCTCTTGATGAAGGGGCCATTGTTGGTGGTGCGAAAGCCGCTCTGCTGGGAAATAGGCCCGATACGACATCTTGTAGTAGCTGCGGCTCGAAAGACTCCGTTGAGGGTGCTGGGTTTTTCATTTTGCTACGCACCATCAAGTATGGCCGACCCCATGGGTCGCGGTCTAGTTCCTGGAGAAACTCCTCTCGCGCTTTTGACTTTGCCTCCGATATTGCTTTCTGGAGGGCCCTCTTAGCCTCCTTGTACGCGTTATGGAGGAGCTCCTCTTCCGCGTCAGAATGTCTCCGTCTGCGGCACCTTTTATGGGCACGTCGCGCGCGGTTACTGGCCACTCGTAGGGCGGCGATTTCCGCAGACCACCAGTACACTGCTCTTTTCTTTGGAGGCAAGCCTTGAGAGCGAGGCATGGAGGCGTCGCATATAGCTGTCAGGTCCTCCCTGATCCTGAGGGCTCGCTCTTCCGTTGAACCTCTCTGGTCTACCGAGGGTGAACCCCAGCTTGACACGATTGCTGCGTCTTCCAACATATTGCGATCGAGGTGGGTAAGACCCCACCTAGGAAAGCGCGCTCCTCGTGGAGAACAACGTGCTGGCCTACCCCCTGTTGTGGTAGTAGAGACCTCAAAGATAATGTAAAGGTGATCTGACAAGGTTTCTACCTCTTCTAGCACGCACCAGCCGGATATTCGCGAGGCTAGGGCAGGGGTTGCGAACGTTATGTCCACAATGGATCCTCCGTTCCTCCTCACGCAGGTGAAAGCGGTGCCCCGGTTAACGACGCAGAGCCCCATCGAAGCCACCCACCGTGACACTATGTTACCTCTGTCGTCGTTGACAGGGGATCCCCAGGCTGCGGATTTGGAGTTGAGGTCCCCCATGATTATCACGTGCATCGGAGCAAGTCTCCTGACGGCGAGTCCAAGCAGGTTGATGTATGCCTCCAGCTCTACTATAGTAGTGTTTGGGGAAAAATATACCCCGACTATAGCAATGCTGCCCCATGTGGCCACCACGTACCCCAGTCCCCTCTCCTTAACAACCAACGGGAAACATGAAGTCGGACTTGTGGTGATTGCCACGGAATCGTTCAGATCTCCAACCCAGTGGGGCCGGGGTGGCACATAATATGGTTCCGAAACTACAGCGATGTCGGCATTCCACTCTACAAGAGATTGCGCTAGCAAATCTTGTGCCCTAGTAGAGTGGTTAACATTGCACTGAAAGAAGTTGAGATGTCGTAATCTATCCATTAAGTTCCGACATTTCAACTTCTACAGGCGTATTTCGCTCCGTGTCATTCGAAGAGACTAGGGTGCTTTGGGTCCCTTGGCCCTCCTTTGGTTTAGTATGGGGAGGATTGCACTTCCTCCCTCCCATTCGGTGGCCTGCTGGGCGTTTAGCGTCTGAGCAGACGGCGCAATGGAAGTCCGCCTTACAGCTTGCAGCGACGTGTTCCGATTTCCCGCAGCGGTAACATAGTTTGCTGCGGTCGACTCCGCTTGGGCATCTTTGGCTGGTGTGCCCAAGGCCTAAGCACCTGAAGCAGCGCATGGGCATGGGCTCCAGGGTTCGTACCTGGGCCGAACTCCAGCCAACCAGTAGCCTGCCGGCTTCTACTATCTTTTTAGCCGCCGTCACAGGACATTTAGCGAGTACTGAACCTGCACCACCCAGCCCAAAGCGAATTACCCCGACTCTGACTTGATCTGGCGGGCAGCTTCCCTTCTCTGCGATTGCGGCGATAACATCTGATTTATCGACGGAATCGTCGAGTCCCGAGACACGAAGGTCCACGCATTTTGTTGGTCGGACCACTTTAGCCACGTCTGAGAGCACCTCCTGTAACTTCGCGGCCAGCGCATCCGCTTTTTCTCCATTGCTGGAGCCGGGGATTGTAAGTATTCTGGCTCCAGTAGCTGCTTGCTTACAGCGTATTCCGTCAAGCCCGAAATCTTTGAGTTGCAGCACCGTTCTCGCTTTTCCCAAGATATTGGCATAGGTGGCTCCTTTCTCTATCGCTTCTGGTTGGAGAGTTAGTACGATGGCTGCTGATCGAGGAGGGGCTAGATTGGTCTTCTTCTTCTTTTTCCCCTTTTTAGTCTTAGGCAATGGGGCCGGAGGAGCGACTGCCGTCTGTGACACTGCTGCTGTGGCCGCTTTCTTATTTTTCTTTCTCTTATTTTTTCGGCTCAAAGCCTCTGTCCATTCTTCTTCATCAGCCGTTGCTGTAGGTGCCTTTGGAGCGGCAGTTTCGGCCGGCCTTGCTGCTGTTTTGGGCTTTATGGTCCGCCCTGTGCTGGATGTAGAAGGTCCAGCTGTTGGAGTCGTCTTTCTAGCCGCTTGGCTTGATGCCGCGAGGGCTGCTTCCCTTTTCTTATCGGCTGCCAGCGGCGGCCTTATGACTGGCTCCGGAGGCAGTCTCTTGTTCATGCTGGCAAGTCGAACGTTTACCATCTCCCCTATAGAGACGGTTAATGAACGCTTGAATTCCTCCAAATCATTAACTGTCATAAGGACGGGTTCTTGCTCTGGTCGGATAGGAGAGGAAGCCTCCAGTCGCACTTTGCGGCTGAGCTCGGAAAATGCCTTCCGCAGCGCCTTCATCTCATCCTGTAAATTTTCGACCTGTTTACGCAGTCGAACATTGTCCGCCCGGAGCTTTCGCGTTTCTTCATTTGGGTCATCTGAGGTCATAGTCTCGATAATGTCTATGAGGCCAAGTGTCGACTCCTTTAGGACTTTTTGTGACGTACCCTTTAGGTGGCCAGACTTACGCGACACTTCCCTTATGGCCATTATGTGTTTCATAGCCTTTTCACGGGGAGATCCTGTCCCAGTCTCTTCGACATTTAAAAATTTTGTATGTGGCCTGGGTGGCCCTATTCGCCCATCAACTGTCCAAAAAGCCGCCTCTTCGTACAATCGATTATTTTCAGCTGTTTCCGCGCTTAAATCCGTCACTACCCCAACCTAACCTAACCTAACCTAACCTCACCTTTTTTTTTTTTTTTTTTTTTACCAGGGGGAAATGCCTTCGCATACCCCCCCGCCACGGGGAGACAGGGGGGTTATGTGGGGCTTGAACCCACTAAAACCCCCTGGGTGTTCCTCTGCCGTATTGCGGCGGGTCACGGGATCTGGAATTGCGACCGCGGCCCGTCGCCGGTCGTCCCATCGGACACAGTCTCTTGTTGGGAGCCTCAAACCTCCCACCTCCCACCAACTGTAAAAGGCAAGCAGGAACACTTTGCGTGCCTTCCACCACGAAAGCCCTTCAATGGGCGACGGAAAGTCCCCGTTTTCGCCGCCCGACTCTCCTTGCGGAGGCGGACACGGACGCTTGCCCTCATTCCGCCCTCACACCGCTTGGCAGCTCTTCCTGGGCCACTTCCATTGCGTCCGTGCCTGCCGCCGCAACTTCTGGCTGGGCAGGCTTCGGAGCAGTGGTTGCCGGCGCTCGTCCTTTCCTCTTTGTTGTGGGGGCCCTGCAGGACTTGCCCCCAAGCACATGGTCCGCGGCTACCTCCGCTGCTGCGCATACAGCGCAATGGGGAGAGGCGGAACATGTTCCAGCTTTGTGGCCGGACAGACCGCACCGGTAGCATATCTCGCTGCGGTCTACCTCACTCGTGCATTTTTCACGAACATGCCCCTTCTCCAGACACCTGAAGCATCTCATGGGCCTCGGCGGAAGAATTTTAACGGATGCCGAGACCCAGCCAACCAAAAGTTTCTTTCCACACTCTGTTATCTTCTTTGCGGCTGCCACTGGACACCTGACAAGAGTGGCGCCCATGCCAAAGCGGCTCCGATATATGTCGCCCACAAGAACCATATCCTCGGAGCAATCCCCAGCCTTTGCAACGGCCGCACGAACTTCATCAGCCGAAGCCGAGTCGTCCAAACCCGATATTCGAAACGCTGCAAATTTAGTAGGCCTCGACACCTCTGCAACATTTGGGTCCAATACCTCCTTCAGCCGACTGAGAAGTCGGTCTGCTCTCTCCCCGCCGTCTGCCCCTCGTAACTCAATTTTGCGGGCACCCGTAGCCGCAGCTCTGCAGGCTAGGCCCTCGCCGATTATTGAGGCGTCAATATGTTCCTTTAGTGACGAAAGCACTTGGGCGTACGTCGTCCCCTTTTCGACAGCTTCGGGCTGCAGTTTGATGACAACCGCAGCCGCTTTAGGGGTGCGCAACCGTATTTTAGCCTTTCCGAGGGCTTTCTGCTTCCCTTCTTTGGGTTGCTGCTTCTCCTTAATGACCTTGCCATTTCTACCGACCGTTTGCCAGCCGCCGTCTGTGGCCCCGGTATCAGGTGCCGGTTGCTTAGGAGAGGACTCCTTTGACGGTGCAGCTGTAGGTATGGTGGCTACCTTCTTCTTATTTTTCTTCTCCTTTTTCTTCTTGGCAGAAGTGGAAGCAGGAGGGGTGGCCACCGACGACTTAAGCTGCGACAGGTCACGCGCAGGAGTTTCGGTGTGTCCACTCTCTTTCCTTTTATCGGCTGCTAGAGGAGGTCTTAATCTCACCTCGGGTGGGAGCCGCCGACTCAGGCCCTCGATACGAGCACTGACCATAGTGCCAGCCTGCTCTGCAATAAGCCTCTGTAGCTCCTCCAGCGTCATATCTCCTATGGTCTGTGAGCGACGTTGTCTCCTTTGGGGCGCGCTTGTAACTGACCCTTCATGCTGTCTGTCCAGTCCACCACGCACGAGTTCCAGTTCGCGTCGCACAGCACCCATCTCTTCTCTGAGCCGCATGTTGTCCGCAGAAATGCGGGCATTCTCGGACCTGGTCAGAGCGAGCTCTTCTGCCGTCTTCTCCAGGCGTACCTCTAACCGCCTGATATCTTCGTTTTTGTTACGCCCGTACATGGCGTTCATCATTTCCTTGATAAGAGCCGCAGAATCCTTAAGGGCCCTTACGCTCGTACCTTTAAGATGAGCCGATTTTGTGGCCACCTCCAGGACCGCGGAGACTCCGTCCATGCCCCTTTTGAGGAGCTCGCATTTTGGGAGATCGTCAGGACTCTCCTTCAGGGGATCTGCAGCTTTGCGTGATTCCCGTAGTGACGCTGCCTTTACAGCAATCGCCTCATCAGCCGTCAACTCCGACTGTTTTGTTTTGGGTGTCTTTCCGTACGGTAGACGTGAATGACGACCTGTAAGTAATCGGCCGCGACCACGCTTCGCTTCACCGGCAACAACAAACTCCTCTTCTGAACCAAGCTCGCACGACAGCTCAGGGTCCTTTGATCTTGGCCGCTTACGGCCAGGTGTCAAATCCGGGTTAAGGGGATCGAAATCGTCTCCAATCGTCATATAAGACGAGCAAGACGAGCTCCTACTTCGGTTATCCCTCAAACTTCCTGCTCTGCTGCTGGCTCTGCTGCCAGTTCTACTCCCAACAGTAACTCCGCTTGAGGACGGGATGGGTGTCCTTGACAAAACTACAAGTGGCTGCTTTGCCAAATCGATACGCTGTTTATCGGCCGGTTGCTTGAACTCAGCCTTCTCCTCTACCTTCTTCTTCTCTTCCTCCGACAAAAACATATTTTTAAATTTAAGATTCTCCATGCTAGTCCCACGAGTATGGGGGAATTAATCAGTCCACCCGGGCAGAGACCCCTGTACCCGGGTAACCCTAATTACACCTCAGGGGGTGGGAGGTACCTGAGGGTGTCGCTAGCAGGCTGACGCTCTCCGCCAACCACCCGCGCACGGGCGCCCGACGCCGCGTTACTCCAACGCCGGGCCTTTGAAGATTTTTTAGAGTGGTTATCTCCACGTGGCCTCCACCGAAGTGGCGGCCCCCACTCCCTGCACCACGTACAGGGTTGCGGGTGGGCCGGAACCAGTCCTGAGACCGGAACACGCCCCTGACTTGCTCGCGTAGCGAGCTGGGCCTGGCGGCCCCCCTCTCGTAATTTTTATAGAGGTTTTCTTCCTCGCGGCCCCCATCCCTAAGGATGACAGCCCCCGGCCCCGCACCATGTACAGGGTTACGGTATACCCCTGCTCGGCTGCCGTTACCCAGGCTACCCGGGTCAGCCAGCCGAGCCCCCCCCCCAGTTGTCGGATTATTAGCCACCTTCGTATGCAATCCCCGAAGGGATTATATACGAAGGCGCCCAGGATGCACCGGCCCAAAACCCATTGTCGTTCCCACCGCACATGTGAAGTGGGACCTACAATGAGCCGGGCACACGTGGAGGTTCTATCCGACCTTGCACCCCAACCTAACCTCACCTAACCTAACCTAAGCTAACCTAAAGTTGATAATAAAGTTTATTTCAAGTAAATACAACATATTTTATTTGTCCGCTATTTGATAAGTAAGTCTGTTAAGATTTATTGATATTAACCGGCTTACCTAACATTAGTTTAGTCTTAAGATTTATTTATTTTACACATTACCGGTGAACCAGCAGGTATTGTATACAATACCTAGGTAAAGTATGAAATGGACAATGATATTCATGATATTTCATACATTGCCTGGACGCCCCAGGGATTGTATACATTACCTAGGGATTGTATACAATACCTGAATTATACACATTGCCGGTAACATATACATTTATTCGACATCTGTACAATGCTGATTTACCTTGTCAAAATCTCAGCCTTTTGTACACAAAGTTATGAAAGTACATTGAAAGGTATAAATAGAGGTAGCAACTCGTTAAAACTCATTTTCAATTACAGACAACAAACTCAGTGTGCAAAGATGGCAAAAGTTAAAATTAAAAGCAGACAAGAGTTACACAATATCCCATTTGAAAAGAGAAAAGGAATTCAAAGTTGATTCGTTAAATGAACGGAAACCGCAGATACTTCCTCGCCTTATCACAGTATCCCTTATTAGAAGCTTGGTATCACATGTTACCTGTGTAATAACGAAAAAATATTATCTGCACGACAAAAATGATAAAAAACGACGGAGAGTTTTCTACAAGATCTATGATGGCTATAGATTTCGGAGCTTTCATGTAATAAATAAGATTTTGAAGTACCCTACTATAAGTTGTAATTTTGTTATTGAATACTTATGAAGCGTTTTGTCTCTATTGAACATCTATGAAAAATGTTTTTTAGAACTTTCTTATAATAAGCTTAAAAACCTTCTATAATATTTTATGAATTAGATAGTATATAAAAACTAACAGCCTTTCTTTTTGTAACAACTGTTCACGCTTTATTAACGTAATTTCATAGACGTACAGCTGGAACTGAAAAGGATATGGTTAACGGGTATCAAACATTTTCGTAGAATGTTACGATACCGAACTTAATGCAGAAGGTATTAATGTTCGAGGATCTTACAAGTATATTCCCTTGGGTCGGCTGATGGACGTGGAATAAAAAAAACTTTGTAAAGCAAAAAAATGTGCGAATTCTAGTGTAGGCGAATCGAGAAAGGTAATCATATTTTGTAGACCAAAATGAACCCAAAAAGTATGGAAGACGCTTAAGTTTAGATCAAAATAGCTGGCATAAGCATAGTTCAGAATGGATAAATGGAAGTGATTGCGCATACGCAGTTTTGGTGGACGCTGGGAGATAACATTTTTGAAATTGAAGCTTTTATGTTGGAGAAGACTTTGTGTATTGTTTTTATCAAATAAGATACCTGCCTACATATTTCACGCTGTTACTAAGAATCAACGTTACACCATCGTATGTAATCACTAGGTATGACGACATCGCGAAAAGTCGAGTCGTCCATGTATGCCGAAAATGATTATATTAGACATTATGGGTGATACTCATGATATTAATAGCAAGTTAAATTTGTGCTTGTATTCCATTTCCATAAAATATATAATGTTAAAATATTGTCTTTTCCAATATTATAATGATTTGAATATTGAATACATAATATGGGCGGGTAATTATATTGTTTCATGAAGGCATTTTAAACGCTCATTATCATGATTGAGGCTTCATTAGAGCAGGGAAGCGGAAGTGACGTAATTTACAGCTTCCTTAATCTGTTTACTTACCGGCTTCCTTAATCTGTTTACTTACTTTTAAAATTTTAACACTGAGAATAGAAATACCTTAATTTATTTTAAGTTCATGAAAAAATCGAATTATAAAGTAAAATTTACCTATAAGCACTATTAAAATTTTAAATTAGCTTATAAAAACTTAATATCAAATCTTACGATTTATGCTTGCTATACATATTTTTATTTTTAAATATATTATTAAGTACCTAAGTTTTTGCTCCGCTTAGTTCGGCACTGAAGAGTTCTAATAATAAATTAGATCGATAAGTCACGATCCGGATAGAATTTGAATTTGATATATCCTAGATGTCAATCCCTTAATCGCGACCTTTAACACATCGTGTCGTCGTCATGGCATACTTATTATCCTGGAAAAGATTTACCACGGACTAAAATATCATCCGTTCGCAAAAAGCTGTGGGTGGAATCACGTTTACTTTCGGATTATATGACTCCTTACGCATACATGGTAATCAGATATCTCAACATATTAGTTACTGCTAAATTCATACAGTCAATAAAATTCTTATAAACCGTTAAAATTGATAATTACCAATACCAAATGTTTATATTTTGTGAATAGGTATATTTTGATTGTGCAACCATATAAACTACTCTTTTTTAAGGAGTAATAATATCATCTGCTAGGTCGTGACATATCAAAGATAACGCTACTAAGAGAAATATCTTTTTGCTCCCACACAGTATTTTGCGGTACGTTATGACGTTACTCTACAAACAATAAGAAATAATTTGCATCCCACTGGACTGCATTACAGACATTATGCTAAGAACGTGGTCTTAGCGGCTGCACACAAAACAGAGAGATTAAATTGTAGATTTCAACTGGACTAAAATTTCGATCTTCTCAACATGGTCGCGTTACTTTGTGGCGTTATGATAATACGCGTTATGCAGAGGATCACGTTACGCCCAATCAATTATCTGGCCGAATTTCAGCGAACATGTGGGCCTGGATGGGTGTCGGAGGTGTATGCGAACTTGTTCACATTTCTCGGCAAGACGCCAGAAACTATGTAGATTTATTAGAAGAAACAATGTTACCGACGACGGTGCGTATATTTTACCCGCGTGAAGAAGTTCCAGTATAGTTAGTTAGTTAGTTTTACGGGGCATTTTCCGCACTTAGCCTCCTGATTGGGCCATTGTACGTGATTGAGTATTCTTCTTTTACTCCAGCCATCCTAGTCCATCCCAGAAGGCGAGTAGCCTTTTCAGGTTACTACAAGCTTCCGGTAGTGATTTTGGAGACTGGAGAAAGCGTGCCCGTTGATCAGCCACGCTCCTGCACTCCAAGAGCACGTGATGTGGCGTTTCCTCCGCCTCCATGCAGCCTCTGCATAGAGGGCTATCTGTCACACCTATGGTAAATAGATGTTTGTTCAGAGGACTGTGTCCGGTTATAGTACCTAGTACTTTACGGATTTCGTCCCTGTTTAGTCTGGTGAGGTTGCGGGCAAGCTTCTTCGAAGCCACCGGAATGGCATTCTTTGTTTGCCTACAGCCTACACTATTGTTTCATTCTGTTTGGTGGTTTTCGTTTTTTGCGCAGCCATGTTCTAACTTGTGCCATGGGTATAGGCAGTAATGGTTCCGGTCCATACACCGTTCCATTTGAACCCCTTTTGGCTAGTTCATCTGCCGCGTCGTTGCCCAGTGAGTTGCTATGTCCTTTGATCCATTGCAAAGTTACACTGTTTGTGTTTGCAATGTGCTGGAGTGTGTTATGACATTCCAGTACTAGGACAGATGTTATGGTGTTGTTTTGCAGAGCTTGAAGTAAGGATGCACTGACGGAGACGATTTTGATGTTTTGGTCTCTGACATCTCTGGCTGCAACCGCCTGTGCAGCTTTGGTGATACCTATGCATTCTGCTTGGAATATAGTGTTGAGTTTATCTAAGGTGGTCGAGATTTTGATGTTTAGGTCGTTCGAGAAGACACCAGCTCCAGTGCCCTGTCAGGTTTTGGAACCGTCTGTGTATATCCTTACTTCACTTGTGCCAGAGTTATCATCTTTTTCTGCTGTAAATTGGATATTGTATCTTCGATCGAAAACATGATGACACTGTATACTGTCCGTAGGTGCCTCAAAGAGTGGGTTTTCTTTTAAGATGTCCTTTAGAACAGTTGAGTGTGGTGTTTCTATGTTTTGTTTCCATAATCCGTTTGCTCTTAATCTAAGTGCGGCCGCCTGTGCCTCTTCTTGAATAGCGAGGTGTAGGGGTCTTAGATTGAGCAAGTATTCAAGGGCGATTGATGGAGTGGTTCTCATGCATCCAGTTGCCGCAATGCTTGCTAAGCGTTGTAGGCTTTGGAGTTTTGTTTTTACCGTGGCCAGTTGTGTTCTAGGCCACCATACAATTGAGCCGTAGGTTATGGATGGTCTGATAACTGAAGTGTACAGCCAAAGTGTTATTTTTGGGTTGAGACCCCATTTTTTACCAATTAGTCTCTTACACTGATAAAAAGCTATGCAGGCCTTCTTGGTTTTATTTTCGATATGACTCGCCCAGTTCAATTTGTTGTCAAGGATGACGCCTAGATATTTGACTTGTGTTGAAAGGGAGAGTTTGGTGTTGAAGAAATTGGGTAGTTGAAGTTGCGGTAACTTCCTTTTGTTGGTGAAAAGGATTCTGTTTTTCTCGGGTTTACTGATAATTTGTGATCGTCACACCATTCTTCCACAATTCGGAGCGCTGAACGCATTTCCTTACATAGTATGTTTTCTGCGTTCCCCCTTATTAGAATAGTGAGGTCGTCAGCATAACCGATGGTTGTGTAGCCTTGTTTGTTTAATCTTCTAATGAGACTATCCACTACTAGGTTCCACAGAAGTGGTGATAGAACGCCCCCTTGCGGGCATCCTCTGACCACTTTTGCTCTAGTTATGGTATTCATCTCTATTTGTACCGCCCTTTTGCTGATGAGCTCGGTAATCCAGTTTGTTAATACCGGTTCCACTTTGTATCTTTGTAGGGCCTGGTTAATGCTATTGTGTGTAGTTTTATCGAAAGCTCCTTCTATGTCTATGAAGACAGCTAGAGTTGACGATTTGTTTGTGATGGCTGATTCTATCTTATGCACTACCATGTGTAGGGCCGATTCAGTTGATCTGCCTTTCCTGTATGCATGTTGTTGAGGATGCAGTGGTTTTGTCTTTAAGACTCCATCTCGTAGATGAAGATCTACTAGTCTTTCTAACGTTTTAAGCAGGAATGACGTTAGACTGATGGGTCTGAAGGATTTAGCTTGTGTGTAGTCGTCTTGTGTGAAGTTCCAGTATATTCCTGTGTTCAAGATAACTGTCCAATGCACTCGACCGTTGTGGTGTCGAATTGGTTTGACCAACATGAAAATGAAGTTAGTTTGATTCCATGGCCGTCTAGATTCACAGACTTATACCTTATTGAACAGTTGGGGGGTTTGATGGTCCAAGAGTGGGATAACAGAAACGAATGGACAAAAGTAAGCAATTGAGCAGCATAGTAATGAAATTTGGGATACCATAAGGGAAAGAGACATTTGTCGTTGTCAATCGAGTCGATGCGTGACCTACTATTAGCAGCTATTGAAAACAAAGGTACTTCTACTCAGTTTTAGGAATAATCAGTGTGCATACTTAGGACCAAGTGTAACGTTTTCAATGAAGTCTAATCGGTCAAGCATCGAACGAAATCGACAGTGGCGGATTTACCAGCAGGCTGAGTAGGCTTGAGCCTAGGGCGGCAGATTTTTGGGGCGGCAAATTTGGTTACCGATTTTTTTTTTTTTGCTACCAGTAATCAAAAAGATTTCTGAATGACGGTTTTCTGTATTCTGTTTTCTGATGTTTTACAGATAGAAGTCTGCAACAAATTTTGCCGACGACTTTCCCTTCTCACTTATCATTTGTCATTGTACGTTCCGTGAATCCGTTTAGCAATCTTCCATATTCTAGAGTAAAACAGCTAGTTCGCCGCCCCCAAAGAGTAATCGGTTGGGGGCGGCGAATCGGTAATCGGTCTTTGCGCCCAATGCGCCCTCTCGCCGCACTTTGAATGAGTGTAAAGAGCAAAATTATAGAAAATGTATTTTTCTTTCCTACCGTCAACCCATACAGCCAGTCCTAATATTTTTTGGAGGCTGCGAACTGCATGGTTTGTATATAATTTAGTGATTTTAATTTGAATTTAGTGCATAATTTTACCGATTTTAATCTTATGTATCGAGTATTATGTGTTGAACACGCACTAGCTTTAGAAAAATATACCTAAAAATTATTTTACGTGCAATTCCAACGAAGTTGTTGAATTGTAAAAATAATCTAGGACATGACAATTTGACAATTGTGGAGGCAAGGGCGGCAAAAGCTTCACAGCCTTGAAAATTTGTAAATCCGCCACTGGAAATCGATTACAAAGTTAAAAATGACTACACACAATTACGGGTCATTTTTTTAATCTCTCTTAATTTAGGGACTTTGTTCACAGCTGAACATGGCAGCCCTAGGGGTCAATTTAAACTTTGAAATAAGACCAATTTTATTGTTACAATGAACAAAATAAAGTCATAATTTTTAGAGTTTTATTGTATAATATAGGTATTTCTACTATCTCTTGTTCTAACTAACCCTAACGAACTTCTAAGACTATAATGAAAAATGAGTAATGACACAGCAGAAGAAAGTATTGCGGCTTTGATAACTCTGACAAAGCCATTTATTTTTATTCGTATATGCAAAAGAAACAGTGTTTCTATCCTTGTTATACAAAAATTAAGTGGTGAAACCAAGGTATCAATTACACTTTAGAAAACCCCTACTTGATAATATTAAAAATAATAAACATCATAGGTTAAGTTATGCTAACACAAAAGTTCTTGCAATATATTTAGTGACAGAGATAGGATTTCTTAGGTAGGATTTCTTTTTTGTCACGAACGAGTATAGTCGAGTCTGACCGATTTGGTTAACAGTAAATATCAGTATCAGTAATAGGTAGGCACTTGACCGCTATATCGCCTCATAGTAAGCGACGATGCGATCTAGGATGTGATGCGCTTGCCTAGAAGATACCTATTCACTAGTGACTTGAAGACCCCGTATCGTATTTGTCAGGAAACACAGATTCAAGCAGAGTTTCACTCCTTAGCGGTACGTATTACAAAATTGGAATTAAAACGCTTAGTGCGACTCTATGTGTGTGTCGCCTATTTGTAAAGCCGGAATTACATTATTGTGTCGGGTTGTGTCGTGGCAAGTTGTGTTGTGGCGGCGACCGTTCACATTTATGAGGCGTGTTGTGGACTGGTCTGGCGCAATTTTCGTTCAGTTTCCCAGTAGGCTTTCGTGTGTTTGGATCAGTAAAATGTTTTTTTCGAGCTCTGATAGTTATTTAGATGAAAATCTTTCATTTCTGTTTCTTATGCAATCAGCTCAAAGAGAAAGAAGAAAGAGAAGGTATTGGGTACATCCAGTAAACAGATTAAGAAGCAGTAGAGGAGAATTTCATGTCTCGTTAAAGAATTAGAAAGTGGTGAAGAACGAACGCCACGGCAGATAGCCGAGCGTACTATTCTCGTGTGTTGTGTCGCGACATATCCCCTCCACCGTTTTGTCTCCGATCTAAATCGCCAGATCGCTAACGCGCCAGAGAGCGTCACGACATACCACACGAGAATAATGTCATTTTACACATACAACATTGATACTTTAGATACGCGCCAGATGCCACCAGAAGGCGCCACGACAGACCCTGACACAATAATGTAATTCCGGCTTAAGTCTGGTTGTCCGATGAAAAAATGGGGTCGGTGGAACAAGGTTGCACAATTCTGCTGCACACTCTCCGAAATGTATATAAAAACGGATACACTTGTCCTTTACCCATAGATAAACGATATAGGCATGTTAATATCGTAGCTTACTCAGGAGCGCAAGTCCTAAGTACTATGACTGGTATACCATCCGGGCCACTGGCTTACTTCGGTTTGTCTAATACGAATTTAAGACATAAAAGTCCCATGTCTTGACCAACCAGAAGATACAGCATTATAATTTGGCAAATAAATCAGCCTTGTCCTTGGCCGTGTGCGCCAGTGATATGTCAGGTTTTAGCAAAGAAGGCATTGAGGTACGGCAGAAGTTACCCTCGATTGACTTAGCCAGGGCCCAAAGGCTTTAGTACCCGACGGGTAAGAAGCAAGCTTTTTCCCTATACAGCCTATGTGATCCTTTTTGCAGGACTTGGCGGCTTTTTTTAGGGCTTTCTTCTTTTCGCGCCTATTACTAGTTTTGCGGAATTGAGCTTTAATCCATAAGGCCAAATATGCCTCATGTTTTGACGTTACCGCATTAAGACAAATGATACGTCAAAGAAGGGGATAAAGTACTCCATTCCCTGACGAAGCACATTGGTCACAGCATCCGCGCAAGCTGAGGGGTCGCTAGAAGAAAAACAAACCTGCCGCCAAAGATAAGATGCAATAAAGCAACGCATCTCATCCCAACCTGCTGATTTGTAACGCCAAATCCGCAGGGAGCCTTTTGGACTTGGGTCGAGCGGAGAATACGCCGACACCGATTCCTCCACACAATGGTCAGAACTGCCAAAGGGTGGCGTAACTAACACCGAGTAATTGTCGGGGTTTGTCAACAGCAGAAGGTTCAAACAATTAGCTGTGTGCGTCAGTGTCCGGCACTCTAGTGGCTTCCTAGATAAACTGAGTGAGGTCTAGCGTCAAGGCTAGCCGTCGTGTTTCTCGACCAGAGTGGTTGGTTTCCTCAAATGGAAACAGCCAGTCCTCGTTATGTACGTTAAAATAACCGAGAACCACTAGTTGAGCGGACGGATACCGCTATAGGGCAACGTTTAACTTTTCAATGAGCAGGTTGGTAAACGTGGTAGTATCCGCGTCTCCGCTGTGCGAGCGGTGGATACAAGCATAGAGAATTTTCTCTAAACCAGTGTCCATTAGAACCCAGATGTTTAAAAATGTGAGGTTTTCCAGATCACTGAGAAGCAAATAACAAATGACATTGCGTGCATACATGCATACACCTGCATGAGCCCTAAAACAATGATCTAAGACGTAACACGGATAAGTAAGGTACGCTAAGCCAGTTGGACATTTTATTTGCGTCTCCGTGAGAATGAACAGGTGCGGTATTCTAGTCTCGCGGTGATGATGGACGGGGTCGAGTATGGAGTGCATCCTCTTATATTAGAGACGTGCACTTAGAAAGAAAAGACGTGCGACTGCTGTTTGACCAGTTTCCTGTTCTTACTCTTCATACTTTTGGGAGGGAAGGTACTGAAGGACAGAAGTACAACGAGATGCTGATTGCCAAATGAGATGAGACAGAGGGATATCATGGGATAGCCACACTGGAGACCGCGGGGAGTCCGAGTCCTCCGAGGGTCTTCACTTTCGTAAGTGTCTAGCTCACTACTTGAGCCCCCAACTATCTGCGGTTGACCAGAGGAAGAACTGTGATCGATAGATCCCGTTGACCCGATCTCGAAGCATACCATCTCAAAAAACCAGCCGTTGCAACCAGCACAACTGTTCTACAATGGAACACGATCGGTTGGGAACGTTTGGCAGCACTGTCTAAGTTTTACATTAAACTTTACTACAGAAAGGGGTTTACTCCTTTAGCACCACCCAGGGACTACGTGTGGGACATCGAGGGTTAAATCCCACGGACGCGAGTAAACTTGGACCCCCAAAAAGTTATTCAATAACGTTATTCAAATGCATTTCAACTAAGGAGTTTTTAACAATTTTTCTCTAATAACACAAAATATAGGAATTATATCATAACCAAACAAGAAGTTTACTTATGCGACATTTTTTATATTCGACCCACTCAGGACGTCTCTTAACTGACAAGAAGAGAGTGCAAGAAACTAGTGAGTTTTCACAGATGTAACAACATTGACGATAATATACGTCGTTACCATACCAATCCACTTACAAGAATATTACTATATTATCATCATAATAGCAATGTTATGGTTCCATTAGATAGTTGCTTACGATCAATTCTTTAATATACACTCATTTGCAAAAAAAATGGGCGGTTTTGATTTTCATTCATCTTTAAAAAGATACAATACAAAAAAGGTTTCAATCGTTTGTACACGTTACTGGCCGGTTTTAAAAATGCCGTGGTATTTAAAAAAGTACGTTCTAAATTCAAATTTTCATTTGATGCTCATTTTTACAGAAAACCTCTTTTTATCCTACATTTTTGGCGCGAAGTTCCAGAAGTTAACATCGACTTTCATAACTTTTATTCAATTTTCATCGATTAATTTCATATCCTTGACTCTCAAAGCTTTATTTATTGCTGTTTGGCTGTATCAAAAATGGTAGATAAAGTGGTAAACGCTACCAAAATTATCGCGCCGCTTGAAGAGGGTTGCAGCCAATGCTTCGTGGCTAGGAGGCTAAATGTTAGTCGCTCGACGGTCCTAAGGACCTGGCAGCAATATCAGGAGACTGGTTCCGTCGAGAGCAGGCCTGGTTCTGGAAGAAAACCATATACCCAACCACGAGATGATCGTTTTCTTGTGAGTCGCGCATTGAGAAATCGCAAATCTTCGTATGTGGATCTTAAAAACAACCTCCAAGAAGTAAGAAATGTGCATATTAGTCTATGGACGGTCAGGAGGAGGCTTCTCGCTGCCAATATACGCAGTCACCGCCCGGCCCGCGGCCCCAAATTACTCCGTGAGCACCGAGTTCACAGGCTTAGGTTCGCTAGAAATTGTGAATCATGGTCTCAAGAAGATTGGAATAGGGTTTTGTTCTCTGATGAAGCCAGGATATCTCTGTTCGGTGAAGATCGACGTCGGCGAGTGCTAAGAAGACAAGGAGAACGCTTTGCAGAGGCATGTTTCGAAGAAATCACACCTTATGGTGGGGGCTCTGTTATGTTTTGGGCAGGGATAAATTCAATGGATCGTACAGAGTTAGCCTTCATTGAAAACGGCTCACTGACTGGGCATCGATACATAACGGAAGTTCTAATTCCTCATGCACAACCCGCATTGGCCGCTCTAGGTGAAGACTCGATTTTTATGGACGACAATGCTTGCGCCCACCGATCTCGCGATGTTAAAGCGTATGTGCAAGAGGTCGGCATTCGTCGTTTGGATTGGCCAGCTCGAAGTCCCGACCTCAATCCCATAGAGCATGTCTGGGACGTTCTGAAACGGCGTGTGAGATCAGTACAACCGGCTCCGCAGACCATCAAAGAGCTGAAGAATGTGATTTCTGCGGAGTGGGAACGTATTCCGCAAGCAAGTATCCGGGATATACTCGCTAGCATGCCCAGACGAATTCAAGCTGTGATTTTAGCTAGAGGGGGTCACACTCGATACTAAACATTTATCTCCTTTACTTTATTAAAGAAAAACAAACAAAAAAGCTTTTTTATCTTCACTTCATGAGCATATGCACTACTAGCGAACATACACTACTAGTGAGGTTTAGCATTATTTCCCATAAATTGTATCAAAATTTTATGAAATACTGATGAAAACGATTATTTTCTTATTAATTTACCAAATTGTGAGGATAAAACTACCTATAATTATCAAACAAAGCAATATTAACATTTGAAATGGTTAATTGCTTAGGTGCCCGTTTTTTTTGCAAATGAGTTTATATATTCAAGAATATTGAAAGTGTTTTTTTTACCATTAACCATTACTGGGAAAAAGAGAGTTACAGAAGTATTTGACTCTAAATTTTACTTTATTATCATAAATATAACAGGAGGGGCATATAAAACATATTTGTAGTATTTTATTGAAATTTATCAATCTTTATTTGTGTAAATATCATGAAGAAGATTATTTTCATTGCTTTGTGTTTTTTATATTGCTCAAAGTTCATTTTGTTCGAGAACATTTTTATGACAAGGCTATCCATCATCATAAACTTTCGATAGCATACAATATAAAGTTTACAAGTCATTGTAAATATATCTATTTTTTAGCTTAGCGGTGGATCTGGACGAATTTTCATAATTTTCGAATACTGTGATCAGGTATGCCAAAAAAGTATGAACACAGTTTAAATTAATTTAAACTGTTGGTAAAATGGATCATATCCTAGCATGCGGACCGAGTGCGAATAGGTGCCGCACGTGCCTTCCAAAGCAAGGTAAGGAGCCCTTATTCAAAAAGTCTCGAGCATATTAAAAACGCCTAAGCCTAAAAACGGCACAAACTCTTTTGTAGTGAGCAACTTTTAGTATTCCTACTTTATGAGTCCACCTCTAAAAAAAGAGTCCGAAGCTTTAATGTAGAGACAAAATGACAAAGTTATTCTCAATAATTTGATTATTTTACAAGCTTTTATTTTCACCTGTCCCGGCATCTGTAATAAAATTTTGCAATTTAAATTTGGCTAACTTCCCGGTTTTCGATTGAGCTGAAATGTTCTATGCATAATTATCGCGTGATAATTCAATATTATGATGACAGGAGCTTAAATAAGAACTACGCAATAAAACGACAAAATCGCATCGAACTTGGGCTCGTTTAAATCGTATTGACGAGTACTTTAATCCTATATGGTAACCAGGGTCTGATGCTGGAGCTGGAAGGTGGACATAGTAACTGACTAAATACTCTAGGTATCGAATTTGGGTTCGTTTGATTCGTCTTAATGACTACTTTGGTCTTTTCAAGGCAAAAAGGTGTTCCTTCCACCTCAAATATACTTTCCGAGGTACATCTGTACCTGTGACCAATAGCCTCGAGCTTCTTGGCATAAAGTTGTTTTCTGACCAAAACTTCGGTGCCAACATCGAGTCTAAAAAACTGCAGCTAAAAAGCTGGGCGTCCTAAATACCTTATTTAAGATATTAGCGATATTACACGCCGAGACAGCTTTTAACTCTCTATAAAGCTCAAGTCCGATACTGCATAGATGCAGCCACCTCAGGGATGGCTCAGCAAAATACTAACTTGCTGCACTGGACCCGATTCAGCACTTAGATGCTCATTGGTGACAGCAAAGCTTTATACCTTAGCTCGATCTCAAATTAGCGCAAAGTTGCCTCTCTGTCGGTCTTCTCTACAGACTGTAATTTGGAGAGTGTGCTCAGGAGCTACATTTGCTCACAACGCCATCTCCTTTTTTCCATCGGACATCCAGACGCATTACGGGTTACCAACCTTTCTTGGTTGTTATTCCTACCTGTCGCTCCAAGCGCTTCGCAACATCCTTCATAATGCGCACAGCAAAGGAGTGGAACTCCTTCACTGCGTCTGTATTTCCGAGAACTTATTACCCGTCCGTTTTCAAAGCCAGGGTGAATAGGCAACTTCTAGGTTAGCTCGTTCCATCTTGGATCTTATCTTGGCCCCAGGACTCGACTGGGATAAAGAGCGAACTCGTTCTAAAGAGAAAAAAAAAGATAATACTCGTATGCAACCCCACCAAATTTTCAAATACAAATATTCTCTCCAGTTAGTATGAATGTGGATTCTGTCTGATTAGGCGGATGACCCAATGCCAAGGTGAGCAAGTGCCGAGGGCTGAATGGTATGAGGGTGTATAAATATGTCATACCACGGTAAACCCTGTTGTACTAAAGCCATTATATCTTAACAAATGGACCTCTGACGGGATGGATTTAGGATTTAGTTCTTTTTATTAATAATGATAAAAGCTTGTCTTTAAAAGTTTTTTTTGCAGTAAGTCTTATTTAAATTTGTATCCTGTTAGTGATAGATTCTTTGTAAATATTTTTTTATTTTTAAATGTGAATAATAAACTTTAAGTTCAAAATTAGTTGTGAAATATTTGTAGATAAAAGTTATAAAACTAACTTCTGAAGAATATTGATGCCAGTAAATTTTCTTTATAATTTAGTCTTCATTTCAAATAATATATGTTAGAAAAATCTATCAGGTAAAATGTGATTTTATTTCACCAAATTGTGTAAATCATATTGAAATTTCATATAATTTAGTGGTTCCGTTAAGTTGCCAAAGATTCAACTCTTTGTTTTATCAAAGGAACTAAAACAGGGACATAATAAGAACAGTGATACCTAAAATTTATGCAGAAAATAAAAAAAATATAATTTTACTGTTATATTAATTTATTACACCTGCACCGGTTCTAGTAAATTAATTTCACAAAATTGATCTTCCATTGAGCTGAATTTTGCTTATGACGTGCGTGAAAATAACGACAATGACAAAACCGACAAATGGATATAACAACTTTGCAATAATATCACGAAGTTGGAGATCGTATTAAAACTGCTTTAAGTGAAAAAAATACATATACATGTAGATCCAGTTGACAGAATATAAGCACTTTGACCTTTCAATCACCTTAATGGCATTGTTCATTGCTAGTGTTTCTTAGTTGTCATTGTGTTGTCTTTGAAAACTTTATTATCAGTCTAAAATTATGTTATATAATAAAATTGTCATTTCATGTGCTATCGACCGTAATATTAGGGCGTATGTCGAATAGATGTAAGATAACCTTGCTTATTTTACCCCTTAACCGTTATGGTGCGGTGACAATTGGTCCCGTGACACCCTTGTGTTGTCTTATGTAATTTAATATTATCATTGTACTAAAGAAACTAATTTAAGAAATTATATTTGTATCATTAGCGTTCTTGTAATTTATTATGTGAGTTTTGGTCATGTTTAATACCATAAAAACAAATATTTCTATAAATTTAGTGTAAGGTTGTCACAATTAAAATATGTGACAACCTTAAAGTACTTAAATATCATATCGTGTTCATTATTGAATTACGATATGGAATGGGGTGATCGCCTTGTACACAGTGGGTATGGAGCCGTCGGTCATATTCCAGACAGTTCAAAAGCTTGGTATTAGCCGTATATTCGTATATCGTATTATCAACAGATACAACAACAATTCCTCTGTCGAAGACCATAAAAGATCGGGGCGGCCGCGTGCTGTTGGAACTTCAAATTTTGGCCAGTTTCGAGGACATAGTCTGCTCTAATCGACACGGCGACATCGAATCTCTTAAAAAATGTCTGGAGCAAGCAGTAGCGAAATTTCCCATAGAAACAGTGCGTAAATCCGTTGATTCGTTGCCAGACAGGTTAAAGACCATAAAAGAAAAAGGTGGCCTTTTCAAATAAAATAAGTTTGAGTTATATTACATTACTTATTAAAAAAATAATTGCATTTGCCCCGCGCGCAGATTCTGCGCGGGAGCGCGGGGCGTGAAGAAGTAGGGTCAACTTGTATTGAAAATCTGCGCGGAGAAGCAGATTACACCGCTAAGATAGGCAGATCTGCGCCTCCGCGCGGGGGCGCGTTTTCTGTCGCTACGCGCACCGCGGCGGGACGCATCTCTAGTGTGTGAACCGCCTAATAGTGCGAGAAACTGATTTTTAGACAAAGAATTTTCTAGGGGTTGACTCAGACTAATTAATTCTCAAAATAAGATACTGAAATACGAATGCGAAGTAAATAACGAGTATTACATTAAAAGTAATAAGCAAATACAAATTGGTTAAAGAAAACTCTGAAAGAAATAACGGTAATAAGTCCTATTACTAGAGAAATTACATTGTTATTTTGAATATGTAGTTATATTAACGAAAAGTAGTCACATCAGCTTTGCGGCTTCCACTAATGGGTATGAGCCTATAGCTTAATTCAAAATTTATATAACTGTTGCTTATTAAAATAAATCCTAAAGCTACGTTTTTAAATTAAGCGAAGATTTGCGAGCCAAATTTTTTAATTTGGTTGAACATAAGTATTACTTAGAAATATTTCTTTGACGATCTTTTGGTAAAGGGAAGATCACTTCCCCGGATAAAGATAGGTTGTGGGTTTGAGTTTCGCCTGACGCCTGATATAAATCGAGAAACATGTTATTTTTTGAAATTTTAATGCTTAAACAACTAAGTAATATTTAATTCTAACTTTTCGCGCACTTTACACATACCTTTGCTTTCGAGGGGCCAAGCCACTAAATTCTTCGATTTGATAAACCTCAACAACCTAAACACGTTTATATTTTTTGTGAGGGAATTTTCAAGAAAATAACTTTTTGTTCGAAAAATCAACAATCGTTTTAATAATAAGGACAAAATATTACATATAATCACACTAAAAACATTAAAATCATAAGACAATGTATTGACATGTTGTTTCTATCATTTTACTTAGTAGATTTTTTTCTTTGGAGGTATCTAAAAAAATTTTTTTTTAACATATACCTGATAGCAAACAATAGGAAGCAAATCTAGATTCAGCATGTTAAGCTCTTCATATTTATCATATTTTTATTTAAAGGAGGATTTCGTTGCAGACCTGGGTGATAAAAGTAAGATGGAGGTCAGTCCCTTGCCCGAGTTTCTTTCGCCAGTTCTTCTCCGAAGGCCTCCCAATTTTCGAACTGGTGGTGGACTAAGTCGACATAGTAATGTTCAATTTGATCGTAGTGAGAATTTAAAAACTAAATAAAATACAAAATAAAACTATTTCTTTTCTATAAAAAATTTAACAGTTAGCAACGTGCCCGATTAAAATGTTGTGAAAGTAATAGAGCGTATATGATAACCATTGCCTTAGTCATCCTGTGATCACTGCTCCGTAAAAAAATGTTTTATTTAAACTAAATAAGTAAGTTGATTTTCATTGCCTCTGAAAAGCTTAATAGTTAGCTACAAAACTTATCACAAAAAAACCCCTTTGAGTCTCGATAAAGTTGTTTCTATTATTTAATAAAATCTCTTGCTTGCTGATTAATAAGGCGTATATATGAATTCTTATTGCCATTATGCTTTTTACTGAGAATTGAAATAAAAAGAACAATTGTTTTTTTTCTTTCAATTAACCCAGTTGTACAGTAAAATTGAGACTAACGAGTGAAAACCGAAAAAAAACTTTTCATTCCATTCTAAAGTAACGTGAAATTAAAATACTTTCTTTTGCTAAAAATATATATTGAATAAGTTTCCAGTGGGCAGCTCAGTAGACTGTTACCTAAATATTAATATTTTGACTTAAAAAGCTTACTCATTGTCACGTTCCGCCTGAGCCGAGCGTGCAAGCGAGAGCGCGAAACAAACGATCGAGAGGCACGACCGGCCTAAGCGTTCAGCTTGTGACGCATCTATCTCCCTTCCACTCCATCGTCCGAAGCGTCCGAGTAGAAGAGAGACTGCGGCAGCACACAATCTACACGTGAACTCTTTTGTCAACTGTTTATAAAATAAAGTTAAAAGTTAATGTGGTTTCCATTGTTTAATGCGACAACAATTACAGCAAAAAATGTAATTAATTCTTGCATTTTAAGCTCATATATTTGTTCTTTGATTATTAAAAAAAGTAGTATCAGTCGGCGAGTGCAGTAATCATAAGGTCTTACAATTTTGACTACAAAAATATTATGACTCATAAAAAAGACCGTATAAAAAATCAATTGCGGAGGATATTAAATATCACACATGTATATAAGTTGTAAATAATTGGTTAATAGCACATTGTAACTTGTAATTAATCTGTATAATTTAAGTAAAAAAATATTTGAATAAACGAGTGCAAATAAATGTTAATTTATCAAAAAAATATATTTTCATTGAACTACTTCTCTTTATAATACAAAATAATGATAATTCTGTGATAAAAATTCAATTCAATCCATAAAAGTATGCAATTTTTCCTCAATGTTTTCTTATGACGTTATCACGTTAAATTATCGTCCGTAAGCCGGCTTTACAGACAATCAATTTATTGTACATGATAATTTGAAAAAATTCTTAATCGATATCTTAGATGGGAATATTCATGTCTTTTGCTCTTCGGGTGGTTACATCGTGACCATGAAAACAAACGTTTTGGTCTGTAAATTATAAAAGGTATTTAAATTTAAAAGGTATTGTGAATAAGTTTATCAATATTGCTCATTTGACACAATCCGTGCGCTCAGAGTTCGATACGAAAAGATATCTTGCTATCGTTCGTTATTTGTTTCTTTCTATCTTTATTTATAATATGATGGTTGTTTTGTGCTCTGCAACCTCAATACAAATACAAATAATTGATGTGTTAACATAGTAGGTATCATGTTACAAGATGTTATTTTATAAATTTGTTGTTTTTTCTCATCGTTTTGTAGCTGTGCTGCGCCATTTATAATAATAAAATTGCATGTTTTAGTTAACTAAGTCTCATTTTAAGTGAACTGTATTTTTTATACGTTCTTATGAGAATAAATTCTTTAAACCTAACCTAATATCCATCTAGTCGGTATTGATGGTATCGCTTGATTGTATACCTATGACGTCCCAGTATTCTTAACCAAAAACCCTTGATTTATTTTTCACAATATAAGCAAGGAATTTTTTTCCCAATAGCATTATGTAAACAACACTAAATCATTGTTGCATTTTACGACTTCTTCACAGCAACACAAGGGCCTAACCCTTTTTCTCCCACCAGCCAAAGTTACGATTCCGAGTTACAAACTTAGTTTATGCTTATAATACATTTTACTACCAGCAAGGAATTCAAAGAGGTTTTTTTTCAACTTTAACGGATCAATTCCGTTTTACGGTAAAGTGTGCACTTTTCTTTCCCGACATATATTTTTGGGCTACGTCTCTTAAAAAGAGCATTTCCATTTTATTTATCACTTTTTGATTCTTTAAAAATTTTGCGATATTATTTTTTACATTCAAAATTAGATACAATTAGATTCACAGTAGTTAGCTCAAAGTAAGTAAGGCTTATGTTATGGTGACTACGGTAAAGTATAAACATACATAAAGTATACATAGATATGTAATATTCATAGAAATACATATATACCTATCACTCAGATACAAATTGTCGTATAAATCACACAAACATGCCTCTGCCTCTTCCGGGACTCAAACCTGGGTGCGAAGGCTAGGATCGCTGGCGCCAAAAGGTTGTCGGGTATGGATTGCGATTGCTGCTTAACCTTCTCAATAATCAACCGATCACGCTAACCACTGCACCATCGAACTCATTATATATACAAATAATTATTATTAATATTCGCTATACTTAAAATCAAAACTAAAATTTTGAAATTAAAACTCATATTTGGATGTTTCAGTAAGAACTAAAATTAGGATGGAAAAAATATTGACTAAAAGGACTAAAATTTGTACGATATTACCAGTAGCAGATAATCATTACTAACATAAAACGGTTAAAAAAGTAATATTTCATGAGAAAAATAATATTATCTTATATCATATAGATAACGTCTATAAACCCCGCTATAACGAAAAAAAAACACAAAAGAAAAGTAAATTCTACGGCTTTATTGGCCGGTACTCAGCATGGAGTTTTTCAATTACTTTTGTCTTCGAATCGTTTTTTTATTGATTCTGATCTGACTGATTGATTCTGATCTGACCGATTCTGATTATGATTGATTGATACTTAATCGGTATGTAAAGGAAACATAAAATGTTATATTCTGGCAATGCTGAATGTGTACCGTTTCATCGTCTGGATATGGTGGTAGTTCGTCTTGAAAAATAATATAATTTGATGGCGTTATGTGAACTTACGATGACATATTTTAAAATTTGTGTATTAGAGTTATGAAAGATTCTAATTAAGGACAAAATATAAATAAAAAAAATTAAGTAAAAATATTATATTTCGTCAATAAATGTAGTTCAGTACCTTTCCTTCCACTCTGCTTATCAAACCTTTCTCCACCTTCTGTATCTTTTGTTTTTTGTTTGTTTATATAATTATACTTTATTTTGTAGAAGCTCTTGCGAGTTGCGCAGGATAATGAAACTCAAAGACCAAATAATCTTTTTTCCTTCCCTTTCGGGTTCGATACGGAAACTGTTAATAATAACAGATAGATAAAACCACATATCAACAGCTTAACGGTAAATGCTACACGTAAACATCCATTAGTATTGCGAGATCTTCTGTAACAAAAGATCACTATAGATATACGTGAAAGACATTGTGCTCTTAACAATAGGTTTAAGTTTAAGAGACATAAAAGAATATGTAGGTTGCTTTATCCAGAAAATTATTTTACATACTTTAGATGGGGTTACATAGATGAGCGGTGTAGCGATATCGGTTCAAAATTGCGGACGTTAAGCAGCTTTTTTATTTATTTACTTAAAATATGTTTTCAAGTTTATAATAAAAATATCACCTAGGAAATATAAATTTATTATGGGCAATTTGATTTTTTAACTTATACCAGCCAATCATCAGTCGGATAACTAAGAATTTAATATAAGCTACACTTTCTCAAAATTAATTTGTAGATTTTTTAAATAAAAACAAACTGTAGTAGCATTAATATCACTGAAAAAATGTATAACTACATCAATAAAAGAAAAATTAAATGTTGATAATAAATTAATCACGCATTATGATCCCTCATTTTTGATAAAAGGAAAAGCATAACCTGATTATAATGCAACACGAGAAAAGACAATTTTGCACCGACCTAAAGGAGAAGTACCAACTCAACACTGTAAGTAATTGTATGAGTTATATAATGGCAATTGAAACCATTCAAAATTGAAATATTCAACATTAAAAAGAAGCATGCGTGTACTTTTATTATACTTTTTGATTCAATTTTTTAATGAGATATCTTAAGGTTAAACTATTCAGTTTAACAACTAACTTCATGGTGTTGCTTTTTCGTTGTATGCTGCGTCCGCAACTTTCGATACGTGAAAATGTCACCCTCAATGTCAAAAGAATTATAACTTTAAAAACCTGATATTTATCATTACGAACTAGTGTTAGGTCAAAAGGTTCCTAAAACGGTAAAAATTGATATCAAACACCAATCAGAACTCATAACGTCGCGCCTTGGAATAAATTACTTATTCACTTACTGATATTGCTGGCTAAGCGATCCGAAATGGATCTTGATCTCCGATACCGGCGTATTCTACATGCTACATTTTATCCGATCTTGCCAGTTTAAATAATTGGTACTGGGAACCTATCGCAACGCATCATTTCGATTATCATGAATTAATTTAGCATAGGTACTATGGGGCATAAATGGATATACTTTGTTGGTTAGATTAGGTAAGATATTGTTTTTTTTTTCATTCCCAAACAAGCTATATCAAAATTATGCCTTTTGAAATATGACGACTTCATAAATCTAAAGATATGTCTGACGCTGACGGACAATGGCGGTCGGTTGCCGTAGACACTTGTTTTTAGCAGCTCGATTTCCTTTACATGTTTTTGTACTGCTTCTCTGCTTCATTTGTTTTGTGTTATTATTCTCCTTTAAAGTTACTGCCTAAGTCTTAAGTCTTGCGACCATATATTAGAATTTGCCTTGTTATTAATAAATTACAGAGTACTTTAATAATTATATGTCTAGTGTATTTTATTTGGCATAATATAAGCTAAATTTGGGATATTTTGGTCTTGCTTTGTTCTTCAGCATATAGCAAAGAAGAAACAATTAATAACCTCTTCCACAAACCCAATTGTTTTATTAGAGATGACGTCATTTATATGGCCACAACAGTGAACGAATTTGGAAATGGTTTTCCCGCAACATAAAGCAACTTTTACAAACGGATCAGCGGATGGGTGATAATAAGATATTTTATCTAAAACTCCTCTGTAATTTGAAGTCTTAGTTAAGACATTGGTCCCTACAGCACCTGCAGTAGTACCCATCAATCGCCACATAATTCTTTGGTGGATGGCGTATGGTTCATTCACCCTATGTTATTTATTTTGCCAAAGCAGTGAGAACATGTATAAGCTAATGACGAATGATAGACATTTAAAATTTTATATAATTTTTCCTTCCGCGCTACAGCATATTTCAATAGTACCTTTTTAACCGGATTCCTTAAACGTCTTTTTGTTTTTTTTTTAATTTAAACCGGACGTTTCGACTCCATTACAGGTCCCGAAGACGTGGATCCGGTGTGTGCAAAGCCCCCACCAAAGATAAACACGGCTGGCAGAGGTAGGGCCCATAGTCTGGGCAGGAACTCAGAATACCTGACAGCGAAGGTCCTGCTGTACAGCAAGCAGCAGCTTGAAGCTGTGGGTCTGTACGAACAGGTGGAGGGCTTGTATAAAAGCGTCTACGGGACATTGGAGGGCGTGACTAGTGGGTCGGCACCGGGCTCGTCTCTGAATCTTGGGGAGGTGGCAGGGCCGTCGTCGTCGAAGGGGCCTTGTACAAAGACAGGGAAACCCAAGGGCCGGAAGGAGGCGAAGCCCGTAAAGAAGGGAAAGAAGAAGGATGCCGGCGTCAAGACAGCAAAAGCGTCTGTAGAGTCCCTCCCAGAGAGGGAGTCAGTCTCGGGTCTCTCGTCGCAGTCCCTCCGCGACAGGGTCCTCGAGCATGTGAAGGCCACCCAGGGGGTTGCGAATGAGTCCCGCAACCTCAAAGGGTCCTATAAAAGGACCCTGATATCAGCGGTCACAGGGCTTGAGGATGTAACGAAAGAGTTTGCCTCTCTGAACGCCACGGAGGAGGTAGCGCGGCTCCGCGAGGAACTAAAGACGCAAAGGGAGGAAATGGCGACACTGCGCAGCCAAATCAGGGAACTGCAGGAGGCACAGCGGAATAGTTCCAGCGCAGAATGTATTGGGGTCCAGACTAGCCCAACTAAGTCACCGGCTGGTCAGAAGAGCGCAGGTATCCTCCTAAAGGACTTCCGTGAGCTGTTGGAGCACATAAAAGCTGAGGTGCTTAGGTCCGCTGGGGCTATGATTAGCGCCAGGGTCAAGGGGCTCCTGACCCCGGTCACCAGGCCACTGCTGGCGTCCGACGCAAAGAGGGCGGCGGCGGCTGCCGCCGCCCTCCTACCTACTACCTCCTGACGGAGGTAGGACCAGGGGGCAGAAAGAAGAAGGCGAGTCGGCCGGGTGCAGCCCCCGCAGCTTCAGTCCCTGCCCGTGGAGGCGGTGCGGCGACGTCAAAGGGGAACCCCTCTCTGGCGCCAAAAAATAAAAGGAGGAAGGTGAAATTGACAACCCCGAGGACAGCCGCGGTGGTCATCAAAATTCCGTCAGAGGCGGCTCAGGCGGGTTTGACCTATGCTCGGGTCATCAAGGAGGCCAGACAAGCATTCCGGCTGAGTGACGTGGGAGTCGATGGCATCCGCACAAAGACGGCTATGAACGGCTCCCGCATCTTTAAGATAACGGGGCCGTCGGGAGCAGAAAAAGAAGATGCGTTTGCAAATAAGCTGCGGGAGGTGCTCGACGGCAAAATTGCAGTCACTAGACCCGTCAAGACTGCGGACCTGCGGCTCTCCGGGTTGGACGAGTCGGTTGGAGCCGAAGAACTAGCACAGGCGGTGGCCGAAAAAGGGGGCTGCTCCCGAGAGCAGGTTAGAGTGGGGCCCATACGGGAAGGCCCGGGCGGGCTGAGCTCCACCATGATCAGGTATCCCGTGGCGGCAGCGAAAGCCCTGGTGGATGCTGACCGCTTCTTGGTGGGGTGGAGTTCGGTGAGAGGTAAGGCACTGGAGCCGTTACCGCTCCGGTGCTTTAAGTGTATGTTATGTGTGTGATTAGTGATAATACTTTATGTTCTCAGTGTGTACCTACCCTAAACGTTCATAGTGTGTCCCTAGCCTTAAGTTCATATTTTGCAATATTCCAATTAAATTGTTTTTAACTTTATGTGTGTCGCAGCGTCAGCAGTAAAAATACGTCATGCGCGGAAATGATGACACTGCAACACGCATCCGTTGCATTTTAATTTGCCTATTTTAATTATTATATTTTTAGCCGGCATCCATCGCGGAGCTGCCATTTATTTGTAATAGTAGTTAAGTTTATAAAATAAAGATTTTTTTTAAATCCTTATTCGGCTGCTGTATTAATTGGCGCAGTCGGTAGGATCCGTCGCGTTCACGTTTTCTGATAATCGAGAACGGAATAGCCCGTTTTTACGGTCGTTAGCGAGGATCCAGAACCTTTCACGGTAGCCGGGATAAGGACAAGGCGTGGGACGTCATCACAGGAAGGAGACTAAGATGATCGCAGTGCAGTATCTGTAAGTGCTTATTATCATTTCTTTGCTCTCCCTGACATTCCCTTGCCCATCGTTGCACTATTACTTTTAGTGTTCCGTTAGTTAATATAGAGACCTTTAAACTTAAATTAGTTTACAAGTTCTATAACAATCGAATTTGCATTAGTTTATTTCGTAATTAATTTTATTATACAGATAAGAATTGATTCATCGTATTACACCGCCCTATCCAATTACACGGACCGGGTATATGAATAATATAGTTATTTTTAGCTAATAATTACATTGTGTCTTAATAATATATTTTTTTCAGCTCTTTATTGATTGATATTTTGTTTTGTGTTTTTATATTTTTATATTGTGTGTTTTGTTACTTTTTATTTTTTATTTTTTTCGTAATGGCTAACGAACAGGATAGAATTCAACTTGTCCATCTGGTCTTAAAAAATGTACCACAGTTTAACGGTGATCCTAATAGATTATATAGATTCATAGCGACTTGCGATAACATTACAACTACTTATTTCGTACCAGAATTTCCGATAGCAAACAGTACTTTATTAAATGGTATATTGAATAAAATTATAGGTGACGCCGAAGATAAGAAGTTTTAAATATTAGCGGAAACAATACTTGTTGGCTTGATATACGTAGGACATTAATAGAAAACTTTGCGGACCAGAGGGATGAAACTACCTTAAACCGGGATTTAACGTTATTGCGACAAGAAAATGAAACTCCTCAGGAATTTTATATTCGTTGTCAGCAGATGTTGAGTAAAATAATTAACTTTATCAATCTTAATATTACTGATGATTCAACTAAAGAGGTCAAACGATCATTTTATATGGAGCAAACGCTCCAAACCTTTATTTCGGGCTTAAAGGACCCGTTAGGGTCTCAAATTAGATGTATGCAGCCTTCTTCTTTGCCTATGGCGCTTAAATACGTTCAAAAGGAACAAAATATTAAATATATGCAAACTACATTTCCTTCCACAAGTTCTAGTAGGGTTGAGCCACGTAAAGCACCCGCCTTCTTTATGCCAGCTCCCGCAATGCCGATGCCGATAGCTTTGCCACAGCAAAGGTCACACGTAGCAAACCCGAACCCCTATACTCATACCCAAAAGGTTTTCAAAGGTAACGGGCCAGTACAAAATCAACAAGGTTTTAGACCCATGCATAATAATTTCCAAAACCATAATAAATTTTTCAATGTACCCAGACCGCAATTCAACTATGGAATCCAACCTAGGCCTCAGGGTCAATTTTCAAGGCCTATGAGCGGCGTAAGCGTAATTAAACCTCAGTTTAGACCGGGAGGACAAGACCTCACAAATTTTCAAAATCCCACAACGAGATATTTTAAAACACGCGAAGTAAATATGAATGAGGCTTATCCTTATGAAGTAGAACAGTATTATTATGAGCAACCCTCCTTTGAGTCATACGACAACCCTTCCAATTGGTATACTACACAGTGCCCGAGCACTAGTTATGACGAACCTTATGTACAAAATGTAGAAGATTTTGTACCAGATAATACTAATCAGGATTTTCAGGAGTCTGCGGAAACAGACCAACCCTCATAACCGAAATTAATTTACAAAATAATCGTGTGTTGCCATATATACAAATTAATAACCCCCCATTAAAATTACTCATTGATACAGGCGCGAATCAGTCTTTTATCTCTCCAGAAGCTGTAAGACGCTATTTTCCTAATTTTCCTATTATACATGAACCCTTTGTAGTTACAAATATTCATTGCACCACTAAAAACGATAGCGCGATAAACTTGCCATTTTTCCCGGAGTTTAGAGAATCAGGGTTTTCCAAATTTTTTATATACAAATTTCATGATACCTTTGATGGTTTATTAGGCCTTGACTTTCTTAACAGATTAAAAGCTCGTATTGACTTGGGTGAAAACCTATTAAAAACTAAAAATGCCATTAATAAAATTCAGATGTTAAAATCAGGCGTTAATAATTTGTTTGAATGTATCATCAAAGCCAAGAGTACTGAGCGGCTTAAAATACCGGTATTATGTAAGTATGGTGACGTCATGATAGCTGAGGCAAACATAAACGGTTGCCATATACATGACACCGTTACAACAGCTCGCGATAATAAGGCTTATGTAGAAGTATCTAATAACACTTCAAACGATATAATATTTAGTTTGAATGAACCATTACTATGCAAACCTATAAATAATTTTGACTGTTTTAACCTTGATATAGTATCAGCCAGTAGCAAGCATGACATCAAGCCTTTGATTCGAACAAATCATCTCAATCAAGAAGAAAAGGCAAATATAGTACGACTTTGCGAACGGTATAGCGACATATTTTACTATGAAGGTCAAGATTTAACTTTCACTAACTCCGTTAAACATAAGATCAATACATTAGACGAGATTCCTATATACACGAAAAGCTATAGGTATCCCTATATTCATAAAGATGAAGTAAGGGAACAAATCAGTAAAATGTTAAAGCAAAAAATTATACAACCATCAAGCTCGCCATGGTCTTCCCCAATCTGGATCGTTCCAAAGAAGGCTGATGCCTCAGGCAAGAAAAAATGGAGACTAGTAGTAGACTTCCGTAAACTTAATGATAAAACTATTAATGATAAATACCCTCTGCCTAATATTTCCGATGTTCTCGATAAATTAGGAAAGTGTAATTACTTCACCACCCTTGACTTAACAAGTGGTTTCTATCAGATCCAGATGAACCCCTCAGATATACCTAAAACTGCCTTCAATGTCGAAAACGGACATTATGAATTCCTAAGAATGCCTATGGGCCTGAAAAACGCTCCATCTACTTTTCAGAGAGTAATGGATAACGTGCTTAGAGGCTTACCTAACACCGTCGTTTACTTAGATGACATAATAGTCTACTCAACTTCCCTGTCAGAACATTTACTAAATCTAGAATCCGTTTTTCAGCGACTCAGAGAGGTGAATCTCAAAATTCAACTTGATAAATCCGAATTCCTTAAACGCGAAACTCCATTTTTAGGACACATTATAACATCTGAAGGTATAAAACCTAACCCCGACAAGATAAAAGCAATAGAAAACTACCCTGTTCCCAAAACACCTAAAGAAATCAAAGGTTTCCTAGGTCTCTTGGGATACTACCGTAAATTCATTCCCCAATTTGCTAAATTAACTAAACCCCTCACTAACTGCCTAAAAAAGGGTGTCAAAATCGAAATAACTCCACAATACCTAAATTGCTTTAACCATTGTAAATCACTTCTAATGAATGATCCCATTTTACAATATCCCGATTTTGCGCAGGAATTTAATCTTACTACAGACGCCAGCAATTACGCAATTGGTGCCGTCTTATCCCAAGGTAAAATTGGGTCAGACAAACCTATTGCCTATGCGTCCCGCACTCTAAACGATAGCGAGGTCAATTATTCTACTATAGAAAAGGAGCTCCTAAGTATTGTGTGGGCTACAAAATATTTTCGGCCTTATATGTTCGGGCGAAAATTCCATATCATAACCGATCATAAACCTTTAACCTGGCTTATGTCCCTAAAAGAACCGAACTCCCGCCTTGTTAGATGGCGACTTAGATTAGAAGAATACGATCATGACGTCATATACAAAAAACTTAATAGCAACGCTGACGCACTATCCAGAATAGAAATTAACGCCAATACTACTGATTAGATAATGTTTCTATGATTAATAATATTCCAATGTCAATAGTCGATGACGCAAGTGCGGTCCACAGCAATCAGGAAGATCCCATATTAGAGTTGCCCTACACAAAAAAACCGTTAAACGAATTTAACATTCAATTAAAAATTAACGTTCAGTCAATGTCTATAGTAAAACCGAAAGTAAGAAACACGTTTCCAGGCAAAATTAGGTATACAAGCCAAGTAAGTATAAGTAACTTTGAGCAAGATATTATAAAACTTTTTAAAGAATATATTAGCCCTAAGAAACAAATAGGTATTTTAATTAATAAAGACTATCAAGAAACTTTAGTCAGGATTCTACAAAAGATATTTAAAAATAATGCGTACAATTTATCGCTTTGTGATACCATCTTAGAAGATATTGTAGAGGAAAGTAAACAGAAGGATATTGCTAGCAAACACCACGTTGGAAAGAGTAATCATAGAGGCATCCAAGAAAATTGCGCTGCCTTAAAGAGAAAGTACTATTGGCCAAACATGACCAAAACCGTTTCCGATATAGTAAATACTTGCCTTGTATGTAACAGCTCTAAATATGAACGACGGCCAATAAATGCTGAACTTCAGTTAGTACCCATAACCACTAAACCATTTGAAAAAGTTTTCATGGATATTTTATCTATAAACAAGGAAAAATACTTGACGATAGTCGATAGTTTTTCCAAATATGCACAAGCTTATTTATTAATAGCAGCCGACGCCATATCTGTCGCTAAAGCTCTACGAATTTATTTCTCACATCATGGTTGTCCTCAGTTAATTATATCTGATCAAGGTCAAGAGTTTAAAAATAACGTCATACAGGAGTTATTAGACATGTATAAGGTAGAAACGCATTTCACTACTATACGTAACCCTCAATCTAATGGTACAATAGAGCGATTCCATTCCACCCTTCTGGAACACGTAAGAATACAATCAGGTTTATATTCAAAAACATCCACTTCTGAATTGGTAGTTAACGCAATAATTGCTTACAATAGCTCCATCCACTCGATGACAAGTAAGACACCATTTGAAATCGTTTCCGGTCACCTTAATAGCCAAGACCCTCTAGACATTAACCAAAACAAGGAATATATTCAACAGTATGTTACGGAACAAAAGAATTTCACTGAAACTCTTTATAAAAATATTCATAATTTTAGTACTGAAAAACATGAAAAACAAATAGCATATCATAATAAAAATCGTGAAACCTTACCACCCATATCACCAGGCCAGATAGTATTTGAGAAAGCTGAAACGAGACAAAAAACAGAACCCAAATATAATGTTCGCGTTGTTAAGGATGTTGATCCTTTAGCTATTAATATTGATCGGGGACGTAGAATCGCTCGACGTAATATAAGGCGTCCTTTAAAAAATACTGTTAATTTGTTCCAGGGTGATGATAGCAACACTAGCGACAGCGAAAGCTCAACAGGAAGTTGTTATAACCCCCCTTGAAAACAACCCTGGAATACTTCCATTTAAATTAGGGCAGGCTAAACTAGTAGATTTAGAACATAGTTTCATACATTCTATAGAGTTATACAATATTGAAGAATCTATAAGGACCATTATTAAACAAAAGGATCAAATGGACAATTTAGAACTTAAACTTAAAGAAATAGAATTTGATAATCAAATGCACTATTATAAAAGGCAATACATATCGAACAACATAGAAAGCTTAATAACTATGTACAATAGCTTAGCAAACAAAAGATTTAAAAGAGGTCTGATAAACGAGTTAGGATCATTAATAAAAAGAATTTCAGGCAATTTGGACTACAATGATGCTGTTCGATATGATTCTGCCATAAGAAATTTAGTCGATAATCAAGATAAAATAGTAAGTAAAATAAATAGGAATATATCTATCAATAAAGGAGCATTATATGAAATTAATTCGACCCTTTCAAGTCTCAAAGAAAATCAGTATCATATACAAGATTCTATAAATCAGTTAAATAATATTAGCTCGAAATACGACCTTCACTATAGGAAAAGGCTTTATTTAGATTCAATTTACTTAGAACTAAAAAATAATATAGAGACAGCTACTAACTTCTTAAGTACTTTAGAAAACATATTAGCCTTCACAAAACTGGGAGTCTGCCATCACGAAGTTGTGACACCCAGCAACATTCAGAAAATGATAGATATCTTAGAATTAAACTATAGTAGTGATAGATTAGTACCAGTTAGATCTAATGGACTTAGGGATTACTATGACATAATTAGTACAGGATCTTATTTTAAAGGAAATACCATAGTAATAGTGCTTAAGGTCCCCATCCTCCGACTATCATCATATACCTTGTATAAACTTTTTCCCGTTCCAACTGTTCACCAGACCATACTGATTCCTTACAAATCCTTTTTAGCAATGAATGATAATGAATACAGCTACATCGAGAGAGAGTGTAAGCACATAACAGATTTAAATATCTGCATGGAAGATAATAAGATTACATCTCGATTGCCAGATTGTATCCACACACTTATAGTTCATCAGCTGGTAACATCCACCTGCAAATATGTCAGAGTTAAAAACACAATGGAAATAATAGAACAGTTAGATGAATCTACTTACCTCCTTAATCTACCCACTCGAACAAAATTAGATTCAAGATGTACCTCTGACGTATATACCATCTATGAGGGCAGTGTCTTAGTAACTATTCCCACAAGTTGTTCACTATCAACACCCTCATCCAAGATCATTAACAAAAATAATAAAATTATTGGCACCCCTGTCAGACTCATAGCTTTAGATTTAACCCTCACAAATCTAAATGAATCTACACCAGCACTAGACATAAAAGATATTTCATTGAGCAAACTTCATGACCTACAGCATCTTATAGAAAAGGAAGATCCTTTAGCTATCCAGAACACCGGGATAACCTCAGGTCACATCATACTAACTGCACCAATATATATTATGCTATCACTTATATTAATTGGGATAATAATCTACAAAAAGACAATGCAGTGCAGAAGGAAGCCAGATCAGTTAGAATCCGTAGTATTGACCAGCATCCCTGCAGCATCACCCAGCATCCCTGCAACATCAACCAATGATGTCCCTACCTACGCTACGCCATTCTCTCTCCAAGTGAGATAATGGCTCATCTGAGGATGGAGGTGTTATGTGTGTGATTAGTGATAATACTTTATGTTCATAGTGTGTCCCTAGCCTTAAGTTCATATTTTGCAATATTCCAATTAAATTGTTTTTAACTTTATGTGTGTCGCAGCGTCAGCAGTAAAAATACGTCATGCGCGGAAATGATGACACTGCAACACGCATCCGTTGCATTTTAATTTGCCTATTTTAATTATTATATTTTTAGCCGGCATCCATCGCGGAGCTGCCATTTATTTGTAATAGTAGTTAAGTTTATAAAATAAAGATTTTTTTTAAATCCTTATTCGGCTGCTGTATTAATTTGTATGGGAATCGGGCACACAAGGGTAATGTGCCCGAGCGGGGAGGATAGGTCCGCTGTCTGCTTCCATTGTGGCCAGGAGGGTCACAGGGCCGCAGACTGCTCCAGGGACCCAAAATGCGCGGTGTGTCTAGCGGCTTAACTGCCTGCCGGACACGTAATGGGGGGCAAACATTGCCGCCCGCAAAAGCAAGAGGAAAGCCGATGAACGGGCGGGCCCAGGCAGTACAGGCGGCCGACGATGACGCAACGGAGGGCAGAATGTCTCCCTAAGACACAGTCTGCGTCTACGGTCCGCCGACCTGGGTGCCTCTTCTTGCCCCCGCATTGGCCGCTCCTCCCCCCCTCTTAGATGAGAGCGGAACGGGCAGTGGCGGCCCGTCCGGGTTCGGACGGGGGCGGTCGGGTCGGTGGACTGTGGACGCGGGCGAAGGGGATGGTGATTCATTGTCATTATTCGTACAATAATATTGCCGTACTTTTGGAAATAATAGTACATGCAGATATATGATGCTATTAAGGACTCACTGGATGACTTTCAGCATAGATTTTTACCAGTAGGTAAGATCCACATTTAACCTGGCATTGTTAAATGATTTTACTACTGCCACTATGGATAAGGGATGCCAAGTTAACGTAATCTATACTGATTACAGTAGGGCGTTCGATCGAATTCAGCATGATCGGCTCTTCTGCAAAATTTAAACTTATGGGTATTAATGGGGATCTTCTGAGGTGGTTTGAATCATACATCCGCAACAGAAGGCAGGCCATAGTTGTGAATAATTATGTTTCTAGTTGGGTCAAGGTTCCTAGTGGGCCACCTCGAGGCTCCTTGTTGGGACCACTCCTATTCGTCTATTAATTTAATTATATCAGATGCTGCTTGCGAGCTTCTAAATTATTATGTTTTGCTGATGATATAATGATTTTCTCAGCGATAAGATCCGTTCACGATGCGTATGCGCTGCAAGAAGACTTGAACCGCCTTGAATCTTACTGTCAAGTCAAATGTCTCGATTTGAATCCCCTTAAATACATATTTTGTTGTTACGTATTCTTGGAAAACTAATAACATATGTCACGTTTATCGGATGGGTTGCACTGCTCTTTATAGGGATGCTTCGGTGAGAGATAAAGGGATTGTACATGATCACAATCTGACGTTTGAGGGTCTAAGGCATCTAAGGTTTTAGGGTTGATTTGGCGTAGTTCCAAATATTTTAAACATATTAAAACTCTAAAAATACTATACTGTATGTTCATGCGACCTATTTTGGAGTATGCTTCACAGATATAGAACCCACATTACAACATTTATAAAATGCGAATTTAGCGCATACGGAAAAGTTAGTAAAACATCTATGTTATCGTGCAAAGCTATTATATGACTATGGCTATATACGTGGAGTTGTGTAAAAATTCCATTTACTTCCCTTACACATTCGTCGTGATATGGTAGATATTGTCTACCTTATTAAGATCTCGTCCGGTAAGATTGATTGCCCTGATCTTCTTAATAAACTATCTTTTAATGTGCCCCGTAACTTCATTGACCCTTTTGCAATACTAAAACTACTTCCTATAACGGAAGAATAATTTTATTCAACGAGCTATGAAGGAACTTAATGATTTTTCTAATAATTTTGATGTGGATGTATTTAATACCAGTGTCCGTGCTGTGAGGACATTGACTAGCGGGTGCTTCTACAATTATAAATAATTCCGTTATTCTTTTATATTGTATCATTATTTTATATTCCTTAAAATTATATTAAATCAACTCACTTTAGAAATAGCTAGACCAAGCTTATCTGTGTGAATCTTTCATTAGCTTTTTAAGCTATATAGCTTGTAATTATAAAATATTGTAAGCTTATGATTCGCTGAGAACTAAATAAATAAATAAATACACAAAATCCGCCTTGTAAAAGTAAATTTCATAACTTTTATTTAGTGACAACACCAACACGCACGTGTCTCCTAACGAGCTTACTATTTGAAAAGATGTGTTTAAAACATCTGTAATACGATTTTAAACGAGCATCTTATAAAAATATCATTTCTTCGTACGCCCTTCAGCTTTGAAATGTTTATGGCGCTTAAACATTTCCTGAAGTGCACCATGTTGAAATTCCTCAGTGTAAACTGAAACTTTTTTGTTGTTATTGTTTTCGTCACTTTTTGCATCTGGGAAAAATGTGTTTTATATTGTTATAAGCAGGTGTGTTTAAACACATTCTCCTATTACCGAAGCAAGAATATTTTGTAGGTATCAAACATAGATTTGTAAAACTATTACTATTCTATTGTCTAGCAATAATTACAAAATATTTTCATTTTGATGACTAAGAATGTTTATAGTTAGATGTTACGATATTGCACCTTAACAAAGCTGCGACCTATGAAGTGTTTAAATATAGTATCGAGATGTCAACTGTGTTTTTCGTTATTTACATAAATATGACAAGTTAGAAAATCTTCACAAACAGTTTAAATAAGATGCATAGATAGATTTACACACTTAACTTAGCACATAATATACAGTAAAAAGCACTAACTTACAAAGACACACACATGCACACAATCACTCAACGAACACGCATTCTTAATTTAAATATCTTATTATATTTCCCCAAATTACCTACATCCATAGCACACCGTATACACACACTTACTGTATTGTACCTTAACATAATAAGGCCTTTACCAAGAGTGAGAGATCTGGAATCCTGAAACACAGGAATTTCCTTGTTAAGGCTCCAGTCCATCCAAATGTTTAGTGTTGTACCCATTGTTATGCGCTATATATTTGTTTCTTTGGAGCATAAAAAATAAAATTTTCTGTTTTATTTTAGATTTATTTAATTTTTTTTGTATCATTTTTAACGGCATTTGTTTACGTTTAAGTAGTTTTTTTTTTCGAAAATGAGCTTGAATAAACTTTACTCAAAGTCAAACGTATTTCTCTATTTGACTTATCTAGATATTGTTTATCGGACTTTTCAATACTTGCGTTAAGACTCGATAGCAAGCAGTTATAATTCTTCTTTATTTTCCAGAAGACTAAAGTTCACTTCTTTCCTAATAAGAATTTATTAGTCATATTTTCCTACAGTAATATTAAGTTAAAGCTTTAAATGAATAGCTCGTCTGCCGATATAACGATACTAGACATTAAAATGATATACACTCGTACAGTCGTGTCCATCCATCCATCAGTGTTATACCCAATTACAAAATAACGAAGAAATTTAATTGAAAAAAGTAAGGTTTCATAGCAAAAGTAATGGAAATGATCCGAAAATTGCTGATTTGTTGGTCTGAAATATTATTGCACATGTGCAGTTAAGGTTTTCACTGTGACTGTATTGACGTATGGAAACATAAAGTTTATCCTTACTAATGTTATAAATCGGAAAGTGAGTTTGTTTGTTTGTTTGTTCCGCTTTCACACCGTAACTACTGAACCGATTGCTTTGAAATTTTGCAGACGTAAAGATAAAATCCGGATTAAATAATAGGGTACTCTTTATCCTGGAAAAAATTGATATTCCCGAGGAAAAACAAAAATATTGTTTGCTTGATGGATGGATTGTAGATGGCGCTGTGTGTCGTTTATAACAACGTAAAATATTGCAAACGAATATAAACATGTAAATTTAGAAGCTAAACGATACGATAATAAATCGCCCAAAAATGAGGAATTCCCGAGGGATGACGTACAATTTGTTTTATAGTCTAAACTGTTTTTTTTACATCTACTTATATGTTGCAAACGAATATGAACATGTAAATTTTGAAGCTAAATGATACGAAAATGAATCCTCGAAAATGAGGAATTCTCGAGGGATGACGTACAATTTCTTTTATCGTCTAAATTGTTTTTTTACATCTACTTATCCTGAAATCACTAAAGTCAACGAATTACTAATTGGTATAAGTATTAGTTACGTTATTTAGTTCTTGAGGTATGCGATAGATGGCGCTGGGTGTTTTTTAAAACATGGTAACGATGTGTTTTTTAACATACATAGGAAGTGGAATGATAGCTTACGCTATTTAGTTCTTGAGGAATGCGATAGATGGCACTGGGTGTTTTTTAAAACATGGTAACGAAGTGTTTTTATAGCAAAAATCTTCAAAACTCGATTCCCTAGTCGTTCAACTAGCTACAAACAAGTTTATACGGAATCCTAGATGAAAAATTCAGACACGTTGCTTTTATTGCACGGCATCCTATAGGATGTCCCAAAAAGTATTGCGTGTACTATTGTGAAGCAGAGAACCGAATATGTTAAGAAGGATAGGGCAAATTGAATATAGTAAGAAATACCAATAAATTTAATAAATTTCACAATGATAGATCCATGCCCACCACAAACACCAATACTAGTACTGTATGAAGATGAATCTGATGACGTAAATAATCGAGCTTATTTTGCATAATAAATAATTATATTAACTTCTCTTCCATTCATACCAATTAGCCTAGCCCAAAGTTCGCTGTGTAAGGCTTGAGCTATGGATGCTAATGTAACGGACAGACAAACATAAATGGTACATAGATATATAATATTCATAGAAATATAAATACCCATAACTTAGATACAAATGCCAGTATTCATCACACAAATATTTGATTTTGCCGGGACTCTAACCTAGGAAAGTCTGTGCGAAAGGCAGAATCGCTACCGTAAAACAATAAGGCTCGTCACTAGCTATATTCACTTTGCCCTCCATTTCCTAATTGGTAAACGCGAATTGTATGGAATTAGTCTAGGCATACTAGTCGTCTAAGCCTCTAAATACGTCTCAAATCTCAGTTCCGGTATGACGCGTCTTTGAGATACAATCTTCTAAAAGCATTCGGGAGAAAGAAACCGTGACATTGACTGATTGAACACCAAATATTTAAAACTCAGGTTAAAGTCATAAATCATTCTGAATAAATTCTGAATTTTCCATTCATTATAAAAAGAAAAACATTGAATTTAACTTACGTTGAAAGGATTTTATTTTTTCTTATATGTTCTGAGTACTTCTATATATTAAATGATTTATTGTGGACTGTTGTTTTGAAAACTTATGATAATTCTCTTAAACTTACGAACAATGAATAACAACATACAACTGGTTACTTTTCGCCAAAATAAAACTCGCACACAAATTGGAGTTTTTATGAGAATCAAACACAATTTTCTAATCTTCTCTCTCAACCTACTCAATTCCTGTGATGGACGAATGATCTATTATGCAAGTTTCCAATCCTTAATATGCGAATGAGGCTTATACTTCTTTAAATAACTGTGTTATGTTATTTATTAATAGTTATATTATCTATTAGGCGGGCCAATTTAGAATGCAACATTTGTATAAAGTTATACGGCCAACACACGATCACTTTTAATTGCCAGTTAAAACTGACAGATCAAACAGTTTTAGTCCCTATTCCGTCCGCGGACGTTTGTCCCGTTCCGCTGCTTTGTTACCAGTGAACACAGCTTACAATCATTATTAAGAAGATTATGAATCACACTACTCAGCTCCCGAATATTTGATCAACAACTTCATTGTCTGCTATAACTGCTCCGGTTGCTTTCCGCACAAACAAAATAATGACTGAATTTGGTCTGTATGTCCGTAGGTAAATAATTTCAACCCAAACGCCTTCTAAGTTGTATTGAAACCAATTTATTGCTGTAAATCGGTTCACCCGTTTAAGAGCTGTGGTGCCACAGATGGATACACACACGCACATAGCGGTCAAACTTATAACACCCTTTCTTGGCGTCGGGGTTTAAAAATTGTCTTAGTAATACCTAAATCACTACAGTTTATCATTTAATTATGACACGAGCAGCCACGCCAAGCAAAGAGCCGTTCCACTATAATGTCTCATAAAAACTATTTCAATGGCGATTCGTTAAAACTTTATGTAGGTTAATGTAGTAATAAGACATAGTTTAAAGTTCGTCATAGAAACAAAGGTGACTACCTGCATAGATAATGCAATTTATGCGACTTTATAGATAGTTACCGGAACTGAAAACGGTCTTCTTTATGTAGAATAACCGTCAACCATGTAGTGAAAGTCTAGGTCAAATTAGAAAACGTCAACCTTAGAAATGTAGAAAACACTTTTGTTTAAAAAAGTACTCATGAAAAAAGTGTCGGTGCGCTCACTTGCCTTATTAATCACATGCTTTACTGGGAAACTTGCAGGTAGAGGTTGGACTTGATATTTTGTCAAATAATACGCAAAAGAGCTGCCAAAGGATAGACATGAAAATACAGCACGATTAAGATATCAACAAAGTATTTGTTTACCACAAATAATTCAAGTGAAAACTCTAAAAAAACCCTCATCATTTGAAAGAAATCCGCTATTTGGAAGTTTGCACTTTCGCGTTAAAGGACCATAATCTGACTTACTTACTGAGTAGCTCGAGTAAGCATCGAAAATTATTATTAATTTATTTCATTCATTCGGCCTGGCACCAATAACGCTAGTGGCTCAATATTATTGCCATGTTATTTTATTTCTAAAAAAAAAACAATTGACATTTTGGAATTATTGTTTTGTGTTATTTTTTCATATCCATATGCGCATTTTGTTTCATAATTCATATTCCCAAACTTTCTTTAAAAATAGGACTTTATTTTTAAAAGAAAGTTTGGGATATGAATTCAAAAAAGAACATGATATTTTCAAAATATCATGTCTTTTTTGATATTTTGAAAATACTGACTTAAATATTAATGCACTGTAAGACTTTTCGTTATGTTTGACAACTTTAAAAGAAAATTTCGAAACAAATATTAACCCTTCTAAATCTACAAATGCCTTCAAAGGCGAAAAAGTTGCTTATATCTGAGGAATTATATGCTCGTTTATATTTTTTTACTTAATAAAGATGTCTCTTGCAATTTTACAAGGAAATTTGTTCAATAGCTTGTTCTTGTTCCAGCAGTATATACCTACCTATAATATTTTTTAATCCAACAATGATAGCAATGAGCTTTGAACTATTTGGATATCCACGATTAAAGGAAGTACTTTATCAGTCCAAAAACGAATATATCCGGCAATGGAAAGTATCTGCTGCGGAATTAGTGGGAGTTGTTTTATTTTTACTTTCATGGTCCATCTATGTATCCATTCTTCTGTACTTTCTTATCGTTTCAATAATAATAATGGTTTATTACTAGTATTTTATTTCTAACCCCTAGGCCATCTCAAATAAATATAATAAGAATCTTATTAATACGACAAAATCACAGATATTTAATTCACATGACATTAATGTAAACTTATTAATATTTCAAATAATCCGTATACTATTTATCTTAACCCAACTGAAGAAATAGAAATCTATAAAATTATGATTAATCTCAATAACAGTAATGCGACTGGTTATGATCAGGTCAGTACAAAGGTGTTTAAAGCATGCTTGGTTGCTATTCCTACCTGTCGCACCAAGCGCTTCTTAACTTCTTTTATAATGTGCACAGCAAAGGAGTGGAGCTCCCTCCCAGCGTCTGTTTTCCGAGTATTTATAACCCGTCTGTTTTTTAAAGCCAGGATGAATAGGTACCTTCTGGGTTAGCTCGTTCCATCGTAGATTCTGTCTTTGCCCCTGGGGCTTGATTGGGATCAAGAGCGAACCCATTCTAAATAAAAAAAAATGCGGGAAGTTCATTTCTTTGCCTTATGCGCTCAGAGTGCACGCATAGTAAACTGTTTTTGCAGGTGGAATCTTCCTGGAAGAATTAAAACGATCTATAATTCGATTCGGATTAAAGACATACATCGTTGACTAAATATTTGCAGTTCAGCTTGCAGGTAGACTACACTGTACCATGATCTATATTAAAACTTGATTTACTGTAATCTGGCAAATAAATAAAAGGTTGTCTGGAAGAGATCGCTCTGAGCGATAAGACCGCCCATTGTAACACTATTTTAAGTTTTCTCTTGTTATCTTATTATTTCAATGTGGTGTTATCAATAAAGTGTTTTGTATTGTATTGTATTGTAAATATTATTACTATTACTAAAATATTTTCATGGTCCTTTCCTTTAGACAAAAGATAAAAAGATGACAGCAATATGAACAAAACTGGGTCCAATATCATTGGAAGTGAATCTCTATTAAAATACTTAATAGACTCACTTACCGTCACCAGGCAGATTTATAAAGCAAGCGCATCTTAATTTACGTTTTCTTTCAGGGAAAAAGCTGCTAATAAGAGTACTTAACCATAGTTCGAAGGTTATATTAAGAAGTGTTTGTTTACTCCCGGTACGATACGGAAATGCTTAATAAAAATAAAAAGCCAATGTTACAAAAATAATGGTTGATATTTCAGCATGAATTACTTATATAAACGCGTACATATACGTACATTATGAATCGGTAGGACTAAATAATTGAGATACATTACTAGAATCTGTTGTCGGCATTATTTCACGCCTATAAAATTACTGAGTGGTATTGGCGGAACCCCAATTTTCACGCCCAAAGATTTCGTCTAAAGGACAAATTAACCAATTCTTTGAGTCCGCTGCTGACCGCACGCTAATAAAACTTAATTTGAATAAAACACTTTTTTACGGATTTTGCGCATATTTTATTTTGTATTTGATCTTGACGTTTCGACTCCTTTAAGGAGTCGTGATTACAGGATGACTAAGATAATGGTTGTCATGTATTTTCTACTACCTTCACAATATTTTAATCTGGCACGTTCCTACTCAATACTCAATTCTTTATTGCACTCCATAATGTTACTTAAAGATATTACATAGAAATGTTTTGAATCAATTATGGGCCCTGTTGGGCACGGAAGTAAATTCTAAAGCTAATAAATTAAGATTGATTTTCGTTCGAATTTAATTAAATGATTTAAAATTATATTGTTAACACTTTTTTATGATTTTTATAATTTTATGTACAGTTTTTATTGATATTAAATTTCCAATAATTTTTAGGTTATTGGAAATTTAATACCTATGTTATATATTTGTTTTAAATTAATAAATAATAATTTAAATTCTGTAGCTTTGAATTACTTAAGATAAATTTCTATATATTAATTGTTATTGTTAATATTATTATTATCATTTATTTATATCACAGTTATTATTCATATTCGTAAATGTCAATTTTACATTGATTATTCTAATATTATATTTAGCCTATTATTGTATAATCATTTTGTTTGTTTGTCATTAAAATATTCATATATACTATAGTAGCGTTTGTCAACAAGAAATGCTTTTAAATTGTTTAAAAAGGTATTGTAATTACTTTCATTTTTTATGACCATTGGTAATTTGTTATATATCTTAATAGACATAACTAAAGGGCCTGAAGAGTGCATTGTTAATCGGGAAATTGGAAGGTTTAATCTGTTTTTATGCCGTAATATTTTTTTGGTATGAATGTTACTTCGCAGTGTGTAAAACTCTGGGTATTTACGTACAAACTTACATATTTCAAAAATGTATAAGCAGGTTACAGTCATTATTTTGAATCTTTGAAAATGGGGTTTACAAGAGTCAGTCTGATCGATATTCATCATAATCCTAATCAATTTTTTCTGCGCGGTAAAGATAGTAGGTGCGTCGGTACTATTTCCCCACAAGATTATACCATAACTAAGCCAAGAGTGAGCATATGCATAGTAAGCAGTGAGTGCAGTTTATAGATCTGTGGTTTTCTTGACTTCTCTAAGGGCATATGAAAATTTCGATAATTTAGCTCTAATCTTTTTCACATGTTGTTTCCAATTTATATGGGTATCAATAGTTAACCCTAGTAAGTTAAATTCGCTGACAACTTCCAGTTTATTCCCGTGAAAACTAAAGTTTATATCTAAAGGAGTCTTTTGGTGCGGGTAAAAAGTTATAAGTTTTGTTTTTTTTTAATTAATTTCTAGATTGTGCCTTTTCAACCAATATTCTGTTTTAGTTAAAATAGAATTAATGTTTTCATTTACGTTAAAATTATTTTTACTTGCAACGAGTAGTGAGACATCATCTGCGAATAAAACACAGGGCTCATTGATAGTTTTAGGTAGGTCGTTTATATAGATGAGGAAAAGTAGGCATCCGATCACACTCCCTTGCGGGATTGAGGCGCTAATATGTTTTGCGTTTGATCTAATGTGTTCTATTTGTCCAGTTTGGTTATTATAAAACTGAATTTCTACTGTTTGCTGTCTATTTGTTAAATATGACTTAAGCCATTCGTGGGCTCTTCCGCGGATACCTATACCATATAATTTATCTAACAATATTTTAAACTGCACCTTGTCGTAGGCCTTCGTCATATCTAGCAGTATACCTTTTGCATATTCTCTATTGTTAATAATATCGAGAGCTCCTTGGATATATTTATAAACTGCAAGACTTGTCGACTTATTCTTTCGAAAACCATTTTGTCATTTATCAAATATGCTATATTTCTCACAAAAGGAATAAATACATTCACACATGGCCTTTTCAAACACCTTAGAGGCTGTTGGTAAAATAGCTATTGGACGAAAATTATTTGGGTCACTTTTGCAGTTTTTTTTATGTATGGGTTTTAATAATGCATGTTTCAATTGATCAGGGACAATGCCTTCTTCGAATGATTGGTTGATAAGTTTGTAAAAAGGTAAGGTTAACTCGTCAGCACAGTATTTAATAAGATTAGGTGGAATTTCATCAATTCCACTACTTTTCCTATTTTTTAGATTCTTAAGTATCTTATACACTTCGTAAGGATCTATTGGTCTTAGATACATTGTATTCTCCGTAGGATGGAGTACAGGGGCGCCGTTTGGGTTTCTACCGGATAAATCTTGCCCAATAGATGCGAAAAAATTATTAAAATAGTTGGCTATCTGTTCAGGTTTAGAAACAAGTATATTATTTATATTTAGTTCAATATTGCATTTGTCTTTTTTTTTATTTTTATTTGTTCTTTCATTTCTAACATTCCACATCGTTTTTACCTTGTTTTCCGATTTTTTTTTTGTTTTGTAATTGTAATTTTTTTGTAGTCTGTACAGCTCTTTTTAATATTTTTTCATATTGTTTGTAGTGTTGAGTCAATACTTGATTTTTTGTTTTACTTATAAATATTTTTAATAATCTTTTTACAAGACCGTCGTATTCCAACAGTTAACCAGTACTTTTTACATTTTGTTTTAAGTTTAATTTTTTGTATTGGCATGCACTCGTTTAATGTTTTTACTAATATATCGTTAAATGCTATGTAATTTTTATCAATGTTGTTATTGTTATGTATTATTTCGTTCCATTTTATTTCACTTAATTTTAATTAATATTTTATCATATTTAATTCATTAATTATTCTTTTGTTAGTAAACCAAGTAGTTTGTTTAATTTGTTGGGGTAATTCTAAGCTAATAATCGTCCCTCTATGGTCAGAAAATCCTAATTCTTTTACTGAGGTAGATACAATATTTTTGTTAAAATTCGTAAATAGTAAATCCAAACATGTGGAACTATTAGGTGTTATACGTGTGGGCTCTTTTATATGTTGCTTAAATTTATATTCACGCATTAGAACTAAGAATTGATTATTTTTTAGGTTGTCTAATAACATATTTATATTAAAGTCGCCTCCCAGAATAACGTTTGACTTTGAATATTTTATATTTATGAATTCTAAAAGTAACTTCATTTGCGACAAAAACATTTGTTCCTCTCTACTATTCCAGTAAATAACTACTAACAATATATTTAAACCTGGTAATTCAAATGCACACATTTCTATAATATACTGAATAGACATATCTGTAATTTCAACGACTTCTTTGTATTTTATATGATCTTGAAGTAGGATGCAGACGCCGCCGCCCGTTTGTCCAGCACGTGAGAAGGAAGATGCAATACTGTATCCTGTATACTGTATCCTAATTGTTACTTATTTATATTAATCAAATTGTTTGATTTGTACATTTTATTTAGTTATTAAATTCTCACTACTATAACATTGTATAATACTGAGTCTACTACTAGTTCAGAAATTGGAAGGCCCTTCCGAGAAGAACTGGCGAAAGAAACTCGGGCAGGGGGCCGACCTCCATCTTTCTGTTATTATTTGCAAAAAGAGCTAACTACATATCATCAAGTCTTAATTTGTTATTTGCACCTTTTAATAAATTTTATATTCAGCCTGCTATGTCAGTTCGTGATGTAGGTGTAAAAAGCTCTGATAGGATTCTAATAGTCAGAAATAGACTGCCTGCGTTACAGTTTTTTGCCGGCCGTTTATACGGCCGGCGATATGATAGTATGATCGAATAGACAAAGTTAAGCTGACAATAAATTTTGCACTGACAGAGGAGGTTTCCGGACAAGTGGTATGCGGTAACCTTTTATTAATTTAAAAATTATTCCTTGGGCCTCTATATCCTTAAACCAGTCGTAATATTAACTTAGATATCTGGCTTGCACCTCATTATCCAAAGCGTTTAGAGTGACTTCTAGGGACATGACCAGAGGGTGCTCGTCCCCTTCCTTCTCTTTTTAAACCTTAAGACCTCGAGCCTCAGTATCTGAAGGGCTATTTCTGGACGTATTACTTTGGTAATTATCATATGTCATATTATTTTGGTATACACCCCTCGATGGTGGTAAATTATTGTCACACATGAATCTATATGAACCTCATGCATACCAGGGCATTTAAGCTCCACACGACGGACACGTAACTTTTTTTGAGGTTTTATTAGGTTTTACTAGAATATGAACTTTTTATGAAATCGGCAGACTTAGATAGCCAGAAAGCTTTGCGAATGCCGCCAGTTTATTGCGGATGAAATGGTGTCGACCTCAAACATATGTATTATTCAAGGAGGTATTATATTAGGTGACATTTTCACCACAGGTTCTTTAAAATTCTCTCCTTTTATCAGTATAATTTCTGACATATTATGTCAAGCCATTTGCAAAGGTCAGATGATACCTTATGAAGTTCCTCTTTTTAATAATTCGTCAATCCTTGATTTCAATTTTTCTGAATTTGTATTATATTTAGCCCAAGTTGACAACTTATCTATGTTTTCTTGTAGAATTTCTTTTTGCTTAATAATGCAAAAAAGTGATTGCAGCATATGCCTTATTCGCTTTGGCCGAATGTGTTAAGGAGTCTGTTAATACATTTGGCCAGTCGCCTTTCTCCTATCTCCCAATTTCATTTAAGATCGACAAACCTTGGGGTGTGGTTATACAACTTCTGGTTATCTATATACCTTACTTCACAACAGCCAACGTTGACAACGTTGGGCATTAACTAGCTTTTTTCATAAAGCTCAGAGGCAATAGAGTCGGTGTTTCCTGATAAATACAATTTAGGGGTCTTCAAGTCACGAGTGAATAAGTATCTTCTAGGCAAGCGCGTCACTTCTAGATCGCAACCTCGCTTACCATCAGGCGAGATAGCGGTCAAGTGCTTAGCATCAAGATTGAAAAAAAAAAACAGATAGTTCCTTAAGTTTTATTTCCATTTCAACGGTAAGCATGTCGGGTGTTTTAGGATAATCAGGTATTTTTTCATAAAAACTTTTCTCATAAAGCATCTTAACAGGCTGTCATTAGGGAAGTAGTACAGTATTTATTTATTCCATGTAATGACAAGTTATTTATTTCAATGCAGGCAAGATAGTATTTTAAATATTAGATATTATTGAAAATACTAATAGATGATCCTATCAGAGATGAAATAGCTACTAAATGATTAATGTATATTTGAGAATCAATATAACATTAATTATCTTTCTTATATATAATTATATTGTACGTGTGTATGTCATTAACCTCCTCCTAAATGGATAGATCATTACAAAAATGTATTAATATTGTTCTTTTAAAACAAACTACTGCCAAAAAATTATTATTGAATATCTGCAAATTAATTAAAATACAGATGAAATTTATCATGTGAATATGATTGAGTATCTGGATTTCTTAGTTAAATTCACAACTGAACCTTGTAAGTGATGCTGGATCCGAGCAAGACAAAGTCTTCCAGGTACGCTGGAAAATTAAAATAATTTTAGTCCTATTTCTCAAACGTTTTTATTTCACAACTAAAACTATGCCAAAACATAAACCTCTTTTTCTTTTACTTTTAAACAAAAGTTGACAGTACATATAACTACTCAAATATTACTTACTACCTACTTAAAATTATTATTAAATGTTATGTACAAGTCACGAGTCCCGTCTGAACTGAATTACTTCGATAAGTTTAACCGGTACTTATATCTTTGATCGTTATGTCAATATTTTTATATTGTGCTTTAGTATAGAAATGGAGTAAAGACCACCGTTTGGTACAAAACGGTAGCAATCCTGCCTTTCGCACCGACGGTCCTGGGTCCGAATCCCGGAAGGGGCAGATGTTTGTATGATGAATACAAAGCATTTGTACCTGAATCATGGGTACCTATCTATATATATAATTTTGAAAATATTAAGTTTGTTACATAAACTTAGTCTGGCCATAAATACTGTTACACTTAAAAATAAAAAAATATTACATTTGAATTTCGAATCTGTCATTTTTATACGGTTGTTCATTGTGTTTTCTCATTTTGGCGCCAATACATTTTATAATTTATTGCGATATTAAAATGGAGTGGGGTGATGAAGAGAACCGAATCGCTGTGATTGCATTACACAAAGTAGGTATGGAACCAAATGCAATTTTTAAAACTCTCCATACCCTTGGTATTAGTAAAATGTTTGTGTACCGGGCTATAAGTAGGTACAATGAGACTTCCTCTGTTTGTGATAGAAAAAGATCTGGCCGTCCACGTAGTGTTCGTACGAAAAAGGTGGTCAAAGCAGTAAGGGAAAGAATTCGAAGAAATCCTGTCCGAAAGCAAAAGATTTTATCTCGGGAAATGAAGATAGCACCTAGAACCATGTCACGTATTTTAAAAGATGACTTAGGACTTGCAGCCTATAAGAGACGCACTGATCACTTCTTAACTGATAATTTAAAGAAGAATAGGGCGGTAAAATCGAAACAACTACTGAAGCGGTACGCAAAGGGAGGTCACAGAAAATTTTTGTTTACGGATGAGATAATTTTTACAATAGAGCAACATTTTAACAAACAAAATGACCGTATTTATGCTCAAAGCTCTAAGGAAGCTTCCCAATTAGTCGACAGAGTGCAACGTGGACATTATCCGAGTTCAGTGATGGTTTGGTGGGGTGTTAGCTATGAAGGAGTGACTGAGCCATATTTTTGTGAAAAAGGTATCAAAACATCGGCACAAGTATATCAAGATACCATTCTTGAGAAGGTAGTTAAGCCCCTTAACATCACCATGTTCAATAACCAAGTAAGGTCCTTCCAGCAAGACTCGGCGCCGGGTCATAAAGCTCGTTCCACGCAGTCTTGGTTAGAAGCGAACGTTTCGGAATTCATCAGAGCTGAAGACTGGCCGTCGTCTAGTCCCGATCTTAATCCACTAGACTATGATTTATAGTCAATTTTAGAGAATACAGCTTGCTCTAACACCATGATAATTTGGAGTCCCTAAAACAGTCTATACGATTGGCAGTGAAGAATTTTACCATGGAAAGAGTGCGTGCTTCTATTGATAACTGGCCTCAACGTTTAAAGGACTGTATTGCAGCCAATGGAGACCACTTCGAATAAGCTTTATATATTTTTAATTGTTTTATATTTATGTACTAAACTAACATAGTGTAAAAGTAATAAATGTTTTAAGCAGTTAAAAAAAAAGTTTTTTCTATCTTACAATATTTATGGCAAGACTAGGTATATGTATGTACCTATATCTATTCGTTGCCCTAGTATCCATAACACAAGCCTTATAGTGCTTACTTTAGGCTAATAGGTAAGAAATATTATTATTACATTATGTTTAAAAAATACAAACTTTAGACACAGGTCACAAACATTAGTATTATACAACACGCATAAACAAATTTTACACGTGTTTCACTACTATTAAGACTCCGATATTATAGTACATACATAGAGAGTCATATAAGAGTTGGCATTAGTTCTAAATTTGTTTTAAGACTGCAAGTCTAAATTATTGGTTAGAGTTACGTACGTACGGTCAATACCACAGCACGTGAACTGACACATTTTTTCGCAAGACACTTAATTCTGTCTGCTAAACTGCGGGAGTTTGTAGTTTTTGTGAAGTCTTATGTGCTGTTGACAGTACATAACTCTCTGACTGCTTCATTAATAATAATTAATTAACACCGCGAACAGTATGGATATATTCCATCTGCTCCATTGAAAAATAAATATTCGCTGATTTATAGTGCACTGGCTGCTATCGTAACTCATATTTTTGTATCGGTGCGTAACGTAAGTAGTTACACGTACTGAAAAGATTTAGTGGAGTTCACTTAGCATCCAAACTCAAAACTTTATAGTCAGCTAAATTGTTTAGATATAATAAAGGAGACTACGTAGAGATGGGCTTCGAAACTCTTCTTTACGACGGGTCCCGTATTTAGGGTCGAGAATGAATTCTCCTAAAGATTGATTCTGAAACTCCATTAATTTTTTTTACGGCTTTGTCGATATTCTCGATAAATGTGACCAGATAATGTAAACACAAGGCTACTTAAAACTTGTGCATAACACAGAATAGGTAATAGGGCTGATACATCAATGAGCAGTAATTAGTGCATAGCATTATAAGTGTGTTTACGTTTGCATTTCTAAACACAGACTAAGTAATTATTACGATTCCTTTATATGTTTGTGTGTGTGTTTTATACATAGCAGAATTAAGGTCCATGCTTGGCAGTCGAGTAGGAGATCTCAATTAAAGACTTTTTAATTTTGGGGGAGGCTTTCAGCCAGCAGTAGATATCTTTCGGCTGAGATGATATGTATATAATATAAATTACTTATTATTTTTTGTACGTTTATCATTTATACGCTTCTGCGTCACTCTGTCCATCGCAGTCGAGTGACGCAGACGCATAAGCTGAGGCAGGGTCCGAATTGGCCTCGCTGTATTTTATGATATGTTAGTGTTTAAATAAATTTACTTTTGTGTTTAATGTCATAGTTTTATATTTTTTATATATTTTATGTATTTTCAATGCGATTTTGTAAGATAAATTATTATAATAGAAAAATACAAAAAAAAATCGACTCGGGTCACAAGTGAATTCTCAGGCGGAAATCGAACCCGCAACCTTTGGAAATCCGGTCCAATGCTCTCCCAATTGAGCGAACACTCGTCGAAATTTTCTAGTACCTTCCTGATTTTACGCTGTAGGCCAGCGTTGTTTCATCAATGAGAGGAATATCCTCTCGTATTCGAAAGAAACATTTCTTCAAATGTTTGGTCAATCGATGAAGATGAAACAGCCATTTTAGTTTTATATTTTTTATATATTTTATGCATTTTCAATGCGATCTTATAAGATAAATTATTATAATAGACCGGACCGGATTTCCAAAGGTTGCGGGTTCGATTCCCGCCTGAGAATTCATTTGTGACCCGAGTCGATTTTTTTCCTAGTATTTTTCTATTATACCTAAAATTTTATTGTCATAGTTATTATTTTTTTTATTGTTTTTTGTATTAATATGATATGCTATAATGTGTTAATTGCGAAGCCAATAAAGGTATTTCTTTCTTTCTTTTAATATTAAATAACAGTTATACTATTGATACAACATTTGAGTATCATTACTCTAATACAAGTGCAAAGACCCTCTATAGATAGCTTACAACGTGGGTCCAGTGCAAATTACTCGGTGATAACGAAATAGTTACCAACGGCTTAAACTATGATAATCAAAGGAAAGAGTTTTTGGGTGTTGACAATTGACTGATGATTGTGAAAGTTTCTTATCCTCCGAAATGGTAAGCATATATCGCATTGAAACATCGAGTTCCTGTTGATTTCTTACACTGATTATTTACAAAAATGGAAAAACATCTGGTGTAAATTGCCAAAAACTTGTTTTGTTGGATTTACACACCATTGCTGTAATATAACTGCAGCTTAAGAATCATCCATTTTTCTACGACGGGTAGATTTTTTATATATAATTGTACTTATCATAAAGCCATACCATTATTTAACGCGGAATCTCGTAAATGTTTTTATTCTGTCACTAAGCAGGACTAGGATTCCTAGTAAGTTTACAGTTTGCCAATATCGGGCGGACTATTTATTGGAACAACTTGCTATCGAGATAGTAAACCCACTGGCTCTTTTGTTTCCAGTGCTTGATATCTAGAAGCCGGACAGATCTCGGAAAACCATATGCGACTATTGTTAAGTCAAATGGACATAGATATATTCATAAATTAAATAAGGTTTTAGTTAATTATTCACACGCAGTCTTTGGCTACGTGTATTGTAATGTGTGTACGTAAACTACAAACTAATAATATAAACAATGAGCCAAATATACCCCTTCAGTCCTTTGATGAGTGTATCCTATACGTTAAATCCCGATAGCATTCCAGAATGTTCCAGAGCGCACTTGTTTCATTAGTTTCTCAAAAATAGAACTCTTAAGGCCCTAAGATATAATAAAAACAAAAGACGAGCGGCGTGTGTACGTCATAAAAAACGGTGTCAAGTGCGAATGTTTGCTGTAGACCACGGGGTTGATAATGTTCCTTGCGATACTAGTAGGTTCACGTCTGTAATACATCGGCAAGATCTCAGTGACTAATGATACTGTAGTTAATCACCAAACAACTCCCATAGATCACGGCAACATAAATAACAGCGTTTTCTGAATTATAGTACTTTACTGCGATCTGCCAAATATGGAGACCTAAAACTTTTGGGTGGCTTGCGTTTAGCAGTGGACTTCTTTCGTCGTGAAGATGATGAAGTCTGCTTGATTATATACCGCAAATCAGGCTGTGACGGCCTGTGTATTAATTGCGTTATTAAAATCCCCAAGCAATTTTTAGGAAGCTTTTCCAGCACCAATAGCATTCTGGCAATGATAGCGAACAAGCTAGACTGTCCTTATCCATGGTCATTTATTAAACCATCCGAATTTATATATGTATAATAAACTTTGCAGAAAATAACGAAACACGTGTTTTTTCTTTTAATATCACTCAGTACTATATTAAGTTAAGGCTTTACAAAATTATAAAAAAAAAACTACGTTCGTTGACACAATAGACCAGGCTTAGCAGATGATTACGCGCGCCTGCCCTGCCGATGCCGTCCCGTATTTTATTGCTACATATAACAATGTCATAAGGTGCAAATTTGCCCTTCATACTTTTCCAGGACTAGGACCATCAAATTGCAGAAGGTATGAGTTGTTTTTTTCATGAGAACGTTTTCAATTAATAACATACACAACATTCGTGATTTGTTCTACTCAGAGTAACGTTTCCTCCGATAATATATTTATTTATAATAAAAATAATAATATTTCCTACATGTAGACCAATCTCCCTTGTGTTAGCTAGGATAACTGATAAACACACTTATATATTATACATAAATATGTAATAATTATAGAAAATATATATTAATACCCACGACTCAGGTACAAATGCTCGTATTCATCACACAAACGTTTGCCCGGGACTCGAACCCAGGACCGTCGGTACGAAAGGCAGGGTCGCTACAGTGCTCCAAAAGGTCGTCAAATTTTTTTAATAAAAAGTTCGCAACACTTTCGATAATCCTCATGGAAATTGAAATTACAAACAATAGCATCAAAAATAAATATCAAAGAGATTGGCTCCACATTTATAGAATCAAATGACAAATTCCTATTTGACATAATTTCAAATGCTCTATTGGAGTGGAGCGAGCGAAGCGAGCGAAGCTCCCATGGATCAACTTCAATGGCGCGATGTCTGTTACGCCATGACTTCCCGAGTTCTTAACCGATTTTAATATCGAATCAACAGGTTGAGGACCAGATTGTGACGGATCCCGACTTTTGAAATTCGCAAAAAATCCCATCGAAACAAAAAAAGAATTTTTCTTTTTTTAGGTATCACGCTCCGCTCCAATATATGGTGCTAGCGTAGCTTTATGCTTAGCGACTACATCGCCTAGTTGGAGCGGAGCTCCCAAGGATTAGCTTCAATGACGCAATGTCTGTTACGCCATAACTTCCCGAGTTCTAAAGCGATTTTAATAATTTTTGTGTGGAATCGAATCAACAGGCTTAGGACTAGACCGTGACGGATTTTGAATTTGCAAATATAACTAGGTCGATGAAGTAGCTAAGCATAAAGCTTACACCATATATTGGAGCGGAGCGTAGTACTAAAAAAGAAATCAATAATATTTTGTAATTTTTAAAATTCCATAAGAATGAAAACTTTCAAAAAGCGCGCGGTATTTGTTTCAATGGGAATTCCCATAGAGCCAATGTATTTTGGTCATAACATTTTTGGAGCCTTTTAGGAGCTTATACATCATAACTTCCCGAGTTCTTAACCGATTTTAATAATTTTTATGTGGAATCGAATCAGCAGATTTAGATCTAGATCCTGATAGAGCCCGATTTTTTTCGCAAAAATAAAAAAGTTATGACCAAATAACATCAGCTCTATGGGATTTCCCATTGAAACAATAAGCGCGCGCTTTTTGAAAGTTTTCATTCTTTCTTAGGAAATTTAAAATTTACTAAATATTATTGTTTTTTTTAGTATCACGCTCCACTCTAATATATGGTGTTAGCGAAGCTTTATGCTTAATGACTGCATGGGCCTAGTATAGTCTAAGATATTCAGCATCAAAAATTATAAGTCAGTGATTCCAAGTGAACGTAATTTTATTTGTTTTTGTGTATGTCCATAAAACAATTATAAATTTCAACTAAAATACATATACCTACGATTAAAATCATCTTGTAAACGTTTAAGAAGACAATTACTTTCGCTATTATAAACAATAATTAAACAAATGCTCCCTGAATCAAACTACCTAAAGGAAAACAGTGAAAAATAATAATCATTGAGCTTTCTTAACGCGACGTTTATGGTTGATACAAATGAACGAAAGTGTTATTAGTTATTGTAACCCAATCATTGACATCTGTTTAGTATCTTCTAGCCCATTTCGGGTCGCCTACTCAGTTATATCAGACAATAGTTATAATCGTATAAAAACAATAAAAGTTTATGGCGGAACAATAAGCATTATCGCTGGCTTAATAGCGCAATGTGTTTGTATGAATATTCTTTATCACGTCAATTGAGTCATTAAATTTCCCGACAAATTCCAATGATTATTTTTAAATCGATCCCTCAGGAAATCCGATATTCAGACACACAAATCAGTGGGAAGTCCATATGATGGAAGCTTGCTAATAAGGACAAATTCCGATGATTATTTTTAAAATTTACGTAATTATTTGTCAATGTAGACATGTTAAATAAATTACACAAAATCAGTGTTATTTGAATTGTGATATTCCTTCTTTAAAAGCTTGGGAATTTATTAAGTGATGTTTCATAACCATAATAATCATCCCGATTAATTAGCTGGAGTATCGTAGTAAACCTTTTTTGGTTAGAATCTTCGCTCATAGAAAAAGATTTACCAAATTTTAGCGGTAGCTCGCTACCTTTGGCTTGAGGTCCCTACAAACCCTGGTACCGCTATCAAAATTGCAACTGTCGCACATGAAAAACTAACCAATTCTAGAGTCCCTTTATTATTTAAATAGCCAGCATTAACACATATTGACAATCCATTGATTGACGACAAGAAATTTAGCGTTGGTTATACCTATTATTGTTTTATTTAACACTGATAATTGGAAGGTATTGATTTACTCGGATTAAATGCAAATCGGTTATACGACACCAATCTGACGTTAATACAGTATCAAATGAGGGGAGCCGTGAATTAAGTGAATTGTTGCCTGTAGAATTGGAGGGCATTTTAGGGGGTTATTTTAACTCTATAGTCAGGATAAAAACCTTACCCTTTGATTTTAAAATATTTGCTTATTTTAAACACTGTTGTGTAAGATTTAAACTAACTTTTTCTTTTGTTTAAAACGACTCTTCTTTGGCCTCGCCTTTTCCCGTTACGCGGGGTCGGCTTTCCTGGTGCTGAGGCGCCACTTATTCCGCTGGTATGCGTCGTCATCTGAAAGCCCCAACTGCTTCATATCCTTGCGGACATTCGTCATCCACGTAGTTGGGGGCCTTCCCCTCCCTCTTTGCTTTGTAGCCATGGAAAGGCACTTCTTCACGACATGGTCATCTGGTCTTCGCTGTATATGACCGTACCATCTCAGTCTAGACTCCAGAAATAGACTAAAGAAATATAACCAGAAAATATTAGTGATTTGTCACTCTACAGTACCGACTCTACATTTTTAACTCTCTATGATTATCAAATTCAGAATTTTAAAATCAAATTATCGATTTCCGATAAATGATAATGAATCCAATTGAATTTGGTGTCGTTCGATTTTGTCATCTACTTTCATAAAATTTGGATACTTATTAAAATTAGAAATGCGAGCATCTTTATAGAAATTTATGTAAATAACTAACTACTTTTTAAGCAGCTTGGTAATAACATAATTAATAATATACATTGGAGACTCAATTTGAAGAAAAGTTATTTGATTCTAATCCTTATTTTTTTTTATAAAAGTAACAAACTTTGGACAACTTTAAATATTTATTATTTAGCCACAAAATTAGCAGAACTTTTACAAAAGGTACTAAATGACGTATAGAATACATAATAAGTTTGACGACAGTAACTTGACTAGAGTTAAGACTACAAATGTGACTTCTTTATACATTCAATTATCCAGAATTTCGATTATCCAAATGACTTACAGCAATTGATCCGACTTATCGAGTCTGCTCACAAGTAAAGAAATTTTAAATGGAATTTATTTATACGAGTACTGATACTCGTGGCACTTAGCAAAGAAATCTTTAGCGCTAATATTTTATTTATAGAGACAGATGTTTTAAATTGCATTTATTGAGCGAAGCTCTCTTTTAGGCGACTCACAAATTTCGCTTGTCTCCCTCCTGCGGCTTAACGGTTTAACCGATTCGAACGAATTTTGGCATGAACATACATGATAATAACCTGACGGACATAGGCTATGTAAAAAAATATAGACTTTAAAACCATGGAGGAATATTCACCGAAAGAAAAATTCAAAAGCTGATCACAGCCAAACCGCTGACACTACATTGATGAAATTTGGCGCCAAAACTCACATTGTGGTCGTGACTTATTTGCAAAAAAAGTTTTGAAATCAGACATACCATGGAGGAATAATCACCTAAAGAAAAATTCAAAAGGTGATTACAGCCAAACCGCTGAGACTACATTGATGAAGTTTAGGTGAGGTTAGGTTAGGTAGTGCTTCGCTCAGTATTTGCAAACAGCTGCAGCATTGCAGACCTAGTATGTACATCAATTAATTTCATTTGTTTCATTTATTCTATTCTCGTAGCGCGTTCTGCATATAGTTGTGAAAATTAATGGGTAACTGTATTATTTCGAACTCCTCATTATTCCGGAGGCTTAAATCTGCAAATGTTACTATCCAATTGACTTAATACTTGTACGATAGACCATAATAATATGAAACTAAGGTCTTAATTTAAATCCAAACACTAACGCATAGGTCACGTTTGCACATTTAAAAATAAAACTCAGCCCTCAGAATGCATGTTAAGTCGTTGTTGTTCGTGGCTGCAAGACCCACACCCGCTTCATTCGCAAGCAAGACCCACAAAGTCGAAATTTTCTTGCGGGGTTATGTACAGCACATCATCATCCTAGGGTCTTGTCATCCGTAGAAAAATATATGTACTTTGATTCTCATAAATATTAAGTTTATTTGGTTTAGGAGTTAACGGCAATATTAAGGAAGTGTTTAATGCGCTACAAATATTTGAATACTGGAAAATTAATTTCCAAAACAACTCTTCAGAATACAATGACACAATTATGTTCCCGAGCAAGTCCCTAAAAGCCAAATGAAGGATTGAATGAATTATACATATAGTATCTCACACGATGTTTAATTTACCTCATACACTCTGACTCATTTCATGAAGTTAATAAGTGGTTTCATTTAGAAAATATTAAAATGTTATTAAAAATCTAGAGAATTGTTTTTTATTAAGAAAGTCAATTGAAATATTTAGTATAAAAAGTCTTTTTATTCCGATTAACTTGATGAGAGATCAAACTGACAACTTATTTAAATTTCCTTCCAAAAATACTTTTAAAATAATATAAGTAAATGATAATTAATAAAATACGTATGGGCATACTAAACTGTGATACGCACTGCATTGTCATAAATATAATCTATCCATTTTTCCTACATAACAGAAATTAGATTCTCGTCAATAATTTTTAATTATCCTACTTTAATGCTTTGTTCTGGTGTGACTTCGTTAAGGGTCATTTCATATCTAGTATATATGTTTCACATACTAACGTTTAGTGTAGATATACCGTGAAACTGAAATTTCGTATTAAAATTCCTTCCAAGTAACAGGCCAGTGTATTATGTGAACTATTCCCAATCTGATGATATTTACTCGTGAATGAGACCCAACATACTTCAAATGATTAATATTCTCCTTCACGTACCATTTGTACTGACACAGGCGCTTAAACTATGGGTGTAAATACCTGGAAATGTCTGACCCTTGTTATGAAGACGCGAACACTATTCCCAGAGGCTTTGAGTTAACGTGATTTACTAGCTTTTCCTATGTATATGTGATGGCATACATTATACTGTATAAGTATCGTAAACATCTGGATACCGAGCCAATTTCTAACATAAGATATGATCGTGCATTCCATCTATTTGTTATACTCTGGTCTGCGTTGATTCCGTTTACTGTGATGGTCTTACTGCTTTATAATAGGCGAAATTTATTTATCTATCTATTCTTTTCTGGTGCATTTCTTAAAAGGGAAGAACTATATTATTAAATATTTAATTGAGACAGCGCTTTCAAATACGGGCCCTTGTTCTTTTATTGCGGTATAATTTTTAGGCGATATCACCTGGGCGGTCGTTCTGGAATAACTTTGAAAACAGCTCTAAATTATTTCTTTTTTGTTTGTTTGTTTTGCGAAAGTTTGTCGCGTAATTTATAAATAAAGACGCAACCAATAAATTTTGATTGGACAATGTTTGAATGATATTTGAATAGGTAAAATCATGTGTCCATCCAGCTTCCTCACTGAGATACGAAAATTCTAATTGTAAGTATGGCAAAATTTAAGCATTTTTTCAGTAGTCACTTCCATTCATAATTTAGGAGCAACCATAACTTCGTAATGGCGAGTTTTGAATGTTAGGTGGAAAGACCTTGTCTTCAGCTGGCACATGCCGTAAACACAACCCTGATAAGTGATAGAGCTAAAACTATGTTCAATCTGGAAAGAGTCCAGTTTGCACAGCTGTATGTTCGTAATTATTCAAAGTAAGATTAAGTATTTTATCACAAAATAAGAATAGAATTGAAGTAATTGGCTTCCATGTAGTATAGTTTTAAGAGGACATTGGGAGAAAAAAGCTAAAACGCTAGTTAGCGTCAATAAATAATATGTCGAGAATTGTTACAAATATTATTTATTTAGTATCACGGAGAATGTATCTGTCGCCATAATCTGACGGCGAATGTATCTGTCGCCGTCGTCTAAAATTCTTGACTACCGAAAGAATTTTAGAGGTTATAAACCTAACCTAACCTAACCTAACCAAACATTACAAAATCGGCTATATCCCATTCAACGACTATGCTAAATGACGTTCAGTCAAGACGTTGAACGTTACATTAAACAACTTAACGAGATGTCCTTTAGTCATTTAATTAAATGTCGTCATTCAATGAACGCGCTAGTAATTCAATCAAATAGCAGATTCAACCAGATGTCTGCGACATATCTAGTTTTTTACCTAGTGTCTAAAATGAAAAATTATAATTCATTTATATAATATTTATATTTATTACATTATTTACATAATAAAAATTTATTATTGTATAAATAATATAATAATAAAACTTGCTTATAAAACAAAACTATCTGAAGTTAGACGAAAATCTAAAAAAGGCGTTTTGGCATTTTTGTTATTCTAATAAATCTGTCTTATCTATTTCAACCTCAATTCAAAACAGACTCAAACATATAAACTACAAATTGAACCGACCCACATTATGGAAATTTTGGCTGAAAAATTATGATTCCTGGAGACGCTTCTCATACATATCATACATTTTCACTATGACTGCGTGGCATTCAATTATTTTAATTCATTTATTAATAATTTGATTAGCGTCATAAAGGTTATAGTATGTACATATTATGCTGTCGCAATTTTTAGAACTTTTAAAGGGGAACAATTCCGATATACATGATTTTGTGCGTAACTTTAACCATTTACGTGGCGCACGCAAAGGAAGCTTTCAAAACGATTAATTTTCCAGTTTTTGCAACATCAATATTCCACTCCTGTTAGTCGTAGCGTGATGTTATATAGCCTAAACTTTTATAGATAAATGGACTATCCAACACAAAAATATTTTTTCAGTTCTGAATATCTCGTTAGAATATCTCGTTCAACCAGACGAACATAGACACTCTTCAGTATTATAATATTAAATATAGATAGGGTTAAATAAAAGGCTTTCTAAAAAGCTAATATCACATTTTTCAATCCGGTATCCTGCTAGATACTCGTGGCTTATCTGGTATCCAGTCGGATATGAAATTATGGTTAAACGTATGTTCGATTATTATACGGTATCCGGGTGGATACCGTATAATAATCGAACATCCGTTTCATCTCTAGTTGGCATAATTGAAATGAAAGAGCCAAATGATATCGTTCTCCCTGTATAATAATGTTATTTTTATCGATAATTTTACAAAATAAACTTATTTATTTATATATGCGATACACATATTACATAAATTATTAAAAATACTTAAAGTAAATTAATAATTAAATAAGAATCAGGTTATATTTTTATATCTACCCTATTATAATTTATGACTTGCTAAAATAAAAACAAACAAAAAGAAAACACAAAATCCCTGCAAACTCACCGTCGCACTTAATTTTAACACCATAATGTTTCTTATTTTGATTTTAGAAATCGTCGAACAATGCATTTAAAAAGTGATGTTTTTTAATGTCGTGGCTATCACATCATTCAAACTCTCGTCAACTTATTGCAAATATTCTTCAGACCTATTTGAAATCAAGCTGTACCCATATTTTTCTTCAAAAACTTGGTTAGCCACTTTTAGAAAACGGTCGCGCCGAAACGCCTGCAGATATTTGTGTACGCACACACATACATAACTAAATGACTAGTACTCCATTTTAAAGAATATATATTATACTAGCTGACCCGGCCACGCATTGCTGTGTTATAAATTAAATTAGAATGAAACCTATTCTATATTTAGTTCTTACACTTCCGCGCACATTACACATCAGAATAAAACACTTTTGATCACGGCTCCTGTAAAGGAGTCGAAACGTCAGGATTAAATATAAAATAAAATAAAACATGCGCAAAAATCCGTAAAAAAGTGTTTTATTCTGATGAACCTATTCTATGTTCTAAGTTGGAACAAATTCAGAAAAAAAAATCAAAATCGCTTCATTTGTTTCGGTGTTCATCACGGTCAACCACTGTGATATATATATATATATATATATATATATATATATATATATATATAACTAAACAACGTTATAATATCACCTCATAGGAGCCGAAATTCAAATCCCTAGACCTTCTGGTTTCAAAGTTTAAAGCTTAAAACTGTTTTCCCGTCATAAAATTCAAATTAATGTCTTTGAATGTTGCCGTTGCGTACGTAACGTCACTGCAATCGAGTTTGAACTTTGGATGTTTGTATTAAATGTCACTTTAGATTGCTTTCTCGATCAATATTAGACTAGGAGCTGGACTCCACAGGACTGATTTAAAATAAACTTTTTTTAAATGGGACTTATTAAACCCTTATCATACATATTTAGTTTCTTATTTATTGTCAAATGGCTATGGCTTTGATTTCCATCATTTCACAATGTTTTTCTAGCAAACACACAAAAGATTATTAGCTAAACGAAGTTATGATTCCTTTAAATTATGGCTGGATATAGCTTTAAAAATTTGACATACTTAAAATTCACCTACCCCAATGAGGAAGCTGGAACTTGCTGAATAAATTACTCTTTTGAGAACAAATCATTCAATATGAATAAAGTTTCAGCTGTGTTTAAAGATATATTTTTATTATTAAATTTAGTTTAAACTTTTTCATATTGTCCTAATTTTCAACTTACACCCATATTGTTAACGACCCTATACACAGACTAGCTAGGATGTGAAGTAAAAATAATGAATTATGTAATTTAATGGATTTATTCGGGATAATTAAAACCTGCACTCTAAATTTAACTTATAATTCCAATACAATATCTCATCATGTAAATAACTTTAAATCTTTAACATCAACTAAGTAAGACTTACAATGCTCACCAGAATATTTATATACAAAGAGTTACATACCCTCACGATGCTCAAGGCGACGTTCACACAACGAATGACGCTCGGACGACTGTTGCGCCATTTTTATATTCTCAAGGCAGACGTAAACAACAAGATGGCGGCCGTACGAGAGTCATCGTTTAACAACTTTTAATGGATCAATCTTCAACAATTTAATTAAGCCGAACAGCTATTTTATAATTTTAAACAATAAAATGTTAACAATTAGGTATTCCAGTGTAGTTGCTAACAATATTATAAAGTTTAACAAATATGGGAACCTTTCACAGCGCTTAATTTTCTATTGTTATAAAGTCACTTAGCTAGCATACTAATCAAAAGTCAAAACAACCTCAATAGTCGAGTGGCTCGCATGCCGGTTTTCATGATAACGCCACTCTGAGGTCCCAGGTTTGATTCTCAGACGCGTCAATGTAGAACTTTTCTATATCAGCTCGGGTTTGGGTGTAGTGATACCGTAGTTGTGTTCGAATACAATATCACAAGTGCTTTTATTCTTGGATCCAGAACATTATGTGTGATGGTATCTTCTATTTATAGATGTAAGTGTAATAAATACTGCACCGTATTTATTACAATATAATAGTTGCCAAAATACTAACGATACATGTGTACGAGTAAATCTCACTGCTGTGAAGTCTATAAGCGTAATTGAAGTAGATACATACATACATTTAATAGCAAAACAAATATTTTAGCCATGTCCTCAAAATAGACCACTATTTATTGACATAATAAAGAGAATAAAAAAACCGGCTTAGTACGAGTCAGACTCGCGCACCGAGGGTTCCGTACAAACCTGTAGGTATATAAGTAAAAGTCAATTATTAAAAATATTTCGATTATATGATGTAATTAAAAAAAATACGGTTTTTGCAATTTTTCCTTTATCTGTGCTATAAGACGTTGCTTCCTACCAAATTTCAAGATTCTGAGTTCACGGGAAGTACCCTGTGGGTTTTGATTCCCTTGCGAGTGTCGAAAATTTGCGGCATAAACGGCTGTATCGTTTGATTGCGTTAGCTCAGAAGTTTGATCTTTTCACAGCTTCAAGGGATAGAAGACCTGAGTATTCGATATAAATTCCAGCTAGATACCTCCACGCGTACCTAAGAAAAAGGGTCTTGACAGACAGACAGACGAACGGACGGACAACAAAGTGATCCTATAAGGGTTCCGTTTTTTCCTTTCGAGGTACGGAACCCTAATTATAAGTCATGTTTGCTAGTGTAAAGTCAAACGATCAAAGACATAATTACAATCTCCAACGTAACATGAAGGATGCTTTCGATAAATTGGAAATTAAACTTTTGTTGAGAATCACTATGCAGCCTGTTCCACATAATCCCAAATTAGTTACAGTCGACTACAGCAACCATTTGCCTCAATTTCCAGGCGAGTGAGTTTTGATTGTCGACTATCTCAACTGCAATATGTAAGGTTTCCTTCAACCGTATTTACATTGAGTTCTCATTTAGTCAGCTGTTCGTATGCTGTTTGAAAGGAACACAAGGCGTCATTTTAATTAACTCACGATATTAGGAGATAAAGATGTTTCTTTCACAAAATATGAATTGCTTTCAATTATAAGTCGCCGGAATCACCTTTTGGGCAAATAACACCTGTACCAGGTGACTCCTCTATAAGTTATTAGCAGATAGAATAATGGAAAGTGTATTTGTTTTATTCTCAAGTGGAATTATTATAACTTTAGTTTAACACGGAATTTTGACCGTGTTTTTTTTCATATTATTCAAGCTACAATATTTCTGACCCGTTTTAAATAATACTAATTTTAGTTACCTTAAAACATATTGTAATATATGTATATTTATATTTTTTGGAGCGGAGCGAACGAAGTGAGCGAAGCTCCCATGGATCAGCTTCAATGACGAAATGTCTGTTACGCCATAACTTCCAGAGTTCTCAACCTATTTTAATATTTTTTGTGTGGAATCGAATCAACAGGTTTACGACCAGATGGTGACGGAGCCCGAATATTGAAATTCGCAAAAAATTTTTTTTTTCTTTTTTAGGTATTACGTTCCGCTCCAATATATGGTGCTAGCGTAGCTTTATGCTTAGCGACTGCATCACCTAGTTATATAACATTAGTATATTTAGAATGAAAACAGTAATGTAATTAGTGTTATTTTGAAGCGGAATCACAAAAATCTCCAATTAATGATTGTGAAGTAACTCTTTGCTATTTGTTTGACTAAATGTTAAATGAGAAGCAATATAATATTCCGATGAAGACAACAATTATATACAAAGTAAGGATAAAATAAAAAGGAGAAAATTTAAAACACGAAGGTTATTTTAAAACAAAGAACGTTTAAACCTAAAGACAACAAAAAAATAAGTAGAAAATATGGAAATTTATAATAATATTTAGTGTTTTGATAATAAAATTGGATTCTTTTTATAGAAATGTTTATCACACTGTCAAATAAGGATTGAAATTTTTTTACTAAAAACATTTAACATCTATTTATATCTCCTTACAAAGCTGGTACAATAAATAACAGATTTACACTTAACCCTTACGTTCATACCCGGGTGCCCACTGCGATGTATTTTCGTTTCGATAAAAACTGACAAATAATAAAAAAATATTTTTGAGCTCCCGGATCTTCGTTATTAAGGTGAAAAGCGAACAAATCATGTATTTATTTTTGTTACTTTAGTTTTTTTTTTTTTTTCGTTGGCTTAAACTTGAGCCATCGCATCATGCGCACCCGGGTACCCGGGTACCCACAACAATATTTCTATGAAATACGTTTGAAATTAATTGTGTTCAGGGATAATAATTGATTTTATTGTTAAAACAGGGAAATACAACACATGTTTATTTATAAATAATATTATTTATTGCATTCTATACATTTTACAACATGAGCTGTGTGCTCATCGCAAACCGGTCATTCACATTCACTGCAGCTCTTCCGCGTTTTTCGAAGTGACAGGATCCAGTAATTTTCTTTTTTCCAGTTTTGTCCGTTGTAACCGATGGACCAGGGTCTTGCGTTACCCTTGTTATTTCACGACCTATGATATTCTCAATTGCAATCTTTGTTGTATAATTACGCATCACTAGAGTATTCGTCATACGTTCTACAAACATTGACTTGGCAAGTTATTCACTGAGTTTGCGTAGAAACAGAGGTCGTTCCGCTGTTTTCTTTTTAATCATATATTGTTTTTCATAATAAATCAGATATGCCGCGAGTGCTGCGATGTCTAATATGTTGAAGAACATTGCCATTGGCCATCTTGAACAGCGCAGCTGACTTGTATATCTCCTGAGCATTTGGTCCATAGTGTCAACACCAGTTTTGTATTTATATTAATAATTGGTGATATCAGGCTTCTTTTTTGCATAATCACCCACAGACATATCCGAATGCATTGTTGATGTCAGAATTACTGCTTTTCTTTTTTTTAGGTACGTAAGAACACATCGTAACTTTGTCGTGAAATCCAAAAACTATCGAGTATTGCTCTCGTGACTTATTTGCTGCCATGAAACCAGGGATGTATGGTTTTTTTTATTGTTCCAAGAATGGTGAGATTCCATGATAGCAAGTGCTTTGCAACGGGTAGAGTTGGAAAAAAAAAATCCATGCAGATATTACTTCCACTTCCTTGATAGAGAGTTGCAAATTCTTTTACTATACTCTCTCCCTGATTTTTTCATGGGTATCGTTTATTTTGCCAGTATAAATTATCCCGTGTAAAGGATAAGCGTTTTCAGCATCACAAACCCACCAGATTTTTATACCATACTTAGCTGGCTTTGTAGGTAAATACTAAGTATACAATTTACTTACGGAACAAATTCTTTTCTGGATAGTTCTTCCATTATTCCTTTCCGCTTGACTCTGAATATTATAAGCATGTAAGAATTCACCAGAAACTCAAACTATACTGAAGGGAGCTTACATTCCCTCCACAACGCTGTAGAAAGAGTGAAAACTTACCTTTACATTATTTTCTATGAATTACCGAACAATTGAAATAGTGTCTACTACGTGAGGTGCCTTTAACTTATTTTTCATGTTAAATACATTTCTACAGCATTTTCTGTTTTAAAACTTTCTCAAATACTCAATAACAATGTATGTTTTAGTGAAAAAAAATTCTAAACACTTTTTAGTTAATCAAAATATTAAAATAATAAAAATTTCATGATATGGGTACCCGGGTACCCCGGGTGCCAAACGACGTTAGTAAGTTTGGGTTGTTGTTGAACACAAGGGTTAATATAGGGTGGTATGGGAGGGCTGGATAAGGCAATAACCTGTATCACAAATCACCACACCCCGCCCCACGCATATGTTCAAACAACAAATACTTACTATGCTCTACAACATACTATTTAATCATTGGGCCCCTCGCTATCTGAAAGAACGTTTTAAATTCCTTCATACATCAAACGCGTTTTCCTTGAGGACATCAGATAATCTTGTCCTTTATTTTCCCGTACTCTATTACACGTTCTATGACTCTTCCTTTACCGCTCAAGCGGCTCGTCTTTGGACCTCCCTCCCAATTTCTATAAGGCGTACACAATACATTGGCGTCTTTAAGAATATAGTAAAGAATGATTTTCTGTCAATTTAGGCGAGCTGCTTATAGATTTCGTATCCTACTAACTAGAAATTATGTGTATTTGTATATTTATATGTGTGTGTATGGTTTATATATTGAAATCTTTATATATGTTTATTGTAACGTATTCATGTATTTTTACTTTAGATATATGTATGTGTATCTTACTCTTTTTTCCAGTCCTATCCATCCAAAGACTGTCTGGAAGAGATCACTTTGAGCGACAGGAGTCCCACTGTAACACTATTTTAAGTTTTATTTTGTTTTATTATTACTTCAATGTGGTGCTTGTTATCAATAAAGTGTTCTTCATGATATTTTTGTTCTGTACTGTATTGGATTTACCTTATTTATTATGACCTGTGTGCGTGCATGTATGTGTGTGTGCATGTATGTGTGTGGGCATGTATGTGTGTGTGTGTGTGTGTGTGTTTGTGTGAGCGTATGTTCGTGCGTGAGAGTGTATGTATGTGTGATTGTGTGTAGATGAAAGCGAGTGCGTGGTTTCTTTATTAATTTTATATGATAATTGAAAACAATCTGTTTACTTTATTGTATTGGGAACCTTGGTAGCAGAAAAAGCTGTGTGAAAAGCTAGTGTAAGGCCTTTTCGCATTGTGTACTATGTCTTTACGTCTTCTCATAATGAATTTATGTGGTTCAAATTTAGTTAAAGAATGTTGTTTAAGCATAAATTTGGAAAATAAAGAATTTACGAACTGACAAGACTCTCAGAATTGCTCTTTGTTTGGTTTCCAGAATTGCTCTTTGGGCTCTTACGAGTTTTAAGAGAGCTGATTTACCAGCACCATCCTTAGCTAATGTACAATATGAAAGTCAATACATACGAGAGAGTGCATAATAAACGGATCTTATTAACTTGGCTTCTGAAATAAGTCTAGTGGTTTTTAAAATTATACTAGATTTAAAAAATCTAAATATCCCATGTTTTTCAATGTCCTAAAAAGAATAAAATAACCCTGCGGGGCAAAGCGAGGGGCCACTCAAAACGTGGGGGCGCATATTACTAAGAGGAGATTTTAAAGAGATGAATGACATGCATTGATGCCGATTATTGTAAAGATGTGGGATTTTTAGATTTTTTAAATCTAGTATAATTATTTTATTCTTTTTAATTATTAACTCAACGAAGTAACCATGTGTTACGCAACAATCGGATAAGCCCCATACAAAAGTAAAAGTTGCCGAAAGTGGACCTGAAAGTGCATCTGGAAAGTTGAAAGTTGCTTTAGAGTGCATTGTCATCGGGTTCTGAACTATCCTGAAAGTTTCAGCTTTCTAGCTTATCGGAAAGTGCCTCAAATTTAAGTTGCAAGATTTTGCCCGGACAGACAAACAAATAAGTGAGATAAGAAAAACGTGGTAAAAAATGACCAATAATTACGAACCTTGATGTGACCGTATTGATATGTAAGTGAAAGTTAACTTTGTCATCAATCATAACACCAAAGTTCTTCAAACATGTCTATTTCTGTAATCTAGGGCACGAGCACGATTTGTTATTTTCGCTATTGCAGTTGTGAGATATAATGCCGTAGTTAGGGATATAATAATAATTGATTCTCAGGAAAAAGGTCATGAAGTAGGTCGTCTCCACCAGAATAACCTCCCATTGAGAGTATGAAAAAACTTCTTCCCAAGTATCTCCACTGAAAAGTAAAGCTATATCTTCAGCAACCTTAGCATTAGGGAGAACCTGTTGACATAATTCATAGATATTAAAAACAGGGTTGGTCCTAAGATGCTGCCCTGTGGTGCTCCGCAATACGCAGCAAGCTCTTCACTGGTGTACCTGTCAATTTGGACACACTATGTACGATTAGAAAGATAATCCCCGAAAAGTTTCAAATTAACCCAATACAAAATGAAACAAAATTTTAAGTTAGACCCTGAACTAAAATAGTGCTGTCTCTATCCTCCATTTTGCAAATAAAAGTGACAAATAATAACACCAACAGAGGGCCTACCATGATCTCTTAGCGCGATGTAAGTTCGATTGTCAAAGTGAGACACCGCTATACGCGGTCTACAGTTGTATCTCTCTTTAACAGCTGAACTTGAATCGCGATAAGAGGTGATGGTAGGGCCTCAGGCCTGTCCAATCTCGGTAGTTCAAAGAACACGCGCCCGAATAGGAATATGTAGGTTTGAATTTCACCTGTATACTAAGACCAGGTGCATTGTTTCTAGTAAAATTTCTTGGGATATAAAAATCTAGCAATTTAAAACTTTAATAACCGAGTTTAATTAAATGTGAGAGTATCAATTTTGAAACTTAAACTTTATTCCAAAGTTTATAATAAGGGGAAGAGAGTATTGAGGGGAGAGAAAATTAATAGTAGATACCTGAACGTATGAAAAACTTTAGACGACGTAGTTTCCAACAGAGTTTCACGAAAGCTGGTTAATTAAACGTAATTTTTATTATGTACAAAACATTGTGGTTTTCATAACATTTAGTCTTTAGTTTTATAATTTTTATATTTTATTATTATTTTTATATATTTTATGCATTTCTCAATGCGATCTTATAAGATAAGTTATTATAATAGCGTAAAATTAGAAAGGTACTAGAAAATCACGACCAGTGTTCACAAGGCTCGGTAGCTCAATTGGGAGAGCATTGGACTAGATTTCCAAAGGTTGCGAGTTCGATTCCCACCTGAAAATTCACTTGTGACCCGAGTCAAACTTTTCTAGTATTTTTCTTTTCTATTATAATAATTTATTAAGTCTTTATTTACTTTTATGTGTGCTCACCTAAAACGCAAACTCTTTAAGCTATATATATATATATATATATATATATATATATATATATATATATATATATATATATATTTGTTTTAATACTTATAAATACACTTGGGAATGGAAAAATGTCAGTTTTTCGTGATCATCATAGAACACTGTATCAACACCGCCAATAGGTCGTTACAATACGTGTGGTATTTAGTAATAATTTATATGAATAAAATATTGTAAAATCTTTTCAAAAAACTTTCCACTTTATTTTATACGTGTAAACCAATTTTCAAAGCATACCTAAAAAGCAATCTACCGGTGATAAAAACTCTACCCCTTTCAGTAGGTTTTTTAATCATAGTCCAGGATATCCGTACCCATTTTTAACATTTGTTACTATCACGCTAATTTTTTGTATAGTCTCCGGCAAATAAGTTGAACATGATTTTGAAATCACGTGACATGCGCAGTAGCAAGTTTAGGTACATTATTCACTACTGCGCATGTCACGTGATTTCAAAATCATGTTCAACTTATTTGCCGGGGACAATACGTAGCTTCATTTTGATGAGATGCCCAATTTTGTCTCTAACATAAATTCCCCATTGTGCTAGCTAACAGAGATAGCAAGGATGGAATAAGTCTATTTAAAAATTCTTAAAAGTGTATTTCTAACTGTGGGTTTTTTTTACTTTAAAGAAAATAATTCACATTATTAAAAAAAAATGAATAAAACACTTTTTTAGGGATTTTACGCATAATTTTTCTTAAATTTAATGCTGACGTTTCGACTCCTTTACAGGAGCCGTGGTCACAGGATGTCTAAGGTAATGGTTGTCATTAATTTTTTACTACTTTCACAATATTTTAAAAGGCCACGTTAACAACTAGGAATGTGCCCTATTAAAATGAGGTTGAGAAACGGTGAGTTTGTGCGGCACCCAGGCTGAAATTATCCATCTCATACATATGTACTTGTAAAGAACCTTGTGAATGCTTCTGGAACCCATTTACCACAAGTGGTGAATATCTTCGTAAGTCATTCGTCTATTTTCTTGAATCAAAAATTTTCACTCTTTCTTCAGTAACAGCTATCGAAGGACGAACAATCCTTTCTGTATCCCCTAAAGTTAGACGATCGTGCACAAATAGATTGTGCAAACCGTACATGATTGATTTAGAAGGGCCTTTATCTATAAATACCATTTGAAGCCAATCAAACGACTCATCCAGTTTGAAACCACATTTGAAATCATAAAAAATCATCGATCAAAAATGTTCCGGACGCAGATCTCTTATTCAATGAGACAGGATAATTTAATTTCGCTTTCAGAAAAGAGTGAAATTCAAAATTCGAGCAATGTTACTTTTATTTGTGAATATATTTTTTTTAAACATTTATAAATGTATACATTGTACATGTATATATATGGGCCTCATACATAAAAACTTTTTTACGCAAAACTTTCTGTGTAACCTTGTGTTTCGCAAAAAAATCACTCAAGTCATTCTAACAGAAGTTTGTTGAATGTTACTGTAATTTATTTATGGAGTCAGCCCGTACGACATAAGAGCCTAATGGAATGATAAATTGTTGTTCACTATTAGTCACAGTACTTTAGGCGTAACTTTTATACCCTCTCATTTATGACTTTGGGACATTATAGCACGTAGGTCGCTGATTTTAACATTATTAAAACCATTTCTAGTTCAATTTGACAAGAATTTGACATATTTCAATAAAACTCATAATAGAGTATACATTTGTGGATAAAATCTACCTAACGTCGAAAATAAGTATCTCACAAATCGTATTAAATGCCTAATTCTAACTACTATCCTACCGAGACTCGAACCTCGGAAAGAGAATTTCTTCAACACGGAGTATTTTAATTCTATTGTCTTGTTTAGGTTGTATTGTTCAGCGTCTTTTACCAGGTTCAGTTGTCTATGTTAACCATATACCTAAACAAACACGAAGATTGTTCATCAAAATTAATACAGCCGTTTAGGAACAGTTCCGTGACATACACTCATACACAACAAATATATCCATACTTAATATAATAGATAGGTGAACATTTGATTACAAGCACATGTTAAGTGATGATGTGAACTACTTTGTTACATGTCCACCTAGATAGATTATATTTATTCAGGCCTTAAAAAGCTCAAGAAGTCTGGAATAATGGCAAGAATATCAGCGATATAGGGCTGGTATTTAAACCTGCATCTAGTTTTTTCTCTTTGAAGTATATATACCCTTTAGAAAACCGACTAACAAGCTGACGGTAGTTGAAGTCAAATAGTTGGGAATTTGTGAGCTATGGGTCTCTTTTATTCTAATCGAACTTAAAGCACTAAGCTGGCATCTCGCAGATCAATCCCAAACGTGACAGTGCTATTCCAATACCAATACAATGCGAACGCGAACAGCTAAGGAATAGAATTCGTTGCCTGGTGATGATTTCCGAAAACTATAACTTAGATTTTTTTGAGACCAGGGTGAACAGAACGTAGTCCACATCATCACTTAAAATCAGAGGCGCTTGTGGTCAAATGCTCACCTGTTTTTCTGTATCCAATTCTCTTCTCTTCCGACGTGGTCGGCCTTTACTTACGGATTCAATATATTACAGTATACTATAAAAAAATTATTGTTGATCACCCTTATTTAAATACGAATCTATTCACTTCTACTTTGTGTCTAGAACTTCTACGCATAGCCCTTTTCATTGCCATTTAGGTGACCTTGAGATTTTTAATGCGGTTCATTACCGGTCGACCTCTTCCGTTGCCCATATAGTGTGCCATTTAGTATTATTCTTTCTTCTGTCCATAAGAATAGCTTATAGCCAAGCAGCAGGATATGTTGTTAATGTTTTAAATGAGTATTAAGGTTCCGTTGAAGATGAGACGGCTATTAGTGTGGGACGCTGCTTGAGTGTACACTCTAGCTCCATCTCAAATTTGACGAACCTGACTTCTTCAAAAATAAAAAATTTGCAGTTAAATGCAAAAAAAGCTATAATAGCTGTTTCTTCTTCAGCCATTGTTGGATCCTTGTAAAAGTATTACAATAGTATAAGAGCGAGGCCACACGATGCGTCAATGGTGCGGTGCGGTGCCTGAGCGGTGCCGCTGCGTCATCCTACATACAAATCACTATACCATGTCAAACGACGCGTTAGGTCGCCGTGCGGCGTCACCCCGCAAGCGCACCGGCCTTGCAACCTGTGAGACGAAGCAGGGAGGGGTAATGCGCTGCTCGAATTCATTACGATGCGGTGCCGCACCGCATCGTAAACGCATCGTGTGGCCTCGCTTTTACAAAGTACCTAGGATACCTAGAACATGAATAGACAGCGTTGGCATCAGCTTCAGAAAATCTTGAAAAAAATCGACGGGACTGTTATGGTCTCGTTAGCTTAATTAGAAGAGCACTCGCCCGGATAGCGAGGGATGTGGGTTTGAGTACCATTTGACACCAAAGACAAGTTTATTTTTTCTTGTTATAATTTATTCAAATTATAACTTTTAAATTAATTTTAAATACGCATTAACATAACAAATTCGTTACTTTCACAACTCAAAGAGTTTATAACGACGCCCACGTCATATTATTTGTAGTACTAGTAAATAGCAATGATAAAAATAATATAATTATAATAATATCCAAGAATCACAAATGCTCGTCTTCATAGCACAAACCTATCTGCATTTTCCCACTCGTTACCAAGACGAACGTTTCGCACCGACGCGTCGGTGCGAAAGGCACTATAGCTACCATTGTACCAAATAGTGGTCAATATTAGATAATACTCATTTCGATTTATGAAATAAGAAGTAAATGAATAAATGAGTGCCTAGCTTAAGTCGGGTGATTAGTCAACAAGAATTAGCGAGAGCAGATTCTAATTCCACAAAGGGCAAACGCTTGACAGATAAACAGATTGAGTTGATTAATTTATTCAAAGCTTTTACTACCTGTTGCTCTTTTTGTATTCTTTTAATAAAAGAGGCATTAGAGAAAGGTTTTTAAATATTCCAAGCAGAACTTGTTCAACACTGATCTAATAATATCGTTTCATTTTCTTCATATCCCACAACGCTTTTCAATTATCAATGGATGGCCCACAAGCTGCATAGAAGTACAATAACACAATGTTTGTTTTTTTATACGCATCATATTACGTTCTTTGTGATTAATCACACCATATATTACATGTTCAAAACGCCCACTCAAATTGTCCGATAAATATGCATACAGTTAATATGTAAATTGTTCCTGAAAACTACGTTGAATTTGGTTATCTGTAACTGAGTAATAAAAGATTATGAAAACATGAGGTTAGGAACAGCACCCGCTGTATCAGCTTATTGTTCTGAAGGGTGAATCACATTTTTAAAGTGTATGACATTTTTCTTTGAAGCTGTATAAATGTTTTTCTTTCATAGCTCTGGCGGAAAGTTTTATTAAGAAATGACCGAATAATCGATGCTCGTAAGATATGAACATTCAAGAAACACATATCATTCATTCAGCAGTATTTCATTTGCTTTGAAATAGGGCTGAATGAATGATATAAATTTTTAATTGTTAATATGTAAGCGCTTGACCGATATCTCGCCTGATGGTAAGCGATGATGCGATTAAGGATGTGATGCGCTTGCCTAGAAGATAACTATTCACTCATGAGTTGAAGATCCCTATTTTGTATTTATCAGAAAACATAGACGTCTTTAGCTGTGATGTTTTTCCACAGTCAAAAATATTAAAGTTTTTATGAATATTATATGCATTTAATAAGCTAGATATAGTTTTTATTGGCTTAAAAAGCATAACTGATGTTTAATATTGTTTTTTTTTAATTTCAGGTATGTCTACCAAACAACTGAAAGGAAAAGGGTGATGATCATAAACTACTACATTTGTACTTTGGCACTAAATCGTAATTTATGTCCTATAAAGACATAAACGACTCAATAAAAATATGTTGTTAAGTTGACAGTAAACGAGTTTTGTACTCATTTTCGTTCGTTTCTATTCAATTTGTCTTTACGACAAAACCTCTCATTTTCACTCTAAGCAAAAAAGGTCGCTGTTGATCTTTAACGTCAGGAACATCGAGAAATCTCCATCGGTTCAGTAACTTTTGGGAAATTGAATAAAAATGTCACTTTTGGACCAAAAAGTTTCTTTTGACGTTAAGCTTTGAATACAAAATCAGTCAAAAAATGTTTATATGGAAATTATAGATGAATAATCAGTACATGCACTGATATATTATGCAGCGATTTCTTTTATTTTATCCTTTATAAATTGGTTAAATGATATAATTTAAAAATAATCTCTAGATTATTAAAAAACAAATTCTAGCGGTTTCTTTGCTTGATTTAAACAAAATATCTACATATTAATAATGAAGCTTTGGAAAACTTTTTACCTCTTTTTCAGAAAATTACGCCGGTAGAGGTGTGTGAAATTTGGCAAAGTGAAAGTTTATATAAAGAAGGAGTGCAGAAAATTATTTTTTTACATAACATGCATTAGAAATTCAATAAATTAATTAAAATATCTATTGCATAATCGCATTAACTTCATGTTATCGTAAGCCATGTCACAGACCTTATTATAAATGATGGAATCATTTCTAATAAACCTCCAATAAAAAGTAAAACAAAATAATTTTCTTGACTCTGTTGGCAAATAAAATTCATCATTTGTTACACTTAGTTCGAAAGTTAAAATTTCCCATGCAACTACGAATGAAGACTGTATTGCTTCATTTCAATCTTCCATTTTTTGTGATTTTATATTTAAATTTTATGTAATTTGTCTAAAAAAAATTGGACAAATTAAGTGTGTTGTCATTATTATAGAGGTTAGTGTTTGACAAAAGGACATTAATAACATTCAACTTCAAATTTAAAAATCACATTAACTACGGTTTAATTTTGACCAGTATTAATAATTATATAAGCTATTTATTTCTGAATTTATGTATTTTTCAATTGATAAAATAGTTTTAAAAAGATTCAGTGGTTCCAGATATCACCCTACACCTATAAATAAACGTCCAAAATCTGCTCTCTCGCTTTTTATATGAAATACTGCATTTAACTTGAACATAACATTAGAAGAAAGTCACACCACAATAAGTTTACTGACACCTAAACTAGCAATATCATTTTTCTTAAGACCAAACCAATGTTAAGCAAAAGCAACTTTTGGTAGGAAAACTTGGTTTACCTTAATTACCGAAACAAAACATTGATTAAGTTTATGATAATCACGGTCAATAACTTTCTTAACTTTGTTACTATGAAGGAATTAATTATCACAGTTTGATACGCACGAGTTCGTAATAGTTTCAGCATTCGTACGAACAGTCGTTTGTTTGTGAATTTATATGGAAAATAATGAAAACTTATAAATTACTGAGCGTTAATGCGGAAAGCTGTTGTCTATTTGTCGTATTTTACGTAAATGATTCACAAAACCGTTTTGTGTGTTTAATGCATCATTGGTATAATTTCGAAGACTGTAATAACACTTTTACGTAAACGGAACTGTTTATATTACGAGTGTAAAACGCGCTGTTATTTTTGAGATGAACATGATGTGTTTATTGTGTCAATAGCTATAAATCCCTTTATGACTTTTAAGTCAACAAAATTAAAAAAATAGCAAATTATACAACCGATGTGCTGTGCAAACAACAAAACTACCAAAACGTGTCAAAACTATTGGATTATTTTCAATAACTTTATGGCATTTAGAATAAAATTTGATAAAATATTATTACAAAGTCATATTTATTACCCTAAGTCATCCTTTTTTCGTTGTAGGCAAGCCGGAGAAGATTTATGTATGGTCAACAAAGATATCCTCATATAATGCCTATAATATAAAACGATAAAGGATTTTTTTATTGAATGAGGTATAAACGTATCAACATCATCACAACAGCCTTACCACGCCCACTTGTCCTCTCCTCCTTAAGGATCTTTATAACGATCTGTCCTGCGCTACTCGCACCCAACTTCTTCCCACGACCTACACCAGATCTTCGGTCAAATTTATTGGTGGCCTACCCACGAAACATCGGCGTCTGTTTCGCGGTCATCGTTCGAGAACCTGCCCACCCCAACGACCATCGTTGCTTTTCGCCTCTGCCTTTTTGCTGAGAAATCCTCCGAGCTACATCGGTTACTTTAGTTCTTCTGCGGATCTCCTCATTTCTGATTCCATAACCGCTAACAATTTTATAATAGGTTTGGAGTATTTTAAAATGTTTGATGTTTTCTAATATTCTCGTATGTATCCAAAATGAGCCTCCTGGTTTTTACTTCGTAACTTATATATAACCTTTAATTTGGAATTGAAACTTTTTGGCAATATATTAAAAATAAACTACAACTTCGAAATTTACATTATATTCAAAGTCGATCGATTTTATCTGGAAGCTAGGACCGTTACATCTCTTTCAAAACATATGTTGATAAAGATTTCAACATTGCAAATCACTATCAAACAGTTGACATGCCACGTAACGGAAACAACAAAGCTGTGGGTTTTGACGAATTTACTTACATTTTTTATTATTAGTGTCCATGTTTTTTTTCTAATTTGGTCCGTGAATAAATAAACTAACAATATTAATTATAGGAACCTACTGTTGTTCTTGTACTAATCACTCATAAAGTTTTTAACCTCAATGTTGCTAAAAAGCATAACGGGCTAATATGTGACGAAGATTGTTGCTTTTAAGCAACATTCCTAAAAAGTATGGTCGACTATGTGTTGACCGCTAGACTTATGACTAAAGGGAAACCTTACTATGAAGGGCTTAATGTGTAAATATTATATTTATTTGCTTTGTTATGCTAATAAAAAGTATATCTTTTTTTTGCTTTGGTTTGGTTTTGGTCACATGTTCTGTTTCTTTTGTTCATAGGCACTTAGCAGACCTACAGCTAATCGAATGTTAGCTCTAGTTTTTACTGTAAAATCTTAATTTTTTCCTATGACAGTGGTGCATCAGAGAAAGAAGATGATAATACTATGCCGTCACCAAACTATCTGGAGGAAAATTATTATGGTAGCTCTCCACCACCTTCAATTGCATCATCTTTAGAACGTAAGCTTTTAAGTAACACTGAATATGAAAGTGATAATTCTGATAATGGTGCCATCATAACTCTTGTATTTCCTAAAACCGTCTAAAACTTTTACCATCTGTATCTGCGATTCCTTTACTACCTACACCGACTGAACAATCGCCTCTAACTTCTACAAACGCTCAACATGACATCAAAAGCTCTACAAAAACGTGTAGCCACTAGATCGAAAAGCAACAACGAAAAACTCGACCACGTATAATAGAGAAGAGAACTAAAAGTATACAAGTGATATACGAGTGGGTAAAAACACATTTTGCGTTTAAAACCTCTGTCAAATCGATAAAGTTTTCGGAACCATCCATAGAGTTGATGTCACCTCGTGATTATTTCACACAGTTCTTTTCCGAAGACATAATTTTCAATGTTGTAGAACAGACTGAATGCATGTTATACATTCTGTTGTGAAATTGGAAGATCAATAAATGTGAAAAATTAGACACTGAAGATTTCTTAACCATCCCATTTTCATGGGAATAGTAAAGATGCCTAGTTATCTAGAGTTCTAAAGTTTATGGTATGGTATCCACTAGTCGCTAAAATAATGCCTTTAAAACTACCAACAAATTCGAATATTCATTTACTTCACTAACATTACTAAAGAAAGTTTTGACAGATATTAGAAGATTCGATCAGAAGTTGAAAAGGTACGTTTAAATTGTTTACGCGCTGCAGAAGAAGAGAGTCAGTTCAGTATTGATGAAATAACTCTTCCTTACAAAGGAAAAAAAGCTGCAAGAAAGCCGAAAAATTGGGGCTTTAAAGCATTTGTCAGATCTGGAGTGTCGGGATACATATACAATTTTCTCCAGTATATGGTGGTAGAATTACTTTCCGTAATATATAATTTACTCCGCAGGAAGAAGGAAACCTAATTATAGGTTGATCGACAGACAGGAGTACTCCCTCCTTTTTCCATACCCCCTTTGTCACCGGTCCCCCGCGTCCCTGTAGCGCGCGGGCGAAGACTAATTCTAGTGGTCGACCTATATTCCTATTGATGAGAAGAGGTACGACGGAATAAACCATCAACCAAATATTACTTACACAGAAAGGTTGTTGCAGACTGCATCAAAATGGCTACTTTACATTGAAATGATTGAAATGTAATGTGCGACTATGTTTAACCAAAAATCGTAACTGTTTTATGACTTTCACGTAAATTATAATATTTTAGTCTTTATTCTCATATTTTATTTCACTTCCCAATTTGACAAAGTCGTAAAAAGGATACAATGTGAAAACAGCCCACTTTTATCAATATTAGGCAATGTTGTAAAAAAGTGTTACTGGTTTTTTACGTGTTTTCAAAGCGGATATTTTTTTTGTTTCTAAATACTTAAGTGTTAAGTTTATTTCTTTATTTATGGCTTGCACGATTTGTGCATTTAGCCAGTGTCAAGTAAGTATAAATGTCAGTTATATATTCATAATCTTTTGGCTAGGTTTCAGTAGCGTCGTTTGGTTTTAGTGAAACCTCCCCGTGGATCTCTTGAGAGAGCAGGAAAAGACAACTTCCGCTACTTTGTTACACATGCCAACACTCTTTTATGTTCACAAACACTTAGTGTTTAAATAATCCACCATTATTACAAACTAATATCCACCATAACACAATTTTCAACATGAGAAACAAAACCACAAACGTAAGGCTTCCCGAAAAAAAGTCCAAGTGTTAAGTTATAAATAGATTTATTGATAAATTCACATATTAAACGTCTTGCCAAATTAAGGATATAATTTACCTAGAGATATGTATATAAAAAATAAAGAATGGTAATACAATAATCCAAACCTTTATAAAAGATAAGATACTATAAGAAATTTGAAGTTTTTAATAAACTAATCGACAGCAAACCGTAACTAGGGGAGCTGGGGGCACGTTGTTACAATATTTAGATAGTTGTTATTATGACAAAAGCTTTCAAATATATTCTACATTTGATTCGTTGTAATGTTAGTATGTCTATTTAGCTATTAAAATATGACTGAAAAATTATTAAAATTTATGTAATTTTTTCACAATGGAGAATTTAACTAAACAAGTAGATTGTAACATCTTACCCCGGAATTGGGGCTAGTTGTTACATCATCGGGGCACGATGTTACGGTAGATAAATAAACAAAATCATCAGTGATACATATTTTTTTATTAGTATTTTAAAAACGATATAAACAATAGAGATCACTTTATACAGTCTTCTTACATTTATGAGTAATTATAATATCTATTATGGTAATTTTTTAAGTTTTTTTTTTGTAGAAAATCACTTTGGCAGGAACATTTTTAAATCTTATATAAAAACACAGACTTGGTCTGCAAATAACAACTTGTAGTAATTAAATTATTCACTTTCACTTCTTAATTAGTTATTTTAATAAACTTTTGGCAAACTAAAATACTTTGGATTCTAACATTTTTAAGGCACTTATATTATAGAAAGATATAGTCATTTTCAGGTGTGTCGGTTAACACAGCGGATTTGCGTTTACGACGACTGTTGATAGATTGTTTTCGAGCTGCTGCTTTAGGATAGGGTCTTATTTTTTGAAGGTGAAAAATTTTCAAATTTACTTTGTAATCTTTGTATACCAGATGGATCTGATATCGATAATTCTATTTCATTTTCTTTTTAAAAACTTGCCAAATCTGGAGTCAGTGATGTAGTCAACCATTCTGTATCTTGCGAACTAACGGGATTTGGACAAGGTGAAACAGGAATATTTTTAGTAGTGTCAGGCATTGGATTTGTTGGTGTTTCTATTGATATTGAAAATTTACATGCGAGCTGTGGTTATCCAAAAGGAGCAGAACAGGCTGTTCAGCAGAAGGCTTGACATGTTGAATGAAATGATCCATAAATTTTAAAAATTCTACTTCTGTCATCCATCCCGTAGTGTTGCCCGCTCCAATCGCATCTACTGGTCCAGTACGAAGAAAAAGATCCGTGTATCTCATTCTGGGAAACACGAACATCGGCGGAACTGAATTCCCACCAGCATTTAAGGCACATGCAAGAGTAATAAGTGTCCCTCTGTCGGCAGATGTGATCGCATCGACCTGTTTTTGACCCCGAGGAGCAACTATTTTTTTAGGCTTCTGTACCGTCGTAACACCTGATTCGTCTTCTTGAAGCAGTGAATTCATATTTTGGGAACAAGCCTTGCAGTTTGTCAAAAAAATCCTAAACGTTGGTTTCGTTGAACGATGTTGCTCTACTCAAAGATGTAGCTTCTGGTGTTCGAAGAGATAGTTGAGGATTTCTATCCATAAAACTTTTAAACCAGTCCGGCCCAGCCGTATTATTTTTATGCCAGCTGGGGGGAATATTTTTTAAGTCGAGTTGTAGAGCACATTGATAAGCTAGTTTGCGTACTTCTGTTGGTAGTAAACCAAAATATATTTCTGAACTTTTGAGTAGATGAGAAGCTAATTTATGTTCTGTTTCTTCTGAGAATACCAATCTAGGTTTAACGTAACCCAATGCACAACTTTCGTTGTTTTTGGTTTTTATGACATACCTGGGCCGGTAGTCTCGACATGAATCGCAAACTTTGCGAACGTTAAATATTAACAAAAAAATTCGCTTGCGGTAGCGATCGCAATGACAATTGGAAGTCTCTACTGCCGAGTTAACGTCAAATATCGATATCTTTTTCGTCGTTTACTTAGCGACAAAGCGTATTCATAGGCACAACCAATTTGAAGACAATGATGCTCTTAAAAAAAAGCCCTCAAATGTAAGGAAAATAAATAGCGACGATTTATTTTACGATTAATAATTTTATGTTAGATGCGCCAAAAATGGATTCTAACTATTCATTAAATGAACAAAACTTTTTAGTAATTTTAAAAGTATGATTGGAAGTATGATTTAGTAATTTTAAAAGTATGATTGCTCCCATGGATCAGTTTCAATGGCGCAATGTCTGTTACGCCATAACTTCCCGAGTTCTTAACCGATTTTAATAATTTTCTGTGGAATCGAATCAGCAGGTTTAGGACTAGATTGTGACGGAGCCCGAATTTTGAAATTCGCAAAAATTCCCATCGCATAAAATATTTTTTTTTTATTCTTTCTTTAGTATTACGCTCCGCTCCAATATATGGTGCTAGCGTAGCTTTATGCTTAGCGACCGCATCGCCTAGTCAAGCCTTAAGAAATGTTGTTATACCAATAATATCATATAATGCTCGGGGATATTCAAAATTATATTATAGCAACACTATCATTGTAAGTCAAAAGTTTGAACACAAATCCGACACAAGTTACCTCGCTGAGACGGTTTAATTTTTTTTTACTATTTGTGAGGTCTTTTGTTAAGATACGAAATGGTGGGGGATTCCGAATCCTATTTAAACTGTCAAGAGGGTTCGAGTGGTTCCCAGCAACCGCCAAAATCGGCCAAGTAAGTAAACCTAACCTACACACATATTTCTAAAACTTATTGTCAAAAGTTTTTATTTGTAGGACGAAGTTAATTTATTTAAATAACACATTTAATTTTTTAGCAGACGCAAGCGGTCGACTCGCGCCACGAGCAGCTAAATTGACGCCTTGCTAGCCATGCTAGAAGAAAATTCTTGCATTGCTACAAGGCGTTTCTCTGGTTTGCAAGGCCGAAAGAGCTACGACGCGGCGTGGAAGGATTTGGGGGAGAAACATTAAACATTTCTTTGATTATTCTGTATAACCATAAGAATTCTGAGTCTTCCAATAGCAGCGGATTCTGAAGACTTTGTTTATTTGTCGCGACTTGCCCACGCATCACCATTTGAAGGCGATGTTCAAGCCCCATTAAGTCCAACGCTAAAAAGCTTCCGCCATTGCGTTTATAATAATTTTAGTTCGAAATTCGTAACAAACTTTCAAACAATTTACTCTGTTAGCGATCGCAAACATCGGTTAGCGGGCTGTCAAAATTCATCGATAAGAAGTTAACGAATTTCGGTAATTTGACAGATGCCGTAGGTTGGCTAGCGATAAAAAACGATAACTGTCACTGTCGAGACTTGCTAAAATCGTTAATATACGATTATCGGTAGTTAGCGACCGAATTCGATAGTTAGCGATCGCAAACTATGTCGAGACTACCCTCCCTGGATAAGGACATCGGACACAAATTAAACATCTCGCTTGCTTTACGAATTCTCGTTTTATTCTGCAGTACTTCTGCTGCAGCAGATTCATAAACTTCTTTACTAGTTGTACCTCTTTCTGTTTTTCTTTTATAGTCTCTCATTCTGGAAAAAACAAAGAATATGTAGAATTTTTAAAATAAGAAAACGAACGGTACAATACCAGATATGGTAATATTTTTGGGCACGGGCAAGGAGTTACAATTGTTTGGGGTAATTTGTTACATGTAACTACTTACCCCAAACAATTGTAACTACTTGCCCCATGGCACGTTTTTTTAATATAAATTGAAATCATTATTAATGGTATCGATAGTAGAATAAAACAATATTGTAAATTAAAGGTAGATGCATTATGAACGTACAAGGTTAAAAATTTAGACAAAATAAAAAATATAGTCATCAGAAATCAAAAATTTCGTAAAGGATTTTTTACTTACTTGGTTGAAATCGGGACACACGTACACAACCTAACAGCTCAGCGCTTGGCGGGTCACTGATTGTTTTTATCTAATGCACGATGTTATAAGAAAACGAATGAGTCCAATTATGTCTATCAAAGAGTTTAAAATCCCGGTATAAAACGCGTGTAACTTCTTACCCCTGTAACAACGTGCCCCCCGCTCCCCTACTTTATATTGATTTTCTTCTGTATATTTTGATTATTTTTATCCTTATTTCCACTATCCGAACTAATTAACATCCAAATTACGAATATCTTCCTAACTCATTACTCTGATTATTGTACAAACTATAATTGTTAACAATTTTTTTCCTACAGTCTTTAGTTATAAAGTTGGTAGACCATATATTCTATATTCCCATAATTCAAGTCTCAAAGCAAAATATCACTTGACTCGCATTTAAATTAAGTCACTGTTTTAACGTAACCTAAACAAATCGATAGTTTTTAATTTGGCGTTTCGCTATATGAGGAAAAGCTCTAATTAAACTAGTATTATCGACTTATGTGACATCCCCATTAATTAAATTATAGTTTAGGAACATCAAAGACCTGAAAGGCTATATATGTAAGATATATAATTGGAATTAATGAATATCATGACAATTTGTATTAGGAATATCATGTCAGGACAATTTACATTCGAATATATAAAAGGCACCATTAAACGCTTAATTTGGTAAATAATAGAATAAAGGTAGGAAACTATTATCAGCATGTCATACCGCAGGAGAAAAACAAATGAGTTTTCCCTTTTAATATAATTGAAACTATCGATCTCTACTTATGTTGTGTATATTACTGTTCTGTTTAGCGTAAAATTGGATGACTGTAAATTTTCAGATCCAAATATACGATAATGTTATTGCAGTCGTCTTCAAAGGTATGATAATTTGCTTCAGAGCAATATACTTAATATCGTGCAGTTAGAAAATACTTTGATTAATACGCATCATTATGTAAGCATTATATTATACTAGCTTTTACCCGTGGCTTTGCCCGCATTTTTTTTTTTTCAATAAAAAGTACCCTGTTACTTCTTATACCTCTAAGAATATATGTACGAAGTTTCATGATGATTGGTTTGGTAGTTTTTGCGTGAAAGCATAACAAACAAACTTACATTCACATTTATAATATTAGTAGGGATTACATATCTTTGTATCACATATTTATGTCTATCCGTTACGGCCTTAGCTGATTGAATACGCTTAGCGGATTGTTACGGCTTTATGTATGCTGTATGAGTATATGTACGAAACTGCGCACCAAAGAAAAACTATTCAGAATAATATTTTTTAATTTTTTCTTTGGTGCACAGTTTCGTTGAAATCTACTATCTCATTAAATAATAATAAATATTTCTTACATTCACACCAATTAGCCTAGCCCAAAGTAAGCACAGTAAGGCTTGTGTTATCGATACTAGGCTGACGGATACAACATATCATACAGAGATATGTATTCATAGAAATATATACAAACACCCATGACTCAGGTACAAATGCTTGAATTCACCATACAAACATCTTTCCATTCCGGGATTCGAACCCAGGACCATTGGTGCGAAAGGCAGGATCTCTACCGTGCAACAAACGGTCCTCAAATCATTATTCGTATACTTATTTAACTTTAGTGAATGATATAATTGAATCACAACACTATAATTATTAAGATAATATATAATAACTCAAACTACAATATTGCTTTATATTTTCTAAATTATGAAGACTATGTGTAACATTTTAAAATTACGTAGATACGAGTATATAACGATAATACGTAATATAATATTTATACAGAATTAGCTAATTGTAAGCCCAAAGTAAGCAATGTAAGGTTTATGTAATAGATATTAGGGTAACGGATTGACATAAATATAAATACATAACATGTATACTAAATAGAACAAATGCTCGTTTCGGCTCTTCCGGCAGTCAAAAACAGGACCGTCTCGGTGCGAAAAGCAGGGTCGCCATTACACTAAAAGGTCCTCAGTAAATGTAGGCAACTAATAAGAGAATGTTTATTCATAATAATAGATCTTTACCAACAAAATAAATTTATTGGTAAACATCTGTTAGGGAAACCAATATTGAAGCAGTGTAAGTATATCACGTGCTACTGTAGCGTTCTTCCGGCATACGAGCAACGTCTGTCCGGAATTTGTGGCTGGTAAACTGTTTTGTGCTTCTGCAGCAAATAAAAACTTTTATTCATGTAGACTTCGTTTATTGGAATAACTACGATAAGAAATAAAAAAAAAACACAACATGCGCACACGATTACCTAACTTGATTCGAATGACATTCGTAACAAAACTCTTTATTTATTTAGTTCTTACACTTCCGCGCACATTACACATTTGAATAAAACACTTTTTTACGAATGTTGCGCATATTTTATTTTATATTTAATCCTGACGTTTCGAGTTCCTGTAAAGGAGTCAAACTCTTTATTTGTTAAAACGACGTTTGGACCGATCCTGCCTTTCGCACCGACGGTCCCAGGTTGGAATCCTGGAAGGGTCAGATGTTTGTGTGATAAATACGAGCATATGTACCTGAGTCATGGGTGTTTATATTTATACCTTTGATTATTACATATCTATATATTATATATGTATGTCTAACCTTTACCCCAGTATCCATGATACAAGCCTTACAGTACTTACTTTTGGCTAGGCTAATTAGCCTCTAACTCTAAATTCACTTTTGTGAATTGTCACGTTTAAATGTAAGAAATATTTATTTTATTTATTTTTAAACTCCAAATACATAATTTCATATAACTAAAACTTCCTAATAGCGTGCGGGCGCAACTAGCAAAAATATATTTGTAAATGTTTCGCTTTGTCAGTTAAGAGACGAATGTTAATTAAAAAGTCGAGCTTCGTTTTAGCCCTTGTTTTGTATCATGTCATTTCCGTCCTGCCCGTAGCAGTACCGAACATCTAAATATTTTCTCATTCATAATATTGGAACTAAAAGACTCTTTATTTTGTTAGGTTATTTTTCACTGAGTATTTCACCAGTTTCTCTTTTTCTCTTTTCCGTATTTGTGTAGGAATTTTTCGGGTTCAATGATAAAATTCTTTCCAGTGAGTGTATTGAACCAACTTACAAAAGAATATCGTTTGTGAGAACTGTTCAAGACATTCCATGAATATATATTTTTTATAGACCTCAATGGTTCTCATGATGTCGAATACCAGAACTAAAAATATTCTTTCCACCTAATATGTGGAGGAGGTGTCCTAGAATAATATTTTGTATACAGTGGTTAACTCATTTACTTTCCTCTTACTAACCACTGGTGGTCAAACTCAACACACAAGTTAAACAAAGAAATGCAAAAAAATACTTTAGTAGAAACAAATAAAATATTTAATATTAAGTCAATTAAGAAGAAAATAATCTTGATAATTTGATAATCGTTTAAAGTAAAATTGGAAGAGGCACTGCTTATGGAATTAAATTGATAGTTTTATACATTAACCCAGGTTAAAAGCATTAATAAATAATTAAATGAATAAAGTTTCTGCAACATATAAAAATATAACTAAAAAGTCAATACAAAAAAAAACTTAAAAAACCCTTTTGAAAACATTTGATTGAAGTCGATTAGAATGGATGTGCCTAAACATTATAGCATTCTACTCCATGTTACTTGATAACCGAGACCAATGGAAATTATTATGTTATACTCAAATTAGCAAGAAATTTATAGACTTAGTTCTAAAAGTACTCTAACTACGTTATTAAATCGCAACTATGTGGCAGGAGTAGTTGTTTTTAGCAGAAAATACTAAAAAAGAAAAAAATATTAAGGACTCTTACTTTTAAGTACCTTTTAATACATATGTAAAGACGCAACAATGGAATACTTATTAAGAATTATGGTATAAATAGTTCGAATCGTACGTTACGGACAGATCACAAAACGTAGTAGTAAGTGGATTTATGTCCGATACTTATTACTCTCTCTCAGGTCTACCTCAGGGATCACTCTTAGGCCCAAAGCTTTTAATTCTATTTGTCAACGATATAGTTAAGTATGTACGTTATACCTATTGTTCTCTTTATGCTGATGATTTTATACTATTTAGAGAGGTGAACGATATCGGAGATAACAACAGTTTACAAAATGATTTTAACGCTGTATCACTAGGGTGTCGAAACAACAACATGTACCATAATCCATCTAAATGTTTCCATATTAAATTTACCTATCATAAACAGTACTTTGATTCAGCTTACTCTATCAATAATAAAAATTAATGGAAATTTTAACTATTCGTGATTTGGATATAGTATTAGATAGGAATTAAAATTCTATTTCTCGTTTTGATAATATAACTACTAAAGCTGCAAAAATAGTAGGATTTATTAAAAGAAATACCAAACAATTTAAGAAAGTAACAACTAGTATTCTATTGTATAAAAACCTTGTAAGATATATATGTCGGTGGGAACGTCAGGATTTTGGTCCGAACCTTCCGATATCATATGGGCAGAGTTAGAAATCGTACACTGAGAAGATGTTGTAATTGTTAACCACGTAGCACTTAACAAACTTGTTATAATAAGGCACTTAGGGAAACGTAGGACAGTTCCGTGACGACATCTTCGCTTGATGGCGACTCGATCCAAAGTGAATCGGAGCTCGCATGTTGACAGCCGGCTAGAGGGCGCGCTTGCGTTTCGTGTAGTGTCCGTACTCATGACCGGATACGACATATATGAGAATTTTTAAGTGTCATTTGAAATCCTCGCTACTTTAATCATTCACAGCGTATAAAATCTATTCAACGATCTTTTACACGACATTTGCCCTGGAAGTATGGGTTTAGAAAGAGAGCTCCTTACCCAGAAAGATTAAGGCAATATAAATAAGACACACTTACCGAAAGACGTAAAATAGCCGATTTACATTTTCTACACGGAATAATGAGTAGATAAATTAGTGATTCCGTATTGTTGGAAAAAAAGTTTCAATTCGAACTCCACCAATACGACGATCTATTACTAATATATTTGTTTTGCCCAGATGTCGTACAAATCTTGTTAGGAATAAATAAGAATGTGTAATACATATAACTATTTGAACAAAACTAATTTTAGCAATTTTGATATATTTTGTATAAAACAAGCACAATTTAAATCTTTTGTAAGCAAATGTAAACTTGAGTAACTATGATGATGTGTATTGTAATAAAAAGACTGATAAATAGATATATACTCGTATATATTATTGATGCTCAATTATATTCACTTATTTCATATAAGTGGGTTACGTAGTTAAGTATGACGAAATAATAGAATGGAACATGTATTTATTATTATGTGGACACATGTCTCCATTCCCGTAAAATTTAAGTCAGTCTTAATTTTTTTTAGTGAGCTGCTGAGCAATTTGGTTAATTTCTAAATAATATGACTGTTGTCAATAGCTAACTAAAACAGACCATTATTTTTCCATTCAAAGTTTTATTATTATATTTGTCCTTTACTTGAATAATACCGTTTCCGGTTCGGTACTCAAGGGTACTTCTGATTGAATTCTTTCTTCAGAAATTGTATACAAATTGGATCATATTTGTATTGAGAACGCATGGATAATTCTAAACATGTACGTAGACGCTGAATGTATCAGCAATATTAATATTGTTGGTATGCATTTTAATTTCCAAAAAAAACACTATTGCGCCCATTGTTTCCGGTACTAAGATACTTATATTTGGAATTAATTACATTTAATTATATTTTTAATAATATTTCTAATTACACCTATTGTAAATATGGAAAACAAATTCAAAATATCAATATAAAAACCAACTTGTTACCGAAAGCAGCAGCGGCAAGTAGAAAAACCGGCAAGTGGGAGTTGGACTCGTCCACCGAGGGATCAGTACAATTTTGTAGGTACTTATTATAAATTGTTCAGGATTCGTGGTCGACAATTTTTTCCAGACTTTTTCATAAATTCAGTTACCAAAACCTATAATTACTTATATTATTGTGTTTTATAAATGAAATTGCTGTTATACTAAAAGTTCATGCATAAGGATTACGTGCTTCAAATAAAGGATATATTTTTTTATTATTTTATTACAATAGTAGAGTTTTCAGATTTTGTCCTATACTTTTAGTAAAATACGATATTTCTCGCCAAATTTCATAATTCTAGGTCATCGGAAAGTATCCTATGAATTTAGATTCCCACGAGAATGTCGAAAAATAGTTTTTGACGACATAAATGGCCGTGTCTTTTTTTGCGTTAACTGAGTAGTTTGATTTTTCACAGCTTCAAATGACTGTAGACCTGAGTTTTTGGATGGCTTTAATTCCAATTCGATACCTTCACGCGTTTACGAGTTAGAGGGTCTTGACAGAAAGACAGACAACAAAATGATCATAAAAAGATTCCCATTTTTCCTTTTGAGGTGCAACACCCTAAAAACAATTATTAGTTGACTTATTTCGCAGCAAAATATATATTGGAAGGACTCAAGCGTCACATAAATTTAGTTGTTCTTATTGCCAAATGAAAAAAACCTTTTTCTAATTATTTAATAACAAAAATTAACTGAATTTTTAAAGTGATAAAAGGATTAAAACAACATAATTGGTTAACAACTATTGTGAAAAAAATAGACAATTTAACGAGTTCTAAGTTCGGAGTGGCGCTTGCTTGTATGTGGCATACTATATTATTATTTTTATCGTAACGATCTATATTTTTGCAAACGTTGTTAGTTATGGTAAAGGCTGATGAGTTTCTTATGTCGAGCTTCTGAAAGTAAAATTCGTTGGCAAAAAATGGCCATATTTATAAAAGCTTTGTTTAGGCTTCATTTTAATTCGATTTTCTTAAAGCTTAGTGCTTCTATTTCAGGAACAAGGATGAATTAAATTATTATTGTTCTGCGTAGTATTGAGTACATTGACTCCTACCGTTTGAGCTAAGCAAAAAATAAGATTTGTACCTAACCTTGAAACTGTTGGTCAGATTAATTAAGGGCAGGGAATATACGAAGGGATTTCAAATCTATTTGGTAAACATTATTTACAAAAGCTTCTTGATTATTGTTTACCCAAAATGTGCCTTGTTTATTTATGTGGATTCATATTCCATATATAGTCAAATAAATAAAATCTTTTTATTTCGAACTACAAAGGCTCACAATTCTTAACTTCTAGTGTTAGTAAAAGACAATATATTTAATCACCCTGCACACCATACCTGTCCACAAGGGTGAAGCGAACCTATCGGCCACCGGTTTCAGAATGCTGTTGCGACTACCACGCAGTCTGCGTATCAAAAATGCTGTCTTTTTTCAAAAACATGGATACATAAATTAGATCCGAGTGGCGACGACTAATTAGGTAGACCGATGACCTAGAGAAGATTGCGAGAAGCCAGTGGCTTCAAGTTGCTAACAGCTACTTCATGCGACGCTCTAAAGCGGAAGCTTATGACCAGCAGTCTGACTCATCACGGTTGATGATGATGATGATGGTCATATATATGTATGACATTTATTTTAATAATAAAGTTTGTAAGATGTGATCTATCAGACGAGATTACTTTTATTAAAATTAAGTTCATACATTCTTAACAAATTTCATTTGAACTTAACGATTGAATATGGCTTGATTTATTTAATAACCTGTGTACGTATGTATACGTAAATAAATATTCTTTCTGAATAACTTAGTTATCATAATATTTCCAAAACAGTGTAAGAAATAATAATTATTTCTTTCGCCGACGGTAACAGGGAGATGAGATAATTGTACCTTTTACGCCTTATTCTTGACACACTTCCACATTATTAATCGACTCATTAATAGGTCCAGGTTAACTCATGGCCAGTTGTAGTAGCCCCTCTAAAAGGGTCAGAGTAATGGTTTTTTGAAACTTACTTAATATATTCTTTAAGTGAGAAATAATTTTATGTCGAAGCAAGGTAGATGGAGGTAACCTAGATATGTTAACATCTAATCATCATTTACTAGTGCAGTAAGACTACAGTTAAATGATATTTTTATAAATTATTTTAAAAGACAAATACTAGAAAAATCGACTCGGCTAACAAGTAGATTCTCAGGCGGGATTAATTTATCATCAATATAGCATTGAAAAATGGAAATATAATAAAATCATAAAAACTAAATGAATGTGTGTGTGGGTTGGGTGTGCAGGATGTTTTAGATACTATCATCTGAATAGGATTCGTTAGTGGGAGATTTTGCCTGTCTGTTTCCTCTTTACTTTCTCTCTACCTTTTCCTACGAGATAACATCCTCACAAAAGGTAACCGTCGCTTCCTTTGACCCCTCTCTAGCCAGGATAGCCTTAACTACGCCGGGTACAAATTGCGGCACGGAACGCTAGCGCCGACCATTATTGCTCAGAAGTTAAAAATAAGATGTCTTGGGGGATACAGGGTGAAGGGCGGATGTGCATTGATTGCGTCCCCCGTACTGATGCCACGCCCCGCGCATTTACAGTGTACATTCGCGTTCTAAATTGTTTTGTTGTCATTGTTAATTTTTGTTGTTGTTTTTTGTAAGGTTGGTTTTGTTGATTTATTTGTTGTGTTTGTTAGTTAATTTACAGTTTCACTAAGTTTGAACAGTTTTTAAAAAGTAAAATGCCGAGAAGAAATGCTGTTTTGAGAAGACAGGCACGGAAAATGGCATACAATATGAGGAAACTCTATTAAAACCTCAATTATACACTTGAATACGGGCAAACAAAGATAGATTTAAAACATTTGTAATTGACAGGATACTATCAGAGCAAGGGCATCAAGTGCTAAGACTGCCATCATACCTCCCAGATTTAAATCCGATCGAAAAACAATGTACAATATAAAGCAATATGTGGCAGTAAAAATGTGGTGTGTTGCTAAATGTATAGAACTGATCCAAGAAAAAGTTTTGTTGATGGGTGCTTGGGATTAGAGGAAGTTATGCCAAAAAGTAAGGGATATAGAAGAGCAATATGCCAAAAGTGACCATGTCATGGATTTGGTAACAGAAGAATTCATCATTCGCGTTGATAGTGACAGTTCAGAGGATAGCCTTTGTGAGTCTGATGACGATGACGCTGTTAGTGCCGACAACCGAAGCAGCTCTGAGCCTGGGCCCACAGTGAGTAAAAGGCCCTGTCGAGATACTATTGAAGATGTGTGGTTGTCTGATTTGGACTAGATATAATTAGTGGCACTTACTAGAAAGGAGAATGCGGCGTTTGATGTCCACTCCCTGCCAAACTCGCAGGTTTCCTCTATTCTGAGAGGAGACTTCAGTAGTTCAATAAAAATTTACAAATTCGATAATGTATTTATTTTCCTTCTCCCCATAAACTTGTTGAAAATTATATTGTAGGGTAACATGAAATGTTCGTTTTTCCATTAGCCATCACGGTAACAGCACGGCGTCGTGATATATCATACATTTTAGCTTCCCCGCCGGAGCCGTGGCAGTATCGGTAAGTCGAAAAACGCTTATCCTTTCAAACAGCACATTTAGGTAGTGCCTAGTGTAGGCTCCAGTCTCTTACAAGCACAATAACTGTCTGATTTTATTTTTATATTTCATACCAACCTACCTATTGTTGAGAACATAAATAAATTTTAATTTGACAACAGAACTCTGGCACACTTGAACATTAATTAACTTACCTGATATTATTTAAAGTAATATTTGCGTGCGTGACAGTACAGTACCCAAATAGCAGCTAACTTCCACATTTCGTTCACCGCTAGACTTACTACTTGACAATACTTTAGAATAATATATTATTAATTAAGTACCTAATTAAACTACTAATTTGTATTGCGTGCGCGACAGTACCCATGCGCAGCTATCCCCTCCACGTTTCGTTCAGCGCTAGAGTTACGTGCCGCGACTTGTAGCGAAAGATACCAGCCCATATCGCCGCTACTAGAAAGCCACGCTGCGAAGATCATGACCTTAATAGTACATCAACCTATATAAAACTACCAAATTACTCTATTCGATTTTCATCCTTAAATTTAAAATATAGATTTGCAATTTACTTAAGCAGTGACAGAGAGTATAAAAAATGTATTTATTTATAAAATACTTATTACTTTAATAGTCGACGTCGCTAATACGACTTATATAAACAAACTCGTTACGTAAAGTTTAACCTAGTTCTGAAACTCTTGAGCAATTCCATCTTATGGTTTGTTTGATCTTGTTGAAATTATTTGCCTTAGTGTTATTTTTAGCTTCCACCCTAAGATTTATTTCGAAAGAGCAATTTTGCAACATTTTTGGTGGTTGGTTATTTCGAAAGAGAGACCATACTCGAAGGAAAGATATTATAATAAATCACATTTAGTGAAGACAGTATCTAAATCAGTTTGCGTAGTTCAAGTGGCAGTACTTTATTGCGTCGAGGCGGCATATTTATGCAAAAGAATTGGATAGTAAGATTATACGAACTGAAGAATTTAATTGAGACTCCGAGGATAACAGGCTTCGGTCGTCAGTCAGTCGAATGTCATTAGTGATGACTTAACTTACCTCTTCTTCACACCAATGGCTGTATTTATGGTAACTTAAGATAAAGTTTTGTTAAAAAAATTGTTCAGTATTTTATTTTAATATAATCACTTTATTATAATCTAATTGTTCGTTCAGAAATGAATGAAAAGCTAAACATAGCTTTGAAAATAATTCCCCAAAGTGAATACATAATTAAACTTCCATATTAGAAGTTGTAATGTTGTGTTTCTTTCAATAGTAAGTTGCTAAATATAAAACGGTAGGGAATAGAGCCAAGGTTTTTAATGCACTAGAAACTTTCTTGGTGTCATAAGTGTACATAGCTTACATGATGATTCCTCGCTTCTAGGTAAATTGCTCTTTTTTTGAAGCCAACCTACTGTACGTCCATTTTCGTTTAGTGCATAAGCACTTATCGACGGCGAAGTGCCAATAACTCCAAACTGCAAAATTTGAAATAATACACAAGCTGAAAAAAACAAAATTTCTTGACAAGTTAAAAATAGTTAAAAAAATTGTTTATTAATCTTTTAATTTGATTGCTTGCAACTGAAAATACGCTAAGGAAATTTCATGAAAACATGCCAATAATGAATTTAAATTGGAAATGACAAAAAAGTGAATTTCTCAACGAATTTCAGTTAGGAGGTATTAGCACTTCGCCGTCGTTATGCCTTTAAGTGTTGTCAACTCATATAACACTCAAATTGTATCACAGGGTTTCTTAAAATATGGTAATCATTACCATTTTGATTGGAGTAACCAAAGAAAAAGTTGCATTTAGATAATACAACTCCTGTTAAAGTTATGTATACATATAATAAAGCAGTAGAAACATTATATTTATTTATTTGATAAATTTATTTATTTAATAAATTAATCAAAATACTAGCTTTTACTCGCGTATTCGCTTGCGTGAATACAGACTAGCGATTAAAAGTTATATCCCTCGAGAACGGTAATGTTTTTCTGTATGACAGGTGGGTACCTGTCATACAGAAAAATATTACCGTTGGCCTTTTTGTACCTCTGAAAAAGTGTATGCAAAATTTCATGATGATAGATCGAGTAGGGAATGCAAGGAAAGATTATAAACAATTATTCATATTTACAATATTAAGTTAGTATTAGAGTGGGGGATAAATCCTGTCTGTCGGAAATTCTTCGCAAGCTTTTTTACTCTTTTATAAACTCACCCTCCAAATTTCAACCGCTTAACTTCAGTGTCTTAGGCTGTACGTTAGCTGTCAGTCAGTCAGTCACTCAGGAAAAAGGTTTTATTTCTATATTTACTTATAAAATTGACGCTATTCGTTTTATTACCTCCTAAATATAGATAGCCATGGAAATTTACTAAAAGTCGCTGAACTTACTGAAAAGCAATTGTATTCAATTCAAACGAACGTTTTGAAATTTTTATTAACTTACTTATAAAACTGAAATAAAAAATACCAATTTTTTAAATGCTATTCTACTTTTTACTACAAAGAATAGGGATAAATTAAGAATATATTCGATTGTCTTTGTGATTTAGTTAGTTGTTATTATAAGATAAAAGAAATAATATTTAAACTTTGAGTCATACTATGAAAGTACGGATATGTAGATTGGTTAGGTTAAAAGAAATACTAAGGATTTATTGAACACATTTATGTATGGAAGCATTTTATTTATGCACACAATTTAACTCAAAGTAACTGCTTTGCAAAACATCACGAAACTGAGATTCTTCTGGATGTGTTTCAAGTGAAACTGTGGTCAAATGACGAATACCACTGCTGCAATTTGCAGCTTGCTTCTCGCTGACCATAGATAAATCTCAGGAGCAAAGTCTAAGGCTGTAACGTAAGGTCCATATTTCCTAAGGTTAACAGCACGTGGCATGCTGGCGAGTCAGTAATGTTGACACTCTATTTCTATTAGTTCCAGCAGGAAAAACCATTAAAGTTGTATTCTCTTAACGGCACAGTAATAAAAAATTTAATAAATCACATTTAAATGATGTATTATCCTTAGTTATGAATGTGACTTTAACTACTCGCTACGCTGATTTTCAATCTGTCAAACAGGGGTGTGTAATAAAACAGAACGCTTGTTATTATTATAAAAGGATGTTCAAAAATTCAGCCTTAATTTTTTTTTTATTAAGAATGTTGAACATTTATGTCGATATCTGTTTCATTAATGCATGTTATAGCTCCAGTAACGTTTAAAATACTGTAAGATATTGAAGAAACGCCAATTGGACTCTGTTTGAGCAGAGTTCAATTACCACAGATGACTTAATGACCTGTAACACAACCGTGTAGCTTAGGTACTGTAACATTGCATTTATTTCTTTTATTTTGCTAAGTACTTCTGTTATATAAACATTGCATATTATTTATTTCATATTATAAAGTACCAATCTTATTTATAGAATCCAAATAAATTATCTTATATAGTACCTACATATTTTATTTTATAAGGCAGATTAATTTATCATATTTATTTCTTAATATTACGATACAAATAGTTATATAATAATATATTTTATAATATCATTGATTATAGCTTAAAGTCTATTGTATTTATTAACTGTGAATGTTAACTGATATCTTCAATGCGAAAGCGCGGCAAATACATACTCCCAGTGCACTGTGGGACATCCATAGGTCATAAATCTTAAAAACCTGCTTTCTAGTTTTACATTTTGTTCCTTGTCGTTACATTGGATAGTTGCGGTACCTTCTGAAACTATAAATAGGTCAGTAATTAGAGTGCGCCTTCATTATCTATTGTGCATTCAAAGAGAGCGCATCGCCAATCGTAAATACTGTTATCAGTGAGTCATTAAAAAGCGTGACGTCATTTGTTGTCATTGCGGGACCTGTGAGTGCTGTGTGTGTTTTTTCTGAAATGGATATCCAAGAACAGGGTATGTAATAATTAATATTTTTATTTTAATTGTATCTTAGTATATATTTTCTTTAGTATGTCATTGCTACGAGGCGACTTTTCTTGGAGTATTATATTTTAATATTCAAAGTTTGAATAAACTTTTAAATATGTTCCCACTCGCTCCGACTATGGAGGTATATTGCACCATAATCTTTAGACTTTCTTATCTTAGGAAAATTAAAACTTGGCTGCCCTTATCTGCCCTTTTGGCGATGACAAGGGTGCTACGGTTGCCAGATTATCTCGTAGCATTTGCTACGAAATTAGTTTATTTAGTCTTAGTGCTTTGTGTAGGTTTTGTGACTGAATTTTAACCGTTTTTTTTTTGTTTTAGGTAATTTATATATATGCTCGTTTTCAAGAATGCATATTCTTGAAATATGGCTAACTGTCAATACCGATAATGACTCGGAAAAGTATCGTCAAGTCCTACAAAGTTTGTTGACTACTCTGAACGATGCTGAGAACATTGATATTCATTATTTAGAGAAAATTGTTAATAATTTATGTAAAGCTATTGCTCGATTCTGGAAAAAATGTAATAGGGATAAAACCAAGCTTTTATATAAGAATTCCGATTGGTTTAATGTTATTGAAAAAATTCAACTTGTGAAAAACAATAAGCAATGTACTCCGTCTGAAACGTCGCCGTGTCATTCACGTGGTCGTCCTCGAAAACCTTTTACGCAATGTAGTAAAAGGACTAAACGTCGGAGAGTAGCTGATTTGTCAAAGTCTGATGATTCTACTGTGAGTGCATTGCTTGATGTTTCAGACTGTTCATTCGATTCGTGTATATCTAGAGTTAGCACTGATGATGTCTTGTCACTTGTGACTGATGCTCAGTTGACAAAACATCAGTATTTATTAATTAAAAACTTTGTTAATAGTAAGATTTCTCCTAATGTATTACCATGTTACCAACAAATTACTAAAGCGAAACAGAGATGTTACCCTTCTAATATAACTGTTTCCGAGTCTTCAGCTGAAGTTGAATTACAAAGTCTTTTTGATCACACAGCTTCTCGAATCCTTGAATCTCAAAAAGAGGTCTTAGATCAGATTCCTGATGATTGTTTGTCTAATATCTCTTTACTTGGGAAATGGGGATTCGATGGCAGCACTGGACATAGTGAATACAAACAATTTTTTTCAGATTCAACTTTAGAAGATAGTAGTTTGTTTGTAACATCTTATGTACCCCTTCAAATTATTGTAAAATTAGCTGAAGATAATTGTAAAATTTTATGGAAAAATCCTCGACCCTCTTCCACTAGGTACTGCCGTCCTATTCGATTTCAATTTTTGAAAGAAAGCACAGAAGTGTCTTTGCAAGAGGAAGCTTATTTTAAGGATAAAATTGAAAGTTTGCAACCTTCTTTTATTCAGATCGACAATCGTGAATTGGTCGTTTCTCATAAGTTGCAGCTTTCAATGGTAGATGGTAAAATTTGTAGTGCTTTAAGTGAAACATCTACAAGTAGATGTTATATATGTAATGCTACCCCTAAAGAGATGAATAAAATAGACGAATGTTTACAAAAACCTGTAATAGAGAGTAGATACCAATTTGGATTATCACCACTACATTCTTCGAATATTTTATTCATCTTTTATATAGATTAGACATAAAAAAATGGCAAGTTAGGCTAGATAGTGATAAACAATTGTTATCAAATAAAAAACAATATGTACAGTCCCAGTTTAGGGAACGATTAGGTTTAATAGTTGACAAGCCGCGTAGTGGTGGAAGCGGGACGTCTAACGACGGAAACACGGCCAGGAAGTTTTTTTTGGAATCAGCTGTATCTGCTGAAATTACAGGTTTGAATAAGGATCTCATAGATCGTTGTTGTGTAATATTACAAACGTTATCTTCTGGACATAAAATTAATGAATGCAAGTTTAAAGACTTTGCATTACAAACAGCATACAGCCTGGTCGAGGAATATCCGTGGTATAGTCTTCCTGCTTCTGTCCACAAGGTGCTCGTACATGGATCAGATATTATAAGTTATGCATTGTTATCTATAGAAGAACTTTCCGAAGAAGCTGCAGCGACAAATAAGTATATCAAAATTTATAGACGAAGTCACACTCGAAAAATGTCACGTGAAGTTACCAATCAAGATTTAATACAACGACTATTATTACATTCAGATCCTTATATTACAAGTCTTCGGAAACTTCCCCCTAAAAAGAAAAATACTCTGTCACAAAGTGTAATAGAATTGTTACATGTTTAATATTGTTAGAATAAGAATAATTTATTTGTATTTTGTTAGTTGTTTTGTTTTTTTTTGTATTTAATTAATTTTAATTTATTTATTTCGATTATTTTATTATAATTAAATAATGTTATCAATGTTTTGACTCTTATTTTATTTAAAATATATGTTTTACATTCCAATTTTTAAGTGTTTGTTCATGATAAATTTAGGTAAAAGTATGTTATTGTTTATATTTGTTTTTTACTGAAGTAAACGTTTTTTATTCCGTAAATACATGTACTTCTTTCATTTTAATGTTCCTAAAACACTTTTACAACTATAAGTCACTAAAATAATACAATGTATTGATAGTAACAGGACTTTAACTATTTATGACCGCCCTTGTATGGAGCGTGTCCCTCCGTGCAGTGGTGGCAAATAGGGTTACGGAGCATGCGCGGGATTCTAGCGCGCATGCGCACTAAGGCTGACTGAAAAATTGATGGAGCGAAAAGTTTATTTCGGCTCCAGGTTTTGAAGTAGACTTTCATTTAACATTTTTTTTAAATGTTTTATTCTATATTGTGCTGAATGAAATGCTGTTTCTCTCAAAATCTCAGTACTGAATATTATTGCATTATTTTGCTAATCTACTACATAATATTCATATCTACTTCGTAAATTGCATTGGTAAGTAATTATTTGAACAATTACAGCAAACTTACTATCTGTAATAACTTGTGTGTAGTATATATTAAGCATTATGTAATAGTTTATTAGGCAAACATTTTGTTTGAAAACATTTTCTTTGTTATTTCAGCAATAACATAGAAACATAATCACCCAATAACTCCATGACTTATTTGGCAAGGCGTTCTAGGGGTTTTATTATGTACGTGGTTGTCGAGCAGGATAATTATATTTAATAAGGGTATGTAAGCAAAACTTACATAATTTATTTATTGTTACTTAGGATTCCTTCTATTTCTTCGGTATTTTATGTAAACAATATATGTTCTTTACTACAGGAGTGGTGGAAGCGGGCTTTTCTTTGTACAGCGGTTCAGATAACGAGAAGCGAGTGTGGTCAAGTAGGTGGTCGTTTGTCTGAAACTCTGAACGAGATCTTTCTCTACTTCACATACCTAGTTTAAAATACAGGTACTTAAGGTATGATGCTTTCATATTCTCCGTGGGAGTCAGTCGTCGTTTAAGTTTAGTCAATATTATCTTAAACTTAAGTATATGTCTTAATAAATTAATATTAGTATAATAGTTTCTGTGAATATAAATAATTAGGTTAAGATTATTTTAAGAGAGCAAAAATAGGAAAGGGACCCATGTATATTACTCTACGACTGTAAATATATATTTTATTTCTTGTTTTATTTTATGTGTTGTCTTTTATGTACTATATTTTAAGGTTGAAAACAACATTTTTTTATTTTGTTATTAGAATAAATATATATACATTTGGCAACGAATTTCAGTTTTATTTATTTAAATAAATCTGCTCCACTAATCCTGTCTTATAGCCGGGTCAGGGTTCAGTGTGACAGTACCACTAAGTTTAGGAAGCATCGCAAGTTCTTAATAAAATAATCTTAATTACCAATAGGCATATAAAAGTCTAGATATCTAGTAATAATGGTACATTCACACCAATTAGCCTAACCAAAAGTAAGCACTGTAAGGCTTGTGTTATAGATGCTAGAGTAACGGATAGATATACATATACAGGGTGTCCCAGAACTCAACGTCAAGCCGAAACGGGGCGACAGGATTGATTGTAACCATCATGAGAAAAATCAGAAAAAAAATCTATCCCATGCAATTTGAAAATTATGGGCATTTAAGAAAACCCTAGAAATTTGGTCAAACTGTAACGATTTTCGGTTATTGTGGTTAATTTTTATTATTTTTGTTCATTTGAACTTTGAAACCGTAACCCAAAATAACATTTCTAGAACCACAGTTAAAAATAATGACACAATTGCCCCAAGTAAGACTATTTGTTAAACTATGAATTTAAAATTTTCTAAATTTGTCGACTTTGAAAGGCCCTCCTTTAAAAAAATGTAGATACTAAAGTGCCTTGGCAAGTGCCATTAAAAGTTCGCGCATTTAGTCAGGATTGATTGATATATCAAAGAAATATATTAGAAAAACCCATGACTCAGGTACAAATGGTCATATTCTTCTCATAAACATCTGTTCCTACTGGGATTCTAACCCAGGGCCGTCGTCGGTGTGAAAGGCAAGATTGCTACCGTTGCGCCAAATTTGTTGTCAATCTTAATTTTCAATAGGCCTAGAGATTTAGTTATTTTCTTTTTCGGAACAACCAGTGTTTTGCTTTATGAAAACTTTAAATGAGAGATGCCAGATCTTTCCAAAGGGGATTTAGAAACCGTTGCTTTACGGCTCTCCAATCGGAGGGATAAACCACCAAAAAGGTACATTAGCAGGGTAGCTTCGCGCTAAGGGTAATTCATCATGAAGACCCAGATTCATTAGGAATTATAACAACAAGAATAGCTTGGGTATTCCTACTAGGCAAATCCCTTGAGGTTATTAGTCTATAGACCTTGAAACGTATAAGGTAAATATGTAAAATTTAAACTAGATATTTTCAATTTATTTTGTTGGTCCCTTTGTGACTATTAAAAGCTTGCAACACCACACATCTTTAGATTATTTCTCGTCTTTTTTGATGTTGTCGTTGTCTCTCGGGAAATTTCGGTATGGTTTTGATCGTTACTAAGCATTAGAAAAAAGGACTCGACTTTAAGTAGAACTATAATAACTAAAATTATATTTTACTAGGTAAACCCAGTCGTTCTTTGCGATGCCTCAGTCTGTTATTAAATATTAGGAAAGTGCTCATCCCGTGGGAAGATCGGGATAAAAAGCAGGTATAAAACAACTTTTCTTTAAAAATAATGTTATTTCAAGTCAACCCGTCGATTTCTGTAGGAATTTTCCGGACACAAATTCTATTCAATAAATTCCTAAAGAAACTTAAGAATTTAATTTCTTAAGGAATTTATTGAAGTAGAATTTAATTCCAAGCGTAATCTACTTCTATTAATAGGAGAAGAATATTATACTTATCAATTTTAGCTACATAATGCGACACAACGTCTATTTTCGTATAACTTTTCCTCATTATTCGGGTCACACGAGTACTATAGAACTATTTTTACTGTGGTATCACATAAATAAGGGACCATGCAAGCATCGGATAAGAAAGCAGTGGAGACCATCAAAAATTAAGTATGGCCGTATAAATAAACACTTTTTTCTATCTCTATGTATGGACACGATTATTTCCAAAGATTTTTACAGATAGATCGAACTCAACGTGAAGTAGAAACATTAGGGTTGTGAATTCACCCGCCTGAGAATTCACTTGTGACCCGAGTCGATTTTTTCGAGTATTTTTCTATTATAATAATTTATCTTATAGGGTCGAATTGAAAAATGCATAAAATATATATAAAAAAATATATAAAAATTAGGGTTGTGTTTCATTAAAATCGTATAGGATGGCAGTGAAAGATTGTCAGTAAATTAAAATTGTACACGCTAATAAAATTATGGAACGAAATTTTTCGACAGTTTGCCGAACACTATCGAGCTTTCACTTTATTTTTATTTTATTGAAAAAGAATAACAACTGTCAAATTATTTCTATATTATAACAATAATTGGGCCCAATTCATGGACCTGTTATTTATAGTATAAACAAATAAAGAAAATAATGACAGCAATCTGATGCAAAATTATGAAATTAATTAATAATATTACATCTACAACAACGATTAGTATTATGTACAATAAATATGTAAATATGATTTGTGTTAAATCATATACAAATATATAATTGTAAACATGTTATTTAATTTAAAAGATGTGTACTTGAACGAGTTATATATGTAACATAAAAACTAAGATAGATGAAGATCTTTAAGGTTTTTTTCTATGTATTTAGCATAATATTTTTTGAGACGACTTCAAAGTCGTCTCAGGCAACTGACTGACCAAAAACGGCATGTCACTTATGCTTGTATCATTTGGAAGCAGCTGTGACTGGCCGGAGACACAATGATTGACCGACGATGGCAATTTAGCTTATCGTAAGGCAGATGACTCGTCACGAATGAACCAAAACATGAAATCATTACTAATTCTCTCTTATCTCCAGTAAATTGCATTTAAAGATAGCAAACTTAAAGATTTGCGGAATAGAGCAGTCGTAAGCAGAAATATTACCAACAAAGTTAATAAACTAATAACTCAATTATTCTAAGCTCCGTTCCTTGCCTTAGTAAAAAAATATATTTCTTGTAAAGAACGATTTATTTCATATTTAATGGGCATAGTTAAAATCTGCGTTATCTTTTTTGTACCTTTTTTTTTTTGACGCGGGGAATGCTTTGCGCATACGCCGCCGTTTGGGAGACACGTTATGTGGGACTCTCCCCTGCAGACCTACCTGACGATAAAAGCTCGTCAGGTTGGTGTGCAGGGGCCTACCCACTAAACCACGGCGGTGTCCCTCTAACACCGTGGAAAGAATCCTAACACGATCACATGATCCCTAATCATGTGATCGTGTTAGGATTCTTTCCACGATCCCCACCAGTGTGCGTCCGCCATCTTTTTTGTACCTAGACTTTTCCAAAGAGAGATGTAATCACGGAATTTCTTCTCTTTACAAAATTATAACGAGTTAAATATTAATCGGGTTTTTTGTGAAAAGCCCAGTATTTAAGATTCAGGAACAAACATCTTATTTTACATTTAAGTAAATATACAGCAGTTCAAACATCATGTTTCTTAAAGCTTTGTTCCAGCCCTACGGAATAAGAACGTTAATGTAACAAAGTGGTTTAATATATATATATATATATATATATATATATATATATACTCCCTACACAGTGTTTAACTGCGATGAACTCCGAAACTACTTAACTGATTTTGATGATTTCTTCATTTTACTTAGGACATAGGATAGGTTTTATTTGCATTAGCAACGCGTGGCCGCGTCAGCTAGTTATTCATTAAAAATAAGTAAAAAGTTATTTTAATATTTTGAGCCATATAAAAATACCTTTATCTTTTATGTTACAGACTTATCACTAGATTGAAAATCAACACTCAAATAATCCTAACCCAGTGATTAGTTTCTAAAAAGATCGCAGAGATTTTAATATTTAATAAATATAAGCGTCTCATCACATTCTACCGTAGTCATGAAAATGATGCGAAGCATGCAAGTTTTGCTTGAAAAGATGTATGTAGGCTTATATTAGCCTCCAATTTGTACTGGGCGCACCTGGTAGCTTCTGGTCAATACGAATCACTCTACATACCTCACTTTAACCTAGTAATTGCTTTATGTTTTCATCATCATTATGTTGACTAGTATAAATATTAGTATTTGTCATGAGTTAACTGTAATTGTTGCTTCATAACTCACGAAATTCGCTTTTAGTAAGAATATCAACGAATCTATTAGAGAGTTGAACTTGAGTGTTCATACCTTCGAAGACCAGTGCTGGTTCGAGTCACAGAAGAGGCAGATATTTGTGTGATGAGTGCGAATTAAATTAATTAGTATAATTTAATTAGTTTTAATAACAACATTGTAAATATCAAATTTATATATTTCATATCAACATCTGCAGCAGGATGATGAGTATTTATTTCTATGAATATTACTCATCTTTGTATAAAATATGTGTGTCTATTCGTTATCCTTGTATTCATAATACAAACCTTACAGTTACATTGGGGTAGGCTTATTGTTGTAAATGTGACAAAAAATACTTTAGTAAATATTGTTATATTTAGTTATTATACTTTCGCGCACATTACACATTTGATTAAAAAACTTTTTAATGAATTTTGCGCATAATTTATTTTTTATTTCATCATATATTTTTAGTCATATATTTCCTACTACCTTCACAATATTTTAATGGGCACGTTTCCAATTGTTATTTTTTTTTCATATATAAATCAAACTGTTTATTTTACATTTTATTTATTAATTTGATTTATATAAAAAATAACAATTAGAAATGTGCCCATTAAAATATTGTGAAGGTAGTAAAGAATATATGACGACCACTACCTTAGTCATCCTGTGATCACGGCTCCTGTAAAGAAGTAGAAACGTCAGGATTAAATATAAAATAAACTATGCGCAAAATCCGTAAAAAAGTTGTTATTCTATTCCTCAACGATTTGAAGTCCTTTATACCTATGTTGTACTTATAGTTCCATTCTCCTAATTTTGAGAGCTACTAGATATTATTTTTATTTCACATTGATTTTATAATAATCTTAAACTAAATAAACTCTGTATCAGCTCTGTTTCTAATGTGATATCATTGCCACAGTTATCTGCAAAATTGTTATTTGTGAGTTTTGCTTAAACTTCTTGCAGAGATTATGTAGAGGTAATTTTTATAATTAACGTTATTAGTGACTTTTAATGTATTACTTCACAGAGTCTGTAGAAGTGGAGGCTTCATAAATCACAGGACATTTAAGGACATAGATCAAAATAGGAAAGTAGAGCAACGTTAACAACATGCACTTTTTACTATAACTGAAAGTCGCGATAAGTGTTATCACAGAATATAGCTACGAAATTGATTTATTAGCCCGCAAGTGCTATCTCTGTTATCATATTTGATTGCAGTCCGTCACAGCACTATCAACATTATATTGACATACCATAATTAAGAAATATTAGACAATTTCACATTACTTTATATTGTTTTAAACTGTCATGGTCACTAACATTATAGTAATATAACTTATATACGGGACTGTTACCATGTACCTTGTTTTTATTGAATTTCCGATATTTCGGCACTGTTGAAAGTGCCATGATCACGGCGTTGCTCCGTGATCATGGTAACATCCCGCCCGTATATGACTTATTTCACATTACTTATTTCGATTTCCATACCTATTCCGAAAATAGTACGGATCGGACTTAGTACAAAAAAAATCTTTTAATGATTGCGATACTTGAAACCAGCCGTGCTAGTCAGTCTGCCAGCCTTTTGTCAAAATATTAAAAAAACTTGCCAATGTCACATACATTGGTCTAGACCCAATTTCTGCATAGAATCTATAATAAATAAAAAAAGAGAATATTTTTTGGTAGAATTTTTATTTTGATATTGTCTATGTAACTGCAGTACATATTAAATAAATATCCAAGATGTCAACTAGTATTGATAGTGACGATTTTATATTATGCCTGCCGCCGGAGTAAAAGATACCGCCCAAGCAATCATTGAGAATATACTTTTGAAAAGAAAAATCTTTTCCCTACCTCGGGTGCTTTTACAACGCTTTTGTGCAGTTCCCTCAATCGCTTTTCCCTCGGTGAACATTTACTATTTCTACATTGGCAGCCAGGAGTCAAACATGAGACCTCAGAGTGGCATCACCATGAAAACCTGTATCCAATCCATTCGACCACGGAAGAAGAAATAATAATAACAGAAATGAAAATAATAATTTCACAATAATTTACATATTGATTTGGTCGGACCGGAGTTATCCTACCTTCGAAGCCAAACGATACCGGGTTCGTATTTCGGAAAGGGCAGATGTTTGTATAATGAATACGATATATATAAAAATTCTCTATCACAGTGTTTGACCGCGATGAATTCCGAAACTACTCAACCAATTGTGATGATTATTTTTTTCATTATGTTGAATTTTTTCCGACTTAGGACAAATTATATATTTCATTTATAACAAAGCAACGCGTGGCTGGGTCAGCTAGTATATCTATGAATATTACTTATCATATATGTATATCTATCAGTTGCCATAGGAACATTGTTGAGGATACAAAAGCAATATTCTTTACCTCCCGTCTATTATTTTGAGATAATATAGTTTACATATATTAATATAACGACTGGGTACTGCATATTTTATTATATAAATACGGCTGCAAGAGAAATACCTTGCTTATTATATACCCTGTTGCTTTGGTTAGTTCTACTCTGAAATGATGTGCATTGCGTGAAGGTCGTCTTCTACAGTTAAAAGAAAGTGTGTTTTGGATGTGTAAGTAGTTGTTTTCGGTAAAGTCGACTTAGGTTTGGGACGATGTATAAAATGGACCTCAAGCTGAGATTAGCAAGCCTCCGTACTAATTTCTGTGGACATTAAGGAGGGCTCTACGCTCGGGGGAATCTCGGCGAACCACGAGGCGTTTAAAAGTTTAAATGCTCTACTATGTTGTTCTGAGTCGTGAAGGAGGAAAACCCTGATCTACTTACCCTGCTTATGGTATAAGAGTGACAAAAGAAATCGACAATAGTGTTTTCCAACCTGGTAATTTTTGGATCATTAATCCTCCAATATTTAAATATATATATATTAGATTTTATATATATATATTTATATATTGGACAATTTTTTTAAAAATGATTAAAGTCTTCTAGCCTAAATCATTTTTTAAAAAATTGTCCCATTTAACAGAGATTTCCTAAGCATTGCCAAATCGCCTTCTTATAGTGGAACCAACTGACATGCTAAAACAAATATTTTTATTTAGCTGTACCTACTTTAATTTGAGACTCACTTGATTCGGCCGACACACTTTGTAAAGGGAACGATTTCAGTCATAACAAATAAATTAATGACACTCTAAAGTGAAAGCGAAAGGTCACTCATTCATCACGAAATCTCAGAAACTATAAGTGCTTGGATACTCATATTTTGCATGGAAGTTCGTTTTAGAACGTAGGTGCTCGTTAAGCCGGGATTTTGCAATATTAAACCCATAAAGGGATAAAACGGGGTGGCAAAGATAGTTTGAAACTTCTATAGTTTTAATATCCAGAAAATACTCATAAATCATAAAAATTAAAATGTCGTTAATTATTAACCGACTTCAAAAAGGAGGAAGTTATCAATTCAGACCTTTATTTTTTTAAGTATTTTCGGGTATAACTCTATGTAAAATTATTTTTTTGTTTTGAAAAGGAGTTATTCCGAAATGGTCCCATTTAGACCTGATGATAAGTTTAGAAAACAGACAATTGAACTTTTCAAAAAATGACAGCAAATCAACAGCGATTGCTACTATCGCATAAATATGCGTTGTTTACGCAATCACATAACAAAACATCACACCTGTACCTGCAAGAGAAGTACAAAGATAAGTATTGATTAATTTAATACAAATTATTTTTAATCCCATATTCATCATAGTTTTCCGTAAAATCATAGATTGAATTTTCAAAAACCCCTATACAAAATCTTTATTAACTATCATAATCACAAAGCCATCTTTTTAAATAGGACTGGAAAAAAATTAGTGACATTTCAGATTTAATAAACGAAAAACGAAGAAACTATTCACACTACACACATTTTTATGGAACATCTTTTAACACAAACATTATCATTATCATTTAAGCCAAAAGACTACTAGAGGTACATCTCTCCCAAAATCTAGGGATTTGCCATAACTGTGACAAGCGAGTTGGAGTAAAAGAACAAATTCAAACACATAATTTAGAAAACTGCATTATCTTTTACGATACCCTTGAATGTGAGGGGTTGGTTCATCTCATTTCTGCTGAACAGAATATAGCGGATTCTGATTTGTAACATAATAGTAAGTCAAATTTACTTGACAGATACTCATGAATACACTTATATCAAAAGGCGGCATAGTCGTGAAGATTGAAATAAAAATGACAATTTATCCTCAAACCTGAAATTACGCGTGTAACATTCAATTTTTTTTATTTTGATTGCCAGGATAGCCGGAAAATTGAAAAATAGTAATAACAAAAAACATCGTAGAACTAAAATCAATTGCTTTGTCCCAAACTAAGAAGAATTTGCACTATGGATACTTAACAAACATAAATAATAATAAAAATATTTCTTTTATGTTTTGGGAACAAATGATTACGCTCATCACAAAATATATGCCCTTACCAAGATTCGAACCTAGTTCTGTTGGTGCAGAAGGCAGTATCGCTACCGCTACATCAACCAGTCTTCGCAGTAAACGAGTTTACATAAGATATCCTAAATAACTTTTGCATTTCAATATTTTGATTTAATTTTTCACCAAAATGACATAAATACGTAATGTGGGAAACCTTGAGCGGTTCAAAATTCCTGATTTAAGGGGGAGCCTGCTTTAGAGGCTTCTAAAGATCGATTTTTTTTGCATAAATGTTTTCCCAAACTATCCAAGAATATGTCCCTAAAATTTCAGACGCAAATTCGAAATATTTTCGGAGTTACAGAAGTAATAGTGAGCAAGCGTCGAGCAGGTATACGAGCGCGTCACCCGACAAAACAGGCGCGATTCATTTTCGAGTAAAGAGGCCAGAACAACCCGCAGACTCGAACAACAGACCGAAACCAGTTTTTAGAAGAGTCTGAAAGGCAACTGTATGGACCAGGAATCGCTGATTAGCATATTAATGCGGTAAGTTCAGGAAAATTACGATTTTTTTATATACGAAAACTTTTACGCACGATTTCTCGGATTTTAATTTTTACGATTTTTCCTAATTGACGGGAAAGATAGGAAAAAAACTAATCGTCCTATAGAAACGAGACAAATGCATTATATTCAGGATTAAATTTTCTTCTAGTTGAACCTAAAAACCTTAAGAAAGTTTAGATTGACCCACTTTCTAAACAATCTAAAGTGATTTTTTTTAATTTGCGAAAAATTGTTGAATTTTTTACTTTTTGTTGAATTTTCTTGGTTTAACTAAGCTATACTATTGAAAAGTAAATTTTTTTTTGGGTTCTTTGTGTCAGATGAAAATTGCGACCTGCACCTTTTCCGCCGCACGACAAAGGCACACTCGAGACGCCTCGGCGAAATGCTTGTACCGAGCATAATATAACATGTATCTTAATGAAAAAATTTGAGAAGAAGAATCTGGTAAAATATATAACAATAAAACCTGAAAGTTTCTTTTCAATCGGATATTTTTTTTCTTCCCAAAAAATCCTTCAATAAATCGATTTTTGTAGTTAATCTGGTTTCCATAGATTGCTAAACTTACAGTTCAAGTAAATTTTACAAAGATTTTTATATTATGTTACGGAGTCAGAGGTGAGATAGCAGTTATTCCGTAGTTAAGGATTCTGAGTAAAGGTGCTTTGCCATCTTTTGTCCTTATCATTACATAACATCAGGTGGGATACTAAGCACTTCCCTGTTGTCAATAAAAAGGGTGACAAGTAGAACATAAGCTATTTGTTCCCAAATCGTCAGTGTTTATCCCGAAAGGGGCAGATACTTGTATGATGAATATGAGCATTTGAACCTGAGTCATGGATGTTTATATATATTTCTATGAATATTACTTATTTATGTATGATATATGTATGTCCATCCGTTACCCTAGTATCCATAACACAAGCCTTAAAGTACTTACTAGGTTAATTGGTGTGAATGTAAAAAAAAAGATAAAAGATTTATTCTCATTTGCTTAGTATTTTATTCATCCAAAGTACACAAAGTTACGAATAAACTCCTAGTGGGCGTTTCGTGTAATTCAATTGTTATCCTAATTTTTTACAATTATTTCGATATGAATGGACAATTTGTTAGGATTTGAAATGGTATGAGCGCTTCCAAGAAAATTGTACCTAACAGAAATGTCACCGTACAACGTCTTCGAGGTAATACGAAAATTTGACACGCTCCATTCATACGAGATATACCCGAAAAATATTTTACATACACTTCTCATTTCCATAATAATGTTATCTTTACTGATTTTATAATAAATGGAATGTTCGGAGAACCTAGCGTAACAAAATGGAAAATCTTTTTTAATAAAATATATACAAGTTTTGTAATAAACGACCATGCCATTGAAATAAAAATTACATCATGTATTTCTGAATTTTATGAAGAAGGTTAGGACCTTCAGACGTTGCTAACCTAAAACTTTATATAGTAACAAACTTCAATTTACTAATATAAGTATATAATTATGAAACCAGGAATTTTCACCGCTTTTTATTAATTATGGATTCTATATTCCAGCAAAGTTACAACTTTTCTTTGATGATTTCAATATCATAGCATGATTAATAAACACAACTTTAACTTTTCTCCGAGATTTACGACATTAATATACTTAAAGCAAATATTAAATCTAGTTATCCAGTAAAAGATGAGGAGCTTGGTGTCGCTGTTTTCAGTGTATGAATGTAAGGGTAAGCAACCTTCGTAAAGGCAGGTCATCGGATTGGTGACCAACAAATATCTCCATCACATTCGTTCTTCGGAAAGAAAGTTAGATTTTGGTCTTAATTGCATCTGAAATCCTTAGCACACAGGACACATTATTTCTAAGGTGTTTACATCTTAAGAGAAGGCTGCCCCTGAAATAGGGACATTAATGGTGAAGATGATCCGACAAAGGAGTTATATTCCAGCATAAGGTATAAATAAATATTTAAAATATCGAAGTGCCGTTTAGTGTCCGGCAGAAGAATAGCATCATCATTTCACGCCTAAAAGGGTGTCGTAATGGCGTCCTATGATACCGGAGATGTAATTACAACACAACTGCCATAGACGACCAAACTGGGCAGCACCGTTTTTTGATTAGTAGACTGTTACTGCAATCTCAACCTGCTTGTAAAACTCATTATAACTTATAGGGGAAGTTTCCAAGCAGCAGTAGATATCTTTCAGCTGAAATTAAAATGACAAATTATTATTAAATATAGAGAAAAACCTTATTTTTGAACATTTTGAAGTATCCTATTATTTTTTATATATTATTGAATGTAATTTGAAGTGTTATCGGATATATAACAAAAATATCGAAATAAGTAAACATTTTAAATCGACGATAGTTTGAATACGTTTTTTATCAATTTCCCTAACAACTGTATAAACGCCTTGATTGTCACGTAATATTTGACACTGACTATACGAATAGCACTAATTGTCACTTTTTTGTTATCAGCTGTCAGATGGGTCGCACGCTTGGTCGCCGGCTGAGCGATATGGATTTATCACGATTATATTTAAACAAAAATGATTTTATTTAAACAAAAATGTTTCATATATTATAAATAACGGAGATATACAACCTACTGGTGTTTCAATTGTTGTATATTCACAAGCCACAAATCGATAAGCAATGGAACAGAAGACTGCTAATGTAAATAATGAGTATTCGATTTCGTAATGCACGTCGCCAAAATGCTGTAATTTGGCAAATATCTTACGTAAGATCACCAGAAAAAGTGAATATAATTAATCTAAGATTAGAAAAGATGCAATCTAAATGAGGACGTGTGTACTTAAGTTATATTTTTCCCACGTTTTTCTTAGGTCTCTTTCTTGTCTGTTTGCTTGTCTGTCCGGTTGGAATCTTGTATCTCAATTTTGAGGCACTTCCCGACCACCAAGCGAGTTGAAACTTTCAGGGTTGCTCAGAACCCGATGACAATGCACGCTTAAACAACTTTCAACTTTCTAGGTGCACTTTCAGGTCAACTTTCGGCAACTTTCACTTTTGTATGGGGCTTATCCGATTGTTGCGTAACACATGGTTACTTCGTTGAGTTAATAATCGAAAAGAATAAAATAATAATACTAGATTTAAAAATCTAAAAAACTTTTTAGATTTTTATATCTAGTATTATTTTTTGAACTTATCCTAGTGGTGTGGAACGCAAAGTAGCTTAACACGGGAGGGCCAGTGACATACAATTGCCACAATATTATAACGGAAACATTTAAGCAACAGTTGTAAAAAAAAATACTTGAAATGGTCATAGCATTAAATAATTTAAACAAGATGTTTTTATGCTTATGGGGTGTATTTTGAATGTGCAAAATTTTAAAGTAAAGATGAAAAAGTAATTAGTTGAGTAAAAATTAGTCAATGGCGATGTTTTTCCTCCTAGTCCAAGAGCTGATGACGAATTTTGAGAAGGTATTTTAGGCAAGCGTAAATTAGGAAAAATGTCAATTTTGTTAACTGGAAAATCCAATCCTGGCAGTCTATTAGCGAGTTAGCGGTTATTTCACTACTGCGCAATATATAACATTTGAAAAAAAAATCCAATAAATATATTTTTGGCAACTTGATTTTTTTTTATCTCTTAATTTACTATTTCTAGAGTTAAAAAAAATATCCAAGACTTTTTTGTGGGTTATTTAGTATTGCCAGACGACTTCAAATTTTGTTTATTAAATCCCCAAAAATTTACTTAAGGCAATCTGAAATTAATATCACGTATCACGTTTTTGCCGGTTATAAACAATTACCAGACGTTATTAAAGTTTGTAAATAAGTAATAAGTTTTTAATAAGAAGCATTATCTGGAAGTGAATCTTCCGGGAGCAATGAAGAAAACGAAGAAGATTAACAAAATAATTAATCTCGAATAAACTTTCCATTATATTTTAATTTTAACTTAGGATATTTAGTCATGGATATTTTTTGAACCTCTTGAAATAAAATATTAAGACATAAAAGATATTCAAGCTGCTCAAAATATATTTTTTGCAAATGTTATATGCTGCTTAAGACTGCCATTTTTCGCAATTTTAGCTTGGCTAAAATACCTTCTCAAAATTCGTCATCAGCTCTCCGACTACCCTGGCAATCATCGGTAGGACGCAGCGCAATACGGCGGACGATAATGCTTCTTAGAAGTTTCTTTATATAATTATTGTTAAAATCACCACTCGATCAGAAAATTTCGCCTCTTTTAATCCCTTTTATATTGTTTAATTAAGTTGTTATTGTTTTTATATTATATAGCTAAACATATAATATATTTTCGAAAAACAATGCAGATGTCATCAAAGTCTGTTATCACTAAACACACACAAGAGGGTACGCTTTTTCTGTAATAGTTAATATTCCCTTTGGTATGTGTTGGTTTGTTTGTATTAAAATTAATTTATAATACATTCCAGACAACTACAAACAATTTCTTTAGTCCTGAACTAAGCTGAGCATATACTATGGGTACTATATAATGTTTAGTATATAATATATAAATAGGTATATGAATGACCATCACAACATAAATGCTTATGTTTATCACTGAAACATAATATACCCCTACCGGAATACGAACCAGGGACCGAGCAAAACGTACGATCGCTACCGTTGCACCAAGCGATAGTAAAATTTTTTGTCGACTTATTATATATTTTGTATATTAGGAATAGCGTTCCAATAAACGAGTGACAGTCAGTGGTGGGAGAGACTGTTTTTTTTTTTTTTTTTTTTATTGCAGAAAGTTGGCAAACAAGCAAACTGCCCACCTGATGGTAAGTGGTAACAGTCACCTATAATACCTGTGGCTCTTGTGAGATTCGCAGCAAACTGCAACCTCCACAAGAACCACAGTGTACGTTGCCAACTTGTGACACAAGATGTAAAGTCACTGTACCCAGTAATTTCACTGCCATATCTTACCCTTCAAACCGGAACACAGCAATGCAAGCAGTGCTGCTTTGCGGCAGAAATAGGTAAGACGGAGGTACCTAAGCAGACGACCATGGTACAGAATCTCCCTCCAGTATTAAATTATGAGTACTAGAATCCAAAACGGTGGTTGCCATCTTGAATTAATCAATCAATTCTTTATTGCACTCTATAATGTTACTTAAAGATATAACATTAAACTATTTTGAATCAATTATGGGCCCTGTTGGGCACGGCAGTTTGATAGGAGAGATGAAGTAAATTCTAAAGCTATTAAGTTTGATTTTCGTTCGAATTTAATTAAATGATTTAAAATTATATTGTTAACACTTTTTTATGATTTTTTATAACATTACTAGTGGACCCGACAGACGTTATCCTGCCTGTTATTTTTGCAGTATAGATAAATAACCTAGATACCGTCTGCAGCGCCATCTGCCGGGCTGATTTGTGAATCTAAACCATTCTCAGATCCCCTTGAACACACACAAAAAAATTCATTCAAATCGGTCCAGCCGTTTAGGAGGAGTTCAGTGACATACACACTCACAGAAGAATTATATATATAAAGATGTCCCCTTATTATTCATATTAAATTTCCAATAATTTTAAGGTTAATCTTACGCCGGAATACCGGAGAAAAACTAAATATAAGACAGCTCAAGATAGAATTAATACATATGAAATAAAAATCGTCATCATCTCAGCCGAATGGCGGCCACTGTTGGACGAAAGCCTCTCCCATTAATAGAGGTTATGCCATAATCTCCATTCTTAGACGAGTTAGAGAGCAGTAAAGGAGCACAATTCGGAAACTACTGTTGTCTATTTTGTGAGCCAAGGAAAGTGTATACTAATTACCTCCAGGTTCATTAGTTGCTTTTACGACGCCCTTGAGTGCAAAAGGTTTTTGCTCATCTATTATGCCATTCACCACACGGCATAGATAAGTAAATAAAGCAAGAAATTAATATTTATTTGCTTCTAATAACATGAAGATCTTATTAAATGATGTCACTTTTACGAAATTAATTGCGCATTTAATTTTGTTTTGTATATTTTATCCTGACGTTTCGACTCATTTACAGAAATCGTGATCACAAGATTTCACTAGAGCTTATCTTTTAGATTACTTGCTTTTCTGTTATATCGTGTACATGTTTAAACCTCTCTACTAGTTTAATTCCATTCTATATTAATCCATCTATAATTGCAGAACTCCTCTTTTAGATGAAATAAAAATATAGTTCAAAAAACTAAAAAACACGCTTTAATGATGAAAGAAACTAAAAAGTGGAAAATGACTTTTTTTCGTATTCCTGACAGCAAACCCTTTCATTTGATACCCATATCATGGAAGTGCATTTCAAACAGCCAGTTCGCCATCTTGGGGAGGCCGCCATATTTGATTTGTAATGACGTTTCTTAGCTAGTCATGTATTGTCATCAGAACTCAGAGCGTGTGCAAAATTTTATCCTAATCAAAGACCGGAAAGTAGGTCAAATTAAGATTCCACGATTTTCTTACATAGTTACAAGTGAAACTAATAAAAGCGTGTTAAAAATCATATAAAATATGTATAGAGATATATAACAGACTCTCAGACGCTAATAGATCGATAGCTGGTATTGTTAGATTTAGACAAGTAACCAGCCTGCTTGCGGTAAAGCGAGAATTTGTAATTATTTGTGTCATATTACAAATATCTATCAAATCGGTCAGAAGAATCTCACTTTGCTGAATATACAAATTAATACTTATGTCACTTTAATTTAAAATTATCATAAAAACAATACATCTAATAATCAATAATTCTTGTCAAGTCATACAATTACCTTAAAATGTCAAAATTATGGTTACAAGATGTCATGGTTAAACTATGAAGCAATGTCCTTCAATGTTCCAAATCTTAATATTCTTAACACTGTTATAAAACTTGTTAATTAACCGTTCTGGCTTGCCTCTTTTTGAAATTATTAATGTCAGTAAACGATCTATTAGCGTCTGAAAGTCTGTTATAAATTTCTATACACATTTTCTATGATTTTTTCAAGCAAAAGGAGTTCTGCAATTATAGGTGGATTAATTTAGAATGGAATACAACTAGTAAAGAGGTTTAAACATGTACACAATATGACAGGAAAGCAAGTAAACTGAAAAATAAGCTTTAATGAAACGTCAGGATTAAACATATTTAACAAAATTAAATGCGCAATTAGTTTGGTAAAAATGTTTTTATTTTTAACAGCTGGTATTCGCGGAATTGAAATTAAATAAGTGCAAAGGAAGCTATTGAACTGAAACAAAATCGATCTATATAATATCTGCATGTCCAAATAAGTTTATTTTAAGCTGTATACTCAACAAAACTACGCTATTTTCCACAAACTTGCTTGGACTCACTCTCACATTCGCGTTATGGAATTTGTCTCTGTAACACAAACAAATAGTTGATGTATAAATAAATGTAATCAATTCCTCGCATTAGCAGAAGCAGTCAAATTTAATTCTTTTCTTTTATATTCTATTAAACTTAAACCTGGTATTTATTTTACTCTTACGCGTTTGCTACTAATTTCTCCTTTGTTGTGGTTTGTAATAAAAATACAATATGAAGATATGTAAACTTACCTATTCTCAATTATTTTACAAAAAAACCACGTGTTTTCCTCCAGCGACCCATGTTAACGTTTGGGTTATGTAAAACGTGCTTTCGAGTGTAACTAAGATTTACGTAAATCTCACTCTCAAAAAGAACACTAACAAAAGCCATTTCTCGTTCCCGTTCAATGAACATCCACTTTTGAAGATTTCGCCACGTATACAATCGTCACTTTGTGTAAACTTGTTCAGTTCTCCGTGTAATATTTTGTTTATATATAAATCTTGCATTGGAATTGCTTTGAATCGATGAGAAACTGAGGTCGTTTATTTCTTTTATGTAAAAAAAATAATATTGCGAAAGTTGTGTTCCGATTCTTTAAGTGTCACTACCCTTTCTCCATTGACACTTTCAGTACAATCTGTGGAGCAGATGCGAGCGATTATCAGACGTATACTCCGTATATAGAGCTCTTTTTGGCAAATGTTGATTTACAATTGGAAAGATAAGGAAAAAAAGGAAAAATCTACAGTTATGGGGAATGGCTATTGTGCATGATTGTAGTTACTTATTCGTGCCACAGAGTACCTATAGATTTTTCTCACTTGTTCTATTTTCCTCACTCTGCCTCTGCTTCCGAGAAAATAAGCAGAAATTTAAATGCGTTCTTATAATTATAAACTTTGTTTCATGTAACTAAAATACTAGTATACCTGACACTGATTTTTGTAGAAGCGAAATGATTGGTAACGCAATAATAACCATTATGTAAAACTCGAGAAAATTGAGCTTGAGATATTATTTGTAATTCAGCTCAATTTGCTCGAGATAAATAAAGAGACGATTAAATGGAATAATAATAGTAGCAGTATAAATAAAAGAATAAGGAAAGAAAGGTTTTCTTTTACAACCCAGAATACATAAACAATTTTGGAAAATAACATAAAATAAACAAGTTTGTTCTTCAATCACACTCTACACAATTATGCAATGTGGTGAACACTGGATCCAGCTCAGTAAGCAGTGGATCACACCGTGCTAGTAATGACATTAGGGAATCAATAAAAGTTTGAAAAAAAAAAAAACAAAACAATAAAGAAGAGATTATAATAATAGAGAATGCGCGACTTCAAAAGAGTTAACAATACTTTTTATTCCCTTTATTAGTGCAATTTTATTTAATTACAACGGCAACACCACTTCCAGTAATTAACAAAGGAAATTATTGTAAAGCAATAAAACCAATTGCCAGTTATACATACAATAAAATATAATAGTGCAACATGTAATGTAGGATCAATTTCCTATTCTCCTCACTTTATAAACATGGGCACATGGGCCAAATCCCACCGCGTGGGCCCAGTGTAAATTGATGGGCGTAATAACTGCAGATTCAGCAGGCATCAACTCCTCACAATAAATCAACTTAAAAAACGAACGCAAAACTAAAAATCTATGCAGCCAATTTCCAATTGAAATTCTGCTTTGAAGTATTTATACCACTTTCAGATATTGCATGGCTCAAATTGTGTTGCGTCATCCCTATAGAGTAGTATTTAGTTTTACTTTTCATCACTTATGGAAATCGGATATAAAAAAATAATATTTTTAAATTATATCAAACAACTGTTTTCGTTTTATTTCGTTTTTAGGATTACTATTAAAGTAATATAAGTTATTTACGGAATTGTTACCATGTACCTTGTTTTTAGCCAGTTTGTCCAAACTATAGTGTTAGTGACCATGAAAGTTTAAAACAATATGAGGATAACTTTTATCTGACATTCAATCAAATATTTCAATATAAGCCATGTTAGTAATCATATATTTGTGACTTTAATCTGGGAGATTAAGCTCTAATTTGCTCTATTCTGAAGCTATTATTATAAGACCAACATATTTAATATAAGTTTAAGATAAATACCTCCTATTCCAATCCGAGTTGATAATTTGCTGTACACCAGATAGCGTGAAGTACTACAATTGGGTCATGTGCTTATACTCGTATAAGTTCTTGCTTAATATTATCTCAATAAAATAAGAAAAACGCTTTTGAAAAAGGTGATGTAATCGTTATCATAAGTGCCAACACTCTGTGGCCAAGACATAAGGAATAACGTATAAATAACAATCTTTATTAAATAGACAGGATTTAAGAGAAATAAAAACCTTTAACAGTAGTATTTGATTTTATCTAGGTACCCTGTATTGTTTACTATACAAGGAAATCTTAAAAACATAACTTCTTGCCCGTTATATTTAGTACTAGATTTCTAATACCAATTCCTTAAATAAGAGGTCAAGATTAAAAAGGGCCTAATTTCTTAAAGCCCAAATATTTGTAATATCAGCTGTATATACTGAATATACAAGGTAAAGGAAATAAGGATATAAGAAAAAATACATGAGATGAATAAAAACTGTGATACCAGATTATGAAAAGATAAACATGCTAATAAAAGCAATATAATTAATGGAGTATTTCATTACTATTGATAAATATTTGTTTGACAATGAAATGATAAAAGTAAATGAAAATAGTAATAATACGAAGTGTACATGAATAAAGTAAATAAATAATGTTGACAGAAGAGGTAACAATGTAAGGAGAATTATATGAGTAAAAGGAATGATCATAAATTGACAATAATAATAGATATGTCGTATCCGGTCATGAGTACGGATACTAAACGAAACGCAAGCGCGCCCTCTAGCCGGCGAACATAAGAAACTACGATATCCCGCGCTTCGACAGAGTCGTGATGTTGTCAACGTGCGAGCTCTGATTCACTTTCGATCGAGTCGCCATCAAGTATAGACGTCGTCATGGAACTGTCCTACGTTTCGCTAAGTGCCTTATTATAACAAGTATGTTACGTGCTACGTGGTTCTTAATACTGTGTCCATAAATTACAACATTTTCTCAGTGCACGATTTATAACTCTACCCATATGATATCGGAAAGTTCGGATCAAAATCCTGACGTTCACCCCGACAGATACATATCCAACACATAAATAGGTAATGAAAATAGAGACAGTGATATAAGATAATAGAGTAAATTAAAGAGAACTACAGTGATATGAATTCGTATGTAAGATATTTATAAAATTCAGTTATAATAAAGAAAAAAATGAGAATCAGCAACACATAGCTAAGAAACGAAAAGAGAGAAATAAAAGACAACGAATAAGAAAATCCTGTTAATGCGGGGAGTAGCTGAATGAAAAAATGAAAATCTCAGCTTGACGACGTCCACTCCAGGACGGAAACGTCCCGCTGAAATAGGTGTTGTTGCCATAGTTTCCATGCTTGGAAATCATGGAAGCAGCAATTGGGTTGAAGATCACTTTCAAGGATTCCAAAAACAACTATATGGCAGTTATCGATTTTAAGCAAAAGCATAACACCTGTACATACATTTGTACTTGTAACAGTACTTGATGATTTTTTGTAGTTAATGAGTTCTTGTTTGCAGCTAAATAATAAGAGATATCTAGTCAATGGAGTGGTTAAATCTATAATCTAAGATCACAGTAGTTTGTGTGTTTGTCTGTTCGCTCTTTCTCCCCGCTCTTTTTCCATTCTATACGCGTTACTATAGTGCCTAAGAATAACATTCAAGAAGGTTAAGAACGGTTAGCTATATGTGTAGTCGTAGAACTGAAACGTTAGCGCGCTTCATTTCGGTACAGCGACATCTATAACTGAGACACAAAAACGCGTGGCCGGGTCAGCTAGTGTTTATAAATTTTAAAACCACGACTTTTTGACTGTCAGTATTTGTTTGTTTCCATGACTGCGATGACGTCTCGAAATGAATTTTTTCTATTGGTCATAGAAGAAATGAAAATAGTACTTACACGAACTTATGTGCTTGAATTATATTTAAGATATTGTTTACAGACAGTGAATACTTGAAATTAAGGTACATTGTGATAGTCACCGAGTATAAAAAAAATGTTTTCTTCTATGTTTTTATATAAAAATGCATTAAAATAATTATCTTCGAGTTGGATTTGAACCCATGTCTTTCTGACAAAACGCGTAACAATCTGTAACCGTTAGAACCCGAAATTTATTCGTATTGTTTATCTGGTTTATTTGTCGTTTCAAAGATCTTATATACTTTTAACCCACTAGAACTCGCGTTACGCTATCACTCTCTCGTAAGCATTTTGCTCATATCAATTTCTTTTTATTATATTTATAATTAAGCAAATCTCTTATTCGGCAATAATTTTGGGACAGTCAAAATATCCAGTATTTTAGGGTACATCAAAAAAATATTTCTTGTTGTTTAATAATTGAGATTTGTACATATAACATATTGCTAAAGCAAGTTTATTTAGATTTATAATTTTTTTTTTATATATTTTATGCATTTTCAATGCGATCTTATAAGATAAATTATTATAATAGAAATATACTAGAAAAAATCGACTCAGGTCACAAGTGAATCTCAGGCGGGAATCACTTGTGACCTGAGATTCATTCATTCAGTCGATTTTTTCTAGTATTTTTCTATTATAATAAGTTTATTTAGTTTATAAAAAATATAACAATTTTTTTTATATTTTATTTTTTGGCACTTACTTGGACATATAGCATTTAGGTTTTACAATGCTTAAAACTTAACTTTTGATTATAACTTAATAAAAAAGTTTTATAAGTTTCAGATTTTACATTGTATAACGTGTAGCTGTGTTAACTGCTATATATATATATATATGTGTGTGTGTGTGTGTGTGTGTGTTGTGTGTATGTGTGTAGCCGTGTTAACTGCAAGATTAGGCAACGACAGCCTTGCAGTTAACACGGCTACACGTTATGCAATGTAAAATCTATATCATAAATTTAAATTGAATTGAAAATATTCTTACATCTCGGCATTACTCAAAATGCCGCACCGCGATAAACAGTATAACTAAATGATCTCAGCTAGCGAGATCCATTCACTGACGTGATGCCAACTATTTTTGCGGGACATGGAACGTATAAGTTTAAAACTCAGCTACTGAGCGAACTCCGAAGGCCGAGTCAAAATTATTGCAAGCAAAATGCTCATAGCGCGTGTGCTCGCGGGTTAAGGAAATATATCGCTGCAACCGATCGTTCACCTTTTACCTGGAAAGGTCGATATATAGGACTAAAATGATGGCTTTATGTAAAGAAATCACTTTGTGGAATTGGAACTCACTTATTTACGGCACACCAGGCCAGTCGCTGTTATAGCTTAGCTACTTAGGCTCTCACCGATCTTGGCAAATTTTATATACAAACATATAGGTACTACTAAAATAACATTTTTCATATTCGATGAATGCATGATGAAAGGTTTTTTTGTATAGTTTTTCTTTATTTATATGTAAAATATATTTCCCCCTCAACCGAATGTATCTCAAAACAATGGATAAAAGCATAAGTACTCAACAATGCCAAAAATAACGTCATTTTATTATACTATTAACATCTCCATAAAACGCCATCACGCTTCCACGTTTCCTTAAAGTTGTCTGAATAATACAATTTTCACCATATAAAGTATTACGGAAATTAAGTAATAAAAATCTCATTAAACTTCATTTATCCTTGAATTATGCATGCATAACAGTTTTTTTTTATATTTGTACATACTTTATCGACGCATAGTCATGCCTAATAAGTTAGAAAGCTGAAATTTCCAATTTTTCTTATTGAGCCAAGCTCTCTTTTAGGCAACTCACAAATTTCGCTTGTCTCCCTCCTGCTACTTAACGGCTTAACTGATTCGAACAAATTTTGGCATGAACAAACATGATTATAACCTGACGGACATAGCCTACGTAAAAAAAATATAAACTTTATCATGGAGGAATAATCACCGAAAGAAAAATTCAAAAGCTGATCACAGCCAAACCGCTGATACTACATTGATGAAATTTGGCTCCAAAACTCACATCGTGGTCGTGACTAATGTGCAAAAAAGGTTTTGAAATCGGACATACCATCGAGGAATAATCTTCAAAAATCTTATTGCTTCGCTCAGTATTTGCAAACAGCAGCATGTATTGCAGACCTAGTATTTTATAATATAAGAAAGGGTTTAATAGATTTGTTTTATTGAAGCGAAGCTTCTATACGGACGTTTAGGCCACTCGCATATAAGCGCTCGCCTCGCGGCCACTCTATCCGTGCTAAACATCAGATTTTACCGATACACGGGTCGTCTGATTTTGTCCAGTTACCTCTTGCCAGCTGCCTCCCCATCTCAGTGTGCGTGAGCTTCTGTCTCGCTTTCACTCATGTCAGTGTGCGTGACTGTTAATACTATAAAGCTTCGCTTCTTTCGGGTTTTCCTAGACGGCACTACTTTATTAAAGGAGGAGGGGGGTGAGACTTCTCATGTAAGTTGTTTCAAGGTTTTTTGGGTATTCACGTTGTGTGGAAGGAAACGGGTGGTAAAATTTTGTAAAAATATTATTAAATAATAAAGGGAATATAGAGAATCTTTTCCCTTTCCTTCCTTCCCTTTTTATTCCCATTCCATCAATGGCAGTAGCCTCAATCTGTACAAGCGGCAAAACTGATATTGATAAAAAAGAGTGTGCTTAGTCCCTGAATGGTTGAGGTTCACAATTGTACCTGGTATGTGGCGCTACGATCGGGCAGAACAAAGTAGAAATAAACGTTATTACAATGCACATAAAATTCACACTCATTTGAGCGTTTGTAATTTGTTGTTGTATGTTTGTTTGTTTACAAGGAAATCGTGAGTTTAAACACAGTAACCCATTTTTTTGTTTAACTAAGACTTTTATATTATAGCGGGTACTTATGTCTCGTCTGGCACCGGAAACGAGATTATTTATTAGTTCTAAAAACTACCAATCCAATAAGCGAATAAAGGATACAAGTAAAATAAACGGAATTATCTTTCGTTATACATAATGAATTCAAAATATATTTATATTTTTGGTAATTCAGACAATTATGTGTCTTACTTTTAACGTAGCATAAGTTAAAAAAATATATGTACAACTATATTAAATTTGGTATGATGGACCACTTGTTTCCATTCAGTGAAATCAAATAAAAGATTTTAGGGCATAAGATTATGATTTTATTCAAAATATTGAATAGACTAAAGACAATATTTCATGTTAAATATATGAAAACACACAATAAAATATGAGCCAACTGACAATAGGAGGGGGTACTAATTTAAATTTATAACTCCATTCCAAGAAAACCATACACAATTCTGCCATTATTTTCAAAATCTTGGCAGATTATCTATACTTCGCATGAAGTCTTTTGGTGAATACAGTTCTTGGAATAAGTGTAAATGAAGAAACAGTTAAATGTAGAAATAAGACTAAGAGGATTTATAATATACACTTTACAGGGAAATCAGGGTCTTGTTTTACACGATAATTTTATTTTTCCAAGCAATTGTAGCTAAAAGCGCTTGTTTCCTTGAAATAAGACTTACCGACCGTACCACATTACCCAGACTTTTTCTTTTTACTTGGAGGAAATACTTTACCCAAACTTCCACCGCTGGGAGTGTGGCGGAAATTATGTGGGACTCTCCCCTGCGGACATACCTGACGATAAAAGCTCGTCAGGTTGGTGCGCAGGGGCCTACCCGCAAAAAACTCCAAGATGTCCCTCCGGTCACCTTGGTGGCACTGGACTGTCGTACGGCAGTGCGGTGGCACCGGATGGGGTCACGAGAAACCTCGCGGACACTACCGCGGCCACATTACCCAGACCTAACCCAATCCAGAAAATTTTGTTTTATACATTGATCGGTGATGGACGTGACCTGTGAGCGGCATCACCATGGAAACCGATATGGAAGCCACCACCGAGGTCCCAAAATAGATCAATTTGTTCCATTTATATGTGAAGTAATTAAAATGTGTCTAAACAATTCAATAATCTGGCCAGTTTACTATTGTACTTGTACTAATTATACTTCAAAACAAGCGGGTCATGGTTAACTGAAACAATTCCATAAAGTTAGCCCCGTTGACCTATACGAGGGTTTAACAATAATTTGATGGTCGCAGAAAAGTTTGGGAGTTGGGTAATTGAAATGATTTTTTTTTGTATATACCTACTTAGCAACTGCTACGTTTTCAAAATGTACTGAAGTCAAAATCACGCTTTTTAAAGCATACTGTCAAAGTTTTTACACGGGGAGTCTGTGGGTTAATTATGCCAAAAGATCGCTTGTTGCGGGTCCAATATAACAATATCTTCAGGATGTTGTTAGGACTGCCGCGCTTCTGCAGTGCGTCAGAGATGTTTGCACATTATCACACTAATGGCTTCCATGCCATAATTCGCAAAAAGACAGCATCATTGATACGCAGACTGCGTGGTAGTCGCAACAGTATTCTGGAGACGGTGGCCGATAGGTTCACTTCACCCTTGTGGACAGGTATGGTGCGCAGGGTTTGATTCTTCAACTTCAACTATGATTCGATTTACAAGATTTTTTATTATCTTACCTCTCATAATTACTTAAGAATATAAACATTTAGTTTGTTTACTTTATAAATAAATTTAAAAGATTCTTCTAGGTACATATTGTTAAAAACAAAATCTATATAAAATTGCTTGATGTTGTAAAGCTTCTCTGTTTTTTTCAATTTCACAATTATTGCTTTGTTTCCTCTTAACTTTTTAAATACATTGTTTCTCTTTATTTACTTTTGTTATACCTACATAAATAACTACCAATAAAACCCACACATTTTAATAAAATGGTACTCATCTTAGGAGTCGGGTGGGACGCGATGTGGGTTCTTATATCGAGTGTTTTTCCTATTGAGACAGCATGTAAATATAATGATATCATTGTTAAATAATAAATTAAAATCTAGTATAAAACATTTCAGAAAAGATTCATATTACGATAGCTTAGAACTCAATAACAAATCTTAAGCAAAATTAAAGAAAAAAGGTAATAATAATAATAATTTATTGAAACAAAACAATAACATTACAAAACATCAACAAAACACATAATGAGAAGGTTTACAATGTCTTCAAATCAGGTCTGCAACTCCCAAACTAGGACGTGTCCCGTATCTTAGGAGTAAGGGATTCCTCCAATACATAATAATATTCTCAAAATAGTAGTTAATGAGCCAGGTTAGTACGTATTGTTAAGTTTGATTGGTTTTATGTATGTATTTATCAGTGGCGACGCGTGGATATAACACGATTCCCATCGGGTTGCCTTGGCGATCACTAATATTTTTTTTATTATTTTCAATAATAGCTTACCCCGCTTTGTAATGTAAGCCGAAGTTCAACGGCTTTCGGATTGCAAACGCCATAATTACATTGCGCGCTTTGTAAAAATATTCTTCTATATCCCGTATACAAGATACGCAATGTATTTGAAATAGCAAACGCACACAAACACAGTTTACAATCATATGACGCGACAAGTGCGACGCGCTCCTCCGCTCCGGCAACCCGATCAAAATATTGGGAATTTACAAATGCCAAATGTATGCAAATCACTCACACATACATAAACAAATACATGCAAAAGCCTCGTAATAATTGTTTATAGATAACTCGATCTCGGATAGCCTACCAATCTTTATTTGTCTTACGTTAAGGTTTCGTTTCGCTTGAGCGTCTAGTTTCGCGCGACCTCGACCTTGAGGCTGACACTCGCTTGCAGCGTTGCCAACATAACGGATTTCCCGTCATATCTAGCGGATTAGGGCTATGAAGATACGGAACAAAAAGTATTTTGACGGCTAACGGATTGTTTAGCGGAATTTGAAAAAGATTATTATTTAAATAAAGATAGATTTATTCTTATATTTCAAATTACAACAATTTTTTTTCAAAAATCAAAGCTAAATTTTTGTTTCTGTTATGTCAATTCTACTGCGTAAATACTATTCATGTACCAAAGATACTGTCTACGACATACATGTACAAGAATTTCTCTTGTTTTAGACAAGGTAGCAGGAGGCAAAATAATGATGCGAACTCTGTCACACTTTAAACATATTTGTATTGTTCTTTTTTTGTTTAATTATATTGTTATTTTTTTGATAAAAAAGTGATCTTATGGATTGTTGCACTTGATTTTTATTAAACTTGAATTATTATTTTATTTCGCTTGGTAATTCGACGGATTTTACTGACGAGAAAATTGCGAGATTTAACGGATTGCTAACGGAACTTCGTTATGAAGTTGGCGGAATTTCAAAATTATTATTGGCAACACTGCTCGCTTGATTGATCACAGATTACTCATTACGCGGTCACGGACAGCACGGGTAATTTATGCTATAAATTAGCATTTATGTGAATTATTGTTTATGTGAATGAATAGATGTGAAAAATAAGTGAAATTTTACTTGCCGAGTGTTGTGTTAGTCTGTAATAAATAGTTTGTTTCGTTTCCTCGTAAAGGTTTGTCTTTATAGTTTATTTAACTTTGTTATTTGTCGTGACGCGGTTAGACGAGAAATGGCGGCATTGATACAAATTGACTGTTGTCTTACAGATTACTTATTAAATGACTTAACTTCGTTCTCCAATCAATCTTTCGAAAATAAAAAATATATCATAAAAAATGGACGGGCTTGTCCCGATATAAAAATTGATTATAGGCGTAAAGACGGATTTTTCAAACATTTTCACAGTTCTATGTATGATAAATACAATTGGTTAACGGGCAGTTGCAAATTAAATAAATTATTTTGTTTTCCATGTTTGTTGTTTTCCGATACAAACAGTGCTTGGAATAAAACGGGTTTTTCAGACATTAATAATTTGACAAATTCGGCTAGGAAACATACTCAAACTGAAAAACATTTACGCAGTTGTTTATTATTACACGATTTTGGAAATAATAGAATAGAAACATTTTTCGGTAATAGTTATGAAGCCCATAATCGAAAAGTGGAGCGTAATCGAAACTTAATGAAACGTTTAATTGACACTGTTGTTCTTCTTGGAAAACAGGAGTTATCTTTCCGCGGCCATAGTGAAAACTTAAATTCAGACAATCGTGGCAATTATGTAGAAACATTGTTTTATTTGAGTAAGTACGACAGCGTTATAGACTCTCATCTTGATCAATGTTCATCTAATTCACACTCCGTGTTTACCGGTCTCTCGGGAGACATTCAAAATGATCTTATACAATGCATCGCGGCGGTAATTTTAGACGAGATTAGGTCTGAGATTAGCCAAGTTAAATTCATTTCAGTCATGATAGACGAAACCCCAGATGTTAGTCATAGGGAACAATTATCAGTCATATTTCGTTATTTAACCGAAAACGGTCTGGAGGAAAGATTTGTAGGTTTTTACGACGTTAGTAAAAGCCGGACAGCGGCTGTATTAGCGACTCAGTTGCTTAATATTCTTGAACAATATCGATGCAAAGACAAATTGATCGGTCAGACATACGACGGTGCGGCCGTATGTCAGGTGAACGCGGAGGCGTTCAGTCTTTAGTACGGGGTCAATGCCCTCTCGCACGTTTCGTACCGTGTTATGCTCATATACTTAATTTGGTTTTAAGCAAATCCTTGGAAAATATTTCGGAATTAAAATCATTTTTTGGTCATATCAATGGAATTGTCAGGTTTTTCAACAAATCGTCGAAGCGGTCAAATCTTTTAAAACAGTTTTCCGACCGTCGTATGCCTGGAGTAGCTGAAACGCGATGGCATTATCATTCACGCATTATTAATGTTATATTTAATTGCAGGTTAGATATGATTGAAACGTTTAATCATATATTAGATGATCCCCAATCGTGGGATGTTGATTCTGTATCCATGTCGGAGTCGTTTGTAAGTAAATTAGAAGATATGCAATTTTGTTTCCTTTTACATGTTTTTTCGGAGATTTTTGCCAGAACTGACATTTTATTTGCTTTGCTTCAAACCAAACAAGTCGACATCGAAACCTCAGTTAGAGAAATAAATGCATTTCAATCTTGGATGTCAGAAGAGTTTTTAAAGCAATTTGATTTTATTTTCAGTAGTATTCAGGAATATTGTGAACCACCACGACGACGCCGGCGGCTGGATACAGAAATTGACTTAAAAACACAATACAAGCGTTTATTCGTTGAAATAATAGATAACATCAAAAGCCAAATAAACTCCCGTTATTCATCTTTTCAGAACTTAACTTTTCTTGATTTAGTCAACAAATCGAAATACGCGAGTTACCGTAGTAGTTTTCCTGAGGAAAGCGTGTCTAAATTAATATCCGAATTTCCAAATATATTTGATTTTCACGCCTTAAAAAACGAATTAAAAGTTTTATACAGTACTTCATCAATTAGTAATTTAGATGTTTACGAACTTTATTTATATCTTTTTAAATCCACGTTGAATGAAGCTTTTCCTCAGCTTTTAATTTTATGTCAAATTATTTTGACTCTTCCCGTATCGGTGGCTTCCGCGGAAAGGTCGTTTTCGGCATTGAAGCGGATTCATACTTATACACGAAACAGCCAAAGTGAGGCAAGATTATCAAATCTCGGAGTAATATCAATTGAAAAACATCTATTGTTAAAATTGCAACAAAAAAGCGACTTTTATGAAAGGATTCTGGCTCATTTCGTAAAGAAAAACCGTAGAATTATGTTAGAATACAAATAAAATAATTTATAATTTAAAATCATGTATAAATAAATAATTTATCAAAAAAAATGTTACGTAAATTTATCGGGTTATAGAATATATATATGGCGAAGACAGACGACAAACGACAAGTAACAAAATAAAAACATCCAATATTTCTACTGATATTTATTTGCTAGCTTATGCCTGCGATTTCGTATGTGTGGAATTCAGGCCATGTTGATTGTTCTATTCCGTGTCCAAGGCTACATGCATGCCAAATTTCATCCAAATTCGTTAAGCCATTTTCGCGTAATTAAGTAAAAACATTCACCATTTGTAATAATATAGTTAGTAGAATATGTTCAGCAAGTGAAGTTTCACTTATTTTTGGTTCTTGTTTTTCTATATATTATAACCCCTGTGCGAGTGACGTGTGCTTAAAACGGCTTTTTTCAAAGCCACTTTTATCATACTCGACATGCACTGTTCATATAATACCAGTGATGTCATGTATGGTGAAGGTGGTGAACACTAACAACTGATAAATTGCATACAACGCACGCAACGCAAGCAAATCACCAAACCTAACATTTCGTCGTAGTTATGGAAAAGGTAAACTAACACAACACATGAACACACTCAGGTCAGGTATGTAATTTATTGCATATTTTTTTATAATATGATATTTTGTTTAATTACGCATTAGCCGTTTTTTGGTCCGGCTTTACCTTCCTTTTTTTTCACCCCACGCCACTGGTATTTATGTATTGGGTTGGGGAATAAGTTCGTTCGGTTTTTTCAAAGTGCTTTCTTTCAACAAAAACCAATAATTATAACAATAAATTGATCAATAATGTATTCGCCGTTACTGTTTACAACCTCCTCCCACCTCTCGACTAATTTGTTGATGCCGTTCCGCCAAAAATCGTCCGGTCTGGTGTCGAAGAAGTTGATGAGCCAGTTTTTGAGGTCCTCTTCGCCGTCGAAGATAACACCCCTCATTTGATTCGACAAGGAATGGAAAAGCTGATAATCTGTTGGCGCAAGGTTCGGAAAGTACGGTGGATGCTGAAGAACCTCCCATTCGAGCTCTTGGAGTGCGGTTTTGACGACTTGTGCAACATGGGGTCTGGCGTTGTCGTGGAGCAAGATGACTTGGCCTTGTCGGTCAGGTCTTTTCAGTCGCATAGCCTCATTTACACGGCGTAGAGCTCCTTGTTGACTGTTGCGTTCCGTTCAAGCATTTCCCCGTGTATCGCACCTCAAGGCGATGAAGACATCGAATTCTGCAGGTCGTCCACTGCGAGGCATGTCTTCGAGATCAAAGTCACCATTTTTGAACTTTGCAAATCATTTCTGTGCTGCGCGCTCACCTATGACACCTTCTCCATACACGTTGCATATGTCACGAGCGGCTTCAGCTGCTTTTTGACCCCGATGAAAAGCGAAGAAACGTAGATGTCGAAAATGCTGATTTTTGTCACCTGGGTATTCCATTTCGAAGCCCAGAAAATAGGAAAAACTAAAAATATTCGAAAAACAAATAACACAGTTCTGTAGAGCAGAAAAGGCACTGTCTAATGTATACAAACACTTTGCTCAACAACAAACAAATACTTTAAATAATCCTCTTCGAAAAAAACCGAACGAACTTATTCCCCAACCTAATATATGAGAGTGTGTGTAAGTGTGTGTGTGTGTATGTGTGTGTCTCTGTGTATGTGCATGTGTGTGTATGTGTGACTGTGTGTGAAATTAGTATGTAATTAATGAAATCTGTGTTTGCGTTTACTTAAACAGACTTTCGGTCTCATCATAATTCAAAGAAAGAAGTAGATCTTGAACTTTTGTTTTAAATTTGAATTTAGGTCATAAATATATTGGCTTAATTTTATGAATTCTGTTATAAAGTTTTGAGCTGAGGTAGGTCTCAATTTTTTTTTTATAGAAAATAGGCAGGCGCTTGACCACTATCTCGCCTGATGGTAAGCGTCGATGCGATCTAGGATGTGACGCGCTTGCCTAGAATATACCTATTCACTCGTGATTTGAAAAAAAAAACATAATCCTCATCAATAACATAATCCTTAATAATATATCTGAATCGGAATTCACAATTAGAAATAATTCAATATTTTAAAGATGTTCAATAAATTTATGTACTGAGAAGTACAACATGCTTTCAATATACAAGGTTATTTTATAAACACCATCCAAATTTTTTCTAGGCATTAGATATCATTCAAACACTTCATTTATGAAAAAAAATTGGTAGGTAAAATTTCCGCAAAAAAAAATTTTGTCCGAGCGAATTATTACAACAGTTGGTTACTGGCAAAATAGGTACTTACAGTTGAACGACCGACCGCCCGAAGCGCCTCACCGAGCTGCGCGCGCAAGTTGTAACTACATCGGCGCAATGAAATCAGTCAGCCGCGGGCTTTCCGCGATGTACAATGTTGCGTTCACGCATTTACGTCGCATAATTATCTACCTAACGAAATGTGTTCACACTTGCAATTGCCTCGAGAACTTAATATAAATATAATCCGTGCATTTAACGAAGTGACAAAGTGAAAAAACAAGTAATACAATAAAAGACAATGTTCATAAACGTGCAAGACTGTTTAGAGAGAAATTACCTACACTTTAAGGTAAAGTGATTGTTTTCAAACTTCATGTAAGTGTATTTTTTTTGGATTTTTAATTAATTATTTTGTTGGAGTAAAGCAAAATGTGTGCAGGGCGGCTAAGACTTGTGAAATTTTTCACAAAAATATAGAACTATTAATTATACATTTCTTTATCCTATCGTGTAAAATAGACAAAAATAACTTAGGTAGGTAGGTACTAAGGTTTTGGCACTGCATTTGTTTTTGCGATTTTCGAATTGCCTTTGCGATCCCTGTGTTTTTTTAGATTCTGTGGTTAATAAACACCCTTTGCTTTACTCCAACCAATTATTCTACATAAGTTGATTAAATTTAAAAAAATGCGACGTAAGTGCCTAAGGTGTGGTTTACTTTTATGTTCATTTTTTATTTATTAAAAGTGTTATCGATTAATATTGTTATAATCAGTGGTCGGAGTAGGTATATTGAATTAAGGTCACTGACATCAAACGTATATGTTAATATGGATACGCCTCCGAGTTTCCGGATTATTATGATAAAAATACCGAAACATCGAAATTATTACATGAAACTAGTTAAAAATGTATCAATACTCTCAACGCTATGCTGCTAGTGGCGTAGATGGCCAGAATTTAATAGTAAAAAAAATTGGTTGCCTGTAAAGTCGATATACGGGCGAAAGTTTTACGTGACAACGACTTTGAGTGGTAAAATAATTTTAATGTGAATATTCATTCGTATAGTAGGAAGAAGGATGAAATAATAGTAACAATTTAAAACATTTATTTATACAAAGAATTATATTTAAAACATTAATTTATACAAAGAATCTCGCACTGAATTTCATATATCACCGCCTAAGCGAAATAGAAGCGCAAGACATGAACCGGTGTGTATGCCTATCTCTCTCACTCTCTCTCTCGCTCTGTCTCTCTCGCTCTTAGGCGGGCTAACCATGCCCGAGTGGAAGGGACGCGTGCCTCTCACTCGCTCTCATTTATAAAATGATATAATAATAATATTCATTTCAACACACGACATCCGGCAAACAGGGTCTTTTGTCCTCTTATGTCTATGCTCAACGCATCTGACCAATTAGAATCAAGTATCCTGGATGACTCATTGACTGTTTGTTCGAAAACAATGCTCGCACCGACATCCAGACCAAGTGGCTCACTCACTTATTTCGGTTCGTGGAGTGCGCTTATTTTATGTGTTGTGAATATCTTGACTTGACCCTGGCTTGTGTACTGTCTTCTGAAATCTACTTAAAACGACGAATTTGGCTTATAACTACGGACATCGATTTATTACTCTTGGATTGGGCCCATTTGAAGTTGTTTTTGTACGGGTAAGTTTTAATTATTTTCACTATTTAAGAAGGTTTTAGAACTTGGAAACAGTTAAAATATCACTTTATAGCAATCATCATAGCGCATGAGAGTCCGGTACGCACACCGCAGGGCTATCACCGCTTCAGTTAAAAAAATCACTTTATATGAAACAGAATTTCATTATCGACTTTACAGTTGTGTATGTATATATTGTAAATTTAAATCATTGTTTTAGGTGACATATAAATAAATATGGCAAAGGTCAAGGCTGAAACAGTGCTAAAGTGGTTATTGCACTATCCTGAGCTACTTTACGATAACGCTAGTGGCACTATATACTGTACAAAGTGTGAAAGTCATTTGAAAGCTGTGAATAGAGGCAACATTACCAAACACATTGAAGGCGCTGTACATCAAGGAAAATTTAAGAGACCGCAAGAGGAATTTTACTTCGACCTCATTAAGTTCCTGATTCTATGCAATATTCCTTGGTCGCAAATGAAAAATCCAGCGTTCAAAGAGTTTTTTCAGAAATATATGTGCAGTACTTGTTGTTGCGTTTGTACCAATCGTAAAGTGGTTGACGAATCACAGTTACGAAAAGTTTATTTGGAGAAGTTTTATAGGAATAAAATCAATTCGATTTATGAAATTAATAAAAATGAGAAACTATGGATATCGCTGGATGAGACAACAGACATTTTTGGTCGATACATAGTCAATTTCCTAATAAAACCATTGCATCCTAGTAATAGTGCAGGCCGGCCTTATTTGATTGCTTGTAAAATGCTAACAGCAGTAAATGGACAAACAATAACACAATTTGTACTGCAATGTCTAGAAAATTTATGGCAAAACACTTTTGAAGCGAAAGTTGACAATATTTTAATGCTTTGCACTGACAGTGTCGCGTACATGCTATCTGCAGGGCGAAATTTAAAACATTACTTACCTGAAATGAAGCATGTGACATGTTTGGCGCACGCTCTTCATCGTGTAAGTGAGCAGATAAGGTCAGAATACAACGATATTGATATTCTTATATCAAATGTTAAAAAAGTATTTTTAAAGGCTCCTAGTAGGGTAAACATTTTAAAAGAAAAATATCCTGACTTACCGTTGCCTCCGCAACCAGTCATTACCAGATGGGGTACTTGGTTACAGGCAACATCTTACTACGCTCAACATTTAGATAAAATAAAAGAAGTTTTATCCTGCTTGAGCAGTTCTGATGCTATAGCCATACGAAACGCAAAAAACATTTTGGAAAAACAAAATTTAGAAAATGATTTAAAATATATCGAAGAAAATTACTCTATTATACTACTAGCCCTAAAAGAGTTACAAAAACAAAATTTATCTCTAGCTGATTCACTTTTAGTATTTGATCAAGTAAGGGCTACGCTTAACGAGTGCAATAATGAGAATATAAAAAATAAAATAGAATCAGTTATGGAACGAAATCCAGATTTAGATACAATTAGAGAATACAGCGAGAGTATTGAAAAAAGCGTAGCAAATAATCAGAAACTTTATTTCAAATTCGCTCCATTGACATCTACAGATGTTGAACGATCATTTTCCACTTACAAATGGATCTTAGATGTTAAAAGAAATAGCTTAAAAATCGAAAATATTGAAAAAATTATAGTTATTTATTTTAATTGTATAGAGACAGAAAATCAAAATGTAGAAATTGTAACCGATGAGGATTAAAAATAATTGTTTTTAATAAAACTGTAATAATGATTATTTGTATTCACAATAAACAATTTTGTTTGCTTACATATGGTTTTTTATTTTATTACTCTATTTACCAAATTTTTGGAAACTCCGGTACATTCCGGAAGAAATGCATGTCCATGTTATGATATCATGACGCAAGTATCTAAAATCAATATACCTACTCCGACCACTGGTTATAATCAAAGAACAAATCAACTTATCTCTTCTTCAATTTGACGTTCCTATTTTTTTTCGTTTAAATTTGCAACTTATGAAAATCATTGTAATGTATCAATGAAATACGGGAGGGCGGGGCGGGGGTCGTGTAATCATCTGCTACAACACCGTGCGTAGCGTGACTGTGACAGCAATCGGTAGTTTTCCTCGGATAACTTTGTGTAGGCTTAACTTAATATTTTAGTACTGAGTGATATTAAAAGAAAAAAATCTTGTTTCGTTATTTTCTTCAAAGAATATAATATATAAATTTGGATGGTGTTTATAAAATGACCTTGTATATTTTACTAGCTTCCGCCCGCGGCTTCGCCCGCGTGGTGTTTTGATAAAAAGTAACTTATGTTCTTTTTCAGATTTCAGATATCCAATTTTGTAACAAACGGCTCAGCAAATTAGCCGTGAAACAAATATTTACACAGTTACAGTAAATTAATTTGAATATTAATGATTATATTAAAAGAACGGTATAGATTTGGGTATAGCATTTGATTAAAAGAGAGTAGGTATGTTTAAATAAAATTAAAAATATCTGTTTACAGTAGGTATAAGGTACCTATGTATTCCATTAAGTGGCAGAAAGTACCTAGGAAAATTTATTGGTCCCTTATGTCCAAGAGACACTTTACAGGGGCCAGCGTCACGTTGTGCACAAAAAAATATGTTAAAATGACCTAATTTAAAACATTTTTCTACACAACGTTTGCTGTTTTGTTATTATTTGTTAAAATGTGGAGATTGCTTGGACTCGACACTCGCGAGCAGGCCACGTACAGTTGGCCATGCGAAAAACAGTTTTTCTCTAAATGGACACCTGCTACTTTAAGTGTTTGATCCGTTCCGTTCCGTTCGAATTTCGGTAATTCCGTTTGTAGAATTTCACCCCCACAGTGGTAAAAATTTCAAAATGCTAGAACAAACGATTTTTGTTTCTTATTTAGTGCCTAAATACAAAATGTAATGTTTTTATCTTCAAAATGAAGAACTTCATACAAACTTTCAACCCCTATTGCATCCCCTCACAGGTCGAAATTTCAAAAACGCTACAAAAAATTGTTTTGTTATTTCTTATCAAGTTCCTAAATATAAAGTTTCATAGTTTTATCCCCAAAAATGACAAAATCCCATACAAACTTTCAACCCTTATTTCACCCCCTCACTGGTCGAAATTTCAAAAACGCTAGAACAAATGTTTAATTATATGTTATCAAGTGCTTAAATATAAAGTTTCATGGTTTTATCTTTAAAAATTAAAAAAATCCCATACAAACTTTCAACCCCAATTTCAACGTCTTCGTCCATTTTTTTCGCAATAAAAGGTAGCCTATGTTCTTTCTCAGGGACTAAAGATTGCCTGTGCCAAATTTCATCAAAATCGGTTGAGAGGTTTAAGCGGGAAAGCGTAGCAGACAGACAGACAGACAGACAGAGTTACTTTCGCATTTATAATATTATATTAGCAGGGATTCTCTTAGTGAGACTATCTAAGCGTTAAAAGCTTGCCATAATTAAAATATAGTACCGTTATAAAATGTGACTCACACCCTTATTAGGGCTCCGTGACTCCTTTTATTTGCACTAAAAAGAAAACTACTCGAGAAAGTGAAAGCTAGTGCTTGTTTATTCGCTTGACCTCTCCAAAGGTTACATAGCCTAGTTGCCGTGTCCATTTTTGACCCCCGACGAAAAATGACGCGTGTTATTTTAACGTGTGTATCTGTTTGTTTGTCCACGTAAGATAATAGCTCTCGAATGGATAATTTTCATTTTTTTGCTTTTATTTCGAATTTCTTACTCGAGAGTGTTTTAGGTAATGTTTGAAGAAAATTGATTCAGCCGTTTAATAGTTATGGAGGTGGAAAAGGGGACGAATAAATGATAAACTGATAGTAAGCGGATTTATCCCAATGGGGTAGCATGTGAAAGAATTTGATTTGTGTTTTTTTTAATTTATTTGGATCAACAAACAGTTTTTAAGTAATGTTTAAATAAGGTTATATAGTTGTTACTTTTTAGAGGTTCCGTACTTATATTCATATTTTAAATTCTAATAGAATGTCTTCATTATGGAAGCACAACATGCATGGTAGCATTTGCAGGTCAATAGATTTGTCAAGCACATCTTAGAAAAACAAAAAAAATATATATGAATCTTTTACAAAATCCTTAAACGGGTAAAGTATAGAAGTGCCACTGTATTATGTAAGCTCGAATTTCAAAGATTTCAACTATGATGTTTAATAGTATAACTTCCCAAAACCAAAAAAAAATAACCCCTTATGAAAAAACTAAAGCAACGTCAGAATTTTTAAATGAAAATTCATGCAAAGTCTAATTGCACCGCAAAATTTTTAAATGTCGAATGATATACTCGTACATCCATAATGTCGCAATTAATTTTGATGAAGAAGTTTATAGCTTAAGTTTTAACCCATACACCTCAAAATGCTTACGTCGTAAGTTAGCTCTATTTATTATTATTCAAAAAATTTAATCGCTGATAAACATGTGCTTTCAATAAACTATGCGTTATTGGAAGGACTTTTTTCTTATATTACATTCTTTGCTGCTTTACCATTTCAAAATGCATTTTGAAGAATAGTTGAGATATTAAATTATGAACGGAATAATATATTCCAACTTAAAGGTAGTATTTTGATAATGAATAATAGTAAATCTAGTAAACATAAACGTAAGGCTTGTGTTATGGATACCAGGGTAACAGATAAACATATACATAAGTCATATCCATAGAATTATATATTAAACTAGCTGACCCAGCCATGCGTTGCTGTGTTATAAATTAAAATGATATCTATCCTATCTTTCAAGTTGGATCAAACTGCACACGGTGTACAAATTTGATTAAAATCGGTTAAGTAGTTTAGGAGTCCATCGCGGACAAACAACGTGACACGTAATTTATATATATTAAGATTAACCAAGACCTAAGTTTGGCTTTACTTCTTATCGGCCAAACCGGTTGTTAATTTTGGTGTGATTATTTATCATAAATCCTATAATAAGTATTATAGTAATATTTATAACGCTGTCAAAACTTGAAACAAATGAAAATCAGTCATAATAAAATTTACATTACAGAATCAAACTATAGTAAATTTCAGCTAATTCAGAATTGCAAACTTTCGGCCCAGTTTGCGGATCTATGCCTAGTCAGTTCAACTAAGTTTAGCAGTGCTGTTTACGTCTGAATGGACAATGTCGAATACAGCTATAGTAGTGCTTAAACTGATACTGGTTAAATCCAAATGCATACTGACGTCGAATGAGACTTGGATTAAGGGTAAATTAGAATTACGGATCTAAATATCTTACACAAATTTACAGCGAAGAAGGGCACGGTAAAAAATTATGAAGATCACCCGTTACTACAATAATATTTTGTTTTATCCAATATTCGACATATAACCATTTTTATTGCCTATATAAATATAATAAAAGGTCAAATAAAAATATTGTAAGTTTATCTTTTTATTACATAACTATTTCTCATAGATGCCATGTTTTGATCTACATAATCGTGATAAACACAGAACGGCTCCGTTCAATGGTGACAATCGGATGGGTGACAAAAAGTTTCCCTTGTTTTCGCATAAAAATTTTTAGCAGAATATTGTTACGCTAAAGGTCTAATTTAATATAACTTGCTGGCTGGTAATGGATACATAAAATTTTTACCTAACCTTACCTGCACTGTATATCAATGTATACCTTTTGATTTATGCCAAAGTAAATTAGGAATAAAAACATTATATGAAACAAAGGGATCCCGACATAAATTATATAAACTATGTTAGTTTGGTTTTAATAATTATATCTCTAGTTACATCGTGCTTCGAATCCTTTATGCATCTTTAGTTATTAACACCTTATTCTGAACTGGGCTTGCGTGTTTTATTATGGTGGTTTTGTCTATAGGAAGGTCTGTGCCCCACAGTGTACTGTAAGTTGCATACTCCGTAGAAACATTTCAGATAACATGAATTATACAAGCAAGCGCCATGATCACGGAGCAGTTGCTCCGTGATCATGGTGGTTTTGTCTATAGGAAGGTCTGTGCCCCACAGTGTACTGTAAGTTGCATACTCCGTAGAAACATTTCAGATAACATGAATTATACAAGCAAGCGCCATGATCACGGAGCAGTTGCTCCGTGATCATGGCGCTTGCGACAGTGCCGAAATATCGGAAACTCAATAAAAACAAAAACAAGGTACATGGTGAAAATCCCGTATATAACTTATATTACTATAATGTTAGTGACCATGAAAGTTGAAAACAATATGAATTATTATTTATATACTGTTCTTATTTGTTTTCGGCTGATTTAATGTGACATGGTTTTACGGTGTACACATTTTATTACTCGTGTCTGTACCTATTAATGATGGTGATGATCTCATCGAGACCAATGTGGTTTAGAACTGACGCTAATATTCTAAAATAATACCTAGTACTAATGAGGAATTGATTATATATCTTAGTTTAAAGATATTTATTCTGATAGAGATATCATATTGTCACTTACATGAGAACATGTTTACAAAAGCTTAATTATTAATACGCGGTCACAAAATCAAAACGAAACATTATAGCGTATGATGAAATTGATGAAACTATTTTAAAATTACTTACAATAATAGAGAGACTCGTTTAACGCATTATTTTTATTAAATTTATGGATTATCAATTATGTACTGAGTAAGTTCATTCTTAAATCTTTAAACGAGCCTTCACTTTTGATACTTGAGGGTATATCTGGTTTGATCTGTCATTTTAATAATTCAAATTCCGACTTTTTACCACTAATTTACAGATTGGCGCCACGCGATATTTTTACAGGTAAAAAATTTAATTTAAAAAATTTAAATATTTTACGGCCAGTTTTTAAATATAAACACGAAAGAAATTACCCATAAGAGAACTTTTGATAAAGAACTTTAATTGACAAAATAATAAACTTGATTTTATTTTAAGGATTTGCTTACTTTGGCGAATACTAAAGCTGTAATGGTGGATGGTGTTCTTGAGTTTATATACATATAATATTAGCGATAACATTATTTAATAATTAAACATCACAACTAATAAACCTACTTTTTGCTAAAAACCGAAGCTCAACAATTATTCAAGGCCATAAACTTCCTGAAATCCTTACGTATTACTACGTATTGTGTTTAATAATGTTCATTATTATACATAACAACCGTACGTAGTTTGTAGCCGTGCATAAGGAAGAAAAATCAATTAATTGATATCCATTATGCGTTTAAGATCCCTACCGCAGCTAACAAAACAGCTGATGACCTCGAAACGGCTGAACCATGATACATCTTTAAGAACCACCACTAGAAAATCTGCTGTCAAATACAAAAACCGTATCGAAATCTGTTCATACACATCACATCACAGACAGACCCATCACGTAGCGGTCACACTTATAGTAACCCTCTTTTGAATTCCAAAATTCAGTTCATCAAATGAACATGTCATTCGTCCTTACAATTATCGCCTTAAGAATTATCTATTTACCTAAACTTCGTTGCACAAATAGCAAACTTAATCCTCTTAGATATTCTCTATCAGCGAAAAGTTGCGCTCAAATAGTATAAGGCTGAATGACACTCAATCCAAAAAGATATAGATTTTTACTATAATTAACACTGTATTAAGACATTATAAATATATGTATATAATTAAATAAAATCACAATAAAATTTAACACAGTTTTAATAATCGATCTTCAATCTTTAAATTGTTCTTAAAATTTGTAACTGTACCTTTTCTATACCAAAAAAGGTTAGGTTACACTTGCCACAGGTTGACAATGGAGTTGCCTATTACTTTTCTCAGTCCCCTGTGTAACTATACCTTGTTTAAGTTATAATTACGGCCAAATCACTATTTAGAAAATTCTTAATTTAAAATATAGACTTTTTTATCTCTGACTCGTGTCAAAGAGGAACTGAAGAAAAATTCGAAAGTACCGAGTCGTAAATAATGAACCAAAAGCTACAGCGCTACAGCAGCTGTAAATCGAGCTACCTTCATTTATTTAAGTATGTCTCCAGTAATTGGTACAGAACTTCAAGTCTTGTAAGACAAGACACTTGTTATAGGAAAAGCTTCAGAGAGTTCAGTGCTTTCGTTATATTAAAGAATGTAACAATTTAAAATGTTAACTATCCGTTATTTTTTTATTCTTTCTATACGATTCAAACAATGAGTTATCATCATCAAAAAATCAAATACTGACGACAAGATATTATGCTATCTAGTGTTCTAAAAACATAAAAAATTGCACCATTTTAAACAATATCTCACTATAGTAATATAAGTTATATACGGGATTGTCACCATGTGCCATGTTTTTATTGAGTTCCCGATATTTCGGCACTGTTGCAAGCAATCGCTTTTCGCAAGCAATTGAGATAACAAAACATAAAAATTTCAATCGTGAGGACGGTTTTAAATTGTCGTTTGTCTGGAATCCTGTGGTTCATATGTATAAAACCGAAATAATCAAAAAAGTGTCGTGTCGCGATCCGATACTGTAAGTGTTGTGTGTCGAGAACAGTTTCAAGTGAATAGTGAGAATGTGAACACTGGTACGGGTATAGAACGCAATATAAGACTTCGTCGGAGGGTAGACCGATATGTCTGCCAATAACAGCCTGCCCGCAATTACTTCAGTTGCTCCGTGATCATGGCGCTTGCAACAGTGCCGAAATATAGGAAACTCAACAAAAACAAGGTAAATGGTGACAATCCCGTAAATAACTTTTATTACTATAATGTTAGTGATCATGAAAGTTTAAAACAATATGTCACTATCTTTTAACATCAGACGCTAATATGTGGAAAGAATTTCATCAACTTTTTATTATTGACCGTTAATCTTAGTCTTCATATAAAAGCGGCTCTTGCTAATTTGGTAAGAGGCTCGGTTGCCTAGCAATACCGGCGTCAGACCAGGCTTTTCAGAAAGCGTAGTTTTTTCCTGAATCTTTCTAAAATTTATTTTTGAATGAAAGAGCACTGTTTTGATGTTGCTCTCAAAATCAGTTGGAGAGAAATTTCGATTGTATAGTTTCTATATTCTACGTATCTTTGAAGTTTTGTTCGGTACGGACTTCTCAACCGATAAAGGTAGAATGCTTTTTTCCAGTTTATATTTTATATTACACAACATCACATACTTTGTTTTGAATCTGTTATAGAATCAAGAAACAACGACGGTACCACAACACTCAGACCCGAGCCAATATAGAAAAGACCCAGCCGGGGTTCGATCCCGGGCCCTCGGAGTGACTTTACATGAAAACTGGTATGCGAATCATTCGACCACGGAGGTCGGAAGAGCAGGTTAATTATTTGCGATGCGTGATTTGAACGAGAAAACGCTATGGATTTGTAAGTCCTACGTTGAGTCCTAGAGTTCTTGCCGCTTGTTAAAATATCATGCTATATTTGGTGGTGGTAGTAGTATTAGTGGAAGAAGTAAGATCGGTGGCGATTGCCGCAATTACCTACCGGACCTTTACGAGAACTTCGGTGGGGTTTTAGCGGGTATTCCTTCCAGCAACCGCTGTTTGGGAGTGGATGTGTGCTGATCTGGAAAGTTGAGGTGAAATTACTTGTTCCTCCGTGTTTGGGGATTCCGCATGAAGCGTGTTGCAATTCAGGCTTATCATCACTTAACATCAGTTAATATAAAATCCAAGAACTTTTTGTTATGCATAAAAAATAATGATAACCTCGTTTATATATAATCGACCACTTTTTTGCCTCTTTATTACGATAATAACTATACCCACATCAGGCTATCTATGACAAGTTTGAAGAAATAGAAACACCAAATGAAAGCTATTTTCTCCTTTTCCATGAAACATATTTCGCTTGTCTCAACCCAAGCCCCATATTTTTTTGACAGATTGGGTGGATCACGTTATAGACAGTGCGAAATGGAGGACGGGGTTACACTTCGATAACTCATAAGCAATCAATATTCAATCGAATAGAAAATGATAAGTGAAATTGTTCCTAGGCACAAGTATCCATATACTTTCGATTTACTGATACAATTTTTATAATTTAGAGAAGCAAAGCAAGTAGAAAGAAGATATATTTAAAAAAAAATGTAATTTTCTTTAATTTGATTTTCCCGCGCGTCAAACGTCATCGAACGCGCAGTGACATGACAAATGAAGTTTGTAATCTATGGAAAAGATAACCTATAAGCATCTCTTGATTATTTTGAGAAAACAATTTCTGACATTGCTAATAATAACATTAAATGTCGTTTCTTTTCTTACAGGTTTTTGTTAAGTAGGTACTAAGTAAATACACACTTTGATTTCATGTACTCCTAATATAAAATAACCAATAAATCTTTTCTTACATAGAAACTCAATTGTGTTTGACTTATTGTGTCGTTTCTCATTACGAAAATATTAGAAATTATCTTATAAAACGACATTTTATATATAATGTGTTTTTTATGATTATAGTAAAGTTATTATGTAAATGCAATATCTACTATTCACGTTTAGGCAGGATCGCTATCGTTGCACCGACTGGCCGCATAATTAAAAAGTTAATTATGAAACTTTTAGCTAACACTGCTTTTGCTTGCTTAATTTATCTTACAATGTTTTTTAACGAATAATAAAATTGTAATAGGTTTATAGATAAAATAAAGAATACAATATAAAGATTATTAGTAAAAGGCAATTCCTTCTTGTTAATAATTGTGTAGAGCGTGTAGCTCATTACAACAGTTATACGTTTCTTTCAATTATAGTGCAAATCGCTCCGGTAATTATTGACTCGAGAGTTTTACTCATTTCCTAGACCAACCATTATGAAAACGATGTTTGTGTTATCGGTTATATTTCCTAGTATCCGCTCTTTGTGGAGGCGAGTAGATGAATTAAATGATAGGTAATTGAGACTTAAAATGTTTACCTTCAAAGAGTACCATATCGAACCTAAATATAAAAAAAAGAACTTTTTAGAACTTCTTTACCTCTCCGTAGAAAAGAAACAAATGTGACGTAATCTCAACGATTGTTCTTTTTAAAGTGTATCAATCAAATAATTTTAGCATAATTATCTTTAACGCAATAAAGCTACGTAAAAAAACAGTGTTAAATTATAAAGACTGAATGTTCCTCGTCTAATTTTATGTTGAAAGTTCACGCTTTTTTCACGGAAAGTTAACAATTATAGTCTAAATTAATCATAAGCTTATTGCAATATTCCTATATAATTCGGTAATTTCATTTTACATGTTTGCAGCTTTATTTTATAATTATAGAATATAAATATTTGAAAATTTGAACAAAATTATACTTTATAATCACTAGGTATTCGTTTGCTTCGCTTTCAGTCTACCATTTTTTCCAATCGTAGACAGCTAGAGAACGCTATTAAAATAAAGACTGCCTATTTTATAATATACAAATAAAAATAATATTTATTTAAGGATTCATGTTAATTTTGATCATAAAATCATTTTATAAATTCATTGTCAAGAAGAAAATATTGCCAGCTTCATATTTTTCGTAGAGAGGTTAATGTTTTTCTTGATATTCGGCATATATTATAACAGTAACACTCAGGTCACACCGTATGCAACGGTCGGCAACTTTTGTCTAACTGCTATGATTCGACCGGGTTCTTGTCATTCAGTTTTGTTTAACGGCACTGTTTAGTAAAATGACTGACCTATTAAATACACTCGAGAGCAATGAATCCGGGTCACTTAAAGAATCCTAAAAATCTCGGAAACTAAAAATGCTAGGTTAATGCAATAAATTGTATTTAATAGACAATGTAATACTCCTTAAATGAAGGTATTAAAACTTCTTAGTTATTGTAAAGTTATATCATAAAAAAATCAAATTTGAAAAAGGGCCACTTTCGAAGATGGAACTACGAAATTACAGCATTTGGTTTTGCTTTTGTTTGTAATCTGTCATTTATGTGGGTACATAAACCATGTTGATAGTGCTCTATATTCATTATTCAAGCTGAAATTATGTCGCTTACGCCTGAAGAATGCACCAGAATACTTACAATGCTGGAAACCGGCCGGAGTCAGCGCGATACAGCCAGGACTGTCGGTGTGTCGCTGTCAACAGTACAAAGAGTTCTCCGACGTTACGAAGAAACTGGTTCTAACCTACGCAGACCAGCAACGGGCAGAACCAGGTGTACCACAGCACGAGAAGACTGATACTTGGTGAACACCATGCTTCGAAATCGCTTTCTCACAGGAACTGAACTCACCAATCAGTTTCGACGCCTCGGAGGAAGTAACCCAAGTGCATGGACAGTAAGACGTCGGCTTACTGAATATAACTTAAAACCCCTTAGACCTGCAAACGGCCCTAAACTGGAGCGTGGGCATCGTATTTCAAGACTAAGATATGCCCAGAGCCACGTAAATTGGAGTATTGAAGATTGGTCAAAAGTTATGTTCTCCGACGAATCAAAATTTATGCTCTACAAGCACGATGGAAGACACAGAGTGTATCGAAGACCAGGGGAAAGATTCAAGCAAGCATGCATCGAAGAAAAAGTAGCCTACGGTGGTGGGTCTGTACTTGTGTGGGCCGGAATTTCTTCTGAAAGTCGCACAGAGCTGGTGATCATAGAAAACGGCTCTTTAACTAGCGTAAGATATGTGGAAGAAATCCTCAATGATCACGTTGGTCCATTTATGGTCAATTTAGGTGAGGATGCTATATTTATGCATGACAATGCCCGACCTCATACAGGTAGGATTGTGAATGACTACCTTCAAGAGATGAACATTACTCGTATGGAGTGGCCAGCGCGCAGCCCGGTTCAACCCGATCGAGCATGCTTGGGACGAGCTAGGCAGATGCGTAAAACAACGAAACCCTCCCCCAATCACGCTTCGTGAGCTCAAAATTGCTCTCACAGAGGAATGGGAGAATATTCCCCAAAATCGTATAAGGAACTTGGTGTACAGCATGCCAAACCGCGTAAACGCAGTAATGGAAGCACGAGGAGGCAATACGAAGTATTAAAATTCAAGAAAATCGTAATAAAGTTCAAACATTTCATGTTTCCTATTTTTGTTTTAAGGAGAGATCAGCAGTTTTTTTCTTTATGTAATTTTGTGTTAATAAAATGTATGGTGACTCATATTTTTTTTACTTTCATTTAAGGAGTATTACATTGTCTATTAAATACAATTTATTGCATTAACCTATCATTTTTAGTTTCCGAGATTTTTAACATTCTTTAAGTGACCCGGATTCATTGCTCTCGAGTGTAGTTGCTTAATTAAGCTCAAAATTTTACCATATATATGTCTACCCGGAATAACGTACTACCAATGCCGAAAGAATTTTCTCTAGTAGATTCCCTGTGTTTATTCACGAATAAACACAGTAACTGAATTCGCTTTGTACTTGTCCAAATAATATTGTGTATAGGCAATTTCAATCTTCATTCTCGTTAATAAGCAAATGTATATTGATAAGAATTAAAGAACTTATTAAGTTCAGTATACCTTCTAGCTTTATTGTATGGGCGATCGTTTGGTGCAACGGTAGCGATCCTGCCTTTCGCACCGACGGTCGATGGTTTGAATTCCTGAAGGGGTAGATGTTTGTATGATGAATACGATTGTACCTGAGTCTTGGGTGTTCATATATATATTTCTATAAATATTACATATCTATGTATCATATATGTATGTCTATCCATTATCCTAGTATCCATAACACAAGACTTACAATGCTTACTTTGGGCTAGGCTAATTGGTGTGAAAGTAAGAGATACTTATTTAATATATTTATATATTATATACATATATATTTATCTACCCTAGTATCCATAATATAGGCGTTACAGTATCACCTCATCTTAAGGGGTAAATTTCATTATAGATATAAAATCAAGATTCAGATAAAAATTAAATTCATATCGTAAATGTAACCCTGTATATGTATTAGATACATATACGGTAACGCACTATACGACTCACCCCTGAACAACCTATCAGAAGATACTAAGTGGTTATTACCAGGAAAACTTCCGCCACAACAATTAAGTTTCTCTTTGTTACTCGCAGACACGTCTAGAACAAACCGTAACTCAGTAAACTAATTTGTTGCTGAAAAGAAATTGTAATGATATTGTATTAGTTTTTATATATATATCGCACATACGGTGCTATAACGTCACTTATGTAATTTTTGACAAAACTGAACTGAGTATGAGAAAATACTCCTACCTGTACTCTACCTCTTTACTTTGTTTGCTTTTACTTCAAAATGAAGTTCAAAGTTGTAGCTTAATTATTTTATTTGTTTAGCCAAAAAGAAGCAGCACCGTATGTGCGATATTTTTCGTTTTTCAGCATTCAATATTTCAATGAATCTTTTTAAATATTAAAAAGTAATGAAAATAAAATCCAATCCTCGTTCTGGAACACAGGGCCGGTCGTCGTAATAGCTAAGTCTTGTTAATGAGTGAATAGGTATCTTCTACGCAAGCATGTCACATCCTGGATCGCATCGTCGCTTACCATCAGGCGAGATAGTGGTCAAACGCATGCCTATTTTCTATAAAAAATGTAAAAGAAATAAAACAAATATTAAATAGTAGGTTACTTAGAACATGAAAAATAAAATCGGGGGGCGTAAGGTAACCTGAGTAAGTATGTTAATAGCATTTATAATAATATGACCGATTGACTATTGAAGACAATTAAAACATTTCAAGCAACCCACAATGTTATTTTATTGTATTGTAGTCGAATCTTTTCATACTGTGCCTTAATTAAGGGAATCAAAAAAAAACCTACTATTTTGTTCTGGCGACCTGCTCTGACTTACAATGACACGGAACACAAAAAAGTTGTATTGTCATCAGAACTTAAGGAGTGTACCAAATTTTAGATCTATCTGCCAACAGGAAGGACATATAATACAATTACTAAATTTGAACCAAATAGGGCAAGCTAAATAAAATAATGGACGCCAATATGTAAGAACTAATTATCTCATATTTCGACTAGTCGCGATTAACATCAAATATGCGTAATTGTTATTTAAAAATATTAATATTATTATATGTTATTATATAATTGACGACCATTTGGTACAACGGTGGCGATCCTGCCTTTCGCACCGATGGTCCTGGGTTCGAATCCCGGAAGGGGCAGATGTTTGTGTGATGAATACGAACATTTATAGATAGATTTGGGCTAGGCTAATTGGTGTGAATGTAAGAAAATTATTATTATTATATAAAGTTATTTTATGTGCTAATTTAGTTTTTTATTTGTTTATATTTCCATTAGAATTTGATTTGATATAATTTTAATTCTATTATTATTAATTATGAATTTTAAATTATTTGCATGTCACCTGAATTAAAAGATTTTTATTTTTATTTTGTTTATTATTCATTAAAGCTGTGTTAGTGTAACGAGGCACATCCAATGCCTGCTCGTTTAAGGCTCCGTTTCTCTTGGTGTAGTTTCCTGTTTATAGTGGTAATTTTTAGTAAGATGGTACAACTGTTTTAAGAATACTGAGGAGCATGTTAAAAATTGATTATTTTTCAATGAAGGTGAAAGCGTGGCAGCCCATTGGCTGAGATGACAGCAACCAAGTTCGCCGATCTGCTAAAACGTGGAACCTCACTCGTAATTCTAGCTTTTTACATTTTATATAATTAGGTACGCCAATGACTGTTACAACAATAGAAAAATGTTTTACAGCTTAAAGCACTAACGCCAATTGCTAATAAAAAGATCCTAATTCGGCTCGTCCCGGCTTCGCATAGCTGGACAAAATTCTTTAATTTTTTTCTATTATTAAATATTTTTCCATTAGCGCCATCTAGCGTCCGGTAGACAAACTACTTGCGATTAACGCCTTGCTATGGTAACGTTATTGATACAATGGAAAAAGAGCGGAAAGACAAACACACAATCCACTGTGATCTTAGATTATAGATTAACAAGATAACAGAATATGGTGTTCTTAAACTTAGCCACTAATTATTATAGAACGTGCTAGTTCTAGAGACTGGCGAGTTAGCGCTCAAGACAGTTCCACGAAATGGGCGTCAAAACTTTTATTTTACCGCAAGGCCATAAAGAGAATGGTAATAATAATAAAAATAAAGCACCATTAATAATATTTTTGTTAATATAAGTATATGTGAAATAATGACTAAATAAATATCTTTACTGATGATCAATATTTGACAAATTTTTAATTCGGTTCGAATAAACGTCCATATTTTTCTTATCTATTAATATTATGTAATTTTTCATTTTCTCCAACCAACATATTTTTTCGTTTGTTTTCTGTTGAATGCCGTGACAGAGTGGTAAACCAAAATCCACAGAAAAAGGCCACTCTTTCACATATTTTTTTTAAAAACCAACATTAAAAATAATTTATATTTGCTGCAAAGGATACTTTAATTAGTCCTAATGACAACACAGATGCAATTTCTTTTAAATTCCACACAGAAACCACAATTATGGATAGTTCAAAAACCAAAAAAACAGAAAAACGTCGTTTCACTGTCGGTAAAAAAGAAGAACGACCCTTATGGAATAGGGAATTTCACAGTGAAGAGTTCACTCAATAGAGCTACATTTTCTAAGCCGCAAAATAAAATAGATGCATACATTTTGAAGGCGATATTAAACTCATAATTATTTTATATTATTATTTTGCCGATATTTACTAAATAACCAAGTTTGTAGACAAGGCAGACGATATCTTTTATCTCTATTTTATAAAAGAAGGACTTTGTGGGTTTGTTACCATATATAGTTACCATAAGCCTAAGAATAACAGTCTTAATAATTAATTAAAGTTACCATTGCAACGCGTGGACGGGTCATCAATAAACGTTACCTAGTATGTATAATATTTAATAATGAATGCTGTACGATGGCAAGTCTCGACAATACTGACAACAACAACTCTAAAAAGAATCGAAGGACTTAAATAGTTGTATATCACTCATATTATTCGTGCAAACCCTGCAATTTATACTATGGAATGGATCATTTTTGTCTCTTTCATATTACTCCGGGAACAAAAGCAAATCATCTTCTTCTACGAATTGCGACCTTTTCTGTTTCTACCACTGTTATTTTTTACATAATACAGGCCTTCCATTTTCTTTGTGATCGTGTCATTTTAAGAATCTGTGGAAGCGTTACATTCTGTGCATATAATCAATTTTTTTAACACGATGCTATTGAAATATCTGCTTAATAAATACATAATATTATCAGGCTTATATAACGATATAACTTCAATAACTGAATACAACTTCAGAGACATTTATTACGATACATTGTTTCTTTTATCGAAATCTACTCAAGATAAATGAATTTATTGTTGCGTGCTTCGCTTTATATACTCGAATAACTTAAAGTAAAGATCAATAGTCTTACTTTGTGATTTTAAAATAAGCTTTATATTTTCAATATCGTAGCTATTTTGAAAATATAGCAAAAAGTGAAATATGTAATACAGATTTTTTTTTGTATATTTTAATTGCCTTCCTAGTATGAAATTGAATAAGTATACCTACTTAAAGTTTAATAACTGACTATATTTTTTTTAATGCAGAAGTACACACAGACCTTGTGTTGGAAATATTTTTTAATTTTTTTATGGTCACTAAGTATTAGATAGTTAGTGTCCAGATCAAAGTGTATTCAAAATAACTTGTGATCTACTTAAATTACAAAAGCTTAGCACGGGTTTTGAAAAGGCTCACTCTGGATGGCTTTGTACCAAATGCTTTTATTTTAACAATATTCATCAAATTATTCCTTCTAGTTATTGTTGACAATTTTTTTTTTACTTTAGAAGTGATTCGGTACTTTGGAGTGTGCTCAAGAGCTGCATATGCTCATACCGCCATCTCCTTTTTTCCATCGGACATTTAGACGCACTGGGGGCTACCACCCTTTCTTGGTTGCTATTCCAACCTGTCGCACCAAACGCTTCTGAACATCCTTCATAATGCGCACAGCAAAGCAGTGGAAGTCCCTCCTTGCGTCTGTATTTCCGAGAATTTATAACCAGTTCATTTTCAAAGCCAGGGTGAACCGTAGGAACAATAGGCACCTTCTGGGTAAGCTCGTTCCATCGTAGATTCTGTCTTGGCCCCCGGACTTGATTGGGATCCAGGGCGAACCAATCTTAAATTAAAAAAGATATAATTACTAAACATGAAAATAGTATGTTTTTAAAATACAAATACGCTACAATAAGATTATAATTGCAGAAAATATTAAGGTGCCCATATTAACAAACGTATCTTATTTATCTAAAAATGAAAGCCAAAGGATCAAAAGCTTCGAAAAATGCAAGAAATCTAACCATTCGGTAGCACATCAAAACTACATAAATGAGGCCGGCGCCCGAAGATTAATTGCTTATTTTTATCTAAATACGAAGCTTTGAGCTTCACATTATCTTAATTTCGCAAAGACTTTTTTCTTGTGCTGTGTCTTGTACGTCTCAAAGACGTTTATCGCAATAACGTCACAGTTGCGTCAAACTGTCATTTGCATTCATGAGAATACAACTTAAACGTTTGTCTGAAAAATGAATTTGAATTCTTTATAAAGGTCAATAATGTGACTGACTACAAAGTTCATAAAAGCAACATAAAAAATAAAAAAAAAACAAAAAAATCCCGACTGATTTTCTGTGTAATTTGGATTACACAGGATTGGGATTTGGGTCCCGACTGCTACAATTTTTCTTCTTGTTTTAGGGTACTTTCATTTACAAATTACACAGAAACGCAATCGGGTTATTTAGTTTTATAAATTATTTAATCTTTTTTAGTTTTATTATTGAATGAGTCGAGCAGTTTAGGCCGCAAAGCGTGCCAGACATTCGAATTTGGTGCCAATAATAATTTAGTTTTTTTATTTTGATATACCCACTGTCATCTCACAGTAAATACGAATCTTACGACACCCCTCAAGTTAAATCTATCGAATCGTTTAAGCCGCAGAGTGTGCCAAACAATTATACATACATACTAATGTATAATTGTTTCTCTCTCGAAAAACATAACCCTCCTTCTGGCGCAGTCGGATAAATAGAGCCAACAGTAAGTACACAAGTAAACAGAATTCTGGAGGCTCTAGCCTATCTTCATTTATATTTATTGCAGTCTATTCCTATTAACTGTCGTTGTTAATTATTATTAATTGCCCATTCCTTAAAAACATACCACTATTATAATTAAACCTTTATTTCGTTATTAAGCTTCCAACTACTACATTTTTATAACTAAATTAATAAGTAACATTGAATCTTTGTTTAGACGAAATGAGTAAATCACCCTTTTTGAAATTACAATAAACAACAAATAAGGAACACGTAAAATATGAGTATGTGAAAAACTCAACATGTTACACCCAATTTCTTTGGAAAGAAAAGCAAAAGAATCTCCATATGCCCCTTCATGAACATTTGTCAATGTCATTTAAATAAAAAATAATATAGCTAAAATCGAGGAAGAACAAATACACTCATATTTTATAGGATTCCATTGTTAACAAAGGTACTCTTATAGTATCGCAATGTTCATCTGTCTATCCACGGCTTAACCCAAACGGGGATCAGCCCCGATAGAGTGATGAAATAAAAGAAAAAAGATTGTGTATGGCATTTCCCTTTGGGAAGATCAAGATTTGTTAAGATCATCTGTAAAATGGTGGGTGTTTTGAGTGTATTACATAGTGTGGGATGCCCTTGGATAGTTCTTTCACAAATATTGCATTAATAACTATTTTTTAATTAAGAAATCTATTTGTAAAATATTTGGCTTTCAATTGCATATATTGAAATGGAAATGAAATGAAAATAATTTTATTCAAATGCACTTAAAAATAAGTTGTTTTGAATCGTCCAACATTTTTACCTACCACCCATTCAAACCGTCTTATAACTGAGAAGAAGAATGGGCGCAAGAAACTCGTCAGCTTTAACAGAAGTAACGACATTTACAATATAATACGTCGTCACCATACATAATCCACAAAAAAAAATTGTTATGACAATACTAATAGTGTTATGATATCATTATTTCGTTTTGTTATATCTGTACTTACTTAAAGTAAGTATCCCTGAACATTGCAATAACATACAGGGAATAAACGATAAATTTAAGAAAGCAACAAGATGTATGTTTAGTTTAGTAAGTTTTGAAACGTTCTTTTAAAAATGTAAAAATCGTGGCAGTATTATTGTAAATAACGGAAAAATGGAAAAACTTATTCTCAATTTCTAAATTTATAGTATTTCGTAAATAAAAAGCCCCTACTAAGTCCGCATATAGTGATAACTGCGGAACCATACACGTCTGACACGACACGCCCTTGGCCGGTTATAATACAATCCTATAAAATGTAAAATATGCGTCACAATATCCGATACGCAAGTCGTAACCTATTTTGCGTCGCTAGTAATTCGACACGGGAAGCGTTTTAAACGACACACACGTGACGTATAAAATTAATGCGGATATTTAATGTTTAACGCGACGGTATAAGAAATGTTGATTTTCCGCGTTAAATAGTTGATTTTAAAAAACATTGTAAGTTTGAACTTACTTATACCATTGTAATGGAAATTATTTATTAAAAGTACAATACACCTCCCAGGCATTAGGTCGTATCGGAAAATATAAAATTTTTTTTCATGACTTTTACAAGCTGATATAGGTATATAAATTGCTTGAAACTTTGGACTTGCCTATCCGTAGCGGGTTATATATTATTAATTTAATGTATTTATTGAAATAAATATCTAGATTTTGAAATTGTAATATTATTAATGTAAATATAATAGGTGTATCAAATCGTTCTGTATAAAAAATGTTACGACCGTTTGCGTTGGAGGTAGCGATTATAATTGCATACAAAACTGTTAAACTTTTACGTTTGGAATTTTATGTAGTCTTAAATTATTTCGTGCATCCACTATGCATTTAGTTTAGTGTAAAAAACATTATGCAACACGCTAACATTAGGTGACATTCTTTGACATTTTGCAACCACTGGTTGTTGTATGTAAAATATTGTCCTTCACATCTATGAACACCCATTTAAGAAAGGGATTGTATGCGTAATTGTAAAGAACAATTGCTAAATCTAATAAACAAACAATGAGTAGATACAATTCTAGTTGTGGAGTTAAAACAACCGATAGGTACTCCCATGCAAAATTGCACCTCCCACTTTCCCCCCTAAAAAGGGTGAATATTATTCTAATATATATTCTAATAGATTTCCCCTCCTATTTTTCCTACGCCCGCTGTTAATATTGAACAAGAAAAATCTTACTGCACACATTGCATTTAGAAAACCTCCAAGTAAACATAATGATACCAAAGCTTGATGCTTATAAACTAATATGTTTCGTGTTTTTATGTTTAAAATAACTTAAACTAAGCAATTATTTCGAGGGATAATCCCTTTTGATATAAAATATCTGAGCTGAAATGCTTAATAACAAGCTCTTCTTTTAATATTTGTAAAAGTATAACATTCGATGTTGTTGGTCAAAAAAACATAATCTCAACGATTTTACAAAGTTTTCGGTAGCTTTATTTGAAAGAGTAATCGCCAGGATAGTGAAAGGTCCCAGGTTTGTGTTCCGCCACACGCCAAAGACAATTTGGTTTTTTTCCAGTAACAGGTAAATTTTTTTTTTTAAATAAAATTAAATATATCTTAAATAATTTGATAGAAATTAAACACCTTTAACGAATATCAAAAGCATGTTGATTTATAATTACTGTTATATTTTTTGTAGTTGAAGCATTCGACTGTTAGATCTGTATATCTAAAGCTCCTATTCTTTTATATAAACCTGACATTTTATCTCCTGTCAAAGATTCTTGTTCATTTAATCACCACAGTTATTCTGAGACCAGAATTTAGTATTACGGGGAAAATATTAAAAAAGAAATAATTTCCTCACGATCCTGAAACAATTACTGTAACGTGATTCGTTGTTTCTATACTTAAAATATATGCAGTATTTTATTAATATCTCTCTGATATTAAAACAGTAGAGCCGATAAGTAAGTCGACTAGTCCATTAGTATATTTTCAATATCACACCAAAATTTAAACAGTAGAGCCGATAAGTCGGTCGACTAGTCCATTAGTTACTACTATCGCCTTCGGGTAACAATATTATTTTAAGGCTTGTTTGTTCACATAAACATTGTATAAATACAAGACCAAAGTTTATTAGTTAGGCAACAGATGAAGGCAAATTTCTAAAGAATTGAAGTTAATATCGCGTAGGCTAATATTTCGCTAATAACTCCAAGGCACTGAATAGTGTTGTTTTTGTAAAGATGATGTTTGTACATAAGTCAAACATAAATTTATTTATTTGTGAAAACAAATCAGTTTTTAATACAAAATTAAAATATGAGGCGTAAAATTGTACTAAAAATCTATTTCTATCGCTTCTAACATTTATTTTACTAGACAAAATAGTTAAAGAGGTGTAAAAACATATTAATGTAAAAGTAGAAACATACATTGTTCTACTTTTAATATTAAACAATGTAAATAAATTTTAAACATTGCTTTATCTGTTAAAAGCATTCAAATGGCGTTTTTATATTTAAAACGAAAACTATACTAATATAGAAATAGCAAAGTGTGTAGGTATGTATTTTTTATTCCTTTTTTTTTTAGGGTTCTAACTTAGCTATACAAAAACTTTTTCCAAATTGTATCGACACAATCGCGAGCACTAAAGTAGATAATTGGCGATTCTAAGTCAATTGTAATAAGTATTAGATTAAAAAGTGCTTCAGATTCGATTTGCTGTAAAAAGTCGTAGTGTGTTAAGGATTTTGATGGTAACACGACTTTGATTTCAGCTTATTCATTTTCAATTTTAATTACTCTGTCTACGATTGATATTGATAGAGCAGGACAAAATATCGGTTACCGGATCGTTTATGGTGTATCAAATAGCTGTTTTTATACGTCTCCGGAATTCACTAGACATCTTAATGTTAGTGTCAACAACACGTGACATCACGAAACGCATTTCTCATACTTATGAAAGAAAACAAAACTATTGACATCCAAACGCCGTGGAAGCCTCATCTGTTGAATCTCAAAATACGATTCAGTTTACGAGTATCTTCGTATTACAAAAATATATCGTAGTACTGTACTGTTATATAATCGTAGTATGAAATAGCCCGGTAAAAATGGACCCTTTGCCGGTAATAGTCGTAAGTCGAATAATATACAGGCCGGAAGCATTTTTAGGACTCCATGAAATATTCATGTAGCATTTCTTATGTATATGTGTAGTATGCAACAACCTTTTAGATCCTTTCCTGAATACTCCGCGATGTTGTTTACAACCCTTATTGCACATATTTTTAACCATATATAACAGTGCTCAAATAGACAGCGTATCTAGGATTAGGATCAGGAACAGTGCTCAGATAGACACGTCGAGCAGGTGTTACAATAGTCACGTATTAGTGACAGAGGAAATGTAATGTGTACATACACATACTTTGATGAGAAATTCACAGAATAACGAATCATTTAAGGTATCCGTCAATTTTTTATGTCGTTGACGTAAAATATGCTAGGGAAAAAAGATTTTTTTACGCAATTTATCCAAGTTAATTCGTTTTAAAATTATATGGCATTTAACATACTTAATTTTGGAATCTTATGTAAAAAAAGCAAAAAATGCTCTCTTCTGTCTTCTTCCATATACTACCATAAAATTAGAAATGGTTCAAAATGAGTGGCTAATATAATGTGTAGTTTGACGTCATCATTATCACCTTCCTACATATTAACTATTCTTCTTAACAAGCTCAGTCGTAAGGAGTAACACACCACATCCTCCTATGTCTTTAAAATGAGCTATGCTGCACTTTCATTGCACGTCACTCTACTTCAACATAGAGCAAATAAATACTTTACTAATACAAATATTCAGGCAACGAAACTAAAGTTGTTACTAGTAACATACATCGAAATATAGCTTATTGAATTTGACAGTAAAAAGAGTAAAAAATATTTTTTGTGGTCATGTCCAATTTTCGGTGGTCCAAGTCGTAACTGGTTAGATTTTTATATCGAACCCGCTGCTCGTCGCTATCTAGGCGAGTAATCTTCCAATTGAGTTACCGAGATGTTGACAGATCCTTCAAAGTTTTCCAAGTAATTCTTAAGCTGGCTCCAGCGCCGTCTCTTCGTGTTCCAAATACTAACACCGTGTTAAGTGCTAGGATTGTGCTTTTTTAATAGTAGTTATCTGTTTTTCCTAGAAGATCTAGGCGAACTATGTATAATAAATATAGTATTATACAATTTCGTGACAATAAAAAAAGTTGAAATATTTTCATGCATCAACTTTCTTACACCATTTGATTAAAGCGTTTAGGACAGTTTTCATGGTTTATGCTGGTATTTGTAGTAAATTTGCAAAATCTGAAAATACTTTCTTCCCTGCCCTAATACAAAACGCGAAAATTTACCACAGAGTAAAAAATTCTTAACGAAATGATAATGTAAATAAAGATTTATTTATAGAACAGTAAAAATTGTAGGGATTTGATACGAAACTATTCCACTTAACTACTTACTTTAACTACAAAGCTTAACAATGTCAACATTGTCTAACAATCTTAGCAGGTAAATGAGAAATATCTGAAGAATTTAGAGTTACTCGGTGATTGCATCTTCGAAACATATACAAATAAGATACCTCTATTTTGTAGGTTCTTCTGTTTACTTTAAATTACTATTTTATAGTAAACATAATGAAATTATGTAAAATAAAATGAAAATACAGTGTGGTACTTTATTCTTGAATCAAACGAAATAATTGTAATGATTTTATGGCAATTATCATATGTATTATTAAAAATGCTGCTTGTATGTATCCCGGAATCAACTGTGTGATTTTATGCCTACTATGAGACTACAATTACGACTACGAGACTACAAAAACCGTTAATTATTATGGTCCCATATATAAGATTATGCCGAAGAATATATATATATATATATATATATATATATATAATTATTTCTTGCTTGAACAAAACCACCTATAAAAATAGCTCGTTACGTCTCAATTTAATAAAATATAGTTACAATTACTTGAGTGCAAACAAATGTATGATGGGAATTCTATTACAGAATAAATTCACGTTAACATTATTGAAGAGTGGTGTATTGGCTGGCGGCCAAAGATTGTTTACATTAACTATAAACTTACGCTTGCTATTGAATCATTACATATGAAGCACATCCGTGTTGCTATGAGATGTCTTAATAAATTAATGATGCTTTTCCTCTGTCTGTATCTAGATAATTTTTCTTTAAAAACTCAAAAATTTATCCGCCTACCTGTCAAAAATACATTTATATACAACGAAATTTGTAAATTTAATTTATATTTAATAATATATCTTTCAGTAATAAATCGGGTAATGAAAAAATTAAGTCAACATAAAACTTTAAATTCGTAATATCTGTATTTTTACCGATTAGACGAAGCGATTAATTTTGTTAACTTTTACTTTGTCATCCTTTTTTTTTGTTTTTTTTTTTTTTTTTGTTTTCGCTGAAAATGGCATTACGCATTCCATCGTGTCGGGAGAACACGATGGATATTTGGGACTCTCCTCCATGCCTCTACCCGGCCGAGTGTCCGGTAAAGGCTTGGAGGCCTACCCACTAAAAACTGCGGCGTCCCAATACACAGTGGTGCGGGTCGCGGGGTCCCTTGTCGGACTCAGCCGCGGCCCGGACCAGTGTGGGTCCGCGCTCGTGGGCGGACCTCGCCTATGCTCCGTGAGGGACGGAGCAACGGGGTGAACCGTGACGCCCTGAACACCCCGCACGCCTGAGGGCCAAGTGCAATGCGACTGCCGGTCTCCCGCTCCAACAGCCGCTGGCCCCCTTTCGGTGAGGGAAGGAATAAACCACACCCCCCGACCGACCCCGACCCACACAGGACGAGACTCCCGCGCCCGCGATGATCACCCAAGAACAAGTTCCCGGGCGCCACCGCAGGCGGCGCGGTCGCCCCGCCCAGTGCAGGCCGGAGGCGGCCGAGGTGTGCTAACGGCCTTCCCCCCCCCACCTCATCGGAATGTGCGTCCGCGGAAGTCCCCCGGAAACAAAAGTTACCGGAGGGCTTCCGCGTTCGCCATCCCATCGGACCCCCTCTCGGCCACGCCGGGTGATAACGGAGAAAACTCCGGTATCACCCGTAGTTTCCGAGTGAGGCTCCTACCCTCGGGGAAGCCGTTCCCGAGGGTCCTCCTCAAGCGCATTCCGCTCGCGAGGCATTCATCCCGCGAGCCTGCGCTACTGGCCTCTTGACCCAAAGCCCTTCCCAGCGGGGAAGGGTGGGAAGAGACCCTCTCCCCCTTCGTGCGTTTTCACGTGGGGGGTGGACACCCAGGCAGAATGGGTGCCCCTTCCGCCATTTGAGGCGTCTCTAGAGGAGAAGCGGAGCTCCATCCTCTAGATGGGGATGCGGGTGGCATAACGCCGCCACCTTCTCCCCCGACGCCTGCGCCTTATGAGGGAGGAGTCTAAGTCCTCCTCCCTCCGCATTTCGGCGGCCTCCTTCTGCGAGAGGACGTCCTCGCAGAAGGTGGCCACCCCCTCCCAGGACCCATCGCTCGTCACCATAGCTCGCGCCACGGCGGCGAGCGAGAGGTCACTCCCAATCGTCGCGACAAGATTGCCGCGCTGAGGAGACCACGCCGGACACACCTCAAGGGTGTGCTGGGCAGTGTCCTCCGCAGCGCCGCAATGATGGCACGACGGGGTCGGCTCCCTTCTAATCCGGTGCAGGTATTTACCGAAGCACCCGTGCCCGGTAAAGACCTGCGCCAGCCTGAAGGTCACCGACCCTTGGCGCCGAGCGCACCACTCCCGAAGCACCGGTCTCAGTGCCTCGAGGGTGCGCTTCCCAAATGGCGGGTCGATGAGAGACTCCTCCCACTCCCTCATCAGCCGTTCTTCGGCATCCCTCCTAGCTCGCCGGGCCTCCTCGGGTGCGGGCCCATCTCCACGCACCCGGGCCTCCACCTTGCGCAGATACACCTCCCGTAGGACACGTGCCTCCAGTTCCCACGGTGGTGTACCCGCGAGCGCGCAAGCCGCCGATCGCGACACCGTCCTGTATCCTCGTACGAGGCGGGTCGCGATCACCCTTTGGGACCGCCGGAGATCTGCCTTCCCTTTGGTCCCTACGGCTTCTGCCCACACCGGGGCCCCATAGAGGGCCATGCTACGGATCACCCCTGCGTACAGTCGGCGGCACATGGTACCTGGGCCGCCGACGTTCGGCAGGAGCTTTCCTAAGGCTAGGGAGGCCTTCACCAACCTGGGGGCTAGCTGCTTGAAGTGCTCGCTGAAATCGCAGCGAGCGTCCAGCAGCAGCCCCAGGTACTTGATGTGGCGAAGCATTGGAAGCCTCACCCCATCAAGTACGACCTCCCTGGCCCTCACCGGTGGGGCTCTCCTCGGGCCATGGAAGAAGATGCACTCGGTTTTATCTACCGAGACATCCAATCCCATGGCCCGGATGCGCGCTATGGCCACCTCCGCCACCTCCTTGGCCCGGCGGCGCGCCTCGAGGTAAGTCGTCCCTCTCGCGGCGACAAGTGTGTCGTCAGCGTAACACACTATCGCCGCGCGGGGGAGGATCGTCCCCCTGAGGAGCCAGTCGTACCCCATGTTCCACAGGAGCGGACCCAGAACCGCTCCCTGCGGAACACCGCACGACATGCTTCTCTCCACCAGCTCCCCATTCGAGTCGGCGTCCAGCACCACCCTGTCCTGCAGGTAGTGCTCCACGACGACCCGGAGATAGGGGGGAAGCTGGTGGAACCTCAAGGCGTCCCTGATCACCTCGTACGGCAGGGAGTTGAATGCGTTGCGGATGTCCAATGACACCGCAAACACTCCCTGCCCCAGCCGTTCTGCTGTGTCGATGACATCCCTCAGGGCTAGGATGGCATCGACCGTGGACCGCCCGCGCCTGAACCCGAACTGTCGCTCCGATAAGTTCGGGCCCAGGCCCTCCTCAAGGTGCTGCACGATGCGCTCGGCAATGATGCGCTCCAAACCCTTGCCGAGCACGTCGAGCAGCACCACCGGCCTGTAGGCGGAAGGCAAATCTGCCGGACGCCCCTCCTTCCTCAGCAGGCAAAGTCTGCCCCTCTTCCACTGCCTAGGTGCTCCTGGGCAATGGGGATTACTCTGCCTGGCACTCCGTCCGGCCCTGGCGCCTTCCGCTGGCCTTTGAGGCGGTCCATGACCATCTCCACCTCCTCCGTGGTCACCGGCTGGTATCCTGGCGGCTGCTCGCGAGGGATGGGTGGGAGGACCATCCTGGGCGGGAGGATCGGCGACGTGTCGGGGAAGAGGCCCGACACCACCCTGGCCAGAAGCTCTGGCTCCAGCATTTCCGTCGCCGGAGCCTGGCTCTTCAGCTTCTTCCTGACCGTCCGGTAGGGGCGGCCCCACGGGTCTCTGTCGAGAGTCGACAGGAACTCGTTCCAGGCCGCGTCCTTCGCCTGTCGGATGGCCAGGTTGAGCCGCTTCTTGGCCTCCCTGTAGGTGGTGGTCAGGGCTTCCTCCTCGCCCTCCACCCTCCTCCGTCGCCGACGGCACCTCTGCAACGCCCTCCGTGCCCGAACGCAGGCTGTCCTGAGCGACGCGATTTGGTCAGACCACCAGTATACGGCGGTCTTATCGGGTCGCCCAGTCACCTTCGGCATGGAGGCGTTGCAGATTGCCGTGAAGGCCTCCTTTAGCCTCCCCACCCGCTCCACGACCGTCCATCCCTCGCTGTCTTCGTCTTGCAGCCGCCAAGCCTCCACCACCGCCGCCTCCTCCGCCAGGTCCCTGTTTAACCTGGCGAGGGCCCATCTGGGGAAACGTGACTGTGTTCCCCCCCCTGGGCGCCCGCCAGATCCACCCCTCAGGTCGGCTTCATACCTGATGTAGGGGTGGTCTGACAGGGACTCCTCCTCCGATAGGACGCGCCATCCGGAGATCTTGGGTGATAGCGATGGGGTTGCCAGGGTGACATCCACGCGGAAGCCCCCGCTGCCCCTGACGCAGGTGAAGGCGGTGCCCCTATTTAGCACCGCCAGCCCCATCGCTATCACCCAACTCGCCACCACCACCCCCTTTGGATCGTTCGAGGGGTGGCCCCACGCCTGGTGTTTCGCGTTGAGGTCGCCCCCGAATAGGATCTTTCGGGGGGCCAGTCTCCGGATGACGCGTCCCATCCCATCGACCCACCGTTGGAGCTCGGTGAGGGCGCGATTGGGCGAAAAGTACGCCCCCACCACGGTGATGTCCCCCCAACTGACGGCTACATACCCCGACCCCCTCTCAATGAGCGAGAGGGGAGGGGAGCCGACCGCAGTTGTGGGGACGACGATCGCCACCATCTCATCTGTTGATGAAGCCCAATTGTCCCTCGGAGGGGAGCAATAGGGCTCCGAGATGATGGCGAGGTCGATGGACCACTCCGCCAGGTGCTGCATGAGGAGGTCCTGCGCACCTGTGGAGTGGTTGATGTTCGCCTGTAGTAATCTGTATTGGCGTGTGGGCATTATTGGGCCAATACAGATACTACCTCCATGGCCGTTTGGGTCTGTACCGGTCGCGCCCCAAAGGTCTTAGGGAGAGACTTTCCCTTGACCGCCGGGGCCTTACACGACTTGCCCCCCATTACGTGGTCATGGGGGCGCTTCAGCGACCGGCAGAGCGCACACTTCGGGTCCGCCTGGCAGTCCCTCGACTTGTGCCCGGCCTCGCCGCACCTGTAGCACAAGGTGCTGCGATCGATGCTGGCCGGGCAGAGCGCTCCGGTGTGTCCGGGCTGGAGGCACCGGAAGCATCTTATGACGCGGGGTTCCAGTACCCTTACGTTGGCGACGGTCCACCCTACTCTGATCTTGCCCTCTTGAGAAAGCTTTTTGGCCGCCTCGATCGGGCATTTAACTAGCACCGTTCCGAGGCCGCCGGGGCCCTCTCTTATATCGCCCACCCTCACCTGGTCGGGCGGGCACCCACCTTTGGCGGCGAGAGCAGCCTGCAGATCACTCGGCCCGGTCGAGTCGTCCAGGCCGCTTACTCGTAGGTCCACAGTCTTCACGGGCCTGGAGATCGTCGCTGCGTCCTTTAGGACCTCTTTTAATTTTGCAGCAAGGCCATCTGCCTTAGCCCCGCTGCCCTCCCCACCGACCTCTATGAGGCGTGCCCCGGATTGCGTGACTCTGATTCTTACGTCAGTAATCCCCAGTTCCCCGAGTTTGACCTCCCTTTTCGCCTTATCTATCGCTTCGGCGTATGAGGCTCCCTTTTTCACAGCCTCCTCGGGGATCGACAGGACCACTGCCGCCGTCTTGGGTGCCACTAGCTTCGGCATCGATGGTTTGGGCTGGGCCGGTTTTGGCCCAGGTCTCGTTACCGCAGGCTGAGCCGCCGCCTTTGCCTGTTTGGCGGGGACCTTCTTTCTGACCGCTGCCGACCAGGACGTACTCGCCTCCGTGGGTAGTCCCGCCTGTGCCGAGACCGCCGTTGTCCCAGCCGTTGATGTTTGCTCTCTTGCCGCCCTTGCCTCTTTGGCTGCCATCGTGCGAGGCTCCACCTTTCTCTTGCCCTTGTCGGCAGCGAGTGGCGGTCTGTGGCTCCTCTCCTGGAGCAGCCTCCCGTCCTTTTCGAGGCCTTCTACCCGGGCATTCACTAGTGTCCTCACCGCCTCTAACGTTTCGCGCCGGAAGTCCTCCATCAGGTCAACCATCTCTTCCCTCGTCAGAGGGAGACCTGTGCACCTCTTCACCGCCTTTTCTTCTGACCTTCGTGCCGCCGCTGTCGCCTTGCACGACTCGTCAATCTTCGCCCTCAGGGCCTTATTTTCTTCGTGCAGACTTGCTAGCTCTGCACGAAGCCTTGTCGTGACCTGGCTGTACTTCCTGGGGTCCAACTTTTCCCCAGAATCCTTCCCGCCGCTTTTCTTTCTCTCTAGAATTTTGGCCATGCCACCCAGTTTTCTGACCGCCGTCTCAACGCAGCGCCGGTCGGCCGCATCCAGACCGGTTGCACTTTGCAGCACTGTCTGGACCACCTTCTGCTGCTCCCGCAGCTCCTCTGCTATTTCGCCGGTTTCCGGCTCCGAGCCGTCAGATGGGTCCCCCTCGGATGGCGAAGTCGAGGATTCATCTTTGTAGTTGATGTGCCTCGGCTTTCTTAACAATTTTGCGGACTTCGGGGAGCCGGTCTCGGCCACCTCCATGTCCAGCTCTTCGTCATAGGAGGCATCAGAACCCCTCCGTAGGTTGACTTTAAAATTGGTGCAGGTGCCGCTAGAAAGTGGCTTACCAGCTTTTGGGGCCTTTCCCCCCTTCACACTGCGCTTTTTGGCGCCTCTCCTCGCCCCCTCACTCCCGGATCCGGAGCTTGAGGGCCCTCTCTCCCCTGAACTTGGCCGTTTGCGGCCCGCGCTACCACCTTTGCCACCGGTGGGGGTCTTACCCCCTAGCGTTTGGTCTCCTAGGAGACCAAGTCGGTTCTTCAGAGAAGCTAAGGTGGCGTTAGCTGCGTCCGACTGCTCATTTGCGCCTGAGCTAGGCTCTCCACCCGTAAGGGCACGCTCTCTTCCGCCCGAGCAGGGCCCGTCTTTAACGTCTTTAGAGTTTTTTTTGTTTTTATTATTACAGGATCTCATTTTGGTTCCCACGAGTGTGGTTGCAACTAAAAGGTCCACCCGGGCAGAGGCACCATACCCGGGCAAGCATAGGGTTCTCGAAACAGAGGGGCTGCCGGTCCTCTGTTCCGTTGTCGTGTAACGACTGGACCCCCTCCAGCCATTCACCCCCTCGCCATCCGCGACAACAGACTTGGGGTTGGGGTTTTTTATTGAGGTTTTTTCCTCGCAGGGTCACCCAGTTAAGGGCATACCCCCCCCGGCCCCTCTCAACGAGGGGTAACGGGTTGGCCGATGGTTGGTGAGATTTCACCTGTCCGATGCTTATGACCACCATAAGCAAACGGACCCATCGCCCCCGCTCGCACCGCCGCTACCCGGACTATCCGGGACGCCGGCCGAGCCCGAACCGCGCCGCCGCTACCCAGAATACGTCTGGGACGCCGACCCGGAGCCTTCGATATTCGCGAAGCGAATCGGACCAGTAGGTCCACGACCAAATACGAGGAAAATCCTCGTCCCTCTTGTGACCCAAACTGCCGCTACCCAGAAAACGTCCGGGACGCCAGATGGGCTCGACTTTTGCTGGTTTTGGTTCGCGCCGGATCACGGATCCGGTAGCCCCCATATCTGGGGGCCATTCCCCAATCCACCACCCGGGGGACGCGCCCGATGGCAGTTCCAGCAACTGCACACGGGACTATAGTCATCCTGTGATCACGGCAACTGTTAAGGAGCTGAAACTTCAGTATTAAATATAAAAAATTAATCGCGTCGCTTATCTAGTAGAAATGATTTTAATAAAATGCGTTATAGGCGCGGAAGTTTAGCAACTTATTACCTATAAGTTTTTCACATTATCTGGAAATTGTCGGTATCTAATACTTTTTCTGTAGGAAAATAAAACAGAAATTCTCTGCCGCATATTGGTGGATGTACGTTATTATTACATTATATATGTGCATACCCACATTAGTAATGTGATCGTATCAACCCGGACAGGAGCAATATAAAAGTATATTTTTAATGTTTTTCAATGAGTTATGAAGGCACTCACTTCCTTACTTTTTAAACCATGTTTAGTTAACTTTGTCTCATCATCAGTGGTCGGAGTAGGTATATTGATTTTAGATACTTGCGTCATGATATCATAACATGGACATGCATTTCTTCCGGAATGTACCGGAGTTTCCAAAAATTTGGTAAATAGAGTAATAAAATAAAAAACCATATGTAAGCAAACAAAATTGTTTATTGTGAATACAAATAATCATTATTACAGTTTTATTAAAAACAATTATTTTTAATCCTCATCGGTTACAATTTCTACATTTTGATTTTCTGTCTCTATACAATTAAAATAAATAACTATAATTTTTTCAATATTTTCGATTTTTAAGCTATTTCTTTTAACATCTAAGATCCATTTGTAAGTGGAAAATGATCGTTCAACATCTGTAGATGTCAATGGAGCGAATTTGAAATAAAGTTTCTGATTATTTGCTACGCTTTTTTCAATACTCTCGCTGTATTCTCTAATTGTATCTAAATCTGGATTTCGTTCCATAACTGATTCTATTTTATTTTTTATATTCTCATTATTGCACTCGTTAAGCGTAGCCCTTACTTGATCAAATACTAAAAGTGAATCAGCTAGAGATAAATTTTGTTTTTGTAACTCTTTTAGGGCTAGTAGTATAATAGAGTAATTTTCTTCGATATATTTTAAATCATTTTCTAAATTTTGTTTTTCCAAAATGTTTTTTGCGTTTCGTATGGCTATAGCATCAGAACTGCTCAAGCAGGATAAAACTTCTTTTATTTTATCTAAATGTTGAGCGTAGTAAGATGTTGCCTGTAACCAAGTACCCCATCTGGTAATGACTGGTTGCGGAGGCAACGGTAAGTCAGGATATTTTTCTTTTAAAATGTTTACCCTACTAGGAGCCTTTAAAAATACTTTTTTAACATTTGATATAAGAATATCAATATCGTTGTATTCTGACCTTATCTGCTCACTTACACGATGAAGAGCGTGCGCCAAACATGTCACATGCTTCATTTCAGGTAAGTAATGTTTTAAATTTCGCCCTGCAGATAGCATGTACGCGACACTGTCAGTGCAAAGCATTAAAATATTGTCAACTTTCGCTTCAAAAGTGTTTTGCCATAAATTTTCTAGACATTGCAGTACAAATTGTGTTATTGTTTGTCCATTTACTGCTGTTAGCATTTTACAAGCAATCAAATAAGGCCGGCCTGCACTATTACTAGGATGCAATGGTTTTATTAGGAAATTGACTATGTATCGACCAAAAATGTCTGTTGTCTCATCCAGCGATATCCATAGTTTCTCATTTTTATTAATTTCATAAATCGAATTGATTTTATTCCTATAAAACTTCTCCAAATAAACTTTTCGTAACTGTGATTCGTCAACCACTTTACGATTGGTACAAACGCAACAACAAGTACTGCACATATATTTCTGAAAAAACTCTTTGAACGCTGGATTTTTCATTTGCGACCAAGGAATATTGCATAGAATCAGGAACTTAATGAGGTCGAAGTAAAATTCCTCTTGCGGTCTCTTAAATTTTCCTTGATGTACAGCGCCTTCAATGTGTTTGGTAATGTTGCCTCTATTCACAGCTTTCAAATGACTTTCACACTTTGTACAGTATATAGTGCCACTAGCGTTATCGTAAAGTAGCTCAGGATAGTGCAATAACCACTTTAGCACTGTTTCAGCCTTGACCTTTGCCATATTTATTTATATGTCACCTAAAACAATGATTTAAATTTACAATATATACATACACAACTGTAAAGTCGATAATGAAATTCTGTTTCATATAAAGTGATTTTTTTAACTGAAGCGGTGATAGCCCTGCGGTGTGCGTACCGGACTCTCATGCGCTATGATGATTGCTATAAAGTGATATTTTAACTGTTTCCAAGTTCTAAAACCTTCTTAAATAGTGAAAATAATTAAAACTTACCCGTACAAAAACAACTTCAAATGGGCCCAATCCAAGAGTAATAAATCGATGTCCGTAGTTATAAGCCAAATTCGTCGTTTTAAGTAGATTTCAGAAGACAGTACACAAGCCAGGGTCAAGTCAAGATATTCACAACACATAAAATAAGCGCACTCCACGAACCGAAATAAGTGAGTGAGCCACTTGGTCTGGATGTCGGTGCGAGCATTGTTTTCGAACAAACAGTCAATGAGTCATCCAGGATACTTGATTCTAATTGGTCAGATGCGTTGAGCATAGACATAAGAGGACAAAAGACCCTGTTTGCCGGATGTCGTGTGTTGAAATGAATATTATTATTATATCATTTTATAAATGAGAGCGAGTGAGAGGCACGCGTCCCTTCCACTCGGGCATGGTTAGCCCGCCTAAGAGCGAGAGAGACAGAGCGAGAGAGAGAGTGAGAGAGATAGGCATACACACCGGTTCATGTCTTGCGCTTCTATTTCGCTTAGGCGGTGATATATGAAATTCAGTGCGAGATTCTTTGTATAAATTAATGTTTTAAATATAATTCTTTGTATAAATAAATGTTTTAAATTGTTACTATTATTTCATCCTTCTTCCTACTATACGAATGAATATTCACATTAAAATTATTTTACCACTCAAAGTCGTTGTCACGTAAAACTTTCGCCCGTATATCGACTTTACAGGCAACCAATTTTTTTTACTATTAAATTCTGGCCATCTACGCCACTAGCAGCATAGCGTTGAGAGTATTGATACATTTTTAACTAGTTTCATGTAATAATTTCGATGTTTCGGTATTTTTATCATAATAATCCGGAAACTCGGAGGCGTATCCATATTAACATATACGTTTGATGTCAGTGACCTTAATTCAATATACCTACTCCGACCACTGCTCATCATATAATAATTTAACATACATTTAGTCATGTAGTTATAATTAAGAAGCAAACAGAAAAGTCAGTAATGAATAGGTATCGACTGCATTAGCAGTTGTGAACTCCTTGATTATTGATAGGTTAATTGATGACAATACTTGCAATTTGAAAGCCTTTATCGAGTTTTTTTTATTGCACCCTAGAAACAAGAGGAGAGTGAATGAGTAAAATTTAGAATTATTTTACTGAAATAGATATAAACGTATACATCATCATCATCCAGGACGGAAGACGTCCACTAATGACTGGAAGCTTCCGCCAAAAATGGAGGGGGCTTGCTACATGGAGATCGCAGCAAAATACCGTGATTTTCAAAACGCCGCTGTCCATTTTGTGTTCAATGGGAGGCATATGGTGATTACCTCCAATAAACATTAGTCACTGTTTACGAATATTCAACTCTTTTTTTATAATGAAATGAAATTTATTTATTTTAGTGGAATTTACAACACAGCAGATAAATAGGTAACTGTTACCATCAAATGGTCATTAAGTATAACGTAAAACGTTAAGTAAACATAGTAATATTCAATTACTAACAGTATCACTGGACTCCACAGTGGGATGCCCTGTGTCGTGAAGACCAATATTTCTATATATTTTATTTTTTGATTTTTGAAGTTCTTCTTTAGCATCGTGATTTGAAAGCCAGATGAAACGGAAAAGCGACAGTAAAAAGACACACAAATTTAACGTAGAAGAAAATGAGAAAGAAAGTATTATGTACGTGTGTTAATTCGTGTTGGTGTGCGCATGCGTAGTACAAAGTTTGAGAGAAGGTATCACAAAAACCGTGGTATTTTGTATACGTGTACGTATTATTTTTGAAGGTTTCACTTCTACCACGTGTAAGTTGTTACGGAGTTACGGAGTATTTTATTCAGTTTATCCATTTATTTTGTCTTTCTAGATATACTATAATGTTTAGACCAGGCCCTACTAGTTTATCCTAGAGTGTGCGTATTTATATCAGGATCAACTAGTTTGGCCTAGGCTAAACTGGTTTATCCTATCGGGCTTAGGACAAATTAGTTTAGACTAGGCTATACTAGTTAATCCTATTGCGTAAAGGAAGAACTAGTTTAGCCTAGGCAAAACTAGTTTGTCCTGAAATAGGGTTTGGCCGGTAACATATACATGTTTTCATTTTTTTTATTATTTGTACAAAATTGCCAATATAAATCAGTCTTAAAGTAAACTCTCGAGACTGTCGACTCAAATTTAAGTAAGCGCACCTATTAGGCTTTCAAAATTGACATGTATATAAATATCCTCATTTAATAAAGGTAAGATAAGATAAGGTCAAGCGATATTTCACGCCGGGACAACTTCTAACTCTCTATAAAGCTTAAGTCCGATCTTGCATGAAATATTGCAGCCACCTATGAAATGGCTCAGCAAAATACCAACTTGCTGCGCTGGACACGATTCAGAGCAGAGCTAAGAGGCTCCTTAGTGTTAGCAAAATTTGTGAAGGGCAAGCTTCACACCCTAGCTCACCCCCGCAAAGTTGCCTGTCTGTTGGTCTTCTACAGATTGTATTTTGGAGAGTGTGCTCATGAGCTGCACATGCATATACCGCCATCACCTTTCTTCCATCGGCAATCCAGGCGCAGTGCGGTTGGCGGACGCGCCCTTTCTTGGTTGCTATTCCTACCTGTCGGATCAAGAGTTTCTCAACTTCTTTTATAATGCGCACAGCCAAGGATTGGAACTCTATCCCTGCGTTTGTATTTCCGAGTACTTATAAGCCGTCTATTTTTAAATCCAGGGTGAATAGGCACCTTCTGGGTTAGCTCGTTCCATAGTGGATTCTGTCTTGGCCCCCAGATTTGATTGGGATCGAGAATGAATCCATTTTAAATAAAAATTAATTATTATTACATTCTTTGTGTAGAAAAATACCAAGCGTGAAAGTCGTTAGCATAAAATACATCGACTTCTCGCATAAAGTCAGCAGTCCACCAGGAAGATTGTTTTTTGCGTCATTCTGTTAGAAATTGCCCCTCGATCTTTGATACTGATAAATCATGAGGTTTGCGAACTTAGCAATTCGGAGAGCTTAACATTCGTGAAAACGGTTCTTCCAATATAATATACTCCTATATAATACAATATCCTATTTTCAGATCTTATTACGTAAAAGCTTTAGTTGAGTTTTTCTAACCAATATGTCAACGGGGCTTTTGTATTAGTATTTCGTACAAACTTGTATTTGGAACAAACTTGTATCTAAACAGACCTTCCGTCAGGATTATATCGTATTGAAGACTTTGCCTACTTTATCAGACTTCTAATTGAATTGGGTTGAAATATCAGCAACAGAAACGAATTGACTAGAACTTTGATATCTTTAAGGCGATAGTGCCAAGGCAGTTTCAGAAGACAATTTAAAACCATTATGATTTAAATAATGTTCTCCTGTACATCGATATACGTCTCGATCAATTCTTGAATTAAAAATATCAAAATATTTTGGTACATAATATAACTATAACTCATTTCCTTTACTTGAAATGTGCTAAAATTTCATGATTACTGTCCATATACCTCGCAGCGCTTAGTGTAATAGTAGGTTTGATTTACTTACGAGTGTTAAAATTTACAACAACATAAAGGGCCCAATTTTTATCTCGTTGACCTAGAAGCTTGTTTTCTTTACCGCCAAGGAACCGTTTTCCTAAATATTTGATTTTAATTTCTTGATACTACCTTGAGTTTCTAAGAAAAGATTGTTTGACACACAGACAGGCAGGGAAATACTTACCCATAAAGTATGGATAGACAGGCTGACAGACGGACATCGTAGTGTTCCTTTGTTCCTTTTTTCTTACGAGTGAAACTAAAAATAAATATTGTTTTTTTCTTATGTAGTTGAGAGATGGAGTATATTCTCACCCGCTAATCCTATGTGGGGACGTATCCCCATTAAGAGTATTTTACTCTACGCTGTAGCGTTAAGTAAAAAGACGCGGCAGTTCGACTAAATATTTTGGGCGTGGTATGACTAGTCGATTGGCGATATAGTCGATTTTAGGAAGTTTCTTGAAGCAATCAACCGCCGCTGTTGTGTCGACCCAGAAACCGTCACTACAGTAGCTGAATTTGTTTGATAAATTATTTTAATGGAATAATACTGAAAAAAATAGGACTCTGCTCACAAATTCCTGAGGATATAGTTGTGAGCCAAGTCGATATTTTCCAGTATTTTTCTATTAAAATTATTTATCTTATAAGATAGAATTGAAAAAATGCAAAAAATATCTAAAATTATATAACTGAATTCATTTGGTTGTAAACACAACTGAGAATTATCAATTCTTTTATCGCTGATAAAAATGCCGTACCATGAAAAATGTTACCTGGTTTGTCTTTATCATGGAAAACAAGTATCATCAAAAGATATGTGAGCGTTAAATAGTAGTATTGCTTAATACAACTTTAGAAAGTACCATCGTTTACATTTTCTATTAACTAAAAATTTTGAGTAAACGAATTAAAAAGAATAAACACTTTTATCTACTCTAATACTATAATACAAAGATTCTAAAACTGAAAACAAAATGCTTATGACAAACATTACGTACAGGCCAAAAATAATAAAAAAAAAGTTTCATTACGATACAGGTCTTGTATGGACACCTGTAACATAATATAACTTTTTTATCATAACGATACACCTATACAACCTCCAGCTGGACCAAGGAGGTTGAACCTCTACTTTAAAAAGGTTTCAATGAACGAGTCCTCGACGACCGACGCAACACGCATGCGCAATTGATGTTTGCACCTTGGCGCCAACATTTGACATTTAAATAAATTTGTTGTTATATTCAGCGTTTTATTTGCAATATTGTTTTACATATTATAGTATGAGAGTAGATAAAGTAGTGTATGACACTGTACATAACTTGGTCTTATAACACTCGTGTGATGCTATAAAAAAACTCGCGTACGGCTCGTTTTTTTAAAACACACTCATGTTATAAGAACCCTTATTATGCAACAGTATCATAAACTACTATAAAATATGTATAAATTACTTACAAATCCTGACTATTGATGATAACATTCTGAAGCTTACAGCATATAATAATTCTTGAGTATATTACATAAATATTTAGACTTCGGTCATTACTAAACCACATATTTTTAAACTTACGACTAACGAAATTCACAGCCTAAAGAATTTTGGAGTAATACGCATATTGAACATTTTCAAAATTACCGCGAAAATCTAAATTATAGAAAATCTATAGTTTGTATATCACACTAAATATGTATTAACCGATTCGTTTCGATGTCCAATTTCGCAAACTTTTACGTGTATGAAAAATAACAACGTGCCACGGATACCGTGCCAAGTGCAATACGATAGCACGCCTCCTATATCTTCAGCTGTGCGGAAAGGTAACAATATTTTGACCATTTCTTACGTGTTCTAAGCTAAGATACTTATAGTTTACATTCGAATCTAAACTTGAACGGCCAGAAACGTTGTTTCAAGTGATTATAAGTGGCAAAATATTGGGTTGGGGAATAAGTTCGTTCGGTTTTTTCAAAGTGCTTTCTTTCAACAAAAACCAATAATTATAACAATAAATTGATCAATAATGTATTCGCCGTTACTGTTTACAACCTCCTCCCACCTCTCGACTAATTTGTTGATGCCGTTCCGCCAAAAATCGTCCGGTCTGGTGTCGAAGAAGTTGATGAGCCAGTTTTTGAGGTCCTCTTCGCCGTCGAAGATAACACCCCTCATTTGATTCGACAAGGAATGGAAAAGCTGATAATCTGTTGGCGCAAGGTTCGGAAAGTACGGTGGATGCTGAAGAACCTCCCATTCGAGTTCTTGGAGTGCGGTTTTGACGACTTGTGCAACATGGGGTCTGGCGTTGTCGTGGAGCAAGATGACTTGGCCTTGTCGGTCAGGTCTTTTCAGTCGCATAGCCTCATTTACACGGCGTAGAGCTCCTTGTTGACTGTTGCGTTCCGTTCAAGCATTTCCCCGTGTATCGCACCTCAAGGCGATGAAGACATCGAATTCTGCAGGTCGTCCACTGCGAGGCATGTCTTCGAGATCAAAGTCACCATTTTTGAACTTTGCAAATCATTTCTGTGCTGCGCGCTCACCTATGACACCTTCTCCATACACGTTGCATATGTCACGAGCGGCTTCAGCTGCTTTTTGACCCCGATGAAAAGCGAAGAAACGTAGATGTCGAAAATGCTGATTTTTGTCACCTGGGTATTCCATTTCGAAGCCCAGAAAATAGGAAAAACTAAAAATATTCGAAAAACAAATAACACAGTTCTGTAGAGCAGAAAAGGCACTGTCTAATGAATACAAACACTTTGCTCAACAACAAACAAATACTTTAAATAATCCTCTTCGAAAAAAACCGAACGAACTTATTCCCCAACCTAATAAGTGTATTTTTGGAATTGTAACTGACTTATTTAATACAGATCTGTATTCTTTACCAAGCACTGCTCAACAGGCATACAAATGAAGGAATTCCGAACCGCATTGTTACTTGTGACGAGAAATGGATTGTCCTGTTCGACAATCATAAGCGCTCAGCAAGTTGGTTGGACCCTGGTTCAGCACCCAAACAATGCCCTAAACGAAAACTTACCCCTAGTAAAGTGATGGTCACTGTTTGGTGGTCTAACGCGGGCGTAATTCATCACAGCTTCTTACCAAACGGGACGAGCATTACTGCAGATGTGTTAAGTGAAGAACTGAACACAATGATGGAGAAGCTCACACGTCTCCAACCAGCTTTGGTCAATCGTTCGGCACCACTGCTCCTGCACGCCAACGCGCAATCTAATACTGCACAGCAGACGGTCTCCAAGCTACAAGACCTGGGGTTGGAAGTTCTCCGGCATCCGCCGTACTCACCAGATCTTGTCCCTACAGACTTCTACTTTTTCCAGAATTTGGATAACTTTTCGGCGGGAAAAAAAATTCAATACCCGAGAGTCAGTACAAAATGCCTTTGAAGAATTTGTTGCCTCCCGTCCAGCTGATTTCTTCAAGACAGGCATCAATAAGCTACCAATGTGTTGGCAAAGATGCATTAATTGCATGGGTGCTCACTTTGATTAATAGAAATAAAAAATATAGACAAAAAATACGCTTCATTTATTTCATGAAAAACGGCAATTTTATAGGTAAAGACCTAATAGCTATTAGCACTGTGTTATTATCTAATTTTGTTAATAAACACTTACACTCATTTACGTTCGGTTCTTTAATAAAGGAGGCCAGTTGTTTTTGTATAAACATACCAGTCCATCATTTTGGTTATGGTTATTAGAAGTATTCAATGATTCGTAACCTTCAAGCTATATTCTTAAGCTTCAATGACCTCACACACGATAGCCAATACTCAGAAAGAACTATAATATCACATTCAATATTCAAACGGTCCATTAGAATTCAGATTTTATTAAAGTTTTCATATATTCTTGTTTTTCTGCAATATCTTTAAACAAGAGGTGGGTTCTTTAATAATGTCCAAACGTTTTCGGGTTGGCATTTTGTGCTCACAGATACACAGTATGCATCTATATCAGTACATTATATTATGATAATACTTTGTGTGTTTATTACCATATATAGTTACCATAGTTACCATAAGCCTAATAATAACAGTTTTTATAATTAATTAACCTTACCATAGCAACGCATGGCCGGGTCAGCTAGTTATTTAATAAAAGATAAGTATCCGCGACACATTGCATTATACAGGCACGATACGGCGATGAGTAGCACAATGAAATTTAGCCCCTTTAAATATAAAATAACTGTACAATATGGTTAGAGGAATACCAAATAAAAACAATTCAAATACCAAGAGTATCCAAAGCTGATTTTTTGAGTATTAAGCCAATACAAATCATTATTGTTTAAAAGGGCCATAGATTCAGGTTCGACATGCAATAAACATGACGTTATTAAGATGTATGATATCGCTGTTGTACAGGAAAGATATATTAAATGACCCAGAAAATAATGTATACTTGATAACTTTATGTTGTACATTTTTTGCCAGCCAGTTAAAAAAATCCTAAATGGTAGTAGGTAAAAATGTAAGGACGATCTAAAACAACTTATTTTAGGTGCATTTAAATAAAGTTATTTGCATTTCATCAATTTCATTCCATTTAATTACACAAATATATTTTAAGTGCATAAGGCGGCCATAGACTTTCGGTAGAGATGTCTATAATCCGAGTTCAGATCACAGCGGTGTACTTGGCGATGAACTCGCTAGGGAATATCAATAATGGTTTTAACATGTTGTTAATATACATACACTTTTGAACTGAGCTTTTCAAATATTGTATGTTGTTACCTATACAAAATAAAGTTAAATTAGCAATTTTAAAAGAAGCATATCACAATGTAAATAACTTAGAAATATTGATACGAGATGAAAGACTGTGAAACCTATGTAAGAAAGATCAATTTAAAATGTCTAAATACAAGAACCTTCATGGTGCAAGAAATTATAAATATATATATTATTACCGAAAATTTTGAATAGTTTACCTAACAATATTATTAATACTTACTTAAATAATCCAAATTTTAATAAAAATCTAAAAAGGATTTTTAAAACACAAATAAAGTAAGTTATATATTTTAATGACGAATGCTTGTTCCATTGTTGCAGATTCGGGGTACACGCAGTAACATAAGTTTCAAAAAGATTAATAATTTAAATGTTATATGACACATAAAATGAGAAATAAAATAAAACGCCACAGATGTTCAGGCGCGTGCCTGGGTTTGCTGAAGTTATTGCATGCCTTTTTTTGGTCTCTTTTCTGTCTATAATATTACGGCTAACTCTTATTAGCCTACAAACCCTCGGTAAATGTTGTGAACTTATATTTTAAAGAATAAAGAGAATATAATCATACTTTCGATAGTTAATTAAACTTTTTTTACTGTTTTTATTTAAAACAATCGACAATGAAATATTAACTTGTTTATTAAGTACTAGCTTTCCGCCCGCGGCTTCGCCCGCGTGGAATTCGGTTATATTGCGGTATAAAGCAATAGCGTAAGCTATCATTCCACTTCTTACGTATTTTAAAAAACACATCGTTACCATGTTTTAAAAAACACCCAGCGCCATCTATCGCATACCTCAAGAACTAAATAGCGTAAGCTATCATTCCACTTCTTATGTATTTTAAAAAACACATCGTTACCATGTTTTAAAAAACACCCAGCGCCATCTATCGCATACCTCAAGAACTAAATAACTTAACTTATACCTATTAGTAATTCGTTGATTTTAGTGATTTCAGGATAAGTAGATGTAAAAAAAAACAATTTAGACGATAAAATAAATTGTACGTCATCCCTCGAGAATTCCTCATTTTCGAGGATTCATTTTCGTATCATTTAGCTTCAAAATTTACATGTTCATATTCGTTTGCAACATATAAGTAGATGTAAAAAAAACAGTTTAGACGATATAACAAATTGTACGTCATCCCTCGGGAATTCTTCATTTTCGGGGATTCATTATCATATCATTTAGCTTCTAAAGTTACATGTTTATATTCCTTTGTAATATTTTACCTTGTTTTAAACGACACACAGCGCCATCTACAATCCATCCATCAAGCAAACAATATTTTTGTTTTTTCTCGGAAATATCAATTTTTTCCAGGATAAAAAGTACCCTATTATTTAATCCGGACTTTTATCTTTACGTCTGCAAAATTTCAAAGCAATCGGTTCAGTAGTTACGGCGTGAAAGCGGAACAAACAAACAAACAAACAAACAAACTCACTTTCCGATTTATAATATTAGTAAGGATTTAACTGATACATTTTTTAAACTAAATATTATTTTAGTAAAAATAGTTTGAGATAACAATCAACTAGTTTGCGGTTCCCGTTTTGGTATGGAGCTTCCGTCATCGCCTGTATATATTATATGCGTAATTTCACAATGTTGTTCTTATGAAACGTAAAGGCATTACTCAGTTTTACTAGAAACTATTATTTACACGATACAAACAGACAAATATGATCTAATTTTGGATGCCAATAACGTGGCGCCGATGATCGGCAGCATACTCGTATCAAACGAAACACCAGGAACAGCTACACTTTGAAGTTGTAAGACACCTATTCCAGTAACGTCAATAAATAAATATCCAACAACATTACTTAAACATGTCCAATATAACAAGAGCCGTCATAAAAGATTAACAGTAATAATTGGTTATTACTAGAAAAAAAAAATCTCTTAAGACTCACATCCAAATTCACAAACCACATCCCCTCGCTATCCGGGTGAGTACTCTTCCAATAAAACTACCGAGACTTTCTTTGGATTTCAAAGTTTAGCAGTAAAATGATTAAAGAAAAAAAAATAGTATCATTTTTTATTGGAGTGGAGCAAGCGAAGCGAGCGAAGCTCCCATGGATCAGCTTCAATGGCGCAATGTCTGTTACGCCATAACTTCCCGAGTTCTTAACCGATTTTAATATTTTTTGTGTGGAAGGTTTAGAACCAAATTGTGACGGAGCCCGAATTTTGAAATTCGCAGAAATTCCCATCGAAGCAAAAATTTTTTTTTAGCTATTACGCTCCGCTCCAATATATGGTGCTAGCGTAGCTTTATGCTTAGCGACTGCACCGCCTAGTATATAAAGTTGTGGGTTCGCCCTATACAAAATGTGTAGGTAATAATTGTGATAACAATTTGTGGAATTAATAAGAAGTAACATACACTAAAACTCCTAACCGCAACATTTTAATTTCTCATACACATTTCCTTTTTTATTTCTTAGTTGTTTAAATACTAAACAAAAATCGGATCATCCGTTTGGGACCTACGATACCACAGGCAGATATACAGACAGACACGGTAAAATTATATCAACCCTCACTTTTTGCGTCGGGGCTTAAAAAATACCCTTGGCCATATTTTATTACGGAATTAACAGTAATTTATTATGTATAATATTCTATTTAGAATAAATGAATCATAGTTTTTTTCTTTTGAAAGTATTGTGAATAAATTCCTAGGATAGTATTAACCAATACAATGTTTTATAATAGTTTTGAATTTCTTTTGATTTACTAATATACAAAATAAGATTAATAAGTCACATTTCATAATAAAATCAACTATAATTATAACAATTTTGGTTGTAAGTTTTGGTTTCTCCCATTATTTAACTATTTTAAAATAAATTTCGAAAAACTCAACAATTATTTAGTTCTAAATAGGCAGAGCTAAATACCCTATAGAATACAAACATAAGTATTTGGAGTACCGTAAACTCAGGAAAAAAGCTTCTGCTCATTACAAGTATATATCGCAACCAGGATTTTAAACCGAGCCCTTTGGCACCGAAGGTGGAATCCCTACTTTTGCAGCCAGAAATCTTTAAGATGGATTTCGAATTTGCTCTTCCTTGCATTAAAAAAGTATTTGTAATTTGTGACTGGAATTGACAATAGTTGTGGGTTTAGATAGATTATAAGTCAAGCTAATTAAACAATGTACGCGTTTAGTCGCTGTATGGTCTTAGACTACATTCCATTGCGATTTGTTAATTTTATTTACACACTTGTCACAATAGAGAACCTCGACATACGGGAGTACAAGTTGATATCATTCGCAAATATAATGTACAACAACGGATCAAGAAACGGTCCCTGCGGCATACCGTGATGTGACCTAACTAGAATTAGATGTTGTTAATTTACGATTTGACAGCTGTACGAGGTGATCCAGTGCAATAAATCTTAATATTATGAATACGTATTATGAAATATAGTAATTTTTATGCAAATTCTCTTTTCAGGCGCCTGAAACAAGATAAAAATTTACACTTATTCGGTATCCATAAAACTTTTGCCAATGAGGTAAAAAGCGTAAGAACTAAACATTTTAAGTTTATTGGGAAAAAATAAGAAACAACAGAAATATTAATAAATAAATATAAAATTTAATTAGTCATAAACAGTTTGAAAGCACGACCTTTTTAGTAACGTGATAAAATGCTGCATAACTGTATGTCGAGATAATAATTTTGGTCTATTTCACGTTCGTACTGAATGAAAGTTATCGAAAATTCCGGCGTGCTTTAGCGCTTAAATAGAGGAGAGGAAAGGAAGCACAAATCGTCAGGGTGGGCGGTTTAACGGTTTGAATTTACGGTCGAATCAATCCCGACCATATTCAACATGGGTTGGGTGTCGTTTAAATGTGGCTGATGCGACAAATTATCTTCAGCGGTATGATACACTCGCTCTATTGAAAATGTTTCAGAAACATTAAAATGTAAGTTACCTTAGATTAACGATACTTTTACTTCATATAATAAAAATATTAAATTTCTTGTTCATATGTTTTTTTTAAGTTAAGTACTCGATACCAGAATGATTGTTATAATTTTCATTATGTGATGTTTTTTTACACAATCGTTATGATTATATAATATTTCTTACATTCACACCAATTAGCCTAGCCCAAAGTAAGCACTATAAAGCTTGTGTTATGGATACTAAGGTAACGGATAGACATACATTTAGGTATGATACATAAATACGTAATATATATATAAATACCCATCATTCCTATTAACACACGTACATAATGTTTCCTATCTCATTTTCTTCTACGTCAAATCGTATAATTTATATGTCTGTCTCTTTCTACTGTAGTTTTCTCGTTACATCGACTTTCAAATCACAATGATACTAAAGAAGTTTTCACATAAAAAATCTTATGTCCCATAAAGAAGACAAGATTTCGAATCTAACAATTTTTACGTTAGATATTAACAACACTACCTTACATCGTGTTTCAAAAGAGTGAATATAAGATTTAAATCTGCGATTTGTATAATAAACCTTAATGCTACAAAATAAAATCTTAATTTAAAATCTTAACACAAACGCCATAGTAACGTTTGTATAATATGAAACCTAGACTAGCGATCTGTTTGAGCAAAGATAAGTATAATTATGTTCAAAATCCACCGTGTTTGTATGTCATTAGACATGACAATTAATTTATAGCACAGAAACAACCAATCGCAAAAGGGTCCTTCAATAAAAGAAAGGCTAGGTTCCCCTTCTACCTAGATTTAGTTACTAGGCAACCTTTGTTTCTCCGTCGCTTAACAACGAAACTATAATAGCCCCATTTGTTATTGGGGATAGGTAATTGAATTCGGGTTCACAAGTACTCGTAGATGAACACTTTAGCACTACGTTAATTAATTAATTACATTAATTAATACGTACATTTAGTATTGTTCTGATTTTATGATCATAATATTTTACGGTTATCCATACATTGGTTTGCCAGAAGATTTTATTATAAACGGCTTTTAGCGTAAAATAATGCCATGACTGATTGTGATTGTAGGGAAAGGTGATATAAGAGTTATAAGTCCGAGAAAACGGTTAAATTTTGAAACGAATGATTTGATATAGCTTAGCCACCAAGGGTAATTAATAAAAAATATCTATCTCAATTTAAACTGCGATGTATATAAAATTATGCCTTTTTATTGGTATGCCAAGTGATTTTATAATTATTAAAATTATTAAAATAATATATAACTCAAATTAACCTGTAACGTCTATTAATTTATACTTTTAAGTTAATATGCGTTTTAAAACTATGCCTTTTTTATTATTTCTTTGATAGAAATGTCCCTGGAGAAAATAGACGATGAGTGTATCTAAATCAGAACGAAATATACGTGATAAAATTTATTGCGTTATTTCTTACTTGTGGTTCTAAGTATAACTTAAGCTATATACGTGACTGATAAGCAATTCTGCTCGTAACTTACATGTTCGTATCGTGTACACGGATTGTACACAGTCTTGATTAAACACATTTCTGCTAGGAAACACAACAGTAACCTAATTAGATACAGCGTTGGCTTTTGCATTTTTAAACTGTAATAGCTAAAACCCTACTTAATATACGATACTTAGGTATAACGCATGAATCCCAATTACTTTTTGATGAATTTATCATTAGTAAAGCTGTATAAATAAATAAAAAATATTGAACTAATATAATAAATTATAATATAAAATTTAAATTTGACCAACAGTTCTTGTCTAAAAAACACTGTCTATGACATTTCTGATATGGCATAGAATGTAAAATACACTTTTCTCATCACTACCCTTTCCTATTCAAAGAAAATAAGTAGTACATTACGCCAGCAAACTTCTCAACGGGATGGTGAACCACAGGTTGGGATGGCAAAGCGACAGTAATCACTATACTAGGCTCAAGCACGCTAGGTGGCGCCTAATAGATAACACGGTCACGCCAGTTCCCGATGGAAATTGTGGTGGTGCGTCCAAGGGGTTTTAGTGGAGTATACCTCGCCTAAATAATGGCGGGGAGAGTATATACATATCTCCGCCGATTAACCGAGGCGGGTCGAAGTCATAATTTTCCCCTAGGTCAAAAAAAGGCTCAAGCACGCTAAAGAATTGTTTTTTGTTTATGTCAGCCAAAGCTTGCGTATAAAACTGTTAGGAATATGCTTTAATGCAATTCTACTAATATAAATTGATAATTGCATTTCTGTGATGCCCGCATATTGTTTATTCTAATAAGAACTGCTTTATATTGTAGAATCAAGAGTCAGACAATTAACAGTCTTTAAAAACTACTCTTGGAAAATCGCCTTGCGATCAAAAACAAAACAGTGAAATGCTTAAACTTTGTTATGTTGGCATATTGCATTACTCACATATTTATATTGACAGAAAATATTCAAATTTATGCTACTATTCCTATAATTAAAGCGAACTTTTATAAAAAACACACATTTACTCTGGAAAAATGGCCGACACCCAAATGGTAAACTTTTTTAATTATGATAGACCGTCAAATATTATTGACAGTCCAAAGCTTTTGTTTTCCATAATTTAATGATGTCGCCAGAACTTTTCGTATATTTAAATTAAAATTACGTTTTTATTTCTAAACCGTCATGTTAACAAAACTCATTTATAACACGAACTGACAAATAAATCTATTGATTTGCCTTACAGACAGTTGCATGTCTTTAAGGAATAAGCTTGCAAATTTGTATTAACATTAATAATTAAAATTAATTTTACACATAAATACTTAGAGAAGCGTTGAATGAAGCCATAGCATAGCATAACAAGCAAAGTGTTTGTTTAAATATGATTTTTCAGTTTAGGAACAGTAATAAGATAACGTATAAAAAAACAAAGGTTAGTTTTTAATCGTTACAACTATGCTTTGGCTCCGTCTTATGTTAAGAGACATTAAAAACGCCATAACCACGAAAAATTACAAACTCGGCCATTGTTTGTTTGTTCTCTTTTTTGTTAAATTATAATTTCTAAACTTTTTGTCACACATTTTTACTGTCATATTATTTTTTTAATACACAATCTTTGTGTATATATGTATGTATTTCATTTATACAATCATTTGTTCCGTTATAGCCCTTACATAAGTTTTTTTTAAGAATAATTTTCTTAAGGTCCAAACTTTTCTAAATGTCCAAATTTCGGTTCTCAGTAACTTTTGGCTCTCAGAAGTTCAATAGCAGTTTAAATGGTAAATAGAGTTAAAATCTCACTGTCATTTATCACAAGTTCAGTGAAGGTTGTTTTGGAAGAAACGCTAAACCTTTAGTCTCATCTGCATTTATAAACACCAAGTCTATATTGTTCCTGTGAGATGGTAAGGGAATGGTTTTCTATTAACAATGTACTCACTTCATACAAAATAATTAAAGTTAACATTATTTCGATGAGCTCCATGATCGAGTGGCTCGCACACCGGTTTTCATGGTAACGCCACTCCGAGGTCTCCAGTTGGATCCCCGGTCGAATTATATTGGCTCGTGTGTGGGTGTTGTAGTACCAACATTATTTCTGAATTCTTTAACACAAGTGCCAAAGTTACTTAACTTGGGTTCAGAACAGTGAATAATAAATAAATATTTCTTACGTTAACACCAATTAGCCTAGCCCAAAGTAAGCTCTATTAGGCTTGTGTTATGGATACTAGGGTAACGGATAGACATACATATATGATACATAGATATGTAATATTAATAGAAATATATATAAATAGCCATGACTCAGGTACAAATGCTCGTATTCATCACACAATCATCTACCCCTACCGGCATTCGAACCCAGAACCGTCGGTGCGAAAGGCAGGATCGCTACCGTTGCACCAAACGGGCGTCATATGATATTATGTAATATTTATTTATTTCATGTACGTACATGAAGTATGTTTTGTTAAGTTTTTACATACTCAAAAGGCAACGGCGAGGCTGGTTTGCATCTTGTTATTTTTTTTTGTTTCTTAATAGATCTAATTAATATTGTATTATTATATTTCTTAATCGTTCTAATCACTACTACATGTAAACTCAAAAACACATAAAATATATAAATGAGTATGTTGCCTATCGCTTATCTATAATTAAAAGTGAATGCTATTGTTCTCTGAGAATATCGCTGCAAAACGAATTCTTAACATAATTAAAGTTCAATCATTTTATAAGCTGTAACCACCTCGTATAAATTATAAAGATATAGTTTCTAAGTGAAGTGTTATAACAGTCGAAATCTGGTTGTCATTCAATATACAGCCTTTTCAAGCGATAAAACTAAGTGTTGATAGCAGCAGAAAATTAATATTTTTCTAAAAACCTAATATTGCTATTTTTTTTTCTATTATATAAATACCCTTTTTGTTTTTTACTTCCAAGTTAACTGGTAGAGAATGCCTGATAACTTTTATTGGCGCGGATCGAAGCGAAGCTTCCATGGATCAGCTTCAATGGCGCAATGTCTGTTACGCCATAACTTCCAGAGTTCTTAACCGATTTTATTTTTTTTTGTGTGGAATCGAATCAACAGGTTTAGGACCAGATTATGACGGATTCCGAATTTTGAAATTCGCAAAAATTCCCATCGAAACAAAAAAAAAACTTTTTTAAGGTACGAGTATTACGCTCCACTTCAATATATGGTGCTAGCGTAGCTTTATGCTTAGCGACTGCATCGCCTAGTATCCGATGTTTGTAATTGCGTTATGTAGATACCCTTAACTTAGCGTAATAGTTCAATAGTAAACGAGTTCGAAATGCGATTTCGGAGGTTATTAATTTTTCATTGAATGGATGATCAACAATTAATAATCTCGAGCTCGTCCGTGCTTCAGAAGACACATTAAGCATTTAGCTCAGTCGGGATTGCAAACTCTACGCGAAACATTATAAAAAAATAGAAAAATGCCATTATATGGAGTTTTGGGATGTGTCTAATGATAGTCTAAGGGCTATTTATCCAAATGAGGCATAACGTACCATCGGTTATTCATATTTTTTGCTGTTTTCATTAAAATTGTAAATTGATAATATTGAGTTCGAGGAAATGAAAAAAGCGACCTCATTTTTGAGATATTAAAATATAGATTTCGACATAACTTATACAGTATAGACTTCATTAGTTTACAATTGTCATAAATTTTTAAATATTTATCAATAATATTAGTTTATAATGCCGATACTTGCAGTTTCAATGTTGAAGGGCAACGTACGGGATAGCACTAGGAAATAACAAAAAGACAACAAAGGGTAAAAATAGCTTTGGTGTAAGTCTAATTACACATTTAACATTATTAACATAAACTGAGGGCCCACCATGATCTCTTAGCGCGATGCAAGTTCGATTACCGAAGTGAGACAGCGCTATACGCAATATATAGTGGCCTCTCTCTTTAACAGCTTAACTTGAATCGCGATAAGAGGTGATGGTAGGGCCTCCGATCTTTAAAATCTTATCAATTATCTTTTCCACGTTTTTGAAACAAGAATAATAAAGCAGCCAAGTGCGAGTCGGATTCTCCCATGAAGGGTTCCGTAGCAGCAAGTAACAATATGACGTATTAAAAAAAACTACTTACTAGATCTAGTTCCAACCTATTTTCGGTGGAAGTTTGCATGGTCATGTACATCATATATTTTTTTTAGTCTTATCATTCTCTTATTTTAGAAGTTACAGGGGGGCACACATTTTACCACTTTGGAAGTGTCGCTCGCGTAAAATATTCGGTTTAGAAAAAAAATTAGAAATCTCAATATCATTTTTGAAGACCTAGCCATAGATACCACACACGTATGGGTTTGATGAAATAATTTTTTTGAGTTTCAGTTCTAAGTAAGGACAACCCCCAAAATTGATTGTTTATTTCTATTTTTGTGTGAAAATCTTAATGCGGTTCACAGAATACACTACTTACTTCTACTTACCAAGTTTCAACAGAATAGTTCTTGTAGTTTCGGAAAAAAGTGGCTGTGACATATGGACGGTCAGGACGGCATTAAAAATGCTAAAATATTTAAATAATAAAAGGCCTCGCACAATCTATTACAAATTTGTCCCGTAAATGAGATGTAAATAATCGCTCAAGCGCTCTCCTCGCTTTGAAATAGCTATTGCATCTTTGAAAGGCTTTCATTTGCCGAAGCCAGCTAAGGGAATAAAATTGATCATCGTAGTAAGCCAGTGACGCATTTTCTGGTAATTACGACTGTCTACAAGCTTTTAAAAAAGAACAAGAACACAGCGAATTTTGGCTTGAACCCAATTTTTTACAAATTATACGGAGTATTTGAAACTTAAGATATGTCACTGGTTACCAAACTTCTTGACAAAATAAAGTATGATGGTTTTATGAAGGTTTCAAATATTATGGCACGACATTAAGTGCTTACTTCGATTTCAAAGTTTAGGAAACTATTCAAGCAAGCTTTTTAAATTATAAGTGCTAGAAATATTTTTTTTACCAGTCATTATCATGCGGTCCCCTAAATTTCCTTAAGGAGTTTTTTTGGGAATTTAGGGAGCGCATTTCTTATTAGTATGTAAAATACATTATGATGTACGTACGAAAATTTTATTTGTTACACATAATAATAAATGGAAGAATAGGACAATATCACATACACTAGGCGCTCTTATCGCTTAGAATACTCTCTACTCGAGAACTTCTGTATGTTGAGAAAAAACGCGATTAAATGAAGATGCGATGCAATAAACAGTAGCAATCACAGTAATCAGACTTGTGATTATTGTAAATAAATAATAAAAAAAAATGATAAAAGCAAGGATTACTTAAATATCAATATCCAGTTAGATTGTTTATGATCACACAGTTATTGGGAAAGGTGGAAATTTTCACATTATCCTTGAAAGTAAAGATTGACTGAGCACTTCGAATCGCAACTTGTGGGTGAAGTTCAGAGGCATAAACCACACACATCTTGGTACTCAAAAATAAAAGCTTTTTGGAATCACAAGAGATAAAAAATTATCATTATGTTAATTATATCTTCTTAATTATGTAAAGTGTCACCTCTCGTCATTAATTATTAAGAAAACCAGTCATTGGCCATACTTCTGAATGTTAACTTGCTGTAATGTAATTTTTTTTTAAATAACGCTGTTGGTTTTCAAATAAATAAACAAATATCATAGAATACTACAACATAAATAACAATTAAATAAATTGAAAACTTCAAATTAAAAACTGTAAATTGATTTATACAATAGACCCACAATACTTCTCCATTTTATACTTACCAACATTACCAAGTATCATCATAAAAGTAGCAGAAGTAACGTTTTAAGTTAACACGAACCGCAAAGTACTTTTTAGAACAAAAGCTTTAACTTAGTAAGAACTAATTACTTTCTACTCAAGTGTCAATTAAACTCCAAACACAAATAGTCACCGTCTAAAAATAAAACTCAATTATAAGAGAAAACTTCCAAAACAAACTTTAAGTTACTTACTCCATCTGTCTTTGAAAACTCTTTTACGTGGAAAATCAAGCAATTTTCATCATCTTCATTCTAACCTTGTTTATTATAAGCGTTAAAAGGACTGTGCAGAATTCATTACAAGATTTGATTAAATGATAAACGATTTCATAATGTGAAAATTACCATTTTAATGAGTTTCATGAAAATTCGTTTCAATTGTGAAAATAAAATGAGCTCATTGGCTGCACATTGTCTGTTACAATTCGCAGCCAATGAAAGATAAAGATAAAGAACTACTCTGTCTCCAAATGTCCGAGAATTGATATTTTTGGGGTTATAAGTACCCTGTGGTATTTTGCGCAGTAGAATGGCATCAACCCTTTACACATCAGGGTGTCATAAAAGAGGACTAATGATACTCTGGAGGAAATCATCATACACATCCCGCAGACCACAAAATGGGCAACAGGATTTTCATAATCTTAAAGTAATATAAGTTATCTACAGGATTGTCACCATGTACGTTGTTTTTATTGAGTTTCCGATATTTCGGCACTGTTGCAAGCGCCATGATCACGGAGCAACTGAAGTAATTGCGGGCAGGCTGTTATTGGCAGACATATCGGTCTACTCTCCGACGAAGTCTTTTATTGCGTTCGATACCCGTACCACTTTTCACATTTTCACTATTCACTTGAAACTGTCCTTGACACACAACACTTACAGTATCGGATCGCCGCACGACACTTTTTTGATTATTTCGGTTTTTACATATACGAATCACAGGATTCCAGACATTCGGCAATTTAAAATCGTCCTCACGATTGAAAAAAAAACTTTGTTTTTTGGTAATAAATATATGGCGATCTCAAGCCAGCCTAGCAAGCTAGGAAGTTATGCCTTTTTATTTTAAGGCCTTTCGTCCAGTAGTAGACATTTTTTGGCTGAAATGATAATGATGACTACTTATTCGAAAATTGATGTCTACAAGAGTTAGTATAAGAAATGTTACACTTTCCTGACACTAATATTTCACTAGCCTTGCATTATAAAAGCTGCTTATGTATTCATAGAAGGTTACGTTTTGAAGGTGGAAATTACACACAAAACATATTACATGAACCTTAATGTGGTCTTATACAGGTTTACGTGTTGTTTGGAATAAATAAACGTCGCTGTGAAGGTGCGTAATGTGATTCCTCGCTCGATCAATTTCATTAGCTTGGAACGTCCTCGTACCCTCAGTGTTGTTTAAACCCTTAACGTTTTTTTGTTATTGTTGCGTAGTAACTTTTATATAATACTCGAGGAATTTCAATCATATTTGATTTTTTGTTCAATGAATGCGACAATCCTATGTTTTGTGTTGTGTATATTAAACATTCGGAATCACGCATTTTTGATTTGAGCCAAACATCGTAACAGTTAGTCTCCGATACTCTCAACTACTTTTTACTCTTAGTTTTTTTAAATAAATGTTATTTAACCACAGTATCAGTTGTCGAGCGTTTAGTGTACCGATAGCGATTCTGTTGTTCTTCGACGGATTCGACGGGTTAAGTCCCGAAAGGGGTAGATGTTTTTTATCATGACTAGGTCCAAGCATTTGTACTTGTGTCATGGATATTTATATATATTAGGGGTTAAAGTATGAAATTGCCGATTTGTACTGAAAATCTATATTGTTTATATTTTAAATTTTTAACAAATTTATTTAATCAAAATAGTTGCCATTATTATCTATACATTGCTGCCATCTAATGGGAAGGTCATTAATGCCTTTGCGATAGAATTCCGACGATCTAGACTGCACAAACTGTGTGAAAGCATTTTGTACTGCCTCCTGGGAAGAAAACTTCTTGTCACGTAGATAATTGTCCAAATCACGAAAAAAATGGTAGTCCGTTGGAGCAAGGTCTGGTGAATACGGAGGATGACGAATGGTTTCTAACTGCAGTTCCTGAAGGGTCAAAATGGTTTCTCGTGCTGTGTGAGGTCTCGCGTTGTCGTGGAGCAATAATGGTGAAGATCGATTCATGAGTCGGGGCTGTTTTACTGCTAGTTTTGTCAACATGGTTCGGAGTTCGGCACAATAGACATCTGCCGTTATTGCTTGACCAGATCGGAGAAAACTATAGTGAATAACACCATGCTGAGACCACCAAACAGTTACCATTACCTTTTTATTGGTAAGTTTTGCTTTAGGACACTGTTGTGGCATTTGACCTGGGGTCAGCCATTGCATTTTTCTTTTCCGGTTATCATAAAGAATCCACTTTTCATCACATGTTACAATTCGATCCAATATTCCTTCATTTCTGTACCGGTTCAACAAGGCAACACAAGTTTCAACACGCGTTTCTTTCTGCAGATCAGTCAAATCATGAGGCACCCATTTTTCGTATTTTTTTATTTTATTGATTTGACGCAAGTGAGTCAATATTGTGGGTAAGGTAACGTTAAACCATGCCGCTAATTCCTGGGTACTTTGACTAGGATCGGCTTCCACTATCTCTCTTAATTCATCGTTATTTACCTGTGTGGGCGGTCTTCCTCGTGGCTCGTTCTTTAAGTCGAAATTTCCATCACGAAAGCGTTTAAACCAAAATCGCACGGTGCGTTCATTAGTAGACCCCTCTCCAAACGCAGCATTGATATTGCGGGCTGTTTCTGCCGCGTTAGTTCCGCGTCGGAACTCGTATTCAAAAATAACTCGAATTTTCGCAGTATCCATCTTTCTTGTCTAAATTGAATAACAAAAACAATTGAAAGTCGATATTCAAATGTTTTACATTTTTTAAAAAAAGAACATCATAGAAACCATTTAAAAAAAGTTTCATTCGAAAACCTCAAACCATGAAGATTCTATGTCAATTCAAAGAACCTATTGCAATAAAACGGCAATTTCATACTTTAACCCCTATTATTTCTGAGCATTTTACTTATATTTGTCTCATATAATACATACCTTATGGGGCTTATTTTAGGCCTGACTAATTTGTGTGAATATATTTAAAAAAAAAAACCTATATTCATACAGTATACCGTAAGTAGTTAATATCAGAATGTTACATATCGAGTCGATACTATTAATTCAATTAAAAATTATCAATAAAATTTGATAAATATCAACATAGAGACTAAAACAACCTCGCTAATGTTATTAGATGACATCTCAACCGATGGCTGTCAAAATATTACAAGGTTAAGCAACTTTCCTCCCGGTTGCGTCCGTATTCGTCAGCACCCACCAATAATGAGGCATTAATTTATTTATTTAGGTTCCCCAGCGATCAAATTAATATATACAATATTAATTTGACGTTAAAATATTAAAGTTCTTCTTTACAGGAATTTCAGACATGAAATCTGATGTAAGAAACCAGGAACAAAATAAGATAATCGCCTTGTTTTTCAATACACGTTGAATCACGTATTTACCTACGACCTAAATCGCTGCCACAAAAATAAATTGTGTGGGGATATATATCAACACTAATATTATAAAGAGGAAAGATTTGTATTTTTGTATGTTTGCAATGAATAAACTCAAAATCTACTAAACCGATTTCAAAAATTCTTTCACCATTGGAAAGCTATATTCACGCTGAGTAACATAGGCTATATTTAATGCTAGAAAAAATTTAAAGAATTTTGTCCACTCGTGCGAAGTCGGGACGGGCCGCTAGTATATATATATATATTTAAACTCAATGCACTCAGGTAAACTTTCCCACGTGAGTTACGTCTACAGAAGGACAAACATGGCCACGTCAGATTGTAAGTCTATATAGATAAATATATGAGCCCATTAAATAAGAACCCAAACCCATTAATTAAACCCATGAGGGAAAGGCTTTCGAGATTCTCTAAATAAGGCTAATCAAACCGAAAATAAATAAAGGGACAAGAAAGTTAGCTTCCCTTGATTTGTTTGGAAATAGGGGACATTTCGAGCCAATTCTGCTCGGAACTAATAGAATTTAAACTTAGTTCCTCGGAATGGTGGACATTCGACTCTAGGAATAGTGTCATAATTGATTCTTACGATGTTAGGTATTTACAGAGTATTTAACAAAAGTATAAGGAAATTTTAACATAATTTTTATTGGAACTGTGTTATATACCACCTAGGACACACACTTTTAAGGCACACATCTACCAGCGCACTTCAGGTGCAACGTACGTATGGCAAGCACCAGTTCCACTGTTTCTAATTATTAATTTGATTGTCTGTTGTGTTAAGTGCCGATAATTGGTTATGGATTAATGAAAGTGTTACAATTATTAGTTGCTGTGAAGAACAAAGAAAAGCTAAGACCACAGCGTGAATAAATTGAAAGAACTTTTAAGCAGAGATAATAATAATATTAATAATATTTCTTACAATCACACCAATTAGCTTAGCCCAAAGTAAGCACTATAAAGACTTCTGTTATGGATACTAGGGTAACGGATAGACATATATGTATCATACATAAATAAGTAATACTAATAGAAATATGTATAAATAACCATGACTCAGGTACAAATGCTCGTATTCATCCCACAAACATCTGCCCCTTACGGGATTCGAACCCAGGACCATCGGTGCGAAAGGCAGGATCGCTACCGTTGCACCAAACGGTCGCCAGGGATAATAAATAAATAACTCAATTATCACTCACAATTTGTTTGCTATTTGTTTCGTGATCAAGAATGATATTTTTTTACATCGATATATCGATATGCATGTCTTTGACAACACCTTGACGTAAAGACAACGTATTCATGTTCATAAATTACATCATATGTACCGCCCATGGTACGTGTAATGAGCACAATGCGATATAAATTCAGATAAAAATGAAAATGTTTTTATTCAATATTAGCATTTACAATGCGTGTATTAAACACCTTGAGACACCATGTACTGAAAATAAGCTACGAGTACTTCGGCATTGTTGTTATTTTTCTCTCTTCAATTATGTGTTATGTTAGATAGATATATAAAAATGAAGGTAACTTTTCTTCCAACTAAGACGTATATTTAAAAAAACAATTACAATCAACAGATTTTGTGCAGCAATCTCATTACAAAGAAAAATTAAATAAACATTAACCCAACTGATTCTGGTGTAAGCTTAAACGTGCGCGAGTGGTAAGTAGTTCAAAAAAGTCTTTATTGAACACAGCCATTAGGCCAATAGTAGAATACTACTAGACCGTTATTTAAAAGAATAGGAGGGAACACTCCGTAAATAAAAAAAACCCAGAAATACCCGAATGAAACAAAAATATTACAAAAAAATGAAAATAAATGATGTGTAACGGACATCAAATTGGTCATTCAGGTCCCTGCTTCGCGTGTGTCATTAAGATACATAAAGGGTGTATTATGGTATGAGAGGTTTTTCGCTTTGCCTGTACGTACACGATGTTCATGGCCACGTATATTAAAATAATTTAAACAAAAAGTAATGAAACTCATTCATGTCCATTACCTACATGAATGTAGTTAAGATAGATATATCTGTACTTACATAGTATTATAGTTTGTTGACTGCATCGAATAAAAACATGTAAATCTTAACTCACGTCAAATTTAAATATGGATACTAAATAGTAGTAACACACAAATCGTACAATTGGTGCAACATTGACGTTTGACGATCGTTTGGTGCAACGGTAGTGATCCTGCCTTTTGCACCGTCGGTCCCGGGTTCAAATCCCGGAAGGAGCAAATGTTTGTATGATAAATACGAGCATTTGTACCTGAGTCATGGGTGTTTTTATATATTTCTTTGAATATTACATATTTATGTATCATATATGTATGTATATCCGTTAACCCAGTATCCATAACACAAGCTTTACAGTGCTTTCTTTGGGCTAGGGTAATTGGTGTGAATGTAAGAAATATTTATTTATTTAATTGTAAATTTTGTGTTTTTAAAAAAGAGGCCAATAAATGTAAATACATTTTCTTTTTTAAATTAGCGTTACCTTACAGACATATACTTTTCTAAGGTTAATATAGTTGCTAGCGAAAACTAAAAGAAATACAATTCTGTCGATGTTTCTGAGAAATGTGATTTTGAAAAAAGTGTAATTGCGTCACTGTTACACTAAATGAGCGAAATGTTAAATAATACATTAAACACTATAAAAAATCTTTGAATCGGCTATTTATGCGAATGCTCATAACATATAACGTACTGGTAGAATATACCTTGCACAAGTATTTCAAAATACGAACTGTGCGGTGAGTAAAAATTCTTTTGTCCACATATTAAATTTATTGTGTTGATTTTCCAAGGATAGGTGTACGCTGGAATTTCTTTGCAATATAAACTTGAAAGTTTAATATTTTATAATTCATATATGGTTTTGTAAAATAACCCTGTAAATGCTTCATTAAACATTGGCAGGCCGGCCGAATGCTATTACCAATACGTCGGCGAGTACTTCGAGGAAAGGAAAGTCAATGTAATGTAATCTATACTTCTAATATTATAAGCAGAATAAGCGTTTCTCAACATCTTTTATAATGCTCAGACCAAAGGAGTAGAACTCCCTCCCTGCGTCCGTATTTCCGAGTACTTATGACCCATCAGTTTTCAAAGGGTGAATAGGCCTTATGATTTAACGCGTTACATCGTGGATCCTGTATTGGGCCCGGCCTTAATTGGGACCCATTCAATATGAAAGAAGTAGAAAGAAAACTTTGAGTTAAGCTTGTATTTAGATGCCCATCCAAGATAGTCTATTAATGTATTATTCCAATTCTTTTTCTTAAATCGACCCTACAAAATTCTTTTTTTTTTTGTATTTTAATAACAAAAAAATTTTTTTTCAGGTACAAAATCAAATAAAAGAGGTGAAATCCTGCATATTTTCAACAAAATAAAATACCATGGAGTGTAGAACGTGAGTAATGATTTTCCATCTTTTACTTAAAAATAGTAATTATTTTTATATTCTTGATTTTGCTAAAAGATGCATAACTAAAAAAGTACTATAAAAAATTTATCCACACAATCTTTTGCTCAATCATATACTGCTAACAAATAATACAGTATTGTCACGAATGACATAGTATCATCGACACTTCACAAAATTTTAATGATACAATAACCGAATAAAATTTAAGTATCTATCTGAGGGAGTGCCGTGTAGTGTCCGGCAAAGTAGCACGAACTGAGGGCCTACTATCATCTTTTAGCGCGATTCAAGTTCGATTGTCAAAATGAGACACCGCTATACGCGGTCTATAGTGGCGTCTCCTTTTAACTGCTAATGTTGAATCGCTATAAGACGTGATGGTAAGACCTCAGTCCTCACTTTAGGGTGTCTTAAAAGCATTTTCCGAATTATGTTCTTTCACAGCGACCTCCAAGTCTTCAAGCAAGCGCAGAGATAAGTAAAAAATATTATTATTTGTATTTGATAATTCCCCTTAATCAAACCGTTGTTAAATGAATAATGAAACACAAATAAAAATACTATGGTAAAAATAAATATGTTTTAATCAAATAGCGAAACAAAACTTAATCAGCCTTCTAAGATACAATTCATTAGATACTGTGCAACATGTTTTAATAACATTACCATTTTTATGAAATCTCCGATATGAGAAATTAAAATAGGAGCAAAAAAAGATTCATCATAATTTTTAAATGAGATTAGTATCATCTACCTCTTCTCCCAAAGCAATCATTCCTTTTATCTTATGCTCTCAAATCTCCTATGACCGTGACATAAATTAACTTTATAACGAAATTGGAAAACAACGTTCCGTGGGAATACTTTGAATACGCATCTTCTTGTAACTGGCATTTCAAATTTGGGTGTTATTTATATATTTTATAATACTGGCACCATGTATCACAAAATTGATAGATACAAAATAACCACCGCATACTGCACTTCACAAAGGTAGCAATTTAACGACTGTTCACGATTTTCAGTAGTAGGTCAAACTAACTGAGTTTGATTGTTCTATCTTCTATGGAATTGAGCCAATAGACAGAGATCTTTAATATTCAATACTCAATAACTTATTGCAGCCATAATGTACGTAATAAGATGGGTAAACTTAATAAAAGAATATTATGAACCCCATCGGGCATACAATTGGGTTGCAGAAAAAAAGAAACGCTTAAACAACTTAAATTAAATCGACAGTCAATCTGTTTATATTTTCAGAGGATAAAGATGGTCAGATCTAATTAAAGTATGGATTTTAATTTCAGATCTTTATTTATAGTATTTAAGGTATCCAATACGTAAATTTACTCAATCGCGATAATAACGTTGGCACATTTGGAAACAGAAACTCAGGCCTCTGCTTTGTCTATAAACTGTCTTACTACTTGACATGAGCTAAGATTCATTCATGATTGTGAGAGAGCATTAGGTTATGTTATTTAAAAATAGCCAGCGCTGTTTGACAAGATAGTCCAATTCGATAAATTTCCGTACCAGAGAAGCAGTTATGTGGAAACGCAAATCTTGGCACCTAAACTTAGAGTAATTAACAAACAGAATGTGCTTGGATCAAGGTAGTTTCCTACGTTTGCACACTAAAGTGTATCGAGCGAATAACTGGATCCTTTAAAGAGAACTGCATGCTAACTGGCCCATTGTACTCGAACTATTTAAGAATAGTTTATTTATTTATTAAACAGATCACCAACAAGGTTGCACTAACACAATCACAAAACAAATACAAACATAATAACTACTTGATCAAGTGAAACCTTAATTAGAGGTGACAATAAAAGCAATTGCATTACAATTACACGGATTCGCATGGTTACTGCTTATAGACTGGTAAGAATTCTATAATTATATAAACCAATTTATTAAAGTACATTCTTTAGTATTAACTTCATTAAATTATGTAGGTTTGCATATAGATTTTAATGTATTCAAAGAATCGGAATATATATCGAGACTAGTGGATTTTGACAGTGAGTTGTATTGGGAGAACATTCTATTTAAAGGAGAAAACAAGCTTAAGTTTGTTTTAGAATTTCTGGTTACAAATAAGTTGTATCTAGATTTTCTTGGCAATTTAGTGGGGACGTTTATATTAACTCTTGAGAGTAGATCGGGACAATCTAAAATGCCATTGACGAGTTTGTACAAAAAGGCCGCATCCAACATAGCACGTCGGTTTTTGAGAGTGTCCATTTTAAAGTAGCGAAGTCTGTCCTCGTAGTTAGGGAGTTTTTTTGCAAGATTGAGACCAAATGCGAGGTGCCCTAGAGAACGTCTTTGCACACTCTCAAGCTTCTTGACATAAAAATCGTAATGAGGATTCCAAACTACGCTACAATATTCCAGGCCACTACCACTAGTTCTCCAAACATGGCGTCAAATTGTCCCAAGACTTTTGAAAAGTGTTATCAATTTACTGTAGAATTTTAAATAAAGCTGTAAAGTTTTGTTAACTGTAGGCAAAAGGGTCGGTAAAGATACGTTACAAAGTTTTCGTACTCTAAAACTACCAAATTTGATTAGAAGAAACAAAAAAGCCTGCTTCGAAATATGAATAATTATTATCCACTTCAAACTTCAGCCTTAATGATATTATCAATATCGTTAATATTTTTAATATATATAGTAAGGAGCGTAAGAATGAAATGAATTTTGCTATACATAAACAGGATATCAAGATAAAAAGGCTGAATGAAGATTAATTACTATGATAGTAACCAATGAGATAACCTTTTAATATAATAAATTATTAAAAGATTTTAAATTATAAAAATACCCATCTCATATTTATCAGTTTTATTAATATCGGAAGCTATATCTTTAAGTTGTTTCTTTATTTCGTTTTTCGTCATAAAATTTGCTTTTATCATTTTTTTTTTCAGGTAAAGGGTATTTCAGATATTATTATATTCTTAAAGTTAATCAGAAAATGTTCTGCACTGTCTCCCGAGGATCCATTATCCTAAGATGAGATATTAATCTTATATCAATTAATGAATTTCGAATCTAATTATTTAATGATTTGGTTTATTTTAAGACTGACAACGACTTGGCCAAGATGGGAACATTGTTGATAACCAATGCCAGAGAAAATTTCATTATAAGCAGTGTCTACTGCCGCTTCACCTAAGCCTAAAATTTAAATAAATGTAAAAAATATGTAAATATGTATTTAAATTTTTTTTACAATCACTTTTACAGCAATTTTCAAAGAAGGCTTTGTCTCTTCTGGATACGCTACAGCATGGAAACCTTGTCATCCTTTTTAAAAAGTCTTAAGTTTTCTTCATAAAAGGCGCTATACATTGATTAAAAATCATTAGTTTAACAAGGCCCGTTAAGGCGACGGTTAACTGCTGACCCGCGTCACCAAGAGAAGTGTTAGTCAAGTCTTTGAGGTGCTGTGGTGATAGCCGGTCTATACCGCCAGCTGAAGATTTGAAAACAAGATAAGTCGTGGCAAAAGTGTTTCCTCACAACACACCTTAATTCACCGTCAATCATTTTATTCTCCATTTTTTCTATTCAGGATAACCGGTTCTTCTTTCCCATTTCCATAAGGAACGGGATGAAAATTTATTCAATCGTTGACTGGATCCCGTTGGCATAACAACCTACATCTATCTATCTATCTTTATATATCAAATTTTACCGTACGTGTGTATGTCACTGAACTCCTCCTAAACGGCTGGACCGATTTGAATGATTTTTTTTGTATGCGTTTGGGTGGTGCCCTGGATGATTTAGATTCACGAATCAGCCCGGCAGATAGCGCTGCGGTCGGTATCTAGGTATGCAGGACAACGTCTAGATCCGCTAGTTTATTTATAAAAATCTGAAGAGAGAGAAGGTGGTATGTTATAATCTCGGAGTTCACTGCACAGCCTATACTATTTTTTTTATTTCTATTGATCAACCTTAATCAATTGGAACTTTAATTTTACCTTTATGAATTTCCATCGAAGTTTAACTTCATTATAGTATGAATACTTTAATCGGCAGCTTAAAGGATTACATCAGAAATGTTTGATCATAGATTCATGAATGATTGAAGCTGATATATTTCATATAATCCACGATTTAACTTTAAATTGGACAACCGAACGCTAGTGCGGAAGAATAAAGTTTCATAAATGTACCATTAAATGTATGTATACTATACTATATGGTTTAAATGTATACTTTATTCAACTCATATTGTGTGTACACATTTTCTTTTTATAACAGCTTAATAAGGTAAGACTGGCCTAATAATTATTATTTAGAAATAATTATACTAGATTTAAAAATCTAAAAATCCCACGTTTTTCAGTGACCAAAAAAGAATAAAATAACCCGGCGGGGCCAAGCGAGGGGCCACTCAAAATATCTTTACAAATACTCTCAACATCTATGCATATCATACATCTCATTACATCTCCATAAATAACATGCGCCCCCACATTTTGAGTGGCCCCTCGCTTGCCCCGCCGGGTTATTTTATTCTTTTTTGGTCACTGAAAAACGTGGTATTTTTAGATTTTAAAATCTAGTATTATTATTTTATTCTTTTTAATTATTAACTCAACGAAGTAACCATGTGTTACGCAACAATCGGATAAGCCCCATACAAAAGTGAAAGTTGCCGAAAGTTGACCTGAAAGTGCACCTAGAAAGTTGTAAGTTGTTTAAGCGTGCATTGTCATCGGGTTCTGACTTGCTCCAAAAATTTCAGCTCGCTAGGTGGCCGGGAAGTGCCTCAAAATTGAGTTGCAAGAATCCAACTGCACAGACAGACAGGCAGACAGACAAACAAGAAAGCGACCTGAGAAAAACGTGGGAATATGAGACTTGGTCTTAAAATGTTTATTTTTTTTTAATACGTTTTAATATTAGATTGTACGATTAAAGGTTATGTCATAATTATCTCACATGAGTTGAAAAATATATAACAGACAGCAGGCAATCGTGAATCCTTTGATGATATTGTTTCAATATATGACCTTTTAGATAAAACATAATCATTTATGCCCCAATCGAAATTGAGTAAATAGCCTTGTAACAAACATGAAGACGATCAATTGTATCGTATGTATTGGATGAATTTTCAGTAAAACAATACCCGCTCGCAAATTACGTATACTTGTACGAGATTAGATAAAAAATAAGTTTTTCTGTCATACAAATATGCAAGTAAAGTAGTGTGAAAATGCTTAAATTGCCTGTTGACTTTTTAATTTTTTAAAACTATTACAAGAACACTGAAATATTAAAATCGTAAAATTCAAAGAAATAATAAAAATTGATCGATAACAATAATATTGATCGCTTGGCTTTTTCGCATAGATTCTTAATTAAAAAATGAGAAATTCTTGATAAATAAATGGATTTTTCATTTCATATGTAAATACAGTAAAAATTCAAGACGGCATCCAATTATGACATTGACTATTTTATTATCTCCTACAAAATAACCTAAAAATGCTGCAGCGCAAGCAGTCTTTGAGAGTTTACTTCCTTAAGTAGTCTAGCAGCTAATAGAATGAAGTTTTTTTTTCAAAACCCGGTATGTTGTTAAGGTCATCTGCGACCAACATAAATTACACATAAAAAAAAACGATGAAGTAATTGTAATCAATAAATAGTAAATTCATGTAATGGAAAAGTGAGTAATAAATAAGCGACCACTTGAATTATATGGTACTTTAAGTCTATTTTTAAGGAACTCCCTCCCTACGTCTGTATTTCCGAGTACTTATAACCCGTCTATTTTAAAAGCTAAGGTGAACAAGCACCTTTTGGGTTAGCCCGTTCAATTGTGCATTTTGTCTTGACATCCGGGCTTGAATGGTTGATCCCAGAGCGAATCCCAGAGCAATCCCAGAGCGAATAAAAATAACAAAGCTTTTAAAAATATTTTTGTTTAATTGAACTAAAACGTTCAATAAACGCATCGTAAATGCTCATCAATACATATTTAAAAACAAAGTCCTTTACCATGTCTGTCTTTCTGTTTGCCATATACTCAAAAAGTACTAAACGGATTTTTTGTTTTCACTAATATATAGAGTGATTGATTAATGAGGAAGGCTTAGGTATATTATTTGTAATTTGTAATTTTTTTTGGAAAAAATCTTGCAGCTCTTGTCGAAAACGCTGCCTAATTTCTTTGCGATATAACAAACCCATCACGGTAGGAGTAGTAGGTCCTCTTTTATTGATCTACATAAAAGTCCGCGATGGCATCTTTTAAGGATAACTTACGGACAGAGCATAAATCCTTATCAACTTAAATTCGTTAGTTACCATAAGCATTTTATGCACATTATTACAATATTTTGCATCGTATAATTTCAATAAATATCTTAGGAGTTATCGCTAAAAGTTAACGCGCACGAAAATAAATTGAAGCGCGTTTCTTTTACAGGTGACGCGACTCGCTTAATGCGATCACACCCGCGCCGCGCCGCTCCCCCTTGTCTAGTTTTTAACATAATCATTTATAGTACATCGCTTAACGAGATTAAGATAGTGCATTATAAAAAAAGCTATATAAATATTTATAAAACAATAATTTACAATTTATACTAAAAATAATATTAAAAAAACTAAAAATAGAACATAAAAATAAAATAAATAACATAAGACGTTGAACGATAACTACTCCAGAACTATTTGTAAGTGTCAACAATAAAGTTTTGTTATTATATTGTATTGTTATTTAATCATTAAACTGCTTGATATTTATTATATGTATAGAAATTTTACTGAAAAAATTAACTTGTCTACGGAATAAAGTTTTATATTCGTCATATATTTTTAAAAGCTATTTTATGAGATAAATTATTGTAATAAAAAAATACTAGAAAAAATAAACTCGTCTCGCAAGTGAATTCTCAGGCAGACATCAAACTCGCAACCTTTGCAGTCCGGTCCAATGTTCTCCCAATTGAGCTACCGAGCCTTATCAACACTCGTCAAAATTTTCTAGTACCTTTCTAATTTTACGCTGTAGGCCAGCGTTGTCTCATCAATGAGAGGAACATCCTCGTATTCGAAAGAAACATTTTTACAAATGTTTGGGCAATCGATTAAGATGAAACAACCATTTAGTTTTATAATTTTTATATATTTATACATGTTTTTAATGCTATCTTATAAGATAAATTATTATGAAAGAAAAATACTAGAAAAAATCGACTCGGCTCACATGTGAATTCTCAGGCGAGAATCGGGCAAGCGGTAAAATTAGAAAGGTACTAGATACTAGAGACTAGAGAATTTCGAGGAGTGTTCACAAGAATCGGTAGCTCAATTGGGAGAGCATTGGGCCGGACTTGCAAAGGTTGCGGATTCGATTACCGCCTTAGAATTCACTTGTGAGTCGAGTTGATTTTTTCTACAATTTTCTATTATAATAATTTATCGGAATAAAGTCGCTTATTTAAAATTGCTAATATAATTAACACCTAACTTAACCCATCGCATGATTACCCAAGCATTCACTTTCTATAAACAATATTAATGGAATTAACGTTGACATCATTCATCGCACGCGAACCTACGTGCTCTAAATAATAAAGTAAACAAAATTGTAATTATGGTATACGGGAGTTGGGATCTTTTATTGCGGAATTTAATAAACACATAAAATACAATTTACATCCGTTATTGATAGGTTATTCGCTGCTATTTCCATCTTCTAGCTCACCAATGCTTTGGCTATCGAAGAAAACCGTTACTTTAGTAATTATTTTTCATTATAATGGACAATTTCTTTGCTAATTGGAGCGGAGCGAAGCGAAGCTCCCATGGATCAGCTTCAATAGCGCAATGTCTGTTACGCCATAACTTCCAGAGTTCTTAACCGATTTTATTATTTTTTGTGTGGAATCGAATCAAAAGGTTTAGGACCCGAATTTTGAAATTCGCAAAAATTACCATCGAAACAATTTTTTTTTTCTTTTTTTAGGTATTACGCTCCGCTCCGATATATGGTGCCAGCGTAGCTTTATGCTTAGCGACTGCATCGCCTAGTAATATCAACCTTAACAAAGTCAGGACTATGATTAGCTTACAAAAGATTAATTTACTTTAAATAAATAAAATATAAATAAATATTTCCTACATTCACACCAATTAGCCTAGCTCAAAGTAAGCACTGTAAGGCTTGTATTATGGATACTAGGGTAACGGATAGACATACATATATGATACATAGATATGTAATATTCATAGAAATATATATAAATACCCATGACTCAGGTACAAATGCTCGTATTCATAATACAAAATCTGCCCCTACCGGGATTCGAACCCAGGTCCGTCGGTGCGAAAGGCATGATCGCTACCGTTGCACCAAACGGTCGTCAAAATACATTATGAAAATGAATTTACGATAAACATTATCTAGGTATTGTCTCGTCATTTCGTCGAAGTTTTAATTGGGAAAACTTATTCCTGAGATGTTTTCTTTCCATCATAGTATGCTTTGACTTATTACATCAAAGTTAACTTTACCATAAATAGCAAATATTGCATAATACGTTTTATAATAATTTTTAAACATGTTAGTAACATCCATAGGAAATAAAAATTTATATCCGTAACCGCTTTTTGATAAGGACTTGAATTTCTACGCTTGGCAGATGGGTAGGAGATTAAAGTAATATATCATAATTCGGAAACGATGCTGCCCATTATGTGGTTTACGAAAGGGGTACTTTGATTACCTTCAATATCCAACTAGAATATTAAGAAGCGATTATTCTATTAGTCGGAGACTATTCGACAGTGAATGTTGTTGCCTGTCCTGAATTATCGCATTTCTCAATGTTTTATATGTATCGACAACCAACACTATATTTCTGTTATCAGTACATTAGTACATTATATAATAATAATACTTTGTGTGTATGTTACCATACATAGTTACCCTAGTTACCATAAGCCTAAGAATAGCAGTTTTTATAATCAATTAACGTTACCATAGCAACGCGTGGCCGGGTCAGCTAGCATTATATTATGAGAATACTTTGTGTGTGTGTTTGTTACCATATTGTCAGTAAAAGCCTAAGAATAACCAATGACTGATCAAGAATTCTGACCGCCCTAGGCTAATTATCGCGTGCTTTTTAAAAATTCAAAATTTATTGTTAAAATCAGGGACTCTCAAGTGCATTTGGTTTTAGTGTTTTGTCTCGGTCTAGTTGAATTGCATGTAGTGTAGATGCAATGATGCTAAATTAGTGCATGCGAAGACACGATCTTAGCGCGCCCCCTCTGGATTCTTGCACCTTAGGCTGCAGCCTAATTAGCCTAAGGGTTAATCAGGGCCTGAGAATAACATTCATAACACTGAGTTATGACTTGATTTCCTATTGTAAGCGAATATTATCTTTATGATTGATTTGGCCGAGTCAGCTAGTTTAATTTAAAACAAAACCAGTTATTTAATGGTATAAAAGACTTTGTTTCCAAAATAGTAACAATTATTAATAAATAAATATATGACAAAGATGTAATGTTTAAATCGAACCGTCAAATTAAAACGACCTGTATAGTTATTAGAAAATCGGTGAAAGCGTTAAACTATGTTTTTTTTGTTGTTGTTGACCTGCTTATGATAGAGTTTAAAATCCTTTGATATTCCGAAAGCGTGAAAGCCAAATAAAAGCGATAAAAGTTCTTAGTTTGTTTAATTGAGCTAAGTCAAAGCGGCCGTAAAACGATTGGTTTAAATATCTGCTTCTAATCAAACGAACCAAGTTCAAAGCACGAGGGGTAAACGGGCATATTATAATGCGTAGGATACATTGTTAATATTTAAAAAATCAAAAGATTTGACACTATGACACTTGCTGCACTGAACGCGATTCAGCGCAGAGCTGAGAGGCTCATCGATGACAGCAAGTTGATGAAGAGCAAGCTTCGCACCTTAGCTCATCGCTGAAAACTTGCCTGTCTGTCGGTCTTCTACAAACTGTACTCTGAAGAGTGTGGTCAAGAGTTGCTATTGCTCATACCGCCATCTCCTTTTTTCCATCGGACATCCAGACGCAATGCAGGCTACCACCCTTTCTTGGTTGCTATTCCTACCAGTCGCATCAAGCGCTTTTCAACATCCTTCATAATGCGCACAGCAAAGGAGTGGAACTCCCTGCCTGCGTCTGTATTTCCGAGAAATTATAAACCGTCCATTTTCAAAGCCAGGGTGAACAGGCACCTTCTGCGTTAGCTCGTTCCATCGTGGATTCTGTCTTGACCCCCGGGCTAGATTGGGGATCAAAAGCAAACCCATCCTAAATAAAAAAAGTCATGTTTTTTTTTGTAACATCATCAGTTGCAAGAGTCTAACCGCGTCTAAGACCTTTTTGATATAAGCAACTTTTCTTCCGCATATTATGATGTCTTTGTAACCTTCTTCCTTACATAATATGAGGTATCTCTGAACTTGCAGGCCTCTTTGCGAATTTGTTTTTAACCACTACTTATTCTAAACATCACTATATGTTTCGACTGATGGTGGTGGTGACTCAAGTATGTTCAGAAAGTGTGGAGCCTCATATCAGCACCTATGCCATGCACATTCTTCAAAGGTAACATGATCATCATCCACATCAGTTAACTGGAGTGCTGGCTGGTACTAGCTAATTTACAGCAGACGACTGGTATGCTTTTTGGCTTTAGTCTTGTTTCGCGAGTTCCAGACGTACTGCCAGTGTATGTCATTACGATCACCATGTCAAAAATTTTGGTATAATTTTAATCGAAGCACACTCAAACTAAGTTAATATTGTTACTAAAGCAGAATAATCAATCATAGTTTCCAGAGAAAACGTCCAAAACCGGCAGAACATTAAAAATATTACCAAATTACTGAACTGGCCAAACTTAAGTAATTCATAATACTAAAGCCTTTCACTTTACTAGAGTAATGTTTATTCCGTTAGGCTGAAAGTTACCTAGCCTGTATCCAGTTTACCAGTTGTAATATGCAGACATTAACTAGGACTTAGTAGACGTAACAAACGTTCGTAGCTACAAATGAAAATAATGTTTTCTTTAATTACATACTCATTAGAAGTGGGATACACATTGTGTATTATTAAACGAAAGTGCAAGCCAAGTTGTAGAGTTAATAATATTTATTACTCGTGTGTAATAATTGTATTTTTTGGCAATTGAAAAAAGTCTCGTACTCAAAATGTATCTACATATAATAGACTAGCGGCCCGTCCCGGCTTCGCACGGGTGGACAAAATTCTTTAATTTTTTTCTAGCATTCAATATAGCCTATGACACTCAGCAATAACGTGCCTTTCTATTGGTGAAAGAATTTTTAAAATCGGTTCAGTAGATCCCGAAATTACCCCTTACAATTTAACGAATATACAAACACACAAACTTTACTTCTTTATAATATTAGTATAGATGCCTAAATGGGTACTCACATAGTCATGTGTTTATACATACACCCACACACGCATATACGCATAATTTGAATATAGAGCATGGAGATTGGTTATATGTCATAAATGTCTAGTCCTAATACAAACTCCTGTTTAATAATTTTAACTGCGTATTTTAAGTAGAGAAGACGGTTTTTAGTATCTGTTTGAGAAAATAAATTATTATAATTAAAGAAATTACTAAGTTAGCAAGCACTTCCCGGCTTAAAATTCCGTTAGTCATTAATAAGTTATTAGATGAAACTGGGCGCTTTTATAACAAATCTCGTATTTTTAATTATTAATTTAATAATTCTGGTATTTGTTAAAATCTGGAGTCACTTGGCGGAAGTCCATATCCATCTTTAAAACGAAGATACTGACTCGCTTACTGAGTGGTCAATTGTCTGGAATTTTATTATGATTATATTCCTCCCGTCTGTAAATAAATGCAAATATCTGCAGATACGAAAACCTTGACTTAAATTTTACCTTCAAAATCTACTTTATAGTGTAGATTTAACTCCTGATAATGCTCTGTGTAGGAAACACAGAGTTTTATCAAGAGTTAAACCGTGCCATATCCAGCACAAAATCTGCAGGTATTTTTGTATTTACGAGTACGTTCCGTTTGTGAATATGCGTTTATATAACTATTTTAATTATTTGGCTGATTGCCCACTGAATTTCCATAGTAATTAAACCCCTTTATGGGGTTTATATAGTACTGATAATATAGTTTATAGTAAATAGTCAAAATCAAAGTTTTCAGATCTGTAGCTCGTAAGATATCGTATTTTTATACAAAAGTTTTTTGCCCTGTTCCGCCTCTTAAATCTCGAGATTGCTGAAATCATTATTTATCCCTTACTTGTATTACAAAAGAAACCTCTGCAAAATTTCGGTTTTCTAAGTCTAAGGGTTTAGGTTGGGTATTGATATATGAATCACTACTTTTTTATATATAGATATTTATAATTTATACATAGAGATATTAGATGATACAAAATTACGAATAACATTGTCTATTTTTAACAAAATTTACATGTACATTATATAATTTGGAGACATAGTTTGTGTTTTTAAATATGAATGTGTTATCGAAATCTGTCTAGATTATTTTGTTCTATCGTCAGTAATTTTAGAAGTGATGTACGATAAATGAACGTACATTGCGCCCGTCAGCATTTCCTTGATCAAATGGACTTTATTTTATAATTTTAAGTGATTTCGTCTGTAACCAATATTAGTTAGTTACGTTAATTAGTTCACAATTAGCAATCATCGCGAGTTCTCGTCATTATCATTTAGCAATAAACCGTTTTACATACATCAAATCATTGTTGAAATCAGTCAATCAATCATCAGTTGTGTGAAATAGCATACAAATGATGTTAAGAATTTTATGGGTAATTTGTGAGACCTTGGAAGTAATGTCTGGGTAAACATCAGCTTTCAAAACTCTTATACCGATATTGAGGATAAACTTGAGCCATATTGTATGCCAAAAGAATTGGGAGCTCTACAAAAAAATTAATAATATAACATATTATATTGTCAGATTTTTTTGTAGAGATCTCATTTCTTTTGCCATACAACATAGCTCAAGTTTACCCTGAATATCGGTAAAAGAGTTTTTTGAATCGGATGTGTAGTGTCATATAGTTTCTCCTACATTTAAACTTACAGACATAGACTCTTACTAAAATCACATCTTTATAATATTATTCTAAATATTTTGATACACTTTCGGGTTGTTCTTTCATTAATATAATAAAAATTACTTTAAATTTGTCAAAACAGATATTTTACTGTTAATTACGAGACGCTTAAGTTTCAAATTTAAATAACGAGAACCATATGAATCTTTAGAAATAATTTATTCAACATTTATTTGTCATTTGAGTTAAATATACTTTACTGATAAAATTTTCATTGATGAAAATATTAAATAATATCACTGAAATTTATTTCAATTCATGAAGCAAATGCTTAAAATAATAAAAATAACAGTCAATAAATACATCAATATTTTAACAAAATAGTCAAGTACTTGAAGAAGATTTATGTTAACAAAAGGGTTAAGTTCAAAATGATTAATGAGAGGTCGCTTGGATCATGTTGAATTTTAGTCGGTCTAAATAACTAAACTAACTGAAACTCGTTAAAGACGACAATCCGGTCTGATTAAGTCTTGTCTGTTGTATAAGTGTGATGTTCTAATCAATTTTAGGCTTTATCATATCTGATAAAGTCATATATACAGATAGTAATGTTAAAAATAAAGTCAGAGCAACACATAAAAAATAGTCTTTTAGCAGGAACCGGTTATTCAGTGTTTTAATTGTATTGAAATTTACCAAACAATCTCATTGTCGTCTCGATCTCAATGACCGTTTGGAGCAATGTTCGCGACACTGCCTTTCGCATCGATAGGCTTGTGTACCATCAGCACTTTTTAATTGACCTCAATTCATATTTATTAGCAATTTATTGTACAAAAATCAGTTCGTAATCATCAACTCATCAAGTCTCGCGTACTCATATCATTAATTAATTATTACCTAATTTTAGTTCCTTAATCAAATATATATCAGTTACATATCAGTTTCAGTTAAAGTTATCATTTAGTTATCATAAAGTTCCATCCCGAACAGGGGCAGATATTTCTACGACAAATACGATCATTCATAGCTAATTTTATAATTTGTATATATTTTATGCATTTTCAATGCGATCTTATAAGATAAATTATTAAAATAGAAAAATACTAGAAAAAATCGACTCGGGTCACAAGTGAATTCTCAGGCGAGTTTTCTATTATAATAAGCTATGAATTATTAAGTCACGGGTATTTATATATATTTCTATAAATATTACTTATATATGTACCCTTTATGTATCCGTTACCCTAGTATCCATAACACAGGCCTTACAGTGCTTACTTTGGACTAAACTAATTGGTTTCAATGTAAGGAATATTGTTATTATTATTATATAACGTAAACTGAAATGCGGGCGGGGCCAATTCTAATTTGTGAGTTTAAACTTAAATGCAACTGGGCTTTGCTTGCCTTCCGAAGCGTGGAGTTTGATCACTGCTGACTGGCTTTAGCGAGGCATGCTTAATCTCTGCTATTGAACATGAGCGCTTTGCCGACTGCGACATCGAACTCCAATTTTGTAGACGGCTTACCTTTAAAATCGCATTTTCATTTTTCATTCCAAGAAAATAAGGCTTGTTTTGGCTTATTTAATTTTTACATTCCTCTGATATTATTCTTAATCATATTGTTCTCTATTCTTGAGTGGAGAGGTCTGGTGAATCTTAAGCGATTAGAGTTCCAAAAAAAGAAATATTTGTGTAATGATCAAGTGAAACGTAAATTGCCAAGCCATTTATATGTACTTATTTATTTAATTCGTTATAATCCATCCCCGCAGGCATCTTTGTTGCCATAGCGTTTTATTTGTTTGTAGCAACAATATTATTAAGCGGCATAATACATCTTTACACGGACATTCATTGATTCGACAGCTCAGTCAATGTAGGAGCCTACATTCCGCAAAGTTTCCTAAGGGAAACAAACATTAGGTCTCTATACAAACCTTTTGGGTTGCAAATAGCATGCTTTTGACTACAGTCAAAGCTAAACAAAGAAGGAATAAAAAGGATTTATTATTTTTGCAAATAAAAATACTTGAAATGAAAATCGGTATAAAATGACATTCTAAGGACCAGGAATGCTGGAGATTTGTAATAAAGAATGAGATAAATCTTGAAGAGTTTCACGACCAAAGTAAAATTATGATTTGAAACGACAAGCACCGGCCATCAAGACAAGATATTAAATTTATTTCGAATTCATTAAGTAAACCAGACAAAGAAAATTCATTATACCACTGATAATCGTATCTTCTTGAAAAGTAGGTATACATTAAAAAAGAATTTCCTATAAACATGGAGTCGTATTATAAGCTTTCAAAAAAGCCATTTATGTACTTGGAAATTCAATCTGTACCCGTAAACTTTTTGACAAAGTGCTTGGCTTGGCTACTATGTTACACACGTATTTCTCTTTGTGATATCAAGTTATTTTTCCGTGACTAACTTAAAGTCTTATTCTAGGAGATTACGTACAACACCTATTCCAAGTACATACATAAAACCTTTCACCTAATAACATTAGTATAGAAAGACATTATTTGTTGACGCTTTCCTTGACCATATTATGTTCGATAGGCTTAGGAGTAGTTATCGTCACCAACGTAATGCTTTAGCACTTTATTCGTAAATACTAACCTATTATTCGTTAAAACGAGTCGAGCAAAAAGAAGTCCCTTCAACCTGACTCCTACTTTCCGGAGTGCATCTATACTTGTTAACGACAGCCTCAAGCTTCTTTTCAAGGAGTTGACTTCATACCTCAACTTTGGCACCACCATCTAGACCAAAGCTCAAACTGAAGCCATAAAGCTGAGCGTCATAAATAATGTCACGCGTTATTTCACACCGGGACAGCTTTTTACTCTCTATAAAGCACAATTCCGATCTTTCATGGAATATTGCAGCCACCGCTACCAACTGGCTGTTCTGAACACGATTCAGCGCAGAGCTGAGAGGCCCATTAGTGAAGGAAAATTGGTGAAGAGCAAGCTTGACCATTGCAAAGTTGCCTCTCTGTCGGTCTTTTACAGATTGTACTTCGAAGAGTGTGCTCAGGAGCTCTATCAGCTCATACCGCCATCATCTTTCTTCCTTTAGACATATAGAACCACTGCGGGCTACCAACCTCTTTTGGTTGCTATTTCTAATTCTTGCACCAAGCGCTAGTCAACATCTTTTATAATGCGCACAGCAGAGGAGTGAATCTCTCTCTTTGCGTTTGTATTCCCGAGTAGGTACTTATAACTCGTCCGTCTTCAAAGCCAGGGGGAATAGGCCCCTCCTAAGTTAGCTCACTCTAACGTTGGTCCTGCCTTGACCCCCAGGCGTCATTGTAATCAAGAGCAATAAAAACAGAGATTAAGGTATTTCAAATATTTCCGCAATTCATTAATTGGACACAGAGCCTGTACGATTGGGACTATTTCTATATCTATTAAGGGTAAAACTCTAATGTAGTATGTATAGAAATACTATAAATGTACGCTTTTATTTATTAGGTATATATAATTAGTTAATACTAGCGGCCCGTCCCGGCTTCGCACGGGTGGACAAAATTCATTAAATTTTTTCTAGCACTAAATATAGCCTATGTTACTCAGAGTGAATGTAGCTTTCCAATGGTGAAAGAATTTTTGAAATCGCCTTAGTAGTTTTTGAGTTTATTCATTGCAAACATACAAAAATACAAATCTTTCCTTGTTATAATATTAGTGTAGATAGTTGCACACATATACGTCTTAGTAATAAATAAAAGAGGTTGTGGAATTATCATTGTTGTATTTACATAATACACATTACAAATACGAAAGAGCAAACGTATTATGAAATAAAAAAAGGAGTCAGGATTACTAAAAAAAACATGAAAATAACCTCCCTATAAATTGTTTCATTTTTTAAAGTATGTTTTAATTTCAAAGCTGAACCTGAAATTTGACTAACAGTCTTATGTGATTGATTATTACAGCGGATTACATATTTTTTGAGAAAATATATTTTTCTTTAGGAATATATAAAAATCAACTTAACGCGATTGCAGCCGCGGGTCAAAAAGCTACTTTTTATAATTTCCGTGAAGCGTCCCATTTATAGCAACATAAGTAATTGTGAATAACAAAGGAATGCAAGATCTGCAAACAAAAGGAAACATGGAGCGTAAGTGACAGCATGCGTATCCTTTATTATCTCATTCGATATACTACTAACTACTGGAATGCATTTTAAATACCTGTTGTGTTAGTAGACGGAGTTAAGATCGTGGTAACTAGCCAGGTGGACTAAAACAAGCCCTGCCAATAACCAACCCTAACACATATATGCCCCCGACCTCTCTTATGCTTTGAACCCAAGACCACTGAGCGTAAACCGGTGGGCAAACCACTAAACCGTGGAGGCGGTTATAAAGAAAACCGGCAACATACACGCAAAATAATTGCGCTGGTTGACATAAATTTATGTTACAAGACAGAATATTTGAACCGCACGCAGTCCGCTAGCACAGATACCTAACCAAAAAATACTAAAAACCTTTTAATGGCGACAGTGTACAGTTTCTATAACCACATTCATACATCATACAAAACTCATATATGATTTGGAAATCCTATCTATAAAAATGTAGGTCGTACCCCGGTTTTTTCGCCAGTTTTTCTCGGAAGGGCCTGTCAATTTCCTAACTTGTGATAGGGTCATTAGCGCAGAATCTTTGGTTAGAATATTTATTTGGAATTTACAACTTGTGGTATTCTGACTAAGACTAAGGTCAGAATATTAATTTGGTTGGAAACCAACTAATTACAGCTCAATAATATAATACTCTTGATGCGTAAAGACACGAACTTGTATACGTGGCCGTACTATACTGAGACCACATACACGTAACCACAAATTCTTTCAATTCCTTCCGCTCGAAAATGTACTTTCTTTTTATCATCATCATCTTCCATATCTTAATAATCTTTTACGGGCCAAAATTATACACCCCATTATCGATTGACATAAAGTGGGTTGGCTGTGACTCATTAATGCGTTATTATTGTACTATTACACGTCAGGGGTGGCAAACAAACTGTCGATCCACGCCAATCACCAAGAATATCTACAGAAGTATTTCCGATATGAGCACATCGCGGACACCCCTTATTGTGTATGAGGAAATACGATATGATTATGGCATATGTTGCTTCTATAGGAGAAGTGAAAAAGGACTTGTGTGTAACTCTAAGGAGTCGCGATTAAAAAGGGTTGTAGGTATGTCACGGTGAAAGTCAAGTTGGTAAAGGTTACGAGCGGAAAGGTCGTTCTGTTCGTAATATTAATGGTTTTTCCACGTTATATATATATGTTGACTTTTTGGTGGGAGCGCGAAGCGTCACTTGAATGAATTTGGTTTTCTTGTTAAATTTTATATTGTGATATTAGCGTGTAATATTGGTGGGTTTTTAACCACTGAGTGTTTCTTAATATGCATGAGTGGTTTACAAGTGAAACAAAACAGGTTGGAATGTGTCTTTTCGCGCTCTCTCAAGAAGGCCGCAATGTTTCAGTAAAACCCCACTTCTTTACTGAAACCTAGGAAATTACTCAAGAACATAGAAGAAAGACTATACTTACTTGACATTGGCTAAATGCACAAATTGTACAAGCCATATATAAAGAAAATAAGTAAATATATATATGTTAAAACCTAGAATTCTGGAATGTTAGAACCTCAGTTACAACCTTTTTATAGTGATTTGTGTATTGCGTTTAAAAAAAGTAAAGTAACCGCTATTATTTTAACGTAATTAACATGCTATTGGTCTATACGTATTATTTTTCAATTTCTGCCAGTATCTTTGGAACCTTGCCTAGAGGGACTCCTTTTAGTAATATATTTTAGATATTATATTATATTTTTTAAGGTTTTTAGTTTTTAGGTTTAGACATAGTAGTTTTAACTTAATTATTTCTTTATATATGTATATTTGAATATGACATATCTATGTGTATTTTTTTAATAATAAATACTTTAGGTAAGCACTTCTCACTGATACACGTATTACTATCTTTATTAAGTGTACCGTTAAAGTTACATAGTAGGTTATGTTATTTAAGCTTTGAATTTCTAGATTTTTATCTTAACAAAATCTCATATAAACAAAATGTCATAATAATATAATATAAAAGAATTCCTTGAACATACAACCTTTTGCTATCCGGACCAGTGTTATTCCAATTGGGCTGCCGTGACTTTGATAGGCAAGTTGAATTTCAAGTGTTTCTTGAGCTTATTACTAGCGCTATATCGTTATCTTTGGTAAATAATATGACAGGCAGCAATAATAATGCTTACTCTTTGTTTGTTTGTAGTTTGTAGTGTAGCTTTAAGCTTAATAAAAAAGTCTACAGAAAAACTTAACTTTCTTTTATATTACTGATAAACCAGTCATTCTATTAAGAATTCTTTCCCAATTCTCTGTAAATATGTTAGTTAAACCGATATAAAAGAAAACCAATACAAAACGATGTAAGCAATTACCGCCCTATTGCATTATTGCCAACAGCTGCCAAAATATTAGAAACAGCTATGGGCAAAAGCATTATTGCTTCTCTTGAAAAGTTTAAATTCTTCCACAAACTTAAGATGGTTTCCGCAACAATAAAAGTACAACTTTAGCCATTATGAGTTAATACAGAAATTTTTGGTAATAATAAAGAATAAGCCATTTATATTTTGCTCTACATCAAGGAATTGCATATTAATACTAGCTTGCCAATTCGGTAAAAAATCATACAGAATTATACTTTCCCGTTACATTAATAAGACATAATAAGCTTACTCAAGCTTAATATTTCTATCAGACTCTCTCCAATCTACGTTTTCATTTAACACCATGAAACATCTGTGTGTGTGTGTGTTTTTTTTCTCTCTCTCTATCTGTGTGTGTATGTGTGTGTGTATCTCTTTTGAAGAAGTGAAAAGCAAATCTCATACTTAAAACTATAATAATATATTTAAACTAGGCGATGCAGTCGCTAAGCATAAAGCTACGCAAGCACCATATATTGGAGCGGAGCGTAATACCTGAAAAAAGAAAAAAAAAAATTTGATGTAAATTTTTGCGAATTTCAAATTTCAAAAAAAACGCCTCCGCCACAATGTGGCCCTAAACCTGTTGATTCGATTCCACACAAAAAATATTAAAATCGGTTAAGAACTCGGGAAGTTATGGCGTAACAGACATTGCGCCATTGAAGCTGATCAATGGGAGCTTCGCTCACTTCGTTCGCTCCGCTCCAAAAATTCCAAGAAAAAACATGTGATTTATTATGATTAAGGATTTTGTATTAACAGCAAAATAGTATAAGTAGAAGTTCTATAATGACATAGCCTAAATAATATACTTTTATAACATAATAAATAATATACTACCTACATAATACCTACTAATATTATAAATGTTAATTAGAGTTTGTTTGTTATGCTTTCACGCAAAATCTACTAAACCGATCATCATGAAACTTCGTACATATATTCTTAGAGGTATTAGATATACCATATGATACTTTTTATTAAAGAAAAATTTGCTGGCGAAGTCGCGGCTAAAAGCTAGTAATAATATAATTTGCAATAAAATAAGAAAACATGCCAACGTTTCAATATCGCTATCCAACGAGGAAACGCTGCCAGCCTTTTTTAGTTTTTTTGTTAATTTAATTAATTTAGATATAATCTATATTCTTAATTGTAGCTATAAGTTTCCTTATTTAAATTTGGGTTCTCTCAAAAAAACATTATAATCTCATAATGTTTTAAAAAGACATTATTATAGGTTAATAAAGTGCTACGCCCTAAAAGATTTTCACTTACATGTTACAACAATAGTACCTATAAAATGGTACGTGGGTCGTACTACTTTTTTACCGACAATGGTCTGTCCTTCGTGTTATTGTGGCATTTCGTTGGAGTATTGATATTTACGGTTTTTTAATTCGGTTCGAATAAACGTCCATATTTTATCTTATCTATTAATATTATGTAATTTTTCATTTTCTCCAACCAACATATTTTTTCGTTTGTTCTCCGTAGAATGCCGTGACAGAGTAGTAAACCGAAATGTGGTCTCCACAGCAAAAGGCCACTCTGTCACATATTTTTTTAAAAACCAACATTAAAAAGAATTAATATTTGCCGCAAAGGAAACTTTAATTAGTCCTAATGACAACACAGATGCAATTTCTTTTAAATTCCACACAGAAACCACAATTATGGATAGTTCAAAAACCAAATAAACAGAAAAAACATCGTTTCACTGTCGGTAAAAAAGAAGAACGACCCACGTATCATTTTAATATGTTTCAAACAACCGATAAAACAGAAACTGTTTAGTATATACTATTGTTAGCAACTACACTGGAATACCTTATTGTTAACATTTTATTGTTTTAAAATTATAAATTAGCTGTTCGGCTTGATTAAATTGTTTAAGATTGATCCATTAAAAGTTGTTAAACGATGACTCTCGTACGGCCGCCATCTTGTTGTTTACGTCTGCTTTGAGAGTATATAAATGGCGCAACAGCCGTCCGAGCGTCATTCGTTGTGTGAACGTCGCCTTGAGCACATCGTGAAGGTATGTAACTCTTTGTATATAAATATTCTGGTGAGCATTGTAGGTCTTACTAAGTTGATGTTAAAGATTTAAAGTTATTTACATGATGAGATATTGTATTGGAATTATAAGTTAAATTTAGAGTGCAGGTTTTAATTATCCCGAATAAATCCATTAAATTACATAATTCATTATTTTTACTTCACATCCTAGCTAGTCTGTGAATAGGGTCGTTAACATATCAGAAGCGGGATCAACTTCAAGCCCACGTAAAAAGAAAAACCGTCTATTTTTTTAAAAAGGTAGTTTATAATAGAAACATAATGAATTTGATCAACGTCACATACAAAGTAAAGGTATAGACAATACTCGCTAAATCTCTGTGACGAGCGTGATTGAATAAGAGTATCAATATTGCTAGTTTTTATCATGATTTATTTCCTAAATTTCATTAGCAGCATGAAGCTTATTGTTAATAACTGAAATTGCATTATTGACACATTGATGTTACTGGTGATATTAAATAAAGGTTTATGCAAACAATTGCACAGTGTAAATTGTAATAATACTGACAATAAGTACAAGTCAACTTTTATTAAACCTTGCGCATTAAGACGCCATCTAGTTAAATATTGAGGAACCTTCATTAATTATCAAAAAATGAAAGCTGCTACGTTCAGCGCGCCAACAGCACATTTATTGTTTTGTGAAATGTAAAACATTTTACAACCCTCTGGGTTAACAGATTACGCAAATCCGAATGATATTATCTTCAAAAAAAAATGTTTTTGAGGTTAAAAAGGGACAAAGAAAAAAACCTTTGAAAAAAAAATAACCATAAAATTAATTATGTTGATTTGATAGTAGAACAGATGTGTTAGATATCTCTCATCTTCGTGAAATGACTTGATACAATTTATAGATTTTCATCAATATGTTATTGCATTTTACATTTTTCTTCATATACACGCTGCGGTAAACAGCAATAACTCTTAATTATTATTTCGATCGTCATTAACACTGTATTAACATTTTTCTTTCTCTAATATCCACGCCAACCCAATATCGACGAGCGTTGCTGGCAGACGCCTAGTCGTGGGGTGGCGCGACCGGTGAGAGAGACTGAGCTGTCGTCGCGCCTGTGCGCGAGTGCTGCCATCGCGCGATCCTCGAGTGCTGCCATCACATGGATCCTCTAGTGCTGCCATCGCGCGGATCCTCTAGTGCTGCCATCGCGCGGATCCTCGAGTGCTGCCATCGCGCGGATCCTCGAGTGCTGCCATCGCATGGATCCTCGAGTGCTGCCATCGCGCGGATCCTCGAGTGCTACCGTCGCGCGGGTCCTCGAGTGCTGTCGTTGCGCCTGTGCGCTAGCGATATCCAGGATCCAGGGCACGAGTGCTGTCATCGTGTCTGTTGTGCGGGCACTGCACTGGTATCGGCGTTCAAGCCACGTAGTGCAGGTGTGAAATAAATCCGCAACAATCATCCAGCGAACAACAAACTACAGGTGCGCCAAAGTTCACCTAAATTTTCAACTCCGATGATTGGCAGTCCGAGGGTGTTCTTCCTAAAATTTTCTATCCTAGCGATCACAATTCCTAACTACTCTGTCTTTGATGTTCATGATTCCGAAGCATTCAACTTCATAATGTCATTAGCAATAAACATTTATTATACTTTGTTGTTATCCTATATTTACTCAACATAACCATCTTTTAAACTATTATTCAAAGTCATATCTTTTTTGTTTAGATTTCTTTTTATTCATAATAATCAGTATTATATACATTAATTTTGGTTAGGTTAGGTTAGAACTCTGACCACAACGCACGAGCCGAGCGAGCGTAGCGAGCGTGCCGCAGCAGCGGCCGGCGAAGTGCCAGAACCGAATCGGTTCTATAGTTATTGGTTTAGGTACGGTTAAAACTGCGGTATAAACTCCCAGGCCATAAACATAACCGTGAATAAGTCGTGTTTTATGAATTTTATTCATTTAAGACAAAGATCAGTGAAACGACCTCTATTCATTCTAAGCAGCTGGTTTTTTTTGACATAATTATTTCAGGAATAGTTATAGCATTATGTATGTAACATCCATAACCAAATATAAAATGGCCAAATGTAAAAATGTGAAAAGTTGTTTAGTAATCACAAGAAATAGTTTAAAAACAAGCCCTTTCCTTCAAAGCATCTGGTTCATGATTATGTTCTTGGTGCGTTCCTTCCAGTAATTCATACTTATTGACTTCCTTGTCGAAAGTGGTAATTAATCTCGCCTTACACTTATACTTTTTGTTGCTTCTTAATTCACACGCCCAATATTGTTTATCCACTGTTATTCGGGTTTTTTTTTCATATATAAATCCATGTACATCTAATTTTAATCCTCCACGACTGGTTTTGAATGATTTTTAAATAAATTCTCTCCATATTAATAAAGCATTAACACAAACATGCACGTTATGATAATACACCGACATGAACTTAGCAATAGATACAATAGATATATAGAATACATAGAGCAATAGATACTCAGTACGTAATGTAAAGAATACCCCCAAATAATAATTATACTATCAAAACTATAAATATCATTTTCTACCCACATTTTTTATTACACTTGGTAAACGTTTCTTTCTTAGTATGAGTGAAAATATTATGATAAAAAACAGTAAGAGTTTAAATATATTTACATTAATGATATTATTAATTACGATTTTCGGAGACGTGAGTGTTATGAACATCGCCGGTAGCACTACAAATAGTATGAATGAAAACTTTGGGATGAAAGATTTTGGGAAGAGTGATCGTTCGGATTGCGGATCATTGGGAGGAACAATTTCGGGCAAATAACTTTAGGCGAGCCAATATGGACCCGTGAAAAACTTAAAACCTGACCGACTGTCACAGTAAAAAGAAAGCCTTTTATTTATTTATACATTCCGTTCAGTATAATTCCCTTTTAGGTATTTTGCTATCTCTGGGAGTGCTATTTGTTCGTGGTGTTTATTTCATTTAAAATCGGTTGTTCTTTCTGGATTTTCGTTTCACTTACTCTAATGACCTGGCTATATTAACTTGGATTCGTACACTTTGGTGATTTGACTACTGTTAATAATTCTCGACAACTTGTGCTTACCTACCTACTAGATTCTGATTCAATATTATTTTATAAGAATGGTGTAAGACCCATAAGATGTAGGAAACGAAGTAATTGAATAAAAAAGTATTATATGTATGGTTTTATTACAAAATCTTTATTGTTATTCAATAACTCTATGTAAGTGTAGCTAAGAATAACAATCTACTTTTAACAGATAATTATACTATTTATTATGGTTCAGAATAATATCACTCTCTAATAATTAATGGGTAAGTCTGATGTCAACAAAAGTTACTTAAACGTAAATGGTAAATTGAGTGTTGCAATGAAAACTAGCCAAAAAAGCAATTAAAGTAAATGTCAAGGTTATGGTCGAGTACTGTTAACATTCAGCCTTATAAAATATAATTTCTGATTATTAATAATATATGTCGCCGCAAGCATAAATCAACAACTTTTTAAATAAATTGTTAAAATTATTATTAGCATTTAAGTCATAGAATTAAGATTTAAAATGATCAATAGCAGTTTTGTATTAATTTCAACCTGTTCTGTTCTTAATTATTTCAAATAAAAGTGATTACTACGAAAGGTGTAAACAGATGACATTTTGACAAGTAAGTTAATGGTTAATTTATTCAAGGCTTATTGTTTTCTATAATTGCTCAATCAATTTATTTGTATTGTTAACTAAATTCATTATTGGCAACCACTCATTTTAAAAAGAAGTCTTTTCTAACTTATAAGTAACTCAATTGATTGTAACGTCGACGCAACGCCATTGGCCCACGTGGCAAGTAGCAGGAAGTGGGGTCCCCACCCCACTTCCTGCATTGCGCTCGACAGACGGACGGGCAGAGACGAGTTCACTTCACTTCTGATTTTGTTGCGATACGGTGGTTAAGCAAAAACTCTGCCTCTCCGTCAATTCAAAAATTAGTTTTGATTTAATTATTAATCAGTTCAAAAGTTACGATTATAATATTACAATTTAGTTCACTTTAGAATAAGCGTGAGATTGTCAGTTCAATTAAAAACGTTAATTTAATTGGTTTTCATTTCTTTTGTCGATGAGTGATTAAAATCTATTAAAAACTACCCTTTATAAAAGTTACGAATTAGTGCTTAGCAAGTTGCTTTAATTATATTAGGGATCTCTTATGGATCATCCAATAGACAGAACCGATGGCTATGAAGGAGCTACCGGTTCTGCTCTTTTCAAAAATAATTCTAGTTCGCAAATTCCGATATATACAAATCTAAAAACAAAACATCAATCGGCGTGACAACCAGGGACTGTTACGGTATCCGAATAGTGTTATGAACACTGTTTTTCATTTCTGTTTTAAAAGTGAAACTGAAAGAAACTGTTACACTTTGAATCTGTTTTAGAAAATACCGGTTCATAAGTTCATATCTGTTACAGTCAATAAGGTTCACATTGGCATAACTATGCGACAGCTCGCTAATGATTTGTGTACTTTGAAATGCCTATGTTGGTGTACTGTGTATACACATAGATAGTTAAAAGTAAAATAGTTTCTAACAGATTGATAACAGAAAGCGTTATATCTGTTACACTTTTATAAGTGTTCGACGCAAAACAGGTTCAAAACACCCAAATAAGTGATACAGGAATAATTCTGTAACAGATTTAATGTCTAACCCCTACGAAAGTGTATCCTTATAAAGGTGTTTTTGAATCCCTGGAGACAACTGTCACTGTTTTTTTTTTGTCAGTCTGTCCCGTCAACACCGCACTGATAGTGTCTTTCTACGCGGTTGTGATTTAGTGTATATTTTTAGTGTTATATTGTCTTTCCAAAAATCTAATTGAATATTTTCAAATTACTTTTACCAAGGTACATTTGAGGCTTGAAAAGAGAAAGTCTCTAGGGATAAAATCCCTAGAAACCACACTGGTCAACAACATACCTATGGAAAGTTTTATCAACCTAGGCAGTGAATATTCTTTGTTAATTAAAACTGATTAGTTTGCATGCTTTATTATAAAGACAAATGTATATATATATATATATATATATATATATATAGCGTAACTATTGATTAATAGGTTAATAACCTTTTCTTTTACAGCAAAATATTTTAGACACAGAACAAAGAGGTCTGTAAGTCTATTAATATATGAAACAGGACAATGAGGCCTGTGATTTACAAATATATTCATTGAACCCAGAACAAAGAGGTCTGTGGTATCAATTACTAAAGTATTTTGGGGACAATGAGGCCCACTTTTATTTTTCAGAGAAATGTTAACCTTTTTTTTCTTTTACAGCAAAATATTTTAAACCCAGAACAAAGAGGTCTGTGGTATCTATTACTATTATAAATTGTTTTGGGGACAATGAGGCCCACTTTTATTTTTCAGAGATTTTTGTTATTAACAATTATGTTAACCTTTATAAAGTGTTTGGGGACAATAAGGTCCACTTTTATTTTGCAAAGATATTTTGTTATTAACAATTATAATGTTAAGTGTGAGGACACACTTTATCTTGGATGGCCGAATCTGTTAGCAACTACACTGGAATACCTTATTGTTAACATTTTATTGTTTTAAAATTATAAATTAGCTGTTCGGCTTGATTAAATTGTTTAAGATTGATCCATTAAAAGTTGTTAAACGATGACTCTCGTACGGCCGCCATCTTGTTGTTTACGTCTGCTTTGAGAGTATATAAATGGCGCAACAGCCGTCCGAGCGTCATTCCGCTTCGAGCCGCCGTGCGCACCAGTCGTCCCCGTACACAGGTGCCCCCTAGCGGCGCTCGCCACACTTCGCTCGCCTTCCGCGTCAAGCGCTCCAGCAGAAGCCGAAGCGCTCCTGACTCGCTGATCCGGGCGGATAGGCAGCCGCTTGTTGCGAGCCTTCTCGCGACCAGCGGCCCTCGCGTCGGATCGCGTCTCTCTCTCTCTCTCTTTTGCGCACCGCGGTAGTCGTTAGGGCAGCCGCTAGTTGCGGAACCTTCCGCAATTAACGGTTTTTACTTCCGATTTCTCGGTTGTAATCGTTCCGGGTTAGCTGGAACCCTTTGTTTGTATTAAAATAAAGGGTTCCTCTTCCCGCCCGCGTCTTGCGTCGACGGATACCTTGCGGTGTTAACGAAGTCGGCGGAGCAATCCCGGTTTGCTCTCTAGGGCCCTTCAGGCTCTAGGAAAACCGAAGGCCAAGTCCCATTGCACTTGGGCTTAGCCCAAGGGGTTTGGCAGGCGGCTATCCGTTTAGGGATACCTGCCCTCGGTCGCGTCACCCCCCTCCCCCCTGCCACCCGGCAGGGGGTGTCTCTTTGCGTTAGTCTTTTTCTTGTTTTTAATCTTTTAATTTTAGTTTTTTCTAGCTCACGAAATGGAGTCTTCGGACCCAAGTGAGCTCATCAACGAGCTTTCGGGTGTCGACCCGCTACTCTCGCAGCTTCCTGCGAGTAGCGTGGCGGCACTCCTCGCCTTTTTTGAGGCGCGGTTCGGGCCCCAGCCCGTGGCCGCGCAAACCCAAACCCAGATAGGAACCCAGCGATCCCAACGATCCCTTCCTATCATCCTCTCCTCCCCGGCGTCTCCAGACGCGCAGGGGATTCAACGGTCACCCATCCCGACCGTGACCAGACCCAACATCAACATCAGCGACATGGATTGCGAATTCCTCGCATCCAAGCGCTCGGCCCCGAGGCACACGCCTCCCTTCTCGTCCGACTCTGCCGACGAGTCTTCCTCTACGCTCACCGATGGTTTTACCACGGTAGAGGGAAAACGTTCGAAGCGCACTAAGCGCAGGAAGAACGTTTCTCCGCCCGCCACTCCAGTGGCTTCCACCTCCACCTCAGCCGCCCCGGTTAAGGCAGCCCCTACGGCCCCGAGCAGGTCCACCGGGGACCTGCCCCGCGCCGCCCTGACTGCACGCCCATCCACCTCGCGTCCACTTTCAAGGTGCGACGCGCAACCTACAAAGGTTGCTGCCCCCCCCCGCCGATCCAACTTCAGGACAAGGCCAAGTGGGGCTTAGTGTCCGCCTTATGTGTACAGGAGAAAATCCAGTACACAAAGGCCGTCAACAAGGGTTTGACCATCGAGGTCAACACCCCCACGATCGCGGACTTTAGGTCTCTGACCCGACTTCTTGCCAACAAAGGCATATCCTACTACACCTTTGCGCTCCCCGAGGAGCGCAAAGTAAAGGCCGTTCTTAGGGGCATCCCCGAAGAACTTCCGAACGAGGACATCCTAAATGACCTCGTTCGACAGGGTTACCCTGTTGTCGGCGTGCACAAGTTGCACGCTAGCAATGGGAGGTCCTGGCCCCTCGCTTTGGTCATAATGACCAACAACGAAAAGGCCAAACCCATCTTCCGCGCCAAAGACCTCGTGGTCTGCGGCCTTTCTGGCATTAGAGCCGAGCCCCCCAACAAGCGTGGGTATCCTGGGCAGTGTCACCGCTGCCAGCTTTACGGCCATGCAGCGGCGAACTGCAACGCTTCACCGAGGTGCGTCAAGTGCCTCATTCCACACCTGACCAAGGAGTGCTCTCGCACGAGAGACTCCCCCACCCCTCCCGACTGTGTGCTGTGTGGCCAATCCGGCCACCCAGCTAACTATAGGGGTTGCTCTCGCGCCCCTCGCCCAAAGCCTCCCAAGGCTAAAAAGCCTAACCGGGGACCAAAGGCATCTTCTTCTCAGAAGAAGAGGCCTTCTGGCCCCCCGGCCCCTCCTAAGCCTTCGCTGGCAAATTTCCCACCCCTACCTAAAGGGGCGGGACAGCCGGCTACTACCACTCCAGCCCCCCCAATGCCGGCCTCCGGACCGGCCTGGGGACCAGCCCCTCCGGCACCGGCCCCTGGGCCGGCCTGGGGCCCAGCTCCCAAGGCGACGCCGCCTAAGGCGACACCGCCAAAGGCGGCTCCCGCCTCCCAAGCCCCGAAGTCATCCCTTATGGATGACTTCTCCATCATCTTCACCACGATGCAAGGCATCAATATCAATGAGATATCGGCCTTGGCATCCAAACTCAGGATGGCCCAAAACGCCCAACAACGGCTTCTAGCTCTCTGTGAGCACGAAGCCCTTCTCCGGTCCCTTAACTAAGGTCCATAATGCCAGGAAGGATCCCATCTTCTTCTTCTTCTTCTCCGACTGTACCAGTCGCTCCTCTCACCGGTCGAGTGAAACCTAGAGGTGTTTCGCTTATCTCTTTCAATACCCGCTCCCTGCGCAAAAACATTCCCGAGCTAAGGGTGTTTCTGCGCGAAAGGGACCCCGACCTTGTCCTACTTCAGGAAACATGGCTCAAACCGTCTATACGGAAAGGGCTATCGATTCCTTCATACTCCCTAGTCAGAAATGACAACTTCACCCCAGCGGACCAGAACCGCAGGGAAATTGTCTCTGGTGGCACGGCGATCTACTACAAAAGATCGCTTCACTGCTCACCAATCCCCACTCCTGCTCTCTCTAACATGGAAGCCACGGTATGCAGACTGGCTATGTCGGGTCACAGAACACTGATCATAGCTTCTGTCTACATACACGCTGGCACCACTCCATTGCGGAGCGACTTCGAGTCCCTTCTGTCTTTGGGCGACTCAGTCATTCTGTTTGGAGACTTTAACTCCAAGCACACTGACTGGACCTGCCGCAAGACAAACACCGGCGGGCGGCGTCTGCTTCAGATCACACATGATCTCGAACTAGACGTCTTCAGCCCGTACGAACCCACCCACTACCCAGACAACCCACAGAATGATCCCGACGTACTAGACTTCGCTCTAGTCAAGGGAGTCTCCCTCCCATTTAGGACGATTGAGACCCTCCAAGACCTCGGGTCCGATCACAGGCCGGTTTCCCTCATTATGGGAAACAAAGAGCCAACCCCTCCCTCCTTCAAAACCATTACTGACTGGGATCGGTTCAGATCGTCCCTCAAGTCGGCAATGGAAGTAGGCAACCCTTCGCTCTCTATGGACCCCGACTATTACGATAGTTCGGAGAAAATAGATGCAGCCATTTCCGAATTTACTCTTTTGGTCCAAAGAAAGACTGCGGACAGTGCGAGGAAGGTACCTGTGAAAAATCACAATGCCATTCCTCCCACCCTCCGCAACCTGATGAGGGCCAAAAACGCAGCTCTCCGGAGAGCTGCTAGGTACCCGACCCCTGAGTACAGAGCCAGAGCCAACCGTCTTCAACGGTTAGTAAGATCTCAGTTGAACGACCTGAGGAATAACCAATTTGGTGACCTCATGGCGGACATCACTCCCTCCCATGTAGCCTACTACCGAGTGGCCAGAGCCCTCCGTAGTGACACCTCAAACTTCACACCCCCTCTCCTCCGTCCCGATGGCTCCACAGCCTTCGACGACGAGGAGAAGGCGGAGTGTTTTGCTGACAGCATTGCTTCACAATGCTCAGTCAGCACTCAGACTTGCGACCCATCCCACCTTCAGTCGATTGAGAAGGAGCTCAGCGAGCTGAACTCCAAACCTCTAGACTCTGATCCCATCACAGTGTCCCCTGATGAAGTTCATTCCTTCATCAAGGGCCTCAAGACCAAAAAGGCCCCTGGCGCCGACGGCGTCTCCAACATGGCCCTTAAGCACCTACCATCTCAAGTGCTGGTCTTACTGTCCCTTTTATTCAACGCCTGCTTCGATCTCTGCTACTTTCCAGCAGCCTGGAAGGAAGCAATCGTAATAGGCATCCCCAAGCCGGGGAAACCCTTAAACCTCCCTGCGAGCCACCGCCCCATCAGCCTCCTCAAGGCAATGGGGAAACTCTTTGAAAGGTGTATCCTCGCCCGCCTAAAAGACCATCTCTATACCAATGACCTCATCATACCCCATCAGTTTGGCTTTCGAACCAAACACTCATGCCCCCAACAGGTTCACCGCATAGTCGAGTACATCTCGAGCGGCTTTTTCCCTAGGAAATATAAGACCGTGGCGGTTTTCTTTGATGTAGCCAAGGCCTTCGATAAGGTCTGGCACGCTGGACTAACTGTCAAGCTGTACAGACTTAATCTGTCAGTGAGACTGGTCCGGCTAGTAGCATCATTTCTCCAGCATCGTACCTTCCGTTTCAGATACGAAGGTACTCTCTCAACTCCGCGTAACATCACAGCGGGCGTGCCTCAGGGCTCTGTCCTGGCTCCTCTGCTGTATGTTATATACACCAACGACATTCCCGTCCCAACAAACGGGGTACAACTGTCCCTGTTTGCAGACGATACTGCTCTGTATCTCAAGGGCTCATCATGTAGGAATATCCTCCCGAGGCTTCAGACCTCCATCAACTCCTTAGGCGACTGGTTCCGCGAGTGGCGTATCGATGTAAACCCGGATAAGTCATCCGCTGTTTGCTTCGACGCAAAACGCACGCGTGTACCGGCCCGCCACAACCCACCCCGACTCCAGGGGAAGTCCATTCCATGGCAACGCACTGCCAAATTTCTAGGCGTCACCCTTGACCAAAAACTGACATTCTCTCCTCACGTCAAGAGAGTGTCTCGTAACGCGCGGTTTTACTTGGGGCGTCTCAACCCTATGTTGGGGCGTCACAGCCGCATGTCACTTCGAAACAAGCGAACACTTTATAAGGTTTGCATACGACCGGTGATGACCTACGCGTCCCCGATCTTCTCACATGCAAAGGCATCAGTCCTTAATAAATTGCAGGTGATTCAAAACCTATTCATACGTAGGGCCTCAAATTCTCCCTGGTATGTCCGCAACGCGGACTTGCACAGGGACTTTGAACTCCCTACTCTCCAACAATACTTCATAAAGGCCTCTGAACGTTTCTTCGAAACAGCAGAGAGCCACTCTAATCCACTTATCCGGGGCGCATCTAACTACACTCCTTCCTCATCCACGAACCCTCTGTCTAGGCGACCTAGGTCAATCCTGACAGACCAACCCAGTCAATTGTCAGCTGACCTGAACCTCCTCTTAGAGGCACAGGAATCAGCCAAACGTAGAGCCAATACAGACCCATCAGGTCTACCCCAGTCCTCTCAGATGCCGACTGGCCCCCCTTCTGGGAGCCAGCCGACTTAACTTCATTCACGACTGACCCCCCTTCTGGGAGTCAATCGTTTTTCTATGCGCTCTCTCACCTAGGTGAGTAGCGCTTGCGCCACCCCTCTCTAGAGGGGTGGTCGCCTCAGATGACGGCTTATGACCTTCTCCGGGTGCAAGCCAATCCCAGGTGGTGTTTAGTCAGTCGAGTCGAGTCTGACATAACTATCGGGCCGGCCCGAAGTATCCATAGAGGATTCACCACCTCCCTCCCCCGTGTCCGGAGGGTGCATTTTGCATAAAAAAAAAAAAAAAAAAAAAAAAAAAAAAAACGTCCGAGCGTCATTCGTTGTGTGAACGTCGCCTTGAGCACATCGTGAAGGTATGTAACTCTTTGTATATAAATATTCTGGTGAGCATTGTAAGTCTTACTAAGTTGATGTTAAAGATTTAAAGTTATTTACATGATGAGATATTGTATTGGAATTATAAGTTAAATTTAGAGTGCAGGTTTTAATTATCCCGAATAAATCCATTAAATTACATAATTCATTATTTTTACTTCACATCCTAGCTAGTCTGTGAATAGGGTCGTTAACACTATATTGTTTGTTAATTAATCAATTAAATTCTAGATATAATATTAATATTAAAGTTATATATTAATTTGTCTCGGGAGTAAGACAAAACTAGAAACAACAACCTCTCGCTATCCCGGCGAGTGCTCTTCTAATTGATTATATAGCTTTAAATACACTTGGAATACACGGGTCTCTCAAAGTCTCGTTATATTTTAGGCATTTATTTTAAACTGCTCCACGATGTAATGATAGCGCGTTCGCTCTGCATTTACGGGGCCTTTTCCGCAAAGACCGATTATCGGATGGTCGAGAGAAAAAGTTTTACTTTGCAGATCTTATTGCTTCAGAAAATATAATAATAATGTTTCTTACATCCACACCAAGTAGCCCAGCCCAAATTCAGCACTATTTGGATTATGTTATGATAATAGGGGAACAGATACACATAAATATGTGTTATTGGAGCGGAGCGGAGCGGAGCTCCCATGGATCGGCTTCAATGGCGCGATGTCTGTTACGCTATATCTCCGCGATTTCTTAACCGATTTTAATACTTTTTGTATGGAATTGATCTTGACATTCGCAAAAATTCTCATCGAAACAAAAAAAACCCTTTTTTTAGTTATTGCGCTCTGCTCCAGTATATGGTGCTAGCGAAGCTTAGCGACTGCATCGCCTAGTATAGATATGTCATATCCAAAACTCAGTTAAAACTACTCGTATTCATCACACAAACGTCTGCACTTCCGTTACACGAACACAGCACCGGTCAGTGCCAAAGGCAGAATCGCTACCGTTGTACCAAATCTTCATAGATATGCATAAAGCTTTTTGACCAAACTGCGTACGTCAACAATCTTCAATAAATAATATATGGCTCGTTCTTTTTATTAATAAGTTCACATACCATCCATAACACCTGTCCTTTTAGAATCAGTCATTTGAAAATCGGTCCTTATGAGAAAAGGCTACGTTCTACCAACGGAGACATTCATTATTGAAATAGAAGCAGTGAGTACCTTAACGATAATAACAATTGTTTAATCATTCAAACTCCGTACAAAGTGTCTATAATATCAGCTAAAACAAAACACAGAAATCTCAAAAGATTTACGGAATAATCCCCTAAGGGCCGTTACTCTCGAGCGTATAAACGCTGCGTTTAATGAGTATAAATTATTCACAATAGGTCATGTCAACAAATTCACTATTGCTAGCTTATATTTATTAAGCAGCCATACAACCCACTAATACTAATAGCAATTTTATTGATAAATAAATAAATAAATATGAATCATATGGCAATCTTTTAATAATTGCTAATAATTTCGTCAAGTACTTTGATGTATAGCTGTAGTAGCTAGAGGACCGCAGAATACTTGAGATATATTGCATTTTACACGCAGCATTTAATTGCTCCAATATAGTCCCGCCTTATTTTTAAGAAGCTTAAATTTTAATTACTAGTCGTCATCAAGTTACTTCATAACCTGAAACGGATTACTGACGATGAAATTTTCAAAATCTGAATGAGTTTATACAACTCTCCATTTTAAATGAATGATAGACTGTAATTTAACCGACTTAGGTACATAGTTTATGGCCAGATTCCACGATAGCTAATAAATGTGATTGAGTTAGTCAATCTTGATGCTAATGACTGCAGATGTCGCCTTAATTAACGGTCTTCTGAAACACGAGGCGAGATAATAAATTATTTGTCACTCATCCCATAACCGACCTTGGAGAAATATTACAAACCTAGCACGCCAACCGAGCTCCACTGTTACCCATGCCTTTGCTGCTCTGCATGGAGCATTATACGAGAACTTGCCGAAACAAATGCGCACTGCTTTGCCGCCGTTTAAAATAAGTCGTAAACCAGATTTATTATTCATTGCGGCAGAGCTGGATCAAGCAAGGACTAATTACATTCACGAAGGGATTTACGAAAGTATAATAAATACCTTCTTAGTGCTCCCTTTTGTTATGTTATGACACAAGCGAGCGCTAAGCACTCAAAGTGAAAAATTTCATGCTCCTAGTCCTAACGGTCTAAAGGTCCCATAGTAATATATAAAAGCCAAAGTGGCCCAGATTACAAGACAGCCCAAATATTGTGTCATTATTTTCTTAACAAGCGTCACACTAATCATGAAACTATATTACAAAAAATAGCATCTAATGTAAAATGCGGACTTCTTGGCGGGAGCGCGAAGCGTCACTTTAATGATTTTGGTTTTCTTGTTAAATTTTGTGTTGTGGTTGATCTTAGTGTTTAAAAATGGTGGGTTAGTGTTGCTAAATATGCATGTGTTGGCAAGTGAAACAAAAAAGTGGAAGTTGTCTTTTCGCGCTCTTTCAAGAAGGCCACGAGGAGGTTTCAGTAAAACCCCACTTAGAAACACCTAGGAAATTACTCAAAAACTGGCAATTATACTTACTTGACACTGGCTAAATGCACGAATCGTGCAAGCCAAAAATAAGAAAATAAAATAATGCAATGCAATCTATACTTTTTAAAGCTACATTGTCAAAAAATAAAAAGCCTTTAATAGGTATTTATCGATAAAGCAATACGTGTTTTGTTATTGATTGCATAGATTTATATACTTTCATTTCACCAATCCTTCTAACAACTTGATGGAAAGCAGAGGAAATAGTTTCCAACATTGTCCATTTATTTTCTACCTCAGGCGTAATAGATTAGATTCCCAAACTTTATTAATATGTCAGCATTAATTAAATTTACTCGAACCCACATGTGTGTACATGCATTTGCTAATTATACTTACGTGTTCAATTGTGAACCTAGTCTATATTCTTAATATCCAGAAAAGAAACAATTAAGCTAGAATATATTTAATTATTAGCGTTTCAAATGCTTTTCAAATAGAGAACATGTGTGGAGTCGTTATGTCAAACGGGATCAGAGTCCACGTCTTTCGTCATCAACTGCTATATCTTTGCTTTTTAACATCTTTATACACTAGGCGATGCAGTCACTAAGCATAAAGCTACGTAAGCACCATATATTGGAGCGGTGCATAATACCTAAAAAAGAAATTTTTTTTCGATGGGAATTTTCGGGAATTTCAAAATTCGGGCTCCGTCACAATCTGGTCCTAAACCTGTTGATTCGATTCCACACAAAAAATATTTAAATCGGTTAGGAACTCGGAAAGTTATGGCGTAACAGACATTGCGCCATTGAAGCTGATCCATGGGAGCTTCGCTCACTTCGTTTGCTCCGCTCCAATAAGGCAGTTTGACAAGATAAAGAAAGCAAATATTGTTGGTGAAATTCGCCTAAGAGCCTGTATGCACAGCATATGTCTTGTCACCGTGATTATTTTATAAATTTTCTCTGGATCCATGGCGATTTACAGAAGTGAGGGTAAGCAGCGATTTCACAACTTGGTGATTTTAAATACATTTCCATGGAGTGACTAAATAATCACGGTGACACAAGTCATCTGTGCGCGTAGACCCTAATCAGATACAACTTTTAGTAGACGAGTTTGCAAGAAATTTACTTTGATATCACCCAGAATTTGTTTAATTTCAAAATTTTTATTTTGGATTTACTTATGTTTTAGCAATCACAATATCATATTTCTAAAAGATAAAATACGCCAATAAAAGAACGTTATTTTAGGGGCGTATTTAAACTTATTTTTTAATTAATTATTTTAAGATTATTATTGGGTTTGGTTCCTGTCCCATCTTGCATACCCTAGCATTTAACCTGGTCCGTAAAAAAGATATAGATCGTAGAGCTTAATAAACCGTTTATTTTATTTTATTTACATATGAAAGAGGCGAGGTAGTGTGAGAACTAACTAATTAAACGTAAACATACAAATATTAAAAATAAGTATCTTAAGATTGCTTTATTTGTATAGTTAATTATAATTATTGCAAAATAAAAACCTTTTCTTTAACATTTGCTAGAGGAAAGGTCTAAGCTATGTTTTGCAAATTTTGAAGTCTGCAATCATTTATTCAAGAAACCATCCTTCAAAGGAATAATCTTATAAAAAAAATCACGATTATATAGTATTGGATACAAATTCGCTCTTCATGTTTACTTTATTTGAATGGAATGCTTATTATTTGATAGTATTAAATTCAAGTTCGAAATATATTCAAGGGTTCACTAACGATTGTTTCAAAGGTAGAGAGGTAGATATTCTTTACAATTTTACAGTATTACCCACTCCAAGAGTGTACATTACTAGTTTCATCAAATTAATTAGAATAAAACATTTTTTTACGGATTTTGCGCATATTTTATTTTATATTTAATCCTGACGTTTCGACTCCTTTACAGGAGTCGTGATCACAGGATGACTAAGATAATGGTTGTCATGTATTTTCTACTATATTCACAATATTTTGATCGGGCACGTTCCTGATTGTTAATTTTCTTATATGAATCAAATTGTTTTATTTTTACATTTTTATTTAGTAATTAAATTCTCGCTACGATTTCATTCTATACTACCAGTTCGGAGATTCGGAAGCCCTTCCGAGAAGAACTGGCGAAAGAAACTCGGGCAGGGGGACCGACCTCCATCTTACTATTATTATTTGCAAAAAGAGCTAACTACATCATCAGGTCTTGCAATGTGTGTTTTTGGAGGAATGAATTTCTTCGAAACGTCAGGATTAAATATAAAATAAAATATGCGCAAAATCCGAAAAAAGTGTTTTTTCAAATGTGTATGTAATATGCGACGAAATGTAAGAACTAAATATGTTAACTCCCTCACTTTATTTAGCTCTTTTGGTAATGCACGATAATTCTGGACATAGATATTATAATGATTTATTACAGTAAAATCACCGAATAGCGAAAATTACTTGAGTCCTTACAATTCACAAATAGAAATAAAACAAATTGAATAATTATCATATTAAAAAATTCAGAAAATACAACTTTGAAAGACTGATAATCTTAGAAAGAAATGACTGTGCACTTTGTGCAACTGACAAACTAAAACCATGAAAAATCTCAAATATCTTAATATCTAACTATAATTTAGCAACGATCGCATGAGATTACAGAACCTGCATAATCATAAAGTCAACAAACTGTCGGCCAATCGCTGATTTGACACTGTAAGCGTACCTATAGCGCAAGCTCAAAGACTATCCGAATTATTTGGGCAATCGCTAGCGCTGCAATATATGTATTATCTATAATCTATGATCACAGTGGTTTGTGTGTTTGTCAGTCCGTTCTTTTTCACTGCCCCGTTAACCGCAAGTAATTCATCTACCGGACGCTAGATGGCGCTAACGGAAAAATATTTAATACTAGAAAAAAATTAAAGAATTTTGTCCACCCGTGCGAAGCCGGGACGGGCCGCTAGTTTATAATTTAAGATCACAGGTTTGTGTGTTTGTCTGTCCGCTCTTTTTCCCGGTCTTTTTCCATTGTAACTATTAACGTTACCATAGCAACGCGTTAACAACCAGTACTTCGTCTACCGGACGCTAGATGGCGCTGACGGAAAAATATTTAATAATAGAACAAATTTAAAGAATTTTGTCCACCCGTGCGAAGCCGGGACGGGCTGCTAGTATTAAACAACAAACAGTATTATGAATTCGATATTAATATCAAGGTCATTATATCCTGCAATAACTAAGAGAAGGTATAGACTATTTTTTGCAAAGTCTCCCTTTAAGAAAAGCTGGGCAGTAAGTTGTGTCCGTTTGAACATTGCTGACCCTCATCAAAAAGAATTACCCTTTCTGTGCAATGAACTGGAATATCTGGATAACGTCTAATTTCGAACTCATCTGTAAATTGAATAGATCTAAAATGATTCATTATGTTTTCACTTTCTTTTTGTCAAAACATCAATGAAGGCGTTCTTTTTCGCATGTTTCACAACGCCAATATTTCTAACCGAATTAATTATCAATAATAGCGGCCCGGCAGCTTCGCACGGGTGGACTAAATTCTTTAATTTTTTTTCTAGCTTTTAATATACCCTTTATTACACAGCGTCAATGTAGTTTTCCAATGATGAAAGAATTTCTAAATTCGGCTTAGTAGTTTTTGAGTTTATTTATTGCAAACTTAAAATGTATGTTAAAAATAAGCTCATGTCCAAAGGTTATTACAAGGTCAACGACTATTTAATAGATCGCGATGCATGGAAGTAATATGTGTCATTTCAACATGACACTATTTATTACAGGTTGTAACATACAGCATAAGCATTTTTTAATTTTTTAAAACTAATTTATTACTGGTAGTTAAGAGTATGACATGCTCTCTTAATACATGTCTTGGGTGGTGGCATGTGGTGCGGATCGTTACGTTCCCTATGATATGGTTGAGCGAAGCGATGGCTGTATCATGCGTCATGCTCGTGAACGGGTGCTGCCTTGGGAAATGGGTCTGCTCTAACCTTCAGTATTCAGTATTGACTAATACTAAACATAAATCTTGTTGTTTTCTTAAATTTGTCGTTTATTCCCTGTATGTTATTGCAATGTTCAGGGATACTTACTTTAAGTAAGTACAGATACTTGTTGACTTTGTTGTAATCAACGAAACAACGAAATAATGATATCATAACACTATTAGTATTGTCATAACAAAATAATTTTGTTTTTTTTTTGTGGATTGTGTATGGTGACGACGTATTATATTGTAAATGTCGTTACTTCTGTTAAAGCTGACGAGTTTCTTGCGCCCATTCTTCTTGTCAGTTAAAAAACGTCCTGAATGGGTGGTAGGAAAAAATGTTGGACGATTCAAAACTACTTATTTTTAAGTGCATTTGAATAAAGTTATTTTCATTTTCATTTTCAAACATACAAAAATGCAAATCTTTCCTCTTTATAATGTTAGTCTAGATGTGTAATGTAAAATACGTTTATGATGGCCGACCATATTATTGACATAGGCGTTGCGGCTAGTTTGGCGAGTTGTCTTCTACGTCTATAATCAGCTGAAATGACCTTCCTCGAAGTTGTAATTTTAGCTTCGGAAACCGCAAAATAGAAAATGCGTTACATAGAGTGAATAGTGTACCCATGCTTTGTGAAAGTACTTGCACGTTGTTATAAGGTGGATATCATGTATCTTTTAATGCAAAATTGAACACTTTCTGCGGCGTCTGCAAGCGCTTCGTGTTTAAATTATCATTCATAAATATTGTTTAAATCTTGCGCCAACTTTTAAGACACACGAATACTTTAATGCACCAGTTACTTATTCTATAAGATTTTCGTTATGACTATAGAAAGGCTGCCAGATCGAAGAAAATCAGCTGCCGTTTTTCGGTCTTCTTTCAACGCTTTATACCAATATAATATTATTATCTTGGCCACAAAAGCGGGGCACATATTAATCGGTCATTTGCGTACTAAAGTTAAAGTTTATATACTATAATAGCACCAAGAAAACCTCAATCAAAACCTGTCGGGACAGAAAATCAAATTGGAATAATGGTTGAAGCCTTTACATTGATATTTGTCAAAATCAATTCGCCAACTACCTACACGTGTAAAAATAAATATTAATATATACCTACATTTGTGCTATGAATAAATAATAAACTCACATTCTAGTGTTTGATAAAATTGATATTTAGCGGTTTATGAAGTATATGTCGAATCAACTAATTCTCTCTTCGGGTAATCAGAGGGCTGGCAGCTATTGCGCGCAGAGAATCAGTTTAGCAATTCAGCGAGGTAGTGCTGCCAGTGTTCTGGGTACCATGCCCCAAATTGGAATTTTGGATGACATATTCTTTTTGTGAATATGTATATAAATATTTTAGGGTTAATTTTTCACGATAAGTTTTTAGTTTGATTTTGTTGTATACTTATTAGTAAATATTTAGAGAATACTTATACTTCCTACTTCTATTATATACGATTGATTTAACTTCAATTCCTGTCGTAGTCTGGGCGCAAATACATTGCTATTTGAATAAAAAAATGTTCGCTTATTATTTTTCGTTGAACTGAACCACATACATAGGTCGTAGTTATTACGAAACGAGAACGATAAACAGCTTATATAATGAAAAACTTATGAATAGGTATATAGAAATAGTTGACAGAAATCAACCGAAACGAGACCCGAACTAACAAGAAATTGCAACCTTTGATGTAATTAATCAAAACTATTTTCTTTACCTTCATCAAAGTCAAAGTATTATAGCTTTATTTAATTACATAGAGCTTCGTAAATTTATCTTCATTTCGCTAGATTTTTATACATAATAATCAACTGTCTAGGCTGATTTAATATCAGTCTAGGAGTTAGGAACAGAATTATAAAAAAATCTATTGACGACTTAAATCTCGGCAATCTGTAAAGGGCAGGCCAGCGCTTTTCGCCCTTCTTTTATGTAATAAGAGTTGTTCAAGATTATCCTGAACAATCAAACCGCCATATTGCGGATCGGAACTTCATGCTGATCGGTATTTCAAAAGATATTGGAACGCGTAATAAAGTGAACCAGCCATTGTCGTGTGATGGAATTTTATACCCACATTCTTCTTGTTCATAATTTCTTGACGTTTTAAAAGTTTTCTAGATAATTTAAGTAGATATAATAATTAAGTAGTTATAAAGTTATTTATGATAAGTTGATGAATAATAAAAAAGGCGTTGAGTTAATGGCCCTAATCTGTAACACTTTAAAGGGAGAAAAAAATTATACCTTGTAAAGTTTCTTGCGGCTTCTCAGAAAAGGTCTCCCTTAGTAGGACCTACGTAGCTCTAATTGTCGACTTTTGCTGAGCTATGTTAATGCTCTTATTTAACAAAATTTTATCGTTAAATTTTTCACTTGGAAGAACTCAATGACGCAGTGAATACACGTTCGGTATACGATTGTGAAGGTTGAGAAAGTTTCGCAATGACCGGTCATTGGATCAGTGGCAAGAATTTGTAATCTCGAAATTCTTCCTTATATCCGTGGCCGAGTGGCTCATATGCCGGTTTTCACGGTAACGACACTTAGTGTTGCCAGGTTAGATCCCTGGCTGGGTAAATGTTGATAAAGATTATACGAACTATTTCTATATTGGGTGTTGTGGAGCTATCGTTGTTTTTGATTTCCGTAACACAATTATTATTGCTTTAGTGTCTTAACTTGGCTTCAGAACAATCATGTCTATATATTGTGTCTATGTGTGAAGTTGTCTAATATTCTTTGCTTTTATTTATTCCTGCTTTGGAAGACACATTGAAAATCTGGCTACATCACACACATCAATACACAGAACACCGCACTGAGATAGTCTATTCTTCACATGATTTTTCAAATTGAATCTCTTTTATCAACTTTCATTTTAACATGAATGAGATATATGAAATTAATTCTATTAGGATCTTGGTATTCATCAGTTCTTCTACCTGCTTTGTATTTTTAACATTATATTTGCTTGCCCTATAGCTTGAAACTTAGAAATTGGATTACCTATTAACTGCGCTCTAGTTCATCTTTGTATTTTTAAGGAGTTTGAATTAGGACGTAAACAACAGAACAACCTTATAATAGTACTGCCACACATATAAATGTACAATAATCCTTAAAGTTATTATTTTTATTTCAAATCTTATTATAAAGTTTAAATATAAATTTAGGCATGTTAATTAAGGGAAATCTGTTATTGGAAATACTTTATAGTTAAGTTCTAAATATTTTTTTTCATGATGCATATGCTGTTGGTTTTCTAAATAAATATATGAATAAAAAGCTAATTAAGTTCTACACTAAAACATAACAGACTTCTTGAATTCTTTAAAGTATTTCATTTACTGATTATTTACAGATTATTGGACGACCGTTTGGTGCAAAAGGTATCGATTCTGCCTTTCGCACCGAGACGGTCCTGGGTTCGAATCCTGGAAGAGGCAGATGTTTGTATGATGAATACGAGAATTTGTACCTGAGTAATGGATGTTTTTATAATTTTTTTATATATTTTATGCATTTTCAATGCGATCTTATAAGATAAATTATTATAATAGAAAAATACTAGAAAAAATCGACTCGGGTCACAAGTGAATTCTCAGGCGGGAATTCACTTGTGACCCGAGTCGATTTTTTCTACTATTTTTCTATTATAATAATTTATCTTAATGGATATTTGTTTATATTTATATGAATAAACTTATTTATGTATGATATATGTATATCTATCCGCTACACAAGCCTTAAAAGTGCTTACTTTGGGCTACCTTAATTGGTGTGAATGTTGGAAATATTTATTTAATTATTTATCTCTTCATATTTTAGATAATTACCTACAACATCGAATTTAACGATATAATTTAGGCCTACTGTAAGTATATTCACGTACATAGGTTTATTCTTAAAGAAACGGTTTATCACATTATTTATTACTTAGCGAATAGACATAACATACGTTAACAGGCATAAAATACTGTACAGGCATAGAGGATGACCTCAACACCCTCAACAGCATTCTCTTTTGTAAAACCACAATTTTCTTAATGATGTTTCTACGCTATCTTTGTGCACAAAAACTGCTACATTATTGATCGATGAGGGTTGTCGTGCTCTGTCATCCTGATACACGTTTCATTCCTTTGTGTAAGAATTTCTCCAAAAATCACTAAAAGTGATTAAATTATACTTTTATATATCCTGTGGAATTCGTTCGTAAGCGTAGGCCGAACACTTTGATGCTTACATAAATACAATTACTTTTCCCGTATGGGGTACCTACCCCTACGAATATCTACCTAGATATCAAAGATTTCTATTTTCTATGATCGTGACATACATATCTTTCTTCTTTAACTCTCATCAGAACTTTTATATAAGCTCGTCATAAAGGCTGCTGTTGACCTAGCCTATTTCAGGACAGATCCTAATTGCTCCTTGAAAGTTCGCCTTGTTTATCGACTTTCCCGTGATCATTTGCGTCATAAACTTGTCGTGTCAATGTTTTTTCGTCCATCCTCTTTACATGTCCAAACTATCTAAGCATCTCTTTATCTACATTTGTCATTATATATTCTTTTGCACCACACTGCTCTGTGTGAACCGGAATGATCTGATAAAACATCATTATTCTCGTATTTTATGCATCAAAGGCACTCCAGTTATATCGCCTGCATTAATCGTACATTAGTGCCTCTTCTGTCAAACCAATCACTTCAATAACAACTTCTGTATAAGCACCACTCTATGCACAGCGAGTCGGGCTTTTCAGACACAGCTTTCATTATAAGCGATTAGTTCAGAGCCAAGCCGAAAAATATCGCAATCCGAACTTCTCCGTCGTGGGAAAACACATTTCACAGATGCATCTGGAGTTATATAGCTCACTAACTCCCGCTAGGATCTTGACAGTGGCGGATTAACCAGGAAGCAAAGGAAGCAATTGCTTGGGGCTCCGCTTGGAGAGGGGCCCCAAAATTTGAAAAATTTTTAAAACTTATTTGAAAATGTAAAAATAATTAAAAATATTAAAAAAAATTGAAATAAAATAAAAATGACATTGGCATATTCGATTCTTCGATGGGCCAAGAAAAAGTCAGTGATTTAAGCCTACTGTTTATCGAAAAAGTCAAGCTTCGAGAACTTGACTTTGATGATATTATTAATCAATTTGCGACTGAAAAAAGTAGAAAGAAGTTGTAATGGAGATGGTTCAAATAATATATTGATTTTGCAAAATTGATCTGTTTTTTGTTATTTAAAAAGAAGAGGGGGCGGGGGGATATTAAAACGAGGGCCTCAAAAATCAGTTGTTGCTTGGGGCCCCGTCTGAGGTAAATCCGGCATTGGATCTTGATATATAGATAGAATAGATAGAATCGTTTATTTGCACAAAAATTTAGTACAAGTTTTTGTTAAAATTATAAAAGAAGTCCTCAAACTTCACCATTGTGTGGTTTGTAAATACTTCGTGCGTCGAGTTATGATGAAACAGTCTATTGTTTTGTGTGTTAAGTGTGTTCATCGAAAGGAAAGGCCTTAGCTGTGGAGATATGAACTGATATTGATGCTGACAACATATCCTAAAAAAGCTGTGCCCGGTGTGCTTTGCATCGCTTGTATATGACTACCTAACTAGAATAGTAGCCTAAGTTACTCCTTATAACAGATTCTGGTTACCAGCTAAAATCCCGTTAAAATTAGGCGAGATAGTGGCCAAGCGCTTACCTATTCACGATTAAAAAATATCAAAAAAGTGAAGCCGTGTTTGAGATAAGCAGAAACAAACAAAAATAAAAAATATATAATACTAGACGATGCAGTCGCCAAGCATAAAGCTACGCTAGCAGCATATATTGGAGCAGAGCGTTATACCTAAAAAAGATTTTGATTTTTGATTCGATGGGAATTTTTGCGAATTTCAAAATTCGGGCTCCGTCACCATCTGGTCCTAAACCTGTTGATTAGATTTCACACAAAAAATATTAAAATCGATTGAGAACTCGGGAAGTTATGGGTAACAGACATTGCGCCATTGAAGCTGATCCATGGGAGCGTCGCTCGCTCCGATCCAATTATATACTTTTATATGCATTTAATAAAATATTATATACAATACATTTTCTACATTTTTAAATCCGCTGAACACGTTATAGTTTTATTATCCAAAATAATTATATCGTTTCAATAATCAGCTAAGTAAATGAAAAACTCTATATAAAATCCTAAAATTAAGAAACCTAAATACTTGTATCTAAAACTAAGGATTCAGGTTTTTTTTTTTAATTTCACAATTTAGGAATAACCATCAGTCCCACTAAACAAATTACAGAATAGTGCGAATGTCAAGGCCGTTTGGTTATTAATTTCTGTTGCTTTTTATTACTTTCACAGCGATTCAACAATAATGTGGACTATATCTTTTAATCCAAAGGATTAAATTTTAACTTCGTATTATTTCCCGTTGTGTGTTTAATGTATATTATTGTTGTATATCTTGTATATACAGTGGAATCCGTTTAAAATAACATCGAAAGGAATTGCCATACACGTCATACTAAGCGGACGTCATACAAAGCATTTTTGTGAAAAAAAAACTTTCTTTTTGTTTTACATAGAATATCACTAAAAACAATACGTTACGTTCAACTGTCAATTACTCACTGAGATTAAAAACAAAAACTAACCACGTGCCGAACGTCGTCGGGATTCAATGAACATTGACGAAGGTGTAAAGAATCATGTCGGTCGCTATAAAAGGTCAAAATTTATTAAAAATGAGTCATAATAAGCGACATGTCACTGTAAGCGAAGTCATTATATCCGACTTTGTTACAAAGAATTATATATGAAAACCAAACTTCGTTGAGTTATAACGTTATAGGCGGTTGGTCAATATAGGCGGAGTCAAAATAAACGGATTCTACTGTATTTGTTCTTTGATGACTTTCTTCTCTGTGAAAAAAATATTTGAAATATACATGGCAATCATAAAAATAACTACACTAGTGAATCAAAACTTGATATAATATTCATTCTATGCATGAAGTAAATTTAAATAAATCTTTGCGATTTCAAATTTATGTAGATTGTTGATATTTTTATTAGTAAACGAAAAGACTCTCGCAAATATGTTATTTTCATTCAGAAAACTAAAAACAAAACACGACTTGTTGGAACTCAGAATCGCCAACAACGAGCAAAGTGAATGAGTTTTTTGTAAAGAATGGAGCATCCAATTTCGCTTGAAGTACAAATAAATAACTATACCGTAAACCGAGATACTTTTTACTGTACGAGTGTAAACATGTACTATGTAGTTCTTTGGAAGTTCATTTATTAGCTTCCAATATTACGCTTAACAAATTAAAAACTTCAACATTTTCAGTTTCTCTTTGGAATTGCTTATGGAAAGTCGAATCCAATTAATATTCAAATTACAAAATTTATTACGTGACTGTTTTCATGAATACAGTTCTGATTTACAGAACTTTATGTATAAAAATCAATTGAGGTTATTGTTACCATTTTATTTGGTAGTTTTCAGAAGAGCTATTTTTGTTTTTTAGAAAAGTCGTGGATTTTTTATTTGATTTTCTTCCAAACTAAAACTATTTTTATATTATTTGAGAAGCCGTAAATCATTTTTAATTTAACCATTTAGAAAATGTTACAACAGACTTTAAAACTTAATTCTGCCATACAAGTCTGATCGTACATCAGTTCCTTTGCACCTATCAACAGATCACAATGCAGTTACCCTTAACTTGGAATCGTTTCTGGAAATGTTATTTATAACATAATAATAATATTTCATAGAAGCACTGTAAGGCTTGGGTTATGGATACTAGAGTAGCGGATAGACACACTTATATGATACATAGATATTTTATATTCATAGAAATATATATATACACACCCGTGATCGAGGATCATGGGGTGAAAGGCAGTCTTGTACGGTCAACTTGTATTTTATTCAAGTACTGGGAATTCTCCTCTTATTGAATCCTTTCTTCCTTTCGTATACCTTCGCTATACCTTTCAAGGTTTATGGCACGATCTATAACCGCACTACCGGCAGCGAGGTATTCATGCAGTATTCACTACCTCCTCTCCTGAGTCCGGAGGGTGCCCAATCCAATCGTTTAGGGCGCATAAAAACGGGCTAATGATGACGAAACCATTAGTTAACTGGATGAATACTCTTTTAGAGATAAACCTATTGTTACGGACGTTGATGTGGAAATTATACAAGTAACGATGAAAGAAGTATATTCTTTATATTCTGGTGAGTGTAAGTAATTTTATCAGACTAAATAAAATGTATATATAGTAGGAACAATGTAGGGAACAATGCTATGACTTAAGAAACCCATATCTATTGTTTAACTACCAATTAAATAACGTCTCCTACGAGCTATATATTTCATACAAGTGCTTTTTAATAATACTGTTTTGGGCCTACGGCACACCTATCATTGCCAATTTTCTTTTGTTCTACTTTAATAACTCTGTAAGTACAATAAAAAGTTGAATAAGCTGTACAATGGAATTGTAATAATTTGATAAAGAGACCACAAATGACACACATACAATACAATAGCACAATTTTCCCTAATTGGGAATGATTGATCTGTTAGCAAATGATTTTATCGTTTGTTTTTAGTTATTTTACTTACATAATTATTTTATTCTTAAGAGGAGCTCATTCTCTTAAAATGACGAAGACAAATCCACTATTACAAGGGTCAGTCATAAGATGGCTGATCATTTTAATCTCAAAGATTCATTTGTTTCGGACGACAATTTCAACCGTTGATACATTTAGACAAAACCTTTATAGATTGATGATAATTTTCATGATAAGTACTATGAAATTCAGAAGTCTGAAATATTTAAAAAAAATAAGTAGAAAACATGAAAAGATTTTCTACTACTGTACTCCGATTCAGTGCGATAAGTATGAGAATGCCACTCATAAATCAGTGTTTATAAAAGAATAGCATAAGTTTACCGTTAATAGCTTTTTATGTGCTCGCATTTTGTAATTTTGTAAATAAAGTTCACACATACTTACAAAAGAAAGCTTCTCCGCTGCCCGGCTCGGCACTTCAGGCCTAAATAAAAACACGAAAGAATCAATGTTTCGGTATCATGTAAAAAGTGTTTTATTTCGAATGTAATAAGAGTTAAAATTTAATGTCCAATTTGATTAAGTTTGTTATAACATCCCTAGATGGTGTGTCCGCTTCTTACACCCGATATGGTTTTGCTGTGACTTCAGTGTCAATAAGATTCTTGTTAAATAATAGGGGTTAAAGTATGAAATTGCCGTTTTATTGCAATAGGTTCTTTGAATTGACATAGAATCTTCATGGTTTGAGGTTTTCGAATGAAACTTTTTTTAAATGGTTTCTATGATGTTCTTTTTTTAAAAAATGTAAAACATTTGAATATCGACTTTCAATTGTTTTTGTTATTCAATTTAGACAAGAAAGATGGATACTGCGAAAATTCGAGTTATTTTTGAATACGAGTTCCGACGCGGAACTAACGCGGCAGAAACAGCCCGCAATATCAATGCTGCGTTTGGAGAGGGGTCTACTAATGAACGCACCGTGCGATTTTGGTTTAAACGCTTTCGTGATGGAAATTTCGACTTAAAGAACGAGCCACGAGGAAGACCGCCCACACAGGTAAATAACGATGAATTAAGAGAGATAGTGGAAGCCGATCCTAGTCAAAGTACCCAGGAATTAGCGGCATGGTTTAACGTTACCTTACCCACAATATTGACTCACTTGCGTCAAATCAATAAAATAAAAAAATACGAAAAATGGGTGCCTCATGATTTGACTGATCTGCAGAAAGAAACGCGTGTTGAAACTTGTGTTGCCTTGTTGAACCGGTACAGAAATGAAGGAATATTGGATCGAATTGTAACATGTGATGAAAAGTGGATTCTTTATGATAACCGGAAAAGAAAAATGCAATGGCTGACCCCAGGTCAAATGCCACAACAGTGTCCTAAAGCAAAACTTACCAATAAAAAGGTAATGGTAACTGTTTGGTGGTCTCAGCATGGTGTTATTCACTATAGTTTTCTCCGATCTGGTCAAGCAATAACGGCAGATGTCTATTGTGCCGAACTCCGAACCATGTTGACAAAACTAGCAGTAAAACAGCCCCGACTCATGAATCGATCTTCACCATTATTGCTCCACGACAACGCGAGACCTCACACAGCACGAGAAACCATTTTGACCCTTCAGGAACTGCAGTTAGAAACCATTCGTCATCCTCCGTATTCACCAGACCTTGCTCCAACGGACTACCATTTTTTTCGTGATTTGGACAATTATCTACGTGACAAGAAGTTTTCTTCCCAGGAGGCAGTACAAAATGCTTTCACACAGTTTGTGCAGTCTAGATCGTCGGAATTCTATCGCAAAGGCATTAATGACCTTCCCATTAGATGGCAGCAATGTATAGATAATAATGGCAACTATTTTGATTAAATAAATTTGTTAAAAATTTAAAAAATAAACAATATAGATTTTCAGTACAAATCGGCAATTTCATACTTTAACCCCTAATACTTTCCGAAATGGTGTTAATTCATTAGTGAATTAGGATCAAGGATCATGAACGGCAAAGTAATTTAAGAATAAGAATAAAATATAATACTTAAGTAGCATACATTTTATATGATCATTATGCCAATCGTGCACGTTTTGGCAGTCCAGGTATTTTTAATCATACTTCTGAAAGTTCGAAGAATCACACTTCCTAGTTTGTAACTTGTAAATAACAACCATTAAAATCCATGTCACGAAGGATGAAACGAAGAAATCACATAAGGAAAAAGGCAGTTACCAAGAAATTTTATATAAATAACAACAGTATTTTGTACGATTTAACGCAAATAAATACTTTTTCCTTTTACCCACGGCCAGAAGGAGGGCTATGTTTTTCGAGAGTATGTATGTATGTCTAACTGTTTGGCACCCCCTGCAGCATGAACGGCTCGATAGATTTAAGCTGGAGAGGTGTCGATAGATTCGTATTTACTGTGAGAATGACACAGGGTTTTTTAACTAAAAATAATAAAACTAATAAAAACTAAAATCCCGACTATGTTTTTGTATAATTTGGAAATGAAAAAACCCTTAAACAAGAAAGTCAACATACCCGTCATACGGAAATTGTAGCAGTCGGGACCCATTCTAGAAATGGAGGCTATAGATTGTTTTATGAGTTTGGGGATAGACCATTAGTTCAATTTAAAATTGCGAAACTCGGTGCACGCACGTGAGCGGTCATCAGTCGTTTTTTTTGTCCCCATATTGGCCACGTTGCGATATGATTTGCCACCAATCGATGGCGCGGTCGTCTCGCTCTTCCATATGCGAGACAAGGTATATGCGAGAGGGAAATGGAATAAATGGGGGTAAGGCTAGGAATGTCGACCGAACTAATAAAAACTACAAAACATACAAATAAATAACGCGGCACATTCGAATTTAACATTGGCGCAACCACGTAGTAAGGTACAAGAACGACCGCTGGAGAAACTATTTGACTTAATGTCTTCATTAATATTTTCTAGCATTGGTGTTTTCATAATTGTGATAATTTAATAAATAAAGAAAAAAAATGCATTATGTATTTTTCCACTGCCCCTCAGACGCTAGTCCAAGTCGTTTTTCATCTTTGTTCCTCATTAATTATAGTTCTATCTATTACTTCCTCTCGTAGCTACATATATATTATATTTAACTCGGGTCCTTTTACAAGAAGATCACAAGTTATTTTTTAATTCGGATAAAACAACGTATCTAGAGTAATATAGTAAATTTCACAAAAAGCACTTCTAATCAACCATATTTGCATACTGGTCAGCAAACACCACTCCGGGGTCCGGGGTTCATGTATCGGGTCCAGGACGGGCAATGTAGTTGACCCTTCCCAACCTACGTGAACAGCGACTTGACTTCCACCAAATCATTGCTATCACTGAATGACGTCTTCCCTGGTCGAGTGGTTCGAATACCGGTCTTTTTTTATTCAGGATGGGTTAGCTCTTGCCCAATCAAGCCCGGGGGCCAAAACAGAATCCACGATCGAAGGAGCTAACCCAGAAGGTACCTATTCACCCTGGTTTTGAAAATGGACGGGTTAAAAGTTCTCGGAAATACATACGCAGTGAGGGATTTCCATTCCTTTGCTATGCGTATTATGGAAGATGTTAAAAAGCGCTTGGTGCGAGACGTATGAATAGCAACCAGGAAAGGGTGGTAGCGCTTGGATGTCCGATGGAAAAAAGGAGATGGCGGTATGAGCAAATGCAGCTCTTGAGCACACTGTCCAAAATACAGTCTGTAGAAGACCGACAGACAGGCAACTTTGCTGCGATGAGCTTAATTGTGAAGTTTGCTCTTCACCAATTTGCTGTCACCGATGAGCCTCTCAGCTCTGCGCTGAATCGTATCCAGTGCAACAAGTTGGTATTTTGCTGAGCCATCCCAAAGGTGACTGCAGTATTCCATGCAAGATCGGACTTGAGCTTTATAGAGAGTTAAAAGCTGTCCCGGCGTGAAATATCGCTTGACCTTATTTAGGATGCCCAGCTTTATCATAACACAAGTGATTTAGCTACTTAATTTGGGTTCAGTACATTATATGTGATGATGTCTAATATTTATTCTTATTTTTATACATTATTTGCCAATAAATAAGTTCCAGTAAAAAAGGTAGATCCTCTTCTCGTGTTTGCCTTGGAACTTTCCTTAGAAACATAATTCTAGCGACGCGACGTTTTATTGGAACATATACTGTAACGAATAAGAAATGTTTGGTGAAATCATATTGAAAAACCTCCTGATATTTATGCATGTCCTTAACATTAGAATATTAAAAAAAATATCATTTCTGAATAGACTAACTTACTTTTTTATTACTATTCAGATAATTTAAGACTAAATTAAAAGCTTTGGAAAGTAAAAAATAATATTTTTACTTTTCGTGGCAGCTTATCAAACAATTCTTACTTAATTTAACTTAATTAACTAACTTAACACTTAAAAAGAGAGCTGAGTCTGAAGATCCTATCACCGATAAAAAAGAAATGTGAAATTGATATATTTAAGTGATAAAATGGTGATTCTTTTATATTGTGTTTTCCACTCAGCATCATGATTATCAAATCAAATCAAATCAAATACTTTATTTCATAGGCCCTTGCGGGCACTTAAAATCGTCAATTTTACAAAATTAAGGAGATATTCAAAATAACATATAACAATAAAATCAAGATAACCCATGCGCTAGCGGCAAATAATCGAGTTGATGCCGCGCATGTAATCGCCACGAGCGACCCGATTCCGAACGTAGGGGCTAACATGAGAAGAATCGGGTAAGAAACTCATGTGCCAAAACTCTTTTAAAATCGCCAAATGTTACAAATTACAAATTGTGTATATTATAAAACGTTTCAGAGAACGAGCAATTCATTTCTTTTAGGTCCACGCTGCCTTATCATTCAAAAAATCTTTAACGCTGTAGCCTTTGTGCATAACTGAGTTTTAATTAAGTTCAAATCATTATCATCATTGCCAACCTAATAGATAGTTTTGCTTGTCGCCAAACGTGACTTAACTTGCGAGTAATGATTAGATAAAAAAAATATAACTCAAGAAATTAATTCCGGGCGAGAACTCTCCCAGTTGAGATACAGATACCTTGACAGGGCCGTCGGATTTTATCACGCCGTCTTTTAAAATTAACCATCGATAAAGAAAAAACAACTTTGTAATTATAATGTAATTAAATGTTTAAATAAGAAAATTATTATTTTATAACAAGCGCGTGCTCATAACTTCAGGAACTTCATGGAGAAGTAGTAATATCGCCATTGAATCTTGCTAATTAGCGGATTTAAAATAACATAAATATTATAACCATTAGAAGTCTTAGAAGTTGACACAATAAATATATCTCTTAAAAAGTTGAAAAAAAAAGCTAGATGCTTAAATTAGCGCATCTTCTGCATCAATTATTTTTATCCAAGGATTATTATAGGATCCAAGGCGTTTCTTTTTGTGTTTTTTTTTTTGATATTTATTAACTTAGTCATCCTGTGCTCACAGCACCTATAAAAGAACCGAAGGTCAGAATCAAACACAAAAAACAAGAGTAAGAAGATTAGAATAAAACACTATTTTACGGATTTTTGCGCATTTTACTAAACTAAATAAAATATAAAATGTAAAAATAAAAATAAAACAATTTGATTTATATAAAATAATTTTAATAATAAGGAACGTGCCCGATTAAAATATTGTGAATGTAGTAGAAAATACATGACAACCATCATCTTAGTCATTCTGTGATCACGGCACCTGTAAAGAGTCAAAACGTCAGGATTAAATATAAAATAAAATAAAACATCAAAAATCCGTAAAAAAGTGTTTTATTTTAATGTGTAATGTGCACGGAAGTGTAAGAACCAAATAAGAATAAGGCGATTTTATTTAAATGTAACTTGTTTTTTCAAAAAAAGTCAACAAATTAGTCCTTCAAAGCGAGTACCTATATCAAGTAATTTTATATGGACTTTAAACTAGAATTTTGGCCCTGGGCCCTTAATTATGTCGGATATTCAATTCTTTATGGAAGAATGTAACCGAACACTTTTGATTGTGTTCCCATAGTTAAATAGGGTTCCAGAGATCTGAGAAGTAATAAAATTGGGTTAGCAACGCTCTATTGATACCCCCGGGTATTAAAGTGTAGGGTTAAGAGTGTTTATATAGGATAGCGTAGGTTTTTGGGCTCAAAGGATAAACAGACAAAATGTGGGTATAAGCTGTCGCGTTACATGGATTAAAGATGTTAAAAAAAACAAACATTTTTCCAAAGCTAAAATGGAATCCGATTATAAAATAAAAATAGATAACTTTTAATAATATGTTGTTAAGTATGCAGTAGTTTAGTTAATTCTGTGATGGAAAATAAAAATAAGGGACATGGCGAGCAGAAACTCGGAGACAGGAAGCATAAACAGTGCGGAAAAGCACGGAGCGTGGGTACGCAGAAATAATTCCGTAACACCGCAATAAAATCGTGCAGGCGGCACATAAGGATATGAAAATTTAGGCGCCTAATCTAAATTCCCACTGTCACTATATATAAGAAGCAAACTATTCCGAAGGAACACTAATAAGTACCTACTAGCAAACTGGTTGAATCGCAGACTGTTTGATGGTTGTAAATACACTCAATCATCTGCTTTTTTATTGCAGCAAATTTTGTTGTTATTATTTCATGAGTCGGGACGGTGGAGATTACCACCTAATATGCTATGCAAACTACAAACAGAATATTAAAAAATTAAAGGTTTCAAAACACTGTTCAATATCATGACGAAAAGATTATTGATAAATACAAGTACAAAACGTATGTTTAAAGTAAAAAAATCGCAATATATTAAACGAGTAGTTCTTATCTTTAGCGTCTCAAAAACGGTTTTCATGATATGGATAAAATTGAAGTTTACATATATAGTCTCTATTTATGTAAACTTAAATTTTATCCAAATATTTATACTCTAATAGTATTTCTTGAGAAAAATGCATTTTTACGCAATAAAATATTTTGTAAAGCATTTGCTTACTTGAGTTTAGTTGCTAGGTTATAACGTGGGAAGTTCGGTCGCGCAGGTAAGAACATACATTAAGGAAAAGAAGCTTAGTTATATATAAAAAATCAATCGATGTATATACAGATTCTTCATTAGTAATAGTAAAAACAGAATACCAACCTTCAATCTGCCGAACCACTAGGAACTGTGACTTTTTCAACACCATTAAAAACACCCTCGCATTTCCGGGCACACAGTTCTTAGTCACCATCACCTTTAACAGTCTCATCAGAGAGTTAAACGGCTTCGCTAAGACCAAAGATTTGGATCTTTTCACGGATGTCATTAGCAAGTTTAGAAAGTAACTTCTTTAATTACTTTTTTACTACCATTGTATCATTAAGACTGCGAAACTTAAGTGATTTTTTCTTATTATTATAATTTAATCTCAAATATTTCCATTTCTTTTTAAAACGAATATTGAATAAATCAGTAAAATAATAAGTTGTGAATATAGTAATAAAAAAGTACGTGTTAGTCAAAGATGCGCACGATAGGTACGGTAACATTGTCATTGAATCACTATATGAAAATCGATTCTTATGGAACTCCAAAAAATTGAAAGATATGCTCCCGTACTTGTGTGAGGCACACACGCTGTTACATAGGCCACTACATAATGAATTTTTAAAAATTTTGTTAACCTCTTATTTGTTATACCTACCTTTTTATTTTATTTATTTAGAAAACCAACAGCGTAATAATTACATTTATTAACATAATAAGTAGTAAATCTATTCTAAAACTAATAACATGTGTCCCTTAAAATCCTGAGCTGTGTGTTATGAGCTTTTCAGAAAAGAAAAAAAATAGTCGTGATCCTCAACAGTATAAACTTCGAATTAAACTTAATCTTAAAAATATAGAGTAACAGAAATGAGACCAATTTTCTATAGGTACTAAATAAAAAAATTGGTATCTAAATCAATTAAAATTATCAAAAACCATAACTGAATACATTTATTGTATAAATTATATTATTAATAACATGTGGGAGATCGATTACTTTTTGGTTTATTATTTCCGGTTGAAAGAATTAATTAGTTACTCAATTGTCTAATTTTTACTGACAATCGCAATCTCTAGCGCCATCTTGCGACTTGTTCAACCGGAAGTAGTTGGTGATGACGGATGCGAATGCTATAAAAGCACGCGGTTAGTTTTTCGATGGATCAGAAGTTGTTCGACGGTAAACACGACACGTTGATGCTCTGAACTGCCTGGACGTCAGGTAATATCGCTTTTAGTACATAGTTTTTGTATAATCGTTATGTAATTGGTTCTGAATATTCACTAGTAACGTAAAGACGTGTATTATTATACTTAATCTTGCTTTTAGTGGTTTTGGGGTCATTATGCTTACAATTAATAAAATGATTGTCATATTATTAAATTATTATTGTTGAATCAAATTGATGTGAGTTAAAGTCCTATTTTCTCCCACAAACATTTTACCTATAATATATTAAATTGTAAAGCATTTTTTCTCTCGCATAATTTTGCAAAAGTAATCTAACATCAAACAGGTACGTTTTCTGAAAACTTATCATGAAGGCAGAGGATATTAATAAAACCTAGACTGATAAAAACTCACAGATCTTCTTAGCAACGCAATTATCAAATCAAGCAAGGGAATCAGTAGAAATAAGATGGATGTATGACATGGTAACCAGCTGTACCATAATTTCTTTAATGAGTTCTAGGATAAAGTAATTATGGTGATATAATTTACAGGCAAATATTATTTATATTAAGGCATTTTCTTGTGTAATTTTTAACAAATTATTTCTTCAGTGACGGTTCCTTTTGATGCTCATAAACGAATCGTATATCTATTAGTCCAGCTCAGTTTGAATTTTTGTTAACTCTGCAAGGAAATGCTTTAAGTTTAGGAAAGTGTAGTAAGCAGCGAACTTTGTTTTATTTGCCTTCGTTTTTCACCTACTTCTCAATTAAAAAAAAAATTAAAATAACTTTATTCAAATGCACTTAAAAATAAGTCGTTTTGAATCGTCCAACATTTTTTTTTCCTACCACCCATTCAGGACGTCTTTTAACTGACAAGAAGAATGGGCGCAAGAAAGCTTTAACAGAAGTAACGACATTTACAGTATAATACGTCGTCACCATACACAATCCACAAAAAAAAAACAAAATTATTTTGTTATGACACTACTAATAGTGTTATGATATCAGTATTTCGTTGATTACAACAAAGTCAACAAGTATCTGTACTTAAAGTAAGTATCCCTGAACATTGCAATAAGATACAGGGAATAAACGACAAATTTAAGAAAGCAATAAGATGTATATTAAGTATTAGTCAACAATACTGAAGATTAAAGCAGACCCATTTCCCACGGCAGGACCCGTTCACGACTAAACCACATTTTTTGATTATGCAATTTTTTTGTTTTCTTAAACTACTTACCCTAAATAGCGAACTTTAGTTTTGTTTCTCTTTTCATCTAGGACATTCAAAATAATATTAATTTACCATGTACTATCGAAGCCTCTGGCGCCTTATCAGTCCTAAGTCGAAAGTCGCTTGCACACTGCACGATGCCTATCGCTTCAGGCCACGCCCCGCTCCATTCATTCAACAATGGCGCGCGTGCGCAAACAAACAAGCGTAAAGCAGATTGACAGTTGACAGTACTGACATCAAGGGCGATTTTAAAACTAGTTGTTTATGATTGGCCGTAGTAAAAATCGTAGTAAAATACGAAGCCAATTAGGGTCGTATGGGCGTGTCCGATGCGATCAGTTCAAACGAATATTTCTACAAAGTGGTATGGCACGAGAGACCTCGATAGTACCTACTTAAGTCGAGCCGTCAAAATTAAGAATTATGAAATAAAATTTGACAATTGTTTAGTAATAAAAGTGTTAATCTACTTACACACTTACTTACTGGACTTACTGCTCGGACTATGTAGTCCGGCCATAAGTTTTGTAACTAATGAAAATGCCTTTTTTATGAAATAATGTAATATTACTAAAATTTTAATGTATATTTATTAAAGTCTCAGCAAAAATTAAAAAAAATACTCTATTCGAAATAGCCCCCTTGGGCTTTTATACAGGTCTTGAATCTGTCTGGCCACGAATCTATGGCTTTAAGCACTGTTTCCATGGGCAATTTCGCCACTGCTTGCTCCAGAGATTTTTTATGGGACTCGATGTCGCCGTGTTGTTTAGAGCAGGCCATGTCCTCTGAAACTGACCTTAACTTGTAGTCTAAAGGGTTGAGGTTTGGGCTAGATCAGGGCCAGTCTTCAGCTCTTATAGAGTCCGCAACGTTGCTTTCAAGCCAGGCTTGGATAGTTCGTGCCTTATAACCAGGTGCAGAGTCCTGCTGGAAAGTCCACGGTACATATTTAAAAAGTGTATTACTGAAAGGTATCACAACACGATCCAAGCCTGTCTCTTGATACACTTTGGCTGAAGTTTTCAATCCTTTTTTTGTAAAAAAGGAGGATAAAACTGTAGCTTTGTGACGCCTTGATAAGACACGCCCCACCAAACCATCACTGACGTATGATGGTGACCACGTTGTACCTTGAGCAGCTTCTTTAGAACTGTGAGTGTACGCTTTATGATTATGCTTATTTTAGTGCTCTGCAATCATGATTTTTTTTTCATCGGTAAAGAGGATATTTCTGTGTCTTTCGCCTTCTGACACTGACGATACGTGACAGAAGGCATTTTGATCGATCCACTTTCATGAATTGTAAAGATTTATTTAGGGTATGTTCTGTATATCGACGATAAGCACCGAGCTTCATGTCTTCTTTTATAAACGCGACAGAATCCTAGCGGGAATTTTCATTTCTCGCGATAAGATGTTTTGCTTCCAAATGGGGTTTCGACGAATTCTGGCTTTAACAGCATTAACAGCCTTTGTAGTTCTAACAGCACGCGGCCGCCACGATCTTTTATGTTCTTCGACAGAGGAAGTGTTTTTGTATCTGTTGATAGTACGATATACGACCATACGGCTGATACCAAGATTTTGAAGTGTCTGGAATATGACCGACGGATCTATACCCACTTTGTACAAGGCGATCACTGCAATCCTATTTTCTTTGACACCCTATATTGTAATTTGATAATGAACATGAAAAATTATGTGAAATGGCGTGAAATCAAAAGAAGATTTCAAAGTAATAAACGCATTCCAATAGAATAATGAAAAAGATGAAAAAAATGAAAGGTTTTATGTAACAGTATTTTTGGCCAGACTAGTTATAGTAGTATTATGTTTCGCCGTACTTAAGTGTTCACGCGGACGAAGTCACAAACAAATGTTACTGTAGTATTTACGTATTAATTAATTCGCAATGAATTTTGCCAACAAAGCACTCGTTAACTGGTCGGTCAACACTCTTCAAATTACACGTCCGAGTTATGTTTTGTTTTGAAATGGGTTGGATAGAACTTTTGTTCGAAATAAAATTTGTACCTATATACCAATGTAACCGACATTATTTAGGCCGTCATTGCCAACCCGCTTATTATGTAAGCGATTTTAACGATCGATTCTATATTAAAATTTTGGAGTCCTATATTAAAATTGATTTTCATTAAATTAAATGGCACGGAGCTGACAAGAGTTAATAAATTCAAATACCTAGGACATTTTATAACCGATGACCTTGGGGACCAAGCCGACATAGAAAGGGAACGCAGAGCGATAGCGGTTCGATGTAATATGCTCGTTCGCAGGTTTGTACGTTGCAGTAAACAGGTCAAAATAACCTTATTCAAGGCTTACTGCCAAGTATTCTATACGTGCAGCCTGTGGACCAGTTATACTCAGAAAGCCGTCAGCGCTCTGCGAGTCCAATATAATAATGGCTTTAGGATGCTGATGGGGTTGCCCCGCTTCTGCAGTGCATCGGGTATATTTGCGCAAGCGCGAACAGATGATTTTTACGCAATCTTGCGCAAGAGGACCGCCTCACTGCTGGGCAGGGTGCGGGCCAGCTCCAGCGGAATCCTGCAGACCATTGCGAGGAGATATCACACTACGATTATGTGTCATTGGTTCAAAGTTCTTAGCAGAACCAGTGACACACTTTAGTATAAGTAGTTATTTTATATTTTTTACTAACATAGTGAGTAAGTTTGTTTTGTTACTATGCAAGAATGGATCTTTGTTATCTGAATCAATAAATATTATTATTATTATATTATAACTCTTTGCGCTGTGAGTACATAAAAAGCACGTTTTTAAAAATACGTTTGTAGGCTTTTTATGACGCAGTTGGAGTTACGATCTATATAGTTTCCGAAACACGATTTATACATAACGTAATGATTGATTTCGTGAAAATTGTTATTATGAAGTTAAAAATTTTGTGCTAGTAGCTTTTTAACAAATTATCTTGATGTTGATAGCATATTTCATTACGTTTGGGTTTCAATTCGGGTAAATAGGTCTTGTTTTCTTTACCAATTCCAATAATACTTGACGGTAAGTACAACGACATACACAGTAAACATTCCTTAATATACATAAAGATTCAAATAAAGTGAATAAAATATATTTATGAAAAAAATGCCCATATGCTCGCCACGCATGACAGTGTGTAATGACTGATAACTCTTTAACAAGCGTCTGAGGTGTATTTCAACTCTGAACGCAAACGATCTACGCCATAATAAATTCTCCAAAAATTTTTACTAAAATACTATTTTGTTTTTTCTGAAGAACTACTACTAGTTTGTTTCAATTATTTACATCTCTGTATCATCATCTGCAATATGTTGATCTGTATTTCATTATATCTAACCGTCTGTTTAAGTATATTAACCCTTTTCTCAAAGACTCCGGCAAGTAGCAAGCTATATTTAAAAAAAATATTTATGTCTGTGGTCCTCAAAAGCTGTAAAAACAAGCTTCTTAGTGAGCAAAATAAAAAGATACGACATTAGACACTCCAAAAAAAATGCAAATTAATTACTTTGACAAATATAGTAATTAACTGCTGAATCTCGCCTTCTTTATACCAAAATTGTAATATGTAAACGGTGCGGAAATTACTATTACTTAAAGCGGCATTTTAAACATATTTTATGTATTTGGCACAGCTGCATGCGCCATAATCACGGTTCAGTTCTGTTCTCTGCGAGTTCTTCAGTAATGGCATATCCAATTGCAATGAAATATCGGAGTCTTAAAAATGAAAAAACTAAAAAACATATTGAGCATCCTTGTATAGTAAATAACCATGAAAGTTTAAAACAATACAATGCGGGAATTGTTTTTGGGAGAAACAACTTCTCTGAAAAACAATATCTTCGAGACATGATTACAAAAATCGACGAATTTTCTTTATATGGCTATAAAAGAAACTCTGAATGTGGAAATTAGACAAACAAACATCAAGTTTTTATAAATTACCCACAATTGAAGCATTTTTACAGAGTGAGTCTATCCTTCGAACCATGACCTTATCTTTCGAATTGATTTCATACTATTAGCTTTATTATAAACATATATAATATATTTGCATATCTTTTTATAAAATATTAATAATAAGAAGTAAGACAGACTCATCTTGTCCGTTGTTCGTTCGTTCATTCTTATTATGCATTTCCTGTGTTAGTATACCGATAAATATCAGTCAACAAATATATTAAAATATAATTATAATATTTACTGTCTATTTCTAACAAATCAGAATAAATATTCAATAACACTGAAGTAAAGTAAATAATCAATTGACTAACAATTCGGTGTTTCACGCGTGCATTCTTTCGTTCACTCATTCGTGCGGTTTGCAAGCATCGCGCGGTAGCATATCGGAAAGGAAGGTGAAAAAAGGCTATTCTGATTCGAAACGTGTCTGAGAAAGAATATACCTAAAGGATAGTAAGGAGATCACAAAACAAACGTGTGAGTAAGAGTTTTTATCCAATCGTTTAGGAAGTTCTATGCGTGATTCTAAGTGATTTACATTGGTGTACCGACAGTTATTTAAGAGGCATTATATGTTATTTTCTAAATTGGTTGTTTCTTTTGCAATAATCCCTTATTCTGAGCTGAAGGCAATAGTACTATGTAAATTACAATACCTATACCTATACCTATATAGGAAATAACAATCACACACACGAAGAACGAATAATATTAATATATTGACAAAAACAAATTATGAAAGCACATACAACCAGGCGCAAGCGATCTCAATTGCGGAGTAGTAAATATGCAAGTCACTTCAGCCTCTATTGTGTTTCCCAGCGAGCGAGAGGGATGCAGCGGGCATAAGGCGCATATCGCGTGCGATAGGGAGGTGTCGATGATCACGCGCATCATGTGTGATATGCGTTATCGCAATTGTATGGCCCAAGGTGCATAAGCGGAGCGATTGTTGTCCAATTATAAGGCGGTTGCCCAAGTGTAGTTGTGGGAGCGGATGCGCGCCACAAACCTTATTTGAATATTGTATTATATGTCGTGTTTCTTTCCTGCTAACTGAGTATTGTCACTTGGTACTATATGGTGCGCCAGAATCATTTAACATTTGAAAAAATGTTGCTCTTATAATAATTTCAGCCACGTTTTATAATAATATACTTAAAAGGACAATGCCCATCGTTCTTTGGTATCGCTTTGAATGATTTTGTACTATTATGATTTTTAACATATTTTTAGGATGCTACATGTAGATAAAATTATTGAAAACAGTTTTGTCGTAGTTCGACGGGTAAAATGAAAAACAAAATATAACAAAACTCATCAAAATAACATTTTTCCCCTTCTTTATTTATGTTTTTATTTACATTTGAAGTTTTATCTTTCAACACAATGATTGGATGTGAATGCAAATATTTTAATGCTTTAGTTTGAATAGATATAATATTTTAGATTATTAAGGTTTTCATCACAACATTCGATTGTATCAATTTGAAAGTTCCATCCCTCCCGATTGTCCCATTGTTGCCTTCTTAATAATTTCTTAATAATTAACAATTTTGCACCGATTATAATTGACTAATGCAAGTTTATGTGAATAACTTATATATATTTGAGTTTATATTATGTATTATTAAATATATTCGTATTCAGAGCATTTAAATAGCAGGTATATCTAGCAACTTCTTTATAAGGCCCCTAATACACAAGCATATATCTATGACCATTGAAGAAGCACATTGCACGTATAAAGTATAAAATCTGAAATCATAATGTTTGGTGAATCTGTGATCTGCAGACGGTAATTCAGCACTCACAGACATGCTTTGCTTGCCGTTATGCATGCAAAATCGTTTATTTTATTGATAGATGCGAATGACGTGCAAACTATGTACTAGTAATTGACTGTCGAATCCCTTTATTTTCTGTTAATGACGTGTATGCATGTGTATATATGTATCGTCTAGACATCTGCATGTCATGCACGTTGATGTAAATGCATGTCAGCGGCATTACCGTTTAGGGCCGTACTATAATTGATGTCTACACTCGAAGGGCCTAATATGGACTATAATAAACATTGTCACAGACAGTTCACTGAACGGATTACTTATATGTTAATGTGATATATTATGTTTCATAATAAAACATATAAAATTGTATAAACTCACTGTTGGTAGTTTAAGTAATTCAATTATAAGGCTTCACATAACAAAAATTGTATGAAAAGATACGCAATGAGATTAGTGAAAAAAAGAACGCCTTTAATACCATAAAATCGTCTTCTCGTAACATACTCATGTCTTATACTAGAATGCTAGAATGAATATGAATATGCTAGAATATATGAATATGCTAGAATGTGAACTGGCAATTCGATATTTTAATGAAATAATAAGCTTATCGATTGTAATATATTTGGCAAATCGATACGGTCGTTAGAAAATGGCAACACCAAAAACACAACTGTAAATAAAAATACTCGATAACAATTCACTGTCATAACAGTGAATTCATTACTATTTATTATGTGGATTATAGTCCGTCAAAGTTAGGGCTAAGTATTTTACAGCGTTATGTGTAAAAATTAAAAACTGCTTCGTGATCATGGCGCTTGCAACAGTGCCGAAATATCGGAAACTCACTAAAAACAAGGTACATGGTAACAATCCCGTATATTACTTATTTTACTATAATGTTAGTGACCATTAAATTTAAATTAATATATTAAAAATTTTGTTTTTGATATTGGTTTGAGTACAAGGACGAGCGAGGACCACAGATGGGCATTCTCCTTTCTAGGGTTGCCAACCGTACTATAATAAATAGTATTGTACTATATTTCGTATCTTCGTACTATATACTGTTAAAGAAATATATATTACGCAAAAATACTATATTTATTATTCAACTACTATATATTCAACACTGAAATATAAGAGGTTACGGATATTTTTTTTATCTACTAATAAGTCTCATGCATGAATATCCTTACCTTTTGACTACAGTATAGTGTATGTGTCTCCGATCGTGCTAGATCTAGATGCGCATTGCGAACTTGTCAATGTCAAACGACATGGCCTCATGGCACAACACCTCTGGCCATGTCACTGGTTTCCGTGCGTTGCTTTTGTTTTTTGTTAAAATATATAACTTAGGTGTTTTTAGATTTTTCCATAAAATACTATAAGTTTTATACCTTAGCTTGAAAAATACTATATTTCGTCGAAGAAATGTTGGCAACCCTACTCCTTTCACGTGTAATAGATATCAAGACAGTCGCTTTAATGTAGAAAATTATTCATTAATTATAGTTATAGGGATTTATGAGAAGAGTGGAGGATATTGAGCAAAGAGTTATTTACAGCCTCGTGTAATAGGGTTAATAAAAAAGGATGCTACACAAAGCTTTTCGGTAATGGCAATTTTGTTATTCCACATATTTTCGTAATAGCTAGTACAACAATAATACAGCGTCATTAACTTAGCCACTTACCCTTGAAAGGCTTAATTTATCTTTTTTGATGTTCTTTATAATATAAGTATCAGATTTTTTTTATTTTATATTCAATCCTGACGTTTCGACTCCTTCACAGGATGATTAAGGTAATGGTTTTCATGTATTTTCTACTACCTTCACAATATTTTAATCGGGCACGTTCCTAATTGTTATTTTTTTATACTAGGTCTGCAATTAATGCTGCTGTTTGCAAATACTGAGCGAAGCAATTGAATTTTTGAAGGGTGATTATTCCTCCATGGTAAAGTCTATATATATTTTTTTACATAGCCTATGTCCGTCAGGTTATAATCATGTAAGTTCATGCCAAAATTCGTTCGAATTGGTTGAACCGTTAAGTAGCAGGAGGGAGACAAGCGAAATTTGTGAGTTGCCTAAAAGAGAGCTTCGCTCAATAAATAAAATTGTTTTATTTTTACACTTTATTAAGTCATTAAATTTTCACTAAGATTACATTGTATACTACTGAGTCTACTAACAGTAGGGAGGCTCTTTTGAGAAGAACTAGCGAGAGAAACTCGCGCAGGGGGACCGACCTCCATCTTACTGTTATTATTTGCAAAAAGGGCTAACTACATCATCAGGTCTTGCAATGTGTGTTTTCGAGGTATTAATTTATTAATTATTGGATCCTAAGCAGGTGGAACGCTCCAACCTTCGTCTCTATTGGAATTAGAATGTTTCCTGATTTCAATAGCCTCGCGTAGCAACCAAGGAAGAAATCTTTGTTCTCTAGCGAGAATTTAAGGTTTATCGAAACGAATGTAGTGGTTCGGCCCCTCAAACACATGCTCACACACTGCAGACCTATTATCGCACCTATGTTTTATGTCGGCTACGTGTTCTTTAATGCGCGTCCCTATCCTTCTACTGCAATAATATACGCAAAATCAGTAAATAAATATGAAATATCAGAGCTTAGGGCAGAACTCCAAGGTGATTCTGTTAACTTTAATATTTAAAATCTCTACTTTGTGTTACCACGAAATACACTGTGGTGTCGGATGTATAGTACAATATACATTTAAATGTACGACAATAAATATACAATTAAATAAATTAATTAATTAATAAACGCATTACAACATGAAATAATAAATAGTTGTATATTTACACCCAGTGGCGTAGCTAGCATGGGTGGCACCCGGGGCGGATTTTGTAGGTGTCACCCCAAAACTCAATCAAAACTGTTAAATTTAAAAAAGTAATAGTCATTTACGTTATATTAGAATACGAATATTACAAATATTTTTATATATTATGTGAAACCAATTTCGTTTGTTAAAAATTAAAATTTCTTCCTTCTTGCTTTGACACTTGCAAACTCCGAAATCACGTCTTCAAAATTTATATTTTGTGTTTCATGTTCTATCTTTTAATATTCGACCGGAAAATAATAAAAATATGTATATTATCTATTATTAAACATTATTTCCTAAACAAACATCGTAAAACGTGTAGAAATATAAATAAAATCTGTTTTGAAAACGTATTTGAGCTCACTAGTGTTGCGAAACTATCGATAGGCTATCGATAGTGGACAATCTCCGCCTATAAACTGACAATTTACAACATATAAAAATGTGTATTCAACATTATTATTTGCTATTGCTTCCGTTGCCTACACAACTATAAAGTAGGAGTTAAGTAGCAATTGAGTGGCAAATGCTACTTCACTCCCAGCAATCCCAGCTGGAATCTCGATACTCGATCTGATTCTTAAACATGAGATGAGATGACTCTTATCGAATGCGAATGCAAAATCGATTCCAAGTACACGTGTCGAAGTAGAACACGTCTTTTCAGCAGTTGATACCAAGATGCGTTCAAATTTACAATAGAATACAAAACACTTTATTGATAACACCACATGAAAGTAATAATAAAACAAATGAAAACTTAAAATAGTGTTGCAAGAGGCGGTCTTATCGTTTAAAGCGATCGCCTCCAGACAACCTTTGGATGGATAGGACTGGAAGAAAGCATAATAGACGATGGTGTAAACGATAAATATATAAACAAACATATATTCTAAAGTAAAAATACATGTATACGTATATAATACACATACATAAAGTTGCAAATATATAAACCATATACATATATATACACCTATTTCATACACCTAGTTCAGCAAGCCAAATTTTCGGAATAATAAAATAAGAACCGACAACTAAGAGGTTTTAACACTTGCGAAGACTATTTTTTTTTTCTGATTTATTCCTTTGTATTCACCTAATTACCTATCTGCATGCTAAATTTGAACTTTCTAGGTCATCTGGAACTGGGTTAGAGTTTTGGTCTATAGGTCAGTCAGTAATAAAAATTAAGATTTTTAACGTTTATGTTTAAATAACATATTTTTTAAAATTTGGAGCACATATGTATCTCGCAAATCTCAATATATGAGCTAAATTTGACACATTTATGTGAAATAGTTTTTGAGTTATGAGGGGGTCAAAAGTGGTTCCAAATGGTTCGTATAAAATTACATACGGTGCTGCTCGCCAGTTCTGTTCTTGAACTTTGCTTGACACGCTACCGTGTGTCTAGATAATGACCACTGTGGCCGAGCCCATCGACTAAGCTGTCATCAGCCGTGAACGCACTCGTAAATTATACATTTAGTCTACCAAAAGGTTTCAACTAATTCTTCGCTCGAACATTCTTTAAAAGTAAAAGATCACCCATCTTCTGATAGAGATCAGTAAAAGTTATATGATATCCGCAATCGTAGCTTGCTAACAAAAACTCACAGCCCAACATTAATTTCACGCACGTCCAGCCATTTTCCCTAATTCTATAAAATAACAGTCTAACGACAAAGTGCTGGAAATTGGCCAATTACGTCATTGCTACTAATCACCATCACTCGATCATGATTGATTGGTTTATATTCAAATAAATGTCCACCATTCCCAGCTACTATTTGTGTACGCCGCTTTCAATGGATTAGATTATAGCTGTCGTAAACGCGAAGCAAATCAGCATTGTAACTGAGTTATTATAGAAGCAAATGTGCTTTTAACGATTCAGAAACGTAAATTGCGATCATTATATATAGAAGTTATGCACTGAAGTCAGATGTAGATACGAATGAAACATCAAATGCAAGGTTGCATATGAAGTAAATAAATTAATTTATAATAAACCCTATTGCACATTTAAATAAAACTCCTTTTACCTTTCCAGGAGCCGTGAAACCTGAGGATTAAATATAATAAATAAACAGGAATGCGTACGTCGTGAAGCTGGTAAACCTACTTACATAACATTTAAATAAAACCTTATTAAAATGTTATGTAAGTGCGGAAGCGTAAAAATTAAATAAAGAAATTATAATACAGTATCACATACATTTGATCTGAATCCGAGCTAAGTATCCCAGGCACTGAACGTTACGGAAATTACAAACCAAGACGTCACCCCAATACCCAGACTAAAGCCATTGATTATACTAAGTTACATCGAAACTTCACTATACATATATCTATAAATAATCAACAGAAAAAGCCTATTACTTATCACTTATAATATCACTTTCTCAAACTATTATATGAATTTTCTGATAGATTCGTAATTAAATAAATATAAATATACATATATCATACACTTCTTTATATACAGAGGTATATCATATTTAATGAATCAGAAAAGCCTATTAGGTATTTTTTAATAATTATCTAAATCACGTCGAGTATCATTTTCTCAAAAGATTTATTATGTAGCTTAAGTATATTTGGTTAATAAACATTTATTAACTCTTTAAAAAAAATAAGAGCTTTTCACAATCCCTTTTAATACGAGAAAACCCACTCAATGTGTTAAGGGTTAATTCGGAAATAAAAATGTAAGTTTTCCACGATTCATTAATTTAATAACATAAAGTATATTTTAACGTTACATTTAATATCTAAGATATCCTTTAAACTTATCTAACGAACAACCTTATTGAATTGATTGAACATAGTAAGTTATAGAACAAAGTATAGATATACTTTGTCCCCAGAACTTTTGTTATTAGGTACTGTTTGGGAAAATCAAATCCAAACTAATCTGTGCTACTAACTCGTCATGAGATTAAGAGTTATAAATTATGGCTGATTATAAACCATGGCTCAAAAATTGATCATTGACATCGAAACCATTATTTTATTTTTGATGAATGATATTGCTGGTTTGCGAAGGAACTAAAGATTTTTGATTTAATGGAATAAGGTTTTTAAATTTTAAAATATTTTATCGCATACTAAAAAAGTATTTCTTTCGAGCGAACAGTGGCGCAATATCTGCGTTGTCTCTGTTCACGTTTAAACATAAAAACTTCAAGATTGTTTGGCATATTTAGTTCAATTTGACAGTTTTTGAGTTGCGTCGATATTTTCGCAAACCGGCGATAAAATATCCGTTATTGTGTAAGAGGGAAATTGTGGTGAAATATATAACAAATACAATATATTATAAACAAGTTATGACAAATGTGAACGAGAAATGATGATTTTTTTCAAAGATTTATCTTCCCTTTTCATAGAAACCGATGTAAGCAACATAATCGATGAAAATAAACGGTGTCGAACGTCTCAACGCGTTATCGAATGTTTACTCATAATATTCTTCATAATGTTTTATTCATATCACATGGTCTCATTATCATGACATACGGAATGTTTATGTAAAGATGATAGATTTCATTTAGATAAACCGATTTATACAAATGATGAATGTTTCGTCCCACGAGATGAACTATTATTTTATGCTTATAGATTATAATAAAAAAGGGAATTCTTTATTAGAGACTAGGTGACCCGGCCACGCGTTGTTGTGTCTCAGTTATAGATGTCGCTGTACCAAAATGAATCGCACTAACGTTTTGGTTCTACGACTACACATATTAGCTAACCGTTCTTAGCCTTCTTGAATGTTGTCCTTAGGCACTGTGGTAACGCGTATAAGATGGAAAAAGAGCGGACAGACAAACACGCAAACCACTATGATCTTAGATTATAGATTAAATCATGCAACCCCGATCGTTGCTATAGCATCTTTGTGATTCAACTTTGCGAAACATTAGTCTGGTAGATAAAACGCTTGTTCTATAAAAATGTGAAACGATGATAGTTGTACCATAACAATCATTATAATTTCAGCTGGAGTACGTCCAATGCTGAACGGCAGCCACCCTCAATATATGAGAGTGTTTTGTTATAATCTATACAGGCAAAAAACCATTAATCTAGAAAAAGATGTTGCCCAGTTAGTTGCCTACGGGGATTATTAGTAACCTTTAACTACACCCTTATGTGTAAAGAAATTATGTTATTCTACTCTGCCGTAACAGCACACGGTGTTGCGGTATTACTAGGTCGATGCAGTCGCTAAGCATAAAGCATCGCTAGCACAATATATTGGAGCGGAGCGTAATATTAAAAAAAATAAAATAATAATCAATAATGTTTAGTAAATTTTAAAATTCCATAACAACAAAAAACGTGAGGGATGGGAAATCCCATAGAGCTAATGTTTTTTGGTCACAGCTTTTTATTTTTGTGAATTTCATAATTTGGTCACAATCTAATCCTAAATGTGTAAATTCGATTCAACACAAAAATTATTAAAATCGGTTAAGAACTCGGGAAGTTATGGCGTGACATTTTGTCATTGAAGCTGAACAATGGGAGCTACGCTCCAATAAAACAAATAGAAAACATTGACTTAATCGGGAGTCAACCATAGAGAGGCAATCAACCTCTTCAGAGATCATCAAAACTGTTCCAGTACTCAGAAAGAATTTACTTGTTGCGATGAGCAGGAGAATTAGCTTGAAAGCTAATTTTGGTTTTCACTCACACTTATCTTAATTTCAACACAATACGTCTTCTTGTCGTTAAGTTCAGTAAGTTATATTAAAAGGGTATTGACAAATATAAATAAACAAATCTAAAATCCTCCATAGTCCTCGAACTATGGTATAAATCTAAATGAACTACGTTTTAGGCCATTACCGTACGGCAGTTGCATGTATCAACATTGACACTGTTACCCCACTATACAATGGCATAATGAGGACATGTGACCTGGCGGTACTAAATGAGTTCATTTCCTTTTAGATTCAAGTGCAAAGCCTTCGAATTGAGTTTAGATAGCACTCTCAACTGGGAATATCAGGCAAACGAGGTTAGTCGTAAAGCGACTTGCTCTTTTCGATCCCTAAATATATTGAAACACGTATTATATTGACCTCGATTCGAATCGAGTGTTATAGTAACCCTGTTTAAAACCAGTGTGGTGTTTATTATTTATATATTTAGAGCATGTATAATATCAATATGATAAAAAAGAGAAAAAAAAACATAAGCATATTTAGAAATTCTCTCGTCGAACACCATAACTACGCTCTGACTTTTTTAATTTTTAGGATCACCAATAGTTGTTACGTTATGACATTTATGAAATGAACATACTTTGAGGTCTAAGTTTTCAAATATGGAACTGTCACTAATGAGTTTGGTTTTACATTTTAAAATAGAAACTTATTTTTGTAGTAATTAGGTCAATTATATAATATTAACATTGCATTCTGATAATAAATGCTGTTTAGGGTAACCACCTGCCACTTCATGATTTTAAGGGGTTACAAACATAAAAAATACGGGTCAGTCTTTTTTACGGGAGACAATTAAAATAGCATTGTTTTTTGACATAATCTTTTTTTATTTTAATTAATTGTTAGTCATAACGTTTTAATCACTACTCTATCTGTGAAGCAAATGTTTAAAAATATAGAAAAATTAATGATTTCTGAACCCAAATTAAGTAGTTTAAAAACTTATATTATCAACATCAGTAACAATAAAGATGTCACAACCTGTGCCAACATTGAAAATTTCTATATTGTCTCAACCGGGATCGAACCTCGAACTCGCTTCTCCTTGAACACCGGTATGCAAGCCACTCGACTACTAACTCGTCAAAAGCTTTATATGTTAACTTAAAATTACATTTTACCTGTAACGTCTTGACGGTCTTAATATTAAATGTGTTTTGGTTACTCGTATCCGTATACGCATTGCCGCGAATATGTTTTCTACCAGAGCATAAAATCTGGAGTGGATGAAATCATTTATGAAATATGAACACATTTTTCATGCTGCTGTTATCCTTTGTGAATTTATCAAGACGTCTATTACACATACAAGACGTAATATAGCAAGTAACGATGAAATCAAACAAAGGACATCATAGAAGTGTTCTTTAACACTTCGTAGACTTTATTGGACATATGAAACCGAGTAACGATCGATTGTATTTGTCTGAAACTTAAGCCAGTTTATAAAAACACGGATTCGTAATCAATTTAGCTCATTACGGGTTATGTTGTTGTAACCGAAAACGGGGTAACCCGTAAAATATGGAGTATCTGGCAAGACCTATACGATTGTATACCTTGTCTCAAACCAATTTAATAAAAATGTAAACAAACCAGTTTCATTGAAAATACTCACACTTTCGGCCACTAAATGGATATAAAAACACATTCATAAGTAATAAGAAGGTTTCAACATGTATCTCACTAGTTTCTTTCAAAGATCATAGTTAACATATTTAAAATTTATGTGAAAAACTTAAGACGAAAAGTGGCATTATTAATCCAATGAAAAAAATTGTCTAATCTGTGTTCGCATAGTGTTTGACCATAAAAGAGTATCTCTCAATTCATTGATTACTTCAATTGAATCGATTATGAATCGAAGACGCATAGGTAATGTAATAAATGGGTAATTAGTCATGGATGTATGGAAAAGATAAATACGTGATAATTTTACCTGTGAGTGATGATAACTGATAATAAGGCGATCCGAACAACGAATTCGTCAGTGTTGGCAAACAGCTGTCGGGACGTAATTCTAAATAATAAAAAAATATCATTTGTTGTCTTAACTGCTAAAAATATCACAAATATCTCAAATATTTCAAAATATATAGTCTCGGGTAAGTTAGGGCTGGCTAACTATGTTACCTTAAGTAAAATTATTCTAGTGAGAGTTAAAGCAATAGTTATATACCTAGTTTCACAATTTTTATAAATCCTAGGTAAGCCTAAAAATTTACCGGTTTTTTTAAATTGATTATTACCGGTATTTCATTTAAAATAATAATAACGTTTGTCATAATCATAAGTAGTGAGACCGTTTTTTGTATATTCGGTACGGAAGATTAATCAACTACCTGCGGATTTCTTTAACATCATTGAAGTCTAAACTAAAGAATCACTTTCATAAAACATTGGAATGCACTTAGTATACCTTTGGAAATATATATTTTAGTGTGACTGTGACAAATTATTGTCAGTAATGCAATCCTTCCTCACAATTACAATAATTATATGTTAAACTGAAACAACAGCCCATAGAATCAAACCACTGTAAACTTAACCTAACCTTCGTTTGAAATTAATTTGATAAATTTAACTCCATAACATTACAAACAATCAGAACAGTTTAGTCTTAAAATGAGTTATCAATATCGATTTCGACAAGCTGCCATTCGATATCAATGCACGCAAATAAATAGTATGTTTTGTGTGTTTTACTGTTTTTATGTACCTATTGTAGTTAAATGTTTATCGTAATTAAATACTTATTGTTATAATGTATATTTTAGATACGGTGCTTTGAGAAGTTTCCATTATCTCCGCAGTTTTTTTTATTATATCAGACTTATATGGATAAGTTGTCATCGATTTTACTACATACTTGTAAATATTCAGTGTATGGTCTTTTCATTTGCTGTCAAGCGACTAGGTCTCGGTCGTTTTTTCATAGGCGAAGACAAAAACGAAGAAGAGGATGACGGACCAGGGTTATCCGTGTTCAATGCTTAAAATAAAGATAAATCATTTAAACATCTCTTCTCATTTGAATATGTTTTTGAATATGCGGAATTGGCTTTTTAGTTTTGCTATAATTTTCTTTCTTTTACACATATTCTATATTTTGTAAGGGAAAAAATACCTCCGGTGAACCCTTAAGTGGCGGCCGTCGAATTACTTTCAAATGAGATGAAGTTTACGTACATAAAAGATAATATTACAGTTACATACCTTGTACAACAAATATAAATCGGAGTTGATCTCAAAGTCCAGTTATCGTAGCAAAATGTCGTTGCTGCAGAAAAAACACGATCCAAGTCACAATGTAAATCAGTTAAATTTGTCTATTTAAAATGAAACACTTACAGATAATAAACGCGTTATTTATTTACACAACAAAGTCGAGTTCAGAGTCCGTGATTTAATTTTAGGTGGTTTATTTAGTTTCCCGAAGTTTCAACACCTTTGCAGGTGCCGTGGTTGCGGGGTGACTAATTGTTTCGTTGTGTGCAAATAAATAACGCGTTTATTTATCCATAAGTGTTTGATTTCAATGAGTTATACGCTTCAAAATCTAAGAAGTCAATTTTAAATTTGTCTTACTTTAATACTAAATATATTTATTTAAAAATCCATTTTTAAATAAATAAATGATACCATTTTTCTTCAAAGAATGATTTCTTATGTGAAATTTAAAAAAATATAAGTCATTTTTACTCGGTTCAATCTAAGCATTTCATTTTTCTATAATCACGAAGAACAGCACCATCTTTCAAGGCTTGAGAACAAATGCCCATTATCCGACACTCGGAATAAAAACAAACTACGCTAACGCGAAGCTCCAACATAATAGTGTTCAATAATCTAATCGAAGCAATCAATTAATTAATCGAATCATAAATGGTTTAACTTTTACCACATCACTCAATAGTCTATGGTCGCAAAAATGGCTTCTTTGTTTACATTTTTATTAAATTGGTTTGAGACAGGGTATAGTTTACAATCCGTTTTAAGTGCATATACGAGGGCCATGTGGAAAGTAATACGAGTTTGGGAATATTAATAAATACTAATTATATTATGATAAATACTTTGTTTATTATTATCATATTGTCAGTAAAAGCCTAAGAATAACATTCAAGAAGGCTAAGAAGGTTTAGCTATATGTGTAGTCGTAGAACAGAAACGCTAGCGCGATTCATTTCAGTACAGCGACATCTATTATATACTAATTTACAAATATTAACGTTTTATTTGAGGAGAACATATCTTGAACTACTTCTATACGTAGTCACCTCCCGAATTAAGTATTGATCGTAACAAGTGACGAGCACACGATAGACATAAAGAACACAGTCAATACCAACGAGACGCAACTTTGCATTCAGACAGGCAGACAGCTAATATACAACTGAACGAGTTAGAATTTTTCCGGCGGTTTCTCTACTTTTCGAATATCGCTCGTGAAGGTATTGTGTATTATAAAGTGTATTAACTTGGCATTCAGCATTATCTCGTCTAATAGCAAGTACTTCTTATAATTTAAACTAACAAACTGCGATCCTACTAAATTATGGCACTAATAAAAGCCTTGAATTTACTATGTCTAAGCTTTATTCCCTTATCAAAAATTCCATGTCAGTGAGAACAATAAAACCCGAACGACTCTCTGGTACCGTGTTGCCCATTCAGAAACAATTATTCTTTTTCAGATAATTAAAACGGAATCTTATCGAGCAAAACAAATAAAAAGCAAAAGGTTTAACATGGAAATGGAAAATTGATGCAAATCCAAGGCACTTTTTTGTTATTCGTGAATGGTTTGAACACGCAACTTGTCTTACGATTCGCGTGAAAAATGAATACGTAACTACTTAATTTAACCCGGTGAAAAGGATAAGAATCTCATCTAACCTTGTTATAAATCATGAAATAACCTATATTTATTTAGTTCTTACACTTCCGCGCACATTACACATTTGAATAAAACACTTTTTTACGGATTTTGCGCATATTTTATTTTATATTTAATCCTGACGTTTCGTCTCCTTTACAGGAGCCGTGATCACAGGATGACTCCTAACCTATATTTATTAGATTTTGAATCTTTTGGGACGAATCTATAATCTAAGATCACAGTGGTTTGTGTGTTTGTCTGTCCGCTAAATATTTAATAATAGAAAAACTTTAAAGAATTTTGTCCACGGGCCGCTAGTATTACTTAAAAATACTAATCTAAATGCAAAAATTGGAAATAAATCATACAACTACATATAAGAGATATATTTTATCTAAACTAGCTTGCTTTGTACGTAAAAATAAATATTATTAAATTATTATTAGTTCAGTACTATTTTCTTATTAGTGACTACAAGCCGTTCAGAAACTATGTAAAGTTTTCAAAAATTCTAATATAACTGCTATAGTTCGGAAGCACTTGCAGAAGAAAGTTTAAGTAGATTTAGTTCTTATAACTTGCTTTTGAACTGCGTCGTTACAAACTCATTAGCGCTGCGATTGAAATCTGCAAAGATATAATTAGTATCTAAGTACACCCTTATCATCGTCAAAAAATACATAGGTACTTAAATCATAGAATTAATCATGTCAACATTACCTTAGAAAATAAAATATTATCGTTCTCTTTTAAGAGGCTCAATGAAAATTACTGACCTAGATGGATGAGAATCATTACGCGAGATCAATAAAAAAGGGAGTTGCTGGAGCTAAATTAACGAACGCCTTAAATCAGTCGAAAGAACTTTCGCCATACGTCTCGTTAGTAATAAAACCCATTTCATGGATCCCCTGTGTGCCCGTTTTCCGAAAATTAAGTCATTTAGATACCCTTATCTGTCTCTTTTATATCAAATGCGATATAATTATAAAATACATACTTGAATGAAAATAAACCTTTTGAATAAAACAACTTATTTACGAATTTTGCGCATAGTTTATTTTATATTTATTCCTGACGTTTCGACTTCTTTACAGGAACCGTGATCACAGAATGATTCACAATATTTTAATCGAACATGTTCCTAATTGTTTAAATTTCATATAAATCAAATTGTTTTATTTTACATTTTATTTAGTTATTAAACTCTTGCTAGGATTACATTGTATACTACTGCCTCTATTCCAGGTCGGAAATTGGGATTCTCTTTCGAGAAGAACTGGCGAAAGAAACTCGGGCAGGGGTACCGACCTCCATCTTACTGTTATTATTAATAAAAAGAGCTACGAGTAGTTACTCGTGATGTAGTTACATCACCAGGTCTTCCAATGTGTCTTTGGAGATATAATTTTTTTTGATTAATGGATCCCAAGCAGGGGGAACGCTCCAACGTTCATCTCCATTGAAATTAAGGTGTTTCCTGATTTCAATAGCCTCGCCTAGTATCCTAAGAAATTATGCGCAAAATCCATAAAAAAAGTTGTTTTATTCAAAATGAAAATACCTGGATACTATTTTAAGTATATATTATATTAATATTAGCATTGATCTTCAATCAGCTGTAAATATGGGAGTTTTTTTAAGGAAAGCCCCAAGATTTCTCTAACGAAACAGTAACCCACCAGTTAAGATGATCAGATGAGATGATTTTTTTTTTTTACGCAGGAAATGGCATTAGGCATTCCATCGTGCCGGGAGAACACGATGGATATGTGGGAAAGGCTTGGAGGCCTACCCACTAAAAACTGCGGCGTCCCAATACACAGTGGTGCGAGTCGCGTGGTCCCTTGCCGGTCTCGGCCGCGACCCGGACCAGTGTGGGTCCGCGCTCGTGGGCGGACCTCGCCTTTGGTGAGGAAAGGAATCAACCACACCCCTCGACCGACACCGACCCACAAGGACGAGACTCCCACGCCCGTGATGATCACCCAGGAACAAGTTCCCGGGCGCTATCACAGGCGACGCGGTTGCCCCGCCCAATGCAGGCCGGAGGCGGCCGAGGTGTGCTTACGGCGTTCCCCCCCCCCTCCCCCCCCACCTCATCGGGATGTGCGTCCGCGGAAGTCCCCCGGAAACAAAAGTTCCCGGAGGGCTTCCGCGGTCGCCATCCCATCGGGCCATCCCATAACGGAGAAAACTCCGGTATCACCCGTAGTTTCCGAGTGGGGGGGACCGAGTTTATCCTGGCCGATGTACTAGCCCCACTACTCAGCCCGTGTACTAGTTCCACTCGTAACTCGTAAACTAGAAAAAATCTCTTACTGGACAACATTACTTAACAACAGTAAGTTTCGTGTAAATAAGCTTTAATAATGGTATCATGAAAAACCATTGTTGCCGTCTCCATCTAAACTTCCCTGTCCTAAATAACTGGTGACATTAAACATTACATTCTAATGCCCCGGAGTCATTAGAATATATACTTTGTTCAAAGTTTTGTTGTACAAGTCAAAGTGCTAATACGAGGCTATAAACAATTTTCTTAGTTAAGTCTTGAAAAGCTTTGAAGGGTACTTAAGCAGTAGACCGATAAACTTATCCATCTTAATCAAAATTTAATAGCTTTGTAAGATTTATTATAGCAGGTATCTGAGTACATGTAATTAACATTTTCATTGTTTCAAAGGAAACTGATTAATTAAACGTTTTATATTTTAGTAGCATCAAGCAAAGTTATGTATTTAAAATTCTAACTCGCACCATAATTTAGTTTCTTACGCAGAGCATTGTTTTTACTTTTATAGTACCTAATAATGGTTTGGTATTAGTTTTATATATCGCTCATTTGGTGCAACAGTGACGCAATGACACTTTTGGTCAAAATTAAACTTCTGAAAAACATCGACAGAATTGTATTTCTTCTATTTTTCGCTGGAAGCTAAATGAACCTAAGAAAAATATACGTTTTTAGTCATATTTTAAGGTAATGAATGAATGAAATGTTTATTTATTCAAGTAACAGTGACTCAAATTTGTTAGCAAGACTTATAAACTATGTTAGTGAGTACCATTAAATTAGGAAAATAACAAAAAAATAAATATATTGAAATGTCAGATAACGCGGCCAGTTCTACACCACTCCCCCCGAAATGGCACAAGAATGGCTCACATAAATGCAGTCCAGTCTGCCAGCAATCATATTCAGGATGCTGTTACCGCTCTCCCGCACCCTACGCACCAGGGACGCGCACCGTTTACGCATTTTTGTGTAGAAGCAGTCTACGCTTTCTTCAGCGAACATCCCTGATGCACTACAGAAGCGAGGTAGCCGCAACAGCACCCAGCATTACAGCAACAGGTAATGCTAATTTAAAAAGAATATGTATTCAAAATCCTTGCCTAAAATTTCCCTTTTCTTTAAAAACACAACATTTACAATTGCGTCAGTGTTGCACCAAATGAGCTATAAGTCAAAACATACATTGATATTTTTAATATTTTGTAGAATATCAATAAAGTGTATTTCACAGATAAAATCCACCATCAAATAGAACCAAATCTAATAAGATTTATGGACGGTATGAAGTAAGATAAGATACACTTCTAAACAACTTTACAACGAACTTCGGATATGACGAAAGTTTTATCTACTCTTCTCTTACAGTTTAACTACTCCTAAATGTTTTCTATTATGTAGGTAAATAGTATTCGCTATTTATGTATTAAATCATAATAATTGATTTTAGTATTGTTTAAACAATGCTATAACTTTTAACGAGAATAGAACAACAAACTGATCAATTAGAAAAGATCTAAGGTAGAACTCCAAACTATGTCCTTAGGTACACTGCGCTAAAAGCTGCAAACGCTCAGCTACAAAGATTCTTTCCCTAAATAAGATTTGTCTATTTTTTTTTTATTTATATAGTTTATTCTTTTTTTATTTATAAAGAATCCATATATTTGTAACTAGCGACTCACCCCGGCTTCGCACGAGTACAATGCTGATACTAAATATATTACAGAAAGGTACTACTCATACGGATAAGAATTAATGCTCTATTGCTTAAAATCGCTTCGTAAATAAGTCATTATTTCTCATAAAAAGTAAATGATAAACAATGGTTATTGTGGGTCACTGAGAGATAGACATACACCATCGTGGACTTTTTTGTAGACCCTTTTAAGGTGTACAATACTGTTGTACATTATTTTGATCTATCCTACGAGATAGATCAAAATAATTTTTTTTAGACAGCATTTGCAATGTAAGCGCAAAAAAATGTGTTTATACGACATCACATTAGAAACCTATAAAATTATCAGTGTTTCACTACTATATTATGCATGTATTATACATATAAACCTTCCTCATGAATCACTCTGTCTGTTAACCGATTCGTTGCGGATGGCACGGCTGGCGTGCCATCACTTTCTTGTGCGTGTGGCGCTAGCCACTGGAGCCATGTCATTATTAAATCGATGATAACTCCTTCAAATTAAGTTTTAGGGAAATGCACCCAGAATAAAATTATCTTCATTTTTCACGTAAATCAAGCTCGTAGCCTTCGTTTCTGTTAATTGTATGTAGCAACGAATCGGTTAAAAAACCGCATCAAAATTCGTTGCATAATTTTAAAGATTTAAGCATACATAGGGACAGACAGCAGGAAGCTTTGTTTTATACTGCGTTGTGATATACTTAGCATATGAAAAAATAGCGCCGCCGTCATCTTAATAAAGACTTGTAAAAATTCGATTGGTCTGTCAGGGTGGCAAAAGTCGGGTGGATTCGATTCCTGCTTGTGTCCTGAGACGATGAGATTTTCCTAGTCATTACTTATTGAGATATAAAAACTGGTAGTTGAATGCTTAAATAATAAAAAATATAAATAAATGCAATATTAATTAGTTACGTATGACAAATTTTGCCTTGGAGGGAACGCAGAAAGATTACGTAATGGATTCTCTTCCAGTTCTCTTCTAACAATACTTACTGAAACCAAACTTAAGTAGTAGGTACTTATATCATAGCTTAATGAACATACCGCAAGAAAAACCATAAAGAATAGAGTAATTTGAATATGAAAAACATTTAATTTAGAGGGAGTTTTCCATTCAATCATTTAATACATCCGATAAGGAACGAAATGTAATGCATTCCCTTAATATATCAATGTAATAGCTACCCTATTGATCCCAAAAACCGAAAGGCACGTTCGTGAGTGTTTTGCAGATTCTACCAAAATAAATTGTAACTTTAAGTTCGCTCATTGAGATAAAACTCGTTTTGCCGAAAACGAAGTATTTTCATATCATTATCAGATTTTGAAATTTTCATTTTTTACATATAATTACGCATATGGCAAGGATAAAGAAATAATATCTTCCATTAATGTAATTAATTACACAAATAAATAATATAAGTGGTAATTCTAATAACGGTTTTGCAGAATTGATACTTTGTAACTTAAGAGTAACATTTTTCTCATCACATAATTCAAGTTGTTGCTAAGAAAATATAAACAATATGACTAAGAAAAATGTAACTTTTCAGAAAATATGTATATAAAATCGGAAATTTCCTGGGTATAATTGTGGTGCGGTATGGGTTTATTTCATCCTGACGTTAAAGCTCCTTTCTAAAGCTGGTGTTCTCAAACCACTTTGACCAGTTTTAGAACTTGGCTCCACCAACACGAAGACGAACATTTAGAAAATAAGACGTGTTTTATACAACCCAAAGGATTTCATAACTCACACATGTCTCCCTTTAGCCTCAGTGGATACGGTTAAGCAGAGAGAGGAGGAGAATTCTCACTTATGTATGGCGCAATAAAAGCGGGGATGTGAATTTTACCTACCGAGATGAGTTGTGAGCGGTGTGCGACCAACAGCGCCGCTAATTCCCGTTCTCAACATCCAACGTTCTCTAAACTAGTGATGAAAGAAACTCAGTCTTTTAAGGCTTTTAATAAAGACTCACTTTATTTTTGACGCCTCACGAATGACTCAGTCTTTTAGCCTCCTCCACCTTTAGTCATAAGACTAGCCTTATTAGTAAGTCTTTTAACGCAAAACGCTTAGCAGTTTCTTAAACAGTTTAGAGGACTTAGACTTGCGACTCATCGTCTGAGGAGTCACCTGATCTCTAAAAAAACGTTGCAGATTCAGTGATAAGAGCATCCAAGCGTCAATGTGTTTATCGTCTTGGATGTTTTGCCTGTAGCTATATTGTTTGTTTTTTGTGTTGATTTTTTTAAATTGTTTTGTTTATAATCATAATATCTACCTAAAATAGACCAAAATTTTTTCTATAATCCGTTAATGGATAGTCGTTGATTATCCATTATTTACATCGTTTCACTCAATATCATAAAAATAATAATTTCATTGCAACCTAAACGCTTTACTCGAGTGCCAGCTCTTTTGTAAAACACTGCTTTTATGTTACAAAAGAAAAAAATAATAATTTTACCTCGATTTAAGTTAAAATGGCCGTGTTCCTAGGAAAGTCGGTGGTTCCTTATAAGGTCAATCAAAAATTTTACGGTTGGCCTTGCTAGAGTACATGGTACATGGTAAGTACTCAATATAACAAAGTATTACTTAATGATTTCTTTCCTTCATTTATCCAGTAAATAAACGAATAAAAGTGTTTACTCGTTAGAGTGGCCTACCATAGTCCACCCACCTTATTTATTTACTCTTGTGTAACAATTTAAGCTCCTTCCGACAGTTGATTAAAATTCTGGCGGTATAATATTGCTTAATAGAGTAGAAACAATTACATAATAGGGGTTAAAGTATGAAATTGCCGTTTTATTGCAATAGGTTCTTTGAATTGACATAGAATCTTCATGGTTTGAGGTTTTCGAATGAAACTTTTTTTAAATGGTTTCTATGATGTTCTTTTTTTAAAAAATGTAAAACATTTGAATATCGACTTTCAATTGTTTTTGTTATTCAATTTAGACAAGAAAGATGGATACTGCGAAAATTCGAGTTATTTTTGAATACGAGTTCCGACGCGGAACTAACGCGGCAGAAACAGCCCGCAATATCAATGCTGCGTTTGGAGAGGGGTCTACTAATGAACGCACCGTGCGATTTTGGTTTAAACGCTTTCGTGATGGAAATTTCGACTTAAAGAACGAGCCACGAGGAAGACCGCCCACACAGGTAAATAACGATGAATTAAGAGAGATAGTGGAAGCCGATCCTAGTCAAAGTACCCAGGAATTAGCGGCATGGTTTAACGTTACCTTACCCACAATATTGACTCACTTGCGTCAAATCAATAAAATAAAAAAATACGAAAAATGGGTGCCTCATGATTTGACTGATCTGCAGAAAGAAACGCGTGTTGAAACTTGTGTTGCCTTGTTGAACCGGTACAGAAATGAAGGAATATTGGATCGAATTGTAACATGTGATGAAAAGTGGATTCTTTATGATAACCGGAAAAGAAAAATGCAATGGCTGACCCCAGGTCAAATGCCACAACAGTGTCCTAAAGCAAAACTTACCAATAAAAAGGTAATGGTAACTGTTTGGTGGTCTCAGCATGGTGTTATTCACTATAGTTTTCTCCGATCTGGTCAAGCAATAACGGCAGATGTCTATTGTGCCGAACTCCGAACCATGTTGACAAAACTAGCAGTAAAACAGCCCCGACTCATGAATCGATCTTCACCATTATTGCTCCACGACAACGCGAGACCTCACACAGCACGAGAAACCATTTTGACCCTTCAGGAACTGCAGTTAGAAACCATTCGTCATCCTCCGTATTCACCAGACCTTGCTCCAACGGACTACCATTTTTTTCGTGATTTGGACAATTATCTACGTGACAAGAAGTTTTCTTCCCAGGAGGCAGTACAAAATGCTTTCACACAGTTTGTGCAGTCTAGATCGTCGGAATTCTATCGCAAAGGCATTAATGACCTTCCCATTAGATGGCAGCAATGTATAGATAATAATGGCAACTATTTTGATTAAATAAATTTGTTAAAAATTTAAAAAATAAACAATATAGATTTTCAGTACAAATCGGCAATTTCATACTTTAACCCCTAATATTATTATAATAACGTAAATGCAAAACATGTCTCGTTACTTTTGCATAACACGTTATAATGTGTATATGAAAATTTAACAAGTTCCTCTTAAGCTTTCCCTACGAGTGGTAATTCCGTGTGACATACTATGCTACTGTCACTTTGTTCACATTACTAAGGAATTTATTAAGTTTATTGAAGTAAAACGTGGTTATTACAAACTGTGCAGTCAGGTAGAACATGTTTGAAGTGATTTTAAGAAAATACAATTCATATATACGTCATAATGACTACAGTTTGGTACAACACGGTAGCGATCCTGCCTTTCGCACCGACTGTACTGGGTTCGAATCCCGGAAGGGGGCAGATGATTGTATGATGAATACGAGCATTTGTACCTGAGTCATAGATGTTTGTATATATATATATATATGAATATTACTTATTTATGTATGATATATGTATGTCTATCCGTTACCCTAGTATCCATAACACAAGCCTAAAAAGTGCTTACTTTAGGCTAGGTTAATTAGTGAGAATGTAGGAAATATTTGTTGTTTATTTATTTATTATTATTATTGTAAATACACTGAGATGCAAACATTAAAGTTGAAATATAATATTTGTTTATTTTATATGTATTTTTGTCAAGTTTTTCTTTCAACAGGACACCGGCACAATTTCTTCTTGTTTTAGGTAACCTGTAACTTCAAATGTAATACTTCCACAAGTATCAAACAAACAAAAAAAACTTCTATACATGTAATAATTATTTTTTGCTGAATACACAATTATTTGACACATAAAATAATAGGTAAAAAGTGTAAAATTTCCAATCACATTATCCTCTGGTGTCACTGCGTTTGCAAACAAATATTTGGAGAGCTACACCCTGCTAGTTCATTATCGTCTAGAGTTACTCATTACATTAAATCTATTCTAGATTTTATTGTTTGGCACTATTTTCTAATGAGGCTTAAGATTGTCAATAAAAAACTTTCATTTGTTATACAGAAAAAACAAAAGACACTAGTAAATATACTTAAACTTGTCATAACCAAACATAACGATCACTTTATAATAGTTGGTACGAGAACTCGTTTTAAGTGAATCGATTTCCTGGTCAGCTGTTAATTTAATTTCATTAACTACTTAATATACATCCACTGGGGGCTTGTTTCAGGCATTCAACTCGTTGCTTATTCGAATTTCTACAATTATAAATAGGTATAACGACAGTGATAAGCGACAGTGATAAGTGACAGGTATAATTAGGTGAACCGATGATCTAGTTGAAGGTCGCGGTAAGCACCTGGATGCGGGCAGCGTGGGTCATTGTGGAGATCCTTGGGGAGGACTTTTATCCAGCTGTGGACAACATTTGACTGAGACGACTATAGTGACAGTATGCTGTGTAACAAAAAAGTCGGTTTTTTTTTTTTTTTTTTTTTTTTTTTTTTTTTTTTTTTTTTTTTTTTTTTTTGCCTGTAAAGTCGGTTTTACGGGCGAAGATTTTACGTGACAACGTCTTTTTCTCGGTAGAATATTTATTGATATGAATATAATTAAATTGCACAATGCGCGCGGCAGACCGATCATAGTTGAGTGGGAGAGAGACGCAAGGCATTCGGCGGGCCTCTCTCTCGTTCGGTGACTCATCGTAACGTTACCGAGCGTTACACTTTTTCATAAGTGACTCCCAGCCGCAACCAATTTATAAGACGTTATCACGTCAAAAGATAATAGCAAAACACTCTAGGGAAAGAATAACAAAATTAATATAGCTTGAAGAATTAATCAGACCTGAAGACTAAATAAGCTTTGAAATGTGTTAACGTTACAATCGCGTTTATCTCCTTAATCGCTTAACAATTCCGCGTACCTTCATCATTTCTCTTAAGTTTCATAGAATACATTTTTTCAGGAGTTACGTCCTCAAAACAAAAGAGCAACGCTTAAGAAATCTCACTTTGATAGTGACGTGAGGTTTAATCCATCTTCTCACAAGAGTTGGTGCGTGATCGATGGAGTCGCGTAAAATTGAGTGTCACATATCCTTTTATAGATAAAAATTTAGCTTACCTTATCGTATGAAATATGATGACCAATTTTCTAAAATCATCTGGGATGATAATAAGAAATAGATTTTTTACCACAAACACTCACATACACAGGTAATAAAAGATTTATTTATTATTTTATTTATTTTTTATTCATAACAATTAAACGTGTTTATCCCAGTTACAAAATTGTTTTATAATAAAATCATAGAATTATACACACCAATTAAAACATAATATAATTAAATAAAATCATCCATTCTGCATAACTTTCAAAGCCGCATTCATTATTGGCTTCCACTCGTCAGCAAACAAGTCCAGTTCAGGAAACTTCACTAGTAAAGCATTGAAGGTCGTATGCATTCGGCAGAGTGGGGACTGAGTACGCGCTTTGGTGCGGCATGCAGGTGTAGCAAATAAAGGATGCCGCCGGTTAGCACGATGGCGTAGGTACTTGTCAGGCACATAAAGCATGTAAAAGCTGCTCTACTGCCTCAGGCAGATCTATTAGCCCACGCAAAATTTCAAGGCCTATGCAGATTTCATTCAACGCTCTTCGGAAAATGAAATTAGTATTAAACATCACATACGCAAGTAAAATGATTAATTAAATTGTTTTCTGAGAAGTGACAACAACTACATCACCGTAGCCACCACCATAGCAATTTGCATTATATAGAAAAGTTCACTTTCCACATTAACCTGTCCAAGTAACCTTCACCTTGGTCAATGTGTACCATAATAATACTATAACGCGGCGAGCGTAAAAATCTAAATAAATGTACGTTGATGACGTTTGTAATTTATTTTCGGATTATAGTTGACCTTAAGGCTAAATTATAAGTTAAGTCAATCCTAACCTAGGTAGCAATTTCCAGCATTAGGGACAGAAGAAGTATATTTCGTTAAATAATACACATGTGGACAGCAAAATGACATCACATTCTTCATTCTATACTATTGTCCCCACTGTTGGAATAACTGCTCCAATTTAAAAAAGCACTTTATATTTAAATAGCATCAACTCATGGCGCAGAATTCGGTTCACTGTAAGTAATCGCTGCTAATATTATAAATATGAATATAAGTTTGTTTGTTATGTTTTCACGAAAAAACTACTAAACTGATCATCATGAAACTTCGTACATCTATTCTTGAAGTATCAGAAATAAGCCGCGGGTAAAAGCTAGTAACTTAAGAAAAAAAATAATTACAAACAACTATGGCTAAAAGGAAAGATTGTTCATTAACAAAATAAAATTTGATATCATTGTAAAAAAATGCCGTTCCGTTATATACATATCTAAAACATTTATATATATAACGGAGCATGAACCTCTTTCCAAGGTTTTAAAATAGTGACATCACGTAAAAAGATCTCTCACATAATTATAATAGAACCTAACGGTCCTCTTTATAAATGCACAAGGAAAGCGGTGATCAGAGAAGACTGGCGAAGAATTGTGAAGCGTGCCATTAAACCTGATGTGACGACCATGAAGAAGAAGATAATAGAATCAGACAATATATTATTCTTACAATTTTATAGCTGGTGAAGATATCACTATAATCGAACAAATGTTTTTCGATAGTTTAAGTGATAACAAGGGATTCTGGAATATTTAAGTCATTTCTGTTATATTACTTTATAATGAATAAAATTGAATTGTAATAGCACATGTTAATACTCAATTTTGCCAAAAATAAGTATTAAAATGCCAAAAATTACATATCCTTAGGTAAATAATTCACCCGATTTAGCTATTGTTATATGATAATTTAATATTTCTATTTTAACATTTAAAATGTAAAGTCTTTAAATATCAGGAAAAAAACAGTAGCCCAGCTATTACGTTTACCCCGGTTTCCAGAACGACTCATTTGTGCACTCGTAGATATTCTAAAGAACTAATTTGAAAATATATTTTTTAACTTCTTTTTACTTAAAACTTTTTACTTAACCTGATCCTTTTAGAGAAACATAATACCAGAGCTTCCACACCATCCCCTATGTTCCCATGGCACATCACGTATCTCTCTTAATAAAATCACGAAATAAATACAATCTAATATATTAATGTTGTATTTCTCTTTTCCACCAGGGGTCACTAATGCCAAGATGTTGGACGACCTGGACCCAACGACATCTTCCAACCTGTCTACCTCATACAGCGGGGATCAACACAACCTTTATGTCACCTTCTACGATGAAGATAACGGGCGATATCTAAACTCCACGCACAATATAACACAGGTCGGTACCATCGCTATTTCCTGCCTATTATTGTTATCATAGTACGGAGAAATAGGACCAGAACGCACTAGGACAAGAAATTGGTCCATGGGTCCTTAGCTGCGATCAGGACCAAAATTTTAACGTGCCTTCCAATGCAGGAAATAGCATAAAATAGTAATTGATCACCTATTCGATGAATTACTTTCCGCATGTGGCTTATCCTTCGCAATAATGAGCCGAACGCACCAATCAAAGAGCTTTCGAGTTCCTAAAACGTTTATTTTCATGGCTTCTGTTGTCATTGTATAAGCAAGGGATCATGAGAAATCACAAAGAGCTGATACGCACTAGGCACTAAGCAGCGGGGTGCTAACAAGATAAGATAACTATATTTTTGTTTCCCATATCAATTTCTGAAAAATAGATATTCACAACAATGTGAGTATATTTAAATCGAAAATGATTGTGCTTTTACCAGATCGGTGTGTTAAAATTTATAAGTTCAGAAACTATATTATCATAATTTTCGAACTATGAAACATTCGAATTAATAAATTCGACTTAGCTTTTCATTTGTATTGCGCAAATCGAATGTATTTATTTATTTATATGTATTTTTAACAGTATTTAATTTATATAAAGATCATAATACAAAATTATGCTTGTTGCTTGATCGTTTGTGTTAAAATACAAACATAATATTCTAGTAGTTAAAACTATTCTCAAATAAATCGATAACCCTTTTCGATCAATTCTTCAACTGTAAGTTTGTAACATGCTTAAAATTATTTATGTAATCGAAAAAAGTCAATGCGAATTAACCTTAAATTAAGGAATAATAAACTTTTTCTTTAAATGATTACAAATTTAATGTTTCTATGCGAACGAGAACTAAAATTAATTAAACGGGCCATCCTAACCCTTCTTACATTTCGATTAAGGCAAAGTATTTCACATCCATTAGTGACCGCAACGGCTCAAGGCTGTATATATAGTGTTTCTTTTAAGGTGTCAAACCGGTGCTAGGGGATAGCTGAGTACATACCTATCGATTTGACCCCATGTATGTTCCGCGATTTTTTGTAGTGATGAAGTTATTAAGCTTTAAAAATTATAACTTTTTTGAGTAACCTTTTCTTAGTAGTTTCTTAATACTATTGCTTGTAGTTTTATGAGTAAAATAATCTCCTTCCTAATTTGATACAAAAAACAGAACAGAATGAAATTTTCAACATAAAAAATTAATTAAATAAAGATCGTCTGATTAGCTTCTGACTAACTTTAAAAACTTTTTAAGCTTTCATAATAATATAAAGAGGATGTACTTTATGCTGCATTTTTCACTGAAATCGGTCTCTGAAAGTGGTGAATAGGAAATCTTGTAATTTCCATATTTTATAATTTGTTAATATCTTCACATATTGTTGTCGTTCTTAAAATAAATTATCCTTTTAACTTTAAGTTGAGCTTAGTTGATGGGAAAAACAGTCATTTTATCACACTACTACTATTCAATAACCATTATACGACGGAGGCAGTTTAAGGTCTTTAACATTAAAAGAGGGAGAAAAAATAAAACTCAAATCGCAAATTATAACCGCAATTTGTATATTATTACCTACACATACATAGTTTCAATTTGATAGTAACATAGTAAAATACCGGCAGCCAACAACCTCCATATTCGGCACCGTCACAAAAAGCTCTAAAATTCCTGTTATGATCGTATTTGATTATGCGCATAACATAAATAAGGAACTAAAAAATGAGCGTATTCAGACCATTATGTTACTATGTTAGAAAGAGACAGAACAAGCGCATTGTGTTTGCGTCTTAATTTTACAACATAACTTGACACCGATAGGTCAAAAATATTGATAAGTTTTATGGCTGCCATTGTTGTGTTGTGCCTCCTTGCTAACTTCTTTTCTTTAGTCGATCTATCGTCTATTGCTTGTGCACCTGTGTTTGTTTGACTATTAACTATTATAACAACATTTGGCTCGTTTATTGAACTTTGTTTGCTTACCGATTTTGAATTTCGTTACTTTGGTAGGACGACTTTGTGCGTTAACTGGACTTTGGATTTAACTTGAAATTAAGACTTTTAGGCGGGAGCGGGAAGCGTCACGTTGGTGGTTTTGTTTCTCTTGTTGAAATTTGTCTTGTGGTGGATATTAGTGCATAATAATGGTGGATTATTAACTACTAAGTGTTTGTGGACATACAAGAGTGTTGGCAAGTTTAAAAAAGCAGTGGACGTTGTCTTGTCTACTCTCTCAAGAAGTCCACGGAGAGGTTTCAGTAAACCCGACACATTTACTATATATAACTGACATTTATACTTACCTGACACTGACAAAATGCACAAATCGTGCAAGCCATAAATAAAAAAACTTGAAATTAAGGTTGTTTGTGATTGTTATAATGCCACGAGATTATCAATTTTCATCGCAAGACTATGCGCAAATGCATTATATCTACGGGGACGTGCGTGGAAATGCTTCACTCGCCGCTAAGTTGCCTCGCAACCATCGACAAATTTTACGTGTGCATCGAGCGTACGAGGAAGGACATAACCCAGGGACTACAAATAGGCCAAGATCACTGATCCTGATCGAATAGACGTCATTTTGGAAGAAGTATCACGCCATCCGCCAACCAGCACCAGGGCTATCAGTAAGTGCACTGGAATACCGCATGTGAGTGTACACGGAATTTTACAATATGAAAGAATACACCCATACCACATTCAAAAAAAGTGCAAGACCGTGCATCAAAGAAGAGAAGATTTCTCCCAAGAAATGATAAGACCGGACTCCGAAGACTCCAATTTTTTTGATAAAATTCTGTAGACAGATGAGTCTAAATTTACAAGAAATGACATTTTTTACATGCATAATTATCATTCGTATGCAAGAGTTAATCCACATAAGATTCGCCGCCACAATTTTCAAACACAATTCTCGGTAAATTTCTGGGCGAGAATACTAAAAAGAGAGCTGGTTGGGCCCTTCGAGCTGCCATATACCTAATGTAAATAAACAAACGGATTTAAATTTCGTCCAACAACATTTGCCAATACTTCTAGGAGACGACAATATTTTTTTAAGAACGCAGATGTTTTATCAAATGGAAGGAGCCCCATGCCATTTTGCAAGAGCCGTTCGCGAAGAATTAAACCAACATTTCCTGGGGAATGGATAGGTCGCTGTGGATCAATAGCTTAGCCGCCTAGATCACCCGATCTGGATGGGACCATGGATTTTTTCGTATGGATCTTTTACAAAGAGTGGTGTACTGTACAGAATACGAAAATATTCAACAACTAAAAACAAAGTTGACAGAAATGCAAAATCATATAAATTCGCAACACAAAGCCTTTGTAAATTTAAGAAGAATTTTTTGCGAAGGTGCCGGATGTGCATTTCAGTTGATGGCCAGCGTTTTGAATACATGTTACAATAATGTAAACAAAATATGATCGCAAATTGAATTTTATTTATGTACCCCTTCATTATAAATTATAATTATTTTTTTAAAGGATAGTAGTGTGACGGGGTGCGGCCGGGAGAAATGAAAAGGCTTCGTCACTTCGTCACTTAAATTTTTAATAATTATGGAATTAAGCCACAACTGAAACAATTATATAAAAAAAAATGGTAAATTACACTGAATACAAAAACAATTTCACATTTAACACTAAAACATATTATAAAAGGTAGGGCTACTTACAATAGTGCCTTAAAGAAACTTATAGACTTTTATATAACAGGAACTGGCGGTACAGAATACAGATACAGGAAATCTTGTGAGTTATGCTTATGAGCTTATTATAGCTGATCAGCACTATAAATATATTTAAATAATTGTTAGCGGTGAGTCATCCACTCTACGCGCTAACTCTGGTAAGAATGTACTTCAAGAACAAAACAAATAAAAAGAGACAGACAGTAAATTTAATAACGGAAACCAAGAGAAAAAAGAATATATGAAAAATGGCCAGAGAAGAGCGCAATGAAAGCAACGAGTCGCCAATATGCCTATGGCGCCTCGTTACAGTGGTAGTGATAAAATTACTGTTTTTCATTACCTGAGCTCAACTGAAAGTTAAATGAATAATTAATGTTCAAAATAACAATATTTTGCGAAAATAATAAAAATATGAAAATAACGAGATTTCTGATTCAATACTCTCAGAGATTGATTTCAGCAAATAATGCCCCATAAACTACACCTTTTTTGTAATATTATGAAAGCTTAGTTGTCGCGTAGTTTTTAAAGTTAGAAGCTATGGAAGCTCTTTCATTAATTTACATATAAAGTTGAAAATTCTATTGTGTCCTGTTTGTTCCCAATCTTTTTACTATTGATCAATTTTTTGCATTTTGTATCAAAGTTAGGAAGTAGATTACATATTTTACTCGCTAGCAATAGGTATCATATTAAAAAAACTACTAAGAAAATCTTACTCAAAAAGCTATAATTTTTTAAAGCCCCTCAGTCCTTAAATCATAAAAAACATAAAAAAATTATAACTTCAAAACTATAAAAAATCGCGGTACATACATAGGTACCAAATCGATAGTTATGGTACTCAGCTATCACTTAACACCAGCTTGACATCTTAAAAAAATCGGTCTTCGGTTTCGTAAGACGAATATTACTTTGACTCTAATGTTGGGATACGTCCGCCCTCTATATAACTATTGCAAGATGTTTTAGTATAGAATAATATAATAAATTAAATAATAAAAACACGTTTTAAAACCAAGCTTTAACACAAGTTAGGTATGTACAAACAAAGTAAGTTTATATTAAGTAAATCAAAGGAAATCCTATGAAAAGATAATATAAAGGTACATATATGGACAAAAAGATTCCTACAAATATTGTTCACATTATTACCTATAACAATTGCAATCGTGCAAATGTAAATGCGTACACCCGACCAAAAGCCAGTCCTTTGCTTATTTGCCAAATCATAGTAAAGTACAAAATGACAATATTTTATAAACTGCGGCTGCACGTCCTCCCATTGGAAGTGCTCCTTAATATTAGAGGTCTGCACTCAAATCTCCTTTTTTGAGATTAAAGAGCAGACCACCTTGTTGCTGATTTCCCTCACCAAATTATAGATTAAATGTCTAACTGACTCGTCATACCCTGAATATATTTTGGAGCACAGGATTATGATTTCAGCCGGAGTTTGTGTGTACGTTCGTGATCTCAGTTCCATTAGGCATCTCAAATTTATTTATTTTTTCTTTTTGTCACACAAAACAAATTAACAGCAATAACATTTATACTGATGCTGGAGTTTCACTTAACAAACACATACTTGAAGCTTGGGAGGGCAAGCAAGATGTAATTGGCATCTTTTGCGACCTTCCTAAGACGTTCCATTGGTTGATTACCGCACACTATTAAAGAAGTTGGAACATTATGGTGTCTCTAATACGTCAAAAAGCCTATTACAGTCGTATTTGTCAAATTGAATTCATAAAGTTGTAATTAATAAGAGTGAGTTTGCTGGAGCCCCCATAACTATGGGCGTGCCTCAAGGATCAATATGAGGGCATTTATTTTTTTGATCTATATTAATGACCTTTCTTACTATTGTTACGAACACACAAAGCGCAAAGAAACGAGCGCGGAACTACATAGAAGTATAGTCTCGAAAACCAGGTACATGCGCGAAATTTCCAGACACGGCCGATCACGTTCGCGCGAGTCGGGTACGTTCCAGAAAGGAACTTATTGGAATGATCTAGGGCTCGTCTCGGCCCATATAAATAGCCGCAGAGAGGCGAGCCAGTCAGTTCAGTTTGAGCTACCTTCGAGGCGACTTCGAAGTGAAAACTAGTGATCAAGAGTGATACCAGTGAAACCTACGACTTGGCTACGACCTAGGACATCGTTAGTGCTTAGTGTTTGGACCTAGTGCTTTGTGTTGGACCTAGTGCTTAGTGAATAAAGTCTTCAAAAGAGTCAGCAGGTCTTTCTCTCCAAATCCATCGAACCCTAGCACGTGACAACTGGTGTCAGAAGTGAGATTTGGAGATGCCATTGACTCCGAGAGAGGACTTCAAGGAGGACTTCAAGGAGGGCGTCAGGACAAGGGCACAACGAGCTGAGAAGGCAACGCCCACTGAGGACCAAGCTCCGCCCACTGTAAGCCAAGCCCCGCCCACTGGCACCGCCCACCCACCCCCCACTAACCACGCCCCTCAGGCTCCGCCCACTTTGACTCAAGCCCCGCTCACTGGCTCCATCCACCTTGCCACGCCCACCAGACAGGCCACGCTCGCCAGACAAGCCACGCTTACCAGCGGCACCGAAGCTTCTACAGCCCCTCAAGTGGCTCTTCAATTAGGAAGTTTAATTGAATTATTGGAACTGCAAACGGCTGAAATTCGGGCAATAAAGGAATCACAAGAACGCAAGCTCGGCGCTTTGCAAGAGTCACAACAGTCACAAGAACGCAAGCTGACTACGATTCAAGAGCAACAACAGTCACAAGAACGCAAGCTCGGCGCTTTGCAAGAGTCACAAGAACTCAAGCTCGGTGCTTTGCAAGAGTCACAAGAACGCAAGCTCGGCGCTTTGCAAGAGTCACAAGAACGCAAGCTGACTACGATTCAAGACTTTCAAAAGGCTGAAATCAGAGCGATTCGAGAATCACAAGAGCAACAAAAAGACCTCCAAGAAAAAGCGCTTCGGGCTATTAATGATGTTAGTGACGCGGTGATTAAGCTTCGAAGAGATGTCGACGTAATGGAAGAACGATTTACCGGGTTAGGACTGGATGTTGAAAATGTGAAAACCGGCCTCACTGAACTACAAAAGAAAGTAGTGCGCCTTGAAACCACGGGAGTTGCAATGTCAAGTGGAACTACTGGAGTGGCGCAAGGACCAAGAGTGAAAGTGCCGCCATACGACGGTACTACTTCTTCGAACGCTTATCGGCAGCAATTCCAGACTGTTGCTACTGCCAACGGATGGACGGAAGGACAATGCCTGACCGCTCTCACTGTTGCGCTCAGCGGGCAAGCTTTGTCGGTCCTGGAAGCACTGCCACATACAGGAAATGGGTACCAAGACCTGATGGAGGCAATTGAATCCCGATACGGGGAGCGACACCTGGAGCACGTGTTCCGTGCCCAACTGCGTGACACGAGTCCAACGCTCAGGAGAAGGACTACAACAATGGGCGCTGGAAATTGAAAAACTCGTCAGGAAGGCACATCCAGGAGCCGACACCAAGATGGTAGACACGAATATTGTTCAAGCATTTGTCGACGGAATCCAAGACCCAGAGGTCAGAGCTGCAGTGAGGCTTCGTCACCATACCTCGCTAAGGGAAGCATTGGCGCATGCTTTGGAGGTCGAGGCTGTTCGCCATGACATACGGCAGACCCATAAGATTCGCGAGGTCTCTGAGGAAGTAAAGGAGGTTAAAGCTCCTGCGAGGAAAAGTTTTGGACCCATGTGCTACAAGTGCGGCGAGAGGTTCCATCTTCAGCTCAACTGCCCGCAGAAGGAGACCCAGATGGCAAGGATGAAAAGGATCGAGGAACAAATAGAGGAACTGAAGAAGCAAGGGGCTTCGTCCCCTGCCCGGGATCAGGGAAACAGGACTAGGGGGCAACTACTGGCTGACGCAGAGGAAGCCCCGATAACTGTTATCTCCCAGGCATGCAGCGGGAATAGTCTTGCGATTCAGGGGACTATTAACGGGACGGATTGCAAAATGACTCTAGACACAGGAGCCTCAAGAACAATAGTGAACCCAAATCTTGTAAAAGCCGTAAGGGGACACAAGAGAATTAACTGTCGGCTTCTTACTGCCTCCGGTCAGCCAATACCCGTCCTGGGAGAAATGTCAGTTACGATGTATGTAGGGGGGTCCTCATACTCTCATAACGTTATCGTGTCTGAGATTATGGATGATTGCATCTTGGGTTTGGATTTCATAAAGAAACACAACTGCAGAATTAATGTCGCTGACGGAGTTTTCAAGTGTGGTAAAGAAGAAAACTTCATTCTTGAAGGCGCCTGCGGGAAAGTCGCATGTGCAAAGAAAGTCACTATACCTGGACGAGCGGAAGCTCGGGTGCTGGTGAAACTGCCGCCAGCTGAAAAGAAAAAGTCAAACAAATGCGTATTGATCGAAGACGCACCTACCAAGACATCGGCGCAGAAACTGATGACGGCTAGAACCCTTGTTAGTGGAATCAGTAACACCGTGGTCAAGGTTTTGAATCTTGATGATTGCGAGATTTGCTTGAACAAAGTTGACGTCATTGGAAAGTGCGAGGAAGTTGTCTGGATGAAAAAGTGTAGTTCGACGACCGGCGCAGACCCAGCAAAGAGTAACAACTACGGATTAGTGACTGAGCTACTCGATGACTGCAAGAGTAATCTGACTTATTCGCAGCGCATGAAAGCTAAGAAGTTTTTACAGCGCTATGCGAATATCTTCTCCAGTCAAGAAAAAACATCGATGAACCAATGGGACCTAGGAAAAACATCGATGGTTCAGCACAGGATAGATACCGGAAGCGAGAGACCAATTCGTCAACAAGCAAGACGGATGCCAATTGCAAAGGAAAAAGAAGTTGAAGGCCTTTTGGAGGACATGAGAAGGAATAAGATTATTGAACCGTCTGCAAGTCCGTGGTGCTCACCTGTTGTATTGGTGAAGAAGAAAGATGGTAGCACGAGATTTTGTGTGGACTATAGGCGTCTCAATGACGTCACTAAGAAGGACAGTTACCCGTTACCTCGAATCAACGACACCTTGGATACCTTGAGTGGCATGAAATGGTTCTCGACCCTCGACCTGAAATCTGGATACTGGCAGGTGGAAATTCATCCGAAAGACAAGGAGAAGACAGCTTTCTCGACCGGTAAAGGTTTATGGCAATTTAACGTCATGCCCTTTGGATTGTGCAACGCACCTGCCACATCTGAGCGACTTATGGAGTGTGTACTGGCAGGCTTAGTTGGAGAGGCTTGCTTAGTCTACTTAGATGACGTCATCATTGTCGGCCGTGACTTCGAGGACCATTTGCGGAACCTGGAGCGAGTTTTCGCCAAAATAGAGGGAGCCAATCTAAAGTTGAACCCGAAAAAGTGACGTTTATTCAGGAATAAGGCCAATTATCTCGGCCATGTTATCTCCAGTGATAGCATCCAGACAGACCCGGAGAAACTGAAAGCAGTTCAAAAGTGGCCTACCCCTAAGAACAAAACCGAAGTGCGGGCATTCCTCGGCCTATGCTCATACTACCGGCGTTTTGTTAAGGGCTTCTCAGAGATAGCCAAGCCATTACATCGGCTGACAGAAGATACGACAATTTAGTTGGGATGGGACTTGTGAAGAATCTTTTCAGAAACTGAAGAAACATCTGTGTGAAACACCAATCTTGGGGTATCCGCAAACTGAAGGTCTGTTTATAGTCGACACGGATGCAAGCAACACGGCCATTGGAGGGGTGTTATCTCAAAAACAGGGTGAAAGAGAAGTTGTTATTGCATATTTCAGCAAATCTTTATCCAAGCAAGAGAGAAACTACTGTGTGACAAGAAGAGAACTCTTGGCTGTTGTAAAGACGCTACAACATTTCAACAAGTATCTCATCGGCAGACAGTTTTTACTGCGAACTGATCACGCAGCCTTGAAGTGGCTACTGCAATTCAAGAACCCAGAAGGTCAAGTAGCTCGATGGATTGAACAGCTCCAGGAGTATGACTTCAAGACGGGACACCGCAGCGGAAAGACGCATGGGAATGCCGACGCACTCTCACGAAGGCCGTGTTCGGAAGACTGCAAACATTGTGTTAAGCAGGAATCTAATGAAGCGACATTAAAGCTAACGAGAACAAGTCCTTTGGGTCTCTGGGAGAAAGATGCTATTAGGGAAGCTCAAGAAAAAGATGACGACCTTCGGCACATCATCACATGGAAGTAACGGGGCGACGTAAAACCAATCTGGAGTGAGGTTGCACCCACTGGCGCTGTCACTAAGGCGTACTGGGCGCAATGGGACAGTCTGATACTCCAAAATGGAATACTCTACCGGAAATGGGAGAAGACTAACGGCAAAGAGTTTCATCTTCAGATAATTGTCCCAAGAACGAGAGTACCAGATGTTCTCCGTGAAATACATGATGAAGTATCAGGAGGTCATCTAGGTGTCAAGAGGACGTTAACAAAAGTACGAGAACGATTCTACTGGTTGCATTGTCGAGATGATGTACAGGATTGGTGCCGCAAATGTACTACTTGCGCTGCTGTAAAAGGACCACAGACCAGGAGCCGTGGGAACCTGCGGTTGTATAACGACGGTGCACCGTGGGAACGAATTGCAGTTGACGTAGCTGGGCCATTTCCTGTAACGGAATCGGGAAACAAGTATTTTATGGTCGTCATTGACTACTTCACCAAATGGCCCAAAGTGTTTGCCATACCAAACCAAGAAGCTACAACAGTCGCTTCTAAGTTAGTCGAAGAAGTGATATGTCGTTTTGGCGTACCTCTAGAAATCCATTCGGTTCAGGGCAGGAACTTCGAATCGCAAGTATTCCAGGAAGTATGCAGAATTTTGGGCATGCATAAGACGAGGACCACCGCGTACCACCCACAGTCTGATGGAATGGTTGAGAGATTTAACCAGACCCTTGAGAGGCATTTGGCGAAATTGGAAGACGAGAAACAAAAGGATTGGGACAAGTATATACCACTCTTCCTTCTGTCGTACCGCACCGCCGAGCATGACAGCATAAAAGCTACCCCGGCGTATGTCAATTACGGTAGAGAACTACGAATACCAGTCGATCTATTGACAGGAGGGTCACCGGAGGAACCAAACACCGTACAAGATTATGTCTGCGATTTAAGGGAAAAAATGCGCTATATACACGCCTTGGTCCGGGAAAATGAGTTACAGTCAAGTGAGAAAATGAAAACCAGATACGACCGGAAATCGAACATCAGCGGCTTCGAGGAAGGGTCGCTGGTGTGGCTACATAACCCAACTCGCCGGAAAGGGAAATCTCCATAGTTGCAGACCAAGTGGGACGGTCCATACAAAGTGGTTACCCGACTGAATGATGTGACCTATAGGATTCAAAAGCAACCAAGAGGGACATTCAAAGTGGTACACATAGACCGTCTGGCGCGCTACCATGGCAGTAACAACGATGCTCGGGACGAGCATCTCTAAGAGGGGAGTAGTGTTACGAACACACAAAGCGCAAAGTAACGAGCGCGGAACTACAAAGAAGTATAGTCTCGAAAACCGGGTACATGCGCGAACTTTCCAGACACGGCCGATCACGTTCGCCCGAGTCGGGTACGTTCCAGAAAGGAACTTATTGGAATGGTCTGGGGCTCGTCTCGGCCCATATGAATAGCCGCAGAGAGGCGAGCCAGTCAGTTCAGTTTGAGCTACCTTCGAGGCGACTTCGAAGTGAAAACTAGTGATCAAGAGTGATACCAGTGAAACCTACGACTTGGCTACGACCTAGGACATCGTTAGTGCTTAGTGTTTGGACCTAGTGCTTTGTTTTGGACCTAGTGCTTAGTGAATAAAGTCTTCAAAAGAATATTGAAACGGCAAGGTCAATTTATTTTAGTTATTTTCATAGTGTAATGTCTTATGGATTGTTGTTGTGGGGCTCAACTGCTAATATTGCGAGCACTTTTATGTTACAGAAAAGAACTGTGCGCGCAATATACAGCTTTCGGCCTTGAATTTCTCTCAAACAGTTGTTTAAGGAAATTGATATTATAACTGTGGCAAGACAGTACATTTATGAGAATATAATCTATGTAAGAAAAAACTAAAATACTTTTGTCAAACATAACGACGTACATTGCTTTAATATAAGAAATAAAAATAGACTTGCCGTTCTAAGTTTTAGACTTCAAAGGACAAGAGGCTCATTCTTTGGTGAAAGCTATAGCACTGTTTAGTTAAGTTCCACAAAGTAAAGTTGATTTGCTTTTCATTAATTCAAAACGTATGTGAAAAATAAGCTCATGTCCTTCACTCGCATGTCGTCAGCTCAGCGGCCAGAGCATTCGCTCGGATAGTGAAAAGTCGTGGGTTCGAATCCTACCTGAGGGCTCGGAGGCGTAGTAGTTTTTACATGTGCTATATTTGATACGAATTATTGTTTCTATGTTCTGGTCACTTTGCAGGTGCTATGTTGCATGACACAACATTACATACATTATGCTGAACTTAAGTAGTTTGTGTTGTGGAATTCAAAAACAACTATGGTATCACAACACCCAGACCTCAGTCAAAAGAGAAAAGTTCGTTTTTTACATAGACCCTGTCGGGAATCTAACCCGGGACCTCGGAGTGGCGTTACAATGAAACCGTTATGCGAGCCACTTGACCACGGTGGTCGTCAAACAATATTTTTTTATATGCAAAATTGTTAATGTCTGATATAATTACGTGTAAAAACGAACATATTTTGTTTAGAAGTTACACGTGGCAGTGTGTTTAAGTCAATTTGAAACGCTAATTTTATTGAAAAATTAAGACCTTTGGAATGAAAATACAATTCGGAGAGTATCATAGGAATTCTTGGTATAAAAACAGTTTATTATAACATTCGATGAATATTTTCATACATTCTATATATTTTTCTTTTTTTTCGAAGAATTTCTTTTATATATAATAAGGGAATTTACTTCAAATATTAATTTGTGCGGCGGAATTCCGAGGGGCGTCAAGGAATTCACAAATTTAGGTCGATAAAGTACTGCCTCCTTTCTATCCATAACTGAGTCCTCCGCCTCATGAGGACGTCATCCTCCCTTCTCCGTACAGAGACCTCATTCAGCGAGATAACTTCCTGCATAACTGTTGCTGCCTTCTTTGATCTCTCGCTAGCAAGCATGGCTCCAGAGCCCTCACACACTCAAAGAGTGCTCTGCAGCACCATACTCATGATACGACCCGACCGGCTCCCTACGAATCCCGTGCAGGTACTCACCGAAGCAGCTGTGCCCTGCCAAAACCTGTTGTTGCCACTCGCGCAGCACTGGCCTTAACACCTCGAGTATGTAGTCTCCCGTTGGTTCATTCGTGAACTCTTCAGCAACGCAGTCGCCACCTTCCAACAGAAACCTCTCCTATAAAGATAGAGAAATGCCATCGCGGACTTTTTTTGTAGATGTGTAAAAGAGGAATATCCCACCATTCATTGTCTTTTTTATATCTCTAAGGGGTTAGGCAGCTTTTTGATGAAAGATTTTAACAATTATCTTTATATTCAATCAATGAATACAAAATGTTGATAATTAATATACCTAAACCCTTCTCATGGTCCTGAAAATCCTAAAAAAATAATTATGACACAATTGCCATCATTGAATTGTTATTAAAGAAAAAAAGGTCTTGGAGGCACAAGTTTCTTTCTAATAAATTGGAGCTTAAATCACGTCATTATTTTATGCTACAACGTATGCAGTCCGAACCAACATTATAAAAACATAGTTAGACATAGATTTTTACTTTTATTTTTACATCGCCTATATTTACTGGTTAATAATTTATCATAAATAATAGTATTACGCTCCGCTCCAATATATAGTGCTAGCGAAGCTTTATGCTTAGCGACTGCATCGACCTAGTATTAGCGAAAGTGAGATTCGATAGAAAAAATGCCTATAATGTGGCACAAGAGTCACACTTTAAGAAAGCGGGTGAACCGCCCATTCAATGTTCAAACTTCCAACAAAAAATTTATAGCGATGGCGTTTGAGACGTCATCGCATTTTTAATATTTTAAGACAAGGTAAAAAATAACTAAAATATTGCAGTTTGATTAATTATTTGAGAAGAGGCCTCTAATTCTCATAAAATCTTAGTTGAGGCGTTAGACAAGACAATGCTAGATTAACGCAATAGTAACTGGGTAGCTTCACTGTTTAGTTCTTTGGAAATCTTTGTCAAATTTTGTTTGTCATAACTAGGGGGACGAGAGCAGATGAAGTCAATGCATCGCTCAAAGGAGCGTATTTTGGCCACATATAAAACTAGGTCTGCAATGCTGCTGCTGTTTGCAAATACTGAGCGAAGCACTACCTTACCTAAATTTCATCAATGTAGTCTCAGCGGTTTGGCTGTGATTAGCTTTTGAATTTTTCTTTCGGTGATTATTCCTCCATGGTATGTCCGATTTCAAAATTTTTTGCACATTAGTCACGACCACGATGTGAGTTTTGTCGCCAAATTTCATCAATGTAGCATCAGCGGTTTGGTTGTGATCAGCTTTTGAATTTTTCTTTCGGTGATTATTCCTCCATGGTAAAGTCTATATATTTTTTTTACATAGCCTATGTCCCTAAGGTTATAATCATGTATGTCCATGCCAAAATTCGTTCGAATCCGTTGAACCGTTAAGTAGCAGGAGGGAGACAAGCGAAATTTGTGAGTTGCCTAAAAAAGAGCTTCGCTCGACTATGCAACGCAACGGTACAAGATTCAAAGTAATCAATAAAAAAATATATAAAATATCGAATGTATAGTAGAAACTGAACTCAGAACTGGTGAAGTAAACTGTTTTTTACCAAGAATACCTATGATATCCCCAGTATTGCCTTATTTTCTTTTAAACAAAATATGTTCATTTTTACACCTAATGAGGCAGAAATTATCAACGTTGTATTAATAGAATTATTTTTGTTTATTTCATAATTCACCTATATAATAACATACAAATAAATACTTCAAGTAGTATAGAAATTGATTAACACTTAAATATAATCCACACATTCGTCGCATCAAGCTGATGCGATCCTCCTACAGAAAATACATGTGTAGGCATAGTTATGCTCTACGGCTCCACTACCCGTGCGAAGCCGGGGCGGGTCGCTGGTTTAACCTATATTTAATGAAAATGCTTATCTTTGTCACGCAACACGAAGTCAAACCTATCGGTATGGGACCACGACCATGCTCGGACGCGGGAAAAATCTACAGATGATTTTAGGCTACTTATTTTTTGTATTCGTCGGACACTTTGCCCTTTTATTTAATATTGATTAAAATTTATTTTAATCGTTGGGTTGCTTTGGTAACGGTTTCACACATTATTTTTCTGTGTTTAACCTAAATAACTAATTCTTTGACGTCAAAATAAGAACCCGAGAAGTTAAATAAGAAAACTGAGGATGTCAGTTCAACAGTTCATTGTAGAAACTTTATGTTTACCCATATTCTTGACTAGCCGTAATTTGTTCTAAAATTACTGCAAAAATAATTTGAAATCCTGCAGTTGATTTTCCAAAAAATCGCCAACAGCCCTTATTTTGTTGCATTTTCAAATTCATGTGACAAAAATAAAACATTTTTTTTTCAGGAAAGCAATGGCTAGTCGTTAAAGAGAATTCATTCAAGTTCTTGAAACCCACCTTTATCTTTCTGTGCGATCATTGGTTGCTGAGATATCGATATCCTTTTCCATTCGAAGACCCATATCTCTGCGAGAAGTGGACGTATCAAGGTGTATAAAAAAATAAATAAAAGCTAAATGAACAAAGTACCCGATCCTTATAGTGGTTAAGCAAAAAAAAATTTTCCACACCCGTAGACAAAAATTAAAGCTTAAAAAAAATTTGAAAACATTTTTGTTGCTGGTTTTTCTAAGATAACTCAAAAACCGCGGAGCGTACATAATTTTAAAGTTCTGATCCAAAAACTAGACACTTGGAGCTACAATTTACTTTTATTTGATTTCCTGTACGACCATTTCTCTCGAAGCTACGGCCTGTTGAAAATTGCCCAAAAATTTGGATTTTTTTTTGATCCCTTAATTTTTTCCAGTAGTGTAGTATTTTTCTATTATGATAATTTATCTTATAAGATCGCATTGAAAAATGCATAAAATATATAAAAATTATAAAACATTTTAATTATACAAATTATCTTAGTTTTTGGTTATTTAAGCATTGCCCCACAATGCCCCCCCCCCCCCCCCCTACCTACGGCCTTGTTTCCTTTTTGTAGTCTTCTCAAAACTTCATCTGTTTTTAAAACTTAAAAACGAAACTATATAGCCTTTTAAAGTTGTGCTTTATTAAAATGTTGTAATAAGGAAGGCAAAGTAATTGGCGTTTACAATCGAAACAAATATAAGAGTGATTATCTACACATGTAGGTTTAAGTCTTTCCACTGTTTTAATCAGTACCTAAGTAGGCACTTACGCACATCGAAGACTACTGTTAAATTATACTCGAATTTGTACGACGTCTAAGGCAACGGAATTCAAACAATCTACATATCTGTAGTTCAAGAACGTTTACGGCGCTATTACCTACATTAAGCAGGAAACACGTCTTTACACATACTTCAAATATTTCACGCTGGCTTTCTTGTTTAATGTCTTATTTTCTTATAGCCTAATACGTACTTACATCAATGTAGTCTCAGCTACTTTCATACATTCTACATTAAACTTTAAGCTTTTCACAAATTATTTCATGTCAAGCTTTATCTCTTCCAACGCCGATTTTGCTGACAAGCTACCCTTTATATTCAAAGGAATACTCTTATTGTGTTCAATGATAATAATTTATCGCTATGAATATCTTAATTGCTTCCGTCTCAATTTCAATAAAGGACCGGTTTCGTCGCTATAGCTTCCTTTTCAACATTATCGTAAAAATACACTGTAAATCATTGTAATTAATTATAACAGAATTTATGGACAATTTTTTTCTCACTGTGATGAATGTGGCCCATCTGTTGACGCTGAAGGACATTCGTGGTAAAATCAATGCAGTGTACCAAAAATGCTTAAGATATAAAACTCAAAGTAACAAGGTGAACCTAGAAGGTTTCTTAAAGGTTTTTTGTGATTAAGCAGAGATTACAAGTAGAATGCTGTACGCTAAATATTAGTAGGTAATATTAATAGTTGATTTCAAATCCTCACAAAATTCTAGCTGAGCTTATTGTGCCGTGAATGAGGAATAAGTACTTATTACGTTACACCAATTCATATGCCGCTACGAAGTTTCAGGTGTACTGGTCACTAAAATAATAATTGCATAGTGTCATCGACCACCGAGCTTCAGTACCTCACAAATCACAATTGTCATGTCGACGACACAAAAACCGCGCTGTGATACCAAATGAGCCACAATCGAATGTCATCTTTTTATTCGTCCGCAAGTGAAAGCAGTCACTGACAAGATTGGAAACAGTCTGAAGCGGGTATCCATAAATAATAAACTTTAAGCCATTTTCTAAGAACTTTTAGGTGGAGTATGATCATTTAAGTAGTACGTCTACAAAATAGATAATGATTTTTTACTCTCCTACATAGGTACGGAAAATAAAGGGAAGTACCATCTATAGAGTAAAACGTTTAAAAACATTTATACTTATAAAACAAAGCCTTGATATTTAATCTGTCGTGTATGTAAAAAATAAAAAAATAAACTTCTACATAAACAATGTTTAACAAAATTAATATAAAAAAATGAATCAATAAATTTCAAGACAAAATTATTTTAATAGAAAGATACTAGAAAAAATTAACTCAGCTCACTAGTTAATCCTCAGGCGGGAATCGAACCCGCAACTTGTGGAATTCTGGTCCAATGCTCTCCCAATTGAGCTACCAAGCCTTGTGAACACCAGCCGAAATTTTCTAGTACCTTACTAATTTTACGCTGAAGGCCAGCGTTGTCTCATCTATGAGGGGAACATAAAATTATATCATAGTTAATTAGATATGTTTATTAAGATTTTTGTTTATTGTAATTATTAGAGTAAATAATAAATAAATAATTGTAGTGTCTCTGAATCTTTAATGTATTTTTTTTCCAAATTTTTTATTTCATTTTTTTTATGTTTTGTTTAATAGGTTTAAAATTTTAAATGCTGTGCACGCATATATATAATTATTGTCCTTTTTATATTAACTAATGCCATTTATGTGTTTAGTTGGTAAGCCTTATATAAATAAATAAAAAACATCCTCTCGCATTCGAAAGTAACATTTTTACAAATGTTTGGACAGTCGACTAAGATGAAACAGCCATTTAGTCGGCAACCCCGCAAACCCGCAACAAGCCATTCGACCGGACTTCCAAAGGTTGCGGGTTCGATTCCCGCCTGAAAATTCACTTGTAACTTTTTCTTAGGACATATATAAAAATATATCTTTTCAATAGGATATATATATTAATTATAAAAACTTGAGTAATCTGTTATACATTTTTACGACACAATATAGCTTCGAACTTTTAAAATGTGTATATTTTTAACATTTTTATATATACAGTATTGGTGACACTAAAGGTGTATAAAAAATTTAAGCTCAATCGGATACCAAAAAGTGCTAGAAAAACAGTTTAATTTTAAAGCGGTGTAAGTTAAATAAAGCTTGTAACAACGGCGAAAATAGGGACTATATTTTGTAAAATAGGAAGGATAAAATTACTTTAAAACAATGCAGATTCGTACAATTTTTAATCATGTGGAACAAATATTTAAATATTTAATGTGGCAATACAAAGAGGAGGAGTTTTACATTTACCTTTTCTATATAGTTTCAGACTTTAAAAAACAAGAGGGTTGAGAACTTTTTGGGTACAGGTATGACTTTCATAACAAAGTTCCAAACAATGTTACTTTCTAAAAAGTTTAAAATTGTTGTTTAAAATACAGTCACAAACCAAGGTTACATAATCAGTTTTTATTCAAAATACAAAAAAATAGTACTGTGTAAAATCCGTTTACTGCAATAGTATTTTTTCTTACGCGTCTTAATTTTACAAGAAAAAAAAATATTTTATATTTTATACCTAGGTAATGTTACACATGAATGGAGAAAAATAGCTATTGCCGATTTTTTTGTGCCTTCTGCTCGGTAAAAGGTGTCTCGACGTGGTACTTACGAAGCCATAGCGTAGCTTTTGGTGTTCAATACACGCATTGTTAATGCTCATATTAAATAAAAAGCATTTCATGTTTATCTTTAACTAATGTTAATCTGTTTTCCCTGCAAAAATATATATTACTAACTTTTACCTGCGGCTTCGTCTGCAAATTTGCAATAAAAAGTATCCTATACTACTTCTAATACCTCCAAGAATATATGTATGAAGTTTCATGATGATCGGTTTAATAATTTTTGCGTGAAAGTATGACAAACAAACTTACATTCACATTTATAATATTAATAGGGATTTATATGTTTAAGAAATATGGCATTGTGAATACAAAAAAAAATAAAAAAAATTATCATAGCTGATTTCATCTTAATCGAATATTTAATATTTGTAACAATATTACTTTCGATGTTGAAGGTAGTTAACGTTCAACACTGGTGAAACGATGCTAGCTCGTAGTAAAAGTTGAAATATGTTTGTGAATATCGACGCGTCTGCCAGCATCTCGGTACCTCAGCGGTCAGAGCACTCGCCCCCGCATAGCGAAAGGGATTCGAACCCACGAGATCCCAACTGAGGGCTCGGAGGAGTAGTTATTTTTTACAGGTTTCTTTTATATCTTATAGAAATATTTCATTGTGAATGGAAAAAATAAAACAAAATTCCTAATTTAATAGATCTTATTTTTGGGTGATTTTACTACCTTCGCTGCTAATTTTATACAAGTGCTATAGTGTATATTTTAGCAATAATTATATATTTGCCTATATTTACAGGAATACCAGTCGTTTATATTGCCGTGGTGGCGCCAGGTGTTATGGACAGTGCTGTTCTCCGGGATGGTGGTCGTGGCCACTGTTGGTAACCTGGTCGTCATATGGATTGTACTCGCCAACAAGCGGATGCGAAGCGTCACCAACTACTTCTTAGGTAATTATTTATATAATAATACCTATAATTTAGTTTTTCGCCTATAGAAGTCAGTATCTTAAAAATAGAGTCGCGTATTTTAATTTGCAACTTATCTAACATAAAACAGTCTTTGGCACTTTACAAGGTCTAGTTGTTAAAAAAAATCCTTATAAATAACATTTTTTACTCAAACTAGTGTTCATGTCTTATAGTATAGTCAATTTCTACTTGCTGTATAGTCGACGCTATAGATTGACGATTGGACTCACCTAATGCTGATATAAAATAAACCATTTCATGTTTAGAGTGAATAACTTTATCCATACTAATATTATAAATGGGAAAGTGTTTCTGTCTGTTTGTCTTTCTTTCACGGCAAAACGGAGCGACGAATTGACGTGATTTTTTAAGTGGAGATAGATGAAGGGATGGAGAGTAACATAGGCTACTTTTTGCCCCTTTTTAACCCCCCACTTCCCAAAAATGGGGGGTGGAAGTTTGTATGGAGCATTCCGCAATTTTCAAGGTAGAAAGCTAAAAATTGGTATGCTGACTATTTATGACTACCAAAAAAATCGCCGATCATTTTTTTTTTTAAATCTGCACCCAACCCCTTAAAAGAGGGGTGAAATTTTATATGAGACCTTTCGCAGTTTTCAAGGCAGGAAGCTAAAATCGGCACACAGACTCTTTGTTAATAACGAAAATACCTGCCATTTTTTAGAAATCCTCCCCCAGCCCCTAAAATAGGGGATGGAAATGTGTGTGAGACTCCGCAAAATTAGGACAGGTGCTTTAATACAAACGAATAATAAAATAATTTAATTAAAACGAATTAAATAAAACAATATTAAAAACATTAAATCTTACCATAAATCAATCAGCTTTTGAGAAAATAAACATTATAAACATAAATAAGTGTAACTCCTGGATTCCGATAGATGGCGCTGATATGTTTATTGTATATTATGTTCACGATAGGTTTAATTGTTTAGTTCAAAAATTAATAACAGATGGTAGTGTTGAAATAAAATAAATAACGTGTAAAATTCTGTTCCGAGTTCTCTTCTGTGTTCAGGAAAGGGGAACAGTGCTACCCCGAATTTAACGCGAGCGAAGCCGCGGGCAAAAGCTAGCATGCTATAAATTGTATACCACGCTACAAAATAATCCCTCAAAGGTATTATTTATTTAAAAAAATTATTAACCGCGATTAGCGAACAATCTCTTTTTTTACTTAAGTCACTTTCAGAGAGATTATACTGTAGTTATTTTAAAGCGAAATCGGCCATCAAAAAGTTAAACATAATAACGAATATTCATTCATCATATCACTGCATTTAACCCGTTTTAGAGTTTAATTCCTGGCGTTTGCAAATACAGTTCACATAGATAATAAGAACAATACAAACTCCAACAAAGCAGAATCGTGGGTACAAATTAAATTATGAGTATTCAAACGCCAAAATAACTTGAGGATTTTCTTCACGGAAGTCAAACAAGAGACTATAATGGATCGTTCAGTTTAATCGCGAGATTTCGAAATGACAATGTTTTATTGTTTTGAATACTTGACGTCCCTATTGCGGATATTCCTCATATAGATAGATGAGTTTCGATATCGATAAAACACCATTATTTTATATAGACAAAGTTACTGGCTGCCCCGTGTTTCCTGCTCCCGGGGGGAAAAGTAAAAGGAAAATGTAGTCTATGTGCGACTTAAAAGTCTATTTATTATACGTATTGGTAAATGAATTGTTTATTTCAGAATAGAACCACAGATAATATGTCACAGCCAATAAGCATCAACTTTTTAAAATGTCTTTAACCGATAGGGGGTTTTCCCAGAAGAGTTTTACGAGGTAGCTAATGGGCGCATGAGGAAAAAATCTAGTAAGAGGATTACTTTATTTTCTACTCAAGTTCGGACTGGCTATTCTGCAGTGAAAATTATATACTCAGTGCCTCGTATATAACGTATACATTAAGTCACAACCTCGTGCAATGCATACATTTGTACTTTTGGCTGCTTCTGCATACTCTCATTTAAAGCTTTTGCTTAATTTCACCAAACTATGGATAGTACACGATTAGTTCGAATTACTTGTCACAAAATAAACTTAAACCCTTATCCACCCATCTTGTTTCTAGTTATTTTTTTTACCAGCATTATTTAAATCGCGTCATTAATTACAGCTTTCAACAATTAATTTTACTCAAGCGGCCTAGCAATTTGCACGGATTTTCAGGTTTCAAACTACAGTATTTTTATTTAAGATAACGACAGTAAATTATATAATTTACAAATTTTCAGCAGTCGTTGTATATTACTTTTGATATAAAAAATTGTGTCAAGTATCATTAGATAAAATACCCTCAGAGGTATCAGAACCACCCCAATCTAAGTTAAGCAATTTTCAGTAGATTACTTGGTAAGATTTTAAAAACGTTATTCAGAAAAAATATTTCTTCCATCAAATGTGATGGAAGATGATACTGTAATGACAGTAAAAAATCAGACATGTATCACAATTATAGCCCATCTGATTCAGAAGATTTACATTTATTAAATTAACAAAAGCTCAAATATTTTTTGTAGGCTACAACCTTTCTAAAATTTTACTCAAACTATTTATACTGAATTACAAACAAATACTTATCATGAATATTTCATTAAGGTACTCAACAGCATTATAATTTGATTTCAATTCAAAGTGTTGTGTCAAATTCAAGTTTTTAGGGTTTGTTGAAAAATGAAATACAAGTAATTGAAATAATTATTAAGTGAAATTTTTGTGTATTCTTTTTTAAACAGGCTTCAAAGTTAAGAAAATTAATTATTAGAAGAAGCTTTTTGTAATGTATGCATGCATTTGCGTCTAAATCAAATAGACTTAATATTCAACTAAATTAGGAAAAAATCAGACATGTATCTTAGTTATTTGAGTCACAGTGGCCATAACCAAAATATAGGGGTTACTGCATATCTCCAAATGTCTAAAATTTCTATCAAACTACTTTTTATTGCTTTTTTTTACATCATCTAGTAGACTTTACTGAAAAATTTCATGTTTCTAGACCGACATAGTTATGCAACAATATCTCGCTAGGAGATCTGCGTACCTGTAATCATGTCACGCGTCTAACCCTCGGAGAGTAAACCTTATTTCTTTCTTTAATGATTAACTTCAAGTAACCAGAGAATTAAACTAAACTTAATGAGCGTATTCTCATGAAAAATTCAAATAGAATGCTAGCAAAAATAGAATAGCTCCTTTAAAAACAATAGTAAGTCATGTATATAACATCGGGATAACATTTACCGATAGTTTTAAACCATAATCGGCGTGCAAAACACTCGATCAAGAAATACATTGAGATTTAGTGGTATAGTACAAATTGAGGTTTGATTGAGTCGCTTTTCTTCGCCTACGTAATAATGGTATAAGCCTGACCCGGTGGTCCTCAACTTCATGATATGATTTTAATCGGTGCGGCGTGACATCTCGTTGCTATATCGGTTCTCGGTCTGTCTTGTTCAGTATACCCTGCACAAGACACCGAGCAGTGTAATGTTCCATGCGTGTTTTCTTCGGGTAGAATGGTATGAAGCAATGAAAAACATAAAGTTTTCTTTTTTCTTTAAAATTTAATATCATTATCACTACATATCGCATTAAATGTTTTGATTAGGATTGAGTACAACTCTGAAGTATTTAATAAGTTAAGTATTAAAAATGAATTTTAATGCAATAATAATAAATGTTATTTTTATTCAATTCACTTATTTAATTCAATATTTTCTACTTTCTTTCTCTACTTACAAGACATTCCGCCACGATGAGGCCGCCATTTGTACGTCTCCTTGTGTTTATGTAATAAATAAAGTATGTTTACAACTAAGAATATGCATTCGTTCATTCATTGACAAGCAGTGTCCCTTTAAATAATTAAAAATAACATATAACTTCAACTAATTTGCGTCGCATCATCGCTGTGGCATTGCACACTGCATGCATTCAGGGTTCATGTTAACGTCTCTGAACTCGACGGCGACGACGATGCGATGCGACGCGGTTTTACTGTTTCATGGTGACTATGCCTCGCCATAATGTTGTGATTGCGCTTCAAAGCCCAAAATTTGATTAATGGAGTCATCCATGTGGAAAACATTTCTGGAAAAATACGAATATACCTTAATTTAATAATAATAATCACTTTATTTCCGTTTGGCACAACGGTAGCGATCCTGTCTTTTGCATCCGGGTTCGAGTCCCGGAAGGGGCAGATATTTATGTGATGAATGCATTTGCACCCGAGCCATGGGTATTAATATATATTTCTGTAAATATTAAATATCTATGTATCATATATGTCTATCCGTTACCCTAATATCCATAACACACGCCTTACAGTACTTGCTTTACTAGGCTAATTGATTTGAATGTATGAAATGTTAATATTATTATTATAAAACATTACCTTCTCACAGAACTCGTGTTTTGCTTATTAATTATTCAGCATGCAAATGTGTAATATCCTAACAGTCTAGGTTAGTAGATTTATTTTAGTTTAATTACATAATACCTATAAATTCATGTCTAGTAGATAATAAGGCAATAAACGGTTCAAATTTACCAATAATAACATATTCAAACTTTAGTCAAGTATTTTGATAATTTTTATGATTTTCCTTAGTCAAATAAAAATTTTGTCAGTCTGCCATTTCATTAATTTCTTCTTAAATAAATTAGTATTTAGGTACTCAATTATAATAGGTTTTGCTTTATACATTTAGACAGAACATCATACGGTCGACTAGTATATAATGAACTATCCTGTGTATTTACAAGAAATTAAAACTTTAGCAAGTTATTACACTACACAATGTAGAAATAACTTGCTAATGAACATAATTAACATTACTCTTACTGTAATAATAAAAATAATGCCCATTTTATTGGTGATCTAACTTGAGCTGTGCAAAGTCATACAATTAAATTTATTTTTTTGTTATACACAAACAAGACTAAGGACAGGAAAGCTAAAGATTTATTTTCATAATTTGGACATTCCACAAATTGCGGAGGACTCATTTTTCTCCAAAATGAAGCAATTAGGTCCTATTGTTAGTAACCGCCCAACCAACGGAGCGGGCGGAAATCGAACGGGAAGGCATTTTAGCGACGCAGAGACAATTTAGGCTAGATGCCTAGCACTTTAATAGTGAAATAGGTATACATAAATAATACAGGATCCGTAACTAATTTCGACCTACATCGATCGATTGACCGAGTGAAATTTATTTTATATAAAATATGTTAACAAAGGTAGCCTTAATATGGGTTGCCTAAGATATCTATTTAAGGCGATTGGTTAAAAATTCATACTTTCACCAAACTTGTAACCAAAAACTTAACACTGAACGGAAGTGAAAAGTTTATAGAATACAAAAAACGTACGGTCGCTCACAATTTTCTATTCGAGACTTTACGATTTGTAGGTTTATATAAACGAATCAAAAGTAGTACCTTTGCAAATAGAGTATCCAATTAAATTATACATCAAAATAAAGCTTATTTTTTTAACCTATTCGCACAATAGATGGACCTAGTTGCTATGCTGTGTCAGTTTCTATTATATAGCGGCCCGTCCCGGCTTCACACGGATGGACAAAATTCTTAAAATATTTTCTGCCATTAAATATAGCCTATGTTACTCAGCGTGAATGTAGCTTTCCAATGGTGAAAGAATTTTTAAAATCGGCTTAGTAGTTTTTGAGTTTACTCATTGCCAACATACAAAAATAGAAATCATTCCTCTTTATAATATTAGTGTAGATTTGATAATATGGATAGACCCTCTATCTCACTCTTCACAAAACAAACCCAGAACTGTCGCTGCAAAAGGCAGGAACGCTACTCTTGCACTAAAAGCTCCTCAAACCCAAAACACGTGTGATTTGTATTTTTTTTTGTTTCTCAAATTGAGAAATCCTATACAAAAAGAAAGGTTGATTAACAATCTCACCTATAAATTTTATTGACTCATTGAGCGTAGCTCTCTTTTAGGCAACTCACAAATTTCGCTTGCCTCCCTCCTGCTACTTAACGGTTCAACCGATTCGAACGAATTTTGGCATGAACATACATGATTATAACCTGACGGACATAGGCATTGTAAAAAAAATAGACTTTACCATGGAGGAATAATCACCGAAAGAAAAAAAAAAGCTGATCACAGCCAAACCCCTGATACTACATTGATGAAATTTGGCGCCAAAACTCACAAACGAAGGTAAGGTAGTGAATCGCTCAGTATTTGCAAACAGAAGCATGCATTGCAGACCTAGTAATATTGATGTAGTTTTATTCAAGTTTTCTACTAGTACTATTTATCGAGCATAGACTTTTTCAAACATCCGCATTAAACGTTTTTCCATGGTAGCCTGTCAATTTCAGACAAAGCCCCGCCCCGACCAACTACTGAGCCTTCAAAGTATTAACAAGTTCTACGAAGTTAAGTAAACCTACAGATTTACCCGTTGAGAAGCAAACTGACAGATTTTGCTCACAGAACTTTTGAAAGCTTGATACTGACTGAATGAACTGACTGAATGACTAAGATTTTCAGTCTTTAATCTCATCAAATACGAGATATATTAAATATGTTATAATCCTTTTGGTTTTATTAATAATGCCTTATAAATAGGAAATTTTATACTAGTCTCGTTTATAACGAAAGCAAGCTCTCTTCGCTACTTAAGTTAAGCGGGAGTGAAGGTCAAAGCGGAAACCGCGTAAAGCTTCATCCTTTGAATTTGCTACAATGACCAGAGACCAAAAAAATATTATATGTTAAAAAGTTCTCATATTAAACCTTTTACCAAAGATTTTCATTTTTAGAACTTAGAAATTTCTAAGACGTTCACTTTAATGTTACTTTAGCGTTAACAATTAGATTAAGTTTAGGTTAAGTTTCGTAATAAAAACATAACTTGTGTGACATCGTCCTTATCGTTAAAATTAATAGTATTGTGTTAAACTTTCATGGTCAATTTTGACCGTTTGGTGCAACGGTAACGATCCTTTCGCGTCAACGGTCCAGGGTTCGAGTCCCAAAAAGGGCAGATGTTTGTGTGATGAATACGAACATTTGTACCTAAGTTATGTATTTACATATATTTCTATTAATATTATTTATTTATGTATGATATATGTATGTTTATCCGTTACACTAGTAACACAATCCTTACAGTGTTTACTTTGAGCTAGGTTAAATGATTTGATTGTAGGAAATATTACTATTATTATTATTATATTACGAGATATACGAGGTTATTTTATAACCTCGTATATCTCGTTAAAAAAACCTTAGTAATAAACCAGTTATAATGAATGTACCTACTAATACAAACCTCGATATTGAATATCGGATTCTGAAACCCTCGATATTGAAGATCGGATTCTGAAATTATATTTGTTTATAATATCAGTTGGTAATATATGTTTCATGGTAGTAATACTCAATGTTCCTAAACTATTTCTTAGATTTTGATAAATTAGTGTTCATGTCTATGGTGGGGGTAGACGTCGAAATTAGAAGGTAAAACGCGACAGATCTACCTATATTGAGTAATAGATAGACTCGTAAGCGTCTACTAACGTCTAGAGATCAGTAGCTTTCAAACACTGCTAATGATTTAAGTTTGTAACGAGGCGCAATAGCTGCTGTCATTGCGCTCTTCTCTGGCCATTTTCCTCTTGGCTTCTGTTTTTAAATTTACTGTCTGTTTGTGTCTTTTTATTTGTTTTGTTCTCGAAGTTCATTCTTACCAGAGTCAGCGTGTAGAGCGGTTGACTCACCGCTAACAATTATTTAAATATATTATAAGTTCTGATCAGTTATTATAAGCTCATACTAAAAGTTAAACAACCCACAAGATTCTGTATCACCAGTTCCTGATAAAAATAGTCTATAAGTTTCTTTAAGGCACTATTGTAAGTAGCCTTACCTGTAAATCGTAGCGTGCAACAATCACTGATGGTTTTTCTTTATCATTCGCGTTTTTCCTTCCAGCTTTCTTCTTTCTTCTTTAAATGTCTTTCGTAATATTCCTTCAAATTTTCCTTTTCAAGACCTACAGCCAACTTATAAATTGTGCATTGTTCGCATTGGTCTTCTTTGGGTGTAAAAAAACTAATATAGAATTGTTCATTTAAAACTTTACGATAAGCATGCTCCAAGACCCAGGGTAGTCCATTCCTTTCACAATCATTTCTCTGTATAGGTCTATCAAGGTCTGCCGTCTCCACCCCTCCTCAGCTGAGGAGGGTGCAAGGAGGAGACGGCAGACCGGTAGGGGTCCCTGAACTCGAGGGAGGACCGGAGGACCTACCGGACATGTCGGAAGGCGCTGCAGTGTAGACGGGCAACTCCTAACGGGCATAAACGTCACTATCCGGCATTTATTCATTCAATTATAATTAAGTATTTCATGAAAAGTTGCGATATAAAAGGCACTATACGAAAAATGTTGCTTTTTTAACATGACTTGTAACAATTTTATTAATTATCTTACGTTATAACCGACACTATATGAATAATGCTACTTTTACAGTTAATTACTATTAAATATTTCATGGTACGTTACGACATAACCGACACTAAACGAAAAGTGTCATTTTTTCACTTACCTCGTGCACTGATTTCGCCGATGACTGGGCGCGAACTGGCTTAGTGTCAGTTTTTCCTTAATAAACAATCGCATAATCTTGAAGTATGAAGTGACACGTGGTGTCATCTAGCGAAATCTATGATAAGTATTAAAAAAAGGGTCTTTACAGATTATGTAGTTTCATCTGTAGATTTCAGATGTCGCTCTAACTCCATTTCGCTAAATTTCGTTTAGTGTCATTTATGTTCTCAGTGTGCGATATGCTTTAGTGTTAAATGTGAAATTGTTTTTGTGTTCAGTGTAATTTACCTTTTTTATATAATTGTTTCAGTTGTGCCTTAATTTCAATATTATAAAAACATAAGTGACGATCCAGCCTTTCATTATTTCCTGGCCTCACTCCGTCACAAGTTAGTACTGTTTGAGAGATAGAGATGAGAGAATAACATGAGATTATTGTTATTATAGAAATAAATGTTAGATTAATAAAGCCCACTCCCCGATATTGTCCTCTCTTCCCTTACAAATATTATTAAATGGATGTATTACATTTGTATGCAACAAAACAGTTTTCCTTCACTTTGTTTTTTTTTTAATATTTAATAGTGAGGCGCTTAACCAATATCTCGCCTGATGGTAAGCGATATTGCGATCTAGGATGTGACGCGCTTGCCTAGAAGATACTTATTCACTCGTGACTTGAAGACCCCAAAATTGTATTTGTCAGGAAACAAAGACTCGGGTAAAGAATACCACTCTTTAGGGGTACGGATTACAAGATTAAAACCAAAACTCAGAGTTGACACCAACCACATAACGATGGTGCCTATTTGTAAGTCTGGTTGTCAGATGAAAAAATGAACCGGGGCGGAATAACGTTGTGCAATTCTGCTGCACACTCTCCGAAATGTAACCTAACAAAAAGGGATAGGCTAGCTACCTTTTGCCTGTGCTTTAGGCTTTGGAGCATACAAAACTCATTGAGTTTGATTCTTTCATATAGGGTCACAGATAAATAGCCGAAGATGCGTTTTCACAAAATTGCTAGTTATATTTCAAAGTAGCTCCATTGTGAAACAGCTGATTGTTATTCAGATTTAATGTTATTGTTACAAAACTGCTACCCAGACGTAATGCAAAATGGTTACTCTACAGACGCAATGCATTTGGTGTAAGCCAATTATGATGGAGCAAATAATATATGAACTTTCAATAAAGGTGCACCTGTTCAAATCATTGCCATATTACAATGAAAATAAATGAATGAGATCAACTTTCTAGGTATTGACTTACAAAATAGTAAAACTAACCTATTTTAACCATGACAAGTCTTTCAAGAAATAAACAGCTTTAAACGAAATAGTATTTTACGTTACTATATTAAAGGACATCACCCATTTTGGGCTATTTTTTTTTTAGCCGGCCAACAAAAAATAACTAAATTTTATCATAGGCATAATTATAATGAACGTTTTGTATTATGACAGTAAAGCTCGAAACCTATTGGTTAAGATGATAATCAGTCTCAAAGTATTTATTTTATTACCTACGGTTTGCGGGGTGAGCTCGTGATTTCCAGGTAAACAGTTATTGTTAATGGTGTGCGAGCGAGAGGACGTTGCAAGTACATTTACCTGCCGAGTTACAAGTGTTAACAAGAGGCAAAATACACCCACTTAATCCTTTTCGTAGGTACTTTCGTTCGTTAGTTCTCCATGCAGGCGTTTATGTACAGGTTTTTTATTAATTATAATGCATATTATTTTCATTTCATATATTTTTATTCAATACTTACAACTCTCCTGGCCTTACAATAATATCTTCTAAACCTTCGGCGGGAATGTGTATCGTTGGCTCGTGCCTGGCAAACCCCATGTACCACACAATGCACATGACGTGTGAGCAGCAGCCAATGGTTCTTCGGCCAATGTTACATGTACAGTAATAGTTTTATAGCCTGTCGCCCTTCGAGAGCCCTATCTATGCCAATATAAACGTTATACGAACGTGAACGGACATGTCGGGACTGGATTCTACCGCGTAATACGTAAAGATCTGTTCCTTCTAGCTCTCGTATGTGTTCTGTGGGTAATTGGTCGCCAAGTTCAACGATGAACATACCATTTGGCTGCAAATGCTCCGCATAGTAACTCCTAGCTTGCTTTATTTGGTATACACCAAGTGCAAAAAGGATAAGATATTCTTGTGTCAATGTGGGGAATTGAACCTCAAGCGCATCAACGTTAATTGAACGAAACGGAGCACGTCTTCGGTTATAATTGTATCTGTTCACCAGATCCGCCAATGTATTCGGTACATTAACCCTTTCCCGCATTATTTCTAAATACATTGGAGCCCTTACATTGTCCACAATCAACACATGATAGGCATTTAATAAAGCTGCACTGATTTTAAAATATTCCATCATATGATGCAAGGCGCGATTGCTGTGTACAATTCTTAACAAGCGAAAATCTCTTTTGAATCGTCCATTGATTATTTCTACTACCCAGCGGCATATAGTCACAAGTCTGGATTTATTCGCTTGTTCCGTCGTAAGTTGCGTTTCGTTTGCATTTTTCGTTTCTGGCATATGTACTGTATATCCATGTGATTGTAAAGGATAGGCCGCGTCTCTAAAGCCACGATCTAAGATAAATACGTCACCTGGTCTGAAAAACCAATGAAATGTGCTCTCCTCATTTTCAATAATTGCATTCATTATTGTTGCATCGGAAGTTGAAGCGGCGTGCGGGCCCGTTACGTCGATTATATGACCGTCACAGCAAACAAACAAGAACGGCTTGGTCAGATTTCGATATTTGTGAAGACTATATGTTTGTCGTTGAAAAAAATAGTTCGAGCTCTTTTGGTTGTATATATATGTACCATCGACTATTATTATAGCATATCTTTGTGGCAAAGGGCTTTCTGGATTGCCAAATAGAGTTTCAGGTACTAATAAATTCCTTTGAGCCACTTGTTCCCTGTTTATGTGGTCAAACCCAACATGCAAGGGAACAAAATCACGCAACAATGCATCACGACCTAGAGCTAACATTCGTTGAAAACGGGATTCGCTCGTTCTAAACACTAAAGCAAGTCTGGCATTAGAGTCTCCTGTTCTTAGTTTTGCCAATACAGCGGCCAGTATTGTCTTCTTTTGACGATTATTATTTAGGCTGGATGTGTTTACGAGTAGATCGGAAAACTGTTCGTGAGTAAGTCCCGTCCAAGTATGAAACTCGTTTGTATTAATGACTTCGTATGTCTCGAAGTTTAACACGTCTGTTGTAATATGATTTCTCATAATCGTCAGAGCATTCACTATTTCAGATGCAGTAAAATCTTCTATGAGATTGTCTTGTAAAGGTAGAGTATACCAAAGGTTCTGGGCTAAGTGTTCTTCGCAAACGCGAGCATTTTCTGGTATTAGTAGATTGTACCGCCCAATCATACGAATTAAGATATCGTTAGGTATTCTAAGCCTGGTAATATTTTGACAATACTCAAAAATGCAGTGCACTGTTGAGTTTGGAGTACGTACAAATCCTGCTAAGGTCATTGTTGGATGATTACGGCTTTGTTGCTGAATAGGCTCATCGAGCAACACGTCATCATCTTGACGCGCCTCGCGTATACGCCGATGAAATGTCCACTCAGCTCTTTGCCAGCAAGGTCGGCAAATGACGTCGGTAGGTTCGTTCTGAAAAAAAAAATCAATTTTTGTAAACCCACCTTCTACAAGTTAAATACAAACGAATCTTTCCCAAAGGACTTCTTAACAAAAATAATAACATGTTCGTGCCCGTACTCACACAAAACTAACTATTTCAAAACTTTTGAAATAGTTTTGAGTGTAGGCAAGAGCCAATGCCTACATTTAAACCGGCTATAACTTAGACAGGCACTATACCATATTGAAGTGGTACTTAAGATCTGTACAGAGCGCCGATAAAAATACTAACAAATAAATAAGAACAACAAATAGTTAATTCGTGGCAGTAACAGAGAGTCGATGAAATACTAATAAACACTCGTAACTAAAATCTTATTTAAAAATAATAATAATAATAAAAATCTTTCCCTATACCTTCAAAGGTTCTTGTCTACATTTCTATCACTGATGTAAGCCTATGTACTTTATAAAAAAACCCTTTCATAGTACTAACTAAAGAACTTAAGTATACATTTTACTTTATTGAAGGAAGGTAGGTACTTCAGCAAAATAATTCAACGCGACACCTAGTCCTGATCATGATGTCATATCGACGATCTGTTATTATCACAGAGTAGGTACCTAGTTATAACTTAAATGTAAAAAAGGTTGCATTACATACCTGTCTCGCGATTAGCTCCTCCATAATAATCTGAGCTATGTCGATGTGCTGTTCTTCCCGAGAAATCCACGTGTAAGTCCTTCGACCTTCACATGGTTCACGACAGTTAATACACAACATATGTGCCATGATTAACAAAAACAGTATAACAAAAACAAAAACTCAACGATAATTAAAACAACAAACAAAACAAAATCAATGTTAAAAACCACGAAAACAGTGAAAGTAGCCGTCCGATGTAACGAGAGTTGCATGGAAAACTAACGAACGAAAGTACGAAAAGGACTAAGTAGGTGTATTTTGCCTCTTGCTCACACTTGCAGCTCGGCAGGTAAATGTAGGTACTTGTAACGTCTTCTCGCTCGCATACCTATTATGCCTCTTGCTCACACTTCTCGGCAGGTAAATGTACTTGTAACGTATTCTCGCTCGCACACCATTAACAATAACTGATTACCTGGAAATCACGAGCTCACCCCGCAAGCCGGGTGCAAGCCGTAGGTAATAAAATAAATACTTTGAGACCGATTATCATCTCAACCAATAGGTTTCGAGCTTTACTGTCATAATACGAAATGTTTATTATAATTATGCCTATGATAAAATGTAATTATTTTTTGTTGGCCGGCTAAAAAAAAATTAGCCCAAATTTGTATGAAGCCAGAATGATGTCCTTTCGATAACATATTTCAATTTACACTTTTTAGAAATTTATAATAATAATTAATTCACAATACACTGACTGGCGGCTGTTTAGTGCAACAGTACTGATCCTACTTTCTGCGCTAAAGGTCCCGGGTCCGCATCCTGCTGTTTGTTTATGTGATGAGAATAAGCGTTTTTAAGCATAGTCATGTATATACTTATTTAAGTATTCTATACGTTATTTAGGAAAAACCCAAAGTAAAAGCTTTGCTTAGTTTCAGACCGAATAATTGGAGTTGTCCGGAATTTATTTATTTAATAAAAATAATCTATAGAAAACAATATCTTTTAGGTCTTATTGCTATTACGTTTTATGATTCTCAGAGTCTAGTGTTAACTTAAAACGTGATTATTACAGACAAAGCGCCGAGATGGATGACAGTTGAGTCAATGATAATTAAAATAGGTAATATTAAATGCAACGGATGCGTGTTGCAGTCACATTGTTTCCGCATTTGTCGTATTTTTACTGTTGATGCTGGGACACACAATAAATTTACGTTACAAGGCTAGGGACACACTGTGACGGTTAAGGGTAGCTACACACTGATAATTTATAGTTCTATCACCGATCACTCATATGACATACATGTGATGTATGGTACTAAATGAACTGGACATAAAATGTATAATGGATTAAACCAATAGCAGCCCACGTTCGGTTTTTTCTCCCTGCTGACTTTTGTAATTACTGAAAATTCAATAAATGATAAACCCTGCTATGTAGTTCATTACAATTGTTCTATCAGTAAAATGTTATTTTGGCGAGAACACAACTATTCTTAAACATATTCTAATGGGAGAATATCCCAAAAGCATGTAACTTTTTTGCTATTCAAGCATTTGACTGCTTGATTTTTTATATGTAAAAAAGTTATTACAAAATAAAATGCCCTCGCTCTGTGGAAATATTCTCCCGATTGATCTACCGAGACCATAACAGACTCGTCGAATTTTCCCAAGTAATTCTTAAACTGAAGCCAGTTCCAACATCGGAAATAATACTTTCACAAATATTGAACAATCGATCATGACGAAAGAGTTATGTAATTACTATACTTTTATTTTGACTGTCTGATTTCATCTCAAGATCAATTGGAAGATTACTCGCCCTGATAGCGAAGAGATATGGGTTCGAGTCACGCTTGAAACCTAACCAAATTGATTTTTTTCCTTTTATAATTTCTTTAGATATTGTTAAAAGATGTTCACGTTACAATGTATTTTCATAAGTTTTGTAGTAGCTTAAAGTAAAATTGATATTTGGCTCCATGTGAAGACTTCAGTTAACATTACAGTTACAAACACAACTGATATAATTAAGCACGAAGTGATATATATATATATATATATATATATAAAAAACAATAATGTTTATAGTCCGATCGCAACCGCTTTACCGTGCCTTAGGTTTGCGAGCGGAGAGACAGGGGGACGAAACAGTTGTTCCATTTTGTCATTCTGCTGTCATCGCTCAAGGCGGTAACTAGCCTTCCCACCCCACACCGCCCCGCGTATACCTAAGACGCGGTACAGGGTTTGCGGTCAGACTATAGTAAATTTAAAAATTCTATAGGAATAAAAACTTTCAAAAAGCGCGCGTTTTGGTTTCAACTTTTTTATATTTGCGATTTTCCAAATTCCAGCTCCGTCACGCTCTAGTCCTTAACCTGTTGGTTTCATTCCACACAAAAACTATTAAAATTGCTTAAGAACTCGGAAGTTATGGAGTAACAGTCATTGCGTCAATAAAGCTGATTCATGGATCCATCCATATCCTTCTTGTAAAAAGCTCTTGCCACTAGTGCAAATACAACATGATGTCCGAGCAAAAACGACAGACAATCAATAAGTAAATAAATTAAAAGTAAAAAAACCTTTCTAAAAACAAGCTTCTATTTAAATGCGCTGAGAAGAAAAAAATAATCTTTTACTTTAAAACTTATAACATCATTACACAATTTATATGATGTAGCAGCTTGTCGCTTGACCAACAGCGAAGAGCTTCGAGCCTAAGTATACAAAGGCATGGTCGACGGTATTGCCATTGTTTTCGTTTGATTTTGGAGTTAATCTTCTCCAAGACAGGTTATAATTATTATAGAAACCAATACTATTGACGCCTATCTCACCAAATTACACAAGTTAAAGTTAACCAACCGATGCTACAGATCCGAACAATTCGACCTCAATATCATAATCCAGGACTAAAAAACCCCAACACAAAAAAAAAACAGATGGATTGGAGCAACGGAGTTTATATTCAGCCTCTTACTTTTTTAACTCGTATTCGCATTCACAGTAAGTCCTTTCATTTGATATCCATATTGTGGGCAAGCATTAAAAACTTACTCCGCCATATAGGATTTATAGTGACGTCACTTTATTTTTCGACTTCTTCTGAGTGAGCCCTTTCATTTGATACCCATATTGTAGGAATGCATTAAAAAAATTAATCTGCCATCTCGAGTGTTCCACTATGTTGGATTTAAAAAAACATCAAATAGCTAACCGTGTATTGTCATCCAAACTTAAAGTGTATACAAAATTTCAGCCTAATCGGTTGAAGACATCTCCTTCAAAATTGAGTTTCAAGCTTGAAAAGTCCTCCATATTGGATTTAGACTGATGTCACTTTATTTTTCGAATTATTCTCAGCAAGCCCTTTCATTTGATATGCATTAAAATAATTAGCCTGACATCTTGGGCTGCCGCCATGTTGGATTTAGATTGACGTTACACCGTAAACCATGGATTGTCTTCCAAACTGAAGTGTATACAAAATTTCAGCTCAATCGGTTGAAGATATCTGATTGATTTTCGGATTGATTTTTAATTGATGAATTCAACCGAACAAACAAACATTGAAAGTGAAATAAAAGCTTAGAAAAAACCAATTCAGTCATTTGCATAACCTCTTAATAAAACCTTTGTTATCTTTATTTCAAAATACATACGTTGCAAATACAATATGACAATCGACAATTTTGTTTCTTTTTTCTCGCCGTAACCTAACCTAACCGATTACTTTGCTTTTAACGATTTTTCATAGCCCCTGCTAAAGTTTCGATAACTCAAATACTGTCATGTCAACTCCACCTAACTGTTTTCTGATAGATCCAGATAGATGACTTTTAATTCATTTTTGAATCAAAGTCATTTTTATAGTACTTCTTAGGTAAATAAAATTTCGAATACAGTCTATAACTTTGAGTTATGCTAAAGCTTTTTATTGAAATAAGAAATAAGGTACTTATGTTGTTGTTTTTTTTTTACTTTATATTATAAATTAACTTTATTTTATATATATTTGAAGAAGTCTAATAATAATAATAGAAACCTCAAAGTAGTTCGCGACCAAAACTTTTCCATATCAAATAAATGGAGATACGCCATTTAGAATTGTTTGGTATAATACAAAATACTTTAACGTAATACGCGTACACATTTTTTACGAAATTATCCTTCCATTATGTATGATATTGCATAACTACACACCTATATTAAATATACCGGACTGATTTTACAATATGAATTCAAAAGATGGCCACTGACAGATTGAAATCGGCCAATCTGAGGAATCCTATTAATAAAAAAAAATATGACACTTCTTTTGTAGATCCTTCAAAAATACATAGATTTTGTTAATAAAATAATAAGTTTTTAAGAACATGTAATTAGCAAACGTATACTTAATGCAATAACCTTTATAATAAATTTGTTTTAGCATAATTCATGAGCAATTAATGCGATAAACTTATTTATCATGACAATAACAACCTAGTAACTCTTATAGTCCAATTTGCTGATTATCTGTAGAGATGTAATATAAACTCCACGATAAATGTGCCATATTTTTAAATAGTTCTCGACGCAAAAAGAGGTAGGTATTATAAGTTTGACCGCTAGTTTGTATATAGCTCTTAAATGGGTGAACCGCTTTGATTTGTTTTTTATTATGAAAGCAATTTTTCTAGCGGTGATTAAGATTAAGATGACTAAGATTTGTTTTATTAAAAATGGTTCAGTTGTTCAATGTCATCAGCTCTTTTATAAACTGCCGCAGCGATCTTAGACGCATAATGGGTACAAATTAACTTATACATGACGAGAAATTATATAAGGTTGGTTTGTATATTTTACAAACACTTTAAAACACAATACGTAATAATACCCTATCATCGAGGAACAATGAAATATTTTTTGCGTTGGGGCTTTTTCAATTTAATTTAATTTTACTTGTAACAAAAGAAATACTATTGAAATTATCTTTCTGTTAACGACTGCTGAGATACAGCTCTTACCTATGCACCGTAGGGCGAATCTAAACCTATCACATTAACCTTGTCAATTTTCCCAACAGTGAACCTGTCGGTAGCAGACGCCATGGTGTCGACTCTCAACGTGACCTTCAACTTCACATACATGCTGTACTCCGACTGGCCGTTTGGACACTTCTACTGCAAGTTCTGTCAATTCATCGCCGTGCTCAGCATCTCCGCATCTGTGTTTACGCTTATGGCTATAAGCATAGACAGGTAAGACTTTCAAAATAGAATATATTCCTATTTTGTGTCTGACGCAAGACAGAGGATTAATAAAATAACTGTTAGCATCAAGTCAATGAACTTTCAAAAATATCTAGTAACTGTTTCAAAAGATATGACACATAGATCTTCACAAAACTGTCCAAATACCATATTCAATTTTCCAGTTTAGATTATAATAGATAGAGTTCTTTTTCAATAAAAAATTGACGATTTTTGGAAAATTGGTGTTTGTACTTTTTACAAACGACATAGTACACAGCTCATACTTAATCTATAATCTAAGATCACAGTGGTTTGTGTGCTTGTCTGTCCGCTCTTTTCCCCGCTCTTTTTCATTGTATCAATAACGTTACCATATCGACGCGTTTACCGCAAGTAGTTCGTCTACCGGACGCTAGATGGCGCTTACGGAAAATATTGATTAATAGAAAAATTTAAAGAATTTTGTCCATCCGTGCGAAACCGGGACGGGCCACTAGAAGGAATAATTTATTTATAAATAAAAACCTTTTGTGTTACTTTTAGGTTAAACAGCTTAAATAAAAGCACATATTTTAGAGTAAATCCGCACATAGCATATACCGAATCACGAAAATAACTTTTTTGTCTTTTTTATTAATTAAGTGAAAAGGTATGTAAGTATGTATATCAGTAGTATGTAAGGTATGTAAGTAAGTAAAAGTAAGGATTCTTTTGACCACATATATCCATAAGCTATCGTCTCGTTTTCTACAAGCAAAACTGTTTCACCATAGCTTAAATATGTCACTTTCATAATACAACTGTTAAAAGTTTTCATAACCTTTAGCTCTAGTAACAATTCAGTAAATCTGTTCGAAAAGGGGTTTTAATAGTGGTCGAAGTTGTGATGACAACTGATAAAATATTATGCGAAAACTCAGAAGATAGAACTATTTAGGCCTTTTAAATTGGGCCAGTATAATATTTTAAAACACAATCACTACTAAAATCTTTTACGGGTTTCGGACCGCAAGAAATACCTATAGGTCCTCGTATATTTTTAGTGTCGTCACCAATATAATTAATACAGCTATCGCAGCAAGGAAATCATGTATAATAACGAAAAGGGGCAATCCTTGCCGTTACCGTTCTTATCGCGAGCTTACAGAACGAGGCGGGAACACATTATTAAAACGCGACGCGACGCAACGTGTCGACACCCGATATACACCGTGCACATTACTAACACGCGACGCCACGACATACTAGCAATTTTTGAATACAGTTTGCCTACAGCAGCGGAAGTGTATGGTTATATACAATGAATTTAATAAATAACGAGAGTCAGATGAAGACTTTCAAGATTTGATGCAAATTTTGTGGAATAGGAATATGATACTTAAACGACTCAATAAAAAGAGAATAACTAGGCGTTACTGAGTACATGAAATAAATCAAAAGAAAAGTATGTGTGGTGAATATCATACTCTGTATCCAGACCTACTTCAAGATAATGAAAGATTTCATATGTACTATCGGGTTATTCAATTTCTTGAATTGGCAATTTCTTCCCATGCATCATTTTTCTCAGTATAATTGCTGTATATAGCGAAATTCATGTCATATAGAACAGGATATTGTTTTACCAACTTAATTAATTTTTAGTCGGTCATTTCGCTAAATAAATGCAAGAATTAATATTAATTTGGCATAAATTCCGTTTCACAGTTTGAAGAATAGGGATGGGGTCAAAGAATTCATATATGCTCTGTGACAGTTCTCGAACGACTGACGCGTGGCGTAGGGTGTTGTCTAGAAACATACCACGCGCGCCGCGTCGGATGGCGTGTTTACCCCCACCATGGACAACACACCGACCTGGCCCGTCTGGATCGGGTGGCGTGTCCGCGCATGGCGTCGCGTCGGGTGTTCATAGTATGATTCTGGTCTATAGAAAACAATACATTTGATTCAACTCAACACGCATCGCGTTTCGTCGGGTCGCGTCGCGTTTAAATAATGTGTTTCCGCCTTTATTATTTTGATACATATTCGGTCACGCTTACCTAGGGTATTAGGGATGTCACCTAAGCAAGATATACAAACCAAATAGTTCAACTGTATACATACACAAACATTATCATTTATTATAAACAAATATTATCTCACTTTTTCTCTTGAGCTCAGACGCATTAGACTTTCCTATAATTCATATCTTTCGGATTTGAGCATGTCAATTACAGAGCAAAAGTATCTCCACTTAATTTGAATAGATCATCTTTTTTATAATTTATTAGAAACAGATAATACTACATGATTCCCTTTGAAGACTTTCGTTTTATATTTTTGGAAGATATATCTTTTTCAATTATAAGGCACCCAAAAACCACAAATGAGGTTGAGGATCGGGACAGTGATAAACACTGAATCAGATAACTTCGTTAGGTCCCTTTCAACTTCATGTAATTGGCAGAAATGGTTAGCATTAAACAAAATATTGTGTTTAGTATGTATATTTATATATACTAATGTTATGTTTACTGTGTACTTAAAACTGTTGGTGAAAAACGATTTTAGATTGTTGGTTTGAGGTTAACTATCGGTATGTATTCTTTTTATTTGTTTATAATATAAATTATTATTGTTTTAACCTTACTATTGGTTAAACAGTTTTTGATATACTACTTGACTCTGTATACAGATATATAGAAAATCTGTTAATCTTTTGATGCTGCTTACTGATCACTATATAATTTATAAATTTATCTTTTTCACGTACAAAGAATACGAGCACGCTGATACCTAAGGCGCGGTACAGTGTTTGCGGTCAGACTATAGTAAATTTAAAAATTCTATATTAATAAAAACTTTCAAAAAGCGCGCGTTTTTGTTTCAACTTTTTTATTTTTGCGATTTTGAAAAGTCCTTAACCTGTTGATTTCATTCCACGCAAAAATTATTAAAATCGCTTAAGAACTCTGGAAGTTATGGCTTAAGAGACATTGAGTCATTGAAGCTGATCCATGGGATAGAAAAGTAGAATTACTTAATAATAAACATGGAGAGACAATAAATCGTATTGATTAATTGAAAGTGCAAGTAAATTGATAATCAAAAATACACAGTATGCAATTTAAAAACCATTGCGCAATACTGTTTCCTATTTAGGAGATAAAGCAAACACGACTTAATAGAGATACTTTAGTAACAGTGCGACTAGGTAACGCCTACGTGTACGTCCTTATGTTACAATGTAAGACACGTTGAAAAAGAAATCGATTCTGTGAGTTCATTACACGTTTTCATTTCATAAAAAACAATGAAGGCAACTAAATTGAATATAACAGAAGTAATAGCCACTGAGAATTAAGGGAATTACATTCAAGAGCTAAGAAAACTTTATCTTTGACTCCTCCTTTGGAACAACTATAAAACCGAATTTTTAAATTCGTAATAATAAAAAGTTACGACCAAAAAACATGGGTTCTATGGAACTTCCCATTGAAACAATAATACGCGCTATTTGAAAGTTTTCATTCTTATGAAATTTTAAAATTTACTAAACATTGTTTTATTTTTTTTATTACGCTCTACTCCAATATATGGTGCTAGCAAAACTTTATGCTTAGCGACTGCATCTACCTAGTTTCGAAATTTCTTGGTGGTAATCCGCATTAAATTCCGGTAGCTTTAATTTATGTACAAGATTCCAGTATCCTGCTATTTTAAGATTTTATTTCTGCTATCTCCTTATTCAATAAATACTTGAATGAGCTCGTATTTTTTCCTCAAGCTCGTCGAGCTGCTCCTGGTTTGATGTTTACGTTTTCTTATGTTGACGTTTCGCATTTATCTTGATCTTGGAAGTCAAAAGAAAGATTCGGTTATAATGAAAGTTTACTTGATGTCCGGATCCGGAAACTGGAGAGTCAATGAGCGTCATTTGTCTGATATTTTTGCGTATACTGTCGTTGCTCAAATGAAGCCGGCAGTCGAAGAATGTAAGTGACTAAAAGGCTTCTAAGAGATAAGTACTTTACAAGATCGTTCCATGTTATACGCGTCTTATTCCATTGATTGTTTGGACGAAAGAGAATTATATTTCATTGTATTCGATTTTATCGGTTATGAACTTTAAATGCTAATTTCTCTTTTCCCAGAATGTGGATACCGCAGATAAATTAGTAAACCCTATTTTTTTTTCCAATATTCGACTTAACTTTATTAACAATTGCTCAATGCTGCCCTAAGAATATCATACATGGTAGTAATGTAATAAGCATAAACACACCTCACTCGTGCCAGTGTCTCCGTTTCTATGAGCATGTCTCTTTACTTGGTCGTTTGACCTTTAATATTCTTCAAAATAATTTAATCTATTATTAACCCAGCGTCTATCAATGCCTTTGGGCAATCATTCATAAATACGTGGTAATTACTTTTTTATTAATATATCTTACTTTGTAGTTTAAATGTATTCAATGCCAAAAGGCTATGGTATTTTATAAATCTTAAGGACGATAACGGTAAACGCAATTTCGTAGAAATTACAAGATTAAATATTATAAATTAAGGAAACTGCTTCTTATGAAATTTTATACGCTCAAGGAAGATACTTAAATCTATAAAGTGAATATAAAAATAATTTTTGTATTAATCTGGAATTCTTAACATTTCTCTTATTTATACTATGCTAATCTTATCCAAAAATTTTTAATTTCTTTATTTTTTAATCATAAATTCATGAGATTCGGTCCCCTCATTATGAAGTATTTGGACCTTCAGGTATGAGGAATTGTGATGCGATGTTAAGTCATTGTTTAAAATTCCCTGAAGCCAATTACCATACTATTAACTATGATATTGAAGCAATTGACTGGCATCGGTTATTAGATGAGCTGCCCGCGCGAGATATCGTGTCTAGATTTTATGAACGCATTTATGAAATTATTGCCAAAAAAGTTCCCCTTAGATTAAATAAATCTACTGATTACCCAATATGATTATCTCGCCCGTTGATACATATATTCAAAGCCAAAAGTAAAAGCTGGATTTAGTGGAAGAAATATAAAAGTATTGTGAACTATGAAGAGTTCTCTTTATATCGCAAGCGCTTTAAAAAATTAAGTGAAGAAAAGCATGTACGAAGACCTAACACATTTCTGGGCGTTTCTTCATAGGCAAGGTAAAAAAATAGAAGTAAAAAAGATTTTTAAAAACCACGTTTTTATAAGCAGACTAAGAAAGAAAGAAAGAAGAAAATTTTTTTTTCCCAGAACTGTGATGGAAAATTCATTTCCCGGAATGATAAAAATTTCAAAGATATATGTTAAAGTACTATATTGTAATATGATTAAAAACGTATAGCAGCGGCTTTCAGGCTTATTAAATTTTTTAGTTCGTACATTTTCTAACTCGTTATTTGTAAATACTAAACATCTCACCCAAAAGCCTGAAAACGAATTCACCAAGTGAATTTGAAACAAGATAAATTATTCTGCAGGAAAGCGAATTCCTGTGTGAGATATTACTTGTAAGCCGAATCGATTTTTTCTAGTATTTTCCTCTTAATTTTTTTTCTAACAGGTACGTGGCGATCATGAGCCCACTGAGGCCACGGTTGGGAAAGCGGGCAACGTTAGGCATAGCAGCAGCCATATGGGCTGGCAGCTCAGTCATAAGCAGTCCAAACCTGATATACTTCACCACAGACATCGACGCACTACCAGATGGGACTCAGCGGTAAGTTACTGATCTCCTTTAATAGCAAACAAACGTATGACCTGCATAATAGGCTAGATGACAAAACATTTTTTTTTTTTTGCTTTAATAGAAGTTCATTTCTATAATAAACAGACAGAAAAAATCGGTTTTCGAATAACTTAAAAAACAAGCAAGAAATAAGGTATTGAATATTTTGCTCCATCTCTCTCTAGCAAAACGGAAATTTACATGGAGTTTATATGGCCGTACTAAACAGTGACGTCACTGTTGATGTCGGATCTTTCTGTCTAATCGCTTCCAAATGAACAACTTAAAATGCTTGTATCTATTGTATTTCTAAGCCGATTTTAATTCTGATTTCACAGGATTGTATCTTTTTCTACGGTATTTTAATATATTATTACGAGACGTGAAAATTAAAATTCAGTCATCATCCCAATTCTTAAAAACAAAAACGGTTAATCAGTCAACGTCAATTGTTCATGCCAATTAGTTAAAAGCCTATTAAAGCCTGGTTTGTAGCTCTTACTAATAAGAGTTAATTTACGTTAAGTGTATATTTAAGTTTGTAGTATATTTAGGAAGCCTACATTATGAGCGTTAATAATTAAGCGCAATATATTTTCTATGCGAAAAAATCTTCATATACTTGATATTATAATAAATGAAAAAGTGTGTTTGTTTTCTTGCCTATCTTTCAAGTAGAAATAAACGATGACATTCTATTTTAAATAATTTAAGGACTGAAGAGTATCACAAGAAGTAGCTAGTTAGTCAAGTTGTAATTAATTTGAAGTTGCTAAGAGATGGAATCGATGTTAGGCCTCAAGTGCCTCGGCTCATAGACAGCCTCAGTTGAATATCTACTTAAGGTGAAGTTTGGATATCTGAAAATAAAAAAACATGAGATAATAGTACATTACGATATTAGTGCGTTATGATGGTTATGACATGCGAGACGGAATTTCAGCCCGAGCTGAACGCGAGGGCGTAATTGAGCCGATTGATAACGAATACGCACGTATATCGTACGACGTATTTTAACACATTTGCGAGGAAACAGAAAATAAAAACATTTTATATTTTTTTCATTTTTAATTATTGAAACAGTTAGTGAAATTACAATTTTTTAAATGATACGTAGTTGTAGTTGGTTTTTTAATTATGTTATTATTATTAAATAAACTCAATCTGTGAATGTACACTGTTGCTTTCCCGCGATTTTAACGAACGGGGATTAGTTCGAAATTTGAATAGCAACAGCGCGCGAAATGGCAAATAATACTGTTATGGAATTTGTATGGACTATAACTTAACTATTTGCTTTGGTAACACACGCGTTTTTAACAACCCGCTTTACATATTTAAAACCGGTGGAATTACATCAGCTTTACGAGCAAAGGAGTTATAAAGAAAAATAACGCACCTTTTGCTATAGCAAAAGTGTTTCATATAAATTTCAATAATCATGATTACGGTAGGGCCAAGGCCTCCCCCAAAGGTGGGGAATGTCATAATCTCCACAAACGACATTGCCTATTTTGTAGTCTGCAGAAAGTTAGTTACTAGCCCGTGGTAGTACCTACCAGAGAACATAGAAGCGCGAGATAATAATTTTAAGTTCACCCATCCGATTAATGGGGTTGCTTTATTTCGCATAATATTTAATTCCCAATTCATTTGGCATAAAAATTTAAGAATAATTATATTTGTCATAATAACAGATTGACATCATTAGTTTTTGACATAATATATCTGAAGACATAACGTATATTTATTATTTGCTTTAATTTTTATTCGCATAAAGTTTAAAGATTTATTGTTTACTAGCTGATCCAGCCACGCGTTGCTGTGTTATGAATTTAAAAAAAAAACTATCCTATCTCTTCAGTTGGACCAAATTACACATAAATACCAACTTTCATCAATATCGGTTGAGTTGGTGAAGAGTTCACATACATTGTGACACTGGATTTTTATATATTAAAAAGATGAAGCTCGCTCTCGGACCTCCCGCCTTTTTATACTCTACCGCCGCGACCCGTGTCGAGCGCGGCAACCGTTACACAAAAATAATCCTTATAGCATGATTCAGTATTCACGTGCGACGGCGCGATGGCTTATTTCATGTATAAATTTGGTATTTCTATACCGATTTCTATGATTCTTTTTTTATTGAATAGGTGATAAAGTTAACTATTTTAAATAAGGGATGAGTGAGAGTATTCTAAACGTAAGAGTCAACAAATATAATCAGAATGCTCCGAACTGCTAAGCTATCAGGAGTTACACGTGTTATTGTGAGTCAACCATAAAAGATAGACATATGCTGTTGCAGGATATTTTTTAGAAAATTTTATGTAGAATATTTTCGTCATACATAATTTCTATGTAACTTTAACCATTAGGGCTGCACACGCGACGGAAGCTTAAATAAAATTGGTTGGTTGCCTGTAAAGTCGGTATACGGGTGAAAGTTTTACGTGACAACGACTTTGAGTGGTAAAATAATTTTAATGTGAATATTCATTCGTATAGTAGGAAGAAGGATGAAATAATAGTAACAATTTAAAACATTTATTTATACAAAGAATTATATTTAAAACATTAATTTATAGGCACGTGTCCCTTCCACTTTTTATGTCTGTCTCTCTCGCTCTTAGGCGGGCTAACCATGCCCGAGTGGAAGGGACGCGTGCCTCTCACTCGCTCTCATTGTAAGCGCATAACGTGAGCGGAGCGTAACGCAGTTTCTTGAAGTGTCACCCGGCAAACCAATTTATAAGACGTTGTCACGTCAAAAATGGAGTAACTTCTCCCGTTTTCCCAAAATTTCCCTTCACTACTCTGCTCCTATTGATTGTAGCGTAATAAAAAGTATACTACAACCTGCCCAGGAGTATGTAGAATAATTGTACCAAGTTTCGTTAAAATCCGTCGAGTATTTTTTGTTTCTATAAGGAACATACAGACAGCCCGACAGACAAAAATTTTACTAATTGCATTTTTGGCATCAGTATCGATCACTAATCACCCCCTGATAGTTATTTTGAAAATATATTTCATGTACAGAATTGACCTCTCTACAGATTTATTATAAGTATATTATTATAAGTATAGATTTGTCTGTTACAGTCACATAAATGATGATATTCCATAAACTAGTACTGATAGCTTCATGGAATAGAAAGTATATTATAGAGTTTATTTTCCGGCTTTTTTCACATGTCACGTAATAGCCTATTTAATATTTTTATACACTTCAATGTTGCGTTGACTTTATGGAACTATTTTGAATTGTTTGTGAAACGAAAATCGTCGTTTACGGAAGTTCCTAGTTATAAATAGCTACTGTTATTTGAATCTAAGAAATCAAAAAGTAGTAACCTACCTAAAAACTAATAATGGGTTAAGGCGAGGCGAGCTCTAAGCTACCAAAATGTTTCTGTTATATACGAATTTTAATGCATTAAATACAAACACGTAGATTTCCTCTATACCTATGCGTTTGGTTCATGATTGTGACTTTGTATATGTTTTTATCTTCATGTCGTTGGTCAACGTTCACATTCAGTAAATATTAACTTCATTGCATAATTTTAATGTATATAAATATATGCTTTTATATCATTATGCGTTTATAAAATTGTGCTAAACGATTATTATGCTTACAGTAGCGACGTTTATTAGGCATTTTAAGGCATATACCTAATCAGTTATGCTGGATTAATATTGCCTATGCGTTACTATAATGAGGACAAGTAAAGGTATGCCATGATAACTTATGACATATAATTTTATGCGAACATCCGAAGACCGATCCTTGATAATTACTATAGCCCTATATTCTTATTAAAGAACTTTTACAAATACAGGATGTTTGATGCTACCTGTATAATGCCTAATATAGTAAAAAGGGTACCATGCATACAACTCCAAGTCTTAAAATCATCACACGACTAAAAAAAAGTTTATTTTTAAGAATACTGTAGGTATAGTGGCAATGGTTTATTACGATTATTTTCTTTTTTGTGAAGAATATTAATAATGCTGTAAACACATTATTAATAGATCCCCTAGTTACGATTGGGCCCTTGTCAGTAGTACATCGGCGAAGCGCGTTTTACACTGCGTCATCGAGTCCCTATACAGAGTATGGAAATAACAAAAGGTAAAGCTAAGTGCTTTTCTCATCACTAGAATATCGCAAATGAGAACAATTAATAAATGCAAATACTATGTAGGTTTATGTTACTTACGTAGGAACGTACCTACTGCGTGTGGTGTGTTATTGAATTTTTTTTTATTTAGGATGGGTTAGCTCTTGATCCCAATCAAGCCCTGGGGCCAAGACAGAATCCACGATGGAACGAGCTAACCCAGAAAATGCCTATTCACCCTGCTTTGAAAATAGCTTTGAAAATAGACGGATTATGAGTTCTCGGGAATACAGACGCAGGGAGGGAGTTCCACTCCTTTGCTGTGCGCATTATGAAGGATGTTGAAAAGCGCTTGGTGCGACAGGTATGAATAGCAACCAAGAAAGGGTGGTAGCCTGCAGTGCGTATGGATGTCCAATGGAAAAAAGGGAGATGGCGGTATGAGCAAATCCAGCACTTGAACGCACTCTCCAAAGTACAGTCTGTAGAAGGCCGAGAGACAGGCAACTGTGCGGTGATGAGTTAAGGTGTGAAGCTTTTTCTTCACCAATTTGCTGTCATCGATGAGCCTCTCAGCTCTGCGATTTGTATTTATTAAAAATCTATTACATTTATTTTTTTGGGAAATAAAACAATCCATGGCATAAATCAGTTAAGTGGGAGGCTAGTTCTCTTTCCATAAATCTAAATTAGTTTGACTACCAATCAAAGCCACAGTAAATATATAGCTAAAGCAGTACTGCAACTTATCCTATTTGTTACGATAAATACTACGTTCCATTAGAGCATTAGGGGTGGCACTGTTAATTTTTTTGGAAAATTTAAAGTTTTTTTTATTAAAACATTTATTTAGGTTTTATTATGATCCAATAATTGAATGAATCAAATAGTTTATAATATTGAGTATTTAAAAATATCAACACTAAGAATCTTATTCATCGTTATTACAAATTGGTAACTGAAAAATACTTTCGTCTGGTACGAAACGTTTGAAATGCCTTGTATTAAAGGACATTCTCCGAAACTGGCTTGGCGTGGACAAGGTGTTCAGCAAAATGCAGTTTAACTATAAATTCTTATTTATTTTTAGACAAATTTTGGTGACCTTATACTTGTATCGAATTGTCCTTATTATAATACAAGTTTTTAGGGAAAATACAACTACTATTTCCTGTCGTCACTGGTCACAATTTCAATTCTGGTGCTGCCATTATATAGTTGTATAATTACATCCGATTGAAATCGATTTAATATTAATTTGTAATTTCGATTGTACATATGTACCTAACTGCATTAGCTATAGCAAAACGTCGCCAAACTCATTGGTTATTATTACTCAGTTTACTTAATAATAATACCTACATGTATTTTAGGTTGTATGAATTGTGATTAATACATTGAGCGCATTAGATATTTTTATGACATAGACAAGCAACGTTAAAAAAGGCTGCCACGTGCACAGGAGCAATATGCGTCTCAGTTTGAGATCCATCTAAATACGAATGTTAGGATTACCGACATTCTGGTAATTAATCTTATCACAATTACTAATGTAATGCTAATATATTTCTATAGATACAAAAATATACTCCAGCTCCCAACGGTTTACTGCCGCACTGAATGCTTTTACTACTATTGGTCACAATAAGCTTAATAGTCAATTAATTAGCCCTCCAATCACAAACCTCAGTCGTAAAAAGGCGATTAGCCATTTTAATTCATTAATTAGTTTTGCCGGCTAATTGTTAGTCTATGGAGTTTTTATGTTTTAGAATTAATGCTATGACGAAGCCCTACATCTAAAAACAAGATTCTTTATGAAAACCCTCACGCAGTGTACGATTCGTGATGAGTGGGTTAATTAAATTTAGTACCGCGGAAGAGGGGGTGGTGCTTAGTGTACGACGCGACTTGATCCAGCACCTTCGTCGCTAGCCACATCGGTCGTTCCTCACGTACGACTGGGGCGACAGACAGGCATTACCATAAATTTGGTCCACTGGAGCGGTGGAAACGGCGGGTTAATAGGGGAAGGGGGGCCTTAAAATTTACCAAAGATTTAAGGCATATGCTCCGGCTGAAAATCTGTGCCCCCTCCGGGTTATTTCTGATGCAAAGGCTGCCCATTGCCATCCAGCGTAGCGAGGGCGCAGTCAGCATTACGGGCACCTATGCGCCGAGAACTTTATTTGAAAAAGACCAGGGTCTATTACTACTTTTTTTATTTAATGTAATTTTTAGAAATCGTATATTGAACAATTTTAAATTAGATATTAATAAGGACTTGAAGGGAACTTTTAAATTATCAACATATTAACTGATTCGTTGCTACATACAATTACCAGAAACGAAGGCTACGAGCTTGATTTACGTGAAAAATGAAGATAGTTTTATTCTGTGTAGATTCCCATAAAACTTTATTTGAAGAAGTAATCATCGATTTAAAAATGACGCAGCTCCAGTGGCTAACGCCTCACGCAAAAGAAAGTAATGGCCATACCATGATACCATTAGCAACGAATCGGTTAATTCGCTATTTTGCTGCTAATGCAATTACAGAAAGATAAAAGTAACGTATACTATTCATTTGTGGTCATCGTCTGTGTAAATAAAAATACTTACATTTCAACTGCATTATTTTCTCAAAGCCTGTGTACATTTATAAGATGTCTTAGCCCGCACTGGGGAACCCACGCGTAATCTAAAGCTTTATTGCACTCTCATTGCGTTAGGGTTACCATATATAAAAAATAAACAGGACATAAAGGCTTAATTTTTTTATTAAACCCTAACTTTATTATGTGAGTATTATTTTTTATTATATTAAAAAAGTGATCTTATTATTGTCATTAATTTAATTATAAACAGTCACTAATTTAATTTTATAGGCAATAATTTTATAATTAAAAATAGTGTGTTTAGGCTGTAAAATTTCTTTCCGATCGGATTGTAAAACGTTATTCACAAATCCTATAGGGAACCCGTTTTCGGATTCTCATGCACAGAACACTTAAAGAGCTAGCTTCCAGTAGTAAAGTAAGGTTACAACGAAATCAATAAAACGGTATTCATATTGGTCATAATGGACTAATATGAAAGAACAGATTAAAATACTAAATATGAAAATTTATTACTATTATAGTGACGTAAATATATCATAAAATATCTTAAACGGAAACCTAAAAATATATTATTTATGTATTTAGTAATTAATTTAGACATAGATAGTTTTGTGTAATGTATTATCAATATTATCATTGTTAACCATGGTGCTTTTGAACTGATGTTGATAAGTACAATAGTCTCAGTGATTATAATAAAAATGTTTGTATGTGTGTGTGTCTTCTGTCCGACGAATTTCGGCGACGGTTGTAAATAAAAGCATTTCATTACCACTTGGATTTAAAAGTTTCAAATGGTAAGAGAATGCTGCACTAAACCATCGCTGGGCATTCCCTAATTTAGGACTTACCGTTCTAAAAAGTAACAAAAAGCCCCCCTAAACTAACGCTCGGCATTCCAAAATTTAGGACTTATCCGGACAAATTTGAAGAGCTGGTAATCCTACTGGGTAGTGTAGTGTATGACTCAGACCCTTATATCATATGATAATACCGAGATTTTCGTTTATTTTGTTTTGCTCTTCAGTGGGTAGTTATGAAAAAGAGTAATAGACACGACGTTCTATATATTGTAGCAATAAATTATAGTTATTAAGCTTAGAACCTATGGAGACAAATTAACTTACCGTACCAAATTACCGTACATCGGTGGACGTCTTTCGGCATAACGTTTCATTTTTATAGACCTCAATGTACTTATAAATATTATTACTGAGCGTTAGTCTCGCATAAAACTAAAAATATAGTCTATAATGGAATGCGATAAATTTTGGTATATTGTTGAACGCATGCCAGAAAAGGTTAATTATGGTCTACACTTTGTCCAATGTAGGATGATACTTTTGACAGTTGACACCTATGTAGAGGGTATAAGGTTGCTATTGCAATGTCAAGCCAAACATAAGGAAACAAACGCAACCTTAGTACGTAGCAATAAGGAAGTGACACCTGTCAAAAGTATCATCCTACATTGGACAAAGTATCAGTTAATTTAAATAAATAAATTTTATTCTCAAATAAGCTTAGCCTGGAAGGATACATTTTACATCTTATTTAATAACCACTTACCGTTATATTCGTGAAACAAAATTTTGTTATTAATTTTTTTTTTATTCTGTAGACGAGTCTGCTTCTCCGATTGGCCCGACGGTATCACCACTAGATCTAATCTGGAATACATGTAAGTAAATATGGTTTTCTCCTATTTGTAAATTTAAGGTTGTGTATTATTATTATTTATTATACATCTATTATATTCAAATAAACTTAAACTAAAAAACCCAATTATTATCTACCCAGTTCACTCACATAATAGATGAAAAAGCATGTGTGCAATTTACATGTGGTAGAAGTGAAACCTTAAAAAATAATACGTACTCGTATACAAAATACTACGGTTGTTGTGATGCCTTCTCTCAAGCTTTGTACTACGCATGCGCACACAAACACGTATTAGCACACGTACATAATGCTTCCTATCTCATTTTCTCCTACGTTAAATCTTATGAATTTATGTGTCTGTTTCTTTTTACTGTCGCTTTTCCGTTTCAAAGAGACAATGTATAATGCTTCCTATCTCATTTTCTCCGACTTTAAATGATATGAATTTATGTGTCTGTCTCATTTTTACTGCATCATTTCCAAGTCAGAATTTGTATTAAAAAAATGTAAAACAATTGAAAGTCAAACAATCGATTGTCATTTTTTTTTTATTTAGAATATTGTCTTTATAGTTTGAAAAAGTTTTTTCCCTTCATCTACTTTCAAATCACAACTATGCTAAAGATGTTTTCACTTCAAAATATAACCGTCCCTTCTTATCATTGACATATTTATGTAAATCAGCCGTAAAAACATAATTATTCGATAAGATAATAAAAAGCTTAAAAGCTAATAACAGATTGACGCAGCCAGAACAACTTGCAAATACCTTTTGTTTGTCCTGCAAGCTTATCCTCCAAGTTATCCTGCAAGTTCTTTATGTTATTTCTTCTATTCGCACTAATGGGTTAGGCCCAAGAATTGTAATATGTATACTAAAGACACGGATATACATTCATATTATAATTTTAGTTTATGTAGTCCTAGTTTATTTAATTGGGGTTTCAATATAAAATTGCAATTTTAATTTACTAGTCACTTACTGGTCATTTTGAATTAAAATTAAACCTACAAGGTGATAGTATATTTAAAATAAAACTTTTTCAAACTATAAAGACAATATAAATTATTATAATAGAAAAATACTAGAAAAAATCGACTCGGGTCACAAGTGAATTCTCAGGCGGCCGCCTGAGAATTCACTAATAATAATTTATCTTATAAGATCGCATTGAAAATGCATAAAATATAAAAATTATAAATATAAAGACAATATTCTAAATTTAAAAAAATATGACAATCGATTGTTTGACTTTCAATTGTTTAACATTCGACTTTAAACGTTAAGATCGATACATCGAGAATTAGATTGATTTTTTAATACAAATTCCGACGTGATAATAATGCAGCAGTAACAGCATAACGAACGTACTGTGCGTTTTTGATTTAACCGCTTCCTTACTTGAAACTTCAACTTGAAGAATGAACCTCGAGGAAGATCTATCGCTAAGATAAATAACGACGAATTGAGAACGATGGTGGAAGTGGAACGTGTCAAACTACCAAGGAATTAGATGTTTTGAAGTTATCTTACCCGCAATATTGACCCATTTGAAACAAATCATTTAAATAAAAGAACTTGAAAAGTGGATTCCTCATGATTTGGCTGAACCGCAAAGAGAAGCGCGCGTTGAAATTTTCTCACCTTGATGAACGGGTACAGAAATGAAGGGATTTCGGCTTGTGACGTGTGACGAAAAATGGATTCTCTACATTAATCGCAAACGAACTACGCAATGGCTAACTCCAGTTCAAACAACGCGCTTAAGCGAAGTTAACCCACAAAAACGTGATGGTCGCTGTTTCGCTGTCACTTCATGGTGTAATTCACAGCTTCCTCAGATCCGGTCAATCGATTATAAAATGTTATTTTCTTGTTGTTGATGTTGTTAATATTTTGATATGTTTCACATAGAGACCTTATAAGCAACTTATCTGAAACGAAACATAAAGGAAAGTTTCAAAGTACGCTATTACGGCAACGATGCACGTTCTTGCGAAAAAGTTTGCAACTGCATCATTATAAACTCATTGAGCAGAATCCATAGCAAAAAGTTTTTATTCAAGGAGCCATAACAAAAAATTAAAAAGCGTATGTTTTCATTTTTTCTGTCATAAATTAACATAATGACTATCTGTTATGACGTCACTAATGTTCTAACCAGTGCGTAAATATTCAAAATCGACACTACTGTAATCAATTGTAAGTACAGTGAGTATTAGAACTAAATATAACTTAACTAGTTGTTACTTTCTGAATTGACGTCAAACAAAACCTTACAACCGCCAAATATATAAAGCTGCGAATTGACGATCAGTTTTTCGCATCAGTTGAACTGACATCAATCCAAAATTTGATCGTGAGTGTCGAATCGTCACTCCAGAGTTTTAACTGACGACGCGCCACGTATTTCCGAGACTACCATAAATCCAACTCGGCGCGTCGCGCCAAACTGATCGTAAGTGTGTGATCGTCAATCCAACACAAACAGGTCGGCTAACACAATCCAACACAAACACTTCCTAACAGCCCGGCTGTTCGAAAACTGAAGAGCCGGAGTGACGCCAGTGAATGCGGAAATCGAGTTGGCCTAAGACCATTTGGAGTGACGTTACAGTTTTACGTTTGGATTGACGCGAAAAACTGATCGTCAATGCCCACTTTAACACACACAATGCAAACCTCATTAACTATCAAATAAAATCTCTTTTTACTTTTTCTGAGCCTTGTGATCGATTCATTGGCTTTTTTTGTCATTGACATTAATGTTTTACATCACCAGATATTGTCTGGATTTCTTCAAACTTTCTCACATTTTCCGTTTGAATTAGCAAGAAAAGATATATAATTATGTTGATTGAAGACGCGGGTAGAAATGGAACTGATTGTCAAGGCAGCATGTAATCCAGCCATTTGCCCTTGACTTTCCTGATGGGGTGTACTTAGGGTTGACACCTATTATTTTTTTTGTTTTTAAATTTTCCATAAATTGCCTGCAAAGTCTTGAATGGTGATTTTAAGTAAATGAAATACAAGTATATATGTAATACGCTGTTAAAGCTTAACATACTTCAGCAAGATGTAGTAATGGACGACATAAGTCGCAGTGGCATTGCTTAACAATATGAACAAAAACAGCAACTCGAACGGGCACATGCAATCGTTATCTGTCATCTACCACCAGCCACTGCCAATTACTAATGTCATTAAACGCGAAAGTTAAAAATGGTCTTCAATTGCATAAAATGTTAATGGCATTTAAGTGCTATCATTATAATCAAGTGTGTGGCACTTTTTACACAAAATAATGGAATAGAAGATTGTCATTACCAATTTTTTAAGTGTATTGTGTTATACCTTTATCTTGTGATATTCAAGATAATTATAAATCATAATCAAAATTTAAATAATTGACGAAACTAAGATTTCTTTTTCTGACACATCTTTAATTTAAAACGTCTAAATAGTATTTAATAATAAAATTAAGTATAAAGATATGCAAACAAGTAAATCCGTCAAATGAAGTCGTATAACTTCGATTCGTTCGAGTAGCATTCAGATGAAATTGAGGCGTAAAATTTTGCAGACGTACGCTCAATTTTAGTTTTCATATCAGCGATATAACGTCACTCATATAAAAAAACATCATAAGTGACATGTGATATGTTATACCACAGAATTTATTCAAAATTATTCATCCGAACCATCGGAGATAAAGATATGAGTAACGTTAATATAATCTGATGAAGCAGAATACACTATGATTAAAACTGAGTAAAATACATACAGCATAAAAACTCTTTTAAATTATAGTTACATATTGAAAATATATCTATATAAAATAATTTATTACTAAACAACACTAACATAAGCCACTTTCTCACCGCTTTATGAAAGCACAAAGAAATAAATGAGGTTCAAGGCTCACCGTGGCAAATGACATCCCTATTGAACAAGTGTGAATTGAGGTTTTCTGTATTCAGAGTTGAATACCTATTCGACTTAAACTTACGCGTTATTCGTGTATTTGGAGTCGTTCAGAATTATACCACTTACGATGTCAAAAGTAAATTAAACTTCGTACTCTTTTGTTGCAAATGAAACAGACTTGACTATTGAATAGTCGTCAGATGTAGGGTTAAGCTATGTACACGCTTGGGTCAGTATTTTTGCCAATAGTTTACTAGGCGATGCAGTCGCTAAGCATAAAGCTACGCTAGCACCATATATTGGAGCGGAGCGTAAAACCTAATTTTTTTTTTTGTTTCGATGGGAATTTTTGCGAATTTCAAAATTCGGGCTGTCTCTGAATTCCGTCAAAAAAATTCGTCACAATCTGGTCCTAAACCTGTTGATTCGATTCCACACAAAAATATTAAAATCGGTTAAGAACTCGGGAAGTTATGGCGTAACAGACATTGTGCCATTGAAGCTGATCCATGGGAGCTTCGCTCGCTCCGCTCCAATCAAGTTTGAATTCGCTAACAAGACCGTAGTTATTCATTCTATTTATTTAATTTTTATGTGTGGCTTATAAAGTTAAACCAAATTTGAGTTTCAGGTTAAAATTTCGGCTTGAAACTGTCCTCATTTGGCTTAGTGATTTGTTATGAGATTCGCAAAATTTTAATATTCCACTTGCATTCTTGAGTAATTCTTACTGTCACATAGGTATTTAGTTTTTAATTTCGTATCTAAAATGAAAGTCACAGAGCAATGAATAGTTGGCTCCGTTCCCAAACGTACGCTCTTCTTTACTACGCAATTTATCCAATAGTAACTTTATTAAATAATATTTGGACTGGATTCTCATATAATAAAATAAATTGACTTATTTAAAGACAATTTTATTGGATAAAGTTTATTGATCACTATCTATAAATTTAGAAATGTATAGTTACAATTTTTAAATGTTTTTGATGTTTAGCAGAAAAGAGAGAGTTAGTTTTTATTTCTTTTTCAATGTCATTTATTTTATTAGTTTTAAATTTCTAATAATATTGTTATGTCCTTACAGGGCTCATGTGTATGTACTAAATTATTGAATAAGATCTGTTTTGTTACCAAATGAAACACAATAAATATTCTATTCTATTCTATAATTTATTTTATTGGCAAAAGAACGTCACTTTGGTGCAAATGTTTTTATCAAAATCAAAATCAATCAAAACAAAATAACTTTATTTCATAGGCCCTTGCGGACACTTAAAATCGTCAATTTTACAAAATCAAAAAAATATTCTTCTATATTAAAGATAGCCCGTGCGCTAGCGGCAAGTACATCCGCGGAGTTGATGCCGCGCATGTAATCGCCACGAGCGACCCGATTCCGAACGTAGGGGCTAACATGAGAAGAATCGGGCAAGAAAGTCATGTGCCAAAACTCTTATAAAATTTGTATTTATAATTTTGTATTATTGCGTTATTTAAGTTGGTAAAATCGCAGATAAAAATATACTTTATTAGATAAAAAATACAATCATACAATTTTCAAAACAACAAATATACAGGTGCGCACGCAATCATGCATCCTTGCAATGCTTGCAATCCTTGACTATTTTTTTTTAAATGGGCACTTAAAATTAAGCTGGTTTTAGAGTTATCAGTGTAATTTAAAACTTACAAAAAGTTTTTAACTCTAAACTGTAATATTATTTAGACAAAAACCAAGATAATTTATACGCCTCATCAACATGTATCCGTTCTGATGAATACATAAAAAAAATATATAAATATTTTGAATCCTAAAATATTGCAATTTGTTTCAGCTATAACGTGGCGTTCATGGTATTAACGTATTTCCTGCCCATTATGTCGATGTCATACACATACTCCAGAGTGGGCATTGAGCTGTGGGGCTCGCAGTCTATCGGAGAGTGTACTCAGAGGCAGTTGGACAACGTCAAGAGCAAACGAAGGGTAAAATAACTCTACTTATTTTGGAAATTTAAAATCCTTTATAATATTGCTAACCAAGTCTAATTGGATGCACTTATTAGGCAATTTCAAGCAGCTACGTTGTTAATGAAATTATAACAATGATAAGACTAAGTTCCGTAGATATTTACATATCAAATTGTTTTTTATAAATTAACAATATAAACAATGAAAAAAGCCAAAGAAAATGAAGACAATTTTGACAAGACAAGATGATGGCGTCAGATTTTTTGGTTACTAAGTGTCATCAATAGTTATCATGTTGATATAATACCTTGCAAAAGACAAAACAATAAATTCATAATATTATTGCATCCTTCTACGTAGTTTATGTAAAGAATCAAAGATAAAAACTCTGAATTACGGAAAAAGAAATGTTGTTCCATTACAATGCTCACGTACATACTCGTAGTTCTGTTGAATCTATGACTGAAATTCGCGATTGTTGTTTCGAATTACTGCCCCAACCAGCTTATTCCGCCGATTTGGCACCATCGGACGTTCCAAATTTAAAAACACACTTTGGTGATCAAAAATTGAAATCGCCTAAAGAGGTTGGAACTACGATGAATCACTTTTTGAAGATCTCGAAGAATCTTTTTAAGACCGACATAGAGCTTTGAAATGCATCGAGCTAGACGGAAATTACGTCGAAAAAAAATGTTTTATTCATATTTTCATTTGTTTTTTTATTAGATCGCAAACTTTTGTTGTATATATATCAAGAAGTAGTCAGAAGTCGTGATTTAGATTGTCATTGCCAATACTTTGTGGATACATAATTCATAACGCGAGGATAACATCCGATATTATATCAGAGCTGATATATTCACCGCGTAAATCGTAAATATGTACGCTCAAATGATATCAGGTGACATCTCCTAAGATATGTCAAGATCACGCACGACTTATTAGACAAAATTGTATAAGTAGTGTTAGTATTTAAGTTTTAGACTCGCTCATAACTTCATTTCATCAGGTCGTGAAGATGATGATCGTGGTGGTGGTGATATTCGCGGTATGCTGGCTACCTTTCCACGTTTACTTCGTGGTGACGTCGTACTATCCAGACGTGGTGAATTACGACCACATTCAAGAGATTTACCTTGGCATCTACTGGCTGGCGATGAGCAACTCCATGTACAACCCAATCATTTACTGCTGGATGAATTCTAAGTAAGTTTATACTATACTATATCATCCTATATCTATATCTATTAAACCTTACTGGCCAGTTTAGGATATCTGCAATACCTTAGAAACAAACAAAACTATTAACATAACAGCAGTCGTCGGATCTAAATTGGTGACGCGCCTAAACCCTGCCTTTGCCACGCATTAGTTTCGCAAAAAACTCGAAAAGTAGCCGATAGATTGGTCCGATCCTTTTCTCACTCGTTGTACGCATGCCAGAAAAGGTTTATTATAAAGATGTATGTTCAAAACACAAAAAATAGCATTGCAAAGCACGCCTGGCACAGTTATACTTTGTCCAATGTAGGATGATACTTTTGACAGGTGTCACTTCCTTATTGCTACGAACTAAGGTTGCGTTTGTTTTCTTATGTTTGGCTTGACATTGCAATAGCAACTTTATGCCCTCCATATAGGTGTCAACTGTCAAAAGTCTCATCCTACATTGGACAAAGTATAGTTACATAATAAATCGTTTTTGTATGATGTAATGTAATAAACATTACACCGAAGAACCAAGAAGAAATTCTCCGTCATGCGACATACACAAACTATGCCCCAGTAAAAATTACCTATAATAACCTATTACTGAGGCAATTTTAATGGGTTCGGTTAGCAGATATTACTCCACATTGAAGAGATACCGCACGCATTAGGGTAAGCTGTCACTATGGTTCTGTGGTAAAAGGCAGTTACAAGTCTTATTGCAATAATTGGCTGGTATTCTGTGTATTGTAGTTTAATGTAAGGTTGTCACAGCGGTATGTTCTCTAAGAATCGCGGAATAAATATCGTTCACTGAGACTTTGCTAGTTTATTGTATAAGACATGTCTTATTAGAGTTTATATAAAAACACAAGAGTATTTTATAGAAAGTTTATTTAACTAGCAACACTACACTACACACCATCTTTAACTTTGTCACTGGTTGTGACCTCACTTCTTCATATATAAAAATATGTACCTACCGACGTACACTTCTTTCCTAGGCCTTCTTCCCTAGCTAGGGCGGACTTTTACAAAATATACAAAACTACGAAGGGTTATCTGCTCGAATAATAAGGAATAGCTCTTCTGAAATATTGTATGATTTCAATTATGTCATATTTTAAACGTTTTATACATTTAGCACCAAATAATAGTTACAATAAAAACTTTATTTCCATAAGACATGACGAGGCGTTGTACGGCAATTTACACTCAATAGAAACATTTTCACACAAATTAAGTATGCAGAAAAGCAAACCAGATTTTAATCATAAAGGGGTTTGAAGGTTTTGGCCCTAACATCAGCCGCCATTTTGATTTTTTTTTCAAAATGGCGGTGCACAATAAATGTCATATATTTGGACTTATACAAGCATAAAATGTCATATATATATATATACATCATAAAGCGTAACGTTTCTGAGTTATTCAAAGATAAAAATAACAATTGTTATAACGAATTTATTTATTTTGTAGTTATTTCATGTTCTTTAAATTATTACTTTTAATCTGAATCAGACAAAGAAAGAAAACAAATATTTTGATTCAGTTATAAATGCGTTTAATTATAATAATTTGTTATATTACCTATACTTTTATTTTGGTGAATAACTACGAACCGTGACGCTTTGGGATATCATATTACGTAACATTTTTTGTTTGTATAAGTGTCCTCCATCTAAATATATCACTTTCGTTGTGCACCGCGATTTTGAAAAAATATCAAAATGGCGGCCGACGTTAGGGTCACCGTCCATATAAAAATCTTCAAACCCCTTTACCTTAACATGCTTAACAGTTGTAAAGCAGTTGTTCAATGATCCAAATGTTATAGGTAGATATATTTTTCTCGGTGATCCTAATTCTTATTACATCGTTATCAAATAGAATTCCTAGACATTTTATTTGAAAACTCTGGTAATATTTCATCTGAATATCAGGCTAAATCATAAAAAACGAAGAATATCATCAAAGCAATTCAATCAAACCAAAGTTGTCTAAATGTCTTCGACTGAATTAATTATAACTTCTTGACTCTTAAATTCTATTTGCTTCGAGGGATTCTTTTATTAATTTAAAAGCCAGAAATAAATCTTTGAATAACTTTTTTCATAATCCTGACGAAAAACAACGCCGTTTTTCCCTTGTAAACGCGATCCATCATACAAAATGTTAATCAATCAGAAGCATGACTCCGTTCTGGTATACCGCCATCTAACGGATTGATCCGAGGTAATACGATACTTGTTTGATAATTTATACGATTTGAGCTCATCAATTTAGTGTAATTAATCACAAATGTTAAAAATAACAATACCTCTAGGGATACTTTTACTGTCAGAGAATGAACTAAAACATTTTCGTAAAGCGATAACTCAATATATCACAGAGTATTTCGTCATCAAAAATAAGTTGTGTTATTATTAGTACTTGTTGTTGCAATATATTGAATGACGATCCTATTAAGGACACGCACCATGTCATATTTTATCTAACAAGGGGAGTACCAAACTTGGGAATCACAGATTCCGGTGATTTTCATATATGTTGTAGAGTAGTATCCCCTCAGTAACTAGGTAAAATGGTAAGACGCACTTCACTTTCATTTTCGAGAAAAAATAATTTAAAGTTTAAATAATAAATAAATTGTAAACATTTTAAATTCTAATAATACTCGTCATTATTATTGAGAACTTTTACCGTTAATAAATTAACACCGTTAAAAAATAAACGGAATCTGTGATTCCCAAGTTTGGTACTCCCCTTGTAAGTATTTTATAATTATATCCAATATTATATAGTTGTTACATTTACTAAAAAAATATGTGCGTATGAAATACTTTGTTGTAGCTCAATATCATAAACATATTTTAGAAATGTTGCATGTAGCTATTGAAATTCTATTTCAGATAAACATTACTTACACAAACTCATAGAACAAACAAACCATCGTTACATACCCTGAAATTTGATCACGTGTGCAAACGTGTATTTGCATGGGATGATCAACTTTATTGTAGATATAGATAGTGCATAGATAAGTTAATGTTCCATTCGGTTGTATTAAAGTCGGTAGGTATTTCTTCATTAAAAATATAATGATATTTCTTACATTCACACGAATAAGTAAGCAGTGTAAGTTTAAAGAGAGGTAGGGCATAGCGAACTATTTCGCTCGAATTAGAGCAGCCCAACTGGTGAAATACCTCCGCCTTACAGAAGACGGTAGCTAAACAACAATCACTTTTGTGTATTTGTGTTCCTATGAGTGAGTAAGGTTTTCAGACCTCCTGGGGGGGTGTTACGTTAGTAGCAGAGGTGGCCTTCAAAGTCAGGGTGACAAGTCCATTTTCTAGGCAAGCACGTCGCATCCTAGATCGCATCGTCGCTTACCATCAGCCTTGATAGCGGTCAAGCGCCAGCCTATTTAGTATTAAAAAAAAGTTTTACTCGTGAACGGGCGCTGCCTTGGAAGATGGGTCTGCTTAAAACTTACCGACAATTACCGATAATTGTTTAACATGTATCTTTAAGTTGCTTTTTAAATTTTGTTTTTTATTCTGTGTATGACATAACAATGTTTAAGTAAACTCATTTGTTGTTATTGACTTTATTGTTATCAACTATATAATAATATTAATATTTCCCACAATCACACAAATTAGCCTAGCCCAAAGTAAGCACTGTAAGGTTTGTGTTATGGATACTAGGGTAACGTATAGACATACTTATACGATACATAGATATTTAATATTCATAGAAATATATATACCTATAAATATCCATGACTCAGGTACAAATACTCGTATTCATTATACAAACATCTGCCCCTTCTGGGATTCAATCCCCGGACCGTCCGTGCGAAAGGTAGGATCGCTACCGTTGCACCAAACAGTGGTCATAATACCATAAAACATAATGAATGAAACATAATCATTATGAAACCATAACACGATTATTATTGTGGTAATAGTATAATATTGTTTTTAGGATTATTTATGGTAAATGGTACACGTCATTATTTCTAACAAAGTCAGTAAAAAGAAGTCCTGAGATAAAAATGTTGTACAATTGAAAACAACTTATTTTAAATGCATTTGAATAAAGTTATAAATAAAACACATAATTGTCAGAAAATAGATATTTCATGTATTTACTAGCGGCCCGTCCCGGCTTCGCAAGGACGGACAAAATTCTATATATTTTTTTTTCTATTATTAAATATTCTTCCGTTAGCGCCATCTAGCGTCCGGTAGACGAACTACTTGCGGTTAATATGGTAACAAACACAACAAGTATTGTCAGAATATAATTAAGATAGGATATAACATATATATTATATATTGTACCTATGATGGGTATTTAAATGTATAAATAATGGCATTTATACATGTAAATACCCATGATTTAGATACATATTCATCATACAAACATTTAACCCACCCAGAACTATGCGATTTAATTTAATTATTGTAAAAAGTAGTTATCTTTTTACATCAAATAATAACTTTTTTCACACAAATATAATATAACATAGTTTTCGTGGAAATTGTTAAAGCATAACTAAAACGGAAAAAGCTATTCCCCTTGTAAAGTTTATTTACTGAACATTTACTCCATTCTTGAAACAGTTGTAAATGGACTTGGAGAATGCACAAATTTCATGGTGTAACGAGGCGCCATAGCTATATTGGTGACTCGTTGCTTTCATTGCGCTCTTCTCTGGCCATTTTTCATATTACCTTTTCTCTTGGTTTCCTATTTTAAATTTACTGTCTGTCTCTTTTTATTTGTTTTGTTCGAAGTTTATTCTTACCAGAGTCAGCGCGTAGAGCGGTTGACTCACCGATAACAATTATTTAAATATATTTATAGTGCTGAGCAGTTATAATAAGCTCCCAAGTTTATTAAGGTCATAAGCATAACTCACAAGTTTTCCTGTATATGTATTCTGTACCACCAGTTCCTGTTATATAAAAGCCTATATGTTTCTTTAAGGCACTATTTTGTGCCTTAATTCCTTAAATACAAAAACAAGTGACCTTGAGTGCTTTTATTTCTCCGGCTGCACCCCGTCACAGTGGGAACTCGATACTTGAAACTGTTGTAACTGGACTTGGAGAATGCATGGATATAACCAAAAAGGCTGATTCTTCGCCTCACAAAAGACATTAGGGGCGATATATGACGCAGTTGTTCCAATTGCTCCACTAATTACATCCCGTTAGGTGAGAAAGACTCCAAATAGTTTTATGTACCATAACCGTTAATCAATTGCCTATATACCACCATATTACACATGTTAAAAGTGTCTAGGCATCAAGCTGTTTAATTAATCGCAGCTTTAATACTAAAGGGGCACAATTCGAAAAAGATGATTGTTGGAAAAACACCTTTAAAGATTTTTGAGCCCCTGTATTGTCACAAAATCGGTCATAAGTAAATTAAACTATTGAGAGCAAAATCATAAAACGTCATAAGAGCATGTTCACTAAGCATGAAATATTTATCGCATATTAAATTTATCCTAGCACTAGTTTATTTTACTAATTTACTTATGACCGATTTTGTGACAATACAGGGGCTCAAGAATCTTTAAAGGTGTTTTTCCAACAATCATCTTTTTCGAATTGTGCCCCTATAGTATTAAAGCTGCTAAATGTTTCATTGAACTTTTCATATGTGCAGATGAATTAAGTGCTGTCTGCTTTTGCATTAATAATGACTTCACAATTTTTGCATATGCTGGGTTTTTACCTTATTTAATCCTGACATTAAAACATGATTAAATAAGGTTTAATTAAAGTTTTTAAAAGGTTTTTATTGCTTATAAATATTCAATAGTAGTTTTTTATTTCCTCCGTTAATTCGTATCGCAATCAATTGCAGCAATTCGGTCCTAATACGAGTTTGTCAATTTTACAGTTAAGGATAAAAATTTAAAGAATTGACTTTCTAAACCGTGAAGAGATCCAATTCTTTGGTCTTGGCTGAGCTGTTGAACTCTCTAATGAGACGGTTTTAAAGTGCGTGCTGACTGAGATTGGATCTACTAGAACAAGTCACCTCGAAGCTCAAGGAAATTTTTTAGGATGTTGAAAAAGTCAGAGTTCCGAGTAGTTCGGGAGCTTTAAGGATAAGCTAAAACACATTGCAGAATGGCCGCCCGGGGCCGTCCCTTTTAACAGGCGAAAAAATTTTTCTGCTATGTGTACCCCTATCATATTTGTTAGAATTCTTTTTTTTAACATATTCGCAGCAGGATATGGTAGTACTTTGAAATTAATTGCGGTAAATGTGTTTGCATCGACTCTGGCATTTTGTGGACGTTCATTATTATGTATAAGCAGAAATGTAGCATCAAACTGGGTCCCCAAAGTAATGACAGCATGCGATAACATCGTTTCAACGTAAATCTGTGCATTAAGATTGGCTCTGGTCCAAATCAGTTCGTTTCTTCCGCCAATCCAAAAATCCGCCTATATCATGAATTTCCACTATATGAATAGGCTTCCTGACATGAGTATAAACATTCTTCCAGGGTTATAGTAATATAAGTTATTTACGGGATTGCTACCATGTACCTTGTTTTTGAGTTTCCGATATTTCGGCACTGTTGCAAGTGCCATGATCACGGAGCGATGATCATGGTAGCAATCCCGTAAATAACTTATATTACTATAATGTTAGTGACCATGAAAGTTTAAAACAATATATTCTTCCAGGGTCCTCCAATGCCGTGTGCGTCTAGTATTTAACGTCACACCAAAGAGAAATGAAAAACAAACCGGTACGCGAGAACTATAGCGCCCTTAGGAACTTTTTTAATATTAATTTAAGTAAGGTACTAATTAAAGTTTAAGAAAAGAGTTTTATTTATAATTTCATTCAAGTTGGGTCTGTCATATTCGAATATTGTGACTGTATTAATTATCGTTGTGTTACAAATAAACAAATTATACAGGAATAAAAGTTGTTTTTTGAGTTTGTGGTGTTTGTAACCTAACCTCACGCAGCGTACCAAACCTGAGTCCCGGACGGACTTATCCCGGACAAATGATACACAAAACATCAGTCTTAAGCCCAATTTTTGTGTCCGTGAACTTAATGTAAACGAATTCTGCAATTGCGGGACTCAAAATATGGTACTCATAGCGGCCTTCGGGAATGGAGATTGACTTTACATAAGCGTTTTTAATGGTTTGATGGCTTATTAACATCCTTGAAGAGCTATGAAACTTCGTAACCAACATCATCAAGTTCATTAAACAACTTATGCAAGCAGTAATACAGGAACGTATCCAAGGGTCCCAAAGTCAAAATTAAAAAGATAATAATTTTATATAACTTGCTGGCATGTACTGGATAGAAAATATCTAATCTAACCTAACTTGCCAGTATATCAATTTATGCCATTTGATTTTATGTCAATAAAAATAATGTATAAAACATTATACTAAGTGAAAGGGATCCCGTCCAAAGTTGTTTTACAAAACACTGCGTAGTACCCCGAGCAACTGCCACAGCACGTAACGGAGAACCAGCTTTCGACATTCCCACGACTTTGATTCTTTCTACTCGTCTCAAATGACATCTTCTCTCCATAATAATGTTCTAATGTTTTGATTCTAATCAAAATTATAGCAAAATTGTACTGATTTGGCCTCAAACCTGTTGCAGAATTATATAGAAATACCTACGTCTTATTAGAAGATTTTTCTATTTGGACCAAAAGTTTGGCTAAAAAGTTTTTTTTCAGAAATTCCAAATGTGGGTACAAGATACTGATACAAGGGTACAAAGTACTTTCTAGTTATAAGGCCTTGTGACGAAGCCCGAATTTTAGGAGCCCCAATTAAAGTTAATTGGAGCGGAGCGAGCGAAGCTCCCATGGATCAGTTTCAATGGCGCAATGTCTGTTACGCCATAACTTCCCGAGTTCTTAACAAATTTTAATATTTTTTGTGTGGAATCGTATCAACAGGTTTAGGACCAGATTGTGAATTTTGAAATTCGCAAAAATCCCATCGGAACAAAAAAAAAATCTTTTTTAGGTATTACGCTCCGCTCCAATATATGGTGCTAGCGTAGCTTTATGCTTAGCGACTGCACCGCCTAGTTTTATTATTATAAATTGGTTTTATTCGGTATGTTGCTACGACAACGTTTTCAGTCATTATTTTTCTGTATTTAACCTAAATAACTAATTCTTTGACGTCAAAATAAAAACGTGAAAAAGGAAATAAGAAAACTGAAGATGTCAGTCCAACAGTTAAATGTAGAAATTTTATGTTAATATGCTGATTAACGTTACTCGCCCTCTTCGCTGGGCGTAAATAATTGCAAAAAATTCTGATATAAATGGGTTGATTAATGACAATCAAATCAATTATTCAACAAGACATATACCAATGAAAAGAAATAATTGTTAGCCCAGCGAAGCGGGCGGATGATGGCTAGTCTAATATAAATTAGGTACTAAAGTGTATCAAAAGCTAGAAATCATGTGGTGTTCGTTCACCAACCGTTCAAACTCAGGGGTATAGTAAAAGGCAACAACTGTAACACTGAAATCGTAGACTGGGCATCAGTATTTTTTCGAGTTATAATCTTCTACTGCGATCTCCAACTTGCCTGCCAAACGTGGAGGTTAAGGCAAAACCCACTATTTTCGGAGATGGCTTCAGGCTTAACCGATTCGTTGCTACATACAATTACGAGTAACGAAAGCTACGAGCTTAATTTACGGGAAAAATGAAGATATTTTTATTACCACGTTTTTCTTATCTCACTTTTCTTATTTGTTTGTTTGTCTGTCCGGGCAAAATCTTGCAACTTAAATTTGAGGCACTTTCCGATAAGCTAGAAAGCTGAAACTTTCAGGATAGTTCAGAACCCGATGACAATGCACTCTAAAGCAACTTTCAACTTTCCAGATGCACTTTCAGGTCCACTTTCGGCAACTTTCACTTTTGTATGGGGCTTATCCGATTGTTGCGTAACACATGGTTACTTCGTTGAGTTAATAATTAAAAAGAATAAAATAATTATACTAGATTTAAAAAATCTAAAAATCCCACGTTTTTCAATGTCCTAAAAAGAATAAAATAACCCTGCGGGGCAAAGCGAGGGGCCACTCAAAACGTGGGGGCGCATCTTTACAATAATCGGCATCAATGCATGTCATTCATCTCTTTAAAATCTCCTCTTAGTAATATGCGCCCCCACGTTTTGAGTGGCCCCTCGCTTTGCCCCGCAGGGTTATTTTATTCTTTTTAGGACATTGAAAAACGTGGGATTTTTAGATTTTTTAAATCTAGTATAATTTTCTGGGTATATTTCCCTAAAACAATGTAAAGGAGTTATCATCGATTTAAAAATGAGCCGGCTCCAGTGGCTAGCGCCATACGCAAAAGAAAGTGATGGCATGCCAGGCGTGCCATCCGCAACGAATCGGTTAAGAGGAGTGAAACAAACCGTTACGGTGCGGCTGGGATGACTCCTAAATCCCTATCACCTCTTACCACCAACACGTTTATGATACGCAAATTAATTCATAAAATGCCAACACGCCTATCTTTGCTCTAAAGTCCTCATGGTTCATGATTATTTTTGTGGCTCCATATATGTTTGGATAATATTCACGAGTCACATTTAGGACAAACACCAAAATACTGTTTTTCTTATCCATGATACTTCAATGTTTCTATGATTTCATAGAATTATCAATAGTTGTTTAGAAAATATTGTTATGCATGTAACTGTCTAGTTATTTCTGCTCATCAAGTGTATACCGGTATATATTTTTTTGCATATAAAATTATGCTTTAGGATAATTGTGTGTTTTTATAAAAATCAATGTTTGTTCTCTATGCGTTCTGAAGCAATTGATCAGATTGTGATGAAAATTTGTTAACTGATTGTATGCATGCGAGGGAAGGTTTATTGGCATGCTTGGTTTATTGGCAAAGCATGCCGGATCTAGCTAGTGTGTTTATCATATGTTTAGGCATATTTTAAAGCACAATAGGCATACCTGCCTGTTTGCTTACTGTAGTTATGTTTTTAAAATATACCTAAACAGTTATGCAAAAAGCATGCCATTATAAGTCATGACATGACATAAATTTACGCGAATATATAGGGAAGTGATTTCTCATTTATTAGCATAAAATTATGTGTATTCGATCTCTACTTTAACAGCTAATGTACAATCTCGTAGGTAAGATCTCAAAGTACAACGTCATAGGTTAGCAACGTTGCGAGCAGTTGGTATTGTTTTTTTTTAGACAAAGCCCCGCCTAACAAATTGTTAGACCTCTCAACGCTGAATGTATTAGAAAAAGATAAGATAGTAACATTCCTTCACATGTTTCCAAAAATCATCTCAATTTTATTTTACAGGTTCCGGCGTGGTTTTAAGCAATTTTTCTGGTGCTGCGGTGCATTTGGGGGAGGTGGATTGAGCAGGCATCGTCCCTTTGGCCCAGACCGCCTCGACAGATCTATGCGCTCACTTTCACCAAGCAGGAAGAACGGTACGAGTAAGTTGACTCTCTTTGATAACATCTTGAAATTGATTGATAAATGAGGCTTAGTATAGCACAAAATAGGCACACAGAACACAGTGATTTGATAACTATCATACCAGTACAACTTGAATCATAAAGTTATTATGAAAACATTAAACAAAAATTGCTTTTTCATCAATGATATTCAACTTTAGATTGCCGGAATGTTTTTTTCACTTCTTTTAAATATCAAAATGTTACCATTAGCTGAAAGATTCATAACTTTGACCGTTGGCAGTACAGGGCAGGACAATCGACCACTGCTTTTCCTGTAGTTTAAATAATGTTCTTCTCCGTAGGTTTATTCAAGATGACCACAAAAACGACAAAATCCTACAAAAATCCGCCAGGCTCCCCCCACTTACTGCACGCAAGTAAAATTCACAAATAGGAGAATAACGGAGAAAGTTTCCATCGGTAATAATTTTTCGTATGGTAACATTGTCTGGATTTGCTTTGTCAAAATATGTAGTTAGGCTGGTCATCTCTCGTTAGTGTTCTAACCGTTGTGTATGTTAGCACCATCTGTTCCTCTTTCCCGCCCGCTTACTCACGTGCATTGTGCGATTACCGTTTATGATCGTGGGCATGCTGTTAATATTTTTTGATGTTTTACATTATTAGAATTGTTCTTTTACAGGCACAATCCGTATTTCAATGCACAGCACCTGCAACAACTCGTTGTTAAGTAGCGCCTGACATCGGCGAGGCGCGTCCGGACCGCACCACGAGTGCAGTTCGAATGACGCGCACGCCAGCGTCGAGCGCACGTGGATATGACGTGAGACACGCGTCCCGTGCCCCCCGCGTACCCCGCAAGACCTTTACGCTTAAGGTGGAACTAATCTAATGACTGTTCCGTTACAATTCGAATTTAATACTCAGATGAAATGCATTATTTCTTCAACATAGTATAATTTTACTTGCTTTATAGACTCGCAGTTAAAATACTGAGTAAAATGAATCTATCTGTATTGCCAATCTTTCTTTTTCTTTTGTATAAGTATTGAAAATTTGATAAAACTATGGGTATATGAAAGACATCGTTAAAATATTTATTCTTTAGTGGACCAAAAGTAATCTACCCGATTTGAATTTAATTTAGTTTTTTATTAAGGTACAGTCAACAGCACATCAAATAATACAAAACTATCAATTTTCTCCATTATATTTTCAACTTAAAGTCTAACATATAAGGTTGAATATCGTTTGAACAAAATGACATTTTGTGGTAGATTGACGTGCTATTGTCCGTATTATTTTATTAATTTATACTACCTATTTGTTAAGTTTAATTGACCTCTGTAGTGTATTATTGTATAAGTAAGTATAAGGAGCTTTGTTAAACATACTTAGTACTTATTATAGGTAGTTAGGAATATAAAATAATTTATTTTTATTAATTTAGCTAGTTAGTTATATTATGATTTACTAACTATTATCACTGTTTATTTAAATATTTAAGACATTTTATAATTTTTATATGCATGAAGCATTTTTCAATGCGATCTTATAAGATAAATTATATCGACCCGAGTCGATATTTTGTAGTATTTTTCTATTATAGTAATTTATATTTAAGACATAATCAAAATTAAGAAGACTCAAGTTTAAGTTTGTGTTATTTAGAAACAAATAGTTATTGTTACTCATAATCTAACAACTTCCTAATTTTCGAGCTATACAGAATGTTTGATAATACGGGGAAGGTACCGAAAGAGACAAGGTTAAAAGCAAACCAACCCGATTAACACAACATATGTATATCAACAGGTATAATTCGATGCAAACTTAATGGCGGTTTGAACGTTAGCTAGAATGCGCAGTACAATAAATTGCACATGTATGCATTCAGACGTAACTGTTACACTGACACTACGACGCGAAACAAGAACGTGGAAAAGAACGCCCCAACGTAGTGTTGCAGAAAAATTGATAAATAATTAAACAGTTTTAAATCACATTATGTGATATAAAAGGCAAAAATGGGACATTATTTTTAAGACTATCAAATAACCTATTTCTCAAGTAAAATAATTTCGAATTTATCATTACTATTATATGTTTTGTTTCTCTATTTAATTTTAATAAAAGAAAATGATATAAAAATGTACTCACTTTTACAAGATAAAGATAATATATAGTATGATGTTGAACTGTTGATTTTTCCACTTTGATAAATTTGTTATAACGCGCTTGCCCGGTTGTAGCTACTTCGAGTAAATTTGCAGTATTTGTAATAATTATATTATAATAAGTGTATTAAATGTTGGTAGTCCGTTAATGCTAAGATATGTACTAAGTGTCAACTAATGTAATTAGATTCTGTACTACCAGAACACTTACAACAACATGGTTATCTGTTTCTACTGGTTTCTTAATTTTGATTGGCAAAAAATATCTCTGATGATAGTTTTTAATAGTAAGCTATCTTAGTTTATGGTATGGTAGAAACGACATCTTGTCTTTATTTCTTTTCATTTATCCAAGACTTACTTTATGTTCATAGGGTACTTAATCACTACATTTTATTTATGCTGAGTAGTGTAACAGAAAATCGACTATCGAACAATCGATACTGTCGACCTGAAATCGGTCAAAAAATCGACAGTGCTATCGATAGTATCGACCTGTTCACCATGCTAACGACAGCTAGAACTTCATCAATAGAGTCAATGATATTGTAAATTAAGTATAAGGTATTATCGGTATTTTTATATGGTTATTGGTAGTGAGTCATTTGGGGCCCTTCGATTGTTATTTGTCAATGCCAATGTTAAGTTGCGCTAGGAAACAGTTGTTTCCTATTCGTTGATCAATATAAAAGGGTAAATATACTTCAAAATACTTATGAATCCCTTGACCAATTTGTTTTGATTATCACCCTATCATCCTACTGCAAACTTAAGGCCCTAAATCAATTAAAGAAAGTTGACAGTTCCAAGTGAGTGGACGTGCTGTTGACTATACTAAATATAGTTACAGTGATCTAAGAGCTTATTATTATAAGATCAAGTTCTTGATTTAATAACACGCTTCCTATCCTAAGTAAACATACAACACAAACTCGCGTAGGAATCTTGTTGTCCAACTTTTTTCTTTAAACCTATTATAATCAATTATACTTTTTGTTTATACAAGTTCACATCCCTCCCTCTTCCAGTGCACTGAGTGTAATTTTTCAAAAATGCAATAGTCACTATCGCGCTTTAGAAATACAGAACTTATTGTCATAGAATTAAGGTCTATTATACAATTATTCACTCAAAAACTTAAGTTCTTTTGCAAATTATAAACTGCCCTATTTCTAATGTGATGCAAATGCAATCGTTTTGTTAGCCATTTAATTCATACAGGCCTCTGAAACCACAAAAATATTGTAGAAAAACATATATCTTATCATAAATACTATAACCGACCTCCACATTGTAATAATAAGTAAATACGTAATTATATCGGCTATATATAACTAGATATATGTATATCTGTGTAAAATAAGTTGCTTGCATGCGTATCATTATTATTGTAAATAAGTAGTTAACTTAAAAATGGAGCTGTAAATATCTGGACTTCTATGTTCTTATGTGGAATTTAATATTCATATCTAATAATTATACTTAATATGTGAGTAGGTAAGAAAATTATATGTGAACAATAAATGATAAAAAAGGGACTTGTTTTTATTCAAACTCATACGTAATGAATACCTAAGTTAGAAATAAGAATATTCCGATTAAAATAACTATACTATTTTAATTGTAGTGTATTTAGTTTTTGAATTAAAAATTAAATGATTTTTAAATTAATTTTATTTTTAATTAAATTAATATGCAGTTTATTTAGTTTATTGTAGCACCCGCGTTCGTAATTAGCATTGGCCATCGTATTAAAAAATGTGTCTTGCCGCACCCAAAACACAATTATATCTAAACAACGTGAAATTAAAACATCGCTAATAAGAACGAAAAAATAAAAAATCTTTCTACGTTTATGAAAATTATGATTTTTATACATATCATAAACATTTCAATAAATATCATTCTCATCTGTGTTAAAATTGGTATACCTTATTCAATCGCTACACAATTGAACTTGATATTATGATTCCACATCCCACATAATGGCAGATAATGTCGGCTTTCTGAACGTCTGAATTTCTTGACTTAATTTAATAATATATTTGAATACGAAAGTGTGAGATATTATATGGCCTTGTTGACTCATATTGTTATTTATCATAGTGTTATGCTGTAGGTATTGGATAGTGAAAATAAACATTATTAATTTAATCCGATATTTATACACAAATTGTTACACAGAATATACAATATTCCAAACAGTTCTCGAAAAAATCAAGCTTATTTACTCAGTCATTCAATAAACTTGCCGTAGATATCAAAAATTAACTCTAAAACCGTCACAGAATATGCCAATTGCGTATGTTCACGTAAACGGCCACAGTAGTCCAATAATTCGCTGAGGTCACAAATCGTACCTTAAGTGGTTCTAAAGATTACCTCCAAATCGTTTTGATCGTGGTTATAAATTAAAAATTATGGGTTTACGCGGTCGCTCTCTGTTTTATATATAGGCCGTTTGGATTATCATACTAAATAATGTGTCGTTTTCTATAAAAATCTAACATTTTCAGCCATGTGTTGGATTTCACTCTATGATGATTTTGCAGGATTTTATAGATAGTACACATTCGGGATTATACAGGTATTACCAAACGGCCTGTATAAGCGCAAAAGTTAAGACTAAGCAGTCGTGACAGTTCTAGATTCACCGATTGTTGAGTCCACATAAACCTCGATCAACGTTCACGACATGACTTGTTCACTCGCCTGCGTAGCACCGCGCGCGCTTTGTTGTTAAGGCATGTAATGTAACTATCAACCCTTCTCGACGACTCCATTTAAGACCTCCCCGGCATATCTTTTTTGCTCCTGACAACACTCACCTCACCTGGTTCGGTGCAAAGCTCGTCGCTTCTCTTTATAACGTTTTGACAAGTGTCTGTTAGATTAAGTAGAACTTTTCAAAAGTCGACTCGGGTCACAAGTGAATTCCGAGTTTTATAAAAATTATAAATCTAAAATGGCTGTTTCATCTTAATCGATTGACCAAACATTTGTAAAAATATTTATTTCGAATACGAGAGGATGTTCCTCTCATTGATGAAACAACGCTGGCCTACAGCGTAAAATCAGGAAGGTACTAGAAAATTTCGACGAGTGTTCGCAAGGCTACCGAGCCTTTTGGGAGAGCATTGGACCGGATTTCCAAAGGTTGCGGGTTCGTTTCCCGTCTGAGAATTCACTTGTGACCCGAGTCGATTTTTTCTATTATAATAATTTATCATATAAGATCGCATTGAAAATGCATAAAATATATAAAAATCATAAAACTAATAGTGAATGATAACTAAACTCCCTTCTTTACGAATCTTAAAAAAAACTATAAAGATCAAAGTAGAATCTTAAGATAAAACTGAAATAGTGTAAAGAATAGTTAAAATGGAAAAGGCTTGATCCCAGACTTGTATAAAAACAAAAGTGTCAATATATAATTGTCACCTTTATTATTTTATTTCATTTGCCTTGCTACTGGGCTTCGTAAACGTTTTGTTTCGCCAGGAAAATCTACCGACCCACCTAACGATAATGAACCGAAACGAACTCGCTACCCACGATAACCCTGGCTTGGAAATGGACCTCGTACCCGCAACACATGACGACTTTAGGACGCCTAATGTATTTTATGATCCCGTAATAACTTAGTATTCAGGTGGATCATAGAAATATTAATACAAACGCGATAGTAATGTTTGCACATTTACAACTCTATGCGCTGGGATCCCTTTCTTTCGCATAATGTTAGTATTCTTAATTTACTTTGGCATAAAATGAAAAGAAATAAATTGATATACATTGCAGATTAGGTAGATATTTTTATCGTTTACCTTGTGTCTTTCTATTTTATTTTAGCGAAATAAAGGGAACCCTTGGCATTGGCATGCGATCCATTATTGTCCGCCAACGACCTTTTTATGGTATCTTTAAATAAAAATAAATAATGGCAGTTAGTTAAAGAACTTTACCGCCTCTGTGATGTTAAGGCTGGCACACCGATTTTAAGCTATGAGATTATGGGTGAGTTTTTAGAGATGCAGGTAAGTCTGTAGCTGATAAAATGTCGTGTTACACCCTAAGGAACTGAAGAGTCAAAAAATATATGACATAAAACTTTCGGGGTTCTAGTTTTTGTCATTTTGTCATCTTTTTTTGACAAATCAATTATTACCACTCAAGAAAACAAACTTCCGTCACAGATCAAAAACGAAGCCATTTAAAATGAAAATGAATCTTGTCTGTAAAATAATTCTTCGCAAATTATAGTAAATAGTACACAAATTTAGTAATTACAACTTTAGGGCGCTACTTTATAAAGAGTATAATTCGAAGTGAGTTCATTCCTTGACGACTAGCCATTGCTCATAGTTCGTTCCGACGCGCGAAAAACATTTACTTTTTATAAGAACCCATAAGAGCAATTTTAACAGGTCAGGAAATCGGAAAATTGAATGCGTTTTCCTTACTTATGGTCAGTATTACAGATCATAGCAGTAAAATGCTCACTGTTACATAGTAATGATTCAGCAACCCCAGCATATTCTGACCGGATAAAAAGGAAAGATTTACTGCCACAAAATGAAAAACCCCAGATGTAGTTACTGTGTAAAGTGGGTTAAAGAAATCAAAAAAGAAATATTTATTTCTTTAACAAGAAGAAAACCGACTAGCGTCCCAGAGAAGCAAAAAAATAAAATTAGGAGATAAAACAAATAAATACATACACATATATCCATATATACAGTCACTTACATTAACAATAACAGTGATAATATAAACAAACCGTTATTATAATCATGAAGAAAGTATTTCGAATAATGACCCGATTTGGACCCGACTTTGTTTCTCTTCGTCACTTGCGCATAAATGTATTGCCATTGTGATGGCTATATGCTGCAAGTGACAGGAACAAACAATTACAGATCATTGTACGAATTTATTCCTGCTCCACGACCAAACTGTAACAAAGTACTCCATCAGTAGTCGGGTAAAAAAATCTTAATTTTGGTGATACTATTAAGGGTCGTTAAATAAACAAAGCGGAAATCTAAAACAAAATATACTTACTTTTTTAAAGAATGATGCTTTTTTCAATAAAATTTATTTTTCTTCTAATTGGTGGCACCACATCTGCAAATACATCAATAATATTCATTGAAAGATTTTGATTATACAGTTGATTAATTTTATCGATAAACATAGTAAGGTCTCGTTGACAACACTATAAGTGAGAGTATTAACTAGTTTCATTGAAGTATATTAAATTAAATTCTGTTAGTTATATTTTGAGTCTAATAATGCATTTCGTTAAATTAATGCAAAATAAAGCATTAATTTTGGTCGCATTTTACTAAATCTCAAAGTTTCTTACTAAAGTTGCCTTAGAACGTAGAAGTATAGTCTTAGTAAAACAGAACAGAAATACAATACATACATATCTAGCATGTCTTTTAATAAAACTAAGATATTAAAAATACAATATGAAAATACAATAGTGGACCCTGTAGGGGTAGTAAAATATGTTTTTACCATTTGAAAAGAAATTCTATTAAATGGTGTGGGCTCCTGTTTAAATATGTTCCATAAAAACAGATTGAGCAATATTTATTTAAAAAATAACTATTTTATTACTATTAAAATGTAAAATGCCGCACCTAGTTGGGGGGCATCCATTAATTACGTGAGCTATTTTTCAATCAGTTTAGACTCCTCCCCCCCTTAGGTGAGATTTAGTGAAAACTTAATTTTTTTTTTATATATCTGTAGTATTTTATATTTCTTAAAGTTGACGTGAGATTTTCGCTTATCCCCCCTCTGGTTTTAATGAGATTTGGTAAGATTTTACAGCCAAAATACCATGTTTCATATTATTTTCACTTTATTCCTTCGAATACCTAAACACAAACCACTATGATAAATTAGTTTTTCACGTCGTATTTTCTTATCAAGTTATCAGTAACTTTGATACTTTTTTTCCGCTTTTCCGTGCTGCCGTGTTCTCTCTCGATCTAATCTTTTAATCCATCAATGCTGCAGAAACATGTGACATTTATTATTAATCTTGGATGTTTCCAGATTAGCCTGGTATCAATCACTCCGTAACTTCGCATTAGAAGTATATTTATCGCGACCATGAACTTTTAATGCTCTTTTCTCAACACATAATATAGACAGTTAAAGATTCAAAACATTTTAATAAATAATGGTTGCAACTAGAGATTAGTTTTTTTTGTTTAGATAGATTATTTTATATACTTTAAGATAATATCAATAACTCCATAGCTCGAATGTGTACAATTCCAGTTTCAGTAACAAAGTTTTTCTGAGAAAACCGATGAATGCGTTTTCTTAGAAAAATGCTTTTCTAGCTACTTCTCCGTTCTGTTCTGTCCCAGGTCAGGACCTCGTCGGAACATGCGAATTGCTAAAGATTTTACTCTAATTATTAATTTTCTCACTGGAGCTCAGGACAATATAATTAAAAAAATAATAATAATAGATATTTATTTATAAAAAAATATTAAATGACACTATACACTTTCTGAATCGCGTGATAGGGTCTTCACTGGTTGAAATTGTACCAAAAAAAATGTTTTCTAAAGCTCTTCATAAAGCTCAATTGATAAAGCTTTATTACATCTGTTTGGGACACTGAACATGGTCCTTCAAACCGGACCATGGTTATATAAAGAAGGAAGAAGAAGAAAGGAAACATAACATTGGTTAACATTCAGTCACATTAAAAGGTGACTGAAGCTGGCTTTGCTTTGCAGCAAAGGCGGCCACCAATGATATTTTTGATAAGAATTAGAAGCGGAGTCTCATAACTGCAAGAAGTAAAAATAAGTACATCCGAATGCCACTTAAACTCCTCAGATTGTTCCCGTATACTCTTAGGCTAAACTTTATTTGTCCTAGCAATAATATTACAAACGCCATAACAATTGATGTGTTTTTTGTTCAGAAAACTACAAATTATACAACTCCAAAGGCTTTTCAAAGGAAATCGTTGAAATACGGTTTTTGTTACAGCTATATAGGTCCATTACTCAGCGTTTACATACCGTCAAACTTGTAGGTGCCGCATATAGTAAAAACGTTACTTTTTGTTGCGTTCTAGTGTTCCAAAACCAACGGAAAACAATGTCACTAATTCGTCCATTGATAGGAGTACCATTGTTGTAGCTACTTGGTGTAGCAACTTGTTGTAGCTACGACTACAACAAGTTGCTACGACTGAGGGCTCTAATGCTACTGAGGAAATCAATAACGTAGTAGCATGTCATTCTAATATCAGTGAAGTTCTTTTGGCTACTTCGTTAGTGAGAGTGCAGTCTAAGTCGGTAAATCACCGAACTCTCAGATCTTTAAACGATCAAGTATCTCAGGCATCATCTATTAAAGAAGCATAGCGCATATCTAAGTCACCAGATTGTTTTAGACTAAAATCGAAACATGATCTTAATTTTGTTGTTGACATCAAGGCTCATGCGTTACATAAATTAATATTGGTGTAAATAAATAGCAGCATTTTTTTATGTATATCCGCAGTTATGGGTACATAATTGGCAGATTCCAACTTTTGTATTATCTAGAAGATTATATTTAAATAGTTATTATGAAAAAGTGGTAATTAAAAGAAACTATATCTTTTTCAAGTAGACATTAGTGTGCCTAAAGACCCTCGATGTTTTGAAACCATGTCAAGCTTTTTCAAAAACTTAACAAAATGAGCAATTGAATTTTGAATACTTTTATCTTGTTGATAATATGTTAACTGTTTTAGCTATATTTTTTATTTGTGTGAAACAAAAATAAAACATTAATTTAGATTTATTACAAATAGAAAGGGTTGCTTTCTATATGCAATTTATTGAGACCCGGGAGTTAGACCAAATCAACAGCTAAAATCAGCTCTTTTTCGTTTATAAGAAACGTATCATCCATTACAATTAACTTCAAATTACTAACTAAACTAATATAACTTGCATACAATTTATCTTTCTTTCTGAAACGAACCCTTACTTCCTATTAGAAAAACATTTTAAAATATTGGAAATCACAGAAAATGCTGATCTGCAAAATATTTACTATCTAAAATTGTTAAGGCTTCCACAGCTACACAATTAAGTGAGGAAAGGTTATTTTCTCTCCTTAAAAGTGCTATTAATAGATCGAAAGTCCTTGAAAGATTCAACAGTCGAGGACATTTGTTGGAAATAACAATTTACTAAACTGAATTTACGGAAAATTGTGACAAATCATTGTGACAAACGTTAGGAACAAAAAATATAGAAACTGAATTAGGCAAAACAATAATTCTGTTAGTCATAAGTATGAACATTTTTAGGCAATTTACTTAAATACCATTATTATAGTTATACTAGGCGATGCAGTCGCTAAGCATAGAGCTTCGCTAGCATCATATATTGGAGCAGAACGTAATACTAAAACCAAAAAAAAGGATTCAATATTGATTAGAAAATTTCAAAATTCCATAAGAATAAAAACTTTCAAAAAGCGCACTTTTCGTTTCAATAGGAAATCCCATAGAGCCAATGTTTTTTGGTCATAACTTTTTTGCTTTTGTAAATTTCATAATTCGGGCTCCGTCACAATCTGGTCCTAAATATGTTGATTCAATTCCACACAAAAGTTATTAAAATTGGGTAACAACTCGGGAAGTTATGACGTAACAGACATTGCGTCATTGAAGCTGATCCATGGGAGCTCCGCTCGCTTCGCTCCAATAAGGTAAATGGGTATACCATTAGGGTATTCTAAGCATCAATATATTTTATTTACAGCCAATACATTATATATTATCTACTAACGAATAGCTAAAATAATAGTTTTCATAATAGGAACAAACAAAGAAAATCAATTGCGTGATATTTGATGTAGATTCTCATTGTTTAGCATTTCTATTTTCGTTTGAATTGATTTCGGAAATTTTGTATAATACAAAGTTATTGTGAAGTTTGCGTGTCTTATCATCATATCGATGAATCGCTATTTTTTCGATATTGATATAATTATTAATCAGTATGTTTTAAATAAGTAAGTATCTTAAGTATATTTTCAGCGATTACAATAACATTTATACACACCATATGTGTGTTTTGTATCTATTTTACGCCAGTGCCAGTTTCCATTCTATTATATTCTATTCTATTCTGTGCATTAAATTTACCCGTCGATAAAGTTTTGATGGGTATATATAAATAAACCTATTCACAATATAGTAAATTTTGATAATATGCTAGATTGACTTTTAGAATCAGTATAAAAGTTTGAAGCTTTTGTTTTGTTTAAAATTGAGACGCATGTTCATTCTGAGTTAAATTTATTGTTACATTGACAAAAACTGACGGTAAACATTCTGTCCGTCCGTCCGTCCGTCTGTACATAATTTTTGTTCAAGAATTTTTCCTAGTTAAGTTTCAACTGATATTGGCTAATACTGCATTGTTAAATCTTTTTACATATATATAATAAAATAGATATGTATATTTTAATAAATATCTCTTACATTCGCACTATAAATTGTGTAATGCTAGGCTATGTCTAGCCCAAAATAAGTACTGTAGGTCTTGTATTACGGATACTAGGGTAACGGCTATCCGTTATATATGTATGTATATATACATAGATATATAACATTCATATAAATATATATAAATACCCATGACTCAGATACAAATTCTCGTATTCATCACACAAACATTTGCCCATTCTGGCAACTCAAACCGACCGATGATCCTATCGATGCGGAAGGTAGGATAGCTACCGCTGCACGAAACAATCTTCGTATCTCAACCTACACTTACATATTCTCACATGGCTTATATATAGCCAATTAACCTAATAAGAATCAAAAAGAAGGTATGACACATTAATGCAAACGAGCAAAAACAAAACGATTTCTTTGCTTGAGAAGAGATCCTCAGGTCGACATTTACGTTAAGTAGGAATTATTCACACCCCCCATTAACAAATCGCACCTAAACTACAGTACTTTAGATATTTACTTAACTTTCATCTTTATGTAGTTTTCTTAAAGTCGTTTATACTCTGTATATCATTACAATGTTTAAGTACCTGTACTTATTCAACACGTTCGCTGCGGCAGTAACTTTCCAAATCTTTCCATTCCTTCGGTATAAGGCCAATACACTTGGTAATAAAACTTCCATTGTGGCGGCACAAGGTTTATAGACCCTGTATCATTAAAGAAACAAATCCTTTTTTGGCTTCCGTGCTGTGCTAGGTGTCTTAACCTGGTATTAAGGTAGGTACACCATTGGATTCTAATTTAATAATACATCTTAGATAAATATTTCTCTTTTTTCTACAACGAAGCAAATTGAAGTTATGCCTTCCGCAAGACAAGGAATGCTATACTTTTCTTAGCCGCACTGTAAGCGAGACATATACAAGATGTTTAGACCTGGTTTCGCACTCAAGGTATTAAAACAGATACTTGTTTAGGTACATTGTTGTAATCAACGATGTATAAAACCATAACACTACTATTATTGGAATAATAGAATAATATTGTTTGTTTGTGGATTATGTATGGTGACGACGTATAATATTGTTAATGTCATTAGTTCTGCCTAAAGCTTGCGCCCGTTCTTTTTGTCAGTTAAAAGGCGTCCTGAATGGGTTTGGCTATGATCAACATGGTGGTAGGTAAAAAAGTAGGACGATTTAAAACAACTTATTTTGATATACGCATTTGAATATTTGAATTTCATTTCATTTCACAACAAGGACACAGACGTTGACCTTTTCTGTGCATGAAATTGCCGTAAGGAGAAAACTCCATAATTCACCACGTAGGCACAGTGCGGATTGATGGGCGCTAACGACTACAGATACAAATGGGACCAAAGGCTTAACGTGCCTTCCAAAACAGAAATGTACCCAAGAAAAAATACTTTTTGGCACATCTTCCGATGATACACCATTAAAAAAAACTGTACAGGCACATTAACTTATCCAAAACTTTTTAATTCTTTCTTACGATTTTTACCTTAAACTTTAATACATAAAATTAGATATTTATTGAGATATTTTCAGTTTGCTTGCTGTTATCCGAACTTAACCTTCTCAATCGTTTGGGAAAATGTTTGTATTGGTTATTGGTATTTACGATAAATTGTGAAATGTATATAAAAAAAACTGAAGAAAAAATATCTTAGCTAAATATTAACAATTGGTTAATTTTTTATCGTGTATTCTAAAAATATCTTAATTTGGTTCTTATTTAACATCTAATCTGCAAATTAATGAAAGTTTTCTCTTCAGGACTGCCTTATTACTGTAACAAGGCAATAAATCTTTTCTTTAATGACATTTTAAAGATTTCGCCAAATTCAGCAAGCTTTCGTAACTTAGCTGATACAACTGATATTAATTACAAAGTTTTTATTCACAAACTGTTCTTTTCGAACTGGAATTTCCTTTGTGTTTTTATTTTTAAATAGCCTCCAAAACACAAGTATGTCTTTTCACGAAAAACACTAGTTCCTTCAACCTGGCTTCCACTTTCTGGGGTACATCTGTACCTACATGTTACCGACAGCCTCGAGCTTCTTGCCACGGAGTTGTCTTCAGATCTCAACTTCGACACCATTATCGAGCCCAAGGCTCAAATTTCAGCTCAAAAGCTAGACCGGGATAGCTTTTCACTATCTAGAAAGCTTTAGTCCGATCTTGCATGGAATATTGCAGCCACCTCTGGGACAGCTCATCAAATTACCAAATTATTGCACTGGATACGATTCAGCATAGACCTGAGAGGCTCATTAGTATTTCCATACATAATTATTTATTATTATGAAATCACTTGAGCGATAAACATATACTTTTGCACAATGTACTGTTACATCAACCTATACAAAACTCAACCTAACTGGTAAATTTCCCCGTCCGATTTTCATTTGAGAAAAAATTGTTTGTAGTAGGTTGACCTGCTATTGTACCATAGCCATTATAGAAAGTACGGGTACGGTCTAGTTTAACATTTTTTTACCGTCAATAGGTTAGCGCTTGACCGCTATTTCGCCTGATGGTGACTCGTGACTTCAAGACCCCTGAATTGTATTTGTCAGGAAAAACAGACCCAGACAAAGAAAACCACGCTTTGGCTGTATGGATAACAAAATTCTAACCAAAACGCTTAGTACTACCATATAATGGTGGTGCCTATTTGTAAGCCTGGTTGGCCGATGTAATAATAAGGACGGCGGAACAAGGCTGTGCAGTTCTGCTACACACTCTCCGAAATGTATCCTTTATAAAACGAATAGGCTAGCTACCTTTCCGGTGAGATTCTTGGCCTCTCTCTCCATTGAGAGTACGCAAGGTTCTGTAGCTGGTATTGGGCTGAACCATCCCAAAGATGAGAATAGTACTCCATATTCGATCGAACTTGCGCTTGGTAAAGATTGAGCAACTATTCCGGCGTGAAGAACCTTCCCATCTTCGCCAGAATGCCAAGTTTTTCTGAAGCTAGTTGAGCCTTACATTCATTGAAAGACCCAAGATTAAGAATTGGTGACAATGAGATGCCGAGGAGCTCAAGATGATCAGTGATCGGCACTGATACACCTCGAAAAGTATGAATCAATCTTTACCTATTTATACTTAAATCCCAACCAAATTAATCAATTAGTACAAGTCATGTGTAGTTTAGAACTTTACGTTTTGGAATAGGCGTTCTGAATATTTTTACTTTAGCAATCTCACCAGTCGTTCTAAATATATTAAAGCAGAAGAGTTTGTTTGTTTGATCATGATTAACTCTCAAACTACTTGTAGGATTTAAAAAAAAAACTCTCATTTGATAGTAATTCTTAAGAAAGGTAATAGTTACTTCCCCAGTCCTCGATACACTGTAACTGTTATCTCTGACCACCAATGTGCAAAAATAGACAGCATGAACAAGAAACATGGCATATCATATAATGTAAAGGTAAATTCAAGTTATCTTGAAACACTTTGTAGACCTTATCTCGTCTAGTTCAATGGTCTTATTCATTTAATTGAAATGAGTCTACATTGATGGTAATTAAGAAAGATTTAAAGACTACTTAAGGCACCGAAATAATTCGTAGTTAATTAATCTATTTAAAGGTATCCTAGCTTTAGTTTAGTTACTAATTTTAAAACGATCATTTCTAACATTTACAAATATTTAGAATTCGGAAACGAATTGTTTTAATTAAGACAAGTTAATGTTCGTTTCCCTATATCTTTACATATAATAACATTACAGACAAAATAAATATTATATAATTTCAAATTTCAAAGATCAGTATCTGCAATTACAATGAAGTTTTAAACAAAAATATAATGGGAAACCTGGGCCGGTAGTCTCGACATGAATCGCAAACTTTGCGAACGTTAAAAATTAACGAAAAAATTCCCTTGCGGTAGCGATCGCAATGACAATTGGAAGTCTCTACTGCCGAGTTAACGTCAAATATCGATATCTTTTTCGTCGTTAACTTAGCGACAAAGCGTATTCATAGGCACGACAAATTTGAAGACAATGATGCTCTTAAAAAAAAAGCCCTCAAATGTAAGGAAAATAAATAGCGGCGATTTATTTTACGATTAATAATTTTATGTTAGATGCGCCAAAAAAATGGATTCTAGCTATTCATTAAATAAACAAAACTTTTTAGTAATTTAAAAAGTATGATAAAGCCTTAAGAAATGTTGTTATTCCAATAATATCATATAATGATTTTGACGACCGTTTGGTGCAGCGGTAGCGATCCTGCCTTTCGCACCGACGGTCCTGGGTTCGAATCCCGGAAGGGGCAGATGTTAGTATAATGAATACGAGCATTTGTACCTGAGTCATGTATGTTTTTATATATTTCTATAAATATTACTTATTTATGTATGATATATGTATGTCTATCCGTTACCCTAGTATCCATAACACAAGCTTTAAAAGTGCTTACTTTGGGCTAGGTTAATTGGTGTGAATGTAGGAAATATTTATTTATTTATTTATTTATTTAATGCTCGGGTATATTCAAAATTATATTATAGCAACACTATCATTGTATGTCAAAAGTTTGAACACAAATCTGACAGAAGTTCGCTCGCTGAGACGGTTTAATTTTTTTTACTATTTGTGAGGTCTTTTGTTAAGATACGAAATGGTGGGGGATTCCGAATCCTATTTAAACTGTCAAGAGGCTTCGAGTGGTTCCCAGCAACCGCCAAATTCGGCCAAGTAAGTAAACCTAACCTACACACATATTTCTAAAACTTATTGTCAAAAGTTTTTATTTGTAGAACGAAGTTAATTTATTTAAATAACGCATTTATTTTTTTAGCAGACGCAAGCGGTCGACTCGCGCCACGAGCAGCCAAATTGACGCCTTGCAAACCAAGCTGGCAGAAAATTCTTGCATAGCTACAAAGCGTTTTTCTGGTTTGCAAGGCCGACAGAGCTACGACGCGGCGTGGAAGGATTTGGGGGATAAATATTTACCATTTCTTTGATTATTCTGTATAACCGTAAGAATTCTGAGTCTTCCAATAGCAGCGGATTCTGAAGACTTTGTCTATTTGTCGCGACTTGCCCTCGCATCACCATTTGAAGGCGATGTTCAAGTCCCATTAAGTCCAACGCTAAAAAAGCTTCCGCCATTGCGTTTATAATAATTTTAGTTCGAAATTCGTGACAAACTTTCAAACAATATACTCTGTTAGCGATCGCAAACATCGGTTAGCGGGCTGTCAAAATTCATCGATAAGAAGTTAACGAATTTCGGTAATTTGACAGATGCCGTCGGTCGGCTAGCGATAAAAATCGATAACTGTCACTGTCGAGACTGGCTAAAATCGTTAATATACGATTATCGGTAGTTAGCGACCGAATTCGATAGTTAGCGATCGCAAACTATGTCGAGACTACCCTCCCTGGAGGTTCAGTAATTAAACAAAAGAAAATAGATTCGTCAATTAAACCCCACTTATTGATAGCCAATGAATCACTACGCGTAATAATGTAACACAGATTTTCTTTATTCATTGCACTCCATGACAATTGATTACCCTTCTCCCTGATTTATCGTGGTTCCGAAGAAGGTCTTTGGACAAACTATGGCCGCTTCCTTGTGGTAGTACCATTTCACCGTCGAGGCACTAAGCTAAATGAATAAACTTCAAGTTCAGAGTTTTTTTTTATTTTTCTACATTGATATGATTTATGTATCCGACAACACAAAACCATACCGCGATCTAAAATAGGTCAGCGCCATCTATTAGCGGCTGGTATAACTAAACATATACAGTCTTTACTTATTGTTAAAGTAAATAATCTGAAGACTTCTGCCCTGTATAAAACTATAGATATATTTACACGTTATACGTATACACTAATTATACATACAATATTACAGACCGAGATAAGTTAAGCAAAAAGAACCGATGCTAGTAACGATAAATATGCACGAGGTATATATACAAATCCAATAAATTCTAAAAAGATATATCGCTTAATAGTTTTCAATCAGGCGTCTCTATTGGTACGTAAAATTCATATCGATCATTCAATTATGTATTCATTCAATTATGTATTCATTTCCATCAGTTATCAACTCATTTCGGAATAAACATTTTCAATTGTTTCACTCTATAATTTTTATTAAACTCTTCCTCGGTTAAGGTTACAGACATGTTCAAAATATGAATTCTTAAACAAAGTAAGTAGGTAGCTGTTTTAGTAAAATAATACTTATACTAATACATTTTGCTTATTTAGAAAAAAAAATATTGGTCAAAAGTGGGAGGAAAAAATATGATCTTTAGCCGGGTGATGTACGGCACAGTAGAAGAGTACCAACCCACTTACAGGTGTTATAAAAGGCGAATTATAATGCTTAAGGTAATCATCATACACCTTAAATACCACAAAATACTTATCAAAACACATAATTATCGAGTGCCTACCGAACGCCTGCTCAGCGTAGAGATTATAGCAAAACTCCTTTTGCGTTTAAAGCTTCCTTTCAGTAGTGGAAGTATTTGGCAGAGATGATGGTGAAAATATTGACCATGTAATAAAAAAGAATATAATAACAATTGAAAAAAAACTTAAAATCAAACTATAGATTCATTTCAATATAGATTATATTCGTCGACTTTACATGCTAAAATTTTGGACCTGGCAGGTGAGCTTTTTCTTGTTGGAACTCCCATGGATCAGCTTCAATGATGCAATGTCTGTTACGCCATAACTTCCCGAGTTCTTAACCGATTTTAATATTTTGGAATATTGTGTGGAATCGAATCAACACATTTAAGACCAGATTGTGACGGCGCCCGAATTTTGAAAATTCACAAAATTAAAAAGTTATGACCAAAAAACATTGGCTCTATGGGATTTCCCAATGAAACAAAAAGCGCGCGCATTTTGAAAGTTTTCTTTCTTATGGAAATTTAAAATTTATCAAACATTATTGATTCCGCTCCAATCTATGTTTCTAGCGAAGCTTTATGCTTAGCGACTCCATCGTCTAGTTAATGAATGTAGTAAATTCATTTGTTTACAAGATTTTATTTTATAAATAAATCTGCCCTTGCACTACAATTGAGAATCTGATTCCAATAATACATTTAATGGATACATACTAAAAGAGAAGTATTTAATATAATATTCACTTTTGAAGATAGCTAGTAATGAATCGACTTCATTTTACAATAAGAATAAAATTACGAGTAAGATCTCTCATGACATTGACATCAAATAAAATTACCGCCAAAAGAGATTTATTTTTTGTTCTTGGTCTGAATTCACTATGGTAATTACTTTCATGCGATTCGTTTGCCGCAACGTTCGATGGTTCGATCTCGTGAAGTTTACTTAAATTATAAGAGACTGTGAAAACCGTACAATAGATACAAGATTTAGCATTGATGTGCTTAGTAGAACTACATCGGGTTGCCTGGACTCCCGGTTGTTGTTATAGAAATAGGAGGTGGGTTGAACTCATGCAGCTCATGCACTGCAGTACCAAAACCTAACCACATAAGTAAACCGTACATAGAGATACAGTCAATAAAAATGCCATGCCCTGAATGATTACACAGTAGTTTGCAATAAAAGAAAGCAGTCGCGTAAAATACCGTTAAGTCATAAAATCCTTTTCCGAACTCGCCCTGAAAAGGTTACTCCAGTTTTCTATCACTGTCGCATAAGTATCAATCACAAAAGACAGAAACAAATTTTATCCAAAGGTTTTTTAATTTTTGTTTTTGTATCGGCCATGAAAATAACATCGTGACGCGACTCAACTATCAAAGAAAATTGAAACATTTTACATGTTTTTATATATTTGTCGGGGTGAACGTCAGGATTTTGGTCCGAACCTTCCAATATCATATGGGCAGAGTTAGAAATCGTGCACTGAGAAGATGTTGTAATTTTTGGACACAGTATTAAGAACCACGTAGCACGTAACAAACTTGTTATAATAATAATAAGGCACTTAGCGAAACGTTCCGTGAAGACGTCTACACTTGATGGCGACTCGATCGAAAGTGAATCGGAGCTCGCACGTTGACAACATCACGACTCTGTCGATGCGCGGGAAATCGTAGTTTCTTATGTTCGCCGGCTAGAGGGCGCGTTTGCGTTTCGTTTAGTGTCCGTACTCATGACCGGATACGATATATTAATATTTTTTGTTATTTAAGTATTTTACTGCTATATTTTATATTTTTGTAAATAATTTTTTCTATTAATAATTTCTATCAAGCTTTTATTTAGTGTCCCCATATCTGTCTACCTGTAGTCAAATCTTACAAGATAAATTAATGCATTTCCCGCTTTCCGATTGCACTTTCATGCACCTAATCCGGCCATAAATTCTATTGCAATTAAAAATTATTTTTTTATGAAGTAATGTAATGTTACTAAACTTATATTTACATATTTATCAAAGTCTCAGCAAAAACCGAAAAAAAATCTATTCAAAAAGGCCACCTTTGGCTTTTCTACAGGCCTTTAATCTGTCTGGCCACGAGTCTATGGATTTTTCACAACGAAATTTCCCATGGACACTCATTTTATATATTTTATTCATAAAATGCTATATAGTTATGATATGACTGATTTCACAATAGAGCTAGAAGGTTGGAATTCCATAAAAAAACAGCGCAACCCTTTAATTGATTGGTCTTGACAAGGAATCTGGTCCTAGAGTATGTCTAATGCAATTACTTAATAGCTAACCAAGAATATATTTTTTGAAAACAAGCTCTCAAGTTTTCAAGCGTGTTAGTTTCTAACAGCACTTTGCTGTACGAAACTTAATAGATACTACAACTGTAAAAACTAGTATAAAACAAATTATAAAAGCTGAGATTTCAAATATAGTTACAGGACATAGTTACAGGATGACAGCGCAACTATGATGTCATAACTCTCATAAACAGCTTATATGTAACATCATTACTCAACATACGTACTTCACACTTAGAATCAAACTAATCGAGAAAACCTGATAACATTATTAATAGTCAAACTTCCTCTTTGTCGCTTTGTAAGCCTCAAATTCTATTTCTTACCACATTGTTAGTGCTATAGGTGCGTAATTATGCTTAAGAGTCTATTTTAATTTGCTAGCTGCAAATCTTTTCAATTTTATGTCTTGTTAATTTTGTACAAATGATTAACTGATTTTATTACTGGTTTGTCAACGTTTATTTTTTCTTACATTCACACCAATTTTATTAGCCTAGCCCAAAGTAAGCACAGTAAGGCTTGTGTTATGGATACTAGGCTAACGGATAGACATACATATATCAAACATAGATATATAATATTCATAGAAATATATAATAAACACCCATGATTTAGGTACAAATGCTCGTATTCATCATACAAACAACTGCTCCTTCCGGGATTCGAACCTAGGACCGTCGGTGCGAAAGGCAGGATCGCTGCCGTTGCACCAAACGGTCCCTTATTCTTAGGGATTTTAGAAAAGCACTTGTTAAGCACGCTTTTATATTAAACCGAACTAAAATTTTTTTTAATATTACAATCAAGTATTTAACGAGAAAATTAATGACGTTTTTAAACTATTATTTAATTTTCATTTTTAAGTTCGATCTTCGTATTTTAATTTTTGTTTTTAATTTGTCAGATGATTTTTTTTTTAAGTTATACTTCTTCAGGCGCGTTATGCATAAATGATGAGTGTAATTTTAAGATGCGCGCGCATCACTGTAACACAAAAGTAATAGGTTGAATTGCCCGTTAAAGCGACAAGAAATAAACCAGCAGGATGAAGTTGGCCGCTAATTATGAATGTGTGTGTGTGTATTTGATTTTAAATTATAATAACAATTTTATAATATATATTAATATTATAACAATTTTATTTAAAAGTGGTTTTTGTTTTATAAACTCCTTTAAATGCGTTTATTGATTTGAGGTTAACTGTCGGTATATATTCTTTATATTTGTTTATAATATAAATTATTATTATTTTTCATTATTATTGGTTAAACAGTTTATTTTATTGGTTTTTGATATATTACTTGATTCTGTATACAGATATATAGAAAATCTATTAATCTTACGATGCTTCTTACTGATCACCATATAATTTATAGATTTTCACAAAGAAAGAGTACTGGCACACGGGAGAATTATTTAGTTATCTTTGTTTAGTTATTCTAAAGAAGTATAACTTCTACCGTGCGTCATTAGTACACACAACGGTTTTTTTAAATTATTGTATTGTATCGGTCTCTCATAAGTATGCAAAATTTTCAAATTAATCTGACGTTTAGAAGTGGTTAAAAGTCGCGTAAGAAAATTCCGTTACAAACAAACATGAGTAAAGTTAATAAAAGCGATTTTCAGGAAAACATAAGTAAACAACACGAATAATTTTGGCAATATTTCCTGCTCATAAAGTATTTTAACGCTTATATTTGCGCATTTTCAACAGTAAAGGAAGGAAGTTCTTCAAGCAACGAAACTTCCGATATCAGGCCTTTAATAGCCCCAGGAAAGTCAAATAGAACATTCAATCGATATTTACGTAAATATTAAAAACTCAAGTTATTTACAATTGTTATTTGAAAGATTGATTATACTACTACTCTTTTACTACTAGCTCTATACTATATCAATACTGAAATCAAAACTATAATACTACAAACCATATTCTTAATTGCATTGATAGTAAAAAAAATATCTATACTCCTCCCAAAAAACTGATAAGCATCTGCTTTCGATGAAAATGCAAACTACGATACACGCTTATTACGATTAAATTAACATCATTTATTTCTCTTCCGCCCTGCTTTTATTTATTCTTCTTGTCCGTATAAGCTTTCAATGTCACTCAAAACCTGGATCTAGCATGGAAGAGGTCGTGCTGCCCCTCTCGGTCTTTAATAATAGGTTGGGGGAAAAGTTACTTCGCATTTTATATGAAAATTCAAGACATTTTTTTTTCAAAGTGTTTTTACGCCATTTTGTTCGTAGACTTTCTGCCGTCTTGTAGATAGAGACATGATTTCGTTTCTGTAGAAATTTCGGGACTGCTGATAAAAAAACGCAAACAAGTAGTTTTGGCAGTCCTCTCTTGACGTTAACCTGACACTGACTAAAGAGTTCAGAGGAGACCGAAACAGGGGAAAATCTGAGGGTGAAAGGTGCACCCGACCCGACGGGTCAAAAACCTTATATGGTGGAAGCATTTACACCTCCTAGCCAAACTCTCTTAAATTTTGCTGAGTGGCTAAAGATGTATGTGGTCTAGCGTTATCGTGATGAAAGACCACACCCTTTCTATTAATCAATCCGACCGCTTTCTCTCAATTTCTTGCTTTAATCTCATCAGTTTTTGGCAGTAGAGATTCGAATCGATGGTTCTGCCCGGCGGTATAAAGCTCATAATGAACAATGCCCCTCCAATGCCAACATAGACACAGCATCACCTTATTGCGAGTTAACCCAGGTTTTGCCACAGTCTGTGAAGCCTGACCGACCTTTGACCACGACCTTTTTCGCACTTTCTTGTCATACGTGATCCACTTTTCATCATCAGTTATCAATCTCTTCAAAAACGGTTCGGTTTCATTGTGTCTCAAAAAAGAATCGTTAATGAGTAAACGGTTCATTAGGTTTCTTTCAATGAGCTCGTGTGGCACCCAAATATCGACCTTTTTTAGGTACCCAGCTTTTTTCAAATGGGTCAAAACTGTTTTGTGATCAATTCCCAGTTCTTCAGCTATGTCATAACTGCTGATATGCCGATCTTGCTCCACTTTTTCAAAAATAGCGTCATTTTTATCCGCCACAGGGCGACCAGAGCGAGGTGCATCTTTAATATCAAAATTCCCGGACTGAAAACGCTTTAACCAACTTTGTGCTACTATTACTGACACTACATTAGAGTCGTGTTCGTTACATTTTTTTGTGCGCATGTGCGGGATTTTGCACATGCGCATTGAATAAAATCAGTTAAACGCATGCGTTCTCATGACATTACCTGCCATTTATCAATTTCATTTTTTAAAGAACTGTCATTATGTATTTTATTCATTGCGCATGTGTAAAATCCCGCACATGCACACAAAAAAATGCAACGAACACGACTTAGGTCCATAAACGTCACAATTTTTTTTCGCGGCTTGTGTTACATTTTTACTTTTTTGTAATAAAATTTTAAAATGTATCTAATTTCTTCATTCGATTCGCTCATTTTGACAGAAAGAAAAACAAATGAAAAATAGTGGGAAACAAAATTTTCCTAATTGGATTCTTTTTTTGAAATTTCACCTTTTTAATATCATGAAAACCAGCCAGATACAAATAGTACAGCCAAAGATATTTTATTACAACTTTATACATACTATATGCGAAAAGACTTTTTCCCCGACCTTTTATGTTATTTGACTTTGCCCTTCAGATACTTTGGAGCATTAGTTCCGCTCAATGGTTGTTGCTGTTTTAAAGGTACGCAAAGTGTATAGCAATGAATTAGACATTTGTCCCATTCGCGACATATGTCTTCACTCTCAGTCTTCTTAATATATATTCATTTCTCTCCTATCTGCCATGAGCTGAAGGTTTTTTTTATAAAAGCTGCCCGGATCTTGACTTTGCAGTGTGACTTATAACTTTCACACTTTGCCGCTAGGACAATTTCCAGTGATCCTTTGTTTAGCTTTACTTAGTTTCCGCTAATCTAAATCGATTTACAACTTCGAGTTAAAAGCTTTCGGGGTACGCAATTTGTTTAGGACTTGGTCGGACTATGAATTTCACCAGACATTGATTCATAAGATTTACCGATCCGTTTTCAATCTGTTGATCACGGTAATAAATGGTGCCGCTACACTACGTCCATATCCTTGCTATTTACTTTTGGAACAGGATTTCATCACATGGTTTCCATAAAATCGACAAACCGTTTACCGCAACGGCTCCGCTATTCGTACCCAAAAGACCCGACTCTTTACCTTTCGCTCGTTTTCACGCCCAGCTTTATATTAAAGTCCCCATTCACAGCATTGTAGTGAGTTTCAGCTGTATGCATAGCTTTGGACATACCCTCATATATAACCTCGATCTCGTCGTCTGAGTCTGTCGAGGTCGGCGCGTATGTGTTCGCATTTTGATCTTCAGAGCATACCGGTCGGTGACCCTGAGTGTAAAGTAATCCACCCTGGCCGAAACACTTCTGACTTGGACAGCGCTGGTAAAGAAGAGCTTGATCGAATGAAAATTATCTGATCATAAGTTCATGATACACACCCCTCAAAAATACTTTTAAGACCGGAAATTTCGTTTTTTCTGCTGATACTTCACTTGCTTCCGAGATATTTTCAGCAAAGCAGACTATTATACAACTTCCTGTAATTTTATAACAATCTGAGAATTCGTAACATTTTCTTCGCGGAACATGATATTTTTTAAGGGCTCACGTATCTTTAATTCAGAAATTTACGAGTAATTGATTTCTAGCAGTATTTTTTTTAAATATCGTGGACAATATCTTTGTGTGCCATTTTTGATTTGTTTAAATGGTTTTGTACTCTTTATTTAAATATTTTTTACATTACAATAAATTTGGTAACTTTTATAAATAAGTAGCATATTATAATAACGCAATGGTTCGTATTGTATGTTTCCATGGACTGTTTGGGAACCGTTACCCAGTTGAAAATAATAATGCCAAACCTTTTTTTTAAGATTTCTTTAGCTCTAAAAGAGACTTAACACGATTGTCTTTAACTGTGGCAGTTTGAAATTGACACTTTTCTATTTTTGTGAACTGTTTAATTAGGTATGGGAAGCAAGGGATCCAATAAAGAGTAAGATAGAAGAAACAGCCAAATACCTCCTATGTGTTTGTGGATCCCTAATTCACAAACATAGAATCCACCTGGGAAGATATATTACGGAGGAACTGAGATCTACAAGGCTAAGAAAAATTCTAGATTTGCTAGAATTCCTAGAAGAGCTACTCCAACTTGGAGGAAAATCACATTAGATATTTCAGGTCGCTGTGAATACAGTTTGCACTTAAGCTGAATAGTTACACTTAAGCTGATTTGCTTCGGGTCGTTAAAACGTTATAAAATTGTGTACATAGTTAACATCATATATATTTTTTAATAATTTGTTGAACATTTTTAAATTAGTTTCCACTTATTGTTCTATTATAAATTTTGAGAAAATTAATACAAGTAAGGAATGTATAGTTACCGTATAGTTACCGTATAGTTAGGTATTAGTTCGAGTATAGTTACCATAATACCCTTTCACTGATAGTTTTCAAACAATTCAGCTTGAACAGGATTTCTATTCCTGTCGGACAGAACCCTCCTCAATTAAGGGTGAGCAAGTCGTGAACCTTACAAATCGCTAGTGAACTTATGTTAAGATAACTTGGACAAGACATAGATAATGTCGAAATGTGCCCCAATATTGCAAACAAATGTCCTGCATTGTAATTTTTCTTTTATATTTTTACAATATTTGCAATTATCCATAGTGAACGCTTTGGTTTAAAACGAATAAGTGAAAGATATGAACTACTATTCAATTTGTCTGTTTAAATATTGCTGAAATATCAAAAGCTTTAGAGATGTGCTACTTGTTTTTAACGATATCAATCGTTTAATCGATTCGTATTGTTTTTGTTTTAATATTTATAAGCAAAATACATTTTCTATTATATCACAATCTGTAAATAACGTAATAATAGCTTTTAGATCGATATTATTCAAAATTGATTCTCGATTTATTAGTTCAATTTACAGTGTTGATTATACAGAAGACTAAGTGAGTGACTTTCTTTAATTGGGTGTATCACTTACTCCATTTTACTTTTATATTTATATTACTTCTATTAACATGATTTTTCTTACGGACTCAATTTCTTCCAAAAACATACATTTGACTCCATACCTAATTAACAACTAGATATATTATGACATTATATAAGTCCCTACAGACAATTTATACTCCCATACAAATCTTTTTATCTTTCACTATTTGAAAAAAATCAAATGATAAGGATAACCAGTTATCTATAATATAGTGCAGAAATGAAATGAAAATAACTATTCAAATGCACTTAAAATAAGTTATTTTGAATCGTCCAACATTTTTACCTACCACCCATTCAGGACATCTTTTAACTGACAAAAAAAATGGGCGCAAGAAACTCGTCAGCTGTAACAGAAGTTACGACATTTAGAATGTAATACGTCGTCACCATACACAATCCACAAAAAAAAAACAAAATTATTCTGTTATTACAATAATAGTATATAGTGTTATTACAACAAAGTCAACAAGTATCTGTTTTAAATAAGTATCCCTGAACATTGCAATACAGATTGCAATATTGCAGGTACAGTATTTTATTTTAAAGAAATCAAATTAAGAATACATGCTTATCTACGCTTATAAATACTCACCTTGAGTAGGTACTTATTACTTTTTAACTTGCAACTATTACATTTTATGAAAATCTGATTCATATCATTTAAGAACTTCCGTAAAAGAAAACAATATATTTAGAGCATATTAAATATACAACCTCAAAACGTTATAAGTATGTACTTTATATAAGTATGTATTTAGATACATGTGTATCTACAGATGCCTGAAATGTAGGGACGGAATTGTTCCCACAACTAATATTCTCTTGTTGCTGTCATGTAACCCGAGCAGTGTCTTTTTTATTCAAACAAACCATGTGGTTGCACTTATATATGGATGTAAGCAGTTCTACTTCTTTAGCGTAACTATACAAAAATCACAAAAAATTTTGCTCCCGTGTGCCAGTACTCCAGCTTGTGCAAAGAACGATAAATTTATAAAAAAGACATTAAATACAATTGATAACGGTTTAATGAAATAATTATGTAAGAATAAAAATAATTTATGTAAACAAATAAAAAGAATACATACAGACAGTTAACCTCAACTCAATAAGCGTAAAAAAAGCTTATAAAATGAAAACCACTTTTATCACGATTATTAAATTAAATTGTTATAATATCATAATCTTAATCTTAATATATATATAAATTACGTGTCACGTTGTTTGTCCGCGATGGGCTCCTAAGCTACTTAACCAATTTTGATCAAACTTCGTAACTATTTGTTATTTGATCTAAGTTAAAAGATAAGATAGATTTGATTTTAATTTATAACACGGCAACGCGTGGCCGGGGCAGCTAGTATAATATAAAATTATAATGATAAGAATATATTAATTATTGTTAACCACCCTATATAATTTAAAACACACATAATTATTTACTTATGAATATAGTTTATATCTCCACTGATAATATAATTAATATTAAACACGTGTTATAGATCGATTCATAAATATTTGAGTGACTACCTTGAATAATAGTGATCAGTTCTCACAAAAACTTGAGACAATTAGCGGCCTACTTCATCCTGTCGTATTTAGGTGTCGGTGTGCACGAGCATCGAAAATTTCACTCTCATCATTTTCCGAAACGCGCCAAAATTGTTGAAGTTGTAAAGTATAACTTCAAAAATTTAACTAATCCTAAGAGAGACGGAATCCACAACTTTTTCTGTAAAGAAAACCGTCATATTATCACACTGGATTTTCTACTTAAAATCACGCAGAAAGAGTTAAACCACTAAGTTTCAACTTATTTGTAAATACCAAATTTCGCTGTATTCTTAACACAAAGAGGAGAATTTTAACTGAAGGAGCTTAAAAACTGTCCACTTTTCAAGCTTTATCATGTTGTTGACGTCAGCAGACTGCAAATTCATGACAAGGCAATATTCAACGTACGTTTAATCACTGCTGAACATAGGTCTAATTTATAGTACGCCACCAATATCGACCCTGTGCTTCTCTTATCTAGTCACGCTTGAAGCAAGTGGAAATCACACCTTAAAATGTTCCATGAATAAATTTGCGATATCCCTAGTATCACACTTGCCATCAAACTCGCGGGGAAACCAGCTCGGACATCTAGTATGCAGGTAGACTTTCAAAACCTACGAAAATTTCTGCTCTCAGCTTAATAATTTGATGGTAATATCCAAGATACAATCAATATAAATGGGTGATTCGATAATAATATTTACACCTACATTTGCGACTAACTACCAGGCTGGTGGCCGCGCGTTCATTTATATGATCTTCACGGTGTTGGCACCTTGCCGATTATGACGTGGCCAGACCCTGCGAGTTGTGAAAACTGCACGCACAGAATCAAAAATGAATAAAGGCCCTCGTAAATTCCAATTTCCATAAAACAAGCCCATTAGATATACCTTTCTAACTTTATATTTATTTTGCATTTTAACGCCCGCTCATGCCTGATTACCATTAAGCAGACAGACACGTACGCAGAGGCGTTTAACACAGCTGTAGCCAACCATGTAAAACCTGTTTTATCCCATATTTGAAGAAACTCATTTCGAAGTCCTTTTACAAACTTCCGACAGGCTTCATTCTACAATCTAAACGTAATAAATTACACGAAAGCAAATTTTCATTTCATTTTAACTACAAATTTCCTAAGAGTCGAATCAACTCTATTCAAAATTGATATCATAATTAAACTTATCAATTAGTACTCATATTGTATAATTCGGCATTTGTTACTGCCAACGGAATCGAATATTCCGTATTAAAGGAATGTAAATGAAGATTCGACGTGAAGTTATTTATATTTTATGTTCATATTTAAAGTCCTTCGTCAATATGATTTCGCTACGGTAATCATTGTAATAGTAAATAATATACAAGTATATATTTTATTGAATCCAAATATGGCAGCTTTCGATATTCTTAGAATTCGATAGAAATACTTTTTACGGAACCGAAACTGCATATATTTTTGTATGGCTCTGGGTGTATCCAAATAGCATAATACTTTTGTTTGTTAGAAAATTCCTTGGATGTGTTAGTAATTCTCCACTTGAAAAGAAGGCAATATGTCAAGATTAAATAAAAACATGAAATTATATATTTGTCGGTATCCGTGTTTAATAAATGAGTGGCGGTGAAGATGTAAGAAACTGATTAAAATCCTGAAAATATTTTTAAAGTCGTATGATTATTATAAATTGACATTGAATCTGCTAATTAAATCCAATTGTCGAATAAACTAGCCGAAGTTGTCAAAAATTAACTATTGAATAGCGTCTCGGAATATTCCAGTAGCCTGCGGAAACCACGTACACAATATAGTAATATAAGTTATTTACGGGATTGTTACAATGTACCTTGTTATTGAGTTTCCGATATTTCGTCACTGTTGCAATACAACACTCCGATATATTATATCGAAAAAATATCGATTTTTTTTTTACATGAACATCCCTAACGCACAGTTGCGAACACTCCACCGCGTCGAATTAACTTACAAGTAAATCTCGAACTACGTTCGCGAGCCGTCTCGCTTGCCTGCGCGGCATCTTTCGCGTTCGCTATCTCTTTCCTCCATTTTAATCTACTTTTTGTGCCTACACAATCCTTTCATTCACCGCGGCTTGTTATTCTTAATTTTCACACAGCACTCCGTCGTAACAATACGATTTCTTTAGCTTTATCCAACGCGTTCTACCATACAACACTGTAAAAAATAGCAGATTATCGTTTTTCATGTTATAACTTTGTCCAATGTAGGATGATACTTTTGACAGTTGACACCTATATTGAGGGTATAAAGTTGCTATTGCAATGTCAAGCCAAACATAAGGAAACAAACGCAACCTTAGTACGTAGCAATAAGGAAGTGACACCTGTCAAAAGTATCATCTTACATTGGACAAAGTATAAGTATTATTCATCTGGCTTTTGTTTTTTTTTTTATATTATCACCAAGTAATTGTCACTTTATTTTATGATCTTCTAGTTATGTACGTAATTTAAATAAAACGCTCAGAAATGTTCATATTCGTGTAAAAAACTCGCTAACACTCGACGTAAACATTTTGCGTTTTTGTTGTCCGAAATAGAACTTGTGATACCGAAATGCACCTATAAGAAAAACATATTTTATAGACTTACATTGACGGAACGTGAGAAAGTAAATGCTTTTTGTTACTATTATGCTAACAGATGGAATCATTCTTAAGTCTCACTCTGAATATGTCAATCCCATACTTCTATTTTGAATGAAATGCGGCAATGCCAGTCCATGCGTTGACTTTGAACAGGAAGACTATTAAAAATAAGTAGGTACCTGTCACCGATAGTATAATTAATAGCCTTTCTGATCAAAACTTCTTTAGCACTCTTGACTTTACATCCCTCTACCATCAGATTCCAAATCCGGCGGGCATAACGAAAGTTTTTGTATGCCCTTTGGATTAACAAAGGCCCCTCTGTATCCTAAAAGTTAGCCCTAAATCTCTTAAAAAAGCAAATATACCAGGAGAATTTTTTTAAAGGTTTTTTTATAGATACTTACCAATTATTTATATAACATAGACAACTAAAAATAACACAAACTGCTCCTGGCAGCGCCGGCTGAGTAGTCAGCATGCGGATTGTGCTTTGTTTAAGATTATGTAGGGATTGCGTTGTTTTACCAAATAATATGATTAAAAAATTGCTTGTGAAATGATGTTATAATATAATTCAAGATAATTTGTTCTTTGTCATATAACAGGATACCCGTACCTACACTTATATTGATTTTCCCTATGCTAATACTGCTTTATCTAGATCGGCAGAGTATATCTATGAAGGGTTTAATTCTAAGGCTAAGGTAAATAATAGAAACAAAACAATCTGTACTTAAAAAAACTTTATTTGTACGAGTACCTAGCATATATCGCCTCGTACAAAATTACCTTTATGTTGCTAGCCTTTGATAAAAAGAATTGCCTATCCTTGATCTAGATATGCTGAGTAGCTTCATTGCTGTACGGCTGTCAGTGTCACCGGATCCGGCGTTCACACGTTCCAATATTGACAAGGCGGTTGCTTAGCGGTCCATTTGCATTGCCAATAATACTAGGTACCTACTGCAGCAAACAACAACATCACTATAGTCTGATTAAATTCATACAAAGATGGCACACGGTGAGTGCAACTTAACTGTTACTATTAGCCATTCGATACACGTGGGTGTACTTTAACAAATGAAATTCAGTTTCTTGCACAGAATTGAGTTTTTGAGTGACTTTTATGTTTGAATGAAACTAAAGGGGTTTGAAGGTTTTGACCCTAAAATCAGCCGCCATTTTGATTTTTTTTCAAAATGGCGGTGCACAATAAATGTCATATATTTGGATAGGGGACACTTATACAACCATAAAATGTTTTATTACATAACATCATAAAGCGTCACGTTTCTGAGTTATTCAAAGATAAAAATAACAGTTCTTATAACGAATTTATTTATTTATGTTGTAGTTGTTTCATGTTGTTTAAATTTTACTTTTAATCTGAATCAGACAAAGAAAGAAAACAAATATTTTAATACTAATAATTGATTTTGTTCATTAATAACTTTTTAATACCAGTCAGTATGGCAATCAGATATAAACGTGTTTAATTATAATGATTTGTTATATTACCTACCTATACTTTTATTTTGGTGAATAACTCCGAAACGTGACGCTTTAGGATATCATGTTATATAACATTTTATGCTTGTATTAGTGTCCCCTATCCAAATATATGACATTTATTGTGCACCGCCATTTTGATGATTTTAACATTTTTTGTTTTTATAAGTGTCCTCCGTCTAAATATATATAAGTTTCGTTGTGCACCACGATTTTGGAAGAAAATCAAAATGGCAGCTGACGTTAGGGCCACCCTCCATACAAAAATCTTCAAAGCCCTTTTATCTAATTGAATTTGGAATAAATATTTGATGACACTTATTATTTTATATTTTAATTTGAGAAAAGACATAAAATTGTATTCAGTAATTTGTAACACTAAGATACAATTTAAAAATAACCTGATAAAAGATTTTGTAGCCCAAAAAGTATAGCTTAAATATTGATCATTTTTCCTGGTGTTTGAAGTTTGGAAAAGTTTTAAAGTTATATACGAAATTCCATCAGTAATATTTAATGAGAGAAGTTTGTTATTCCAAATTTTGCATAAGTATGTAATTTAAAGTGGAAGTAACATTTCGTCATTCAGCAGCTAAAAACGTCAAAACTCTTAAAATACTAGAATTAAAAATCTAAAAATCCCACGTTTTACAGTGACCAAAAAAGAATAGAATAACCCGGCGGGACCAAGCGAGGGGCCACTCAAAGCGTGGGGGCGCATCTTTACAAATACTCTCGACATCTATGCATATCATACATCATCTCATTACATCTCCATAAGTAACATGCGCCCCCACGTTTTGAGTGGCCCCTCGCTTGGCCCCGCCGGGTTATTTTATTCTTTTTTGGTCACTGAAAAACGTGGGATTTTTAGATTTTCAAATCTAGCATTATTATTTTATTCTTTTTAATTATTAACTCAACGAAGTAATCATGTATTACGCAACAATCAGATAAGCCCCATACAAAAGTGAAAGTTGCCGAAAGTTGACCTGAAAGTGCATCTAGAAAGTTGAATGTTGTTTAAGCGTGCATTGTCATCGGGTTCTGAGCTACCCTGAAAGTTTCAACTCGCTAAGTGGTCGGGAAGTGCCTCAAAATTGAGATACAAGATTCCAACCGGACAGACAAGTAAACAGACAAGAAAGCGACCTAAGAAAAACGTGGGATAAAAGTCAACCTAACATATATAAATACTGCAATACATTATTCTATACTCATCAAATATATAGTCGGGCCTCGTTAATCCGGAGAGGCAAAAACAAGACCCTTGCCGTATTATCGAGACGTCCTGATTGTAGTATGCCATATTTAATGGTAATAAAACACATGTTTCTTTTGACGTGACAACGTCTTATAAATTGGTTTGCCGGGTGACACTTATGAAAAAGTGTAACGCTCGGTAACGTTACGATGAGTCACCGAACGAGAGAGAGGCCCGCCGAATGCCTTGTTTTTTAATATTATATATTTTTATTTATTGTAAAAATTATAAAAAATGGTTTAATTACATTTTTAATTTAATTTATTACGTATATATATATATATATTAAATATTTAATTTATTAATATAAATTTATATACAAGGTTATTTTATAAACACCATCCAAATTTTTTCTAGGCATTAGATATCATTCAAACACTTCATTTATGAAAAAAAATTGGTAGGTAAAATTTCCGCAAAAATATTATTTTGTCCGAGCGAATTATTACAACAGCTGGTTACTGGTCAAAAGAAAGGTCGCCCGAAAGGTCAAACACGGCCGAAATGTTTTGAATGAAACAGCGGGGTGGGGTCGCGGGGTGTTGATGCCGAGGTACAGTAAGAAAGAACGACGTAACTTTCTTTTTCCAAAATTGAGTTGTTAGAAAGTCAATCTGTCGAAGAAAAAATCGTTTGAGTGAGAAAATTGCCGAATGGGTGAAAGTTGTTTTATTTGCTGTAAAATGGTGTTAGTTATCTACCTTGAAGGTGGCCACGCGCCATCTTGGTGCGTCTTTTTGCAAACTCCAAAAACGAGCCAAAAAAAATTGAAATGCATTTTTCTCGGAATGTATGCATTTCACAGAAAAATCGATTGATTATAAAATGTAGAGGACGTCAAGATCTACAAAAAATGTCATTGCTGCAATCCCGTACACCAACAAATGCACACAGTAGGTGGCGCCAAAGTCTTCAAACGGTGTTTTTTTATTTTTCACCTTGAAAATACATTTTTATTGCAAAAATGTAAATGTAAAAGTTGTTCCTTAGGATTTTGTCAACGACTTTTGTTTGAACAATTTTTTTATACAACTTACCGTTTTGAAGCTGGACCTCGAAAAAGAATGAAAAGTCCAATAATACGGTTGCCTGCAGTATAAGTCCACATGTGTAGTGCACTTTTTGACCACGATTCATTTATTTGTATTAATTAATGTCATTCTAACAATTTAAATTTGTTAATTATTTGAATTTGTTTCGCATTAAACCATTTCTTGCTAAATAATTAAAAAAATACTGTTGCCTGTTTGTTTAAAAGAGGAAAAATAATCAATATTTTTTTTCCATTTATTGCAAAACGGACAGTTGTATAAAATTAAAATAATAATGTTTACCGTAAATTTGTTATGTTACGTTGAAATAGTAAATTTTGATTATTTCATAAAAGAAAAAAATAAAAATCAATAATTCAATAGCCTTATAAATACTACTATTTCTATTAGAACAATGAAGGGAAATAAAATATTGTTTGTTTTTGCCGAAAACCGTAATAACTTTGAAGTCGATGTTTTTATAACTTGCAAAAAGTTAGAACAATGACTTACTCAATTTAAATACTCGAAGCGCATGCGGCGAGCCGCGATCGTGGCTGCGCGCGCAGGTTGTGGCTAGGGTTGCCACCTTTTATTTTTGTAGTTAAAGTACTCTGGTTATTATAGGTAAGAAAAAAAAGTACATAGTATGAAAATAAAGTACAATTTATTTTCCTTTATCATTATGTTTAAAAGCATATTTTTTATTGCTTTTTGCAGTTTGTATCAAATTAGTATTTCTATTAAACAATTGCAAACACAGCATCTTTACAGTCTAGCATAGCATAGTTTAGTTTGGATATTTAATGCAACCATATCAATTCACACACACACACACAGAAAAAGAAAATTTGTCTTCTTACTTGTCCTACTCCTATACTGAAGCAATTGTAAATGTAATTCCACACAATTTGCATTTTCCATTATATTCGTTCTGTGGATCATAAATTAACCAATCACCATGTCCGTTTTCCCACGTACTTTTATACTTTACTGCAATCGTTTATTTTTCTTTTTGACCTATCATTTCTTTAAAACATTTTTTCGGTGTAACATATTCACTATCTGTTCCGAGAGAGAGTTCTGTTCTGTGCGAGAACCGATACGGTAGGTTTTGTTCATGATGAAACCCAGGATAAAGAAATATCACGTAAAACACACTAGAATAACAATTGACTTCTTAACTAAGCAAAAAATTAGTCAACCTCTTGACAGTTTTGACAGATAAGGAAGTGTTGCCAACAAAAAGTGTACATTAGTTGCGGAATATTTTTTGTCAACTCTTTATTGTCGAGCTGTACTACTAAAATTTTCAAAATCCCAAAAAAATCAAATCATTCGAAATAAAGTATTTTCGTACGGGTGGCAACCCTAGTTGTGGCGACACCTGTGCAATGAAATCAGTCACGCGGGAACCTCCCGCGACGTACGTCTTGTGCTCCCGCGAGCTTACATCACATAAATACCTACCTAACAAAATGTATTCAAATCGCGAGTATTACGAGATGGTACGGTGCTATATTTTAAGTGGAGAAAGCTTAAACGGTGCCTGTGCACTGTACGAAGCTGAAAGTCTTCCTCGTCTTCGAAATAGTGGTTTCGTAAATGCTACAACACCGAATCGTCAAACCATTTTAGCTGCGAATCAACGCTTACTTGACCACGGACAATTTACGACGCCATCACGGTAGAAGGAGACTTGCAATTGAAATCGAAGACGAAATCTTTGATTTCTTTGATCGAAATCCCAGAGCAAGTACGAATGACGCAGCAAGACGGTTCGGCGTAAGTCAACCCGCGGTGTGGAAATTACTTAACGCCGCAACCATGCATCCTTATCACTATCAGAAAGTGCAGTCTTTAAGTGAAGCAGATGCCGTGCCTCGCCGTGCCTTTTGTGAGTGGCTGATTGAACATCCTGGTGCTGTTATTTTATGGACTGATGAATCTTTATTCACTCGCGTGGGACTGTATAACCAACACAACGAGCATTGGTGGTCGTTCCGGAACCCGCACGTGATAAGGGAGAACCATCATCAAGTGCGTTTTAGTGCAAATGTGTGGGCGGGTATTATCGGTAACCAAGTACTGGGGCCGTTCTTTATTGAAGGGCGGTTGACCGGAAGCACGTATCTTGATATGTTACGCACTGTAATATCCGACTTTATGGACGAAGTACCACTCGCGCTTATTCAAAATCGCGTGTTTTATTTCCAACAAGACGGAGCACCACCTCATTATGCGGCCGCAGTTCGCGATTATTTAAACACCGAACATGGTGATCGCTGGATCGGTCGTGGAGGCCCCGTCCCATGGCCGCCCCGATCACCAGACCTCACGCCTTGTGACTTTTTTTTGTGGGGCGAAATTAAACGGCGGGTTTATGTGGAGGAGGCCCAAAGCCTCGAGGACTTAAAAATAAAAATAATCCGTGCATTTGACGAAGTGAAAAATGACACTGTAGTGCTTAATAAAATTAAAGACAATGTTCGTAAACGTGCAAGACTCTGTTTGGAGAGAAATGGTCTACATTTTGAACAGTTAATGAAGTACTCTTAAAACGATTGTTTTCAAACTTTATGTAAGTGTATTATGATTGGTTCTTTTATTTATTATTGGGTTTGAGTATAGCAAAGGTGTGCAGGGCGTTTAGACTTCAAAAAATATGTTTTTAATTTAATTATTTTGCATTCGCAATGCAATATTTTCTATGAGATATAAAATACGTGTGTAAAAAACAACTACGCCTCCGAGCCCTCAGGTAGGATTCGAACCCACGACCTTTCGCAATCCGGGCAAGTGCTCTGACCACTGAGCTACCGAGACGCTGGCAAACGTGTCGAATTTTACAAACGTATTTCAACTTCTATTATGAGTTCAACATCGAAAGTAATATTTTTACAAATATTAAACAATCGATTAAGATGGAACCAGCTATAATTATGTGCTTTTTATTTAATTTTTTGCATTCATGATGCAATATTTCTATAAGATATAAAATACGTATGAAAAAACAACTACGTCTCCGAGCCCTAAGGTGGGATTCGAACCCACGACCTTTCGCAATCCGGGTGAGTCATAAAAATTATAAAATCTAATAATAATTTTACTCTTTCTATTTTTCATCCGGCTTCGGATTAGTATTAAATGAGCGATGTTAATGTTTAGGACTAGGAAAAGTATTGAAATGTGTTATCAGTGAATTTATTGCTTTTTAATACCGATTTTCGTATTGCGTATGCGATTCCTGTGTTTTTTTAGTTTCTGTTGTTAATAGTTCTCTTAGTTTTGTATGTTTCAGTGAGACAAAAAAAATCTTAAGTTCTAGACGCCTTGCACAGCCATTGCTATACTCCAACCAATTTTTGTACCTAAGTTGTTCCAGATTTTTTAAACACGCCTTATTGCAAAAAGTATGGTTTACTTTTACGTTCAAAGTTTTTATCTGTTATTAGAAAACAACTCATACCTTCTGCAATTTGACGGTCCTAAGCCCGATCAAGTATGAAGGAAAAATTTGGAACTTATGACAATTATTGTTATGTATTAATGAAATATGCGAGAGCGGGGAGCGGGAGCGGCGGCGGCGGCGGGGGGGGTGGGGGAGGTCATGTAGTCATCTGCTACAACACCGTGCGCAGCGTAATGTATCAATGAAATACGGGGGGAGGGGCGGGGGTTGTGTAATCATCTGCTCCAACACCGTGCGTAGCGTGATTGTGACAGTAAATCGGTAGTTTTCCTCGGATAACTTTGTATAGCCTTAACTTAATATTTTAGTACTGAGTGATATTAAAAGAAAAAAATCTTGTTTCGTAACTCTCTTCAAAGAATATCATTTATAAATTTGGATGGTGTTTATATAATGACCTTGTATATTTAAATATTTAATTAATTATATATTAATAATATATTAATAATTATTTAATTTATTATTAAAATTAAAAATATTATATATATTTCAATGATTATAGATTGATTTATAATTTATATTAATTTTTAATATAAATATTATGAATTAGAGAGAGAGAAAATATTAAATATTTAATAATTTATAATAAATATATTAATATAAAAAAAAAAAAAATCTATGCAATTTTTATTACTTATAAATAAAAATTATTATAGTTTATATAATTTATTATAAATTTATTTTACATATAAATTTTAGTGTTTAATTTTAATTATTTTAATAATAATTAATTTTAATTAATAGTAATTAATATTAAAAATTTAAGAAATTAAGATTTAGTAATATTTAAATTAATAACTAATTTTGTGCCAGCAGTTGCGGTTATACAAAAATTAAATTAAATTTTATTAATAATTAAGTAATAATTTTATTTTAGTAATTAATTAAATATTAAATTATTGAGTGAAATTTTAATTTAGTTTAATTTAATTTTATATTATGATTTAATAAAATTTAATAATAAACTAGGATTAGATACCCTATTATAAAGAATTTAAATAAAAAATATTAAAATAATAAATAAGTATTTATTGAAACTTAAATAATTTGGCGGTATTTTAGTTTATTTAGGGGAATCTGTTTAATAATTGATAATTCACGAATAAATTTACTTAATTAATGATTTTGTATATCGTTGTTAAAAAAATATTTTTAATAAAAAATAATATTTTAAAATTTAAATAAAAATTTAAATCAGATCAAGATGCAGATTATAATTAAGAATATAATGGATTACAATAAATTTATTTAAATGAATTTTAATTTGTAATAATTAAATGAAGGTGGACTTAAATGTAATTTTATTAAGTTTATTATAATGATTAAAAATTAAAATATGTACATATTGCCCGTCGCTTTCATGAATAAATTGGAATAAGTCGTAACAAAGTAGAGGTACTGGAAAGTGTTTCTAGAAATAACAAATTAGAGCTTGAATAAGTATTTCATTTACATTGAAATGATAGTGAAAAATCATTTAATTTGAGTGTAATAATTAATAAATTAAAAATAATTAAAGTATTTGTAATATTAAAGGGGGGTTTTAGTATTATTAAGAAAAAATTATTAATTTTATAGTTAATTAGTATTGTGAAAGAATTTTGAAATAATTTTAAATATTAATTTATTAAAAAGTAAATTTTATTTATTGTATCTTGTGTATCAGAGTTTATTAAAAAAATTATTTAGGTTAAAATATTTCTCGAATTAAAAAGAGATAATTAATTATAAAAGTTATTGTTTCATAAATATTTTAAATAATTAATTTGAAATGAGATGTTAATCGTTTTTTAAGATATCTAGTTTTTGACGTGACAACGTCTTATAAATTGGTTTGCCGGGTGACACTTCAAGAAACTGCGTTACGCTCCGCTCACGTTATGCGCTCACAATGAGAGCGAGTGAGAGGCACGCGTCCCTTCCACTCGGGCATGGTTAGCCCGCCTAAGAGCGAGAGAGACAGACATAAAAAGTGGAAGGGACGCGTGCCTATAAATTAATGTTTTAAATATAATTCTTTGTATAAATAAATGTTTTAAATTGTTACTATTATTTCATCCTTCTTCCTACTATACGAATGAATATTCACATTTAAATTATTTTACCACTCAAAGTCGTTGTCACGTAAAACTTTCGCCCGTATACCGACTTTACAGGCAACCAATTTTTATCAATTTTAAATTAAAATATAAAGACAAAAATGTACTTATTCAAAATTACAACCATGTAAGAAAAACAGTAAGTAAAAAAAAACTACTTAATTCTTCTTGAAAAGTCTGTAATACTCTTCTGTTTATAATTTTCTCACTTCATTTCAAAAGCCCGGTCTCTAAGTCGACGGAGAAACATAAGTTCGTGGCTATCAAATTCGTTATCTTCAGCCCATTTTAAAGCAGTGTTTAAAGCTCCTACTGCCTCTAAATTACCCACTTTTTTGGAGGCGAGAACTTCAACGTTATTGTCCTCATCTTGCTCATCGTCCTCACACATTGCCGCTTGCACAATCTACTCATCAGTTAACACTTCATGTCTTTGTAACTCGCTTTCGGCACCACCAGCAGCCCATTCTTGAGCTTCTGCCTCACTTATTTGAAGATCATTGGGTCCCCTCAACCTATTAAAAAGCTGGGCTAAAGGAACATCATCTTCCCGCGAGGCCCATTGCCCCGGCCGGATTACAGCGATCACCGAACAAGCGGGAGTCCGGATTACCGAGGCCCTACTGTAATTAAACTCACTTTTCAAAGTAGGCCTAGAGGGCAAAACCTTTATTCACTTTTATTATGTCGGTTATAATGCAGAGCTTACTTTTTGTAGTACCCCTCAAATGACGACAACCCATAGCCTAAAATGGCAGAACACGATTCTTGCTAGTCTAAGGTAAAAATATTCACTAAAATGATTTATTGCTATTAGACTTTTAATAAAAGCCAAGGAAAGTCGTGAGATATCGTAAAAAGCAAAAATACATCTACGAGTGCCAATGCCCTATAGCTCGTAAGAAAACCTTTTTTAGCCTCCCACGAGTTGTGACCAACTATTATATGAGCTAACAAATAACTACTATTAAATAATATAAATACTATTATCATTAAAAGAAACAATATATAAACATTTAATATATTCTGCACTGTATTGCCGTTTCTTCTTTTTGCTTCCGACATGGCTTTGTTTTCACAATTATGTAAATAAAATGTTGAACTTAAATACATTCTAAAAGATTGCGCGCTAAACCACTAATGAAAATGTAAGAAATATTAAGAGTTTTTATATAGGATTTAAATACAGCACGCACCGACAGTAATAAGACAAACACACACAATAGTAGTTTATGATACTGTTGCATAATAAGGGTTCTTATAACATGAGTGTGTTTTAAAAAAACGAGCCGTAGGCGAGTTTTTTTATAGTATCACACGAGTGTTATAAGACCAAGTTATGTACAGTGTCATACTCTACTTTATCTACTCTCATACTATAATACGTAAAACAATATTGCAAACAAAACCAAACTTTGTTTAAATATTGAAAAGATTTTTTAAATGTCAAATGTTGGCGCCAAGGTGCAAACATCGATTGTGAATGCGTGTTGCGTCGTCGCGGACTCGTTCATTGAAACCTTTTTAAAGTAGAGGTTCAACCTCCTTGGTCCAGCTGGAGGTTGTATAGGTGTATCGTTATGATTAAAAAGTTATATTATGATACAGGTGTCCATACAAGACCTGTATCGTAATTAAACTTTTTATTTTATTATTTTTGGCCTGTACGTAATGTTTGTCATAAGCATTTTGTTTTCAGTTTTAGAATCTTTGTATTATAGTATCAGAGTAGATAAACTAGTTTATCTCTTTCGACGCTCAATCGCACCATTTTTGAGTTCTAAGAAATTAATCAAACTCCTGAACTTCATAGGGGCCATTCATTTATTAGGTACGTAAGATGATTTAGGGGGGGAGGGGGGTCGACCATGTTATTTTTTTCTTACAAGGGGGTGGGAGGGAGTCTCAATAGTTCTTACGTAAGATCCCAAAAATGCGCAAAGTTAAAGTATAATTTTATTTTGGTTCGCTCGGATGCGTATAGGTAAAAACTACGGGATCTATTTCGTTGACATTATGTTATTATTTATAAAATAGTTTGGCATATTTTTTGCATTATATTACTTTGTCATAATTGATTTTTCACAAGTTGAGACAGGTATCTCTCTACGACAGTACTGTTGTTTGCATACCCAACAATTCCTGGTATCAACAGGTCATTGATGTGCAGCAGGAAAAGTGTCGCAGAGAGAACAGACCCCTGAGGAACTTCGGCATCAAAAGCCACTGAGTCAGAGGAGTAGCCATCGATAACTACTCTGATTGACCGTTCTGTCAGGAAATCGGCTATCCAATTACAGAAGTCAGGGGGGATACCATACGCAAACCAAACCCTGCGTGCCAAACCCTGTCAATAGCCTTTGAGATGTCAAGTGACACGGCAAGTGCTTCGCTGTGCATCTCGAGGGCAGTTGAACGTCCACGGCGAAAGCCATATTGACCGTCACTGAGGAGATCTTTGTCTTCTAGGTACGAGAGAAACTTACTGTTCAGCACTTTTTCCATAACTTTACATACTATGGAAGTGATGGTGATCAGTCGGTAATTGCATGGGTCGGCACGACTACCCTTTTTGGGTACTAGCTGCACATTGGCAAGCTTCCAGGATTTTGGTACGGTTTTTGTTTTGAGAGAGAGGCGATACAGGCGTGTTAGCACAGGAGACAACTCGGGCACACAATACCTTAGTACTCTTGCTGGTATACCTGGACCAGCAGGATTATTAGAGATGTTCCAGTGTCAGATCCACTTTCCCAGTGGGTTTTGAGCCCCTGGATTGAAAATCTTATGTAATCTTAGGTAAAGATAAATAATTAAAATCAAAGTTTATTCTACCAAAAAAATAAAAATTGTTAGTACCTTTGTAAGTACAAATAAACATTTCTATAAATTGTTTCTTTGAAAAATAGACGTTAAAACAAACCAAACATGTATTCATTTTTGCCTTTAGATTCTTACGTAATAAATATTAAATAGGGGGGAGGGGGTCGGCCTATTCTTATTTTTTCTTATTATAAGGGGGGAAGGGGTCAAAAACTAGCGAAAATAGTCTTACGTAATAAATGAATGGCCCCATGGATACTCGTTTGAATAAGTTTTGAAATTAATTTATCCTTTGACTTAAAAAAATGTAAGTTAGGTTGGAAGTTTGATTTAATTGCTTATAATTCAAAAATGGTGCGTTTTATAAAAAAAATAATAATGAAAATAAATTGAAAAATCTAATAATATACAGTGTTGTTTTCAAAAAATGATTGGTTGGTACCCTGTTTCCATAATGAAATGAACAGCCTGTATTTTCAAAATATTATAAACGAAAGCTAATTTACATTTAAGAAACTTTTGTTTGAAAATATTTACGGTTCAACAGTTATTTAGGTATGCCGTTATTTTTTGCTAACCTGCATATACTTACTGTGAAATTCGTTATTTCGTTTGGATAAATTTATTTTATCAATTTGGTTTTCCATTATTACTTTTAAATGATTTATTTAATACTCTTTATTTAAAGTATCGGCGGTTTCAAAAAAGAAACAAAGAAACATAAACCATAGTCTTAGGAAAAACCTCAGAACAATAACTAAAGCTTTAGTTATTGTTCTGAGGGAAAAACTAGCAACCACAGACCATGTAAGTCCGCAGTCAACGTCAAAATTGATGTAATCCACATTTCTGAAAAGTAAATAAAAGTGTAAATAAAACACACAACACTAGTTGAATGAACGATACCGATGTAGCTATGTTAGATAATAAGGTAGTTTATAATCATATATCAAGAAGCAACATCAGTTTGTCTAAATATTAAGACATGTTAAGCAATGTTAAGCAATGTTAAGCCAAAGAGATATATGTCGATATCGACAAACTTCATTAATCGTGCGGGAGATATCTCAAGTAGTGCATGCTAGGTCAGGATTATTTTTAACCCCACGCAGTTTTGTCCTTCAAATAATCATCAATTCTGTAATAGCCTTTGCACATAAGGGATTTTTTACCGTAACCGTTTTTCGTAACCGTATTAAATAATATTTAATACGGTTACGAAAACAACATAAACAATTAATATGTTTCTGCCTAAAGTTAAAAAGAAGCAGCTTAATAGCTTATTAATAAAATTATTGGTTTCCCGTCACATAAGGATCTATAATCTGAATAACAAGAAACGGAACGTAGCTAATAAATATTTTTATGTGAATTGGAACGACGTCACGTCAATCGTCATAGACATCAATCAAATAATTCAATATGGCCGCTTGCTTGGAACGGGGTTATTCGCGGTTAATATTTGCGAAATATTAGAATATTTAGTTATTTTTCTTAAAAGAAACGTTGTCTTACTATATAATGTAAGTCAATGAACAATCTAAAGACGTTTCCGTAAGTAATATATTGAGAAATATAGTAGGATCAATGGAATCCTTGACATAACATGTTGGGAAAGTTGGTATGAAGTGGCCTCAGTTATGAAATAGCAACTTTTTACGGTTATTTACAGGTATTCTGAAGATGCCAGTTAACTCCGTATCAGAAACGAAAAAAGGAATAGAGAAAACCAGATTTTCACTATCGCTTAGTAGAAATAATGCTATATCTGTGAGCAACGTCAATAAAAAACTTGCCGACTTAAAGGAAAACAGTGAACCATTTAAACTTTCCATCAACAACAATAAAGAAAACAAACCAGTGAAACGGCCTCTGAAAAGCACTTATTTCAATACATTAAGTGCTGCTAAAAGGCTGAAGCCTTTAACTGAGACATCAAAACCTACAGGTTAGTTCTTATTCTCTCCAAACCATATGCTAATTATCAGTATATAAGTAAAAGATGTATTATACTAATTCGGAGGTTAGCAAGCGACTTTTAGTTTAATGCAGGCAAAAGTTCTCTTCAGTGACCGTCAATAGACATTTTAATGCTCTTTAAATACCAAAGTATGCTTATACCCCTCTGATTAATTGTCACATTTAACTATGTAAATTATGGCCGCACTAAGTTTATGCCACTATTAAATTTTAAAAAAAGTGTAGTATCTGTTGATCTTTAAAAATAATATAATATAAACATGAAATCATTTCGCCACTTATTAACAATATTTGAATATTTCAGAAAAACCTCTGGAACCTGAGCTGACAATAGTTGAGTCCAAAACAGTCAACGTTGCCATGTTGAATGGCCACCACCAGTCTGATAACCAGTATGGAGTTACACAGAAAAAGACTCCAATTGCCACTTTGTCCAATTTGGGAAACACTTGCTTCCTCAATAGCGTGCTCTATACTCTACGGTGAGACTTATTATAAAATGTGTTGTCTATAATGTGAGACACATATTACACTATTATTGCCCAAACGTTTTGATGAAATTATTTAATTTATATGGGTGAACTGATTTCAGTATTCTAGTGGTTACTGCTTCTTTCCTGACTATATTTGTCCTTTGACAAATGTAACTTTTAAATAGTTTTAAAACTGTTGAATAGGCTGTGATTAATCATAATAGTGTGTGTGGCTACTGATATAAAGCAGACTTAAAACAATTAGAACATTTTTTTGTTGTAATTCTTTTTATTCCATTAAGTCTAATTACTTTAAAACTGACTTAATATCTATCATAATTCTAGCGAGCCTTAAGATGTAATTGGAATTCATGTGTTTCTACATTAATAAGAAGTTAATATCATTTTAATAATAAAAACATATTTATTAAAATAATTTGATAGCATGTAAGAACTTAAAAAGTGACAAAACAATAATAATAATCACAATATTATGCAGAAAAAGATTTAATAGATGTCAATTTAGAGTTTCAAATTTTTTATTTTTCACCATTATCGTGAAACATAAAGTGATCTCAAGCATTATCTGCCTAATAAGAACAGTGATTTGTTTTTAGATATGCACCCCGTTTTCTCCATAACCTCCACCATCTGGTCTCGGATTTAGCTAGTGTTGAACAGAAACTTGGCAGCATTCGTATGAAGAGTTCTTCCTTAGGCCGTAGTGCAGCAGGCCTAGCTTCATCTGGAGCAAGATCATGGAGTAGCAAGGACTTACTATCTCTTGGACAATCTGACAACAGCTCTGGAAAGAGTAAAATTCAGGTAGTTATCTACTGATGTTATTGATAAACACTGAGAGCTGTCACTCTTGATAAGAATACTGTATTCCAGTTTACTTTTATATAAGGCAAATTTATGATAACACAGTTTTTGTAATGATAAGTGGTATACCTTATAACTGGTAGCCAATATAAATGTAACATATTCTGTTTCCATTTAAGGTTAGAGAAATTATATGATAAGTACATAATTTGCTTGCATCATACAATTCTTTATCAGAACTGATTTTCAGTATCTGATTTTTATTTTTTAGAATTCAAGTCCTTATATCCTCAACCTTTAAATGAGGCAAGTTTTGAATTAGCAATTTAATCCTTACTTTAGAAAATAATTTTCTTTTGTAAAAGCAATGTTTTTGAACTAAATAGGTTATTGCTGAAAGTTCATCAAGTTCTTAAATGAGGTATCTCATTTTATGTTACCATCTTATATTTTTAGATAGCTACTGAGAAATTGCATGAAACTTACTTCAATCTGCGTGCTGCAGAAAGCAAATGTATAAACAGCAACAGTGCTGATGCTAGCCCTGAGCCATATGCCGCAGACGCCTTCCTAGCCGCACTTAGAGACGTGAACTCTACATTTGAAGGTATTATTTATATACATATTGCCATGTGGTGTCCAGCAGAGTTGAATAATAATAAGCCTATAACTACAAAATAGGCAGCAGCATTTTTGAATTAGTCTTCTACTGCCATCTTCACATCTGCCAAGCAAGGTGGTGATGGCAAAATCTTCCCATCTTTGGGTGAAGTTCTGTCCACTCCAGAACATCTGTCCAGACTGTTAAGGATTCATCGAGATGTGCCAAAGTTGGCATTAAATGTACTTGCAAAGAAAATTAATTTTCCATATCATCATAGAACATAGTAAACAATGTAAAATTTTTTTAACAACCAGTGAAAATATGTGTAAAACAAATTAGATTAAAACTAATTAGAAAAATGTTACTGATATTGATAGATTTAAAAAGCTAGTAAAGTATTATCTAATAGATAAAAGTTTTTACACTTTGGCAGAGTTTTTTTTTATTTAATTAGATTTTTGATCCATGTGTCTTGCTTCTTAAAACCATAAAATTATTTTATGTTATTTTATTTTAATATTTGTTTAGTATATTTTATAATACAAGCAATTAGTTTTTATTTATTTTTAATGTAATTTTTTATGAATGTTTTTGATTATTATTGGAAATTTATGATTTATTTATTAAGATAAGCTAAGCAATGCCCTAGCAGGGTTCATGTTACGGTACTGATTTTATGTTGAACTACACTTACTACAAATCTATTGTTGCATAAATTTGTGTCGCATAAAGCACCTGCAATTAAGCTTGCTGAAACTACAAGTTAACATGGAAGTGTAAAAACTTATACATTGATAACATGAATGAGTCGATAGCAAGCATGGCCGTATTTAAGTATGAGGCACAGGTATGCATAGTGACCCTCATAGATATAAATATTTCCTATAAATATTTCCTAGTAGTAGATATAGTTTTCAGTTTTAACGAAAATAATTTAGTAAATAATATAATATAAAGACAAAAACACAATTCCATGAAATTAGTTCCCAACTAGCAAAATGGTTATATAATACAGAAATTATATGACTTCCAGTCCTTTAAATGTTTTATAGTCGTTTTACCATTACTTATTAGTCGTATAGAAGTTGGAGATTTTACATAATAGTCGCATACCGAATTAGTCGTATTGGTACGTCCATTAAACGTTTTACCAACTTTCTTATACGACGATCATATAATGGTCTAATAGAAAACGTTTACCCAACGTCAATTTAGTCCTATAAACGTTTTGGTTGGATAAAAGTCATATAAAAGACAAAATCGTTTTAAGGAAAACATTTATATAACGGCAATATAACAATTATATAATGTGGATAACCCGGACTATTATAAAACATTTCAGTGTTTACAAAAGTTTAATATAACTCTTTTCCGACATTCAGTCATATAAATTTAACCCCAACGTTGGTCAAGAAAGGGCACTGAAAGCTCCAAAGGTTCCGTACAAACACTTTTTAATAAAGATACACCAGATCTCGAAAGTAAGTGCTAAATTACAATTGTGTAGCTTGCATTTATATTGGTGGTGATTTTTTTTATTACTTTATACTTACCCATAAAAGTGAAATCTTATTTATTTTTTCCTTGCGAACATATACAGGGCCATTTTATAAACACCATCCAAATTTATATATTATATTCTTTGAATAAAGTAACGAAACAAGATTTTTTTCTTTTAATATCACTCAGTACTAAAATATTAAGTTAAGCCTACACAAAGTTATCCGAGGAAAACTACCGATTGCTGTCACAGTCACGCTACGCACGGTGTTGTAGCAGATGATTACACGACCCCCGCCCCGCCCTCCCGTATTTCATTGATACATTACAATGATTCTCATAAGTTGCAAATTTAAACGAAAAAAAATAGGAACGTCAAATTGAAGAAGAGATAAGTTGATTTGTTCTTTGATTATAACAATATTAATCGATAACACTTTTAATAAATAAAAAATGAACATAAAAGTAAGCCACACCTTATGCACTTACGTCGCATTTTTTAAAATTTAATCAACTTATGTACAATAATTGGTTGGAGTAAAGCAAAGGGTGTTTCTTAACCACAGAATCTAAAAAAACAAAGGGATGGCAAAGGCAATTCGAAAATCGCAAAAAAAAATGCAGTGCCAAAACCTTAGTACCTACCTACCTAAGTTATTTTTGTCTATTTTACACGATAGGATAAAGAAATGTATAATTAATAGTTCTAAAAATATTTTTGTGAAAAATTTCACAAGTCTTAGCCGCCCTGCACACATTTTGCTTTACTCCAACAAAATAATTAATTAAAAATCCAAACAAAATACACTTACATGAAGTTTGAAAACAATCACTTTACCTTAAAGTGTAGTTAATTTCTCTCTAAACAGTCTTGCACGTTTATGAACATTGTCTTTAATTGTATTACTTGTTTTTTCACTTTGTCACTTCGCTTAAATGCACGGATTATATTAATATTTAAGTTCTCGAGGCTTTGGGCCTTCTTCACATAAACCCGTCGTTCAATTTCGCCCTTGATTTCAATTGCAAGTGTGAACACATTTCGTTAGGTAGATAATTATGCGACGTAAATGCGTGAACGCAACATTGTACATCGCGGAAAGTCCGCGGGTGACTGATTTCATTGCGCCGATGCCGTTACAACTTGCGCGCGCAGCTCGGTGGGGCGCTTCGGGCGGTCGGTCGTTCAACTGTAACTACCTATTTTGCCAGTAACCAGCTGTTGTAATAATTCGCTCGGACAAAATTTTTTTTTGCGGAAATTTTACCTCCCAATTTTTTTTCATAAATGAAGTGTTTGAATGATATCTTATGCCTAGAAAAAATTTGGATGGTGTTTATATAATTACCCTGTATATGTATATAAATTTGCTAGTTGTTACTAAAAGATTTTGAAAGATTATTCCTACGTATCAACAATCTGCCCTAACAGATACATATATCGTAGGTACTGTACAAGATTTCGGTATTATAAATCTACTCTGCCACGGGGTTCACTTATTCACCTCAAGAACCCTAGCGATAAAACATGGAGCTTATCAATAGTCACACCAAAACGTGTACATGAATATTTTGTTGTTTAGTAGTTGTATAGCAGTCTATATATAACTAAAACAAAAATGGCTACTCTTAAAGATTAATTTTATATGAAATTAGTATTTTCATACATCAGAAAAATCACGAATATCGAGAGGGCTTAAGGAAAATAGTACATATCGCCACAAACATTGCCGATAAAGTAAAGTTCCCATGAGAAACTAGTCCCAAACATGCTTAAAAGTCCACATCCACTTGTTCATTTTAATAATAAATCTTAATAATTACCTTTTTATGTCAATACAATATTAAAATTTCAATTGGAACACAATACAAACTGACAGTTAGGATGAAGGAAAATTGTTTTATAAATGTCATAGCTTAATATGAATAAACCATTTTAATCATAATAAAGTCTTATAACTACCTTTGATAAAACGTTTTAGTCAGTCTCACGACTTTTACTAAACTACTACATGACTATTTGGTTTTATAAAATGCGCCCTTTTGACGTTTTATAAACGTTACCTTGATGTCTATATGATCGTCACATAATCACTTAAAGTCGCATAAGAAACGTTAACTTAACGTTTATATGACATTATTTTGCTAGTTGGGTTGCAACCAGTATGCTATATTAGTTGCAATGTAGGTATATGTCTTCAATATACAAATATATCCATTATTTACACGTAATCAGGAGCATTACTAATTGAGTAGCGGGCAAGTTGTATATGAGGTTTTAGAAACTTCTAGAAAATCAAAACTACACATTGTACACTAACATCTCAAAGATAAGGTCGATTTATTTTTTTCTTCATTTCTAAGAACTTAATATAATCAATTTATAATTTTAATAAAAATAACATAAATATGAATGCTATGTTATGGTATGTTATGCCTGCTTTGGGTAAATAAGTCCTTCGATTATCATTTTTACACACAACCGCATTTTTCTATTTTCTTGCTATATTGTTTCACGTAGAGTTTAAGATCCCGACTAAGTAAGCAGAAGGTGTAGGTGCGCGGAGTTCCGTATACTTGAGGTTACGCGGGTACCGCCCACTTGCGACTTCTACTCTTTTTAACTGTTCTGTGTGTACAGGCCACATGGTACATATTAAAACAATGACTAAAAAATATAGCTCATTAGTAAATTGCTTTCACATTTTATAGGTAATAGACAGCAAGACGCACATGAACTATTGGTATGTCTACTGGACAACATCCGCGAGACCTGCAGAGCACTTAGTGCGCGAGCTTCCAGGCTACAACTGCAAGAAAATGGTGAAAGGTAATTTCTTCCCTTATTTGTTGATTGTAACAATTTTAATTAATACCTCTAGAGGATACAGTTTAAACAATATAAGTCTTCTTTTTAATATAGGTTGTATTAACAACTTTAAACCCTGTATATGCTCTATCCTTCTATATTATTGCTTCAACAGTAGCCTTATTGATGAAAACACCGTAGGAAGATCGTTTAATTATCTAACACGCATGCCCAAGCACGCGCTTTCCTAAGCACGAGCAAGCTTGATGACTAAATTTATGGTCAACCTATCCAATAGCAGCATAACCTCCGCAATTATAGGACTGATAACCGCTGCGCCATAAGCTATATTATTTATTTAACAGTTTTAGGGAAACAAATGTATAAAAGTACAGGAACAAAATAAATACAGAAGACCACTTACAAGTTTCCACTAGTAGAAATTGTATACTATATAAATAAAAAGCAATGTTTGTTCCCTAGCGATCCAAAACCATGGATTAGATTGTTATGCAACTTTGTTAAGTTGTTGTATGGTTTATATGTATAGTCAGCAATATATATTAGTAATATTAAAAATCGGACGACTTGAATTAATATATAACAATTAAAGGTAAGATAAAAGACAAAGGGGGGGTACGGAAAAAGTAGGGACGGGACACTAAGCGCCTGCAGGCCGCTCCTCACTCGTTCCCCTTTGTCGCCTTACCCCCAATACTCATTTCAGCAGTCGACCAATAATTTTCGGGACACCCTCCCCTCTTAATCATAATAATTATATTTCTTACATTCACACAAATTATCCTAGCCCAAAGTAAGCACTGCAATGCTTGTATTATGAATACTAAGGTAACGGATTGACATACATATATCAGGCTCATTGGTGACGGCAAATTGGTGAAAAGCAAGCTTCACACCTTAGTTCATCGCCGCAAAGTTGCCTGTCTGTCGGTCTTCTACAGACTGTACTTTGGACAGTGTGCTCAAGAGCTGCATTTGCTCATACCGCCATCTCCTTTTTTCCATCGGACATCCAGACGCACTGCAGGCTACCACCCTTTCTTGGTTGATATTCATACCTGTTGCACCAAGCGCTTTTCAACATCCTTCATAATGCGCACAGCAAAGGAGTGGAACTCCCTCCCTGCGTCTGTATTTCCGAGAACTTATAACCCGTCCATTTTCAAAGCCAGGGTGAATAGGCACCTTCTGGGTTAGCTCATTCCAACGTGGATTCTGTCTTGGCCCCGGGCTCAAGCGCAAACCCATCCTAAATGAAAAAAAAATACAATAAATATGTAATATTCATAGAAATATATATAAATACCTATGACACAGGTACAAATGCTCGTATTTATCACACAAACATCTGCCCTTTCGTTTTGAACCCAGGACCGTCCGTGCGAAAGGCAGCATCGCTATCGTTGCACCAAACGGTCGGCCCAGTATGTGTCAACTATCTATCTCACGTCACCGTACCCGTGTATGGGTTCAAATAGTATATTTGAAAGTGAAAAGAACTAATAAAGTAGACCATTATTATAAAAAAATTACGTCACAGCTCCCAAAATAGTGGATTTATAATTTTTAAAAGTTTTCCAACACTTAACTTCTTACAACACTGCTGGTATATTTAATATCCCAAACATTTTCGAAAAATTATATCTATGTCATTTTTGCCCCAAAATGTATGGAATATGAGTATTCCAGTAGTTTATGATATTATCCTTATGTTGTGAAGTTGGTAGTACCGTAATTGTAGTGTATCAACAGGTTCATGCCTGTTCAGTGTCAATAGTAGTGTAAAAGAGTTGTGACTGCGCAATTTTTTTACGAAATATTTCATTTACTAATAAAATTATAACAAAGTGTTACAATATGTCGAGGTAAATTTAAATTGATGTTATTTAATCAAATATATAAAACATTGATAAAATATCAGTCTACGCATCCGCCTGGATATAGTGGAATATCCTTCCCAGCCTAAGACAATAGTTATAGCTAAAAAAATGAGTTACAATTTCAACAAAAGGAGCCAGCCTTACCATCGAGTTGCGTATGAATGATAAGATAAACGGCGCCGCGGGGTATTGTCAAATAAGATTGATGTTTAATTAATCACCACTATCAACTAATTGATGGTTTGTGAAAATAAAAGCGTTTAGGCTAGTTGGTATCTGCTTAATCATCGCTTTCCTTTCGAATTTCTTCTAGTTATTCGACTCATTTTTTAAATCGCTCTCGCAAATTTTGTAAACTTATAAATTTGCTAAGATTCAGGTTTAACGTCTTTTTATGGCGCTATGGTATCAAACTTAGCCTTAATTGTTTTTTTTTATGCCTGATTTGGAAAAAAGTTGAGTACATATCTTAATAATTGAATTGAAAACAATACGTCCTAATATTAGGTTTCTTAAAAAAATATAAAAAATTGCAATACTCGAAAACATATATCACGGAACATACATGAGTGGGATTCGGGTACCCCTGCTAACCTTAAATGCTGAACTTCCGCTTGCCCTAGTTTTTGGGACACTCTGTATATTTGCGATGAACCTACGGACAAAAGCACACCAACCTCCCAGAAACTAAAATTTTCTTAATGAATATTAAACTCTATTGTGTTAGTCTTAAAGCTGAAAATCGAATTAAATTTGACAATTTTGTAGATCGATGTGCTGTTGACTGCATTTTTAAGCCACATATATTAATTTATGAAGTTTCAAGCCATATAGTTCAGAATATTAGCTATCTTATAAATAACAAACCTTTCAGCAACGGAATTGGTCGGCAGCCGAGTTTGGACGGCGACTCGAAACCAACGTTAGGTAACTTGCGGAAATCGTGGAAGAAACGCAAAGAAGTTTTAGCCAACGAGAAAAAAAACTCGCCCACAGAAGAGAAGAGCGCTCCACCCGCCGAGCCTGAGAGGGACGAGAAATCCAGGCCGGGCTGGGATTTCGTCGCGGACGACTTTGAAGGTTAGATTTAATATAACTGATCATTTATATTGACTTGCTTCTATGAGCAATAGTTTGACCTGTTTTGCTTGCTCCTATACCAATAAATATTTGTTTCCTGAAGGAAACAGTATTATTACAATGCGAACGCCATGTTGGTTTGTTAATTTCATTTTTTTCTCTCACTGACATCACCCCTGCGTGACCCTGACCTATTAATTAAGCTATTACGTATATATTGCTTTGTTAATTTAGTTTTGTTTGTTCTTTCAGGAAATATTTGCTGTGTTTAAAATAATAATTGTGTGAATAAGTTTCATGTATGATTTATTTATTGTATAAATCGTTATATCCAGTCATTTTTAATAAAAAATACTTGTTAAATAAATATATTTTCTTGGGTCAGTCTTTCTTATCGCTCTGACCGCTAAGCTACCGAGACGCTGGTAGACACGTCGTTTACATTTTACGTCGTACGTATATTTACGTTTTACGTCGTCGTTTTCTACTATGAGCTAGTTTCATTCCATCAATGTTGAAGGTTAGCTACCTTTAACATCGAAAGTAATATTTTAACAAATATCTCACAATCGATTAAGATGAAATTATAATAAGGTATTTGTTTATTTATTGTTGGTTCGGATCCTACCTAAGGCCTCAGAGGTGAAGTAGTTTTTTTAAAATCCTAATAATAATAATACATATTAATATTCTAAATGCAAAAGCAATTTTTGTGGTTACGTTCAGATGACAATATTTTACCCGTCAATCTTATAGAAATATGGCAAAAAATACATGGATTATTATTAATCGCAGGGACGATGGTAGTCCGCACTATGTGTTTGGAGTGCGAAGCGGTGACGGAGAAAGCTCAAGCGGTGTGCGAGCTCTGCGTGCCAGTGGGCGGCGACGAGCCCGCAGACGAGCCGTTCCGCGCTGCCTGTCTCTCCAGCGAGTACCTGCGGGACCAAAATAAGGTATGCCATCTTGCACCGTTTGGTGCAACGGTGGCGATCCTGCCTTTCGCACCGACGGTCCTGAATACGAGTATTTGTACCTGAGTCATAAAAATAGTCCCAATCAAAGGTTTCATTGCAAAGTCTAATTTGATACTTTATTCATTTTAATCACACCCATATTTTAGGAGCTATCTCTGATTCAGTGAGGGACTAAGGAAAAATTACGGAATAAGGAAATGGGATTTGATCCTCTGGCCCTCACTACAGCTCGAAGACGATTCCTAATAGACGGAATCAGCTTCTTGATAGATTCTAACGAAACCTTCCCACTCCACAATCAAAGCTGATTTCAGCTCAATATTTAAAGGAGGAGGTTATTTGATCTCGTTTTTTACCCTAAGGTTGTACCCTCATAGGCGTGGATTTTGTATTGCATGGAAGCATCCTGTCAAGGTTTTGTAAGTCATAATGACTGGATAGTATAAAATATTGTATCAATTAAAATTTTACAATATAACCTTTAAAATGGTGCCATTTTTATTAACATCGCATGGAACAAATCACAAGAGGATGATTCTGCAATAGCCAATTCCGCCAGCCACGTGTGGAGATTATGGCATAATCCTGTACATTCCGCCATCCACGTGTGAGGATTATGGCAAAATCCCCTCCATTCTGCCAGCCATGTATCGAGATTATGTAAAATCCCCTCCCTTCTGCCAGCCATGTATCGAGATTATGTAAAATCCCCTCCCTTCTCGGTGGCGGCCTCCGTGCACAGATCACGTCTTTCGTCTGGGATGCAAATGATGATGTTGTCCACGATTACAGTATTGGTGCGAACGCTGCCTCCGCTACAATGAAGCCCGTCGCACCGTCGCGTACTCCCGTTTACCGCGACTTCTAGTGCTACAACTGAAGCGGTTTAGCGGGGGAATGGAGAAGATAACGAGACACGCACCCACGCCACTGCTCATGCCGTGCTTCTGCGAACCATGCGCGCGTCGGCCTGCAGACCAGCAACCTCCACACAGGTGAAGAGATCGTTGTTGTCAATTTTAAATAGAAAAACTAGTTCATTATGAACTACTCAAATAAAAGATTTTTTTTTTATTAATTTTGACTTTAAAAAAAATGTACTTTCCTAAAATACTTCACGGAAATTCAAGTAATAACTTTATTATTCTCATTTTATCACTAAAGTATAAATGAATAATAGCCGATACTCGTATTGTGAAATTAACAGGTAGCAATCGAAATTAACATTCAGTGATAAACAGTTATCATTTTTAAATGTGCCAAGGTTCTAGTTTTATTTTTTTACTTTACACAAATTGCAAAAATTTTAATAAAATTCTTGAGTTATAACGTTTTACAGTTCAAACAACAGATATGACTTTTTACATTAAAATTGCGTGTCGTTATGTTAGACTGTAATAGTATATATTATATTGATTTTCATATTAACCCAGATATGCCTGAAACTATTTTTATCTTAGAAAGAGAAGATTTTTGGATATATGGTTTTTTATAATCCCAGTATCTTTGGAAAAATATAAAAAAAAATTTCACTTGTAGAAAAGCTGGAAAATTGATGACCCATATATGGGTCGGTCGGCATAAGCACTGCGTTTAAGTAAACGCTTAAGTAATAAATTGAAATATACATAAAACGCTTAAAATTGAAACAATTGTGATTTCTAACTTTCTATTATTTATTTATGATAATGGGTATTGATAATATATATAAATATTACTGTGTAATATTTTAAAACACATTTTTGGGATGTAAATGTATGTCATATTCTACTCAAGTGTGGCTAGTTTTTTTATATATTTTATATTTTAGATCATTACTAACATATAAGATCACCAATGTGGTCGAGACTGTATGAATCTCCAAAGCTGCTTTTTGGTATAGGATAAGACCCGCGTTTTGTGAGAAACGTTTCTATAAAAAGGCTCTTGTGACTGACCTGCTAAAACCGAGATGATCAAAATCTCCACCGTCACTACGGAATATTGCCACACATTATTTTATGCCATTTCAATGCTATTACAGAATAGAGGAAACTAACATTTTTTGCCTCCGATAGAAGTTCGATACAGGCCTATATTCAGATCAGAAATATCGACGCCTTCTATGTCTACATTATATATTTGACAATTTGAGAAAAACGCTTCGTTTTTTATAGTGGAAAGTGAGTTGTTTGTTCTTGAAAAATACCATGAGTTAACCAAATAAAGGGCCTCATTTTAGTAAATTTATCATTTTGAATCAGTACCGCCACAGTCAGACATGTTTTCCCAAAACATACAACGAGTTTATATAGAAACATATCCGCTATAAAGAAATATTTCAACGAACATTTTTCAGTTTAATTATGGTTACATTACATTTTTTTAAACATATAGATAGATTTTTAAAGATATAGATCGTATATTCCACTATAAAGTTTATTACCATGCCATTGAATAATTGGTTAAAGTAATTTATAACGTATTTAGTTTTTTGGTCTTTCCAGAGGTTGGAAACTAGAAAACTAGTATTATTTGTGTCTTCTCCTCCAATGGTAGGCCTTATTTTCTACGGACATACGTAGAATAAAGGCGAAGAACTAACTCTTTAAGATGTAGATGCCATTGGCTTATGAAAAAGATTTCTTTTGTTAACTGGTCAAAGGAATGTTATCATCTTCACTTTCCTTATCAGATATAGACCAAATAGCACACAAAGCCTCTGCGATGCACATAGAATAGTACTAGGTAGATTATGTATAGTAATAGCACCCTCTTTCGCAGTATCTCTATCTGTGACAGTCAGTATTTGAGTTACAAAGTGGTTCAAATATAATGCATTATGGAGCTAGATAATAATTAACATCTAATTCACTCAATATTTTGAAAATATTCTGAAATAACAAACAACAACTATATTCATTTAAAAAGTTAAAAGTACTATATTTGTTCCGACGGACCCATGTATAGGTCCATGGAATGCACAGCTGAATAAAAGGGTAAAAATAAAGATAATTTTAGTTTTCTTTACAATATGAATATCACTAAAGTAATATACTTTTTAGTTTCACTATTGTTTTATTAGAATAGTAACGGTAAATTAATATAAACTTACTTTTTTGAGGAGTTGTTTTACAATTTTCGATTCACAATTTTTCGGCCGCAAATAACAACTGGTAATGTTTTGATTTACTATGTTACTTGTCATTATAAATAACAAGTACCTTTTAAATTTTCTAAAAATATGTGTATTTTGTTTTTAACGTATCAAAAAAAGACGGTAGATTTTTTAAATTCTTAATACCACATATACATGGGTCGGTAGGTTTAAGTGGGTTAACTTTGCCATCCTCTGCTCTATAGAAATAGCAATTACGAATAATCTCTAAGAATGTTGCATAAATTACCTAACTTACAAGCATGGTTCAAAATCTACCGTTTCATCTTCCTGGCAGATACATCCTATGGGGCGTGATAATGCACCTGGGACAGACCCTTACTGGCGGCCACTATGTGGCATATGCGAGGGACTGCTCTGCCGGATCGCGGTGCTCACGCGCTGGCGTCGACGCGACGACTGCTGGCCCGAGTTTCATGCGCGCTCTATTTAGCCGCCGCCCCCCTCCAGCTTGCGCTGCCAGAGATTGCTGTCTACCACGACGCTCAGATCACTCGTGGCTAGCGTGCGACGATGAACTCGTCAAACCTATATCCGACGAAGAATTCGAAGACCTACTTTCGGCAGAACCGAAAGTCCGCACCGCCGCGACGCCCTATCTCCTCTTCTATGTGAAGAGTGAAGTTGGCTAGTGAATGTGATGTGTGTGTCGTACGAACATTAATTCAGGCAGTGAAGTTATGGTGCCATGCCGAAATCAATTGTTGCGACGCTATTCCTTCCTTTCAGCCTATTTCTGGTGTCGAATTAAAAATCTACTGATCCTTTATTCCTTCCGTTTCATGCTTAAATGAATTCATTGAACTGATTCTAACGGGATAGTGAAGAATTGAAGACAGAGTTATCAACAACATTATCTCTACTTATATGATAACTAAACTAAGTTAGTAAGCAATCACAGTTGCCTCTAGCTACCGTTAATGTAATCAATTACAAAGCCCTTGATGGAAGTAGTGTATGCAACTAAGGTGATAAGCGTGCTTACAAGATACTTGTCTATTTATGAAGAATTCTAAACTATTTATCTGTACAAACAAATTTATTGGGAAAGCTGATAACTGACCAATATGCTCCCCCACTCTTTACTTCCTTCATTGTCGTTAGCATATTTCGTTGCTATGTCGTCCACAAGGCCATTAAGTGTGCTCGAATAAACAGTTTTAGTTGGGGAAATCATTGAGAAATATATATCACATACTGTATTAATTGTTTATAGTATTGTATGAATTATCAAGGGTTGTATTAGGTAAAAAAACATATAGTATCATAAATACTGAATGCATTCTTATGTTCTGTTAATCAAATTGATTAGAAAATATGCACTAAGTGATGGTATTGTCAAAAGCAGAACTTAATGATGTTATTTTTCCAATTTTCTAAATTTTCATGTGCTCATAGCTTATTTAATTTAGTTTCATTTTAATAAGTCTGTTGCAAGCCACACTCACACTGGTTGTCAGGAGCTTCAGGCGAGTTGGTATCAGCATTTTACAGAATCTACAGTGTTGTAGTGCTTTTTACAATTACTATTTACTAAAAGCAAACCTAAGTTTTAGGGACAAGATTTTTTTTAGTGTACATTTAAGTTTTGTATACTTGTTTACAAAATTTGTATATTTTAACTAGTAGCCCACCTTAGCTTTTCTCAAATTAAAAATAATCTATAAATAATATATGTCTATCTGGAATAACATCTTTTTCAATTATTAGTAGTTGGGACATTCACCTCCTCGATATAAACAAACTAACAATAACGTATTTATATATGATGTCAGTATAGATGATTTAATCAAAAACCTGAGAAAAACTATAAATATTGCCTGTTTAGCCAAAGCTATTAAAATACGAAAAATTAGAAGTATGTATGTATGATCGCACAATTATAGCTTGTGACAACCATTGTTAGTTAGAATGTATATGGCTTGCAGTAAAAGAGGCAGACTAACCTGGGCAAGTATCTGAAATTATTGTCATCTTCATATATTCAGGAATCTAAGTTCTGAATCTATTCAGAGAATTATAACTTTTGTAACACAAATATTATAACATAGGTTAATTCCCTAGTCTCAAAATAACTATTACACAAATAAATATGATTTAGGTGTTAACCTGCTTAGTGACACAGTGACAAATGCAAGATTAAATTTACTCATATTTTTGGTTTTGTGCAAATAAAATCTACAATGACACAAGTACTGTGACATTTGATTCATAATGTAATTTAGGCGCTTAAATAAAAGACGATTAGGACACTCCAATAGTGTCTACCAGAGGTGATATTATGAATGTAGCTAAAATATATTATATGAAAACTTAGTACATAGTGACGATCGAAATAGTATATTGTAAATTGTAAGATGCATGTGCGATATTTTCACTCGTTACAATCTGACAATATGGACTACAAATAGTTTGAATATACCTTCCAATGTATACTGATAGAATATTTGACCATATGTCTGTTATTAGTGTAAAATATTATATGACAAATGTATATTGCAGTGTAATTTATCAAATGAATAAGTACTGGCCTAAAGTATTATCTGTTTGAGAAATAGTTTTTCAGTCTAATGAAAGTGTTATCGACCAATAACTTATAGAGGATATTTTTCTGAAAGTTACAGTAAAATTTTAAGTACTATGTCTATCTTATGTTTTCTCATGCAATGTGTGGAAAACATTGTGACAAACGCACATTCTTATTACATTTTTTAGATTAGAAAATATATTTGAGAATACATCTCTGCTTGCGGTGGACTATGACTGCTTTCTTTACAATTTTAATACTATATGACTAAGAATTTATTATTGATTAGGCATAGCTTTTGTTGTAAAAAAACCATATGGCAGCTAAATTGTTGTCTCTTATTTCTTATATTTTTTATTAAGCTCTCACAGTGAATCTAGTAATTCATCAATTTTGTTTTGTTTGGACTAGAATTGAGTATTCTTATAATGGTTTTTTAGTTGTATGCAGGTAATAATTATTCAATACATTGAATACTTTGTGTATTGGAAGTCCTTTCAAAATATTTACCCGCTATCTTTTATTACATAATTATATTCGTTCTTAGAGCCTCTTCTCTTTAGGTGACAAGGCACGTCGCGACACAAGCTGCAATTGGCGCTACGTGTGCGAGATACTAAGTCGTATTAAGGTTGAAAATTTCACATTTGTTTATTAGGTTTGACTGATGATCGCACGCACCTAATAGCCTCGCGATAACGTGCTCATGTAATTAGTATCCTACAAAACTGCCCGCGTGACTAAGTGGCGCTGCTATCGCTGTAAAGACATGACATGAGCGTCTAAGTCGCCTAATTTGAAAGCATTACACTGTAAATTTTATGTTTTAAATAATTGGGCTTATGCTAGGTGTAAGTAATCTGTTGCAGATGCCATTCCAGAAACCTTTGAAAAAGGTGAAATTCTTGTCAGTAGGTGTACGAGTTTGTTTTAATTATTATCGAACAAAATGTTATTATCATTCATTTTCATTGTAAATTGGATTTGAATAATAAAAGTAAATGCTATACTGAATGTTTTATTTATTGCGTTTGTTAAAACCCAGCATATCGTTTATAATATCAATTTATCTATTAAATAAATACATAACAAATCTAATAGGATTTTACTTAGACATTTATTTAATTTTTTTTAAATATGGAATTGAAAAAGACCCGTTCCCACAAGTGGAGGCAGTAAGAACCATTTCCCACTACCCTCATATGTAATTTAAGATTTACCGGTTTTTAAAAAATAATTCCAAAGACTAGTTGCAAACATTATAGTTCAATCCTAGTTCATTTAATTACAGACATTTTAAAATTATATCGTTTCCTCTAAACAGTAGTAATAAACATTCGACGCATTTACCAATCTAACTGGTAAAATAAAATATGTCCATTATCATTATTAATATTTTACCATGTTCTGAGCAAAATAAATATCATTTATCAGTATCCCTATGTCTTGTCAATGGGAATAATGGGATGCACCGCAAATAAGGTCTGACATATCAATAACAGGGATTGACATTTAACGGAACAAATATTAAATAGTGTTCTTTGCATCACATGCTTACAGATTTCGATTCGAACATTTTACTTTTGACCTTTTGAAGCCGTTGGTAGATGTGTTTTAACATTTTCACGTTCTGGGATAGCAATAACTTGAACTTGATTACTGACAAGGCATCCAGTAAGTAGATAAGAGGGTATACTGATTTAAAATAAAGATAAGATGTCTGGTGACCGGACAAATAATTCTGTCATTAGTAGAGTAACCAAAGTTACGGAATCGTGACGTGTACCAAATATTAACTTATTGTAATAAAGAATTTTAACAATGAAAGCCATCGAAACAAGGAACAGAGCAAGGGTAAGTGATTTTCAGTATTTTGCTAAATACGGTTATGCACATCTGTATTTATTACAATATTTATTTTAATGTGTAATTATAACACAAAACTAAAAAATTACAATGTACATATTTTTTAAAATAAAACCAAATGAAACAAAAGAAACTAAGTCTTCCATTTTTTTATAAAATTTATGGTTTTAATTAATTTCCGGTTCAGTAATGGAAAATCTACAAATCTTTCCTACCATGTAAAATTTTATAAAAAAAAAATTGTATTAACAATCAGCATTTTGTTTCTTTTGTTGTAAAAATTTTGAATGTGGCTAGCTCAAAAAATGGCAATATGATTGTGACATTGCACTGACCTCTAAGTTCACTGTCAAATTTCAACAGGATACAAAAAAGTTAACTTTTTAACATTTTTTATACCAAATCATGTCTACTGTGAGTATATTTAATCATATTTTGAATAATAAATTATATTAAGTTATTAATATCATTAAGGTGACTTTGCTTTTGATGACTGGTTCAACATTATTGTATGAATAGGCACAATAAATAATGTAAAGGTTATTTTTTTTTAATGAAATCAGTACTAATAATTTATTAGTACTGATTTCATCAAAAGACGATGTAAACTTATATTAAATTATACTTTTTTATTTTGTCGGGAAATTGTTACTACTGTAGAGATACCGGTGTTTTTTTGGAAAATCATACTATAGAGATACCGGTGAACTGTCCTAAATTGTTATTCAAACATATTATATTTATTGAAACATATTTATTATTAAAATTCAATACATAAGCAAGTATAATATCAAGCTTAATGGTAATATAACCTCAAAATTTAATAACATAGGTATATGTTAATGTTTTAAATGAACAAAGTTATCATAAATTGCACATTAATATAATTGCGGTAGGTTATAATGGTTTAAATAAGGTGTAAAATGTTATGATGCCTAGCTCAATAAAAAAACATTGATGACTTTTTACTAAAAAACATTTTGCATCAAAATGCTTATCCTATACCTAGACATTTATTGATGAAACTCCTTAAAAGTTATGGACTACAACACATCAATCTACCATAAACTGATAAATTTTCTCAGTCAAACTTTGAGCTAAAAAATAATGTAGATATTTTACAGTGTTGTATAGGTTGATGTGCTATTGACTGTACACTGATTGTAAATTAATTAAATAACAAACGTAACTACAATAGTTCAGTTAAATATATAAAATAATGTCGATTTAACAGCTCTGATTCTACAATTGCATAACCTGCCTTAATTTTCTTTGTGCTCAATAAAGAAAGCAATTGGCAGAAAAGTATATTTATAAATTTGTGAAATTGTGTTTAATCATAAAGGGTTCATAATATATTATTGCAATGTATTTTAAAAATCTCATAAAAATGGAAAATATAATATAATCATGGTTAATCATATAATGTTTTCCTAAGGTAGTCTAATTAGATAAATATTGTGGCACTTTTAGTCAGTGGGTAAAAAGCGAACTCATTTACATATTTAGGTGTCCAGTTCTTTTTGTTTTTCGCCATAATAAAAATTTTAATAATAACTGAAGAATTTGAATTTCATTTTATAACTAGAATGTGTAATTTATAGTTTCTATATGATTGTCAATATCAGTAATTCACCAAAAAATATTTGGGTTTACAATCCCTGAATAGAAATTGCGCCGGATGCGGAAATGGCAGGTCACAAAGGTTACCGGAAATAAAGGTGACCAATTAAACTCGTTCCAAGGGTTGTTGCACTATCTTCTGTCAATCTACATAAATGTCAAAAAACTCCGCGAAAATAACTTGGTTTTACACGCTTTTTCATCATGAATAAAAATGTATAACATTGCTTTGAGTGCAAAAAAGTGAGCGTTTTGCCATTCAGGAAATGTTGGCAAGATTTCAAAAGTTTAAATATAGAACATATAGAACCAGATGCTATCAAATGAAATGATATAATAGTTGCAGAAAAAGTGCATTGTACACCGCGTTTATGCACTTTAAATAACTTATATTATTGTTATATTGAGTGGAACTGTTTATTTTTTGGTTTCTGTGGTTACACGTACCTTACCGGCACCGCAACGTTGTGGTGCGCGCGTCTCTCGCGTCTCTCTTTCCCCATCCAATACGCAAGTCTAATAAACTTCAGTGCGGGGAATAGCTCACGACGGCTAAAGGGCAGTTCAAGATCACAACTGTCTATTTTACCTCACGCAGAATTTCTTAAAAGATTTTTACATCACGCAGCAGTTAACATGGTTTGGTCAACAGTTTACGATGGCAAATCTGAGGTAGGCTATGAATATTTTTATGAATCGTACAGTTACGCGGTCTATTTATTATTTTTCGCTATATTAAGTAGCATTACGGTAATTTTCACGTGCCGGTCCATTTAATTGCGATTTATATTTGGTTAATTTGCTTAATCCATTTGGAGTCAAGGTACATAATGGTTATTTCAATTTCTATTTATCTACTTATGCAGTAGTGATCTTACAAGTGTATTAATGCAGAATAATATATATTTCCTAGATTCTAATCTAGTCTTATCTTTTAAATAACTAGTAACACATTATTCTTTAAGGATATATTTTAACTGTAACGTGTATTATAGAGTTCAATATTATTTGGTAACCCTGCAAACATACCATTTTAAAATGTATATATAAAACTGTTACATAAAAGCAACTATAAGAAAATTATATATTAATAAAACAATATCTGTATATTCTATGCAAACAAAATCAACATATATATATTAAAGTTTATTTTAGTGACCTCTATTAGAATATTTTAATTCCAATTGCAAATATTAAAATAAAAAATAATAACTATTACTGTTTTGAAGATTACTTAGGTATATGATCTGTCTTGTATGTCTAAAACTATTAAGTTTGCTTAATATATTAAACAATAGTAAATTCCTTAGTATATAACATTGCAACAATTATTACTCTTTAAAGATGCATACAATACAGAAGCAGTCTGAGTGTAATTAAAAACTATTTTGCCCAAAAAAGTTTGTTTAAATTTTAATTAAAACCTATTTCAATGTTTCTTATGACTTAAAATTTTAAAACATAAGATGTAGGAAATGTAGTTTACTGATCTGATACCTTATGATTTTTTTACGAGGAGAGATCAGAGCAAAATGTTTTTAAATGATAATAGTAATAAATTTCGGACAATTCACAACCATTATTTAGTCAAAACTAAGTAAAGCTTGTACTATAAGTACAAAATGACATAAAGAATACATTTTACTATATAAACAACCGTTACTCATGAACAAAAGTTTGTGTTCATCACCAGGGTTTGAACCTGGGACCATTCGCCCAATAGGTCGGATCACTACTATTGCACCGAGTAGTGTGATTATGTGATTAACAGAGCATGAAAATGTATAACTACTATCCTACTATTGTACTAACTACACCTCAATGTCAAGCCCATTAGTTATTATTGGTCGCTCCGATGTTACATTAGAATGATTTCTCGTGACTTAGTTACAAGTTACATAAATATTTACATTACAATAGATACTAATTTTAACTTCAACAATCATGAATAAAATAAAATTATTTAGGTTTTATAAAAGTATGAGTTGTTTAGATCTATTTACCTAGTGTTTTAGTGCTTATTAAACATTTAAAAGTTTTTCTTTCTGTAAACATGTTGACAAAATTGACGACCGTTTGGTGCAACAATAGCGATCCTGCTTTTCGCAGCGACTGTCCTGGGTTCGAATCCCGGAAGGGGCAGATGTTTGCATGATGAATACCAGCATTTGTACCTGAGTCATGTATGTTTATATATATTTCTAGGAATATTACTTATTTATGTATGATATTTGTATGTCTATCCGTTACCCTAGTATCCATAACACAAGCCTTACAGTGCTTACTTTGGGCTAGGCTAATTGGTGTGAATGTAAGAAATATTTATTTATTTATGTTCATCTTTTCAATATTTTTCAAACTATCCCAACCTTTTTCTGCCAATCACAACTTTTGAAGCTGTTTTTCAACACAAATTTCTTCACACTATCATTTAACTCAATTTCTTATTCAAAAAAAGTGAAGTAAGTATAACCAAATATACCAACAGGAAAAATTATATTAAAGTAAGTTAACTAAGGAGCTAAATGGTGTAGCGGTTAGCGCGTCCAATCTGGTATTATGGACCAAACAAATATTTCTAGTGCCGCCATCGTGGCAACAAAGGAATGGAGGCCCCTTGGCCTCAAATTAAATGTTATCATATTTGCACAAAGTACTGTAGGAGAAGGTAAAACGCGAAAAGGTAAAGGAAAAAGTTGTTTCTTAGTGTTTACTAGTCTGAATTTGAACATTTTTTACGAAGTCTCTATTGTGAGGGCCCCTCTTTTGTGGTGCCCCCGGGGCTGTAGCCCCGGTTGCCCTCCCCTAAATCCGGCGTTGTCTGCAAGGAATATTTAGTTGTTAGTCCCTACGGCAGTGCGCGATGGCGATGACGTAACTAATAATTTATTCTTATTCTTCACGCCAGCTTTACAACGCCTACTGCTGGATATATCGCACCATGGAACTAAAATGTCCTAATCAAAAAAAATAATAGTATTCTTGATTTTTACATACCTACACATTGTTTTAAAACGCTGAAGTAACTTTAATTATCAAAACACTGGAAGAACACATTAAATTTACTTTCCAACATGATTTCAATTCGTTTTCTAAACCAAATAACGTCCACTGCTTGACAAAAGCCTCCTCCAAGGATCTCCACAATGACCTGGCCTGCTCGCATCTGCCCGCGCTTCCCGCGACCTTCACCAGATCGTCGGTCCACCGAGTGGGAGGCTTAAGGTTTATGGTGTGGCCTGAGAATAGCACCACTCTATCACCTCCCGTGGGTGTCTTAAGAGGCGACTAACGGGTCCGAACTCCGGAGGATGGGTAGCAACATCCTACCTCGTATTAATTCATCGCACTGCGATCGCCAGCACATCTGCCAAACGTGGCGAATATGACAAAAAATCCCTCGTGAGAAGTAATCCACAATTATGATTAATTGTTATCGAGTTATATTTTTCGATAAGTCATTTTAATTCTCAGTGTCCGATAAACGATCTTATGCTTAACAATCGGTCCTGTGATGCCCGCATCCATTGGCTTGCAGCGACCTTCATTAGATCTTCAGTCCCCTTCGTAGTAAGCCTGCCCGCAGAGCGTCGTCCAGTTCGTGATCGCCCTTCTAGAACCACTTGAACGCCCACAAGACTGCAATAAAAAATTACTACAATCAACTTTAGGCTTTTTTTAAGTTATTTTTTTTTTGTTTTAACAGTCCGGCTCGAGCGATAAGCCCTCAATGCAGCTGGCGGCTGCAAATGTTGGCTCCTATCTGCAGCACATGTGCGCTTTGGATACAGACTCCAAGGCGTCGTACGTAAGACTTTCTGGAATCATCTGTACTATTGGTAAGTATGTTCATTCATAGTACTATCTGTCTCAAACAATTTGTACTGGAGAGGCCAATTCTACAAAAAAAAATTATAACATGACTTATAGTCACTGAAGTTAGATTTATTTGGTTTTTTTGGTACATGATTAGTTCCAGGAGTCATTTTGGCCAACCTTTGAACTTGCGCTAACCGACTAATTTTAATTTTGTAGTGTTTTGTAAATATTATTAATGAAAATTTCCCAATTAGGACCTGCCTCCCGAGATGTAGCTATGCTGGAGAAGATGATGGAGACCGGCATGAACGTGGCCCGCATGAACTTCTCGCACGGCTCTCACGAGTACCACGCGGAGACCATCGCTAACTGCCGGCAAGCTGAGAAGAACTACAGCGAGAAGATTGGCATCCCATTTTCACTCGCCATCGCTCTAGACACTAAAGGACCGGAGATCAGAACTGGTCTGCTAGAAGGCGTAAGTACCTATTTAAAAAGTTTAGGTTCTAAATAGCTGCGTGCCGACTTTTGTGGCGCGATTTTTGTCTTATCGACAAGTGACAGGCAGATTGCGGAGATGTTCGTCTGCCAGTAGCAAAGCTACTAGTGATTTATGACGTCTAAGATTGCTCCATTCATCGATCGATCGATTATCTATCATATTCTTATATTAGGCATCGTAAGCTCTTATAATGCTTTTTAGAAAAAGCACATGTTGCTTTTTGCACGAGACCAACAATTCATATCCTACATGTAAAAAACTAATATTTCTATATTGCCTTGACTTTCCTGTTTGTTTTTTTTTTAGATTTCCACTTCATTATTCAGTTTTACCTATGTATTATGGATTCAGATCCTCTAAGTCTAAGCTAGCTAAGTCTAGCTAAGAGGAGCTCCATGACACAGTAGTTAGCAAGTTGGGTTTGCGATTAAAAAGGTTAAGCAACTTTCGCAAAGGCCGGATGGTAGCCATGAAATTATTATCAAGAACTCTTTCGAGCTGCGGATGGTATTTTAACCTAGCACTCCCAATTTGCACTGGGACCTGTTGGTTAAAGCCATCAATAACTTAAAAATATATTTGTAGGGCGGCTCCGCTGAAGTGGAATTAAAGAAAGGGGATACCATCAAGTTGACCACCGACCCCATGTTCCAAGAAAAGGGCAGCGCCACCACCGTGTTCGTGGATTACAAGAACATCACCAAAGTTGTGAAGCCCGGCAATCGGATCTTCATTGATGATGGTCTTATTTCAGTCATCTGCCAATCTGCTACTTCGGATGCTCTCGTCTGCAGTATTGAGAATGGAGGTAATGTCAGAAATTTGCGTATTACGGAAGAAGTAAACCATACCTTTTGTCAAATAAATAGAACTCGATGTAGAGTTCTTTGGTTGCCAGTCACAATTTGCGGACATGATCCCTTCATGTTTGATACTGTGAACATATTGAGTTTAAACTGTTTAAAGTTTTATGGTCACTAACAATATTCAAAATATTGAAACCCATCTTCACATTTAAATTTCATCGTAATCGTTAACTTATGAACCCTATAACTTAAGTAAAATCATATACTAGCTGCCATAGTTTACATATAAGTTGTTGTGTATGCCGTATACTGCTGTGATTTTTCACATTTCCGAAAATAACAGTTTGCAGCGGAGGGTACATTGAAATGAGGGTAAATTATCAAAAAATAAACATTTCAAAGCTTAATATTTCACAAACGGTTCCCTAGAGCACCTATGACATTAAGGTAACAGAAAAAAATATGAAAAAGAAACCAACAGGAATCATATTTATAAGATACGTAACTATAATTTGTAGCAACACTTTGACTTTTGGACCTTTGTTTTTGCTGTTAAAATAGAAATCATTTCAGTTTGCAAGCTTGATATGCTGTCAACTTTACATTTAAACTTTACTCGCCATAGTCAAGAAAAACAAGCACTTGTAAGAAACACAGAATTATTTGTTAGTACCGAGTATAAAATTAACTGGATCCACACATTTTCAATGAAAAATTACAGGTTGTACAAAATTTCGCAAAACGGAATATACTCTTCATTTTATCTCTGTACGTTCATAGATGGCGTAGTGGTGTATAAATGCCCCATAAATGTAAGATGGATTGTTTGACCAGGTATGCTGGGGTCCAGGAAGGGCGTCAACTTGCCTGGCTTGCCGGTGGACCTCCCCGCTGTGTCCGAAAAAGACAAGTCCGATTTGCTCTTCGGCGTGGAACAGGGCGTAAGTATTTACTATTTTATACGTTTTATTTTTGATGATGCCAGAGAAATTTCAACGTTATCACGTAGCAATAAATCTTTGTATGTCTTTGAATTAAATTGTACTTGTTGTTATGTGAGTTTTGGGGATACGCAGTTCTTAAATAACTCACTGCGACTTTAATTTAATGTGACTCGTCTTCACGTTCATATAGTATGCTTTAGTAATACCTACCGCCATTCGAAACCTCATACAGATAACTTATAACTCCAAAATCTCTTTAAATTATTATCTTTATCGTTTGGGTTAACTTCACTTCCACCTATATGGTTAGGGTTATCAGATTTACAGATAAACACGTTTAATCTTTACAAATAAACGAAAGTAATAATTAAAGTAATAATTAATATTTGATCGTACTTGTTAAATAAACTAAATATATTTATTTATTAAAACTGTTGCACACAAATAATATGTACAAATGGCGGACTTAATGCCATTAGGCAATCTCAACAGTCAACCAGAGAGTTAAAAACTGCTAGCATATTGGAGGTCCATTGAAAGGGTAAATAGAAAATGAGAATTATAGACTACATAAACATACATTTACAGTGAGATTAAGTGGATGGGTTCGGAGTATTTAAAAGGAGATCTCGAACCAGTAGTTTGAAATCAAGTTTGTTGGGAGCTTTTTGAATATGGCGTGGTAATGCATTCCAGAGTCGTATAGCCTGAAGTGAAAAAGAGTTTGAAACAAAACCAGTACGGTGAGAAAGAATGGCAAGAGTTTCTTTACTGTCTAAACGAAGTTTACATTCAATATCTTAACTTTCCTAGTCCAACTTGAATTCTGACAAGTGCGTAAGTTCCTAACATATTACGCTCTATTCCTGATGCTAAAACATGAGTTTCAATTGACACTTCTTTGTCTCCTCGATTATTTTGATAACATCCGTGGTCGACTGGCTCGTATACCGGTTATCATGGTAAAGCCACTGCCTGGTCAATACAGAAAACGATTTTTTCTACAGGTTTAGCCAAAAATACCGGAACACTGAAATAACTCTTGAACCGTAAACATTTTCAAAAAAAAATCAATCAAAAGCTTCTTAGATGTAAACAAGCTATCGTTAAAATATTTTTGAAAATACAAGGTGTTCATTTTGTTATGGAAACAGGGTAACCAATCATTTTTTTAAATACAACACCCTGTATATTATTACGCATTTCGATTCTTAAAATTATATTAAATATTTTTGTCTAAATTATTTTTTTCAAACTTCCAACCTTAACTTACATTTATTTAAGTCAAAGGATAAATTAATTTCAAAACGAATTCAAACTAGTATGTATGAAGTTCAGGCGTTCAGGAATTTTTATGATGATTGTGATCGGAACAGGAACGAAACTTATTTTGAAGTATGATTATAACTTCAATTATCTTAATTGTAAATCAAATATCTTTATGTTGAAGTGAAATAGTCATTGAAGTAATAATGAAGTAAATATACCTGTCCACTTGTAACATATGTATCTATCATTTTTAAGTGTATAATATAAAATTATGGTTTTAAGCCATACCTGCGTAACATACATACTTTGTGGTTTTGTTACATTGTCATAAACTCTGTTTATGGTGGCTTTGCGATGGCGGACAACTCTTCGTCGTTTCTAGTATACAATTCAATTACACAGCTTCAAAACTTTCATCTCATCTCGCAACTCGGAAAACCTTGACAATTAGCCAGAAAGAAGTTGGAATACTTTAGTCTAAATTATAAATACCAAAGATTGTATTTATGATATTCTGCATACACAATTTTCCTATTTCCTAGGTTTCCTATGTTTTACATACACACCATGTATGTATAAACCTTAACATAATAGTTTACCTTAACATAGTAGCAGGAATAGAGCCAAGCGTCGATGCAATAAAAGGACAATGCCCATTCGTGGTATCGTCTTTGATCGTCGTTGTACTTAAATCAAATTTATGTCAAAAACTAAGTTTTAATTTTTCACGAAATGCTGTAAAATACTTTGCCATAACATCGACGGACAATAATCCACATAATAATTAGCAATGAATTCACTTCCACATTACCGAGTATTTCTATTGGCACTTGTCTCTTCGATATTGCCATTTTCTTTTCGACCGTATCGATTTGCCAAATATAATACAATCGATACGCTATTTATTTAATTAAAATATCGAATTGGCAGTCCGCATTCTAGCATTTAAGTAATTAAGCATAAGACATGATGTGAAACTAATTTATTACTAGAAGACGATTTCATCTTTCTATGGTTTTAACGGCGCTCTTTTTTCCAATAATCTTGTTGCGTCGTGCTTTTAACTTTTCATACAGTTTTTGTATTGTGAACCCTTATAATTAAATTAATTAAACCACCGACAGTGACTTATACAATTTAATATGCTTTATTATGGAATTTATCACATTAACAAACAAGTAGACAATGTATATTATAGCCCATATTAGGCCCTTCGAGTCCGTCTGGATTCGAAGGAACTCGAAGTTAAGGAATATTATGATTGATGTATATCAATCATAATACGGCCCTAAACGGTGATGCCGCTGACATGCAGTACCTAAACGTGCATGACTCGTAGATGTGTAGACAATACATACATACGCATGCATACACGTTATTTATAGCTAGCATGGTGAAAAATAAAGGTATCCGTCAATCCATTGCCAGCATATTGTTTGCATGTCATTCGTATCTATCAATAAAATAAACGATCTTGCATGCATAACAGCACGTAAAGCATGTCTATGAGTGCTGAATTGCCGTCTAGAGATCACAGATTCATCCAACAGTATGATGACAGATTTTATTCCATATACGTGCAATGTGATTCTTCTATGATCATAGATATATGCTAGTGTATTAGGGGTCTTATAAAGAAGTTAGTAGATATATCTGCTATTTAAATGCTCTGAAAACGAATATATTTAATAAAACATAATATCAACGCACAGATATTTAAGTTATTCATATAAACTTGCATTTGGCAATCATAATCGATACAAAATTGTTAATAATTTAGAAGACTGGCCACAATGGGACAATCGGGTAGGATGAACTGTCAATTTGGTATAGTCAATTGAGTGTTGTGATGAAAACCTTAATAGTCTGAAATATTATATCTAAATTAGTATTATTCAAACTAAAGCATTAAAATACTCGCACCCAGCTCACATCCAACCATTGTATTGATAGATAAAACTTCAAATGTAAATAAAAACACAAATGAAGACCGGGAAAAGTGTTAATTTGATGAGTTTTGTTATATATTTTTTTTTCATTTTATGCGTCGAACTACGGAAAAACTGTTTTTAATAATTTAATCTACACTTAGCAACCTAAAAATATAGTAAAAATCATCATGGCACAAAATTATTCAAAGCGATACCAAAGTCCATACTACGATGGGCATTGTCCTTTCACCCGAATAGGTAAAGCACCGATTTCCAGCCTTCACCCTGGGTGATTAGGGCGGGCGCAAGTGATAAGAAAGAACGAAAGTCAGTGTCATATACAATTAACTTGTCAAGTATATAATTGTCAAATGGGTGCCGCATGTCAAAATCCAATAAAAAATTTCAATCAAATTGAAATGTCAGTAAGACACGAAGATACATACACAAAGACACACATATTCGCTTATCTATATGCGTAGAAAAAAGGAAAATACAATAAATGGGTGCCGAATATCAAAATCCAATAAAAAAATTGAAATGTCAGTAAAACAGACAAAGACACACATACTTGCGTATCTATATACGTCACGCGCGTCTCTCCCACACCCGTAGAACACAGCATCTATAAGGCCGCAAGTGCCTACGACAGGCTGGTTGACAGCAGTGGCATTATATGTTTTGTTCGTTTGCCGCGTGCGAGAGAGAGCTACGAAAATACGCATGCCGATCAATGTTATCATATAGATTCAGCCACTGCTGTCACCTAAACATTGGCTTAGACATAAAATATGAAAATGCAACAGCTTAGCTATCTCTATTAGTAACATCAATTTTATATTGATAAGAAGTATTAACTCCTGTCTTGGGGGCTAAAGAATTTTTTGTTATCGTTAAAAACTCTATCTACCATGTGATTATAGCGTGGCCACATCACGACATCAATAAATATGAAGTGTTCATGTGTAGGTACTGAGATACCTACCTACTTTAATATAATCTTTGCTGCAGCATTGATGCGTGATCTCCATTCTATATAATAACATTAACTCAATAAATCCACGTGTATATTACATAATAATTGTAAAATTAACTTTATTATTACAATAATAAAAGTTAATTTTCTTATTACATGATATGTATTATAATTTTATCAACAATATTCTGATTTAGTGAGGTTATTTTGGCCGATACACATAACAATGACCTTGTGTGTTCGCTAAATATAAATGAGTTATTGTAATTACAAGAAGTTTTCGTTATATTAGAGAAAGAATCATTAGTTTTAAAACTGGTTTGTAGCAAAATAGGGTGACGGTAGCTTAATTGGGAGAGCATTGACTGGACTTCCAAAGTTTGCGGGTTCAATTCCCGCCAGAGAATTCACTTGTGAGCCGATAGCATTGAAAAAATGCATTAAATATATAATACACATTACAAGCTATTGTTACATTTTAAAAAATAGTTGAGAGCAGAAGGCATTTAAAAAAAACAAATTGGTCTTATTTTATTGATAATAAAAGTAGGCAAGGTATAAACTTAATTATAAAAAAGCACTGAAAAGCATCTAGCTCAACAACTTTTCTAGGAAAAAAAAAACCCGTAAACAGTGCCCCAACGACAAGATAAAAATTACAAACCTAAGCAAGAGCACTATTTACCACCGACTTAACTTTGGAGATCATCTAATCCTCAAGTTAGATAAGTTAAACCGAAATACGTCAATATCTTCGTTCTTACTCAACGCATTGTAAAGAGATTGTAAGAGGAGAGTTAAGGCCAAGGTTACTTTTGGATAACTTTGACAGTCGCGGAAGTTCCAGTGTAATCCTTGTCTAGTCCAGTCATTCGAATACGAGAGGTGTTCCTCTCAGTGATGAGACAACGCTAGCCTACTGCATAAAAAGTAGAAAATTACAAGAATATTTCGACAGGTGTTCACAAGCCTCGGTAGCTCAATCAGGAGAGCATTGGACCGGACATGCGCGTACGAATCCGCCTGAGAGCCGAATCATATTTTGGAGTATTTTTCTATTAAATAATTTATCATATAGGCTTGCAATAAAAATGTAAAACTATATAAAAATCATAAAACATATAGTCGTATAGGCACGTGTTCAGGCATGTTTGTATGATCATATTTTGTAGAAAAAAGCAATTACTAAAGGGTATTTGACTACTATGAAAATATAGACCAAATTGTTGTTAGCTTAACAGTTAACATTTTTTAAACCAATTTAGCACACATTATTTTAAAATATATTTTTAGAAATAATCATTAATATAATTATTAATATTTCATGTTCGACTACGCGATTGCTGCATTGCTGCAACTGCTTGGTTACAGTAAATGTTAGTCTTATGTTTTACGTATTACGATTTGAGAGTAAAGATTGTTTACAAGTAGGTGACGTCATGAAATAAGGCCCCTAGCACACGGCGTATTTTAAACGCGCAGATGACGCTCATATACGCGCTTCAAGCGAGATTCGATCGCAACCTTGTAACCTAAGCACAGGGAGCGACCATGAACCGCGCGTCTACTACGCGTGTAAGCGCAGATACAGCGATACAGACGCGCTGTAGCCGCTCGTACCTTCCGCGATCTATTATTGCAACTGCGGCGCGGGCGGTGAGGTGGCGTCAGCGCGCACCCCTCCTCCGCTCCTTTGTACGCGCTTTAAACGACATTTGAACACGCTTTACACGCGCGTTTGTATCGCGTTTTAAGCGCGTTTGAATAATACAAACGCAAATCGGGGCATCTGCGACGCAGAAAACGCGTTTTCCGCGCGTTCAAAATACGCCGTGTGCTCTAAAGTAAACTGCATAAAGGTGTCTAACGTTTCGGCGAATTATTATTAATTTTAACTTTGATGGTTTTTTTATACAAAATAGAGAAATTAACAGAGAATTAATTAATGACAAATGTAAATACTGCCATAACAATCAATTTAAAATATCTTAGTGAAACCTGTCAAATACCCTAAACAGTTTTTATCTTAATTACGATAAAATAATTGTTTTGAATAAAATACTTTTTTTATTGAACATTGCGTACTGACTTACCTTACTGAACATTTTTCTTTTAGGTCGACATGATCTTCGCTTCATTCATTCGCAATGGCGCCGCGCTGCAAGAAATCCGCGGGATCCTCGGAGAGAAGGGCAAGCAGATCAAGATTATCTCCAAGATCGAAAACCATCAGGGAATGGTCAACCTAGACGAGATTATTGCGGTAACTTTACACATATATATATACACACAATACAAACAACTGATTAGCTATTTTTTTTATTAAAAATGTTTAGTTTTTGGTGACATTTTACAAGTTTGTCAACAGTGTTACATGTGGAAAAATTAATGATTTCCATTTCATTCCTTCCATTTATTATAGGGCTATTATGTCCCCGATTTTGAGACACGGCCTTCCCTATGTATTAAGTACATAAATTCTTCCTTTTCGGCCTAGGCGAACCTGTATTACTAAGATGCTTGAATTGCCTATGATAAACTCAGAATTTTTCCACAAATCCTCTTTTCGTGCAAACTCTGGGACAAACATCCTTCCGCTATCCGTCCGTCTTTTCCGTATATTGCAGACCTCTCCTCCTTTACGACCAAACTTAAAAATCACTTTCTAGCACAGATAATATCATAATCAGAACAGAAGTTATAATTGTCGATTAAGTTATTTATTTTCACATAATGTTAGTTTATTTATTTGTGTATTTATTCATCTTGTCATATTATGTAGTAAAACAGAGTTTGCCCAACTTTTATAGTTATTAAAAATGTTTGAAATATGCAAATGCAACAGTTAAAAACCACTTAAAGTTCTCCTGTTTACATTTTTAGGTCACTCACATAACCTTGGTTAGCTGGAAGGGGTCTCTTTTAGTGAACTTGACCTTTTGTCAATGAGATTATCCACTGTTGGGCTGGGAATCTGGTTTACCAATTCTCAGAGATATGTTTAAAAAAAATTGAAAAATATAACTGTCACCTATATTGTTTCAAAAACTTATTTTGTCAACGAATTACTGTCTACAAAACATAGATATCTAATCGTAAATTTAAACATAGATAAATAGAAAACCAGCATTTGACTTAAAGTATTACATTGATTAATCATAAAAAAAAAGATAGTGATGGCGATTATCTTGCATATACGACCATAAGGGTATGCTATGACGTCATAACACACTAATAACAAATTTAATATTAAAAGAGCAAAACAAAATTAACATATTGAATTAAATTGTTAATATTTATGCTATATTAAAATTAACATAACAATAAAAAAGTGTAGTAGATACTAGAGACATAATTATAGCCTGGAACTCTTATAAGTAAGACAAAATCATAAAAAATGATAAAAATACACCACAAGTAAAAATAAACATGTTGAAAAATATACTCCTAACAGTCTATGCTCTAAAGAGTATAGACTGTTAGGAGTATTTTAGTTGGATTATTTTTCAAAATGCAATACATTTTTGTTTCATAGGAATCTGATGGTATCATGGTCGCTCGCGGAGATCTCGGCATCGAGATCCCACCAGAGAAAGTATTCCTCGCACAGAAGACAATGATTGCACGTTGCAACAGGGTAATTATACATCATTTTCAATCTTTCTAGATCCTAAGTTTAATTTTTTAAGTTATACTTCTCTAGGCGCGTTATGAAAAAAATTATGAGAGTGAAATTTTAAGATGCGTGCGCATCACTGTGACACAAAATTATCATGTTGAAGTTGGCCGCAAAAGCGACATAGAACAAACCAGCAGGATGAAGTTAGCCTCGAATTATGAATGTGTGTGTGATTTTAAATTATATATGGTAGTTAACAATAAATTATATAAAATTAGTTATCTTTGTTTAGTAACGATAAAGAAGTATAACTTCTTACGTGCGTACATAAGTACCTACACACAACGGTTTTTTTTTAACTTGATACATTGTCTTATTTCGAAAAAACGTTTAATAGAAATATAATTTGACGACCGCGGGTTGCTTACAAATTTTCATGGTGACCAAGTCCCGGGATCCCCGGCCGGATAAATGTAAAAAATAAACTTTTCTATATTGCCTCGAGTCTGGGTGTTGTGGTTTCCGTCGTTCTTTCAGATTTACATTACAGCACATCGCTTTAGTTACTTAACTCAAAACAATGTATTTGATGTTGTAATTCAATTAAAACCATATTTTGTTTTAGGTTGGCAAACCAGTGATTTGTGCGACTCAAATGCTAGAATCCATGGTGAAGAAGCCTCGTCCGACCCGTGCTGAGACTTCTGACGTGGCCAACGCGATTTTGGATGGCGCCGATTGCGTCATGCTATCAGGAGAGACCGCTAAGGGAGATTATCCTTTAGAATGTGTCCTCACCATGGCTAACATCTGTAAGGAAGCGGAAGCTGCTATCTGGCATAAGCAGCTGTTCATCGACCTCGTTGGTGATGTAAGATTCGCTACAAATCAACTAGGAGCAAATGCAGCAAAATCCGTAAGGGCTGGTTTCAAATTATTAATCTTTGAATTTTATACGGACAATGACGTCATCAAAACATCTGTGTCCGATACCGAAAATGTATTGATTTACATTCCAACGAATGGCCTTAAAAGGGTAAGGTTTAAATAAATCGGATATTGCTGTATATGCTTATATATTACTCAATTGTAATTATAAAAATATAAAATAGCAATTCTTTATTAACAAGTTACCCTTGCACTAAAATATCGTCTTTGTAATACATAGTAAAAATCGGATAGTGGTTTCACACTAATTTATACCTTGAACACACCCATATATTCGTAGAAAAACATAACAGCTGGTGATAAATTGATTAGTTACAAAATGTCCGGGGATAAGGAGAACTTTGTAATTTTAATGATAAAAACAAAAATATTTAATAATAAATCTAAACTTACCATTTCTCTTGAATCACAAAGAGGGTTCTATACTCTTATAAGGAATAACCAGATTTAATTCAAATGTTGACCTGTCTCTAGTATTTTTATCTATAGGAAGGTTCTTTGCAAACCATATTTTGGATAATACAACATAGTTTTAATCAAACACAGTTAGTCATTCATAAAACCTATATTTGAACAGAACAGTCTATCGAAATTGAACATCGATTTTTTCCATATCAATTACAGTTATTTGGTACAGCTGCTCTGCAATTATAAACTATGAACGAGTTTTATTAGGGTACGGACGAGAGGTAGGTTAAACGGGATTTGGCAAACTGACATAACCAAGGTCTTCTATTGAAAGAAGCAATCCGTGTGTTTGGCAGAAAAAAGCGCCTGAGAGAGCGCCTGAAAAACAAAGCACTTATTATCACTTAGTGATCGCCATTTTGCTTACGAGCGCTTTTTTCAGCCAAACACACGGATTAGTATAACTTTAATCGTGTAGTGAACGATCATAGACAAGTAAATTAAAAAGAGATAAAAATTAAGAATTATTTTGAATTCTAACGTGAAAAACAATAATATAAAAATATACTAATAGTCGGGCTAATAGAAATTAACATTTTATTTGTATCCGTTGATGTTTACCCACGGAATTCGATCTTATTTTAAACATACAATAAATCATATCAAATACATGAGATAAATCTAATTTGCGCATGTAAAATAGTATAAAAATAACAATTGCAGATATTTCCTGTGATTGTTACATACACACACGATTTTATAGATAAACATTTTATGTATAGAACTAGAAGTTAAAAACGTTACTTTTAAAGATGCATTCTTATAACTAATAATAGTAATAATATGCAATAAAGTTTTGATAAACGTGCTTATAAAAATGAAAAAAAATAAAGATAATCTTATTCAAATGCACTTAAAATAGGTTAAACCATTTAGTACGTTTATTTTAACTGTTTAATGCAATATATAAATTACAGTGGACAGTAGATACATAGGTCGCTGGTTAATATCCGGCTCGAAGGACCAATTAACTGTATGTAGAATAAAATATATCATATACTCTTATACACGACACAGTACGGTTTTTACCACCCAGGAACAGAGAAAGATTTTCATTGCTGCGTTACCATTACAAAAATACAAAATTAGTGTGGCCATATGAAACAGCATACAATAAAATTAACAAAAATTATTAAACATACAGTGTAAAATAAATTATCATTATTAATAAACAATTTGAATCTTACCTTATCTTACGGTTCCAGGTACGAGCACCAATCGAGCAGGCACACGCAGTGGCCATCGCGGCCGTGGAGGCTTCCACCATCTGCTTGGCTTCGGCAGTCATAGTGATCACGACGAGCGGCCGATCCGCCCACTTGCTCAGCAAGTACCGACCTCGGTGCCCAATAATCGCCGTGACGCGTCACGCTCAGACCGCTCGCCAGGCTCATCTCTACCGCGGCGTTCTGCCCATCGTCTACCAAGGTCTGTTGGCTTCCTTTTCTCTTTTTCAATCACTCCCGCTACACTTCAATGTAGTTGTACAATCTGTTGTTACAATGTAGTATCCAATTATTATATTTACAGAAACAGTGTGAAAAACCACAATTAGGACGATTTTTTGCGTACTTAATATTATATGGAAATTGTATGAAAATCCTTTGCTGGTCAGCTAGATTTTTATTAATTTTGAACGCTATAAAAAGTGAACTTTGAAGAGGATTTTATTTATAATTTATGGATGGATGATGATGTTTTTATTTATAATTTCAAAATAGTTTTCTTGTTGTCTTTTTCATTTCATATTACCTATATAACTGCAGTTAAATAAATATTCAAGATGTCTTCAAGTAGTAGTAATAGTGACGTTTTTATAATTACGCTGCCGGAACTAAAGATGCCGCCCATCAACTTATTTCCTGAAGTATAGAAATAAGATAAAGTAATTATCATGATGTCATTCCAATGGAAAAGTAAGAGAAATTCGCCGTCATTTTCATTTAACTTAAATTTTAATAAATTATTTATTTTATCACTTTAAAAAAGCAGCGATTCCCGAACACGGGTGCATTTAAAGCCATTTGCCCTTGGTAATAATCGGCCACTTTCTTTCCTTGGTAAACATGTATTTTATATCTTATAGAAATATGGCATTGTGAATGAAAAAAATAAAATTAAAAAATCGTTGTGTGTACTTATGTACGCACGTAAGAAGTTATACTTCTTTACCCTTTCACCCCGACACGGTACCCTTAACACCTAGACACGATAAATTACAATTTACATTAAATTAGCGGCCAACTTCATCCTGCTGGTTTATTCCATGTCGCTTTTGCGGCCAACTTCAACATGATAATTTTGTGTCACATCTTAAAACACTCTCATAATTTTTTATAACGCGCCTAAACAGGTAGAACTTCTAAAATGTGTATTATCTTGTATTTATTTTATTGTTTGCATTCACAATGCCGTACTCTATAAAACCTTATCTGAGGGCTCGGAAATATGGTTGTTTTTTCACTGGCGTATTTTAAATCTTTTGTATCTTCTTCAAATCCGCTCCTACATCAATACATTTCCTACTTATAGAAACTGCCGCTAGTGACTGGCTGAAGGACGTAGACAACCGCGTGCAATACGGACTGAAATTCGGTCGCAATCGTGGTTTCATCAACACTGGCGACCCAGTGGTGGTGGTCACCGGCTGGAAGCAGGGCTCCGGGTTCACCAACACCATGCGCATCATGTAAGTTAATATAATCCAATACTGCTTATATTTAGAGTGGCACAAGGTTCTGGGGACTATAAAATACGACAACTGTAGCCGACCGCTGGTTCTTAATAATAACATTGGTATATTTTAAAACATTACTACGTATATGGACATTCTTTTGGAATCCTCTTATTATGTCAGACACTTAATTTATTCACAACACGCACAGTTATGTGCGTCTGCACATCGCACTCATAGGTCCAGACTGCAAAGATCTAGTCTATACTATTTGCGCTATACAAGACAAAGTATTTTGGCCCTCTTTTACTACGTGAACCGGCGTACCATAGCGAAAGTTCGAGCTTTGAATATCTTAACACTAAAATTAACAAAGACTTTAAATGATGGATATTATAATATTATAATAATAATGTAAGGAAATGTAATAATACAATTAGAAATTATATTTATGGAATGAATTATTCTTATGTATGTGTCCTTATGTATATTTAATGTAATTGCTTGACATTCACATGCCCACTGCTGGCTAGACAGACGAACTAACAATGTTTATTTAAATATCTTTTATTGTACTCAGTTTTCTGTGAATAAATCATTTCATTTCTGTCTTAAAAACTATTCGATGGCTCACTTATCTCAGCTTAAGTTCGACATCCAAGGATTCCGCCGCACAAAACTCAGTGACTTTGTAGCCGTTATCTGTAATCCAGACCAATCATACACACACTCAGGCACGTTCGCACGCAAGCTCGCACGCTCGCACACTGAAAACCAAATATTGTTCACACATAAAATATCGATAAATTTTGTTAATAATGGTAATAATTTATAAAGATTTTCTATTTTTTCCAGCCATGTGGAGTAAACCAGTGCGACACAATAAAGATATCATTGTTAAGTATTAGCGCTAAGGCAAGTGATATGTAACGAGATCTAGAAAGTGTTAACGCTGTAATGAACTAATGTATGTATAAAGAAAAAATATAATTTAAAGTAAAATGTTCTCTTGAAGTCCTTGATATTTAGTACTAGGTAAGTATATTTATTGTGGATTCTATTTATGATACCAGGAGTATTGTAATGTAACTTTGCGAAATGAGATATAATAAACATTTTAAATGTATTGTGTTGGTGTTTCATTTATTTATATATTCTTTATTTCATGGAAAGGAAGGTAGGTTGATAGACAAAAATTAATGCATTAAAAAACAAGTAAAATATTTAGCCGTTAACGGTAAGTTGCGAAGATAATTAAACAGTTATTTTTTATATTTCTTGACGACCTCCGTCGATTAGAATACTAACTTTTCAATATTGGCTCGGGTCTGGGTGATGTGGTACCGTCATTGTTGCTTAATTCCATAATACAAGATCTTAAGCTTGTCAAGATCAATGTATGTTATGTCTAATATTTATGTTTTATTTATATTTATTTTAATAAAAACAATGTGTCAATCACATTGGAATATTTCCGTTATCTCCCCGAGGTAAGCTGAAAGCCTATGTTACAAGTTGGTCCACGTCCTCTTGGTTCAAAGCTGATATCTCTGATGGGCTACAAACTCCTGAATCGTTTCAGCCAAAAGACGTTCATTGCTGGACCGAAGCCTCAAAAAATTGAGTGTGTCACTATAATATCCACGCTTGGCAGGCTGGTCGGAGATCACAATGAAATACCATAATCCGGAAAACGATGCTGCTCATTTTGTTGTCCACCGGAGTTATATTATAATTACTTCCATTAGTAGACCCTTAAATATGTAGGGCTCGTGCTATTCTACTATACAGTTCACACCATTTCCCGTGGACCGCCAATCACCTGAATTAAGAATAGCGGGCTCATCACTGGGAGTGACTTCTAGCAAATGTTGAGATTGCCGGAAAATAAATATATGACTATGATAGATTTATTGGTGAGAGTCAAAATTGCTGGTGTATCACAGCGAATCAAATTATACTGATTACCAAAAAAAATTACCTAAAATCTACTATTTAGTACCTACCTTCAAATAATAATTGGTTCCTATTTCAGAATGAAACTATTTGGAATTTTTCTTTCTTTATTTATGGCTTGCACAATTTGTGCATTGAGTGTATTGTATAATCTTTCTTCTATGTTCTTGAGTAATTCCCTAGGTTTCAGTAAAGAAGTGGGGTTTTACTGAATCCTTCTCGCGGCCTTCTTGATAGAGCACGAAAAGACACTTTCCAATCTGTTTTGTTTCACTTGCCATCACTCATGCATATTCAGAAACACTCAGTGGTTAATAACCCACAATTATTACACACTAATATCAACCACAACACAAAATTTAACAAGAAAACCAAAACCAATAAAGTGACGCTACGCGCTCCCGCCAAAAAGTCAATGTGTATTTGGAAATTAAGGTACACCCGCCATATTGTCATCAAGATAACGGGTGTTCTATAATATAATCATATTTATCTAATACACATAGAATGTAATTGCGAAAAAAAAACCTAGAAAGTACTTCCAGTAAAAATAAAGAGATGCGAATTGATCAGATGGGTAGTCCCTGAGAAATAAAACAACCTTATTTCGTTTACTAATGTTTATTATTCTTATGAATTCTTATTAGGCTTAATGTGACTTTGTGTGTAACAATTTTACCAAAACTTCTGCTCAACCCATTTGGGATTATAAGTGATGTATGTATGTAATCCTTATAAGGTACCTATTGATTTTATTATATACTAGCTTTTACCCGCGGCTACGCCCGCATTTAAAAAAAATCAATAAAAATTATCCTATGTTACTTTTAATACAGATCACGCCAAACTTCTAGTCCGCTCTGAAGTTGCTTCGCGCAGGGGTACATTCACGCACAAAATTAAGTTGATTTGAAACACAAAACCTCCACCATGACTAAAGAACTAATTTTGCAATAGAACATTGTTATTCTCACATTATTTGTCCTCCTGTCGAGTTCCTAACTGGGAGTCTAATTGTGAGGATTTGTGGGTCAATATAACAACTAAAATCAATGGTGTAAAGAAAATATTGTCGGTATGCGCAGCTTACCTACCACCGCCGGCCAGCTTGGAAAGGCAACAAATATTCTTAGACAATGTCGATAACGTAATGTGTCACACAGATATGGTGGTCATACTAGGCGATTTCAATCTAAACTTCATAAATTGGAAATGTCATAAAGATAAAACGTATTTATTGCCAACTAATTATGAAAAATGCATAGGGTATTCCCTAGTTGACTTTATGGCGCTAAATAGACTGTTTCAGTATAATAATATTCCTAATGAATCTGATAGAATATTGGATCTGGCTTTGAGTACTATAGAATCATCGTATGTATCGAAACCCACAGACTCGCTAAGTAAAATTGATAATCACCACCCTAGTTTTATATTAACAATACCTCTCTCCGAAAATGTTACTCGCGGTCTTTCACCCAAGAAAAGAGAAGCTTTAAATTTTTATAAGGCTATGCAAATGCAAATGCAAATTAATTATGAGTTAATTAATACTGAACTCTTAGTTTAAAGTGGAAAGATATTCTAGATCATGACGATGTGAATCAAGCAATTTCAAGATTTTATAATATTTTATACACAGTTATAAATAAATTTGTTCCTAAACGTAAAATAAGCATTCACAAGTATCCTTGTTGGTTTAGGAAATCACTGATAAGACTTTTAAATGAAAAAAATAGAATAAGGAAAAGACTACTTAGGTTTGATAACCCAAGAGATAAAATTGAATTTAACTTGCTGCGCGAACGTTGTCATAAACTTATTGATATATGTAAGAGCAACTATAAGCAACAAGTAGAAAGTAATATATGCAACAATCCTAAGTTATTTTGGCGATATATCAAAGATAAGCGTAGAGGACTATCATCAATTCCATGTTCTATGACTAGTGGCAATATTACAGCATCCTCGGGTGATGACGTAGTGAATATGTTTGCCGAACAATTTTCTTCTGTCTACAGCAATGGTGACCGGATCCCTCATACAGTCAATTTAATGACAAATAATTCTCTCACAATTCTTAAATTCACTGAGGGCGACATTTTGAAAACTGTCAAACACCTCAACATACATAAAGGACCAGGTCCAGATAATATTCCGCCCTTATTCGTGAAGCGTTGTGGACGTGCTCTGGCAGTACCTTTAATGTTGCTATTTAATCATTCCATAAAGAATGGTGTGTTTCCAGACGAATGGAAAAAGGCCAGAATAGTACCTATATACAAAAAGGGAGATGAAACTTCAGTAAAAAATTACCGCCCTATTTCCATCTTGTCGATCTTCTCCAAAATGCTCGAATCCTTGGTTTACCCACACATTTACAACCTCGTGGAAAACAGCTTATCAACATCTCAGCATGGATTTATGGAGGGTCGCTCTGTAGATACTAATCTCGCCTCTATGATTTCTAACACATCCAAAAATGTCGATGCAGGTAGACAAATTGACGCGATATATACAGATTTAAGCAGTGCATTTGACAGGGTTAATCATGCAATACTCTCGTCAAAATTAAAGAACTGTGGGATAGACGGGTCTCTGCTCTTGTGGTTTAACTCTTACCTAGCAAAAAGACCTCAAGTACTTTCTGTAGCTGGATACGAATCAAAAGTGTACTATGCTCATTCTGGTGGTCCACAGGGCTCCCATCTTGGTCCGATCTTGTTTCTGGTTTTTATCAATGATATTACCACATGTGTTCAACATAGTGTAGCATCACTTTTTGCAGACGATCTTAAAATTTACATGACCGTTGCTGACCTGTCCGATGCTAAACGTTTGCAAGCTGATCTTGATAACATCAAAAATTGGTGTAAAAATAATGACATGACTATAAACTTAGACAAATGCTTTCATATAAGCTTTACAACAAAATCTAACAGTATAAATACAATTTACCAGCTTGATGGTAATATCTTGTCAAAGGTCGATAGAGTGAGGGATCTGGGAGTTATTGTTGATAATAAATTACAATTCAATTTTCACATTGACGATGTTGTTAAAAAGTCTACAAAATGTTAGGTTTTTTGAAACGTAGTCTCCGAGGTTTCAAGAGTATTAATACCAGAATTATTCTTTACAACAGTCTAATCCGAAGCAGACTTGAGTTTGCATCTGTTGCTTGGAATCCTGTGTACGCCAATTCATCTCAAAGGGTGGAAAGTATACAGAGAGCCTTCACTAGACATCTGGCTTATATTTCACCGGGTATGTACCACAGTGTCCCATACAATATGCGTCTGTCTTTTTTCGACATGATATCACTGAAAAACCGTCGTTCCGTCTTGGATATGCTATTCCTCTACAAGGTTTTTAATAATAAAATATCTTGCCCTGACCTGTTGTCTTCCATCGACATAACTGTCCCTCGAAAATATCCTAGAAAACCTCTTTCAAAAACGTTTACGTTGCCCCCACACCGAACTAATCTTGGACTTCATTATCCCCTAGCTAGAATCTGTAACACCTACAACGGTCTTAACACAATGTCACCTGACCTGGATATATTCAATGTTTCAAAGAACAAGTTTAAATTCACTTTGATGAAAACCAAATATTATTCACACATAAAAAAACTGATGAATTTTGTTATTAATGGTGATAATTTATAAAGATTTTCTATTTTTTTCCAGCCATGTGGAGTAAACCAGTGCGACACAATAAAGATATCATTGTTAAGTATTAGCGCTAAGGCAAGTGATATGTAACGAGATCTAGAAAGTGTTAACGCTGTAATGAACTAATGTATGTATAAAGAAAAAATATAATTTAAAGTAAAATGTTCTCTTGAAGTCCTTGATATTTAGTACTAGGTAAGTATATTTATTGTGGATTCTATTTATGATACCAGGAGTATTGTAATGTAACTTTGCGAAATGAGATATAATAATAGTAGTTTATGATACTGTTGCATAATAAGGGTTCTTATAACATGAGTGTGTTTTAGAAAAACGAGCCGTAGGCGAGTTTTTTTATAGTATCACACGAGTGTTATAAGACCAAGTTATGTACAGTGTCATACACTACTTTATCTACTCTCATACTATATTACGTAAAACAATGTTGCAAACAAAACCAAACTTTGTTTAAATATTGAAAAGATTTTTTAAATGTCAAATGTTGGCGCCAAGGTGCAAACATCGATTGTGAATGCGTGTTGCGTCGTCGCGGACTCGTTCATTGAAACCTTTTTAAAGTAGAGGTTCAACCTCCTTGGTCCAGCTGGAGGTTGTATAGGTGTATCGTTATGATTAAAAAGTTATATTATGATACAGGTGTCCATACAAGACCTGTATCGTAATTAAACTTTTTTTTTTATTATTTTTGGCCTGTACGTAATGTTAGTCATAAGCATTTTGTTTTCAGTTTAAGAATCTTTGTATTATAGTATCAGAGTAGATAAACATTTTAAATGTATTGTGTTGGTGTTTAATTTATTTATATATTCTTTATTTCATGGAAAGGAAGGTAGGTTGATACACAAAAATTAATGCATTAAAAACAAGTAAAATATTTACCCGTTAACGGTACGTTGCGAAGATAATTAAACAGTTATTTTTTATATTTCTTGACGACCTCCGTCGATTAGAATACTAACTTTTCAATATTGGCTCGGGTCTGGGTGATGTGGTACCGTCATTGTTGCTTAATTCCATAATACAAGATCTTAAGCTTGTCAAGATCAATGTATGTTATGTCTAATATTTATGTTTTATTTATATTTATTTTAATAAAAACAATGTGTCAATCACATTTGAATATTTCCGTTATCTCCCCGAGGTAAGCTGAAAGCCTATGTTACAAGTGGGTCCACGTCCTCTTGGTTCAAAGCTGATATCTCTGATGGGCTACAAACTCCTGAATCGTTTCAGCCAAAAGACGTTCATTGCTGGACCGAAGCCTCAAAAAATTGAGTGTGTCACTATAATATCCACGCTTGGCAGGCGGGTCGGAGATCACAATGAAATACCATAATCCGGAAAACGATGCTGCTCATTTTGTTGTCCACCGGAGTTATATGATAATTACTTCCATTAGTAGACCCTTAAATATGTAGGGCTCGTGCTATTCTACTATACAGTTCACACCATTTCCCGTGGACCGCCAATCACCTGAATTAAGAATAGCGGGCTCATCACTGGGAGTGACTTCTAGCAAATGTTGAGATTGCCGGAAAATAAATATATGACTATGATAGATTTATTGGTGAGAGTCAAAATTGCTGGTGTATCACAGCGAATCAAATTATACTGATTACCAAAAAAAATTACCTAAAATCTACTATTTAGTACCTACCTTCAAATAATAATTGGTTCCTATTTCAGAATGAAACTATTTGGAATTTTTCTTTCTTTATTTATGGCTTGCACAATTTGTGCATTGAGTGTATTGTATAATCTTTCTTCTATGTTCTTGAGTAATTCCCTAGGTTTCAGTAAAGAAGTGGGGTTTTACTGAATCCTTCTTGCGGCCTTCTTGAGAGAGCACGAAAAGACACTTTCCAATCTGTTTTGTTTCACTTGCCATCACTCATGCATATTCAGAAACACTCAGTGGTTAATAACCCACAATTATTACACACTAATATCAACCACAACACAAAATTTAACAAGAAAACCAAAACCATTAAAGTGACGCTACGCGCTCCCGCCAAAAAGTCAATGTGTATTTGGAAATTAAGGTACACCCGCCATATTGTCATCAAGATAACGGGTGTTCTATAATATTTATCTAATACACATAGAATGTAATTGCGAAAAAAAAACCTAGAAAGTACTTCCAGTAAAAATAAAGAGATGCGAATTGATCAGATGGGTAGTCCCTGAGAAATAAAACAACCTTATTTCGTTTACTAATGTTTATTATTCTTATGAATTCTTATTAGGCTTAATGTGACTTTGTGTGTAACAATTTTACCAAAACTTCTGCTCAACCCATTTGGGATTATAAGTGATGTATGTATGTAATCCTTATAAGGTACCTATTGATTTTATTATATACTAGCTTTTACCCGCGGCTACGCCCGCATTTAAAAAAAATCAATAAAAAGTATCCTATGTTACTTTTAATACAGATCACGCCAAACTTCTAGTCCGCTCTGAAGTTGCTTCGCGCAGGGGTACATTCACGCACAAAATTAAGTTGATTTGAAACACAAAACCTCCACCATGACTAAAGAACTAATTTTTGCAATAGAACATTGTTATTCTCACATTATTTGTCCTCCTGTCGAGTTCCTAACTGGGAGTCTAATTGTGAGGATTTGTGGGTCAATATAACAACTAAAATCAATGGTGTAAAGAAAATATTGTCGGTATGCGCAGCTTACCTACCACCGCCGGCCAGCTTGGAAAGGCAACAAATATTCTTAGACAACGTCGATAACGTAATGTGTCACACAGATATGGTGGTCATACTAGGCGATTTCAATCTAAACTTCATAAATTGGAAATGTCATAAAGATAAAACGTATTTATTGCCAACTAATTATGAAAAATGCATTGCTTGATGCTACCTAATGTCATTTAGTTTGTCCCACTTAACTGTTTATATATATTTAATAACATTTACTTTCATTTTGTGCAGTTTATTAGTAACATGTCTTAGTTACATAAATTTTGTTCAAGAATGCTGTGTATACTTGAAAGGGCTAACATATATGTCCATTATTAATAAGTGTTATTTGTTTCAAATGTTTTGTATGTCTAGCTGTAAGTATGCCTATGAATAAATAAATATATAAATTATTTGGATATAAGTACGAAAAAGCAAAACACAGGTTTTATGGCAATATAGTTTTATTTTAAAGTTTATTATTGTTTAACAATTATAAACTGTTGACATTGTGGGATTACTTGAACAAGGCATGACTTCATCTATATTCATCGCCACTATCTGATTCATGGTTAGAGTCAGTATCTTCACTCTCATCGTCGCTCTCCGATTCCGATTCGAAATTTTCTTTTCTTCTGCTTACTTTTTTCTTCGCTACATAACCCTTCACAGCTGCCCAGGCCATTTCTATTGGATTCAAGTCTGGGTAATAGGGTGGAAGCCGTAATACCGTATGCACACTCTCTCCTAGAATACGGTAAATGTGAAAATGTTTGTTTACTTCCTTGTTTTTTTTAATGAGTTCGTATAGTTGAGGTTTCAGCATCTCAGGACTGAAAGTAATTCCTTTCTCAGTGAGCCATGTCTGTATGTCAGATTTTTTAGAATTTGAGGTTGGGCAGTGCTCTTCCTGTTTATTATGGTAGGACGCATTGTCAATAACTATAACAGATCTGGAGGGTAGATTTGGGATCAACTGGGTTCGCAACCATTTTTCGTAATTTAGAAAATTCATATTGTCATGATAGTCTCCACTCTTTGTCCCAGCCTTAAACATAAGGAGAGCATTAGGTACAAAACCGGCATCTGATCGGAAATGCACAATCACAATACGTTGCCCGTTTGAATTTTTTTTCTTTTCCTTCTTTCGAACCATCGCCCCAGGATTTGGAGCTGACATGTGTCGAGTCGACATACGATTCGTCTGTATAAATAATCGGCTTTCCATCATCACGGTAACGTTTAATTTTTTGTAGAAAATCTATGCGTTTCAATCGTTTATTAGTTTATTCAATAAGAATTTTTCTATTATCCTCCGTTTTTTTCCATCGAAACCCCATACGTTTTAATATGCGCCGCAGGCTGGTTCCAGAAGCTTCGTAATTTATGTCTTCCTTTAACTTTCTTAAAAGGCCCTTTATTGTCGGTAACTCTTTTTCGGTATTGTGATAATTGTGGACGCACCTTTTTATTACGCCTTCGTCAAAACTGTCAATATTAGTTATCTTCTTTTTTCCTGTCCTCTTATTCCCAGGAGTTCGAAACACAGCCACAAATTCCGATTTGTTGGCTTCTGCATTAATTCTGCGCACCGTTTTCGTTGAAACTCCAGTAGCTTCTGCCACTCTTTTTTGCACGTGCTTTATGTTTATTTTTATGCCTTCGTCCGCTTCTTTTTGCATTAATTTCAAAACATTGTACACAATTTTTCTAGCTTGACTACCTAAAACCGTATTCCGGTTAGGCATGTTCAAAATTTTGTTATTAAAGGAACAACAAAAAAACTATAACGAAACAACTAAAATAAATTAGACAACGAAAACTTAACAGTAACAACAAAATCAAAACAGAACTGAGTGTGACTGTACTTCGCTACGAAAAACAAGCACGTGTGTTATTCGGAAGAACACTGAACGCACACTAACACGCATGCACTGGTGATATAGTAGGCCAGTCATTAAAGCCCAAACCCGTAAGTAATTAGTAACTTGCTGAAATTTTAAGGGGTTTTTAAAGAAGGTAAAATAACTTACCATGTGATTTTGCAGCGTTCTGGGGTGTACGGAAAGGGTTGAAAAGGGTTTTTTTGTTGATAACATTGCCAAAAAAATTAGTAACACGCTGCAAATTTGGAATGAGGTTGTTCTTACCGTTTTGTAACGTGTATTAAATTAGCAGCGTTTTGCAACATACGGAACATTGTTTATTATTTAAAAAAAAACGTAATTTGTAAATAACCAGGATAAAAAATTAGTAACATGCTGCAAATTTGGAATTAGGTTGTTATACGTTACAAAACGCTAAGAACAATCTAATTACAAATTTGCAGCGTGTTTCTAATGCAATGTTATTAACAAAAAAACACTTTTCACACCTTTTCAACCCTTTCCGTACACCCCAGAACGCTGCAAAATCACATGGTAAGTTATTTTACCTTCTCTAAAAACCCCTTAAAATTTCAGCAAGTTACTAATTACATACGGGTTTGGGCTTTAATGACTGGCCTATAGGTGCGGGGGCGGTGAAGAGGAGTGAGCCCTGCCGCCGCCGCCTTCTGCCGCTCCCCGCTCATACCTATTTTTGGCTGCTGCGACGCGGTTCGCGCTGTGTTCAGAGCGGACTAGAAGTTTGGCGCGATCTGTACCTCCAAGAATATATGTACGAAGTTTCATGATGATCGGTTTAGTAGTTGTTGCGTGAAAGCATAACAAACAAACTTACATTCACATTTATAATATTAGTGGGGATTTTTGCGATATATGTACCATGAATATTTTTTTTCTTAAGAAAGTTACCTACTATCTATTTATATTTGTCCACGCATAATACACTCGAGAGCAATGAATCCGGGTCACTTAAAGAATCCTAAAAATCTCGGAAACTAAAAATGCTAGGTTAATGCAATAAATTGTATTTAATAGACAATGTAATACTCCTTAAATGAAGGTATTAAAACTTCTTAGTTATTGTAAAGTTATATCATAAAAAAATCAAATTTGAAAAAGGGCCACTTTCGAAGATGGAACTACGAAATTACAGCATTTGGTTTTGCTTTTGTTTGTAATCTGTCATTTATGTGGGTACATAAACCATGTTGATAGTGCTCTATATTCATTATTCAAGCTGAAATTATGTCGCTTACGCCTGAAGAATGCACCAGAATACTTACAATGCTGGAAACCGGCCGGAGTCAGCGCGATACAGCCAGGACTGTCGGTGTGTCGCTGTCAACAGTACAAAGAGTTCTCCGACGTTACGAAGAAACTGGTTCTCACCTACGCAGACCAGGAACGGGCAGAACCAGGTGTACCACAGCACGAGAAGACCGATACTTGGTGAACACCATGCTTCGAAATCGCTTTCTCACAGGAACTGAACTCACCAATCAGTTTCGACGCCTCGGAGGAAGTAACCCAAGTGCATGGACAGTAAGACGTCGACTTGCTGAATCTAACTTAAAACCCCTTAGACCTGCAAACGGCCCTAAACTGGAGCGTGGGCATCGTATTTCAAGACTAAGATATGCCCAGAGCCACGTAAGTTGGAGTATTGAAGATTGGTCAAAAGTTATGTTCTCCGACGAATCAAAATTTATGCTCTGCAAGCATGATGGAAGACACAGAGTGTATCGAAGACCAGGGGAAAGATTCAAGCAAGCATGCATCGAAGAAAAAGTAGCCTATGGTGGTGGGTCTGTACTTGTGTGGGCCGGAATTTCTTCTGAAAGTCGCACAGAGCTGGTGATCATAGAAAACGGCTCTTTAACTAGCGTAAGATATGTGGAAGAAATCCTCAATGATCACGTTGCTTGGTACATTTATGGTCAATTTAGGTGAGGATGCTATATTTATGCATGACAATGCCCGACCTCATACAGATAGGATTGTGAATGACTACCTTCAAGAGATGAACATTACTCGTATGGAGTGGCCAGCGCGCAGCCCGGATATCAACCCGATCGAGCATGCTTGGGACGAGCTAGGCAGATGCGTAAAACAACGAAACCCTCCCCCAATCACGCTTCGTGAGCTCAAAATTGCTTTCACAGAGGAATGGGAGAATATTCCCCAAAATCGTATAAGGAACTTGGTGTACAGCATGCCAAACCGCGTAAACGCAGTAATGGAAGCACAAGGAGGCAATACGAAGTATTAAAATTCAAGAAAATCGTAACAAAGTTCAAACATTTCATGTTTCCTATTTTTGTTTTAAGGAGAGATCAGCAGTTTTTTTCTTTATGTAATTTTGTGTTAATAAAATGTATGGTGACTCATATTTTTTTTACTTTCATTTAAGGAGTATTGCATTGTCTATTAAATACAATTTATTGCATTAATCTATCATTTTTAGTTTCCGAGATTTTTAACATTCTTTAAGTGACCCGGATTCATTGCTCTCGAGTGTACAAGTAGCGATAAATGTGTTTGGAGTTTTGTTTATAAAATTATTAATATCGTCAAAATATTTCCATTCTGTATTTCGACCACTATAAGCCCGGTAGTAGCTGTCTGTTTGTTTTTAGTTGAGGTACTATTTAGGTACATATTTTTGGTCCAATTATATGTATGTGTAATAGTTAAATATTGATATAGAACACCCTCTATCTTGATGTCAATGTGGCGGTTGTACCTAAATTTCGAATTAGTTTCGTTCTGAAGGAAGTGCAGATGTTTCGGAGCTCGGTACTAAATAGTACAATTTAGGTACATTTCTGTAGTTATTGGTTTAATTGAATTCGCTGTTATGTACAGGTGTATATGAACCGTAAAAAAATACATAAACGCAATACATAGGTATATAAATACTTATTCGTGGATAGAGAAGTAGCTTGTTGTTTGAATATAGAACTACAATAGCAATTAATATTCTTTTACCAGTCTCTTGAATGTATTGAGAGATTTAGGAGCTCCTATTTGTGCCGGTGATGCATTCCACAGACAAGTAACGTGTATCGTAATCGATTTAGTTTTTTTATTTCTAGTAATAAATTTTCCGCTGATCGTAAAGTACGAGAATGGGAGTTTTTAATGAGTTTGAAGCATTTCTCAAGATAGCTATAGTAAGATAATAAACGATATTGTAATCAAGGAATATAATATGTACAGTCCTGCGAAGGCAAATAGGCACTCAAGCTTTTTACCAAAATCGGACGTGATTATATTTGCATAAATAAATATAAATCTTATGCAGAAGATTTGAAGTCGCTCAAGCTTATTAAGTTGCTCTAGTTTAAGATCGAGATAGCTGACATCAACATAGTCGAGAATTAGGAAGAGTAGAAATTGTGCGAGCACAATTTTAGTAGCAGTCGGCAGAAAGTTACGGAGTCTCCTTAAAGATCCAGCAACGGAAAAAGTTAAAGGCTAAACTCCTGAAGTTAATCCAATTAAGAAATATATCCAATTTAGTGCTTGGTTGAATAGATGCCGAAGTTTTTGTTTTAATCACTAAGCTGCAATTAAGGGCTACATAGGCACAACACTACGCCATTTAAAGAAGTACGCTCGTATTTCGAATTAGCTAGTATAAACTATAATGCATTATCTTTGAAAAGTTATATTTGTAATAAATTAGAACATAATCATAAAATCATATTAACACTTAAAAATCGCACTTTTTCATTACAGATTTGATGTTACACTCCATTTAATGCTATTTCTATCTGTGTAGTTTGTTCGCAGTACTAGATGGCGCTACGGGTATTAAACTACTATGAAACCAAGTTGTGATAAATATAGCGCAAGCTTGAGTTTTGTTTCTGCTAAATAATTATTTCTTTCTTATTTTTTTTATCACTTTCGGCTATTAAGGATTTTGGCAACGATCTGGTGACGATTTCATCAGTAACAGAAAAAGTCATGAGTAGGTAGTTTATACAAATACTAATTTAGACACAACAATACATTCTCAGCTCAGTAAAACATCAATTTCAATTAGACATATCGCAATGTTTAACATTTTCGTTGTGTTGTTTTGGATAGCTTGATATCGCAGTGGTTTCACTTTGGGTCTTTTGTTGAGGAGATTAAGCAACCTTTGCACAGAGCTCGAGAAAGAAAATTTTTGATTTCTCTTCCAATGTTGACCAAAGATCTTCCCTTTCCCTGCTACTCAATTAATATTCTATATCGGGATTAGGCGGATCCCGACTGAGAACAACAATCGAGTCGATATTTTTTTGTATTTTTCTAATAAAAATTATCATATGACATACAAGAGCTCTAGTTTTACCTCGTTCAAGGCAAATAAAGACTATTATTTATTTATTCATATAATAGCAGTATAAGAAGCATGAAATAATCTATATTTTTATTAATTTATTTATTAGGAAAACTTACCGCTACATAGATTATACATATTATATTACACAGACTACTATGAGCTATTAACAAGTTTCCACAAACAATTATTTATTATCAACTAGCTGACCCAGCCACGCGTTGCTGTGTTATAAATAAAAATAAAACCTATCCTATCTTTTAAGTTAGATCAAATAACAGATAGTAACGAAGTTTGATCAAAATCGGTTATTTAGTTTAGGAGTCCATCGCGGACAAACAACGTGACACGTAATTTATATATATTAAGGTAAGTTATTTTGCCTTTTAATAATTTTGATAGATAAGTCACATCTGAAATATCTCTACGGACTTTGAGAGGCAGCAAATAATGTCGAGCACATTTAGCCTTGTAACTGGTGTCATAAATTCGTGTTTTCAAGAATTTTTTTGTACTGATTCCAACCTATTTATTTATATATATATGGTATAACGCACAAAAGAACAGTATAAAATCTTCATTATTTTAACTTTTTTAAATTGTGCGCAGGTTCTCATTAGAAACCCTAAAGCTTTTGAGGCCTTTTTCCACGACGTTTTCTATTTGTTTATGTAAAATTAGCACAGAGTCTTGGATAATTTTAAGATCACGTGTGTGGTTAACACTCGGTAGGATAATATTTTTTAATTTCTAGTTAAAGTTAAGTTTATTATTTTTTCTTGAGAAAACCATCGAGACACATTCACTTATGTTTAGATTGAGTTGTCATAGTTATCGAATCTAAATAGATCATCTTGCAGTAAAAAGCAATCATTCACACTTTCGATTTCCTTAAAAATTTTCATATCATCTGCAAATAATAGATTTTTGAATGTTTAATAGAATATACATGTTAATAAAAAAATACGAATAAAAGTGGTCCTAATATGGAACCCTGTGGGAATCCTGAGGGTATCACTTTCCATGATGAAAAATAACAATTTATGGTCACTGATTGGGTGCGGTTTTCTATATAAGAAGTGAACCGTTTGAATAAGTTTTCATGTACTCCTGCAAAAAGAAGCTTTTGCAACAGGCGTGCGCGGTCTATTCGATCAAAACATTATTTGATCGTGGTCTATTGGAATTGGAATTATCTGTTATAATGGTGTTAACTTCTTCACCTGCATCCATATTTGAAGTTATAAAGTCATTAAATAGAAGCAGGTTGGAAGTGGTGGATGGATTCGAGACAAACGCCGAAAAAGTTGCTGGTGGACTATTTTCTTTAATAATTTTGAAAATATACACAATTTAGATATGGGGCGATAGTTACACACGTCACTCTTGTTACCTTTCTTAAATACTGGGGTTATGAAGGCACACTTCCCCATACAAGGCATTACTCCTTCACGTAGTGATTTGTTAAATAGTATACATAACGGCTCAGTTAAGCTTTCTAGCTTAATTTAAGCACAATTGACTATAAAAATTGGATGAACATAATTGGGACCAGCACCCTTACTTACGTCGAGCCTTTCCAGTAAGCGCTTAAACTATTCTGGGTCAGTGCATATGCTACTTATGGGCGTAGCATGATTCACTGAAACTCTATGGTTATGCACATTGGAGGCAGATGATTGCTGAAATGTAGTTTGGAAATATGCCGCAAACAACTCGCATATATTCACACCGGTCACAGCCCTAGCACCACTATAATGCATGATGGCAAGATACGAATTCTTGACTTTTCTGAATGTTATTAATAATAGGGGTTAAAGTATGAAATTGCCGTTTTATTGCAATAGGTTCTTTGAATTGACATAGAATCTTCATGGTTTGAGGTTTTCGAATGAAACTTTTTTTAAATGGTTTCTATGATGTTCTTTTTTTAAAAAATGTAAAACATTTGAATATCGACTTTCAATTGTTTTTGTTATTCAATTTAGACAAGAAAGATGGATACTGCGAAAATTCGAGTTATTTTTGAATACGAGTTCCGACGCGGAACTAACGCGGCAGAAACAGCCCGCAATATCAATGCTCCGTTTGGAGAGGGGTCTACTAATGAACGCACCGTGCGATTTTGGTTTAAACGCTTTCGTGATGGAAATTTCGACTTAAAGAACGAGCCACGAGGAAGACCGCCCACACAGGTAAATAACGATGAATTAAGAGAGATAGTGGAAGCCGATCCTAGTCAAAGTACCCAGGAATTAGCGGCATGGTTTAACGTTACCTTACCCACAATATTGACTCACTTGCGTCAAATCAATAAAATAAAAAAATACGAAAAATGGGTGCCTCATGATTTGACTGATCTGCAGAAAGAAACGCGTGTTGAAACTTGTGTTGCCTTGTTGAACCGGTACAGAAATGAAGGAATATTGGATCGAATTGTAACATGTGATGAAAAGTGGATTCTTTATGATAACCGGAAAAGAAAAATGCAATGGCTGACCCCAGGTCAAATGCCACAACAGTGTCCTAAAGCAAAACTTACCAATAAAAAGGTAATGGTAACTGTTTGGTGGTCTCAGCATGGTGTTATTCACTATAGTTTTCTCCGATCTGGTCAAGCAATAACGGCAGATGTCTATTGTGCCGAACTCCGAACCATGTTGACAAAACTAGCAGTAAAACAGCCCCGACTCATGAATCGATCTTCACCATTATTGCTCCACGACAACGCGAGACCTCACACAGCACGAGAAACCATTTTGACCCTTCAGGAACTGCAGTTAGAAACCATTCGTCATCCTCCGTATTCACCAGACCTTGCTCCAACGGACTACCATTTTTTTCGTGATTTGGACAATTATCTACGTGACAAGAAGTTTTCTTCCCAGGAGGCAGTACAAAATGCTTTCACACAGTTTGTGCAGTCTAGATCGTCGGAATTCTATCGCAAAGGCATTAATGACCTTCCCATTAGATGGCAGCAATGTATAGATAATAATGGCAACTATTTTGATTAAATAAATTTGTTAAAAATTTAAAAAATAAACAATATAGATTTTCAGTACAAATCGGCAATTTCATACTTTAACCCCTAATATAATATTTGCCACTCTAGAACCAAAGTCGATATTGTTTTTAATGAGTTATTTCAGGGATGTCTGCTAATGATGTCACCCGAATTGGTACTATCAGACCAGGAAGTTCCTTCACTCCAATGGATATTAGAATTTAAAAATAAACATTTGTTGATCACTATGACACTTTTATAAAAAGAGCGATGTTCATACAATTAATACTCGAAACAAATATTTTGCTGTTCTAAGTTCCAAGCTTCTAAAAACAAGATTCTCATTTTTGAGTTTAACTTTTTATAACAATGTAACCGAACTACTATTTGAAAAGTTTAAAGAGGTAGTTAAAAATGTATTTATGAACAAAGGCTGTTACCATCGGTGATTATTTAAAAGACAAGAAGGCGTGGATAATAGCTTTGTTTCTATTTTGTTTTGGTAATGAGAGTTGATAACTTTATGAAATACGTTCATTGCAATAGTATTTTATTTCTTATACGTCTTGTTAATACAAGAAGGGTTTTCTTAATGTTGTTATAACTATGTAAATAATGTAACACATAATATAAGGGAGAAACAAATAGGCCTTGCCGATTATATTGCGGCTTTTTCTTGGTACGAGATCTCCCGAGGTAGGATTTACGAAGACATGAAGTAACTTTGACTTTCAATACACGCATTGTAAATGGTCATATTGAATATAAATTATTTTATCTTTTATGTGTATCTTTTACTACAAATTAGGATTATACACGTATCATACGTTATCCTAATTTAACGATAACTATCACTTTACAACACTCTTTAAATTTAGTTCTTACACTTCCGCGCACATTACACATTAGACTGAAACACTTTTTTACAGATTTGCGCATATTTTATATTATATTTAATCCTGACGTTTCGACTCCTTTACAGAAGTCGTGATCACAGGATGACTAAGATAATGGTTGTCATGTATTTGCTACTACCTTCGCAATATTTTAATCGGGCACGCTCCTTATTGTTTTTTTTATATGAATGAAATTGTTTTATTTTTACATTTTATTTAGTTATTAAATTCTCACGATTACATTGTATACTACTGAGTCTACTACCAGTTCGGAAATTGGAAACTCCTGTAAAGGAGTCGAATCGTAATATATATAATAAATATAAAATAAAATATGCGCAAAATTCGTAAAAAAGTGTTTTACTCTTTGAATTCTTTTCAAAATAATTAGTATGAAGAGATCTCCTATCCACAATTTTAAGTTGGCTTGTATCAATGCAGAAAAATGTTCGTACATTTGGCATCTGACGACCGTTTTGAGACCATTCGCACCGACGGTCTTAGGTTCGAGTCTCGGAAGGGTAGATGCACAATACCCCTTGTATGGTGTGATTTATTTGTAGCCGAGTCATGGTTATTTATATATATTTCTATCTAATATTACACATCTACGTATCATATATGTAAGTCTATCCGTTACCCTAGTGTCTATAACACAAGCCTTACAATGCTTACTTTGAGGTAGGCTAATTAGTGTGGATACTAGACACATAACAAGTTTGACTCACTGCTCCTCTGCTAAGCTGGTTAAGCAGTTTATTAGGGCAATGGAAGAAAAAGGGGACCAAAAATGGATTATCTCGAGCTATAGGACTATAGAGATCACAGACAATACTTAAAATATTACCTTAGTCATTCAGGATGAGTAAATCACCCCCTTTTGGCATCTATTATTCGTAACACCGTGTTGTTGTTATGAGTAAGAAACTAAAATACACTTTATCCTGAAGTCTTAAAGTATAATTTTCTTATAAAGCTAGCGATACGTATAATTTAGGTAGGGATCGGGACATGTGTTGTTCCTAAATAGTGAAAAGAGCCAAATGAGTATTCCACACGTCGTGACTTCCCCGACGAGAATTGTCAACACTTGGCCCGACGAAACTCTACATCATACACACTAACATAAAATAAATTAGTGCGAGTAACTCCTGCGCTTCGAGGGTTCTGTTGGACAGTGTTACAATAAGTAAAAGTTTCCTACCATTTTCGCAGGACTAGCCGCTTATCGTTACCAATATTGATCACAGAAAATATTGACGTTGTAGACAATTTTCGAGTTTCTTACAGTGGCAATCGAAATGCATATAATCAATGAAGGACCCTTATTGTTTTTTTATAACTTTTGGTATATTTTTACATGTCCTATTTTTTCCCCTTCGTTAGAAACCATTGCTGAAATCCCTTTGATTAGATTTTTGTTCAAGTGAATCTCCATATCAATAATGATTCCCTAATGGATTAGGGATCGTCAATTAATAATTAAAATAACACTTTTACTCTACTTTGTATATCTAAAAAAAATTTGAAAAATAAATATAAACCACAAAAAGGAAAATGCTTAGTTACCCACCAAAATGTACATATATATAAAAAATTAGCAGCTTTTACATTCGGATGCGCATAATAGTCGACAACAGTGTCTTCAAATAATTGTAATATGGAATATGTCAATAATGAAATTAAATAGATATTATTATTTTATAATATTGAATATTACTAGATAGGTCCACTCTTTTTTCTTTTGTCTCAGTCAGACAAACGCCATTTTTAACATGACTATGACAATTATGATTGATTAAAACTGAATTTTAAAAAAAGAATTTGTTAGAAAATCCCAATTTTATATTTTGGTTACTTTATTTCTAAATTAAAATAAAGACAAACAAAAATGGAAACTTGTCAATTGGCCCCTAATGGCGTCGTGCACGTTTTGCCGTCCCTGTAAAAACTTGTACGCTGTCGAACCGACAGACGGCTCTCATTACCCTAAAAATCGTTAGATACAAACATTGGAGCCGAGAGGTGACTGACTTTATAATTCGATCAATAACATCTATACTTTGATGTATTGACGAACGACGAATCTATTTCTGTAGAGACGCACATTTTTATAAAGAAAAACATAAAAAAGAAAGTCCCATATAATCTACTGAAGTTTGTAGTTTTTTGTAAACGTGCGAGAAGGCGTCACGGATTGACTACCTTCTTCAGAATGCAGCTTGTATGCTTCTTTAGCGTGTTGAACCAGGAGACGTGAGGTGCAGAGTGGAATAGCAGAAAGCCTCCACACACATAAGGCTGTTGTAAAACGCGAATAATAGTACTGGAGGTAAATAACATACACCTCCACACCAGACATACCAGACCAAAACATGGCTATTCAAATTACGGTCATATGCTGCGATCTCCCACCTGTCGAACCCCCCATTTAAGGGGAAGCTTCCATCTAGCAGTAGACATCTTACAGCTGAGATGATGATTAGGAAACGAATGTGGAACGAGTCTAAAATGTCCTGTGGTGGAAAAAATGGTTGAAGTTCAATCAACATTATTCCAAGCGCATTCATTTTGGTGACCAAGAAGTTTCACCCATGTTGAAAGTCATTCGAATTACTTTGAAACTCGGAAAATTCAGAGAACATTAATTAAATTAACAATGATGTACGGGCATACGATGTTGGCTCTTGTATGAGCGTTCACCTTTAGTACTATAAACAGCTTAAATTAGAATACTACAATACAGAAATATTTCCATTGTGCGCCACAAGAAAGGCAAAACAGAGGCGAATACCTCAAAGTAGAGGAATATATGCCCCACTAAGATGACCGACTAGCTGACTCATAGGCATTAGTAGTGACTACCCACAAATAGAGCAAAAAGTAATTATTTTTTCTGTTTACTAAATATACAGTCAAAAAATTGCATCTGCGATAAATAATTGCTCGTTTCTTTATTAATCAATCCCAATCCCAGTTGTGATTTATGAAATTTTTTAAAGCACATTTATTTTATTTTCTATGTATCATCTAAATTATCTATTATTTACAACTATCTTCAAATTTGTTACCACTTTGTAACACCCCACCTCTTTTATGTATTATAAAACGTGGACTTAGTTAAATTTGAATTAAAACTGATAGTGGCACTTTTATATGATGACACAGAAAGCTTAACTTTAATCCACGTGTAATATTAAGGGGATACTTATGCGCCAATCACGCGATCGATACATATAGTACCTACGTACTTATTATTTATTCCTTGTCCCCGGGCGGAGTTTTAAATGTTATGCGCAGAACGGAAAAATCCAGACTCTACCTTCCTAAGCTAAGGATTCATAGTCATTGTGACTTGGTAAGTACCTATGTGTATAAATAATCCAAAAGATCATACAAAAACATTATGAAGATTTGTATTTGTCTACTCATACTTCCTTTGTTTTGGTACCTTTAAATAATTTTATGTAAAACTATCTACTTATATCTGTTTTGTTTATCGCTGTCTTACTGCTTTATATGGCTTACACAAATTATTATGAAGGATTGGAATAACACTCCATTTCTAAAAACATGATTAAGATGCATAAGTAAGACGAGTTAAGTAATACGTCACTTTGTAAACGCATGAGTTCGACTTTATTTCACTTTCCATTTAGATATTTACAGAAAAAATACGCTCATCAATCAGCACAAACGCGCCTGCCGGCTGGAAGAGTGAATGGTCTCAGCGCTATGCAATGTCTTCTGAACAAGGCCAGTGTCAATGTTTCTTCCGACTGTGTATGATCCAAACACCAGCCTACCCTTTCTGGCGCGGGAGCGTAAAATAGTTCCCTGGCACCTTTTGCGTTTGCAGTCACTCTTGCGTGGGGCTGTAAGGCAGGCGCGCCAATAGTTTCTTCTCTAATTGGTTACAGATTTTCCTTTAAGGATCAGTCTGTCACATTTGTAATGTAATAAAAAAAGTGTTTCCAAAGTGAATTAAGACGTTTATTGTGGGACAGGTTTTTGTTATCTAAAGTGAATAGAGAACTTGTGTGTGAACTACCTCAGGGGGAGCATAATCGATCCAACGCCCCTATCTTCAACAGTCGTGTCGCCACCCCGATTCCCGTAACGCGGCCCGCACCACGCCGTCGACTAAAAATAACCGGCGACCGTTCAGTACCGGCGCAACAATCGCGCGCGTCGCCCGCTGCGCCCGCGCATCGCAACCATGGCGGAGACTATCGAGGAGACGTACGAGAGTGCGGTCACCCGCAAGGTGGTCCGCACGAACCTCAAGATAGAGGAGGTGAGGATCACACGACAGTTTACGTAATGCCGCCCGCGCACCACTAATATAGCCGGCGCCGACGCCGCACCTGCTCACATAACAGATAACACGTTTGACAGTGAACACGGGAGTAAACATCCAAATCTCCACACAGGACGCGGAAAACCGAACTGATCAGGAAGCTCGCCACTCTAAAACGAGCTTTAAACTTTTTACTTTTGTTCCCTCGTTGGTGACAGACGTCGTGTTTCCGGATGTCCAAAAGTATTCCGGGAATATGACAGATTGTGGTTCGACTGGTCCAACTGTGTGCTATGGCATGCGAAGGTCCGTTTCACATACGTCAGTGGAGGAAGTGTGCGCTCAATGCGCCACTCGATTATATGTGTCGATTTAAATAGATCGGGGGAACTGAATGAAAATTTCCGTGCCCACCTTGACGCGTGTGCATCGACCTATGCGATATGGACACACGTGCGACCTTGCAAGACACAACAAAGCTGACGTTATGAATGAACACTCATGGACAACATGTACTCTTTACCACAAAACTCTAAGCGACTTTCACATCACAATAGGTACTAGTACACACACGCATGCAAACAGAAGTCGTATGATAGATCAATATGCATGACTTTTTTACGAATTATCGCATCTTATTACTGCTGGCCGCATCCATCGTCAAATAGGTTTCAGAGCGTGACGCCACGCGCCACATTTACCCTAATACTTACAATTAAACTGACATGAACACAAGTCAGAAGTACTTAGCGGACTTATCACATTCCATCTGAGAATTAACAATGATTGTCCAACACGACTACTGCCCGTTTCCAAAGCGCAAAATCCAATGGAAAAACGCGCCGTGGAATATTTTCGTCTTGGCTCACATCCTAGTTTATCTGTTACATTACGATGTTTATTCACAATACGAATGTGAGCATTTATGTGTGTCTGCTCCACTTGCGGTTATTAGTTTACAGACGTTTGGGGGTGAAAACGGCGACATATGTGTTTTAGGAATGATGGTACTCACAGGTGTCCTAGATGTACAAAGCTAAAGAAGAGGTAAAACTGAAATCCCTAATTCTGCATTTGCACGAGAGATGGCGCTAGTAGGGTTAAGGTTTGTTTGCCACATTACCATAGACATTAAAAATATTAACATGCTGATAGGGAAAGAAGATCACGGATATTAAAATGCATAACTTACCTTTATTAATTACTATAAAACTGAAGTAATGATGGTTCTAAAGGAATTGAGTAGTTCTACATGCTACTAACTGTAATCAACAATTCATCATCAATAATGGCAAGGTAGGCAGAAAGCTACTGATTAATTAGCTTAATAGCCGTAGAGAGTGAATCTTCATTCTTGAGAGTACATAAAATGGTATCAGTTAAATTCTGTGTTTGTTTATTAATATTTATGTTGTCGTATGCCAAAGTTTCATCCGAAGGCATAACAGACGAATTTTTGGCAATCGTTCGTATTTTTGACTAACATCAAAGGTCGGCTTCAGGTTATGCTATAATAATGCAATATCACAGTATCAATCACATGAAAAGTGAATTCAGACTAATAGCGTTTACTTACGCGCCTAAATAGTGAAGGTGTAATTTTCCCTTATTCTTAATCTCTAATTCTTAATATATTTATATTTACTATTTGCTACAATCTTTAAACACATCCGCATAGTTTGATTATTTTCAAATCTTTGAAGAGAATTGTAAACAATATTTTCCGTCATTAAATTTTTTAACGACAAACATTCTTAAGCTATGTGAACAGAAACCTGTATTCCTATAACAATAGTCGTTGTTGTGCTTGCATCGGATAATAGGTAATTAGGTAAAATATGTTTATATGGGGAAACACATTGCCATTTGTTTACTATTAATGAAATAAATTTTATCTCTAATCCCTCAAATATGATGATAAAATCAATTAAATTATCTAATTAATGTCAGCTAAAAGTATGATTTTTGCTTAAAATAATTGCTTTTAAATGTCATATATAATATTGCAATCAATTTGATTTATTATATTGTCATGTGTGCTATATCATGTTGCTTTTTGGTATTAAAGGTAACACATTTAAGTTAAATTCTCATTGGTATCATCTGCTTTTTGTTGCGGTTTTACACAAAAATTTGAGTAGCTGTAGGATATAGAAAAATACCAAACAATATGTCTCAATTAATGCCAAAACGTAGAATTGAAATTTGCCATTTGCCTCCTTAAATATACCTATTTTTTTTTGTTAAATGGCAACAACGGATTTTTTAATACTGAAGTAGATACTACGAGTATTATTTATTTAGTCGTATTGCCATTATTTTGCAGCTTTATATTAATTGTCAGTGGTATTAATAGTATTTGTCATGAAAACCAGTCTTCTTTTTAGGTGCCTAAAGTGTTATGTTTTGACTATTAATTATGCAAAATTAAAGACCAAACAGGGCTTAGCAGATTATAAGTTTTGTTTAGTCTTCTGTCTGTCATAATCTTCACAGTCAAAAAGTAGTTTTCCTTTAAAGGCTTAGTCCGTATCGAATAGATAGATTCAAAACACCTAAGCATTAAAAAACATTACGTATTCACTATCAAATTGTTATTAGGTAAAATCAGTTTAAGTTGAGACATTACGTTTAAAAAATTATATTTGTACTCGAAGTAGACCCACCTTCAAAGAAGAATAATTACTAGTAAATATTTCTAAGCGTTATATGTTACGAGTTTTGATTTAGATGCTGCACATTAATTACTACTGGCACAAAATGTTTCAGGGAAGCGTTTCGTAGAAACGATATGCCAAACTCGTGACTGCGAAAATTAGCCACATCAATATAGCTACTCTATGAAAAAATTTGTTTTTAATATGTTTTAAATTTTTTAAGACATTTTTACTAAATAATACAGACCATATATAGTAGTATCTTTATTCTGCAATTCTGTTAGTTTTATATTTATGATAGTGACCACCCGGCCACGCGTTGCTGTGTTATAAATTATAATGAAACCTATCCCATATCCTAAGTTGGAACAAATCCAGCAAAATCAAAAAAAAAATCAAAATCACTTGAGTACTTTCGGAGCTAATTGATAATATATCTGTATAAGACAGGCGTGAATTTTCATGTCTGTGTTATAAATTCTGACGTTCCGATTAAAAATGAAACTCCATCTATCTACCAGCAGTTTGGACAATGGAAGGTCTTTCTAAAAGAACTGGCGAATATTCTCGTAGCGGCGATCGCAGCCGAGTAGGTAGAAATAATAAAATTTAAAGATTAGGTAATTCAATACTAATATAATTAGGCGGTTCAGCACCAGTAAGGTTTCTATAAATCACGTTACAAAGGCAAGTCAGAATCTACTTAAATAAATTTAAGCAATATTAGCTTCTACCGACTAATGCAAATATTTAGGAATAGGAAATGCAACAAGGTCGCAATTTGCGTGAAAGCTTTACATCGAAAACTGAAGAACGACATGAAAAATGATTACAGTGAGATTTTTAGATTTTTGATTTATTTAATGTGCCGTGTGTTGGCTTAGCGAATCGACCGAATTACAAAACAAACTATCAGAATAAGCGATCATTATTTTCTTTTTAAAATCTTTTTAACACACTTTTATTAGCTTCACTAGTAACACAGCACAGTAATAAGGTAAACAAATCTTAGAAGTCAATTTAAAGCCATTGTCGTATCGAAATGATTTTTTTTGGTTGTGTTGATAAGTAAGAAGTAACAAGTTTACTAATATCAACCTAATAGCTATCATTCACCGCGTATTGTTTAAATAATATATGTCTTTTTTATATATGTAAAAATACACAAGTTCCTACTTAAGCTTTAACTAATAGAAGCCAAATAAATTAAGTTATTTTTCTATGACAATGGATTTTTAAAGGTTAATTTGATTAAAATAATTAAAACGTGGATTTTTATAGTAATATTAAAGTACATGTTTATTAGATATAAAATACGTGTGTAAAAAACAACTACGCCTCCGAGCCCTCAGATGGGATTCGAAACCACGACCTTTCGCTGTCCGGGCGACTGCTCTTACCGCTGAGCTACCGAGACGCTGGCAACCATGTCGAATGCTACAAACGTATTTCAACTTCTACTATGAGCTAGTATCAATCCATCAATGTTGAACGCTAACTACCTTCGACATCGAAAGTAATATTTTTACAAATATTAAACAATCGATTAAGATGGAACCAGCTATAATTATGTTTATTTAATATATTATAAACTTTTATATTATTATTTAATTATTATAATATTGTTTTAAACTTTCATGTTAATTAAGAAAATGAACAGATCAATGATGATGGTGCATGCAACTACGCCGAAATATCGGAGCCTTAAATTTGAAACACATACCTAGTAATAATCCGGTTTCAAAAAATACTACATTTTTTTATTTAACTAAGCTTCCTGTATTGCACCTGCTCTGCTAACAAATATAACTCTTGAATGAACTTATTTCCGACGTTATGCAACGTATATCGCAATCAGTAGCGCGTAAATAGTAAATATTATCCACAAGTGAAACTTACAGCTGGTGCAAACTCGAGCAATATTTTATACTGAGCGAACGTGCGTCAATGAGTTTGAGGATATGAGACGTTTCTTAATAACATTTTGTATGACGTCGCATTGGTGATCATGATCATGACTAATGAAAGCCAAGATTTCGATCATTATTTTAAATTAAATTTTGTTCGCCAATGTAGCATGTCATTCGTAATTCTTTTTAAAGAAAAAAAAAATTAATAATGTCCGAACGATATTAATACGTTCGAGTTAATATTTGTGTGATAAACTTTGATAGTAAAATAAATTGTGGATTTAAATTACGATAACTTATGTATATTTGAACATTTATTTACCACGGTATTCGAATACTAAAAAGTTGATGTAAATTTAAAAGCTTCCTACGTTTCTTGAGAAATTTTTCTGATCCATAGCTCAATGGCGCAGAGGTCACCGAATAGGTGAACTAAAATATTACCTCTTTATGCGTCTGAAGGAAGGTTATGAAATCTCAAGACTGTGACTTAGAATTTTAGGCATGGGCCTTAAATTCTGAACTTTAAAGGCTGAAAAATTCATATAACAAAACAAAGCAGCTTTAGGCGCGTTAAACCCACATAATTTCAAGAAAGTTTAAATACAAATACTTTAAAATAAAACTGATTCGCATGTCACACACTTATGGAAAATACACAACTCTAAAAAAATAGTAGAAAGCATTTTCGATATGTTTATATATAAATTAATTTATATTAAATAATTTGGTTTTGTGTTCTTATATCATCTTGAGTGAGTTAATTAGAATAATTTATGTGAAATAATTCATTTCCAATTCTTGTTATTTTGTTTTTAGTGTGGAACTGCATCTTTTTTTCCTTTTATGAGCATTATATCTCTATTTTTTTTTGTTTATTATTGTAAATGCACTTCTATGTCGAACTTTATACCGTCATATGATAGAGTCCGTATGTGATGGCAATAAAAGTATTCAGTAAATTACTCAATAATTAAAAAAAAACGGTGGCAATGCTAAACTTAAGTGGCTAAAAATATATATTTAACTAACCGTATTACCATTTATAGGAATAATGTTAAATGAATATATGCCAATGATATTATTTTGTAGTTTTATAGTTTATGATATTTTAAACTGAATCATTATAATAAACTTATAATCTTTTGACATTTTTGTAGGTAACTGTATTATGATGATTTTCTAGATTTAGGAAATTACTTAATCTCTTGATTTTAATTTGATTAATGTATTGCTGTACCCTTTCAGGGTTTATGTTGGGACAACAATTATAGAAGAATATCTTTCATGTACAACATGAATGCAATAAGTAATTTGAATTTGAAAATCATCAGATATCGCTTGCAATTGGTTCGCTTCATGGCGGTAAAGAGCCTTTTTTGTTTCACCCTGCTTCAAAAGAAATAAGTCAATTAATGTACCCATTACTGACACAGAACATCCATGAATAAAAACATCTAGTGAGGATAGCCCTTCCGAAACGCGGAGGATTTTTTTGTAAACCAATCCGGTGACAAGTCCTTGCAAAAGTTGCTTCAAAACGTAGTGATCGAGCCTTACCGGTCAAGAACGATTCTTTCTCTTTTTCTTTCTCCTTGACGGTTGTAAAAATACCTTAATGCGACTTAAATTGAGAACAATTCGCAGCTTTCATACAATAGGGGCACAATTGGAAAAACATGATTGTTGGGAAAAAGCGTTTAAAGAATTTTGAGCCTCTGTATTTTCACAAAATCGGACATAAATAAATTAAACTATTAATAGCAAGTAGCTAGCGCTGGGATTTTAATATGCGAAAAGTATTTCATGCTTAATTTGCATACTCTTATGACTTTGTAATAGTTTAATTTATTTATGACCGATTTTGTGAAAATACATGGCTCAAAATTCGTTAAACGCGTTTTCCCAACAATCATGTTTCTCGAACTGTGCCCCTATAGTATGAAAGCTGGGAATTGAATGTTTAGTGAAAGCATTGACGAACTTCGCGTCGTATTAACGAGCGGTTCGCATATCGGTTTTCATGGTGACAGCACTCCGATAGTCAGGGTTATGTTCCCGACCGGGTCAATGTAAAAAAATACTTTTATGTATTGTCTCGCGTCTGGGTGTTGTGGTACCGTTGTTTCTGACTTCCATAACACAAATGTTTTAGTCACGATTATTATTCTTCCCATGCCCTTGACCAATTCAAACATTAGGCCCCTTAACATCAAACGCTATTTCTATTAACTATAGCCCTAAGGAAATTGAACATTAGAAAGTAATTAGAAAACTAATTAAATGCATAAAAAATAAAGATGTCAATTAATTCTATTATAATCACATTTGAAGGATCCCCATCTTATTTATTCTGAGTTTGACGTAATGTTAATATTAAAAAAAAATAGTAGAATCGTATTAACTTTAGCGAAAGCCAAAGAGCTTCAATTATACTTCGTCATTTCTTCTTTGATACCTTTTTTTTAATAACCAGCGGCGACGACGTGATGTTCATGAGAGAGGCCATGGTTGAGCGAATAAACCAGAGGCTAAACTACGTTTCCCAGTGGGGCGATAGTAACCTCGTTAATTTCAACGCCTCCAAAACACAAGCGTGTCTTTTCACGGCTAAAAGGAGTTCCTTCCACCTCACTCCTACTTTCCGAGGTACATCTGTACCTGTGACCGACAGCTTCGAGCTTCTTGGCATGGAGTTGTCTTCAGACCTTAACTTCGGCGCCAACATCGAATCCAAAGCTCAAATTGCAGCCAGAATGCTGGGCGTCCTAAATAAGGTCAAGCGATATTTCACGCCAGGACAGCTTTTAACACACTATAAAGCTCCAGTCCGATCTTGCATGGAATATTGCTGCCACCTTTGGGATGGCTCAACAAAATACCAACTTGCTGCACTGGACACGATTCAGCGCAGAGCTGAGAGGCTCATCGGGGACAACAAATTGGTGAAGAGCAAGCTTCACACCTTAGCTCATCGCCGCAAAGTTGCCTGTCTGGCGGTCTTCTACAGACTGTACTTTGGAGAGTGTGCTCAAGAGCTGCATCTGCTCATACCGCCATCTCCTTTTTTCCATCGGACATCCTGACGCACTGCAGGCCACCCTTTCTTGGTTGATATTCCTACCTGTCGCACCAAGCGCTTTTCAACATCCTTCATAACGCGCACAGCAAAGGAGTGGAACTCCCTCCCTGCGTCTGTATTTCCGAGAACTTATAACCCGTCTATTTTCAAAGCCAGGGTGAATAGGCACCTTCTGGGTTAGCCCGTTCCAACGTGGATTCTGTCATGGCCCCCGGGCTTGATTGGGATCAAGAGCAAACCCATCCAAAATATATGAAAAAAAAAACATTTTTGTGCATTAACTAAGCCATCCATATTGAAAATTTTACGCTTTGTTTTCTTAGTTTAGTACCGCTAAAATTTATGTGGAAATTATTCTGTTAGTAGAATTCATTTTTATCAAAATGCATTTTATTTGTCAACTATATTCCTATCTGATTTGAGTAGTATCTGATTTGAGTACGTACAAATAAATTAATAAAATTCCAATTTTCACGTCATTTCACACATGTATAAATTCAAATGTCATTTAATTATAGTTAAATTTCTACTTATGTATTTTTTTAAAGATAAACACTTTTTTCTCTATAAGAAGTATAACACCCATTGTTCTCTCCATTCAATCTTGGAAAATAAAATGTTCCGTGTCCTAATTATAACCTCATATTGCGCCAGATATTGTCTAGAGGTAAATTTAATAATAGTGCTAGTAGGTACTTGAAGAAACTACGTAGTGCGGTATTCAAGGTTAGTTTACATTCTATTGTCAACAATTGCACTTGAATCCTTTTTCTTATTTCCGGTCTAAACAACAGCAACAAAGAGTAGGATTAAAAATAAAAAGGTTGAGTCGAATATGGCAACCCTGGAATAAACGCAAATTTAGCGTCAGCGTCAGCCATTTTAATTAAACAGCCAAATTTCAATATCATTGAGATTTTACGCATTTAGGAGCTATTCTTATAAAGTATTCTAATAAATAGTACATTTTTAAAACAATTATAAACAACTTCGAAAATCTTGTCCAAACTTGAGTTCGCAATCGAGTTCATCCATTAGTCATGTAATTCTAAACTCGTATATGAAACGACAGTTTTTATTAAAAAAAAAAGAAATATGTCCTACATTCGACCAGTGCGGACCATTCCTTATATGGGAATGCCCCAAGCCGTGTTCCGCGAATCAAACGCAGATCTCAAGAGTGGAACAACTGGTCGGGAACATTGCCAAATGTGCGATTTTGCCTAATTGACGAAGGAGGAACTTCGGGTTCGTTTGATCGCTTTCCAGCCACCATTAATTCGGGTATAAAACAAGCTATATAGCGCAAACAAAATGCTGCGGACTTTGTGACTTGTCACTTTGCACGTTCATAATGCATGTACAATGTATGTAACTTAATAAGAAAATAAAGCTAATAAAACTGTTTACCAGTTTCTTTATGTCTGGAAAGTAACGCCAATGCTTACTGCTGACGAATTGAATGTTCATCTCAATGCTATTATAATATCTTTTTAACTTATTCCGTAAAAGTAAAGCAGACCGTTACTATTTATCACTACATTAATTCACATTACTTTTATTTATCTTAATATATATAAACTACGTGTCACATTGTTTGGCCGCGATGGACTCCAAAATTACTTAACCGATTTTGATCAAACTTCGTAACTATCTGTTATTTGATCTAACTTAAAAGATAGGATAGGTTTTATTTTAATTTATAACACAGCAACGCGTGGCTGGATCAGCTAGTTATATATAAAAAATACCCTATCACAGACTTATTTGACCGCGATGAACTCCGAATTTTCTCAACCGATTTTGACGATTTTTATCCATTTTGCTGTATTTATTCCTAGGACACAGGATAGGTTTGATTTTAATTTATATCCAAAACAATTGTTATTGCATATTATAATAACTGAGCAACAGCAACGCGTGGCAGGGTCAGCTGGTCTATCTTTCTATATATATAAAAATACCTGTCACAATGTTTGACTGCGATGAACTCAGAAACTGCTCAACGATTTTTATGTTTTTTTTTTCATTTCGCTGGATTTGTTCCAACTTAGGACATAGGATAAATTTCATTTTAATTTATATCACAGCAACGCGTGTCCGGGTCAGCTAGTATATATATAAATTCTTTGTCACAAAGTTTGACGGCAATGAACTCCGAAATTATTCAACCGATTTTGACGAAACTTTTTCATTTTGCTGGATTTATTCAGACTTAGGACATAGGATAAATTTCATTATAATTTATAACAGCAAAGCGTGGCCGAGTCAGATAGTTGTTTAAAAAAATTCAATTATATAGGAAACACCTTGTTTTCTTGAGCTCTTGTCGTTCCAACCTGTCAATTTTAAATTACCGTGATATAATTTATTAAAACCGCTGCAGGTCTCTTCTGATAGATACGTTCTGATTCACCCGTTCATCACAGTTCGACAGGCTATGGGGTCGACGCGCGCTCGCGGAAGCGTTTTAGTTGCGAAGCGAAAATGGAACGCAGCGGATATAATTAAAACTAGACGGACAATTCGTCGGCGGGCGGGGCGGGAATTAACGAGTGATTTCGGTCGACTATCGCCCGAAGATTCGGCCGATGTTTTCCTCGGGTGTTGTGCTCAGCGACATGTTCTGGCTGATTTATTAGCGGCAGTTGACTGCACCCACTGGAATAAACCAACTACACAATGTTCGCATTTGAAACACTTCTCGACTCTCAACTCATTTTCAGTTTGTTTCATGTAAGTAGGTATGTAATTTTGTAAAAGCGCATACCTACATTGGACAAAACAGACTGTGTGTGTTATATTCTGCTTATTTTTAAAAAAAGGTTCATAATATATATTCTACTAGGGCTATAAGGAACATTAATTAGATATATTGAAGTCCACACAAATTAAGAAGCTAAAATTAGAAAAAAGTAAAGGAAAACTAGAATCGAGAACATCAGAAATAGCCTAACGGACTACTATGGACAGTAAAATATTAATCTATAGCAACTTATATTAAAATTTCAGGTCGTATTTTAAATTGATAATCGGTTGAGGAATTATGACAACAAGGTAGATATGGTGAAACCTAAAAAGGTTCTAGCAAAACTTCAGCCTCGGTGTAGTTATTTTGTTATAGGTTATTTTTATCGATTAGGTTATAAGAAGAAGTATACCTCAAATATTTTACAAAAAATTAGGGAGAAAGTAACTCACCTTTCTCTCTCTCTCTCCTTTAATAGTTTTGGACAACTTATCGACGTTAATATCACGACGCAAAGCAAAAGGTAGTAAAAGATGACGTTTCCTACAAATATAGAGGAGTTGTGAGAATTTCGACAATTCGTCGTACCATGGGATAGAAATTGGATTTTTTTTTGTATTCAATTCAATTTGCGCAAAATATCATAAATGTCACAACAAATGTATATCGGTAAAAATTTGAAATTAAACTCGTAAAGATTAAAATATGCACTAACAAAAAGTGATATGCTATTGTAGGCTATCTTTTTGTACGTAGTTATTATATTTGCGTAGTCAATTAAGAATGTAGAGAACGTACGACTTATACATGTAGATCCTCATTTGTCTATCAACAAAATGTCCTAGGAAACAGGCAGGACACCATTACAAGGTGATCAGAAGCCATGATCTTCCTTTTTATTAAACACTAGCTAACTCAGCCACGCGTTGCTGGTATTGTAACAAATACACGAAGTATTGTCATAATATAATATAATGTATGTATCATAAAAGAAAAACGTTTTAGTTTATTGCACCTAAAAAAATCATCCCTACTTATGTAACGCGTAATTCTGGTTGTTTAAATGGCTAAAATAATATAGATAGAGTATGCAAAGTTACCAAAAAATTAAAGTAAGGAAATGGTAAGGTCAATAAATACCTATAGAGTAAAAAAGATTAACGAGTAGATTAGGCGAAGATAACAGGTGAGTTTTGGAATATGTCCCAAGTAAAATTCACCTGTTTTGATTTGTCACAGTTCTTACCTAAATTAACCAAAAAAAATCATATTTGTAGCGCTTTGTTAGTAAGCCGTGGTTACACCTCCTGTAAACCACAAAATTGTGGTTTTTGACTTTGATGCTAAGCCTAGAAATTATGGCAAAACCCCTCCATATTTGAGGGTATTCCGTTCATCAGTGGGCGTCTGAATATTGAAAGGAAATTTTGTATCTACTTCTACTAAAAGCAAAAGTCGCATTGATATTTAAGTAAATATTGTTTATTCCTAAATTTATATCTTGATAAATGAAGGTTTATACCCTTCAAAAAAAAATATCATTGTATAGCCCAAATGTGGTAGAACGAAACGTCAAAATATTTTTTTTAGTAACATGCAGAATCACGCAATAATCTGCATAGATTTTTTTTTATAAACTGCAATAACAACGAGGGAAAAAATAATATTAGTTTATGATATTTAGTGTAAAAATTTGTCATATTTTATGAAAATTTTAAATTAGGGTTATCTGAAGGAACCTATATAAAAATGTAAGCTTTACAATCAAATATCGTGTCAACAAGAATATTGGGCTACAAAGTCATAAAACTAGTCTAACTTGAAATTGTGGGAAATTCAAGTTTTTTGCAAGCTAAAATAGATGAAACCTCCACTCCACTCCATAAGGTCAAAAGCGAATTGACGAATGGACCGAAAATTGTGAAACGAGCGGAGTTTCGAATTGTTATTATTCTTATTATTCGCGTATCCGACAGACCCTAGACTTCTTCTTGCCAAAGATAAGAGTTTCTTTGTGGAAACTATGGAAACTTCGTATTACGGTTGACGCGGGCATGTGCATGAAAAACGAGGATGGCCGGTGGGCAGAAATAGAGATTGCGCCAATGTCGAGGTGATATTCGCCTTGTGTTTTGTCTATGGTAGTGAAATGTTATTGTAAAGGTAAAATTTTATTTTTTTAAAGACGTAAGTAAATATACAACGGTTTTTTATAACATATGTAACAGAAAGGTCAATTCGGTAAGGGACTTATTACTTTTTGATTTTTAGAAATACCTTAAAATTATATATTGCAAGTTTTACCCCAATAGGTTATCTATTTTTGGTTACCTACATTTACAAGTGTATATGTGTATTAGTTTAGTATACAGACAAAAACTTCAACTTTTACAAAGAACTTTTGATACAGTATTATTTGCAGATGATACCTCTTTAGTTTAGTATTAGCAATATTTGCTTTGACGATGCAAACGTTGCTCTATTCAAGATAACTCTTTGGTTTACTAACAATAATCTAAAGTTTAACAAGAGTAAATCAAATGTGTAAGTGAGACAGATGCAATAAACGTAACATAAGCCAATTAACGTATGCAGCAGTAGAAATCGTGGCATTCACAATTGTTTTGAGTACTTTAGATTCTATACTACAATGAGACCCCCATATTGATGATGCTTTGTCAAAAAGACTTAGTTCCACCGCGTATGCTGTTAAGAAAATGAGGTTCATATCTGATGTTGAAACAGCAAAATATTTACTTTTTACTAATTTCACAGAGTAATATTTTATGAACTATTGCTGTGGGGGTCAGCGGCTAATGTTAATAACATATATATCCTCGAGAGAGAGCAGTGCGCGCTATTTATACCTTAAGGTCTAGAGATTCTCTTCGAGAATTATTTCATCAAATTTATATACTTACTGTGCCATTCCAATGAAAATTCTTAATCATAAAACTTCGCTAGCACCATTATATTGGAGCGGAGCGTAATACTAAAAAAAATAAAACTAATTAAAAACAATAAAATTCAATAATGTTTAGTAAATTTTAAAATTCCATTAGAATGAAAACTTTCAAAAAGCGCGCTTTTTGTTTCAATGGGAAATCCCATAGGCCTAATGTTTTTTGGTCAAAACTTTTTTATTTTTTGCGAATATCAAAACTCTGCCACAATCTGGTCCTAAATGTGTTGATTCAATTCCACACAAAAATTATTAAAATCGGTTAAAAATTCAAATTGCGTCATTGAAGCTTATCCAATTATATATGTAAAAATATATTATTACACTTTTTCCAAAAAGAGTGATAACCATTCGTTAATACTAGAAACAAAAATAAGCTTGCTGTTTTAAGCTTCAGATTCCAAAAAAACAGGAGGCTTATTTTAAGGTAGATATTGATGATTTTTTAAAGGACAAAATGCACGGAGTTTATATATCTTGCTTCAATTACTTCACTGGTGATTTATATTTTCATGTCAGTTTACGGTCTTCCGTCCTAAGAATTATGAAGTCATGGCATAGTCGTTGACTTTCAATGAATGCATTGTAAATTGCAATATTGAACGAAAATAATTTTATCTTATGTTTATCTTATCGATAAAACCTTTAATCACTGACCACTTCAACACAAATTGTATTATAGACGATAATATTGTTCTCAGCCATCGTAGCACGTAGTAAATATATCCTCTTTTTATAGTAGCTTTGTCATTTGAACTTCATGTAAGATACAAAAAAATGAGGACCTCTGTAGTCAAGTGTCACTAAACGTTTTTAAAATTAATTTGGGACTGCTTAAAAATCTTGAATGCCCCCTTTACATGCATTGGACTAGGATGCATGTGGGTGGAACACTCAAGTTTTTAAATTAAATTTTATTTTTGTTTATATTCTGTCACATAGTATTATTTTTACTAACATAGGCTTAACAGTGCTTACTAACAATTTAAATGGATTTTGTAAAAGATCTGAAGCAAATGTTTTATAATTATTATTATTAATACTAGCTGACCCGGCCACGCGTTGCTATGGTAACGTTAATTGATTATAAAAACTGTTATTCTTAGGCTTATGGTAACTATGGTAACTAGATGTAACAAACACACGAAGTATTATCATAATACAATGTATGTACTGATAAAGTAAAAAAAAACTACATATGCAAAAAATAATACATATATTTATAGAAGTTAAAAATATGTTAGAACCATTTAAAACAGAACAAAAACATACAAACTCATTAAAACCGTATAGAAATACAATGAATCGTTATTACTTTGTTTTCAATGTTCACCTTGCGTAGACATTAAAAACTATCCCCAATTGGTGACTCAGTCTTGACCACTTCAGGTCATTGACATCTGAGTAACACGAACTTAGAATTAGCAAAGATTCCAAGTCGTTAACGTTTATGACTATTTTAAAAAAATATTGCTAAATAAAATGCTAAAATAGCAAGCAACTAGTGAAAAAACGATTAAAAATAATTTTTGGCTAAAAGTAGAACGATGTCCCGACAATGTTTACTTGGCGGTATTTTAATATAGGCCAATAACAATTTTGAAATCTTAACGGCTGCGCATGAATAGAAGCAAAATTTGCTATTTTACGTTTTTGTTTTATAAACATTAGTTAATTTATTAACGGATTAAATAAGCGTGTCTATTGAGTGAACACTTCATCGTGATTTCACGAAACAGGTTTTTTTTTTACAGTTTGTCACAGATAACTACTATTGGCGTCACCTACGACGCAGACAATATTTAGATTCTGCACCAAGTATAGACAATTCTCTCAACTTAAATCAAAAAATATTTTGCTTATTTTTATATGGTAATCATATTCCCTTGAAATGAAACTGAGCTGTAATTTTGCAGATTACGAATACAATGTAGTTCAAATATTACAAAAAAAACTAACACATGTAATAGACACAATAAACAAATAAACACTACAAATAAACACAATGTAAAAGACAAAAACTTTTTTTGAAGTGAAAACTTCTTTATCGGCGTTGTGCACTTTTTGAGATGGGTAAAAAATGTTAAACTCGCGTATCGAAAATTCGTAAGAGGGAGGGCAGGGCGCTTGCGCGAGTGTGCGTGTGTGTTTGTTGTCATGTTTGTGTACGATAGCGCAATAAATGAATATTGTATTTAACCATATAAATGAGAGTAGATACTTTTATACTGATAACTGAAGCAATTCGTGCGAAATTATTCCCTAACCATTACAAAATATGAAAAATGCACAACGTTAATGTTCATGTTTTCACTTCTTCCGGCACTCCCGGAGTGCAACCCATTATTTTTTTTATTCAACTGCTGTATTCTGACCAATGGTTCAACTGACGTAGTGTGGATTCATAAGTAGATTGATTTACATGCTCGAAGAAATATTCCATTGTATCTCACCAAACAACCCTGCCGTTAAGGAAAAGTTAAAGAAAGTGAATTTTTTTCCACTAATTCGTTTCGTGGGCCATATTCCACTAGCAATAAAACATAGATTAATCATTTGTTCTTCGGAGGAATCTGGTAATTTCGCTTCAGTCAGATAGTTAATCTGTGAACTACAAATCGATTTCATCCAGAACCAAGTAGTGTAAAAAATCTTTTATTTTTACAAAGCTATGTATTTTTTAAGTATCATCATAAAAGGATACAAGCATACTATCCACGAGATTTGGCCCAAAATAAAAGAGGGCAAATTTGCCCCAGCCAGGAACATAGTTAATCGTTTATTAATAATAAATTATACCTTCGATACATTTCTTAATATATTCTATTTTTTTGTGTAATATTATTATGTAGGTATTCATGTCCACGCTATGTATGTAGCCTCATTAGTTCTTTGGGTAAGAGCTGAAAACCAGTGCTTTGCTCTCAGAGCAAGGAATGGAATACACAAAAAAATATTAAGATCGGTACAGCCGCAATAAAATAAATTTCTCTGAATCAGTTTTAATTTAAAGTTCGTATTGAGCCGAAGCCTTTTTTATCTTAAATTTTATTTAAAAATGTATTTATTATGTTTAATTTATATAAAATTAATGTTCATATATTATTTTACCGCTTTTTCTCAGTCGACATTTTGTAGTCATAATAATTCGACTACATTTTCTTTGTTAACTGGGTTACACTTTCCCGACAACGTTAAGCGCTGTCATCAGTTTTTTTAATGACTACGTGATAAAACAAATGTCTGTTCAATGATACTTTTAATCTGTCATAAGAGAGATGAAAAGAAATCGATGCCAATACACCTTAAAGAGTCATTTCGTTCATCACTTGGGTTTCATTTCAACATTGCTTATTATCTAAAAACCTTGTACTCGGTAAAACTAATTTTATGATCTAAACAAAATAAGCCCCAGAATTTGTAAGAAAAGGTTATGGCTTATCACTTATTGAGTGAAGTCTGGCAAATATGGCCTGCTTCACACGAGTAAAACTTATAAGTCTCTTAAATGAAAGCGTTATAAAGTTCTTATATTAATAATCAGTTTATTGCTTGTCCAACCATTGTTAATAAGTTAAATAATATTATATTCAGACCGACATCCTCACTAATATTATAAATCGGAAAGTGAGTTTGTTTGTTTGTTTGTTTGTTCCGCTTTCACGCCGTAACTACTGAACCGATTGCTTTGAAATTTTGCAGACGTAAAGATAAAAGTCCGGATAATAGGGTACTTTTTATCCTGGAAAAATTGATATTCCCGAGGAAAAACAAAAATATTGTTTGCTTGATGGATGGATTGTAGATGGCGCTGTGTGTCGTTTAAAACAAGGTAAAATATTGCAAACGAATTTAAACATGTAAATTTAGAAGCTAAATGATACGATAATGAATCTCCGAAAATGAGGAATTCCCGAGGGATGACGTACAATTTGTTTTATCGTCTAAACTGTTTTTTTTACATCTACTTATATGTTGCAAACGAATATGAACATTTAAATTTTGAAGCTAAATGATACGAAAATGAATCCTCGAAAATGAGGAATTCTCGAGTGATGACGTACAATTTGTTTTATCGTCTAAATTGTTTTTTTTTACACCTACTTATCCTGAAATCACTAAAGTATAGTATCCAGCGTTACATCGCGCTTCTTAGATTTTTCCGTGGGAATGAGAAGTTTTCTTATAGTTGTGCTTTATACCGCAATATAACCGAATTCCACGCGGGCGAAGCCGCGGGCGGAAAGCTAGTAATATTATACAGTAACAAAAGTGCTTTTGTTGAAAGGGAAAAGGAGAGTCAAATTCATTCTCTACATCGACTTTATACTTGTATGATTTGGCTTAGGGTTAGGATATTTTAAATGTAGTAGTAGTTTAGCGACCCTGGTTGAGTGGTTTGCATATCACTCTTCATGATAATGCCACTCTGAGCTGCCGGTTTCGATCCTCAGTCTGTCAATTTAGAGAACATTTCTACATTGGTCTACTTGAGTCTGGATGGTTTTCATATTGTCATTGTTTTTGAATTGTTTTAGGTTTTAGTTTTAACACAAGTGTTTTAGGTTTTAATTTTAGGTGTTTTAGTATTTAAGTTGCAGTTAAGACAATTTATGTGATATTTTCTAATAATAAATTATATTATAAAGTACGAGATGTGGTCTCTACCTAATAATGGGTGTCAAAGGACCTTTAACTGAGCCACAATATATTAAAATGCATAGTGTACACACTACATACATAATGTATTTATTTGATACTACACACATAGAGGGAAATTATCACAATTTGCAATTATTACAACCTAGAAGAATAAATATGTGTGCTGCAGCAGCGAATAAAGACCCAAAAGTATTGATGGGAAGCCAATAAAAATAACAGTGTTTTGTACCACAAGTAATGTAAGCAGCAAGCTGCCTGTGTATTCTAAAGTAACTACACAGGAATACATTACATACAGGCAGATTGTTATTGTTGTTTATCAGTTGGAGTATTCAGGGGCTTTATTTTTGAATCACTGAAGCCCAGTTTGCACGTGAGGAGCGCACGCTGTTTTATTCTTACGATACAGGGAATAAAAAAGACGACATGTGAATTTCCCATGCGAGATGGACACGAATGTTTCAAAAATATAGGCCTAGTTATGACGTAAAACGTAAAAAAGCGTATAAATATTAAAGATTTTTTGACAACTTTAATGGTTAAATGAAATATAAAAAATATGGCAATAAAGTAATAAATCTAATGAAAATATATAATTTGTAGATTTGTCTACACTGCGTACTTCATTTAGTTTGGTTTTCATAAATACTTTTTTTGTATTTTTGCTCAAGTAGAAGTGAATAAAACAAGACATAAACAATATCAAATTCAGTTCTTACACTTCCGCGAACATTACACATTAGAATAAAACACTTTTTTATCCACGTGATCGTCGTCATCATCCTGTGATCACTGCTCCTGTAAAGGTGTCGAAACGTCAGGATTAAATATAAAATAAAATGAAACATGCGCAAAAATCCGTAAAAAAGTGTTTTATTCTAATATCAAATACGTTTTGAAGTTTAACATCCATTATCAGAGACCAAACTTTTCTATACACTTCTAAATATTTATCGTTCTTCAAAATTACTAAGTCACGGTATAATAAAATTACCACTATATATAACACCATTTACCCAGTTGTCACAATATCGGTCAAACGTGCCTCAAGTTAATTAATCATTTCCTATGACAGTTAACACATATAGAGATATAATGATGTGATGATACCAACTCAGGCGACCAATTTACAAAGATCTCCACTAGCTACTGTCGCAACTTTTGGTGAGCAAACTATTTAAGACGTTACATATTTAGAAGTATTTTCTTAAAATGGTCTGTCACCATTCCACACACAGGAACGTCTCGAACGGCATTCTCAGTGTGTTGGCGCGGTCGAGTGGCTCGTATAACGGTTTTTATGATAATGCAATTTCGCGGCCCCGGGTTCGATTCCCAAAAATCAAATATTCTATATTGGCTCGGATCTTGTTGATCTAATTGGCTGAACGTTGTTATTTCTTCAATGACACAAGTTATTTAACTTGAGTTCAGAACAATGATGTCGAGCAATATGAAAAAAAAAACGTTAGGGACATTTGGTTTGCTGTAACTTTTATCGAACATTTGAACTAGCTATAACTTTTGTCGCCAACCTACTTTTGAAGAATGAGTTTTTTTTCAACTAACGTTAATATACATAGTGTTCCAAAAATAGAGTCAAGTGGAAATCCAGGGACAGTATTCAGTGTTATTTTTTTTTTGGAAATTTTATGTTATAGAGATTATTGGTCACAAGACGTCAATACTTAGGATTTATATTTGATATTATTATCTAAATTAAAATAACATACCTTGAATAAACAAAAATAATTATGGTTAAGTTGGGTACCGTTATACCACAAAAAAAATTGTAACCCATGCTTAGTAATATTTGTAAATTTAGCAAATTTTCGAGAGCTATTTAATAAAGTTCCAGTAGAATTTTCCTCCATTTTTTTTAGAAAACCTACAAATATAGAAGGTGAAGTAAAATTAACCGAAATATGAGTATTTACTTTCATGAAATTTCTGTTCACGACCTTTATTTTTATCAGTTTGTGTCATAATCTGTTTCTGCCTGTAATAGCTTTATACTGATACTTAAAGCAAATGTTCTACTACAAGCAACTTCACGATACACCCTTTGATAGTTCAATGTAGAACATTTAAATCGAGTCCGTCATATTCTATTCTCATCGTCATCGCTTTCATAATGCGGCAACAGCACCAATTAGCGATTAAATATGTGACACCCACCCGCCACAGTCCGTCTGTCACTGGTTGCGAAACTCAGCAATAACGTTTATATAATAAATCCACAGATAATACGCTTTTATTATTTTTTTTAAGAACACATGGATTTATAAAACTGTTCTTTAAATAAAATATAGTTCAAAAAACTAAAAAACACGCTTTAATGATGAAAGAAACTAAAAAATGGAAAAGTTGGATTTAAGTCACGTGACTATTTTTTTCGTATTCCTGACAGCAAACCCTATCATTTGATACCCATATCATGGAAGTGCATTTCAAACACCCAGTTCGCCATCTTGGGGAGGCCGCCATATTTGATTTGTAATGACGTTTCTTAGCTAGTCATGTATTGTCATCAGAACTCAGAGCGTGTGCAAAATTTCATCCTAATCAAAGACCGGAAAGTGGGTCAAATTAAGATTCCAAGATTTTCTTACATAGTTACAAGTGAAGCTAATAAAAGCGTGTTAAAAACGAATCGATATCACTATTTGTTTATTATGTGTGACGTGCCAAAATCGTAGTAACACAAAAAATTATTGCATGGGACATAGTTAATAAATTAAATTAATTTAAGACAACATTAAATACATTTTTCTGAACTCGAATTAAGTAGTTTAAGCATTTGTGTTAAGAAAAGCAGTAACAACGACGATAACATAGCCTTTATAGAAAAAACATTTTTTAATTTGATCCAGGCGAGGATCGAATCCGGTAGTTCAATGTGGCGACCACTTAGGCCATGAAATAGTTACTTAAAATTGATATTCGTACGTGTTTATGGTGAAAAAAAACAAAGGAAAAATCAAGATTTAAACGGTGTGGCAAACATAAACAATACTGTGGGTACCGTCAGCAAGCAATATTATTTGTCAGTAAGCTTTTCGCCTTAGTCTAAAAACGTCTACTACTCAACGGAAGCTACCTCAGAATGGAGTTTGCCATGATGTCAAAGTTTGGCAGATAGGTTAGAGACCGCAGTAGAAGACCATAACTTAGAAAACGCTGCTCTCCATCATTTGACTTTCAGGAGTGTACGGCGATTTCCTCCAGTATTCCAGTAATCGGAGCTATTATGATCTGCCGAACACCACACGGCAACTTAAACTTTTTGCCTTTTTGTAACAAAAAAAAAACAGCCTATTCAATGTCCCCACCACTAGAGCGTAGATCTGCCTTCTCGTCATAACCAAATAAGGGTTTACTACATGCTTAATACTGCAAATGTAGTCGAAAAACAAACCCATTTTATGTCACCCATCTGTTTATAGATCCTTGCGAAAGTTGCTTAACATGTGCATTCGGAGGCCTAAGTTCCTCATAAATAAACATCTGAATTTAATATCTTTATAAGTGGACTAAAAAATTATTGACAACACAATTAAGAACATAACAAAACAAAAAACAACTTTAAATAGTGTAGTCTTGTTGCTAAAAGCGATCTCCTTAAAACAATATTTGGGCCTATAAACAGGACTGGAAAGAAGCGTAAGAGAGCGGAAAAAACGTAACTAAGAAAATGTTGAATACTATCGGAGATTAGTGCACCTTTTGAAGAGAAATCTTCTTTAGCGGCGTTGTGTACTTTTTGGGACGGGTAAAAAATGTTAAAATCGCGTCAGGACACGTGACCTGATCGAAAATTCGTAAGACGGCGCAGGGCACTTGCGCGAGTGTGAGTGTGTGTTTGTTGTCATGTTTGTGTACGATAGCGCTATAATGAATATTGTATTTTACCACATAAATTAAAGTAATTTTATACTGATAATTAAAGCAATTCGTGCAACGTTATTCCTTAATCATTCCAAAATATCAAAAATGCACAACGTTAATGTTCATGTTTTCACTTCTGCCGGCAAGTGCAACCCGTTGTTTAAAAAAAAGTTCTTTAACCAGCTATGCTAAAAGCCAAACTTTCTATTAAAAATATCTCTGGATCTGATGAGTGACGTTGTTATTCATTTCGTTGAAGAATCGCATATTAGAATAACATTTTTGTCATACAGACACAATACTCTCAATATCATCGGTTTTGTCCCAAATATAAATTTAATGACTTTTTCTCTCTTTTTACTTATTTTTTTGCGGCATTATGGATGGTTATACCAAAATATGTAATTTATAAGTAGGTACTAAACATTAAAATTGATTTATAATTATATATATTATGTGCATTTATCAATGCTATCTTCTAAGATAAATTATTTATTAGAAATATACTGGAAAAAGTCGACTCGGCTCACAAGTGAATTCTTAAATGGGAAACGAACCCGCAACCTTTGGAAGTCCGGTCCAATGTTCTCCCAGTTGAGCTACAGAGCCTTGTAAACACCCGTGGAAATTTTCCAGTACCTTTTTAATTTTACGCTGTAGGCCAGAGTTGTCTTATCAATGAGAGGAACATCCTCTCATATTCGAAAGAAACATTTTTACAAATGTTTGGGCAATCGATTAAGATGAAACAGCCATTGAGATGTATAATTTTATATATTTTGTGCATTTTTCAATGCTATCTTTTAAGATAAATTATTTAAATAGAAAAATACTGATGCATCTTATTAAGACTATAATGACCATTCGCAATTCTTCTTTGAATAGAAAGGTTCTAATTTTAAAACACTTTCCCACGCTAGCGGATAAATTGCAATTATTCACGCAGAAATTGAATGACAAACCAAACTGTTTCGAGCATGGGAGGTGAAAATATTTTTTCTGTTTTTTTCTTATATGTACAAAAATATTGGCCATTAAACAAACCGTATTGCAACAACGTGTAAAACAATGGAAGACGCATATCGGGGATCCCATCAAGTGATAGCCTAGTTCTTCGCTTACCGAACATTCTATGTTAAATAACGTATTCTTCATTTAATAAGCTGATTTAATCGTTAGTATTGAGGATTTATCCGCCTATTGCAGCTTGGTTTCGATTTCTTTTGCCTGCCATATTTTTTTTAATAAGACTAGCGGCCCGTCCCGGCTTCGCACGGGTGGACAAAATTCTTTAAACTTTTTCTGTTATTAAATATTTTTCCGTTAGCGCCATCTAGCGTCCGGTAGACGAACTACTTGAGGTTTACCCGTTGCTATGGTAACGTTATTGATACGATGGGAAAAGAGCGGGTAAAAGAGCGGACAGATAAACAACAAATTTGTGATCTTAGATTATAGATTTTAAATACGTTTCCGTATACAACTATATTTGAGGACTCGTAATTTGAATGTTATAGAAATATGACATTGTAAATGCAAAAAATAAAAATAAAAAATGCTTTTTTATTTTGAGGCTCTAATAAAAAACACAATAAAAATCCCAAATAATAAATACTAATGTAAGTGATGATGAAAATTTCAAAAAAAAATCAATATATTGTTATTGACTAGTCTATCCACATACTCTTTTACTTTTTTTCTATACAGCCTTTCGCTATTTATATATAACCAAAACCATATTTTGAAGTGAAAGCTTTTTTAGCATCGTTGTGATTTAAAAGGATGAAACGAAAAAGCGACAGTAAAAAGAGACAGACACATAAATTCATAAGATTTAACGTAGGAGAAAATGAGATAGGAAGCATTATTTACGTGTGTTAATAAAGTGTTTGTGTGCTCATGCGTAGTACAAAACTTGAGAGTAGGCATCACAACAACCGTGTTATTTTGTATACGTGTACGTATCATTCTTGAAGGTTTCACCACGTGTGAATTGCACACATTTTTTTTTTATTTCTTATTTTATATCAGCCCTTTTTCAACTTTAGTAAAAGTTAGTCATACATTCTTTTCATTTTACAAATATATTTATTCCATGTGTAATATTTTTTTTAATTTCCAGACCTTGCGATCTTTTCTTTTGTCTTAGCAAGAAAGGGAAACGTCACAATGACATGTCAAATACATATCAAAGTTTTGGCTGGTTCAGATAGACGTCTAATACAGCTGATCCTTTGCTGGAATTTTAAATTTTTTTATACCGCTTCAATTTAATCAAATGAACTTGATTTAACGGATAAGAAAAACAGATACAGATAGTTACAGGTACAGATAGTTATTAGTTTTACATAAAAAACGACATTTACAAAATTATAAGATATTATTTTAATCAAAACAGAAGAATAATAAAAAAGTTTGTTTATTTTTGGAGGGTAAAATTTGGTACTACTTTAACTCTTTTGGGTTTTATTCCACGTACGTTAAAGTACGTTATTGCGATTAATCATGGGGTTTCTAGTACATACCTATACATTATTTTTAACCCGGGCTAAGTTAGGGCAGACCTCTAGTCTCTACTATATAAAAGAAGGACTTTGTGTGTTTGTTACCATACCAGTAACGCGTGGCCGGGTTATACTAACAATTAACGTTACCATAGCAACGCGTGGCCGGGTTATACCAACAATTAATTCGCTGGATTTGCCCCGACTTAGTACAGGATAGGTTACATTTTAATTTATAATAAACCAGAAACGCGTGGCCGAGTCATCTAGTTTTATATAAATTGTAAATTTGATACTTTGTGGTAGGTTGGTTTAGTTTTACCGTTACTACTTTACATTCTTACTGTGTTTTTATTACAAAAATTAGTACATATTGCGCGGTAGAGTCTCTGGCGCAGAACCGCACTCATTCGTGTTACGAAACATTTTTATTTATGAAGTTCAGTTCAACGCACGCGCCGGCCCGGCCCTATAAAGCTTACAGTAGGTATATTTATACAGCTACAATAGTATCAATGAGAATAAATTTATAAGATTTGGCTACCTAATGCTGTCACATGTGACACTTTTAATGATACATAAAATGCCTTGGGATATTAGAAAATAATATAGGTACACTGTTCGTGTGATTTGTGGGCGATGTGCAGTCGCAGCTTAGCATTGAATTGTGTATAGTTAGTATTAAATATTAGATGACTAATTGTTTTGTGTATTAATCTATATAATTATGCTAGTAATGAGACTCTTACCACTTGATTATAAATATTACATATTAAATGCTTTCCAGTTTTTTGACCATGTACTGACACATACTCTTATCTCCTTCGGTCATCAGAAAATCTAAGCCTCCTAACCCCATCACATAGTACTACCTTTTATAACCGTTATTTTACTGTGCAAGCTATTCGTCTCTGGAATTCACTTCCAGTTGCGATCAGGCGAGCTCAGTCAATTACTACTTTCAAAGATCAAGTCAAAAAGTTTTCTGTTTCGCAATAACTGATAAGCTGCTTATTTGTAAATTTAGCTTATTGGATATTTATGTAGGTATTTTTTTTATCGTTATTTTCAAAATCTTTAGATTCTTCTTATTTTGTTGCATCACACCCTTGTCTTTAATAGCTTTATTTCCCTCTTGTCTGGTAGAGATCGCTCTAAGCGATAAGACCGCCTATTGTAGCACCCTTTCATTTAAAAAGATATGATACGTCTCAGACGAAGGAGTGCTACCACACTTTCTTGGTTGCTATTTCTACTTGTCGCACCAAGCCTTTCTTAATATCTTTGACATTGCGCACAGGAAAGGTGTGGACCTATCCCTTAGTCTGTATTTCCGAATACTTATAACCCATCCGTTTTTAAAGTGAGGGTGAATAGGCACCTTCTGGGTTAGCTCGTTCCATCGTGGATCCTGTCTTCTCCCCGGGCTTGATTGGAATCAAGAGCGTACCTATTCCAAATTTAAAAAAAGTCCACTGCTGGACGGAAACTTCCTCCAAAGATCGAAGGGTTTTGCCAAAATCTTCACACTTGTCAGGCGGCTTGGAGATTGCAAATTTTGTGGTCTTACTTCCAACATCATAACTGTATTTAATAATACCCTTAAGTGTTAGGGGTTGGTGCTATTTTACTTTGTCGCACACCACACGGCATACAACTGTGTGAGTATACACAGTTGGTATATATTGATGGATCCCATGGGTCACCTTCAATGATGCAATGTTTGTTACGCCATAACTTCCCGAGTTCTTAACCGATTTTAATAAATTTTGCATGGAATCGAATCAACAGGATTAGGGCTAGACCGTGACGTTCGAATTTTGAAATTCACAAAAATATGTCAAAAATAACATTGGCTCTATGGGATTACCCATTGAAACAAAAAGCGCGCGCTTTTTGAAAGTTTCACATTGTTTTACTAAATTTTTTTTTTTATTATGCTTCAATCCAATATATGGTGCTAGCGAAGCTTTATGCTTAGCGACTGCATCGGCCTAGTATGTATATGTATATTGACTAAGAATTATTGAAATCACAACAAAATAACTCTAGTAATCAATTTTTTTACTCCAACCGATAGCTAGAATAGTTATTGTAACTTATTTATTTTACGTCTTTCTGACGGTCATTATATTGAAAATGCGGTTAGTTTCTCTGTCGACTTCCCTAGGTCAAGGTGAGGTTAGAAATTTAAGATGATAATGAAACGAAGCGAAATGTGGCTACAGAACATAATATATAATAAACAATAGTTTCAAAAAATTCTTCTGTTTTTTTACGTAGCCATTTTCTGATTTGTACCAGGGGTACCGCAACAGTGGTTCCGGTCCATACACTGTCATATTTGAACCCCTTTTAGCCAGTTCGTCAGCCGCGTCGTTCCCTAGTGAAAATAGGATCTATAATCATGTGACAGAAAAATTGTCATTAACAATGTCATCTTATAGATTTCTGGAAAGTATGATTGCCGTTTTGTTTTATGGCAGCAGTTTTAGGTGAAAAGCTAGTATATACTTCTATGGAATGGATGACGTCACGTTCCATAAAATAAAAGGGAACTATCGTTTTCATCATTAAAGTACTTTAAGCAATATTTATAAGTACATCAGTGTTAATGTTTATAATGTAACATATGTACAAGACTGCATTGAATTAATTTACTTGGCAATGTGTGCAATATAAAGTATCGTTAGTAGATCAAACAGCGATGCAATACACGACAAAATGCAGGTGGCACCCTTGACTACTCGAGCTTCCTTATTGTAAGACCTTGGCACACTGAACTCATAACTTGTACTATCAAAACAGTTGAATTTTCTCTAGTATCAAATGCATGAACTACATTTTTGACGGTCGCAATAACATTAAATATGTCATCGATATTTCAGTAGAATCGTTTTACAAAAGCAAATATTTTTTGCTCAGACTTAACATTAAATTCGTACTGGTAAATTTTTTTCTTTTTACACTTTCGAAATGTTTTTATATAACCGTTGAATGGAAGTGGGCCGTGACGACTAAACTTTTTTTATACTGTGAATGATACGATTATTTACGCGTTCTCATGCTTGTTATCGATTAGACGTGGTTAAAATTTTTAAACGAGTGATTAACTTACTGTAATATACGAGTCACTCATGCTGTATATTACCAAATTTGTTTGAGTTTTAATTTAGAAATAGGCACTCCGAATAATGGGTTATGTCCCATTTTTCTCTGGTATTTTTTCATCTTCAGAAAGTGCAGATATTAATAGGCTGATGAAGATGATGATTTTATGTCACAAGTAAAAATTGAAAATGTTCTGTTTTATTTATATCAGTAGTATTTGGGGAAGAAAACTCGTATTTAGTTCTTATACTTCCACGCAAAGGCGGATTGAAGGTCGAGATCGCCCTAGGCAAGTACCTCATAGGTGCCGCTCTAGCGGCCATAGACTAAAATTACAACTAGCATTTCATAAGAAAATATAGCTTACTATATTGCATTTATATGTTTTTATGTCAATGTGCATGTATGTGTGTGCGTATTTATATTGTGAGTTGGAATTTTTTTTAAATTTGGCACGCGCGCCCCTTTCCAGCCTCGCGCCCTAGGCACGTGCCCACTTTGCCTTAGGGATAATCCGCCTCTGCTTCCACGCCTATCATACATGTAAATGACGCCATTTTCAACGCATTAATGGCGCGTATTGTGACCATAGCTCCTGTTTAGGGGTCGAAAAGTCCTGATTAAATATAAAAAACAAAATAAAACGCGTCATGAATCTGGTAAAAATTAAATACCAAAAGTAGTTCGTATACTACGAACGGTATTGAAAAATTCGAATTACCTACTGATTTTATTTAATATTGTCTGAATTCAGGATCACTTACGGTTATATTTGGAAAACTCAATTATGTTACTATTACATTTTACCTTGTTTAACTGCTATATATTTTATATATAAAGAAACTATTAATGGAAAAAGATCAACACGTCTCAGGTGTCTGACGAGACTGTTTTATCATTTCAGTTATTGAAATTACAATACAATTTGTAATTTTTTTAATTTGAATAGGAAGTTTTATCTGATTTAGCTGATTTCATAATCTACAAATCTTACCAGATTTTCTTTTAAATTTTATGTATATGTAATTCCTCACCACACCTATAATACCATGACAAACTTAAAAATTCGCATCTGTACATTTGCAAGAAGTCAGTTGGAATATGCAAGCGAAAGCAAACCTTAAGACGCAATCCATATTTCAAGATAGGTCAGAGTACAGATAAAATTCTAGGGATTAAATTTTAAATCGATATGTAGATCAATATGTTCGTTTCCATCTACATCCACTTGAGACCAGGCGGAAAATTTTTTGATCAACGTTATTTGATGAAAATAGCTCAAGGTAAAATTGATATCTCCGGCCACATTGAAATAGAATTGAAATCAATTATACCATCCCGTAATATTATCGTCATCCTAGAAATGACTAGGAATCTACTAGATACTACATTCATGCACTGTTTGTTATAACATTTTTTCCTGATTCGTGCTTGTAAAGTGTTAAACATTATTATCCTAATTATATAATGACAATACTTTGTGTGTTTGTTACCATATTGTCAGTTTATTCGGTGCGTTGCTATGGTAACGGTTTGACTAATTCTTACACGTCAAAATACGAACGTGAAAAGTTAAATAAGAAAACTGAAGATGTCAGTCCAACCCGCCCGTTTGGATGGGCGAGTGACGGCTAGTTAAATCTTAATATATAAAAATCCAGTGTCACAATGTATGTTCCCAGTAAACTCTTCACCAACTCAACCGATATTGATGAAAGTTGGTATTTATGTGTAATTTGGTCCAACTGAAGAGATAGGATAGTTTTTTTTTTAATTCATAACACAGTAACGCGTGGCCGGATCAGCTAGTGTCATATAAATAATATCAATATTGTAATAGTTCATGGACAATTAATAGAGTGATGAGTGGTGACCTTTTTGTTGGAATTTATATATCAGTAAGAATGAGCACTATTTGGGAGGATGTCTCCTATTGTCTCGATCTTTATATTAATTAAGTGGTTTGTATAAAGGTTAGAAATAGAATAATGTAACTAACGTATCTGTGTGTTAAGTTTTTAGCTTTTAGATTTTTATGTTTAAAGAAATTATTACAAGAAAATTTCAACTTAGCTCAAATTGTTTTGATAACAAAAAGATATAAACATTACAAACATATCAATTGTTCGATACTTAGATAAGTAGTTCCTGACGTCAGCTTAACAATAATTTCAACTGTCAAGATCTTGGTAGGTCTATTTGGATAGTACTTTCACGGATAGCGAAGGTTTCGAGTCCTGCCATACAGTTTTTTTTTTTTTATAGAAAATAGGCATGCGCTTGACCACCATCTCGCCTGATGGTAAGCGTCGATGTGATCTAGGATGTGACGCGCTTGCCTAGAAGGTACCTATTTACTCGTGACTTGAAGACCCCTAAATTGTATTTGTCAGGAAACACAGACTCAGGCAAAGAGTTCCACTCCTTAGCGGTACGTATCACAAAATTGGAACCAAAACGCTTAGTGCGACTCTTTGGCAAGGCCGTAGCTAGGGGGGGGCATTGTGGGGCAATGCCCTACCTTGAAATCACAATGCCCTACCTTAAAATTACCAAAAACTAAGATAAATTAGTATAATTAAATTGTTTTATAATTTTTATATATTTTATGCATTTTTCAATGCGATCTTATAAGATAAATTATCATAATAGAAAAATACTACACTACTGGAAGAAATTAAGGGATCAAAAAAAAAAATCCAAATTTTTGGGCAATTTTCAACAGGCCGTAACTTCGAAAGAAATGGTCGTACAGGAAATCAAAAAGAAGTAAATTGTAGCTCCTAGTGTCTAGTTTTTGAATAAGAACGTCAAAATGTTGTATCCTACGCGGTTTTTGAGTAATCTTAGAAAAACCAGCAACAAAAAAAATTACAATTTTTTTAGTTTTGATTTTTAAGCTACGGGCGTAAAAAAAATGTTTTGCTTACCCATTATAAGGATCAGACACTTTGTTTATTTAGCTTTAATTTATTTTTTTATTCACCTTGATACGTCCACTTCTCGACAGGATATCGGTCTTCAAATGGAAAAGCATCCTTTTGTCTTTGATTATCGATATCTCAGCAATCAATGATCGCACAGAAAGTTAAAGGTGGGTATCAAGAACTTGAATAAATTCTCTTTAACGACTAGCCATTGCTTTTCCGAAAAAAAATTGTTTTATTTTTGCCACATGAATTTGAAAATGCAACAAAATAAGGACTGTTGGTGATTTTTTGGAAAATTAAGCGCTGGATCAAAAATATTGAGGAAACCGCTAATGTTAAGTGTGCCTTTTACAGTTCAATATGTCCACAAAAACCCTACAAAGAACTAAATTAATCCAGCCAGCCGTTTTTTTGTTTCTCTTAATCGAATTTTTGAAAAAATTAACGAGCCCGTGCTTCGAGGGCAGATCAATTCTGATAAATTTACTACTTCCGCCCTACCTGTAACCAATGCTGCCCTACCTCAAATTAGACTCTAGCTACAGCCCTGCTCTTTGGTATATCCACCATATAACGGTGTCGCCAGTTTGTAAGTCTGGTTGTCCGATGATAAAATGGGGACGGCGGAAGAAGATTGTACAATTCAGCTGCACACTCTCCGTGTGCAGCTGAATTGTACAATCAATCAAGTTAAAACAAGAAGAATATTTTGTCTCAAATTGTATTTCCTTTCCAGTTATACAATAAATAAAAGGGAAGCGCGTTCGTCTTAGAATACCCTTATTAATAAATTATTTTTATAGAAAAATACTAGAAAATCTACACAGCTCATGTAAATCTCTACAAATTCTAAGGCGGGGTCCCACTTGTGAATTTACTTGAAAAATGCAAAAATATACATAAAAATCATAAAATACCCTTCGTATTAAGAAAATTTTGCACGAGTTTGTTAGCGGGTGTGTTTGATATCGGATGGGTAAACAAACTTTTATCATCTCGAGCTTCTCCGTGCTTCGAAAGCTGTTGGTCCCAACAAAGTTGTTAACACCTCATAATCAGCACTAGGACCGCAAAGTGGGATATGTCACATTCTTCCTACGGTGTCCTGTGCCCAACAGGTTTTCGGGTTAAGTTATAACTGTGACCAACAAATAAAAAGACAAAATTGTGGCTTAGTTTTATTTGTTGAGTTACAACAAGCCCGTATTATCGTATATGTATTGTAAATGTAATGTCCCCAATTATAAAGCTGATCCTAATTATATTATGACAAAACTTTGTGTGTGTGTGTGTGTTTGTTACCATTATAGTTACCATAAGCCTTAGAATAACAGTTTTTATAATACAGTAATGCGTGACCGGGTCAGCTAATAACAACATGGCTACAAAATTCATTATTGTCAAACGATTGTCTTTGATAGATGGCATATCGGACTGTAGTTGTTGGCATGTGACAGTCAAGATGATTATGTTTTATTGATTACAGTGACCTGATCCATCAAACTCATTACCACTATGAGTAGGTATGGTGATTCAAATTAGTTGTACAGCTGGGAATCATATTTTGCAAAACGCGGACGATAATTGGCGCCAATGGCATTCTAAAACGCGCTATCCTTTTGTTTCTACCAAAACATTGGATTAATGTGGCAACATTTTACATAAAAATTTGTAAAAAAAATATGGTAGTTGATATATGACTACAAAATCAATTAACACAGATATCAACAGAATAAGTCAGATTAAAAAGATAAGTAGTTTCGGATTTCATCGAGGTCAAACACTGTGGCAGGGAATTTTTATAAATAAATATTTTAAATACCAGATGTTTTCGAACCCTGGTATGAATGGAATATACAATGACGGGCTTAAGTGATAACTCACCAAATAAAAATCAGCCACAATTTTGTCTTTTATTTGTTGGTCACAGTTCTAATCTGACCCAAGCAAATAAGTTTAGTTCTTTATTATTTTATTAATGTTATTATCATTAGAAATAATTTAAGTTGACAGTGATACTGTGACTTATATATAAAAATATAAAATCGTCGGTAAATTGCCACCTAAGAGATATAGTGTCCAGAAGAGTATAAAAGCAGCAACCCTTTACACTTAGGAGTGTCGTAATAGGCAATTGATGATATTGGAAGTAATCTCTGTACATCTGCCGTAGAATACAAATTGAGAAGCAGAGTTTATTGAATTGTGGTTTTTCACTGCGATCAACCAATCCTATTGCTAAGTATGGAGATATTTCTCCCATATTTTTGATAGAGGCTAGTCCAAGTTTGGTAGTAGTCTTCGACTGAGATGATGATATTGGTTTACCATGTCATTGCAAGTTTATATTTTAATATTTGAAAATTTGTAAAAGGTTAACAAAAGTTTAATATATTTAATTCTGTGTCGTACAAATTTTCTTTACAAAAAATATTCCAGTTTTTAAAGCAAATATATTTTCAGTAAATAACTATTGCAATATAAAAATAAATATATAGGTTTTAATTAAATCATTATGATTATACCCAGTGCCATGTACATTTATATTTTAACACATATTCACTTTTATTAGTAAGACGATATTTGTCTGTTATCGTTTTTACATTAATCCTGCCATCTGGCAGTTTATAAATAATTAAAAAATTATCGATTTGTTGCCGAGTCGTTTATAATATAACCTAAATATTACAAAATATATAGCTAGGTTAAGATAGATGTCGCATTGAAAATTATATTTAGTTATTTCACGTTTATCTAAGTCTTAAACAAAGTCAAGAACTATGTCTCTCTGAATACTTACCTATCTATTGTGACTCTATGATTAGTTAAGTCTATTTCATTACTTGCCGTACTGTAAATCTAATTGAAGCGATCTCTAATTGCATCATAGTACTCGGTCTACGACATCTAAATCCGTAGTTAGCTATTCGTAGGCGTTTAACCGAAGCAGTACGTCAAATGCTAAATATAACTACGACTGACGAATTGATGTTCATCGAAGCTTTGCTTATAACCGTTGTGGTTGGTAAGCCAATTTGAACTTTACTGTGAACGAGGTTGTTACAAACGTGCTTTTTGACGTGAGCTTGCGATGAAAGCTCAGAGGAAGTTAGTTTGTTACTCGTTGGATAGATGTCGCTATGTGCATTAACCTACATCGATCGAATAAACACGCGCTAACGTACGTCACTCTTGCGCAGCTGTTGGGATATTATTCAGCCTTGATGTCGTAGCGAGATGGTATAGTCGTTTATTTACTGAAGATATTAACTAATTTTCCGCTATGAAAAGAACACCAATCTCGTCTTTTACTCATCAATACGTTGCATACAATGGAAACTTTAATAAAAAGGGCAAAGACAGAATTCACTATATCTTTTCTTTTATGTCTATAAACCATTAACAATACATCAAGGTAAGCTAAAAACTTATGTTATGTGTAGGCACAGTAAACAGAACAGTAGGTTATCTAAGGCCGCCCGCCGAGTTATTAGCCTACTCTTGCGTTGATCCCCAGGGTCGTCACTTTTACTTTTAGTTAATATTTTCGAACAAGCAGCACTTGATCTAAATTTATGTAATAAAAAGCATATGATGATTGAATATTTGTTTGCGAAATCGTTATTGAGGCACCCGAAAACACTACTTTATTTTTCCCCTTTTTGAAGTCATGATACTCGTAATAATTAATATTATGGTAAGTGGCCGGCGAGAGTTGACGATCGCGAGCGGTCATGTGACGTACGCGCATGCTCACAGTCGCGCGGCACAGCCCGTACTGCCGTCACCTTATTCCCCCATATATTATGCTAGCGTGCGCGTGAAATCGCGTGCCGACACGGCGCGCGGCGCGCACGCACACATTCAAACCGAGAGCGGCACGTTTGTATGAAGATGTTTTACTGTTCTTTACTGTGGTGTAGGTCCACTTTCGTAGTACCTAAATCGCGAGGTCGGAACTCGGTTTAGTCGGTTTAATTGACATCTATCATAAAGAAGTGTCCATTTTAGTCCGTCTAATACAATATACCTGTACTATGATAAAAGGTTTTTTAAAAATACGCAGTATTTGAAGATTACACATCACCTTAATAATTATTTTTAACACGTATGGATAAAACAGTATCAAACAGATTCTTCATAAAGTCGTATAAATATGCGGCAAAAGATCAGTGCTGTCCTCTATAATATATTTGTTTGTTATATTGAAAGTTCACTTTGATTTTTGCTTTTCCGTTGTTTAGTTTCCGGTTTGTCTTTTTTTTCATATGCTGTTTCCTTCTGTAGGCATTGGTAATTTGGTCCGCAAGGCCGAGTAATCGATAAATTGGCCTCCCAAGATACAGGCACTCTGTTAAATGAACTGACTTAATTTGCCTTGCACATTTAAAATTACGAAATAGACTGAAAATCAAAATAGCTTATCAGATACAATTTTTTCCTTTGCATTAAAAATAAACCGCCAGTCTACATTAAGAATGAAATATTCACAGCACTACCTAAATGATTCATACACAACTAATGCCAAACTCCGCCCAGAACTTCACATCCAGAAAGGTAACATTAATATTCACAATGATAATTTACTTCTGCTCTGCCATAAACACGACGTTCTGGCACTTCCGCAAGCGTTGTAACGTCACTAACGTGCTGATTTGGTGATGGTTCTTAAAATCTTTCGGAAGATTACTTCCGATAGGTTGTCAGTGGGTTGCATTCATGGATTTCTTTATTCTGACAAAATATGGTAGAATGTCTTGTTTGATTTCTTTATGGTCAAATTCAGTAAGGACTATATACATATATCAAACTATTTCCATTGTTATCGCTTAATGTATATGACTGATATGAAATAGATAAATTTTTAGTTTAGGTATAGTTAAGAACTCAGATTTATTTCTAAAAAAAGTTACACTTTGGAAACCATGAATTTAAAAAAATATATATTTTGCATTTTTTGCGTTCATTATTTAATGTCATAATTCCTTTTTTTGGAATTTTGGTCATACTTGACGTTATAGAAATTTATTTGGTCCGTAAACATTTACATTTAAATGTAACTTTTACGATGATTACATATTTACATTTTATAACGCAAATGACATTGAATTCAGGAATCTTATATTTATAGATATGCAAAGCTGTAAAGGCGTTATCTTTAGCAATGTTTTTATGATTCTTTGACTTTTTTATTTGTAAAATTAGTATGTACAGATGTCAGCTGTCTTCTTCGTTTGTTGTCCACTACTAATGTCATAAATTAGACTTGATATGAGTGATTTATGCGTCTAACGTTATGTAAGAGCTTTTCAGTGTTTGTCATGTGTTTTTGACAATCTTGTAATTTTTGTTTACTGATTCTGCTGGTTGAGTTGCTAGTCATGTGCCGTTACCGTAGATGGCATTACGTTGGTAAATAACGATTCTATTTGGATTTAGAAACTAAATTTCTGTTTCATCTTAATCAATTGTCCAAACATTTGTGTTCCTCTGATTGATGAGCAACGTAGAAAAGTACTAGAAAATTTCGACGGATATTCACAAAGCTCGTTAGCTGATTTGGGAGAGCATTGGACAGGACATCCAAAGGTTGCGGGTTTGATTCCCGGATGGGGATAACTTGTGAGCAAAGTCGAGCTTTTCTAGTATTTATCTATTAAAATATTTAATCATATAAAATAGCATTGAAAAATGCAAAAAATATTAAACTATTTGGACTCACTTAATCTGAAGCTTTAGCCATTCTGCTCTCACTAGTAAAGATTGTCATATTGGAGGTCAAATCGTTACGCATTAGAGAATGTTTATAAAACTAAGTATTGAGGCTTTAATCTACTATAAATTGTTAAATGTTCTCAATCACTATAAACTCTATCTGTTGGAGTTTAAGATAAAAATTAGCTTGGACAAGTTTGACATTTTTTTATATGTTGATGTGAATTTCTCGACTACATGTGCATTTACTTTGTCATTTCTATAAATAAAACGCCTAATAACAGAAGAGGAAATTGTTTTCTGAGTAAGTCAGTTAGTTTTGAAGTTAGAAGCATGAAATTTGGTACACTGACTCCTGACTTGAAATTTAGTACACTGACTCCTGACAAAAAATTTGGTACACTAACTCCTGACACGAAATTTGGTACACTGACTCCTGATAACTAATTTGATACACTGACTCTTGACAAGAAATTTGGTACACTGACTCTTGAAAAGAAATTTGGTACAATGACTCCTTTCTAGAAATAAGCGGACACGTGCCATTTAGAGTTTTATAAAATTGCATTGTGAAAGGGAGTTTTACCTGTTTAGGTTTAAAATACTTTAATGTATTTTGTGACTTCTCTCCATTAGGTAGTAGCGCTGACATCGGGTTCAAGGTATTTCTTTTTTTGACAAAAATATAGAGCAGGTACGCGAATATTTGGGCAGGACGTCTGCTGGGTATATTCTGGTGGTGGTAGCAGACGGTTTATTATTAATCAAATCCGTCTAGTTAACATACGTTATTTCTTTCTTTCACGCATAACGTAAGACAACAATGATAACTTTCATGAAATTAATATGAATTGCAGCACAATACTTCTCTACATCTTGTGATCTCCAGCGGAGCATAAAGAAACGCAAAATGAATATTCAAAGCATTTATAAAAAAAATGTTGCGTGATGGCTAACGCTGCATAAGCGATAGTAATAAGGGGTATTTATTCAATTAAAATAACTAAATTTTTCGTCATACACACTAATAATACACACAAAGCTGAGCTCCTCCATGCTTCGGTTGCATCTGCTCTTGTTTGCAACCGCCAACCCATATTATGCCCGCGTGGTGGCTTAATCCAATCCTAGACTATCCTCCCTAAGTATGTTCTTCAATAAGGAATATCCATAAGGAATAAAACATTTATCTCAGACTAAGGTCCATAGATTGTAAGTAATAATTAGTAACAAAAATAACTTATTCTATGTTAATGTTGTTAGTAAATCGACATATAACAAATTTCATTCACTCCACCCAGTGCCTTTTGTATGACACAGTCTGGTCTTTCAGTGATCGCTTTCAAGACGCTATTTCGAGCGCCACGCAAGTGCTGCAGCAAGGAGGCAGCTTTCTTAAGCATGATGGCATGAAAACCATCCACATGTGCCTCCGCAAACATCGCTGATGCACTACAACGTCGTAGCAGTCGCAACAGCATCCTGAAAGCGTTGTTGTATTGCACCCTTAGGATGTTGTAGGCTGGGCGCGTTTATGTTACCCACAGGCCGCTGGAATCAAAATATTGACAGAACGCCTAAAATAGACTTATTTTGACGTTTCTCGAACAGCGGGCAAGTATATTTCACCTTAGTGCCAACGCCCTGCGTTCGCGCTCTATGTCGCTATCATCCCTAAGATCACTGGTGACAACGTGACCACACCTCGTATAAAGCAGATAGAATGCAGTTATCTTAGATTGTCTTGCCCCATATTATGATATGTAGCGAGACAACCTTTTTTATAGAATCCAAATGTAATTTTAATGAGAATCTTTCAATTTAACGACCTGCATGGTCGAGTGGCTCACATACGGGTTTTCACGGTAACGCCAGACCGAGGAACTTTTATATACTGTGTCGGGTCTGGGTATTGTGATACCGTCGTCGTTTCTAAATTTCGTAACACAAGTACTACGTCTAATATATTTCGTTTTATGAAATAGAAGATTGTACTGATTGAGCCAATTACGCTAATTACGTAAAGAATACATTCAACGTTTTATAGAGATATCAGTTGTACCATCGTGCTTTGTGACACTATTTTTGCTAACCATACATAAACCTTCTTTGGTATGCGTACAAATTACCAATGTTTCTCCGTAATCGAAAACTTTTCAAGATTTTGCAACACTAACTTTCCGCTATTGTTATTTTTTATACTTAAAGATTTTGTGAAAATTAAGCTTGGTAGTAAATATTTGATCGGACAAACATAAATAAATCAGACATTCTGTTAATAATAGAAGTTCAAGCATAATACGATGAGACGACCGTTTGGTGCAACGGTAGCGATCCTGCCTTTCGCACCGGCGGTCCTGGGTTCGAATCCCGAAAGGGGCAGATGTTTGTATGATGAATACGAGCATTTGTACCCGAGTCATGGATGTTTATATATATTTCTATGAATATTATTTATGTATGATATATGTAAGTCTATCCGTTACCCTAGTATCCATAACACAAGCCTTAAAGTGCTTACTTTGGGCTAGGTTAATTGGTGTGAATGTAATAAATATTTATTATTTATTTATTTATTATAATATAAACCTAATTGATATTCTCGAACCGTAGTAATAAACCGAACATAGCCGTTCTGTGTCACAACAAATTATTCCACTGTGCCCCATCAAGCCGCCCCACTGGTAGGACAAAGTAGATGCCTAAAATTTGATTCTTCAATTTTCTTTAATTTAATGGACCAGATTTCACTAGCAATATAACACATCAATAATTTGTTTCTAGTAGGAATCTGGTTGAAAAATCACAGATTATTACACCAAAAGAAATTTATTTTTTGACGACCGTTTGGTGCAACGGTAGTGATCCTGCCTTTCGCAGCGACGGTCCTGGGTTCAAATCCCGGAAGGGGCAGATGTTTGTATGATGAATACGAACATTTGTACCTGAGTCATGGGTGTTTTTATATATTTCTATGAATATTGCATATCTATGTATCATATATGTATGTCTATCCGTTACCCTAGTATCCATAAAACAAGCCTTACAGTGTTTACTTTGGGCTAGGCTAATTGGTGTGAATGTAAGAAATATTTATTTATTTATTACTAGCTTTCCGCCCGCGGCTTCGCCCGCGTGGAATTCAGTTATATTGCGGTATAAAGCACAACTAAAAGAAAACTTCTCATTCCCACGGAAAAATCTAAGAAGCGCGATGTAACGCTGGATACAATTAGTTGTTAAACCAAAACTGAATGATACACTATATTATATGTTTTCCCTTGTGGAGCAAAAACATGCATATTTTGGGCACTGGAAACCCGGGAACACGCTACATAGAGCTGACCATGCGAAAAACAATGTTTTTCCAAGTGTGCTCCAGCAACCCTTAGAGTTTGGCCTTGTGCTTTATTAATGGTCATTGTAAATGAAACCCTTATAGGAAATTGTAGACTTTTAAATTGAAATGGGAGGTCTGTTGGAATAATCGGTCCGAGGAATGAGTCATTTAGTGAATCATTTAGCTTCAAAAATTTACATGTTCATATTCGTTTGCAACATATAAGTAGATGTAAAAAAACAGTTTAGACAATAAAACAAATTGTATGTCATCCCTCGGGAATTCCTCATTTTCGGGGATTCATTATAGTATCATTTAGCTTCTAAATTTACATGTTTATATTCGTTTGCAATATTTTACCTTGTTTTAAACGACACACAGCGCCATCTACAATCCATCCATCAAGCAAACAATATTTTTGTTTTTCCTCAGGAATATCAATTTTTTCCAGGATAAAAAGTACCCTATTATTTAATCCGGACTTTTATCTTTACGTCTGCAAAATTTCAAAGCAATCGGTTCAGTAGTTACGGCGTGAAAGCGGAACAAACAAACAAACAAACAAACAAACAAACTCACTTTCCGATTTATAATATTAGTAAGGATTTATTTTAGAATAAACTCATCTTTGGAGACTGACGTGACTCACTCTTCCAATCAGCTACCGAGACTTCGACAGACTCGGTATATAAACCAAGTGTTTTTAGCTGAATACCAGCGCCATCTCTAGATGTAGGCAACTACTACAAACAACCATATGACCATTAGTGGGGCATATTGTACCGCAAGAGGCATTCTAATGTGCTCCACCAGTAGGGCGTACTAAAACAACTCGTTAAAAACGCTCTTTCACCAAAAGAAATTTTATTTCTAATTTTAATATGGCGAAATTAAGTATCTTTTTTTCAGAAAATTACAGTTTCTGTAATCGGCAAATTCTATAAAGAACAAATATATAATATAGTCAGGCAGCAAATTATTAATGAACCTTTCATTTGATATTTATTTCTTATTATAAAAATATATAAAATATATGTATATACCAATATTTGAAAAGTACAGTCAGCACATTCATTTACTATGTCAAAGGAAATTGTTAGTGTGCTGAAAAATTGGCAAATCTGTAGAAAATTTTATGACAAAGGCGTTTATTAACTTAGCTTAAATTGTTTATAAGCATTTTATTTTATAATAAATAAAATAAATAAATAAATATTTCCTACATTCACACCAATTAACCTAGCCCAAAGTAAGCACTTTAAGGCTTGTGTTATGGATACTAGGTTAACGGATAGACATACATATATCATACATAAATAAGTAATATTCATAGAAATATATACAAACATCCATGACTCAGTTACAAATGCTCGTATTCATCATACAAACATCTGCCCCTTCCGGGATTCGAACCCAGGACCGTCGGTGCGAAAGGCAGGATCGCTACCGTTACACCAAACGGTCGTCTTCTTCGTTATGAGAAGTACTTAAATAAAAATAGGTTACAAACTTAAACATTCACTTTGAAATCGCAATAACGAAAGTTAGTTATTGCTGTTGTAACATTAAAATACGATAAATGTGGATAATGATTAAAACAACACGCATTGTCTGTTAGACTTGGCAAAGCTGACATTTGAGTGAGTGATATAAATAGTATGACAGAGGATAGGTCACGGCTGCGCTGGCGCACCTCTTAGAGAGTAGGCGCCATTCCATGGTTGATTATACTATGTTACGTTATAGATTCGTCTTTAATGACATGGAATAAACTGCTTTCTATTTGTATAAGGTATAAAATACGTGTGTAAAAAACAACTACGCCTCCGAGCCCTCAGGTGGGATTCGAACCCTCGACTAGCTCATAGTAGAAGTTAAAATACGTTTGTGAATTTCGACACGTTTGCTAGCGTCTCCGTAGCTCAGCGGTGAGAGCACTCGCCCGGATAGCGAAAGGTCGTGGGTTCGAATCCCACCTAAGGGCCCGGAGGCGTAGTTGTTTTTTACACACGTATTTTATACCTTGTACAAATATTGCATTGTGAATGCAAAAAACTAATAAAAAACTGCATTCTATTTCATCTGAGTGAAACTTTTTAAGGGTTAGTCTGTTTTTTATCAGAGACACTGTTTCTGAAGGGCTTAATCAGGCAGGGATAAGCGCTTTCTGCCTGCGATTACAGAAATTAATCAACTTTCACACAGGCCAGTTAACCGATTCGTTGCTGATGGCACGCCTGTCATCACTTTTTTTTTGCGTGTGGCTTTAGCCACTGAAACCGTGTCATTTTTATATCGATGATAACTCCTTCAAATCAAGTTTTAAGGAAATCAACCCAGAATAAAACTTATCTTCATTTTTCACGTAAATCAAGCTCGTAGCCTTCGTTTCTGTAATTGTATGTAGCAACGAATCGGTTAAGAATAGGCGAACAAGCAAATTAGTGCTATAGAAAGCACATTCATCCACAGTCGTTAACACCCACCACTCCTCTAGAACCTCAATGATAATGAACTTTTTTGTAAATAAAGAAACATTCACACTTTCGAATTTATAATTTTGTACAAGACAGCTAAATTTCGAAAAGTCAAAAAGCGCCGTATTTATACCAAAGCGACTAAACACTCAAAACACCGACAGTCCGACCTTGATTATGAATAGAATAATAAATATAATATTTTTATTTTCACACTAATTAATTAGTCTTCCCTATATTTAAGGAGAGAATGTTTATCTACTTATATTGCTACTCATAGAATATAACTTAAATGAAATTTGGTTCTACGATCCATTTTAATATACGATATGGAATTTAGTTCAGTACATCTATTTTACGCCATTACGTATGTGTAGGCTACGTTCATATTGCAGCTATTCGATTAGATTTTTACGGTTCCGTTCCTCGGAAGGAGAAAACGGAAACCTTATAGGATCACTTCGTTGTCCGTCCGTCCGTCTGTCTGTCTGTCAAGACCCTTTTTCTCAGGAACGCGTAGAGGCATCAAGCTGGAATTTATATCAAATACTTAGGTATACTGTCCCTTGGCGCTGTGAAAAAATCAAACTTTTAAACCAACGCAATCAAAAGATACAGCCACAAAATTCCGCAAATTTTCGTTACTCGCAAAGGAATCAAAACTTACCTTCCCGTGAACACAGAATCTTGAAATTTGTTACGAAGCAACGTCTTATAGCACAGATAAAGTAAAAATTGCGATTACCGTAAATTTTTAGTTACATCATATAATAAAAATATTTTACGGAACCCTCGGTGCGCGAGTCCGACTCGCACTTGGCCGGCTTTTTCTATTACGTTTTACTGTATACGATACAATCATTCACACAACAATCCTTTTTTATTTGATTTTAAGATACATTAACAAGTAACAGTGGAATTTAAGCATACAAGACTTAAACATACACTCCTTATATTATACGAAACTAGATGACCCGGCCACGCGTTGCAGTGTTATACATTAAAATGAAACCTATCCTATGTTCTAAGTTTGAAAAAAGAATCTTCAAAATCGGTTGCGTTATTACTCTGACAATATGGTAACAAACACACACACAAAGTATTGTCATAATATAATTAGGATATAAAATAATATATTATCCACAAGAATACAAAATGTTATATGGCAGCCCTAACCTAGCTAGTGACAGCGCGGATATGGCCCACGCAAGTCTGAATGTCTGCCCAGCAAGATTCTATTTCAGTCTCCATAGAGTCTCATATCCTGTGTTTAATTCAAATCTCTGATTTCAGGTAAGCGTACTTGGACTGGGAGTAAACAACCAAGAATCATGATTACGGCAAGATTGTAAGTTATGTTTAGTTCAAAATTGGTTAATAAAAGTCGGAGAAGTTAAGTTATAAAAATCCTTAAATTGGAACTCATTCATTTCATCATTAAAATACAACACTAACTACAAAATAGAGACATGTATTCATATACTCAAATATTTTGATTTTAATAAATATATAAAGTAAATCAAAACATTGTTTACCTCTAAGACAATTTCTTCTTTTTTTTCCAGTTTTTTTTTACCTTGCTGATAAACTAAGTAGTACCTATAGATAGGCATCAAGCGTGTAAATAAATATGACAATAACATAATACTTCAGATTGAAGATCATTTATCAACCTTTCACCCGATTTTGAACATTACTGTTTGAGAATTAAAAACAGCTTTTGTAAAATTTAACGAGTTGTTTGCGGCAAGATATTCCTAGGACTTGGCACACTACTTTGTTAGAATTTGCTCAACGACAATCAAGTGCTATTTGTTTTCGCTTAGGGTTGCCACCTAAATAATATAACTAGCAATAATTTGAAATAAAAATTTTGGTCTGTGGATTGGTGAAATACTTTTACTCAAACTCGAATCGAAATTTATGAAATCGTCATTTGATCAGTTAGCATTTGAAAAAGCATATAGGTTGCGCCATCAACTTGAGTCAAACCATAAACAATAAACGTGCGCAGAAATTGAATAATGTACCTAAACTTGCTACTGCGCATGTCACATGATTTCTAAACCAGGTTCAACTTATATGCCGGGGACTATACGTTGCGGTTGATACTCCCGCTTCGCATTCAAATCTCGATTTTTTTTCAAAAACAAGATAGAATCTGATCTTATGGACTAGTATTTCACTTATGCTTCTGCCCCTCGATTCTGTAACGTATAAATTCGCTAACGAAGATTCAAATCGAGTTCATATTTTGACAATAATAAAATATACATAACTGACTATTCTAAAAATCATCGTGACATTTTGTTCTGCGAGGTAGCAGTAGCAATTTTACAAGAAAAACAAATGTCAAAAAATCTATGGTGGGACATTAAAAATCAGCACGCTGATACCTAATTTTCATCGAAAGCAAAAAATTAAAGAAGATAACTTTTTTTTTTTTTTTTTTTTTTTTATAGAAAATAGGCATGCGCTTGACCACTATCTCGCCTGATGGTAAGCGTCGATGCGATCTAGGATGTGACGCGCCTGCCTAGAAGATACCTATTTACTCGTGACTTGAAGACCCCCAAATTGTATTTGTCAGGAAACACAGACTCAGGCAAAGAGTTCCACTCCTTAGCGGTACGCATCATAAAATTGAAACCAAAACGCTTAGTGCGACTCTTTGGTGTATCCACCATATAACGGTGTCGCCAATTTGTAAGTCTGGTTGTCCGATGAAAAAATGGGGATGGCGGAACAAGGTTGTGCAATTCAGCTGCACACTCTCCGAAATGTATCCTATAAAATACTGATAGGCTTGCAACTTTCCGCCTATGCTCAAGGCTTTTGAGCTTTTTACAGAAAAGATCTTCATTGCCGATGAGCCTCTTGGCCCTCCTCTCGATGGACTCAAGCGTCTGGAGCTGGTATCGGGCGGAACCGTCCCAAAGATGAGAACAATACTCCATACACGATCGAACTTGTGCTTGGTAAAGGGTGAGCAACTGTTCCGGTGTGAAGTATTTTCTCACCTTCGCCAGAATGCCAAGTTTTTTTGAAGCCACTTGAGCCTTGCTCTCAATGAAAGAGCCAAAATTGAGCGTCGGTGACAAAGACATACCGAGAAGCTCAAGATGGTCAGTGATCGGCAAGGATACACCTCGGAAAGTAGGAGTCAAGTTGAAAGGACTCCTTTTAGCGGAGAAAAGACACGCCTGGGTCTTTGACGGATTGAACCCCACTAGATTGGCATCGCCCCATTCAGAGACAGCCTGCAGAGATAGGTTCATACGGCTAACCATCGCCTCTCTATGACACTGGATCTGTTCAGCACTGGCTCGTGCATCAGATATATAGGTCTCTACAACAGTGCTGTCATCTGCGTACCCCAAAATACCGGGCAAAAGCAGGTCATTTATATGCAGCAGAAAAAGAGTTGCAGAGAGAACGGAACCCTGAGGGACGCCGGCATTGATAGCCAAATGGTCAGACGAGCTACCGTCAATGACAACTCGTATTGACCGATCCCTCAGGAAGTCCGATATCCAGACACACAAACCAGTGGGAAGACCATATGACGGAAGCTTGCTAATAAGGCCCTCATGCCACACCCTATCAAAAGCCTTCGAGATATCAAGAGAGACGGCAAGCGCCTCACCATGCCTCTCGATGGCTTCGCTCCATTTGTAAGTGGCGTATGCTAGAAGATCTCCGGCAGACCGGTTCCTGCGAAACCCATATTGCCGGTCACTAAGGAGGTCATTTTCTTCTAGATACGACAGGAGCCTGTGGTTCAGTACACGTTCCATTATCTTGCAGAGAATGGACGTGACCGAGATGGGCCTATAATTGATAGGATCAGCACGACTGCCCTTTTTAGGCACAGGTTGCACGTTGGCCAGCTTCCAGGACTTTGGCACTTGTCCTTTAGCCAAAGATAAACGATATAGGCGTGTCAATACCGGAGCTAACTCAGGAGCGCAAGTCCTTAGTACTATGGCTGGTATACCATCCGGACCACTGGCTTTATTCACGTCCAGTTCCCGCAATGCCTTTCTGACTTCGGTTTGTCTTATACGAATTTCAGACATAAAAGTCCCACAACTTGACAAACCGGAAGGTACAGCATTGCCAGGATCCAAACGCGAACTTTCGGCAAATAATTCGGCAAATAAATCGGCCTTTTCCTTGGCCGTGTGTGCCAATGATCCGTCAGGTTTCAGCAAGGGAGGCACTGAAGTACGGCAGAAGTTGCCCTCGATCGACTTAGCCAGGGACCAAAACGCTTTACTACCCGAGGGGTAAGAGGCAAGCTTCTTCCCAATGCGGCCTATGTGATCGAAGCGAGCTGTCTTTACAACCTTCTTGCAGGACTTGGCGGCTTTATTAAAGGCTTTCTTCTTTTCGCGCGTATTACTAGCTTTGCGGGATCGAGCTTCAACCCAGGCCAAATATGCTTTGTATTTTGATGCCACCGCATCACGACATTTGGCATTATACCACGGGCGAGCTTTGCCGGCCAGTGATATGTCAGAGAAGGGAATAAAATACTCCATACCCTGACGAAGCACATTGGTCACAGCATCCGCGCAAACTGAGGGGTCGCTAGAAGAAAAGCAAACCTGCCGCCAAGGATAAGATGCAAAAAAACAACGCATCTCATCCCAATCTGCTGATTTAAAACGCCAAATCCGCCGGGAGCCTTTTGGGCTTGGGTCGGGCGGAGAATACATCGACATAGATTCCACCACACAATGGTCAGAACTGCCAAGGGGTGGTGTAACCGACACCGAGTAACTGTCGGGATTTGTCGTCAGCAGAAGGTCCAAGCAATTGGCTGTTTGTCCGTCAGAGTCTGGCACTCTAGTGGCTTCCTGGACCAGTTGGGTGAGATCAAGTGTCAAGGCTAGCTTTCGCGCTTCTCGACCAGCGTGGTCGGTTTTCTCGAAAGGGAACAGCCAGTCCTCGTGGTGTGCGTTGAAATCACCAAGAACCACCAGTTGAGCGGACGGGTATCGCTGTAGGGCCATGTCTGCCTTCTCAATAAGTTGGTCGATAAGCCTGGTAGTCTCCGCGTCTCCACTATGCGAACGGTAGACACAAGCATAGATGATTTTCTCTAAACCTGTATCCACCAGAACCCAAATGATAGAAAGGGTGGGGTCTTCAAGATCACGGAGACGCAAATAACAGATGTCATCGCGTGCATACATGCAAACACCCGCATGAGCCCTAAAACAATGTTCAAGGACATAACCCGGGTAAGCCAGGTACGCTGCGTCAGTTGGACGTTTTATTTGTGTCTCCGTGAGAAAGAACAGGTGCGGTTTTCTAGTCTCAAGATGGTGATGGACGGGGTCGAGATTAGAGTGCAAGCCTCTTATATTAGAGACGTGCACTAGGAAGGAGAGGACGTGCGACCGCTGTTTAACCTTTTTCCTGTTGCTTACTTTCATTTTGTCGTGAGGGAAGGTAATGTAACGAAGGACGGAAGTAGAACGAGATGCTGATCGCGAACCAAATGAGAAGAGTCAGGGCCTCACACCTCGGGATAGCCAAACCGGAGACCGCGGGGACGCCCGAGCCCCCCCAGGGGTGTCCATCGGGTCCTCTCGTCCGGGCGCCAACCGGCACGATGGCGCACCCCCAGGATTTTTCGCGAGATGGCGGGGCAGCCTTTTGTGAGTGGCTAGCTCACTACTCGGGCCCCCAACTATCTGCGGTCGGCCAGCGGAAGAACCGTGCCTCGGATCCCGCTGCTCTCCGAATCTGAATAACCGATGCATTGCCCTGATACATCTCAATAAATCGTCCATTGCAACCAGCACAACTGTACTGACCCGTCCTCCAATATGGCTTCACCAGACTTCAGCACTGGAACACGATCGGTTGGGACCGCTTGGCAGTGCTGTCTTTGTCTGGTGGGTGGTAACACGCCGCGGCCGAAGCCTACCACCTGAAAGGGGTTTACTCCTTTAGCACCACCCAGGGGCCACGTGTGGGACATCGAGGGTTAAATCCCACGGACGCGAGTAAACTTGGACCCCCAAACTGCCATTATCTTCAATCTTTGACAGTGAACGTGTAATGCTGTGACATTAAACATGAGAGCTTCGTAATAGCCAATTACTATTTTTAAACTTAATTCTATTTTTATCTTCTGTACTTGTGTATGTCACTGAACTTCTCCTAAACGGCTGGATCTTCTTTGACGATTTTTTTCATATGTTTATGTGGACCATAGTTGGTTAAGGTTCACATCGGATACAATAGATGGCGCTGCGATCGAGCAGGCCGCTTATTGATCTACTATAAAAAAAAAACTCAAAATAACACTTCCTGATAAATATAAGAACAACCTGTTGTTACACGAAACCCGATAAAGGTTATTTTTTTTCTTCTTCCTTTAGTTCTATGTAATATGATTGCAGTACACGCAGAAGTTTAATCTATAATCTAAAAACACAAATTTGTTGTTTGTGTGTTTGTCTGTCCGCTCTTTTTCCCGCTCTTTTTCAATTGTATACGCGTGACCATAGCAACGCGTTACCGGATCAGCTAGTCTACTTAAACATAATTAACATGCCGAGTAAAACTTTAGAATAGACGTTAGCGTCTTTTGGGTCGAATTAGGGCTTTTTTCGGATTGGTGATGGACTAGAGGTTCTACTTTGCCCACACTAAAAGCAGCAACATAAAACAACATAAACAGAATAAGGTTTATACTACTTTTATATAAATTTTAACGCATTTGCAATCATCATTATCAATTACAAAAATTGAGAGCTGTTTTGGTTTTTTTGCGTAATTCATATGACTTTAGATGTGCTGAATCCAAAAATGACTTTCATTTTGTCATAGAACGTTTTCTGACAATGTGGGTATCTATGTTAAAAATTTATCATCTTCAAATAAAAAATTAAAGACTACATATTTTTTTTAATTTATAATTGCGTATCAAAACTTTTTTTTTTATCTAAAATACATTCATTAGTAAGCACTAAATATCTTTTCCTCAGTGAGAATCCTTTTGGTACATTTTCGCTTGTGGGAAGCATCTGGAATGTCTCTCTGAAGCGTCCAACAGTAGTCTGCCATCATTGACTGAACAATGTGTGAATACTGTCGCCATAAGTTGTGTCATGAATTTGAAGCTGATACTTAGCTATTTTAATGCCACAAAAGTTCTGTCCAGTCTAAGCCATAAAGTTGCTTGCCCACCACATACATGTTTTTATATTGTCTCCTTACGGGATAACAGTTTTTGAATATTATATGTGTTTTTTATTTGCATATACTAAGCTGAGATGCATATTAGAAAAAAAATATTAATGTAGGTTTTCATCTAACGATAGCTATGCTATGCTTCCTTAAGAATTGTGATATTAAAGAAAATAAATCTTCTATCTCAATATCAATCGATTAAAAAAATCTGGAACTTGTTTGTAAAAATAGTTTGTAAATATGGTCTGGATTCCAAATTAATTACTTACAGGACTTATGCGCATTAAACTGCGAAGACTTTTAATAATGAATCTAACCTTTCTTTTTTTTACGAGTGGAAAATGCATTAAGCATACCTACTCTTTCGCTGGCTGACGAAACTACCTATGTGGGGCTTTCCTCAATTCCCCACCCGACCTAGTGCCCGATGAAGGATCTCTACCTTCCAAAATCCTTGTGCCTTGTGCCTTGTGCCGATATTTCCCTTGGCCTCAGGGCCATATTGCGACGAGCCACGGGAACATAACGCTACTGCGGCATACAATAATGACTATTAATGACCATAACCTAACCTTACCTAAATTGTGGTAAGCTTTTGGATGCATACGCTACTGATTCGTCTAAGAAAATGTTCTGATTACCCATTTACTTAAATTTTATTCCAAAGCATTTATTTTTACACATAACACGTGAAAATGTAAACTCACTGCACCTAATCATTAACCAGAACAGAATTAAATGATGTAAATATTTTTGTTACGATGACATTCTGACATTAATATTGTTGTCGTAAATAGATCGAGAACAAGGTTTGCCTAGAAGCCTTGCACATCACATATTATTCCAGATGCACTCCCTTGTAACGAAATCCAGTGGAGATTTATATATGAATCTTACCGTATAAAATGAGTAGGTGGTATCAACTAATTACCCTGTAAATCTCTTTGTCTTTGCACCAAAATTTTAAAGTGTCCGGACGGATACCATGCGCTTCTTATTACCATATTAATATGAACATAAAAGAGTTTTTGGATCGATTTGCCAATAACTCCAACATGTATAAACTGATCATGAACGAAAAGATGCTGTAAATCGAGTATGTAAGGTGCATTATGGTAATTTCTTAGTGTAGAATCGGAAAGATAGTTGAAATTAGTGATGTTGTTACACACGATACGGGACTTTATCGATATGTCGTTAAAATAGCTAGTCGCTCGAAACTCCCCTGAGGCGTGGTCCGGATTTATCGCGGGCTGTTAGTAAAGCCGCGTATTTATATTAAGTGGAAGAGCTGTCAGCGCCTACGCCGACGCCGTTGGCTCTGGATGGCTGCATACAACACTGACTTTAAAAGTTTTCTTAGCAACACCGTCGAAATCGGTTAAATCCCTCATAACAAGTGAAATAATCTATCCTGATGTGTTCTTTGCAGTATATTATGTGTAATTTATTATTTCGTTTTGATATTCCACTGCGAGCCAATAAAAAGTAAGATTAAAAAAGTTAGTATAAACATACGAAAAAAGCGTTAAGAATGGTAAGCACCGAGATAAGTGATCATTAAAGTAACAGAAAAAGAAGATAAATGGATCCACACAAATTGAGAAAGAGTAGGTGACAGCCTATTATTAAAAAAACATATAGTCGTTTGCAAGAATACGACGATATATTCGGTTTATATTATAATAACATTCCAACGGCTTGACAAAAGATTTTTGTGGTCTTTATAGTCTTATGACCGTGACATTGTCAATGCAAAAACATATTACGATAAGCGACAAAAATTTTACAATATTACATAATACAGCAATAGAGATCTGACAGATGACTGTTTGGTTGCAGCGATTTATCTGATTTAAAGTACTTGTTTGAAAAGACTAGTAGCTCTGTCCCCTGGTACGAAAATATCCAGCGTTGATTTAGATTATAATAAAAATGCTGAAATTGAGCCAATTCTCATAATTACATGCGTGCCACATTCTGACATTTAACAAAAGTGAAAAAAACAATATCAATAAAGCTGAATCGAAGATAACAAATTCTCTCTTTGTGGAATAAGCTAACAGTTCAATGGATTTTAAACAAAGTATCCAAAAGATGACAGTAAATAGACGTTTACGTCTCAATCAATTTCCAGGGCTCACGGCAAATGAATAAGCGCAGACAAAACCATTAAGCAAAATAATGAACGCGGAAAATAACAATATCCATCTGGTTTATTCGTGTAAAAGGCCACAGCGACACTTAGCTCTTTCGGCTAGATCGTCCAACTAATAATACGCTCACACGTGAAATGTTTTGGCTGGTTGCTTTTTGTTCGCCGCAGTTATTTCAGTTTTCCAGTAGTAGTATTTTATACAAGACCACCTCTGGCCGTCTCCACGGCGCAGCGGACCTGGCTAAAAGAAAATCGACGAGAATCGCGAATAGTGCTTTTAGAAGCGATGGGTGCACCCAGTGGCACAGAAGGACGACTCCATAAGGAATTTTGATGTGACACCATAAGGAAAGTGATTACCGAAACGTGCTTACAGGTTTTTGTGCAGTGTATGAGTGGAAATTTTCGAAGTGTAGTGCTTAATAAAAAGGTCAACAATGACGGAATTCTTTGGATCATGGAACGCGAAGGACGAGGATCCAGAAGTAGAGGAGACGGTGGAAACCGTCGAGACCGTCACCACCAAGACTCGTACGATTGGGGTAAGGGTTGAATAAAAGTTTTCTAACTTATCCCTCACTTTGCCTTACAATTTGAAAAGTCATCTCTCATATGTTCAAGGAGGATGCTTTTCAGTATACGCAAAACCTAGAATTTTTTCTCTAAAGATACTCTTTAATATGCCCATCGAGAGAATGCAGAGCGATACATTTCGTAGATAACTTAAAAATGGAAAAGCTTTTTACATTCGCGTCATATGGAATTATTTTTATAAAGCGTGTATCATCGTTAGAGGTGTTTATTTTGGCTGGAGCCCGCTGAGTGTCACGGGCGTTGTCAATGCTCACTCAGTGACATGAAACAGCACTGTACCAAGGTGAAGGCGAGCCTGGCTGTCCGAAATCATCAACTGTCAACTTTATTATAAAACCGAATGACGCGATACTTACGAGGTTCTCAAAGGCACACCACTTCGTAATTTATCAGTGGCAATCTTTGATGGTGCAAATTGTCGTTTCAGGTTCAGTTTCATGCTTAAGTTTCATGGAAATGTGATACATTGTAATGAAAATATTTTAGCGAACAATTTTCAAAGTTTTTGGATCAGCACTAATGTTATTCCTGACATTTCAACACCTAAACTTCTATATTCATCTGGCTGTCATTCCGATTATACGGTTTCTCTGAGAAAATGTTATTTTGGTGACTACATAATAAATTCTAGTAATGTTTTAACGATCCAGATGTCTTGTAAATAATTTAGTTGGCTAATTTTAATGTTTTAATTGCGGGCAACATGACGTTTTGTGTCGATTTTTTTTTTGGCTGACGGAAAAGTCATGGCTTATTAACAGGCTAACTTTCCGCATCGCGTATTATAAGTGTCTCGTGAAAACGACATAACAACTATTGGAACAGTCTTTACGAGTGTCACAAGTCGTATTCTTGTAACTGATTTAATCTGCTTAATAAGCATATAGTTAAAGAAAACTAGGGTACATCTATTTGTTATGACAAACGAGTCTAGAATGTTGTACAAGCTGTCATAAATCCAAGACTTACATTTCAAATACAGTGAAAAACCTTTCAAAAATGTTAGTTATATTTCATTATTTACATCTAATTATTGAATTTCTTGCGGAATTGGTTTTGCGTTTATTTCTAACATTTCCAAAGCCAAAACCTGGAACAGACCACTATTATGAGGACCAGAAGGGCGTACATATTATGCTCACTGTTACAAATTTTCCAACAGTATTTATACTTTAATGAATATTAGACCGCCGATTCTCTGGGTCTATGAATAAAATACTGAAATGATAACCAATGTACCAAATAATTACTAGATGCACGCTTTCAAGAAAAAGGATACAGGTACAGATGGCATATATTTGAAATCAGGAAATCCCATAAACGCCGTCGATGGAAATCACGACAAGACTAAAGATTTCATTTTCCAGTCTTATCATACTTTTTTTAATTTGACAGATCCCCTACAAAAGAGCTGGTAATTTTATTTGTAACTGTCATGCACACAACTAAATAACATTGGCAACAAGGCGGTATTATCTAGGTATTAAGAGTAACCAGTGAATATACTAATCACAAATGTACCAACAACACATCAACCTACCACCAAATGTAATTTGCCAAATTTTGCCAATTTTAAGGTAAATTCATATTGTGTTGTTGACTGGTACTACTTTCCTGAGAACTAAAACGATCGGATTCCCACCAAAACCATATCACATAGTAATAAATAATAATACGAAATTCCGGACAAACCACGACATGTTTTTACTTAATTTGTTGATTTCATATAATTGATAAACAACAATCACAAAAAAACAAGGTTGTTATATACTTATTACACAAATATATGCCTCTACCAGGATTCAAGATTAGAATGTTAGGAGCATTTGTACCAAATGGTCGTCCTCCACCACCCACCACCATGATGAACAGTACAAAACATTTTTGACACACAATCATGCAATAGTAAGTTATGTTCTCCCTAACATAAAGCAACCTTGTAAGGAAATCTAAAATATTGGTACCAACAAACCATGCCTTAATCTGAAAAGAAACGCAGAAATAATTTCTCCGTTTTGCGTTTTGTACTTTGCCCAATGTAGGATGATACTTTTGACAGGTGTCACTTCCTTATTGCTACGTACTAAGGTTGCGTTTGTTTCCTTATGTTTGGTTTGACATTGCAATAGCAACTTTTTACCCTCTTTATAGGTGTCAACTGTCAAAAGTATCATCCTACATTAGACAGGGTTTAACAAGTGAACTGACACAAATAAGTGACTCGTGATAAATATGGACGCTGTCACCAAGACTGTGAAATACCTAAACAACTCTTATGTGGTTGATGGACAAACGAAGCCTTTACTTGGGTCGATACATAATCAATCAAGGGATAATTCCAAAAGCCATGGGACATTCTATAATTCTTGTTAACTGCTCGTCCAAAAGGAAGCCGTAATTTGAAGATCTTTATAGTTACAATAACTAAATATATTAACTTTTATTACAACATAGCCATAATAAAACAATAATGTAAAAAAATAATGTTTGTATTTCTATATGTATTTACTCTATCAGGCTTTCTTGGGACTAACATTCAAATGAACAATTTCGCAATCACAACAAAACAATCGTGACGGAAAAGCGTGATATAAAATCATGTTTTGAACTTCAAATGCTGCTTACGGCGAAACCGGTAAGGAAACACCACAATACGTTTCATCAAAGCTCTTATTACACCGCCATAAAGTTCGAAATACACCATAAAAGTTGCTACATCGTGACTACAAAAGTAACGAGTGAATGGCCCTTTGTCTGTCCCACAATAGACTCGGGTATGGACAGGGTTGTCAACGAAATGATATTTTGCTTAATTTATACTTTTGAACTAAAGAAATCTGTCTAAAATACTATACTTTTCAGTTTTTCGGTAGTTTAGAGGAGACACCGTATTAAGACTCGTACCTTGATTGAGACTAAACATTTATCTGTATATGTTTATACAAATTTTAAACTTTCTACAAGTATTAAGAAATATACAAGATTTTTGAAGATATATTGTATATCACATACCTAATATTACATTTTTCTTTGTATGTTTATAAATACAAAATTTACGTAAGTTTTTTTCCGCATATTTGCAAGATCAAGAGTAATCTTTACACGTGAAAGTCAATCAGTAGATACGTTTACTTCATAAGGTTAATGTGACAACCCTATAATTAATATTACTTAAAACACTCATCTTCTTGAAATCGGTGGAACATACATAATAACCGTAAAGAAACAACTTTAGTTTCACTTCTTTGTTCATTGTTAAAAGTCGTATAGTTAATATTCATTCGGTAATTAAAACGTGGGATTTTGGTAATCCGTTAACAGTGTTGATTACTAACCCACATGTTATGAATCACACTAGAGACAGACACAAACAGACATCAACCAAATCATCTATACAAGAAATATCTATATTTTGCTTTAAATTAGTTAAAAACTATCTGTGTCTTGCGTGCTTTGCAACGCATTTTATTTTGTTGGTCATCACACATTCTCCTCTAGCATCTACATACAACAAAATACTAAATGCTTCCAATTGTCAATCTAAACTATTCAGGGAATCAATAACACCCAGAAAATTTTGAATTAAAATCGACTAGTAGTGTCGGAGTTCAATGACATACACGTGTGCAAAAGAATTATATATAAAGATACATATAAATATGTAAATTTTCAAATACTTATACGATTTTAAAAATACCGTTAAGATCCAGTTTTTAAAGCTTATCTAGTCTTTATTTATTAAAATAAAATGTTTCTATTATATTCGGCTTAGTTGTCAAAATAACAAGTGATTTGATTCTATTAAGTCTTGATTAGACTTGATTAAAATTTTAGATTGATTTACAATTATTGATTCGAAGACAGTTCGCTTGGTTAACTAGAACTTTGTGGATTGCCGCGCGTGTATCTATTTCTAATCGTTTCTCGCTATTAAATGCTCGTTTACACTACTAAAAAGCAAGTAAGGTTGCATGGAACTTATTTGCGACTTTTTCGTTATTCCACGACGAACTCTTCGTGTCTCTACGTCGGATATACCGTCGCGGTTCGCGGTCTCCTTAACGTAGAGTGGAGCTTTAATACCATAAGCCTGATCAAGAACAACATTCGAAGGATATTTTGCAATACAGATGTTGAAATTGGCAAACATCTAAATTGGTTGCATGCACTATTCTGAAACATTGTTTTGCTACCGACATATTTCGCACAAGTAGTGTGAGTGATTCATTGGTGATTATTCCACATGCGAAAACCCACATGCGAAAATTGGTTATATGTTTCTTTGTGACTTTGTTGCAGGCTGCAATATTAAATTTCGCACATGATTTGAATCGTTGATAAAACTATAGTCCTAAATCTGTCCTAAATAGTCGTAAACTGTATGATATCAGCAGGTGGATCCAGGGCGGTGGGGGGCATGGGGGCAATTGTCCCCTGACTCACGATACGAAATTTTTAAACCCGACTTATTCTAACCATTCAAAAAATAGGGGAATGGGGTTATTACTACCTCTTTTATAGAAATGTTATCAATTTGATTGGTAATAAAAAAAAGTTTTTTTTAATATTGAGAGATATTACCATGGTTATAATTTAATTCTATAAATATCCTATAAATTTATAACACTATCTTGACTTGAAGGTCGAAAATTATATCTTTAATAGTTATTAACATCATTTATGAAAGATCAAATATTATAGTAAATGTATATGTAAGTCATCATCAACAGTACTTACAAAATGGTTCTCGTGCTTATGAAAAAAATGGTGTAAAATCGTCTTGAATACTAAATATAGTGTCTCTAATCGTTTAAAAGACATTCGACTGCACATTATTTTTTTAATACTAGACCTTAATTACCTTTTTAATTGAATAAGTATACAGTCAATTAGAGGATATTTCCAGAGCTATACATAGCTCCCGGATCCTCTTGTTGTGACCGTTGTGATGAGGGACTTTAATGCGAAACTGGGCAAACGAAGCGACGATGAGCCGCAAATGGAGTAATTAGGATATGGTGAGAGAAAAGCACCTGGTCAAATGCTGGAAGACTTTATGGAGAGGGAGAGCCTTTTTATGATGAATTCCTTCTTCAGGAAGCCAAAACAGCGAAAATGACCATGGATGCATCCCAATGGAGTTACAAAAAATGAAATCCACTTTATCTTGTCTACGAAGAAGGACATATTCAATGATGTCTGTGTGATCAAAACAGGAAACGTTCACCGAATAGTAAGAGGCATATTGGATATCATAACGAAGCTAGAGAGATGCAAGACTGATGAAGTTTATGCTCCGCCCGACAATCATCCAGTTCCAAAACCCTGTAAGCTCAGCTCGAGCTACAAAATCGTTTCGAAAGCCTGGAAGACCGCGAAAATGTGGACGACTATAATAACAGGTTCGATGGCTCTTAAACAGCTGAAAAAGAATAAGGTATCCGGTGATGGTGGAATCACGGTTGAGCTTCGGTACCAACGGCTCTTCAGAAGCTATTCGATTCCGTCATACTCGAAGGTAAAACGCCTACGGCATACCATAGAAGTATTGTGGTACTCTTCTTCAAAAAGGCGATACAACCTTATTGAAGTATTATAGACCCATCTCAATTCTGAGCCATGTCTACAAGCTGTTTTCTAGTGTCATTACGAATCGTTTCGCTCGCAGGTTCGACGACTTCCAGCCTTCCTAACAAGCTGGTTTTGGAAAAGGTTTCAGTACCATAGAACAGATTATACACGGTCAAAGATGACCAGTGATGACGTACAGAACGAAAACGTAATCCCTTACTATGGGCCTTATAACAAAGCTCAAAGGTTACTCAAGATGATAGAATATCAGTGTTTATTTAATAGAATATAGATTTGTACTTTTTGAATATAAGTAGATGTTTACTCCATAGCTTTATAGCTTTCTTTAAAAATACAACATGCTGTGCATTATTTGTCAGTTAGTCTGGACAAAGCCGTTTATATATACAGATAATATTGCAAAACATCTTTTTAAAAGATTTTTCTTTTTAATTTTCCATTTATGCCATCTTCATCAGCAGCTGCAATGAAAAATCTTTCATCAATAAAGTCAGATAAGATACCAATTAAAAACAAAGTATGCCTGTCTTTATTCAAGATAGGCTGTTGGGAATGGCCGTCAAACACAAAAAAATTAAAAAAGTAACAATGAAGTGCACTTATGCCTGTTTACGGTTGCCGGGAACTGACCTCTGTTTGGCGGGATGCCAAGTCTTTATACCCAGCTATAATACAAGCTATATTAACACTTTACATCGAGAGTAACGTGGATACTTGAGGCTGAATACAATATCCTATCCCCAGTAACACATAGATAGATATTTCTGTTATAGGGTAAACTTCCCTAGTAACCAAGCCAAATAAAACTAAATAAATTAATAAATAAAAGTAATGAGGATGATTATTGGTAATGGTAGTCAATTTTAAACTTTTATTTGTTATAAAAAGTACAATAAAATATAATTCTATCATTTAAGGAGTCATTTATAATTCTTATTTAGTTTATTTTCTTCTGAAGCTTCTGGGAAATGAGTTAAAAAGTCACAATTAAATAAACTAAACATTTCGACAAAACATTTTGTATACCGGTAAAAAAAAATGATGTGAATGAGTAGGTACACGGGAGAGTCAAGTCTTATCATGACTTGTTTCACTGAATTTGTCCTTATACTCACAACATTGCTTTCTATTCTTGAGATGAAAGTTTTATTAATAACTTCATTTTTTACTCGCAGCCATAATTGTAAAAAGACTTTTTCGAGACTATTGTTAAGACACCTGTATTGATTTTTGCTAAATAAATAAATATATATTTATACTAGCTGATCCGGCCACGCGTTGCTGTGTTATAAATTAAAATAAAACCTATCCTATCTTTTAAGTTAGATCAAATAACAGATAATTACGAAGTTTGATCAAAATCGGTTAAGTAGTTTAGGAGTCCATCGCGTGACAAACAACGTGACATGTAATTTATATATATTAAGATTTTACTTAGAGCCATCTTTGCTCGAAGTCACATTGTAATAGAATCGTCGACAACTGTTTAAAATTAGGTTCTGATTACTACTTACTTACTATACTTTTATATAAAATGTCTATAGTTTTTTAACTTAAAAATTTTTTATTTTACCATAACTAAGAAATAGCTAATGTAATATAAATTCAATCAATTAAATAAACTTAACCAAGTCAATAACGTAATATTAAATGTATAATTGTAAACGTAAACTTAAAAAAAATATATATATAATAATGGCAAACAAGACATATTTGAGCTGAAGTTTACGTTTCTTTTATCATAATAAAACTCTTTTTCACTTTAAAAATGCTCATTAATTTATTAACAATATTGCTACGTGAGAATTTTAACAGTCTCTGTAGTAACTAATATGGTTGCAAAGTATCGGTAATCTACCACAATCTAAAAAAATCTCAATTGATACTGAACTCTAAATGTTTGACTTTAGGCCGAAAATCGAATAATGTAATTTTATACATACTGTACATCCTTTTATTTAATTTAGGTGGTAATACATCAAGAAGGTTGCATATTAACCATTTAATGTAGACCTTTATTATGTATCTTTAATACGTCAAATTATAGCAATTAATTGAAGTGAAACATTTTAGTTACGGATGCCAAAAGTTCTTTCTACCCTTAGAAATTCTGTAAATACGACTCTTGAAAAGGAGTTAAAACATCGGAATTAAATAAAAATACTAAAAGTTTGGTATCAATAAGATGTGTTTTATTTCAACGAGTGGCAAAAGTTCTTTTTCAATTAATATTGCCCTCCATATATTTTAGCTTTAAGCTGAAAATTGGTCTGATAACAGTACATTTTTAATTATTTTTGGTGGTATATTGTGTTTTCAATACTACGGATCCCAGCTTTGTACGAAGTCGACACGAGGGCAACGACCTCCACATTGAAACGTCAATATTTTTCTGTACTTTCCATATTAAAAACGAGGATAATAATTTAAACACATAAAAGCCTCATATCAAAGCTTTATTTATTGAGTGTCCAGCTATCAAAGAAACTACTATTTTAGTTATGATAAAACATACTTATGTTTTTTATTAATCGTAGTTTTAAAAACAACGGCTTTGAATCTGCGGTTTCTATAATACAGGAGATCCAAAATATAATTTAAATGATTAAAAGAAGTAAAATAAATAATTAGCTTAGTTTCAAAGGTATCTTCTTTAAATTGTATATATTCGTAATAATAACTATACTATATGAAGGGAAGATAAAGAACTGAAAACGTATTACACATCTCCAAATTTATTTCCTACTTTCCTTCTTTCAAAATTATTTCCTCTTTAAGTAACACCGCCATAGCTCTTCTTCCTTATTATGCTCTCCATCCTAAGGTCGCTTTTAGCGATAAGGCCGCCGATTGTTTAACGTTAGATTTAAGCATTTATCTGTGTTTGTGTATCCTTCTGTTTTTGTGGTGTAATCAATTAAATGTTTTTGTATTGTATTGTATCTTTAAGTTCAACACAGAGTTCAGTCAACAGTAAAAATAAATACACATCTGAAGTTTTAAAAACATTATATCCATTTGATAAAAGTTAATCTTAAGCATATTGTCTTCTAGCCATTGGATATATTTTTCATCGATAAACTACTATAATTAAAAGTGCTACTCAATATAAAGATTTAATGTTGACTTTTGTCAAATGGATATATTTTTTAAAGACTTTCTTTGTGTACATATTATTAACTGTACGATGTCATTGAGAAAAAAATACAGATTGACCTGATGTTGTGTACGGACAACATGTAATTAATTCGCGCTGAATTTAAATGAAAATATGAAGGAACTTAAAAATTGCACAATTTCAATAAGTGGGTGAGAAAGTATAAAATTAACAAAAATTAATAAAATAAAATTAAATAAATTCACGCATTATGTACCACTCTTTAAATTTTTTTTATTATTTTATTGACATTGAAATCTCTACTAAAAAAACGAAATTCAATAAATTTCCCTTTTCAAATTACGAAGTTTACTTACCTGATTTTAGTAGCCAATGAAACTATTGATGTGTACAGGTACCCCAAACATAGCACTGAAGCATCGACACATCTGTAACTTTTTTCCTATCTTTTATTTAGCACTAACTCACGTAAAAACCTAAATTCAGTCGGTAAAGTCTTTAGAAAAAAGGAGTCCCATAGCTGGGCCATAAACATTCCTTATGGATGGAGATATCAGAGAGAAGGAGCCATAAAACTACGAGGTCCTAATGGGGATATATTATTTTGACGACACGACCCTCGAGCCCTGCTTGAGATAGTTTAATTAGCAATCCAATGATCAGCCCTTCCGGAACTAGCTTAACCTCTGAAATCGAACTGAATGTGCTAACCATCATAACCCGGCATCCAGCTCATCAGTATCTTTCCTGCGTGAAAAATAATTTACAGTCGTGAAGACCAAAAAAACAGTTTTGTGAATACAATTTAAAAATGTCAGTGTCACTACAATCGTCGCATAACAAAAAAACTGCTTGAGAATTTACATCATAACATATCCTACGTAACAGTTAAAATAACAATCAGTTACGTATTGCGTGAGACACAAATATCAATGGCGTAAATGCTTAATTATGCACTTTGTAAAAACTGATCTCTTTATCTTTTAATTTACAAAGTTAGGCAATTTTGAACTTTAAACGACTGACATTGTTTGAAGTGGCGTTTCATGGTTTGAATTTGATGACAGCTGCCAAAGGTGCTAATTGCTTCAGTCTCGAATGTAAGAAGTAAATGTGATAAGTGAGCCAAATGTTTTCGAAACGCTAATTGAAAATTGTGGTTTTGACGTAGAGCTAGAAACCAGTTTGTATCTTAGCCGCAGAATGGAGTAGTTCTTGCCATTTTTTCTAAAAGATCCAATATGATTGAGGTGTTGTAGCAGATGATAACACGACCCCCGCCCCGCCCTCCCATATTTCATTGATACATTACAATGATTTTCTTAAGTTGCAAATTTGAACCAAAAAAAGATTAGAAACGTCAAATTGAAAAGCAATAAAAGAGACGAATAACAAAGCTGAGAAGGCTAATTTTTTTCCTCTAGACGATGAATAGTTTACGCATCTTAACGCCTTTCTTTTCTGTAGTGGCTCTAGTCTCGCCACTCAGTTCGACCAGAAAGCCTACCAATCTCTTAATGTCGCTGTAGGCCTCCATTAGTGCTGTTGGGTACCCTAGGTCATCGCCCGCTGTTGTGTCACCCCTTAAACTTCCATGTCGCGTTAATATCTCAACCATATGTCTAGGTAACTTACAGAGTTTTTGGGCAAGATGATGCACAATAGTGGGGACATCTTCCATCATTTGCCTACAGCTCGTTAGTTTTGTCCATCGTTAGTTAAAGCTTTTCAGGTATCGTTTAAGGAACCATTTCCTAAGTGTTTCAATTGGTTATGGAACAATCGGTTCCAGGCCTACCTATTATATTCCCATACCTAATTGTGTTGACTAATAATCCGAGGCCACTTCCTCCTTCTAACTCTTTCTTTTCTATGTTGGCTGTCACTCTATCTTTCTACTTTCTTTTCCTTACCTCGTTTTCACTCTGGGGCGAGAGGTATCCTCAGCCTCGATTCCCAGATGCGATAACTGCTAATAACAAAACCCTTCTCTGCAAATTTCAAGCAGCCTCAAACAGTTGATCTCTTACCTTAACAAACAAGCAAAATAGAATGTATTTGAGTTTCTTAGTTTTAAGGTGTATCATTCTAAGATTAACTCAAACGTGAAAGTAGCGTTAGCATATTTATAAACATACACTATATCTCCTCTATATATACTTTCGATGAAATCCCCGCTGTTGCGTAAGTGAATTTCTTAAAAACTACTGCCATAATTAATAAAAAAAACGGTAGGCAATTAAAAACTGTTTTAAAGTATATAATTACACACATTATTTAGTTTTGTCAAGATTTAAAATAAGAAAATCTGTTTAAAATTCTAGTTACTAAGAGAGTTCTTTTGTGTAGAAAAATACTGAAAGAAAAACTCTATAAAGTTCCTTTCTCATAGACAATGGTTGCCCCAAAAATAATTCAATAAAATTTTTATTTATCCGCATCTCAGTAAGTGAAAAACATTCGTAAGTCAAAGAAAATAAAGTTGAAAATCGTATACCGTGTACGCTTCGAAATAATACGTTGTTGAATTAGTTGCAGCCGAATCAGAAATAGATTCAGTAGCCGTGCCTCAGCAGGATAGGTACATTTTTGGAAGTCAAATAAAATCAATGCGTTTAAAAATAAAACTAAAGCAAGGTTGCTTTTAAATAGAAAGCGTTTTAGGATTCGGAAACAGTGATTCACGTGCTAAGGTCAAAGCTTTGAACTTCCAGATTCGCAATTTGTAAATAAACGATGCGACAATAGAATAATAACGTAAGGTACTATATAATAAACGCAATCTATTTTCTTTGCTTAAAAATTAAAACTTATTAAAAATATAAAAAGATTTTTATTCGATAGGAGCATTCACAAAGCGTGTATTAAGCTTCAACACAATTTTTAGGTAATTTTTAGACTATTTTAAAATCGAGCCAAAAACATAAATGTTTTTTGAAGGAGCAATAATAAGTTCTTATGAAGTAAATACTCATATTATAAAGAATAATTAAGCGCTATCCTCGAGCTTGAATCGGTATTGTATCGATACACACGCATTAGACATGCAAAAACTTGCTCTGTAGAATAAAAAGAAACGCGCTGCTGACGCGCGTCGACAGCGCGGTAAAAACACGCAAAGTGCAAAGGCCCTAAGATACACACGCTGAATATCTCACACCAATATTTTTTTTATAATATTAGCGATGTATTAGTATGTAGGCAAGTCAAGTTGACATCATTAAGGTTTTTGACAAATACAAGAAAATATGACGTCAATATTTAGGCATTATTCAACTATTTGTCCCTCATAAAAATTACAAACTCCCGTGACTGCGCACACTCAAATTTTGCGCGGTAAATCAATACAGTTTCAAAATTACACCGATATCCTGTACATGTTTTAAAAAACCTAAGATACTTTTACTGGAATGATTACCTATATGTAAATATAATAAGGTCACATTAATATCAGTCATATACGACCAGAAACTATGATATAATAACAAAATATATTAAAATTTTAGTAAGCTGTTGAACCTATTAACTTTCTATTTTTATTGAAGTTTATTCCAATACTCTAATCATAAAGAACAAATGCTTTCATAAATAACTTACCCATTTTATTCTAAATCTCTTTCATGTAGGTACAACACAAGGCAATCCGTAGAAAATGCAGAAACAGTAAAACCACTGTAAATGATTTATTCTTTGTAATGAGATTGCACATTCAATTATAAACGCAATCTGTTGTGTGCTGCTGTTATTCTTGGTTTTAATTAAAAGTTTATTCAAACTACTTACTTGTATTTTCGCTAAAGAAGAATATCGAAAATAATGCTCATAGTCAATGCTAGTGAAAGCGATTGAGAGATAGTTTTCAATATACTAGACCCCCTGATGGCCGCTGTTGCCAGATAGTATTATTATCTGACTATTGAGTTTTTAGATATATATTTTACCGTACAGTGTCGCATAGTAGAATTACACTAACCCTTCACACTTTAGGAAATGGCGACTAATATTATGACAGATACTGAGAGTAATCACGATGCACATCCCTTAGACCAGTACTGGTAAAATGGGAAGTAGCGTTTTCTGAATACTGAGTGTTTACTGCGATATTCAACTCGCCGGCCAGGGTTTTGGGGAAGGCGTTCCGTCCAGCAGTCTTCCACTTGCGATGATGAAGTTTTGAGTTTCAACAGCGATTATAATGCAATTACAAGTTCAAGGTTATAAGGACCAGTCCAAATAGAACAAAGATGATACTGCGCAGACGCACTCGATCCCGTGAGTAAACTCGCTCACGTCACGCTCACTAATCCAGAGCTAAATCTGCATCTCCAACATCAACACGCATAACGTGAATAAACTGTTTTAAACATGCGCACGCTCAATTAATTATGACAAACATAAAGTCCTTACAATATGATACATTTTATTTTTATTGTCTGATTTGTGAAGGACACGTGAGAGCAGTGTAATGTCAAAGTATTTTTAAATATTTTGGTCACCAGATCATTGGAAAATTCACAAGTAGGTGCAAGAATAATAGCGGGCAAAACAAATTTTGTCAATTAAATTTAAACATAAAGGTGTTAATCTACTTCAATCTACTAATCTTAAAACAACTAACATCTTAAAATGATTCCTAGCATTCTCATAGTACCTAGTGATGTTCGCATTACTAATGTTATCATAAGAAAAATATTTACATTGATTCGTTTTACCCCTATGTTCAACTTACCTACCCTACTATATAAAAAACGTAAATAAAAATGCCTTTCAGGTTTTCAGTAATGCATTAATTTTTACTTCAGCTACAAAAGACTGAAAGATTGAAGTAATAAGAGATAATTAAAGTTTAGGCAAAAATAAACTTATTTTTGTTTGTAGTCAAACTACAGTTTTGCATTTTTCCAATTTCCAAACCAACATAAAAATGAGATTCTTGCTAAGAATTTAAATAATTTCAAAAGTAGGGCGTTTTTTTTTTCTTATCGTCATGAATATCAGCAGACATTTTTTCTTTTATATTGTTTTCAATATCAAAATTAACTAACTATTGTTCATCTATTCGACCCATTTTCATTTTCAAGCAGATGATGTGTTATTTTAATGGAAAAAGGACTTTCATTAGAGTCTGATTTATCAAGGACTACGGCTGTTTTTTTACTCTGTGCTACGACTTACATGAAACCTATGTGTGAAAAAACCCGGTCTTAGTAGTCATTTTGATTATGTTTGCCATAATCACAAGGCTTGCCAAGCGGGCATCGCTGGATCTTAACTCGTAAAATATTGCTGCCCATTTTGTGGTGTAAGGGTCTCTGTTTTACGATACCCTTATGTGTGAGGATTCGTACTGTTCTACTGTGCCGGTAGATCCTTATTTACCTAATTATACAGACTAAAAATCTTAAAAAAAAATGTTTGAGAAACAAAAGAATTGAACAATTGCAAGCCTTTTTTGTATAATGCTTGATATTCTTTTGTTTAGTAGCATATAATGAATAAGTTTCTATTAAATCTATTCAAGAAAAAACCAGCATAAAACTAGGTATAGTATATTACACTCCGTTTAATTTATACTAAATTATGATTGCCTTTATACAGTTAACTAACTTTTCTGTTCTAGATTTTTTTAATAAATAAACAACATCGGAAGCGGTATTAATGTCTCATGTTGGTAATACATTGTCTTAATTAAAACAGTAAACATTTAAAGGTCATCTCAAACATATTATTAACGTTATATTATATATACGAGTAGCTAATGAGAAGTGCCAAGTTATATGATTTGGCGTAACTAAACGTTTCCTACCAACAAAATGGCGGTTGGTCGGGTAAACAAAGGGGCATTGCTTTGTGGGGCTCTAATTGGATATGAATCATTTAAAAATTACGCAATTGCATTGTCGTCATTGTTTTTATTACTTTGTTTGTGAACATTCGTATTTAGGCAGATCATAAGTATTGAATAGTCAGTTATTATTAAATCTTTTATTAAGAGAATGTCACTAACTAATTATCAAAACAATTCTAATGTAAAATAAATAAGATTGATATTCCATATTTTGACAATATAATTTTTATTTACTTGTATTTGGTAAGCTTTAATAATAACAACAAATAAATATCACCAAAAATATTTGTTTGATATTTTTTTAACCTTATATTTCAGTAAAAAATAAACATAGTGTCGGTATAAAATAGTGTATTATAATGTTTTATTTCAATGGTTGCATTGATTTGAAAAACATTTTAGCTGAGCATTCACCGCGAGCTGCCAATATATTTTTTTTAACTGTATCATTAAAAAATAAAGTTTTAATCCTTTGGAAGCCTCGAAAAAGACAGCCTCGGCAGTCTGTGAATGCGTAAGTACGTGAATAAGATCCTAAAATTTATCGTAGAAAGAATAACGAGGTTCTTGGAAAGTTGACAGATCTGTATGTTTCAAAGCATGCATTATCGCATCAGCAAACTAAATATAAGCAATTTGTGCCTTTATTTTGTTCAAAACTTTACTATGTTTTTTTAGGACTTCGATATTTCATCCAACCGCAAAGAACTTTAGTTCTATAGTGACGATGGCGTATGAAACTGCGCGGAAAAACAAATAATTAATACTTCGGGCCTTCTGTTTCGCACTACTGTGTTTCTGTTTTTAAAATTATAATTGTTACTGACATAGTTCATAATTTCTTAAAAATTAACAAATTGAACACGCTTTCCGAAATACAAGATTTTATTTTGTGCGCGTGCGCACTTGAATTGCACCGCCGGTCTAGAGAATTAATAATAGAAGGAATCTCCACGTAAGTTTTCCTCCACCTAGACCTAGAGATAGGTAGGAAGTGACTCAAAATATTATTATCGAAGCAAGTGGGCGTATCGGTCAACCTTGAGGTGTCTCGCACAAAGGAATGTCCACAGTATACTATTTATTTTATTGCTGTATCTAAATATAAATAACGTCTTGGATGTTATTTCAGATATATTTATGTTGCGATCTGCTTGCATATCAATTTGGTTTGTTTTGAGAGTATATTTTAAATAGTTACTTGCAACTTGCAAGAAATGCCCTAAATTTGGTGAAGATATGACTTAAAAAAATTGTGACTTTCACGCTGGCCGACTAAATCAATCTTCTAGATGTAGATTCGAACTAGATGTGAATATAATTCTTGTCCAAAACTAATTGATAATATACACTACTTATTTGGGCATTTTTTTTTTGGACTACACAACGCTCGCCAATCACTCCAATAAACCTAGTTGTATACAACAGAACTCCATGCATGTATACATATGACAAGGTATGGGTTCATTAAAAAAATACGGTGCGATGAAAATCCACTGGACCCCCGGTAATCCGGTCCCTATTTAATCTGGCGCCCCCTTTATTTCGACTTGCTTATCATTGTTGAATGTAGGTAGGTAGGTACATATCTTCACTAATGTAGGTAATGCATGAATGAATAGGTGGCAACTTATACGCGCCACTACTACACCGTATTGTGCTCGATGCGTGTTTTTTTATTCGGATTGCTCAGATTTGAATTGAAAATTGAAATTGACTACATATTATTGCGTAGCGTTGCCTAACGTGCGTTTATTGTTTACTAGTTGTGATAGAATATTATCATTTATATCTATAATTTTTTGGATTACAAGGCACTCTGTTTCAAAAAATTTAGGACTATAGGGGATTTATGACAGTACAGACTATAATCCGACAAATACGATAGTCCAACACCCCGGATTACCGGGGGTCCACTGTATACAAATTTAAATTAACCAATTTATAAAGCCCGGTTAGAAAATACCCGTATAATCCCAATCAAAGTGACTGACGTGGTATCATACATAAAAACTTTTTTTTTACGTGCAAAAAATGCGTTACGCATACGCCTCCGCCGGGAGCGCGGCGGACGTTATGTGGGACTCTCCTCCATGCCTTCATCCGGCCTAGTGCCTGGTGAAGGCTTGGAGGCACACCCACTAAAAACTGCACGATGTACCCTCAGCTCCGTCACAATCCAGTGGAGCCGATTTTAACACTCACCCAGTGGCGGATTTACAAATTTTCAAGGTATAGGCTATGAAGCTTTTGCCGCCCATGCCTCCACAATTGTCAAATTGTCATGTCCTAGATTATTTTTACAATTCAACAACTTCGTTGGAATTGCACGTAAAATAATTTTTAGGTATATTTTTGAGCTAATTAAAGCTCAATCATGTAAGATTTGGAAGGCGGGGTAATGCATGCTACTTACACAATTGGTAGACGTGAATAAACAGAATAAGTAATCTTTATTGCGTTTACAAACAGTTGAAAATACTTAATTAAGTAAATTTATAAAATTACGTTACAATACTTTTTTGCGTGATTTTTTGTTGGCAAAATCATCGATGATATCGTCGTACGTGATTTTGTTCATCAATTCTGACTCTATGCACAAAAGAGCTAAAGCGCGCGTAAGAGGTTAAAACGAGGAACTTGATTACAATGATGATGACAATATATTTCGTGAATTCGGGTTCGCATTTACTAACTCCACACAACATAGAGCAGAGAGCGTCTCGAATCACGACCGAGTATTTTTTGCAAGCGCAAAACTCGTGTTTTGTAGTTTCGTGCCTTATTTTCTTTTGTTTTGATGTTGTTTCCGTTTTTCGCCTCGATATGTTTGGGTAACCGGGGTAAGGCGGTTCACACACTAGAACTGCGTCCCGCCGCGGTGCGCGTAGCGACAGAAAAACGCGCCCCCGCGCGGAGGCGCAGATCTGCCTAACTTAGCGGTTAATCTGCTTCCCCGCGCAGATTTTCAATACAAGTTGACCTTACTTCTTCACTCCCCGCGCTCCCGCGCAGAATCTGCGCGCGGGGCGCCTACCCGCGCGTTCCCGCGTCGGCAGTGTGTTGTCATAGGCGTGTTTTCTATATTAATTGAGATACTTGCATACAACAATAAAATCTGCGGCCACGCGCTACGCGACGGGGCGCGGTGCAGTGTGTTGACCGCCTAACCCACGCGGTAATGGGAATGGAGAATTATTGATTGACATTGATAACATTGTAGCATTTTAAAAAAATACCGCATTAGGGGAAAAATATTTTTTTGACTTCAGACTATCTCGCTATCGCTGCTCAAGGCTTTCCTATATTCAAATAAAATTTTCTAAAGCTAGTGCGTGTTGAACACATAATACTCGATACATAAGATTAAAATCGGTAAAATTATGCACTAAATTCAAATTAAAATCACTAAATTATATACAAACCATGCAGTTCGCAGCCTCCAAAAAATATTAGGACTGGCTGTATGGGTTGACGGTAGGAAAGAAAAATACATTTTCTATAATTTCGCTCTTTACACTCATTCAAAGTGAGGGGAGAGGGCGCATTGGGCGCAAAGACCGATTACCGATTCGCCGCCCCCAACCGATTACTCGTTGGGGGCGGCGAACTAGCTGTTTTACTCTAGAATATGGAAGATTGCTAAACGGATTCACGGAACGTACAATGACAAATGATAAGTGAGAAGGGAAAGTCGTCGGCAAAATTTGTTGCAGACTTCTATCTGTAAAACATCAGAAAACAGAATACAGAAAACCGTCATTCAGAAATCTTTTTGATTTCTGGTAGCAAAAAAAAAAAATCGGTAACCAAATTTGCCGCCCCAAAAATCTGCCGCCCTAGGCTCAAGCCTACTCAGCCTGCTGGTAAATCCGCCACTGCACTCACCATTCTGGATACGACGGGTTGGCCCAACAGCCTCTTAACGAACGGGGAACCCCCGTCATACATAGAACCTGGGAAAGTTATCAGAAAACCATTACATATCCGAAATAGTATGATAATTATCAAGGAAAACAGCAGTGTCAACTGTTAAACTCAACTGCTATCGGCTAGATATTAACGATGTTATAGCAGCTTGGATAAAAGTTTCAACGTACTTTTGAAGCACGCGCCGCGGCTATAAAAGTTTGGTCATGCAGCTAATGACCGACTTTGCGAATTTTAGTTAACTCCAGCGGTTATGTGAATATCTTAACTGCTTATTAATGAATCATTAATACGTTTATATTGCCCCTGGGGAAATATTTCAGGAGCTATAGATGGAGTTGCTGATTAAGAAGCTACCAAGTACTTAGATGAAATAAATGCATATCGAATATTGAGTATATAATATTGAAATTTTAGGCAAATAGCCACTGGGCCCTTAAATTCATTTTCTACCAGAAATATTAGTATTTTCTCAGAAAACCAGATAAACCTGTGGAATTTCATACGACTATGTTAGTGTGTTAAGACAGTCCATTAAACTTATTTTTTATCTTACTTATGTCGCTGCTTACAAGTTCAGTTTAACCAACGGTCTGAATGACATTTAGTCATTTAATTAAATAGCTAAACAAACGACATGATTCAACCGCTTTCAACGACATGCCTAGCCGATGCTTAAAAAATTTAATTTTAATTACTGTTACCCGGCGTTGAAACCGACAGTCAATGCGTTGCTCACAATTTAAATACGTTTTAATGTGAATGGTACCGTTTAGTGAAATGGTTAAGCTATTAATTAAAGAGTAATTAAGCTGACAGCGATATACATATTAAGCAAATAGTTATAATAATATATCAGCTATCATAGTTAATGTTTTTTATTTAACAATTTTATGATGTCTAATAATTATTGTCATTCTTATATACTGAAGATAGTTCCTTCACATCTTATTATACGAATAACATCTCATCTATCTTTCAGGAGTTTCTCGATTGATTAATACGAATATTATAAATATAATGTAAAAAAGGGTTTTTTTTAGTGCGTCTCAACGTCTACTTTTGTCCCGTTAATAAACTTAACTCGATCTTGATATTTGTATAGATAGATGTTGAAATCGATTTAAATTGACGCGTCAATTTCTGTTATTAGGATTTTTTCTAATGCTTCGCTCCTATTAGCCGCAGCGTGATGTTAAAAGCCTAAAGCCTTCCTCTATAAATGGACTATCCAACACAAAAAGAATTTTTCAATTCGAACTAGAAGTTCCTGAGATTAGCGCGTTCAAACAAAATCTTCAGCTTTATAATATTAGTATAGATTTTCCTCTTTCTTCAGTCGAGAAGACGCAACTGTGTGATTGTAAAGGTTTTTAGATAATAAACTAAGCGTCAAATTGGTTAAATTAACTTCAACAAAAGTGATTAATAATGTTGGGACAAATAAAGTTTGTAAATCCTAACGCACATGACTATTTTAAGAGTCGACGTAAAATATTCAGTGATGGTTTAAACCATCATAAATATCATAAGTAAATGATATTCATTATTAATTGCAACCTTAAAATGGATAAAAAATGATACTAGCAGCCGCGTGTCTCACCGTATTTTAAGGAAAATTGTAAATAAAACACGCCAGCCGCTGTCACGTTTTCATAGTTGTTGATTTATTATAAAAAGATAAGACTCTTACCTAATTTCTCTTATAACGGCATCACATAAACAATGTTTAGGTATGTTGTTGACGCTTTTAACAGTGACAAAAGATAAAGGCATAAACGATTATCACCTTTTACTAATTGTAAGATAAAAGAACATTCCAATGTAAACTGTGCTTTACAGTGTTGCTAGTTTAAAAAAGTGCATTGTCTATTCTCTCTGAAATTACTTTACGTATTCCACAAAGATATGTCAGATATTCTATACCTTTTGCTTCTTTTTGAAAATAATCTTAAACACGCATTTTGACAAATAATAACTGCACAATTGTTTATTAATTGACTGACACCAAACTTGCTGTTTGAAGTTATAATAAAAATGCTAACATCAGCGTGCCAAAATATAGTCAATTTTAATAAACTTACTTACTGTATTTTGTATTAATTGCGAAGTATTCAAAACGACATTTAGCGACTATCTGGCGCCGCACTATGTGGAGATCGAGTCGGTTTCGGGTCATAAATCTATAACTTCCATGTTTTTATAGATATACAGCTGAATTTTTTTTAGGTAATCTGAGATAAACGTACTTTAAAATAATATACAGTCTATGCATATAAAAATATATTTAATAATTGTAAAAAAATACAAAACATGAAATATTGAAAAATTATCATAAATTTACGACTAATTTTAAACAATGTGACCTAAATGTTATAATTAATACAAAATAAACACATAAAATTACTCTTATTAATTAAATATAATAAGAAAAAGAAAATAACATAGAATTATATTATTCTACTAGCTCTACAGCTTCATCTATAAGTTCCATAGACTTTTTATTGGAAGGTTTTCTTAAACTTGTTATGTAAGGGTCTGAAGTGTACAAAAGTGTATGTAAAACGTCTTCATTTGTAGCTACTCTAGAGCATTTTCTAGCATGATGAAGTCTGAATCGTTTATAGTCTTTGTTCCTTGATTCCTGTGCATCTTCGGAGAGCTATCCAAGAGGTAACACTGAATAATGCCGAATTACACTTTCCCCATGAATTAGGACTTTATGGACAGATGATGGCATATAATACCACATATATTTACTAACATATCGTTGTGCTGTATCGAAAGCATACTGTCCAAATTTCGTAGCATTAATTACTTTTCCGCTAGACATAACTTGAAGTAAAACATAAAATCGTTTTATCAATTCCTCATCCACACCGGTAATTTCTGCAGTGCACTGATAATTTTGAAAAAATCGTCTAGCTGTATTACCGTCATTACTGTTACCAGAACCTTGCTTAGGTTTATCTATATTTAAACCAAGTTCTTCTCTGAACCTTCTTTGTACATATGTCTTCTTTTGTTTTTTCAAATCTTTATTTTCTGTCGTTGTAGCAGACCATTTTTCAAAGCCTACATTATAAGATATATGTAAAATTAGTTCCATAAATCTAATCCAGCAATGTAAAGTCGAAAGCCCATATTGATAGGAATTTTCGTCAACAGGTTTATTTTGTACTTTTTCTAAATTGTTCATCTCTGTAGGTCTTGCACCACAAATAGTACATACAGCACCTTATGAAGTTTCTGACAAAACTTGAGCCACTTTCCCGTCAACCATTGTCAAAAATAATGTGTGTTTGATTTCAATACTTTCACCATTTTTATTGATTAAGCTTGTTGTGAGAGCGTTTCTTTGAGCTATAATTTCATTAACTACACTTGTAGTTTTCTCTGGTGTCTCTTTTGAAAATTCTATTAAAATGGGCCTACAAAATCTTACTGATGATGGAACAGGGTTTTCCCACAAAGTTTCATTTGTATTAATATCAACAAGTTTCAGAGGTACTAATGAAGATATAAATAAATTTGTGTCAGAAATTAACTCATCCTCTTCAGTTAAGACTTGCTTGTATTCACTTTGTCCGCTTGAGCCATCACAGCCCCATTTCGAATACAGCATTAAATGTTTTTTGCCAGCTTTGTATACACCATTGATTTTCAAAATTCTTGCAATAGTGTGATCCAGCAGATCTTGCAGTTTTATTTTTGCTGTAATATTATTAATTTCTATGCTTGATCTTGGTGGGTAGCACATTCCTTTAGCTTCCTGAATTGATTTATATGACGGAAATAATACGCAGTTCTTCGCAATTAAGCAATTTCTCATGTTTTCATACTGTGCCATGTTAAGGTCCAACTCTATAAAAATACTGAGAGCTTCATCTTTAGAGTACGCTGTTAAATGTGCCGGTTCATTTAAAAGATTTTGACGTATTTCACTTTTTTTATCTATGGGTAATACTCGTAAAATTTCGACAATGAATGCTTCTTCCGTTTCCCCTTGAGATCTCAATCCTTGAAGATATGAATTCAGTATAAAATCAAGGCCACATGTTTCAAGCAACTCCTTGTTTTTTCGTCTTTGTGTTCTATCGGAACTGTCTTCGTAGGTTTTAGAAGGGCGTCCTCGCTTCCCCGTCGATGTCGAAGGTTCAGATTCACAAGTAGGATCTTCCAGATTTACTGTGAATGTGGCATTCAACCACATGCTATTCTGATTTAAAAAAATTTCTTTATTTCTGCCAGATTTAGTGTAGCGTTGACGCTTTTTTTGTACACTCGCGACAATTTTAGCGATATTTGCCTCAGAAAAGTTGATAAAATTATTCCGTATATAACTTGTTAAAGCAACAACATAATTCCCGTCACTTTCAATCAAAACAAGACATAGATCGCGTCTGGTACATTGGAATTCACTCATTGCGAGAGAGTAGGTGGTTAGATACACTTTTAATAACGACAATAACGAACGAAAAACAGTATGTAATTATTCAGTATGCAGATGCTCTATTTTATATTAAATAACTGATTTGAAACGTGTGCAAAGTATGGGAATAAAAACTATTTATCATTATGTGGTTACTCGGTTTCCTATGTGTTTTATTGATAATTTATTTTGTAGGCGAACTAAAAATGGTGAGAAATACTCGATACATTATCAAAACATAAACCGCAATTAATAATATATCACAAGTGTAACCTATATCAACTAATAAAACAAATAGATTCGCCCACGTATTTTTAAGAAATTATTACTACTTATTTCATGTTATGATAGATAGCATTATGTTGTGCAATGAAGTTGCAACTTTTTTTTTTTCCTGTATAAAAATATTAAATTTCCTATCAAATAACATCATTTACAGAACTTCGGCAAATTTCGGCAACTGTCAAAACTCTAATTGAAAGTTTCAGATACGCAAAAATGATATGTCATGAGATAAATATTTCTAGTAAATATATTTATAAATATATAGCATATTTGTGTATACCAAAAAAAAGTATATATTATAAGCTTTCTAAAATGGTTTAATACTTGTATAATTTTCATTGCTAGCTTACTAGAAAATCATCCTGAAAAAAATACAAATTATGATGTTTTCGTGATAATTTTTCAATCATCGTATTTAGATGCTCTTTACTATAAAAAAGTACTAGTTACATACATAATTTATACATAATATAGTAGATTAACTTCTTAGCTATAGTTTGAGGTATAATACAAGTACCTGCGCCGATTTTTACAAAATGTATTTATGGCCAAGCTCTCTTAGGCACCTCCACATAGTGCGCCGTCTTAATTTTAGTAGCAAGTGTGGCAAGTAATTAGTCAGCTCCACAGATACCGCGTAATTGTAACCGAGATTAAAACCAATCTTCGAGATAAAATCGTAAATAGAATAGTAAAAAAGAGGTCGCTAGTATGTCCTCACGTTTACAAAGTTTTTTATCTGAACTTAAATAGGCGTTTTAAAAACTATGAGTTATGATTAATTAACACATAGTTATAATTTAACAACAATCTGTTAACCCTGGTACACATATCTCTATCAAAATTTCCCTTCTGGTAGTGAGTTCATTTTTCCTTACATTTAATTTTATAAAATAAGATATACTTTCAGTAGTATAAATAATGAAAAAATTACGTACTAACATTGTTTGTCTTTTTTAAATTTTATTTACATGAACCACATGTTAATAAGCCTATGATTGAAATAATTATAAAATAATGATCAAATAATTATATTATGACAATACCTTGTGTGGGGTGTGTGTTTGTTACCATATATAGGTACCATAAGCCTAAAAATAACAGTTTTTATAATCAACGTTACCATAGCAACGCGTGGCCGGGTCAGCTAGTACTAATAAATAACATAATCCTAATTATATTATGACAATACTTTGTGTGTGTGTTTGTTACCATATATAGTTACCATAAGCTTAAGAATAACAGTTTTTATAATTTTTATAATAACAGTAATGCGCGGTCGGGTCAGCTAGTCATAATAATATTGTAAATGTGAAAGTTTGTGACTATCCAGAATATCCAAATTTACTAAATCACGCTTACGTAAATCGCGCATAGTTAAAACATGGATAAACATAGGATAGATACTTTTAATCCCGGCAAAATTGAAATAGACACTTTCTGTGATAAGCCCAAAACCATGCAGATGAAGCCGCTGGCGGAGGGTATTTGTTAATAAAGTGTGTCTTGTTTAATTTATAGTGACTTAGTAATTAAACTTAGATTTTCCAATAATCGCTACAGGTAGATTGACTGAATGTATTTTTTTCCACTTTATACATTTAAGACAAAGAAATCAAATAGTGTCTTTTGAAGTAGAGCTTCGATCATGGTTAGCGTTTCCGCCCCAGCTTGTATAAGTGTGTTCGGTTCGAGTCCCGTGGTCAATAAGTTTTCTACGTTTACTATAGCTAACATATTAAAAAGAAATTGGTATCACTTGACGCGTTTCCATGTAAATTTATAAATTTACCTAGCATTTAAGGTTCGGCCTAGTTTAAAAGTATATATTAGTTAGTACCTATTTCAAACCCATTGTTTTCAATAGTTCAATTAACAGTCTGTGGTACCTCGCCAACTGGTTTTGATAAATTCGACGTCAATAAATTTTATAATTAAATTACTGGTACTTAAAAGTATCAGTAATACACCAGCAAGAATTTTTTATAACATTGTATCTCATATTGCAGTAGTACAATCAATTAACTGGTAATTAAACTACTGGAAATGGAGAAATCGAAATACATTTCATATTTATTGTATTACTGTGAGTTTCTATTTTAAAATGTTTAGTACGTGTGGCAAATGTAGGTCTTTCTTTAATACCTTTCTCTATGCAAACGATTTTGTAAAAAAATAATGTACTTTTTCTTTACCACAAAAAAGCCTATTGATTCACTTCCTATAGTAAAATGAGGAGGGAGAGCGTAACGATCATAATCACGATACTTTAGATCGATCGATTCGCGGTGCTGGCGCAGCAAAAACTGCAATATGTAACACTTGATCTACGTCGATTTCCCTACATATTGGATAATACATACGAACAATAATTAAAAATGCATTAACAGTATAATTTTATAATGTTTATAAATCAAAAGAAAATTAGCAACATCTATAGTTTACTAGCTAACCTGGCCACGCGTTGCTGTGTTATTATTATGTTATGTCATTAGTCGCAACAAATCCAAAAAAAGAAAAAAAAATCATCAGCGGCATGGAATTGGAATATATATAAGATAGATGTTTTGTACAAATACAGGTTACTAAAAAGTATAAAAGAATTTTCTCTTCCTTTCTCTATTTTATTCTCTTTCAAAGAAATAACTCTGCACCACTTTTCTGACCTACCAGTAAATAAATAGATAAAATATTAACTCACTCCAGCGCTGAATTCACACATTTGCCGCCCCAAAGCTATAAAATTTTTGCCGCCTAATAGCCGCCTATACCTCTAAAATTAGATGAACTATTCACAATAACGTAAATTTCTTTTTTTAGGGAATAATCTAGTTTCAAGATTATTTTTACAACTTTTTGGGTATATTTTTAAGCTAAGAAAAGCAAAGCTGTTTTTACTGCACTACCTACCCAGCCCCACCTCGTGTCTGCAGCCTTATTTTTTTCTGTACCTATTTTTTGGGCCATTTTGCCGTCCTAAGCTTCAGCTTTTTCAGCTTCTATGGTAAATCAGTCTAATAGTTCCAAACTTGTTTTTTTGTGTAAGTATACATTCTAAATCACAAGTGTTAAAAGTTTTAAGAGCCTGGAGTTATAAACAATTTGTGTAAAAAGTAAATCCGAGGGTTCATTCACCTTTACTATATATTACTGGTTATCGTCACTTATTTTTGTCATAAATTTTAAGGAGCCTTAAAATGTCTGTATTCATGACTAAACTATTAAACTGTTAATAGTTTACACACTTAAGAGAGGTAGAGCTTAGGTCACAGCTGTTAGGTCAACAACATAGGTAAAAAGAATAATCTTTCGTATGACCACTGTAAAGGTGGAGTTCCGAGCAACGTAGGTGCGTCGTCAGAGACACAGTTACACGACGCACGGAACAGCATAGCAGTGGCTCCATCGCCATACCGACTTCAGAGCTTCAAACGAATAGTCGAGCACCATTTTTGGAATAGTCTAACCAATAAGGTGCATCGGTAGCCAAGCTACTGTCACGTGTGCGAACGAAGAGGCACAGCCGTTATCGCAGCCATATTAACACGTCAGTGACGTTACGTTCCGAAGTTCCCCCATACATTGTCATAGTGCATAATACTATCGCTCTATCGCCGTGGCAGTGTAGCTGCGCCGTCGAAGCCGCGTTGCTCAGACCTACAGCTGACGGAAGTTTTCTCATTGTTCCGAAGGAAGTTTTCTCAAGCGCAAGGCGACAGACCACGCCTAGGGCGTATTCTCGAAAGCGGACAGCCAGCGAAGCGTTAGCGCAGGAGCAGCGCTTGCACATAGAATTTTTTATGGAAGTGTTCTCAATGCCAGGGGCGCAAGAGTGATGTGCTCCTCTTGAGTTGAGCAGTGTCTCTGCACAAGTTGATTGTTGAACGGTTTTATGAAAAAAGTGACAATATTAACGTGGAAGATGTATTTTGACAAGTTTTAATAAATCATAGTTAAAGAACAGTAAAGGTATAATCTTCAAAAGAGGGTAATCTACTAGTTGTTATAGGATGGAATAAAAATACTTTACCTAAGTATATTAGGTCTTCAAATATAACCGACATTTTCCTTTGCCCAGAATAAATCTTGTATAATTAAAGTGCAACAAATAGACGATGTTGTTGGAATTTCGCCGTTTCGATATACGCTCGCAAACAAATATATCAATATTAGCAGTATAGCACTACTCCTTTGCGATGCCGCGTTAACTGCCCGATGTTATCGAGAACGGGACAGCGTCTGCGCCGCCGCTGCCACTGCGGCCCCCACCCACTTCCGTTGAGAATACGACCGTAACTAAAATAAATACTTTATAATATTTTAGGTGAAACAAGCCTGTATACAACATTTCAGCCAAATCGGATAAGAGGAAGAGGTCGAAATAAGGATCTCAAATTTTGACGACAAACCAACAGACAGACAAATGAAGTTAAGTAAAAGTAAAAGTTAAGTAAACGTGGTAAAATGCAGATCTGCATCTACTTGCAGCTTTTACGTAGTGTTTGAACCCCTCGCGCGTTTCTTATCTGCCAACACGCAATCAGAAGCGTCATCGTCTGCTTTATACAGGTATTCAAAGCAGAACATTGTATACCTGCCGGTAAATAAGTTAAACATGATTTTGGAATCACGTGACATGCGCAGTAGCAAGTTTAGGTACATTATTCACTACTGCGCATGTCACGTGATTTCAAAATCATGTTCAACTTATTTGCCGGGGACAATATGACATCAGTGTGAGATTCAACAAAAAACCTTCGTCAATCTTCTTCTTTCTTCTTTCGTTTCTCATCTGCCGAAAGTCTAAAATTATTTCAACCGCAATTTTGGTAAAACCAATCATTGGTACCTTAATAATAGTTTCAAAAATCAGTTGAAGGAATTTTAACCATCTTCTGGAAATTTTCTGGACGTATAATTTGATACATTTAAAATTATTACAATCACGTGAATGTATTTACTTTGCCAACATATCTAGGCATAGAGATATTGAGTTTATTTATATGGAAATATTAAGTACAGACGATAAAAATTTAAAGGCAACGGCTTTTAAATTTATGATCCCAGCTGTTGTGAGCTCTCTATATAAGCTACGCGTCATGATAGGAAATCAAATTGAAGACATAGAAAATCTGGCAATGCTATTTATGTCTCTGGGGCGATACTTTTTTGTGTCGCATAATGTTTACGAAAAGAACTAGTTGTAATATAACCAGAGGTATGGCTTTGTCTCAAATAACCGACTAAGTTTGTTCGTCTATTTTATTGAATAAAGGCCATTGTGTTCAAATCTTAACTAGCACCACGGCTAGTATCGTCCTTCAGTACACTTAATCGCCGTCTCTGAAATCCATAAAATCAGTTGACCCTGTTTAGAACTAAGTCCTCGCATGATAAACTTAAAGGCTTTGGACATAAGTTCTAATTTGGAATTCTTAACTCAAACGTGCTAATAACGCTATAGCATTTGAAATCTTATAGGATCTTAACGTTGTTGTAACTTTTGTCAACCGGAACTTATAGGAACAATGTGATACATGTCATGTTGTCATATTGTTGTTTATGTGTAATGATACGAATTCCACCATTCGGCCATCGGATCATACAGGATATTAAGCTCTATATAAAGCTCATTCAAATCTGTTGACCCATTTTTCCAATAAATTGCACAATGCACAAGTTATTATGGACCTCAACCGGTATAAAATAACGGTGCAATGCACGCAAGCACCGAGACATTTCGTTCACAGCTTGTGCATTATTTCTTTAAAATAAGGCATTTTTTAATATTCGAAAACTGTTCCAAAACATGCTAGTTTTATAAAAATAGCCTTATAATTCCTTATATATCGTAGTGAACACTTGGTCCAATTCCTTAGTTCGATTGATCGGACAACGTGAACTTTATTACTTTTGTTAAATTATATGTAAAAATTGTTGATGACTATTCTAACGAAAAGAAAAAATCATTCAGGATAATAATAACTTTACCTTTTTTTAATATATATGCGCTTAACTCCGATAGACATGTCGTTTGCCATTTACTATTTTTCTTTTGCCGGTGTTCAGTTGATGACCATGACTGTCAAACAATGTTTAATCATCGAAACGTATGAAATTATTGTTTTTTTATTGTATCACGGCCCACCCCCACATTTCACGTTTCCACCTGATGTTAAGTTGACAAATGTGAGCAATGAATGAGGCAAAAATTCGTATACAGATATATACGACTACGCACTATAAAATGCCATAATAAACAAAAAATGTATTTATGTATGTATTGTATTGTTAAAACACATTTGCTTATTTATTTAAGGAAACAAACAGCACTTATACTGCCGTAGAATAACTATAATGCCGTTAACTACCATATCCTAATTGGTAGTTAACGGCATTATAGTACCTAATAACGGCAGTATACTACTTATGATATGTATTTAATTAAATATTGCATTAGCCAAAAAGAGTTTCCTACTATAAAAAATTCATGCAAAGTCTGATAAATTTTGTGTTATCCTTTTCAATTCAAGCAAATTATTATACAGTAAACAAAACAAGTTACTTCTTAAGGGTTATTTATGCACTTTTCTAACTAATGAAATATAGGCTATTAGTTTAGGATTGAAAATGCCAATATGACTCGTTATACTCATTATGTGTGTTACAAGCTCTTACGAGAAATCAAATCTTGGAGTAGTTAGTTCTGCATATAGGAACGGAGAAAATTGCCCTGGAACGAGCTCTCAACCTTGGATACTTGAAGATTCGAATAAGGAGAAAGGGTGAATCAATTTGATTGTTCATAATTTAACATAAAAACACCAGATCTCTATTTACGATTAGAGCTAGTGTGATAAAATTAATTTACTACTTACCGAAGTCGGTTAAAGTAATAATTTACTGCTTTATCCCCCTCAACTTCAAACACAACTGGAGCATGGAAGTACAATGGACCCTTAACAATTACAAGTCAGCGTGCCGTAGGAAGACATTTATTTGCGCACATCCTCTTATATTCATACAAAATTGGTAATTTATTATTGCATATGACTTCGAATATGGTTTAATATGTATAACATGTATATGTTTATACATAAAAAACAATTGTTAATTAATACAAAATATAAAAACTAATAATATGAGATGTCTCTTCTCCTTTCGATGTTTTGCTTCTCATTTGACCCAGAAGTGAGGTTGATATGTGTTGTACAGGCAACAGCAACATATTCTCGATTAGATTTTCAACTTTAAGATCAATATTAATTAAGAAAAATGACAGTTTCTGAAATGTTGAGGTGCTTGGTACTGCGTCATTAACTTTTTCCACCGAATAGTTTCACAGACTTTGTCCACTCGTCTTTATGAGACATAATTAATCAAAACCGGGTGGTCGCGAAAGAAATGGTAAGAGTAGTTAGGTACATCATTTGTTTTATCCTATATTATTTAAGTTAGGTTGCCAAACAGTCAGCTCGAAACCACAGCCGGTGTAGCCAAGCCGAAAAGTCGGGTCAACATAGTATCTAGGTACCTATTATGACTACCATTTCTTATACGATTATTAATCGGTTGAAAATAATTTTGTTTTAAAATGGAATATATTTACATGAGGTTCTGTTACTCGCAACTGTAAAAAAACTTACTGAAATACGAAAATAGCAACAGAACTCATTAAAATTTACCTGTATTATTACTAAATCGCCAAATTGAAATTAAAAGCATTTTAAAAGAAGAAATATCAAATCTAACGTCTTATAAATCGATGAACGCCGGCTGCAAGCACGTAAAAGTGTAACGCAAGCGAGAGCGCGGAACAAGCGATGGAGAGGCACGATCGGCCTAAGCGTTCGACTTGTAGCGCATCTATCTCTCTTCCACTTCATGAAGTGAAAAGTTAATGTGGTTTCCATTGCTTATTACAACAACTTAATGTAAATTTAGCGAAAAAATATTTTTCAATTAACACCTTCGTTGTATTATACAAAATAATGATAATTCAGTGATAATAATTCGATTCAATTCATAAAAGTATGCAATTTTTCATCAATATTTTCTTTTTTTTACTTTTTGGCATAGAATATACCTACAAGGATAATTAGGAATATTTTTGGTACTCAAATGAAATTAAAATACGAGAAAGGCATACGATTACAATCTTTGTTTACCTGTCTCGTTTAGAAATGGAGTATTACGGAAGTTTCTTATTGTACTATCACATAGATTGAAATGCAAGAATCGTAGTAGGTACAAATAACAGCTTCTGACTTAACAACACTTTAGAATAGCAATGTACTTGACTTTTGATTTCCTTGCGACGAGAAAGCGCTAAAAAGTAGAAACTGATAAAGATAAAAGGAGTATAGACACCTGCAGAACGACCTTTTTCGGTAATTCCAACCGAATCAACCAAAAATTTTTTTTTATAAGTAAATATGTATTGTAATAAATATATATATTATTGATGCTCAAATATTTTGTTATGTCATATAAGTCGCTGTAGGTAGTTAAGTAAGACGAAATAATAGAATGGAAGATGTTGTGGACACATGTCATTTGTGTATGTACTAGATCTAAACATTTTGGCATATTAGCTTCTAAGATAACTTTTGTACAATACGCTGTTTGTGTTCCTTAAATAAATAAATAAATTATATGGTTAACCGCGACCGACGTCGTTATCAATATAATTATTTTTTTATTTATTTACTAGGTGCCCGTCCCGGCTTCGCACGGGTGGACACAATTCTTTAAATTTTTTCTATTATTAAATATTTTATCGTTAGCGACATCTTGCGTCCGGTAGACGAACTACTTAATAATTAATTTTTATTTTCCACCAAAATACATGCATTACAAACAATTTTAATTTTTGGACTTACATACTAAAATACAATTTAAAATATATAAACTAACACTAGATGTAACATATTTAACTGAATACGCATGGTATTTGGGAGGACTGGAGCCCAATATAGGATCACCCCGTATTTCGGGACTCCAGGACCCCCTCCCGGACAGGTACAGTGCAGAAGTGTGTTAAAAAGGGTGTGTGTGAGTATGTGTGAGAGTGGTTGTAGTCCTGTGTGAGGGTATGTTTGTTGATTGTATGTACGTTGCTATGGTAACGCGTATACAATGGAAAATAGCGGACAGACAAACACACAAACACTGTGATCGTGATTACCGATTAAAGAGACCATTTTTTTATATTTGACAACATCACATACATTGTTCTGAACTCAAGGCAAGTAGCCAAAGCACTTGAGTTATGGAATTCAGAAAGAACGACGGTTCCACAACACCCAGACGCGAGCCAATATAGAAATGGCCCTTTTTTACACTGACCCGGCCGGGGATCGAACCCGGGACCTCGGAGTGGCGTTACCATAAAATCCGGTATGCGAGCCACTCGACCACGGACCGTGGTCCACGCTGGTCGTCAAATAATAATACTAGTCTATGGTCGTTGTTTTCGGTAATCGTGTTAATTTTCCGAGTAAGATTATCCATGATTCACTAAAAAATTGCGAATTTAATAAGTTTTGCCATGCCTTGTTAAGCTAGTTTTGTAATCGTAACAACCGTAGGTTTATCCAACGTCTTGATAGTTTAAATATGTGGGACCCGATGGTGGAAGCAGACCCCTCTTTCCCACTGGGCACTCTGGGCAAATGCCCAGGGCCCGGCAATCGATAGGGCCCCCTTCTTCCTGCCCGATAACTAAACCAATACCGACATTTATTACTGAAAAACTTTTTTAATTAGAGTAAATCGAACCCCAATTAGGGACTATATTATCGACTTGCTTATTTGCTTTTGCAGTTGCGAAGCTACTTTACTCCTGAGTAAAGTAGCTTCGATAGCCTTATTTTTAAGGCTATCGAATTTTAGCATGCTTAGATAATTTTAAATATGTGAGAATCGCCCCATTTAAATTAAAGATTCATCTATTCATCTATTGACTGTCAATTAAAAAATCTTAAACCTACATATGTACTTACATTGTCTATTCTAGTAATAAATAAAGTGTTCTGTCAAAGTCATAGGGGCCCCATTATTCTTATATGTTTAAGACGGCCCTGAGTGGAAGGTGAACAGTCACGAGCAATACGCTGTATACATCGCAGGACCATGTCACAATGTATTAATTAATTACTTTTATACTGTTGTCTCTTAGCTTTCGGCCGATTAAGTGTGACATAGTTCTACGGTACGGTATCTTATTGCTCCTGACTATATGTTTGTATCTGTCTTAACAGGCAATATAACACTTTAATTTTTTACCTACATATTAAAATGAACTTTCAGCAGGTATAACACACCACTATTGAATTTTGATAGGTGTGACTGCGATTTTGATACTATCCGACACCGCAACAAGACTCAAGATGACATCATACTTGTTATCTTTAATAATAATCTATGAATCAACCTTCTTAACAGCCCGGGGCACTGAGAAATTACTGCCGTCAACTTTTACGGTTGCTTTTAATGTTATAAATGTATCCAAGTACAAAATTCACACACTAAATCTAAAACACAAATTACTTCTGCTAACTATCTTGCGTTTATACGGAGCGGTGTTGTGAAATAATTTCACTTCTTGTTTTTTGTGGCTATAGTTATCTTTACCAGTTGTGATCACCAGAGATTTATTATTAGTATATAGCTAAAGATTTTTTACACAGTTTTTTTGAAATAGCTTCGTATTTTCTATTTTCTCTAAAATGTGTATATATATTTTTTAGCCATTGGTAATTAACTTATTTAAATAAATCTTAAATAAACAAAATTAATTAAATAAATGAGCGGATCCCGTTTCTATACAGTACTCATTTTTTTCATTTATTTGGAAAACTAACAAATACACAAATAGAGGTGCAGCCTTATTTAAAGTTTCCCAAGGGAAGTACAAATAGAGGTAGTTGGTGGCATAAGGCTTTTCTTAAGTTCATACTCTTTCAAAGAAAATATTTTTTGTTATGTTGTAATTTTTGCAAATATTTTATATTTAAATATAAAACACTTTGTTGGTGAATTCAATATGCGAATTCGTAAATGAACACTGCTGTTGCGTGACTCTATTTTATGTTCAACTATTCAAAATGAAATCGTTTACAAAAGAAAGTTGTTATTTTTGTCTTTCGTCGTAATATCTTTGGTAACATTGTTTTTTTTTTATTTCTTTGCATCGTTGCAGCCCCAACGACGCGGAACGACCGAACTCCGTTGAATTAACGGTAATAATGACAGTCCAAGTGAGTGACCTATAAATATGTAATAAATTCTCCATTGGCATAAAGCTCTTAAAAAGAATTTTAAAGGTATTACCACTCCCCAAACCTTTTTTGACTATTTTATAGGTTTATGTGTTTTGTGTTGACAACGCTTATATATTAATGGTAGAGATCAAAACTACAGCTAAAGATATTTCATTTTACAATGGCTGGTAAGCCACCTTGTAGTTATGATGTGTGTGTTCAAGGGAGTGGTTTTTAATTAAACGCACTGTCAGCATGGCCAGAACAAACACATATGTAAAACGAAACGCAAATAATGATTTGCACCTTTTTCCACAAACTGCTATCGTAAGATAAGGTACTACAAAATTTATAATTACTATAGTTTTAAATTTGTATAAGAATATTTACAGATTCTTTTTATTATTTTGCCATTTTTTACATTCAGATTTATATATAATAAAACTGTAATATAAATAACTTGATAAATGTGTTACCTTTATCTGTAAACATAAAAAAGACTGAATATATTTTTGATTTCAAGTTTTCGAAATTTTGTTTTGCTTTACTTGAGAAGAGTAATTAAGTTGAAAGTACTGTACTGGTACAGTAACTAATAGTTCTTAATACTGGTATTAAGACCTTCAAATGTTCACTTAATTTCCAAAAAAATAAATTGAATTGACTTTCGTGCTAAACGTGTTTCAAAAATTAGAGACAACTACTAACTGCATCACTCTTCAAGCAATAGATCAACATATGCAATACCACAGACTATACGGACCTATAGACTACAATATGACGACCCAACATCGATACTGATTTCGTTAAAACATGATGAAAAATCGTCTAGCCCATCACGTAGCGATTGTCGTACTAGAAAATTGTTTGGGATTTCTGTTTTCGCGTAATTTATCTTGTCCTTAACCCTAGAGTAATCGCGCCATTCCGTGAAACGCGAGTGATCGCGTAAGGAGCATTTTGCCGCCCATACTTAATGCGTTTTTTTTAGAAAATATGAGATATATGATTTTTTTAATTTAGGATGGGTTTACTCTTGATCCCAATCAAGCCCGGGGGCCATGACAGAATCCACGATGGAACGAGCTTACCCAGAAGGTGCCTATTCACCCTGGCCTTGAAAATAGACGGGTTATAAGTTCTCGGAAATACAGACGCAGGGAGGGAGTTCCACTCCTTAGCTGTGCGCGTTATGAAGGATGTTGAAAAGCGCTTGGTGCGACAGGTAGGAATACCAACCAAGAAAGGGTGGTAGCCTGCAGTGCGTCTGGATGTCCGATGGAAAAAAGGAGATGGCGGTATGAGCAGATGCAGCTCTTGAGCACACTCTCCAAAGTACAGTCTGTAGAAGACCGCCAGACAGGCAACTTTGCGGCGATGAGCTAAGGTGTGAAGCTTGCTCTTCACCAATTTGTTGTCCCCGATGAGCCTCTCAGCTCTGCGCTGAATCGTGTCCAGTGCAGCAAGTTGGTATTTTGCTGAGCCATCCCAAATGTGGCAGCAATATTCCATGCAAGATCGGATATGATTTTATATTTATGTTTTAAGGATAGAATTAAACATTTACCTCTAATTTCTAAAACAGGTGAGGAACGGGGGGGCAGCTACTAGTACGCTTGACTATGACAAATGCATCGTGTACAAAATTATACGAACATTGTCCCGCTAGCGGCAAAATGCTCATAGTGCGAGCACTCTAGGGTTACTGTATTCTTTGCAAAAAAGTTTAAAAACTCAATTCACAGAATATACATCAACAACATTCAACTACATACAACCACAACCTTTAAGAAAAAATTAAAGAAAATATGATTTTACTACAAAAACCCTTTCAATATTACCATGTTACCAAATTTTAACCTTATTGGAGCGGAGCGAGCGAAGCTCTCATGGATCGGCTTCAATGACGATATGTAAGTGACGCTGTAGCTCTATGGGTTCTTAGCCGATTTTTATATTTTTTTAATGAATCGGACCAACAAGTTTATGACTAGATCGTGACGGAGCCCGAATTTTGAGATTCGAAAAAAAAAAGTTATGACCAAAAATGATTGGCTCCAATATATGGTGCTAGCGAAGCTAAGCTACTGCATCGACCAAGTTTAACGTCATCTTCTAAACAATTTAATAGCCATGAGAATAAAAAAAAAAATTTGAAAAGGAAGCAACCAAATCATTTCCCCGATCTAATCGTCAAATTACCGAAAACGTAAACATTACATAAGTGAGTCCACTGACCCAGCGACCACTTTCTCCATCAATGAATATTGGAGGCATAGTAAAAACCGGCTAGTGCGACCGTACACGTATCACATTAACATGGATTTCGATAAGTATCGTTGACAGCCTAACACAAAATTAAACTCCATCACGTGTGACTTTAAAATAAAAATAGGATTTTTCTCAGTTTTGAACAGATGTTGTAAACATCTATATAAATAGAAGACTTTGTCCTTAATAATCGACTGACAGGCTGACATACTAGATTTAGCGATTTAGTCAATGCGATGTCAATCAGTCAGTTCCACAAGACAAAGCCTATTTATATATAAGCAAGTATATGCAAATGGCGTTGAATGAAGTAACTTATCAAGGAGACCCATCACCACAATTCCTGTCTTCCCTACTTGTCTTGTCAACGCGTATGTCATAACATAAGGTATCTACTCTGACTTCACTAATACAACGTCTTTAAATTCTTGATACTTGCAATTTTTATTTTATTTTTTTTTCAATAAAAAGTATCCTATGTTACTTCTAATACCTCCAAGAATATATGTACGAAGTTTCGTCCATGATCGCTTTAGTAGTTTTTGCGTGAAAGCATAACAAACAAACTTACATTCAAATTTATAATATTATAATATAAACATATCATTGTTATGTTTGATATACTAGCCTAGTGATCGAACTTAGTTTTAAATTTAAGCCACGTAACCTTCATCTTTAGTACAGCATTGTAGAAAGTTGATAACATCATTTGAATACACAAGTTTGTTTAGAACACAATGTCAAGAAAGCGAAGTATCTAACGACATGGGAAAAGTGAAAATTGGCCTTTTCTTTACCACGTATTGGAAAGTTGTTGGTACCAGCTGCAATAAAAAAAGCTTGTTTTATTGTTGAGCTCTCCGCGCTGTTCGTCGTCAGAATCTTAAAAAAATCAGCCCGTACGTGCCTCCAGTGTATCTACCTATGAAACCAATTTACTTAAATGTAACGCTATTTCTTTTGACAAAGTTTTTAACAATAGATTTGTGTCAAGACTGCAATTTGCTGTATTTTACAACAAAGATTCTTTTCTTCACTTTTTCCGCCGACATTTCTTAAGGACCCCGTAGTGAACGCCTTCAACGGCTCCTCGGTATCAGCGGCAATGTAATGATGCATAAGAAATAATAAATTTAAATAATGAATTTCAAACTATTCTCGACATTTATTTAGTCCCAAACAAAGCAGGGCTTGTACTATGGGCACAAAATCTTAATCCCATCAAAAACAATACTTGTCAAAAAAACCAAGTCTCGCAACTCAGTTGTTCTACGGTAAAAAGTTGTGAGATCCATGTAATACCAAGTCGGTTATTAATTTATTCAGTCCCTACTTAAGCGAATTTCTGTCTTAATACGTCCAGTCCCTAAGACCACGATCGTGGTCCATAACAATTGAAAATCAATTGTGTCTGCAATCTCCGTACTCGTAGCATTAAGTTGTTACGTAATAATTAACAGCATCTTATAGTGACGCAAATCAATATTAAAAATCTTTATTGCTTTATATAAATATATTGACTCGGCCATCTCATGAAAACACGTGTAAATTAAATTATTTAGTGCGATGGCCACGTCAATATATTTATATAAAACAATAAAGATTTTGAATATTGATTTGCGTCACTATAAGATGCTGTTAATTATTACGTAACAACTTAATGCTACGAGTACGGAGATTGCAGACACAATTGATTTTCAATTGTTATGAACCACGATCGTGGTCTTAGGGACTGGACGTATTAAGACAGAAATTCGCTTAAGTAGGGACTGAATAAATTAATAACCGACTTGGTATTACATGGATCTCACAACTTTTTACCGTAGAACAACTGAGTTGCGAGACTTGGTTTTTTTGACAAGTATTGTTTTTGATGGGATCTCATTGCTTTTTGTATTTTGTAGACAGTCTACTTTTTCCTTTTCGGTACCTTCTACTTATTGTATATATGTATGTATATCTACCAGCAACGAATTTTCTTAAAGCCCTTTCTCTGACTTATGAACTTTTTTTATTTTTGTAGGTTTTTTTAGTTTTTCCTTGATTCATACACCAAACACTATTTATATTCCAAATTTGAAGCTTCTAGGTCTGCTAGAAGTGTCTTAGAATTTTGATGATCGGTGAGTCAGTGAGTGACAGAATTAAGAAATTTGACCCGTTATAATTCTTAAACTACTAGTTCAAATTGAATGAAATTTGAAATATACCGTGTCTATACAATGCCTGCATGGTTACTGAAAATTCAGTCTTCTAGTATTATCCACAACGAAGTTACAGGGGGTCGAAAATGGCCTGAATTGCTTCGAGAAAAGGATGGTACGTCCGTGCCGCTTTTTTGCTTGACTTGGCGGGGGCACTGCCGTGCCCCCAGATATATATAAATTACGTGTCACGTTGTACTACTTAACCGATTTTAATCAAATTTGTAGACCGTATGCAGTTTCATCCAACTTGAAAGAAAGGATAGATATCAATTTAATTTATAACACAGCCACGAGTGGCTGGGTCAGCTAGTAACGTATAGAATACATAAATAAGTATATCACAACCATGACTCGCGAACAAATGTTAGTGCTCATCGCACAAATATATGCCCCTAACGAGAATCGAACCCGGGTCCGCTGGCGCAGAAGGTAGGATCGCCGCCGTTGCACCAAGCGGCCGGTTTACTTTGGTTATCAGTTAGTATGCCTCTTAATCTGCATCGGGCACAAGCCGTGTGGAGTGGAGGAGTCCCACATACTAGCACTGCTCGCCCTGTGACACATTTTTCTAAGTATAAATGCTTTCTTTGTGGATAATAATAATAATAATAATCATTTATTTCAGGCAATTCACCCATAGCAAATACAAATAGCAAATACCGACAATTTTATACATAATAATAATTAAACAAATAGATTAAAATACAAATAGATTAAATAGATAATATTACTGTCAGAAGAGTGAGCCACAGCCAGCCATTGCGGATAAGTGGGTCCGGATATATGCATCCTATGTCTGTGCCTATCTTAATCTAGTATTACTTACTTATTTATGATCTAAAATAATGACAGTCATATCGACGGCGAAATGCCAAGACCTCCTTACTGAAATTCGTCGAGAAATTTACTTTTTTGTCATTTCGAATTAATATTCGTTATATCAATAAATTTCCTAAGCGTATTTTTCAGTTGCAAGCGCATTGTGGTAAAAAATAAATAAACAAATTTTTTATAATTACATATTAACTTGTCATGAAATTAAACGTTTTTTTTTCAGCATGTGTATTATTTTGAAATTAGCTGATAGTTGTTATTGGCACTTCGCCGTCGATATGTACTACGAACTGCAAGTGACTATATAGCCAAATTATAAATGAATATGTGTCATAGGTATCTTTTAAAGCATTAATAAATAAAAAGGCGGAATAAATCAATATAAACCTAATGCGATTTAAATAGGTAGACTATACGTGCCTTATAAGTTATAACATCTAGCAACCAATACTTGTTTATAATATAATCTTATATAACTGAATATCTACAAGTCATCTAAACATAAAATAAATTAAATAAAACCTTTATTTGTCATAAATAACTTTCAAATTGTTGAATACCGTCTCCGCCTATGGAAGGCTTAGTTGCATTTTTTTTCTGGGCTTAACTCACTTGATGTATCGCTAGCACCAGCATCTATAAATGAAAAAAATATTTAAGTGTTATGTCATCAAAGTAAATATTAATAAAACAAGAACACGACCCATACTACCTGCAGGGCCAATCACAGTAGGTAATAACTCTCACGGGCGTATCAGAAGAAATATTTACTCGAACAAGGCCTTCAAGCCTGTTTGACTTTCCCCAGACAATCACGGAAAGCCAAATTCGTATAAAACGTAAAGTGGCGTGATGACATTAACAAATTCATAATTTCGCCGTATGTCTCTGATAAGAGGACTGAGTGTATGCTTTCAAAAACGCTAGCATAATATCGCGATTGAGTTAAGATTTTCAATCGAGAACTTACTCGTATGTCCTTAGCATAAGGTCTAACATGCGAATCCTAACTCAAACGCGATGATGTTTACACATAAAAACACACTCAGACCTTGAATGAACTTAAACATATTTGTATGATAGACCATAATACTACGAATATTGGAATTGTATGGCGAGGGCTTTGTCCGAGGCACCAATACAAAAATACAACAAACATCTAAAACCAGAGGTAACATTAAGAGTATGAATCAATATATAAGCAGTTAAATAATTATTGCTTCTAATTGCAAAGACTAATTTTTTTTAGCAATACAAAATAATGTACAATCTACAGCACAGCAGCTTATGCAAAAATGAAAAAATTCTGATCTGTTTTTCAACTTAAATCAAAGCAAGTTGGTATGCTGTTCATATTTTTTTTTCCTTATTTGTGGCTTGAACGATTTGTGCATTTAACCAGTATCAAGTAAGTATAATTGCCAGTTCTTGAGTAATTTCTTTTCTTAATTTGATGCTGATGAATGAACATTAAAATATATTTTCCCTAGGTTTCAGTAAATGTGAGAGCAGGAAAAGACAACTTCCGCTGCTTTGTTACACTTGCCACTAAGTGTTTGTATGTTCACAAACATTTAGTGGTTAATAATCCACCATTATTACGCACTAATATCCACAACAAACACATTTTAACAAGAGAAACAAAACTACCAACGCGACGCTTCCCGTTCCCGCCAAAAAGTCCTGTTCATAAATTAATTAAAATGATAAAACAGAAACTACCTAGGAAACCTGCAACGTTCAAACCCCTAATGGGTCCCCGTATCAAGTCGGAAAATGCATATATTATCTATATAATGCTGTTCCTTTAACTCGTTTAGATACGATACTTTTTAAATCATTGAAATCGGTCCATTGGTTGCGAAGATACTACACATTTTGAACAAGCCGACCGCGGGGCGGCCGAATAACTTATGTGACGTCACGATTACCTTTCCACCCGCGGGCGCGCTCTCCGCCATTCATTTATTTAAGATTCCCTCGATCTGCGTGGGTGGTGTTGTGGTTTTGCAGTTTTTAAGTGAAAATATGCCGGATTATAAGTACTGTATAATACCGAAATGTACTAATACTTCAATTAGTACACCTGAAAAACTGTTTTTCAATGTGCCAAAGGACTCAAATGTGCGCAAAAAATGGTGTACTGTTATGAAGAGGGATGACAAAATTCCGCTTTCGTGCCAAGCTTCAAGATTTTGTTGCGAGGATCCTTTTTTATGTAAATAACTCCCCACCAACCATTACCTTGTATACAACACAACAATTGTATACCAACTTTTATCATCATTACTCGTGTGGTAAACAAGTGGGAAGGTAACTTAGTAAAACTTGTTTACGAATGTTAAAAAAAATACAGGGTCGTATTATATATATTTCAATGAGTAAATGAATGATAAAAAGTGTAAGTAGTGAAGTTTCTAATAACCCTTCCTCGGGTAAAAACCAGGGTCTTACTCAGGTCTAACTACAATAAAATGTGCCGTTCCCGGGAATATTCCTCGAAGTTCCCCGGAACAAAGGGGAATATTCCCGCCTTGGCGAATATATATATATATCTATCTATACATGTAATTAAACTGTAGCCAAAGTGAATTCTGTACATTGAATATTTTTTTGAATAATCGCGTTAGGAGGGCTCCATACACGCAATAGAAACCAAAAACATTGTTATTGACTTTCTTGTCTGTCTGTCTGTTGTACGCTTTCCATGTGAAAACAGTTAGACGTATTTAAATAAAACTTTTTGCGTTCGAGTGTCCTTCTGCCTCTTAAACATAATTTTGTACAATAATCACGCCTTGACCCCAAGAGACTAGGAAGACCAAAAGTGAAGTTTGTATGGAGAAGTAAGTTTTCTTGCTGCTATACCACGAAACTTGCTGTAAATATAGTAGGTACTAAGATTATAATAAATAAACCGGATTTAAGAAAGTAGTAGCTACCTACCTACCTAGAAACAATACTAGTACTAAACAAAGCGATTTCGTTTATTCATAGCTCAAAATTACGTGTCCAAAGAACGTAGGTACATTCCTGTCAAATGAAGTATTTAAGTCTAATTTTATTTATTGTATACATAATATTTTTTGAACAGTAAAGTTTCTACATACTCATCTTCATAATAATGTTAAAATAACGGCGTAGGTAGTTACAACAACAAACACAACTGCCCTGGCTGACTAACCTAAACCTTTTGGGTATTTTATAGGCTAGTCCAAGTACGTGTACCTACCTACTTATTATCTGCAGTTCTAATTAGGTTGATAATGAGATTTGCCTACCTCTGAGTTTCCAACCACGAATTTCAGAGCGTGTCTTGTTTAAATGATTACTAAGATAATCAAATACCATGAAGGTATCCACTTAAGGTAGATTATCGGATTGCGCTTGCCCAAAACCGATATCTAGGTACCTTATTTCACTCATTTGTTATATTATAATAACAACCTCCAATATTAAACAAATAAAATCAGTTATTAATCGATTGGGTATAAACTGGTGACGTTACGCTCCCTGTTGGACGAATATCGCAAACAGAATAAAACCGCGCAGTGGTTCGGCGGCATGCGCTGGGTCATTGTGACGTCATCGCATGCGTTCGCGCGGTCTGTGAACCTCGTTCGGTATTTTGCTCATAACTTTGTCAATTTTGGTCGTAGAACAAAAATTTTTGCACTTTATGTTTTAGTTTCTCAATGTCTATAGAACTGCATTCATAACATAAAACGTGACTGGTCCCCATTGGGCGCAACACGCATTCGTTCATCAGCCAATATAAAAGCTTTGTATCTAAGTAATTGCATAGGTACATCACTTTGTCCGTGACTCTAAAGCTATAATCGTGCTACAAAAACATAAATAAACAACGCTGAATATAAAAGTATTGAAGGATATTTAAGATTACGAAAACAGAAATACAATACACGAGCATGAACGTATTCTTTAAAAGCAAGGTCTCCAAAGTCGAGAATTCTTTAACAAAATTCAATAGAACCGCATTATCGCCATATGATGCATTACCGATCGCATTGGTTCCAATTTTGTAATCCGTACCGCTAAAGAGTGAAACTCTTTGGATGGGTGTCTGTTTCCTGATAAATACAATTTAGGGGTCTTTAAGTCACGAGTGAATCTTCTAGACATGCGCGTCACATCCTAGATCGCATCGTCGCGTCGCTTACCCATCAGGCTTGATAGCGGTCAAGTGCTTACCTATTCACGATTCAAAATGTTCAGCCAATGTAACATTTCAATGGACTATAAAAAAACATGGTATTTGTGAAGAGGATAGCATTTCGCAAGAATCTTATCTACCTAATCTATCCTATCAAAATATTATTTTTCTTACAAGTTTTCAAACAACCGCTGGCAACCGTGAAACGTGTCAATTAAAAAAGTAAAGCTTAGGGTAAGCCACAGATAAGTGTGTAATTATTAGAAATTTCATCGGTCACATAGAAAGTGCTAGTTTGTATTGTTATAGAATGGGTTTTGGCGGCACGCAATAACACTGCTATCTAATATCGACCTAATATCAACACTACAATATCTGTGAATATAAACCATTTCTGAGAATAAACTCATAAACTTTAAATTGACTTATTTTATTTCTAAACAATGTTTTCTTACTTTATAAACAAAAAGAGAAGTATATTATGAATAACATAAGGCAGTGTTTTAGGTAAAAATATGCAAGCACACATATTCCCAAATAGTACAGCCAGGACAGGCTGTAATGAAAATGTACTGATTCTATAAAGACCAACAACAGGTAGTGTTTAGATACATATAAGTTAATTATCCTCTTCATTGATTTACCAATTAACCACCAAAATTATCGAAAATAAAATAATATTGCATCGAAAATAAATTAAAATTTATTTCAATTTGACAGATTTTTGAGTTGCGTCGATATTCTCGCATCGACGTCAGCGTATGAAGCAAAAGAGTTTCAATATGAGCAATATTATTTTATTTTCGATAATTTTAGTGGTTAATTGGTAAATCAATGAAAAGTATAATTAACTCAAATACTAAATAAACACTACCAGTGGTTGGTGTTTATGGAATAAGTACATTTTCATAACAGCCTGTCCTGGCTGTACTATTTGGGAATATGTGTGCTAGCTATGAGTAATAAAGTATTGAATATTTTTACCTGTAACACTGCCTTACCATACATACAATTTTATTATGTCGCCAAGTGAGTTTGAATCAATACTGTTCCAATAAAAAGTTGATATTAAATAAACAAAGCGCGGCGATTTATTTTATAATGAAATTGCTGCCTCTTAATACATCGAGCGTTTTCCATTTAGAAAAAAAAGTCGACACTGTGTTGCATTGCACTGTGTCAACTTTTTGTGTGTGTGTGTGTGTGTGTGTGTGTGCCAATAGGTTTTTGCCATAGTATGGTCGACACAGTGCAACACAGTGTCGACAATTTTGTGTACATGGACAACTTTCATCATGTTTTGATCAGAGTTTTTGTAACTGTTAAAAATGTTACCTGTATCAAAAAGCTTTCCAGATTCGAGTAGACGCACAGCTTCCCTCTCTTCTCGCGCAATTTTTTCTTTTAATATTGCCATATGTTTATCATGAATGATCTTCTTCTTCGCGGCTTCCTCACGATACGACGCTTCCATAGAGTTGTACAGTACTTGTTTACCCCGTGCGTAAATTATGCCGGCAATCAGTAAACCAAATCTTACGCCACGGATAAGAGGCGATACAGCTTGCGGCGGGCCGAATGGCAAAGACATGTTTAGTAAATTCTTATTTGACTTGGATTTTGTTGAATAATAGGAACGATATGAAAATTACATTCCTAAAGTTTATAGACAGCTATCAAAATTCAATGCAATTTTTTTTCCTGTCAAAATATTGCTTATATTTATACTCGTCAATGTAAGGAGTTCGTTTACCTGTAGCTATTTTACAAAGTTATGAAAATAGTAATACATAATGGCTCATTGCTAAATATAAACTTCTTCTGTATGTGTGTATGTCACTGAACTACTGAAAACGCCTAGGCGGGTGTACTGTACTAATTTTGATGAAATTTTTGAAAGTATTTGATAGTGTCCTGGCGTGTTTAGATTCATAATTATACCTAATAGGTGGCGCTACAATAAGACAGGACAATGCCCGTGTGTGGGATCCGTTAAATATATTAAAAATTTGCTTTAAAACTAATAAATAATACCTGGGACCGGGAAGGTGCAGCCTCTTGAATTCCCGGTAATTAATCACTACCTACGCTACCTAGTACTTAGACACAATTTTTGCAATCAAATTGGAGGCATACAGTGATACTGCAATATATTTGACGACCATTTGGTGCAATGGTAGCGATTTCAATCAGTGAAGTGGAGTCCCGGGAGAGGCAGATGTTAGTGTGATGAATTCAAGCATTTATACCTGGATATTTATATGTATCTCTTTAAATATAATCATATAATAATGTACGTTTATCCGTTATTTTGAATATAAGAAATATTATTTTTATTATTATCACGAATATTCTAAAGTTATTTAAACGCTTTCAACGCATCAAAACATTAATAGCTATTATAATAATTATTTTACGGAAATGACCGGTGGTCAGGATCGGAAGGACAGTGGCCGATTGGTCAGCTAAGAATACTTGACTGTGTTAACGATCACCATTTTAATAGACTGGCGGTGCGCCAACTATCGTTTTGTATCTCTGGTAGTCAACAGGAACAAACGTATAAATCTGACGATCGATTGGTGCAACGGTAGCGGTGCTGCCATCTACAATCCTGGTTTTGAATTCCGGTATTGGCATAAGATTCCTTGTGTTTGGAAAAAATCGCTTATAAGCGATTGTAAACAAAATGGCGATCGTAAGCGGTAAGCGCTGTCAAATTTGCTTTTATTTTTTTTTTTTTTTTTTTTACAGGCGAATCAACAGTTAACAAAATATGGATAACATTTAAACTAGCAACAGTACACCAATTACAGATTCACACAACTAAATGCCCAAGTAGCAATTATGACTAGTGATTAAATCTTTTATATCTTTACTTTATCTAAAGTTGGATTTTGCTAAATCAAAAAGGATTTCCTGAAGTCTTTTCTTTCTTTAATACTAAATAGTTTTAAACTACCGCTACTTAAGCGAGTAAGGAATACTAAAAACCGACTTAAGTATTCTTAAAACTAGTTTGTTTTAAGTATACCTACACTTAAAACTTAAAATATTTTTTTTACTTTACTCGGATTATTTGAAAGCTCACTTAAAACTCTATTGAATAATTAAAGTATCTTTTAAAATTCATTAAGAAAAAATATATTTTCTAGATAAATTTAAGATGATTTTAATACCAAGTCCTATATTGATTATCTGAAGTATATTTTCATTCCTTTTTACTAAAATTAGTAAGATTAGAGTAAAAATTCATTTAATGGGACGAATGGATATCTCCAAATATAACCAAACGAAACATGGATGAATCTGGAAAAATAAAAAGATCTGGTGTCTTTCGTCGACGTGTAAAGAAATATAAATACGAACGTTGTGTCTACTTATGTACGTACGTAAAAAGTTATACTTCTTTATCGTTACTAAAAAAAGATAACTAAAAATTTCCCCCCGTGTGCTTGTATTCTTTGTATGTGAAAAGAAAGACAAATTTAAAAATTATATAGTGATCAGTAAGAAGCGTCAAAAGATTAACATATTTCCTATATATCTGTATACAGAAACAAGTAATATATCAAAAACCATTAAAATAAACGGTTTAACCAATAGAAATGTAAAACTAATAATTATTTATAGTACAAACAAATAAAAAGAATACATTCCGACAGTTAACCTCAAATCAATAAATGCACTTAAAAAGTTTATAAAATAAAAACCACTTTTAAATAAAATTGTTAAATTGTTATTATATAATATAAAATTGTTATTACAATTTTATATAAATTACTTTTAACTACCATAAATGTATAATTTAAAATCACACACACCCACATTCATAATTAGTGGCCAACTTCATCCTGCTGGTTTATTCTATATCGCTTTTGTGGCTAACTTCACCCTGTAACTTTTGTGCTGCAGTGATGAAATTTCACTCACAACATTTTTTCATAACGCGCCTAAAGAAGTATAACTTCAAAAATAACTCGAATGTGCTTTAAATGCTGCAAACGTGAGCAATGCGACACCTTCGAGTCAGACCTAAACTTAATGTATTAATGTATTACGACTTAGACTTAATGTATACGAGGAAGATGATACCACGGTAAATTTGAATTGAGGTGATTCCAACTCTTAATGAATCGACACTAATCGATCGATCAACACGAGCTGACGATAACGCACCAAAAATTGATCATGATTTTTATTTTAGAGACCAATTAAGAAACTGGTCCATTTATCACAATATACCACATACTGCAATCAATGCCTTATTACAGGTTATTGACAAGCATGATCCAGGTGTTGTGCCAAAAGACGCTAGAACACTTCTGAAAACAATAAATTCTGTAGATATAGAATACTGTAGCAGTGGGGAATACTGACACAACGGATTTAAATAAAAATATTCTGCAGTATTTTGAAAATTTAGGTAAAAATGTCAATTTATGTATAAATGTAAATATCGTCGGCTTACCCACATAAAAGTTCAAAGTAGAATTTTGGCCAATTCTCTGTAACATTTATGAGATGAACAATGTGCCTGTAATGAAGCAGAACAGAAGTTATTTAATGTAGGTACCTATTCATTTTTTGTTGCTGTGTTTATTAGTCCTCTAAATAAATGGGGATTGGATAGTTATTTAATATCACGTAAGTACTTACCGCTGATTTTATTTCCTCGACTATCTTGCATAAACCTGTTCCCACCACAAAATAAACAAGAACTATAGAATGTCAAGTTAAGAAAATATTAAGACGAAATCTGATCTTAACTAAATCAAACTATAGAATCACTTAATACCAAAAATATAATATAAGTATAATATCTCTTAACTAGCACTACTTCAAATGTAATTTGTCTTTACTTTGTCTTAAATAGCCTTACAAAATCAATATTGTCTAAAGTCTTACTTCGTAAGGAAGCTTTTGATTTAACGCCATTTTGCACTTTATGTGAAAAAATTATTATACATTTTCCGACAACACTTCATCAAAAACTAGAGTAAATTGAACTTTATTAATTTTGTTATAGTAATTCTAAGTACATGAATAATTAGTATGTTTATAGAAAATGTAGAACTTTGCAATATATGCAAAAAAATAAACATATTGCAATATTGTTATGCAAAATTTTATTGTTTTTTTCTAGTATTTCAACAGCCCGTCTGTTTTATAGCACTATCTATAGATTTTACACGAGAAACAATCATGCGTTTTAAATTTCCAATGCATTCAACGACAAAAGAAAGCCGTTTTAGACATAAAAAATAATTGTTTAGTTGCCATTTTCCTAAACCTTAAAACAGTTATTGTAATGAATTAAAAGTTCGCCATATTTTATAAAATTATGTAACTTAAATCACTATAAAGCAAAATAGGTTTTTAATTTTACTTCACTAAGATTAAATCGAATATCTGCAATTCAATAGTGAAAGTTTTAACTAGGTATAGTAGATATCTTTAAGTCTATCTCTTGATCTGAAATCAACCTACAAGGTATCTTAAAGTCAATGTTTAGAGTTCTGCTAAACCACATTTCTTAAATAGGGTTAAAGTTTATCTTAATAGTAGTATTAACTCTTTCTTAACATGTCCTTAAATACTGTGCCCATTTTTACTTAACTAGCCCTTGGAGTGTATCTTGAAGATATCTTGAAGGACATATTAGTTTTAGTCAAGACAACAGCTGGAATTCGTCTACTTGCCTTCAAGATATCTTCAATTCCTTTTTAAGACATTTGTTTGCTACTTGGGTGATAAATCGCTATTTTCCTCTAGGACGCAAACTTAGCGGTCACTGGGGAACATAACCTCAATTAAATATATTTTTATCAAATGCAGTGAAAAGTTTTAAACTATGAATAATATATTGAATAATTTAATGAATGACAATATTGAAAAATACGAGTTTACTACTATTATTTTAATGATTGCAGAAAACCACCGGTTAAAATGGCGGATTGTGTCAGCGCTACTGAAGTTAGCAAACGTGTCCTGTCGAAAACTGATAGTTTGTTACTCAGCGCTGATAATCGCTCGCGATTTTTTTCTGCCAAACACAAGGATTGTGTTGACCATAAGTATTTATTGTTCCCGAGTCATGGTTAGTATATACATACTTACTTAAGTACTAGGTAATGCAGTCGCTAAGCATAAAGCTACGCTAGCACCATATATTGGAGCGGAACGTAATACCTAAAAAAGAAAAAAAATTTTTTTTTGCGAATTTTTAAAAATTCGGGCTCCTTCACCATCTGGTCCTAAACCTGTTGATTTGATTCACCATAAAACATATTAAAATCTGTTGAGAACTCTGGAAGTTATGGCGTAACAGACATTGCGCCATTGAAGCTGATCCATGGGAGCTTCGCTTCGCTCCGCTCCAACTAGTCGATGCAGTCGCTAAGCATAAAGCTACGCTAGCCCCATATATTGGAGCGAAGCGTAAAACATAAAAAAAGAAAAAAAAAATTTTTCGATGGGAATTTTTGCGAATTTCTAAATTCGGGCTCCGTCACAATCTGGTCCTAAACCTGTTAATTCGATTCCACACAAAAAATATTAAAATCGGTTAAGAGCTCGGGAAGTTATGGCGTAACAGACATTGCGCCATTAAAGCTGATCCATGGGAGCTCCAATTAAATCTGTTAATGAGTATCCATAAATTTTGCAACTAAATGATTTGTGTGAGTTGTTGAAAATGTATTTATTATAATTATTTAGTATCAATAATTTTCGGGTCATTGTATTAATTTAAACATCAATTTGCTGTAGTATATGTTTAGTACCTAATGAAATATATTTATTAAATGTCTTTATCAAATAATGAATAGTAGTATCTTGTGACATATACTTACGTATCTACAGCTATATATTAATGTTTAGATATTTAATAGCATTCAATACGTCTATAAAAAACTTTATGACAATTAGGGTAATTATCTTAATTCACATTGGAGTTGAAAATAGTTGGGAATTTTTGATATTTATGGATAATACACTAAGTACATTTCAAGTGTATTGGACCTTATACTGAAAATCTAGTATAGTAATATGACAGTTTTGTAAAGGTAGGTAGGTACTGGCACATGCCTACATCGAGTTAAATTTTAATTAAAAGATACCTATGTTTATTGGTAGGTTGGATTGGCGTAGATTGTAACACGAAATGGAGTTTAAATCAATGCAAGTGATTACTAGCACATACCTATTATTACGAAATAATCAATCAACATTTTGTTATCAACTGCGAAACATTATATCGCAATTGCTGCAGCTCTAAATTGATATGACAATGCTTGCCGTTATTATAAGGTCACGGTTCAATAACAGCATTAGGTAGGCGAGGCACGAAATAGCCGTTACGTAATCATCCTTATATAGAGCAAGCAACAGTTAACTCAGGAAAATGTAATGCATATTTGTGTTTCGTACATTTCCTTATCAACTGAGTAGGTAGGTAGGTACTTACCTACCTAAACTATTTCTTCGTCATATTTTCCTAGCATCAACCTAAAACTTAATGACAGCTAATTACCTATCTCAGTTTGACATTAATTTTTAAGGTGTTACCTTCAGTTGAATAATCATTTCATATTTCTATATTTTTAGCTCAGAATTTCTGTATTCTGTGATTTTTAGGCAGGTTGACGTCTCTAATGGACTGTGCGGGCAACTGGACATCAACCTACCACAAACTATCAAATTAATATTGAACACCATACCTTGGGCTTAAAGTTGAAATTCGATCCGAGTAATTTTGATAAGATTTTGACTTTACCAAGATATTTAGGTCTAATCAAGCTCAGATTGAACTATTTTTCATGAAAATCAAAAAAATCTGAGGAAAATATAATATTATAATTTAAATATGATTGAACATAGCCATATTTACGCCATAATTATTATTTTACAAGGGTTTGCGATTTACATTTGACCGCTCACAATATTACACTTTTATTAGTTACATTTAAATTATCATCATGCTGGGTTACATTTCACTATCATAATGCCATTATGTACAATATTTAAATAATAAAAAATAAAAAAATATATGCCAACGTCGAAATAGTTTTCGACATCATTTGATTACCTACTAACTTATTGTATTTCTATTATAATTTACAAGATCATTATTATAAAACTATATAACTGCTTCAAAACCGGTAGGTTTATTTTTCACCTTGCATTAATTACAATTTCACACAACCTTTTCACCGTCCGCCACTTCTTGACCAATACGCAGACCCTAGTAGGGACTTTTATCTCGCTTACACCTAGTACTACAATGTTTATACCGATCTCTTTCTATCACCGATTATGTTTTAGTTTGTGATTGTCATTCGTAGGGGGCGTTTGTGACTCTAGTTTGTCATCCATCAATTTGACTTTTATTGCTTGTTGCCTACTCTTGTCTGATTGAGGAAATTCAAAGTAAGGTTGTGATTTTTGTTTAATATTATATGACATTAATATTTATTTGAAGTGGTCTGCATAACCTTTATTGTTAAAGACGATGATAAAGAGTGAGGAATTAATAAGACCTGTGGGTGTGGTGAATGAATGCCGAAACTTGACAAAATTCATTTTCTTGATAAGAAATCTTAAGACTTATTATTTCGGAATCTATAATCATGTTCTCTAGTTACTAACGATTTCAACGTGTTTTACTGGGGACGATTTATTGAATTGTAGGTAGCCTAAGTGATTTTGTGGTGGCAAAATTGTTAAGTGTAGTGTTTTGTGTTTATAGAAGTCGTCAACTACAAAAACGACGACGATGACAACACCAGCCAAGCTGTACGGAAGAGACATCTCGCAGTACGATGAGGTGGATGTTGATGAGCTGCTCTCAAAGCTCACACAAGAGGAACTCACCATGTTAGCAAAGGATGTTGATCCTGATGTAAGTATGTTTGAGATTGTAAGCATGCATCGAAAATTTGGAATGCACTCTGTATTAAAAACATTTCCAATTATTACAACACCTACATAAATAGTATTATAACAAAAACACCAAGTGAACATAAAAATAATTTGTTTTTATTGATATTTCAATGTAATTTTTGGTTGTGAATAATAACAAATTTAGAAAACAAGTTAATTTAATAGTAATTTTAGATTAAGCTATCCACATTAAAATTAAATTTGAATGTACATAAAAGACATCCTTCTAAATTTTACAAATTAACTTGAAATAATCTACTCAATAGTAAACCAATTTACCAAAATTTCAAATCCTGACAATTTATTTGAACTATAAAATTATAATATGTAGTAAGTTGATGTGCTTTTGTCAATAATTTAACTATTAATTTATCAACCATTCTAGATCATTATTTTAGTAGAAGACTGTAGGGCATTTACCTCCTTTGATAACAAAAAGAAACTTGCCTTAGAATAAAAGTGTTGTAGCTTATTTTTTCAATCATAAGCAAGCTAGCAAGGTTTATTTAATTTCAGTACTAAATTTATTTGATTACATCATTTTCACTTAGCAATCACTCTATGTGTAACTTTATAATCGTAAAACAAAAGACTAACAATGACTATTTATTATTGACTTCCATACAATAACACTTCTATTAATAGTTTGTTTGTAAATTAATAGTACTATTGTATAGACATTTTATTAACCTAGTAAAAAGTTTGTTTCTAAGCCATTGTATATGATATTCCATAATTTGTGTAACAAATTTATCATGGGTAATGTTGTTGTTATGTCAACAACCGTTTCATGAAATGGTAGCGATCCTACCTTTCACATGGATGGTTGGGAGAGTGAGTTCGATCCTGGAAGGGGCAGATTTTATTTGTGATGAATACAAGCATTTGTACCCCAGTCATGAGTTTTATATTTCTATAAATATTACATATCTATGTATCATATATGTATGTCTATCCATAACCATATTATCTATAACACAAGCACTATAACTGCTTTTCATTGGGCTAGGCTTAATTGCTGTGAATGTAGGAAACATTATTATTATTATATATTGGTATTTAGAAATAACACGCACATTGCTGTCTTAATCTCAGTCCGATATAGATAATCTAAGTGTTAAAAACCGATAATCATAGCACCCACTGTAAGTTCTTGTAATCTTTTACTAGCAATGATTGTGATCACTAAAACTCAAAAATATTAAAAAAAGGGAAATTTGTATTATGAAGTAACTACATGGTTTTACCACTTTCGCTAGCTTTGTTAGATTACCACAGAAAAAATACTTTATTTTTTAACTTGAACTTGAAAGGGTTTCCTAAATAATTAAACTCTAAAGACTGAGCTGTTTCACTATTTCACATGTTAAGCAGGATGACAGCCATTACACAGGCCACATTGCAAATGAGTGGGCAAGGCTAGGGAGCTAGTTTAATGTAGCTTGCATAGCCACAAAATATCCTAAAAACAGTGCTATAGCTATTTTAGCATCTACGCTAAGCATAATTAGCTCAATTGCCACAGTGTGGTTTATACTAACCAGTTGTTAATTTTTTTTATTCTGGAAGGACATGTCAACATTGGTTGTCCCCATCACACAAATACTTGGATCAGAAACAAACTTTTAATTTAAAATGCCAATTGAATGATCTAAAGACAGCTATAAGAATTTAAAATATATATAAATATTAAGATAGAGAAACAATTCAAATTTTGTTCTTATAATTTGCAAATGTTTTGTTATTGTAATGAAACAATTTTAAATTGATCACTGAACACATTTATTACCACGTTTTTCTTATCTCACTTTTCTTATTTGTTTGTCTGTCCGGGCAAAATCTTGCAACTTAAATTTGAGGCACTTTCCGATAAGCTAGAGAGCTGAAACTTTCAGGATAGTTCAGAACCCGATGACAATGCACTCTAAAGCAACTTTCAACTTTCCAGACGCACTTTCAGGTCCACTTTCGGCAACTTTCACTTTTGTATGGGGCTTATCCGATTGTTGCGTAACACATGTTTACTTCGTTGAGTTAATAATTAAAAAGAATAAAATAATTATACTAGATTTAAAAAATCAAAAAATCCCACGTTTTTCAATGTCCTAAAAAGAATAAAATAACCCTGCGGGGCAAAGCGAGGGGCCACTCAAAACGTGGGGGCGCATCTTTACAATAATCGGCATCAATGCATGTCATTCATCTCTTTAAAATCTCCTCTTAGTAATATGCGCCCCCACGTTTTGAGTGGCCCCTCGCTTTGCCCCGCAGGGTTATTTTATTCTTTTTAGGACATTGAAAAACGTGGGATTTTTAGATTTTTTAAATCTAGTATAATTTTTTATTTAGAATTCTATAATTAAAAAAGATGAACATTTTAACATTTCCCATTTCTTTTAGGTTGTGCTTGTACATGCAAATTGAAAGAAGTAACATCTATTTAACTGGCTTTAGTGAATTGGTCTTCAAGGTCATTGCATATTCACTATATTCTTAACATTATTGTCATGCTCACCTTGTGTTCATAATAACATAGTAACCTCTTTCGTATAATTTATTATTTTCCTCGTGATTTTCTCTGATTTTCCTGCTTATTGCGTTTCATTGTTTTATGAATGGAAGATAAAAATTTATTGTTTTTTTTAAATAGGCATACACAACCATTACCTCGCAAAATCTAGTAAAAGGTTAGTCTGTGAGAGACATTATTCCACAGATTTAATAACCACTTATGCATAGTTTTTTACAAATCAGAATGCTGCTGCAAACTGTTAACCATTACTTTATAATATAACATGAATCTGACCAGACTGTTTTGGCTATGCTTTGTGAAATTCCACCTTTTCTTTACCCGAAGGCTATTGCATACTCAATGTTTTTAAGAAACTCAAAGAAAATCAACAAACAGTTCAACATAAAGCAAATCAAAGAAATCAATTGTCCATATAACATGGATGTACACTATAAAACTTGACTCTGGTTGTGTTGGAAATGGGCTCCATATTTCATTATAGAAATCAAGTGCCAATAACTAGACTGACCTAACTGCTATTTGTTGTTCTTTAATATATTTGATATTATTAGTAAGTGCTAACTCTGATCTGCAAGTTAGTCACACTCTGGTAAATGTGTGAACACAATTAACATAGTTATCAGTTTGCTTCTGGTTTGGTCAAAATTTACATTTTGTTACATGACGAGGAATTGCTTTTTGTGTATATTAGCATAACTGATAAAGCCTGTACTCAAGTACCTACTCTTTACTTACATGAGTATTAAAATGTGTCATATTGAAAAAAGCCCATGTGAATTCATAATCATAATTTTTGTTATCACGGTAAAAAATAGATTACTCCTACAAAAAATTAAGATATAAACAAATGTTTGTCTTCTTTTTATTTACAACTAGCTTTCCGCCCGCGGCTTCGCCCGCGTGGAATTCGATTATATTGCGGTATAAAGCACAACTATAAGAGAACTTCTCATTCCCACGGAAAAATCTAAGAAGCGCGATGTAACGCTGGATACAAAATTCATATAATTCATTCCACTTCTTACGTATCTTAAAAAAAACTTCGTTACCACGTTTTAAAAAACACCCAGCGTCAGCTTTCGCATACCTCTAGAACTAAATAACGTAAGCTATCATTCCACTTCTTACGTATTTAAAAAAAACACATCGTTACCATGTTTTAAAAAACACCCAGCGCCATCTATCGCATACCTCAAGAACTAAATAGCGTAAGCTATCATTCCACTTCTTATGTATTTTAAAAAAACACATCGTTACCATGTTTTAAAAAACACCCAGCGCCATCTATCGCATACCTCAAGAATTAAATAACGTAACTAATACTTATACCAATTAGTAATTCATTGACTTTAGTGATTTCAGGATAAGTAGATGTGAAAAAAAACAATTAAGACGATAAAACAAATTGTACGTCATCCCTCGAGAATTCCTCATTTTCGAGGATTCATTTTCGTATCATTTAGCTTCAAAATTTACATGTTCATATTCGTTTGCAAAATATAAGTAGATGTAAAAAAAAACAGTTTAGACGATAAAACAAATTGTACGTCATCCCTCGGGAATTCCTCATTTTCGGGGATTCATTATCGTATCATTTAGCTACTAAATTTACATGTTTATATTCGTTTGCAATATTCTACGTTGTTTTAAACGACACACAGCGCCATCTACAATCCATCCATCAAGCAAACAATATTTTTGTTTTTTCTCGGGAATATCATTTTTTCCAGGATAAAAAGTACCCTATTATTTAATCCAGACTTTTATCTTTACGTCTGCAAAATTTCAAAGCAATCGGTTCAGTAGTTACGGCGTGAAAGCGGAACAAACAAACAAACAAACAAACAAACAAACTCACTTTCCGATTTATAATATTAGTAAGGATAAAATACACATAAAATTTGTTTATTGAATTATAAATATGCTACTCAGTTAATTTATGTTTTGTTTTTAATGAATGATTAAATTTGAGGTTGAAATGATTATGTGTCCATTAGATATAAAACTAATCAGAAATAAACATTCTGTCCATTATTTAAGTAGGCAACTATAATTACAGAGTCATTGATAAAGAGTCTAGTACTTATGTGCTTATCAAATAAGTCCTATGCTTATCATTAAAGTAGAATGTTTGTATTTAGGGTGTGATCAATTTTTAATGTTGAAGGCGCCACAGTGCAGATACTTGATATCTACATAGATACTTAGATTACGTGGTGCTTGTATGCACATACTTATTTTTAAAACTTAAACAGAACTGTGAGCAACAAAAGATATATGCGTAAGATTCAAGAAAACCTGAATGTCTCTAACAGTTCCTTTCTCCAACAGAATTTTGTTTATCTATCTCTTGTAATATAATTGGTTTGTTTATAAAGATGGTTAGCATGGTAATTAAACCTTATCTAATAAATGTTTGTATTGCTTGTATGACTAATGCATGGCCCTTAAATATAATAAACCTTAAGCAGACAAGAAAACTATGAGTCATTTACTTACTTTTAAAATATACTGAAACTGTTGACTTGAGTTATAACATTGCATGGTTCTATATTTCTTTCGCCATTTTCTTCAGTTTGTGATAAAACACATATTTACTAAGTTACTAATAATTTTACAACACCTAACACTAGTAATTGTGAAAGTAAGTCTTAATATTTTTACTTAAAGCCTAAATTGACTTGACACTCGCGCTACAAGCGCGTTAAATATTTTTATGGATATTCGTTATGAGAAGCAACCGTACAAATTCTTACCAATAACTATACAGTTAGAATCGAGCCTAGGAAACTTCAATTACAAGAATTCAGGGTATTTATTAGTCCTTCGTTTCCATTGCTTTGGACAAAGGTCGAAACCGAAATCTAGCGTCCCATTATCTTCTGTCGCATAACAGTAAGAGATGAAGTGATAGTGAAACTTACAAGACGTTTCATATATTTCATACGCCCAATGTGCGGAGGTCTTAATCCTAATTATATGTATTATGAAAATACTTTGTGTGTGTGTTTGTTACCATATTGTCTCGCTATCCTAATTTTTTATTTTTTTTTTTTCCCTCTGGACGCGAGGGAGGGAGGTGGTGAATCCTACATGGATACATCGGCCGGCCGAGAGGTTATGTCAGACTCGTACTGACTAAACACCACCTGAAGTAGGTGCCTTAGCCTGGGAAGGCTATACAGGCTTTATATGAGCGATCGCACCCGGGAATGAAGGGCGACGCAACACGCTATCCTAACATTGCAAAGCCCTTACGTACTCTCGCAAAAACAATACGATAGCGTGGTTCTACGCTCTACAGCGCCATCTAGTAAAGATAAAAAAAGAATCAACCCTTAAATTTTGATTTCAGGACAATTGTTTACCCCCCTCACTTCGCAACAACTACGCATGTGAAAAGGATCCCACTGGTCCACTCAACCGCAAGAAACTGATAGAACACATCAACAAACAGGCCCTCGAGACACCGGACCGACCGGAAGTGAAGCCCTATGTTCCAGGAGTCATACGAGGAAAGAAGGTAATATGTCATGCGATACATACAGTTATACTTTGTATGTAGGATGATACTTTTGACAGTTGACACCTATATAGAGGGTATAAAGTTGCTATTGCAATGGCATGCCAAACATAAGGAAAAAAACGCAACCTTAGTACGTACCAATAAGGAAGTGACACCTGTCAAGAGTATCATCCTACATTGGACAAAGTATAGAAACAGTCGGTAATAAAAGAGTGCCCTATCAATAGAATTTTGTTATTATAGTTGAATACCGCGATAATTGACGTAAGATATCATTTATCCGTAATGTGACCCTCAGTTTTTAGGTCTAGTTAGATAGTGTTGTAAGATACTTGATTCTTTTAGTCTTAACCGTAGCCTTTTTTTCATAACTTGGGCAATAGCGCAAGGCTAAGCCTTACAAGTTATGAGTATTTTGAGCTCAAGGTTCGAGTTCGTAGTCCTAATTTTAAGACACGACGCTCATTAAATACAAAAGAGACGTACGTCAAAAGACACACGTTTCTTTGGGAAAAGGTGCCATAAGTCAAAACGCTTATAAAAATATAGGTTAAAAACACAACAATTTCATTTAACAAAAACTTGTTTTGCTTGTCTTGTAAGAAAGTACATTTTTGATTAACGTCTCTTTTGTATTTAATGAGGAGTCCTTTACATTCTTAAAAGTCAACTTGAGTTTTGAGCTATAAAGAAGACTAAAGTTTAATAAAACGGACTATATGAAATTCATTGATGTGGGTTGTGGCCTAATAATACCAATATCTTTATTTATAATATAGTATTTATTTTTAATTTATTATTTATTTATTTACTACTGGCCCGCCCCGACATCATTCTTGTTAAACATAATGCAAACTTATCTTTAATCTTCTGGAATAGTAACATGCTTTTCTATCTGACCTAATCATTACGGATGTTTTTCACAAAATTCGCTCTCTCTCTTTCTTTACAATATTAAAAAATCTTTTTTTCCTACACCTAAATCCTGTTATATAATAGTTACTACAGCTAATGTAATTAATTTGGAACGTGGAACATATACTTGAGGTATTTGTACAAGCAGAATCCAGTTAAACAGAACCACTATAGGATTTAGGACGCGGTTATTTTGTTTTGATTTATTTTATTTAATCCTGATATTTCGACTCCTTTATAGAAACTGTTTTCACAGGATGACGGTTATTCTTACACGGTTAAAGTATGTGGTTTCATTTAAATGTGCAATAGGATAGAATAGAATCATTTATTTGCGAGTACATACAGTTATTTTTTACAGGCAGGTCTACAGTATTTGCCTTTATAATGTAGGCATGCAAATATTTAAGTAAAGTGATGATGTTTTAGACATTTAAAAACAACAAATACATTGACTAAATTAATGAATTAGGTATGCCACAATAAATGTCAATAATCATTTCGATTGATTAATTAGATCCGAATAGAATAATAGATAAGTATAAAAATGACATTTTAATGTCATTGTCTGCCCCAAATATACAATAACAACATAGATAAACAATTAGATTAAATAATAATAAAGAAAATAAAATTATTAATACAATGTCCAGAAATTTTATGGTCTAAGTACTCTTTAAATATATATATGAACTAAGAAAAAATATTATTATTTAAAATTGATTTATTTTGAAACTAGCTGTCCCGGCCACGCGTTGCTGTGCCGACTGCAGTGCCATCTGCCGGACTGATTTGTGAATCTAAACCATTCTCAGATCCCCTTGAACACACACAAAAAAAATCATTCAAATCGGTCCAGCCGTTTAGGAGGAGTTCAGTGACATACACACTCACAGAAGAATTATATATATAAAGATATGAATTTATATGGCTTCTTTTTAGTTTTACGAAATTCATGCGTTGATTCTTTGTAACTTTTAATTACGTACTTTTTTCATTATTTCCTTATTGCTTTACTTGTCTGTACCAATATTTATTTACACTACGCCTCAGAGTAGATCGTTCTTATACAAACTGTCATAAATTTCTATTTTTAAAAAAGTAACTACAATACATAGTGTAACGATAAATTTTAGCACAGTGATGGTGTTGTCTATACCTAACTTCCAGCCAATTGTTTTTGATATATCAACTGTACTTCTTTAGTTATACTGTTTTTGTCGAAGACAGCACACCAACTGCTTCTATGGGCATCTACGGTGCAGACAGTACGCTTAGTGCGTCTACACCAATAAAACTTCGAACCAAAGAGTCATATAGCTACTAAGAAAATTTTAAATTAAACTAACATAACATTACAAATAAAACTTAAAAAAATCGTACTAATCAGCAATTTAGAAATCAAGATTATTAGCATTACCATAAATTAACGTGGCCATTCCCTCTTTTACGTTAAGCGCCACAGAATAAGTTGTAAGAAATATTGTATGGCAATCATTCATCGCATTACGTGGGTATCAGCCGACATCAGTTGCAGAAGTGATAATCAAAGTGTCTTGTGATTGCGAACGATTAAATTGTTGTCTGCTAAAGAAAAAAAAACCTGTTCTTAGATTTTTGCATAGATATAACCATGTCTATAGGCCACAGTGATAATAATTTATATAGTTACTAGCTGACCTTTCCACGCGTTGCTGTGATAAATCAAAATGGTACCTATCCTATCCTAAGTCGGAACAAATCAGAAAAAAAAGTAAAAATCGGTAGAGTAGTTTCGGAGTTCATCGCGTTCAAAAACTGTGACAAGGAATTTATATATTTTTATATATATAATACTACTGTACGAGTGTATCACTGAACTCCTTTTGAAAGCTGGACCGATTTAAATGATTTTTTGTATGCTTTTGGGTGACGCCCTGGATGGTTTAGATTCACAAATCAGGCCGGCAGATGGCGCTGTAGTCGGCATAGCAACGCGTGGCCGGGTCACTTAAATGTAAAGAAATGAATTCTAGGACACTCGCAAGAACTATTAGTTCCATATGTTATGGAGAGCTTGTACCCATGAACAATTACACTTATAAATAACTGATTCAAATGTGAATTTTGCAATCTAAGCATCACTTACCACTAGACCTTATGTTAGATGAACATCATAGTAACAATTTTAGGTAATCGATACACGCAAAGTTTAAAACCAGGAACAACTAAACACTGATTCCTTTTAGTGTCAAATAATAATAATATTTCCCACAATCACACCAATTAGCCTAGCCCAAAGAAAGCACATTAAGGCTTGTGTTATGGATACTAGGGTAAGATAGACATACTTATACGATACATATATATGTAATATTCATAGAAATATATGTAAATATCCATGACACAGGTACTAATGCTCGTATTCATTATACAAACATCTACCCCTTCCGGGATTCGAACCCAGGACCGTAGGCGCGAAAGGTAGGTAGGTTGCACCAAACGGTCGTCAATCAATAAGGCATCACTATATACACGTTGTTACGCCAGTCAATGTAAAAGATCCTTATAGGCTGTCATAGAGATGCTCAAAAATGCCTTCGCGATTTTCGTTAGGAACTTACATATATAGAGAGATATGTAATTTTCCCACCTTATTGACTCAGAATATATAAATTTTAATTTTTCTGTTAGTACAAAATATGCAATATAATACAAGAAACACAAGAGTTCATATACTTTAATTCTTTAAACTCATATCTTCTCAGATAGAAGGACATAACTTAACAGGGGGCAGCTTGGATTTGTACTTATATTTGTAATTATTGCTAGCGATAAAAGTTAAGGGCAGGGATTTTAGCGGTATCCAAATAGAGTGTTCTGAACACTGTTTTTCATTTCTGTTTTAAATGTTAAACAGAAAGAAACTGTAACACTTTGAATCTGTTTTAGAAAATACCGGTTCATAAATGTTAATATCTGTTACAGTCAATAAGGTTCACATTGGCATAACTATGCGACAGCTCACTACTGTCTATACACATGGATAGTTAAACGTAAAACAGTTTCTAACAGATTGGTAACAAAAAACATTATATCTGTTACACTTTCATAAGTGTTCGACGCAAAACAGGTTCAAAACACCCAAATAAGTGATACAGGAATAATTCTGTAACAGATTCAATGAGTAAAGTGTAGTCTAATAAAGGTGTTTTTGAATCCCTGGTTAAGAGCCACAATTTAAAATTTTAATTACTTGTAGTTTTAAAACAAAATTCTATGTACATTTCTCTTAGAATCGTGTTTAGCCATGTTGCACTGGATATTTTTTCCATACATTATTTATTTTTTGTTTGTTTGGTTTGTTGTAATCAACTATATCACTAATATTATTGTGATAGTAGAATAATATTGTTTATGTGGATTATGAATGGTGACGATATATAATATTGTAAATGTCGTTCTTTCTGGTAAAGTTGGCGAGATTTTTGCGCCCGTTCACTTTGTCAGTTAAAACCTAAAAATGTTGGAGGAATCAAAACAACTTATTTTAATTGCATTTGAATAAAGTTATTTATGTATTGACAGTGGATACCGCCGCCGCCTCCAGAGAAGATTCGAGATGCGGACGAGCAGATCACCATTGACCTCGGCGACGAGTACGAGCAGGCTCTCACTGGGGCCTCGCAGGAGGAGATCATAGATCTCGCGGGTAAGTGTTGGCATAATTATAATCTATTAATCTCCTAGCCCAAAGATCTTCCCTATTGATGAGAGACATTTTAGGGAGTATTTGCCAAGCGCAGTTCCATAGTCCAACCATATGCAGATGCTATTCAATTGAATACTTTATTGCCATTCAAAACGGTTTTTTGGTCTTATATATATTACAGCGATATGGATCTACCAATTACCAAAGGCTTAATGTGCTGCCTTAATAGAGAAGCACAAGAAATTTCAATGATCACCCATCGCTGTCTTGCAACTCAACGTCAACTTGCAAATCACTGCGCAGTCGATATTGTAGCATCAATAGCATATCATTAAACTATTTTAAATTTGCCAATTTGAAGGGAATATTTTCTTCTATTGGTTGATTGCTTTAGGGACTTTGAATAAGTTAGATTTCTATAGTAATATCGCTTCGTTATATGAAGTAAAGTTAGCGCCATCTGTGATACAATTGAGGACTGTAATTTATACAGCGCCACTAGGGGTTACAATCTTTAATGTGTATTTACCACAATCGTTGAAATTATATTACAGAGGAGCAAACAATAGTTATATTTTATATCTTTTATCTTTAAATTGAAATTTTATGACTGGAATAAGACATACAGAACTCTACCAAAATGTTATTATTATCATCTCGCTTCAGTTATGTTATGCATATCATCAAAACTTTAGTTTGAATTGAACCGAGATAATATCAAACCGTGGCATGTTTTCTGTTATTTCTCACATGTGGAAAAAACCGTGGCAACTAAAAATGTACGCATGAGAGTTTTCGATAATGTCTAAATAAATTGATTGATTTAACAGACATTATCTTCATATTAATGTGATAAATACCCTTATCTTCTACTTTGATAAGTCAAAATATTCCATTTATAGGTAGAATTGTTTAGTTGTTTTTAGATAATTTTAGTGGCAATTTGGCAGAGTGGCAATCTATCATCTAAGATCACAAATTTGTTGTTTATCTGTCCGCTCTTTCCATTGCTATAGGTGTTACCATAGCAACGCGTTAACCGCAAGTAGTTCGTTTACCGGACGCTAGATGGCGCTAGCGGAAAAATATTTAATAATAGAAAAAAATTAAAGACATGTCCACCCGTGCGAAGCCGGGGCGGGCCGCTAGTCATATCAAAGATAATATATAAAAAGCTTAATTACATCTTGACAGTAAATTGAATTCGTAACCTTTTTCGACGGATTGTCACTACTATGAGGTTAATTTCTCAAATGCAGACTGTACAGTTACAATTACATCGACCTTTACAAAAATTAAATTTCTCAATTTAATTTTTGGTCTAAAATAAAATTTAACAGTTCCCTGCAATAGTTACTAGCTCACTTTAAGTGCTAATAAGAATAAAGCGCAACTAGACTGGTTGACACAGTAATCTGTTTAAATTGTCGCCAGTTTTATTGTTCTCTCAAACTGTGGGGTGAAAAAGTATCTCGTAATAACTATCAAATCGTGGAATTTATGACGCTCTGGCAGACGTCCAGTGCGCCTCGCTTTGGTCTGTAAACATGCTGCGTGATGCTAGCAACTGGGAGCAATGCGACGATAAATTGCGTTTTTTCATTAATTCTGTGCATGACAAAATACCAGTATTATTAGCCTAGTATAATTAATAGTAATCCAATTATTGGTTCTCTTTGTTTTTGTTTCATTCAGTCTATGATTTCAGCACTTCTACAATTTTCAAATTCAAATTATTTATTTGCAGAATATAGGTTTACAATAATTGGTGTCCATTCACAAGATTTGAGCGCTGTATTCTTACCCAAAGGGTGTGCAAAGTTGATTTATACACAAAATAATCAAAAGAATGTAATATAAACGCACTATAGAAATGTCACATAATAATCATAATCAGATTAAACGCCTTTTATTTAATTTTATTCTAATTATTTGCGTTGTTACCGTCCTATAAAAGTGCTTTACAAAATTTGATGATGATGAGTTATTATCTGCCATCCAACTCGTGCCAGTTGCCTTGCGTTAATCTTTTCTCCACATCTCTGAAATTGTTCCCTAATTTTGTATATTAGAATGGGGTTACCGACTAATATTTTTAATATTTAATAATGAATTCAAATTAAACCATTGAATTACAAAACACCAGCAATACACATTTTGAGAAGGTTCACAACGTCTTCAACTCAGGTCTCCTACTCCAAAACTAGGACCTGAGGCCCTACCATCACGTCTTATAGCGATCCAAGTTTAGCTGTTGAAAGGAGACGCCACTATAGACCGCGTATAGCGGTATCTCACTTTGACAATCGAACTTGCATCGCGTTAAGAGATCATGGTAGGCCCTCAGTTCTATATTTTAGGAGATAGGGATTACTCCAATACATAATAATAATATTCTCAAAGGCGTAGTGAGGAATATGAAGGCTGCAGGGCAGTCTGGCAGATGAGCGACCTAGGATTGGCCTTGTTAAGATTATTGTGATTGATGTAAGTAGTAGAGAATGTGTAATGTTTACAGCCATCCTCGGATTCCACTCGATGATGAACCAAGAGCAGTACCACGCCTCGCTGCTGAATAAGGGCCAACCAGTCGGGCTCGGCTGGGACGGTATCACCAAAGCCACCAAGCCCAAGGTACCTGCATCTGCAAATGCTTTAAATATACATTTATATAACGTTATTTATAAATCCTATCTCTCAAAAAAATCTATTTGTTACTTAGCTTTGTTTGCTAGCTTTGCTTCGTAACTTTTTTAAAACACTTATTATTTTTAACTTATTAAATTTTCCTTGTGATTGAAGATTTACCCAATGGACCCCCCCAACGACACGGACCCCGACGATACGGTAAAAAGGGTAAAGGATAATGACCAGAAACTTACTGATCTCAATTGGAATAACATTAAGGTAAGATTATTTTTATTCCGCATAATACACACCCACCAACCATATTATATCTAATATTACTTAACATAATATTGTTTATTAAGTCTTGTTATTAATACTTAAAATCTTAACTGTTTTATTTACTTCAGCAATTCTTCATGATTTTTCATATAGCTATCCATCAATATCTATTAATTTATATAGTAAAAGTGCGTGTAAATTTTAATAATGAGCAGTGAAAAATTTGTCAAAGCAATTCTTTAATAATTATTGTATTGTGTTTTATATTCCTTCGCATTATACTTCTAAAACTTTAGTTTAAATTGCTTTGGAAAATTTTTTTATTATCTGCTTATTTATATCTTGTCTTGATGTTACTCTTGAGAGATGTAGATTTTGCGATCGTAAATATTCATCAATATTAGTAATCGATAAATAATGGAAAGCTTATTAAGAAAAAATACTCGTAACCATATTCCAGAACATAAGCGATGAAAAGTTCGAGAAACTATTCGAGGCGCTAAAGACGAACACACACCTGGAAGTTCTCTCGCTTGTGAACGTCGGCCTTAACGACCGCACGGCACAGCTGTTAGCGGACGCCCTGCAAGTCAATAGCACCCTAAGAGTGGTCAACGTAGAAACCAATTTCATCAGCCCCGCGGGCGTTGTCGCTTTGGTCCGTTCGCTTCTCGCCACCACCAGCGTTGAAGAGTTCCGTGCTTCCAATCAGGTGAGAACTGTCTTAATAAAGGCAAGTATTGAAAAAAGATATTTGATAATCTCGATCACTGAATATGTTGTCCCCAATAAATACTTCGTGAGCTTGTTCTAGTCCCCGTTTATTTTTTTATATTGTTAATTAACAGTTTTTTATATTTCCTTGTCATTTCTATAAGTCTTATATTAATAAAAGAATATGTATAATAGATCATTCTCTGTAAATCGTCTGCTCGGTTAAAAGGCTTGGTGGGACAATGGGTCAGTCCTAGAGACAAATAAATTTTAGTGCTCAAAATAGTAGGATATCTTGTGCGGTCAGATGCCCATCTATTCCCTGACTTTACCGCTTGTTTGGGAACTAGAGAATTAGATATTTCATTCAATATAAAAAATTACACTAGTGGGTGCTATTAATTTTGTTTCTTCCAATAATAGACGATGAGGAAAGGTCCTAGATAAATTTGTGTGAGTCTGGTGATGAGACGGTTGTACAAAGTTTTATTTGAACTTAGCCTGAATTTTCTAGAAATTAACAAACAGTACACTAACTGAAGGTGGCGGCTTATCACGTTCTTAGTTCATTCTAATGCTAATTTAATTATTTTACTTACTTTAAGGGCGTTTCTAGATTACCTTATAATCATAATTTTACAATTGTAGGGTAGAATAAAATTTGAAATAAAACTTTTTGTCAAAATTATATTTTTGTCATAAATAAAAAATGTGAATTATGTCAAAAGCACAACACTCAAAAAAGGTGTTTTCATGAGAGTAAACTGTTTCCAGCGATCGCAAGTTCTGGGCAATAAGATCGAAATGGAGATCACGACCCTGGTAGAGCAGAACCCCACCCTGCTGCGTCTTGGCCTTCACCTGGAGTATAGCGACGCTCGCCATCGCGTCGCCTCGCACCTGCAACGCAATATCGACAGGAGTCAGTATACACACACATTTATATTCATATTACAGCTTCTAAAGGCCGCACCGTGATCTCTTAAAGCGATGCAAGCTCGATTGTAAAAGTGAGACAGCTATACGCCGTTCATAAAAGATAAAAAGATTTTTATTCCAAATGAGTATGTATTTACAATGCGTGTATTAAACGTCAAAACTACGCCATGATTTTAAGTTCCACGTCAGGAGACTTTTACTGAGAAGAAGCTGCAAGTAACTTGGCAAGTGCTGTTTATTCTCCCTGTTATTGTATGTTACAAAACATTTAAGAAAACTTCTTGTATTACCAAGACATAAGAAAAAATTACCAAAAATTTTAAAAATAAATAACGACAAGGCCAATAACTCCACCCATTTTTGTCTTTTAAATAATCACCCATAATAGCCTTTTTTATGAGTGTATTTTTTTAATCATTTTTAAACTTTTCAAACGTTCAGTGGTAGTGGCGTCTCTCTTCAACAGTGGAACTTGTCTCACAATAAGAGGTCATGGCAGGGCCTAGATCGTACGTACGAATTTGAGTCGTGCACACTAAGATCTAAGATAAAAAAACGCACGAAAGATCCCAAACTTTAATACGGAAGCGCGTCCATTGACTGAGTTTTACCGCCAAGACTTTCTTTAAGCCATTTTAGTTTCTATAGCAACTGAAACAAACGTTAAATTGATTGCCCCTTTATTAAATATCAAACAGTTACATTGCAGTGTACAATTGAATCGCTTCCATATTTAAATGAAAGCGATGATTCGTGCTATTTCGCACGACTAATATTTGTACGTAAACGCCTCCAAAGTGCAACGGGCCTTTAGTTCTTGGCTCACTCATGGTTTTTACGACTGCAAAGAAGGTCCACGGACTATATAAGCAGTCTTAATGGCAACCATCGTAAGCAGTGATTCTAGCCACTACCTGTATCGGTACACTTCCTTTAAAAGCACTGCCAGTTTATATTATTTATCAAATAAAATATTTACTATGTTGTTATGATAATTATTAATAATGATTTGGTAATTTATTGTAAAACGTATTTTTAGAAAAAAGACTGCACTCTGCTATTTTAGTTCGTCATGTGTTATCCAGGTGGCGCATAAGTGACTAATTATACTGAAGGCCTGTAAACCCCAAAATGGGCAGCAGTGTTTTCCGAATTATAGTATTTTACTGTAATCAACTCTCTTAAAAAGCATTGGGATTATGAAAAAAAATCCCTATTTTTAAGGATGGGGCTTCCCCAGCGACGTCAAATCGCATTTATGACAGAAGACTGCTTTCTTCTTTTTATTGTGCTTGAAAACTATCTATTTGTCAACTCTAGGCTGAGTCGAATTGCGAAGAAGTAAGTACCAAATAGAGGGGAAAACCAGCCGCTATAGTTAGTGAATGTTTTAATTAGGTAGGGGGATAGTTCAGTGTCTTGATAATTTAAAAATAACTGAAGTAGAATAAGACTTAATTTAAAAGTTTAGCAAGTCACATTGACATTTACAATTTAGACAATCGTTTTTTTAATGGGATCGCTCTTGACCCCTATCAAGTCCAGGGGCCAAGACGGGATGGATCGAACTAACCCAGAAGGTGCCTATTCACCCTACTTTCTCAAGCTACGCGAAATTTTCTTTTTTTTCTTTTACAAAACACTGAATAATGTCCTCAGGTTTACAGTTCTTACATGTTCTGGTAGCAATGATATAAAGTAATCTAAAGCAGAAGATGCTACTACATGTTAATTTAAACTTAACGATATCTGTGAGACAAGCGTGTATTGGTTTTCAATAGTTTATATTTATGATAAGACAATTCGAAAATTAGTAACTTATCAGATAGTTTTGTGTACGTATTACAATTAAAAAGACCAATATTAAACTATTTGTTAAGAATGTTTTTATTACATTTCAGTTACTTTTCTGTTAGTGATATAAATATAGTATGATTTATTATTTTAATGTTGTTTTCTGTTCATATTATAATTGCATAGCAATATTGATGCTTTAATCACGTCGCAAGCATCATTCTGCAGAATCATTACCATTGCAATAGAAAATATATTTTATAACATCTCAAAAGTTTTGTAAGAAAAATAAAGCACATAAAGCATTGAATAACATAGCATTGGACATCAGAAAATGTATAATTTTTTCTAGTGAGCGATAACATACAGTTTTCGCCCGTTACATTTTAATAAGTAAGCTGCTATGTTGATTGACGGGAATCACATTAAAAGGGAACTACGTATTCTGTTGTCTTTTTAAAAATGTCGTAAACCATCTTATATTGAGTAACATTAAGGTCAGTGCAGACTGAGCAGCAAGATGTTCGAACAATTTACATTGATTAATTAATACTCAGCTAAATCACAGTCTTAATAGAATTCAAAATATCTATTATATTAATATAATAATAAATATTAATATATTTTATAATAAAATTCAGTTGAAGCAATATGGTTCTCGTTAGAATCATACTAGAGGCGGCCTCAGTTTGATTCACTGGTCTTTATTTCAATTCGATGATTCAATTAAGATAAAATCTTTGAGATTGTGCACTACGCTATATTGTAATTTGTTAACAATGTAAACTATGTTGTGTAGATTACGAAATAAGGTCGATTATGCGTGGCAGCTTACTTGTATAACTAGTGTTGGTAAGGCACTAACGCGTCGCTGTGCAACCGACAGGTGGCGCCGCGGACGGCCGCCGGCGAAAACATGCCGCGGGGTAGTAAACACATTCATACTATGGCGTGATACCCCGGCTTATGAAATCGGTTACAAAATATGTATACACTTTTAACGAATTATCACTCCTATTACGAGAGAATATGGTTGATTTCCGTAAAAACATCGAAGTCGTTATAAAAGATAATACAGTACAAGTTTTATTATGTTTGATCGATGTTGTTTTCTCATTTACTCAACAAGACACGGTGAAAAAATAATGCCGTGCCTACTACGGTTTTATTTCAGAAAATAATATTTCGTGATCACTTCCAACTAAAACAACTTTTTTACTTTGCTTTTTGTCAAAAGTGTTTCCATATTTTAAGATCTGAGACTACATAATAACCAGTGTTACAGAATGTCTCGAACAAGTAAAGCAGCTTTTGTAGCAACAAAAATAACATGTTACTACTAAAGACAGGAAGTGAAACGTTATTCAAGAACTAGCTTTTTGATAGGAAAGTTTAAAATATCCAAAATAACTACCTGAGCGTATACCACAAAATAAGATAAATTTCTATTATTTGTTAATTCTTATTACGGACGGGACGGTTTTTAATGTTGTTTATTCACAGTAACACTGGTGTTTATGTTAATTACTTAGAAAAATAGAGCGTAACATTTTCAATAGACGTGTCGCCCTCACATGCACTTATAACGGCATCGGGCAATTTTACATCCAGCATCCTCGGCTTTATAACAACTCATCGTAGAACGACTGTAACCACCATCAGCACTTTCTTGGATAAAAGATATTCCAGAGAGGACAAATCGATATGAACATCGAAGGCGCTGCACACGATGATCAACATACAATCGAATGGTCATTCAGCCACATTTCCGGATCCGGACTTTCTTCTGAGCCCCGACCGAATTCAACAGGTTCATAATCTGTTTGTGTCAGATTCCTCTGACATTAACGAACCCAATGGCTAAATAAAAAATAATGCAAGAAGCCTTTTCCTCTTCGACGGAAACTGGTAGAACGGGTCACGGAAATGTGGATAACTCTTTAATCGCGATGTTATGGTCAGATTGTCGAGTCCAAAAGAGGACGAGCGCTTCGCTCAGCCTGCGATTGCCGCGTGGACGGCCACCGGCTGTCGGCATCGGCAACGACTTCTTCAATATGACTCCCCCGAGTGCCGAAGCCGTAACCCCTACCGCGGACAACCCACAACCTAAAATCGTCACCGAAACGGTCGAAAACACAATCGTGGTGCCGGCCAAAGAGGTCGACGCTTCGGGGAAACTGGAAATCGGAAATGTAAAAGAAAAGACGGAAGATATTCCTATAGAACAGCCGGTGGCTGATTCTACTGAGCCGTTTGTACGCGCGGAGATGCCCGACTTTAACCCGAACCCCCACTCGTGAGTAATGCCACTCCACCACTCCACCACCACCACCACCACTACACCACGCGTGCCCCCTATATGTGTAGTAGACATAGTTTTTCACGATTTAAATAAGTGTTCGAAAGGGGTTCCTAACCACTTGTCAGTTCGCTACCGCGCGCCCCACCCCTCTCAACAGTACCAATGCTGCGCGAATAGTGAAAAAAAAAGTCGGAATATTAGAAAAAATGCCATTTCTCGCTAAATAATGAAGCTAGGACTAAACAAAATATACTACAGTAAAGCTAATGAAATTAAGAATCCACCACAGAATATTTGGATCTCTGATCTTAAATTAATTATAATTAAAAAAAAAAAACAGCACGCCACGCAGAAATTTGAATATGGTAGCAATTACTAACTACCAGGGACTGAAGAGGGGTGTCGGCTATCGGTAGCAATTGCTACCGTGGACTGACAAGTGGTTGAAGTATCTACCTATATTTTTTTTAAATTTCCGTTAATGTTTCGTTAAGTAAGAAATACTTTTTATTTGGCTCGTAAGTTTTTATTTATTTGAATGGTACACTACCTCTGTCGACAATTATTTAAGTCATTTACAGGATGCTAGTAGTACTCGACACGTGTGACATTTGTGTTCTCACAGTCACAGTTTTTTTTGTCTTGTTCGGTTACAGTACGGAAAGACCTTACGCTGCGACTTCAGTTCAGATTCTTTAACCTGCAAAAGGGGGCGCGTAGCCAATAACCAAAGATCGAATAAGGTCAGACCCGTTGGCGGGCACGTTTTAGCACGGCGACGTTAACAACCTTCGCTTCCAGCTTATTTAGTGACGAATGATTTGAGTGTCGAGACTTATAGACGGTGCAGTTTTATACTTACGCTCCGTAAATGCAACTCGAATTTCATAGCTTCTTCATAAAGTATTTACCTGGGGAAAAAAAGTATAAATAAGTATATAATTCTTCTGAGTAATAAATTTGTATTCAACCTATATCTTTTTCAAATTAAAAACCCTTTACTTTCTGATTTTAAAGTTTAAATATTATAAAGAATAAACCTTCAGTTTTGTTAATGGTATTTAAGTTACATTTCCGGAGCTCTTGAACAAAAATCTAAACTTAATTTGATAAAAATATTGTCATAACATTGCACCTTTATAAAAAAAAGGATTCGAATGCATCACTTAAGAAAGTTAGTGATGCATTTCCAAGTTAACAGGTTTTTTTACTTCTATACTATTTCTTAATAAAAAATATAAAAAAAATGTTTCTAAATCTGCTCTTATACTTTAATACTGTCCGACTCAACAGCACTAATTGTTTTGATGTGTTCTCTTTTATTTTTATAATATTTTAACCGTTAACAATTTAATTTTTAGCCGAGAGGGGAGCGTAGATCCGAATGATAATGTATAGAAAAGGCCAGAAGTATCGGTAAAACATCAATTTTATTAGCGCGAATGCTGTAACATTGGCCGTTAAGTTATTTTGCCGTGCCATAAATTTTCGCGGATGTAACGGTTTTTTTTCACAGCACCAAGGCTTCTGCTAATCGAACTTAAGCTTAGAGCCTACAGAGGGGTCCCAACTGAGACAGGATAGACATACCGTGTGTGTTTATAGTTTGTATACATTGCCCGTGTGACCTTCCATTAACTTTTTTACATATTTGTATGACGCCGTATTGTTGCATGATACAATGGCGTTACAAAAAAACAAATAATTGTGAGATGCGGAAAAAAATTGCATAAACATAGGTTTAGATGAGAATAAAACCATTTGAATACAGTTGTATTTAAATATTTATTTATCTATGTTATGCCAATTTATAAGGGAAATTTCTTGAATCAGTTAAATACAATGCATAGAACGTAACACTAACTAGCATGACAGTGAAAACTAACTCGTATGCAGGAATGCAATTTCGTATACTAAACTTGCCACTGTTGTGTTTCATGGCATGCCTGTACCGACGTGAAATACAATAATACTTGTGTTCTCTGTGTTTATTTTTGATTATGATATATACCAACCAATGTGACTATGTTTCCAATTTACCTTGTTCGAGTTGCTGATATTCATTCTATATAAAGGCCACTGATATAACCATGTTTTATACTTTAATAAAGTGTTAAATACCTACTACTTTTTACTGTCCGACACAGGGGTTCTCAACAATTGGTATTAAGAATAAAGAATTAAATATCTTTTAAAGTTGTCAACAAAAGTCGGGAATGTATTACAACTATTGTATTAAATTGGTAATGTCCAAAATAATTTTATAAACAATAAATTGCTAAAAGACATGTGTATTAATCGTGGCCTTATGAACGTCAGCAACGTTTCTGTGTATATAAACCCTTGACGTTTGTCGGTGTGTGTGCATTGCAGTACGCCTGCAGCGACGGAGCCAGAACAACGCTTAGAGCCCTGAAATATCGTGTGTGGTAAGTCAAAGATATATTATCAAAATTCGCTAAATTTAATTTCATATAATTCGGCCTTATTTGTAGTATTCTTACGAACGCTTTGAAAGAAATCATATTTATAGTCAATCAACTTAAATTTTGTATGTATATATTGATTAGGTAAAGAAAATCATAGTCTTTTTATGTTAGAAAATAAAATGTAACTTTAAAAATAATATTTTTAATAATTAAAACAATATATGAAATAACTAAAAAAAACACGACGAGAAGTATTCTGATGCAACTGAATAGTTTCAAGGCACCGTACCAAACTGAGTAAAACGAACTCCAGTTCAGTTACAGAAAATATGTTATTGTTTATTCTCAATATTCATTTTAATTATTATTATAAGTATATTAATTATCAGATTGTTAATCTCCAAAAATATCTTACAATTTAAGTTAATTTATTAAAATGTTTGATAAAATAGATTCTCCGAATTCCCGCCAACACTCAATTAATCTAAGACTTGGCAGGGTAATGTATTATTCGCTCTTACTCAAGATCTTTCAAACAGTATCTTGAATATTATGTATTTAACCCGGGATTTGCATCATACCAGAGGATTGTGCATAAAGCATGCTTTACACCCCATTGTGATTCCATAACTGCTTAATTTTGCATGCAATGTGGTTCAACATAAACATTTACTCCACGGTATGAGCACATATAAAACATTATTCCATTTTCAGCGTCACAACTAAAGCTTTTTGATCATTTTACTACAAGAATAATATATTAGTGTGATTAAGTTAGTACAAAATAATAGTACAATTTTATCATAACATGTAGTATAAATAGCTCTGAGTGTAAAGTATGAAAGGTACTAATAACAATTAATGCAATTTTAGTTTTTAGCGTGATTTAATGAGATTTAATCAGAACCGAACTCTCAACTTAATCAGATCTCTCAAAAGATCCATTTTAAGATAATGCTATTTTTTTAAATAAGTAATAATTGATGCAATATTATACTGTTATAGTGTAACAGTACACGTATGTGCGTACGTACGTGTATGTGTGTACGTGTACACTCAATAAAGGTAAATAAAATGTATAAAAGACACAATAAGAAAATATCTCTTATACATGGATGTGGATATAATATTAAGTACCATATCTGCACTTACATTTTAATCGCTGTAACATGAACACAGACATTACGGTGCCAATATACCACTCCGTGTATGTTGAATAGAATTGTTTTTTTTAATATAAGTTATAAGAGTCATAACTCTCATTCACCGCACTAGACATTATAACCTAATAAAAGCTGCAATAAATAATTTAATAAATGCTTTCCACATTTTTATAAGTACAAAAATATAATCAATAGCTTGTGTATATGAATTTTCCGGTGCTCGATTCGAGCGGTGCTGTATAAACAGAGCTAAGTTTCAGATAGAGTAACCCATCATCATACATCAATCAAGGCTTTATCCATATACCATATCTTTGCAATTTATAGCTAAGAAGAGTCGAATTCATCTTTTGTCGTTGACGTTATTCCTACGTAGCGGTACATCTAATAAAAGCTTACGCTGGAATAGCTTGACGCTATGGATTTAATAATAATTTACTACAGCGAACAAAGCTGAAACACGGAGTGTACGGCGCTCGTCTGCTGCTATTGCATCAATTTTAATAATTCATGATAAATCTTGGGTGTGACGTCGGATAAAGGAGGAAGGTCAATAAGGCGGGTTTTCGGCCCCTTTCATTTTTGACCTAAAAATTCCAAAAAAAATATTAAAAAAATGATTAACAAATCGGTTCCACCCCAAACGGAACCACACCCAACCCCCTCCCCCCCCCCCCAAGAAGCAGAATAATCATATATGACTTAATACATAAAACAAATATTTTAAGCTCAAAAATAATATAACCTTCCAAACCCAGCAATTTTTTTTCTCCTTATTGACCCTCCTCCTTTGATGTAATTTAGCATATCAATAGAAGTTGCAGACAAAATGTCATTGATTTTTCAATCAAATTTCTACTGACATTATTGTAATTCTATTGGTATGTTAGTTGAAGCTAAAATAACCAAATCTAGATAGGTGGCAAAATTATGGCAGCTCCACTGTTGGATTTTCAAATGGATTATTATCTCTGGCTGTCATCAGTTTATCAGTCTGCCCTTATCTTAATAAGTAGTTTTGGATATAAATGAGGTATTCTGGCTTCCAGCCCTTACGTCAGGCCGTCTAATCAGTCATTTACTATTTGTCAGTCCTGATCACACTGAAGATAAATTGTAAAGCATGTTATTAAGGAGATACGACAACACGCAAACTCAAACAATCCATTAAATTGCTTTAATGTATTCTCCTTATCTCATCTAGTAAAACGTTAATGAAATTAGGAAGTGACGTGTATCTCATTAATTTATCTTAGAAATCATTTCTTTGGCAAATGTCAACGTTTTTTACGAACTGATAAATTGATGAAAATCTGAGTCAATTATCCCTTTTAAAATCGACGAGCGTAGCAATGCCAGAATGACGGACACGAAAGTTGTGTTGATTGCTTTTGTTATTTCAATGATGTCATCTACTTGGCAAGATAGTCCTATGACGCTACAAAGAGTTAATTCATACAATACGTCAGAATTATCTCATAAGCGAGATGATTGAGACGTCAGAGGTAAGAGTTTAGATAGTAAATTATACGATACGTAGTGTTAAATGTCGAGTTAACAAACTCATTTAAAGCACAGTATTGACGCTTTCAAATCAGCACAAAAATATATGGAGCTGCCTGTCCAGACTATTTGAATTCGCGCACTGTTGACGAGAGTACTCGTCACGGTCTTTTTCAATGTTCAGTCTATTCTAGTTGGTGTGGTGTGTGAAGTCACTATAATAAATGAGTAGACAGAAATATTGCTGATCGTGTATTGAGGTGTGTGTTGTCTATAGGCGGACGCATGCGGCGCCTCACCCAGTTCACGCGCAGCCGCAGCTATGTGGTTGGCTGGATCCCGTGATCGCCCCGCCCCGCTCCGCCCACAACCGCGCCGCCGCTTTGTGATCGTGTAATGTGCTTCGTTGTGTCTTTAAATATAAAAGCGAATATTACACTATGTTACCTACGTTATATTATCACTTAAGAGCCTAGTAAACACGCTGTTCAATGTAAGCTCCCGTTTTACCTCGTGTCCACGTTTTTAATAAGCTTTGTAAAATGACTTGGGCGTAATTCCATAGACAGATTAAGACGTTTAATGGAAGTATGTCCAAATAAACAAAAATATATTGTTAAAAAATTGCCCAAGTTTTTTATCAACGAAAAAGTATATTGTAATATCGTAACTTATGCCATTTTTATTTATGTGGAAAATATAAACTTCATTCTTTCAAGTTGGTAGATATGAAAATTATGTTTTTTTTTATAAACTGGTATTAAATCATCGAATTTAGTCTCAAACGCTTTTATAAAGTTTTTTAATGTATCCCAATCCCAAATGTATCCCACAAAAATGTATCAAGGTAAAAATTATTCTTATAAAACAATACCATGCATTTTGTTTATTAAAAGTTTCGTTTTATAAGATGTTAATATTACACAATCACAAACTAATGGGGCACGGAATATGTTGAATGCACGCGTTTTATTGTAAAAGGCAAGAATTGTGACTAGCCAATATTATAACCTTCAGAAATATTTGTCAAAAGATGGCAGGACCATCGTTTGTATACTGTTTTTGACGTTTTTATTTTTTACTAATATTTTGTTTATATAATGACTTTTTTTAAATTATGGCTATGATTAAATCCAGCACTGATCTTTTTATATGTGTTAATTGCAATTCTTGTCTCATTATGAATGGTTTGTACCGACCCAAATTGGATGAGTGATGAAATCTTCACCGTACGCTGGTTCGACTCCCGCACCGGAACAAATTTCTGTTGCAATCGAAAAGCAGACATTTGTTCCAGGTCTGAGTATTTGGCACCGTCGTTGTGTCTGATTTTTAATAGGACCATACGTTCATATTGGGATCAGGACAATGTATGTGATGTCTGATATTGATATTATTGATTAATATTAATTATTATTCTAGTGTGCTAATGAACTCGTATTAATTTTACTTTTAATAAATTGTAATATATTTTAAATGTGCACATTCCATTAATGCAAAACATACTTCTCTTGTTTTGACTCGAAAGTAACAGATGAAAACGTACTGACTAACATAAGGCATACTGAGTATTAATTAAGCGTTTTTGTAACTAATACATTGGTTACTACATCACTTTGAAATTGTGTAGTACATTTTACTGATTTGTATAAACATATGCTGGAACATCGGTGTTTAAAAATATTTAATTATTTGAAGGAAGCCGGTGCTCGCAACCGTATGATTTTGATTGAATGGAGAAGTTATGTTCTGCGTCAATGGAGGGCAAAGTTAACGTTATTTTTTCAACAAAGCATTAGGTTTTTTAGCTTCAACTTTGTATTAATTCCATTTATCCCTACATCTTAATATAAGCCTATGGCAGATGGTAATTTGACATTACAAAAATACATTGTGTTGGTTGGAAAAAAACCTTTACCTAAATTGTTAATGTGATGCAAAAAACAACCGCATTTGCACCGCATCAAAGGTTCGTGGTAAGGCATAAGCTTTGTGTTGTATAAGATGTAAGGTCTAGTTACATTATACTCAAACTAGAAACAACCATCTATTCATTTCTAGCAAACTTGGATGTGTACCATTATGACAAGAGAAAATGGTCATAATAAATAAAATCCGTTTCATATTATAAGGATATACTAATATTCTTAGAATAATACTTAAGTATCTATACTAGCAAAGAACTCATGGACTAAAAAACTAAATCTCTGTTCTAAGTGTCATTGCACAAACAAGACAAAAAAACACATAAACCCATACATACTTCCGACTCGATATCAAAGTTGCTAGATTTGAATGGTTCTTTTATGAGATTAGCTTCCATTTTGTAACCTATTGCTTTCTTGAAATAAAAAAAAATGCTTATCTTTAATGTAACTTTATGTATATTTGATACTGAATCTACTGGGGGAAGTAAGTGTCCATAACATTGTGATAAAACATCATGTTTTTCCATTTAAAAAATACTGCTTCGATTTTTTTCGCCTGTAGTTTCAATAAGAGAGATTATTTGTATATGATTTTAAGATTTTTTTTAAATGTAATATTCTTTTATCGTGACAATTATAAAATATAAAATTAATATAAATTATAATTTTACTGTAATAATAATACATAGATTTATTTATGTTTATATTTGGTTCAGGAGCATTTTGGTCCAACGAAAACCTTGGCTGGTAGAGTCGCAGTTCTGTAGTTTGTGACAAATGTATAAAAAAAATAAAATAAAGTACATAAAGTATAACCTCTTTTTATTTCAACACAAAAATAAAACTATTGATTAGCACACAAAGCTTTATTATATCACGTGAATTAGTAACACTTAGCTAAAAGTAGTAAATAAACTATTTCCTTTGATATTTTTCTATATAAGATTATTGTCCTATTATGGAAGACAGATCACGATTTCTCGTTAAACTTAGACAACTAAAATAATAATAAAAAAAAAAATTAAATAATACAAATTTATTTTTCAACAGTTAGATACCATAAGAAAGTAAAATTAAATATTAATATTACAATAACTATACCACATATAATACATTGCGCTCGATTCTACATAACACTCTGTACACAATTCTTTCTGTGTCCCGCACATAGACCAAAAGTGAGAGTTTACGCGTCTATATTTGATATAGTCTGCGTAAAATATTACTATGAATTTTTGTATGAGCGCCCCTAGCGGTAACCATTAGGAACTATGAATCTTCATAGAAATCTGTAAAACGCTCGATAGTGATTTATCAATTCAATTATTTATCAGTTCATAAACATGGGTATTACGAACTTTTAGGTACACAGTATCGTAAAGTACAGCCATGATTCACCATACAGGTATATAAACATACATTATCTTATCATACGAATCGAATGTCTGGACTCGCACTAAGGTCTCAGTGGTACTTATAACAATGTGACTGATTTTTTCTCAGTGAAACATACAAATCTAGGTTGCAACACACACCTGCAAAAAGCCTGTACTACTTAGATACTTAAATCAGTGCTTCACGGCCGATCCGATTGTCGGTGAAATATGGAACCATGTTCGGGAATGTATGTGCTCTACAACAGTCGGCCACATGCATTCGTTAGAGTAAGATGTCGGAGCGATAAAAAGACGTGTGAATCGATAATAAAATTCCTCGGCTGTCCAAAAAATCGGTTGTATGCGGGCATACTAAATCAAATTTGAGGACAATACTCATAATACTATAACGTGTTCTGGCAAATTACGTGTGGGGTGAGGCTCACACCATATGCAATATTTGTTTCTTTTTCTCTAGATTCAGAGTTGGAAATAGGTAGCGGCTCAAAGAGTGTTATCTAAAATCAAGTCCATTGTCTAACTTAACATTTTATCAAGCTGAGCAAAAAACCGGCAGTTGCATTTCATTATAAATTAGTGACAATCACATTTTAGTCCTATTACAGTCCAATATGAACAAAATTACTAAGTACAAATTTAAGAGAAGCTATGTTTTCATTTACACTGAAATTAAGTTCGTTTTCAAGAACGAATACGTTAGTGTCGGCTATATCGAGATAACTAGTATGTATATGTTCATTCAAACTAATTTCGCTATCGCTATATTACTTTTTGTCGCATTTACTATGAGCAGTTTAGGTCAGATAGTTTCGGAAATTAAAACAGTTTCCATATACTCATACTATACTTTGTCCAATGTAGGATGATACTTTTGACAGGTGTCACTTCCTTATTGCTACGTACTAAGGTTGCGTTTGGTTCCTTATGGTTGGCTTGACATTGCAATAGCAACTTTATACCCTCTATAATAGGTGTCAACTGTCAAAAGTATTATTCTACATTGGACAAAGTATAGACCCATTAATTAATGTCTAAGTACTCTATGCCTTAGTATTCATAAATATTGAGTTAATGATGGATATTATTATTAAAAATAATACAAAGAGTACGAATTAATTGTATTCCCTATATGGCACAACACAAAACCATTTAAGCCAATCTGCAGTCTGTGGTACTTCTGTTGAATACTTACACTATCGTATTTTAATGACTTCGCTTCGTATTACTAGCATGTCGTAAATACGCAGGTGGTAGAATACAAATTTCGTTAGATCGCACTCTGAAACTAGACTCTCCGAGATACAAACTCGACTCTCCAGATACAAACTCGACTCTACAGATACAAACTCGACAAATAAAACGTGTAAATGCGAATATGGGCCAGTGGCGTAGCGTAGTGGGGGCGGCAGGGGTGGCCCGCCCCGGGCGGCACTTTTTAGGGGGCGGCAAAATTTAACAATATATAATAAAAATATTTCAACCATTTCATATTTTTATCGCAACTACTGTATAATGCAAAATAATTACTGCTCTTGCATTTAGAGACGGAAAAGTTATTTAGAATTAATGTACCTATGTAATGTATACATTAAATTGAAATACCTGAATAAGAGGGCGGCAAAATTGTCCTTCGCCCTGGGCGACCGACACCCACGCTACGCCGCTGATATGGGCGACTGTCTAGTTGCGTGTGTGTTTCGATGTGTTTTTTACGTTTCGGTAATATGCGTATTCGACGAAATGCTAAGAAATTCGCGCTTCACATTTGAAGCATTTTATCGTTAATATGAGCGTTATAGTTACATAAGTACAACATAATTCTTATTCTAAATCGCTCTTACTAGCTTAGTGGTATTTTATTGGCCTTGGACATTTTTAAATAATACAACTACAAGATATAAACGACAGTACATCAAAACAGTACAAAACAAAGTGTATCGCCGTATGCAATTGTTTCCGCTATTGCTTTAAATTATGGCGTCAAAAAGGTTTGAGGTTATATTTGATGTGCTTAAGGACTAAGCCAATTGACAATATTCAATTCGCTGTTTTTATTAACTGATACATTTATTAATATGTTAACCGGGCGGGACGCATAAATGCGTCACGCGTAAACAATATCGGGTACGGGTAGGACATATGAATAGGTACTGGAAAATTATGTTGCGCCCTGAAATGGGCGGAATAAATAAGAAATTACGGTCTCCGGGCGTGACGTATTGATATGTCCTAGTGAAAGAGGACGCGCCCGTCACATGTTGCATATTTAGAAAATGAACTCCCCGGTTAACAGGTTAAGTGGCATATTTTTAGGTTTTGTTTTGGTGTGTTCTTTTTTTAGAATTGAAAATCATTATACAAGATCACTGTTTTTCCTTTGACAAAGGTACAAAAATTATTAAGTCAATTTATATAAAAAAGAGGGTAGAAAAAATTATGTTGACAATTGGGCTATAGAGCCAAAACCTGTATGAATGGAATGTTTAGAAATTGCATGTAATTATTCCGGTGCACTTGATATGATGTACTGTAGCTGTACACAAATAAATTATATCATTATGGTGCTAGAGATCATGTTATAAAGCGCAAACCACATGTTTTAGCAATTAACTAAGAAAATTAATCACTTATGTAATAAAAACGACTAAATCATGTTTTTTAATAAAAACTTAACAAGAAAAAACTATAATTAAATCTTCGTAAGCAACTGTTTAACCTTTTGCATGTATAATTACATTAGGGATGTTGCGGATGCATTTTTTTAACATGCGCGGATACGGATGCGGATTTTAAGAGGCTCACATCCGCGGACGCGGATCTTTTTTTTTTATGTGTAATTGATGTTGGTCGCAGATGACCTTAACGACATACTGGGTTTTGGGACGGCGAAATCCTTAAATGGACCTCAAGCCGAGAGTAGTGAGCCACCATAGTGGTTTTCTAGCTGGACGGCATCTCCCATGAGGGAGACCCCGAGCCAGCATAGAGTCACTACGGCGCTCATGCCGGAAAGGGAGCACAGGGTGCCATAGGGTGCCTCTATATTGTTCGAGAAGCGAAAATGTCTTCGGTGTTTCTGACAATCTGCTAATCTTCAATATATCATCTTTAATTTTTTACTCGGTCGACACGCGCCTCTCGCTGGCCCCTCCCCTTTCTTTCTTGTAGCGACCTACACATCCGCATTCGCATTAGCTCCGCATCGATTTATACGGATGCGGATGTCTAAATCGATGTGGATGTTCCGCATATGCGGATGCGGAACATCCACATCGACATCAATATTCGCAACATATCTAAATTAGATATTAAATGAATCTATAAGTTACCCCAAAGGGTAATAACACAATGCAAAAAAATTTTTTTAAGCAGACATTTGAGAAAGTTTCATGTGTATCACCCATGGGCAACTATTAGTCTATAATAATTTGTAACATCTGTAATATTATTGCACATTATTATTTAAAATAGAAGCTTAGCAATAGATGACATAATCATATTTTATTTCCTCTTAGTGAATATTTATTTATTTTACAGTCGTCATTGTATGAAGAAAATATTTGCATCAACAGATTATAAGTTTTTTTCTTAATTACTTACTATCAAAAAATTATTAACTTACTAAATAAAACAATCGCTGTTAGCTTAATTCTACGTTTATCGGGAAACGTAGTTTAGTCATCCTTTGGTCTTTGTTAAAGACTTAAATTTACTTTTTCTATTGCACTTCCACGAAGCTATACTGCAGTATGCCTAACGAAAATGATAAAATATATCATTCGCCACCATCGTTTGATTCCAAAATGATCTACATACACTACCCAATAACCTAATATATAACCTACAGCTACGCTTTAATTCAAAAATCTTTTGAAAAAAACAAAAATGATTACGAATCATTAAATAAACTACAAATAAATTGGAGGACAACAATTCTCAAGTAACATTTAATAAGTATCTAAGCTTCAAAAGTTTTAATCTACACTACATCGTGTACATTAAAGAGTGATATTTTCTTCCACATAATTTCATAATATTTACTTCTTACTTCGCGTTGTTTACTTATTGAAGAGAGAAAAAGTTAGATCACCAAGCTCGTTGATTTTCATTCGTTCTTAAATATGTAACTGTATATGTAAATGTACTTTAACATCTTTTAAGAAGTTAGTCAAATAAACGCGTTTAGTGATCCGTTCAAAATTGTTTTAATTTCATATTATTTTTTATCTTTGCCGCAGCCATCAGCCATTATCAGCCATTTTCACTGAGAATTGACATTTTTTAAGCACCTTTATTTACTGACTGAATAAAAAACATAAATCCAATTTTTTTGAGGCATTGTTTAACATTAAAAAATAAATTTAAATCTTGCTGAGCAATGGCAATTTTAGTGCCTTTCTGCAAAGAGATCATTTCACCTTTGACAAAGCAAAGTGTCATTTTCTGTATTACTTACATTATCCGAATCTCACTCTACGCTTCAATTTAATACGATATTATTAATGTTCACTAAGTTATTAACTTTAATATTATGCTTATCTTGCAATAGTGCCTGATTCTTTTTGGTTGAATAATACATATCGAAAGTAACTCTTTACAATATCTATCGTCGACAGTACAAACCACATTACTTTAATCAAATTTGATTCTTAATAACAGGGAATTTAAGTAGTGCCACTTGTGGAAATTTATTGAATTTGATAACAATTGTACTAATAATCGATGTACTCTTAAATATACGTTGTTTCTAATGTTTATTTTGCAAGTATTGCTTGAGGGTAAGAGATGTATAAATATGGCAGTGATGATACTTACCTATCAAATTAAATAAGATAAATCATTATAAAGAGATTCGCTTCACCTTTGTGAGTTTGCGATTCAACGAATGGACATTAAAATCTATCCGCATCGACTGGTATATAAAATATGTACAGCCTGCGATAAACCAACTTTGAAATTCCTCAAGCAATTTTCTACTTTAAGTACCAGAGTTTTATGTGTATTTTGCAACAGGGCAGCAATTTTCTTCCGCTCCCAATAGTGGTACAATAAGAAATCAACAATCAAAAATAGGACAAAGTTTTATCATTATTTCAAACAGCCCTTCAGTTTAGGCCGATGCATTTCTGTTGATAAATTGGACGTGTAGTGGTCGTTTGATGGGCTATATCTTGATATCGTATAGCTCTCTTCGATAATGTCCTTAAAATCTAAAACAACAATCTAAGTGGCGCCTTCTACACAATGCCCTATTAAACTCAGGATAAACGCAAATAACTGACACACACCATGGAGGTTTCGTGTAACGTTTATATGTTGTTGGGTAGAGTATCATTGTGCTGCTTATCTCGCCTCCAATTCAATAGATCGTCAAGGAGAGCTTCTAGAAGTGGATTCCCGCCCAATGCCGCTACCTATAAGACGGTATACACTTTAGCGAATTATTAAAAAATATCACAGACCGTGAAATTTTAAAAGTAAAAAAATCTTATCAAAGATTTTATTCAATGACATGTAGGTACTTTCTCTGCTCGTTACTACAAAGTACCATTCTAGTTCGAATAAATGGTGAACCTACGAGCAGAAAAAATTTGGCGCCCAATATGGCACTATTTAGTGCCACGTTGGGTGCCAAAATTTCCTATACTGTATAGTGTTATTACCATATAATGTCAATTTGAACGTCAAATTTGATGTAAACAGCTTTTATCAGTATTTATATTCAAAATGTCAAATATTATAGATGACAAATACATTTAAAAACAGCCCAGAAACTGGTAGTAAAAAAACTTAATACCTCAGCTCTAGCCTGGGCGTCGAGCTGTGCAAGAGTGTGTCGAGTGTAGGCAAAGCTGCCGAGGCGTTCCAACAGGGAGATGCAATAACGCTTCACTTCTACGTCACGCGTACGCTGCCGTAAGATATCTTATATCCGAGTTCAGAAGTATATCATGACAAACAACATTATTATTTATCCAGCGTTCAAAATGGTGTGATATGCAATCTACTATTACACAAATTCTCGTATAATAATTTTAATTTTTTACATTCACACTAATAAGCCTAGCCTAAATTAAGCAAGTAAGGTTGGTATTATGGATAACGTAACGTAACCAGGGTAACGGAAAGACAGACAAATATGATATATAGACTAGATACGTAATATTCATAGAAATACCCATGACTCAGGTTCCAAGACTGGTATCCAGGACCGCGTACCGTTGCACGAAACGGTCGTCACGTAGTAAACATCATGCCTTTGGTTATTTTGAAGTTAAAAAAAAAAATTAGGTGTGCTTTAATGCATCCGAATAGTCATCACTGTTTGTCTTTTAATTTTACCGTTCCTGAGGCTTCCTAATGGCTAAAAACACAGAAGGGTGAACAAGCCATAATGTACAATGCAGGCCCAGTACGTATTTGCGAGTGCAGTAGCACATACAACACCCAACGACTTCAAATGCAATTGGCAGATGCTCAAGATAAAACAATTACATCATCAGTCCGTACTAATGACCTGCCTGAAGTTTCTCTGGAACGTGGCGCCGACTAGCGGTGTGACGCGAACTCATTTTCGATCTAACAAGTGCTAACGAAGTTCGGTTCGTAGCGCACGAACACTTTTTTCTTAAGAACTATACCGCAGCCCATAATTACTCGATTACTAAGTTCGCTCAAATTATTAGTTTTGCTCAATAGTAAAGTGTTAAATAAAGTTTGTGACTTCTATTTCTGTCCGTAAACATGTCTCAGTACGATTCTGACCCACCTGAAGTGTGAAATTTATTTAGTATCCTTAATAAAAGCACTCATTGGTTTGGGATTATATAACTGATGTGCGTTGTCCGATATTATTATAAATTTTAGAACACCCATCCAATGAACGTCATTTTCGAAACTTGCTTATTCATTACACTCATAAGTCAAACCCACTGTATCAAAGTGATATTAACATTATAATTAACGTAATGTGAAAAGGATACGTAGCACTTGGTTGTCTCCTTTCTGCACTCTGATGGCGTGAATGATGGGGAAACTAAATTTGCCCTCCGTGAGATCTTCGCAGTAGCTTTTGTTCTCGGAATACTGAAAAAAAAAATCTGCACATGAGACCTTATATAGTCGACTTTACTCTTTTTTTACCCTGTATTATAAAGGGTTATATAAAACGTACAGCCCCTTATGTCACTGTGTTGTTAGTCTATTAATATAAAATCTAAATAATTTATGCATGGAGCGGTTTAGCCGGCGAACATAAGAAACTACGATGTCGTATCCGGTCATGAGTACGGATACTAAACGAAACGCAAGCGCGCCCTCTAGCCGGCGAACATAAGAAACTACGATATCCCGCGCTTCTACAGAGTCGTGATGTTGTCAACGTGCGAGCTCTTATTCACTTTCGATCGAGTCGCCATCAAGTGTAGACGTCGTCATGGAACTGTCCTACGTTTCGCTAAGTGCCTTATTATAACAAGTTTGTTACGTGCAACGTGGTTCTTAATACTGTGTTTAAAAATTACAACATCTTCTCAGTGTACGATTTCTAACTCTGCCCATATGATATCGGAAAGTTCGGACCAAAATCCTGACGGTCACACCGATATATATATTAGTAAAAAATAATATAAAACACTAAGAAATAAAAGTAATCATATATGTTAAAGACAAGTTATAAATAGTCAATTACCTCCTGTAAACAGAGGTTGCAATAGTCATCTCTGATCTGGAAATATAGTCCGAATATGGCAGCCAGCTTGCTGAAATCAGACTTGTTATCGCTGAACAGTTGCATCAACCGAATAGCCAACATAAACAGCCCGCCAGTTTCTGTACAGACCAACAGTAATTTTAAATATCATGCTCTTCAAAATTATTCTTTTTAAAAGCCAGTACTAGAGTCTAACAAATAATTACATATTATACTTAAACATTATTGTTTCTTAAAAATAATAATATATATATATATATATATATATATATATATATATATATATATATATATATATATAATTATTTTTAAGAAACAATTAAACTTTCCACTACTTCCAAGAAAATATTTTAAATTTAGATTTATATAGCGTAGCTTATAGCACCCACAAAAAAAAATTATTTGTACTTAATTATTTTTTCATTGGCTCTGGAAAAATTAGTCGAAAGTTCAAGATAACGAACGCATTTCGTTACCCGGTAAAGAGTTTTTCAATTCAATGTAGTTTATTTAACTTGTTATATATATTAAATAAAACTGAATTCATGTAAATATGAAACTTTAAATAATAAAGTTCATTTTCTCATATTATTTATAATTATGATCGAAACGTGCCTAAATAAAATAAATTCGAATGTTGGACACAAAATTAAATTATATTTACTGTCGCATCAAAGAACAAAATAATTATTAATACCTATATAAGGTCAAAAAGATAAGATTTGACACTCACTTTTGATGGTCATTTGTTTATATTCCTCTTCCGAGGGACATTGGAAGTTGTCTCTCCAATATATCTCCATACCTTGACCTCTATGCAGCTCTAATAGCTGCTCCGTGTAAACAGCGGTAGCCTGTAAAACGAGTATGAATTGCAATGAGGTAAAATAAAAACGCACAGCTTGAAGCAGGACGGGAAAAAAGTATGGGACACTCACTCACAAGTAACTTTGTTTCACTTTTTTTGCACTTACAATTTAAACTAATGTTTTAAGCGACTCTGATGTCACATCTTGTAATGTATGTTATGGAAACCCTTATGTTGCAGAAGGAGGAACCATAAACGTTTATCACTGTTAGTTTTTTGTATATTCATATACAGTAGAATGCCGATTATCCGAATAGTATCCGAGTAGTATAAGAAATAAAAAACAAATAATTTTTGTTTTATTTTGTTGTAACAAGTTGAAACTCGCTGGAGTCCAGATATATTTGCCGCGGCGCTGATGCTCTCTCACTCTCTCCCTCTTCCTAGTGCACTACTTACGTAATTCCTTGTATCTTACTGTTTTTATTTTTGTGTTTGTTTTTTTTGCTACTACATATGTACCTCTATTACTGTTGTGAATTTTTATACTTTGTATTTTTGTTAAGGCCTGATGGGGTTGCAACTTACTCTGATCGAGATGTTCAAGTGACCGTTGTTGTAGAACTGTGTTTGTTAAACTTAATAAGTTTATTCTATGTGTGACAGTTCTTTTTTCTTTATTAGTAGTCTATGTCCGATTATCCGAATCGACCCCGGTCCCAATTAAGTCAGATAATCGGCGTTCTACTGTACTTATAGTTCATTTCAATCAACAATGTTTAAAAGATATACAATAATAGTAGTCTTCTTTAATGTAAATTTACAAAGATAACGTTTCAGAAATTGAATTATTAGTGCTACAGTAGATACAACGAGTTAAAAAACATTAATAACTAAACGAACATTGTTCGAGAGTTATGTGGAATCGACGCGATGATTCTGGAACGTTCACGATTGCGTCGTCGTATATTTAATTTAAAGCTGAGTGCGGGCGCGTAATGAGTAGTTCTGATTTTTGGAAGCGATTGAAGCGACTTGAAAGTAATCATTGGATTGATTGACGACTTGGAGTGAATAAGCGACCTCAGCGAGTTATTGTGAACGTGGTTAACGCCCGCGTCTGGGATATTTTGCGACGATATTTAAGAGATAATTTCTGACAACTTCGGCGATTTATTGGATAATTGGAGTTACTTAATGAGCGGATTTGTTTTGGAACATTGTTTGAAGGGTTTTATTGTGTGTGAAGATTATTTGAATAATCAAATCTCGGAATAAACTAATTGGTTAATTTGACTATCACAAACCCGCAGCTCGTAACTATATTATTTATTGGTACAATTATATTATAATTTTTAGTTTCGTATTAATAGTAGATTATCGTCAATTATAATTTTCGCCGTTGCTTACACCTGTGTATATGTAAATAGTTGAATGTCATCAAATAACAGACCCCGAGTGAATGTGCGAGATTCATTGTATACTCGAAAACATCTTACGTATGTCGAATTAAATATACGTACTAATGCAAAAATAGCAGCAGTCTGTTCAAACTTTTATTTTCCGTAGGTACACGAACAATGTAAACATAGAAACACAATATGGTATCTTGATGCTAACATTCATTATTGTAGAAATCATTCATACTATCTTAAGACTGAGATCTGACCTGACCTGTCCTGATTTCACCTGAGATTCAGTATGCAGATAAATGACGCTCATCTGTAGCAACAATCAAGTCACATCATTCAGTTATAGTTCATATGTTTATCCAAAACCAAATATTATATAGTTAGGACCAAAAGTTCGCCGAAGACAATAACATATGTGGGTCGTTCTACTTTTCTACCGACAATGGTCTGTCCTTCGTCTTATTATGGCATCTCGTTGGAGTATTGATATTTACGGTTTTTTAATTCGGTTCGAATAAACGTCCATATTTTTCTTATCTATTAATATTATGTAATTTTTCATTTTCTCCAACCAACATATTTTTTCGTTTCCGTAGAATGCCGTGACAGAGTGGTAAACCGAAATGTGGTGTCCACAGAAAAAGGCCACTCTGTCACATATTTTTTTTAAAACCAACATTAAAAAAGAATTATTATTCGCCGCAAAGGAAACTTTAATTGGTCCTAATGACAACACAGATGCAATTTCTTTTAAATTTCACACAGAAACCGAAAAACGTCGTTTCACTGTCGGCAAAAAAGAAGAACGACCCATGTACACCATATTACTATGTCACAATACAGTTTAATATACCTATATAAGTTTTTGGCGTATAATCAAAATATTTATTTATTTATTTATTTATTTTGCATTGTAATACAGTTTCACTTTCACATAAAAGATGTTATAAAAGATGTGATGGACTGAATACAACCCTGATAGGGTGTTGCTTATTTACAAATATAACTTAAAGGCTATCTATTAAAATTATAAAATATCTATTAAAATTATAAAATATCATTTCATTGTTTGTTGTTTAAGCATTACTGCTACATTTAAATATCTAAGACATTATTACTAGATTAAAAGAAATCACTTGCAATAATTTGACGGGTCTATCAAGGTATCCGTAGCTCAATTAGACGAATTATCGCCCGGATAGTGAGATTGATGGATTCTATTTACCTGAGGTCTGAGACTAGTTAAATTTTTCAAATGAAAATTGGTTAGACTGTAAAAAAGATATCTTCTGTTTCAAGAGCTTATTACACAAAGCTATTACCTGTGGATGTCCCAACTCGAGGCTCTTCTCGAGTGCTATGATCATGACGTAGTTGGCTGCGTTTATAGTGCTGGCCACACCGTAAATGGAGTGGGCCACTGGGATGCCGCGCCGAAGGATCGAGTTGTCCTGAATATCGTCAATCCTATTGCAAATGGGGAGATTATTTCGATTATTAAAACGTTTAGCTTAAATTGATCAACTAACTTATATTTAAGGTGGTGTTAAGTTCCATTCTTGGGTAGGTCATTAGTACTGTTGAATAAGAAACTACATCTTTCACGATGTTGGATATGGAGTTCTGAAGCGATGAGTACTAACGGTATGTTGAAATAGGTTTCAGAAGAAAGTCAAGAGTTTGCCGTCAGTTGTGATCAAGTTGGGTTATCCAATTTTTTCATAAGCATAGGATATCATTCAAACACTTCATTTTTGAAAAAATCTATAGGTAATATTTTTGCAAAAAAATATTTTATCCGAGCAAATTGAAATTCACCACATCTCACTTTTTGTGGAGCGACATTAAACGGCGGGTTTATTTGAAGGAGGCCCAAAGCCTCGAGAACTTAAAAATAAAAATGTGCCGTGCATTTGAAGAAGTGAAGTAATGAAATAAAGTACATATCGAAGTACATAAATCTACACTTCGAAGTAGTGATTATTTTCAAACTTCATGTAAATTTATTTTGATTGGATTTTTAATTAATTATTGGGTTGGAGTATAGAAAATGTTGGGCGTCTAGGACTTATTTTTTTTTCACAAAAATAAAAAAGAACAACTAATTATACGTTTCTTTATCCTAATGTAAAAAAAAAATACAAAAATAAACACTTTTTACTCTTGTATTTTTTTTTCGTCGTTTTCGGGTTTAGATGTAAATAACTGGAAAGTGTTTGGCTTAGAATAATATTCATGAAAAATATGAAATATCCATAACTTAAATTGTTGGATGCTGTTTCATAAAATGGTTTTAAATAATCGCTTTTTACTGCTGCTATTTTTTCCTCCGGCTCCGATTTTAGCAGTAAATGAGCGGTGAAAAAATATTGAAATATCTTATCGCTGAATTTATTGCTTTGTATTACAGATATTCGAATTGTTTATGCGATCCCTGTTTTTTTAGGTTCTGTGGTTAAAACTCCAACTCTCAAGCTATACTCCAATTCATTATTGTACAGAAGTTGATTCAATTTTTTTAAATACGCATTATTTCAAAAGGTATAGTTTACTTTAACGTTCAAATTTTTATCTGTTATTAAAAGTGTTATCGATTAATAACCTTTTGCATTTTGACGGTCCCTAAGCCCGTAAAAATATGAAGGGAAAATTTGCAACTTATGAAAATAAAGGAGGGAGGGGCGGGGATCGTGTTATCATCTGCTACGACGCCGTGCGTAACGTGATTGTGTAAACAAACGTAATTTTATTATGGATCTTATCGTATAGTCTTAACTTAATATTGTATGTACTGGGTGATATTAAAAGAAAAATACTTGTTTTGTTACTTCTTTAAATAATGATATATATACATTTGGATTGTGTTTATAAAATGACCTTGTTGCGATCATTTTATTTTATCAATGGCGCAATGTCTGTTACGCCATAACTTCCAGAGTTCTTAACCGATTTTAATATTTTTTGTGGTGAATCAAATCAACAGGTTTAGGACAAGATGGTGACGGTGATGGTGAAAAAAAAAGTCTTTCTTTTTTAGGTATTACGTTCCGCTCCAATATATGGTGCTAGCGTAGCTTTATGCTTAGCGACTGCATCACCTAGTATAACTAAATTCTTGCTAAATTATTTTGAAAACGATAATAAATTTTTCCGTCACCAGTGTCGGAGCCTTTAATGGTGTGAGGGGTTTCAGATCTAAGATCTTTGGTCACAAAACTGACAACCAGCCCCAGCGAATGTTGCTTAATTCTCTCCAGGCATCGGCTGAACGAACCAACTACTACAACATCAAACTTCTCCCAATAGGCACATAGTGGATAAAATACCTATAATATTGAATAGACTTACAGCAAGCTGGAGTTATGCAGCATCTGAACGATCTCCCCAATCGCATGCAGCTTTTCATCTGATACTTTGAGCCAGTAGTTGAATGCAGATGAGAGCTTAGTGCGAATTTGTTTGCCAGGCACTTGCTGAATATAAGTGAAAGGCAGTAACACTTTCTACAAAAAAAAGGATTTAATCATATAAGACCTATTTGGAAACCTTAATTATTTTATCTCTAAGTATATAAAAAATGAAAATAACTATTTAAATGCACTTAAAAATAAGTTATTTTGAATCATCCAACATTTTTACCTACCACCCATTCAGGACGTCTTTTAACTGACAAGAAGAATGGGCGCAAGAAACTCGTCAGCTTTAACAGAAGTAACGACATTTACAATATAATACGTCGTCACCATACACAATCCACAACAAAAAAAAATATTTTGTTATGACAATACTAATAGTGTTATTATATCATTATTTCGTTGATTACAACAAAGTCAACAAGTATCTGTACTTAAAGTAAGTATCCTGAACATTGAATTAACATACAGGGAATAAACGACAAATTTAAGAAAGCAACAAGATGTATGTTTAGTATGATATGATAGTATGATATGATAGTATGTTATTTATATATAGTTCTGTAAATATTTAATATCTAAGTATTAAATATGTATATTTGTCCTTTACCCTAGTATCCATAACACAAACCTTATAGTACTCAATTTGGGCTAGACTAATTAATAATAATAACAATATTTTTTACAATCACACCAATTAGCCTCGCCCAAAGTAAGCACTATAAGGCTTGTGTTAGGGATACTAGGGTAAAGGGTGCACATACATAATATAAATATTTAAAGAAATATATACATATAATTACCCATGAGTCAGACACAAATGCTCGTATTTATCAGACAAAAATCTGCTCCTTCTGGGATTTGACCCCATAGGCCCTACCATGACGTCTTATAGCTATTCAAGTTGAGCTGTTGAAAAGACACGTCTTATAGCAATTCAAGTTGGGCTGTTGAAAAGAGACGCCAAATATGCCACTATAGACCGCATATACTGGTGTCTCACTTTGACAATCGAACTTGCATTGCGCTAAGAGATCAGGACTGTTGGTGCGAACGGTAGGATTGCTACCATTGCACTAAATGGTCATCAATTGTTGTGAATGTATGAAATATTATTATTATATAGGTAGACTAGTCCCTGCAAGATTTTCAGTTTTTTACTGAGAGTGGTCAACAAATAGTTCTTATTCAATCTTTTAGTTAAGTATTACTGCTGAAACCAAAAATTGAATGGTGGGCTCACTTATGGATTACAATAAATCAGTCATTAATTCTATTGCATAATTGTATCATTATCAAAACAACAAACTATATAGAAAAAAATTAACAGTTAAGAAAATTATGTGCAACAATTGAGAAGAGAACAATTGACTAGCAACATAAATATTTTTTTTTTTCAATCATACTCAATTTGCTTCAGATTTATTGAACAATAAACTATGTATGTAAAATATTTAACAATAAGTACAGGGAAATTTTTATTTGTGGTAATTTTATTTTGTATATTTGTATTTTTATTTTATCATAGTCATAGAAAGTGTTAGTCACATTGTTGCTTGGGAATTTTAGCCCCAAGTATTGCAAACTTTCATCCTATACCACCATAAAGGTGAGTTTGACTTTAAAAGGGTAATTTTTTTATTTCAAAATTCATTTAAAATATTAATAGCTGTTACTTAACTTATAGTTAAAGAGACTGCCAATTTGTCAATAGGATTAGCTATGATTATATGAGAAAAATTATTATAATAGAAAAATACTAGAAAAAAACAACTCAGCTCACAAGTGAATTCTCAGGCAGGTATTCATTTTATTAAGAAATTATTCATTCTATTATAATAATTTATCTTATAAGTTACAATGAAAAAATGCATAAAATATAAAAATTATAAAACCATGATTATATTTTTTAATAAAAAAAATTGCTAGATTAGACATGGTGTAAAATCCTAGATTTCCTTACAATTAAGGATACATGTATATTTAATAAAATTTTAAGTAATAATTTCTTTAAATGTAAAAATCAAGCAGGTAAATGCTTAAATATCAAAGAATATGATATTAATGAAACTTTTCAAAAGCAAAATTACAATGTACAAAAAACGGAAACGGGGTTTAATCTGCACCATCTGTATGATGAGAGAATCAATAATTGCCGCATGCGGCAGGTACAGTGCGTGTAAAGTCGATGTGTGTAAAGTTTTATTAGTTACTTCTAACATTAGTATAATATTTATAGAATAAACTTTTCTTTCATTGAGATACTTTAATAATATTTGAGCAATATTAAAATTTATTGAATAAAAAGCGGTAAAATGTAGAGTAACGGGTTCATTATAAAATTACAGACAAACCTCGTCCTGAACAGCGTCGCCACTCTTGGTGTGGACTTGAGACATTTTTTATTTTATAGGTTTTGTAGATTGAGTGCAATTTTCTTTGTTGAAATAAACTCAGATAGTGGGTGTAGCGGTAGTGCCTGCTCTGAAAATCGATCTTTCTTTGATATTTGTAACACTCACAACAGATATACATGACAAATGTGACATTGACAGTTCTCTGACCATGTGATCCAGAATCAGTGTTGCCAACTCCTAGAAGGTCGAGTCACTAGACCCAACATCAAAAGTCGCTAGAAAGTCGCTAAAACTTATTCCACCAGAAGCGGACGAAGGATTTTGTATGGGAGAGGCAGAAGAGGCCACCGGCATGCAGTGTGAAAGGTTGGGATATGTGAAAAAAATTAAAAGCAGGTACATAAGTGTGAACGACCAGTTTTATTAGTTGCCAAATTACACCACTGAAATCTCTCAGTACTATGACACATGTGTGTAAAAGGAGGCTTCCTGCATCGAGTGGCGCTCAACTGACTTCAGCCCCCTCCATTTTCCCTTCTTGCTAAACGTGCTGAATGCTGATTGGTCAGTTGAACGCGCACCGGAAACATAACATTTGAAGTGAATTTACAGTCAATATTAAATAATTAAAAATAAATCTTTACATATAGAGTAAATAAACATTATGTGACGACTATTTGAATTCCTTTCTTATTAATATTATTGAAAAGTATGATTTCATTACTTTTTGTGAAACAAAGTATTAAACATGACTTCCGTACGATTATTTTTACCCGTTAAATAAAGTTCTATAAAAGTAATTACAAAAAATTGATAACATAAGTAATTAAATTATAATTCAAATACACATCGTGTACAACAACTACATATAAAAAAAATAACTTTTAATTAAATTGTATAATCATTGTAACAATCACATAAATTTACTAATAGGTTAATGTAAAACTTAGATTTGGAAGAAAATTTAAATGTTTTGATTTGAATATTTTTTTAAAGAGACTAATTTAATAAAGATTGAATTTGGTGCATTTGTTTTTCATAATGTATCTCTTAGCACTGCATCAAGTTGACAAAAAAATTATCTAATAATGACTCTAGAACCGATTTAATTATGCAAAATAAAATAAAAATATACTGCAAAAGTCGCTAGATAAGTCGCTAAACAATTTTTGTCGTCAGAAATATTTTTTAGTCGCTAAGACTTAAGCAAAAGTCGTCATTTCTAGCGACAAAGTCGCTAAATTGGCAGCACTGTCCAGATTAGTTGTGGCTAATATAACGCTTAACTTTTAAAAATAACGGCTATTTAAAATAACGATAATATAATCATTCCTATACAATCTTTGGAGCGAGATATTATAAACATGATATAGTATTATAAGAATGAGATAAGAGAAGTTGAGCTTTATTTTATTAGTTAAGCGCGTGGTCTGCAATCGGTGCGCGAATGAGTGAATAGGATGGACGATTTGTAAAAGCTTTATCAGGTATCACAAGATTTAAAGTCAGTCGTTACGTTGCCACAGTTGGTGACACCGCAAAGAGTTGTATCGATAAGTTCCACATTCGAAAAGACTCAGATTCTGGTCTGCTGTAAATGTTCAGAGGGAGCACACATGTCCACATAACCCAAGGTGAGCGTGACAAACCATTCCCGGCTTAAAATGATGGTATGTACCAATATTTTAAGCCGCGTACAGTTACTGCATTTGCTGACAAGACTGTGGTGAAGACTTTTTAGCGGAAACATTGCGTTGCGAAGCATCATGAAATAGTTTGTAGAGAGCGTGTAAGGTCACTAATAGTGTTGCTTTTCTTGTAAAAAATCATATTTTGCTGGATGTACAATGATGGTGCATTTTAACTTTTAAGTGTTCATAAATATGAATAATTGCTGGATATTGATGTATAATAATATGATTATATTATTAAGTTTATAGATATAAATAACTCTTTTCGTTTTAAATTTTATAATTTTTAATTTGTATTGGCTAGTTCATAAGTGTTATTATTGTAATTTAATCCTTTTTCTGATATTCCTTTTTTTGTTATAAAATTTGTTTGTCTCGGCTAGTTTATAAGTGTTAATATTGTAATTTACTCCTTTTTCTGATATTTCTTTTTTGACGTGACAACGTCTTATAAATTGGTTTGCCGGGTGACACTTATGAAAAAGTGTAACGCTCGGTAACGTTACGATGAGTCACCGAACGAGAGAGAGGCCCGCCGAATGCCTTGTTTTCACATTATTATTATTATTATTATTACGTATATATATATATATATATTAAATATTTAATTTATTAATATAAATTTATATATATTTAAATATTTAATTAATTATATATTAATAATATATTAATAATTATTTAATTTATTATTAAAATTAAAAATATTATATATATTTCAATGATTATAGATTGATTTATAATTTATATTAATTTTTAATATAAATATTATGAATTAGAGAGAGAGAAAATATTAAATATTTAATAATTTATAATAAATATTTTAATATAAAAAAAAAAAATCTATGCAATTTTTATTACTTATAAATAAAAATTATTATAGTTTATATAATTTATTATAAATTTATTTTACATATAAATTTTAGTGTTTAATTTTAATTATTTTAATAATAATTAATTTTAATTAATAGTAATTAATATTAAAAAATTAAGAAATTAAGATTTAGTAATATTTAAATTAATAACTAATTTTGTGCCAGCAGTTGCGGTTATACAAAAATTAAATTAAATTTTATTAATAATTAAGTAATAATTTTATTTTAGTAATTAATTAAATATTAAATTATTGAGTGAAATTTTAATTTAGTTTAATTTAATTTTATATTATGATTTAATAAAATTTAATAATAAACTAGGATTAGATACCCTATTATATAGAATTTAAATAAAAAATATTAAAATAATAAATAAGTATTTATTGAAACTTAAATAATTTGGCGGTATCTTAGTTTATTTAGGGGAATCTGTTTAATAATTGATAATTCACGAATAAATTTACTTAATTAATGATTTTGTATATCGTTGTTAAAAAAATATTTTTAATAAAAAATAATCACTCAAATAGGAATTAGTTAAGTTTAAGTTTACATGTACAATGTTTTAGTAAACAAAATATATTTCTATAGTTAAAATTTGTGCAATTCTTATTTTCATTCAATTCCTTGTTCCTATTGTGCAATTTAATTATATTCATATCAATAAATATTCTACCGAGAAAAAGACGTTGTCACGTAAAATCTTCGCCCGTAAAACCGACTTTACAGGCAACCCATTTTTTTGTCATAAAATTTGTTTACCTTTTCTAAATCTGTCACATACTAGTGGAGGTTTGTAATAGGCTATTAGGTGCTATTTAATTATTAAACTATATTGAGCTGTTACCCTTTCCAAAACCAGTAAATAATGGTGCATTCTTAACCTTTTAAGTGTCCGTGAACATATGTGAACAATACTTCCGCTAAAAAGTCTTCACCAGAGTCTTAACAGCACATGCAGTAACTGTATAATTCCCGGCATATAAGTTAAACCTTGTTTTAAAATTACGTGACATGCGCAGTAGCAAGTTTTCCAATCCAATTGCTGCGCAAGTTTATTGTTTATGGTTTGGCTCGAGTTACTTGGCGCGACCTATACACGGTTTAAAATATTGATACAGTTTAGTGGGGTATGGACATTTTTGATTTATCTTTAATTATCCCTTTATTATTTTAAATAAGCCCTCTTTATCATCTAAATAAGAAATTACTAAGATCAGGCGGTATGGGATTTATACCCTTTGCGTTTTTGTGGTTGAAACAACAAAAAATCTGTGGTCAAGCTTCAATTCAATTGTCAAATCTTCTGTTTGACTGACATAATTTGTTTCTGTTGTTATTATTTCCCATAAAATTTGTTTTTAAATGTTGCATTCATTAACAGTTAGCCGAAATATTGTTATAAATTGTAATTGCATACTAATAATGGATACAATGGAAACGTGAACTGCGATCATTTGCTTTGATTATGTCGGCTAGAAATTATTTGTCTGCACGAGAGAAGAATGCTAACAAATTGATTGATTGTTTACCAAATATAAATAATCAAAAATTTAGCTACCGTGCGGGTTCTGATATGCCCGCTTTTTCAGCTAACACAAGTTTCATAAATAGAAATCTGAAGTATTCTTACGATATTCAATCTTATAGAACCGATAGTGTCAGCAGAGCTGGTACTCCTTTTTCAGACTTTTTCTCTGATAGCGAATCAGGTAAATGATAGTTTAACATCTGTAATTTGTATGGTCAACATTATTTTATCATCTGTTGATGTCCACCAGTGGCACACACAGGCCTTCACTATGGATAAAAAACCAAAAGGAGAATAGGCCATAAACCACCTTGCCCACCCAGTGCGATTTAAAGAAAAACAGCATTATTTTCCTTTAAAGTGAATAGATTTTTATGTAAAATATTTAACAAAATTATGTACAAGTAAATATTTTTTTGTTACTAAAAATGTGTTTGGTTGAGATGACTGAGGTTCAAATTTTTTATAGTTATGTTGATGAGTTCTGGGTAGATATATTATCAGTTTTATTATGTGTGGCCATAGTAATTCTTATTTGTATTAATTAAGTGTGGTGTGTGTAATATTACCTAGTGGTAATTTAATATTTTGTTAGTATACATGTCCATATATATATTTCTTAATTTCAGGTACACCAGACTTACATAGTGAAGAAAGTGACAGTAGCTCAGGATCAGCACTTCGGAGAAGTACTGACGAAGCTACTAAAAGCTTGATATCGGAGTGGGAAAGGATTGAAAGGACTCTTTACGATGAAGTTGGGGAGAAATGTACAAGGCCACAGATGATTGAGGAGTGTAATCAGTGGAGAGAGTTACATCCACAACTCAGGTATGATATACATTCAGATATATTGAAATATCTCTTAGTAATTATTGATATACCTATATATATAGTTAAATTGACATTATACATCCATCTTCATAAGTGCATAATACAATTGATTTTTTTTTAATATTTACTTTTTATACTTTGCTAGAGTTTATGGTGGAGATATAAGTAACTGGTCTGCATAAAATTTTACTATTAACCTTAAGATCAATAAAGGAGCTGTAATTAATAATGAATAGTTTACCCTTGAACATATGAAGTGTGACTCATCTTGTAATAAATCAATAAGTATGTAGGTTGTATGTAAAAAGTGTGATGGCCTAATACTGTTATCAGTGGGTCAAGGATGAATTTGATGTCATATTCAGGTTGGTTAGGTAATCAACCACTGCTACCTATACCGTGTCATTTATTGATTTTAGGATTGTAGGAAAAGCTATAGCACTGCCAGAAAAGAAGTTCTCTTATAGGCAAATGGAACATGATGAAGTTATCGCAATACACTATAGTGATTATGAACAATTCAGTGAAAGTGAAGAACGCCTCTCGCAAAGCAGCTCCGATGTGACACCACAGAACTCACCAAGAGTATCCATAGCCGAAGACTTGTATGAGCCAAAGTTATCACGTGAGAAAGTGTCCTTTCATCTAATGTACAATGAAGAAGATATATTACCAGATACTTTCTGCTCCCTTCTTCAAATCACACCTATACAGATAAGAAGTCCATCTTATAGAAAGAAACAAAACACCTCTATTTTAAGATCAGATTTGGCTTCTTCCAGATGGATGCGGTCATCTAGACCAGATTCATCTGTGAATTGTGACAGAAATAGTGCAAAGTCATTTGTGTCTTTAGATACAAGAAACTATGATAGCACACTAAGCGCTTCTGAGCGTAGTAAACTAATGAATGGTAGAGTTGTTACAGCTAGGCATAGAGACTTAACCAGACTTGAGCCATTGTGTAATCCAGATTATCCACAGAATGATGTCTCAAAGTTGTCAAATAGTATGTCTCACTATAATGTAAGAAAAGTTTCATTGCCACCTCTTCTTTTGGAAGAAGAAAGAAAGAAGGTAGTCCATATTGGTTCTGGAAAAAAACACACTCTTAAAGCCAAGAAAAATGGAACAAAGAGCTTTTTTCAATTAGATAAGGTGAATAAACACAATTATTGATATTTAGGACACTAACCAGAATGTTACAAAGCGAGATTATAAATTGTCACATTGTATTTTGTATTGTGACAAAATAGGAGTTTAGGTATTATAAAATAAAGTTAATCAAGCCATTATAAACTTAGCTGTAAATGCAGTCAAGGCTGAAAGTGCACTAATAGTACTAATGCTCTTTCAGTCACATGCATTCGCACATGAGTCTGTATTTATTAAATTTATTTTTCTACTTTAAATCTTAGCATTTTTAATGCATCATATAATATTATGAGAAACTTCAATTATACATATTTCAGTTTATTAGGTAATATTATTAAATTGTCATTTTTTGATTTAAAGATGTCACATCAACCTTTCAGTAATTGTCAAATTTACCTAATCAGTATTAAACTCTATAACATGTTGGACATAAAGATGAAAACGAATTGAGAAAATTAACAGTTTTGTATAGTTTGATGTTGACTGTACAAAATAATTTTAACTTTTAAGTTCAGTCTGTTTGTTTATAAATTACATTCCCAATTATTTGCAAAAGGTGCACATTAGTTTATTAACAAATCTTGAATGTTAGGTTTAAATGTGGAACTGTGATCTCATAAAAATGAAATTTAAATTTATAGTACTTTAACTTGATTGTATCTAAGTCATATCAACATTGGGAGTACAATTTAATTTTAACTTTGCTTTGTCTAGTTTAAAAATATGTTTCTTGAATTGTTATCTTAAAAAAGTAATTTATTATTTAGTTTCATAAAATAGTTTGTAGAATTGTTTGCGTTTTTCAAGTTCTCTCTGAAGCAATATGAATAAATTAATAAAATAATATTTTTTATAAAAAAAACATGTCAACGACTTTAATTCTCTACTAACTTACCTTTAAATGACACTCATGTTGCCTCACTTGAAGAATGAATGATAAATAATGTTTAGTTTCTAATAGGATCATAGATTAAAACGAGTTTTTCAAATACAAATACAGAATTTATTTTGATATTTACATTATTTGCATTTTATTAACGATCAACATCAACAATATTAAATAATTTGTTCTTGTGGTGTGATATATTTCGAACAGTCGGGTAATATTACATTTCCCACCTTGTGCGGCCTTTAGTGTAGGTCTTATTGGTTACATGCTATAGTACCTACGAGAGCGTTAATTGTTGATTATGACGAATATAGAAGTGCATGACTGTGATATATAGTATATATTTTCTGCTAGAGAAATACTTTAACATGTCGCCAACCGTACCTGTGGAAGCTTTAAGGATAATGTAATATTATCGTGATTGTATTGGTTTTTATTATTATTTGCGGATGGAACTATAAGCGGTGATATATGGGATTTGATTGAGCAATTGCGGAGAAAGCTGTGAGCTTGTTTTTTTTGTTATAGGTTGCCAGAATTAATTTAAATTATTAGTTACAATTATAAAATAAATTTCGACTGAAATGCAAAATAACAGAACACACAAGAACATGTCAAAAAGTCGTATCCAAGTGATCTTTAAACCCAGAATAATATTTTAATTTTAAAATAGGGAAAGATGGCATTTTAAATATGGCAACCCATATCTGAAATGTCTTGTTTTCGCGCAAAATATGACAATAAATAATTTGTCTTAGCACTGATAATTTTGGCTATTAAAAATTATTCAATGTAAATTATTAAAACAAATGAAGCCAAGATACATTCAATGAAATCTTGTAAATTAAATACTTTTATTTTAAAGGGTAACTCGAATTACCAATACTAAGACAAGAAAAGCGAATGCGTCAGACCAATCGTTGCGATAGAGCAATCCATTTGCTTTCTATTTTTATTAATTCATTTACACGATATAAATTTAAATTGTTACAATTATTTACCTCACAGCCATCATTATATATTGAAACTACTTTAATAAGGAGAGGACTAGTGTGTAACAACACGATAATAAGATGGCAATCAGCTTACAAAAAGGGTCTAGCGAACATTCGTAATATAGAGCATTAAAGATTTTTATACATACATAAGTATATATTACATGAAAAATTCACTTTTCCTTTTCTAAAAATTTTAACAACCTCAAGCTAATAGCAATAGTCAACAATGTTGTTAATTCTAGGACTTTTAATGCACACAGAACATGAATTACTAGGTTTGCAAATAGGCATTCAGTGATTATTCGTAATTCGATCTAGTGAGTGTACGTACACCTTAAATTACATGAGAGGCGTTTTATCATTGAGTTTACGTAGAGAATTTCAGGAACTGAGAGACCAAACTAATGCGTTTATGCCCGCGTTGATGATTGGCTACCACTGGGTAGCGGCAGCTATGACTTTACCTCATTTGATATTTATGATGGTGTTTCCATCTAAATAAAATTATTTACCCCAAAATGAGGGTAAATTGGGTTCCCCTTGCGGTTTTGATTCATTATGTTTTTGTTTCTCTAAGATATTAATCTAAAATCAATCGTGTTATCATTTTGTTAGTTTTATTTCATGTTATTTTACTTTGGGAGTTATTATGCTCTAGCCCGTTTTATTTAGTTTAGTTAGTTTTTTTTCTATATACAGTTATCGCATTTTGAATGCTAAAACAAAAATGTGAAACCATTGTCTTTATTTTCCTAATATATATATGTACCCTTTTTTCTAGAATTTATTAACATCTAAGATGTTCAAGTATTTCATTAGGTTTTTAGACATGCATTTGATTTTTTTTATTAATTGCTTAATATTCTATATATTCGCTCTAATGGGAATGACTACGCAGACCATTTCGTATTTTATTAATTATGAACCGTTACCCAGTAGTACGTTATTATGATCTAGTGTAAGTAAAATAGTTTAATAACGACAAAAATGCTGTATTTTAGTCTTTAACAGCCAGGGGTAGTTTTCATATAGATGTGACTAACGACTCGAGCGCTAAGGCGTTTCGTATTAAATGTACGCGTTGGTTCGATTTACGTTAAAGAGAGACCGTATGGTATCATCTAGCAACAGTTTCGTCGTGTGACGTGCATACTATACAAACACATTGCGTTTTAAGAGGCGATAATATGTTTGCACTCTGTTACTGTTAATATGTTGTGCAGCTTTGATGCAGACTCCAGAATCTTGTGTCTCTTTCCGTCATATCCAATAATACATGTTTCAAATATGAGATTTCTATATATTTAATGCGCATTGTGGTTATTTTGATTACGTGTCAGAATATCTGTGTTTTATGTGAGTGTAAAGGTAAAAATCGCCTCTTAAACAATAATGTTAACATTACACACAAGCAAACACACGCAGAAGGACTCGGCTATATTCTCTCTCATTAAGGCGATTATACAAATTTTAACACTATTTAAAATTGCACACTGACCCACCTCTATAAACTTTTAATTGCGATAAATATTTTGTAATGCTGTATAAAAATATTAAAGGAAAAATCATCATTTTAATATTAATCTTATTTAACATTCATATTTTCATTCAAATTAATAGCGATTATATTACATTTTTACAATAAGACGCCGACCTCTATTCCTAACTAGCATACAGTGTCAGAAGCCTAATTCACAACAAACTACACACGACAGTATTTTGAATATAAACTTTTAATATCGTACGTACCCTTCTATTTTTAATGCAAAGGAGACGTTGAAAAATTCTTATGTAACATACAAAATGACAGACTATATACAACATTCTAGCTAAAATTTAAAAAGTCGAGTGTAGACTGCGCTGCGGTACTCTAAACATGTTCCTGCATCTAGGTCTCCGCGAGCATGCAGGGGTCACTACTTGCCGAAATATCAAGCTCCATTACAACTAAAAGATTACATGGTTGAGGGCCTTACCGTTTGCTGCTGGAACAATACTGAAGCAAGGCAGTCAGCTTGTTAGTAAAAGATAACGTTACACACCCTTTTACAGTTAAAGAAGCAATATAATGACTTATGCTCCGTTTACATCGAATGCGCAGGCGCATACACGATTTGTGTTCATTTCAGAAGCCCTCGTTTCTGATAACAAACCTATTTTACTTATTAGGTGTCGTTTGTGTCTGAGTGTGTGCGCGTATGTGTATACCCTTAAATGGGGTAGAGGCCGTAAAGAATAAAATCGAAGAGGTTTTTAATTGAATTATCCGTATTTAATATTTTTCGCAATTTTCGCATTTTTACAAGACTGGCGATGGCGTGCCAATTCCGAGCTGCTGTCCGATCTCGCGCTTTAAGTGTAAATGAGTGTTGCTCTTTCAGTAGCCTCGATTCAAAGCACACGTACAAAATCAAATGTAAGAACCAGTTTACAATAATTTCTTAATGCAACAAAAAAATCTGTATTATTAAGATGTGGATAGGTTGAAAATTTAACAGCCTGTAAATTTATCTTCTAGAAGAAATCAGTGTTGTATAAAATATTTCTTAAACTCTGCAAACGCTATAAAAACAAGAGTCCATGATATTGTTACCCACATAAATGCATAAGTTTATACCCAGAGAATATTTGATAAGGCCAACAGATCCAGAATTATAATTGGCTATGTGACACCAATAACATCAAATTTGACAGATGTCTGTCCTTTTAATAAGAGATGAAATAATTATAGACTTGTTGAATTGTAAGTGACCCTCTGAATTGAGTCCCCTGTTGACACACGGAAAGCTTACACTTCCATCATCAGGTTGAAGCTGCTCACTGGCTTGCTTTTGCATAGTTTTGAGTAGCGCAAGGTAATGTCCCTACATCAATAAGTTCCCTAACATACTAAGCCTTAACTTGGCAAACATTTGGCCAAATAAGCCTAGTGAGATCTTTTTGTTTAAATAGATTTTGGACAGACCGTTTAGATTTTAAAATATATAAATAATCTATCGTGCACAACCATCTTAAAATTTTACATTTTCGATACCATTTAGTGTTTTCAAACAATTAAAAAGTTATTTAATAAGTGATTCAAGTACAAAGAAATAAAGTAATATTCCTTACGTAACTGCTTCCTTGCTTTACGAATACATTGTTATTGCTTTATTGTTCTTTAACAATAGTGTGGCATATTGGAAAATGACAGTTTAGTGCCTTGTGTATTATAAAATACTGTTAAGCTATTGGTGAACCCAATATACAATGTGGAACGCATTATATACAAGAAGTTATTTTAAATATTTTTATTTTACTATCTTTTTTTCGCATTTTTTTTCTTTTCCTTAGATTTAATTATTTGATGAATTACTATTTGGCACGGTGATAAGTAAGATTAGGAAATTGGCGTACTGTGTGTGTTTAATTTGAATGTTTAGTTTTATTTACTCACGGGAGGGGGCAAAATTCAGTGTTGGCAACTCTGAGGGTATTTTGAATTTAACGCGCTATGAAGTTAGTAGTGCAAGAGCAGTTAGGCTTGGAGCTAGTAAATAAAATCTAGGTACCTACATTCACGATTTTAACATACAACCTCTCTCTCGGTCACAGTGTCATTTGTACTCTTTTTGATCGGTGAGTGTTTATTAATGTATTTTCATTTTTTTGTGTTACAAAAATATGGCAGTATGTTTGCATTCAATTCCTTTACGAATACGGTATACATTTCTGTGTGATGACTTTGATAGGTTGTAATTTTGACCGCTTTCATACCGAAGGTACACCGATACTAACCTATATGTAAGGCCGGCTTTGCCTAATCTATTTGAACGATGAAATCACTGTAATAATGTGAGGCGACTGGAACTATGTACAGGTTGTTTGATAAGTTTCACTTTTTAAATTCAGAACTCGATACTAACTAACAATTTAATTGAGGTATTAGTTTATTAACAAAGTTACATAACTCGGTTACTCGCAATAAACTTTTTAAACGTTCCCTATTGATTTTATGCACATAGTGAAAGAAATTTCTTTATACATTATGGCATTATTTAATATTAATGTTGTATTGCTGTATGATTCACTAGTACACGTGAGGCGAATGTTTATCTAAATCTATTAAATTCTAAAAGGAACCTTCAACCAACTGCACATAGTTTAAATTTAGATTTGTCTAATGTTCAAATGAGAGTTCAGGCTTATGCAGTCGATTAAAAGTGTCTTATCTAATACAATTATTGTAGTAAACTATGAAGAGTCCACAATCGTCAAAGCACCCGGAGTTAACACTAAATACATCGCAGGCTTCAAAAGCCCTATTCTTTAATAATAACAACGACATTTCGAAAATAATATCACATTTACAGCAATATTACACGTTGCACTCAGTGTCTCACACAAAAAAAAAAACAACTTCCCTGGATCAGACATACACGTAATGGCATTTTTAGACATTTTTCGTATAATTTGTTTCAGTTCATAAGAATTTTCTTTATTGTGCAGCGCCATTGTTCACGTCCACTTTGACAATCCCCCTCCCAACGCTGGGATTGTTTATTTAAAAAAAAAAGAAAATAAAAAAGGAAAGTTTAATAGATTTATTAAAAAAAATAAACAACATAATAACTAAAAACTAAAGAGATAAGTGATATGATGAATCTAATGTATGAAAGTACTGACCTGACCATTTATTTGTTCGTGAAAAAATATCAGATCAATATAGATTTATCAAGCTACTGTGTGTCTATGTAAAAGGAAGATTTTATTGAACCCACAAAAGACTACCATACGTGCAATAAGAGAAATATAAAAAGGGTAAAATATATTATTTACTTAAATCTAATGTAGTGATTAGAATTCAATGTGAATTCAACATTAAAAACTTAACATAGTGTCAATTATAAAACAACGATAGATGAAGTTCTTAACGATCAGTTAATAAATATTTTAAATGCTTAAAATATAACTAAATATATATTTTAGCTCTTTATAATTATTGCCTTACATACTGAATTGAGAGACAAAACTACTCAATAAGGAATGGATATTCTAAAAGAAGGAAACTTTATACATTATAATGAGATTATTATGCGATAGTTATATATTTTCCCATTCAAGAATATAACTCTTTCATGCAATTAAAAGTTTAAAAGGTTTCTCTTTATATATTGAGCATTTATGTCCATTGAATAATAAACATAGGTTTCCGTTACTTACAATGTTTTAAATAAGCCTGGATAAATACCTATTATAAGGATTGTGTGCAGTGTGCCTTAAAAGAGTTTTGTACAGAGTGTTGCAATCTCGCTTTAAACAGCTGACTACGATATAACTTTTCTCTATATCATCAATATTGCCTCTCTAATATTTGACGACTAATAATAGCTTGTAACACCGAAAGCCACCCTAACATTCATGATAAACAATCAATATATACAACAGCGATTTGAAACACTCTGTACACTGCGATTGTCTAGGTATCACTCATAAAGTATCGTAGAAACTGAACAATTCGTTGTTTAAGTAGTAACACAATGAAAACGTCGAAGAAAGGTGCGACAGTGTTTGCAGTGCGTGCGTCAACTAATAGGTCAACAAATAAAAATTTAAAAAGATAAATTAATATTTCGACTGGCAACTCTGGGACGGCAGAGGTGTTATGATTTTTCGGCCTTAGGATTAGGGCCGGAGCCACAAGGAATGCATTTTCGTACGAACAAGCATGGACAGTCTCGTTCCTTCAAGCATTATGAGAGCGAACGCGTGTGTTCTGTTGACAGATTTGCATTAATTGTTTCCGCTCCCAAGGTTCGGGTTATCCATGTTCGATTCGCAACGTATCTGTGATTGTGTGAGCGAATTTCGTGCGAAAACGCATGCATAGTGTATGCGGCCTCATGGCGGAAAAAAATAATAAAAGATAAATTAAAAGATGGGTAAAGGTAGGATTGTCAGGTCGGGTGGAGTGTCGACGGGCCCACCCTAGATATAGGAGTAGGGTCCGTCGGTGAGGGCGCTGCACAGCAATAGTCAGGAGGCGTCGTCCTTGCCGCTGCCAGCCGCTGAGCCTGCGCGCCTGTTCGACCGGTATTCCACTCCCGGGTCGAACTGCATTAGGACGAACACCTGCAAAAAACGTGTTGGTGTTGTAGACAAAACTTTTTTTTTCAATACATGGGAAAATTGTTTTACTCGCTCATACTCCGCCGGAATTTAACTCCGGAGAGTCACATATAATATACTAGCGACTCAGTTTCGCTAGCATGCAATGCTCTTCTATATTATGAATGCATTATACATATATATCTTCCTCTTGAATTACTCTACCCATTAAAAAAAACGCATCAAAATCCGTTGCGTAGTTTTAAAGATTTAAGCATACATAGGGATATAGGGACAGAGAAAGCGACTCTGTTTTATACTATGTAGTGATGGGACTCTCCTCCAAGCTCCTACCCAGCTAAGTGCCCGGTTAAGGCTTGGAGGCATACGCCACTAAAAACCCATTGTATTCTACACCTATGAACTTTACAAATGTATGTATACCATATTAGCAAACCAACTAATATAAATACTATTACAGTTTACTTGATTCGACTTTATATTATGAAGTTAAAAGCGTTCAAATTTTTACTTAAGTTTACAGAATTTATTTCTCATTAATATACAAAATAAGTTCCCTTTAAATAAGATCTAGAACTACGTACACAATGTTCTGCACAATATAAAAATATTGTAACATTAAACAATGATAATTTACAAAGTAACTGTTCATCAATAAATAATTGTTTAAGATTACAGTACGTATTGTTACGTTTTTACGTGCAAAATGCGCCATATCACTATGTAAAAAGCAGTCACCTACTTTATTTTGCTACCGTCCTATCACATTAAGTAATTTTTATTTCGTTTATTGTAATTTTTGATTAATTCTTTAATTTTAGTGTTATTTTCCTTTAGTCAATTCATATTATTGTGTGTAATTTATAACTCTATTTTTTATTACTTGGTTATTTTATTAGTATTATGAGATTTTTGAGTCTTCAGAATTTTTAAAATCTTCTGATAAATAATGTTAATAGTTGACTTCTGTGTAAGTTACCAGTCGTAGTTCTTGGCTATGGCACACATCCATGTTTTTTCCCTTAAGTTATGTTTATATTGGCTCTATGGGATATTGTATTTGTTATAATTATTTGATTGAAATACGTGCGTTTAATTTGTAATGTTTTTACTGAAACTCTTATGAAACAGTGATTTATAATTTTTTGTAAGATTTATAAATCCTTCAATGTGGTTTTTGAAGCCGATCCCCAGGGCTCAATCAAGTATTATAGATTCATATTTGACGTGCTATTATGAACATGTTTTCCCTAAATATACTAAAATAAAATCAGATTAAATTTCACCTCACATGTTTGATATGTGGTGTACAGGTTTATTTGTTATCAAACCGTAAACGTTAATACTTTGCCTTACATTATTGGTATATTATTGAACTTAAATAATAAATAAATATTTCTTACATTCACACCAATTTGCCTAGCCCAAAGTAAGCACTGTAAGGCTTGTGTTGTGGATACTAGGGTAACGGATAGACATACATATATGCAGTGGCGGATTACCCCCTAGGCACACTAGGCCCCGGTGTAGAAGGGGCCCCAAAATGTAAAAAAATAAAAAAATGTAAATATTAAATTTTTATTTAAAAAATATTTTCTGATTTTGTATTTATTCACTCAAGAAATGAGTATTCCACAAAATTTGAGGGCAATTTGTCGATAAAAAATGCCATATTTCACACCATTAAAGGCTCCGATCACTGGCTTGTTTTTCATTGATAAAGGCTGTAACAGAGGCTATTAATAATAATGAGCTAACAGTAGCCTTGCTATTAGACATGTCAAAAGCTTTTGACTGCGTTAACCACGACATTTTACTAAAAAAACTCGACGATTATGGTATAAGAGGAACCGCATATAAGTGGCTTGAAAGCTACCTAGCAAATAGACAACAGTGTACTGAAATTACTAGAATTTAAAAAAAAAATAAAAAAAACTGGTTGGTTGCCTGTAAAGTCGGTATACGGGCGAAAGTTTTACGTGACAACGACTTTGAGTGGTAAAATAATTTTAATGTGAATATTCATTCGTATAGTAGGAAGAAGGATGAAATAATAGTAACAATTTAAAACATTTATTTATACAAAGAATTATATTTAAAACATTAATTTATAGGCACGCGTCCCTTCCACTTTTTATGTCTGTCTCTCTCGCTCTTAGGCGGGCTAACCATGCCCGAGTGGAAGGGACGCGTGCCTCTCACTCGCTCTCATTGTAAGCGCATAACGTGAGCGGAGCGTAACGCAGTTTCTTGAAGTGTCACCCGGCAAACCAATTTATAAGACGTTGTCACGTCAATAACGGCTTGTTCACAGTATCGACAAGTAAGAACTGGTGTACCACAGGGCAGTATTTTGGGACCGTTATTGTTCATAATGTACATAAACGATCTACCTGACATCACAGATAATCATTGTTTTTTATTTGCTGATGACTGTACATTACTCTACCATAACAAAAACATTGACCAATTAGAATTAGACATAAATAATACACTTAGTGACATAATCCGTTGGATGAATAAGAATAATTTAAAAATTAACATGAATAAAACAAAAGCAATACAATTTCATACTTATAAAACAAAAAACAGTGATATAAATATACGACATGAAAATAATAATATTAACTTAGTAAAATCTGCCCAATTCTTAGGTATAACTCTTGATGAACACTGTAACTGGAAATTGCATATTGACAGTGTTTGAAAGAAGGTCAATAAATTTGTCTATGCTCTGAGCAGAATCAGAAAGGTCACAACATTTCAGATTGCTTTACAAACATATTTTGCATTTGTATCCTCAACATTGCGCTATGGTGTGATAATATGGGGCAACAGTGTGGATTTCGAAAGGGCATTTAAAGCTCAAAAAAAATGTATTCGGGCACTATGTGGAAAAAATAGCAGAGCATCTTGTAAGCCTTTGTTTCAACAGTACAAAATAATGACACTCCCTAGTATTTATATTGCTGAAATATGTTTGTTAGTAAAAAAACATCCTGAATATTTTGTAAAAAATAAGGATGTTAAAGTTAATGTCAGAAATTGCAGAAAAAACAAAATAGTAATACCAAAATGTAAGTTAACATTGTTTAAAAAAAACGTATACTTTATGACCATAACAATATTTAACAAGCTTCCACACGACCTTCAAGACATACCATTAGAAAACAACAAATTTAAAAAATCGCTTTTAAAGTGGCTCTTAGAAAAAAAAGTATCATTGACAACTCTATATAAATATATATAAAGAGCAATATAGTCTCGCTTTTATTGATCTTTAACATATACTAGCGGCCCGTCCCGGCTTCGCACGGGTGGACAAAATTCTTTGATATTTTTCTATTATTAAATATTTTTCCGTTAGCGCTATCTAGCGTCCGGTAGATGAACTACTTGCTGTTAACGCGTTGCTATGGTAACGTTATTGATACAGTGGAAAAAGAGCGGACAGACAAACACAAACCACATCACCAAATCTTAGATTATAGATTTAAAAGGCAATTACCTGATCGGTGGGCAACAAACTGAAGTCATCGGGTGGGTTAGTGATAACGTATCGTTTGCTACTGGCGTCGCAAGAGGACGAGGTGTCTCTAAACCGGTAAAGGCCGATGCACAGCATGCCGTACGATCGCAGCGCTGCCACGAATAGGTCCCCGTACTTGCCCGCCTCGCCAAACTGCGCGAGTGGACCGTCGTAAAGCGATATCTGGCCTACTCTACACCGGTCTCTGTTGGAGGAAAAAAATGGAGTTTTAGTTATCCGTAAACATAATTTAACCTTGGACGAGGGTTTAATGGTGTGGAAATTACTAAACACGTTGATTAGTGATCGGTATAATTTTTTTCTTTTCAAATATTAAATAATAATAAATTACGCTTTATTGCACACACAGATAGAATACAGAGAAATAAAAATAACAAAGAAAAGTATACAGACAGGCGGCCTTATTGCTAAACAGCAATCTCTTCCAGGCAACCTTGGGTGAAAAGAATAAATAAATATAAAAGGATAATGATGAAGTGGGTGCGCATATTGAGAGGAAAAAAAGGAAAGGAAATATATAAAGGAAATAAAGGTTGTCTGGAAGAGATCGCTCTGAGCGATAAGACCGCCCATTGTAACACTATTTTAAGTTTTCTCTTGTTATCTTATTATTTCAATGTGGTGTTATCAATAAAGTGTTTTGTATTGTATTGTATTGTATTGTATATATTTTTAAAGGTAATGGTGCATATAATAATAATAAGATAAGAAAGAAATAAAGATAAAATAGAGTCAATAAATATTGGAGGAAAGGAAGTAACTTTTAACTCTGTCGCGAAAGGATCCAAGAGTTTGAGCCTTTCTGATAACCTCTGGTAGTGAGTTCCATAAACGGACAGCGTAAACAGTAAAGGAATAGGAAAAGAAGTCGGTAGAGGGCCGTGGAACTTCCAGGGAAAGGTTGGTTGCCGAACGCAAACTACACTGCGAGGTTGAGGAGCGAAAGGAGAAACAAGTTTTTAGGTAGGGTGGAGAGGATGGCAAAAAAAGTATGGAATAAAGGAGTGAAAGAACATGTAAGTCCCTGCGCCGGCGAATAGGGAGCCAGTTCAGTTTAGAACGGAAGTGAGACACGTGGTCATACTTACGAAGGTTGAAAATGAACCTGATACAGACATTCTGGAGTCGCTCGAGTTTATTGAGAAACTCTTCCGACAGATCAGGGTAACAGACATCAGCGTAGTCAATAATTGATAAAAGGAGAGATTGTGTTAGATTAGTTTTTGTCCTAATAGGCAGAAAATTACGGAGCCGATTAAGCGAGCCGTACGCAGCAAATAACTTTTTCCGCAATTCATCCACCTGTGGTCTCCAGGACAAATGCTGGTCAAAAATAATACCGAGGTTCTTGACAGTTTTCGAGTAATGGATAACAGCACCGCCAAAAAACACTGCGGGAAGTTGCCCAAAATCTATCCTCGAAACGTAATGAGGACTACCGATTATTATGCACAGCGTTTTAGCTGGATTAACCGCCAGACCAAAGGATTTACTCCAGGTGCTGATTTGTGCTAAATCTGAATTGGTGACTGCTATTGCATGTGGTAGCTCTGTAAGGGGCGCCTGTATATATATTTGCAAGTCATCCGCGTAGAGGTGGTAGGAACTAGAAATCGATTGTGTGATAGAATTAATAAAAATCGAAAAAAGAAGTGGAGATAAGACGCCACCCTGAGGAACACCGGCATTGATATCGCTCCACTCAGAGAAGGATTCTCCAGTGCGAACTCGCTGCCGTCGCCCTAGCAGGTAACTTCGAAACCAATCAATTGCAACTGGAGATATGTTTAGAGAACGTAAAACACCAAGAAGAATGTCAAAATCAACAGAGTTAAATGCGTTACTAAAATCTAGTAATGTTAGTACTGTGAGCTGTTGATTATCCATCCCCCGGCGAATGTCATCCGTAATCTTAACTAATGCAGTAGAAGTACTATGGCCTTTACGAAAACCAGACTGATAGGGGTTGAGGAGCTGATTTGAATCCATGTGATCAGTAAGTTGGCGGTGGATCAACTTTTCCAGGACTTTGGAGAGAAAAGGAAGGATGGAAATAGGTCGGAAGTCTGTAAGCATCGTGGGTTTAGATTTTTTGGGAAGTGGAATAACATGTGCGTCTTTCCAGGAATTAGGAAAGGTGCTCGTTCTAATAGATGTATTAAGGATGTGGGTGATAACAGAAACGAGGACATCAAGGATTAAAAGGATCATTTTGCGGCTAATTGCATCAGTACCTACAGCGTCGGATTTAATTGACAGAATCGTTCTCTTTACATCACAGCTTGCAACTTGATGAAATACTAGAGGAGCAGATTCTTGAGTTGGCAAATTTAAGAGATATTGTAGCGTATCGGCTTTCAGATTACCGTCAATAGGTATATTCGAAGTGAAATGTTTATTTAATTGGTTGAAATCAATATTGTTGGGGATACTATTTAAGCGAGCTTTGCCAACACCAAGATTTTTATTCAGGAATTTCCATACATTGACGGGATCTTCATTTTCTACGGAATTATGAATGTGGCGTCTTAAAGCGTCCCTAACCACCCTATTGCACCGGTTTCTAGCTTGGTTGTATCTTGTTTCATTACGCTTCGAGGGATCGCGTTTATATCTTGCTTTTGCAGTATTTCTTTTCGCCTGAAACGCCCGTATCTCGTCCGTTAGCCAAGGAGCCGGAAGGTGTTTTAATTTAACGGGACGCACAGGAGCATGAACATCATACAATTCCATTAACGATCTATCAAGAACCTCAAGTTGCGTATTAACACAATCGGTGGAAAAAATTGGTGACCAATCGATATTAGCGGCAGCTTCAAGTAGTCGATCTTGATTAATGTTATTGAAACTACGCTGAAGCCGTACAGTTGGTTTTTGTTTGGGGGCTCGAATACGATACGACAAGTATACCAAATCGTGGTAAGAAAATGCGTCAGCAGAATGCTGACCATGCTTAACAGTAGAAGTAGGGGAAAAGACGATCATAAGGTCAAGAAGAGAAGGGGTGCAGTTGGGAAAGTGATGAGTTTCCTTTAGTGGTAAAATATTTATATCTTTAGAAGTTTGCTTAACTTTCAATCCATTTGAATGAAATTTGGCAAACAGGTGATTGTTTATTAGATAGATTAAATTTAATTTCCGAAAAAAAAAACTTTTAAAAAGAGAGAAACGTTATTATCCTTTCTGACTGAGACAGAAAAAAAATGCCTAACGATCTACATTTCAAAAAATAAACACGTTAAAATCGCACAAAAATTAAAACAAATGGGTTTCATTTTATTGCATTTTCAATAATTATTATCCAGTTATAGGGAAATATCGCTACTAACTGAAGAACGATAAGAACTGTGATGATGACTGAATTTTAATTTTCACGTCTCGTCATAATATATTAAAATACCGTAGAAAGAGATACAATCCTGTGAAATCAGAATTAAAATCGGCTTAGAAATACATTAGATACAAGCATTTTAAGTTGTTCATTTGGAAGCGATTAGACATAGAGATCCGACATCAACAGTGTCGTCACTCTTTAGTACGGCCATATAAACTCCATGTAAATTTCCGTTTTGCTAGAGAGAGATGGAGCAAAATATTCAATACCTTATGTCTTGCTTGTTTTTAAAGTTATTCGAAAACCGATTTTTTCTGTCTGTTTATTATAGAAATGAGCTTCTATTAAGGCAAAAAAAAATTTTTTGTCATCTAGCCTTGTGTAAATACGATATCTGAAACATAACTTTTATCTTAATATAGCCTCAAAATGAATCAATAAAATAGGGGGTTGGAAAAATTCAATGTTGTTAAATATGCAGTCGGAATAACTTACGTAGGTATACTAATATTAGCTAATGGATGAATGTTAAAATATACCTATTAGCTAAACTCTCAGGCGTGGAGTATCCTCCTCGGAGTCCAGCTCCTTCAGCGAGGATCAGCTCCAGCTCTGGAGTGGCGCCGCCCGTGATCAGGGATCGGATCAGCGTTAAGGCATTTTGGTTGAAATACGTCTGTAACAAACAAATTTTGTTATTGTTAAGTCTTATCACGCTTCAATCTGCAAAAACATTCTTGTTTCAAAGGTGTACAAGTTTTCTGGTTTTTTATTGAAAAACTAGCTGACTAACTAAATCTTGCTGTGTTATAAATGAAACCTATCTTATATCCTATGTCGGAACAAATCCAGCAAAATGAAAAAATGATGAATGCAAACACTAAAATTATATTGCACTCGGCAGTGATTTTTGTAATATTTTGACAAAACCTAAGCGCTGCCTACTGCGCAAATTCCAATTCTTAGTAGATGAGATAATTTCGTTTTTTATAAAAAAAAATTAAACTATTGTAACTATTTCCTATAATGTTTCGACAATACTACATCATCATCATCATCAGCGCATTAATTTCTCCACTACTGGTATCAGCTTCTCATATATTTACATATCAAATTATAAAATCAAAATATTTACATTTCATTTGGAAAATCAGACAGGTCTTCATTCTGGAAAGTGATCTTGGTACTTACGGTGGACATAAGAGAGTCTAGCACACTGACAGCGAAGGCTGTGCCACAAGCGAATGGCTGCGTTAGGTACAGTTCTGTATCAGGGTCGTCGTCGTCATCCTGGTCCAAAAACTGTACGTTGCTGTCGTTGACCAGCTCTGAAACCATATTTTGAAATTAGACATGATGACATGCCTCAGAGAAAATGAAGCTTTGTAGTTAAGTTTTACGTTTAACACTAGAAGAAAAATTTATATTGCTGTTCCAAGCTTTATATTACAAAAGAACAGAAGGCTCATTATTGGGTCGATGTATTGCATTACAGAATTTCTTTTTAAATTCTTAAACCACTTGTAGGCAAAGATGATTTCAGAGCTAAGATTATATAAAAGACAAAAATCAGTGGATTTAAAAAGAAAAAAGAAACATATTTAAAGAGTGAATAAAAAACTCTCTGCCGAGTTTTTTGCAGCTACTTCTCGATAAAATAAATAATAATATTATTTCTGACATGCACACCAAATAGTGTAACCCATAGTAAGCACTGCACTGTGAGGCTTATGTTATGGATACTAGGGTAACGGATAGACATACATATACGATACATAAATATGTAATATTCATATAAATATATATAAATACCCATGACTCAGATACAAATGCTCGAATCCATCACACAAACATCTTCCCCTTCCGGGACTCGAACCCAACAAGAAGTTTTTGACTCTCAATTGCTGCATTGTTAATGCTCATACTTATTTAATAAAAGCATTTTACTCTTTTGCGAATAATTATTATTTTTTAGTCAGCACGCGAGCCTTTTGCAAATACGCGGATTAATTCATGGCACATGTGCCAGATGTGTGTTCCTTAGTTCCTTATATCTTGGCTCAGTTAGAATAATATTGAGATGTTTAAATCCGCCTAGCTAGTTATGGGTCGGTAGACGCCATATTACTAATCTCTTTGCATTGGATGCGTCCAAACTTACATATAGGGTAACGAAAACGACGGTGACGACTTTAGAAGCCACATATTCTCTATCCGACATATGTCACCCAACAATGTTGTTTAGCTTGTAATTTTGGACAGAAGACGTCTGTTTTGCGAAGGAATTTTAATTACACTTTATTTTACATATAACAAAATGCTATCGGGCAATCACTAGCAGTTAAACGGAAAGTTTAAATCGGAAGAAGGAAAAGGTACGTCGAATGTTGCCTACTGAAAACGTGGCTTCGTGGTGAATCATCGTCATACTGCCAATATATCTCCTCCTATAGCACATTCTGGGGCACATGCCGTCCCTGTGATAAAACACCCATCATAGAGAGAATAAGCCATATCTCACAACGCATAATCAGTGTGTTTTGGAGTGTCCCAATGACTGCAGATGCAGTAAATGTCAACGTTATAATATATATTCCGAAATACGAAGTATTAATGGTGAATACTGACCGGTAATCATAGGCACATTGGCACCATACACGGATCCTCTCCGTTGGAGTAGTACGGGCGCGGGCGCTTGCCCCGGCGGCGGCGGCGCATTGGTGCTCCCGTTAGTTCCCACTCCCGCGCTCAGCACTCCTATCGTGTCGTCGAATGTCATCGCTTTGATGTTCAACGAAGCCAGGATAGCTTCCTTGTCGGCCAGCGTTGGGTCATCGTTCGACGGCACTTTCGCTGATAGTATACAGCACATGTCGCAAAGGTTGACATTAACTGCACGCAAGTCGGCCCGGCTTAGCGGTGAACCCTGAAAGAGATATCGAAGGTACAGTGGTTGACTAGCTCGGACTTAGAGGTCAAGGTATTTTTTTTATTAATGAATCTATTAGTTGTTTTTAGGGCCTTTTCATATTTAGTCGGCAGTGTGAACATGATATTATATGTCGAGACAATCCATTCGTATCCCAACATTCTAGCAAGTCTACATGAAACACCAGCTCCGTACTATAATGCGTCATTTAGACATCCTGGTTATTTGTTTGGTACAAGTTGCGCATATTACACGATGATAGCAAAAGTCAATTTCAAAGATATTGCAGATTTAAGAGGTAAGACCAATGTCTAAACTTAACATCTAATAGAAATATCTGAAATCTTTATCGGAAAAGGATGCTTTTAATTGCAATGACTTGGAGAGCACATCCAAGTCATTTGGGTAACGGTTTGTTTATTTCTAAACTCACATTCAATACAGATATTTTAGGAAGATTCTGAAGCATCTTCCACTCCCTTCTAATGTATTCGACACTTCCCACGATGACCACGTGCTTGAGCTCGTGGTAGTGAAAATTTGACGCTCGGAGCGGCATCACGAGATTGCGGAGACCTATTAATGGAGAGTCGGGATCCGCGAATAAACAGACCACAACGTGACCGTTCAGTACTGTCATTGCTGCTTGGTTTCTGTCCTGTGGATAAAATTCTCAATGAATATGGTGTGTTGTAACCAGATCTTCTCAATTGTTTTTAATTTGATAGTCGTCTAAGGCAATCTCTTTGGGGTTATCCGTTGATGTTATGTGTCAGTCAGTAGTTGATTTAATTAAATTTAAATTAAGTTTTAGTCACTTACTAATATACAATCTTCCAGATTCCTCGCAGGACTCCAATGGAACATGCCAGTGGAGTCGTATTTCATTTCAGTCTTTTCAAAGTCAAAGTCTTTTGACTGGTCGTCCGCCAGACCCGCTGGTAGACTAACACCATTGCTATTCTTTTCCCCACTACTTCTACTCGTGGGCCTGTTCGGATAAGTGAGTCATTAATAATTTTGAGACTTAGTATACCTGTATATCCTGCATCCTGTCTTAAACAATGTATAGTTAAGTTACATTTTAATGACATAACATTTTGACTTCTTTTTGAGTTTGTAATAGCAGTCGATTGTTTTTGTAATAGTAATGTAATCAATAATATGCAACCTATGTACTATACACTGTTACAAATGTTAATTAGAAAGCATTTGATATGAAACTTATACGTAGGTACGCGTAAAAGGATGTTGAGATAATTTTCTAACTACCTACATTTAGTTTTAAAATAATATAGAAAAAATTGTGGCCCCTCTATATTGAAAAAAGTATGGTTATTAAATCCAAGGTACGTACTAAGAATGAATATAATATATAAAACTATATAGCTCATTAATTTCTCAAAAAAAAAACAACTCTTTTTAATATAGAGGAGATAAACGTTTCTTTGATAAAAACTTAAATTATCACCGTGAATGTAAGTTTGAAGAATATAATTTGCTTTGTAAAAGTGAATAGGGTGTTATTCGTATACGATTTCAAATTAAGTGAGCATGCCGTAGAAAACAGTGCCGTGCTTCTTACAAGTGCAAAATAATATAATATTTGCAATCTAAAACAGTTTTTTAAAATAAACTACTTATGAATAATTTAATTCCTACTGAACTAATTATAAGCAAGCACTACCACAAGATGAACTAAATTGCTTTTATTTATTTCGGCTGGAATTAGGTCGTCAAATATGTTTAATTGTTTAATATTTTATTCATCACTCCATGAAGATAGAAGCAGTGAAGAAGTATGAAAATGTAGGAGTGCAAGAGTTAGAAACAAAAGATGATTATCTATTATATGATAATAAGAAATATTATTTCAATTGGTAAGATTAAAATTTGGAATCCATTAAAGTCAGAGTAAACATAAGTATTATTAAATGTCAAGAGACGTTTTGAAGATGGAGCAGGGTCGATAAGCATGTCAATACTAAAAATACTTACTGGGAAAAACCATTTCAGGTAACGTAAAAGAGAATGATTTTGTTTGAAATGGGTTATATCAACATACTCGATTGACTAATTCCAGCCTAACTTTAATCTACAGATAATAGAATTATCTAGCTGATATATAATTTTGTTGGAATTACATGAGCTTTTTGACTTCGTAGGCAAGATGATAGGCCTGGTAATTCGTATCTTGATCCTGCGGATTCCTGTAACACAGGGCCAAAGAGTCGTCTCCAATGACAAACGAGAATTAAAAGAAACTAAAATAAATATATGTGCAGCAGATAAATATGTTTAAATACATAGTTAAGAAGTGAGTGCACAATGTGCCGAACATAATATTTGTGACAACGAAATATTGAAACTTTGGAAGCCGCGACAGGAATGGAAATAAAGAAAACAGAAGTTTACATAAACGATGTTTATATAGCTTTGCGTTTAGAATGACATATTTTTATTAAATAGATAGATAGACGATCAGTTTTGTCTGATCTGAAAGGATCTGAAAATCGGTAAATTTTCAAGTTTTTATTAGAACACAGAAAAAGAAAAGCGATTTTTGAAATTATATCCGATTATCAGGTCATTAAGATGTTCTGATTGGCAAGAACAGAGTTTGGATTATTTAGTGTTTTTTATGTTTATATGAATAGTGAAATTACACTTTGTGATTGTTTTGTAAAGGTTGAAAATCCAATCTCTGTTGAAATTACTCATTGAGTATACGTGAGCGTACTTTGTATATTTGATTTCAAACCAGTATATCATCAAATTCATAAAACAGAATACTAACTAATTATAATAAGTAAACGAATATGCTTGATTCTGATAACACCTATTAATAAAAGTAGATTTTTTAACAACTGCTTACAAAAAGATTCCTTTAATACTGATTATATAGGTAGTTATTAAGAATATACTAGCGTCCACATTAGGGAACCATTCTGAAAAGCAATGTCTCAATAACGGTTTTGACAATATTGTCTTCCCAATAGAATAACTAAAATATTGACAACCAAACTCTTTGCTTTATCAAAGTTAAACGTAGATGTTAAAAATACGCCAAAAATAAGTTTCATTTATCTAGATATCTTTCGTGCAATTAACTTACGTATCGGGAGGAGCCCTGTTGACATTAGGTTTGACCTTGTTGACTTGCCTCGTGGTCGTGTTCATGAGCTGATTCGCCATGGGGGATAAAAGCGCCGTCGGCGCTGCATTCCGGTGGTTTCGGTTTATCACTGTGGAACCGTTATGTTGTTCTATACATCTTCTACATATAATATAGAATTCTAAGAACATGGAACTGTATACACATTTTATGTATTAAGGGCTGCAGAAAACGAAAAGCGCAATTCTAAACAGGGATCTAAAAGACGTATCATCTCATATTGTTAGGCTGCGAATATTAACATTATATAAATGTAAAAATGATAGGTAACATTTTCAGTTTTAAGGGACGAATCGTGATTGTCCGGGGTTTTTATTCTTCAGAATTGTTAAGAGCTGCGCTGCTTAATTTAAATGCAGACTGCAATTAATGGAATGCAACGATCGTAAGCATGAGCTCACGAGTAATGCTGTGCAGCTAACACCATATCCTGAAGAGACAAATTTGACGTAATCCAAGTTACATAGTACTAAATATGCCACACATTGCTGCAGCTTCTTAATAACTAAGGGTTAACGCGTCTTACTGACTTGTGAATAATTTTAAGTTTATTATAATTTTTTGTAGTAATTTTGTTAACTGTATTACTGTAGCTACCTCAAGGCTTAATGATATTACACATTTACGTATACCAGACATATTATTGATAATTTCAAAAGTTTTCTCTTGAAAACACATGTACTTACAACTAATGTCTTCTCCTCTTTCCCTCGCAATTTCACCTGGAAGGCAATTATGATGAGTATAGAATTGGAAAATTAAAAAATATTATTCACTGATTAAGCCAGGGAGGGGGCACTAATTTTGAATGAAACTTATTTTACTCCTGAATTATCTAATATTTTCAATTGCAAATAGAATTCATAATTTAATAACCAATTTTATGGAGCAGGATTTATTTTTTTATTTCCCATTTTTTACAAGGATTTTCTTTCAATGCAGACACAAAATTCTAACAATTTCTTACAGAATTTATATAAATATTTGGTTTTCATTCAACTCTACTACAAAAGCGTACCAACAAGCATTCAGGGATACAATAGTTATCGAACGGAGCAATGCAATGCCATGGAATAGTCGCGAATGCATGGCAAAGGGGTACAAACCAGAAATGATAAAATATCCGCTGTAGAGTTTACCAAGAAGCACAGATCGATGGAAACCCTTTTTTTTCAGGTCATTGTAATTATGATGCAAAATTAACATAAAAAGATTTAGCTTCGTGTGGAACTCATAAAATAGGCACTGATCGTCTTAACTCTGGGAGGTAAAGTATCGACAGTAATAGTATATTGAAGTTTAGATCGCTCAAGCGATAGGTCAAGTGATCTACTTCTCTTCGCCGGGTACATGCCTGATTCAAGCAGTCAAATAAATTTCAGTGGCATTCAAGAGCCACTATATTTAGTGCTCGCTATGAAAATGCGTGATAAAGCAACTAAGTGCACGATACCTTCTGGTAACCTAAGGACGAAGCACATTGCTGGTCGTTCAATGAAGAAGTGTGGGCCGATGATTTAAAAGGAAATAAATAAAAAAAAAACACTCAGTCCGTTGAGTCTGAGATGTACCTCGAACATGGACCTTCTTGGGCAACTCTGGCGGCGTGAAGGTGGGGGGAGGATGGTGGTCATCTGCAAAACATCAGCACAATTTCGCATTCCGATACACCACTGAATAAATACAATACAAACTGGCATGTATACAGCGCGATAATCGTGATCACCAAGATTTTATGGTTTTAGTATGATTTTTTTTATAATATTGAACTTCAATTTCATTTCAGGAAAGCTTAGCTTAGCTTGGCGACATAGAAGCGTTAGCTGCGTGTTATGAAGTTGAAGCTCAATAACTCCAAAACAAACGTAATTGAAAGATTACACCAATTTCAAAATCAATAGTAAGTAACCAACTACCACATACATTCACATGCAACAAACACATTTAGAAAGCAGAAATATAGGTACATAAAATAAACACTAGACTAGACAAGCAGTGTGCTATATAAATTATGTTTTATTAATTACAATGAATTTAAAACCCTAGTTTAAATGAAGTAACGCTAATGTAAAGGGATGTGATACATGATCAATGATTTCTTTAGGAATCTAACCGAGCGTACTAACGTTATAATGATTAAAGGCAAATGTAATTAAAATCGCAAGGAAGTACTTGTAAAGGCATTTTAAAATACCGGAATTTTCGCAGTAGCCAATAACTGCATGTCCACACGTTTCTATCGAGGCGGGATCTAATCAAATTAACTTTACCTATGAGGGTATTGTAAACAATTAAATATCTTATCAATTGGTAAGTAAGCATAAAACAAATTAATATTTAATTGAACACTATTACACAACATCAATATCAGAGGGTCTATTCGATGCAGAAACCAGGGTTCAAAATACTTCCTAGAAAAATATTTTGAGTATATTATATAGATAATAAAAACAACACCAAAATAAATAAACGACATCACAATGTCTCTCAATGTATTATAGTATCGGCTAATAGAGAGGCAAACATCTAACTGCTGTATAAATGCACATAGAGAAACGTAGACAAGACAATGATTACAGGACACGAGACTGCTATATATGGGGCAGTTTCGACAACCCCCAACACCGGATATCTCGCTTATAAAAACATCACATTGACATTTACATTGAATTGTATACAAGGGTTACGTACTTGCCCGGCCAACCATCTGGACGGCTCGTACACCTTTCCTGAATGTAGCCACTAAACCGAGAAATAACATGTTTAGCTCATCCGTTGATAAAAAAACTAATTTAACCATCCTGATTTAGAGGGTGTAACAGAAGGAACGCAAATCATAGGTACTTAATGCTGACAGAGATGCAAAGCTTAGGAGTTCCTCCTTAAGATTATGAAAAGGAAACATATGCTGGCCGATGCAATCCAATAATCGATTCTAATCACCAACCACATATATCTACGTAACGTTGCCTCAAAAGCGCAAGAAATGCAGCTAATTACAAGCTTGTTGGTGATTGGAATCCATCTAAACACTTTTCCTAAAGATCAGACCTGTGTGTCTAACAATCCTATCATTGTCAAGTAAGCAAGTTTGTAGTTAATCTGCCATGTGTCTTAGCCTTGCTGCGCTAATCTAGCTGCGTGTGACGTTTAATAGTGTATTAGCGTATACTGTAGCTCAGTATATAATCGACTATGAGCAATTGGTTAGTTTACAAACAAATTAAACGTGTTGTGAGGTACGGGTAAGATGAGATAGCTCGCATTTCTTTTCCGTACCGTCTAGGCAACCTCTATATGTATTAAGATTTTGTTTCACCATCCCAGTCTGCATCATCATCATTCCGACATCTGCAAAAATCCAAAAGCTGACAACAACGAAGGTACGCTCCTATTCCATTGATGGAGTGGGTAACGCGTTATGTTATTTTTTTATTGGTAGGATCAAGTTCTTCTGTAGAATTAAACATAACACTAGATTACTAATTTTATTTAAAAAAAATGTATAAAAATCCTGCTACATTTGGTTTAAGAAATAAATACTTGTATATAAACGTAGCGTGACTAATTTTCGTCCTCTTTTTATGGCCACGAATTTCTCCGTTAATGGATCAGCAGAAAGTTCCTAATTTTTCATTTGATATCTTTAAAATTAAACAGTTAGAAATAATATGACGTGTTAAAAATATGTCTGCTTACAGTGTAAGTTAGGCTGTTGGACATATTAATAAAAGTTTTAACAAGGTAATCAAAAAAATTAAACTAGCTTTAAGTTTCTTAGTGATGTATCAGAGTCAACTGAATTTGATCCTTCCAATCTGAATGATGATATAGGTATAATGAAGAAGTAGTGACAATTGTTTAGTTTCTTCGGACTTTGGCGTTAGTCACTGTCAATAGCACAGACAAGCCTGAACTGCTGTCTCAAGTCTTTTTGTGGTCAAAGCTCACTCTTCATTTGGGATATTTCATGTTACACTTTCTCGTCACTCTTTTTCTGAGACATGCTTTCATGGATCAAGTACATAGTACGTAAGTGTTTTGGGATAATGACGGTGCAAATTACACTTTGCCATTTAGTTCTACTACTTTTACTCATTTACATGCAATATATACTGTCTGTGCTGGGCTTTGAAGTGCATCATTTCAATTTGAAAGAGCTCATAATCGTTTGCACCGAATAAAATTTTGAATAAATTTAGGAGGGTGATTAAAATGGTGTGGTCATATTGTACCTGATCAGTGATGGGTTCGTGTTTGCAGTATTGAATGATGCACTAAATGCTCTCAATATCCATACAAATCAGAACAGAGCGAGAAATATCTCAAAAGGCATAGAAAAATGGTGAAGTGTCGGAGTGCTTCATCGTATATTCACGAGCGGACATACACAATGATTGCTAAATTATAGGGTGTGAACGAGCACCGGTCAAGAGAATGCTTTGCAGCCGATCCAGTCTGTGAGGTACGGACGCAACACCACTAAAGCAACTCAAAATTATATAGACACGAAAATAAATATCGGAAAACGTCAATTTGTGAGGTTAGGTGTAGTGCAAGTTACCTATATCGGCCCCGACCTTCCGCTGCGCGGTCACTAAAAGTCCAGCCGAATAATAATCCATTAATGTCTCAAAAATAGAAAGTACACAGTGTGAAGTCGATAGCAAGATTGCTGTGTCGTGTCCTTGAGATACCTACAGTGTGACAAGTGACAAAGTTATCTGGTTCACTTAGTAGGGGATGTGTTAGATTGTGACTAGGTATATAGAAAAGAATTATAGGACACAGCTCGTGAATTTGTTACAACATATATAGTTTTCCAGAAAGAATGTCACAGAATCATCTTTATCTGATATTTTAATTCTATGATTATTATTTGAGATACTGTTAAATAAAGAACTTTAATTGTAATTATTTCATTGATATAAAGGAAATAAAACATTTAAGAGATCTTACAGTTTTTGCACTTGCACTTCTTGATGAGTGTTTCATCTTTGATGTCTTCATGGCAGGCTTTGCAGTAGTACCAAGCCCTGGAAGCATTAAGCAAAGAAATTTGAAGATATTTAAATATGGTGTTTGTCGGTATTTATACAAATAATTCTTTTTACGATTATGAATTGAAATTTTCATTTCACCTTTTGACCTCGTCCGCGGACTGTGCTATGAAGAATCCCTGTGTGTTAGCGTGAATCTTCGCATTTCGAGGGTTGATGGAGATTTTGCTGTCAGCCCCTTCCTCTCCCTTGATCTCAATGGCTAGTAGCAGCAGCTTTAACTTCGTGAAACATAACCTGACAGGAAACCATTTTTAAATATTAAAATAATTCATGTTATCATTTCAAATCAATGTTAGATCATGTCACGAAGGCTGCTTTTATTCAGTTCAGTTGCAAAATATACCTACCTAATAGTTTATAAATGGTCCAATAAATTACTTTAGATAGATATGAATGCGTATTATTTTTCACTTGATTTTGATATATAGTTTTTAATTACTTTCCTTCTTTATGTCCACATGCATTAAAACTCATACTAAATAAAAACTTAATACAAATATTATGACTAGGTAGGTGTTTGGAAAAGTAGTTATAAATAATACTATTATATTTTACGGAACTTGAGTTTTTGTGATGGAATCAATAGTGAAATTTTCCAATCAATATTCAACCTTTTTTTATTTCATATTTAAAAATAATGTTTTAAAGTTATAATCTTATTTTAAAATAATAACATGTGCAGTGTAGTTGACATGCAGTTGTCTACCAACAAAAGCGATAGGAAGAGAGCAGAGATTAAAATATGAAGTATTCACCTAAAGCTAATTAGGTAATTTTAGATTATAAATTAGCTGGAATCTGTGAAATATAAAATTGTACTAGATTAAGCATACAAGTGTGCGACATGCTTAAGAAAAGAACATGAGTTTTACTGCACTGAAGAATGATTCAATCTGTTATTAAATATCTACGTTTAATTAATGGAAAATCAATTAAAAGGAGTTGTAATATATAAATAAAAATGTTTTGACCTACTTTTACAAATAAATGTGATAAAATCTATAGGCTATCACTACTATCTACGTTATTTACCGTTCAACATTATTTACCCAGTGAACATGCAATTCATTCTGAAAACCAAAATGTTTATAAATCGTTTTAATTTACGTAACATTCAAAAATTTAACCTAAGCCGTACAGACTACGGTTGAGGGTCGTTAGTGCACACAGCTAAGGCGGCACACAGATTCTACGGTGCAGGGATATGGGCCCTATGGTTCGGGTTCTTACTCGCTCGCTTGAGGGAAGCTCATCCCAGTGAAAGACGTTGACAGTGTCTCCGTGTACATCTCGCAGCCGGTACCCTGGAGGTAATCGTTCTGCCAAGCTTGGGTGTCGGGGGACTGCAATCAATCAACAGGAGGGGCTAAAGCTCGTGCCATGTTAGTCAGCCGTTGAGGACTCTGAATTCTCCCCTACAGCAATCGCCGAACCTGCTCACATCCCTAATTAGTTACAACTCGTTAATTCTACTCTAAACATCTACAATCATAACCCAGTTATTCAGTGCAGTATGGTATAAAGTTTTTGTAACATCGAGGATCGAATCACGGAGGAAGCTGGCAACACAAAATCTTACAATATACTAAATGAAGAGAAGCTTTGCGATTATTTAAAATCGGTTAGTGATTTTCTTCCCAGTCTCGAGGGCGTGGTGACTTGTACAGTATAGTCGGTCGTGGTCACCGTGTGTAACCTCACTTACTCAGCGGCGAGACTGAACGGCAATCCGACAAACGTGGTGCTCAAAGTCTCGGTGTACATCTCCATACCGGTACCGCGCATGTAGTCATTAGTCCATATAGCCATGTCTTGTGACTGTGAAAATGCCGCATAAAACGTTATATAGCAGTACATTCGAAACGATGACTCATTGTTAACATTATTTTGCCAATTGTGGATTAGCTTCGTCAAATATATCTACTTGAGGACAGTTAGGCAAAGACGCAAAACAGAATTTATGCAGAAAAAATATAACTAGCGTATATTTAATGTTTAGGTAAGAAAACATGAACGCAAAGGAAGTAAGTAAGTACTTTATAAATTCTCAAGCTGAATCTGAATCTTTCGAATGTACTTTTGGAATAAATCAACGTTAATACTCTTGCGTAAAGAAAAGCTGACCGTCTTAAAACTTCTCATGGCAAAAAGATTCGCCATCATTGTAGAAAAGCCGGGTGCGAGGCAACTCTGCGCGATGAAACCCAACTTGAGCTCAGCCAAGCAAATGACATCGTCACCCTGCTTCCAATCCCATGACGGAATGTTCAGAAGATAAGCCTGAAAATATTGTTTCCAGTTTTAAATCCTTTCGTGACGGTAGTGGCTCTCCAATTAATTTCGAGTTCGATTCTAATGACCAAAAACCGCAAAAAGCGTGGCGTATTTAAAAATAATACTAGATTTAAAAATCTAAAATCCCACGTTTTTCAGTAACCAAAATTTATTTTTATATTTACTAGTATTATTATTTTATTCTTTTTAATTTTCTTGCGTTATTATTATTTGATTCTTTTTAATTTATTAATTAATCGCAGCAAACCATGAGTCGCTATGACTTTTTTCATATGAAAGTGAAATTTCGCAAAATTTGGCCTGAAAGTGGCCGTAGAAAGTTAAAAGTTGTTTCAGGATGCATTGTCATCGGGTTCTGACTTGCTCCAAAAATTTCAGCTTGCTAGGTGGCCGGGAAGTGCCTCAAAATTGAGTTGCAAGAATCCAACTGCACAGACAGACAGACAAACAAGAAAGCGACCTGAGAAAAACGTGAGAAAAATGCTTGATGCGGGATTTGGCGGAAAATGTTACGAATTTTATTTTTAATGTTATCGTTAAAACTATACCTTATTGTGGTACTGCATGAGCTGAATAATGACCCTGATGTCGTCGGAGTAGTTTTTGATAGAAATGACCCTCATAATGTTCGCTGCATCTTCTGCGTCCGGATCCTGACAATATTTGTTGGCTAGCACCAGACAAGCGTCCGCTTCGTGCACCTATATACATATACAGTTGTAAATCTCTCCACAAATTGGTAACACAAATAAAATAGCTCGCTATCATTATTATTATATTGTGTTAAGTTTGGAGACTTGTTTAGGCTTTAATTTCAAACAAAATTATGTTTTAACGATAAGTTTAAAAGTTAATTTATATAATTAGCTGTAATGATTACTGAACATGTAGTTATAATTATAAGGTTTTTATAACATAGTTGAGAACAAGCTTGAAAAAACAATGAAGAAACTAGAGACAAACTTGCAAACTAAACACTCATGTAACAAATGTCCACTACGCATTAGTTATTACCAATTGTACCAATGTAATGTAAACTTGACTTTCTAGCTATTTTGATAATTAACACTCGTAGTGGCCATTTAGGAAAAAGCAGATGGGTGTTAATAAAACATGCATTAGAAGCGATCATTCCGAACCCAAAGCCATGCACTGACGTCTAGAACTTACCGTAAACACTCGACATATATCGACAATCGACAACTGTACTTTAACTACAAATTATTGAAATTTTTAAACGGATTCTCTTTCATCGGCAGCCAATTATGTAAATAGAAGTGTACAGTACAATCGATATCGATTGTTTAGAGTATGATCGCGGGCATACAACACCAAAGGTTGGTACAGACAGTGAGACACAAGTGCCGCGAGGCGGCGAAGGGCCGGGGCGCAAACAAAGGGGCGCGGCACGCGGGCCCAAGCAATATGCAGACGCTCGCGCGCCTGCCCCCCACACACAGAGTTTACAGTAGCACAGGCACGCACAGACAGCGCTCACAGAAGGGAACTTCACATTGCTCCGACAGAATCCTTCTCAAAAGAGGTTAGTGAACGAGCATCGCTCTACGTCTATAGAAATGACAGTCTGTACAGCTTCAAACCGACACCACGCCCAAAACAACGCGTTCTACTTACTTTTACCCTCTGTAGGTCGATTGGGTTCATAATGGTGCCTTGAAAGAATTCCACAGTGGTAAAGTGTCTCTTGAACAGGCCTTCGAGCTCCAAGTCGGGCGGTTTCCTGTCATGAACGCTCAGTTAACACTACGGGTAGGACAGTCCGCCGACCTTCGTGGCCCGATCGTACCATGCAAACTCTATTTACCAAAATACGCAGTCGTGTGGTGGAGCGGCGGCGCCTGCCAGAGGCGCCACCGGCCCACCGTGAGAAGCAATGATTGCATCAAAAGAATCACAAGATAAAGTTACCAAAGTGATAAAATCCTACTGTGACTATGGAACAGCATCTTAGAAGAAAAAGATCTGTTTATGCACATAAACAAAAAATACTGGATCACGTAGACGCTTTTCAATGATAAATACAGCCGTGCGATAGACTAATGCCTGCTCTATTCGTCTTACTCTAACCTTGACTCTCTCAAGGTCGACGGCATTCATCATTGTACCCTGAAAAAACTCGACCGTTGTGTAGTGACGCTTCAGGAGACCTTCCAGCTCAAGGTCAGGCTCTTTTCTGAAAGCGTCGTTGGATACTTCATCACATACTGCTCAAGAACTTTGCAGCTATTTTAATATTTACAGTAGCAGTTGATGTAACAGATTTAATTCCTAATTTTTGAATAATTGATTTTCAAAGGAGAAAGTTATTACTTAAATGCCTAGCGATATGCTCTTTTCCTACACCTAATTCTCTTTCAACTTTCAAATAATTTTTAAACAATACATTTTTATTGCGAGAGGAAGAAAGAGTTTTCCTACGTTAAGTTAGTAAAAAATAATATAGTAAAAAGGGAATTGTACGAACCTGTGTAAAAAAACAACCTCAACATCCACATCTTCTCTGTCTTCATGTAGGAAGTCTTTTAAAAAATGGCTCACTGACTCGTACGTTATATGACCACATACTACTATATGCCTGAAAATGCATAAACATATTATAACAATATATCAATATATAATTGAGAATAGTGCTTCTACAGAATAGCTGTTTGAGAATAACAAATAAGCTCTAAAGTGAATTGACTTTTCTCAAGCCTTTTTGCAAGAATTTAGAGAAAAGTGAAATATTGCTGCGGCATCATTGACAGTTTGCAAGATGAAAGCAGTGCAGCATTTAAGAATTGTAATATTTAGGCTTTATTTTTCGTTCAAAGCGAATCTCCAAAAGCTTAGAATATCTTACAAGTAGAATAGAAAATTAGGAAATACAGCAATTTGGAGTTTTATTTAACACCTGGGACCAAAGTTACATACAGAAACAATGTCAAAGGCCACAACAGGGTTAAACAAAACGATAGGTGACAAAAGCGTGAAACATCTACTAGGCAAAAACCGCAACATCTTTACTTCTCAGCTAATTGGTAACGACATAGAGAAAGAAAGTCTATGTTGAATTTATAACATTTCATTGATACGTCGTAATCTTCTGTAAGCGAAGACATTGCGGTCCATATCCTTTACAAATTACAGTTAAATTGAAATGTTTATTAATTTGTGGCTTTTGTAAGGTACAAAACAAAACTCTGAAATGTATTATCACTATAAAATGTCTGTTTATTTGTGGTGTCCACAAAAAAATAAACCGTCTTACTATTAACTAGAAAGCTCAGTTTCGTTCAGGACTTGTGTAAATCTATCTACCACACTAGTAAAAATAAAAATAAAATAAACAAAATGTATACACAACATAACAGGGGTATTGAGGACGTGTGACACTTGCAATGACGAAGTGTAGAAAATTGGCATTCATACAGCCGCACAAAATAAAATAGCATTCATTGCAAAAGAAATGTCTGTTCAGTGAATGTGTGAAGGGCCAGTTTAGAAGTGGAGAGCAAAGTCTTAATAAATATCTTTCAGTATATCTATACACAGTAAAGTTCCTGGTCTGGTTTTAATATTGAGATTTGAAAGCATTATGTTGTGTTCGATTATAGATATGTATTTAATATATGTGTATTTTAGTTTTACTGCATATAAATATCATGAAAAGCTTGCGTCTCAGTACAGTATTAAAATTTTATTATAAATGGAGGTTTTGAATTTTGCCGGGTAACAGCCTCAGTTCTTTATAAGTTCAATGAAAAAGGGGTTAGGCAATTGCAAGACAGGTGGGGGAGGGGAACATGACACAGTCAAAGGTGTCGTAATCATGTGGTTTAATGTCATGAAAAACAAACAAACAGAAGATTCATAAAAAAAAACACATCAAAATCATCCAGAAAAGACAGTGAAAAAGAATAGAAATACAAATAAATACAAGTTGCTGGATACTAAGCACAGCATGCAATCTATATTCTCTAAGGTGTGGCAAAGGAACTGATTTAATTTCGTAAATTTATAAAAATACAAAAATTCTACCTTTTATTGACAATTGCAAACATCTTTAAAATTTACAAATTAACAAATCCAAAATATTTTGTACAAATGATTTCGTGTATCACTGCTAAGATGACGTAAATCATGTCAAAAATGATATGTTGAAATCTAAAATCTATTTTTGCGTTAAAAATGTCCTCAATGCACACAGCCTTGCCACGCTCTATGAATTTAACGTAAATACATTACACTAAATAACCGAGGGGATCGATCCAAAAGATACATTACAGATTACAAAACAGTAAGAGGGTCAACAATAAGAGTAAGAGTTACAGTACAGTTATAGACGTGCAGGGAAGGAATAAGAGGGAGCGAGCGGACTCACTAGGTACGGTACGGGTACAGTAACGGGAGGCGGGAGGCGGGAGGGTCGCATCAACAGCGCCGGCGGCCAGGCAAGGCCTCGGCCCAGGGGCTGTCGACGCTTCACACACCAGAACTCCAACAACACACTACGGTACCACTCAACATTTAACTCTCCGTAACTAAGCTTTACGTTAACATTCCTTTACGTATACGTTTCTAACAGAACATAATCATGATACCTATATAATGACGAGCGATAACACTAGCCACTATCTGCTTTTCACTATTCAACTGAACTCAAATTCAAAGGTATAATTTACAATCAATATCGACTCAAAAAACAACAATTCACGGGACTCGCGTCCCGTCAAAGATAAGTGAGAACACAGAAGCGTGCTAAGAGAGGAAAAGGAAGATATAGATTTCACAACACGGAACACATTCAACGGAACGGAGTGAAGACAGCGGCTCACCTGCGTCCCCGCTCATTCTTGAGGGTGCCGCCATACTTGGGTCTAGTGCCGATTAAGTCAATTATCTCTGGGATACAACTGGCAAATATCGCCTAAACGCCGACAGACAAAACAAGACATTCACATTCAAGTCGACCGGTTAGTGTGTGGGGCCGCGGAAGGGAGCCGCCGGCCGGGGGGCGGGCGGCTCGCTTGCTGCGGTCCCGGGGCGCGCGGGGCGCGGCGGGGCGGGCGGGCGGCGCGGCGCGCGGGCACTGGCTGTGTGTGATCGTCGGGACTCGTGGCGAGGTGCCGGAGCTAGCGCTACAGCGTGGCGACAGGCATCGTGTGCAAGCGAACAAACCAAACACTACTTTCATCGACAGCATTACAAAACTTTACATCGGCTCTCTCCAAGTCTAGTCTCGTTAGAAGGATTAAAAAGCTCAACGTTATCTCGAGTAAAATTTACGAAAAAAGGCATGTAGTAGTGCGTCGGTCGACCGCGCGCCTGTCTCTCTAGTTCGGGGAGAGGGGCGCGGCCGCCGGGAGCTAACTCTTCGAGCATGCGCCACGGCACCGAGAGACCGATTCTAGTGAAGGATTAATAAATTTCATTAGCAAACTCCGCATTCAATCAACCAAGATCGAAACCGTGAGAGGTAGGAAGGCAGGAAGCCGCGTGGAGCGGGGGCGTGAGAGCAGGGTACCTGCGGCGGACGTCCTTGTTGTACCGGCCGCCGTATTTGTTCCGCTGCGCCGCCAGCTCCGTGATCTCGGGGATCCAGCTGGCGAACACAGCCTACGATACACAGCAAACACCGTAAGGTGAGCGACCGCCCCTCCGCGCGCCCGCCCCCCCGGCCGTACCCCCGCGCTCGCACAAGGCTGTGGCTCGAGTGTCGTCTGTCTGCGTGGTGGCTGTGGCTGTGTGGTGTGCGGGACTTGGGTGCCGTGCCGAGCTACGCTAGCGGGGCGGTGACCGGCGCAAGCCGTGACGGGACTCGTGACCGGGTGCATGCAAAGCCTAAGGATACATACGCTAACTAATCGATGAACAGAACTTAAAAAGAAATCGGTTTGACCGGTTCCTAAGCTAACGAGGGGCATTCGATATAGACGCTTGGTAGAACGCGAACACGATCCGGCCGGCGCGCTGACTAGCCGGGCCAGCCTTCGCCCTAACTCTACAGAGGACACCCAGCTCGGAAGCACAGGGTGCCCCGATAGTGCCGGGGCGAGGAACCTCCCGCTGGAAGGCGCGGGGCCGAGCCGTGAACACGAGTAGATGACACAATACATCTGACGGCACTGAGCAAGCTTTCTTATAGGTGATGATTTCACGTCATTCCCGAGAGCTCGGGCGATTCAGATCCGACACGAGAGCGCGGCAAGTCTGCCACCCTTACACATGCCGAGAGATGAATCGCCTTCACTTTCGGCTTCAATTTATATATCAAACGGATACCTTTTTCCATGTTCACGCTTCAGCTCGCCACTGTACTTGGACCTACTTCCTACCAGCTCTATAATTTCGGGAATGCTACTAGCGAACATTGCCTGCAACAGACCATGGTGTCGATCGAAAATCGAGTCTGGCACGCGAACACCATCGCGTGGTGCACGACAATGTCCACCTCGAGTCTCGGTATTTAAACTATGGTGACGCAAAACCTTAAGTGTAGCCGGTAGCGGAGCGAAATAAAAATAAAAGGAACGAGTGTGTGTCTACCGGTGATGTGAGCAACTGAACACAGCCAGGCACAGGTGCGGCATGCAGAGATCGCGAGGTGGGAGGGGTGGGACGCGGCGCGCGGCGGGGCGCCTGGCAGCGGGGCGCCTCCACTCCGGACACGACTACTACTCGTCTCGGACCACAGTCCCCATTACACTCCTACACTTAAGCGCGGTAACAACTCCGGCAGCACATTCGTGGTGAGTAATCACGTAACAAAGCAAAAGAAAAACAAAAGACAACCATGCAATTAAATCGCTTGAAAATAAGCTCATTTAGTGTCCGGCGATAGTTAAAAGGCTCCATTGAAGTTGATATGAAGCGGCCGAGAGAAGGCACACTGAAGGGCGGAGAGGCGGCTGCGACCGGCCTTGACGGGGCGTTTCGGCCCCCTGACGGTCCACATTTATGTCATGCTCTATCATAGATGGTGCACTAGTCAGGCTTACAACCATTCAACGAGCTGTGCGGTAATCCACTTGTCTAACAAGTCCCTTGTGAACTATTATGTCGTTTAAACGCCAAGTTATTATTTTTATTTCCTTTTGCTTTGTTATTAGTATAGCTTTTATGCAAGGAATCGCAAGCATGGGCGATTTGCTCGAATAGCAGTATACTACTTCAAAATACCGTCAAGGTAATGATCATAAGATACTTAATTGATGTTTCCATTATAAAGGGCATTGATAAAATCTTGCCTCTCCTTGCAAATATACTTTAAAGATCAGATCGTCATATTAACGTTAAAATTACTCTTTTATTAAATTAAGTAAGTAAATAGAAATTAAAATGAAACTTACCAAGCCAACGAGGAGAAAAAAAACCAAAAATGTTCTGCCTAGCACAGTGTGACAGAAAACATCACCATAACCTACTGTGGACATGGTGACTATCAAAAAGTACACACAAGTCCAATATGAAAGTTTCTGCGCATTTTCAAATTCTAGCGGGTCGCCAGAATTTTCCAGCTGAAAACATTAAAACACAATATGAATAATACTCAGTCAAATGTGAGTCATATTGATAATTGCTTATTGGGTTCTACGACTCATTGCTCGCTGAAAAAATTTGGCGTATAATTTGTGAAACATTGACAATAAACGATTCTGGATTTAAATCAGAACGGAAAGCGATATTTTTGGAATTTTTATTGTAACTTACTAATGCAACACCTGCACTTAATTTAGACTGAATTTAGACGCATTTACTCTGCTGATTAAAGAAACATATATAAAAGCGAACTAAATGCAAAAGTATACTCACTAAATGAATAATGCCGGCAGCTGTCAACCACACTGATATAAATATAGAAACTAATTGCGCCAAACGAATTGAGCTCGATGTCTTTAATATATTGAGGTACTGCAAAATATCAGGCACGGTCATTAAGCGTAGAGCTCTGAGAAACCTCAGCCCTGGAATATAAAAAGAACAATTATTAGAAGTTAATCAAAAAAACAGACATCTTCTTTTTTGTAATTTTCAAGATATATCATATTTAATTGTTATGTCATTACCAGAGGAATCAGTGTAAGTTGTCAAATATACAGGATTGCAGACGTTATTATCACGTTTGAGTTAAGTTTTCAAATTCAGAATTTATTTTCTTAGCCTTAAGGTCTGATTTGACAAAGTTTGTTAACTTTTTAAATAAAGTAAATTAAGTATTTGATTAATGTTATATTGTGTCAATGCTGTGTACAATTGTTATTGGAATATAAATTTGTAGTGTACTTACCTTTAACAATTAAAAAAAAAAAAAAACAAAGAAAGTCATACAAATATTAACCCAAAGATAATTGTAACGTTTGCACATTTGATAACGTACACTTAGGCCCCAGGGTATTTAAAATATTCAGGACAATATACAAATATCGCTCGATTCTTATGACATTCACTCCGACAAATCTAAAATGATGTTAGTGAAACTGAATGATATTGAAGTAATAGCTTTCTTACCTATCCACGTTCTATCCAGGTATATCGATACAAAGGATGGGGGTATCGTGAAATAATCTACAAATGAATACATCTCGAGCATGAACCATAGTTTGTCACTAGCTGCTATAAACTGAAACAGAAAGAGTTTTTATTATTCCTTTTTAAAATTTAAAGTTTAATTGATATCTTAATAATTTAGGGCAACATAACAGTTATTGATTCTTAAACGAGCTTTATAGAGTTACTACCAATACAATTCTATAAAAACTCAAATTTATTCCCAGAAAACTGAAATTTAAGTATCATCATTTCATGAAAAAAGAAATTTATGTGGCAGGATATAAGTCACTTAATACTCACTCGTATAAAAAAGTAGACCATAAAAAATATGTTAAAGGCAAGATCGATCTGCTGAGTAATATTGTCACTCCATTTCTGGCATCGCTCCACATCTTCACTGGAAATCGGAAAGAATCAATTGAGTAAATAATTCATAAATGAAAAGGTGCAACAGATAGGTGACATTCCACGGACAAGCCATTTCTAATGGAACACCTTCAGCTGACAAATTAAACATAAAGCTATACATTTATACACTATCATCAGCAAGACAGTCGGATCACATTTATTTGAGTTTCACTCACGTATTCCTTATGATTTCAGCATTATTACAAGATATTATGATATTAATAAATCAGCGGCGTAACGAAATAGTATGAGTATTTATTCAGAAATTGTTTTACCTGGACGCGTCAATGAAATAGATGATCAGCGATGCTATACTCAGGATGAACACCAACACTACCTGAAAAGAAAGAGACGAAACAAAATTAATTATGTTTTAATAGATTCTTTCTTTTAGTAGCTCCTTATATGACATTTTGATATTACAGTTTCTGATAGATCATCTACTGTCAATGAAGATTTACTTTCGTCATATCCATTGGGATATCCATTCCAATTCCCAGAACGCTTTTTGGGTTTTGATATCAAATAAGAGGCAAAACTTGTATCTTTTGTTGGATTTGTGAAGCTTAAACATTTTATAAATTCAAATACCATTCCAATAACCGCATAGAACCAAATCACAGGAGAAGCAGCATGACTTTTCCTTGTAGGTGGACCCCTCTCCTATTGTAGTTTGCAGAAATCCCATGCCATTGCATTGCAGGCATCTCAGAGCTGTTTTTTGTGACGTTATTTCCATTGTTAGGAATAGGTGTGTCTAACAATGCATGAGGGATATGTTTAACTATAAGGCTAAGCCTTTTGAGCAACTAATTGATAACGATGATGATGATATCCGTAATTTTAATCACGTCATATTATTTTAATATCATCAATAGTTATGCTACATCACTATTAAGGAAACAAGTAGGTACATAAAGCGGGGTTTACACGGGTGATTAAAGCCGCACGATTTCCGCCGCACGACAAAAATCAACCGTCTCAATGGCAATTCGACTAGGTCGCAAGTGACTAAAGCCGCAGGCCTCAAAGTTAGGAGGCATCCGACTTTGGCCGCACGGCGACCCGCCGCATGCGGCTGGTGACTAAAATCGACCGTGAAAAGCGATCATAACTATTTCAATTCCGGAACGAACACCTATTCTTCTCAACTGCGATGGGCTAGCGATTCGGCTTGGTGAGGCGATTTGTGAAGCGACTAGACGCACTACAAAAATCGACTCGTGTAATGCGGGATTTACACGGGTCGATTTTCGTCGTGCGGCTAGTCGCTTAATAAATCGCCTCACCAAGCCGCATCGCTAGCCCATTTACACAGGTGACTAAAATTGCATGCGGCTCGGTCATTTCCTTCGACAATGTTGTGAAGAATAGGTGTTCGTGCCGGAATTGAAATAGTTAGTTATGATCGCTTTACACGGTCGATTTTAGTCACCAGCCGCATGCGGCGGGTCGCCGTGCGGCCGAAGTCGGATCCCTCCCAACTTTGGGGCTTGCGGCTTTAGTCATTTGCGACCTAGTCGAATTGCCATTTAGACGGAAGATTTTTGCCGTGTAGCGGAAATCGTGCGGCTTTAGTCACCCGTGTAAACCCCGCTTAAATCCCGCATAACATAGCAGCTTTTTTGTATGCATTACACTTAAGACGATTGAATTTGCATTATGATTCATATCATCCGAAGGTCGGAGTATTAAAACTGTCATCATGATGTCATTATGAGCAGTTGAATTAGGAACACGGAGATGTAATAAATAAAAATGATACCCACCTAATAATTCATAACTTTTGAATAATTTGATTAATTACTTTAGGTATCCAGTAAATACGCTTTATAAATTTTATAAATTCAATGGAATAAGAAAAATTAACAAATATCTCTGAATTAATTAAGAGTAAAATACTTCTTTATTACTTTGTCTTTTATAACGTTTGTTTAATTGTATATAAAAATATTCAGTACTTCCACCATGTGCTTTTTATAATCTTAAAATTGATAACTATGCTATTCCATGTTTCATTCATCTAGGTACTTTATATTAAGGCTACTATTGTTTAAGACAGATTTGATACTTAACACGACAAAACTCGTTTTGGTTGTTCGAAGGATTTTTCAGAGTAAACAAAGCTGTATATTTTTAGCAAGAAAATGTGTTGAGATTTATTTATTTTGCAAACACCACAATTTTCTAAACTAATCTGCTCATGGGGCGACATGAAGATGTGGTTTTGTACAATTTAATTAATTAAATTGTTGTTCATCGTGAAATTTATTATAGTGAATAATTGATTTTTAATATAAATATTTTGAAACATTAGCATAAAAATGTATTATTCCAATTCTCATTTTTTGCAAGATAGACCAGATTCCATATAGGTAGTTATACCTAATTGATTGACCATTAATAAATAGGAATGTTACAGTCCTCCACCCTCTAAACAGCTTTCTCAATACCTATTATATTAATTTAGAAAATCGAAATTTAAAGCAATACGCCAAATTGTTTTAAAAAAATTGAAATAATAGAATATCGGTATATATTTTTTTGTGCAGTGGAATTGGGAACACGGAGATGCAATAAATAAAAATTATACCCACCTAATGATTCATAACTTTTATAATTTTTAACTTTTCATGTATTGTGGGTTTAAAACTACACACGGTAGGTAATAATTAGCTGATAAATTTGTACTAAATGTGAAGCCATAACAACAAATATGTCTATCCAACTTCATAGGATAGAATAATATATAAACGAGTAAAAAATGTGCTCAATGTATTCTCTTCAGTTATAAGGCTAAAATTTCCAATATGGACCGTTGATTTAAATGCCCATATTTTTTTTGTAGTTAGTACTCACTAAAAGAAAGCATTTTGCAAAGTATTAGGTTACGAAAACTTATGGTTCATGAGATATATTTTTTTAAACTTTCCGTACAAATTGGCAAATAACACGCAATTACACAATAAATTTGACAAATAATAGATGTCAAATGTCAATCACTTCACGTACTAGCATGTATTCATTACTATGACAATTAGTTTTCGTTACTATCATATTGTTAATCGTTACTTCAGTTACTGAGTATCTTATAACATGCTATGTTATGTATATTAGAACAACGTACTGCGTACGCGTACAGTATGACGTCGCGGCGTTCCAACATTCGTGATTTGTAGAAAACATACTTATACATTACATACCCAGCTGCGTCAGATATTTTTTTTCACTTTTCTTTATTTTGAACCAGACTTTTAATAATTAACAGCTTTTGTTAACCAAGAAACAATTAAATCTCATTAGAGCTCATTTAGACACATCTCTTTTAAGATAAGAACGAAAAAACCGTGAAAATACGCGATAATAAAAAAAAACATATTTCTAATTTGTAAAAATTACTTTCTTACCTTGTTTCTGTTACAATCTCAAACTTTGTATACATACATAATACTACAATAGTAATCAGTATTATATACATTAATTTTGGTTTGGTTAGGTTAGGTTAGAACTGTGACCACAACGCACGAGCCGAGCGAGCGAAGCGAGCGTGCCGCGGCAGCGGCCGGCGAAGTGCCAGAACCGAATCGGTCCTATAGTTATTGGTTTAGGTACGGTTAAAACTAAATAGCGCTATTCTAACCTTAAAACTTTAACCATGAATATCTCAATAACCATGGGGTTCCGCAGGGTGGGGATGGCACGGGGGGATAGCCCTAACCCCCCCTCCCCCCTTCAACCCCTCAAACCTCATATATTGACGGTCCATATTGTGTTATTTGCCAATTTGTACGAAAAGTTTAAAAAAATATATCTCATGAACCGTAAATTTTCGTAACCTAATACTTTGCAAAACGCTTTCTTTTAGTGAGTACTATCTACAAAAAAAATATGGGCATTTAAATCGACGGTCCATATTGGAAATTTTAACCAGTTATAATATGAGCCTAGGTTATTCTAGTACATCGAGTCTGATGCCGTATCTGCTAGGCTACTGAGGTTCGCAAAGGATTAGAGCAGTTTTTATCTGTTAAAAACCACGCAATGCGAGAAATATTTTAAGTAAAACGCTTTTACATATTTCACTGAATAGAATGTAAGGAATACAGAACCGAAGAAATCTTGTTTAAGAATTAAATAAAATTTTGTCATTCCTGGTACATTTTTATCATCACATTATTACTTTCGTTAAAAGGGGATTTCTCCGGTGAAACTATTATAAAACCATTTCACGCTTTACCGGATAAGAGGTTTTAAAACGAAAAGATCCCAACTCCGGACTTGCGACCACTTGGCTGGTGGGTTGGCAGGCAGCCAAGAAACTTTAAGTTACTTCAACCATCTTTTAATTTCTGGAACGTTTGCTTTTCAAAGAGAAATTATATTTTTGTCCCGATTTTTATTATTAACTTAAATAGTAAGATTAAATTAATTCAATCCCGATTAATTATTTACACAGAGTTGTGTTCATATTGGGGACAATATAATTATGAAAGTTATGTTAAGAAGTAATTACTTAAAAATATAGTTCAAGGAATTCAACATTCGGTCTGCGATGAGGATTTTTAGCAACGTTTACAAGGCCCTGGTTAGATAAGAAATTATTAATGTATATTTAAGGATAAATGTACATCGGTAAAATATTGTAACATATTTTCCAATGACACTTTGGTACTATTTTAATTATAGGTTTCCACCGCATGCATTTCTAAAATAAGCATTTAAAATAATGATCAGAGAAAAGATTTAAAATAACTTACAATAATATAATAATAGAATAGGACAGTTGAATTTTATAGATTAAAACAATAATTCTTAAGAAAACAATTAAGATATTTATATCTTAAAAAATATTACATGAAATAATTCAACTTTTCTCGGGTGTCTGGCGGAACTCGAACTCGCTAGCTAGCTATCATTTTAAGGTCTCAGTAGATCAATTGGAAAAGTTCTCGCCCTGATAGTCAAAGGATGTGACACCTTAGACTACTTGAATTTTTTTTTGTAATATTTTTTTTTATGCATGATTGGTGAACCACTACCTATACCCGATGTTTTAGTAAATTATTATGTTGAAATCAGATTACGTTTTGTTAAATTTTCTTTTTTTTTACTATTGGCAAAGGAATTTTTTTGTGAAAAAAAATAATATACTAAGAAAAGACGTGTTTATTAAGAAAGTATTTTATAAATGGTTTCCTGACAAATTTATTTCTGTCTATCAGAGTTCAAACATACACATACATACCCACAAATGTATGAATGCTTTAGATATTGGTTGTGAAGAGAGTATTCGGTGGCCGTACTTTACGTCATTTCAATGTAAAACTAAGATAAGTAAAAAAATACTACAAAAAATAAAATTTACTTATCTGTTAGCTGACCGACGTCGTCCTGTCCGATCTACAATGTCAACCTACCGGGTTAAACTAAGATAAATTTAATATAGGCAAGACCTGATCGCAGTCGGAGTAATAATGTTAACTGAAAATAATCTGTTTTGCTATATCACTATGTATATATGCTTTAGTAACTTTTTAAACAATTAGGTATATCCTATATGTTAAAATTTTAGTTTTATTTTTAATGAAAATTTAGTTTGGTAGGTATAATTAATAAAACACTGTAGAACAATAAATAAAATCATTATACCAGCATTTTATTGTCTACCTGAAATATTAGGGTAGGTATTTACTATTTAACTTAAGGCACAGCATTTTTGTGCCTTAAGATTTTAAGGCACAAAAATGTTGTGCCTTCTTTTTTTTTTTGTACAACATAAATTACTTAATATGAACATATTCTTCTTGTATATTTAAAGCCATTTCATTAATGGATTTAAGTGGTTAAATATTGCATAATAATAGGTCTGTAATACGTATTCAATCCAATCTTGTAGGGAAAGTAGAAGAAATCAATTTAAAAGATGAGCTAGTGCGTTGGTTATTAGATTATGAAGTGCCTGCAACTAGGCTAACGGGATTACATACAGCGGTTGACATCCAATTACACTGGCTGGCATGCTTCGCAAGGCCGTCTCCTTGACTTACACCGAAGGCTGAAGCTAATCTGAGATGGAACTTATAGCTCAGCTTCACGTCCCATTTTGAGTGACAATAATCCCATTACGAATTATGTAAACACATATTTGCTAACAGAATATTTAAATCTAATTGTTTAAGCTAAAGAAAATATTACTTTATTTTATCTGAACCTAAAACTGACAACCTTAAAAAAATATATAATATCCTAATTATATTATGACAATACTTTGTGTGTGTGTGTGTTTGGAACCATATTGGATAAATTATTTTATTCGGTGCGTTGTTTTTCTGTATTTAATCTAAATAACTAATTCTTAGACGTCAAAATAAGAACGTGAAAAGTTAAACGGTAGGCGAGTGACGGCTAGTAATAACTAAAAAATATTATTAAAAGGAGTCCCTTTAGGCAAGGTTCCGAAGATACTGGCAGCTTTCCCCCTTTGGATAGCTAGACTGATTCTTTGTCCGAGGTAGCTGCCAGCTCTTCGGTCTCCTGTGATATCGACTAACCTTTTTGATATTTCTTTAAAAAGTCTTATAGCGCTAGGACCCCACGGACCAAGGGTCTCGACACCGAATGGGACAAAAACATATTCGGAGCCTAGACCCCTGTATTTGCATACTTTAGCTTTTTCAGCCGCTTCACAAGCCGCACCAGCTCTGTTGTTAGTAACAGTCTACATGGGTCCGATATTATATCGGGGTCCAGAATGAGTTTATTCAAATTATTCTCGTTATTTAACACTATCGCTTCATCCATTTTACTTTCATTGAATATAAATAGTTTAATCTATAATTTGCATAAAATCATACACTTGTAGGTTTCATATTTCCATATGGAGAGTAGACTATTTTCAGGAAGAAATACAGTTTTGGGTAGCTTTCACATCAACCTACCCAAAAATATTTTTTCCGAATCGATTTTCCACCTAATACAAAGCTGATATAGGATTCAATATTGATTACAAAAAAATGACATTTTGTGGTTACTTAATTGGTGTATTGTCCGTACTAGCAGCTTTATCACTAATTTAGTGGTATTATATTACCTTAGCCTGAAGTAAAAATGTCAATAATAAAATGTCAAATGTAAATAAGGTATGCTTGTGCTTGTATAGATATTAAATTTAGAAACTAAAAAGAAAGTTTATTCTTAGTAACCAAGTCTTCAAAAAGCTCGTCGAACACCTTCAGATGACCCTTCCGAAACGTGACTTAACATAATACCTGCCCCATTTTTCCGTTACGAAATATCATATTTGTATACTAATAATATTAATTTCTATTTCAATAATTTATAAATAAAAGCAGTTAAATAAATAGAAAATGCACTGTACTTGTAACCCGAAGAGTATATTTATCTTCATATATAATCTGTCACTGAACTGTCATATTATACGTCAGAACTCCTGGACTGATAAAATTTTTCGTTAGACTTTGATTGGATGTCCGGATGGTTTAGAAATGGATCCGGTAGGTTGACATGATTGTAGATCGGACAGGACAACGTCGGTCAGCTAGCAGATAAGTAAATGTTATTTTTTGTAGTATTTTTTTTTACTAATCTTAATTTAACATTGATATGACGTAAAGAACGGCCACCGAATACGCTTTTCACAACCAATCTCTAAAGCATTCGTACATGGATGTGTATGTCTAAACTCTGAAATACAGAATTTTTGATTGTCAGGAAACCATTTATAAAACACTTTCTTAATAAAAACTCTTTTCTTAGTATATTCTTTATTATTTACATAAAAATTCAATTGACAATAGTAAAAAAAAGAAGAAAATTTAACAAAACGTAATCTGATTTCAAGGGTATCAATTATAATCACCTAAATCGCCATTCATTTACATTTTATTCTCGCTTTCCATTCCTTTTCGAGTGCATCTCGTTCGCCCCACGGATCAAAGAGCAGGTTAATATGACCACTCTCTCAGAACAGATGGCGCTTATTATGTGGCGAGCCAATTCTCTCTGTTTGATGTCGTATCTCGGCATATTTATTTCACGATTCATTTGTGTGAGTTTGGAATGTACCATTCGATATTCACAATGTTTTTCAAGTTATACTAAGAGTGAAATCGAAATTAGATGCTTTGACGATGATATGATACACTGTACATAAAATACTAACTAATGAATAACTTATAAGGTAAAAGAAAAAATATTCCAGATGATGGTGACAGGTACGAATTGTACACATTGAAATGTTGTTGGGTCTTGTATCTTTTTTACCACGTTTTACTTAACTTCACTTGTCTGTCTGTTGGTTTGTCGTCAAAATTTGAGATCCTTATTTCGACCTCTTCCTCTTATCCGATTTGGCTGAAATTTTGTATACAGGCTTGTTTCACCTAACAATTTCATACTTAATCAGTTTTACATCCTATAACCACTTAATTAGGCTTTAATTAAATTAACCTCCACGTGGTGTGTCTGGATATTTGATATATATTACATGTATATATTGAAGAACTAAGTAGGCACAATTCAGATAATTTAAAACTAAAAAGAGTTAAATAAATACTTTATAAAAAAAACTTAAAAAAAACCACGTTTTACTACGGGTTATAGATGTACTAAAAAGGAGAAAATAATTTTTTACAAATGGACTAAAAAGATAAAAATAAATGTTTGGTAATAATGAAAATTTACGATACAAATATTCTAAAATTTATTGAATATTATGTATTGTTCTGAACATTCATACACAGAATTTGAAAAATTTCCAAAAAATTAAAACATGGTGCGCATTATACTTGAAAAACTATTCAATGCCATCCATAGCATTACTATTGCATTGGTTTAGTTAGGAAGGGATTTAGGAAAGATAATGAAAATATTAATATAATATCAATAACGCTGTTGATCTAAATTACGCACCACGTTTTAATTTCTTGGAAATTTTTTAAATTCTGCGTATGAATGTTCAGGACAATACATAATATTCAATAAATTTTAGAATATTTGTATCGTAAATTTTCATTATTACCAAAAATTTATTTTTATCTTTTTAGTCCATTTGTAAAAATTTATTTTCTCCTTTTTAGTACATCTATAACCCGTAGTAAAACGTGGTTTTTTAAAAGTTTTTTTTTTTATATTAAGAGCCGTATTCAGAGAATCGTGTAAACATTTCCCCTAAAGCTAAGTAGAAACTTTAAGTATAATACGCGTTTCAGTTCAACAAATGTACTCGAAAGTACCATTTACAATGTACTCGAAAGTACTCGAAAGTACCAACTAGTGGACCATTTTTTGCAACGGTAGCACGGTTTGCACCGAAGTTATGAGCAAATGCAGCTCTTGAGCACACTCTCCAAAGTACAGTCTGTAGAAGACCGCCAGACAGGAAACTTTGCGGCGATGAGCTAAGGCGTGAAGCTTGCTCTTCACCAATTTGCTGTCACCGATGAGCCTCTCAGCTCTGCGCTGAATCGTGTCCAGTGCAGCAAGTTGGTATTTTGCTGAGCCATCCCAAAGGTGGCTGCAATATGCCATGCAAAATCGGACTTGAGCTTTATAGAGTGTTTGTGTGATGAATACGATAATTAGTAACGTCAAATGTAGGATGTAGGAGTCATGGGTGTTTATCTGTTATCCATAACACAAGCCTTACAGTGCTTACTTTAGACTAGGCTAATTCATGTTATTGTAAAAAATATTATTATTTTTATTTACTCGTGATTCTAATTACGTATGATCCGATTGATCGCGATATGACATTGCCGTCTAGGTGACGGCAATGTCGAACGAAATTTATCTTTATGAAGACAGTATCTCTAGAACTATTAAAGTGAGTATAGTCTAGAAAACGAATGCCTGGGAATCGATTCCAAATTTTTAAAGTTTAAATTCGGCTGATGTCATCATGTTATCTTTTGTATCTTAAGCGCTAAGCCGAAATTCAGTTCTTCCCATTAGTTTTATAGGAAATTACGTCATCGATCAAAATGAGATTCCATTTTTCCTTACTTGTTCCATGTGATGCTTGGCTCAGAGATATAATCGGCATTAAGAAAGTGATTATAAACGAAGAAAGAACTAAAGAGCGGACGACTTAAGTCTCTTCCACCAGCCTCATAGTTGGAAAAAAGGTTTAATTCGCGCTGTTCCAGAGAAAAACATTTTTATACGCACTCAAAAATATAACTAAACAATATGCAAAAAACACTAAATCAACGAATAACTCACAATCAACGAAAATGGCCTAAGGGTCATTAAGGTTCCTATCTCAAGTTGTGTTTCCTTGACACCAGATATGTCCAGAAGCGTGTATTTATTATATGTTCTATAGAACAAAATGTCCTATCGGATAATTGAGGTTCGTGTTCTGCCGGACGAGCTCTAAGCTGGATTATACCGATATGTTTTACACAGAAGTCTACCAAAAATTTCTCGATGACGATGACGACATGCCATCGAGACCATGATGATAGATTTTCCTACATTCCGGGAGATTTTTTTTAATTTTTTATGTTCAAATGTGATGTTGGCGTATGATTTTTGGAGTAGGCCAATGTACGACTCTATTGAAGCAAAAACATTAATTTGCCGTTTGATGTCGAACTCTAGATGTTTATTTCGTGACCCAGTTGCTGTGAATAGTGTCTTCTTTCAGGATTGCATACTAATACGCAGTGTGATTTATAAAATTCATCGTTTTTCCTTGAAAAAAAACAGATGTTACTCTAATGAACGAAGATAAATTGTGAGAACAAAGTAATTTGTATCCTATCAAATTAATGAAATTTAAATTATTAAGTTTTGGTCTTGGCCAAATATTAAATATAATAATAACATTATTTCTTTATTTAAGTTATTGTTATAAAGAAATGGTTAAGTTTCATTTGACTTTGTATACAATATTTATGATTACCAAATAGAAACGGGCAAAATTATTTCTCAATTTTTTTTTGTACATATAGAAAATTATAAGAAGTTCAGAATAATAAAAAAAATCTTTTATTTAAAAAAATCATAAGGGAAAAGTATTTATTTAGTAAGTTTTGAGCAAGATACATATTAGTTTGTGATTTTTATTGGGTTCTGAAGTAAATGTTTAACTTCTTTGCAGTCAACTTCTTTTAACCAATACTATATGTAAATATACGCATACATTTCTGATAGATTCGTCATCCTGACGATTATTTCATTTTGAGACTCGATAGCCGTCTCTTGTAATAAACAGTTAAAATATGATCAACTTGGGCTATTAGTCTGAATATGTAATTATTTCTGTGATGAGTATCAAGGCTAAGCTTAATTTAAAACTAAAGAATTGAAATTTGTATAAATTTAAGACATTTTTTTAAATTAATTTACAATACAATTCAATAGTATTAAATTAAGTTTTGAAAGTGAATAGTCTTATAAATTTTAAAATTATAAATGTCAGTTACAGTGAAAGGAAGACAACGCGAAAGAAAAATCTAAATTAAACTTGGATTAATTTGACAAAAGACTAATTTCGTATCAAATATCGTCTGTGGAACAGTGATCATTAAATTGACTAATTGTTTGGCGACTTCCGCACCGAAGTCGAATTTCTTCTTTGAAGGTTCAATATAAAAAACGAATTTACTTTTCCACATTAAAAGTTATTTCACAGAAAATCTTCTTCATGTTTTAATTTTGTTTCTAAAGCAAAAAATCTTATTTGAACTTGTTAGAAACTAGCAAATACGTAAAATACGCGTAAGTAGGTATATAAGTATTTCGTAAAATTTTAAATATCATATCAGAATCCCGTAAGAGTTTGTAATAAAATTGTAGGTCTCACTAAAAGTTTTAAGCATTGAATTGAATTTATAATGCCTGCTTACAGGTTCGAGTCTGAATAAATAATTCGTGCTACATACAAGAGGGAGAAAATATGTCCATTGCCCAATAAATTGGAATCCGTTATTTATGATACTTCGAACTTTTCTGTAGCTTATTTCATGCGATAAATTACACATGTGTCCCCTCGACAAATAAAATGTAAAATTGCCGTTTACAGTTAAAAGTTATTAACGATATAACTTGCAATAAAATTAACATGAACGTTATATTTACGAGACAATTTTTTTCACCAATTTGCACTACTAGATTTATCGTATTTCAAGAAAAGTTTAAAAAATTGTAAGTGCACAGTGTTATTTTTTATTGTTAATTTAACAAATCAGGGAGTTGGTTGTAGTTACGAGTTTTTAGGCAAAAAAGGATTTGTTTGCATGTGCGCATAATTTACACAGACACGCACAAAGGTACACGCTTATAACTATATGCATCAAGTGCTTACTAGATTATATACACTAAATGAGACCTTATCTCATTAAATTAAATAAAAAATCGACTTATCCATAGAACAGAGTTCGATGTGATCATGATGCAAAAACTAGTTTTTTAGCTAAATTAGATAAGGTCTTATCATGGCAACTACTGTGACTGTTATAACGAGATAATACATCAGTATTAAATATTATGTACACAGAAATGTTATCCTAAACTACCGAGTTAGGTTGAACTTTCGATTAAAACGACTACCTATCCATTTAAATATTTGTTTTTTTTCGACAAAAAAGATCGTCTTAACGATAAGTAATTATAAACATATTTCTTACGCTGACAACTAGCCAAGCCATAAGTCAGCACTGAGGCTCGTGTTATGGATATTAGGGTAACTGATAGACATACCTACATATAAGATACACAGATAAATTATATTAATTGAAATATATATAAATACTCATGACTCGGGTACAAATGCTCGTATTCATGACACAAACATCTGTCCCTTCCGGAGTCTCAAACCCAGGTTGCCGTGAAATTACATAATCATACTTAACCGATTCATTGCGGATGGCACGTGTGGCGTGCCATTACTTTCTTTTGCGTGTGGCGCTAGCAACTGGAGCCGTGTCATTTTTAAATTGATGATAACTCATTCAAATTAAGTTTTAGGGAAATCTACCCAGAATTAATTTTAAACTTAATTTTTCACGTAATTCAAGCTCGTAGCCTTCTTTTCTGGTAATTGTATGTAGCAACGAATCGGTTAATCAACTCGATTCAGCTTTTGCCGACACAAAATCAGGTTATTATAGATACGTTTTATATGATTTATTTTGGCAGATTTTTTATAGACAAAAGATGAATCGAGTTAAATAAGTGCGATTTTTTTTATTTAGAATGGGTTCGCTCTTGACCCCAATCAAGCCCGGGGGCAAAGACAGAATCCACGATGGAACGAGCTAACACAGAAGGTGCCTATTCAACCTGGCTTTAAAAACAGACGGCTTATAAATACTCGAAAATACAGACGCAGGGAGGGAGTTCCACTTCTTTGCTGTGCGCATTATAAAAGAAGTTGAGAATCGCTTGGTGCGATAGGCAGGAATAGCAACCAAAAAAAGGGTGGTAGCTCGCAGTGCATCTGGATGTCCGATGGAAGAAAGGTGATGGCGGTATGAGCATATGTAGCTCCTGAGCAGACTCTCCAAAATACAATCTGTAGAAGACCGACAGACAGATAACTTTGTGGCGGTGAGCTAAGGTGTGAAGCTTGCTCTTCACCAATTTGCTGTCACTAATGAGCCCCTTAATCTAATAGGACAGTGCATAAAATGTTTTCCTTAAACTACTTTAAACAAATTGTCCTCCTTCCTCTAAATAAGTACCCACTACGTTTAATGTTAAACACATCGGCACGACAGATAAATAACACGTGAGTGGAAACTGATATTACAATAAATAGTTTTCCATTTACAGACGAATAAAATGATTGTAGCCATTTTCAGACGTAAGTAGGGACAGATTCAAAGCAGAAGCGATTTTATTTATAACGCGTCATTTGTCATTCGGGCGGGAAACGTGGATTTTGTGTCATCATTAAAATAGATTTCTGTAACGGCCACTTACGAAGCGTTTTTTTTACAACTAGATGAAAGTAATCGTTGGTTTTTTGAAAGAGGAAATAATCTGCTATTTTTGTAGTATTTTATGAATCAGAGATAAATAGGGGAAACTAGTAAATGTTGTTTTTTTTTACTTAAAGTTAGTAGATAATATAGTAGATATGTCAGTTCCAGTTTAAGTAGTCGAAGAAAATTTTTTTGAGCTATATTGTGGCAAAAATATTTATTATTCGCCTTAATCGTAGATGATGCCAAAAATTTTACAAAGTTTTGCAAGACACATCTTTAATCAGTGCCACACTCTCTTCTAAAAATCCTATTTACATTCACCTGCTAAGCGAGGGTGTACATAATTTATTAATTAGATTTTCAATTCTTATTTATTTATATGTATAAACCGTCTATCGGTATTGATATTTTTAAATTAATGAGTTCTTCTCAAACATAGATAGAACTTAAATAGAAAATATATAAAAAACCTCCAACATAAAAAATCACTGTAAAATATAACGTCTGAGTAATATCCGTCTTCAGTAATATAAATGAAAATAAAAGATTACGAGACAGTTTACACCCAATTGGCCAAAAAGGTGTAAGGCGGAATCACACCTTTTAAAAAATTCATAAGTATGAAAAAAAATTTTTTTTATAACAATGTTATAAGGGCGATTAACTAGTTTTCTTTGTCTAGAATAAGTCTTACTCTCACTAACATTGGTGTGCCCGATAGGGTTAGTGGTTCTTACATTGTATATTTTAAATATTTTATTATACTAAGATACGTCATACAAATATATATTAAAAGCTAGATCTCCAAGCTTTCAGGTAAGTAGGTTATTTGTTTCAAATGCTTTTAAAGAAAGAACGAGTTTATTGACCATTGCATACATTTTCAACAGGACATAGAATTATTATCTAGAATTATCTAGAATTAGAAATTTATTATTATAAAAATTAAAAAACAAAATAATAATAATAAAAACATGGGGGCCAATCAGGTCTCTACCTCAGCATAATGCCACTACACTTTTACAACTGTGAGTCACAAAAAAACTGACTTTTATAATACAAGTACATTTAGTGTCATATATGTGTTTCATGATTTCCTTTATTTTTTTCATGTGAAGAATTTGCTGAATTTTATTGCTGGAAATGTTATATCAGTGACTATAATAAATTAACCTTATTAAATAAGTACCTACTTTGCTTTGTTAAAACTTTTTTCTTTGGATCTTGCAAAAGTCCCGCGTGTTTATGGAAAATAAAATGGAGAATTCCATTTAGTAAGTCGTGAAAGGAACACGATTCGTGAAACTTAAGGTTGAACGTGTTTCGTCACGCAATATTTAGTAAATAAAGCATTCGACAGAAATAGGTAAGAATAAAGATTTATTAATATTTTATTTGCCACATTAAAACAATGTTACAATAGGCCGAATAAATACTGCTTTTTGGAGAAACGAAAATCATAAATGTGGCAAAATTGATAACAAACAATTTTGAATAATAATATATAATAATAATATGAATGTAAGTGTTAAATATAATTACATAGGAGTATGAATAAAATTGCTATTTATTTAGACATATTTTAAGAGTTCAAATAAAATAAATTATTATAATAGAAAAATACTAGAAAAAATCGACTCGGGTCACAAGTGAATTCTCAGGCGAGAATTCACTTGTGACCCGAGTCGATTTTTTCTAGTATTTTTCTATTACAATAATTTATCTTATAAGATCGCATTGAAAATGCATAAAATATATAAAAATTATAAAAGTTCAAATAAAGTTTTATAATATATATATATACCTGTATATTCAAATCGATGTGAGAATAACTTAAAAGAAAGGCGCTTTTTACATCTATGTTTAGTAAACAATTTATAAACCTACAAAAAACTTACTCTATTGGCCTCTTAAAACTAAAGGGACTTTCAACATGAAATGAAAACGTGAGATTTTGTAAAACTTCATAAAATGCAAAGCAAAAAATAATGATCAAACAAATTATTTTCGGAATTGTAAGAAAGTCTTTAATTTTCTTATAAGTATTATATAGGTCATAAAAAAGTCCGAAATCCACCCGTACTTGTGGGCGGTCGCTAGTGATGAATAAAAATAATCTATACACTATTGTATTTGAAAACGTATCTCCATCCAGCTAGAATATTCGCTTCAGAAAGTTGTTGGTTCCTGTATAATATTTGTCGAATGTAGTTTAAACTTTTACCTTATTAATTTTTATTTTAAGATTATTATTTCTTCTGCAAAAATATATTATAATTTGGTGTCCTAGCGCTCGGATGCAGTAACGTAATGCTCAATACAATATTGTTTATTTTTAAATCTGTTTGGCACTAGATACGGCTATTTTTTGTCCTATTATATTTACAGCCATGTTGACACATTTAATTAACAAAATATAAAAATAAACGCATCGCCAACGTGGCTGTAAAATACGGTGAATGATATCATAAAACTAAGATGCAAGGTCAGAGTCGTCAATCTCGAAACATTTTATAAATAATTATGATAATGAGATACCAAACACATATGTGGCTGACAACAGTGTACTTTTTTAGTTGGGTCATCCAGGTGCAAAAAGTTTATTACTTTAAAGATTAAGGAAATCAATCATCATAAGAAATTACGAAATAAGTGTTTTTTTTTTATTTTTGATCCACTGGATATGTCACAATAAAATATAATCAAAATGTCCCTCCACAACCTACAGTGGAAGTTTCCTATGTGGGAAGATTTGTTGCAATGAAAAAGATTTTACGGATGCTGAAGAAGCGTTACATATTTTAACTATTTTGCCTAAAAGAGTATTTTTCATTACAACAAGTGGACTTGAATTTGAATAAAAATGCTTTATTTCATACGGGAAGTTTTCATTTAATCGCACGAAGACTCTGATATCCCGTTTGTTAAGATTTTATCGCTGCTAAATTCATTTCCTAGTAATTCACGAGAGCTTAGTTCATGGGCGCAATTTATTAAAGAAATATCTTCGTCTGACTTTATATCTTCGTGTACAGTTCCTACACAAGGTTCTTTAAATCAAAAGTTAAATTTATCGTTTGGCACAATTGATATAGTTCGCTATATCGACTCGTAATGGATAAAAAACATCTAACCAAAACTAACCTGCAATGTAACCTCAAATTATGCCAAGTGACTGTGCTAAAAAAATCAGGACCGATTATTTCAGGCGAATCAAAGGGCATGACATCACCCGCAAAGTTCTTGTCATTGTGTCTGCATCAGCCTTTCTGGAACCGAATGGTTTAATGCGAGACGATAGCGAGAAACCTTATAGTATGACTTTAGTTGCGTGGAAGACGGGTCGGCGCAACGTAGTGTGACGCAACTTGCGTGGATACTCTAGTCCCGACTCATCTTTCTCAATCCTGCCTTGAGGCTGGTGCTACCGCAGTTTCTTTAGAAGACCTTAAAATACACAGTACATAAATATTAATACCAACTACATATTTGAACTGTTTGGGGTTGAAACAAAACCAAATATTAAATGTGACTAATTAAGCTGGAGGTAATCTTCATACATTTCCTGCAGACCACAAACTGGACAGTAGCGGTTTTCCGAACTATGGTATCTTACTGTGATCTACCACACATCCTCCTCTTCTTGGCAGAGGCTTCCGTCCAACAAAAGAAATCTTTCGGCTGATATGATGATGTTGAGTATATTATTCAATTAAACAGGGTAAAGAATAGAAATAAAACTGTGCTTTGGCTTGTAAATAGGGAAGGAAAAGACTAAGAAAATTGAGTGTTAAGCGATTATCGGAATCGTTATCGGTTAATTGACTAGAGCTCCTAAAGGCACTCGGCATTTTGGCATAGGGAACTCATTTAACCTATTTTTCCAAAGATGTGCTTTAACTTCAAAAGGCTGAGGATTCTCTACCAATTTGTAAATAGGGAAGAAATCAACCAAGAACCAGGAAAATAAGATGTATTCGAACCTCTTGAATAACAAAACCTCGTTACCGAGATTTTCCTTCCTCAAATTGTTTACCGACCCGCATTACTAATTAGCGATACAAACGTGCTAATCCAATTTAACTCACTCAAAGTTCACAACCTAAGCCAATAATACAAAATACGTTTTACCGATTAGAAATCAAGGTCTATTCTCATGTGCGCACATTAAGACCACGCCGGACGATGTCGCGCTATGTGACAAGAGGAGTAAATATAACCGCACTTATTTATAGAACATTCACATACGGCGGGTTAGCATAGTTTTGGTAGAAGCATAGGTACGTCGTAACTTACGCCTTGATGTGGGAAGTATATGGTTTAATCGGTGTAAAAACAAACATTGGAGGATTAAGATGGGATGTCGATTGAGAGATTGGCGGCTTGTTGTGAGATATATTTGGGTTAACTGACTAGATTGATGTTCTAAGCGTCTCATTGGAAGGAATTTTATTAGATTGGTTTTGATGGTTAAACAACATTATTATGAGGCTGAAACTGGCAGCAGAAAAACAGCAGCTTTTTGCAACGACCAAGTTTTCTAGAACTTTTTGGAGACACTTCAACATGTATAATTTAACCCTCTTGAATACCTACTAGAATGTAAAATTATACATGTTGAAATATCTCCAAAAAGTTCTAGAAAATTTGGTCGTTGCAAAAAGCTGCTGTTTTTCTGCTGCCAGTTTCAGGTATTCAAGAGGGCTTGTATAGCTACTAGAATGTTAATTATACATGTTGAAATATCTCCAAAAAGTTCTAGAAAATTTGGTCGTTGCAAAAATTTGCTGTTTTACTGCTACCAGTTTCAGCCTCATAACATTATTTTGCATTGGTTATTCTTCATAGATACATCATCTGATGTTGACATGCAGACCTTGTGCATGAAAACAACGTGAGGATAATGGGTTATGTCGCATCAATCATAACAGACGGGATTAACATCAATACGTACCTTACGAAACTCGAAAGGCCACGAAGAAATAAAATTTTTTGTCATCATCTTGGCCCTTACGAAAGCGCTTTATCTTCGATCATATGCCGTGTTCAGTAACCCTCGAAATCATCATTTCGTGATAAGCATTACCACATAATTAATACTTTCTTTACAAATTCGAGTTTGTCATCTCAGGAGCCCTTTTAATAATAATATAATAATATAAGATAATATTTTTAATGAAACTTCATTTAAATTTAAGTTTCTTTAGTATATATCTATTAATGTGTGGGAGATTGATTACATTTTGGATTATTATTTCCGGTTGAAAGAATTAATAAGTTACTCAATTGACTAATTTTTACTGACAATCGCACCCACTAGCGCCATTTTGCGACTTGTTCAACCGGAAGTAGGTGGAGATGACGGATGTGAATGCTATAAAAGCACGCGGTTAGTTTTTCGGTAGATCAGAAGTTGTTCGACGGTGAACACGGCACGTTGGTGCTCTGAACTGCCTGGACGTCAGGTAATATCGCTTTTAGTACATAGTTTTTGTATAATCGTTTTGTAATTGGTTCTTAATATTCACTAGTAACGTAAAGACGTGTGTTATTATACTTAATCTTTGTTGGAATATCCAACATTTACAATGGCAACACAGTTGCTATAGCTACAATTAAGAGTAAAAATTGTTTATAATCTTATTATAATTCTCTTCCTTTTGTGGTGTTGGACCTAATACACGCGTTTTCTATGTAGATGTATTTTTATTAACTCGAACTAGTCATCCATATCTTATTTCATTCTATACAGTCCCTCGCTCCTACATTGGTCCTTCGCAGTGAAGTTTATAAATAAAAATTCATCAAAAACGTTTTTTAACTGGTGCAGGAGGTGCTGTGCAGTTTTATCACCGCCGCGTATTTGTGCAGGCATACGAAAACGCCAGTCATCAAGCCGCCTACAAAATCATTAAAATACACCAATATCCACAAGGAGTGCATATTTAATATAAAACTGGAGCAACAAATTTTAATTTTGCCGCCGCCATTATTATCCTGTGCGGTGCAGTATTGCCAATCTATTAGATGAAAAGTAAAACCAGCTCATTGGCTCTAATGAGTTGACAGCAGCGTGTTTCTTCGGCAATTCACTGAATCTGCAAGCTCATTGGTTCAAGTTTCATTATCAACGCTACTCGCCGCAGAGAGTCGCCACTGGACTTCCGCTGACGCCGACGTTCATTCACACCGGTTCACAGCTTTGAAATTTACTGGACGCCATTTTTGAAGCTTAGATTCCTCGTTCATTTGTTTGCGAAGATTTCGTTTGCGTGTTATCACCAGTGGTCGGAGTAGGTATATTGATTTTAGATACTTGCGTCATGATATCATAACATGGACATGCATTTCTTCCGGAATGTACCGGAGTTTCCAAAAATTTGGTAAATAGAGTAATAAAATAAAAAACCATATGTAAGCAAACAAAATTGTTTATTGTGAATACAAATAATCATTATTACAGTTTTATTAAAAACAATTATTTTTAATCCTCATCGGTTACAATTTCTACATTTTGATTTTCTGTCTCTATACAATTAAAATAAATAACTATAATTTTTTCAATATTTTCGATTTTTAAGCTATTTCTTTTAACATCTAAGATCCATTTGTAAGTGGAAAATGATCGTTCAACATCTGTAGATGTCAATGGAGCGAATTTGAAATAAAGTTTCTGATTATTTGCTACGCTTTTTTCAATACTCTCGCTGTATTCTCTAATTGTATCTAAATCTGGATTTCGTTCCATAACTGATTCTATTTTATTTTTTATATTCTCATTATTGCACTCGTTAAGCGTAGCCCTTACTTGATCAAATACTAAAAGTGAATCAGCTAGAGATAAATTTTGTTTTTGTAACTCTTTTAGGGCTAGTAGTATAATAGAGTAATTTTCTTCGATATATTTTAAATCATTTTCTAAATTTTGTTTTTCCAAAATTATTTTTGCGTTTCGTATGGCTATAGCATCAGAACTGCTCAAGCAGGATAAAACTTCTTTTATTTTATCTAAATGTTGAGCGTAGTAAGATGTTGCCTGTAACCAAGTACCCCATCTGGTAATGACTGGTTGCGGAGGCAACGGTAAGTCAGGATATTTTTCTTTTAAAATGTTTACCCTACTAGGAGCCTTTAAAAATACTTTTTTAACATTTGATATAAGAATATCAATATCGTTGTATTCTGACCTTATCTGCTCACTTACACGATGAAGAGCGTGCGCCAAACATGTCACATGCTTCATTTCAGGTAAGTAATGTTTTAAATTTCGCCCTGCAGATAGCATGTACGCGACACTGTCAGTGCAAAGCATTAAAATATTGTCAACTTTCGCTTCAAAAGTGTTTTGCCATAAATTTTCTAGACATTGCAGTACAAATTGTGTTATTGTTTGTCCATTTACTGCTGTTAGCATTTTACAAGCAATCAAATAAGGCCGGCCTGCACTATTACTAGGATGCAATGGTTTTATTAGGAAATTGACTATGTATCGACCAAAAATGTCTGTTGTCTCATCCAGCGATATCCATAGTTTCTCATTTTTATTAATTTCATAAATCGAATTGATTTTATTCCTATAAAACTTCTCCAAATAAACTTTTCGTAACTGTGATTCGTCAACCACTTTACGATTGGTACAAACGCAACAACAAGTACTGCACATATATTTCTGAAAAAACTCTTTGAACGCTGGATTTTTCATTTGCGACCAAGGAATATTGCATAGAATCAGGAACTTAATGAGGTCGAAGTAAAATTCCTCTTGCGGTCTCTTAAATTTTCCTTGATGTACAGCGCCTTCAATGTGTTTGGTAATGTTGCCTCTATTCACAGCTTTCAAATGACTTTCACACTTTGTACAGTATATAGTGCCACTAGCGTTATCGTAAAGTAGCTCAGGATAGTGCAATAACCACTTTAGCACTGTTTCAGCCTTGACCTTTGCCATATTTATTTATATGTCACCTAAAACAATGATTTAAATTTACAATATATACATACACAACTGTAAAGTCGATAATGAAATTCTGTTTCATATAAAGTGATTTTTTTAACTGAAGCGGTGATAGCCCTGCGGTGTGCGTACCGGACTCTCATGCGCTATGATGATTGCTATAAAGTGATATTTTAACTGTTTCCAAGTTCTAAAACCTTCTTAAATAGTGAAAATAATTAAAACTTACCCGTACAAAAACAACTTCAAATGGGCCCAATCCAAGAGTAATAAATCGATGTCCGTAGTTATAAGCCAAATTCGTCGTTTTAAGTAGATTTCAGAAGACAGTACACAAGCCAGGGTCAAGTCAAGATATTCACAACACATAAAATAAGCGCACTCCACGAACCGAAATAAGTGAGTGAGCCACTTGGTCTGGATGTCGGTGCGAGCATTGTTTTCGAACAAACAGTCAATGAGTCATCCAGGATACTTGATTCTAATTGGTCAGATGCGTTGAGCATAGACATAAGAGGACAAAAGACCCTGTTTGCCGGATGTCGTGTGTTGAAATGAATATTATTATTATATCATTTTATAAATGAGAGCGAGTGAGAGGCACGCGTCCCTTCCACTCGGGCATGGTTAGCCCGCCTAAGAGCGAGAGAGACAGAGCGAGAGAGAGAGTGAGAGAGATAGGCATACACACCGGTTCATGTCTTGCGCTTCTATTTCGCTTAGGCGGTGATATATGAAATTCAGTGCGAGATTCTTTGTATAAATTAATGTTTTAAATATAATTCTTTTTATAAATAAATGTTTTAAATTGTTACTATTATTTCATCCTTCTTCCTACTATACGAATGAATATTCACATTAAAATTATTTTACCACTCAAAGTCGTTGTCACGTAAAACTTTCGCCCGTATATCGACTTTACAGGCAACCAATTTTTTTTACTATTAAATTCTGGCCATCTACGCCACTAGCAGCATAGCGTTGAGAGTATTGATACATTTTTAACTAGTTTCATGTAATAATTTCGATGTTTCGGTATTTTTATCATAATAATCCGGAAACTCGGAGGCGTATCCATATTAACATATACGTTTGATGTCAGTGACCTTAATTCAATATACCTACTCCGACCACTGGTTATCACTTAGTGGACTTTAAGTTTAATTTTATTCCAATTTCTGTTCAAATATTACTGTCGGGATGTCGAATGACGAAAATCAACCTAGCTTTAATAGCAAGCTTGAGCTTATTCGGAAGCGTGCCGCTGTAAAGGGGGCTATAACCAAAATGTGTAATAGTTTAAAAGAATTTGCACAGGAGGACATCTCTTCTCATACTTTTGAGATTAAAGAGGAACGCCTTAGGTCCTCTTTTAAGTGTTTTGAAAGTCTCAACCTAGAGATTTGTGCCATAGATCCAGAGGCTGACGACATGGACGCCGTCGAGAGTAAGTATTTGGATACCTTAATATTAATAAAACAGTTGAGTGAATCTGCGTTGCAGTCGCGATCTAATACGTTTGCTAAGGAAACGACTCCTGTTCCTACAAAGTTACCTCAGATTGATATACCATGTTTCACCGGTAGGTATTCCGAATATAAGCCATTTTTAAGCATGTTCGACGCTTTAGTTCATAACAATAATAGCATTTTTGATGTACAAAAATTTTTCTATCTTCGTAAATGTCTTCAAAATGAGCCCTTTGAATTGGTAAAAAATCTGCCTATTGTACCTGAAAGTTACAGTGAAGCAAGAAAAATTTTACACGATAGGTATGATAATATTTACAAAATAACAAACGAGCACATTAACATTCTTTTAGACATACCGTCTTTCACTAAGTCGACAGCTCATAATTTGAGGCAATTTGTTTCAGCTGTAAAACAGCAATTAGCTGCATTAAAAAACTTAAATTATGAAGTGCAACATTGGGATCCAATTGTCCTTTGCATTTTGACTAGAAAGTTAGATATTTATTGCAATAGAGAATATCAATTGGTCCGGTCTGATAAAGAGCCTTCAGTAAATAATTTGATTTCATTCCTAGAGAGCCGAGCCCTAGCACTTGAGAATGCTGATAAAACCCAGGTACAGCAACAATCAGCCTTTCATAAATCTGCTCACATGGTAACTGTTAAGGGTGTAACAGGAAAAGATTCACATGAGTCATCACCGGCCCCTTCAGTCTGCATATCATGTAAGTTGCCTCACAAATTATTTGCATGTCCTAAGTTTTTATTGTTGACTGCAGAAGCACGAACAAAGCTTGTGAAGGATAACAAGCTGTGCACTATCTGTCTTAATAGTCATGCTCAAAGGTGCAGATATCATTTTAAATGCCAAGTGTGCAAGAAAGGTCATAATACACTTTTACATCAGGATAAGGTAGAGTCTCCAGTAACGCTATTTTTAGAATCTGGTGCCAATCAGGTGATTTTGCCTACAGCACGAGTTAAACTTGTAGCGAGCAATGGCACAGAGGTTCATGTTAAAGCACTGTTGGATAGTGGCTCCCAGACCTCCTTCATTACTAAGCAACTTGTGGACTTATTAAATCTAAAGCCTTTACAAGTGAATACTCCAGTAATTGGTATAGGCAACAATGTAAATAAAATAGAAAATTGTGTTACCGTTCTTTTACATTCACTGACCAATAATTTTAGTATAAATGTAGCATGTCATGTGATAAACAATATTACTTCTATGCTTCCACAGTGCAGAATATCAATTAAAGATATTCATTTACCAGCTAATATCACATTAGCAGATGGGACTTTTTATGAACCTAGTGTGATTCATATTTTATTGGGGGCTGACATATTTTTTCAGGTGTTGCTTGCGAATGAGCCCCAACTGAGTCTTCTCTCCTCAAAGGATTGTGGTGTTAGCAGCAATTTGTCTACAGTTCCAGTTCTCAACACTCAATTTGGTTATGTGGTCGCAGGTTCAGTCCCTGTAAAGCAGCATCATCAACAAGTAACTTGTTTATTTTGTAAACCCTGTGACAATTCTCTTAGTGGTACTCTTGAGAAATTTTGGGAGCTTGAAAGTATACCTGAAATCTTTAATGAAAAATTACCAGAACATGAGATATGTGAGAATTTGTTTCATGATTCAGTGAAGTTAGATTCTCAAAATAACAAATTTCAGGTTGGTCTGCCACTAAAATTGCCACTGGAGTCAATTAACGAAGCACTTGGAGATTCATTTAGTTTGGCATTGAAAAGATTTAAGAATCTAGAATTAAGATTTAAAAAAGATAATTTTCTTTATCATATTTACAAAGAATTTATTCATAATTATTTGAAAGAGGGTTACGGTACAGTCATTGACATCAGCCAATATGATCTTGCTTTTGATCCAGTCTATTTTTTGCCTCATCACCCTGTACTCAGGCTTGATAAAAAAAGCACTAAATGTAGGGTTGTTTTTGATGGGTCAATGAAGACAAGCAAAAAAGTTTCTCTCAATGATTTGCTATTAAAAGGTCCTGTTGTTCAAAAGGACTTAATAGATATTTTGATGCTATTTAGAGTTAATCAATATATTTTTGTAACTGATATTAAAAGTATATTTTTAAGAATCTCATTGCATTCTGCATATCGATCATTACAAAACATTCTTTGGCGAGACTCCACAAGTGATGATATACAATGTATACAATTGAATACTGTAACATTTGGATTGAAAAGTTCTTCTTATCTGGCTACACGTTGTTTGAAAGAACTAGCTGATAGGTATAAAGATAATTTTCCTTTAGCAGCGTTTATCATAGAAAATTGTACTTATGTAGATGATGCTCTTGTTTCTCAGCAATCATCTGAGCTGCTTATAGAATCGAGAAAGCAACTTTCTGCTCTTTTAGATAAAGGTGGATTTGAATTGCAAAATGGTTTTCTAACTGTCCTCAATTGTTAGATGAGATACCGAAGTCAAAGCAACATTTTGATGATATTGATTTAGAAAAGGATAGTATTTCTTTAAAAACATTAGGTATAAACTATAATGTGAAAACAGACTCATTTATGCTTTATCCGAAGCCTAGCAAAAGCATGCCTGCTACTAAGCGCGAGATTTTAAGCTTTATAGGGCAGATTTTTGATCCTCTTGGATTAGCTGGACCTATAGTGCTTAGGGCTAAAGTTATAATGCAAAGGTTGTGGCAAGCACATGTCAATTGGGACGCACAGCTTCCTCGTGAAATTTTAAATGCATGGTATGAATTTTATAATAGCCTGTGTGTTATGCTGCCTATAGCTATTCCGCGTTATATAAATTTGTGCAAGGCCATATCGGTGCAATTAATAGGTTTTGCTGATGCCGCCAGTTCCACAGCATATGGTTGCTGCGTTTATCTTCGATTAATGGATTCAGCTAAAAACATTAAGATTTCTTTATTGTTTTCTAAGTCACGTTTGAATCCACTTAGACAAAGTTTAACAGTGCCTAGACTTGAGCTCAATGCCATGGTACTTTTAGCCAAGTGTGTTGCAAAGCTTCACAGCACCTTAAAGCTTCAGTTAAAGATTGATAATGTTTTTTTATATTCAGACTCTCAAATTGCTTTATCATGGATAGGGTCAAACCTAACCACGCTTAATTCATATGTGGCAAACAGAGTAAAAGTTATAACTGAACTTACAAATCAATTCTGCTGGTCATACATTAGTTCTGATAAGAACCCTGCCGATTGTCTCAGTAGAGGAATCTTACCGCATGAATTACAGCATCACCCTTTGTGGTGGCAAGGCCCTAATTTCCTACATTCAAGCGAATATAAATCGCAAAATACACCTATATCACATGCTATGCTTTCCTGTGATGAGCCAGAGGTTGAAGTTGAATCAACTTTCTCAAGTGCTTTGGTGTGTACTATACAACATGATGAATTATGTTTAGATTTTCTCAATGATTATTCTGACATTAATAAAAAGCAACGTTTGTTGGCATATATTTTGCGTTTTGTGCAAAATGTAAAATGTAAAGATAACGAAAGTAAAATTAAATGTGATTTTTTAACTTCTAAAGAGTTAAATGAGTCATTGTTAACTATTGTAAAATATGAACAGCAGAAATATTTTAAGGCTGAATTTTTAGAATTAAAATGTAAAAATAAAATGTCAAAGAGTAATTTGAAACCATTGTACCCATTTGTTGATAGCCAGGGGCTAATAAGAGTCGGTGGGCGTTTAGAATATGCATCTATCTCATACACACAAAAACATCCAGTGATCTTACCTAAACATTCTCATATAACACATTTAATAATTGAAAGGGAGCATGTTAGGAATTTTCATGCAGGCCCGAGATTAGTGATATCTACCATTAATCAAAAATTTTGGATAGTACATGGTATTAGGGAAGTTAAGAAAGTTATTCATAGGTGTTTAATTTGCTTCAAATTAAAAGCTGATACAGCCAAACAGCTTATGGGTTCGTTGCCATATGACCGCGTCAATTATTGTCGTCCATTTCAAAAGGTAGGCATTGATTTTGCTGGACCTATTATGATCAAACAATCACGTATAAGAAAGGCTTTACAAACTAAGGCTTATGTATGTGTCTTTGTATGTTTTGCTACCAAGGCTATACATCTTGAGTTAACCTCGGATCTAAAAACTACAACATTTTTAGCTTCTTTCAGAAGATTTATTGCACGAAGGGGTCTTCCCACTGACATTTATAGTGACAATGCATCCACTTTTAAGTCTGCCAATAATAAGTTAAATGAATTGTATAAATTGCATAATAGTAGAGAACATAAAAAGGAAGTTCATGATTTTTCGGCCCAGCAAGGTATTAATTTTCATTTTCTTCCATGTTATTCACCTATATTTGCAGGATTAGCCGAAGCTGGCGTAAAAAGCATGAAGTTCCACCTAAAAAGAGTTGTACAGAAATCTTTGCTTACATATGAGGAAATGAACACTGTATTATGTCAAATTGAATCTATACTTAATAGTAGGCCTCTCATGCCTTTAACTAACGATGTTAATGATTTCTGTTGCATCACACCTGGTCATTTTTTAATAGGAACTGCTTTGAATGCATATCCAGAGCCTGGAATATCTCCTGCTGATAACCATCAGTTTTGGAAAATATGTAGTAGCATGAAAAAATCTTTCTGGAAGGTATGGAGTAAGCAATATTTAAATAATTTGCAGTCGCGTCCTAAATGGAAAGACACTTACCCTAACGTGAAAGAAGGTTCATTGGTGATTTTAAAAGAAAATGATGTGGCTCCAATGCATTGGCCTATGGCTAGAGTTACTAAAGTTTTCCCTGGTTCTGACAATAAAGTTAGAGTGGTCGAAGTTAAAACCGCTAATGGCAGATCCCACAGACGTTCAATTGTAAAAATATGTCTACTACCAATAGATTAATTTTGTGTTATTCATATAATGGTACCTAGTTTTAGTTGAGTTCCTACTACTATTAGTTGTAATATGTTCTTTAACTGAGAAGTCAAGATATTTTATTTTATTTTATTACTTGTAGTATTTCGCATTATATTCTATCACATATTCTAGATTGTTTTAAATGTAAACAAATATGTTATTTATAAGATTGTGTTTAAGTTTAGTTACACTGTAATGTTTCAATAACTATTAATTTTTATATTGTCTGTCTTTTCTTAGAGGCAGCATGTTGGAATATCCAACATTTACAATGGCAACACAGTTGCTATAGCTACAATTAAGAGTAAAAATTGTTTATAATCTTATTATAATTCTCTTCCATTTGTGGTGTTGGACCTAATACACGCGTTTTCTATATAGATGTATTTTTATTAACTCGAACTAGTCATCCATATCTTATTTCATTCTATACAGTCCCTCGCTCCTACAATCTTGCTTTTAGTGGTTTTTTGGTCATTATGCTTACAATTAATAAAATGATTGTCATATTATTAAATTATTATTGTTGAATCAAATTGATGTCAGTTAATTCCTATTTTCTCTCACAAATGTATAAAGGATTGTTAAAAAGAATAACTATTATAGATGATTTAATTATAGAATCAATAAATGTGGAACATTATTAACTATGACCTTGTAAATATGTAATCGGCCTTACATTATTTAAACGGAAATTAAGCATTGATTAAATCTCTTTTGCTGTGACTCAAAATACGGTTTATGAAATGGAATAAAAAAATAAAAAGATCAGAAAAAGTAACTCTTATTACTGGTTCTTAAAGTTCTGTTTAATGAATGATTCGTATTTTATTTTTCTTCTTAATTCAAAAACACAATTTAACACACTGCGGGCTAGTTTAAATAAGAGAAGTAAATAATCAGCTAATTATTTTTTGTATTTTATACGATAAGCAACGTAAAGTATGAAAACGTGAAAGCAGCCTTTCTCCTACGACCAGATCGATACAAATCTTTGTCCCGTGGCACGCGGTACCAATATATACATACGGTATAATTCTACGTGGAGTCACCACTCCTATAACAGATGCCTAATCCACAAGATCGTTTTAAAAGTAAAAGTTTTGATTTCGTTTAAATTTTAATCGATATACAACAGTACCAAATCAATCCACAAAATCGACATTCATTTATAATCGATACCGCTGCTGCCCATACCTCCAAGCTAAATCAAAACATAGCTACGCGAACACACAGAAGAAACACACATGAAAGAATGGAAAACCATTGAAGGATGCAAGTAAACAAAGAATGCAATTCTGGTGGTATCAAAAAAGTTGAACCGCAACCTCATCAGATAAACAGGGACAAAATTCGTAAAGCTATGGGCATAATAACATTACCCTTTAAACATGCACCTCTTTACAATAGGTTTGACTGAGAGTCCTCTATGCAGAGACTCCACAGCACGTGCTTATGGAATGCAGGAACGTGGAATATCAACGGCCACAGCTGCTCCAATCCCCAACATCACTCCCGGAGGCCTACAGCAGCCTGAAAAGGATGCTAATCCTCTGGAATTAATTGGAGTAGAAAGAAAACCCAAGATACGCACAATGGCCCAATCAAGAGACCAAGCGTGGAAAGAACCCCACTAACCTTACTATAATAAGAACTAACGAGGTATTTACATTTTCTTATCATCTGTCCTTTAATCCTATAACGTCTTTTTAAAATACACATTTTGTCCAACTAGTAATTCAGTTTGAAATCCTGCAGTTTTATCATAATATTTTTTCAACAGAGTCTCTATGTCTGTAACCCAAGAGAGCAAAAATATTGGGATACCTAATCTATCAAATTGAAAATTTGAAATACCTATTTTGAATATAGAATGTTTATGTTGATTTCATTATAGCAGTTTTCACTGTGGTTGTACGGACAACAGAACTTCAACGCACCACAACATGTAAAATTATCTAATTGAATTTGAACTCTATACTCTTACTTTAAAACTTTTATCCTATTTAACCGATTATCAACTATAATCGGATTAAATATTTGACAGTTTTGGGTTGGTTTGTCAGCTGTTTACTGTACTAACCTAATTATTCGGCCATTTTGACCGTGCACTGACTACACAATACAGATTTTCATGAGTTTTCGAGAAATTTCACGCATCGCTTACTAATAAGATGTTATGTCGTATCTTTAACTCTCGAAACACATTAAAAAATCACTTTTCAGCATGTTATGATAGTGAAATTAAGTGTTTAGGAAGCGTTAACGGAGGCAATGTATATAAATGTGTGCTTAATAACAAACTCTCGTACGTAAAACCAAATGATGTAGTCATATAACAAACGTGGTTTTCATTGCTGTGAAATATTATTGTTCGCATTGGTAATAAAGGATATAAAACTATTAAGTATACTAGTTCTTTAAAAATAATAAACATAAAATCAATGGAAAGATTTTCCTATTGCATATTAAAGTTTTGTTTCAAACATTATTTGCGAACGAAGTGGTTTATAATAGAAACAATCCTTGTGTTTGGCAGAAGAAAGCGCTTGCGAGCGCTTATAAGAAAAATGGTGATCGCTAAGCGATAATAAGCAAAATGATGGATTGTGTCAGCGCAACTGAAGTAAGCAAACGTGTCCTGGCTGAAAATGTATAGTTTTCAGCGCTGATAAGCGCTTGCGAGCGCTTTTTTCTGCCGAACACAAGGAATGTTTCCCAGTACTTATAATTTAGTCACCTTGAAAAGGTATGACAAATGTATTTATAATGAAATAATCAATATATCAATTTAACATCAATTATTCAATTTTCAACAATTTCAGTTTTTAATAAAAACATGTTCAATTGACTGTGGTAGTCAGCTCACCATGGTTTTTATCTATGAGCTGGCTTAATCAAACGGATAGCTAACAAACGACATTGTAGATTCATTTCCAAGTAGGTAGGTATGTATGGTATGCTGCTTCCTTAGTGTTCCGCGTCGCTTTAAACATCGACGAATCTAAATACGATGGAGAGCGAAGGGCGAGGATGACAGATGCTCCACCTAAAAGCACAGCAAAACCAGGTCATGAGCAGCAGAAGTAGAATTCTCGGGTTTGCCGCACACTGTTGCAGATTTTCTTTCTAGATGCCGTTAAATGCTTCAGTTTATTATATTAATACTTAATTATTTTAGTCACATTTGGTATTCGTGATAAAACATATTTTTTTTTAAATGTATCACATTATTGACGTAAATTATATAATATTGTTCATTATAATATATTTTAGTTATCTTAATATATATAAATTACGTGTCACGTTGTTTGTCCGCGATGGACTCCTAAAATACTTAACCGATTTTGATCAAACTTCGTTACTATCTGTTATTTGATCTAACTTAAAAGATAGGATAGGTTTTATTTTAATTTATTACACAGCAACGCGTGGTTGGGTCAGCTAGTATTATTTATATTTTTTTTAGTTTTAGGTTCATTTAACATAAATTAGGTTTTAGTTTAGTTTCATAGTTGTGTCTTTTATAATTATAGTTATTATAACGTATTATATTATATTCTAGTTTGTCAACGCATATTTATAAAACAGTCTTAATGAACAATACCGTTTTTAAAAATTATATCAGATATTAGTCAGATTTTTATTTTGTATATTCTTTTACCGCTCAGTCTTAGCTCTGGAACTAGGACCACAATAATAAAGTGGGCTGCATTGCTTACTATAAAATGGCATAGAACGGGGTGAAATTTAAGAATAGTACCGCTGCTTATTTTTCTTCGAAATTAATACGTACCAATTTAAACTACGCAAAAATGTGACAAACAATATGACAGTTGGCGGCCTAGATATTTCCCACATTTCTGAAACTTCGACGAAACCAATCCTCTCCAGGAAATCATTCCAAGTCAACTTGTTTTGCATATAACACTTCACGTGTATAATTGTGAACATTACAAAAATATTTTTATTTTTTTATTTACATTTAGAAAAACTAACACTTTTCTGAATTTTATGCAGCAATGGCGCCATCGAAATATCTGTCTTTAAATAGTTAATAATGCTTTTTTTTCTACATGATTCTAAAAATAATAAATGTAATTTATTGATCGGTTTTCTATATAAACGTATCTAATTTACACAATGTAACGGTTCCATTCATACCTGAGTAAGATAATCAATTTTTAACGTGTACTTTTACATACAAAATTAGATTTTAAACGTAAAAATATATAAAAAAAAATATATTCTTAGTACACTATCGAGGTTAGCTTATGACCAGACAAGTGATATTTCAATTTTCGACGAATAAGCATTTAGCCAAATTCATGAACAACGCTGTTATTTATAATTGCAAATTATCATAATCTTAAATGGTAATATTCACAAAACGTCAAAATAGCAAACCGTCAAATCAATATTATGTTTACATCAATAATATGAAATATTTTCGTCAATTTTAGATTTTATTTTTGGTTTGTAATTTAAACTGGTTGTCAAAGATTTCCTGAATGTTAACATTCTTAGATATCTACCAATGACGTAAGAATTTAGGAAATCATGGTATTGCAGTCAGCTTCAACTAAAAATGTTCATAAAAAACGAAAACAACGTATCAGAAAATAATCTATAAAAGCAGCACCCGACTCATACGTGTTGACATAATATTATGTCCAATTTCTAGTATTTTAAATTTTTGTTTTAAATTCTCTTAGGATGGTCCTTTTTATTTCAATGTCACTTATTATTCTGGGTTTATCAGCCGTATGTTTATTTTAATTAGCTGTACTTTATCTGTGGTTAGCTAATGCATTATAAATAACAAAAGAGCTCTACTGTACTGACTTTTTAATATAGTAGATATCATTGTTCATCATATTCCAGCCTCCGTAAAGTGAGACTCATAATATCCTTTATTTTGATTCACCATTATTGCATCCGAAAGACATCCACTGCTATATGAAGGCCTTTCCCTAAAATGGGGTGAATTTACCATGATCTTTACTCTTGCTTACCAATCTAGCAAGGGCAATCGCAATAAAAACCATAATTCGTAAAATTTGCCAGCCATTTTGTGGAACAGGGCATTTGTTTATCGTAATTATATTTACTTTTATAAAATAATCGTTACCTGCTGCATCAAGTCAAAGCACACAGGTCTTAATATTTTCATAAATCTAATTTTATTTTCAATTGACAGTAGAGAGCGTAATTTTTATTCACATTTTCTACCTTACCTTTGTTATTCTTGCTTAATAAAAAAAAATCTCTTCAGGCCGATGACGGTGGAAACCTAACAAATGAATCAAGTTTTCCTGGCACCTTCTTACTAATGGAATGCTAATTATATTTAGCTAGACACACCCACTGATTGTTTTTCGCCAATTCCTTAGGTCGATCAACCTTAGTATTATGTTATTCTCTAGATTTCGGTTAAAGACATCTGGTGTAAATATTGACACGTCAATATTTATTGATGTTTTCATTAGTGGAGTGAAATATGATCCCAAAAGCCACAGTGGACCTAATTCACGGGTATACCCGCGTATGATTAATGACGTTATATCTTAGAAGTAATGAGAATATGTGTTTGAACGTTTATCACGCATTAAAATCGAAGACAACAGCGTGTGTGTATCCTTTGTATAAACAAATCGAAGGTTAGATTAAGTATTGGTACTTTCACTTCGACTCATTAAAGTCGAACTCTTAAGTTAGCGTAAAAATTTATTCAAAGGCAGGTGTCTTAATTCAAAATTTACTACCTACCTACTTGTTTTGATTCCCGAACGAAGCCGTTCGTCCTTCGCTCCCGCGTTTTGCCTTTTTGACAGCTGTCATTACTGTTTCCGAGATTAACGGATTTGCTACTGTTTTTACACAAATATGTGAACATTGTAAAAAGTTAATATACAATAAAGTATTTGACATCTACGTGAAAGAGTGCTTTTAATAACTACAGTTCCCAACATTACTAAAACAAAAATGTTCTAGATATTCATCGCATATTACATCTTTGGTACTTAAAAGATCAACTAAATCTGATATCTAATGTTGCCACCATCTAGCATCACATAAAATATTTAATAATATTATTCCTTACATTCATACCCATTAGCCCTAGCACAAAGTAAGCACTGTAAGTCTTGTGTTATGGATATAAAGGCAATACCGTACCGTTACATATACCGTACATGTAATATTCATATAAAATACTCATGTTTCTGGTACAAACGTACGTGGTCGAGTGAAAAATGAACTTTTCTATATTGCCTCGGGTCTGGGTGATGTGATGCCGTTGTTGTTTATGAAATACTTCAGCTATTTGGGTTGTAAAAAAATCTCATTCATCACACAAACCTTCCGGGACTCAAACCCAGGACCGTCGGTGCGAAAAGCAAGTTCGCTAATATTGCACCAAATGGTCGTTAATACAATAACAATAATATATACATATACATACACATATATATTTGTTACATTCACACCAATTAGCCTAGCCCAAAGTAAGCACTGTAAGGCTTGTGTTGTGGATACTAGGGTATATAAAACACCCATGACTCAGGTACAAATGCTCGTATTCATCATACAAACATCTGCCCCTTCCGGGATTCGAACCCAGAACCGCCGGTGCGAAAGGCAGGATCGCTACCGTTGCACCAAACGGTCGTAGTATACTATACTATAGTATTTTTAACAACGGTAAAAAAAATATAGCTTCCCTTTGCTATTGTAGATAGCTAAATCCAGAAGTGATGTAACAACGTATTTTTACTAATTTTTTTGTCTCACTGTCTTCCAATTGAAACATGTGAAATATGTACTAATCTTTAATGCAAGGGACTGACCTAGATATTATACTTTTCATGTACACTAGCATTTGATTTTGTCAATTTTTGATTGAGATTATATTATGAATAATTTTACTATTCCAAAGCTAACATCATAAAGGTCAAAATTATAATATTATCGAATATGTAAAATATTTGTCAAATTAAATAAACCGCAGCGATTCTTGAAGTGGTTTTATTATCAAACGCCATGTTTGGACAATGCGCGTTCGTTTTTTTTTGTTTAAATACGACTCCCACTTGGTTTAATATTTAAAATTTACACAATTAAAAAAAAAATTTGATTGATTTTATCACTATCTTTAATTGAACACCGTCTCATATTATATACCTACATTAAACAATTGAATTCACAAAGCTTTTTTGTTAATTTCCTGAACATTATTTTGATTCTCGATTTCCAATTAAAATTAGAGTTATTAAAATCGAATCAAATTATTTTAGACAGATGGGGATATAAATATTCTGCGTCATCTATATAAACGTGCACCTGACGGTTCTTTTCAGGGCGGTTCGTCACGTGTAGTGCGATTATGATTCAAAACAAACACGGTTTTATTAATAAAGGCGTAATAATAATTCGGAGTGGACGCATGAGGACAGCTGAAATGGCAAGCCGCCAAGCAGAGCGTACTATAAAGAGTATGCCAGCAGGCGTACGCCTGTGACGTCACGGGAGCCGCCCGACCCTTTTTCGAGTGTCATTTGTTACCCTATTCGCTTTTATAGAGCTTTTACTCCCCTATTGGCGTATCTAGTTGGGTCACTCGCTCCCTTTTGAAGTATTTTACGTGTTCCAAAGATTCAGATTTATATGTATTTCATAAAAAAATACCACCTTCAGTTATTGTTCTTGAAGGGCTCCAGCCAATTTGTGTTTATTGATTTTTGCACTGGATCTCGACAGGAGTAAAGATTTTTGGAGAAGAAGTCGTAATCATTTTACTCAAAATGATAACAACTTACTGACAAACCATATTTAATGAAACTGGTCATAATTTATAACCAAGTGGATTAACATTTGGGAACTTCAGCTTAGCGTTCAAAGTTTCAACAACAAGCAACGCCTTTGAGAAAATGAGAAAAAAAATATGCTGCAGGTTTTTATTTTTCATTTCAATCCTGTTGTTTGTAAAAAGATCTGGCAATAATTTTAGGTGTACGTGTTGTCAAATATCAAGTATTTGCCCAATTTTATTGGTTTATTCAAACTTATTCCCAGCCGTCTATACATATAGGTGACCTCACCGTTCTCCAGAGGTAAGCTGCACTGTCATTTGTCAGCCAGTGGCGGCGACTACACGTAATGAATAGCCAGCCGTTATCGTGGTGGCCCATTATCTCGGAAGATGGACGGCTGGATGTTTTTGCGTCATCAATATATCGTTATGTAGGTACTTGGACTAGTATTATTTCTCGTACATTCGCTCTTTTGCGTTAAAATAATTGTTTTTTTTAAGTGGACAATTATCATGTTAATTTTACACTACCCCTGACAGTGCAGACGTTATTCTCCCTAAACGTTTATATTTTCAGAAATAAGATAAATCTTTTAACCGCAAGTAGCACTGCCTACAAGGTTCAATAAACATTTCCACAAACGACAAAAAACATGTAATTTTTAATATAAGCTTTCTTACTTAAATTTATGCTTCTCACTTCTAGTGAATTTTCCATATAACATTTCAATACTTTTTCACCCTTTATATGTGTTAAATTTCCTTAAACATCCAATCACGTGCTGTTATTTCTTGCCTGACTCTGTGTATTACATTTCGTACTTCTAACCTTAAAAATGACGGACATTCTAAAAAAATAATTTCTTATTTCTTAGTCTGTGTTTCAGAAATGAGGAAACTCATATACAAACATTAAGTTAGAACCCTTTTTTAACCATTTAAAGATGAACTTTTCTACCATTAAAAGGAGAAACGTTGATGGCCGTTTACATTTACTTATACCTGAAACATATGTATTGAATTAAAAGCCTCTTACTTTGTTGGTGGAATGTTGCGAAATCCCTACTTGTGTATTCACCTTTTATAAATACTAATCTCTTGTTTTTAGCACAAAACCTTATATATACAGAAAAAATATTGGGTTTTAATTGAATATTATTCTCTAGAACCTAGGTCACGGGTTGATTAAAGTAATTCCAGTAATAAATGGAAAAAATCCAACTATCAATGGGGATATATCAATATATGGAACAGGGGATAATTTTTGCTTCTAAAACACTTAAGTAAAATAATTTCACTGTTAAACCGAAATCTGCTATAACACTTTAACTTTTACACTTTTTTGAGATTTCAACATTTTGACTATAACATATACTGACCACACTTGTAAATAGCATTTTCCCAAAGGAATTAAAATATTTGTTGTTCAATCGCGGCATAATTCATACCAAAAATGGGGCATACGTTAGGAGAATGGACGACGTGAAAATCGCCGATCTGGGAATGAGATCCAGAAGGATTTTTTCGGCACTAGTGCCACCGAACTGACTTGCACCGTCATTTGTCAGCCAACGGGTGCAAGTAATTAATTGCCGTCCGTTATCGCATGGTCTACACCATTTATCTCGGAAGACATGCGGCCGAGAGTTTTTGCATCATCATTTTGTGCTGAATTTTATGCTGAATTTCATGATCGCAGTTAAATGTCTATAGGGTAAGATAAAATAATTATATTCATACTACAATTATGATAAATTTTAATAGAATAATACTAGAAAATATCGACTCTGCTTACAATCTTTGGATGTCTGGTCCACTGCTCCCTCAATTGAGCTATCGGGCGTTGTAAGTACCCGTCCAAATTTTCTAGTACTCGCTACTTTTTTACGTTGTAGGCCAGAATCGCCAAATAAGATTTATAGACGAAAAATACTTTCAGAAATTATTAATATCACATCATTCTTTTAGTCTTCATTGGTTGGACCACAGTCCTTATATCAAAGGAAGGATGAGTTAAATTAAGGCAAGCAACGCCTGCCCAGTGCGGATTGGTGGATGCCAGCGGCCAATGGCCAACTAATACCAATAATGGCCAATAATGTCCAATTATACCGTCTGAAGCATAGAAAAATATCAACTCTAGGAGTTAATAATTTTTGGTCACCTATCGTATAAAAGACCTTTACTTAACTCTACTTTTGCTTAACGTAGCTCTTCAAATCGTTTGAATTCCTACAATATATGTATTACGCGATGACTTTTGTGTCGCAAAGGCGGGTAGATAGATAATTTCTATATGTGTTTGTGTTTGTGCAAATCGTTTTTGTTTTGTTTTAAGTTTTATAGTATATTGAATTTGTAATGATTAAGTCTGGTTGTGTTTGCTGTTCGTGTCCGTGTTAATGTTAAATTGCATGTGCGCTGCGCCAACTTATTGTTGTAATTGTAAGTATTTATGTATCTCATCTAATCTCAGTTAAAGTGACCGTATGTTCTTATGACAATAAATTTCTTTTAACCTAAACCTATATATACACTCCGTATTTCGCTTATTGGTGGGCAATAATGTGAATCTTTCTATAAATAATTTGTAGAAATTACGATTAAGATTTTTCAAAAAATTTCATGAGGAAAACTAATTTCTTATTAAGCAGTTATATGAAAAATGTCCATTATCTATCAACGTATGAATTTTGTGACATAATATGTTAATCATGTATGCTATAATCCCCGGCATTTGAGTTGAACATGATTTTGAAATCACGTGACATGCGCAGTAGCAAGTTTAGGTACATTATTCACTACTGCGCATGTCACGTGATTTCAAAATTATGTTCAACTTAAATGCCGGGAACTATACACGTATAGATAATTTCTTCGCATCTTGAAGATCTTTTATCGGATTTATGTATGCATTGTTTTTCCGTTATCTATGAAAGATTGAACTTTAAAACATAAATCTGTTATCAAAATAAAAGTAAGCAGATGAAATTACATTGCAAACAAAAGAATTCGTTTTAATTGTGCAAAACAGATTAAAGTATGTATATCATGCGCGACAAAGCTTTGTTATAAAACCGTTCAATCAGAACAATCGTTTATAACGAGGAATTCTATCTATATCGGCAGGTAAAGTATTTGAAAATTGTTACCGTTCGAGTGCACATCGCAATCGAAACCGATACAAGGCAATAAAACCGTTTTACTTAAGTAAAGTACAATCAGCAACACACGTGTTTTTATTATCGCCTAGCGCTTGACCTCTATTTCAGCAAAAAAAATCCTAATAATATCTACAAGTTAATTTAATGATTAAAAAAGGGTACAAGAGTAGTTTTGTCATCATAACTATCCTGTCACTGAATCTATAGAGATGTATGGGGCTGCACACAAGTAGGGAAATCACAACTTGCTGATGTTATATACCCATAATATGTAGAATCCATAGAGTGACGAAATAGTCATGATGACAAAAATCAAACGTGCACGCAGGTTCTTAATGTCAATCCTTGTGTTTGGCAGAAAAAAGCGCTTGGAATCGCTTACAAGCGCTGAAAAACAATATATACAGTTTTCGGCCAGGACACGTTTGCTAACTTCAGTTGCGCTGACATAATTCGCCATTTTGCTTATTATGGCTTAGCGATCGCCATTTTGCTTACAAGCGCTTCCAAGCGCATTTTTCTGCCAAACACAAGGAATGTCTTAGTATCGCCATACTGTGATCAGCCAACGGGAGAGTGTAAACTCATCCAGATTAAATTGTATTTTTATTTCCGCATGAGGTTTTAGTGTAAATACTTAAGTTACTAAATAAGAATGTAGTGTACTTTTTAATCGGGCATGAAATTAACAAAATTAATATTGTACAATGTAATACGATTCATACATTTCATTTAAAGTTGAAATTTTGTAATGATTTTCTGTTAACTGTTTGCAGTTAAAAAGCGAGATCGAGAAGATTCTTCAGTTCGTGAAATACAAGTGTTTAAATGGGTTTTATAAACTGTAACCAAAATGGCATTCTTGTGGCGTTGTATATATAATAAGGATTTGGTTTTCAATAAATTATTGAAAAAAACCGCTTTGGTGGTATAAATGATGGTAACAACGTTCATTTTTTATACTAAAACAGTAAACAGTATATTTATAATAAAACAGTAGTTCTATATTCAAACTGGAGTTAGATAAAGTTAGACAGGATCATATATTATTATTATTATTATCAGATATTATTTTGTCGATTTATTTATTTAGGTACTTTTTCTACTGACTGTCTTATCGCATTATTCAAATGTTATCCGATCAAAGGATTTATCACTCGGTTGGATACCAAAGACATTCTACGTGTAGCAAAAGCTCTTTTGTAGGAAATCGTACTGGCTGTTCATTTGTAGAAAATTCTAAATACCTCAACAGATGGGGTTAACAAAAAGGTTCGATCAATATCAACTTTTACTTATTTTGAAACTCATTTAGAAACTATTTAAAATGTTATACACTAGTATTTTAATTACGTTTATAAAAAAAAACACTTCAAAATATTATTTTTATCACTTCTAAAAAGTAACTATAGATAAATAAAGGGTTTAAAAAATATATTTAAAAAAAAGAATATCAAACAACCATTTCATTGCTAAATATTAGTATAGTATTTATAAACAAGCATCAATAGTTAATAATAGATTTGATTTTAACGCAGAAAAAAGAGAAACATAGGACAAAGAGGTAACTTAAGCATTTTGATCATATGATAAACTATATACTTTGGGTAATTTTAATTTAATTATTAATTTAATTGAATTAATAAGTCTTAATCTGAAGTAGTTGAAATCTGCGCCTTTTTCTAAGTTTTTATAAAAATATTATTTATATATCTAAATTCCGTGTCACAGTGTTTGACCGCGATGAACTCCGAAACTACTCGACCGATTTTGATGGTTTTTGAAGGACTTGTTCTGACTTGGACATAGGATAAGTTTCACTTTAATCTATAATACAACAAAGCGTGGCCGGGTGAGCTAGCCATTATACAAAATTCTTATGTAAGTTTATCACTAAACCTCTGATTTTTTGTGCGTGAAGCTTTAGGTTCACAATCGGAACCGATAGGTGACACTGCGATCGGACAGGACAACTTATGCCACTAGTTTTGTCATAAATTGTATAATGACGTACGTAGTACTTAACAAAAGCATAACGCCGAGAGATTGCACATATAACTAAGGGAAAGGTATTTTAGCATCAATTTTAATCAACATCAGTAAAAATCTGTAAATCAGTATTTACCGATTCGGTCCGTGACTAACATCTCAACGAAGACTTGGAAGGAAGATTATCAACTAGAGGACAAAGAAAAAAAAGACTTAAGACTCAATATAGAACGAAAGACTTTAAAGGGCGAGCAGCGATTCCGGCGAAAGTTGCTCTCAACTCGGAACAAAAGATCGAGATAACTGGGACACATCTGATGTGTCAGTTTAGGGACGTACTTTGCTGTAGATTTTGCTTTTTACTGTTACACTAGATTTTGCCCGCAACTTTGTCGGCATGTTAAAATTTTATCTAAAAAAAAAATACTTTTCCGATTAATAGATCTATTGACGTGTAAAGGCGTCGAAAGGGAAAAAAAACAAACTAATTTTTTAGGTAGCTATCCCACCGGAACCATAAAGAAAGTCGGGTTAAATTTAGCGTATATCGTTCTTCATGCCATTTGCTATAAATATAATTATACAATTTAATTAACAAAATATTTACGTGCGTGCCAAGCCGTTCGTTAAAGCTATAAACGAAATAACTGAGCCGCTTGCCTTTATTTTTCTGATCCACAGCATAAATAATTAATTCATATTAATATTTTCCAGTGACATCATATCTTCTGACGTCATCAAACACATGGCCTTAATAAAGAAGCAATAAACACGTAATCAAGAATAATAATTGAATTGCAAACATGCCACCATTTTATATTGCTCATAAACCGTTCTTAATCGTTATGTCTTGTATAGGAAATAATGGTACATGATAATCGATTACAATAATAAGGAATTCCATAACACATAAATACCGCAATACTTTACCATCAAAGCAATATAAAATAAAAACAAACAACGAAGAGATGAACAAAGGAAGCGATACCGATGCAGTTAGTAAAAAACAGCTGCGAATAAAATCCCTCGGAAAGTTGAGATGATAAAAATAATTTAATGTGCTTCCGTTGCATGATGGCCGACGAATTTAATAAAATCATGGCGTCGTCTTAATAGTGTCATCATGTGACTACGGAACAAAAAACAACTGAATTCAACTGGTTGCACTATTCGTCATAGATTTAGGTTCTGGTAAAAACGGTTAGTATGTACTTTTTGTTGTACGTATAATTATGAATATATTTACAGATTACTTTATTGTTGAGTGTGATAGATATTGATGACTTTATGAACAACTTAGACAGATATCCATTTTCTACTACTTAATAAATATGTCAAGTAAAAGTTATGCGTATTAATCAAATTTCTTAAAAGTAAATATAAAATTCTTAGATCTGCGTAAAATGAAAAGAGAACAATGAACCAAATGTCTTAGATATGTTAATAAATACAGAATCAATACAAACATAAAGCACGTTATAATAAGTTATTAAGATATATTTTAAAAGTAATTCTAATTCAGTGACAAAACGAGGAAAGCTTCAATTTGATCCGATCTTAAGCTCAAAACTATACAAGTTATATTTCTATTTGAAATGAATTAAGCACCATTAATCAACAGCACAGGTTTATTTATTATTGACAACAAAAAGGTTTACCGTTCCTAACATTGAGACGAGTAAATACGTTCGAAGGCCACAAGCGTACCACGGGCCGCGCTCCTGCGGCCCAGAGTGGTGGTAATCGATAGAAACTCCGCCCATTGACCTATTTTCCGGGGATTAGGAGATGCTCTTGTTTTTGTCTCGCACAACGCCTTTACACGTCTCAGGACGAGTTGGGACGTCAAATGCGAACGGATTATATACGTCACGTAGGTTGACGTGTGGATAATTTAGGGGTTGCTTTTGAAAATGTTTGCTTGAATCTTTTAATAAGACAAAGGCTTTTTAATGGGGTAAACTGGCAAAAAGGTTAACACAATTATGTATAAATATATCGGACAATATAATTGTACATATGGAGCTTAACAATTTACTAAAGAATAAATTACTTTGCGACAGCTATATCGTAATCATAATCGTCCCTGTAATTGAAATATAAATATTTTAACTGACTATAAAAACTGTAACTCAACATGAGGTATTAACCATTTTTGTTCACTGTTTACCATTCAATATTTTTATACATAACTTTTACATCAAGCTTTTTTCTAAAAGGGACTACACTTCTTATATATTATAATAAACATACAGTAGTAACCAGCACCGCCTTAATTGATGACCGAATTATGATTTTTCATTTACCCAAATTTTTTTTTTTTTCATTAATAATTCACCTAAGACATTAATTTTTTCTCGTAATAATTGCTTTAGATATGAAAATATGGCAGTTTAATGCTCAAATAACAAAGGAAAAAAGGAAAAATATAAACTATATTTTACAATATCTAAATATATATTGCACTAATTTCTCGTCAGCAGGTAACTAATCACAATCTCAGTTGCCTCAATAAACCCTTATGGTGTGGCGGTGTTGATAGGGACCTGCCTAATACGCGAAATGCAAGGTCCTTTTGTTCGAATCCTAGTGCAGCATAGAAGGATATGTTTCTTAACGAGCTTAAGCATTTGTTCTTGAGTCATGATTTTTATAGACATACTTATTTGTGTATTATTACAATTAAATATGTGAAAGTTATTATTATTATTCAACTTCGCTTTTCTTCTTGGTGTTATTACAATTCACAATAACACATCTTACCAGAACCATATTAAATTTATTTCAAAAACGATTAGAAAATGTTTACTGCAATATGGATTTGACAGCTCAAGTCAGCGACAAAAATGTCAATTTTAGCCGTAGCGAGCGCTGTGATCGTATAAGCTACTCGCTCCACCCGCTTAGCACCCTGGCACTAATATGTTAAAAAATATTTTAAACGAAAATAAATAATAGTATTTCTATTATTGTTTTTTCGTTTTTGCAAAATAAAGTTTTATATATTTTTATAACTATTTTAATAAATGTATTTCATTCCTCTTATAATATTTTCATGCTCTTATAGATAAAGCTTTAAATCTCCTTCAAAAATATCTAGGAATTAATAGTTTTAACCTGACACGGTTAGAAAACTTATGTTTTATATAACATAGTCTTATTCAACACGTTACCCTACGTGCGGCAGGTCATCGCACCGGAGGCTACGGCCCGAACTTGGCTGAGCCTTGGAATATGCTACGAAATTGCTACGTATAAAATTTACATTTTGGCAAAGACAATATTGGCGGAGGTGTTACATAAACCAGTCGTATTATACTCGCACTGAACTGAAAAGAGGCGCGTTATAAAAAACATATGTACAAACAGCAACAACCTTAACTGCCGCTGTCACGTGACTACCAACTTTTTGAAAGAAAGTGAGAATAGATGTATGACGTCTTCATAAATGTCATTTATATTGTAGATGTGTGTGTAACGTTACAAAGTTACATAATAACTGAAACTAATACTTTTTTCTAAGACCCTAATGAGTTTCGCATTAAAAAGGTGGGATTGTTTCAATTCAATAATAAGAGTACCTAATGTCAGAACAATCATTGTCAAATTTTTCCGGTCGCTAGATATCAATGCACACAGTGCGGCGTAGGCTAAATGAAGGTGGCTCACACCATCACATACGAGGGCTGCACTAAAAGTATCGGGAATGGAATATTTCCACTGTTCCTGTCATATTAAAATCTTTTTAATTGAAAACTCCTTGGTTTCAAAAATCAAATACCATTTATTTATTTAAAAGAAAGATTCTCGGTCTTGTCACAAGGTCTTGTCAAACTTAGTCGTTGAGAAAATGGAATTGACTCGAGAATAATCAAGAGCGATGATTTATTATGACTTCCGACGTGGTTTAACACAAAAACAGTGTGTTGATCGGATGCTTTCTGCATTTGGTGATGAAGCCCCATCCAAAACCACAATTTATCGCTGGTTTGCTGAATTTTAACGTGGACGTGTCAAGCTCAGTGATGTTCCCCGTCAAGGTCGTCTAAAAACTGCAGTCACCCAAGAAAACCTTGATGCTGTGCGTAAGCTGATTGAGGAAGATCGACATGTGACATACCGCGAAATTCGGGCAACTTTAGACATTGGCATGAGTCAAATACAAATAATCTTGCATGAACAATTATAGGTGTAAAAAAGTTGTTTTCCCGATGGATACCGCATTCACTCTGTGAAGAGCAAAAAGCGGCTCGCGTTACTTGGTGTGTCAGAACACTCGAAAGATTCCACGAAGGATCCTCAAATGCTGTATACAACATCGTATCAGGTGACGAATCCTGGATATACGCGTACGAACCCGAAACAAAAAACCAGCCACGAGTTTAGGTGTTCGAAAATGAGTTAAAGCCAACAAAAATTGTTCGTTCACGGAGTGTTCCAAAAAAATGGTGATCACGTTTGTCTCCAAAACCGGCCATGTTGTGACTATTCCTCTTGAGGGACAAAGAACGGTTATTGCAGAATGGTATGCTAGCATTTGTTTGCCACAGGTCTTTTCTGAACTCCGTAAAGAGAACTGCAACCGCTGCATCATCCTCCATCACGACAATGCGAGTTCTCACACCGCGCACAGAATAAGAGTTTTTGTAGCAAGAAAACATAGAATTATTAGACCATCTGCCGTACAGCCCCGACCTAAGCCCTAATGATTACTATACTTACCCTAAAATAAAGAATAAATTGCGTAGTCAGAGATTTTCATCACCTGAAGAAGCAGTGGACGCCTACAAAACGGCCATTTTGGAGACTCCAACTTCCGAATGGAATGGTTGCTTCAATGATTGGTTCCATCGTATGGAAAAATGTGTCAAATTTCGCGGAGAATACTTCGAAAAGCAATAAATACATTTTTAAATAGTAAAGTTGTGTCACTTCCTTGATTCTCAAAATTTTCAGTGCCGCCCTCGTACCAGCCCGAAAATTGTCACTTACACAACATCAGTTTTTTATTACTGTTGGTGCCAGTTATCTTCGTGTGATAGCGATTTTTAAAAGGCAGAACGCACAAACAGTTGGTTCTTCATATTAATGTTTGAACATTGTTATGAAGTGGTAATAATATATTTTTACTGAAAAGCGTATTGGTTTTTAAAATTACCAGGACTACGATACTATCCGTCCAATCACAATTATAATATTGAAGACAAAAGGCGATTCTATCTTCTTTGTGCTTTTGTGTAAGTAGGGTTTTTAAAGTTTATAATTATATATTGCTACAAAAGAAGTGTTGGTTTTTTATTTTACTTTTAGTCAGACTGGCGAACTAATTATTTACGCGCTTTGCGCTCTAACATTATAGCAAAAGAATAGGTATATTATATAAAATATTATTTCATATTGCACTACAAAAAATGCAATTTTTACTTTCTTCACTTCTGTTAACCTGAAATTTAAAAGCAAGACACATTTGAACCTTATAACCATTCTAATCTTTGCATTTCGCACACCGAAATTTGCTGTCACAGATATAAAATTCGAGTAGAATTGAATAAATTACCGCATGTCTGAAAAATTATTACTTCACATTTTAAATAACAGAAATGATTAAGTTTTGGGTACGGAAGAAACCATATGCGTGATGGAATAAGAGCTAAGGACAAACTACATGAAGTCGAGTTTGGCAATGATCCTACTAATTATAATCAGAAAAGATTTTCAGTTAGAGTCCCGGTAAGGACAAATGTTTGTGTAATAAAAATCACAATAATTATGCGCTATTTCGATTTGTTTATTTGTTAAGTTAGTATATGTTTTTTTGAGTAATATAATATTAATAATATTTTTTTAAAATGCAAGTGTAAGAAATCTTTATTATTATTCGCTTGCTGCACCTATACCTTTCTAAGTCTATGGATACAGGATAAGTAAAATTAAAGATTATCATTATTTCATCCAAAATCATGCGACGTTGCCGTTGCTCTTTGTTTTGGAAGAGCGGCAACAACTGAAAGCACGTTATCAGGTATGTCAATTCTCTGCGTCAAGCAGTGACAGTTCTCTGGCGCCAAGAGACACACCACACACACAAAGATATTATGTCATAAAAACTTTAGTTTTTGTTATTAAGTTGTCATGAGAAAAATAATTTCATCTCTTTCTACCTTTCTCTCTGTTGGGTCTTGAAGGGGCAGTTAAGAGTGTTGCTGTTTGTACGTATTCCTTTAAGAAGTATAACGAAAGGTTAAAATAATATGATTGGTGTTATGTAATTAGTTTCATGATAATGGCGCTACTGAAGGTATGTGTATCGATTTCAAATCTACTATAGACATGAACGCGATCTTTGTGATACATTTTTTTTTATTTCGTCGCCCTTGTACTATCTTTAAATAACCGATATTAAAACAACAATGCACACACCGTTTATTTAATTACTTATAATATTTATGCACATAAAAAAACCTAACCGTCACCTTATCATAAACTTTTACAATACCAAAGACACCAATGGTAGTTTTCAAAGGGCTAAATGTAAATTGTCAAATATGCAAATGCATGGGTACGTAAATACTATCTCGTTGGAAATAAGATTTGAACGCGGTAGTAAAACTTACAATTTGGTCTGAGAGACCCGCTGGTGAGGAAGGGACTCTCCCTTGAAGACTATATAAGAGAAAATGTTATTGCACTTGTCCAAATGTTATTTGTGCATAAAATGAATACGTTTAAAATACTACAGCAAAAACCGCTTGTTAAATAAATTTGTCGCTGCATAAAGGCATATTTTATCAATTAAGTTTGAAATCGTGTTGGAATAGTAGAAAATTATTAAGTTTTATTTATTTATTAAGCATTAGAAATGTTCTTTTTGTTATGTAAATCGATGAACAGTCGGCAAACTGTACCAACGCTATAAGAAGTGATCAAATGTAGAGAATTCAACAAAACATAATAGGATGCAATTCAAGACTTTTTGTGTAGATACCCACTGGTTGATACTTTGTAAAGTCGCTTACCGCCCTTGTTTTTGTGAACTACCGGCGTAGTCCCAAAAGGATAACTGCCATAGTTTAGGGAAAATGGAAAGGTCAACAGGCAAGTAAACTATCATAAAATCAGTCTGGTATCCCTGAAATTATATTTTCGTTGACTGGCTTAGTAATTTGTTATATGTAAACTTTGAACTTTAACGGTATCTTGCATAAGTATTGATTATGATAAGCTTAAGACCATGTTTTAGTTCTTCCATGACGATGGCACATGCAACTGCACCGATAAATATCGGCGCCTCAAAAAAAATTTGTAGGGTGTCCATCTTATCGATTTAGGTGAACATCTGTCATATAATATTTTACTTTATTATCATGGACATCAAGCCTCTCAATTGCCTTCTCTATGGTTAAAAATACCGTATGAGAAATGGGTTATAAACCACCACATGGGTCAAGTGAGGATGTGTTAGTCCGAGTACATGACTTGTGATCGTGCCATGGATAATCTACTGAAGTGTTTCTTAACTTCCGGAATAGCAGTAGGAACGCACTACCTACTATGGCATCTAGTTCGTTTTGTATTACAAGCAAAACCTTGGTCGGGGTCGTTTCAAACATGATCCATTAAAAAAATAACATCGCTATGAATAATGTCTCGTAATGAAGATACATAAAAAAATATGTAAAAATTGAACGAATGTTACTGTTCCAATTACAGTTCACTGGCCGGTTGTAAAAAAACAAAAATAATTTTAGCAGTTTTGTGATTCCTGTGATAGTTTTATTATTTTTAAATATAAATCGGGTGTTAAAAGATTTATGAACCCATAGTGTACATAAAACTAGGCAAGATTCGTTATCGCAGCCGAGAGACGTCCACTGTTGGAACGGAGTACCCCCTAAAAATGGGGGGTATGACGTAATCTTCATGCCTGGGTTGGAGTTGGAGAGAGTTGGAGAACTTAGTTGACGTCCGTTAGCTAAAACGTTACTAAAGCTGCGAATTGACGGTCAGTTTTTCGTATCAGTTGAACTGACGTCAATCCAAAATTTGATCGTGAGTGTCGAATCATCACTCCAGAGTTTTAACTGACGACCCGCCACGTATTTCCGCGATTATCATTAATCCAACTCGACGCGTCGCGCCAAACTGATCGTGAGTACATGATCGTCAATCCAACACAAACAGGTAGTACACTTCCTAACAACTAACCCGGCCTATTGAAAACTGAAGAGCGAGAGTGACGCCAGTGAATGCGGAAATCGAGTTTTAGGCCAACTCGATTTCCGCATTGGGAGTGACGCCACAGTTTTACGTCACAGTTTTACGAAAAACTGATCGTCAATGCCCACTATAAGCCACAAAATGTTGTTTTCAGATATGAGCGAAAAACGCGGATAATATTTCGAATTGATGTTTATACTAGAACTATTTTAAATATGAATCATATCTAGATCAAAGAAGATTTTTTTTTACATATGTTGACATTTAAATATAAAATTTGAACCCCTGAGGGACGGTAGTTAGCTTAACATCACGATTCGGAAAACGCAGCTGCTCATTTTCTAGTCTACAGAAGATGTACATCAAGTATCCATAAGTCGCCTTTTACACCTTTAAAAGTAAAGGATTGGTGCTAAGCTTTGTCGGATAACACGCGGTATACAAGTAATATTGCCAATGATAATAATTAACAGTCCGAAACGAATTTCAAACAACAAAAGAGAGTGTAACGAAAGAGTTCTGTTACCCATTTGTTTTTTTCAATATTCCTATGAATGCGTATTTATTTTTGGGAAGATTAAAAAAATATATTTTTCATTAATACACATTTTATGAAAGTTCTACCCATTACGATCATATAAAACTTTTTCAATGATGAAAATTCTTAAAAATTCTTAATTATTATTCTAAAAGAATTCTTGATGAAAAGAAGATTAAGTTTCTGTTGAGGGGCTTTTTATATACCTTTGACGAACGGCTTGGTCAAGCGTTACCCTACCTACTGACCCTACCATTGTAGCCAAGCGACCCTAGGCTTAAGTCCAGGGCGGGACTTGGGCATTCATACTATGGGCTTTATATCATGATCATACTATATATCAGGTATTTATATGACTATAACTTATTTATTTGTGCTATATATTTATCTATCCGTTATCCTTTTAACCATGACACAAGCCTCACAGTGCTTACTTATGACCAGGCTAATTGGTGTGAATGAAAGAAATATTAATATTATTATCCACGGGAAAGGCCTGTGCTGCTTCATTGAGGACATTAATAAGCGGATATAATACATGAGCTTAGAACAAATACCCGCTTTTGAAGGTGCGAGATAACTCTATCTACGTTTTTGATGACAGTGGTGTTTTTTTGCTCTTAAATGGTAATCTGAAATGAACAATCAAATCTTTTCTTCGTGCTTCGAAGCTGTGCACTGTGGGACATCCATAGGTCATAAATCTTAAAAACCTGCTTTCTAGTTTTACATTTTATTCCTTGTTGTTACATTGGATAGTTGCGGTACCTTCTGAAACTATAAATAGGTCAGTAATTAGAGTGCGCCTTCATTATCTATTGTGCATTCAAAGAGAGCGCATCGCCAATCGTAAATACTGTTATCAGTGAGTCATTAAAAAGCGTGACGTCATTTGTTGTCATTGCGGGACCTGTGAGTGCTGTGTGTGTTTTTTCTGAAATGGAAATCCAAGAACAGGGTATGTAATAATTAATATTTTTATTTTAATTGTATCTTAGTATATATTTTCTTTAGTATGTCATTGCTACGAGGCGACTTTTCTTGGAGTATTATATTTTAATATTCAAAGTTTGAATAAACTTTTAAATATGTTCCCACTCGCTCCGACTATGGAGGTATATTGCACCATAATCTTTAGACTTTCTTATCTTAGGAAAATTAAAACTTGGCTGCCCTTATCTGCCCTTTTGGCGATGACAAGGGTGCTACGGTTGCCAGATTATCTCGTAGCATTTGCTACGAAATTAGTTTATTTAGTCTTAGTGCTTTGTGTAGGTTTTGTGACTGAATTTTAACCGTTTTTTTTTGTTTTAGGTAATTTATATATATGCTCGTTTTCAAGAATGCATATTCTTGAAATATGGCTAACTGTCAATACCGATAATGACTCGGAAAAGTGTCGTCAAGTCCTACAAAGTTTGTTGACTACTCTGAACGATGCTGAGAACATTGATATTCATTATTTAGAGAAAATTGTTAATAATTTATGTAAAGCTATTGCTCGATTCTGGAAAAAATGTAATAGGGATAAAACCAAGCTTTTATATAAGAATTCCGATTGGTTTAATGTTATTGAAAAAATTCAACTTGTGAAAAACAATAAGCAATGTACTCCGTCTGAAACGTCGCCGTGTCATTCACGTGGTCGTCCTCGAAAACCTTTTACGCAATGTAGTAAAAGGACTAAACGTCGGAGAGTAGCTGATTTGTCAAAGTCTGATGATTCTACTGTGAGTGCATTGCTTGATGTTTCAGACTGTTCATTCGATTCGTGTATATCTACAGTTAGCACTGATGATGTCTTGTCACTTTTGACTGATGCTCAGTTGACAAAACATCAGTATTTATTAATTAAAAACTTTGTTAATAGTAAGATTTCTCCTAATGTATTACCATGTTACCAACAAATTACTAAAGCGAAACAGAGATGTTACCCTTCTAATATAACTGTTTCCGAGTCTTCAGCTGAAGTTGAATTACAAAGTCTTTTTGATCACACAGCTTCTCGAATCCTTGAATCTCAAAAAGAGGTCTTAGATCAGATTCCTGATGATTGTTTGTCTAATATCTCTTTACTTGGGAAATGGGGATTCGATGGCAGCACTGGACATAGTGAATACAAACAATTTTTTTCAGATTCAACTTTAGAAGATAGTAGTTTGTTTGTAACATCTTATGTACCCCTTCAAATTATTGTAAAATTAGCTGAAGATAATTGTAAAATTTTATGGAAAAAACCTCGACCCTCTTCCACTAGGTACTGCCGTCCTATTCGATTTCAATTTTTGAAAGAAAGCACAGCAGTGTCTTTGCAAGAGGAAGCTTATTTTAAGGATAAAATAGAAAGTTTGCAACCTACTTTTATTCAGATCGACAATCGTGAATTGCTCGTTTCTCATAAGTTGCAGCTTTCAATGGTAGATGGTAAAATTTGTAGTGCTTTAAGTGAAACATCTACAAGTAGATGTTATATATGTAATGCTACCCCTAAAGAGATGAATAAAATAGACGAATGTTTACAAAAACCTGTAATAGAGAGTAGATACCAATTTGGATTATCACCACTACATTCTTGGATACGTTTCTTCGAATATTTTTTTCATCTTTCATATAGATTAGACATAAAAAAATGGCAAGTTAGGCTAGATAGTGATAAACAATTGTTATCAAATAAAAAACTATATGTACAGTCCCAGCTTAGGGAACGATTAGGTTTAATAGTAGGAAGCGGGACGTCTAACGACGGAAACACGGCCAGGAAGTTTTTTTTGGAATCAGCTGTATCTGCTGAAATTACAGGTTTGAATAAGGATCTCATAGATCGTTGTTGTGTAATATTACAAACGTTATCTTCTGGACATAAAATTAATGAATGCAAGTTTAAAGACTATGCATTACAAACAGCATACAGCCTGGTCGAGGAATATCCGTGGTATAGTCTTCCTGCTTCTGTCCACAAGGTGCTCGTACATGGATCAGATATTATAAGTTATGCATTGTTATCTATAGGAGAACTTTCCGAAGAAGCTGCTGAAGCGACAAATAAGTATATCAAAATTTATAGACACTCGAAAAATGTCACGTGAAGTTACCAATCAAGATTTAATACAACGACTATTATTACATTCAGATCCTTATATTACAAGTCTTCGGAAACTTCCCCCTAAAAAGAAAAATACTCTTTCACAAAGTGTAATAGAATTGTTACATGTTTAATATTGTTAGAATAAGAATAATTTATTTGTATTTTGTTAATTGTTTTGTTTTTTTTTTGTATTTAATTAATTTTAATTTATTTATTTCTATTATTTTATTATAATTAAATAATGTTATCAATGTTTTGACTCTTATTTTATTTAAAATATATGGTTTTTCATTCCAATTTTTAAGTGTTTGTTCATGATAAATTTAGGTAAAAGTATGTTATTGTTTATATTTTTTTTTTACTGAAGTAAATACATGTACTTCTTTCATTTTAATGTTCCTAAAACACTTTTACAACTATAAGTCACTAAAATAATACAATGTATTGATAGTAACAGGACTTAAACTATTTATGACCGCCCTTGTATGGAGCGTGTCCCTCCGTGCTGTGCTTTGATTCTATAACGTATAATCTCACTGTCTAGCTTCGATAGTTCGCATGTGACAATACTGGCTACTTTTTATGTAATTTCGACATTTTGCGTTATATCTACGCAGTGGATATTAAGCAAATGTCAAAATGTTACAAGTTCTACAATGAGGTTGTAGGTTGCAGAATCAAGTGGCCGAATAAAATGCTGTTCTGCCAATAGCGAGACTCGACTAAAGCTACAACAACAATAAATAACACCATTATTGCTCTACGAGTGTAGTCACGCAACACGAGTTTAATCGGGCTCGGTCATGTTACGTTTGTTTTAAATACTCTTTGTATACTTTATGTACTATACTCTTGGTATAGTAGACGAAATGAGGGAATAAATATGCCCAATAAATAGTAGTAACAATTAAAGAGAGTGAGTACAACCACCACGACTGTACAATTACGTGTAAAATCGTTAGAAGTTATTGGACTCTAAAATTGGATTGTACAGTTCTCAACCACATAACAAAGCGAACAGTTACACGAGTCATTTAATTTGTAGATTAGCTAACTCGTTAGGAAAGCTCGACTCGTAAACAAGCCAACTTTTAGTTCTCGTTGAAGAAGCAAAAAGGCGAGGGCAAATAAGACGAAATTAAGAGGTCAAATTAAAATATATGTACGCTTTTTGATGAATACGAATAATTCACTTACCAAACTCTTTTTTATAACGATTTTTTAAAATAAATGTGCCAATTTGTTCGGTACTAACATTCAAACGTAACAACTAACATTTTCTGGTGTTTATTAGTAAAAAACTCTTAAAAAGAAACAATTAACATTCAATTATTGTAAAAAACAACTGTTAAAAAACAATTATTGTAAAAAACAACAACAAATTAAATTAAAAACATTCAATTATTGTGTTTTACTTTTCATATTGGGTTTTAAGTTGCTAGTAATAAGTTTAGTATTTTATTAATTTTAAAATAACAATTTGGTACTGACAACAGCAGATCAATCTATCACAAATTAACAGTTTTTTTGACTTGATAACGTCTTATAAATCGATGAACGCCGGCTGCACGCACGAAAAAGTGTAACGTTCCGCCTGAGCCGAGCGTGCAAGCGAGAGCGCGGAACAAGCGAGAGGCACGATCGGCCTAAGCGTTCGACTTGTGGTGCATCTATCTCTCTTCCACTTCATGAAATGAAAAGTTAATGTGGTTTCCATTGCTTATTACAACCTAATGTTTATTTAAAAAATATATATAATAATTTTCAATTAACTCCTTCTTTGTATTATACAAAATAATGATAATTTAGTGATAAAATAATTCAATTCCATTCTTAATCTTTTGACGTTTGAGTTTTGTTATGACGCTATCGCGTAAAATTATCGTCCGTAAACTGACTTTACAGAAAACCATTTTTTTTAATTTGGTTATAATGTCTATATCGGTTATCTTACAGTTAGAAATAAGTTACTAAATATTACAATTTGATTTCTCTTTTAAAACGACATTGCGAAATCCGAAAGCTTGGATATGAGGAGATTTAAATAACATTCTTTTTAATTAAATGTAATTATAGTATTTTAATTCTTAAACGGATAATAACAGTGGGCAGGACACATACCAAGGAGAACTGATGGCCGTTGGGGCGGAAAGGTTCTCGAATGGCGACCGCGTGCCGGACGACGCTCAGTGGGTAGGCCCGCTACGAGGTGGACCGACGATCTGGTTAAGGTCGCGGGAAAACGCTGGATGCGGGCAGCACAGGACCGATCATTGTGGAGATCCTTGGGGGAGGCCTATGTCCAGCAGTGGGCGTCGTACGGCTGATATGATGATGATAATCCATAAGCGATCAGTAATATTTTTAAGTCTTTGATATGAGTAATGCCTGTGGGTGGTGCTGGTATAATACAAAATCCAAACAAATATTTAAATCAGGTCATCATAACAACTTAACAATGAAAGGAATCTTTATGCTCATAGTTATGATACTCATCATAAACTCGAAAATGTTCTGTCTAGCTATCTACAAAATGTTTATTTTTAGATAATACCTACCATGTATTAAAGTTTCGGCTAAAAATATCACGTTTTAATGATTAATAACCTTTTTATTTATTTAGCTTATATGGTACTTAGGTATATCGCTAATATCCTCTAGTCCCTAATATGTGTCTTTTCAAACTATTTGTAAGTCTAATTAAAATATTATCACAGATCTTAACGTTAAGCAACCAACAAAGATCGATTTCTTTCCTAGTAAACAAAATTTTAAGGAAAAATAAGTAAGATTTTTTTTCATATATCTTAATATATAAAAATCCAGAGTCACAATGTATGTTCCCAGTGAACTCTTTACCAACTCAACCGATTTTGATCAAACTTCGTAACTATCTGTTATTTGATCTAACTTAAAAGATAGGATAGGTTTTATTTTAATTTATAACACAGCAACGCGTGGCTGGGTCAGCTAGTCTTAATATATATAAATTACGTGTCACGTTGTTTGTCCGCGATGGACTCCTAAACTACTTAACCGATTTTGATCAAACTTCATAACTATCTGTTATTTGATCTAACTTAAAAGATAGGATAGGTTTTATTTTAATTTATAACACAGCAACGCGTGGCTGGGTCAGCTAGTTTGATATAAATATTGAGAAGTTTAAGGATATATATTGCTTGCCACTGTCTATTGGGTCGAAATCCAGGAGTGGTAGCTACATCGTATCCTTAACAACGACGAACAATAGAATTATGTTGGTGTCTGTACTTAAAAAATAACAAACTGTTAATCGTGAGAATATATAAGTAGTTTACAAATAAGAAACGTTGGAAATAACGAAAGAACGTAGGAAAGAATACTATGTATTTGGCATTGCTTTTTAGAACAAGGTCTCCACCACAGGTCTCCACAGTCAAATGGCGTGACTCACTTACATAAATGACTTATATAAGAATAAAACGCCTGAATAAGTCAATTGGTCTAAAAAGGGTGTTTGTTTTAATAAAGAAGTGTTTCTAATACAGCTTTAAGCGCCCCTGATAATTACCGTAGAATGTCAACGCCTGTAATGAGCGGTAATCCTTTAGGAAAATTTTATCTTTGTTGTTTTCAGAACTCTAATAGCCTTAACTCTCCATTTTATGTGGTGTGGTGGCTATATTTCCATAAAATAATAAAATAGTGAGTTTTCACATTTGATCATAAGTATCATCTTATTATGTTTAGTTTCGCAGCTCTTGAATACTTTAAATATAGAAAAAATAAGTAAGTCATTAGTAATGTTGAGTCCTAGCATATTATTGATATTTCAAAAGCATTTCTGAAATAATTTTTAAGATTTGTATCGCTCAAAACTACAAAAAGTGGACTGTTGAAAATTTTAATTTCGTTTCGATCATTTTTCTTATTCATCGTATTTAAACAATTTCTACAAGATTTTTCCAACTGACGCTCGAGATAATTTGATTTTTGTCTTAAAAAATCTTGCTTTAAAATGTGTAAATAACTGAATATATTATACACATGATTAATGGATACTATCAAAATCTCTCTAATGTAAGTTAATTTCTTTTTAATTGGTAATAATGTAATCGCTATTTCCGTGTAGTGTGTGTTGATAATAGTGAATTAACCGTGTGGTGTCCCGGCAGAGAGAGCACCAACCCTTAACATTCAAAGGTGTGGTAAAAGACTACTTATAATACTGGAAATAATCACTATAAACATCACACAAACAGACCATAAAATGGGCATTAGGGTTTTCCGAATTATGGTCTCTTTTCTTCTTCTGCCAGTTGTGGGGACTACGATAATTACGTTCGCTTCCTACCCACATGTCAGTCCACGATAGCAATTGCTACCGATAGCCAACACTCCTCATCAGTCCCTGGTGGCAATTGCTACCATATTTAAATTACCGTGTGGCCTGCTGTTTTTTTAAATTACGACTTATTTTTGAGTTACAGAGATCTTAATATCTTTGGTGGATTCTTTATTTAATTAGCTTTACAGTAGTATTTTTTGTTTGGTCCTAGCTTCATTATTTGGCGAAAAATGGCATTTTTATATAAGAATCCGACGGTCAAAATTTTTTTTCACAATTCGCGCAGCATTGGGACTATTGAGAGGGGTGGGACACGCAACAGCGGACTGACAAGTGGCACCAGCAGTGGACATCTCTCGGTTGCGATAATGAATCACTATTGCAGCCCTAATTTACATTACTATTACAAAGTACATTCTATTATTTAGTTACCAAGGTTGTCACAATTCCCCAAGAAAGGGTCTAGAATCTATAGCACATCAAATGCATAGCTAATCTATACTAGTATTTAATTTACTTAATTTATGACCGTTAAGATTCTCTGTTATATAATAAAACATCAAACTTTTCATCGATAACACAACATTTCAATTTCAAATTATACAGTGACTGTCACGGGCAATTTTCTATTCTGATAACCGGGACAAAATATTCCAAATCTGGACATCTGAACGAACAAGCTGACCTTTAAAAGTAGGTCTCCGATTCTATTTCGAAGTACATAGGTTCTGCGGATATCGATTGTCCGTCTATAATTCTGGAAGAGTTGCTTTGGGGTTAAAAGGCGTTCACTAACAGGCGTTTAAAGTTGAGATTTCCTTAATATGTTGATCACAAAATTGATTCACAACATAAAATGTTTTCAAAGTGGAATTAAACGTTATTTATACTTATATCATTGATGTTATGGCAATTTGCTCATATAAACACATCTATCTCAAATTAAGACAGTATAGTCATCAGTTTTCTTTTAATATGATATTACTTTTAAGTCCTATTCTTAGACTGACATAGTCGTTTAACAAGTAAAGCCTCTAAAAAGGAAAAAAGATATTTTAATTATTTTGACATCCTCAAAAACAAAACCAATAATGATAGAAAATTCCCAGCAAAATCTAATTTCATTTATTTCTTCTTAACCACTTGTCAGTCCATGGTAGCAATTGCTACCGATAGCCAATACACCTCGTCAGTCTATGGTAGCAATTGCTACCATATTCAAATTTCAGCGTGGCCTGCTTTTTTTTTAAATAACGATTTATTTTTGAGTTACAGAGATCCAAATATTATGTAGTGGATTCTTTATTTAATCAGCTTTCTGGTGCATTTTTTTATTATAGTACTATAAAAATATAAGTTTAGCAACAAAAATATTTGTAGATAATTTTTTTTTAAACAATTCTTATGTAGAAAATTAAACGATATAAACAAATGTATAAAACGCAAACTCAAAATGTTTTTATGGAATCCTATTTAAAGATTTTTTGTTTTTCTCAGGTTTCAAACGGGACTCCGTTCCAAAAGTGCAACGTAAGTACTGAGAGCATTTTCTTACATCTTTAATTTTTTCAAGAATATTTCTATTATATTGTTTCTTTACATATTCAAGGTACTAACTAATCTATAACATCGAATGAAATACTGTTACAAATATATATATATACACACACACACAAATATTATTACTACTTTTACACAACGTTGAACAACAAGTTGAATTTTGTTTGTTTTCTCAAGTTTTTGACGTGTTTCTTGCGCCCGTTCTTTTTGTAAGTCATAAGAACTATCTGCACTGGTGATAGATAAAAAGGTTTTACTATAACAACCACTTATTTAAGTGCATTTCAATAAAGTTACTTACAATTATTCCCAATAACATATGCGAGTAAAGAACTTTTTTGTTCAAAAAATATTAAACTATTTTATTACATTAGTTACCAGACATTATCAACGGGTGAAAATACTCTACGGTCACGCAATTCACCTGGGTATTATTTAAAAAGTATGTATACAACGTACCGCCGACTGAACATGACTCTCTTTAAACATATTTAGTGACAATCATTTTATTTGTAGCAAAAAGCAGTATGTATATGTTTTACTTCGGTCTTTTCAAATTAAATTAAGTCATTAGATATTGTATACACACTATTATATGCATACCTTAGTCCTATAATATTGTATTCGTTTACGATGTTGTTAACGAAGTGGGTATTAGCCCAGAAATAGATACAAAAAATGTTTCAGCAAAAAAAACAAACATAAAGCATTGCGCAGTATCGAAGTCTCATCAAGGACAGACCATTATTGGTCGAGCATTTGAAATTTGTGATTCTCATAATTTACCAAGCAAGTTAGTTTAAATTTTATTCATACTTTGCGTGTGATTTTTACTATTTACTTAGATATTTCGGTGCACTTCATCGTCACGGTAAAATTCGGAAAAATATCAGAACATTGATTTAGTTAAAATAAAAAAGGTAAAACACAGGTTTTGCATTTCAGTTTTGTTAGCTACAGTTTACAATGAATTTGATGTCATCTTGTTAATATAATATAATGTAATGAAGGTTTGATGAAAGTTTAGATATATCTTATTAAATGGGAAGGTTAAATTGCTATATATTGTCGTGCTTTAGTGTCAAAGAATCTATCGCTGATTTGTTGACGGTATTTTCTTTTCTATATTTTTTTTGGGAATATTGATGAACATTCGAACATGTTTGTTAGTGGAGGCTATTAATGGCAAAGCTGACAATAGTTTTAGCGTTTGGGAAGGGCTCAGCTAGGAAGATGGTCACGAAACCAACGTTGTGCAGATTCACATTCAATAAATTACAAATCTCAACTCTCAGGTGACGATTCCGCTCACATTGCATCAACAAATGATGTACACTATCAACCTTTCTGCACGTTGAACAATTTGGAGACTCAGTTATTTTCAGTAAAACCTTACACACTATATATCATATATTTAGCACTAGTGTTGAAAATAAAAACTATACCTTGTCTCAAACCAATTTAATAAAAATGTAAACAAACCAGTTTCATTGAAAATACTCACACTTTCGGCCACTAAATGGATATAAAAACACATTCATAAGTAATAAGAAGGTTTCAACATGTATCTCACTAGTTTCTTTCAAAGATCATAGTTTGTTTAACATATTTAAAAATTATTTGAAAAACTTAAGACGAAAAGTGACATTATTTATCCAATGAAAAAAATTGTCTAATCTGTGTTCGCATAGTGTTTGACCATAAAAGAGTATCTCTCAATCGAAGACGCATAGGTAATGTAATGAATATGTCATTAGCCATGGATGTATAGTAAAGATAAATACGTGATAATAGGGTATTTGACAGATTTTCGTAAAGTACTTCAAAATGTTCTAAAGTCGCTAAAGATACGCTTGACAAATCTTTTTCTTATATTTAGAGCCATTTTAATAACAAAAAGATAGTTTTAATTATAACATTTTGTATTTCCCTCTGAAAAGCTAGGTCACGTGACAAATCAAAGGCGTGACGTCACGATGTAATAGTCTTCATGTAAACAATACGTGAGAGATTAGTTTTTCGTTCATGATTCTTTAAAAAATGGCTTCAAAGTCCTATAGAATGTGTGCTGTTCCTTTGTGTGAAAATACAAGTATCAAAAGCCCTTCTAAATTATTTATCCACGTGCCACAATTGCAAAATCTTCGTGTAAAGTGGCTGCAGTTAGCACGGCGTGATCCGACCAGTGTATCACCCAAATCTTCAATTTATTTTTGCGAGGATCATTTTGTATGTAGTATTACTTGAATATATCTAAAAATATTGATAATTTACGTTTGATAAAACTGTAGCTACTTAAAGGTACCTACGGTACTCTAGTAAAATTTTGAGGTTAAAGCAAAGTTGTTTATTTATCAATATTATTATTTTGTGTTTAAACGCACTCATTTCCTGTTTAACACTGATTTGTCTCTATTACATCTGCCCAAAGACATGGAAAACTACATGGAGTACAATATTATGGATTCGGAATGACAATGACATGACAAGACATTTTATTTATTACATCGTGACGTCACGTGCTCTGATTGAGACGTTTCGTCTAAATGATGCACAGATTCAAAAACTCTAATTTTTATTTAGGAAAATAAAATATTTAATAATTTTTATTTGTAATTTAAGTCAATAATATTAATTAGGACCTTAAATTCTATAGTGTTCAATACAATATTTATTTATTTGTTAACTATGTCAAATACCCTATTATACTAGTGAATGATGATAACTGATAATAAGGCGATCCGAACAACGAATTCGTCAGTGTTGGCAAACAGCTGTCGGGACGTAATTCTAAATAATAAAAAATATCATTTGTTGGCTTTACTGCTAAAAATATCACAAAAATCTCAAATATTTCAAAATATATAGTCTCGGGTAAGTTAGGGCTGGCTAACTATGTTAACTTAAGTAAAATTATCCTAGTGACATTTAAAGCAATAGTTATATAGTTTCACAATTTTTATAAATCCTAGGTAGGCCTAAAAATTTACCGTTTTTTTTAAATTGATAATTACCGGTAAAAAAAAATAACTCCATAAAATTACAAACAATCAGAACAGTTTAGTCTTAAAATTAGTTATCAATATCGATATCGACAAGCTGCCATTCGATATCAATGCATGCAAATAAATAGTATGTTTTATGTGTTTTACTGTTTTTATGTACCTATTGTAGTTAAATGTTTATCGTAATTAAATACTTATTGTTATATTTTAGATATGGTGCTTTGAGAAGTTCCCATTATCTCCGCAGTTTTTTTTAATATATCAGACTTGTATGGATAAGTTGTCATCGATTTTTCTACAAACTTGTAAATATTCAGTGTTATGGTCTTTTCATTTGCTGTCAAGCGACTAGGTCTCGGTCGTTTTTTTATAGGCGAAGACAAAAACGAAGAAGAGGATGACGGGCCAGGGTTATCCGTGTTCAATGCTTAAAATAAAGATAAATAATTTAAACATCTGTTCTCATTTGAATATGTTTTTGAATATGCGGAATTGGCTTTTTAGTTTTGCTATAATTTTCTTTCTTTTACACATATTCTACATTTTGTAAGGGAAAAATACCTCCGATGAACCCTTAAGTGGCGGCCGTCGAATTACTTTCAAATGAGATGAAGTTTACGTACATAAAAGATAATATTACAGTTACATACCTTGTACAACAAATTTAAATTTGTCTATTGAAATGAAACACTTAGATAATAAACGCATTATTTATTTATACAACAAAGTCGAGTTCAGAGTCCGTGATTTAATTTTAGGTAGTTTATTTAGTTTCCCGAAGTTTCAACACCTTTGAAGGTGCCGTGGTTGCGGGGTGACTAATTGTTTCTTTGTGTGAAAATAAATAACGCGTTTATTTATCCATAAGTGTTTGATTTCAATGAGTTATACGCGTCAAAACCTAAGAAGTCAATTTTAAATTTGTTTTACTTTAATACTAAATATTTTTATTTATTTAAAAATCTAGCTAGATACCGATTTTCTTCAAAGATCGATTTCTTATGTGAAATTTAAAAAAATATAAGTCATTTTTACTCGGTTCAATCTAAGCATTTCATTTTTCTATAATTACGAAGAACAGCACCATCTTTCGAGGCTCGAGAACAAATGCCCATTATCCGACACTCGGAATAAAAACAAACTACGCTAAAGCGAAGCTCCAACATAATAGTGTTCAATTAATCTAATCGAAGCAATCAATTAATTAATCGAATCATAAATGGTTTTATTTTTACCACATCACTCAATAGTCTATGGTCGCAAAAATGGCGTCTTTGTTTACATTTTTATTAAATTGGTTTGAGACAGGGTATAATTTAGCAAATTTTTTAGTAAAAAGTTTTTAAATTTGTTTAGAAGTAAGTAATACATACATTAAAAACTGTCTTACTTATATGGTCCTAAGACGATGATGAACGTTGAGATCATCATACAACAAGTTTATTTAAGCATATGATTCTGACAAAATTTAAGTATTTTGGGTCAAATTGTCATGTGGTTTTCGTCAGATTACAGCAAAAAGCCAACTTATGATATTGAAGATAAGCAGAAGTTTCTGAATCATGGACTTCTATTACGATCCTTAATCCACCTGCTTAGTGTGCCATCCCCCCACCCCCCCTTTTTGAGGCTTTCGTGGCATGGAATGATTTTCGGCTTGAGATTAATAACGTATTTACAAATATAATACGACAGTTTAACCTCATTAAAAGATCTTACAACAAAATAATAATGTTGTTTTCGTACAAAATTCTCAACTTCTTGTTTTTGAACTTTTACATTGTTTGTGTGAAGTTCACTGGAATATTATTGAAATAGCAAAGTAATTTGGCACCAGACTTAAGAGTTTGAAGTGATTGATCGTTGCTTTAATTAGTTATTGAAAAAACTAATAAGAACTTAACGAATCTATACGTTGATTCAACGCGATGAGTCAACTTTAATTGGCATGACCTTCCTTGAATTTTACAACTTTAACTATAGAATTTCGTACGGTTAATATAATAAAAAATTTTATAACACAAAGAAGATATAATCTCAAATGACGAAACCGTTCGAAAACCTATTTTTTTCTACCCAATTACTATAAAAAATATATATTACATTTTCCAATGGTCCATTACTGATCAGTAACAAGCTTTCTTTGATTTACAAAATTTAATTGGATAAACCCATTATGTTTTTGAAAATATTAGGTCGCGGAAAAGATCTTTTCACATACAGTATGTATAAAGTTATAATAAAATATCTTTGGTTGTACTATTTGTATCTGGCTGGTTTTCATGACATTAAAAAGGTGATATTACAAAAAAAAAAATCAAATGAGTAATTTTTTACCCACTATTTTTCATTTGTTTTTCTTTCTGTCAAAATAAGCGTATCGAAAAAAGAAATAAGATGCCATTTAAAATTTTATTACAAAAAAGGAAAAAATGCAACGCAAGCCACAAAAAAGATTGTGACGTTTATGCAGTGTCAATAAGGTTAGCACAAAGTTGATTTAAGCGTTTTGAATGCGGGAATTTTGATGTCAAAGTTGCACCTCACTCTGGTCGCCCTGTTACGGATAAAACGGACACTATTTTTGAAAAAATGGAGCAAGATCGGCATATCAGTATTTACGACATAGCTGAAGAACTGGGAATTGACCACAAAACAGACCCATTTGAAAAAAAAACTGGGTACACAAAAAAGCACGATATTTGGGTGCCACGCGAGCTCACCGAAAGAAACCTAATGAAACGTGTACTCATTTTCGATTCTTTATTGAGACGTAATGAAACCGAACCGTTTCCGAAGAGATTGATAACTGGTGATGAAAGTGGATCATGTATTTTTATTTTGTTGCATTTTTTGATCAGAAGTCCCAAAATTTCTACAGCAACGGGATCATGTCTATACCTACAAGATGACAGAAAGTCTACGAACAAAATGGCACATATATACTGTTATTTAACTTTAAAAACTGACTTGAATTTTCATATAAAATGCGAAGAAACTTTTTCCCCGACCTATTAAATGATTTTTCCACAAAAACACTAATTCTAAAATATATGTAAAATTTTATCAATTCATATTAATTAATCGATAAACGGTTCGACCACGCGGGGGTGATGCGGAATAAATAAGCCTGTTTTAAGTGACATCAACGACTCTGAAAAATCAAAGTTTTACGGGGTCATTCTTCGTATATAATTTGATTGACTATGTTGACTTGGCCCGTATTGTTTTTCATAATTTTTTATTGGTACATAAAGAGAAGACTACTATTCCAGGATAATATTCCTTAATAATCATAGGCTACAATTCGCACCACACGCTTCAACCATTTATGCAATATTTTACTATTATCTCAATGCGCGAAACCTTATAAACCCATCGCCCTTTGGAAAAAACACACCCTACGTTTAGTAAGCTTACAAAAGATATTGAAATCATTAGTGAGATTGCTGGGTTTTTAATCTAGAGTGTGTGCTTAACAATCATTTACATTATATGTGTTATTGCCATAATAATGACGGGCGCCTAGTCCGATTATGTATTGTCATAAATAAGTAATAAAACAGTCTAACACATCGTAGTTAAACTGAGTAATTCAGTGTATGCGATGACGTTACTCGATGTGGAATAAACTAGTATGAGAGATGTTATCACGCAGATCTATACCAATAAACATATTGATATATAAGAATAAGCGCATGAATATGCTAATAACAATATTAGTTCGTGTGCCTACGTGCTACGAGTACGTGCGAGTCAGGAGACATTCGTTATTCGTCGCTTATAGTGCTGTGTCAGATTCAGTCAGTCATGTCATGTCAGTACTCAGTCATGTCGGAAAAACTCAAGAAATTCACGCTTTCTATCGTGCCGCTATCTCAGGACCCAATGGTTTTATCGAATCTCTTTATTATACAAAATAATTTTTTAACTTTTGTGTTTTGTTTTGTGTATTATGATTTTTTATTTGTCCCTATATAATCTAAATAAATAACCTAATTGTAAAAAAAAATTCCGTAAAATAGTCAGCGTATTGACCTACAAAAAGAACCAAATGGCCAGCCACAAAAAAGAATTAATATTATTAAATTAATTATTTTCCTTAAATGAAAATAAACGCGTTACATTTCAATGGGTAGTTTAGTCTGCTACAATAGTGGAAACATCCAATCATGAAACGGCCTGTAACCATTCACGCCACGCTGTAAATCAATGGGGAACGAAAGGGAGATGCTATGATGTACTTGAACTAGGGTGGGGGCTGCATCGATAGCAATAACTGGGTCACGGTCTTTAGGGCTGCCACAGGAAGATAAAAGGTAATGTTCAAATAATATTATTAAAGCATTTCCCCCAGTTCCGTGTAAAGCATGTGGTATAATATAAAGATACGATCTTGTCAAAGTAAAAGAGATTTAATGGTGTTTATTGGTTTTGGTGACGTGTATAAAATACGTGTTGATTTTTGGTTTACTTTTTGAAATCGCGAAATATTTGATAATAGAGAAGTAAGGTTTTATTTATGTACAATAATCTCCTAACTAATAAAATTAGTAATGCCCTTACTTTTTTTTTATCAGAGATTTTTTTTTACGTTCCTAAAAATAAACGCCAGCGTGATGTTGTCCTCTTAAGAATTTAATATAATGCCTATGGATTTTTATCTGATATTTAAGAACCGACAAAAGGGTCATTTCTTTTGATTCAAATTATGACTATTTTAGATTTTCGGATTTTGAGGCGAGCAGATACATTAACCTCAATCCCATCTGGGATTGCATAGCCACATTAAAAACCTTTTTTTATTTATTTAGCTTTTCATAACATTATTCTAAATTTTCATGGTCACTAGTTAATTTTACGTAAAACGGCATTTTCACCATGTTTTTTTTATTTTTAAGCTCAAAATTTTCGGCGTAGTTGCTTGCACCATCATCACTGAAGAACTTCCAAAACTTAAAAAAGAACATGCTATATAACCCGGTTTATCCCTGTCTTTAAATTATATACCGAAAATCATAGCCTTGACCGTTTCTTCAGATATATCTAACCCAAAATAGAAGTTAATAACTTTATAAAAGATATTATGTATCCGGAATGATGTGGCTGGCATTATTGATTCTCTTATATAAAAAAACTCAACATCGTATTAGGAACTAGTATGTACTTTTATATGTAGATAATACACTTATTTATTTACTTTACTTACCATAATACACTTATTATGGTCATAATTAAAATTTTTCTTTGTTTCTATCGTATGTAGTACAACAACAATAAAACATTTAAAATAAGATAATGAGTAAGGCTTTTGTAGGGATAAAATTTATTTGTAATAATATTTAAGGCCTTAGTTTGATATTACTTGCTGGCTGGTAATTTTTTATGAAATTCAAAGTTAAAAAACTAGCTTTAAACAGTGGTTCAAAAGTTCCCATGGTAAAATATGAGAACCTTAAACCATTGTTGTTATAAAATTTCATTAGGCTTCGTAGATTATTTTGATTCGATTCACTGGCTCTATAAGGCACTAACCCTGTAATAACGATGAAGCGTCGAATTTTGGTAATTCGATGCTATATTTAGATTTACGCAGTAACCTGCGTAATGTAATTACCAAAGTTTCCTTTTTCAACTACCATTTTTCATGGTAGAAGCAAGAAACTGATACAAGATTTTATATTCCACTAGCGACCCGTCCCGGCTTCGCACGGATGCAATGCTCTACTCTATTATGCATGTATTATACATATTAACCTTCCTCTTGAATTACTCTATTTATTAAAAAAAACCGCATCAAAATCCGTTGCGTAGTTTTAAAGATTTAAGCATACATAGGGATATAGGGACAGAGAAAGCCACTTTGTTTTATACTATGTAGTGAAAAATAAACTTAACAGGCACCTTTTGGATTAGCTCGTTCCATCGTGGATCGCCCCCAAGCTTGGGATGAAGAGCGAACCCATTGAAAAAAAAATATATTAAATAAATAGTGGACTATTTTTAATATATCTACTAAATATATCTGTAATCACCCGACAGTATTCTCTCTATTTTGGGAATGCTGTCTTATTCATAGAAACACAAATAAAAATAATTTAACACTTATTTTTATTTACACTTATAGGAAAAATTATGATTTTATATTCATCTCTGACCTTTTATCTCCTTTTAAGGAGTCGCCTTTAACACGTTTCGTAATAGTAGTAAGTTTTTAATTTCAATGATTATTGGGATAGGAATTGGTCATGATTCACCACTCGGTCCCAGTGCGGATTCGTGGGTGATAATTATTGCAAATCTGCCGTCAGTTAGCTAACAGGTCGCTTAGCCACAAAATATTTTTTTATAGATATGAGCGAAAATCGCCCTGTTTATGGTCTATAATCACTAGCAAAAAAATTTTTTTTTGTGAAAAATAAAATAGGCCAAAACCCAGCTAGCTACCCCCAGTTAGCTACCCCCTCCTCCTTTATAATTGTTAAGAAGCTATATTATTAGCAAAGATAATTTTATACTATTCACAAATGGAAGTTGTAAATTTTAAGAGCAATGCGGATGTGGATTGTTCTCGAGTGTGCTTTTAGAGAGAATAAAGGCTTTGTACGTTTGTGTAGAATTCGCGGGTAGCTCCGGAATAGGGAGACCCGGAGATAATGAATAATAAATCTCCTAGAAATTGGAACGTTTTCAACAATTCTATCAAAAAATGTACGTGGTTCTAAGAAATTTTACATAAAGAGTCGGTTGTCCTAAAATTTTTCGTTTAGTTGGGTATTCATAAATATTTTAAAATTTAACGAACATAGCTGTGCTTAATATTTAAGTTAAATAACATAACGATAAAGCCTAAATCTTCCTCGAAAATTAGTGTTTAGAATATCTGTATATGGACGAAATCACAAACTTCTTTCATTGCTAAAAGTTATTTTCTTATCTTAATATTACTTATGAAATTATATCAATATCACAACAAAACTAATATAAACGTTCTTAGCTTTAATATGGCATATTGTGGTATTACGACAATTTCTAATAAATGCCTTTTAATAGCTAGATAGTTCAGTAATAATTCAATTGGCGACATGTCTGAATTGATTCCAAGAAATAAATAAATCGTGTCTTCAAATATGGATAGGCTCAGTACCTATAATAGATAAGCGATTAGTAGGAAATAACGGGTAGGAAGAAATGAGGGTTGTATAAGAATGACGTCACTCAAAGAAATTGGCCTTGTCAGTTTCACGGAAGGGTGCATTTCGCTGACGTCACGAATGTGATTGTAAAAAGTTTGGGTATCTCGCATATCGTTACAGATTTTTTCTATCGTTCTCGTTATCTTACGCTTCCTACCTGATTGGTTGTGCGCGCATGTAAATGGAAACCTTTTAAGTCAATTGAATTATAAGTTAACCTACTTGTGACAATCTCGGTACGCCTCACTGGTTCCAGTTGTGATGTCCTGGGATTTCGTTAATTATCACCACAAATAAACTGATACATGTACTTACCAGTATTCGTCCGGTGGTGGTCTGACCGGAGATGAGCTCGCCGGCCCAGTCCTTGGCCTCGGTCATGAAGGTGCCCTCGAACTCCTGTTTGCCCTGCCGCGCCGCCTTTTGCTCCTTCTGCTTGGGGTCGTTCGGCGCGAGCTCCGGCTCCTTGCGGCAGCACACAAACGCGCAAGCGCGCCATACCAGCACCACGAGCAGGCCCGCGAGGAAAGTGAAGATCGACGACAGGAGGAAGCACCACCATTTCCGGACACTGAGGCAGTCATCTTCAGGGATCGACGCGGTAGTCGCCTCTTCCTCGGACGAAGCCATTCCCCGAGGGCGCGAGGCATCCAGTCAAGCGCGCCATGCACGTGCACCGGTGCGCGCGTTCGCACGCCGTCCCGCGCGCGACTGAGCTCGCCGCCGCCCGCACGCCCCGCACGCCCCGCCCCGCTCCACCGGTCGATGCCGCGCTGATCGATCCACGCACGCGCGCCCTGGCCGCTGCACTACCGACCCACTAAGCTCATCCTTCGCCTTCTGAACTTCTCTTCTCTTCTCAACGGCTGCACGATTCACTTACTCGCTACCCATCGCGGCACCACCGCATACTTCCTTGTTTTCCTCAGGCTCCCAGCGACGCTCGTCGCGGCCATATCAACACCAAAAAGTTCAAGGATAGCACAACTTTTCTTCACGAAACTATTCTAAATTTTTATTTTATGTTGTTTTTTAACAAATGCGGAACTTTCATGAGTATAGATCGATGTATTCCAATGTGTTCCGCTGTTCGTAGCGCTACGCCGCCCTTAGACTGAGACAAGCGACTGTGATAGCTACGAACCTCGTAGACGACTACGCGCGTGCTACGATTGGTCGAGAGAGAAATTGGGATGCGAAACTACAACGCGTGGCGAAAACGCCTTCCTTAACTTTATATTTCATCTCACTTATGTAACATTATGAAGTAAAGAAATGTTGTAATACATTAATATATTATTAAGCGATATTATTGTAATGCGAAATGTATTTTAAAATCAAAATTTGTGAATAACTCGACGTTTCCCTAATTAAGAAGCTAGATGGCGCTTACTTAGGTAAAAATGAAAAGGAAACGAGTAAAAAATAGAACTTGTGTCAAGGGCATGACTTTAGTAGGAAAATATGGGGATTTTAAAATCAAATATAGACTTTTAAGATTTCATTTCTTCATTTCCTTTATAAAAGAAGTTTGCTATGACCGTACATAAATTGAATAGGTTTCTTCAATTCCATTTATTATAGATATATCATAAGAAAACTAACAGAAATAATGACGTCTCTCAATCGAATGTAGTTATTACAGTTTCGCTTATATGTATAGTGTTTTGTCTTAATTATTTAGTACAATTTTTGCAGCAGGACAGTCACTCCCGCAGAAGGCTTATGATCAGTTATGCGACCAAAAATTAACTCGTTAGATCTCCTCTGCACTTCAAAACGCACAATTAGCTGTCATCAGATACCGGATGTTATTTTACATAAAAAAGTTTCCCAGTTACGAGTTTACACATAAATTATAAAGAACAAACTTTAAATCTAACTAAATCAAAATGTAATACGAAGTTGTAGCTTAACAGTTTTAAGGCAAAAAGCGTAACAGAAATTTGAATTGAATTGAACTGGATAGCTGAAATTTGAATTAAATTGAACTGGATAGCTGAAATTTGATTTGAACTTACATGAATAAGCACTGAGCCAAAATATATGGACATTCACGGCAAGCTAATAGATCTGAAATTTGAACTCAAGTTGGAAAACAACTGTCATTTGTTTATTTCAAAATTAGAAATGGACCGAAAAGCTTGGAACACAGAATGGTTAGTCTATGGCATAAGTCACGGGCAAAAACTAGTTTCGTATCGATGTAATTTATCTGGTAATGTCTGATATTGGAACTAAGATCATGGAGAAAATTTAAAAACGTTAAGAAATTGCGTTTTCGTGTTGCTTAAAATCTTCTTATTCAGTAATTTATGGAGTAGCTATAAACTTACTGTGTCAAATCGTAAATTAAGTTTCTGGTTCACAGTATTGAATTTATTCAAAAGTAAAATACTGATAAATAGGTAGCCCCCTGGCGCTTATGGCCTCCGATTGCGATGGTTAATCAATTTTAGTAATGCATAGTCATCGGAGAGGTGACCGAACTATATCGAACTCTTTGGTTGATCATCACTCAGAACAATAACTAAAGCTATAGAAGCCGCGCTAAAATAACAACACAATACGTTAGTTCGTACTATTTTTACTTATACAGTTGCAAATGTGTAAGAAAGAAATGAGTATACAGATTTTGTTTCGTAATTTACAAGGTCGTCACTAGTTTCCCTTACGTCAGTGATGCAATGGCATCGATATTACTATCGATAAAAATAAAATCAAAAACATACTTAACATTTTTCTTATGCTGTTGGTATGTCAATGACTCTAGAACGGACGGTAATGTGTCATAATAAACACGTGTAGAATCTTCAATATGAACATTTTATAATGCAGTATTCATGGGTAGAATTTTTGACCCTTATCAATTTATTTATTAGAATTTGCTTGCACCTTGTATAGGCATATCCTATTAGGCTACATGTTTATATTTTAAGTTAGACCTCTAGATCTAGTATATTGGTGAACACTGCATTTAAAATTATATTTTTTATAGGTATAGATTAAAAAAGAGGAAAAAAAAGAAAATTAATCGATTATTTAAATTAAATTAACAAACTATTATTTTTTACATATTTACTTATTGTTTACCTATTTTTATATACCACTCTGTCGAGAAAGTATCGGGAAAAGATCAATAATATACAAAATGTTTGTTATTCATTTTATTTCATCAACTTAAAAGTATGCTCCTTCAGAAACGAAACACTGACACCAACTTTCTTACTCTTTTTTAATATTCCAATTTGGTTTTTATAATCTGCTACAATTTTCTGTAAATTAGATATCAGTTCAGAGATATCGAAATCAGTATTTGTTTCAACTGTGGTCATAGACTTGGGGCGTTTACTTGGTGCTTCATAATTCCTTCTGAATCCGATAGTGGTTTCTGAAACATAAAAATATTATTGTAAACAAGCTATCATTATTGGAGCGGAGCGAACGAAGTGAGCGAAGCTCCCATGGATCAGCTTCAATGACGAAATGTCTGTTACGCCATAACTACCAGAGTTCTTAACCGATTTTAATATTTTTTGTGTGGAATCGAATCAACAGGTTTAGGACCAGATTGTGACGGAGCCCGAATTTTAAAATTCGCAAAAATTCTAAAAAAAAAATTTTTTTTTAGGTATTACGCTCCGCTCCATTATATGGTGCTAGCGTAGCTTTATGCTTAGCGACTGCATCGCCTAGTTATTTGGAACATACGGTGCCAAAATGTTAATTAAAAATCTGAATATTTATTGGTAGGATTGAAAAAAAATATTTGACAAAGCAAGACTAAGATAATGTTTGGAATAAAAAAGGAGCAATTTCATGTTCTGTAAATGTAATGTGGGTATAACATTTGCTTTCAGCCGCCGAAATTTAATGTTTTCATGGGACTGAAATGACTGCAGTCTAAAATGTTTCGAACAAATATGACTGTGCGCTTTCGGTGTCCAATTGTTCCTTGATATACAGCGTATCCATTCAGTTCTAATAGGTTCATCGTTAGGAAAACTAAAGCAAAAAGTAAAAACCAAATAATGTTGACATCGATAACAAAAAACACATCACTATCATACTATCATATACAAAACAAAAGGCATGAAAATAAGACAATTTAAACCAAAACTCATGGAGAAATCAATTTGTAATATTAATTTACTACAATTTTCTGAATATACCGTTGTTATATTGTCAAAATATGAGAATTTGAAAACAAAACTCACCGATGAAATGATAACACCTCATCCGTATTTTCTTTTCGTGATGTGTAAGACTTGCAGTCTGGAACAACACAAGCCATCCTGGACGCGGACTCTAAGATGTCTGAAGCGTCTTTATGCACACTTTCCTGTTATTTTATCACGAACTTCCTTGCAAAATAATAAAATTTCACGCTAGCCGCTCACAAAGCTGTTCGGCCACTGTAATGCGACCGCATTGAATTTGGTCTTACTTCAGAAACAACGTTCATCAAAGACGTACTTTTAATTTGGTAGTATAATATACAACCAAATTACAACCATTTGACATTTGTACTTTGAGAGTTTGTGACAATGACGTGAAAATAAAACCTTACAATTGTTGTCTATTTCGCTCTTACCCATGTATGTTAGATTACTTTAAGTGAATACGAGAGCTGTTTTACAGTTTTTATTTTGGCGCTCCTTCTATAGCTTTAGTTATTGTTCTGAGGTTCTGAGGGTCATCAGCACCCACTGACAATATTATTGATAAATTTGTTCAAAAAGTAAATTAATAACAAAGTTAAGTCTGAAAAGAGGCGTATATACATAATTTATTTTATTTGGAAAACCAACAGTAATAAGATACAGTATGTTACAATCTCAAATTTTAGCTAAACACCAATTAGATGTTTTCACATAAACATAGGTATATTAACACGCTAGCTCGATAGAGTAATTAGGCGATAAAAAACAGCAATTGAAAGAAGACGCAAATCTGTTGAGATAGGAGTTTTGTCTTAAGTTGGTAGGACAGAAAATTTACTTGTGAGACGACTCGATTTTTTCTAGTATTTTTCTATCAAATTAATTTTTCTTAGTAGATAGCATTGAAAAATGCTAAAACTATATGAAAATCATAAAATCGTTATTGTAACTAAGAAAGTAGGCAAGTCCAATCTATATTTGATAAGGAAACTTTAGCCAACAGAGTGATGTCTGCAATATTTCTTCTGAGATGCAATGGTGTCTTATTATGTATTACACTTTGCTTCATAATGGATATCTATACTGAAGAAATCTCATACATTTGCCTTGGATGACCTCAAGCCTATCTATTAAAATAATTTATTGCGGATGTGCAATATACATTTTTTAACTCTTTCATGTTCGTTAAGAAACCCATCATTCTATTTGCCTTCTTAGAAATATGATCAATGTCAAGTCAATACCTGACTTCATGTACCCTTTTAAGTTTAATTCGTTTAAGAGTATAATGGTATTTAATAATTTTATGTTGAGTAGTAAAGATTATGGAATGACACTTCGATTAATTTGATTTAAATTTCTTTAGTGTACATTACTCTTCAAATCTGTCAAGATCTTGTTGTAAAAGATGACTGTCGTCAATTATAAGTATTAATTGATATGAAGATTTTTAAAGTTATCGACATATAACAATAATTTTAACAAGAAAAATCTGGTTTTAACGTCATTTATAAAAATATTGAACAACAAAGGTCCGATTAGGGAGCCCTGAGGTACCGTGTTATGCAGATACAAAACCATTTAATGAAACAGTATGAGACCGGTATCCACATATATTTGTTTCTTATCAAGTACTACTACTAACAATAAAGAATAAATGATGAATACTAATCTTAATATATATAAATTACGTGTCACGTTGTTTGTCCTCGATGGACTCCTAAACTACTTAACCGATTTTGATCAAACTTCGTAACTATCTGTTATTTGATCTAACTTAAAAAATAGCATAGCCACATCAACGCGTGGCTGGGTCAGCTATTAAATAATATGTACAAGAAATAATGAATGATATCCCATTAAAAATATACAAGTGAAATGAGAGCCAAGTTCAATATCACGAATATGAGACTTTCCCGATATCGCCGACAAAATTATGTGTTCTGAGTAGAAAATTCTAAAATTTTTATTAGAGGGCTATGCGACCTTTTAATAACATTTTCTTGGTACTACTACAATGTCTGCTACTTAATAGGTATTATAAATTATTGTTACCAGGTCGACAACATCACATATTCGTGATATACGCTCTCATTTCACATTTATGTTTTTTATGGAATACAAGTAATATTAAATATTGTCCATTGGTATTGGCAAGATCATCACATGATAACGTCTGGATCGATTTGGTTTTTTTATTTTTTTATGATAGTACAAATAATCTTTTCATGGAATATTTTAAAACATATAACATTTTCAAGTTTAAGAAAAAGCGAAAACGTATAAATCGTTAATAACCATTCACAAATGCGACAAACCAGCAGTTTGTGGCATTATCTCGAAATATGGAGTATAATTTTGTAAATATTGGTTGTATAAAGATCGTTAACGAAACCGCCTACGCCTAACGAACCGACTAACGAATAGTGTACCTATGTGAAATGAAAATAAGTAAAATTATCAAAATCTATTTAAGGTACCCAATGAGCGTTGACTAATGGGAAGCAACTGTTCTTCTTATGTCATATAAGTGTGTATTAGTATTAGATTAGTACACTAAATGAGTTAATCAATTTAATGTCTTTAACAAAGCCGCAAAAGAGTTTTTATCTAAAATAAGCAGGTAGACATTTTACCACCAACCTATGGAAAGCAAGATGTAGCCAAAGATGGAGCATGCTAGAAAGTATCTATTTACTCAAGTTATGGACACCCAAATCGTATTGTTCAGGGAACACTGAACAGGAACTGGCACTGGTAGGTAGTGCACTCGTAACCTAAGCTGTCCGCAACAGGAAGGAAGACATGAAAATTTGCAAAATAAGGATCTACTGTCAGATTTAAATTTTCTCTGTTTACCACAGTTTTGACATCATCAGTCAATTAATGTTTCCGATGCAGAACCACAGACCTTTCCTGTGGATAAAACGCCGTAGGGAAATTAGGCCGCAACCAATTAGACGGGCCTAGTGTTCGTTGGATATCCTGTTTTCACGTGGGCCCATTATATTGACCCACTAATGGGTCCACGAGGGAGAACTATATATCGTGGGCATATTATTAGTTTTATGATTTCTCTCATTTTGTAGGACCATCGAGGAAACTTATTTTTGTAGACTCAGTGGATTATAGAGGTGTAATAAATTATCCAGGAAAACTGTTGACTTCACAATTAGGATTAAAAAAATTACGCCAAGATCAATACCCCAAAAGACGCTTTAATTGTTTTTAAATCATAAAAAACTATTTTCCTTTTAGTGAGACCTTTTTTCCAGTTTCTCAAACTGGTAGCTTAGTTATTTTTAGTTCCCGTGAAAAACGAATTCAGATCTGACCAGATATCAAGTTTTTCAGATCGGATCAGATCTGTATTATGAGACTGTTCGTATCTGAATTTCTCGGTGATATTAGATATGCAACTATCTATTCATATCTTAAAAACAAAACTGCATCTATTGCTTTCAGATTTGATCAGATATGAAACTATCTGTTCATATCTAAAAAACATAAGTGCATCTATCACTTTAAGATTTGATCAGATATGAAACTATCCGTTCATATTTAAAAAACAAAATTGCATCTATCGCTTTCAGATATGATCAGATCTTATTCTTCACTAGAAAAATTGATAGAATATTTCCCAGATATGATTTCTTCACCAGAGAAATTGGTAAAATATTATTCAGATTTAATCAAATCTGATCAGAACTGTTTCCTTTGAGTAATAAAAATTATTAAAATAATATTCAGATATGAGCAGATCGGTAATGTAGGAGGAGTAGAATATAGGAAGGAATGTAGGTGTATTTTAATCTGGATCTATTCGGATATATCTGTTCAATCTGATTATATCTGGGCAGTCTCATAATACAGATCTGATAAAATATGAGCATATCTGAACTTGTTTTTCACGGGTTGTGTACTGATAGTAAAATAGCTAACCTCTGAAAAAATTTAAATATGAAACGCTAACTCAAGTTTAATGTTTATGTTAACACTATTTTAGTAATATGTTCTAAGATGTAAGGATTTAAATAAGGCAAAGTTATGTTTAATTCGCTAGTAGGAAGCTATCTTGTGTGTGGTCTCGATAGTGCCAGGAGTTCATTAATAGAATCCAAATTGCGAGCCGGTAACAAAAACGGCAAAACGAAACGTTTATTTTTTTAATATTTTTTTTAACATTGTTTCGGCAATAGGAATCCACGCATACCGATCTTAATTTATTCCTATACTTATGTACTATTTATTTAAATGAAAAAAAATTGATTTTGCTATGACGGGACTTTCAGTGTTACTTTGCTCTAAACCGACTACAAGGAACTAGCAATATCAAGCAAGTAGTTTTCTGCTCCTAAATGTAATATAAACTTGAGACAACACTTTGTGTTAGAGCATATGTACTCCGTCTATGAAAATTGGTGTGAGGAAATCGAGCTCAATTTGGTACACATATGGCCTGCTAAAATAATAAAAAAAACAAGCTCAACTGCCTCACAGAATTAAAGATAAGTTTTTTTCAACTTTCAGCTTCTGAGGTTTTAGTTTTATAGAGGTTCTTCTTCTCAGCCCTAATTTTAGTAACTTATTATGCTCAACTTGTTATAATAGGTATTATAGTGTAGATTATTATTCCTTTGCGTGTGGTATTTTCCTAAAATGCCTTACCTCCTGTCATTCGCACCGACGATCCTTGGTAAGAGTCTAGGAAGTCATGGGTATCACTACATAGTATAAAACAAAGTCGCTTTCTCTGTCCCTATATCCCTGTGTATGCTTAAATCTTTAAAACTACGCAACGGATTTTGATGCGGTTTTTTTAATAGATAGAGTAATTCAAGAGGAAGGTTTATATGTATAATACATGCATAATATAGTAGAGCATTGCATCCGTGCGAAGCCGGGGCGGGTCGCTAGTTTATATATATATTTCTTTGAATACTACACATTTATGTGTAGGTATGTCAGTCTATCTATTAACCTATACTTTGTCCAATGTAGGATGATACTTTTGACAGGTGCCACTTACTTATTGCTACGTACTATGGTTGCGTTTGTTTCCTTATGTTTGACTTGACATTGCAATAGCAACTTTATACTCTCTATATAGGTGTCAACTGACAAAAGTATCATCCTACATTGGACAAATAAATCTAATTAATAAATACCTAAACGAAATAAAATGCAAGGAAAAAGTAAAAGAGTAATTGTTTTTGAAAATATTATTTTAATAAATTGAGAAGTAAGGAACATGACCATTTCAAATGTTGGAAGGTAACACAAATATGACAACCATTACCTTAGTCTTCTCTAGAATACTGCTGTAAGAGAGTTGAATCATCAGGATTAAATATAAAGAACAAGAATAAAGGTGTTGTAAATCTGGTTAAAAACCAGAGGTTTCAGGGTGTAATATTAATATTTTTAAATTATTTACCATCTAATATGTGTAATTCAAGTGTTGATCAATTCAAATTCTATAATGATACAACTAAGACAATAAATCAATTGAAACAAAAGTTATTCAGCTTATAATATTGCAAAGTCTTAAAAGATAATATACAATTAAAATTATATTATTTTAATATAACACTTATTATTATTATTAACATCTCTAAAAGCCTGTAGAGCATTGTTAAGACTATTTTATTAATAAAAACTAAAGAAATTAAAATATTTTTCTAATTTTTGGATTCCCTCTCTGGAACATTTTCACCAATCCATTTCAAATATGGTGGGTTCCCATTTTTTATAGGCAAAGATATTACTTCACACACTTCATATGGATGATTTGATCGTACAAATTCTGTTAACTTGTCAACTTCGGATGTCCTGGTCTTGATCATGAGAAGTGCCTAAAAATATATTGAAAAACATTTAACAGAATAACACTATTTTAAGTTCTCTCTACACTAGGTTATGTAGTAAAAGTTTTTTACAATATCAATATGAAATGATCTAGACGTTTCCGATAAGTACTTCCTAAAAAAAATCTGTATAAACTTGCAAATGATTATTATTATGCTCTTTTCAATGTTTTAATATTTCGTTACTAATTGGTGACATATTTTTGCATCTATTTTTTTAAGTATTATTAGCATAAATATTCAATACAATTTATCCAAATATATCTTTTGAACACTAGTTCTTTATATCAAGTGAATATTTAAAGGTATAAAACCTAAAGCATGAGTTGCTTTTCATTGTTTTCCTTAGTTTTGTAGGTATTTTATCTACAACTACTACATTTGAAAGTCGACTAGTATGGTTTCTTTTATATTCATCATAATTTTATTTCACATTACATACACTCTGCTTAAATATTATACTTTCCTGCACTACTTAGTAATTTTTACCTCATTATCTTCATTAATTTCGTTTTTCCACTCATAGATAGATGTAACCTGTGGAATAATATTCACACATGCTGCTAATTTGTTCTTTACCAATCCATGACCTATTGTTTTGCCAACCTCTGTATTTGGTACTGTTACATACGCCACAGAATACTTATCTGTAATATGTTATAACAGGCTCTCTAACTAGTAATGAAGATAATTAAAAATCAAATATTAGTTAATATAGCAATGTTCTGTTTTGCTGTTGACAAAACTATTACAAATGCACTGTCAAATAGAATAACTGACCGGCATCTACGCTTCCAGATGACATATTTACTTGGGCTGATACCAAACACGGTCTGATAATAGATAAATAAAGAGTTATAAGTGACTTTCTGTTTAAATGTATTAGCATTATCCCAAACTTTTAAAATTATACCAACACTAATCGATCGTTATCACTCTCTGGTCTGGTTAACGATTATATAACTAACACATAACTAACACTGACAGATGACAGCTGACAGATGGCAGAAAAACGTTTGGTTTTTGCATTTTTTATTTAAATATTGATGACATTTGTAGTGATGTGACTGTTGATTAACATTACAAAAAAAGTTGATAAATCATGTAGATTTATTTAATTATTGACTAATTATTCAAAACATGCGTAAATTATTGACGAATTTACTAACATGGCACTTCCTGTCAGAGTACTAGTTTTTTATTTCTTATTTGTAAATAGGTAAGCGCTTGAGCGCAATCTCGCCTGATGGTAAGCAACGATTCGATCTAGAATGTGACGCGATTGCCTAGAAGATTCCTATTCACTCGTGACTTTTATTTCCAAGAATATGGTACATATCCTGTATGCCAAACAATACATATCCTGTATGCATATTCTGTTTTTGTTCGATGTGGAAATTTAATAACTATAAAAAAACAAACAAAACACAAGTTATCATACATAATTAAATAGTTATCTAATCGTTAGTCAACATCAATATCATATTTATACAATTGCGTATTCATTTACTATTTCCATAATAGAATACCATAAAAAGAAACACAGGCTCAGGCAAAAAGTTTCACTCTTTAGCGATACGATTAAAAAATTGGAACCAAAACGCTTAGTATGACTCTGGTATATCAACCATATAATGGTGACGGCTATTTGAAAGTCTGGTTATCCGATGAAAATATAGGGAAGGCGGAAAAAGACTGTGGAATTCTGTTGCATACTCTCCGAAGTGTACCCCATGAAAACGGATAAGCTTGCTACCTTGTCTTTACTCAAGACTTTTGAACTTATTATAAAAAAGATCGTCATTGTCGATAAGCCTCTTGGCCCTCCTCTCAATGGATTCAAGCGTCTGGAGTTGGTATTGGATGGAACCGTCCCAAAGTATGGAATACTGTTCTCAAAAGTAATCCATACACGTAAAGATTGGCAGCTGTTCCAGTTTAAAGTACTTTCCTACCTTTGCCAGAATGCCATATTTAAGAAGTTAGTTGAGCCTTACTCTCAATGAAAGAGCCAAAATTGAGAGTTGGTGCCAATGAAATGCCGAGAAGCTAAAGATGGTCAGTGACCGGCACGGATACACCTCGGAAAGTAAGAATCAAGTCGAAAGGTGTCCTTTTAGCGGAGAAAAGACACGCCTGAGTCTTTGGTGGATTAAACCCTACCACATTGGCATCGCTTCATATGTCTAATTTACTCTTAGGTGCTATTTTTGTCTTTTTATATGATCCAATTGTAGTCGAGATTGGTAAGCTATACACTCTTAAAATAAAACAATCTTTAAAATCTTATTTAATTTAATAACAAAGTCATTGAACTTTCACAGACAAACAGAATAGTTTCAAAATACATTGGGTATTATTTTAAAGTTACGAACCCCTTATAGATTGTGCGTTAATCACATGAGATTCGAAACGGGGAGAAAGGGATACAAAGAAATTAGGAAATATTACAAGTTGCGTGGGGGTTTAATGTTGAGATTGACGTTTATTTATCCCTACAACCTAATGACCCAAACAATAATAGTTTAAAAATGCTAGATAATCTCTATCTTCATGCATCCTCACGCGATGACAGATCACCAGATCAAGGGAGATTCTCTGAGTAGTGCGTTCATCATAAACCTCACCACATATCATGGAGAAGGAGGCGACTTAAAAAGTTGCTAAAATAATGGGTAATGGACGACCGCTTGCGCCAAATATGTCATCTAGTTTTAGGTTCAACAAAAACCAATGCTACGCTAGGGAGATTTCTTTTTTTAAGTTTAAAATTATTTGCTATATGCATATGACATGAACGAAGCAAGTTACTATACCTATTATAATTGAACAAGGATTTTGAAACTAAATGGTGTTTCACAAAAAAACATCCAGTTTTAATCGGTGTAATGAGCATATCGTTAACTGGTTTACAGTTGCCCTTAATAACAAAAAATGGATCTGTAATCTTCTTAATAGATAAGCAACTGTATTATAAGTTGTTTTTAACAAATAGGCACCATCTCGTTGACATGTTTGGTGCAACGGACGGTAGCTATCCTGCCTGCTGTACAACAATCCTGGCTCTACAAAAGTTAACCAGAATCGTCCAATTAAGCTTACTATTTAAGCTGTCAAGCTAAATATGGCTGGAAAAGAAGTTTTTGTCGATACCTGCAAGAGATTTATGGAAAGAACAGGCTATGCTTAAGTTTGCTCATGGACATCATAATTGGTCTACTGATCAACTAGACCACGCAAAATGGTTTACAGCACAGGTTTGAACCCTTTAATCCATATTCAGTTAGAGTGGGAAAACATTATTGATTCAAAAACGAGGCCTTACGCAACACTGATTAAAACAAAAGGGTTAAGTACCCTAAAGAAACTTAAAGCTTCCAAAATCTTGTATTGCGTGTTGATTTAAATAATAAAAAATAAGAAATTGTATATTTTTATATACCTACTTTATTCTATTCTAGACGAGTAGTGCATACTTACTGGCTAATAGTACTTCCTTATATACAGGGTGTCCAAGAAAGTGTATACCAGCGGACGCCAGATGATAGAGGATACTGATATGTATCGATTTAACCCCCATGTTCAACGAAATCGAATAGTTTACGAGTTATTTATTTCCGAACGAATTTTGTCCTAATTACAAAATTATCCAGAAAAATACGTGTAACTATGGAACGGTTAATGCTAGTCATGTTTTTTTACTAAAGTTGTATTATTATGTACCTTTCTAATAAAATATTACATATATATAATTTTCGCCCGCTGGTATACCCTTTCTGGGACACCTTGTATAACCTATTGCAATTGCGTTTAAGTAGCACTAAACCCGAAATTTCGATACAATACTATGGTAATCAATTTTATGAAGAGAATTTGAACTATTTGTGTTATGTCTACCTTAATGGTTGATTATTTGGTTGACATATCCATAATTATTGTAAATTCAAGGATTTTTACAATTTAACTGGGTTAACCTTACAATTACAAAGTCGAGATCCTTTTAACAGGTCATTCAAACCATACAATTAAAACACTTCCCCTAAGAATAATTATAGTAAAATAATAGGTACAAATATAATTTCATCACTCCATTCAGGAAACATTTATTTCTTTATTATAGTTTACATATCTTGTTAAATAAAACATTAAAATCAGACCTCCCAGAAAGTTTTATTTTTTCAATACTGATAACATTAACCTATAGATCAATGTAATTAACCTAAATTTTTTTTATTAACCTGAGAGCGACCGTAATTTTTCAAAATTGTCCTACCACAATTTCTATGTAACGTAAACAAAAAATATATTTATCAGAATTGAAAAACGGGAAATCTGAAAGTAAAATACATTTATAACTTATAAACAAGGTATACAAAGATTCACCTGAGCGAAATTTTGCTGATATTATTCGATATTATTAGAAACACTTAAGAAGTAATAATCCTATGATATTAAAAGTAAATCTAAACTTATCTTTAAATGACTATCTGGCATTTAACTTATAGTAGTTTATGATACTGTTGCATAATAAGGGTTCTTATAACATGAGTGTGTTTTAAAAAAACGAGCCGTAGGCGAGTTTTTTTATAGTATCACACGAGTGTTATAAGACCAAGTTATGTACAGTGTCATACACTACTTTATCTACTCTCATACTATATTACGTAAAACAATGTTGCAAACAAAACCAAACTTTGTTTAAATATTGAAAAGATTTTTTAAATGTCAAATGTTGGCGCCAAGGTGCAAACATCGATTGTGAATGCGTGTTGCGTCGTCGCGGACTCGTTCATTGAAACCTTTTTAAAGTAGAGGTTCAACCTCCTTGGTCCAGCTGGAGGTTGTATAGGTGTATCGTTATGATTAAAAAGTTATATTATGATACAGGTGTCCATACAAGACCTGTATCGTAATTAAACTTTTTTTTTTATTATTTTTGGCCTGTACGTAATGTTTGTCATAAGCATTTTGTTTTCAGTTTTAGAATCTTTGTATTATAGTATCAGAGTAGATAATAGTAGTTTATGATACTGTTGCATAATAAGGGTTCTTATAACATGAGTGTGTTTTAAAAAAACGAGCCGCAGGCGAGTTTTTTTATAGTATCACACGAGTGTTATAAGACCAAGTTATGTACAGTGTCATACACTACTTTATCTACTCTCATACTATATTACGTAAAACAATGTTGCAAACAAAACCAAACTTTGTTTAAATATTGAAAAGATTTTTTAAATGTCAAATGTTGGCGCCAAGGTGCAAACATCGATTGTGAATGCGTGTTGCGTCGTCGCGGACTCGTTCATTGAAACCTTTTTAAAGTAGAGGTTCAACCTCCTTGGTCCAGCTGGAGGTTGTATAGGTGTATCGTTATGATTAAAAAGTTATATTATGATACAGGTGTCCATACAAGACCTGTATCGTAATTAAACTTTTTTTTTTATTATTTTTGGCCTGTACGAAATGTTTGTCATAAGCATTTTGTTTTCAGTTTTAGAATCTTTGTATTATAGTATCAGAGTAGATAAAGTCTTTAATGTTACGAGAGATTATTATAAGGTTGAAAAATTCCAAATGTAATTATTTATACGAAATAAATAAATTGATATGGAAAAGTTTTACATTCTGTAAGGCTCTGACTTTTTTAAAACGATGACTGATTTTATTACACATTGAAATTATAAAATTAAAGGCACGATAAGTTAAACATCTATATGTATAGATCTTATATTTAATCCTTGATTGCGTTCTTAATAAACCCTATAAGTTTTTATTTTATTTTTGTAGAAAATCTGAAATGTGTTTGTATGTACTACAAATCTCGGTGTTGAAATCTGCAACAAAACAAATACAAAGAAAAATTAACGAACGACTTACTGTTTTAAATTACATGTATATGTATTACCTAGTTATTATAATTAGCATATAATGGCATACGCAGAATTGGAGTTGAATGCTTTAGGTCGATGACAAATTATCTTTTTGTAAAGTTCAAACTACTATGAATATAATGTTATTTATTCTTGCATATTTTATATTCTTGCTTTGGAAAGCAACAAATATAATTTTATATTTATATTTCTTGCTTTCCAAAGCAAGAAAGAATTCACCTAGTCTCAAGTGTCAGGCGGAACTCGGACCCACATTTAGACATGAGTAACTCAGCTCTGAACTGCAGCTCAACGACAAAACCATCGACATATACTCATGGACATGCCCTAGCAGTGAGAATTGTGGCACTACGAAAGAAAGAGATAAAATTAAGATTCGGACCATCTTTATCTTTCTCAAAATATATGGGCACCTGTCATGAAAATAGAGAGCAAATCGCCTATAAGGAAAGAGATAACGTTAGTCCGAAAGCATATGCCATCTTCGTCACTCTTCTCAAACCAAAAAAATCTGCACATTATAGGGGTACAGCATGTCCATTAGTATATGTCGATGGACAAAACAAACAGCTCACAGCTCACTTTACTCTGATTTTTAATTAGATGGACTAAAGTGACAGCCGCCGGGGCACTATATTTTTTTTAATGTTGCCAACTGAAGAGCATAATGTTGTAACGCGAGTAATTTTACCAATTGAATTGAATAATCGTTTCATCGACATGATTGTTAATAGGTATAATAAATTGTTTTTGTTATATTTTTCCTTGTGCTCTTATTTTTATTACAATTTTTTTATTACATAGTAGGTTTTCGATGTATTGTTTTTATTTGAAAAGGTCGTTAAGTAGTGATGAATTAATTAATTTTTATTTATTTTCTCACAAATATGATATAAAACGTCGTATGACATAAAAAAAAACAACAAACAGGAACAACAACACTTAAAAGCAACGTAACAAAGAAAGATGTAACAAAAACTTATAGTACGAAAATATTTTAAGTCACATGATGGTTTAAGAGTTTACAGGAAAACCACTTTATCATAAAAAACATATTTAAACTGGGGTGGGGTGACTGCATCATTCGATTAATTTTCAATTACAAGTATTTCGGTACATACATATTTTAACAGACAAAATCGATTAAAACAATATTAAGTTAATTTAAATCAGTTTCTATAAATGAGTTTTCTAAAATGAATAGTCGAAAGATAACTGGGTTTTATTTTGTGTTCTAATTAAGTAGTTTTTTATAAAGAAAATAAAAACACAGTTCGAGTCCCAAGTAGCAATTATGACTAGTGATTAAATCTTATATATCTTTATTTTATCTAAAGTTGGATTTTGCTAAATCAAAAAGGACTTCCTGAAGTTTTTTCTTTCTTTAATACTAAATAGTTTTAAACTACCGCTACTTAAGCGAGTAAGGAATACTTAAAACGAGTTAGGTATTCTTAAAACTAGTTTGATTTAAGTATACCTACACTTAAAACTTAAAATATTTTTTTTACTTTACTCGGATTATCTGAAAGCTCACTTAAAACTCTATTGAATAATTAAAGTATCTTTTAAAACTCATTAAGAAAAAAAATATTTTTTAGATAAATTTAAGATGGTTTTAATACCAAGTTCTAAATATTGATTATCTGAAGTATATTTTCATTCCTTTTTCACTAAAATGAGTAAGATTAGAGTAAAAATTCATTTAATGGGACGTTTTCTCCAAATATAACCAAAACAAACATGGATGAAGCTGGAAAATAAAAAGATCTGGTGCCTTTCGTCGACGTGTAGAGAAATATAAAAAAAGAACGTTGTGTGTACTTATGTACGTACGTAAATACTTCTTTATCGTTACTAAAAAAAGATAACTAAAAATTTCCCCCCGTGTGCTCGTATTCTTTATATGTGAAAAGAAAGATAAACTTTAAAATTATATAGTGATCAGTAAGAACCGTCAAAAGATTAACAGATTTCCTATATATCTGTATACAGAATCAAGTAATATATCAAAAACCATTAAAATAAACTGTTTAACCAATAGTAACGTAAAAATAATAATTATTTACTATATTACAAACAAATAAAAAGAATACATTCCGACAGTTAACCTCAAATCAATAAACGCACTTAAAAAGTTTATAAAATAAAAACTGCTCTTAAATAAAATTGTTATATTGTTATTATATAATATAAAATTGTTATTATAATTTTATATAAATTACTTTTAACATCACACACACCCACACATTCATAATTAGTGGCCAACTTCATCCTGCTGGTTTATTCTATATCGCATTTGTGGCTAACTTCACACTGTAACTTTTGTGCTGCAGTGATGAAATTTCACTCACAACATTTTTTCATAACGCGCCTAAAGAAGTATAACTTCAAAAATAACTCGAATGTGCTTTAAATGGTGCAAACGTGAGCAATGCGACACCTCAAGTCAGACCTTAGTGTCGTTAATGTATAACGAGGAAGATGATACCACGGTAAATTTGAATTGAGGTGATTCCAACTCTTAATGAATCGACACTAATCGATCGATCAACACGAGCTGACGATAACGCATCAAAAGTTGATCATGATTTTTATTTAAGAGACCAATTAAGAAACTGGTCCATTTATCACAATATACCACATACTGCAATCAATGCCTTATTACAGATTATTGACAAGCATGATCCAGGTGTTGTGCCAAAAGACGCTAGAACACTTCTGAAAACAATAAAATCTGTAGCTATAGAATATTGTAGCAGTGGGGAATACTGACACAACGGATTTAAATAAAAATATTCTGCAGTATTTTGAAAATTTAGGTAAAAATGTCAATTTATGTATAAATGTAAATATCGACGGCTTACCCACATAAAAGTTCAAAAGTAGAATTTTGGCCAATTCTCTGTAACATTTATGAGATGAATCATTTTGCACTTTATGTGAAAAAATTATTATACATTTTCCGACAACACTTCATCAAAAACTAGAGTAAATTGAACATTATTAATTTTGTTATAGTAATTCTAACTACATGAATAATTAGTATGTTTATAGAAAATGTAGCATTTTGCAATATATGCAAAAAAATAAATATATTGTAATATTGTTATACAAAATTTTATTGTTTTTTTCTAGTATTTCAACAGCCCGTCTGTTTTATAGCACTATCTATAGATTTTAGACGAGACATATAATAATAATAATAATAATAGAACAATCATGCGTTTTAAATTTCCAATGCATTCAACGACATAAGAAAGCCTTTTTAGACATATATTAATTCTTTAGTCGCCATTTTCTTAAACCTTAAAACAGTTATTGTAATGAATTAAAAGTTCGCCATATTTTATAAAATTATGCAACTTAAATCACTATAAAGCAAAATAGGTTTTTAATTTTACTTCACTAAGATTAAATCGAATATCTGCAACTCAATAGTGAAAGTTTTATCTAGGTTTAGTAGATATCTTTAAGTCTATCTCTTGATCTGAAATCAACCTACAAGATATCTTAAAGTCAATGTTTAGAGTTCTGCTAAACCACATTTCTTAAATAGGGTTAAAGTTTATCTTAACAGTAGTATTAACTCTTTCTTAACATGTCCTTAAATGCTGTGCCCATTTTTACTTAACTAGCCCTTGGAGTGTATCTTGAAGATATCTTGAAGGACATATTAGTTTTAGCCAAGACAACAGCTGGAATTCGTCTACTTGCCTTCAAGATATCTTCAATTCCTTTTTAAGACATTTGTTTGCTACTTGGGGTGTTTTGCATTTAAAAATGTGCGAAATTGAAGAAATAATTGAATTTCAATTGGATAAGGGGACAACAAAATTTTTTATTTTCCGTTATGTGGTATCATTACTAATGTCACTTTAGTCCATCTTATTAAAAATCAGAGTACAGGTTAGGTATATTCACCCACAGAGTCACAGACTCGCGAGTATTATTTTCGGCGAACGAACCGCGAACGGCGAAACGAAACGTTAAAATTTAGGTACTGAGTGAGCTGATCTGTGAACCGGTTCGCAGGTCCAGCTCACATAATTATGTGAACCGTGATTTGATCTGCGGCTCACAGTTTTTCGTTGAGTTTCCTATGTCTACCCACATCCCTTCGCTATCCGGGCGAGTAGTTACTCTTCCAAGTATGGATGAATATATGCTCGGTCCGTTACTGTGCTGTGACTGTGACGTGATTTGACATTTTGAGCTTGGTTGAGTGCTGTAATGTTGTTTGTACCTATACGAAACTAATTATCGTCAAACTAATCACCAACTTCACATCATTACCAGCCTATTGTTTTTCCTACTACTGGGGTCCATTGCTTTCCTAAGGATAAAAACTCCGTAAGGGGAAAGGGATGTCACAATGCGGAGTGATGAGTACGTGGTTTCGGAAGCACAGGGGAGACCAGGAAATGACCGTCTATGGTTGTTTAACCTTCACACCAGAAACCGAACGTACTAGACAACGCGTCGTCAAGCTCGTCAGGTATAATATAGACATAATACAGGTGACCCGAAAAAATGAATAAAGCAGAAATCCATATCGCTAGGACTAGGGCGTCACTAGGACTACCTGAATCACCCATATATTTCTTTATCGAGTTTTCGTAGTTTTTGACTTAATTTTTCCACAGACATCAATAGAATATTTGACTATATCGAAAGCATATACCAAACTATTACTTTTAAAATATTTATGATTGGAGCGGAGCGAACAAAGTGAGCGAAGCTCCCATGGATCAGCTTCAATGACGCAATGTCTGTTACGCCATAACTTCCTGAGTTCTTAACCGATTTTAATATTTTTTGTGTGGAATCGCATCAACGGGTTTAGGACCAGATTGTGACGAAGCCCAAATTTTGAAATTTGCAACAATTCCCATTTTTTTTTCTTTTTTAGGTATTACGCTCCGCTCTAATATATGGTGCTAGCGTAGCTTTATGCTTAGCGACTGCATCGCCTAGTTGGAGCAGAGCGAAGCGAAGCTCCCATGGACCAGCTTCAATGCCGCAATGTCTGTTACGCCATTACCTCCCGAGTTCTTAACCGATTTTAATATTTTTTGTGTGGAATCGAATTAACAGGTTTATGACCAGATTGTGACGGAGCCCGAATTTCGAAATTCGCAAAATTCCCATCGATTTTTTTTTTAAGGTATTACGCTCCGCTCCAATATATGGTGCTAGCGTAGCTTTATGCTTAGCGACTGTATCGCCTAGTTTTTATAAGAAATCATTAGTAAAATAATTAAAATGTCATATTCGACCACGTTATTGAAAACTCACTGGGTTGGCTGAATCTGGAATGACGTCAGCTGCTTGTTTAGTTTATGCCAGTCCAAATTTAACATATTACGATTTGACAGTTAAAAGTTTTTTACCAAGCAGGTGATGTCGTGACATCAAGTAACCTTCATAAAGGCGTCTTTAAAATTTTAGCGGGTTTTTTATTCGTTTAAAACAGGGATGTTGCGAATATTCGCATCCGCATCCGCATATGCGAAACATCCGCATCGATTTAAACATCCGCATCTGCATCCGCATCCGCATATAATCGATGCGGAGCTGATGCGGATGCGGATGCGACAAGAAAGAAAGGGGAGGGGCCGGCGAGTGGCGAGTGTCGACCAAGTAAAAGATTAAAGATGATATATTAAAGATTAGCAAAAACACCGAAGACATCTTGGCTTCTCGAAGAATATCTCCAAGTACCGAAAGAGTGAAGAAAATGAGAATGACAGATTTCATGGAAACAGAACGGAACGACTAGAGACCTCAGGTACAGGACGTCAGTCCTGTTTAATTAGTGATCTTACCATGATGCTACACCAGAAATTGTCAGCCCTGACACAATTCACAAGAAGCAGTTACTTACTTTCCGTAATAAAAAGTGAGTTAATTTTAATGAGAGTCCTCTTTAATGGTGGAGTGTTAATCAAAGTGAGTTCAAACTGTTACCTAAAAAAGCACGCAAATTCTTATCAGCGCCACCAGCCAGTGTTCCAAGTGAAGAGTTATTTAGTAGCGCAGGATTAATACACGAACCCTTGCGAAACAGACTGGAGTCCGAAAAGGCGGTCATTCTACTTTAAATATAATCATTAAATATAATGCTCCAATATTTAAATTTCATTACTAAAACAATTAATCAGTAATAGTAATTCACTCACTACTTTATTATTAAAGTAGCTGACCCGGCCACACGTTGCCGTGGCTCAGTTATTATAATTTGCAAAAATTTTTTTTATTAAAAACCAGCAAGAGCCCGCTGGCGCGTTCTGAGCCCGCGCGATAGGCAGCCTTTGTGATATTGACCCGACGTGCCCGACGTGACGGCATAGACAGTGGTGGCATGCGCGTGAGCTGCGCGCTGTACTGGACAGTACTTTGACATAGAAACATTACTTTATTTTTGTAAAGTAAAATATTTTTTTAAAAATAAAAGTAGCCTAAGTTACTCCTTATTACATCAGCTATCTGTCAATAAAAGTTCCGTCAAAATCGATCCAGCTATTTCAGCGTTTAGCCCGAACAAACAGAGAGACAGACAGACAAAAATTGTAAAAAATGCGGTTTTGGTGTGTGTACGTATCCGTACCGTATATATGTATATGCATGTAGTAAAAAACGGTTATTTCAATATTACAAACAGACACTCCAATTTTATTTATATGTGTTAAGAACATAAAGACTTTTTCATTACTAGTAAAGCTATAAAAAATAAAAAATAATAATTTAAAATTAGAATGTTAATTTCGTTTTTTTTTTGTTTCTCTGCAAAGTCTGTGGCTATAGCACAGTTTTATTTTATCAGATTTTTATTAAAATAAATTATTTAAAAGTTTTTGCCTTTGTTTCTATTCAAACATAGGCAAAGTGGTCCTTCGAGTGGTCTTTCGAGTAAAGTGAAAACCAAGTTTAACAGTGAAAATTGGATATTTTATATTACACTTTGCGGGGCTCGTCCATATCGAGTCGCAATACGTTCGGAGGGTGGCTATATCTACTCGCCGGCCCGCAAATTCGTTTTTATCAAAACGAAAACCATTTCAAGAAAGAAGAGTGGAAAACATAAGTATTTTTCACGAAATTGTGATTTCAAGAAAAAATTTCATACAAATATAGCCGCCATTTATCGAGCTCTGATTGGTGGATGCATCAGTAAGGCGGCAAGCTACTATTTTACCGACTGGTCGTGGCAGCAAGCGACCATCTTGAATTATTATTGGGCAGTACTCTATAATCTATGCTCATCTGTCAGTGTAGTAAGTAAACAAACAGTGATCGCAAGAAACGTAAACAAATATCGGAAAAGTTATTAAAGTGTGTTATAAAAATGTCTTTAACCGAATCGTCCGCTCAAGAAAAACTAAAAATGCTTCGTGTATCCCGTGGACTGCACAAAGGTATAATAACAAGAATAGAAAATTTTGTAAATGACCCGAATCTGCTGTCCTCTGCTAGTGTCGAGATGTTAGAAGCCCGGAAACAAAAGTTAGTATCTACCCATACGGAATATGAAGCCGTGCAATTAAATATATTAACTATTGATGATAAGGACTCTGAAGAGGTAGGTGTCGTAGAAGATAAATATTATTCTATTTTAGCTAAGCTCAATGCTGCCATAAAGCAACTCTCTTTGTATAAAGTCTCAGGGTGTGATAGTGTTTCTCATTGTAAATTACCAAATATTGAAATACCAACGTTTGATGGAAAAGATTTCACTAAATATAGGCCATTTTATGATTTGTTTATGGCAGTAATTGATAATAATAGGTCATTGTCCGATGTACAAAAGTTATTTTATTTGTTAAAATATTTAAAAGAGGATGCCTTAGCAGTCATTATTAATTTGCCATTGGTAAATCAATCTTATAAGGAAGCTTTAGTTTTATTGAATAAGCGGTTAGATGACAAGGCACGGTTAATTATGAATCATATTCATATAATTTTGGACATCTCTCAAATATTTAAAGGCACATCTGTGGCTTTAAGGTCATTTGTATCTCAGGTGCAGCAGCAATTACATGCATTAAAAAACTTAGGGGAGCCCATTGATAAATGGGATATGCTACTTATTTCAATTTTAATTAGAAAGTTAGATCATATTACTAAGCAAGCCTATCAGTTATCTAGAAATTCAGAGTCAATGCCAACAATGTTAGATTTTTTAAGTTTCCTTGAAAAGCGTGCAGCTGCACTTGAGGATACAACAATGTCTAAAAGCACTTGCAATGAAGGTGTTAAAAAATTTACAAGCCTCCACTATGAAGGTGCATATAAATATAAATCCCAGCCGTCAAAGGTGACCAATGTTGTCACAAAAACTGTTACTAACTGTTTATTTTGTAACAAAAATGGTCATGCCATTTATAATTGCCCAGAGTTTAAGACTGTGGCACTCAGTGACCGTATGTCATTTGTAGAAAAACATAATTTGTGTAAAATATGTTTAAAACAGCACTCTATGAAATGTAAATATTCTTTTAAGTGCCAGATATGCAAAAATAGTCATAATACTCTTTTGCATCCACAAGATCCTGTTATTGATGTGCCTCCAGTAACTTTATTGTCAAATCCTTTTTCTGGTAATATTTTGTTACCTACAATTAAAGTTAAATTATTTAAAAAGTGTGGAGAGCCAATTTATATAAGAGCATTGCTTGACACTGGTAGCCAAGCTTCATTTGCTACATCAAATCTTATTAAGTTGTTGGATGTGAACGCTATAACTGAGCACCAAAATATAATAGGTATTGGTAATAAGCCTACAAGAAGTTATGAATTTGTAAATTTAACTATACATTCATGTAAAAATAATGTAAAATATAGTGTAAAGTGTCATGTTGTAGAAACCATTACAACAAAATTGCCCCAACATTTTATTAATATTTCAGAGTGGAATTTACCTGAAAATGTACTTCTTTCAGATGATACCTTTTATATACCTTCTGAAATATCTCTTTTATTAGGTGCAGATGTGTATTTTAATATATTGTTGCATGGTTGTATTAAGGTTCATAATGGAGCGGTCTTACAAAATACTGTCTTCGGCTATGTTGTTGGTGGTAATGTATCTAGAAATTATCATAATGTATATAATAATGATATTGTTACTAATTTTGCTATTGAGGATAAAATTAAATTAGAAAATGTGATGGAGCAATTTTGGTCCACTGAAAATATGCCTGAGCAAGTTCAATCAATTAATACTGAATTTCAGAGATCTGAAGAAATTTTTAAAAATTCTATACAACTTAAAAATAATAGATTTTATGTTGATATGCCTTTAACTCAACCATTAGAACAGTTGCAGCTTGGTGACTCTTTTTCAGTGGCCTATCAAAGGTTTCTCTCTTTAGAGAAAAGATTTAATAATAATCATTCTTTGTTACAACAATATAAATTATTTATTGACCAATATGTAGAGCTGGGACATGCTAAGGAGGTTGATATAAGAACTTATGATACTAAGAATGGCCCTTGTTATTTTCTAGCACATCATCCAGTCATCATTCATCAATGAGGCAAGTAAGACTACTAAGCTAAGGGTGGTTTTTGATGGGAGTATGAAGTCACTCAATAATGTGTCCCTCAATGACGTCATGCTGAATGGTCCTGTTGTTCAGAGTGAGCTATTTGATATTCTTTTACTCTTTCGCTCATCTTTATACACTCTTACTTGCGATATGCAAAAAAAGTTTCGTATGTGTTATATAAATAACAATCAAACATGCCTTCAGAATATACTGTGGAGGGATAATCCCACAAAACCCATCAGCTGTTTGCAACTTCAGACTGTTACATATGGGTTAAAGGCCTCAACTTTCTTAGCTACACGATGTTTAGTAGAGCTAGCACAGAGATACTCTCACATTTATCCTCATGCTGCTGAGGTATTATTAAAAAATACTTATGTAGATGATGTCTTAATAAGCACAAATAAATTAGATCATCTTATAGAGATAAAAAATCAATTAATTGCTCTACTAAAGCTAGGCAGTTTTTCCCTACAGAAATGGTGTTCAAATGACCCTAACATTTTACATGATATACCTGATGAACACAAGCAATTTGAAAATATTGATATGTCTAAAAATAGCATAGTTAAGACTTTAGGGTTAATGTATGATATTTATTTAGATAATTTTACATTTTCTTGTCCCAATTTTGAGCAGGGTGTTATGAATACTAAAAGAAAAATCCTAAGTTTTATAGGTAGAATGTTTGACCCCTTGGGTTTAATAGGGCCTATAGTTGTTTTAGGAAAAATTTTAATGCAAGAGCTTTGGGCCTTGAAGTTAGAGTGGGACGCTATAGTGCCACATGAACAGTTGTCATACTGGAATTTATTCTTAGGTAATTTAAAACAGATGGATAAAGTTACTGTTAGTAGGTGTGTTATTGATAGAAATGTTTCTTCTGTACAGTTAATAGGTTATTCTGATGCTTCCTTAAAAGCTTACGGTTGTTGCCTATATGCAAGGGTTATTAAGACTGATGGATCAATTCAAATAAATTTAATATGCTCAAAATCACGAGTTGCACCGTTAAGTAAGTCTCTAACTATTCCACAATTAGAGTTAAATAGTGCCTTACTTTTAGCGAAATTAGCTCATAGAGTCAGTTCTATTTTACAGAGTAAATTTACTCATAATGTGTATTTATATAGCGACTCACAAATGGTTTTAGCCTGGATTAAGTCATGCCAGGTAAAGTCAAATGTTTATGTTAGTAATAGAGTAAAACAAATTTTAAATTTGACTGATAAGTTACAGTGGTTTTACGTTCGTTCGTATAATAACCCTGCAGATTCATTATCAAGGGGAATTTTACCACAGAAGTTACAACAAAGCAGGCTATGGTGGCATGGACCTCCATATTTGTCAGATAATAGCTTTTCCCATGACAATACAAATTTTATATCTCTTGAGCCATGTACTAATATTTCGTTTTGTGACGAAGAAGAAATTTTAGCTTCTAATGTAACAAAATTAGAGCCATTATTTACAGATGAATTATTTAAAAAGTTTTCTAATCTTAGAAAGCTACAAAAGGTTATAGGTTTTATTTACAGATTTTTTAATAATTGTTCCAAAAATAAAAATTGTAATTTTAGTAACGTTTTATCACCTCAAGAGTTGCGCGACTCTATGGCAGTTATTGTGCGTTGTACTCAGAGGCAATATTTTAGTAAAGAAATAGAGTCATTATTAAATGGTAAAAGTATTAAGACAGGGATAGGTAGTCTTTTTCCATTTTTAGATCAATTAGGTGTATTAAGGGTTACAGGCAGACTCTCTAATCACAAAACTATGCCCTATGATAAAAAACATCCAGCAATTTTGCCTAAAAGTAGTCACATTACATATCTCCGTTGACGACCGTTTGGTGCAACGGTAGTGATCCTGCCTTTCGCACCGACGGTCCCGGGTTCAAATCCCGGAAGGGGCAAATGTTTGTATGATGAATACGAGCATTTTGTACCTAAGTCATGGGTGTTTTTATATATTTCTATGAATATCACATATTTATGTATAATATATGTATGTCTATCCGTTACCCTAGTATCCATAACACAAGCCTTACAGTGCTTACTTTGGGCTAGGCTAATTGGTGTGAATGTAAGAAATATTTATTATTTTATTATTATTATTTATTATCTCATAATAGAGCAAGAGCACTTGAGGCTATTGCATGCTGGTCCTCGTTTAGTATTTAGTTCTTTGTCACAAGTTTATTCTATTGTTAGTGCTATTCTTGTTATCAAAGGTGTTATACGAAAGTGTATAAAATGTGTGCGATTAAAGGCTGTAGCTGCTAAGCAGCTGATGGGTTCTCTGCCATTAGAGAGAGTCACAGCTTCGCGACCATTTCAGCATGTCGGTGTTGATTTTTGTGGGCCGTTTAATATGAAATTGGCCCGTTTAAGAAAACCCATTATTACAAAGAGCTATATAGCACTCTTTGTGTGCTTTTCTATAAAAGCTATTCACGTAGAGCTTGTTTCAGACCTCACGACTGATGCCTTCATAGCCTGTCTCAAGCGTTTTATATCGCGGCGTGGCATGCCCACAAAAATATTTTGTGATAATGCTAAAACGTTTAAAGGTACTGACAACTATTTAAAAGAATTGTATAAGCTCCAGGCTTCCAATGCTCATAGAGATGCGGTTTACAATTTTTGTTCTACTAATTATATACAATTTAGTTTCATTCCAAGCTACTCTCCTGAGTTTGGAGGCCTTTGGGAGGCGGGGGTTAAAAGTGTTAAACATCATTTTAAAAGGGTTGTCGGTAACTTAAATTTATCATATGAGGAACTTTATACAGTTATTGTTCAAATTGAAGGTATATTAAATTCTAGACCTTTAGTGTCAGCAAATGCAAGTGATTGTCAATATTTAACTCCCGGCCATTTTCTTATTGGTACTGCTCTAACTAGTTTTCCTGAAATTGATCTCACGGACGTCCCAGTTAACCGATTAAAATTTTGGAATTTATGCAATAAACTTAAACAAGATTTTTGGAAATCTTGGTCGAAAGATTATTTAACACAGCTTCAGAGCCGTCCCAAATGGAAAAGTCAGCATAATAATATAAAGGAGGGTGACTTAGTCATTATTAAAACTGTAGACACGTCTCCCTTAGAATGGCCAATGGCTATGATAGTTAAGACCTTTCCAGGTACAGATGGTAGAGTTAGGGTGGCTGATGTATTATATAATAACAAAGTGTATCGCAGATCAATTAATAAGATCTGCCCTTTGCCCATAGATTAATATTATATACATTTTTTGTGTAGTTTACTCCCGTTACTTTCGCCGCCCCCAACTATGTTAAGAACATAAAGACTTTTTCATTACTAGTAAAGCTATAAAAAATAAAAAATAATAATTTAAAATTAGAATGTTAATTTCGTTTTTTTTTTGTTTCTCTGCAAAGTCTGTGGCTATAGCACAGTTTAGTTTTATCAGATTTTTATTAAAATAAATTATTTAAAAGTTCTTGCCTTTGTTTCTATTCAAACAATATGTATAGATAAACAAAGGATAAATATTACTGCTTTTTACCCTACCAAACCAACACTTAAGTTTTTTGTACAGATCCGCATCCGCCGATGTGAGCCTCTTAAAATCCGCATCCGCATCCGCATCCGCGGATGTGAAAAAAAAAACATCCGCAACATCCCTAGTTTAAAATTTGATGGTGATTTGAGAAATTAACAAAGAATTATTAAAATGGCATATAAATTATGCTATAAGTTACTAACAATTAGAGATGCTATCGTAATACCTGTCAAATACTCTAGTATGAAAATAAGTACTTGATTTTTTTTTAATACTTGGATTACGCTTAACTCAAAAGCTACGAAAACCGCGGGATTTACTCGGGGGTGATTCGGGTAGCTTTAGCTCTACCTCTGGACTTTCGCTTAATCCTGTGTTTTGGGACATTCTGCATCAAACTATGTCCAATTATATCCACATGGAATAATATATCTACTTTTAAAAGTGTAAAATATTTTTAAGTACATTCGACGGTTGCGAAGGTTACACTCATATGTTAATAAACTATACAAAATCCGCTTTTGTACTTTCTCTTTTATAACATTAGTATAGATTTCTGTCCATCTTTCTATGTGTGTTTTTTAAGCAAATGTAGGACTTACATTGTTAGTACCCAAGGTACACAGATCACGAAACAATTTTCACGATGCAAGTGCAACAGGATGGCATTGGAATGCTCTCCTTGATCATTTGGCCATCTTTGTCAAGAGACCACATGGTTCTCTCTATCCTCTTCTGTTGACATGTTGCTTTGTATTTGTCAGAGAAGTAAGCAATGTCCGAGCAGGACTGGTCGATATTTCTGAAACAAATTAAATTAAAATTGTCTAATTGACTGACACTGGATGCAGGGCCGTCTTTAACCTATTGGAGGCCCTGGGCATATAAGAAAAATGGGGCCCCTGACTTTGACAGAACCCTTTTTTATAACTAGAATAGTCAAAGAAAGTATATAAACAAGGTTTCAGATTTTTTATTGACAGTCAATAGAACAATATATAATCTTTAATTTAAATGGGGCAATTCACACATATTTAAAATTATCTAAGCATGCTGAAATTGGATAACCTTTTTTGGACGAGAGTAGAGTAGCTTCGCGCATACAAAAGCTAATAACCAAGGCGATCATATTATAGTCCCTAATTGAGGTTCGATTTACTCTAATTTAATAAGTTTTTTAGTAGTAAATGTCGGTATTCCTTTAGTGATCTAGCAGGAACTAGGGGGCCCCTATCAATCACGGGGCCCTCGGCATTTGCCTAGTAGGAAAGGGGGGTCTGACTGGATGTCTTCACTATCCTTTCTATAGCTAAAATACCGTACCCTAGAGTGAGAAGGCGAGCGGTAGCCAATCGATATTTAAAGGACAATTGTCAGATGCAAGTAATATTGTAAGCATTATTTAAAAGAAATAACACAAAGACGATGGATTGCATACATTACAGAAGAGTCTCGCTAGGGAACGCTAGATCATAGTTTTGGTTACCCGACAGATAACCGGCTAAGGTTATTTTGCCTCTCATACACAGCTGCTAAATTAGCTCGAAAAGTATGGAATCAGCGGGAATGCTTAGTCATGTATAGAAAGTTATTAAACTAATAGGACAAATTCTTTCTAGTGATTCGGTGTTCCAATTATATATACTTTATATAAATGAATGTAACAGATCATGTCAATCTTGTTTGCAGATAATACAACAATTGTAATTAAGGCTAAAGATAAACAAAAATTAATAGTTATAGCTATAAAACGTGTCCCAGAAATCAACGTCAAGCCGGAAATGGGCAATAGGCCAAGTCGTAACAGTTATTAGAAAAATATGAATAAAAATCTTGGTCATTTACTTTTAAAATTATAAGAATTCTAAAATAAGTCTTAAAAACTGCAATACTTTTTTAAGTCCTGTGAGTGACTACAAATATTAACTTTAGTCAGTTTTTATTCTGTGATGTATCCATGAAAAAAAACCCTAATTGAGACTAAAAGTGACGTTATTTAGTTATTTTGACTAGTGTGAGCAAGACAGATGGTGACGCTACTTTGTTACGCTCTTTCGTTTATTGCGCATCTTTCTGTATTCGTATTTACTTTGTGACTTTGTTAATTGGACTTTTGCATTTGCATTGAGATCCCATATTTGTGTAGTTTTATCATGCCATCGCACAGGAATATGCCAACATACATATCATTTATGGAGAATGGTTATCCAACGTCAATCCTACATCTAGAATGTATCGTGACAGATAGCCAATAGTCAAATGGTTATCGAGAGAAGACCCATTATGCCCTAAAAGGTCGAAGTCTTGCAAGCAGTGAAAGAAGACCCAAGTATCTAAGTATGTGGAATTGAAGATAACATTGGAGTCCCTAAAAGTACTGCATATAAAAAGAAACGAGTTGAATCCATACCATGTGTAACGAGTAAAAATATACTACCTCGAGACCACCCAGAGAGAGTGCGATTTCGCGAACATTGTAGCAGAGGATCCGAGGGGATCCGCTGTTCTTTGAATTATCTATGGTCCGATGAATCATCATTTAAAAAGTACGATTAAATGAACCTCCATAATTTGCAAGAATAGCACGTGGAAAATCCATATTTGATGCAGTACCGGTTTAAAGTAAACATATTTTCGGGTATTTTTAATAGCAATGTTACGGGCCCAATCGAACTACCGAAGAACTTAAGTACCCAGGCTTATTTGGATTTCTTAAAAAAACAATTTCCAGATTAATTGGAAGAAGTGCCACTGAACATTTACGGTAGCATATGGTATCAACAAGATGGCTGCCCAGCGCATTATGCTCTTACAATACGAGAGTTTCTTAATTGAGAATACCCCGATAGGTGGATTGGGCGGGATGGTACAATTTTGTGGCCTGCCCGTTGATCTGACTTAAACCCCATAGATTTTCTTACTGTTACTAAACCTATTTAAGATTTAGACGAGCTGCGCCAAAGAATTGCAGAAGCCGCTAAACACATCAACTCAAGAAGATACACCCATCTTATTACGCGATCATTTTCAAAGAGATGTAGAGCTTGAAGGCAAACAGTTCAGACATTTATTGTAAAACGCTATAAATCTGATTATATAAAAATCAGAACTAAAGAAATCCTACACCTGAATTTTATTTCAATGCATCTAAAACTAACACATTACTTTTTTCCTCAATTAAGAAATAGCAATTACTAAGTGTCATACCATTTTTAAATCCAGATAAATCTTTGCAGTAAATCGCGCCAAAATAGTGTAGTAAATTTTTTTACAGTACAGTCAGTTAAAGTTGGGTGATATAATATACTGATTTCAATGTTAGTTTTAGTTATGTTTTAGCTTTTAAGTGATATTACAGAGGGGTCATTCATGGATATATAACAGAAAAAAACTGACTTAAAGATAATATTTCTAGTCATAGAACTTGAAAGATTATCACAGGGTGTTAGTTTTTAAGATTTATTTGTGTATCTTTATAATATGAATTATAGCAATTACCTACATGAAAGAAACTGAATTTAATATACGTAGTAACCCACAACACTTTTGGCGTTTTATTAACGGTAAGCGTAATGGTAGGTCTGATATGCCGGCTACTATGACATTGAATGGTGTGCAGGCACATAGTGGTGAAGACATAGCAAATCTCTTTGCAACCAACTTCGAGTCCTCTTATTCTGGTAACAATCCATCTGCTTATATTCCAGAGTTATCTTGTGTTCGCTATCTTTCGGCAGTCAGTTTTACGGAGGGCGAAGTTTTGAAGGGGTTGAAGGGTGTGGATCCAGGTAAGGGATCGGGACCTGATAATATACCACCCATTTTTGTAAAGAAGTGCGCCTCCGCTCTGGTTATACCTCTAACCATAATATTTAACCTCTCTCTTGCTACTGGCCGATTTCCAAACGAGTGGAAAAAGACGAGAATTGTTCCAGTTCACAAAAAAGGTGATGAATCAGACGTTTTTTTTTTTTTTTTTTTTTATTTTAGGATGGGTTTGCTCTTGATCCCAATCAAGCCCGGGGGCCATGACAGAATCCACGATGGAACGAGCTAACCCAGAAGGTGCCTATTCACCCTGGCCTTGAAAATAGACGGGTTATAAGTTCTCGGAAATACAGACGCAGGGAGGGAATTCCACTCCTTTGCTGTGCGCGTTATGAAGGATGTTGAAAAGCGCTTGGTACGACAGGTGGGAATATCAACCAAGAAAGGGTGGTAGCCTGCAGTGCGTCTGGATGTCCGATGGAAAAAAGGAGATGGCGGTATGAGCAGATGCAGCTCTTGAGCACACTCTCCAAAGTACAGTCTGTAGAAGACCGCCAGACAGGCAACTTTGCGGCGATGAGCTAAGGTGTGAAGCTTGCTCTTCACCAATTTGCTGTCCCCGATGAGCCTCTCAGCTCTGCGCTGAATCGTGTCCAGTGCAGCAAGTTGGTATTTTGCTGAGCCATCCCAAAGGTGGCAGCAATATTCCATGCAAGATCGGACTTGAGCTTTATAGAGTGTTAAAAGCTGTCCTGGCGTGAAATATCGCTTGACCTTATTTAGGACGCCCAGCATTCTGGCTGCAATTTGAGCTTTGGATTCGATGTTGGCGCCGAAGTTAAGGTCTGAAGACAACTCCATGCCAAGAAGCTCGAGGCTGTCGGTCACAGGTACAGATGTACCTCGGAAAGTAGGAGTGAGGTGGAAGGAACTCCTTTTTGCCGTGAAAAGACACGCTTGTGTTTTGGAGGCGTTGAAATTTACGAGGTTACTATCGCCCCACTGGGAAACGTAGTTTAGCCTCTGGTTTATTCGCTCAACCATGGCCTCTCTCATGAACATCACGTCGTCACCGCTGGCTTTTGCGCTAGACAGGTATCTCTCTACAACAGTACTGTCGTCTGCATACCCAACAACTCCTGGTATTAACAGGTCATTGATGTGCAGCAGGAAAAGCGTCGCAGAAAGAACAGACCCCTGAGGAACTCCGGCATCAATAGGCACTGAGTCAGAGGAGCAGCCATCGACAACAACTCTGATCGATCGTTCAGTCAGGAAGTTGGCTATCCAACTGCAAAAGTCAGCGGGGATACCGTACGCAGGAAGCTTGCGCAGCAGACTTGCGTGCCAGACCCTGTCATAAGCCTTCGAGATGTCAAGTGACACGGCAAGTGCTTCGCCGTGCATCTCGAGGGCCTCGCCCCAGCAATGCGTGACATAGACTAGAAGATCCCCAGTTGAGCGTCCTCGGCGAAAGCCATATTGACGGTCACTGAGGAGATCGTTGTCTTCTAGGTATGAGAGCAACTTGCTGTTCAGCACTCTTTCCATAACCTTACAGAGTATGGAAGTGATGGCGATCGGTCGGTAATTGCATGGGTCGGCACGACTACCCTTTTTGGGTATTGGTTGCACATTGGCAAGCTTCCAGGATTTTGGGACGGTTTTTGTGTTGAGAGAGAGGCGATACAAGCGTGTTAGCACAGGAGACAACTCAGGCGCACAGTACCTCAGCACTCTTGCTGGTATGCCATCAGGACCACTGGCCTTATTCACGTCCAGACTAAGTAAGACTCTACGGACCTGCTTATTGTGTATTGTGATCTCCGACATCGAAGAATCACAGCGAGGTATGATTGGTGGTTGTTGAGAGCCGGTGTCAAGACGGGAATTGCTCGCAAACAGAGAGGCAAATAAACTTGCTTTCTCAGCTGCAGAATGGGCCAGTGACCCGTCAGATTTCAGCAATGGCGGTAGCATAGGACGGCAGAAATTCGTTTCGACTGACTTCGAGAGGGACCAAAACTGTTTACTTCCATTTGGATAGGAAGACAGTTTCATCCCTATTCTGCTGATGTGGTCGTATCTCGCCTTTAGTAACACCCTTTTGCATGACTTGGCGGCCGAATTATAGGCTCTCTTCTTAGCTCGAATTCTCCGTGCACGAACCCCGCGATCGCGGATTTGCACCCAGGCTTGGTAAGCAGATTGTTTTCGGGCCTCAGCACGAGCACAGGCCGCATTATACCAAGGTCGGGACTTGTAACCGAGCGGGATGTCGGAGAATGGAATAAAATACTCCATTCCCTGCCGAATTACATCCGCGATCGCATCAGCGGTGCACGAAGGGTCGCTTGAAGAGAAGCAAGTTTGCCGCCAGGGGTAAGAAGCAAAGAAAATACGCATCTCGTCCCAATCTGCTGACTCGTAACGCCATACTCGCCTCATGCCCTTAGGGCTATCATCTGGAGGAGAGCAGATTGATACGGATTTCACCACACAGTGGTCGGACGATCCCAGTGGAGCTGAGACCGATACCGAATGTTTGTGTGGATCAGTTGTCAGCAGTAGGTCAAGACAATTGGGTGTGTGGCCAGCAATATCTGGAATTCGCGTCGCTTGATCCACCAGCTGGGTAAGATTTAGCGCTAGGGCAAATCGTCGCGCTTCTCTCCCAGCATGGTCAGTTTTCTGGTATGGGAACAGCCACTCTTTGTGGTGAGCGTTGAAGTCCCCCAGAAAAACAAGCTCCGCCGCTGGATATCGCTGAGCTGCCAAGTCTGCCGTCTCTGTGAGGTAATCTATGAGCCGAGTCGTCTCCCGGTCACCGCTGTGCGATCGGTAGATACAGATGTAGAGCATCTTCTCTACCCCTGTGTCCACCAGAAGCCAGATAACAGAAAACCCGGATTTTTCAAAGCAACGGAGACGCCTATAGCATATGTCATAGCGGACGAACACACAGACCCCTGCACACATCTTAAACTTATGCTCAAGTGTGTAAGCAGGGTAGTTGAGGTACGCCACGTCCGACGGGGTTGCTATCTGAGTCTCCGTCAAGAAGAATAGGTGCGGCTTCTCGGTCTCCAGATGGTGATGGACCGGATGGAGATTTGAGTGCAGTCCTCTAATGTTCGCAAGGTGCACTTTAAATAGGAGGAAGTGCAGCCGCTGTTTGAGATTCTTCTTATTCTTTTTTTTTTTCATAATGGTGAATGTTGGGGGGTAGGATTTTAGTCGAGACGCTACTTAGTCGACCAAAGGAAGTTTTCTTGGGCTAAGCTGACCAAAAAAGGGAACTCATCTGGAGACTGCGGGGACGCCCGAACCCCCCCGAAATGGCCACCGGGTCCTCCCGTCCAGTCGCCAACTGGCACGGTGGAGCATTTCGGGATTTTTCGCAAGTTGGCGGGGCAGCCTTTCACGCGTAGCTAGCGCGCTAGTTGGGCCCCCTACTAACTGCGGTCGGCCAGCGGCTTAAACCGTGCTTCGGATCCCGCTACCCTCCAGAATGAGTTACCAGGTACAGCATAGCCAAGATACCAAGACCGGTCCTAAGCTGCGCAACTGACTTATTACCAACCCCCATTGGCACTGGTATTCCCGCCCTCCGACGGAACGCAGCAAAGCTGCTTGGCGGCGGACTTCGGCAGGATGGTGGTCGCGAGCCAGGCGGCCCCTTGCGGAGCCTACCACCGCCGTTGGGATCATCAGCCGTCACCAAGGGCCGAGTTGGTCCATGATGCCGTTGCCCGGGGTGGACCGCTAGGAGGTAGATCCCAACCACCCCTAAAAAACGTGACGTGAAAAACCACAGGCCCATTGCTATATTATCTTGTTTTGCGAAGGTATTTGAATCCCTTGTTTGTCCATTGCTGTATTCTCATCTGGATGATACCATTTCAGATTTTCAGCATGGATTTAGAGGAGGTCGTTCAGTGGTAACTAATCTCGCGTCCTTTGTTTCTGCCATGTCTGTTGAAGTTGATAAAGGTTTACAAGTGGATGCACTATATTTAGACTTTAGCAGTGCCTTTGACAAGGTTAATCATGAACTTTTGCTGCTGAAATTGGAGTCAAGTGGTTTGGGCGCACCGTTTTTGAGTTGGTTTCGGTCTTATCTGCATGATAGGCCGCAAAATGTAGCTTGCAAGGGCTATGTGTCTAGGGTTTTCTATGCAAAATCTGGTGTTCCACAGGTTTGTTTATCAATGATATCACTTCATGCATACAGCATGGCAAAATTTCACTGTTTGCCGACGATTTAAAAATTTTTAGGACTGTCAATAATTTATCGGACTCGGAACTTCTTCAGCGTGATCTCATAAATATTAGCTCTTGGTGTAAATTAAACAATATGACACTTAATGTGAATAAATGTTGCCACATCTCTTTTACTAGAAAACGCAATGCCTTAGCAACTTGTTACTATTTAAACGGTACGTCTCTGTCTAAGGTCGACAAGGTGCGAGATCTCGGTGTGACTCTGGACAGTGGTCTTAGGTTTGCTGCACACATTGACTCCATAACAAAAAAGGCAGCACAACTGTTGGGATTTCTAAAAAAAAACTCCAGAACTTTTAAACTTATAGCTACTCGAATAATACTGTACAATTCCTTGGTTCGTAGTAAGCTTGAGTACGCTAGTGTTATTTGGAACCCCATGTATAGTGTGCACTCACAGCGTATTGAGTCGATACAGCGAGCTTTTACAAGGCATTTAGCATTCATCTCACCTGGAATTACTCATCGGCATCCATATTGTCAGAGATTGAGCTTCTTCAAATTAAACTCTCTGTCTGAACGACGTGCTGTGGCAGACTTAATATTTCTGCATAAAATTGTACATGGCTCCACCAAATGTAATGATCTCTTACAGCAAATTTCGTTCAGTGTACCTTATAGATACCCTCGTTATCCGTGTTCCAGGCTATTTCATGTTTCCAAAAGTAGGATCAATCTGGGTTCACATCAGCCACTTTCCAGGTTGTGCTCAGGCTATAATAAGATAAATGGAAAATTACCGGAAATAGATATTTTTAGTGACAGTTTAAAGAAATTTAAAGATAAATTACTGAAACACACTGGATGTAATAACCCCCTTAATTAATATTAATTATTATCAATTTTATGTTTTTTTTATAATTTAGTTTGATTTTTGTTTTATATTTAATTTTTTTTTTTAATTTTTATATTTAATTTATTGCTATTAATTGTTTCATTGTTTAGTTAATTTAATTCTTATTAGGACTTTGCTATCTTTTTATTAATTATACGTATATGTAAATGTTGTGTATGCCAGTTATTGGCTTTCGTGTAGGATAAAAACCTAGAATATAAGACAATCAATTATAAAATACACGTAAAGCTGTTGGTGTACCTTATGAAATAAATAAAAATAAATAAATATGAAAAGTGCATAACCAAGATTTTTTAAATAAATAAATAACATAACACGTAACACATTAAACATAAATTATGACATCAACTATAATGACTTATTGTCATTATGGATATACACTCGCGAGCAACCAAATCGACTCAAGCCCTCATTCTGCTTACAAACTTTGTTTTTACGTAAAGTATACAAGGTATTTATAAAAAAAGACTGTCATTAGAAAGCTCAATATACAAGCTTTTATAAAACACTAATATTGTTTTTTTTTTTAAAATCTAACGCATTCATTTTTACATCAATAGCACTATGAGTCGTTTTGCTCATTACGCTATCCGCGACTTGCGCTAACTGCCACCCCTATAAAAGCTCTCGCAACCGGCACACCTTATCAGTCGCTTATCACAAGTTGACATGTACACATCTCCGAGAATTGCAATCATTTTGTCCACGTTACCATGGATACCACACCTGAAGAAGCCGCTCAAGTTGTTGCCTTGTTGGAACAAGGACTTAGCCAGCGAGTAGTCGCTGCCCAGCTTCGCTTGAGCCAGTCTGCTGTGTCCCGGGTCTACAGACGATTTCGAGAGACCGGTGCCTTCAATCGAAGACCAAGAACCAGCCGCCACCGGTGTACTTCTGACAGAGACGACCGTTTCATTGTCTCAACATCGCTGCGCAATCGGCATCTGACGAGTGTTGATGTTCAACAAGAACTCAGGCACGTTCGTGGTGTAGCTGTAAGCGAGTGGACAATAAGAAGACGACTGAGAGCAGCCAATCTCACTCCAAAAAGGGCTGCGACGGGGCCCAAATTGACTGCAGCCCACCGACAAGCGCGTCTTCAGTTTGCTCGAGAGCATGTCAATTGGACCATTGCCCAATGGCAGTCGGTTCTCTTTACTGACGAGTGCAGAATGTGTCTGCATGGCAACGACAGAAGAGGCCGAGTCTACAGGCGTCCGGGCGAACGATTTGCCCAATGCTGTTTCGCTGAAACAGTAGCATATTGCGGTGGTTCCTGTATGATGTGGGCCGGCATCTCTTTAGAGGGAAAGACGGAGCTCGTTTTCGTGCCTGGTGGAGGCCGAGGAGGCGGGCTTACAGCTGATCGGTACATCACCGATATTCTCCTGGAACACGTTGTTCCCTATGAAGGATTTGTCGGCGAGGACTTCGTCTTAATGCACGACAATGCTCGTTGTCATACAGCGCGCATTACCCAGCAGTTTTTGGATGAAGTCCAGATGCGTACAATGGGCTGGCCTGCGCTCAGTCCAGACTTAAATCCGTTCGAGCATTTATGGGACCAGTTAAAACGAAGAGTACGAGCCAGAAATCAAGCCCCTTCGACGGTGGAAGAGTTGAAGGCAGCATTGTTGGAAGAGTGGGTTTACATACCTCAAGAGGACGTCAAAAAGTTGATCAGATCAATGAAGAATCGACTTCAAGCGGTGATTAGGGCTAGGGGGGGGGGGGGAATACCAAGTATTGATTTATTAAATTGTTATGTATTTTCTTAATCAATTTTCTTTTATTTCTAAAATACCCAACCACAACATCTTCTCACAAATTCCTGTTTTTCCTGTATTTATGTTTAGATATCATAAATTACAAAGATAATGAACGGATATTGATAATGGTGATATCTTATTAAAGCTGCAGTTTGGAGCTTTCAGATGATATATAGTTTTTAAAAATATCTCCTATAACTTTCTTGAAAACAGAGTCTATACTCAGAGTTAGGGCTTGAGTCGATTTGGTTGCTCGCGAGTGTAGTTGATAATTCAAAATTTTTAGGCATACCTACCTTCATATGATCATTTGCTGTATGGTATCCGGCAGAGTGCCACCTAAGCTCTTTCACCCCTTAAGTCCCGAGAGCATGCAGGCAAGCGAGTGTCGTAAAAGGTGACTGATGATGCTACAAGTAATCACCATACACCTTCCGTTGACCAGAAAATGGGCAGCAGCGCTTTCCGTATTATGGTTTCGTTCTGCTTTGTTCAAACCGCCTGACAAGCGTGGAGATAATGACATGACCAGTAACCCAGATGAGCTACCCATGCTAGCAAGCATATCTATCGTTTCTTGCAAAATACTGTGTGGGACGCAGCGGTAATCAGATCTCATTTTGGCTCTCACGCTGACCATACTGGTTGCACAAGAACGAGCCAGGCTTGATCTATGATATTGAGGTTAGGAGATTGAGCTGTCCAATTCAAACGATGAACAACGAACTTTGGCACATGAGCTTCCACATCGCCAGATAGGTGGACGCAAGTGTTATCGACCGCAATAATCGAGTTTGTTATGAGTCGGAGTCCCGTGTGCAGTTTTTAGTAAAGAAAATAAATTTTATAAATGGCAATTACTTACACACACATTTCTCCCTTGAATCCCTGCACAGGTTCGTCATCTTTATTCACGATTAAGACCCATTTGCCTTGATTAGTTTTCGCTGCTTTAGGATAGATTATCTGGAATTAGCAGCATCAAGAATCAAAAGTTGAAACAAATATTTGTATGCGAAATAATAATAATATCGACAGATTTCTCATGAATTATCAGCTCATGCTGATGTTACTAGAGTTAATAGTTATTTTAAGGAAATCCTTATAAGCAATCAACCATAAGTATTATTTACAGAGGGTGTTCAATTATCATCTCACTGTATACTTTAATTAATTTCGCAAGTAGTAAATATTATAAAAAATAAGGAGATAACTTACTGTTTCAGTGTGCTGGCATAATTCGAGGCTTTCTTCGCCGGGACCTCGTCGCTGTGCGATCTCCGGAGTTTCTACGTCCAGGTTAAAGCGGTTTAGTTCATCTTTCATCTAGAAAATTGCCAATAATTAATTCTTACACATTAGAGCTCATTAACTCAAATTGATCACTTTTTATGTATACTGGAAACACGTTTGCTTATATTAAATTATGATATTCAGACTCCTTTTCAGAAGCCGTATTGACAGGAGGACTATAGGTAAGGTATATAAATAGTTGTCATAAGCACACTCAACCATAAGTATATTATTACTACCTTAAATGATTTTCGTCATAAGAGTCTTAATAAATATGTTTTGCTTTAGCAAACGGCGCTATGTCTAATGGTTAAGTTTTTGAATGTGCATACCTTACTATCGCGTTTGACCTTGTATGATAGACCTTATTTCAACAAGGATAAGGTCTGATTTGAAAATCTTAATTCAAACGCTTAACAAATAACATTTTAATTGTTCATTTCTGAACGATTCCTTCATGAGTCTGGTAAATTGGTAACCCAACTGGTTAATTGGTGCATTCGAAAATTAAGGGATCCCTTGCTGCTCATACCGAGCTTCTTGCGGTATAAAGTCTTCCGAGGTAGGACTTACGACGTCATGGCGTAGCTTTGACATGCATTTTAAATGCTCATATTGAAGGAAAATATTTTATATTTATATTTATTTTACATGTAACCAATTAATTTGTCTGTATATAATTATTACTGTATTGAGGAAAATAAATATAATTTTTATTTAATTTATTTTATATTAATGTGTTTCCGAATAATGAAATATTAAGTGACTCGTTCCATTGTTATCTCAGCCTAGTTACAGTTATCTAAGTTATTATAATTACTTACGCTTTTATTTAACATTAGCGCATTCATGGTATTAAATGAAATGAAGAGTCTAAACTCGCTGTGATAATGTATAGTTCCTATCTTAGCTGTTATAACGTGCTACAAAATCTAACCTGTGAAAGCAAATCGTTGACATATTGGTGTGGGTAGTTCGGTACGAACTCGCATATCCCCTTCGCTTCACACTCCAGCGGGATCTCCGGTTCGAACATCGGTCTTCGGGACGTCGGTCCTGGGAAAACGACGCTGTCCAAGTCCGCAGGACTGCCTGGAAAGAAAGCAAATCCTTATCAAATTTTGTTAGTATAACTCAATGGAGTGGTATATCATTGGAGCTTACGAATTAATGGAGAATGCCATCAAAATAATGCTAAAGTAATTAAAAAAATTAATAAAATACCTATTTCGATCGTAAGTATATAGTTGTTATAGGTATTATCTTCCAATCTAATTAGAGATTTTATCAAGAAGTACACGATTCGAACCCAGGGCCGTCCGTGCGAAAGGTGCGCTACCGTTGCACCAAACGGTCGTCAAATTAGGGACAAACTTGACGTTACGCAAAATAATGATTGCTTCAGTAAAACCTACGTCGCCAAACTTTCTTTTAAAATGTTCGTCTTATTTCAACAATATAAAATAAAGCAGTTTCCATTCCTTGCAACTCTCCTACTTTTTCTTAAAATGAACCTGCAAGTAGAAAATGCCGTAAATCTTACAATTACCTTATTTACTAAAAGTTTGTAGATAAGTTTTTTGCTGTTACAAATTAATGCTGAAAATCTTATATTAGTCTCACACGTCTTAGAATGCAGGTTTTGGTAAAAGCTTTTAATGTTACGTTTGATCGTACCCAAACAGCGAAACAACGAATCACAGGTATTTCTTAAATAAATTCGCGTCATTGATGTATCTATTAAAATAAAATGACGTGCGCAATATACTTACTAAGTAACAATGGATCCTGTTCCATAAATAATTATATTATGTTAAGTTTCTCAGAATCACCACAAAGACACTATCAGCTCATAAGCAAATGCATCAACTAAGCCCATAGAATTGTTCAATGTTGTAATAACAGAAACTCCGCCATGACGCCAGTGTAACTTTGTTCACGTTCGATAATAATGTGATTCATATTCGTCGTAAATCCTATAGCGTATACATGACCACGTAATAAATAAAATTTATCTGTTCAGTGAAAAGTAGAGATGATAACATTTTTGTGATCGATTGTATACATTTTTGTGATCGACTGTATACATTTTTGTGATCGACTGTATATATTTTTGTAATCGACTGTATAGTGTGAATAGCGTGAAAGCCGACCTAAAATTACAGACACTTATCGCGTTTACGCTAGAGGAGGCATATTAACTATTAATGAATTTAAATAGGACATGTCAATATCCTTTATTAATTTTATATCGACTCCTTTTATGACTTCGGTCATCTCATCACGTCATCTTAGGCACACGGCTTTCTATTTCTCATTAATCTCTTAACCCCCCCCCCCCCCCCCCACTATATCACGTGTATTTTTTAGTACCTGCAAAGAATTTTTTTTTAATATTTTTAAAATACAGTTATAAGTATCATCTTATTTCATTATAGAAAATTAAAGACTATAATAATAACGTTTAGAGGTAGATAGAGAGGTTGCAGGTTTTGGGGTGGGTGGGATCTACCTCCTAGCAGGCAACGGCATCACGCACCAACGCGGCCCGTGGTGACGGCTGATGATCCCAGCAGCGGTGGTAGGCTCCGTAAGAGGCCGCCTGGCTTGCGACCACCATCCTGCCAATGGGGTCGTCCCACCATTGTGGGGTGAAATCCGTATCGATCTGCTCTCTCTCTCTCCTCCGCATGATAGCCCCAGCGGCATGAGGCGGGTATGGCGTTACGAGTCAGCAAATTGGGACGAGATGCGTATTTTATTTGCATCTTATCCCTGGCGGCACTTGCTTCTCTTCGAGCGACCCATCGTGCACCGCTGATGCGATTGCAGACGTAATTCGGCAGGGAATGGAGTATTTTATTCCATTCTCTGACATCCCGCTCGGTAACAAGTCCCGACCTTGGTATAATGCGGCCTGTGCTCGTGCTGAGGCCCGAAAACAGTCTGCTTGCCAGGCTTGGGTGCACATCCGCGATCGCAAGGTCCGCGCACGGAGAATCCGATCGAAGAAGAGAGCCTATAATTCGGCCGCCAAGTCATGCAAAAGGGTCATTCTTAAAGCAAGATTCGACCACATCAGCCGAATAGGGACGAAACTGTCATCCTACCCGAATGGAAGTAAACAGTTCTGGTCGCTTTCGAAGTCAGTCGAAGTGAATTTCTGTCGTCCTATGTTACCACCTTTGCTGAAACCTGAAGGGTCACTGGCTCATTATGCAACTGAAAAAGCAAGTTTATTTGCCTCTCTGTTTGCAAGCAGTTCCCGTCTAGACGCCGGCTCTCAATAACCACCAAACATACCTCGACGTGATTCTTCAATGTCGGAGACCACAATTCACAATAAGCAGGTCCGTAGAGTCTTACTTGGTCTGGACGTGAATAAGGCCAGTGGTCCAGCAAGAGTACTGAGGTATTGTGCACCCGAGTTGTCTCCTGTGCTAACACGCTTGTATCGCCTCTCTCTCAAAATAAGAATCTTTCCAAAATCCTGGAAGCTTGCCAATGTGCAGCCAGTACCCAAAAAGGGTTGTCATGCCGACCCATGCAATTACCGACCGATCGCCATCACTTCCATACTATGTAAAGTAATGGAAAAAGTGCTGAACAGTAAGTTGCTCTCGTACCTAAAAAAAAAATGATCTTCTTAGTGTCGGTCAATATGGCGTTCGCCGTGGACGTTCAACTGGGGATCTTCTAGTTTATGTGACGCACTGCTGGGGGAGGCCCTCGAGATGCACGACGAAGCACTTGCCGAGTCATTTGTCATCTCGAAGGCTTTTGGCAGGTTTGGCACACTAGTCTGCTGCGCAAACTTCCTGCGTATGGTATCCCCGCTGACTTTTGTAATTGGATAGCCAATTTCCTGACAACACGGTCGATCCGAGTAGTTATCGATGGCTGCTCCACTGACTCAGTGGCTATTGATGCCGGAGTTCCTCAGTGGTCTGTTCTCTCTGCGACACTTCTCGTGCCGCACAACAATGACCTGATGATACCTGAAATTGTTGGGTATGCAGACGACAGTACTGTCGTAGAGAGATACCTGTCTAATTCAAAAACCAGCGGTGACGATGTGATATTGATGAGAGAGTCCATGGTTGAGCAAACGAATCAGAGGTTGAGCCACGTCTCCCAGCGGGGTGACAGTAACCTCGTCCAGTTCAACGCCTCCAAAACGCAAGCGTGTTTTTTTACTACAAAAAGGAATTCCTTCAACCTCACTCCTACTTTCCGAGGTACATCTGTATTTGTTACCGACAGCCTTGAGCTTTATGGCATAGAGTTGTCGTCAGATCTCAACTTCGGCGCCAACATCGAACTACAGAAGTAGTAAGCCGCTTTCGTTTTGTACGCGTTTGGAGAAAAAATAAATACACGTCACGCCGCTTTTCAGTTCAGTACCGCGCGTTTGCTGAAAAAATAAATACACGTGATATATTACTACACCCCCCCTCCCCCCTTGTGATATTTCGTGATTTTTTTTATGGACCCCTCCCCCCCCCCCTTTCGAGCCTCACGTGATTAATGGACAGCCCCTAATACATACCTAAACTATGTATGTCCATCTGAAATTAATTTTCAGTTTTGAATAGTGAAATAATGTTTCTTCTAAATTATTCTTATCTTTTATTTGAAAACACTACTATTTTATTATAGAAATAACAAGATCAAAAAATTTAAACCACTTGTCCAAAAAAAGGCAATTTTTCAAAGTGAAAATAAAAATATTTTCTCGATAATAAGCAAATGTAAAAACAAAGTTGGCTTAGGTACCTGTTTTAAATTCCTCCGACAGATTAAATATATATTTTCAAGTAAATAAAGTATTATCTTTCATATGTCCTACTGTTATGGAAGCATTTGAAAAAAACGTATCACTTAGCCATTTTTCGCCGTGAGTTGTCGACGTAAAATAGGGCCTTCCACGAAGAGCCCTTTAATTTTAACAGGATAATATTTATAGCCAATATACAAGCTAAAAGTCTATTCTAAATATCGGTTAAAGCATTTCCGAAAAGGACAATTAGTTACGGAAATTATGTGCGACGTCCAAATTTACAAACATTATTGTATTATTAGTGTAAATACCAAATTAGTAATATATTTTTATCTTTAGTTTAAAAATCATGAACTGGCAGAAGATACGTCACTAAAGCTAATTAGATCATACCTATTTTATGGTGGTACGCTTATCAAAATAGTAAACCACAATATACGAGTGCCTTCATGACCAATTTGGGTTTAATGCAATGAGCTTGCGTAAAGGCTAACGTGTTTACTTCAACGGGCGAAATGAGGAAATTAAATATTGCTAAAACTTGAACACGGCTAAGAGCACGGCTTGTGAAAGGCATCTGTACGGGATAGCCGCGTACACTTAAGTAAAGTAAAGGAGGGATAGATAAATCTATAAAAGTCAAGAGGAATTTAAAGAACACTAAAGTTTATTAACAAATCACTTAAGTAATAAAATTATGGTAAACTATGGTAATATTAAAATAGAGATGTTAAACTAAAATGGTAATGGTTTTATAATGGTAATGGAGCACACGTAATTGGTAAGATGGTTAATGTGTAACTAACTGGTGAAAAAACTATAATTAGGTTAAGTACCGCGCGATGCATAAAATGCTTATAGTGCAATTCAAACGCAGCGCGCGGGAGTTCAATGACTCAATGTACGTAGCTCGTACATGCTCCCGGGCAAGAAAAAGGGAGTGGTAGGCTAGATGATTACAAGGGTTGGTTAGTTTGGTGATGGTGGATGGTAATGTAGTGAGGTGATTTTTACAAAGGCCTTCGTTTCGCCGCCTGCGGCGAGCGCGCCATCGGCGGCCCGCCCAGGCGAGCCCTGCGACGACTGCTGCACCCATCAGCACGTAGATGGCGACGTAATGGTGGACGTCATGGTATGAGATGACGTCAGCTATTCCTTCTTGGGATTTCATTTCCTTGATCTGCTTTCCAAGAAGTTTAAGATCTTCCTCTAAACCACTCGATCCCATTAACAAGGTGGAGTTAGGAAGCGTTATATTAATTATATTGTTTATAGGTGGTATCTCTGGCGTCAAAATGTCTGGTTGAATGTTTATGTTATTTGAGAGCTGTTTATGCGATACGATGGTGATGGACTCGCCTTTCATGACGCAACCGTTGCCGAGCGTAATGATACCGGACCCGGTAAGTCGCTCTGCCGATATAAGTTGATCGCACATTATTCTTATAGGACATTCGCCACAACACGAAAAAAGGTACGTATTTATCTTTTGAAGCTGAGACCATGAGTGGGCACACGGGTTGGTACTGGTTCTGCAGCTGTTGGTACTCGCATCTTTTAGACACAGGCTTTCGTCGCTTTTAAATTGATATATTGGTGTATAGACTGGGCATAATTGTGTATCTATGTCATAAAGTGTACATGTTTGTAGAACGTTGTCGGAGATTGGTAAATATAAATCTTTCTTTAAGTTGATAGCAACATGCGTAGCGACTGGTAGTAGGGTGACAATGCTTTTGTCGATTTTCTTAGGTATTGGTATAATTTTATAAATATCGTACAGGTCTCGGCTCACCAGTGGGATTTTTATTTCAAATAATAAATATGATTTGGTAACTGTGGCCTTGACTTTTAATAGGTGGTATAATTTTGGTAACTCGCTTGGAATGCTGTCGACTGGTAAAGACAAATCCTTGGAAATGCGTCCTGCAATGAGATGCAATTCTTGCAGGAGCTGCTCTGGTTTTAATAGATGTATATTAAAGTTACCATAATAAACATTTGTAATGGTATCTAATAATGTGTCTTGAATATAGCGTAAGTTAGTGAGAATATTGTTAGCGATTACTGATGACATTGTAAAATCATTGATACTGGCGACATGGTTTATTTCTGTATTTAAGGCTTTGGCAGTATTTTCAAGGCTTATTAAATGTTGATTAAACCTTTTATGTTGCTGGTCCATGGTATTCTCGGTCCTTTTTAATAAATTATATTCTGCTTCTACTATGGAAGTTTGATTTCGCCACAAACTTTCAAGATGTTTTTCGTTATTCCTAATCAAATCAATATCTTTGGTATATTGATCGGCGAAGTTTGAATCCAGGATACCGAAGAAACTATTAGCCACATATCCGACACCGTTGATTAATCCACGGCGGCGGCGGCGGCGGGCTGTCCCGTGCGCTTTTTGCTGACCGAGTAATATTCGGTTATAGTAGTTGTATTCCTCGTATCCATGACCTAATTGCAATAGTAGTACGTCGCATGGTGTCTCAGGTTTCAGGACATATGGTTCCGAGGTGAGTGACATACTTATTCAGCAACTCTGTGCCTTGCCAATATGGATCTAAGTCGTAATAAACTACGAGTTTCCATTCATCACGGATTAAATACAAGGAAGATATTTTATCAAAATACATGTTTTGGTCGTTGTTTAATGGTAATATATTATATGAACTAAATACTGGTGTAAATAAAAATGTAAACAACATTAGCAATATAGAAATATAACTGGTCAAGGTCAATTTGGTCTTATTTTTTCTTGTGGTAGGTCGTGTTTGAATATGTGGGTCGGACTGATTGGTTTCTGGTGTGGTGATTTTGCGCACAGGTTTTGTCTCCTCCACGTTACTATGAACTGGTAGAACCGACAGCTTGATGGTTGGCCTTTTCATAACACCATTCTTGGTTTTTATAGTGACTACTCGGACATAACCATCCTTGCCGGGGTGAAGCTCGATTACCCGGCCCATAGCCCATTTTCCGGCAGGTAAGTTGTTTTCATGTATTATAACCATATCGTCGATTTTTATATTTTTATTTGGTTGTCTCCATTTCGCCCTTGCTGATAGTTGAGTGAGATATTCGGCTTGCCAACGTTTCCAGATGTCTTGAAAGATTTTTTGAGTTAGCTGCCATCGGGTTCTTAGATCTCTTTCGGTCTCAAATATAGTAAGGGTCGGTCCGCTGAACAGAAAATGTGATGGGGTCAAATAGTTGAGGTCATCTGGATCTTCTGATAATGGGCACAGCGGTCGTGAGTTTAGGCACGCTTCTATTTGCGTAAGGATGGTTGTGAATTCTTCGTAAGTGAGTTTTTGCTCACCGATTACTCGCTTCGTATGGTATTTAAGACTTTTCACGGCCGCCTCCCATAGACCTCCAGCCGTGGGCCACGCCGGTGCGTTAAAGTGCCAGTCAATACCCATTTCTGCGGCTTCTGACATAAAGTCGGTATTTAATATCTCGTTGAGCTCCTTTAACTCTTGTTTTAGGACTCTGCTCGCTCCCACAAAATTGGTACCATTGTCGGAGTAAATATGGCGAGGCGTGCCCCGTCTAGCAGCCATTCTTCTCAGAGCAGCTAAGAATGATGAAGTGGTGAGATCAGATACTAGTTCTAAGTGCACGGCTTTGGTCGCCATGCACACAAACACTGCTACGTACCCTTTCATGGTTTTGACCCCACGGCCTTTATTAGGACACTGCCAGTAAAATCAACGCCGGTATGGTAAAATGGTCGCGATGGGTTGCAGCGAGGTTCAGGTAGGTCTCCCATTAATTGATGGTTTTTAATAGGATCGTGTTTCTTGCAGTCGACACATAGACGAAGATGTTTTTTGGTTATCCTATTTCCTCCAATGATCCAATAAAAAAAACGTACGTAGCTCGTACAGCATCAGTAAAAACTGTGAGAGAATAACTCGAAAGCCTAAGAAATATAATTATTTTTTTTAAGATGTTTTTAACTATGAAAACGTTAAATAAATTCACTAGCAGGTAGAAAACGAATCCTGTGTCGATACCGTTATCAGATGGCTGCGCAGGCGGGTGATTCTTAAAAAGTGAGGATAACACGTGTCCAGTCCCAATACCTCTTATTAATAAAACCATAATCAATAGCAATAAGGTTTTCAGATACTTTAAGTACTAGCACAACTATTTACACACTAAAAAAGAACACTTAACATAGTTTAATTATAAATTTAAATCAAAATATGGCTCAAACGTCATTATCCCGCATGTCCCACAAGGCTGCGTGTAGATATTATGACTGATAAAAAAATCATCCAAACCTGAACGTCTTATTTCTATATGCCAATTCGTCCTCAAATGTTTAAAGTTTCTAATTATCATAAATTACATACATTTCTTTTATTTCAATATAGGAAACTAACCCACTTAAATATTGTTACTAAAAAAAAATCATTATAGGCAACAAGGATGGTTGATCAATAAATCTAACGTTAAGTTCAAATTCACGTTGAGTTTGAAGGCCCGCGATCGCTCTCGACACTCTCTCAGTGGAGCTGCGAGCTTTGAACGGAGTGGACGTAACGTGTTTGTCGATCAGGTAAGCTTACATTTCGTTCTTACAAATTTGTCATCACAAAAGTCATTATACTTTTGCTGTCTACTGTTGCAAATAATTGTCACATTAATCATATTATTTGCTGCATATACGTATCGAATGAGAACTATTGATATCAATGTGTTTTGAAACAGGAATTATTTAGTTTCAACAGGTAAAAACCTGTTTTCTCGAATTCGTCATTTTCGTCAACATCATTAGCTTCAAAATGTGTGTTGCGTATAATGACAAATGGGGAATATAATGATTTGTTCTGTTTCCAATAATGACAGTTGTTGAGGATAATGATTTTTTGCTTATAAGTATACTTTAATTGTCAGTTTGAATATAGTAAACAGCTTAATAAAGGTACCAAAAAACCATTAACCCTTATTTTTGATTAATTAAAAGTAATGCACTTCGTTTTAGTTAAATATTGTTCAAGATATTTATGTTTATTTGTGCTAATAACATTGTAAGTAATATCATTAGTCTCAAGACTTACGATTTTTAGACTTAGACTTAAGATTGTGTGTACTTGTAAGTTTTTGTTTTAGGGTATCTTCAAAATGCCACCAAAAAACATAAAATCCATAGAAGAACGTCGTCGAGCACAACAACGACAGTGTAAAAAGAGAAAATATTTAGAAATTAAAAATGATCCCGAGTTATTAGCCATTGAACAAGAGAAAAGACGTAACAAGTATAAGAAAAGAAAAGAAGAAGGTAAAATCAAATCTATAAAGGAACGTACTCCCCGCGCTCAACGTGAGCAAAGAAAGAAATGGAGGGATAATTCCAAAAAGTAGGTATTAAGCTTATCTTAGCCATATTTGAAATTATAAATTTCCATAGATAAAAGTGTTTTATGTTTAAAATAGGTACAGACAAATTAAAAAACAAGAAGAAACGACGGCAAACCCTTCATTTGAATCAGTTTTAATAGAAGCTGTAGAAGAAGATAAAACCGAGAAGGATAAGACTGAGGGACAGATCAAGTCAGAGAAGCAACATGATCCATTGCATCAAATGTCTCCTGCTATAAAAGCGGTGGTAAGAAGAATACGCTATAATGAATATAAGAAGAGGTATGTGTTGCTAAATACTATTAAAAAATATAAAAAGACAATTGAAGCCCAAAGAAAAAATATACAAAGATTAAAAAGGAAACTTGAAGTGCAAACAAATAACAAACATAGTCAAACAAACATTTCTAACTTAGTAAAACAAGCTGAAACTAAATTATCATCTTCATGCATATTATCAGGTTATAAATCATACGTAGAAAAAGTTCGTCAATTTTATAACGAGGATAGTAATAGTTCTTTAAGTGCTGCTAAAAAGGAGTTTGTAACGAAAAATAAAGTAAAGATGCAGAAACGGTATCTGAATGCTCCATTAAAGATCCTTTATCAAAAATTTAGTTCTCAAGTTGGTATTAAAATAAGTTACTCGACCTTTTGTAAACTACGACCATTTTGGACTGTTTTTCCAAAACCTACCAATAGGGATACTTGTCTCTGTTCACGACATCTTAACATGGAGTTATTTATACAAGGTTTGCATAGGGCTTGCGTAGTAAATGTAAGAACTTGTGAACAATTACTATCAAAACTGTGTTGTGACTCGCGGAATTTAGACTGTCTTAATAGAACTTGTAATACTTGTTCGTCAAATCATCTTGAATATTTAAATGTGTCCGATAACAATGTATCATTTTACGAATGGCGAAAAACAAACAAAGAAATTACTCTTAAAAATGGATCTAAGAAAAAACAACAACTTACTGAAAAAATAAAGACTACAATTAGTGGTACAGCAGCCGTAACTAAAATTGAAGCAGATGTAAAAGCATTCTTGAAACATGTTCACAAAATTAATTTCCAATACAATAGCATTAAAATTCTTAAAAACAATCTGTCGGTTCAGGAAGCATGTCTTCATGTTGATTTTTCAGAAAATTATTCTCTCAAATTTGCCGAAGAAGTCCAGGCATTCCATTTTGGCGGTAGTCGCCAACAAGTGTCTTTACACACTTCTGTGGCTTACACTCACAATTTTACTTTCGGTTTTGTTACTCCGATTTCTTATTGCACGGTTAGTGATTGCTTGCGGCATGACGCACCAGCTATTTGGGCACACTTGGTGCCCCTAATTCAGCACGTAGTTGAAGTTAATCCTTTCATTGAAACTTTACATTTCTTATCTGACTCGCCATCTTCACAATACCGCAATAAGTATATGTTTTTTATAATAACACAAATATGCCAAGATTTTCATCAAATTAAGAAAATAACATGGAACTTCTCTGAAGCGGGACATGGCAAGGGTGCTCCTGATGGGGTAGGAGCAGTTCTTAAAAGGACAGCTGACCGTATGACTCTTTTTGGTAAAGATATTGGTACTTATGATCAATTTTGTGATATGTTAATGCAAACTGTTAATAATGTGACTATCAAGAAGGTGGATGAACAAGAAATAATAACTAAAGAAAGATTAATTCCAAAAAATTTGAAACCCTTTAATGGCACCCTTTCCGTGTACCAGGTTCTATGGGATTCAACTGTGCCAACGACAGTTCTTAGACAACTCAGCTGCTTTGATTGTAATGCCGATAAGAAATGTATCCATGGATATGATTTAGGATGTCTTCCGAATTATAGCCACGGAAACATTGAAAACATTGATCCGAATTATTTTGCTCCATTGTCTAAATTAGGAAATCGAAACCAAGGTACTCGTCAGCGAAATCCAAATAAACAAATAGTTGTTCTTTCTGATATTAAAATAGGACAAAGTAACTCTTTTAAAGTTGGTGATTATGGAGAACCAAAACCCTCAACATCTAAATTTTAATTCACAAACTACTATTTTCAATCAGTATTGTCTATTATAACATGATGATTATCAATTAAGTCATATTTGTCTCGACTAGGATAAGTAGGCGCATGTTTTGTTAATGCTAAAAGTTCATCAAGTTCCTAATATTATAAGTAAGTTAAAAATAATCTCGAATTGGATTTTTTTATATTGATAATATTATAATGATAATAAGCCCGGTATTTTAGAGCAACTCTGAGCATGCGCACTAAGCGCTGTATGGGGCAGATTATTTAAAAATATGATAATTTTGGAAACGCACTTAAATCTTATCTAAGTGATTTTAATTGTGATATATTGTTAAGTTTTGTTTACATTCCAAAAATGCTGAATGTGTTTCTCAATAAAGCTTATTTGTGATTACTAAATAATAAGAAACATAGTTAATGTATAAGTGACAAAAAAACCATTGAAATTAGAAATCTAAATAAAAGTATAATGTGTATGTTCTATTATGTAAAAAATTATATATAATAGATATTTTATTGTTTTTGATAAAAGTTGTTTTATTTCATTCTTTTTTAACTTTAATGATTTTTAAAAGAACAAAATCATTATTCGTATCAGTCGTCATTTTTCCTCGCCATTAAATCATTAACTTCCACACGTTATCATTATCCTCAACAGTCTTTTTTTTTTAATTAGATTTATCTCCGGAACCATTAACTTCACATTGGTGCCTCTTTAATAAATTTCAATTATATTCATCTAGAAATGATTCTGGCAAAAAATAATTGTAGTGCCAGAAGGTTTCATTTTTTTCAATAAAATCGTCAAAAATATATTCCGGACTAAGATCCACCCAGGCCGCTACTGTATAGTTCCCGGCATATAAGTTGAATCTGGTTTTAAAGTGTGAATAATGTACCTAAACTTGCTACTGCGCATGTCACGTGATTTCAAAACCAGGTTCAATTTATATGCCGATGAAAATGCCGAAACATTGCTTAAACCAAAGAAATTGTGGTTAAACACATAAATGTCTCAGCTGTTGACCGCCTGCTTGAAACGAAGCGATTTTTTATTTCTAGGTACTATTTATTATTTTCATATACATATATATATATGGAAATATACTCTCTTACTTTATTATGAACATAATAAAAGGGCGGTCTTATTACTTAAGCGATTACTTTCAAGTAATCTTGTGTTGGATATCTCAGTTCCTACTTGTTATATATTTTAGATCAATATTAGATTGTAAATGCTTAGAAGGACCACAAATAACAGATGTGGTAAACACAATTATAGGTAAAATTATAGCCACAACAAACCTCGTCTGCTGGACATTCCAGGGTAGGTCTTTGTAAAGGCAGAAGACTTAACAGTTAAATTTCCGTTTCTCGGTTCTGGATCGTCGTTTAATCTGGTCCATTCTTGAGCTTGAACTATTTGAGAACTGCTCCTGAATGGTATGGACCTCTCGCTCGGGAACCTGTCGGATCGACCATAGCCACCTGCTGTCGTAGCATCTACTCGTCGCTCCGGTTGTGGGTTCCTCGTAAAGTAGTAGCCTGGACTGGAATGTATCTGCCTGTATGCTGATGCTGCAGCCTGAAAAAAGGAATGAAGTCCACTATGAAAATAGTTGTCAAACTTAGATATTGTCCTACAATATTCTAGATTTTTCAAGTGAAAACGTTCAAGAGTTTTAAAAATCATTAAGTAATTAACTATAACATAGTAAATTTATTCCTAAATGGTACAGTTTTAGTGCATTTTAAAAATTATTTGATAGATATTAATGATTTTGTAATATTTTTATTTGTTGGCATCGGTGATATCAAACAATTTAGATACTAAAATCACATAGGTGATAACTGATGTTAAGATGAAAGCTTTACTACTGCAATTAACATAAAATTCTAATAAATCAATGTTTATTATAATGTTTTATTAAATGAGGTGACACACATTTTCATCTTAAACGCGAAGAGGACAATAAATAAACATATATAAATATGGGACATTACATACATTATTCTGAATCCAAGTTAAGTAGCTCACGCGCTTGTGTTATGGAATTCAGAAACAATGACTACGAATGGAAAGTTTTTTACAATAACCCGGCAGGGGTCGAACCCGGGACTTCGGAGTGGCGTTTATGAAAACCAGTATGGAGGTCATCAAATAATCTTGGATTTTCGAACACCAGCGACATAAAATAAACACAGTAAAATTCCCAAAACTTTGATAAAGATTATAGACTTATAACAAATATAAATGTTTATTAATTTGTCATTGTTTTATATGTAATGCTCATGACGAATGTTTGGTGTAACGGTAGCGATGCTGCCTTCGCATCGACGGTCTCGGTTTCGGGTCCTGGAATGGGCTGTTGTGTGATGATTTCTAGCAATTGTTCCTGAGTCATGAGTATCTACGAGTATATACATTTCTATCTATATTTCATATACAATGTGTCCCGTCGCCAGTGTCGGTGCCTTTAATGATGTGAAATATGGCATTTTTTATTTTGTCCCTCAAATGTTTTTCTCTTACGGCCGCCATTTTGTTTTCTTGGTAACCAAGACTCTCTCTCTCATACTAATTCGACCACCGCTACTCATGTAAATGTCCTATCAACATTAGAAAGGTGTCATTTGATAGCTAAAAATGTAGACAACAGCTACACAGCCATCATGTTTCAATTGTCATGGAATAAAAATAGAAAAAATAATTAAAGAAAAACAAATAGATTCTTTTTTGTGTATTTTTTTATTATTGGCTTTTTAAGAAAAACTTGTCGATAAAAAATGCCATATTTCACACCATTAAAGTCTCCGACACTGGTGACGGGACACATTGTATATGTCGCACCTTTAATACTATAGGGGCACAATTCGAAAAAGATGATTGTTGGAAAAACACCTTTAAAGACTTTTGAGCCCTTGTATTGTCACAAAATCGGTCATAAGTAAATTAAACTATTGAAAGCAAAATCATAAAACATCATAAGAGCATGTTCACTAAGCATGAAATATTTATCGCATATTAAATTTATCCTAGTAATAGTTTATTTTACTAATTTACTTATGATCGATTTTGTGACAATACAGGGGCTTAAAAATCATTAAAGGTGTTTTTCCAACAATCATCTTTATCGAATTGTGCCCCTATAGTATTAAAGGTGCGATGTATGTTTATCCATTACATTAGTATCCGCTAGCCTTACAGTGCTTCTAGGCTAAGCAAATAGGTATCAATGTAAAAATTATTTGCAAAGTATTCGTAGCATTGAGACACCACTGGGACACGATTATTACGATAACATTAGCCGAATCAAGGTCCAGTTTTGTACTATACTAAAATGATGAGTAAAGTAATTAGCAACAACATACCGCTACTGTTGTTTCGTGTCACAAAATACCCAATAATATGTTTGAGTGTCATTTCGCATTACAAACCGGTTTCAAATTGAAGAATAGTACAATACAAATATAACTAAACATTCCATAACTTGACATAGGCAAAGAAATAACCAGTTCAAATATTTATTTAACCTCGAACTCAAACGTAAACAAAGTACTTACCTTGTTACCTATCTCGACATTGGGTTTTCAATTTTTATAAAAAAAAATATTGATCAGAAAATAATACTTATAAATAAACAAATGATAAACAAAAAACAACATCACATAATTGTTTTACATTGATTCGGCCAGGGATCAAACCTGGTTACTGATGATCGAACATTACCATGAAACTTGATATGCGAGCTACTTGACACGGATGCTGAATAAAAATAAAAAAATAATAACAATAGATTGAATACTGTTTACTGTAGGAACTCTATGGCGCAGTGGTTAGTGCGTTCGGCCTGAGATTACGAAGGTTGAGCTTCTTTCGAAAATCGATGGTGGCTAAAAACTCAAAATTCACCATCGCCTGCTTCGCGTGGACTTCACCAAATTCGTGTGGTGAATAACAATGGCCTATTTTCCGAAAATGTTTTCATCAATTAGGCAAGCATGTGATCAAACAGTGAGGATATTAATACTAATTTGGCAATGACAATTATAAGGATAATGATATTGATAAATTAGTTTGATCAAATTAAAGTGTAGAGTATGCTCGATGTGGTGTCCGACAGAATAGAATAACACCAACCCGTCACACTAAAGTGTATCATAAAAGGTGATTAATTGAACTAGTAGTTATCAACATACACTTTCCGTAGAGCGCAAAATGGGCAGCGGCGTTTGCCGAATTATGGTCATTACTGTGATCACCAACACGCCTGCTAAGCGTGGAGATTACGAAAAAACATTCCATCTGGGGGTACGCTTCCGTTCAACATAGCCGTCTTTCAGCCGAGATAATGATGTTCATGTCTAATTAGTCAGATTCAAAGGAGTCTTTACCTATGGTGCAGGGTACGCGTTGCACACGGGCGCACGGAGGGACACGCTCCATACAAGGGCGGTCATAAATAGTTAAAGTCCTGTTACTATCAATACATTGTATTATTTTAGTGACTTATAGTTGTAAAAGTGTTTTAGGAACATTAAAATGAAAGAAGTACATGTATTTACTTCAGTAAAAAAATAATATAAACAATAACATACTTTTACCTAAATTTATCATGAACAAACACTTAAAAATTGGAATGTAAAACATATATTTTAAATAAAATAAGAGTCAAAACATTGATAACATTATTTAATTATAATAAAATAATAGAAATAAATAAATTAAAATTAATTAAATACAAAAAAAAAACAAAACAATTAACAAAATACAAATAAATTATTCCTATTCTAACAATATTAAACATGTAACAATTCTATTACACTTTGTGAAAGATTATTTTTCTTTTTAGGGGGAAGTTTCCGAAGACTTGTAATATAAGGATCTGAATGTAATAATAGTCGTTGTATTAAATCTTGATTGGTAACTTCACGTGACATTTTTCGAGTGTCTATAAATTTTGATATACTTATTTGTCGCTTCAGCAGCTTCTTCGGAAAGTTCTCCTATAGATAACAATGCATAACTTATAATATCTGATCCATGTACGAGCACCTTGTGGACAGAAGCAGGAAGACTATACCACGGATATTCCTCGACCAGGCTGTATGCTGTTTGTAATGCATAGTCTTTAAACTTGCATTCATTAATTTTATGTCCAGAAGATAACGTTTGTAATATTACACAACAACGATCTATGAGATCCTTATTCAAACCTGTAATTTCAGCAGATACAGCTGATTCCAAAAAAAACTTCCTGGCCGTGTTTCCGTCGTTAGACGTCCCGCTTCCACCACTACGCGGCTTGTCAACTATTAAACCTAATCGTTCCCTAAACTGGGACTGTACATATTGTTTTTTATTTGATAACAATTGTTTATCACTATCTAGCCTAACTTGCCATTTTTTTATGTCTAATCTATATGAAAGATGAATAAAATATTCGAAGAAACGTATCCAAGAATGTAGTGGTGATAATCCAAATTGGTATCTACTCTCTATTACAGGTTTTTGTAAACATTCGTCTATTTTATTCATCTCTTTAGGGGTAGCATTACATATATAACATCTACTTGTAGATGTTTCACTTAAAGCACTACAAATTTTACCATCTACCATTGAAAGCTGCAACTTATGAGAAACGACCAATTCACGATTGTCGATCTGAATAAAAGTAGGTTGCAAACTTTCAATTTTATCCTTAAAATAAGCTTCCTCTTGCAAAGACACTGCTGTGCTTTCTTTCAAAAATTGAAATCGAATAGGACGGCAGTACCTAGTGGAAGAGGGTCGAGGATTTTTCCATAAAATTTTACAATTATCTTCAGCTAATTTTACAATAATTTGAAGGGGTACATAAGATGTTACAAGCAAACTACTATCTTCTAAAGTTGAATCTGAAAAAAATTGTTTGTATTCACTATGTCCAGTGCTGCCATCGAATCCCCATTTCCCAAGTAAAGAGATATTAGACAAACAATCATCAGGAATCTGATCTAAGACCTCTTTTTGAGATTCAAGGATTCGAGAAGCTGTGTGATCAAAAAGACTTTGTAATTCAACTTCAGCTGAAGACTCGGAAACAGTTATATTAGAAGGGTAACATCTCTGTTTCGCTTTAGTAATTTGTTGGTAACATGGTAATACATAAGGAGAAATCTTACTATTAACAAAGTTTTTAATTAATAAATACTGATGTTTTGTCAACTGAGCATCAGTCACAAGTGACAAGACATCATCAGTGCTAACTCTAGATATACACGAATCGAATGAACAGTCTGAAACATCAAGCAATGTACTCACAGTAGAATCATCAGACTTTGACAAATCAGCTACTCTCCGACGTTTAGTCCTTTTACTACATTGCGTAAAAGGTTTTCGAGGACGACCACGTGAATGACACGGCGACGTTTCAGACGGAGTACATTGCTTATTGTTTTTCACAAGTTGAATTTTTTCAATAACATTAAACCAATCGGAATTCTTATATAAAAGCTTGGTTTTATCCCTATTACATTTTTTCCAGAATCGAGCAATAGCTTTACATAAATTATTAACAATTTTCTCTAAATAATGAATATCAATGTTCTCAGCATCGTTCAGAGTAGTCAAAAAACTTTGTAGGACTTGACGACACTTTTCCGAGTCATTATATACACTATAGTCACTATATCGTTTATCTTTGTCATTATAGTCACTATATCGTTTATCTTTGGCTAAAGGACAAGTGCCAAAGTCCTGGAAGCTGGCCAACGTGCAACCTGTGCCTAAAAAGGGCAGTCGTGCTGATCCTATCAATTATAGGCCCATCTCGGTCACGTCCATTCTCTGCAAGATAATGGAACGTGTACTGAACCACAGGCTCCTGTCGTATCTAGAAGAAAATGACCTCCTTAGTGACCGGCAATATGGGTTTCGCAGGAACCGGTCTGCCGGAGATCTTCTAGCATACGCCACTTACAAATGGAGCGAAGCCATCGAGAGGCATGGTGAGGCGCTTGCCGTCTCTCTTGATATCTCGAAGGCTTTTGATAGGGTGTGGCATGAGGGCCTTATTAGCAAGCTTCCGTCATATGGTCTTCCCACTGGTTTGTGTGTCTGGATATCGGACTTCCTGAGGGATCGGTCAATACGAGTTGTCATTGACGGTAGCTCGTCTGACCATTTGGCTATCTATGCCGGCGTCCCTCAGGGTTCCGTTCTCTCTGCAACTCTTTTTCTGCTGCATATAAATGACCTGCTTTTGCCCGGTATTTTGGGGTACGCAGATGACAGCACTGTTGTAGAGACCTATATATCTGATGCACGAGCCAGTGCTGAACAGATCCAGTGTCATAGAGAGGCGATGGTTAGCCGTATGAACCTATCTCTGCAGGCTGTCTCTGAATGGGGCGATGCCAATCTAGTAGGGTTCAATCCGTCAAAGACCCAGGTGTGTCTTTTCTCCGCTAAAAGGAGTCCTTTCAACTTGACTCCTACTTTCCGAGGTGTATCCTTGCCGATCGCTGACCATCTTGAGCTTCTCGGTATGTCTTTGTCACCGACGCTCAATTTTGGCTCTTTCATTGAGAGCAAGGCTCAAGTGGCTTCAAAAAAACTTGGCATTCTGGCGAAAGTGAGAAAATACTTCACACCGGAACAGTTGCTCACCCTTTACCAAGCACAAGTTCGATCGTGTATGGAGTATTGTTCTCATCTTTGGGACGGTTCCGCCCGATACCAGCTCCAGACGCTTGAGTCCATCGAGAGGAGGGCCAAGAGGCTCATCGGCAATGAAGATCTTTTCTGTAAAAAGCTCAAAAGCCTTGAGCATAGGCGGTAAGTTGCAAGCCTATCAGTATTTTATAGGATACATTTCGGAGAGTGTGCAGCTGAATTGCACAACCTTGTTCCGCCATCCCCATTTTTTCATCGGACAACCAGACTAACAAATTGGCGACACCGTTATATGGTGGATACACCAAAGAGTCGCACTAAGCGTTTTGGTTTCAATTTTATGATGCGTACCGCTAAGGAGTGGAACTCTTTGCCTGAGTCTGTGTTTCCTGACAAATACAATTTGGGGGTCTTCAAGTCACGAGTAAATAGGTATCTTCTAGGCAGGCGCGTCACATCCTAGATCGCATCGACGCTTACCATCAGACGAGATAGTGGTCAAGCGCATGCCTATTTTCTATAAAAAAAAAAAAAAAAAAAATATCGGTATTGACAGTTAGCCATATTTCAAGAATATGCATTCTTGAAAACGAGCATATATATAAATTACCTAAAACAAAAAAAAAACGGTTAAAATTCAGTCACAAAACCTACACAAAGCACTAAGACTAAATAAACTAATTTCGTAGCAAATGCTACGAGATAATCTGGCAACCGTAGCACCCTTGTCATCGCCAAAAGGGCAGATAAGGGCAGCCAAGTTTTAATTTTCCTAAGATAAGAAAGTCTAAAGATTATGGTGCAATATACCTCCATAGTCGGAGCGAGTGGGAACATATTTAAAAGTTTATTCAAACTTTTAAATATTAAAATATAATACTCCAAGAAAAGTCGCCTCGTAGCAATGACATACTAAAGAAAATATATACTAAGATACAATTAAAATAAAAATATTAATTATTACATACCCTGTTCTTGGATATCCATTTCAGAAAAAACACACACAGCACTCACAGGTCCCGCAATGACAACAAATGACGTCACGCTTTTTAATGACTCACTGATAACAGTATTTACGATTGGCGATGCGCTCTCTTTGAATGCACAATAGATAATGAAGGCGCACTCTAATTACTGACCTATTTATAGTTTCAGAAGGTACCGCAACTATCCAATGTAACGACAAGGAATAAAATGTAAAACTAGAAAGCAGGTTTTTAAGATTTATGACCTATGGAAGTCCCACAGTGGGGCGCCGTGATCGTAGGTGGCGCCGAGCACTCCGTTTGACAAAAGATGGCGCCACCAGTAAGTTATGGTTAAATATGTCAGATATAAACGTCATTATCGTAAGGTTGGACATCAGGCAACAACATAACCTTAAAATATTAGTGACTTTTTTTCAGTATAAATTATATTCTTTTGTGAACGCAAAATGCCGAGTTTTTAGCCGAATAAACGTCATTTGCGAGAACTTTTGAATTACATCTTCAATTTGAAGAAATTGCAGCTGAGGCGTATCCATTGCTTGTAGAAGCATATGGTGAGGCTGCCTTAAGTGAGAGGAGTAGTCGTGAGTGGTTTCAAAAGTTTAAGAACGGTGAACTTGACTTCGAAGACAAAGAACGTAGCGGAAGGCCGAAATTGTATGAAGACGCGGAATTCGAGCTTTATTGGATCAAGATTCGTGCCAAACGCAAGAAGAACTTGCACTTACATTAGGAGTGACTCAATAAGCAATTTCACATCGGTGAAATCATTGGGAGTGATTTAAAAACAAGGAAATTTAGTTCCATATGAACAGACGCCGAGAAACGTAGAACGCTGATTTTTCACATGTGAAATGCACCGTATAGTCACTGGTGATGAAATATGGATCCACTATGATAATTTAAAAAGGAAGAAATCATTGGGACCACCTGGCCATGCTTCAAAATCTACAGCTAAGCCAAATATTCATGGGAAAAAACTCTTGTTGTGTATTTGGTGGGATCAGCTTGGTGTCGTGTTTTATGAGTTGCTCAATCCGAACGAAACCATTACTGAAGCTGTCTACCGAACACAATTGATGAGATTGAGTCGAGCACTCAAGGAAAAGTGCGCTCACTACTACTCCAGACACGACAAAGTTATTCTCCTGCATGATAATGCTCGTCCACATGTTGCGGCGCGGGTCAAAACCTATTTGGAAAACACTCAATTGGGAAGTTTTACCCCACCTGCCGTATTCACCAGACATTGCTCCATCTGATTTCCACTTGTTTCGAATAAAACATTAGGTATAATAATATTCAAAAAGGAAACATTTTGAAAGCTGATGAAAAGTTCCTCAGTTGACTTAATTGTCCACTCCACTTATTTTAACACAAACATAGCTAAACTAGTGTTGTGGGGAGAGAGTCACATGTTACTTATAAATTAATTATAAGAGCAGTGAGGTATTTACATACTTACCTTAGGTAGATGTACTTTTATGTCTAAGAATTATTTTTATATTGTCCCACAATTACCACAATACATAAATAATGATAAAGCCTTAAAATAATCGCCGTTTTAATTCTATTGTCCTTGGTCATTCTAGTCGTTTTTTATATTTAAAAAATGGTCAAAACTTATATAGTGCAGCATGGTAAAACCTATTATTATTTACAAGTACATATAAAATTATCAGCAAAATTGGACACATAATGACCGTAGTTGTCGCTAGTAAATTATAATAAAAATATAGTAAATAAAACCCAGCCTCATTAGCGAATATGTGGGCGTGTGACGAATATGAGTGACGCCAATCGCTTAAGGTAGTATGACGTATACAAGAATCACATGCTTTTAAACTTCCTAATAATTGCACAAAGTCTGCGGTACTCTACCATCATCTTAAGCTGAAATATTAGAATTCATCTGTGAATAACACTCAATTCCACACATCATCATTTTAACTGCTATAAATGAACAAAATTGGCTGACGTTATTCCATGGCTTGTGAAAAAAATAGGGCCTCTGGCTGATTTTAATTCTTATATATTAAATTGGAAAACTTCTTAGAGCTTGTTTATAATAACAGAAGAAGTCTGTGTTCAATTTCTGTGTACAGTGGTCACAGGAATTATATCAATCTTTCTTGTATACCCTGTCTCAAACCAATTTAATAAAAATGTAAACAAAGACGCCATTATTGCTACCATAGACTACTGAGTGATGTGGTAAAAGTAAAACCATTTATGATTCGATTAATTAATTGATTGCTTCGATTAGATTAATTGAACCCTATTATGTTGGAGCTTCGCGTCAGCGTTGTTTGTTTTTATTCCGAGTGTCGGATAATGGGCATTTGTTCTCAAGCCTCGAGATATGGTTCTGTTCATCGATGATTATAGAGAAATGAAATGCTTAGATTGAACCGAGTAAAAATGATTGATATTTTTTTTAATTTCACATAAAAAATCAATCTTTGAAAAAAAAGGTATCTAGCTAGATTTTAAAATTAATAAATATATTAAGTATGAAAGTAAGACAAATTTAATATTGACTTCTTAGGTTTTGACGCGAATAACTCATTGAAATGAAACGCTTATAGATAAATAAACAATTAGTCACCCCGCAAACACGGAAAACTAAATAAACCACCTAAAATTAAAGCACGGACTCTGAACTCAACTTAGTTGTGTAAAAAAATAACGCGTTTATTATCCGTAAGTGTTTCATTTCAATAGACAAATTTAACTAATTTACATTGTGACTTGGATCGTGTTTTTTCTGGAGCAACGACATTTTGCTACGATAACTGGACTTTGAGATCAACTCCGATTTATATTTGTTGTACAAGGTATGTAACTGTAATATTATCTTTTATGTACGTAAACTTCATCTCAATTGAAAGTAATTCGACGGCCGCCACTTAAGGGTCCACTGGAGGTATTTTTTCCCTTACAAAATGTAGAATAGGTGTAAAAGAAAGAGAATTATAGCAAAACTAAGAAGCCAATTCCGCATATTCAAAAATATATTCAGATGAGAACAGATGTTTAAATGATTTATCTTTATTTTATTTATTTGAACACGGATAACCCTGGTCCGTCATCCTCTTCTTCGTTTTTGTCTTCGCCTATGAAAAAACGACCGAGACATAGTCGCTTGACAGCAAATGAAAAGACCATAACACTGAATATTTACAAGTTTGTTAAAAATCGATGACAACTTATCCATATAAGTCTGATATAATAAAAAAAACTGCGGAGATAATGGGAACTTCTCAAAGCACCATATCTAAAATATATATTATAACAATAAGTATTTAATTACGATAAACATTTAACTAGAATAGGTACATAAAAACAGTAAAACACATAAAACATACTATTTATTTGCATGCATTGATATCGAATGGCAGCTTGTCGATATCGATAATGATAACTAATTTTAAGACTAAACTGTTCTCATTGTTTGTAATTTTATGGAGTTAAATTTATCAAATAAATTTTAAAGGAAGGTCAGGTTAAGTTTACAATGGTTTGATTCGATGGGCTGTTGTTTCAGTTTAACATATAATTATTGTTATTGTGAGGAAGTATTGCATTACTTACAATAATTTGTCACAGTCACACTAAAATATATATTTCCAAAGGTATACTAGGCGCATTCCAATGTCTTATGAAAGTGATTCTTTAGTTTAGACTTCGATGATGTCAACGAAATCCGCAGGTATTTGATTAATCATCCGTATCGAATATACAAAAAACGGTCTCACTACTTATGATTATGATGACAAACGTTATTATTATTTTAAATGAAATACCGGTAATTATCAATTTAAAAAAACCGGTTAATTTTTAGGCCTACCTAGGATTTATAAAAATTGTGAAAACTAAATAACTATTGCTTTAACTTTCACTAGAATAATTTTACTTAATTTTACATAGTTAGCCAGCCCTAACTTATCCGAGACTATATATTTTGAAATATTTGAGATTTTTGTTATATTTTTAGCAGTAAAATATCATTTGTTGGCTACAAAAGATATTTTATCTCCAATAACATGACAAGAAACTGAGAATTACGTCCCGACAGCTGTTTGCCAACAATGACGAAATCGTTGTTCGGGTCGCCTTATTATCAGTTATCATCACTCACAGGTATAATTATCACGTATTTATCTTTACCATACATCCATGACTAATAACCTATTTATTACATTACCTATGCGTTTTCGATTCATAATCGATTTAATTGAAGTATTCATTGATTTGATAGATACTATTTTACGGTCAAACACTACGCGAACACAGATTAGACAATTTTTTTCATTGGATTAATAACGTCACTTTTCGTCTCAAGTTTTTCAAATAAATTTTAAATATGTTAAACAAACTATGAGCTTTGAAAGAAACTAGTGAGATACATGTTGAAACCTTCTTATTACTTATGAATGTGTTTTTATATCCATTTAGTGGCCGAAAGTGTGAGTATTTTAAATGAAACTGGTTTGTTTACATTTTTATTAAATTGGTTTGAGACAGGGTATAGTATTAGACGGAAGAAAATACCGATAAGTTACATTCCAAGAGTTAAGCGTTATTTTTCGGCAGCACTAGCTGTCATCTACACAGAGCTGAGAATGAGCGAGTTGGTATTCGCGTGCTTTTAGGTTGTCGGAAGAAAGGATGATTAAAAATAAATTACTGTTGGGAATGGTATAAGTTATTCCTAACAATAGAACTTAAAAATTTTAGAAATTAGAATAGCTTGCGACATTGTTATCTGCGTCTTGCATGCTGTGAATTCATGTGGGCGGCTTATCTGTTTTCTAACTAAAGCTGTAACTTTAATTACAAAAGTTACAGCTTACGAGACTGAAATTGAGATTTATTTGAAATTTTATACTTCTGCATCAAAATACATTATAAATATTTTTGTTGACCCCTTGAACTAAGCTCAATGTTTACTTGTTCTACCAGTAGTTCGTAGTACATCGGCGAGTCCCAAACTCTGAAAACCTATTTTTCAAAGCATGTTCACCTATTCTTCAAAGCAAAACATGTTCGTCTCTGTGACGTATTAATAAAGTGCAAGCGACACACGCCCGTACGCACGGCCTACAGCGGTAGAGGGGCATTGCTCGCTCGACCGTCGGCCGGTGCGGACGTGCGTGTGCTGCTTGGTGAAACTACTGACTGCTTTCATTTAATGGATACCCTGACAGTAATCGAGAACACCACACGTGGCGACGAGCCTTCAAGTAAGTGGTATATAGAAAAATTAGCTCGTGACAATCAAATTAAAGGGGGGAGATAACGAACCCATCTGCAAAAAAAGCTGTCTCATAGCATTGAGACAAAAAAAAAAATAAAAAAAACTGTTAAATAGTTTATCCACTTGATTCTAAGAAGAGTTGAAAAATCATTGACTATAGCAATGTAAATATCAACTTGAATAAGGGCAGTGTTAATTGGAATTCTTAAGAACTTGTGTAATTATTGATAACTATTTTATTTTAAGAAAAGAAAATATATGAAGTCATCCTATTTTGCTATAAAGAAAATCTTTATAACCTCGTAATAAGCACTCGATTGAATAATGTACGTGTTGGGATTATTATTACCTTCACGGTTATTTCTGCCATGTTATTCTAGTAAAGAATGTCTTGTTCTTGCTTTTAATAATTCTGGCTTGTGCTACCTACCCACACCAAACCTAATCTTACTTACGATTTAAATCGATCGAGATTTTAGTTCAGTTAATAGTAACCCTGTACGGGTTAAATATTACATTGCATTACACGGGTTAAATAAAACATACTATGATACAAAAAAAAAAGAAAAGATTTTTAAGTAGTTTCTTATATTCCTGAAACAACGATTTGAATTTCAATGGTTATTACGTCAAAACTTATATAAAGGTTATACAGACAAGTGGATATACTACAATACATTAATTTGAAAAGAGATGTACCAAGGGGTACAAAAATATATTGCCAAGGTGCAACAATAGTGCCAAGGTGCACAAAGGTGTGATTTTGCCAAGGTGCAACAATGGTAACAAGGTGCACAAAGGTTTGATTTTGCCAAAGTGCAACAATGGTAACAAGGTGCACAAAGGTGTGACTTTGCTAAGGGGCATCGATTTAGAATTAAATCGTTGTAAAGACATTCAAACATATAATTACCTACGATAACTATCTCATCTTTTATAGTGATATTAAAAGACATTAGTATTTTACACTTATTACTGAAATAAACAAATAATATTTTCGGAATTATACGTAATGTTATTTCTGAATTTGATATTCATTGGATAATAGGTTACGTAAGTAATATTATATATGTTGAAGCATTCGATTATTTCAATTAGATTAAATTAAACTCTAGAGGCTTACTGACAAAGCTTAAAATAATGTTTGTCAGTAAGGATTTGTGTACAAGGTACGATTTTATCAAATGGAAAAAATCAAGTTAGTACCTAGGTGAAATCCTAGATGGCGTGACCTTAAAGAGGCGTTGCAAGTTGGCAACACTAAACGTTTCTAAGATGACTTGAGAAGCACAGACTGTCAGCGTGCTATAAGTGTAAACGTTTAGTTAGCATACAATAAGCGTGAAACGGTTAGTTTATAGTGACCGTTAGCACGCTGTAAGGGTATAATTTTTACTTCATAGCATATACCGAGCGAGAACGTTATTTTTCGTTGGACCACCACGCAGGGAGGTTGCCACGCCGTCTCGGGGATCACCACGTTTTCATCCATTGAAATCTCGTGCATCATTTGCGATTTTAGACCGCAAGTGATTTTAAATAATAAAGAAGTCTATCCTACATCCACACACGTTATTATTTTAAAGATCGCTGCAACTCTTTTTGGATAATAAAGAGCATTCTGATGACCGGCGTGAGGCCTCGCCGTCATATATGTAAAAAAATATTCTATACTAGTTAAAAGTTATCGAATTACAGTCAATCTGGATGATTTAATGTTATCGGCAAAGTATGTAATTTGGAAATGGTATAAAATGAATATTCGCTGGTTAATTTATTTCTGAATACACTTAACCGTACGGGGTAAGGGACTGGACATGCGTAAGTTGACTCCGGAAATAGATCGGAGTTATCCTATATTCTTCCTAAAAAGATATAGATCCAGTGGTTATCCATATTCACCAAATATATCCGGACTAGAAGTTTAATTCTTTGAAACCATATCAAATCATACCATATATCCAACTAACGTGTTATTATATATATTTATCAATATCCGCATCTGTTTATTAAATCCGGACTAATAAGATTTCGCAAAATAAGAGCACATGAAGCGCTTCAAATTTGCTACCGTTTTATAGAAACAAAACTTTATGCAGCGCTTGTTTCGCTTATAATGACGCTTGCCACCTCAGTCAGAGCGAACGCAGCATCAGCAGTATTGCGTTTTTAAGAATTTTACCGTTCATCGGAAAACACAGAAAACACAAAAAGCGTTTTCGGTGCTCTAAGTCTTTCGTTCAACGCTTTCGCTGTCGATATCTGTTATGTAGTTAGCCAGTCGGTATTTGACCATGTGATTTGGAATTGAACCATGTGATTGGATTGGATATACTGGATATGCTAAGAATTTTGAACGGAATGATTAGATATATATCCGGAGTGGCATAAAGCTCCAGGATATAACTGAGTTACACAAGTCTATAAGAGAAAATAAATCAACAAAAATACCAATACATTTTATTTATTAGCATCAGACATTATTATTAATAAAATAATTTCCGGTAGGAAAACACATAAAATAAAGGCAACTTTTACTAAATATTGTTTTTATGTGGCTTCAAAAATATGTTAATGTATTGAAAAATTACATACAAAGTGTATCTATACGCTATACAAATTTTGGAATTTATAAGAAGTAGGTACAAGAAGGAAAAAGAGTTATTGATGTGAGATGACATCTATTATAGTAAAATATGTCTCTTGTTGTGAAACACAAAACCAAACAATAAATAATACAATACCAGTATGCGTAGAAGTCAATTTACAAGTACAGACTGCTGATAACATGTTAAAAAGAAACTTGGGCGTGTTACCGTTAAATCTCTTATAATGCATAGGTATAAATGTGACACACCATATTCAATGGCGCCAAGGGCGCAAAATAAAGGCGTACAGACATTGTTCTGGGTCGCCTAAAATGTTCAGCCTGCCATCGTAGAACCATTGCAATGCGATGACAATTCGATGTCACTGGGGTCACGCTGGGACAAATGGATGACAACCCTGGGAATATATCTTTGGACAACGGGGGTAGATACAACAGTCAAGAAAAGAGCTACTCTTCTCTTTATGGGATGATAATGAGTAACAGCTACTTTTGATGTTTATAAAATAGTAAGCAATAAGCTTGACGAGTTTCTGTTATCGAAACAAAGTAAGGCACCATACCTACCATTTTGTTAGTGAGATCTACATCTCACTAATGATGAAACTATGGTTAGCTTCGATGTTCAATCTCTATTCACAAGCTTACCTGTACAAGATTGCATTATGTCACTATGGAATTAATGACAGACAATAAAATAGCCTTCTTAAATGTTCAAATCAGCAGCAATCTAAATCAAACCCTTAGTCATACAGTGTATAGAAAGGCAACTCATACAGATAGATATTTAAATGGTGACTCTCACCACCAACCTATACAGTTGGCTACCGTTGAGAAATCTTTGTTTCAGAGAACTCGCGACATCTGTGCCTGACAATATCTGACTACTGAGCTTCAGCAAGACAAGCGAGTACTACAAGATAAAAAGTTGCGAGTACCAAAACTACGATACAGAAGCCGCACCAACCAGCCACAGTAGAACGTCAACCTGCTGTCCTTCCCTACATGAAGGGGGTCACTGACAAGATTGGGAACACTCTGAAGCGGGTTTCCATTAATAATTACTTTAAACCAGCCAGGAAGATTAACCAATTCTTACGACCGGTCAAATGCAATATACCCCTCCAGGCAGCAAGTGTCTGCAAAATCCATTGTGACTGTGTTCTCCCATACTTCAGACAACCAAAGAGAAGTATAGGGACACGCATTATAGAACACGTAGCTGACATAAAACATAGGCGCGATATTAGGTCTGCAGTGTGTGAGTGTGAGCATGCTTTTGAGGGGCCAAACTACTACATTCGTATCGATAAACCTTAAATTCTCGCTAGAGAACAAAGACTTGTTCCTAGGACACTACGCGAGGCTTTGAAATTAGGAAACATCCAAATATCAATAGAGACGATGGTTGGAGCGTTCCACCTGCTTGGGATCCAATAATTAATAAATTAATACCTACAAAAACACACATTGCAAGACCTGATGATGTAGTTAGCTCTCTTTGCAAATAATAACAGTAAGATGGAGGTCGGTTCCCCCTGCCCGAGTTTCTTCCGCCAGTTCTTCTCGGAGGGGCCTCCAATTTCCGAACTGGTGGTAGACTCAGTAGTGTACAATGTAATCGTAGTGAGAATTTAATAACTAAATAAAAATATAGAAGTGACGGTTTTGATGAACTACGCTCACATTTGATTGTGAATGTGTGGTCGAACTTATCTCCTCTTTTACTGTCAATCAATCTTTGCAAGTAGAAGTTTATCCTGACTCATTAAAAAACAACAGTGATTACCATTACATGAGAATAACCAAAAGAGCGACCTAAATAATTACAGTCAGTCAACTTGATTAGCTTTTCTCAAATACATTCAAAAGATAATAAGTAATTGGACATTAAAAATATGCTATTCGAATATTGCTACATATGTATGTACAAGGCGTATGACCGTGTGCAACATAAAATATTAATAAACTGGTTGTATGCCAAATACAGCTCACAAATGATTTATCTCTTATTTAAAAGATAGACAGCAATATGTTCAAATCGAATATTATAATCATATGAGTAGAAAAGTTTATTGAGTTCGATATGATATTAAAAATAATAATGCCTTAACATCACAAGGGAGTGCCTAAGACTCTCTTGTTTTTAGTTTACATAATAGACCTGCCGAAGGTTATGAATGAACCGTGTATTTTGTTTGTTGATGACGTAGCAATATATTGAATAAAACCCTTAATTGGTTAATTGAAGATAACTTAGAGAGAAACTTAAATAAAACAAAATTGTCATCTCCTGCATATGCACTGCATGATGCTATAAATATATAATTATATATATTATAGGGGTTCGTGGGTTCACACACTGAGTGAGCTCACTTTAATAATACCTAGACCAATTTTTCCGTGTGAATCCTTTGTGAGCTTTTTAAGTTATATAGCTTGTAATTAAACAATATTGTAAGCTGATGATTCGTCGAAAACTAAATAAATTAATATAAAAAAAACTGATACACCTAAAAAAAGGTAAAAGGAGAGTGGCGTATTCAAAGAAAAATAGAGGACACGTAAGATTAGAGTATTTGGCTGCAAGTAATGAAACATAATTTCAAAAAAAAAATATACTTCTTTGTTAAATAACAGTTCAAGATATACTATTTAAGAATATTAATTACATAAATGTATTTTAATTATTTTTCATTGTCTCAAATTATTCGAATCAGTTGAAAAGGAAGAGGTGTGACGTATTAATAAAGTGCAAGCGACACACGCCCGTACGCACGGCCTACAGCGGTAGAGGGGCATTGCTCGCTCGACCCACTGAGCAAGGAATCACTACGTTTTAGCTCGACCGTCGGCCGGTGCGGACGTGCGTGTGCTGCTTGGTGAAACTACTGACTGCTTTCATTTAATGGATACCCTGACAGTAATCGAGAACACCACAGTCTCCATGACGAAATTAGCGTGGTGTATTTTTTATTACCTGTATCGCGAGTTAAAGACGGCGTGAGCTCCTGATTCAAAAAAAGAGCCCCTGGCCTCATGGATCAAAGCTGACATCGCAAACGGTGAGCTACGATCACCATTAATCGCTCATTTTGTTCTTTTGTGTGCATATCAGTTTAAAAATGACAGTTTCACAACAAATATAAAAAGTATAAATATGCATTCTTTTAATCTACATACACCGATAGCAGCTAAGACAAATGCTGATCTTGACATCATCTTGACTCAATAATATTTTTAAAATATCTCTGAAATGACTCCACGTACTTAAAATTTAAGAATAACTTAAAAATTTAAAATGCTATGTAAATTGTATTAAAATAAATACAATGATTGTAAGCATCTATTTAGAAAAAACATTTTATTTAGAAACACTTGAATTCCGAATTAAAGGCAGGTTTTTTCTGAATTTTGATTTTATAAAGACAGATATTATTAACAAACGTTATGCAGTATTTTTATCTCGATAATCGTTTAATTTATTAAAAACACCGTTTTCTTTATACGATAGTCGCAGTAAAGTAAAGAATGTTAAGATTTCTTTTAAAATTATTTCCTTCTATAAAATTAAACATAAAAAAGTATTATTTTTATATGTGCATATTATAAAACTCGCACATTATAGGACTATTAATACATTAAAATATGGTTTACTTTGAAATCTAAGGCTAACCATTATAATTATGTACCTTGGTATTGTTTAGTTATTGCAATAAATTAAAAATGTAAATGTAGGTACCATCTTTTAAACGTAGGCATTTACGCAAAGTACTCATTATTTAGTTACGCTTCTACGAAGGATATTCATTTTATCGGTTATTTTATATGCTTACCTATCTACCGATTAGGCGACAATTTGAAAGATTTTGATTACAGTAAAGTTTCACACACTTAAACATTACTTATGTACACCAAATCGCTTCAACATTTCTTTATATAAAAAACTTACAATAGGCTAGATGACAAAAATTTTTTTTTTGCTTTAATAGAAGCTAATTTCTATAATAAACAGACAGAAAAAATCGGTTTTCCAATAACTTAAAAAACAAGCAACATTATAAGGTATTGAATATTTTGCTCCATCTCCCTCTAGCAAAACGGAAATTTAAATGGAGTTTATATGGCCGTACTAAACAGTGACGTCACTGTTGATGTCGGATCTCTCTGTCTAATCGCTTCCAGATGAACAACTTAAAATGCTTGTATCTAATGTATTTCTAAGCCGATTTTAATTCTGATTTCACAGGATTGTATGTTTTTCTACGGTATTTTAATATATTATGACGAGACGTGAAAATTAAAATTCAGTAATCATCCAAATTCTAAAATAGACATGCATCCGATACTTAGGAAGCGCTCATGCTTCGAAATTTTCAGGTTCTTGTAAGTTTCTTCCTAGCTTCTGACCTTAGCCCTGAGTCATTGTTGATTTATTAGCTAATTGTTTCAATAATTAATTGTTTTTCTTAAAGAATTATATTTTCCAGTAACGGCGATCATTGAATAATGATTGTGCAGTCAAGGTAATTGCTTGTTCGCAAACATCACATCATGGTCAATTATGTGATGGCAAAATTACAGGTTTGTTGAGTTGCCACAGATCTGACTCATTCTGGCATCAATTTGGGTAAAAAAGATATCCTATTTTGAACAATAATCTCGAATTAATAAAAAGATTCTAATCTAGTTTGAAATGAGACTCTCTTACCACTTTAAATCACCAAACCCTAATAACAGGGGCTACTAGAGTTTTGTGGCTTAGATATTTTCAAACAAGTCAGAAAAAAGTTTCCTAGCAACTAAACCAAAGATCTATTTCAATGAGAATATTTTATTTGTAATTGCCGTTAACCAAATATATCATTTTATACTATAACTACGTTAAAAAAATATATTTCGTTTCCTTAACTCTTATCAGAATTATAAACTCCTTGGTCCTTAATTTACTACTACTTTCGACAGGGAAGTATTTAAGGCTTTTAAACTTGAATTGTATGTATGCCCATTTCCTCTTAATTAACTTAACAACCTACCAATAATACGCATATGCACATTTTGACATTAAACATTTAGGGGTCAACGAACCGGTTCTCGTTTCCTATAGGTACAATATCATAAACAGAAAGCACTAAATGGTGTTGATGTTTCAATTTTTTTTAATAACATCGTTTTGCGACGGTAATATCTGTCAAGAATCTAAACTTGATTTTAGCACAAAAACAGTAGCCGTTACAAACCCAGTGTCATCTGTAATTCAGAATAAAGATTTCATATAAATATCATTTTACTACAAGAACAAACAATATGTGGTGTGGTGTCGCGAAAAAATCTGTTGGACAATTTTGATGACGGCACCGTACGTATTACCGTAAAGCAGGCAATGAGATTGTTTCTGACATGAAAAGTTGAATCTAAAATTTTATTTTACAGTCTCATTCGAACGACACCTTGGAGGGCTATTAGCAGAAATGTATTGACTTCTTCTTAAAATAAAATTAAGATAAATATTATTAAAAATCTCAACCCCCTATTCTTATGTACACATCTCAGCTGAAAAACTCTCAGAAAATGAGGAATTTCCCCATGAAATCCACTCTTGCAGAATTACCATTGCATAAAGATCACAGTGAAAGATTATAACACGCACAATACTACTGCCCATTTTTGATAAGTGCATGATGATGGCCTCTAGTTCCATTAGTCGCTTAAGAGTGTATAGATGATGCTATTCTACTTTGCTGGACACCATACGGCAAATTCTTGCAAACTCTGAATATAATGTGTAAGGTATACGCGTTAAAAAAACAGGGGCACGGAAATCGAAACTACAATGCTCAATATATAACAACAATTTAGATATCCTACGTTTCATTTATTTTACGTTGCCAAAGTCAATTTCAATAGAACAAATAATATTTCCACCCACAAATTCATCTGCGTGGAATTCAGTCGGAACATTTCTTTAAAAAAAGGCGAAATGAAAATAACCGGCCTTTAAGAAAATAACCCTCGGCAATCATACGACGAACGCGCTCTTCCAAACATATAGGTATATGTAGATACATGAAATGGAAGTTTATAAGTATTAAAGTGCTAACGAGATGAACGAATAAATTAACAATGATGTCCATCTAAATATGGATTGATTATTCATTCAATATGCACATTAAACCTGTATGATTTTATTCAAATGAGATTGAAGCGTAAATAGGGTTGGTACACGTTCACTTTTCTTAACTTGGCTACATTTACACTTTTGAATAAATTACTTGGATACAATGATTATAGAAAATTCGTTACAGCATTATTCCTGAAATTTAGTAATGCGTTTGACTGTGTAACTCACAACTACTAGAAAAATGTTGTCATTATAGTATAAGAGGCTAAGCAAACAATTTGCTTGCTAGCTATCTTACTAACAGGCGACAACGTGAAGAAGGTGTATATAATATATTGTTTTAAACTTTCATGGACACTAACATTATAGTTATATAAGTTATTTACGGGATTTTTACCATTTACGAACGCAATAAAAGACTTCGTCGGAGGGTAGATCGATATTTCTGCCAATAACAGCCTACCCGCAATTACTTCAGCCGCTCCGTGATCATGGCACTTGCAACAGTGCCGAAATATCGGAAACTCAATAACAAGGTACATGGTAACAATCCCGTAAATAACTTATATCACTATAAGGTGTATATATTTCTACAACTAAATTTAATAATGTGGGTGTACCTTTGGGAAGCATTCTTGGCCCATTGCTGTTCTTATTGTATATCAAAGACATCAGATTTGACAAATTATGAGTGTAATCTTTAATTATACGTATGATTGCTCCATATAAGCCTATGAAACTATCAAAAATATAGCTTATTGGTTATATAAAAATAATTTGAACATGATCTTGAAAAAACCTTTCCAAACAGTTTATCAATAAAAATGGTAGAAAAAGTATTGGGTGAAAAATCAGTTTGTCCGAACTCGAATATTTAGTGAGTATAATAAGACAATATTTCTTGGCATAATTCTAGAAAATAAATTAATGAAATGAATTTTGTAATAAAATGTATACCTCCACATATACATTATGGCGTCTTGCAAAGATTAGCAACGAGTCTACTGCCGTTCAATCTTACCTCGGCTATGTGCACACTAAAATATAGAATTATAATATAGGGCAATTCGTGTCGCGTTGGACAAGCCTTGATCGCGCAAAAAGCGTGTATAGGAACAATTTGTAACGTAGTTAGATCTTTATTTGAAAGACTGAGAATCATTACCATAATATCCTTATACATCTATGAGATTCGTGTTTTTGTTAGATTACAATTCTTTTAATAGTAGATATCCTAATAAACTGGTACCACTAGCATTTAAGGCTTACAATAGGCTAGAAATTATTAACAAAAATATTTTTTAAGGTTAATTAAAAATGGGGTAATATTTCATACATTCGTGGGCTGTTATTGGTTGAGGACTTGCACATACAGATTATATAATGTTTTAGAAAACACATTATTCATCTATATATTACATACATATACATATTATCATAATTTTTATTTGGATATTAATTACATATCATACATCGAAATTTCGAAGATATTCAAGCCTTTTATTTCAGAAAATCGTCAAGAAAGAAAAATATTTAATTTTTTGAATGACAATAGCTTTATGTCTTGAGGTATCTAGTTAAAATCTTTAGTATGGGCATGACAATACAATAGTTATTAAAGCGAAGAGATTCAGGTACAATGTTTAGTTCCCAAGTGGCTACTTTATTTAACAAACTTGCCTATTTCTTAAATGCAAAAACATGTAAATGCTAAAATATTTAGTGATCCAAAGAAAGGTCTTCAGGAAACATCTGGTGAAATATTGCAAATAGTTTCGAGTGCGACAAATACGAGTACTTTATGTCTATCACATGTACGGTTGCCCCAGGTGACAATTCTGTATCTCATTATTGATTCAACGCAAGGAAAGTAGGCCATGATTGCTGTTTTATTGATATTTTGTCATTTTATATAGCGCAAACACTAATCTTTTTATATTCGCGAAAGCTTTTTCTATTTGATCTTTCCTAGTAAATTAAGTGTGCATAATAAGGCCCGAAAACCTTACTTTGGTATCATAATTACTTTCTCCTTTTATGTCAATATTACTGTGATGTTTACTTTGTTTCCAAAGGCCATATATCACTAACGATATAAAAAATATTGAAGAACGAGGAATGCTATTAACACAAATCTTTCAAAGCTTTTTGTAAATAAAGAAATCAACGTCACCGGTCTGTTATGTTCAATTTTAGTTTCATCCTCGTTTCGTACAGGTGTTTAGAAATTATTGTTTTTGGTTTTGCTGGTTTTTTTTTGTCTCCATTGATAAAGCCAATTAAGTAAGTATGCTGCTTAATTATTTGCATAATTTTTGTGTTTTATGAGTCAAAATCTTATGGAGCAATATTCGAAGTCATAATTGTTTTGTCAATATCATTATTATTTACAGGAGTAAAAGAATTTAATTTGTCAAGTCAAATTAGTTTTTTTTATTCAATTTAATCTGTTTTCTTTGCTAATTCTAGTTCGTCAGCATGGTGAAGACAGTACAGGATGGATATCGGAAAGAAAAAATTATAAGATATGTCGATTTCATTAAATAAAACATAATACAATCTAATTCTTTTGTAAATCGTCTATTCAATCGGTTTTGCCGTAATTTACATATTACGTAATAGAGCAATATAAAATTTAGATTTAAAAATATGTGAGAGTTTACTATAATCTTATTTTTTATATGAAGACTAGCTGACCCAGCTACGCGTTGCTGTGGCACATTAATTTTATTTTTCTAAAATAAAAGCAAACTAATTTACTCCTTATTACATCAGCTACCTGCCAATAACAGTATCGTCAAAATCGGTCCAGCTATTTCAGAGATTAGCCGGAACAAACAGACATACAGACAGACAAAAATTGTAAAAAATGTTATTTTGGTTTATGTAACGTATATATATTCATATGCATGTAGTATAAAACAGTTATTTCAATATTACAAACAGACACTCCAATTTTATTTATATGTAATAGATTAAATGAAGACAAATCCAAACTGAAAAAGCCTTTTTTCGTCCACGATTATACCCATTACACGCAGCCAATTCAAGGCGCACCGCCGAAATGCCGACTCCGAAACTAAAAACACATCTAACTTGTAAATTTCGAGCTTAAGCAGCAGTTTTCTAAAAGTTAGCAAGCTAATTAGAATGAAACCAACCAAATAATGTTCCATTTATTCATAACCCAATATTTAATTAAGTAATTTTGTGTATTACCAGATCCGCCGGAATTGGTATTACAATCACAATGAATTAATGTGATAACTAACTAATAATTTGTAATAATGTTGTTTTCTTAAATTGCCAAGTCAATGTCTGACTGCCAATGCCGGCGATCCCGTCTACACGCCAACGGTTCTGAGTTCGAATCCTAGAAGGTCAGATTTCTCAAAAGGCAGGAGGGAAAATGCTGATAGTTACCTAACTAGCCTACTAACTTCCTAACCTATGTTCTCTCCTTTACACAATACAAGTATCTATCGATATTTACAAATTCTGTTTACTTTGGAACGGCTTACGTTGTTCCAAATATAATATTGTTATTAAATTGCCAGCCCTGGTCACTATTTTTTTTTTCAAATTTCAAGGGACCACGTAAAGCAATAACATAACCACTTTACAATTAAGACACGTAAAATGTAATATTAAGTTTTGAAACAAATAATTATTTAATTTAATTATTCTTACAACATACACACCCATACTTATACTTATCATGACTATTACGAATACGATATTATTGGTGTTTAAACATCGATTTTTTTATTTATGCTAATGTAACGTAAAAATATTTATCGTGCTATTGGTCATACCACGGTCACTGCTATTAAAGTACCTATTTAAATTATGATAAGTACCTACTTAAACAATGCGAACATCATAATATTGCACAAACGTACATAAGTATACACCGGTAACAACATCGAGGATGGAAGAAAGTAACAAACCGCTTTTACTTTTAAATCATGTTTGCGGTCGCGAATTGTGATACGGATGCGTATGAATTTACATAGTACTAATACTTAAGCGCTTACCAAGGCGAACCAAATGAGCGAGAACTGTTCCCATGCCATCGTTTATGCACTAACTAATTATGCACATGTCACAGCACCAATCACAGTAAAAGTGCCGTTCACTAATGGTGTTTACATGTTGAATCTCCTTTTTATATGCATTTCGCTATGACGTAGGGTTGCGCGCCGAAATATCGATGTTCGATATACACTTGCACCTTCAGTCGCGACGTGATGACAACTGACCGTCCGCACGAACACCGTCACAACAACAAATCAAGCGAGACCTTCGCTCTTTCTTGCTGTTTCCTTGTATTCGTCTGTCTTAACTTTAAACGGGCGGGGGGAGCAGAGTCTTGCCAAAGTGGTCACGTCAGCTGTTCGATTTTCGAATTAAACCCATTCACTTTCAAGTTCATAGTTCACAATTTGACATTTACGATTTTCCATTTCATTATCGATAACTTGTTTTAAATTATGAGGAACAAACCTAAATGGGTATTACAATATATAATTACTAATTTAAGCGAAACTAATAATAATGAAAATAATTACTTTTTTTGCTGATAACTGATAACATTATATTTTTTAAATAATTTGAGAGGAAAATGTTTTTAATTACACCGCACTATAATAGATAAGAAAAATTAATACTTTATATTAATACATTTACTAGCTGAAAAAACCCGCAGAATATATATAGGAGATCAAATCAATAACCTTTATAGGGAAATTAATTAGTAAATATGTTCAGAATTATAATTTCCTGGTTAGATGTGAGTCTTTATTCCTCATGAAAATTAATAAAAACATATAATTGAATAAACATTAGAGAATATGTACGTAGTTTTGTTAGTTACGAAACAAACAAAACCGGTAACAAATCATACAGCAGGTCGGTTTGAATTTTTTTCTCAGGCTGTGAAGTTGTAGTATAGATGATCTAGGTAATATGATGATGATGTAGGTAATAGGATAGAGAAAATAAATTAAAAATACTCACATTATATTCGATAACGTCAAATTATATTCTACAATTACAAACTAAAATTGTTTTATTTAAATGTGTAATGTTGTAAATCCTATTAATTTCGAAATTAGCCATTAAATCATGTCTACGCTAAACCATGCCCACACCACGATTATTGTAAATCCTATTAATTTCGAAATTAGCCATTAAATCATGTCTACGCTAAACCATGCCCACACCACGATTATAAAATAGTCAAAGGGACCTGACTGGGAACCGAACCGGCATTGGCAGCCCTATACCTAGGTTAATGGATTGAGTTAGTAATAAAACAAAATACAGTGACCTCCACAAATACCTGGCTGCCACTCGGCCACTACATTTTTTTCTTTGTTGTCATGATTGTTGACAACGATTGGTTGACAATTTTTACAAGCGCGTTATTGTGATGTCATCGCATCACTTGTTTATCCGTTTTATTTTATACAATAAGAAAACTTATATATAAATTAAAATATATATATATATTATACAATATTACATACTCGTTCTCAACTCAAGTACCTAAAGCACTTGTGTAATGGAATTCAAAAACAACGACGGTACAACTACACGCAGACAAAAGGTCGTTTTAGTCGTTCCATTCAACCGGGATTGAACCCGGGCCTCGGAGTGGCGTTACAATGAAAACCGGTATTCAAGCCACTTGACCACAGAGGTACTAAAGACAAGCCACTTTTCTATCTTCTTCCTTCTTTAACCTCTTTCTTTCCTATGTTCGCTGTCACTCTATTTGCCTTTTTTCTTTTCCTTACCTTGTTCTCGCTCTAGGGCAAGAGTTAGCCGTTGGCCGTAGCCTCGGCCCCCCGATGCGATAATCGTTGATAAAAATCCCCTCTTTATAAATCTTAATCAGCCTAAAACAGTTATACTCTTACCTTGACAAACAAGCAAAAAAAAACCAAAAGACATATTGGGTAAGTAATTTGCACAATTGTTTTGATAACATTTAATTATAAGCTACCTTTTAAAATACTTAGAAACAAAATTTGTAGAACTATAATGTTAAAAACGAAAAATACAATTATAGAACAATACAACCTAAAGGAGGTTAAAATCGGTAGATTTGACGCAATCCTTTAAGAGTATATTATAAGGAAATTAGACAAAAAGAAAGTACATAGTGTAAATTGAATTCCCTAAGTAGCCTCAGCAAGCTTGTCGCAAGTCGCTTTATCAATGCGCACTAATTTCTCAGACGGCGATTAGTACATACATAACTGTATATATTTGTGGACTTTAAAAAAGAAATATTTTTTAACTTTTTCGTAATATCAAGTCACATATCACGTTGTGCCCACTGTCTTTTAATTGGTAATTATTTAGTAATTGACAGTAGTATTAATATTTCTCTTTAGCTACTTATAAACTCATTCTAGTTATTTTCATTTTTTTACATACTTATTTTATAATTTATAGAAATATGGCATTGTGAATGGAAAAAAAAAAAAACATTATCATAGGCTCCATTATAATCGAATGGATATTTGTATAAATATTACTTTCGATGTTAAAGGTAGTTAATATTCAACATTGGTAGAGCGATACTAGCTCATAGTGAAAATTGTAATACGTTTGTAAATGTCAACGCCTCTGCCAGTGTCTCGGTAGCTCAGCGGTCAGAGCACTCGCCTGGATACCGGAAGATCATGGTTTCGAATCCACCTGAGGGCTCGGAGGCGTTGTTGTTTTTTACATGCGTATTTTTTATCTTATATAAAAATATTACATTGTGAATACAAAAAATAACTTGTTTACTTTGTTGTAATCAACGATGTAATTAAACCATAACACTGCTATTATTGTGATAATAGAATTACTAGATTGTTTTTTGTGGATTATGTGTATTAATCATTACGTTTGTAATAATTGAGTGTACAAGAGAATTAATGTGTCAACAGTACGTTTGAAAAATTGAACAAATTAACTTGTAACGGAAAGCCAAATATGTCACATTAGTTGTTGATAGATTTAATGTATCTATATTATTATATAATAATATAGATACATTAAATGGTCGACTAAGTAGCGCCTCGACTAAAATCCTACCCCCCAACATTCACCATTATGAAAAACAAGAATAAGAAGAATCTTAAACAGCGGCTGCACTTCCTCCCATTTAAAGTGCACCTTGCGAACATTAGAGGGCTGCACTCAAATCTCCATCCGGTCCATCACCATCTGGAGACCGAGAAGCCGCACCTATTCTTCTTAACGGAGACTCAGATAGCAACCCCGTCGGACGTGGCGTACCTCAACTACCCTGCTTACACACTTGAGCATAAGTTTAAGATGTGTGCAGGGGTCTGTGTGTTCGTCCGCAATGACATATGCTATAGGCGTCTCCGATGCTTTGAAAAATCCGGGTTTTCTGTTATCTGGCTTCTGGTGGACACAGGGGTAGAGAAGATGCTCTACATCTGTGTCTACCGATCGCACAGCGGTGACCGGGAGACGACTCGGCTCATAGATTACCTCACAGAGACGGCAGACTTGGCAGCTCAGCGATATCCAGCGGCGGAGCTTGTTTTTCTGGGGGACTTCAACGCTCACCATAAAGAGTGGCTGTTCCCATACCAGAAAACTGACCATGCTGGGAGAGAAGCGCGACGATTTGCCCTAGCGCTAAATCTTACCCAGCTGGTGGATCAAGCGACGCGAATTCCAGATATTGCTGGCCACACACCCAATTGTCTTGACCTACTGCTGACAACTGATCCACACAAACATTCGGTATCGGTCTCAGCTCCACTGGGATCGTCCGACCACTGTGTGGTGAAATCCGTATCAATCTGCTCTCCTCCAGATGATAGCCCTAAGGGCATGAGGCGAGTATGGCGTTACGAGTCAGCAGATTGGGACGAGATGCGTATTTTCTTTGCTTCTTACCCCTGGCGGCAAACTTGCTTCTCTTCAAGCGACCCTTCGTGCACCGCTGATGCGATCGCGGATGTAATTCGGCAGGGAATGGAGTATTTTATTCCATTCTCCGACATCCCGCTCGGTTATAAGTCCCGACCTTGGTATAATGCGGCCTGTGCTCGTGCTGAGGCCCGAAAACAATCTGCTTACCAAGCCTGGGTGCAAATCCGCGATCGCGGGGTTCGTGCACGGAGAATTCGAGCGAAGAAGAGAGCCTATAATTCGGCCGCCAAGTCATGCAAAAGGGTGTTACTAAAGGCGAGATTCGACCACATCAGCAGAATAGGGATGAAACTGTCTTCCTATCCGAATGGAAGTAAACAGTTCTGGTCCCTCTCAAAGTCAGTCGAAACGAAATTCTGCCGTCCTATGCTACCGCCATTGCTGAAATCTGACGGGTCACTGGCCCATTCTGCAGCTGAGAAAGCAAGTTTATTTGCCTCTCTGTTTGCGAGCAATTCCCGTCTTGACACCGGCTCTCAACAACCACCAAACATACCTCGCTGTGATTCTTCGATGTCGGAGATCACAATTCACAATAAGCAGGTCCGTAGAGTCTTGCTTGGTCTGGACGTGAATAAGGCCAGTGGTCCTGATGGCATACCAGCAAGAGTGCTGAGGTACTGTGCGCCTGAGTTGTCTCCTGTGCTAACACGCTTGTATCGCCTCTCTCTCAACACAAAAACCGTACCAAAATCCTGGAAGCTTGCCAATGTGCAACCAATACCCAAAAAGGGTAGTCGTGCCGACCCATGCAATTACCGACCGATCGCCATCACTTCCATACTCTGTAAGGTTATGGAAAGAGTGCTGAACAGCAAGTTGCTCTCATACCTAGAAGACAACGATTTCCTCAGTGACCGTCAATATGGCTTTCGCCGAGGACGCTCAACTGGGGATCTTCTAGTTTATGTCACGCATTGCTGGGGCGAGGCCCTTGAGATGCACGGCGAAGCACTTGCCGTGTCACTTGACATCTCGAAGGCTTATGACAGGGTCTGGCACGCAAGTCTGCTGCGCAAGCTTCCTGCGTACGGTATCCCCGCTGACTTTTGCAGTTGGATAGCCGACTTCCTGACTGAAAGATCGATCAGAGTTGTTGTCGATGGCTGCTCCTCTGACTCAGTGCCTATTGATGCCGGAGTTCCTCAGGGGTCTGTTCTTTCTGCGACGCTTTTCCTGCTGCACATCAATGACCTGTTAATACCAGGAATTGTTGGGTATGCAGACGACAGTACTGTTGTAGAGAGATACCTGTCTAGCGCAAAAGCCAGCGGCGACGACGTAATGTTCATGAGAGAGGCCATGGTTGAGCGAATAAACCAAAGGCTAAACTACGTTTCCCAGTGGGGCGATAGTAACCTTATTAATTTCAACGCCTCCAAAACACAAGCGTGTCTTTTCACGGCAAAAAGGAGTTCCTTCCACCTCACTCCTACTTTCCGAGGTACATCTGTACCTGTGACCGACAGCCTCGAGCTTCTTGGCATGGAGTTGTCTTCAGACCTTAACTTCAGCGCCAACATCGAATCCAAAGCTCAAATTGCAGCCAGAATGCTGGGCGTCCTAAATAAGGTCAAGCGATATTTCACGCCAGGACAGCTTTTAACACTCTATAAAGCTCAAGTCCGATCTTGCATGGAATATTGCTGCCACCTTTGGGATGGCTCAGCAAAATACCAACTTGCTGCACTGGACACGATTCAGCGCAGAGCTGAGAGGCTCATCGGGGACAACAAATTGGTGAAGAGCAAGCTTCACACCTTAGCTCATCGCCGCAAAGTTGCCTGTCTGGCGGTCTTCTACAGACTGTACTTTGGAGAGTGTGCTCAAGAGCTGCATCTGCTCATACCGCCATCTCCTTTTTTCCATCGGACATCCAGACGCACTGCAGGCTACCACCCTTTCTTGGTTGATATTCCTACCTGTCGCACCAAGCGCTTTTCAACATCCTTCATAACGCGCACAGCAAAGGAGTGGAACTCCCTCCCTGCGTCTGTATTTCCGAGAACTTATAACCCGTCTATTTTCAAAGCCAGGGTGAATAGGCACCTTCTGGGTTAGCTCGTTCCATCGTGGATTCTGTCATGGCCCCCGGGCTTGATTGGGATCAAGAGCAAACCCATCCTAAAAAAATAAAAAAAAAATAAAAAAAAAAATAGTATAAGATTTACACATATATCACGAGAATCCTGGCAAAAGCAATCAGTTCAGTTAGGACTTTTCATCTTACATTGCCAGTTCGTAAGTTGCAGATTGTTTTAATAGAGCGATAAAGATGACAGGATGGATTTTTATAGATGAATCTTTGTTGACTAGTCCATCGAGAAAGCCTTAACAATTAAAAAGAATACCTTTAATAATTTGGTAGATCACTTTCATTGCAATAACCATTTGAACAACTATTTTAGTTTGTATTTTTACAAAATATGGTATCTTTTCGATCTGTCTACTGATATAGGAAGAAGTATTTCTCATGGAAAAAGATCCCCATATATCTTACTATAAACCATATCAATACAGACGTATTATTTACTAACGACGTTCGCCGCCTCCGGCGCCAGCGCGGCGGCCGGATTCACAAAGCAGAGTCGCTTGAGCTTACAGTATGAAAACTGTGCAAGCGTGTCTAGATATAGCTAGATATAACTACACAAGTTCATGCTCATCCTGTCTGGTGAAAGTGAATAAACATCACCAACTAGCTACCTACTTTAAAGTGCATAAGTGTCTCAAACAATTTTCTACACGCATCTTGCTTGTTATGATAAAATAAAACATACCTAACCCTAATTGTAAAAATACTGTATTTTCTGCATACAAAACGTAACTCATTTCACGTTTATTATTAAGTTTATTTCATTCCCAACAGCAGCATTACTGATCTATCGTGTATTTTATATAAAAAAATGTGAGCAGACAAAGTAATCCATAAAGTAAAGAATTTTTGTATTTGTCCATTTATATAATTTAATACTTTTTTTGAAGAAGTAAGTAGATATAGCCTGAACGATAATATTTTAAAGTTACTGAACTCTTAGATCAAATGATTTTTCGGTGCTATGAATCTGGGACACATGCCAGGAACGGTTAAGTTTCCTTGACACAACATCTAGGCCCAATCCTTAAGTTGGTCAAAAATTAAAAATTTTAAATTTTTAAATCTGTAAAATAGAATTCAAGTGATAATTGTAAAACTTTTGATATAATCCTTGCCTTCAGTTTAAAAAAATAATAATCCGCGTAATTATTAATGTAAGCATGGCATCTTCATATGATATGAGTGTTACTATAAAATAAAAAATTCTAATAAATATATTTTTTTGTTTAAATATGATCGATTTATTTAAATTTATATTAATAAAGATTATTGATAAATAATATTTAACCCTAAACAAAAATCATCGCCAGATTATCACCAGACTTATCACTAGATTTTAGAAAACATAAATAAAGTACCTATTCATTTTACAAAATTACATGATCGAGGCATTGAAGTATAAACTTTTAATTTGTACACTATTATAAGCCATAAAAAGGAATAAATGATAATAACTCCAGTGATTATGGCTGTTGTTTCTGACTTAGTTACTACATTTTATATAATAATATTATAAATAATATCATAAAGACTTTTACGACTATTGTTATACATATTATTTGTAAAAAGTTAGCCTGTTTTGTAATACAATGTGTAATAATCCATTTTTTTTTTGGAATAGGAAGCTTCGTTTTAATGGTTTTAGATTTCATATTAAAATTTGTGTTGTGGCAGCGGCCGTATTCAATGTGCTTTATGGTGTTCGTCAGAGTAGAATAGCACTTATCTTTCACATATTCAAAAATGTTGTAAAAGGCGTCTTATGATACTGGCGATATTCACCTTACACCTCCCGTAAGCCATAAAATGGGCAACAGCGTTTTCCGGACTATGGTCTTTCATTGCGATTTCCAATTCGTGTGCCAAGCTTGGAAATTATGACAATATCACCATTTTTGTTGGAGGCTTCCTACCTACACTGGACGTCTTTTGGCTGATGATATTTGATTATTGGCCAAAAAATTCAACATACATGAGTGTTGGCATGTGAAGCAAAATCACGAAAGATGTCTTTTCACGCTCTGTAAAGAAATTCACAGAGCTTTTATTAACTTCACACATTTTTACTGAAACCTAGAGATACGCGTTAATTGAACATTAATTATTCTTTGAACTCCATTAGTCATAAATAAGATTTCATCATTTAATTCCCAAAGAGTCATCACAAACCGAGTTTCAACCACCTGCGCAGGCCTGGTTTCAATATCTTCACAATACTCAGATAATACAGGACACAGAAAAGTATAATCGACTCCTGCGCTTTGCATTTGTGGGTTTATGAGAGAGCATTTGACTATCGAAACCTTGCAACAATGCCAAGTCAATTGTTGTTATATTCAATTTTCTCTGAATACTGTCTCTGCAATACTGTAATTCCATCTACAAAACCAGCGGACTTATCATATCCCTTAGCATCGTAGTGTGATACAAGAGGATGTGATATTTCTCAGATACAAATGTATTGGAGAATGTGTTTAAAATGCTAGACTTTAAATGGACGTAGTATAAACGTCAACGGCGAATACAGCCCACAGATGCGGAACCTAGAGAAAGGGATATTTCACTGTGAATTCAGCATTCACTGATCATCTATCATTCAAGCGTAGGCTCTTATCATCATTCTTCATCATCTAATAAAGAATCTCAAATCTAAAACAAATTATTTAAGAACTGGCAGTATGATTTAGACCTTCGCGTGTCCTAAAAGGACGAATATAAATACTACTACTACTGTCAATGTCAAGTGTCAATCTTCGTGTTGTAAATATTGTCGACTGTGGTTTAATAATGTACATCAAATTAATAATAATCTTCGTTACAATTACATGAAAATCATCTTAAAAATCACACTAACTTATAAGCCAAGATTTAATATGATTGATTATTGAAGGTTATAATTATACGTTTGTTGATCAAACTTTCTTTTTCGCAACGAAAGCGAAATTGAAGGAATTTTCTGTAATTGAAGAAAAATGCGCACCTACAAACGCAAAAAGCCTGAGTACCAGTTAATAGAAGGAGTCAAAAATTTGTGCAGGCTCTGCTTGAAAAGTTATACTTCTTCATTCCAAATTTTTTCTGATGATAATACTACTGATGTTTGTGGTCCTCTGTCATTGAGAATCATGATATGTGTGGGCTTGGAGGTAAATATACTATTATCTGTCGAACACACCCTACATTCACACCAATTAGCCTAGCCCAAAGTAAACACTGTAAGGCTTGTGTTATGGATACTAGGGTAATGGATACACATACATAGATATGTAATATTTATAAAAAGCTAAATAAAAAACACATGACTCAGGTTTAAATGCTTATAATCATCACACAAACATTTGCCCCATCCGAGTTTTAAACCCAGGACTGATGGTGTGAAAGGCAGGATTGCTACAGTTGCACCAGACAGTCATGAAACATATTTGTTCCATATGGCTAGTTATTAATTCTTAACACTAAGCTGTAAGTATCAGTGCATCTACAGTCAATAGCACCCACCATTTGTATCAGGCCCACATGATAGGTTATTTCCAGCTCATATTTCCTGTTGTTTGGTAATAGGAAAAGCCTAAGCCCCATCAGTACGCATGTTAATAAGCTGATAATTACAAAATTCTTCTGAGAGAACAGAAATTCTACCATTAACAATAAACTCCTACAATCTCTTGTTCTGGGAATTTTATAACAATAAAACATTTCTTTTTTACCTCTTATTTGTATTTTGTTCACTATTTATTATTACTATTTCCACTTATTTTGTAAAACTGTATAAGATTGATTATAGAGTAGTCATTCAAACGATTTTGTTTTTTAGATGACTCGTGAAGATTGCCTTCCAAATGCAATATGTTCAGAGTGTTATAAGGAGCTTGAGAGGTGCTATACATTCCGTAAAAAGTGTGAAATGACCTATCAAAAATTGAAATCCCATGTTTTAGCAGTGAGAGAAAGGGAACAACATAAAATCTTAGAAACAAAACAAGAATATGAATCTGAAACTGTTATTATTGACAAGTTGGGCCAAGAAGATGTGCAGCATTTGGTGTTGTCGTTCAATGAGGATAACCCAGCTGAAATAGTTAATGTCATTAGTGGTATACCCTTAGGTAATTTTCAGGTAAGAATTTGTTTGCTAACCCTAGTGAGTATTATTCCAGGTTACCCTAACAATATTATGGAGTCTTGTAGTAGAATAAGTTGTTATTTAAATTTTATATATAGTAAAATAAGATTTTATAGTTCTCTTCCTCATTTCAGGAATTAAATGGTTTTACAAATGGTACTATAAAACACATCAGTACAGAAGATGAACAAAATAAAGGAATACAGGTACTCATCCAGCTTTACTTTAAAACTTATAATTTTATTTTTAAAAGTTTTTGTATCAATATACAAATTGGAGATTGAGTCATTTGCACAGGTAGATGGTACACAGTCACGTCTTTAATGTTGCTCACACTTGATTTTGTGCAGCAATACTCCAAGCTCTGCTTATGTCTAATTATACAAATGGCAAAGCTCATCACTTTTGTGTGCCAACTACCAACTGTAAAGTGAAAAAAATCAAATTTCCCTTGCCTGTTTTTAACATAGACCTTTTTCACATTTCTAAATACGGTTTTTACATAGTATTTAGATTCTTAGCGAGCACTAGTATTATCAGTCTATAGGTAGCTTTATATGTTCTGTACAAAATGAAAACTATGTTGCATGGCCTTATGCATTGTCTCCAAGAAGTCCATCCCAATTTAAAACATAATAAATTTTGGGCAACCCTCACCAATTTTATTATTATTATTTTTTTTATTTATTTCCAAACTAAGCAAAACTTTCATTACATTTGGCATTTAAAAAAAGGCACACAAAAGGTCACAAAATAAATGTACTCCACCCCAATATTGGTGTCAAGTCTGTTAAAAGCCAAAAAATAAAAACCCACTTAATATCATTAAAAAAGCATGAAACTTCAAATGTGACTTCAATTAAATTACAATGATGCCCCTTAAAAAGGCTGGTAGTTATGCTGCCTTTTGTGTGTTTAAAAGGGGTTTTAACGGAAGTCATTTGCTAACGTATGGTTAAAGAGGATACATGAGAAGCAAAATTGAAGTACAATACCAATATTGATGAAGCCACCCAAATGACTGCACTACTGAAATCAGGGACGAGGCAGTATAACGTTTGAAATTTTTGTAATGAACTTGAGCCGTTTACCAGTTTGAAGAATGCACCAGCGTCCATGGAAAATCCATGAATGTAAAAGACATTGCTGCACCTCAAATAGAGCCGACCGATTCATCATATCCGTTTTTATGAAATCCCTTCTGTAATTGATTTTCAAAAGTAGCTCCAGGCAGCTCCCAGTACAACTGTGAGCAACCCAACGTTTAGACGAAGGCTTAGGGAGAACAACATAGCTGCTCTCTGCTATCTAGCCCGCTTGCAGTTGACAGTGTACTGAAGAGAAGGAGAGCGAGATTAAGACTTGGAAAAAAGAAGAAGATAGCAGCTATCTGCTACGCGTCCAAAATCGACAGCAGAGCAACAACAAGTCTGCTTGCAGTTTCCAGTGTAATACAGAGAAGATAGCTTTTCACCTAAGCCTGCTTCCAAGAAACTGTCGAATACGGGGGTGCTTCATATTCACTCTGAGCCAGCATGTCGGCCAACGGCAAAACCGACCTTATTTGCGCCTTCCGGTCTGGAGGTGCTCGTAATCATCTAAGTGCACTGCTTACTGATATGTAAGGACATACATATGTATGATACGAAACTCAGGTTCCGCCTCTTGATCCCGTTCCAACGGCATTTCCTCGAGAAGAGCTTCTAACTAAAGTCAGTGAGATCCATGAAAGCCTTTGGTTTTACGTTAGTTTTTGTAATTTTTTGTGTAATTAATCTGTTTTAAATTTAGGCTTAAGTTGGGAATTTTTATTGTTTGCTAATATTTTTAGTGAGGCTTCAATTAAAAATAAATTTTTGTTTATTTTTTAATTTTCCATTTCGTTGCCTTTCTAATAATACCCAACATTCCCGTCATCATTAATTCCCAATAAGGTTTAAAGCAGATTTTTTTAAATGGTGCTATTTTTGACGCCGGATGTATTACTAATTAACCAGGTTTCGAACCATTATACAGTAACCACTTGTCATACCGATGCCGCGCGCCCCACCCCTCTCAACAGTCCCAATGCTACGCGAATTGTGAAAAAAAATGTCGGACTCTTAGATAAAAAATGCCATTTTCTCGCTAAATAATGTAACTATACTCTATCCATTTCGATCTGAGACAAAAGGTAAACAAAGAATGTGTGGTTCTCAAACTTTTTTATCTAATTTTGGGATAAAAAATATGGTATATTTAAGGTTGTTAATTTTTTATAATAAAAAAGGAAAAAGGGGTACTTAAGTGTATATAAACACAAGCTATCATTGCTATTCATCCAAATGATACTACTAATTTGAATTGAAATAAAACAATTAATTCAAAAGTAATTCAAATTAGGTTAGTTATAATAGACCTGCAATATTCCCATTATCTCGGCAGTCTTGTTCACGACATAATTTTTCTAAGGATATGAATCTTTGGACCAACTTTCCTCTACGTACTTAAATATGTTGTCCAGAAGTAAAAGTGCAAGCGCTGCTTGGTCCAGGTTCACTCATTTTATCTGACAAAAACGATTTAATAACAAAAACTCAACAATAACAATATATACCAACATAACACAACAATAAAACTTAACAAAAACGACAATTATAACAAATATTAACAAGAAACAACGAAATAATCAAGGAGAGAACGCACTCGCACCAATAGCTAGTTGATCGATAATAAAAAATGGCGGATATAATCCGGCTAAACCCGGTTGTTAAACACTTAGTTCTACATTATAGTATGTGATGGTTGTTCAACTTCATTTGAAAGTATTATAAATGCGTAAAAGTTTTAGAACACAATTCATTTTAGGTCTTTTTAATAGCAAATATATAGTAATCTAAACTAACGTTAAAAAATATACCTAACATCGATGTAAAAATACTGAAAATTATTGAAGGTGACAAGTAATTCTTAGTTATCTTAATTTAAAAAGTTTGAATAATAAAATATTGAATAGTCGTATGTTTTTGATCAAACCTTCCGGCAATGAAGAAAATTGACATCTTAAAGAACCTTTTTTATGGTTTGTTTACCTTTTGTCTCAGGTCGAAATGGATAGAGTATAGGATCAAACAAAAAATACTACCGTAAAGCTGATTAAATAAAGAATCCACCACAGAATATTTGGATCTGTGTTACTCAAAAAATAATTGTAATTAAAAAAAACAGTAGGACACGCGGATATTTGAATATGATAGCAATTGCTACCGTGGCCTGACAAGTGGGTGAGTAGGCAGAATCGCTATTGTTGCACTAACCAATCGTCAATTTAATGTTTGGTTGAAGAATTTTGATGCTTAAAACAAGAATCTATAGTTCACTGTCATCTAAAATCAACTACTTCTTTCTTATCAGGTACAAGATATATCAGTTGTAAATTCAAATATACCTGCATCTGAAGATAATGATTCTAGTAGCACTATGTCTACTATCTTATCATCAATACTTATTGAACTCGGTGTGCTGCAGCAACAGAATGAAGGATTGTTTATTGTTGATAGAAACCTCAAGACTATAGAGCTAGAAGGAGACGACAATAGTAAAATCGTGTTGGAATTAGTTGAAGAAGATGAGGTTACTTATTTATTACTACACTTAATATTTACATGAAGTATATGGAACCTTTTATTATTCAAACTTATCATTGTAGGAAGGAACAGCTGTGCATAACACAGAAGAACAAATAGAAAATAACTGTACAGAGAAGACTACACAAAGTCAAATTACAGTCAAACCCTTAAATAAATTGTATTTTAATAATAAGGATGACAAAAAAAATGAAAAAGAGTGAGTATGTTCTAATATTTTTATTATTTTAAGATTTAGCTGCTAGATTTTTATATATTAAAGAATAATTCACTTGGAAAAGTACTCGACTCATGACTCGTCGTCTCACGCGAGCCCATCGCGGATTGGTAGGCCCAACAGGGGCTAAAAGATTAACGTTCCTTCCGAAGCACGAATGGGATCTTTTCCTATGAGCCAATGACCTAGCATTTGCGATTGTTTTTTTACCTTCGACAATTTTAGGTTGAACGCGCTAACCACTGCGCCATCTAGCTATTCTTATAAATGATATAACACATTACCTATTTATTGTTTGGTTCTTCTGAAAAAAACTTACTTAAGAAAAAAATCAATAGCAATTGATAATAATTGTCATTTTGTGGTAGGTTGTGGTGCTATCGACAGTACGTAAGTTTTTTATATAAAATTTTGTAAAAAATCGGCGAAACAATCGGTCAAAAAGTCGGACGTGTGCGGTAACGGTTCTGATTGTTTTTTTTTTATTTGTTAATGTATCTATGGTTTGTTCAGACGGCGACTATTCTATTCAATTTTTTTCACGTAGACTCTGTGTCGTGACAATGTTTAAAGTTTTAATATATTTTCTGCTGTTATTGCTCTATTGGATGAAATCGCGTGTTCGGGTTCATAAAAAATATGGTCGTCCGAACGTAACTTAGGCACCGTCACTTTTTTCCTTTCTCCCGTGACAATGACAATTCTGACATTTGGTGTTGCGGGCAGCGGGCGCTGGTGCGCGACGTGCGGCAAGCGGTTTGCGTCGCGCAGCGTGGCGGCTCGCCACCAGCGCGTGCACTCCGGCGAGCGGCCCTTCGAATGCGCCACCTGCGGCCAGCGGTTCGCGCAGCGCGAGGTCATGACGCGACACGAGCTCGTGCACCAGGGTCATTGTTTATTTTAACAAAACTTTATTGGCCACCATATTACATTTAATACAGCGCTTATATAGGTTTTTATAGTATTGCTCATATCTTTGTAATCACAATGGTAAATTCTTTTTCAACACTCAACGAAACAACGAAACTCACGAATGGTTTAAAATTAACATCAACATCCTTCATAATGCGCACAGCAAAGTAGTGGAACTCCCTCCCTGCGTCTGTATTTCCGAGAACTTATAACCCGTCCATTTTCAAAGCCAGAGTGAATAGGCACCTTCTGGGTTAGCTCGTTCCATCGTGGATTCTGTCTTGGCCCCCGGGCTTGATTGGGATCAAGAGTGAAACCATCCTCAATAAAAAAAAAATAAGATAAAAAAAAAATATCGCACCTTCATACTACAAAGACAGAATTGTCAATATTTTCGAAGTTAACAATTCAGAATACGATATATCGCATCGCATCGTAGTCGTAGTGCTGCAACTATGAATTGGTGTGTGTGCGGTTTTAAACTTTTTTAGTTGTTAGGAAAATCAAAAAGTATTGAATACCGATTTTATTAAGCTTATATATGTTTGATAATTGTGTCGTTTGTTATTTTTTTAACCGGTTTAAACCGGTAAATGTTTTATCATGTCAAAAACTGGCACAAATATAGTCATATTTCCTTTATGATCGAAATTCAGAAGTTTCCGAGATCTGAGATTCAGCAATACGTTACCCCAGCAAGAAATTAAATGTCTCTAGAACCATAAGTGGCACAAATTTTATATTTGATGCACAATTACCTACTGGATTTTTTTCTTCTCAAAACTCGCCGGACACAGTTAATTATGAAAACAATAAATAATACTGTTTTGCCGATTATTGAGGAAAATGCTGGTAACATTTCTTATATTAATTAACAAAAAATATATCACTATTATTTCTAATATAGTTCTTAGAACGCTGTTTTGATATTGTTAAATGATTTCACTACGTGTGGTCTACATTAAGCTTTTCAATATGAAATTAGCTTTATTAAAATGGCATTAATTAGATCCAGAAATCAAAGCGTGCTGTAGTGCCGACAGTTTAAGATCTATATAGTACGATGTTCACTAAGGCGAAAATGTGACAAATTACTGACGAGAGTGAAGTGATTGAAGTGATACATAGTATAGTACTCTATACTATACCTACGAAGCCAATACAAAAAAGATTAGGTTAATTTAAAACTGAACATTCTTACTTTCATCGTTTTTGCTTCTAGTATTTTCCAGAAACAAGTTCTCAACGACTGCTTGGACGAAATCTTTTAGTTCTGGCGGCGGCATCTTAGTAAAAAATATGCGCCATTTTTCCATGTAAACTTAAATAAAAAAAAATATTTTCCTCGTAGATACATCAATTGTTTTGTATCACTAGAGTGCGATTCCTGATTCCATGTGATTTTAATGGTTCTTGCCTCTCGTAACGGTCCCGGCTTTTATCATACATCAGTCTCGTCGGTAATCAGTCACTTTCTCACGTCAGTGAACACTGTGCGACCTTTAGAAGTAAAATGACCTGATCCATAAACAGTCTACAAGTTCTCCCACATAAAAGTATCCTATAAAAGCAACTTTTGCAAATAATGATATATCGTGATCATAATTCTGTGTGTCCTGGGAAAAGTGATACAAGTCGATTTATACCGAATTTGATATTATTCATGCACCTTCATCACAAAAATATCCTCTATTTTTCTGTCTAATTAAAATTTTGAGATCGTATGGTACATCTAAGGCAGATTAACTAATTTTGAAAAATAGTTTTATGTAAGTAAATACATGTTGACATGTATCGTCTACAATAATCAAGTCATACATTAAAAAAATGTGTAGAAAGAACTATCTCCAGTAATTTCATTATGCACATATATTTATAACCTTCTAATAAAGTGTCACCTGATACATGTTTAGTTAAGTTACCTCACAACAAAACAATATCACCTTTCACCACTGCTTCAGATAAAATGTAATATGATACAACTAATTAAGAATCATTATACACGATAACTCATTTGGTGTCTTTTGATACAATTTTTTTTTAAATATCTTTTGTTATATAGAACGATTTTAAGTGGAAACTTCATAGTTTATAAACAATACAAAAGTAATACAAACTGTGTTACTATTTTTTTATAATGATTATGCTAACAAAATTTATGATTTTTTAACACAAAAACTACTCTACTGTAAAGTTAACAATTTTGAGATGTATCAGTCTTCACAGAATTATTTAAGTAATAAAACACTGGAATTCTTTAACTTATATCTATCAAATCGCATTTTTAGATAGGAAACTTTAATTCTAAGGGTGGGATACATCTGTTGTTTGAACTTGTTTGTTTCCTCTAAGCAGCAAAGCGGCCGTTCGCATGCGAGCGTTGTCCTAAGAGCTTCACGCAGCGTGGTGCGCTCTTAGTGCACGCTCGCCAACACGCGCCCAAGCACGCTCGCGCGCTCGCTCTACACCGCTGCGGGTTCTGTACTAAGGTGTTCTTGTATGCATCTGGTAAGTGTAAAAAAAAGCGTGTGCGTCTCTGGCCGCACGACAGAAGTGATAACTTAAACTAATCTAAGTTGAACTATTTAATATTGAAATTGTTTAACTTGAGAAAAGCTTAGGTTATTACTTAAATTAATATAATCTATTATTGATTATAAAACACATTTTATTCTTAGTGTAAATTCTTGTATATGTTCAGTAGAATTTTGTGCATGTACATTATTAGTATCGTTATTTAATCCTATAAAAGTAATGATTGGCTTATGGTAGCTATAATATGCAACGATTTTTTTTAACGTCTTTGAGTGAGAGGTGGAGCCTGGCGAGAGTCTGAGATAGACTGGCGCCCTAACGTGTTACGTAACGAAGCGATTTACCCTCCTTTAAGAAGTTACCACTTCAAAAATAGTTTGTGCTATTACTAGTTCGCGTTTCTAATACCATTGATTCACTACCGATAGTTTTTCGATACCATGACATAATGTTAAAGAGGCTTGTAATGATATTGGATTCTATGAATTGGGAAGCGAAATTAGTTAGTGAAGAGGATTTGATAGGCCGATATCCTATCTTTATTTGTTCAGTATTTCTAAACATATTTAATTTTGTGTTTCGACTCCTTTTTAATTCGTTTTAACGGACTAAATACATGATTACATAATTTGTTATAGATCGAAGACCTTATATCGTAAAATTGCATGTCAACTTTAGAAACAAATGATACGTGATATATTTTCTTTCTCTCTCTCTCTTTCTCTCTCGGCAAAAGCGCAGTGGCCCAGTTTTGCATTTTGTTTCCGTTAAGAAAGCAATATTATTAAACTTATTTGTTGCAAGGTTCTTCTGTACTTGTAATATTAATTATTGCTCGCCAGCTTCTATCGCCAAAAATAACTATGGTGGGGCAAAGCAATTTTTTCTGATCTATTCTTTTGTCGAATCCAGGTCTCAGCCGCCACATGACAGTGCACAGCGGCAAAGTGTTTGTGTGTAACACGTGCGGGCGACATTTCAGCGACAAAAGCTCGCTGTTGCGCCACTTGCGCAAGGCACATGCGGGCGCCAACACGACGCCCGACGAGCCGACGGACCCGCCCAGGACGTACAAACGCGGCAAATTAATTAAACCACAATAAGAGAAGCCAAGGCTGTTATCCACTGTAACCAGAGCTAGGGAGAAGCTAAGCTGTTGCTAATAATTATATTTAGTATACGAGTAACAGCATGTAAAAGCTATATTAGCGATGTACCAACTACACGCCGCCACTCATTGTAGAGAACTTCTTACCTGAATAAAGAAACGTGTAATGAAACATTGTCTGTGATACGTCGCTATCGATCTTTGACACCGAAAGCGAGGATATGAGTATGATAGATCCGAGTAACTTTATAATCATCATCAGCCATATTCTTCCTATTAGTTATAATAAATAAGGCAAAGACAGAAATGAACTATATACACTTTCGGCTTTTAAGCTTTTGTTTGGTGCATGTGAAAAGAAGGGTACCACAAACTCGATATAAGAAATTTCTCGAAATTAATTAGGGACTTTTATTTGTCGCAACATAGCGAGATTTGTTATTTTAGACAAAAAATTATTTATTACTACTGATTTTTTGTTATTTTAATCATCAATTTATCACCGAATCAGTTCAAAACTTATCCCTTTGGCTGTCGGGAGCTCTCGTTGAAAATGTTCATCACGAATTTACAGAATATGGACACCGCAGTGTGTACATAAGTGGGAATAGGCGCGGCAGTGCACTAAGCTAAACAAATTTATCTTGCTTAGCTTTGTTCGCAGTGTGAAATGTGCATTGGTAGCCACTGTTAATAGAAGTGTGCCCGCACACATCAGACAATCCTTGAGATTGGCAGAAAAAAGCACTGATAAACAAACTATACAGTTTTCGGCCTGGACACGTTTGCTAACTTCAGTTGCGCTGACACAATCCGCCATTTTGCTTGTTATCGCTCAGCGATCGCATTTTTTTACAAGCGCTCGCAAGCGCTTTTTTCTGCCAAACACAAGGAATGGGTGGCCAATTTTTTGGTCAGTGAATAATAAGACTTACAGAGTTCAATATAATAGGAAAGCACACGTCTTACAAAAGGACGATCAAAACAAAATCAATGCGTCCTAGTCAAATTAATTGACGGCGGAAAGATCCACTTTCGTTCGAAGAGCTGTAACTCATACTACTCTCCGATAACAGGCCTCGTTCACTTAATAGGGAATGGCGTCAAATGCTTTTGAAGTCTAACTTAATAAACGCCAATAATATTGGAAAGTAATATTGTTATTTTATAAAAAATATTATTTGTTAAATATTCTGCTTTTTTTCCTCTGTTTTTGTGTATGGATGTTTGTCAAGTATTCCATTCACTGTGAAGATCTCAATGTTTTATCTTAGAGATCTTATTTTCAATAGATTCGACGGCGAATTGTGATGAACTTCCAATTAACCATAAGTTGAACATACATATTTTTTTATGCTATACTTTGTCCAATGTAGGATGATACTTTTGACAGGTGTCACTTCCTTATTGCTACGCACTAAGGTTGCGTTTGTTTCCTTATGTTTGGCTTGAATTTGCAATAGCAACTTTTATATCCTCTATATAGGTGTCAACTGTCAAAAGTATCATCCTACATTGGACAAAGTATAGTAGTTGTATTTTAGATAATTAGAATTTTTTCCTGTAATAATTGAGTTGGGAGATTTCTTTATTTTAATTTGATGTACTTATAGTAAAAATATGTTTAAGTACTTTACACTTATTTGCAAATTTGACTTCCTGAACAGACAAAGATACAAGCTTTTCTGAGTAATTTTTTAGAGGAAGTACTGTCATTTCGCCGCTGAAGTCCAAGGCCGATAAATTGAATTAACCGATAAAGTATATATTTCCCTACTTATTTATTAAACACTTTTCAATGAAAATGCACATCAAAACTGTCAGTCTCGTGCAAATATATTATTTGTTAATTTCTCATATATTTACACTGGTTTTCTTACAACAATAGTCATGTATAATATATCTCAAAATTTATCAATTTTAACTTATTCCTCTGGTCCACCTAGTCCTCCAATAGAAAAAACGGAAAAGAAATTCCATCAAATGACATTGTTGCTAAAGGTATTTTTATTCCGTACATTTATATTGTTAGAACCAAAAGTAGAACTACGGACCAAATATATCTGCTATCAAATCACTATGTAAAATATATTTTGATATTGAAGTGGGATATGCCTTACGGCTATTAAGTACATCTAGCCTTAAATTGTGTAAGGATCTTACTCGTCATTGTTCTTTTTTTATATTAAAATTAATATTTATAAACCACACTTTCCCTATCACTGTAGAGCAAATACGGATAATTTATCCCAAATAGCTATTGTTTTTGTACACACTGTAATTTCTGTTAAATGATGGTAAATGAGGCCTATCTTATACTGAGGATAGGTGATTGAGAATGACTGTTGGTGATAATGTCTTATAATGAAAATTATATTATTAAAAAAATTATGTCTACCTTTTTTTTCAAATCTTGTAATTATTTATTTAAATTAACACTTATGAAAACTCAATTATAGTAAAATTATATGTTATTGTGTTATATACTTGATGGAATATGTATCAAAAGAGAAATGAATAATGCAAATAAAACATCATTTTTATTTACTTAAACATTTTATTGGAAAAAAATTTCATCCTAAAATCTGAAAGGCAACATGGTATTGTATAATTTTAGAAAATAATGACAAGATAAAATATTCAAATACTGTTGAGTTCTAAGAAAACAAGGGGCCTCCTTCACAACTGGGGAACAGAGCGGCTGTTTTTATAGGGATACGAATTGATATGTCGTCGATCAAGTATGTGAAGGAAGCCTCTGGGCAGATGACTCTGAACAAGCAGGGACATGCAACGGATGGCACTTATGTTTAAAACAAAACGCAAAAATGATTGCAACTAGTTTTTAATTTTAATCAAACCAAGTAAACGCCACCGCTAACTTATGGAATGCCTTTTTTACTTACACATAAAAATTATACATTTTGTATTTAGCATACATACGATCGAATAGTCATCAGTAACTATTTAAAATTTTGTTCAAAATTAAGTAGAGACAGAATCGTAGGCCGATTGTTTGCATATAGTTATCACGCGGCATTCAGGCGAACATACCGACTACACAATAAGAATGTATCATTCATAATATCAGCATAAATTTACAGAACATCTAGAAGTGGAAAAACGAAACTGATCCGGAAATGATAATTACACTTGAAGCTCTAACTCCTATATCTAAAATATAAATGATTATAAAAATAAATAAGGGGCGACGCCCCCACCCTTTCACCCCGCCACTCGATCAGACAAGACACATCGGAATTGTTTAATTGTTTTTTGAGCAACACTCGCAAACATTAAGTATCAACAACAATATAGTGGTGTTTAACACGACTACCGACCGGGCCGCAGCCGCTGCACCTCCACTCGACGGCCGCGTATCACTAAATCAACAGGCGAACTACAATAAAACGAATCTACCAAATAAAAAAATATTACCGACAGCTCGAAGCACACAGCTCTACTCATCCGATACAAATACAACATAATCAGGTTAAAGAATAAAATCCGAATCGCTTATATTATAAATTACAATAATAAAAACAATTCTGTGTGCCTCGATTCGACTTTCCAATATATACGTCGCGAGACGATTCTCTTCAAGTATAATGTATACATTATTCGGTTATAGCACATTATGGTCTAAAATAAAATTACTATTCAGTAATAATAATCAATATTTACATGATGGGAGGCCCGGGGCCTTATGGTGCAGGAATAGAGTCGAGTTTGGGCGGTTACATGTTCTCGAACTGATCGACGCGCCGCTTGGTGTTGCCCTTGCGGATCTCGCGGAGGGTCTTGTACTTGTCGCGTCCCTGACGCACATTCTCGCGGTGGATCTTGTCCATCGCAGTCTCCTTGGTTTCGTCGCGGGACTGCGCCAAGTCTTGTTTCAAAGCCTGAAATAACCAAAACATACATTTTTCATATTAATAAAACTAAAATATATAGCTTACTTCCGCAAAAAGCAAGCAATATGCACCGCACGCCCGCCTGCAAATTAATGCAGATACCGCAGACACTCCAAGTTAGTACTTTGCGGAAGTGAATACATATTTGAGTTTTATTTATAGATATATGCTACCGCCACGTAACGCCTGATTCTGTCAAATAGTTATGATCTTATGAAAACGATCCTGTGAGCTTCGTCGATTACTCGTATTTAATACCATTTAATACTTGTATTTAATACCAGTCAGTAGATTTCAGATAGGCTACATTGATAAATGCGTATCAACAACGAAGAATACTAATAATAGAACCTAACTGTTAAATTCGAAATTATATACTTATAATTATTAAGTAAAAAAATAGTGTGGTCTATGGTACATATGTAAGAGGATGTGTGTGTGTGTGTAATGTAAAGATGTCCAAATTAAAGAGGGTATTGTGGGTAAATATCTGTCAAAGTATGTACGCAAATTAATGCAAGAGGGCTGCTGTGTTTGTGTGTGTGTACTGGTGTTGCAATGTAAGAGGACCGGTATGCGCACTGGTGTTGTAATGTGGGTGGGGTGATTGCACTGGTGTTGCAATGTTAGAGGGCGGGTATGTGTGCTGGTATTGCCATGTAAGTGAGTGGCTATGTGTACTGGTGTTGCCATGTAAGAGGGTGGGTATGTGCACTGGCGTTGTAATGTAAGCGGGAGGGTGTGTGTACTGGTGTTGGAATGTAAGTGGGTGGGTGTGTGTACCGGTGTGTCGCTGTAAGAAGGCGAGCGTGTGCGGCGTATGGGGATACTCACGTTGAGCTGCGAGTGCAGGCGCTCTGATCGCTGCGCAAGCGTGGTCCGGTCGGCGAGGGGGTCGACGAGCCCGTCGGGCGCGCGCGTCAGGTCTCCGACGCCCGACTCGGAGCCGGCATCCGAGCCCGCGTCATCGCCGCCGGCGCCATCTGCTCCCGCCTCCGCCACGTGGTGGTGTTGCGGGGTCGTGGCCGCCGCCAGAGCTGCCGCCGCCTCATCCTGCGATCGACCACCAACAAACATTATTAGGCGGCACTGGTGGTTTTTTATTTATTCCATTCACTAACGATTGAATCACTCAATCGTGTTGCTGTCACAGAAAAAAATAGGTAAATGTAACTATTAATTATAGGTAAACGCCATATGTTCGTATGCAGTAGTTCGTAGTAGTAACGACCCATTCTATAAAGTCAGCCGTCTAGTCACTAGATAGGAATAATCTGCAATGTAATATAGGTATGTATCAGTGGCGACGCGTGCATATAACACGATTCCCATCGGGTTGCCTTGGCGATCACTAATAATTTTTTTATTATTTTCAATAATAGCTTACCCCGCTTTGTAATGTAAGCCGAAGTTCAACGGCTTTCGGATTGCAAACGCCATAATTACATTGCGCGCTTTGTAAAAATATTCTTCTATATTCCGTATACAAGATATGCAATGTATTTGAAATAGCAAACGCACACAAACACAGTTTACAATCATATGACGCGACAAGTGCGACGCGCTCCTCCGCTCCGGCAACCCGATCAAAATATTGGGAATTTACAAATGCCAAATGTATGCAAATCACTCACACATACATAAACAAATACATGCAAAAGCCTCGTAATAATTGTTTATAGATAACTCGATCTCGGATAGCCTACCAATCTTTATTTGTCTCACGTTAAGGTTTCGTTTCGCTTGAGCGTCTAGTTTCGCGCGACCTCGACCTTGAGGCTGACACTCGCTTGATTGATCACAGATCACTCATTACGCGGTCACGGTCAGCATGGGTAATTTATGCTATAAATTAGCATTTATGTGAATTATTGTTTATGTGAATGAATAGATGTGAAAAATAAGTGAAATTTTACTTGCCGAGTGTTGTGTTAGTCTGTAATAAATAGTTTGTTTCGTTTCCTCGTAAAGGTTTGTCTTTATAGTTTATTTAACTTTGTTATTTGTCGTGACGCGGTTAGACGAGAAATGGCGGCATTGATACAAATTGACTGTTGTCTTACAGATTACTTATTAAATGACTTAACTTCGTTCTCCAATCAATCTTTCGAAAATAAAAAATATATCATAAAAAATGGACGGGCTTGTCCCGATATAAAAATTGATTATAGGCGTAAAGACGGATTTTTCAAACATTTTCACAGTTCTATGTATGATAAATACAATTGGTTAACGGGCAGTTGCAAATTAAATAAATTATTTTGTTTTCCATGTTTGTTGTTTTCCGATACAAACAGTGCTTGGAATAAAACGGGTTTTTCAGACATTAATAATTTGACAAATTCGGCTAGGAAACATACTCAAACTGAAAAACATTTACGCAGTTGTTTATTATTACACGATTTTGGAAATAATAGAATAGAAACATTTTTCGGTAATAGTTATGAAGCCCATAATCGAAAAGTGGAGCGTAATCGAAACTTAATGAAACGTTTAATTGACACTGTTGTTCTTCTTGGAAAACAGGAGTTATCTTTCCGCGGCCATAGTGAAAACTTAAATTCAGACAATCGTGGCAATTATGTAGAAACATTGTTTTATTTGAGTAAGTACGACAGCGTTATAGACTCTCATCTTGATCAATGTTCATCTAATTCACACTCCGTGTTTACCGGTCTCTCGGGAGACATTCAAAATGATCTTATACAATGCATCGCGGCGGTAATTTTAGACGAGATTAGGTCTGAGATTAGCCAAGTTAAATTCATTTCAGTCATGATAGACGAAACCCCAGATGTTAGTCATAGGGAACAATTATCAGTCATATTTCGTTATTTAACCGAAAACGGTCTGGAGGAAAGATTTGTAGGTTTTTACGACGTTAGTGAAAGCCGGACAGCGGCTGTATTAGCGACTCAGTTGCTTAATATTCTTGAACAATATCGATGCAAAGACAAATTGATCGGTCAGACATACGACGGTGCGGCCGTTATGTCAGGTGAACGCGGAGGCGTTCAGTCTTTAGTACGGGGTCAATGCCCTCTCGCACGTTTCGTACCGTGTTATGCTCATATACTTAATTTGGTTTTAAGCAAATCCTTGAAAATATTTCGGAATTAAAATCATTTTTTGGTCATATCAATGGAATTGTCAGGTTTTTCAACAAATCGTCGAAGCGGTCAAATCTTTTAAAACAGTTTTCCGACCGTCGTATGCCTGGAGTAGCTGAAACGCGATGGCATTATCATTCACGCATTATTAATGTTATATTTAATTGCAGGTTAGATATGATTAAAACGTTTAATCATATATTAGATGATCCCCAATCGTGGGATGTTGATTCTGTATCCATGTCGGAGTCGTTTGTAAGTAAATTAGAAGATATGCAATTTTGTTTCCTTTTACATGTTTTTTCGGAGATTTTTGCCAGAACTGACATTTTATTTGCTTTGCTTCAAACCAAACAAGTCGACATCGAAACCTCAGTTAGAGAAATAAATGCATTTCAATCTTGGATGTCAGAAGAGTTTTTAAAGCAATTTGATTTTATTTTCAGTAGTATTCAGGAATATTGTGAACCACCACGACGACGCCGGCGGCTGGATACAGAAATTGACTTAAAAACACAATACAAGCGTTTATTCGTTGAAATAATAGATAACATCAAAAGCCAAATAAACTCCCGTTATTCATCTTTTCAGAACTTAACTTTTCTTGATTTAGTCAACAAATCGAAATACGCGAGTTACCGTAGTAGTTTTCCTGAGGAAAGCGTGTCTAAATTAATATCCGAATTTCCAAATATATTTGATTTTCACGCCTTAAAAAACGAATTAAAAGTTTTATACAGTACTTCATCAATTAGTAATTTAGATGTTTACGAACTTTATTTATATCTTTTTAAATCCACGTTGAATGAAGCTTTTCCTCAGCTTTTAATTTTATGTCAAATTATTTTGACTCTTCCCGTATCGGTGGCTTCCGCGGAAAGGTCGTTTTCGGCATTGAAGCGGATTCATACTTATACACGAAACAGCCAAAGTGAGGCAAGATTATCAAATCTCGGAGTAATATCAATTGAAAAACATCTATTGTTAAAATTGCAACAAAAAAGCGACTTTTATGAAAGGATTCTGGCTCATTTCGTAAAGAAAAACCGTAGAATTATGTTAGAATACAAATAAAATAATTTATAATTTAAAATCATGTATAAATAAATAATTTATAAAAAAAAATGTTACGTAAATTATCGGGTTATAGAATATATATATGGCGAAGACAGACGACAAGTAACAAAATAAAAACATCCAATATTTCTACTGATATTTATTTGCTAGCTCGATTTCGTATGTGTGGAATTCAGGCCATGTTGATTGTTCTATTCCGTGTCCAAGGCTACATGCATGCCAAATTTCATCCAAATTCGTTAAGCCATTTTCGCGTAATTAAGTAAAAACATTCACCATTTGTAATAATATAGTTAGTAGAATATGTTCAGCAAGTGAAGTTTCACTTATTTTTGGTTCTTGTTTTTCTATATATTATAACCCCTGTGCGAGTGACGTGTGCTTAAAACGGCTTTTTTCAAAGCCACTTTTATCATACTCGACATGCACTGTTCATATAATACCAGTGACGTCATGTATGGTGAAGGTGGTGAACACTAACAACTGATAAATTGCATACAACGCACGCAACGCAAGCAAATCACCAAACCTAACATTTCGTCGTAGTTATGGAAAAGGTAAACTAACACAACACATGAACACACTCAGGGCAGGTATGTAATTTATTGCATATTTTTTTATAATATGATATTTTGTTTAATTACGCATTAGCCGTTTTTTGGTCCGGCTTTACCTTCCTTTTTTTTCACCCCACGCCACTGGTATGTATGTTCTCTCAATTCAACTCTATGAGCCTCCATTTCTAGAATGGGTCCCGACTGTTACAATTTATCTTCTTGTATTAGGATTTTTTCATTTCTAAATTACACATAGTCAGATTTTACAGTTTTTTAAATTACCGTTTTTTGTTTTTGTAGTTTTATTATTGAATGAGCCGAGCCGTTCAGGCTGCAGAGCGTGCCAAACATTTGAATTTGGCTCCAAAGTCCGCCAATTCTTTTTTTATTTTGATATACGCAGTGTCACTCTCACAGTAAATACGAATCTAACTAAAATCCAAACAATTATACATACATATTCTCGTAAAACATAACCTTCTTTCTGGCGCAGTCAGGTAAAAATAGAACCAGTTTAATTACGATGTTAAACCGAAACTAAGAGACAATCTAAATTCTTCAATGACATAAGAATGCCTATGATTTTATTCGATAATTTGCTTCATCGACATGACGTAAAATTTCATGGTGATCGATTAAGAAATTATGGCATGACAACGTCACAAACAAACGAACACACTTTCGCATTAATAATATTTAGTTAGGATTACATAACGTACAAAAAGTGGACTGGAGCAAAGGTAAAGCTATACAAAACAGTCAAATATCGGCATTCAATTTGTAACTTGAAATCCAATATATGTATAGATACACATAATGAAAATGCTTTTCTTTGTTACCCAATTACGTCAAAACTACTGAACCTATCTGTATGGGATCATGACCAACGCTACCGACGCGGGAAAATCTGTGGATGGTTTAAGACTACTTATTTTTTGTATTCAATGGACCCTTAACTATATTTTTTTTCCATTTACTTTTATAAACTTTTTCCCGAATTTATCAGACATTATTTTTCTGTATTTAACCTAAATAACTAATTCTCTGACGTCAAAATAAGAACGTGAAAAACTGAAGATGTCAGTCCAGCAGTTAAGTGTAGAAACTATGTTTACATACTGACTAGCCGTCATCCGCCCTCTTCGCTGGGCGTAATTTTTTACAAAAAATTCTGAAAACAATGGGTTGATTAATGACAATCAAATAAATTTTTCCAATGAAAAGAAAAGAAATAATAAGCTCAGTGAAGCGGGCGGGTGACGGCTAGTATTGTATATAAGCAATATACAAGGTTACAACCAATGTCCAACTGTAATAAAATCTTCTTCCTATTCGACACAATATTATATAAACAGATAATTCGGTTTTTAATAAGTGTGCTCGTACCTGTTTGCGACGCGCTTCTTCGACCTCCTCCTGCAAGCGGCGGGTCTCAGTGTCCTTCTGTTCCACCTCCTGTTGTATGCGAGACACTTCCTCTTGTTTGGCGCGGATCTCCTCTTCGAGCTTAGCGCGCTCGACCGCTTCCATGTTCTGCAGAAATATCGAACCAAATAAGACATTAAAAAAATCACAAAATAACTTATTTCAGAGGATTAAAAAAGGGAAAAAGCGGGAATATCGTAAAAATAGCTTTTGACATTTCAATATGTAACATCTATTTTTGACGAAATAAAATTACTTTTTTTATATCTATTTATATAAAAAGATGCACAAATTATAGATTAAAGGTTGCCATCGAGTTTTATTCCATCGCAAACGCCCCTAGAGTTACAATAAACAATGCTGCGGCAATATTGCCAATAGTAATATACTATTCGCTAATCCATCCAAGAATTGACACTTGCATCATGCAGGGTCTTTGTTTTGGAGTGGGATAACCTCCATAATTCGACCGCTTGCCATTGCTCAGCAATTAATGCTATGCTAATATCACACAAGTGTTCCTACCAAGATTAGACCACAGGGCATTTGAAATTTTCGCAAAAAAACTTACAAGGGGGCCGATCTAATACTATATTTAAGTCAGGTTAAAATGCGTTAATGATGTGATACAAAATATGACTATACATCCAATAAATATTTCTTCACATCGCTATTTGATCTGAGGCCCAATATTTGAATATATCCGGCTTGCATGCGTGATTCACTATTCGTCCTTTTTATTTACTGTATCGCAAGAAAGAGACAGCGTGCATGAATAGTTAGCTCAAGTGATTTGAAAATAGAACCACTGGTAGCCGTAGAAAGAAAAATGTCTGGACTGAAAATATTATATACCAATATACCTTGGTCTCCTCGAGACGGGTCATCATGGCTTGGAGCTCGTTCTGGCGGTGTTCCAGCTCTTCCTTAGCAGCCTGGAGCTGTCTCAGCTGTTCCTCCAGTCGACGGATCATGTCTTGCGCCTCTAATAGGTTAGCCTGGTACCAGAACAAATCATTATTTGCGAAAAAAGTTCAATTATAAAATATTACAAAAAATATATTTAACAGAGATACAGTATTACTACTATATGGACATTAATTTTGAGTTAAATATGTTACAGAGTGCCACCTATTTTAAAATTTACCATTTCTCATAATTATAATTTTCTCATGATCAATGTTTGCTTTCACCAATATGTCGCTCTTTCGTTTCTAGCGCAATTATCTATAATATTTTTGGAAGGATAATATTATTGATGTAATATTATCCTTCCAAAAATATAATGACAAGGTTTGAGAAATAGATGCTCAAATGGTTTCGAGATTACAGGAACGTGAAATGGCTGGTCAGGGAACATTCTAAACAAGATTGTAGACATTTTAAAGACGGGCGATGACTAAAGTACTCCTTAACAGGCGGGAAAATAAAATTCTGTAATGATATAGATGTACCAAGTGAATAGAGAGAGAGAGAGAGAGAAAGAGAGAGAATCATTTATTGACCAACACAAAACATGAAATAAATTTTGACGACCGTTTGGTGCAACGGTAGCGATCCTGCCTTTCGCACCGACGGTCCTGGGTTCAAATCCCGGAAGGGGCAGATGTTTGTATGATGAATACGAGCATTTGTACCTGAGTCATGGGTGTTTTATATATATTTCTATGAATATTACATATTTATGTATCATATATGTATGTCTATCCGTTACCCTAGTATCCATAACACAAGCCTTACAGTGCTTACTTTGGGCTAGGCTAATTGGTGTGAATGTAAGAAATATTTATTTTATGTAAGAAATATTTATTTTACAAACAAAAATTACAGTATAAAAGCACAACATGTCAATCAGGTCCCCACCTCAGCTTGTGTTGTTACGAGACGAATGCGTGTCTCAGCAACGCTGGTATTCTGACGGGGCCTGTTTAACTGACTCTTATTATAAATAATACACACCTGCGAGCGCTCCATTTCTTCTTGCATATGACGCAAGCGGTCCTCATATTCTTGTTGCTTCTTCTCCGCGCGTTCGCGTGCCGCAATCTCCAATTGCAACTTTTCTCTGCAAATATATCGTAGCGCATATTATCTTACTACAATTCAAAAGTAGGCTGGTTAAGTTAATTTCTGTATATACTTTGACAATTCACAGAAATAAAAACAAACTAAGTATAATCCCCGGCATTTAAGTTGAGCAAGTTTAGGTACATTATTCACTACTGCGCATGTCACGTGATTTCAAAATCATGTTTAACTTAAATGCCGGGAACTATACTTTGCTAACGTGCGACAGAACTGTGAGGATTATTGTTAAACCCGAACTTAATAAAGGGTCTGGTAAATTAAATTGTAAATGTAACTCTTTATAGAATAGTTTTATAAAGATCTTTATCCAAAACTGAGTGAGAGAGTGAGAGTCCCATCTATATATATTTTTTGTATGTGACCATACATGGGCAATTAATAATTACAGAGTTATTGAAGATGAAAGATTTTATTACATGTTTCCTACAAGACATCAGTATTCCGTTGCTATGTGCATTAATTTGTTTGTCATTCTCTTCAAGTACTGTTTAGTACATTAAAATAAATTTCTAAGCATCAACATTTTTTGGTAATCAAATTTAGTTTAACGAACAGACTTCTACCTATTACAAACTGTCACATTCCTTTAATTTATATTGAACTTTATATGCTACAATAATAAGCTGAAAATCAGTTGGAGAATTTTAAAATTCGAATAAAATTTTGCTATTGACTACACACCAGACCCCTCTTTCCCACTGGGCACTCTGGGCAAATGCCCAGGGCCCCGTGATTGATACCTCCTAGTTCCTGCCAGATCACTATAGGAATAACGACATTAATTACTGAAAAACTTATTTAATTAGAGTAAATCGAACCTCAATTAGGGACTATATTATCGACTTGGTTATTAGCTTTTGCATGCGCGAAGCTACTCTACTCTCACCCAAAAAAAGGCTATCCACTTTCAGCATGCTTAGATAATTTTAAATATGTGTGAATCGCCCCATTTCAATTAAAGATTATCTATTCTTCTATTGACCGTCAATAAAAAAAATCTGAAACCTTGTTCATCTACTCTCTTTGACTATTCTAGTTATAAAAAAGTGTTCTGTAAAAGTCATAGGGGCCCCATTATTCATACTCAGGGCCTCCAACACAGGTTCTTTTTGCGCCCGTTACAACTGAAAGAAAACTGATTTAAATAATATAAATTATGATACCTTTGCGCTTGCTTGGCAAGCTTTTCTTCTCTCGCTTGAGCCTTCATCTGTTGCACGTCGATTGTGTCTGGTTTGCGGCGCCGCATATACAGCTCATGGTTGCCCATACAGAGTGCCAGGATTCTCTTATTTACGCGGACTCTCGGTGCGAAGAAGACGAAGTCAGGAGCCTTCTTGTCAATAGGTTTGATTATGAACTTGCGATCATTGAACGAGATATTCCTAATCTCGGACCAGGGAAACCCGATTTTTGGCGTCAATCTGTAATGTAAGATTTGATCGTAATCGTATGTGCCTATATAATAATATTACAGCTCGAGAGCTCCTGTAAATTATCACTGATGTCTATAACTTCATGTCAATATTTTCGTAATATAAAAAAAAATGTTCTGCTTGTGACTGTACTGCCTGTCATATAGTAAGAAAACTATTTTTGTTAAGCTTGGTATAAAACTGAACTAATGACCAATTTAAATCGCGAATTGAAATTCATTTTTAATAGGTTGTTTTATTTATGTACTACCACAATTGGTCATCGACCTATCCTATTATACATCTTATCATGATATAAGGAATGTAGATAATCAGATGCCACCTCATTTAGGTGGGACTATGTTGTTATGTACAGTATCGTACGGAAATTCCATTGCTGTACTTAGGTCGCGTTGAATATTACAAATAATACTTATCTGTTTATCTACTAATGTAATAAAGAGTACTTCATATTTGTGGATCCACAAAACTTAAGCCAAACAGAAGATAAAGTAGAAATTAAGCTTATTCAGTTTATATACGACCACATTTGCCTAAATCTCAATTTAAGAAGCATCAAACGCGGAACTTAAATGATGATGCTTTAGTTCGACGTGTTGGCCACTCAACTACAAAGGTCGTGTTTTAATTTGGGTTAATTTAATAAAATTTAAGTGATTGCATGACAAATATATGACATTGATATCACAAATTTGATAATTATTTCAGTTGTGGTGAAGTTCAATTGTGGTTACATATTAACATTTTAGATGTAGGGATCTCATTATTGCTGAGGGACAACAACCTATCAAAAAATTAATTCTCAGAATAATCTGAATTTATCAATCGTATTTTGTTTATATTCCACGTTTACGTAGTTTTTATTATATCCTATAATGAAGCATAACTGAATGGTTCTGCCTGTTTCTGTATTAACAAAGTCATAGAATTCTGAAATATTAGACTGGAGCATACTTTTGAACAATATCAGCAATTTGTCCTTAGTATGATCAAAATCCATATACTGTATTTAAAAAACATGACACTTCACGAACATAAATAATTATTAATTTTTAGTAGTCTAAAGGCGGCAAGTGAATGTTAGCTCGATGTAAATATAGCGAATGATGATCTGCTAGGCTTTTCATACTGACTTGCCGAATATTAAAACTCTATCATGCTATCAACGAGCGAATTCTCATACCAAGTCACCACATTAAAGCCAGGCGCTTTACAATTACAAATTATAAAAATTACACAGGTCAACAAAAATTTTACCCAGAGACGTGAGTATACTTTTCCGAAGGATTTTGGTGTGCTGAACCCAAATCCGGTTCATCGAATCCCAAAGCAGAATTGCTCTATCACGTCAGGTTTTTGAGATATTCTAACCTAAAAGTGCAAAAAACGCCGTTTTCGCCCATTTTTGAGGTTATGTGATCCTTCAGTTTTTAGTATACCTAAAAAACTACAGGGGTCATCTTAAAGTACAAGTCTTGAACTTTCAAATGGCGTTGAGTTTGTTTACAAATTCTTCTTTTTGTTTTTTGCTGAGATATCGTATTTTGAAGTTCATTTTTCTCAATTTTGCTTCATGCTACCTATACTGTCATCAGTTTAGTTTAGATCAGTTTCAGTGACGTGATAGAGCAATTCTGCGACCGGATTTGGATTCAGCACACCAGTGTCTGGGTAAGAAACTTTGTCAAATTTTGTTGGCTTGTGTTATTATTGTTTTGAATTTATACTGACTTGTCATCTTTCTCGTAGATGTTGAGTCCTAACGCGTCAACTCCCAGCCAGAGTTCAGTGTTCTTTTTGTTGCGGATCTCGAAGTAGTTAACACCATACATTTCTAGATCTTGTGCGATCTTCAGGTATTCCATCATGGCGTCTTCGCGTAGCATGCCGCGGTGCTCTTGCCACCAGTTTGTTATGCTCTGCTCCCACTCTTCGCGGGACATCTGAAGAAGAAAGTAAACCGATCGGATTGGATTCTTGAATATCGATATTGCTTGGTAGACGCCCCATGTGTTGTAGGCATCGAATGATAAAGTGATCTTAATGGGGCACTTAGACTTCCCAAGGTAAACAGTTGCTGTTTAGATTTTTTTTATTTAAAATGTAACACAATAAAAATACAGAAATCTCATGAGAATTCCGGAAAATTTGCGCAGTTGTCGGATTGGTCATGTCGATGAGATAACCGAACCCACGCATAGCTGGATTGTCGTCGCTAGCAAATGTGTCACCATAGTCGGTGTTTTTATAGACATCGTGAGAATCGTCATGTGATAGATGGGATGTTAAGAAGACTGTGTTGTCGGTAATGCGCTGTGCACCAACTAATCAGTGGCAAGATATCCAGGACCATATCGTTGTCGTGTTAACTTAAGTCACGCGTTGTGTGATGGGGTGATTAGGGAGACTTACCTTGTGCTGATCAGTAACGCGCTGTGGCAACAGGCGGTCGTTGGCAAGGAAGCCGGGCCCATGCATGGCCGAGATGTGATCGCCATGGCGCGCTTGCACTGCGTATGACGCCAGTAAGACAGATGTTTCTGGTGGACAGTATATCTCGTCGGACAGGATCGCATTTTTTACCTGCACACAGATTTATAACAAATAAATAATTTACACCTTAAAACACTGCGACCCCTAGGTACTGGACAAGAACACGATTCACTAACAAGAAAACAAGAACTGAAATCTATGCAATATTAAAAATTTGGTATTTTTTCAATTTTGACGAGTAAAGAGAGCGCCCTTAGTAATTTGAAATTAAGAGGCGTTGTTTAGTAGTTTAAAACATTAACAGCACTCCTATATCCTTCATCGAAGATTAGGGAATTAAGTACACAAAATATTTTCAGCAACTACTTTTTTAACGGCTTTGGAGAACAAGTATGAATAACTTACTTGAAGGTAGAACAGCTTTAGGGTGATCTCCTGGATGAGTTCATCAGCCACGTCTTCGGGATAGAATTTGGCACGGAATTTGAACTGAAGAGGGTTTTCTTTCTTTACGTCTTGTTGCATTACCTGTAAAGAAAAACGCATATACAATTTGCTAAGTAACTTACGTTTTAAACTCTCTTAGAATTTTATATTCTCTTATATGTATATAGTACGACACTTTGATACGATATTACTGTCTAACTTGGTTTATTAACAAGTAAAAACGTAACCTATCATATTAGTAAATAGTATACAGCATAGCTATAGAATAATAGCTATAGCTAGAGAATATAGGGACCTATAAAATTCAGTACCTTCATGAATATGAAATTCAAAATACTGTCGATTTATAACACACATACACATACCTAAAAGACTTTGAGAGCTTAACTTTAATAAGTATGAGGATCTACTTTAATGGCACACGGTTCTTACCCATCTGGAGAACGGTAGTGACCCTGACTTCGTGGAGTGCCGAAGTGGTCCAGGAGAGCGTTAAAAAGGCAACAATTAATTACAATTCAGCGCCAGTTTCTGGCAAACATATAATCATACCTCAAGGAAATTATGAAAAGTAACTTCTAGTAAGTTCTATAATAATATAAACAAAACAAAATCAATATAAAAATCAAATCAACTTCATAGTATGACTGGGCGATAACTAATGTTAAATTGGATCAAAAATTTATGCTACGATTACTTAGAATAAAATTTATTAATTAGATTTTCTTTACATTGACTTTATTATTATATTTGATAGTTTTGAGATCAGAGGCTAGCTGCAACAAAATCCGTAGTTTATATTTCACTAGGAAAGTCTAGCAGACTATTTTGGTGTAGTTCCTATATGCGTATGTGTTATTGCGTTTCGGACATCATAAGTATAAATTCCTAGAAGATATGGCAATGCTTAACTAAAACCCAAATTTTATTAAAGAATTCTTGCTTATGCAGGTCAATTAAGAGCAAAACACACAATTAGAAAATGTAAAACTAGGTACCACTGTTATCAATGAGCATGACATAAAAAAATCACAAGTGCTTGAAGACGAATGCTACAAAGTGCAAAATACATTAAAATTCTAGTACAATGTACACTTAACAAATAATGATCAATTAACATTAATACATTCATAGTAACACGTTAGCGGAAAAATACTTAAACTACAAGAATGATGTCACAAGCCATGTGTCAAAATTAGCGGTCACTTTTCAAACTGAAATAGATTCAGAAGCGCCATTAGCAGTTGCTCCAAATTAACGTACCTAATTGATGGAGGAAGCCATAAGCATTTTAACGAACTTCAAACTTACAATGTGATTCAGATTTAGGCGATTTAAAATATCTTTGTAGGTACTTTCGAAGTAAATATGGATTGATTTTGCAAAAAGTACTTATACAACAAAGTAATTAAGGTAATCAATTAGAGATAATTCTGTTGCAATCATTTAAGTAGAAAATGTGAAGTTATCTCCGCGTCTTATGCCATTCGTAGAAGAACACGAGACGCTTACGAGGTTTCGCTGCTTCCACACATTAAATGATAAATCCATTGGAATGTGGATGACTTCACTTATTATTATGAAGCATGTTAAGCGATAAACAGTATTAGTATATCTAATCCTACGAAACAATGTTTTTCCATGTGAATTATAAATGATAAATTAATATTGGACAACACACAACAATTAATTAGACCCAAACTAATAAAAGCTTGTACTAAATAGGTAAAAAAACGACCTTGATTCAGGAGCAAATGCTTGCTCATCACGAAACCAGGTAGGACCAGAATTCGAACAAAGGACCTTTGTTGCAAAAGTAAAGATGGCTACCGTTACGTCAATTATTAGGGAGCATAAAAAATATATTGATACGCTTTTCTAGCCAATTCTGTTTTTTTTTCATAGTATTTTCTTGGAAACATTTTCAATTCCGTTTTTTTTTCTTGTTTTTTGCATGAATTAAACATCTAAAGTGCTTTTTAAAGTATCATGATGTTTCTTTATTTATGGAAATGGTTTAAGAGTATGCACTGAGCTGCCGGTTACATGGTTAATGAAAAATTAATTATCAATTATATTACACTATATTGAATATATGACCCTAGTTAATATAGTAAGTAATGGACGCTATATCGTCATCCATCTTCCCGACGATGAACGTGAATCGTGTAAAACTGTAGATCAAATCCCAGGTCGAAAGGAACATTTAATGTTACACAAAACCCATGTATAAACTAGAATATTATGTATAAATAGAAAAAAAATGTAATACAAGACAAACGAATTTAATACACTACAAGGCAATAAAGATAGTTTTTGTTTAATCTTGTTTAATGTCTTTATACTTTCCTTTTACACCAATCTTATTTTTTTAGTCAGTTTGGTGATACATATGCCGCCGTGATAATGATAACGGAGCGTTTCAGTAAAGTTGTGTAATGGCGACAAGATCTGGGGATAAGATAAAGCAGTTGATATGACGACAACGCTAACGAGGCCACTTTACAACTGTTTGTATTTTAATATTCATAGCTTAGTTATTTCTTGTGATAACTGTGAACTTAATGAGTTATATCACGGTGATGTTACAAAAATAGGAAATGATCTACGTAGATGTTAAGTTTTGGATGTTAGCTTCGAGTTTTATTATAATATATGTACAGTAATCCCCCCCTATATCGCGGTAGATTGGTTGCGCTTTATAGGAAAACGCGATATAGGAGTATTCCCGTATAACGCGTTTTTACGACCTCGCATAACGCGTATAAATTTCCTTTTTAACTTGGGTTTTTGTTTCCTTTTCACTCGTCATAGCTTAAAACCATTTTATTTTAAATAAAATTTATAAAAATAAAGTTTAACCTACATAACCTTTTAATACACAAATGTAATAAAATCATTTTGTAAATAACACAATTACGGTAAGGTACGCGAAGCTAATTATGAACTGTACAAATTATTATAAATTTCACAGTACAGAAATATGAATGTGGGAAATCCCCGCGTTATATGGGGAAATACCCATGTTATACAGGGGATTGAAATAGCTTAATATGAAAACACGTTGTAGGAGGGATTACCGTATTATTTAAATTTTCAGCTAAATTAATCCTTGTCTGTATACATTGAGTCAATGACTGGTTTGTATTTAAAAAATCTACAATAGAAGATAAAAACATAGTTTAAGGAGATGAAATAAACATTAAAGCAGTTAGTATTGAACGACTGTAGCAAATGTTTCAACGGGACTTGACGAATCGCTATATTTTGTACAGACGTGCTAATTCTTAACGCGCTATTATAGTTGTATATTGTATTTTACGATGGAGATAAGATAGATGAAGAGCTACATGGGCTACTAACGCTAAGAACTTTATTTTTGGAATTAAGAAGACTAATTTAGCAGTTACCAAACTTATTCTACCAGGTTTTCTAGCTTTTGTACCATGGCTTCACAAATTTATTTTAACGTGCCGACCTTACCAGGTCATCCCCTCTATCATAAGCAGCTTCTTCGTCATCTTCCTCGGGTGACGCAAGCTTCTTGATTCTTGTAGTCACAAATCTTGCAGTTTTCTCCACTATCGAGTCGGGCTTCCGAGAAAGTTACGTCATTTATATGATGGAAATTATACTCGAAACATATAATACCGCCAATAGGTTATAAATAATGCCACAAATGTACTAACAAATGCGTCTCAATGTAACAAATGGAGATGCTACAATGAATAGAAGATATAGGTAGATCTTGGAGCCTAACTTTACATTCCTATTCCATAGTAAAATGCTTATTTAATAATTCCGTTTAGCTTTAGTTCAGTGTATATGATATTTGTTATGTAATTACGTTACGTTACTAGGCAGTGCTGAATTTACACATTTGCCGCCCCAAAGCTATACATTTTTGCCGCCTCTATTGACCTCTAAAATGAGATTCACTGTTCACAATAACGTTTATTCTTTTTTAGGGAATAATCTAGTTTCAAGATTATTTTTACAACTTTTTGGGTATATTTTTAAGCTAAGAAAAGCAAAGCTTTGTTTTTATTGCACTATTACTTAGTTTTTTTTCTGTACCTATTATTTTGGGCCAATTTTGCCGCCCTAGCTTCTATGATAAATCCGGCACTGTTACTAGGCCAATCAAGGTTTGCTTTATTTATTGTGAATGAATTTTTTTTATGTACCTATATCAGATAATTATCAGGTCAGACAACAGCTGACTGAATAACATAATTTTTCACGTAGTCTGTTTTTCACATATATATAAACAAATAATCGGTAAGTGATTAATAAAGATACTTGAATTTATATATAACTAATTTCAATCTCTTTTTATTAGTGTCTTTATATTCAGAACGTGATCTCACAGGTGATGCGATACAGGTGGTGGCTAGCGTAGGTGGTCCGCAGCGGCAACGAATACATTAATTTCGTTTGTTCTCATTTAAACCATAAGTCGAACAAAGAAGGCCCGTTTGTAAATGCCTTTGCAGAACGTAATGCTACATCTAGTTATATAGTGTGCGGTCAAATAAATGTCACTCTTATTTATAGCAATCAAATAAAACGACTTAGCGCTTAATTTCGCAGTTTTCATTTTGATCCCATAATGAAGATCGGTAGTGGTGAATAGTGCCATTGCCCTTTAATCAAAAACACCCCGTCGAAATGTTAGATACGAGACTTTAATCAGCGGAATCTTAGAGACCTCGCTGAGGATTGAGCAACGCAGCAGTCTGCCGTGGGAGCGGCGAAAGTACGGTCGTTGACCCCGCGTCCGCGATCGCTGCACAATCAGCTGTTCTTATTAGCGCACATGCAGAATGTATACGCATCTGCCTTGATCATATTTAGATCCATATGTCAACTTAGTTATCTTTCGTTACAGCTTTGGAAGTTATATTGAAATGTAGTAGTACATCCTGCTTTTAGCTTGCTGCAATGCGTCCACAAACATTATTGCAATGTAAATGAGGTTAAAAAACCTTAACGCCATCCATCGCATATACGTCGTTGTTACTTAGCGACATACAGCGAGGGAGAGAGACGAACGCTACACGTTCTCGTTCACTGCTAACCCAGTTCGCGGACAACGCCATAGCACCTTGCTTGACCCTTCTCCGACCTGTTACTTCGGACAATTATACTCATTGCAGGGCTAATTACTCTCACGCGAATGTAGACGGATACTTCATCATATCTACCTACCGATTGAGGAAAAAGTTTTTTATATTTTCCTCGACTGTATGGTTTTCTAATGTGGTAAATACTTTGGCATTAGGAGCCAGTATCGAATGCGTTCGGGTCACGAGTTACGCCGAAGCGTTGTTGCGTTAAGCGGGGAGGACGTCCGAGAGATTTGTTACGCGGCAAGTTGATAAGCAAGGTCGTCTCCAGGCGCACAACACCACTTTCACCTGTCTGCGGTTGGTCATACCGATCCCCACGTGTTGCTAAACATATCAATAGAGAGAGTATAATTTGTAAGCGTAGTACACGCTTCGTAGTAACAAAAAGATTTACTTGGTACCGTTTTTTCTATTCGTCATCATAGAGAATACTTTATAGGTTTGCCAGTAATTCCTAATTAAAGAATGAACCCGCCAAGGACAGAGCTGGTCATTGTTAGGCTGAATGGCACGGGAATCGTGGTGGATAGTGATGGCATTTGGCGTGGGAACGAGGTCATGCGGGCGCATCGTCTCACTTCGCTGGACACAACGTACACTTTTCGGATACGAAAAATAAGCACATATGTTGAAGAATATGAGATTTATTATCAGGGATTCAGAAGCCAAAAAGAATACTCGTGTAAGGTTATGGATAAGTTTTAATCCAATTAACCTACTTAAACTGCGACCTAATAAATATGCGTTCTAGTGCGACGTTTAATATTATGACCCTTTTGTTCTCTGGATTGAATACAACATGATTGTTTTGAATCAGACGTAAACTAAGATGCAACAGAGTAAATTATAGTAATGCGGTGAGAACGTGAGACGTGACGCAACGAAAGATAGCGGCGGTGCCGACTGCCAACAACGCGACGTATTGGGCGTTCCACACAGCACAACAGTCGGCAGTTGCAATTACTGGCGACAAAAAGTAACATTCCGCTATGAGAGAACGAGATCGCGTGTTTTCGCCGTAAACAGCGAACGACTATTCATATAGTTCTTCAGTGAGATAATAGTCGACTTCTAAAAATTCTGTGTAAAGATAACTGATGTTGCGTGCAAAAATATTGGATTGGGAATCTTATTTACGTTTTATTTATTCATTGTCGTACACGCTTACCACTCAAGCATCGGCTAAGAAGCGCTTTATATTCGCCTGTCTATCTGAAATAACTAGTTTTGTATATGGATGAAATCGTCATCATTATTAGCCTATTAAAAGCCTTTTTACGTCCCCAATAGTCCACAACCAAACCCGCGGGTATAATGCGGATTGATAGGTGCTTTCGTTACATGAATTACTATTTTTCAATCGCTCTTTCTCTTTCTTGCAATAAATTTTAATCACCCATCTGATAAAATGAACCTTCGTGAAAGTTGCTTAACCTCGTCAATCGCGAACGGAGACTCTCAACACTGCACCATCAAGTGAAATTGAGCGTAACCAGCAAACTGAAGAAAATACTTCAATATGTCATTAAGATGAAGACAAATAATTGTAAAATTTTATTGACGCATTCAAAAACACATTTAGTTGACTCATTAAAATCATTCCTAAACGATGCTGAACGTGTCAAGACGTGTATATACAGACAAAAACTTCCAATTGAGATAACGAATATCCACATTCAACTAACAAGTAGGTTGAATCTGAAACAATGTTTGAGCAGGCAGTAATTTTTTATCACAATGATCTCACCACCATGTGGGCTAGAAGGAGCGATGCGACGACATCACCGTAAATCAATCCTATCATCGCAAACACGTTGGATACACTTGTGGGAAAAATAGTCTGACAATGTGATTTACTTTACTAATTCTCTGAATTTAATATGTAACCTATTCAAACAATTACCGTTTTCCAATAAAAAGATTTATTAAATTTTATTCCAACGAATTTTTGCTTAAGAGATATGGAAAATTGATTAAATATGCGTGGCTGAATTTCTGTATTTCTAATATAATTTAATAGCGATCTTTGACTGAATCTAACAATCTAGTAGAAATATAAGGTTCTAATATTTGAGAACAGTGCCATAGTCAACTAAGTAAAGCCTACTATTACATTTAATAATCTAGGGAAAAGAGTTTCCATTTACTTTTCATTACTTTTTTATTTATATAATTTACAAACTACTGGCAACGTATTTTAAGAAATTGTAAAATAACTTGTCTTAGTTAATGTTTTAAGTTTGTAAAATATATCTATAGATAATTAAATACGTTACTAAAGATGTACTTAAAACTATCACATGACTGACATCTTCCTGAGAATGCAAGCACATGTTTGGAGCTATTTATTTATAAGATCAATTTGAATAAGAGGTATTCATATAATACTGGATCGGAATGAACAGGCTAACATCAGATAGCGTCACGATCATGCGCGTTCGGCCATGACATTTTCGACTTACTATACATATAAACCGGTACGAAGCATGAATGACTGCAGGCAGGCATTAACTAGTATCTAGGAGTTATAGACAGATAGCGAAGCTAATCTGATGTAGGCGTTAGAGATTAAAAAAAACAAATTATGGGACATAACAATTATTCCCGGTTTTCCCATTGATTATCTTTTTTTATTCACATTCATTTCATATATAATTTTAGACAGCTATCTTAGCAAAAATTATTTGCTTACCTCCAGGATAAACAATAACAGTGATAGGTGAAAGTAGGCTGGTACATTTGTAAACAAAAAAAACTAAACATTTATTTAGATTTATTAAGAAATGGTTAGAGCAGTTAATGGAAAAGAGTATCTGTTAGTTTGCTGGCGACAACCTGCACGACCGAGGCGGTGAAACCTCGCATGGTGGCTTTCCCAACCGGCGCTAATCGACTAAAGTAGGTACTTCTCAATGCAGTGTAGGATACACACACTCTTTAACAGCTATTTAGCTCTATTAAAGACATTCAAAACCACAGAAATAGTTTTAAATATTAATGAAACCAACAAGCCTCTATACATTCGATCATGCGTGGTGTAATAAAAAGGAATGACATAATAACCCCTTGCTTTCTGTAAGTGGTCGTAAACTAGCCCAATTCATAATGTGAATCACTGCAGATGTAGATGAAACAGTAAAGTTGATTGCGAATTTAAAGGATTTCTGAAAGGAAGAAAGGCTTCATAGTACTCAATTGATAACAATTCACATTTACGTAACATTTGAGATCTTATTGAGTCTCAGAAATTGTTGAACTCAATTAATCATTAAAGAGCATACAGCTTCCTCAATGACGACAATATCTAAAAGACAGAAAAGACGCGGAGAAGCTAAAAAGGCGAGGTAACTGCAATTATTTGTAATACTAAGAAGGAGGACATGGCGAGAGTTACATAATTATGTAAGTGTGATAGGTGTATTATTGCGAAGCCTGTGCGTGCGTGCCACACGCTGACAGCCCTCATACAATCGTATCTATCAACCTACACAAGGAATGCCAACTAAACTAAAATAAACACGACGTTTTATATCATATTTGTGGCGCTTAAAAAGCAACTAAAACCTCAAGATAGCCGCACAAGATGCAACTTTATTAGAATTAAGACGTTTTACCCTTTCACACTCGTTTATGTGAATCATCTTTCTTGATTTTAAGCACTTATTCTTAATAACCAGCTGACATGAAGTGGTTAAAATTTATTATTGGTTCCATCAAGAGTTATCGCTAAGTTTATCTACTCAGCTTGTCATCTTTGAAACAACTGACTGACAATTATCACGACACGTGTACATTATTAGCTGGATATGCAATAAGCTTTTCAAGCAAAACACAATATATATTTTCAGTTAAAACTAGCTAAACTCTCAATTATTACACCGTGTAACTTTTCCAGCTTATCGATTTAATTCAACCTTAATCCACTTTGATTGAATTAGCTGGATTCGTTCGGTTCGTCACCAGAGGCTCTACCATAACCTCTTATCGCGATTCAAGTTCAGCTGTTGAAGAGAGACGCCACTATAGACCGCGTAAAGCGGTGTCTCATTTTGACAATTGAACTTGCATCGCTCTAATAGATCATGGTAAGGGCTCAGGTCTATCTATAAAATATAAGCAAAGATATTTTTTTTTTAAATTGTTTTATATCTAACTATTAAGTGACTCAAACATTTCAATTTAATTAAACATGCATTCATAAGCATGTGTACTCTGCACACGTATTCCATTATCACTTATACATATATTCTTTTGGTATTATTCATAAAAAAACTCAAACGTTTAATACACCTATTTTAGACTTATAGCATTTTGTCAATTTCTTTCCAATAATATTTTGAGTTTGAAAGAAGAAGACAAAACATTGTCATTGTCAAAATAGGTTTATTAATCATTTTCACCGTTTCTAGATTGCATTTTCAAACACAAAGGACGGTATGTGAATCTAATCCGTGGCCTAGGCACCCAAATGAAGTAAGTTGGTTTTGATCTCGGAAATGCCCAATTCCGGTGTGGGTAGCCAACTACGAGTCTCTAGCTTTGCCAAAATATAGGAGTGGTGAAATAAGTTGAAGAAACTCAAACGCACTCTCTATTCTATTTTGCGAGAAGGAGATTAGGCAACGTTCGCAAAGGCAGGTCATAGAACGATCGTAGAAAAAATATCTAGACATCTTTCAAGCTTCAAAAAGCACGTGAACGCCTTGGTTCTTGCTGTATAAACAATCATTAGTATTGCCTTATCTCTAGTGGGGAAGTCTTATGTTGTACCCAAGCAATAAAGACTGAGATTTTTAATTATTTGAAACAAATGATTCATTGTTTCGTTCGGTATCATAAAAAAAATGCAATGACACTGATTTATAGATCCTGTGAGAAATGAAATATCAGACCCAAAATAACTTAGCTGTGTTGTTTTTGTATTAAGGAAACCTTGAAGAGGATAACGAAATGTGTATCTAACTTAGTAGTAACTGTGTGTTCACAGAATCGGGCAAACATTCAATGACGTAATCGTCGCGTCGCGCCGAATCTAAACATTTTGTAGTTAAACGGTGAACGTTTTCCACTTAGACAAAATTGTCGACACTGTGTTGCACTGTGTCGACCATACTATAGCAAAAACCTAATGTTAACTTAGTTGGCACACAGACACACACACACACAGGTTGACACAGTGCAACACAGTGTCGACTTTTTTTTCTAGATGGAAAACGCTCGGTGTTACGAAAACAGCCTTTGGTCGGCACGTACGGCTGATATTCAATTTTGTAACTAACGCCTTAATTATCCTACTTCTATTCCCAACACGGATCTACTTAAAGCAGCATAATTTGTTAAAATCATTTAAATTTAATTTAAAATATTACAAATTTTAATAGAAAAAATCGACTCGGCTCACAAATTGTTCAAAGGCAGGACAACTTTTATTATGGCGTACCTATATTAACACTAGATTGCCCAAGGAAGTCATTTTGACTGCTTTTTAATTTCAATTAGAAAAAAAAATTATGTATATAATGACACAATTTCTTAGAATTTTGTGACTTTTTGTACAACTTATAGATCCTTTTATTAATAATTGTAATTACCTCCTTTTTTATTACTGGTATATATGTGTTATAGGTACCTATATTGCCCAAAAGCAGTCATTTTGACTGCTTGCGGAAATTTAAACAATAAAATGACTCTTTTATCAAATTGAGTAAATTTCTTATTTTACCAGTTTGGTTATGTATTGAAATAATAGTATTATTTTTTTTACGATTACCATAACACATACAAAAACATACAAGTACAAAATTAATTGTCAATTTAGGCGATTACTTGATAAGAAGTACTCGTTCTTGTACCTTCTTCACTAGCATGTCACTAGCGACAAAATTACTGGCCAAAAGAACAATTCTAGTTGGAACTATTAGAGGAAACAAAAAAGAACTACCCAAAGCAGCCAAACAAATGAAGGATAACGTGCCTCGTTTTCCACTCTGCTATATAAATCAGAGAATTGTGTTCTTACAATACATAAAAGCAAACCAAATAAAAGAGTAGCTGTTCTAAGTTCTAAGCATAAATTTGTGAAAATTGATAAAAGTCATAAAAAATGTTGCCGGAACCTATTCAATTTTATAACAAAACTAGCGACCCGCCCCAGCTTCGCACGGATGCAATGCTCTACTATATTATGCATGTATTGTACATATAAACCTTCCTCTTGAATTACTCTATCTATTAACAAAACCGCATCAAAATCCGTTGCGTAGTTTTAAAGATTTTAAGCATACATAGGGATATAGGGACAGAGAAAGCGACTTTGTTTTATACCATGTAGTGATTTGGAGTTGGTATGTCGGATCAAATGGCCAGAAAATAAACAACAAAAGCTAGTTCTCGTAAATTGCCCCTGCAAGATTTTTTCAATATTTTAGATTTGGCTGCTATAAATGTTTGGATGCTTTACAAAGAAACGACAGGAATACAAATACAAAGAAAAGAGTTCTTGTAAACAGAACAACTTTCCACCGAATATAGAGTTGCAAGACAAAAAAAAATCATATGAATATGAAGACTCACAAAGATCACCTGCAACATCATTAAAGGCAACCCATTCTAACAAACGCAAAATTTGTCAAGTAAGACTTTGCCACAACAATAATATATGTCAAAAATGTCAAAAGTATGTTTGCGGACGATGTACACGTGAAAAGATTTCCACTTTCATTTGCATGAAATGTACAAATAATAAAGCATATTTTTTTCCAAGTCAAGTCAATTGTTTTTATTGTTAATATTTACTAATAACTTGTTATGTAGCTGTAAATAATATAAAAATATAAAAAAATCTTTACACATTAGTTATTCTTTCACAATGCAGTCGTTTTAACTGCATTTGGGCAATATTTATTTATTTATTTATTTATTTAAAGAAACAAACAGCACTTATATCACATATCAGAAATAAAAAGCTTAGATAGATCACTAGCCAATAACAGTTTCCAACGATGAAATTTACATACTCGCTATAGTAAAGAAATAATAAAAACATTTCTACTTATGTTGTTAGTTACAATCATAATCCAAAAAATTAAAAGTAAAAATCTAACTGTTTACATAATTTTTAACAATTTTCACATATCCACTGAGTTTATTATTAAATATGTCAATGTGACAGTATCTTTCATTGTGTGTATTGCAAGCTCGGATATAGGTATATAGGTATATACTAAGTTTTAGTCCTTCTACTGTTAATGTTTTTGTTGCCTCTGCTTACCTTCCTATAAGTTACGCGACAAACAAGTCTCAAATGTTAGGAAATTAATTTTCCTCAAAAATCAAGGAGTTTAGTTTGATAGTCATGAGTTTAACTGATATTCACTCCAAAATCCATCGCATAGAGGTCACAATACATTATGAATATTTAACATTTTGTGGTAATTCCTGTACACAACGACCTCGTAAATTTATAATAGATATGTATACTTGTTGGCTATGATATTAATCAAGAAGAATTTTCGTTAAAGAAAAAATAATTCATCAATTTGCTGACTTCTTTGCATAAGTGTTTACTAAGGTATTACTTCGGCCAGTCAACGGCACGTCATTCGTGATCATGTCACTGTCAACTGTCTAAATGATCAAAATTTTTGTGCTACGTCGCTTTTGCTGATGAAATTTCGTTTTAGTAGGCACAAGAAATGCCGGTTATGTAATCTCACTGTTGCTATACTGCAAATTATTTGTTGATTTATGTCTAGACAAAATTTGCTGTACACTATTGGCATCTGGCAGCAATGTGAATTCAACTCGCGAATGTTGATTTAAGCAGGCTCTTTACTCGGTTTTAATTCATCTGTATCAAATACTTTGTATAAAGAATTTGATATAAATATTAGCTTCCATAGACGAGGAAGCTTTATTTATGGTTCTGAATATTCAGGTCCGCTTCAGTTGAACGCCATCGATGATTGCTCATATCAAAACTACTTACGTCATCATAATCAAGCCTATTAATTTTGAAGTAATTATTAGGACCAACTCGGTATTTGATGACCAGCCCCAACGAATAATCCAAATTTTTTTTATTGTTAGTTTGCAAAACTGAATTATAACATAAGCGGGAACCAGTTACATGACTTGTAATAAAAAAAATATAATGCCAACGTTCTTCCTGACGCAAACAGCATTCATTTATAGTAACTAAATTAAGATTTAAGTCAGTGGCCTGGCTTGGTTATAGTAAGAGCTTAAAAAGCTTTGAGCAAGGATCTGAATGATCTCTTTCAGAAACATAGGCCTAGCATGCTAGCCGCTGCGACATTGAGCTCCATACATTATTTTATTTCATATAAGTATTAATATTTTTCTTTTATCGTAATTATACAGCCGGAACCTAATAATTTGTTTATCAAAAACGAAGTATCGTCGCGAGAAGAAAATTAGGAAGGCGATTAATATTTGCCCGAGTCTTACCCGAGTATGACTAAATCGTTAGTACCCAAGTTGATAGTGTTGGGTTAAAAGCGACCGTTAACAGTTAAGGGTTAGATAAAATATTAAAATTATTACACAAGCTACTGTATGAATCACCGATATGAGCAACCTTAGTTATAAACGGCCTCTGAACATATGTATGGATAACCACCAACACACACGCTATCAAATTTAGTTTGAGTTTTATCCATTGTTTTAACATCACTTAAATATTGTTGATTTCAATTTGCAAATATATTCTTTTCGTGTTCCTAAATTGTAATCTGATTGTGTTCCAAGCATTTAACACTTTACGTCAATGGGGTGGGTTCTTATCATACATATACAGTAAAACAGGTTTCTTTGCTTTTTTGAGTAGGTATTTTGACATTTTGAAAATTTGGACATCAAAAATTTACATCTACAAATATAGTTGAAGTCCAAGAACACATTGCCAATAAATAAGAATAGCTTTCAGAAGTTGTCAATAACAGCCACCTATTGGTTTCTCAATACTTGAATTTCGACAAATTACATATTTCGCATTGAACACAACTGACAATATCAAAATACAATAAAGCGGATCTCATTTTTTCTTTGTTGCCATTCAAGTAGACATTACAGAGTTTAAATAAGGCAAAATGCAAAGGAAAGTCGTTCTCTCACGTACCGCTGACTCATGCGATTTGCCCACTGAAATAGCTTCTGCAAATGGAATAAAATATGTACAGCGGGTGGGATGAATCATCTATTCAAATAGCAGCATTAAAGCCAGTTGTAACATTCGTACTATATCTGGATTCCTTGTATGAACCTCTGTTTATTATGATGAGATGATTTCTCTTTAACTTTGCCAAGCACTTCTTAAGTTTAGGACAAGTTATTAATTCTTCTTAAATGAGACTTTAATGGAGTCGTAAAGATCAATAAAACTGGAGTTTACAATCCACTGAGCTCGTCGTTTACGAGATCTCGAGGACACAGCTTACTCCGATTGGCTAAGGGATTTATCAACATGACCATTCGTTAATCGACTCTCAATGGACATGTTTACATTGGACACGTGGCGAACTGCCACTGAGACTGAAGCATACAAAATCACAAGAATTCAGGATATGCCTTTCATTCAAATCACACATTACTGAATTTTTCAATGCTTGTAATTAAAAAGCTTATTTTCCTGATATTTTTAAAGTAATTCCACATTGCAATATTAGAGAAATATACCGTTATTTGATTACGTTTTCAAGTACGTTTACGTGTGACTATATTTACTTTTTAATAGCGACTTACATTAACTAAATTCTTTAACTCTATGGTTGACCTTAGCATACCCACGTATTTTTCGTTTGTTTTTACATGCTAGGTAACTATAATGTTCTAATTATAAAGTCAAACTTTACGATCTATTTTAAAATGATGGCAGTACAATTCAAGTACAAAAATGTCGCTGTAGTATGTTCAATCACGGGCGTAGCCAGGGGGAGGGTTTTGGGGGTTCAAACCCCCCCCGAAATGTTAAGATATCAACATCAATAATATCAAAATAAGGAGAGGCCAGCGGCATGACTTATTTTATTACTTATTATTACACTAATAGTGTATTTTGGATTCGCTCTCTACCACCCGCCGCCGCCCGTCGTCATTTAGGGCGTACGCTAAACCTTGCGCGGGTACACGCTGCAGGCATTGCTTCAGCGTCAGACGTGGGCCTGGGACATTATCTGGTATATTACCTTTAAATTTTGCGGTCAGTTCTGTAATTGAAGACGCAATTATTATGTATTCGGCAGTGCTACCTGAAAGAAGTACATTGAGTCAAAAAAGTATCGGGAATGGATGATTTGTTTATGGTTCCGAATTCAAATTTTTGTTTTTTTGTTGTGATTAGATTGGCATAACTGTTTTCCATTTTGGCGCGGAGTTTGAGTTGCATCTGTTATTAATATAAAATACAGTGCTGTTTTTAGTTATATCACATCTAGTGTATATTGATGTCGTGGAGTATCAAAGCGTGAATGGGCAGGACACATAGCAAGGAGAACTGATGGCCGTTGGGGCGGAAAGGTTCTCGAATGGCGACCGCGTGCCGGACGTCGCTCAGTGGGTAGGCCCGCTACGAGGTGGACCGACGATCTGGTTAAAGTCGCGGGAAAACGCTGTATGCGGGCAGCACAGGACCGATCGTTGTGGAGATCCTTGGGGGAGGCCTATGTCCAGCAGTGGGCATCGTACGGCTGATATGATGATGATGATGACTGTATATTGCGAATTTCATATTGGACAAAAATATCGAACAAAGAGTTTGTCTGAAATTTTGCATCACCAATGGAATTTCGTATTCGGAGTCACTGAAAATGATACAGAAAGCTTACGGTGAATCAACTTTATCAAAAACACGTGCTTATGAGTGGAACAAAGTGTTCAAAAGCGGTCAAGATGTGATGGAAGATTTGCCTTCCTCTGGTAGGCCATCAACGTCTGCAACTGAAGTTAACATCGCAAAAGTGAAGGAAATAGTGACTGAAAATAATAATTTAACTTTAAGAGAGATAGCCGCCGAACTTTTTGTATCTCACGAGTCGATGCGTACCATTTTTAAATAATCATTTGGGTATGAAACATGTTACCGCTCGGCTAGTCCCCAAGACCTGAATTTTCTCCAAAAACTCAATCGCATGGGAGTCGCTGAGGACATGCTAGAACGAGTCAATTCCAACCCAACATTCATGAAACGCATTGTTACTGGTGACGAGACGTGGGTTTACGAGTTTGACATGCAAACTAGTCAACAAACTTCGGAGTGGCGCCTTCCAACTGAACCGAAATCGAAAAAACCACGCCAAAGTCGATCAAAAGTCAAAGACATGATGATTGTTTTCTTTGACTATCGCGGTGTTGTGCACTCGGAATTCTTGCCGGAAGGTCAAACGGTAAATAAAGATTATTATTTGTGGGTTATGCGGCATTTAAGAAGCAAATTCCACGAAAAAGGCCAGATTTGTGAAAAGAAAAATCTTGGATTTTGCACCACGATAATGCGCCTTCGCACTAGGCCATCATTGAGAACGAATTTTTGACCAAACACTCAACAAATACCATCCAGCGACCACCATATTCACCAGATATGGCTCCAGCTGACTTCTTTCTTTTTTCTAAACTCAAATTACTACTTCGTGGCACCCGTTTTCAATCGGTAGAAGACATAAAAGAGAATTCGCGGCGAGAACTGAACTGAATTCCGGAAACAGCGTTTAAAAAATGTTTTGATGAATGGATTATTCGTTGGCGTAAGTGTATCGCTACTGAGGGATTTTGATGAATAACAAATATTTTGTATATTATTGATCTTTTCCCGATACTTTCTTGACAGAGTAGTACATCTGTCGTCAAAGCAGATTTTGAAGTGTGTTAAGCAGCTATGACTATCACCTCCCCTACTCCAAAATCTGTTTTGGGTGCGATCAAAAATTACATCCAAATATTAACACGTTGTTACAAATATTGGCTACCATACGGTACGGTATGGTCCATACCTGTTTCCACTGCTACGCCAGGAAGGACCTTTTCAAGCCTACGAAGACTTAAAAACTACTTGCGGAACACAACGAGTGAAAACAGACTGAACGTCTTGGCTCTCATGAATATTCACTATGGGATAGAAATTGATACGATTGAAGTAGTGGATATATTTAAAAAGAAAATCAGAAGATTATTTCTGTAGTACATATGTAATCAAATAAACCTTCTGTTTCTTATTTTTACATATTTTTCATATAATATAAAGGTTGCATGCACTTTCAGTAGTTTTATTTTCTTGAACCCCCCCGAAACTAAAACCTAGCTACGCCCGTATGTGTTCAATTATATTAGATTTTAAACAAAACTCTTTTCTATTCACTAACAGCTCAATTGAAATAGAAATTAATCGAACATTAATCTAACACAGGTTATGTAATATCATGATTAGGCGGCATATCACGGTTCGTCCATGGAATTCCATTAACACATATCGCACGTTAATGTTTTGCGTCATCGCTATCAGCCTTTCAAAGAAATCAACTGAAAAGGAATGTAAGATTACGTTTCGTTTTTATTCATTAAAATATATAAACGATACAAGAAACGAGATCTATATATATTAATATTTGCAACTATGTATGTAACCTTTACAGGCATTGAAGAATAAAAGCCATTTACGAAAATAATGATATATTTTTATGTAAAAATTAAAAATTCAATGACCTACCGTTGCAGTATTTACACTACTATCACAAACGTAATTGCTATGATAAATAAACGTGAAACATATCTACGTTTTAATCCCACTAAAGATATAATATTATATTACGATGATGGTGCAATTTATTAAGATAAGAATGTCGATATAATAGAAATAATAGACAATTTTCATAGTAATTAACTTGATATAAGTGAATATTTTATAATGCCCCTGAGACAGGCGATATATTTTTTTTAAATTCGTTTTTAGTTGTAAGAATAAATATGTTTATAAATGCTGTTACAACTTCACGACGATACAAACAATGAGTATCTTTAAGATTCCTAAAAATATTCCAAATTACAAGGCTATTTGGCAGACGTTACTTATTTATTATATTATTTTTCTTTTATTATTATTATAATACTAGCTAACCCGGCCACGCGTTGCTGGTATAACCCGGCCACGCGTTGCTATGGTAACGTTAATTGATTAAAAAAACTGTTATTCTTGGGCTTATGGTAACTATATATGTTAACAAACCCACAAAGTCCTTATTTTATATAGTAGAGATAAGTTTTGACAATTTAACGGATCAATAAATCGATCAAAACTATAATTGACATCGTACTGTGACATACCTTATTCATTAATTTAATCAACGTATATGTTTTAAGTGCCTATAAACACGGCCTCTTTATTATCTTTCTTTTATACTTAAATATTTGCATACCTACTTTATAAAGGCAAATACTATAAGGACCTGCCAAAATTATTTGCACAAAACAACTTGAATACTCAGTTGCTTGCAAATAAATGATTCTATTCTTTTCTGCTATTGCAAATATGAAACTAAAAATATTAAAAAAAAAACTTAAACAAAAATTTAGCACAGAACAAAATATACACTGAACAGTGTAAAATATCATGTTGAGAAAAAGGGAAAAAAACATTTCGTCTATTTTTACAGCGAACGTTTTACTGCGCCGACAATTCTGCTATCTGAGCGTCATCTGGGATTCCGAAATGTTTTGCTTTCATTTCACTAGTATAAAACGAGATAATAAACCTCACCAAATCACCTACCATCGACACTATTTAACTTCATGAAAAACAATTACAAAATAATGATAACACAAAATAGATTTTAGTTAAAACATACCATATCAAGAGAAGTTAGTCAACAGAAACTATTATTACTAATCTAATAGACAAGAGTTAAGTGCTAACAGTAATTTCAAAATGATGCCAATAATCTGAATCAAGTTATATAAGATGAAACACCTATTTTCTTTAAAAGTAAATTTAACAGCAAGACATTTCACAACGTAAAGATTACAATCTCTATTTAGGAATATTAATTAGTGGAGTGGATCCTGTCGTCCTTATTGGTATAGCTTCAAAATGTTGTGGTTCCGCACACGACATTGCATTAAGAGGTCAATGTCGACTGACAGAGGAAAACAATTTCACAGAATTGTATTCATGGGTGAGGAGGCAAAACTGCGGAAACGCGAGGCAAATTCAATGAGAATTGTATATTTGCCAAGGCAGTGTGTCTTGAGGAAGTCGGCAGGAAAGCGAGGTGTCACCTAGTAGGCTTTGGTTCGCAAAAGGCTCAAAATTCTAAATTGTTGAAACTAACTAACCAAAATAATAGGCATTAGTCATTGTATCAGGCACTCACGTTTATGGTAAAATAATTAAAACTAACTAGCCAATTAAGAAGACCTCAAGTTATTTTTGGCTTTTACGTTATTACATATTCAGAAGTAGAATTATCCCACACAATTGTAAATTGTACCACAAAGTTAAGAAGTTTTTTGCTATATAAATACGAACAATTCAGTGAACAAAATAAACTTGAACTTGATCGGCGCCGGCGCATCGGTTCCGCTAAAAATAATCATTAGATCGTGCAACGTTCTGGCGCGTCCGCCATTTAACTTCGCCACGAGGCTGAGTACTTACAATACACAAGTTTATATAATAACGCAACTTATAAAGCAAAACCTGATTACTCTATATTACTTTGAAGCAATCGTAAATTTCTTCCCACATTAGAGTTCAGGTATTGAGTCATCGACCACTTTTAAATATTCATCATCATTCATTTGCCTCCTACTTAGTTCGCACTAATGTCAGAACTTGCATTCACTGATATTTATAAATCTTGATGATACTTTAATAGCTAATTAATCAACTTATATATCATTAAATTCGCTAATGTTAAAGATATCTTCAATTTCGTTACTAACCTTCTTGTAGAGCTTAATCCAAGTGAGGTCGCCCTTTGAGTCGGTGTACTGTAGGCCGAAGAACCAGACCTCGCGTAGGCCTATAGTCTTCACGACCTGGTCGAAGAGTTGCTTGCCCGTCGTCGTTTGCTGGATCGCAAACTCTAGTTCTGCGTCCATCGTCGTCACGCGGACGTTCATCTGGAAATAGGGAATATATTAAAGCATTTTATTATTGTAATCAATTTATAAAACATGAGTTGTAATGATTACTCGGATAAATAGAGATTTAATCATAAACCACTAACTAAAAATAGTGTTTAATACTAAATATTAGTGCGTAAAGTAAGAGAATAGCTATTACAAGAGGATATTATCACTGTTGACATTTAGTCTTGTTTATCCGTTTAGTTTGAGGTATAATAAAAATTCCGAAATAATTTCTTAGGTTGCATCCATAATAGCACCAAACTTTCAAGATTTAAAAGGGTATCGCTTTATGGCTACGTTTCGTCTATGCTGAGATACGCAATATATATATATATATATGAAGTGGAAAATTTTGTAAAAAACAATTTAGAACTTTTTAAAACCCGAAGTCATTTTAATGATAGAAGTGTACGTAACCGTAATAAGTTAATATATAACAGTAGGCCAAAATTAGCTTTGTACCTAAAACAATGCAATTGTATGTGTGTAAAGATTTTTAATGCTATACCTGATGCTATAAAAGTCTTACCTAGTGAATTATTTAAATCAAAGTTATTGACATTGCTTAAGGCCAAAAATTTCTATGAAGTTCGTGACATATTTATGAAATAAATCAAATTAAATTTATTGATTTGTATAGTTTACTAATGACTAATGTATTGATTAAAAATTGCATGCCTCCAATGGTAATATATGCGGATAATTTCATATTGTTTAACCTCTTGATGTACCATATTTTGGCAATAAATGATTATGATTATCGTAGAGGCGACGAATGATACTGTATTGGAGGTTGGTCGAAGCGTGGTCTAAAGCGTGGGATCACCACGCTTGCTTAGACCACAAAACGGGCTGCAGTGTTTTCCAAATTATACTCTTTTATGTTCTTTTGCCATTTTGGCTCCAACCAGCCTGGAAAGCGTTAAGATCCTAGCAAAATCTCCCTAATTGAACGAGGCTTCGGTTCTGCCATGGACGACTTACGGTTACGATGACGTAGATGTTTAAATAGTGTAAGGCTCTAGAAGACAATCGTGTTACGCCATCCGCCATATATTTATATTATTTTAAGGCGATTAATAACGGCCAGAAACTATTTTGAGATAAATACACCCACGCGTGTCTATGGATCCAGAATGGATCGTCATACTACAAATATCAAGCAGCATCATTAGCTACATTAGCCAAATATCTGTGGTAGAACACCGAAAAAGCAATAACAAAAAAAATAAACTTAGTCACGCTTGATAGTAGCGGTGTGTAGCGCTAGTAGTTTGATTCGGGCATAGTGAGTTAGTTCAGAACCAAACACGAAACGCGGTGTGGTTTATGTGCTCGTATAATATTATATTAAAAGCGAAGCTATCAAAATGCTAAGTGGTCTCACAGAATAGCTTCGTGGGACTTCTCTGCCATGTAGTCTGCCTGCATTATGCACCTCGTTGGTGCAGATAATACAAGGTGCAAAGAATGGTAATATTCCGTGGAAAAATGATACGAATTAGATAAGACGGTTTTGACGAAGTTTTTTATAACCCTGGAACTTTTAATGTGGGCGGATTTGTATTATACGAATATCGGTCATATGTTCAACGATTTTTGAAGTTTTTTTTACCGAAAAATGGCGTTATATTATAAAAGATTTCATGGGAAATTAAAAATCTCCTTTCCTGATGAACAACTGCGTATCACCGCCAAAACAAATGCTGAAGCGTTTACAAATTAAATAAACACCAGTCAATGGTATAGTGAAAAATTACTTCTCGAAAGCTAGAATAATTGGAGGATGATATCAAATTACCTAAATCGACAATTGTACTTATTATCGAACTATAAAATTATTCTAGTGTGCGGGGGGTAATTTTTCACCATACCATCGATTGATGTTTAAGAATCATTCGATGTTCTCCATAAACGCGCTTATGAGTGCTAAGATTCTATAGAGCTAAAAATGAAACCTACTTTTCACAAAGAATATATAACCTCGCTTATTAGAAATTTAATTTTCCTTCCAATATCACAATGACACGTACAAAATAACATTACCACAATATATTGTTAAATGAATTCATACTTTTATGCGGCCTTGCGCCTGACCGCTTTTGTGCGACCTTAGGTCGAATATGGCGAAGAAAACTTGCATAAAGGACACAACTGCATTGCGTAGGAGGCAGCATTTTACTTGCATGAAGCCAGATGGCAGCATATTTTAATGGAAACATAGATGGAGTAATTTTATGGCCTGGGCGTTTCGACGAATACAATATATTAATACTAATAATTATTATAATGCTTCTTAGATTCACACCAATAAGCCTGGCCAAAAGAAAGCATTCCTTGTGTTTGGCAAAATGTAAGCCATTTTTCTTACAAGTTTCTTAAAACTTGTAAGAAAAATGGCGATTGCTGAACGATAATAAGCAAAGGTGCGGATTGTGTCAGCGCAAATGAAGTTAGCAAACGTGTCCTGGCCGAAAACTGTAAAGTTTGTTTTTCAGCGCTGGTAAGCGCTTTTTTCTGCCAAACACAAGGATTGTGAAGCTTGTGTTATAGATACTAGGGTAATGGATACACATACATAAAGGATACCTATGTTATATTCTTAGAAATACTCATGACTCAGATTATTATTATTCATCACTAAAACATCTGCCCCTTCCGGGACTCGAATGCGTCTTGCGTCGGTGCGTAAGGCAGGATCGCTACTGTTGCACAAAACTGTAGTATATGTAAGTGAATTTGAACTGGTTACTTGAATATAATTCAAAGATATTAAGATTATTATGAATAACTTTAATTCGAAGTAATAGATTTCAAAAACAATGGAATATAAAAACATGATTCATAACTCTTTTAATCGTAGCATATACGTGACGCATAGAATACGATATGGTACCTATAAAATACTATTAAACAATAAAATAAAACAAACGAATGTATTAACCAAGGTGTAAATCCATATCTAAAATTACTTAAGACAGGACGGTCAAAGAAAAAGTAAACTAACCGGGAACATTTAAAAGAGCTAAATCAAAGCAATTACTTCCACGCGACAAATAGAAAGTGAATGACAACAAAAACGAGAGGCGGCAACAAAAATAGAAAGACTACGAGACAGTTGTGTTTGGTTCTAAAATTATACGATGCTGTTGTACTTGGGTCGGTGCCAAGCGGATGTGATCTTCCGGGGGTGATTATGTCATCGGTATAAAATCGCTCGTACGCTATAGCACCGTTCGTATTTGTTCACATCGACGATACCCTGACTATATAGTGACGTGATAGCATAGTATTACTTACCACTTAACGCACCGTTCCTAATCGATACGAATAGCGATTTACTAACCACGCCCAGGAGCAATTTACAATTTTTATTAGCAAGCGTTTTTTTATAATCTATCTTAAAATGCAATCGCAAATAATTCAAGACAGACTAAAAAAAGATCATGCTAAATTTGAACACACGACAATGACAATAAAATTAAATATAAAGTTAAAAAACTTTTAAAATATATATCTTTGCTTCTTTAAAGCACCTTATAACCTTTACAATAGAAACAGGTGAAATTATGATAATCTTTGATGAAATTTTGTGAAATTATGATAATAAAATGATACATACCTCACGATTACGACCGTAACGATGACGACAGAATGATTTATCAGAGATCCTTTACTAAACCTACTTTTTCATTGACTAAAGCTTGAGGTACAGTTAATTGTCTTTCTTTTTTTTACTATTACTGTTTTAACTTTAACTATATATACCATTTTCATTACACGATCGAAAGGGTTCAGTTCCTATTGCGTCCAATGTATCTTATTGTAAATTTCTCGTAACATTTGAACTGAACCTAACCGACCCACAGTTGAAATAGCCCTGAATATGTAACTCTTCATAATGAACATAAATCTGTTTTAAGAATCTTCGTTAAATAATCATAGTGTTGTAAAAAAATAATAAAATGTCGTTAATATGTATACAAACTCAAACTGAAATAGTGTAATCCATTCACTACAATATTAGTACTAAGTTTACGTTGCTATCGATGATGACGTAAGTACATTATAGCATCTTGTCAGAAGATTTTATCTCCGGGGATGTTATTAACAATGGACGTATAATACCACGATACGTCCATTCATACTATTATCGAGGTCGGCATAGCCTTGAATCTTCCTATTAAACTTATCTGTTTGCCCGCATGACATCGTGACTGTTAAGTAGCATTAAGTAGAAAAATGAAGGTAAAAGCGAAGATTGCTTGCAGTGATGAGGGTATTTATTTTAACTTTGGAACGACTAATGCTAAACGCACTGTAAATTCATTAGAAAAAGGTAAAATTAATGTTACCGATGATTTGCTATAGTGACTTAAACTATAAATTACGATAATTTAAACATACAGATTCGATAGATTTACCATTTTTTATCACTATGAAAGCCCAAAAAAATAAGCCGTTATTGCATTCAGTAAGTTTTCCGTTTAATAAGTAGGATCTAGAGTATCATCATAGAAAATAATGAGTAAGAAGATAGAATAATTGTCTAATACTAAATGTTTTTGGAATCTGTTATTCTTTGCCTGCTTAAACCTAGACTAGTCTTTACTTATTAATTTCATTTATACTAAATAATGAAATTGTGACGTTTCAGCATGGCAATAATAAATTAATATAAACGCTGAGGTCATAGTTTACAAGCAACATGCGTCACAAGCACATAACCGGCTCTATTATTAGTGGAACCTTCGGAGAATTTGTATATTTTATTTACCATAGTTAAATAAAAATTGGTATCTTTCCAATCATCATCCTCACCTTAGTCGAAAGATATCTATTGCACAGTTTAGCAGGTTGGAGATCTTTCGGAGGTGATTTCCTCCAGCATCATTAGTCGCCTTTTCGACAGTTTACCATATGTCACAAATCATACGAAAAGAACAATGGCGAAATATTCTTTGAGATATTTTTGAGCGTCTTGAAATATTCTTTCTACAGAACGAAATGAAATAATTTTCTACATTTTTACACCAAAAGCTTATAACTAGTAAGAGCCAGAATAAAAAACTCTGCTTTTTGGGACATATCATTGATTGTTAAATGAAACATCGAAATTCCGCTAGGTACTTGTTCGAGTTGTGTAAAAATCGGTTTCAAGATATCCTGATAAGTTCATTAAATTGTTTCCATATATAATATATCAATACTATACTTTGTGTTATTTAAAAATAAATCAAGTACTGATATTAAGAGATATTTAGTGTTTTCTTCTTTTATTGCAACATTGTTATAGCAACACTGCTATTTTTTTTTCTCCCGTGAAACAGGTGCAACATACTCACCTACCTTATGAGTATATTATAATTCTACTTATTATTTAAGTAGCTACCAACAGGCAGAAATAAGATAGCATACACTCGATTTTAAGCGACCTATTAGTAACGATAGCATTGCTAATAATGTGATTAAATATGTTGATATTCTAACAGACGTTGATTGAATTTAAAAGAAAAAGGTTACCATAATTGTCTGGATATATCGATTACGGCGATAAAATCGAATTTTATCGATAGTAGGTAACACTTCAGCAGCGACTTAAACGATAGGTACCTATTAATTTCAACAACATTGCATACCTCATTACCTACATATATAATAGATTAAAATAGATACATTTTCAAACACGTTGGTCTTGATAATATCTATTTGTTTATTAATCAGAGTGAATGTTATCGATTGATATAATCGATTTTGTGACAACACTACCATAACTAAATCTTAAAAACTTCGAAGCTTAATATCTTTTTTTCCTGGCCTCTTAAATAAAAAATTCTAAGACACGCAGTTTCAGGAATTAATGTTTGATCATTTTAGTATTTTTTAATCTAAAGACGCATCAATTTTAGGTAAAAGAAAATGATGTATGGGAGTTCGCCATTGTTCTTTGTATCGTTAACAATACTCAACGACAATGAAGAAAATCTACCACTCACTCGAATCGTTAACAAATGAAATGCACTCGTAATACTTAACATGGTTTGTGAAAAATACAAGCAATTTTGTGTAATTTTAAAATCGTGTGTGAAATATCATTTTTATGAATCAGATCTAACACAGGCAGAATTTATTATATTTTTTCCAGAAGAAATAGTAAAATTTTACTTATACGGATGTAGATAATAGAAATCATTAAAAAAGCTACAGAGCAATTCATTAGGTTTCATGAATCACCGTAGCGTACGATCGAGAATCGCCAATTTGCGATAAGCGCTACAGAGGCGTTATCGCTACGGATGTTTGTGCAACTAATAGCTTATATTCTACATCAAGCTACTTTTAAGCTGAGTACCCTTATGGAGTAATAAACAATATAGACTTGAAATAAAAACTATCAACCGTGGCACGAAAGGTATTTCAGATTAAAAATACTAATTGAAGACTATTGAATGATTTGTGGGAATCATAAATATTCATGAACTTACACAATCTTATTTAAAGAAACTGTTTAGCAGTATAGTAATATAAGTTATATACGGGATTTTTACCATGTATCTTGTTTTTGTCTTTATTGAGTTTCCGATATTTCGGCACTGTTGCGAGTGCCATAATCACGGAGCAATATGGTAAAAATCCCGTATATAACTTATATTACTATAATATTAGTAACCATGAAAGTTTAAAGCAATATACTGTTTAGAAGTGTCAGATAAGAACTAATAAAATGATTTGACACACGGTTTTGCTTATTAGGTTTTTACTATTTATTTAAACTCAAAACTGGTATATTTGATAATGGATTCACGATTTAAATTGATAAGATTGATAATTACTATTACAAAACAGACGCATAAGATAATAAGTTTTTAAAGTCTACCATCATATTTCAATCCGACAAAATATGGTATATACCTGGTTTTACAAGGAAGGCCATTCCAGCCAAACTTTTTAATAAAAATAGGAGTTTTCCTAAGAAAACAAATTTTAGATTGTTAGCTTTGCTTTGACTTTTTGAGGATCATTAATAAAAACCTATAAAACTTCTCTTATTAGCAATTCTCAAAAGGCCACGACTATGACTATAATCAGGGCAGAATTTAGAGGTCTGGAGGCCTCGGGGCAACAAAGGAGTGGAGGCCTCTTGGCCCAAAATTAAATGTAATCATGTTTGTACAAAGCACTGTAGGTAAAGGTAAAACGCGAAAAAAAATGAAAGTAAAAGCTGTTTACTAGTCTGAATTTGAATTTATTTCCGAAGTCTATTGTGGGGCCCCTCTTTTGTGGAGGCCCCGGGGCTGTAGCCCCGTTTCCCCCCCTCTAAATCCGGCGTTGACTGTAATCAGTCGATTTTAATCCATATGCACAATAAATTACATTACTACAGTTTTATTACAGTAATATTAATTTAAATTGCTAAGCATTTAAGCATAAAAATGTCTACGTGAGCGTTTCAAGGAAGCTTTGTATCTTTTAGGACAATAAACCAGTTTTTTGGTCATGTTATCGTTAACTTGATATATAGATATGACTGGTTATTACAGAATAGAGGTTAAAGATTATTGCCACATAGTGTCTAGAGAAGTGCCATGGGGACAAGGTCGCTTACTTTATGTTTTAATGTAGCATCCATTCAAGTAGTACTTGGTATTAATGGTTACTTTGTGGTTATAGAAGTTGTAGCTTATTTGAAGGTTTTATCCACTAATGGTGGTATTATATTTATAGTTACCGTATACTTTACGTGGTGTAATTTACCTAAATAATTAAACTATTAATTTGAGACCAAAAGTATTCAATCGTGACGAAGAACCGGAAATAATTATAGAGAAAAATTACACATATGTAAGTAACAAAGACAGCATGTCCTTGTGAATCTTCAAATACTCATAAACATATTTAAAACAAATAATTCACGACACATTATCTTTTCAGATGAGTCAGCCTTTGAATTCAACAACACTTCAAGTGTGTTTTTATAATGTTAAAGCATATTTTATAATGATAAGCAACTCATACAAAGAATTTAAAGTTAGTTTGAGAATTAAAACTTAAGTGTGGCTGTACACAAACGTAACGCAAACACACCAAGTTCGTAGATAATAGAAATATTAAAAACTAGCATAGGTCTAGCGAACGCCTAATGCATTTCTTCGAAAAAAAGTCTGACATAATAAATGTCTATCATAGAATATCATATAAGAAAAGGTGAGTAAGTAAGCTTCGAAGGCAATAATAACAAATGATGCCATATTTATTAATAATGGCATTACAAATGTCTACTTCAAGAAAAGGCTTTGAAGTGTTTATAATTTTGATAATATGAGGGTGACGCGTACCATACAGAACTATTGCAAACTTAAAACTAAATGTTTCCTTATTATAAAAACAAGAAGTCACTTTTGGTGACTCATTCACTCATTGCAAGGTCAGGCTGTGTTCAGGCAGTCTATAGGTGGACGTTGTTTTGTAAATCTATAATTGGCATTTGATGTGTCATTATTAAAACTAAATGTTCATGAGACGATATACCCGTTTCTGTTATTTCTTAAAAATAATGGTAATGTGCAAAAAATCACTGTATTTAATGAAAAATTAAAGACATTTAAAAGTCTAGAAGGAAACTGGAGGCATGCAATACTTAGAATGGACCACGATGACAGTTACCGATATGATAAAGATTACCAAAATGAGCATCACTTTTTCTATATTGGAAAAATTATTCTCCTCAAACAGTTGACTTGGAATACAACTTTGTATTGAAATTAAAATACATTAAGTATGTAGCAAAGAATTTGCTTTGACTGTAGGAAGACGAGGGAAGGAGTGCATACGTCCAAGGTTGGTAGGGCAGCAATTACGTGACCATTTTGTTGTTCAACGTCTCAGCCTGTAATTTGTAGCTGAACTTCCATAAACCATAATTGGATTATTAGACGAGAAACACGTTATGAAACTGCAAGATGCAATATTCATAACCATCTTAGGGACCTTCAAACGAAGTGCAAACAGAGAATATATTTTTATAAAAGAACTTCTATGCATTCTAATGAAGTTTTATGAAATTTTGAATTTGTAATTTTATAAATCCAAATTTTTAATACAGTGTTTAAGTTTTCTAAACAAGGGTCGAATGCAACTGCCGCGCAGGTGCAACCGACAGGTGATAGCGACACGTGTCCCATATAACTGACCCTAAAAATGGGGTGAACTTAGCTAACTTATTAATGATTTTTGTCAAACAATGCTCAAATAATAAATGGTTGAAATAGCAAAAGATAAACACATGAAACCACATTAATGAACGCGGAAGAAAGCGAGATAACGTTCCAGCTCACAATTTCAGACGCATGAAACGCAACTCGGTCAAGAGCGTCGTAACAATATTTTAAAAAGTAAAACCTGACGAACTTCCAGTGTTGTTGGAAAAAGAAATGCGCCCAACTGTTAGAAATCGCGATGTGTAAGTGAAACGAAGTGAAACGGCGCTAGATGGGCACAGAGCATATCGATCGTCAAATTAATGCCAAGTACGAATACCGAGCAATGTCATGCACCATTGTGAATGCATGGCGTGCCTGCTGATACTGCAGCTTAGCAAATTTCTGTGCACCCCGTAGATCAAGAGATACATCCGATGGAAACTAGGAGCCCTTCGGTACATATGTATGTCCCGAACACTATAACTTGTCTTTTCGTAGCCAAAAAGAATAAGCTCTTTCTAGATAGATCATCACTTGTGACATCCGATGTGAATGTGAACAAATCTGGGTATTGCTACATGAGAAATGTCGTCTGTAAAAATAAACGACATATATTTTTTATTGTAGGTAGATATATTTGTAGGAATTAGCGTATACCGAAGCAAAAACCAATGCTGTCAAATTTAATTGAATTTTGTTTGTCGTGATAAAATCAAGCCTATCTTATGAATGTAGTGATAATATGTATGGTGTTTTATATTTATAATTATGTTAATAGCGCACATATTATCTAAAGAACTAGTCCTCTATTTAATGAAGTATAGTTGTATTAAAAAATTAAGCAGACTGACTGAGAAAGGAGCTGACAAAAAGGTTGTGAAATGGTCATTCCAAGTCGGGCCTGAAAACTAACCCGTCAATGGGTTAGAATAAAAAATAGTCTTATTAATTTTGTTAAAATTTTGTGGCTGTTTTTTTAAGTTTGTTGTAGTCCTAAGTTTGACTGGACTCATTCTCAACTTCATTACATACCGAGTTTGTTATTAAAGATCACAAGATTTAAGATTTAGAGGAAAACGCACCTAAAAATAAAATGATCGAAGCTAGTGAGCCTCTGACCGCAGAATATCACATAGCTAAGTCAGACATGGCGTAACGTATTTAAAATAATTGCACCGATGAGGCATTAACATACATTATTCCTCTTATTTTAATAATGACAGCATTATGTTTATTTTATACAATTTTATAGGAATACAAGATAAATCTATTCTTATTTTTTTTAAGTTTTAAGTGTAATTAGTGTGATATGATAACATCGTGGAAACATAATCTCAGATACGATTAAGACCGGGATGTTTAATTTTCAAATTATTCGATGAATGGAGAAATTGCGAATCGATTCAAAACGAAAGCGAAAGTGAGGCACCCCCGTGTCGGTGAAACAGGAAAAGAACCCCGTCTCTTTCTTATGGATGGCAAAAATTGAGAAGGCAATCGAAAGACGGTTACGGCCGTTTGAACCATAAAAAATAAATAATAAGGCGAGACAAGAAGCGAGACCACTTCAGATGCGGTGCGCTGCGATGACATCACCGAGACTTATGATTTAAGTCAACAGCACTAAAAACTTGTACAAGTAATATATTCGTTTGACGAAGTACTCTAGGTGATGAGGACGACTACCTGTTGCTAGGTGGATCGTAGCGCAATACATTGTTGTTCAGACATGCTGATAAGGTTTATAGTCTCTGAAATTTTATTGAAAACACAATAGCATTAGAAGTTTTTACACCTCTATGCTTTAAAATTGAACGAAAATGGAAACGAATGTAGATTTCTAACCAATTCATTTTTGATTTTCAAAATGCATTTTACCTGTTTTCCGCCGGCAACCATTTTGGCTGATTTAGGGTCACACGCACAGGTAGCACAAAACACTGGGTTATGTAAGGGTGAAAGGTAACACCGAAGCCGCGTCTGCCGGACGCGGCGGTAGAGTTTGAACTGAACGGTCGGTCGCGGGGATGCGCCCCGTGCTCAAGGCCGAGGCGTCATCGTCAGCGCGCGCGCACCCAGCCTTCGGTTTCGCTATCTTTTTTTACGTGTATGTACATCTATCGCTAAACTGAATCGTGATCCACAGTCTGCGCACGCACACACACAATCGAAGTACTTAAATTGTTCAGATAGCACCTATTTCAAACCGACATAAGTTTAATTCTCAAAAATATATAATTGAATAAAGTTATGGAGACAATTTTACAAGAATTGGAAAATAATTGATACAAATATAATTGGGCTAAAGATCAGGTAACTAATAACTAAAGTGAATTTTATATTTTATACTTATATTTCCTGTCACAGTGTTTGGCCGCGATGAACTCCGAAATTACTCCACCGATTTGATGATTTTTTTTTCATCATTTGTTCCGATTTAGGACATAGGATAGGTTTTATTTTAATGTGTAATTTTTTTATTATGTATAATTTTATAATATATTATAATAATTGAGCAACAGCAACGCGTAGCCGGATCAGTTAGTATAATATACACATAAAAAAAACTTCAACATATTTTATACTGCAAAAGTATCATATTATGAATTCACCTTTTTGTTAAAAGCTCTTCCTGAATAACAAATTTCATTAATGTTAGGTTATAAATTCAGCTTATCCTTTATCTGACAATGAACAGGCATAAAATATAGCCTTTATTTTTCTAAATACCTACTTTTAGTAACAGCAAATTTAAATTGTCTTTTTAACTTTAACAGTCACAAGGTCCATGAATAGACCAACTGGTTTAGTGTAAGTCTATTTAATATTCCTACTTCTCTTCAGCTTTGGGATGCCAGTATTCTCCACTGTTCACAAAATAGAGTAAAGAACTAAAGCAGTAAACCAGTGCTGAATTTACACATTTGCCGCCCCAAAGCTATAAAATTTTTGCCGCCCCTACTGACCCCTAAAATTAGATTCACTGTTTACAATAACGTTAATTCCTTATTTAGGGAATAATCTAGTTTCAAGATTAATTTTACAACTTTTTGGGTATATTTTTAAGCTAAGAAAAGCAAAGCTTTGTTTTTACTGCACTATTACTCACTTTTTTTCTGTACCAATTTTCTGGGCCAATTTTGACGCCCTAAGCTTCAGCTTTTTCAGCTTCTATGGTAAATCCGGCACTGCAGTGAACAAAATGTCGAAAAAGTGGGACTTTATCACATTATCACTTTGTGTTGGTTTTTAAATAATTATAAAACCATGTTTTGTTTTTGGCTGTATGCATGCATTAAAAATTGAACTTTTGTCATATAGAATTTCGTTTATCTCTTCATCAAGAAAAAATACTTATGTAACAAATAATTCTAGGCAAGAAAATGAAGTTAAACGTTTATTATAAGAGTTGGTATATTTTAACATCTCTCAATGTCCTTTATCTCATATTTTTGTTTCCTTTCAATTATTTCAATAACTTAAATTGCATGAACAATAATACACTAACATCAACCTAACTGGCTTGTGCTGGCAGATATGCTTTTATCTTATAATTGTAAGAGTTTACAATGTTACACATCTGGTATAATGTAAATGAAGTCATACATTTCTGTCAATACTAGACTTGCTGTAACATGAATATTGCAAACTGACAATGTCAAACTAAAAGATAGAATGGATCTCTTTCGGTTATCTCTAACCATTTTGTCTATTACTATTTTTTGATATGTCGTTTTATGATTTTTTATCTTATTTTAGTGAAATACAAAAGGATCCACCCAGCAACCTTTCGCTGGGTGGATGTCTGAGCACTAGACCTTTCTAGTGCTCAGACATAAATTCTAACATTGCTAACCTGCCACCTCAAAATACTTAGATTTTCAGAAAACTTTGGTGAATACTGGGAACTTTATTGTGTTTTATAGGATTTATCTAAAATATAATCAGACTTATTTGTTATCTGTTTATGGTATTTTGATGTAAAATATCTAATCGCTAGAATACAAGAGTGTTAGCGTTTCGAATGAATACATTAAGCGATGACGACGGCCGAACTTATTGGTCGACCCTAGAAGTCCCTTTAATTTGCTGAGGGAAGCGCCACTCACGTCAGTTATAAGAATACAGATTTATTCATTTGTTCTTTTAGCAAATTCACAAAGTTAAGTATTTTTTGTTATTAAAATAATTTATCTTATAAGTTAACATTGAAAAATGCAAAAAACATATAAAAATTATAAAATGAAGTTAAAATAATATTTTCTGCTCCATCTGCAAGGTGTCCTAATAAAACTAATTTTAACGGGTCACTATATGTGTTTCAATGAGTTTGCAAATATTCCATCGCTCATTGATTTTACATAACCAACTCAAAGGCTGTCACGGCAAGTGAATGGCGTCGCCGCACGCGAGTGCATTGCCCAGTAACCAGATAACGCATGGCCCACTTTTCTGCTTCCTTCCTCTGACACACTTGACAATAGGCTTGTCCTTTTACAACCTAAGCCCTTGTTTACTTGCATTACACAACAGTTAGTTTAGGTATTGCTAAATAACTGATAGATAACATCAATAACTTGATTGATAAAATTTGTTTACCTAATTGTTAGGAATCAAATATTTTCAAAAAATGGAAAATTATTATGGTTGCTGTAGATTATGTGTAATTTCAAAACAATGCTTTAGAATCTTTTATTCTTAAATTTTGTAACTCTGCAGGGTTGTTAAAAAATGGTAATAAAAAATAGGTAAAAAAAAAACATAATAATGTTATTGGTAGATAAGCAAATAGCTTGAGAGCAGCTGGACCAGTGTAACATAATTCTTTCTTCAAAGCTTGGAAACAGAAAAATGTGAAAGTGTTTTTTTTCTATGGATTTATAACTCAATCAAGACAAGAGACAATATCTGTAAAATAAAGTCGTAATAAGTTGATTTGACAATAGATTATAAAATTTAAAATTCTTTTTAGGATATGATTTATAGATTATGGATAAGAAAAAAAAATGACATTCTTTTTTTACAAAAAACTCCATTGAAGCTTAAGATATGTTCTACACATTACAATCTACCTAATTAATCTATTAAAAACCGAATAAATCACTAACTTACCTCACTTTTTATTAAGTTACTCAACACTGTTCTTATGTTAGATCTATTTCTATGTAGGATTATTTAAAAGGATGATTTTTTACTTTCTATAGTTTACATATGAACAGTTAATTAGCAGGGCAAAACAATTACAAAAAAATAAAACCAAAAAATGTTAGATGAGTGTGAACAAAATGAACAAGTCATAATAATACAATTCCTAACTAATAAAAAGGTCAGCACTATTTCAAACTTGAAGTTACAAGTTAGCCATGAATTGTGATCAGCAAAAGAAAACACATGTTAACAATTGCCAAATCCATAAGAATAAATAGCTGATAAAATCAAACACTATCAAATTACAAACTGCAACTAACCAACTCATTACCGGAGTTTATATCAAGGGCATCGGTAATATAGTTTAGTATCTGTAAAAATACAATGCAAGATGATAATACATAAGAGAAAAATTTTAGTGAATAAAAGATAATCGCATGAACATAAGTAATAAAATACCATAACTTCTAAATACATTAACAATACTCTTTATGATATAAGCATATTATTTTGTAATCATAATTATTGTATTCACAGTCTGTCTCATGGTGTAATTATTTACTATTGCTCATAAGTGATTCATAGTATTGCAAATTAATTACTGAGAACAGGGAAAGGAAGTTTGACAATATGCCTGGTTGTACACACACAAACAATTCAGTACTTTATTCCTTACTTACCAAAAGAAAAGATACATATCCAAAATTGTGGATAAATGCTTTTGCTATGTGTTTTGTTATTTAACTGTATTAAAGATTAGATTCTATATTTTTGGGCTGTATTTAAATAATTAGAAAGATAAACCATGTTTATCTACTTAAACATCATATCTCAGACATTTTAAGTGATAACCTACTATAAAATATTACAACACAGTTATCAAGACAGTTTTATTTTTCTAATTGGAGCACACAGTTTCATTTATGTCTGGTTAGGAAAGTAATTTATTAGAAAGTGTGTTAGCAAATACAAGTAGTAAACTTATTTCACTAATGTTGAAGGGATTACTATGGTGTAGTTTAATCACATTGCGAAGGTGAAATCAGCAAAATAACGCAGGCATGGTCAAATACGATCAATCTATTCCATTGACGCGCGCTCTTTATATGTAAATAAATGTAAAAGGATGTAAATAAATAAACACTTTTGTACAACTTACTGATTTCGGCATGATGGCGGTTTAGGATAACTATCTGAAAGCAAAATGAAAATTGTTTAAGAAAACATCGTCACATAATCGCGAGCCATCCACAGTTGGACCATTCAATGCGCCGCGTGACATAGCAAGTGAAATTGTAGCAAAAATGTGATAATAAGCTAAGAAATCAAGTCCTTCTTTAATTTAGACTTTTAGAATTCCACTAATAATAGTGAATTCAACAATTTGTAACAAAATTACAATGACCGGCAGGCAACTTCTGCGCAAAGAAATGATGGGTAGAAATCTCATGGAGTAGTTGGTCGTTATGTGACATAGATTTAAGCAGATTGTAAATTAATATTCTCTGTAGAAACTTACCCGTTAAAAGAGGAATATCACCTAATAATCCACATAAGTAGCACAACACACATAAAGACTGCACACACCCTAAAAAGAGCCACAAAAATATCACGATGTGACAACTGCCTGCAATGACGTGGTAACCAGAGTTAACATATTTAAAAATGAAAAACTACCAATTTCAATTCCAATACTTGCCAGTCGGAGGAGAGATAGAAGAATATTTTTTTATAAAACCACAACAATTATGTAAAAAGAAATTGGATCTCGTCCCAAAACGATCTTAAAAAAATGAAACCCTCAATTAATGGGCAAAACATGGATAAGTGCAGTATTAGGTTCCATTTTTTTATAGCGATAAAATGTAAATAAGAACTATTATGTTTTATTCCCTATCATTTTTTGGATCGAGGAGCAAGGTTGTTAGATATTGAGCGAACACTTTTTCCCGAATCATTCGAGAAAATTATTGTCGTAAAAACTTCATTATTTATCTTTTATTGTCATATTCCATCGATCATTTGTTTGTCCATTTCACCGTTCGACGTCCTCCTTAACATTACCGTACTAAGTGGTTATAATTAATGTAATTGTAAGATGATAAATGAAAAATTATTTAAATTATCCATCAACTAAAAAACAACACTCATCAGCAATTAGTATTAAAATAAAATGCTGCATAGTCGTCTATCCGTTACCTTGTATTGTGGGGAAAAAATAATTTAAAAAGATTATTTTTGGTGAGAGCGGGCAGCACATGAACGTATGGGAAGCGTTACTCACGCCTTAGTTCGGGCTTTTGACGTCTTTGTCCGATTGTCATGTCCCGCAATACATTTAAAAGTTACAAAAACTGATAGCGATGATTACTTTTACAAAATAGCATCAATTAAATGCAATGACTTATTTAAGATCAAATCTCTTAATTGAGGTGTGATTGTCATTTTTAAACATATGAATCAGACCAACCAAAACCTGGTTTTAAAATCACGTGACATGCGCAGAAGCAAGTTACATTACCCAATTTCAGAGCAAGTTTGTTGTTTATGGTTTGCCTTAAGTTAGGTGGCGCCAACTACATTTAACTTTTAATTAATTACTGCTTATGCACATAAACATTCATTATACATACATAGAAACTATCACAAAAGAAATATAAGCTTTGGAAATATTTCTCAGCAAGTAACAAAACGTCAAAATAGCACTTTATACAAAATCTGTGAAGTAAACAAGCATGACAACATAAGGCAGGTGCCATGTTGGCTTTTTTGTTCGGATTTCCTATTTGCAAAAACAAAGGGTGTAAAACCCATACAACCTAGTCTTCAGTAATTTTAAAGATGCAGTATAACATTCCAACTTCTTTAATATGTACGTTATTGGAGCAGTTTTTCATGTGCCTTATATGTTTTGTGGTGGATATTAGTGTCTAATGATGGTGAGTTATTAACCTCTCCATAAGCATGTTTTTTTAATTGAATTTATGCATTCACAATGCAATATTTCTATAAAGCGGGGCTTACACGGGTGACTAAAGCCATACGATTTCCGCCGCACTGCAAAAATCGACCGTCCAAATGGCAATTCGACTAGGTCGCAAGTGACTAAAGCCGCAAGCCTCAATCAAAGTTGGGAGGCATCCGACTTAGGCCTCACGGCGATCGGCCGCATGTGGCTGGTGACTAAAATCGACCATGTAGAGCGATCAGTTGCAGGCGATCGCCCGCCACGAATTCTTCTCAACATTTTCGAAGGAAATGACCGAGCCACGTGCGATTTTAGTGACCTGTGTATATGGGCTAGCGATGCGATTTGTTCTCAGAGTAAACAGGACTGGAGTAGCCATTAGTCAATATCTCGTACATATTTTTCTGCCATTTTTTGCGGGGGGTGAGGTTACTACTACATTCAATGCCAGCACACAGGAACAAAAACTCTTTGCGTGTTTACAAACGCACACATGCATAATACGACAAACATATTTAAAATACACGCACACGTGCTTAAAATAGTGTGTTAACGTTCTATTCAAACACACGAATGTCATTGTGTGAGAAGTGACATGACATAGCACGAGAATATCGATATCGATAAAATCAGTTTCGTTCAATGAATGAATTTATTAACTTTGCGTTAGTATTCCTACAAATACAAATTGAAACTTGATAGTTTATTGCATTTAAAAGATATTTACAATAGGTGTTATTATATATATAGAATTCACTGTGGACCCTTTTGCGTATACGCATAATGGAAAGGAGGAACTCTGAAACATTATTTTTAACAAAGCGATAGTGAATATAGTTATATTTCTCAGATTTTTACTTTGACCGATTGCTTATTTGTATTTTTTTGCGATTTGCTTACATCACTTTTTGCAGGTATTTCCTTTTCAACTTATTTTTTAACCTAAAATTAATACATTTAAATGTAATAAACTAAAACTGTTATAATATTACATGTTAATATCTATTTGAAGCATAACTAGTTATATAATAAACTAAGAGGATCATTCAAGAATAACGTTGGCACAGCATGGGCAACTAATCTTCTTCTATTGTTAGATAATTTTTGAAACTGAGACGGCTCAATATGTATGGAACATATAGTACTTGTTCTTGAAGATGCCCAAGATGCCCTATTACCTATTACAAGCATGAATCCATTTTTTTCGTATGCTGTATTCTTTAGGAAAACTGAATATGAAAAATTAGATGTTTCCGGGCATATCAAAGCTTAAAGTATAAATACCAACAATTAGTATACCGCCTAGGGGCAGAGTATATTTGCCTGAACTACACATACCGATCATTTCTAATTTTAATACTGCAATACTATCTTCCAATAGCTTTCATTTATGTACAAATGACTTTTGGTACCACATACCTTACTCCTAGTATCTTGAAGTATTGCAGTTGGACAAGCCGGTTTTTAAAAGGAGCTATAAATGCTACAATATTAATAAAAAACTTAACTTAAATGTTGACGATGACATTTAGCTATTACCATACTAAAATGTCATCAAAATCCGTCGCGTAGTTTTTGGGTGATGCGTGCTCAAACATACATACAGACAGACAAAATGTTCAAAAATTAGTGATTTCGCTTCCTCTACTCTCATTACTAGCCATTTGGTTTAAGGTGGACTTGACCTGTTTTATTCTATATCTTTACAGTTTTATTCTCGTATGTATAATATCGCAGGTAAATAGTATAATTCCGCACTTTACATACGGCGTCATCAGTTCAAAATCACATACCTTATTCTTATTTGAAATCATCATTAATACCTGGTAATAATTACTGAAACAAACTGTAATTTATCTAAGCTGTGTTTTATTATCGTTAAGAAAAAGAACTAAGAAAAGGGTATGTGTTTTTTAAACTGATGACGCCGAATGTAAACTGCGGAATTATACAATTTCCCTGCGACATACAGATTTAAATTAAAAATACATATTTCCAATTTAAGTATGTTACTTGCATTCATTCATTCATTACTCACTCTTAAAATCACAATATCGATGAAGTTGACATCACTATTGTGCAAATTAATATTGTACAAATTAATAAGGGTTGCTGATTACAAAATAAAAACAATTTGTCCTGTGGCTCGAAAAAAAATTTTGGTTTCTCGGAAATGATCGGGTGTGCTGGTTAGACGATGGTACCCTTTTAACCGTGTCTTTTTTATGAAGTCAGGGACACTGGAAGTATATACAGCATAAGTACTCTTAATGTTTATGAGCGCCGCCCAGCATGAATAAAAGGACAAATAGTTTGATTATTATTTTAATTAATTATTTTATTTATTATTTTATATTTCCATGTTGTGTGGCAAAGAATAGGCTTCAAGCAGCCGCAAAAGTGTAGGTATGTACTTAATACTAAACTAAAAATAAACACGCAACGTACATTGTTAAAACGAAATTATAATTGGTAATTAATTAATACAAAATTACAGTTATTTATTACCAATAAACTTTTTCTAATTTTTGTCTTAATTAATTGAAATGCGATAATGGTCAACCCTAGGTAGTCTCGTGGGGAGTGCAGCCGTGACGTCATCAAACGAACTTTGAGCGCGAAATTTGAAATTGTAGTCTGCTAAAACATGAAATTATGAATTAAATAATAATCAAAACCTAAAAATTATGCTTACAAATGAAAGGTGACACCATCTTTTTGCATACTAGATATTTTCGAATTTTTTTTACAGTAGAAAACAGCACAGGCAGGCATTTTCGTGGGAGCTCTGCACGGTAAGACGTTCTGATTATTGTGGTTTTAAAATGGCGGCTCAACTAGTTTTATATAACGCACAGGATTCCGACGCTTGTGCATTTGGCAGAGGGGTAATGTTAGGCAAAGGCTACTCCAGTCCTGTCCTGTTTACTCTGAGGATTTGTTGAGTTTCTTTGAAAAATGTGACTTTGGGTTGTCTCATGTTACTTTTTGACTATCGGCAACTGGTAACACTGATCCTATCTGTCATTTTCATTCATTCATTTTATGAGAGCCGGAAAAACGGGGAAAGTATTGAATGTTTTGTTTCAAGAAATTCGCCGAAAATGTTATGGTTTACTACAACCTTGATGTTGTTTACAATTATATAGTACCATTTATTATCTGTTAGTCTTACAAAATATGTTATTGTATTCATAATAAATTGTTAAGAATATTTTAATCATGGTATCGACATCGTTACGAAGACTTTGTCATTGGGGTCCAATTGCTGTCTTAGGTAAAACTTAACGAACTTATGGATCAACTTCGATTATACAGTATTATTAATCTTAATTTTGGCTTTTTTAGGTATCATTAAACTTATAACCTGGGCTATGGTACATTTCTTAGGAGTATGGTGGCCCCCTCATGCATCTATTGGAGGGGCTATAAATGCTGCCGTATTTTTGTCATTTGCAGCTGCAACTTTATACTATTTTTTGCAATCTTTACTTGAAGGACCAGGTTTCGTTCCTGCTGGCTGGAAACCGGTCAGTAAACACATTTATTTGAAACAAGACAAACTGAAAATCATATAAATACCTCTGAGTTTAGAATACTAGTTTTAACTAGTTGTTTGTTTATTTCAAATTTTTTCATTGGTGTGTGTGTAATATAAAAATACTATAAGAACGGTATAAATCTTTAGTTATAGTTTATAAAAGTATTAACCCCCCAACTCTGACTTATATGTTTATGAGACCAGGGTTTTGCAAAAACAGGAATATTTTTCTTATTTTCATATGACTTGTGCTAGCTGCCTGATTAGGAATTGCCCTTTGGCAGTTAATGAAATGAATATATGGAGGCTTATATCCCAGAGTTTCCGTGATACCTGGTCATTAATGACCGTGTGTCACCGATTATGTATGATGTCTAGGCATCACTTAGGACTGTGTTAACTTGATTTTTATTATAAAAACATTTTCAGTAATATTTCAAATTACATGTATATAAAAGAAGCTTTAAAATAGCTTGCATGTTTTTTATCTTTGCTACTAATAAACATGTTGTAAATTTAGATATGTTTATGTTTTATTATTTGGGAAATTGATACCTTTTTATTAATTCAACAAAATGTAATTAAAGGCTTGTTAGGTTAAATTTGATTTTAAAAATCCTGGTCAGTGAAACCAGGATTACCAACTATGAAAGTTGATTTCACATCACTACTTACTTGATTCATAGAATGTCTATGTTTGACTTTTAGGATACTGCAGAGGATACTGAATATTTACAGTTTTGTACAATATGCAACAGTTACAAAGCTCCTAGATCTCATCATTGTAAGAAATGTAAGTGTGAAGTTTACATTAAAATAATGCATCATCATTATCTCCGCCAAAAAGTATTAATTGCTCCCCTAAAATTGGGGTATTTACTATAATACAGTTTTTAATATAAGCAACTTACTTCCTATCTAAGGATGAAAACATTACTGTAGCAATGTTCCCGCAATGTGCTCGAAAGTACCAAAAGCAAAATCAGATGCAGTGAAAGGTATAAAAGTAATTTTGAAAATAAAAATTCTAAATTTATACATCTGCTGATTTCATACTGGTCCTGCAGGAGCTCGTAGCTAGAATATTGCTTTTATGTGTATTGAATCACTGTTTATACACATACACCTGTCATCCTGAGCTTCACGTTGTCAGATATTTTCATTTTATTGTAAATTTTTTCAGGCAGGCATTGTGTCCTTAAAATGGACCACCACTGTCCATGGATCAACTGCTGTGTGGGGCATGCTAACCATAGCTACTTTACCACATTTCTCATATGTGCTGTCATCGGGTGCTCCTATGCTTCTGTGGTAATATAAAATTTAAAATTAAAGATCATACTGTGGGAACTTGATTAACCTGACTAATGCATTGGGATAATCAAAAATTCTGATAATCAAATGTACTAAGAAAAGCCGTTTTTCTACATATTAATGCATACTTAATACATAATGTTATATGTTTATTAAAAACAGTAAATACAAATAGAATCAATGTTTATTAAGAAGTTATCAAGAGATACATTTTCCAGCTTACAATTCACTAATGCAACTATTCTTGAATTATTACAAATATAGTACTTTTTTTTGTTTGGTAATCATAATAATCATGAAGGGGAAAAAAGTGTTTAACTTAATTAGGTTTAAAATACCTATGCTTACATAGATTCAACTTGTACATATACGTTTTGTTATATATTAGTGAGCGAGGTCACACGATGCGGTGCGATGCGGCATCGCATCGTAATGTATTCGAGGTAGAGGGTGCCACATGGGTGGTGCGGCGCCACACGGCACAGCGTTGCGCTGCGGGCGCATTACCCCTCCCCGCTTCGTCACTCAGGTCTCAAGTCCGGCGCGCTGTAGAGCGACGTCGCACGGCGACCTAACGCGTCTTCTGACATGGTGTAGTGATTTGTATGCAGCGGTACCGCTCAGGCACCGCACTGTTAGCGCACCCGTCCGAACTCGTACTAGGGACCTCAGAGTGGCATTACCATAAAAATGTATGCGAGCCACACTGAGGTTGTCATAAATGACCATCGACATATACTAATGGACATGACCTAGCGGTGAGAATTGTCGCACTACGAAAGAAAGAGATAAAACTAAGTTTCGGATTATCTTTATCTCTCTAAATATATGCCGTACCTGTCATGAAAATTGAGAGCCAATGGCTTATAAGGAAAGAGATAGCGTTAGTCCGAAAGCATATGCCATCTTCGTCACTCTTCTCAAAGCAAGAAATTACTGCACGTTATACGAGTACGGCATGTCCATTAGTATATGTCGATGTAAATGACTGCCGATGAGGTCTAATTAAGCCTTGTGTTGCGTAGGAGCTGTCAATATGCATGTACTACGCGATAACACGAGCACGTATTGCCCCAGGAGGCGGGCGGCTTTTGATGCCGCTCGGGGCGTTGCTTCTCACGTTGTTGGCCATCGGAATGGCTATTGGTGTAGTGCTTGCAGTCGGAGCTCTGCTTTACTTCCAGGTATGTAGCAAACACAGCACTCCTAACTCGTGCAAATAAGTTTTTTTTTATTAACTAAAATGACAAAGGTAAATAAGTTCTGGTACCGAATCCTGATAGGTTCTTCTAATTTCATATTTTGTTAGTTTATTAATTACCTTACTCAAGTTTGAAATTATTTTGGCCCTACCTTTATGTGAATTTTTGTGTTTATTTTTAGTATAATTTTTTTTAAAAAATAACCACTTTTTGAACTTACTTTTTGTCCACTAAATTATGTTTTTAGCTAGCTTTGGAAACTTGGCTAATGTACTATTTTAGTTCTTAACCGATTCGTTGCTACATACAATTAGAGAAACGAAGGCTACGAGCTTGATTTACGTGAAAAATGAAGATAGTTTTATTCTGGGTTGATTTAACTAAAACTTGATTTGAAGGAGTTATCATCGATTTAAAAATGACACTGTTTCAGTGGCTAACGCCACGAATCAGCAAAGAATCGGTTAAGTTTATTATGTATTGTAACATGCTGTATGTTTCTTTAAATGGATAAACTAAGAAGATGAGTGTGCTGTTAACCTAAGTGTTCTCTTCATGGCTCCAACCTCTAGAAGACGGACGGACCTCATTTACGATTACACGTCGTTTCCGCGAATGGGCGTCCTCTTTTGATAGAATCGGGCGTCACTTGAGTGAACTCTACATCCATCTATAGAAACCCAAAGTATCTAGCTTACTTCCGTAAAAACGAGCAAAGTCCATGGCCTGCCTGCAAATAAATGCAGATACCGCAGACACAAAGACAGCGACACCCTTGCACCTTTGATACTTTACTCGTGTTTCGTCTACACAAGGAGCATCATCACGAGTCGTACATCCTTCTTGTTTCTGCGGAAGTAAGCTAGATATTTACGCACTGTTGACTTTCGCGATGGCTAATGGCATAGTGTTCACAGTGGGGAAGCTGCTACGTTACTTGTGTAGATTAAATACTGTTAACTCCTTAAGCTTTTGACCATTATGAACTTTACAAGGTGTTCGTTAAGGGATGGGATTGTCGGTCTTTTACAGAGTATTATTCGGAGACTATATGAAGTAACGCCTTCCCCATTTTATCATCAGATGTCCAAACGTACTGCAGGTTTTACTCCTTGATTACCACTCAGGCGTACTAACCTCCTTTCAACGTCATTTATAATGCTACAGCCAAAGACTAGAAGTTCTTGTCCGCTTCTGTATTCTTCAATGCATATAACCCAAAGAACGTGAAAGTTTGAAACAGGCTGAGGCTCCCTTCCTCGTCGCCACTGGTTAATATGGAAAATCAGGACGTGAGTAAAAAATAAGACTGCTGTCAACGCACTGACGTATGTTCATCCGCGTAACTATAGCTATCTTTACATACATTATATAAACGAATATATATTTTAGTTTGTAAATAACTCAATGAATGAATGAATTAATAGGTGCGAGGCATTCTCCGCAATCAGACGACGATTGAAGACTGGATCGTAGAGAAGGCGGCTGGGCGGAGAGCTGAGCAAGGACTCGCCCCGTTTGTGTTCCCGTATGACTTGGGTTGGCGGAGGAACCTGGCTCTAGTGCTGACTGGCAAGCACGACGGCCTGGCGTGGCCTGTCAAACCAGGCTGCGGGGAGTATGACTTGACCGTGAGTTCTCATATCTTTATATCAACATCCCATTTGAAAATAAAATGGCCTGTCTCGTAAAAACAAAAAATTATAACCTTTCAATACAAAATGGATTATTTGGGCCTATCCTGGATTTATTTTCAAAAGGTATAATTTTTAATCTGTTTAACATCAATGACTTTGCATGTCCATAAATCGTACGCCCTCAGAAAATGACTAGACATAGCAGAATAGAGTCGCTTGAATCTCTTATTCCGTTTCTTCCTACTTTCAATCTAGTCTTACTATACAAAGGTTATACTATTTTGGTTATTATGTAATAAATAATGCCTAAGAAATGTTTTTACTTCTTATTTTACAAAATCTATGCTAAAGATGATTGATATAAGTTATCTTTAGTAATCCAGTTTGTCATTCAAAGATGGCGACGTCTTTAGACATCTTTAGTGAAAAATCTTTTTGTACTTTTAAATTTCATTATTGAATACGAATTATCCATTTAATACAGATATTCGCAATTAGTACACTTTATTTTAATATTTGCGACGTTTAGTTCTGAGGCGATTTTTAACGAATACCTTTGGTGAAGATGTTATTGTTTCTTCTGTAGCGCGAACAACAAGCCCAAAAGCTTGAGAAGCGGCTCCGGTCGCGGTTGTATCGCATCACGGGGCCGTATTCGGGATGGTGGGTGCCGCTGTGTCGGTACCCTAAGGCGGCCATACACGCCCCTTGTACCGACGAGTCGCGGCTCGTTCTTCGGCCAGGGGACCTCGCACGCGTCACAAGGCAGAGAAGGTGATATACAGAGTTACAATATTTATATCCGCGCTCACCACCCCTCTCAAAAGTTCCAATGCTGCGCGCATTGTAAAAAAAAATCGGACCTTTAGATAAAAATGCCATTTTCTCGCTAAATAATGAAGCTAGGACCAAACAAAAAATACTACCGTAAAGCTGATTAAATAAAGAATCAACTGTAACTCAAAAAATAATCGTTATTAAAAAAAAAACAGCAGGCCATGCGGAAATTTTTAATATGATAGCAATTGCTACTAGGGACTGACGAGGGGTGTTGGTTATCGATAGCAATTGCTACCGTGGTGTCAGTGGCTATGGAAACTAATGTTCTTGCGGGACTTATTGGCGGGAGCGGGAAGCGTTTCTTTAGTGGTTTTGGTTTTCTTTTCAGATTGCATTATGAATTACTTAGTGTTTGTAAACATGCTTGAGTGTTGATAAGTGAAACAAAAGAATGGAAGGTCTCTTTTCATACTCTCTCGACAAGTCAACGAGGAGGTTTCAGTAAAACCAAACATCTGTACAGAAACCTAGGGAAAGAATTTTTTAATACAGTTGATCAAAAAGTGGCGTATTGCAGGGACATATAGCGTTCGAGATGTGGGTTATTACATACACGAGCTTTTTCTTTACCTTTCCCGAAGTCGTGCGTTCTCTTTCCCAACTGTCAAAATGTCTATTAAAAAGAAAGAAACCAATCACAAAGTTTTTACTAAAAAAAATTGATAGAAGTTTTTATGATTCATGCAAATAGTTCTGAAAAGAAGCTATTAATTTGTTTCAATATCAGATTTAATGATTTGTTTCAATGAATTAGGTTAGGTTTCATTTCATTTTATCTCATTAAAATTCATTTTCATTTCATATCAATAAAAAAATCAACTGAAGACTTGGCTGTTTGGCATAGTTCCCTTTGCCTATCCAGCATATATTCTTTTACGGTTGGCGCCATTTTATTAATTAAAAAAATTATTACAATTAATTTATTCATTATGCTTCATTTTTTCGCAACTGTATTAAAAATAGTTGTTCAGTACACGTGCGGAACCGTCATTGCAAAGAGTTCCGACAAATGTCTACCCAAAACGAGGCGCAGCCGGAGCCGCAGGCTTTTCGCACACGTTATGAAATATACGATTTTCATTATTCATTCATCATCCATTGATCACCATAAAGGCCATAGGACGATAAGAATACCGAATCGGCCCCAGAGAGGTATCTGGCTCATAATTTTAGGAAATGTTGGTACTCATAAGATACGTCGATGCTGAAAGTTTCAGCTTTTTATCTATTACCGTTTCTGAATAAATCTAAAAATACTGAATTTCAGTAAAAAAAATCATTCTCAGCACCATGTGAATCGATTGATCTAAATACAGGATATGTTTTGGGGCATGGTGGTAGCTTCTAAGAAAAAAAATATAAGCAATATCTGTTCATAAGAACCTATAAAAAAACGAGGTTATTTTCTTGATTTTAATTTTTAATCATGTTACGGGAACGCTAAAAATATGAATCTATTTTTTTTTAATTCCTCATTCAATTTTCGATGAAATTGTGATCTTGGGATTTTTTTTAAAACGTTACGCCATATTGAAAAAAAATAAAAACCGATTAGCTGCTCAAAAATTGATTTCTTATTATGATTTAACTCTTGCAATGATAAAATACAGAACATTTGCAATTATTGTACTAGTGAAAACAACAGAATAAATTATGAACACTCATATAAAAATATTTTTTCTCTTTTCAATAACTTTAATATTAATATTTAATTATAAACTATTCAAATGTATCAATTATATTAATGTGTTAATAATAAAATCTTCTTATGAATTTGTGACTAGTCCTCGTCGCTATCTTCATCAATCACAGTGGGGATATTGTCTTAATTGAATAAAGTATTAAGTATTGCTGCTGGTTTGGGGATTTTAGCCAAATATCGTCCATGCGCCAGGTAAAAAATTATTGCAGCTTAGTGTGAACAACAACCAATTGTCCTTAATCCACAACAGTATTTGTGAGTTGCAACAGTTCTTTTAATTTGAACTTCAATACATTCTTCTGTATCATAATCACATACAACCTCTAAATTAAATGATGAATAATCAGTAAGTGATTGAGATTCAACAATTCACTTGTATCTGAAGGTAATTCATTCTCCAACGATGTATCCTGATCCTCGTCGTCAAGTTTCGTTTTCTTATATTTTTTGATCGACAATTATTCCACAAAACATCACCAACTACAATTGGATGATCAAAGATCGTTGAAAAGTCTTCAGCATCTTCATCAGATTATATATATTTTGGAGTACCTCGCGTTTGTTTAATGAATTTTGAACAAATACAGCACTTTGGATTATATGTTTTAGATGACGACATATTTTCACTTATATAATTATATAATTAGATAAAATTAATTATTAAAAACAGAAAAAGTACGACCAATACTTGTATAGAATATCAACAAATAATTTTAAGGTTATCTACAAATCTGGCGGGTTTTCATGAAAATAGAAAACAGTGTCACCAGTTTTGAATTACAGTGCCATCTTATGGGTGCTGAATTAACTAATAATTGAGCGGGAAAGTTTAAATTCCCTAAAACGTAGTTGAATTATATAAACAATATTGTTTTGTACTGATTTAATAATTATAGTGATAAATAAAGTTTATAATAATGATTAGAGTTCATTATATGAAGAACGATCTGAACGACCTGGTGGTGGATGCTGTCCGTACGGGAGGGTCAAAATACTTCAAAACCCACCGTCCCAAATTGAAGAAACTCTCCGCACATACACTCGAACTCATGGATAAGAGACATGAAATGAGATTGCAAGACTCAGCGGATGCCCTACGTTATAGACAGCTTAATAGACAGATCTCGAAGTCGCTGACGAGCGACCTTCGCCAATTTAATACCGAGCGTATTAAAGAGGCCATAGAGCGGAACAAAGGCTCCAAAGTGTTCGCTAGCGATCTGTCTATTGGGCAAAGTCAACTGACGAGGCTGAAAACTGAGAACGGCAGTATCATATCATCGACTCCTGAAATCCTGAGAGAGATTGAGGTTTCTATAGGCAGCTGTATTTCAGTATTACACCAGGCCAAAGCAAAGCTCGAGATCCTAGAGCCAAGCTTACCCGACACTATACCGAAGATATCCCGGACGTCAGCCTGTACGATATTAGAATGGCCCTCAAACAGCTAAAGAACAACGAGGCGGCGGGAGATGACGGAATTACAACAGAGCTTCTGAGAGCGGGCGGCACGCGGTACTTAAAGTCCTCCAGAAGCTCTTCAATTCTGTTATAGTCCAGGGCAAAACGCAGAAGGCAAGGAGCAGAAGCGAGGTGATTTTGTTCTTCAAAAAGGGCGATAATACCCTACTGAAGAACTACAGACCCATATCGCTTCTGAGCCATGTCTACAAGCTATTTTCGAGGGTCATTACGAATCGTCTTGCTCGCAGGTTTGACGACTTCCAACCTCCCGAACAAGCCGGTTTCCGAAAAGGCTTTAGCACCATAGACCACATTCATACGCTGCGGCAGGTTATACCGAAGACTGAAGAGTATAATCGGCCACTCTGCTTGGCGTTTGTGGACTATGCCTTTGATTCGATCGAGACTTGGGCGGTGCTGCAGTCTCTCCAGAGGTGCCAAGTGGACTGCAGGTTTATCGAAGTGTTAAGGTGCCTATACCAAAACGCCACTATGTCGGTCCGAGTACAGAGCCAGAGCTCTAATCCTATCCAACTACAGCAAGGAGTGAGACAGGGAGACGTTTTCTCTCCGAAACTGTTCACTGCTGCGTTGGAGGATATTTTTAAGCTTCTGGACTGGAATGGACTTGGCATCAACATCAACGGCGAGTACCTGACACATCTTCGGTTTGCCGATGATGTGGTCCTAATGGCTGAGACCTTGGAAGACCTGAGCACCATGCTCGAAGATCTCAGTAACGCATCCCAACGAGTGGGTCTTAAGATGAAGATGGACAAGACGAAAATTATGTTCAACGCCCATGTTACACCCGCTCCAGTAAATGTTGGGAACGTTACACTCGAAGTTGTTGACCACTATGTTTACCTAGGACATACAATACAGTAAGGTAAGTCCAACTTCGAGAAAGAGATCTCTAGTCGAATCCAACTCGGGTGGGCAGCGTTCGGGAAGCTGCGATACATTTTCGCGTCCAAAATACCTCAGTGCCTTAAGACGAAAGTCTTTAACCAGTGTGTGTTGCCAGTGATGACTTATGGCAGTGAAACGTGGTCGTTCACTATGGGTCTTGTAAGAAGGCTCAAGGTCGCCCAGCGGGCAATGGAGAGAGCTATGCTTGGTGTTTCCCTACGCGATCGAATCAGAAATGAGGAGATCCGTAGGAGAACAAAAACAGCCGACATAGCTCAAAGAATTGCGAAGCTGAAATGGCAATGGGCAGGACACATAGGAAGGAGAACTGATGCCGGTTGGGGCGGAAAGGTTCTCGAATGGCGACCGCGTGCCGGACGACGCTCAGTGGGTAGGCCCGCTACGAGGTAGACCGACGATCTGGTTAAGGTCGCGGGAAAACGCTGGATGCGGGCAGCACAGGAGCGATCGTTGTGGAGATCCTTGGGGGAGGCCTATGTCCAGCAGTGGGCGTCGTACGGCTGATATGATGATATGAAGAACAATTATTTTTATATGAGTGTTCATAATTTATTCTGTTGTTTTCACTAGTACAATAATTGCAAACGTTCTGTATTTTATCATTGCAAGAGTTAAATCATAATAAGAAATCAATTTTTGAGCAGCTAATCGGTTTTTATTTTTTTTCAATATGGCGTAACGTTTTAAAAAAAATCCCAGGATCACAATTTCATCGAAAATTGAATGAGGAATTCAAAAAAAATAGATTCATATTTTTAGCGTTCCCGTAACATGATTAAAAATTAAAATCAAGAAAATAACCTCGTTTTTTATAGGTTCTTATGAACAGATATTGCTTATATTTTTTTTCTTAGAAGCTACCACCATGCCCCAAAACATATCCTGTATTTAGATCAATCGATTCACAGGGTGCTGAGAATGATTTTTTTTACTGAAATTCAGTATTTTTAGATTTATTCAGAAACGGTAATAGATAAAAAGCTGAAACTTTCAGCATCGACGTATCTTATGAGTACCAACATTTCCTAAAATTATGAGCCAGATACCTCTCTGGGGCCGATTCGGTATTCTTATCGTCCTATGGCCTTTGAATAAAAGAATGAACAAAAAATACAGGTTACCATTTCGATTATTGTTATTCCCTATTATTACTGCATAAACAGTATTGCTAATAGTGTGGATTCTTAGTCAGAATTACCAATTAAGATAAAGAAAATCTACCTAAATTGCTATTAATATACCTAAATTATATTTAGTGTTATTATAAGTACGGGTGAACACTATATGAAACCATTATTACGTGTTGGGATTGTCAAAAGATGAAACGTTCGCTTTGAATATGAACTAAGTAGCAATAAACAGGTTATTATTTTTGTTATAAAAGTATTTACGAAATTCTATAACATAAATGAGAAATAATAGAGTTTATTAATAGATTATTTTACAAAAATTTTTGTTAAGCAGTATATTTTGAGAGTTCTTAAATATTTTTTGTGAATAAAGCAGTAAATATTTTAACTAAAGAAACGTTTAAGAATGATAAAAATAAGATTGGTGATATTTTGATAATATTATTATGATTGAAAAGCCTTTTTATGATAATTAGTCTAATAAAACTATATTATATAAAAAATATGCCTGCTACCAAAAACTTGTCATTTTGTTTTACCTTACATACAACTATACTGTAGTCTTTAATTTCAGTACAGTGAATTAAACAATCTATAGGTAATCGTACGTATAATACGAGCTTATTTAAAATAAAAGAGTGTAACAATATTATAAACTAAGGCAAAAGATTGCGCGGCGCATGTGAAGCGTTAGTTTCCTAATGTAATACTAGATGGCGCTGTAGCGCGTAGAAACACGCTATCGTATTGTTTTTGCGGGAGTACGTAAGGGCAAGTTTAGTCTTGCAATGTTAGGATAGCGAGACCTTTAAAGGTCCTGGGTTCGATTCCTAGCTATTTTTGAAGTGATCTGGTACGTAACAGTGCTAGGACACGGCCATGTATGAAAATGTATACCAAATGTAAGTTAGCGTGTGATATTGTATTAATCACGTTTATTGCTTCCTATGGTAGTAGCCATCGCATTACTGCCGTGCTCGTGGTGGGTCTCCTATTGAAGCCCAATATTATCTATAATAATCTACATTCTATATATAAATGAATGAAGTAATTCATAACTCAACTGTTATCATCATTCATCATGATATAATTTTAAAAACAAAAGGGAGTTTTTAAAATTAGGGAGTATGCTTGATTTTTTAACTTTTTTTATTCGATTATCTACAACACTATATAATGGTAAAAATTATCCAACACCAAAAAAGTAATATAAAGTATAAAAAAAGATTAAAAATAGCCAACTGAACCGAGCACTTTAAATGCACGCGATTTTGGCGCACTTAGTTTGACGTCATAGTTTTGCGTCATATTCGCTTTGATTTACGGCGTCGCGTTTCAAATATTTGAAAATGAATCAGCAATATCGCATTTTTAAAAAATTAAATATTATGCTTTAATATTAATTTTAATCAAAAATATTGATGAATGCACAATTTTCAAATAATAAGGTTTGTTAAAAAAATATTTGACGTATACTTATACTTCTTATAATTGAAGACGAGGCTTTATGGGCTTTATACCCTTTGTTTTCCCCTATAGAAAACTCTTTACAAAAAAATGTACTTACGCAGAGCAACGATTTGTCTATCGCGGGGGTCGAAGACGTACCGCACGCAAGCGACACACGCGGTTGGCGCTCAGAAAGGACAATAACGCGAGTGCTTTTGCGGACTAAGTGCAGTTATTTGAATCGTTTTTCATAAATAAAAAGTCGCGCTAACTACCTTTGCAGTGTACGGGTGTAATTCTTCACTCTATCAGAACCATAATTTAAGGATCGCATAAGAATTTATTATATTATTTAGTTAAATAATAGAAAATTATTTAAAAAAGCATTTCTTTCAAATGACATTAAAAGAAATTATACTCAATTATGTTTTTTATTCTTGTTATACGAGTCATAGGGTTTGTGCAAAAATACAATTATAACTAACTAATTATTTTTGTCTTTATACTTCCTTTTTCCTTTTGGCTTTTTGTCTAATTCTTTCACAAGCTAATGTCTTTGAATCAGGCTTCCTGAACTCTTAGATCTCCCAGTAAGTTCATTTACAATATGCTTTTCTTTTGGATGGTTCATAATTATAGTTCTTATTGTTATGTGAGTATGTTGGTTTAATGAAGTTTTAAATTATTAATGTTGTAGGTAATAGTTTGAAAAATACATAAACTTGTATATCAAGTTTATGTATATTTGTGTATTATTTAGTTGATTACGTGAATAACATTAATGAAAATCAATTTAATGGATATCCACTGTGTAGCGCTTAAGACTGTCACAACGGCTGTATAGTAGAGAATGCCATTAAAATTAAGTCCCCTAATTGCTTAATTTCTTTAAATGAATAAATAACTTAAGAAAGTTCTATAAGAAAAAAATATGCTTGTATCAGAAGTCAGGAGGGACTCCTGTCGTTACATGGGCGAGAGCTCCTGTAATTGAGAATTTTATTTAGTGACCCTTACCTGAATACCAGCGCGAATCTGTAGAGCACTCGCCTGGTTAGCGACAGGATGTATATATACTCTCGCCTGAGTCGCAAAGACTTTTTTTCTAATATTTTTTATAAAAAGATAAAGAAAATTATTATTTTTCAATACGACCATTTATAATGCGTCTATTGTTGGGAGACCTTGTCTGTACAAGGAAGTACAAGAAGACACCACAAATTACTCGGCAAGGGCTGATTTTTTCTCCCTATTATTATGTACATTGTTAAACCTTGAGCATAGGCGGAAGGTTGCAAGCCTATCAGTATTTTATAGGATACATTTCGGAGAGTGTGCAGCTGAATTGCACAACCTTGTTCCGCCATCCCCATTTTTTCATCGGACAACCAGACTAACAAATTGGCGACACCGTTATATTGTGGATACACCAAAGAGTCGCACTAAGCGTTTTGGTTTCAATTTTATGATACGTACCGCTAAGGAGTGGAACTCTTTGCCTGAGTCTGTGTTTCCTGACAAATACAATTTGGGGGTCTTCAAGTCACGAGTAAATAGGTATCTTCTAGGCAGGCGCGTCACATCCTAGATTACTTCTAGATTACGCTTACCATCAGGCGAGATAGTGGTCAAGCGCATGCCTATTTACTATAAAAAAAAACAAAACATTTAACAAAACTTTACTACCAAGACTTATAAGAAAAATTTACTATTACAGTGAACAGATGTTATGTAGTACTGCATTACAAAAAACAAATAAATAGAAAAAAGATGCACGCATTGTCTTTTAAATAATCGCCGATATGGTAATAGCCTCTGTATACGAGTGTATATGTAACAATATTTCTATAAAAGTGTCATAGTATTTACTTATACATAATAATACTTTAGATATAAGGTTATTGATTTTTTTCATATTTTTATAATCACTTTCAAAAACGGCAAACGAAATACGGTTAACGCTGCGGGTTAAAGTGAGAGAGGAGGAGACTGCCTACCGCTGCCGCATGCGTGAGAGGAAGTGAAGCCATACAGACTGGCGCCGTAACGTGTTCGTAACGAAGCGGTTTTCCTCTTCCATAAGAAGTTATCACTTCAATAAATTATGCGCAAAATACGTAAAAAAGTTGTTTTATTAAAAAATGTAAATATGTGACTTGTGGCGTAGACACTGGCTGTTCGGGGAGCGCGTGCGCGAGGGTGAAGAGGGGAGGCCGCCGCGAGGCTGGTTCCCGCGCGACGCTGCAGAGCCAGCACATACGCACGTCGACTGAACGCGACCGCCATACCACACTACAGCGACGGGAAAAGCTACACAACTTCCACCATAGGGTATTTGACCACAGCGAAAGTTGATCGAACTGTTGTTAACTTAACAGTAAACTTTTAGACAAATTTAGTTCAGACATTATTTAAAAAAAAATATTTTTTATTAGAAATCAATGTTCGATTACGTGATTGAAAATGCACGGAGTTGACTGAATCTGGAGTGACTTCACATGCTTGTTCACAGTAAATATCAGTCTTATGTTTTTTGCACGGTGTATCGTATTACAATTTGACAGCTAATAGTTCGTTTACAAGCAGGTGACGTCATGACATCAAGTAATGTGCAGAAAGGTTAAGCTTATTGGCGGGTTTATTATTCATTTAAATTATGAAGGTCTCTAGAAAATTGTGAAATAACATTGAATTATTCGAATGGTAGATGTATTATGCTATAACGAACAATTTGAGATATTTTCGTAAAACCTATCAAATGCCCTATTGGCGCGCATGGAAATTCTTATATTTTAAATCGGACTGCGAAGTATCAATGGCTCCAAACTAATCAAAAGAAAATTTTGCACCGGTTCATAAAGCGTTTAAAATAAACGAAATTTTTAATTACCACATATGTATATATAGGCTATGTAAATTTATATGTTTCAAAATGGCCATATTACGTATTTCTTTACAAATGTCACATAAATAAATATTATCGTTGTGTTGACATATGTATCTTTATTTAGCAGAAATATGCGAATTTGATCACTGTTAACGAAAATAAAAAAGTTACTGTCCCAAAAATACGAAATAAAAGATACGATGTATTGACGCCATTAGTATGACAAAAAACTTTGAAAAACCCTGTCGCTCTTTTGAGCTTACTAGATGTTGATGCCCAACATAAAATGTTAAGCGTTTTTATGGTCTTGTAATTTTACATTAAACCCTATAGACCCTATTTAAAAATTACATGTATAAAAAACCCTAGTCTTACAAAAAATCATTCACTTTTAATAAAGAACAACGCAAATAATGAGACAGAATAAATTACTATCATTCCTATTAACCCCTCTTGGTAAACCAAATGCTTGTTACGGTGAACCCTTGTAAATACATAACCTACCACAAACTGCAAAAAATTTTTCAAATTATATTGAATCTTAGTTTAGACTGACTTAAAGATGAAAATTGAATGGAAAAATTTGATAAGTTTTTTTATAAGCTACATCGGTGGCTTTCGAAGTCGGCCCTATTGGTTCAAAATGTTATTTCGACCTATCTTCGACCGACTTTCGATTATTTCATCGTAGTTCCATTAACATGATGGCGTCAGTAATGGACATGCACTAAACAAGTAAAATATTAGACCCTAAGTAATATTTTAAGTTCCTATATAAAACATATTTTCGAACCAAGTATTTATTAAATAAGAAATGGGTGTTAAATATATTTTTATTCCGAAGTTTCACCTAGACATCGGCTGACTGCCTCCGACGTAGAATCGACTTCACATTTTACTTATTGGGATTTTTAAGTTTTCTTGTTTCTTGCCAATGCACTGAACATTACAAAATCTTGAACAAAAAATTGCGTTCAGCAGTGACTTAACTCAATACAGTGATTCGTGCCTCATTGAAGCATTTGATTTATTAGACTGAAATTTTTCTTACAGTTGAGATGTGTTCTCTTTTTTTCACGAACGGTTCTTTTCGTTTGGACTTAATGAAGCTATTATAGTTACAGCCCTATTTTATAAACCCTGGCTCTTAAAGACATATTGTTATGCCCAGAGTAGACTTATATATGTTATAGTAGCGGTATTTTAAAATTGTCAACATTCACTTGTTACTGGTGCCACCAGAAGAAATATAACAACGTATTTTCGTAATTTAAATAAATAGATCTCATCACTAAAGTCAAAAGACAAAGTCAGTTTAGTTTTAGTTAAGACATGTATTTACTACAATAATTTAAACTAAAATACCCAGTGTTTGCTTTTGGAGACGAAATTTAAATTGCGATTGTCCCTTTCATAGGCGACTTATATAAAACTAAAAGGATTTTAAAGAACTTAATTTCATATTTTTTACGTACTTAAAAACAAAGTACGTAAAAAATATGAGAATTGATTAAACGTGACTCGCATGAAGTCATGTACTCTAAAAATATTAATGTTGTTCATTACAATGGCATAAGGTATGCCCAAATATCAAAGTGCGTCGCTTGATGTGCTAACGATTGTACAAAGAGGTTAGATTTTAGTACCGACTGCCGTAGTAATTGAAAACATAGTTTTATTGAAGGTAGATAGGTTTGCGATGAAGGGCTATGACTAATCATAATACTCACTGCCGTTCGTTTATATATCGACAAGACCTATCAATGACGTAGGATCAACAATCTGTTTTGCAGATCCGATATTGTCGATAGGGCGTGTCGATATTCCGACAAAAAAGTAGCTTCGTCTTTATATATGCGGCAAGTTTACCTACCAAACTGACAATTTTCTCTCTCATATAACACATAAGTATTATTTCAACCATGCATTGAGAGAATTTGTAACTTTTTGGGTAAACTGATGTAATTGTATTTTTATAATTTTATGTATTTTGTGCATTTTTTCAATACTATTTTATGAAATAAATTATTTTAATAGAAAAATACACAAAATATATAAAATTATAAAACTAAATGGCTGTTTGATCTCAATCGATTGCTCAAACATTTGTTAAAATGTTTCTTTCGAATTTGAGAAGATGTTCCTCTCATTGAGGAGACAACGCTGGCCTATAGCGTAAAATTGGAAAGGTACTGGAAAATTTGCACGGGTGTTCACAAGGCTCGATAGCTTAATTGAGAGAGTATTGGACCGGACTTCCAAATGTTGTGGGTTCGATTCCCGCCTGAGGATTAACTTGTGAGCTGAGTCGATTTTTTCCAGTATTTTTCTATTAAAATAATTTATCTTATGATGTGATTGTACTTTTATATGGTTGTATGGTTTCTAAGTCGTCTGTATATAGCTGTATACGCTGTAGTAAATTAGTATACAATTCTGGTGTCTATATAGTATTAGTTTTTATATAGTTTTTTCTAAAATAAAGGTTTATTTTTATTTTTATACAGGTATATAAATGTAAATATTTTTTTCAGTATACGTTAAAACTTTTAATTTTCAAATATGTTTGTTTTATATTATATGTAAGAAGTAATTTTTTAAAAATAAAATGATTTTAAATTAAAGACATTTTTATTAATTATTAGATTAAAATAAATAAAAAGCTTGTATTTTAATGCGTAAAAATTTATTGTGCATTAAAAATTATACTTAATCGTACAAAATGTATTTACTTCACAAAGCAAGAAATTAAACTTAATAATAATTTAGTTCATTTTGCGTTATAATAAGGATATAAACTAGCTATAAATTCGTTATTACGAATGTTAAATTTTATCACGATTTTCTAAATTAATAAATGCACTAATCAGACAATGTTACAGAAATACAAACTTTGCAATTCATTTACGAAATTTAATTTTCAAAAGTTTGTACTGTTAGCAATCTTAAGTCAAGCTAACGTTTCCTGTTACAGTGGACCCCCGGTAATCCGACAAACGTTTTGCAGGGCAGTGTCAGATTATCGAATTTGTCGCATTATAGAGTACTGCCATCTGGAATTTTTTGAAACAGTAATCTGACAAATAACAGATAAAAATGATAAGATTCTCTCTGAACTAGTAAACAATGAACAACATAAGCCTAACATACGTTAGGCGCAGTGGCGTAAATAGATCAATTGCCGCCCGGGGCAGTTTACCAATTTTGCCGCCCCTGTCAGAGGGCTGCGCCGCCCCTTGGAACGTTCTTCTGGTGGGTACCACGTGCCTTATATTTTATACCGGAGATGCCGCCCGGGGCATTTGCACACTGCCCTCAACAAGTTGCAACCTGTTCAATCATGCATTACCTATATTCGTGAAGATTTGCCAAAACAATGTTTGTGTACATACATTTAACAGTGATAGGCATTTCGGATTATAGAGGGCGCAGGATTTGACGGAAGCCGGATTACCGGGGGTCCACTGTGTATTATAAATACTTATTAATAGTTTTATTCATTAAAATGGACCTCACATATCGATCAATACTTTCGCATAATTATGTTTATCATAGAAGGCTGTTAAATTGTTAAAATGATAATTATCAATCAATTCAATATAATCAATACGAATTATAAGTATTTATGATTTTTTAGATCAATTTTACATCAACGATATGCGGCATTACAATGATCGTGAAGATCTAACACGATCCCACCATAGTACTCCGTACTAAAATTGTTCTCCAATAATAAATGAAGCCAAAACTCTGAATACCTATCTAAAGTCACTTAGTACTATAACAGTGCTAAAAGCGTCCAAGTTATATTACTAACAATCCTAGTACATAGTACTAATATTACTACTAGGTAATACACAGCGCTTAGTACTCGTTTTCCTCGTCCAGCTCGCCCTCGGTGGAGTCTACGCCGACCTCTTCGTAGTCCTTCTCGAGGGCTGCCAAGTCTTCACGAGCTTCAGAGAACTCTCCTTCCTCCATACCTTCACCCACATACCAGTGGACGAACGCGCGTTTGGCGTACATCAAGTCGAATTTGTGGTCCAACCTGCAGATTGATCCTGGGATTAGTTATGTGTGGACTGGTAGATGTTATTAAAAGTGGCGGTTTATAACATTTTGTTTAGTGTACTACGCGTCATTAGTTTTTGGGTGTCACACAATCCACATAGTAACATCCAGTCTTCGCTCCTTGCTATTTTAGCGTATCTAATTAAAATATTTAAAAACGTTTATAAAGAGACCCTTAACGGAAATGAAAATAAAAATACTTCTCATTGTTATAATGATGACTTTTATAAGACCGTACTTGGAAAACGAATTGTTAGAAGTTATTCCGAACGATCAAAACATTGTTTTACTTGATTTAATTAAATCACCTTTGAATTATTGTATACTTTAATTAAAAATACATTGAATGACATAATAATATTAATAATAATAAATTTCGGACAATACCTACAGGACAATTATTTGGTCGTAAATTAAGCAGAGCATGTACTATGGGTACTAAATAACGTATAGAATACATAAATAAGTATAAAAACGACTATAACTAGGTAACAAATGCTTGTGATCATCACACAAATGCATGCCTCTACCAGGATTCGAACTCGGGACCGCTGGCGCTCAGGTAGGTTCGCTACAGTTGCACCAAGCGGCCGTCAAACCTTAACCTTACCTTTACCCTAACTTAAAAATAAAATTAACTTTCCATTAATTGTTTGTGGTAGTTAGCCTTTTGTTTCATGTGCCTACTCTATATAGCGGCGTAGTTAAGGGTTTTTTCCATCAGTAAAAAGTATATTTAATATAATCCTCTAGTATGTCAGGCCAATGGTTTCGTAAATTTAACAGGTGTAAACAATTCAAGAATGACACAACGAATATTCAAAATTATCACTTTCAAATGTCTGTTGTTACTGTTTACGTAATTATATCATTTATAAATAATAATAATATATTGCGAACACCTTTCAACTGTTATTTAGTCCTTAATTAATCAGAACTTATACTGTGGGTATTAAATAACGTAGAAAATACATATTTATATAAACAACTACAAAACAAATACTAATGCACAAACAAATGCATACATGTAAAGGTAGGGTCGCTAACGTCGCACTAAGCGGTCGTCGAATGACATCCACACTGCCGACTTATCTTTTTTTAGAAAACATTATTCTATTAAAACGACATCGACATTTTTAAGTTGCATTCTCCACTACTGCAGCCCTATTCCAGATTAAAGGTAGTGCCTTCATTGCTAGTAGTTTAACATTTGCAACTGATTTGATCACGACGGATTACTCTACCCAATATATCGACTGGCTGTCGGTGTGTCGGTTTCTTATATTTTGCTAAAAGACTAGTAAGCTCCGGCACTTAAAAACTTCGCATGGTGACTAAACAAGTTAGATACGCTTTCCAAGAAAATGTCTGGCGGCCATTATTTTTATATACATTAGCCTAACATGATCAAAAAAAAAATCAAATCGTTTATTGCGTTCAATAAGTACGTGAGATATCACATAATGTGATTAACCTTTATGGGCCCTGTGGGACATAACAAAATAGGGGGGAGAGACTTATACATTTTTTATATAAATACTTATTTATGCTACACTTCTAAAGTCTGTTCATTCTAACTTGTCGTATTTGGTAAACAATCTTGGCACAACTTTTTAACGAAATCGCCCATTTAAAAATAAAATAATAATAAGTCAATAATCTATTGCAATAATTCGTTATTAAAGACTGAAACCTATTGAATCTAGTTATCAGTTGAACTTTAATGCTGCATTAAAAAAAAAAGGAGTGCCAAGATTGTTTACCAAATAGGACAAGTTAGGATGAACAGACTGTATTTGTGTGTCTCTGTTCGATAACTACAAAATTGCCAATTTTTAGACTCAAGTTATTGCATCGAAAAGGATTAAAAAATTACATCATTGGTTACTGACATAATTATATTATAGAGAAAATTACGGTTATTCCACTCTCCATGTAACTGTTAAATCAGCTGGACATATATTTGTTCTGGGTGTCGTAGACATCGTTTGTCATCGGGAACATTTTGACTCAACTACCTTTACGTACGTAAGTTGTATACTAAACTACCTAAGCGGTAAACAGTGAACCGCAATTCCTAGTGGTGAACAGGTTCGTTTCTTATGAGAGTAAGGTAAATATACCTGGCCCAGGCCTCCGCAATGGCTGTGGTGTTGGACAGCATGCAGACGGCGCGTTGCACCTTGGCGAGGTCGCCACCGGGAACTACCGTCGGTGGCTGGTAGTTTATGCCCACCTGACAACACGGCACTCATATTCATTTTATGTTCTCTTTAAAGTACATTGGAAGTTAATTTCCTTACTTGATTGCATTGGATTATAATATATGCTTTTTAATATTACAGTACAAACAGTGCCATCTGTGTACTGGGAGTCGCAACTTGCGCAATTAAATAAACACTATAGAAGTGAACAAACGATCGCTTGAGGGTCAAGCGGTGTCCGACGGTTACTGACGAATAATTGTATCCTTATAATTATCAGGTAACGTAAGCGGAGTTCTACAGAAATGACCTATGGCATTACTTAAGTGCTCGTAAAATAAGTGAACTGCTAATATCATGCAAATTTCAAATGCAAATTTCTCCCATGTTTCTTTCTTTACTATTTCTTTACCTATTTTCCTTGATAAAAGAATATTAATAATTGTTATTATTCTTTAAATCCAAAATATTTCCCTTAACCCCTCGTGGTTAGCTAAAATGCTTTTGTTATGAGTGAATCCATATCGGTAGAACATCAGCTCAGTAATACAATCAAAGTATCTATATTGTAACACTGTGCTATCGACTTGCCTCGAAATACCACATGGTTTAAAACTGACTTTTGCTTGAAAATGGGTTATGTCTTTACTTTTATTATTTCGAGCACTTACCTTGAATCCTGTGGGGCACCAGTCGACGAACTGGATGGTTCTCTTGGTCTTGATGGTGGCTATGGCGGCATTCACGTCTTTGGGGACCACATCGCCTCTAGACATGCAAAATGGAAAAGTCAGTAAATTTATCTTGATATTACTTTGTAATACTTGCTTTAAAAAGATATGAGAGGTCGAAAAATGAGATAGATACACGTGAAGAGACTGTACCGTGCTTTTAGGGAAACCCCCAAAACTTTATGTTCCTAAACATAAGTGATTTAGGATTACAATGAAATTGAGTGATCCCAAGTGAGTACAGGTCTTAATGTAGAAGGCCGTCTAGATTTTACCCAATCTTGAACTACAAAGATATAGAAGAAAATAAATAAAGAGGTAAGGAAGACGCACTTGCACGACGATTTGTCGATAGCAGTTTTGTTATCATGATGCCGATTAAATGGTTAATAATAACTATCATTATATTATCGTCTGTAAAAACGAAAAGAAATCCTAATGACAGTGTATGTCAATTATAATTATTTATCTTAAACTCACCTATACAACATGCAGCAAGCCATGTATTTACCGTGACGTGGATCGCATTTTACCATCTGTAATATTTTAAAAGTAAGTTACAATAATTTAAACGAAATAAGTATACACTTATTTAATTTAACTCTTTCTGTACTCAGCTCCGCAGAAAATGGCGAATGTTATTAAGTCCGCCATTTGTACCGTATGCAACAAAGTATAAATTATAATAACTATTATACTTTGTCCAACGTGGGATGATACTTTTGACAGTTGACACCTATATACAGGGTATAAAGTTTCTATTGCAATGTCAAGCCAAACATAAGGAAACAAACGCAACCTTAGTACGTAGCAATAAGGAAGTGACACCTGTCAAAAGTATCATCCTACATTGGACAAAGTATAGGCAAAATCACATATTGTCCCCGTGAATAATGTACCTAAACTTGCTACTGCGCATGTCAAGTGATTTCAAAATCATGTTCAACTTATTTGCCGGAGACTATACTTTGTTCTGAACTTGTGTTCAAGTTCAAGCAAAGTTCGTTTTCTATGTTGGCCCGGCTGGGTATCGAACCCACGGAGACCACGGGACCATAGAGGTCGTCGTAAATAAATAAATAAAACTAGGTCTTAGCTTAGACGTTAGTAAGATGGTGTTTTTTTTTTTCATATCGGTAAATGTGATGTTTTACCTGATTGGCTGGCTCAAAGCAGGCGTTGGTGATTTCAGCGACAGTCAGTTGTTCATGGTAGGCCTTCTCCGCTGAAATGACCGGCGCGTAAGTGGCCAGCGGGAAGTGGATGCGAGGGTACGGCACCAAATTCGTCTGGAACTCCGTTAGGTCGACGTTGAGAGCGCCGTCGAAACGTAACGATGCGGTGATGGATGACACGATCTGAAAACAATTATTGTGTAAACGCCAAGAAGGATATAGCACTGAGTTGGCCGTAGCCCGAAGGAATGCGGGCTGCAGCTGGACACGTACTTGCTGTGGTTCGAGCTGTAGATTAAAACACGAGGATTCATCTTGTGATACTGGTTTTAAAATAAGAGCGAATGACTTAAAAAAAAAATCTTGTTTTTTAATTCTTAAAATATTCGGTGAAATATTTAAATTATAAATGAGAATTATTGCATGTTTAGATGTTTGTTATTGTTACGTTGTCACATAAAACATTACTTTTTAACCCATAAAAATGTTAAGTATTTACTTAAATAAATTCACCAAGACGTATTTACTACAAATGTTTAATTTATAAAAACTAATTTGCAACTAAAATGATCAGACAGATAAATTATGGATATTTCACAATCCTAGAAAATCCTTTGCCTACTTAAAGATAACTGAATGCTATCAAAATATTACCTGCCCGATGAGCCTATTGAGGTTGGTGTAAGTAGGCCTTTCAATATCGAGGTTGCGGCGGCAGATATCGTAGATGGCCTCATTGTCCACCATGAAGGCGCAATCCGAGTGTTCCAAGGTGGTGTGCGTCGTCAGGATCGAGTTGTACGGCTCTACTACCGCTGTCGATACCTGCACATGAAAGCTATATCTTAAAATAGGTGCTGCAAATATAATCTTTCTCATAATTATTTTCTCTGTGGTCGGTGTTTTTTTATGAAAAAAGGAGGTATGTGACTCCGTCAGTTAGGAAATTAATACAATAATTATTATAATAATATAATCTATCATTCATATGTCATGAGCACGAAACATTACGTCTGCTTAAATTCTCTAAGCTATTAACTAAGGGAATACAAAATCTGACTACTCTACAGAAAGTTATCTAAGCCGCTACTTTTATTCGTAGGTAGTCACTAAGGAATTTATTACTTTTTCAACATTTATCAGAATATATGGAATTGAATGAAATTAAGAGAACTTTACAAAAAATGCACTAAAATAAAATATTTTGCAACCTACCTACCACCTATTTAGGGCTATTTTCAATTGACAAGAAGATTGGGTGCAAGAAACTCGTCAGCATTGACAGAGGTAACGACATTTACAATATAAAACATCGTCACCATACATTATTTACAAAAAACAAACAAAATTAAACTGGCTCTTATCGATAAGACAAAAAGATCATGAATTCGACGGCTAAGTTCGTATTTACTTCTGCTTATGGTTATGAGTAAGTAATGAGGTGGCGAGGTGGATTGAACTAACAAAACCATTGAAACGTTCTAGTTTGACCAAAAATAAGTAAATAAATAAATTATAGGTACGAGTAAACTAGATTTACAAATATTTATCGATGGATGACAATTAAATGCCTTAACTTCCAAAGGTAGTTGATCTAGACAATTACCTGAGGTGCAGGATAGATGGAAAACTCAAGCTTGGACTTCTTTCCATAGTCTACGGAGAGACGCTCCATCAACAATGAAGTGAAGCCAGACCCGGTGCCGCCACCGAAGGAATGGAAAACCAGGAAACCCTGAGAACAAATTACACTTAGCAGCAATATCGACCATAGTTCTCAAATTGGTGTATCGCAATGCTATTGGTATCAAGTACCACTTTGACGTGAAAGAACATTGGTGATATGACAACTGACCATATCTTCCTTCGTGAGCAGTTGTTCGAGCTGCTATCTCGCAATGTAGCGTCATCAATTCCCATTTTGCTTGAAAACCCTTGGTCTAACTTCTTTTTTCACATCATCAGCTTGTGGAGCTTACAGTTAGGAGTATGAGTAGGCCAGTCAGTGCTTGCAAGTTAGAGCACTTATTAGTGATGCGAGCACTACGTCTCGGATCTTCTTATGTTAACCAAGTTACTGGCCGCGTCTTCATACCAATTTGCGTGCGGTGCTATATCACAATTTAATGTAAGTTATTATCTTTAAGTAGTTTCCTGCAAATTGGCGTTCTGTCATGTCAACATAACGATATCTGCCATTACGAAAACTCCTACCTGTAAGCCGGTGCACTGATCAGCAAGTTTCCTAATGCGATCGAGCACAACGTCAACAATCTCTTTGCCGATGGTGTAGTGACCACGGGCGTAGTTGTTGGCGGCGTCTTCCTTTCCCGTGATCAACTGTTCAGGGTGGAACAGCTGACGATATGTGCCAGTGCGAACTTCATCTACAACAAAATATATATTTGTCATTAAATACCTTAGAAGGTTAATGTGTGGTCAAGATCTGAGGATTCAGTATCAGTTATTGTTAAAATATGCCAATGTTATTGTATATTACTATTGATAAAAACGGGATTTTCACCATGTTTTTCATTTTGATTGTTGCGTCATCGTCATGGAAGATCTTGCTTGACCATGGGCATGCAAGTGCGGTAACTGTGCCGAAATATCGGAGCCTCAAAATCAATATAAGCCATAAGTATTAATTTAAATTTAGTGTTTATTCTGTAACTGAAGAGGAAAGAGAATTATTTGATATGTTATTATAACTCAACTTATTATAAGTTGGTCGGTAATTTGTCAATGGACTAGATGTGGTCCACCTTAGGGGCTGTTGAAGTCGTAAAAATAGCACTGCTTTCTCATTTATGAGTACTTAACGTAGTCTTTCAGATATTATAGAAATTTCTACGGCAACCTAAAAGTGGCCGTTATAGCGGGCTATCACTAGTTGTAGAAAAAAAAAAAAGTAAATCGCATATCCTTTTCAAGGATCCTGAATCACGAAAGCACGATAAAAACATCTATCATCCCATTTCGCCTTTACTAGACTCACAAGCCGATAAATATTACATGGTTGTGATGCGTTCCAACACGTAACGACTTTGGTTGATATATTTCTTTGAGTGGTCAATCACACCTTCACTTATGTTGTAGCAGACAGATTCCTAGGCGGAGTTCTAACCGTATGTTTGTAGTAATTACTTGTAATATATTACTGTAAGTAAAGTCTGTTCATTCTAACTTGTCCTATTTGGTAAACAATCTTGGCACAACTTTTTAACGAAATCGCCCATTTAAAAATAAAATAACTAAGTCAATAATCTATTACAATAAATCGTTATTATAGACTAAAACCTATTGAATCTAGTTATCAGTTGATATTTAATGCTGCATTTTTAATAAAAAGGAGTGCTAAGATTGTCTACCAAATAGGACAAGTTAGGATGAACAGACTGTATGTATGTTATGGTATGAGTTGTGTTTAATTGATAATCATTTTCCAACCACCTATTTTTATTGACTCATTTAAAAAATATAGTACGAAAAACAAAGTTTTATATATTTTTTGTTCGATTTTTAAGTGTTTGATAGTTTTTTTTGCAGATCAATAGGCAGTATGCTTTTTTATGGGGTTCCGTATCTCAAAAAGAATAAAACGGGACATTATAGAATCACTTTGTTGTTCGTTTGTCTGTCAAAACCCATTATCTCGGGGACGCCCTCCATGCATCGAGTTGAAATTAAAAACCATATATTCAGGTTAACAGTCCCTTAAAGCTGTAAAAATATCAAACTTCTGAGTTAAGTTAAAAAAGATACGATCATTTATGCCTACGTATATCTTGACACTCTTAAGGGAATCAAAAGTTTTAGGGTATTTTTCCGTTGACCTAGATCTATAAATTTGACAAGTAATATTGTCTTATACATTATTATTAAAACATATAAAATAACACTGTTATAATACATTTTTTTTTAATCATATTAATATAGTCCTTTTTTAAAGTACGTAATCCGTACGTAAGTAAGTATAACCACAATGTTACTAAAACACAGTTATATAATACGAATGTTTTAAATATATTGTTAAATGAATCAATAAAAACAGGTACTTAGTAGAATAATATGATATTTGGTTCTTACACTTCCGCGCACATTACACATTAGAATAAAACACTTTTTTTACGGATTTTTGCGCATGTTTTATTTTATATTTAACGAAAACGAAACGTCAGGATTAAATATAAAATAAAACATGCACAAAAATCCGTAAAAAAAGTGTTTTATTCTAAGAATAATATGATGTCAATAACATATTGTTTTTTTAATTCATCATCAAAATTATCTAATAAGTATTCGTTAGTTTTAGTAAGCAATGTGGTTGTTCAGATGGTGGAAATAATAATTCTATAAACAATGATACAGAAGGAAAATCGAAATATCCTTTGCTCTGTCTCATTTCTTATATAAAGCCAAACCTAGGTTAATAAACTTTGATGCGGCATTTATCATCATTTAGAAAATAGCATTTGAATTTTTTATGTGTATAGTGTAATATTATTAGCCCAGAACTTAGTCAGCTCGGGTTGCTAGTTCAGTAGATACTAACTTCGAACATAAAATCATAAGAAATATTTGCGGTTAATTAAGATATTTAATTTTCTATTAGCTCTCAGGAGTCCTACTCTATAGGAGTACGAATTTTACCTACGGTTGGTATTCGCAATTCATTTTTACAAACACAACAGTATTATCTGTTAGCAATCGTTCAAACATCGAAATTTATAAAAATGCTATATTATTTGTTATAAATGTTTCTTAACGCATTTTAATTCGGGTCTAAAAAGTGTAAACAAGATTTTTTAGCTCGGCTCAATATAAAATTATGGCTGAATTTGTCTATTTCTATGTTAGGTATACATATGAACAAACAAAGGGAAATTAACGTTGTTACACGAAAATTTTGTAGGTACATTCTTGCTATTGTATATACATTATAATGATTCTGTGTACCTTACTTCTATTGGTACTTTCCAATTTAATTCTTTACTTCTAAAACCATGACTTTTTAAACTACGTCGTTCGTGACACAAACTGTGCCAGCCAAAAAAAGATGAAAACAAAATTATTATTAATAATCTATTCTAATATGAATAACCGAGAGATTCAAATCCAAATGACTCAGTAACCACTTGATCTTCCATAATAGCTTTTATTCAAGATGCATTGCTCGAATGCAAAGCGCTTATGATAATAAAGTCTCAGAGGAAGTTCTTGAGCATTCCTATATAGAGATTCGAGCTTCATTCTATTATGGACTCTATAAATTGGAGTGAAGAGTAGCCTTCTAAAGACGAGACATTTTGTTAGTGGTTTTTTTTAGTAGCGTTGAAAGAATGAAACAAATGAATGATGGCGTGATTTTATCACATCTTAAAGCAGCTTTTAGTGTCGAGCTTATCTTTACAAAGTAAATGTTTCGAGATTCATTGTAACCTAAAAACCGTTTGTGAACATTATCACGGTAAACTATGCTACCGTTTTATTGTATTATTGATAAATTGTTGGTGGTTATTTTTATCTGTCTATTTAACATAAGGTAAGTTTTTATTTTTCTTTTCTATATGGAGCGCAGTGGTATATTGATTTCCGGGTAATGATCTCGGTTAGTAGTTAAAAAAATGAGTGCATTTGCATAAAAGATTCAGGCGATTGCAGAATGCCGAGAGTAGCGTATGTATTGTCGGTGAAGTGAACCATAGATATTTTGATTTAGGTATTTTTTATTTATAAGAAGAATCAATTTTTTATATTAATAATATGAACAGCGTGATAGATATAATTAACATCTCCGTTAACGTCTCATGTTTTGGGTAAAACTTGTAATAATACCTTGCTGAAGTTTGAAATCAGTTGTGTTTGGTGTTGACATAAAGATCTTTCACATGGGAGTTCTATAGACGAATTTATATTTTGTACCGTGTATGTATGTAAAGTTATAAAATAAAGGATCTACGATCTATACACAAGCCGAATGAATGCCACACATATAGTAAGGTGTAAAACATTTTTGATATTTTCGTTGTTATCGATTTATGCAACTACGTATCATGCGGCACAAATATTAACTTAAATATAAATGTGATTGTTTCTCTTATAGAAGGTTTTTTATTACATTTTTTGTTATTTAAAAATATTTGTTGGGTAATCATTTCTTTAGATAGAAAAGCTTTTACTAATTTCGACTGCCTCCCTCTTTATTAGCTACTTTACGCAGTCCATACCTATCTAACATACTTTTCGACCTAATCATAAAGAATTTCGTTATTGCAGTGTTGTATTTTCTCTCACTTCTTTTAATGATTGTGTCCACATTGTATCTGGTATTCTCGTATTTTTAGATACCCGACTGATTATATTACAAATAATTTTTTTTCTACTTCATGAAATTATCAATATTTATGTACAAGTATGGAATATCCCTTTTTAGGAGACTTAATCTTTTATTTAGTTGTCTTATTATTCCTTTTTTTCGATAAAGCATTAAACTGCATATTCTCTGTCTCTCTCTCGTTATCTGGACGATTTTTCTTACAATTGGAAGAGTTCCTTCTACAGATAGTGATTCAGGTAGCACTAGCGATGCCCGATCTTTACTTATATTGGTATTATAGTAGAAAGACCATGTCAAATATTAGTTGTTGGTCATAGAAATGTTTGTACTAGTAATAGGCGCAGCCCTGGTGCCGAAACGTAAGAATAAAAAGGCATATATCAAGTTAAGAGTACAAAAAAGGTAGTATTACCCGTAAAATGCTAATCTGAGTGTGATTATTAATACAAATCATATCAAGTTAACACAGAACAGTCTAAAACTAATTTAGTGGTTATAATCCAACCTCGACCGGTTAGCTCGGTCTAGTAATGACAGGTGGTGGCCAAATAACCGCTTGATCTGCAGTTCAATACCCCGGCAGGTCAATTACAACCTTCACAGCACGGTACGCTTTTTATCGCGTCTGAAGTTAGTTTGTAAGAAGTGTGGTTACCTGACTTATTTAGATGAATTACATAAGCCCATAAATTCTTAAAAAGACAAAATCAAACTTGTTTCTTTTAAGAATTTAAATCAGAAGATTTTTTTTTAACAAAAAGAAAATATATTTGTCGTACTTATACAAAAGGTTAATGATAAATATCAAATCCTTCCAAAAATATTGTATTTTTATGAAAAAAGATAATAAAAGGACAAGAAAATAAAAAACAAAAATGGATCGAACTTTTTTTAGTGCGATTTTTCAGTTATTTTCGTTTATGTATAAAGGTTTTTTTTCAGTAAATACCATTAAACTATCAGTACAGCAGTAAGGTTTAGAGCGATCTCTATCTTAGTAAAATTGTATCATGACTCACCAACTACAGTAGGTTCTAAGTCCACGAAGACAGCCCTAGGCACATGTTTGCCAGCGCCGGTCTCAGAGAAGAAGGTATTGAAAGAGTCATCACCGCCGCCCAGGGTTTTATCGGAAGGCATCTGCCCATCGGGTTGGATGCCGTGCTCTAGGCAGTACAGCTCCCAACAGGCATTGCCGATCTGCACGCCGGCTTGCCCGATATGGACGGAAATGCATTCCCTCTGGAAACGAGAAACATTATGATATTAAAAGATCTGAATAATTTTAGTTGGTTTCCCTTTTTATGATACTTGTATTTTTGTATTTTGAATGCTATCTTATAATGATATTTTTTTATAGAAAAATACTAGAATTAATCGACTCGGCAAAGACAAAGACAATCTTTACGGTTAAAAAAAATGAATATTCGCTGTGTTTAAGGAGGGAGGAAATATTTTCTCTCGCCAGCAAGGCTAACGATCTGATTCTGATAAAATAATACAATGGGAATATCGTATCTTCCACCTTTTAAGTAAATTGTAGATAAAAGTGAAAAAAACTATTAAATCGTTTTATTATTTAAAAAGAATCACTATATTTATTTACTTTATTTCATTCTTATATTAAAAAAGGGGAACAAATAACTGAAATTTGCTTCGATATTGTTATAAAGCCGCTGTATCCGGCTGTGAACAGCCATTGTCGGTTTCCTTTATGTTAATAGTACATTATAAAAGAACTATGTATTTGGTTCAACCATTTTACCCTTTCATGTCGCTGCTTTGTTGCTTGACTTGATAATTTATTGTTGAACCGCTTAATTAAGTAAATTAGAGCGTTTTGGTATAAGCCTTTATTTATACAAAATAATCCACCTATTTTTTATTTATTTTTTTTATTTTATATACACATATATTTTATTATATACAAAAATAAATATACAAAACTTGAAATAAAAAATGTCGCTCGGTCTCAGTAGCCTAGTTGTAACGGCTGTTTGGTGAGGTTACCAGAAGACGCCAATTTGAATCGTTCGTTGAGTTATTTTTATTAAATAATAAAAGAAAACGAAAACATTATTTAGGCCTATCAACAAATTAAAATTTAACACTTATGCGTAAACTGTATGACATGTGCAACATTGGATGTGGAGCTCGATGGCATAGTGGTAAGCTAGTTCGGTCTACGGGGTTAAGTAACTTTCGCAACGGCCAATTTTTGGATTGGTGGCAATGAATTGGAAATGTCAATTGAAAATTCATTATCTTCTTGCTTTGGAAGGCACGTTGAACGGAACTGCTTTTGCGTTAGTACCTACTAGTCAGCGTTGGGCCCACGTGGTGGGATTTGGTCCATTATCCGTAACATTTGGTTACGTAAGGCTGGTGAGTTGTACCAGATTAGATTTGTCACAGACTAAATAAATACTAGGGTATTATTTAAAATGGGAGTTTTACCATGTTTTTATATAATGACTACTGATAATGTTAGTGATATAGAAAGTTAAAAACCAATGTCTGTATAGCAGTCAGATACGTTAAGGATGACCAAGAAAAAGTAGATTCTTATGACATCTCTATTTTAAACAATCGATGGTTCGATTGTTTAAAATAGAGATGTCTTAAGTTAAATTTTCTTTATATTAGTTTTTCACGCAAGTTTTTAATTTGAACCCAGGCTCAAATTAAAAACTTGCGTGACGCTAGTTTTTTGGCACAATAACAAAAAATGGGGGCAGAAGGCGTGCTACCCGGGCCATTGCCCGGATAGTAATCATTAAGCCATGGATTTGTGACTCCATAAGAATGATAAATAAGCTTTATATCGAACGGTCTTTAAAATAATTGGTTTTTCAGATAACACAACTTTCATAGTATTTGGAAAGAGGTCATTTGAGTTCAAACTTATAGTTGAGTATAAATTCTTAAATGTGCAAACGTTTGATTTAATTTTGTATTGTATTCCTTAATACTAGGGAAATAAGTAATAATGAACCGTTAAACTCTAGTTTTTTTTATGTGGACACAATCACAACAAACGCCCTTTCGTAGACTTATGACCTACTACTCGAAACAATGCTGAAATTACTATAGTTCCATTGCCATTCAATAAAACTTAAAAAAACACGTGCCTTATACATTTAAAAAACATAAACTATTTTTTGTCATATGAGAAATGTCACTCAAATACTGTCTATACTTTTACACAAAATGCGTATTTTATGTCAACATCAAAACTATATAAGTCGCTAAAACAAATAAACAAGGTAGTACTTGTTGAATTGATGAATGGCATTATAACAGACCAAACAGAGCCCTCTTTGGCTCTGATATCGAACGAACAAACCACATTATACACGCATGAGTTGCAGCGATATGGCTGTCTGCATATCTTCAACAAGCTGTTTGTATTAAATCTGGATAGCTATCAAGCTTTAGAAACAAATAGATATAAGGCCTCTTTGAAACTCCTTTCTGAAACTGGCGACTTACATAGACAATATTTGAAAAGTAATAATAGCATTTGAATATGGAACACTTAAGCTTGTTTTGAAAAATAAGGTGGGTGTACCATGGAAGGCCACTCTAACAAATAAACAGGTATTATTCGTTTATTAACTGGATAAAGGAAACTAACAAATATTTAAGTTATACTTTATTTTATTACGTAACATATAAACCACTTTTTTAAATTGCAGATTTAATCAATATTGATTGAACTTAAATTTCATTGAACTCTTACAAATGGCCTTGCTAGGAACAAGGCTCCTTAGAAAGCCATTATAATAAATCAGTCATTTAACACTAAAAGTTAATAAATAGCGATTAAATCTACAATAAAAAGAAGTGATTTATATGTTACTCATTAAAACAAAGTATTACTTAAATATTTGTTAGTTTCATTTATCCAGTAAATGAACGAATAATAACTGTTTATTTGTTAGGGTGGCCTTCCATGGAACACCCACCTTATTTTAACGTCGTCGATTCCCGATATCAATAAAGCGAGAGACCCTAGTGCCAAAATAGTAGCGCGAGCGATTCGCCGCCACGTCTGTGATTTCCAGTTCGATGGGTGTTTGTGTAAATAGAAGGAATTTGTCATCACATGGCAATAACTACGAAATTTTAATAATTGGCCTTCGAAGCAGCATGGCCTTCCATGGTCCACCCACCTTAGTGACATTATTGTGAAATTGCGACGATTACTACGATACACGACAATGCTAGTTCTGTCTAGTGGTCAGACATAACTTACTAGCTGACCGGCCACGCGTTGCTGTGTTATAGATTAAAATGAAACCTATTATATGCCCTGATTCGGACCGAATTCTGTAAAAAGAAAAAAAACATCAAAATCGATTGAGTAGTTTCGGAGTTCATCGCGGTCAAACACTGTGAATGGGAGTCATACTGCATACAATAGAGAAGAAAGAAGAGATGGCGCTAGTAGTCATCTTAAGAAGTACTGGGAAAAATTCAACGGGTCCGTCTAGGTCTCGGTAGCTCAAATAGAAGAGCATTCTCTCGGATAGTTAGAGATCGTGAATTCGAGTTCTGCCTGTATTCTAAGACAAATTTATTTTTATAGTTTTTTTATACAAAAATGATACAGTTTAGTACTTAATTATACTATAAAATATGATAATTTAAAGTATTATTTATAAATGTAGCAATGTATTACATTTTAGGTCGTATATCGTGTCGATATAGGAACTGAGATATTACTATAGCTTTTATTTACCAGGAAAAAGAAATTCTTACCAAGGATACCTTGTGTAAAAGAATAAAAAAAAAGACTTTAATAGTTGCAAGAATTAACCCAAGCAAATTAGTTGAAAGATTTTGTTCAAGAAGGTGAGCGTATGACCCAATTTAAATCTAAAAAAGCTTTTTCAGAATTACAATACTTTAATTTACATTCAGTCATTAATAAAAAAGACTATAATAGTTGCAAGAATTAACCCAAGCAAATTAGTTGAAAGATTTTTTGTTAAGGAGGTGAGCTTATGACCCAATTAGAAGCTATTTCAGGATTACAAAAAGCACTAAATGTTGTAATTGTAAAGTTTGATTAAATACAATTAGAATCGATCTGACCTTGCACACCTAAGGTATTGGGTTTGAGTTCCGAAAGGGGCAGATGTTTGGATGGTGAATACGAGCACTTGTACCTGAGTCATGAATGTTTATATATATTTCTAAAATATGACATATGTATGATATATTTATGTCTATCCGTTACCCAAAGTATATAATACAAGTCTTATAGTGCTTACTTTGGGCTAGGCTAAGTGGTGTGAATTCAAGTAATTTATGTGAAAAATAAATTCGCGCTTTTCCCATAGTCCCGGTAAATCAAATCAGTACGTATAACATAATTACGTATACTTATGTATTAAACAATATAGATTTTTAAAATCGTAAATTTATATACATACCTATACATCACTGTAAATTACAGTAAAACAACAATAAAAAGAATCAATGAATGCACCCCAATGTATCGGGGATGTCCCTGTGGCGTAGCTCATAAAACATGGATGATCCAGGGGAAGGGTCCGTGTTTATACCCTAGATTCACGCAGGGGATCACGACACGCCATCAAGCGGAGCAAAAAATATTACAAAATTTTCAGGAAATACGAAACATTCATCAGTAGTTTTTTGTAAATAGCTCCTTTTTGTATAAGTATATATTTCGTTAGAAGAAGAAAACATGCAAAATAAGACGTTTTTTAATTAACGACGACAATAATATGTCTGTCGATTGATTTAACCGAGTAATGACGGCATTGTACATTAATCAGTCTGAATTAACTGAATACTTGATGTTCAACTCAAGTATTGGCCGTTTATTGTATGTAGTTATTTGCTTACATATTCATTGTAATTAAACATCTTTTACAGATAAGTAGTGCACAGATTAGGTATTTGTTTATTTTTAATAATTTTCTACGATGTTAAGGGGAAAGTTTTTAAAGTAGCAGCTCACAAGGAAAACAGAAGAATAGAAGAAAATAGAAATATTGGTCTCACTCGACTGATTCTGACAAGCGTTAACTTAAATTAGCTTTGTTCTTCGTACAGATTAGAAAGTTTTAGTACAAATTTTTATTTAAATTAGAAATTAAAGTTCGCATGAATCTTAGTTTTCCTTATCGTTTTCCTTGTGCAGTTTTGTTTATTACGGTTAACAAACTCTCGCATTTTAGCAAGTAGTTAACTAAATGTTTCAGAACAAAAACCATATTTATAAAATGTTTAGTACTTAGCACACTCGTACTATTAGTTATTTCCGCTATTAGATGTTTGGAAATAAGAGAGTAAGAGCTAAATAAGAACTAATCCAATTTTATGTTTTGCTAAAACAACTAAAATACAATATGCCTGTGAGTATGTTATACATATGACTTATAGTCATATAGTCATTGTGTTACTAAATCTAGATGCTTCCATACATCCTAATATCGCATCAGCTTTATACTTTCCTGTTCTGCGGCTTTAAGATACCAACTTGCTACACTGGACAAGATTCAACGCTGAGCTCAGAGGCTCATTTATGACTCAAATTGGTGGACAGCAAGATTCACACCTAAGCTCACCGTGGCAAAGTTGGTGTTCTACAGAATACACTTTGCAGTGTGTGCTCAGGAGCTACACATACCGCCATCTCTATTCTTCTATCGGATATACAGATGTACTGCGAGCTAGCACGCTTTCTTGGTTACTATTCCTACCTGTCGCACCAAGTGGTTCTTAACATCTTTTATAATGCGCACAGCAAAGAAGTGGAACTCTCTCCCTGCGTTCCTATTTCTTTGTTTACACAATCCTTTAGATTGCAATTCAGATTCTAATTTTGTAATTTTATATGTACTTATCTTTGTAATAATTGTAATCTGTCTTTTGTATTAATAAATTCATAGCTAAAATAATGAAAATGAAAATGAAAATAACTTTATTCAAATGCACTTAAAAATAAGTAGTTTTGAATCGTCCAACATTTTTTCCTACCACCCATTCAGGACGTCTTTTAACTGACAAGAAGAATGGGCGCAAGAAACTCGTCAGCTTTAACAGAAGTAACGACATTTACAATATAATACGTCGTCACCATACACAATCCACAAAAAAAAAAATATTTTGTTATGACAATACTAATAGTGTTATGATATCATTATTTCGTTGTTTCGTTGATTTCAACAAAGTCAACAAGTATCTGTACTTACTTAAAGTAAGTACTTACTAAACTTATTAAATAAAATAAAGAAATCGGGTCATTATAAAACTATTTGCGATCGCAAAAATGTCAAGAGGTAGCGCTGTTAGGTAAATACAAAATTTATTAAATTTTATATAAGCTTTGTCGACCACACCCATATAGCGACTTTAACACAAGAATGTTATATTACTGGAAAAATGGGAAGAATGTCAAAAACCAAAAATCTAAGCGTGTGAAGCGAGTAAGATTATCTTATAGGTACCTAAAGTGGTGTCACGATATCACCACCAAGTTTTGCTGTGAAGGTAAACTGCAAATTCACCATCTATTCTGCTTAATCATTGCAGTATGTACATTTTGTAAGTTAATAGTTTTCTAATAAGAACGGATCCAGTTCAGATAAGGACGAGTAAGGCACCGCGTGGCACCGCGCAAACCTTCATCAATCAACGTATGAGTCGACAGAAAATGAATAGAAACGCGACTAAAATCGTCGAAAACTTTAACAACACGTAAAAATCGTTAATAATTAAAAATAAGTAGCAAAATTGTACTTTTTACAGTCTGTTCATCCTAACTTGTTCTATTTGTTAAACAATCGTGGCACTCTGTTTTATTAAAAATACAGCATTAAAAATCAACTGATGACTAGATTCAATAGGTTTCAGTCTGTAATAACGATTTATTGTAATAGATTATTGACTTTGTTATTATTTATTTTTTTAATGGGCGATTTCGTTAAAAAATTGTGCCAAGATTGTTTACCAAATAGGACAAGTTAGAATGAACAGACTTTATATAGCTACAGCCCGCGCATACATACTATGGTTTTTGTATAACTCATAAAGCAGTTAAATCTATCTGTCTATTATCTATATCAGTCTGTTAATGTTAATTAGAAAACAAATAGGCTTTGTCTATGGCTCAATAGTCAATACCTTAACGCAAGTGCTTCGCTACTTATCTTGGTTTCTGAACCGTAAGTATGATGTTATCTAATACATATCTGTTAATTTATTACTATTAATTATGTGTGCTCATAACTATATGCAGCCGAGACGAAAAACAGCGTAAAGTGCACGTGAAGCATTTGAATAATCTATAAATACCTTAAGCTTTGTTAACAATAAAAAACGGCTATAAATTCTCAATGTAACAAATGCGTGATTGGAGTTTACCTTAAAAACGTTTATCTTAAAATATATGTTTTAGGCAAAGGAAGTAAATGAATTCATATATTTATTCATATTAATTTGATATATATATATATATATATATATATATATTATTTTATTATTTATAATGTTTTACATGTATACTGAATGCTATAGTGAGAAAGAAAGAGAGAGAGTAAATTTGTACTTGGGAATGAAGTGGAAATGAGAATAAGATGTGCGAATATATTACGCAGAGGAAATGTGACCCTTCACTTTTTGTTAACGTTTGATTTTACTACCCTATTTTTAATACCGTGCGCTATATATGAAATGATTCTTAAGGAGCTAAACTCCAAAAATGGGTTTTCTTACGCTCACGAAAATGGTAAAGCCAATTCCCTGATGTTACTTGTTTTAAAAAAGAAACATGTTGACGAATTTTATTCAAGAAATACCGGCATAGTAATCAGCCACATTTAAACTCATTCCACTTCTATTAATTCTTTATACATAAATATACTCAGTGGTTGAGGCGTATTAAATGTTTAAATTGGTTCTACTTAACCAATTATTTATGGTAATGAAGTCTCTCTCCTACACAAATCCATATAAGACTATCTAATGACCCACATTTAACCAATAAAATAAGGAACTGTAATTTTAAATCTAATTGATATTAGTCCATTGTTGTCCATAATTACGATCCAAAAGCGAATTGGTGCAATAAATTGGATTCAAATAGAGATGGTGGGCGTTCGGCAGTTCCTTACTATCGATATTAAACAAACGGTTAATTAAAAAGTTAACGGATTGCTATTGTGTTGTCGTATTCAATTAAACAATTACATTTAATTAAACGATCTCTCGGCCAAACTAAAGGCCAAATCCCTCGCCTATTCCCATGCTCGTAGTACTAGCAAGGGCATTAAAGTCCAGGTAGCGAACGCTACCGATTACCGCAAGCTGTCGGCCTTTCTCCGTCAAGCCGGCATAGGCTTTTTCTCCTTCTGTCTCCCCGAGGAGCGAGTACTCCGCGTAGTCATCCGTGGCCTCCCCCGTCAACTGAGTACCGAACTCATTCTGGAGGACCTTAAATCCCAAGGACTGCCCGCATTCGGTCCAGGGGCTCTTTGCGCGCGATAAGAGACCCTTCGACCTCTTCATGGTCACTCTCGACCTCTCCCCGAAAGGGAAAAAGATCTTTGAGGCTCCACACACTACAAGTTGAAAAGGGCACATGTCGGATATTTTGTCAAATACGTTTTTTTATACCAATGTGACGTAAATGCTTGTCTACACCCATTATGATCGAAGCCAGTACATCTCTGGTATCAATTCTACTATAAACGTCATGGCGTGTACAGAAATAATTTCGAAAAGGTCACATCTCTGGGAGATGTGCCCTTTTTGAACTTCTTGATTTAAAATGACTGCGACATAAATTTTTCTGTTGTCAAAAGGAAAATAAGACGCGAAGATCGGGTGTTCACTCATGAACAATATATTGATCTGAGTATAAAATCAAGCAATACCGCGAAATTTAACGTGGAAAAAGTCAATACAGACGACATTAAAGATTTCAAGAAATGGGCTTAAATAAATTTTAAAGCTAAACCTTTATCAGTGAGAAGTTACGGAAAATGTTTACCGAAAAATCAAAAGCTTTCTTTTCAAGTGTCGACTTATTATGAATTTGATTTGACCCAAGTAAACCTGGTGAAGTAATCGCAAAAAACAAAAAAAGATAGTAACATTTCCCAAGAAGTTTACATTCTTTCAAAAGGAAAAGGTACTTGTAGTAGCTTACCTAACCAAGCAAATTTAGCTTATAGTGGCAAAGTACCTATGAATCATCTAAAAATTGCTGACAATTCAAAAGTGAAACAATACGTACCGGCAGAATTTATACTTTTTTGAAGAAATTCTACAATGGCCAACTACTACCGAAAGAGAGCCTTCAGAAGAAGTTTTTTTAATAAAAGTTCATAACTGATCATTAATATTAGTAATATGTTTAATTTTAGATGCCAGAAATAAAAATTACATATATTTTAAATGTTTTTTTATTTTATTTGTTGTACTCAAATCAGTAAATTTCGAAATCTCACAAATATAAAGTATCTAATTACACATAGATATTAATTTTAAAATAAATCAATTTAGCATTTTTCGAAGGCTTATTAACTTCAAAATATAACGACTATAATGACGATTCGGGACGTACCATATGTGTTTGTCTTTGGATATAAAGGTTCTAATTTTAAAACACTTTTTCACGCTAGCGGATAAAGCGCAATTTTTCACGCAGAAATTGAATGATAAACCAAACTTTTCCGAGCGTGTAAGGGGAAAAGTATTTTTATTGTATATATGATCTATACGAGTATTCATATAAACAACAGAAGTAAGTATCAAAGATAGATTACATAAATATTAGCAGAATGTGCACTTTGAATTTTTTTTAAGTAATTTAGGAGCTTACGTAATAACAGATACTTTCTGAGTTGGTAAGGGTTTTGGACGAAATGCGCTTCAAGTTCTTCGTATCTTAAGGATGTATATCTAGTCATATTCCCAGTACATCTATAAATTTTTAAAATACTTATGTCATTTTGAAAAATAATTTATACCTAAATTATTGTTGTTCTTTTCATAAACCATTCATGTATAATTATTTAAATATTACTTATATAAAATTATTTATTATACAAACAGATATAATTTGACTACATGTTCTTTTATTGTTCATAAGTGATTATATTCAAATCATTGATTCTGTCTCAGTTATTGTCAAACTGTACAGAAAAAAAAATAATAAAAAAACCGACTTCAAAAATTATACAATATTTGAGAAGAATACAATATATATATTTTTTGTAGATTATTGCTGGCACCGACTCCACAAATAACTATTAGTATTAATGTAGTAAAAGCATAGAATAGAAAAAAATATATTATTTTCAACTTTTTAGTGGTGCTTGCAATTGTAGAGTAATTTTTGGAGTCGGTTTTTTTTTGTTAAATTTTTCTTTTTACTTCTTGGTTTTTAGTGCGTTATATTGCAACTAGTTTTTTTAAGGTTTTTATTTTTTATTAATTATTTAGTTTGCTATAAACACCGAAATCGATATATGTTACCTATTATATGAGAACTAAATTTTATGATATGAAAATAAAATGGGACCAATCTGAAGGTATACTCTTTCAAATAAAAAAAGTTTCCAAATCGGTTTATAATTGACAAAGTTATGAAGTAACAAACATTAAAAAAAAATACAGCCGTATTAAGAACCTCCTCCGTTTTTGGAGTCGGTTAAAAAACCCGCAACACCGTGTTTTTTTTGCATAAATAAATAGTTAAAAGTACAGGGTTCATAGAAATATGTTTTTCTTTCGCAAAAAGTTGGATGAAACATAAAAAGAATTGTAATTTTCTTCGAAGTTCACATGCTTCCGGTACAAGTAACACGTAGTTAAATGAGACCACAAACTTCAATTATTTCATTAAAGAACCCGGTAAGGGTACATTTTTTTGCCGGAAATTTTATTCTACTTTCTCGAATTATCTTAGTAGAATACGAAAAAAACAAATGAATATCAATAAAGTATGATGATTATTCGGTTCCCAAAATAAGTTATCTTAATTTACAAGACACGCACCATTTGACAAAAACAATGAATGCTTTGGTTGCACCTTCGACATCTAACCGAGAAGGATATTAGATTTCATCAACCAGCTTATAAGGTTGAAAATCGAGTGCATTACTTGATACGCTGTGTACCAGTGATCTCATTCTGCTCAGAGGAGCATTAAATTCGATCGAGCGTGACGTCTATTAGTTGTAAGCAATGTAATATTATTTACAAATGTCACGTTAAAATTCATGTTTTAAAATACGAGATGATATAACATGTATCATAGATTTTATAAGGTCACTTGACAGTACATTATATTGTTCGTGTCAGTTTTTTTCTTCTATCATTGCCAGAAGCCGACAGAATTTACAAAAAACGTAATTCCTTAATTTTTATGTCATCTTTATACATTTATCTTTATTTATTTATATATTTACACCTTTAAATTGTTTCTAAACGTCATCTTGGAAGTAGCGTAATTCATGTTCACGTGGCTTCTAATTGGTATTTCTAAAATATAATACTGCTTAAATGCACTATTTGTTGATAAATAAATATCGTCAGCTTATCCTAGAAATGGCTAAACTTTTCTTATTAAGCGGTGGAAAACACTAAAGTGTTTTTACTGCATATAAATTGCAACCCTCCTTATTTCCTGTCACGGATATGTGGTGAAACCCCATATCTGCTAATTCCAACCCTCAGGAAGTAGGTATTTAGTGATCCAAGGGCAAAATGTAGGGTTTAGTTACAAACCTAATTTGTCCTAGATTTTTTTATTAAGCGTTGTTGAGTATTTTCACCTTAAAATTGATTGCCATAAAAATATATTGGGTTACTTTTTGGTTTCACAAATAAGGCTTTGATATTTCTGAATACATGGTGTTTATTTTTATTTCTATTTGCTAAACCTAGATGACGTCCAATAAAGCATCTTATACAAGTTGATGTAGTTAACAAGAAATTTAGAAATGTTAGAAAGGGGAAATATTCTAATCGGCATGTTCTTTATCTAGGAAGCCTACGGTGGAACGACCTTAGCACAAAGTTTAAAGGCAGATTCATTTAAACGTAAAATTATTTTGCCTGATTTATGAATAATGGATGATGAATTAATGATGAATGAAAATAAAATTGCCAGTTCCTCTAAATATCAATAAAGAACTTCTTGGGAAAATAAATAGGATAACACTTTTTCCGTTGCATTTTTTCACATGTCAATATTAACATTCTATATTTTTTACACATTTTTTATATAAAATGTATCATGAAAACCAATACTACTAAAATGATGCTTCACGCTACCTTTACAAAAGGGTAGGTTAGATGCTTTTTGTTTTGATGATAGGTACATTAAAAAAAAAACTATTTTTACTGAATCCACAGCTCGTTTATTGTTGCTTTTTATATTTAATCTTCAAGTTTCGACTCCTTTACAGGAGCTGTGCTTTCATTTTTACCACGTTTTTATTAACTTGCTTTCGTTCGCGTCTGTCCATTTGTCAGTCCTCAATATTTTCTAATCTTATATCTTAAAATTAGACCACTTCTGATACTCTTAAAGGGCTAAAAATTTTACAGTGAAATGACAGTTCATTATTTAATAGGACATGTTTCTTGTTTTAATTTTTACAAAAAGAATTGATGCATTTATTCAGAATTTTATAAAATTATGTTTATTGGAGCGGAGCGAGCGAAGCTCCCATGGATCAGCTTCAATGGCGCAATGTCTGTTACGCCATAACTTCCCGAGTTCTTAACCGATTTTAATATTTTTTGTGTGGAATCGAATCAACAGGTTTAGTACCAGATTGTGACGAATTTTGAAATTCGCAAAAAATACCATCGAGACAAAAAAAAAACTTTTTTTAGGTTTTACGCTACGCTCCAATATATGGTGCTAGCGTAGCTTTATGCTTAGCGACTGCATCGCCTAGTTATACGATTAAGTACTCAGGATTAAGTATAATAGGCGCGGAAATGTAAGAAATAAATATAATGGTAGGTAACTTAAAAAATGATAATGTCATTATAATTACTGATGGAGGTAATTTTTTTGTGTTACATTGGTTGATAACTGTCTAATTATAAAGTATTTATTGTTTTGCTGTTCATAAAAAATACACATAGTCAAAAACAAGGAAAACTGTAATCCGCTCTCTCAGTAATAATTCTGTCTGAATAGGTGGCAGAAGAAACCTTAGGGGTATGATTGTAGAGTTCGGGTTGGTACTGCAGTGTTGTACAAGAAACTGGCGATTTAAGATCATGCCTATTGATGTCCTCGCTACTGGGACATAGGACGTTTAGTTTTATATAAAATAGAGTTTCATGTAATATAACACACATGTAACAACACGTAATAGTTTATATTATATGGTGGTATTGCTTATGGGGCATTACATGTACTCTTGTGAACTATTTGCCATCTAAGTGTCAATTTGTCTTCAATAAAGAAATTTGAATTTGAGAATGAAGAATATTACTCAGCAAATAGTAAAAGTAAACTTATATTAGCAAGATAACAAAAATAAATGCTCAAAGCAAAAATATTTAAAAAACAATGTATTTGTTACAAATTAAAAAAACTTTCTGTCATTATTAGACTTTGTATCAAAGAGGTAAATTAAAAGTTGTTATTACAATTAACCTTTATCGCCCGGTAGTTGCGTAAAACAATTTTACAAAAAAAATCAAAGACGTTAGACAGGACATTTATAAAGATTTAACAGTTAAATAAAGAATATTAAGTTGAAAATCAATTGAGGAAATTTGACAGCTTTGCTTAGGTTAAAATGTTGTTGATTGTACAGCATGACTGTTAAAATTATTTACTTATTTTAAGAGCAGAGAACGGCTCAAAATTTATCTTAAAATATGATTCCTTTGGTGACTAAGTCAATAACTTAATCATTGAGAATACTAGTCTGTAATTAGGCGAGTCGACGTCAGTAACAATGAAGCATTCAGGAAGAGAGCAACATTTTATTAGTGGCAATGTCCATTACATGATTGCATAGTGGCGCGTGAGGTCGATGAACTACCACTAATTTCTACGGCATCCAACTAGCAACACATAAAAAAGGAAATAAAAAAGTTTGGAGGCAAAGACGCAGCGCATGCAGCCAGGCCATTGTGCATGGAGTCACGGCTACATTTTGATTGTACCTTGATGGATTGCGCCGTAGGAGATTAAATAATCGTTCTACCGTTGAGTTATTCATCTGTTTTAAACATTAACTTTGGAACGACTGTTTACGGTATGGAAGCTGGTGTTTAAAAAAATACGTCCAAGATAAAGTTGTGTGAACTTACTAACTAGGTCTGCAATGCATGCTGCTGTTTGCAAATTCTGAGCGAAGCACTTCCTTACCTTACCTCACCACCAGAAATGGGCGTTTTGGCTACTTTTTGAAAACCGTTACGTAACGTTTTTGAAGTTTCCATAACGTTATAAAAAACCGTTTTCAGTTTTGGTTTTCACTACCGCGGTTGACGAGATGGTTTGGCTACTGCAAAACGAATGAAAACTAAAACGCTGTTAGCTAACGTAACGCAAGTTTTTGTTTAAGTTTTACGTTATTATGGTTATGACGATATCCCTTTGTGTTTTTACTAGACTTAGGACTAGTTTGTTACAATTAAAATATATGAACTAGTAATCTTTAATGGGAACCAATTTTTTGAGCTGTTGTTTAAATATTCGAGATGTTATTATGATCAGTTGGAAAACATACTGAGTAGTTATTTAATTTAATGGCGGTTGATTAATCATTGCGACAGTAAAACATGGACAGGAATAAAAAATCAATTAGTCGGTTAATTTGTTATACAATGTTAATCCTAAAAATAATTGAGCAGTCCAATAACTGAATGAGCGGTAAAAATGATGGAATAAGCGGTTCGATAAATAGTTCGGCAGATCATAGCGAGCGGTGACACCCGAACTCAAATTCGTTGAAATGAGAAGTGGCGGAAACGACCAATCACAGGGTTGGTTAGTTTAGGTTATAGAATTGCTTAGAATGAGATTTTTACCGACAAATTCCGATTTATTACTGCCCACACGTAACCGCTAGTTCAATAATTTTTACCGCCCATTTAATTATTTTCCTGCTCAATTATATATTCACTGATCCATTTCATTATTTTTTATTTCTCAACTGTTTGTTTACTTAACTGCTTAGTTTTAACTGCTGATCTAGTTATTAAACGTGCCATTTATAATTTTTAACTTACCAAAACTGCTATTTACAACTGCCTCTTTAAATCAGTGCCATCTTTAATGTAACGTGAATAAATGAGATGAATGAATAAAAGTCGTCATATGTACAATAATTTGTATTTCGATTTTTTTTTTGATAATATTTCTGATAAAATTACAAAATTATTTGTTTTATTATTGCATTTACCACTCTTTTGGCTCATTTACGCGATCGTGGCGGCCGGCGCGGCGCGGGGCGCGCTTTTTAGTTTTGGTTGCATTGCGTTGGTTATGAGAAAAACGGTTTTATGTTTTGCGGTAACGTTAGGTTTCGGTATGAAATTCAAAACGGTTTTTGGTTAGGTTTTGGTATAACGTTCTCATGCCTACTCACCACCTGACCTTACCTAACCTAACCTCACCTTAATCATTAATAATTGCCTCGTAAATATCGCGCACCAAACTGGTTGCCTCTCGCGGCTACCGCCGATCGAAGCTAGAAGTTCTGTGAGGCAGACAAGATGATCCGAAAAGGGCTTCGCCGGACTTTGCACATTTGAAATTGAAAAAATGATTATTCCTCGATGGTATGTCCGATTTCAAAACTTTTTTAGCACATTAGTCACGACAACGATGTGAGTTTTGGCGCCAAATTCATCAATAGAGTCTCAGCGGTTTGGCTGTGATCGGTTTTTGAATTTTTCTTTCGGTGATTATTCCTCCACGGTATGTTCGATTTCAACACTTTTTTTTGCACATTAGTCACGACTACAATGTGAGTTTTGGCGCCAAATTTTATCAATGTAGTACCAGCGGTTTGGCTGTGATAAGCTTTTGAATTTTTCTTTCGGTGATTATTCCTCCATGGTAAAGTCTATATATTTTTTACATAGCCTATGTCCGTCAGGTTATAATCATGTATGTTCATGCCAAAATTTGTTCGAATAGGTTGAACCGTTAAGTAGCAGGAGGGAGACAAGCGAAATTTGCGAGTTGTCTAAAAGAGAGTTTCACTCTTTCAGAGCTTCACTCAATTACTATGTACATATATCCTAAATATGCCATGTCTTTGCGCTCTAACTCCATTGCACTATAGATAAGGAACATATGCCTTCCTTTTGATTTTCGCTTTCTATGATCATTGATATTGATTTATAAAATGAACTAATAAATTAATTAAGGCTTAAGAAATGTTTGTGATAATTAAGAAATTCTATTGTTCGTCTATTCGCTGAAAACAACACGGGTATTAGATCAAATCACTTTATAATTTGTAAAATTACACTCAAAAATGTGCTTCCGTGATTTGATCAAGTCTCTAAAACTCTAATGAAATCCCTATATTATTATAATTCTCTCTGCGACACACTTATTTATCATGAATTATATAATTTAGCGATCAATTTGCTCAAAGTTTGCAAATTGTGAATAACACTATTGCAAAGTATTAACGTATGTTAATTTTAATAAAATAATTGACTAAACTACCCGTTTTTTTCCCAAGGTCCCTAAGGAATGGGTGAGGGTCGAGGTATTACGTCACAACCACTCCCGTGATGACTCGATGCCTAAAAGCTTTTTGTTTGTCAAAGGATATTGTTTCAGGCTCTGTACTTTTACAAAATTGATTTATGTTGAAAAATATATGAAATTATTGCAAATTACCGGTAACAGGGGGCTGCATAATATATTATTATCTGTACTTTCAATGAAATACAATACAAAACATTAATTCTCACATCATGCGTCTTATGGCTAATGACTGATAAGTAATAGATTTCTAATTTTTAAATACGAATCGACAAGTTAAATAAAGTCTTACTTAAGATATGTGTCAGAGTTTAATTTTGGTAGCCGTTAAGAGAACACAACTCTCCTGCTTGCAAACCGTGAAGTGCAAGTTCATTGAATCTGACGGACCGGACAAAAAGACGAATCATCGTTAAACGTCGCTATTAAATTTTAGATTTGAAATTAAACTTTATATACTGGACAATAAAACGTATAATTAAAAATATTGTTTCTTGCAAAAATCTGTTATGGCTTTTATTATGAGCGATTTACTGACATAATTGATTTCTCAATCAGAATTAGGAGGTAAATCGTTGTACTAAGCAAAAAGACTTACACTAGTTAAAAGGTAAAGAAGGTCGTATACCAAAAGATGGTATCTCGATGAAAATCCTAATCTATACTTATAAGTTAATTAAACGACATGACAAAGTAAATTTGTTAAATAAAAAGCGAAATCTTTTAATAATAATTGCTACTGCAATGACATTTCGCCTTCTTCGTTAGCATCCATTAATCACTGTCTCACAAGACTTATTTTAAAAGCAATATTCAAACGGTTCCTAGAAATTTTAAAATGGAGTGTACAAGTTAAATGTGGACACAACAGGAGTTATTCATATCTTATAATTTCGATGTAGAGTTCACGCTTTGTCTGCCACGATGAGTCACGGCAAAAACTCAGACATGAGCTGTCTAGTCGACAATTTCGTCTACAGTCAATAGACTTTTCAACAGGTTTTATATATAAATCATAATCATAAAGAAATTTTCTCTTCCAAAATAATTTGATTACACAATTAATAAGATGATTCATTGATTTTTTAATTCCGTACTGACGTTTGTAATAAAGATTTTTCACGGATTTGCGTATGTAATAAATATACCATGGAACTAGAAATATTGGTATCGTATATCTCACTTAATCCATTTGTTAGATTATATAGCATAAGTCACATTGATCTCTCATCGAAAAATAATAACCTATATATAAAAAAAAACAAAAGTTGAGTTTAAATATTAACTTGTGAACGATGTTATAAAACCATTGTTACATCCTCTGATATAAGCAGAAAAGTGTTATAAATAAAATAATTCCAGGTAAACCCAACATTTCGACATCGTTGTCATCAGTTTAATGTTTTCAAATAAAGGGTTTCCCTAGGAATGAAGACACCGTGGAAGAATGGATACCTCTGGTCATAAAAGCGCGAACAATTGATAATGTAGTCGGGACCAACGACAACTTAAAGTGTCCTTAGAACAATTCAAGAATTGAAGAGATGGTTAAAATCCACTTAAAATGTCACTATAATTAAATAAGAGTTTGGTGCAACGGTAGCGATCCCGCCTTTCGCACAAACGGTCCTGGTACGAATTCCGGAAGGGGCAGATGTTTGTATGATGAATACGAATATTTGTACCTGAGTCATGGGTATTTATATGTATTTCTATAAATATTATCTATGTAACATATGTGTATGTATGTCTATCCGTTACTCTAGTATCCATAACACAAGCCTTATAGTGCTTACTTTGGGCTAGGCTAATTGGTGTGAATGAAAGAAATATTATTGTTATATATATATACTCTTTATTGCACTTATAAGTAATTAAACAGTACATTTACATATATTAGTGAGCAATGGTGAGCTTATCTCTAAAAGAGATCTCTTCCAGCCAACCAAGGGTATGTGGGTGATTAAACAGGTAAGCCGGACAACTTAAGAGTGCAGATCATATAATATTCATAAAATAAGAAAATAAAAAAATTATCATCTCAATCAGAATCCAAAAAAAAAAGAAAAAAGCTACTACTATGTCAATATACTACATAAATAGGAACTAACTATATGTTAACATAAATAGGAACATAAATACAATAAATAAATAAAATTACACATTGAGTAAATAGATAAAGTAGATAACTATAGTAAAGGTTGTAAGTAAGTTGGTTATGTTCAGATTATGATAACTGTGCTAGAAAGTGATCTTTAAGTTTGGTTTTAAAGGAAGTGATGGACGGACAGTCTTGGATGCCTAAAGGAAGTTTGTGTTATATACAATAATAGCATATAATTATAAAATAATAATGTTAGTTTGATAATGGTTAATCATTCATCGTATCAGCCGAGAGACATACTGTTGAACGGAACCCTCATCCAAAAATAAGGGGTAATTATAATCTTCGCGCTTAATATGAGGGTTAAAGATTGCAGTAAAAGGCCTTAATCTGGATAACTCTTTTTTTATCTAAGGGCTATTTTGTTTTAAACGGGAGGTGTACGGTGATTACTTCCATTATTAGTAGCCTTTTACAGAACCCTTAAGATTGAAGAAGGAGGAAACCACACGGCAAAGAGGATATTCATCTTTTTAATTGTAACTTTACGACATGAAAAAAAATGAAGTATTCAGACAAATAGAAAAAAAATGATCTTTCGCTACCAGTTTTTTAGTGATCTAAATTATCAGACACTCATTACCTAGATAAATTTTAAGTAGCAGTCAATGACAACGTCGATTTCATTTTGTTATTAACAGATGGGTTTGGTCACGCATTAGGTATGGCTGAAGGTTTATGGCTAATATTGTAATGTAACAATGGGTGTGTGAGATAGGCATAATTGCGTGAGGAAAAAGCTTATTTGCTGTTAAATAGAGTCATGGTATATTTTATGTATTTTTGTCATTATATGTTTTAGGTCTTGCAAATACTGTCTGTAAAAATGTACCAAGGGAGTTTAGTACCTCCCGATTGAAATATTGTGAAGGTAGTAGAATGTGTATGACGACCATCGCCTCTGATCACTCACGTCAGAATTAAATGCGCAATTATCCGTAAAAGTTGTTTCATTTAAATGTGCAATGTGCGTGAAATTGACCTAAATAATTTATAATTATATTTTTTGTATGCTGGCTCTACGTCATGATCTCGAATGGATGTAGTGTGTTAAGTTAGATCTTCTATGATGGAGATAAGTCTGCTTTAAACTACTAGTACTATCTTGCTAAAATATCTCCTCCTTATATTTGTTTACCTTTTTGTTATTATATTTTATATCTTTATATAAATAATTCTACTGTACGTGTGTATGTCACTGAACTCCTCCTAAACGGCTGGACCGATTTAAATATATTTTTTGCATGGCGCCCTGGATGGTTTAGATTCACAAATCAGCCCGGCAGATGGCGCTGCAGTCGGTACAGCAACGTGTGGCCGGGTCAGCTAGTTTCATATATATTACGTTATCTCTGAATATTTAAAACAGAAAATTTGTGGCTGTTTTAATGAATGATCTTTTGAAGCTATTAATATGAAACAACCAGTCACTCTGGTGGATGTTAAGATCAATTTCCCTAACGGAATCAATTGGGAGAGCATTGGACCGTATTTCCAAAGGATTTCCCGCCTGAGAATTCACTTGTGACCCGAGTCGATTTTTTCTAATATTTTTCTATTATAATATTTTTTAACTACCGCAATTTTATCACCCGTCGCGTAATTGTTTCAGCAGCGCTCGAGCCGGAAAAATTGCAAACTATCTCTTTTTTCGACTTTGAACTTTGACCTTGGCTAAGGTTAAAATATTTATAAAGTTTATGAACGTTAATGGGGTAACAAACCAAACTTTTTCTAAGTTTGACGAGATAAAAGATGTACTACAAAAACTTTTTAATATCCGTTAATACCTTCTTGCTGAATTGTATGCCTTTTTTCAGCATAATTCCTTCGCCTCACCTTATGTAAATATTCCAAACCGACAACAGAGGTCATTGACATTTACAATCGCTTATGATCGTACTGGATTAAACTATATTGCAATTTTTATGGTTCCAACAAACCATCTTATAGGAAGAAAGACTTGCGAAATTACTTTGGTCTAATAATGTATGTTATTTCCTCTCATTTCATCAGATCTATTATTATTCTTATTCTTCAAATAACTCTTGTTAACGCTAGCTTTCACGACTGCCGCAAATTGTGTACAACGGTGCTTGAGACGAAGCGATCCGCCTACTTTTCTTAGGCGCACAAATAGATGTCGGTTTTAAATCATAAGGAGAAATGAGACTATAAAACGATCTAAAGTATTGCAGGGTTAACATATCTTTTATAGACATCTTTATAATTCAAACATTACATTTTTTCTATTGTTCTGAACCCAAATCATAAACATATGAACACGACTACTCATTGTAAACAAAGAGGAGTTTATCCAAAACAAATTATACTGCAGGTTTTTTAACTATAATAAAATTAAAAAAAATTACTAGTGTGTGAAGTCATTACAAGTGTCTACTAATATTTACATCGAGGCAAAACCCCGATTGCTTACTAGAAAATTTAATTTCACAGATATATTTAATAATTAAAAGAATCGTTGAAGCATTAAATAATTGAACGTGCACGAATTAGAGTGACAACGATTAGTAAATTTTTTCCACTAATTCACAACTTTTAGTTCTTGTACCTAACGTTCGTTCAATTTTGTCAGATATTTTTGTGTACAGAAAAGAACTATTATGCTTATTGAATCGAAAGAAATCTACAGTTGATTCTCAAAATTTTTACCTTTGTCTTATCTCAATTCTTGGCAGGCAGTTTCGAAATCGCAGATTAAAACCTTAATTCGAAATACGCCGTTTACCCATTTTATGGTCAACAGGAGTATATAATTTCCTTTTTTTTATTCTGCATTTAATTTCAATGAGTTGACCCGAAATTTGAATAACTAAATGGACCTCCGAGTCTTGTAAGAAATTCATGGTAGAGTCGTTATCAGAAATTACATTGACAAGTTGAAATATACTAAGTTTATGATTCTTTTGTACATTTTTCTATGCATTTATAAATATATCTTATATGATTATTTTGTTATCATTTTATTAGAAAAAAAAAAAACTATAAAGTTGAGTGTTTTTAAAGATTTTCTTTTGATATTGGCATAATATTTTAATGAAAATAAAGTGTGTAATAAATAGATTAAGTAAAGAGGCTCTCTGCTTAAGAGGCTAAGTATGTATGATTTTATAACTGTAACAGAACTCTTTGTACTGTATTTAACCAAATAAATGAATTGTTTATATTTAGTTATAATAGTAATAAAATACTTTATAAATAAGCATAATTGGTGACGTTAGGTTGAAACAATGTTCTCGAAAATAATAAAAAATTTTGGCGATACCGATACCTGTAGAATGTGAGTGATTGGTCATTTATATGGCATTCTTATCTTATGGGGTTTTGTAATTTATGCTCTGATAGTTATATGAATTTGTTAGCACCTTGATTTGGGGACGTTGTGTTGATAACACGACATCGCGTATTAAATGATAACATGGTGACATTTACTTGTCACTGTTAATTTTAGGTCCTGAACAAGTGCAGGGGCTGTTACTATATTACAAAAACATTTTATAGGTACTAAACTTTTTTTTTCAAGAGAATACCAACTGCATAAAATATAAAAACTAGCTACCAGGCGTTTATAAATTTTATCCGTTTTGCTTGGCTACTGAAAATCGTAGTGTAATGTAAAATCTATATATATAAAAATGAAACCCGTTTTCCGTTGTCACGACATAACATGAAAACGGCTTGACCAATTTGTCAGTTTTTTTTTTGTAGTTTTCTAATACTCTGTACAAGGTTCTTACGGAAAAAAATATAAATAAAATCTCTCAGAAAGATTGAAAATATAACGTAACGAATGTTAACGTCATTCAATTTAAAACAATAAATCTGTGGTAATCTGTGACACCACATCTCAGAGTAAACAGGACTGGAGTAGCCATTAGTCAATTTCTCGTACATATTTTTCTGCCATTTTTTGCGGGGGGTGAGGTTACTACTACATTCAATGCCAGCACACAGGAACAAAAACTCTTTGCGTGTTTACAAACGCACACATGCATAATACGACAAACATGTTTAAAATACACGCACACGTGCTTAAAATAGTGTGTTAACGTTCTATTCAAACACACGAATGTCACTGTGTGAGAAGTGACATGACATAGCACGAGAATATCGATATCGATAAATCAGTTTGTGTGTCAGTGAATTTATTAACTTTGCGTTAGTATTCCTACATTATGTATTAAAAATTAAATTAAATTAATGATGATATTACACGCTACAACAGTCAGTTTCGAAGGCTACATCCATAAAATACAAATTGAAACTTAATAGTTTATTGCATTTAAGAGATATTTACAATAGGTGTTATTATATATATAGAATTTACTGTGGACCCTTTCGCGTATAACCATAATGGAAAAGAGGAACTCTGAAACATTATTTTTAACAAAGCGATAGTGAATATAGTTATAATTCTCAGATTTTTACTTTGACCGATTGATTATTTGTATTTTTTTGCGATTTGCTTACATCACTTTTTGCAGGTATTTCCTTTTCAACTTATTCTTTAACCTAAAATTAATACATTTAAATGTAATAAACTAAAACTGTTAATATCTATTTGAAACATAACTAGTTATATAATAAACTAAGAGGATCATTCAAGAATAACGTTGGCACAGCATGGGCAACTAATCTTCTTCTATTGTCAGATAATTTTTGAAACTGAGACGGCTCAAAATGTATGGAAAATATAGTACTTGTTCTTGAAGATACCCAAGATGCCCTATTACCTATTACAAGCATGAATCCATTTTTTTCGTATGCTGTATTCTTTAGGAAAACTGGATATGAAAAATTAGATGTTTCCGGGCATGTCAAAGCTTAAAGTATAAATACCAACAATTAGTATACCGCCTAGGGGCAGAGTATATTTGCCTGAACTACACATACCGATCATTTCCAATTTTAATACTGCAATACTATCTTCCAATAGTTTAATGTACAAATGACTTTTGGCACCACATACCTTACTCCTAGTATCTTGAAGTATTGCAGTTGGACAAGCCGGTTTTTAAAAAGAGCTATAAATGCTACAATATTAATAAAAAACTTAACTTAAATGTTGACGATGACATTTAGCTATTACCATACTAAAATGTCATCAAAATCCGTCGAGTAGTTTTTGCGTGATGCGTGCTCAAACATACATACAGACAGACAAAATGTTCAAAAATTAGTGATTTCGCTTCCTCTACTCTCATTACTAGCCATTTGGTTTAAGGTGGACTTGACCTGTTTTATTCTATATCTTTACAGTTTTATTCTCGTATGTATAATATCGCAGGTAAATAGTATAATTCCGCACTTTACATACGGCGTCATCAGTTCAAAATCACATATCTTATTCTTATTTGAAATCATCATTAATACCTGGTAATAATTACTGAAACAAACTGTAATTTATCTAAGCTGTTTTTTATTATCGTTAAGGAAAAGCATTCATTCACTCATTCATTACTCACTCGTAAAATCACAATATCGATGAAGTTGACATCACTATTGTGCAAATTAATATTGTACAAATTAATAAGGGTTGCTGATTACAAAATAAAAACAATTTGTCCTGTGGCTCGAAAAAAAATTTTGGTTTCTCGGAAATGATCGGGTGTGCTGGTTAGGCGATGGTACCCTTTTAACCGTGCTTTTTTATGAAGTCAGGGACACTGTAGGTATATACAGCATTAGTACTCTTAATGTTTATGAGCGCCGCCCAGCATGAATAAAAGGGCAAATAGTTTGATTATTATTTTAATTAATTATTTTATTTATTATTATATATTTCCATGTTGTGTAGCAAAGAATAGGCTTCAAGCAGCCGCAAAATTGTAGGTATGTACTTAATACTGAACTAAAAATAAACACGCAACGTACATTGTTAAAACGAAATTATAATTGGTAATTAATTAATACAAAATTACAGTTATTTATTACCAACAAACTATTTCTAATTTTTGTCTTAATTTTGTCTTAATTAATTGAAATGCGATAATGGTCAACCCTAGGTAGTCTCGTGGGGAGTGCAGCCATGACGACATCAAACGAACTTTGAGCGCGAAATTTGAAATTGTAGTCTGCTAAAACATGAAATTATGAATTAAATAATAATCAAAACCTAAAAATTATGCTTACAAATGAAAGGTGACGCCATCTTTTTGCATACCAGATATTTTCGAATTTTTTTTACAGTAGAAAACAGCACAGGCAGGCATTTTCGTGGGAGCTCTGCACGGTAAGACGTTCTGATTATTGTGGTTTTAAAATGGCGGCTCAACTAGTTTTATATAACGCACAGGATTCCGAATCTTGTGCATTTGGCAGAGGGGTAATGTTAGGCAAAGGCTACTCCAGTCCTGTTTACTCTGAGCACCACATCGATAACCGCGCTGACAAATGTCAACGTCATTCAATTTAAAACAAAAAAATCTGTGGTAATCTGTGACAACACATCCATAACCGCGCTAACAATAATAGGATTCATTTTTATATGGAGGATATTATAGATTCCAGTTCAAATTGAATAGGTACTCATACATAAGATAGGTCAGCTATACAAAATAAAGTAGTGCATCAAAGCTACGCTAAGGCGGTACGAAGTTCGCCGGGTCAGCTAGTAGCATATATTTTCAGAATTAGGCTATGAAATTGTTTTTTTTTTAGTGGTAGTTATAGATTAACAAGTATTTGAAGAACGCAAACTCTTAAGCATTATTTTGAACATAAACAAAATAAGTAAAAAAAAGTATAAACATTCTTTTTTCTTATGCCACAGAAAAAAAAAGGAAAAGCATTAAAAAAAAATGTAAACAGCCTCCCTGCTGTTGAAAAGTGTTCAAATGGCTGGCAGCGTTTTCTCGTTGAATAGATATTTTTTTACATTGGCCGAAGGGGTTGCCAGTTTTATTATATTACTAGCTGTTGCCCGCGACTTCGTCCGCGCGTATTTGATTTTATCACGCGGTTCACTCTTATACAGCAAAAATAAATAAAAAGAAAATATGAACAATTGGACATTTTTTTAACACACTTATTTTATACCTCATACAAATATTGCATTGTGAATGCAAAAAAATAATAAAAATATAATTGGACACAGATTATTTTCCCACTTAACCTGGCTGGTGATTGCACCCGGATCCCTGCAGGCCAAAGGCACTTGCAGTACCATAAATGACCACTGTGCCACAGAGGTCGTTTGATTGACACGATCAGCAAAAATGAAACCGGCCAAGTGCGAGTCGGACTGGCACAGGAACGGTTATGTACCATATCTAGCTAGTACCTCATAATGCCTTTTTATAGACAACATTCGATGTGCTTTGGTTCGGAACATAACCAAACAGTTTGTTTGGTTGACTCACACGGGAGAAAGCCACATAGAGCTGACCGTGTGAGAAACATCCGACGCTGAGGTCCACGCCGGCAACACATAGCGTCTGCCCTTGGGCTTTGTTTATAGTCATTGCGACGACCGTTTGGTGCAACGGTAGCGATCCTGCCTTTCGCACCTATGGTCCTGGGTTCGAATCCCCGAAGGGGCAGATGTTTGTGTGATGAATATGAGCATTTGTACCTGAGTCATGGGTGTTTATATATATTTCAATGAATATTACACATTTATGTATCATATATGTATGTCTATCCGTTACCCTAGTATCCATAACACAAGCCTTACAGTGCTTACTTTGGGCTAGGCTAATTGGTGTGAATGTAAGAAATATTTATTTATTTATATTTATTATTATTGCATAACACAAACTCACTGGGAACTGTACACGTTTGAAATGGAATGGGTAATTATTGGGAATCAGTGGAATTCGTGGTATAAAAACTCTTTCACCGACGACACTCTATTATGTTACGCTGCAGAGAAGTAACTTTCAGTCTTGTCCCGTTGCATAATTTTGGGGGACTTAAATTTCTCAACAAAATAGGACGCCAGTTTTTTAAATTAATCTTGTGTGGTGGAAGTCCAGGAGCGCTCAGAGAATTGAGAAATTCAACAGGATAATTGGTAACGTCATTTTGCTCCATTACTCTGTTGATAGAAGTATACTCAACTACTTCTCCTTCTACATTGTTGAGTATATCCAAGTTGATTCTTGCTTCTTGGTCATTTCGCGGAGTCAAAATTTCACTTTCGCAAAGCCATGAGTTCTCATGATTTGTTATTTGATTTTGTTCACCATACATAAAGGAGATAAGTTATTTAATTGAATCAACAGTGTGGCAGAGATTTTCAGATAAAACAATTTGCTCTTCTTCTTCCGGATATGTCCCTTCGCCAATTTTTAGCAATAAATCAGAAAATTCCTGCGCATTTGTGTTGCCTCCTATTCGCACCCTCATGTTCACTGTTAAGTTCATCCTTGTGACGTGTCGCCAAAGGCTTGAGCTCTTTAAGCATGCTCTTATCTCGTCGGTTTTCGTTCCCCGTGGTACTACTGGCAATGTTTGTCTAATATCCCCACAAAACAGCATCATTATGCCACCCACAGGTTGGTCATTTTGACAGATATCTCTGAGAGTTCCATCAACTTCTTCTACTGTTTTTCGGTGTGCCATAGTGCACTCGTCCCAGATAATTAAACAGCAATCACGTAAAACCTTCGCTTTATCACTGCTTCTAGAGATACCACATACAGAATATTCACTTAAGTCCAAATCTATGGGGATTTTAAACATCATCATATGAGCAGTTTTACCGCTGTGTAACAAAGTGGCTGCTATTCCAGACGACGCTACAGCAAGAGCTATTTTGGTTTGAGCTCGTAATTGTGGTAAGATTATTTTAGTGACAAAGGTTTTTCCCGTACCACCGGGTGCATCTAGAAATATAATTTCTCCTATAGCATTGTCAATACTGTGACATACACGGTCAAATACAGTGCGCTGTTCTACAGTAAGACTGTGGACTCCGGTTCGTAAAATTTCAGCTAGTTCAGCTGGATCATAATTTATTTTCGCAGCGTATTCTCTATTAATACGTTCCCCTTTTATGGTCGGCGCTGGCAAACCATACTGAGGAAGAGAATCACCACCCATAGATATAAGTAAATCTTGTAAAGCTACTAAGCATTGATTGAAAGCTATATTTCGTAATCTGTGGTTAAGGTCACCGTCAATATTTTGTCTTGTATTCCTAAAAAAGTCTTCCACCTATCTGTCACGATATTTTTGCCACAATTTCTCAGCACTCGAAAGACCACAAAATACCAGTAATACAGAAAATAAATGACGCAAGCGGTGTGGACTATCACTGACGCATGCATAGGCTAGGGCGTCATCCCAATCCTGGTCATCGTCGAGTTAATGTCGGGTTGTTCAAGTTCAGCCGGCCAAGTGTATGTCAGGTCAAGCATTGAATAGGGATTCATAGCAATTTTTTTTCCCGCTGAATTCCGTCACTTTCATTGGATTTAAACTTGATTCGAGCGGTAATATAAAGTATCAGCATAGGGTGAGTACATGTAAGTCGTGTGTACTAAAATGTCCAAGTTACTATGGTTTTTTAACTATCCCACGGGAACCCTTTAATTTTCCGGAACAAAATGTATCTCGGATGTTGACCAGGGATATAAGGTATTACCATGCAAAATTTCATAGTCATCGGTCCAGCCATTTCGTAGATTAGTCCGTACAAACAGATAAACAGACAAACAGACGGAGAAACAAAATTTTTTTCTAAAATAAAAGTAGCCTAAGTTACTCCTTATTACATCAGCTACCTGCCAGTAAAAGTCCCGTCAAAATCGGTCCAGCCATTTCAGAGATTAGCCGGAACAAACAGACAGACAGACAGACAAAAATTGTAAAAAAAATGTTATTTTGGTGTATGTACCGTACATATATTCACATGCATATAGTTAAAAACGGTTATTTCAACATTAAAAACAGACACTCCAATTTTATTTATATGTATAGATATATAACGTGTCCCGTCACCACTGTCGGAGCCTTTAATGGTGTGAAATATGGCATTTTTTATCGACAAATTGCCCCTCAAATTTGGTTTTTCTCAAAAAGCCAATAATTAAAAAATACACAAAAAAGAATCTATTTGTTTTTCTTTAATAATTTTTTCAATTTTTTATTCCATGACAATTCAAACATGATGGCTGCGTAACTGTTGTCTATATGTCTATATGTTTAGCTATCAAATGACACCTTTTTAATTATGATAGGACATTTACATGAGTAGTGGTGGTCGAATTAGTATGAGAGCCCAGGTCTTGGTTACCAAGATAACAAAAAGGCGGCCGTAAGAGAAAAACAAAATTTGAGGGGCAATTTGTCTGGGACACATTGTATATAGAGCACATAGTTTTAAATGGTTACCTTTATTTATTAGTTCTGTATGCGTTTTCGTTCTCCATCTTATTCTCTCGGCCGAAGCCCCCTCGATGGCAATCAGCCACATTGTATTCTAATGGAGCTCGTGACAACAACAACTCAAGTGCAACGAATTGATAAATAATTAATAACACTTTTCCACTTACGGCTCGAGCGCGTTGCATGCAAAATACTTTTTCTGCGAATGTCATGCAAAATGTTCTGCTTCTTTATTCATAAGTAATCTGTCATAAATGTTTTGCTTAATTAATTTTATATTGTGGGCAGCCGAGCTATATTCTGAACAGATGTAAAACGATCTAGATCAGTTTTATATAAAATATTTATCTTATTTTATTGGAGAATGATTTTTAATAACTACTAATAACTGATATAATTTTGATAAAGTTTTTTAAAAGATGGGTTATATCTTCATGGTTTTCTGTAAATACAATACTTAAACACACATAGTATAAAGTATAAAGTCGTGGATTCGAATCCCGAATGAGGAGGTCCTCAGGTGAGTTTCGAATCCACGACTTTATTTACCCGAGTCGTCACTCGGAGGCGTAGTTGTTTTTTTGTTGTTTTTTTGTTGTATAAAACATAAAACTAAAATAAACTTTAAATAACAAAGTCCTCACTTCAATTTACCGTATAGTTATTTCCATTATAACCTAACATTACGATATTATAGTCTTAGCAAATTTTAATGAAAGCTGCTGCTTTAAGAACCCGCAACCTTTGGAAATACGGCTGGATCATGACTGTAGCATTACATCAATGTATGGAAAAATTGTGACAAAATAATTGGTACATGTCAAAACAAATACGAAAACGAATATTTTGATAAAATATTTTTGTTATAACTGGCACCTGATTAATATATACATTACTTTTTATTTGCTCCTTTACAGGAGCAGTAAAAACCAGTAGTTATTCCCGTTAAAAAAAATGTTTGAGTATCTGCTAGAGTGGACGTATAAGAGTTGATTTTGTGATACAAAATAATTTTGGTTTACAGTATAGAATAACAGTAACTTTTTTAACATTTATATAAATTGTATTTATTTCCCCACAGGTGGGGCACAGGCCTTTCCTATATACCGAAACATGGATCAGCCCTTGTGAGAATTCTGCGCAATGGTAAGCTAAATTGGCTAACCACTGCGCCATTGATGTCCTGAAAAAGGTAAAATATAAAATTGGTATATGAAGTGAAATATATTTATTACTAGCTTTCCGCCCGCGGCTTCGCCCGCGTGGAATTCGGTTATATTGCGGTATAAAGCACAACTATAAAAAAACTTCTCATTCCCACGGAAAAATCTATGAAGCGCGATGTAACGCTGGATACAAAATTCATATAATTCATTCCACTTCTTACGTATCTTAAAAAAACACTTCGTTACCACGTTTTTAAAAACACCCAGCACCATCTTTCGCATACCTCTAGAACTGAATAGCGTAAGCTATCATTCCACTTCTTACGTATTTTAAAAAACACATCGTTACCATGTTTTAAAAAACACCCAGCGCCATCTATCGCATACCTCAAGAACTAAATAGCGTAAGCTATCAGTCCACTTCTTATCTATTTTAAAAAACACATCGTTACCATTTTTTAAAAAAACACCCAGCGCCATCTATCGCATACCTCAAGAACTAAATAACGTAACTAATACTTATACTAATTAGTAATTCGTTGACTTTAGTGATTTCAGGATAAGTAGATGTAAAAAAAACAATTTAGACGATAAAACAAATTGTACGTCATCCCTCGGGAATTCCTCATTTTCGGGGATTCATTATCGTATCATTTAGCTTCAAAATTTATATGTTCATATTCGTTTGCAACATATAAGTAGATGTAAAAAACAGTTTAGACGATAAAACAAATTGTACGTCATCCCTCGGGAATTCCTCATTTTCGGGGATTCATTATCGTATCATTTAGCTTCTAAATTTACATGTTTATATTCGTTTGCAATATTTTACGTTGTTTTAAACGACACACAGCGCCATCTACAATCCATCCATCAAGCAAACAATATTTTTGTTTTTCCTCGGGAATATCATTTTTTTCCAGGATAAAAAGTACCCTATTATTTAATCCGGACTTTTATCTTTATGTCTGCAAAATTTCAAAGCAATCGGTTCAGTAGTTACGGCGTGAAAGCGGAACAAACAAACAAACAAACAAACAAACAAACTCACTTTCCCATTTATAATATTAGTAAGGATATTCAATTTCCTATTAGTTCCCGTATACATTTGTTTAGTAACTCGGCTGTTGTGGAAGTCCGAACCACTTGTGGTCACGGTTGGTCAACCGTGACGCTGATACTGTAATATCCACACACCTAGATTAATTACGATCAATATTATACAATAAAATATGCTTATCTACTTTTTGATGACAGCAAAGGCACAGTGGTTAGCGCGTTTAGCTTTCGATTGCGCAGAACTTTCATGCCCATGTTTCGGTATATAGGAAAAGGCCTGTGCCCCACCTGAAGGGAAATATATTTCAGACAATTCACACTAATTACTTAGTTCTTAACTAAGCAGGGCTTGTGCTATAAACATATAAATGATAATAATGCAACCATTAACAAACAGACTTCGGAACAAATATTTAATTATTTGTTACACTGCCGCGCCAATCGCACATTTAAATATAAAAAAAGGGTCGTGAATCCCATGAAAGTGGTTTTATTCAAATAAATACTTACGGTTATCAAATGAACGTATTACTCCACTCGAATTCATCGATCTTAGGACATCTTATCATATTTCTGTTATATTATCACAAATACAGACGACACTGGCGCCAGTGAAAGAAATACTTGGAAAAATTCGTCGGGTCTGTTAAGGTCTTGGTAACTTTATGCAAGAGTACTCCCTCGGAAAGCGCTGACTAGTTGAATTTTTATGCTCGAATGACAAAAAATATAATAAATACTCACATTTTCTAAACCGTTATGCCTTTAGATATGTCAACATAATGCTTCATTAAAATCAGTTGGTTATGAAAAAGGAAACATTTATTTGACGAAATTATAGAAACGTATTAATCCAAATATAATTAATTATCAATTTATTAAAATATTATGTTATGCAATTATACTGAACGTCATGTCTTATATTCGAGGTAAGGACCTTCGGTCTAGAAGCAGTCGTCGATAGTAAACAAAGAGAATCAAACTATTTTTTTGCCAATAAGTTCGACACTTAAATGTCTATAGTATATATATAGCTTGGCCTACCTTAGAGGTCAGTGTTTACAGTCAGTGGTGATGGTATTTCTCCCAACAATTCCAGTTATAGAAAATTTAAAGAAAATGAATCGTACCTTTTTGTTGTGTCTTTATTAATGCTTCGAAGAATTAATGCTATAATAATTTGTAACTTTTAGAATAAACAGTTTTTCTTTTATTTTCGTTTGCTACATGCATTCCTGAGTAACGACCAATAAACCACAAAAAAATACCTACGAATATTGACATATTAGTAAGATTTTTTAAAGTTAGTAAATAAAAGAAAACTTTTTTAATATTTATACATATACTGGTTTGTTTTTATTACCAATACTTTTCATAGATAAGCACAAATATTAGGATTATGGATACCTATTAAATAAAAATACTTTTGTGCTTTGTGCACTGTTTTTATATGAATTCAAGCTAAGTAGTTCTTGCACTATCGATTCTTAATAAGGGATAGAATATATAGTACATACTATGTAGATAAATAAGTATATAATGACCATAATGCGGAACAAATACTTATGCTCAATAGAAATAAAACATATCCCGATCTATTAAACAGGATTGTTACTATTTTCAACAACTGATCGTTACCGGATTTTATGTATAACTTATTAAAATAATGAAAACGTTATTTCGCCAGCAATGAAAAAAAGTGTGTATTTTTTGTTAAGAAAAAAGGCATTATCGAAGACGACTGGGGCATGTTGTGACAAAATTCAATAGAGACAGGGTCTGATCACGGACTTAAATAGTTATATAAGAAAACTTTTGATAGGAAGCTTTCATGTTTTATATTAATCTAAAGGAATAAAAGAGCTAGCAAATTGTTAATAAATATCAGTGACATCGACAATGCGAGCTAGGTTTCTTACAAATATGTACCTCTACATTTCTTTAAAGTTTTATTCTTATACATAATAGAAGTGTGTCATTATTATATACCGATTATCCAGAAGGATATGGGTTTTATCTAATTCTTATAGAGAGGTTTTCTCATAATTTTATGTTAATATGAAACTACTAAGGCATTGTCTAATTTTTTTATTAAATTTCCATAAAAAAAGATTCTTACAGTGTCATATATTAATATCAAAAATATCTTTGCTTCTTTAACTTTGTGGAATAAGTACTAATTTTTTTTCCATTAATATTGTTCTGCCATATAAAGAAGAAAAGCGGCTACTATCGCGAAGGAATTTTGTGGGAACTGAACATGTGTTATCCTCCTACTGCTGAAGTCGAGGCTTACGTGACTGAAACGAATTATTTCAGCAGCAGTCTTTGGTAATTTATGGTATACCAGAACTTCAGTTTTGGATATTTGTAATTTAAATAGGATTGCTACCATAATATTTATGGGAATGTTTTGTAAATTATTTAGATTTTTCTCTATTGTATATGCCAAAATTTCACGGTGTAGTTTACTTTATAAATCCAAGTTTAACTCTCCGCTGACTGCTTTATAATCGAATTATTATAATTATATCAATCGATTTTTTTTGTTGTTTGACAACATGTTCGACATCGTTTGGTATTTATTATATGACATCAACGAAACTCAAATCCGTCATCCCTTGAGATATTTTACACTTATGCATCATAGAGAAAGTTGAATCACTCGGTTAAGTGGGGAGATGATCTGATCTAATCTATCTAATCATTTGACGAAATACATTATTTTATAAAATTATGGAAAACAAGTACTTTTATATAAATTGTAATTAATTAAAATTTTTTGTTCTGTACATTTATGCAGAAAGTAATGAATCTTACTTCGTTATTTATTAGCTTCGAAGTAAATAAAAAAGGGAGAGGGAACGAAATGGGCTATTTTTTAAATGTTTAAATGAGAGATTTTTTATTGCATTTTTTGGCATACTTATAACAGAGATAAAAGCAAGTTTCCTTTAGAAAAAACATAAATGAATGAATAATTTTCCACAGCCAACCTACCCTCACTTTTTTGACCCATTTCCTACTTTAATTTATAAAATTCAAACTTTAATATTAATTACTTATTGTGATCCTTTTAATATCTTTTAAATAAATAAGATAAATAAATATGTGTCTAGTAATTCATATTTCATAAATTGACTCGTATTTGGTAAAATTCAGCATTTTTATCAAATATTCTCCTGATACAAATATCTATAAAATATTGACCAGTTTAATTGAATACTTATAAAAATAAAAACAAGTAGAAATAATTGATTTAAATTTAATTGAAAATTGACATATTTGTTTAATTTGTATATGTATACTCAGTTAACGTCCGTAAATTACGATTAATTATTTTATTGGAAAGTTCTCTATATATCATATGAAAATGGTTTTGAGACTCACCATTTTGGAGTAGAAGAGTTACGCGAATGTGTAGGAGTGAGAGGAGGAGACGTCGTGGCGTGGCGGTTCGCGAGGCAACGCACCGGGCCTGACTGTGTGCCGCATGGAGCACCCGCGATTTATATAGCTTTCGTGGCGAAGCACCTATTCTGCTAGTGATCGACATTAGGCTGAAGAATATTATTTAGTTTTTATACTTTCCATTTATCGTAAATGCGTTTATTTTAATGTTTCTATGTCTTAAATCCTGCCGTTTCAACAGAACATCAACGAAATCGAAAATGATTTCAAAAACTATGTTCGCAGGGTGACTAAGTTTATAATTGTTATAAGTGTGCTACAACTGTCAACTACTAAACTACTACTAGACATTTACAACGCCAATTATCTTATTCTTCTTGTAATTACGGTTCCTGAAAAAAATCTACATGTGTTGATTAACAATATAAAAAATAAACGCGTTTTTATTATCCGTAAAAATGATCAGTTTCTAGGCATGAGAACGTTATACCAAAACGTAACTAAAAACGGTTTTGAATTTCATACCGAAACGTAACATTACCGCAAAACATAAAACCGTTTTTCTCATAACCAACGCAATGCAACCAAAACTGAAAACCGCGCGCCGCGCCGCGCCGCCACGATCGGGTTAATTAAAAGAGCGATAAATGTAATAATAAAACAAATAATTTTGTAATTTTATTAGAAATATTATCAAAAAAAAATCGAAACAAAAATTATTGTAAATATGACGATTTTTAAATGCGCCAAAAAAGCTTTTAAGTTCTCATTTATTCACGTTACATTAAAAATAACTAGTTCATATATTTTAATTTGAACAAACTAGTCCTAAGCCTAGTTAAAACACAAAGGGTAAAGTCATAACCATATTAAGGTAAAACTAAAACAAAAACTTGCTTTAGTTATAACCTGAACTGAAAACGGTTTTTAATAACGTTATGGAAACTTCAAAACCGTTACGTAACGGTTTTCAATAAGTAGCCAAAACGCCCATATCTATTAATTTCAATTTATTCTGGAGAGTGGATTGCTTTAAAATATACCTATGTATTTAATGAACTTAAGTTATAACTAAATATGGTATTATGCAAATGAGCGTAATTCAATTAAATCCAAATCGTTTATTGCATTCCATGAGTGGAATAAGATGTTACAAATTACCTACCTACATTTATGGGCCCTGTGTGGGGCATAACAATGTAGTAATGGAGGAGATTTTTACAATATTTGTTGTTATAATTGGTAAAAATTTTTAATAAGTAACTTTGGGTCGTTATATTAATATTAAGTCAATTAAATATAACCACCCAAGTTGCAGTAAAAATAAGTGCAATTTCTATAATAACACATTAAAAGAATTGTTTTATCGTCAACATCATTGAAAAATAAGTAAATATACGTAAATTCGACACGCTATAATTACACAACTTGAATAAAAAAATCTAAAACGAAACTTAATTTTAACTAGCTGACCCAGTAACACGTTGCTATGGTAACGTTATTGATACAATGGGAAAAGCGTGGGAAAAAGAGCGGACAGACAAACACACAAACACTCTATACTCTAGTTAAACAAATGCAATAAAAAACGACTTCCGCTCCACTATGTACTCTACGCAGGCTCCTTAAACTTAAAATCCCTAATATATGAATGTTTGTAATATTGTTATTAAATTTCTATAGGTCCTTTTACTAAGAGATTTGTTTTAGAAATTAATATCGTCGTTGAGAATAGCCCCCACGCATACTCAATTGAAGAGGGGCTGGACGCAGCTTTTAAGTCTGAAAGCCAACTCACAGTAAACAGCAATATTATTTGAAGTTTCGACCTACCTTATGCGACCATAGATATCATTGTCAGTATGTATAGTGTGTATATCTAACGAGGTTATCGGTATCAAAATTTTATTAAATAACTAGCGACCCGCCCCGGCTTCGCACGGATGCAATGTTCTACTATATTAGTATGTATTATACATATAAACCTTCCTCTTGAATTACTCTATCTATTAAAAAACCGCATCAAAATCCGTTGCGTAGTTTTAAAGTAAGCATACATAGGGATATAGGGACAGAGAATGCGACTTTGCTTTATACTATGTAGTGATGTGAATTCCTTTAAAAACCGGCTCTTGTTGTAATAACTTATTATGCCTTAAATTTCGAGTTCGATAGCCAAAATATTTTTAATAAAAAATAAAATACTTAACCGTGTTTGACCTAAGATTACAATATTAAGGCCTCGAGTACTTCTGTATTTTGGAAGGCATTTTAGGCAAATATTTTCGAATTGGGATTGCGTTTTTTTTATAAAGGTTCGTCCTCATTATGTTGTCTTCATACATCCTCTATTTGTTGTTTTCAAGAATAGGCATAGGGCGGTATCCCAATAGTGAGGACAATGATAATATGGCGAACTTGATGAAAACTCAAAATTCCAAACTTAACCAAAAGCTTTACGTGTAACTTTCGAACTTTTAAACTTACTTAATTACTTTTTATAGATACATAAGTCTTAAGCGTTAGTAGAAAACATTTTTGGATAAAGATAGTAACAGTAAAAAAATGTCTTCTACTTAGTTTTTAGTTTCTTTCTTTAGTTTGTTGAGCGAAGCTCTCTTTTAGGCAACTCACTAATTCGCTTGTCTCCCTCCTGCTACTTAACGTTTCGACCGATTCGAACGAATTTTGGCATGAACATACATGATTATAACCTGACGGACATAGGCTATGTAAAAAAAATATAGACTTTACCATGGAGGAATAATCAGCGAAAGAAAAATTCAAAAGCTGATCACAGCCAAACCGCTGAGACTACATTGATGAAATTTGGCACCAAAACTCACATCGTGGTCATGACTAATGTGCAAAAAAACTTTTGAAATCGAACATACCATCGAGGAATAATCACCCTTCAAAAATCTAATGGTTTCGCTCAGTATTTGCAAACAGCAGCATTTATTGCAGACCTAGTAAAATATGTATCATATGAATCAGTTTCCTTATTTCAAAGTAATTGGACTTGAATGTTTGTATAAAAATCGTGCGCGTTAATGCTCTTAAGCTAAAAATACTTTTAAGCTATCATTAAATATAGTTAAAAGATAAATAGGTCTGAAAATAGTAATAATTGTTGTCTTTTGTTATTTAAGCATTTTAGTGCTAGATTTTTAGATAAAAAAAAATTAAACCTAGAAAAAATCAACTTGTTTTCAGGCGTATCTCGAACCTCCTTACACTTGAGGCAAAGTTTTCTAGTACGAATTTCTTTAGATTGAGTTATAATCATATTAATTACTTTGTTATTTCGTTTTTTATTAAGTCTTGGAATTAATTCAAAATGTTGACTAAAAATAGTGTAATGATTAGTGACCTGATCACAACCGCATGTATACCACGATGAATCAAACGCATTTTTCCTGGAATATTTATTTTGGATTTGTGTTTCTGCGACAGTCTGTAACAGTTTATTTTTTTAATATGTAAACTCATAATCTGGACATTCATTGTAATTGATATGATACTTGTTTTGTAATTTGTTTTTTGTTTATGAGACTTCATAATGATTAAGTTTTGTAGAAACTAGAAAACCACTTTTAGACATTAAGTCCAAAAGTAAAATCTTCCTTCGGGCTAGACGATCTGTGCCGTGATCCGACATATTTAGATCAAGTTTTGTATCTGCAACATATATTATAAATGCCTTAGAAACTGTAATTGTGCGATGTAAGTTTCCCTACCAATGCGCTAGAGCTACCGCCATCTTTGATGCAAGCAGGTAATCTTGTAGCTTCGTGAAGCGATTTAGTGTGGGCGTGGTGTGTAGATGGCGACGCCACAATTACGTCGAATGTTAAAGAAGTGACAATGAAACGTTGAAAATAGATAGTTTGACTCAGAAGGGAATCAATCACTCAATCAACCACCCACCGTCCGATTTCCGGGAGCTGATTGCTGCGCAGACTACTACGCCACCAAGTCATTGATTCAACCAACAGAGTTTGTCAACACCACCGTTTTTGGTTGATACCCCAATGTATTCCAACGATATTCCATGAGTTTTACTCCTTGCCCAAGTCTGCGTTTCCTTATAGGTAAAATCTAGGAGATATTATTAGACTTAGCACATTACATATTATATGCGTTATCGTACACGCACGATTTTCTTTCGCCGTTTTTCACCAATTTTTATCCGATTTTCTAAAGGACTTGACGTTGATAGCTAAATCATGTTTAATCAGACGTGTGCATAGAGTTACAAAATCGATGATAAAAGTCGGCGAAAAAAATTGCTCAAACTCCATAACGCGGCTAAAGAAGTATAACTTCAATAAGTATATGCAAAATAGTGTACATAAAAAAAATCCTTATAAGATATAATATTAGTTAAATTATTATAATAGAAAAATACTAGAAAAAATCGACTCGGGTCACAAGTGAATTCTCAGGCGGGAATCGAACCCGCAACCTTTGGAAATCCGGTCCAATGCTCTCCCAATTGAGCTAGTATTGCTATGTTTAGCTAGTATTTTTCTATTATAATAATTTATCTTATAAGATCGCATTGAAAATGCATAAAATATATAAAAATTATAAAACAAAAAAAAATAGTTATTATAATTTTTCGCTTTTCATGTTAAGTCATCCGTAATAAAATATTGTAGACGGAAGAATCACCGATCCGATGCCGTCATCACAGCTCCAGATTCATCTACAGTATAAACAATGTTATAATAGGTAGTTACTGAGTCTGTCTTGTTTCTACCACAGCGCACATTTCGTCATGACTAATCGACAGGGAAATGGGCGTGATTTTATATAACGTTGTCTTATATACGTCTTGTCTTGTCTTATATATAAGACAAGTCAAGTATACTTGACATTGTATTATATACTCTACCTATAATTATACATATTAGAGATATTTATTGAATAAAATCGAATACGAGGTTGTATTAACTGAGATTCGGACTCCATAGGCGTAGCGATAGGCGTTTTGGCTATCTTTTGGAAACGCTTTTGAAGTTTCCATAACGTTAATTAAAAACCGTTTTCAGTTTTGGTTATCACTACCGCGGTTGTCGAGATGGTTTGGCTATAACTGCAAAACGAATGAAAACGAAAACGCCGTTAGCCAACGTAACGCAAGTTTTTGTTTTAGTTTTACGTAATTATGGTTATGACGATATGCCTTCGTGCTTTTACTAGGCTTAGGACTAGTTTGTTAAAACTTTCATATATAAATTAGAAATTTTTAATGTAATGTGAATGAATGGGAACTTAAAAGCTTTTCTGGTGCATTCAAAAATCGTCACATTTAAAAAAAATTGGTTCGATATTTTTTGATAATATTTCTGATTATAATATAAATGATCAGAAATATTATCAAAAAATAATTAGAAAATTATTTGTTTAAAAGCTATAATACTTTTATCATTCTTTTGATGCAAGTTATGAGAAAAACGGTTTTATGTTTTGCGGTAACAACGTAACGTTTCGGTATGAAATTCAAAACATTTTTAGTTACGTTTTGGTATAACGTTCTCATGCCTACATAGGAGTTAATTTCAATTTCGAAGACCTTTATACTCTGACTCAATTTAAAGTGCCTAAGTTTATTTCTATTTTTCACTCCCTACGCAAATAGAGAGGTTGTGTTTCACTGCTATGTGTGACTGTCTGTGGCAACGTAGCTCTTTAACGGGTGAAGCGATTTTTACGCGGGTTTTGTTATGTAAAAGCGATTTTTGTACAGGTAGTTTTAAGATTTGTTTTATCAATATTGATTTGGCTGAAAACTGAAAGGGTTTTAGAATAAATTTTAGAATTAGAAATATTACCTGTATCAAATAAGATTGTTGTTTAGTATCAAGTAAATATGACCACAAATAAATAACTTTCATAGCCTCTGTTCCATACGTTTAATCTTGTTAGGTGTTGTAATATTATCCTTTCTATTACCAGTATACATATGTCTATAAAAATATTTCTTACATTCACGCCAATTAGCCTAGCCCAAAGTAAGCACTATAAGGCTTGTATTATGGTTACCAGGGTAACGGATATACTAAAATACATGTATATGATACATAAAAGAGTAATATATGTATAATGTGTAATAAATATAATGTGTATATATATACACATACCTACCCATGACTCAGGTACAAATGCTCGTATTCATCACACAAACATTTGCCTCTTCTGGGACTCGAACCCAGGACAAACAGTCGTCAAACATAACACATGTCTTATTGTATGGTTCTGTATACAAATACGCCATGTAAAGCAGTAGTGCACAATTTCAGGTCAAATGGTTTTTAGCTGAGCTATGATGAGTCAGTAAGTCGAGACTTTCTTTTCATGATAGGTACAGACGTGTTGGAGACGTTGTTGTCCTGAAAAGCCATCTCCAAAGATACTGGCAGAATATTAATACTTCTATGTCCTCAATGGCCTGGCGCCTGCTATACTCGTATATCATATTTTTTTTAATTTTGTGTCTTCTTTGTAATTTTCCCATGTCGCTTTTATTATTTTCTCTTATCTTTGAATTCAAGACGTATCTTACTCCAAGTAAACAGGATCATTACGAACTGTGTATAGGTTTGACAGCATCGAGATATGTTATAAATTTTACTAAACTGTACCAATAACAGCATATCGACGAGAGGTTCGCGTTCACCAGTCTTTTTCGCTACCGATTCGCGTCAAACTAACGCTGGGTTGAGCGTGCGTCAACTCAAATATTTTGAAGTAATGTAAGTAGATGAAACATTGAAACATTGCTTAATAATTATGTGTAGGTATAGGAATGGTAGGCATCCTGTATTTGCATATGTTATAGTTTGTGTCTAAGTATGCTATAAGTTTTATATAAGTACAAATATAATAACATCGCTAATTGAATATCCTTGGATGATGTAGTAGGTTAAACAGCTATAATTTATTTGTATTCCTAACTAAACGTAAGCAGTAATTGCATTCTGTTTCATTGTTTTTAGTCCCGAAGATAATCAAATTAATAAAACTATATTATTATTTTATCATTACTTCTTTACTCCATATAATTATTTCTACGTGAATACTATTGAATTTCTTTGACTCCTGAACTGCATCGATGTGCTATAAGTTGAGTGTAAGAAAAATTGCTTGTAATATCACTAAGGTTCTTTTTTGCGACAAGTGTGTACCTTTACTTAGTAGACAAATATAATTCTTTTTTGATGCTTGGAGTAACTATAAGTAATTTCAAATTACAAATTATAGTATTTGCTTAGGTAGAATCTTATTATATATTTTGTCTTTTACTGTTTTTATCAAAGTAACAAACTTTAATTTGCAAAAAAAAAAATTATAGCCGATCGCAAAAATCATGATCAAATGTAGTGAATTTCACATAGCAATGAACTTGTTTGTAGAAATCTTTTAAATCTATTTAAAAACCTATAATAACATGAGGGGGCGAGGGCTTCTTAGATATGTTTTGCACAGTTACAATAATGGGTAGGTGTGGCGAAAGCACGATGTCTTATTTACTACCAAAATACCTTAACGAATTACCTAGTGATTTTCACTATAAACTTATTGCTAATTTAAACAACCCTCAAATTTGTAAATTTAATTTCAAGCTCTGGTTTTTTAAATAAATATACGTCGCTGCATGCGCACAACTTACATAAATACACATAAGATGTGCACATTGTTTAGTAATTTATCGTAAACAATCACATATATAGTTGATATAAATGAGCGATATCAGCAAAAAAAAATTTTTAAGATTTTTTATCGCTGTTACTAATAAAATAAAATATTGATATTTTTGAATACTAAAAAAAATCGTTTACATAGTTAAGTGTAGGTACTCATTTTTAGTAAATTCACAAAATAAATGAAGAAAGTTACAAAATTGGCATTTGTTTGATCTATTCCATATCTCAGTAATGGCAAGTGTGTCGGTGACTACAATTGTGCCAGTGTCCGAAGTGTTGGCTAAGCGACATTTTTTTAGTAGTGTGGTTGTGTAGCAACCTCTTTTCTTCTTCTATCAAGTGAAGAGATCGCCAATAGAGTTAGCAACGGATTATTTATTGATAATTAAAAATACAAGTTATGTAAAAATTATATTAATTTATTAATCTGTATTGCTATTTTTATAAGAGACATGTCTGAACCGTAATGTACTTATTATCCTGAAAGCATCCTGAAAGCATCCGAGCAATGATTCTGAATCATATTAAAATATTGAAAACCTAGGCGTCAAAGTACGCTAGCTTAGTGAAATTAAATACACTTGAGAGTAATTGTTCCGGGTCATTTAAAGATACAAAAAACTCTCGGAAAATAAATAAAACATCTTGGTTGTTGTAAAGTTATGCCTTCAAATGTGGCAAAACAAAAAGCTAGCAATTTTATGACCGGAACTACGATTTTACTGCACATGTTTTTGCTTTTGTTTCTATTTTGTTATATAAAAAGGAATTTAAATACCGTTCCTATTGTTAAATGTTCATTATTGAATCTGTTATAATGTCGCTAATCTACGCAGACCAGGACCAGGCACGACCAGGTGTATCAAGGCACAATAAAATCGATACTGATCATCACTATGCTTCGAAATCGCCTTTTTACAGAACCTCAACTTAAAAATTAGTTTCGCCTCCTCGGAGGAAGTTACCCAAGTGCATGGACTGTAAGACGACGACTTGCTGAAGCTAACTTAAAACAAATTAGCCATGGGCATTTTTTATGTATTTTTTTCATTAAATCTAGTCACAAATTAATTTTATTACTATCATTTTTGACTTAGTAAGAAGATACCATAGGAGTGGTCGACAGAAGCGCGACCACTCCGATGGTATCTTCTTAATAAAAGTATAAAGTAAGCGCGAAAGAGAATGAGGTAATACATACATAGAAAGTTACTCAGACACATACATCGTGAAGTTGAGCCCCAGTTAAGTGGCTAAAGTAATTCTGTTTTGGAATTTAGAAGCAACGAAAGTAGCGTAACATAACCTGAGCCGATATAAAAAAGTTCGATTTCTACATTGACATAGTCGGAGCTCGGACCTAGACCTCGGAGTGAGGCTACTATGAAAACCGATATGCTAGCCAATCGAGCACGGAGGCTATCAGATATTTCGATAAGATACCTCCCAGGTAGGCTTTATTTGAATTTTGTTTCCATTTTTTGTTTTTCAAGTCATATTGACTAATACAGTCTAATAGATCGAGATGCATGAAAGTAATATCGACGGCGAAGTGCCAATAACTCCTAACTGCTAAATTTAAAATAATACACAAGCTAAATAAAACGTTTAATTTCTTGACAAGTTAATAATTGTTTGAAAAATTTGTTTATTTGTTTTTTAACTTGAAGCGCTTGCGACTGAAAATACGCTTAGGAAATTTCATTAAAACATGCAAATAACGAATTTTAAATTGACAGAAAAGTGAATTTCTCGACGAATTTCAGTTAGGAGGTATTGGCACTTCGCCGTCGATATGTGTCGTTTCAACATGACACCATTTATTACAGGTTGTGTCATACAACATTAGCATTTGTTAATAAACACTAATTTATTACTGGTAGTTAGAGTAGGATGGTCTCTTAATACATCCCTTGTGTGGTGGCAGGTGGTGCGAGTCGTTACGTTCCCTAAGATATGGTTAAGCGAAGTGATGGATGCATAATGCGTCATGCTCGTGAACGGGTGCTGCCTTAGGAGATGGATCTTACCTTACCTTCAGTATTATTGACTTACACTAAACAGTCTTACTTGCTTCTTAAATTTGTCGTTTATTCTTATGTAATTGCAATGCTTACTTAAAACACATACTTGTTGACTTTGTTGTAATCAACGAAGTAATTATATCATAATACTACTATAATTGTAATAACAGAATAATTTTGTTCTTTTGCGGATTATGTCTGGTGGATTACTTCTGTTAAAGCTGACGATTTTCTTGCGCCCATTCTTCTTGTCAGTTAAAAGACGTCCTGAATGGGTGGAAGGTAAAAATGTTGAACGATTCAAAACAACTTATTTTAAGTGCATTTGAATAAAGTTATTTTCATTTCAATAAATAAGTTTACTCGTTGGTTCGTTCAACCGGCAGAGGGCAGCTGGCTGATTCCCTATGTCGTCCCATTAAATTAAAATTTCTAGTACTAATTCTAAACCACCGAATCAAAAGGATTAAAACAAATAAAACATGGTTCACTTTGTTTATTTTTTATTACATATTTTAGACTTTACATTAATTCTCTTTAAAAATATATCATTTGGTATGTAAAATATTATTTATGATTAATGGCACTAGTATACCAAAATTAAAATTATTACATTGAATCACACAGCGCTTTGTTCTAGGATTATAAAAAAACTTAAGTATGTGTACTTAAAATCTAGAAAGTCCAATTAATTAACAGATTTCAGTTAAATTCAGTTATAAAAATTAAATATTCAATTTATATATATTTTTATTGATTACACTTATACGAGCCGTAAAATTTTAACGAGAACTTAAACCATGGTTAGTCATAAAGTATTGAAGATCAAATTGAACTGATTTTTAAACCTCAATGAAATTATTTTCTGAACATTCAAATGAACTAATAAACACGGGCATTTTGTGACACACGCCAAGTTGGTTTTTACAATATGTGCTATATTTAAGGGCAATACAATCTTTTTTTGTGTCGAACATAATGCAGATTCAAAAACTATTTTATCAAAAATTTTAATTATTACTCAAAAATGCTGTTATAATGTTTCGATTACACGTGTGTGTTCGATAGTGACGTTTCCTGGTGAATATGACTGGTGCCCAGTAAAACTCATATAATTTTCTTCTTTGAAACTAGTGTGGTCTACTACTGTTTACTTTCTTGATAATAGCAAATCAGAAGAATCGCGATATTTGAATTTGGAACTTTTAAAGGTTGCCAGTACACATAAAGCTTAAATTGAAAAAAAGACAAAATTTTATAACATCAAAAAGTTACAACCACATAACATATGATACCTCTACCAACTACCATCCGTCGCAACTAGCAATCTCCCAAGGAAAAGACGTTTCACAAATTAACATTAAAGTCTGGTAAATAAATAGAACAATCTTTATATAATTTTCCCAAAATAAGCAATGTATCTTACAATATTTCGTAAATATTATCTGTATTATTATTTTTTTATTTTATTATACAAGATTTATTTATTTAATGCGTGTTATAAACTTTATCCTCCTCCAGGAATTGCAATTAAGCATGGCCTCTGCAGTGATTCTTTCCATAATTCATGTATCGCTTACAGTTCAGAAAAAGCACTTGTTAATTATATGAATCTCTATGTTTTGCCTAGAAAGTCGAAAATCAATCGAATTCATTTAGATTCTTTTACATCTAGTGTGACTATAGTACAAACTCTCACAGCATATAACGGAAGAGGTATACTTCTACAAACCTACATATATTTTACTTAAAGAAATAATCTTTTAGTTTACTTTGGAACTTCGATGTCAATTAATTGGAAACCATTAGACATATCAGCTTATTTAATAATTATAATATAGTTATTATAAAGTCCCTTTTCGTTATACTCTGTATGTACAATTATCATAAATAAACTGTTATTAAATTATACAATGCTGTTTTTAATTACTTATTTATTTATTCATCTACTTACTTATAGAACAATCAGTGATATTTGTACGGATTTCCTTATTGGAGCGGAGCGAGCGAAGCTTCCATGGATCAGCTTCAATGACGCAACGTCCGTTACGCCAGAACTTCCCGAGTTCTTAACCGATTTTAATATTTTTTTGTGGAATCCAATCAACAGGTTTAGGACCAGATTGTGACGGAGACGGAATTTTGAAATTCGCATCGAAACAAAAATAAAATTTATTTTCTTTTTTTAGGTATTACGCTCCGCTCCAATATATGGTGCTAGCGTAGCTTTATGCTTAGCGACTGCATCGCCTAGTACCAGAGAACCGGCTGCAGTAAATTTACGACATTTACAGGCAGGCGAGATGTCAACTAATTTTATATTAATTGTTTTATAAACATTAGGCTAAATAATTATATTTTAATTTTAATTAGTCGTTTAAATATGAAGTACCAAAGAATTTCTACCACGAACTCAATTCTTGACACAAGAAAATTTAACGCTTAATATTATTACAAATATCATAAGTATCTTATTTAAATAGAAAATACTAGAATAAATTGAATCGGCTCACAAGTGAATTCTCAGGCGGGAAAAGAACTCGCCACCTTTGGAAGTCCGGTCCAATGCTCCCCAATTGTGAGCCGAGTAGAGTTTTTTCTAGTTTTTCTATTTAAATAATTTATCTAATATATAAAAATCATAAGTACCTTCTCTTTATATCCTGTTATTTGGTTGAAGTCAAGTTACATTGCAGTCGATTCCGTAGTGAGTTTTGGGCAATGTCCGAAGTTACAATTGATGATACTGATGACGTCATAGATCATAGCAAAGAGTAAATTAACTATGACGGAAGAGAAACGGGAAAAACGGTGAAATTTAATAGATTGGAAACAGAATTGTATATTTGATAGCAACAAATCGGCGATTCACTACAAGATCCCAATTTTCTTAATTCATAAAATACTTATTTTCATTTACTTGTATCAATAACAAATCAACGATATTACAAACAAAAATATTACTTAAAGTTTAAATTGGGTAATTATAACGATAACTGATAAAAACGAGCCCCGAATTAATACCCTTGAATATCCATTGACCGCCTAAACACTAAATGCTTTTCTATTGTTGATCAAAAGAACTGTTGCCTAACGCATGTTAGACCGAAAAGAATTCTAGGAAGTACCGCGTTGGACATTTTCGGTCAATATTAGTACAGCCTACATCTTACAAAGCCGCTGTAATCGGTTGAGATGTGATCTTTAACCTAAGTGAACTCAGTTCAAAACCCACCAACTTGTAAGATAAGCATTTGGTAAACTATGTTTTATGGGAAGTTTCTCAGAAATGCCATAAAATGTTCCTATTGCATGTGTGTATAAAATACGAGTAAGGCGACAATTTCTAGTATTCAGGGAAACTCATACGATTTGTTTGCTGAGAGTAGCGAATGCAAGGTTTTTCAGAACTTGAATTTGGATTTTATAACTTTTAGTTGGAGCCAGCTTGCTTAAAAAGAAAAAAAGTGCAAAAAATAAATTTATTATAAAGTCTCAATTAAGTATTGGCACTATATACATGACACCTCTCATCTCTACCGTCACTATTTGTTGACTACCATCCGTGGCAACTAGTAATCTCCAAAGAAGTAGATATATCGAAGGGTAACAAATTTTTCTTGGTAAATCAATTAAAATATCTTTTAGCAACTATGAGCAATGTTACTTGTAATATTTGGTAAATATCTCTGTTACATTTATTGCTTACTCTTATTTCATAAAATATATTTTTGTGTAAAGCACTAAACACAACTGCAACTCCTCTGCATCTGCAGCAGTATTGAAGAGCCCAATACCAATATTTTTAAATAATAAGACTTTTACTAAATTAATGGCGCTTAATTTTGGCATTCATATTTGATCCTGACGTTTCGACTTCTTTACAGGAGCAGCGATCACAGAATAATGGTTTTAATCACAACAACAACAGATGACAAAAATAAATACGTCATTAATCCAGTCTGATGAAAATTTTTGATAGGCGCGGAAGTGTGAGAACTAAATCGCCTTAATACTGTTTGTGAATCCATCAATAAAACAAAAATATGTAGCTAACTGCCGCAAAAAACAAGCAAAATGCAACGCCCGCCCGCCCGCAAATAAATGCAGACAACAACACACTTTGTACTTTCACCAATTACTGTGCCCGTGTTTCGCTCCCACACGGAGCATCATCAGGAGCTGTTAGACCGTGCAGTATCGTGCACTTTTTGTTTTATTAATGGCTATGGACTTCTGCCAAGGAACGCTTAAATCGAATACTGTTTGTGAAGCTGACCGTGTTGGTCAGTCGGCGTCCTGCGCGCCGGTGCGTAAGTAGCTTCTTGAGTTGCGAGCCGTGAAGAGGAAAGGCGCGGCCCGCGATGGGCAGCGGAACGTGCCCATCAGCTCGGGCCGAGCGCTGCGGGTCTTGTTGCCCACTGGCTCCACCAGGTTGTTCCACAGTAGATTCGCCGCTGCAACACGGCCGAGGTTAGACAGCTCGATCCCAAGTGGATACTGAGCTTGTGGATTCAGGATCCACAAATGTAGCATCGGGTAAATGGATATACGTACATATACGGTACATAGATAAGTAATATTCAAAGAAATGTATAGCATCTGTCGTGTCCAGATCTTAGAATTGATCACTACATGATATGGCCGACAATTCATGAAATGGTTATATTATATGTTTATATTGAAATTTTGATATCATTCAAACTTTTTTACTAATGACACGGCCAAGCGTTGCCATTTCAAAAAATGTTCAGTCATATCATGAAGTGATGCATTGTAAGACATGGCCACGACACGTATATATTTCAGGTATTAATTTAAAGTTTTCAAGATAACCTTTAAAATTGAACCAAATTTGTAAATCTTCATTAGTTATTTCGTTTTTAAGATCGCTCGGAACAAATCAAAAGGAGTAGGACATGTCTATGTTCCATACTTTTGCTTGCTAGTGTACATAGTTTAAGAGGGATAAATACAATTTATTGGTATAAGTATTTGAGAAAAAGTGTCGGGCTCAAAATAATATCCTGAGGTACTCCATAATAGGGTCTTGCATTTTTAAAAGATTTACCTGCCTTAAACACTATAATGGGTTCGATAGGCAACTACTAAATATGATAATAACCATTCCTTTTACGTTAATTAAATACAATCGCAGTAATAAAGGTGCCGAGATATTATCGAAAGCTTCCGATAAATCAAGAAATTTTATTATATGACGACATACCAAGCGCATGTCCTTTCTGTGAGAAGTGGAAGCAGTCGTGTGTTATGTAGGACTGGTGGATGACGCGCGGCAGTGGCGGTCGAGCGCCTGGCGGAAGGTTGAACAGCTGCATGAAGGGCTGCAGCACCACAGCGAAGTCCTCCCGTCCGCTGTACCGATCGTTCTCAACCTGCGCGTAACTCTTATTACTGGCTATACCTGTATAACTATGCAAAAGAGCTACCAAAATTGTTCTTAATGAGAGAAATATGAGTGCGTAGTGAAAACAAAAATTATTAATTATGATGAGATGGCTATCGGAGTTATAATGTCCTGTTTTATCAAGAAATAAGCTGGGATGTAACGTTTTGTAATATGTTGCTTGCATTTAACACTTGTATTGGAATTCAAAGTCAAATTAAAAACAGTATGTGATGCTACAGAACTGTAACTGTAACAATGAAAAGTGTAGAGAAAAACTCATCTCATTACTACGATGTTTTTTCCTATAAGACGATAGCGCAGAAATAGATAGTTATGGAGTTTAATAAAGTTTCAATAAAAATAATTTTACACATTCCGATTAATAAACACATTGTCGTTGGCTACACTCCATACGACACACATACACACACACAATTTATGGCTACGTGCGTTTATTCACTGCATAACAGTTACAGTAAACATCACAGCCTACATAATCATACATAAATGTCAAATGTCAGTTTTTTAAGCTTAAAGTCGTAGTATTCTCTTAAATTGTTGTTTGTGGTAGTTTGATGTACTGTTGTCCGTACATAAATACCTACAAAGGTCGCTTCAATTCGACTCATATTACGTAGTTTTGCATCTGATATTCATAAGCCGCTGTTCTACACCGAATATATACCTTGTAGCATCTGAGTCGGATTCAGTTTTGAAAGTAAATATTTTTCCTCATACTAATGAATATTAAATCTTAATTTATGGCATCAATCAAGTAATGACTTGATTGATGCCATAAATTAAGATTTATTGGCCAACACAGACGCTATAATTTGTATTCTAAAAATAAAAATTAGGTTTTCTAAACAGGTATTGTTGCATGTTGAGCGTTAACCGTAATAATTGCGGAGATTCACGTCATTTGCCCGTCTCGAATGCCTTAATATTTATGACCGCATGTATATTCAGGCCTTATTACCATTACCAATGCGAATGTAGCGTAATATATGTGTGTACTAATCTACTTTTCATTGAAGAAAAATAAGTAGGTTATTAAATAAATCTGCTTGAAATTATAGCTGCTGAACGTCACCACTTGAAGACAGTTAATATTGCACCTTGCTTTCGGCGAACACACGTGTTTTGTGGCAGTCAAGATTAGCTCGGATAGTACGATACGAAAGAACGCTTCTTGCTTTTTAATTAAGACTTATAATATCAGTTATCAATATCTACTAATGAATTTCCCTTCTTAATCGATCCAACCGTTAAGGTGATATGGCGGACCGAACCGACAGAAAAGCAAAAATTGTTAAGAGTATCGTGTACGAAATCAAAGCACGATTCAAAATACATGCAACACCATATTTTGAGAGAATGAGGAACTAAACATACTTATGTACAAACACGAGACTTATCGTATATACATTTATACGCTTTTAGTAAAAAGCTGACATTACAAACGGTACTATATTAAAAGTTACACTTATACAGAATATTACAGAAAAGCGACGAAAAACTTTATTGGCCGTGCAGTGTTGTCGCACGAGGGTGGTACTCACCAGCTGAGCCTCGGCTTTCTGGTAGAGTCGCGCCATGGCTACGAGACGCGGCAGCTCGGCGCCGCCTCGGTGGAAGCAAGTGCAGAAGAGCGGGTGCATCAGCCGGCACATCAGCGACCGGCCCACGCGTACTGACACCGACACGTCTGCGAATAACACGAAATATACAACGATTTGGTTTGGAGATCGCGTAGTGGTTTGCGCGTTCGACCCATGATTTTGAAGGTCAAGCAACCTTCGCAAATGCGAGTTATCAGATGGGTGACAAAAATAATAATTATTATTATCTCAAGAAATTTCGTGGTTGGTTATGATCATCTACGATGCTTTCAGTCGAGCACCAATAGTAGGGACATAATAGACAAATGAGTTAAGCAAAAAAAAGATAAAAACTTCAATTGACATTCAAACAAAACAATTTTTCCAATAAACAGAACATCATCTTCTTCTTTAAATAACGTACAGAGGTAAAGAGGGAAACCACAAATCATTAATCTGAAAGCTTAGCAATTCCCCAATATAAATGCAGAACATAAAAACCAACAGTCCTTTGCGATCAACCGCAAAGTGCTCTCGTCCGCCCAGAGTAATGAAAATATAACCCTAGCTCTATTTTTAATCACTCGAGCCCCATTTTCATGCTAGTAGTGCACGTCTCTTTCTCGTGATACAGAACGCCGGCCATGAACATTTGAAAAATATGGCTCCCAAACCTCTGTCATACAAATACACACTTCTCGATATATATTATATACAGAAGTTAATAATTATCAAAAAGAAGAGCCTTATGTTTTGAAAAGGTCCTTGACGTCTGTATCGTTAGATTTTCTAACCGACACTAAAGTACTTTAAGAATTTCTCTTACCTAGAACTGGAATTAAGTTTATGAAAACCCTGGGCATTTGTGCGTATAGGTAGTCGAGCGCTCGGCCGAGCTTTCGAGCGTGTGCGGCGGGAGACCACGCGACCGGCGACAGGCAGGACGCCGAGCACAGATCATTGGCGCCCAGGAATATGGTTATCATCTTCCAATCCCGTTCGTAGTCTATGTCAGGGGAAGCTTTCATGCGGGCAACGATTATCTGGAACATTTAATACAAATCATTCCAGCAGCTATTTATAAAATAAAATTTAAAAAAATCACGTACTAAGTATATACATTTGATGAATAAAATCATAACTTAAAAGGAACGAAAATTGTATTATAATAGTGTAGATAGTTTCTAGGATTTCGTACCCAAAGGTTAAAACGGGACCCTATTACTAAGACTCCGCTGTCCGTCCGTCTGTCACCAGGCTGTATCTCATGAACCATGAAAGTTAGACTGTTGTAATTTTCAAAGATGATATATTTCTGTTGCCTCTATAACAACAAATACTGAAAAACAGAATAAAATAAATATTTATGGGGGTCCCATACAACAAACGTAATTTTTAGCTCGTTTTTGCTCGATGTTGATAACGGCAATAGGTAGACGCTGGAAATATTCACAGCATATTGAGTTACATTATATAATTTACTTAACTAAAAGTTTGTTCGGAACTCTTCATGCGCTAGTCCGACTCGCACCGGCTAAACTTACATCACAATAACGAAAACCTTAGACGTCCTAAGAAAAACTGTTTACAAGTAATATTAACTGTGGAGAAGTATTAACATGTTCAAAGTAAATTTTATTTTCTGAATAAAATAAAGCTTACCCTTTTAATTTGATTGATTAATTTCCTACAAAAATAGCTTTTTTTAATTTATTCATTATGTATATGTTGATATGTAGGCGCGAGACTTTATTGTCCCTAATAAAAAAAATACCCTTATCACATCGACACCTACTTAGTCAGTTGCATAATCTTGAGTTAGATCTGTTGTTTGGTAAATTAATATATTTACAAATTGTAGAATCAATATTAATTGCTCAACTCTTGTCAGTAAAACTGTTTAATTCCAAGAACAAAAGTCACTTTAAAAATGTACGTGAAATGTGTTGTCACATTACGTAGATAAATCAAGAAGTCAGTCTGACCACGTATAGTTTCAACAATTCAGCTTTTACCAAGATAACAATTATGGGCACTTTTAAATCCGGTATGTTATGCAGTTTTTACTTCATTTGCATACCAGCTGCAAGCAAAAGCGCATTTTGTAAGAAGTTTTCGTAACTGGACCAGTGAAACAGCTGTCATATTCAAATCTTTTACTACAAAGTAACCGTAACGCATTATTATTAATAAAATAAACTACCTTAAATAGCATTATGGAAGTTTCAGATATCGTAGGTATAAAATGATTCAACAAAGTTGTGCTTGTCCGCCACTAGACGCGACGACAAGTAATGAGCGCGCGCGAGTGTCGTCGTTGCCTAGTGTGCGCCTACACTTACTGATTTTTCTTTCTTTATTGGCTATTTTATTAATATAGGAAACCTTAGGTCTAGGTGGAACATCTTGTTAAGTAATTAATGGAAGTGACCGTTAGTTTTTATTAAATAAACAAATAAATGATATACCTTAGCTTGCTTCAGGGAATCCCCGTCAGAAGCGACAGGGAACGCAACGTTAAGACGCGCATTACGGGCCAGCCACTCGCCTGTGCCGGTGGAAAAGCCGCGTAACTTCGGGTTAAACACCTTCAGTATATTCGGCAGCGTCAAGAACTCCCGCCACGTACTGTCGCCACCTGGTTGTAATATAGTCATCTGCTTAATTAAAAGTTATCTTGCAGTTTACTGCTGGATATAGGTCAAAACCTCTAGTATTTCAATTTCCTTCGTTCAAGGAAACGCTAGCTAATATTAGCTAGCTAACAATTTTTATATAACTTGAATAAAAAACATACAATTGTATCGTTTTTTACATCTCCCAGAACCTTCTTAATTTTAGAGAAATTTTAGTACAGGTCATGACATTATACACATATTAATTATTTCCTTTAGATCAGGCAGTGGGCATTTATATGTGAAAGCCTGTCTATTGCATGTTGTGAAAATCTTACTAATATTATAGATATGACAGTTAGTATGTTTAAATGTTTGTTATTCAATCGCGCAAAAGCGGCTGAATGCATATGAGTATTTGCCACACAGTTTATTATCGTGATTAACACATAGGATAAACAAAATAAGTTACTATGAAATTTAAAAAAAAAACGACCATAAAGTATGTATATAATTGAAATTTTCTAATTTCAACAGAAGCTAATTTTATGTTTTATGTTTATAAATGTTATGTTACTGCTTCGAAATACGATCATTTATGCTGCAAGTTACATTCAGGGGAAACTTACCCGCGCACCAAGAAACGCCTCTGTATTCTACGAAGGCACCCAGAGCGAATTCCTCAAGTGCCCCGCTGCCGGCGACCAGCGAATCTCCAATAGCGGCCACGACGTCGATGTCGCCTGGACGCAGACGGTGCACAGAGGTTGGAGGCGACGGGCTCCGGCCAAAGGCGATGGCATCTTCACATGGGAATGGTGTAGTTGCAGGAATTATTTGTTGGCGACGAACGTGTGATTTGCGCGGGGGATAGCGCAGAGGCCACTGGAAAAATATTACCACTATTAACATATTATTAAATAAAACTTAAGACACTGTCTGTGTGTTATTAAAACAATGCCATAATTTAAAATAAAAACAGCTTTTCTATGTGATTGTTTTTAGGATTTTCTCTCCATATGAGTTTGTTTTGTATGGTACTATAATAGATATTAACTGTAGAATGTTTAACTTGGTTGGAGTACATTTCTAACGAATACAAGAGACCTATAATAATTTTAAATAATAGTACAAACAAAACACGCCAAATAATTTTTACACAACTATGCGAGTGTAAATATAACCAAAATGATAACTTATTCAAACTTATTCTTTAAGCCATAGCTACAGATAGAAAGATAGACCTATTACTTTATATAACAATTTTTATTAAATAAATCAGTGTTAAAAATATGTTGTTTAATTTTAGTAACTAGACAGAAAGCAGAATTTATTCATATTTATTATCATATATTCCGTTTCGATATCTTGCAGTGTTCAAACTAAGTGAATATACGTGTAAATATTTATAAAGCCCATTTCTGCTTTTAACAGGTATCATCAACATGCGGCAGGTTGTTAAAGAGTAGAGAGATTGCCAGCATTGTTTTGTTTGACCTGTCTATTGTTGCATAAAAGTTTTACAGTCTTAAGTTTTATTTCCTACCTATGTTATTCTCAACTTTGAGGTTTAATTCCATTTCAATTATTCCCAATATAATATTGTTTTTTGAAGTGAAAACTTCTTTAGCATCGTTGTGATTTGAAAGTCGATGAAACGAAAAGGCGACAGTAAAAAGAGACAGACACATAAATTCATAAGATTTAACGTAGGAGAAAATGAGATAGGAAGCATTATGTACGTGTGTTAATACGTGTTTGTCTGCGCATGCGTAGTACAAAGCTTTAGAGAAGGCATCACAACAACCGTGGTATTTTGTATACGTGTACGTATTATTTTTGAAGGTTTCACTTCTACCACATGTGAATTGCACGCAGGTTTTTTTATATATTCTTACCTTCATCTAAAGTTATGTCAAAACTTACTTTGTTTTTTAACAATGCAATAAATGTGTTGGATCATAAGAAACGTATTTAACTTTTACACAACAAACATAGCTGTAAACATTATAACGAATGTTTACAGCTTACAAATATGCATTTCTTGTTAAAATGAATCATAATGTTGGTGACGTAGCTTTTTCTTTAAATTATTTCATTATGATTTAGACACATATTATAAATGTAAGATAATCAAGTGTTGTAAGTTCCTTTTACCTCATTGTAAATTTTAATGATATGTTAAGTATATTGAGCTCCAGCCCCCTCTTTCCCACTGACACTCTGGGCAAATGCCCAGGGCCCCGTGATCGATAGGTGCCCCCTAGTTCCTGCCAGATCACTAAAGGAATACCGACATTTATTACTGAAAAAATAATTCAATTAGCTTAGACTTGCTTATTAGCTTTTGCATGCGCGAATCTACTCTACTCTCGCCCAAAAAAAGGCTATCCAATTTCAGCACGCTAAGATTATTTTAAATATGTGAATCGCTCCATATAATTAAACTACTATTCATCTACTATTGACTGTCAATAAAAATCTGAAACCTTGTTTATCTACTTTGTCTATTCTAGTTATAAAAAAGTGTTCTGTCAAAGTCATAGGGACTTATTATACATATATGCTCAAGGCCTCCAATAGGTTAAAGAGCCTGTCCTCCTGTTCCTGTAGAGCCCTAATAATTTTCTTTAAAAGCATAACAAATACAAATAACTATTTTAATTATCTTAGGTATTGAAAGATAATCTATGGACTTTCTAGAAACATATATATAATTCTGTATTTTTTTTATAGTTCATCAATAAATAATAATTTAGTAAAATCCGCATCTTTGTCACAAATGTCCTGGGCTTCAAGGGTAATACAGGCATTAGTAGCACAAAGACTCTCTGCGGCTCTGCAACGACCTTGCACGCGTCATTGCCATCCACTCACACTTTTACTCACTTGCGGTGAGTTACGTGCGTACCTATCTGTCACTTTGTTGTCATTAGTAGGGCTGGTTGTCGTGTCTAGAATGCACAGAAATTGGGTACTAGGAGTTTTGATTTTTCTTTTACAAAACCTAATTTAGGGATTAGGGAAAGTCACAAAATATATTAAATTATTCTCTTATCTATACTAATATTATAAAGAAGTAAAGTTTGTGTGTTTGTATATTTGTTAAATTGTAAGGGGTAATCTCGGGATCTACTGAACCGATTTTAAAAATTCTTTCACCAATAGAAAGGCACATTATTGCTGAGTGTCATAGGCTATATTGAATGCTAGAAAAAAATCAAAGAATTTTGTCCACCCGTGCGAAGCCGAGCTAGTTATATATATAATGGATAAAAAATCTATATAAATATTATATAGGTCTTAAGGTCTTGATAGCTCAATTTTCAGAATACTCTTCCGAATAGCAATGAGTTACAGTGCGCCTGACATCCGAGACATGTTGAATTGAAAAGGTTTAAAAATATTCATAATTGTTATTAACACTTCTTATCAATGAAACAGGATGGAGAAATCGAGTATTGTTGTTTTTAATATCAATATAATTTTATATATTTTACTAGCTGACCCCGAAACGCGTTGCTGTGTAAGAAATTTAAACTAAACCTATCCTATGTCCTAAGTCGGAATAAATCAAGCAAAATGAAAAAAATAACATCAAAATCGGTTGAGTACTTTCGGAGTTCATCGCAGTCAAACACTGTGACACGTACCTTAATATATGTATATATCTTAATGTATATAAATTACGTGTCACGTTGTTTGTCCGCGATGGACTCCTAAACTACTTAACCGATTTTGATCAAACTTCGTAACTATCTGTTATTTGATCTAACTTAAAAGATAGGATAGGTTTTATTTTAATTTATAACACAGCAACGCCTGGCTGGGTCAGCTAGTATATATATATATATCTCTCTCTCTCTCTCGATATATATCGATTTTTCAAAGTTAATATAAGTTAATAATTTCTGGCAGAAACAATAAATACAATATCATTCAATGTTACGTTTAGAACCCACAAAGTTCTATAATACCCTAAGCTAAAAAATTTTTTGTGTAACATTTCCTGTGCGACATTACCTTTATAACTTAATTTAATTATAATTTTCAATAAAATCTAAGACAATCACAATTAAATTAACGTGTATTATTTGTTATTACCTTTAAAGATGTAATTAATCGTTGTTATTTTAATGGTCCGTATTGTTGACTCCTTACTGAATATTTAAATGATTCATATCTGATGACCCTGGTTAGTGGTGACACGTACAAGACTCGCGGATGCGTACGATGCAATCACTCCTTTCTTGAATATGAATGAGGTTATGTCATTCTTGTACTTACCTATCTTTATGGAACGCTAAGGAATCGCCAGTTTTGCCAAATTAAACCACATAATTGGTTCGTGATGCATCATAATTAAGTACCTACTCGATTACCTACATTCTAAAAAAGGTCAGTCGTGTTGTCTGAGACCAGAAGACCGATTCTACGAACTATGGTGCAAAAGAAGTGGTATTAATTTCAGTTATAGTGCAAAATATGTTTAGTGTTGTTTTTATAACAAAGAAGAACAAAATTAATATAATGACAGAAAAAATATAAATTCGTAACTCGAATTTATCTTTTCTATATTCTATAAAAAACTAGGTTTATTACAGAAAGGGAAAAACCGAACTATGTAAGTTATTTGTAATGCAGTTATATAAATATTTTATATTACTTCGTTTGGAAATGTATTTAAATAAATGAAAATAAAACAGAGTTTGAATCCACAGCTTTCGAAATCCGGGCCGCTGTAAAGATCACCATGGTTCCCAGACTAAAGTGTCTGAGCGGTAATAGGATTTATAGCGAAGCAGTTAAACAATGTATCTTTCGACCAGAGATGTCCGAGGATGCTAAGCGGTGCAAAGGTGTTTAGAGTATCAATTTCCTGCACACAACACACTTGCCTTTGACAAACTCAATCTTTTTGATTAGTACATATCATTTGTACACATCCGTCAGTTAAGTTTTATGTATTAACACAAACACTTGATGACTTAAACTGCCAAGTTCTTTTCGAACAGTGCTGCGTTGCGCAACGTATGGTAAATGAAATTCCTTATTCTATTGATGAATTATTTCCTTAGTCACCCAACCCAATCACCCGATTACCACAGGTATAAACAGAAAAAGATCTAACCGACGAAATCTATTAACTTTAGCCAGTTGTTTCTAAAGCAACAATATCTCAACCTTATTTTTAAAATATCGAATTCATCTAAGTGTAACTATAATCGCAGTCAATAGGGGCGAATGCTGGATTGATGACCCGCGCCCCTTTGAAGATATCTTTAGAATTTTGTATAAGAATTAACTTGGCATAAACGTTAATGTCAAATTATTATATACGGAAAATATGTATTTTCGCTCAGGCAGATGATGAAAAAGGTGGAATTCGTGATTTTCCGACTGTATATGTCGGAATGATGATGTCGTGATTGTCAGACAATAAGCCAGTTGGTGTTTTACTGATTATTACATTCTGTTACTTCAATATTCAATGATGTTATCTAACATCTTTCATAATTTGAATGAAAATTTATAGTATTAATTGTAAGTGCGTGAGTAACTGCTATTGCAGCTCTTTGATTGCTCACTTACGTTCATTCTGTAATGCACGAATTCGTGACTTTTCCGATAATTAGATAGTACATTCATATAACAAAATACTGGTACATAGGCATCAAATAATGCTTTGTTGGTGTCTATTAAACAAGCATTGTTTTTTATGATTTTAAAACATTTAATAAACAGTGCTATTTGCTGCTTTTCCTTTGACTAACATCATAAATTAGGTACTTATAATTGTAGTAACTATGTATATCCCTACATGTCTTGGTATGTATTTTTTTATTATAATAAGTTATTTATATTGTTTAACTTCTTCACATGTATTATTATTTTTATAAGCTAAATCAACTGTTTATTTTACGATTTCTTTGAATCAAATTAATGTTGTGCGTGATTCAAGCAACATGAATAACCATTCTACTATATTCGTCAATTCTGCTACTGTTAGCACTCAGCTTAACTAAACTTGCTACTCTTTTCTGTAAACGAGATTTTTAGTAAAGATTTTTCTCAAATATTGTCTAAATTCAATATGAATTTATAAGAAACCACAACGTAATAAGTATTTTATTAAGTAATTTTAAATTAAACAACAAGTTGCCTAAATGGCCGATTTTTTGCCAAACTAAGTACCTATTGCACAGTAGGTCACGTTACGGGCTGATCGAAACGTGAGATGAAAGCATAATGATCACTCAATGTTCGTAAACACAGATGGGCATACATTCGAGTAGGGTTATCAATTCTCTGCTAAAATAGAGGACTGTGTTTAAATGTATGTGTCCTTTCAACCTCAATTTACCGTTAATTTTTAACCTGTGGGCTTTTCTAACCAGTTTGAAACGGTGCTAGTTGATTTTTTAAGTTTATAAGTTTAAAAGTGTCACCTAAATAGTGACTCTGATCATCATATCTAACAGTTGACTGCTGGGAAATATTTGTTAAAAAAAAGCTGCATCTGTGATCGACAACATCTTACTGCTGGGCTGCAGCATATTAAACGAGTACTGCGAGACATCAACAGCAAATACCACACCTACATCACACAAACCGCGCTAAACCAGTCACAGTGTGTCACAAGGGTGTCACTAACAATATTGAGATTTTCATCAATATTTACTTTTAGACGACCAGGTAGATTAACCAATTTTTACGCTTGTCAAATATAAATTCTTTTACGTAGAGGTGTTTGCAAAATTTATTGTGACTTTGGGATCTTCTATAACGGGCAAATAAAAGGATGTGCGTTAAAGAACATGTCGATGTCATAAAAAATTGGCGAGATAACAAGTGCAGCGTGTGAGCATACTTTTGAAGGGCTGTACCACTGCATAAGATTTAAAAAACCATATAGTGAATCCAGTTTAAGTCGTTTTATTTAAATGGGAAAGTTCAATTAGAAGACCATAAAACTCATTGATAATAGTTAGTAAAGAAGAAGAAAGATATTTTTCGGAACGCGTGAAACAACACGAGGCAAGATCCACCTAAGCGTTCGGCTTTTGACCCATCTACCTCTCTTCCACTCCATCGACCGATGCGTCCAAGTAGAAGAGAGATAGCGGCAGCACACAACCTACACGTGAACTGTTTTGTCAACTGTTTATAAAGTGAAGTGAAAAGTTAATGTGGTTTCCATTGTTTATTACAACAACAATTGCGGCAAAAAGGTAATTAATTCTTGCATGTTAAGAATTTGACGTGAACTGTTTTGTCAACCAACTGTTTATAAAGTGAAGTGAAAAGTTAATGTGACGTAACCACATACACCGATTTAAACACCAGCACATGCATTTTTTCTACTCATCTATATGCGTTATAAAACTATATTCATAACACTAAAAACAAAAGCATTCCTTTTTATTTTTAAAAGGTTGGCAACCCTACTCACTACTCATGAAAATGCGCGAAACTATCTATACCTCGCCACAAATTGATATGACACCGTGAACTGTGATGTCGCAACGGTTAGTTGGTAACTTTAACACAAGGAAGTTTGGTTGAGATGGGATGAGCAACCACAGCACAGTTACCATCTTAAAGTGAAACCATTGACAAAATATATAAATAATGCTGTAACTAATAGTTTATGTGTTATGCTCGCGAATGGGTGCTGTCAGTGGATATGGGCCTACTCCTGACTACTAATGTTATCTTATTTGGGATTTTTAAACTTCCACATAATAAATTTGATAAGTATATATATGTATATATACTTCTTAGTTCTAAACTGAGTCATGGCTTTTATAATTTTTTTCTGTATAGCACTCCGTCCGTATCCCTAATATCCATAACATGGCTTATGTTATGGATATTATTATGAGGCTTGTGAATGTCAGAAATTTATTATTGATATTAATATTTTGTGTGATGAATGATGACCTTAAACCGCATTAAGACTGAGGAAGCCTTTCAATTAATGACTTTATGTGTAATATTACTAGGTCGATGCAGTCGCTAGGCATAAAGCTTAGCTTGCACCATATATTGAGCGGAGAGTAATACTATTATCAATGATAAATCATTTACCAGTTATAACAATTAAGCAGTTAATTAGGGGTCACAATTCTTCTATATCAAAATAAATCAAAGAAAAAAGTGACGTGTCCTATGCCTTGTTTGACGTTTTTATAATGTTGGTTCGAACTGCATACGTTACCTGCTACTATTTAATATTTTTTAAATCAGTTAAGCATTTTCAAAAAGTGCGCGCTTTTTGTTTCAATGGGAAATCCCATAGAGCCAATATTTTTTGGTAATAACTTTTTTATTTTTGCGAATTTAAAAATCCGTCACGATCTAGTCCTAAACTTGTTGGTTCGATTCATTACAAAAAATAAAAAAATCGGCTAAGAACTCATAGAGTTATGGCGTCACATCATTTATACACGGGAGCTTCGTGAATCCCTTGCCATTGTAATAGTAAATATATTCCGACTCGTAAATTTACAATCCGATGTAATTTTAACTTCAAATGCTCTTGTTATCTAGCCAAAAGTGAATAGGTACCTAAATAGTTTTTGAGTTTTAATTTAAGCCATTATCAATGGTAACACGATCGATACCACTGCCAAAGTAGTTGTGGTCTTATTGGTTGGTAATAGAACTTGAACTATCTTTTAGTTCGGTCATTTTATCTAAGTATGTCGCTAATGTCGCAAGAACAAAATGTTAACGTTGTTATGATCCAGCAAACAGTGATTTGTTAACAAGTACTTCAGCGTTTGAAGACACCGGATAACGAACCGGAGTGCTTGAAGTTGGATGCCCACGCATCATTAGGAGGTAACAAAATATAAGTTTCTTGTGTATTCTCGGTATTGTATTGCTCGCTAAACTAAATTTTAACTTGATAAAAAGGAAAGTTATTTTCCTTTAATTCATTTCTTAAGTTTGTGATTGACTAGAAAATGTTAAAAAGATTTTTAAATAATACAAGATTTCATTGAGCAGATTTAATATTATGCGTTTTAATATCAAACTTTATCATTATCAACATCTTCTTTTTTAAGTATATTTTTAGAAACACGTCTTTAGGTTTCGAAAGAAGTTTATTTTTATGGTCATATTAGTCCTTTTTTTTATAGAAAATAGGCAGGCGCTTGCCTACTATCTCGCCTGATGGTAAGCGTCGATGCGATCTAGGATGAGACGCGCTTGCCTAGAATATACCTATTCACTCGTGATTTGAAGACCCCTAAATTGTATTTGTCAGGAAACACAGACTTAGGCAAGGAGTTTCACTCCTTAGCGGTACGTATCATAACATTGAAACCAAAACGCTTAGTGCGACTCTTTGGTGTGTCCACCATATAACGGTGTCGCCAATTTGTTAGTCTGGTTGAAAAAATGGGGACGGCGGAACAAGGTTGTGCAATTCAGCTGCACACTCTCCGAAATGTATCCTATAAAATACGGATAGGCTCGCTACCTTCCGTCTATGCTCAAGGCTTTTGAGCTTTTTATAGAAAAGATCTTCATTGCCGATGAGCCTCTTGGCCCTCCTCTCAATGGACTCAAGCGTCTGGAGCTGGTATCGGGCGGAACCGTCCCAAAGATGAGAACAATACTCCATATACGATCGAACTTGTGCTTGGTAAAGGGTGAGCAATTGTTCCGGTGTGAAGTATTTTCTCACCTTCGCCAGAATGCCAAGTTTTTTTGAAGCCACTTGAGCCTTGCTCTCAATGAAAGAGCCAAAATTGAGAGTTGGTGACAAAGACATACCGAGAAGCTCAAGATGGTCAGTGATCGGCACGGATACACCTCGGAAAGTAGGAGTCAAGTTGAAAGGACTCCTTTTAGCGGAGAAAAGACACGCCTGGGTCTTTGACGGATTGAACCTTACTAGATTGGCATCGCCCCATTCGGAGACAGCCTGCAGAGATAGGTTCATGCGGCTAACCATCGCCTCTCTATGACGCTGGATCTGTTCAGTACTGGCTCGTGCATCAGACATATAGGTCTCTACAACAGTGCTGTCATCTGCGTACCCCAAAATACCGGGCAACAGCAGGTCATTTATATGCAGCAGAAAAGTGTTGCAGAGAGAACGGAACCCTGAGGGACGCCGGCATTGATAGCCAAATGGTCCGACGAGCTACCGTCAATGACAACTCGTATTGACCGATCTCTCAGGAAGTCCGATATCCAGACACACAAACCAGTGGGAAGACCATATGACGGAAGCTTGCTAATAAGGCCCTCATGCCACACCCTATCAAAAGCCTTCGAGATATCAAGAGAGACAACAAGCGCCTCACCATGCCTCTCGATGGCTTCGCTCCATTTGTAAGTGGCGTATGCTAGAAGATCTCCGGCAGACCGGTTCCGGCGAAACCCATATTGCCGGTCACTAAGGAGGTCATTTTCTTCTAGATAAGACAGGAGCCTGTGGTTCAGTACACGTTCCATTATCTTGCAGAGTTTTAATTCTTTTTCAGGACCCGTTTTGCAGGACTCACTTAAATAAATTATTGTTATAGGTATGGAAAAGGAGTTTAAAATTCAGGTTTAATGAAGGACTTGAAAATAAACGTATCGATATGTGGTAAAAAAGCCACTTAATAATTATGTAACAGCTAAAAACAATTTTATTTTAAGCCATAAATGGGCGTTATCGCAAGAAGTAGGGCAATTTAGTTCATCTAGTTCTGTAATTACATGTTTCGGTTGAGTTCGCCTCACGACCACACAGTCTATTCAGTGATTAAATCAAAATTTCCTGATTCTCTCTCTTAACGACAGTAAACAATTGAAAACTATTTTTAGGCAGTAATAACCGAAAGTAGATTTGTATTGTAAATTTCTTTTTCTTTATTATTATCGAGGGATTTTCCTTAGGAAATGCCACCCTCATAGTTAACACAAAAGGAATTCGTTAAGTATCTCTACGCTTTAGGCCACACTGCACAGTAAAATATAGGATCTTGGTCGTTTTTGATAGCGGGGTTGCCATAATGCTATAACAAAAACCTATCTTCCCTTTAAATTGGGTATAGGAAAAGAGCTGTGATCTCTCCGCCACGTTAAGATCACATTCCAAAAAAAATGTTGTGATTCTTAAACACTATTTCTCTTTTCAGCGTTAAAAATGCGATAACTTTAACTTTATTTGAGCTTGGGTCAATCTCTGAGGCTCGTATTACGCTGGTTTTTTTTTATAAATCGTTGGGTCGGAGTACCATAAACACTGCTACTGAAATGATGACCTGCGTAGTCGAGTGGCTCACATATCGGTTTTTATGGAAACGCCATTTTGAGATTCGATGCCCGGCCAGGTCAACGTAGAAAACTATTTATTCTATATTGACTCGGGACTGGCTGTTTTCAATCAATCTATTTTTATTTTCAGATATTACAATCCATATATTTTGTTAGTAACAACTAGCTGACCCGGTAACGCGTTGCTACGATAACGCGTTGCTACGGTAACGCGTTGCTATGGTAACGCGTATACAATGAAAAAAGAGCGGGGATAAGAGCGGACAGACAAATACACAAACAACAAATTGTGTTCTTAGAGTATATACTAGCGTCCGGTAGACGAACTACTTGCGGTTGACGCGTTGCTATGGTAACGTTATGGATACAATGGAAAAAGAGCTGGAAAAGGAGCGGACAGACAAACACACAAATCACTGTGATCTTAGATTATATATTAATCATCGTATATCCTATGTTAGTAAGTGTTGGGACAAAACAAATTGTGGAAAATCAATGAATACAAATATATGCAAAGACCCTCACCCGCACCACGGACTGGACAGTGTCTGCAACGCTACCCAATCAGGGTACGAATAAAGACTCGCATAATACCAGAGTCAAACTTATCGGCTACTGACTTTTAGGATGCTGTTACTGCTGCTACATATTCTATTGAGTAATTATGTCACCCGCTTCCGTATTATCGTCTTGGTACCGTCGTTATTTTGAATTCCATAACACAAGTGCTTTAGCTAATTAACTTAGATTGAAAACAATGAATTTGATGTTGTCTTATATTTATTTATTAACGTTATAGCAAACGATTTAAACATTTTATAGGTAAATTTAAAACTTAAATTAAAAAAATTAAAAACCCCCGGCTCATAAAATACAATTTAAGCGTCTGAATAAGTAAAAAATAAAACTTCAAAAGTAATTAATAATATGAAGATTATAAATGTATTAATAGTCAAAAATACTAAACTGCATACCTACTTATAGTTCCCAGCATATAAATTGAACCTGGTTTTGAAAGCACGTAACATGCGTAGCAAGTTTAGGTACATTATCCAATTGATGTGCAAGTTTATTGTTTATTGTTTGACTCAAGTTACTTGGCACGACCTATACATTACTTTTTTTTACATACTTAATGTACGTATATTAATGTTAATTTTTGGTAGACGATTAGATTCACGTTTAATTTTATTGATTTAGCATTTATTTTATTAAAGCAATTTAATATGGAGTGGTCCCCCGACACGACAAAGTTAAATTTATCTTGTAAATTCTAATATAATGTTGTTGCTCGAGATTTTCATATTAACCTTACTTTTAGATAGTACCAAATATATAGTAAGAAAAATAGATATACATACAGTGTTTGTTACAGAACGTCTGTGGGTACTTTTTTTCGTAACTGTTTGTAGTACTAGTTGTAAAGAAATACAATGTTATTATTACTTATTTTGAGTTATCGAAAAACTACTTAGTGCTCTTGGTTTTTGGTTATAACTAACCCGGGCAGAAGCGGTAATAAAATAACCGATAGGCTTTTTACCTATTATTTCTTAATACCCTATATTCTATGGGTTTCTCACATAACACTTTTAACCGTGCAAGAAATCGAGTACAACCGTATCGTTTGACTCGTTGTATCGTTCTTATCACCTTTCACAAAACATCAAGTTGATGGTTTATATAAGATAGCATACTCAAATTCGTTAAGCTTGAACGATCTCAAATCCATAAACAAAGATGATCTGATGCATTGATAGCTTGCGTCAACTCCTATTATAGGTACTTGCACTGTCAAACTCCAAGCAGTTTATTGATAGTACTTATTTTGTAAATATAGAACAATTCTTTTCAACAATTGTACCACATGATTTTCTTAATTCATGTGGCAGTTACTGAGTCGTGGTTCGTATGGGTTAGGATACCTTCTGGCCAAAATATTTTACACTGATCAAATTTTAACCTAACCTTACAATTGCTTTTATCGAGTGCTAGTATTGTCATTATAAAATCATCACTATCAAGTATACAGTCATCTTGTATATTCATGTTAAGGAACAAGCTTTTGGCCGCAACTTCGTGTTGAATTAAAAAAAGTTTCAAGTAATCTTGTATATCCTGTGTTTTCATAGTCCCACAGGAAGCTAACATTTTTCCGAGACAAAAAGTATTCCATATGTTAATCGAGGTAATAAACTATCTGAAAGCTAAATAAGGCAGGCAGATGGAAGGAAATAAAAAATTCAACCCACAAATTATCGCGCAGTTTCCACAATTTAAATTAGGAATAGTATTTAGGTTGTTAAAAATCAAGCAGCCACTTCAAATTCTTTGAATCAAATAATAAGAATAAGTGAAAAATAAGTGATTCGATCGCTTCCATGCTCACTTCAACAGTCGTGTATAATTTCATACACACTGGATTTGATGACTGAACATATTTGTATGTATAGGCGGGTAGGAACATTTTTATAATCATTTGAGATACTTCTTTAAACTGCTGTTAATGACAAATCAAAACCGCTTTAGGATGAGAAATCATTCTCACGTTGTTAAATGTTACTTGCTGGACAATGCAAATTTTTGTTTCTAACGCCAATGCGGACTATTTTAATGACTACATAGTCAGTCTAGAGAATTCGGAACCGTGTGAACATTATTACGTGTAAAAACACTTTAACTTCAAGTGGACTAACATCTCATGTAAGTACAGTTCATCAACCTACTACAAACTATGGAATATTTCCTAATTGATTCTGAACTGTAAACGTTTAAAATAAAGTTAAAAATGTATTGCAGAAATTTGTGATTTTTGTGTAATCATATGTAATACTGAACAAATAAAATAAACCAAGTGGAGTCATACTTTATTTTATTTGTTCAGTTATTGTTTGTTTGATTGCTGCTATGACACCATCGCTATCGTTCTTACATAAGTCGGTTTTCCATGCTAGCTAAAAGGCAGGCGTTACTGTATTTGGTGACATAAAAATGGTCTGATTGCATTCATTAGCACGTGGTGAATGAGTGTGATAGAATCGTTCCGCTTAAGGTCCTTAATGGGTATTGAATGGAATATAGGTTAATATGATACTATGTTAATTGCGGAAGTAAACAAGATATTTTTATTTTTATAAATGGATATGGACTTCTGCCAAGTAACGCGAATGTATCCTAATATTCCAACCCTTTACCTCCCGTGCTAATATCGCTCTTGCTGCTAAAATGATGCTCATGCATTGGAATACGGTGTTATATGGACTCAGTGGGCACGCGATGTGTATGCCTAGGTTCTCAGAGAATACACTTGCTCCGGTCCCTGAATTAGTTTTGGATCCGTCGGTATATACAGACCCCTCTTTCCCACTGGGCACTCTGGGCAAATGCCCAAGACCCAGCGATCGATAGGGGCCCCCTAGTACCTGCCAGATCACAAAACCAATACCGACATTTATTACCGAAAAACTTATTTAATTAGATATAAATCGAACCTCAATTAGGGACTATATTATCGACTTGCTTATGAAGTTTTGCATGCGCGAAGCTATTCTATTCTCACCCAAAATAAGGCTATCGAATTTGAGCTTGCTTAGATAATTTTAAGTATGTGAGAATCGTCCCATTTCAATCAATTGACCGTAAATAAAAAAATCTAAAACCTTGTTTATCTACTTTCATTGTCTATTCCGGTAATAAAAAAGTGTTCTGTCGGAGTCATAGGGGCCCCATTATCCTTATATGCCCAGGGCCTCCTATAGTTTAAAGACGGCCCTGGGTATATACCCAGAGCCGTCTTTAAATGTATATACATATGTATGTATGTAATATGTATATACATATAGTGACGGCCCTGTGTATTACCTTAGGGTTTAAGTTTGAGATGAAGGTCGGCTCGATTTGGTTACATACTGCCTCAGTAAGCGAAGTATCTAGCCATTCCTTCATTAAGCCGTTGAGATGCCATTGGTACTTGGCCAGTGCTTTGTCATTTGTGACCAACAGCACTTGACAGCTAAACTTCAGCACGCCACCGAGTACTGCGACACATAAAATTGCTAGTAACATGCTTAGTTAAGCAACTGAAACCGCGTCAAACCAGCCACAGTGAAGGGTCACTGTACTTATTTGCTTAAAGGGTGTCACTGATAACATTTGGAACCTTCTGAGGCGGATTTTCATTAATCCTAAGGAACATTAACCAATGTTAACGACATGTCAAATGTTATATATCCCTCCAGGTGTATACAGAATTAATTGTGACTGTGGACTCTCTTATGTTGGGTAAAAGAACAAAATAGGCGCAATAATCAAGTCACATGCTTTTGGAAGGCCCTACTACTATTGTCCCCGGCAAATAAGTTGAACATGATTTTGAAATCACGTGACATGCGCAGTATGGAATAATGTACCTAAACTTGCTACTGCGCAAGTCACGTGATTTCAAAATCATGTTCAACTTATTTGCCGGGGACTTTACATACGATATGATTATTTACAAATCGTTGCTTGAGATCAGGACAGGATCAGAAATGAAAGTTATTGTCCCATCTTTAAAATAATATCTTAAGTTTCTAATATTGAGTTCTAATTATTTTCAGTCAGCTAGTTTTTAGTAATATAGAGATAATAAAATAATTAGTTAGGAACCGCTAAGTTAGTGCCCGCTTAAAATGTTGGAGGATAGTACACACTTGTCACAACCCCTTAGTCATTATGTGAGCACAGCGCCTGTAAAGAAATTTATAAAACACAATTAAACAAGCAGATATATATCTAAACATAATGAAAAACAATTATTATATAGTTTATATTTAAAAATTTCTTAAATGTTGTTACATCATCACGTAATGTTACAAGTTGTAGACATGAATTTTAGCATTAATTATATTTTATATAAGCATATTTAGATAAAAATCTACACAAATTATTAATTTAATCAAGTTTTTTGTTTTAAGTCATGACTCGGTTAATCAAATATTGCACAGAATGAATAAATACAAAAAAATAGTACCTGTTTTTTAAAATCATTATTTCTTTCAATATTTATTACTTGATAGTTTAAATAATAAATTGGTAAATAATAAAAAGGTGAATGTTAAGTTGCCACTAACTTAACATTCACCTTTTTGAAAAACTCTTAAAAACCATTTACATAATGAGATACAATTTGTAATGCACTGCATATGACACTAAATTAATAGTTTTAAGCATACCTACACTAGTTTGAAAACATTAATTATTTATGAAATATTTTTTGTAGAGTTCATAAATATAACTGAAAATGTCAAAAAGGCAAGAAAAGAATACACTATGTTTACCTTTTAAACATTTTCCATTGAATCCGGATTCACATTGGATTTTTTGTTTTAACAAATCTTATAAAATACGCTGCGATAATAATATAATTACGCTTCCAGATCAAAACAAGCGAATAATAAAGTGGCATAATTTATCGCAATGAAATAGTTTAAATTTGAATATTTTTAATGATCAAAATATTTTTTTTCTGCAGTAAAACCGCTTTGTTACATGCATGTAAATTGCAACAAAGAACACCTCCCACTACTTATCACAGAATAAACACTAGGCATCTCACAGAACCTACATTTAATTAACAAAAGACCCAAGCATATGAACATCAGATAATTTTCCCAAAGGAAATAATCACAAACAATGCCAATACTTTCAAAGCGAGATTTTATCGCCAATCAAAACCAACAACACTGAGAAAATATTAAGAGAATAGCTAAGCCATTGTTTAATACGTATGTTAATTAATTTGACAAAGAATTATTATTCAAAGTTCCGACTCCCTCTATAAAATATGTCGACATCCAAAGATTTCCGATAAACACAGAGTTCGTTAATATATTGATTAATAGATACACGTTAACTGTTACTTTTGTTGTCTATTTTAGCTGTTATGTCCTCCGTCTGTATCAAATACATTTGTTTATTTGATTGTTGCACAACTTTTAGATGTTTGCAAGCTACATGTTTACAATATATTTAATATGTTAGTTTAATTTTGTCTGTTGTTTGTCTGTTTTTCAACTTCATATTTTTTTCTTAATTTTCTTGTTGCTCGGTAAGTATATACAGTTTAATTTTGCGAAGTCGCTCAAATTCCAGAATTTTTCCAAAAATTTAATTGTGTAGGTACGCCCGTTTGGGATACATTTTTGGAGCGGAGCGAACGAAGTGAGCGAATCTCCCATGGATCAGCCTCAATGGCACAATGTCTGTTACGCCATAACTTCCCGAGTTCTTAACCGATTTTAATATTTTTTGTGTAGAATCGAATCAACAGTTTAGGACCAGATTGTGACAGAGCCCGAATTTTGAAATTCGCAAAAATTCCCATTGAAACAAAAAAAAAAAAATATTTTTAGGTATTACGCTCCGCTCCAATATATGATGCTAGCGTAGCTTTATGCTTAGCGACTGCATCGCCTAGTTGGAGCGAAGCTCCCATGGATCAGCTTCAATGGGGCAATGTCTATTACGCCATAACTTCCCGAGTTCTTAACCGATTTTAATATTTTTTGTGTAGAATCGAATCAACAGTTTAGGACCAGATTGTGACAGAGCCCGAATTTTGAAATTCGCAAAAATCCCATTGAAACAAGAAAAAAATTTTCTTTTTAGGTATTACGCTCCGCTCCAATATATGATGCTAGCGTAGCTTTATGCTTAGCGACTGCATCGCCTAGTTGGAGCGAAGCTCCCATGGATCAGCTTCAATGGCGCAATGTCTGTTACGCCATAACTTCCCGAGTTCTTAACCGATTTTAATATTTTTTGTGTGGAATCGAATCAACAGACCAGATTGTGACGGAGCCCGAATTTTGAAACTCGCAAAAATTCCCATCGAAACGAAAAAAAAAAAACTTTTTTTAGGGATTACGTTCCGTTCCAATATATGGTGCTAGCGTAGCTTTATGCTTAGCGACTGCATCGCCTAGTATTTAAAAAAATCTTAATACGAAACTTTTTTCTTTTTATTCTTGCAACCCAAAAACAAACAAAAGAGGTTATGTTACACCCAATTAATTGGAAAGTCTTCGCGATGTCAAGGAAGTGTTGCCAGGTATTTTGATAGACTGATAAACATTACCACAGCATAACAAACATTACGCACTCCATAAGTGTTCCGACGAATTTACGAATGTTTGCCAACTAACTGGTTTATAACATGATTTAACACGCATACTGATTACTGAGTTGTTCCTTCCAAAATCTATACATATATAATATGAAAATTAAAACCGACCAAGTACGAGTCGGGCTTGAGTACCTAGGGTTTCGTACAAACTTTTAGTCAGTAAATAGTTCGTTTACTATGGAAATCGAATCTCGAAGATTTTCCCAATAAATCAGTCCATAAAACGTATAATTACAATACTAGTGTCTTTACAGGTGAAATTAAAAATTGAACGTGCGTAAAAGTATGTACGTATGTAAATGTTAGTAAATCTACCATGTTCTTGATTCTAACGAAACAAACAAATTTAACTCTATAGTCGAAATATGTATATGAACTCCTATGCAATTCAACTTCAAATGTAAGTTTGAATTAAAAATATTTTTTAATTAATATTATGACAAATTAACCGTTTTAGTATATTTCTCTTTACTTGTAGTATAAGACGGTATTACTTGCAATATTTCATACCATAAAAATTTTAATTCCCTTGAGAGTGTTGAAATATAGGTGCACAAACGAACGTATCCTTATTACGTTAATTTAGAAGTTTAATTTTTTCACAGCTTCTTAGGACTGTAGATCAAAGTGTATGGTTTTAATTTTAACTCGATACCTCCACGCGTTCCCGAGATAAAGGGTCTTGACTTGCAAAGACAGACGGACGGACGGACGGACAATAAAGTCTTATAAGGGTTCCCTTTTTTCCGTTTAAGGTACGGAACCCTAAAAATAATGAATCCTCAGAAAATTAAGATTACTACTATCACAATAAAATCGGTGACACTTGCCATAATATCAATCACCAGTATATGTGTAGAAAGTTCTTTCAACTAAGTTAAACAGGTTTTGATTGCAGCTATATAAATATCCAATAATTGGCAATAAGAAAGAAGAGGATTCACTGACATTGATCTTTGACTGAGCTCGTTTGAATTATCTCAACTGGAATCAGTCGGTGAAATAGTAAAAGGAGTTTGGTGCAATCTGAATTGCATAAATTACCGAGGTAGAAGGTCGCAATCTCGGATGCAATATATTAAGCACATGCATAAACATTATTCATATTTGCTACTTCTGTAAAAAGCGCAATTCGTTTAAAATTCGAAATATCTGTTAAGTATGACAAAACAATGTCTTACACGATAATAACTTGAAAATAAAATATTGTGATTAAAAGAATATTTAATACAAACTAAAAAATAAATAAAATGGCTTACTGCAAAAACTACAAAAGCGCTGTTGTTTCACCGAAGGTGCGTAAATTAGGCCGCAGAGGGATATTGGCAGCCCTTCTGTGAAGTATGTAGAAAGGAGTAACACAACCTCAATCTATTTCCAAAATATGTCCAACACAGGAATGAGATAAAAAAATACATTTTGTGATAGGTTAATGAAATATTAAAACGTTTTAAGGCACTTGCACAAAAAAAATTCGCTCTTTTTGTTGGGAAATTAGAATTAATGTCAAATATTAAGGTCTACACTCCCTTAGATGTGTAAAAACCTAGCTTATTTTACCTATGAAATTAAAACAAGTCCTATTTCAGTCCTATCACTAATACTTGACGTGAACTGAAATGATAAAGTCTTAAAAATAAGTTTTCACGTTATGAGTTACTATGAGATAGTTTAACACTAAAAATATTTTTAGTGATTACAAACTACTAATAAATATATACTATCACATGATGAAATATTTTTTCTACCAAAACTTTTTCCAAACCTCAACTTTTCTTCATTAAAATGAATTTAAACTTTTTGGTATACATAAAAAAGTTTATGAACAATTATAATTGCTTAGATGAACGAATCTTAACAATATCAATATATAGAGAATCTTAATGGTTTGGATTCGGAGACAAAATTAAAACTCTACGTAACGAAAATAACGGACACAAATCTATGAAAACTAATTCAGTGATGGACGAAGTATCGACAATGAACTGCCTTGGTGCGTGAGTTAAACTCGTCCGATTTTTTAGGATCAATCTCTGTCCAAGCAAAGATTATATCTAATCATGCTCAATGATACTACATAACAGTTTATGATGATAAGCACAGCATAAGCAAACTTTCACACGAACATATATTTAGTAAGTATTGTACCAGGATTTTAGTCAGATTTTTAGGTTTTAAGGGAGGATTGCCGATGTTTCACTACACTGTCATAGCAGATTAACATCAAAGACATATAGTCTTATATATAAGACTATATGTCTTTGATTTTCTTAGCTCCCATAAATCTATGAAATGAATTTGCATATCTTAAGCACTATTGCAAATATATCTATTTCAAATCACTAGTCTGGTTTATATACAAGACTTCAAGTGTTTCGAAACAACTATAAGCTTGCCGTAAATCTATAACTGTGTGTACGTCATAATGTCCCTTTTATCATAGATACGCCATTACTTAAGCGTAAGAGTTGTTTCGTTGTGGTTAAACTCTGGTTGATCTCAGAAACAACATCTTGCTTGGATACGGTATCAATATATTAAGATATTTTGTGCTAATTACACAAGTCAACAAAATTTGACAAAGTTTCTTACCCAGACACCTGAGTATATTTTCCCGAAGGATTTTGGTGTGCTGAATCCAAATCCGGTCGCAGAATTGCTCTATCACGTCAGGTTTATGAGATCTGAATCTAATCTAAACTAAACTAATGACAGTATAGGTAGTATGAAGAAAAAATGATCTTCATAATACGATATATCAGCAAAAAGAAAAAAAGAATTTGTAAACAAACTCAACGCCATTTGAAAGTTCAAGACTTGTACTTTAAGATTACCCCTGTAGTTTCTTAAGTATACTAAAAACTAAAGGATCACATAACCTCAAAAATGGGCGAAAACGGCGTTTTTTGCACTTTTAGGTTAGAATATCTCAAAAACTTGACGTGATAGAGCAATTCTGCTACCGGATTTGGGTTCAGCACACCAATATCCTTCGGAAAAGTATACTCACGTCTCTGGGTAAAATTTTTGTTGACCTGTGTTATATATTTTGTTATTTTAGCATTTAACTGTTAGATTTATATAAATAAAAAAACAAAAAATATTTTGAATCAGATGTCAGGCGAACCCATATTCCTCACTATCTGGGAAACCGCTTTTCTAATTACGCCACCGCATCAGCTTAAGAAACACTTGGAATAATTCTGATCTGTCAAGTTCTCGGTAACTTAATTGAATACCGATTTGTTTTTCTTCTACTAATGTCTGTACTTATTTTGTGCTTTTAAATCAGGTAGTATATTCCATCTCACCTAATAGCGAGTGGATGTGGTATAAATGAAGGAGGAAGCAAAAATAAAAAAACTTAAGCTCCACCTTAAGGTAAACTAAAAATTAAAAAGGTTATGTCTTTTTAAGGGCATAGTGGCATTGAGTGATAAAGGATTTCCGCTAATAGTACACAGCAAGTTTAAGTCAATAACAAACAAGACCTAATTGTAAAGGAACCAATAATAAATTCAAGGTTTATTAGATTAGTTTGTTTGCAAAGTTCAATTGACATAGCAAAACTTCAGTATTAGGAAATACTCGTAGAATGGAGTTGCGACCGCTTGCCTTTGAACAGCTTTGACTTCGACAATGAGATTCGGTTTTGATCTATTTTTTTTAAACATTTTTTATTTTTACAAATAAGCAATATAATGTGTTTGTCGATAGACAGACATTGACTTTATTGCTACCTTATGAACGCAGAATTCTTAGTAATAATACCTGTGAGTTTATTTTTGTGTCCTATTTTTTGTTCTTTAAAAGTCGCCTTTTCATACTTAAACTGTATGTCTTCATAGGTTATATATTTTTTTTGTGGTATTGAAAAATAAAACTTTGATAAAAATATTATAACTATAGTCATCCGATCCGATTAACGAATTAATAATGACATATTTGACATATCTTATAACTCCTTGAAACGTGGATATTATATCGTTGATCATAAATGATACTATCGGAGGCCAGGCCACAAACTTCCACTGCAACAGAGTTTTCATCAATATTAAGATCGTTTAAAACACAATCTTAAGGGGCTACTAGGATTTAACTACAAATGCATGTAATTACAATTCCTTGCACGCGTCTGTATCCCCAAGAGCGTGTAACACTCTTCGTTCCCCTTCAAAGTTCTAGTGAATAGATCGTTTCTAGGCAAGCTGCATCATCAGAATCCTCTTATTCCTTATGTTCAGAATGTGGCCAAGAGTAAACCCACTTTAAAAAACAAGATGTACAAATATTATCTCTTTGAAATTACAAGTCCGATATTTCTTTAAACAAATACTACAATGTCATGAAATACGTCTTATATTCAAATTCATTGAAAATCTGTCCACTTTTTCTTAATTTAAATATTTAATGAGCTTAATGTAAAATTGGTTACTTGAGACTACGCATTTAAAAATAGACGTTTTTTATATGTTTGTTATACCTAGTTTATCTTAACAATTTATCTGACTTAGAAGTTATAACATTAAATCAATCCGTGGCGCTAGCTAGCTTCACTGCAGAGGTTCGGTTTTTCATAGGTAAAAGCATCGTAGGGGAGTGAGTTTAATCCACTATACGGGTCTAGGGACTTAATTGCTTAATAATGGCTTAACTTACCACACGGAGAATATACTTTATTTCTAAGAATATGGTTTGAAAGAGGGTACAGGGTTACATTCCTCATATTCTGCCGTCTTATGCGGTGTAGAAAATATAAAAAACACTTTTGTGGTAAAAAACTATTAAAAATAATGTTATAACAATAGTACTTTATTATTAATAATAACAGCAATTAAATAGTTAACACTATCAATCTAAATTAAAATCGCAATAAAATTAAATATAAATAATCATCTAATAGTCACATCTAATAAGAAGTCAAGCATAATCGAAAATGATGTAAGCCGAAAATGCGCAAACATTTCGTATAGTCGTTATTTTCTAACAAATAAATATGACTCGGGCAAATGTTTTGTACTCATTACACAAAAATTTGTATCTACCAGAATAAGGTTTGGCCATTTTTAGGGTTCCGTGCTTCAAAAGAAAAAAACATAAGCCTTATAGGATCACTTTGTCGTCCGTCTGTCTTTCTGTCAAGACGCTTTTTCTCGGCAACGAGTAGAGGTATCAAGGTGAAATTAAAACCATGTACTCAGGTAAAAACCAAAATTTCACTAATATAAGTAATTATAGGTTTTGGAAACTAAATTTCGGAAAAATCTCGAAAAAAACTGCAAGACAGGATTTCTGAACTATTTATAATATGTACATACAAATTTGCAAATCAGCAAACTGACAGTTTCCTAATTAATACTCGACTATAGACTACTACCAAACTGGTAACCACAGTTATGATTTGAACGTAATAGATGGTGATGAGATTTTGGCAATTCCGAAGAACCGTAATACAAGGTCTTGGGAACACCAAAAATACAATTAAGTTTATTACATAACGTAGCTATAGTTGTCGAAAGCTCGCAAAAACGTGTTTAGGTGTCGATAAAAAAATAGCCAAACAAATTTGCACCAGCGAGCGTCGATCGAAAAGCTGACAAGGGTCATAACGATATCTTAATATGTGACGAAAGCAAAGCCTATTTATGTCATAAAGTTAGCTCTTAAGATTTCCATAGGTACTACGCTGTGTACAGAATCTCAATATAAAGAAAAGAATTTACATAATATCTTTTATAAAATTTACAATGAATTTACGATTTCGCATATTGTCATGACTAGCTAAGTCCTACATTACGAGTGCTTGTACCGAAGAAACTTTCTACAGAAAGCACAAGAAGATATTTTTTACTTTAATTATGTGTTACAGGGTTTCTGAATGTAACAAAACATTTTTACGCTATTAGAAATAAAGAATTAATAGCGCTTGCTCGTAGATGTAAAACTTTTAAATTCCGACATATGTCTATTTTATATTTTTAACTTGAAAATAAAAATTACGATTTACTGAAATTAACTTAAAACAATATAATAAATTGAGAAGCTTTAAATAAATAATCAGTTTTAAGTTAATTTCAGTAAAACGTAATTTTTATTTTCAAGTTAAAAATATAAACTAGACATATGTGACGTATCAAGCAATAAAAAGCAACTATTCCAAGCTTATAACGTCGGCTTATTTAAATTATTAAAAGGACAAAATCACATAGTCCCATAGGTGCCTTTAATTTTCTTTTATTTTTAAAACTTAAACTATTAGCATAAGTCATTAAGAAAACTTAGGAAAACAATTTCTTTGCATTTTGAATTCAAAGTTCAATGACTGGGTGGCTTGAACTGTATTATGGCCGGAATTTTAGATGGACCTTACGTGAGTTTTTTTGCGTTAAATTTTGTGTGTGTATATTATCATTTATTAATTAATTCAATTCCGTAAATATTTCAATATTTTTTTAAAGTATGTTTATACAGATTATTTATTATCTACCTATAATATGATAATAGTTGTTCTACTTGTATGGGTCCTGTGCGGTCTTAAGTTTTGTCACATAATTTAGTTATTAAATTCTTTTAATTCAATAAAATTTTATTTTTTAACATAATTGACATATATTTTTAACATATTCATTAGCATAAGATATATCTTATAGAAATACTGCATTGTGAATGCAAAAAATTAAAATTAAAAACATATTCTTTAGCATTTAAAATTCAAAACGAGTCTGAGGCTTAGCGTCTTTTTAGATAACGGACAGCAGCGTAGTAAATATAGAGTCGCTCCGCCATCTACTTTTAGACGTTAATTTTTTCATTTGTCAATCGTTGTAGTCAGATTATTTGAGTTTTAGGTACCCTAATAGATCTTACGCATTTGGTATAAGTACTTGTTGCACACATTAAATGATATGCATCGAATGTGTCCGACGTGTGATATCATTCAAAATAATTTTAACTACCCATCACCTAAACACAAAGACAGTTAATTTATTTAAATTTATTATTAATTTCTATGTTAAAATAATCAGTTGCTGTATTTATATTTTTAAATGAACTCTCTGGACGCCAAATGTAATAAAAACAATTCAATACTTTTATTTAGAGGTGTATAATATCCTACTTAATATTTTGGGCCACTAAAACTAAGGAAAGCCAAAGTCGTGGTTAAAAAATGTGTTAAACTTTGATTTTTAGAAATGTAAACTTTTGAGTCACAGGCGATTCCAGGCGATAAATAGAGAAAAAGATCACCTCTGGGCCTACATAACATGCTGAAAAAATTAAAATATAACTTTACCTCGCTATAATGTAACTACAGATGTTTTATCTACCTTGTTAATTGCAATGTCCAATTCTTTACTAATTGAAATGAAATGAAATGAAAATAACTTTATTCAAATGCAATTATTAAAATAAGTTGTTTTGAATCGTCCAACATTTTTACCAACCACCATTCAGGACGTCTTTTAACTGACAAGAAGAATGGGCGCAAGAAACTCATCAGCTTTAACAGAAGTAACGACATTTACAATATAATACGTCGTCACCATGCATATTCCACAAAATAAAAATTATTCTTATTAATTATTTTGTTATTACAATAATAGTATAATAGTAGTGTTATGATATCATTATTTCGTTGATTACAACAAAGTCAACAAGTATCTGTTTTAAGTAAGTATCCCTGAACATTGCAATAACATACAGGGAATTAACGACGAATTTAAGAAAGCAACAAGATGTATGTTTATTATAAGTCGTAATATCGTTGCCATATAGTTACTTTATTCCAAAAAAATCTATAGTCGTTAACATTACACATATTGATTACCGCATAATTGTTTCATGAGTCATGTATGTTGAGACAACAGATTTATAGAGAGACAAGCTAAAAATAAACCAGAATATTATGCAACATACAAAGATTCGCGTAATACTTGTTAAAAGCAATAAAATTGATGGTCGAACCGTTAGACACCAAGTTTCTTGGTGGATACATCGGTAATCGAATAGCGGGAACGACAACTTCTAACAATTAAACAATAACACTGTACAATGCCTTTCTTCCGAATTAAAAGTCAATGATTAAAACAATAATACAGAAATATTGTCACTAACATTATAGTAATATAAGTTATTATCGAAATATCGAAAATATCGAAACACTGTTGCAAGAGCCATGATCACGGAGCAACTGGCGCATCATGGCGCTTGCAACAGTGCCGAAATATCGGAAACTCAATAAAAACAAGGTACATGGTAGCAATCACTTATATAACTTATATTACTATAATAATACAGAAACATTACAAAAAAGGTAAAAAAAGTGGTAGGTAAAAATGTTGGACGATTCAAAACTACTTATTTTTAAGTGCATTCGAATAAAGTTATTTTCATTTTCATTTTCATTTTCACATTAATATTCATTCGTACATCAAGATATTTTCGATTTACGTATTTTTAAGCAAGTCTTTATAGAGTTCTATTACAAGACTTTTTTGGAGCTCCCATGGATCAGCTTCAATGACGAAATGTATGTGACGCCTTAACTCTATGAGTTTCCAGCCGATTTCCGTATTTTTTGTAATGAATCGAACCAACAGGTTTAGGACTAGATCGAGACGGGTTTTGAAATTCGCAAAAATAAAAAAGTTATGACCACAAAAAATTGCCTGTATGGGATTTCCCATTCAAACAAAAAAGTTTTCATTCTTATAGATTTTTTTAATTTTATTTTTATATTTTTTTAAATTGGAATTTACTGGTTAATGATTTATCATTGATAAAAGTATTACTCTCCGTTCCAATATATAGCGTTAGCGAAGCTTTATGCTTAGCGATTGCATAGACCTAATATACTTTATCTAGTTTGCGCTATAAAAATACTAGTCAAGTCTTACTCGTTGATTTATCTCGTAAGCATATAAAAATTGGACATTTGAGGATTCCATCTCGCGTAAGCAATAAATTTCCTAAAAAATAGTTTGAATGCTAATCTTCTTTCTAGGTTTTACAATCAACCGTATATCAAGATATACGAAATGAAACCTCTCCAACCGATTGTACCTCATCTATACTAATATTATAAAGCTGAAGAGTTTGTTTGTTTGAACGCGCTAATCTCAGGAACTACTGGTTCGAATTGAAAAAATCTTTTGTGTTGGATAGTCCATTTATCGAGAAAGGCTTTAGGCTATAAAACATCACGCTGCGATGAATAGGAGCGAAGCTTGAGTGAATCATAATAACAGAAATTGACGCGGACGAAGTCGCGGGCAACAGCTAGTAAATCATATAAAGGTAAATTAATCGGTAAATATCACAGTTTCCGGAAGGTTGTCATAACGTTCTACTAACCTTAATTAGATGTAAAACTTGTAATATTTGTTACTTCGCTACGAGAGTATTTTTAACACGTTGTTAAGATTTAAAAGTAAATATATTGCCCCACTTCTCTTAAAGTTAGCTTTGATGATTCCCTTAACGTTTACTAAATACAGTAAGAGTAAGAAGCTCTAACTAGCTGACACATTAATTCGTTCAAATCTAAATAAAAAAAAACTTTTAGATGAAAATATATTGAATTGTATTCGAAGAAGCTGGATGACGCAGTGGAAAGCACGTTCGGGCTATGATGTAAGCTACTTTCTCGCCATCGGATGGGTAAACAAAAAAAAAAAATTATTCCTCCATGCTTCGGAAAGTACGTTATGCCCTGCTATTATCTGTGATGGTGAGCACCAATCCGAACTAGGAACAAGTTTTCCCTAATTCCCCATTAGCGACACAAATAGGCCGGTGATTAATATTATTTATTATTAACTTTATTATCATTATCTCAGCCGGAAGTTATCCACAGCTGGACAAGAGTCTGCCCTAAAAATGGCGATTTTGTCCACGCTCAATAGCCGGATTGGAGGTCGCATTGCTGCCCATTTTTTGGTCTATGGAAGGTTGAGGGGTTAACCCCTTAAAACCCGCGAGTATTATATCATGCGCGCGACAACATTACCTAAAATCCGCGAGCATTAGGTATATAATGCTCACAGTATAGCGCGCAGTCTGATTTAATCCTTATTACGGCTTTGGTAATGGTTCTTTTTGATTGAATGATATAGAGAGATATGATATGATATTTTCCCCGATATAGAGAGAGAAATAACGCATTTAACACAAAGCTGGGCTTCAAAGGGTTAAGCATGAAGCGTTGAGGCTATTCTGCTCTACCGAACATAATAATTAATTAACTTAATTACTGTTATTTCTATATATGGATTATTTTGTAATCTCTTACAATTAACTTGTGGTCACAGATAAAAGATTATTCCGTTCTCATTTGATACGGAAGTCGAAGTTCATTGCTGATGGTGTTTTAAGTTGTAAGTTGCCTCTCAAATTATGCGTGCATATAATCGCTGTTATTATGAGATTTTTTGTTGCAATCATTACAATATGTATGTCGTTTAGATTGATGAATGATCCCAGGAAGGCGCGAACTCAATCCATCATTGGTGAAGTAACAACACATTAAAAGATCCCTTTTTCATACCATACTTAAGAATAACGTGACTTAAATTAATGTGATGGTTCGCACGATGTAAACGCGTGACACTAATATATTTAACAAAACAAGATGTAATCATTAAAAAACACGACTGCTATCATCTTCGAAGGCATTCACTTATTTAGACATTTACAAAATTTCTAAATACTGAATAAATCGTTTGCAATTTATGCCAAATTTATGCATATAAATTAAATAGATTTTGAATCTTAAAACCAAGGCCTTCAAGTGTATTGTATTAATATACAATATTATTATTCAATATAGCTGTATGGCGCCATACAGATAATTTTTTTAGCTAGTGTCAGTCGGGTTAATGTAAAAATTCAAACGAAACCCTTCACCTAAATGAAAATCTATCTAGCCTATATATATTATGAACCATAAACACATAAAAATCCTTTTTTTGGGCAATCGTGCCAAACGTGTCGAGTAACGATATAAAATTCATGTGTTAACGATAATAATTGGCGACGGGAAATTATAAATACTAATCGACCGGGAATAATAGTTATTTGTTATGGAAGGCTGCAAAGTTGAGTTTTGGCCTTGGTTTTTTTTTCTAATGAAACCTGAGCGAGCGAAAGATTCTAGGATGGAACCACGAACGTAGCGGTTCAAAGAGAGAATCCTAAGCATAACGAGTGTTTCAAAGGTACGAGACGCTAAAAACTATGCTGCCGAGCGAAACACATAATTTTCACCTCAGTACAGCGATGAAAATTTTTAGGTGCAAGAAAAACAAATTAATAAAATGGAAAATTGGGTAATTTCATTCATAAAATAAAGGTGAAATTGCTACAATTGTTGAATGATATTTTTTTAATTGCTATTCAGTTATAGCTTTTTTCAATGAAAATCCACAAAGTGTAGTTGATTTACCTTCGCATAAATTTAAAATTTATGTGGAAAATTCTTTCATGGCCAAAGATTATTTATAACAAAGTTAGAGTCTATTTGACACACTGCGATGCATTACAGTAATACGTATCGACTTAGCAGAACACTAATTATTAGAGGACGTGTTAGTATTTGTTAATTTTAAAATAAATTAAAGGTTTTTTTTTCCACCCCTTTTACATGCCGTTTAAAGATTTCTTAAATAATGTGGTAGGTAAAATATGGATATTATAGCTGGTTTCATCTTTATCGAATGTTTAATATTTGTAAAAATATTACTTTCGATGATGAAGGTAGTTAACGTTCAACATTGGTAGAACGATACTAGCTAATAATAGAAGTAAAATACTTTTGTAAATTTCGACGCGTCTGCCAACTTTTCGGTAGCTCAGCGGTCAAAACACTCACCCAAATAGCAAAAGGTTGTGGGTTCGAATCCTACCTCGGCATTTTTTATAGACGTATATTTATTATTTTATAGAAATATAGCATTGTGAATGCAAAAAAATACAATATGGGACAATTTAAAGGAACTTATTTTAAGTGCCCATAAATAAAGTCATTTTAATGTCACCTTACGATTGTCACGAAAGGCATAAAAATAATTTCAGTAAATTGATATCCCAATTATATATTTCAAGAATCGATAACGAAATTGACATTTAGATGCTTAAACCTATTGATTTTCGCTTCAAACCCCATAGGTTGTTTTCCCTCGTGAATAAGTTCGTATCTAATAGAAATTCAAAATTTGTAGTTTACTATTCTATCAGATTTTACGTTAAAACACGCAACGAGTAAGACCCTATTACCTTCTACCCTACTAACGCGATCATTTAAAAGCTTCTTTGCTCATTTTATCTCTGGTTTCACTGTGGATTCTATGGTTACCATTTCCATAACATTGTACTATTCAGTTTTTTATTATAGACAAGTTGTATATTTTTAACATTTTCATGGAGCCTGAATCAGTATGTATTCGACATTATAAAAAGATAGGGGAAAATCCTGTAAGATAGTATTAATCGAATAAATAAATCGGAAAGACTGTGATGGATGACATAAGATGATATTTATTTGCTGTTATGCAGTCTTCTTGCATTAGTCATGTGTCACCTGCAAGATAATTTACAGTCGGCTTTCCTGCAATTTTTATACAAAATCACACCTTATCTACTATTTTATTTTTGACTAGCACCCTGTCCCGGCTTCGCGCGGGTGGCCAAATTCTATTTTTCTAGTATTAAATATAGCCTTTGTTACTCAGCGTGAATGTAGCTTTCCAATGGTGAAAGAATTTTTGAAATCGGCTTAGTAGTTTTTGAGTTATTCATTGCAAACATACAAAAATACGAATCTTTCCTCTTTATAATATGAGTGTAGATGACTGTTTTGAAAGATGTTTGTCGGTGGAGTTTCGGTAATAATTAATCCTAGATAATTATCAGCTTCTCCGTGATCATTTGTGGTTTTTGTTTTCTGAATGGAACATAATGACTGACTTTGAGAAATTCTCGTTAAATTCCACCAACCTTCACCAGGTTATAGACCAATAGTCCAAAACGTTTAGTCATCAACCTATCAGTTCTGTCGTAAAGCGAAAAGATTAGTTTGTTGAGTTTTTGTGGCATTCTTTATTAATAATATTATCAGGTAAAGTAGGGCCAGTCACAGTCTGTTTCGATGTGCATTAAATCATCAATAGCAACATTCGTTGATCGAATTAGTCGTAGGCTCTGGATAAAAGTATATTACTATTGTGACTCGATCCAACCTATAAACGTCTGACGACGAGAAAAAGTGTTATTATTAGAGTTTTGTTTTAAGTGAAACTGCTTGGTCGTGAAACAAAGCATAATCTCATAGAAGTTGTGATAGAGTGGCGATACCACACGAAGTTAACAGTGAAAAACAATAACACAAAGTACTGTGTCTAATATATTTAACGATTTCCTAGTTTTCGAGCGTTCACTAAAACCGCTTTTGTTTGACCCTTGTAGATTTGAAAGCTAATCACGTTGTGTGACATTACGCTTAATAGAAACCGCCAAATGAGGAAACTGCAAATGCACAAATGACCTTAAAGTTCTTCCACATAATAATTTCAGTTTTACTCCGACGCGGTTGCGTTTGAATGAAGGACCTAGAGCTAATGGCAATATGATACCTAATAATACAAACAACTTGGAAATAATACAACAAAAAAATATGAGCTATCAATATTAACAATCAAATGTAATTTTTAAATGCCGATTAAAAAGTAATTTGAATAATAATGGTAAAAATAAAATAACAGAATACAATAGATTCGTATAAAGAAATTGTTAAAGTCCTCTATATTTTTTGCCTGTAGGTACATATAATAAATATTTGAATATGAAATCATAAAAACATAGGGAAGGCACTGACATGCGCCATAGTTCACTTTTCAGTTGTAAGAGCAATCTCTCGGTCAAGTTTATGGGTTCTTCATATTATTGTGAACATTACAGAAATATTACGAATACTGACTTATCTGTTTAAACAGCGGGGCTTATCTCGCACTTTAATATGGACTGTATGCATTCGGATTTGTCATACATCCTATTGGGTCAAATTATGAAACGTAAAATACGATTTACGCAAGAATTCCGGCGTTAAGTGTTATTTTAAATGGATCACATCTTAACACCGTTTATTTAAGGTATAAGATTTATTCACAAGACATCAATCGCCTGATAAAAAGATCATGGATTATATAAAATAAATATTTTATATAAAATATATAAAACAAAGAATATATCGTTTTATAATATTGATCTATATTTTATGCATTTTTCAATGCGATCTTATAAGATAGATTATTATAATAGAAAAAGACTAGAAAAAATCGACTCGGATTACAAGTAAACTCTCAGGCGGGAATCGAACCCGCAGCTTTTGGAAATCCGGTCTAATGCTCTCCCAATTGAGCTACCGAGCCTTCTGCACATTCGTCGAAATTTTATAGTACTTTTCTGACTTTACGCTGAAGGCCAGCGTTGTTTCATCAATGAGAGGAACATCCTCTCGTATTCGATGGAAACATTTTTACAAATGTTTGGGCTTAAACAATATATAACATACAAACATGTTTACTACGTAACATATAAAAGTATAGATTTTCATGAAAAAATAAGCATAAAGCAAGACCGTTTTAATCGCTTATACTATAATAATCATTGATTTAAGTCATGTTAATATTATATGTTAGAGCTCAATGGTGAAGTAGCTGCCTCTACAGTAATCTAGCGTCCTCCAAATTATACTTGACGCATGATGGATTATGGGCCATCCTCCTTACGATGTCTTCATCCATAGGGAAGGCTTATGCTTTAGCAGTAGCCGAATAATAGTTTGATCCTTCATATTCATACCTAGATATAACTGGCAACTTTATAATTTATTTTTTAGGTTAACATTTATAAAAAAATTCGAACCGAACGTTGTTTGATTTTTGAGTTTGTTTTATAAAGCAAAGACTATTCCTACAATGACTGATATATATTCCATTCACGTTAGAGATGAAATAAGTTGCATTGCGGGTCATCTATGTCGATATAGCATGGGTGATCTTATCTGATGACCTAGTTATACACCTACAGATTACCAACTGAGGTACGAATATTTGGTAATTTATTTAGAAATCTATAATCTAAGATCACAAATTTGTTGTTTGTCTGTCCGCTCTTTCTCCATTGTATATGCGTAACCATAGCAACGCGTTAACCGCAAACCGCCGTCTACCGGAAGCTAGATGGCGTTAACGGAAAAATATTTAATAATAGAGAAAATTTAAAGAATTTTGTCCACCTGTGCGAAGCCGGGACGGGCCGCTAGTCCTAACTAATATCCTAATTATATTATGACAATACTTTGAGTGTGTGTGTGTGTGTTTACTCCCGCAAAAACAATACGATAGCGTGTTTCTACGCGTTATAGTGCCATCTAGTTATAAATAAAAAGTTTATTCGGTTTTTGTTACACTTTCGCGCCTTAACTACTCAACCGATCATCATGAAATTTTGCATACACTAGGTCAGGGGTACTCCTGAAAAAAAGTACTGTTCCCGAGGGATAGACGTATTACTTTTAATCGGTAGTCTATAATAATGCGCGCGAAACCACAGGTAAGAGATTTCTATAAATAAATGAAATGGAAAATAAATTGACGAATACCGTGTTTTTATTGTTATTTTTTATTCGACACATAACAAGCGATACTCAATCGCTATGACTACCGATTCGCAATGGATAACAATCTTAATTAACAATCTCCCAAATAATACATAACACCGTAAACTCTATTGTCAGGTGAGGTCATATTGAAAGCATCCTTTATAAAAACACAACTTTGTCTGTCATAAACCCTATTTTAATGAATGACATTGTCTTATAAAAAAGCGATCCTATTAAAAATATATGGTCTATGAACGACCGCCAGCCGATTTTTTCTGTGTTGTGCAATTTTTAAATAGTATATTTCTTAAATAATATCTAAATTCATAATTCAAAATCCATTCCCTACCATGAATAACTAAGAAAGGACCACAAAAATTTTTCAATTTCCTGTTATAACTTTTATTCTTAATAAAAAGTTAAAAGTGCGATAAAAGTAAACTTACTGACACCAACCTCTTATAACAATCGCCCTATGATATTATGTTGGAATTCCTTTGACTAAGTAATAAATTTATCAGGGTATAATGTCTCCTTAGGTAAGTAGTTTTCTTTCTTTTTTTAACTTGAATATTTAATAAAATTGCCCTGACTTTATCCAAACGTCAAACGTTGGAATCTTTAAGTAGGTAGTCCTGATTTATTTTAATAATACAATATAGATGTCAGTAAAATAATTAATACTTAATAATTAATTCGTGTATATTGGTACCTGTAAACTATTGAGTCTACTACCAATTTGGAAATTGGGAGGCCCTTCCGAGAAGAACTGGCGAAAGAAACTGGTACAGGGAAGAAGATCACTCCTCCGGCTTATCGAAGACATAATAAAGAAACTGAATATGATGCAAAACCATAACGAGCATTTGTATAAATATAATAGTCAGGACGTGCCTGATGTAAATATTGGACGGTGTGTTAATCCTGCGATCACGGCTCCTATATAAAGGAATAGAAACGTCAGAATTAAATAAAAAAAAAAAACAGAATCAAACGCTGTGTTTATGCCAAATCAATTAATTTTGTTCCATGTAAATGTAACAAAAAAAAAATGGTAACACATTTAAAATATTTTGGCAAATATTTTTTACTGAAAAGAAATAGTAGTATTATTAAAAAAAGTAACTAAATACTGATTTAAGGGACTTAATTTTTTTACATTTTTATTAAATGATAATAAAAGTTTTCTTTAAAGAGTACAAATCAACAGTGAACCTATATTCGAACAGCGACTTGCGCGCTACTACATAATTTTATTAATTGTACGTAACAAAATTATAACAAAAAAAGTGTTGTTCTGTTACTGTCTTGTAGCCCACAATCACTTTTTGATATTTTTAAAGAGTATTAACAACGCGATAAACACTTTATTAACCCCTCTTCGTGAGCTGAATTCTTGTGCTACGAATGGATCCACGTGCGTAGTACATCGGCGAGGATTGAACTCGACCTGCTTGGTTAAAGCACGATTTGTGCATTTAGCCAGTGTCAAGTAAGTATTATTGCCAGTTTTTAAGTAATTGACTAGGTTTCAGTGAAGAAGTGGGGTTTTACTGAAACCTCCTCGTGGCCTTATTGAGAGAGCGAGAAAAGACACATTCCAGTGTTTTGTTTCACTTGCCAACACTCATGCATATTCAGAAACACTCAGTGGTTAATAACCCACCATTATTACACACTAATATCAACCACAACACAAAATTTAACAAGAAAACCAAAACCCTTAAAGTGACGCTTCGCGCTCCCACCAAAAAGTCGCCACAACTACTCACATACATACATTTTAGGTTAAGCTGCTTAATCTCACTTTTGAAAGCATTCGAATGGAATTTCTCAACTATAAATAAAATTGTTACTTTAGACTTTTCTATTATCAAAGTAAACACTTTAATTATTATGTACATATAACGTTTACTCATATCTTTATGAAGCTTTAGATTTTTTCTACATTTCATATTTTTTTGAGTTGTCTGTTGAATTTAAAAACAACGAAAGCTTATCATCTCCAATGTAAATCATTAAAATGCCAAAGAATATTTGTTTTAAGCTGTCAACACTGGTGATGCGAAAAACTTTCCTAAACCCACGTATTATTCACAACCAGTTATTACGTGTCAAACTTATTTGCATTGATTTATTGAGGGTATAAATCAGGTGAAATAAAATAAAAATATATATATTTATCATCAATTATTTAAACTCTGATTTTTTTCATTAAAAAAACAAAATCACAAATCCACAGCTGACAAAAAAAATAATCTTCAATACCAACGACCTTACCCTACTATTCATAACACAAGCCTTACAGTGCTTACTTTGGGCTAAGTAAAGCCAGTAAAGGCTAGGTTTATTAAGTTAAGTTTCTTATTAAAAAATTGATACATACTCGTAAGTCAGAACATAGCAAAAACTAAGATGTATTTTCTTTCCTTTTCTCACTTTTTAATAGTGAATTCTTAATTTATTAATCATTGACTAATTTAGTTTATAACAATGGTTTGTTTAGATTTAGTAACATTATGGGTCATATACCTATAAGTTTAAGCATGGTGGCAATCCTAAGGTTTCGACTCCTTTACAGGAACCGTGATCATAGGATAATCCTATATACTTTATATTTAATTCTGACGTTTCAACTCCTTCACAGGACGCGTGATCACAGGATAATCCTATATGCTTATTTTTAATCCTGACGTTTCGTTCCTTTACAGGATCCGCGATCACAGAATGGTCATCGTGTCTACTTCATATTTAATCCTGACGTTTCGACTCCTTTGCAGGAGACGTGATCACAAGATGATCACGTCAGGATTAAATATAATAAGTATGCAAAAAATTGTTTTATTTAAATATTTTTAAATAAATGAAGAGACCGATAGCGCAGCGGTCAGCGCATTCAGTCCACGATTGCGTAGGTTAAGCAATTTTCTTAAGGGTCAATCATCGGATTGATGACCATCAAGCTCTTCCGTATTTCTGAAAGGACATTAACCGTTGGCTCCGACTGCATCAGTAATCTGGAGTTAAAGTCGTTTCTCCTTACGGTGTTTTCATCTATAGGAAAGCCCCAGCAGTGAGGTCATTAATAATTATATTTCTTACGTCCACACGCATTGTAAGTAATAATCATTTAAGATGGTATTTTTTATATGGTTAGCGAATCACTTGAGAACTGGTGGACTGATAATCGTAATATTTATTGCTTAAAATATGGTTTACACAAAAGATGTTACATTACAATATTAGTATCATATATTTTTTTTTATAGGAAATAGGCATGCGCTTGACCACCACCTCACCTGATGGTAAGCGTCGATGTGATCTAGGATGTGACGCGCTTTTTCTAGAAGGTACCTATTTACTCGTGACTTGAAGACCCCTAAATTGTAATTGTCAAGAACAACAGACTCAGGCAAAGAGTTCCACTCCTTAGCGGTACGTATCACAAAATTGGAACCAAAACGCTTAGTGCGACTCTTTGGTATATCCACCATATAACGGTGTCGCCAGTTTGTAAGTCTGGTTGTCCGATGATAAAATGGGGACGGCGGAAGAAGATTGTACAATTCAGCTGCACACTCTCCGAAATGTATCCTATAAAATACGGATAGGCTTGCTACCTTCCGTCTATGCTCAAGGCTTTTGAGCTTTTTTATAGAAAAGATCTTCATTGCCGATGAGCCTCTTTGCCCTCCCCTCAATGGACTCAAGCGTCTGGAGCTGGTATAGGGCGGAACCGTCCCAAAGATGAGAACAATACTCCATACACGATCGAACTTGTGCTTGGTAAAGGATGAGCAACTGTTCCGGTGTGAAGTATTTTCTCACCTTCGCCAGAATGCCAAGTTTTTTTTGAAGCCACTTAAGCCTTGCTCTCAATGAAAGAGCCAAAATTGAGAGTTGGTGACAAAGACATACCTAAAAGCTCAAGATGGTTAGTGATCGGCACTGATACACCTCGGAAAGTAGGAGTCAAGTTGAAAGGACTCCTTTTAGCGGAGAAAAGACACGCCTGGGTCTTTGCAGGATTGAACCTTACTAGATTGGCATCGCCCCATTCGGAGACAGCCTGCAGAGATAGGTTCATGCGGCTAACCATCGCCTCTCTATGACGCATATACATATGAATTGGCTATTTATTGTTTCAAAATGATTGTTATAGTCCAAATTCAGTTTAAATGAAATGAATAATTTTCAAAAGTTTTTCAGCATATTTTCAAATATAGGAAATATTGCACGTCCTTTTTTATGGATTTATTATATGAACTCGATTGAAACGATAGGCATGGTATATTCTTATTTATGTCGTTTCTAAGTATTATTAAAAAGTAATCGAAAATATTCCAGAGGAAGCTTCTTCGCCATTACGTAAAAAAACGATTATCACGGTACTTTTTGATAATCAATTGGCACTTCACATTTTGATTAAAATTGGTTGTCACTCATAATTAATGTTATGTGACATAATTTGGTTGATTTTAATTTATTATGTTTATTATGCTCTTGAAATAGAAACAACTCAAACTGAATGAAACTTCTTTACCTAATACTTACAGCTACGTGCTTCATAGAAAGACCTTTTATTAGCAGAACGACAGAAAACCGCAAGAATCTCGGCAAGGGCTGATTTTTTTTCCCTTTAATTGTGTCTTACATTACATAGTTCAATTGATTTGAGTAAGCTTTTTGTGTACTAGTAAGACGTATAAGAAAAAAATCTATTACTATAAACTGAATATTTATACTATCATTATGAAACAAAAAAAATAAAGCATATAATTTTTTACATTTTTTTTTCTACGTATCAAGTTAAATTGCTTTTAATAATTATGTTTTTGTTTATACGCATTTCCAGTATTTTTTGATTACGCAATCTTGTGCACAAGGTCACAAAACGATCCGAAAAAATTTGAATTTTGAACAGGACAACGTCTGTCATGTCTATAGGTATCTAATGTTTTCAATCACAAGTTAATAGTTAAATAGTCATTATTAAAATAGATAATAATTTTAAAAAGATTATATTGGCCATATATAATTTTAGTTCATAGACGTTGCAGAATGGACAGTTCAGCCTCCCCACAAAATGGAAGGGTTTTGCCAAAATCTTCAAGCGGCGTGGATTGGTGATTGCAGTGTAAGACCATAATTCAGAAAACGCTGCTGCCCGCTTTGTGGTCTGCGGGAGGTGTATGATGAATACCAAAAGATTTAAATAAAACAACTTTTAACGGTTTTAGTGCAAAATTTATATTTAATCCTGACGTAACGGTACCTGTAAAGGAGTCAAAACGTCAGGATTAAGTTTAAAAAAAACTAAATATGAATACCATCAGCATTATTAGTCGCCTTTTACGACATCCTTGAGTTGTGAAGGATTTGTGCTATTCCACTCTGCCGGATACCACACGGCTATTTAGGGTAGAGATGGGTCGTTGACGTATTTTTAACCGACTTCTAAAAAGGAGGAGGTTTTTCGTTAACGAAACTCGCTCTAGTTTCGTCCAGTGCCGTTCATCGACTAGATCATCAACTAGTCCAGAAACTACGCCATCAACTAATCCATGAACTAGTTAAATTCGTTGACTAGTTAACGTGATTAACGGCAGACGTTCGATCGACTAAGCACGGTGTCTACGAGCGCGACGCAAAGACGGTATCTAGGACTAACTAGTTCTACCTTCGATTCGACAGTCAAATTAAACTCCCATCGCTTATTTCGTGCCATTACGTCAATTTATATATACTGGTTATTTTTATGTATGTACAAAGAGTAGGGTAAACGGTGTAAAATATTAATCATAACTATTCTTCATAGCTTAATTATTTTTTTATATAAAATGATCAATCTAGTTCATTGAAGCTAATTAGAACCATTGAATATTTCCTAAATAAACTGCAAACCTGACTTAATTAAAACAGTTTACAACACTTTAAGTATAGGATGTAACGCATCGGCAGATATCGTTTAAACCTGGTTATAAATATTAGTGAATCATAAACGTAGCAATGAATATCGAAAGGATGCTATTTTTTCTCTAGTTAAAGTGGGCAACAGTTTTGTTCTCCTAGGGTATGTCCTAAATATTTTTCAGTTGCGTCCTGCGTTTTTAAAGCATTCCTGTAACTGCACATGTTGAAAAATGTTGCTAGAGTTGAAAATAAAATAAAATACAATACGAATTAATAATTAGGTAAATACTTAAGATAAGGCTTAAAAATTAAATTGTTGTACACGCAGCACATCCTTGCCCGTACTGCGATCGTACAGTACTAATGCTTCTTATTAAAAACCTAGCTAGGTATTTTTCTTTTTTTGATTTAAAAATCCAATCGTTTACATTTTCAGATTCAGATACTTGAGTTTGATGACTTACTACCCACTGTTCCTATACTGCATCCTGTTTTTATATTTAACGTTTGAACGTTTTGGCATTCTCATAATCTTATTCTGATTTTCATAAATTTTGCGATCTAAATTTAAATATTTACTTAGGATATCACATTCAGGATAACAGCTCTAGTATTCTACTATGCAGTAAAAATACTAAAACTATTTCAGATTATTTCAGAGATTCATATTATTTTATTATGAGTTTTGTGATATTAAATAGCATTTACCAACATCTTCTGGCTTCAAAACGGACTAAACAAAGAAGTCTCAGTAGCTTAGCTGTAACGGAGTTATCAAGTCTTTTCTATGTTTAATCAACTCTATTTGGCTAATGCGATCTACGATAATCTTGTCAGTGGGTTTAGCAAGTACCCAACCCATATCTGACCCGATCGACGTTTTCTTATGCAAACCATATAGGTTGTTTATAGGAGTAGTGAAGAGATAAATTATCTTAGTAGAACATATTTCATTTATTTTACAAAGTTATATTACAAAAAAAGTAAAATAAAGTTGAATTATTTAAAAAACTAATTAATATTTTAAATAAGCTTTGATTTTCACGCAATTGGAAATTTGGTAAAGTACAATCTTTTTTTATATTTAACAAACAAATCATAAAGACTGCAAAACTAAAAACATTAAAAATCAACCCAAAAAAAACATCAATTCTGTAATTTTTTATGATACCATGCCTGACGGAGTAAACATAACATTATGTAAGGAGATTATGAACAGTCTTAAAATAAACATACCACTTCGTTTGATTCTTCTAGGCTAACGTTGAAAACAGCTACCACAATCTCGCAGATCAGCAAAAGATGCCCGAAAGCTCTCCACATTTTGTGTACATCATACACCACCAGAAACGACTGCACTTCTCATCTAACGCTTATATCCTAGCTCGCAAAATTTCTATACGAAATTCGCTAACTGGAATTAAATTGCAGCTAACTTGACATTTTATTTTTTTTAATAAATTCAAATAAAAAAAAAGTTTTTAACAATTCACATTTTTTAGGAGGCGACACAACACGCGCGGCGCTTGGCGGGAAAATGTTCGCGCATGCGCACCTTCGTACCGAGTGCGCCATATTGCTCAATAGAATTAAACGCGCACAACGACCTTTGCGGATTTGTTTATTCATTCCTAAGCTTGATTTCGTCCTTAGTGAATTAACAAATGGATTTGAAAACAATCAATCCCTTTAATGTAGGTAATTTACTAGCTACAAATTAACGAGTTATTCGTTATTTTTTATTTTTGACAGTTTTAACAATTTTCAAAAAATAAGAGAACTATAGAACTTTCTTTTTCTTTATTTGTGGCTTGCACGATATATGCATTTAGCCAGTGTTAAGTAAGTATAATTGCTAGTTCTTGAGTAATTTCTTAATCATATGATGATAAATGAACAGTAAAATGCATTTTTTCCTAGGTTTCAGTAATGTATGGGGTTTTACTGAAACCTCCCAGTGAACTTCTTGAGGGAGCAGGAAATGACAACTTCCGCACTTGCCAACACTCTTGTATGTTCACAAACACTAAGGAGTTAATAATCCACCATTATTACGCACTAATATCCACAACAACACAAATTTCAACAAGAGAAACAAAACCACCAACGTGACACTTCCCGCTCCCGCCAAAAAGACTCGAACCATAGAAGGTTGACGTTAGGTTAGACACGAAACATTATAAATCACCAAAGTCAAAATGTGGAGAGAACAGAGTATTATTTTTGTATGATATTTCCAGCTCGGGATCTACAGGTCAAAATTACTGCATACCTACTATACTACACAAATACACAAATTTGACAGTGACTAACTCGCAATGAGATCAAATAATTTAAAAACTAGTGTGTAATAATGTGGTAAATATGGATTTATTTATTAGAAGTATGTACATAATGCAGATAATACATAATAACTAGTGTTGCCCAAATTCAGTCTTGGTCTTGCAGTCTTGGTCTTGTTCTTGCGTTTTTGCAAGACCAAGACCAAGAACAAGACCGCGTATTTTTAGCAAGACCAAGACCAAGACTGACCGTGCAAGACTTGAGCAAGAACAAGACTAAGCCTGCAAGACTCTTGCGTCTTGCAGCTAGGACTTAGCGCTATTTCACGGAGTAGTTAGGTGTAACAGTTCGGTGTATAGGTACGCTTAGGAATTCTATGAGACGCAAAAAACTGTATCAAAGAATATGAAAAACTGGATCTATGCGCATTACGACTAATACCATAAACATACCTACATAGCGAATAAAAAAATATCCATTAAAATCAAACTGAGTGCATGCATAGTTATGTTTTAACCATCGGCACTTTGATAATGCGGCATCAAAGGTTTTGTACTTACTTCTCAAAGAAATTTGCTGCTTTTCGGAAGCACATGGTTATAATACACGCGCCGGCGGCTTCTTTTGAAATCATATACAACAATCGTTGCCGCCGCGCCGAAATCACAACATTTGACACTATTTGATTGCCGCCACAGGGCGTAGGCGTAGGTATACTCATGCAAAATAATTTCGAATTTTAAGAGTACCTACAGGTGTTCCAAAGAATAAATAAGTTTCAGAGTGCTTATAATGAAAATGAATACATTATACTGATCACGCAAGTAGTATTATGATTAGAATAAAATGGTAAGGATAGGTAGTAGATGTCATAATAATTTATTCTAGTAAGTATATATTATAATATTGATTATATGGTTTTAAACTAATTACTTAGGTACTATTATTGTACATTTAGTCATTATATTTCTTAAGTTTTTACAAGAAAAAATAGCAAAAAAGTGTTCAAATATCACCCGTTTGATAAATATTGTAGCCACTTTTAAATATACTTGAAACGTGTAAAAAAATTCTACATAATTAATAAAATAATATAAAAAGCGTAGGTACTTACCTACTAATAAAATAAAAAGCCTGCGATTTATTATTAGTAAATAATCACGGCAGCCGAGAGTGTGTCTCCACTTTTGAATACATAAATCATAACCAGATCACTAGAGCCACTTCAAAAAAGAAATTTGTAATTCCTAGGGTTCAAAATTATTTTGGTGACAGAACTTTACAGAAGCGTATACCATATCTTCTTAATTCGTTGCCCGAAACTATTAGATGTGAAACGGATAAAAATAAATTTAAAAAAATATTAAAAGATTATCTGATGACTACTATTTAACACAACAATTGTATGTTTTTATTTATTTTTTTGCATTCACAATGCAATATTTCTATAAGATATAAAATACGTGTGTAAAAAACAACCACGCCTCCGAGCCCATCTGAGGGCTCGGAGGCGTGGTTGTTTTTTACACACGTATTTTATATCTTACAACAATTGTATCTTATTATTATCACCGCTAAATTTTCCTTCAGTTTGTTGTAATTCAGTCTAAATCCAATTATTGTGCACTTAACTTTACCTGATACAGTTATAGTTGTATTATATACCTACATAATTATAATTATAAGCTAAGAGACTAAAGATCCCTCAGTCAAACCGACAAGTCGGTTTTGTGGGACTAAATTGTATCTTTGTATTTTTTTTTCTTGTATATGAAATAAATAAATAAAAAAAAATAAATAAAAAAAAAAAAAAAGTATTTACAAGCAGTGCCCGCGACTTCGCCCACGAAGAATAGTAACTTTGGAGGTATAGTGACGTTCAGGATTTATTTATTTATTTTAAAACTTCTGTCATCAAACATACAAACAAACTCTTCAGCTTTATAATATTAGTATAGATTAGTATAGATGTACGCCAAAACATTCACTTATATGTAAAGAATAGTGATTGGCACTAATTCTTTACATATATTTTATTCACGCGTCGCGTCTGTACAAGTAGGTAATAATCTGTGTTTGTACGCCGCACGCGGCATCGTTTGATTTGCGGCGGCATCCTTTTAATAGAGCCGGCACGTGGCGAGGCGGCGCGGTAGAAAGCAAGGAAACGTACTATAAACAAAGGAATTATTTTAATTCCAGTCATTTCCAATTGAGCTGTGCTTCGAGTCTAACTTAATAATTGTTTTTACTAATTCTTGTTGTTTTCTAAAAACGTATCACGTGTACAATTTAATATGAGTGACGAAGATTCAAATTATTCTAGTCCGAGTAACGAGAGTTTGAGTCACAGATCTAAAAGACCCAAAAGCAAATTTGAGGAGTTTTTCGAAATAATTCATGCATCCCAAACTGCCTTGTGTAAATTGTGCCAACATAAAAAGACTGAAATAAAAATGAAAAACAGAAACACTTCAGGCTTAAGGAAACATCTAATATCTTTCCACAAAAAGGAATCACAAATATTTCTTCCTGTTAAACCAAAATTAAGTGGAGATATCACAAGCTTTTTAGTAACCGCTGGAAGAAGTGGACAGGTAAGAATATATTTTTTTTATATGAAAACTCCAGGAACTCAAAAAAGTCTTTTTTGAACAAATGACTTTAAACTGACTTCGGAATATTTTATAGATATTGATAAAATAGTAATACATAGGTACATATTTCGCGTCATTTTTAACAATGGTCGAAATTGTCGCTACGGGAATTTTAACTCCGCGTAGCTGTTCATGCGATACTTTCAAAAACGCCATTAACTTACGTAAGTATTTTTGAGTTAGTGGTGTTTTCATCTAGGGGTGCGACATATTAAGTATGTAATTATCGTCTTAAATATTTTTATAAACACCTATATTTTCATTTGTTTTCATAATCGGCCAGTAACAACTAAGTACTTTATTTTGGTAAATTACAGTACAGTGCAACCTTAATATAACAAATGTCAATTTAACGATTTTCTCGATTTAACAACAACAAACCTCCTCCTCCTAAACGCTCAAACCTAGTATGTTTTAAATAATAACACAAGATTTATTGTTTTATTTCAGTCGGAAAACAGCAGTGACAACATCACGACAGCTACAGTTGATTGGGTAGTGAAAAAATATCTTCCCTTCTCATTTTTCGATGACGAAGCTACACAAGTATATTTTCGACGTATTTGCCCTAATATGGAGTTTCCTAAAAGGTCTACACTTAGAAGGAAAGTCAAAGAGCGATTTGAAGAGCTCCAATTTAATCTCAAGGAACGACTTCAACAATTATCATCTAAAATGTCATTTACCATTGATGGGTGGACGTCAATTGCTGGTAGGAGTTACTACGGGGTTACTATGCATTATATAGACAACGAATGGAAGTATCGATCTGTAGTTCTTGATTTTATACCATCACGCGGTCGACATACTGGGGAAGATATTGCAACGATTTTCCATGAATGTTTATTGGAATATGGCATAATTGATAAAATACAAGGTATCACGGTCGACAACGCAACTGCAAATACCAAATTTATGTATGAACTGGGCAAACAGTTGCCACACTTTGATTCAGACAATCAACATTTCCGGTGCTTTGCTCACATTTTAAACCTTGGTGTACAAGATTTATTAGAGACCTTAGCATTACACTGTGAGTCTGACACTAACGCGCAAGATCAGCAGTATGAAGACTATGCAGACGAAACTGAGGAAGATGAAGAATATGCACCAAATATTGCTGACTCGCGTACATCTGTAACAAAGTTACGCAGTATTTCCAGTAAAATAAAAAGAAGTGAGATAGTGAAGAAGAAGTTTCAGTCTGCTTGTGAAGCAGCTGGCGTGCCATCAAATCTAAATGCCATTCTTGACTGTCCAACAAGATGGAATTCCACACATGATATGATTGGATTTGGTTTAAAAGTGAGAGCGGGCATTAACATATTGTGCAGTTCTGTCACCGAATTGAATGATTTTCAAATCACAGCTAGTGAATGGCAGGTACTCGAAAAATTACATAAATTTCTAATAAACTTTAAACTTTTAAGTACAAAACTTGGTGGAGACAAATATGTTACATTACCGCTAGTCATTGTATCATTCAATCTCTTGCTAGATAAAATTGAATCCATGGTAAAACAGTTAGATGAGAAACCTAATCGATCTGAAGTGGATGAAAGGCTCATTCTAGCTTTCCAAGCAGCTCGAGACAAAATGCTTAAACATTATAAGAAGAGCAACTGGATTTATTGTACTTCTTTAATTTTAGACCCAAGGCATAAGGCTCAGACTTTTGACCTGACAATGTGGGGGAAGCAACTTAAAACAGAAAGTCTGCGCAAGTTCAATGAACTTTATGAAGAATATAAAAGTCTACACTCACTGAACAAATCTCTGGAATTGCCAAGAAAAGAAAATAAAGTATGTGATGAAGATGAAGACATTATAGACTTTGATAAACTCTATGAATGTCCCTCGACGTCATCTGGATCTTGTCTTCAAGGCTTAGTGATAGACGAGTTGGAGGAGTACCTGAGAAAACCAAGAACTGCCAGCTCGGAAGACATTTTAGATTGGTGGAGGACGCATGAGACAGAGTATCCGACTTTATCGAAGATGGCCCGTGATTTTCTCTCAATACCTGCAACTTCAGTACCTGCTGAGAGATTATTTTCTAAAGCATCATTAGTAATTAGAAAACATAGAAATAGGTTAAGTGATGAGTCAGCCAGATGGTTACTTTGTATTAATTCTTGGTCAAAAGAATTGATATAAAGTAACATAACCTAATGATAAAGCTGTTGTGTACTGTTATGTTTGATTTGTGTTGTATTTTATTTTTGATTGAAATAAATGATAAATCATAAAACTCTTTTATTAAATTTCATGCAAGTTGAGGGTTCAATCTCTTTCTAGACAGACATTGTTATTTAAAATACAGTCAAGTTATTGTAATTAATTTGTTTTTTTACATGTTTTAGCAAATGTAAGCTTATAAATCATAAATGTTTATTAAGAAACAGTTACTTCCATGGAAAACGACATATAGGTCAGTTGATTTTTCGACTTTCTTATCAAATCTTCAGTTATTTATTAATCTGATTGATCTTTACTATGGCTATGTTAATTCAAGCTCACAATGTTCCAATTCTAATACGTTTTTCTAAGATTTAAAGTAAACTTTAATAAATAGCAATAGACTAATAGGTAATTGCAAGACTTGCAAGACTCTTGCTGCAAGACCAAGACCAAGACCAAGACTGCAAGCGCAAGACCAAGACCAAGACCAAGACCAGGTGTATTGGCGCAAGACCAAGACCAAGACTGGCTAAGTCTCGTCTTGTTCTTGCATTTGGGCAACACTAATAATAACCATGTGGTTATCGGCAGAGTAGAATAGCATCAAACATTTACACTTTAGAGTCGTAAAAGCCGATTAATAATACTGGACGTTACCACCATAGATTTCTATAGACCATAAAATGGGCAGAAGCGTTTTCCTAATTATGGTGTTTTACCGCCTACCAAGATGCAAATTATGGTAAAAACCACATATTTTTAAGGAGACTTCTGTCGAGTAGGTGACGACTTCCTGAGAGACGGCTGAGATTATAGTAATTAACGCCTTAAATTTTTACGAGGGTACTAATTAATAAAGATACGTGTTTGATTGCTGTCATATGTCTAAAATAACTCGCTACATAAGTCGTAAATTTAAAGGCCAAAAACTGAACACTAATTTAGTAATTATTAAAAATTACTATACTTAAATAAAAAATTACTCTAGGTCACCCATGTACATAGTAAACTAATAGCATTTCTTCGCTGCATTTCCAAAATAATTGCTGGGGTTGATGTAGTTTCTGTCAGCAAGTTCCTTTGTGCAAGTAAATACACACTCTTAAATACATTCGTGAATGCGAAAAAGTTTTTAATATTCGTGAATACTAAAAACTTTTTACATTTTTTTTTTACTTTTTATCATATTGTTATAAGTATTTAATTCTGCTGTTTTCCCTCCTTTTCAAGGATTCTTTTTACACGTGTACCCTACTTATTATCACCGTCAGCATTCAATATAAAACCATAGAATTAAACGCGTATCGGTATCCAGAAAAAAATGTTTGATTTAGCTATCTAGTTTGATAATTACTTTTAAACATAACTTGAATAACGTGTTAGATCATGCTCTGCCATTAATAGTGTTAGATCTGCTTTTTTTTCATGCTAATTTATTTATGATCATGATTTTTACCACTACATTTCTTACTCTTGAAAACTAAAAGCTTTTTACTTTAATGGAACATAAATAAATAAATATTTCTTACATTCACACCAATTAGCCTGGCGAAAAGTAAGCATTGTAAGGCTTGTGTTATGGATACTAGGGTACCGGATAGACATACATATATATCATACATAGATATGTAATATTCATAGGAATATATATGAACACCCATGACTAAGGTACAAATGCTCGATTTCATCATACAAACATCTGCCCCTTCCGGGATTCGACCTTCGACCCAGGACCTTCGGTGCGAAAGGCAGGATCGCTACCGTTGCACCAAACAGTACTACTTATTTGGCTTTATTTGCAAGAGTTAATTTTTCTAGAGTTTATTTTACTTTATTGTATGTTTATGATGTGGCTGACTATTTAAATGACTTTTTTACTGAAACAATTTTATAGGGTCATTTTAGAATTTAGTTTTATTTTGTCTTCTAATTTGTTGTGTCCGTAAACGGCGATTAAGTATTCGCGGATGTTGGTTTTTGACCTTCCAATATCAGTAAAATAGAGGAAAAAATATCTTTAAACTCGTGCAACAGTTTTAGCTACTCTCCATTCAGAACATCTTTTTTTACTGTTAAGAGCAATAGGCCGCTTTAAACAGAGTTCATTTAAATTATATCCTTAAAAGGTTCTTGTGACATGCAAATGGCAAAATAATAATCAAAACCCACAATCCATCCATAAGCCATCTCGGCTTATTAAATAAAGGTAAAAGTGAAGACTTGTCTTGACTCGTGGAGTGCATTATCAACATTGAGTAAGGATATTTAAACATCCAACCGCCTCCGCGTCTCATATTAGTTAAGTAGCTTACTCGATTACATATATAGAAATTAACAATATAGGACAAAATTTAGGTCAAATTAAGTTAGGACACAACCCTTGTTAAGTAGTCATGTTGAGATCAGATGAGTTTTTGGTCGTGCTTGTATTTGTTCTAACTCTACACTTGCTATGATTGCAAAGGTAAAGCAACTTTCGCATTTTCCTTTTTACCATCGGACAGACGCACAGCGGTTGCTATTCCAGGTAGGTAGGATTAGGTAGCAATGAAAAAGTTTTAAATTCTATTCAGAACATTTTTTATTACTTAAAATCAAATTCTTGGCACTTTTATATTGCTATCATTTGTTATAGTGAGTTATCAATTATCATACCAATAGTATCTAAGTCAAAGGTACTAAATCAACTATCTTAATAACGAAATCAACCACAAATCGATGCAAGTCGAAAAATGTCTTCTCAAGCAAAGCATCAAGTGGCTTCAACTATCGTTTCGATAGGCGTGACGCATCGACAACGATTGAATAAGAAGGTTAAGATCCGTATCCGCGGATCTTAACACAAAATACCAGTATTCGGATCCGTAACCGCGGATATACGTTTTTAAAGATTCGACACATCACTAGAATATATACAGAAAACAATCGAAGTAAATTACGTACTCTGTGTATTATTGTGTAATAAAATTATAGATGAAAAAAAAAATCATTGCTAAAAAATAAATTTATCAAATGGTTCTGAGGGTCTGTACGACGATATAATACATATATCAGAATATTATATCGTCGTACTAGTGAGAAAAAAAAGTCTCATTACTTCGGCAGATGAACTGCTTAGTAGAATAACTGGGAGCAAAGGGCAATGGGAATGTTAATACGTTAATTATGATGATGATGATGCTGAAACAGTCCTTGTCCTCAAACTTGCTAGGACATACGAAGAAAATGAAGAATCTTTGATGAAATGAAGAAGGTTTAAAGATATGACCCGTGTCATTACTAGGTATAATACAGAAAGGGTCAGAGAAACGAAACTAATTGTGCTTTAAGAAAAAAATAACATTATAAAAAACCTGATATACATTCTATTATTAAACTTATAACAAAATAAATTGTTTATGATCCGTCTGACACCCGAGACAAGTAATTTCTTTTTCTAGTATTAATTTCTTTAGATTTAATAAAAATTAACATTTTGTAACGAATGAATGATTTAAAGGATTCTTGTTTTACCTAATACAGTCTTTTCAAATACGCTTAAAGAGTAGTTTTAAGTTTCATATATACCATATTTTAAATTCACCGTATTTCGTAATTAATAACAATTAGATAAACATTAAAATGTAAACGAGCGCTGTCGACTTGTGAGGACTTGTCCTACTATGGGGAAAAAATGGAATGGAGACTTTATCGAGCTTTATCAAATGCATAGATGTTTTTTAGAATTCGCAAAACTAATTCCATTATATTTTCCCTGTTGTTTCAGACCTATGGAATAAAATAAAAATGTACTGGGACAATAATTCGATAACTGTGGTAGAATTTAAAAACAAAAAAGTGTCTTTATTTAGAGGACATGCTCTTTGTAATAAATATTTAAAGTCATTGGGTGTCATTCGACAAAAGTTATAAAATTCTCTTAAACTTTTTTCTTAAACGTTTTCTTTATAGTTTCTCTGGAAATAAATATTTTTATTTTGTTGTATACTTTAACATAATAATATTTCTGAATTTTATTTTTTATTTTTTGTAATGTACCAGCTAATAGTAGAAGTTAAAATAGGTTTGTAAATTTCGACGCGTCTGCCAGCGTCTCGGTAGCTCAGCGGCCAGAGCACTCGCCCGGATAGCGAAAGGTAGTGGGTTCGAATCCCACCTGAGGGCTCGGCGGCGTGGTTGTTTTTTATAGAAATATGGCATTGTGAATGCAAAAAATTAAAAAGTAAGCTAGTTGTATCTTAATCGAAAGTTTGATAATTGTAAAAATATCAGTCTCGATGTTGAAGGTAGTTAACGTTTAACATCAAATTGGTGGAACGATACTTGTTCATAGTAGAAGTTAAAATACGTTTGTAAATTTTGACGCGTCTGCCAGAGTCTCGGTAGCTTAGCGGTCAGAGCACTCGCCAGGATAGTAACAGGTCGTGGGTTCGAATCCCACCTGAGGGCTTGGGGCGTGGTTGTTTTTTACAGGCATATTATACAATAATATTTCTTATATTCACACCAATTAACCTAGACCAAAATAAGCACTGTAAGACTTGCTATGATACTGGGTAACGGATAGATATAATTAAATTATACATAGATATTTTATATTTATAGTAATATTGTTCATCACAAAATCACCTGCCCCTCCTGGTATTCGAACCTGAGACCGTCCGTCGGTGCAAAAGGCAGGATCTCTACCGTTACACCAAACGATCGCCAAAATAATGACCGTGAAAGATTATTGTGTTATTTATCAAAAATACAGTACAATGCTATACATTGCAATATAACCCGGCATAACATTTTAATTTTAATACTTTTATATTTCTTATTTCTGTTTTATGAAAAGCAAACATCCACCAGCGTCTTGCCTTCCATGATATTTTATTACTTTGTGTTTTATAATCAATTAGTAGTAGCAAGTATGTAAATACATAGTAATAATAAACTAGCATCTTAAAGCACGTCCGCCGTCGTCGGCCATAAGTTATTTATGAATTAGCCAACATTTGCAATGACATTTGTCTAATTTGGCATTGGTTACCATGTATAGTCGTGTAATTTGTGATATTTGCCTTAGTGGAAAAGTTTTGCCAAACTAGACAAATACGCCAATGCAAATGCCTACAGCCATGTGAAGTGCCAGCATTAAAAAAGATTTGTAGATTTCTAGGCAAAACCATTATGTTCGTCAAACTTTATTTTATTCAAATAATATAATTATTATTCGTTAGTGTCCTTAAACAGACATTCAGATAAAATTCAGAATTCAGACGTTGGTTATGTGTTAATCATTTGAGATCGACAGCATCCACACATGAACAAAAAATACAGATAATAGCTGTAAATATAAAACGATTGCCAAACTTCGTACTATTGTTCATTGTATTTCACTCGTGATTTCACTATAACCACTTCCCAGACATTGGAACATTCCTTGCTCTAAAAAATTCCATGTAAAGTGTATAACAAAGTATATAGGATGAAAATTAACATTGGGTAATAAATGATTTAGCTTCATTAAACCCGAGTAAGTACCTACTATACATAAAAAGAGACATAATTTTCTAACGTTAATAAAAAATAAACTCTTACACAAACTCCCTCCCTGCGTCTGTATTTCCGAAAACTTGCAAACTGCCCATTTTCAGAGCCAGGGTGTATAGGCACCTTCTGGGATAGCTCGTTCCATCGTGGATCTTGTCTTGGCCCCCAGGCTTGACAGGGATCAAGAGCGAACCCATTCTAAAGAAAAAAAGCGTGTCAATGGATAGGTGACTAAACATTTTCTACCTCATGTCATGTTAGGCCGCTAGTTCCTGCTGCTTTACAGGTACATTGTCCCGTGCGTGGTGAGTTTAAGATTGATTAAATAAATAATAAGTAAATAAATATTTCCTACATTTACACCAATTAGCCTAGCACAAAGTAAGCACGGTAAGGCTTGTGTTATGGATACTAGGGTAACGGATAGACATACATCTATGATAGGACATAGATATGTAATATTCATAGAAATATATATAAACATCCATGACTCAGGTACAAATGCTCGTATTCATCATACAAATATCTGCCCTTTCCGGGATTGAACCCAGGACCGTCGGTGCGAAAGGCAGGATCGCTACCGTTGCACCAAACGGTCGTCCGAATGATTGTTAATAAAAAATAATTCTAACACAATTAATACATTTACATACATAATTAGAGTCTGGTGTCTATCTATACATATCATTAGCGAACATATTTACCAACGCGCGAAAACGCTGTTGCCCAACATTAGTCGCCTTTTTTGACACCGTTAAACATAAAGGGAGGGTGCTATCTTACTCTGCCCTTGCGCTGCCCTCTCTAGAGGGGCGGTTGCCTCTTATGAAGGCTTCTGTTTGCCTTGTACCCGGGAAAGCCCGGGTACAAGGCAAACTCGGTTATGTTTATTCAATACGAGTCTGACATATCTTCAAATTCGGCCCGAAGCACCCATGCAGTTTCACCACCTCCCTCCACCGCATCCGGAGGGTGCCCAAGTTGCAAGGGGCGCAAAAAAAAATACTCTGCCTGATACTACACGGTCATCTATACTAATATTATAAAGAAGTAAAGTTTGTGTGTTTGTATATTTGTTAAATTGTAAGGGGTAATCTCGGGATCTACTGAACCGATTTTAAAAATTCTTTCACCAATAGAAAGGCACATTATTGCTGAGTGTCATAGGCTATATTGAATGCTAGAAAAAATTTAAAGAATTTTGTCCACCCGTGCGAAGCCGGGACGGGCCGCTAGTATGTATATATCTGCATTGTGTGCATACAACAGTTAATTAATTATCCGAAGACAGATAGCCTTACTTTGAACGGCGATCGTATTAAGGCCATCGCTCGTATTCACAAATGATGTATGCTCGATTTCCCATTTGTCATAAAGATATATAATATATTTTTCCTTACTTATTTGCTTTACGTAACTTGAAAATCTTTTGCATAATATTAAGTACGTAATGTATTATTAGAACACATCAATAACTAGGGATTTGCGTACTTGGTTTCACACATTATAGCTTTTCAGCGTCCATTTACAAAAAGGTAGATATTGGAAAACGTATTATATAATTTAAAGTCCAACGTAAATAATACAATATCATTTCATAAAAAAATACAGCTTGCGGTAGGTTGACGTGCTGTTGTCAGTAGGTACCTATGTTACAGAATTGACGCGCTGAACTAAAATGAAAATATGAAGAAACATGTTTACGACGTAACCATATTGTGCTATTTACCACTTGTTTAATGACTTTATTTTTTCCGCACCTAACTTTATAAAAACGGATAAAAAATTACTTTAGTTCAGTGATAGTACTGAAACGACGAATTAATTTACTTTAACAGTAAAAACGTCCCAAACATTGCTTACACGCTAATGGTAAAGACATCAACGCGCTAACTCACTGACAATTCCATTACTTATATCTCAAGTTTGTTAATATACTATTCTGTAATCTGTTTATAGAAACTTTTATTTTTGTTGAAAACTATTACACTGTCCATGTCCATAAGTAATGTATTTTTAAAGTTCTGAACAATTATAAAGTTATTTATACTAATATTCAAAAATGAGAGAGACGATTTTATATTTTCGTTTAAAAGTGGAAAACCAGAACCAAAAAAACTCTCACTATTTCAAAAGTATATTAATGCAGTTTAGGATGTAGGTATACCACACAAAATATATTGTTTTAAACTCTCATGATCACTTACATTAGTATTTCCACTTTATATCGGTGCCTCAAATAAAACACGGTACTAATCCCTTTATAATTATTACTAATTTATACATTATGTTAAACTCGAGTAAAAAAGGGCGGCGGCGGCGGCTGTCCATTAGTGCTGCGGATGATGCGGATAAGTAATAAGTTAAAATAAAGTAACGTTGGGCACCTGTCAGATGGGCGCAGTTGAAATGGTATTGGCACAGTACTTGCTGCTTTGCGATTTCACAGGAAAACAATAAAACGAGAATGTTATTCTAATAAATTATACAATACATATACATTCGCATAGCGCTACGCAAAATCATTGCTGTGAAACCAGCCTACAATAAAATTTTAATGAATTTGTTTGTAACGAAATGTGTTAACTTGTGTAGGACATATCGATAATTAAAATAGTTTGTACTCGAGACAGCATCCTACTATATCACCTTATCAGAAAACATAAAAGTGAGCTAACTCTTAGGTAAGTCGTCTCGAACCAGTTGGGGATAGTAACTTGCCCTACATTGCAACTAGATAATTCCGCATTGGCTAGGCTCAGTTTAGGTACTTAAGCTACTTTTCTTTCTCCGAAACTTTTATAGTGTGTTTAATTATGACAAGCCATTTCTGTATATATGGAAAGGGAGGACAAGTCGAATATAGCTATTTCCCACCAATAAAATCAACACTAGAAATGTAATTCTAAACAAATAATTTCAAGTTGCTTCTCAAAACTAACTAGGTTATTGATAAAATAATAGGCCTTATTCATTTTGATTGTTATTCATTTATACATACCTTCTCCTATCTAATTGGGAACAATTTGTTGTGGAGAAAGATTATCACATACAATGTTTTGAACCCAAGTAGCTAAAGCACTGGTGTCATGGAACTCAAAAAGAAAAAGGGACACAAAACACTCAGACCCAAACAATATAGAAAATTTCGTCTTCAACATTCACCCGACCGGAATCGAACCCGGGACCTCGAAGTGATGTTACTATGAAAACCGATATGTGACCACGAAAATTGTTGAGATGACGGGGGTTCGTTTCTTGAAGGTAGGCATTAAAAATCGGACCAGTATGAGGCCTGGCATTGTCATGTATAAAGACCAATGGATTTCTTCCACTTATCTTTAGCTAGTTGATGAGCCGATCACCAGTTCTGTGCGGCACTCTGAAGATATTCCGACGCACATAAATAAGGATCTACCGCCATAGGGCAGTTTCTCTTCAATGCATACTTGTTTGAATCGTTTCCCTGGTTTTAAGTTTTAAGTTTCGTTGATTACATTTAATAATTAAATATTTTAGTGTCTGTTATATACATTTTATTTCACTAGCATATAATTTTTATATGTTTTATGCATTTTCAATGCGATCTTATAAGATAAATTATTATAATAGAAAAATACTAGAAAAAATCGACTCCGGTCACAAGTGAATTCTCAGACGGGAATCAAACCCTCAACCTTTGGAAATCCGGTCCAATGCTCTCCCAATTGAGCTACCGAGCCTTGTGAACACTCGTCGAAATTTTCTAGTACCTTTCTGATTTTACGCTGTAGGCCAGCGTTGTTTCATCAATGAGAGGAACATCCTCTCGTATTCGATGGAAACATTTTTACAAATGTTTGGTCAATCGATTAAGATGAAACAACCATTTAGTTTTATAATTTTTATATATTTTATGCATTTTTCAATGCGATCTTATAAGATAAATTATTATAATAGAAAAAACACTAGCATATTTAGTTTTAAAGATTTCTATGTATCTTTATTACGACCCATACTCATTGTTCACGAGTTTAATTTTACACTGAGTTTATTTAGTCATTTAGGCGAGAATCAACCGACTAGCGGAACCACTTGGCAAATGAGGTATTTCCTATGCATGTAACATTCATAAATAAATAACTTGTTTACTTAAATTGGAGCGAAGCTCCCATGGCTCAGACAATGACGAAATGTATGTGACGCCATAACTCTATGAGTTCTTAGCCGATTTTCGTATTTTTTGTAAAGAAATCTCTCACTCAAACTCAAAAAAATCAACAGGTGTAGGATAATCGTGACTGATTTTGAAATTCGCAAAAATAAAAAAGTTACGACCATAAAATATTGGCTCTATGGGATTTCCCATGGAAACAAAAAGCGCGCACTTTTTGAAAGTTTTCATTTTTATAAAATTTTAAAATTTTCTCAATATTATTGAATTTTGTTTCGCTTTTATTTAATCATAAAACCATTATTTTATACTAAACTGATTTAAAAAATATATGAAATAGTTGCACGGTAAGGTATGCAGTACGAACTGAGAGTACGAATCAACATTATGAAAACGTCAAAATACGCATAGATTTTTACTTTTATTTTTTACACGGCACCACATTTACTGGTTAATGATTTATCATTGATAATAGTGTTACGCTCCGCTCCAATATATGGTGCTAGCGAAGCTTTATTCTTAGCTCCTGCATCGAATTATTTATAATTGGTTACCTACAGAGACTGGGGAATGATGCTGATATCGTTTCGCAAAATAATCTGTTTATGCTACAAAGAGAGAGGTTCCGGGGTAAACTTTAGGCCTTGTGCTGAATCTTTCAAGTTATCTATCCTAACATAGTAGATATATTCTGTTGAAACTTAATGCGAATACTTAAAAAGTAATAGAAAAACTTTTATATGAACAACGCGCCTCTCATCTCTTTTAGGTTATATTTTCAATATTTTCAATTGACAATTTAATAATAAATAAGATTTTATGGTTACCCCATATCTCATATTGCCAGAGTAAACACAACCTTTCCCATGTATACTATATTTATTTATATATTAAATATGTTTATGCTCATGCCTGAAACACAGGCCTTACCAGAAACCAAACCCAGGATCGTTAACGCTTCAGACAGAAACGCTACCGGCTCTGCTAACCGACCGTCAAAACAGTAATACAGCAAGTGATAGAACTTTTTATCGTTTCTTATATAATATAATTACTATTTTATATAATAGAATAGAAAGAAGAGGTACAAAAGAAATGGAAATTTTCATATAAATAAATGTGTTGTTTTTAGTGATTATAAAAATATTTACGTAATTTACATATAAACAAATATGTAAATCAGTGTATTAAAAAAGTTTGTATGTCAGCTTCTACCTCAGAACAATAATTTAGTTATTGTTCTGAGGCTTCTACATACGATGAGAGTATACTGGAGATTGTCTATGAACAGGCACAAAAAAATAACTTAAAAATAAAAGTGAAGCGAGCGCACCATAGGTTGCGCACAAAAAAGGTACGCTGTCATTCGATCACTTAATTTCATACCGCGTGCCTTATATGACAATCATTTCTAAAGAAGTAAACTAAAAATAAGTATGAATAAAGGCTAGCTAGGTTTTTATCAAGAGTAATAATTTTCCGATTCGTTGTCTACCAAAGAATCATTTGCTGGAATTAACATTAACATAACGTTATTGGAAATCTGATAGAACATTGCCAATAACAACGAATGAATAATATGTTATTGATATGATAATCATAATGATAAAGGTTGCCATAAGAAATCTGATAGAACACTGGTGTATATCTTTTCCCTAACATTTCGTCTGTCATCTTTATACTTTAAATTAATTGCGTGCAATCAGCGCCATACATGACCCATGGAGTAATTAATACACAACATATCTAACTGGACTTCGCAACAAGTTACATCACTAGAAAGCAAAGTCGGGTGCACGTACTAGCCCGGGTTGGCATGCAACCGGCGGTGGCGCTGCGTCCATATGCATGCCGCGCTTCCAACACACGTCACGATCCATGACGATGACAGCTTGAATTCCAACGTGGGGGAGTTGCAATTATGTTGTATGATTTGGGTATTTTTTAAAATTTAGGATACTACCACTCGCAGACAAAACTATTGTTAGTTAAATGCTCATTTTTTTATTATGTTATTTATAAGGAAACTCAAGACTTATTACTAAAATTGTTCTTTTAATTATAATCTTAGAAATAACGTTTAGCTAATAACAGACTTTCACGACACTGAAAATAAGATTTTTTTCTTTTTTGAGAATTCATTTCTTTTTAAACTTAAATGCTTAATCGGGTACTGGTATATGGCGTTGAAAATTTTAAAAACAAAAACTTGCACTTATGTTTTCCCTTCTCATCCTAAACGCAGCTCCCAGTCTCAATAATTATAATATTCCCGAAAAGCACCCTTTCAATTTTAAATCTAGGAGACATGTCTATATTAATGTATACGTTAGAGAGCCCTAAATAAATGCATCTACTCCGATCTCTGATGAATACCAAATAGATTTAAAATAAACCATATACATGTATGGGAAATTTTTGTTGATACGTATTGAAATAACCATAAATGTGAGTTTCGGTCTTTTAGTCGATATTTGACAAATTCTACTTTTGAAATCATATTGACAGATTCTACATATGACAGAGTCTGGATTGGACTGAGCCTACATTAGCCAGATTCTATAGTTGATGGCTTCAAAAAAAAAGGAATATAAGTTATGGACATAATTTGTGGAATCTATATAACTAGTCTGGCCATAAACACTGTCACATAAAACCTTTTCATTTTTTAACTTTTTAATTATTTTGAATTTGGAAAGCGTTTATTATTTTCAAAACTTCTTTCGATTTCGCGTCATTTCACATATTTTTTCGTCTTTAATATGAAATTACAACATGGAATGGGGTGTTATAGAAAATATGATTGCATTGATCGCCTTGCACAAGGTAGGTATAGAGCCGTCGGTCATATTCCAGTCATTTCAAAAGCTTTGAATAAGCCGTATGTTCGTATATCGTACTATCGACAGATACAACAACACTTCCTCTGTCAAGTGCATAAAAGATCGGGGCGGCCGCGTGCTGTTAGAACTCCAAAGCCCGTTAATGATGTTAAAGCCAGAAGCAAAAAATCTTATCTTATCTGTCGCGTATTATAAAACAAGACATGAAGCTCGGTGCTTATGGTCGATATACAGGATATGACCTAAATCAATCTTTACAATCAAAGAGGGTGGATCGATCAAAATGCCTTTTGTCACGATACGCAGGTGAAAGGCACAGAAATATCCGCTTTACCGATGAAAAAAATTTCACGATTGAAGAGCACTACAATAAACAAAATGATAAAGTGTACGCTCACAGTTCTAAAAAAGCTGCTCAAGTGGTCGGAAAGATACAACATGGTCACCATCCTGCGTCAGTGATGGTTTGGTGGGGCGTGTCTTATCAAGGCGTCACAAGTCTACATTTTTGTGAAGAAACAGTGAAAACTTCAACCAAAGTGTATCAAGAGACAGTCTTGGATCTTGTTATGAAACCTTTGAGCAATACACTTTTTAAAAATGAAAAAACTCCCGCAGGACTCTGCACCTGGTCACAAGGCATGAACTACCCAAGCCTGGCTTGAAACCGATGTGTAGTAGTACTTAGGTCAATCTTAGAGGACATGGCTTGCTCTAAACGACACGGCGACATCGAGTCTCTTAAAAAATCTCTGGAGCAAGCAGTGGCGAAATTTCCTATGAAAACAGTGCGTAAATCCATAGATTCGTGGCCAGACAGGTGAAAGGCCCCTATAAAAGCCAATGGTGGCCATTTCGAATAAAATACTTTTTTTATTTTTTGCTGAGATTTTAATAAATATGTACATATAAGTTTTGGTAATATAACATTACTCCATAAAAAATGCATTTTCATTTGTAAAAAGCTTTAGGGCGGACTAGGTATATGAATACGAAAGGTCACTCACTCATCACGAAACCTCAGAAACTAGTAACAACTAGTCAAATATAAATGTATCCGGTAATCTGCTACTTAACACCTCAAATATATATTTTCAAATATGTACATTACAATATAAACACAACAATATCAAACTAAAAAGTTATCATTAAAATTAACCCTAAAATATTTATATACATACTCACAAAAAAAATATGTCACCCAAAATTCCAATTTGGGGCATGGTACCCAGAACACTGGCAGCATTACCTCGCTGAATAGCTAAGCTGATTCTCTGCGAGAAATAGCTGCCAGCCCTCTGTTCACTCGAAAAGAGAACTAGTAGATTCGACATATCCTTCATAAACCGCTTCATGTCAGCCGAACACGACCCTAACGTCTCGAAAGCTAACGCCGTAAACTCATAATCTTATAATACTTTTATGTATATCACTAAATCACTATATATATATTGATTAGCATAAGTATTTTGTTTTTATCACTATTATTAAATATATGTATTACTAGCTGACCCGGCCACGCGTTGCTGTGTTATAATTTAAAATGAAACCTATCCTATGCCCTAAGCTGGAACAAATCCAGAAAAATGAAAAAAAAAAACATCAAAATCGCTCAAGTAGTTTCGGAGTTCATTGCGGTCAAACATTGTGACAGGGAATTTTTATATAAAGAAGTCAGAAACAGTCATAATTTATTTAATTAGGATAATTTTATTTTGTTAAATAATTACCTAAAAGCGATCATATTAAAAACAGTGGAAAAGTTTTAATATCAACTATTAATTAATTAACACTCGCTTTTTATCGCACTAATTATAAGTGTTATTTTGTAACATATTTACATTATACAATCACATTGAAAACAAAATAATAAATGTAAATTATTAGCGTAAATAAATACTATAAACAAATATTACGGGAGCACTTCTATGTTAATTATTTTCTTTAAAACATCTTTAACCAATTTTTCATTGCTTTCAAGTTTCTTTACAATTTTGCTAGTATTGCATTAATCGGCTTCTTTACGTAACTTCTGGATAACATTGAACCGGCTTGGTCACTTTAGGATTAGGACATTAAGGCTGTGATGCCATCCTAGATGTTCGATCAATGACGTTGGGTACCACAACTTTAAATATAAGGACTCAAGCGGAATCATTGCCTCTTGTTATAGTTAGCTACTGAACTGTTTTACGTTATGGTTATGAACAGATTCCTTTTTTTTCAAATATAGAATCCAAATAAAATAGAATAGAATAGCCAAAAGTAGTATCTGTCAAATGTCGACTAAACGGTTTCTGTGTAATAATAATATTTCTTACAGACACTAATTTTGGAAATAAAAAGCAAAGGGTATGTATATGTAATAATCACATAGCATCTGCTGATTGCCTAGAAAGAAACAAATGGTTTACTTAAAAAAATACACTTAAGTTATAAACTTAACTTTTTGGATGTGCCTTAATACTTAAATGATTAACTAGTAACATAACAACACACTAAGTAAATATTTCTTTCGGCACCTACAAAAGTACAATACGTTGAGTAAATAAGTTGTACCTGTGCCTATGTGTGAGATATTTAAGTGTTTTCGGTTAATCTGCATTTCGACTAGCTTGCCGTCATATTAATATCCCAGATGAACTCTTCGTTACGTTTAACCTACATGTGTCCTATACACGTGTAAACAATGTATTTAATTTTGTATTTACAATCTAATTTTTTGCATTCATAATCCCATATTTCTATAAGATATAACATACGCCTGTAAAAAACACCACGCCTCTTCCCACCTAAGAGCTCGGAAGCGTGGTTGTTTTTTGCAGGCGTATTTTATATCTTACACGTAAACAATCTTCGAATATATATCTATACTAGCTTTTATTAGCGGCTTCGCCCGCATTATTTTTTTTTTTTCAATAAAAAGGATCCTATGTTACTTCTAATACCTCTAAGAATATATGTACGAAGTTTCATGATGAGCGGTTTAGTAGTTTTTGCGTGAAAGCATAACAAACAAACTTACATTCACATTTATAATATAAGTAGGGATATGGGAGTACCGGGCAAGGCTGTATAAGAATGTATTTTTCTAATTTTGTAAACCTTATTGAATCATTTGAATTTGAAAAATAAGTTAAAAACAAAAGATGTCGCGGCATAATTTGTGGTAAACTATGAAAATTTCAATTTACCTGTCCTAGTTATTTGTATTTTTTGTTCCAAATTAGTTTTATTAAAAATATTGGATAATTTGGAATTTATGCAACTGTATGTAACATGCAGCGGCGCCATATAACGAGAGGCGAAATGTTGGTCAGTAGGAATGCTCCAAACTGGGGCTACTCAAAGGAGTATTGCCGAGGAGATTGCAACAAGACAAAACGTGATATTAAGATTGTGGTTCCGTCATCGCGCCAATGGTGAAGTGGCTGAAAGGCAACCAGGCGGGAAACGCATAACTAGATTTAAATAATTAGGGTTTCCATTGATAACCAAAAAAATATTTGTTTCATTACTGCATATATCTGTCCAATTCTATAAAAATATAGTCTCCGGCAAATAAGTTGAACATGATTTTGAAATCACGTGACATGCGCAGTGGCAAGTTTAGGTACATTATTCACTACTGCGCATGTCACGTGATTTCAAAATCATGTTCAACTTATTTGCCGGGGACAATACTAGGTACGAAAATTAATAACGATGAATGACAGATAACTTTTGATGTACTTAAATTATGAACATGAAAATTACACAAGTTCATGTACTTAGGCCGTACTAAGTTTCCACATTTGATTTTGCGCGAGTTGTAACAATGTTCATATAAATTCAGCGATAACATGAATCATCAAATTGGCGGGACCAATGTTTTTATCACATTACTTTAATTTGGCACTTACAACTGTGTTGAATACTGAGTATATACAAGTACATATGTAGTAGGTACTAAGTTTTCGGGTGTGAATTGCCTGCCTCTGAGTAGAGCTTTCAGAAGGTCCCGCCACTTTGACGTCAAATTGGCGGGATCAGGGAGATCTTTACATACTTCATTTACCTTTAGAGGTACAAATGTCTGGTTCGGGGTACAAATAGAACATATGTAGCACAAACATTTTGATGGCATATATTTCAAATTGGGGACTTGATCCTGCCATCTTGACGCTCACGGAGAAGTCTGCACCAAGCCAACCTCTATTCTCGCAGACCGCTTCGTACTCCAGCACTACGCAGAGTAAATCGTGGAAGAAGATTAGAGTGGGCTCGGGAACATTTGTTGTGGGAAGATAACCAGAGGTCTGTAGTGTTGATTACCGATGAGTCCCAATTCGGTTTTCATCCTGATGCACGAAGAGTACGTGTATGGTGTCCATCCCTACAACGGCGGAACAATTATGGTTTTGGGAGGAATTCGTATTGGTGGAAGAACAGACCTCGATTGGATCAGAAACACCATGACTGGTGAAAAATACCGTAATGAGGTGCTAGTACACATAATTTATCTCCATCAACTACAAACGAGCCAAGATTTCACGCTCATGCACAGCTCACAGCACGAGTGGTGACCAGGAGTACGCCTTGTCGGAATTAGACAGGTCTGCACAATCGCCAGATCTAAATCCCATAGAGCGCGCGTGGTATGCTTAAAAAAGGGCTTTGAAGAACTTTTCTCCGACCATTGTGACCGAAGAGCAACTTTATTGCCTCTTAGCAGGACCTGGGACAATATCCCGCACCAAGACATTGATAATTTAATTCAAAGCATGAAAAATCGTTGCTAGACCATCATTAACGTCAGGGGTGGTTTTACAGACTACTAACTTTTCGCGCAACTGCAAAAACCTGATATTTTTTCTTTGTTTCTATTTTTTCTTAAAATTCCACTCATCGTTAGTTTTACCATCATTTCATCATAAATAAAAAATTGTTTCATTCTAAAGTATAGTCTGAAGAATAGGCTTTATAAAAATATAATACATGTTATATGTTACATGAAACAAATTTGAGTAAATTGAAAAAAGAAGTCGATGTGTTAATATAGAAATAGACATTCAATAGTTGAAAGCTGCTTTTAAAAACAAAAAGTGATCAAAATCCTTGTTTATTATTAGAACCTTAAAACTTAAAACTCAAAGAGTATGTAATCACTACGTTTTTTAAAACCGAACATGACATCGTTCTTAAGAGCCTGTTGTCTATGTTCAAAACCGTTCAAAAGCTAAAATATTTTTTCCGTATTATAATAAATATTTTTACGAAAGAAAATATTTCTCCAAAACTACAAGCTCTCGAAATATAATATTTGTAATATCCATAATAACTGCAAAAAGATAATATATTTTATTAAATAAGTAATTTATACCCTGACTCAGGTACGATTTGGCAATTATACTTTAAAGATTTTTAATTTGTCATTTTTGTCTGCTTGCAATACTCTATGTATTAGTCAAAGAGTATGTAATCACTAGTGTAATCTGTGCATCCCACAAGAGTGCACGCATTTTCAAACGTCTTAAATTGAGTGCGAAAAAACGTGCCATTATTTTTATTAAGTTGATTACATTAGAAATAATCACCCTTGTTATATTTAAAGACGACATTAAAATTACTTGTATTCTATATAAACATGCCGGACATGAAGTATATTTTAGTTACTGGTGGAGTAATAAGTGGTGTAGGAAAAGGTGTGATTGCTAGTTCTTTTGGTACACTCCTGAAGAGTTGCGGTATTGATGTTACTTCCATTAAAATTGATCCATACATTAATATCGACGCTGGAACCTTTTCACCGTACGAACATGGTAAGTAAGTAGGTCACAATTTAAGGTAAGGTGTAGCTTTGGTTAAGTTTACACCCGCATGGTTGGAGATACCAATGTGTATACGTATTTTTCGTAGTAATATAATTGTTGATAAAAACACGCGAATTATAGTGCACCTATTTTTATTCTCTAGGTGAAGTTTACGTTTTGGACGACGGAGGCGAAGTCGACCTTGATCTTGGCAACTACGAGCGTTTCTTGGGTATTACGTTGCACAGAGACAATAACATCACCACTGGCAAGATATATCAGCAGGTGATTGAACGAGAGCGAAGAGGCGATTATCTAGGCAAAACTGTTCAAGGTACATTATTAAATTAATATAAAATGGCAACCATCAATTTAAAGTCTAATATAAAAAAGGTATCTAGATATTTTTTATTTTAAAAAATATTCCTACATTATCATCTCTTATTGCTTGTAATTTTATATGATTATTAATTTCTGTGAAAAGTAAAAAAAAATAATGGAGGTGGTAAGAAGTGTAATTTCATATTATCTTCCATATATAATATAATTCAATATTACTAGAGTGGCAGTATTGAATTGCTCATTTTGCCATTTCAAGGGTTCCATACCCGAACAGCCCAAATGGCAATAATGCTGCTGTCACTGGCATGTCCATCTGTCTGTTGTCTGTCACACAGGTTTTATAGCCAAATAGTAGGAGTTACAGTCTTCAAATAGTCATATAAGCAATTTTTGATGCAGCCATACAAATTGACAAAATTATTTAATGGTTTTGGGGGGCTGCTCAGCTAAAGGGGGGCCAGAAATAAATAAATATTTCCTACATTCACACCAATTAACCTAGCCCAAAGTAAGCACTTTTAAGGCTTGTGATATGGATACTAGGGTAACGGATAGACATACACATATCATATATAAATAAGTAATATTTATAGAAATATATACAAACATTCATGACTCTGGTACAAATACTCGTATTCATCATACAATCATCTGCCCCCTTCCGGGATTCGAACCCAGGACCGTCGGTGCGAAAGGCAGGATCGCTACCGTTGCACCAAACAGTTGTCAAAAGAAAACAAAAAAAAAGAAAACTTTTAACCTATCCCATTCAGTGGGGTATTATTGTTTAGGGCTTGTGAAGTAGATAAATACTGTATTATTTTTCTTAAAAAATGTTGTGGAAAACACACTTTATGCCACCAAAGTTAGCTTTTTTAAAAGATTTTGTTCTGAAGTTTTTTTTTGCTTCCCATAGATCTATGAATTTGAAATTCAGTAATATTATTTTGTATGTATTAAAAAAATACCAATATAGTGTTAAAACAGATTTTTTCTTAAAAACCCACTGTCTATGAAAAATTCTGCAATTTGGATGGCTTTTATTCCATATTTTGTACAGAATCTAAAATGGACAGGGTCAAACACACACAGTTATTTTTGAAATTAAAATTTTAATGTATAAAACATACTTGCTACAACATTAGTAACTACTCTCTTCATTACCTAATTACGAAAGACTTACCTGATTATCATCTTATTGTAGTTGACAGGTCACATTTTGTACTACTATGTACTCAATTTAATAATACTTGCCCATTGGCTGATCTGTAGTGAAACCTTTAGCCACCTCTACAGAAAGTTATTAAGAGGATTAAATATGTGAATTTTTTTTTTGCAGTTATTCCTCACATAACTGATGCTATACAAGAATGGGTGCAAAGAGTAGCCCATATTCCAGTCACAGCCGATAATGCACCACCTCGAGTATGCATCGTAGAACTTGGTGGTACTATTGGTGATATAGAAAGCATGTCTTTTGTTGAAGCATTTAGACAATTTCAATTTAGGGTAAAAAGAGAAAATTTCTGCTGTGCTCATGTGTCATTAGTGCCAATGGTAAGAATCAATATTAATATAATTTACACATAAACTAATATGATTGAACTGAGTATAATTGAATAATAAGCTCTCAAAGCTGAATATCAACCATGTTTAATTTTGAAAAACCATAGTTGAATTCCTTATGTTGACAAACTATTACAATAATTAGTTTACCTAACTTTTATTATTTTGTATTAGCCAAAATCAACAGGTGAACCTAAAACAAAACCAACACAGTCTTCTGTGAGAGAGCTCAGGGGACTTGGCTTATCACCTGATTTGATACTATGTCGATCAGAAAAGCCAATAAATCACACAGTCAAAGAGAAGATCTCCAATTTCTGTCATGTTGCACCAGAACAGGTAAGTTGGAAGATATAGAAAAAACACTTATAAAGGGTTCTTAAATCTGGTAGAAAGACTTTGTACTGAAAGGAACTGCTAGGAAACGCTAAAACTAACTAAACTTACTCTTATATCACACAGATAGTTTTGTTTAAAAGTGATACAAATTCACAAATCATATTTTTCTGTCTGTAAAAACTGCAGCTCAGTTTAGATCCTTGTAGATTGTAAATAGTTTATGTAAAATTTTCGCTTTCACAATGTAATGAGTAGTTCCTAATGATACTTACAGTAACTTTTCTTGTTTTACCCAAGCCACATACAAATTACGGCAAAACTATGGTCACATTTGAAGGAGCACAATTTTATAATGAAATACCCTCATGTATTAAAAGTGAAGACTCGTTTAACGTATTTAAGAAAAAACTTACTCAATACATAATTGAAAATCAATAAATTAAATAAAAAAGTATGCATTAAGGGAGTCTCTCTGTATTGTAAGTTATTTTTAAATATGTAGTTTCATACGCGACCGCGAATTAATAAATACATTTTGTTAACATGTTCTCATGTAAGTGACAATATGATGTCTTTATGAGAATAAATATCTTTAAACGGAACTAGTTTATCAGTTCTCAAAAAATAGTATAGGCATTGTCCAAAATTCAGGCTTACCTTGTTGCTCATACAATAATCCTACAACAGCATTAGTGAAAATGAACAATGAAATAATGTTTATGTATTCTCAGTACATTATACAAAGACAATGCTCAGGCATTGTTCTTAATGTTTTATTTGATGTAGTTGTAAAGGGATTTAGCTAAATAATCAAATTCTTCAATCAATCATTATTCCTATTCCAAGTAAGTCTTTGTTGCTGATATTGTTTAATAAGCTTAGGTAACATTGTAGTAGAGAAATAGGCTTTTAGAGTTAAATGATTTCATTTTTTTTGTACCATTGGCTTTTACCTCATATTGAAAAGATTTTGTATGTAATAATGATAACTGAGCTCTATATTCTTGATTGAAGACACATTTTGCCTTTTCACATCAGTCCCCCAAACCAGAGGACGGGCTGCACTGCGTCTCCATTCCCCACTTTTGAGATTAGGCCTCAAGCTCCTATTCATAACTGAATTCCATTGTTACTGCTACTGCACAGTATAATTTAATATTAGGATTTAAACTGTTTCGGCATTGTTTTTGTTATGTCCAAAGAAGAGTACTAATAGATTTTAGTAAATTAAAAATTAAAACTTTGAATATTCAAGCCAAGCCATAGGAGTGCAAAAGCCTCGATTTAGCAACAAAATAATTTTGTGTAAGGAGTTTAAACCAACTAGTTTTGGCCAAATGAAATCATGATCAATTATTTTAGCCGAGACAAAGGGCACCCATTTTATATATTATCAGCCAACAAGCCTTATCAACCAAGAACCATAACATAAGATATTGTTTATTTCCTGTATGAAATTTTTCTAAATCATGTACACTATAGATCATATTAATTCTTGGTGCCTCATATTCTTTGAAGAATGCTCCACTAGATGTAATAGGTTTAAAAGAAATCCTTTAGAATTGCAGTATATAGTCTGTATTTATTCTAAACACCTATTCATCTTACAGGTTTTATGCATTCATGACTTGAGCTCAGTATATCATGTGCCACTACTTATGGAATCTCAAGGACTTGTGCAGTACATAAATGAAAGACTTCAATTGAATATATCCATGCCACGTCCTGGCAAGTAAGTTTACTAAATCAATGATTGTGTAATTAAAAAAAATAGTATAGTCTGACCACAACCGATATACAGCGCCTTAGGTTTGCGAGCGGCGAGACAGGGGGCGAAACAGTTGCGTTGCGTGCGTTCGTTCTTTCCTTCCCACCCCCCACCACTCCGCGGATACCTAAGCCGCAATATGGCGGTTCCGGTCAGACTATAACACCTATTACGATCTACTTAATAATCACCAAACTGGGAATTTATAAATATTCACATGCAATAAATAGTGTTGGTGGCAATTAAAAAAATGTATACTTACTACTGAATATTTATATTTAAATTGTCTTTGTTTGTTTACCCAAATAAATGGAAAAAGAGTATGAGTTGTTGGACTATCGAACTAGTTTTTTGTGCGCATCAGCAAACCATACCAAACTTTTTGTCCATGATGATACTGCTTTCTGTTCTGTGCTGTTGTTAATTTGTCATGATTAATTTTTAGGCTAGGGATAAAGCTATAAGTATTTTAAACGCCCTGTTCCTAATAACTGAGTGAAAATAATTATGATTTAATAGGCTTCTTGCGTTTTATTCAGGTTCATGCAGAAATGGCGGAACCTTGCCAAACGTGTAAATAACCTCCGCAAAGAAGTGAACATAGCCCTTGTCGGTAAATATACAAAGCTAGAGGACAGCTATGCCAGTGTTACAAAAGCATTGCAGCACGCTTGCATTGCTGCTGGTTCCAAACTCAACCTTACTTACATAGAAGCAGTCAACCTAGAGAAACAAACGAAAATCGATGATCCCGTTGGCTATCATAAAGCTTGGCAGGATCTTTGTAAAAGCGAGTAAGTTCCAATCACTTAATTCTTAACTCATTATGCTATCTCATTACATAAAATGCAGATTTAAACTACAACTTCAATTAAGATTTAAAATTGTAGCACAAATGCACAATATCAGCACTTGCATTAAATTGTAATTGAAAATATATATCTATGGCCTAGTGCTAAAAGGGCCAAAGTATGTTTTTGTATAAAATGAGATTGTAAAGCCGGTTTATTGAATAAGTTAATATTTTTTTGTGCTTAAAGGGCCATTATTTATCAACAATCTTTCAAAAGTTACTATGTAAAAAAGGCCATTGTAATCTGCGCTTTTATACAGTTTAGTAAAAAATATATGTGATAAAACGGCTGCAGTGTACTTAGGCATTACAATCTCATTTTATACAAAAACGTACTTTGGCCCTTTTAGCACTAGGCCACAGATATTATCTTAACATTTTACAATCCTGAAATTCTATATTAAGTTGCAAAGATCCAAGCTTAAGTTACTTATCTTGATATATAGACAATTTTTTGTTCATTCCAATGGTAACTTTTAGGCAGCAGAATGTCTCGGATATTCTATTGTATGAGCTTTACTGTGCGCGTGGAAACGGTACTGTACTGTACCCAAAATCAAAGCAATGCTTTAATCAATCAAAATACATTCTGTAGGAAAGGAACATGCATAGTCAAAGTGATCAAGCAGTTACTGATATAAAAATATACTGATTTTAATATGGCGTCAGTTTAGAAAATCAATTTAGTTAATTTCTATAATATTGTATGCAAATTTTAGTTACTGGTTACGAGTGCATAGGTAGAGCTTTTGATTAATTAATCTGTTAACCGGGCGGGGCGCATAAATGCGTCAAGCGTAAACAATATCGGGTACGGGTAGGACATATAGAATACGTCCTCGAAAATTATGTTGCGCCCTGGTACGGGTGGAATAAATAAGAAATGACGGTCGGGCGTGACGTATTGATATGTCCTAGTGAAAGAGGACGCGCCCGTCACATGTTGCATATTTGGAAAATACTCTCCGGTTAACAGGTTAAAAGAATATTTTTTATCATTGATTCAGATCGCTGAAAGCTAATGAATTATTCAGTAGTTATGGTAAAAAAGTTGATTATATAGTTAAACATTTTTTGTTTTTAGTGGTGTTATTGTACCGGGCGGGTTCGGTCAAAGAGGATTGGAAGGCAAAATCGAAGCGTGCCAGTGGTGTCGTGAAACTCAAAAACCGTTTCTTGGTATTTGCCTCGGCCTGCAAGCAGCCGTCATAGAGTACGCCAGAAATGTATTAGGATTGAGAGGAGCGAACACAACTGAAGTGGACCCAAAGTGTGAGGACCCACTCGTTATAGACATGCCTGAACATCATCCTGGGAACCTAGGTGGTACAATGCGCTTGGGCAAGAGGAAGACTTACCTGGCACCGAGTGTGATAAGTAAGCAAAATCATTTTTTGTTTTTTACACTTTCATTGAAATGACACACTCTTTACGGATACCCTTTATTTTTATTTAATCCATGCTTCAGTAAATTGTCAAATAGAACTGTCACTAATGTTCGATAATTTGACCAGCTAAACTAGTGAGGTTCCATAATCAATTGTTTTAAAAAAAATTTAACCCTTTTAGTGCCATACCTATTCTACCAATATATGCTAAAAATGCCAGTAAAAAGTGCATTTTTATAGATAACTAGCGGCCCGTCCCGGCTTCGCACGGGTGGACAAAATTCTTTAATTTTTTTCTATTAATAAATATTTTTCCGGTAGCGCCATCTAGCGCCCGGTAGACGAAATACTTGCGGTTAACCTTTGCTATGGTAACGCGTATACAATGGAAAAAGAGTGGACAAACAAACACACAAACCACTATGATCTTAGATTATAGATTTACACATATGAACGATATTTATATAAAATCTATGCGATCCGGTCGTGTTACCGTGTTCGTATTTTTATTCATTATATTGCATTCTAACTATCTAGTTAGAATGCAATATAATGAATAAAAATACGAACACGGTAACACGGCCGTCACCTGTGCTGTGCTTTGCTGCGCGCCAAAAGTGAACTGTCAAAAAGCGCTTTCGCGATGCTGGCATTTTTCTCAACTAGCGAGAACAACGCGAGAACAACACCAAAAGGGTCAATTAACAACAACACCCTTATCTATTATAAGTGATACCTAGCCTGTTGCTTCCTACTTTTTCTATTTACTAGACAACCTTCACCCAAGTCTTTAATGAATTAATCTTTAATAAAATACAACAAATTATTTCCCACTCATACATTACTTACATGAAAACTAATCCAAGAAAAATAATTTGATTTAACAATAATTGCCATTTTACTTTACCATTAGGACTGACAAAAAATGTTTTGTAAATAAAAAGGGTAATAAATAAGGGTTCGAGATAAGTAGACAGATTACCTATTAATAAGATTTTATGAGGCTCACACCCGCGGATGCGGATGCGAATGCGGATCTGTACAAAAAAACTTAGTGTTGGTTTGGTAGGTTAAAAAAACAGTAATAATTATCCTTTCTTTATTTAATAATAGAAGTAGTGAGTGAATTTCTGTAATTCAGTCTGTTTCGCAAGGGTTCGTATATTAATCCTGCGCTACTAAATAACTGTTCACTTGGAACACTGACTGGTGGCGCTGATAAGAATTTGATTTAACAAAAACAGAACCAAATTTTGTAAACCAGAAATAGCTAAATCAAGATTTTATAAATTATGTGTACTGTAATCTTGCGTGTTTTCTACAGCTCGTCTATACGATAAAGATGTGATTGAAGAACGACACAGACACCGTTATGAAGTAAATCCGGAATACATTGAGCGCCTTGAAGCATCTGGATTGCATTTTGTTGGGAAGGTACGAGTTTAAAATTTATACTATTGTAACATTTAATTGGAAGTATTTATTTTTAATACATTGCAAGACAATTACATTTAGAATTAATATTATTATTGTTGGAATGCCAGTTTTAGCCCGCAGGTGCTACGGTAGCGATCCTGTCTTTCGCACCGACGGTCCTGGGTTCGAATCCCGGAAGGGGCAGATGTTTGTATGAAGAATACGAGCATTTGTACATGTGTCATGGATGTTAATATATATTTCTATGAATATTACATATCTATGTATCGTATATGTATGTCTATCCGTTACCCTAGTATCCATAACATAAGCCTTACAGTGCTTACTTTGCGCTAGGCTAATTGGTGTGAATGTAAGAAGAGATGTGGTCTCGTGACCCAAGCAAATAGCTTACTACGACGGGTTAACGGGAATATTAACAACGTTAGTTATTATCATTTTTTATTGTTAATATGCTTGCTTTTTGAGGTATTTGCAGAGGAATAAAACACGTCTTTACTATACGGTGTGTATTCAACGACAAAACTAAGAGTCATCGCAGTAACTGTGGTTGGGTTGAATTATTTGTGTACCCACATACATCACACCTCCCCACTTAAATCACGACAATGTTTATACTTATAAATAATATATATCTAAATCTGAACAAAAAAAAAACAAACTCTTAATAATCTAAGCCGTAGCGCAGTACTGGCTTCTGCGGTCGCTTAGGTCGATTCACCGGCGAGCAAGGTGTTTCAGGTGAGGATGGTTGTGATAGATTATCGCTTTGTAATGTATTCGATGAACTCTTTGCCGAAGAGTGTCGGTCACTAGGAGTAGTAAATTGTCCCTTCTCCTTTTCGCTCTGAACATCTTCAGAACCACCCTCAGCTAAATCTAAACGCTCGACCTCATCCTCACTCCCATTTTGAGCTGTCGCACCCCTATCCGGACAAGGAGCATCCGACATTCTCGATCTACGCGTTATTTGATCCACATGCCTCTGTATTGGTCGACCGCCACCGTTATCCACTAAATATCTGCGTGAGCCCTCAGCCGCTATAACCGTGACTTTTTGCCATTTGTCTTGACCGCTATATGACCTAACCCAGAAGGAGTCCCCGGGAGACAGGGCACGCGGTACGCCACTGGCGTGCTGTTTCTGCCGCTGCTGGGCTCGGCGTACACAATACTCACGTGCCGTCTCACTACGTAACAGATCGAGCCTCGAGCGCAGCGGCCGCCGCTGTAACAACATCGCTGGCGTATCCCCTGTGCTACTATGCACTATTCCTATAGCCCATTAAAAACGTTTGTAAGGCCGCATCTACGTCTAATGATTCCCTATTAGCTTTTTTAATAGCGCGTTTGCACTGTTTCACTGCATTTTCAGCCGCTCCGTTTGAAGCAGGGTGATAAACAGGTGAAAAAGATTGCCGAATACCATTATTCAATAAAAAGTTTCTGAACTCACTGCTTGTAAACGGAGGTCCTTGATCTGACACAACTTCCAGGGGTAGCCCAAATCGCGCAAAAGTGGTTCTTAGTACTTTGATTACAAATACAGCATTAGTTCTAGGCATTTCAAAAACTTCCAACCATTTTGAAGTCGCATCTACTAATATCAAATAAGATTTTCCGTTCAATGGGTCCAAAAAATCTATGTGAATTCTACTCCACGGTTGCGCATAGTAGGGCCACGGCTGTGGAGGGGCTCGCGGGGGCGCCTGCGCTTCCGCTGCACAAATTTCGCATTGTTTGCAAACCATTTCTAAATCGGAATCTATGTTGGGCCACCATACATAGCTGCGAGCCAAAGATTTAATTTTTACTATTCCCATATGGCTTATATGTAATTGCATTAACACTTTTTGTCTTAATCTTGCTGGAATAACTAGTCTATAACCCCACATTATACAACCCCGTTCCATATACAATTCATGCCGTTTATTATAAAAAGGTTTAATATGTTCATCATTACATTGATTTTGCCACCCGTTTTGCACATATAATATAACACTGTGACGGGGTGCAGCCGGAGAAATAAAAGCTCGTTTAGGTCACTTGTTTTTATATTTAAGGAATAAAGGCACAACTGAAACAATTATATAAAAAAAAGGTAAATTACACTGAATACAAAAACAATTTCACATTTATCACTAAAAACATATTATAAAAGGTAGGGCTACTTACAATAGTGCCTTAAAGAAACTTATAGACTTATAAACAGGAACTGGTGGTACAGAATATATATACAGGAAAACTTGTGAATTATGCTTATGAGCTTATTATACTTGTGAGCTTATTATAACTGCTCAGCACTATAAATATATTTAAATAATTTGTTATCGGTGAGTCAACCACTCTACGCGCTGACTCTGGTAAGAATAATCTTCGAACAAAACAAATAAAAAGAGACAGACAGTAAATTTAAAATAGGAAACAGAGACAGACGGTAAATTTAAAATAGCAAACGAAGAGAAAAGAAAATATGAAAAATGGCCAGAGAAGAGCGCAATGAAAGCAACGAGTCGCCAATATAGCTATGGCGCCTCGTTACAACACGACTTAATATCGAATCTTTAGATGTAGCTATCCTGACTTCATCATTTGTTATCGGTAGAAACTGTTCTACAAAATGACTATACGTAACTTCATCGGGCGCCTCGATAACGGAACCGGTTTGAGGCATGCGCGATAATGCATCGGCACAGTTTTTATTTGATGCGACGTATTCTATATCATAACTATAACCTGATAGCAAAACAGCCCATCTTTGTAAACGAGAAGCTGCCATCACAGGAATACCCACCTTGTTACCAAAAATGTACGTTAACGGTTTATGATCAGTTCTGAGAATAAATTTCCGTCCATAAATATATTGATGAAATTTCCTAATGCCATATACTATAGCTAAGGCTTCCCTGTCTATCTGCGCGTACGATCGTTCGGCGCTTGTGAGGGAACGAGATGCATATGCGACGGGCCGCTCACCGTCTGGTGTTACGTGTGAGATGACGGCCCCTACCCCCACACCGCTCGCGTCTGCTGTTAGGATCAGCGGTTGATCTAGCGAATAATGTACTAACACTTCACTTGACGCAAGGCGTTGCTTTATTCTGGTAAAAGCCGAGTCACATTCATCGCTCCACTTATACCTAATATCGGCTCGCAACAATTTATATAATGGAGCTAAAATAGTACTTACATTTTTTAAGAATTTCGCGTAATACATAACCATGCCTATAAAGGCACGTAGTTCCGATATATTAGTGGGAGCCGGTGTATTTAAAATAGCCTTGACCTTATCGGGGCATGTTTTAACTCCGTTCTTATCAATTACATGACCTAAATACTTTACACTATCCTGGAAAAAGGAACATTTTTCTTTCTTAACTCGAAGGCCGTTAGACTGCAATCTTTGGAAAACTTTATGCAAATTATTTATGTGTTCTTCAGTCCCCCCTCGGCCTGTAATTATTAAATCGTCTAATAATACCCCTACATAAGGCATGTCTGCAAACAACTGTTCTAGTCGCTTTTGAAATATTCCCGGACTAGATGACAACCCGAATACTAAGCGATTGTACATAAATAGATCTTTATGTGTATTTATGACCGTATATTTACGGGTTTCATCTAACTCAAACTGGGCGTATGCTTGCGATAAATCAATCTTACTAAACTTTTCTCCGCCATGCAAACGTGCTAACAAATCTTCTACTTTAGGCAACGGGTAACGGTCGACTTCAATGACTTTATTCAAGGTTAATTTATAATCAGCGCAGATTCTTATATTACCGTCCTTTTTGACTACCGGTACAATGGGTGTGGCCCAGTCGGAGCGGTCCACAGGAGTGAGGATGCCGTCGCGCACCATCTCGTCCAGCGCGCGTTCGACAGGTTCGCGCAGTGCGTACGCCAGCGGCCGAGCTCGCATGAACACGGGCCGCGCGCCTTCACGCACGTGTATGCTCACTTTGCCGCCCGTGAATCGCCCCAGACCGTCCGCAAACACTTCACAGTATCTGGAACTAAAGTCGGATAAATCGAAATTATCGTTACAAAATTTATTCACATTTGTAAAAGTGGGTAATTGTACATTCAATTCTATTAACCATTGTCTACCTAATAACGATGTTTTAGCGTCCTGTATTACATATAAATCTAAATATTTTTTCATGCCATTGTAACAAACTAACGGTTTTATAACTCCTATAGGATGAGGTCGAGCGTTTAGATTTAGCTGAGGGTGGTTCTGGAGATGTTCAGAGCGAAAAGGAGAAGGGACAATTTACTACTCCTAGTGACCGACACTCTTCGGCTGCAAATATTCTTCCAAAATTTCCGTTAACTGTTTAAATGATTTCTTCGTTGGCTTATCAGGAGTACAAAGTGTTACTAATAATTCGTAACATTCCGCCCCCATAACTGTTATAAGAGTAGGTACTTGCTTCTCGGCCGCAATTTCATTTACAATAAAGTATTGTTCCAAACGTTCGACGTACATTTTCCAACTATCTGTACGAACGTTAAACTCGGATATCTTCCCAATCGACATTGTTCAACGTTTGAAATTCACTTATTACAATTGAACTAAATAAGCACGCTCACTAGGTTTGTTACCAACTCGTCGCCACTGAGGTATTTGCAGAGGAATAAAACACGTCTTTACTATACGGTGTGTATTCAACGACAAAACTAAGAGTCATCGCAGTAACTGTGGTTGGGTTGAATTATTTGTGTACCCACATACATCACACTTTTAAAGCTTAACTTTTTAAACGATTGACGGACAAGTCTACCGTTGTCTACCTTGTAATGCTTGGGCCATAGAACTTACTCTACTAAAATAATTTGAGGTTTCATTATTAAGTTTTGTTTTACTTATATTTGCAACATCTGTCACTGCCATAGATAGATTAAACTCTAGGACGGTATACGTAATTATAATCGATAGTTTGAGCATTATATTGTTTTAAACTTTCATGGTCACTAACATTATAGTAATACAAGTTATTTGCGGGATTGTTACCATGTACCTTGTTATTGAGTTTCCGATATTTCGGCACTGTTGCAAGTGCCATGATCACGGAGCGACTGAAGTAATTGCGGGAAGGCTGTTATTGGCAGAAATATCGGTCTACCCTCCGACGAAGTCTCTTATTGCGTTCGTTACCCATACCACTGTTCACATTCTCACTATTCACTTGGGATTGTTCTCGACACACAACACTTACAGTATCGGATCGCGACCACTGGATTCCAGACGTTCGACAATTTAACAGCCTACCCGCAATTACTTCAGTCGCTCCGTGATCATGGCACTTGCAACAGTGCCAAAATATCGGAAACTCAATAACAAGGTACATGGTAACAATCCCGCAAATAACTTATATTACTATAAAGTTTGAGCATTGTTATTAAAGCCACCTTAACTATGATTAATAAAAAAGAATTAAAACACTACACTTGTAGTATGTAGTATGGAGTAATGGAAAAAAGGAGGAGGGTCAAAAAGGCGGGTTTTCGGCCCCTTTCAGTTTTGACCTAAAAATTCCAAAAATATTATTTATCTACTTTATGGACTAACAAATCGATTCCACCCCAAACGGAACCACCCCCAAACCCGTCCCCCCTCCCACCCCCCAAGAAGCATAATAAATATAATATATAACATATGACTTAAAAAAAATTTTGTTTAGCTCAAAAATAATATAACCTTTCAAAACTACTCTAAGTAGCTCCGCAAAAAAAAAACTTTTTTTTATGTATTAAGTCATATATGATTACATATTCTGCTTCTTGGGGGGTTGGGAGGTGGGATTTGGGTTGGGGTGGTTCCGTTTGGGGTGGAATCGATTTGTTAGTCCATATAGTAGATAAAAAATTGTTTTTGGAATTTTTAGGTAAAAAATGAAAGGGGCCAAAGACCCGCCTTATTGACCCTCCTCCTTTGAGGATGATTATGTTACTTTAATAAGCGTCAGCCAGCAGAAGGTCTTCGGCATTGGAACACGTCATTAGAAAAGGCTGTTTTAAAAACGTACATGAAATTTGTTGAATGAAAAACGAAATAAACAAATTGTTAAATTTCCTACTATTACAATTCTGATTTAAACATGTTCGAATTAGTAAAGGATAATCGATGGTGAGCTAGCAAGAAAATATTATCATTATCCTAATAACATCCCTATGAATAGTCCATAGGGCCAAGTGGGCCCAGTGCGGACTTGTGGGTAGTAACGACTGCAGGTGCAACCGGAACCAAAGGGTTAACGTGCGATCCGAACCGATAATAATTTTTTGGTTACCTATTCGAGTGAATGTTGCTTATCTTCCGCAATCATGGGCTGAACGCCCATACTACTAGCGATCAAGATTCCACGAAAATAGATTATATGAGATTTTACTGATAAGAAACAAGTACTTGAATTTTTTTTTTCATTATTTACTAGAAAAATGTCAAGAATGTTATGCAAATCCTCTTTTCCTCGTATTATCGTGTTCATATTAGCGACGCGAAAATATATTAAAAACCAAATGACACGGGGAATCGGATAATGTAAATAATAATACATAAAGCATACAGTATATATGCAGTGAAACGGCATATTAATAACATTTAATTTTTTGAATTATTTTCGGCTCACAAGTTAATTCAATTGTGAGTCGAATCGATATTTTCTAGTATTTTTCTATTTAAATAATTTATCTTATAAGTTAGTATTGCAAAATGCAAACAATATAAAATAATAAAATAAATATAATAATTATAAAATTTAATTTGATGTTTTAGTTAAAAATAATAACATTATGTTCCATGCTTAGGACGAGAGCCGTACCCGTATGGAGGTGGCGGTAGTGGAGACCCACCCGTATTACGTGTCCGTGCAGTTCCACCCCGAGTATCTCTCGCGGCCACTCGCACCTAGTCCACCTTTCCTGGGGTTAGTACTATTATTATATAAAATAATGTCATCTTTGTATGTGATATTTGAAGAATACTATCTGCACCAGGCATGCTGACGACGTAACGAAGTTTCATCTCAATCTCATCAACGGTTTTATATTTTGTCGAATATAGAATGATACTTTTGGCAGTTGACACCTATGTAGAGGGTATAAAGTTGCTATTGCAATGTCAAGCCAAACATAAGGAAACAAACGCAACCTTAGTACGTAGCAATAAGGAAGTGAAACCTGTCAAAAGTATCATCCTACGTTGGACAAAGTATAGAACGCATAGGTACGGTACATGAAATGCAAATTATTTATATAGAAATTAACTGTATTTGAAGTGACGTCACACGATAGTAAATATCGTAACCGAATTTAGAACCGTTGATGTTAATTTAGTGTCGTGTAGTTTGTTGAACCAGTAGGCACCATATTGTTCATGATGGCTTTTGGGCGTTATATAAATGAGTTATTTGCTATAGCACATAAAGCACTATTTGTAGACTCTTTAACCGATTCGTTGCTGCTGGCACGTCTGTCGTGCCATCACTTTCTTTTGCGTGTGGCGTTAGCCACTGGAGCCGTGTCATTTTTAAATCGATGATAACTCCTTTAAATTAACTTTTGGGGAAATCAATCCAGAATAAAACTATCTTCATTTTTCACGTAAATCAAGCTCTTAGACTTCGTTTCTAGTAATTGTATATAGCAACGAATCAGTTAAATACCATCATATTTTTTTTTTGCATTTAGTAAAAACAACCTCTTTTTATATTGTAAGTTATATCTTTTTGGTGCAATGATAGCGCGAAATGTCAAAGCTACTTATAGAGTTATAATCCACAAATGCCAGTTCCACTCTGGAGAGTTAGTAAACAATTGTGTCTTTGTTTCTTGATTTCCGTAATAAATTTGTGATTTTTAATTTCAGACTTATATTGGCTTCCCTCGGCAAGTTAAAGAGTTACTTATCTAAAGGGTGTCGTTTTAGCCCCAGAAACCAGTCTGACGTCAGTTCAGGTTTGTATGGACTTTATTTTTAGTTGATTTTTTTTATTATGGGTATATTTTATTAGTTTTTTTACATATGGTTAATTTAAATATTCAGAATATACTAAACAAATATTACATTTATAAATATAAATCATCTGTTTCACGAACCTGATTTTTTTTTTCAGATGAAGAAGACGATTTATGTTTAAGTGACGACAATGATAAAACGGTTGTAGAAAATGGTAACGTAAAAAAGTTGAATGGATTTAGTAAATTAACCATAGAAGAATAAGTTAGTTTACTATTTAAGTATAAAAATAACTTTTTAAGTTAAGTATCTCTCATTTAGATTTTAATTTTTATTTACTATTAAGGTAAGTATATTCTATCGATAAATTGTATTAAACCAGTTTGTATGGAATTTTCATAGTTCATATGAAATATTATATTTTTCATAGTTATTATATATATATATATATATTAAATGGGTTTGCTATTAAGCCCGGGAGTGTGTTTTTTTTTGTTTATTTTTTTTAACTGGTTTCTATATTCATTTTAATAATATATGTAATTGATGAATTATGCTTACATACTGTCTATTTGAATACAAATGAAAATGCTGTAATGTCTTTATTATATTTTTCTTAAGTGAGAAATAAAGTGGCTTGCTTAGTGGTATGCGTGTTAGCCTAGGATCACTTCCAGGATCAGGAAAGTCACTAGTATGTTTTCAAATTACTTGAACCTACATTAAGATCTTTTGCAGAGCCCCAAAGACAATTATTGTTATTAGATCGTCATCTTCTACAATAGTTAAGTCTTCCCCAATTCAAGTTAACCCAATCCGAGTGGAAAATAACTCAAATATTTCATAGTCAAAATTATTTTCATTCTCATAATTTTTAATCTAGTATTAATAAACAGATCAGTCTGTAAGCATAGTTTTGTTTAAACAATCTTTGTGTTTGGCAGAAAAAAGCGCTTGCGAGCGCTTACCAGTGCTGAAGAACAAACCATACTGTTTTCGGCCAGGACACGTTTGCTAACTTCAGTTGCGATGACACAATCCGCCATTTTGATTATTATCGCTCAGCGATCGCCATTTTTCTTACAAGCGCTCGCAAGCGCCTTTTTCTGCCAAACAAGGAATGCTTCGAGCTCCCTAGTCGCTAGTTGATATGGATTACAGCATAATACTGCTAAGTTGTTTCCAGAAAATAGCAACATATTTTAATTTACGGCCATATATATAAACGCTAATCAGGATTTGATTAGTTGACAACTGTTTCGTTCCTATTCAAGCAAAAGAGAATACGCACTTCCTAACTAAACTATGCCTAGTTAGCCTTCATACGAAAGATAATGAATTTTTTACTAACAGAATTTATCTAGGTCTACCTACTATTATATAGTCTAGTTAGACTTTTAAGTTTATTCACGTTTTAGTTAATTACGTTGAGTTTTTGTTAGTAATATGTATCTAGATTCAAATAATATGATAAAACCTTTTTAAAATACTTGAATATACACGACATAACATTGAAATGAAATTAGTTGCTGATGATTTTATCTATGCTCATGAGATTTATTATTATTGATAATCTAATAAACATTACTGTCACGGACTTAGCACCTGTAGACGATGGATAGAACTGTTTATTTAATTGTGTTTACTATTAAAATACTAGATTTAAAAAATCTAAAAATCCCACGTTTTTCAATGTCCTAAAAAGAATAAAATAACCCTGCGGGGCAAAGCGAGGGGCCACTCAAAACGTGGGGGCGCATATTACTAAGAGGAGATTTTAAAGAGATGAATGACATGCATTGATGCCGATTATTGTAAAGATGCGCCCCCACGTTTTGAGTGGCCCCTCGCTTTGCCCCTCAGGGTTATTTTATTCTTTTTAGGACATTGAAAAACGTGGGATTTTTAGATTTTTTAAATCTAGTATAATTATTTTATTCTTTTTTTTTAATTATTAACTCAACGAAGTAACCATGTGTTACGCAACAATCGGATAAGCCCCATACAAAAGTGAAAGTTGCCGAAAGTGGACCTGAAAGTGCATCTGGAAAGTTGAAAGTTGCTTTAGAGTGCATTGTCATCGGGTTCTGAACTATCCTGAAAGTTTCAGCTTTCTAGCTTATCGGAAAGTGCCTCAAATTTAAGTTGCAAGATTTTGCCCGGACAGACAAACAAATAAGAAAAGTGAGATAAGAAAAACGTGGTAAAAATATGTACTCAAGTCTCTTATATATTATGTAGTTCAAGCCATTGTATTTGAAACTCTGTCTTCAAAGATTATATAAAATTCTACGTATATTATTGCATATCGTAGTAATCCTTGATCCTTTGTAATTTAAAATATGAGATATCAAATAATAATAAACGATAATCACAGAAAATACATTCTGACACGTTATAATATTCTTAAAAATTATATACATATATACTATAAGAGAAATGTTGATATCCGCCTTACTAAATGTATACCTTGGGTATATAATAAATTAATGAATTGGATAATAATTTTAAACGACATATAATTAAATGATTTAATTTATTGTTGCTATCACTATCCATGTTAAGATTACACGGCGTTTTATTTCAATAATAACATTCACACAGAATTCTTTAATTAAAGTTTGCAAAAATGTTTGCTGAATATTTAGTTAACTTAGCCTGGTATTAAGGACGTAGGTACCTTGTTTGTCTGTACAAAACGGCCCTCATTAAGTCATGTTAATGTATATGTCGCAGCCAACTGGTTAAAATAGCCGTTCAATCAAACAGCTAGCCCTTTGACTGAACAACGCCACTCAACCACACGTCTAGCTTTTTAATTGAATATTTGAGTCGCTCAAAACGTTTAACACAACAGCTGATTGAAAAGCCGCCGTCTAATTGAATTAATTCAGCGCTTACCACCGCGGCGCTAGGTGCATTTTGTTTTCAATATGGCGTCAACTAGCTGTTGTTTGTGATTGTTTCAAGATATTTTTGGAAAGAAAGTAATAAATACACGTTACTAGTATTATTAAAGAGAGAAATTATGGGAGCACTTACGAGTGATAAGAGTGAAGTTGATTAGGTTAGGTTAAACTTAAAAAAAAACCTTAGGTTAAACTTAATCCAAGAATAATCTCTCAAGAAATTACAAAAAGTTTTTTTATTCTCTCAAATTACATACTAAACTAATGGTCACCTTAGTTAATTTGCCATTTAACCAGTTGGCTAAGCGTCGTCTAGCTGTAGTGTTGTACATTGCAGTCAACAAGTCGGCTAAACGACGTATAGTCGTGTGATTGAATGGCGTTGTTCAGTCAAGGGGCTAGCTGTTTGATTGAAGGGCTATTTTAACCAGTTGGCTGCGACATATATATGATGAATTATTCGCTCAGCACTATATTATAAAGAAATAGAAAAAAGACTCAAAGGGATTTTCCAGTATTTTGTCTCGAATTTAAAACAAAACATTTTTAGAAACAAACTGTGTTTTCCAAAAATATTTATTAAGAATGATTGATTAAGTAATTTGATTTCAATATTGTGATTGTAGCTTTATATTTTTATTCAATTGTGAATTGTATGGACAGAATCAGGAAATGAAATAGACTATTAATTTTATTAATACGTTTTATTTATGTTATAGTCTTTAATATCCGTAAATAAGTTTTGATACCATATGGCATGCGAAATATGAATTTTAGATACAAAAGCGTAAAAAAAGTTAAGCAGTTTTGTCTATGGTTCGTATCACCTCATAATGCGATACAAGTTCCAATATTGAAAAGAATCGCCACTATAGACCGTATCGCGGTTAGACCGTACTTTGACCGTATGCAGAAATAAATATGCACGTTTTCTTATTTTCAAATCCGAGGCTTACCTTCGTATAGTTTTCAAATGTTCAATAGTTATTTTTAAGTAAGTTAACTATACTATTTCTTTAAAAGTTTCCAACTTTCATGAAGTTTTTCAGTAAAGTTTTTTAGTTTTGCTAGAGAAATCTTTCTGATCTCTTAGTAAACTTTATTACCTTAATCACTATAATTCAAGCTTAATTTAAAATTAAATTTAAATTGTGACGGCACTAAGTACAATGTTTTCCCCTTATTTAATTTTTTATTACATATTTTTATGTTACAATACAACTCTTGTCGCTTGGTCTATATTTTTATAATGAATGGCAAACAAAAATATTAGGCCCTCTGTCTATTATTTATAAGATAGATAGGTTTTTAAGATATCTTTGTTATAATTATTATTATGTGTATTTTATTATACTCTTAAAACATGTGTTACTTAAATTTAATTATATTGAAGGTGATGTTTTGGCTGTTGTTCTCTTATAACTGTGAGTTACCTATATTTTAATGATTATATATATTTATGTCAACTATCTCATGGATGTTGATGTAGGTTGAGATAAAATTCACGCACAGTGAATCGTTCCAAAACAAAATGTTGGACATGCTATCGTTGGCAGAGATTTTAATGATTAATTAGGAATTTTACCTTAAGTAAATTAATTAATTTATAGTCCATTTCAATCAAACTGCACAAAATTCAAAACAATCTTGGTATCCCTATTCAATGTAAATTTTCAAAGTCACTTTTATTAATTATAATAGATGCATAGATAAAAGTAGTTTGAAAACATTTACCACCATCTTTTACTATAAACCATATTTGTTTAAAATACATTTTATATTGTAATGCATATTAAATTTATAATATAATCAATTTTGGCACAGTTCCAGGGTATCTTAAACCCCAGTAACCAGTCCAAGTTCATTAATGTACTAGTTATATTTCTTGAGCTAAACAAGCTTCCTTCAACAATTGTATGTCCTCGGACGGTTCGTATCGGGACGATACACCGTGCTACGTGTTCCTTTTAAATTCCTGTAACTCTAAGGTATTAACGAGACCATGTTTAAAATGATAAATTGAATATAGAATTAAGAATTTTTAGTTATTTTTTATTTTTATGTTTCATCCATCACATAACTTAATTTATGTATCATTTCATCAATCAAATAAGTCATAAGTATACAGAATAATCTATTTAAAAACCAATGAAACCGTTCTTTAACATTTTTTTTCTTTTGATTACAAAATTTTATTTTAAGTTTAATTGATTTATTTGAAAATATACTTCTGTTTAAAATGAATTAAAGTAACTTTTTTATTTTTGTTTTTATTGTATTTTTAATATTTTTTAAAAAACATGCTGGGGCAATATAGTTGCCTTTATCCCCGTCAGAAAATTAAAAAAATCTGTCGGAATTGCCATTGTCGTGTAAGTAACATTGCTTCATTGCAATTGATAAAAATAAACACATTCCTTGCCAAATACTTGTGAAACTAAAATTTAATATGGGTAAACTTACTTTAACCGTATTTTTGAACGAGTCCGTAACAACAAATAACACTCCAACTACATTAGTTGGAAAAGGTAATGATGTTAAATGAACCTTAGAGTTATCGTAATTTAAGAACTAATTTTGTAATAAATCTTTAAAGTATACTTTATCCCCGCAGAACTAATTAGAACAGCTATGTGAACTCTGAGTGCGTACCACATATACACCCTGTCAAATATCGCTCAGCCTGCCCTCGCGCACTTTTCTTCCAAGACTGAGCAAAGAGTACGTAATCACTACGTTTTACTGTGAATCTTGGCAGCCTAACCTAAGTGTAGAGTACGTTTGGTAACGTGTAATAAAATGAAGTGTCAAAGTTTATTTTAATAAAATGATTACAAGAAAAATAAATTTGTATAATTTTGGTATGCATTCCAACCAGAGTTTCTTACAATTTACCTGCTGCTGGCTTCTTCTAATCTACTGAAATTAAAGTACAAATAGCTATAGTCAGATGAGTAGGTAAATATGTATGAGATATATGTCAAATAATATATTTTTTACAGCAACTCGCACCAATTCGACCAAAGAACGAAATAGGAAAAATATAAAGTGTAAGTCCAGTCCGAATCACCCCCATATATCTTCTGCGATGTTACGTAGTTTTTGGGTTATGAATCTTTTTCTTTTGTGGCAATCCCTAATTTACAAGAGATTATTTGTGACAGAAATCAAGATAAATATTTGTTCTTTTTTTAAATCACCAAAAGCCAATTCTAAATATTGGTCAGATTCCATCGGATTTAAAAAAAATCGGATAAATTGTTTCGGAGTTTACCTCCCGCACCCGAACATACAAATTTTATAACCTAATAACTCGTTTGATATTGCACAGTCCAACAACTTCTGACGATACGTGTGGAGGCGAAACACGTGAAGTTATTGGAGGTGCAAAGTGTGTTTCTGTCTTGGTGTCTGCGGTATCTGCATTTATTTGAGAGCTAGAAACGGCTTTTGCGAATTTGTTGCGAATATAACTTTATTATATTTTTTGTTATTTAATAGATTATTAAAAACTTCTAAATATTTTTCTTAACATTTTTTCCAGAAAAAATTCAACTCGTGTCAGGTGACAAGTAGTACTAAAACTTTTTGGCGGGAGCGGGAAGCGTCACTAGAGTGGTTTTGGTTTTCTTGTTACAATTTGTGTTGTGGTGGATTTAAATGTAAAATAATGATGGATTATTAACCATTAAGTGTTTGTGTAAATCGCGAGTGTAGGCAAGTGAAACAAAACAGCGGAAGGTGTCTTTTCACGCTCTCTGAAGAGACTGTTCGGTAAACTCTCACATGTTTACTGAAATCTAGGGAAAGGATTTATTTCATTATTTATTCAATCAGCTTAAATGATCATTCAACGTCATCTAATTACGAAAAGAATTTACTAAATATCAAGACATGGCTTAAAGGACGCGCAGCCAGGCCATAAAATCTTTTTAAAAAGTTCTATTGATCAATTGCCAAAGAAAGACCTAGAATTTAATTAACTTAATAAAACATGTAGTTATTCTTAAATTATTTATATCTAAATAACTTCTTTCCCGTAACAAATCTTTAGAAATATTACTTTTTTTATAATATCAATGATGGATCAATTATGTTCATTTAGTGTTGCTTGTTGTTTTCAATCTCTCTTTCTCTCCTCTCCTTTTCTGTCATAAGGCTTCTCTTCTTCTTTCTGAGTCAAGGTCTTTTTTTTATCTACGCTGTCATGAGCTGTCAAATTAATTTGAATTGTGACATTTTGGAGAAATGACATCTAGTGTTGTTATATACAAAATATTTTTCTCTTTACTCAGGTGTTTCAGGAAGGCAGTGTATTCGGGATAGAGTTTGATCATAATTGACAACATTTTATTTAATTAATCCATTTTTATTGATTGATATTTTGAAATAATTAACAATAAATTAAGTGGCCCATATATTCATTTCTATTTTCCTATTTTTTTCTGTTTTTTTCTTATTTAAGATTTCTAAGTACCTTAATTTCAATTCAGTTTTAAATTTTTGGTTGGGCACATAGGTCACGAAAACAGGACGTGTCATTCAGGGATGTTTCTTAGAGTAAAGTTTTTTTTTATGAATAATAATTCCTGCCATAAAAACGGTCGAAGTAAAGTTAAAGCAAAGATGATAATGTTGATATTGAAGAGTTATATCAAAGGAGAAGTTTAAAAATGACACCAGTGACATGAGAATTGATGAAACGCAAGTTACTCGAAAAGTGACGAACATGAGTATTGTTGAATGAAGTGTTAGAGGAAGACAGAAGAAAACATGGTTAAATTGTGTGAGGAATGATATTGACGTAAAAACTATTTTTATATCTTTAATGATAAGTTTACGGCTAAAGAGGTCACGTTGAAGAAAAATAAACGTAGTGCGCCGACCAAAAACAGCTTAGGATCAGGGTTAGATGATAATTACTATACGATGATCTTTTTAACCTTTTGTTATCTTTATTAAACTTATTTCGGATTGATACATGGGAGTTGAGTATAAACTGGAACATAATAAATTGCCACAGTCTCATTGGTTACATTGTAAACCTCTGAAACTTTGTCCGCATTACATTCGGGCTCCATATGTGCATCGATGGTATTAAACTATGGTAATTAAAGCAGCTGAAGCCTATCAACTGAGGTGTTAGTTTTAATCCAAACAGTCCAAATTCGATCCTCGCTGATTTACTACGGACGTGAACCCACACGTAACACAGGCCTTTATTTAACCACGAGTAATTGACATTTTGTTAATAAAAATACTAGACTATGATTGACGTGCTTTATAACGATAAATGTGATCTTTTAATTTAGTTGGAGCGGAGCGAGCGAAGCTCCCATGGATCAGCTTCAATGGCGCAATGTCTGTTACGCCATAATTTCCCAAGTTCTTAACCGATTTTAATATTTTTTTTGTGGAATCGAGCCCAAATTTTGAAATTCGCAAAAAATCTCATCGAAACAAAAAAGAAACTTTTTTTTTGGTATTAGGCTCCGCTCCAATATATGGTGCTAGCATAGCTTTATGCTTAGCGTTTGCATCGCCTAGTATAGCAATATATGAGTCGCACTTTGTGTTGACCTTTCGCTCGCTCCGCTCCCATGGATCAGCTTCTATGGCACAATGTCTGTTACGCCATAACTTCCCGAGTTCTTAACCAATTTTAATATATCTTGTGTGGAATCGAATCAACAGGTCTAGGACCAGATTGTGACGGAGCCCGAATTTTGAAATTCGCAAAAACTCCCATCGAAACAAAATTTGTTTTTTCTTTTTTTTGAGGTATTACGCTCCGCTCCAATATATAGTGCCAGCATAGCTTTATGCTTTGCGACTGCATTGCCTAGTTAACAAATACCACACTGTTATAATCTATACAGTATGGAGTCAAATATTTTTGAGCAGAACAACAGTTTAAGATTTTGGGTCTCAGAGAGGGTCGGAGTGGAGCGGTAGATCGCTTGCCTCACGCGAGTAATGCCTGCTGTAAGTTATAACCAGGGTTGACGGAACGCATGTAAATTGAGCGTAGTTGTTCAAGTTACGTTAATAAATAAAAAATATTACTGTAATGCCTATGCAATATATGTAAAACCTATGAAATCAACAGGTGTAATTCTACCTACTATTCTATCACGTGATCCCTCACCGCTAAGCTTTCTATTACTAAATTCATAATATACGACAGTTTGATTAACAAACAAAGGTTGAGATTTCTTCACAAGGTTTCATGTTCGCATAGTTTTCGGCAATTACCATGAATATTATTTTTACTAACTACGTAAATTGTTATTTTTAATTTATGTTGATTCTTACAAATACATTTAGAACCAGATGTACACGTTTCAACTAATTGATGATGCCTTATGATTTGTCTTACATAACTATACTTTCATGCACCCAATTAACAGATACGTTACTGATGGCACGCCTGTCGTGTCATCATTTTTTTTGCGAGTGGCGTTAGCCACTGAAACCGTGTCATTTTTAAATCGATGACAACTCCTTCAAATCAAGTTTTAGGAAAATCAACCCAGAATAAAAACATTCTTCATTTTTGACGTGACAACGTCTTAAATTAGGTTGCGGCTGGGAGTCACTTATGAAAAAGTGTAACGCTCGGTAACGTTACGATGAGTCACCGAACGAGAGAGAGGCCCGCCGAATGCCTTGCGTCTCTCTCCCACTCAACTATGATCGGTCTGCCGCGCGCATTGTGCAATTTAATTCTATTCATATCAATAAATATTCTACCGAGAAAAAGACGTTGTCACGTAAAATCTTCGCCCGTAATACCGACTTTACAGGCAAAAAAAAAAAAAAAAAAAAAAAAAAAAAAAAAAAAAAAAAATGGTTTTTCACGCGTAAATCAAGCTCGTAGCCTTCGTTTCTGTAATTGTATGTAGCAACGAATCGGTTAATGTGATTGGGTGTTGTTATAGAAATTTTGACAACCATTCAACTTAAGGTTACAATTTGATTGCAAAATGGGTCTAATCCTATTTTAATGGTCACGTTTAATCACTGTTAACTTTACGCATACATGCTATATTCCGTCCGCTTTTAAGGTAAGGGTAAATAAATCATTATGGTTATTATTTTATTTTTTTTACTTGGGCCAACTTGCATATTTGCGTTTAACATCGTAGTAGTACTGAAGCGTGTAAGTGTGCCGGTGTCTCCCGATTACAAATGTGTCACCGTACTGTAATTATTAAATTGTAATACTAGGTAATTTTTTGACTTGCATCTTGCAACACCAATATTTTGCGCTGTTGATCACTGAGCAAGGAATCACTACGTTTTAAGAGGCGGCACTTCCCTATGAGCTACTAAACTGAATTATGGACGTAGTTTCAACCAACTTGAGAATGACAGTCAGAGGTACCAACATTAAAGTGTCAATGTCAAGGCAATAGAGATGTACCACTACATAATCGATATCGATAAACAATAAGTAGTACAGTAGTTGGGTCATTGCTGTATTTTTTAAATTTTACCAGGAAAATAAGTACAAGTTTTATTGAAAATGCAGAAATTTTATTAACAACTTGAAAGACGAATACATAATTGAACATGGGAATAGTATTATAATTTTTATATATTTTATGCATTTTCAATGCGATCTTATAAGATTTTTCTATTATAATAATTTATCTTATGGGAATAGTAGTTTGATAGCTCGTGATCTGCAACCGCCATATGGATTGAAAAGTTATGTGTGTAAATTCCAATAAATTAATTCTTTACAACAATGTTGATGAAACTCAGGTCCATAACAATTGTCCAGCTCGTGGCAAAAGTCAGTTGACAACTGAAACAGAAAGTAACTTCAATTAATGTTTGGTCTTTACCTATGAAATTGGCGTGTTTCATCAAATAAATGAAGCTTATTTTTTTTCTATAAATCAAAGTAACCACCCATGCAATTAATGTTTGCCAACGCATTGGTAGCTTATTGATGCCCTTCTTGAAGAAATCAGCTTAGCTGTAAGGTAGGATAGGCATTTCTTTTTAATCTATTTCCCTTTTTGTTGAACATATAACGAGGAAAGTGATCTCCTCAGATGTACTTGTTTTCATTCAATTTCTTTATGGGTATGTAGACCAAGTCCTCATTGCCTGTATATTTAACCCATATTCGACATCTAAAATAAAATAATCGATAACTTGAGAAAGCACTATATTATGTTAATATGAATACCTATATGATAATACTATTTCTGCTTTATATCATTTGGGCTCATAATTTTTACTGCTAATACTACTATAATTTACACTGTTTTTACCCAAATTTACTTAAACAACTAGGAAACATTCAATAAAATTACCTGTTTGGTTCAAGCGAAAATCTAGCCAAAAATATGTCATTTAGACATGTGTAAGTAATGGCTGTAATATCACTCGAGTAATATTACCTAGCCGCGTAATGCATCATCACCTATTACGTGAGCATGGCAAGTATCACGCATTACTTCAAACCGAATGCCTGTTCGCAAGTACGCGAAGCTGCCGGCGGCGACGCTGTCTCGAACGAAGTACGAACTGAACAAAAGAACGAAAGAGAAATGGTTGTGATGCGTGATGTGTAATGCGTGATGCGTAATGCGTAATGCGTGTGCGAATGAGATAATTGATATTTTAGTTAGATATTCTAACGCGCGTTGCTATCCATCTTTTTTATCAAATTTTGATTGTGTTGAGTTGAACATTACTTAATTAATTACGTTACCAAATATACAATAAAATAGGAAAAAATAAACGTAAAATAAAAATACATTAATTGTACAGTCCATCTAAAAATACAAAATAATGAACAATGCACTGTGTTTAATAATGTAAATTAAAAAATGATTATACTTTACAAGTAGGAAGAAAAAGCTCAATTTCAATTTTTATTTTATTTAATTACTGCTAGAGCGATCGCCTAAAGTAATGAAAAGCTCTGCGTTAGATTCCCGTCATCTACGGGGAGCTTTCTTTATTTGTTTCATTATTTCAATAATTGTTTAACTTATTAAGTCAACTTACCTATTAATAGCCATTGAACTGCCGATGTTAAAACTACGTTTATTTATTAATAAAATTAACAAAAATGCCTAAATAAAATTACTTTAAGCTGTCGCAAGCTATAGCCTAAAAATATACCAATCCATCCATAATAAAAATCGATTATTTCTGTACGTGGGATTATAATTTCTTATATCAGTCATCATAGTCTACTCATGAAGTAAAAAAAAATGCAATTTTTTAGACCTGGTTTTTGGCACTGGTATTTAATATGTTACTACCATGTAGCCATGTTTATTTCTTTCATTATATTATAATTACACATTAAACTTACTTATAATAATATCATAATACATCATCATCACATTACAGTAGGCGCGGATCTAATACTGTAATGTCTTGAACTAGGTATGTTACTGTAATGCAAAGTAATGCGTAATGCTTTTGGGTAATATTACTTCAACGAGTGATATGATAAACATCACATCACTTTTTAAAGCACTGTTTTGCGCACCTCTAATGTCATTCATGCGACACATGCTGGCCAACATGACGTGACGTATAATGATAATAATTTTCAATGTTGGTACAAAGTACGCGCATAATTCCATACATTGTGTGTTTTTATATGAAGTGTCGCGAGGCTGCTGTTGATTTGCGGGTTGCGGTCCGTCGACTTTTGTAAAATAAAATTTAGAATTTGCTTTATTAAATCTTAATTTAGAGTTACGTTTCTAAATAACATTAAAAGTGATAAAAATTATCTTTAAGTTTGTGGAATATATCTTGTAAAATTCCCAGAATGGGTTATTGGACCATGACATAAGAACGAGAATTAAATATATTTTGTTAGAAAATAGTTAACGATGGTGTTCGAGTCGATTGTAGTGGATGTCTTGAACCGATTTCTAGGAGACTACGTAGAAAACTTGAACCGGTCACAACTGAAACTTGGAATATGGGGCGGTATGTGTTTTTACTATTATATGATGTCATTCATACTACCCAACTGTGAAAGCAGTTATTTATGTCCCAAATGATGATTATTTCAGGCGACGTGGTCCTAGAAAACTTGATTCTCAAACAGAATGCCCTTGAAGAGCTTAATATTCCTGTCCAGACTGTCTATGGACATTTAGGTAAGATAAGATTCTTTACTACTGTTTAATATTATGTTTTTTATAACCTTAAATCTAAATAAACCTGCTATCTACAGTCATGTTTACAAAGTGTTACAAATCTTTCTGATACGAATCACAAGCCTAATAGGTAGAGATTTGAGGGAAATTATAAATGTTAGGAATAAGTTACATCCCTCCTTTGCTAAGGAAATTAAACTGATCATGGAAAATAGTTGATATGCAAGTTAATAAGGTAACTTTTAATATTTAAAAATGTCAGTAAATTACTTCAGTGAGTAAACTAAATAATCAGTTAATAAATAATGTCTGTGACTATTTCATAAAAACAGTCTATGCAGGTATTCATTTCAACTTTTTTAAATACGTTCGCGAGTTGTTTTCTGACAGTATTGTAGATGGACTGGTTTTGTTTTTAACTTTTGGTAAAGCTTCTAATGTACATTATGTGCTTTTTTAGTTGTGTTGACTAGAATTGGCCTCCTCTATATATAAAAGGACAATATATATTATAATATTTTGAATATTCACACCAATTAGCCAAGCCCAAAGTTAGCACCGTAAGGCTTGTGTTATGGAAACTAGGTTAACAGTTAAAATTTTATAAATACCTATGGTTCCGGTACAAATAGCTGTATTCATCATACAAATATCTGACCTTTTCTGGATTTAAATAATTAGTGCGGAGCAGGATTGCTACCATTGCACCAAATAATAGTCTATAATGCTTAGGTATTTTTTCTTATGTTTTATTATTAGCAAACAGTAGCAACTCACGCTGCATCTATTTCTCAAGTTACTGAGTAACAATTATGCACAATTCAAATTCAATCAACTTAAAAAAGAGGTTCCTATATATATATATATATATATATATATATATATATATCCTCATAATATTCAAGAGATTTTAGTACATTTATAATACATTAGGATCTGATGAATACCTTCAGAGATGGATATTGAAATTATTCAATAAATACTAGCAAATATTTATTTCAATCATTGTATATTAAAGTGAAAAGTCTAAAAAAACTTATTTCGGTAGTTTCAGAAGCTTAGGCTTCACTGAATAGATTGATTATTGTCCGAAGTATGTTTGTACCATTTAGTGTTATATCAGGATGTACAAAAAAGGAGTTAAAGAGTGAGAATTAAATAAAAAAAATTAATATAAATGTGTTTTGGAAACTGGTGAAGAGTTCTTCATTTCAGTGAGTTTTGCAAAAGTTAAAAAATTTACAAATAACTAAATAAGTAATGCCAGGTTTGTTTTCTCTTTAAATAAGTTGATACTTTTATTACAGCTGTTGCAGTAATTTTAAGTACATTCATATAGATGTAACTTGATTCTTTAGATAAGAACCAAAGATGTACCTACATCCATACAAAAGAGTAGAAGCATTCTCAAGATTTTTTAATAGATTCCTTTCTAGATAAGATTCTAGATAAGTTGGATTGATTGATTACTGGATAAAGTGGTACCTATGATAATCTTAGGAAAATAAGTTCAGTCAGTGAAATATATATAAAAGTGTTAAACATACAAATCTGTTTTGTAATTCTTGCTTGTTTATCAATATTGTAAAATAGAAGTTAATATTGAAGTGTAAGTGAGTAATACAATTATTTGTCTTTCCAAACATGTGTTAGACTGCGCAGGTTCTGCCATTCTTGTGTTTATATTAATTTTACTGTGTCTCATTCCACCCTCAGACTAATGAGTCGGTTCCATGGGTTTGGAGTTGTGTGCAAGGATTTTTTCTGAAGCATTAGAAATAATGCTTTTGTAGAATTCCTCATCTGATTTTATCGGAAACTGCAGCGTCATACAGACATACCTTTTATTTTAGAAGTCTGAAATAATTGAAATGTTTCCTACCAAGATAAAGAGGTGTTATAAAAATCTCATTATCTACGGTTATGATATTAAATACAGTATTTCCACTTAAGCCATTTTATTCCATCTAATAGGCTTTTTGCTTGTGGGATAATAAGCGAAACTTTATATTTATTATCAAATTAAAGTGACAGTTGGTCTGCGCCAAAATTAAAAGTATTCACCTGCCATGCCAGTATTGTTTTATCAATCTTCTTTTATTTAGACTCCTTGTATCTGTTTGCTAAATTAATTTGGACTTGAAGCAAACCAATGGTGAATATTTTCGATTATTCATACTCATTGGTGACTAAGCCCCTAAGTATTAGGAGAGATTTTTCTTGATGTTGTGTAAAAAGATGTTCTGAGGAACTAGTTGATGTGATGCTTATGGCCACCTTGTTGAAAAATGGCGTCTGATATTCTAAAATAAAACATTAGTTTGTCAAATATCAACAAAATGTGCAGTGGCTGTTATGCTCTCGTATGTAGTATCGAAGACAGCATTCCATAGCCCTGCTTTCAGTTTTATGTTTGAGTGCCATTTTGGTATTTAGTGTAACACCTATTAATCTTACGAAAGACTTGTTCAAAATTCAAGGCTATTAAACCACTCGGCATGTTACAGACAGTAGGTTATAATTGTTCCGTAATAAAGTTCAGGTCGGATGACATCATGACCTCAAATCAACTACATTGATTGTGTTAATGCGGTCTCAATGTGAAGGTCATCGTATAATTTAATTTGGTTATTTGGTTCTCTTTAGTAGGAATTTATGAAGAAAAGTAGGCTTATATCTCTTTTACACTGATTGAGAACGAAGCTAATTTTATACTTTAATATTGTTAAGAGGATTTCCAGTTCTCCAAATTATATAAGCTTTTACCCGCGGCTTCGCCCGCAAATTGTTTTTTTTATTTAATAAAAAGTATCATATGTTACTTCTAATACCTCCAAGAATATATGTAAGAAGTTTCATGATGATCGGTTTAGTAGTTTTTGCGTGAAAGCATAACAAACAAACTTACATTCACATTTATAATATTAGTAGGATTAACTAGGCACTTTATTACTTTTGTCTATTTTTATGCAATAAGTATAAGAAACGAATAGGTGATTTGATATTTATAGTGATATCGAATATTTGAGTTTTCGTAGATTCTTATCCGTCTACGATCAAGAAGGGTCAAGCCCTTCTTGCCCCCTGAATCATAGACTGGTTAAGCCTTTATCTTATTTTATTTTAAATTTGTTTATTGAATCATCAATATGTGTGTAATTCCTTGCATGCTTTAAAATACAATGAACCGATAAGAACTAAAATGTAAAACATATTACAGGCATATACCAGCTATACACGCCTGTAATTGAAGTGAAAACTTCTTTAGCGGCGCTGTGTACTTTTTTTGGAATGGGTAAAAATTTCTAAACTCGCGTCAGGACACGTGACCTGATCGAAAATTCGTAAGACGGTGTAGGGCGCTTGCGCGATGTGCGTATAGTCGTGTCATTTTTAAACTGTCATTATGAATTTTTAAAATGGAAGGAAATGTCATGAGAACGCATGCGTTCAACTGATTTTATTCATTGCGCATGTGCAAAATCCTGCACATGCGCACAAAAAAATGCAACGAACACGACTTGGTGTGTTTGTTGACATGTTTGTATACGATAGCGCAATAAATGAATATTGAATTTTACCACATAAATGATAGCACTTTTATACTGATCATTAAAGCAATTCGCGCGGAATTATTCCTTAACCATTTCAAAATATCAAAAATGCACAACGTTAATATTCAAGTTTTCACTTCTGCCGGCACTCCCGGAGTGCAACCCGCAATAACTGCATTTAAACTAACTCGAAAGTAACAAAATATTTGTAGGATTTTTTATGCATAACAATGTTCTATTACAACAAAAATTCAAACGATATTATATAAAAGACAATCATAAAGACAAAATAGATGCTGCAAAAATAACATATTAATATTAATTTCTACACATAACCACATCATAAGCAAAGTAAATAATTTTTTTGCTAACATATATAACTGAGGCCAAAAAACAATGAAGCATTTATGGTACAGGTATTGTCATTGCGACATGTATTAAAAGTTTGGTGTCATAGACACGCACACGATGCATACTAAAAAGATGCGTCGATCTGAGTCTGATTGTAACGAAACGACTATGCCAAACATTACCTCTCCAAAATTCGCAAGTCAGCTGCATTATTATCAGTCAGTTGTTACCAGCCAGACAGCTACTGGTTTATTTTACCAATATATATTTATATTTCTAATCAGATCCCGTTTCAAATATTTTTTTAAAAAACTTCGCCAGGTTTATGAAACTTTTTTATAAAATTCCGGTATACTGTTATATCGACAACCTTGCCATTACAGTCACCACAACGATAATATTTATTTATTATCATTGGATATAGTCAACAGTACATAAATCTAACATCAATCTCCAATTTTCTCGATTGATATTTGACTCTAAAGCTTGGGAAATAAAGTTGAAAATAATCTAAACTTTTTAGTTTCACATGCTTTTGAACTGTACACAAAACATTGATAAACCCAGAGTAGGCTAAAAATAATTTTTCACTTTTTAACAGGAAAACTAGTACTTAAAATACCATGGAAGAATTTATACGGGGCGTCGGTAGAGGCGACTGTAGACCGTTTGTTTTTGATCGTCAATCCAACAGCTGAAGTCACGTATGATGCGGAAAAAGAGGAGAAGATGGCCTTGGCCTCTAAGCAGGCTGAACTGGCGAGGGTCGAAGAGGCTAAGAAACGGGAAGCGGAAAAAGGTTTGGCAACATGAAGCGTATAATATTATGAAACAATTTAGTGTTTTTGTATTTAGAACCAATGGAAGATCTCTGTAGTATGGTAACCGGTACAACCCCTTATAGGTCCCTATCACCTTAACATGGATAACAAACATTTCTATTATTGTCTCTGGTCTACTGGTTGTAGTATGTAAGATGTTCTATACCATAGATTTAGCTTGATAATTAAGCAATGTATATAGTTTTGTTATAAATAATGATTGTTTGTAAAGCCTAAAAAATATAGAAGGTACTATCGAGGTCTCTCGTGCCTTACCACTTTGTAGAAATATTAGTTTGAACTGATCGCATCGAACACGCCCACACGACCCATACCTATCCCTAATTGGCTTCGTATTTTACTACGATTTATACTACGGCCAATTAAAAAACAACTAGTTTTAAAATCGCCCTTGATGTCAGTACTGTCAACTGTTAATCTGCTTTACGCGTTCGTGAATTGTCGACGACGAACTTCTAAATGCTCTCACTTGCTTGTTTTCGCACGCGCGCCATTGTTGAATGAATGGAGCGGGGCGTGGCCTGAAGCGATAGGCATCGTGCAGTGTGCAAGCGACTTTCGACTTAGGACTGATAAGGCGCCAGAGGCTTCGATGTATTTTATAAATTAACACAAAGTGTAATATAATCTCATAAGACTTATTACTGGGCTTTGGATTTTAAGGTTTCGATTTAAACACTTATTTTTAAAGATACTCATATGATGAGTAATAATAATATTCTATTTGGTATCATTTGTTTTTTAACAAATGATTGAAATTTATGATATTTTTATAGAAAATTCTATTACGATTTACATAATAACTATATTAACATACCTGAATTTACATGAACATAATTACATAATTAAATGTACCTATGTTCAGTTACGAGCAATAAGATATAAAAAATAATAAATCGGTCAAAAGCAAAGAGACAACAGTACAGTAAAAGTTCCTTATTCGCGTTTTCATTATCCGCGGGTGAAAAAATTACAACCCAGTTCCTTTATTCGTGGCTAAAAATTTTATTATTCGCGGACGCAATCGGTAAATAGAAAGATATTCAGTCATTTATTAAAGTAGCGGCATCATTTGAGTTCTGCTACATGCCGAGGCGATTTTTATGAAAGATTGGACCAATTGGACAAATGTCAATTAAGACAAACCTTACCGTCACTATATAAAAGCAAGTTGAAAAAAAAATATTACCCCTGGTGGTGATAGAGTGGATATGTTCGTAGTACATCGACTAGGATCGAACTAGGCTCGCTTGGTAAGGAGTAAATTTAACTTAAAAAGTCTGAGTGAAGGTTTATACGCAAATGAACTTTGTGATCATGAAAGCTGATCGATCTATAGAACGGAGCCTTATTCTTAAAAGGCAAATTTATAATGGTACAGCTCAAACTGATTTTATTTTGATATATAGTATTTGTTTAATTTTGGAACTTTGAACGCATTCCCTATGATTCAATACTAATTACCATTCCATACACATTCGGAACGTAAACCTCGAGAATAAAGAGATTTTACTAAATAGAAATAAATAATTTATGTATTATGACATGTTCTACAATGTATACACGTTATTGCTCGTAACTGTTCACGAATTGATCTTATCTGATTACTAGGCAAATATCATCACAATGGCATGATTTATCAAAATTTTTTAGACCAAAACAAACTGGACGAAACCTTTGTCGAGAAGCTGGTAACACAAATAATAAAAAATGTGCAGCTTAAAATCACAGACATCCACGTGCGATATGAGGACAGCGTAACCAATCCAAAGGCTCCGTTCTCTTTTGGGATAACACTGCACAATCTCTCCGTCCACACCACCGATGAGAATTGGAAACAAACTGTTATACAAGAGGCTGTCACCAAAATTTTTAAAGTAAGATTTTAATCCTTTTTTCCTGCAGTTAGATATTTTTTCTTACATTTTATGCTGTAGCAAAAATGCCACCTTCACTATTTGAAGTTTTTTTTTCTATCCCAAGTAGGAGTGTCGGCCCTCATTACGGGGAGTAATGGGTGTATATGAGCCATAACGTAATACCATATCGCATTCTTAGAACAAAAATCACCTAACTTTTTTTCAATGATATCTTTAATTACGTGCTGTATTAATTTATACGTATCAATTATTAAAACGTATCAATAATATAACTTTTGAAAATAACAAAGAGTCAATAAATTTGTAATAAACTATTATTTTTTTAATCCACTAATAAACTTGCACTGAATTATAGTAAAAAATAATATTAAACATATTTTCCAACATTTTTCTATTTTTTTTTAACTAAGCCATTTTATGATAATTTTAATAGGAAAATACTAGAAAAATCGACTCGGGTCATAAGTAAATTCTCAGGCGGGAATCGAACCGAGGATCAGGAGGAACATCCTCTCGTATTCGAAAGGAGCATTTTTACAAATGTTTAGGCAATCGGAATTATCGGTTCCGGGCCTATTGGCGCCGTGTTCGCCATTTCCTTGCCTGTTCTTCGTCTGCATCATTGCCTCGTGACCCACTATGACCTTTAATCTATTAGATGGTTACTATGTTCCGTGTGCCTACAGATCACTCGAATTATAACATTATTAAGGGCAGCTTTTTATTGGACCCGTAGTAATCTCAAGTCTCAATAAATCAAAAGCCAGTCACTAGGTTGATATATTAACTGAGCTAAACAATCATAGCAGTTTTTTTTTCTGCTTGTGGAACACAATATTATCTTATTCTTCTTTATAATTATTTAATTTAGATTAACATTCCGCATGGTATAAAGTTACTTGCATTAATATTTATATTTTTTGTTAACAGATACTTAATTTGGAAGGATTGGCCATTTATTGGAATCCCGCAACTGAACTTTATTCAAAAAGTAGTCCGAACGACATCAGACAGAAGCTACAGAATGAAATTGCTACTAAATCGTCCCAGCCTTCTTTCTATAAATATGGTGGGTATTACATTGTTTGCACTAACATTATACTGAGAAGTTTTAGCTCATACTCTTTATTGCAAGCCACATAATATATAAAATCGGGATAAAACCTTTGCCCGCGATGACCATTTTTAATAGCCTCCTCCAATTTCAAATGTCAATACCTTTTTTTTACCGAAACATTCTCAATGTACAAACACAGTTTTTTAAGGTTTTATAGTGGTACCTATAAATATAAACCTATATACATATATTTCACAATGCATAACGATATTTTAGGGCGCCTGATCTAACGCCTTCAGAATAGAAATCTTGATGGCCGCTGCTTAACTTATTGCGGGTTTAGCACAGATGTAATAAAGAAATTAAAAAACCTTTATATTGTATAAAATATACTAGGGTTACGGGATCTATTTTTGCATCGATTGAATGGTCCATTCCATGGGTTGATGATATGACCAAAGGCGCATGGGATCTTTTTGATCATTTTACGAATAGGACACTCGGCAACGATTGCTATTATCGCTATTATCTGCTTTCCTACATTATATCATATATTGAATACGCGTTTTATATTTTATTGCAGCTTTGGGACCTATAAATGCTACAGCAAAGTTAAAGTTGAATCCAAAGCCTGAGGGTGATATCCCAAAGTTTAGCATACCAAAAGTTATACTTAGTCTACACATGGAACAACTATCAGTGAGCTTGACCAAGTCACAATATCGAGATATGATGCTATTGGCCGATTCTATGGATAGGATGGCTAAAGGTGCTCCTTACAGGTATGTGTGTCTATGGTGTTGAAATAATTTTAATTGACCGTTTCGTGTAGACCTGTACGGAGGTTGCGTTAACAAAGAAGGGTGTATCCTTAACAATTGGTGGTTAATATAAATGGTGTATGTCTTGCTAATTAGCAGCAATGTTTATTCAATTTGAAGTGTTTATCATCACTTTAGAAGTTGAAAGTAAACGGCCGTATGCTTACCAACATTAAGTGAATCATTGTTATGTAAATTATACTGTATATTATTGTCTGGTAAGTTTTATAAATTTTTATATATTTTTTATGCATTTTCAATGCGATCTTATAAGATAAATTACTAGAATAGAAAAATACTAGAAAAAATCGACTCGGGTCACAAGTGAATCTCAGGCGGGAATCGAACCCGCAACCTTTGGAAATCCGGTCCAATGCTCTCCCAATTGAGCTACCGAGCCTTGCGAACACTCGACGAAATTTTCTAGTACCTTTCTGATTTTACGCTGTAGGCCAGCGTTGTTTCATCAATGAGAGGAACATCCTCTCGTATTCGAAAGAAACATTTTTACAAATGTTTGGTCAATCGATTAAGATGAAACAGCCATGTTAGATTTATAAATTTTTATATATTTTTTATGCATTTTCAATGCGATCTTATAAGATAAATTACTAGAATAGAAAAATACTAGAAAAAATCGACTCGGGTCACAAGTGAATCTCAGGCGGGAATCGAACCCGCAACCTTTGGAAATCCGGTCCAATGCTCTCCCAATTGAGCTACCGAGCCTTGCGAACACTCGACGAAATTTTCTAGTACCTTTCTGATTTTACGCTGTAGGCCAGCGTTGTTTCATCAATGAGAGGAACATCCTCTCGTATTCGAAAGAAACATTTTTACAAATGTTTGGTCAATCGATTAAGATGAAACAGCCATGTTAGATTTATAAATTTTTTTATGCATTTTTTTATGAGAGCATTGGACCGGATTTCCAAAGGTTGCGGGTTCGATTCCCGCCTGAGATTCACTTGTGACCCGAGTCGATTTTTTCTAGTATTTTTCTATTCTAGTAATTTGTCTGGTAAGTTGTTATAATCAATAGATTATTTGGTTTATTTTATTGTTTATCAGTTAGAACAGACGTTGTAAAATACAACGTTATCTGTACAATGTATAGTCTGAAAGTTTTTCTATCGCCTATTTATCTATAGACCATTTCGATTGTCTTCCATTCGTATGGTGATCGGGTTAAAATTACTCGATCGCTTCTATTCTTCGAACCATCGTTCGATGGACTGACCGAGAGTGTAAATGCCACAGCTAATGGTTATAAATATACGAATGATTACTTGTTATATTTTCATGTCTACCATCGGCATATGAATATCAGCCTTGTTTGATGATTTGAAGGTGTTCTTAAGGTTCGCGAGCCATGAGGATAACATGATGATCTTAAGTGACATTACCGTAATCGTATCGATACACGCTTGTGGGTACTACTTTTTTTTGTTTAGGAGATTTCACCAAAAATATGCGAATAACGCCTTTGGAACGAAAAATAAATTCTCGAAAAATGTTGGTTAAGTATGAGCACTTCGCCATTGTTACGCGCTATTAATAATTATTATCTATACTTATCTGTAAAATACAACATTTGAAGATATTTTTGATGGCGATAGTTTCAAGCAGTAGTTTTGCTTTTCGTTTCGCTTAGATGCAAATGAAGGCATTGTAAACCAATGCGTAAGTATTATTGAGAAATGCATAACTCTTATTTCTTTATGTCTTAAAGGGTTTTGTGTTTTCTACGGTTTCATTGATGAGCGCTTTAATAATAAAAACACTATTTATATTTACAATTTTGTAATTCGTAATAAAATGGATTTAATTAAATCATGATTCGTCTGAAATATCAATAGTGCTGTACGTTTTGGCATATAACCTAACACAGCAGCTTTATGTCCTTGCGGTTCAATCCTCTGATCACAGCAATTGCTTTGATCTGAGGTTCAAACTATATGAGAACTGTTGTTTGTACCATGTAATAATCTTACAGTATAAGTCGCATATCTTTTTTTATAATTGACTACTTGACAGTTGTAACGAAAAGGTATGAAAATTAAATATGTTAAATAACAGCCTGCTGAATTATTATTATTATAAAATATGTTTTTGCTAAAAAAAAATAATAGTATTTTTTTTTCAATACATCGAGTTTTTTTTATCTTCGGGTTACAAGAACCGAAATATGGGCCATGATAAAGCATCTGTTGACGTCACATCACACAAATCAGCGTCGTGTGCTTTGTCAGAGCTTCATATAAATTCTGCTATATTTTATGTGACGTGAGGTCTTAGCCAACAAATGTAATAGGACCGGCTGTTTTCGCTCGAATTTTAAATTGTTAGTTAAAAATTATAGGTAGTTTAATTATTTCTTCGCAGAAAGTACCGTCCAGACTCTAAGATATACAGAGGACACTACAAAGAATGGTGGCGTTTCGCCTACAAGTGCATATTAGAGGAAGAAGTTCGGCGCCAGCGCAGGAATTGGGAATGGACCCATATGCTTAATCATAGAAAACTGTGCAAGAGCTATGCGAACGCGTACCAAGCAAAATTGAGCAGTAACGGAAAAGTGTCCAGCGATCACCAGTGCGTGCTCGACGAAGCTGAGAAGAAGCTTGACTTGTTTAATCTAGTCGTCATTAGACAGAAAATTGAGTTAGAGGTAAAGATTTTAAGAACGTCGCTTGTTAAAATTAATAAATGATCCGATAAAAAAGGAGGATAATGTTTAGGAGCAAAATCATCTAAAGATTTGTTAAGACAATATTGCTACTAAACACACGTATAAAAATGTTTTTAAATAAAACCTGTAAAGGAGTCGAAACGTCAGGATTAAAGATAAAAAAAATAATTAAAGGCGTTGTTGATACCGTAAAAGTGGTTTTATATTAACGTGTAAATATATAAAAAGTTGCCGGCAGTTTCCCGGATTTGCGGAAACCACTTGAGACAAATTTTTTAAGTGTCTTGTTATTAAAAAGATATAGAAAATAAGTATTTTCTTTTCTTAATACATGACTGCAGTAACTGTCCTTTGGGATATTATATCTATTACTAGCTGACCCAGCCACGCGTTGCTGTGTTATAAATTAAAATGATATCTATCCTATCCTTTCAAGTTGGATCAAACTGCACACAGTGTACAAATTTGATTAAAATCGGTTAAGTAGTTTAGGAGTCCATCGCGGACAAACAACGTGACATGAAATTTATATATATTAAGAAGATTAATAATTTTAGATTTTCTTGTTCTGGGTGTCCAAACCTACAAGCATTTTCCAACTACTTTAGTCTAAATAATAAATTTGGTTTCGGTTCTAGGTGGAGAGACTGGGGAAGCTAGAAGCAGAAGCAAATAAGCGATCCCGTAGTTGGTTTAGCGGGTGGTGGGGAGGGGGATCCAAAGAAGAAGAGCTGGCTGAAGGCACTGCTATAAGTATGTATCTTGCCAATATTTTTAGCACACCGGTTTTTATTGTAACGCCACATCTAGGTCCCGGGTTCGATCCTAGGCCAGGTCCTAGGATCTATATTGGCCCGGAATGGGTGTTGTAGTACCGTCCTTGTTTTTGAATTCCAAGTTCTCTAGCTGCTTAGGTTCAGAAAAATGTAGGTGATGTTGTTTAATATATACTCTAAGAACACAAATTTGTTGTTTGTGTGTTTGTCTGTCCGCTCTTTTTTTCCATTGTATCAATTAACCTTGCCATAGCAACGCGTTACCATAGCAACGCGTCAACGGGTCAGCTAGTATACACTCTAAGAACACATTTGTAGTTTGTGTGTTTGTCTGTCCGCTCTTTTTCCATTGTTGCCATAGCAACGCGTTACTGGGTCAGCTAGTATATACTCTAAAAACAAATTTGTGTGTTTGTCTGTCCGTTCTTTTTCCATTGCATCAATTAACGTTACCATAGCAACGCGTTACCGGGTCAGCTAGTATTAATATAAGAACTGTAAACGGTAAACTATTAGGTATAAGTCATACTTACCACCGGGACGTAGTGGTGACTCCCAAAAAGGGACCCACAAAGCCACACGGTGGAATGGAGTACAGCGAATAAGGTTTTAGTGGGTATTGCTCGCCTTAGTGACTGTCCACCCAACAGTGGGGTATGCGTTGGGCATTTCCCCTCGAAAAAAGGTATAAGTCATACGTGTGAATGATGCAGATTGGGAAAATTAAGTTTGATCCTTCACTCATCCTAATAGTCCGATGAAGGTTTTTGTATAACGAAAAATTGAATTTGGTAAAGTCAGCCGTATAATTCGGCAAAATAAAAAAAATAGTAGGTTTTTAATAGTTTCCTCAGAAATGCGCAAGACGATTACAAAACCTTTTTTTAATTTGCACACCTATCGAGTTATATAATTGATCTTAATAACAAAAAGGCTTGGATAAAAGATATAAAAACTCTGAAATTTATTGGTGTATTGCTTGAACTGGTATAACTTATTATATTTTAACATTTCGAAACATTAAAAATGTGGAAGCTTATGATAGAAAAAATATATTAAGAAAATCCTATTGTATAAGTGATCTATTTTAATATCGTTTTATTATGTCTATGTATAATTGACTAGGAATCAGTTATTTTCATTTACTGAAATGCAGATAAACGCGTTTTATTCCGAGTAATACAAGTTTCATATTTAAATTGTTTTTAAAACCTCAATATTAAACAGTATACGTATATTTATATAAACAATATAAATACACAAGCAAAAACACATTTGAAATAATTATCACTTTGTCAAACATCAAACTACATTTTTGATGAACCGGCTGAGTAGATGCAGAAATAATTTATTTTTTTAAATAACTATAATGTAAAATAAATTACACCAAATTGAATAAAATAAAATAAATGTCATGACAAAACATCTATGGACTATGTCTGAAAATAAATTATTTCAATTTCATTATTTTCTGTGCCAGTGAAACAATTTGAAAAGGCGATGACATCTGAAGAGAAAGACAAGCTGTTCCGTGCCATAGACTACCAGGAGAATTCGGCTCCCCTCCACCTGCCTACCGAATACGTGGCCATAGAGAGTCACTTCCGCTTGGATAGGTTGCAAGTCTCCGTCAACGACCAGGTTGAAATACTGAAGGCTTGCGTCGACAATGTCGTGGTTGATATGAAGCAGCGACCGAGTGCTAATGCTTTGAGGTCAGTTTTGTTTTTAAAAGCTAACGAGATCTACAAAAGAGATGAAATTAATAACAATTAGGATGGTCACAAAACTTTAATTGAACATACTTTAAACCGGCTTCTACATTTATTTACTAACTTTTGCGGAGCGCAGAAGTCAGTTCTGCATCAAGGAGTTTAGTCTACAGATAACCTAAGTCGTGTACAGATAACATCATATTAACTTCAAAATGTAAAACTTTCTTCTTTCATAATAAACTTAATATCTTGTATGTAAAGTTAAAAATAGATTGATTTTTTTAGGTAGTTTGATCTTTAACTGTGTATAATACCTAATTCTGCGAGAATAGTAGTTTTTACACATTTAAAGTTGTGGATTCTTTCTGGATTTTGGTAATTACAAATTATGTTATCTGATTTAGATCATGCGTCTACAACATTTACTTTGGTTACATATCAATTTTAATAACACATTTTTTCTTTTTATAAATAAACATTGAAATGGCTATGTCATATAGTGTGTGTAGTAATTTTTATAATAAAACATTAATGCTATTGTTTTCAGAGTTGATGTCTTAATGCAGGCATTCACAGTGTCAGGGGTGCAGCAAGGGGACTTTGTGCCTCAACTGGTAGTTTCTAAGGAGGTCACACAAGTCGTCAACTTGCTTAACGTAGTGTTTGAAACAAATCCCCTTGGTGAGTACTGTATTTCAGAAAAAAAGGTGAATTTGTAGAACATATTGTATAACATTGTATAACAATCATAATCCATTTAAAGAAAAGGATGAGTCTTTTTACGAAGGTTTTTCACATTCGCATTCATCGTGAGCTCGTGTGCGTGACTGCGTTACAGTTGGTACTTAGGCGCCCAGAGTTTGCCAATAGAGGCAGTCAGTCCCCTTGGGGTTCGAACGCGGGCTCTTGGAGCGTAAAATCCGTTACAAACAAAAAAATTACTAATATTGCAAACACGGCGATAAGTTATTATATTAAAATATCTTAATTCTTTCTTAATATCTTTCTTTAAGATCAAAATATTGAGACTTCTGTAGGTAGTAATTTTTTATGTGACACAAGTGTGATTTCTAATGCAATTATTGTATGTTGTCTACTGGGATCGAAGGACCAAGCCTTTTGTTTATTAGTTCAGCAACAGTTTTCTTGTTTGTACGTTAGATGGTGCATGTGACCAGAGAGTGAAAGTCTTGGCGCGGCCGCTGCAAATAGTCTACGACGCTCAGACTGTAATCGAGATTGTCAACGTGTTCAAACCACCCACCGAGTCTACAGCTTTGACTACGTAAGTTGAGTAAAATGATGTACAGGAAAATACTAAAAACGATTATTAGTTACGTTTGGTTTTTAATTTGGTCTAGAACATATGCCACAATTTTTATTTTTTAATGGACATTCTATGACATTATGTGTGATATACTATATCAGCCAAATGGGCGCTGCGACTTCGCTTTAGGTGATGTATCCTGGTGGATCAATTTTGGACGACATCTTCGCATAAATGGGATTTAATTTCATAAAGAACGCGAGTAATGTTGGCTTTCAGTAAATTTTAACAATTTCTAACCGTTGTTGAAGTGTGTAGCGTTCCATGATAAAATGTCACCACCAAATATGTATTCCCACCAAATTTGGCAGCTACCGCTTTACCAAGATGGCCGCTATACGCTGTTAAAGTTTGAGCGTCCCTATTGGAAAACCCTTTTATTAGTAAAGATTAGATGCTAGCGAAGGGTAATACATTTTTAAGTATTTTTGAGCTTAAAAACTATAAGTATTAACAAAAGTAGGCAGGTTATTTAAATGTATAATTAAAAGTATCAACGCTACATGTAATGATATATCATGTATATGTATTATTGGGAAAGGGAGCTGTGATTATTTTTTATGTTTTAGATTACAAGCCGCCGCTGAAAACAAATTATCGGACCTCAAGGAAAAGTCCGCTTTGGGCATGCAGTATGCTGTCCACCATCATACTTTCATCGAATTAGATGTGGATATTGCGGCTTCCTACATAATTATTCCACAAGGTGGAAAGTATAAAGGGTAAGATACTAAAATTATTCAGATATCTATTGAGCTATCTTGAAATCAGCCCGTTTGTCTTAGTTGAATGTCCCACAAACATTTTGTAACCAATGAAATTCCAATATATTTTCTGAAAATTGTATCAATTTAATGTTTATAAAATTGATTCTAATTGGAAGGACTTGTGTTGATTATTATCAAAATGATAATACTTTGCCCGGCACGGAAACAGTATAAGGAGGCGTCCATTAATCAAGTGATGTTTTTTTGGCATTTTTTAACCCCCCCTCCCCCTTGATGACCAAGTGAGGTTTCAGACCCCCCCCCCCCACAATATCACGTGTATTTTTTAGTACCTACAAAGATTCTTAAGTTTTTTTAAATATTTATAAAATAGAGGTAGGTATAAGTATCATGTTATTTCATTGTAGAAAATTAAAGACTACAATAATAACGTTACGGTAGACAGAAAGGTTGCAGGTTGTTTTTGACTGACATAAAAATAATGAAAGAAATGCGAAAAAATGTTTTGTACTAATACATGAACACGAATTAATGTACAGTATCCTCGGACCACGAATTAGCAAGACTTTCTTCAACACTAATAACTGGATAAGCATCTTGCAAGTCAGTTGTTGGCACAGTGCTTTGTTGAAGATCAACATCGGTTTCATCAAGCCACTCGGCGTCATCATTTTCTCGCACTACGCAAAAATCTCTTTTGATCTACCGTTTTATCGTCACGTGAGGATGCGGGAAGGACGAACATTGTGTATCTCTGGATTATTACAGCTCGGATTCAGTTGTTTGTGACAAGAATTCACATGTGCCTTAGTTTTTTTCTTTTTACAGAAGTAGTAAGCCGCTTTCATTTTGTACGCGTTTGCTGAAAAAATAAATACACGGGATATATTACTACACTCCCCCTCTCCGCTTGTGATATTTCGTAATTTTTTTATGGATCCCTCGCCCCCCTTTCGAGCCTCACGTGATTAAAGGACAGCCCCTTAACAGAATATGTATGTGGGTAACTCAATGTAAAATTCTAAATTTGATAATTCGGCATCATCTCTGACGAGAAATAATAAGTAAAGTCTACCCTTATAAGAATCTTTCACATTTTTAGCCAAGAGGCTTGCGTGGTGGTAAAGCTCGGAGCTATAAGCGTGAAGTCTGAGCCTCGCTCGCAGGACCAACTAAACGTCCATAAATTATACAAAGAGGGCCTTGCCGACGATGAGATTATGAAAGAGATTGCACATCACAGCTACGATAAGATGGCGCTCAAACTCACTGCGATGCAGGTATGAAAGACGATTTTCTCCTAATAACTATAGAAAAAACAGATTCCGATATATTTCATCTTTAATTTTTTTTTTGGTTTACAAGCTTCCTTTTAGTACTATTCATCCAAAGGTTGTCTGGCGGAGATCGCTTTGAGCGATAAGATTGCCCATTAGGTTTTGTTTTTTTCTTTCTTCAATGCGGTGTTTAATAAAGTCTTGTTTTGTATAATTCATCTTACAAGTATTCTATTTCATTGAAATAAGAGCTATTCAATTTTCAGATAGTGATAGCACAGTCGAAGGAAGATTGGCAGGAGGCGATCGCATCTCAACAACCCACACCATTACATCTGCTGCAGCCCAGTAACCTGCTTATACAGATACACAAGTGTCTCATCACCGATGACCCTCGTTTGCCCAAGGTTCGGGTTCGTGGTGAGCTCCAGAAGGTCGCCATCAGTGCCTCTGAGGATAGGTAAGCACCGCTAGTCCCTTAAAACACAAAATGAATTATTCAATATATAGGCGAGGGTAATTCTTAATCGTTAATCTCGGCCATAGTTACTCAGTAACAGGTGGGCGGAAGTGAGGCAATGTTGGTCATCATAAGTTTCGAAATTTTTAAGTAAAGTGCGATCCTTATCACGAATCGGCAACACAGTATTATAGGACGCGCGACAGTTTCTGGACGCGTGTTGACGGTTCGGCCGCTGCAATGTTCAGCCGACCGTCACGTCATAGACACCGTCGAGCGCCGACAGATGGCGCTGGCGCTCGATTCGACTTAACTACCATAAGTTATAAAAAACACCTAATAGAAATAGCTATAGCGCGAGGTCCTAGCTAAAATAAATTCTGTATGTTAACAAACTACTGATCAAATATTATTGTGGGATGTGAAGTACCTATTATGCATCACTACGGATCACACATCACATGATTAAATGTTAGAACGGCTTACTAAGAAACTTATAGTATGCAACACATTCCATTTAAAAAAAATCTTGTTAAAACCATGGCTTTAGTTAGCAATGGCAGGTAAAACTTGGCCCAAACATCGCGATAGCAAAAGGTGTAACCATTTGTAACTCGGTGAACACTCGATTTTAACAAATTTCATTATTAAGTCGTTAGCCTTTATCATAAAAACCGGACTGGGGGCGCTAGTGTTAGTTTAGTAGAATGTGTTTTACATATTGTATATATAGAATCTCAACATTTTTCTTTCAGATTATTAACTCTTTGTGAAATAATTGTGGGCATGCCTTTACCGCATTCCGAGGAGTCGACACAATTAAAGGTAAAACATAACACTCAAATCGAAATTTGCATGTTTTCTTTCTCCATTTCATCATTTTCCTTTTGATTTTCATATAAAGCTGTTTTGCTACAAATTTGCGTATACAATAACTGGTCAAGTTCTAGAATCTCAACCGTTATCACGTCAAGAACACGATTTTGTGGTAACTTCAATATCAGTGTTTATTTTTTATTATTTCTAGAATACTTTGTGTTGATGTAGTCGTAAAATAAATAGTATAGAATATAAAATTATTAATTTAAAAAATGCAAAGAGAAATTGGAACATAAATAGCGATAATTGTGTATATAAGGATATTTGTAGGGGTATTCTGGCACTGGTGGCACTGCCATTGTCGAGACAGTTTTGGTACTGCGAGTTTAATGCTGCCAAGTCTGTTGCAAAATCAGTGGTAACCGTTTAAAGAATTTAAGTTATATTATTTCGTCGCTATTAGTTATAGTTGTTGTATCATAGCGAATACTTTTTTGTTTATATGTAGTCAGTAAACATATTGTCCAACTTAAACAGTAGAATTATCTTAATAATCTTTAGCTTTCGATTAGACTGTAAAATTTGTTATATAATGATTTAAAAATATTTTGATTAGGATTGTATAAGATGAAACAAAGTGGTTATAGCTTTAGAAATATTGTGTATTAATTAGGTTATTAAAAGAACAAGTAAGGCAAAATTTTTAAATGATATAATAATACTGCTACTTCTTGCATAAAATCGAATTTTATTTTCTTGAAATAATTTAGAAAAGATTTTGCTGCATTTGTTTTCTTTTTGTACTATCGAGGCCTCTGGCGCCTTATCAGTCCTAAGTTGAAAGTCGCTAGCACACTGCACGATGCCTATCGCTTCAGGCCACGCCCTGTTCCATTCATTCAACAATGGCGCGCGTGCGTAAACAAGCAAGTGAGAGCAGATTGACAGTTGACAGTACTGACATCAATGGCGATTTTAAAATTAGTTTTTTATGATTGGCCGTAGTATAACTCGTAGTAAAATACGAAGCCAATTAGGGGTCGTGTGGGCGTGTCCGATGCGATCAGTTCAAACGAATATTTCTACAAAGTGAGACCTCGATAGTACGTTAAATTATTCAATTTAATAATTTGTTCTCATTTATTCTATTGAGAAATAAATAGAATATTTAAGTAATTTTTTATACCAGTTATTTATACCACTTGTAATTAAAGTATCATATCGTTTTTCAGCATAGTGAGTCGAAAGGGTCTAGTTTATCGATATTAAGATATCTCGACCCTGTAGAGAAACAGAAAAGAGACACAGCAAGGTCAAGCCTAAGAAAAGTGGACGAACAATCGGTGCAGCTCACCGAAGTCGAAGCTTTTTTCATTATGAAAGGTGTGTGTACGATTTTTCTCATGTATGTAACAGCTGTAATTAATCGCAAATTTTTAAGTCGCATAACAAATTTGGCTATATTCCTACTAAGTTCGCTTTAATGAAATGTATAGTTGAAGCCATGATAGTTATGATAAAGTAATAGTTATGTTAAACAACTTCAATAGACTTCCGACGAACAGAGAAAGCTCGAGATAAAAATATGGTCATCCATGCCACCACGGTTACCGGCCATTGTGATAGTGGCTTCTGCAATCACAACAGACGCACCACATCATGGAGTTCCTTAATATGCTTTAGTTGATTTTTTATAATTGTAAATATGTCTGCTGTCCGTTAGCATTCCTTTCATAAAATAAACAAATGCCGCCTACTCGTGATTACGTCAGGATATTTTCCGCCGTAGTAAAAGTTTTTAGTTCAGCCAAATGACAATTTAATAAACGCGGTTGCGTTTCGTAATTTCAGTTGCAAACATATACAGAATACATGTTTTTCTATTAATTATAATTTCATATTAATATAATTCCATTTAATTTCTTTAAACATTACTTGATAAGTAAAAACACTATTGACATTTTATGTATGTTAAAATTATAATTTACTACTTAATTTTTAGAATTTTTAGAATGAATAGATATATTACATTTTCCTAAGCTCTCTAAAATTCTGTTAGTATTGCTTATTAAATAAATAAAATAAAATAAGTCTTCTCTTACAGAGTTGACTCTAAGTGTGAATCGTAAGACTTCGCAGTCGGTGGAGTACGATAAGTTCTTGGTATTCTCCTTGAATCTTTTGGAGCTGACGGCGGTACAGAAGACGTTCACGTTGGAGTCGACCGTGCGATTGGGTTCGGTTGGGCTCCAACACCATCGCGTCGGTTGGGACGTCATCGACATGATAGAGACGCCCGATGTCGATGTGCGCGATGCTCCACTCAAAGCCGACAGCCCTCTCTGCAATCAGTATCTCTTCGCCGTCACTTATAGAAATGTAACTACCGTTCTACTATATTTATTGGCTTATAATACAGCGCACACAATATCCCTACTAATATTATAAATGTGAATGTAGGTTTATTTGTTATGCTTTCACGCAGAAACTACTAAACCGATCATCATGAAACTTTGTACAAATATTCTTGGAGATATTAGAAGTAACATAATACTTTTTATTGAAAAAAAATGCGGGCCGCTGGTAAAAACTAGTATTATATAAATAAAAAACATTGTTTGCATGTTTGTTTCCTATCAGTTTCGAAACCGTTTATCAGGTTGTGATAAAACTTTGTTAAGTTGTACGCGTACCAGGGAAGATTTATATGTATAGTCAGCAAAAAGATACTAGAAAAGTATCGTATCGATTTTTTAGGAACTTATAATCTTCGATTAGTTACTCCACATAGCGCTTTATGAGATTTTCCATTAAGATTATTTTTATTTGTTATGTTGTAGGTAGACAAAAAATGTCCAGAATTTCGAAGTCATTACGGTTCAGTTGAACAGATGATCGAACTCAACTTCACTACTCTGCGACTTTTGCTTCACCAAGAAGGTCTTCAAGAAATCTTAGTTATCGCTAATGAATATCAGGTACTTTTAGTAAATATATTTTGCATTTTTTGGCTTCAAAGTTATACTTAAATAACAAAATATAAATATTTTAGACGAGATTACAATCAGTTCAAAGCACTTTCGATCGTACTGCAAACGCGGGACCATTGGAAACAATCATGGAAGATGAAGAATTTAATGCAGCTAAATCTAAAGGTAAATTAACATTAATAGTATCTGGTTTTTATATACGAACCAAACAACATAAAATTGATGCGCTCTAAATGTAATTACTTGGCCATAAAAAAAAATTCAGACGTAGTTAACTGTTATTTCTGGCAATTCTACAGTGAGTGTCTCAAAACCGTCACGTCGGAAACAAGTTGAGAGCATCCAAATGAAAGTGAACGTTAAGATTGGTGCCATAGAGATATGTTTCGCGGCCGATAGGCGGCCTCTTTGCTGCGTTCAGCTGAGAGGTGCCACCACCGGCCTTGTCATGAAGAGTTCCTACATGCAGGTCGATTGCACTATAGGTTCCATCACCGTTGAGGATCTCAACCCTTATACTATCCATAAAGAGGTACGCATGTAAATTTTTATATCGGGTTTTTTTCAGTAATTTGGACCATTTTACCTGAGGTGACTCTAGAGATTGCTTCTACACGATCATACATTATCACATGTGCAGGCGCGTACGCACGCCTGCACGTCCGCTGGCGTGACCTCGGCCATACATAGCTCATTCAAAAGTCAGTTAAATATCATAGCCAAGAAAAATATATTTATTAAAAACTATTGAATATTCTTTAATAAATTATAATCGATGAATGACATTGTGATTCACTGGTGCTTGTAGATACTAAAAGTGCTGGGAGGTGACGTAGTTAACGTGCAAGTGGTGATGTACAATTTGGATCAGTGTCCGTCGGACAGCGATGTCAATATATCCATAGATGCACAGATCAGTCGTCTCAGGATAATATTCCTCAACTGGTTCGTCTCTTCTATGTTGGTAAGTGTGATTGTATGTAATATTTTTAATGATTTTTTTACATACGTGCTGATATGAATTTTTTTTCTCATCCTCTGTAAACATAAAACAATATAGAGAAGAATTTACACTAAATTTCTATACTAAATGTTGTAGAGGTTGCGGTCTACACAATTCAACTGGACTTGTATTTCACTGTTTCGAATCTGCAAATTAAAAGTATTTACATAATGTTTTTATTATTGTGTTAATATACACATTTCTATATTGGTTATGTAACAAAGTGCGAGTAGAATAAAGCTACGATTGACTACCATTATGAATTTCCTTAGCTACTAAAAATGATAATGCGTAGTCATGAATCCAGCGTTGTAAACCGATCTGATTTAATTTTAAGACCCTTAACGCCGCAATCAGCTTCAATCAAAGTTTAAAGGTCAACTACAAAGTTTAAAGCGAGTGTATCTATCTTCGAAGTCTAACGAAGTTTGATTGTTTGTGTGGTGAATACCAGCATTTGTACTTGAGTCAGCTTTAAATATTACTTATTTATATATCATATTATATATTTCTATACTTTACACTAGTATACATAACACAAGCCTTTGTACTAGGCTTAATTAGTGTAAATGTAACGGGTGTTTTCGATTTACCTAATTTCATTTAAGCACTAAAATTACGTGTTTTTTTTTGATGAATGAACATTGCAGGTTAAGTTACATATTTTTTTTTCTCCATTACCAGCCATTAAGCTATATCAGTTGATCAAAAAGTTTGTGTGCCAAATGACAAACACGGCTAAAAACAAATGGGCGGTCCAATAGATATCTATATGTAAGATAATTTTATTCAGGAATTCCTGAATAAGTTCCAAACGGCGCAGCAGGCGATAATTGAAGCGTCATCGCAGGCGGCGGACGCGGCACGCGCCAACGTGCAGACGGCCTACCAGAACTCCACCAAGGTTTAATTTTTGCTCCCTCTCTATCTGATTTTCGTTCAGGTGTATTACTTTTTTGTATTATATTATATATGTAAATATATACTTGCATTTATTTATTTGTATATGTACTTTTGTACGTCAACTCCTGAAGCCCTGCAAGGAACGCTAGTAGATCTTGGAATGACGCAGACGCATCCACTGAGGCAGGGTCTGTATTACGCTTGCACTTATGTAGTGTTAGTGTTTTAGTATATTCTTTGTGTTTGATGTTATGTTTGTTTTTAGTGTTCCCTACCCAAAGGGTAGGGAACACTAAAAACAAACATAATAAAGGGGAAAAACCCTATTAATAATACAAACATAATATAGGGTAAAAACCCTATTAATAAAACTCCGCTGTTCGTCTGTCTATCTGTCTGTCTGTTTGTCACCAGGTAACCCATAAACCATGATAGACAGTTATAATATTCACAGATGATGTATTTTGTTGCCGCTATAAAAACAAATACTTAAAAACAGAATAAAACAAATATTTAAGGGGGCTCCCATACAACAAACGTCATTCTTTTTGCTCTTTTAGACGTTTGAAAGATTCCCAGAATAATAGGTTATATAAAATATTTTATTTAACTAAAAAAATTTACGGAACCTGTCGTGCGCGAGTCCAACTCGCACTTGGCCGGTTTTTTTCTAATTGTTTATCTTCTGTTATGTTGACAAGCCAATAATTCTTTAAGGTGGCGCTAAAGCTGCGTCTCGCCGCTCCCATCATTGTCGTGCCCGAGAACTCGCGTAGCACCAACGCCATGTTGCTCGACCTCGGCAGGATCACGCTCAACAACAAATTCGTCGATGTGCAAGTCGCAGTAAGTATGGTTCGGTTCACAACGTGAGAACAACGATTGGAATGAACGCATCTCGACTCTGCTCTCGCTTTAAATTAGTATAAAGGAAGTGAAAAAAACAAATATATTCTGTCGTTAATATATTCTGTACAGAGACGTAGCTAGGTAACCAAAGGCCCTAACTGAACTGTTCAGGTTTTATTCAAAATATAAATAAATACAATCACTTTAAAGGTACGAAGCTACTAGTTTATCATCAGCTCTATATCGTCTGCATGGCACAGCAAAACTAATTACTACATGTATATGCATAAGTGTCTCGTGTAAGCTTTAGGGGTCGCCTAGGTTCTACAGGTGAATAGTTTTGGAACGTATACTTGGATTTATAATATTGGTATTCAGCAATAAAACAAAGTAAATCAAAAGATCAAATTGCGATTCCCGCCTGAGAATTCACTTGTGACCCGAGTCGATTTTCTCTAGTATTTTTCTATTATAATTTTTTATCTTATAAGATCGCATTAAAAAGGCATAAAATATATAAAAAAATATTAAATTTTGGAAAGTTGAAACTGGTGCAACCTATTTTATTTGCATCCCTGGGGAGATCCCACCTTAGGGAGAATTTTTAGCTAGTTCAATATAAGGTTTGCTGGTCAGGGTTCGAGGGCCCCCATCTATAGCTGCGCCAATGCATTTTTAGTAATTCTTTTCTATATGACAATTCGTTTCAACAGGATGTCAGTAACAAAGTGACTATAGATGAATTGACGCTCGAATTGGAAGATATGAAGGTGTCATGCGTACAACTGGAGGACGCGCAGACAAGTATCAGTCATGAGCGGAAACTGTTGCGACCGATCAGTTTCAATTTGCTCGTTAAACGAAATTTATCCTCGTGGTACGAGGATCTGCCTGACTTGGACATTTCTGGACGGATAAAAACTATAGCCGTGAGTATTGAAGCACCTATTATTCATTTATTTGATGTATTTAGGAATATTAAGAATGAACTGTTCTCATGAACACGGCTTCGGGAAAGGTCTTCTGAAAAAGTTTTAAATAAAAATATGAAAATAAATGTCTGTACCTCCAAACTTTGTGTTAATAGATGTTTATATAAGTAAAAAAAAGGTGATAAAGTTGGTCTATAAATAACATTCGTCAACTTTTTTGTTGCTCTCTATAGTCTTAGATGATAGATAGACACGAGATATGAAAGATTTTGTGGTTGTTAAATGAAGATGTAATAATTCAACAACTAAGACTAAGGCGGTTGTTAATATTTCTCAAATTCAAATTGCTGTGGATATGCGGTATTTCTTTAATATCGTCTAGGATGTTTGTCGTATTATAATCAAGTGAATATTGTCTTATACCATGTTAGTAAATTTTTATTGAACTTGCTGAGTTTAGAAATGTAGCAAAATTTGGAGTCCTAACTACTCGACTTTTAAACTTTGGCCGGTACAAGCTCAGTTAACTTTAGCAAGGAGCCACATGAGAAACGCCATTCTGTCTAAAGTATTCGAGATAATGAATTATTTGAATATTCTATTTTAAATATAAACCTTATTTTATAAAAACAATAGAAACAAGTACAAATACAGCCGAAATATTGTTAATAAGGTATGATGTTGATATTATATTTATTGACATTGCAGATTACTGTTGGACACAGTGACTATAAAAGCATTATGAAAATTCTTAACCAAAACCTGCAAGAAGGTCAAGTCAAATCGGAAGAGGCCAAACAGAAAGATAATGTGCCCAAAACTACCTCTAAAATCGCTGTAAAGAGCCAGACCCAAGGAACTAAACCTGTCACAAAGTCCACAGTGGCGGTCGTGACTTCGAAGGAAACTAAAAAACCTAGGACAACTATCAAATTTTCTTTCACAATGGACAGCTTCGTCATTGATTTGTTGAACACAGTGAGCGTAAGTTACACATTTTGCTATACTTTGTTTCATCAAATTCTGTGTAATAATATGTTCTTTGGGTTGTTATAAACCATTTTATTGAATATTATTAATGTTTCAATAATTATAAAAGTCACATTTATTTATGATCACATTATTGATTTCAAATATTTATGTTATAAGAAATATATCATTCCAGTGATTGTGAAAACAGCAATATTTTGTAACGCAACTTTTATTGTAAAAATATAATAATGAATAATAATGAATATATATTAATGAAGTCGTATAAATAAATCACCATAGAGACATTAAAGTTAGTAGTTGTCTCTGGGTAGGATATATAGGCCTGGAGGCCCTGGGGCTATCGAAACCCTTATTATTTTTGAATAATATTCAAAATAAAAATAGTTTATTGCGATTATGGTTTGATACAGCTGATTTCACAATGTCAAAAGCTTTTCTATATTCCACCACCTAAAATTCGAAAAAAATTAGGTTGAATAAAAACGTGATAGTTGCTAAACGCGTTGTATTTTTTAAATTTCTATTGTGGGGGTTCCTCTCTTGTGGACTAGTTATACCCTCCCTCAAATCCGGCCCTCAGTGCTTTACGCAGCTGCACTGATAGCAGAAAGCGTGGGTTTGATTTTCGTCTATTATAAATCATTTTTAAACTTTTTATTCTGTACCGTGCAGTCGGAGGAGCTTATATTCTTGAAGGATGTGGAGCTGGCGCGGTTCTGCTTGGCACTGTTGTCGCTGAAGGGGCGTATGTTCTCCGATGGGTCCATGCACACTTCTGTGCTGCTGGTCGATTGCACGCTCGACGACACGCGACCAGGTCGAGGCGCCAAGATCACCAGGTCCTCTTCTAGTATTTTATATTTTTAAAACGTTCATTCACAGTAGTTGAAATTCTAGTAAACTGCCGTTTCGTGTTCGTGGCGCTTCTGGTAAATTGTGGTGACTATTACGCATGCGCATGGAACATATAACGGAGGCCTACGCTGGAGAGGAGGATGTTAGATGAAATTCTTTTGATTTGCGGAAAATTTTAGAAACAAATGCATCTGAATGTTGTCTCTTAAGAAGTCACCCACGTGCCTTTCGATTCTCGTTGATCTATAACAGACAATCAAAGTCTTCAAGTATAAAATAAATGATTTTTTCTTCTACCTTCGTTCAGTTTTCTGTTGTACCAGGCAGGATCCTTTTAATATAGCCATCATCTGTTTCCTGCTGAATGGAGAAGAAATATTATGGCGAGCGACGTAAACTGTTACTTTTACGAGTTATTTTTTATCTTTGGCAGATTACTACAAAAATAAAGAATAGACATTTGAAGAACTTTTTGACAGCAGTGTAGATATAAAAAAAACAATAATAACATATATTGTCATTTTAAATGCTTGTCGGTTTAAATGTTTATTAGTTGTTAGTTGTTAATAATAAAAATATTTGTGTTGTGAATAAACTTACATCAATTCAAAGTTACGCTGTCAATTCGATCACGACCTGTCAGGAACGCATTCTCTCAGCGGTTACACTCAATTTTTTTTAATGCTAATGGAAACTAAAAAAACACAGGTATTTAGAGCGACGGCACCAACGTGCGGCCACTTCGAGCGTGGGCAGCGGTTCGCCCGACGCCATTATGGAGGCCCACGACAAGATCCGTAGCATGATCGATATCACCTATACAGTTAAAAACTCAGACACCTTCAGTAAGTCGATTACAATTTCATTACCTATTAAGAACGCAAAACCTGACCTATCTACTTTAAAGTTAAATTTAAGTGTGCTGAGCCTCTATAATAAGGGGCCGTCCATTAATCACGTGATGTTTTTTTGTCATTTTTTAACCCCCCCTCCCCCTTGGTGATACATGGTGAGGTTTCAGACTACCCCCCCCACTATATCACGTGTATTTTTTAGAATCTTAAGTTATTTTTTAATATTTATAAAATACAGGTATAAGTATCATCTTATTCCATTATAGAAAATTAAAGACTAGGGATGTTGCGAATATTCGCATCCGCAGCTGCATATGCGGAACATCCGCATCGGTTTAGACATCCGCATCTGCATCCGCATCCGTATAATTTGATGCGGAACTGATCCGGATACGGATGTGTAGCATCGTCATGATGCTCGATTCATCAAGTAACGATGAGGAGAGTCAGGTAACACCAGAAATGTCAGCCCTGACGCAATTCTCAAGAAGGAGTTACTTACTTTTCGCAATGAACAGCGAATTAATTTACATGACAGTCTTCTTAAATGGTGAAATGTTAATCAAAGCGAGTTCAAACTGTTATCTAAAATAGTAGTAAATTCGGGTAGTAGACAGTTTCGTCTCTATTCGGCTGATGTGGTCGAATCTCGCCTTGAGAATGACCCTTTTGCATGACTTGGCGGCCGAATTATAGGCTCTCTTCATCGCTCGGATTCTCCGTGCGCGGACCTTGCGATCGCGGATATGCACTCAAGCCTGGTAAGCAGACTGTTTTCAGGCCTCAGCACGAGCACAGGCCGCATTATACCAAGGCCGGGATTTGTTACCGAGTGGAATGTCGGAGAATGGAATAAAATACTCCATTCCCTGCCGAGTTACGTCTGCAATCGCATCAGCGGTGCACGAAGGGTCGTTCGAAGAGAAGCAAGTTTGCCGCCAGGGATAAGATGCAAAGAAAATACGCATCTCGTCCCAATTTGGTGACTCGTAACGCCATACCCGCCTCATGCCCCTGGGGTTATCATCCGGAGGAGAGCAGATCGATACGGATTTCACCACACAATGGTCGGACGACCCCAGTGGAGCTGAAACCGATACCGAATGTTTGTGTGGATCAGTTGTCAGCAGTAAGTCAAGGAATTTGTGGCCAGCAATATCTGGAATTCACGTTACTTGGTCCACCAGCTGCGTAAGATTTAGCGCTAGGGCAAATCGTCGCGCTTCTCTCCCAGCATGGTCAGTTTTCTAGTATGGGAACAGCCACTCTTTATGGTGAGCGTTGAAGTTCCCCAGAAAAACGAGCTCCGCCGCTGGATATCGCTGAGTTGCTAAGTCTGCCGTCTCTGTGAGGTAATCTATGAGACGAGTCGTCTCCCGGTCACCGCTGTGCGATCGGTAAACACAGATGTAGAGCTTCTTCTCTACCCCTGTGTCCACCAGAAGCCAAATAACGGAAAACCCGGTCTTTTCAAAGCATAGGAGACGCCTACAGCAAATGTCATTACGGACGAACACACAGACCCCTGCACACATCTTGAATTTATGCTCAAGCGTGTAACCAGGGTAGTTGAGGTACGCCTCATCCGACGGGGTTGCTATCTGAGTCTCCGTCAAGAAGAGTAGGTGCAGCTTTCGGGCTCTAGATGGTGATGGACCGGGTCGAGATTTGAGTGCAGTCTTCTGATGTTCGCGAGGTGCACTTTAATTGGGAGGAAGTGCAGCCGTTGTTTAACTTTCGTTTTGAGCTTTTTGCTCATACTGGTGAATTTTGGGGGGTTGGATTTTCAGTCGAGACGCTACTCAGTCGACCATTAAAGTACTCTCAGGCTAAGCTAACCACAGAGGGGAACGGAACCACAGAGACGGCGGGGACGCCCGAAAGATCCGGATGCGGATTTTAAGAGGCTCACATCCGCGGATGCGGAACTGTACAAAATTTGGTTGGGTAAAAAACACAGTAATATTTATCCTTTCTTTATTTAATAATAAAGTAGTGAGTGAATTACTATTACTGATTAATTATTTTAGTAAATAAATTTAAATATTGGCATTATATTTAATGAAAAGTAGAATGGCCGCCTTTTCGGACTCCAGTCTGTTTCGCAAGGGTTCGTATATTAATCCTGCGCTACTAAATAACTGTTCACTTGGAACACTGGCTGGTGGCGCTGATAATAATTTGCGTGCTATTTTAGATAACAGTTCGAAATCACTTTGATTAACACTCCATCATTTAAGAGGACTCTCATTTAAATTAATTCACTTTTTATTGCGGAAAGTAAATGGCTCCTTCTTGAGAATTGCGTCAGGGTTGACGATTTCTGGTATTTCCTGACTCTCCTCAACATCACTTGATGAATCGAGCATCATAGCAAGATAACTAATTAAACAGGACTGCCGTCCTGTACCTGAGGTCCTTGGTCATTCTATATCTGTTTCCATAGAATCTGTCATTCTCCTTTGCTTCGCTCTTTCGGTACTTGGAGATATTGTTCGAGAAGTCAAGATGTCTTCGGTGTTTCTGCTAATCTTCAATATATCATCTTTAATCTTTTACTCGATCGACACGCGCCTCTCGCCGGCCCTTCCCCTTTCTTTCTTGTCGCGATCTGCTACTCATCCGCGTCCGCATCAGCTCCGCATCGATTTATGCGGATGCAGATGTGATGTCTTAATCGATGCGGAAGTTCCGCATATGCGGATGCGAATATTCGCAACATCCCTAATTTATGCTCGGCTATCTAGCTCGGATTCAGTTGTTTGTGACAAGAATTCACATGTCCCTTAGCTTTTTTCTTTGTGCAGAAGTAGTAAGCCGCTTTTGTTTTGTACGCGTTTGGTGACAAAATAAATACACGTGATATAAGACTACACCCCCCTTCCCCCCTTGTGATATTTCGTGATTTTTTGTGGACCCCTCCCCCCCCTTTCGAGCCTCACGTGATTAATGTACAGCCCCTAAGCTGCTCGACAAGTACGCTGTTATTTGTGAAAAATGGGTTAGAATGAACTTCTTTATTGTCATAAAAATAGACAGAACGTAGGTTGTATAAAATTCCATTACTGGCTTGCTGTTTTTTTATTTTAAAAACTATAAAGAGAAAACTTTAATGCTAATAACCAAAAAGTGCTTTTTCCTCAATTTAAGGAATTGGCCGCTGAGTACTTTCTGCGGAAATTCTATTCAAATTTAAAAAATTGAGATGCTCGGTATTTTGTTGGTTGCATTTTTCATTTTGTATGTCTATGTTACTGCAGTACATGAATAAATATCCAAAATGTAATCTAGTAGTAACAGTGACGCCGCCAGAACTATAAGATGCAGTCCAAACAGTCATTGAGACGTTACTACCTGAGAAGTTTAGAATGATCATGATTTCAAGTAATGGATAAGTGAGAAAAAAAGAACAATGTCAAAAGCGCACAATGCCAAAAGTGTTCTATGTCAAAAGAGTCTCATTACATTCTCTTACTTCATTTACAGTTGACATGAGAATATTCAGTTTTAATCTGATATTGGCAATGGATTTCCTAAACAAGATAGCAGAGTTCATGACGACTGGATTGGCAGAGGATGCAACGACTGGCAAGACTACTAAAGGCGAACTAAAAATTGTTAAATCGACGGAAAAAACTAGTGATAATCTTCTGGTAAGTAACTGATAGTCACGACACGTGGATAATATTATTGTAGATAATATTAATACAGAATAACTCGTTATCATCAATAGTTATTTTAGTGATCCTTTTTGCCAACAGCAAAAGAAGAAAACATCAGTGACGTCAGCGCCTTCCTTGGCTGAGCAGCCGCAGAAGGTGTCAATGATGACCGTAAATTTAAAGATCGAGCAGCCTGATATCTTACTGGTCGAATCACTCGAGTCCAAGAAATGCGATGCTCTCGTTTTGAACGTGAGTGTAAAACAGTATTTGATTCTGGTTTTAAATTTCTAGAAAATTCTTTTTGTATTCTATCTAAGCTTGCTAGTCTAGTTCTCATTTCTGGTTGGAATTTTTTTTATTAATGTAAAATTGTCAAATATTTGACGGGTAATCAAATGTTAATGAGGTCTGCTGGATTTATATATGCAGCAATATGCGATGGTGTTATTGTCAATTATTATAAAGAAAGGATATGTACATACCATCTTTACATACCAACTTCTTTTTCACCAAAGAAACTCATATTGTACGTGTCTTGTATCAGATGGAGGTTCGTTTTAAGCTGCGTAAAACTGAGGAGCGAATGGTTGCGGACGGTGGCATATCCGGGCTGCAGATGGTAATTCGAACTCTAGGCGAGACGGAGGCCAACCCGCGCTATCTCCTTGCGCCTGCGCACCTGTCGTTGGCTCTATCGCAACCACCCGGTAGCGGTATGCACGTGGACGTGTCCATCTCTGATATCAAGATCACCGTGTCCCCCGGTTAGTCAACTGTGTTAAATGAACGTGATAACAATAAATTTTACTTTACTACATACCATAAAACTAAGTCACATCCTGCTGTCTGTCCCTATGTATGCTTAGATCCATAAAACTACGCAACGCATTTTGATGCGGTTTTTTTAAGAAGGTTTATATGTATAATACATTCATAATATAGTAGAGACACTTAATTTCTTTCTAATGATGCTGAAAATAAACATTGCAAACGCTGGCTGAACCCTAAGAGATAGATCAAAATCATTTACTACAGTCTATTCATCCTAACTTGTCCTATTTGGTAAACAATCTTGGCACTCCTTTTTATTGAAAATGCAGCATTAAAAATCAATTGATAACTAGATTCAATAGGTTTCAGTCTATAATAACGATTTATTGTAATAGATTATTGACTTTGTTGTTGTGTGAAAAGTTATGCCAAGATTGTTTACAAAATAGGACAAGTGGTGTACAAGTACAGTATTGTACACCATAAATAGATCTACAAAAAAGTCCACGATGGCATATGTCTATCTCTTAAGGATAACCCACAATATTTTTTTTATTCCTTTATTTTTTACGACAAATAATGTTTTATTTACGAAGCGATTTTAAGAAATACACCATTAATCCTTATCCAATTAAATACCTTAAATATATAATATAGATCAAAATGCCCCTTTACAGCCTGTAATTTAAATGAATATTTTTGAAGATATTACACATTTAAAATGGAGGTACATAAAAATATTGCAAATTATAATAACCGAGCCATAGCAACGCAAGGCCGAATCAGCTAGTACATTAATAAAATAAAAATATTTAGCTTACTTCCACATAATGCACCGCCCACCCTCAAACAAATGCAAATGCAATATTGAGCCCTAAGTAAGCTACATATTTTTATTTTATTAATGGATATAGACTCCTGTCAAGTATCAGGCGTAACATCAAATATATTTGATTATCCAAAAATATAAGTTGGGTTCATTAAATCAAACAATCACTTATTACTTACACCTAGTTGTATAAACCTCCTTTTTTAAATATGAAAATGCCATTGCCACGTAGCTTCGCTCTTTCATAACATTTGTCAGTTTTATTTAACATACAGAATGTGTCAGTTTAACTATGTAGGTAGTTCCCACTTTTTAGTTATGTGTTATCTAACGTTTTAAATCTTATTAAATTTGCTATCCTAAAATGATATATCGAAAATAGTAACACTACAGTTATTTTAACGTTTGTATAATACCTTTAAAATTTTTAGACATCATAGCGCTGCTAAATCGCGTAATGGCGACGATGACGAGTAGTGAAGAGGACCCTACGGAGCAAGATAACAAGGCCATCTTTTACCACGACCTGTGGACCTTGCAGCGGTTTAAACCTAACTCTTACTGGTTCCTTAAAACTGGTAAGTTTATTATGCTAAAGATCTTGAATATGAAAGGGAAGTTTGAATATTTTTTATGCCACAAAAGTTTTTGAGTTACTATTTAAAGAAAAAAGTATATTAGTGAGGATAGTTCTGAGCCGATTTAACTAATTATTCGGTGCTTGTAAAGGCCTGCTGCTGCGCTTTTTAAACTCGTGTCTGACGTGTCATTTCGAAACACGGCTCAGACGCGCGTGGGCGTCTGTACCGATCTGTACCGATTCAACGTGAGACAATCATCACGTCTGTACCGATTCAACGTGAGACTGAATTTATGCAGCTATGCAAAAGTGTGCAAAGGGCCTAATAAAGGTTAAGGAACTTTCGCAAATGCCAGTCAACAAAAAATATGTGCGCTTTAGAAGGTACAACATGCCAGCTGCTTTTGCAGTTGGTTATCATCTCAGCTGAAAATCGTCCACCGCTAGACGAAGTCTCCCCCAAATATGGGAGGTTTTGCTATAATCTCCGTGCTCGGCAGGCCGATTGGAGATCACAGTAAAAAATGCTATAATTCGGAAAATTGCTGTTTGCATTTGATTGACGAGAGGTGTATGATGATTACCTCCATTGTTATTTGTCACCTTTTATGACATCCGGAAGTGTAAAGGGTTGGTGCTATTCTACTCTGCCGGACACCATAGGTTGCAGTTGTTAGCACTCACCAATTACGAATCAGGTTTGTGATAAAGTTAGGTCGCCGAGCAGAGAAAATTCCGTACAATGACCCCACGCTACCTATCCTTATCGCTCGTGCGATAAGGATGAATAACCACCCCTATTTGAGATTGTAAACCTTTTGTACAAAATATAAACCAGGGTCGATAATTTTTGAGACCAAAAGAAATTATATTAGGATGAAATTCATTGGAAAAGGTAGAGAATATAACAAATATGATAGGAAAAATAATTTACGGGCGATCTGAGGTCGGGAAGAAGGGGCTGAGCTTTTAAGGGGAAAAATCGGTTTATCTCGATTTCCGGCAAAACTACAAGTCCTATGAAAAAAAGTTAAATAGCCAAGTTGTAGGTAATTAAAAGATTTACAACTTTTGTATTTACACTTTTTCACATAACCTCAAAATTTATGTGAAAAATTCAAATAACCAAGTTTTTGGATTTTTATTTTTATCTTTCGCAAAAACAAATATTTTTAACGAAATTTGCTGAAAGCTTACCCTTTTATATCCCAAACACACAGTAATTTTTTTGATTTTATTTTTTCACTTCATTTTTACTTAATATTGAAAAATCTGCCTAATTTTCAATCGAAAATTCTCACGTCCAAATATCTGCTTTTTTGTAAAAGTCGGTGTGCTTTTTGTTCGTTGAAATCTCTACTTTTCAGTGGTATAAAAAAAAAATACATTACTATAGTAAATTTTCTCACAAAATGCAAATAATGAAAAAACTCGAATCCGAAACATTTATTTAATCATTATGTACAATTTTGATATTAGACGTAAGATTTCATGTTACATTGATACTACTAAAACATAAGCCAGTTACAGAACCAGGATTACAATATATATATATCCAAGAATCCAAGAAAAAAATCCAAGAATGAAAATGTAAAGATCAAAGAAATATCATTGGCCTCGTAGATTGTGCACATTAACGGTACATTCCTTTTTCGGGAGATGTTTTAAATCTGTGAAATAAATGTAAATATCAATATTTCTTGGCAATCATTTCAGGATGGAATGGTGTATCAAATACTTAATTTATCAATTTTATTTGCCTACAGAGGAGGCGGAAGAAGCTATAAATGTAGAAGAAACCCTAGAAACGGCTGAAAGTTCCCCGCCAACTGGCGAGTTGTGTCTGCTGTCCAGCCCTACCATCGTGGTCTCCCTCGAAATGGATATCGGAAATGAAACCATTCCCGTCTTGGTTATGCAAGCCTCCCTCATTGGACAGCTCAAGGATTGGAGTTCAGACGTAAGTTACTTATCCACTTGTCAGTGCGCTACCGCGCGCCCCAGCCCTCTCAACAGTTCCAATGCTGCACGAATTGTGAAAAAAAATGTCGAACTCTTAGATAAATATGCCATTTTCTCGCTAAATAATGCAGCTATGACCAAATAAAAAAATAATTTCGTAAAGCTAATTAAATAAAGAATCCACCACAATATTTGAATCTCTGTAACTCAAAAATTAATCGTAATTTAAAAAGAACAGCAGGCCACTAGTAGCAATTGTTAGCAGGGACTGACGTGGGGCTATCGGTAGCAATTCCTACCGTGGGCTGACAAGTGGTTATATAAACTGGTTTAATTTTCCTCGCAAAAAGTTACCAATTTTGTGCATCGTAATTATGATTAAATTATTGTAATTTTTTGGACTCATTCGATTGTTGATAGATAAGTATACTTTGGAATAGTTTACTGGTCCTTTCGGAGTATAATCAATCGAATTGAATCGAATCGAATCATGGAACCAATCATTGCAGCAACCATTCCATTCGGAAGTTAGGGTCTCCAAAATGGCCGTTTTGTAGGCGTCCACAGCTTCTTCAGGTGATGAAAATGTCTGACCACGCAATTTATTCTTTATTTTAGGGAAATTTATTCCCGATACTTTTAGTGCAGCCCTCGTACGTTGCAAATTACATCACAAAATTTATAACTTTTATGGGAGATAGACAGATTTCCTCGATGCCTTATTTCATGTAAATAATTGTAACCAGGTATATAGGCTAGATCTTAACGTTTTCTATTTCTCACAACAGAAAGGCAAAATAATTTAAAGTATTTAATATAAAATTAATAAATTTACAATGTAGCAATTAATAGTATCTACATAATTTCAAAGTCATTTTCATGCAATAACTTTAGACCTTATAATTTATTCAAATAAATTCTTAGTTTCATTTATTTGAAGACAATCTTTCCATTTGTTTAGTTTTATATGGAGTCCACGTGGGCGATGCAAGTATCTTACTATAACATCGGCCGCGCTGTTTGGGAGCCACTGATAGAGCCGGTGGAAGTGCTGAAAGAGTACCAGTATAAACACGTTCCATGGGAATTGAAAATGGAGGTAAACATTTCAAAATTTCTATAATAAAAATGGTTACGTCAGTTCGCAATTCAATTTTATACTATTTAGTAGCCGTATAGTTTCTCTAAAAAATTAAGCCAGGATTCATTATATGTCCCTTTTGGTTTCCAGTGCTCTAGTGTCTTTTTGAAATGTCAACCATTTTGGAATATTCAATTAGTTGTATCGCGGATCGTTTCTTCGTGCTTTGGTAGGTATATTTAGATTTTGGAAGCACGAAAGACCAGCCCGCCTAGCATACGCAACACGACAAAATTTTGTCTACCCATTTTCTCGTGTTTTAGTCATTTGTCGTCAGTCGTCTCTAACATGGCTGCGCTTAGAAGTCGATTTCTTATGTCAAACGTGTTTTTTTACTTAGCCGCGGATTTTTGTCTTCAAACTCTAACATGGCAATTGCGTTTTGTCGACATTTTAACCGATATTGTCGACATATATCTCGTCTTAGTGTCAGCACGTAGAGAAGAGACGACAAGTGGTTTGTGTGCTATTTCGATTGGAGCGATGGCGGTGTTTTATTACAATTATGTACTCAAAGTATATTAAGAGCGAACAAAACGTAAAAATATGTTTTATAGTTATTTACTTATATATTTTTTTTATGCACATATAAATACATATATTGGCAAAGCTATATTTCTATAAGTATAAATATATTCCTATAATTATAAGTAGATATGTATTTATACATATATATATATATATATATATATATATATATATATATATATATATAACTATATTTATAATCATAGAAATATAATATACTTATAATTATAGGCATTTTTTTATATGTGCATAAATAAAATATATAAGTATATAACCATAAAACATATTTTTACATATATGGGTCGTTCTACTTTTTCACCGACAATGGTCTGTCCTTCATCTTATTATGGCATCTCGTTGGAGTATTGATATTTACGGTTTTTTAATTCGGTTCGAATAAACGTCCATATTTTTCTTGTCTATTAATATTATGTAATTTTTCATTTTCTCCAACCAACATATTTTTTCGTTTGTTTTCCGTAGAATGCCTTGACAGAGTGGTAAACCGAAATGTGGTCTCCACAGAAAAAGGCCACTCTGTCACATATGTTTTTTAAAAACCAATATTAAAAAAGAAATAATATTTGTCGCAAAGGAAATTTTGCTTAGTCCTAATGACAACACAGATGCAATTTCTTTTAAATTCCACACAGAAACCATAATTATGGATAGTTCAAAAACCAAAAAATCAGAAAAACGTCGTTTCACTGTCGATAAAAAAGAAGAACGACCCATATAGTATATATATATATATATACATATATTTATATAATTATATATATAACAATAAAGGTACCTTTTGTTCATCGGAAGCATTTTGGGAAGTGAATTAAACTTATAATAAGATATGAATACGTGAATTTGGTTATGAATAACCATTAATAATGTATCTAACTTTATTGAAAGTTAATGTTATCGCTGGGAAATGGCAGCAAGACTGTCTTTTTGAAGAAAAAAGATTGGAGTGCAGGTACCACTGTAGTCGCATACAAGAGAAATTTAACCTTTATACAATTTCTGATATTGAACTTGTAGGTAACTACAGACTTAGTCTAAATATTAGGGTTTTTTTGGGAGTAGGTACTTTAAGGATGGATCATGCTATAGGTACCATGCTTAATTGCATTGGAATTTAATTGCACTACAATGAAAGAAAATTGTAATATTAGAAATTTTATATAATCAGTCCCATTTTACAAATACTCTTATTATCTCATTAATAATAAGCCTTCACAAATGTTTGAAATAAATGTATCCAAGTAACAACTCTTATGATTCTTTAACACAAGTATGAAACAATGCATTCCTTATATTCAAAAGAATGAATTACTAAGCAATCAAGTCAAAACATTTTGCTAAGTTGAAATATGTTTATGGAATTTTATATTTATTATAGATTATCAACTTGATAATTGAGATGCAAAATACACAAAAAGTCTTGATTACTAACTTAAAAAAATCCAGAACTTGACAAATAACAATAAAATCAATATGTTATTACATTAGTTTCAAATTGTACTTAAAAGTAAGCATAACACATATAATTTCATTAGATTTATAAGGATGAATAATAAAATATATTGAACCAAATACAAAAAACATAAATGGAAAAAGTATATTTAAAGGAATGACAGAAAAGTTATTCTTTTAATGCTCCCTATACAGTGTTATCAAATTGTGTGAGGGCAGCTCTTATCCCGGGAAAACTCTTCACTCCTCCTCTTCTTTAATGCCACACATTCCTCTTCAAGATGAAAAATCACATTCTAACTGAGTCATCACTGCTACATGGCCTCCTTCTTTATTGTCTTGTATTTGTAGCTAAAAACATTAAATTAATTCAACCATTATTACAAATATATTTAAAACTTTATCATAATTGCATTATTAAAATAAGAATAAATTAAAATAAGAATCAAAGAATCTAAATAGATTTCTATCATTTCTCCTTTTAATTAATCTAATTCTGACAATAATAAAAATGCTTCTGAGTATAGCAAGCTGATTTTGATTATTCTCACTTATTACCAATATTTGTCTGTTAAAATCTTATTTGTGATGTATTTATTGTAATTACAAGCTTGTACTTACATCTCTGTCTGTGAGAAGGTGTTCATTTGAAGTCGTTTGCACTGACATGTTCCTAGTTCTAGTGGGTTCCAGTGTTTCTGTAAAATTTAATTTAGCAAATTAGGTATATAATACTATAAAATATTTGTTTATTGTTTTAAAACACAATAAAGTTTTGAAAGAATTGTTAATGAATTATTGTGTTGAAACTTACCCATTGCCACTGTTGCAGTCTTTGTGCAATCGCCCAACGTATTGAATGTTGTACATATTTCGCCCCAAAGGCTCACGATGCTCGTCTAAGAAATAAGGCAGCGATTTCATTTGCTCCGAAGTTGGGGCGACATTGCTCCAGTTACTATTTACTCAAACTATCAATCAAAACTATACACAAACTTAAACAAACCGAAAAAATCATGATTACGAACAAAAAATGGAATCTGTCAACACTTGAATAGCTGTCGAACAGGGATAAGAGTTTGAAATCGGCCACTTAAATTTAACAAACGCAGATGTAGAACTTTTGTGAAAAAATATCTAACCTAATAAACTTCTTCATAAACGATTTGTTTACAAACACGAACTATGATATAATAACTCAATATAGGCAAAGACAATAACATACAGCCATGCATAAAATAGTTTTATTTACTAAACATTAAGGAAATAAACTTTTCTATGGCTTTTGCACCTTCTTAGGTCATTTTAGAGCTACATTTAAATATTTTACATAACACAAAAGCGTAAATCTTTTAAAATATTAACAAGAGATAAAAACCGGAACCGAGGAGTAAGATTTCATAGTGGGCCGCACTAATCATTCGCTTATTGTTCGTTCACGATAATTGTCACGTGACTCCGATCTAACTTCTCGAGCCCGATATGATTTCAGAGTAAGGTCACGGTATTAACTTCGGTCGGCTATCGGTCGGGCCCGAAGATTCGAACGTGCGGTTTGGGAGTAGGCCTCCAGTTTCGTTAATAAGTTTCTCTACTTATTGACCATCTACCTATCAAAATCAATTTCAACCTAATAATATGAAAACTGTAACAATATTTTATATAACAATCGGATTAGTAATAGTAACAATATTTTTTTTTTGTGTAGTAACATTTATCAATCTACTTGTAAAACTCGTTGCATTTTTTATAAATCTTAGTCGCTTAATTATACTTTTTAAAATTTTAGATTGTAAAAAGAGTAAACTTATATTAAAAGAATAAATAGCAAAAACTTTCGGAGATTTAAAAAAAAAACAAACACCGTTGACTTAGCGAGAAACTTAACGCGAAACGATCAACCACAGATCATGTCAGACAACGTCACATTGATGTAATCCACATTTCCAAAAAGTAAATATATGGTAAAACACGCAACACAAATTAAATGAACGATATCGGTGTTGCTATGTTATATAATAAAGTAGTTAATAATCATATATCAAGAGGCAACATCCGTTTGTCTACAACAAGATATTATGTCGATGTCGACAAATTTCTCTTCAATCGTGCGCGAGATAGCTCGAGTAGCGCATGCTAGGCGGGCTGGTGTTGGTTTCGGTAGCATCCGAAATAGTCAGCATCCATAGGATTGTCCAGACTGGTGTGTTTAGGAAAGTCTTGTGCTATGCTTAAACTAAATGCGTAAAGATTTTTTTAGTTTTTATTTATAAAAAATAAGACTTCAACTGATGAATCACCAGATCGTTTCTAAGTGTTGTAGTCTTTATAATAAACTAGGCCGATGCACTCGCTAAGCATAAAGCTTCGTTAGCACCATGTATTGGTCCGGAGCGGATTGGTGGTTTCAAAAATATAAGCTCTAGAGAGTTCGGTGTATATATGCTGAACCTTGAATTTTTTTTCATTTTTTTTCTCATCCATAGAGCCAAAGTTTTTTTTTGTCATAACTTTTTTATTTTTGCGAATTTCAAAATTCACGATCTAATCTAAAACCTGTTGGTTCGATTCGTGACAAAAAATACTTAAATGGGCTAAGAACTCAGAGTTATGGCGTCATACATTTCGTCATTGAAGTTGCTCCATGGGAGTTTCGTTCGCTCCGCTCCAATAAATGGAAAAATTTAACTTGTCTCAGTGTCAGTGTCAGTTTCAGTGTCTCTGGCTTTCCGGTGAGTGCTTTTCCCATAAAGCTACTGACCTTGTCGGTTGCCGTTGAATTTTGTTAATTACTTTTTCAGGTTTTAAAAAAATTTAGAAATTAAATTCTTAAATAATACAAAAAACATAAAGTAGAAATGGTACAAGTGATATTATAAGAGGTAAGATTATGCCGATTTTAATTTGTGAATTTTGTATGTGAATAAACTTGTGGTTGTCGGCGATTGGTCGCAGGTAGTGATGCGCACGCAGGAGAACGTGGCGATCGACACGACGGACGAGGCTGCCAACCTGCAAGCAGTCGCTCAGCGGCAGGCCAATCGTACCATCACCATCTCCAGCAGCGAACCGCTTGAGATGACCCTCACCAGGAGTGGCATGGAGGTACTACCACACCAAACAATATAACGCATATTATCTACAATTATCTCCCATCTTTACTCACTAAGCTATCTTAACAACATTTGGTTGATACTAGTGATGTGCCGGATATCCGAGGGATAAGAAAGATTCGTATCCATATCCGTCACTTTTTTGTGCGGATCACTTTTTTGTAAGGTAAACTTATTAATTTTCTATTCATAGATACCTTTCTGAACTATGAAATTCCATTCAGATTATCCTTTATTTCATAAGATCAAAAAGTTGGCACCATTACATTGCAAACGTTTTTTATAGTGAGTTATCATACCAATAGCATAAAACTCAAAAGTATTAAATCAATTTCTCTATAATATGATTAATCATAAATCTTTTGGATAAGCTTAATAAAAAAATGTTATTTTTAAACCTTAATTAAAGGAAGTTTTTATAAAATATTTATTAAATTATCTATCGTTTCAATTCGCGGATCTTAACATCAAAAATCCGTATTCGGATCCGTGTCGCGGCTATACATTTTTAACGATTCGACATGTCATTAGTTGATACGTAGCATTTTATTTACACACCTTTATGAGTACCATTACTTAACGTACGCGCTATTTGGTCTTTGTACTTATAATTCCTAGTTTCAACTTCGTAGGTACTTTAGAATAAAACACTTTTTTACGGATTTTTGCGCATGTTTTATTTTATATTTTATCCTGACGTTTCAATCGATCGACGAATCAAAGGAGCCGTGATCACAGGATGACTCCTGTAAAGGAGTCGAAACGTCAGGATTAAATATAAAATAAAACATGCGCAAAAATCCGTAAATAAGTGTTTTATTCTAATGTGTAATGTGCGCGGAAGTGGAAGAACTAAATAAATTCGTAGGCACTTTTTAGATTGCTTGCATTCGATATATTATAGTCACATTATTTAATAAAATGTGTCATTGAATTTGCAGGTGCTCACACAATTAGGAAATTCGTTTTCAGCTGCTATAGCTGATACCACGGTTACGAAATCAAAAGCAGATGTAAGTATATTACCGTAATCTACTTCTGCAATCTACACTTAAGCTCCTAGATCTAAATATTTTTTTTTAATGACAAATATCGTGAGTCCATCGTTTAAAAATGATGTTGACCAAAAACAAAGAGTGATACAGACTTTAATTGAATAAAAATCATTTTTATATATTTCTTTAATCAAACGTTATGTCGAGTATCAGTATTTTTAAATCTTATTTATTATTATAAAGGGTTCCCATTCAAAATACTTTGGTGCACCATACGTACTACACAACTGTACCGGGCTTACGGCAAAGCTGATGTTGCAAGACAACCATGACTTCTCCGTATTTCTTACAGAGGAATATGTCGCTTCTGATTATCGGTGAGATTAACATGATATGGTAATCAATTTAAGTTTTACGTATCATACAGTGAAGGATAAAAATATGTACACATCCGAAGTGCCATAAGCATGTATCCATTTGTTAAATAGTAACTTAAGTCAATGACTATTAGATACATTTTCGAAAGATACATAAAAAAATCTACAGCGCACTTCAAATTAAAATGACTTATACTTTGTACAATGTAGGATGATACTTTTGACAGTTAACACCTATATAGAGGGTATTAAATTGCTATTGCTATGTCAAGTCAAACAAGGAAACAAAAGCAACCTTAGTACGTAGCAATAAGGAAGTGACACCTGTCAAAAGTATCATCCTACATTGGACAAAGTATAATGTTAACTATTGTCGAATGAAATTGCAATGTCAAGGCAAACTTTTTGGGACTTTTGTTGTAAACATATTTTTACCCTTAACTGTACACAACACATTAGCTTACTATAAAATTTCAGTCAATATTCATGAAAAAATCAATTCCGGGCAACTGACACCATATATTTAGCTCGTATTTTAAAGGCAATCGTATCTCATCAGTTAGGATGACCCAAATGGATCGAGATCGATCCTCTATGAGTTCAAGTATTGAACAGTTATTTTATGCCGGAATGTCGCTACTGCGAGGTACCAGGTTCGATCCCGGGCCGGGTCAATATAGGAATCGAATTATATTGGCTCGGGTCTGGGAGTTGTGGTACCATCTTTGTTCCTGATTTCCATAACACAATTTTGGTTTCAAATGTATGTCATTTTGTTTTGTTTCATGGTTATGACAATATATGATTGGTTAAAATTACGGTTTTGTTTAACAGAGAAGTTGTATTAGAACCGGGTGCGAGCGTGCCTCTACAGCTAAAGCATGGTGGCCTCAACTTGATGAAACTAAACGAACCACCGCCGCCTCTCAAATTAAACGTAAAGGTAACTACATAACGTAGACAGTAACCCCTAAGCTATATCATATAAGGTCAATTATTATATTGATATCTTACCCGTGCAGACTATTTCTATTATTCTACTGTAAAATTCATACTATTCTATTTTTACTAGCTAAACTGAATTAACAGCTGTCATTTTTTAATTGTTGCGTTCACGTTCGCATGTTGTTGTAGTATGGTAGAATTCTATAGAATTATTACTAAAGATAAATAACATTGGGTTCAAAATGGCCGTAATTAAGGAATTATTAAGTAACAGAGACATCTGGTAACACCGCAACTGTGGTGGAAATGTGTTGATCATGTTATAAAAGAAGTGAACAAAATGATGCAATTCGACAATTTTACTAACGATATGATAGAATTGTTTACATAATTAGCTAAGAATACAATGTCAAAATAAGTTTGAAGAACGTTATGGTTAAAACTTATTCTTACATTTGTGTGTGTCTAATTCCGAACGGTGCCCTTCGTTGTCGGTAACGAAACATACGGGTAGACCGTAATGTATTACAGTAATACATAACATAGATAAAGTTTTCTCATTTATAGTCTTTAAAATTAAATAGTTTACACATATTTCATTAACGTGAGTGGGGGTGATTTTAGGTCGTGGAAATGGACGAAGAAGTGCGTATACCCGTGGAGCGTGCGAACAAGCGGTTCTTCACCCTCGGCCGGAAGCAGGTGAGCGGCAGCCTAGAGAAGAACGTGCCTCATGTGGCCGCCGCCGAACCTCGTGGCCTCATCTCCGACATCGTCATGCAGGAGGCTGCCTTACACATTTACCTCCGGAGCATCGTGCAGGTAACATTAACATTTGTTGACGTAAAAGGTGACACTGACTTTGGTATTGGCAATGTTGAAAATTAATTAATGTGAAAAAGTTGCCATACCCGAATTGTACTTACTCTTATACAAAGTCATTATAGAATATACTTTCTTGACGAGCTAAATATAATGTGCTATAAGAACGGTATTGCGGTATAAACAAATAAATTAATGTACAATAATTTAGCAGTGTGGTAGCATTATACATGTGAAAAGAAAATAGGTGAGATTTTTATGAACGAAATTGTGCACGAACGTGACATTTGTTCGAGTGCACAAATAACCTGTATAACTAGTAATTATTCTTATAAACCTATCAAACAATTTAATGATTTTTATATTTTATGCATTTTCAATGCGATCTTATAAGATAAATTATTATAATAGAAAAATACTAGAAAAAATCGACTCTGGTCACAAGTGAATTCTCAGGCGGGAATGGAACCCGCAACCTTTGGAAATCCAGTCCAATGCTCTCCCAATTCAATTGTGACCCGAGTCGACTTTTTTCTAGTATTTTTCTATTATAATAACCTATCCAACAATGTTTTTAATTTCCACAATATTTAACGCTTATTAATTGCCTTATCGTATTTTATAAAGTAAGAAGAAATGTTTGCCGAATTCATTTCAAACAACTGTCCTACTTAGATCAATTAACTAACAGATTATTATATCTAAAGAAATTATTACAAGGAAACTTATTTAGTTCTTACGCTTCGTCGCCTTAGTATCTTAGTTATCCCGTGATCACAGCTCCTTTTAATTAAATGTAAAAAACAAAATTAAATGCACAACTAATGTCTCATGTCCTCCGTGACTTCTTAGAAAAGCCTTTTTTTCTTGTAATAATTTCTAACAAATTATGTTTATATCAATAGTATTTTGTTAGTAAACTAAAATAAAAATAAAGTGGAATATTATTTGGTCGCTTTGTACCAGTGTTGCCATTGGCCGATAGTCATACCTAACATAAGACATCTCAAAAGTTAACATTTCCATGTGATAAGTAACATTATCTTATTTTATATAGCAAACTAAATACTATAAACCTCGCTAAATTTTACTTAGTGTAGAGAACGTTAACCTTGGCCGGTGCTTAACATCGATTTTTTTTTTACTTTGAATCGAAGTTCGTGTCGTTTGCTTTTACTTCTTTTTATTGTTTCTTACCAGTTATGTAAAAGTAACATTTAAAGTCGTATAACATGGAGGTAACGTGAGGAGGTCAAAAGTAACGTTATAAAAGTAACAATCTGGCAACGCTGCTCTCTACTCCATAATGTTGGTACTATACGAGTTAATTGAACAAGGAAAATCGTGTGTTCAGGTGACGAACAGTCTCTCCGTGAACGTGTCTGTTTACTTTATGACGCTGAGCGGTAACGAGGTGCGGCTACTGGGTGACGTGCGGCCTGGAGGCGTACTGCGTCTACCTTTGCAAGCCGTTCACACGCCCACCGCTGAAATATTCTTCTCTGTCGAAGGTAAAAACTATGATAAAAAAGAAAGAAAAAATCTAGAGTCTTAGTCTTCATTTTTAGGCTAGCCTATGTCCCGAATGCGTGCCTTTTTTCTACTTTTTTTAGGAATATGATAGGACGTGCCAGTTTCATCTTACCCCAATCTTATTGACTAAATCAACTTAAGATTACCAATGACAAAGCTTACAATAGTTTGAGCTGCCTCTAAGGGCTCAGCTACCAAGTTGGCCAAGAAACCGACGTTGTCCGGATTTACACTCAGTAAATTAAAAATCTCAACTCTTGGGTGAGAGTTTACTCGACTGCTTACAGACATCACCCTAGGTCTGGACAGTCCACAATATCACGGCTCAACATAAATAAAAAGATTATATCGTATGCGCTAACAACTTAAAAGAGATTTAAAAAACTCATTTTACTCTCATACAACTGCCAATATTTGCATACATAATAACTGAAGTAAAATAAAAGGAAATTAATATCGTGACTATCAACTACAAAGGACTGAGTATATACTCAGAGCTAGGTACCGAGTTAGTGTTTACATTAACATTCAGTTTAATGAACCAATATTTTTGGCAAGGCCATACTCCTTTTTCATATTTATGATCACATCTTTTCTCATTAAGATATGGGGTCTATGATTTCTTGCGTATCAATATCTAAAACGATGGTAATTATCACCGCCAATACTGTTATTCAGAAATTACTTGGGTCTTATCAAGTACCAGTTTGCTTATGTCCTTAAACACATTAACGCCTTGTATACTTCTAAGTTACTGTACTGTCATTTGTAAAATATGTAACTTGTGACAGTTTGTGATTCTTGATTTCAAGGGAATTTGATCCTTAAATTGTAAACTATGTACATATTTATAAGGTGCAACTTCCAAAAAATGTACTTAGCATATAAATAACAATTGCACAAAAAGTGCTAGGGGCACTTTCTGTATTTGGTTGCCTAGTCGACTAATAGGCCTATATCTACACTCAATAAGAGATGGGCTGACTCTTCTTTTAGTTACTAGGTATCCTATCTTATTTTTTGTTGGGCAAAAAAACTATAGAAGCCCTATCTATAGCCGCCGATAGTAATTAAATTTGGCCGTCAGACAATGAAGATGCACTATTAATGGAACAATTCATCGAATAAGATTGTATATAAAGACTTTTTTATCTGTTTTCTGTCAAAATTAAATACAAACTTAAAAGTAATATATTTTTTTAAGGTTTTACCGTATCGGTGTCTCCGTTCATATGGCGTGAGCTCCAACAGGAAGTAAAGATATCTAAATTACTGCAATGCGATTCAAAAGACAAGCTCAGTGGCGAGAAGTTCTACTTGAAGGTAATATTGTTGATTTAAATACTTAATACATGATTTGTATTATTTGTAACAAAGTCGTATGCGTATGGTTGTAAGATTTATTTTTAATTATACCTGCACAAACAACGAATGATTATTCATTGGCTTATAGTATAGAGTGACTACTATTGGAAATGTTTCTGGAAAAGTTTCTTTGCTATGGGTGATCTTTTTTTAAGATAACTTTTAATGCAGAGTATGTATACCAGTATGTTCTCTCTTTTTTAACCCAACAATCTCGCTGGCAAGAAACATATCTAAGCCCAAATACTGTGCTTGCTTTTCTACCAAATAGAGAGATGTACTTACTACCAACATTCTAAAACTGAATTTACTTAAACATCATCTAACATACGTTATCTCTGACTTTGTCTAGCTAATATTTTGAAATTTATTATCAGAAAACCTTTTAAGGTACTCTCATATCTTAGGTTGGTTGAAAAAGATCTCTTTTTTAGATAAATACACCATTGTTCACTAATATATTTTACTGTACTGCTCCATAATTTTGTAAGTGCAATAAGAGTATAATACTACAATTGAATTCTTTCGATTGTAATTTATAATTCTATCATTTTCTTAACTGTGTTTGGTGGCTACCAATTGTTTTATTGCGATTGGCTATATAAAAATAATTTGTTCTTTCAATTGAATTGAATATATTGTACCAACATAACAAAACCATTTTGTCCATATCATTACGTGTCAAGATTGAAAAGATACTATACAGCAATAAGGTATTTGGCAGGTTTTAAGAAAATATCTCAAATAGTTCGTCATAGCATAAAATTTTTGCCGATTGATTAATTCTAGCTTCTATAAAATCACCATCAAAGTTTAAATGAACAAAAAACCCATCAAAACGCCAAAGACACTTTCATGCATGTTACTTGATGTCAAGACGGCACCTGCTTATTAAAAAAATTTTAGCTGTCAAATCGTAATACGTAATATTAGACATTCAGTGTAAACAAGCAGGCGACGTCACTCCGTCATCTGTCAATTCTGAGCTTTTTTAATCACGTGGTCGAACGTGAAGTTTATTTTGTTATTGATTTCTTATAAAAATCATATAAAGTTTTAAATGATATGGGGGTAAATTGGTTCAAAAATGTATACTATTAAATTAACAACAGTTGATCTAAATTTTTCTGTATTCAAATACCCTTGAACTATATTTGACCCCTCTGTGGTCAGGCTATGGGCACCATGGAACAAGTCTTGTACGAACATACCAACCGGCATACATTCGCTTCGTCATGCTACGATATCGTGCTGAAGCCAGCCGTGAAGCTGCAGAACTGTTTGCCTGTGGACATAGTGGTTTCGCAACTAGGACTCCAACGTACACAGACGTTCAAACCAGGAGAGATGTTCCATTTGTCTCATCTCGCGCACAATAAAGCTTCCGTCGTGATTATGGTAAGATCATAAATAGAGAATTGTTTCTTTGAAACGTATTTGGAATGTAAGTTAGTTAAATTGTATCAAAAGAAGGCAAGAAATGCGTGGTATTCTCTTTGTAAAAAGTGAAAATAACTAATAAGGATGCAAGTAGAAGGAATGCAAATGTTATGATTAAAAATGGAATATTTTAACCTCAAAATAATTCCATCAATGTGAGAAAATCAACGAACAAGTGCGGGCTTGTTCGTTGTCTTGTGGGCGAGCTATAACTGCCTCCCACTCCTTTATGCCCCTCCTCTTTAGTGTTCGTCAACTCAAGTAAGTAAAAACCGTTAGCTGGAGCTTCTAAAAAAGTGTAAATGGTCAACACGACCGTAGAGTATCTGCCACCATGGTACAGTTCCGAATTCAAGTGGGCAAAACCGTTAACCGTACACCTCATTAGAAAAAATATTTAATTATTATCCTAATTATATATTTCATTAATGCAGATACAAAATTATCTAGACAAATGTTGGGTATGCACAAAGAACTTACCTGATACGGAAACAGAGCTGTCGGTTTGGTCGTTCGAGTCTCACGACAGCCCTTCGCTGATGACCCTGGACTTGGGCATGCACAGCGTCGACATGGAGGGTACACAGGTGTTATCGCTCTACTGCCCCTTCTGGATGCTCAACAAGACAGGGTTTACGCTGTGCTATAGGGTAAGTGTAAGGGTGTTGTTTTTTTTACGTATAATAAAAATTGTTTAACGTTGACCATTCGTGGTAGGCTAAATAAAATAAACATAAACATTTTTTATTTGCTATTAAAAAAATAGGACTAAACAAACAGAACAAAAGGAGTAAAACAATAAAATATACAAACAAAATAAACTACAACTTACAATTATAAACTTACTATGTACCAAATGGGTGACCCCGATTCAGCATAAAGGCTGACGCTGACGTTTATGTTACGGGTGGGTCCAGTTTCGTAGTATGTATAGTAAACAACCAACAATAACATATCCAAAAGTGTTAATTTCAAATCCAATACATATAAGAATCATGATCAAATGCTTTTATTTTTATTTAAGTGAGGTTTGTATTCGGTGCATTTGATCCAGTGTCGATATCTCATCAGATGGGCTATGGTCGCCTCGACTACTCATAACCAAAAATTAGGTCTATGTAAACATTTTGCTTTCCGCGGTAGTACAGCAGAAATTCGATGCTGTATTATCGAAATCTTCTCCTGAAGGAGCTAATAAAATACATCAAGGTAATTAATTCTATTGGTAGTTGTGTACTCTTGACTGAGAATATATCTTTGAATACTGAAAATAAGGTTTCAGGTAGGCAACAGATGTGTGGCCGGGTCTTTATTTGTTGCTACCGTTACTAACGATATGTTTTAATGACTTTAAAGTTATAAGTCGATCGTACCTATGTTGAAGTTCTTTAAATACAATTTGCAAGTACATAATGAGTTCCGTCATTGCAGAAATCAAAGAAACCAGAAAAAAACACCAGCACTCCCAACAAGGTACTTTTGAGATGAAGATTAACATGTCGTTTCATAGAGTTCTACATCATTATTTTGCTGCCTCAAAATTTACGCTGCCAAAATGCTGCTGATGTGTGTTAAATGCATTGCTGTTGTGAAAATGGCCTTTCAAGTTTAAAATTTCATGAATTAGGCATTATACAAGTATACTAACTTCACAATTATATGAAGCTTTGTCCTTTTCATTACCGAAATATGTAATAAAGATCAATGTTTCACATCTGTGGCAAAAGATTTAACATACACAGCTGTTGTATTTTTAACGGTTATTATTTTTAGGTGCATTAACAAGCTTCCTTTTAAAGTAATAGGATTCTTTGGTTTCAGCTGATATGCAGTGGTGGACATACAATTAAAAGCACTTCCAAAGGATCTTAATATTAAATAAGATACTTTGCCGTAACACTTTTTATTTGGAAATTAAAAAAACAATTAGAATAAAATATGTTCAATGACTTATATTAGACAAAAAACAAAGATCAAACTAATTAACTGCCTTTTAAATATAAAATTTCAATCAAATTACTAAACGATTTTTAAGCTATTAACAATAATGGACAACTAATTAGAAACAAAAGAAAAATACAGGGAACTTTTATATAATTTATTAGTATTCGTAATCAATATTATATTATTTACGTGATACTGTTCACAGGCTATTAAATTTTGTTATAATTAATATTCTGTGGCGTAGCCTTTGCTGTCAATGACAGCTCTGCAACCACCTGACACTGATTTAAGTAATTTCAGACATTTTCAAGTGGAATTGCGTTCTATACTTCGTTTTGACTGGAGTTAAGTTTATTTAAAACTTTCTTGTTAATGACAAACCACAGATTTTCTATAGGTTTTAAATCCGGACTATTTGCAGGCCAGTGTAAAACGGAAATAAACTGTTCCCTAAGAAAACATTTGAGTTAACCCTGTGTTTAGTGTCATTGTTTTGGTGAAAGATCCAGGTTACTGAATAATTTAAAAAATAATCGTCAGAATAAGGAATCATTGCCTGCACTAAGATTTCTTTTTAAATGGAAAATAGCAAATGTTAAGCTAGTCTCCTATAAGTACACTTTTACAATACAAATTAACATATTTTTGCCAAGTTGACGCGTTACTGTTTTCAATTGAATTTTAACCCATTTGCAGCAAAACATCCACAAAATTCCAAATTGATTTTCAATTGCCGCCAAAATAAAGCGCACATAAAGCAAAAAATGGAACGATACATGTAATTTTTTCTAGTGTTTCTAATTAGGCGTCCAATTGAGAAGTTACAAAACCTGTATAAGGTTTAAACTATTTTTATGATTATTTTCTTTGCATTATAAGTATATTCATGAGTGGTTATATTCTTGTATGATTCTTCTACATATTTTTCATGAATATTGCCAGTTGATTTTATACTTTCATAATTCATATGAAGTGCTCCTAATATGTCCAATACTATATATGTTATGTTTTGATACCTTTGGCATGCAGCGTGGGGTCATAAAATAATCCATTTTAGGTAAACTGACAGATAAATTACCCGCAAGTTTACACTTATAAAATACGATGTCCTGATAGTCATACAAATATATTGTGGAGTCGTAATGTCTAATATCGATTACAGATAAAATATTCACGTTGCAGTAAATTTCTTAGTCGCCAGGCGTCATGTATGCCGGTGAGTCACATTACTTTAGGCACATTTGTGGTTGTACACGGGTAATATTTATCGGGCTCAGGTGGCAGTGAGGCGAACAACTTAGAAATAGTTTGTATATATAATGCGAGTTTGTATATTTGTGTGTGTATGTACTCTGTTCCCCTTAAGTCACTGTTATATAATATCATTTTTTTTAGACAATATTAAATATGCGATAAACACAATATTAATATTGCCATTCAACTCTCGTGCGGAGCTAAATGCTTGTGTAACGAGAGGGTTCACGTCTCTAGTACTTTGGCGAGAATTGAACTGGATCCGCTTGAGTTAAAGCTGACTTCCAGCTGACTGACAGCTTATATCTCGTATTAGAGGGACCTTACATTACGTAAAGGTGATTAAATTTTCGCGTGAAAGCACTTTTTGGTTAATCACATCTGCCAAATAACGATCTTTCTGTATGGATGATAACACTAGGAAAAATGGACTATAGTCGTGTTCGTTACATTTTTGGTGCGCATGTGCGAGATTTTGATTTTGCACATGCGCAATTAATAAAATCAGTTGGGGAAATTCATTTCATATTGTTTACATTACCTGCCATTTTAAATTTCATAAGTCGTGTTCGTTACATTTTTTTGTGCGCATGTGCGGGATTTTGCACATGCTCATTGAATAAAATCAGTTAAACGAATGCTTTCTCATGATTAAATTTATTATTTTAAAAAAACTGTCATTATGAAATTTAAAAATGACAGGTAATAACATGAGAACGCATGCGTTCAACTGATTTTATTCATTGCGCATGTGCATAATCCCTCACATGCGCACAAAAAAATGTAACGAACACGACTTATTACTCTCTATGCGTATCCTGTGCAGATTGGTAACCTTTTTGATGCATTGGCTTCATTTTTATGAAGTTAACAAAATGTAGCGCAGCCATATCAGGTTGCTTATTATACGGGATTTCTTTTCGTTTTATATTAATTTATGTTATATGATATTGAGAAGTATGGGTTTTCGTGGGAAAAGTAATTTGGCCAGTTCACACGAATACGCAAAAGTTAAATTTTTAGGGCTTTTTTTCATTAGGGCTCTCTTAGTTGTGCGTAATAGACTTAAAATGACTAATGTCGTTGTTTATATTAAATTTATATATAATTTAATTAAAACATTATTAATCAAAACACATTCGCGTGAAGTGATGCCAATTAAGTGTAATTAATGGCGGTATCTAATTATTATATTTATAATTTTCTACGCTTCTACGTTGCATTTGTAATTTACATGGTGATTTGACGAGATTTGTTAAAATGTAACTATGTATTTTGAATGCACATTTCTATTTGAGATATAGTGTTATATTTCTTGCGCTATTTGAGATATAGTGTAGGAGACGGGAAATAAAAAGTGTAACTATCCCAAAGGGAACCAAATAACCAATAAGCAAATACAGTGACTGTAATTATAATCATTAGAATATGCCTTGCATATATGTACATACCCTGCCTATGTGATAAAGTTCTTGTTGTCCAATCTTGGAATGGTTTATGGATTATGTTTTCGTCGCTAATAAGTTTTCCGTGCGGTCGTAGATATTAATATGTGCTTATTTATATATAATGTCCGTTAATTCCTATCTAAACTACACAAGCTGTCATTTAGGGTTTTCCAAGAGACGCGGGTTCTATGTATAGATACATATTTAAAATCTGGTTTACACTAATTGTGGTTCAGTGGATTATAATGACCCTGCTGCTTTCGAAACAATTATTTTTTTTAGACATCTGTGTTCTTAAGCATGCAAATTATTATATAAAAAGTAATTGCATGACCGTTCATTGCATCTTTGCATGTGCCGTTTAAAATTATTATTTTTAAGCTTCTTCACTGAGTAGTCAATTTACTCAGATAATTTTAAAAATTAATATTGTTATAAATTCGACACTAAATTTTCGAGCATTCTAAAAGGGCTCAAACGTACTTTTATAAACATCGCAAAAAGCTTTGGTGTGAGGGCTAAGCGCACAGACAAACATAAACTGCATAAAAATAATATTATGTTTCAGAATCTCGACGAGACCGGTAACGTTATATTCCACCCGAAAGATTACAAAGAACCGGTGTTATTTTCTTTCCGAGCGAAAAACTTCTTCGGTAAAAAGAAGGCTGCCATCAGAATCGAGTTCGGCGAGTGGTCTGAAAAGTTCCCACTTGACGTGCCTGGAAGTTCTGGCGTTGTAGTCTGTAAATATGAGGGTAGAACTTATCAGGTGAGATTTTGTTACCCCTACGGAAATAACTGGTAGTATTAGTAGTAGTACAAGATTGAAAATATTTTTTTATTAGTGACAAGAATAAAAGGATTTTTTCAGAGTACCTCATTAAGAGTAGTTAGTCACACAAAACACACAACTAAGTATAGTAAAAAAAAATCTTGAGCCCACTGCTGGGGACTTGTTCTCGACCTGACAGCACAGTTGCTTGTACCAGCGTTTCATCCTTGGGTGACGGCTAGAAATCGATGTTTTATTAATAGGCAAAAATACACACCGAGCTTTTACCCTTCTTGCTGCTGCACACACGTGCAATCCTCCTTCTCACTATTTCTTTTGTCATTGTGCTTATCAATTTTGTTTATCTCTATTCTTTGAGTTTTTTATTTAATGTAATGTTATTAGTAAGTACATTAATTTAACATTAAGAAATCTATTAACTTAAATAACTCAATGTACCTTTTAAGACGAACACCACTTGCATATTCAAAAAATAATGTTTAAAGTAGTTGTGAATGTATGTGTATTATCGAAGCCTCTGGCGCCTTATCAGCCCTAAGTCGAAAGTCGCTAGCACACTGCACGATGCCTATCGCGTCAGGCCAGGCCCCGCTCCATTCATTCAACAATGGCGCGCGTGCGCAAACAAGCAAGTGAGAGCGGATTGACAGTTGACAGTACTGACATCAAGGGCGATCTTAAAACTAGTTGTTTATGATTGGCCGTAGTATAAATCGTAGTAAAATACGAAGCCAATTAGGGGCCGTGTGGGCGTGTGCGATGCGATCAGTTCAAACGAATATTTCTACAAAGTGGTAAGGCACGAGAGACCTCGATAGTACATTGGTTAGCATATAAATGATAACACAGAAGGCAAATTGGGTCATAACACACCACACGAGCCCAGTAAGGATTAGTATTAGCTGCAGATGCCGATTTATTGATCACCTATCTGATGACTAGTCTTTGCCAAAGTTAAAGAGGGGAAAACCCTCCCAATTACATATCGAGAGCGTCAATCACTGCCCTTTGCAGTCGTCGATGTTTCATCCATTTGTAATTATTTGGGTAGTAGGTACTTTAGAAGAGTCGTGAGTGGTTCAGTTTAGAAACTTTCACGTGCCAGTAATGATCATCTAACACGCTCTGATCAATTTTTTGTTTATTCTTGGACTAATAAGAAACTTTATTGTGCCGCATTTTTTTGTAGGTAAACTTTTCGTGCGTGTGATGCCTTTGTGATTTCTCTTGATCCTAATTACTTGCTTTTTGTAGGTAGCAGTGACGAATCAGCTGACTTTCAACAGTCTTACAAAGATGGTGATATTTACGCCGTTCTTCCTAATTATCAACGAAGCTCCATTTGCGATACAATACCAAGAGCTTCATAGACCTGGTGACCCTTGGAGAGAGGTGAGTTTACACACTGTTTAAATTAAATTATATTATTAAACAGACCTAATTGCTATTGCTGGGCTATGGATATAATGGGTAATGTTGCATTTTTCCCATTCATTTTTATTAATTAAATAAAATTAAAAAGTTATATTACTTAATCTGAAGATCAAAAACGAAAGGTCACCTATTTAAACACTGACTAAAGAAATAAAATGATTTTTTCATTGCAGTCGGGCAACCGTTCTGTGGAAAACTTTTAATCTGTTAGGTGCAGGTTAACTTATACAACTTGATTTTTGGCAAGAGTAATTTTTTATTAATTATATTTTATACATTTAAGGTAAAAGTTTTATTTAAGAACATTTTTCGTTTGCAGCTAATGATGAAATGTTTGTTTTGTGTGTACATGTAAAATAATCAAGTTTTACAATGACCAACTAATTTAAAACTTACTAATATAAATTATATAGATGTTTTCATAAAGGCCTTCAATTTGTTGCCTATATTGTTTAATAATTTCCACATTCGAAAATGGCGACATACAGCCGCCATTGAAGTCTGTTCACGCATAAATTTTGGTGGAATGAAGAAACTTATATATTTTAATTAGTTAGATTTAGCCTTAAATTTGTAGTATGCTTTCAAATAACTAATAAAAGAATTAAAGTTCTTGTTTTCTGAGCCTTCTATTATTAAATCTCCAAATGGTTTTCCAATATAAGTGAAATGTTTTCAATAGGTCGCGGTGAGTTAAATAAAACCATAATAAATTCATTGTATCTACTTACAATCATGATTATTTTTATAATTCAACTTGGTAAATGGTATGATATAAAAATATCATAAAGTCGGCTGTCTATAAATTTTGATACAGGTGGAAAATAACTCTAGTGCACCACTATGGCCGGTAGTAGAGAAGGAAGACAAGTTGTTATTACTGCGAGTATCCGGTTCGACGGACCAAGCCGCGCCCTTCCTTTACACCGAACAACATACTGTCTGTTTAAAACTTAACAACGAAGTAAGTCGTATTAAATTGTCTTTTTAACAGACAGCTTCATAAGATTATGAAAATTATTATCAGAATCACACTTTAAAGTGTGATTCTGATAATATGTAAGCTTTAGTTCAGAGTATTATATTAAAAAAATAAATAATTTAATACGTCAGATTAGTTTTTAAATATGCAAAAGATTTCAGTTAGCCTTCATATTTTTCTGTTTATTTCAAATAATATGTCCAGTATGAATAAAATATATAAAAAAAATAAAGTCAATAAAAAAGTAAAGCATAGTGTGGTGATAATAAATAGTAATAGAGTATTAAATGTTCTAGTATGGAGGACTCCACGTAGAGGTGCAGGTGAGCGAGGGTGGCACATACGTGACGGTGCGCCAGTACCGCGACGGGCATGCGCCTGCGCTGCTCGTCAATTTCACGAATCTCACCGTCACTGTCTATGAAAAGGAAAATGTCAACGTCAAGTGAGTTCCGCGCGAATGAGCTTCGAACGTAAAAATCTTATAGTATTTGTTACTAGATGGCGCTTTATTTACTCAAAACTTAAATAAGAAAGTTCGTTGTGTTCTATACTTTGTCCAATGTAGGATGATACTTTTGACAGTTGACACCTATATAGAGGGTATAAAGTTGTTATTGCAATGTCAAGCCAAACATAAGGAAACAAACGCACCCTTAGTACCTTAGCAATAAGGAAGTGACACCTGTCAAAAGTATCATCCTACATTGGACAAAGTATAGTATTGTTTTATTACTTTTTATTATATTGTAAATCTTCAGTATTACCTAATAATAATATTGAATAGGACGACATTAACGCATAGTTTGGTTTTGTGTAGAAAGGTCAAGGTGACCTTTCTACAGGCTCAGGTGAATTCACGTTATTGAAGCTGTACCTTGCAATAGCTTTATGACGCTTGAAAGTGCGGATGGAAGATTAGATTTACTGCTTAGGTATCCATCACAAATTACAACGAATAACCCTTATATGGAATGTGAAAGGATAACTAATTTGCTAATATTTGCTTCATACTTATTTACAAAGAAGCTGTTATTCAACAGACAAATACCACCAATGAATAAGATGTTATTCACTTGGGACAACCCAGCCGGACCGCGTGTGCTCATATTCGAGGGTCATAAGAAGAAAGAAATTGAAAACGAATTGAGACAAGATGGAATAGGTGAATTTTAGTAAGTTTTACTTTGCGTTAATATTTTTACCTTTCGTTGTCTTGCAATGATTTTAAGCACGCAGAATTGTATGTTAGAATGTTATGCTATTATTTTTCGAGATAAATATGATTATGAGAAGTTGATATTTATAATTTCAGCATCAATGAAACGCAGACTATATCATGGGTATCCTTCTTAGACGGATTGCAAAGAGTGGTGCTATTTACCGACGACCCAATCGTAGCGAGCGGTGCGCATACCATAGGGGAGGCGGAGTTGGTAGACACTGAAGTAGTCTTATCCATGCAGGGTATGGGGCTCTCGCTTGTCAATGATCCTGAGCTTTTGGAAATAGTTTACATCAGCATATCTCAGTAAGTAACAGCGGGACCTCAATTAGTTAGAAAGCTTTTATTATTTTTTTAATTTTAACTGACATTTTCATATTTCTAATTTACATAAAGTTCAACTAAATATTCTACAGCCGCGATATAAACAATCAAATCATGTTTAACAAGGATGTAAACTTATCACGCGACGTCATTAAACAGTATGACCTAAGCTGCCGCGTACAAAGACTTTCTAATTGATCATTAAGTTGCATATTTTATTAGCGATTATTATTCATGGTTAAATAAATAAAAAAAAATAATTTGCTTAACTTATTCAATAACCTTTATGGTATTTAAATTTTGAGGATTTTGGATTGATTAAAAATAATCTGTTTGATATTATATTCTGTTCTATTTTTTTTCATTATTTTATAGCTCCGGCATTATTTGGGAGCAATGTAAACTCGGTGCTCGACGTTACAAGAAAATTGACGGTGCGAAGCTTATCCAGTTAGAAGAGGCATATCAAAAATACCTAAATGAGAAAATGATCAGCGACGAGCCAGTGCCGTCACGCGTCGTCATCGACGAAAAGACCGAAGTACGTAAAATCAAATCTAAAATAATGTTTTTAATTTTGAAGGACTCTGAAGGTCTTTCCGATAACAAATTCCTTCTTCAGCTCGGTTATGGGTTTCCTCAAAATAGAAATTAATTTACCTTTTAAGTGTTATGCACAGTTTAGTCAAACTATTAAAAGATTTGTCTTAAATCTTAGGTGGATTTCGAAGAGATGCGTATAATAAAACCATCACCACGTTTACTTCGGCGCCATCTTCAACCAGGGCTTTGGGCTTCTTATGGACTCACTCCCCACTCGAGGAGGCTCCACGCTCGTCTTCATCGGCTACAGATTGATCAACAGCTGCCTTTACCGACATTCCCTGTCGTTCTTGCACCTGTACCACCGCCACGATCCATCGCTAATGATGACCCTAATGGTAAGGAATAAGGGTGATAGTAAATCCATGATTCGTGGTTGATTTTCTTTTCGTATGAAAGTTTGCGTGCTCGTTCAATCATGTTATGTATATATATTTAATTAAACGCTACTCATTTTACGAGTACTAGTGATGTTTATATGGTCCATCGTGAAATGTTATTTATTAATTTATTCGTGCTTCATCTTAAATACATAAAATAATGCTAATGGTAAACAAAAATGTTTTATATGGCTCTTTTTTACCTTTTCTAGGTATGAAACCGTTCATTGAGGTATCAATAGTTGAGCGCATAATGGAACACAGCAAAGTCCGCCAGTACAAGTATTATAAGGTGCTCATACAAGAGTTCCACGTTAAGGTAGACATGGGGCTAGTCAACGCTCTCATGGGAATGTTCCCACAAACAATTCTCACTGAACAGGAAGCGGTAATTAAGTTTTTTTTATATTATGCACTTAATTCTATCGACGTTACAGACCACAGAACAGTACTGTGTTACAATTTTTATGTAGTAAATTATATTTGTACATACATTTGGACGTGAATTGTACGTAAATGAATTTGCCCAAAAACTCGACTTATTGCACTTATCGTAAGGACGGCAGAGTAAAAAAGAGTAGAAATCGCAAGTGGGTGGTACCCGACTAAATATGTGTAAATCCGTGCACTTAGACCTTCTGCTTACTCGGTCGAAATCGCAAACTCTACGCGAAACCTTTTAGAAAAAAAAATGATAGAAAAATGCTATTTTGTGCAGTTCTGAGGTGTAGAAATGATATCCGGTTATTCATATTTTCTGATATTTTTATAAAATTGTAAGTTGATTATATTGAGTTCTTGGAAATGAAAAAAAAAATTAAATTGACCTTAATTTTGAGATTTCAAAGTGTAGATTTCAATGTGCAGTTTTATTTTTCTAGAAGTTTCTAAAACACCTACAAATTACTGAAAGCATGCTTTCCATCATACGTTACGTGTAAATAACAGATACGATAGATATCATATATTCAAGAGATATACATTGCAACCACTACAGCATAATGGTTGCAACTAATTTCATGAAATTGTCATTTTATTTTAAATATATTTATTCCTTAATTTTGTAAAAGTTAATTATTTTTGTACACAAATAAGGTTGTAAATTAACCAAAAGGTGATTTAATGGATGATTTTCAAAATTATTTTGGTAAGCAAAGCCATATTGAACGTAATAAAATATATTAAAGGATTAGAAAGTGCGTTTTTGTTTTTTTATGAAATATGATATTAAAACCAATTGTATACGAAGATAGATTTCGAAGCATGATATAAACATAGCAAAATGCTGTATTTATTTGCTTTTGTAAAGATCCATATATAAAAAAAAGGCGTGGCGTTGTTTTGACGTTCAATACACGCATTGTAAATGGTCATATTTAATAAAATTAATTTTATCACTATCTTTTATTATTGCCTACGTTATTTTCATTAAAACTTTAAACCATTTCAATAAAATCAATAACAATATTGTTTGCAACCCTGGTAATTCGTTCAACTTAAAGCGCCTTCTAGCGTGTGGTTGCAGTGTACAGTAAGCTTAAAGCAGTGCTGCTGATAGCATGACTATAACGCCATCTTGTACCAGAAAACGGGAATAGAATAAAGAAGTAAGCTGTTATTTATTATGGACCATAACTATAAAAAAGTGCGGTAAAAACATATCAATCTTTGTTCACGAAATCTATTAATAATTACAATTTATTATACATTTTATTTATAATTACCATGTCGATCCAACCTTTAAAAAATGTCCAATCTATGTAATTTTCAGCTAAAATCTAACAAAGTTCAATGACGGCCTGTTGTCCGTACATATAATAATATATAGAATAGAATTAAGTTATATGTTCAACTAATATTCGCAATTCAATATTAAATATCTCTTAATGTTTTAGCTGGATGCATTCCAATTAGATTTAGAAAAAGCAGGACAACCATTGGAAGCTCTCGCTGCCTTAGGGGTAGCCTCCGACCAGAAGAATTTCTATGATAATTTACATTTATCGCCATTAAAGGTACGTTAAAATTTGTGTAACGTAATTAATAATTAAGTCGTGGGCGTAAGATTTTGAATGTGTAAACGTTACTTTCGAATTTGAATGTATATAATATTTTAAATAAACTATTTTAGGTTCATGTTTCGTTCTCACTTGGAGGCACGACGCAGTTGCCGACTTTCGTCGGTACGGTGCTACAGAGTATCGGTGTCACTTTGACTGATATGAACGATGTTGTTTTTAAGTAAGTAATATTTCACTTTATCTTGGTAATTCGGAGGAACCTAGAAAAGAATAATGTTTCCAACAAAATGTTTTTGATAGAAATATATAATTATCGATAGGAATATAAAAAAAAACTGCTTAAACAATAGAGTATTTGACTACAATTAATAAAAAGATCAAATTTTTGCCAGCTTAGCTTTAAATACTTTTTAAACCAATTTAGCTTACACATTAAAATTGAAATCTTATAAGAAATTGTTAATAAAATAATTAGTTTCTTGTTCGACCGCGTGATTGAAAATACGCGGAATGTGACGTAACATGCTTGTTTACAGTAAATATAAGTCTAAGTTTTTTGTACGGTGTATCGGATTAGGATTTGACAGCTAAAAGTTTCGTTTACAAGCAGGTGACGCCATGACATCAACTAACCTGAATAAAGGTATATTTAACGTGTTGCCAAATGTATTATGCTATAACGAACGATTTGTGATAGAGGTTTCCATGAAATGTCAGTTTTGCCTATCTACATGATCTTTTTGTTTTAACATTAGTCTTCCTATTTTTCTTCCCAATCTGACATTGTAAAAGTAATGTTGAAGTGATAATATTTATTTATTTTAGTGCTTTAGCTACCTACTTAATTGATGTTTTCTAATTATTAATATTTATGCCAATGTTGTACTTGCAGGCTGTCGTATTATGAACGCAACTACGAATTCCTTTCCCAAAAAGAGCTGGTGGGTCAAGTGCAGAGCCACTATACCGGGCAAGCATTGAAGCAACTGTACGTTTTAGTACTAGGGCTGGATGTTATTGGCAACCCCTATGGGCTCGTCATTGGATTGAAGAAAGGCGTCGAAGATCTCTTCTACGAACCATTCCAGGTAATAATAAATGGCAATGAAATCGAGTACAAATAATGATAAGGTGAGGCAAAGCAATTTACTTAATTTCAGTCCTTGTGCGGTCGACAGCTAGATAAATAAAATGATCTTAATTACAATGGCATAAGGTGGGTTTGAACGTCAAAGCTAAAAAAGCTTATGTTCTGTCGACTGTACAACGTTACGATGGCATTGCACTTTTTTGGATAAAAGATCCGGCATTTCTTCATTATAATCGCTTTTTTAGCTTTTTATTCGGCCCCCTAAATTAATATATTTGATTGTTTTATGGAGGGGATGAAAAATGTTAGTAGTGTATGAAAAGGATGTTGACTAGTGGTTTATTTTGCAGGGTGCTATTCAAGGACCGGGAGAATTTGCAGAGGGACTATTTTTGGGTGTGCGCTCCTTGGTGGGGCATACGGTGGGCGGGGCAGCGGGCGCCATGTCGCGCATCACTGGTGCTATGGGCCACGGTTTGGCCGCGCTCTCTCTCGATAAGGTATTCGCTACCGTTAATAGCATATTTGATGGGCTCTCGGAAGTTCACCTAATTTATTTAATTGTTGTCTATAAGATACCAATATTATATATACCAGAACCAATACAAAGATTTTTAAATATATTTCTCTCAATAGGAAAATCATGGGACCTATTGGTGATTCAAAGGTTGTTATTTGAATCATCAACGAGTCTTATAGATTTGCCCTTCACTGAGTCTTATAAACAATTTCTACTCTGTTGATAAATATCTGGAATATAAAGGTGTTATGATAGCAACATATTTTGCTAATGGATTGTTTCTAATTAAATATAAGCTTGTATGACTGTATTTAAAACCAATTGGCATCATTGTAATCTGTGATTTGAAACTTTGATATTTTTAAAGTGGCATAAAATATTAATTTGTAAAAGTATAAAACTTCATAATAATTAATACAATAAATTGTAACTATGCTGGTAATATATGCATGCTCACTTGTCTAGAGCAGAAAACTGTTGAATCACATTGATATTACAGGCAACGTGTTAGGAAATAAATTAATTTCTTTTTATTTTGTGTATTTGTAAAAAAAAATGTATAAAAATTCTTCTTGTAAATGATCCGCCAAAATACAATAGTAAAAAGGTGTCGTAATGGCTTCAGATAATATTGATTTTACCTATAGGATTACCAAAGACGTCGGCGCGACAACATTAATAAGCCACCCGCCAATTTACAAGAAGGACTCGCGAGGAGCGGGAAAGGTCTCGTCATGGTAAGTCACTCTTAAAATAAAGTAAAAAGCTGGACTGTTCCGAAAATGAATTATTCTAATTACTTTAAAATGGATCATATACAAATTGAATGCGAACTAGGGCGTGTTTGACGGTGTGACCGGCGTATTCACGAAGCCGATAGAGGGCGCCCGCGAGGAGGGCGTGGAGGGCTTCTTCAAGGGGCTGGGGAAGGGCGCCGTGGGGCTCGTGGCTCGCCCCACCGCCGGCGTCGTCGACTTCGCCTCCGGCTCCCTCGACGCCGTCAAAAGGTGTGGACGCCCCGCCTAACTCGATTCTGTCTACACTCTTATTAATTCTAACTACAGGTCGCTTTTTAAGCAGCCAGGTGTCAAACAAGGCCCGACTGGCTGTCCATGGAGTGCTATTGGTATCGACTCTAATCGTATAAGTTTAGTAATCGTAATCGACAATCTTGGGATTGGCAGAAGAAGCACGAATTTGTGATAAATGCCGTGAAAATGAGAGCTTTAATAAGTATAGCTAGATTTTGATGGATAAAATAAGGAATGATGCGATAGGAGAGTAGTGTGGTGTGGAAGAAGATATAGTGACAGAGATAGAAAAACAGATGCTTAGATATAAAAATATTGACAAGACAAATATATGAGGCAAAATTGCATTTGCAAGTCAGTAAAGGCGACCAAGGCGAACCTTCAGAGACCAAATAGAAGATGTCTTGAAAAAAGGCTAGGTCTTAACCAACGAGCTTGTATGAAAGCTGAGAGTGGAAGAAGCGAGAGATCTTTGTCAGGATAGTGGAAAGTGGAAATCTGTGATCTCTGCCTCCCTCTGCGGGGAAATAGCGTGATTGTATGTATGTATGTACACATAGTACACTTCGTACACTTCGTGAGTACTGTATAGAACTTTAGAAAGGAGCACTGTTGCACGTTTGGTTTACGGTTGCAACGTGGGATTCGCAACCTTAGATCGGTGACCAAAAAATTTTATCTATTTGCTTCAGTGGACGTTTGAATTTTGGTTTTGGCTGCGTCTGCAGTCGTAAGAACCCAGTTATCAGTACTAGGCCAGCCAGGTGCCCAGTCTCTATGATGTTTTGAACTGTTGAGAATTGGCTTATTATGTGTCCAAATAATTGCATCATTTGCCACTGAAAGTTATGGTTCTTCATTCCAGACAAAAGACTCCGACGAAATCAGGAGAGTCGTTAATCGCAGTGAAAGACCATAATGCGGCAAATGCTGCTGCCCGTTTTGTGGTTTACGGGAGGTGTATAATCATTACCTCCAAATTCATTAGTCGCTTTTTTGACACCCTTAAGTGTAAGAGGCTTAGCACCAACCTCTTTTACTTAATACTGTCACATAATATATTCTACTGGATTCTGACACCACAAGGCTAATTAGTAATTAGCTCAAACTGGTAACAAGAATTATAGTTGGGAGTAATTTTATTTGAACTAGTGGAAAGAGACCTACTGTACGTTGAATTAATTGAGTGTAATGCAGGATCTATACTAGCTTGCTTGCAATGTCGCTTTGCTTTTTACGCTTTCCCTATGGTGTGGATGATGTTTTTGGTTTCTCTATGTGTTTATTTCTATATGTATTGATTTGGGTGATCTAACAATAAACTCGAATCAGAACTTCGAAAATTGCCCAGTAAATTTGTCTATATACCGCTATATGTATGTTGAGCGACATAGAAAGGTAACGCAATCCCCAGCCCCGCGACCTTAAAACCCCACGGTGTCTATTGACTGTAAATTAGTAAAAATTATAACATTAAACAATAAAAATACGTACTTTGTCACTATGGCTACGTCTCGTCATATTACTACAATAACTAGCTTTATTATTTGTGCAATTATAATAAATTATTATTGGAAACTAAACTATCTCAATAGATTCGCCGTCAACCTTTGATATTTCTAATTTCTTTTAGTTTTTTATGACTTATACAAGTTCTTATTTAGACTTCTCGCCAAAAGTAAAAATGTACTTCTTCTGAAATAATAAATTTAGGCACGTTCGGTGGTCACCCTCGTTTTTTAAACGGCCGCAACGCATGCACAATGATTATGAAGTAAGCTGCGCGTGGGCACTCCATGTCCAACAAATAAGTAACAATAAATTTCATTTGTCTATGGAAAAGTTAAAAATATTAGTATTATAGAAGGACGACAAATAATTTGTCGAGTGTTCTAAAAGTCATCCTGTGTAAGAAAAACGAAATATTGACATCAAATGCAGAAGATACTAATGCATTTCGTCACAAATGCAACGAAAAGTCTACCATGTCACGAAGCTAGTTGTACGTTTACACGTTGCATTGCAGCCACCGGCGCCGAACTCCGTCATAAAAGTGCTACATTACCGAATTTTCCCGTCAGCTATCTGTGAGGATGGTTTTAATTCGTTGCTTTTTTCGTATTAGCAGCAAGATTTATTAAAGACAATTGTGTACGTGGTAAACGCGGCAGATGACAGCAGGTTGATTGCACTAGGGGTTGGTGGAGGGCGTGGTCGGCGTGGTGAGCTGGCCGGTGCGTGGCGCTCGCGAGGGCGGAGCGGGGGGTTTCTTCAAGGGGCTCGGCCTCGGCACGCTGGGGCTGTTCGTGCGACCCGTCGGGGGCGTCGTCGACTGCACCTCGGGGCTGCTTGCGTCCCTCAAAAGGTCCCCACGCTTACATTCAACATTCCTCTGGCCGATTCATCTGTTCCCTTGATTGACGCCGGCCGCAGTTAGGGTTGCCAGATACAGGATAATTCTAAATATCACTTGGTTATAAATATTTGGAAAAGCAAAAAGGAATTCAACTTATGTCTGATAGTTTTTAACTTTTGGTTTGGGATCCGAATGTCGTACTCTATATTTTTATAATGAAAAAATAAAAATTAGAAAAAAAGTCCGTTAACCGAGAATAGTAAAGTCACATTACTGGCCTAATATTTCGGGACTTTCTCGGATTTTCCGAACATCTGGCAAACCTAGTCACAAAGGACAGTAATGTAAATGACAGGATACGTTGTACTAGTATTTATCAACACGATTGACATTTCTCTAAAGAGAGTCTCAAAGTCGTCCTAGATTCACTATGATGTTGTTGGGAAGGTCTCGATATACCCAGGGTTCCCCTGATCGCTTACCTTTGCTTCATCCTTGGTTTGGATGTATCCTGGAAGTGAGAACGGGTGTGATTTACAGACGTTACATGAATATGCATATGATGAGTGAGAGGTTATATAGGAGGAATCAAAGACGCGTTCGCTTGAAAGGGTTGGTAGGACGGCGAAAACGGATACATTTAGAAAGAATCACGGAAAGGATATTATATTTAGTATTAAGGTAGTGTTAACAGTTAAGGAACTATTGTAGAATCGATAAATGTACGTTAGTACTTTGTGTTCTAGTTTACTGTGTGAACTTATTTCCATAAGGAAGGATAAGGATAAGAGACCAGTAAGAAAAATTGGGAAACCATTTCTACTCAATGGTGACGACTATACATATACCGTAATCAGTCGGTAATATGAATTATTATATAACAAGACACAAATGGTAACAATAAAAAAAAATTAAAGTATAAACGCCGTTCCATGGTGAGAAAGTGAAGCTAATAAGTCTTTTTCGAATCAAAATGATAAACGGGCAGTTTGGGTCGCGGGGTGTGCGGTGGGATAGTGAAGAGTAAAGCTCTATGAGTAGAACTAGTATAGTACTATTGTTACTAGTACTGTCAACCTTTTATTGTCCTTTTACGGTCGGTTCGGTCGAAAGGTCGGGTTCTGTTGTGACTAATATTTTATGACAAATTCTAATTTGATATGTCTTTATGCGATAAGTTAAATTATAAGTTCTTCCCCCCCTCCCATATTTTAGGGAAAGGTTCCGTCCAGCAGTGCGCGTCCTTCAGCTGAAATGAAAAATTAGAAGTATTTTTTTTTGCAATATATATGCTTATAGAATTGGCCCTTATGACACTTAAACTATGCTTGAAAATGGTATGTCAAATGATGATTACAGTCATTTATGTAAAGTAATTAATTTACGGCAAACACAGTTATTCGTGCCATTAGGTAAAGCTTAAGATTTCCTTGCTAAGAAAAACAGGAGTTCGAAGATAGTTATTTTTTTTAATTACACTATTAGCTGAGAAATGTGATTCAATGATAATTTAAATTCATCTCCGTAAGCTATTCTGAGTTTCGTTACAAAGGGTATTTTGTTTTATTCCACGTTTTGTTTAAACAAATCCAATGGTCACGTAAAACGGATAATTGTGTTAAACAAAGTTTACCTTCATTAATTGTGACGTCCCAAATTAATATTATCAAATTGTTTGGCTTGTTTGTTGAATTGTGCGTTAGTTGGTACAAACTTCTGTTTGGACTTATGCTTTCCATTAAATCTCGTTTATGAGTAAAATAAACTTTGACCCATACTTCATTTAGAGTTTATACTAATTTTTGCATAAATTAACTAATATTAAGTATTCTTTTGCATGCATAATTTGGCTGTATCGGTGATTATTAACGAAACTTATGTTTTCTATTTTTTTATTATTTAAATACAGAGCGGCAGATCTTTCAGAAGAAGTGACAAAACGACGCGCAGCTAGATATTTACCTGCGGATTCTGGCGTCAGACCGTACTCTAGACTACAGGCTGAAGGATACAAGATGTTATCCGAATTGGAGAAGGTAACAACAAAGTTTACTTTTACGGTGGCTTAGAAGGGATACATTTTCGTATTATTATTATTAGCCGTGTGGCGTCCGGTAGAGTAGAATAGCCTATCACTGGCGCTAAAAGTGTTGCAAAAGCCAACTAGGAAAAGGAAGTTATCACCAAATACCCGTAGGCAACAAAGTGGGTAGGTGTTTTCCGAATCAATATATTAAGGAAAATAATCCCATTTCCTTCGGGGGAGGCTTCCTTCCAGCAGTGGATATCTAAAGGCTGAGATGATTAATTGTTATATAAAAATTTAAAATCATGATTTGTAAAAAATACTAAATGTATAAGACATGATTTTTCAATCTCTAAGCAAAACTTCATGATCAGCTCATTATGTCCCCACTGATGGTCATTTGCGTTCCCTTTGGCTAAAAAAACCGTTGCAAGAATGTGTCTTTACTCACTAGATGCGATTTAACCTACTTTCCCAAGCATGACGGAGTAATTTATTAAGGACTTCTCTGCGGAGTCTCTACGGCACATAAATCCAAAGTCTTGTGCGAAAGTTAACCTCCAATTGTGAACGGAACGTCAAATCATTACGCAATCAAGCTCTTTATACTTTGTAATTTTATAGCAAATATTGGACAATTTTACTACAAATATTGGCCCTCTTAAATGTCAGACGGAACTTGCACCTGCAGCCTTTGCTATCAACGCGACTGCTCTTCTAAGCTGCCGAAAACTTAAGACTTGTTGAATGTTTCAAATGATTTTATCTGCCATCTTTATATTCTTAATAACTAACCTACATAACTATAATTGTAATAATAGAATATTATAAATATATTTTTTGTGGATTATGTATAGTGACGACGTATAATATTGTAAATGTGGTTAATTATGTAAAAGCTATCGAGTTTCTTGCGCCTGTTCTTGTCAGTCAAAAGTTTTGAATGGGTGGTAGGTAAAAATCTTAGACGATTCAAAACAACTTATTTCAGTGCTTTTGAATAAAACTATTTTCACCTCATTTCATTACAACAACGCCAAACAATATAACGAAGAAATTCCGAGTAATTTGATGATGTTAATATTTGTTATTGTGTTGTCTTTAGGGCAAGTTTGTTAGTACAGACACGTATGAAGCGCACGTGTGGGTGATCCCCGCCAAGGAAGTGGTGATGTGCACTGATAAGAGACTTCTATATCTTGAAAGGAATAATGTCTTCGGCGGGTGGCAGGTATGTATCGATGGGTATTTTCTCATGTGTTAAAGAAATGTGGTATTTTTCTTAAATGATTCATGAACGGTTAACATTTGATTAAGATGATACAATAATACATTTATTATTATTATTATATCATCTAAATCAAATGTTAAGTTTCAATATATCAAATTTCGGTATGGCAAATTATCGGTGTTATACAGTGTCTCAAAAAATAAAGTCAAGCGAAAGCCCAGATGCAGAACATCACTAGGGCTACCCGAATCACATCAATGTATGTTGTTTACGAGTTATGCATTATTTGATATTTTTTGACATATCTTGATTTATAAGAGTTTATTAGTCAAAGACACAAGTACTTCTTCCTTCAAAATTTTGAGTGTACTATAACCTTGCATAAACAAAACAGCTTAGTAAAAATTTTAAAGTACCTAAAGGAATTTTATGAGTATAACTTCATAGAATCATATTTCTGGACTTTTGCTTGGTTTTTTTTATTACCTACTAGCTTTCCGCCCGCGGCTTCGCCCGCGTGGAATTCGGTTATATGGCGGTATAAAGCACAACTATAAGAAAATTTCTCATTCCCACGGAAAAATCTAAGAAGCGGTATGTAACGCTGGATACAATTAGTTGTTAAACCAAAACTGAATAGTACATTATATTATATGTTTTCCCTTGTGGAGCAAAAACATGCAGATTTTGGGCACTGGAAACCCGGGAACACGCTACATAGAGCTGACCATGCGAAAAACAATGTTTTTCCAAGTGTACTCCAGCAACCCTTAGAGTTTGGCCTTGTGCTTTATTAATGGTCATTGCAAATGAAACCCTTATAGGAAATTGTAGTCTTTTAAATTGAAATCGGAGGTCTGTTGGAATAATCGGAATCCGAGGAATGAGTCATTTAGTGAATCATTTCGCTTCAAAATTTACATGTTCATATTCGTTTGTAACATATAAGTAATGTAAAAAAACAGTTTAGACGATAAAACAAATTGTACGTCATCCCTCGGGAATTCCTCATTTTCGGGGATTCATTATCGTATCATTTAGCTTCTAAATTTACATGTTTATATTCGTTTGCAATATTTTACCTTGTTTTAAACGACACACAGCGCCATCTACAATCCATCCATCAAGCAAACAATATTTTTGTTTTTCCTCGGGAATGTCAATTTTTCCAGGATAAAAAGTATCCTATTATTTAATCCGGACTTTTATCTTTACGTCTGCAAAATTTCAAAGCAATCGGTTCAGTAGTTACGGCGTGAAAGCGGAACAAACAAACAAACAAACAAACTCACTTTCCCATTTATAATATTAGTAAGGATATACAGAGCTTTCGCTCGTAACATGAATATATTATTTTAATATTCCTTCCAAGTTTCCAAAGCACCACAGTCTACTGAAAGTCGTTTAAATTTGCTGGAGCTTTTAACACACCCTTGAGTACACAACAAGCTTTTATTTCCAACCATATATTTATGTAGCCTAGCTATAGAATGTCAAAATTTTTACACCTGTAAGCAACTTAACTAAACTTGTGAGACATTATCTAAGAAAACTTAATGGATTCAATGGAATAAATGAATATTGTTATCATGAATAGAACAAGATGATTGGCATAAGTTGTTTACATCGCAACGGTTTCTACGTATCATGTATTATTTATATTAAAAACATAGCTTCGCGTATTGCAAGTATTCAATACCTAGTAAATATTTCATGAAATTACCCACCTCGGACCGCTCGGTGAAGCAATTTTGATATACTGGATAACTAATATAGCGGTTGCCTTGCAGAGGGCAGTGAACTCCAGTCCAGTTTTATTTTATTAACACAATGAGATAGGGCATGGAAATACAACAATCAGTAACTTACTTTTAGGCATTTACTTCACTTCCCTTCTGGAAAATTAGTAAGAATTTTATATTTGACTTATTTTTCAGAAGATCAATATTTATCATATAATTTAAAAGTTAATTTTTTGTTATAGTCGGTTATTAAAATTATTATTTAACAAATTAAACACATAATGAAAGAAGGTTCATATTGGAAATTAGGTCGCAAGGCCAAGTAAACGGTAAACTGGTCTCCCAAAATACAGGCACTGCCTAATTTGGGGACCTCTGTTAATAGTACTGGTTTTGCACATTTTAAACTATGTAATTTTTACACCTGTACTTTACCTACTTTAGTGCAATAAAAATAATATTAATTTATATTTAAACTAGTTATGAAATAAAATAAAACCTGTCATATGTCCTAAGTCGCAACAAACCCAGCAAAATTAAACAAAATCGGTTGAGTAGTTTTGGAGTTCATCGCAGATAAGCACTGTGACAGGTTTTTTTTATATGTATAGTTATAGCAGTATTAATCAAACTGGTTTGTCACCAGATTGTCTGGACCTACCTGTGGTCGGAGATTCCCGATGTGCCAACAGCCGTCAACAAGGGCGTCTACATTCCCACTGCCAAGAGAAAGGTGCTAGGAATGTTCCCGACTTCGGGCTCGGGGAAAGTGATATTTTTGTACGACGAACAGCAGAAGAAGTATTTGCTCGCTCAGTGCGAGAAGCTGATGCGTTCGGCTCGTTGACATGAGGGCGTAGAAAGAATCTCGCTCCTCGATTGGTTGGAGCAATTCTTTCTACTTGTCTTTGATACTCGCACCGTGTTGCTTACACTCGCCTATCACTTTAATCTGCACCATATAAGCCCCAAAGGTTACCGCTGAATCGTCGCTGTGCTTAAAGTGGACGGACGTATATTGTGCTTTTTATTATTTTACTCGTGCTATTTATCGCATCTATACAATTTTTATATTTAAAATACATTATATGATACCCAATCGATTACGTGAAAATTCTTGAGATAAAAATTTGCCACTTGTCGCTCATTTCTTATGAGCTTTAAGTAATATAGTTATAAAGGTAATTATACTTTTACAATTTGTAAACTACAGTATCATTAAGGAATTATGACTAGATTAAATTCAACTTGTCCCAGATTGTTCCAATTAAGATAAAGATACAGGCCTCTTTGAGTTTTCTCAGCTTTTCAACTATATTTTTTGTCAAATTGCATTCTAGGTAGTAGTACCTAAAATACTAATGAGATAGCACTGGCTGTTAAGAAATTGATCGGGCCTCGATTGGAAGAATACTCATTAAAACTTCTGCTTTTGAAAATTCATAGCTTTCATTCTTTTTGATAAGTACCAACATGTTACGTTTTGTAATATATCGGCGTTATATCTCAAGAATGTAATATACCTTTCCAGTAATAAGTTTTTATTACGCCTTATTACGGTGATATGTTTATACATTGTGTTAAGACTCTTAAAACACCCTTCATCATATAATTTATGCTCAATCATTGAAAGGAAAGGCTATATAAAGACTTTTTCACAAAGTATGCAGTTGCATTTATATAAGAATAATGTTTTGTAAGTTTTTTAAATATTTCAGTCTTCCGTTACAGAAACAGGCAATAACTCAAAAATAAATAAGACACAATACTTATACTCATATATTATTAGTATATATATGCATACTTAATTAATAGTTTTAGGTTAGCATCTTTATTATTGTTTTCTTGATTAATAAATTTACAATTTAATCTTAGGAACTGAAGATACGATTGAAATAGCCAAATGTTTGCAGTTGTTTTTCAAATTAATTTTAACACTTAAAGTACAAAAGTTTGTTGTTGTTAAAATATGCTTGTTTAAATGTCCATTTGTGTTGAATTTAAATCAAAGTTTATGAATTGTTGAAGTGTCTAGAGCTACAATATAAACCCCTTATTGTAAAACGAAGGCAAAAGTTTGACCCGGTTTCAAAGTGACGTCTATGTCTGCCGGCTAGCAAATAAAATCAGTAAATATACCTTAGCTAAGTTCTATAATAAGGCACCTACATGTTTTTCTGTTTCAAGATGTTACAACTAGTGCCTTACTGTGCATAAATGTATTTCATTTCTTTGCTGTATTTGTTATTCGTCGTTAGTCGGACACTTCTTTGTTTTGAACTATAACGTCTATTAAGCTTTCAAATGTATTAATAAAGCTTTGCCCATTGCGGAAATTATTGAGAAAATGATACATATATTTTTTACTTTTGTAATCGCATTTTTGTTTTTGCGTATATGCAAATTATTTTTTTCTTGTTGCACACTTTACTAATCATTTACATGCTGTTTTGTATTGTTCAAGCTTGTGTACGATCGATTTTTAAATATAAGAAATATTATTTATTTTGGTGTTTTATTTAGTCTGTTTTCAGACAGTCGACCATTCATATTTTTAATATAGCCGATGTTGAGATTTGAACCTGCGACTTCGGTTAAAACGAGATTTGATTAGATGAGCTACTGAAGATTCAATAGATAATAATTGTAGTCTGTGAATAGGGAGGAGTAACCTTTTACCGAGAGGGTTATAAATACGAAGTCCAATATACCGATTAATTTTTTTTTTCAACCTGCGTTTAAAATTTATTTTCTTTATCATTTAAACGGGCTTTTGTTTATTAGAGGACTCCCATGGATCAGCTTCAATGGCGCAATGTCTGTTACGCCATAACTTCCCATGTTCTTAACCGATTTTAATATTTTTTGTGTGGAATCGAATCAATAGGGTTAGGGCCAGATTGTGACGGAGTTGTTTGAATTTTTTTGTTATTTTGAAATCCCGAATTTTGAAATTCACAAAAATTCCCATCGAAAAAAAAATATGTTTTTCTCTTTTTTTAGGTATTACGCTATGCTCCAATATATGGTGCTAGCGAGGCTTTATGCTTAACGACTGCATCGCCTAGTAAATAACATATCAGAACCACCTTGACTTTGACGATAATGGACACTTCATCTATAGTAGCAGCACAAATTGTCCCCTTACCAGGGTTTGGCCTGTAGGCTGCCGCTTCATAAAAGCCAGTCCTGTGTTTCGAAAGTTTACAAACGCTTTCGGGAGATTGAAGCTTTTGTTCCAAGATCAAGATCTGGTCGTCGTCGATATGATGATGATATGATCCTGGTTGATTTCTATTTGTTGATTTTTTTGTTACTTTGTATACGAAACTTTCCAAATCCTTGCTATAATTGTTCTTAATACCCTCCTTTTTTTAAAAAAAAGACGTGTCTCATTGTAGCCAAGAGGCGCTAGAATGAGAGAAATTGCGAAAAAGCGAACTGTACTATGCAATGGTTGCATTAGGATCTGCATTTGATACTGAAGAACTATCAGTGATTGCATTAGTAGGTACCAACAGCTCGATACAAAGGAAGTAATAAATTAAGCGGATTGGTTACTTGAAACGGTTTTATAATTCTTATTTCATATTTGTTTAATAACGTACAAAAAAAAGCATCAATACACATGCACATCAGTCTCCAAAATCACCAACCTCCGCGTTGGCAAAACTCAAAAGCATAAAACTAACCAAGTTACATGCGAAATTCATCCAAATGTCACAGATGCATGGAGATTGTAAAGGCTTAAACGGTTATGCGACATAAAAATTTGTGATCATAATATTAGGATAGAAATAATTAAATAAATTCAATGATTTCACAAATGTACAACAAATAACTATTCATCGCTTTCATGTCTTGAATTGAACCAGTCATTTTAAAACTAATCAAGTTATTTTGCTCATTTTTGGTATAAGTTCGACTTAACCATAGAGTTATTATTTAAAACTGAAAAAGTAACCAATCGGACTTAGATACCTGCAGGTTTGCAATTTTTCCGATTAGGGAAAAAATATTTAAGTAAATCGTTTAACTTTTGCCTAAAATGTAGCTAAATGTAGAGTTAGTGATTTTTCGCGCTGCCTAAAATAACAACTATGATAACCCACGGATACGGTTGTAAGACAAAAATCTGCAGGAAAAATTGGTGTTTTTGATGACACTTCTAACTCAATTTTGGCCAAATTATGATTTGGACAAACAGTGATGTTCAAAAAACTGTTTTAAAAACTCGAATATAACGAAAATTCGCAGAACATACATGGGGTCTTTCCGGGTACACCCAGAGTCAGTAATAAAAAAAATAATTTTAGAACGTCACTGTTTAGACCTCCCTGTATACGTCAATATTGCCATTTTTTTCCAAATTCCAAATTACAGTGTAAAATCAAGGAAACTACCTTATTCAGCAGATGTCAACGTGTTGAGCAGAATGTGCTAGGTTCGAATTCTAACAACAGCTATGCCAGGGGCTTCAATTTATGTTGCAGAACCAAGGAAGAGGAGGCTCAGATTGCATAACTCTACCAAATACTTGGTACAGGTTTAAGGTCGTTTCTCAAAATCTGTGTTTTACTGAAACAACCATAAAGGGACACTTGAAATATTCGCGTTTCATTTTGACATATAAGTAAGATACATAAATGAGGAATATTAATATATATTTGTACATGTATATATATCAGGTAGAAATGGTCATATTTATCACACAACCATCTGCTTCTTCCGGGATTCGAACCCAGGACCTTCGGTGCCATTCGGCACCGTTGCACCAAACAGCCGTCGAACATAAAATTATGCTTCAGCCAGAGCTCCCACGTCCAATCCATATCATCCACCTCCCTCGTTCTTTTCTATCTAGATCGGTAAGCTAACTAAAGCTGAACGAAAGCTGGACAATGTATGAGTCGTAGGACCTTGCATGAAATTCTGTAGATACACCTATACATACGCGTAAGCATAGGTATTTAGTATTCAGACCTTTATGTAGAGTTGAGCAAGGAGCTTGATGCGCAAGTGTTTAGAGCTTTTAGTCTAAGACATCCCATCTTATGGGTATTTATCAAAAAAATATCTTGTGCTCCTCAGTGCTTTAAAACGCACGTAAAGTTATTGATCCCAACCATAGAGTACTTTTGTATATCGATGCATCCAACCAAAAAATCGGTAATCGAAAAATGAAATTTTACAAAAGAAAGTGTTTACTGATTTATATTCGGTTGTATTAGGTTTTACCAACACCATAATAAGTTTTTTTAAGATAATGCGTAACCGAAACGCGACTTTACTACTTATACATGAAATTTTTTTTTGTCAGAATGCGTTACAGTAATTTTGCTGACTAAATTTTGTACATTTATTTCCCTGCATTAAGTGTAATATATTCATAAATATGATTAGGAAAAAACTGAAAATTAATATGTATTCCAGTCAGCAGATTCCGAATTTGTCAAAACAGTAAAAAATCCGTAATACTTAGCACTTTACCGACTTTTTGTTTAGGCACATCGATATATAGAAACAACATACGTACGTACGTTGGTCTCAACGTAATCCCCACAATGTTTCTATGCGACTCGTTGAGTAGGAATTCGGATATTGATAAGCCAATGGCACAACTATGATTTCTCCGCTCCGTCTCGATGTGTAAAATTATTGAATTTTTTAACTCTTGTAATCATTTAGGAGAAATGATTATACAGAGAGGACCAATTAAAAGCGACCCACTTAAGTTCCTTGAGTCAAGATAGACGTATCAACAAGTGCCTAGTCAAGTAGAAAAGTGGTTTAATTTAGAAGTACTTAAGCAGGAGTTTGTTTTAAGAAAAGTATGATCCTTAGCTGCTTTTGTACGTTACCGAGTCGTAGTTGGTCCATTATGGTTAAAAGCAACATCCAAAGAAGACTAAGGTAAGGAGATAAACTTATAAAAATAATAATTATTTTTATAATAACTCTTCTTACCTCTTACATTTTACTTTGAAAACAAAATTTCTTTGACAACCGACATTTATAACGATCTTCATATCTCAAAGTCGTTTACAAACATGATAATTATTATGTAAAATTTGTACATAAACCCGATGCTTAATGTATTACATTCAATGGCGTTGTAAAATGGATTATTACTTGAACAATAAAACAGGTATTTTAAGCGATGACTTACGTCTCCGTTCGCGTAATGACAGTTTCGTTCCACTGTAAAGCAGTCAAATTAGTTAAAGCCATTAAGTTTTCACATTATAAAATAAAAATTCAAACCACTTAATACTAATAAATTGTATCAGCCGTACGACGCCTACTGCTGGACATAGGCCTCCCCCAAGGATCTCCTCAACGATCGGTCCTGTGCTGCCCGCATCCAGCGTTTTCCCGCGACCTTGACCAGATCGTCGGTCCACCTGTTATATGTGTGATATATTCTAGATGGATTTCGAATCATCAAATTATAGCAATTTGGTGCTTATTGTTTCGTCCAATATCATAATTTATTGGTTATTACTTCAAACTTAAAGATGTTAAATTGTTTTAGCTTTGAATTCAGACACAGATAGATTTTTTTGCGAAAAAACATCTACTTCTACTATAAGTCTTATCTTATAGCCAATCAAACACTAGAAATTCTTTATGGATTTTTGGCAGGAGCGGGAAGCGTCACTTTAGTGGTTTTGGTTTTCTTATAAAACTTTTGTTGTGGTAGATATTAGTGTGTAGTAATGGTAGATTATTAATTACTAAGTGTTTGTGAACATGCAGAAGTGTTGACAACTGCAACAAAATAGCGGGTGTTGTATTTTTACACTCTCTCCAGAAGTGCACGGGTAGGTTTCAATGAAACCCTAACCTTTACTAAAATCTGGGGAAAGGGGTGTTTCATTTAATCATTCATTCATTGCGGACACGGCGGACGGTGAGTTACGCGAGCCAGTCGCATCTGAGAGTGGTGGTTATCACCGTCCCTCCGAGGGACGCTTATGTCCAACTAGGCATAGGGGGGAGGCGACGTCAATAGATGATTTCAACCTTTTATCGGTTGGTATAGTTTTATACATAATTAGCTGACCCGGCCACGCCTTGCTGTACCGACTGCAGCGCCATCTGCCGGGCTGATTTGTGAATCTAAAACATCTAGGGCGCCACCCAAACGGATACAAAAAATTCCATCAAATCGGTCCAGCCGTTTAGGAGAAATTTAGTGACATACGTACAGTAGAATTATATATATAAAGATTTGTTTGCTTAAATAAACAGAGAATAAGAAATGTTTTATTTGGGAAAATAATGGTCACATTGGTATACAGTTTTCCTATAAAAAATGTCATCATTATCAAAAGAAAAGTAAATACAAAATCTTTTTATGATAGCAAATAACAGAATTAAAAGAAGCAACTGCTTGCATTCTACTTTTCCGGAGTAGGTTAGAAATATAAAATTAGCATAAACCAAAGGAATAATACCGCAGTTGAAACTCCTAACAAATTCCATCGGATTATGTGCGGGTCCCAGGCAAGCTTAACCATTATTTACATAGAAAACTACTTTCGAGCTTTCACAGTAATTTGCATCAACTCCATTTAAATCGAAGTCTCGTTATGGATCATATGAAATATAGGTAAACTTTTCTGTACTCGTATTTGTTTAAGAGTTCGAATTTCTAACCTATCCCTGTTTCGTTCAAGTTTCTTTCGACTTTAACGTTTCCATAATAGGGCTAAGTTTTATCAACAGTTTGATCTAGTGAAGATGTTGAGCCAAGAATATTCTGTTCACCATTAAGTTTCTAATATAAATTAAATAAAACTTAACTAATAAATTAGTAACGAAACAATAACTAAATACAAAGGAGGTAATACTATTATAATAGCGCAGACTCTTCACATTTAAGGACCCTATAAACCATCCAGCAGATAATGTCTACAAAATGAGCAAAAATGTATTCTGAATTCTGGTATTTTATTGCGATTTGGAATCCGTCTGCCAACCGTGGAGATTATATCAAAATTCCGAAGTTCCTGGGAATCTTTCGGCAGAGATGATGAGGAGTTATTGGAAAGGAGGGAAAGGGATAGAAATTGTGAAATATAATTACAATAAATGGTGGTGTTGTCATACAAAGTTTAAACCCTTTCTTATATCGCTCTAATGGTCGATGTCTATGTACATTTATTTATCCACAAGTATGTTAATGTTTGGACAGGACAATGTTTATCAGGTAGGCTAGCTAAAGTTAAAATGGAATATAAATCGAGCACTTTCGTGCCTACAAAACCACTTGGTGCGATAAGTAGTGCGCCTATATTATGTCTGCAATATACTATGCTTAGTTTTCCTTTTCGACGGCGAAGTGCCAATTACACCTAACTGCTAAATTCAAAATAATACGTTTAAAATATGAACAAGGTAAAAATTAGTTAAAAATTGTTTTATTTATTTTTTAACTTGATGCGCTTGCGACTGAAAATACGCTTAAGAAATTTCATTAAAACATGCAAATAACGAAATTTAATTCGAAATGACAAAAAAGTGAATTTTCCGATGAATTTCAGTTAGGAGGTCTTGGCACTTCGCCGTCGTTATGCTGTTTCCATCTATAACAAAATGCTATGGCCTTGCAGTGGAAACAGTAATGAAGATTGATTAATGAAATAAGTGGCCAGAATACGTATTATCATAAACTTACTTCACTACATAGTATAAAAGAAAGTCGCTTTCTCTGTCCCTATATCCCTATGTATGCTTAAATCTTTAAAACTACGCAACGTATTTTGTTGCGGTTTTTTTTAATAGATAGAGTAGAGCATTGCATCCGTGCAAAGCCGGGGCGGGTCGCTAGTATTATCATAAACGGCGGCCAATGATATTAGAGGTTACCATCATATACCTCCTGTAGACTAATAAATTAGAGAGTGTCTCGTGCTGCGATCACGAATCCGTCAGGTAAGCGTGGAGTTTATGGCAAACCCCCCATTTTTGGGGAGGCTTCCGTACAACAGAGGACGTCTTACGGCTGAGTTGATTATGACAAGATTGTTCTGTTAAATAAATAATATTATAATTTCCATTAAGTTTTTTTTTCTTTCTTTTTATATAAGTGGGTTTTTCTTTGGAAATGTCACTCTCATAGGAGTACAAGAAATATTTATTAAGTTTCTCTACACTTTTTATTGTGAGACCTAAAGCACAGTATAATATAACATGTTGGCAGTTTTTGATAACGGGTTGCCAAAATGCTATTGCAAAAATCTATCCCCCCTTTTAATTAATAAAGATCACATTCCATCATAATATGGCAGGCATCTACAATGATTCCTCACTCGATATAATTAGGGATTGTGGTGTCTATTGCTATTTTCTAAATCGGTTTTTTTTTCGTTCCGTAAAATGAAGTTAAGGAAAATACGGTATCCACGTTGTGAACACATGTATAGGATAAAATTATAAGGGTTATTGCTTCAAGTTGACTTACAAGTTTGTTTAGGTCTGCGAACTAAAGTAACTTACATACTTTTATATGAAAGCTCAATAACACGTCTGAGGTAGTAAGTGCTGTCCTTTTTGATACAATGACATGTAAGTGTTTGGTATATAGGTACATAGGTATATAAAGTAGTTAAACCAATATTTTTTTAAGTCTTTTTTTAGTCTACAAATAGTTGATTAGTATTATAACGACGAAAGACGAAAGTCTTTAACCAGTGTGTGTTGCCAGTGATGACTTATGGCAGTGAAACGTGGTCGTTCACTATGTGTCTTGTGGGAAGGCTCAAGGTCGCTCAGCGGGCAATGGACAGAGCTATGCTTGGTGTTTCCCTACGCGATCGAATCAGAAATGAGGAGATCCGTAGGAGAACAAAAACCGCCGACATAGCTCAAAGAATTGCGAAGCTGAAATGGCAGTGGGCAGGACACATAGCAAGGAGAACTGATGGCCGTTCGGGCGGAAAGGTTCTCGAATGGTGACCGCGTGCCTGACGACGCTCAGTGGGTAGGCCCGCTACGAGGTGGACCGACGATCTGGTTAAGGTCGCGGGAAAACGCTAGATGCGGGCAGCACACGACCGATCGTTGTGGAGATCCTTGGGGGAGGCCTATGTCCAGCAGTGGGCGTCGTACGGCTGATATGATGATGATGATGATATGATTATAACGGTTCTTTAAAATTAGAATAAATACTTGATAAAGGGTAGATGTATTATATCTGTACAAATATTTCCAGCTATGACATATTTGAACAAAAATTGCTCAACTAGACCCACCCTACCCTACTTATATTAACTAAGTCTGCAATGCATGCTGCTGTTTGCAAATACTGAGGGAAGCACTACCTATCCTAACCTGATACAGCGGCTTAGCTGTGATCAGCTTTTGAATTTTTCTTTCGGTGATTATTCCTCCATGGTATGTCCGATTTCAAAACATTTTTTGCACATTAGTCACGACCACGATGTGAGTTTTGGCGCCAAATTCCATTAATGTAGTATCAGCAGTTTGGCTGTGATCAGCTTTTGAATTTTTCTCTCGGTGATTAATCCTCCATGGTAAAGTCTATATTTTTTTTACATAGCCTATGTCCGTCAGGTTATAATCATGTGGGGTGCAAGGTCGGATAGAACCTCCACGTGTGCCCGGCCTTTTGTAGGTCCCACTTCATACGTGCGGTGGGAACGACAATGGGTTTGGGCCGGTGCATCCTGGGCGCCGTCGTATATAATTCCTTAGGGGATTGCATACGACGGCGGCTAATAATCCGACAACAGGGGGGGAGCTCGGCTGGCGTCCTGGGTATCCCGTGTAGCGGTAGCCGAGTATGGGGAGTTTTAGGCGACGCCAGTTCTGGTGTCGCCGAAGGAGCTCGTAACCCTGTACGTAGTGCAGGGCCGAGGGCCGCTACCTTCAGGTGGGGGCCGCGGGGAAGACAACCCCTATAAAAAATCACCCGCGGGGGGGCCTTCGGGCCAACAAGGGGAAGCTCGGCTGGCGTCCTGGGCATCCCGGGTAGCGGTAGCCGAGCATGGGGAGTCTGAGGCGATGCCAGTTCTGCCTGGTGTCGTCGAAGGAACTCGTAACCCTGTACATAGTGCAGGGCCGAGGGCCGCCACCTTCTGGTGGGGGCTGCGGGGAAGACAACCCCTCTAAAAAATCACCCGAGGGGGCCTTCGGGCCCAGCTCGCGTCAGCGGGCATGTCGGGGCGTGTTCCGATCCGAGGATCGGTTCCGGCCCAACCGTAGCCTCGTACGTGGTGCGGGAGCGGGGGCCGCCACTTCGGTGGGGGCCGCGTGGAGAAAACCACTATAAAAAATCGTCAAAGTCCCGGCACTGGGATTCGTGGTGTCGGGGCGCCTCTAGGAGGTGGCCGGCGGAGCGCAGTCGGCCCATTAGCGGTCGCCCTGGGGTACCTCCCGACCCCCCAGGCGTAAGTAGGGTAGCCAGGGTACCGGGATCTCTGCCCTGGCGGTCTGATTTTTCTCCCATATTCGTGGGAACACAATGAATGAAACTTGCACAAGAAAACTAAGACCAAGACGAGGTCCGAAGTCGGCTTCCGACGTAGGACGGAGTAAGGACAACGCACAGTGTCCGCAGAAAAACAGTGCCGAAGATTGTAACAAGGCTGAAAGAGAGCGCTCGCCTGTGTCATCCACGCGGAAAGGCGGAAAGACCGTGCTAAAGCTTCCCACCCAAGGGAAGGAACAGCACCCAAGAGACGACGTTATTGTGGTGGTGACTGACAACTCGAGCGAGTGCGACGAAGACGCGACGCCCGATCTTAGGTTTTTATACCTGAAGACGGTGAAGAAGGAGGAGCGGATGAGATGGCAGTGGCACCGCAACAAGGATTGTGGGACCCGGGGCCGCATCATGAGCGCGGCGTCGGGGCTACTGAAGTGCCTTATGGGGATGGCCGACATAGCGAGAGAGGTCCTCACTCGCGAGGGGTCGAAGGTTGCCGAGGTGCAAGAGGCTAACCAGAGGTTAACATCCGAGGTGGAGGAGCTTAGACGGGACGTGGCCGAGCTCCAAAGGGCCGCGGCGGAAAAGTCTCCGGAGTCTGCACAGGAGAGGGCCTGGAGTGAAGAGAAGATGTCGCAGACGGTGCGACAAGCGGTCGAAGAACGACTAGCGGCCTGGGAGAGGCCTGCAAATGACGACGACAGGCTGCTACAAGCTGTGAGGCAAGCGGTCGATGAACGCATGACGGCCTGGGTTGGGAGGCTTGCCACTCACCATCCTAAGGGAGACGGACGACGGGCAGCGGAGGAGCGAACGTCGGGCCCCACACCCAGGGAAGAGCAGGCGGTGGTGCCCTCAATGGCTACCCAAGGCGGAACCTGGACGGAGGCAGTCGGTCGCAAAAAGCGCAGGGTTGCAGCAAGACGCGTGGCAGGGGAAGTCAGTTGGGCAAAGAGCGCCGAGCCCAGAACGACAACCGCAAAGGTGAAGCCGATACCAAAACCGAGACGGAGGGCAGAACTTATTCCACCGAAGACGGCGGCAATCTCATTGAGGCTCAAGCAAGATGCGCTCCAGTGTGGGGAGACCTACTCACATATGCTGAAGAGGGCCAAGGCGGCAGTGTCCCTCTCCGACATTGGAATAACAGCCGGAGTAGTAACGAGAGAGACGCAGGCGGGAGCACGCCTTATCGAAGTGCCGGACGCGAGCGGGGTGCTGGCCGACAGACTGGCAGAAAGGCTCAGGCAGGTTATTGGAGACGTGGCGGAGATATCTAGGCCGGAGAAGACTGCAGAACTGCGGATCTCCGGACTGGACGACTCCGTGGAAGAGGAAGATGTAGTGGAAGCCATTATAGCCAAAGCCGAATGCCCACGAACGGCCATCAAGTTAAGGGGTATGAGACCTGGACCCGATGGTGTCAGGTGGACAACAGCAAGACTGCCGGTAGCCGCCGCCAAAATAGTCTGCAGCGAAGGCAAGATTCGAGTCGGTTGGAGCGCCGCAGAGGTTAGGGTGTTAACAGCCCTCCCTCTGCGGTGCTTCAAGTGTCTTGCACTCGGGCATACCAAGCCCAAGTGTCCGGAGGAGACGGACAGGAGTGGCCTGTGTTTCAGGTGCGGGGAGCCTGGACACATGGCCGCCTCCTGTAAGAGGGAGCCAGCATGCTCGGTGTGCGCCGCCTATGGGCGGCCGGCCGACCATGTAATGGGCAGTCGCAGATGCGACCCACCGGTGGTGAAGGGGAGGGCCCCTTCACCACCGGTGGTCCCCATGGAGGAAGGGGCACCCAGCCCATCGGGTGCCCAACCCCCCCCGTAAAAACGCTCGGGGGGGAGAGAGCTTCTTCCACCCCTCCCTCGCGGGAGGGGCGTGAAGACGCCAGAAGCGCGGGCGCGAGCGGGGGTCGCACGCGGAGCGCTTGAGGAGGACCCTCGGGAACAGCATCCCCCGAGGGTAGGACCCTCACTCGGAAACTACGGGTGATAACGGAGTTTTCTCCCTTATCGCCCGGCGTGGCCGAGAGGGGGCCCGATGGGATGGCGGCCGCGGAAGCCCTCCGGGAACTTTTGTTTCCGGGGGGCTTCCGCGGACGCACATCCCGGTGAGGTGGGGGGGGGGGGGAAGGCCGTTAGCACACCTCGGCCGCCTCCGGCCTGCGTGGGGCGGGGCAACCGCGCCGCCTGCGATGGCGCCCGGGAACTTGTTCTTGGGTGATCATCGCGGGCGCGGGAGTCTCGTCCCTTGTGGGTCGGGGTCGGTCGGGGGGTGTGGTTTATTCCTTCCCTCACCGAAAGGGGGCCAGCGGCTGTCGGGGCGGGAGACCGGCAGTCGCATTGCACTTGGCCCTCAGGCGTGCGGGGTGTTCAGGGCGTCACGGTTCACCCCGTTGCTCCGTCCCTCACGGAGCATAGGAGAGGTCCGCCCACGAGCGCGGACCCACACTGGAGCGGGTTGCGGTCGATTCCGGCCAAGGGCCCCGCGACCCGCTCCAATGTGTATTGGGACGCCGCAGTTTTTAGTGGGTAGGCCTCCAAGCCTTTACCGGGCACTAGGCCGGGTAGAGGCATGGAGGAGAGTCCCACATATCCGCCGTGTTCTCCCGACACGGCGGAATGCCTAATGCATTTTCTGCGAAAAAAAAAAAAAAAAAAAAAAAAAAAAAAAAAAAAAAAAAAAAAAAGGTTATAATCATGTATGTTCATGCCAAAATTCGTTCGAATCGGTTGAACCCTTAAGTAGCAGGAGGGAGACAAGCGAAATTTGTGAGTTGGCTAAAAGAGAGCTTGGCTCAATAATTAGTTCTTTAAGTTCTTGTTTAACGACCATGACACATAAATTCACAAATATTGATATGGGAACCTATAAATGTGAAAATGGGTTTTAAATTTAGATAAATATGATTTGTTGAAATATTATGACTATATTTCTATATTTATTCATACGAAGAAGCAAATATTAACTACCATTAAATGAATTGATTATACCTTTTTTGAAAGTCTGTAATAGATAAAACTTGACGTGGAAATTCAGCGGGTATTTAGATGATGGATGACATAATATCATTGTTGGCGTCATAAGATAGTAAAACATGAATAGCTAATTAATTTTAGCTCTATAGACTAGAAATGTGTGTACTTGATTTCAAATAGATGAACATAACCCAAATAATTGGAAGAGTAGTTTGGATTAAACTTCACTGATTGATCGAAACGTCTTAGCGCTCAGCACAAAACACAAATCTGATTTAGGAAGTATTTAATGTTTATCGTAGAAGAAAATAAAATTGTGAAGAATAGTTTTCGTTTAACCACCAGGAGATGGCGCTTATTTTGATAATGATTTTACGAGATTATTTTATAATAAATATAAGATATTTATTTTATATCGGATTTTTATTTTATTTATAAAACAACTTTATGTACTTAAAATAAGTTGTTTTCAATCGTCCAACATTTTTTTTCAGGACGTCTTTTAATTGACAAAAATCACAGGCTCTAGATACTCATCAGCTTTGACAGACGTAAATGTCGTTACTTCTGTCAGGAGAGGAGTGGATCAGGGATTGAAGATCTCTTTGAAATCGTGTCGTATAAAAGTAAATTTTTAAATTAAAAAGAACGAAAGGAGTAGAAGAAGGCTACATAGAAATCTTCAAAGGTATATATAATAATAACACGGGTAGTGTCGAGTTTGAAACCCTCGGCACATGTTATCCTATAAAACGAGGGGTGAACCAAGGCGACCCATTATCTCCTAAAATATTTAAATATATCCTTGAAATATCAGTAAGCTAGATTGGGATAAAGTAGGGTTAAATATTTAAGGCGTCTTTCACAGTCACTTAAGTTTTGCGGATGACTTAGTATTATTATCAGAAGCAAGTTCACAGTTGCAGCTAATTCTATAATCATTAAATATAGCTAGCGTTAAGGTGGGCCTAGAAATAAACCTTATTAGATCAATGACAAATAGTTTGAAAAGACCAATAAAAGTAAATGACTTACCAATAGAAAGCGTAAAAAAACTATAGGTATTTAGGAAAGAGAATTAGTTTTGACATTCTAATACTAAAGTTTACTAACATTTAGGAAAAGGCTAGAAAAATATATTCCTTAAAACATTTATTAGAATTAGGATACAATCCAGATACATTGAAAGAGTAAGGGGAATAAATACTCTTTTTTATTATTTTTAATAATCTCGTAATGTTTTTAATAAACCTTTGAAATTGTTTGCATTTAACAATAAGGTTTATGAGAAATCGTTGTTTTTTATCATTTTATATGAAAGTATCGTTAAAATTCCATTCCATTGAGAAAATTATAGAAAATAATAGATAAATAACTGTCAAAACTGGCCTCTATTCCTCTTTTAACTCAATTTGACTTATACGAAGTTCGCTAGAAGAATAAGACAGTGTTTTTACATTTGACTATTGCTCTATCAACAATATTAAATTTAAATCATTACAACCCATTTGAAAGAATACAGGGAAAATCCCCAAAAGTTAAGACCCCAATTTTTTTGCATCAGAACCTTTGGTTAACTATTTACGCCTCTGTCAACAAGTATCTGTTTTAAGTCAGTATAAAAGTACAGAGCTTTTACAGAGTTTATGAGAACTGGAATAAGGGATTATAAGTATTGTATGATTAGAAACACATCAGCTTTTACTACCATTAGACAGTAGTTTCAAATCTTTATTGCCAGCAGAAAGGGTGTCCTTCACCACGATAATGTTAAAAAAGATATCTTCGTCAGTCATCACTTAGTCATCCTGTGATCACGGCTCCTGTAAAGGAGTCGAAACGTCAGGATTAAATATAAAATAAAATAAAACATGCGCAAAAATCCGTAAAAAAGTGTTTTATTCTGATGTGTAATGTGCGCGGAAGTGTAAGAACTAAAGATATCTTCGGTCACTCAGCGAAAATTTGGGTATGGCTTAGCTGGAAAGTGATAATACATGTACAAGTTTTGTTTTCATGTTATGGATTTTTTGCTAAAAGATATGAAAGGGTGAATTTAATAAGTGTTATACTAGCGGCCCGTCCCGGCCGGATAAAGTTCTTTAATTTTTTTCTATTATTAAATATTTTTCCGTTAGCGCCATCTAGCGTCCGGTAGATGAACTACTTGCGGTTAACGCGTTGCTATGGTAACGTTATTGATACAATGGAAAAAAGGCCGGGAAAAACAGCGGACAGACAAACAACAAATTTGTGATCTTAGATTATAGACTAGCGGCCCGTTCCGACTTCGCACGGGTGGACAAAGTTCTTTAATTTTTTTCTATTATTAAATATTTTTCCGTTAGCGCCATCTAGCGTACGGAAGATGAACTACTTGCGGTTAACGCGTTGCTATGGTAACGTTATTGATACAATGGAAAAAAGAGCGGACAGACAAACACACAAACCACTGTGATCTTAGATTAAAGATAAATATCAGTGCGGATCTATGAAAACTCAGGTTGAAAGTTCCTTTATATTCTCAATTCCAATATACATCTCAACTCATAATTTATGAAATATTTATACGAGTTATTTCGGTACTTTCTTAAGGTTAGACTAAGCGGTGTGAATGTAAGAAAATTTATTATTGTTATTAAAATAATAATAATATTTCTGACATTCACACCAACGAGCCTAGTCCAAAGTACGCACTATAAGGCTTGTGTTATGGATACTAGGGTAACGGATATACATACATATATCTACATAAATAAGTAATATTTACAGAAATATATATCAATACCTGTGACTCAGGTACAAACGCTTGTATTTATCACACAATCATCTGCCCCTTCCGGGATTCGAACCCAGGACCATCGGAGCGAAACGCAGGATCGCTATTGTTGCACCAAACGGTCGTCAAATTTTAATGCAATAAAGAGTATAATTAAATATATATTTATATTTAAATGAACATAAATGAACAGTATAAATATCATCAATATATTATAGAATTCTGTGCATTATAGATATTGTATAGTTTTCATTATTGAGAATGCATCTTTGAATTGCGATCGTAAGCAAGAGCAAACGCGCAACGATTCCCTAAAATTAGTCAAATCACTCTATATTCCTTTCTACCAATTTAATTGTGCTTATATAAAAGATAACAACTCTTTAAACCTAAGCCCCACTCGAGGCCGGCCAAACTAAAATCGCCGTCGTAACCATGCTGTTCGCGGCACATGGTAATGTGCTGATGTATGGATAATCAACTAGAATTTAGCAGCTTTTCTATTTTGTCGCGTGCAAATCTCGTGACAACTTCACAATCGCGCTAATTTTTACGGAGCTTCGTCTATCCTACAGATGTATGAGAGCTGTTTCGCATTTTCCCTCCCATACATATATCAATTATTAAAGTCATTTAAATTCAGCAGTGAACAAAGCACGATAATCTCATAGCACAGGCTGTATCTCCACAGTAGGCTGCAATCACAGATCGCTATTTAGTCCTATATTTTCTGTACTTACACTGTATGTAAAACGATTCAAACCCCTACCTTTTGTTATTTCTCTTTGTTTTTAATATTTAAATGTTTTTTTTATGAAATCTTTACACACACACCAATTAGCCTAGCCCAAAGTAAGAACTGTAAGGCTTGTGTTATGGATACCAGGGTAACAGATAGACATACATAGATATGTATTAACATATCTATAAATAATAGGGGTTAAAGTATGAAATTGCCGTTTTATTGCAATAGGTTCTTTGAATTGACATAGAATCTTCATGGTTTGAGGTTTTCGAATGAAACTTTTTTTAAATGGTTTCTATGATGTTCTTTTTTTAAAAAATGTAAAACATTTGAATATCGACTTTCAATTGTTTTTGTTATTCAATTTAGACAAGAAAGATGGATACTGCGAAAATTCGAGTTATTTTTGAATACGAGTTCCGACGCGGAACTAACGCGGCAGAAACAGCCCGCAATATCAATGCTGCGTTTGGAGAGGGGTCTACTAATGAACGCACCGTGCGATTTTGGTTTAAACGCTTTCGTGATGGAAATTTCGACTTAAAGAACGAGCCACGAGGAAGACCGCCCACACAGGTAAATAACGATGAATTAAGAGAGATAGTGGAAGCCGATCCTAGTCAAAGTACCCAGGAATTAGCGGCATGGTTTAACGTTACCTTACCCACAATATTGACTCACTTGCGTCAAATCAATAAAATAAAAAAATACGAAAAATGGGTGCCTCATGATTTGACTGATCTGCAGAAAGAAACGCGTGTTGAAACTTGTGTTGCCTTGTTGAACCGGTACAGAAATGAAGGAATATTGGATCGAATTGTAACATGTGATGAAAAGTGGATTCTTTATGATAACCGGAAAAGAAAAATGCAATGGCTGACCCCAGGTCAAATGCCACAACAGTGTCCTAAAGCAAAACTTACCAATAAAAAGGTAATGGTAACTGTTTGGTGGTCTCAGCATGGTGTTATTCACTATAGTTTTCTCCGATCTGGTCAAGCAATAACGGCAGATGTCTATTGTGCCGAACTCCGAACCATGTTGACAAAACTAGCAGTAAAACAGCCCCGACTCATGAATCGATCTTCACCATTATTGCTCCACGACAACGCGAGACCTCACACAGCACGAGAAACCATTTTGACCCTTCAGGAACTGCAGTTAGAAACCATTCGTCATCCTCCGTATTCACCAGACCTTGCTCCAACGGACTACCATTTTTTTCGTGATTTGGACAATTATCTACGTGACAAGAAGTTTTCTTCCCAGGAGGCAGTACAAAATGCTTTCACACAGTTTGTGCAGTCTAGATCGTCGGAATTCTATCGCAAAGGCATTAATGACCTTCCCATTAGATGGCAGCAATGTATAGATAATAATGGCAACTATTTTGATTAAATAAATTTGTTAAAAATTTAAAAAATAAACAATATAGATTTTCAGTACAAATCGGCAATTTCATACTTTAACCCCTAATACTTGTGACTCAGGTACAAATGCTCGTATTCTTCACACAAACTTTAACCCCTTCCGGGATTCGAATCCAGGACCATCGTTGCGAAAAGCAGGATCGCTGCCGTTGCACCGAACGGTTGTTCTTGTTATAATTGCAAGAATGTGGTGCAAAATTAAGCCATCATCCCGTTGAAGTACAACGTGAAAAATATTTCGAATTTGTTTAATAAAAGCTATTGAATTTAAAATACAAAGTAAATATTTTTCAATTATAGTCAACTTATTGAACCGTTAATTAAAGTTGACCTTTTTTAATATTACAATCTACATTATTCTATTTGAAAGTTTTAAAACCTTAATCTATATTTCAATATAAAAACGTTTTTGCGTACAAAAATTAAGAGTGACAAGCATAATGCCAAAGAGCATAGCCAATAATAATTAACTTAATAGAGACTGACTGAAGATAGAATTGTAAATAAAAACAATTTACAATATAGAGTTATTAGAGAGCTCGGAGCGGCTAAATCGAACAGATCAAAATAAAAATCCAAAAACATAACTTGTAACATAACAAGAAAAACATTACAGCAAATCACCTTAGGCCAGTTTGTCATTAATAAAAAGGATTAAAGATAATATATTGATAAACCCTATGTTTGAATCAAGATACTTAATTTTCTAAATGACTTTCAATTCCTTTCTTTTCGGATAGAATACTTTAATTGTACACCAGAACGCTTTCAGCTCGAGCTCCAGAACCGCTTCGAGACCCTTGATAACAGCATAGATGTGGACGATCTGAACGACCTGGTGGTGGATGCTGTCCGTACGGTAGGGTCAAAATACTTCAAAACCCACCGTCCCAAATTGAAGAAACTCTCCGCACATACACTCGAACTCATGGATAAGAGACATGAAATGAGACTGCAAGACTCAGCGGATGCCCTACGTTATAGACAGCTTAATAGACAGATCTCGAAGTCGCTGACGAGCGACCTACGCCAATTTAATACCGAGCCTATTAAAGAGGCCATAGAGCGGAACAATGGCTCCAAAGTGTTCGCTAGAGATCTGTCTATTGGGCAAAGTCAACTGACGAGGCAGAAAACTGAGAAAGGCAGTATCATTTCATCGACTCCTGAAATCTTGAGAGAGATTGAGAGTTTCTATAGGCAGTTGTATTCCAGTATCACACCAGGCCAAAGCAGAGCTCGAGATCCTAGAGCCAAGCTTACCCGACACTATACCGAAGATATCCCGGACGTCAGCCTGTACGAGATTAGAATGGCCCTCAAACAGCTAAAGAACAACAAGGCGGCGGGAGATGACGGAATTACAACAGAGCTTTTGAGAGCGGGCGCCACGCCGGTACTTAAAGTCCTCCAGAAGCTCTTCAATTCTGTCATCGTCCAGGGCAAAACGCCGAAGGCATGGAGCAGAAGCGAGGTGATTTAGTTCTTCTAAAAGGGCGATAAAACCCTACTGAAGAACTACAGACCCATCTCGCTTCTGAGCCATGTCTACAAGCTGTTTTCGAGGGTCATTACGAATCGTCTTGTTCGCAGGTTTGACGACTTCCAACCTCCCGAACAAGCCAGTTTCCGAAAAGGTTTTAGCACCATAGACCACATTCATACGCTGCGGAAGGTTATACAGAAGACCGAAGAGTATAATCGGCCACTTTGCTTGGCGTTTGTGGACTATGAGAAGGCCTTTGAACCGATCGAGACTTGGGCGGTGCTGCAGTCTCTCCAGAGGTGCCAAGTGGACTACAGGTATATCGAAGTGTTAAGGTGCCTGTACCAAAACGCCACTATGTCGGTCCGAGTACAGAGCCAGAGCTCTAATCCTATCCAACTACAGCGAGGAGTGAGACAGGGAGACGTTATCTCCCCGAAACTGTTCACTGCTGCGTTGGAGGATATTTTTAAGCTTCTGGACTGGAATGGACTTGGCATCAACATCAACGGCGAGTACCTGACGCATCTTCGGTTTGCCGATGATGTGGTCCTAATGGCTGAGGCCTTGGAAGACCTGAGCACCATGCTCGAAGATCTCAGTAACGCATCCCAACGAGTGGGTCTTAAGATGAACATGGACAAGACGAAAATTATGTCCAACGCCCATGTTACACCCGCTCCAGTAAATGTTGGGAACGTTACACTCGAAGTTATTGACCACTATGTTTACCTAGGACATACAATACAGTTAGGTAAGTCCAACTTCGAGAAAGAGATCTCTCGTCGAATCCAACTCGGGTGGGCAGCGTTCGGGAAGCTGCGATACATTTTCGCGTCCAAAATACCTCAGTGCCTTAAGACGAAAGTCTTCAACCAGTGTGTGTTGCCAGTGATGACTTATGGCAGTGAAACGTGGTCGTTCACTATGGGTCTTGTAAGAAGGCTCAAGGTCGCCCAGCGGGCAATGGAGAGAGCTATGCTTGGTGTTTCCCTACGCGATCGAATCAGAAATGAGGAGATCCGTAGGAGAACAAAAACCGCCGACATAGCTCAAAGAATTGCGAAGCTGAAGTGGCAATGGGCAGGACACATAGCAAGGAGAACTGATGGCCGTTGGGGCGGAAAGGTTCTCGAATGGCGACCGCGTGCCGGACGACGCTCAGTGGGTAGGCCCGCTACGAGGTGGACCGACGATCTGGTCAAGGTCGCGGGAAAACGCTGGATGCGGGCAGCACAGGACCAATCGTTGTGGAGATCCTTGGGGGAGGCCTATGTCCAGCAGTGGGCGTCGTACGGCTGATATGATGATGATGATGATGATGACACCGGACCTAGAAACATGAAAACATAATTATTTTTAAAACATTTAACGTGTAGATTTTTATATCTAGAAAAGATATTACTAAAAAAATTAACTTTTTAAAATTGAGAAATAAATAATTAAATAGCTGTTTCTCCTTTAGTGATTGTTAGATATTATTTAGTTAGTAAAAGAATTACATTTGATGTTGTAGTCAGCTAAAGAAATCGTTCCGCTTGACAACTGAGAAAAGTTGAATCTTCCTAGTAATAATTTAGTAAGATTGGAAAGAATTAAATATGAATGGCGGCTTAATCGTTAAATGGAATTTCTTTCTGGCAATAATTTTCGATAGACAGGAAACCGACTGTAAAATATATGCGTACTTTTTTAATAAAAATACACCAATACGTACAATTTAAATATACAAAAAAAAATAAGTACCCCTGTAAACGTACCCCGCGTTACATATTTCGACTTTTTATCTGCATCCGGATTAAGGATACTTCCTTGGTGGAAAAATTTCTTGTGCAAATCACATAATACTACCTCGATTTTAAATAGTGTTGTAAAAATCTCATGCACCTGTGCGCTTAGAGTGCCTTTCGAAGCATGTAGCAGTTCGAGATAAAAAAATTTAAGTATTTAACCGTAAGATTTTTAATTAAAGAAATTATTACTAAAAAAATATCAAAAGTCGTCTCAGGTGTCATGCAGGACTCAAAACCACATACCCTCGCAATCCAGGCGAGTACTCCTTCAATCGAGCTACCGAGACCTTAACACAGTCAATTTTTTCCAAATATTTCTAAAGTTGATGCTCACGCCATCTCTTGATGTTTGTAGGTACTAGTACCTACAATATCGAATGTAATACTTTTACAATTATCGAACAATTGATAGGAAACAGCCATGTAGTTATTTTTAATGTAACATTTTTTATCTTATCTATCCGATATACTGAATTTTACGTATTCTACGAAATTATAGTAAAGTGATAACGAGTCAAGTTCTCGTAGTAATTCAACCGCTATCGCACAATTGTATAAATGACCGTGGTGACAACTGGCAACATTCGTGATAGCTCCATGAGCGGCTGTATTCCTGTTATTACTTTTGCCCCTTCATGCGTGCCTTTATAAAATGAAAACGAGAATGAATTGTAGTTTACCGTTAAAGCGAAAGAATATGGTGTATTTATAGAATGTTTCTTCAGGTATTTTTAGGTGAAACCTACATTTGCTTTTGATTTTTATTAGGCTATGGAGAAAGAAAAGAAAGGTTAACTACAATTTATTTTTTCCCGTAAAAATATGTTTAAGATGTTAGGTATGAATGTGTGTATTGTTATTCCAACGTAAAACAGTTCTTGCTGGATATAAATGTTTGTAATGGTTTGTATTGTTATTTTACCAGAATATTTAAAACAAAATCGAATAGCTGAAATTCAACTGTAAGTTCAACTGTAAATAGTGATGAAATAAAATTTCACTTAATGCAACTCGGTACATACCAAAGGACCAAATTATTGTTAAATATTAGAAATCATAGTAAAGTACATGGTAAATATTAGCCAAAATATTTACGATAACGATTTATTAGATTAAATTATTTATATAAGATATAAAATACGCGTGTAAAAAACAACCACGCCTCCGAGCCCTCAGGTGGGATTCGAACCTACGATTTTTCGATATCCGGGCGAGTGCTCTGACCGCTGAGCTACCGAGTCGCTAGCAAACGTGTCGATTATTATTAAAAGATTAATGAGTAAAAATTGAGTTGGTTATTCTCTGCTTTAAGCAGTCGTCTTTTTTAGCATCCCACACACATGTAGCGACCGTACTACATACTTCAGTATAGTATATGTCGTACCTTGATTTCCCTATGAAATTGCACAGATAGAGACCTTATTTACGAGCCGAAAATGTATGATATTTTTGCTAGGTGTATATATCATATAAATGCTACCTTTCACTGGTCTTTACATAATACCATCTGACCCGGCCACGATTTGTTGTATTATAAATTAAAATTAAACCTATCATATGTCCTTAAATGGAATAATTCCAGCATGAAAATGAAAAAAAAAATAAAATCGAGTTGTTTTGGAGTTCATCGCGGTCAAACAATGTGACCAGGAACTTTTAAATATATAAACAGTTTAACAGTTGAAAATGTCATACGGTGTTGATATTTCTGTTCAATAAGGTTTTGCAATTCACCATCAATCGGTTAACGCCAGAACAACGTATCCAAATTGTAGAAATTAACTTTGAAGATAAAGAAATCTGTTCGCGAACTTTATAGAGCACTTCGTCCATTTTATGGTCAACATTATCGGCCTAGTGAGCAAGCAATTCGTGCGGTCATTGATCGTTTTCCTACTAACTTTACACTTCTCGATTCAAAACCACCAACAAGACAGAGAAATGTGCATACCGAACAGAATATTGCTGGTGTAGCACGAAGTGTTGAAGAAGTCGCCGAAATGTCGATTCGTCGCCGTTCTCAACATGTTGGCCTTTGTCCTTTAACTACGTGGAAAATTCTACGTAAGGATCTTGGCTTACGTGCCTATAAATACATCTTGTCCAATAATTAAAGCCAAATAACCATCGTTTACGTCGCATTTTTGCTGATTGGGCTAATTTGATACTGGCCGATGAGCATTTTTACCGAATAAATGTGTTTAGTGATGAAGCGCATTTCTGAATAAATGGTTTCGTCAATAAACAAAATTGCCGTATATGGAGCGAAGTCAATCTTCAAGGCATTAACGAATCGCCATTACATACATTAAAATTGACTGTTTTGTGTGGTTTACAAGCTGGCGGTATCATAGGTCCTTATTTGTTTCGAAATGAGGAAGGAGATGCCGTAACGGTAAATGGCGAGCGCTATCGAACCATGCTGACTGATTTTTTGTTTCTAAAAATTAATCAGCTAAACATCGACGACATTTGGTTCCAACAAGATGGCGCTATTTGTCATACAGCACGCTAAACCATTTATTTATTGCAAAATCAATTTGTCGACAATTTCAAATCCAGAACTGGTCCTGTTAACTGGCCCTCTCGTTTGAGCGACTTAACGCCTCTCGTTCACTTTTTATAGGGCTATGTTAAATCATTGATTTATGCCGATAGCTAGCAACTCTTGAAGCATTTGAAGCCAATATTCAAGTCACCATTGACGCCATACGGCCAGATTTTTTAGAAAAAAATTATCGAATGGACTATATAACTCGTAGTCGCGGCATGAAATTATCTACCAGATTATATTAATAAAAAAATCATTCCAACAATATTTATGTCTTGTATTATTATTTAAAGTTCTCGAGCTCTTAAAAAACACCCGTTACTAATGACTCGGCCACGCGTAGCTGCTTTATAAATGAAATCTATCCTATGCCCTAAGTGGGAATAAATCCAGCAAAATGAAAAAAAACAAATTAAAATCGGTTCATCGCGGTCAAACACTGCGACAGGGAATTTTTGTACATATAGAGAGATTAATGAAATACGAAGCTTATTCAAAGACAATATGGAACATTTTGCTAAAGCAAACTCTAAACTACAAAGTCTTTCGCGAGAGACCAGACAATAAATTCGAATTACCAAAATACAAGATTAGTTTAGCGGACAATAACGTATGCTCTATTGTTGTGAAATAATTTCGGTCGGCATTCAAAAGAGCAATACACGAATACCTCACAGAATATTGCTTTTATTCAGTCCAAGGGTTTTTTCAATAAAAAAACAATTATTAGGGTATACAAAGCTGTAAAATTATACTAGCTGACCCGTGCCCACTTCGCTGAACGTAAAATATTTTTAATCACAATAAAATATAGCTTGTACATCGCTCACGAAGAATGTAGCTTGCTACTGGTGAAAGTATTTAGTGTTTCTTGACTTTTGAGACTTTCTAGATTTGAAATTTTAGCTCTTTATAATAGTATATGTTTAGATACCTATAAACCTTATTTTATATATGATATATTAATAATTAATTTATTTGCATGCTTAGTTATAAGTAGATTTGGATAGCACTTGATGTGTACGAACACGATACTTTGTAGGTACCCAAAATTTATATCAATAAAATATTTCATTAATTCAACTATTCATATATTTGCGAGAGTTATTTCGTAAAGCCTTTTTAACAGGAATTTTGCATGTAATATGCAAAATTCCTTCTTTAACCGGGAAAACAAATTATTTTCATTGAAAGTTATACAAAGCATTACACTGAACGATATGGCTCTGCCGCAAAAAAGAAATAATAAAAGGATTTAGAATAACTATACTTTTACCAAATAAAAAAATATTGTAATTAAATTGCCCAAACTTAAAGTAATAATATATTTGTTTGTTTTATAAAAAATGTAATAGTAATTAATTTACTACTTATTCAAACGTTTTATTAATTAAGATTATTATATACTAGCTTTTCCCCGCGGCTTCGCCCGCAATTTTTTTTATAGTAAAGTATCCTATTTTACTAGAAAAAATCGACTCGGGTCACAAGTGAATTCTCAGGCGGGAATCGAACCCGCAACCTTTAGAATTCCGGTCCAATGCTCTCCCAATTGTGCTTTCTATTATAATAATTTAAAGTATCCTATGTTAATACTTTGTTCTAATACCTCCAAGAATATATGTTCGAAGTTTCATGATGATCGATTTAGTAAACAAACTTACATTTACATTGATAATATTAATAGGGAAATAGGGATAGTATATTTCTATCAGTATAATAAAAATATGTGATGTTTTGTTTAGAAACATTCTTTTTAAATTTGACTTCACTATAGAGTAACAATTGAAAACAATTGTTACTAAAGAATCCAATGAGAAATATGTTCATAAACAAAAAACTATGATCTTATACAATAACCTAAAACTTACTGCCAAAAATTGGACAACTGTTTGGCAGAATTATAATTTGTGTGACAAATAATTGTGTACCTGTGAAAGAAATAATAATAAATAATATAAAATGGAAGAGCACTCACCCGGATAGCTAGAGATGTGAGTTTGAGCAAATTTTATAACATCTCTACTATATAAAAGAAGGACTTTGTGGGTTTGTTACCATAAGCCTAAGAATAACAGTTTATATAATCAATTAACATTACCATAGCAACGCGTGGCCGAGTTATACCAGCAACGCGTGGCCGGGTTAGCTATGATAAACAAAACATATTATAATATAAAATATATTAGCAGGGCAACCTTTTGGAATTACATGACTACAGATGTGGAAAAGGGCACTAATGTTAAATTGCCTACTTTAAAATTCTTTTCTTTAATAAAACAAAGGCAAATATATTCAAACAAAGTGCAACCGTAGAGAATAAAAATAAACACGTTTATACATAAAGTGTTGTGCATAATGCTTCATTTACAGGGAAATGTCTGTTAAACTGAAAGTTTACACCTTCTTTGTGTACTCTGTGGTTGACAATGTAATTATCTAAGAGTTAAGTTAGCTAGCTAAGTTAGGTATCTAGCTGGTGTCTCCAATTAAGTTATTGGCCAATAGTACGGTGAGATGTTTTAGTACCTACACATTGTATAGTTGAAAACAGAAGGTCTGAATAACGTAGCAACGCAGATAAAATTAAGTGTAATTTTTCTAATATAAAAACAAATAAATCAATTTGTTTTTTGTTCACAATTATATATTATATCACCGCATACAGATCGGTAAAGTAGGATGAGATAAATATGTTTTAATTTTCCTCGTGTACTGCGTTCAAATATTTTCAGAAGGTCGTTTGTTTTATTGAAACTCTTGACACAATTCTGATCGACGATTCTAATTTAAGATACAATTTTTTATTGTTTATTTTTCCAAAGGTTCACTGAAATAGAATTTACTTTGAATACTCAATTTATTGTACTTCAACAGATACTTTTCCCAATACATAATACCAGTTGGTAACTACCAGGGTTTCTGGTATCTCGCCCTTTTTTATTTCTCGAGCCACAAGAATTCTCGAGAATATTTTCAAATAATTTACTAAAACACTATGTTATTATATATGACATCTATTAAATTGAATTAAATAATAATAATGATATAAAGTTGGAAAGCCTTGAACATAGACCTTGAACATACATTTCGAAGAGTGTGCAGCTGAATTGATTGTACAGCCTTGTTCCACCGTCCCCATTTTTTCTTCGGGCAAACAGACTTACAAATAGGCGCCACCGTTATGTGGTTGATATATCAAAGAGTCGCATTAAGCGTTTTGGTTCCAATTTTGTAATCCGTACCGCTAAAGAGTGGTACTCTTTGCCTGAGTCTGTTTCCTGATAAATAAAATTTAGAGGTCTTCAAGTCACGAGTGAATAGGTATTTTCTATGCAAGCGTGTTACATCCTAGATCTCATCGTAGCTTACCATCCAAAAGGCGAGATAGCGGTCAAGAGCTTTCCTATTCACGATTTAAAAATAGTTAAATTGGTTCACCCTAAATCAACATCAAGAAATAAATTAAACAAACTATACTTAGATGGTCTATATATTAGGAAAGACAAGGGTTGCAGTTAATTTTATTATAATTATTGGGTTCCTACCAGTTCCCGAATGTACAACAGTTTTTAATAAAATAAAAATAATTAATAAGATGAATGAAGACAACAAAAACTTAAACGAAAAATATTTTTTTATATTTATGCTTATTGTGATTATTATCAAACTTTCGATTTAACGGTAATAAACTTTATTCTATTTTATTTTAATTTGCGTATAGTATTAAACCTGTAAAATAATCAACAAAGAAATCAATTTTTAATAAAAATTAATATCTATAAGAAATATTGCCTTGCAATTAAACTTAAGTCGGTCCATCTCTTACAGCCATTTCCAATAAACTATCCTCAATAAGGGTTAGATTATGTTATTTCTCTTTATTTAACGGCTGCTAACGCGGATAGGCGTACGAAATTGATTACTCGAGTTTTGAGGCGATTTCTTTCCCGTCTCAACTAGAGACAAATTTCTCGAGCAGAAACCATAGTTACTATTGACGAAATATAAATAATTATGACAATACTTTGTGTGTGTGTTAGTTACCATTAATGTATAGTAAATTTTAAAATTCCATTATAATGAAAACTTTCAAAAAGCGCGCACTTTTTGTTTCAATGTTGAATCCATAAAGACAATGTTTTTGGTCATAAGTTTTATTTATTGAATTTCAAAATTCGGGTACGATCTAGTATAAATAAAACTATAGTTTTCTGGTGTTTATTTTCAAAGAGCACCTTCTGTATCGATAGTAGCTGGTCCGGTGAACGGTTCCGGATAACCACGAACCGTCGACGGCAGCTGCCGCGCTCGACTGCACTTTATTAATAGCACCATCGGAGGCGTCTTATACATTTTTATCGATCTCGTCACGTGACACCTTTATGTAACAACGTGTGAGGAGGCGTTCGTATGAATAGTTGAACGAAAATTCGAGATCATAATATCTCTTGGGCAAGTGGCAACTTTTTAAACGTTTTTGAACAGAGATACGAGCCGTACCTGTTACGGATTGGGATTTTGTCCAGTTCTTCTCGGAAGGGCCACTCAATTTCCGAACTGTGGTTTACAGCAATCTATACTAATATTATAAAGAAGTAAAGTTTGTGTGTTTGTATATTTGTTAAATTGTAAGGGGTAATCTCGGGATCTACTGAACCGATTTTAAAAATTCTTTCACCAATAGAAAGGCACATTATTGCTGAGTGTCATAGGCTATATTGAATGCTAGAAAAAATTTAAAGAATTTTGTCCACCCGTACGAAGCCGGGACGGTCCGCTAGTCGTAGATAAAATAATATAATCAAATAAAATTAAAATGAAACAACTGTGATTTAAATTAATTTAACAGTTAGGAACGTGACAGATTAAAATATTGTAAAGATTACCACATTTATGACCTTACTCATCCTGTGATCACAGCCTCTGTAAAGGAGTCGAAACGTCACGTTTAAATTAATATTATGCGCAAGTTATCCGATAAAAAGTTGTTTTATTTAAATATGTGTTGTGCGCGACATAGTAAGAGATAAATACCTACTATTAGTAATTTATAATGTTGAATAAAAATAATATAATTAAATTTATTACATTTACACCTATTAGCCTATCCTAATGTACTGTAAAGCTTCTGTTATGGTTATCATGGTAGAATACACATACATATACTATAAATAGATGTGTAATATACATACAAATATATATGAATACCCATGACTCAGGTAGAAATGCTCGTATTCATCACACAAACATCTGCCTCTTCCTGATTCGAATCTAGCAACGTACGCGAAAAGCAGAATCATTATCGTTCCACCCACCAAACGGATCTCAAATTAAAATGTAATTTTAATTAACTTTTTCTTAAATTTATTTCATTGCTATTACTATTTTTAAAGTAATGTTATACGTAGCTTCGGAATAAGTATTTTATAATACCCAATTATTGACCTTTCCGATTCGTAAAAATTGATAGAGGGTGTCAAAATTTAACATTCCCAATTACTTTCCAGTTATTGGAAATGTTAAGTAAGGATTATGACCTTTTGACGTCACGCCAGCGATGATAATGTCAAAATTAGTTCTTTAATTTTTTTTTCTAGGTTTAGTTTGGTGGGTTGTCTCACTGTCATTAAGGCATTCACTTGAAAGACAGAGCCTATTTATATCATACGTTTTAATAGAGAAATATTAGAAAAATCGCCCACAAATTCTTCTCAGGCGGGACTCGAACCCGCAACCTTTTGAATATCCGTCCCACTGCTCTTCCCATTGAGCTACTGAGTCTTGTGAGTAGGTAGCTAATGAAGAATATCCTTGCATTCAAAAGAAACATTTTTACAAAATTTTGACAATCAATTAAGATGAAACGGCCATTTCACTTATGATTCTTATATTTGTGAATTTTCACTCCTACTGTATAGATAGATATTATTATTATATGTTTAGATGTACCTATTTATATATTTGGATATATACATTTGAACTTTAACGTAACGACTGTACGCGTAGACAATGCTAGTAAGATACCTTTTTATCCTAACGCTTGAGTCGGTTTTATCTCGATCATGCTCTGATGATATTTTTATGTGCATGTTTTCAGTGTGAATACGAACAAATATAGCGTTGTTTACCGTGATATGAGCCGACTGTACTACAATTATAAATGTCAGTTTAAGTGCCAATGAGTGTCTATATAATCTTAGAATTTTCTTAAAAAAACCCATTGTAAAATTACATAAACGGTAAAAAAGTTGATTTGAAAACCTCTGTTAGTTCCACATTATCCAAAAATAGCATGATATGAAAGCCTGGTTGAAGATAAAGACAAAGCTCTCCCTCACTTGAGGGGCGGTCGCCTCAGATGACGGCTTATGACCTTCTCCGGGTGCAAGCCAACCTCAGGTGGTGTTTAGTCAGTACGAGTCTGACATAACTCTCGGGCCGGCCCGTAGTATCCATGGTGGATTCACCACCTCCCTCCACCGTGTCCGGAGGGTGCATTTTGCATTAAAAAAATAAAGACAAAGCAATTTTTATTCATTATGGCTGCAGTTCCATGTCCCTACCTGTTTTTTTATTTATTCGAGTACATTTTATTATTTACTAACACTAGACTAAGATTTCATGTAACTAACATTTTTGTATGGATTTTATGACCGAAATAGATAATAATAATATCGACGGTGAAGTGCCAAGACCTCCTAACTGAAATTCGACCATTTCGAAATAAAATTATTATTTGCATGTTTTCATGAAATTTCCTAAGCGTATTTTCAGTTGCAGGCGCATCAAGTAAAAAAATAAATAAACTAATTTTTAAAATAATTTTTAACTTGTCAAGAAATTAAATGATTTTTTCAGCTTGTGTATCATTTCGAATTTAGCAGTTAGGTGTTATGGCACTTCGCCGTCGATATGTGCATTTACAATGCGTGTATTGAACGTCAAAGCTACGACATGGTTTTTGTAAGTCCTACGTCGGCAGAGCTTGTACCGCCGCAAGGAACTCAGCAAGGGCTGTTTTTTTCTTCCATTTATTATGCGTTACATTACATTGCCAGACAACAAAAAAAACTTTTCTTGTACTACCAAGATGTATAAAAGAGTTTAAGTAGCAAGTAGCTTTCGACATCAAGAATTTCTCTTATTTTTTGACTCAGCTCTTTCCACCTTTATCACATTTTCTTAAACAGGGTCAAATTATCCTTATTAAAAGCCACTTTGCGCCTGCACGCCAGTGGGAGGAAAGACTGTGACGGCAGTTCCCAACAGAAACTCGACTGTCCAATTACTTTAATTAAAGGATTTAACGTTGGGTGGTATGTTACAACTTTCTGCTTTCTAGAATATGGATAAAAATGGTTACCCATTGAAAAATCAATGATTTCTATTTTATAGACATTTACTATACGTTTAAGTATTTACTTACTGTCTGTTGTACATTATGCTACCTACTTTTGATTTAAGTAAGGCAGATTTCGAGAAACAAAAGAAATAGCCTGAAGAGAAGTGTGAATTGAGTTTAAAACCTACTTATATTAAAAATATGGATGATATACTGCTAAACAGCCTTAACGCATAAACACTTTCACGGTAATTCGAGAATTATACACTTACAGCTTGATAAATATACTTGACAGCATCCACTCTGTTTTATCACATTCCGTTTGTTTTATTGCATTACATTAATTAAATATTTATTGTATTTATAATAATGTATGATTCGGGCTTTCATGCAGTGATATTTACGACAGGTATAATGTTACCCAATCTATTTGTATCTTCATGTTAATGGTAAATATTTATTTATTGTCTTACATCGATTGTTTTTTCAGTTGGTTTTATGTGCTGGCTTATACTGAATTTGATATGGATACTTAATTGGCAGTTTTGTTTCTTCGAGTCGTAATCCATCCAGAGGCTTTTACGATTATTCGGGCAAATGTATCCATTAGCGGTGTAGTTTTACGAACTTATTAGTGGAGGTGAGCCATGAGTGTTAGTGGTTTTGCAAGGGTTACAACTAATAAAAAGATAATAACAATAAAATAATCAAAAGGTATTACACAAAAACATAAAAAAAAACATTTTTATAGAATAACTACCCGAACATTAGTATTTCTGCTATATATTTTCGTCAAAAAGAAACCTGGAACCCGATAGCAGCGCCATCTATCAGATCTATCAGGAATAAATAACGAAATAAATACGTTTATTTACTTATAACTTTAAATCTGGTGGACATTTTATGTATTTTATTAATCCCCTTTTCATCTTTTTATGGGTATTAATTTTCTAAACGCTGAAGCATGATGATTGTGTATCGAATTTCGAGCTTCTTACTTTAAAAATTCGGACTCACAAAAAAAGACTTCTTGTAAAACCCACTTAAGGATAGTATTTCAAGAAACGACAAAATCAGTTAATTACTAAAAAAAGCCTTAGTACTTAATTCAATTAAATGGTCTCTTTTTCATTAATGTAATTTGTACTGTAATTACACACTCACTTGCCTGAATTTTTCGTTTAGTCAAATAGGGTCGCGTAATAAATCCGAACTTCAATCGGAAAAAGACACTGGCATCAGTTAGTTTTATATCTAAGCTCGACTATCTAATAACCCTCATCTAAAACCTAAAAAAAAAAATTTTTGATGGTTTATAAACAAAAGTAGGTCCAAACGCTCTTTCAAAAAGGGTTTTGGAAAATTCTATCCCTATGAGAGTGATATGGGGTATAAAAACCTTTGACAAAGATACTTTAAAATATATTCCAAGCATTAAAATTGTGATTTTGATAAATATTTATTATTGGCCTGCCCCGTGGGCTTGTGAAAGCAGATTCATACAATACAGTAGCGAGTATAAGCCGTGCTTGTGTTATGTAGATAGATTCATGAAATCAAAACGTTTAAAACACAAGCTTTTTCTGTTACAGACGATTTCAATGCAATAAAGCTTAAATGTTGCTCTGACTTTAATATATAAACAAATCTCTTCAAAATCTGTTCAATAATTTTGGAGATTAGCGTGTACAAACAGAAAGACAGACAAAAATAAAAAAATGCATTTTGTGTTCTCCCACTGTTTTGTTAACGTCCACACTCATTTTATAGATTTTTTATATGTATAGATGGTGGTGATTCATTGTATTGACCTACCTACCTATCCTATGTCTTAAGTCGGAACAAATCCAGCAAAAGAAAAAATCATCAAAATCGGTTGAGTGACAGGGAATAATTTATATACACTCGGCGTCAAAAAAATCGCACCTCTAAGAAAATCACGTTCAAATGGCATTAACTCTGGATATGCACATGCAGTCGTATTAATTATAATTTTATTTAAAAGGTTACTTAATTAACTTAATAAAAAAACATTATTTTTCATTATCAAATAAAACCTAAAGCAACAAATAAAGGGTCACAAAAATTCTAAGGAAATTTTGCTGCTCGGGAGAGTCGCGAGTTGCGCTAACTTTGTGGGTATAAAGAGGTCAACACGGGTTCAATGTGGGTCATTCGCTATTAAACCGTTGAAGGGGACACACGCACTGATTTTACTGAAGAAAGAACATCTGGAAAATGGACACTACAGCTGATGAGGCCGCTCAAGTGGTTGCACTACTGCAAGCAGGGGTGCGGCAGTGTGATGTCGCCCGGCAACTGAATCTGAGCCGTTTTTCGGTTCGTAGAGTCTACCAGCGCTTTTTAGAGACCGGTGGCTATATCCGGCGACATGGGTCCGGTAGACGTCGCTGCACTTCGGAAAGAGACGACCGGTTCGTTGTGTCGTACTCTTTGAGAAATCGCTTCTCAAACGCTGTTCAGCTGCAACAGGAGCTCCAGGCAGTTCGCAGACGCACCGTGAGTGTATCCACGGTTAGAAGAAGACTGAAGGAGAAGAACATAGCAGCCCGCAGAGCTGCTACAGGTCCAAAATTGACTGCAGCGCACCGACGAGCCCGCTTGCAGTTTGCTCGCGACCACGTCGATTGGACCATTGAGCAGTGGGGAGCTGTTCTCTTCTCAGACGAGACACGAGTGTGTCTTTTCTGCAACGACCGACGAAGAAGAGTATACCGGAGGCAGGGTGAACGTTTCGCTCAAGCCTGCATCCAGGAGACGGTGGAATATGGAGGCGGATCCTGCATGTTCTGGGGCGGTATGTCGGCTGCCGGCAAAACCGACCTGGTCTGCGTCTCCCGGACCGGAGGTGCTCGCGGACAAGGGTCGCTGACTGCGCGCCGCTATATCACAGAGATCCTGGATGTGCATGTGGTCCCTTTTGCCGAATCTTTTGGCGAGGGGTTCACATTAATGCACGACAACGCTCGCGCACACACTGCAGCCATCGTGAACGACTTCCTGCGGAGGTCCCAAATTCCTGTGATGCAGTGGCCAGCGAGAAGTCCTGATCTGAATCCGATAGAGCACCTCTGGGACCATCTTAAACGTAAGGTTCGATCTCGGGATCCGGCTCCTTCGACTCTAGAGGAACTCCAAACCGCGGTGATTGAAGAATGGGGTCTTATCCCTCAAGAAGAGCTCCTGAAGTTGGTGAGGTCTATGAGGGACCGTATGGAAGCCGTCATCAGGGCAAGGGGGGGTAACACTAGATTTTGAGTTAATTTTAAGACACTTTTTGTACATTTTTTTTGTAAATTATCGATTATTAATTAGGACTTAATTAAGATTTTTTATTATTTTTCAAATTTTTATGCTTTTTGTATAATTTTAATTAAAAAAAAGATTGCACTTAATTGTTGTTTGATGCTCCTTTTTGTTACCTTTCTAATGATACCTAACACTATCCTCTATATAAGGTTTAGGAATTTTTGAATAAGATTTTTATAAGGTGCGATTTTTTTGACGCCGAGTTTATAAAGATTTTATAATAGACGACCTCCGTGGTCAAGTGGTTAGCATACTGATTTTCATAGGATAGCCATTACGTTGTCCCAGGTTTGATGACCGGCCGGGTCAATGTAAGAAAAGAACTTTTCTATATCGCTGCGGATTTGGATGTTGTCATTGCTTCTGAATTCTGAAAGTCCAGAACAATGTGTGTGATATACTCGTAGTCTGATATATACTTATGTTAACTTTATTAATTTGTTGAAGTGTCAGAGGTAAATTGGTTAAATGAAAAAATATTGAATATTATGGAAATGATACGCTATATGTAGATTATTATGTTTTATTTTGAGAAATTCTATGTTAAGTACTACTATATATATGTATACATATCGCTCATATAAAAGAGTCGTTAATTGAAAATGTACCTTTTTTAAATTTAGAATTGGTTAGCTCTTGATCCCAATCAAGCCCGGAGGCCAAGACAAAATCTACGATGGACGAGCTAAACCTTCTTACAGGACAAGCAAAATTATTTTTTTGCTAAATGAAATTGTGGTATTTATATATTGACGTGATAACGTCTTATAAATTGGTTGCGGCTGGGAGTCACTTATGAAAAAGTGTAACGCTCGGTAACGTTACGATGAGTCACCGAACGAGAGAGAGGCCCGCCGAATGCCTTGCGTCTCTCTCCCACTCAACTATGATCGGTCTGCCGCGCGCATTGTGCAATTTAATTATATTCATATCAATAAATATTCTACCGAGAAAAAGACGTTGTCACGTAAAATCTTCGCCCGTAAAACCGACTTTACAGGCAAAAAAAAAAAAAAAAAAAAAAAAAAAAAAAAAAAAAAAAAAAAAACCGACTTTTTTATAAATTTATAGTTTTGAGTTGTTGCACCTTTTCCCAAAGAAACATGTGTTTTTTGCAACAAAACGAATAAAATATTTGTTTTAGTTCCGTCTCTTTGTTAATTAATGAGCTACATTTCAACCGACCAATTTGATTAGATACTTTCCTTTTCATGAATACTATACAAATGTCATATATATATATATATATATATATATATATATATATATATACATATATACATAGATTACATTTGTTTCTCTCTTTGTCCACTGAAATCGGTGGTTTGCATAAAACTTTCATCGTGTTTTTCATATCATTTGTATTTATCCCGTTTAAGAAGTAATACCATATTGATTCTTCAAAAAGTTAATTAATAATATTAATATCTGATTAATATCTTTTCTCAGTGACGATGAATATCTTCAAACTAGCTGGTTAGAATAGTTATAATAATAAAATCAAAGCGTTCGGGCAACGTCAAAGCTGTGTCTTTGATTTTTGGTGCTCCGCAAAAGCGAGGATTGAATACAAAAATCTTCATTGAGAATTTTAATGAAGTTATCTAATTAATTTAGGGGTTTTTCTCTTCAGAGAGGGATAGAGATTTGTTCTTTGATCGTGATGTGGTTTTTGTATACCGTATATTAATTTAAGCCCTGTATTTAATTATTAAAATAAAACAGGGCGAAGCGGGCTCAATATTTTTGCATAATATTTTTTGTGATGCTTAATTACATGCGAAATCTCAAACTCTCTATCCAATAGCAATATAACAGTTATTACAGTTATGTATTCAATTGTATTTTTCTGATTCACGATGCCATATTTCTATAAGATGCTAGTGAATAGTGAGGGCTTTGCATAGGTGCAATACTCTACTATATTATGCATGTATTATACATATAAACCTTCCTCTTGAGTCACTCTATCTATTAAAAAACCGCATCAAAATCAGTTGCGTACTTTTAAAAATCTAAGCATACATAGGGACAGATAGCAGCAAGCGACTTTGTTTTATACTATGTAGTGTTGAAATATGCTTGTAAAAAACGACTACGCTTCCGAGCCTTCAGGTGGGATATTACAGTTATATTTTATCTTATATATTGAAAGAACTCAGTTCTCCTTGACTAAGTATTTTAAAGTTCCAAGCATTATAGAAAATGTGAAACGGTTTTCCGTATTTCTCAATAACACGAACTCGTTCATCTGTTAACAAAGATAAAATAACCACGTAAGCAGGAAATGACACGGCAAAGTGCACTTTACATAAACATGGCTAGAATGAAAATCCCTTTGTCTTTACTCCTACATAGGAGAATTGATTTTAAGACTCAGCTGGTAGGCAAATGAACGATATAATATTCAATTACATTATATTCTCAGCGCGTGCTTGATATCACTACGCGTTTGATGTTGATAACAGGAATGTTAAGCCCCATTTGTAAACAACGTGTTAGCTTGGCAGGGAATAGTTAGAGGGCGAAAACTTAATTTATATTTCTAAGAATTTGAAACTTTATGGAATATTTATGAGGTTTGTTCGTGTAATTATTATCCGAGTATTACGCCATTTGAGACTTGCGAATGTACCGTTTATTTTATTAATAGCGAATGGGATCAATCGCGACGTTACCAGATAGTAGAAAATAAATGAATAAGTTCACTAGTGAAGTATAGAATGAATTGAGCAAAGATTGCTATCCTGTCGTTCGCACTGACTGTCCTGTGTTCGACTAGGCAGATGTTTGTGTGATGAATATGAGTAGTTGTACCTACCTGAGTCATGGGTATTTATATATGTATATTTCTATGAATATTACATAACTATACGTCATATATGTCTAGCCTTTATATTATAATCTATAACACAAGCCTAACAGCGCTTCCTTTGGGTTAGGCTGATTGGTGTGAATGTAAGAAAGGTTTCTTTTTTGCTGATAAATATATTGAAATAAAGAAACGAAGTAAAAGTTGGAGTTACAGCATTAAATGACGTTCATGAAAATGTTTGTTGCACATTATTTGGTACTTTTTATTATCCAAAAAGATATGCAATTTTATTCGACCGATCGAATTTATTGGTTACAAGGTATGAATTGAAAGTTAAGGAAAATTGACACCATGTATTTATTCCATTTATTATTCCGTATTTACTAAGTTTTATTCATGAAACCACATTTGAAATATTAAACATGCGTGTATTCGTAATGCAATTCGTCACAGTTACATTTCATTGAGATTTAGTGTCATACAAAATATTACTGTATTTTATACATAACAATGAAAATAATTACGCATCAATTAATTTCGATCTTTATTGAGCAAGTGAATTTTTTTTAATAATTTATTGAGCTTTACTTTTTTCTATTGAATGGTATTCCGCATTTTATGAATTTTAGCAGAAGATCTGCTGATCTTTGTGCGTTTCTTTAGTAGGATTGAAAATCTTGTATTACTTGACTTGTAAACTATATATAAATATTTTTTTAACAAAAACCAAATTAACAAAGGTTAGTAAGATAAAGTAATATTCTAAATAAGAATGAATAAGTCAAGTGTGTTCTATGAAATATAAGCGAAAATCGCTTCTTTAAATATTTGTTCTTTTTAAAATCAGAAACATAATTTTTCTTAATTTGAACGTGGGTATTTTTCGTAAGAAGAATTAAATTAATAAATTGATTATTTTAGCCTTCTTATATTCAAGTTTCCCCCCTACCCCAAAATGAGTAACATACATTTTCTCCCTACTGGAAAAGAGTAACAGTAAACTCGAGCTTTCTCGAAAGTAATGATATCAATGTCTCAAAGTCGTTCGACCAAAACATGGCATGACGAATATAGTTATCGAAACCTGTATAGGTAACGCCTTTCCCTCAACGTAGCTATTATTTTTCCGAAGGTTCAGCCGCGTATTTTGGATGATTTAGATCAGGTTCGTAACACAATCATTGTGCTTGTCAGGCCTTATTTTTTTCCTTTTATTTCGCTTAAGCTTTCAATAGGAGAGACGTCTTTTGTAAGATTATCTACAACCTGTTATGATTCAGTTGAGGGGAATCGGTTTAATAATAAGGCGTGTTGAAAAATGCAAAATATTTGGATAAGTTTGCATATGACATTCGTAGTAGATTACATTTGTAGGTAGTTTCGTGTTTTACAAGACCAATAATATTTTTTTCACCTCTCACGTTACGAAAAATTTGGTTTGTCATTCAATTTCTGCATGGAAAATTGCCTTTTATCCGCTAGCGTAGAAAAGTTTATATTTAATTAGAACCTTTTTTTTCAAAGAAAAACACACATGCTACGTTCCAAATTGTTATTATAGTCTTTATAAGTTACATTTTATTCTTTTTTAAATTAATACTATAATACTCTGTTTTGGTTTTATTACATTATTTTAGTTCGTTAAATCATAAAAACAGCAAGAATAAATAATATTTAGTATACACTATTTGTTAACTATATGAATTTTAAATGTAGGGTGAGTGCGTTTTTATACCATATGATAAGATTTCGGACCGCACCCGAAAAAGAATTGTCAAAGTTATCTCTGGTATTAGTCAATTCACATTGAATTAAAACATATTAAAAGTATTTACAGATGCGTTCTGAAATTTTGTAAAATCAGAAAGAACTGTCGCAGTCGCTAAAAATAATAAATAAAGCTATATATATATAGCACCATATATTGGAGCGGAGCGTAATACCTAAAAAAAGAAAAAAAAATTGTTTCGATAGGAATTTTTGCGAATTTCAAAATCTGGTCCTACACCCGTTGATTTGATTCCACACAAAAAATAATAAAATCGGTTAAAAACTCGGGAAGTTATGGCGTAACAGACATTGCGACATTGAAGCTGATCCATGGGAGCTTCGCTCGCTTCGCTCGCTCCGCTCCAATAAATATTAAAAATGTCCAACAACAACGAAGATACCTATTTACCATTTTATTTAAGCTGTTTTTCTTGCACCTAAAAATTTCCCTCGCTGTATTGAGGTGAAAAATTTTGTTTCGCCTGGAAGCAAAGTTTTAAGCGTCTCGAACCTTTGAAACCTGGGCCAGCGAAGGATACAAGATTGAACCACGAGCGTAGCGTGATGTAACTCACGCCAAATCACAATTTTGCAGCCTTGCATAAGAAATAATTATTATTTTCACTTCCCTTATTTAGAAACTAAATAGAAGACGTACTAAAAAATCAGGACAAAAGTATCCTTATGTTTAAAGTAATGTAAATAATCTTCATACATAATTATTTGTACTCGTTGTCTAAACTCAATTAATGCACCATCTATAATCTAAGTTCACAGTTGTTTGTGTTTGTCTGTCCGCTCCTTTTCCCGCTCTTTTTCCATTGTATCAATAACGTTACCATAGCAACGCGTTAACTGCAAGTAGTTCGTCTACCTGACGCTAGATGGCGCTAGCGGAAAAGTTTTATTTAAATGTGTGATAGGCGCGGAAGTGTACTGTCTGTAGCTTAATAAAAAATCATTCGTTCACTTATTATTTACTTGAAATCGAATCTCAGATATGCAAACAATAAATTTTGTCTTCGTAATGTATTTTTAATTACGATGTCTGTTAACATTTGTGCGATCGGTCAAGTGGTGGTCATGATTGATAGGCCGTATGACGTAGGCTGGACTAACAAGGGGTGATTGCTTAGGCAAAGTCTAAAGGATTGTAATTAATAATATTATTTTAATTAACAAAAGCAGAAAATCTACCCATAATCCATAATCTAAGAACATAAATTTGTTGTTTCTCTGTCCGCTCTTTTTCCATTGTATCAATAACGTTACCATAGCAACGCGTTACCGGGTCAGCTAGTCTATAATCTGAGAACACAAATTTGTTGTTTGTGTGTTTGTCTGTCCGCTCTTTTCCCCCGCTCTTTTTCCATTGTATCAATTAACGTTACCATAGCAACGCGTTACCATAGCAACGCGTTACTGGGTCAGCTAGTATAAACTTATGGTTATAATTTTTAAAAGCCGTTTGCTTAAGTTTGATTAGGTGGCGCGTCAGTACTGGTATCGTCTCCTTTAATTGACTTCGATAGCCTGCCGATTCAATGTAGTTTTTTATTTATTTAATAACAGCTCATTATAAATAAGTATTGTTACAAATGAGTTTAGACAAAGACATTTTAGTGAAGTCAATAACAGTTATCGTCAAGTAATATTTTAATGTTTTGTGTTTAATATTTAAGAATCGGTGTAATAATACTACTAATTCTAAGAGCCATATGTCAGTGTGACTTGATTGAAGTTGTTATATGACTTTTTTATAAGAGATAATATTTTATTATATTAGCAAAGTAGTTATTTTATTTGTTATTTAAGCAATTTAGTGTTAGATTTTGTATGTTAATAAACTATTCTTCCTTTTTATTGTTGCCTTTTTTACTCATTTCAACTTTCCGTATAACTTTACTTATAGTTTTCCCTATTTCCCTTAATTAGGTATAATGCTTTTACTTTCCTTGGCATTTGATTAAGATTTGCTAGATAAGTACACTAAAATATCTGGGCAAATTATCAGAATTTCAGGATTTTTCAGTTACTGTCGGGACCAATTGGCATGTGGCATTTTTTTGACACAAGTAGCTATAAAGCACTTGTGTTATGGAATTATGGAAAAATTACGGTACCACAATACCCAGATCCGTACCAATGGAGAAAAGTTCCTTTTCTACGTTGACCTGCCGGTTATCGAACCCGGGATCTTGGAGTGGCGTTACCATCAAAACTGGTATACGAGCCATTTGACCAAGGAGGATGTTAAGAGAATGATCTCTCTTCATTCTTTTAACATCCTTCTCCATCCATCCTCCAACAGAGAGACTTGGCGATCTATTTCACTGTACACAAATTTAAACATTTAAACATCAAAATTGACGCAGTGAAGTAAATTTTAGGTCCTACAGTGATTTAAAAAATCGGTATTGTCGACCATTTTACGAGACACTGTTTATCGGGATTTATTATATTTTGTCGGATATGATATTATAGGATGCTTAATCGAGTAAGGCATTCTTTGGTGATTTTCGTGGCAATTTTCAAATCCAATTTTTTAATTTATTTGATATTAGAGTCTTAAAATAAACGTAAAACTAATATTTTTTATAGAAGAGGCATCTCAGAGACCGATATACAGAGATAACCGAGGTTCAATAAATGAAGGCCACGCAAATCACAAAATACCCCCACGAAAATGAAAATTGTAATTTTACTTTCTCAAATGAGTTTCTTAATGTTACTTAATATTGAAAAAAGTTATTGTTTTTAATCCCGACTATCTGGCATTTTTATATTTGATCAATGAGTTTCAAACTGATTAAATGTAATAAACTCCCTCGTGTTGTGTTTCTTTCGTGCGTTTCCTTCCGTAAGTCGTGAGTCCCGCGACTTGCGTGGGTGGTTTGGAGTTACGCCTGAAATCTGAGAAAAGTTGAATTTATTTGAGTCATAATTTCTTTTGATGTAACGTGTTTTAATAAGAAAAAATAAAACATATTATTTGATTGAATCAATTAATTTCCTTTCCACTAATTAACAACCATTGCCTCAATTTAAATCAGCTTGAAAATTCCACGTGCGTATGATTTTGGATCTCTGCAAAGGGACTATTAATAAATTAAGGAAATGCGTACATCTTTTGACATACCTAAAATGGCTGTTTCATCTTAATCGATTGACCAAACATTTGTAAAAATGTTTCTTTCGAATACGAGAGGATGTTCCTCTCATTGATGAAACAACGCTGGCCTACAGCGTAATACCTAATTATTATCAACTAGCTTGCCCGCGTGGCTTTGCACGTGTATATTTTTAATTGTCTTATTTCAAACAAAATTAAGCGTTGGATACATAATTCTTCTAATAATAATAGCTTTGGGTACGCGTGCGCGACAGCTCGAATAGCATCCTGAGCACCTTGGCTGACCGGTGGGATTCCCCACTGCTGCGCTGCTGGCTGCAGCTCCATGCTCCTACCTGTAGCTATTATTATCTGTAGCACAGCAGCTGCATTAATTAATTAATTATTTAGCGTATTTCTTTTTGTTTGTTTGTATGTGTTTAATTACTTGCTAACACTAGAATAAGATTTCTTGTAACTAACATTTTATTATTGATTTTTAATATCTGAAATAAATAAATAATAAAAATAATAATAGCGCTTTTTAGAAAACAGTATATTTAGCCAACTCCAACGTTGTAAACCTAATTCAATTATAAAGTGTTTTGTCGAATTGCAATCGACAGTATTCACATTATTAGCGTTTGTAAATAACCGTAGTGCTTCCATTTTTTTCTTTGACATTACTTATACGGTTAATTAATAAATAATAAAATAAAAACTTTTTATTTTAAACGGATATTATATGCCCTTTTTGCACCCTGAATTCCATTCTAAATATTGATCAGAGGTTTTTTGAAATCTGACGAGAAGATTCGGAGATTACCACCAACAGCCAAACTTAGAAACATACAAACTTACAAAATTCACCTCTTTATATTATGAGTATAAACTGAAAGATTTCATTAGCGCATTAATCATTTAAAATTATTTGATTTAACACATTCCAGCTTTAGTAAGTGTTTCAAAAAGGACCTTGTTATGCAATCACAGGTTTTTGAAATGGATTTATTTTTTATATTATATATTTTTTGTATTTAGTATTTTCAAAATCTGAACACTATTAAAACTGAGTGATAGTTATGGCTACAGCTTTTAAAATTGACTGTATAATATTAATTACACTAATACAAAACAAAATTTGTTTTGACAATTTACTGTATAAGTTTTGTTATATGTTTCATAATCTATCAGTGTTATAGGTTTGTGATGATAAAATACATGTACATTTAATCAAGTGATATAACTTTCACAATTTTATTAGATGGGTTCATATCTGTATAGAATCGTACAACAGAACGTTTAGGCCAATGTTCTCAGTTATATCGGGTCTTTTTAAAAACTAAACGCTAATAAGACTTTTTGACACCGCTCACGATTAAATTCCTGCAACATTACCTAGTGGACTCAGACACATTCATCGACTGGCTTCTTATAAACATATGTCCAGAATCTCATACTTGAAGTTTGGAAATAGATGGATGTTCAACAGTCAATATGATCATGGTACCGAAAACAGCTTCTATAAACAAAATTTAACCTTTAAATGGAGTTCTACGTCGTAAAAACGTTGGCTTCTATGGTCTACTAATGTAACGTACGTACTAATAGCTTTGATCTCGATAATAATATGACCGTCGATAATATTGAAAAGACTCCACAAATTCTCAAGTAGCTCAATTCTTGTCTCTTCTCATTTTAAACAATAAATCTGAGCACAATTTGATAACTATATTATATAATGTTAATTTATGGAAAAAATGGGTTATTTGTATATATTATGTACTCATAAAACATATTTAAAATTGGTTTTTTTAAAATAACCGGTTCATAAATTTCTCTCGGGCAAGTTATAAGTATTTTGTAAACTCTTTATTTGTTCAGGACATAAATAGGACCAAACGTTTTGTTGGTGAAATTGTCAAATATCGAGTATAATTATATTATATTTTGGCCTCAATTTGTTTTACATCTTATAATGATCACAAATAGTCTGTTTGGGAACTTCTATGGAATAAAATCAATCCAACATTGAATCTATCTTTTGTTTTAAGAAAAAAGTAGTAATGTTTAATAAAATAGGTAAAACACTAAAAAGTTTTATTTTTCCTCTTACAATAAGAAGTGCGTCTTAACCTTTTTTACATATAATAGCTGCTAGTTAGACAACTGCTTTTCTTAAGAGGGCAAAAATAAATGTTAGGAGAAGAAGTGTCCGCTTAGCAGTAATAAAAACACATATATAGATAACCATTCCCTGGATGATATCTTGGCTCATAGAAATTGGCGTTCAGAAAACACCTTCCGGCCATTTTATTAACAGGAAGTAATGCAGAGTGCCTCCAAAAATATAAGTGGCTTGTTCATTATAATTAATAATGTCTTCTTTTTTATGTTATTTACGTTTCCAGAGTTTGTATTAATTATAGTTATCATTTAATCAACAAGTTTATTATTGGAATGGCATGAAATTAGTAATTTAGTGATTTCTGCAAGATTTATTTATAACAATTGTAAGTGATATTGACGTTTTTAACTCGTGTTATCTCGTTACTTACTACTTACTTTGCCACCTAGATAGGAAATAAGACATTTAGTTTTTTTATGGTTTCAACTCCACGCGCGTGTTTACCTGGTGCTGAAATCTAGAGATATGTGTAAAATTAAATGTATTTTTTTTTCCTTGCATGATGCATAAATTTGCAACAGTTTCTCCCGCCAACTGAAACTCAAATGCACCCATAACTTAAGTTTCATGAAAACTTGTTGACGTGTGAAGTTTGACGCGCGCTAGGAGTCCCGCCCCAGGGCGTGCGGTGGGCGGGGCGGCGGGCTATATAAGCTTCAGCATGACTCAAAAGTTTGTTATTAAATGCGCGAGATTACACCGCGTGACAGTGATAGCAGTGAGCGGTCCTGTGTTGCCGACCACTCAGGTAAGTTGGAATCGTGAAAACTGCGTGCGGATACTTTTACGTGTGTGAAAACTACATCGCAGTAACTTTGTTAAGACACAAATTACAATTACATGAAATTTGGAAAAGTTTAAAATTTTTAATGTTTATAAATGCATTGTACATACAGGTGGATCATTTATTCGAACGTACAAAATCAACAATACCCAAAAATTATAATTAATTTTTTTGTTTGACCCATTGACAGTAATACAACTGTCGGTCCAATTAATTGTTTCCAACTTAAGGTTAAGCATTCCATGAACATCTCTAAGATAAACAGATTGTAAAGTAAATTTAAATACAATCGTCAACTTAATTGTTTACAGTAATAACAAGTTCTCAAGCTTATCAAATCTCGTGGCGCTAATCTAAATAGCGCTTTTAAATTAGCTGAGAACAAACGCTAATATTCAATGCAAACTGACGATGAGCACTGCTACTGTAAGGACTTTTTTTATATGAATAAAAATAACTTTATACTCGCTTCACAGTAATTTATAATTAGAATGACATTTTATTTAACAATTGAATAATTTGTAAAGAAATGTTCGTAGATTTGCTGATCTTTGTAAACTTTTAATGTTGCCATCGTGGTTTAAGAAATAAACGAAAAGTTAATAAGTATTACTTTATCAAGGACGGTCAAATATTTAAATTAAGACAAAAAACACTCTAAATAAATAAAAATAAGGTTTCATTTTACTTAATTGAGGTTTGGTGTTTGAGTCCACAATACTAACGCCTAAGAAATTAAACAAGCGACATACCTTGATTTTTTAACTTTATTAAGCTTTATTTAAAGTTATTCTCGCTAATATCATAAGAGTAGATAATACTATCATTATAAAATAGTATGTGTAACAACCTGATGCTACTCACGTTCAGTTCTAAATTGTGTAACAAATAAAAGTTGACCAATTCAAAAAATCGTGTGATTTCTTTAATTAACGCTTTATTTTAGTTTTGAAAGTTAATATTGTACTAGAATCCTAAAACTAATAAGACGTTTTGTCTTATTAAAAATTTTTATATGTTAATATCCGTTTTAGCACTAAGTAATTGATTACCTATTATATATTTTTCAATAAAAATAGGTTTATATTTATTTTTTATACGGGCTATAGTGACCTGAAGAACAGGTTCCTTTGAAAACCTATATCACCAGATTCTCACAACGCAAAACAAATCATATATCTTGTAAATGACCATCGAGTTAATTAATATACATTTATTTTAAAATCAATTTTTACTACAAAATATTCAACATGTCTTAAATGTCAGAAATCTTTATTCGATTACCTCAACAAAAATTAAAAAAAAAAGTGATTTGATATAAACCTGTATATATAATACTACCCTTCATAAAAACTCCTTTTAATTTTAATTGGAAGAATTAAAAATCTCATATAGGCATTTCTAGCATATAGCATTTATATTTGGCTCCCGTTTCTTGTACTGAGTACAATTTTCTCAAAACTATCTACTGTTGAATATACAAGTTGTTCTTAAATTCGAAAATGTTGAGCGTATTTAGTTTTTTTTTTAGAAATTTCAAGTTGCTTGAATTGTAGTAATTCGATATAAGACTTTGGTAGCTTGTAGCAGAGCGTTACGAAGCTACGATTGTAGCTACGAAACTACGCGACCACAACTAACCCAAATTTAATCTCATATGTAAAATAAACACCTGAAACAGCTAATTCTGAGGGTTGGGTGCAAGTTGTTGTTCAGTTTGAGTTACGATTTTGGGTTCAAACTTTATTTTTATAGTTTTAAGGTCTATGCTAGTAATATTAACTCAAACGCGTTAGTAATTATTGCACATATAAAAACTTACCCAGACCTCTGATATCTACATCAAATTACTTATTTGCTACGTAAGGTACGTACAAGTGGTTACTCATATAATTATTTTTTTTAGTTTATTTGCTAAACGCTGTTACGTAATACTAGCTCAATAAACTAGAAAAAAAACCCATTCACTATTTCAGTTTTCGTTTTTAAGAATCGCCTATATTGCCTTTATCAGGCCTAATCTTAAATAATCTTAAGTTTACATTATTATTCATTTTCATTAAGTAACACAGAAAATATTTTGGTTTCATTGTGACCTCAAAATTGTAAAATAAAATGAATCAAATTACGGTGTTTGTTGCGTTTTCGTTTCGGCGAAATACACAGTTTGATCCATTTTGATATTTTCGATGCTACTTAATTTCAATAACACAATGAGTATTGTAAAGGTTAACGATGTTTTTTTTAATGTTTCGAAAACTATTGTTCATTTATAACTTGTCATTTAAACAATGACACCTCGTGGCAAATTGAAAATTAAAATAACATTATTCAAATGCACTTCAAATAAGTTGTTTTGAATCGTCCAACATTTTTACCTAGCATCCATTCAGGAAGTCTTTTAACTGACAAAAAGAATGGGAGCAAGAAACTCGTCAGCTTTAAATATATTTAAACATATCGTGACATATTTATACATTACAACGAATGAAAAAAATTCTATGACACTTAAAAATATGAATGTGATTCTGATGACAAACGATTTTTCAATATCACAATGTAACATTTCGTTGTTTATTCCAAAAGAAGATTTAGCAAAACATTTCCTGAAAAAATTAAAGTCTGTTTTCATTTTAAGTTAAGATATACAGCCTTAATTTATTCGCAAGACTCAACTTAATTCGAGTCAAAACATTTATATTTATGCGTTTCTTCTTCTTAACCAGTTTAAATTAAGTAGCCACTTGGGTTTAAATTTGTGCGCGTGACCTTTTGTTTTCGTTGAATACTTGGAAGAGTAAGAGAGTTATTGTTGCGAAGTTCAAAACATATAATTAAACTTTTTAGTATCAATCAGAGATTGCTTTTTAGGTGCTAGATGTAACAGTCTGTGATGATGACTTGTAACATTCGTCCGTTACCAAATTGTGATTCAGCATTGCTTAAATCGCTTAATTCGGGTGATCTTTTAAAGCGCTTTTGGACGTAAAACGTAACAAACGAAGAGAGTGAGCAAAACAATCGCGAATCGTCTAGACTAATCGCTAACTCATGTACCTATCGATCGTATAAATAATTAATGTAACTAAGTTTTTTTTTTCATTTCATTTTTATCAATTAAGGCAATGATGTTTTTTTTGATTGTTAAGTGTATTAAATTATGGATTAAATTATATTTTTTTCATGTTTATTATATTTGTTTTCTAAGATGATTAAATAAAAAAAAACTTTCAGAATAATTACAGTGTTCGATTGTCCGTAAGACGGCAATATTGCGCTTCGGGTATTGCGGTTCCCAAAATTATAGCAGTTCTTAAATTATGTTTATGGTTTATTAAGATTATATCCTATTGCTGGAATCAATTGATGGATCACTAACATCTAGCGATAATGTACAATAGTGGAATAAGATAATAAACAAAAGCCTTATATTTCCGTGCATATTGCATATTTAGTAAATTTTTATAAAAGGATGATCCCCATTCTGTGAATACGGCTCCCGTAAAGAAGTCGAAACGTATTTATTTATTATTCTGTAAATATTGAAACGAGAAAAAACGCGTCTTTTATCAGGTAAAAGTGGTTTAATTTTAAATGTACAAAACCTATTTTTTAGTAAATTCTTTTAAAAGTCTAGTCGTAAAATTCATAAATAATACGTAAATCTCCCAATAGTTGCTCTACTATTCTGTTTTAGTTTCTGTTGTGGAGTGATTGGCAGTGCATTACTGCAGCGGTTGGCGAAACAGGAACTGATGAACGAACTTCAGAATGTGGGTTGAGGCGAAGTTAAGACGTACATACGTACATCTTAACTTGTTGTGGACAATGCGCTATAATTCAAGTAGTAACTTATCCTTTATCGAATATATCTTTGATAAAATCTTAAGTGATAGGGTTTTCCCGCGACTTCTCTCACGTTAATGTAGATTACCGATTTAAAGTTATATTTATATCCCTCGTGAACTGTACTAACCTGTTCCTGACAAAATTTCATAATGTTCTTGAAAGGCGTGAAAGTGTAACAGACAAATAATCTTAATTTCGGTTTAACCATACGAGGTGATGCAGTCGCAAGTAAAAAAAGATTTTTTTTTGTTTCGATAAGTATTTTTGCGTCACCATCTGGTCCTAAACCTGTTGATTCGATTCCACACAATAAATATTAAAATCAGTTAAGAACTCGGGAAGTTATGGCGTAACAGACATTGCGCCATTGAAGCTGATCCATGTATCCAATTAGTCATGATTAAATGCTATATTCAATAATTTTAAAGATACATAGATATATAATATTCACAGAAATATATATAAACACCCATGACTTACACAAATACAAGGTACAAATGCTCGTATTCATCACACAACCAGCTGCCCTTTCCGGGACTCGATGCCAGGAGCGTCGGTGCGAAAGGCAGGATCGCTACCGCTGCACCAAATGGGCAACCAAATCGTTATAAATGACAAACAACGGTATTTTTTCATTCGCTCGTTATTTTTATTTACTTTCCGTAGATTTCTATTTGCGAGCCACTTCGAAATTTAAATAAAACCTTTGATGAGCTGGTAATGTAAGGTTCTTTTCACATTACCAGGTAGCTAAACACGGCAGATATGATATTTACATATTTGTCTTTCGGTCACTGCTCGCATGTATTTGATTTCACATTTATTTATCTTACAGAAGTTTTGTCAAAATAAGGATCAAATTTTCAAACATATTTGAGAAAAATATCTGTATCGTGACGCATTGTCGCGTTACAGCGCAAGATACGATTTGTGAATGTAATTAAATGCAATGGTAATTTCAGAAAACAAATGACATGGTAAATATAGACATTTTAAACAGACAAATGTAACAAATCATTATCTATTAAAGAATTATTTACATTTCAATCTGCATTGTTGTGAGATATTGTTTTGAAATTTCAATTTAAAGAAAATGAGTAAAAAATCTTTATTTTCAATAAAATTTAACAGAAACATACTAGAAGAAGTCGACTCCATTTATTAATTACGAGAGAATAACTTCTGAGTTAAGTATTAGTAATTTTTATATGTTATTATTCTATTCAAATTTATTAGACTACTTTTATATTTTTTATGCATTTTCTATTATAATAATTTATCTTATAAGATATTATAAGATAATTTATTATAATAGAAAAATGATAGAAAAAATCGATTCGGGTCACAAGTGATTTCTCAGGCTGGAATCGAACCCGCAACCTTTGGAAATCCGGCCCAATGCTCTCCCAATTGAGCTACCGAGCCTTGTTTTTTTTCCTAGTATTTTTCTACTTTTGTTATGTTACTTTATGAAACGTTAATTTACGATTGATTTTTGAATTTATCCATAAACATATGAAAATGTGTCAGAAATAAGACACTATAAGCATACTATGTACCTTATAACAAAAACAATAACGCACAAACAAGAGTCAATTCAACCAGGATATAAGTACTTGTAGGTACTTCTGTTTCGTGATCGAATTATGACAATATTCAACTTTGTCACTATCTATTGTTTATGTTATTCCCGCGAGAGTTTATATGTTGTTTCTCGTTTGATCACGTCTCTCGATACGAAAACATACTTTATTAGTGGATATGACTTTATTATGCAGAAAACAAAGTTGTTCTCTTATTTTTAGATTCACATGTGGATAGTAAAATTATTGATTGGTTTCATCGTTATTTAAACTTTTATCTGCTTGAAAATATATTATTTAATGAAACTGTTTCATTGAAGGTAACAGATCAACAATATCATAGAAATAAAAGGTCTCAGTGGAAAATATTAAATGTGCGTTAAAAAGAAATGTTTGTGAACTTATAAAAATAATTCTGAGAAGGTCCATTACAGTAATTGTTGAATTTTTCGAAGTTTAGATATTTGCATAATCAACTTTAAGCCAGGTCAAACGCTAGAACTTTTATTATTAAGGAAAACGATTCGATATTTTGTACTTATATAACTTAAATACAACACAAGTGAAGGTAATTTATAGTCATTTGCCGAGGGATTCTCGCTCTGTAGAGTTTTCATGGAATTTTCTAAAATTCGCTTGTAAATAACAGCGAACTACGCGGGCAAGCCTGAGTGAGTTAGAGCTAATTGATGACCAGGAAAAACATCTACAAAGTGCAAATTTATCGTACGAAATAATGATATTAAATTAATTCTTTATTTGTCATTTTCAAACATACAATAACTGAAAGTAAAAAATAACCAAGAAATTTGTCTATTCCAAATAAATGCTTTGTCCAGAACTTCGAAAAATCTTATTACGAAGACAAATATAGAAAAAGGGGTATATATTGGATCGCCCTGTTTCTTGTAACCTCATTTGTCATTCCCAAACTATTGACCTAAAACTTTTTCGAACAATAGTCACATGTCCAAAATTAGTTTTGTCTATTTTGTATCCGCCAAAAGTTTTGTCGCCATATTTTCATTTCATAATCCCTACTATTTGCAAATGCTAAATTATGGTTCGTAAGACTTTTAAATGTTAGTAAGCGTGTAGTTTTGCAGCTTCTTTCTTTTCATCCTCCCTTAGCATCCTACCTAAAAGAAGGAGAAATTAAAATACATAACAGTCTCTGGCGCTTAGCCAGCTGCTGCAGTAACACGCATGCTTAATTCGATGGCTCGCGCTTTTTTGGTCACAATTCTAACCTAACCGAATATGACTTTTTACGTCTTGAGGCGTCGTTAAGTGGTCTAGCCTACCTTAGTTTGAGAAAGGGCCGAACTTGTACTAATCATAAAAGCAATTCCCATTTTATAACTGGATTCGGGTGGGCGGACTGTTTGTAACCTGTACACTAAATAACATTAAGACTAAAGATACTTCAGCGTTGTCATTGTTATGTTGAAGGAAGCGTGTGTTAATAATTATATATTTAATGCACATTAAATATATAAAATAATAAAATTAGAGCTTTTAATTTTTAGGTTGAACAACAAAAAACAAAGATAAGATTAAAATATAGTTGTGCATAAGGAGTTTAGGCCAATGAGGTCTCACCAAATAAAATTAGAATCAATTATTTTAGGTGAATTGAAGTGCACCTATTAAAAACACTTTTAAGATACTTATTAAAAAGTAAGGAAATGTCAGGATAGGATGTGCGTGCGACGAAAACATGTTTTTTTTCAATGTAGAAAATGTATCTGGAATTGTTACTTATCGTCAGCCAAATTATCAGAATACGTTAGTTCTTTTAGCTAGATACAATAGTAAGGAAAAATTGATTATTTCTAATAGGTGTTTCAGTTATTTATTAATTACAAATAAATATTTTATTTAAATGAGAATATCTCTAATTAGTGTTTTTAAAATTCTGCACGATAGGCATTTTGATAACGTTACATTTTTACATTGAAATTTTGTAGATTACATTTGACGAGTATACTTCAGTTTATTCGTATTTATACTTTTCAGTTAATAATAATTTACAAATATATTACAAAACGTTAAGTACTAAATACAGTTTGAGATGATTAAGCAAGAGATTCGTAGAAAAATACTAAACCTAATGAGCATAGTTTCTAAAGAAAGTTTATTGTTTTTGCTTCGTAACATTTAATAAAGTTAACGCTAGAGTTAACGTGACATATTGCTAAAATAGCGACAATTTCACCTACGCACTATGATTGACCTATGACTTGGTCACTGCTACGTTATTTATTATATTTGCTCTATGTTTCGTTTATTTATGGATCAACAAAATTTATAAATATAAAAGAAAAGTAAAGAAATTCATTTTTAATTGAAACAATAAACTTATTTTATATATGATACATTAAAATCAAAAAATATATATAGTTAGTTGGCACTAGAACCCGCTATCTTTGGATTTCCTGTCCACTGCTCTCCTTATTGAGCTAACGAGCCGTCGAAATTGTTTATAATAGTTATTTAGTCGGTTAATATTTCAAATAAATTGAACAACTAGTTGATTTAACGTGGCCATTTGTTTGGTGCTTAATTAAATTTTTTTATAAAGTGAATAAGCATAGTTGGAATTTTTATTATAATTTATTTATTTCGCATCGTTTCTTAATTTATATTCTAAATGACAATTATACTTGTGACATTATTTTAATAGCGTCACTTAATTTAATAAACAGCAACAAAGCCAAAAACAGATTTATGATTTCTAATAATGTTTATATCTATTCTATCAAGATTGTTTATATATTTATTTTTTAAAATTGCAATTATAGATGTATGTAGATGTATCGAAGATTTATTTTTGCGAAAATATGTTCCTCCCAGTAGAACTATCCCATGATATTATCCATGTTGAAATATAACAACCTTTCTCAAAGGTGTGGCTGCTCTTCAGCAGGCCGGCTTATGTTACAAACCATTAACTAATCAAGCTACCCGAATAATTGGTAACCTGAATAGTTTCACATAGTAAAGATCCATTAATAAACTTCTAGTACTAGCATTATTTCAGTAAGATTCAATATTGCTGTAATCTGAAAATGTGTATACACATGTGTAAAAGCTTTAGGATTTCAAGACGTTTATATATATTTTTTAAAGTTATACTTCTTTAGGCGCGTTATGAAACATGTTGAGAGTGAAATTTTACGATGCGCGCGCTTCACTGCAACACAAAAGTTACAGAGTGAAGTTGGCATCAAAAGCGACATAGAATAAACCAGCAGGATGAAGTTGGCCACTAATTAGGAATGTGTGGGTGTGTGTGTGATTTTCAATTATGTTTGGTAGTTAAAAGTTATTTATATAAAATTATAATAACAATTTTATATTATATAATAACAATTTTATTTAAAAGTGGTTTTTATTTTATAAACTTTTTTAAGTGCGTTTATTGATTTGAGGTTAACTGTCGGTATGTATTCTTTTTATTTGTTTCTTATATAAATTATTATAATTTTTACATTACTATTGGTTAAACAGTTTATTTTAATGGTTTTTGATATATTACTTGATTCTGTATACAGCTATATAGGAAATCTGTTAAGCTTTTGACGCTTCTTACTGATCACTATATAATTTATAAAATCTTTCTTTTCACATACAAGGAATACGAGCACACGGGGAATTTTTGTTTATCTTTGTTTAGTAAAGATAAAGAAGTATAACTTTTTACGTGCGTACATAAGTACACACAACGGTTTTTTGTATTTGGCTATCGATTGCAGTCCCCTTTTTAAATTTAAGTCAAACAAAGCATTTATTTAAATGCTCGTAAAGGGAATAATCAACTATTGCTGAAGCTAGATAACACGAAGTTAGCGATCAAAAATATGTCGCGACATACCTGCCGAAATCACAAAACTGTAGTTCTACGTTTAACATGCTGTAAGGAGCGTTATTCCTTAAGCACTTGAATTTACTTTTTTCTTGTAAATTGTGTGAATCAATAGATTGGGAACTTACCCGTCTATCAGGGAAAAATATAGCAATCGAATCCTTATCTGCGTTGTAATAACGATTTAGATCCCACGTATAGGAAAACTTCTTAAGGTTGCTGGCTTGTCGTTTTCTGAGGAACAATATAGTGGAGGAAAATAGTTGCAACAAATTGTTTCACTATAACGTGAAATACATTATTTTATGTAGTTCTTACACTTCCACGCATATCGGAAATTGAAATGAAATCGGATAAAGGACGCGTTTATTAATGTTTTTCATATTTAATCCTGGCTTTTGAGTCCTTTACAGGAGCTGTGAATACGGCTATAAAAGTGGTTATGTTTCACATTATTTTATTCAATAAATTTTGTTTGGTTAACGTTATTTGAGATAACATATTAATTTTGTCGGTTTTTATCATGTTGAATGTGACACTAGATAGTTAACTTGTGGTGTGTATCATGACGATATAAAAATAATTATGGCGTGTTGTCTTATATCCAATGTATAAGTTAATTTGTCCATGTTTACCGAAATTATTATTCCTAATGTGCAGGGGATACTGGTGACCTTTAAGAACATGTATCTATGTATGTATACCCAGTGCACCGGTCTCTATAGTGATGCCACTTGTGAGTCCGCTTCCGCGCGTCCCACCCCTCTCAAGGGTCCCAATGCTGCGCGATTTGTGAAAAAAAAATGTCTGACTCTTAGATAAAAATGCCCTTTTCTCACTAAATAATGAAGCTAGGACCAAACAAAAAATACTACCGTAAAGCTGATTAAATAAAGAATCCATCACAGAATATTTGGATTAAACAAAGAGTCCACCACGCCATCACACGGAAATTTGAATATGGCAGCAATTGGCATACTATATTCAGACTGATGAGAGGTGTTGGCTATCGGTAGCAATTGCTACCGTGGATTGAGAAGTGGTTAGATTAACCGATGTGAAGAGGAATATATCATTATTAAAATTAAATAGGTAACACTCAAATTGTAATTAACATCGCTTAGATGATATTATACGCAAATTTCCTCTTGTGATGTTTCGTCCTTATTATGATTGCTTCATAATATAGAATATTTGTTCGTAATTGTATTGGCGTATTGTGTTATTATTGGCTTTCCCAGCTGCTCCATTTCCTTACTCACTGAATGCATTAAATTTCGGGAGGGATCTTTTGCCATTGAAAAGAGATAAGTCTTATATTCAATGTAGAATTTATTTGGGAATGATACAATTAAACAAAGCGATATAAATGCTTTGGAGTAACGTATGTTTTTTGTACTTTACTGTTTCACTGTACCGAATATTGGTTGTGTATAGGGAAACTTATTTTCTGTCGAGTGGATGCCGTGATGAATTTTTCTGATGCATTTATAGAAGCGCTAGAAAAGTTTCCTTAATTAAAAAAAATCTGTAACACAGCTAAGGGAGAAAAAACCGGCCAAGTGCGAGTCGGACCCGCGCACCAAGGGTTCCGTAAAATATTTTTATTATATGATGTAACAAAACATTTACGGTTTTCGCAATTTTTCCTTTATCTGTGCTATAAGACGTTGCTTCGTACAAAATTTCAAGATTCTGAGTTCACGGGAAGTACCGTGTAGGATTTGATTCCCTTGCGAGTGTCGAAATTTTGCGGAATTTTGCGGCATAAACGGCTGTATCTTTCGATTGCGTTGGCTTAGAAGTTTGAGTTTTTCACAGCTCCAAGGGACAGTAGACTATTTGTATCTGAGTATTTGATATAAATTTCAGCTTGATACGTGTTCCTGAGAAAAAGGGTCTTGACAGACGAACTGACGGACAACAAAATGATCCGTTATTTCCTTTAATAAGGGTTCCGTTTTTTCCTTTCGAGGAACGGATCCCTAAAAACCGCCCTTGCCTTTTTTGCGGCTTCTTCTCGGTACAAGGTCACCCGTCGTAGAACTTACGAACCCATGGCATTGACTTTCAGTTAATGCATTTTAAATAGTCATATTGAATAAAATCATATTTATTTAGGTTTGAGAGATAGGATGTTTAGAATGTGTAGGACATATAATGAAAATGTGGAACTTCTAGAAATTTATTCCCAGAGCATGTATTCTTTTTACAAAATCTTAAAAGCAGTTTTGCGCTGTAAGTGTAATCCCTCCTTTATGTTTGTCATCCTCATGATTTTTCATTGATTGGTTGTATAGTGATTAGTGTAAACTTCAGTATGTTAAGTCTTTTTGTTATGTATTAAAGTGTTTTTTTTCTTGAAGAACTTAATTAAATATTCAGTTTTACAAAAGTTAGACCAATCACGTATATTTAGAAACGAGTTTTTGCGTTTATTATAAATCTAATTTTAATGAATGCTGTGCGCAGTTGTTTTAGAAATACAGTTTTAATATTATATATAGTCTTAAGGAACTACTGAATATTGGTTAGAATTATATTTTGTTTCTGTGCCTTATAAATAAATAAAAAACAAATTTGATAATATTTATCAGCAGTCACATTCAGATGTTCCTCACAAACAGTATTATTATAGTAACATTTTAATGAATTTATAATAAATTTCTTGCTCTACAACCAATTAAATATGTAAAAACAGAAAATAAGTAAACATTCAATGAATACGGTTGTGACTATGACATGGAATTTTCTCGTAAACTTTGAATCCCTTCATCTCAGGCCTTGTTCCAATTGGGGTTTACAGGTATACCAAGTTTAATCTGTGTTCGTAACTTAACAACTACGAGTTCATAATACTTCGAGCAAAACAACTGTGCTGGGGTTGCATAGTTTACGCATTACTTAAGCGTTTCAAGGGATTTGCTTACATGTAAAGACTTCGATATGCTATATTATTCAGTATTTTGATACTTTTATAAGTATTTCTCATAAACTAGTAGTATGTTTTTCTAATTATACGATATTGTTAACGTTAATTAGGATGAGGTGATGACATTCCTCGTATCCATATACTCATAACATTCATTTAGGGAAACAGAGGGAAATATTAAATTAAATCTGGTATTTTACCAATTGGCTAATTGACAGTTGTAACGAAAGAATATTAAATATGTTAAATAACATAGCTTAGTGGTTTATTATAATTATATTTGTTTTTGCAAAAAATAGTCAAAAGTATTTTGTTATTTGTTAAATACGTCTGAATTTTTTATCGTGAGTTACAAGAATCGAAACTCGTGCGGCCATGATTAAGCATCGAATGACGTCACGTCACACAAAACAGCGTCATGTGCTTTATTGTTAACAGTGTGCTGAGAATATAAATATATTAACTCAGATATATTTCAGTTTGTGCTTGTGGAAATATGAAGTCGGCTGATAGCGCAAATTACCCTATTATGATTTAAATTTGTGATCTGACGTCACAGCCAACAGATGTCGCGTGACAGGCTGTCTTCGTGCGAATTTAAAATCTTTGGCTAAAAAAAATCTTTTTTCTAATTAACAGGGTTTTTTTTAAACAAATAACTGTAATATGTATTAAATAAACCTACGCTATTATCACAATATTTTTCTTAAAACTGTCAAATAGCCAATTGTCTCTATACAATTTTTTCTAAACATTTTGAGATTATAGCTTCCAAATAGCACTACTGTACATGTAGGTGGCAAACATGGACCTACTAGATAGGTTTTTTTGCGTCCTGTTTCTGCTTATCATGATATATATGTTATGATATTTTATCACCATAATACACTCAAAAAATTATCTTTATTACATAAGACATAAGTTAGGTTTAAAATTGAAAGCGTATATAGCTTGGTGTGTTGTTTTTTATCAGAATTGTACGTTAGTAGCTTCTTTAAGTACCTGCATACATTTCCCCTCAAGACAAAAGAGGCGCATTTAGTAATTAGTAAGTTATTTCCTTTTAAATAATAAAATAGTGAAACATCTAATCAAATCAAGTAAATGGGCTCGTTTTTGTAATTGAGACAGAGTATACCAAGTTGAAGGATCAACTGGGAGATTGGAATAGTCATGCCGTGAGGTACAAAACAAAATTATAGGCACTCATCCCGTTGCAGGGAATACTTCTACAAGTTTATTCTCGAGGTCAACATATGAATATGCAATTTCTCATATTTTTATTAAATACTTTTTTTACTTATAAAGGCAGAGTAAATACTTTGCGACATTATCTATAGTTATTTATACAAGTTAGCTTGCCTGTATATTTTGGTTATAAAAAAAATTGTCAATTGTAGTTTACCTTAAGAAAAATCAAAAGATTGTAATCGATTTTGGCTGAAAATCCTGTTTCAGTTGGACACTAGATTAAATTAAGTACTCGTACTCTAGGCTAATGTAGGGCTTGACTTTCATTTCGTCAACAGTATGATTTCCTCTTCAAAATTTTCAAATTACTAGATATAATTGTCAACTTAAAACTTAACAAATAGAATTCTATTTTAATTGAGATCATTGTGTATAATCTTTGGGGTATGCGAAACTTTTACACTAAACATATTTATATAAATTCACTTTTCAAAGAAAACAATACGTTTTCTTCTGTTGAACCCTAGTTTTGTAGATAAATTAATGTGTTTTTTCTATTATTGTAAACTATTTTTAAATTGCTAGTATAATAGTTGCGTTGTACACTCAAGGAGGTTAATGTTACGTCTTATTATTATTATGTGCATATCTAGAGATATGTGAGTAAAAGAAATCTTGATCGAAAGTAACATGCGAGGGTTGCACGCCGTCTCAATTTTAAGATGCAAGAAATAAAAAATCGGCATGTAGATTTCGCATGCGAGTCGGACTCGAGCATTTTTAAAATAGGGCCCTAGGTCTGCTATCCCTCAAATCACCAGACTACTATTCTTTCGCCGCATTGTTGCGTGACCGCGAAAAGTTACTAACATTCAACTTAATCTGTGTCACGCGACGTGGACATGTCGAGTATGTCACGAGAAGTTAGGCAAGTTTTTGAAGTTTTGCATGCCCGTAAAGATACATTATTCAGTTAGGCGAACAGATGTCCTGTGTTAAATTAGTTAAGGTCTTTATTCAAACCCCAATTGCAATCACACAACAAAGATTTACCAGTTTTACCCGAATTATTAATTTTTCGAAATATAGGTACATTACATAAATTGAAATAGAATTTTTACTAAAAGTTGAAAATGACAAGAAATCACCACAGACTATCTTCAGACAGCAGCACGAGAATTTACTAATCCACCTGGTTTTAATGCGGCATGTTGTTTAGTATAATGCCTGCTCATTATCCTGACGGCTCATTATCCTGACGGCTCATTATCGGCAGTTGAATGACAGTAATAGGCTTTTCAAATGTTTATATTTATATATTCTGGATCCTGTAAGATTTTGAAATGGAACACACCCGATATGGTTAATATTTCTCTTTCAATATAAAAAAAATAATTGACATCGTAAAAGTTGGCAATCTATTAGTGATATGTAATTATTTATCAAAGTCTTTGTAAAGATGGAATGGAAAAAAATACTATTAGCATCTTATATCCATTAAAATCGAATCTGTGTCAGCTGCGGTAATATTTTTATAAATCTTTACCACTACACCTGTTTTTGGAGTTAAGTCTTAAAGTTGATGATCTTCATCAGCTAGGGTCTGTTCTTGTACCTGTGGTTCAACAGCTCTGATAACGGACATCACATAATTATGGAGGACTGCAATACTGACCTTTTGTGTATCTCAATCTGCTAAATTACTTAATGCAGTCACTTGTGACAATGCTCCTACTTTGCGTACTCATTACAACTCTTATTCTCATGTGACCTGATGATTACTCTTCCCGAGCACTATATCAATCATTGGCTCTTGTCTTCTATGAACACTACCTAATTTTCTTATAGTACAAATTGAAAACTTCAAAGCTTCAAATGTTGTTACTTGGTTGTTACCCCAAGTTACTTTGCTTGACTTCCCCTCGATAGGTTGAAGGTCAACGCTACTAAAATTGACTTTGATGCCTCTTCGGTTGATGGAAAAGTTTGTAACTTTAATTCGTGGTTATTATTAAGCTTATGGTTCACTCAAATCCTCCTCTATTGTTCTTCTCTCCAAAATCCTCGAATCAGCTACATGCAAGCAGGTATCTTCTATTATTTCCAACCTTATTTCCTTAACCTCTCTACCTAAAGATAATAAGAATAAATAGCTTTAAGGTTTCTTCCTGGACATATTACATCCCGGCTCCTCTTAAATCACCGAAGACATCTGGTTGGGTACGGAGAAGCTGGTCACCATCATTGTGCTTTTTCACTTTTCTAATGGCTTTAATACGGAGACAACGGCATTCTGCTTTACTTTTCATATTTTCGCTGGACTGGTTATCTTCTTGCCTTCATGATTAACAGCAAAACGCTACGTTCAGAAAGCAAATTGTCCAACTAAAACGATTTGCCTGCGGGTGTTTCGCAGGGCGGAATTATTGCGCCGTTGTTGTTTCCCCGTTTAATTTTTCTTTTCCTGGCAAACTTCAAAAGTCTTTTAACAATCGTAGCGTACGAATGTCTACGATTGACCATAAGTATCTACCTCGGGCTCTGTTTTTATTCCATGATGAGTTGGATCACATGAATGAGGTTAGTGAGAGCCCAAGTTGTTTCAACACTGCGTTTCTTAAATCGTTACAAAAATTTCCTGCCTGATTAAGTTCCCCCGTTGTATCATTGTTATATGGTGGAGTTTAAAGTTATATAAATAAATAAAAAAAAACAAATAAAAAGTAAATTGTCAGTTAGTCTTTATAAAAAATGTTACTGAGCTGCAAAAACACTTTATATTGAGTGCTAAGTTTTACTCCTGCTCAATTCAGTAAATTAATTTAAAGAACATTACACAAATTGTATTTTCTTCAGTCAATCTAATACCATTAAAGTTAATTGTGTTTCCAACACTAACTTCGGTAAATAATTACAAATAATTTTTATTTCATTTTTTTAATAAAGGATAAAACACGGCAATATTAGTATGATATAACTAAAATGACTATGGTTAAAGAAAGTTTTCCACAAATAGTAGAACTCTTATATACACACATTCGGTTTTTAAGCAAAAAAAAAACCATTAAAAATATGCGCAATTTCATCAAAAACACTTTGAACTTAAATAGTTAGGGGTTCATTTATTTCATTGATTACATTTGAATAGACATATTTCTATAAGTTATGGTGATTTGAAAACATCCTTTGGCAAGATTAATAGCTATTGGCAGAAATTTTAATGAAAGAGATTTTGGCATAATATACAATAATTATTCATACATAAAAATGCTTCATTAATTAAAACACAAATACATCTACATGCTCGTATAGTAATTGACTTCTTTATCAAGTTCTGATTTTTGGTTATTGCTCCTAAATTGTATTATTTTTTATTATAGCTGCACCCGGCATGCTTTGTAATTTTTATATATTTTATGCATTTTCTATGCGATCTTATAAGATAAATTATTATAATAGAAAAATACTAGAAAAAATCGACTCGGGTCACAAGTGTATTCTCAGGTGGGAATCGAACCCGCAACCTTTGGAAATCCGGTCCAATGCTCTCCCAATTCAGCTACCGAGCCTTGTGAACACTTGTCGAAATTTTCTAGTACCTTCCTGATTTTAGGCTGTAGGCCAGCGTTGTTGTCGACGAGTGTTCACAAGGCTCGGTAGCTCAATTGGGAGAGCATTGGACCGGATTTCCAAAGGTTGCAGGTTCGATTCCCGCCTGAGAATTTACTTGTGACCCGAGTTGATTTTTTCTAATATTTTTCTATTATAATAATTAATGCTTTGTAATACTCTTCGTTTACTGATTTTTTTTGCTGACAATACATATAAACGTTCCCTGTCATCCATACTACAACGTAACAAAGTTTCATCACAATCTGGTTAATAGCTTCGGAACGCATATGGAACAGACACTGAATTTAAATTATATAGATTTTAACTATTCTCTCCGACAATATTCACGCATATTCAATATTAACACACACCTCTATATTTCTATCGAGTATTTTTTTATATTCTTTATTTGTAGTTTTGTATAATTAAATTAGTTTTGGTATATAACGAAGTTTATACATTTTGTGCAACATAAATTATTATAATAGAAAAATACTAGAAAAAATCGACTCGGGTCACAGTCGATTCTTTCTAGTATTTTTCTATTATAATAATTTATCTTATAAGATCGCATTGAAAATGCATAAAATAAATAAAAATTGTAAAACTTTTGTGCAACACTTGAAGTATTAAGATTGTATTCTATTTTAAATGAAAGCAATTATTTTTGCAAAAAGCCTTGCAAAATTCAGATTTTTTTTAATTTGATATATTCTTAAAAGTGTACGAAATTAAAATCATCCAGTCAAGTTTGATTGTTCTTTTGGATATTTATTAATTGCATTAAGCATTTTTAATTTTGAATAACAAATATTAATAAATACCTTTCGATTTAACCTCCATGTTTGTTCCGCGATTTTTTGTAGTTTAAGCATACATGGGATTAAATCGATAGGTATGATACTAAGCACACACAAAGCACTGGCCTAACACCTTAAAAGAAACAAACAAACAAAAAAAAAACAGAATTATCTTTATTATTTTTACAAGTAGTTTTTACCATGTGTGGGTCTCTTCTTTTAAGTTTAAAAACCTGTATTAGAAGAGACCCCTCTCTTACTGTGCTATGAAATATCCTAATATCTATTTGACACCAAGTACAGAAATGCATGCATACTTTTAATAAACTTATTAGTTAAATATATATATTTATATATGTAAGGGTCATTAAGAGTGTAATGTTGAGTGGTTTGTGGAAAAGACCACTCCCGGTCTATTTTCTTACGTTTCAATGCAAGACTACAGATTTAAAACATTTAATAGTGTGTGTTTGTTTTTTCGTATTACTGGTTAGATAGGAGTCCTTCCATACTTTCATAAGTTTGTGATTTTAACCATGATGTTACTTTATGTTTGCATGTACAGTAATTAAGTGAAAAAAAAATTAATATCCTATTTATTTTATTGTATACTAGTGAACCCGACAGACGTTGTACTGCCTGTTATTTTTGCAGTATAGATAAATAACCTAGATACCGTCTGCAGCGCCTTCTGCCGGGCTGATTTGTGAATCTAAACCATTCTCAGATCCCCTTGAACACACACAAAAAAAATCATTCAAATCGGTCCAGCCGTTTAGGAGGAGTTCAGTGACATACACACTCACAGAAGAATTATATATATATTGTATATTGACACCGATTGGGCCGAAAATTGTTTACAAGAAAATGCTGATTTGGTAATTTTATGGCTAACTACTGTGTACGCTTACTTGTACAACCTGTATATATATGAAGAAAGGAAAATTATCTGGCAACTTCTTCAACCATCGTTTAAGTTGAGCAATCCGACCAAGAAACGCTTTTCTTTGTTGCTGAAGAAAACTCAGTAAAGATTCTGCATAGACAAAAATTGGTTTTTCGATAAAACATTTTGATTGCAAATCTATGTAATTTCATTGTTTGTGTATTGAATTTCTCCTAGCAATTTTCTGTTTAGTACCCAAAGTGAGAATATCTAAACATCTAAAGTAACGAACGTCGGAAGAAATTTTTATAAATATTTATACTTATTATTAACTTTAGGAAATTAGGATTGTGTACATCCAATTCAAATTTATCTCTAAAAATGTAAAAAAGTTTGTTATAAGCACGCAGTTCGTAATTGCGGATTTCCTACCTAAAATATAAATAACTTTTAAAGATACTTTGAAATTACCAGCTTTTTGTAAAGAAATATCCAATATGTAAGTTATATTTTGAGCGTAGTAGGAATGTGTAAAAAAATAGAATCTTACAAACTTTATTCTTATATATTTGAGTAAAGATTGGAACATACGAACCTACGCTGATCCAGAAACATGATAAGGAAACATGAACTAGTTTATTTGTATTCTTTTAAGAGATAAATTCAAGTGTATTGGCTATATTTATAGTCTGTTTTTTTTAGCATTAGAAAGAACAAAATTGGGTTTCTTTTTTGTACACATTATAATGTAACAAGCAAAACGTAACATCGTGAAAAGTTGACACTAAAAAATACCTTAAGAAGCAGAAGTTGCAAACTTGTGGAACGAAACGTTGGTCAGTTTGATACGACAAAATTAAAAAGTACCTGCCGATGTTGCCGATGCCGATGCCGATGCCTATATACCATATTAGGTGATTTTTAAAATGGTCGCTTAACATGGCTGCCATTTGCAACAATAGCAGCAAATGTCAACGTCTGCATTTATTTGTTTTGACTATTTTCGTTGGTTTATTGTTAAGTTTCTATTGTTGTAATTGTTATAAGTTTTGTTAAAAGTTTTTGTTGTTATTTGTTTTTTAATATGTTCAAAAATGGACGAGCCTGAAGCCGGTCCAAGTGGACTCCAGCACAAGGTTAGCAACCACTGCTTCTTTGTTTACATAATTTCTAATGCTAAAAAAATGGACTATAAATTTATCTATCTTGAATAGATTCAATTATATAAAGTACACAATAAAGCTTTATCAAAAGTAGTAAATTCTTGCGTTATAAAAATAAACTCCTTAACGCATTATTTATTTATTTTGCATAAGAGTGTTTTATTAGCCTAACATAATGAGGTCTCATTAAAATAATAATAATTTATTATTATGTACGGCTTAGGATGCCGTCTGGTCACGTAATGTAAATCCATATACGGCTTTGTTAAGGACAAAACTGAATTATATTTCGTGGATTTTTTTATTATAATTTCGTTTGTCGCTATAACTTTTACGTTCATATATGACTCGGTAAATGGTAAGGGATTAAAGGGATAATATTGTTTACAAATGGTACGTTTGTTGTTTTCACAATACATAACATAGTGAAACCTGTATGTATACACATCAAATGCATCGTGATGTACGCTAGTATACCTTTCCACGAAATTTAGACAGTCTAGACGAGTGTCAAGATGACACGGTGTCGACAATTATGTCAAGGTGTCAACTTAACAAGACAAGACATCTTGTAATAGGCCTATGTTCATAACAGTTCTCGTCCTCCGCTTTTTAGTTTTAAAATTAATTATACTGGAGTATAATTAGCGACAGCCAATTCTAATTTATTTATTATTAGACAAATATCCATATACAAAAAACGGTGAACTGTGCAAACACAATTTAATTTTATAAGTTAAATTGATAATTTATTACGCTTTCACGTTAATACTTAGTTAAAACGTCTTTTTCTTAGCATAAAATTAAACCAGACATAACAAAAAAAAAATACAGGAAAAAAGAAAATACTTAAGGCAATAATAAAGTAGGTATAGAAAAAAATGCACAATATATATTATACAATTCCAAGTCAAATATACTAAGACTTACATATTTATATAATTGAGTACAGTATTTAATCTATTTGGATTATTTAAGGATGATATAAAACTATTTCAATTTTCCTATCCTTCGTTTGAGATTCACTTGTACAAGACCCGTAGCGATTGGGATGCGATTTCTTGATTTTAATATTCACGTAATTTAAAAACGTAATTTTTTCTTTCACCCAGATCATATCAACTCAAATCTCTTTATCGAAACGTCCTCAAACTTAAAATAATAGTGATTGCTTGCGCGTCATACTGACGCAGATGTATTTTGGAGAGCTAACTAAACTAAGATGGCACAGCGACCCAAATTGGATCTTAGCCTCCGATACCACGAGACGCCATTCGGTACAGTTCTGCGCCTTCTCCTGCCACTGGGTGGTAGGTACCGCTGGAGAGACAAGTGGAGGAGGATCTTCGCACACTCCATTTTGGAGAGCTGACGTTGATTTTAATTTTGATAAAATAATTAATCACACAACTAAAATAAGAGAGATGTTATAACATTTACTTTGTGTTTTAAAAAGTGCGTGGAAATGAAACACTGAATAAAGTATCTAGGTACCATATTCATATTTAGACTAAGATGTTTGTATTCTGTCAGGTAAATAACAGGACTTGACTTGAATAATTAAACTAGATATAATAGAACGTCCCATAAAAAATATAATAAATTATTTCAAATTGTGTTTAATTAAACAACCTTGTTTAGTTTGTGTTTAAAAAATAATGTTTACGAAAACTTAACCGTTTTACCCTTTATTTGATTAAATAAAGATGAGAAATTTGAAAAGCTAAATAGCCTTAATTATATTATTCTATTCATTGCTCCCACAGAAGAAATAATTTTGGAAATATTGTTTGATGTTTAAATTAGCTACTTTGTTTAATAAGGATGACAGAAAGAATGATATTTATTTTCTTTAATTTATTATTCTTAAATTAATTAAAGTAACGGGATTAATCTTTCTGAATGAAATGCGGAGCCGTTTGTATCATTATCGTTAAATTTTCGTCTTTTGTCAATTGTAAAATGATGATGATAATTGTCATATAATGTTGAATCATTAAAACATATGAAACGATCAATTTTTTATAGTACATTGCATGTTCCCATATTCCATCTAAAAAGTGGAAAAATGTGAATCAGTAATGGAGGCTTCACTATGAGGGTTATTCAAAATAAATGCTTATAAATTATATTATGATTACCTTCGTGCTTCGAACTTATTGCTTGCACTTGGCAAGCATAAGATAGGAAAATATATTGGGAATATTTAGATATATGTAGGATACTTTTATGCAAATTTATTTCTGTAAATTGTTCCATATCTTAGGTTCAGAAGATTCTTCCACTTCAAATGAAGATTGCGATAAATGGTTTCTGAGGTCAGTAATATCGTTACGGTTATGCGCTCGGCCCCAGCTAACCGCAGTGACTCGACCACAAAGCTTAGCTACAAAGCTTAGTGCTATTTCAATGTTTTATCACAATTTTGCATAACAATGCGTTAAACACAGTCACTATTAATATGAAAGAAAGAAAGATATATTGTTTTATACTTCCACGGTTACTTACATTAGCATAAATTAAAATGGGAAGCTCTATAACTTAGCTCAAGGAAGAACTGAAGTTTTTGGCAGGTGGATGTATGGGTAGACGTATCGGTCTACCCTCCGTCGCAGTCCTTTATAATACTGGATATCGGTACCGAAGTTTGTAAGCTCAATTTTCGCTCAAAACTGTTTACGATATACAACCTACAACAATAAAATAATTTAAAAAAACTGAGAAATTTCTAAAAAAAAAATCAAAATACGTAAAATAAATAAAATAAAAATAAATAATATGAATTAAGAAAAAAAATTACACTTTTAATTAGTCGCTTTCGAACTCAAAATAATTATAGTTAAAGAAAAACTAAAAAGCACGCTTTTATGGTAAACCGAACTAAAAATTAAAAAATATTTTCAATGAAACAATTAAGTAATAAAACGTCGAAACAAAAATATTAATTTATATTAGTATTAATTAATTAATAAATAAAAGAATTCAACCACCTAAATTTTCTCTTTTAATCACTTAATTATTATATATAAATTCACTTTTATACTTTTTCATTCATTTAACCATAAAAGCGTGTTTTTTTAGTTTTTATTTGAATTTAATTGTCTAATTAATATTCCCGTTAACACCTCGTGATAAGCTAAATATGCTTGTCAGTAATATAGAGGATAGAATCGAACTTGGCCTGCTTGGGTTAACGTTCATCTCAACCGATTAGGTAACGACCGCTTTAATTATAAATTAAATTTGCTGTAAAGCAAGTCTAACTAATCTGTATTTTTTTGTTTCAAATTTCAAAGTTTTAAAAAAACAAACGATTTCTTAGTTATTACATTTATAGTACTACACATCTTAAAATCATTTAAAAAACTTTTCATTATGATTTACATATTGTTGAAAATATCCTTATAATGTAAGTCAATGATTTCTCCATCGTAAAAAGTTGGTTCTCTGTAAAGTCAGTTTACGGACGATAATTTTACGTGATAGCGTCATAATAAAAAAGGTTGATGAAAAATTGCATACTTGCTTAATTAAAACAAATTTTTTTTCGATAAATTGACATTAACTTGTTGTAATAAACAATGGAAACCACGTTAACTTCTCACTTCATGAAGTGGAAGAGATATAGATGCGCCACAAGTCGAACGCTTTGGCCGATCGTGCCTCTCTATCGCTTTTTCCACGCTTTCGCTTGCACGCTCGGCTCACGCGGAACGTTACACTTTCGTGCGTGCGTTTATCGATTTATAAGACATTATCACGTCAAAAATAAATACAAAAATTGTTTCGCACTGTTATTTGTATAAGGGCTTAGTTTCTTCTATAAGTAGATTTTCATCTCAACTGGTTGCCAAAGGCGATTAATAAATGTCGTATAACAACTGGAGTGGAAATATCCGTAAAATAATGTTGCTAGGAAATCGTGTTTTTCGAAACATAATAACCGTCTGGATCACGTAACGGTGTCACTTGAGAAAAGCAACAAAAAAGTAATTGTCATTAAATAACTTCTTTCCACTTACGTATTACTCAAATCTGAGGAACACTTCTGTTCTTGGATTATTTTTCCAATTTCAATGGATTACGTGACACAAATTTCTTGGAACACAATACATTTTGTTTTTATACAATCTTCCTTACAAACTAGAAATACGCGATTGTGTGTAAGAAAATATAAGGGTATTTTTGAGAATGCCTACGATTTCAGCACGACGAAACTTTTTCCAATATAGCATTTATAGAAAATAGATAAATTTAAGTTGCTTTCTTTGTATAATTTTAGTTATATCTGTATTATATATTTTTGTTTTATTCAATCAAAGAAAAAAATATGTTAAAATCAGGATCAATAAAACATAGTTATGTATTTGGATTATAATACCTACAATACTATTTTTTTATTAAAATAGCTTGTTTTTGACTAATTTTTCAAAAAAATGTAACGATAGGAATGGATTATTAAATTTTAAAACGAACAATATTCAGTAAGGCTTTTATTAATGAAAATGAAAATGAAAATAACTTTATTCAAATGCACTTATAAATAAGTAGTTTTGAATCGTCCAACATTTTTACCTACCACACATTCAGGACGTCTTTTAACTGACAAGAAGAATCGGCGCAAGAAACTCGTCAGCTTTAACAGAAGTAACGACATTTACAATATAATACGTCGTCACTATACACAATCCACAAAAAAAAAACAAAATTATTTTGTCATGACAATACTAATAGTGTTATGATATCATTATTTCGTTGATTACAACAAAGTCAACAAGTATCTGTACTTACTTAAAGTAAGTATCCCTGAACATTGCATTTAGTATTGTACAACAATAGAAAATATCCATATCTATGTATTTTTATACTAAATCTCATTGATTTTTTAATATTTTCAACTTCACCAATGTCCCTCAACATATGTGATTACAATAATGCATTAAAATACCCAGGACGCTACTTAAAAACTATCCAGAACACTCGAAGAGATCCAAAAAATACAGGAAATGTCCAGGTAAAACAGGACGGTTGGCAACTCTACTCTAATAGAAATAGTTGAGACTTTGAGCCCATAAGCTGTCTAGATTTGGATACATACAAACTCTCCCACAGAAACTATGTACACCAAGTATTTACAAATTTCAGCTGTTTGCGTAGTCATTACGAATAATGTTATTTTCATTTTTGAACTTTTCCACAGAAACTATGTACACCAAGTATTTACTAATTTCAGCTGTTTGCATAGTCATTACGAATAATGATATTTTCAAATTTGGGCCTGCTTTCGTATAATGGAGAGTTTTGTCAACAAATGAAACTTAATTTTTATTGACATTAGTAATTGTTGCCTTAGGAAAAGCAAAGCGAAATGCTGCAAATAAACGTTCTAGCTAACACAGACGAAAGCCTTCTATTAGCATTGCGTTCTCAAAACGATTCCTCTCATCATTAATATTTAGTTATACAAAACCGGGTAGTACAGATATTTCCTTTGTGAACTAACCTATGCTTTATTTTTTTTTAATGAAGTATGGGTTAGCTCTTGATCCCAATCAAGCCCAGGGGGCCAAGACAGAATTATATTTAGAAAAAGAAAATAAAAATATATATATATATTTGCATTTAGTATTAATTTTATTACGCAGCAACATAGCATAATTAAAAGGTTTAATATTTTAAACGCCAAACAAAAACTTCGGCATGAGATTATTGAATGGATTTCTGGAAACATATTAAAACATTAAAATAATCGTAGTTAGCAATATCCATTAAAACTGTTTTATTATTAGAAAACTTATTGTGTAAATGTGTACGTAAAATAAGATTCTTTTCTCATTAATATAAGGAAAAGTAGTATTACGAGTAAATTGTAAAACCTAAAGCTGTAGGTAAATAGGTAAAATTTTTAAAATGAATTTAATCCGAGACCTTAACAACCGACGTACAGTCAAAATAAATCTTCTTAACACAATCGGCTAATTTACTCAGTCATCTCATAAACGTAAAGTCAGAAGTTAACCTCTAAATTATAGTAGAATATCCTAATTACGTTCGTGAATAAAGGTCACAGTAGTCCAATAACTCCCTGAGGTCGCTTCTTAAATCACTCCTTAAGTCTCTTCGAAGATTACTTCCAAATCACTTCCACCGCTGTTCGAAATTAGAACTATATCTTTACGTGGTTGTTTTTTTAATGTGTCATTACTGTTGGTCGCCGAAGGCCAAAGCGTTACCGAATTTTAGGGCGGCGGAATCCTTCTGAACCTTAAACCAATATTAATGGCTTTCTAGACGGTGATCATAACGCGGTCGCACCATGCTTTATATATGCAAAACCACACAGTATTCGCGAATAATCCAGATTTGCTGCATCATCGAATCCACAAAAAACGATGCAATTTCCGTTGGTTAGGTAAGTTAGTCTTGGAATAAATTAAGTATAGAAATTTGACACTATATGCCCACATAACTCATATCATACTCGTAATAACTAACTTGCCTTTATATTATTGTGAAAATTATGTAATTTGTCCTATACATTAAACATTGTTTCCTATATTGTAAATTTAAGAATTTTATTTCATATTTTCAATATTCCAGTCATACATTCATTTATCTCGTTAGCATTGAATACGAAAGAAGAAAAAGATGCTTAAGTCAAAGTGAAGTAATATTTTCTTGGAGTGTATTTTTCATCACACGACTTATCGTTGAGTTTGGACTTTCAAAAATAGTTATATTACTGATGATAACGTAGAATTTACAAGAATATGTAATGAGTGCTCTAATTAAATAAACCTGACAACCTGTGCATTTAAAAATATTGCATTTCATTTTATTCATTTATCGATTGTAGTTTGTACTGAGTCTGATTGTATCAAAAATTGTAAGACAAGAAAAACGTTTCCACAAGATGTTTTGACCTTTTCGATTATGCCATTTATAGAACCGTGTGTAAATGTCATCAGAATATCTAAATAAAACCATTGGAATCGGATTTACGGAGCATTGAATCTTGTTTTTTATATCAATTCTGTCGTTTTGACTCTTTTAACGGAGCCGTGATCGCATGATGATAAGGTAATGATCGTCATATATGCTTATTCCAACATTTTAAGCGGGCACGTTCTTTATTACTCAAATTTTTCCATTTTTCATCTTCCTCATAAGTGCCAGCATTGTGCCTCAGTCATGTCTATTCATATATATTTCTTTAAATATTATATATTTATGTGCTACATGTATGTCTATCCGTTACCCTAGTATCCATAACACAAGCTTTACGGTACCTACTTTGGGCTATGCTAATTGGTATGAATATAGGAATTATTATTATATTATAATCAAAACTGGTGTAAGGAATAATAATGGCCTGAGTTTTAATTTCACGACTCAATATAGGCTTGCAACTACATATTAGCGTTGGCCATTGGATCACGGAAAGGCTGCAGTGTATCGCTTTGAATAATAGCAAGAGTTGATGGTCACTACGACGTTGATCTGCCAAGTTTCACGTTATTACGACAGCTTTGAGAGATAGAGACTTCTTGCGCTATTACTCTCGTAAAGTAACTTTATTCAAAGTTATCATTCTTGCTTGCTTGCAAAATGTTTGACAGAAACCAGAGTAAGCGTCTAAATTTCTTATGTAAAATAAACAAGATGAGTTTTACAATTTTTGTTCTCCAATTGTCAAATTTGTAATAAAAAACTAAAGCTTAAAAACAATCTTCATAATTTCCATAATACTTTTTCAAATAAATGCGAAGTTATTTAAGTTATACTTCTTTTGGCGCATTGAGGGTGAAATTTTTCATGTAACGGAAGTTGCAAACTTAGCATGCAACGAAAAAGCGACACCATAAAGTTATCTGTTAAAGAGTGAATAGGCGTTAGCCTATTATTATATATTATATATTGAAGTTATTCAAGATTCTCAAAATTTAATAAAAATATATAACTTCTGCTGTGCGTACATAAGTACACGCATGCTTTTTTTATCTGAGTACATATGTATGTGTGTGTGTATATTATATTATACATTCGTGCGAAAAACCTTAACACTATGGCAAGTGTTTTTTTTTTTCAATTCAAAATCTATCTATTGAGCCATTAAGGTAATGTATGCATATTTGACAGATTACAATCAGTCCTTTGATAATTGTAATTATTTTCTTAACTATTATAAATTAACGAGAATACCAATGAAATTTTAATAGGGTTTTTAATGGTATAGAAATCAGTAAGTAAAATTTTCATTAACTAAGAAAACTATGTTGAACATCCCGATTCTTAAGCAAAAGGGATATGTGTCTATCAATGGCTTTATCCTCGATTTACGTTTAAATTAATTTCTTCTATTTTCTTAAAGTCGCGTTATGTATAAGATGCCGTTCACGTTTCATATTACACCTTTTAAAATAGCATTAATGTAAATAAGAGTCACGTACTTGGATACAACAAATTTTGATTGGAGCCTAATCCTACAATGTTTAGAATACCATACTCTGTTTGAGTTATCGGTTTAGAAAAGATAATCAGTATTAATTTGTAGAACGATACCGTGTACGTACAAATCTGATTAAAACCGGTACGAATGCATTGGATGCGAGGATTAAGCAACATTTCTAGTGTTCGCTGCTAATCTCCCGCTCAGATTTGCTACAATTCTAAATATCAAATGGCACTACTTTTAAAGCTTTTTAATCTAAAAATGAAATATTTTATAAACATTATAAGTACTTAGATTTTAATGAAATACCGTTGTGTGCACTTATGTACGCACGTAAGAAGTTATACTTCATTATCGTTACTAAACAAAGATAACTAAAAATTTCCTCCCATGTGCTCATATTATTTGTATGTGAAAAGAAAGATAAATTTATAAATTACATAGTGATCGGTAAGAAGCATCAAAAGATTAACATATTTTCTAAATATCTGTATACATAATCAAGTAATATATCAAAAACCATTAAAATAAACTGTTTAACCAATAGGGGGTGAAGTTCGGGGGATGGGGGGTAACCCTTACCACCCAGACACGGTACCCTTAACAGCCAGACATGATAAATACAATTTACACAATTTACATCAAATTAGCGGCCAACTTCATTCCGCTGATTTATTCTATGTCGCTTTTGCGGCAAACTTCAACATGATAATTTTGTGTCCCAGAAATCTTAAAATTTCACTCTCTACATTTTTTCATAACGCGCCTAAAGAAGTATAACTTCAATTAATACCTATTTTATTAGTTTTGATGGTGTGAATGCGTGTCCTTTTAACCATGTCTTTTCATTCAGTAATTGCTTTATTTAATTAGATTATGATAACTGATGATAAAAACTGATGTATGAATGATAGATGATCAATAGATGATGAGATAACAATGGAATACTTTCTTTACCTAGGGATTACTGACACCTTCCTTCCAATTCTTGAGAGAGCATGAAAAGACAACATCCGCTGTTTTATTTTACTTGCTTTGTATATAAAAAAAATTGCCAACACTCTTTTATACTACCATCGTACCGTTCGTTACCATAGCAACACGTTAACCGCAAATAGTTCGTCTACTGGACGCTAGATGGCGCTAACGAAGAAATATTGAATAATAGAAAAATTTTAAAGATTTTTTTCCACCCGTGCGAAGCCGGGACGGGCCGCTAGTCTTTAATCTAAGATCACAGTGGTTTGTGTGTTTTTCTGTCCGCTCTTTTTCCCGCTCATTTTCCATGGTGTCAATTAACGTTACCATAGCAACACATTAACCGCAAGTAGTTTGTCTACCGGGCGCTAGTTGGCGCTAACGAAAAATATTTAATATTAAAAAAGAATTCAAGAATTTTGTCCACCCGTACGAGGCCGGGATGGGCCGCTAGTAACCCACTATTATTATACAGTAATATCCACCATATCACAACATTTAATAAGAAAAACAAAGCTACTAAAGTGACGTTTCTCACTCCCGCCAAAAAGTCCTTTTTTACTACACAACGATTAGTACATTGTTCACAGATGGGGGAAAGTGACCGATTACCGACGAGTGCGTTATTCGAAGCCAGAGCAGTAGGCAAGGGTTTTAAAAGCATCCGAGATTGGGGATCGCACTTTCTCTCGAGTGACATATAGTACTTTATCTACTCTGATACTATAATACAAAGATTCTAAAACTGAAAACAATATGCTTATGACAAACATTACGTACAGGCCAAAAATAATAAAAAAAAAGTTTAATTACGATACAGGTCTTGTATGGACACCTGTAACATAATATAACTTTTTAATCATAACGATACACCTATACAACCTCCAGCTGGACCAAGGAGGTTGAACCTCTACTTTAAAAAGGTTTCAATGAACGAGTCCGCGGCGACCGACGCCACACGCATGCGCAATCGATGTTTGCACCTTGGCGCCAACATTTGACATTTAAAAAATTTTTTCAATATTTAAACAAAGTTTCGTTTTGTTTGCAATATTGTTTTATGTATTATAGTATGAGAGTAGATAAAGTAGTGTATGACACTGTACATAACTTGGTCTTATAACACTCGTGTGATACTATAAAAAAACTCGCCTACGGCTCGTTTTTTTAAAACACACTCATGTTATAAGAACCCTTATTATGCAACAGTATCATAAACTACTATTAATATACATCTACAAGAAAAATTAAAGATTTTTTTTTTCTTATCTTTTAAGTTTATATGAATATAAAGGCGCACTTGTCTTAGATTCGAAATTTATAATCGACTTGTCTTGAACTTCCTAATATTTAAGCTCATGTATCATTATTATTAAAGATTATGGCACTATAAAAGTGTTTTATGGAACCTCTGCAACGGCTGAGCCATAGTTTTGCCTTCTGCGGCTTTACTAATTAAATCGTTATTATAACTACTAGATGACATCTTGGGTAATAAATATTTAAGTACCTATATACTTCAGTAACATCTACGTTGATTTCATAATTTCTAAGATATGAAATTAAAAATTCAATTAATAAATCGAATGGTTCTCATGTTTTTTAATTTGGAATATAATCTGTGCAGAATAAATAAAGTAAAGGTTTGTAGTAGACATTCTTATTTGAACTTGGAAATAAGAACTTTTTGTTACTGGTATAGCAGTTTTATTTTTTATTTTTAAAATAAAATAAATAATCAGATGGCATTTTAAGTATTTTTAAACAACTTTATCGCCTGCGCTAGCTGTGCAGTAATGGATTTTCATACAACTTTTGCTCTCGCATACTTAGATGGCAAGAAAGAGGCATTTCAGGTCCTGTACTAGCATAACTATCAACGTAACTACTTTGTACCGACAGAAGTGATAAAAAGCCGAAAATTAGCACAATTATTACTTTTTAAATGAAAAAAAAAACGTTAAGAACCGACGCAGAAATAAACAAGCAGCCATTATCTTTGAATTGAGAAATAAAAACATTTTGAATTATAAAATCAATTTCTAAATTCAAAAATATTGGCCGCTTCTTTTTTTCTGTGTTGATTCTTAACCTATTCTACATTTAAAAAGGGAAGCCAGACAGACTCGCGCGTTACGTAACGAAGCGGTTTACCCTCCTATAAGAAGTAATCACTTTAAAAAATATTTTTTCCCCTTGTTGATTACAATTACAGTAAAAACAGAACTTACATGAACAATTAATAAACTATATGTAAGTTTTATACCAATTGCCAAGAAAGAGTAGATACAATATGTTTCATCTTTTCACAAACTTATTGTTTTAGCCTCGAGCAGTAAAAGGCTTCCTCATGTGGACTTTATTTTGTTCAAATAAATCACTATAGTTTTCGCTTGGAGTAGAATGTGTACATGGCTTTTCATATTTATTTTAAAGAGACTGGTCTTCGCAGATAAAAATTCTGATTCCGAATGTTTGCACATTCAAGACGGTACTCTCGGGGCTTTCATTTATAAAATTAATGTGTGTTTAAACTGCTTTTGTTCGCTAGGAATCATATAAAAGTAACATTGTAACAGAAAGTGTTACACTTTTATTGTTTCTGCGGTCATTTAATTATTGAGAGAGCTTTTTTCGTTTTCGGTTTCGTTTAGTTGTAAAAGAGTAACAAACTTACTATGTCTTTAAATATTTTTTCTTTTTTATATTTCACTAGCTAACCCGGCTACGCGTTGCTGGAATAACCCGGCCACACGTTGCTGGTATAAACCAGCCTCGCGTTGCTGGTTTAACCCGGCCACGCGTTGCTGGTATAACCCGGCCACGCGTTGCTGGTATAACCCGGCCACGCGTTGCTGGTATGGTAACAAACACACACACACACACACACAAAGTATTGTCATAATATGTTGATAATGTCCATATTTTTGTTAATAAATTAATAATGCTAAAAAAGTTGTTGATTTTTTTTTTATAAAAAAAAGAATAGTGTAAAAGTTCAGCCCATTCAGCTGTTGTCAATAGCATGTAAATACAAAATTAATTATTAAACGATCATAATTTTAATTAAGAATACTGGTCAGTTAACAATTTAGTTACGAATTATATACTTATGTAAAATTAGTTAAATTATGGCATTCAACTAAAATATTTAACTTAAACATACAGACTTTATAATCACATATCCGCTTAATATTAACAATTTTAAATATGTTTTAATTAATTATATAGATGTCAACTAAAATAAAAACAAACAAATGGACAAGACAATTCAACAGTAACTATAATTCAAACGTTATAGGAAAAAGGAATTAATAAATTACTAAGAAAAGTTGTCTTTAAGACTTTTTAAAAGGAAAAGAATATGTTAGACGTATTGACAGATTGTTATATTATTTATCAACATTTTGAAACCTTATAAATACACAGTGTTTTCATAGGTACGCTAGCTTAATAAGAAATAGTCTACAATCCATCCTTTTCTTTAAAAAACCTTATTATTAGAGAAAAGCAATGATTTTTAAATGACATTAGTATGAGCTCACGATGCATTAAAATCCCTATTCAGAGTATTACAGGTCGGGTACATTTTTTCCTATGTTCTGGCTCATTGAAAAGATATTAAAAGTTATCCCAACATGTAACATTGTGACTCATTGGAAACGTTTTTTCAATACATTGGTGGTTTAATCATGACATGTTAGGTTATGGCAAACAACATGTGCCATTTATCTTCACTAATATTATAAAGAGGAAATATTTGTACTTTTGTATGTTTGTAATAAATAAACTCAAAAACTACTAAGCCGATTTCAAAAATTATTTCACCATTGGAAAGCTACATTCACGTTGAGTAACATAGGCTATATATAATGCTAGAAAAAAATTTAAAGAATTTTGTCCACCCGTGCGAAACGGGGACGGGCCGCTAGTTCTTTCATAAAAAAGTATTTATGCAGTGCCAAAAAATAAAACCTTGTCTTTCTCCTTTATATATTACTGTTTTATAGCCTAAAAACCTACTTAACGATCTTTTAAGTATAAATTTCTGCCTTTTGTTTACTCGACCTGTAAGCACTTTCTAAGATGAAACGTTTACAAAGATGATTATTGAATCCCTCAGGCTATTTTATTGTATATCAAACGCATCATTTTATCAGAGTATTCTTTGACACAAATTAAATAAGAATGCCTTTTAAATTTTGTTTGCCACCTTTCAGATATTTTTTATCATATTCCAGAAAGAACTGCCTTCTCTGCGGCCGATTTTTTATTATTATATTCCTTTTTATTCTTCAATGTTATTGGAAATCTAAAAAGGAAAATATGATTGTAAATAAAGTTTTTTTTTTTATATAATGAATAAAGTTTGTTTAGCATCAGCAGTGTGATCACAAAACTTATATCAAATCAAATCAATTTATTATGCAAGTAATCTATAATCTAAGAGCACAGTGGTTTGTGTGTGTCTGTCCGCCCTTTTTCCATTACATCAATAACGTTACCACAGCAACGCGTTCACCGCAAGTAGTTCGTCTACCGGACGCTAGATGGCGCTCACGGAAAAATATTTAATAATAGCAAAAAATTAAAGAATTTGTCCACCTGTGCGAAGCCGGGACGGGCCGCTAGTATGGTACAATCAACAGATGTTATTACAGATAATCACCGACCACTACACATCCCACCAAATATTTGGCAAGCAGAATTTATAAAAGCAATTTATAAAAATGCACATCTAATCTGAATAATTATAAAAAACATAAATCAAATCCTTTTTTTTTCAATTTCTATACAATTCAATCTTTATATTATAATATTTCATTCATAATAAATCTACATGTCTGTTTATTGTTCAGTATAGTCTAGTATTATAATGGCAAAAATAAAATATAATGTCAAAAATATTAAATTTAAATCATGTCCTAAATTCAAAGTATTCTTTGAGTAGAAACATTTGTCTATTAACCATTATTTTAGTGTTTTTGTAAATAACATTGTTGGCAGCTCTCGTATACTCTTAGGGATGTGGTTGTAGATTACCGATGACATATCATTTGAGTTTTTTCTACTTAACATGCTTCTACAGTTAGGAGCCGTAATTTTATTAAGATCTCTCCGTGTATATATGTCGCAGTCAACTGGTTAAAATAGCCGTTCAATCAAACAGCTAGCCCTTTGACTGAACAACGCCAATCAACCACACGTCTAGCTTTGTAATTGAATATTAGAGTCGCTCAAAACGTTCAACGCTACAGCTGATTGAAAAGCCGCCGTCTAATTGAATTAGTTCAGCGCTCACCACCGCGGCGCTAGGTACGTTTTGTTTTCAATATGGCGTCAACTAGACGGTGTTTGTGATAGTTTCAAGATATTTTTCGGAAATAAAGTAGTAAATATACGTTACTAGTATTATTAAAGAGACAGAAATTATGGGGGCACTTACGAGTGATACGAGTGAAGGTGATTAGGTTACTTTAGGTTAAACTTAACTCCAAGAATAATCTCACAAGAAATTACAAAAAGTTTTCCTATTCTCTCAAATTACGTACTAAATTAATGGTCACCTTAGTTAATTTGCCATTTAACAAGTCGGCTAAACAACGTATGGCCGTGTGATTGAATGGCGTTGTTCAGTCAAAGGGCTAGCTGTTTGATTGAACGGCTATTTTAACCAGTTGGCTGCGACATATACACTAAAGTGAGATTGTGCAAACAGATGAGGATGCTTTTTCACAAAATATACCTCCAATATATACAAACAGATGAGTGACAATAAATTCTGTTCTTTAAAAAGTGGTATGCAACTATCAAAGGGCCTTGTAGACTAACTTCTAACACATCTTTCACCGTTAGATTTGACACATCAACGCTGTGAATATGGCGGTTAAGGCGGTTAACACACTGAACACCGCAGATTTTACCATTGTATGCAGGAATCTCCATTTATATGGAAAACATGCCTATGACAACACTCTGCCGACGCGGCAAAGCGCGGGTAGGCGCCCCGCGCGCAGATTCTGCGCGGGAGCGCGGAGCCGTGTCGTCTTGTATTGCTACTCCGCGCGGAGAAGCAAATTACACCGCTAAGATAGGCAGATCTGCGCCTACGTCCCCGCGCGCGTTTTCTTTCACTACGCGCACCGCGACGGGATGCATCTCTAGTGGGTGAACCGCCTATTTTCAGCTATTTATTCCCATAAAACATAATCATATAAAAGTATCATTTATTTTATTACGCTGTGTTTGTCTGCATTAGAACAGATAACCATAAATCTGGTACAGTACAGTACAACGATATACCAGACAAGAGTTTAGTACTCAGTGATAAACTAAAATTAATGCGGTTCTCAATCGTTGCAGAGACTTAATAAAATTTATTTAATAGAACATTTTTACCGTAATACCGTTGAAATAGGATAAGACTATAAAAATATTTCTCACGGTAATGTCGTCGTTGTCTGCAATATTGATGTATTGGATGCCCTGAAGAGTCGCATAGCTGGTAAACAAATCTTGGTTTTACGAGGGAATTATGCTTTTCTGTTCTGAGAGGGCATTACAATAAAATCGTTTTACTGTTTTTGCGACGCGACGTTGTTCTTTTTCTGATGCAGTAGGTTTTGCATTTTGAACCCTTTTCACGAAATGCATACTTTATTTGTTCTATTTGCTGTTGATTAAATGGTTAAATAAGAATAACTTGTGGGATTGATATATTTTAATTGCAAGTTCTTATAGTTTTCATTATTTATTTAACTAACTGACCCGGTAACGCGTTGCTATGGTAACGCGTATACAATGGAAAAAGAGCGGGAAAAAGAGTGAACAGACAAACCCACAAACAACAAATTTGTGTTCTTAGATTATAAACTAGCGGCTCGTCCCGGCTTTGCACGGGTGGACAAAATTCTTTAAATTTTTCTATTATTAAATATTTTTCCTTTAGTGCCATCTAGCGTCTGGTAGACGAACTACTTGCTGTTAACGCGTTGCTATGGTAACGTTATTGATATAATGGAAAAAGAGCGGACAGACAAACAACAAATTTGTGATCTTAGATTATAGATTGATTAAAAAGCTTTATTGTCCATAAATATAGAGTTGGTACATCGGGCGGACTTAATGCTACTAGCATTATCTTCTTGTCGATCTTTGGCATACACGAAACTTAAAAACGGTATACCGTGTTACGTGCAATGAGAAGTTGCAATGAAGAGAAAAATTTCGTTTACATAAATGATAGCAAAACAAACTGTAGGGTCATAAGAAAATTTCGAGTCCCGTCATCAGTGCGAGAAAAGCGCTTGAAATTTTTTCGTGAGCGTTAATTTTTGCCATAACACCTTAGATATTCATTTAAATTATATGATGAAAAAGATTATAATAATGTACATAAAATGCTTTCATAAAAGATAGAATGGGTATAGAACTCCGTTTTTAAAAGAAAGATATTTTATTATATTTATTGGTGAAAACCGCATGGAAATTCGTTCAGTCAAGCCCGGGCTTTTTCTTATAATATATAGTGATAAAGTATGAAATGATTTTGTTAAAAAACCAAGTAATTTGTATACTTTAAATTGGAACTTCTAGCTATATTATTTATTTAAAAACATTGTTTTTTTAAATAAAGAAGTACTTAATCCGAATTGCCCTACCAATAATCATTTGGTTAACTTCAAAAACTCATAAGATATCGCGGAAACATTGCTTCGAGTTTGCAAATGAAATTTCCTGGGGACCCGCTTTTTAAGGACTCTTATTTTTACTGTAACTTGTTCAGAAGTTTTGTTTTAATTTATTGTACCATCTCTAAAATGCCAGGCGCTAATTAAAAATATAAAAAGAACCAGACTTTTATTAATTTGTGTAACAATTATGCAATACCGGTGTCCAATAAAGGTTTCGCTCGCAACTTTGTTAGAATTCTGTAAGCTTAGCAAAAATTGAATATTAATTTTAAGGGGAGGTAAAGTCTTCCATACTTATAATAAATATGCATGAGTAATGTGTATTCTTGTAATATATTGAGGCGACAGAACACAGGCTTGATAAAGAATAACACACAGAATCAGAATAAATTTATTGCTTAAAACTGTGTTTCGGGTTATTAAATATACATTATATTATTAGTGTCGACAGTTTACCATAGACTAAAAAAAATGCACATACTCTCAAACTGTGTTTAGATCGAAATATTCATGCAGGGTAAAAAAAACATCAGCAAATAACAAGCTTTTTAAGTTTCGCCTAAATTAATGAATGAATCCTTTAATATCGGTAGACAAATAATTCAAAACTTTAGTGTCATATATAAAAGCACTCTTGTAAGAGACATTATTTACATAAGGAAAGTTTAGATTATATTTATATTTATATCGTTAATTAGAAAAAAATTGAGACCGTTAAAGAATTCCATATTATTCTTGACAAACAAACATATTTCCAGTTTCTTTACAAAATTATCTTAACGTTTCATCATTATACATATTATAAATAATGCGGATACATTTTTTTTGTAGTTAATATATAGAATTCAGAGTGGCCCCAAAATATAATTCCATTAGTACGAAGAGGATACACTTTACCAAATTAATAAGGGACCACACTCTCAAGGATTCTGTGATTTCGTCAAATGCTAAAGTTTTCTATGATTTTGTCTACTTTGCTTCCCGGCAGCACTTGTCTGGTGTGATGTCACATCATCATATTCTAATTGAACACACGGTTCGGGTGTTTTAAATTTTTGAAAAAACTTTGGAACTTGAGTTTCTTATCAATCTCTATTATAAGTGCTTTTGGGTTCGGCCTTCGATTTCGCTGGGACCGGTTACCGGCATCTATCCGCAATAGACCTGCCTTTATTTATACTCACAGGGAATAGCTGTGCCTCAACGTTGGGAATTTTAATAGGCTGTTGATGGTGACCCCTGATAATTACTAAATTTCTTCGATTGTAGGTTGAAAAAAGCTAATTACTGCGACATCGAGATTCACGATGCGTAGAGTAACAGAGAGTTATGATTACTTTTTGCATTCCTAGCACTTTTATTTATTATTGGTATGGTTCCAGATAACTAGAAATAGATGTATGCCCAATTGCAAAAGTGCTAACAGTTTAGCTTTTAACAACTGTTTAATTGTATATTGTAGAGAACGTAAATACATAGTATCCATGTCTTTACTTCAATTAAAGATATGTCAAATTTTTAGAGTTCGGCCTCTGATTGATTTTTCAATCAAGCTAATATTTGTCTAAAATCAATGTTTAATAACAAAAAAAATATTCGCATTATTTTGTTTCTCGATGGGGATATATAAATTAATTCGGCACCGTTTATGTAAAAATTAACAACAAGTCACTGTTTAAGAACCCATTAGCGATTTTATTAGAATTGCACATGGCGTTTACCCACCTAAGTTTTTACAAAATAGGCATTTAAAAGTACCGGAGACGATATGTTAAACTTCAGAATACTTATATTTTTACGGTGAATACTATATTTTGTCCAAAACTGATCAATGCGTTTAGTTAAATCCTTGACTTGGAACCACCGTTGGAGAGGAATCGTGTTACGAAATTAAAATGTTCATCTCACAACTCGTCTAATTCCTTCTTCGCTTTCTGGAACTGCTATAGCAAAAAATTAAGAGATCTTTAAAATTAATGAATTTTACCTGTGAATAGTCAACAATTCCTCTTTACATGACTTGGTTAATAGGATAGTGACTCTAACTTAATTGACTTCAGAACTCCTCGCAGAAACGATAACTTCTTGACCAGGGAGTAAGCAATTTACGTTATATCGATTTTGGTGAGATTTCCCAGCAGTAACGTTTGCTATATCAATCCAGGTTCCATCGTCGACACTTTAAGGTAAATTCTCTGTAAATGTAGTATGTAGCGCTTGAACTGAAGTATGACAATTTCTTTTTATCATAGAATTTTGGAAACACTGTCTAGGTCGTGCCATTTCATGCATTCACCGTATTTCCAGTTGTTCATGGATCTAGGTTTAAATATTTCACTGGACTTTACTGATTGCAACATTTGACACATGTTATAAAAACCACAAAGTCAAGAATGTCATTGCGGGAACTGATAATTAATGCCCTAAGTATAAAAATCTAAGAGAAAGGTATTTTTTTCAATATTTTTATTGAAGAATAATAACCTAGATTTTTACTGTTTGGTGTATTTAAAATGTCAAGTTTGATCAAGTAAAAACGATTTTCAAAGAAGAGCAACGACGGTAGGTTCTAGTAGTACATCCCTCTTTATAGAATACTACGAGAATATTTTGCAATATTTAAAGGGTAAATCAAACTCTGGTATGTTTCGACAATATCGTGATTTCTGAATAAAAAAATCTACCCTCATAAGGCGTTTTGAATTTGAAGACTCCTGACTTAGAAATAGTAGCCGAGTTGTTCACTCACTCATTCACGGGTTGTATTACTTTTTATGAATCTGTCTAGACATCCAGCGAATCTGGTAACACCATGTCAGTAAAGGTGACGTACGATTTGCGGTTATCCGCAATAAATCTGTTGGAGACTTCTATCACAACTGTGGTCACATCAAGATAACTAAGATGGTGTCACAAGATTTCTGAAGTATATAAAGCATATCATACATTTTTCTTATGAATCGCTGTTCGGTTGTACGTCTTTTGGTAATATTTTTTTCCGACAAACAAATATTTTATCATATGTTTAAAAAAATATTACTAGAAAAAACTCTCATGTCATGCTCTTATGCTATCCTCACTGTCATTATATATTATTATAGATTTATACTAGCTGACCCGGTAACGCGTTGCTTTGGTAACGCGTATACAATGGAAAAAGAGTGGGAAAAAGAGCAGACAGACAAACACACAAACAACAAATTTGTGTTCTTAGATTATATTTTCGATTATACCTATATTGTATAAATCTTGTTTTGGTTATCATTGCGATTGTATTTTCCTCTTCCTGCCAAGTAAATTTAAGCAAATCTCTAGCATTTCGTAACATAACAATTCGGAAACAATGACTCATGAATATTAATTCATTAGTTTTACTATCGCCACACAGATTGCGGCTAATCTTAACAATTTAAGTTTGGTATCTGTTGGTGTTTCTGTAAGAATTTAAATAACCATTTCCCCACTCCTTAACTAGGGAACAAAGTAAAAAATTTAAATAGAAATAAATTTAATTAAAATAGGCTCACAGTAAGCTTTTTTAAAATCGCAATATTTTCTTAACTACTTGTACCTGAATATTCAGTCTGTGGGTATTAAGAATAGTGTTGCCCAAATTCAGTCTTGGTCTTGCAGTCTTGGTCTTGTTCTTGCGTTTTTGCAAGACCAAGACCAAGAACAAGACCGCGTATTTTTAGCAAGACCAAGACCAAGACTGACCGTGCAAGACTTGAGCAAGAACAAGACTAAGCCTGCAAGACTCTTGCGTCTTGCAGCTAGGACTTAGCGCTATTTCACGGAGTAGTTAGGTGTAACAGTTCGGTGTATAGGTACGCTTAGGAATTCTATGAGACGCAAAAAACTGTATCAAAGAATATGAAAAACTGGATCTATGCGCATTACGACTAATACCATAAACATACCTACATAGCGAATAAAAAAATATCCATTAAAATCAAACTGAGTGCATGCATAGTTATGTTTTAACCATCGGCACTTTGATAATGCGGCATCAAAGGTTTTGTACTTACTTCTCAAAGAAATTTGCTGCTTTTCGGAAGCACATGGTTATAATACACGCGCCGGCGGCTTCTTTTGAAATCATATACAACAATCGTTGCCGCCGCGCCGAAATCACAACATTTGACACTATTTGATTGCCGCCACAGGGCGTAGGCGTAGGTATACTCATGCAAAATAATTTCGAATTTTAAGAGTACCTACAGGTGTTCCAAAGAATAAATAAGTTTCAGAGTGCTTATAATGAAAATGAATACATTATACTGATCACGCAAGTAGTATTATGATTAGAATAAAATGGTAAGGATAGGTAGTAGATGTCATAATAATTTATTCTAGTAAGTATATATTATAATATTGATTATATGGTTTTAAACTAATTACTTAGGTACTATTATTGTACATTTAGTCATTATATTTCTTAAGTTTTTACAAGAAAAAATAGCAAAAAAGTGTTCAAATATCACCCGTTTGATAAATATTGTAGCCACTTTTAAATATACTTGAAACGTGTAAAAAAATTCTACATAATTAATAAAATAATATAAAAAGCGTAGGTACTTACCTACTAATAAAATAAAAAGCCTGCGATTTATTATTAGTAAATAATCACGGCAGCCGAGAGTGTGTCTCCACTTTTGAATACATAAATCATAACCAGATCACTAGAGCCACTTCAAAAAAGAAATTTGTAATTCCTAGGGTTCAAAATTATTTTGGTGACAGAACTTTACAGAAGCGTATACCATATCTTCTTAATTCGTTGCCCGAAACTATTAGATGTGAAACGGATAAAAATAAATTTAAAAAAATATTAAAAGATTATCTGATGACTACTATTTAACACAACAATTGTATGTTTTTATTTATTTTTTTGCATTCACAATGCAATATTTCTATAAGATATAAAATACGTGTGTAAAAAACAACCACGCCTCCGAGCCCATCTGAGGGCTCGGAGGCGTGGTTGTTTTTTACACACGTATTTTATATCTTACAACAATTGTATCTTATTATTATCACCGCTAAATTTTCCTTCAGTTTGTTGTAATTCAGTCTAAATCCAATTATTGTGCACTTAACTTTACCTGATACAGTTATAGTTGTATTATATACCTACATAATTATAATTATAAGCTAAGAGACTAAAGATCCCTCAGTCAAACCGACAAGTCGGTTTTGTGGGACTAAATTGTATCTTTGTATTTTTTTTTCTTGTATATGAAATAAATAAATAAAAAAAAAAAAATAAAAAAAAAAAAAAAGTATTTACAAGCAGTGCCCGCGACTTCGCCCACGAAGAATAGTAACTTTGGAGGTATAGTGACGTTCAGGATTTATTTATTTATTTTAAAACTTCTGTCATCAAACATACAAACAAACTCTTCAGCTTTATAATATTAGTATAGATTAGTATAGATGTACGCCAAAACATTCACTTATATGTAAAGAATAGTGATTGGCACTAATTCTTTACATATATTTTATTCACGCGTCGCGTCTGTACAAGTAGGTAATAATCTGTGTTTGTACGCCGCACGCGGCATCGTTTGATTTGCGGCGGCATCCTTTTAATAGAGCCGGCACGTGGCGAGGCGGCGCGGTAGAAAGCAAGGAAACGTACTATAAACAAAGGAATTATTTTAATTCCAGTCATTTCCAATTGAGCTGTGCTTCGAGTCTAACTTAATAATTGTTTTTACTAATTCTTGTTGTTTTCTAAAAACGTATCACGTGTACAATTTAATATGAGTGACGAAGATTCAAATTATTCTAGTCCGAGTAACGAGAGTTTGAGTCACAGATCTAAAAGACCCAAAAGCAAATTTGAGGAGTTTTTCGAAATAATTCATGCATCCCAAACTGCCTTGTGTAAATTGTGCCAACATAAAAAGACTGAAATAAAAATGAAAAACAGAAACACTTCAGGCTTAAGGAAACATCTAATATCTTTCCACAAAAAGGAATCACAAATATTTCTTCCTGTTAAACCAAAATTAAGTGGAGATATCACAAGCTTTTTAGTAACCGCTGGAAGAAGTGGACAGGTAAGAATATATTTTTTTTATATGAAAACTCCAGGAACTCAAAAAAGTCTTTTTTGAACAAATGACTTTAAACTGACTTCGGAATATTTTATAGATATTGATAAAATAGTAATACATAGGTACATATTTCGCGTCATTTTTAACAATGGTCGAAATTGTCGCTACGGGAATTTTAACTCCGCGTAGCTGTTCATGCGATACTTTCAAAAACGCCATTAACTTACGTAAGTATTTTTGAGTTAGTGGTGTTTTCATCTAGGGGTGCGACATATTAAGTATGTAATTATCGTCTTAAATATTTTTATAAACACCTATATTTTCATTTGTTTTCATAATCGGCCAGTAACAACTAAGTACTTTATTTTGGTAAATTACAGTACAGTGCAACCTTAATATAACAAATGTCAATTTAACGATTTTCTCGATTTAACAACAACAAACCTCCTCCTCCTAAACGCTCAAACCTAGTATGTTTTAAATAATAACACAAGATTTATTGTTTTATTTCAGTCGGAAAACAGCAGTGACAACATCACGACAGCTACAGTTGATTGGGTAGTGAAAAAATATCTTCCCTTCTCATTTTTCGATGACGAAGCTACACAAGTATATTTTCGACGTATTTGCCCTAATATGGAGTTTCCTAAAAGGTCTACACTTAGAAGGAAAGTCAAAGAGCGATTTGAAGAGCTCCAATTTAATCTCAAGGAACGACTTCAACAATTATCATCTAAAATGTCATTTACCATTGATGGGTGGACGTCAATTGCTGGTAGGAGTTACTACGGGGTTACTATGCATTATATAGACAACGAATGGAAGTATCGATCTGTAGTTCTTGATTTTATACCATCACGCGGTCGACATACTGGGGAAGATATTGCAACGATTTTCCATGAATGTTTATTGGAATATGGCATAATTGATAAAATACAAGGTATCACGGTCGACAACGCAACTGCAAATACCAAATTTATGTATGAACTGGGCAAACAGTTGCCACACTTTGATTCAGACAATCAACATTTCCGGTGCTTTGCTCACATTTTAAACCTTGGTGTACAAGATTTATTAGAGACCTTAGCATTACACTGTGAGTCTGACACTAACGCGCAAGATCAGCAGTATGAAGACTATGCAGACGAAACTGAGGAAGATGAAGAATATGCACCAAATATTGCTGACTCGCGTACATCTGTAACAAAGTTACGCAGTATTTCCAGTAAAATAAAAAGAAGTGAGATAGTGAAGAAGAAGTTTCAGTCTGCTTGTGAAGCAGCTGGCGTGCCATCAAATCTAAATGCCATTCTTGACTGTCCAACAAGATGGAATTCCACACATGATATGATTGGATTTGGTTTAAAAGTGAGAGCGGGCATTAACATATTGTGCAGTTCTGTCACCGAATTGAATGATTTTCAAATCACAGCTAGTGAATGGCAGGTACTCGAAAAATTACATAAATTTCTAATAAACTTTAAACTTTTAAGTACAAAACTTGGTGGAGACAAATATGTTACATTACCGCTAGTCATTGTATCATTCAATCTCTTGCTAGATAAAATTGAATCCATGGTAAAACAGTTAGATGAGAAACCTAATCGATCTGAAGTGGATGAAAGGCTCATTCTAGCTTTCCAAGCAGCTCGAGACAAAATGCTTAAACATTATAAGAAGAGCAACTGGATTTATTGTACTTCTTTAATTTTAGACCCAAGGCATAAGGCTCAGACTTTTGACCTGACAATGTGGGGGAAGCAACTTAAAACAGAAAGTCTGCGCAAGTTCAATGAACTTTATGAAGAATATAAAAGTCTACACTCACTGAACAAATCTCTGGAATTGCCAAGAAAAGAAAATAAAGTATGTGATGAAGATGAAGACATTATAGACTTTGATAAACTCTATGAATGTCCCTCGACGTCATCTGGATCTTGTCTTCAAGGCTTAGTGATAGACGAGTTGGAGGAGTACCTGAGAAAACCAAGAACTGCCAGCTCGGAAGACATTTTAGATTGGTGGAGGACGCATGAGACAGAGTATCCGACTTTATCGAAGATGGCCCGTGATTTTCTCTCAATACCTGCAACTTCAGTACCTGCTGAGAGATTATTTTCTAAAGCATCATTAGTAATTAGAAAACATAGAAATAGGTTAAGTGATGAGTCAGCCAGATGGTTACTTTGTATTAATTCTTGGTCAAAAGAATTGATATAAAGTAACATAACCTAATGATAAAGCTGTTGTGTACTGTTATGTTTGATTTGTGTTGTATTTTATTTTTGATTGAAATAAATGATAAATCATAAAACTCTTTTATTAAATTTCATGCAAGTTGAGGGTTCAATCTCTTTCTAGACAGACATTGTTATTTAAAATACAGTCAAGTTATTGTAATTAATTTGTTTTTTTACATGTTTTAGCAAATGTAAGCTTATAAATCATAAATGTTTATTAAGAAACAGTTACTTCCATGGAAAACGACATATAGGTCAGTTGATTTTTCGACTTTCTTATCAAATCTTCAGTTATTTATTAATCTGATTGATCTTTACTATGGCTATGTTAATTCAAGCTCACAATGTTCCAATTCTAATACGTTTTTCTAAGATTTAAAGTAAACTTTAATAAATAGCAATAGACTAATAGGTAATTGCAAGACTTGCAAGACTCTTGCTGCAAGACCAAGACCAAGACCAAGACTGCAAGCGCAAGACCAAGACCAAGACCAAGACCAGGTGTATTGGCGCAAGACCAAGACCAAGACTGGCTAAGTCTCGTCTTGTTCTTGCATTTGGGCAACACTAATTAAGAACGTCTTTTGACTAACAATAAGAACGGACGAAAGAAACTCTAACTTTAAATAGAAGTAGTTAACAATATCTGCAAATACCTAACTGCTGTTACCATACAGAATCATTTTAAGTTATAATAATTACAACTCAGTGTTTCATTAAATTAATCATTATATTGAATATCTATGTAATATATATGTATGTCTATCCGATACCCTAGTATCTATAACACAAACCTTACACTGCCTTAGGGCTGGGCTCATTGGTGTAAATATAAGCAATGTTATTATTATTATTATTATTGTAAAATATACCCAATAATGCCGTGACTTTTAGATCCACAGTAAGAAAAAGGGGTTTTATTTTAAGATAACAATATTGTGGGAATAAGTTCTAAGCATTTTATTTTATTTTTAGCAATTATTTTATTTTGTTGTAAGCACGCTTTTAAAGAAATAATTATCATGTAGATTATTTCCTATAAAATCTTATTTTGAGTTAAATATTACTTAGCTAAAATGTTATATATGACAACATGTTGACGACATTAGATTTTTCTAATATTCCTACGATATGGTTGAGCGAAGCGATGGCTCATCATGCATCATGCTCGTGAATGGGTGCTGCCTTGGGAGATGGGTCTGCTTTAACCTTTAGTATTATTGATTGATACTAAACATACATCTTGTTCCTTTTATGTAACTGCAATGTTTAGGGATACTTACTTAAAACAGATACTTCTTGACTTTGTTGTAATCAATGAAATAATGATATCATAACATTGCTAGTATAGTAATACCAGAATATTTTTTTATTTTGCTGATTTTGTATGGTGACGACGTATTATATTGTAAATGTCGTTACTTCTGTTAAAACTGACGAGTTTCTTGCGCCCATTCTTCTTTTCAGTTAAAAGATGTCTTTAATGGGTACTAGGTAAAAATGTTGAACGAAACAAAACTACTTATTTCAAGTGCATTTGAATAAAGTTATTTTCATTTTATTTCATCTAACAAATTATAATAAAAAAAATAGAAATCAGACACCCTAAAATTCACGCCTTAATCTGTTTTGAACTGCACTAAAAATAAAACGGGTTCCACCAGTCACCTTCTTCAGTCCGGAGAAATGAACAACTCCTATACGAATAATTTATTGAGCCCAAATTCGATGGGTTTCGAAATAAGCATCCCAGGGTTCGATCTCCCACTAATATACATGCTACATATATATGCCAAGGTATTTAATGATTCAGGAACTAGAAGTGGGCGTAATTCAGCTTCTTAGATTTTACCACATAGCTTCTTATTTACAGATCGGCCTTAAAAACAGTGAGTTACAGAAATAAATATTGTCATTGTTCACTTGTTTATCGCTCATTCGAAAGAAAATAACAGAACTTCACTTTATTTTTCCCCCAATACACAATAGGATTTTGACTACGATAAAAAATATAGATCGAACTGTTGTTAGCTTAACAGTAAACATTTTTTTAACCAATAAGCCCACTAATTCTTTTCAAAATATATGTTCTTTATAAGAAATCATCAATAAACTAATGTCACGAAATTTAAAATGCATGGAATTTGCTAAGAATGAAATGACATTACTGTAAATGTCAATCTAACTTTTTGTACGGTGTATCGTTTTACCATTTGACAGCTACAAGTTTGTTTACAAGCAGGTGACGTCACAACATCAAGTAATGCATAAATCGGCAATTACGTATCAAATGGCAAATATATTATAGAAAGAAAGAAAGAAACACCTTTATTGGCTTCGCAAAAAAAGATACATGTTACAACATAAAACATAAAAAAACAACATTAAACACAAATAGTACATTTACTTTTAAATATTACAGAACATACCATACCTACAGCGAGGCCAACTCGGACCCTGCCTCAGGATATGCGTGTGTGTCATTCTAAGATGGACAGAGTGTCGCAGAAGCGCTGGTATTCTGGCAGGGCCTCAGGACGTACGCACACGCACAAAAGAAACAATAATAAAGAACAAGAACACAGAATACGTGGAATATAATACATAAAAATGCATCAAAAATAAACTAAAAGAAATAATTATGCACCTAAAAAAAATTAAATAATAATAGATACCCAAATCTGAACTATAGTAATCCATAATCTAAGAACACAAATTTGTTGTTTGTGTGTTTGTCTGTCCGCTCTTTTTCTATGGTATCAATTAACGATACCATAGCAACGCGTTACCGGGTCAGCTATTTACTACAAAAAATTCCCACGTTTTTCTTAGGTCGCTTTCTTGTCTGTTTGCTTGTCTGTCGTCTTGTCTGTCCGGTTGGAATCTTGTATCTCAATTTTGAGGCACTTCCCGACCACCTAGCGAGTTGAAACTTTCAGGGTAGCTCAGAACCCGATGACAATGCATGCTTAAATAACTTTTAACTTTCTAGGTGCACTTTCAGGTCAACTTTCGGCAACTTTCACTTTTTTATGGGGCTTATCCGATTGTTGCATAATACATGGTTACTTCGTTGAGTTAATAATTAAAAAGAATAAAATAATAATACTAGATTTAAAAATCTAAAAATCCCACGTTTTTCAGTGACCAAAAAGAATACAATAACCCGGCGGAGCCACTCAAAACGTGGGGGCGCATGTTACTTATGGAGATGTAATGAGATGTATGATATGCATAGATGTTGAGAGTATTTGTAAAGATGCGCCCCCACGTTTTGAGTGGCCCTTCGCTTGGCCCCGCCGGGTTATTTTATTCTTTTTTGGTCACTGAAAAACGTGGGATATTTAGATTTTTAAATCTAGTATTATTTTTAAGGACTAGACTGTATTGACTAAGTCACCTTTGCCTTCCGACCTATTATGTTAAAACGGAAAATTTTCATATTTCTCGGTGTGATTTGAAACAGATATCCAGTGTTTGACCCACACCAGATAAATCTATCTAAAACAGTCTCATAACCCGTCCACTCATCGAACCGTGAAAGCATTCATAACTAAATTAAGCACCTTACACGGACAAAGACTTTACTTTGTGTATATTTTGTTATGAATTCACGGTTCAAGTTTGAAGAATTAGGAGAAAACTGGTTTCGCTTTGATGTTTTTTTATCATATTAGAGCCTTGTGTAATTTAAATGCTGTTTTTCATAAGTAATAAGATTATACTTTTACCTTTATGAGAAAGAACCCATATTTTGAAAGTCACATATTCAACATAAATTACATATTTTTTTATTGCCGCTTGCCATCATAGTCGTTTATATACGTGTTTATATATTCTATATATTATTTAGTACCCATAGTATAAGCTAAGCTAAATTTCGGATTAAATAATTCTTGTCAGTTGTCCGAAATTTATTTATATAAAAAGAAATTAATAATATAGATATTGTAAATATATTTTATATCGGAATAAAAGACATGTGTATTTACTAAAACATAATGACGATAACTACAATATATGCTATTATTATAAAGAGCAAAGATTTGATTGTTTGTTTGTTTAAATTGAATAAGCTCTGAAACTACTGAACCGATCAGAAAAAATCTTTCATATTTAGAATTCTACATTATCCCAAATGAACATAGGCTATAAAATAATTTCAAAAAGTTAGGGATCTTTAGCGTTAACAATTAAGTCCAAGGGCCAAACCTGTAAATTAGCAAGGATCGACCTACGAAAAGAATGCTTTACTCATGCCCAGCTGTACGTTGGCCTATCGGGGGTCGGAGTTCCTGAAAAATAATTTATTTTGCTGCCCCAAAATAAAACAGAATCAAATATTGTATACAGGGCAGCTCTGACCCAATAAATTTAATGGCTTCTGTTTTGTAGAAACATTAGAAATAAAAATAAATTAGTAATTGTTGGATATTGTTGGCGAGTAAGAGCAAAACACATGTAGTTCGGTGTAGATTGTATCTTGAAGTAAGAAAGTGACGTGTAAACATGTCAAAAATATTAAATTAAATTTGATTTCACAGTTATTTATAAAAAGAACCTTATAGGTGGCTAGTATTATTTCAACACGGCCCCTTAATCAAATATAATTTAGACCTCATAATAATGTCTACACATGCTACCCGTTATCACTATAACATAATGTGCAAAAAAAAAAAAACTTAAGTAAGGCCTAACCCAGCTATACATCGAGCATGCGCTGTGTGCCCCAGAGCTTTGGTTAAGACATCAGCCGGCATTTGGCTAGATTCTAAGAATTTTAAAGTAACTGCCCTATCTGACACCTTTTCTCTTACAAAATGATACCTGGTGTCTATATGTTTCGTCCTACTGTGATGGACAGGATTTTGAGCTAAGTTGAGTGCACTCTGACTGTCACTATATATATTTACAGAACCAGAAACTAATTTACACTCACTTACATTAACGAATACTTCGGATACAAATCTTTTCAGATATATTGCCTCCTTGACGGCATCTGTTAAGGCCATATATTCAGCTTCGGCAGAAGAAAGGGCCACTGTCGGTTGCTTCCTAGCCGCCCACGACACTGGACCTCCTGCCAATTTGAAGCAATAGCCTGTATAAGATCGCCGATCAATTTTGCAATTCGCCCAATCAGCGTCAGCACACCCTTTTAAGACGGCACCAGTACGCGAATATTTGATGGCAAGATCCAAAGTGCCCTTTAAATATTGTAAAACACGCTTCGCAGCTAACCAATGCGTTTTATCGTGACATGTATTAAATTGACTCAGGTAGCTGACTGTAAATGCTATATCAGGGCGTGTATTTACGGCAAGGAACATTAAGCTACCGATTAACTGTTGGTAGGGATAAGACTGGTCACCTAAAACTTTACTCACCTCTAACTTCGTATTTGATAATGGTGTGTAGCAAGTCTTACAATTATCCATGCCGAATTTCTTTAATAAATTTTCAATATACGGTTTTTGATCACATATAACATAATTGTTACTATTTCTCTTTATATTCAATCCTAGATAACATTTCAATTCACCCAAATCTTTTAGTGAGAAATGTTTTTGTAAGTTTGACATGACACTGTCAAAAGCTTTGTCATTTTTATAAAATAATATCAAATCATCGACAAAAACTGCCAAGATAATTAACTCATTTTCAAAAAGTTTAGTATATACACAAGGCTCGGAAGGAGTTTGTTTGAAACCAATTTTATTTAAAGTATCATTTAACTTTATATTCCAGGCCCTAGGAGCTTGCTTTAAACCATACAGGGATTTTTGTAGCAGGCAGACCTTCTGTGCATTTTCTTTTTGAACAAATCCAAGAGGTTGCTCCATGAATACCTCTTCTTCGAGTTCTCCATTCAGGAATGCAGTGTCGACGTCCATATGTCTCATTTTAAGACCCAATTCAGCAGCCAAAGCAAATAACACTCGCAATGAAGAATGTCGCACTACTGGGGCAAATGTCTCGTTATAATCGACGCCTAGAACTTGACTAAACCCTTTAGCCACTAGCCTTGCTTTGTATTTAATAATTTTGCCCTCGGAGTCTCTTTTCACCTTGTAGACCCACTTGCAAGGTACAATTTTCTTATTAGGTCTATCGACAAGTTGCCACGTTTTCAGTTTCTTTAGTGACTTATATTCTTGATTCATAGCTTCCTGCCACAATGAACAATCTGCCGACTTCATGGCTTCTGCATATGTCTTTGGTTCATTTGAGTCCTCTGCTGCAGCTATGTAGGTGAAGAAATCGGGTGGCTTCCTATTTCTCTGAGGATAGCGACGTTCAGGATTTGAAGAACCTGACGTTTGTTTCTCCACAGTTTCTTCAGCTGTCTCCGAGTTCTCAATTTCAGGCCGAGATTCAACATTGATGGTCGCTACAGTACCATCAGCAACATCAGCATTTGCCTCGTTCAGTCCAGGATCAACAATAATACTAGTACTAGGTAAAGAGTCATTAGAAAAAGATAAGACCGGAGCAAAAGGATAAAAAGGATCAGTCAATACATTTTCTGAACAATTCTTTAAAGGTTTAAAAGTACTCTCAAAAAAATGTACATCCCTAGACCTTTTTAGTTTTCGAGGACAAGTAGGATCCCTAAAGTAATAACTATTTGGATCATCACTATATCCAACAAATATTACTTCCTCTGCTTTATCATCCAGCTTTTTCCTTTGACAACCTGGAATCTGTATGAGAGCCCTACAACCGAATACCCTAATATTACATAGATCAGGTTTTGTGCCGTACCATCTCTCAAAAGGTGTAGTATTCCTACCTAAAGCACGATGAGGTGACCTATTTTTAAGGTAAGCCGCAGTTTGCACTGCATCCTCCCAATATGACTTAGGGTGGTTACCATCGGCCATCATCGATCTGGCTTTCTCAATGAGAGAACGATTAGTCCGTTCCGCAACTCCATTTTGTTGAGGACTATACGGCGTCGTCGTCTGATGTTCGATACCCAAAGAAGTCAAATAATCTGACAAATCTTTATTTACAAATTCAGTACCATTATCAGTTCTGAACTTTTTAATAACTAAACCAGTTTGTCTTTCAACATACTTTTGGAAAGAACAAAACTTACTTTTAACTTCTGACTTAGAAGAAATAAAATAAATAAAAATCATTCTAGAAAAATCATCTATAAATAATAACATATATCTATTGCCATTAAATGACTCATTGGTAAATGGTCCACAGAGATCCGAATGGATTAACTCCAATTTACTAGTTGCTCTGGCAAAAGCAATAGTTTTAAAACTTTTACGTGACTGTTTCCCTTTTATACATGAAACACAAGGTTTTCTATCTACGTCCTTAAAATCTATACCTATACTACAATTCTTAAGACTACTCATACCTATACGACACAGATGTCTTATGCCATAACTCGTACCTACTAATTGAGTTAGAGTGCTCATCATAAGCCGCAATTTGAGGTAATTTAGCAGAACAGTCCAAAGAGTAAAGTCCATCACAGAGCGAACCATGTAAGACAGAATCACCTGTAAAAGGAAAAGTGTTATCATTGTAAATATGACAACCACTTTTATTAAAAAGGACACAAAACCCTTTCCTTATAAGCTCCTTTACAGAAACTAGGTTAGATTTTAGACCAGGAACATAGAAAACATCTTGTAAAGTATTTACAGAATTACAACTACTATTTACAGAATTGGTATATAAATTAATGTCACCAATACCATTAATACAAAGTTCAGTGCCATTTGCAACTGTGACCTTACAAGGGAACGACATAGGTTTCATATTTGTAAACAAGTCTCTACGTGATGTCATATGTCGCGTAGCACCAGAGTCAACATACCATTTGTCTGCGTCTTCTTGAACTATAGTTCCAAAGGCTTTCAAAGAAGAAGATGGCTCCTTATTCTTTGTTGACTTCCTTGTTTTCTTTTTACGTAAAGGACAGTCTGGACGCTTATGACCAGGAACACTACAGTCGTAGCATATTATAGGTTTACTGGACTTACGAACGGGAATATCATTTTTAGCTTGGGCAATAATAGCAGTCTCCGCTTCTATTTTCTCCTTATTCATTTCATTAAGAAGTTTTGCTTTGACTAATTTAGTGGTTACTTCAACATTTGAATTTTCTAATGCCATGATTAAGGGCTCAAATTTTGAAGAAAGTCCACCAAACATTATAGCTGCCACAGATGTATCCTCTATAGTTTTCCCGATGTCAGCCAACTGCTGTACAGTACTAAGTATAGCATTTATATATGAAATCAAGAAGATTAAGTCTATATAACCTTCTCTCTAAACTTAACCTGCGCCCCATACCTTTATCTTCAAAGGTTTCCTGCAGTAACTGCCAGGCTTCAGCTGCAGTCTTTGCATTTCTGGCATGTATGATAGCTGAACTACCAAGAGTTAAGCATATTTTAGCAAGAGCTTTCCTGTCACACCTCGAACGAATATGTATAGGAGTAGTATCCCCGTCTGGGTATCCTTCTATTGTTTCCCATAAATCTACGTCAATGAGGTAACTTCTCAGTTTAAACTTCCATAAAGGATAACTTTCCCGACCTTGAAGAAAGAATGACGGAATAGAGGATGAGTTTGATCTTGAATGTAAATTCTCAGACATACCCATGTTTATAGTTTCTCCATCCATTTTGCTGACTTCACTACACTATTTTTATTGACTATGCGTATTTAAATTCGTGCTGATAACGAATGTTGGATATTATTGGCGAGTAAGAGCAAAACACATGTAGTTCAGTGTAGATTTTATATTGAAGTAAGTAAGTGACGTGTAAACATGTCAAAAATATAAAATTAAATTTGATTACACAGTTATTTATAAAAAGAACCTTATAGGTGGCTAGTATTATTTCAACAGTAATATATTAAAATAACAGTATCCCAACTATATTTATATTGTACTCTTTTTAAATACCGGGGCCGGGGTAGGCTGCTAGTATTAAATATACAACTAGAATTTACGTACGAAGTATACTATTTCTTCCTGTTTACAATGGATTTATTAATAAATTTACTTTCTCAGAACGTTTATTTGGCTTTATTAATATCCAAAATGTTAGGCTGAATCTGGGTAAATTGTTTTAATGAGACACTTGTAACATTAAAATCAAATCAATCTAAAATTTCTAGTAAACATGGTATAAATTGTGTTAATTTAAATAACAGTAATAAGGAACTAAACATGTTTAGCTAACAATATGGCACGCGAAGATATTGCTTATAAAGTCATATTAAATTGATAATAATTATAGCATGAGATTACATTTTACATTGTTTTCAAACGTTTAATAAAAAAAATGTCATAATAAGTGTTAAAATACAGTCCATTGTTTAACAATCCATTGTTTACATACCGTAAAAATATTTGAATAAAAAAATCAGTTAACGCACGTGAACGGTGAGTGAGAAGAAATAATGGTCATACACATATTATGTGAGTCGAAACTATGGTAGATGAGCTATTGACAACTAAAGGGTAAATTTTACATTTAAAATATGTATGTACGTAAAAAGAAACTTTGAAACACATACTGGTTTATCAGGAGCTCTGAAAATAGTATTAAATTTGAAGCCGTTTTTTATAATTTTCAGACTCGTGACAAGGCAAAAAGGTAGAATACTTTGTTTTAAGAGAGCTGCTAAATCAGCTCTCTTAAAACTTGAAAGAGCCCAAAGAGCAATTCTGAAAGTTAGCTTATCCTTGCCATATCGTCATCCAACCTCTGACCTTTATGAAAAGAGTGGGGTCTTGACAGTTCGTCAACTCTTTATTCTACAAACTCTACTTAAACAACATTCTTTAACTAAATATGAACCACATAAATTTAATGTGAGAAGACGTAAAGACATAGTGTGTTATGGGAGAAGGTTTAACACTAGTTTTTCACACCGCTTCTTCTGCTACCAAGGTTCACAATTATACAATAAAGTAAACAGATTGTTGTCAATCTACAAGTTGCCAAAAAACCGCTGTAAGACTCTATTAAAGGGTTGGTTGCAAAAATTAAGCTACAGGTTAACTGAAGACTTACTTTAATCCTTTAAAAGAATATGGTTTTAGTAAATGAATAAAATGAATTAAAAAAAAACCTATTAATTTAACACAAATGCATACACATACACACACACACACACACACACACAAATGCACAAACACACAAATGCACACACACGTGAACGCGCTCACGCATGCACGCGCGCACACACACACACACACTCACACAAACACATGTTTTAAACAAGTTTTAAATAAGCACACAAACAAGTTTTAAATAAGCTCAATAAAAATATTGTTATTGTTGTCCAAACTAATCCGTGGGGCGGGGACCTGGTGATTTGTAATACAGGTTATTCCCATATCAAACACCAGCTCCTCACATACCAACATATATAAAGTGTAAATCTGTTATTGATTGTAGCTTCTTTGTGAGGAGAAATAAATAAATGTTATTATTGTTATTATTATTACTTTAATTTTTACTGACATAAGGAATGGGATGAATTACGCGTTAACTTTATGATTAATGCATAGAATTTTAAACATTATTATTAATTAAAACAAATGCTAACCACGCTTGGATAATTCATGACGATTGATTTATGATTAACGATTGTTCTTATAGTAGATATATACATATAAAAAGTTTCCTCAAATAAGAATTTCAACAAAAAAAGGAAATAAGTAACCTCTGCCACGTAATAAATAAAAAATAAATAATTATTTATTTTCCCTCAAAAAGTGACAAAGTACTTAACAAAAATGTAATATATACTGGACTTTTTGGCGGTAGCGGGAAGTGTCAAGTTGCTGGTTTTGTTTCTCTTGTTAAAATTTGTGTTGTTGTGGATATTAGTGTGTAATAATGGTGGATTATTAACCACTAAGTGTTTGTGAACATACAAAAGTGTTGCCAAGTGTAACAAAGCAGCGGAAGTTGTCTTTCCCTGCTCTCTCAAGAAGTCCACGGGGAGGTTTCAGTAAAACTCCACACATTTACTGAAACCTAGGGGAAAAATATATTTTACTGTTCAGTCATTATCATGAAATTAAGTTTTAAATATAATTCTTTGTATAAATAAATGTTTTAAATTGTTACTATTATTTCATCCTTCTTCCTACTATACGAATGAATATTCACATTAAAATTATTTTACCACTCAAAGTCGTTGTCACGTAAAACTTTCGCCCGTATACCGACTTTACAGGCAACCAACCAGTTTTTTTTTGACGTGACAACGTCTTAAATTAGGTTGCGGCTGGGAGTCACTTATGAAAAAGTGTAACGCTCGGTAACGTTACGATGAGTCACCGAACGAGAGAGAGGCCCGCCGAATGCCTTGCGTCTCTCTCCCACTCAACTATATATGCGCTTACAATGAGAGCGAGTGAGAGGCACGCGTCCCTTCCACTCGGGCATGGTTAGCCCGCCTAAGAGCGAGAGAGACAGACATAAAAAGTGGAAGGGACGCGTGCCTATAAATTAATGTTTTAAATATAATTCTTTGTATAAATAAATGTTTTAAATTGTTACTATTATTTCATCCTTCTTCCTACTATACGAATGAATATTCACATTAAAATTATTTTACCACTCAAAGTCGTTGTCACGTAAAACTTTCGCCCGTATACCGACTTTACAGGCAACCAACCAGTTTTTTTATCTTCTTATTATCTTACACCTACAACAGTCTTTATAAATCCTAGTCCATAATTTTTTATTCGTCTACCGAGCCTGATTTTAAAAAGTGCACGTGGCCTGTAAGCTGATCAAGAATACTGATACAAATGTTACAATCTCAAATCAATAAATGTATAAGATGTTCCTCATCTGAAAGCTATTTCATCGGGGCTGTCGGGCATTAGAAGCGCACCCACGCGGGCAAAGGGTGTATTTGACATAAGGGCCCTCGAACGGAATCTGTTTTGAAATATGGAAAGAGGGACAAACCAAATAGACACACTATTATGAATGTTAAATAAGAATAAGATAAAATGAATTTTTTGAGTATCAGCATTTATGTTGCGGATATTGAACGCCCAAAGCTGAGCCATGGGTTCCTTAGTCCTGATTCGGGAGACCCTGTTCTGAGAAAAAGCCGGAAGAAACTCAGCGAGGGTTGTTTATTCTCCTATTAATTATGCGTGTGTGTAACACAGTTATAAAATATCTCAGGAAACTTTTTCTTTACTACCAATAAACATTTGACAATGAATGTATTTTATAGAATAACTAGCTGACCCGGCAAACGGCGTTTTTCCATATAAATTATTAAAGTACTACGCTATCAAAAAATAGGGTTAGTGGTAGAAGAGTGAATAATTAAGGTTGTATGTAATTTTGTATGATGTATCATAAAAAAATAAAAATAAAAAATTTTGTCCATAAAATATTAAGGGTGGACCACCCTTAACATTTAGGGGGATGAAAAATAGATGTTGTCCGATTCTCCACCCTAGCCAATATGCACGCTAAGATTCACGAAAATCGGTTGAGCCGTTTCGGATTAGTTCAATTACGCACACCGTGACACGAGAATTTTATATATTAGATGTCACTAAAAAATATAGAAACAAGATGACTTAGGAAGAGTTAAAATAATAAAATTATTAATAATGAATTTCGGAGAACGACCAAAAATTAAGTGCCGAACTAAGCTCTGTTTATCTATTAACGGGAAGCTATGTTTTATACGTATATATGTTCATCTTAGAAATATTTTCCATGCTGGATTTCGAACTAGGGACTGTTGGTGAAGTAGGTAGGATAGCTACCGTTGTACCAACTGATCATTAAAAGGGGACGTAAAACCTAAAGTTCGATGGATAGAAGTAAACAATTAGTACGAAATTTTGACATAGGTAATGAAATATGAGAGTGTAATCGGATTATATTTATTTTATTGGTATTCAGTTGTATCGGTTATTTACTTTTAATGTTATCTTCTCTTGTTCCATATTGCTGGACGAGTCAATCATTTGAATTTTACATTAATAATATCTAGATAACATTTTTAAACAATACATCTCAATAGATTAAATTTAATTCAAAATTTAAAAATGATACTCTATAATCTAAGATCACAGCTGTTTGTGTGTTTGTCTATCCGCTCTTTTTCCCGCTCTTTTCCATTGTATCAATAACGTTACCATAGAAACGCGTTAACCGCAAGTAGTTCGTCTACCGGACGCTAGATGGTGCTAACGGAAAAAATATTTAATAGTAGAAAAATATTAAAGAATTTTGTCCACCCGTGTGAAGCCGGGACGGGCCGCTAGTCTAAACTTAATAAAAAATATCCCCTAAATCTTTGCTCGTAGGTAATGTGCCCAGAAGACGATAAGGTTACCTCGTTGTATCCTCAAACTTATTCTCTGGGCAAGGTACAAACCAGTCTTCTGATCACTTGACCTCTCGATAATTTTTTTAGGTCTTTGTAAATTCGGTAGGCACCAGGACCTCACGAGCCCATTGTTTTCAATTCCAAACGGTTCAAATATGTAGTTAGTACTAACATTTGCATACTTGTACCGTTTGAGGACTTCTGCAGTAGCTGTGGCAGCAACAGCTTCGACAGTGGTACGAAAAAGATGAGTCGGGGCTGAAGTGATGAAGTGAAATACTGTTAATTAATACTACTTATATCGAACAACGTTTAGTGTTCGTTCACGTATACTTTCGGGTGCGGTGCCAGGCGCGGTCTCGAAATATCAACCATGAGACATAAAGCTGCACATTGACGATCAGTTTTTCGCATCAGTTGAACTGACGTCCATCCAAAATTTGATCGTGAGTGTCGAATCATCACTCCAGAGTTTTAACTGACGACGCGCCACTTATTTCCGAGACTATCATAAATCCAACTCGGCGCGTCGCGCCAACTGATCGTGAGTACATGATCGTCAATCCAACACAAAGAGGTAGTACACTTCCTAACAAACTGAAGAGCCAAAGTGACGCCAGTGAATGCGGAAATTGAGTTGGCCTAAAACCATTTGGAGTGACGCCACAGTTTAAAGTCCGGACTGACGCGAAAAACTGATCGTCAATGCCCACTTTAATATGTTCACGTAGACGCAGGTGCGGTGTAAGTAGCGGGAAAGCTCGCAACAAGCGCGCTCGTCACGCTCACGGTCACACGTTACGTATGAATTTGTTTGCGTGTGTTCACATCTGACTTGTAACTTCGCGCGTGATGCCTACGGCTTCTTGTAAAGTGTTGAACTTACAACATTTCAAACATCTCACTAATGGAAAAGTCACATTTTACACTCGTGCAAACACCTGGCAAGCAACGTGAACTAGTGTTGCCTTAAAATCGTTATCACCTCAAATTATTGATACTATCGATAGCATTATCGCCAGTAATGATAGTTAGTTACTTAATAATACTATGCGCATATTTTATTTTATATTTAATCCTGACGTTTCGACTCCTTTATAGGAGTCATGAACACAGGATGACTAAGATAATGATTGTCATGTATTTTACTACCTTCACAATATTTTAATCTGGCATGTTCCTAATTGTTAAAATTGTTTTAAATAAATTAAATTGTTTTATTTTTACATTTTATGGTACCGTTGTGATCTCGGCTCCTGTAAGGGAGTCGAAACGTCAGGATTAAATATAAAATAAAATATGCGTATAATCCGTAAAACGTTGTTTTATTCAGATATCGATGTAATGAGTAATTTCGGTTCGGGACTACCGATTATTCGGTAGTTGATATTTCAGAAAAACTAATGACAACATGATTTCGCCAAGCAACTGCTTTCGCACTCTCAAATTGCATATAGACAAGCATTGACTTTTGTTCGGCTTCAATTGTTATTATATGAATAAAGATAAAAGCAAATATTAGTTACACACATTGTTCTGATTCCAAGCAGCTATAGCAAAACGTCGGTACCGTTGTGGTACCGGCCCAGACATATAGAAAAGTTCGATTTTAGGGTTCCGTACCCAAAGGGTAAAACAGGACTCTACTACTAAGACTTCCCTGTCTGTCCGTCCGTCTGTCTGTCACCAGGCTGTATCGCAAGAACCGCGATAGCAAGACAGTTGAAATTTTCACAAATTATGTATTTCTGTTGCCGCTATAACAACAATTACTAACAACAAAATAAAATATATATTAAAGGGGGCTTCCATACAACAAACACGATTTTTGCCCTTTTTTTCTCGGTATCAATAATGGCAACAATAAGCAAAATACTCACTTGTATTTTACTTTAATAATAAATAATACGAAATTTGTCTACCTACTGTATTGTACTTCTTTATTGACCCGACCGTTACCACTCCACCACCGCCAGCTGTTAGCTATGCTCACAAAGGTTTTGGTTTAACTAATTTCATGTATTTCCCATTTAGTTCTTGTATTAAGATTTATAACGAATTGACCTCATTTTTAGATGAAATAATTTAGCGTTCTGCTGCTGATACATCAAGGCTTCCCATGACGTGCCTCCGTCAAATTTCCCGGGCCTATCGCCAGTCACGAAACTCCAATAGTCAAATTTATATTAATTTGTCCAAATAATCCCTTTTCGTCCGTCCCTTTTATTGCGATAGCTCACATATATACGGTCATTCATGGGTTCGGAGAAAATTTTATATTTCTTATGATAAAAGTATCGTGTTCCTGTGATGCGAGCGCGGTATAAATGTATAGATCTTCGTATAATTCCATGTCGACTCTTTTCAGAATATATGTTTTTGTTAGCAGATACCAATGGACAGCTTTTATGATATTTTATTTTATTTTTAACGACCGTTTGGTGCAACGGTAGCGATTCCGCCTTTCGCACCGACGGTCCTGGGTTCGAATCCCGGAAGAGGCAGATGTTTGTATAATGAATACGAGCATTTGTACCCGAGTCGCGGATGTTTGTATATATTTTTATGAATCTATAATCTAAGATCACAAATTTGTTGTTAGTCTGTCCGCTCTTTTCCCCGCTCTTTTTCCATTGTATATGCGTTACCATGGCAACGCGTTAACCGCAAGTAGTTCGTCTACCGGACGCTAGATGGCGCTAACGGAAAAATATTTAATAAAAGAAAAAAATTAAAGAATTTTGTCCACCTATGCGAAGCCGGGACGGGCCGCTAGTATTACTTATTTATGTATGATATATGTATGTCTATCCGTTACCCTAGTATCCATAACATAAGCCTTAAAGTGCTTACTTTGGGCTAGGTTAATTGGTGTGAATGTAGGAAACATTTATTTATTATTATTATTTTACATATTAACCCTAGTGGAATTCGAATTGGTTACGAAAATGTAACAATTTCACTTTAACGTGACAAATAAATAATTCTTAAATATTTGCTACGTAATTTTCAAAGGGTGAAGACAATTTTTTTTTAATCTTCAACCGCTTATTGTTTTCACGTCTTTCTTTTAGAAGAGGTCTTTGAATACAAATAAATGTTAATGGGCGAAGCTGTTACCTCTATAACGCGCCATTTCAAGAAATAAAGTTACACATCGTGTATATATTTGTTTATTCATAGTATAAAAGGTTCCCTTGTCCGAGTTTCTTACGCCAGTTCTTCTTGGAAGGGCCTCCCAATTTCCGAACTGGTAGTAGACTCGGTAGTATACAATGTAATCGTCACTACAATTTAATAACCAAATAGAATGTAAAAATAAAATAATTTTAACAAAAAAGAACCTGCCGGATTAAAATATTGTGAAGGTAGTAGAAAATACACGACAACCATTATCTTAGTCATCCTGTGATCACAGCTCCTTTAAAGAAGTCGAAACGTCAGGATTAAATATAAAATAAAACATGCGCAAAATCCGTAAAAAAAAGTTTTATTCAAATGTGTAATGTGCGCGGAAGTGTAAGAACTAAATAGTATAAAAGGTTTTTTATTGTACATATTTTTTAATAAACCGATTGACCTGATCCAGGTTGCCTGGAAGATATGGCGTTAAGCGATAGGGTTTATGCATATAAAAAGTTTCCTTAAATAAGAAGTTCAACGAAAAGAGAAAATAAGTAGCCTCTGCCACGTAATAAATAATAAATAAATCATTATTTACTTTCATTATTTAGTGTATGCGTCATCAGTTTTTCTTTTCCCGCATGTTGGCTACATTGTGGTATGATTAGCCACCAATAGATGGCGCGGTTGTCTCGCTCTTCCATATGCGAGACAAGGTATGTGCGAAATAGAAGTGGAGTAAATGGAGGCGAGACTAAAAGTTTCGACTAAAATAATCAAAATTACAACAACACACAAATAAATAACGCGGCACATTTAATACTTGCGCAACCATATATTTTTAGTTATTTGGAATAATAACTCTTCCGGATAACGAGAGGATGTGGATGGGAGTACCGCCTTAAACCTGAACTAATTAGGAGTTCTCTTGTAAAAAATCTTTATATATAAATCTCTAGCAGTTTAATACTTAACTAATAATATAAAAAAGATCTGGTCATTAATTAAATTATCATAAGATACGGTGACCATATCTTTTCAAACGCATCTTATGCTAATTCTGCGTCGTATGTTACATATAAAATAACAAGGAAGAGCGACTGGCCAGCTCATTAGCTGCAATGTAAAATGTATGGTTGGCTTTGTTCTGTGTTAACTCACAAGTTGTTATTTCTCCAGGAAATAGGTGGCACTATATTATTAAACCTCCTTTGTTTTATGTTTCCTATTAATAAACATTGGTAATAAGTTTTTATACATTCAGCATTCAGGCAGAATCCGTTGAGTCTTTTTGTTTGTTTTTCAAAGGTGAGAGAGACCGCATGGTACATTAAGTAAACTGTATTATTTTCTCTTATAGATATTTTGTTACACAAAAGTTATTTTACATTTCTTTGAATGATTAAATAAAATGTGTTGTTACGTTTCCGCGTTCATAATAACTGAAATGAAACAAGTTTTATCGCTACCGGAAACGTGTATTCTGTGATTCTTTTTTTATTTATTTATTAATCCTGAAGTTTCAGGACCAGTATCCGATGACGGCGCTCGAAAGATTACCTAAATCTATTAAAAGTTGTTGAGAAGATATTTAACTATTAGCTCAAAGTAGACGTATATCTAGACTATACTGGAGAACTAGGAAGTTATTACAATAATAATGACACAACAGTATTCAAAAGGATAATTTAATAATAAAACTTCTAGGTAACTGGAGTCAGCAGTAGCTCTTTTTAATAAGTTTTGTTAGATTTTTTTATCTTTCATAAATTTAGTTGCACGTACTCCATGTGGGTTTACTCCGTGTTTCAGGAGGCACGTTATGAGGTCGGATGCATTTGCAGTCTTTAGCACCCACCGATCCGCAATGGGCCCGCGCAGTATGGTCATTCTTCTTTCATTTAATTTAATTTCATAGAAGAAATATGTGTAAAATAATTCCTCGACTCTTTTCTTTTTTTTGCGCTTGAAGCAATGCTAAACTTCGAAAACGGGGGAATTTGAAGGTGAATTCTTATGATGGGATTATTATCATGTTTATTATTTTTGAGGCTTCGACTTTACAGTATCAGTTCTTCCGTGACGATGGAGCATGCAATTGCACCGAAATATCAGAACCCCATAAGAAAGGTAATTAACCCCTTTTAAATTAAGACTAAAGTTACTATGAAAGGTTAAACCAATATATTGAACAGAACTTGTACGAAATATAAACATTATGAAAAGTAGATGAGAAAGCGAATAATATACACATTTTATGAAGAAGTTTTGTATAAAGATACACGAACGGGTAGGTAGGCTTATATCCATATGAAAATACAAACAATATTTCGATCCAACCCCTCTTTGTAGCTGTATGAAATTTGAATATTACTATTTTTTTAAGTTTTACTTATTTTGTACGTATCATAAAGAACCGCTCGTACAAGATTCTTGAGAAACAATTCTCGCCAACCATCTTAGTTTCAAAGGCATTTCCCGATCTCAAAACAGTTTGACAATCTAAGAATATGAAAAGAAAACGTTTTGTGATTGAGCCTTTAGGCTTTTCCTGATTTGAATTTGCATCAGATTTGAGAAATTCAGAAAGATTTCAGGAATAAAACAAACCATGATACGATTTGTTCAGATACAATATGTCTCCTATTAAATAAAAATGCAAAACTACAAAAAAAAACAATAGATAGATGGTGTTTAAAAACGTATTTTATTTTGTAAGGGTGTGCAATTAGTAAGTGATGAAAACACATTAAATGTGAAATTTCATAATTTTACATTAAACTCTGTACTGCTGAAGTTAGAGTTGAAAATCGAATAGGTAAAGTAGATTTGGCTTTGGGATATATATATACTTAAACTCATTGATTAGGGGTGTGGCCTAATAAAGACAATATTTTGATAAATTACTTATAAAATATTATGACAGTACTTTGTGTGTGTTTTTTTACATAATTAGTATCATAATTATCATAAGCCTAAGAATAACAGTTTTTATAATCAATTAACGTTACCATAGCAACGCGTGGTCAGGTCAGTTAGTTAGATACTTATAAATGCTAAAGAATGTTTATATCGCTATAAAAAATCAGTTCAAATTAGACTGCTTATAGTTTTGTAAACGTTCTCAGTTTTCAAAGACAAAAGGCTGTTTTTAAAGAATTCAGTCATCGGTTCTCTTTTTAATGACTGACTCCTTTTCAAAGGAGTATCGAGTTTTGTTTGTTAAGACTCGAGTAATATACCAAGACTCAAAAATAGGAGCTGCTTGATTTCTGAAAATTTAACTTAAGATTTAAGTATTTGCTTCCTTTAGATTTGATTGTTACAAAATCACTCGACTCTCATTTTTGGAGATCTTAGGTCTTAAGTCTTTTACAACTCTAGTTACGGCCCTTTCTCCCATTGAGGTTGCATAGTTAGGAAGTTTTTGTAAGTATTGAAAAATTGAAAATAGGGTGTAAAACAATTACAGTAATAAGAAATTAATTTTTCCATGAAATTTTTGTTTTAGGCAAACTAATTAATTTACTTTTGATTAAAAAAATATATCTTCAAATCTATAGAACTTGACTGATGTCATCTTATGAATGATGACGTCATAAAGTACCTTATGAAACAATCTTTCGACAGACACTTTTAATAATGGGTATACCAATTAGTTAGAATTTTAGTCCTATATTATCGCATAGGAATATCATTGAGTCATACTAAAATTATTTACTAGTTATGCTCAGCGTGCCTTCCAACGCTAATAATAATACAATAAAATAGCCTAATTAACTCCTTATAACATGAGCTCTTTGTCACTGAAAATCCCGACAAAATCTGTTTAGCAGAAACAGACAAACATAAAAGAACCATGTCACACTAAATCGTCGAACAGCAAAGATGCAACAGCATAGAAATAAATAATGGATGTAATGTGATATGGTTCTATCGATCTTATTACTAGTGACTATCATATATACTTTTGTATACATACATTTAGTAAAAAGTCATTATATGGGCATTTTTTTATTTGTATAAAAACATAGCGTCTGTTTATGTGTGAAAGGCATTCTTGGAAACCAGTGAATATAATTCTTTTATCATTTGGAAAGTACATTATTCTATGGACAAGGGCTACGTACTAAGTATTTAGTACGGTTATTATAAATAAAAATAATTTTATATTTGTTATATCTTTACTGTAAATTTAACCGTGTATGGAACGCACTTTATAAATGAGAACTTTTTTCAGATTAATTCTTAATTGTGAATGTTTTCTAAAAATTTATATTAACAAATGAAATGTAGTCCAATTCACATTTTAGCCTAAATGAACATGCAGACTGTTACAAAAGAAGAACACTGACATAAAAAAATCATAATCAAAATGTCATAATAGGTTATAACAACACAATATCGCTAATAAAATATAAATGTCAAAATAAGTTAGTTGTTAAAAAATAAAAAGAGCAAAACTACCTAATATTTTAAGTTTAGGCTTTGAGGTAACTATTCAGCGCAAGGCGGCCTCCAGCCCCCGGCCCCGGCCTCTGATGCACGTCACATAAAGAGTTTTTACGCCGGTATGGCATGGGCGGGCGTTCCAATCCATTCGTTCGGCACTCCCGTAAATGCCACGTAGGTGTCTTTGGCGTTGAGTTTGGAATGGGAATTATTGTGATGATATTGGGATAACGGTGTTAGCTCACTTCGGTCATTTTACGAGCACTACGAGCCGAATTGACAGCGAAAATAAAAATGTTGAAATAGTCGAATAACTTTTGACTATACGTACTTTTTTAGCTTATTAATATGCAGAGTGGCTTGTTCACCGTTGCGCGTATTACTTGACTACTATTTGACGAACATTTGGTGCAGCGCTTTCGCAATAACGGTCCTGGGTTCGAGTCTTAAAGGGCAGATGTTTGTGTGATGATTACGAATATTTGTACCCAAGTCATGGCTATTTATATATATTTCTGTACCATATATTTATATTTATCCGTTACCTTAGTATCCATAAAGCAAACCTTACACTGTTTACTTTGGCTAGGCTTGGTGTAAATGTAAGAAATATTATTATTAATACGACTATAAGTTTATTTTGAAATGTGTTAGCGTGTTTTTGAAAGCATCGCTTAGTTGTACAAAATTAAGGAATTAATTCTAGATCTAGCACTTGATGGCGCCTTTTTTATGCATTCTGTTTGCTATTGCTATAGTTTCCTAAAGTCATTTTGTTTTTTCGTTAACCTTTGGATGGGCCGTCAAAAACTAACGTTATATACCTTCAGAATAAAAATGATGTAATGTAAACAACATACATTTGAGCAAAATGCAGTATAAACTTTTTTTCAATATTTTTTTTGGAATGAAAAGCGTATATTTAATTTTAACTTAAAATAATATTTGATTACATTTAAATTTTTGCTGTAATGTATGAGCCATTTAAAAGCCATAAGATCTTAAATAAAAATTTTATTAAATTTTTTCATGTGACGCCTAAAATGGTGCCATTACAAGCATATTTACAAAAAGTGTATCTGGAAATGCAACACTTTTCTCGAATATCGAAAACGCGTTGACAATATTAGTCATTTAAATGTGAGAATCCGCAAGTGTACAACTAATTAAATGGATATTGCTGTAGATGTACACTATTTTATAATTTTTGTCTAGCCTACTTTCATTAAATATATACTGTTTGTATACATAGTTTCGATAATAATCTGTCAATGTACCTAAAATAAATAAATTTATATTCATTAAAATATAATTTATGTTTGTACGAGAAAAACAATTGTCTCGTCTTTGTACACATTGTTCACTGCCTAAAATAGAAAGATAATTATTTGAACAATTTCTCAAGCAATTTTATTTGAAATGAAACGACAGCAAAAATAATTTATTGGATCCCATGGATCAGCTTCAATAACGCAATGTCTGTTACGCCATTCCCGAGTTCTTAACCGATTTTAATATTTTTTGTGGAATCGAATCAACACATCTAGGACTAGATCGTGATGGAGTTATGAAATTTACAAATATAAAAAAGGTTATGACCAAAAACATTGGCTCTATGGGATTTCCAATTAAAACAAAAAGCGCGCGCTTTTTAAAGTTTTCATTCTTATGGAATTTTAAAATGAACTATAGATTATTGATTTTTTTTAGTATTACGCTTCGCTCCAGTATATGGTGCTATACTTAGCGACTTTATACTTAGCGACTGCATCGAACTAGTTTATTTACGTTTGTTCAAAAATAAAAAAGGCTCGGATAATATATCATTTGATATTACAACTAAGCAGGTCATATTACAAGGTCGTAGTGACCTTGTCGTTACAGATTTTAATATTATTTAACAAAAATACAACGACTAATGTGTATTGCGAGTTGCGTGTCAAACAGTAACACGAGGTGCGGTGAATTCATTTTTCACCTACTTATTTATTTTAATAATCAAAATTCAGGTAAGCAAATGTTGACATCTGCTCAACAACAAAAATACTAATTTAGGAAGTGCTAACATAATCCTAAGAATTATTGGAAGTAGGTTGGATTGCAGATCGTCATTGCTACTAGTGTTGCCATCTTACTTTTTGTATAAGGGCTAACTACAAGGCTAAATAGGGCTAGATTTGCATACACCGATTTTTACAAAAAGGGCTAGGAACGGCCAAAAAACTCAAACGTGTGTAAAAATGGCTAATAATTTATTACAAAAAAAAAATTAGAATTATGATTATTCCTTAGCATCTGAATCAGTCGATTCAGTCGCTGCGGCTGAAGCAGCTGTAGATGATGATGGTTGCGGTTTTTCAACAGCTATAGTGCTGCTTATATACAGTTTTTTTAGTCAAGGGCAAAACCATTGTGAATTTTGAGTTTTTTAATTTACCTAAGCATAATAATTAACAAGCGAAATCTCGTAAATACGCGATATTCGATCTCTTCAACAAGACTTCAATATTTTTTCAGAGTTCAGAGGCTAACTAACGTTGAAGTTTTCGTAAGTATATTTGACAAAAAATTATACACCTAAATACTCTGTACCAAGTTATCCACACAGACCACTCTGATTTAGTCAAATTATTCGAAGAGATAGATCTACCGGGAATTGCTCGTTCATAAATGTACTTGGGTCGTTTTACTTTTTTACCAACAATGGTCTGTCCTTAGTCTTATTATGGCATCTCGTTGGAGTATTGATATTTACGGTTTTTTAATTCGGTTCGAATAAACGTCCATATTTTTCTTATCTATTAATATTATGTAATTTTTCATTTTCTCCAACCAACATATTTTTTCGTTTGTTTTCCGTAGAATGCCGTGACAGAGTGGTAAACCGAAATGTGGTCTCCACAGAAAAAGGCCAGTCTGTCACATATTTAAAAAAAAAACCAACATTAAATAAGAATTAATATTTGCCGCAAAGAAAACTTTAATTAGTCCTTATGACAACACAGATGCAACTTCTATTAAATTCCACACAGAAACCACAATTATGGATAGTTCAAAAACCAAAAAAATAGAAAACGTCGTTTCACTGTCGGTAAAAAAGAAGAACGACCCACTTGCGTTATTTTGTGTTGCTTGTAACGTGACGTGCGTAAAAGATTCATCTAATTAGGCAAAAAATATGCAACTATCCAATTTTGTAATTTGCAAAAAACAAAAAGAAAAGATTTTCAAAAGCTAGATTGAACTGTTCGGGCTAATTAAAGGAAAAAGGGATTTTACTTCTTTAAAAAGTTCTATATCTAGCCCCGAAAACGGCTAAGGTTGCAACACTGATTGCTATACTTTGTTGACGTGTGTAGTTGGTCCGCCAATAAAATTGGTGTTTTATTTGTGCTTCATATGTTTGTTTTTATTAACCGACTTCAACTGCTTATCAATTCGACCCGTATGTATATAATATTTTCAGAGTTTTTAAATATGTTAGTTCAAACATGGAGCTTTGATAAGTGTATGTAAGTTTGTGTACAACTCGGTTACAATATCTGTGGACCTCGCTGGAATGTCGAGCCAGCCGTTAATTTATCATATAAAAACATAAAATTTATCACATAAAAGAATAAAAGAGAAAAAGTATAATATATTCTATTTATAGTTCATAATTATTATTGTTTACAATACTATCCCCATGATGCTTGTTTAGTGCACCGTACCTAAGCGCTGACGTGACGTCATCAGGTCCACAGATATTGTAACCGGGTTGTATATGTTTGACCCGTGTATCTCATAAACTATAAGTCGGATAGCATTTTTTTTGTAGGTGGACTAAGTATAGTTCAAATTAGAGAACTGTGAAAATTTCATCGAAATCCGTTTTGTGATTTTTTGAGATTAAGAGTTAGTGTGTTTCAGTTACTAAGAAAACGCGTGGTTAACTTATCTGTGGTTACTTTAACTTAACTCGGTGCCAGCCTCAGTATTTGGAATAAAATAGACCGACCTAAAATAAAAAAATAAAATTTTTTAAGACAAAACAACTTATTTCTCCCTTTTTAGTTGCTCATTAAATAAATAACAGTTTAAAGCCAGTTTCTTTTTTTATTAGTAACTTTTTTATATTGTTTAATATTAATATAAAACTTTCAGTATTTTTAAGGAAATACGATGAAAAGTTACATAGTATACTGACAAATCATATCCCCTAAATCTTTGCTCTAAGATTAGGTTTCCAGAAGACTGATAGCGTTACATCGTTGTATTGCCAATTATTTAATTAACTTTTCTGAATAAGCAAGTTTTAATAAATATATCATTATCTTGTTGATTTCATAGTTTTAAAAGATCTATCTACACTAATATAATAAAGAGGAAAGATTTGTATTTTTGTATGTTTGCAATGAATTAACTCAAACACTACTAAGCCGATTTCAAAAATTCTTTCACCATTGGAAAGCTACATTCACGCTGAGTAACATAGGCTATATTTAATGCCAGAAAAAAAATTAAAGAAGATAAATTATTATAATAGAAAAATACTAGAAAAAATCGACTCGGGTCACAAGTGAATCTCAGGCGGGAATTGAACCTGCAACCTTTGGAAATCCGGTCCAATGCTCTCCCAATTGAGCTACCGAGCCTTGCGAACACTCGTCGAAATTTTCTAGTACATTCCTGATTTTACGCTGTAGGCCAGCGTTGTTTCATCAATGAGAGGAACATCCTCTCGTATTCGAAAGAAACATTTTTACAAATGTTTGGTCAATCGATTAAGATGAAACAGCCATGTTAGATTTATAATTTTTTATATATTTTATGCATTTTCAATGCGATCTTATAAGATAAATTATTATAATAGAAAAATACTAGAAAAAATCGACTCGGGTCACAAGTGAATCTCAGGCGGGAATTGAACCTGCAACCTTTGGAAATCCGGTCCAATGCTCTCCCAATTGAGCTACCGAGCCTTGCGAACACTCGTCGAAATTTTCTAGTACATTCCTGATTTTACGCTGTAGGCCAGCGTTGTTTCATCAATGAGAGGAACATCCTCTCGTATTCGAAAGAAACATTTTTACAAATGTTTGGTCAATCGATTAAGATGAAACAGCCATGTTAGATTTATAATTTTTTATATATTTTATGCATTTTCAATGCGATCTTATAAGATAAATTATTATAATAGAAAAATACTAGAAAAAATCGACTCGGGTCACAAGTGAATCTCAGGCGGGAATTGAACCTGCAACCTTTGGAAATCCGGTCCAATGCTCTCCCAATTGAGTTACCGAGCCTTGCGAACACTCGTCGACATTTTCTAGTACATTCCTGATTTTACGCTGTAGGCCAGCGTTGTTTCATCAATGAGAGGAACATCCTCTCGTATTCGAAAGAAACATTTTTACAAATGTTTGGTCAATCGATTAAGATGAAACAGCCATGTTAGATTTATAATTTTTTTATATATTTTATGCATTTTCAATGCGATCTTATAAGATAAATTATTATAATAGAAAAATACTAGAAAAAATCGACTCGGGTCACAAGTGAATCTCAGGCGGGAATTGAACCTGCAACCTTTGGAAATCCGGTCCAATGCTCTCCCAATTGAGCTACCGAGCCTTGCGAACACTCGTCGAAATTTTCAAGTACATTCCTGATTTTACGCTGTAGGCCAGCGTTGTTTCATCAATGAGAGGAACATCCTCTCGTATTCGAAAGAAACATTTTTACAAATGTTTGGTCAATCGATTAAGATGAAACAGCCATGTTAGATTTATAATTTTTTTATATATTTTATGCATTTTCAATGCGATCTTATAAGATAAATTATTATAATAGAAAAATACTAGAAAAAATCGACTCGGGTCACAAGTGAATCTCAGGCGGGAATTGAACCTGCAACCTTTGGAAATCCGGTCCAATGCTCTCCCAATTGAGCTACCGAGCCTTGCGAACACTCGTCGAAATTTTCTAGTACATTCCTGATTTTACGCTGTAGGCCAGCGTTGTTTCATCAATGAGAGGAACATCCTCTCGTATTCGAAAGAAACATTTTTACAAATGTTTGGTCAATCGATTAAGATGAAACAGCCATGTTAGATTTATAATTTTTTATATATTTTATGCATTTTTAATGCGATCTTATAAGATAAATTATTATAATAGAAAAATACTAGAAAAAATCGACTCGGGCCACAAGTGAATCTCAGGCGGGAATTGAACCTGCAACCTTTGGAAATCCGGTCCAATGCTCTCCCAATTGAGCTACCGAGCCTTGCGAACACTCGTCGAAATTTTCTAGTACATTCCTGATTTTACGCTGTAGGCCAGCGTTGTTTCATCAATGAGAGGAACATCCTCTCGTATTCGAAAGAAACATTTTTACAAATGTTTGGTCAATCGATTAAGATGAAACAGCCATGTTAGATTTATAATTTTTTATATATTTTATGCATTTTCAATGCGATCTTATAAGATAAATTATTATAATAGAAAAATACTAGAAAAAATCGACTCGGGTCACAAGTGAATCTCAGGCGGGAATTGAACCTGCAACCTTTGGAAATCCGGTCCAATGCTCTCCCAATTGAGCTACCGAGCCTTGCGAACACTCGTCGAAATTTTCTAGTACATTCCTGATTTTACGCTGTAGGCTCATTTTTTTCATTTCATTCTCATTGATGAAACAACGCTGGCCTACAGCGTAAAATCAGGAATGTACTAGAAAATTTCGACGAGTGTTCGCAAGGCTCGGTAGCTCAATTGGGAGAGCATTGGACCGGATTTCCAAAGGTTGCAGGTTCAATTCCCGCCTGAGATTCACTTGTGACCCGAGTCGATTTTTTCTAGTATTTTTCTATTATAATAATTTATCTTATAAGATCGCATTGAAAATGCATAAAATATATAAAAAATTATAAATCTAACATGGCTGTTTCATCTTAATCGATTGACCAAACATTTGTAAAAATGTTTCTTTCGAATACGAGAGGATGTTCCTCTCATTGATGAAACAACGCTGGCCTACAGCGTAAAATCAGGAATGTACTAGAAAATTTCGACGAGTGTTCGCAAGGCTCGGTAGCTCAATTGGGAGAGCATTGGACCGGATTTCCAAAGGTTGCAGGTTCAATTCCCGCCTGAGATTCACTTGTGACCCGCGTCGATTTTTTCTAGTATTTTTCTATTATAATAATTTATCTTATAAGATCGCATTGAAAATGCATAAAATATATAAAAAATTATAAATCTAACATGGCTGTTTCATCTTAATCGATTGACCAAACATTTGTAAAAATGTTTCTTTCGAATACGAGAGGATGTTCCTCTCATTGATGAAACAACGCTGGCCTACAGCGTAAAATCAGGAATGTACTAGAAAATTTCGACGAGTGTTCGCAAGGCTCGGTAGCTCAATTGGGAGAGCATTGGACCGGATTTCCAAAGGTTGCAGGTTCAATTCCCGCCTGAGATTCACTTGTGACCCGAGTCGATTTTTTCTAGTATTTTTCTATTATAATAATTTATCTTATAAGATCGCATTGAAAATGCATAAAATATATAAAAAAATTAAAGAATTTTGTCCACCCGTGCGAAGCCGGGACGGGCCGCTAGTTGTATATAAAGCAAGATAGCAGTACACAAAGCACTTAAATAGAGCTTTGTGTACATTAAATAGCTCTGTCGAAATTCTATAATATAGGTACGAGTAACAGTGGCCTAGTGGTTAGAAGCGGTGCCTGGACCTATTCTCGACTTCGTCCTCAAAATTCTTCTTCCCCTTTGATGAATATATCCTCAAATAATAGCAAAAGGTTTGATTAGATATTATAAAAACATTAAAATAAAATTGTTCCACAAAAAAGCATTCAACTTTTACAATAAGATGATACAACAGCAGCTGAATAAAATATGAAGTTGTGAATTAATGCATTTTAAATAAAAGGTATAAATAAATAGAAAGCTGTAAAAATTTTGTGTAAACTGATAAATGTTAAATTGCGAGATGCTTCGCTCTAATGAGGAGTGTTTGAGTAGCATATTAACGCTACAAATAAAGGACAGTGGGCTCAATGTAGGTACTCAGTACCGTTAGTCATGGTAAAATTGGTAAACATATGTAGTTCTTTCACTTATTATAATTGCATTTTATTTAGTTATTTTATTGTATCTATTAGTTATTTTATGTAAGATACATAAATGCATAATAAGTAAATTTTTATTAATTGTTAAATTAATAAGTTCTGAACGTGCCCAATTAAAATAGTGTGCCGGTAGTATATGTGTGACGACCATTACCTTAGCAATCCTGTGAAGCAGTTAAAACGTCAGGAATAAAATAAAGTTTGCGCCAATATTCCTTATTTTTTTATTGGTAAAATTATCTCAGGACTGACAGCAAATCAATTGGGTTTATGCGACTAGAAAAACGATTACAAATATTTTTTTCGTCATCACAAAAATCTATCAGGGAAAGTCGAAAGATTTAAACTAACCTATCTATTTATTGAACATTTAGTATGTACTGCTAGTCTATTCCGCTCGCACCATCCCAGGGGGAACGAATTTGTTTGGAAAACAAGTGTGGTCGCGATAACTATCTATCAAACAAAAGAAGTTTCAACACAGACAGCTGTGGATACATCGTCCAAATTTGCCCAGTGACCTTTATGTAGCAAAGGGAATACGACGTTTCAATATCGTAGACATGTGAGGCTATTTTATTTTTATCTATGAAACTCAATAGTCGTAATAACTCAAAACTCGAAAATTAATCGATTGGTTGCGACAAAACTTGATGATATATATGAAGATACAACAATAGTTACTGCAGGGAAATAAATTTTCAAAATTTTAATATCAGCAAAATTACTGTTATACATTCTAACAAAAAAATATTTCATGTTTGGTTTACAGTTATATTGCCGTAAGGCATTATGGTTATTGTGACCCTAATACAACCTAATGCAAAACTTTGACTTTAGACGTTTTGCTTGAGGACATCGATGTAGTTTTATACAGCAAAAAATAGCGTTGTTTAAAGTACACCGGATACAGCTTGTACATATATAAGACGTAATTTAAAAAAAAATTACCGAAGTCAAAACTATTATTAAGTTATAAACTAAAAAGGGAGAAATAAAAGTTTTGTTTTAAAAAATCCAAAAATAAGTATTGATAATATTTTTTTTGGGATAATGCCAGCCTTAATATTTTAAATAAACGTTCCTGTATTCGACTACTAAGTACCAAGTGCCATAAAACTTTTATTTCAACAAAGACAAATTAGTTTGAGAATAAATTTTCATTAAGCAACCATACTTTAAATATGATTCTTATATTACAAATTATTTGCAACTCACTAAAATAGAAATATTAATTGTTAATAGCGGCCCGTCCCAGCTTCTCATGGGTGGACAAAATTCTTAATTTTTTTTCTATTATTAAATATTTTTCTATTATTAAATATTTTTCCGTTAGCGCCATCTAGCGTCCGGTAGACGAACTACTTGCGGTTAACGCGTTGCTATGGTAACGTTATTGATACAATGGAAAAAGAGCGGGAAAAAGAACAGAAAAGCGGACAGACAAACACACAAACCACTGTGATCTTAGGTTATAGATTAGCCACAGTTATTTTAGGCTTACTATTAATATTGGCCACTGCTTTTTGATGCCTACAAAACCAAAGTGGCGATAGAGTCACTTTTTTATTATTTTATGACTTGCTTGATTTGCGTTTCACGCTCGGCGTCTATGCACTTGTGTGTTCACACAAAATCATGTTTTGATCTTTACAAAAACAATTTCTGGTAAAGTGTTACTAAGTGGGGATTTTTATCATAATCGGATTTTTTGTAGACATTTGAATAAGAAAATAAAGATTTAAAGCAAACCGAAAAGAATTTCCTTGAATTTAATTGTCACATCTAATCTTGAACACTGCTTAGTTACTGCTTAGCTGAATCGGCTCGCGGCTGCTTCCACATCCGACACTTGCATCTCCCGGCACTCTGTTCACATTTGCCATCTTCTATTAACAGCAATGCAGCGATGGCAAGTGTACGTTACTGTTCTTCACATATTTTAATTTTAATTGTTTACTGAATTGTCTATTTATATATTTTTTTCAACAATATGACGTTTTCATTTTTATTATATTTATTTATTTAATAAAGCTCATTTCTAACAAATCCCTTCGCGCATTGCTGCCTTTGTCAGGGTCGCTATGTAATGGCGGAAAGAGGTTCTACGCAACGGATTATTATAATAAAAAATATTGTAGTTCTAAGCGTTTAATATTTCATTACACTTCGGCATATATGAGAAAGAGGTAAGGGTGTGTGAATACATGGTGCACACACTACAGTTCAAAAGTCTAGCCAGAGGTCTAAAAATACTTCTGCCCCGTCGCCGTTGTGTCGCACCAATCATGCATGCATTAGAACTTGTAGTATCTCACTAGTCTGGCCATAAATACTGTTATATAAAACCTTTTCTTTTTTCAACTTTTTAATTATTTTAAATTTGGAACGCGTTTACTATTTTATAAAGTTCACTCGATTTCGCGCCATTTCACATATTTTTCGTGTTCATTATCAAATTACAATATGGAACGGGGTGTTAAAGACAATAGGATAACAGTGATCGCCTTGCACAAAATGGGTATGGAGCCTTCAAACATATTCCAGACACTTCAAAAGCTTGGTGTTAGCTGTATGTTCGTTTATTGTACTACCAACATGTACAACAACGCTTCCTCTGTCGAAGACTATAAAAGATCGAGGCAGCCGCATACTCTTAGAACTACAAAGGCTGTTAATGCTGTTAAAGCCAGAATTCGTCGAAATAAAACATCTTATCGCGAAAAATGAAGATTCCCGCTACGACTCTGTCGCGTATTATAAAACAAGACCTGATGCTCGGTGCTTATCGTCGATATACAGGATATGCCCTAAATCAATATTTTTCATTAAAGAGAGTGGACCGATCAAAATGCCTTCTGTCACGATACGCAGTTGACAGGCACAGAAATATCCTCTATACCGATGAAAAAATGTCTCGATTGTAGAACACTACAATAAGCAAAATGATAAAGTGTTCGTTCACAGTTCTAAAGAAGCTGCTCAAGTGTTCGGAAAGGTACAACGTAGTCATCATCCTGCGTCAATGATGGTTTGGTTGGGCGTATCCTTATCAAGGCGTTTAAAAGCTACATTTTTGTAAAAAAAGAGTGAAAACTTCAACCAAAGTGTATCAAGAAACAGTCTTGGATCGTGTTGTGAAATCTCTCAGAAATACACTTTTTAAAAATGTACCGTGGACTTTCCAGCAGAACTCTGCACCTGGTCACAAGGCACAAATTACCCAAACCTGGCTTGAAACCAATGTTCCGGACTTTATAAGAGCTAAAGACTGGCCCTCATTTACTCCAGAACTCAATCTTTTAGACTACAAATTATGGTCAGTTTTAGAGGACATGGCCTGCACTAAACGACACAGTGACATTGAGTCTATTAAAAAATCTCTGGAGCAAGCAGTGGCGAAATTTCCCATGGAAACAGTGCGTTAATTCATAGATTCGTGGCCAGCCAGATTAAAAGCCTGTATAAAAGCCAAAGGTGGCTATTTCGAATAAATATGTACATATAAGTTACAGCAATATATTTTAATGATTTTATTACTTCATAAAAAATGCATTTTCATTTGTAACAGAACTTATGGCCGGACTTGGTATTATAATAGTTATCAATCATTTGATATTTTTTATAAAACTTTTGGAAATAAAAAAAAATCAACGATTCTTGAACTGCACAGGATTACATTACTATGTTTATGAATCTTAAATCTCTTAAGTTATTTTTGTTGTTATTCAATTTACCCTATTTTAAATTCAGTACCTACTTAACTCATTTGTGATTCCTTACCGCAGATACTTAGTTGGCTCATATACAATTTTAATACTTTTTTACTTTTATGAATAATATAATATTTTAAATATTATACATTATCTATCATTTTTGGTGCAGTTAAGTACAGATAAAAAAGTGTATTTTTAGTTTTTAAACTAATTTTATTTATGAAACCAACTTTTCTTCTATTCCACAAGATACAGCTTGATACCGCTAGTGTCAAGGAAAAGTTAATCGAAAAAAATTTCATTTATTACTAGCGGCCCGTCCCGGCGTCGAACGGGTGGACAAAATTCTTTATTTTTTTCTATTATTAAATATTTTCCCGTTAGCGCCATCTAGCGTCCGGTAGACGAACTACTTGCGGTAACGCGTTGCTATGGTAACGTTATTGATACAATGGAAAAAGAGCGGGAAAAAGAGCGGGAAAATGAGCGGACAGACAAACACACAAACCACCGTGATCTTAGATTATAGATTTACACTTTCGTATCTACTTACGTGTACGTAAGTATTTTTTCTTTATTCTTGTTTATTCAAGTTTAAAGATGACTAAGTAAGATTTATATTATTTTTTTGCAAGAGTGTTGTTATATTGCGTATTCGCATACGGAGGTTGAGGCTAGAGATACCTCTCACTCTAGAGCGAAGACGAAGCAAGGAAAAGATAGAGAGCAGAAAGATTTAACAACAGAAGTATTAACACTTTTTACGGATTCAGGAAACGATTATTTTTGTTGAATTCTGACGTTTCGACGGATTTTCAGGAGCCGTATTTCAGGTTCAACGGGGCAGACGCCGTTACCGGTTCTTTATCCACCCTAGCCAATTCCACAAAATTCTAATGAACTACGTCATATCAGACGTAAAATGTATCAATATTATAACCTCACATACTCGTACATTAACTTGATTTTTCTAATCATAAAATTTATTGGACAGTACAATTCAAATGATGTTCTTGTAATTTCAATTATGTACCGTAACTCACGCCTACGTGACCGATTTAAATTGTCATTATCTTTGAGCTAAAACTGTGTTATTAAAAAAATCATGTTCCGAAGTGAAATAAGAAAAGGTTTCTTTATTGTATGTTACTGAGAAAATCTCTGTAATTATAATAAAAGTACGAATGTACGAAAATAGATGCTATAAAAAATTGTGCGTGACAGCTCCGACACGTGATTCGAGTTTATGGGTACTCCTTAAAAACGATTATCTTAAAATATTTATAGTAGGCAAAGGAAGTAAATGAATTCATATATTTATTCATATTAATATGATAAAATATATTACTTAAATTATTTACATTATTTTTATTATTATTTATGATATTTTAAATGTATACTGAATGCTATAGTGAAAAAGAAAGAGAGAGAGAAAATGTGTACTTGTGACTGAGGAGCGGGGAACGCTATAAGATGTGCGAGTATATTGCGCAGAGGAAATGTGACCCTTTACTTTTTGTTAACCTTTGATTTTACTACCCATCCATTTTCATAACGTGCGCTATATATGAAACGATTCTTAAGCAGTTAAAAATATATAGAATAGGTGACAGTGGGGCCAAGTAGAAGTAAGATAGGGAGCGAATAAATAAATAAATATACATATCCAAAACAGCAAACAAACATAGCTTTGAACACGTCTCGTTGGTTATAAGTGTGGGGTGTTATTTAAATATGCCTTAATCAAGGGTCTGTCGACGCTTCCTGCGGCACTTCCGGTGGTCCGCTTGTTACACTCATGAATAATACCTTCATTTGAAGAAAATTTCATATTTCTCATTAGGTACGAGCTTTTCTATTGAATCAACGTTGTTCGGAACAATGTTGAGTGCTCTAGGATTATCTTTGCCAAATATATGTAAAACCTCTTTGCATGAAGAGAGTATTATGATGTTTATAAATTTATGTCAATGAGATTTTAACGATGATTTTTTTCTTAAATTCAAACAATTGCATCATTTACTGTCACTATTATTAGTGGCAGTATTTGCAATGATATAAAGAGTTTTCAAATATAGAAAAAAAATCTTAATCGCCTGTATCAAATCCGAAATATCGAAATTTAGGTATCGTATAACAAACATAACGTTTCACAAACATCAACATCCAGGTGGTTCATTAATTCCCTTATCAAACTCTCGGCGGAAAAAGATAAAGTTCGCAGAACATATTTGAAATACTGTAACCGTAGGGATGGGATTGAATTCCAGCTACTTCGCAGCCGAGATAATAAACTTTATGATGATTGTTATAAAAACTACATTCAAGCCATATAAGCTAACATTTCTACGAATCCCAAGGGCTTTTGGCTTCATCAAAAATCACCTCGTTTGTGATTGATCACTCCTCCATACCGGCCGAAATGAAGTTAAACAATGAATCAGCCTCATCAGGTCCTGATATCGAGAATTAATTGCTCGTCACTTCTCATCAGTTTATTTCACGGGCGACCCAAGAAAGTCGCCAAATTATCCTGGTCTTGGTCATGGTTTTCTGGCTAAATTTAAGTTTATAGAATCACAAGTGATTAAATAATTAAAACTTTCGACCCGGTTGGGGGTGCTGGACCCGACTTTGTTGACGCTGACGCTGCATGCGGAGTATCTCCTTAACTTTGATATTAATTTTAAATAGATAGCTTAAGGATGGTGTTTTACCGCAGGAATGAGAAAAAGTAGCCATTGCACCTATTTTTAAAAAAGGTGATAATTAAACAATTACCGACCCATCTCAATGCTTTCTTGCTTAGCAAAACTCGTTGAAATCATGATTTGTCCTGTAATCACCAAATTTAGTAGCAAACTCAACTCATCAACATAGCTTTATAAGTGGTTGTTCTGTTCTTACTAATTTGGTAGCTTTGTCTCGGAGCTTTGGGAGAATGTTGATGGGGGATTCGAGGTTGATGTTATTTACACCAACTGTAGTAGTGTCTTCAATAAAGTAAATCATACAATTCTCGTAGACAAACTGAGTGCTCTTAAGAGCTCTTCTTGAGATATTTTGATTGAAAAAAGGCAGCTGTCCTGAGTAGTTTTCAGTCAGACTGGTTTTATTCTACGTCAGGTGTACCCCAGGGTTCTAACTTGGCAACTAAATAGGCAGGCACTTGACCGCTATTTTGCCTGATGGTAAGCGACGATGCGATCTAGGATGTAACGCGCTTGTCTATAAAATGGGCTTGTCGCCCTTACCTTGAAGGCCTGACTTCTGCTACAAACTTAACTTTTCATTATTTGCTGATGAACTAAAATTTTATCGACTTGTCCTATCTCCTTGAGATAGTAAACTCATTCAAGATGACCTCAATTGAATCATTGGTTGTTGTGAGGCTAACTGCATGACTCTTAGTGTGCGAATATTAAGTTCGTTTCCATATTAAGTAGTCCAGGAAATTAAAACCACTCGTTGCTAGGTACGAGATCAGTGGAGAAAGACTTGTCGCGGTTAAGGTTATTCGGGACCTTGCTGTTCATATTGATAGACTAAAATTTGATATTCGCATAATTACAATAATCACGTATGCTGGGTTTTATCAAACGCAACACCAGTAAATTACAGGACATTTACACAAAAATTCTTCTGTATAACGGGTTGGTTCGAAGCCATCGCGACTTTGCTTCTTTTGTTTGGAGACCATTCTATAGAGTGCACTCACAGAGAATCGGGAGCATACAGTGGGCCTTCACTAGACACCTTTACATTCTTTGTAGGGGATTCTCCCACCGTCAACCATACAGCGAACGTTTTGTAAAGTTTAACATGTGTAACCTTCGCGACAGAATACATTTAATGGATATGTGCTTTCCAAATAAAATTCTTAATTAGTAGAGTAGGGTAATTGACCCGAGATACCGCATATCTAAATTATTTGCAACACCGTTTGATCGAACCAATCTTGGTCTTCAGTCTCCTTTAGCACGAATTTCCACAGAATATAATATGAGTAATGCTACTTCTGATTTGGATGTACAATTTTCGAAAATTTAAGTCTTTGATCTTGGAGTATTTATTAGGCCAAACTTTGGACTCTTGGGTACTTAAGAATTAGTCACTCTATTCTTTTGCAATGTTTTTTTTTCTACTCTTACGTAATTTATTTAATGCAAGTGTTATGCACGCCGTTATTTTTATGTATATCAAAATAACTGCAAAGTATTTTGGAGAGTGTGCTCAGGACCTACATATGCTCATACCGCCATCACCTTTCTTCCATCGGACATCCAGACGCACTGCGGGTTATCACCCTTTCTTGGTCGCTATTCCTACCTGTCGCACCAAGCGCTTCTCGACTTCTTTTATAATGCGCACAGCAAAGGAGTGGAACTCCCTCCCTGCGTCTGTCTTTCCGACCCACCCGTCTGTTTTTAAAGCCAGGGTGAATAGGCACCTTCTGAGTTAGCTCGTTCCATCTTGGATTTTATCTTTGCCCCCGGGCTTGATTGGGATCAAGAGGGAACCCATTCTGAATACAAAAAAAATATCAGAAAAGATTTTTCTAGATTAAGTATTGTATTGTTGTTTTAATATGTACCAAGTGGTCTGTACTTATATAAATAGATAAAAAAAGGTATTAAATGCTATTCTTTTAAGTAATATTTTCCTTTATAAAATGTCTTTATACTTTTAATAATCGTCATAAACTTCGTGAAACGTATTTATTCATTGGTGATAAAGAAAAACACTCGAACGTTCAGAAGTTTTTAAAATTGGAACCAATATAATGAGTTCGTTAAAACTTTAACGAAAGGTTTCGGGTAGCTATCGCGTTTTTACAAGTCCATCGTTTGTTACAGTTTTTTAGAGTTTGACTTATTTATTAGCTTCTGAATTTTTTATGGTAAAATGTTTTGCAACGGGTTATGGATTTTCTTTATTATTCTATAATATTTTTTATTAGTCTTATGAGATAATGGAAAATGCCCGGACGATATCCAATGGCGTTCTAATAAGTTTTTTAATTTTTTTTCTGGATTATTTAAACTATTATGTATTTATTGATTGTTAGTCCGCGGTCTTTCTACATCTGCAATAGTTATAACCCATTAATCCGTCTTAGGCCTGCGTAATAAGTTACGCTCACTTGCAGAAACTACTCTGCCTACGGTTTTTTTTTTATTTAGGTAAGATCTATGCCCCAGTAGTAGGATCATTAATAGAATTAATGTATAATGCCTTTTTTATACTACAACTGCTCGGTAAGTACGTCTGTATTGTCAAATAAATATGCGGAGGGTAAAGATGTATGAAAATCCATGAATCCATGACGCTGCTATGTCGACATTCTGGCGGTTTGGTATTTTCGTATAATTTCTATTCTTGATTAAAAAAAAATGTTGCTTGATCATTTGCTGAGTTCAGTTTTTCATTCATTTTGCAAAGCTCACAATTTGCATTAGAAAAGCAACAAGGATATTTATATTCCCACGTTTTTCTTAGGTCGCTTTCTTGTTTGTCTGTCTGTCTGTCTGTGCAGTTTTTATTTATTTATTTATTAGTTCAACCAAACTTACAACTACCATTACAGTTATTCACCAATGCGATAGTGTAGTCAAGGAGTACAAGTACATCAATGTAGTTTGTAACTACACACAAATAGTGAAATCCTTGTAAATTCACTCAGAGAACTAGTAAATAGGTCTACTTCCTCAGAAATTGTGTTGAGGATCGCTATTGCGCGCGTGAGAGGTGCCTCCTTAAGTATGTTGGTGCGCGCGCGCGGGCCTGCCAGCAGCGGCGGCCGCCTTCGGCGCTCCACATACTTATTTGGCGCATTGAAGCTAATATGCTTCAGTAAATCCGAATTAAATAGTTTCCCCCTTAATTATTTAAAAATGTACAACACCAATGCTACATTTCTTCTAACTTCAAGTTTGTTATAGCCAACCATTCCTAAAACGAATAAAGTAGGATACATGAGTGGGTAGAATGGATACACCCCAAACTTTTTTAAATATATAAACCTAATAAACTTGTTTTGTATCTTCTCCAACATGAGAATATATTTTGTTTCATGTGGGGCCCAAATAAACGAGTTGCATTCCAGCTGACTTCTTACTAGACCGTTATATAGAACTATGATAGCTTTGATATTTGTAAAGTTATGAGCTCTCCGCAGAATGAAACCTAAGTTGCGATATGACTTCATAAATATTAAATATGTGATCCCGGAACGTCAGCGACGAATCTATATGAACCCCCAGATCTCTAACCTCATTTACCCTTGCTATGGGTACTCCGTCAACCTTGTAGTTGTACACCATTGGCCTGTGCGCACGAGTGAAGGTTATTGCCGCGCATTTGGTGGTATTAAATCGTAACTTATTTTCGTGGCTCCAATTCACCACTCGGTCTATATCTTTCTGCAACTTTTGACAATCCTCCGGATCCTTAACGGCTAGATATAGTTTCAAGTCGTCTGCAAACAGTAACAGTAACAGTTGGATTCTTGCAACTCAATTTTGAGGCACTTTCCGGCCACCTAGCGAGCTGAAAGTCAGAACCCGATGACAATGCATCCTAAAACAACTTTTAACTTTCTACGGCCACTTTTGGGCCAAATTTTGCGAAATTTCACTTTCATATGAAAAAAGTCATAGCGACTCATGGTTTGCTGCGATTAATTAATAAATTAAAAAGAATAAAATAATAATAACGCAAGAAAATTAAAAAGAATAAAATAATAATACTAGATTTAAAAATATAAAAATCCCACGTTTTTCAGTAACCAAAAAAGAATAAAATAACCCGGCGGGGCCAAGCGAGGGGCCACTCAAAACGTGGGGGCGCATCTTTACAAATACTCTCAACATCTATGCATAACGTACATCTTCATAAGTAATATGCTTCCCCACTTTTGATGCGCCCCTCGCTTGGCCCCGCCGGGTTATTTTATTCTTTTTTGGTTACTGAAAAACGTGGGATTTTTAGATTTTTAAATCTAGTATTATTTATCTATCAACATCACACATATCAAAAATGATTTCTTTCCAATTTTTGTTATTTTGTGCTTACAGGACTAAGGTTGACATACCTTGGATAACCCTACCATTATCTAGAATAAAAATATGAACTGGTATTCGAAAAATGTGTTTAAATACCGTATAAAGATATAAAAGAGTTTCATTTATATCGTTATACGGTATGTGTTATGAAAAAATTATGAGAGTGAAGTTTTAAGATGCGCGCGCATCACTGTAACACAAAAGTAACTATAACACAAAAGTAACAGGTTGAAGTTGCCCACAAACAAAACAATTTTATATTATATTATAACAATTTTATTTAAAAGAGGTATTTTTTTTATAAACTTTTTAAGTGCATTTATTGATTTGATTATTTTTATATGATATTGATTTGATTCGGTATGTATTTTGTTTATAATATAAATTATTATTATTTTTACATTATTATTGGTAAAACAGTTTAATTTAATGGTTTTTGATATATTATTTGATTCTGTATACAGAGATATAGAAAATCTATTAATCTTTTGATGCTTCTTACTGAGCACTATAAAATTTATAAAATCTTTCTTTTCACAAACAAAGAGTTGCCAGTACTCTTTCCGTACGTATACGGTAAGAAAATTTTAGTTATATTTGTTAAGTTAAGCTAAAAAAGTATAACTTCTTACGTGCGTACATTACTTATGAACGTAACGGTTTTTTTGAACATACGTATATTTCTATCCCTGCAGATCATAACGTACCTTTATGTAAGCCTGTAGACATTGGAAAAATTCATTAGGGATCACAAACAGAATCTCTTGTATGTAATCCGACGAACAAACATATTGAAATTAAATTAAGATTGGTCACGTTTGATTTGCCAAATTAGACCGGCCCAAATCTGGGTAATCGCTTAATGCCCCTGAATATTCATTTCATGAAACATTTGAGGATTTTTTTGTTATTTACCTTTAGAATTTTGTTGGAAATTCTGATTGCGCATATGAATTCCCAATCAAACAAACATTGTGTGGTTCGTATTCCCTCTTATGATATTAAATGCAAGATTCGCGAGTACTTCCCTCTTTATCTTCATTAGTCTCTGTTATTATTAATGTATACTAGCGGCCCGTATAAGCACGGGTCGACAAAATTCTTTAATTTTTTCTATTATTAAATATTTTTCCGTTAGCGCCATCTAGCGTCCAGTAGACGAACTACTTGAGGTTAACGCGTTGCTATGGTAACGTTATTGATACAATGGAAAAAGAGCGGACAGACAAACAACAAATTGGTGATCTTAGATTACAGATTCGTGAGTAATTCCCTGTTTATCTTCATTAGTCGCTCTTATTATTAATGTATATTTATTAATGCAGTGGAAATGAGAGCTTTAAGTGTCAAGGGAGATGTGGTATGGTGTGGGAAAAGATATAGTGACCAATGCAGAAAAAGGGATGCTTAGATGGTTTGGACATGTAGAGAGGATGGACGAAAAAAGATTGACAAGACAAACTAAGATGATGAATTTGAGGGTCCAAATAGAAATGTCCTAAAAAAGGTCAGGTCAAATGTACCTTAGCCGACGAGCTTGTATGAATGCCCCGATGAAAGTTGAATATCAGGATTGTGGAAAGTGAAAATCTGTGATCTTTACATCACAAGGCGTGATTATATGTATATATGTATGTATTTATTCAAAGACGACCGTTTCGTGTAGAGCTCCCGGATTTCGCAACGACGGTACTGTGTTCAACGCCTGAAAGGGCCAAATGTTTCTGTGATGAATACGAGCGTATGTACCTGAGTCATGGGTATTTATATACAATGTGTCCTGTCGCCAGTGTCTGAGCCTTTAATGGTGTGAAATATGGCATTTTTATTAGAGTTATAACGTTATATCAACATCATAATTATTCTATTTACAGATAAATAAACCTCTTAATCTCTCTCTCTATCGAGTATTCAACCGTTTTTATGCCAGTTTTAAAACGTTATTTATGCTTTAAAATTGAAATTATTGTTTTACGGCAAGGAATTTTTCACCGAAAGCACGCTTCGCCGAATTGTTTTCTTTTGTTTTACAATATTTCCAACAGGTTCGATATGAACCAAAAACGGACTACGTCGGGTGGTGCTAGTGTCGGTTTTGATTTTGGTCCAATATGTATATTTTCTGGAATACAGCATGGAGGTCAGAGAGAAGGAGAACGATCGCTGCAGAAAATAGTGTCCCAGAAATATGGACAAAATAAGTGAGGCGCTGCGATCGCTAAGTTGTCTCAATAAAAGCGGGCTGTTGTTAAATTTGTACATTATTCAACTAACTTCATCTACTTGTACTCATAAATAGCTGACTTCGCAGATACTACTTACCGACGGCAGCGCGGCTGGTGGCTGAAAAATTAACTATAAATTCTACAAATTTTCTGGGACAGGCGGGCTAATGCTTCAGCACGTAGCGATCGTTCTCTTTCTCTCTAAGCTCCGTGCAATAGAGATAAGTGTCAGGTGACATTATAAACGATTTACGCGGTTTGAAATCATGACCTATTAAAATAATACAGATTATAAATCGGCATGTATGATAATGGTAGTGCGGTAAATGCCAAAGGATTACAATTGTCAAAGGCCTGGATAAAGGCTTAATGAAATAAGGTATAGTTTACTGTCTGATTTTGATTCAAGACAGTAGAGCGATTATGTTAGTCTACGTGCTACGAATTCATAATCTTTTGGTTTTATAGTTGAAAATAGATGTTTCAGTTTTGTATAGGTTCCGGGCGAAATGTAGTAGTGACAGCAAATTGGTGAAAAGCAAGCCTTCATAATTGTGTAAAAAGGTGAACCTTAGCTCATCGGTCTTTTACATACTGTACTTTGGAGAGTGTGTTCAGGAGCTGCATTTGCTCATACCGCCATCTCCATTTTTTTCATCGGACATCAAGACGCACTGCGGGCTACCACCCTTTCTTGGTTGCTATTCCAACCTGTCGCAACAAGCGCTTCGCAACGTCCTTCATAATGCACACAGCAAAGGAGTGAAACTCCCTCCCTGCGTCTGTATTTCCGAGAATTTATAACCCGTCTATTTTCAAAGCCAGGGCGAATTGGTACCTTCTGGGTTAGCTAGTTCCATCGTGGATCCTGTCTAGGCCCTCGAGCTTGATTGAGATCAAGAGCGAACCCATTTAAAAAAAAATACACGTGAAACTAAAAAATAATACGACTAATACCTATCAGCAGTTTTCTATTCTGAATCATATGACTTTAGTACAAACTAAAAGACAAATGGTTTAACGTGGGGAATAAGGAGATGAGAGTGATGTCGATCACAGATTAAGTATAAGGATAACGCCACAAACGTGAACTTAGTCTGTGTAATTTATGTTCTGATTTTTTTTAACTAAAACTTTAGTAATGCATAATATTTTATGAATAACCAAATCGACAATTTTTTTCTGAATTTATGTTCTTTTTTAACTGCTACAAGTGCAGGACCAACATTAAATACTTCCTTGACGTTTATTCATATGAAAAATGGTGGATTGGTTACCGTTTAGTTTTCGTAAATATATATATGTGTTAGCAGGTGAAGCAAAACAGCAGAAGGTGTATATGTTCGTTAACTCAAAAAGAGGTTTTGGTTTCATCAATCATTTAATGTTTAAATATTAATCATAAATCGGCTTTCATTATCAAATAAAGGAAATAAATAACTCAAGACGAGAGATTATATTGGCTTGCGGTATAATATTTAAAAAATACTACAATTTTGTCGTTATATCTAAAATACAGTATAGTCAGTTGCTCTATTTTGTGCTCAACAACAAGGCGCCTCTCCACTAAAGGCAAGAAGCCTTTAAAATCTAAGATTGATGCTTTGTACAAACTTTATATTGACTGTGCTTAAATCCTTGAAACTTTTCAGTTACGAAGCCACGTTTCGCATCGTTCTACGGGATTATATTTTGTTCTTGTACTTACAAGGCACTTCGACGATCATGAGTCACTTAACTTATTGATTTTAAAGGCATACAAATTGGTATGACTAAAACAAAATAAAGCCATCTTCACATCACTAGATTATTGACCTTTTTAATTACACGACAATCTTCAAAAACTAAAAGAGAACTTACATTTTTTCTATTTACAACCAGCAATTCTTACATTAAGCCAATATTGTTAAATTTGTTAAATTCATTTTTTTTTTGTTTTATTAATTACATCCAGTAATATGACGTCATTATTATTCGTAACGTAGCTGCAAATTTTCTGGTCTATGAGAGGTGTGCCGCGGAGGTCACCGCCGGGATCATTATTCGCCTTCTACGAATAATTAAGTTAATAAAGTTATGTTTGAATATATCATAATTTAAATAACCGGGAATCAAAAGGGAATACATTCAAAATAAAATTAAAATCTATTTAATATTGAAGTAGCAGTATTGGTGTATTAAACTGGTTAATGAATTTCCATTTAATGTTATTTTTTTCTATCCAATTTGTTAGATATTTCTTATAAAAATAGTTAAAGAAAAATGTAGTAGTTCGAAAGTAACTTGAATTTGTCAGTGTTTAAATGATCGTACTGATTTTTTTTTAATTCTCCATAAATATGTAACTGATCATGATTTGATCACGTAAGAATTATTCAAAATTATTCAAAATCTTGGGCACTGTAGGCGCATTAGTCAATAATTATTGTAAATTTGTATGATTGTTTGTTGACTAAATAACAAGAAAAAAAAATGAATATTTGTTTCATATTTTTTGTCCAGTTAATCTTCCGAATTAGATTTATTTTTAAATAGATAAGGCTGATATATATTTATTGTCTTGGTATTATAACTTTTAAGTGACCGAAAACAAAAAAAAAATTAGAATAACTTAACCAAACCTATATCTTACTTAGAATCCTACAGATCCAGTTAAGTTTTGAATCTTATATTGTCATCTCGGAGTTTAATTCTCATCAGATTCTCATGAAAATCAATTATAAGAGCTTTGTGGATCAAATCCAAATTAAAATGAATTTAAATATGAATGTCAACTTTATTCGTTTAAACTTAAATCTACCGAACTTTGACTGGGGTAGTGTTGTTGCTCCCTCTGAATATTTACGCAAATAGTTTGTTACTTAAATTAACACGGTAAGATTAAATGAATAGAGACGAGTAGATTGTTGTAAAGTGAATGATTTATACAATTGTTAGCTAGCGCTTTGTCGATTGTTTGTTGTCATAGCACCTTGTACGGCTTGCAATTTGTTTTTGCTCCCTGCATTTACTGAATCTCGACTACCTTTAAAAACTTAGATTAAAATCGTAACATTTTGAAATTGAAATAAAATAACTTTTCAGATATTGCCCCTGTCCGTGTTTCTTTCGTCGGTTCTTCTCAGAAGGGCCTCCCAATTTCCTAACTGGTAGTTTACAATAATCGTAGGTACAATAAAATAACTTAATAAAATGCAAAATAAAACAATTTTGATTTGTATAAATTTAAACAGGAACGTGCTCGATTAACATATTGTATTGCACATGTATGATTACATTAAGTTAGTCATCTTGTGATCATTGCTCCTGTTAGTCGTCGTTAGGATTAAATATTAAACATGCGCCAATATCCAATAAAAATATTTTATTTATTTGTTTTGCGTTTTGGCATAAAAACATTGTTGTAATTTTGAAAGGCATATATTACTAGGCGATGCAGTCGCTAAGCATAAATCTACGCTAGCACCATGTATTGGAGCGGAGCGTTATACCTAAAAAAGTTTTTTTTTTGTTTCAATGGGAATTTTTGCGAATTTCGAAATTCGGGCTCCGTCACAAACCTTAACCTGTTGATTCGATTCCACACAAAAAATATTAAAATCGGTTTGGAACTCGGGAAGTTATGGCGTAACAGACATTGCACCATTGAAGCTGATATATGGGAAAAGGCTGGCTGGTAATAAAGAAAAAAGTAACTAATCTAACTTACAACATCAATCTGCAAGCGATCCCTATTTTGGATGATGTCTTTATTCAAAATTTCCTTTGGCATAAAATCCGAAGGCATAAATCGATATACATTACAGATTGGGTTACATTATATATTTTCTTAACTCAAACTACCAAGCAAGTTATATAAAAATACTAGCTGAACCGGCCACGCGTTGCTGTGCCGACTGCAGCGTCATCTGCCGGACTGATTTGTGAATCTAAACCATTCTCAGATCCCCTTGAACACACACACAAAAAATTCATTCAAATCGGTCCAGCCGTTTAGGAGGAGTTCAGTGACATACACACTCACAGAAGAATTATATATATAAAGATGCCTTTTAAAATTATGCCAACGATATCCTGCTAACAAATTATAGGTATACCAAAACAATGGGAAGCAATTTGAAATCCTTATATTATTTTATGCCGCTTGATTAGTTTGCTAAGTGGCTATGAAAATCGAAATTATGTACTGCGTAATGTTTCCTTTTAAAAGATTAAATTTCAATGGAATTCGGTGCTATCATTTCATCTCTCGGTTGATGTTTATACCTAAATATTCCTCACCATAATGCTAATACGTGTCCTGTTAAGTCTTGATCCTATTTTTTGGCACTTTATAAATTTAAAGAGTTGAATAGAACAACCTTGTTCCGTCGTTTCCCTTTTTTTTATTGGACAACCAGACTTAAGAATAGACGCCACCGTTATTTGCTTGATATACCAAAGAGTCGCACTAAGCGTTTTAGTTCCAATTTTATGATACGTAACGTTAAGGAACTCTTTGCCTGAGTCCGTGTTTCCTGACAAATACAATTTAGAGGTCTTCAAGTCACGAGTGAATTTTCTCTAGGATGTGACGCACTCACCTTCTAGGTGAGTGCGTCACATCCTAGAGCGCATCGTCGCTTACATTCAGGCGAGATAGTGGTCAAGCGCATACCTATTTTCTACTAAAAAAATTGCTTTTAATATAAGATGTTACAATCAGTTATACTACTATGATCAAGATGTTAAGCTAACTTAAAGTCTAGATAACTTTTACGTGTATATTAAATAAAGTTTCAACAACTTTACCATTTGTCTGTCCGCGAGCACCAATCTTAAGGTAACTGTGAAATCAAATATTACAAGGCACGAATTTCTACAGTTCCCAAATTGATCGGACGACTTTAATAACTCGCCATTTTCTCACAAAGTTTATACAAATACTTCGGTTTATATAATTGCTAAAGAGCTGTACCCTTTGAATGTAAACGGAATCTTAGGAGAAAATATTTTATATATAATATTATTTTATTAATAGAATAATTGAAAACAAATCATTTATTTTAGTTCTTCTTTGTATTTTCTTAGTTCTTATTTTTAAGCGACACGAAACTCAATTTCAGTTTAATTTGGGTATTAGGTTTTCTTCATTTAAAGTTATTCGCTTTTCATGGAACCTAGTTCTCTTGTTAGAGTAAACCCGATTTCGCTAAAATAATTAACTATGCCTATTATTATTTATTTAAAGTGTGATATGCTATTGTTACCTGTACCTATGGGGTGATTTACTATAATTTGAACGTTTCGCAGTCCAGTTTGAAGTTAAAGTCTGTTGGATATTATGTGCATGACGGAGTGCGGCCAGGAGAAATGAAAAGGCACTGGGTCGTCACTTATATTTTTAATAATTATGGAATTAAGGCACAAAATAGTGCCTTAAAGACTTTTATATAACAGCAACTGGTGGTACAGAATACAGATACAGGAAATCTTGTGAATTATACAGAAATTTACTGTGAGCTTATTATAACTTATCAACACTATAAATATATTTAAATAATTGTTAGCGGTGAGTCAACCGCTCTACGCGCTGACTCTGGTAAGAATGAACTTCGAGAACAAAACAAATAAAAGAGACAGACAGTAAATTTAAAAATGGAAACCAAGAGGAAAATGACCAGAGAAGAGCGCAATGACAGCAACGAGTTGCCAATACAGCTATGGCGCCTCGTTACATGTGGTCTACGCTACAAGTGATGTATGATGCTTAACTGCAGTATTATTTGTCGCTTTTTACGACTTCAGCCTATAGGTTGGTGTTATTCTAATCTGCCGGAAACCACATTCTTGTCATGGATGTCATCGAGACAACCTATACCAAGCATAAGTTCGATCGTGTATGTACTGTTCTCGCTTTTGGGATGGCACCGTCAAACACTATGATGTCGTCTGCAAAAACTTTAAAGTCTTGACTCTTGACCATAGACACTTAGCTGCAAGCTTATGGATTGGTCGGATACATTTTAGAGATTGTATTCCGGATTTGTACAACCTAATTCCGTTTCTCGTTTCCAATCGGACAACCAGACGTATGAATATGCGTCACCGTTTTTTTGTAGATATTATTATCTACAAAAAAGCTAATGCATGTATGTTGCATTTTGCTTACAATTTTACGATCTGTACAGCTAAGGAGTGGAACTCATTACCCGGATCTATATTTTCTGATAGGTATAGTAAGAAGACCGCGAGTGATCGGTTAAAAATTAGCAAATTTTCTTAGAATTGTGGTACACTAATATTATAAAGAGGAAAGATTTGTATTTTTGTATGTTTGTAATCAATAAACTCAAAACTACTAAGCCCATTTCAAAAATTCTTTCACCATTGGAAAACTACATTCACGCTAAGTAACATAGGCTATATTAAATGTTAGAAAAAATTTAAAGAATTTTGTCCACGCGTGCGAAGCCGGGACCGGCCGCTAGTACATTAATAATATAGTATTTCTTATACTCACACTAATTAGTCTAGCCCAAAGTAAGGCTTGTGTTTTGGATACTAGGGTAACGGATAGACATACATATAAGAAACATAGATATGTTATATTTAAAAATATATATAAATACTCATGTCTTAAGTAAGGTCATCACACAAACATCTGCCCCTTCAGGGACTCGAAGCTGGGGCCGTCGGTGCGAAATGTAGAATCGCTACCGTTGCACCAAACGGTCGTCAAGATTCTTCAATCTATTATTATTAATTATTATTATTAATTATCATTATTAATAATTAACCAATGTTTTTTTTGTTACAGATTGAATCAGGATTAGACAAATATAAAGGTAAGTAATTTATTGTTAACCTAGTGGGCATTTTAAACTACCAGTGGGCAATTTAAATGAAGTTTTGTATTTCGGGTGGTATCGGCTAGTAAGGCTGTTGAGATCTTTCTAAGAGTGCTATTTCTAAATTGAATTTGTGACGTGAATAATTGTAAAATTATGTGGACAAATACATCAAATCAAAAATCTAACTAAATATCATTTTGAAAATAAAAAACAAATGCAATCTGTACAGTTCATCGTGCAAAATTGGGCTAGCAGCTTACTTCACACTTTAAGTTTGCATCGCTCGGTATACTGCGTTCAGAATGGCCAACCTTATCCACCAGCGCATCCAATTGCATTATGAAATGAAAATAACTTTATTCAAATGCACTTAAAATAAGTTGTTTTCAATCGTCCAACATTTTTATCTGCCACCCATTCAGGACGTCTTTTAACTGACACGAAGAATGGGCTCAAGAAACTTCTCAGCTTTAACAGAAGTAACGACATTTACAATATAATACATCATCACCATACAAAATACGCAAAATAAAAAAAAATCTGTTATTACAATAATTGTAGTGTTATGATATAATTATTTCGTTGATTACAGCAAAGTCAACAAGTATCTGTTATAACAGGGAATAAACGACAAATTTAATAAAGCAACAAGATGTATCTTTAGTATAAGTTAATGTTGTTATGTTGACGTATGCAAATAAATAGAGACTCTTTTTTATTTCGACTATTAATAGTAATTCAAAAATATACAGTAGCTTAGCGGACCAAATTCTCTATCCGAATTGCGTATGAATTTAAATTTAATCTAGATCCAAAATCCCAAGTTATGGAAGGCCCAGGCAAGCTAATGCGCGTTCAGTGTAGACATTAGTATGCTGCTAAAATCAACCAATGAACAATATTTCTGTTATTTTTGGAGTTGCACTAGTTGCATATACAACATACCTATGCGATATTGGAAAAAAAAAACGCAAACGCTTCGTTGCATAAGTTTTATTGAATGTTTTTTATGTAATACTAGCTGTCCCGTCCACGCGTTGCTGTGGCTCAGGTATGTAATGTATATAGCCTTAAGCCTTCCTCGATAAATGTGCTATCTAACACTGAAAGAATTTTTCAAATCGGACCAGTAGTTCCTGAGATTAGCGCGTTCAAGCAAACAAACTCTTCAGCTGTATAATATTAGTATAGATGTACTCGTATAAAGCTCTTTTTAATCTTGAGTTTGAGAGATTATTCTCCAGATCTAACAATACTCAACTGAAAACAAAGTTTAGTCGTGTAACACCAATTTTTCTTCAAACTTCAAGTATAATTCGACACAACTTTATAGATTTTTGTTGTAAAGCAAATTTCGACATTATGAACGGAACAGCAAGAGTAAGTGTTTAAGTTTTCAACTAGAACTTCACTCTAACCATTAGCTTAATGTCATATAATATGTCATACCATCTATTACATACGTTCCTTAATTGGAATCTTACTTGAAGTCCTTAAAACTTTCAGGAAGCTTTTTGATATATACAGATTATTATCTATGTTAATATCGATGTACAAATAAATAACAACAAAAAGTTCAGTATATTTTACTCTTTTATTCTTATTCAGATTTTATTTATTTGTTTTTAAAGCGTAAGTGTTATTACTAGAATACATTTTACAAACTTTTTTTCCTTATCTCCGTATGAAATCAATTGTTGTCAAATATGGTGAACTCGTAAAATTAATAAGTTTCATCGCATCATGCATGCTATCATTATATGGAAAGAAAAATTTATTTTAATTTGCTATTTTGATATAGGAAGTTTGAAATATTCGTTCAAACAGCGAGTTCTAACAGAGCTCGTATCGTGCTTCAGAGTTATAACGCGGCAACTGCCGGAAGTGGTGGCCATATATCTAATAATCTAATACATTTCGGATAGATGATTTTCAATATGTCATAACACTTGATCCATTAATTAATTGTGGTAAATTAGTAATTAGATTAATATACATTGACTTGTACTGTTATGTATACATTAAGACTGTTAATAATATTTTTATTACAAATAGACTTAAGTTGGGCTCTTTTGTATGACACGAACGATCAAAACTAGTTTTAAAATCATCAAATGTATGAAGTTTTTGATGATAATTATATATTTAAATTATGTAAAAAACGTAAACTAGATACAACATAAAATATAAAAACTATATGCCTAAATTAAAATATAGCTGAGATAAAAAATAATATTGGAAAAAAAAAATTAAAAACAAAATGTAAAGACGGTTTACGGTCGATAATTTTACGTGTTAGCGTCTTAAAAAACATTGATGAAAAATTGCATAATTTTATGAATTGAATTGAATCACTGAATTATCATTATTTCGTATAATACAAAGAAGGAGTTAATTGAAAATTATTATTTTTACGATAAATTAACATTAAGTTGTTGTAATAAACAATGGAAATTACATTAACTTTTCACTTCATGAAGTGGAAGAGAGATAGATGCGCCACAAATCGAACGCTCGATCTGATTCACACGCTACACGACACGCTAGGCCGATCGTGCCTCTATCGCTTTTCCGCGCTCTCGCCTGCACGTTCGGCTCAGGCGGAATGTTACACTTTTTCGTGTATGCAGTCGGTGTTCATCGACTTTTAAGGTGAAAATCAGGCTGGCAGCGTATCCTCGTTGAATGGATTTACTTATACGATGGCCGAAGAAGCTGCCAGATCTTTTGTCTGCTCTGAACAAGGAAAATGGGTAAATAGAAAATATAATAAAATAAATTTGAGCTACACTGTTATATTTTCCGACCGTAATGCAATGGTTGAAATATCGGCTTTAAACGAAAAGGAGATACTTCTAACCATTGGATTATTGGGAATATTATAATAAAGGTATTATTCTTTTAATTACTTTTTATTATTTTAACAAACTAATTCCACGTTTTGTCACGACGACGTGTGCTAGATTATTAGACTAGCTTAGTTACATAAGGACCAGAAATCCTCATACACATCACTGCACTTTTACATTTTGCATGAGTCACATGATTTTGATTCATAATAAAAATAATATAAGGTATTGTTTACCTAAATAAAAAGTGACTGAATATAAATTTCCAATCTATGTCTCTATAATGGCAGAGCTTGCCCTGACGGACTAAGTACTTGTTTACCTTGGGATCGGTAAACAAACTTAATGGCTTTCTCTCTTTCTTTTTCTGCACCAGCGAGCCATACCTATTGTCCTAAGCGATTGGATCGATAGGAATTGAACTGGTTATTTATTTTATTCCTTCATATATGTAACTGGGTGCATTTATATCATTGTTAGACTTTAGTTTGAGGATTTAATGACCTTGCTGTTTGTTGTTACGTGACATAAGTAATCGTAATGACAGATATCCTAATTATATTATGACAATACTTTGTGTGTGTGTATGTTTATTTGTTTGTGTTTGTTACCATATATCGCTTGCCCGGAAGAATACAATATTAAGTCAAAATTTGGCACTAACTGACTTAATGGTAGAGTTCGATTAAAAAAAAGGAACATTCTACCTTTTGAATAAGGTAACTTTCGTAATAGGCTTATTCAGGGGGTAAACGAACAAGGAGGCATAATCGACCTTATTTAAAAGGCAGAACGTACTTTTTTATTCGAACTGTAGGTATCATTAAGTCAGTTAGTGCCAAATTTTGATTTAATACTGTATTCTAAGAAATATATAGTTACCTCTTTTTGCAAATAATAACAGTAAGATGGAGGTCGGTCGCCCTGCCCGAGTTTCTTTCGCAAATTCTTCCAAACTTCCAAACTTCCGAACTGGTAGCAGACTCAGTAGTATACAATGTAATCGAAGTGAGAATTTAATAACTAAATAAAAAAATGATTTGTATAAAATTTTAACAAATGGGAAAGTGTGCGATTAAAGTATTGTGGAGGTAGTAGAAAATATATGACGACCATTGCCTTAGTCGTCTTGTGATCACGGCTCCTGTAAAGGAGTCGAAACGTCAGGATAAAATATAAAATAAATTACCCTTAAAAAAGTTTTTCTTTTAAAGAACGTTATTCGCAAGAGGACAACTTATTTTCGCGAATCACATTAGAAGTACACTTACTACCGTAGTTCTATCAAGTTAACAGTCAGTCAATAATGTTCATCTAAGAATGAATATATCTATTGAAACCGCAAGCGGATAACACTGCGTGATTGTAATTAGTTGCGTGTCGTAACCATTAATAACGTTTAAATAAAAATATTTAAAAAAAATAAAACCGACTTCAAAATTGTACGCAACTAACTTACCTACGTATGTTTAGAAAGAATATAAAAGAACTAAAAAGTAATAAATAAATACGATAACTTCTGTCTTAAATAAACTTACTTTGATATACCAACTAGGTATTTTTTGAAGTCCTAGGGACTCAAGGCTAGGGACTTAAAGGTTCCTCACATTTGTAGTGTAGGTAGATATATTTTTTTTTCGATGAAACTTGCAGTATCCCTAATTGAAGTCGGTTAAAAAATTCCCTATCTCAAAAAGCACGCAACCGATTTCGATGAAACTTGCAGTATCCCTAAGTTGAACAATACCTAGTAAAACAAAAAAAAATTACTTAGATCGGACTTAACACAAACATAAAAACATACATACATACATACATATACTTTTGAAATTTGGCAGATTTGTTCAGACGCTGATAGAGACTAACATATACGAAAACTGGGCAGTTCTGAAAATATTACATACATACGGGTCGAATTGATAACCTCCTTTTTTTTGAAGTCGGTTAAAAACCACTTATTCTTGTTTTTTCCATTTAATTCTGATGTTTCAATTCCGATAATAGGTCTGACTCTACTAAAACGCTACGTGAGGCTGTTGAGGATAAGAAATATCCTAATATCAATAGTGATTAAGGTTGGAGCGTTCCATCTGCTTAATAAAAAAATATTTCAAACAAAGACACACACTGCGAGATCTAGTAATGTAGTGAGTTCTCTTTGTAAATAGCAAATTTAAGATGAAGGTCGATCCCCTGTCCAAGTTTCTTTGGCCAGTCTGGAAGGACCTCCTAATTTCCGAACTGGTTAAATTAAATATAGATATTGTTAAAGAACTATATATAACGCAAAAAAAAAGAAAAAAACTTGAATTTTAGTAACCAGGAACCTGCCCGAATAAACCAAAATAATACGGTAAAAGTTTATTTAAATGCTCAGTAAACGCGGAAGTGTAAGAACTTAATACATCATAGACATTATAAATATTATTAACAAAAAATATTTAAACCCACAACATGCTCATAGCTAGGTTAACATTCATCCACTCAGTCGGGAACTCGTATAAGAGATAAATAGTTCTAGAATTCTCGGAACTGGCTCCTGTGTGTCTGAAGCGACTGTTCCTCTTATTTGTAACTTATGGCAATTCATAATAATAAAAAATGAATATTTAATATTAATATTTAATTTAGTTTGTTGTAAATAAAATTACGTTTTATAGAAAAAGTTTAACGATCAAATTGTTATTGACCTTTGTTTTTATGTTTTATGACCGAAGTTTGAGTAAACGCACGAAATTTTAGGACATTTTTATTTTGTACGGCAAAGTAAATATTTTTACTTCTAATTGCAGATTTATCTCAAAACTGAATACCATCTACGGCTTCAACTCATTCAGAAACAATTTTAGTTCAGTTGTTTTTGTGATTGCTATATTTGTCTACTTTACTACAATGAGCGTTAGTTTTTGAAGTGAAAACTTCTTTAGCATCGTTGTGATTTTCGATGAAACGAAAAAACGACAGTAAAAAGAGACGGACACATAAATTCATAAGATTCAACGTAGGAGAAAATAAGATAGGAAGCATCATGTACGTGTGTAATACGTGTTTGTGTGCGCATGCGTAGTACAAAGCTTGAAAGAAGGCATCACAACAACCGTGGTATTTTGTATACGTGTACGTATTATTCTTGAAGGTTTTACTTCCACCACGTGTGAATTGCACACATGCTTTTTTTTGTACTCTTTCTTTTATTTCAATTTTTTTTTTATAAATATTTATTAACCCTTATAAATTACCCTATTATAAACTTATAACTTTTGCTGACCACTTAGCAACTCGAGTTTATCATTAACATGTATTTCATAATTGTCGAAATTAATTAATTATTAATGTTCTACAAAATTCGCTATTTTATATCGTCGAATCGTAAATGAGATGTAGTTGAGAAGATATTAAAAGAATAAATTTATTTGGCTTTACAAACTTACAACATATACTTTAACTTAAACTGTAAATCACAAAAGTCTGGCGACGACACAAACATAACGGCGGTGTTTTAATATTTTTCAACTGTAAGACAAGAGTAATAAAAGCGATATTTCATTATAAAAAAAACTTTGTATTGCTCTCCATCTGCGCTCGCGTTATAACCATCTCTTAACCTTCCATTGGAAGAGGCAGTAATGCATTTTGAGTAATCAGGGGTTCAATTAGTAAGAAGGAGTGCCGCCAATTAGCTGAAACGACAAAGATTTACAACCTGGCTGCGTTTATTAGCCGGCGTAATGCGCATTCAAGCTTTATACGTTTGCCCTGGATTGGAGGCCAGGTTCTACTAAGTGAAGTAGGTACAGTCGGATAACAAAACGGTATCTATAAATAAACAATATTATACATCTTGGATGTCAAAAGTGTTCATATCTGTGAAACTTATTAAACGTGTTACCAAAAGTTACTAGCTTTGCGATTCTGGCAATTAGGCATACTATATATGCTATATTCATAGCAAAATTTTTGAAGTAATTTGTTATTTACATAAGTTTTTTTTACAATGATGTTAAAATCGATATAACACCATATTTTGACGACCCTCTCGCAAACTGGCTATCTATTCCGCAGTTCTGCAGAATAACTCATCGCAACGTGTAACATTTTATATCGGAGCGAGCCACGACGTTTTACATAAGTCTGGTGAAAAGTTCAACCACTAATAGATGTTTAAAACATTATTGGTTTTAACATTTTTTAGGAGAGAAAGATTTGAATTTTTATATATTTGTATATATTTATTGTTTTATTATTTTCTCCATCCGTCTTTAAAATTTTCTTCCATCTGTATTCCAAAATTCTATGCCGATTCTAGACCGATCTCAGAAAAAGGATCTTCAAGGTCATCAACAAAAAGTGAATCATTTATTACCCTTAAGTATGAGTTTTGTAACAGAAGTAATACATGAAGTAATGAAATATGACAATATTTTAAGTCTCAGCAAAAAAAAAATATATATTCTATTCGAACTGGCCAACTTTTATACAGGCTTTTAATCTGTCTGACCACGAATCTATGGATTTACGCACTGTTTCCATGGGAAATTTGGCCACTGCTTGCTGTAGACATTTTTATGAGACTCGATGTCGCCGTGTCGTTCAGAGCAGGCCATGTCCTCTAAAACTGACCATAATTTGCAGTCTTAAGGGTTGAGGTCTGGGCTAGCTGAGGGCCAGTCTTCAGCTCTTATAAAGTCCGGAACGTTGGTCTCAAGCCAGGCTTGGGTAGTTCGTGCCGTGTGACCAGGTGCAGAGTCCTGTTGGAAAGTCCACTATACATCTTAAAAGTGTATTGCCGAGAGGTTCCACAACACGATCCAAGACTGTCTCTTTATACATATTGGCTGAAGTTTTCACTCCTTTTTCACAAAAATGTAGCTTTGTGACACCTTGATAAGACACGCCCCACCAAACCAGCACTGATGCAGGATGAGGACCACGTTGTAGTTTTTCGACCAATTGAGCAGCTTCTTTAGAACTGTGAGCGTACACTTAACCATTTTCCTATTGTAGTGCTCTTCAATCAAGAAAAGTTTTTCATCGGTAAAGAGGATATTTTTTTGCCTCTCAGTATCTCGTGCCTGCGTATCGTGACAGAAGGCATTTTGATCGATCCACTCTCTTTAATTGTAAAGATTGATTTAGGGCATGTCCAGTATATCGACGATACGCACCGAGCTTCAGGTCTTGTTTTATAATACGCGTCAGAGTTCTAGCGGGAATCTTCAATTCTTGCGATATGATTTTTTGCTTCCTAATGGGGTTTGTTGTTGTTTTGTTTGTTTTGTTAAAAAAATAAAACAACTTCTTTTCTTATTCCTTTACTGTTTACGCTGTCCGTTTATGGAACTAGAGGATATCAGAAAGGCTCAAACTCTTGGATCCTTTCGCGACAGAGTTAAAAGTTATTTCCTTTCCTCCATTATTGACGCTATTTTATATTAATTTCTTTCTAATCCTATTATTATTTTATATTAACAACTAGTTGACCCGGCCACGCGTTGCTGTGCCGACTGCAGCGTCATCTGCCGGACTGATTTGTGAATCTAAACCATTCTCAGATCCCCTTGAACACACACAAAAAAATTCATTCAAATCGGTCCAGCCGTTTAGGAGGAGTTCAGTGACATACACACTCACAGAAAAATTATATATATTAAGATTATCTTTAAAAATATATATTTCCTTTTTTTCTCTCAATATGCACACCCACTTCATCACTATACTTTTATATTTATTTATTCTTTTCACCTATGGTTGCCTGGAAGAGATTGCTGTTTAGCAATAAGGCCACCTGTCTGTATACTTTTCTTTGTTATTTTTTTCTCTGTATCCTATCTATGTGTGTAAAGCGTAATTTATTATTATTATTATTGATAATAAAAATATGATGAGTATGATGATGTGTATGGCCGTAAACTTTTCTATCCGTCATTATATGATGTGGAATTATATGATATATGAAATCTGCAAAATGGTTGCTGTATGCTTAATTAACATATGTACATCATATCAATTAGTAGTATTTCCTTAATTATCAATAAAAAAGCCTTGTTTTTCTATACTATATTTGTCAATTTATTTGATCATCTAAGGTAAAGATTTAAAATTTATATTGAAATGACTTATCTTAAGCTGTTTTTACGAAAAGTCTTTTTTTTACTGGCAGAATATTTAAAATTGATTGAAAGTGAGACGACAGATGGCACTGTATCTGTAAAGGAAAATATTAATGACTAAACGTTATTTGCATTTTATTTTTACCCTCGCTACGATGAATATGATGAAGGCTTACGATGAAACGTAATGAAAGGAAAAGCTTTATTTCAATATTAGTACATTGATATAAATTGGAAGATTTATTCAATGTAATTGGCATAAATATATTATACTCGTGTAGACGTCCTTGGCATAAAATAGAGTTCATATCTGAATAAATATCAAAGGCAAGAGATATAAACGGACGGATTTTACAGTTCCCTTCGAACTCTCTCTTATTATGAATAGCTTACTTATCTACATCGGTGTTGAATTTATAGTTATAATTAGCCGTTTTAAAGAATATTAATCGTGAAAGTGTTAAAATAAAAGCATTCGCTCTTAACTTTCAAAGGCTTCTTAGTTAAATTAAAATAAAAAACTTCTTAGTTAAATTAAAATAAATTAAAAATGCTAGCAATTTTCGTAGCGGACAAAGGAATTAGATGATTATTTTAATAAGAGGAATTTTATAAGAAGCTCAGTTTTTACTTTCATTTTACTTAGTATTCTTAGTTTTAAAAAAGTCTGCTTCATTTTGGAAAAAAAACTAAGTAACATAGTATAACATTAAATCAACAGCAGATAACTTATTGATATATTACGATAAGAATTCGTAATTGAAGTTAAACTTCAATATGTTCAATATTTAATTTCTTGTATATTCATGAGTTTTATTACAACAAAATAGAATTTATTTCCAATAAAAATGTAGATACTTCAAATACTAGTTAAATAATACATAGGTACTGATAAGATATAAAATACACCTCTAAGGGGTAGTTTTATTACAGGCGTATCTTTAATATAAATAATAATAATAAATAAATATTTCTTACATTCACACCAATTAGCCTAGCCCAAAGTAAGCACAGTAAGGCTTGTGTTATGGATACTAGGGTAACGGATAGACATACATATATGATACATAGATATGTAATATTTATAGAAATATATATAAACACCCATGACTCAGGTACAAATACTCGTATTCATCATACAAATATCTGCCCCTACCGGGATTCGAACCCAGGACCATCGGTGCGAAAGGCAGGATCGCTACCGTTGCACCAAACGATCGTAAATATGACATTGTGAATACAAAAAATAAAAATACTAATATCATATCAGTATTTCACAGACTTATACACTTCTTGCTATTTTACGTACATTTACCTGTTATAAATAGTTATTCAAATAGAGAATAATTCTAACGAAACGAGATACAGTATTTAAAAATAAGATACCAATATTGCTTTACCAGTTATAACTTATACAATTGGCGGTTTACAAAATAACGTAATTCTTTACGTCTCGTGCTAGTTTAAGACTGTGTTATGGCAAGGAAAATTCTCGCTCCAGAATATATGATATTTTGACGTTTGACATTTAGAATTACAATGACGAGAGTGCAAAAAAATGTGAAACAGACTTAATATACCAAACACTTAAAAAATAACAAACTAATAAAATCAATTTCGCTTCTTGTAATTTTTATTTTATTATTTATTTCAATAGCACAATGACTTTACTGTAGGTGTCTTGTAACATGAATAATTGTAAAAATAAGAGAAAAATACTAAAGCAAAACATTTAAATCAATATTAAATATAAGTAAGAATTAAGTCAAAACAAATATACATTCCCGTGCCCAAAAAAATGTTTGAGAAAAAAGTAAACGAAAAGTTTCGGTGTATTTCTCTCAAATGTATAGTGTTTGCAGTTTGCAGTGAATGCAGTTTTTATGCTAAAAGTGCGATATAATTAAAAGCTTAGTACATCACTGGATCAACACCACATAACCGCGTGAGGACACTTTTATACTAACATTGGATATGAAGAAGACAGACTTTTTTATTTTAAGTTTTTTGAAAGAAAGAAAGAAAAAAAAATATTTTGAACTCAAACACACAACAACAAAAGATGTATATAATTACAAAGAGTAAACTTAAAAAAAAAGAAAAGAAAGATCCATATAAAATAGGAGAAAAAAATACAAATATGGTATGTCTGAGGCCAAAAAAGACCCTGTCTCAGCATAAAAGCCTCTGCGTCGTTCGAAGATGGAAAGAACGAACGCAGAGGCGCTGTTTTTCTGACAGGGCCCCTTGAGTAGACGACACCGTTAAAAAAAAGTTTTTAATTTTCAATCGTCGGATTTAAATAAATAATAAAACGTTCATATGTAATAAAATAATGCAATTGCAACTAATGATATTAAAGAGTTACTCAAGAAATTATTACAATTAAATTTTTTGACAACGTTTAAGGCCAAAAATTAGATGTATTTAGTGGCATGTTTTTTAAATGATTTTGGTCATTTTTATTAAGTTTCACAATTTAAGAAATTATTTAGTTTAATGAATTGTATTATCAGATTATTTTCTGTTCATTTTTAATGTGATATATATTCTACTTTTGTTATGTTATTTATTAATGTTTAATTGACTTTAGGTTCTGTTTTTTACATGTTTAACTTTTTTTATTTAGGATGGGTTAGCTCTTCATCTCAATCAAGCCCGGGGCCCAAGACAGAATCCACGATGGAACGAGCTAACCCAGAAGGTTAACCCATTTTCAAAGTCAGGGTGAATAGGTTCACCCTGACTTTGAAAATGGACGGGTTATAAATTCTCGAAAATACAGAAGGAAGGGAGTTCCTTTCCTTTGCTGTGCGCATTATGAAGGATGCTGACAAGCGCTTGTTGTTTCAAAATTTTTTTAGTAATTAATTATGATTATAAAATAAACACGTTTTGTAATGCTGCGAAATATTCCGATTATGGTATTATACCCAGTTCACATTGATAGGCGCCAAGCATGGAGATTTGGACGAATTTGATTTTATATTGTTTATGTGACGAGTGAAGAGCTCACACCAGGCGAGATATAACCACGCCTGTGGTTATTTCTATTAGGGAGGTGGCCATGTTCGGGAGTTAGAATTGACCAACATTTAACACACTAATATAGCGTATATTTTCGTACACTTAACGTACACTTCTTATGCAATTTCTGAATTTAATCGATTTTTAAGATCGTAATATATTATGAACCCTTTGATTTAATCCACGATCCGAATCGTATAGCACTGAATCGATTTCATTCGATTTCGGGAGACCGTATCGTAATTTCAAGAAAAATAATCTAAAAGCACGAAAAAATTGTGAAAATTATTTATTTTAAAGATTATTTCAAGTTTAATTGTCTGTCATAACAGAAAATAAAGTTTTTAGGCGTGACAGGGTCGCCGTCGGTCGTGCATTCAAATTTCACTGGCCTTATAGTCTTGCCAAAATTACGGATTCCAATTATTACTTTGTGGTTTTACATATCCGTTCCCGCCAATATGCTAGTGTTTATTTGCAAATATCATAATTACATTGTCTTGGCTTAAATTTCGGTAGAGCATAAAATTTCAATGATTTAATTTTTTATTCGATTCGATCTTTGTAAAAAGTCGTATCCTGTTGAATCGATTAAAAATCGGTAGAACGTATTGAGATGAAACGATCGTCTAGAACATCAATATAGAACGGGCATTCCTACTTTGTGTGCCATCATTTAGCAAACAAACTGCTGGTTACAAGTATACGCGAACTTACACCCCGCTTCCTACAAGTGGGTGATGAATTTATAAGGCCCACCAACAAAACATACACTATAACTTTTATATATTCCTTCCATTGTTTTTAATGATATCTTATAGGTACGATAAATTATTTTAATAGAAAAATTCTAGAAAAAATCGACTCGGCTCACAAGTGAGTTTTCAGGTGGGAAACGAACCCGCAACTTTTGGAAGTCCGGTCCAATGCTCTCCCCATTGAGCTACCGAGCCTTGTGAACAGCTGTCCAAATTTTCTAGTACCTTTCTAATTTTACGCTGTATGCCAGCGTTGTCTCATCAATGATAGGGAAATCCTCTCGTATTCGAAAGAAACATTACACAAATCTTTGGGCAAACAGTTAAGTTGAAACGATAAATGAAATTTAGTTTTATAATTTTATATATATTTTTCAATGCTATCTTATAAGATTATTTATTTTTCTATTGAAATAATTTATCTTACATTATAACATTAAAAAATTACAAATTTATGGTAGAGCTACGGTACGGTAGAGCACTAACGAAAATACGAAAAACTTCAACAAAAAGCTGTAGTCATCTACTTAATTAAAATAAGCCTAAAAAGAGAGATTTTATTAACTAGTATCATATAATTGATTTATATAAACATATACTTATACTAGCTGTCCCAGCCACGCGTTGCTGTGTTCTTAATTAAAATAAAACCTATCCTATCTTTTAAGTTAGATCAAATAACAGATAGTTACGAAGTTTGATCAAAATCGGTTAAGCAATTTAGGAGTCCATCGCGGACAAACAACGTGACACGTAATTTATATCTATTATATTATAATATAAAACACAGACAATGTATCAAAAACAAAGAAAAGAAGAAACATAGACTTTTATAAAGATTATTAAAGTGCCGTTTAAACTCTTGCTTTTTGTTATCAAAAATATCAACATCATGTTTCTTTGCTAAAATATTAAACTGTCTTTGTGACTTGAGACTTGAAAAGTGGGCGGAGTTAATCTTGCAAACGCGAAAGGAGAAAAGGTTATACGCAGATGGTCGCGGCAACTTAAATGGAGTGTTAAAATGAAGGTCCTCCAAAAGTTCGGGGCAGTCCAGATTTCCATTAACTATCTTATATAAGATAGAAGACATCTGACTGAAAAGAATTCTTCTATTTCTAAGCTATGCAAGCAATTAATTATTAACAGTCACACACACATTTTTTACACTTTGAATAATTAATAAAATACGATTTCGGACAATCAACATCAATTATTTAGTACCAAATTAAGAAGAGCTTGTACTAATCGTCTTCAGCCTATAAATGAGTCCACTGGTGGACTACAAACTTTTCTTATGGATGAAAACAACGCCTAGTATTGTAAAAACGCTTAAGTGCTTCGGTCGACGTTCGAGCAGTTTACAATCGCTTTAGCAAAGCGCTTATATAGAACGCTGGACTTGAGCTTCAGCGTCGTGAGCATAGTATAACATGATCTAAAATTATTTAGTATTTAGGTAGTTTAAACTCATTCAAAAATAAAATGCTTTGGAGCTTGAGTTCGCGACTTGAGCGTTAAAGTTCGAACCTTTGACGCTCGTGAGTCTTAAACGCTTGAGGATTCAACGCTTAATGCTCAGCGCTTCATTTTTACAACACTTAATGGGCCATGACACACCACGCTGGCCCAACACGGAGTGGTCTTCCAGATACTGCTAAGACCGATGACAGTCTAACGTGACTTTCAAAACACCAAATAGCTCAATTATTTTTTAGTTCCCCTTCTAATAATTTCACTTACAAATATTTGGTAAGTTACAAAATCGTAGATCGAAAGACTAACCACTGCGCTATTGAGTTCAGCACAAGTCCATAGTACTAGATGCTAATATTAGAATAGATAAGTTAGTTGTTTTTTGGTAAACTTTTCTTTTATACGTGAGCAAAAAACAACCAAACAGTCCAAAGCAAAACAAACAAACAAAGATTATGATTTAAAAAACTATTTATTTATTTAGAAATATATACACGCATATCACTCGAAAACTAATAAGTAATAATAATGCTTATTATATAAATAAATAGACATTTCCTGTTAGAACCAGTAGTCTATATTTTGTCCAATGTAGGATGATACTTTTGACAGGTGTCACTTCCTTATTGCTACGTACTAAGGTTGCGTTTGCTTCCTTATGTTTGGCTTGACACTGCAATAGCAACTTTATACCCTTTATATAGGTGTCAACCGTCAAAAGTATCATCCTACATTGGACAAAGTATAGTCGGTGGACTTTGGCACGGAAACAATATCGCATGTTGCACAAACCTTCTGTTATGAAATTAAAACCTTTTTTGCCTTACTCTAAATACACCATTGAGATATTATAACATTTTTTGGTTAATTATAACTATTTGTAAATGCTGAGAAGGTAATATATCCATGGCGTAGTTCAGCAATTAGTAACACACGTAGGCGTCGTATACAATCAGCTCGGGGTCTTTTACTTGGTGCAAAGCTGAAGGTATTACATAAATTTGGCTTGAACGAGCCAAATTACAGTTACAGGAGCCTCATTCCATTCGAATCACTACCTTAAATCAGTCTGACGTAGTTGTAACGCTGCAATATTACGAAAGGACTAAAGTGGATGTGTCTCAAAAAGCAAAAAAGTAATTATTTGTGGTGTTTTTGAAATATACCCAACTATTATTAATATTTCTGCAAACTTTATGTGCAATAATAAGAAGGAAAAATAGAGACAGTAAATTATAATACATTCCAGGAAACTTACTCAAATTATTTCGTTTAGGGATTTGAAATAACGGATGCAATACATAAATATTTAAATAACCCTGATCTAAAAACAAATACCTACGCCGTTAAATAAAAAGAGAGGTATAATTCTCTCCTCGTACTTTATATCGATATCGTAACTGGGTCCTGCGGTTTAGGAGGTTTTTTCCTCTATTCATAAGGGTCGTAGCATGATGTACAATAGTAATGTAAACCAAATTTTAATTCCAATGGGCAGATCCAGAGACAAGCAAGCTAAAATTGGGCGAGGTAGCAAGAATTGCATTTGCTCATACCGCCATCTCCTTTTTTCCATCGGACATCCAACGCACTGCAGGCTACCACCCTTTCTTGGTTGCTATTCATACCTGTCGCATCAAGCGCTTTTCAACATCCTTCATAATGCGCACAGCAAAGGAATGCAACTCTCTCCCTGCGTCTGTATTTCCGAGAACCTATAACTATAACCCGTCCATTTTCAAAGCCAGGGTGAATAGGCACCTTCGGGTTTAGCTCGTTCCATCGTAGATTCTGTCTTGGCCCTAGGGCTTGATTGGGATCAAAAGCTAACCCATTCTAAATAAATAAAAATAAATATCCAAAAATAAGTTTTCGCATACATCGCATATTTATGTACCAATCTATAAACTGTGTGTATCTTTTTTAACGCCCACAGCTTCGTTAGTAAAATATTCACCGTATTCAACATATTCACCAAATCTGGCTTCATGAACAAACGACCAGTTTGCCATTGAACGCCAAAAATAAATTTAAAGTAAAAAAATAAATGGTCAAGTTACACGTCACTAGATCATGTCAATCACACACGTTGATTTATAGTATGAGGTTTAGTTAAGCGCTAGCGTTCAAACAAATGTGAGCCATTAGCCAAGCCAAAGAGGACACGTGATTTATATAGGTATTTCTTGGAAATAATGTTACGTTATTTCAGAGAAAGAAATGTTTAGTTTTATTTCTTTAAAATGTTAACAATTTACACGTTAACAGTCCAGTGTATTCTATGTGGTACACGAGGTCTGTGTTACGTATAGGCTATATTTTCATGGACTTACCAATTTGGCTAGTAATTTTTTTTGGACTTGTGGCCAGGACTATAATAAATAAATAAAAAAATATGACTACTTTTTTAAGTGTTGCAAAATCCGAGTCTCAATGGAATGATTTTACGTTTTTATGGATGTATTATTACAACTGAGGGTATAACCATATATTTTGTCTGCTGCCAATATTTATGAGGCCTAATAAATTGTTTATGGTCAATAAATATTCAGTTGATGTTTACTTATACACTTATGAGTCCGTGGTACACGCTAAGGGTACAAGGTGTTATTCAGTCGTAAGTCCGTGTACTTCCGGGAGTACACGGGCTACCCGGGTTCGGGTTTATATTTAGGTATTTTTTATTCATCATTGATGAAATCTATCACAAATAATGAACAAAAAATACCAAAACGCATGTGGACATTATGGTGCATCCGAAACTTTGTATGGGGACTGTTAACGTGTTAAGCAATATTCGTTTTGTTATTGCTTAGATTAACCACCAGATAACCACATAAACTCTTTAAATATATAATTATATTATTCTTTATTTATTTTAGTAAAATATTTTGTTACTAATAACTACGATAGACGGAACAATTGATAAAAATATTTGCTTCCTGTTGTTTCTCGGGAATATCCTCACAAATCAAATGTATATACACATCAACGAGACTGTTTTGTAATTCTGTTATCAAAATTTAATCCAAGAGGCGCGTAGCCGCAGAATTGCGGTGGAGAAACTGGGCGGCCTGTTAAGGGCTTGACTACACTGACATTTTAGATATTCGACAGCCTTGACACAGGGGTTCTGAAATGAGGGTACAAGTTATAATCCTTTTATAAGAAACTTGTATACTTTTTACTGATAATGTTTCCTTAGTTGGATATTTCTTTACTGTATATTATACAAACTTTTTTTTTTAAATTAAACATATTTTAATTGAACGCTTTTTGGGTGCGAACACAAAATGCATAACAGTAACACAATAATAACTAATTAATTTTAAAAGGTTTACAACGAATGCTTATTCTAGAGTATATTTAAGGATTTTGAATAAAATTATATTAATATTGCATTGAAAATAACGAAGCAAAGAAATGAGGCGGTATAACGGGGAGTGTTGCGGTAATAAGTGTGACATGGAGTAGTGTTGCCTGAAAATCGATTTTCTTTGGATAGTATCGATAGACAATCGAGGGACCCCAAATCACTCATATCATCTATAGCTCTTTAGATAGTATTGACCCATTGTCACGCCACTATTAATCGTATGAAATTTCAATTTCCTTAAAACTTCAAGTATAGGTACAATATAAAACACTTTACTGGAAATATGACATTGAGGAAATAACAAAAGAAAAGAAATCTTAAAAAAGTATTACAATGGGCAGTCTTATCGATGTTTGACCTATTTGCACAATATTATCGATACTATTGATGCCCTTGTTGTTATCAACACTATTGGCAGTATCTAAAGAATAGGTCGATACTTTTAAAAGTAGCAACATTAATGCATGGTTTTCACTATTGACACTATCGATAGAACTAGTAGTATCGATACTGTCGACTGTCCTTTTTTCGGATTTTCTGCAAGGCATTACAAATGTTTTACGATTAGTGAGGCGGCACTCTGAGACGAAATTGTTCGAGTACAGTTAGTTAGAAAAGGATAATAGATAATTTGAGATCTCTATAACTTGTTTAATGACGAACCAGGTCAGCTTTGCTCCCTTTTTTACAAACTTTTATTTAACTTGCAGTATAAATTTGTTTAGGTCAAATCTTGCGAATTAATTTAGAACTAGTTCCCCTAGTACAAATATGGTAAAATTTGGTATTCATGCAGAAACCTAATGACAATACAATATTATTATGATAATTACCTATTCTTATGATGGAGCAAGAAGGTGGCCATAGGAACTTTGTAATAAAATGACGCAACTCCTCTGAGTTTGGGCTCGTTATATTCGTTTTGACAGGTACTCTGGTCCTAGATAGAATCCAGGGTCTGATGATGGAGCTGGAAATTGGCCATAGGAACACTATCATAAAACGATTCAACCTCATTGAGTTTATTTTCGTTATATTTGTCTTTTAGTAGCGTAAAGTATAGGTAAGTGTTTTTAGGCCAAATCTTGCAACTGAATTTTGTACCAGTTCCCATAGTTTGGATAGGCTGAAATTTGGCATTCATGCATAAACCTGATAATAATGGAATAAAGATAAATAAAAAATAATTTAATAGTTAAAATAGATTTAAAAAAATAAGCTTTTATTAAAATGCTCTAAAAAGAAAATAAACTTTAAATCAAATCCATTTATATATTAAATAATACAATCTATATAATATCAAAGAATATGGCGATATTATTATTTTTAAAGAATGAATAAGAATAAATTGTTAAAATTAACCTAGCGGTTTGACTCTACTTTAAGCCAGTGATTGGCAGTACTAAATTTTTTTTCCCTCCGGACTCTTGGAAGAGAGGTGGTGAATCCTACATGGCCGAGAGATTATGTCAGACTCATACTGACTAAACACCACCTGAATTAGGTGCCTTAGCCTGGAAAGGCTATACAGGCTAGAGTACTACATTGAATTTTATATATTTTTTACACAGATGACAAAGTTCATCATATTGTGATCACAACTTCTGTAACCGTGTCCAAACGTCATGATTAAATATAAAAAAAATAAAATGAATCTCGTCATTAACCTGGAATGAAAGCTTATATTTCAACCTGTGTAGAATATTTGTCTCCTGGCCTAAAATAGCTAACAAGTCATTTTAAAGCCATGGAAATCGATGGATTTGTTAGTGATTGGACATCGAAAGTCATCTTCAACATAATAATATGTTTCTTACATTCGCACCAATTAGCCTAGCCCAAAGTAAGGACTGTAAGGCTTGTGTTATGTATATTAGGGTAACGGATAGAGATACATATATGATTAATTGATAGGTAATATTTATAGAAATATATACCCATGACTTAGGTACAAATGTATTGATCACATAAACATCTGCCCCTTTCGGTATTTGAACCCAGAACCGTCGGAGCGAAAGGCAGGCGAAGCGTCGCTACCGTTACACCAAACGGTTGTCGATTTATTTTAAAATAAAATGTGTGACATCGCCTAGAATCGGTCACCGATGAAATTTTAAATATACAATTAATTTATCGTTTGAGTCACGGAGACTATCATTAATTTACTGTCAGTGATAACTGGACATTGTTTTTCTTTTTTTTGTTCATTTAATGCTCTCATATATAGGATATAACAACAATTAAAAACAATTTGTACCAACATTTTATTGGTTATTCAAACTTTTGATAAGATATAAAATACGTGTGTAAAAAACAACTACGCCTCCGAGCCCTCAGGTAGGATTCGAACCCACGACCTTTCGCAATCCGGGCGAGTGCTCTGACCGATGAGCTACCGAGACGCAGGCAGACGTGTCGAATTTTACAAACGTATTTCAACTTCTACTATGAGCTAGTATCGTTTCACCAATGTTGAACGCTAACTGCCTTCAACATCGAAAGTAATATTTTTATAAATATTAAACAATATATCTTATAGAAAATATTGCATTGTGAATGCTAAAATTAAATCAAAAACAAAACTTTTGATGTTAGAATTGATTATGAAATACGTAGTAATTGAGTAATCTATGGAATGGTGGCCAAATAAACATTTATTTTAAAGCAAAATACGTTTAAGATAAATAAACAACTTTCCTTACTTTATAGATATTTATTATCTAAGTAGATATTGAAATTAATTTGCATTTATAACGTTAATCAAAACAATGAGTGATTATAAACGCCTTGCGTACCTGGCCGATTTTATTCTGCCCGAATGCTCATAGTACTTTATGTATAAGACAATACAAAGGGTAGCTTCCCTTTGTCTACTGGGTCTAAGTAGCATTTTCAGAAAGGACGAAATACACGTATACTTGACGACCTACGTGCTCAAGTGACTCGCATAGCAATTTTCATGGAAAAGCCCTTGCGAGGTCCCTGGTTCGATACCCGGCCGAGTCAATGTAGAAACCAACTTTTTCATATTGTCTCGAGTCTGGGTAGTACTGTATTTATTTCTAAATTACATATAACAAGTGATTTATTTAGTTTTTCCACTTCCGCACATATTACACTTCGTTTTTCAAAAATAATGCAAAATAAAACAATTTTATTTTTTAAAAATATAACAGTTAGGAACGTGCCCCATTAATATTGGAAGGTAGTAGTATATGTATGACGACCAATACCTTAGTCATCCTGTGATCACGGCTCCTGTAAAGGAGTTTAAACATCAGGATTAAATATAAAAAAAAATTACATGCGCAACTAATTCGATAAAAGAGTTTTATTTAAACAAGTGCTTTCTTCTTTAGCATCAGAATATCAGTATGTGAGGTTGTCTGTATTTAAAATTGATGTTTGGTTTTATCCAAAGCCTTATTTTGCTATTCACTCTGAGGGGAGAACCTTTCGTAACGCATAATTTCAATTGTCATAGTATCTTGGTCAAAAAGCCATAAATTGATATACTTTGCAGGTTTAGTTAGGTTAAATTACGCTGTATCAAATTATCGCACCTTTAATACTATAGGGGCACAATTCGAAAAAGATGATTGTTGGAAAAACACCTTTAAAGATTTTTAAGCCCCTGTATTGTCACAAAATCGATCATAAGTAAATTAGTAAAATAAACTAGTACTAGGATAAAATTAATGTGCGATAAATATTTCATGCTTAGTGAACATGCTCTTATGATGTTTTATGATTTTGCTTTCAATAGTTTAATTTACTTATGACCGATTTTGTGACAATACAGGGGCTCAAAAGTCTTTAAAGGTGTTTTTCCAACAATCATCTTTTTCGAATTGTGCCCCTATAGTATTAAAGTTGCGTTATGCTTTATGAAAAGTAAGAATTTTAAAAATGCTTTTTTAATTTATGCAGTCTAATATAACAATATTAATATTATCAAACCCTGAAGCATAAGTCCACTTACTTCTTAAGGAGTTACTTCTTCCTTCCACACTTACTTCTTCTCACTTACTTCTACTATTTTTCCTAAGGAGGTTGTATATCGTTTTTAAAATTATCGGACTTATTAAACAAAACTTCTTTTATTTCACTTCTAATTAGGGATGGTATTTCTAGAAAAGAGTGAAAAAACGTTCATGATTCTTTTAGCAATAGAGAAAAGTGAGCATATATTTCTTAATACCATTTGGTGCAACGGTTGCGATTTTGCCTCTCGACCCAATGGTCTTGGGTTCCAGTTCCGGATGGGCAGATGTTTGTGTGATGAATACGAACCATTTTTAACTTAGTAATCGGTTATTTATATATTTAATATTCTCGCTGGTTTGCGAGAATAGCGACGGAACTAAAACTTACTTTTGATTTTATAAAATACGGTTTTTAAATGTCTTATTCAATCTTTTATCGCATACCAAATAATGTAATTGTATCTCTTTCAAGCATAGCATGGCATATTTAGTTTTATTTGACAGTTTTTTGGGTTGCGTGTGTGTGTGTGTGTGTGTGTGTGAATTTAACTTATCCATGTATTCTATATGTATGTCTATCCGTTAGCCAGATATCCATAACAGGGGGTCTACTCCCTAAACACGAAATCCGTAGTTTCGGCCGAAATTACGGCTGTTTCCTAATACGTAACCCCTACGGACGTAAGATTAGTTCGTGGCTCAAACTAAGAATGAATGGCAACGTGATTTGACAGTTGTCCCTACTCCCGATATGTTTTTATCCGTCCGAAAATATGAATTTGACACTTGTTTCAACGGATCGTTATGTCAATTTAAACGACAACAAACTAGTTATCGTGATAGGCTATCGTGCTCACAAATTCAACTAAATAAAAGAAATGGCAGCTATTTTAATGCTTGAAGAAATAATTCAAGAAGAGAGAAAGCGACGCCGACAATACTTGCGCCAGAATTTTCAGCTAGCGAATATACCCGATGTCGAATTTATAAACAATTATAGGCTCACATGGGATATATTTCAAAATTTGTGTGAGGAATTAATACCTCTTATGCCTCAACGTGTACGGCGAAGTGGTGTCGATCCAAGAATAAAGGTAATAATAAAAATATTTGTAACTAATCAAGCTGTTATTTTATAAATCCAATCCGTAACATTCACATGTTTTACACAATATATGTAATCATGCCGGCTTAGAAGCACCAACTCTAAATGAAGAAGACCTACAATTAGAACGCAGTAGACAGGCTGATAACTTGATCTCTGCTCATCAGGCTCTTTAGCAAGGTCAAAGGGCAAGAAACAGCTTAGTGCAATTACTGGATAGAAATAGGTACATTATATGCGATCTCACATTATAAAAAAAATCTCAGAGATTTGTATTCTTGTTAAGGATTGACTAAGTTATTTGTTCTAACCTTTCTTTCTTTCCTTTTCTTACAGGTCACAATAGGTGTTGATTTGGGAGAATAACAAAAATAAATTATATTCATAGTAAAAGCCCCATTTTTATTATTTTCTTTTTACAGATCACCAGTGAAAGACTAGTTTGTATTGCTTTCCGAGTATATAACAATATTATAATTTTTACTTAAACTAACATAAAAATAATAAATTTCTAACATAAATTATCTATTTTAGAAATAAACCTAATAATACAAATAACATTAACAATCAATCAATTACGGCAAAGATTGATTACTATATAATACAAATATTGCGCGCTCGTCGTAACCACAGATTATATATTAATATTGTCGTAACGTAAACAAAATAACATAGATTAGAATATAACCTTCAAAAGAAAAAGACCAAAGATAACCTTACGATACAGCCACAATTAGGATAAAAGCAGTTAGATTTTATGTTATTACTTGATAAAAAGTAAACCTTCGGAAAGAGACACTTTTTAATGGCTATCTTATAAATATAACAGCTTAAAAACCTACAAATCAATGAACCGATAAAACAAATAATTTACCGATAAACTTATTGGCTCTATGGGTAAATTGACGCAACACTATCGTTATTTGTCATTCGTTCACTAATATTGTCTATGATTCCGTTCGAAACTCATAAATTCGAAATTTATCGGGGGTAGGGTTCTCTCCGAAGTTTCGGTTTACTTTCGGACGGATCCGTATTATCGTTGACGGAGTTATAGAGTAGACCCCCAGAAACGTAACTACTTACAGAAGGCTGATTGGTGTGAATATAAGAAATATTAAATCAATAATTTCTCCTTAATAAATTATCTACATTATTTTTTTATATTATTATAGGTAAAATTTGTTGATCACTTCCCTTTCCTTTCCCATTTAACAACCATTTGGTGCAACAGTAGCGATCCTGCCTTTCGCATCGATGGACCTGGGTTTGAGTCCCAGGAGGGCCAAATGTTTACGTGATGAATACTAGCATTTGTACTGGGTAGTGGGTATTTATATATATTTCTATAAATATTACATATATATTTATGTCTATCGAATACCATATTAAATATAACACAAGCTTTACAGACCTTACTTTGGGCTAGGTGTGAATCTATAATCTAAGATCACAGTGGTTTGTTTGTCTGTCCACTCGTTTTCCCGCTCTTTTTCCATTGTATATGCGTTACCATAGCAACGCGTTAACCGCAAGTAGTTCGTCTACCAAACGCTAGATGGTGCTAACGGAAAAATATTTAATAATAGAAAAAAAATTAAGAATTTTGTCCACCCGTGCGAAGCCGGGACGGGACGCTAGTATAAGATATATTAAAATAATAAATTCAATACCATAAGCCACAAGCGCTAAGTATAATCTCCTTGAAAAATTACCTACATAATTTCTATTATATTATTATAGGTACAGTTTGTTGATCATTTCCCTTTACTTGCCCATTAGTGCCCAATGATGCGGAAGACTCGGTGGCATACCTATACCTGTGTAGACGTCCACTCGTTGAATTCGGCAGATGGTTATCAGCCTGGACTTTTACGTAATACGTCACCGTTACATAATTAGGTCATCTAACGGCTGTCAAGTCATTTAACTCAACATTCATGGTTTGATGGTTGGGCTGTCCACAATAATAACGTTTCTTTCAGTTAAGGATCCGTCACATTTATCTATACATCTATACATATAAATAAAATTGGAGTGTCTGTTTGTAATATTGAAATAACCGTTTTTACTACATGCATATGAATATATATACGGTACATACACCAAAATAACATTTTTTACAATTTTTGTCTGACTGTCTGTCTGTTTGTTCCGGCTAATATCTGAAATAGCTGGACCGATTTTGACGGAACTTTTATTGGCAGGTAGCTGATGTAATAAGAAGTAACTTAGGCTATTTTTATTTTAGGAAAAATGCTTTATTTATTGTAAAAAAATATAGCAAATTAAAATTACTGTGTCACAGCAACGCGTGGCTGGGTCAGTTAGTATAAACATAAAACTCTTTACAAATACTACTGTAGAGTAACTTTATCGCAGTTATTTTCTGCACAATATTATTTCCTAAGAGTTAAAAGAAATACTTTTTATTGTACCATGATAAGATTTAAAATCTATCTGAATAATACGAGTTTTACTTACATCATCGGAGTATTTGGAATGAAAATGCTTTCCATTCCCTTTGAATTTTTCTTATATATTTTTTCGTATTAATTTTTTGAGTCGTTGTTAACTATTATAGTGCATAACATTTGTTACCACAACAAATACACGTAAAAAAATAGCATAATCTAATGTTGGTTTGTAATAACGATAAAATAACAGAATTACTACGACAAGTTATACATATATCGCAATGTCTCAAGATTAAATAAAATCCTTGACTCACACTAGTCAGTGTTGCCAGTGATGTCGTATAGAACGGAAATGTGGTCCCTTACTATGGGCCCAATAAGAAGGCTCAAGGTCACCCAAAGGGCGATGGAGCGTACTTTGCTCGGCAGTGCTGGATTTACCATAGAAGCTGAAAAAGCTGAAGCTTAGGGCGGCAAAATTGGCCCAAAAAAAATAGGTACAGAAAAAAATAAGGCTGTGGACACGAGGTGGGGCTGGGTAGGTAGTGCAGTAAAAACAGCTTTGCTTTTCTTAGCTTAAAAATATACCCAAAAAGTTGTATAAATAATCTTGAAACTAGATTATTCCCTAAAAAAAGGAATTTACGTTATTGTGAACAGTGCATCTAATTTTAGAGGTCAGTGGGGGCGGCAAAAATTTTTTAGCTTTGGGGCAGCAAATGTGTAAATTCAGCGCTGATGCTCGGAGTTTTCCTACGTGATCGAATCAGAATTAGAAAATACGTAGGAGGACAAGAGTAAGCGACAGAGCCCGAAGAATTACCAAACTTAAGTGGCAGTGGGTGAGGCACATATGTAGCTCGTAAAACTGGTGGAGCAGAAAAGTTCTCGAGTGGTGACCACGGACTAGAAAACGAAGTGTAGGCAGACCTCCCACTTGGTGGACTGACGATCCGGTAAAGGTCGCGGGAAGCAGCTAGATGTGGGCAGCGCAGGACCGGTCATTGTGGAGATCCTTTGTCCAGCCATGGACATCATTTGACTGAGACGAGATACATACATACAATATCCTAATAAAGCAAGTTTCCAAATATTTTTTCTTAGATACTATTAGGAAATCATCCCAATGAAGTCAATTCTGAAGTTTCGCTGTCGGCGTTTTGATCGCTGTTCTAACATAACGTAATCGAACTATTTAATTTAAAAATATTGTTTTTATTTTCTAAATTTACACCATAAACTTTAATATTTTTTCAAGTTTATGGTGTACCAGATTATGCGTTTAAAAGTATCGATTAATTTTATTAATAGACAACCATCTTGCTCTCGATTAGACTTAATTATTAAATAAAATCATTTTGCATTTATAAACGCTTCAGCTGTTCAAATAAAATTAAGCCTAAATAATAACCATGGTGATAAAATGAATAAAGCTTCTTACTTTTTAGCAGATTCTCAGCAGTACTTGAGGAGGAATACCTTCTTTAATAGTATTATCTGCAAAATCACAAATTTTATCACAAAATAATTGGTTTTAGACGTCCATTTTACTTCGAGGTAACCGATCGTTCTGGAGAGTTATAACCAGCAGTGGACGTCATCAGGGTGATGATATGATGATGATAATTTTTTACTAATTATAAAATAATAATATTAGACAACTTTACATATATTATTGTGAACCTTAATTGAGTAGCTAAAGAACCTGTGTTATGGAATTTAGAGACTTATAACACCAGTGTAGAGATCATTCTTAGTCCAATATACCATTCTTATGCTGCTAAATAAAAAGATCCGTAGTTACGGTAGTTGTCCCTTACAAATTAATCTGCGACGTCGATCGACTACCTATTAATCGTTAACTTTTAAATTTGTTATATACGCTTTGAATTTTTTTGCGATTTTCTATGGAACCATTTTGATGAGGCAGAGGGCGCTATGTCTCGAAAAAAACGAGAATTTCAAGCTTAATATACAGTAAACAGATTCCTGAATTGGAAAATAGTCTTCAGAAACTCATATTATTTTTAAACGACCTATATATTATACGATAGTGTTGTGATACACAACACTCAGACCCAAGAGAAGAGTTCATTTTTACATTGACCCGGACGGGATCTAACCCGAGACCTCGGAGTGGCCTTGCCTTTATTATCGCTACGCAAACCACTATATGTCGAAAAAATTGTATAATTATTATATTTCAATTTTATTAGTAATTTATATCATCTTTTTTATGAAATAATTCGGTTACTGTTATTAGGTTGAAGTGATTTTGCTTAGAAAAACCTTGTAAGAGGCAGTTACCGCCATCTTGATTTAACAAAACTCCGAGAATAAGTCGGTAATTAGATGTAACATTTAAAAAAAAATTCTTAGAATAACGTACTAAAGTAATATTACTTCAGGATCACTTTTGAAGAATTCATGGTAATAACACTGTGAATATTACGGACACAATACATTCCTGTAAATGATTATTATGGTACTTATATCATATGGTAACCCTGTATTATGGATATTTCAATTTGACGTATTTATTTATCTATACTTAATATTATAAAGAAGTACAGTTTGTGTGTTTGTATATTTGTTAAATTGTAAGGGGTAATCTCGGAATCTACTGAACCGATTTTAAAAATTCTTTCACCAATAGAAAGGCACAATATTGCTGAGTGTTATAGGCAATATTGAATGCTAGAAAAAAATTAAAGAATTTTGTCCACCCGTGCGAAGCCGGGGCGGGCCGCTAGTCTAGGTACCTATATATGCCATCAAAAGTCGTTAGCCATTATATTCACATTTGGTACCTATATCTATAACAATATCGCTTGTAAAATTTTACTTTTGTGATTACCGGTTTTTCACACGGGATGTTGATGTAGAAATATGCCTATTTCTTACGGTTATCAGCTCTAACCTTAACATGTGCTAACTAAAAATATATCTTATAAAAAACCGAAAAAGGTTTGAATGAATAAAACTGTTACCATCTGCTGTTGCAAAATGATTTCTATTTACACGATTGTAAATTTTAATATCAAAGCAATCTGTCTTAAGCGGAAATTGAACCCACTGTTAAAATGAAGTCAGAGCATTACATTAGTATCAAAATATGATGGCCAACCAATGTTTATTCTATTTTGTTTTCGCTTTTCTTTGTTTTAAAAAAATTAAATATTCAAAATGAAATCAGATAAAAATGAAGCCGCTTTTACCTACATCTTCTATATTTGCGCAAGGCGATGGTTCATTTCTCGCTTAAGGCAGAAGATTTTTCCATCGTTTAATTTTTACTTTTTTTTAAGTTTATTTCAAGTGTTGACTGACCCAAAAGTTAATCCTGAGCCACAATAATTTTTATTATTGAATCTAAACAGCCTGGTTTTTGACCATTCTAGTATAATAGTTAACAAGTTAATGATTACTATTAAGGGGAGGATTTCATATATTCTTTATATTTACGTATGGCAACTTTATAAATTCTGGACATCAAATTACAGTCATTATTTTGTTTCAAACTTAGTAGAGAACAGCGTATGTACATATATGTATACTAAAAAACAGATCGAATACTAGAAAAGTCATAATAACATTTTCGAGTGCAAATGTTTTTGCTTATCTCAAATAATTGCGGGTTTCCACGAGTGTAGATTTCGTAGTCAGGTGGCAAAAGAACAATGATAGAGAACTTAATAACGGCAAAACTATGTGATAATGCGTTTTCTATGGCACCTTGCATTTGGTCTCATTCTTGTAAAAAAAACTCCCTAACTACGAGGACAGATTTCGCTACTTTAAAATGGACACTCAAAAACCGACGTGCCATGTTGGATGCGGCCTTTTTGTACAAACTCGTCACTGGCATTTTAGATTATCCCGATCTACTCTCAAGAGTTAATATAAACGTCCCCAATAAATTGCCAAGAAAATCTAGGTACAGCTTATTTGTAACCAGAAATCCTAAATCAAACTTAAGCTTGTTTTCTCCTTCAAATAGAATGTTCTCCCAATACAACTCACTGTCAAAATCAACTAGTCTAGATATATACTCCGATTGTTTAAATACATTAAAATCTATATGTCTCAGCAAACCTACATAATTTAATGAAGTTAATACTTAAGAATGTACTTTAATAAATTGGTTTATATAATTATAGAATTCTTACCAGTCTATAACCTGTAACCATGCGAATCCGTGTAATTGTAATGCAATTGCTTTTATATTGTACTAGTGGACCCGACAGACGTTGTCCTGCCTGTTATTTTTGCAGTATAGATAAATAACCTAGATACCGTCTGCAGCGCCATCTGCCGGGCTGATTTGTGAATCTAAACCATTCTCAGATCCCCTTGAACACACACAAAAAATTTCATTCAAATCGGTCCAGCCGTTTAGGAGGAGTTCAGTGACATACACACTCACAGAAGAATTTTATATATATAAAGATATCGCATGCCGTTGTCGCCTCTAATTAAGGTTTCACTTGATCAAGTAGTTACTATGTTTGTATTTGTTTTGTGATTGTATTACTGCAACCTTGTTGGTGATCCGTTTAATAAATAAATAAATAATCTTAAAGCATAATGATTTATTTATTTCTTTACTCAGCTCTAAACTCTTTTGTAAACTTACGAGCATTTGTAAAGACAAACGGTAATTGGTTTAAAAATATATTTTCTTTTAACTTTATCTCTTTTCGAGTGTTTTTTTTTTTAATTTGTAGTACCACATAAATTGTGTAAATAACTAACAAGGTTTTAAAATTTACCCATGTTTTAAACACAACGTGTAAAACATTCAATTTGAAATAAAATTTATAAATTTTTTATTAAGTCGCTTTGTCCCCAGGGCGTCTTAAAAACATGTCGTTCATTTATCTCAAAGGCGTTAATGACAAACATGTCACAAACACCGGTAATGACTACGAAATATACACGGGAATATAAAATTTTTGAAACAGCGAATAATTGTAACGCTATGTGTATTCCAAAAGAGATACGCTCGTAAGATTTTCCTGTTTCCCAATGGAAAGAGCTTCGTTATGCTATTTTTCCGGGACATGATTGGCATCTGGACTCCGTATCTGGCATGATAACGTCGCTATGAAACTGCACTGAATCACATTGACATCGTAGTTGAAAGCAAAATGACCATTGGGATTCTGTTTTTCTTTCATCGTTTTGTGCAAGCCATTCATTTACTTGCCTTACCTTTTCTTTTTGTAACATGTATTGGGAGGATCATATCGACCTATAAATCAGAATAAGTGGTTATAATACAATCTTAAAAAAACATCAACCTTGGTCCAATATTTGTTATATAAATTAATAATAAGAGCTTATAAAAAGTAGCCTGTCAAATTAGGCTTGATGTATTTGGTACCAATTCTGATAAGCCACATATTAAAAAAAAAAAAATAACTTCTCGTAAAATGTTTCAGTTTAAAGTCATTGTTAATATTATCAATTACTAGTTAACCCAGCCACCCGTTACTGGTATGTGAACAAACACACACACACACACACAAAGTATTGTCATAATATAATCAATTATTATAGGTTCTATATTCAATATCGGAGGATAAAGGAATAATGCTTACTTAAATAATCTTATGTAAAAAATATTTCTAATATGAAAAAGACGTTGTTATTTATAAAATGTTGATATGGTAAATGAAAACAAAACGTACATAAAATTTTCAAAGGAAAAGAAAACTCATTATTTTGTAATAACTAAAATTGTTATTTTTTATAATATATTCCTTGGCATCATATTTATAATATAGAAGAGAGAGTTGAAATGTTAGGACAATAAATGCCTAGAAAAATTTTTTTTTAATACATATTATTTTGATTGCTACCAACACTTTTTGATTCGAATCCAGGGAAAGGAAAATGTTTGTATGATTAACATAAGCTTTTCATGATTCTTATGTATTTATTTATGTATACTATATGTTATAAAGTTTCCAAAGTATATACTCTGATTATTTTGGGACAAAATAACTAGCGTTATTTGTCCGAATTTTTTTTATTATTCTACTAATACTTCTTAAGGCGATTGTCATGAGTGATCTACAAGCGACAATTTTGTGTTGGGAGCTCATAACTCTGCTTTCTGCCTTTGTGGAGGCTAAGCAACATCCGGGTGGTCCGATCATCAGATCATGATTCTTTCTGATTTATCTTCAGTCTTTTTATGTCGATCCTAAGTTCAAACAACGCTTAAAAAATGAAAACAAAAGAATAATAATAACAATATAATATATTTTCTTAATCTATAATCTAAGATCACAGTGGTTTGTGTGTTTGTCTGTCCGCTCTTTTTCCATTGTATATGCGTCACCATAGCAACGCGTTAACCGCAAGTAGTTCGTCTACCGGACGCTAAGTGGCGCTAACGGAAAAATATTTAATATTAAAAAAAAAATAAAGAAATTTGTCCACCCGTGCGAAGCCGGGACGGACCGCTAGTTCACACTAATTACCCTAGTCCAAAGTAAGCACTATGTGTGTAATAGATACTAGGGTAAATTGATTTAAAAATATGTATACTATGAAGTTAACAACGGTTCTATCTGTAGGAGGTACATTGCTTAGTGAAGATATTCAGCCAATCGTAAAATTGTATGCGACTATACAATATCTTACTATGCCTTTATATAACCTTTTTTGTTTCTAGTTTGAAGATACCTTTAACAATCACTCTGAACAAACGGAGCGCCTTACAGTAGTTCCGTTTACTATCTAGATGACACCAATTAACCTATTTATTCAAACGAGTAACTACCAACAAAATAGCAGAATCAGTCTTTTATTTTGTTTTATTTACTGTTTCCTTGTATTACTTATATAGTAAAAAGTGTAACGTTTCACATAGTTTTTTGATCTGGGATCCTTTGTTTGTTTCTTTCAGCACCAACGGTTATTTTGATTGAATGTAATTCCAGTTCAATAATTTATCTTCTCGTCAAATTCCGAGCGTGGAGTAGAAGTAGTTTTACATGTTTGACAATGTAGAATATGTAGAGAGTTTTAGTACATTTAGTTTGAGTTTAAACAGATTGGAATCGCGTTGGAGACTTGGACTTTTGGACGTTAGATGGCAGCAGCCTTCAACCGTTATTTATGTTTAGGTATTTCGTAATACCGGTATACAGAATATGGTAGATAGAAAAACATGCAATTATATTAAAGCCTGAAAAGTATCACTCGACTGAAAAATATCTTGGTATGAAAAACTGCATAGTGGCGACCCTAGACCGAGATAGTGTATTGTGTTTGACCATAAATGAAATTGTAGATTATCAAAAACAATAGTCCAGTTACAGGCCCGGATTTGGACGTGACGATCCTAATTATATTCGAATAAAATGTCAAAATCGTTTGTTGCGAATATGAGTGATACAGTTTTTATAACAATGTTAAAAGTTCTTCTATATTCTACAAAAACATATTGGCAAAACTTGATAGGCAAAAGTAACCCGTCGAAATTTGTATTTTTTTTATCTCTGTTGTAGGGGCCCCTCTCTTATGGAGTCCCCAGGGCAGTAGCCCCGCCTGCCCACCCCCAAATTCGGCTCTGTCCATACGCCTATGGTTGCCACGTTGCCGTTTTCCGTACAAAAAATAACTATTTTGTTTTAGCTGCGTGGCGGTTTACTGTGTTCGTAATAATTTTACAGGGTTGTATTCCTGGTACTCTATCTACCATTTTCAGAATCATACATGTATAACCAAACATCCTGTAGCATGGAACTCAAGGCCCTTGAACTATGCCTGTATATTATGTTATGGCCTATTCTCCTTATAATGTGGTGCTATTTGTGTATAGAAGGCCTGTGCCTTAGGGAGTTAATAATTTACTTTATTCTGTTTGGCTACAATAAATAATTCCTTTAATAATAAAATTACGCATACATTCACATATTTTACATTTTTCAGTATTTTAGATCTGTGGTAGGCCCCCGCGGCGATAGTTAACTACGGCCCCGCGGAACTAAGGGTAGGTGATACTTAGGTTTTTAGTGGGCATATCTCCAACTCAATCGCGCATTAGGCCGGGTGGGGGGTAGGAGGAGAGTCCTACATAACTCACGCCGCTCGCCCGGCGGTGCAGTATGCGTAAGATACATAAATAAAATCCTTTGTTAGGCCAGGTCCTTGAAGTTTTATGAGGGGTCACTAACCATCTCACTGACTAGGAACCCTTTTTTTTCAAATTCGATATGAAATAATAACTAATGCATTAAGCCCAATTTCATGTTATAAAAACTTCATGCTAGTTCGTCCACACAACTAAAAGGTACTTTGAAATATTTCCTACATTTATTTTTCCATGAAATTTAACATATTGATCTACCCGTTAAATACTGACTGAAATTGACGATATCGGTGGTCGAGTCGATCGCATACCGGTTTTAATGGATAAGCCACTCCGAGGACCCGGGTTTATCCCCGGCCGGGTTAAAGTAGAGAAAGAACCTATCTATATCAGCTCGCTTCTGAATGTTGTGGTATTGTCTTTTCTAAATTCCATAAAACAATTTCTTTAGCTACTTAACATGGGGTTAATTACAGCATAGAATATGATAGTGTCTGATATTTATTTATTTATTATTTAAATACTATGTTTATTTTTATTAATTTGTAAAAATATTACTTTTGATGTTGAAGGCAGTTAGCGTTCAACATTGGTAGAACGATACTAGCTCATAGTAGAAGTTTAAATACGTTTGTAAATTTCGACAAGTTTGCCAGCGTCTCGGTGGCTCAGCGGTCAGAGCTATCGCCCGGATAGCGAAAGGTCGTGGATTCGTAGACGTAGTTGTTTTTTACACACGTATTTTATTCGTTATATTGAAATACAAATTTATTTACTAGATATACCAATAGTATACATAATATTTTTAACATCAAACAAAGAGCACGTATCGTGTTTCTGAAATGTATATGTTACCGGCAATGTGTATAATTCAGGTATTGTATACAATCCCTAGGTAATGTATACAATCCCTGGGGCTTCCAGGCAATGTATGAAATATCATGAATATCATTGTCCATTTCATACTTTACCTAGGTATTGTATACAATTCCTAGGGATTGTGTAGAATACCTGCTGGTTCACCGGTAATGTGTAAAATAAATAAATCTTAAGACTAAACTAATGTTAGGTAAGCCGGTTAATATCAATAAATCTTAACAGACTTACTTATCAAATAGCGGACAAATAAAACATGTTGTATTTACTTGAAATAAACTTTATTATCAACTTTAGGTTAGGTTAGGTTTTTTTTTTATCTTATTTGTTAAAATTAAGGATAACTGTTTGAAATTAGTTTATAGTTTTTCACATAGGGAGTTTGTTATTTGACGTATTTGCATCCTAGGGTCGAGGCTAGAGATACCTCTCGCCTAGGGCACAAGTACAGAGAGAAAAAGATTTTAGAAAGACAGAGCAGAGATCGACAGGAAAGACAGAGAAAAATAGGGGTTAGGTTAGGTTGCGTTTTTTGCGTTCGAGTGTTACATTACCTGCTGCATGTTTGGCATTGTATAGAATACCTAGGTAAAGTGTAAAATAAATTCTATTTCATACTTTACCTGCCCGTTTTAGGTATTCTATACATTGCCTAGGTATTGTATACAATACCGGATTATACACATTGCCGGTAACATATACATATTATAGGTACAAACATACATTTGCAAATCTCAGAAAAAAACTTAAGCAAATTTCGTATTCATTTCGTTAGCTGTACTGATGCCATTTGTACATTTTTAATACCAATATTTCGTATTGGTGAAATACTGTATCGTGAACCAATTCACTTTCTAAGAACCTTAGGTCCGCTCTACCTAATTTGTAGATTACAAAGACGACCTTTCGGAAAGTTGGTAATAAAAGATATATATATTATATCATCAAGTATCTATAAAATTACTTGGATAAGTTAGTTATTAAATTATCTAGCAATGTTTTACCGACATCAGCAGCGGTTACTTTCCTCGGCGTCAGCAGTATGATAGGAATCTATCGGGCAAACTTTGCGAGTGCCATCATGATTGATTGCAACCATTACAGCGAAGAAACCGTTTAGAAACCGAACCAATTAAATATATGCATTTACATTCCTAGCTACACATGCTTTTCATACGTTTATTAACTTTATAATTCGATGAAAAAGCGTTTTTTGCATAATATCAGTGACTTTATTATTTAGAACTAGCGGCCCGTCACGGCTTCGCTCGGGTGGACAAAATTCTTTAAATTTTTTCTTTTATTAAATATTTTTTCCGTAAAGGCCATCTAGCGTCCGGTAGACGAACTACTTGCGATTAACGCGTTGCTATGGTAACGCATATACAATGGAAAAAGAGCGGATAGACAAACAACAAATTTGTGATCTTAGTTTATAGATTAAATTAACTCTTAGGTAATTAGCTAAATTGGTACGAGCTGTAAATATAATAAAGACCAGTGGTTGCCCACTTTTTAGATTTGATTAAAATTGGATTAAGTAAGTGTTAACACATCCAAGGGAAAGTCGGATTTTTACAATTTTATGATTTTTATTCCATAGCTACGGAATTTGTATCGGTCTACATACTTTAAATGAAGTAAACGGCCGTTTGGTGCAATGGTAGCGTACAGTCTACGCTTAATGAGGGGTTCGAAACCTGTAGTAACAGACATAATTATTTCTTTTGGTGTCAAAGATGTTTATATAATCTCATTTATAGATAACTGATTAGTTTGGAATTAATGTGGTGGCCCTACCCATCGGTAGGAGTCAGCTTTTATCCAAGCGAACCAAATTCTCTTCGATGGACAACGGACGGTAATTAAAATGTTTCTATTTTGTCACTAATAATAGTGGGTTCACTAGTAATACTTGTATCACAAACATTATTTAAATAAAATAGCTAATTAAAATATTGACACCGGAGACAAGTAATGTCGTCGCATACTACTTCTTTACTCGAAAAGAAATCAATTATTGTTACTTCTGGTAAAATAAGTTTCTGATTTCTATATATGTATTACAGAAATAATCAACGATATTTTAATTCTGTATTTAAAATAGTAATTTAATCATTACATCAATTCAATAATTTCGGGAGATAATGGTAACTGATTGGTGTATATCATTGAATTACGACGAATCTTCATCTTTGGGGTCCCCATTTTGTCTTTTATAGATTCTAATGCGTTCCTTCGCTATTAGAGATTGCACCTCCACTTGTATTATCAGGGCCCTATCTAAAGGCAATCTTCTAAGCTGAGCAGCTATATTATTAGAGAACATTTGGAATTCATCTACTTTTTTAATTTTCGTAGATTGTGCTGGCAACTCCGACGAATCATATTTGTCAGGGATCTTTTGTTCGAATGTTTTCACTCTTTTCGGCGCCGGTTCCAAGTAATCGTCAACAGGTGCGATATCTTTGTCGTCGTGATTTTCCATTTCATCTAAGTATTCTTGTTTTATGGACACAACATATGCGTCCATATTTGAAGATCCTTCTTCAATGAAACATGATTCTTCCTGCTCCTCTTCACTCGACTCGCTTTCCGTCATACTTTCCTGAAAAATAATATAAATTATCATTTTGTGTTGAGTATTAGAAATATGAATACAGAATAAATATGCTGATAGAAATTTTCTGTAATAGGATTCGAATTCACATTTTTCTGGCTAATCGGGACAGCCAATCGTTTATCTGTATGTTATAGTGAGATACATTTATGAAAAAATATTATATGTACGATTGAATTACATATTATAAACTAGAATTCATGGGTAAATAAATAATTTTCTTAAATTTTCCACAAAGTTTAGTTGCTTTGCATTTTCAAAAAAATATCACAGACTGTCTCATTTACCTAATTTCAAATCTAATTCGTTTCTGGTAGTTGGAATACAGTATGCTCTCTTAAAACATTTATTAGATGGGCTCACGATTTGCATATTAGCTAATTTTTTTAGTCAATAGATCAATCAAAAATAATTTAATCTAACTCAATTAGGTCTAATGTAAACATGGTTAGGGATAGTATTAATTACTAAACTAATTAGTCATCAATCATTCGATAAGTTTTAATTATAACTTTATGATCGATGCTTATAATTTATGTATGTAAGGCTCTTAGATAAAAGAACAGCACAGGATAGGCTACCTATACATATATAGGTTTCTTCGCAAAAAGCTAGACGCCCCTTAGGCTTAGGATGAGACTAGGTGGTGAATGACAACAAATTGCATTACACTGTATGACAAGTGCACGTCTTTTTGAGTTTTTATGTCGCCAAGTGCTCAAGTTAATTTCATTTTGAAGTTTGTTTGTTATTTTGATCTCTTTTTATTTAGTTATCTTTCTATTTATCTCTGTAATCAGTGATACAGAATGAATCTTGCTTTTTTTTTAACAAAAAAAATTAAGACTGAAATAAAGAAAGTCTTTCTTTATCACGTTTGTTGTTAAACTGCGATTATGACATTAAACATGATAATGTTTGATATTCAGTTGGAGCATATTAATCTCTTCTCAGTTTGATTACAGACTTTAACCATAAATAGGATGTAGATATATGTGTGCCATACACGCGTTAGTGTGCGTAAATCCATATGAATTACACATTATATAAAAAAGTAAGCTTTCTGCACTCCTCCTTAGTATAAACCTAGTTGAGTTGCCAAATTCATATATACGCGTATTGTTCTTAAAATGGGGTAAGACTTATAACTTTAACGAAACTTATACAACTAACCACACTTATACTGGGTTGACTGGAAGAGATCGCTTTTTGAAAGTCCACCTTTACAAAAAATATTACCTACTTTTTTATATTATTTATTTCTTATGTGCAATAAAGAATATAATTAAATGATTTTGCTATACTAGCTAATAAAGCCATGCTCTCTTTATTGCAATGGCACGTGAACAATAATTTACGATGCCTTTTTCCTTTAAACGTCTCTAAACACGATAAAATACTTTAATTTATCATTTTATACATTTATTTTATACAAAATAAATATTTTATAATGATTAAACGATGATTAATTATACAAAACGAATCGAAAACATAATTAAGCTTATGTTAGTCAAAAACAAATTTGCTTGCTAGACTTGCTCAAAAGTTGTAGCCCGCTGTTAATTTTATTGTTAACTATCGAACTAAGTTTTAACTCAGAGTAAAGTCAAATAACTTAATTCTGTACTTATAATGTTTTAAGGTTTCCATCGTGCAAATAGGTCAAAGTTGCAAGGTTTCGTTTCGAACCACTTTTAACTTTCTATATTTTGGCAACGCGATGATGTGTGAATAGGGTTGCCAAATGTCCGGTGTTTAAGCATACAGTCCGGTATTTTCGGGGCCTGTCCGGTAAAAAATAAATGGTCACACCGGACAGAACAATATCCGGTATTTTGAGGAAAGTCAGTACTACTGGTGACAAGCGCCTACAAAAGTAGGCATATTAAATTCCTTTTGTTAGTAATACTAATTAAGTTGATTTATGTGATGTTGATTAATAAATAAAAAATATTAGTATAAAAAAAACCGTAATTTTTGCGACCTAGCATACCACCCCTTTTGAGGTTGTCCGGTATCTTTCGCGACTCAACTGGCATCCCTATGTGTGGACTGGATTTTAATATAATTAAATATTGCATATTTTATGCCTAATTCTGGGAAATTATTTTAATTAGTATTGCTTTTCAATATGGTTAGCAGGTATCAGCTGTACACAGAATTCCTCGTTGATAATAATTATGTCGCTTCTTTTGTAAATATTCTTTTATAAAATAAAATTATGTATAAAATGAAATTACGACATCTCTCGCGAAATAGGGAAATCTCTTTCTAGACTTTTGGCTTGTGTTATGGATACTAAGTGGATATGGATACTTTCTAGGGTAACGGGTTGTATTCATATGACACATAGATAAATAGAAATATATATACCAATACCTATGTCTAAGGTATAAATGCTCGTATTCATCACACAGACATCAAACATTCGGGACTCGAACCCAAGACCGTCGGTACTAAAGGCAGGATCGCTATCGTCGTCAAATATATATAAATATATTTAAAATTGAAAAACTTTCAAGCAGTTCTGTTAGCGTAACACCCTTACTTTTTGTTATGTTTTCATGAACAGGTTATCACTTCGACCCATTTGTATGTAAAATTGTTATAATTGCAGTTTTTTATGTTAATTTTTACCAGCTTCTAAACATGGGTGCCGGATTTCAGTGTATGTTTGTCTCCACATAAGTCAAAAACTATAAGTCAATTCCAAAAAATGTTATACCAGCCTCAATATTTGCAATACACTTTATAATATTATTAACTTGGTATTTGGCAGGGTGGCACCGACCTTCAAATAATTATTGGTATATTTATTTTTAGATTTTCTTAGACATAAAACTTTTAATTGTACCTTTTTAGTTATTAATTAAATAAATTACAGTTAGAAACAGTAAAATACCACGTGACCTAAATCTTCCTACAAATAGAACATGAGAATTAATAAGAGTTGCTAAACAGAATCAGAATAAATTTTTTGCGACTGTATAAAAAATATGTTTTTTCATTGACCAGGACGGCATCGATACCGGGACCTCGAAGATGACAGTGCATGAAATAACCGCATATATCACGTAACAAACAAACATAAAGAAATATATTTGACTAAAATGTTAAAAAATATACCACGCAGCACGCTTTATTCCTCATCCATCATGCACGTATTGATGTATAATGTTAGGCGTAAATATTGCGAATTATTTATTAATTAAATGGTAACATAAATTGCCTAAACAAATCTATGAAGACAAAAATGACAATATTTTTATTTAGTCCTCGTCAAACTACACGGCTGTTGTGTGTGCATTTGACAATCGTAGTATATACTACTGTAATCTGCAGCTAAAATTGAATCATGTTCCCCAGTCGTTAGAGTTTATATCCGCTAACGTGAGCGAACTGGGACGGCGGCGAAGTGGTATCGGCGGCAACCGAGCAAATCTTTCCTCCAGACCCGAATCCTTTACCGTCCAGAAACAATCTATAAACAAAGTTTGGACACCCAAGCTACTAAAATTACCTTTCGTGTATGAACGGAGCCCATGATTGGTTTGAAAGCTTGAAACCATGTCAGTTTTCGTGTTGCCAGCTTATCCGAACCCATTTTGTCCATTTTTCGCACTTCATGATAATACGAAGATCGTAAATTTTTTATTTTACTTCTCACATCTTGTGGAGTTAATCTCGGAATGCCCATTTGCTTGACGATAGAGTCGTACGCTTGTTTCCGCGCAACCCCATTCTTGTATAAATCCGAAGTATTGTCCCAAAGGTATTTGAAGGATTTGTATAGTTCAATCAACTGAATGGTTTCCTCCTCAGTCCACCTCATTGTCATGCCGTTCACTACAACAATTTTCAATTAGATACAACAATATTGTCCACTTTTAAATTAACGAAAATATCACGACAAAAGCATGCGTCTGTCTCACAGAAATAGCATGCTTTTACTGGTTCTATCGCCAAATTGCGACGTTGCCGTAACCACTGTCAAATCAGTTAACCTACTCACTTGCGTTTATAAAGAGAGAAAGAGATAGCTAAAGCCAACGTATCGACGACGAGATACGACGCCACGCTTACGTCAAGGGTTCGTTGCCGCTCTCACAAAGCAGTACAACAAAAATAAGTTTAGAACTCTACATTTAACAATTTAAGGCTTATTTTACGGTGGCAATATTATGACTTATGTCGCCACTGCTACACTATTCATAATTTTATTCACGTATCCAAATCTTTGTGGGCTTTTCAACTTTAGTTGATTTAAATATGAATCTAATCAACTTTATTCCTTTAAGTATGAAATGAATAGTTTGGGTAATTTTGTTGATTATTTAAATATATTTTTAAATAGGTTTAATTGGTTTAAATAGGTTACCTTATAAATATATTAATAAATAAGCAATGTGGATGTTCAATGCTCACTTGAATAGGTGTAACAGCTTTAGGTACCTACCCAAATAACAACCTACTTATTTACAGATAAGTAATATTGTTGTGTAAGTCGGTATTTGTAAGCATAATGGTTTCCTTCCATTAGTAAATATTAGGTACCTTGTTATAATTATATTCTTTATAAACATTTATGATCAGGATTTAAATAAAACGATATGTTTGTTATGTGTGGAATGATTTGTTTATGTTGGTACTCGTGCACTTCAAATAAGTCACTGGACTCTGCGGTTTACATTATCTTTAATAAAGCGCCTTACGTAAAAATATAGCAAAAATATGATTAGTCGTAACTGCTTAATTTTATTTGACAGGCAGGACAAGTATAGGACAAGTGATCTGAGATTAATCGAACAAATCAAACTTATTTGTTGGACTTTGAAACATAAAAGGATTTCAATTCCTCTGTTCATTTATTTTTCTATGGCAGAAAAAAAATCTTTGTTTACGTACCAGATTTTGTGATAGAAGCGGAAATTTTTGCCTTATTAGTTAAATAGTATGTATGTATATAGTTAAGTAGTGTGGCGTTGTTTATTATTGTAGAATATTTAGGTTTGAATTTCAGATCATACAGCGTAACAAGCATTTAAAAACCATTGCGTATATTTTAATCCAAGTAAGGTGCTAGCTTTTAATAATTAAATCCACCTAAAATCTCAGCACTTTTATCAAATAAAAATTATACTTTTGAAGATTAATTTTAAATCAGTTTAATTAAACCAATAACAAAGTTTTGGAGTTCGATGTCTGATAAACTGTCAAGGAATATCTACAATTAAACGCAGGTGCGACCCAGAATTTCAATCAAGAAATTACTTACCTACTGTTGTAACCGTCACAGCAGTTTAAGAATTCAATATACCTACCTACATAAAATTATAAATGACATAATACTTCCATTCTCGTAATTCTTGAAATTGGAGAGTTACCGGGGATTTTAATTAAGTGACTTCCAAAGTTATCAAATACTTTACGTTTTTGTCGTTAAAAGGGTGTAATTTTTCCTAACCCTTTGCTTGGTACCTATTGATTAAACCACCCAACGGCGAATGGGCAATAATCCGACGATCATCGCCCATCCGACTATAATGGCCATTATGGCCTAAGGCCCTTACTTTTTGTTATGTTTTCATGAACAGGTTATCACTTCGACCCATTTGTATGTAATATTGTCATAATTGCAGTTTTTTATGTTAAGGGGGCATCCATTAATTACGTGATCTATTTTTCGATCAGTTTACACTCCTCCCCCCCTAGGTGAGATTTAGTGAGATTTGCCTGGACCCCCCCCTCCCCAAACGTGAGATTGAAGCTAAAAATATTTTCAACAAAATTTAGGCAAAATGAACACTTAAAATATATATTTTTTTATAAATATCTGTAGTATTTTATATTTTTTTAAGATGACGTGAGATTTTCGATTATCCCCCCTCCGGTTTAAATGAGATTTGGTAAGATATTACAGGACCCCCCCCCATTCTTAGCTCACGTAATTCATGGATGCCCCCTAATTTTTACCAGCTTCTAAACATGGGTGCCGAATTTCAATGTATGTTAGTCTCCGCATATGTCAAAAACTATAAGACGATTGCAAAAATTGTTATGCCAGCCTCAATATTTGCAATACACTTTATAATATTATTAACTTGGTACTTGGCAGGCTGGCACCGACCTTCAAATAATTATTGCCATATTTATTTTTAGAGTTTCTTAGACATAAAACTTTTAATTGTACCTTTTTAGTTATTAATTATATAAATTACAGTTTTGAAGTTGTTTTAATTGTTTTAAATAACTTCTTTAAACATTAATTAACGAGTTGTCGATCTGAACTACGTGTAAACGTCGACATTTTTGTTCATTCATGTCGCGTTTTTTGCGGTCGAGTCGTCCCGTTTCACAGGCCTCACTCGCTGTAAGCACGGACCTAGTGCTACTGCAAACCTGTTAGGGTTGCCAGTAAAAACATTTGTCACATAATTATGTTTTGATATCTTTGTTTTTAGTCAGCATTCAAAATTCCAAGTTGTTGTTCGAAATGCCTTCGAACTTAGCCTTCCTCAGCTGCGCTTTACCTACTAGCGTCAATTAACAGATGTATCGTTTTTTTTAATAACACTTGCTTAGACTATTTCTGTTTCTGTTACTCTCATTTGTATCTCCATTCCAAACATGTGATCTATTGTTTATGAAATATTTTTAACCATGCTGTGTGTACACGTTTTTGGGTAGTGATCTAGTTACAAAGCATTTATTTATGTTTTTCCTAACTTTTGTATGATTGTTACTTGTTGTGTATGCCATTAATTAAATAAAATAAAAAATAAACTGCCCCGAGCTGTTGAAGCCACAGTCAAAAAGATTCCACGGGCCCAGCGGTAGTCTGAGGGTGCATACCTCGACAGTTTTTGGTGGGTATGCCTACAATCCTTCATCGAACACTAGGCCGGGCTAGAGAATGAAGGAGAGTCCCACACAACTGCTTTACTCGCCCGGCGCGTCGGTGCAGTATGTGTAACACATTTTCTTTAGTAAGGTAAGGTTCGATATCAAAATTTATAAAAAAAATATACCACTATTCACTCGTAAACGGGGCAGAACGATATTAAAAACTTTGCCTCACGTAGGTTTTGAAACATAAATTCGATTAGATAGACGCAGGTTCCGATGGCGCCTTAGCATTTGAACCTTAATCTCAGGGTCATATTAATAGCAATTTTCTAGGATTTAAATCAAAACCTTCGCTAGAGAAAAAAATATATAAAAAAACATTATATTTATAGCCTAACATTATATATCATTAAAGTAAATTTTAACCTTAATTTCAGTAATTTATTCATTATATTAATCTAGTTAGAATTTTAAGAGTAGAAGAGAAGAATTATAATTAATTCTTTCCTGAGCATGTGTTGTTTTCCTATAATTAATAGGACAATCAGGAATAATCCTATGTATTTTTTTTGTAGTATTATTTTAGTACTCATTGTTGAATAACATAATACATACTTATAAGATAAATTATTATAATAGAAAAATACTAAAAAAAATCGACTCGGGTCACAAGTGAATCTCAGGCGGGAATCGAACCCGCAACCTTTGGAAATCCGGTCCAATGCTCTCCCAATTGAGCTACCGAGCCTTGCGAACACTCGTCGAAATTTTCTAGTACCTTCCTGATTTTACACTGTAGGCCAGTGTTGTTTCGTCAATGAGAGGAACATCCTCTCGTATTCATATAATAATTTATCTTATAAGATCGCATTGAAAATGCATAAAATATAAAAAAATATATACATATAAATCTAATACATACTATTATTTTTATGACCAGTCTACGCAATAATATAAGTGAATAAGATTGAGATCATAAAGTAATTTTGATGATTGTATTATATTACCAACCGTTGTCGTGTTGCAAGGAAAAAAATTACACGTAGATCTATAAATTAATTTTCATTCATCTATACATATAAATAAAATTGGAGTGTCTGTTTGTGATATTGAAATAACCGTTTTTTACTACATGCATATGAATAAATATACGGTACATATACAATTTTTTTTTTTTACAATTTTTGTCTGTCTGTCTGTTTGTTCCGGCTAATCTCTGAAATGGCTGGATCGATTTTGACGGGACTTTTATTGGCAGGTAGCTGATGTTATAAGGAGTAACTTAGGCTACTTTACTGTTATAAAAAATATTTTATTTATTATAAAAAAAAAATTACTGTGCCACAGCAACGCGTGGCTGGGTCAGCTAGTTGAGAAATAAAAATATAGTCAGTAAAAATAAAACTATCAAGATATAAGGTCTTTTTGTTTATCATCTTTGTAATAAGCGATTAAAATAGTTACAAAATCCTAAAATTCTTAATTAATAAATTTCCCATATCTGTCCTACACCGAATAAAGGATAGCTACACTCTTTTGCCAGCCCTGAACCCGCTGCTCTGTGCCAATTTTACCACTCCACAGATCAAAGACGGCTACTGAATGTACCTCCCCTACCCTCTTCACCCCCCATTATCAATTCCATGATTAACATGTTTTCAATTGTAATTATTGCAACTATTTTGTAAGAGAAAATCTCTATTTGGTAGTTCCTTATCGCATTTTACCAAGTTGGAGTAATTTAGTCGACAATGCTAAATGAGAACTCTTTAATTGTGATAATATGCATATTATCACAGTGTTTTTTATTCTACAAAATTGTTTTTTGCATGTGTGAGATTAAGTTAAAAAAAATAGAGAAGAGAAAAAGGCAGAATACTAGAAAAAGTATTTTAATCTCATTTAACAAATAATCATAGAATGATTTAAGCAAATAAGAAGAATGTCATGGAATAACATTTATTTAAACATTTATCAACGTAATTTAGTTGAACATAAAACTATTTAGTAAAATAGTGTGGAGCTATCCAAAATAACCATATTAAAACATTTTTAAAATATCAAGTAACATAGCAAGATATACACTTTACTAATTTAATCTAACACATGCAACGCGTTTTTATCAAGTGCGAAACTGAATTTATGCAGATATTCAAAGAACACTTACATAAATTCATAAGAAAGCTGAGTTTGACTTGCTAGAGTGTCGTGTTTGTATAGATAGTACTACGTACGTAGAGATAGTACCTACGCACTTGTACGTACAGTGCGTTGCGACGGTGCGTTTAAAAGTGGTATGTACCGGCATCACCACCATCATAATAATTACCGTCAGCATCTTTACTAATTTGTTATTTGAAATTAATAAATTCCAAATTCAAGTTTACAAGACTGATTTCCATACCAAAGTAATGGCTCTGTTCAGCCTCTCCTTTTTTACCCCTACATCACAAAGGAAACCTCTTAGCAAAATATATTATTTGTGATTGAAAATTTCAAATTCAAGTTTTCAAGTCAATATCTCATAAGATACCTAGTCATTACCATACCCAATTTTTTCTCTGTTAATCCTCTCAGAGCTCGAGGTTTTCTAAAATCCTTTTTTACCCTTTATCACAAAGAAAACCTCTTTGCGAAATACATTATTTGTAATTAAAAATTCCAAATTCAAGTTTTCAAGTCAGTATCTCGTAAGATACCTACTAATTTCCATACCAAAGTTTTTGCTCTGTTCAGCCTCTCAGAGCTCGAGGTTTCTTACATCCTTTTTTACCCCTTACCTACATCACAAAGGAAACCTCTCTGCAAAATTTCAGCTTTCTAGGTCTAAGATGCTGGGCGTAATGAAAGAGCTACAGATTACATATCGATTTATTAACAGACATATCTTAATTCGTATGATCTTTGTAATGGAATGTTTAATTTACACAATTTAAAAAGTAATTTACAGACGCAAAATCAGCCAGTGTTTTATTTGTAACAATATCTATACTACCATATAAATCTGTAATGAAATATAATGAAATGAAAATAACTTTATTCAAATTCAAATGCACTTAAAATAAGTTGTTTTGAATCGTCCAACATTTGTACCTAACACGCATTCAAAACGTCTTTTAACTGACAAAAAGAATGGGCGCAAGAAACTCGACAGCTTTAAAAAAAATAACGACATTTACAATATAATTCGTCGTCACCATGCATAATCCACAAAAAAAAACAAAATTATTCTGTTATTACAATGAAAGTAGTGTTATGATATCATTATTTTGTTGATTACAACAAAGTCAACAAGTATCTGTTTTAAGTAAGTATCCCTGAACATTGCAATAACATACAGGGTATAAACGACGAATTTAAGAAAGCAACAAGATGTATGTGTAGGTTGTAGGTAGGTTTGTACATTCATTTTTTTTTAATTTATGATAAATATTCGTTTTATCAGTCATTGATGTCTATTCCATTATTTTTTTAAATTTATGTCTGTCTATCTGTATGTCCTTCTACAAGTTAAGAACAGGTTGACCGATTTCGATAAAATTTGATATACGGTAAGAACATGTAATTACGCAAAAAATAGGCTCATCTCGGTAAAAACCTTATTGTCTTAACTAAAATTATAAATAGGTACGAAAATGGGTTTGTTTGTTATACTTTCACGCCTTAACTGCTCAATCGATCATTATGAAACTTTGCATGTAAGTATTTTGCCAGGGGTACAGAAAACAGGGTACCCTTTATACAGAAAAAGTTCTGTTCCCGAGGGATAGAAATTGAACTTATAAGGATTAAAAGCAAAGTATGAATAACGTGGTCTACTTACTTCCGGCATTCCTATCCACTTTTAGAACATAAATAAATAATTAGTTATGGTGACACAACTATAACAGTGGGACATATAGTATCGCAAATCTTTCTAGATATTGGTGTGTTTCCTAAAATTGTACTTAGGTACCACATATAAATTGTACTTAGGCACGCGATATTAAAAGTTTATATATTTATACACACTAAATGGCTGTTTCATATTAATCTATTGAATAAACATTTGTAAAAATGCTTCTTTCGAAGACGAGAGAATGATCCTCTCATTGATGAGATAACGCTGGCTTACAGCGTAAAATTTAAAGGTACTAGATTTCGACGGTTGTTCACATTTCCAAAAGTTGCGGGCTCGTTTCCCGCCTGAGAATTCACTTGTGAGCCGAGTCTATTTTTTCTAGTATTTTTCTAACTCGTAATCCTTGGTAAGACGCAAAATATTGCCATTACCTTCCGCTGAACCTTCAAATACGCGATATCTCGAATTGTTTTGACTTTTTAAGTCGAACAAGGTGATATTTCCATGTGTGGTATTGATAGTACATATTTATACTCTATAACTCGAATTCTCAAGTTCATAAAATTCCCCGAACTCATAGCAATAAAATCCAGAATTTCGGTGTTTCTAATCTATTGTTTGGATATTGTACACATGCAATGGATGAATGCATCATCTTAATTTCCTAAGTAACACAGCTGTGTGCAATATGTCTGTTTAAGTTTTGGCTTAAATTAAAGTGTTCCCTATCGATCAGTACTTATTTGGCTGTTAACTAAGAACAACATGGGTACTAAACGGAATCTAACAACTTTAACTTTACGTGAAAAGTTATCACTGCATTATCAATTCGGTAAAAAAAGGCATGAAGAAAAGAGATGCGGCAGCTCAATACGGATTACCAGCAATCTCTTTGTCTACAATAATAAAGAAGGAAGCTAAAATATATGTAAAATATAAATCAAGTAGTGATTTGTCTTCCAAAAGACAATGACTAATTGAATTTACTTCAACTACATATGTAAAGCTACAGAAAGTCGCTGCAATAATGAAAAGAAGGCGTAGCTTTCATTCTCGTTAAAGTGCTTTTATTATTTCATGCTTAATTTAATAGTTAAGGCCTTACGTTACTTAATAAATCGTGAAAGGAGATATTGATGAATATTACATTGAGCTCAGTTTATAGAAGCTGCCCAACGAAATCTCCCATCATCAATCATCTCTATTGAAGAGACGCTTGAGTCACTTTCAAATCATAAAACACATATCGTATCCTCCTGTCATTTAATATTGCTATGATCCCGAATCTCCGTAATATGTCTTATATATGTTAAAAAACAGACAACTATCATTTGCATTTCTTAGCGAAAGATTAGAGCTGACGATAAACAATAAATTTGGTTTATTTAAAAAAAATTAAACAGTAGTTTTTTCAACGTATCATACATTCTATACGTACGTGAAATTCGTAAACCTAAATATAACAGAACCAACAAAAATATTAATGTTAATAAGGCACAAGTTCGGTTAAATCAGTTTCGGAGTAAATTAAGTCATCGTGAAAAGATAGTGGGTACTATAGTCAGCTATTAGATAATACTAGCGGCCTGTCCTGGCTTCGTACGGGTGGACAAAATTCTTTAATTTTTTTCTATTATTAAATATTTTTCCGTTAGCGCCATCTAGCGTCTGGTAGACGAACTACTTGCGGTTAACACGTTGCTATGGTAACGCATAAACAATGGAAAAAGAGCGAACAGACAAACACACAAACCACTGTGATCTTAGATTATATGTAAAATATTATATGTAAAAAATCGATAAACACCTACATTATTATCGTTAACAATATGTTAAATAATATTTCTAATACACATATTAACCTCGCGTGGTAAGCGAAGTGTTTGTGTTACGAACGGATCCACGGGAACGGATCCGTAGTACATCGGCAAAGATCAAACTTGGCCCGCTTTGCTTGAAGCTGATATGTCAATCAATAAACAAATAAATTATGCGATGCAGTCGCTAAGCATAAAGCTTCGCTAGCATCATAAATTGGAGAGGATCGTAAAAATTTAAGAAATTTTTTTAACAAAAATAACCGACTCCAAAAATTACTCTACAATTGCAAGCACCACTAAAAAGTTAAAAATAATATTTTTTTGTCTATTCTATGCTTTTACTACATTAATACTGATAGTTATTTTTGGAGTCGGTGTCAGCAATAATCTACAAAAAATATATATATTGTATTCTTCTTAATAATTTATTAAACAAATTATCATTACAAACCTACAGTATTCATAGAATTTAAGTATTAATTAAGCAACAACAAATACAACAAAATATTTGAGAAGAATACACTATATATATTTTTTGTAGATTATTGCTGGTACCGACTCCAAAAATAACTATAAGTATTAATGTAGTAAAAGCATAGAATGGACAAAAAAATATTTTTTTTAACATTTCAGTGGTGCTTGCAATTATAGCGTAACTAGCTTTCCGCCCGCGGCTTCGCCCGCGTGGAATTCCGTTATATTGCGGTATAAAGCACAACTATAAGAAAACTTCTCATTCCCACGGAGAAATCTAAAAAGCGCGATGTAACGCTGGATACAATTAGTTGTTAAACCAAGACTGAATGGTACACTATATTATATGTTTTCCCTTGTGGAGCAAAAACATGCAGATTTTGGGCACTGGAAACCCGGGAACACGCTACATAGAGCTGACCATGCGAAAAACAATGTTTTTCCAAGCTATCATTCCACTTCTTATGTATTTTAAAAAACACATCGTTACCATGTTTTAAAAAACACCCAGCGCCATCTATCGCATACCTCAAGAACTAAATAACGTAACTAATACTTATACCAATTAGTGATTCGTTGACTTAAGTGATTTCAGGATAAGTAGATGTAAAAAAAACAATTTAGACGATAAAACAAATTGTACGTCATCCCTCGAGAATTCCTCATTTTCGAGGAATCATTTTCGTATTATTTAGCTTCAAAATTTACATGTTCATATTCGTTTGCAACATATAAGTAGATGTTAAAAAACAGTTTAGACGATAAAACAAATTGTATGTCATCCCTCGGGAAATCCTCATTTTCGGGGATTCATTATCGTATCATTTAGCTTCTAAATTTACATGTTTATATTCGTTTGCAATATTTTACCTTGTTTTAAACGACACACAGCGCCATCTACAATCCATCCATCAAGCAAACAATATTTTTGTTATTCCTCGGGAATATCAATTTTTTTCCAGGATAAAAAGTACCCTATTATTTAATCCGGACTTTTATCTTTACGTCTGCAAAATTTCAAAGCAATCGGTTCAGTAGTTACGGCGTGAAAACGGAACAAACAAACAAACAAACAAACTCACTTTCCGATTTATTATATTAGTAAGGATTTTTGGTCGGTATTTTTGTTAATTTTTTTTTATTTCTTGCTTTTTAGTGCGTTATTTTGCAACTAGATTTATAAAGAGTTTTTTATTTATTGTCTAGTTTGTTATAAACACCGAAATCGTTTTATGCTATCTATGATATAAGAACTAAATTTTATGATATGAAAATAAAATGGGACCAATCTGAAGGTATACTCTTTCAAATAAAAAAAGTTTTTTCCAAATCGGTTTATTATTGACAAAGTTATGAAGTAACAAACATAAAAAAACACAGCCGAATTCAGAACCTCCTCCTTATTTGGAGTCGGTTAAAAAATCAATAATATTTAGTAAATTTTAAAATTTTATTCCAATGAATACTTTAAAAAAGCGCGCGCTTTTTGTTTCAATAAGAAATCACATAGAGCCAATGTTTTTTGGTCATAACTTTTTTATTTTTGTGAATTTCAAAATTCGGGCTCCGTCACAATCTGGTCCTAAATGTTTTGATTCGATTTTACGCACAAATTATTAAAATCTGTTAAGAGCTCGGTAAGTAATAGCGTAACAGACATTGCGTCATTGAAGCTGATTCATGGGAGATCCAATTACGGTCGCCTTGTATTTGTATTTCTCTAACAATATTTTCTGAAGTGGAATGTTGATTTCCTGAGGCGCAAGAATCTTCTTAGCCCAGGGGCCCTACCAGTACCTTCTAATGCGTTTCAAGTTCGACTGTGGATACAAGATGCTACTATAGACCGCGTATAGCGGTGTTTTACTTTGACAAACGAAATTGCATCGCGCTCAAAGATCATGGTAAGGCATAAGTTATCAGCCCGCTACGATCTGTAAATTATACCACCTTAGTTTTATATTTTTTATATATTTTATGCATTTTCAATGCGATCTTATAAGATTAATTATTATAATAGAAATATACTAGAAAAAATCGACTCGGGTCACAGGTGAATTCTCAGGCGGGAATCGAACCCGCAACCTTTGGAAATCCGGTCCAATGCTCTCCCAATTGAGCTACCGGGCCTTAAATTATCTATTACCTTCCTGATTTTACGCTGTAGGCCAGCGTTGTTTCATCAATGAGAGGAACATCCTCTCGTATTCGAAAGAAACATTTTTACAAATGTTTGGTCAATCGATTAAGATGAAACAGCCATTTTAGTTTTATAATTTTTATATATTTTATGCATTTTCAATGCGATCTTATAAGATAAATTATTATAATAGAAATATACTACAAAAAAAAATTTTTTTACTCGATTTTTTCTAGTATATTTCTATTATAATAATTTATATTATACCACCTTACCTTTGTACTTATATTTGATTATTTTTTTTTATAATAAATAGGCTGACTCGTAACGATACTCTGAACCTGAGGGTCAAGAGGATGTGAATATAGACGCATTCTTAGGCTTGGTATGACGCGAAATTCGCTTGGTACGCCTGAGAAGTATATCAACCAGGAAAGAACGAAAACTCGAATGACTATTATTATTTAGTTCTTCGCATTTCCGAACTCGTAGAAACGCGGCAGTGTATCTTCAAATAATTTCAATATTAAGTTACATAAGTATAAATAATTTCACAAAAAACTTAACCAAGAGATTTCCTTAGTTAGTCAAAAAAGTGGAAAAAAATGTTTTTGAATAAGGTGAAGCCATAGGTGGAGATTTGTGGAGAGATATTCTTTTATTTCCATTTTAAATCTTAATTTATAAAAATCCAGTGTCACAATGTATGTTCCCAGTGAACTCTTCACCAACTCAACCGATATTGATGAAAGTTGGTATTTATGTGTAATTTGGTCCAACTGAAGAGATAGGATAGATTTTTTTTTATTCATAACACAGCATCGCGTGGCCGGATCCGCTAGTATACATATAATATTAAGAACTTTTATTTGATTCCTAAAACATTACAACAATAAAGAAATTATAAGGTTGTTATATACTCTAGATAGCGCCATATTAACCGCACTTTATTTGCCAAAATAGCCTAGTATTTAAATTTTGAGGTAAGAACGAACATTCACAGATAGACCATTAATTTCATTACCTTTTCTTGGTTTTACGGAGTCGAGTAAAAAAGAATAAATAGAAGAATAACTTTTTCGAACGTCAAACGTCTCAGACTTGTAAGTATATAAATTACAATAAGTAACTGCATCCGGCGTTATATTTTACATACAAAAACACGTTGGAGGGAAATATTTCGTCGGATTTTATAACTCAGATTACCCGGTTTTATGTAGATCTAGGCTCAATCAAGCCTTAGTTCAAACTATTCACTTTGCGAAACATATGAAAATGAAAAATAATTTTATTCAAATGCACTTAAAATAAGTTGCTTTGAATCGTCCAACATTTTCATGGACGCTTAACCCATTCGTCTTCGTCGTCTTTTAACTGACAAGAAAAATGGGCTCAAGAAACTCGTCAGCTTTAACAGAAGTAACGGCATTTACAATATTATACGTCGTAACAAAAAAAAGCAAAATTATTCTGTTATCACAATAATAGTAGTATCTGTTTTAAGTACATTATATTACCCGGATTTCAAGAGCCACGGTGGGACATCGAGGGTTAAATCTCATAGATACGAATAAACTCGAAAATATCTGTTTTATTTTTTGGCTCTTTTTATTACAAAATGTTTATAGTTTGTTTAGAAATAAGAAAAAAATATATTTTTACATTCAAACGAGTTTTGATCATAACAAGATGCAAAAAGTTACACGGAATGTGTGTCACATCACAGGGCAGATCAGTTCCGCTGACTCAGCGACTCAAAGAGCTATATTGGTAAGTTTAGTTATCTTGCAGATATCCTTATTACCGATTTTATCATCATTCTTCCTAGTCGGTGCACTCTTGCCAGAGTGGTCGTGGTCATCATTATGAATCACGATGAGTGATGATTTTGGTTATACGGCGCCATTCATCACGGACTGCAGCCTTCCGGGTACATTCATAAACCAAGCACTTAGTTGCGGCCTTGATCTGGTCTGTCCATCTCATTGGTGATCTACCACGCGGTCTGGTGCCCTCAACTTTTCCCTGCACCACGAGACGCTCTATGGAGTCATTATCGCGACGAGAAACATGGCCGAAGAAGGTCAAAATACGTGACTGAACTGTGGTTGATAGGCGCTGCCTTATGCCGAGTTCTTTTAATATGGACTCATTTGTACGAAACTCGGTCCACGACACTCCTAGCATTCGTCTCCAGCACCACATCTCCAAGGCGTCAATTTTCTTCTTCTCGGTCTCACGAAGTGTCCATGTCTCCGACGCATAGAGGAAAATGGGGAATATAAGGCGATAAACGAGCCTGGTTTTCGTGGCCTTAGTAATGTTCCTCATCATCATATTTTATGCGAATTTAGAGACTTTCTTTCTTTCTTTCACTTATGCATGATTACAAAGACCATTCGGTTGTTATATACAATAATGAACATTATAAAAACACAATTCGTAATAATACGCTATCATAGAGGACTAATCTAGAAATTTACTATTTTTGACTTCCTAAATGTTTGCGTTAATGCCTTTTAATTTTTTAACTTTACCTAATAAAGCTTTTTCCAATATTTCTTAGGTCTTACTCATGTTTTAGTTAAGGTTTATACTTGTTTCTTCTTTGTTGTATTTAGGTTTCTACATTTTTGACAAACTATTACTTACATTAATTAAAATAGTTGCACAAATTTATTAAACTATTTGTATATAAGTAAATCTGTTATTTATTTCGAAAAAAGCCACTACGCCATCGTACTTTCTTACTAAATAGTTCCGCAATTATGAAAAGAACATAACTAGAAATAACATTTCTGCAAAATTATGTTAACATTAATCATGTATAGTCAAGTGAATTGTGGCTGTATTCTCAATTAAAAGTTGGAGATTAACTCTGACGTTACGAATATGAGCCACGGGGAATTGAGACAGGCTGGATCGAGTTACAACTGCATCTGCAACCAAGATTCATCTTAAGTTTGACTTAATCAAACTCAAACTAATATAATTTAACATATGTATTTTTTATATTTCAATTTAAATTATTATCCTACATAAGAATTAACTTTGATATCATGATATTAAAATAAATTTTAATATCATGATATTAAAATTTATTCCCTTTAAGCTCTATTATACACTCGAGAGCAATGAATCCGGGTCACTTAAAGAATCCTAAAAATCTCGGAAACTAAAAATGCTAGGTTAATGCAATAAATTGTATTTAATAGACAATGTAATACTCCTTAAATGAAGGTATTAAAACTTCTTAGTTATTGTAAAGTTATATCATAAAAAAATCAAATTTGAAAAAGGGCCACTTTAAAGATGGAACTACGAAATTACAGCATTTGGTTTTGCTTTTGTTTGTAATCTGTCATTTATGTGGGTACATAAACCATGTTGATAGTGCTCTATATTCATTATTCAAGCTAAAATTATGTCGCTTACGCCTGAAGAATGCACCAGAATACTGACAATGCTGGAAACCGGCCGGAGTCAGCGCGATACAGCCAGGACTGTCGGTGTGTCGCTGTCAACAGTACAAAGAGTTCTCCGACGTTACGAAGAAACTGGTTCTAACCTACGCAGACCAGGAACGGGCAGAACCAGGTGTACCACAGCACGAGAAGACCGATACTTGGTGAACACCATGCTTCGAAATCGCTTTCTCACAGGAACTGAACTCACCAATCAGTTTCGACGCCTCGGAGGAAGTAACCCAAGTGCATGGACAGTAAGACGTCGCGTCGGCTTGCTGAATCAAACTTAAAACCCCTCTAAGACCTGCAAACGGCCCTAAACTGGAGCGTGGGCATCGTATTTCAAGACTAAGATATGCCCAGAGCCACGTAAATTGGAGTATTGAAGATTGGTCAAAAGTTATGTTCTCCGACGAATCAAAATTTATGCTCTACAAGCAAAATGGAAGACACAGAGTGTATCGAAGACCAGGGGAAAGATTCAAGCAAGCATGCATCGAAGAAAAAGTAGCCTACGGTGGTGGGTCTGTACTTGTGTGGGCCGGATTTTTTTCTGAAAGTCGCACAGAGCTGGTGATCATAGAAAACGGCTCTTTAACTAGCGTAAGATATGTGGAAGAAATCCTCAATGATCACGTTGGTCCATTTATGGTCAATTTAGGTGAGGATGCTATATTTATGCATGACAATGCCCGACCTCATACAGGTAGGATTGTGAATGACTACCTTCAAGAGATGAACATTACTCGTATGGAGTGGCCAGCGCGCAGCCCGGATATCAACCCAATCGAGCATGCTTGGGACGAGCTAGGCAGATGCGTAAAACAACGAAACCCTCCCCCAATCACGCTTCGTGAGCTCAAAATTGCTCTCACAGAGGAATGGGAGAATATTCCCCAAAATCGTATAAGGAACTTGGTGTACAGCATGCCAAACCGCGTAAACGCAGTAATGGAAGCACGAGGAGGCAATACGAAGTATTAAAATTGAAGAAAATCGTAATAAAGTTCAAACATTTCATGTTTCCTATTTTTGTTTTAAGGAGAGATCAGCAGTTTTTTTCTTTATGTAATTTTGTGTTAATAAAATGTATGGTGACTCATATTTTTTTTACTTTCATTTAAGGAGTATTAAATTGTCTATTAAATACAATTTATTGCATTAATCTATCATTTTTAGTTTCCGAGATTTTTAACATTCTCTAAGTGACCCGGATTCATTGCTCTCGAGTGTAGTTGTTACTGATTCCTCCCAGTATGTGACGTTTTTTAGCTGAGATTATGATACTGAAATAGCCTATGCTAAGTTCCTCTTGTTTTGTATAAATTCGAGACATCAATTCAAAGGTGATCTTGTCTTGGTGTGGTATTCGAATGTCAACTTCTTAGAGTTCAAAAAAAATAATATTAGTCGTAACACAAATTGATTACGATAAAACGTTGCTTATGCTTAACATATTTCAAGTAAAAGCAAATCAATCAGAAATTTATATAAAAGAGAACGGGTATTTTGGGCGGAAATGTAACAAGATATGATACAGATTTTGTATTAGTAATAAATTTGATACAACACAACTTTAGGGTTGGAAGTAAAATTCTAGAAGTGGTGATACAACCATGTTTTTGTAGAGAGTGCCCCCGTACTAGATCTTAACAAAAAATAAATGTTGAAACAATTAAACACCTTCTCTTAAAGACAATGAAAATAACTGATCTTTCCCGATCTCCCACTTTGATATAAAATAGATTGCAATAAAACCTGCAAATATGTTGTGTAATAAAATGCTTTTAAATTCTTTAAAAATTTAGGGAAGGACAAGACAGTTTTTAATAACTTAAATAAAATTAGAATTATCGAAAGTCACTTTTAGACGTTAGATGTCAATAATGTGTGTAATTAGTTTCCATTTACTTGTATATTTAATTGTCTGAGACATAAGTAACTGCAACATAAAATAACGGATAATCAACCAATTATTCTTGCATTCAATTAACTCCGGCAATCTGTATTTATATATATGATAAAAAGTTTAAAGTGGGTGAATAGGTTACAGAAGACGTTGGTGGCGCTACCTGGTGTTGTAAAAGGCTAACACTTTGCCTTCCTGCACAGGCCGTGTCCCACGGGCTCCATCGATAGCTGCCTTCCGATGGTAACGCTAGGTTGCTAAAAGTAAAAATAAATATCATGAAGCATATTAGTAGGACAAAGGGAATGTTATTTTAAAACTTGATTTTGGTCCACAGCATTACGTTAGTCATATAGCAAGAGAATTCTATCACTTCATAAGATTATTCAAGCTTGTGATCACACCGAATACAGAACGCTTCAGTTCACACTTAATTTACTCTTACATGTTGCTCTCAAAATAAGGTCAATCGTTACACAGCTCATTCAAATTCTATGATATATGATCTTGATCATACAGCTGCCCCAGTTAAATACTCAGTTATAATTGATAACATGATCACACAGCCACTGTTATATCCAGTTTTGGGAGAGGACTTACTTAGATGTCCAAATAACGGTATAAATTAGTACTTGATCACGTTTTTGCCAAGAGGATATTAACATACTATGATAAATAAAAAAAATAAATTTATATTTTTAATATTCACACCAATTAGCCTAGCCCAAAGTAATATGAGGCTTGTGTTATGGATACTAGAGTAACGGATAGACTTACATATATGGTAATATTTATAGAAATATATGTATAAATACCCATGATTCAGGTACAAATGCTTGTATACACAGCCAGCTTCCGGAATTCGAACGTAGGACCTTCGGTGCGAAAGGCAAGGAACCGTTGCACCAAACGATTGTATTTCAATTTTAATTATCTCTATAATTTTTGGTTTCAGGGAAAGCATAATAGGGTAATGAAACTAACAGTGTTTTTTCTAATTCAAATTTTGAATTATTCTATAACATAATATTGTCAAAAGTACCCTTAACCGATGAGCTTCTATGAAAGATCTGATGAGAGTTAGAAATGGAGAGATGTATGTCAGGATCGTGGAAATCTATAATCTAAGACTACAGTAGTTTGTGTGTTTGTCTGTCCGCTCTTTTTCCCCGCTCTTTTTCCATGGTATCAATAACGTTACCATAGCAACGCGTTAACCGCAAGTAGTTCGTCTACCGGACGCTAGATGGCGCTAACGGAAAAATATTTAATAATAGAAAAAATTTAAAGAATTCTGTCCACCCGTGCGAAGCCGCTAGTTGGAAATCTATGATCTCTGTCTACCTTTTCGGGAAAATGGCGTGTCCAATCTACAAAGTAATTAAGGACGGCTTCGTCCAATATCAGCTCAAGACGCTTAAGTTATTGACAGATGGACCAAGAAGCTTATCGAAAACAACGATCTTTTTTACAATAAGCTCAAAAGCCTTGTGCATAGACAGAAGGTAGCTAACCTATCCGTTTTTTATAAGATACATTTCGCAGTGTGCAGCAGAACTGCACAGCCTTGTTCCACTGTCCCCATTTTTTCATCAGACAACCAAACTTACAAATAGGCGCCATTATAATATGGTTGATTTATCAAAGAGTTAAACTAAGCGTTTTGGTTCCAATTTCATGATCCGTACCGCTCAAGAGTGAATCTTTGCCGGAGTCTGTGTTTCCTGTCACATACAATTTAGGGAACTTCAAGTCACGAGTGAATTGATATCTTCTAGAGAAGCGCGTGACATCCTAGATCGCATCATCGCGAGGTAGCGTTTAAGCGCTTTCCTATTTACTATAAAAAGTGATTAGGATAACCTTTGTCGAATCTGGTAATAGTGAATCTATAATCTAAGATCACAGTGGTTTGTGTGTTTATCTGTCCGTTCTTTTTCTCGCTCTTTTTCCATTGTATAAATAACATATCCTTAGCAACGCGTTAACTGCAAGTAGTTCGTCTACCGGACGCTAGATGGCGCTAACGGAAAAATATTTAATAATAGAGAAAATTTAAAGAATATTTTCCAACTGTGCGAAGCCGGGACGGGCCGCTAGTTAAATACTAAAATATTTTAATAATAATTTAGTGGCTTTAAATCTCTGCGGCTGTTTAGCGACGATATCATTAAAATGAATTTTCAATGATACACCGCACATGTTCGATATGATGATGCTAAATTTGCGGTCGGCCCCGCGGTTAATTATTCCCGTCGGCAATATGATGGTCATTAACGCTCGTCTAAAGGCTATGCACATATTTCTATATTTTTGTAACTTTTCATTTAATTCAGCAAGCTTGAAACGAAATCCACTTGACCATTGTAGTTGTTGAGTCGCCAAGAAAGACCTCACCAAGGTCAATTTTGAAAACATTTTTTTTATTCAGTTCGCAATCTGGGTGATAGTTGGTGCTGCCCTTATTTATAATTTCCATAAAACCATATAATAATATAATATCTTTATATATATATATATATATATATATATCTTTATATATATAATTCTTCTGTGAGTGTGTATGTCACTGAACTCCTCCTAAACGGCTGGACCGATTTGAATGAATTTTTTTGTGTGTGTTCAAGGGGATCTGAGAATGGTTTAGATTCACAAATCAGTCCGGCAGATGACGCTGCAGTCGGCACAGCAACGCGTGGCCGGGTCAACTAGTCTTTATATATATAATTCTTCTGTGAGTGTGTATGTCACTGAACTCCTCCTAAACGGCTGGACCGATTTGAATGAATTTTTTTGTGTGTGTTCAAGGGGATCTGAGAATGGTTTAGATTCACAAATCAGTCCGGCAGATGACGCTGCAGTCGTCACAGCAACGCGTGGCCGGGTCAACTAGTATATATATATATATATAATTCTACTGTACGTGCGTATGTCACTGAACTCCTTCTAAACGGCTGGACAGATTAAAATGATTTTTTTGTATGCGTTTGGGTGGCGCCCTGGATGGTTTAGATTCACAAATCAGCCCGGTAAATGGCGCTGCAGTCGGCACAGCAACGCATGGCCGGGTCAGCTAGTATATATATATATATATATATATACTATCATAATAAAATAAACAAATAATAAAAAAACTGATGTCGTCATTGTCACATCTAGAAAGCCACACGCCGTTCACTTCGCATCCGTAAATGTCCATGAATATACAGCTTCTCGCCGTGCTGTTTAATTTCCATGTATTTAATTTTTTATTAAAACTTTAATTTTTAATTTAAATTGTACGCTCATTATGATTTTTTTTCGATTAGTGAATTAATAAAATTCCTAATGAGAAATGAAGTTCATAATCCAAACAAAAAATAAGTTCTCTAGTTATAGACGTGTATAGACTAGAACAAAAGTAAAATCGTAATAAACTTGAAAATTGGCAATAAATAGAAGTTTTTTTTACATTCTTCTCGCGATAAAGAAAACTACACGACAAACTTAACCAAACATGACGTAAGCATATCTCCCTTACTACCATCTGCCCAGGACGTGACGTTATGAGTTCAATTTATTTTATGTCGTCCGCATGTCTAATAAAAATAACTCATTTGTCATTCGAAGAATGTGTTTGTAACCGTCCGCATGAATTGGATAAGGGGCATTGAAAACTAGCAAGTTTGTGGAGTTACAATAGCGAATTTCACTTAATCCCCAGAGTTGGCGTGGCGGCCATTAATGTTTGGCAACTTATTTAGGTTTCTCTACAATGCTTTAACTAACCCATATGTTATTATAATATACTATATCCGCTTGCGGTTTTATAGATAGATACGTTTATTCCATTTGTACACACTACTATTAAAAGAAAATAACAAAATTAAATCAATGAATTCATTACACATTCCACATAGGTGGGTACCTGTGTGCAGCAGCAGGAATAGGGTCTCGGCTCGATGCAATAAAATTTTACCCGGGAATAGGTCAAGCACCGATTTTCAGCGACCACCCTGGCTGATGAGGGCACAAGTGATAAGAAAGAACCGAAGTCAGTGTCATATACAATTAAATCGTCAAGGAGAGTGGAGTTAGCAAAAGCAAGGAAATAAAATAGAAATTGCTTGAGAAAATTAGATAATAATTATAGTACCTACATTGAATGCGTGGTGAATGTAAAAAAAAAACAAAATAGAAATTTAAGTAAAAATAATATTAATGTAAATAATTAATGTAAATCCGCTAAGGAGTGGAACTCTTTGCCTGAGTCTGTGTTTCCTGACAAATACAATTTAGAGGTCTTCAAGTCACGAGTAAATAGGTACCTTCTAGGCAAGCGCGTCACATCCTAGATCACATCGACGCTTACCATCAGGCGAGATGGTGGTCAAGCGCATGCCTATTATCTATAAAAAAAAAGTAAACGATATAAATATATAATATAATATATAAAAACATAAGTATAACTGATTGTATCTTAATCGATTGTTTAATATTTGTACAAAATATTACTTTCGTTGTTGAAGGTAGTTAGCGTTCAACATTGGTGTAACGATACTAGCTCATAGTAGAAGTTTGTAAAATTCGACACGTTTGCCAGTGTCTCGGTAGCTCATCTGTCAGAGGACTCGCCCGGATAGCGAAAGGTCGTGGGTTCGAATCCTACCTGAGGGTTGGGAGGCATAGTTGTTTTTTACACGCGTATTTTATAACTCATAGCAATATTGCATTGTGATTGCAAAAAATAAATAAAAACAAATATAATACGAATAGTTTTATCCCCGCGATGTTCGGTTTGTCAAAGAAAGTCTCTATCCCACTTCCTACCCTGAATTAAGCCAGTTTACACTGTTACCGCCTTCGCCACGTGGAAATACTCCCAGCTTATATTATTGATATGCAGAAGGGTATAATCGGGATAAAGGTTACCTTTGCCCGCAACTGACATTTTAATGACATCCTCAGCATCTCAAACCAGAGGGTTTACCCTCATAAATATCTAATTAGTATAAAATGTCAGTTAGTTTCAATAATTGTTTTTTTATTATATGTATAGCAAAATACGATGATAAAACTAACAGTGCTTTTTCTATAGGAAATTTGTATGTATTCTATAATATAATATTCAATATGGATAGGACAATCTCTATTCGGTTATATTTTATTTTTACTGACTAGTTTTTGCGAATTTCAAAATTCGGCCTCCGTCACAATCTGGTCCTACACCTGTTGATTCGATTCCACACAATAAATATTAAAATCGGTTAAGAACTCGGGAAGTTATGGCGTAACAGACATTGCGCCATTGAAGCTGATCCATGGGAGCTTCGCTCGCTCCGGTCCAATAAACTAAGTCAGATTATAAGTGTTTTTTTTCTATGTTTGCTTCCGTGGTGTTGGAATTAACGTTTGTCTTGAGATTGTAGAAGCTAAGCAACTTTAGCAATAGCCGGTCAAAAGGATGGCTAAATATATTTTACCTTGAACTACTTTATGCTTAAAAGAAGGTACATTAAGCCATTGGTACTAATCGCACTTGGCTCTCTTTGTGAGTAATGGCAAGTTCTCCCTTACGGTTTTTTATATTGATTTCATGGTTTTGCGTTTTGAGCAGCGCTTGTTACACCCAGGTTATGAAATAGTGTTGCGACAGTTCTTCCCGCACCACATTTCAACACGAAAACAATATAAACTCGAGTACTATTCTGAGGGCTCGTTCAGGAAAAAGGAGGTTGTTGCACGGTACGTGTAGCGTCACGTAGGGTGGGCTTATTAAACGTATTCTTATGGTAATATACATAGGTCGCACACAATGTTTTCCGGAACTGGCCACTTAGCATAACAACATTTAAAAAGGAAAATTTACAACATTTGAAAATGGAATACTTTGTTTTGTTTGTTTTTATATTGTAACGTCATTTAAAAAGGTGTATTTATAAAAAAATCAATAATATTTAATTACTTTTCAAATTCCATAAGAATGAAAACTTTTAAAAGCGCGCTTTTGTTTTAGTGGAAAATCCCGTAGAGCCAATGTTTTTTGGTCTTACCTTTTTTATTTTTGCGAATTTCAAAATTCGGGCTCCGTCACAATCTGTTCCTAAAATATTAAAATCGGTTAAGAACTCCGGAAGTTATGGCGTAACAGACATTGAGCCATTAAAGCTGATCCATGGCAGCTTCACTCGCTTCGCTCACTCCGCTCCAACTAAGAAAGCAACCAAAGGGCACGCGTGCAAAGGGGGTGATAGCTTATTTTTTAATAAAACTAGACACGTGGCTACTTCTGTTTTAAAAAATAGTTGTACCGTGAATGATGATTGCTGTTGCTAAAGTTATTGACGAACTCCGTATCATCTTGCACGACAATGCCAGTCTTCACAAGGCCCGACAGACAAACGTTCTTTTAAGTTGAAGAACGTAAGACTTATGAGCAATTATCCAAACCATCACCATATAGCACGTTGTGACTATTTTCTGTTCCCAAAAGTTAAGAACAAATTACGCGGTAAATTATGTTCTAAAAGAGGGTGACAAAGACTGTGTAACCCATGTTTCCAAAGTAACCCCGTGATACCAAAGCAGTTATGCCACTCCTCCGTTGGAGGGGTATAAATGTTTTCAAAATTGTTTTATTCGTAAGAAAAAATGCTTTTACGTAAAAAGAGAATATTTGGAGTAACTATATATTCATTTTTGAACATTCTTTTTTTTGTTATTTATTTCCGAAAGGTTCAGGTAAGGAATATTATTTTTGCCGAAAAAGGAGACAGCCAATATTATTATATTTGAAAATAAGAACGTTTTCTATGCTATAAAGTATCCTTTTTAGTTATCTGTTTTATTTAATTTTTTTACATTCACAATGCAATATTTCTCCGAGCCCTCAGGTAGGATAGCGAATGTCGAATCCCACCTGAGGGATCGGAGGCTTAGTTTTTTTTTTACACGCGTATTTTATGTCTTATCCTTTTTAGTATTCAAAATAAAGAGAAAAACAGCAAGTAAAAGTTTTTCATATAACTTTCCGGCGTTAGTACAAAAATGGATTTATTCTATTTTACCTCCAGAGTTTTTGTAAAGTAATAGAGACGTAGGAACATTCCGATCCATTTTTGCTCAAGTATCAACGTACTTTCCTAGCAGATGTAGTATAAAATCTTTTAAAAATCCTTGCAAATGAAAACCCAGCCATTCATTGCTTTCACCCCCCGTCGATCAACAAGTGTGAACGTCAGCGCTTTGGTGGCAATCGTGACGTCATCAATCACGCATATCATGACAACACGCCAAGTTAGCATTCACAAGGTATTTAATATTAACAAATCTTCGCGTGAACCTCACTGCCACGAATACAATTTGTGTTTGCATGAAGTTTATATATAATGAATGTTCAGAATTTATATATAAATATAAGTCTATATACAACGGATGTTCAGCAGTGATGTATTGGTAAAATAAGAAGTAAGGGAACGCATAGTGGGAGCAAAAAAAGCCCTATTTTCAGCAAACTATTTTTTTTCGTGTAAGTTTAACTCTGTTAACTCTGTTACTTAACATTTTTTTTTAAAATTCGACAATTTAAAATATAATTCTCATTTGTAATTTAAAAAAAAATCTACTAAAAAAGTACTGGAAAGCGTTCCGGTTCTGAAAAAAGGTAAGGGAACGTCGTTCCACCGCGTTTCCCTCCCAATACACCACCAAATTGTTCAGTAATTTTTGCTTGCTTAAAATTTGCACAATTGCGAAAGCGGTTTTTTTTTTAACTTAAACTATTTCGACCGGAAAAAGCGATGTTCCCTGCGAGGCCCTTTCCCGTTAAATTAAATAAATACTATTCATTCCTCGGTTATTAAACTGTTCATTTAAATATGCAAAATGGTACAGTCACTTTATATCATAAAAGAAAAAGCAGATTCCTCGTAGATGTTTGTGTGTTGAATACGAGCAATTGGACTCGTCATGGGTATTAATATTTCATTCCTACTTTGTTCTAGATGAATTGGTGTGAGTATAAGCAATGTTTTTATAATAGAGGTATATTGGTAGTAATTATTTGGAAGTCTATTTAACTTCCGTTTGAAATATAATTAAACTATACATTTTTTATGTATAACATTTATAGATAAGCAATATCTTGACTGATTACTATTATTTATTGATTGTTGAGTGATACAATTTACAACATTAAAGCCGCCTTTCAAATGGTAACTCTGAGTGGCAGGTTTCAGCATAATCTGGGGCACCGGACATCAATTTGATAAATATTGGTTTACAATGATCCACCTCGCTCCAAGTCGAATACTTTTAGATGGATCAGCTAAATCTTTGCCACCACTTATTCACTGACCATGAAGGTCTCATCTTAATAAATCACATCCAATTCATTAAATGTGAAGAGTTAGATACGCTCTAAATACTTGGATATTAGTATTTTATTTAAAGCCATTCCATGAAAATTGTCCATATTGATTGGCATTAATAAGTCTGTTAAAAAATAATTGAACGGCTTTTACTAAGATATAAATTTATACATTTTCATAGAATTTGAACTTAATTTATTGTCCGAGAATTTGTACCAGTTTCTTATTGTTTAAATTTCCTTCCGTAAAGATTACTTTTTTTTAGTTTATCCCTTATAAATTCTAAATCGAAACAATCAAAGTTGATTTACTTCTTTTCCCCTCTACTCATTTTACTAGGCGTGGAATGTTCCTACCTGTCGCGCTTCTCAACTTCTTTTATAATGCGCACAGCAAAGGAATGGAACTCCCTCCCTGCGTCTCTATTTCCGAGTACTTATAACCCGTCTGTATTTAAAGCCAGGGTGAATAGGTACCTTCTGGGTTAGCTCGTTCCATCGTGGATTCTGTCTTTGCCCCCGGGATTAATAAAAAAAAAGTACGCAATCATTCCATGTGACCTTATTTTTTATACGCTGTATAGTGATACTGTTGATACTGAGAACATTTATAAAATTAAACAATTATGTAGGAAAGAATAAAAGAAGCTTAAATTATCAAAATAGCTCAGATCAACTTAGCGGTGAACTCTACAAATAATAATAATAAAGCCGCCATGCTTAATACCTGGCGTATAGTAAGAAAGACCATGCAGATGAAAACACTATAACTCCACACTCTCATCAAACATATCACTAAACACATCCTGTAATTTATTTGGCCCAGGATCGTATATAATTTCGTATATCGTATATTTGCTTAATATTTGTTGCAAAATTTATATTTTAAATCCACAATAAGCCCCACGCGCACCCCAAGCTCCGTAATGCGATATGGAGCATCAACCGATGCTAATTTGCCGTTCTCATCAGGAGTGTATCAATTGCGGATAGTGTTTTGTTTTCGTAGAAATGCGAAAGCGTGGAAAATCTATTTTTAAATGTATTCTTATTACAGACAATATGGTAACAAACACACACACAAAGTATTGTCATAATATAATTAGGATAATAAATTATTTACTTGTAAGAATCTAATGTAACTATTTGATCATAAAATAAATTGTCCAACATCCACTATTCAACATTTTCGATTACATCAGCGCTTTATAACAGTAGACTGAGTTCGACATCTTATTTTTTGTTCAGTTTATGATACACATTAAAAACCATATTTCTCGCTCAAGATCGAAGTTGCTTTTTCGACATTTCAAGAAGAAAACACACAATCTAAGCAGTGGTTGACAAATTTCGTAATTTGATTGGACAGCTGACAATTGATATTGCTGTAATATAGAAAGCACAAGTTTTTATGCTTTTTCTTGTTGGCCTATAATCATTCTAATTAAAAAAAGAAAAAAGCTCAAATAATACGCCTTCATTTTTAAATTAACCTAATTTAAAAGATTTTTTTTTCTCTTACTGTATAGTATATAGAATTCTATATCATTCGAGAGAAAGTGCATTTCCCGAGCCTGCGTCAATTTTAATTTGCAACAAAAAAAAAACAGAGAGAAACCTTTGAAAAAGAGACCTTACAATACACAATAGTGCAATTTTTTTTCTAATATATTTAGTGGTTCCGAAGATTACCCTGCACATATAAAAAACATTAAAATCTGCCATTATATTTTTTGTGAAATATTCAAAAAATCAAAACTACTTGCCCAAACAAAATTATTTTACATGACATTTTCTCGCTGATAAGAAAATGTGTAATGATGATAAGAATTGAATCTTTCTTACTTCAACTCACTGTGATAGATCTTATATTTTATATAATTTTAATCTTATTTTATTAAGTTGTGTATTAACTTTACCGTATCTTATGTATAGAACTATCTACAGTAAGTATTTAATATTTCTTCCCTTACCGTTGCGGCAGCGTTTGTAAGAAACGCATCGTTCGACCTTTTTTGTCGACTTTAGTTGTAAAATAGATCACAAGGAAAACCATTTTATTTAAACGGAATAATTTGTAACATGTCGGTCCTGAAAGTCCTTTATAAGTATTGGTGAGAGAATTGTCGAAATCGGATAAAAAATTTTAAATTTCATATGTGTTCTTACTCACAAACTTTAAAACATTACATTTTATCGTGATTTATGTTGCAAAGACATATTTTGGAGTTACTTCAAACTTGAAGTAAAATTTGTCGCCGCCATTTCTATACCTAACCTTAGACAGACTTAGAGCCACCTGGAACTTGAATATTCTTATAAGAAAAATTATTATTTAATAGAAAAATATTAAAAATATCGACTCGGCTAACAAGTGAATTCTCAGATGGGAACCCTTATGAGCCGAGTCAATTTTTTCTAGTATTTTTCTATAATTAATCTTAAAAGATGGCACTGAAAATATGCAAAAAATTATAAAATTGGAAATTCCTGTTAAAATTTTGAAGAAACCACATTTTTACGTTAAAAAGATATTCAGAGATGAAATAATAATAATAAATAAAATTGTTTTGTTTGGCTTCAACAAAATGTATTGTTATAAATAATATTGACCGATGCCACCTTTTAAGCCTTGTAAAATAAAATAGTAGACATATTCACTAGCTTTGTTAATAAGTAACAGGTAATACAGGCCTCCCTCTCGGTGGACCGACGATCTGGTGAAGGGCATTTGGCTGAGACGAACGAATACAGTACCCCATTCGATGACTGATCTTTGGCCGTCCAATCTCTGACGGATTGCACTAACTGCAATGCTATCAAATTCTTTTGCAACAAGTAAGTATGAAAATCTTTTTCATTGTTTCAGCCATGACAAGGAGTTGTGCCATAGTACTGACGTTATGCGGTTTTGCCGCGGCGACCTTGCCCGGCTCCTCGGCGCAGGCACTCGCCTCCACATATGACAGTAAGTTCAATAACCAGTATAATACATTATAACATTATTTCTTACATATCAGCGCCCATAACACATTTAAAGAAAACTACTTTGGCGACATTCACGACGCGTTTAGTCATGTTTTTTTATATTGACGACTGTTTGGTTCAACGGTAGGATCACTACGCCTTTCGCACCGACCGACGGTCCAGGAGTCTGAGTTCCGGAGGGGGCAGATGTTTATGTGATGAATTTGAGCATTTGTACCTAAGTCTTTTTTGGGTTTTTATATATACATATATTTCTATAAATACTAGGCGATGCAGTAGCTATGCATAAAGTTTCGCTAGCACCATATATCAAAGCGGAACGTAATACCAAAAAATAAATAAAAAATAACTTTAATAATGTTTTGTAAATTTTAAAATTCCATAAGAATGAAAATTACCATAAAGCGCGCTTTTTGTTTCAATGGGAAATTCCATAGAGCTCATGTTTTTTTAACAGTAACTTTTTTATTTTTGCGAATTTCAAAATTCTTTGTCACAACTGGCCCTAATCCTGTTGATTCGATTCCACACAAAAATTATTAAAATCGTTTAAAAACTCGGGAAGTTATGGCGTAACAGACATTGCGCCATTGAATCTGATCTATTGGAGCTTCGCTCGCTCCGCTACAATTACATTCCAATTACATATATTACAGACATACATATAGGTACAGGTTTAGCCAAAAATACCGGAACTACAGTACTTACAGTACTCCTGAACTTCATATATACTCGTTTGAATTCGTTTTGAAATTAATTTATCCTTTGACTTAAATAAATGTAAGTTAAGTTTGGAAGTTTGATTTAATTGCTTATAACTCAAAAATGGTGCGTGTTATAAAAAAAATAATTTAGACAAAAATATTTAAAATTAATTTAAGTATTGAAAAATGTAAATATATACATGTTGTTGTATTTAAAAACCCTGTATAATGTGCATTACATATTATATATTTATGTATATCCGTTACCCTATTATCCATAATACAAGCGAATGGTGTGAATGTAAGAATACTTATTATCGTTACTTAATCCTGACGTGTCGACTCCTTTACAGGAGCCCTGATCACAGTATGACTGACTGTCAAAAATAAACGCATCGTGGATCCAATAAATATGGTTTTATTTAAACCAATATATATATAACTAGCGGCCCGTCCCGGCTTCGCACGGGTGGACAAAATTCCTTAAATTTTTTCTAGCATTCAATATAGCCCTATGACACTCAGCAATAATGTGCCTTCCTATTGGTGAAAGAATTTTTAAAATCGGTTCAGTAGATCCCAAGATTACCCCTTACAATTTAACAAATATACAAACACACAAACTTTACTTCTTTATAATATTAGTATAGATCAATAAAGTATTTTTGTTGCTTTGCAACCAGTAATTAAAATTAACATAAATTATTAAAACTATTTGTAACATCCACAGAGAAGTTATTCTCTTTCTTTATCTTTATCGACGTCTTTTTCTTTATCTACGATTTAGATTAAACTCATTTCTTCTATTTCTTTTTGCATTATGCATATAGTTTTTTCACGTTTCATATTACACCTTTTAATGTGAAGAGTGTGCAGCAGCACTGAAAAGTCTTGTTCCGCCGACCCCATTTTTTCATCGGACAACTATACTTACAAATAGGCGCCACCAGTATATAGTTGATATACCAAAGAGTCGCACTTAGCGGTTAGGCTCCAATATTGTGATCTGTATCGCTAAAGAGTGCAACTCCTTGACTAAGTCTTAAGTTTTTGGCACCTTCTGGGTTAGCTCGTTCCATCGTGGATTCTGTTATTGCCCCCGGGCTTGATAAGGATCAAGAGCGAACCCATTCTGAATTAAAAAAATAATAATAAGTCTGTGTTTCCTGATACATACAATTTAGGGATCTTCAATTCGCGAGTGAATAGGTGTCTTCTAGGCAGGCACGTCACATCCTAGATCGCACCATCGCTTACTATCAGGCGAGATAGCGGTCAAGCGCATATGTAAGCGCCGTTACAGTAAAAAGATACTAAAGATTTAGGTACATATGCTCGTATTCATTACATAAACATCAGCCCATTTCAGGAGCCGAACCCAGGACCGTTGAAACGAAACGCATGAGGTACGTAGAATATCGTGAAATATACAACTTTCAATATTTCCCTCTGTACAAAACATTCAAATTAAAATGTATCCGCTCAGGAGTTGTTTGCATATCAAAGGAAAACTTGGCATTGGTGGCATTAATAAACATAATTCTTCTGTCTTGTATCGGTACAAGCAACAACACGTCATCCGCTACAAAACTGTTAAATTTTCCTAACCCATTTGCAACTTTAATACAAACACACATAGATTAATATCAATTTGACAAAAAAATACATTCTGTCATTGGTTTTTAAGCTACTGTTTTTTCATTTATAATGAATTGTTAGATAAAATTTATTGAGCTTAAAGATTTTTTTTGTAATCATACATAATTTCACTTGTTGAGAATTAATTAATTAAGTAACTCAAAGTTTTATATTTATATTCAATATATGAGGCGATGAAAGGTACTGTAGAACTGAAGTAGTTAATAACTTTTTATAATTATTTAAAAGCGTAAGTCGGTATATACTGTGCCATACTATGGCATTGCCTTTATTACAGCAATTCGAAATAACTAATATAAATATATAAATGAACTGGATAGTGAATATATAACAATCCAATTTAGTCAGTATGGAATATTTCTAATTTTCGGCTATCAAACCTCATTCCCATATCACATAACCTCAGATAATAAATTAATAAATCAACGATACAGATTAACACAGGTATTAATGAGAAACCATTCTAGGTCATGTTTTGATACGATGTACGCTGAATCAATATTCTCACATCTTGCTTGCGGTTGTGTTTGACGCGACAGTTAGCATACGACATTCTAGAGACAAATAAACGATTCGATAGATTTATAAGGCTGGGTGGTAATGTAATTTTTTTTTCTCAGTTTGTATTTAGGCAAAAGAATAAAGCAAGTCTAAACATTTTTTGTTGCTATGAATAAGTATTTAAGCTAAATAAACCCTACGACAGGCGGGGCCTGGCCCGCCGCAGGAGTCTGCCTGACGCTCTCGCTACCCTCTCTACTGGACTGGACTCTTGGGGCATCTGTTTAAAATGCTCCCCAGCAGCAAGTACTTTATATATGGTTTTACTGCCACCCTCTTCCGGTCAATCTCCACAATGACCACTTCCGTGGAAGCAGAGCACCTCCATCTTGCTTACTTCCACCTCAAGCCCGAATGCCCAAATCCTCCTGATGAACAAGGTTGCCCCGACGCTGGCCCTTCGAATAGCTTTGGTGAAGCTCCCGCCCCGTGCGGTGATCAGGATATCGCCAGCGTAGCATAATACCCCCATTTGGGGCAGGAGCTCCCCCCAATACCACCAGTCGTACCCCAAGTTCCACAGGAGCGGCCCCAATACCGATCCCTGTAGAAATCCGCACAACATCTTCCTCTCCCGACTCTCTCGACTCCGTAGAGCACTGTCCCCTGTCTCGAAGATAGTGCTCCACAATATCCGTCAGGTACCCCGGCAGCAGATGATATCGGAGCGCCTTCCCATATGATATAATTACGTCATATGGGAAGATGTTAAATGCGTTCTTTATGTTTAATGATATCGCAACAAGAACTTCCTCCCTACTCTAAGCGTCTCTGTCTAATCTTTAAGTGCCCACACCGCCTCTAAGGTCGACCTCTGCCTTTGGAAGCCGTATTGGTTTCCTGCCGGATTCGGCCCCACCTCCACCAAACACCAAACAGAACTAGTATCTGTTCCGCGATGATTCTCTCTAAGATCTTCCTGTACTCGTCCAGCAAAACGACCGGAAGATGCGCAGACGGGGAATCCGCTGGCCTCCCTTCCTTCCTCAGGAGGCAGAGATGACCCATCTTCCATCTCCTTGGGAATATGCCTTCTTGGAACTGCTTCTCCAAGGTACCACAACCACCCACGACGGTACCACAACAACCCAGACTATATAGAAAAGTTCGTTTTTTTACATTGAGCTGGCCGATGATCCAATTCGGGATCTTGGAGTGCCACCGAACCATTAAAACCAGTATGCGGACCACTCAACCACAGAGGTCGTGATCAATCATAATCTTCCAAAAATATTTCTGTAGACTTAATAAGTAAAACTGATATCTTTCTTTTATTACTGTAAGACAAAGTAGGTTGTATTCATGTGTACTGAGCGCAACAGTCAACCCGTAATATGTCTGACAAGGTAATCACGGGAGCAAACACACCAGGGTAATCCACGCCGCGTTTTGTCGTCACGATTTCTATAACCATTAAAATATCTGTTTATTACTTACAATACGATCCACGTACGCTTTATAACTTATTGATCACCTATGAGTAAATCAATAGTATAAGGATTTATTGTAGTACTAATATTTTCAGTTCTATAACTCATTTTCTGAAGAATCATTAATTTTTGACAGCGTATCTTTTTGAACTTTCTAGAAAATAGTTATACCATTATCAGAAGTATTTTTTTTCTTTTGACTGATATATTGTAATTCGGTATTTTGTTAATAAGAAATTGGTAGTGTAGATGAAGTTAATTTAGGCGTTATTACTATGACTAGCGAGTGGGGTTATAACATTTTAGGTAAGGTTAAACAAGCCAAAACAAAAAAAGACAACACAGCCTTGATTCGCCATCCCCTTTTTTTCATCGGACCACCAGACTTACTAATAGGCACCATCATTACATGATTGAGTTTTACTAAGCGTTTTGGTTCCTCTTTTGTGATCCGTACCGTTAAGGAATAGACCTCCTTGCCTGATTCTGTGTTTCCTGACAAATTCAATTTAGGGGTCTTCAAGTCACAAGTGAATAATATCATCTAGGCAAGCGCGTCACATCTGATATCGTATCGTCGCTTAGCATCACATTGGCTTATCTATAAAAATGCCTCTCTTTTTGAATGAAAGTAGGCTATGGTGGTGAAACCCCCTCAAAAAGTCTTCTATTTTATCGTAATAATGTTAGGTTAGAACGTTTACCAAAAAAATCCACATTAATCCTCCTTGCTTGATGCATGCTGCATGTAAGCAAGCAAGCTTGTATGCAATAGAGTTTATGGTTTTCCATTAGATGTCAATTAAAAAGTGGTTATTGAACATGTTTTTGAAAACTATATTATTTAGCTCTGAAATGAAGATAACTTTATTCAAATGCACTAAAAATAAGTTGTTTTGGATCCTCCAACATTTTTACCTACCACCCATTCAGGACGTCTTTTAACTGACAAGAATAATGGGCGCAAGAAACTCGTCAGTTTTAACAGAAGTAACGACATTTACAATATAATACGTCATCACCATACATAATCTACAAAAAAAATATTCTGTTATTACAATAGTAGTGTTATGATATCATTATTTCGTTGATAATAACAAAGTCAACAAGTTTCTGTTTTAAGTATGTATGCCTCAACATTGAAATAATATACAAGGAATAAACGACAAATTTAAGAAAGTAATAAGATGTCTGTTTAGTATAAGTCAATAATACTGAACCCTTTCACGAGCATGACGCATAATGCAGCCATCGCTTCACTCAACCATATCTTAGGGAACGTAATGACCCGCACCACATGCCACCACCCAAGAGATGTATAAAAAGAGCATGTCATACTCTAACTACCAGTAATAATAGCTTCGGCCAAACGTGAAGTGGGATTTCAAAACATAGAATGTCAAAAAATTTAATTAAAATACTGGAATTCCAGAAATTTGTTAATTATGTTTTCGGTAAAATTATATTTAATGAAAAAAAAAACAATTTTGTAAAATTTAAATCAGAACAAAGAAAATGGAATTTATTAAAGATATTAAAAGAAAGTCCGGGGAGATACTCTTACAACCTAACATGAATAAAATTTTGACTGGCTTCCTTAGCAAAATCATTTTGGAATAAATTAATATTCCTAAGCAAGTTAAAGCAGTTTCGTGAGATTTATGAAATCTCCAAATCGCTCTCTAGATAACCTAACTTAAACTCTAGATAACATAACACAACCTAACATAAATAAATTGTTGACTGTCTTCCTTAGCAAAATCATTTGGAATAAATTAATCCTAAGCAAGTTAAAGCAGTTTAGTGAGATTTATGAAATCTCCAAATCGCTCTCTAGATAATTACCTTGAAACTTCTATGATAATCCAATTGATTTCTTCAACTTTAAAACTGTTAATCGCCTACAGTAATCCGGAGACATTATATTCAGCTAGCGAAACAGACCTTCGTTGTCCTGGCTTTTTAGCATAATTAACATATTTATTGTGTACAGGACAATCAAGGCTTAGTGAGGCGTCGCTTTCATTTATTAATCGCAGAGCTGTCATTCCCTTATTGATTTTAAAACTATTGAGTCCATTACATTTTGATATCGTCAAACTTAAACATTGTTTATTTATTTAAATGAGAAAAAAATGTTTGGTTTGATTTTTTATCTAATAGTCAAACAAGTTTTCTTGCATAATGAAAATAGTAGATTCCCCCAATTGAAGATGTTCAGCACTTGCTGTCGGAGTGCGCAAAAAACGTGAGAGAACGTCGAACACTGATGAATGAACATCAAAAAATTAGATAGAGGCCTTTTTAAAAGTTTGCTTAGTTCTACGACCTCCAGTTCAGGCAAATACATTTGTGATATGGACAGTCATCGGTAATGATTGATTAATAATGTAGTTATCATGTTTAGGATATAATAGGACTAGTATATCTTGTTAGATAAAAGTATTTTGATTTTGAAATTTTGATTTTTTTTTAATATAAACTTATAACTTCTCAATCTTTAAATAAACCTTAATTTCATTAGATATCTGTGGAATTTTATCTAAAACTAATCTTTATATGTATAAATACCGTCACAGGGTTTAATAATAATAATAATATTTCTCACATTTACAGAAATAAGCTTGGCCCAACGACAGAAAAATGATTCTATTTACCTGTAGAATATCTTTAGTGAAAGAACGGAATCATATTTATGTTATCAAAAATAAATTTTTATTGGAACTCGTAGCTGAAATATATTATTTTTTTGCCTTTGACAAGACAGGCATGACAAACAGGCAGACATACAAGCAGCATTGATTAAACTCACGTGCCAAGTGCGTTTAATTTCAAAATTTCCTTTAATGAAAATCGTGACGCTACCAACGCATTTCCGGCAAATTCTTAAGAGTAGGTAAGCCTATTAACATGATTTTTCGAATGATGACTTACAAACTAATAATGAAAATAAGTCACGCCTTTTTCTCGCAACAGAAATCAGAGATCAGATTTCGACTTTCCACACTTGTGAGGATCGTCACAAACATCTCTCGATTCTTCAACTCTCATCAGATAAAAATAAAATAAATAAACTAATTTTATTCATCAGAATAAAACACTTTTTTACGGATTTTTCGCATGTTTTATTTTATTTTATATTTAATCCTGACGTTTCGACTCCTTTACAGGAGCCGTGATCACAGGATGACTAAGATGATCATCATCATTATCATCATCATCTGATGATGATCTGATGATCATCATCAGATCATCTTAGTCATCCTGTGATCACGGCTCCTGTAAAGGAGTCGAAACGTCAGGATTAAATATAAAATAAAATAAAACATGCGAAAAATCCGTAAAAAAGTGTTTTATTCTGATGTGTAATGTGCGCGGAAGTGTAAGAACTAAATATAATTTTATTCATTAACTTAATATTACATTTACAATTGTTCATAGGGATCTCCTTTTAAGTATTTAAATACTTGTACCAGGAGACCCCGCTCCTCCTTATTCATATATAAATTTCACTCACATTCACATATTAATACATTTTTCCTAATTTTATAATTTGTATGTACTAACACAGATTTTATTGTTTGAGTTTTATGTGTGCGTGTATGTGAATGGTTATGTGTGTGTGTGTGTGTGTGTGTGTGTGTGTATGGGTGTGTATGTGCAAGGATGCATGTGCACGTATGAGTGTGTGTGCGAGTTTGTGTGAGTGTGTGTACGCCTCTTGTTATTGTAATATCTTTTCTATTTCTTGATAATCTCTACACTTAAGCCATTCGGTTAAGAGTAATTTGCATTCTCTACTGGTTTTAGAACTCTCATCAGGCCTTTTAGACAAGTTCTTCGGTTGAGGGTACTTTTGACCTAACCCATTACAGGACATCTTCAATTGGGTCCCTAAAAGCTCGTCTTGTTCTACCTTTACCGGCTTTCCCATGCATATTTGTCTCATATACGTGTGTTGTCAATTTTCTTTTGTCCATTCTCTCTATATTCTCTCAAGCCCTGCCAGAATGTCAGCGCTGCTGCGGTGGATCTCTGCTCGCAGTGGCCTATGCTGAGGCAGGGTCCTAGTTGATCGTTGGTGTTAATTTATTTATTTTTAAGCACAATTGTTTTTATTTTATATGTTGTTATTGTTTGTAATTATTTCCTTAGATCAATAAATTCTTTCTTTCTTTCTATATGTCCAAACCATCTTCCATGCCACACCACTCTCTTATCCCATCATCATCATCAATTTTATCTGTCAAATTCACTCCAGCTATACTTCATTTTATTGTTTAACTAGCGACCCGCCCCGGCTTCGCACGGATGCAATGCTCTACTTTATTATGCATGTATTATACATACAAACCTTCCTCTTGAATTACTCTATTTATTAAAAAAAACCGCATCAACATCTGTTCCGTAGTTTTAAAGATTTAAGCATACATAGGGATATAGGGACAGAGAAAGCTACTTTGTTTTATACTATGTAGTGATTGTAATAATGATACGATTGGTTATATTCGACGGTTCGACGATATCCATGGCCTCGTATACTAGTTTTCATGGCAATGCCACTCCGAATTCCCAGGTTTGATGCTCGGTCGGATTAATATAGAAAACGAACTTTTCTATATTTGCTCGGGTATGGGTTTTGTGGTACCATAGTTCTGAATTCCATAATACAAGTGATTTTGCTATTTCACTTGGGTTCAAAACAAGTTAAGTGATCTTATGTAACATTCATTTATTTTAATGATTATATCATTTCTCAGAGTAAACAGTTTACTCCTGTTTACTCTAGGTATCATTTTCATTTATTAAATAATGAAATACAAAGTATTGTAACATCTTGATGAATTTACTCAACATTACTTTGATTCAAACACTCTTTCCAGGAATGCCCTTGCCCCCTTAGAAATTCTGAGGATTCATTTACAAGATTGAACACACTAACACGAATTTCTGTAATTAATATAAATAAGAGGAATCTCACTACAGACCAGAGCTTTTGATCTCCTTTCAATGAAATAAAATATTAATTCTTTATTTCATTTATGTTATAATAAAATAAGAGCATAAAATACTGACGTTTCGACTCTTTTACAGGAGCCGTGATCACAGGATGACTAAGGCAATGGTCGTCATAATTCTACTACCTTCATAATATTTTACTCGGGCACGTTCCTAACTGTTAATTTTTGAAGTGAAAACTTCTTTAGAGGCGCTGTGTACTTTTTTTGGAATGGGTAAAAATTTCTAAACTATGTGCGTATAGTCGTGTCATTTTTAAACTTCATAGTGACTGTTACATTTTTTTTTTAAAACTGTCATTATGAATTTTTAAAATGGCAGGTAATGTCATGAGAACGCATGCGTTCAACTGATTTTATTCATTGCGCATGTGCAAAACCCTGCACATGCGCACAAAAAAATGCAACGAACACGACTTGGTGTGTTTGTTGACATGTTTGTATACGATAGCGCAATAAATGAATATTGTATTTTACCACATAAATGATAGCACTTTTATACTGATCATTAAAGCAATTCGTGTGAAATTATTCCTTAACCATTTCAAAATATCAAAAATGCACAACGTTAATATTCAAGTTTTCACTTCTGCCGGCACTCCCGGAGTGCAACCCGTCTTTTCTTTATATATAAATCAAATTATTTTATTTTTCCTTTTATTTACTTATTAAGTTATCGCTACGATTACTACTATTACTGAGTCTACTACCTTCCTGAAATTGGGAGGAATAACTGGTGAAAGAAACTCGGGCAGGGGACCGCCCTCTATCTTAATTTTATTATTTGCATAAAGAGCTAACTAGATCACTAGGTCTTGCAATGGATGTCTTTGGAGATATTAATTTTTTGATTATTGGATCCCAAGCAGGTGGAACGCTCCAACCTTCATCTCTATTGAAATTAGGATGTTTTCAATAGCCTCGCGTAGCATCCTAGGAACAAATCTTTGTTCTCTACCTGGAATTTGAGATTTATCGAATCGAATGTAGTGGTTTGGCCCCTCGAAAGCATGTGAGCATGCTACAGACCTTTCATCGGCTACATGTTTTTAACACGCGTCCCTATATTTCTCTTTCTCTGCCCGCTCTATGACAGACCACAGTTCAATCAATTTTGTAGACACCTGCTGCCTGGAGGGGTATATTACACTTGACAGGTCGCAAGAATTTCTTATCTTCCCGCCGGCCTAGCATGCGCTTCTTGAGATATCTCGCGCACGATAAGAGAAGTTAAATACATCTGTTTTAGGATTTGAAGAAATAAGTTACAATTTAACTATTTGTGCCATTATATCGTAGAAATTAGCGTTCCCTAACGGGGTCTGTAAAAAACAACAGAGAATGGAGTCGATTTCTTTTTATTATTTCAAATTTAATAATGAAAAACAACCAGGTACATTTAATGAGCGCATTAAACTAAACCTCTAAGATTTATAGAGAATGCTAATGAGTCAGCTTCAAGTAGATTCATAAATGTTACTACACAATGTTACTAAACCGATTGTTTTAGAAAAGATTGTTACAGTTTTGAGGTTATATGTTACTTTTCAACCAGTCGCACTAAGATTCGCTACAGTTCAAGTGAAAAAACTTTTGAAAAAACTGCAGTCTGAGATAAAGAAAAGTATGCGCAAACTTTTCTACTCAGATTTCATAGTCTGTACTGTACAGATATATGTACGGATTAAATTTGTATCGCATGAACCTACCAATAACGCAAAATATCATATACACACCTCCTCAATACTAATAAGAAAACGTGTCTAAATCCCTTGTAATTATGGACGGATATCTCATTTTATTGCAATTGTAGATTGCACGGGGAGTAGTAGTCAAATATCACTACCGACTTACAGACCGACAGGTAATCTAAAAACTATGATAAGATTTATTTAAAAAAAATCTTTATATCCTATTTTTCACGTATAGGGGAACCTTTAGCTGGGGTAGTAAAATTAAAAATACTTTTCCACTAGCACTGTGTGAAGTAGCCAAGCGCTGCTAGGCTAAGCTAAAAAATTAAGCAATCTCATTTGTTTTCTCCGGTGAAAAATCACCCTAAAAGTGAACAAGGTAAGACCCCTTTTCATATACCTAAATAAATCTCTCAGGAAGAATAATATGAGAGGATTCATTGACCACGACCCCCACGCGCATTCTTAAACTTTCAGGTAACAACATATTATGTAAAGTAATAAAGAAAATTCCAAAGGAATCTTTCATAATACACAATGGATGGTCAGGTATTTTTGTTGAAAGCTTACAGTATTTCTTTATAAAAAAAATTGGTTCAGTTGAAAAACTCTCGCTATATTCGGATTTTAGAGCATTAAAGATAAACCCAGACTCGTATTTCATCACATAAAAGGCTCTCAAAGATTTTATTATCTTCCAATTGCTTAATTACTAAGACACTCAGTAAATCGGTAATACGCTTACGACGATTCACTACTACAGGTTAAAAATTAAAATGAAACCTATCCTATTTCCTAAGTTGGAACAAATCAGCAAAATGAAAAAAAAGATCATAAAAATAAGTTGAGATACAAAGTTTTGAAAAGGAACATTATTTTAAATCCGTTAAAGATACCCCTTGAAGCCCAGCTTTGTGTTAAATGCGTTATTTCTCTCTCTATCGGGGAAAAATATCATTCAATCAAAAAGAACCATTATCAAAGCCGTAATAAGGATTAAATCAGACTGCGCGCTATAGAGCATGATATAATGCTCTCGGGTTTTAAGAGGTTAATACTGGTCAATATGAAATGCCAGCGTCGGTGGTCGTATCACGAGCAAACAACGTCAGAACACAGAACACAGAGCGTCATTGTCTTAGATACACCGAGATACTACTCCCTACGGATCATTACAGTCGGTATAAAAGAAGAATTTATGACCATCTTTTTATTGATTTTATCATTTCCCCCTTATTTTATTTTAGTCTCTGATCGGTTGTAAAATAAATCATTCATACTGTTAAGTAGATATCTGTGTTAAGAGTAAAAAAGAAAACATTTTTGAGATGCCATATTGTGCCATAACGTTTACTTTACTAGCAGTGCTGAATTTACACATTTGCCGCCCCAAAGCTATAAAAATTTTGCCACCCCTACTGACCTCTAAAATTAGATTCACTGTTCACAATAACGTTAATTCCTTATTTAGGGAATAATCTAGTTTCAAGATTATTATTACAACTTTTTGGGTATATTTTTAAGCTAAGAAAAGCAAAGCTTTGTTTTGACTGCACTATTACTTACATTTTTCTGTACCAATTTTGCCGCCCCCTAATTTCGCCGCCCTAAGCTTCAGCTTTTTCAGCTTCTATGGTAAATCCGGCACTGTTTACTAGTATACGGAACAAAACCTTGTTTATCAAAGGAGGTACCAAAATTATTAAAGTAAAAAATACAGATGTTTTATCTTAAGAGTAGTGTTAGGAAAAACTCAGTCTTATATGTAATTTTGTCAAAGCTAAGTGAGAGCACTTAAGAAGTCTTGAGTTCTGATTTAAGTGTCGCTTTAATGTAAGAAAACACGACTCAAAAAAACTATGTTTTTTATAAAAACAATAAAAAATACCTCCAGTGTTTTTTATGCACGTGAGAAGTTTTGGAATTTAATCAAAACCAAAAGACATTTTTCTTTCAAATAACATTATTTTATCTGGTTATCCAGTAAATTTCTTGAAACGAGTCTCATGATTAATTTATTCATATAGCGCCGTAAACTATATGATTTTTATGAAGTGATCGGACATCCTAAAATATATGCTGATTTTTCTAGTCTTATTCGCTTCCGTCCTTAAACTCAAAATCGTATTGTGCCTCGTTTCTTATTTTGTGCAGGATAACTTGTTAAGTATCTTCATTTTAAAAACTTATAGCTAACGTGAAAGGCTCAACCACAAATGATACAATAAATCTTATCCAGTTAACCAATTTGTTCTTAGTAAGCTACATAAGATTTGAGATCTCAATTTCATAGTTGGGGCTTGTGTTCTAAATATTAATCAAATAAGATAAAAAAACACGCACACATAAACACTTACTTACTTACCCGCGGGGGTGAATTTCGGGGGGGGGGGGGGGGATTACACTTATCACCCAGGCACGGTACCCTTAACCCCAGACACGATAAATTACAATTTACATTAAATTAGCAGCCAACTTCATCCTGCTTGTTTATTCCATGTCGCTTTTGCGGCCAACTTCAACATAATAATTTTGTGTCACAACTTCAACATGATAATTTTGTGTCACATTTTAAAATTTCACTCTTATAATTTTTTCATAACCCGCCTAAAGAAGTATAACTTCAAAAATTCAGGTGAAGATCGGTTTCCTGCCTTAGTTTTTTTCATTAATTCCTTCCTTGTTGTCAAATTGGTAGTTGACTTGGTAGCTTTCAGTAAAATGGCGACTTATAAAAAATATTTAAATATAAATTAAAATTCTTAATCCGATCATACATTATATGGTAGTAAATTTATGATTTACCTACCTAAGTCATCTTATGAACACGGATCCTGAAAGAGATTCGAAACCTGAAGTGTGATTAAAAACATAAACTTACTAGCTTTTACCTGCGGCTTCGCCCGCATTTTTTTTTTCAATAAAATGTATCCTATGTTACTTCCGATACCTCCAAGAATATATGTGCAAAGTTTCATGATGATTGGTTTAGTAGTAATTGCGTGAAAGCATAACAAACAAACTTACATTCACATTTATAATATTAGTAGGGATTAAATTAATTAAATTAAATTATTTTCTGCAACTTTAAATGTAATATCAAATTAACTACTGACACATGGTACGTAATGTTGAAAATACACCTATGTACAACAGAGATGAAAATCAAATAATTCCTTGTAACAACCACTGTGATACATAATAAGTCGTCTCCGCAGAGCTTAGTTTATAATTATCTCATGATAACTATGGCTATTGATAACTAAGATATTGTGACTCCAAATTCCCAGAGCCCCTATCTTAATATAACTTGTGGATTAACTTTGATTACAACTTATTTATTGGTTAAATAAGAAAACAAAGCCAACCGTAGATTATCTATACATATAAATAAAATTGGAGTGTCTGTTTGTAATATTGAAATAACCGTTTTTTACTACATGCATATGAATATATATATATATACGGTTCATACACCAAAATATTTTTTTTTACCATTTTTGTCTGTCTGTTTGTTCCGACTAATCTTTGAAATGGCTAGACCGATTTTGACAAGACTTTTATTGACAGGTAGCTGATGTAATAAGGAGTGACTTAGGCTACTTTTATTTTTGAAAAATAAAATTACTGTGCCACAGCACCGCGTGGCTGGGTCAGCTAGTTATATATATATATATATAAATCTGTAGTCCTGTCGGTACATTTATTTTTTTTGGACAAATTTTATGATAAATATTCGTTTAATGATTCACTGATACCAATTTTACAATTAAAAAATTTTTGTTACTTATTCCCTTTTATAAGTCAAGAACGGGTTGACCAATTTCGATAAAATTTTGTATATGGTAAGATTTGTGATTGCGCAAATTATAGGCTATATATATTACAAGCGGCCCGTCCCGGCTTCGCACGGGTGGACAAAATTCTTTAAATTTTTTCTAGCATTAAATATAGCCTATGTTACTCAGCGTGAATGTGAAGCTTTCCAATGGTGAAAGAATTTTTAGAATCGGCTTAGTAGTTTTTGTGTTTATTCATGATATTTATGATATTAGTGTACATTGAAAACCTTATAGTCCTAACTAATATTATAGTCCGGTCAATTTAGACATTCGAAGTTACATAAATTCCCACCAAGCTGAAAATCGGTAAGATTGTTTAAAATATCATTAAAAACAAAATTTGAAAGTTCCCCAGCTTTCCCCTGTAAAACATTGGTTTGAATTAGCAGTATAACCTTTTTTATATAAAACTAGTATCGGATTAGGCTTATTGTTAACCAAACTTTATAAATACTAGCTGACCCGGCCACGCATTGCTGCGACTCAGTTATTATAACTTTTCCGTTAGCGCCATCTAGCGTCCGGTAGACGAACTACTTGCAGTTAATATGGTAACGAAAACAAAGTATTGTCATAATATTATTGTAGAAAAAAACATGTAATTTTCAGACATTAAAATCCATACAAACGTGTTAGTTAATTGAAACTGTTATTCTTGTGTCAGTAAGTAATTAAACAACTATAAATTGGCTAGGTAACATATGCTGGTCCTGTGCTACATATAATCATAGCTACAGGCAGGGAGGTGAAGTTGCAGCCAGCGTAGACGGCGCAGCATTTGGGAATCCCAACGGTTAGCCAACGTGCTTAGGATGCTATTATAGCTGCCGTATATATAAAAATCCAAAGTCTTAACATCTTGCTGGCCTCGGCATAGGTCCACCTCTTCCGATTTTTTATAGGCTTTTTTTATCTAACCTAACCTAACAACAACATATTTGTATAAGATAAAAAATGTATGCCTGTGAAAAATAACCACGTATGAATCTTTTAAAGCGATATCTGCCCACTTCCAAATGGCAGACTAATTAGGAATTTTGCACATTCATCTGAGACCGATGACAATGCAATAAGAAAAAAACTACTTTTTAATTTCTTCGAGAAATTATAAAATATTTCAAAATACTAAAACTAAAAAACACGTTTGTCATATTAGTCCGTAATAAAAAATTAAAAATAATAATTTTTAAGTAAACCTAAAAAAAATGATTTTTTTGATAATCCGAAATTAAAAGTGAAAAAAAAATATACAATAAATCATAAGTTTTAAATGAGAAAATGAATGTCATTGTAAGAAAAGGGTGTTATACCTTGCTCAATAGCTGAGGAAACGCAGATATTTTTAAGCACGTCTTGACAGACAGTGACATGGCAGTGACAAGACAGTTCCGTTGATTTCTTTTTTACATAAAGAAATTAAGTGTGTGGAACACATTATTAATATTTCCGTTTACCCCTCGTTGTAAGCTAAATGTTAGTATTACGGGTAATTGGTACGTTTGGGTTTAAAGTTGACTTCTCAACCGAGGAGCTATGGACGGCTAATTATGTGCCATAACATTTTATTAAATATTCCTGAAAAAATGCAATTTTAACAAATTTATGAAAATGAAATGAAAATAACTTTATTCAAATGCACTTAAAATAAGTTGTTTTGAAACGTCCAACATTTTTACCTACCACCCATTCAGGACGACTTTTAACTGACAAGAAGAATGGGCGCAAGAAACTCGTCAGCTTTAACAGAAGCAACGACATTTACAATATAATATGTCGTCAACCACAAAATAAAAATTAAAAAACAACATTATTTTGTTATGACAATACTAACTGTTATGATATCATTATTTCGTTGATTACAACAAAGTCAACAAGTATCTGTACCCACTTAAGTAAGTATCCCTGATCATTGCAATAACATACAGGGAATAAACGAAAAATTTAAGAAAGCAACAAGATGTATGTTTAGAATTAGTCAATAATACTGAAAGTTAAAGCAGACCCATTTCCCAAGGTAGCGCCCTTTCTAGAGCATGACGCATGATGCAGCCATCGTTTCGCTCAACCATATCTTAGGGAGCGCAATGACTCGCACCACATGCCACCCAAGAAATGTATTAAGAGAGCATGTCACACTCTAACTACCAGTAATAAAATTTTAAAAATTAACAAATGCTAACTTTTTATAACACAATCTGTAATAAATAGTGTCATTTCGTTTAACTATCAGTCGTCTACTGCCACCCGGTTTGTTGTTACCTGCAATGTTGGTGTCGTGAATAACAAAAATAGTAAAAACAAATAAATAATAATTATACTAGATTTAAAAAATCTAAAAATCCCACGTTTTTCAATGTCCTAAAAAGAATAAAATAACCCTGCGGGGCAAAGCGAGGGGCCACTCAAAACGTGGGGGCGCATATTACTAAGAGGAGATTTTAAAGAGATGAATGACATGCATTGATGCCGATTATTGTAAAGATGCGCCCCCACGTTTTGAGTGGCCCCTCGCTTTGCCCCGCAGGGTTATTTTATTCTTTTTAGGACATTGAAAAACGTGGGATTTTTAGATTTTTTAAATCTAGTATAATTATTTTATTCTTTTTAATTATTAACTCAACGAAGTAACCATGTGTTACGCAACAATCGGATAAGCCCCATACAAAAGTGAAAGTTGCCGAAAGTGGACCTGAAAGTGCATCTGGAAAGTTGAAAGTTGCTTTAGAGTGCATTGTCATCGGGTTCTGAACTATCCTGAAAGTTTCAGCTTTCTAGCTTATCGGAAAGTGCCTCAAATTTAAGTTGCAAGATTTTGCCCGGACAGACAAACAAATAAGAAAAGTGAGATAAGAAAAACGTGGTAAAATCACTTGTCATTTGTCTCCCTTCACGTCACACTTACAAATGAATAGTCGGTACTATTCTATTCTGCCGGACATCTTACGGCGTAACTTATTTTCGGTGCCTAGGCTAACTGTAAATAACACTTTTGAATTGAGTGTGAACACAAGATGAACCATGTCGGTCAATTATTGAAAAAAAAAACTTATTTTTCTGCATTGCAAAACAATGTTTTATTTAGGTATTTACCAGTTTTTCCCCGCGACTTCGCTCGCAATTTTTTTTCAATAAGAAGTATCTTATGTTACTTCTAATACCTCCAAGAATATATGTACGAAGTTTCATGATGATCGGTTTAGTACTTTTTGCGTAAAGCATAACAAACAAACTTACATTTACATTTATAATATTAGTAAGGATTAATACACAAGACGGATTACAAAGATAGGTACATATAAATTACGGAACTAGATTCTAAATGGCAATTCAGAGGTTTTTAAAACAGAGAAACCAAATAAAGTAGACCCTCAACTTTAAAGATTACACAAGAATTGAAATGTAAGCAGAAATTGAATTCACAGACTAATATTACTTAGCAATCTGCAGATCGCTAAGTCGATTGTAGAGTGAAGAATATATTTGTGTACTTACACGTAAATAATAATGATATATTGGGTTTTTTATGTGTCAAATCATTGTACTGTCGAACCATCCTGACCGCGGGATCAAAATAGGAATTACTGTTCTCTAGTGACTTGATAAGCCAAATAGTGTTTAATTGGATCTACATACGTGCGCCTATATTTGGTGTCAAAAGCCTTTTCGTTTGGTTTACGTCGAAACTTAAGTAACTTTATTTAATCAATGTCAGTAGATGGGTGAGCGCAAACTTATCATGTGAAGCTCCCATGTAGGTTCATTATTAGTTGCGTGATTTCCGTACAAATATGATAAATTCTTCTCCATAATAAAAACGTATAAAGCCAGTTATAAGAATATTTTTTTCTATCAAACCCTTTGTGTATTGGACTCTGTCATAGAGGGTAGTTTAATAAATTTTAGTTTTTGAAATAATTTATTTTATCTTGCAGCGTCAGTAGCGGCGGCAGATAGTAGGACCAATTGGGATGCGCTCGGAGGCTTGTATGCTTTGCTGGCCCAACACGACGCCCTGGATGGACATGCTCTAGCACGCAAGTCCGTTAGATCGCCGTCTCGCCGTCTACGCTTCGGTCGGCGATCGGATCCTGACATGCCGCCGCAGACACCCGTAAGTTGCGTTATCATACTGATAAAACACTTAAATATTTATTATATTTTATGTTTTCTTAACATTCAACTGCTAAAGAAGGAGGGTGGCTGAGGCTGGTTTTTGGCCTATTTTAATTTTCACTTTTTGTTGCCAGTAAGTATAGATCATAAGCAGTGGATTTGACCATAAACGGAACCTCAAACCAACCAACCCCTCCTTCTCCCTTTTTCACCCTATAGTCTATTTTTCGATGGTGCAATATTGCTCTTGATGGTGTCAATGGACTTGGCTTCTTGTCCCTTGCGCAGAAATCTGTTTATTATTTGTCGATTTATAGGAAAAAGTAAAAAATAGACTATAGGGTGAAAGGGGCGGGGGGGAGTTGAGGTTCCGTTTATGGTCAAATCGAGCCTTATTAGCCTTAGCCTAAATAATCCAAAAAACAGCCTTAGCTACCCTCCTCCTTTAAAATTCAAACTCAAATCATAATTCGAATGAAATTGACCGAACACTTTTTAACAATAATAAGTTTTATTAACTTTCATTTTTTTTATAATATATACAAGGTGTTACAAAAATTCCCGTAAAGCTTATAAAGAGTCAATTTACAATATTTGAAAATCGTAAAATCGCAGTATAACTTACCACCAAAAAATTTTTTTATAATATTTTCATATAATTAAAGTGTAAAGACAGAAAATGTTCAGATCGATATAACAAGTCAAAAAAAAGTTAAAAGGCCTGACATAGGTACTTTATGTTAGGTCTCTTTCAACCTTTTTCTTAACGCAGTGAATGCGTTACGCATACGCCACCGCTGGGAGCCGGTGAACACGTTATGTGGGACTTTCTTCCGTAGGGGCCTTCCCACTAAACCCCGCGATGTCCTCCTCTCGCTTTGGTGTGGGGGAGCTGCGTGATCCTTTTTGGGACGCTTTCCGCAGTCCCCCACCAGGGCATGCCCGCCTAGGCAGGCTCTCGTATGCTATCTATGTAGGTATCTCCTAGGCCCCGGACATCCCGGACACTCCGAACCCGACACCCGCTGGCCTCCACGGATGGAGATAGAGGAGTAACCTCCCCAATATCCAGGGGCCCCATCCTCCTCAGCTGAGAGGTGAGAGGGAGCGCTCCCTACCTTTGGGGATGCCGACCACTCGAACATTCCCTCCCCCTCCGCCGCCGGTTCAGGGGACTTCCCCTTCATTACCGGCGGATCGCACCTTATGTGACTCTCTTTCAACCTAAACTGACACTTACTTTTTCGTAAAAAACAACAAATTTACAGAAACGGCCCAAAGTGTGCTCCGCCTTGCTCAATGTACAACCTCGCTCGCTGGGATATGGCCTGTGTGGCACTTCGCACCATCATTTTGTAACGAGGTGCCATAGCTATATTGGCGACTCGTTGCTTTCATTGCGCTCTTCTCTGGCCATTTTTCATATTTTCTTTTCTCTTCGTTTGCTATTTTAAATTTACTGTTTGTCTCTGTTTCCTGTTTTAAATTTACTGTTTGTCTCTGTTTCCTGTTTTAAATTTACTGTCTGTCTCTTTTTATTTGTTTTGTTCGAAGTTTATTCTTACCAGAGTCAGCGCGTAGAGTGGTTGACTCACCGATAACAAATTATTTAAATATATTTATAGTGCAGCGCAGTTTTAATAAGCTCACAAGTAAAATAAGCTCATAAGCATAATTCACAAGTTTTCCTGTATATATATTCTGTACCACCAGTTCCTGTTTATAAGTCTATAAGTTTCTTTAAGGCAATATTTTGTGCCTTAATTCCTTAAATACAAAAACAAGTGACCTTGAGTGCTTTTATTTCTCCCGGCTGCACCCCGTCACAATTTCATTTTGACGCGAAAACAGATCTTACACGCTGCTCTATCTCTAAAACAGTTCTATGCAGTGACAGCTTACTAGGGTTGACAATATTTATTACATTTTTACGGGGTTTTTTGTAACACGTTGTATAGAATATTATTTCTCGGTTTGGTTGAAAAGAGCTGCGTTAGGATTATGTAACAACTGTAGAACTCTATAGTAACAACTTTCAACTTGTATTTGTACTCCAAAATGGTCGTCCAAATAATTTTCAAGTTATCAAACTTACCATTAAAGTATATCATTCCTTCCCTTACCTTGTCATTAGATCTTGCAATTTAATTTAGAAAAAGTCATCAGATATATATTATGATAGGCGACAGATTTTTAATTTTCCAGCTTCCATTAATATTTCAATTACATCAGAGATTTTAATAGAATTAATAAAACGTTAGTTAGTATCTTACAGGGACTTAATGGATACTGATTTCCTCAACATAATCCTGGAAGACTGTATTAATTTCCTTTTAGGTTTATAATTACATGGTATAATTTATCCAAATGTCTATTGTAAATTCTAATAACTTTGAATTATAGTTGGATTTTAAGCCTCAGAGTAACTGTTGCCTATTAGTTATTTTACCCTTATCTCGGTATCGTTGTGAAACTTATAATTGAGTTACAAAGGACCAAGTTTAGGACTAGCAGATACCAGTTCCCTAGATTCAAATGACTGTATTGTTAGATGATCATTCAAACAAATTGGTAAGGACGCTAAAGTTTCATCCTTAATTGATTGGAAATACAACTAACTTGTTTGTTACGTAAAGCAAATAAATTATATACAGTCATTTTAATTGATATTCAAAAAATAGGCAAATTACAATAACTTAGCCACAAGAACGCGTGGACGTATCAGCTAGTAAATAAACATGTATATGTTTATATACTACGAATACTAAGATACAAATCATCAAATTCATTACACCTACATCAGCCCCTTCCGGGATTCAAACCCAGGACTGTGGTCTATTTAATGGCGTCTTTCGTTAAGTCAAAGTCAAAGAAAGCTACTGACATCTACAATCTTAGTAATACCACTTAATTCCTTTAACTGAGCTTTAGCTTTATGTAGCTATAATAAATAAGAAATAAAAGACATGTCAAAACAGTCTTTAATTTCTAACAGAACCACTTTTACTGGATTCACGATTTGTTTATTCTTATTAATTATATTTAATCCTGAACTTTTGGCTCCTATACTGAAGCCGTGATCACAGTCTCTATGATTAATTAATTGATTTGAATATTAAAACATCTTTGATATGTTACGTCAACTCCTTTTTTTCCTTCGTTCCCTCGTTTTCTTTACTTCTCTTGGTGTCTGTTTGTCTGTCTGTAACGTACAAATCTTGAAACTCAATTTTCACCCATTTTCCGACTAGCTAGAACTCTGATACTATAACATAGCTCAGAACTCGATGACAATATATGATTATATACTTTCCGACATGATTGAATCACAATTTCAGAGAATATTTACAAAATTTAATTTCAATTGGATAAATTTTAGTTCTGAACGAATCCACAGATGGCGCTTAAATCAAGGCAACAAATATTGCATAATGACATACTAACTGCTACTTGACATTTTAGATCGAGCAATTGGAAATCATACACACAAAACTAAAAAGAAGAAAATAATTTACATTTAAAAAAAAATTGAATAACCCTCGTTTTTCAGGCCAACTAAAAGAAAAAAAATATTCTCTGCCATGTGTCCAATACGAAAAACGGGGGGCGCATAAAGGATTACCTTTATTGGTATTTATAGTATTATTGTTGACACATTTCAATATTTAATAAACAAAAAAACGGACCTACGTGAGAGTTATGTTAAAAAGAAAACAACTCGACTTTTTTGTATCATTGAATGCGAAATCCCTGAAAATATGGATCCTACATTAAACACTTGAGTCTGTGAAATGCATGATAATGATCAGACGAGTAGAGGCTTCCTTCCTCCTACGTAACGTAAGCTGAAAGCAATTTTATTGTCCTGTCAGAATTTGCTCGTAAAAAGGGCTTAGCTATACTCGCTTTGATAAGTTCCATAATTCGATCCATACGAGAGTCTTTGCTGTTCTCTTAATAGAATGCGACTTAAAAGGAAGCTTTTGTTCATTAACAATCCGTTGAATCCTGTTATTAGTATTTAGAATAAAAAATTTATTGAATTTGAAAAACATTTAATGAAATATGTATTGATAACGTTTGATTTTTTATAATACAGGCAACGATATGATAATATTACTTACACTAACACCAATTAGCCTAGCCTTTGAGCTAGGCTAATTGGTGGTGTAGTCATAAACTCAAACACTAGTCATAAACATTTTTATTTTTATATATGTGCCTGTATTTATGGGACAATACCATGGAATTACGTATTAGTTTCAAGGAAATCAGTATCAAAATAAAATCGTCAAAATTAACAGCAGTACTACTACTCCATCTACTGTTCCATCGTCCAGGTTCTGCGTGTGTTTGTTAAGGGTCTCTTTGACGTCCTGTTGCGAGAACAGCAACATTGTCGAGTTGAAAGGCATGTGCACTATTTTAGGGTCAGAAGCCATCTTGAAGTCGTTCGATCAGCGCTGATATTAAAAATATGTTTGCTTTTAACTTTTTTAAATGTTTCCACTTAGATTTCTTATTTTTTTTATTGATAAACATAAGATAAAATGCAGTTTTATACTCTCTCGCTATACTTGCGCTCTCCAAATGGGCTACAGAGACCATTTTACGGACCTGTAAATTTTTTTCAAGTGTTTCTTGAGTTGAGCATAAACCCAAAAAGCGGAAATCGTTTGACGCCTGAGACAAATAATTTTGTTTAAGACATTAAAATGTACTATTCAAATGTTATTTTCGTATATTCTTATTGTAGATTGATGAAATGGATGAGCTGCTGTCCCTGCGCGAAGCCCGAACGCCGGTGCGCCTCCGCTTTGGCCGTCGCTCGGATGAGCACGCGATACCTCATATGTTCCCCCAAGAGGGACAAACTGCCCTTACCGACTCAATGGAACAAGATGAACTTCTCTCACTGCGCGAGGCCCGATCTCCCCTGCGTCTACGATTCGGCCGCCGATCGGATGAACATGCGGTCCCGCACATTTTCCCTCAGGAGGTATGTATTTCATATTTAGTTTTCACTTCCGAGCCTATTGCACAATTAAATAAAATCTTTACGGGAGTCATGATCATAGGCTCAATTACATTAATCAACTTGTGGTCATGGCTCCTGTAAGGGAGTCGAAACGTCAGGATTAGATGTAAAAAACCAGAATGAACGCGTCGTTATCAATAAAATTGGTTTTATTCAAAGGTATGTCTTTCGTTAATGATAATAATATTATTAGTTTTTCAATATATTTACACCAATTATTCTAGTCAAGTAAGTACTGTGTGGCTAATGTTACACAATTAAATAAAATATTTTAAGATAACTAGAGCAACAGATAAACATACAAGTTATTTATAGAAGTAAATATAATGGTCCATGACTCAGGTACAACTAACTCTACTATATAAAAGAAGGACTTTGTGTGTATGTGACCATACCAGCAACGCGTGGCCGGGTTATACCAGCAATTAACGTTACCATAGCAACGCGTGGCCGGGTTATACCAACAATTATTTCGCTGGATTTGCCCCGACTTAGGACAGGATAGGTTCCATTTTAATCACTACATAGTATAAAACAAAGTCGCTTTCTCTGTCCCTATATCCCTATGTATGCTTAAATCTTTAAAACTACGCAACGGATTTTGATGCGGGTTTTTTTAATAGATAGAGTTATTCAAGAGGAAGGTTTATATGTATAATACATGCATAATATAGTAGAGCATTGCATCCGTGCGAAGCCGGGGCGGGTCGCTAGTTTATAATAAACCAGAAACGCGCGGCCGAGGCATCTAGTATAAAATAAAAATCCTGATGTTTCGACTCCTCTACAGGAGCTGTTAGTGGTCGTCATACATGTAATACTACCTTCACAATATTTTTATCAGGCACGTTCCTAACTGTAAAATTGATACAAACAAAAAGTAGTTTTTTAAATGTGTAATGTGCGCGAATGTAAAAACTAAATCTGGTACAAGTTTTCGTAATCATCACACTGACAATTTCATCTACCATAGACTTGAACTGTCGACCGTTTGGCTTTACAGATAGGGTTACTCTCGTGCAAACTGATCTTCAGTAGAAAACGTGTAAAATAAATCGAAGACATTATTTTTTTATTTTTATCAATAATTATGTATGACTTTTTGTTTCCAAAAAAAAGCAGATCTAATTTATATTTTCATAAACAACCGGCTTCCATACAAGCTGCAGCCTACAGTCTACTAAATAAAAATGGTATTATTTAAAAGGTCGATTTTGAATGAAAGAACTGTGAAATAAAATCTCACAAAAAATTAGATTTCAAATCACGCTGAATCAGTTTCTTTATTTTTAATGATTTATCACATCACTATACATTTCATACATTTAAGTAGATAAGGTAAAAAATAACAAATGAACACACTCGACACGCAAAAAGTGAAAAAAAAAATCTTTAAACTGTCAAAATGTTTTTTTATGAAATTGGCTAAACATTCAAGTGGTTAGTTACCTACATCCTTCAATATAATAATACCTCTATTTAGTATCATAAGTTGCCTTTTACGTCAGCCTAAGTATGAAGGATTGATGCTGTTCTTCTCAATCGTACATCAAAGAGCAGGATATTGATTGTCAACTAGCAGATAAATTTTATTGAACAGCCAACAACACTTCTACGTACTCATTCAATCGATTTTCTACTCTATATTGCGACTCATAGAATTCAATAGGTATTAAATAGTTTGACATGTTGCCATCCGTACCATACAAATTGGATAGACTATCAAGATATCTTTTGTTTCGAGCAGTTTCAGAACAATCTCAGGGCCAGGATTCCGTAATAAATAGAATTGAAATACAGTATAGTCTCTTGTCACGAGCATCTACAGAGTATGCTTCGATAAACATTGATATGTCTTATTCGCTACGCAATTTTAAATCTGCTTTTCTAGACAGGTTTCCTGCAAATAATATATACAAACTTGTTCAAGATTATATTTGTGTTTTTGTTTTAATTATTTCGTACTATTGTCGCTCAGTGGTCGATATTCATTCATCCATTTGATTTATGAGTTTGAACGTTATTAAGACTATGCCTTTAATTAACGCAAAACAGTTAATTTGCCTATTTTTCAAACATATTTTTAATAGAAAATAAATTCTGAAAATTTTCACTGAAATAAATAATGTCTTCGTTATATACTTCAGTTGTAAAACTACATCGAAAATTTAAGCTTCTAAGTTCGCTATAGCAAATGCTAAAATACATTGTAAATGTTTAAAAAAATACTGCCTTACTATTTATTGAAAGTGTTGTTGAAAGTACAATGATTTAAAATAATAATTTCGAATTAAAGCCAGTGACACACTTATGGCTACATAAAGTGAAAGATGGTATGTTTTTTTTTATTTATTACCGAGTCATGGTATAATTATACTTATTTATGTATCGTAAACGTTATTTTTAATACCCAAAGTACAAGTTCCACTTAATTGGAAATAAAATAATGATTGTGAATTGTTCCAAATATATTTCTTAAATTATTTAAGTATATAAAAATCGTTGAATGATATATAAATATAAATTTCAAAAAGGCTATAATTTAATGAACATTTTAAGTCGTTACTGGAGATCATTTACACACAGGGATTATCTTCAAATTCAGTTTCGTACTGCCATAAAACTGGTTATTACTCGTACTTTTCTTGCGGCCTTAGTGTATGTTTTAAATGTTGAAATATTACTATCTTTCCCTCAGCTTCTCGCTGTGGAAATATAGGTTTAGGTAGTGAGAGCTTGTGGGTCAATCAAGGGCTTGGTAGCTTGATTGGAAGATCAGTCGCCCGGATAGCGAGGGATGTGTATTTGAGTTCAGCCTGATACCTGAGACAAGTTAACTGTTTTCTTGTAATTATTTTTAGGGTTTCGTACTCCGAAAGGAAAAAACGGAACCTTCATAGGATCACTTTGTTTTCCGTCCGTCTGTCTGCCAAGACCCTTTTTCTCAGGAACGCGTGGAGGTATAAATCTACTGTCTCTTGGAGCTGTAAGAAAATCAAACTTCTAAGCCAACGCAATCAAAAGATACACCCGTTTATGCCGCTTTCCTCAAATTTTCGATACTCGCAAGGGAATCAAAAATTACTACCAATAAATTCAGAATCTTGAAATTTGGTACGAAGCAATGTCTTATAACACAGATAAAGGAAAAATAGCGAATACCGTAAATTTTTAGATAGTAAAATAATTTTTAATAATTGTTTTTTACGTATATACCTACAGGTTTGCACGGAACCCTCGGTGCTATCTTACCCATAACATCTCGCTGTGGAGAGAGAGAGAGAGATAACTTACTAACGTTTCATGTAAAGGCAGAGTACGTAAAGTCATCGTTAGTACATAGATAACGTCTGCAAATGCAGCCTGTATGAAATGCATTACGTGTCTTCCAAAGCACGGAAGAGTTAAGGATAATATTTTTGTTACTAATTATTGGGCCCTCTAATCCACAAGGAAACCGATATCGACCAAAAATAAGTTCAGAATAAAAAACATGAACTAAAATGCGTTAGTTACGTTTACATATTTGTAAAATTTTTAGCCCTCCGCTCATTTGATGATTAAAGTCGGACTCAGATACTCAGAAATAAAAGAAAAAGATTTAGAAATAAATTGGCTCCTACAGCCCGGTAGCTACTCGATTAAGGAATGTATGGAGAAAAAAATCATCTCGACTTACTCTTTGACTTATTTATATTATTGTTTATTTGTCGTTTAAATTTATGATCTCTTTTAACAGCTTTGTAATAATAATTAATGTCTAGACTGTCTCTTATTGATATTAACATTTGCATCCCTACAGATAAATTATTTAAATTTACTTTAGAGACACTATCATTCTCTTTAATATAATTTATACAAGATTGTGCCTATAAATGTTCTGAAATCTGTACTATACATAATTTATTTAATATTATTTTACGAAAGTTTATATGTAAAACTGAGTAAAATACAAAATAAAGTAAGGTACGTTTATTACATGGTTGAGAGAGTTGCATCTTCGATAATGGAAAAGAGAAATAAAAGAGCACTCAGTGTTTTCCAATCTGTACTTGTTTTATTTAAATTTAGAGAACGAATCGTACCCATTTGAATATATAAGATTTGAATGATAATGGAAATCAATTTTTCTTACATTGCGATTAAAAACAACAAGAAAAAATTTATATTTTTAATATAATCATAAACACAACATATCACTAAGACTTTATTTTATTTTTATATATTTATTTTCAAGGGAAACGCATAATTTTATTCTTATACAAATTACATATTGAATACACATAAAACTATAAACTTTCCACAGATTAACACAACGACTACAAACAAAAATTAGCAAGGAATACTTTGATGTTTAAAAAGTAAATTATACAAAAAGTATAAAAAAAAAATATAAAAAAACAAACGAACATTAATTTTTAATAAATTTTGTTTTAAACAGTTTTTGTTTTTATTGTAAAATTATCAAAAAAAAACCATTTTATGGAAGTCTACCTGTGCACGTTCTGTGCTCTTCTTATGTTGACAATTTTTCTCTAATCATCTGAGTTCGAAGTGTTTGATTTAGGGCCAATGACCTCAAACGTATATGATAATATGGACATATCCCTTACATAACATGACACGAGTGAGCAGATTACCTCAATCGTATACATTTTTTTTATATTAATTGTTGCAACAAACACACCAAAAAGTTGACCTTATGCGATACGATGCGAGTTGAACGTATAAGCAAAATGCAATAAAACAAAAAAAAAAACAAATGTCTAATTAACTTACTTTTTCGACATTAAACAAACTCCATATAAACCGATTTACAATCGTATAATGTTTAAATATTCGTATTTAAAACAAATACTTTTTGACTTTGTTATAATCATCAATGTAATGAAACCATAACACTACTATTATTGTGATAATAGAATATTATAAATATTGTTTTTTGTGTATAATATTGTAAATGTCGTTACATCTGTTAAAGCTTTGAGTTTCTAGCGCCCATTCTTATTGTCTTATTGGGTGATAGTTTTGAATCGTCTAACATTTTTGCTGTTAGACTATTCAAAACAACTAATTAAGTGCATTTAAATTAAGTTTTTTTCTACGTATATTCTATATTGTAAGGGGTTTTTGTGTCAAATCAAGAGATTCGTTGTTACATACCATTGGCCTTATAAATGCACATGAGAATGCAAAAAAAGTTAACTACAGCAGATACCATCTTAAAACGAAGATTCAATTTTTCGGATCACTTAGATTCTCATTCGAAAAGTTTTTTTTTCGCAACTCCGATATTTTATCAATAATGTGTCACAGCTGTCAGTATTACTTACCAGGCAAATACGTTACATGTACTCGTACCTTGTTTCGCGGTTGCACATTTTGTTTCTTTGGTCTCCTAATAGTTTTAATTTACTGTATACACAAATCCTTGGTATTTGTGTGCCACGTCCATATATATGGGTGGTGATGGACTGCGAACACCACTGAGCCTATAAGATATGTAGATTATTTCCGCAAAAAACAAGCAAAATGCCCCGCCCGGAAGTAATCTACATATTTTTGTTGTATTGATGTATACGGCTTTACATCAAGTTATGGCTGATTCTATCAAATAACTATAAAAAACTTAATTAAAAAAAATTGATCTATAAATAAAACGCATATCTATATTATGTATGTTATGAAACAAGTACGAAAAATCAATTCACCAGATCTCTGCTGATCATACAGAGACCTACTCTAGCATGCGTACAACAACGTATCAAAATTCGTTGCAATCAATCGTCTACCTTTTTAGAGTTTTTATTTTTTAAAGTAGACCAACGCACGTCAATTGTTTTGTATTTATATACAAGTTTATGTCAAAGTATATAGAAACGATAAACAAAGGACTATCGGTGTAAACATTACAAACGTAATCCGTATTATGCCATCCATGTCCCCGCGTTATCCATTGCCATCGACCTGCGATCGTAAAATCTCTGATGCGGTGTAAACTCGGTAATGTAGTTATTTGCCCTAACAAGACACCATTCGTTTTACGATGATTGACCCGATTTCACAAATACGTACTGCTTTGGATGGCTATTACTATAACGGCTAAACATAAAATACTAGGCGATGCAGTCGCTAAGCATAAAGCTACGCTAGCACCATATATTGGAGCGGAGCGTAGGTAATACCTAAAAAAAATTTTTTTTTGTTTCGATGGGAATTTTTGCGAATTTCTAAATTAGGGCTCACAATCTGGTCCTAAACCTGTTCATTCGATTCCATACAAAAAATATTAAAATCGGTTAAGAACTTGGGAAGTTATGGCGTAATAAACATTGCACTATTGAAGCTGATCCATGGGAGCTTCGCTCGCTCCGCTCCAATGTACATTACGATAAATCTTTATATTTATAATGTAAAGCTATCAAGTAGATACAAAATATAATAGTAGTTATAATAATTATTACTATATATAATTGCATTTGCTCTCAACCTATTTTTTTTTGCGCCCGAAGCAATGAATGGGCTACCCCACACGGAGGATGGAGATACTGCATTTTCTTGGATATTTCGGCCCGGCCCGAGAGTTATGTCAAACTCTTACTAACTGAACACCATCTGAAAAGTGCCATAGCTCTGGGAAGGCTATTATAGGCTTAATAGGCCCAGGGGAACAGGGCGACGCAGAACCCCTCAACCTCATTTAATTTAGTTTTTGCAGATCCGCTCCATTTTGGAAAACAGTAAGCTAAAATATACTGTGCTAATTACAAAATGAATACTAATATATAATCAAACGAATAATCCTGGATTATTGGAATCATGATCACGATTTTATTTACAAAGCTATTTCCTTTCATAATTACCTACATCCTTCAATTTCGTTGTTTACGTTTCTCATAAATACATTTCTTTGTGCATTCAAAATAACTTAAAAGGATATTTTAATTTGACTTTAACAACCAACTTTATTGTTTTGGGAGTACTGTTCAGTAACTTTCATAACTTTTTGCAAATGTAAATAATGCCTTCTCACTTTCACTCGTTGTTTCAACATTTTGAATTCAAAGATGTCAGGAATCTGTTTCTCCGTTGTTTGTACAAATAAGCAACACCATTCCGATATCAATTAAGTCATTTCGTTTAGGCAGGGCGCAAACGTGGACACTTTTGTGTCTTGTGTCAGATACAAGCTACCGATGAATTTTTGATCACTATAGAACACTGGTTCTATAGTAATCAAAATTCATCGTAGAAAAATGTTTGCGTAGGGAGAGGATGATTACATACTGATGTAATCATCCTCTCTATACGCAAACATTTTTCTCTCATACGTCGTAAATATTTTTGTGTCCAGTTGCTTCCACTTAACATATACTCATGACGATAAAAAAGTGTTCGGTGTTGGTAACTGGAAACTAAAAGTCGTCAGTTGAAAACACAAGCAACATTAAAAGATTCCAACACAACAACGGAGAAGTTGCAATCTATGTCCGTCTCCTGTGTGCGACACAAGCCACGCATACTGAACGGCGCCGGTGACGCAGGGGCATAGGCGGGGCGAGCCGACGAATTATGGCCGGAAGTAGCAACCGGCGACTATGTCCGTTTGCCGCTACCGGACACTGCAACTACGGATACCAGTAACACCAGTAACAACGGGCGACTGTGTCCGATCACCGCTACAGGATAAGGTAACTACGGTTCCCTATGATGGTGTGCCGTGTCGGCAACACAAAGTGTCTACGTTTGCGCAGAGCCTGAGTCTGATTCAGCTCACTTTCAAGTAATTTGTATTGGAAAACGTTTTGAAATTTTCCATTTTATTATAGCGATTAACTGCCAATAACACGATAAATTTGTAACACAAATGAAATCAAATGAAGCACTAATGGGGGGCACACCAAGGAGCACCATTTACGAAATAAAACTTTTCCAATTCTCAACACCATAGGAAGTATAAACACATGTCTTCCCAATATCTTTTTTATATTGATATAGATATTTCGTGCGTTTCTTACACGTTAAGAGAACGAGATTGCATTAAAGAGTTGCCTGTGACAAATCGTACTCTATGCTTATGTCAAATTCTTGTCCTCTCTTAGCAGTAAGGGTCCTAATTTTTTATACTTTATGTACAGGAACAAGACCGCAACGTGCGAGCTCCATCAATGCGCCTGCGTTTCGGCCGCCGGTCTGACAACAACATGTTCTTGATGCCCTACGAAGTAAGTGAAGGTGTAATGTTTTATTAATCGGACTAGAAAATGAATATATTTTTATTATTAAAGCTCAATTAGACGTTTACTGTCGAACTGCTACAGGGTTGGAGCGTTGCGGTGTACCGTTTTTTTCATATGAATGATACATTGAAAACGTGGTGAGAACGAAGTGCCTGTGCCATGCCTACGCACGCAATACTGGCTTCACTCTGATTTGTCTTTGCATAAATTGTATGAAAAAACGATACCCTTCGTGCGTAGTACGATAGCTTCAACGCTCTTCAGCAGTTTGACACCAAACGTCTAAATTAAAATCGACCTTAATTTCTCGATTTCTTTTATCTAATGCAATATTTATTAGAAATAAATCAACTTGTCCCAATTGTCAAGCGTGACGAGCTGCGAATTAATTGCCGACATTACCATCATATAATAAAGCAACGCTTGATCGCTGCATTCGTGCACAAGCTCTCGTTATCCAAGCGAGTGCTTTTCAATTTAAAATAACGAGACATTGAATTTTTTCTAGTAAAAATTGCTTCTGATTATTACATTTAATGTATAGATAGCAAAATAAGTCCTATGATATACTCTGTTTAAAAGTTAACGCCATTGGTTCCTGGTGTCGGTTGATGCCTTTCGTTTCTCCTAAAATAAAAATAAAAAATTGGCCCCAATTTTATTTAGCACACTAATTGCTTGGCATAAATTGATTTATTAGGTTAGATTACATCAAAAGTTTGTGTGCGAAATAGGGCTAAAAAAAATTCGGCGAATATATGCTCGGTGTCGGGCGATAAGGAAAATAATAAATAAAAATATAACCAAAAAAGTACATATAATTGGAGCGGAGCGAGCGAAGCTCCCATGGATCAGCGCACGCCATGCGTTTTGAAAATAAATAATTTGACTTTTAGTTTTGCTTATATTGACTATATAAGATTTACTAATTTAAATATAAGCTTGAAGATACATAATAGTTCATTAAATATACCTAGTATTTGGGCGACCGGTGATATACAAAAACACATTAGAAATTAATCATAGAATTTTGATTGCCTTAGAAAAAAAAAACATTTAAAATTAGAACAGACAGAATGCTCTAATGAGTAGTAAAAAAAATAAACTGATAAAGCTTATTAACAAAATATGATCCAAAACGCTAAATCCATTTTCGAGACACACGAAATAAATTTAAATACATGAATTGGTCGTTTAAAACAATAAGATATACCATTTAAAATAATACATTATATTATATTATTAATTTAAATGCTATCTTAAATAAAAGCTAAGATTTTATTGTTTCATTATGTTATCCTTGTGTATTATTGAAATCAGACAATAACAAAGACCGGAAGGTGTATATTTCTTTATTTCTTTTCAATAATTTATCATCCTTTGTTTGTTTCAGTCGGCCTTACCCAAGGAAGTGAAAGCCGGCTCCTCGGAAGACGACAGACATAACTAAAGCAACCGAAACACATATCGAACGTAAACACCTAGAATAGACTTACTTCCCCGTACAAACTCACAGAACTATTCAAATTAAATTACTTGAAGTGTCAATCTCTTTATTATATGTTACGGTACTAAGCTATATGTACATAATCGTTAAAAATGTTATTAATTCTATTTCACAAAAATAAATATTTCCCATAAACATCATTTTCTGTGATTACTTATAACTAATCTTCACCGGACATCTGGTTTGTAAAAAAAAAAAAAAATATTCTAGTCAATATTACACTTAAGACTGTCTCTTTCCGATTTGATCTCTTTATAAAGTATTTTATTATAATCAGTGTCAATGTGGCATTTTTGTGAACTGTGAAGGAAGGTTAGGTAAATAAACTATTAATTTTTTACACTTAATATTATCTGTGAATTAATGACGATGTCTCAATATCAATTTATAGCCATCGTAGAAATAATATTATGTATTAAAACTTTCAAATCACAACTTAGTTTGATCCTGATTGTTTACCGATCGTTTCCTTGTTAGATTTGCCTAATAATCCTTCACAGTACACGGTTTGTAGTGTTATGTCAGCGAAGCGTTATACATTTTATGAGCTGGGCAAATGTAGAACAGCTTCGCTCTCTAGTTTTTAAAAAATTATCGCAATTATCAAAACAGTATTTAAAATGTTGTAATTCAATGTAAATCATGGCGTAATTATATACACTAAGTGTAGCAAAACTATGTTTAATTTTGTATAGGTATTAAATAGTGCAATTGATGAGTTGAAATAAGTATAAAATATTACCAATGGAAATAGTTTGGTTTCATTTGGATTACTTATCAAGTTTAAGGCCCATAGTTTAAGATTTGACTCACTTTGGACAATGTACTATCGAAGCCTCTGGCGCCTTATCAGTCCTTAGTTGAAAGTCACTGCACGATGCCTATCGCTTCAGGCCACGCCCCACTCTATTCATTCAACAATGGCGCCACGAACGCGAAAAGCAGATTGACAGTTGACAGTACTGACATCAAGGGCGATTTTAAAACTAGTTGTTTATGATTGGCCGTAGTATAAATCGTAGTAAAATACGAAGCCAATTAGGGATAGGTATGGGTCGTGTGGGCGTGTCTGATGCGATCAGTTCAAACGAATATTTCTTTAAAGTGGTAAGGCACGAGAGACCTCGATAGTACTTACCTATGTGATATTGTCTAATACATATATTCTAGCTGACCTGACCACGCGTTGCTGTGCTGACTGCAGCGCCAACTGTCGGGCTGATTTGTGACTCTAAACCATCCAGGGCGCCGACCAAACGCATACAAAAATTTTATTCAAATCGGTCCAGCCGTTTAGGAGGAGTTCAGTGACATACACGTACAGTAGAATTATATATATAAAGATATATTCCCTAAAATATTAAGGCCCGTAGAAAAGGCCTGTACCATAATTGAGTCATTAACAGACTGTTGATAATAGAACTTAATTAAATAATAAACTCCGACTTCGATACCCCTACCACGACATGTATAGGGTTCGAATAGTGTTTGAATCATTCGAATAATGTTATATCTCTACGACAGGTACAAGGATAGTCTTTTCAATATAAGGAACTCAAACTGAAAAAATTGATTGCTTCTAGAAGCAAAGTAAAAGAGTCTAGATTCTTTTCTCAATCTACCATGTACATAAATACATTTTTCCATACTTGTTGCCTTAACATACGATTTTTTGCTACATTAGAAGAAAACACGAAAAAAATAAATCTTAATTCTGTATGAGTAATATTTTCACGCTGAGAACTATGGTTCTGCGGATAACCAGCACGTCAACATGTAACACGAACAAAAAACAGCTATTGCCTAGTTTCTGGCGGCTTCTTCACGGTACAAGGTCCTACGCAGGACTTATGAATCCATGACGTAATTTTGATGATCTTTCAATAAACCCATCGTTAATGCTTATATTTAATAAATACCATTTTATCTTTAAAACTTTAAAATTTATCAATTCATATTGAACTTTATACGCTACACTTTTAAGCTGAAAATCGAATGAAGAAATTCAACTGTTTTGCATAGGCTCATGTACATACTTTTGACTATACCTTTGTTCACGGCTCCATAAGAAAAATATTTTTACTTCGACAGAGTTTTGCCAAATAATTGGAAATTGAAGAATAACTCTATAACATTGAATATTAAACCTGAAATTTATATTGTAACAAGGAAAATATCTTATTTCCTCCAACCTTGCACATCTTTGTGATACTTTCGGAAACATTACCTTTTATTATTTCCAATATTCGTAATTTAAAATTTTCCGCTTGCTAAATGTAATAATACGACATTATAAAAAACACAGTCACGGAAAATCATTTGTTTGGATATCAGCTTTTCTATTAGAAATATAATTCTTTCATAAGAATGTCTGCAGTAGACGTGTATCTAATTCGGAATCTAAATTGTTTCTTCTGATTCATACCATGATGTCTTAAAGACTTTCTTAGGCACCATCGAATATTCTCTCGCCTCAGTTACGGCTCTAATCAGAAACGATTTGATAATTCATACTACAACATCTTAAAGACGACCAGGGACTCTACTATCACCTCTTAATACGATTCAAGTTCGACTGTTGAAAAGAGATGCCACTATAGACCGTGTATAGCGGTGTCACACTTTGACAATCGAACTTGCATCGCGTTAAGTGATTATAATAAGGCTTCAGTATTTAAAAACGTGATTAAACGCCTTAAATCGTCAACATATGTCGTACATTGTGTTTTATATGACAGAACAGAAAAAATGTCAGATTAGGACTAGAAACACTTATCGTTCATTCATTTAAAGTTAACTATTCTTTTAAGAACAGAAACGCATTTGAAAAGTTCAGCACTGTCAGTTCCCATTGGTTGTGACGTCACATGACATGAAGCCTTGCGTTTGCCGGCAACATTATCATTACAATGTATGTATTTTCACCGATAGTAACGTGGCGAGTCATGTCATGTGACGTCATTCAAAGCGCGTGGTAATGGCGGCTGTTTAAATTACGATTAATGCACTGACCCACGAAAATATTTTTTTAACAAAAATTAATTCCACAATTTTTTTTTTAAGTATTTTACTATTAAAATGACTTGATTTAACGATTTATACAATAAAAAAAATCATGCAAGAAACCTATTGAGCAGAACAGACAACAGATAATATTAGATAACATCACATACATTCCATGTGTTTGGCAGAAAAAAGCGCTTTCGAGCGCTTACCAGCGCTGAAAAACAAACTATACAGTTTTCAGCCGGGACACGTTTGCTAACTTAAGTTGCGCTGACACAATCCGCCATTTTTCTTACAAGCGCTCTCAAGCGCTTTTTTCTGCCAAACACACGGATTGTTCTGATTCTAAGTTAGATAGCTAAACCACTTGTGTTATGGAAATCAGAAAGAACGATGTTGGCTTCGTTCTTTCTTTCAACACGCAGACACGTGCTTATACAGAAAAGTTCGTTTTCTAGACTCGGCCGGGGATCGAACCAGGGCTCTTGGAGTAGCGTTACCATGGAAACCAGTATGCGAGCCACTCGACCACGGAGGTAGAAGGATACATTTATCGTTCATTCGTTCTAAGATCATGATACAAAAAGCAACTATTAAATTACGGAGCCTAAGCTTAGGACCGTATTAATCTTTGAAAAAAGTGATATATCTTTTGATCTGGTTGTAAAAGCACTTACAACATAAAGTGTTTTTATCAGCTCATCCGTAAGACGCTCACTGCTGAACAGAAGCCTGCCTTAAACATGGATGGTATAATCGCATGGATTTTTTGGAATAATTGGAGATCGCAGAATTTAAAAGAACATAATTCGAAAAACGCTATTACCCGTTTTGGGTGATGTATGATGATAATCTCCAGTATAGATTATTCACCTTTATCAATACTCTTAAGAGTTGGTGCTATTCTACTACGCCAGACACCAAACGGCATAACACATTACATTTTTTATACTATTACTGCTTTATACTTAATATTGAGATATATTGATGATAGTGGAGCTTTAACGTATACGCATGCCTAGCGAGACAAAAAACTGCCTATTCGGTACTTTTCCGAAGGACTTTAATTTTTATTGGCCTGTTAGTATTCCTAAGGCAGCAAGCAAAAAGTAAAATATATAACTTCTTAATTGATAATCAACTTAATTAGCATAGCATTTACCTTTCCGCATCCACGTGGATGCGAAAGTATTGCTACCGTTGTACCAAACGGTCACTTAATATAGGTTTAAAATTCATTTTATCTCAGTGTTCTTTTGTCTTCTTTTTTTTGTTTACTTTTAGAAATCATAGTTTCTAAAATAAAACTAAACGTTATAAAAGGTTGAACAAAGAATATTTTTACTTAAAATGATCTTTTATTTGCTCTGGCTTAACATTATTATAATATAAAATATACGATATATATTATATCCATGCAATTACAGAAGACAATTCATACTTACAAAGTAATTATTCACTATGCGAAGTATACCATTTGATGTTCCCATTTGAATCAATCTGTCGAACATACGAAGAGTACTTATTATATGAATATTACTTTAGAACGAGCTCGTAACTTGGAGTTTATGCTACGTTTTATTCATTTATGGATACTAAACATTATATGGAATGCGTCGAAGGACTGTTCAATGCATTTAAATATCTTTTGACAACGCAATCTCACATTATAACTATTAGATGGGTGCTTAGCTATGAAAGTATAGATTTAATAATGATAATATCTCTTACACTCACACCAATTAGCCTAGCCCAAAGTAAGCACCAAAAAGGCTTGTGTTGTGGATACTAGGGTAACAGATAGACATACATATAAGATACTTATACTATGACTTAGGTACAAATTCTCGTATACATCACACAAACATCTGCCCCTTCCGGGATTCGAAATCATGGCCGTCGTTGCCGAAAGACAGGACCGCTACCGTTGCACGATCAGTCGTCGTCGATTTGTATTACAATACAATACAAAAACACTTTATTGCTTACACCACAAAAACAGAAGAATACACAAACACAGATAATTGCTTAAATCTAACGTGTAACAATCGGCGGCCTTATCGCTAAAAGCGATCTCTTCCAGACAACCTTAAGATGGAGAGGATAATAAGGAAGCTAGATCTATGGCGGTGTAACTTAAAAAGGAAATAATTAAGGTGATATACTAATATTGAAAACAATAACCAACGAACAAAACTTAAATATAAATAAACGTGCATAAAAATATATACATACTATAAATATCAATGATGATATATATTCATTGTATAATATACATACATAAACAGTATACATATCAATAAACATAATTGTCTAGTTGATAGGGAGCAATAGGGAGCAATATTATAGTTTTCTGAAAATGTTTTTCTTTGTTATTAGCATCTAACTGTAAGACGTTTATATATAAAGAAGTAAAATTCGTTTAACATGTTTTTATTATGGTGAAGGACTTAGAAGGATCTTCAATCAGTTTGATATAAAAAGTTTGATTTTCAGGACGTCGTTGTTATTCAAGTGATTGATATAAGTTATTACAAGCCTGTTTGTACTTAACTATTGTTCTTGTGGTTTTTTCTTTATTTTGCTATAGTTATCGACCAATAAAAACAATTTTTTTCATAAGAATGTATCGTGTAATTACGAACAAAATAGTTAAAAAGTTTTAAAGAAACTATTACTAAGAAAATCCACTAGTCTCCGGTGTCAGGCTAGACTACAAATATCATATTTATGAAGGTAGTAGTACCTAGAACTTAAAGAGATGGCGCTGGCGTCATCTTAAGGAATACTTGCAAAAAAGTTCGACACGTTCGTCTAGTAGCTTATACGCTCGCCCGGATAGCTAGGGAATGTTGATTCAAGTCCCGCCTCACAGGTGTCAGGTGAGACAAGTGGATTTTTTTAGTAACAGTTTCTTTTAATATTACACTTTTTCTACAAAATGGTGTTTTTATTGGTCGATAACTATAGAAAAATAAAGAGAGAAACACGAGAAATAAAATAAGTAGTTCAGTGAATATACGCTTGTAATAACTTATATCAATCATTTGAAATAACATTTCGTTCGTTCGTTTAACATTTATTTATATTGGTGTGACCTTTTATAAAGGATTGACAGGGGCTTAGAAGGATCTCAAATAAGTTTGTTGATATAAAAAGTTTTATTTTCAGGAAACCGAACTTATTTGAGATCCTTCTAAGCCCCTGTCAATCCTTTATAAAAGGTCACACCAATATAAATAAATGTTAAACGAATTTTACATTGAAATATTAATGAATAAATATTGGCTCTCGGATTTCGTCTATGTATGTACATAAATCTTCACAGTTGCTTTTTTACACGCACAGATATATAAAACATTTGCAATCGTATCATCAGAAGTTATTATTATTTTATTGTGTATTTTATCTTTTTTATTTATAAAAATAATACTAGATTTAAAAATTTAAAAATCCCACATTTTTCAGTGACCAAAAACGTCCCCCACATTTTTAGTGGCCCCTCGCTTGGCCCCGCCAGGTTATTTTATTCTTTTTTGGTCACTGAAAAATGTGGGATATTTAGATTTTTAAATCTAGTATTATTATTTTATTCTTTTTAATTATTAATTCAACGAAGTAACCATGTGTTACGCAACAATCGAAAAAGCCCAATACAAAAGTGAAAGTTGCCGAAAGTTGACCTGAAAGTGCACCTAGAAAGTTGAAAGTTGTTTAAGCGTGCATTGTCATCGGGTTCTGAGCTACCCTGAACGTTTCAACTTGCTAGGTGGCCGGGAAGTGCCTCAAAATTGAGTTGCAAGAATCCAACTGCACAGACAGACAGACAGACAAACAAGAAAGCGACCTGAGAAAAACGTGGGAAAAATGGGCGCCAAACAGGTCACACTTGTCAGAAATGGCTGCAATATTACAACCATCCATTTAAGTGACAACTGGACCCAAAATTAGTAATACTTTTATTACACCAGACAAAATAAATAACAATGGAGAAAGTATACAGACAGCTTAATGGCTAATCTATTTTCTTTATGTTCTTAATTACTTTTAATACATATTTTTGTCTTACTCACGGTGGAATAATTAATGTTTTGTGATCATCTGTATTAATCTATAATCTAAGATCACAGTAGTTTGTCTGTCCGCTCTTTTTCCCGCTCTTTTTCCATTGTATCAATAACGTTACCATGGCAACGCGTTAACCGCAAGTAGTTCGTCTATCGGACGCTAGATGGCGCTAAAGGAAAAATATTTAATAATAGATAAAAATTAAAGAATTTTGTCCACCCGTGCGAAGCCGGTACGGGCCGCTAGTTATTATTGGTTTTTATTATAACTAGATACACAAATATTTCCTTACTTTTTGTAGATCGACTTTCTACTCTAGGTGTGTGTACCTATAAAATATACCTAGTTAATGAAAGCAATAATTCCTCATTTAACTTTGCCATGTTTAACAAATCTCTTAAATATATCGACATATTAATATTACATTATTAGTATTTTGATATGATATTTGTTAAAGTAAAGAGGAAATCATGAGTAAAGAAGTGATTTTTTATTTACTGAAGTTAATTTTATTATTTTTTTGGTTTTGAAGCAGTGCTAAATTTTAATGTGTATTCGAGAAATAAGAGCTGGAATTGGGCTTGTCTAATTGTTGTGAATATAAGAAATATGTAATTATTCTTATACTCAAATCTTTAAAATACTTACTACTAGTCTTCATACGAGAGAAATAGATGCAGCGTGCTATTTCATTTGGAAAAATAATTTCTTACGTTTTGATGTCACCATTGCAAAAGGAAGCTACTTAAATATTATGGTTACAGTAAAAATCCGTTAATTCACCCTGAAGTAAACACGCCGAGGGATATAAAGCAATGCAAATACACGCCCTTATGCTTTGCCTCGTCCAAATTAATTCCCCTAGTAAATATTTTCCCTTAATAAATTATCTTCATGATCTTATCATGAAAGTAGAATACTATATTAATATTTTTAAGTGGGAAGCAAAAGAACTCTACCGTCTATTTTATTCATCTTTTTTTACTCTTTTCATTTAGGCACATAATCTTTTTAAGCATAATATGTTTATCATGTTTGATCGCTCATTACATTCCACACATTTGAATTTAATTAATTCTCTTTACGATCTAAGCATCGCCTGTAATTTCCACTTAATATTTTTATGGTACCGTACTCCGTACCGAAAACGGAACCCTTATGTCATCACTTTGTTTTCCGTCTGTCAAGACCTTTTTCTCAAAAACACGTTACGATATATAGTTGAAATTTATAAAGAACACTTAAATCTACGGTCGCTTTGTGTGTAAAAAAAACAAGCTTTTAAGTCAACGCTATTAAATATTTTACCATTTATGCCGCAAATTTTGACACTCGCAAAAGAATCAAAACCTATAGGGTATTTCTCGTCGGCCTATAATCATGAAATTTGGCATGAAGCAAATTCTATAGCATAAGTAAAGGTGAAAAATCCGAAACACGTTAATTTGTTATAATCAGTACATTATATTATGATAATACTTTGTGTGTTTGTTACCATATATAGTTACCATAGTTACCATAGCAACACGTGGCCGGGTCAGCTAGTACCACATTAAAAATATTTTTTGTGAATGCAAACTTACATTTACTATTTAAATGTACGTGGATTCATATATTTATACTACAAAGTTAAATTTGTTTCAGGGTTATTGTTAAAGTAATGATTTTATATACAAACTACTTAGATATATCAATTTGGTTGTCTTTCATCTATGATACTGAGTTGACATGAATTTAAAATCTTGTCTGTCATTTCTACTGAAAGATGAATGTTAGTTGTATTATGTTTTTAATGTTTGCTTATATAAAAAATGTGATCTAAATTAAATAGATTGAGCTGATAAATGTCTATCTTGACGCGATCCACTTTTATCAACAGTTATAATCAAGAAATAGGTAGATTTATATGTTATAGGTCTATCATACGGAACCCTCTCCACACGAGTTCAACTCGCTCTTGTCCATTATTTTACATCACATCCGTTACCTTTATTTATATCAAATAGGCTGGCCTTTGACCACTATCTCGCTTGATGGTAAGCGACGATGCGATCTGGGATGTGTCGCGTTAATCTAGAAGATACCTATTCCCTGGTGACCTGAAGACCCCTAAATTGTTTTTGTTAGGAAACACAGACTCAGGCAAAGACTTTCACTCCTTAGCGGTACCTAGGTATCACAAAATTGGACCCAAAACACTTAATGCGACTCTTTGTCAACCATTTAAAGGTGGCGCGTATTTGTAATTCTTATAACATTATTGCTCACTCTATTTCCCTCGTCATCGTATTTATTACTAGATTCACTGTCACGCTTCTGACTACTCCAGGGTAAGAATCAGTACATCAAAAGAAAATAATCAGTATTTTATTGTCTTTTAGTATAAAAAAAATAATATTCAAATAAACAAAATGTGGGTGTAGATTCAAGGGTAGATTTTGAAATTGACATATAAAACCTTTACTGTTTATATAGTTCTTAGGTACGATTCAGACCGACCGGCCCGCATCGGCTCGGCCCGGAACGGATGCGTAAACAGCCTGAGCGCCCAGAAGTGCTGCTTGCATTACGCTGTGTAGACGCCATAGAATTATAATAGTACGAACTAACGTATTGTGTTGTTATTTTAGCACGGCTTCTATAGCTTTAGTTATTGTTCTGAGCGTTCGATAGCCGCACGGCTCCGAATTGACCCGACGCATATCGATGGAGCTGTCGCCGTCGGGAGCCGCTCTTATCCGAACGGCGCCGACAGGAGCCGACCGGCTCCGGCAGGAGCTGACCGGAGCCGACCGGAGCTGACGGGCTGTCGCGGAATGTATATGTGGCAGAAATATGAACTGTAATCTCTTGTAAGAAGTTTCAATTTCCTTTACCGCATTTTGAACGGGCCGGGCCGATGCGGGCCGGTCTGAATCGTACCTTACTCTTCCGTGCTCTTACCACATTTTAATTACAATTTTTTTTTCGAATAATTATAATATCAGGATCGAATATATGTATGACTAGCTGACCCAGCCACGCGTTGCTATGGCACAGTAATTTTATTTTAAAATTAAAATATTTAAAATATTTTTTTCTAAAATAAAAGTAACCTAAGTTACTCCTTATTACATCAGCTGCCTGCCAATAAAAGTCCCGTCCAAATCGGTCCAGCCATTTCAGAGGTTAGCCGGAACAAACAGACAGACAGACAGACAAAAATTGTGAAAAATGTTATATTGGTGTATGTACCGTATATATATTCATATGCATGTAGTAAAAAACGGTTATTTCAATATCAAAAACAGACACTCCAATTTTATTTATATGTATAGATGAATACTAGCATTTGTACCTGAGTCATGGGTATTAATAAATATTTCTATTAATATTACTTATTTATGTATTGTATAATATATATAGATATATATATTTATCCGTTACCCTAGTATCCATAACACAAGCTTTGGGCTAGGCTAATTGGTGTGATTGTAAAAATATTATTATCATATTATAATATTTTTATTATTGTAATATAAAAAACAAAAATAAACGCGTCGTTTGTCCGGTAGTAGTTGTATTTGAATGTTTAAATTAATAAATAATCTTTAATTTGAATGGGGCGATTCTCACATATTTAACTGAGCATGCTGAAATTCGATAGCCTTATTTTGGGCGAGAGTAGAGTAGCTTCGTGTTTTTGCATGCTAATAAGCAAGTCGATAATATAGCCCCTAATTGATGTTCGATTTACTCTAATTAAATAAGTAGTGGTTTTATTTGAATGTTTAAATTAATGTTTAAAAATTTTCTGAAAATGTTTTTCTTAAAATATTGTAATGCAAAGATTCTGTTTTCAACAGCCCTAAGTAAACATTGTCTTTCGCAAGGAAGGCTGTCAATGACACTGCCCGTTATCGATTTAGGATAGATATCGCTATCGCCATTTTATTATGTCATAACATAATAACAATGCAAAGAACAATATTCGAAATGCAGATTTATTGTTATTAGCGTATCATAGTTGCGCGTGCAAAAATCGCTATGTGTTATTTAGCTATTTTCGGATTCTTATGCAGTGTTGATCGTTATTTCAATGCACACATACTGTAAAAACAGCTATGTAATAAATAAAATATTTGAAGTGTTTCGGAATGTAGCTATGTGACATTCATACTTCGAAGGTTCCATATATAATCGTGAAAATCAGTTTTTTGCGTCTCCTGTAAAGTATGTAAAAAACACATAGCGACTCTTTCACGCGCAACGACGATATAAGGAATAAATATAACTATATAAACATAACATAATATCACCAAGTGTATGCTTAAATATATACTAGTTCTGCAATACATGCTGCTGTTTGCAAATACTGAGCGAAGCGAAATTTCAAAACTTTTTTTTGCACATTAGTCACGACCACGATGTGAGTTTTGGCGCCAAATTTCATCAATGTAGTATCAGCGGTTCGGCTGTGATCAGCTTTTGAATTTTTATTCCTCCATAGTAAAGTCTATATTTTTTTTATATAGCCTATGTCCGTCAGGTTATAATCATGTATGTGCATGCCAAAATTCGTTCAAATCGGTTGAACCACTAAGTAGCAGGAGGGAGACAAGCGAAATTTGTGAGTTGCCTAAAAGAGAGCTTCGCTCAATAAGTATATATAGTATTCATGAATTCTGGAAATCAGAAACAACGACGGTACCACAGCATCCAGACCCGAGTTAATATAGAAAAGTTAGTTTTCACCTTACACGCTCGGAAAAGTTAAGTTTGTCGTTCAATTTCTGCGTGGAAAATTGCGTTTTATCCGCTAGCGTGGAAAATTGTTTTCAAATTAGAACTTCCCTATTCAAACAAAATCAAACATAGTACGTTCTGAATCATCATTAGTCTTTTTAGGTTACATTTTATTCTTTTTTAAATTAATACTATAATACTCCGTTAATAATCATAAAAATATCGTTATCATAAAAACAACAATATTTTTTTTACATTATATTATTAAATATATTGTGAGTAAGATTTCATAACATATGGTTGGATTTCGGACCACACCCGAAATAGAACTATCAAAGTGATTATGGTATTTTTAAGTCAAATCACATTAAATAGAAACTAATTAAAAATATTTTCAACATTACTAATTGTAGCATTAATTTTTGTTTTAAATAAACCCATCAACCATTTTATTTAAACTTTTTTATTTGCACCGAAAAACTTTCATCCCTGTAGTGAAGTGAAAAACTGTGTGTTTCGCTCGGCAGCAAAGTTTTTAGCGTCTTATACCTTTAAAACTCTCACTACTCTTAGTATTCTATCCTAGAACCCTTCGCTGGCTCAGGTTTCAATAAAGGTAACACACGGCCTAATCTCAACTTTGCAGCTTTGCATAACAAATAATTATTTCTATACCAGGCCGAGGATCGAACGAGGGATAGGTACGCATTATAGTTACATTTACTTTTGTTTTTTATATAAAAGTCTATAAAAAATACTTACAGAAAAATCTAGTACAATAAAAACTAAAAAAAGTTAACTATATCTTTGTTAGTTTTTAACCGACTTCAAAAAAAGGAGCATGCTAGAGTGAATTGATTATTTTATGTATAAACATTATGAACGTTAGGCTATAGATTTATAGTTTAGATTGAAATAATCAGAGATATATAGCAGGGTGAATTTACTTTTGTTTGACTGGCACCGACTCCAAAATTAATTTATTATAGTAATACTGTTAAAATAATTGTATATTGCTAAATTTTGTTAGTACCTAATTGTTTCAGATTATTGTAAATATTGAAATAAATAATTTTGTTTGAATTTTCATTGTACAAAAATATCATGTAAATATTGTTTATAGTTTAAGATTTAGGTAGGTTGAACCGACGCGTGTGGAAATAAAGAAATTCCTAAGCTGTTAATCACAGTACTCATATTTAATTAAAAAACTTATTTCTTACTTTTTAGTACTTGATTGTTTATTTTCCATGTAAATTATAATTCGAATTACTTTGTGCTAAGTAAACCATTTTTTAGTTTTTGATTTTTCAATTTTGAAGTCGGTTTTTAAAACTAAGGTTAATAAATTGTATGTATACTAATTTCATATGAGATTTTAGAAACTTCAAACTTTACTTGAGACGGACGGACTTTATTTAATGCAATGACGTTGTACACATGAGCATCTACCGACTTAGTCACAATGCACAGGTATAGAAAATTAAACACATCTTTGAATCATAGTTTAAAATAGCAATTGAAATCAGAAAGAAGAATAAATTGAATGCGATTCATTCTGTAATTAAAATAGAAGCAACACACACAATTGCCACCATTAAAAATATAATGAAGTCACACGCCCGATCTAATCATTTGGCAAGTCCAATTTGTTTCTATGAATACAAAAATTGTATGACTAAGTTCATGAGAATCTTTTTTGGTATTACGTTGAGGTTCTTAAGATACAATTACACATTCAAACTGCAAAGAATAAGCCGAACAAAAGATAGAAATAGTAAAATAAAATAGTACAGTTACTTTTTGGTACGGTCAGTACCAGATATATGAATTAAAATTTTAGTATCATGTCTAGCATGACAGTCATATTGGATAGTCTTCAGGCTATCCGTACAAATATATCGTCTTAAATGGAGATTAATAAAGTTCCTTCAGTAACTTTGAGTTAAGAAATTTGATAACGATATAGATAGAGATAAACCGCAGACTATAAAAGACACTGCAGCGCTAAAACACAAAACTAAATATGCTTTAACAAATTTACTAAACAAAACATCTACATTAATATTACTAGGTCTGCAATGCTGCTGCTGTTTGCAAATATTGAGCGAAGCACTACCTTACCTAATCTCACCTAAATTTCATCAATGTAGTCTCAGCGGTTTGGCTGTGATCAGCTTTTGAATTTTTCTTTCGGTAATTATTCCTCCATGGTATGTCCGATTTCAAAACCTTTTTTTGCACATTAGTCACGACCATGATGTGAGTTGTGGCGCCAAATTTCGTCAATGTAGTCTCAGCGGTTTGGCTGTGATCAGCTTTTGAATTTTTCTTTCGGTGATTTTTCCTCCATGGTAAAGTCTATATTTTTTTTACATACCCTATGTCCGTCAAGTTATAATCATGTATGTTCATGCCAAAATTCGTTCGAATCGGTTGAACCGTTAAGAAGCAGGAGGGAAACAAGCGAAATTTGTGAGTTGCCTAAAAGAGAGCTTCGCTAAATAAAGCGGAAAGATTTGTTTGTTTGTAATAAGTAAATTCAAAAACTACTAAAACGATTTAAAAAATTCTTTCACCATTGAAAAGCTACATTCACGCTGAGTAACATAGGCTATATTTAATGTTAGAAAAAAATTAAAAAAATTTGTCCACCCATGCGAAGCCAGAAATGGGCCGCTGGTCTTTAATAAACCGTTTGCAACACAATTAACATTCAGACATAAATAAAAATACATCTTTAAAACAACAGTTTACAATTATATGAAACTTTCTGATTACTATAAATACCCACGAACCGAAAAAAGTTTATCTATCGTTATAGAATTAAATAAAAACCTATTTAATAAACATATGCTTACTGTTTTTTTATTAACAGTTTCCATTTTTTGACCGACAAACTTGTTTCCAATGACGTTATCAAAATAATTGGCTTGTAATGAAATTTATCCAGCATGAAATTGGAGCAAAACCTTGACTGATTTTACAAAAATAGTCTAGACGCAAACTATTTACCTACATTATAAAGTCTACTTTAGCGACTCAGATTTAGTAAAATGATTGCTGAATCCTATAATAGACATTATTTTATTCAGTTTTTACACTTTCGCGCCTACCACACATTCGAATAAAAGGCCGCATTTAATTTTATTTTTAATCCTGACGTGATCACAGGATCACATGATCATTACTTAATTTACCGTTAGTAACTTTAAAAATGATGGAGTTTTCATACTTTGAGCATTAAAAGGTTTAGGAAGAGAGAAAAGGTTTCCATATAAAAGTCTCTCCCCTTGGAGAACATTTTCCAAAAACTCTTATAAACCAAGTGTATCGGTTCATCGGTTAAAGATGTGCTTTATCCGTCAGCCTGACACTTATAAAAGACTTAAAAGTGGACGAAAGCTTCTTAGATTTCATTACATTATTTTTTTAGTTATAGCTCGACTTATTGTCTCTACGGTAATGTAAAATAATAAGTCTACCACCAGTTTGAGAATTGAGAGACTCTTTCGAGAGGAACTGGCGAAAGAAATTTAGACACGGGGATCGACTTCCATCTTATATTTATTATTTACAAAAAAAGCTCACTACATTACTAGTTCTCGAAACATAGTGCACAAACTTTTTTTTTATAGAGTTAGGATTTTTTACTGGGAATAATTCAACATATGTCAGAAGTCAAGCAGGACTCGAACCCACAACCACTTGCTATCCAGGCGAATGCTCTTCACAGCTATTGTCTCTAAACATACAAAAGTCATCATAGGTATAGGAAAATAGGTGATTTAAGATAGATAGTGTTTCAGAACTTGCAAATGTTTTAATGTAAGGTCAGCAATTAAAAAACGGAGTACCGTCAATTATTCTTAATAATAAATGTGTTAAGTATTGAAATTATAAAAAGTGGGCACGGTGATTTAAGGAATAAATACAACAGAGCAGTTTTAAATTCCCAAATAAAAATAATACATATTTTTACTGCCAACTGAAATACAAGAACCGCCATACATTCAAGTTCATCGAACTTTTGTTGGAAAAATGTCCGAATGATATTTATCACGTGTAGATATTATCAACCTTTGTAACCATGACACAAAATAAACTGAATTGTAATTTCGTTGGCATCACATTGGATATTTAAACTCATTTGTGTATTGGGACTCGAAACGGACAGTCTGTTTGTTTGCTTGACAAAACAAATATAAGAAAGAGAAGTTCAAGGTGGCACTTAAAGGAATTGTTTACTGCGGGTATGAGTGATTGTACTCTTTTTTTATTTTTAGCGTTTCACAACATAAATTTAGAAGCTCCACTAACAAATATTAATTTGTCTGTACATATGTTAAATCACATTATTTAAAAAAAGTGCTTTTGTACCTTGTCTTTTATAAAGTTTAAAAAATCGCCTTAAACGGAATACTTTGCGATACAGTATCACACAATCTTATAGATTTAATTTTATTGTTTGGGGTTTATGTATGTAGCTTAACACAAAAGTGTTTTAATTTTAATTTTTACCATACGGAATGCCATATTTCTGTAAAATTTAAAATATAGTCATAAAAAACAACCACCTATCCGAGCCTGATGTCGTACCTGAGAGCTCAGAGATGAGATTGTTTATTTAAGGCGTATTTTAAATCTTATAAGTTTTCATTTTGTTAGGAAACACCTTAGTCTTTATAAAACATTATAGGAACATTTAAATCGCTGTTTTGTGGCGGTTTCTTTAAACTTTTCTCGGTCAGTGTTAACAAAGTTTGGCTTTTCGCGTTCACCACCTGTTGGACGGGCAACGCTGTAACAGCGCAGGTGAGGGCGTATCACAGGCCGCGCGTGGGCGGGCGCCTCGCGCTCAGTTAGAGGCAGGCAACCACGCCACTCGCACGACACCGCCGCACAAGGTATAATCACACAAATATGCTCAGCTTCATCTAACAGAACTAATCAATGCTAAGCCACCTTCAAACGCTAATCACCTGGCGACCTCGACATTCATGACTAATTTCACGAACAAGGTGTTCGGTTACAAAAATAATCTTGACTTCATGGTACTGAAATAACGCGGCCATTACGGCGGCACAGCTCCAGAGCTGAGAGGTTTTTGCACGTCTCCATCGAAATTCATTGACGCATGCACAATTTTAAAGTATCAGTCGGTTCATTACCTGAAAACTTAGAGCAAGGAGTGAAAAAAAGCCAAAGTGAAAGTTGTAATTTAATTTTGATTAGATCAAGTGTTAAAAAGTATTTTCGGACAATCGCAATTTCGTCTCCGCAATTACAATCTGAGAGTACACAGCAGTTTAACTAAAAATAAGTGGAAATCTATTTTCGTACAGTGTATCTGGATTACAGAGCGGTATTATTTTCAACCTTGATGACGGTATTGTTAACCTTGTTTTTCTAAAAACAACTCTATTAACCTTAAAACTGTTTAAACATATTTCAATGCAATGTCTGGAGCAAGGATTTTTGACCACCTTCTATTATTCTCGAAAGTTTAATATAATGCGGCTACAAGTTTAGGTTAGGTTAGGGTAATTTAGTGGTTTAAGTTAACGAATGTCTGTGTTAGTTTAGCTCTTATTACCTACACAATATGGATACAGAATAAGTTCTAATTATTCGTAATAAAATTCGTCGTGTGTATTGATATTGTCAATTGTTATTTATTTTTTCGTAACTATGCGAGTAACAGACATAGTTATTCATAGAGTCGAAATCGAAAATAGACTGTTTATATGTCGTCTACGCAAAATCGCATCTTGGAACGATGTTCCACCAAGCCAGATGTTTAAACTCCCACGCACAATTTCTTAAAAAAAACACTCCAATCTTTTGTTATATATGCAAACAATAAAAATTAGACGAATGAATCCAAATCTTTGTCGTAAAATTCATATCAAAACTTAATTTTTGATTTTCCACTTACAAAATTGTAATTTTCACAATAGTCTAAAATATACAGTTGAACTTTTAATTTCAAATAATTATTAGGTTTCCGTTAGTTCAGTCAGTTTACTTCTTACGGTGGCAGTCGTGTCTTTTCATTTATTTTACGATTTTAACTTTCAATTCAAAAGATTTGTATGTTTATCTTCTCTCCTACATTAATAAACTAAATAAAAAAAGAATACAAATATTACATTACATATGAATGTCGATAAATTTGAGTCCATTACATATTATTTCAGCTATTTCTGAAAAAGTAAATTCCAGTTATTTAAATTGGATTGACATGGCTTTTTGTAGTGGTTACTCTTTAATACACAGATTTTCTCTTAATTTTCTCCTGTTTATACGTAACTTAATAACGGCGAATAATGCAAAAAAAATCGTTATGAAATAAATGTAAGGAAATGTGAATATGTTATCAAGAAAAACAAAAAAAATTATACAAATCTGCATTTTCATAGGCATTCCTGCTGTCATGACAATTGATCGTCCCATTGAAACCATTCTATGTTACAATCTATGGCATTATTTAAGTTATATCTGAATACAAGTAAAACAAAAGTCAATTCGCATGTGAAAAAGTCACAATATGGACTTTGATTCAGTTAGAGACTAGCTGCTGAATATTATTCGGGATGATATTTGCCCTAGGTTATTCTCCGGGCTTATTTCTTTACTGATTTCCAACAATATTGGATTGCTCATATAATAAACGCAAGGAACTAACAGATCTCTTTCATGTTTATACCGGAATGTTATAGAACAAATTTTCTAATGTAAATCTTTTTTACGTTTCCATTTAAAACTGCGAGATATTATCGTAAGTATAACAATAACAAAGAGAATAAGAGGAAGAATTCGAAATATAAACTGTATTATCGCAAAAAAATTTTCATTAACAAATGTTACATTTAATTGTTACCAAAAGAGACGACATGAAGGTGTTTCAAACAATTTGAACATGTTCAAAAGCCTGAATGAACACAATATTTCACACTTGCTTCTCAGTCTAAATACTTATCTAAAGCAACTGATTCTTATTATTTTTATATACTTAAGTCTTAAAACTAAGTAGTATACGAGCTTTTGAATAAAATGACGAATAAAAAATATACGAATATTATACGGAATTCTTTTTATACTGTTTAAGAGGTTCAAATAAATAAAATATAAGAGGCCCTCTTTATTCTCGAGTTCTATTATTTATCGATTACTTACGATTACTTCTCGAGTTTTAAGCTGTTTAAATTTATCTATTCGATAAATTTAAATAGCTTAGATAATGGAGATTACTTTAAATGAAGGGGAATTAAATAAAACGTTTATTTTAACCGAAAATCTCGTCAAAATGAGTCGACTGGCATATTTCATTTACATATACCTATATTGTTGTTAAGACTGATTTTTGTCAGATTCTACACCATAACACATAGTATTTGAGTCAAAAAACTCAAAGATCATATTTTTTTTTCTTTGTAAGTTGCATCCTGCCTGGTGCCTCTTGATAGTTTTCTCATTACGTTAAAGTTAGTATTTACATTTTCTTCTCTTTATATCTCAAATTTTATGAATTTCAAATTTTGTTTCTTTGAAAAAATGTTTGCCTCATAATTTTTTCTTCTTTGTTCATTTGTTTTCGCAATTTTCTAATTTTGGTTCTACATTGAAACTTTACCATAAGTTTCACGCTTCACACTAAAAGACGATAATTCTGAAAACACTGGTGCCTATTTTCTGGTTTATGGGTAGTAATTAGTACCAGTATGATTCGCCTTAATGCTGGGTCACCACAATAAACACACACACCACAATATTTATTTATTAGTATGTATAATATCTCTTACAAAAAATCTCGTAGTTAAAACTAAATTTCTAGCTAATTACACTTGGTTCTTAAGAAAGATACTATTTCTGTTTTTTTCTTTTTCTCTGTCCCACAGTCGTCAAGTTATTAGGCGGCCACGTGATTTATTAAATAGAAGAAATGCTATACTCCCTTTTTATTTACATGGCACGTGCAAATATCAGTATTTACGTCAATAAAATTTCTTTCACGTCATCTATAACAAACTTTTGAGAAGTAAATCTCTACGTTCAGGATAAGTTTTTTTTGTTTGCTTCCAATTTTTTGTGATTACCTAATAAGGACGTTGACATTTATTTTGTTGACCACAGTGACCCCGTGTCGAAAATATATTATGTACTAGCTGACCAGGCCATGCGTTGCTGTGCCGACTGCAGCGCCATCTGTCGGGCTGATTTGTGAATCTAAACCATCCAGGGCGTCACCCATACGCATACAAAAAAACTCATTCAAATCGGTCCAGCCGCTTAGGAGGAGTTTAGTGTCATACACACGTACACTAGAATTATATATATATACTAGCTGAACCGGCCACGCGTTGCTGTGCCGACTGCAGCGCCATCTGCCGGGCTGATTTGTGAATCTAAACCATTCTCAGATCCCCTTGAACACACACAAAAAATTTCATTCAAATCGGTCCAGCCGTTTAGGAGGAGTTCAGTGACATACACACTCACAGAAGAATTATATATATAAAGATAAAGATATTTAAAGAGACAACTATTTTATTTAATAATAAAAAAGAATTACTCTCTCATAATTTAGAAGGAATAAAATCTGGGATAATCATAATTTCACGTAAAAATATGAAACAAGCAAAAAAAACATTGTAATTGTGTGAAGAGTGGACTGTTGAAAGATTGATAATGGTTTCACTTAAAGTAGAAAAATGTCATATTGTTATGTTTAAGTATACTTGATGTTGAAGTACTTTAAGAATCAACACAACTTGGACATACTCCGTCCAAGAAACAAGCCTTGAACATTCGATTGTGGTTTACGCTACAATTTCTTCTATTTCATTTCCTGTGTCTAAGTTTCCTGGCAAATACAATTTAGTGTTTAGAGGTGTTCAAGTCACGAGTAAATAGGTATCCTCTAGGCAACCACGTCACATCCTAGATCGTATCGTCGCTTACCATCAGGCGATATAACGGTCAAGCTCTTACCTATTCTCGATAAAAAATTGGAATAGTTTTTCAGAAACTGCTAAAACACTTTTTAATTTAGTTTTGTAAAAAGTCAAAACCCAGGTTTTCAGGTCTGTAGCTCTAAAGATTTTGTGATCCATACAAAAGTTTTTTGCTCACTTCGCCCCTTTAGAGTTCGAGTTTCCTGAAATCCTTTCTTATCGCTGGTCTACACACAACGAAACTTCTATAGAAAATTTCAGCTTTCTAAGTTCAAAGGTTTAGGCTGGGTGGTTATGAGTGAATAGTGTCAGGACTTTCGCTTTTATGTATGTATGTATAAAAAATGTATAAAAAATTTAACCATACGCTTTTGATAGAGGCAAGAAAATGTGATTGATTTTACATTTGGTTTTGTTAGTTAAAAATATGAAAAGAATTATTCCATTAAAACGAGGGACTGTGAACTGCTTTGATCACATAAATCAGCTTTTCCAAAATGTTGCTTTATTTTTGTTTACTACTTATTTATTAACCTAGCTATGATAAGATAAGATAAGATGAATATTTATTTGCATAGAACATGGTAGTACAGATAAAGTTGTTACATTTAAAAATGAGCATTCATGTTTAATCGATCTATCGATAAGCAAATATTTTTGTCGTCGTCATGCAAACAATTTACAAAATGAAAACCAATAAAAAAAATATGTTCCCGCATACGACCGACATTTTAACGGGATTGTGTGTAGTAATACCTAGAACATGAAGAGAAAAAGGGTGTGGCTTCAAGTTCCGCCTGACACTTGTGACAATTTGAATTTTTCTAGTGATTATTTTATTTGATACCAAAATTGAGCTTTTAAAATTTATTTAATTTTATTTAATTTGATTTAATTGAGCTTTTTTTTTACATGGTATATTTTCTCAATTCGGAAAACAAAAACAACAAAAAAACCGACATACATATCTCATAAATGGAGTGTTTGTCAACTTTAGAATTGATTATCTAACTCTCATATTAATTGGAAATTATTATAAAGAGAATGAATATTTGCCGCTTTATTAAGCCTCACATCACTTTCTTTCCTATTTGCTCATGGTTTCAGTCATTGCATAATACCATTGCAAATATTTTATAATTTACAACGTTTACAAAATAAAGTAGGTGCCCTGCTTATCTCGTTAAAAACAATTGACAATAGACAAGAAAATATAGTAATTTGTTTAATCCCCTTATTGGAAAATTTAATAAAGGGCGTGTCGTAGACTGCAGCTTTGCTAGCCTGCTAAATGCTATAACCCACCAAAAACGTTTTCATGTAATATGTTACCAGGACAAGACCATATGGCTCAAAAAAACTTATCAGTTCTCATGTAGAGCATAGCTTCTACACGCCCTAATTCTACAAGCCCTAACTTCATAAACTCTAATCTTAGTCAAAATATGTGGCTTGGCCATTCCGTTACTACAAGAATTACTAATGGAAAATTACCTCTAGTACCATTAGTCACTTTTTACGACAGCCTTTAATATGAGGGGTCGGTGCTATTATACTTTACCGGACACTAAACGGCTTATGTAAGTGTTTTATTTGATTTTTATTCTGTAGTACTCACTAGAACGGATTTATAACAGACCCAGCTAAAATCATGTTAAACAAGGAGAAAGTTAATATTAAAATTATAACGTTTAACAGTCACATGAATAATGTTTGGTAATCACATATACCCCGTCGGCTAATTCGAGAGCGCCCAAGCATCCGAGAATCTTCCGCGTCCGTTTCGCAACTAAACCTAAATAAACCACTCACTAAAAATACAGTTTCTCGCTCACACGTTTTAAGTTGAAGACCGAGGTTTCAGACAACATAATTATTGACGCAAACTGTTTTGTTGTATTTAATATGTATTGTGTAGAAACATAGGTGTATAATAATTATAATCTTACATTCAAACTAATTAGTTGTCCTAATAGGATGTGACTTAATTTTAGAAGCTTTGGTTCCATTGAATCCTGTTGTTTAAATAATAAATTTAATGAACTTGAATAATATATCATAAAAATACGTATTTAACACAAGAATGGTTTCCATTTGAACTTTTACAATACAGACATTCGCACCAATTAGCCTAGCGCAAAGTAAACTCTGCAAAGCTTGTGTTATGGATCTAGAATCCAATAAATAATGGATACGCAAACATATATCATACAAAATATGTTATATTCATAGAAATATATATAAATACCCATGATTCGGGTATAAAAGCTCGTATTCATCACACAAACATTTGCCCCTCCGGGACTCGAACCCAGAACCTGCTGGTGCAACAAATTTTTGCTGAATAAAAAGTACTCTTTATAGTATGTCTTAGATACAAATTGGTAAAGTCTATTATAAAACCGATACACGCACACATAGATAAGTACAGACTCACATATAATTTTAATTTGACTTTATTAGCTTTCTAAGCTCTAGGCTAAATTTATTCTGAATACTTCATTAAAAGAAGAAAGAGTGAAAGATACAAAATACATATTTCATCTAAATAAAACAACTATTTTACGGATTTTCTATATATTTAATACTGACGTTTCAACTCCTTTACAAGAGCCGTAATCACAGGTTGACTAAAACAATGGTCATTATACACCTACACGATATTTTAATCGGGCAAGTTCCTAACTGTTAAAATTTAATTCTAAATAGTTTTATCTTGCATTTTTGTAGTTATTTATTTGAACAGTAAGAACTAAATATATTTCAACTATTCACAACAACAACAGGAAAAAATTCTGTTCATTTTTTTATATATATTAAACAGATAGACATAGATAATGTCTTCTACTAACTCTTAAATTTTTTAAACTCTTATATTTTAGAATTTAATAGTAATTACATTCGATATTGTAGACATGTGCTAATTAGAACACGAATTGATAGCGCTGGTATTCAGCATAGAATAAACAAACACTCGGAAAAATTCACAGGTCTGATTCCAAAACCTAAGAGCATTTGCCTAGATAACGAGAGGAAGTGCAATCATAACACTATTATTATTTAAATTATTAAATTAAAAACTATTATTATTGTGATAACAGAATAATTTTGCATTTTTTGTGGATTATGTATGGTGACGACGTTTAATATTGTAAGTGTCTTTACTTCTATTAAAGTAATTTAAATTAAAGTAATTTACATTTAAATTAAAGTAATTTATATTGAAATTAAAGTAATTTACATTTAAATTAAAGTAATTTACTTCTATTAATGTAATGACTGTACATTCACAATATATTTATGAAAACTTACTGTATGCACACAATAATAAAGATATTAAATTAAGTAAAAATAGTGACTATCTTAATTTAAATATAAGAAATAAAGACAAGCTAGCAATGCACATGTACAGGCTCCATAAAATAAGCAACTCTTTTGCAGGTCACTGTATACGAATGTACAACACGCTACCATGTTACGTGCATGACTATTGACTTGTCAGTGAATAAATATAATATTTTAATTAAAAGTCTTATTACAGTGTTAAAGATTTTTTGAATGATAAGGCAGCGTGGACCTAAAAGAAATGAATTGCTCGTTCTCGGAATCGTTTTGTAATATTCACAATTAGTAAGACATTTGGCGATTTTAAAAGAGTTTTGGCACATGAGTTTCATGCCCGATTTTTCTCATGTTAGCCCCTTCATTCGGAATCGGGTCGCTCGTGGCGATTACATGCGCGGCATCAACTCCGCGGATGTACTTGCCGCTAGCGCACGGGTAATCTTGATTTTAGTAGAATATTTCATTAATTTTGTAAAATTGACGATTTTAAGGCCTATGTATTTCATTAATTTTGATTGAAGTAATTTTGATTTTGAAAAAAACCTACTATTCTTGCGCCATTCTTCTTGTAAGTTAAAAGACATCCTGACTGGGTGGTAGGTAATAATATTGGACGATTCAAAACAAATTACTTTAAGTGCATTTGAATAAAGTTATTTTTCATTCATTTTCATATACGTATAAAATATAATTAGAATCGGTTTCCTTATATTTAAGTAATTGGACTTGGATTTCATAATGTAATGTCGCACGTATTTAGGGTTCTATTAAATTAGTATTAACGAAGCCGCTGTTATAAAATTAGACCTGATGAAATAGAATGATGGTTGTGAAATTTTAAAGCATACACTCGAAATTAGGCAATGACGAATATTCGCTCGACAAGAGTCAAACTCGAGTGGATAATTAACATCAAGTTATTTCTTCACAAATTACTATGCTAGAGAGCACTTAACTATAATATCAGTCCGAAAGCATCGTTAAATTACATTGAGGACTACTTCAAAGTTAATTTAAAGATAAGTATAATTCTTTTCGTATATACGAGACCATGTTTTTATTTATAAAATCGGGAAAGATATTAAAGCTGAATTGATTTAATGTCTGTAAAAGTAGCGATAAAAGTAAACCTCAATCACTGCAAAATAGTACAAAAGTACTGAGCAATGTTTATAGTATTTTTCTATTATAATATTTCCTTTCAGGAATTATATGCTTGATTTCATTAACCCCAAAAAAATTAGATACTCAATAGTATAAGCAATAAGTAACAGGTTCGAGTGAGCTCTGATGCCTGAGACAAGATAACTTTTCAGGAAAAATATAAAGTTATCGAATCAAATTGAGAATAACATTTACATATATAAAAAAGCAGTTAATTAGCTTGTTAGGTACATTTGGTTTATTGCACTACATGTACGTCTTTGTAACAGTCGATAGTAAAAAGGCAATAAGACGTGCCGACGTCAATTCACCCCTTCTCGACGGTGTAAATCTTACGAGAGTAATAAAATTATCCCATGACTATAATCTTGTCACAGGCTCGTTTGCTACGACATAATATTATACAATTTTCTACCGTATTTTCTAAGTTTTTTTCCTGTATTAGGTACTATAATTTTGTAAATAAATCAATAAGATTGTTTTTCAGCGAAATCTTTTGAATAATCGGATAATTGGAGCTCAGAAAAGATTAATCGTCAATCGAAAACTTGTTCAGAAATAGCTCGAAATCAACTATTCATATTTAGGAAGATTTGAAGCTTAATTGCTTATTAGTTAATCTATTATTCTGTTTAATATCATTTCTTATTTTCAAGTAACAAAACGTTATTTTACAAAGAAGTAGAGCAATATCATATAACTATAAATCTTAAGATTTGGGGCTTATTCTACAGGCTTGTAGAAGGCAGGTTTCATGACTAAAAATCTGTACATTTTTTGATTATCACTTTACCTCGAGTTACAGAAATAAGGTTAGCTTACAGTAGTAAAGCTACCTTTGATTTTTTATGCATTGTCTTATATATGTTTACAATTTAGTAAGTTAAAAATAAAAAAGTAACGAGCTTAAAGATTATTTTTATCAAAATATCTTAAAAATGTGTTCATATAAAAATATATTCTGAAGAGAATTTTTATGTCAGCTGCTGCATTTTAAAGAAGCAAAGCAAGTAGAAAATATTTATGATATATTATTTCCTCTAACTGTTACGTCGTGTAGCCAAGAGCCTATAATTCAAGTAAAACATTTTCAATACATTTCTTTATATTCAAAGTTCTTACCTATTTAACGCGAAGAACGAAAACAATAACATGAATATTATGTAAAGCATTTTTTATTGTTTGCTCATTATATTATTAAAATTCACTTTTTAGTATTACAGACGTCATTTGTCAAGTCCTTTATTGAGCGAAGCTCTCTTTTAGGCAACTCACAAATTTCGCTTGTCTCCTTCCTGCTACTTAACGGTTTAACCGATTCGAACGAATTTTGGCATGAACATACATGATTATAACCTGACGGACATAGGCTATGTAAAAAAAACTTAACTTTACCATGGAGGAATAATTACCGAAAGAAAAATTCAAAAGCTGATCACAGCCAAACCGCTGAGAATTGATGAAATTTGGCGCCAAAACTCACATCGTGGTCGTGACTAATGTGCAAAAAAATGTTTTGAAATCGGACATACCATCGAGGAATAATCACTCTTCAAAAATCTAATTGCTTCGCTCAGTATTTGCAAACAGCAGCATGTATTACAGACCTAGTCTTATTATTCATTTAACTCATCCAAAGCGTACAGAAACTTTGAGTAGTCATAAATCATAAATTTTATTACGCACTTAAAATGGTTGTTAATCCCACTATAGTTTATCAAGTAATAGCTGACGAAGATAACAGAAAACAGTTCTATATTTTTTATTGATATATCAAACCTAAACTTCTATTTGACAGTAATCTCTTTAAATTTTCTCGTAAAAATTAGACAACCATTTGGCATCCTGCTTTTCGCACCGACGGTCTTGGATTCGAATCCCGGAAGGGGCAGATGTTTGTATGATAAATGCGAATATTTATATATTTCTATGAATATTATATATCTATATATCATAGTATGTCTATCCGTTACCCTAGTATCCATAACACAAGCCTTACAGTGCTTTCTTTGGACTAGGATAATTGGTGTGAATGTAAGAAATATTTATTTATTTTAAATCCTTGTCATCAGCGTACATAAGTGCCCCCACTATATCGTCCTTGGGAAACAGTAGTTGAACATCTCGGGATTTTACTTTTTAGGTGTCGCACAAGGTTGGAAAGCCGTTTTTAATTCAGTATCAGAACAAGTCGAACCCGGATAGAAGTAAGTTAAAAATACAATTTCCACTTTTGTTCTGTACTCATACTCAGTTACATAATTCAGTTTAGAGAATTATCTCATTATGTCAGAACAACTAATTTTGAAATGTTTTCGACCAACGAATTGCCGCTTAGAGATGAAAATGTTGTAAAGAATATGGTTTGTGCGTACCCTACTACGCGAATTGAGTGTGGTTTAATAAACGACAAAGACATCCACTTGTCAGTCCGCGGTAGCAATTGCTACCGATAGCCAACACCCCTCGTCAGTCCCTGACTAGCTTAATGTTATAATACTCACTCACTCACTCACTCACATACGCACGCACACACACACACCATACATAAGTAACATATTTGTTTTGAGTTTTTATTTGACAACTTAATTTTAATTTTTTCGACTTAATGTAAGATATGGAAGACCGGGGCCCTCCAGCACAAGTATTGTTATACTTAAAAGAAGGCCCCAACTAATTCAGTGTAGTAAGCAATTTTAAAGAAATAAAACTATTTTTATTTTTTTCATTTATTTTATAATATGTGTTCATGTAAATAAATGATAGCTTTGGTTTTGGTCTTTGAAGTCACTCGGCGTAAGTAACGAACTCTACAAAAAATTGAAAAAGAAACCTTGACAGATACGTCAAATAAAGTTGTTATATTTGCCTCGAGCCCTATAGTAACACTACTGAAGGTTTGTTTGGTTATTTCCTTTGTTTTTTTTTTAATATACATTGGCAGAACAATGTTTGTATTATTAGAGCGAAGCGAGCGAAGCTCCCATGGATCAGCTTCAATGGCGCAATGTCTGTTACGCCATAACTTCCCGAGTTCTTAAACGATTTTAATATTTTTTGTGTGGAATCGAATCAACAGGTTTTGGACCAGATTGTGACGGAGCCCGAATTTTGAAATTTGCAAAAATTCCCATCGATACAAAAAAAAATCTTTTTTTAGGTATTACACTCTGCTCCAATATATGGTGCTAGCGTAGCTTTATGCTTAGCGACTGCATCGCCTAGTATTTATAAAACTTGTGTTTTACCAAATCCCAGGACATAAACGATATATCTTGATAATAAGTAAACAAGGGCTACATTAGTATAAGGTAAGGTAAAAAAAGATACGTCCCTTTATGCCGCAAGAACGTATATTTCGTCACTCTCAAGGAAATTAAAAGGTATAGGGTATTTTCCGTTGAAGGTATTTTCCGTAGGGTATTGTCCGCATGAAGCAATGTCATGTAGCACAAGTAAGGGAAAAAATCCGGAATACGTAAATTTGTAAATACATCACAAAAAAAATTGCGATTATAAACTTATTTGCAGTTTGTAAACTAACCGCGACCTATTTCAATGTATGAGGGCAAAAAATTTCCAACGGTAAAATAAAGTTTGTCCCTCAATCCGTTTATCTTTATTCCCGTGAAGAACGAACTATTTACTTAACTAAAAGTTTGTACGGAACCCTCGTTGCGCGAGTCCGACTCGCAATTGGAGTTTTTTTATTATTTATTTAGGTACATTTGTTTAGGTTCTATAATTATCAAATAATTTAATAAATCAACTAATCTATAAATAAAGTTAGTATTATAAGTAAAATTAGTATTTGAGTATTTAAAAAACAACTTTTTGACCAGTCTTTATTCTTCGTTATTGCATATTTGTTACTGGAATATACTTTCGTCTCATATGAAGACTTTTAAGTGCTTTTTTATTGAATTTTTATATTGTAAACATCTACAATCTAACGAATAGCAACAAAACGTGACCCCCGACTGTCAGCACCGCAACGTTCGCTTATTGGTCTTGTTAAGGTATGCATCTTTGTAAGAGCATTAGTTTCGTTTAATTGTACGTCCTATTTACCTTACTGTTTTCTCTATATATTATCTGTTGAATGGTTGACCAAAAATTGGGTATTTTGAGCTTCGGGAAGAACGTTAAGGTGATGATTCCTGCTGCTATAGCCACTTGTTAGTCCGCTACCAAGATAAGATAAGCGTGCTAAGCAGGATTGTAAAATAATTAAATTTTAATTATTTTACAATCTAATGACATGCAAATCATATGTCAATAGTTAATCTTGTGGTCAACTAAATTACTCTCAATATGCATAATTTTTGTCCTAAAAATCTAGATATTCTCTTATATCATTAAGACATTTATCCATTAGTCTTTAAGTTAAAGATGTCTTAAAATATTATTTATTTTCGAATGACCAACAGCGAACAGCCAAAACACAGTTTTACATAAAATACAGTAGGTCTTCACGTTGAAATAACATTCTTTAAAAATAATAAATGTAGGCAAATTAAAATGAATTAGTGAAAAACTTCATCTTAAAGTCTGTAACACAATATAAGATAGTACACTTATTGTAGTAACATTGCATCTATATATAAGATTAAATGAATTATTGTTTATTGCAAATCACATTCAAAATGTGTTATAATTCGTTAGGTACGATACAAGTGACGCCTTGTGCAACCATGAGAGGCAACTATTGCCTCTTACTTATAAATTCAAGTTAAGTAAATTTATTAATACTTAATATAATAAGATCCTTGATTAATAATAACAATTTGCAAAGAACACCAGTACGATCGTAGCACCCCATCTATACACACAGAGCTCCTTACGACTAGAGAGCTATCTTGTCACTGTCAGCTATACTAACTGTCACTGACCTCAACAATAGACTTACATTATAGAGATCATTGAATCTATACTAATATTATAAAGAAGTAAAGTTTGTATGTTTGTATATTTGTTAAATTGTAAGGGGTAACCTCGGGATCTACTGAACCGATTTTAAAAATTCTTTTACCAATAGAAGGGCACATTATTGCTGAGTGTCATAGGCTATATTGAATGCTAGAAAAAATTTAAAAAATTTTGTCCACCCGTGCGAAGCCGGGAGGGGCCCCTAGTAAAATACATTATTATGTATAACTATGACTCGGAAACAAATGCTATTGCTTAACTTACAAATAGATGCTTCCAAGAATTGAATCAATGAATAGGTAAGATCTTTACCGCTTCCCCTACTAAAAACGGTAGCCTATCCTGTCTATGCAATTACTTCGATCAATCATTTTGCCTTGTTTTTTTTCGTTATCTTAAGTTTTTCGCTAGTACATTTTAATGTCTTAAACAAAATTATTTGTCTCAGGCGCCAACGATTTTCACTTTTTGGGCTTATGCTCAACTCAAGAAAGACTTGAAAAATTTTACAGGTCTGTAATGGTCTCTGTAGCCCATTTGGAAAGCGAAAGTACAGCGAGAGAGTATAAAATTGCATTTTATCTTATGTTTATCAATAGCAAATAAGAAATATAAGTGAAAACCTTTAAATAAAAGTTAAAAGCAAACATATTTCTAATTACAGCGCTGAACGAACGACTCCAAGATGGCCTCCGGCCCTAAAATAGTGCACAAGCAGTTCAACTCGCCCATCGGGCTATACTCGCAGCAGAACATCAAGGAGACCCTCAACAAACACATGCAGAACCTGGACAACGGAACAGTCGGGTAGGAATACTGCTGCTCATTTTGACACGCATTTCCTTGAAACTAATAATTAATTCCATGATATTGTCATATAATTACAGACACAGATTAAAAGCTATGGTAATTGCATATTGTTCTTCTTTTTTCATAAAAAATTTTACGACTAATTTAACGATTTTGGCCGTATGAGTACTTATTAAATTTATTTTTATATGTAAATACTAATTGCCGTTCGCAAGTCTCGATAAAACTGGAAAAATAGTCAATGGATTGGAAGGAAACTTTGGTAAATTGCTTTACGCATGCCAGAGAAGGTCTGTATCATATATAGAGTCAGAAAAAAAACCAGTAGCATAGCACGCCGGGCACTGAAATAAACTATACGTTAGAAAATATGGTTCATATATATTATACTTCTGTGGTAATAATTCTATTAATTGGATCTCCCGTGGATCAGCTTCATTGACGCAATGTCTGTTACGCCATAACATCCCGAATTCTTAACCGATTTTTATTTAGGATGTAAAACCGATTTTAGGACTAGATCGTAACGGAACCCGAATTTTGAATTAAAAAAAGTTATGACCAAAAAACATTGGTTCTATGGGATTTCTTATTCTTCGTTCTAATGGAATTTTAAAATTTACTTAACATTATTGATTTTTTTTAGTATAACGCTCCGCTGTAATATATGGTGCTAGTGAAGCTTTACGCTTGGCGACTGTATCGACCATTTTTTTATTACACTTAAAATTATAATCAACTCACATTAAAGGTCACGTCACAGAGAGGCGTTAATCAATCTACCACAGATGGGATACAAAGCAATATACATATTTGACTTATAATGCCAAAATAAACTAGGCGATGCAGTCGCTAAGCATAAAGCTACGCTAGCACCATATATTGGAGCGGAGTGCAATACCTAAAAAAAGTTTTTTTTTTGTATCGATGGGAATTTTTGCAAATTTCAAAATTCGGTCACAATCTGGTCCTAAGCCTGTTGATTCGATTCCACACAAAAAATATTAAAATCGGTTAAGAACTCGGACAGTTATGGCGTAACAGACATTGCGCCATTGAAGCTGATCCATGGGAGCTTCACTCACTTCGTTCGCTCCGCTCCAATAAAAAAAAACCTCAATGATAAGGATGACCTTTGATAAATAATGATAAAAATATATAAATAGCAATTCCTATTTAAAAGAATATAAATATATACACGAAAAATTAAATTACTCTGAAAATAAGACTGTCGTCAATTTATATTAAATTTTATATCGTTTTCAGTGGAGTTATCAAATGATATTGCACAAATTTTTCAATTACGAATTTTCTGTCCTTATTTCCTTAAGTTAATTACGCCCGCAATAACAGGAAGTCACAATTTGCAAGTATTTAATGAAATTCTTTTTTTATTCAGTGTTATCAGTAACTTTACTTAAACCACGTACAATAAAAATACAATAAATAATTTGCAAAGTTGTTCTTGTTTTTATAAAAGTTCTTTAATTGATTTACAACTCAAATGTAACTTATTATAGTCCAATATCCATTTTCCGTTTTTTCACAATTTGTGATATAATGTAGGATGCCAGTTTTTTTAAGTCTGAAAGTATATCCGAATGATTGTCTATACAAATTTAGTTTTCACGAATATATGACTTATTGTTAGTCAAATATCTCTTATGTATTATTTGAAATAATAAAATATAGCAATATTTCATGATAATCGCGTTGGCGTGTCTATGTAACTCTCATAAAAAAGGGAAATCCATGTAAACGCAAATTTAACTCATATTAAGTCCCACATAGAATACAGAATGCATAAAAAAAACAATGACAGTATTTATATAATAAAGAGTACATACAACGACGCGACGATTGATTCTTTTCGTAAAATAATTACAGTAATTGGATACGTACATAGAAGTCAATACGACTTCTTTTTACGACTATGCACTTTATTTTGAAGCTTGCTATATATAAACTTCATAATTATAGGTATTATTTCCATTTACACCAATTAGCCACTGAAAAGACTGCTTTATGAATACCCTAACGGATAGACATACACATATAATACATAGATATTTAATATTCAAAGAAACAATTAACTCAGGTATATAACGCTCGTATTCATCACACAAATATTCCGGGATTTTTTAGAACCGTTGGCGCTAAACGGTCGCAAACTTGTCAGTTCACTGAAAACTACTTTTTTATATATCTGAATATACCTTATTTCATTATAATTGATTTGTAATTTTTTACAATTTAGCTTTTCGTTACAGTGGTTATTTCCCTAGCCTTCCCGAAACCTTGGTGTTCAGCGAACGTAAATATTTGTGAGGGTTCATCGTAAAGTTGTTACTGTGAAATTTGATTACAACATTTCTTACAAGCTGACAAAAAAGTCATTTAGTTTGTAATTTAGCTGTTCACATCTTATTATGGAAATTGGTTGCTCCGAGGAGTGTAATTTAATATTTTACGGGTCAAAAGGTACATTCTTAATGAATTTTTTTAGACAATCTTATTGTTCTTTTCAATAAATTGAAAAATATACTTGATCTTTTGTTTGAAAAATTCTGTTATTATATAAATTAATATAATATCAGAATTCTCATTTCTTTTAGATAGTTCATGCGTAAATCAATTTCTGAAAACATTATTGATTATTCTAAGAATTTAATTTGTATACTAAATTCGGATAAGAATATAATGTTATTTTTTGGATCCTGAAATTAATGCTTTGATCATTCAAATATATAAAAGGACTTTACTATTGATGTTCGTAATTAGATTATATTCTAATGGATCCATATAAGTACGAATATTTTGTTTTTACGAATAAAGTTTTTGAAAAAATATCGTTTCCCTCTTTTAGTCAACTAGAACATTAAGATGTATAGGTATCTCGTGATGTTATCCTCATAATAAAATATTTAGTTTATTTAAATACCATTAGGAAACCTATTAGTCCAAAATTACATAAGTAATCTATGAATGCATACAAAGCATACCTGAACAAACTATGTTCGTTCCCTTGTGGTAGTACTACTACACTATCGAGGCACTGACCTAATTGAACAAAATTCAAAGTGGGAAATTGATCTTATTTTTTATTATTTTACATTGAAATGGTTTATGTGAGCGACGACACGAAGCCATACTTCTATCTAAAATGAGACAGCGTCATCTATTGGTAGCTTGCATAACTAAACATGTATAATATGCAATAACAACATTTTTCAGAAGTAAAAGTTTTAAATATACTTGCTAATATGACAAAATGAAAATAATTGCACGTAATTTAATCATCGTGATCATAAAAAATGGACTTTAATAAAATACGACACGATCTCAAGTAGGCAATTTTGACAATTTTGTTGAACACTTCAGAGGGGCAATTTTTTCTAATAAAGTGTCATCCATTCTGGAGTAGTAATAATATATAAACGTCCAGTTACTATTTTTGTTTTTTGATTCACATCCTCATTTCATTGAGCTTAGAGAGTCATGAAAGAAATAAATAATAAATATGTCTTATTTTATAGAAACTTATTTCACTATACTGTACGACGTATTGTAAAGGATGACATACGCGATAAAGAGGAATATTATTTGCAGAATCGAATCAGTAATGAAAAAAATATATATTTTTTTAATATTCTGATTGTGAAATCTTTAAAAGATGAAGGTTCCGACTCTATACGAATTTTTACACCTTAAATGTAAATTTAACATGAAGGTAATTATTTCAGTGAAAAGAAAACATTAATCTTTAAGAAAATACAACTGTCGATTGTTGGTTGTCGTTTGATTTATTAACATTATGGGTTTACTATAATTTCCACGCTTGGCAGGCGGATAAGAGATCGCTGTAAATTACCATAACTTGAGATAAATTATTTTAATAGAAAAATACTGGAAAAAATCGACTCGACTTACAAGTGAATTCTCAGGCGGGAATCGAACCCGCAACCTTTGGAAGTCCGGTCAAATGCTCTCCCAGTTGAGCTACCGAGCCTTGTAAACACCCGTCGAAATTTTCCAGTACCTTTCTTATTTTACGCTGGAGGCCAGGCATTGTCTCATCAGTGAGAGGAACATCCTCTCGCATTAAAAGGTTGCGCGTTCGATTCCCGTCTAAGAATTCACTTGTGAGCCGAGTGGATTTTTAGCATTATTTTTCTATTTAAATAATTAATCTTAAAAATATAACATTGAAGAAATGCAAAAAATATATAAAATTATGCCCATAACTTAGAAAACGCTCATTTTATGCTCTTGAGATAGTCTCTGATGTTTACCTCCAGTATCATTAGTCCCTTTTTACGACACCCTTACGTATGAAATGTTGATGCTATTCTAGTCCGCCGGACACAAAATCTCAGCAAATATGAGCCAAACGATGATAAAAAACGGAGTAAAGTGTGTTCAAACACGCTTGAAAATTTTACAAACTGCTGAAACCAACCAAGACTAAATATCGTATATACAATTTAAAGATTCGTATATACAGAGTAAAAAAAAATCATAAGCTCAAATCTTTCATATTAACAAAACTATATATAAAGCAATTAGTTTGATTTTGTAGATTTTTGTTTTATCTTGTTCTTTTTTTGTATTTGTGTTGTACAAACAGTGATTTTTATTAAATTTATTTGTTTTTCTAACTTTCAATACGATATTTATTATTATTTATGGAATAAATAACCATGATGTTAAAAAAAATCTTAAAAAGGTAAGACTAAATTATGTACAGTCACGAACAATAAATTATTTACATAATAGAATCAAGTCGCATTGAAAATACAGAAAAACCCAAGAGTCATTAATGTAAAAATAAGTAAATGATGCAATATGATAAAAATCTACGGTGTAAATTGTGGGAGGACTTTCTTTGCTTAAAATTTTACAGTAATGACGTTGAAAGTTTAAAATAGTTTACCTGTCAGTAATTCTTCGTGCACTAGAAAGCTGATGATATAAGTAAGTAGCTGCCGATCAGTGCAGTTGGAAGCCGGTATAAACAAACAGGCGTCGATACGTGCCAATAAACGCATTTGTGACTCATGCTCACCGGCTGTTGCCGACGTCACGGCATTGATAGTACAGACGCATCAATCTCTTTTGTTTAAGTAAATAAAATTTGTGTAAAAACAAATAAATTATTACTAGAAAAAGTTTAACTCGTCTTTACTTTTCCAAATGAACTATCGAGACCTTGACAGAACCATCGAATTTTTCCAAATATTTCCTAAGCTAACGGCAGCGCCATCTCTTGATGTTCGAGGTACTACTACCTATAACTTTGAATGTAATACTTTTTATAACTATCGAATAATCGATAAAGAAGAAACAGATATATAATTTTTATAGTTTTTGTTATTTAAGCATTTTTCTGCTAGATATTCTCATTTTTCGGTCAGTTCTCTACTTAGTATCTCTACTTTAGTAGAGCTCATATGCAGTTTCGTTTATTCTGAACTGCTGATGATATCAATCGTCTGGTTCTCAACTTTGTACGATAATTTTGACTGTATCCCTAATTGAATTTAGTTCGCTAGTTCACTCTACATTTACAATATTATATCGCTCCCTCGTTCTCGAACTATACGCAGCGACTGGCTCTTGGCTTCTTGAGAAAGTTTACTTTCGCATAGAGGTGTATGTTGTACTTTGAAACTGAAGAAAGCAGCTAAAGAAATACTTGAAAAATTTTAACGGATCTCTTAAGGTCTCGGTAGCTCAATTAGAAGATTACTAGCCCAGATGTCGAGTAGATGTGAGTTCAAATCCCGACAAACACCTAAAATAAGTGGATTTTTTTCTTAGAATAATTTAGTAAAAATACATCAACTAGTATATTGCCATAGTAAAGTTCAATTTTTCTAGTGTAGTAATAACAGAAGCTTGTAATACCATTTTATCTTTGAGTGAGTTAATCAGAGCAATTTACTACTTCAACAACAGGCAAAAAGTATTTTTTCTTTAAAATCTTTTGGAACTAATTTAATCGAAAAAAAATAACAGTTAGATATTATTTATAAAAAAAACAGTAAACTGAGTTTTCCTGTTAACTTGATACAATATTTGTTGCTCTCATTTTTCTATTTATATTTTTACTGTAAACGTTTAATAAACCTATTTTAGTAAAAAAAGTATTTTTCCATCGTCATTTAATTGAATTCATCATGAAACGAAATGAAAATGAAAACAACATTATTCAAATGCACTTAAAGTAAGTTGTTTTGAATCGTTCAACATTTTTAGTTACCGGGTGGACGTCTTTTAGTTGACAAGGAGAACGGGCTCAAGAAACTCGTCAGCTTTAACAGAAGTAACGACATTAACAATATTATACGTCGTCATCATACATAATCCACAAAAAACAATATTATTCCGTTATCACAATACTACTATTGTGATAAGAGAATAATATTGTTTTTTGTTATGGTTTCATTATAGCGTTGATTACAACAAAGTCAAGAAGTATATGTTTGAAAAGAGTATCATTAAACATTGCAATAATTTACAGAGAATTATTGAAAATTAAAACTCAATCTTATTATGATTTGAGCTTGAAAGAAAAATACGAAGCACTCTCTAACTGGTTGCTCCAGTATTAAATTTAAATGTGCCGCGTTATTTATTTGTATGTTTAGTGTAATTTTGGTTAGTTTGATCGACACTCCTAGCCTCACCTCCATTTCTCTTTCGCACATACCTTGTCTCGCATATTGAAGAGCGAAACGACCGCGCCATCTATTGGTGGCAAATCATACCTCAATGTGGCCAACATGCGGTAAAAAAATGACTACTTATAGCGGCTCGCGCGCGTGCACCGAGTTACGCAATTTTAGATTGAACTAGTGGCCTATCCGCAAACCCCTACAACAAACCATAGTTTTATGTGACTGTGTCTTCGTGTGCCTAACAATAAGAAACAGCAAAGCCCAGGGACGTCCCCGGCAGCCTCCAGCATCTCACACCACGTGGCGGTCAAGGTATCGTGCCCCTTTCATCTTCATTCATTCATAATTTTCTCATACCGCAATATAGTCCACTAATTTTGAATTTTCCGTACCACCACTGACTAAAACAGATTTATTTAACCTTTGAGTTTGATATGAATAATACGGTAAGTTTGATATAATAATTCCCACGCCAAGTTTATTTTTATTTACACCTTTCTTTAAGAGCAATGAAGTAATTTTTCACTTTTTCTTTAAGAAATCCATTTATATCTTAATCCGTTTACCGTAAGCAAATTTGTTAAGGTTTTATGTTCAAATATTCCAAAGTAACTTTTAACACCCGACGCAAAAAGCAGTGTCGTTAGGTATTTTTTAGAATTCGCAATGCCATATTTCTATAAGATTCAAAATACACCTTCTAAAAATAATCACATCTTCAAGATCTCAGGTGGGAGGAGAGGATAAATCTTAGAAGTATTACGAGTATATAAGTTTTACTGCTGCGTGCGTGTGTGTGTGTGTGTTTGTGTGTGTCTGTGGCACTGTTGCTTTTAGCGGCAGTTCTTATTCTTGTTTTATGAACATCGGTTTAGCCTTTTGAAGTTCATAAACTCTTTTGTTAGCTGCATGAGGGATCTTTGAGTAATTATGTCTATAAATTAACTGATCTTTCACATTTATGCTACTAGACTACAAACTATGTACAGTGGTTCTATACAATATGAACATAATAAAACACAGTATGCAATATGCAAACATAGGGAAACGATTAATTATACGCCATCAGTCTTCTGGGCATAAGATTCTAGGGATATTTTAAGTTTGTTAGCATTTCCTGTTTTATACATAGAGGTATAAATAATAAATGTCAGTAAAGAGTTTAGTATTATTATTAGATTTCATTAGCTATCATCTCTTGTTGGGTTTTGTTATTTCAATAAACGATTTCTATTAGAAATTTACTATTGCTGACTTTTTAAATGTTCGCTATTAAAGTTTGGGTTGGGTGTCTTTAAATTTTTAAATTAATTGTATTTCTTTACTTTAAATGATACGAGAGTGATCGGCGTAAGTTTGATTTACATTTGTAACGCAGAAGAGTATGGTTGGAAATTATTTATAAATTCCTTATACACGAACGGAATTGGATTCAGGGAATAAAACATAGAGCAAATGTACATTGTCATTATTGTATTATATATTATTGATAAAAACAAGTATTTCTACATTCAATATAGGCTTCAATAACTTATCGCAAAACGAATGTGTCATAGGAAAACGACAAGCTATTGAAAGAATTTAAATTTATAACAAGTTTTATTAGATTGAATAACAATACAGAGTTCTTGAATTTCAAATGATCTTTTATTTTTTTTTAAATAATGTTACACACACAGGAAATAAGAAAGTCTTATTCTTTATGATACTTTAAATAATGACGAAAATTCTAAATACCTAAAAATAAATCAAATTAAAAATTAAACAATGGAGGCCTACGTCCGAAGACGGACAAACGAAGGGCCGATGATGATGAATATGATGATGATGATGATGGTACGACAACACTTAGACTCGAGCCAATATGGAAAAGTTCGTTTTATACATTGACCTGGTCGGGAATCGAACCTGGGCCCCGAAATGATTTTACCATGAAAGCCGATACGTCGTCATCGAATTGATGTTTCATTTAAATTCTAAAAATATACAAATAAATGTATTATTCTTATTAGAAAATCTCAATTATTTAACGTAACTAAATCTTTATTTCCATTATCTTATTTCTACGCCCACCATTTTATATCTTTACCCAGTTATATACACGAATTATATAACTTTGTATAATGGTTTCAAGTAATATATCGAATCCTATATAACCTACTTAGGTTGGTTATATTACTTTTATTGGTTTAGAAATACGAAACTACCCCAAAAATGCGTTCAATGATTTATTTTTAACCGATGCGATGGGTCAATTTTGAAAGCCATTGACCGTTCAATTATGGAGCTGCGGGGCACTGACATTTCCACAGACAAAATTTAGCACTGAGCCAACTTCTGCATTCCTCAAAGTGTATGCAGTCCATCAGAGTAAGCGAATATAACCACGCAATGTGTGATTCGTTCACATTAACTGATCCATCCAGTGAAGGTGCACTATAAAATCATTTATATATCATTCCAATGTTAACCAACTCCCAAAAATGTGTACTTATGTACAAATATAAAAATTCTTAACAAATTCTTTTCGGTCAAATTTTTTTTACAATAAATATTTTTTTTATTAACAAAAAACGGATTTTACCTTTGGAATGTAGCTATAAGTAATGTAAGTATTAATCTTGTATAAAGCTTCTGGTGCAAATGATTGTGATAAGCGCTACAATCGATTACTCTTCTGCTTTCCGTAATAAAAAGGGGAAAAAAGTAAAGATAACAAGCAAATGAGGAAGGAGCGTGCGTCCGCGGCAGTAGCGGCACGGCGCGGCGCATGGACGCATTACACTGCGCAGACGCGGAATTTTTCATCGAATATAATAATTACGTATTTTTAATGTAAGGTTGTCCTAATCATATATTATCCTTAAAATAACCATTAATTTACAACATATAAAACAATGAAAAATAATTAAAACACAACCGTACAATGTTTTCACAATAATTCTAAAATAAAATCCCAAACAATTTAGAGTTTACCTTTATTTTATTATTTAAGTACATGTGAAGTGATAAATAAAGTGTGTGTATTGTTGTCTCGGTATGCGATTGCGTTGAACTGAAATAAAGTAATAGTTTACTCAAGTTAAACAATTGATTGTAGTGTTTGGAACAATCGTATGTAAAAAACTTGAATCAACACAGCTGTCTAAGTAATATATAATTAACGCTCGAACAACTATGGAAGAGGTTAATGGGTAAGGAACTTAAAATATCTTTATATATTAAAATTAAACTCCCGTATGTCTCTCTCATACATTTATGTGGATACGTAGGAGTTTTTATACTCTTTTTATTCCGGAGGAAAATCCCACAGAAACGTGTTCCCTAATATCTAATATCAGACTAAGCCACGGCAAAAACAGGCGTGTTTTCAAGGCAGTACCTACCTATGAATGTAATACACAATTTGTCTGACAAGAAAAAAATATTGTCTATGCTCCTTCACTTTCGCACTTTAAATATGCACTGTTTATAAAAATAGAATGGTTTTTTTTATAAGTAGAGCCAAATACTTTAATTTTGTAGAAGCTTATTTACCTTTGTATTATAGTTTTGATCCCAGTTGCTATAAAAACGTGATATAAACTTTTATGTGGACTAAATTATGCGGAGTTTTACTATGGAAATTATTATTAAAAGTATTGCGCCCTAACGGGTTTAGGTAGTAAGATACAATATTAAGAATAAAATATAATTCTGTTAATTTCCGCGTTTGAGTGCGTTTAAAAATGACACCTTACCTACTACTTCGACTTATTTTATGATCAAATCCGCGACATGTTCTTATTGATAAGAGAGTAAGTTTGGACTTTCTTAAATTAGTCAAATACCGTGCGTTTTGACTTAGATTTTCTTTATCGTACGATTAGGATTTGCGATCTTGAAATGTTCCCAAAGGCGAGATGTTTCTTAAACTTAAACAACGCTTTTATAATGAACTCGATGTAGCAACTCCATTGGGCACTATGCTTATGAATAAAAAACAGATGAAAAAATGTCAAAATTCAACTATCTGACGAGAAGATTTATTATAGGATTCTCAAAGACCACACACCTTATTTTTAGGTTGATTAAAGAAAGAATTTCATATAACTCCGATATCTAACTTTTAATGTTTTCCTTGTGTTATTTTTAATTGCATATCTTACTACCATAACCAGTAAAACTATTAATCGTTCATCGAATTATATATTTTTCTGGGCATTTAATATTTTTGCTCAGCAATATATGGAATAAATTGGATGTGCATTATGATATTTTCCTTTTTTATATAGATCATATTGATTCGACGTACAATAAGCTTTAAAACTTATCGATACAGATTCTCAAGTCTTAACGACTGTTCTGGCATTGGCTACCAATGATTTCGCCGATAAAGGCATTCGAGGTGAATGTAAACTTGATTCCTATAAATGGAAACCAGCAATCACACATGGTCGTATCTCTTTAAATATAAACAGTTTAGTACCATAGATAAGTATAGAATTTTTCAAATGTAATGTAGGGTTGCCAGATGTCCCTAATTTTACTGATTGCCCCGTTTTTCGGCTACAAATTTATAGGAACCCTTAATTAGCTGAATTGAATACGGAGTAACCAAATAACCAATTTCTTTTTTATCAATTGGTTAAGCAAAACGGAGATTTTTTAAGACGTTTCGACTAACAATTAATATAAAATCAAAAGAATAAGATTTTGTCATAAAACAAAGCTATTTTCCTGTAAGAAAGATTGAAATCCGTTTTTAATGTTGGTAACCCCTTAATCACGCAGTGGCAGGTGGCAACCCTTATGTAAGGTTAAATATAGTATAACTAAGTATATTTTCTAGTATTAATTGAAACGGTATTATAGCCATGTTTTTTTTGTGGATCCGATATTTAGGCGCAGTCGCAAGCGCCATCGTTGCGAGAACGGAATGAAATTTTTCGGGTAGATGGTAAGGGCGGACGTATATATCTACCCTCCGTCGTAGTAATAAAAGGCTGAAATTAAGGACCTTTAAAATAAAAAATAAAATTGTAATTAACTCGTTTCAATGAATATTAATATAAATGACCATGATTATTTAAAATTAATTTTCTTATTAAAGTATCGTTTAAAAATTAATAGCTCAAGATGTTAATAGACTTTCAAGTATCTAGCTCCAACCTTGATTACTAAAGTAATAGAACTGATTTGTTCTGCCCATTATACTTAAAAGATTCCTTCCCCTCTACAGAATTGTTAAAAAAAACTTAAAATTATTATTAAAATGTGATAAAGTTAAAGAAAAGAATATGCTTTATTATAAAGTAAAAATTCAACCATCACTTCGTGTAAATTGGATTTATTTATTTAAATTCTATTTGATTTATTGCATTTATGATTAGTTTTTTTAATCACTAAATGTGAATAGGATAACGATAAAAGCAATCGTATCGAAAATGTTTTGTTTTGGTTTTCATGTATTAATTTATGCCAACTATAAAATCCACTGGTGTAAAATTTGATGTAAAAATAACACCCAAATAACGAGTCATAATCCAATGTACGGGTCCTCTGACGAGAAAGCGGCTCTGGCTATAGCGTGACTTTTTGCTAACGATCTGTGAACAAACAGAATAAATTTAAATTTAACAACTTTTAATTGATATTTGCGCATACTTTTAATTAAATCCTGTTTCGACTCCTTTACAGGAGCCGTGATCACGGGATCTCTCATCCAGTGAATTCCGTTGAAGAATTGTTTTATTTAAATGTGTAATGTGTGCAATGTACAAGTGTAAGAACTAAATAATATAGTCGACTGGCTTTAGCTGACTCGAGAATTGTGTTTCACAGTCTCTCTGGCTTGCTATCGATGCCGTGCATCTAGAAATTCACTATGATGACGTGGTACCCTCGCTTTGCAGTTTAAAATTGCAATGTTTAAGGATACTTACTTAAAACAGATACTTGTTGACTTTGTTGTAATCAACGATGTAATGAAACCATAACACTACTATTATTGTGATAACTAAATAATTTAGTTTTTGTGGATTATGTATGGTGACGTCGTATAATATTGTTAATTGTCGTTACTTCTGTTAAAACTGATGAGTTTATTGAGCCCATTCTTCTTGACAGATAAAAAAGGCCCTGAATGAGCTAAAAATGTTGGACGATTCAAAACAATTTATTTTGAGTGCATTTGAATAAAGTTATTTTTATTTGAGATCCATATACTGATTTCGTCGCTAAAACCGCGCTGACTCTTAAGTATGCATCAGCGATAATAATTTATAAAAATATTCTTATTTACTACTTATTATAGGAACCAACAAACCAGCATAGATCTTTTTAAAACATCAAAAAACCAATCAGGACTTGTTTTAGTTACCTTACAAATTTTTAGTAGTTAAAGTACATAGAGATTCTCGAGAGGTCGACTACCTAATAGTGAACCTTCACGAAAAGTTGTTTGATTTTTAAACACGATATGCATTATATCATAGTGTTCCTAAACATTTTTTTTATTGTTGAATTCGTTATACAAAAATACGTACGTATTAATATTTTTCTTTATTTTTTTCTTAATAGTTCCGTGTTTTCTTTTTTATTAAAGAAAGACTCCACTATTCTGTTTCAAAGGAGTATCGTAACATTCTGCAATCAGATACTATATTTTATAAAGCACTGTGTTTGCGAAAACTCTTTTGTTTCGAGTAATACCTCATTGCTTTAACAAGCTTTTATTCACGACAATAAAAATACAACACTAATGGTGCAACAGTAGGGGAACGGAGGAAAGTTTAATGTAGTGAATAAAACGAATCAATTGTATAAAAGTTGCTTATTTGATTGATACTAATGACAACTGTGAAATAGTCCCAAAGTTACTAAAAGCAAAATAATAGAAAAAAACAACGGGTTGCACTCCGGGAGTGCCGGCAGAAGTGAAAACATGAACATGAAATATTTTCGCACGAATTGCTTTAATTATCAGTATAAAAGTACTATCATTTATGTGGTAAATTACAATATTCATTTATTGCACTATCGTACACAAACACGACAACAAACACACAAGCACACTCGTGCAAGCGCCCTACACCGTCTCACAAATTTTCGATCAGGTCACGTGTCCTGACGCGAGTTTAACATTTTTTACCCATCCCAATAAGTGCACAACGCCGCTTAAGAAGTTTTCACTTCAATAATGCGTGTTTAGGTACTTACTATATTCATCTTGACGACAATTAGGTTTAACAGTAGCAGTCCTGCCTTTCATACCGACGTCCTGAGTTTCGCAATGGGGAGATATTTGTGTGATGATTACGACAAGGCATTGTTGTATATATATTTCTGTAAATATTAAATAATCTATGTACCATATATTTGGGTGTTCGTTACCCTAGTAACCATAACACAAGACTTACAGTACTTATGAGTACTTTGGTTTAGGCTTATTGGTGTGTATATAAGAAATATGGCATATGTTATTGTCTGTGTTAGATATAAGTTTTATATTTGTACTAATAATTTAACAAAATCGCTGAATTAATCCGTGGATAATGTAGTTGGTTAAACATTTATTATTGGACTTGTAATAATAACTATATGTTTCTTTAAGTACATAATGTATAACTGTTTTTCGTCCCAAATAAAATAAAATAAAAAATTATAATTATTATGATCTTGCCACCCCTATAACATAGACTTCTAAATGGAGTACTGGCTTCGGTTAACATGTGTATGTTTTATGGGAATAAACAAGGTTTTACATCAATTTCATGATTATTTAAGTGTTAACGTAGTTTTCCGACACGACCGACTTTTTATCTGATTTCTTCATCAGCAATTCTTGATAGAGGTGCTCTTCACAAGACTCTTTGACGGCCTACGTAGTGGAGTGGCTTATATACCGGTTTGCAAGGCCCCGGGTTCGATCCCCGACCGGGTCAATATGGATGACGAACTTTTTAGTATTGGCTTGGGTCTGGGTGTTGTGTGGTACTGTATTTGTTTCTGTTCCGAAATACAAGTGCTAAAGCTACTTAACTTTATTTCAGAACGATGTGTTTTTATGTGAATATATGTATACATACACTTATGTAAATATAACTTGTATAAAGTACACAGTGTATTATTATAGTATGATAGAAGGTTGACCTTTTTTCAATAAATTTAAAGTAACGCAAGGACCCATTAGCCTTAATGTTTTAATAAATTTCCAAATCACGCTATAGATTCTGCCTTTACACAAATAAATTCAAAAGAATTTAAGGAAACCAATTTCGGTGTGTACCGTCCACAATACATCTAGCTATTCCTTAAAATTAAATGGTCTCTATAAAGCTGCTGACAGACGAACAACACTCTGTCGACGACGTCGCCGTTTGTCGTCGACAGAGGTCTTGGACGTCATCGACCGTGTACTCTTATGTCAGTGACTGACAAATACTCCAAGCGACCAGATGTACTTTGCTATTGTAGTTGTATACTTTCTGAGTATTACTATTAATTTGAACATATAATGTGCAACCCGTGCCAAAAAGGGGCAATCGTGCCAATACTATCATTTACAGGCCCATCTCAGTCACGTCCATTCTCTGTAAGATAATGGGATGTGAACTGAACCATAGGCTCCTGTCGTATCTAGAAGAAAATGACCTACCGATGAAATCGGTCTACTGGAGATCTTCTAGCATACGCTACTTACATCGAGAATCATGGTGAGGCGCTCGCCGTCTGTCTTGATATTTCGAAGGCTTTTGATAGGGTGTGGGATGAAAGCCTCATAAGCAAGCTTCCATCATATGGATTTCCCACTGGTTTGTGTGTCTGGGTATCAGACTTCCTGAGAGATCAGTCGATACGAGTTGTCATTCATGATAGCTCGTCGGACCATTTGGCTATCAATGCCAGCGCCCTCAGGGTTCCGTGCTCTCTGCAACCCTTTTTATGCTTCATATTAACGACCTACTTATGCCCGGTATTTTGAGGTACGCAAATGACAGCACGGTTGTAGAGAGCTATATGATGCCAATCTGGTAAGGTTCAATCCATCAAAGAGCCAGACGTGTCTTTTCTCCGCGAAAAGGAGTCCTTTCGACTTGACGCCTACTTTCCTAGAAGTCTCAGTGCCGATCAAAGACCATCTTGTGCTTCTCGGTATATCATTGTCACCAACTCTCAATTCTGGCTTTTTAATTGAGAATAAGGCTCAATTAGCTTCAAAAAAACTTGGCATTCTGGGGAAGGTTAGAAGGTACTTCACGCCGGAACAGATGCTCAATCTATACCAAGCGCAAGTTCGATCGTGTATGGAGTACTGTTCTCATCTATGGAACGGTTACGCCCAATACAAACTCCAGAGGCTTGAGTCCATTGAGAGGAGGGCCAAGGAGGTCATTGGCAATGACTATCTTTTTAAAAACAAGCTGCAAAGCGTTGAACATAGACGAACAGTCTATCCGTTTTTATAGGATATATTTCGGAGAGTGTGCAGCAGAATTGCACAGCCTTATTTCGCCGTCCCCATTTTTTCATCGGACAACTAGACTTACAAACAGGCGCCACCGTTATATGGTTGGTACACCAAAGAGTCGTACTAAACGTTTTGGTTCCAATTTTGTAATATGTACCGCTTAAGAGTGGAACTCTTTGCCTGAGTCTGTGCTTCCTGATAAATACAATTTAGGGGTCAAGTCACGAGTGAACAGGTATCTTCTAGGCAAGCGCGTCACATCCTAGATCGCATCATCGCTTACCATCAGGCGAGATAGCGGTCCCTAGCGATACCTATTTGCAATAAAAAAAATATCTGTTTGTACACGCTAATCTACACTATATAGCTTTTCTGGCGTTTGTCACAAACATGTTCAACTCATCTTAGGGCAATATTTAGACTATTTTATTGAAATCTGAAGACAGTAAAAAAGTAATAGTCCTTTAAATATAATTGTACGCTCTAATCTCCTAACCTACGTAACGGATATTTATTGAAAGGAAAAAAATATTTTTAAAACATCATTGCAAAACTTCACCATAAGGGTCAGACACAAAAGATTACCTGCAGTATAAAATTAAAAATCACTAAAATACCTGCAAGTTCCGAAAAAAAATTGAATTGTTAAAAAATCAATTACAAATTATTAAAGTCCATTATTTAATAAGGTAAATGATAAAAACATCATTGTTATATAAAGTTATATGGCTACCCTTAAAAAACATTTAATTTATAACATCTAAATGTGGTACATCATGGAGGCTAACTATATGACTGGTTAATTGTGTTCAATTCCTAAAACGCACTAACAGGAAAGTTTTCTTCGGAGCATATTATAAAATACGAATTTTCTGAACTTGCTTTGTAGATTAGTTCATATGGTATTAACGGATAACAAAATATTGTACTTAAGATTCCTTTAACATAATGCAAGCGCTCTTTCTGTACACGAAACCACACACAAAAAATGAAACTACTTAAAGTAACTGCTGCGGTTTAAGCTAAACTGTGTTCGTACTGCGAGCTTAATGTGATCCTATGATCCCCAATAATTTTTCATGCCAGTTCAAGCGCACACAATTTCCCGTAGCCGCTTACTTTGCGATGGCCATAAATATGGTTCAGGGGTGACCTTGAACCCTGAAGGCTGCTCTTGTCGACCCATGGTGTAACTGTCTAAAGACGCAACTTGCTTGTGGTTCGGTAATGCTGACAGTCTATTTATATTAGGCCACAAATGAAAAATTGTTAATGTACTTTAAAAAAGTATTCTTTCATTAATGTGTCGTATTAGATAGATTAGATTGTCAATATTTATTTATTTATTTAATAAGTAACACTAACATTTTGTTAATTTAACATTAAAACAGAGTTGTAGAGAGCATTCTAAAAATTATAAGTGTGATTTAAAAATTAAAATAAATAATAGGTACCTACATATTTGACAATTTCCCATTAAAATTAACTTATCAACTAATGATTTTATAAATTATATTGAATTATTAAATTATATTATTTTGAATTACCTATATCAATGTGCAGTCATAATAAAATGGATATAAAATTAAAAAAAAGAAAAGTTACATATTACAAATAAACAAAAGAAACTTAAATTAAAAACAAAAACAATTTACATGGAATAAGCAACTTTTAAATAACTTTTTTTTAATAGATGAGATTATTGACAAATCCAAAATTGTTTTTGTAATTTACTCCTTAAGAATTTATTTTCATATAAAGCGCCCGGTATGAATAAATATAAAGAGTAAAATTTTGTGATCGAATGACAGCGTAACGTTTTTTGTGCGAGCTATAGTGCGCACCATTCACTTTTATTTTGAAGTTTTCTTTTATTATTTTCTGTGCCTGTTTAAAGACAATCGTTCTTAAATAAACTCCAGTCGTACGTCGGGCTGTTACACACTTTTTTGCAAATTTGTTTTGTGTAACTATTTTTTTCTTTACGTAGTTATTAGGTTAACACAATTCAATTTGTTACGGCATAAACTTATTTAAATTTTTCCGTATAAAGACAAGCTTATTCGTCACCTAAACCGTAAAACATTCAACGTTAGATGGAAGTCTTCCCTAAAATCGGGGATTTTGCTTATATATGCATATACACGCTTGGCAGGCGGATTGAAGTATTCGTTAATAGCTGCTGTCCATTTTGTAATCTTAGGGAAGTGTATGGTGATTAAGGGCAGTATCAGTATTTGCTTTTCATGACAACCATAACTGTATATTAAATATCAGAATAAAACACTTTTTTACGGATTTTTGCGCATGTTTTATTTTATTTTATATTTAATCCTGACGTTTCGACTCCTTTACAGGAGCCGTGATCACAGGATGACTAAGAACTTAGTCATCCTGTGATCACGGCTCCTGTAAAGTCCTGTTAGTGTCTCCTCCAGTGTTTTATTCTGATGTGTAATGTGCGCGGAAGTGTAAGAACTAAATATGTATATTAAATGTTAATTATTATTGTTTCAATATAAATACAAAATTTATAAGCAACTAGATGGCGCTGTAGCGCGTAGAAACACGCTATCGTATTGTTTTTGCGGGAGTACGTAAGGCCAAGTTTAGTTTTGCAATGTTAGGAGCGAGACAATATGGTAATAACTAGAGACCGGATTATATGCAACATAAAAAGCTTGTTATATGCATGCAAATATGCTTGAAATATGCACGAAGATTGGCAGAATATGCTTAATTAAATGATAAATTTTAGGAATCCCAAAAAAAAAGTAAGTATTCATTTTTTTTTAATTCAAAATCAGCAATCAGCATACAATTAGTAAATTATTTTTTGATAGGCGATAATAGGTACAGTAACATTATATGACATTAAAATTATTTATAATTTTTGTAAACGTAAGCAATCAAATATTTTTCTAAATTTCCAGTGGTAAGATTGTGTCTACGGTCATTTAGAATATTTTTGTAAGTGGAAAAGGTTCGCTCCACATCCACTGAGGTAGCTGGGCAGATTTTGAACTTGGGTGCTATGTTAGCACTTATAGTTTCTGGCGAAAGTTCTGCCGTCCCATTAATGAAACTATCAATTTGACACAAACTTGAAACAAACTTGACTTTGACACAGACGAAATGCAGTAAAAAGTCACAATTTTTACTCAATAGCTAAGCCCTTAAATTTTTTAACTGTTATTAAATTTGATCGCATTTCGGAACGCAGGGTGAGTGAAAAATATTGTAAATGTACCGATAATATGCATCATAACTAGATCTTAGGTAAAATATGCTATTACCGCTGAGAATAGGTAAAATATGCAAATGCATATGCGAATATGCAAATATAATATATAATCCGGTCTCTAGTAATAACAAACACACATACAAAGTATTTTCATAATATAATTAGGATTTATGTATGATAAACCTAGCAGTTATAATTATAGTATATTGAAAGAATTGGCTTAACAACGCTCAAGTTTATTGAAAATAAATATTTAACTAACTAAAAATTCAATTTCAAGCTAAACACAAACAACTAAGTTTAGTATTTAACTCTTAGCATTGCGTTTTTGCTCGTGTTCCCACGTTGTTCTATTGACTTGTATTAAGTTCATTGAATGTAGAGTTTTTCTGTGACTTTCCGACCGCCAATGGAAATTGATTAAGAAAGAAAATAGTGGTGAAAGTTAAGAACATTTGAAATAACTGCGGCTTATTGGTACCTTCAAAAAATTCTTCAAGATTCACACTTTGTTTCCAGAATATACTACTAAACGGAAATACTACCAATATTTATATTTGTTATTTTGATCGAACAAGTTTCGTAATTTGTTACTGCTTTCTGACGTTTCGGTTTCAAACACAGAAAAGCAGATAGATTTAAAAGATCGAAATGCCTTACTAATTAATGAAAATCATAGAATAGAAACCAGCTATTTGGTAAATTTAATAACCCTTATGAGTTCAAATCTCAGTTCAAGAAAAAATTTAAGTACTCTTGGATTTTTTTTTAACAAGATATAGGTTCAGGTACCTGAACATGTAATCAGGTATTTTACAAAAAAAACATAATTTTTCGGTTTAGTTTTGAACTATTTTGAACCAAATTTGTACAAAAAGAGCATTTCCACTTTGTTCTTATAACAACAAAAAATGTTTTATAACCAACAGACTGTTTGTGTTTTTTTTCTATATATTTTGTTATATATTAACATATAGTGTTCATGTGAAAGCTCTCTCTTCTTACCATATATCAAAATTCTTTTATTTTATTCATAATTCTGACCATCCGTCTATAATAGGTCCAGATTTCATTAAAATAATATAGTCATCTTGAATCTCTTTGTCAGCTTAATCAGCAAATGAACTCAATGAACAATTTTGGACTTGTAAATAAAATATAAATTGTTCTCATTCATTCTAAAAAACGTAAATTAATAAATTACAAGTTAAATTACAAAACATTAGTAATTAATAGTAGTAATAGTGTAGTGATTTGCAATAAAGATATATAAACATGAAATAATAAGAGTAACTTTTTAGCAAACATTATAAATAAATATAAAATAAAATAAAACATGCGCAATAATCCGTAAAAAAGTGTTTTATTCTGATGTGTAATGTGCGCGGAAGTGTAAGAACTAAACATTATAACTTAAATAAATAGCAATAAATTAGTCATTAAAATAACTTATTCTAATCATTTTTATATAATTTACCAGTTTCGAGATTGCTAGCAATAGGAAGTATTTACAATCCTTTTATGTATGATTGAGCAGTAAAAAACAGAAATAGAACTCAGTTCGACGGCCACCGTAGTCGAGTGTTTCGCATCAGTCCGGGGTCAATGTAAAAACAGTAAACGTACAAACAAGTCTGGGTATGTGGCACCTTCGTTATTTCTGAATTCCATAAAATAAGTCCTTTAAGCTAATTGAGTTCAGAATTATATATGATAAAAGTAGCTTAAGTTACTCCTTACTACATCAGCTACCTGTCAATAAAAGTCCCGTCACAATCGGTCCAGCCATTTCAGAGATTAGCCGCAACAAACAGACAGACAGACAAAAATTTAAAAAAAAAATATTATGCTGTATGTACCGTATATATATTCATATGCATGTAGTAAAAAATGGTTATTTTTATATTACAAACAGACACTCCAATTTTATTTATATGTATAGATGTTGTCCCATATTTATTTCTTTTAAAACTATACTTACTCATACAATGCTTTATGATTGCAACAAACTCATTTGTCTGTGAATCATTCGTTCATAATTAGCAATATGATTGTGCAAACAATGATTACCAAGGTGAATAATTATTATCTTAAGATCTGGCACGATGACAATTAATTCGCGACAAAATGCATTTTATTAAATTACACGTGATTACATATAATTGGTATGCAAGTAGGAACGTCGTGAAACAAAGTCGGTAATTTAAAAAAAAACGTGAGGAGAAATTCTTAAGAATATATGTAATTTGTACGTAGTACTCAGGCGATACGATATACTTAATTGGCGAATTGTAAGAATATCTTCTTAAAAGTTTCTCATTTTTTAAATTGATTTAATCATACATGGTGTTTTGTTCGCTACGAAATTTTGTACGTTTAATAAGTATCTTATCAAAAGAAAAAGGGGAATAAACTGTATATTTAAAAATTATAACGAATAAAACATGCAGTTTAACGATTTCAAGTAAACGTGTTTTTTAAAACACCTTAGAGTATTCCAAAGCAATAGTTCACGTCAATTCTACTTCATAAGACATTTTGCATGCTGTGCTTACATCTAGCAGGGTAAATCTTTGTAAAACGATACAATGTAAGTTAGTTTAAATATGTTATTTGATTGTACCCAGTTTTGTAAGCCAAATAAATTAAAAAAAAAAAAAAATAAGACGCACACCTCAGCAAAAAAGACTTTAGTCGTTTGAATAAAATAATTTTATTTATATAAAATTTTAACAATAAAGTGCCCGATTATGATATTGTGAAGGAAGTAGAAAATATATGACGACCATTAACTTAGTCATCCTGTGATCACGGCTCCTGTAAAGGAGTCGAAACGTCAGAATTAAATATAAAAAAAATTATGCGCAAAATCCGTAAAAAAGTTGTTTTATTGAAATGTGTAATGTCCGCGGAAGTGTAAGAACTGAGACTTTAGTCTTATGACGTGTTGAAGATAGTTTAATTTATTTATTCTTCTGTTTTAGAATCGACTTCAGTAACCCCGGCACTGATAAACCCGCAAACCTTGCAAATTCAGCCGTACTACGCATGCTGGAAGAAGAAGAGCGTAACCGCAGGGGCTACCCTAGTAAGTATATTGCATATAACTATCAGCCTAGTCTGATAGCTGTCCTTTACCCTAATTTTTTGAGTAAAAATGCTGACTTCGTTGCCATTTCTTGAACTTGAACTCGTTTTAAAAAAGGTTGGTGTAAAATATACTTAGTGGGTTATCAAATTAGGTTTCCACTATATTGTTTTGTATTTCCGTATAATGTTCCAAGGATGAATGGGAAACAGAGTTAGTGTTGGCAGGCAGCGAATAACTTAGACGCCAAGTATATTCTTGCTACAAGTCATTTGTAGATATAAAGTGACTATTAACCGCAGAGCCGAAAACTAGTCTCCGTTCTGCAGTTAACCATCAGATGCCTGTCTTCTACTCTTAAATTATATAAAAAATTAACTTACTTTCACGGTATCTTAACTCCCGAAAATTTCACGTACCAAATAACAACTTGACGACACATCTTTTTTTTCTTTTGTCCACTTATTATTTACAGATCAGCATTTGCAAATATATATTTTCAACAACTTAGCGTTTTGTCGTTTGGCCTTGAGAATATCTGCATTTATTCTATTAGCTCTACCTAATTTTGAGCGTGTGAATTCCTTCCGAGATAAAAGCTTACTAACGCTACTAAATATTGCTACTGCTTTGCCAGAGTTAGACCCTACCCAAGTGCAAGCGATTCTGGACACCCTGGTTCGCTCCAGCCACCGGTTTGATTCCCACTGGCCTCCAGAGCAGGCCAGGATGCGATCAGCGCGCAGCTGGGATGGCCAGCTGAACCACGCAGGCCATATTTACTCTGAGTTCATGAAGGCTACCAAAGGTACTAGGGCCGGATAGATTAGAAGCTTTCAGTGTTGCACCTTCATTTACATCCACGACTTTAGACTATGTAATATAGCTTAAACATTTACAGCAATACCGTGGATGAGCTAAAGAATTTTAGTTTTCTATGACATATATCTAGAAAATCGTTCCATCTCATTTGTTTTTAATCCAATGGTGTCTTGAATGTAACTTTATAAATTAATGGACATTGATTATTTGTAGAAGTAGATGAGCCTAACAACATAGCCACAATAGATCAAAGATGCTTCTGATTTTAGACTAAGGTGTTTAGTTACAGGCGCTAAACGTCGTAATGACAGCGCTTTGATGTCACGAATGGTGATTCATAGGAAACTTATTAATGAACAGGTGTCCGACAGAATACCCTACAGAGTGTAATGGCCTAGCATTTAATTTCGTTCATGGATTTCGCTTGTTTGACAGAAATACGCCTACATATGACGAAAATGTCGTTCATTAGTGAAGGGTGTTTGGCAAGAATTGGAAGTTAGGTGAATGTGTCTGTACCTGCTATTGTTTCAGTAGTACAGAACCGACACCGGCGAAGCACTAACGAGCGACATGCCTGAGACGGTGTTTGTTGGTAAAACGCTCAATTATTTCCTGTTTCTCTGTTTTTAATAGGAAATGTGACATCTGTATTTGGTTTATTAAAGTTGAAAGTGTGTGTTAATAAGTGAAGAAAGAATAAACGTGTCTAGTAATAACTGGCCACATATACGATTTATCAAATTCATTGTCCGCTTTGTTTCTCTTAACAATATGCAATTTATCTAAAGCTTTTTAGATTTCATAACATGAATTGTTTGTATAAAATACTTAACTGTGGCGCTTTATCTGTATGACTAAAATAAATGGGATACCATAAAACAATTTTAAAATTTTAATTGAAATTTGCAGGCACTTATAGAGTTACTTCATAAAATACTTGTTTTCAGATCGAGGCGATTTGTGTTGCTATTTTTTATCTGTCACTCCCACAGAACATCTAACTGTCGACGCATGAATACGTTACACGTACATTTTTTTTCTATTTGTTAATGATATGATGACAATCTCGTATCTCAACGACGTTTGACGTAGTTGAAAATTTTCAAGTTAAATGGGCCTGTATTTTGTGTTAGTTTCCTGTTTCGAATGCATTGCCATGGTCATCTAAAATAGTTGGTTTATGTAGGCCTCAGTAAACGGTTACGGTGTCTGGCAAATTACTTTATTACATTTTGTACAATGTGTCCCGTCACCAGTGTCGGAGTCTTTAATGGTGTGAAATGTGGATTTTTTTATCGACAAATTGCCCCTCAAATTTTGTTTTTCTCTTATGGCCGCCATTTTGTTTTCTTGGTAATCAATACCTGGGCTCTCATACTGATTCGACCACCACTACTCATGTAAATGTCCTATCAACATTAAAAAGGTGTCATTTGATAGCTAAACATGTAGACAACAGTTACACAGCCATCATGTTTCGAATGTCATGGAATAAAAACTAGAAAAAAATAATTAAAGAAAAACCAATAGATTCTTTTTTGTGTATTTTTTAATTATTGGCTTTTTGAGAAAAACCAAATTTGAGGGGCAATTTGTCGATAAAAAATGCCATATTTCACAACATTAAAGGCTCCGACACTGGTAACGGGACACATTGCTTTCCGCAATCAAATAAACGTAATATAGTATATTAAAATAAAAATATTTATATTTTTTTCTAAAATAAAAACTTAAAGTTGCCATGAATAACACAATCATAAACTAACTTAAATTTAATACTTTAGGTAGGTACACTAAAATTATACTAAATAAAAAATATCTCCCAAATCTTTGCTTTTAGGTGATGTGCCCACAAGACTGATAGGATTGAATAGTAAGATTGTTTATATTTTAGAAATATATAACTCATACTAGATTGATTGCTATCTTGTTTCTATCAATTGACAGTCGTTTGGTGCAATGGTGGATCTGACTTAGGCACAAAGGGTTTCCGTTTTTGTAATGACAATAAGAGTATTTGTTAGTCATGAATCGTATATTATTATATATATAAGTATCCAAATATATAAGTATATTATTTATATAAGTATCCAAAGTCTGCACTATTTTTGGGATTCTCCGAATTTTGTGTGTCCGAAATGTCCAACGTAAAAAAAAATCCATACTGAGTGTATCAAATCTACGAGTACTGTACGAGAACTACTTAAAAAGCAAATCGTATGAACCTTACACAAGAAGATGAGATTCAAAATTTGCTGTTTTGTTAATCCAAGGGCTTAATATAATTCAGATAATAATTATTATGAGTTATTAAAGCATAGAGCTCACGACACCGGCAATGGAAGAGTGGTAAATAAGATAGTCAGTCAAGAAATTGAAACAGTACACATCTACTCCAAGACTTGTGTTCAGTTTGTTTAGTATTTAAACAGATGATGATCAATTAGGAAAATCAACTGTTTTATTTTAACGAACAACCTTATTAAATTCACGTTAATTAGAATGGTATGCTTTTTGTTTTTACAAGATATGACGTGAGAGCCAAATACGAGGTCATATATATAGTGCTAATTTTAGAAATACCAGACTTAAAACCAAACGACCGCACAGGAATCTAAGTTTTTCATATCTTCCTGCTATCATTTCTCGGAAATCTCATTTTTTGAAATTACAAAGTATACGGAGTGTTTGACGTAATGAGACTATTTCGGACGAGCCCACACTAGCCACGTAACACTTTATGAATCAATGTCTAATAATAAACGAGCGCTGAAACGATGCAAATGACAAATGGTTGTATTTCGATGTATGTATTTGCAGCATTGACATGCAGGCAGTTAATGACTCAGACGAGCGCTAATGTCATGAAAGCGCTATTTTTCGGAATGTGTAAACATCGTTAGCATGTGAACAAAACAGAAATATATTAAAACAAGAGATAGCTACCAAAACAATGACGTTTTTGTTAAAAAGCTCCTTTTCAAAAGGTTACATGTATATGTTACGGCTAAAGGTAAATGTGAACATAAACTTAAGATTAGCCGGCTAAACCTAGGTTTATCTTCGAGGAGGTGTTAATGTTAGTTTCTTCTATCTTTAGCCGGCATAACTAAAACCGGCATAACTGATCTAATCTAACCTAACCTAACCTTTTTTTTGCGAGGTGAAATGCTTTGCGCATACCCCACCGCTGGGTGGGGTATGCGCAAGTGGGGTTATGTGAGGCTCTCCCGCCAGAGTGTGAGTCTGCCGGGCCTACTCACTAAAACCCCTCGGTGCACCCTCTCCGCAGCCGTTGGGTTCCGTGGGTCCGTTGTGGCACTCACCACTTGGAATCCCGGCAGGCAGCTTCATGGCCCCCTTTCGAATAGGGGATGCCCGGGTACACACTAGGCATCCCCCCAGACTCGCAAGGCTGTGCAGTGCCGACGGTCGGATTCCCAGTCCTCCGTCGGCTAGCCTTGCCCGGGGGCAGGAGCCTACTTGCATAACCGCAAGGCGCCCCTGTCCCCTTTCGCCCGCTCTGGTTCGGTGTGAAACCTCACCTATCTCCGACCGACCCTGGCCGCCTCTAAGCACTGTCTTGAAGAGAGGGAAGAGCGGCCCACACCCCCTGCAGTTCGTTCAGGGTGGCTGTGGTGTCCAGCTGGTGTCGGACAACCCTCTCACCTTTTACTACGGCTTGCTGCCCGTGCTATGGTGGGATTTGCTGCGCATAGCGCCGCCTTCTCCTATCACCCCGCCTTCGCCTTAGGAGAGCTGCATTAGCGCTCTCTTCGCGCTCTCTCTCGGCAGCCTCCTTCTGCGAGGAGGTTATCTCGCCTCCCACGATCTCTCGGTTGTCACCATGGCCACGACCATGGCGGCAAGTGAGAGGGCACACCTCCAGGGTGTGCTGTGCGGTGTCCTCCGCAGCTCCGCACTCGTGACAGGCAGGGGTCTCCTCTCTCCTTATCCGGTACAGGTATTTTCCGAAGCAAACATGCCCGGAAAATACCTGCACCAAACGGAATGTTAGAGACTCAAACCTCCCTTTCAGCCATCTCCTTAAAATAGGGCGTATGGCCTCTACAATTCGCGTCCCATATATAGGGACCTTAAGCTGACTCTCCCACCGTGCCAGCAACTCCTCTTCTGCTCGGTGCCTGGCGCTTGCGAGCACCTCCTGCCCCAGTCGCTGTTGGCCGTTCTCCCTGAGAGCCTGGGCCTCGAGCTCCAAGGGAGGCGCCCCCACCATGACGCACGCTGCTGCTCCGGATATTGCCCTGTAGCCCCGCACTATTCGGGTGGCTATGAGCCTTTGCGCCCTTCTGATGCAGGCACAGTTGCGTGCATCTCTGGATGTCTCTGCCCATACCGGGGCCCCATACAGGGCCATACTCCTGAGGACTCCTGCGTACAACTTTCGGCAAGCCATATTTTACCCCCCTAGGTTAGGCAGGAGCCTCGAACCTAACCTAACCTAATCTAAAATGATATCGAACTTTAGCTGCTTCTCGAAGATAAACCTAGGTTTAGCTAACTTTTTTTTTTTTGACGCGGGGAATGCGTTACGCATACGCCTCCGTTTGGGAGAACGGCGAACACGTTATGTGGGACTCTCCCCTGCGGACCTACTTGACGATAAAAGCTCGTCAGGTTGGTGCGCAGGGACCTACCTACTAAACCACCGCGGTGTCCCTCTAACACCTTGGTGGGGATTATGTGATCGTGTTAGGATGCTTTCCACGATCCCCACCAGTGTGTGTCCGCCTTAGGCGGACCCTCCTCTGCTCCGTGAGGCACGGAGCTGTGGAGCACCCCGTGACACCCTGAGTGCCCCGCATCGCGCGGAGACCGGTGCTATGCGGCTGCTGGTCTCCCAAACCCAGCACCCGCTGGCCTCCACGGGTGGAGATGGGGGAAAACTTCCCCCACGTTCAGCCGTCATGGGACCTTTGCGCCTGCGGGAGTCTTCGGGAAAAAAGTTCCCGGGGGACTCCCGCTGCCGCACTCTCGAATCTGAGCGCATCCCGTCTCCCTCTCAGCTAGGTTTAGCTAACCTAACCTAACCAAACCTAACATGATATCGAACTTTAGCTGCTTCTCGAAGATAAACCTAAGTTTAGCCGGCTAATCTTAAGTTTATGTTTACACCTACCTTTAGCCGTAACATATATAAAAAAGTTATTTTTAGCTACAATTCATCAAAGCATTTCAGTAACAAAGAAATTCATTTTGTAATATAATAAAAGCTTGAATAAACAGTGTGTAATGTCGCGAGATCATAAAAAGAATAAATGTTAAGTATATTTCAAATATCTTCTTCATTATATTGTTTCGCTTTCATTTTAAAAGAACAACCTAGTTTTTCGTTTCAGTGTTCCCAGTGAAAAATAATAATCGTACTTTATTATTGTTTTTTTCGGCCTACTTTTTTCCTGACTTTGGTGGAAAAGATTCATAAGTAGGTTATCGTATTTATTGCTTTTTCACAATGACAATTAGGCCTTTATTACGACAACAATGAACCTACTGATCCAATTTAATAATAAGAATATTATTTCTCACATTCACACTGATTAGCCTAGCCCAAAAAGTAAGCACTATAAGGCTTGTTGTATGGATACTAAGGTAACGGATAGATATACATATATGATAAATAGATATGTAATATTTATAGAGACATATATAAATACCCATGACTTGGTCACATATGCTCGTATTCATCACACAAACATCTAGCCCTTTTGGAACTCGAATCCAGGACCGTCGGTACGAAAGGCAGACGTCATTTATCCGAAGAAAAATTAACCACTAACATAATTTTTCCATTTATTAAAAAAATGTCAGTTGCAATACTTTTTATCATTAAGTTGTTTTAACTACATTATGAACTTGTGGACAGAACAGCGCTATCTTTATTTATTTATTTACATAAGAAAAAATACATAAAGTATAGATAAAACAGTGCCCCAAAAATCTAAGAGATTTTTATTGGCACAAAATATTTTACCCGCCATAACAGAAATTTAAAGAAAAAACAAGGTTTCATTTAAGGTAAATTAAGTTGAACGGTGAGGAGCAGTGATGGATCAGTCCCAAAATAATTTTAAATTGCCTTTAGACTGTACTTCGTAAAATTAAAACGCACACACATTAGCTTAAAGCAATTTGATGGCAATATTAAAAACTGGTATTTTAAATTATATCTACCGGCTTGGGCGGCGATCTTCAGCCAAGTATGGCTAAGTGGTATAAACAAGTTAATGACAAATTATCCATAGCCTGTGGCAACGACCATCGTACTACACGTACATTTTGTAATTAATGTGCATCTTATGGCTGAATGCATGGGGTAATTGTAGCCATGTTCCATACACACAGTTAACCATGCTAGTGTAACAACAAAATGCAGACGCCGATGTTTTTTGATTCACTCATTGGTTAGATAGAATCGATCGAGAGAACAATATAGCGTTATAAACAGTCACGCAATAATTAATTTTATTGTGATCAGAAGAAAGGCGAATTTAAAACCTTATAGTCTTCGGATAGAATAAAAAAAGTATGCCCTTTACAGTATAAGCCTTTTATTCTGAACAATATATTGTGCTTACAATACAAATCCATATTGATAAATGATGGTCGATGTTGTGTTTGTCGCAAAAAAACCTTCTGTATATAATAAAGCACATCACTTGAGAACGGCTAGACTGATATGGCATTTTTCAAATATTTCTAATACTCGTAATAAGGTTTTAAATAAAAAAGAATTTTCTAACTTTTAAGATATTTTTCGTCTCTGGTAAAAACTATTTTTTTTTGGGTATAAGAGGGTTTCAAAACTGATTGACTTGTCGATAAGATGCTCACATTTAATTAAAGATTAGTATTTTTCATTTTCACGGATCCGTGCCCTTTTGTATGCAAATATATAAATTAGATGTTACCCAAGAATTGGAACAAACTATAAAGTAGTTTAATAAAGAAAAGATATTATAGAGAACATTATAATGTAAAAGCAATTGAAGGGTTGATTTGTCGAAGTTAAATGCTGAGCTTTACAAAAAAAAGAGCTTCTATTATACTATTTGTAAGAAATCAATAAAAAGTAATATGCATTCTCATTTAGGAACTTTGAAATTTGAGAAACAAAAGATATTTTTTTTATAAATTAACGCCGTTCTGGAATTCAATAAGATATTAGTTTTAGTTCCAAACATATCTGATAATATTAGCAGTTTTTTTTGTTTGAATCATCTTATCTCTCTATAGTCTGCAGTATACGTTCAATATCTTTCTCTAGCTATTTCTTCTGACGAAGTGACATAATATAACTTCAATGATGGACTTTCTTTTCAAAATCTTTCTTCTTTCCCTTTCATTAACCCTTACTTTTCATTTTTATCTTTCTCCCTTCGCTATTTTTCTTTGCAGCTTGTCATCTCTTTTGTCATCTCATATTTAAACTTCATAAATTGAGATTAAAACTTACATTTCCATCCATCCATACATATACCACTCTCTTTTCAAATTATTTTTAAATAAACAGACATAACATCATCATATTTGCCAGTTAACCAATTAAAAGTAGTTTATTAAAACAAATAAAAAAGGTGGATAAATCGAATTGAATACTTAATTACGTGCCGTACTGTCGAGGATCTGACAACAACTAAAATATTTTCAAAGCCTGGGAGAGATCCTTCACGTTGTCAGGACAATCAACTGTAAATATTCTCAATTAAGTGTTAACTAGACTATTCACGAGTTATGTTTATTCTGCCAAATCAAACTTTTAATATTTTAAAAACTAACCTAATAGTTAAGGTGTGAAAGTAAGCGACATCTCTTAACCGTTGAAACACTTAAGGCATAACAGGCGGTATTTTGGACCAACCATGAAAGCCTTAACGTGTATTCAATCAAGTTAGAATATAGACTTATCGCGCAAATAAAATTTTTCCAGACGCCTGACCTATAATTGAACATGAACTTGTATGTATTTTGATGATAATAGAACAATTAATACATGCTTTAACGGAGATAAACATTACGTAACTATTCAATTATTTATTAATAAATGGCATTTCATAAATAAAAAAAAAATCACAACAACATACCAAACCTTTCAATATCTTTCAAAATCGTGGTGTTTTTCAGTTTCGAATGGTTATTTAAGCTGTTTAATTCTACAAAATATTGTTTTTAACCCATTAAAACCCGAGAGCATTATATCATGCGCGCGACAACGATACTTAAAATCCGCGAGCATTATGTAATGCCATAGCGCGCAGTCTGATTTAATCCTTATTACGGCTTTGGTAATGGTTTTTTTTATTGAATGATATTTTTCCCCGATAGAGAGAGAAATAACGCATTTAACACATAGCTGGGCGTCAAGGGGTTAATAGACAAGCCTTAATTCTTCAACAATTTTTAACACTAATTTAGTATGGGGCCTTACATGTTATAATTTATATTATACTGTGATAAGTGTCGATTCACCCATACATAGAGTTTTAATTAATCAGTCAATTCCTTAAATTTATCGAATTTTCTAACTTTTAAGAATATCTTAAAAGTTAGAAAATTCGGTTACACGCTGATTGAACTCGTTTTCGATAAATAGAAATTACAGACATTCAGAACTTTCACAAGCGTTTTTTCGATAAATTTAAGGAATTGACTGATTAATTAAAACTCTATGTATGGGTGAATCGACACTTATCACAGTATAATATAAATTATAACATGTAAGGCCCCATACTAAATTAGTGTTAAAAATTGTTGAAGAATTAAGGCTTGTCTATTAACCCCTTGACGCCCAGCTATGTGTTAAATGCGTTATTTCTCTCTCTATCGGGGAAAAATATCATTCAATAAAAAAAACCATTACCAAAGCCGTAATAAGGATTAAATCAGACTGCGCGCTATGGCATTACATAATGCTCGCGGATTTTAAGTATCGTTGTCGCGCGCATGATATAATGCTCTCGGGTTTTAATGGGTTAAAAACAATATTTTGTAGAATTAAACAGCTTAAATAACCATTCGAAACTGAAAAACACCACGATTTTGAAAGATATTGAAAGGTTTGGTATGTTGTTGTGATTTTTTTTTTATTTATGAAATGCCATTTATTAATAAATAATTGAATAGTTACGTAATGTTTATCTCCGTTAAAGCATGTATTAATTGTTCTATTATCATCAAAATACATACAAGTTCATGTTCAATTATAGGTCAGGCGTCTGGAAAAATTTTATTTGCGCGATAAGTCTATATTCTAACTTGATTGAATACACGTTAAGGCTTTCATGGTTGGTCCAAAATACCGCCTGTTATGCCTTAAGTGTTTCAACGGTTAAGAGATGTCGCTTACTTTCACACCTTAACTATTAGGTTAGTTTTTAAAATATTAAAAGTTTGATTTGGCAGAATAAACATAACTCGTGAATAGTCTAGTTAACACTTAATTGAGAATATTTACAGTTGATTGTCCTGACAACGTGAAGGATCTCTCCCAGGCTTTGAAAATATTTTAGTTGTTGTCAGATCCTCGACAGTACGGCACGTAATTAAGTATTCAATTCGATTTATCCACCTTTTTTATTTGTTTTAATAAACTACTTTTAATTGGTTAACTGGCAAATATGATGATGTTATGTCTGTTTATTTAAAAATAATTTGAAAAGAGAGTGGTATATGTATGGATGGATGGAAATGTAAGTTTTAATCTCAATTTATGAAGTTTAAATATGAGATGACAAAAGAGATGACAAGCTGCAAAGAAAAATAGCGAAGGGAGAAAGATAAAAATGAAAAGTAAGGGTTAATGAAAGGGAAAGAAGAAAGATTTTGAAAAAACGTATACTGCAGACTATAGAGAGATAAGATGATTCAAACAAAAAAAACTGCTAATATTATCAGATATGTTTGGAACTAAAACTAATATCTTATTGAATTCCAGAACGGCGTTAATTTATAAAAAAAATATCTTTTGTTTCTCAAATTTCAAAGTTCCTAAATGAGAATGCATATTACTTTTTATTGATTTCTTACAAATAGTATAATAGAAGCTCTTTTTTTTGTAAAGCTCAGCATTTAACTTCGACAAATCAACCCTTCAATTGCTTTTACATTATAATGTTCTCTATAATATCTTTTCTTTATTAAACTACTTTATAGTTTGTTCCAATTCTTGGGTAACATCTAATTTATATATTTGCATACAAAAGGGCACGGATCCGTGAAAATGAAAAATACTAATCTTTAATTAAATGTGAGCATCTTATCGACAAGTCAATCAGTTTTGAAACCCTCTTATACCCAAAAAAAATAGTTTTTACCAGAGACGAAAAATAAAATCTACGAATCTATGCGAAAAATGCTTCTACTCTTCTAGTAGGTATCTAATGTGTAAGAATGTAGTTGAATACGTAGACACGATCAAATTTACTCCTATATAGAATCGGAATGTGTGTTTCCCAGGTGAGAAAACTCTTGTTCAAAACGATGCGTTGACGGTATCCACCTCCCACATTTTAGCAGATTAAAAATTATTCGTACAAAAACAACTCTTACCAGGGTCTCTCGTGGGCGTATTGTGCGAGTAGGAAAGAGACAGCAGTGGTCTCCTAAAAATGTGGTCTCTCAAAATATATGTGATAGATATTTGCGCACCTGGCGTGCGAGCCAAGTAGTCAAACGTAGTCCTGCCTAGGTAGCGGTTGACGCGCTTTGCGTTCCAGCGTCGATCTGATCTTATCTGACCAGTGAGTCATTTTCGTTTTCCTCTAGATTAACCGTGTTGTTTTTGAAGTGAACACCGTATGTCTTTAGGTGAAGTGAGCGAAACAAATCAATTAAATTTATTATTTGTAAGTTTGATACAATTTACAATTTGATATTTGTAAATCCTCTTTCCTGCTCCGTTTTAAAACTGTTTCGCTTAGCTGAACGCTCCTAAAGTTTTGTAGTATTGATATGCTACATTACTCAAACTGATTCAGAACTCCGTCAAGAGCCGAAGCTCCTTCCTACGTCAAAGTTTCACGCGGATAACCTGACTTTGTTAACTAAGTTACATTTGAAATCCTAAACCTAAACTTCATGTCAAATTATATACAGGTAAGTATACAACGGATTAGTTTCGTGATCGTATGAGAATCGATTAAATATCTCCAATTGTAATTCACATGTAACCGTAATAACTATTTCATAAAAAAGTAATAATAAACGTATCGTTCATTGGTACCTTACGATCCCATTTGTTTCTGTGTAGATATTTTTTTGTATTATTGAAGACATATTATAGAGGTAAACATAAATATAAAAAGTACTTTATATTAAATGTATATATTATACTTTTTTACATATAACCAATAACAATAAACTCAAAACTATACTATGGAGAAAATAAGAACTATTTCCTTTTTTAAATGACCTATAAAAATCATGATCGTCAATTACAGAAAGCTCTTGATGATAAAAGAAATTATTCTTATGCTACTGAAGATAAATATAAAATGTATTAGCAATTATTGTCTTAAATAACATTTTTATAGCAACAAAAAAGCTTATTTATTACTTAAAAAATAAGAACTATTTTTAAATAAAGTTAGACGAAGGTGATCAATAAATCTTTTGCTTCCTTATTCTTTGTTCAAAGTAATTAATTGCATTTTGGCAACATCTTATTATAAACTAAATTGATATTACCTAGTAGAAAATATTTGTTTTTTGCCGAGTTGCCCTGGCATGCTTCCAGAAGCGCGGTAGGTAGAACAGCTAATTTCAAGCGAAATCTTTTACAAGCGCACCAAAGTGTTGAATGCCTGAATCATGGGATCTTATTTCATTTGATACCTACCTACACATGACACAGTTTTTTAGATTTCATCGCAAATGTGCAACAGTAATAATACAAATGCCAAAATTAGCAATAGCGTCGTTTAATGCTTATTCAAGTAATAAATGCTATTATTATGTATTTTGTAGACATTTTGACGAAAAATGAGTCGCCGTTTCCCTGTTGACCTCACTTCCTGTTGATTTACTTTCTTTTATTATGGGTTTCGTGATCGCAGAAAATAAAATAAGAAATATTAATGAATTATACTTATACTACAGCAAATATGCAATAGACATAAAAACAAAATAAACACTGCGATAATTATTACAATCGGCGGCATAGAATGAAAATAAACGGGCAGTATTAAAGTGTGTATTAAGCAGACAAAAAGTTACATTAAATTAATATACACAAACCTACATCTACACTCAAAATCATGAGCTTTTATTATTTTGTTACAGGCCAAAAGAAAGTTGTGTGGCCGCCAGTGCCCGAGACGAACGGCTACCATCAGCCTCAGCAGGTATTTGTTTATTTTTATCATACTTAATGCTTTTACACTAAGATACACTGAGATTGGTAGCTGTATATAGAAAATGCAAGTATTGAGAGCAGCTGCACATAGCAAACGCTTAGATGGCGGGATAATAATTGCATGATGAACTTCGATGATACAAACTTATCTATCAGTGATGGATTAGGATCGCATGATTAGTTGTTCTATAATGCAAATTTAATTATATTACAATTCAATTACGAATCGTTACGTAACATTCAATCAAGTTAGTATAGATTTAAAAACCTTTGTTGTTTTACGATACTAAACCATCAATGAGATATGGCAAACGTTATCAAGTATTAATTACATAAGCAAAGCAATATTGAATCCCAACAGCAAAATTCTGCGTACAACGCGCAGCAGTCGCCGTCAGCGCAGCATCAACAGCAACAATACCAACAACCCCAATACCAAAAGCCCCAAAGCCAACAACAGCAATATCAGCAACCCCAGTATCAGCAACCCCAATATCAGCAACCCCAGTATCAGCAACCCCAGTATCAGCAACCCCAGTATCAACAACCCCAAAGTCAGCAATACCAACAGCAACCGCCACAGTCTCAGTCGGGGTATTGCGAAGGTCGTCGCCAAGAGGCCACCGGCCTCAGCAAGCTTATTCCTGTAGGGGCAGGAGTGACTGCTGGGCCTACCGCCCAGGCCCCGTACCGGCAAGGACCGGCCTCCCCGGGGGTCGCACCACAGCCTTACCGTCAGCCTGCCAACCGCTGGGCTCCTGTACCTGCTCCTCTTTCCCCTCAGGTATCGCTCCTCGTCGCCGATAGTATTGTAATTGTCATGAATTTTCATCATGTGTGTTCGTTGTTCGCCTTGACTTCAAGGTACGTGGTCATTAGGTAAATATTGGCACTAATTGATCGTTCCTTTGTATTATTTCTAAATGCCCTACATAAAGATAGGTATAACTATTTAAAAAAATTAACTATAGGATATTGTTTTTACAATTTTTTTTTTTTAAATAATCCTTTATTTGGGTCCTTTGCTCTTTACAAATGATAAGTTTTTCAGGGTGATAAACAATGTCTATACATTATGTAAGCAAGAATAAGTAATCTCGTAGTGATTGAAGAATTTACGATATCAGATCATATTCGTAGTAAATGCACACTTGGATTAGGGTTAATTTCTTATATATTTGGTTTTATTTTTTATACAAGTTTCATGAGCACACTAAAAATTGCTAGGATATGTGTTAAGCACCTAAATTAAAACTTGAATTTACACAGTGATAAAAAAAAATAAAAATAAAAATCATACATCTAAAATACAATCAGATTTATTACATGAGGTCTATGGACAAGACAGTCATCTTACATATTTTGTCAATTGATATTGAACTTTATGTGTGAGTATTTAAGTTCATAATCGAATACAGACGTTAAAAATATATAATAAAATCTTCATCCTTTGGAAGTCACAATTACTGCAAGCAAAATAATGTTTTTATTCTGAAATATTGAACGTTATTACTATCTACGCCATGGCTTCTTAAGCCTACGTCAAAAGACCTTGTATTTGTAAAGAACGACGCTACAGGTTATAAATAATACGTAGAGTGTATAGTACAGCTCCATTTAGTACGTGTTGTACGTTATAAAATACCTGAATGCCACGTACCTTCTGCCTTCCACTAATTCGCTCTGAAAGCCAGTACAGGTTTACATCTAATATTGTTCGTCGTTTATTGCTGCATATGCACTCCGCAATGACAGTATTGCTTTTTACAGCTAAGAAAATGGGCTTCTGTTTTACGATTGACATTTGGTACACTTCTAACTGTTTTTATTACTTACATTAAGCTTGTGTCTAAAATATAATATGGGTAAGCTGATAAATTATTTTGTTAACCTTGTATAAAATGAGTCGTAACAAATCTGTAGTATGAAAATGTGATACAATTAATAAATCGATGTTATATTAACTAGCAATCACCCACACGAATCGATATGATGTAGTTTTTAGAAAACAATCGATTCCTCTCTGTACAATGGGAATTGGGATCTATTGGATAGCTAAATAGATAAATGAATTCATCTTCCGATCTATTGACGAAAGTACAAGCGACTACGAAGTTTTGCCCTCAACATTACCTCTTTGGTTATTAACCGTGCATATGATTTAGCACGGGTAATTGCTGATTTTCAATTTTCAAGTGCAATGGAAAAAATCGACATATAGTAACAATTGATTTCCTAGCCCCACCCTGCGCATCTCGTACAAAATACCTTAGTGAAGTGAAACTTCTTACATGCAATATAGGCTACAGATGTATGTAAGGAACTGTCAATCAATACTGTGTTTGTTGGAGGTTAACGTTTACAAAAAACATATACTCTACACTTCCTCGTACCGTTCAGTAACCTCCCACATTTTTGATGGAATAGTACCCTTCAGGGCATTGCTCTATAAAAATATGAAAAATAACATCATCAACTTAGAAATTTATGGATGTAGGTACTCCGCGATATTTCACGGGAAAACGATAGTAATCATATGTTCAGTTACAAAAAAATGAAACACAACTGTATACATATACATATATATATATATTTGTAGTATAAATAATGTTTGTAATTGTTCTTCTCCCTTTTTTATATCTTGCATTACCAATATAAACATAGGTACATAATTTAAAGAATTATTTTTTCTTTTTTGATATTTATTACATGACTTAGGGCTTACTACATTTCAATGCTTTTAATGACTGCACTAAATAAGGAATGATTAAGTCCCTAGGGAAAAACCTTGGATAATTTAAGCAGATCTCGTATAACCAAGGCGTATAATGAATCGTTATTACTATCTAACAGACGCAAGGTTCTCAGCCGAACTACCCGCAGCAACAGTACACGCAGTCACAGTACTCGCCGTCCCAGTTCTCGCCGCAGCCACAGTACTCGCCGAGTTTCTCGGAGCCGGCGTACTCGCAACCACAGTACCAGCCCCCCCAGAAGCAGTTCGAACCACCTGCGACTACCATCACCTTGCGCCCGCAGCCACCTATACATCAGCAACCGCCACCAGTTTTTCCTAGCCAACCTGCTACAGCATCCCTCAAAGGTAAGTTTACCAAGTGCCAACAATATTGTAACATATTCCATCATTTCTGATTATTTTATGTTACAATGCTCAAATCATACTTTAATAACAAAACTAAAAAATAATTTTATTTTGAGCTTATATAACGAACTTGGTTCTTAAGGCGGTTCACACACTAGAGATGCGTCCCGCCGCGGTGCGCGTAGCGACAGAAAACGCGCCCCCGCGCGGAGGCGCAGATCTGCCTATCTTAGCGGTGTAATCTGCTTCTCCGCGCAGATTTTCAATACAAGTTGAACCTACTTCTTCACGCCCCGCGCTCCCGCGCAAAACCTGCGCGCGGGGCGCCTTCCCTCGCGTTCTCGCGTCGGCAGTGTGTTGTCATAGGCGTGTTTTCTATATTAATTGAGATTCTTGCATACAATAATAAAATCTGCGGCCACGCGCTACGCGACGGGGCGCGGTGCAGTGTGTTAACCGCCTAAGTGGTTTTTGTAGGACTGCGGTTTGTTATTGAATACAAACATTTGCACCGGAGCTCAAGCATATTTACATTTATATCTATGAATATTACTTATTAATATATATATATATATATATGTATGGTATCCATTTTTATTAGATATATATATATCCGTTACCCTAGTATATAATTACTATTACTAATACTACTGCTTTACTAATAATTATTTGTATTTGATGTATTTAACTGATATACACATTCACCTTTTAGCTAATAAATTAGGAAAACCTGTTATTGGCCATACTATCTGTAATATCCATGTTATTTCAATTTCATTCAGAAAATTCATATCCAATATGAATTGGATATAAATCTTCCATATAATATAAATACAGTGCTTATTTAGGCAAGGCTAATTAATAAATGGTAAATCAAATAAATATTATTATTAATGATATCTTTATAGACATAGTTTTTTCGTAAATACGTACAGATAGATGATTATTTAGGTACTTTGTTTTTGTGTTTTCTTGTAAATATTGCAAAACTTTTACTTCATTTCGTTTCTGAAGTTTAACAGCACAGCAGAGATAGCTCAACTTAACTTAAATATTCACCAACTTCTTTAAAAAAAAATCCTTTTGATTAGATTTCGTTTTTATATTAATTTAATATAATAAAGTCTTTACATTGTTGGCAAGCACACCAAAAATCGCTAGGATTTGTCCGGTGTTCTAAAAGTATGTACATATACATATCTACTAAGTACTAATTAAAATATTTAAGCATAGTCATATACTATAAGTTAAACATTTACACATTGAACATGCACATGCAAAGTAATTAAGCTAAATATTTAAACGGTTATGCCGTACACAGGAATGAGATCGAAAGAAAAAAGATTGGACGTGTGACAATTTACCATCGACTTCGACACATACAAGTAAAATTGACACAAAAAGTCACAAAAATTAACCAGAAAAAACACCTTTGTGCTCTAGTATACCTATTCAAAAGGTAGTAAACTCAATTAATCATTATAAGAACTTATCTTTTTGATTAAGTGGCAGAGACAAGTAAAGCAAGACAACTGAAATTATTAAGGATAACGACAAAAGCATATAGTATATATATTTCATAGTAAAATACTCGTAATTCGTTGCAGGTAGTTTATACGTACATATTGCATAATAAGTTGGTATCCGTAAATATTATCATATGTTTTAAATTTAAATATGAAATTATGTATCTAACTAATTATCTATCTATGTAACATTGTAATAAGAAGAGGTAATCTCAGTAAGGTGTGATTTACTCTATAAGTACCTACGTTGTTTTAGCTAATATTTTAATATAGTTTGACAATCAGGGAATAGTTTATTAGGTTAATATTTAGTTCTTACGCGCACATTACACATTTGAATAGAAACAAGTTTATTTATGGATTTTGTACATAATTTATTTTATATTTAATCCTGACGTTTCGACTCCTTTATAGCCGTGCTCAGAGAATGACTAAGGTAATGGTCGTCATAAGGTTGGAGCATTCCACCTGCTTGGGATCCAATAATCAAAAAATGAATACCTCCAAAGACACACATTGCAAGACCTGAGGCCCTACTATCATCTCTTATCGCGACTCAAGTTCAGCTTTTGAAAAGAAATGCCACTATAGACTGCCTATAGCGGTGTCTCATTTTCACAATAGAACTTGCATCGCTCTAAGAGATCATGGTAAGATTTCTGGAGATGTATTTAGCTCTTTTTGTAAATAATAACAGTAAGATGAAGGTCGGTCCCTCTGCCTGAATATCTTTCGCCGGTTCTTCTCGGAAGGGCCTCTCAATTTCCGAACTGGTAGTAAACTCAGTAGTATACAATGTTATCGTAGTGAGAATTTAATAACTAAATAAAATGTAAAATAAAACAATTTGATTTATACAAAAAAAAATGCCCGATTAAAATATTGTGAAGGTAGTAGAAAATGTATGACGACCATTACCTTAGTCATCCTGTGATCACAGCTCCTGTAAAAGAATCGAAACGTCAGGATTAAACTTAAAACAACTTATGCACAAAATCCGTAAAAAAGTTGTTTAATTAGGTTCGGTTTTAAAATTTTAAACTTCATAATTACATTGAAACACATACATTACGCTTATTTTTTACATATTTGTACGCTGAATTCGTTTCCGTCGAAAAATACATAATAATTTTGGATTATTATCTAGAAAATAATAAACCCCACTTTCTAAAATAAAAATTTTGCCGGTTACGATGCAACACTATATTTTTTTAGGGTTCCGTACCCCTATTACTTAGACTTCGCTGTCTGTCTGTCCGTCTGTCTGTCACCAGGCTGTATACCAAGAACCACGATATCGCTGGTTAATTTTTTAACAAATTATATATTTCTGTTGCCGCTATACCAACAAATACTAAAAACAAAATAACATTAATATTTAAGGGTTGCATCCTATACAACAAACGCGTTTTTGCCTTTTTTGCTCGTTATCAATAATGGTAACAGGTAAGCACTTGAAATATTCACAAAATACTCAGTTGTATTTTAACTTTAATAATAAATAGTAAAATTAAAATAAATACAAACGTGATTTTTTTACTTAACTTAAAGTTTGTAGGGAACCTTTCTTGCGCGAGTCCGACTCGCACTTGGCCGGTTTTTTATTATACTTATCAATTATTTATCGAAATTTATTTAGTTGGTGAATAATACAGCCTAAGATTAGTTCACTATACAATAACTTATAATATAGGACGAGGTAGGCTTTTCATACCACACCAAAGACAAAATATGATCGTACCAATATTTTTTAATGTTACGTAATATTCAATCTGTGTCGCTTCCTTCAAAGATAGTAAATTACTACAATTTAGTCGTATAAACTAGTGTGGTTGTATAGGTTTACTACTCTTCCAGCTTCAGCTTATTTAGTTTGAAAAGGCTTTTATCAATATTTCTTAACTAAACTAAACTAAGAATACCTAGAAAAATACGATGCAATGTCACTACAATTGAGGAGGTGACGTTCAAAAAGAGTTTAACCACTAGCCTAGAAATTTTTAGTATACGAAAAAACTGTTTCTGTAATATACTTATAACACAGATGAGCAACGTATATAATTATACCACCTTCATTTTATTACAAGCATTATGATTTCAAAATTATGATGTTTTCTGTACAGTTACCTGAGCAATAATCCACCTTTATGATAATTTTTGTTTTTTTGTGATTAAACTCTTTTTTAATGTCACCTCCTCAATCTCTACTATATAAAAGAAGGACTTTGTGGGTTTGTTACCATATATAGTTACCATAAGACTAAGAATAACAGTTTTTTATAATCAATTAACGTTACCATAGCAACGCGTGGCCGAGTTAGCTAGTTATAGTTGAAAATAAAGCTAATTGCTATTGTTTCTTTTAGGTCAATTTAAATGTGACATGGGCAATAACTGTATAAGATCTTTTTCTTTTAAGCAAATGGCTGTATTTACCAGCATATTCCTAATATCGTAATTCTTCAAGTACATATATGAAACTACCTTGAGAACAAACAACAAAGTATGTGCCTCCGAGTTACGACAAATCATAACCCTTAAGAAAGCAAGTGAATGACCTTTATTTGATTTACAACAGAGTAATATGAAGGCACGTAAACTTTAAGGGCGACACAATGAATACTTTCATACTGGAGTGCTAAAGTGAAATAGCATTTATATTGTTTCAAAATTGCCTTTTTACACCTGCGCTTGTCGCTTTACAAAAGTGACTTGCGACATATAAAACCATTCATAAATACTGGTATGTCGTAGCCTTTCCTTGGTAAACAAATGTTATAAGAATAATCACCTAATTAAAGTACAATTTTGATAAGTAGGAACTAGTAGTAGTTTGGTGGAACGTGCCTTTTTTATTAGAATGAAAGATTTTGTTTACTTAGTTTAAAGTCTAAAAGACTACAATTTTGTACTTGTTATTGTTATTAAATTTTTATATACCTATATACTTTTTATCTCTCTATTTACGCAATATGCAAGATCAGTCAGTCAGAATTGTGAAGTTTATCCTAAAGACTTTGAATCTTAAACGTGTGTAGTATAAAGCGTAAATTAGATTGAGCAAATTGCACAGTTTCTGGTGACCTATTATGCCGTTGACTGAACTTACATTATTATTAGATAATTGCTTTCAACTATTTCTAGCGGCCCGTCCCGGCTTCGCACGGGTGGACAAAATTCTTTAAATTTTTTCTATTATTAAATATTTTTCCGTTAGCGCCATCTAGCGTCCGGTAGAAGAACTACTTGCAGTTAATGCGTTGCTATGGTAACGTTATTGATATAATGGAAAAAGAGCGGACAGACAAACACACAAACAATAAATAAATAAAAAATTAAATAAAAAAGACAACAACTGTTGATTATACTGCTGTATGATTTCTGTTATAATAATTATGAATGCATTGACGTTATCGGTAGAGTTTGTTATCAAGTGCCAGTCAGACCTCATCTGCGTGCTTGTCGGAATCAGTAACTTTTTGCCACACAAAGAGCCGTCGCATAACACTTTTTTATCAAGTGCTTTTTTCGATACAAACGCGATACACACACCAGTCAACACGCAGCTTGACTATGAATTTATGTAAATGTTTAGTTCTACCTTTGAATACCTGCATTAATTCAGTCTCGCAACAACACAAAACGTTTTGATAAATCGATAAACATACAAAACATATTGCTTCAACGACTGAAAAAAAATCGCGCGTCGACAGCTCGTTTAAAAAACGCAGCGTCCTCTAGCACGTCTGGCTTACAATTAGAACAAAAACTTTGCTACTTAAGACATATTTAACACAATTCCATTTAATTTTAATAAAGCTGTTATACAAAGATTTTAAGGTTTCAACAACACCTTATAAGTTTTAAACCTAAATTATAAAATTTGCTTTTATATTTATTGCTATTGTACATACCATAAGAATGCTCTCAATTTCTACATAATTATTAATCTGTAAAAAGAATTTCAAGAAAACTTTAAAAATGCCATCAGAACTCACACAAATCGCAGCAGCGACCGGCGGATGCCAAAACCGAATTCTACAATTACTCCACTCGCATTTTGTAAAGTCAGAAATTTCACAAATTAATTACATAGTCAAATGAATATTTTTGAATTGATATTTTAGGGTTATAAATATTTGCAGAGTAAACATTTACAAATCTGTATTTTGTCCATGATTATTTTTAAATAAATATATTTGCGAAATAAGATGTTCGCCTATGATTAAGTTTTATAAATTGTTTTAAAAATCATCGTGTGTCATATGTTTTTAGTTAAATAATAGAGTACCAGTCAAACTAATTATGATATATTATATAGCCGTCACCACATAAAAATATATAATATATTATGAAAGAATATTGAAACTAATTACTCATACTGGTCTTTATATCAAACAGACATGTAGTTTTGAAACAAACTCCAAACTACCAAAGCTTTCGCCGTAGACCAAAAAATTAATAAGAATTTCCAAAATACAAGCTTTATTTAGCAGACAGATACTCACGTGTGCTCAATGATCATCAAATTATTTAATGAAGTCGCCATTCAAAAGAGCACTGCATAAATAGGTATTTGGTTAGGTAACAGAAAATTGCTTTTACTCGGTCCAAGAGTTTTAAATAAAAAATAATTATTCTTGTAAACATATCTGTAAATTAATATACATGTATTTATTGGCCTTCTATTAATTAAAACATTAACGTACAATCACGCTTTTCTTTCCGATCCTGACAAACATCTCGCATTTTCAACTCTACGCCTTTTATATGTATAAGCTCGTCGGTTAAGGTTATTTACAAACTGGCCTTTTTTTCAGAATATCTTCTATTTGGTCCCTGAAAGTTCGCCTTGGTCTGCCTTTATCGACTTGCCCTTGCACATTTGCCTCATATAATTGTGTTGTCAATCTTCTGTATTCCATCCTCTCTACATGTCCAAACACCAAAGCATCCCTTTTTCTATATTTCTATCACTATATCTTCTTCCACACCACACCACTCTGTTATCATATCATTCCTTATTTTATCCATTGTAGTTATATCACATATAAATTAATTTCTTTATTCATTTATTTACGTGAGCCTAGTGAAGATAAGGGGTAAAAATATTTAAAGATGAACTTATGACCAACTTCTTAACGCCTTCTAAAGCAAGAAGGGGGTAGACATTGTGGTAATTGGTAATTTTTATGGTAACCAATCCGCCGTACCTTGTGTACCTTTAAGAGTAAATTTAGTGTTAAGTACCTAACGTAGTGATTTATATTTATAACCAAATAAAATTCTAAATATTATAATAATAATAAAAAACTGGCTAAGTACGAAACGTATTCGCTCACCGAAGGTTCCCCATGAATTTGTAGGTGTGTAAGGTTTATTTTTGTAAATACACATCTATGATTGTCAGATTTTTTCCTTTACTTATGCTACATGACATTGCATTTTGCCAAATATCATGATTTTAGAACAACGTGCTCTATAGGTTTCGATTTCCTTGCGAATGTCAAAATATGAGGCATAACCGGCCGTGTCTTTTAATTATAGCGTAGAGCAGCGTTTCCCAAAAGGTGTTCCGCGGAACCCTGGGGTTCCGTAGAAGCATCACAAGGGTTCCGCGTTCAGTCCGGATTTAACGCGTAATCTTTGTAATGCTTTTTAAGTATGTAAAGACATTAAATCATACGTATAAGTGAAATTAATTATCGCTTGCGCGTATTTATAGGTATATATTATGATTTATGAAGGTACGTATGTTTTTAACAAACAGTACAATGTGCACGGGAGCTCGATCGAGCACGCTTGCCTCCTCCGTCCCGCCACCCGCGACCCGTATCGCCTGCCGGCGCCGCGCCGCGCCGCTCAGTTGAGTCTATGACTGTGACAAAAGAAAACGTACGTGTTCTCGACTCACGTTCTCTTTTAATTCGCGTAAACTAACAAAGGTGATATTTCAGTGATATTGTTATTCCTGTTCCTAAAATCTTCGTTTTAGGTAAGTGTTTTTTATATTTGTTACCAATTGCAGATAGTGCCAAAACATATAAAAACGATTTAATCATATTCATGTTATTTTTTATTACATCCTTTATTAAAAAATGGATAACTGGCTCAAAACAGGGCCTGTAATGTCCAAAATATACACCGTTGACGCTTGGGTGATCTACTCTAGCCTTTTTAACAGCAAATGCCATCTCATTTTAATATAAACGAATCACGTCCAAAAAAGGGGTCAAATTCCAGACTGTGCCAAAGGAAGATTTGGGGAGGGACTGTTCTTTTTAGCCAACAACAAACTGCAGCTTGCCGTCATATTACGATACTAATGTTTTTTTTTTATTTAATTCCAGGATATCGTAAATTCTGAAGGATATTGTCTTGAGCAGGATAGACAAAACACATCAACGACCAAAAGGGCTGGGCAGTCTCAGGACAAAACTACTTCAAAAAAGAGAAAATATGACGAATCCTATTTGTCCTTCGGATTTATTTCTGTAGGAATGCTTGAGAATCCGGATGGTCAATTCGTTATCTGCAACAAAATCATATGTTATAGCTCTCTGGCACCTGCGAAGCTAAAACGACATCTTAATACCAACCATCTGCAATTAAAAGACAAAAGTTTAGACTTTTTTAAAAGATACAAAGATGCACATAAAACCAGTGTGGCTGCTTTACACGAATATGTTAAAACTGATAACGAAAATGCCACAGTAGCAACATTCCTGCTAAGTTACAGGATTGCTCGTGCTGGCAAACCTCACACGATTGCAGAGACTTTAATAAAACCCTGTATGACAGAAATTGTCAAGTGTGTACTTGGCGAAGACGCAGCGAAGAAAGCTGCAGCAGTTCAGAGTTCCAATAACGGCATATCTGATCGAATCCATAAAATATCTGACCACATTGAGAATGAATTGATTTGTAGATTGAAAAGTAGTGAGATGTTTGCAATGCAACTTGACGAAAGTACAGATGCCACTGGACTATCAATACTGGTTGTTTTAGTAAGATACCCCTTCGGAGGATCTATTGAAGAGGATTTGTTTATTTGTGCTCCTTTGGAGACCAACACCTCTGGAGAGAAAATTTTTAAAGTCATTGATAATTACATGAATGTACATAATATTCATTCATTCATCAACAAATGTATCGGTGTATGTAGCGATGGAGCTGCCGCTTTGATTGGCAAAATGAAAGGTACTGTAACAAGAATTGAGAATGTTGCACCTTAATGCAGTAGCAGACACTGCGTTTTACATCGACATGCTCTTGTCGTTAAAAAAATGCCACACGAGGTAAAGAATGTGCTCGATCAAGCCGTAAAAATTGTGAATTACGTTAAATCACGTCCGCTCCAATCGAGACTTTTTAAAAAAGTGTGTGAAGATATAGGGAGTCAGTATCAGTCACTTCTTCTTCACACGGAAGTAAGATGGCTTTTCAAAGTAGAAGTATTATCATGATTTTTTGGATTGCGCAACGAACTAATGGTATTTTTTTCCAAAGAATCGCTTTCTTCATCTTTGAGTGGTCTTGTTCAACTATTGCGAGACGAGCAATGGCTGATGAAACTGGCGTATTTGGCAGACATATTTGATAAACTGAATGTAATTTGTAAGTCATTGCAAGAAAGAAACACAAACACTTTAACAGTAAACGACAAAATCTCTTCTCTTAGAAAGAAACTTGACTTCTGGATAGAATGTGTTGAACAAAAACAGTACCAATGTATCTTTTAAACGAGGTTTTGGAAAAAAATGAGTTGCAAGTAACCTCAGATATTGAAAAATGCATTTAGGAACATTTGATGGCCCTCAAAAAATCTCTGGAAGAGTATTTTCCTGAAAAAACCCTGCAGGACATTGAGTGGGTACAAAATCTATTCCTAGTTCACAGGAAACCGTCGACTCTTACAGCAACAGAGTACGAGGCTTTGATAGATATCAAATGTGCTTCTTCCTTACAACAAAATTTCAATTCAGAAAGAACCAATCTGGATGAGGTTTGGATTGGACTTAAAAACGAATATCCAGAAATCGTCGAGAAGGTCACAGTTTTGTTACCGTTTGTGACCACTTACCGGTGTGAAACTGGTTTTTCGGCTTACGCTTACATAAAAAACAAATACAGAAACCGACTGGATGCAGCTCCAGATCTTCGTATTCAGCTGTTGGACATAAAGCCTGATTTCAATGCTATTTTAACAAAAAATGTAAAAAGATATCTCTCTTCACATTAAAGTAAGTTTTACACAAAACTTTTGATCTTTCTTTTCAAGGTAAACATGAAAGTATTCAAACCACAAGTTTATCTTTTTCATCAAAAAATAGGGTTCCGCCTAGAAAAGTATGATCAATAAGGGTTCCAGGGCGAAAAAAAATTAGGAACCGCTGGCGTAGAGAATAATATTTGTTTTTTTTACAGCTCTCAGTGATTGCAGACTTAATTATATGATATTAATTTTATCTTGATACCTGCATTTTATCCTGAGAAAAAGGGTTTTGACAGACAAACGGACAACGAAGTGGTTCTATAAGGGTACCGTTTTCCTTTTGAGGTACGGAACCATAAAAATGTGCCCGATAAAATCGGAGACAGTTATGTGTAACACTTAATCCTTAGTCCTCCTGTACCTAAATACGATTTCTGAAAAGGAATTCGTTTAGAAATCCGATCAAAAACGAAATATCTGACAATCCTGGGAAATGTAAGAAATAAATAAGTGCGATGATGTCCGGCAAAGTAGAAGGGTGTCCTTAAAGACGACTAATACTGGAGACAGACGCAATACACTTACAGTTGAGCACGAAAACGGGCACCAACGTTTTCCGAATTATGGTTTTTCACCGTGATCTCCAACCCACCTACCAAGCATGAATATTAAGGCAAAACTTTCCATTTTGGGTAGACACTTACAACCAAAAGTGGATGTCTTATTAACCATTAAAGCTTCCGACTTATTTGAAACAGGAGGCGTCAACATGCGTGGCGATCAGAAGTGGCCACCACAGTCCGTGAAGGAGGCGGTTGCTGCTGAAAACGAAGCCAGGCTGCAGCTCGCCAAAGGTCCTGCTTGCAGACCGCGCAAGGTAAACCACGTACAGTTAATACCTAAATAAAACACATTTAATAAATAACATATGCATTTATAGGTTTCTACTGAAACACAATACCTACACTAACTATAGTATAACATCTAAATTTGTTATCAGAATCAATTTGAAATTAATTATTTTAAGCACAAGCTTTTACTTGTTCAATTTAAAAATTTTAAATAATAAACAAGAGACCCGTAATTTTTTCATATTTATTTATTTATTAATTTTATTTAAATATAGAATATTCAATTTCCTGAACACTAAGGTAGTACTATGATTTGTATAATAGTGGGTACACCTAATTTTATGTAAAAAAATTGTTTTAATAATGGATTATTCTCTATGATTTGCCAATTAGTTTTTAGTAATAGTAACTTTTAAATGTATTTTTTATGAAATTTTTTATCAATGTACAAATCTATCATGGATGTTAATACCAATTTTAATAATTTTCAATAATAAATACACAATTATTCAATAAGGATATAATTTTGTTTAAGTTCGATGTGTCAATATATCATCAATTTCTAATAATAATAACAATAAATTAGACCAAATACAATATTTATTTAATGTATAAAATCCGTGTTCAACTTTATCTCGTGTGTAATTTTATTTTAAATAGAAACCCATTTAAAGCTCTGAAATTGTGCAAAAGCTAAATCTACAGCGTCCTGATAAGCATTTTAGTGTATACTTAAATTTATGTTTATAATTTATTGATATAAAAGCTATTTCTATGTTTAAATTCACACTCAGTCAATGTAAGTTTTTAAATAAGCAAATCTATCGAGTTGGAGTTAAGATTTTTAATTCAGACCGTATTTCCTCAGCATTAAGGTTTATTAGCATTTCAAATTACATACAGCCCTCTGCTGGTCTCAGATCTCATCTGGTTGCGGGTTATAGATTTCACAAATTCTAACAATTATAATTATCGAGTTCTTTGTAAATGTTCTTGCATTGATTGTTTTTGAAGAAAAATCGAGGGTGCTCGTTTCTTTGATTCAATATAGTACCATCGCAGGTGTTAAAAGTAAAAATATTGCAAACATGGCAATTATTCTTTTAAATTTATGACGAATTTAAAAGAATAATTGCCATGGAAACGAAAAAGATTTTTATAGTGACAAAAGTGCAATCAATACATCTTTACAAAAGATTATTTTAATTTAGTTCTTTCACTTCCGCGTGCATTGCCTATTAGAATAAAACAACTTTTTCACGGATTTTGCGCATAATTTATTTTATAAATAATCCTGACAGGAACCGTGATCACAGGACGACTAAGTTATTGGTAAGGTTACCTTATCATTAACTTAGTCATCCTGTGATCTACCTAATTACCTTAGCCATCCTGTGATCACGGCTCTTGTAAAGGAGTCGAAACGTCAGGATTAAATATAAAATAAATTATTAGTAAAATCCGTAAAAAAAAATTATTCAAAAGATTATCACAATTCAAACGCAGTTCTATCGCAATAAGATAAAATGTTAATTTATCAGCAGCAACGGTAAAAGCAATAACAAAAAGTTCATATATTTTGAAGTACCGAATGTAATAACTTGCGTGTACGTATGAACACTAGCAACTATTTGTGTAGGCGCCTAAGTTGTTTCTAGCCTAATTATACTCTAAGGTTTTAAATAGCTTTGTCTACATATAAAAAATATTTAAGTCGTTATTTATTATCTTAAAAATTAATTAATTAATAATTAAATCGCAAACGAACCATCTGGATAACACTGAAATTAAATTATATTATATTAGTTTTAATTCACTTATTCCTCAGTAATACGCTATTGTAAATATCTACACCACTGCCTACTAATTGACTCAATTTGAATTAAAAATTGTGTGATACCTCATTATTTATTTTGTATATAAAAGTAAATTAATATCCGATTACACTTTTAATAACTAATCCGATAGCTATGTAAATACTATTGGCACGGTCCAACATAAATTATCTTCTATTTAAAATGACATCAATAATCCTTAACTGTTATAGGTATCTAATCCATTCTGATGTTTAAAACTTTACAGAATATAGATGAAGAGATGTTGGACCCTACCTTGATATAAAATGTTGGACGAAATTTTGTTTTAGCCGCGGCAATTCTCACTTGCCGAATTAGTTGCAATGAACGAGTTCTAGGAGTCGTACCGTACTAAAGCAGGACTTAATGCCAAGTCGTAAGTGTCGACGTTTGGGAGCGTGAAGCATCTTCTATTAACAGACTCCGACACTTGTCCCATGTACCACTATTGAAAATATTTCTACCGAAGTGGAAAGGATAATATTTCGATACCGCCTACAATCAAAGTTGCCAGATGTTAATCAAAAAATCTCCCGGCCTCCTTTTTCTTTTGTAGGTGTCTTTCTTTTGCTCGTCTTCAATACGAGCTGAAAATGTCGTATTCTTACGTAGACAAATGTCATTCATGTCTTACAAATGTTTCTTTACGTTATATTTGTTGAAAAACTATAAATAAACAAAAACTACAATGAATTACCACTTGTCAGTCCGCTCCCGTGCGCTCCACCCCTCTCAAAAGTCCCAATGCTGCGCGAAATGTGAAAAAAATGTCGGACTCTTAGATAAAAATGTCATTTTCTCGCTAAGTAATGAAGATAGGGCCAAACAAAAAATACTACCGTAAAGCTAATTAAATGAAGAATCCACCACAGCATATTTGGATCTCTGTAACTCAAAAATTAATTGAAATTAAAAAATATATAGATAATAACCAAAGAATATAGCTAATTTTTAAAAAGTATCAACATCACCGTAAGGCCGTGTTTAATAAAAAAAAAAATTATAAAGACCTCTTTCTTTGTCTGGTATCTTGAAAACTACTTCTTTCCTTTCCACTTCGGTTTTATGCTGCCTTGCCTTACCTGGAGCCAAAATTTTCAGCTTTTATACACATTCAACCTGCAATCATCTGAAGTAAAGGTTTTTACACCTGGAACACGCAAAGGGTGATAAAGTAATAACTCGCTCTGACTGGATAAGGTAATTGTTTGATAAGTAAGGCTTCAAACTCCTCGCTTTTCTTATGAAAGAAGTTCAATAATGGTACGGGCCCTTGGAGGGTGACACTAGCATAGTTTAGTCGTTCCTCGTCTCACTAGCCGCGAACACCTAACTCGCGATCAATTTAGGCTTCGCTCTTCTATTTTATGGGTCGACAACGTTTTAGGAAATATAATTTGACAGTAATAAGGTTCTTTTCTTTTGTTTTTAACCTTCTTCCTTTTAACATAAGTATAAATGTGTAGTTATATCATTGTGTAATTGACACAAGCATGGTAGTTAAAGTTTTTGACATAAAAGAACCTTGTTTGAAATTCTTTCTTATACTTTTGAAGATCTCTGGCATGTAAAAGTTGTCAACCTATACACATCATGGCATTATGTACATAATTAGACTAAACATTACACAGAAACATCCATTCTCCTCTTTCTATAGCTTTGCAAAGTAGAGCTGTATAGGACATGCATGGATGTAAATAAATATTTACGAAGGTATATCTGTGTCATATTGCTCGACACAACAAAATTAAATAAGAAAATGAAAAGTTTCTTCATTATAAACTATTGAAGTCCCGAACAATATAAACTTAGACCTTTTATATAAACAAAAGACAAATTATTATTGTTTATCTGTGGCCCTGGTAAAACAGCTATTATTTAAATCCCTGAACTTAAATCAGTTTTTGATTTTCAATAAAACTGAGACTATAACTCTTTTGTGACTTCAGTTGTTCCTAGTGAAGGAATTTAAGAAAACATTAACAAGGTACTGATATTTTACTAGCGACTATAAACTTTATTTCTAGGTAAAGAAGGATTACACTCGCTTCTTCGCGCAGCACGCCTTAAACCAAAACTACCCAGGATACAAAGCGCCTCCAGGCACGCAACACTACGAAGACAATTCAGGCCGATCTTCCTACTAATTTAGAAGAATACTTATACCTAGTATTACGAAATAGCCAAACTTAGCTCTTGGGGAGTATTCATGATAATTCACAGTTAGATATAAATGAATATGCTCTTTAATAATTCGAAACCAGAATCAGAATCTCATAACTAATATTTCGGTGACTTTATTAATGTGGTGTGTCGATGATAGGTAAAACTGGGGCAAAGCATTGGTGAAGTCGATGAAATATCAAACAGCTCATTTTCTCATCTAACAAAACGCGAAGGCAAAGAAGTTGCGACTTCAAGAGTGTACTTGTATAGACTTTAGGCATTAAAGTCTTGAGGCATGTACGGCATGATAATCAATACTTAAACTTTAGTATTTTAATTTATTGTTAACCATTAATTAGTGATTAAGCATAAAACCTTTAAAAAATGAAAATAAAAATATCATCATACCATTATCCACTTTAAATAATTTCAAATTATCATTATAACTTAAATATTTCGATATAAACGTGCGGCTTTATACATTGCGAAAATTTTACGAAATAAGTCTAATATGCTTCTTTAATATTAAATGTAAATAATGCTCAGTTACTGTGAATATTATAAACATTTTTATACAAAAAATATTAATATTTATTGTATGAGATGTTTATAATATTAGGTAAGAAAATTGCTTCTTTCTACAGAATGGATTATTATTATATTAACCCTGTGTTAAATGATTGGCCAGAGAATTGGCTGAAGCTTACCTCCCTAGTCATGAAAAGAATAAATATTTTTTTGTATATAAAATATCAAAATTGCATTGTCCATTTGGTATTGTGATTATATATTAATGAAATAAAGTATGCCAAATGTCTGTTTTGGATTTTATTTGCACCATTATCATAATAATTATTGTAATTTTACTGTATGTATATCTTTCAATAGTGAACGCAGGACTTTAGAGTTAGTGGCGATAGACGCCGGTGTCCCAACCGCTCGGCCACAGCTGATGTAGCGTGTGATATGTGCATATACGCAGTATGGTTAGGGGTTAATGTTAGCACGCCTGCGAGAAAGCCAAAACATTTGACAAGGCCGTCATAAGGCCCCACGTTGGGCGCCAGATTGTATTTCGGCGGGAACTGCAGTGGGAATTTGTGAAGAACTGCACAAAATTTTCCTTAAATAAGTACTACTTATAACGAACATCTATAAACCATGCTCTTTGTTACTAACCGCCGCATCGCGTACATGCCCTTTCTTGTTTCCTATAAGCTCCAGTTCGATGCGGCGGGTGGCAGCAGGTTGGCAAACCCTCAAACACAATAACAGAGTTATGTGAGCCCTCACAGTAACTACCATCTTATACGCTACAACGATAAAAAAATGTACAAAATGGCGACATATGACTGCGCCATAAATAATAATTAGGCAATCATTGCACAAAACGTCGTCAACCAATATATATCTTATAACCACCGGTGTGCGTAGAAATCGCAAGAACCCTCAGAAGTCACATAATTCATTCAAGAAGTCCAGCCACATGATCCTTCTTAGAACTAACGCGGACGACGGACTTTATGTCCGATTCAGTACGTAATACGAACTTTATTGTAAAAAGTATAAGGTTGAATGTTTCCGAATGATTTATGTGACCACATTCAACTTTGCGCGCCATGTCGCCGATTGAATGGGACAATAAATTCATCGCCTACATAAGCGGAATCTGGCTTAACGCTTTATTACACTCCACGCACAAGATCTTATTATTCGTGTAGAAGCGTCGTCAGTGTACGCTAGGCAAATTAAGCGAGGTTTAAAAACGCTGCCCCGTGTGCGGTCACCTTAGGATTACCCAAGCTTTATGCACAGCCGCGCGTACAAACTTCCGTTACAGTTTTACTGGCGTGGTGTAAGTTTTGTTACAGAAAGTCTATCTATCGCGTTTCCTTAGGGAAAACTGAAGTTTTAATTTACACTGTTACCGCCTTCATTGCGTGAAGGTACTCTCAGCTTAATATAATGTAAGAGGGAGTATGCGGGATAAGGTAACCTTTGCCTGCTACAACTATTTTAAATGACCTCCCTATTACCTTTATAGGTTAGAACTACGGAGAGATCAAGTTGTTTGATTTTATCCACACGAATGAGATAAAACGTGACTTTTTTTTATTAAGAATTGGTTCGCTCTTCATCCCAATCAAGCCCGTGGGCAAATACAGAATCCACGATGGAACGAGCTACCCAGAAGACGCCTATTCACCCTGGCTTTAAAAACAGACGGGTTATAAGTATTCGGAAATACAGACGCAGGGAGGGAGTTCCACTCCTTTGCTGTGCGTATTATAAAAGAAGTCGAAAAGCGTTTGGTGCGACAGGTAGGAATAGCAACCAAAAAGTGAGCGTCAAGATGGCGAGATCAAGTCCCCAATTTGAAATGTATCACATTAAAATGTTTGTGCTACATATGTTCTATTTGTACCCCGAACCAGACATTTGTACCTCTAAAGGTAAATGAAGTATGTAAAGATTTCCCTGATCCCGCCAATTTGACGTCAAAGTGGCGGGACCTTCTGAAAGCTCTACTCAGAGGCAGGCAATTCACACCCGAAAACTTAGTACTACATATGTACTTGTATATACTCAGTATTCAACACAGTTGTAAGTGCCAAATTAAAGTAATGTGATTAAAACATTGGTCCCGCCAATTTGATGATTCATGTTATCGCTGAATTTATATGAACATTGTTACAACTCGCGCAAAATCAAATGTGGAAACTTAGTACGGCCTAAGTACATGAACTTGTGTAATTTTCATGTTCATAATTTAAGTACATCAAAAGTTATCTGTCATTCATCGTTATTAATTTTCGTACCTAGTATTGTCCCGACAGTATATTTCTGGGCAAGTTTACACTACAGACCTATTTCTTGGCATATTTATACTACAGGCTACCAAAACTGTTTATATAAAATATCCTCAATGTACAAACACGGCTTTTTTAGTTTTAATTGTATATATAAATTTGAAGTGTTATTCGCCGCTGCCGACGACCGTTTGGTACAATGGTAGCAATCCTACCTTCAGCGCCAAAGGTCCTGGGTTCCCTTTAGGGGCATATGTTTGTGTGAGGAGCATAAACATTTGTTTCCTAGTCATGATCCTTTATACGTATTTATGTGTTCTATACTCATTTGGTAGCCTAATTACAAGCTCGGCTTAGTCCGGACTAAATTACTGTTGAGTTGTCCGGAATTTATTATTATTATTCCGAATTGTATGATCTTAGCACCTTTACAAAAAAGGTTTACAAAAATATATGAATATCCGTAAATCATTCCTCTTTTCGTGTTTTTGAATACCTTCCGCCAGAGGCTCTGGTGTGAACTGCAAAGGAATTGGGTTAGAATACAAGAAAATTTCGAAACTATCAAAACTTATACTAGATAGGCATATAAAAGGAATTACAATATAAAAATTAAATCAGTTTATAATTACGAAAATATTATATTATCGTATTATACATACATTGTGTACAAACCAGTAGCTGTACCGAGTGCAGTCCAAAACATTACGAAATAACTGATCTAGCAAGCTAATACCCTCTATTTACATTTTGTTATGAAACTAATGTCTCCATTATAAAAGCATAATGTATAGTAATATTGTCTGACGATATCATTAATATCACAGCAGTAACCAAGTTATTTACAAACATATTATGGCTATGCCTACTGTCTGGAACATAAGATACATTTTACCCATAATTTTCAATGAATATAATAATAATTGTAGCTGAGTAACTGACAAAAAAAATAATAACCAGAAATTAAAAAATCCTATCTGATTCCCAACACACAAATGCAAAAGAAATATATCTAAATAGAAAAAAAATATTAATTATTAATTCTGGTCAATGAATTTAGAATTTTCTAAGAGATTCTTAACGCTTTACGATTGAATTTTAATTTAGAATCAAATTTACACAGTTGTACAATCGTGCAAATTGGCGATCGACCACAGGTGAGTGTCTGGAACTCTATTGTTGCCAAAAGCTAAAGAAACAGTAAAGTAAATATAAAAATGTATTAACTGAATAAAGTGATTTCACCACCAAATCCCGCGATTGTAGCTGCGATAGTACAACAAGTTATGAAAAAAAAATGTTATTTATCGATGTTTGTTTGTAGTTTCTTAATAAAAATCAGAATTAATTGGACCGTTAAGTGTTTCCCTTGTAAAGGATAACTGGTTATATGGTAACACTTATTAATAAGTAGATACAAAAAAATAAGGAACTGTTATACTAATGGCATTTTACTGGCGGCGTATCAGATTTATTTATGTCAATTTATTATGTTATATAGAAAATTCACATTAGTTCCGTTAGCCAGTTCCGCCATGATGGGTAATGAATCTGATACAAACATTCTTAACAGACTTTAACTTGGAAAAAGAGGACAGTGACATTCTCAAACAGTAATAAGATTACTCCACTGAGTGTAGCTAAAAAAAAGTTCTTAATAATCTTTAATATTTAGTCGCTAATAATTTACAATTAAAAAGTCATATATTACGGCCACTTACAAAGAAATAGTATGAATAATGACAATTATTAAAAAACTCAAGTTTGGAACACATTCATTGGATTTAAATTTAGAGAAATTAACATCCATTACAAAGAAATATTAACTAAGAGTCTATGCACACCACGTTAATTAAACACGCCGTTTACGTGCGCTTGTATCGATACAAACACGATAAATAAGCTAATCAAACGCAGCTTGACTATGTATTTGTATAAGTGGTCAAAGTACTACCTTTGAATTCCTGCGTAAATTCAATTTCGCGCTTAAATCGGTATTGTATCAATACAAACGTATTAGACATGCAAAAAATTGCTTTGTGGAACAAAAAGATATGCGTGTTATTTAAAACGCAGCGTTTTTAAATCGCAGTGTGCATAGGCCCTTAAATTCAATGAAATACAACGGCACTAATCAAATAAATGCATTTTTCAAATAAAAAGGCATACACCTAAACAGTCTACTAAATAATAGTTGAATTGTAGAAACTAGAGGAATCAATTGATTTATAAAAAAGAACAATAAATAACTAACAAAAGGCACCGATAAATATCAAATCCAAGTATCCAATATAAAAAATTCTTTTAACGAGACATTTTATAATTAATCAACACTTGAAAAACATTCGGAAGCTTAATGATACCTTACGTCAAGAATTCCGTCGAATTTGCGACTCAAAAGTACATCCAACAATTATTAACAATCTTCCATCGTAACAGTTTTAAAGATATCACCATATTTGACAAGTTTTAAAACAATTTTCTCTGATTTGCAGTTAGAAAGCGTAGCACTGGTAAAAAAATAAGCATATTTAAAAAACGAAACTAATTCTTAATTAATCATCTTTAAGTGATTACCAGTATTTTGACAAAATTACGCAAACGATTAAGACTCGAACTCTAAAAAAATAAGCCCTATAACAATGTAATAAGGTCTATACTTTGTCCAATGTAGGATGATACTTTTGACAGTTGACACCTATATAGAGGGTATAAAGTTGCTATTGCAATGTCAAGCCAAACATAAGGAAACAAACGCAACCTTAGTACGTAGCAATAAGGAAGTGACACCTGTCAAAAGTATCATCCTACATTGGAATAAGTATAAAAAAAATAAAAATACGACTTCTTTAATAGAAACTGTGGTTTGTTTCTTATTCGTTTTTATTCCAGATTTCGCTACACTAACATGTGAGCAAAGCACATTAAATCGATATAAAATATTAACAAAGGTCTGGCCATTTTTTAATATGCCAACTTTTTAGAAAGGCAAATCTGTAATGAGATGAACAAGGAACCAATTGTCTGTGTCAAAACTACGTATATGTTAAAAACAATTCGCCGGATAACGGTCACACAAAAATACGTCAGACAAATTAAATCAAGTAAGAAATAATAAACGTTCCGTTCAAAAATATAATCAAACGTTAAATTCGCATAATTAAAATATGAATTTAAAATAAAGTGTTTGCTCTGAAGGTATACAGGGAAAAAAGCGGTCAAAATAATTAGATAAATAATTACTTACCATTTTTCGAGTGATTCAGAACAATTTTCTAAGGTCTATGCGCGATATTGAACGCGATAATTAGTGTCATCAAATCATAATTTAGATACGGAAATGGGTATGTAGAAAAAGTACAGACTTTTTGCTCAATGCTAGAAAAACCATAGATTCGTTAAGAATAGTACAAAAAGTTTAGTTGTGAATATTTGAAAGTAAATAAATATTATTTATTCTCATCCACTTGTTGAGGAATTAAAAACAGTTTTTACGGATACTGAAAACGCCATTTATTTTATTATTGATTCGTAACATTTCTATGTCTTTTCAGAAAACGTGTTCTTTGGACCACTATAGTAATGATGGTCATAATTATGCACTATCACCCCAGTTACCGATTGTTTCGCATAACATTTTTTGTCATTATTGTTTTGCATTATTTAATATAGCTTGCTGGCGGATAATGGATAAAAAATATCAAACCTTACCTAACGAGTAATGTTTACAAGTTTCTGCGTTTTGATAAGTATAAGTTTAAAATCATGGCTACTAAAATGCCCCCCACCACCGCCTTTAAATATTTTATTGGGCACGTTTCTAACAACTCAATTTAAATAAAAAGGCTGAGATTTTAAAATATATAGGGCGACCATATAATTATGTTTATCAGTAAACTAGCTGACCCGGCCACGCGTTGCTGTGGTTCAGTTAATTATAATAACTGTTTTTTTTATTATAAAAGAAAATGAAATCTATCCTATGTTCTATCGTAGGTTCATCGCTGTCAAACACTGACAGAGAATTTTACATATAAAGATAGGACAATTATATAATAATTTATTAAGATAGCAGTATTTAAAACTCCTTTAGACGAGATGAAAAATATAAATAGTCAAGTTGTACTTGTAAACAAAGGCAACCCTACAGTTACGAAGGCATTCCTGATTTGCCAGGAGAAGCGAAAGCAAATCACGTTCGTAGTGGATTACTTAATATTTAATATGTTATGTAAGTATTACATGTTTCTTTGAGTTTCGCTACACATGTTTTGATGTATCATTGTGTCATATTTTTTTCACTTTTTTCCCTTTCAACTATGGACTTTAATTATATTTTACAGATATAGGGGATCATCGGAATTATGTTTAAAAGAAATTTACTTTTACCAACCACCACACACGTAAAATCAGTTCACTCCAAAAATACGGAATTTATTTTTTGAAGTTTATATAAGTATGACAACGGTCTAATTAAGTTGATTTTCGGAATATGGTTGAAGGTGTAATACTAGGATAATAAAAAGGTTGATTACTAAATAAAATCAAGTCTTTATCAATTGTTCTGCGTTGCTCAAGCAACTCTTGTTTACATTACGACAATATTATTTAAATATAAAAATACATCCAAAACTATAAACTATGTGACTCCGATTACAAACTTCGTGTCCCTTATTCTCATAGGCTTCCAACTGTAATTTATTTTTAATGTTAAGCAAGGCTGTTATTAGGGTATATATTGGATAGACAACTTTTTTACATATTTGTCATTGGCACACAAAATTTTGGCATAATTTAATATAGATTCCTGACTGGTAATGGATAAACAAATATGTAATCTAACCTATCAAATTATGCCAAGTTATTATTATGCCAAATGAAATTAGGACAAAGTATTTTAGGCGAATTGAAACGCACCCCTATTATAATTAATTATTGAGGTAAAAATACGTATCACAATTTATTAACTCCATGAATAGGTTTCGCAAACATAAAAATGCGGATGAGAGTAACGGTCCACGATAACTACATTATTCATTCTCTAATACGAATGCACTTGTATTACTACAAGTTTTCCATATCAAAGTTGTCAGAATTCTACAAAATACTATGAAATCTGTTTGCGTTTTAAGGTTAAGAAAACTTCAACAATGATATTAATTTAAAAACAAATGATCATTATCTTTTAACAAAGCCGTAATATATAATCATATAGGTTGAACTATATTAGGTAGATAGAAAAGTTACAAAAAGAAATATTGTACTTGCGTAACCGTGTCACGATTCCAAAATAATCGAAATATAAGCAAAATCAAATTTAAGCTCAAACAGTAATTATCAAATTTCCTAGCAAGTAACAAACAACATTAACACGCCGAATTTAACCTTAATTCTCGCATTATTTAATATCATTAAAGTTACGTCACACATGTCTGCGACGGCCTTAAAACTTAGCAACTGAACTCTTGTGAGCTGAATCATATCAGGTACGTACTAGATGTGTAGATCACACTAAAGAGAACCCCTGTGTCTGCTGTATTGCTTGCAGCAAGTAGTATTTGAGACGCTCCTTGGTCTTGTATTTCGGAAGGTCTAGGAGGTTGAAGCACGTATGCGCAACGGGGAAGTAGCGATCGTCGGCGACGGGTTGGATTCTTATCTAAAAAAAACATTCAACTTCAATTATCTGCATTCTTTATTGATATAGTAGATTAGTAAAACAAAAATATGTAGCTTACTTCCTCAAAAAACAAGCAAAATGCAAATAAACGCACACACCTTGCACCTTTACCAACTACTCTACACGTGTTTCGACCCCACACGGAGCATTATTAAACCCTTGACGCCCAGCTATGTCTCTTCCACTCTCTATCGGGGAAAAATATCATTCAATCAAAAAGAACCATTACCAAAGCCGTAATAAGGATGAAATCAGACTGCGCGCTATAGAGCAATATACAATGCTTGCGGATTTTAGGTATCGTTGTCGTGCGTGATATAATGCTCTCGGGTTTTAAGGATTAAGGGTTGTTAGTGTGGGTGAAACAAGTGTAGAATAATTTGTGGAGGTGCAAGATATGTCTGCGTTTATTCACGGGCGGTTGTGCTTTTTGCTTGTATTTTGCGGAAGTAAGCTACATATTTTTATTTCACTAATAAATAGATATGGACTTCTGCTAAGTCGTGCCTTGGCAGAAGTCTGATTATGCCGCCTGATTCTATGAAATAATATAGTACAGACATATATATATACTCTGTAACGTGTTTGGAGGTTGGCAATACAGTTTCCGACGATAAGAAAACGACAGAGTCCGAGTCGGCTAGGGAGGTACGCAACCCTGATTCGTACGATTAATTATTATTTGCCTTAAAATTGTCTTAATATATTCTCTAAAGAAAATTAATAAACTCTTTTAACTACGAACTGGTGCAGTTCTTCATAAACGTTCACCCTAGCTACAACTCTAATAATAATAATTTAAATAGCGAAAACTTTTAAAAGCCCATTTTTTGGTGATTTTAATATAAAATGTAGTGATTTCTGATTTTAGTGGTAAAGAGAATAGGGTCCTATATACACTTTATTCTCATTTTAATTAACATTAAAGATATCATTTAAAAGTCAAATTTATTTATTTTTAAATATATCTAATTAATTTACTTATAATAAATAATTATTAATTTGTTAAATACGTGAAATATGTTTATCTGTTAAGTAAATATATAAATGTGTAACCTTAATAATAAGAATAGTGATTTCTGTAACAAATAATCTTTAGCTTATAACATTCCTAGACTGGAATCTATAAATCTGAACCGGCTAGTAAATCGCGCTTTTTTTTAATTTTATTCCTGACAACCCTCAGCTCAGTTATCGCATACATAAGTGTCAAACATTACCTTGATATCTCTCATGCCCTGTATCGGTACTCGATCGCTGCCAGTAAGGAATAACAAAAACTTTTTCTTATCTTCCAATGGTAGCTCATGAAAAACCTCCCAGAACCATCTAAAACAATAAACTTAATAAATATTTTAACCACTCAAAATTCAGGCAGGAACTAACATATCAAATGTCAAGTGCCTCAGTAATGGCCGCCGATAACAAGAACAGTGAAGAAGTTTAGAATGACGTTTATATATTTTCTGGACTATTTTAAAAAATATTGTTAATGTCTTTTTTAAACTTGTTCATAGAAAAATAAAAAAAAAACGAAATGAAATGCCCGCCTAGTCCGGTAAATGCGACTTTATTTTAATGGGCAAAAGGTGCAGAAGTGTAAGAACTAAATATGAAAACAAAGGCAAGTTATAAAGGTGTATTTAATATAAACAAATATTTCGTAGATTAAGTTTGGAATTTTAAAAGGATTGTTTTATTCATTTAACCACTCGTCAGTCCGCTACCACGCGCCGCACCCCTCTCAACAGTCCCAATGCTGCGCGAATTGTGGAAAAAAAAATGTCGGATTCTTAGATGAAAATGCCATTTTCTCGCCAAATAATAAAGTAACAACCAACCAAAAAATACTACAGTAAAGCTGATAAATAACGAATCCACCACAGAATATTTATATTTCTGGAATTCAACATTTAACCGCAGGACAAACCGCAAGAAAAAAACAGCAGGACACGCGGATGTTTGAATATGGTAGCAATTGCAACCGTGGATTGACAAGTGGTTATTTGCCCACTTTTAAAGTTATCTTATTTTGTTTTATGTGTCAAACTTATATCATGATTGTATACCTGACTTGTTGATCATTGGCAGAGTATCCATTCTTGTATTCGCAGTTATTTTCAAACAAGTCCCAATCATACTCCTCGTTGCCAATAACAACCGACATGAGTTCATGGGATCTAAACAATTTTATTATTCTACCTCCGCATACCTGTCGAAGTATAATTAGAATAAAGTTTATTCAATATATATGGCAAATGCGATAGACTTGGCGAAATCACATTTATCAAGCAAAAACAATTGTTATTAATATGTATATTTTTTATTATTGAAGCAGTTATATCGGCCAGATTTTCATATCGAAAAACTTTTAATCAATAAATTTCATTGAAACCTAAACTTTTCCAAAAACTTGAAACATTGCTTAAAGTCTAGGAATTGCTTTAAGTCTAGGAATTTGAATTTGAATTTGAAACACATTATAAGAAATCTTAAAATCAAACAATAAACCCCGAATAGGAAGTTTCGTTTGGTACGCAAATTGGCATGCGTGTTTGGCCACGGCCTTTTTGGTCTTATTGAGAAAATGAGAACGCATGATTTTATTATTTTATTTTTACCAATTCAAGATGCTCACATTTAACATAAGATATCATTTTTTAAACAAATAGATACAGGCAATTATATGTCGTTTGCCTGCCTGAATCAACTAATAATAATTATTATTATCTTTATTATTTATTACTAGCTGACCCGGTAACGCGTTGCTATGGTAACGTTAATTGATGCAATAGAAAAAGAGCGGACAGACAAACACAGACACAACAAATTTGTGTTTTTAGAGTATATACTAGCTGACCTGGTAACGCGTTGCTATGGTAACGCGTATACGATGAAAAAAAGAGCGGACAGACAAACACACAAACAACAAATTTGTGTTTTTATAGTGTATATTTGTTGCACTTATTAGCTCCTCGACCTCCGTGATCGAATGGCTCGGATACTGGGTTCATAGTAACGCCTCTCAGAGGTACAGGGATCGACATTTATCTTCATTGGCTCGTACCTAGTTGTTGGGTATTATCGTTGTTTCTGAATTCCAAAACCTTTAGCTACTTAGCTTGCGTTAATAACAATATATGTGATCTTGCTTAATAATTATTTATTTATATACTATGTTTCACTTGAAAGAGTACGATTTCCAATCGTAATCGGCCAGTTTCTTCCTTCGATGTATAATTTAATATTTTTACATTGGCGTGTAGTAAGTTACCTTCTGAAAGCCCTTGTTGAAAGCTTTAAACTGGTTTTCGACGGATTTTTTGAGCAAAAAGTCTACATATAAATCGACGTATTCCTGTTTGTTCTCGTGCGTGACGGGCACGTTTTCACCATCCTCTTTAAGATGATGCACCTGGATCTGGTCGAACACCTCCGTATTCACAGCAAAACATAAACTGAACACCTGTAAATTAATTACGCATGTCATTCATATTCACGGAATAAGGTATTTGACTACAATGAAAATATTAACTATTAAGTCAACAGTAAACCTTAAAAGGAGTACAGTTAACACGTTCATTGCCACTATGAATTTCATGATTTTTCTCAGGTGCCGCCTACATTACACTCACCTAGCGAGTTCAAGGCATCGCAGAATAGTTTTTTTCCTTACAAATATAAACGGGGTCTCCACACCTGGCCCGCCACGTAAATCTTTAGTTTAACGCATACTTAGTGTACTCTATTATTTTAAGCAGAAAATATGGATCTATTTTGGAAATATTAGCTAAAAACACTGAACTCGCCAGGCGAGTCATCGGCACTAGAATAAGATTTACGTGAACTCTCCGGGCGAGCCGGTGGAATTGAACGTGTTAAAAAGGAGTGATGTCACTTGCTTGTTTACAGTAAATGTGAGTCTAGATTTTTTGGTAACAAGCAGGTGACGTCATGAGATCAAGTAACATGCATGAAAGTGTCTCTGGCGTTTTGGCGGGTTTTTTGTTAATTTAAATTTTAATGGTGATTATTGTAGAAAATAGAGAAATAAGCAAACAATTATTCAAATGGCAAATGGTTTATGCTATAACGTACTATTTGAGATATTTGTTTTTCAAAGACATAGTATCTTTTATTTATTTTCCATTGACAATAAAAAGCGAGTTTATGTAGACCACAGCCCAAGATCATTCACAGTCTAACATACAAGCAAAATATATAGCATTGAACCATAGACAATATTATCCTTTAATTCCCATACTTAAATTCAAACTAAAACTAAATTAAACAAATACCTTAAATAAATATTTCCTGCATACTACAGTTCACACTTTGACATTCAACACTATAGAATATAAGTCAACTACTGCTCAACTATTTGAATTCAATTTTCTTGTGGATAACGGTATTGGTTTCACAATCAGTACTCCTTGTAATTAGCTAATACAATTATTTTTCAAAATACATCTTGTGAAACCGTTAGTTGACCGCAATAAATGAAAAAAATAAGGCCTATGCACACTGTGTTTTATAAACGCGCGTCGTCACCTTTTCTTTTTATTACTCGGAGCAATTTTTGGCATGCCTAATACGTTTGTATAACGTGCATTATAATTACGTCTGTACCGATTCAAGCTCGAGACTGGATTTATGCAAGTATTCAAAGGTAGACATTTAGGTATTAAACACCCTTAATAAATTCATAGTCAAACTGTGTATGACTCCCGTAAGTATCGCGTTTGTATCGACACAACCGACGGCGCATTTAAAAACGTGTGAAAAGACTAATATAATAGAAAATAAAAAGAAGTTCAGTACTTTCATAGTGTTGAAGATCATCTCCCCCCTCTAAGTTTTCCCCTTCTGATAACCTCACCTCCTCCACGTCGTCATCTGGGTATTCCAATAAACTCTTGAGGCTGTTCGCTAGCGTAGGATAAAGGTCTGAAATATCGTCGAGCATGACGGATTCCCCCAGGATCTTCTTATAAAGCACCAGTGGAAATGGCACGTAGATTATTATGGAGTTGTATATCGCCAGACCGTATATGGCACCTAAGCAAAACCTACTGTTTTATTTAGAGTACGAAGCTGTATTGTACAGTTTGAAGCAATAAAATGTATCTATACACTGTAGAACTATGTCCAATTACACCAATTATTTATTTCTCTGCTGTTGTCTCTTTGCTTACGGCTGATTTAGTGTGACATGGTTCTACGGTGTATAAATCTTATTATTCGTGTCTGTATGCTTTTAGCCATAGAACTTATTTAAGTTTTTATATTAAAGTATATATTCTTCTTCTTTCTCTTGCAATGGCTTAGTTGCACTTTTCGTACAATTATGCCAACGTGATTTGTCATTACACCGTTGGGATTCCTGGTGATAACCAAAAAATTTGATAAAACACCTTCCCTTTCTGACACAGAATAACGTATATTTCTATTTCTTTTAGCTTTTGCGCCCGTTCTTTGTGCCAGTTTAGCAAAGACTTTTCGAAAGGGTAGTAAATAAACGTGTTTATTTTTTTCAAAAGAACTTATTTAAATCTTAGAGAAAAGAAAAAAATAACAAAATATAAATTATGTTAATGTTGTTATTTTCTTATTGCATGATATAACAAATAATGTTACTACATGATATAGTAGTTTTAATGTAACCATACCGAAACTTAGGGACAAAAAAGTAACTAACTACTATTTCCCACGCAATAAAAACACGGTTATTGACAATTTTGTTTTAAAAAAGTGGAAACTTTTAAACAACCTGTTTAAAAGTTAAAGACAACTATATATAACGATGTATAACATCAACTTGAAAATAATATTAACTATAAGATATAAAAGACTAAGTAAATAATAACAACATATTTATTACATTCACACAAATTAGCCTACCACAAAGTAGGCACTGTAAGGCTTGTGTAATGCATATATGATACATAAATAAGTTATATTAAAATAAATATATATAAATACTTATGACTCAGGTACAAATGCCCGTATTCACCACACAAACATCTACCCATTCCGGGACTCGAACCCAGGACTGTCGATACTAAAGGCAAGATTGCTACCATTGCACCAAACAATCGTCATTTCAAAGTTAGTTCATTTCTTTAGAAATACATTTCTTTATCCTCATAATGTAATTTTAACAACTCCGTCTGTATATTTGTTTATTTGTAACAGAATCTTCTGACGCGATTTTTACCCACTTCAAAACGTCAGATTGATTTGAAATTTTACACACTAATCGACCTATGACAATGCATTAATTAAATAATAATAGAAACAAAAATATTTTTTTTACTTTTTAGTTCGTTTTACCATAAAAGTGTTTTATAGATTTTGATATATTTTTGTTATTTAATTATCTTACCTATTAAATAGAACATTATATCGTCCTCAAAGGGGTTATTGGAGAACCAGATCATATTGGTTTCTTCGGATTGCTTGAACATGCCATAGACTGGGTCAAAGATCTCCTTTAGCAGCAACATAAAGAATTCTTTTCTCACACCACCGGCATCTTCCGCTTCTTCGCCAACAAATTCCACCTAGCAATTGACATTTCTGGATATTTGTTATTCTATAATAATAGGTACTTTAGTACTTATTAATATACTATTTTTTTAAATCAAGCTCACTAAAAGGCTGTGATAAGTGCACTAAGGGATTTATGAATCAAAACTATTGACTGTTGTTTTTAACCTTCAGTAATATGATTTGAATTTGAATTTATAGTTATCCTGACATTTAATATCTTATTGAATATCAATTAGCTATTTTTTATGTATATGTCACCGTTTAATTGTATACACCGTTACATTATAATCTATCTCGCGAGATTGTAAACTTTCGAAAGATTGTGAGCCGTAACATACTGCTTACAGTTTAACGCATATTTTTCGGTAGATAAAATATGATATATGATAATCCTCACCTAACCATAACGTTAGGTTAGGTTAGTTATTTTATAATCTATCGTAATAATGCGTAAGCAGTATGTTACAGTTCACAATCTTTCGATAGTTTACAATTTAGGGAGATAGATTATAATCTATCGGTATTTACAAATTGACGGTTACATATATATATATATATATATATATATATATATATATATATATATATTTTAATATCAATAATAATTCTAATTTTTAAAATTTTGGATGCTGTATGTTCAGTGAAACATATTGGTCAATATTATGATAATGACAACTTTGTTACCATGTTCCTAGCAAAATAAAATCATTCTATTCTTTAAAGTCTCTGGTATGCATAGTGTCTGTTGATTTGCAAGCCATTGAATAACTTTATTGTTAATAATAGATTTTTATTATGTCAAAATTTGTAAACGACAAAATAACAATTCCATCACATGTTCTGTTATTTAAAGTTTTATAGTTAATTTATACACGTTTATTCATCTCTATAAATAAAAAATCAATGTTAGTATGTTTGATGTTTGTTTATATGCGTTCTGAAATCTTTGATCAGACTAGCGGCCCGTCCCGGCTTCGCACGGGTGGACAAAATTTTTTAATTTTTTTCTACGAGGCGTGTTTTTTAAGTAAGTACCGTTTTGAAATTAAAAAAATATGTGCTAAGATATCTCAATATTTTTATTTTTACATGGAAGCCTGTACCTTTATCTACTTTACTACATAATTTTCGTCAATATTGAGGCACTTTTCATAACGTTGTACCAGTTTTTGAATGCCCTCCTCATAGAAGTCTGCCGCCGAAGGAGTATTGCTTGTGGAATTTCTGTCTCGTAATGAGACAATCAATGCAGCAGCTTATTGTAAGACATTGCACAATCTGCGTCGTTCAATCGAGAACAAAAGACGTGGCAAGTTGAGCAAGGTCATCGTTTTGCTGCATGATAATGCCCGTCCGCATGTGGCTAATCAGACCAAAGATCTCATCACATCTTTTGGATGGGAAACTCTAGATCATCCTCCGTACAGCCCTGATCTGGCGCCCAGTGACTACCATCTGTTCCTGCACTTGAAGAAACACCTTTGCGGTCAGCGTCTTAAAGACGATGACGAAGTCAAAACATTGTGATGCAGTTTTTAAAAAGTCAGGCGGCAAACTTCTATGAGGAGGCCATTCAAAAACCTGTACAACGTTATGTCAAGTGCCTCAATATTGACGGAAATTATGTAGTAAAGTAGATTAAGGTACAGGCTTTCATGTAAAAATAAAAATATTGAGATATCTTAGCACGTATTTTGTTAATGTCAAAACGGTACTTACTTAAAAAACACGCCTCGTATTATTAAATATCTTTCCGTAAGCGCCATCTAGCGTCCCGTAGACGAACTACTTGCGATTAACGCGTTGTTATGGTAACGTTAATTGATACAATGGAAAAAGAGCGGGAAAAACAGCGGACAGACAAACAACAAATTTGTGATCTTAGATTATAGATTGTGATGAATCTTTGTTAAGTTGTTGTATGCATGTCAGGGAAAGTGTATACATGTATAAACAGTGGAAAAAGATCAGAAAAGAGCATTTCAAAGCATGCCGGGTGCAGCTAGCGTTTTATAAAAATGAATTGTAAAAAAGTCAACTGAAGTAAAAACAAACTTACTCTAAGCGGTTTCTTCAACTGTGACGTGTCATGGTTACTGATCTGCAACATCGTGTCTCTCACTATGTGGTTCCTAGACACAGTCAGGTTGAGGAACTGCTCTCCTTGGTGATATCCGTAAGTGGGATCCGTAAAAAAGCGGGTGAAAATCTGCGTGGCGGCGCGACTTATTGCGACTTGCATTTGTAACTGTTGGTCGATTTTGAGCAATAACGATTTGCACTGCACGTCGAATAGGAATGGGTAGTTGCACATGTGAGGTTGAGTTGACTGAAAGATTTAAACTATTAGAATAAATATAAAGTAAAAAGAAACCATATTAATCAATGCCTGTTTAACGTACTAATATCATATACGCAATCAGCAAAAAATATTAAAATTCATTAGACTAAATATTTATATATACTTAATTTCTATCCGTTTGAACATAATTAGACTTTCATAAATTACTTTAAAAAATGATACATTATTATGAGTTTTATCTCAATAAATTGCAATAAAGTCATCGGTTTCTTTAATTTAACATAAATGCACTTTATGATGTCTTATTTGAAAATATTTATAGTAATTAAATTATAGAGATTTATGTTCTCCACTACTACTATTCTAGAATCCACATTGGGACAATAAAGGTCATTAAAAGGAATTACAATTCAATGCATATAAGGATTATTTAAATAATAGAACATATAATAATCAAAAATAAAACAAACTCAAAAGATTATTTTTAAATATAAATCTATAGCGCTAATCAACTATTTGTTTAAATTATGTTATAAACAGATTTTATTCTACTCACGCTGTGATCCGAAAGCCAGTTTATATAGTCAGTGGCAATATCGACATGCGTGCAGAGATCCTCTATGTAGAAACATTCCGCAGGAATCTTCGGTTTCTTTGGATTCGTAAAATTTATCTTATTGAGTGAAGAGAGCGTATTTAAAATTTGAATTATGCTGTGCGTGAAATATATTTTCTGTAACAATACATAATTATTTTTAAAAGGGATAAAATGAAAAACTTATTACACAATTTTAGATAATGACAAGAAAAATTAAAAACACTACAATAGAGGAAGTATGCAATAGGCTGCTTTATTGCTAAGGAGCTAAGATTACTATAAGTACAGACTCTAAGTGTTCAATCGGAGTAACTCGTGTATAATTGTGACTAAAAACGGATAGGGCTATTACGTACAAAAAAGAAAATGTCGTATAAACACTATCCCCTAATAACAATCGTAAGAAACTACATAATTATTATTATTAGATAATATCGCAAGTCTTCTTGGTTTATATAACTTATACCTTATTAGCAGTAACCACAGGCTGTCTCAGTTCGAAGACCACAACACTTTTAAATATGTCGACCAACATCTCGAAATAATCAGAAGCTTGCGCCTCCCACCACAAATTCACTATACGCTGAGGATGTGTGGACAAATTGTTGTACGCTTCAGCAAATGGACCCTGGAAAAGAATAATAAATAGCACTGGCTATTAATCGCAAATGAGTAATCCTTTTAAAAGATCGAATTGATCGAAAGCTCGATGAGGCTAAACAACTTTCGCAAAGGTCTGAGTGATAAAAATACGATAAGCCGTTGGTTTCAGCTGCAACTGCAGTCTTAGGCAGTTGTCCCACCACCGGCAAGAAAGCGTAAGAAGCGTACAATAGATGTTCATTCCGTGTAAACAAAAAGAGACGCATATATTAATAGTTGATCGCTGACTGTTCACACTGCCGGCGAGGACTCGCTCCACTAGTTTGCCGCTGAGCGACAAGAGCTATCAAAGATAATACTAGCACAGCAAAACTCTCTTGGCCGTCAGAACTCACGCCGAGAGACCGACTAGCGATCATTTCTTGGCGGCTTTAAATTACATATATTGTTATTTCGCCCGTCGCACTCGCACACCCGCTTATAGCGCAGCGACAAAACTATCGGAACTACACACTCGCTTCCCGCTGCTCGCTAACTCGTTTCTAGCTTCTAGTGCTACTCGTTTCTCGTTAACGATATTAACAGAAGATGCTGATGTAGGTAGATCCAAACGTCAAAGTGTATAGTTTAATGCGCTGCACACTGTACTATTTCTTTATGATAATGGGTATTAGAAAATTAACAGTGAATAAGGACAATAATTTTGACGAACCTCGTGGTCGAGAGACAAATTGACAACCCTAAACGTGGATGAACTATTATTTTTGATAATATTGTTTTAAACTTTTATGGTTTTTTTTTTTTTTCGATGCAGTTGCATGCACCAGCGTCACGAAAGAAGGGAGACGCAAAAATAAAATCGGGTTTTATTTGTTCATTTTGTTTTTGATAAAACATTCAATCATATATCACCATTTCGGCTTAAGGTTGCCACTAAGTCACGAGTTTTTCATTAAAAAAATACACTTTTTGATTCGAGTTACGGTTTTCGGGCTTTATAACTTTTCCGAGGTTATATGGATGGTACCTTTAAGGATTCGGGATTGTACAGGTACTTGCAACCACCCTATATGTATATTTGTTTCTGATCTCCATATCACAAGAGCTACTTAACTTTGGTTCAAAATGACGTATGTATTATTATTATATTTTAATACAGTCATTTATTAGAGTTATTAAAGAAGGCCAAAGAATGAGCAAGATTACCTGTAACTCGGGATGCCGGCGAGGATTCCTCATCTCGTGGTACAGCGGCAAAGTAAGGAACATTCTGAGCGCTTCTGCATCCGGTGGAGACGCTTTCATCTTCTTTATTATATTCTCCGTTAAGTGACTAAATATCTGTCAACAGAATCAAACGTTAAGGTCAACATTTTGAGGCATATTTCGTAGGATTCCTAGTAATGCCAAATACTTTATACTTCAACTAGATACGTTGCAGGTGCTCAAACTTCATTTTACCCGCCATTTTATTCTGAGTTTAATATGGAGGCCTTCTTGCATCTGTGTGAGTAATCTTAAAGTTTTAATGTTTTTATATATTTAATGCATTTTATAATGCTATCTTATAAGATAAATTATTATAAGAAAAATGCTAGAAAAATCGACTCGGGTCACAAGTGAATTCTCAGGCGGGAAACTAACCCACAACCTTTGGAAATCCGGTCCAATGCTTCCCGCCTGAGAATTCATTTGTGACCCGAGTCGATTTTTTTTTTGTATTTTTCTACTATAATAATTTATATTATATTGAAGTGTTTTGAATTTACTGGTGGCTTTTATAATGTGTAAGTCGGTAGAGACAGATCAAGGCGTATTTTCAAAGACCAAATAGAAGATGTCCTGCAAAAAGGCCAAGTCAGTAATAACCTTAATGTCTTACAATGTTACGTAATTTTATGTCTGTACAATGTTGCGTGATTTTGTCTGTACACTGTTACGTGATTTTATGTCTGTACAATGTTGCGTGATTTTATGTCTGTACAATGTTGCGTGATTTTATGTTTGTACAATGTTGCGTGATTTTATGTCTGTACAATGAGGCGTGATTTTATATCTGTACAATGTTGTTTACTAAAACTTCTGATTCTAACTTTACAACAGTAAAAATGCTCACCAACTCTTTTATCGAAGTGTTCTCATATCTGCTTATGATCGAAAACGCCTCTTCCGCTTTCTTAAGGTCCACGCCCGGCGTCTTGGTGTTGCATCCGAAGTGCGCGTTATTAGCCAACAGAAACGATCCGTTCACGCACGCTATTGAACCGAATACCGTCTCTAAATACGCCATTAGATCCTGAAAAATAATTTAAAATCTAACTCAAATACTTTGACATTTTAAAAAAAGTGTACCATCACTAAAAGAGAAGAAAAAATCCTATTTCATTTCATAAAGCTGATATATTCATAATGTATGTGGGAGATCGATTACTTTTTGGTTTACTATTTCCAGTTGAAAGAATTAATAAGTTACTCAAATGACTTATTTTTACTGACAATCGCTCCCACTAGCGCCATCTTGCGACTTGTTCAACCGGAAGTAGGTGGAGATGACGGATGCGAATGCTATAAAAGCACGCGGTTAGTTTTTCGGTAGACGCATTCCGCTTCGAGCCGCCGTGCGCACCAGTCGTCCCCGTACACAGGTGCCCCCTAGCGGCGCTCGCCTCACTTCGCTCGCCTCCCGCGTGAAACGCTCCTGTTGAAGCCGAAGCGCTCCTGAGTCCCCGATCCGGGCGGATAGGCAGCCGCTTGTTGCGAGCCTTCTCGCGACCAGCGGCCCTCGCGTCGGATCGCGTCTCTCTCTCTCTCTCTTTTGCGCACCGCGGTAGTCGTTAGGGCAGCCGCTAGTTGCGGAACCTTCCGCAATTAACGGTTTTTACTTCCGATTTCTCGGTTGTAATCGTTCCGGGTTAGCTGGAACCCTTTGTTTGTATTAAAATAAAGGGTTCCTCTTCCCGCCCGCGTCTTGCGTCGACGGATACCTTGCGGTGTTAACGAAGTCGGCGGAGCAATCCCGGTTTGCTCTCTAGGGCCCTTCAGGCTCTAGGAAAACCGAAGGCCAAGTCCCATTGCACTTGGGCTTAGCCCAAGGGGTTTGGCAGGCGGCTATCCGTTTAGGGATACCTGCCCTCGGTCGCGTCACCCCCTCCCCCCTGCCACCCGGCAGGGGGTGTCTCTTTGCGTTAGTCTTTTCTTGTTTTTAATCTTTTAATTTTAGTTTTTTCTAGCTCACGAAATGGAGTCTTCGGACCCAAGTGAGCTCATCAACGAGCTTTCGGGTGTCGACCCGCTACTCTCGCAGCTTCCTGCGAGTAGCGTGGCGGCACTCCTCGCCTTTTTTGAGGCGCGGTTCGGGCCCCAGCCCGTGGCCGCGCAAACCCAAACCCAGATAGGAACCCAGCGATCCCAACGATCCCTTCCTATCATCCTCTCCTCCCCGGCGTCTCCAGACGCGCAGGGGATTCAACGGTCACCCATCCCGACCGTGACCAGACCCAACATCAGCGACATGGATTGCGAATTCCTCGCATCCAAGCGCTCGGCCCCGAGGCACACGCCTCCCTTCTCGTCCGACTCTGCCGACGAGTCTTCCTCTACGCTCACCGATGGGTTTACCACGGTAGAGGGAAAACGTTCGAAGCGCACTAAGCGCAGGAAGAACGTTTCTCCGCCCGCCACTCCAGTGGCTTCCACCACCACCTCAGCCGCCCCGGTTAAGGCAGCCCCTACGGCCCCGAGCAGGTCCACCGGGGACCTGCCCCGCGCCGCCCCGACTGCACGCCCATCCACCTCGCGTCCACTTTCAAGGTGCGACGCGCAACCTACAAAGGTTGCTGCCCCCCCGCCGATCCAACTTCAGGACAAGGCCAAGTGGGGCTTAGTGTCCGCCTTATGTGTACAGGAGAAAATCCAGTACACAAAGGCCGTCAACAAGGGTTTGACCATCGAGGTCAACACCCCCACGATCGCGGACTTTAGGTCTCTGACCCGACTTCTTGCCAACAAAGGCATATCCTACTACACCTTTGCGCTCCCCGAGGAGCGCAAAGTAAAGGCCGTTCTTAGGGGCATCCCCGAAGAACTTCCGAACGAGGACATCCTAAATGACCTCGTTCGACAGGGCTACCCTGTTGTCGGCGTGCACAAGTTGCACGCTAGCAATGGGAGGTCCTGGCCCCTCGCTTTGGTCATAATGACCAACAACGAAAGGGCCAAACCCATCTTCCGCGCCAAAGACCTCGTGGTCTGCGGCCTTTCTGGCATTAGAGCCGAGCCCCCCAACAAGCGTGGGTATCCTGGGCAGTGTCACCGCTGCCAGCTTTACGGCCATGCAGCGGCGAACTGCAACGCTTCACCGAGGTGCGTCAAGTGCCTCATTCCACACCTGACCAAGGAGTGCTCTCGCACGAGAGACTCCCCCAGGAGTGCTCTCGCACGAGAGACTCCCCCACCCCTCCCGACTGTGTGCTGTGTGGCCAATCCGGCCACCCAGCTAACTATAGGGGTTGCTCTCGCGCCCCTCGCCCAAAGCCTCCCAAGGCTAAAAAGCCTAACCGGGGACCAAAGGCATCCTCTTCTTAGAAGAAGAGGCCTTCTGGCCCCCCGGCCCCTCCTAAGCCTTCGCTGGCAAATTTCCCACCCCTACCTAAAGGGGCGGGACAGCCGGCTACCACCACTCCAGCCCCCCCCATGCCGGCCTCCGGACCGGCCTGGGGACCAGCCCCTCCGGCACCGGCCCCTGGGCCGGCCTGGGGCCCAGCTCCCAAGGCGACGCCGCCTAAGGCGTCACCGCCGAAGGCGGCTCCCGCCTCCCAAGCCCCGAAGTCATCCCTTATGGATGACTTCTCTATCATTTTCACCACGATGCAAGGCATCAATATCAATGAGATATCGGCCTTGGCATCCAAACTCAGGATGGCCCAAAACGCCCAACAACGGCTTCTAGCTCTCTGTGAGCACGAAGCCCTTCTCCGGTCCCTTAACTAAGGTCCATAATGCCAGGAAGGATCCCATCTTCTTCTTCTTCTTCTCCGACTGTACCAGTCGCTCCTCTCACCGGTCGAGTGAAACCTAGAGGTGTTTCGCTTATCTCTTTCAATACCCGCTCCCTGCGCAAAAACATTCCCGAGCTAAGGGTGTTTCTGCGCGAAAGGGACCCCGACCTTGTCCTACTTCAGGAAACATGGCTCAAACCGTCTATACGGAAAGGGCTATCGATTCCTTCATACTCCCTAGTCAGAAATGACAACTTCACCCCAGCGGACCAGAACCGCAGGGAAATTGTCTCTGGTGGCACGGCGATCTATTACAAAAGATCGCTTCACTGCTCACCAATCCCCACTCCTGCTCTCTCTAACATGGAAGCCACGGTATGCAGACTGGCTATGTCGGGTCACAGAACACTGATCATAGCTTCTGTCTACATACACGCTGGCACCACTCCATTGCGGAGCGACTTCGAGTCCCTTCTGTCCTTGGGCGACTCAGTCATTCTGTTTGGAGACTTTAACTCCAAGCACACTGACTGGACCTGCCGTAAGACAAACACCGGCGGGCGGCGTCTGCTTCAGATCACACATGATCTCGAATTAGACGTCTTCAGCCCGTACGAACCCACCCACTACCCAGACAACCCACAGAATGATCCCGACGTACTAGACTTCGCTCTAGTCAAGGGAGTCTCCCTCCCATTTAGGACGATTGAGACCCACCAAGACCTCGGGTCCGATCACAGGCCGGTTTCCCTCATTATGGGAAACAAAGAGCCAACCCCTCCCTCCTTCAAAACCATTACTGACTGGGATCGGTTCAGATCGTCCCTCAAGTCGGCAATGGAAGTAGACAACCCTTCGCTCTCTATGGACCCCGACTATTACGATAGTTCGGAGAAAATAGATGCAGCCATTTCCGAACTTACCCTTTTGGTCCAAAGAAAGACTGCGGACAGTGCGAGGAAGGTACCTGTGAAAAATCACAATGCCATTCCTCCCACCCTCCGCAACCTGATGAGGGCCAAAAACGCAGCTCTCCGGAGAGCTGCTAGGTACCCGACCCCTGAGTACAGAGCCAGAGCTAACCGTCTTCAACGGTTAGTAAGATCTCAGTTGAACGACCTGAGGAATAACCAATTTGGTGACCTCATGGCGGACATCACTCCCTCCCATGTAGCCTACTACCGAGTGGCCAGAGCCCTCCGTAGTGACACCTCAAACTTCACACCCCCTCTCCTCCGTCCCGATGGCTCCACAGCCTTCGACGACGAGGAGAAGGCGGAGTGTTTTGCTGACAGCATTGCTTCACAATGCTCAGTCAGCACTCAGATTTGCGACCCATCCCACCTTCAGTCGATTGAGAAGGAGCTCAGCGAGCTGAACTCCAAACCTCTAGACTCTGATCCCATCACAGTGTCCCCTGATGAAGTTCATTCCTTCATCAAGGGCCTCAAGACCAAAAAGGCCCCTGGCGCCGACGGCGTCTCCAACATGGCCCTTAAGCACCTACCATCTCAAGTGCTGGTCTTACTGTCCCTTTTATTCAACGCCTGCTTCGATCTCTGCTACTTTCCAGCAGCCTGGAAGGAAGCAATCGTAATAGGCATCCCCAAGCCGGGGAAACCCTTAAACCTCCCTGCGAGCCACCGCCCCATCAGCCTCCTCAAGGCAATGGGGAAACTCTTTGAAAGGTGTATCCTCGCCCGCCTAAAAGACCATCTCTATACCAATGACCTTATCATACCCCATCAGTTTGGCTTTCGAACCAAACACTCATGCCCCCAACAGGTTCACCGCATAGTCGAGTACATCTCGAGCGGCTTTTTCCCTAGGAAATATAAGACCGTGGCGGTTTTCTTTGATGTAGCCAAGGCCTTCGATAAGGTCTGGCACGCTGGACTAACTGTCAAGCTGTACAGACTTAATCTGTCAGTGAGACTGGTCCGGCTAGTAGCATCATTTCTCCAGCATCGTACCTTCCGTTTCAGATACGAAGGTACTCTCTCAACTCCGCGTAACATAACAGCGGGCGTGCCTCAGGGCTCTGTCCTGGCTCCTCTGCTGTATGTTATATACACAAATGACATTCCCGTCCCAACAAACGGGGTACAACTGTCCCTGTTTGCAGACGATACTGCTCTGTATCTCAAGGGCTCATCACTTAGGAATATCCTCCCGAGGCTTCAGACCTCCATCAACTCCTTAGGCGACTGGTTCCGCGAGTGGCGTATCGATGTAAACCCGGATAAGTCATCCGCTGTTTGCTTCGACGCAAAACGCACGCGTGTACCGGCCCGCCACAACCCACCCCGACTCCAGGGGAAGCCCATTCCATGGCAAACCACTGCCAAATTTCTAGGCGTCACCCTTGACCAAAAACTGACATTCTCTCCTCACGTCAAGAGAGTGTCTCGTAACGCGCGGTTTTACTTGGGGCGTCTCAACCCTATGTTGGGGCGTCACAGCCGCATGTCACTTCGAAACAAGCGAACACTTTATAAGGTTTGCATACGACCGGTGATGACCTACGCGTCCCCGATCTTCTCACATGCAAAGGCATCAGTCCTTAATAAATTGCAGGTAATTCAAAACCTATTCATACGTAGGGCCTCAAATTCTCCCTGGTATGTCCGCAACGCGGACTTGCACAGGGACTTTGAACTCCCTACTCTCCAACAATATTTCATAAAGGCCTCTGAACGTTTCTTCGAAACAGCAGAGAGCCACTCTAATCCACTTATCCGGGGCGCATCCAACTACACTCCTTCCTCATCCACGAACCCTCTGTCTAGGCGACCTAGGTCTGTCCTGACAGACCAACCCAGTCAATTGTCAGCTGACCTGAACCTCCTCTTAGAGGCACAGGAATCAGCCAAACGTAGAGCCAATACAGACCCATCAGGTCTACCCCAGTCCTCTCAGATGCCGACTGGCCCCCCTTCTGGGAGCCAGCCGACTTAACTTCATTCACGACTGACCCCCCTTCTGGGAGTCAATCGTTTTTTCTATGCGCTCTCTCACCTAGGTGAGTAGCGCTGGGGTGCAAGGTCGGATAGAACCTCCACGTGTGCCCGGCCCATTGTAGGTCCCACTTCATACGTGCGGTGGGAACGACAATGGGTTCGGGCCGGTGCATCCTGGGCGCCGTCGTATATAATTCCTTAGGGGATTGCATACGACGGCGGCTAATAATCCGACAACAGGGGGGGAGCTCGGCTGGCGTCCTGGGTATCCCGGGTAGCGGTAGCCGAGTATGGGGAGTTTTAGGCGACGCCAGTTCTGGTGTCGCCGAAGGAGCTCGTAACCCTGTACGTAGTGCAGGGCCGAGGGCCGCTACCTTCAGGTGGGGGCCGCGGGGAAGACAACCCCTCTAAAAAATCACCCGCGGGGGGGCCTTCGGGCCAACAAGGGGGAGCTCGGCTGGCGTCCTGGGCATCCCGGGTAGCGGTAGCCGAGCATGGGGAGTCTGAGGCGATGCCAGTTCTGCCTGGTGTCGTCGAAGGAACTCGTAACCCTGTACATAGTGCAGGGCCGAGGGCCGCCACCTTTGGGTGGGGGCCGCGGGGAAGACAACCCCTCTAAAAAATCACCCGAGGGGGCCTTCGGGCCCAGCTCGCGTCAGCGGGCAAGTCGGGGCGTGTTCCGATCCGAGGATCGGTTCCGGCCCAACCGTAACCTCGTACGTGGTGCGGGAGCGGGGGCCGCCACCTCGGTGGGGGCCGCGTGGAGAAAACCACTATAAAAAATCGTCAAAGTCCCGGCACTGGGATACGTGGTGTCGGGGCGCCTCTCGGAGGTGGCCGGCGGAGCGCAGTCGGCCCATTAGCGGTCGCCCTGGGGTACCTCCCGACCCCCCAGGCGTAAGTAGGGTAGCCAGGGTACCGGGATCTCTGCCCTGGCGGTCCGATTTTTCTCCCATATTCGTGGGAACAATATGAATGTACCAAAGTCTAAAAATAAAACAAGACGGAATAGAAGGAAGGACAACGCACAGAGTCCAGGAGAAAACAGTGCCGAAGAGATGTGCATGGCGGAGAGGGAGCGCTCACCCACACGACGCGGAAAGGTGGTGCTCAAATTTCCCCCCCCTAGGAGGGAAAACTTCTCACAGGAGGTAGAACCCGAAGACATGTCGGACGAAGGGTTGGTCGAGTCCAAGAACTTGGCTCCCGACATAGCATTTGCGGATGACGAGAGGGTTGACAAGGCCGATCGTAAAAGGTGGACGTGGCTTCTGAAGGAGGCCGCGACCGAGGCGCGATTCATTCGGGACGGAGTCACCGATGAAGAACTGGGAATGCAGGGCCAGTACCAGGACTTCATTACGAGTTCACTGGACAGACTGATGGACTCAGTGAATGGAATGGCGAACTTCGCGAGAGTTACTCTCATCAATGAGGCGGAAAGAATCGCGGAGGTCTCAGCTGCGAACCAAGCGTCGAACTCCGTCTTGGAAGACGCAAATACGCAGTTGCGAGCTGAAGTGGAGTACCTCAAGAGGGAAGTGGCGAAACTAAAGAAGGCGGCGGCGGCTAAGCCCGCTATACCCATACAGGAGAGCCCCACAAACAAGGAGGAGATGCTGCAGGCAGTGAAGCAGGCAGTGAGCGAGCAGCTTGCGGCATGGGAGAGGCCCACAAATGAGGTAGCGCTGCTAGAAGCAGTGCAGCGCACGGTCGACGAGCGACTCTCAGCCTGGGAGAAGCGTGCCATTCGCCCCCTGATTGCAGCGGGCGAACGGGCGGGTCCAACAGACAGGGAGCTAGAGCAGGAGGCACCGGTACCAACACCACCCACACCACCAACACAGGGTGAGAAATGGACGGAGGCGGTGGGCCGTAAGAAGCGAAGGGCGATAGCAAAGCACGTGGCAGCGGAGATCGACCAGGCTGCACACGCGGAGCAGAGAGCGGCTGCACCAAGGAAGCCGAAACCAAGACGGCGGCGGGCAGCGTTAAACCCACCAAAGACGGCAGCGATTGCGCTAACGCTGAAGCATGACGCGTTAGAGTGTGGGGAAACGTATGCCCACGTTATGAAAAGGGCCAAGGCAGCGGTCTCCCTCCCTGACATCGGCATTACGGCTGGACTCAGGACGAGGGAGACACAGGCGGGAGCACGCCTCATAGAGGTGCCGGAAGGGAGCGGTCTGGCGGACAGGCTGGCGGAGAAGCTCCGGGAAGTCATCGGCGACGTGGTCGTGGTGTCCAGGCCGGAAAAGACCGCGGATTTGCGGATCTCCGGACTGGACGATTCGGTCGAGGAGCAGGATGTGGTGGACGCCATGATGGCCAAGGCGGGTTGCCCGAAGACGGTCATCCAACTGAGGGGACTGAGACTTGGCGCTAATGGTCTCAGCTGGACGGTAGCGAGGTTGCCGGTAGCCGCCGCCAAGGCAATATCAAAAGACGGGAAACTGCGGGTCGGTTGGAGCACTGCAGAGGTCAGGGTGTTAACTGCCCTACCTTTGCGGTGCTTTAAGTGCCTAGGGCTGGGGCACACGAAACCCAGGTGCCCAGCCAGGGAGGACAGAAGCGGCCTGTGTTTCAGGTGCGGGGCACCCGGTCACAGGGCCGCTTCTTGTAAACGGGAGCCAGCGTGCTCGGTGTGCGCCGCCTTCGGGCGGCCGGCCGACCACGTAATGGGAGGTCGCAGGTGCGACCCACCGGTAATGAAGGGGAAGTCCCCTGAGCCGGTGGCCCGTATGGAGGTAGGGGCACCCAGCCCGTCGGGTGCCCAACCCCCCCCGTAAAAACGCTCGGGGGGGAGAGAGCCTCTTCCACCCCTCCCTCGCGGGAGGGGCGTGAAGACGCCGGAAGCGCGGGCGCGTGCGGGGGTCGCACGCGGAGCGCTTGAGGAGGACCCTCGGTACCATCCCCCGAGGGTAGGACCCTCATTCGGAAACTACGGGTGATACCGGAGTTTTCTCCGTTATCACCCGGCGTGGCCGAGAGGGGGTCCGATGGGATGGCGGCCGCGGAAGCCCTCCGGGAACTTTTGTTTCCGGGGGACTTCCGCGGACGCACATTCCGATGAGGTGGGGGGGGGGAAGGCCGTTAGCACACCTCGGCCGCCTCCGGCTTGCATTGGGCGGGGCAACCGCGCCGCCTGTGATCGCGCCCGGGAACTTGTTCCTGGGTGATCATCACGGGCGCGGGAGTCTCGTCCCTTGTGGGTCGGTGTCGGTCGGGGGGTGTGGTTTATTCCTTTCCTCACCAAAAGGGGGCCAGCGGTTGTCGGAGCGGGAGACCGGCAGCTGCATTGCACTTGGCCCTCAGGCGTGCGGGGTGTTCAGGGCGTCACGGTTCACCCCGTTGCTCCGTCCCTCACGGAGCATAGGCGAGGTCCGCCCACGAGCGCGGACCCACACTGGTTCGGGTCGCGGGAAGAAGCCGTAAGGGGCCACGCGACCCCCACCACTGTGTTGCGGGACGCCGCAGGGTTTTAGTGGGTAGGCCTCCAAGCCTTTACCGGGCGCTAGGCCGGGTAGGGGCATGGAGGAGAGTCCCACATATCGTCTCGTGCTCTCCCGGCACGAGCGAATGCGTAACGCATTTACTGCGAAAACAAAAAAAAAAAAAAAAAAAAAGGTGAGTAGCGCTTGCGCCACCCCTCTCTAGAGGGGTGGTCGCCTCAGATGACGGCTTATGACCTTCTCCGGGTGCAAGCCAATCCCAGGTGGTGTTTAGTCAGTACAAGTCTGACATAACTATCGGGCCGGCCCGAAGTATCCATAGAGGATTCACCACCTCCCTCCCCCGTGTCCGGAGGGTGCATTTTGCATAAAAAAAAAAAAAAAAAAAAAAAAAAAATTTTCGGTAGATCAGAAGTTGTTCGACGGTGAACACGGTACGTTGGTGCTCTGAACTGCCTTGACGTCAGGTAATATCGCTTTTAGTACATAGTTTATGTATAATCATTATGTAATTGGTTCTTAATATTCACTAGTAACGTAAAAACGTGTATTATTATACTTAATCTTGCTTTTAGTGGTTTTGTGGTCATTATGCTTAAAATTAATAAAATGATTGTCATATTATTAAATTATTATTGTTGAATCAAATTGATGTGAGTTAAATTCCTATTTTCTCCCACATCAGAAGTGAGATCTGTACACCTCTTGTTGCAAAACTACGCCCATATGTTTATGGTTTCAGGAATATATCATGGACGCGGAAGAGAGTACTGCACAGCGTGTCCCTGACGAAACCATGTCGCCACCATTGCCGAGGGCTGCTGTTAGTGGTTCACCGATCCTTAGACGGCCATTGAGGTCTCAACCGACAGTGCAGCCTACGGATAATGAAGACACCGGGTCTGCTAGCACCAGCGGCGTCCAGGATACAAGACGAGGCGCAGTACAACGATAACTTGATGCCTTTCATGGAGTACACCAGTGATCAAACCAAGAACCTCGCTGAATACGCCACTAGAAAGTGGGAACTAGCAAAGATGATTGGTGTGGAGATGACTGAGCAACGTTTGGTGGAGGCTGTTATTTTCGGTATGTCGGATTTCCGCATACGTTCTGATTTGTTGCGACTCACACCTAAAAACTTACCTCAGTTGATTCAAAGTCTTAATTCCTATAAAAGAATTCTACGAAAGATTCTGATCACAATACTCCAAATATAGCAAGGCAAAACACTATCACAGGTGTGTGAAGCTAGGGCGTTTAAAGAAAAATTGTCGGGTTAAATTGAATAGCCAGGATGAAGTTGCCTCTACATCTAAAGAAAACAAACTTAAAGAATTTTTTTATACCTTTTGCAAATAAACAAGGGCATACTTTTATAAATTGTTTCCAACGTTTAAATAAAAAGTCTATGGATGAAAAATCAGCTGGGGTCAATACTCTGTTAGTTGGCAATAATAATTGTGATACCGCTCAAATTGATGGTCGTGATTTTTCATGTTTAGTAGATAGCGGCGCAGAATGCTCTCTTATGTGCGAGAGCGTTGGGGATTCAATTAGGGGTAAAGTTGATTACGAAACAACCTTGCTTGGAGGTGTGGGGGACAATTCTTTTTATTCATCTCGAAAAAAAATATGTACTGTCAGTATAGAAAGTTTGAACTTAGAATTGGAATTTCGCCTTGTCCCTGATGGTTTTATTCAATATGACATGCTAATAGCTCGAAACCTCTTTGAGCTTCCCGGAACACAAGTAACCTTTTCTAAGGATAGAATTACCGTATCAAGTTATTCATATGGCATTAACTTTATTCAAACTTATGACCCGAAATTAGTAGGCATTAATAAAGAGATATCCCCAGAATACCAAAACAAGTTACGTAACATTTTAAGTTCACGATCTGCCATGTTTACTTCTGGTAACGCTGTTACACAGGTTACTACTGGTGAGTTGCATATTCGATTGAAGAACCCTGATCGTATTGTTCAAAGACGACCTTACCTCCTACCGAACGTGAGCATGTCAAATCGCTTATTAAAGATCCCAAAGATAACAATATCATTAGCCAGTCCCCGTTTGCAATTCTAATTTTGTTGGTACGTAAAAAGGATGGCAGTGACCGAATGTGTGTTCATTATAGAGAATTAAATAGCAACACCATTCGTGATCATTACCCACTGCCGTTGATGAACGACCACATCAGTAAACTATCGAAGGCGAACTACTTTACTGTGCTTGTGTGATTCAATTGAAAAGACTACCTTTGTCACACCAGATGGGCAATTTGAATTTTTACGTATGCTTTTTGGCCTCTGTAATGCATCTTCAGTCTATCAAAGGGCCATAAATGCAGCCTTGAAGCAGTTTGTTGATGTGTTTGTCTTAATATATATCGACGATGTAATTATTCATTCCGAATCAGTAGAACAAGGTCTTAAGTATTAAGACAAAGTTTTAGACGCTTCAGAATAAAACACTTTTTTACGGATTTTTGCGCATGTTTTATTTTATTTTATATTTAATCCTGACGTTTCGACTCCTGTACTGAGACTCCTTAATATAAAATAAAATAAAACATGCGCAAAAATCCGTAAAAAAGTGTTTTATTCTGATGTGTATTGTGCGCGGAAGTGTAAGAACTAAATATTTTAGACGCTTTGCAAAAAACTGGGTTTTCTTTAAATATTAAAAAAAAATAAAAAATTCTTGCAAACAGAGATTGAATATTTAGGTAGGATTGTCTCCAACGGTCAACTGAGGCCTAGTCCAGGTAAAGTCCATGCACTTCTTAACTCCCCTGTCCCCACAAATGTCAAGCAGGTTCGACAATATTGCGGTTTGGCTGGATACTTTCAAAAATTTATTCCGAATTTCTCCCTTATCATGATACCTTTATACAATTTGACGCGTAATAATTCCAAATGGAATTGGAGTTCTGAGCATGATTCTGTTAGAAGTAAGATTCTTAATCATTTAGCTTCAGAACCGATTCTTACTTTGTTCGATGCATCAAAATTTTGTGAACTACATACTGATGCCAGTTCTGCAGGGTTAGGAGCTGTTCTTTTTCAAAGACACGAGCAAGCACTTAAGGTGATAGAATATTTTAGCAAGCGTACAATAGAAACTGAAAGTCGTTACCACTCTTACGAGTTGGAAACGTTAGCTGTGGTGCGGGCTATCAAACATTTTAGACACTATCTTCTTGGTAGGCAATTTAGAGTCATTACTGACTGTAATTCGTTGAAAGCGTCACACAATAAAAAAAGAATTACTTCCCCGTGTGCACAGTTGGTGGGCTTATTTACAGTCCTTTGATTTTGAGATCGAGTATAGAAAAGGTGAGCGTATCCCTTACCCCGAATTTGTTAGCCGTAACCCTACAACTCTTAACATAAATAACATTGAAAACTATAACGACTGGCTAGAAGCATCGAGCACATACCCCAATAGAGTGGTAATATTGGGCTGTCCGCCTCCGCAACTGATTAGTGATTTGTCACTTATAAATATTAACGCTCGCTCCCACTCAAACAGTACAAAACCAGTATTGGATCTGTGCGGACGTGTCTGCTTATTCCGAAATTAATTTCAATTAAATAGTTTCATAATGGCGTGTCGTTCTATTCGGTGGTGTGGAAAAAAGAGCAGAACTTCAAATTATAAAACTGACGGAATAACCTTTCATCGGAAAGTTATAGTTAAAAATTTCTTTTTATAAAAAAATGTCAGGGCTCAAGTTAAACTGGACAATCAAAGTGAAATGGTTGACGCACGTGTTCAGGTGTCTATGCGTCCTGCTTCCACATAACGTAATTTCTCATTACGCCATCTCTTTCTAGTCTACGCTCTCAACACTAGTGTTGCATTCAAAGGATCAAGGGGTGTATCGATAAATAACATTATTGTAGTTTATTACATATTTTTTTCAAACATAAAAGTAATTTTGAAATTATAATATTTGCATTAATGATCTAATTGATAGTGTTGTGCATTATTGATTATGTAAGTCTTAATAGTCCAGGAGCCGGTAACACTGAAAGTCCCGTCATAGCGGAATCAAAAAAAAATTATTTAAATAAATAGTACTTAAGTATAGGAATAAATTAAGCTTGGTATGCGTGGATTCCTATTGCCGAAACAATGTTAAAAAAAATATTGAAAAAAAAAATGAAAAAATGTTTTACCGTCATCACGGATATATTTTTTTTAATGTATTCGATAGTAAATTTTATTGGCTATTAGACAAAATCACGCAAACCACTTTTTTTCTGCTGGAATGGTCTGGCCTATTTGAAGTGTGTGATGAGGGCTAAAATTTCTCCATCATGCCGGAAACATTTATTTATTTATTTTTAAGTAATTTTTAAAAATATCTCGGTATGCGCGCTCAAAAACTGCCGGAAATATCCCGCATACAATTTTGAAGTGCATAAACTATATTAGCATCTACTCCAAAATGTACGATGTTCAATAAATTTATTTTGGAGTAAATGCTTTTTGTGGAATAAGATGTCTTTTTCTCTGCATAGATTTAAAAGAATATGAGGATTAATATGATTCAAGGAATTGTAGGGGAATCTTTATTTTACATAATGAAAACGATAAAATAACATTGAAATAATTGACAGGAGTTTATTCTCAAAATTAGTATATTTATTGATAATCATCGAAATCAATTTCTTCTATATCACAACGGTTTTCATTTTCTGATTCTTCACTTTCTTCCTTATTTAATTGGCCACTAAGAATTTCTTCAACTTTTGAAGGTGCTGTTGGGCCTTTATACCACAATGGTCCCAACTTATTTTCTTGATTCAGTTGCAATCCACATTCAGTTGGTTCAAATAAAATACAAATTGGCTCAGTGGCCAACCAATTTTAGCCCTCATCACACACTTCAAATAGGTATGCCAGACCCTTCCGGCAGAAAAAAGTGGTATTCGTGATTTTTTTCTAAAAGCCAATAAAATTTGCTATCGAATACATTAAAAAAAATTAATATCCGCGATGACGGTAAAACATATTTTCATTTTTTATAAATATTTTTTTAACATTGTTTCGGCAATAGGAATCCACGCATACCGTCCTTAATTTATTCCTATACTTATGTACTATTTATTTAATTTTTTTTTTTGATTCCGCTATGACGGGAGTTTCAGTGGAACCGGCTCCCCGCCTATGATCGATTATACCGATATATTAGGTATATAGCGTATTTGAAATAAACGGTTGAACGGTTTTTATACTTTTTTGAATAAATGGTTTTTAACAAAGATTTTTTTTTGAAATTGCTTTTTTTAGCAATAAAAAGACATGATGAAAAACAATCAGTCAGAAGAATTTATACGAAGCTAATTCATTTTAAAAATCAGTAAACCAATAAATGGTTAATTGATCATTTAATTTTTACTTTTAATACAACTAATTAAATGTAATTTGGTAATTGGTTTGGTTCTTGTTGAGGTGCAATTCAGCGGTTAATATCTTCTTATTTGATCACTAGCAGCATTTATAGGCATTTATTTCCATAAGAGAACACGTATGTATTATTCACTATTGCTATACCTAATTACTGATGTATTGGCTATCGATATCGATGAACCTTAGATACTTGGACACTACCACATCTCTAGAGTAATAGTTGACCTTAGGATAGCCAATCGGAGCGCAGTTAGATCAGCGTGAGTAGCGGCGAATTAGCGGAATTGTTTTCAAACAAAATGATTGACATTTCTACTCTATTGGGGTATGTGCTCGATGGCTAGAAGTGAAACAAAACAACGATTCTGAAACCAAAAATATAATTGAATCAATTAAAAATAACACTACAGATAAAGATTTAGCCTCTAGTTATGTCCTCCTGAATAACTTGTTGTATCGCATTTTTTCTACTAAATATAACAAAGAAAAAAAATGTCTGTTTGTTCCAAAATCTTATCGTTGGCACCTTATTCAATTATATTATGATTCACTTCGGCATTTCGGCTGGGAAAAAACCTCAAAAAAAATTTCGGGAACAATTTTGGTTTCCGAATATGTCTAAGTGTGTCCGCAAATATGTAGATAATTGTATCACGTGTGAAATTAATAACAGACACTCTGGATCTAGGCAAATTTCTCTTCATCCAATTGATAAACACAACGTTCCCTTCCATACTGTACACATGGACACGACAGGAAAGTTAAATGGTAATTAAACCCACTAAACAATATGCTGTCGTCTTTATCGGTGGTTTTTCTGAATTTTGTTTTATGAAACCTGTAAACAACCTCACGGCTATAGCTACTGTAAATTGCCTAAAGGACTTTATTTACGTTTTTAGAACTGCAAAGCGAATTGTCTGTGATCAGGCGGCTCCCTATACATGTTTACAGCTTTTTGTGATCATTGGGGTATAGAGTTGCATTTTATAGCTAGTGGTGTGAGTCGAGCAAATGGACGGGTGGAGCGTGTGATGAGGGTTCTGACAAACTGCTTGACTATCGTTGCGAACACGACCAAGAGAGGTTGCAATCAGTCACCTCCAGCACCTTGAGACTTGTCGTAATGAAGCTAAAAGAAATATAAATGAAAGGGCTTTAGCTCTAAAACAACAATTTGACAAGACAAAAGCTAAAATAGTTCCATTTAAAGCTGGTGATGTGGTTTTAGTGAAACCGAACCACCGAGTAATAAACAAATTGGATAGCAAATTTCGAGGTCCATGCGTCATGACGCAAGTTCATGATAACGATCGATACACTATAAAAGTACATGATACTGGTAGTGAATTGTATGTTTCTCATGAAAATCTACGACTAATGTCCCCCGACATGGGAAATGAACTTTTTGAGTCCTTAGAGGTAGAGCAAATAACTGCCCAGTAGTAAATGTATTGTAAAAATTTGATTTTCTTGATTGTCTTAAATGCTAAGAGGCGCCTGGCCAGCGCATACTGGTATTTTGGATAATTAAGAAAATATAGCCATGTGACTTGGCTGGTGAGTATATAGGTCATGTGACTTGACCTCAACCATGTGATTTGGTTGTTACCATAACCATGTGATTTGGTTTGCTTTAGGATGCCATGTGATTTGGCTTGAACCATGTGATTTGGTTTGCTTTAAGATGCCATGTGATTTGGCTTGAACCATGTGATTTGGTTTGCTTTGAGATGCCATGTGATTTGGCTTGGACCATGTGATTTGGTTTGCTTTAAGATGCCATGTGATTTGGCTTGAACCATGTGATTTGGTTTGCTTTAAGATGCCATGTGATTTGGCTTGAACCATGTGATTTGGTTTGCTTTAGGATGCCATGTGATTTGGCTTGAACCATGTGATTTGGTTTGCTTTAAGATGCCATGTGATTTGGCCTAACATTTGAAATGGTTTGTTGAATTTGAACCGCCATGTGATTTGGCTTGAATCATGTGATTTGGTTTATTTTAAGATGCTATGTGATTTGGCGTAAGTTATTTGTATTGGTATAGGTACCGTAGTTTAAACTAATATGTGATTTCGTTTGTTTCAATTGAAAAGCCATGTGATTTGGTTAATTTTATTTGATAAGCCATGTGATTTCGTTTGTTTTAATGAAAGTTGTTGTAAAATTACATTCTGATCATTTATGACTTTGGATGTTGAAGTAAGTGATAATTTTATGTATAAGTTCTTTAGTTTTGGTTTCGCGAGCTTTGGTATGCTGCTCGTCAGAATGGCCGTGTGGGAGATCGATTACTTTTTGGTTTACTATTTCCAGTTGAAAGAATTAATAAGTTACTCAAATGACTTATTTTTACTGACAATCGCTCCCACTAGCGCCATCTTGCGACTTGTTCAACCGGAAGTAGGTGGAGATGACGGATGCGAATGCTATAAAAGCACGCGGTTAGTTTTTCGGTAGATCAGAAGTTGTTCGACGGTGAACACGGTACGTTGGTGCTCTGAACTGCCTTGACGTCAGGTAATATCGCTTTTAGTACATAGTTTATGTATAATCATTATGTAATTGGTTCTTAATATTCACTAGTAACGTAAAAACGTGTATTATTATACTTAATCTTGCTTTTAGTGGTTTTGTGGTCATTATGCTTAAAATTAATAAAATGATTGTCATATTATTAAATTATTATTGTTGAATCAAATTGATGTGAGTTAAATTCCTATTTTCTCCCACATGTACATAAGAAGATCCAACATAAGATCAACCTATACTAATGTCAAACTTGCTCAACCAATTTTCGACTTAAAAACCATTCGCTTTCCTACCTTCGACAATACGTCAAACAAAAATAGCTCTTATATACAAAACTGTAATGAAGATCGAGAGCTCATTCAAGGGCTATGGCCTTCTAACATTTGCAAAATTCCTACTCAAAAGTCAAGGCTATAGTCTAATATTAGAAAACTATATATTAGTTTAATGTGCTAACAAGGCTTTGTTCATAACAGAAAAAATAAGAGATATTAATAAAAGGTTAAGAGAATTTTAAAAAATTCGTTATTCGTTAAATGACGACCGTTTGGTGCAACGCTAGCGATCCTGCCTTTCGCGCCGACGGTCCTGGGTTCGAATCCCGGAAGGGGCAGATGTTTGTATGATGAATACGAGCATTTGTACCTGAGTCATGGACATTTTCATATATTTGTATGAATATTACATATCTATGTATCGTATAAGTATGTTTATCCGTTACCCTAGTATCCATAACACAAGCCTTAAGGTTTCTTCTTTGGACTAGGCTAATTGGTGTGATTGTGGGAAATATTATTATTATTACTTAAGTACTTATTACTTTAGAATAAAAAAGAGGGTTATACTGTACTTATAGTTAAAATTAAATCAGTTAAATATATTAATTTGAAGTCATATTGTAGTTCATTATCTTACGTAATTATACCAATATAATTCTATTAGCCCCTTCGTATATAATAATAATATTCTAAACAACTCACACCAAATATTTAGTCCTAAACTAAGCAGAACTTGTACTATAGTACTAAATAAGGTTTATAATTCATAAATAAGAATTAAATACAGATTACATAAACATATTAAGAATTTTAACCTAAGACCGATTGCTATCTGTACACCAACCAGTCGTCTTATTATATTATAATAGCGGCCCGTCCTGGCTTCACACGGGTGGACAAAATTCTTTATTTTTTTTCTATTATTAAATATTTTTCCGTTAGCGCCATCTAGCGTCCGGTAGACGAACTACTTGAGGTTAACGCGTTGCTATGGTAACGCACATACAATGGAAAAAGAGGGGGGAAAAGGGCGGACAGACAAACAATAAATTTGTGATCTCAGATTATAGATTACTTCAGCCTATAGTTGAGCCTTCAGCCTTAAGTGTTTGTTAACAGTTTATATCAGACTTTTAAGCATTGTCTACAAATTCCTAAATAATAGATTTTTTCATGAGAAAAAACATCAATATGTATACTTTTAACTGAAATCTAGGAATCATATAAGGTCGATAATTTTATCACCTGATTGACTACATCGTCGTCCTTGAAAATTTCACAAGATGCCAACTTAGCAATACTCATAGACAAGATCTGTTTAGATTGATCCGGCACTCGGAAATCCGCCGAAGCCTTATCTACGTTGAGGACTAGAAAGCTGTGATCTCCGCCTGCAAACACCTTGATAGGCCCGCTGAACACATCACGCGTGAACTGGAACCAAAATATTTATTAGTTGAAAGAGGCAATTACTTGAAATAGGGCAGTCGACAAAGGAAACCAATTCTTTTAATTCTGAACGAACGATTATGAGGCAATATAATTATTATTTAATTAAACTGCCACAGTGCCTTTTTTGTGCCAAAACATGCTGGTCACTCGGTAAATTGAATTGATCATGAATTATCCGTTCTGATCAAAATCAGCAACGAAGAACGAATGAACACGAAAATCTATATAACTTTAATTAAAATATAGAATATAGTTTTGAACTACATTGTAGATATTTTGTTTAGAAATAATATTTACCAGAAATTCACATGCATTAAACAATCCAACAAAACAATCACTGTATCTTTTTGCATTCATAATGCCATAATTCTATTTTATTTAATATATGCCTATGAAATCAACCAAATGCTCGGAGATGTGGTTGTTTCTTAAGGCGTATTTTAAATTATAGAAAGCAATCAGTGATAATCAACAAAAAAATAACATTATTCAGTGACGTTTTGCTTTGCTATTTGGGGAGTATACAAACGAAAAGTAACAGCAGTAACTAGCTAGCAAGCATAAACAAACAAGAGTAAATAGCGTATTATTATAATTACGTAGAGCATAATGTTATATCTAGTTTACTAATTATGTATTTGAAAACATCATGAACAAGGTAATTCTTATTACATTAATATTAAAATTCAATAAGTTGGACTCAACATTTCTAGACGAGCCAGCACTGTTGGAACGTAAGGCGGTGGAGTTCTCGACCTTCGGCTTCTTCTTGGGCTATAGGACAGTGTTACTATTAGACAGGCACAGTACTGCGCTGACACTCTCAACTCTGCCTACAGGCTCTGAAATACTCCACAGTAAAACGTTTAACTTGCAAGGAATATGCAAATGCTATCCAGATTTGTTTTATTTTCATACTATATCACTTCGCATCGCCTTTCGATTACTCATATCCAAGAAAGACGAAACATAGAATGAATAAAGAGGATAACTTGGTTTTTGATCGGTTTACATCTGCATACCAAATTATATAAGACTACTGATCAACTGTAGACTAAACTAATCGTTCAAAAAATTTGAACATTATCCGTTTAACATACGTATGAAGATGAATATTACTACTGTCGTGATACATATCAGGGATGTTGCGAATATTCGCATCCGCATCCGCATATGCGGAACTTCCGCATCGATTTAGACATCCGCATCTGCATCCGCATCCGCATAAATCGATGCGGAGCTGATGCGGATGCGGATGCGACAAGAAAGAAAGAGGAGGGGTCGGCGAGTGGCACGTGTCGACCGAGTAAAAGATTGAAGATGATACGTGGGTACCACTGAAAATGTTTAGAACTGACCAGTTAGAAACATTGCTAATGAAAACTTTTTCGAATTTTAATTTTAAAACTCTTTGGTAATCTAATGTAGTGTATTGCATTCATTTGTCAATTGTTTTTGTGAATTGGCGGCAAATCTAACACTCTTGTTACAAGTGAAAATTAACCTAACGCGAGAAAACTTTCGTTCAATAATTTATTATGACTTTCGTTATGGGCTAACTCAATAACAAAGCTATGATAGGCGGCGAATAGCATTTTTTAATGAAGCCCCATCTCGTGCCACTATTTACAATTAGTTTAACGAGTTTAAGCGTGGACGTATCAATCTCAATGATGATCCGCGTGAAGGACGTCCTTTAACAGCGATTACTAAAGATAACATCAGTACTGTGCGACGCATGATAGAGGATGATAAGCGAGTGACCTATCAGCAGATACGGGCAAGCCTAGGCATTGGTATGAGTCAAGTTCAAAAAATATTACACGAACATTTAGGCGTCAAGAAGCTTTGTACTATATGGATTCCCCATACTTTATCCGACGGCCAGAAACACCTTCGCATGGACTGGTATCGGCAAATGTTTGATAAGTTCAACGACGGTGACTCAAATGCTGTATTTGACATCGTAACAGGTGATGAAAGCTGGATATATTGCTATGAACCCAAAACCAAAAGACAATCAGCTCAGTGGGTGTTTCCTTTCGAGGATCGGCCAACTAAGGTAAAGAATGGTAGAAGTCAAGGAAAAAAGATGATTGCCTCATTCTTTGGTCGGAAGGGTCATTTCGCGACAGTTGTGTTAGAAGATGGAAGGACAGTTACTGCAGACTGGTATGTCAATCGCTGTTTGCCTGTTGTTTTAGAAAAAAATCGACAGCAGCGCCCTCGAAGCAGGATCCTCCTTCACCACGACAATGCTTCAGCGCACTCCGCAGAACGGACTGTTGAATATTTGACTATGGCAGGTGTCGAGATAATGAGTCATCCACCATACAGTCCCGACCTGGCGCCCTGCGAATTTTATTTATTCCCAAGAACTAAACATAAAATTCGAGTTATTCGCTTTACGAGCCCTGAAGATGCGGTGAAAGCGTACGAAAATGCTAAAGAAGAGACCCCTAAGGACGAATGGGCCCACTGCTTTTCTCAGTGGTTCCCTCGAATGCGACGATGTGTAGAGAGGACCGGAGATTACTTCGAAAAACAATAAAAGTATTGGCAACTTCCTTCATTAAGCCGTTTTTATTTTTCTAAACATTTTCCGTGTTACCTAAGTATATTGAAGATTAACAGAAACCCGAAAGACATTGTGGCTTCTCGAACAATATCTCTAAGTACCGAAAGAGCGAAGAAAATGAGAATAACAGAACGGAACGACTAGAGACCTCAGGTGACAGGACGTCAGTCCTGTTTAATTAGTAATCTTACCATGATGCTCGATTCATAAAGTGATGTTGAGAAGAGTCAGGAAACACCAGAAGTTGTCAGCCCTGACACAAGAAGGAGTTACTTACTTTTCGTAATAAAAAAAATAAAAAATAAAAAAGAGTCCCCTTAAATGTTGGAGTGTTAATTAAAGTGAGTTCAAACTGTTACCTAAAAAAGCACGCAAATTCTTATCAGCGCCACCAGCCAGTGTTCCAAGTGAACAGTTATTTAGTAGCGCAGGATTAATACACGCGGCCATTCTACTTTTCATTAAATATAATGCTCCAATATTTTAATTTCATAACTAAAACAATTAATCAATAAGAGTAATTCACTCATTACTTTATTATTAAACTAGCTGACCCGGCCACACGTTGCCGTGGCTCAGTTATTATAATTTTTTTTTATTAAAAATCAGCAATAGCCCGCTCGCGCGTTCTGAACCCGCGCAATAGGCAGCCTTTGTGATATTGTTTCATTGGTGGGAGAAGTGGAGGGAGGCGCCCGACGTGACGGCACAGTGGTGGCATGTGCGTGAGTTGCGGGCGGTACTGGACAGTACTTGGACATGGCAATATTACTTTATTTTTCTATTTTTTTTTATAAAAGTAGCCTAACTTACTTCCTTATTACATCAGCTACCTGCCAATAAAAGTCCCGTCAAAACCGGTCCAGCTATTTTAGAGTTTAGCCCGAACATTTTGGTGTATGTACCGTATATATATTCATATGCATGTGGTAAAAAACGGTTATTTCAATATTACAAATCGACACTCCAATTTTATTTATATGAATAGATAAAGAAAGGATAAATATTACTGCTTTTTACCCTACCAAACCAACACTTAAGTTTTTTGTACAGTTCCGCATCCGCATCCGCTTCCGCGGATGTGAGCCTCCTAAAATCCGCATCCGCATCCGCATCCGCGGATGTGAAAAAAATTACATCCGCAACATCCCTAATACATATATTAATAACTACAACGTAACTTATCAAGGCCGAATCGATGATAGACACTTCAAGTTCAATTGAAATCGAACTCAAATAATATTCATGCTAAGAATACAATTATACATACCGCTTATTACGGCTTTCTAAAACTGTATAATTATCAAGATGAGCTAAAGATACTTTTTTAACTTTATTAAGAAGCAAAGCATGTGTATTAAATAAACTCAAAATATTGATAATATAATTGTGTCAAAAACTATGTAAAAAGTTAAAATGGATGAATAATATTCACCTTACTGTGGCCGGGATTCTCAGTCTGCATGGGAAAATAGTAGATAGTTAATGTTACAGTAATGTATTATGTAAATACATTACATTACAAAGCGTGCTTTGGGTTATCCAAAAAAGAGCCGCAAAATACTCTTAATACTTTAAGTACAAATTGCTCATTCAAACATCTTGTTTTTTTAGTTTTACCCTTACTTGTCGCCCCAAAATATTTTACATATAGCTATTACATACAACCAGTTAGAACCATTTTGATATTAGTCTATTCATTCATTTCATTCATTCATTCATGTCCCATTCCACTACCAGATGCGTTTCTGGACCATATAGCGCCCGTGTGCAATCATTGCCACCACATCAGCCGAATAGGGACGAAACTGTCATCCTACCCGAATGGAAGTAAACAGTTCTGGTCCCTTTCGAAGTCAGTCGAAGCGAATTTCTGCCGTCCTATGATACCACCTTTACTAAAATCTGACGGGTCACTGGCTCATTCTGCAACTGAAAAAGCAAGCTTATTTGCCTCTCTGTTTGCAAGCAGTTCCCGTCTAGACACCGGCTCTCAACAACCACCAAACATACCCCGCTGTGATTCTTCAATGTCGGAGATCACAATACACAATAAGCAGGTCCGTAGAGTCTTACTTAGTCTGGACGTGAATAAGGCCAGTGGTCCTGATGGTATACCAGCAAGAGTACTGAGGTATTGTGCACCCGAGTTGTCTCCTGTGCTAACACGCCTGTATCGCCTCTCTCTCAAAACAGAAACAGTACCAAAATCCTGGAAGCTTGCCAATGTGCAGCCAGTACCCAAAAAGGGTAGTCGTGCCGACCCATGCAATTACCGACCGATCGCCATCACTTCCATACTATGTAAAGTTATGGAAAAAGTGCTGAACAGTAAGTTGCTCTCGTACCTAGAAGACAATGATCTCCTCAGTGACGGTCAATATGGCTTTCGCCGTGGACGTTCAACTGGGGATCTTCTAGTTTATGTGACGCACTACTGGGGCGAGGCCCTCGAGATGCACGGTGAAGCACTTGCCGTGTCACTTGACATCTCGCAGGCTTTTGACAGGGTTTGGCACGCTAGTCTGCTGCGCAAGCTTCCTGCGTATGGTATCCCCGCTGACTTTTGTAATTGGATAGCCGATTTCCTGACAGAACGGTAGATAAGAGTAGTTATCGATGGCTGCTCCTCTGACTCAGTGGCTATTGATGCCGGAGTTCCTCAGGGGTCTGTTCTCTCTGCGACACTTTTCCTGCTGCACATCAATGACCTGTTGATACCAGGAATTGTTGGGTATGCAGACGACAGTACTGTCGTAGAGAGATACCTGTCTAATTCGAAAGCCAGCGGTGACGACGTGATATTGATGAGAGAGGCCATGGTTGAGCGAACGAATCAGAGGTTGAGCCACGTTTCCCAGTGGGGTGAAAGTAACCTCGTCCATTTCAACGCCTCCAAAACGCAAGCGTGTATTTTCACTGCAAAGAGGAGTTCTTTCAACCTCACTCCTACTTTCCGGGGTACATCTTTACCTATGACCGACAGCCTAGAGCTTCTTGGCATGGAGTTGTCGTCAGATCTCAACTTCGGCGCCAACATCGAGTCCAAGGCTCAGACTGCAGCTAAAAAGCTGGGCGTCCTAAATAAGGTCAAGCGATATTTCACGCCGGGACAGCTTTCTTCTCTCTATAAAGCTCAAGTCCGATCTTGCATGGAATATTGCAGCCACCTCTGGGATGGCTCAGCAAAATACCAACTTGCTGCACTGGACACGATTCAGCGCAGAGCTGAGAGGCTCTTAAGTGACAACAAATTGGCGAAGAGCAAGTTTCACACCTTAGCTCACCGCCGCAAAGTTGCCTGTCTGTCGATCTTCTACAGATTGTATTTTGGAGAGTGTGCTCAAGAGCTACATATGCTCATACCGCCATCTCCTTTCTTCCATCGGACATCCAGACGCACTGCGGGCTACCACCCTTTCTTGGTCGCTATTCCTGCCTGTCGCACCAAGCGCTTCTCGAATTCTTTTATAATGCGCACAGCAAGGGAGTGGAACTCTCTCCCTGCGTCTGTATTTCCGAGTACATATAACCCGTCTGTTTTCAGGGCCAGGGTGAATAGGCACCTTCTGGGTTAGCTCGTTCCATCGTGGATTCTGTCTTTGCCCCCGGGCTTGATTGGGATCAAGAGCGAACCCATTCTAAATAAAAAAAAAAAAAAAAAAAAAAAAAAATTGCCCTAGCGCCCTCTAGTAAGCCCGTTGTCAAAATGGAATGAACTATCAAAATTCTCAATGGGAAATAAGCTCTATTTATTGTCTGAAGATTAAATTAAAAATCGATTAAAGCAATTTGCCAGTTTTTTATGCAATGATGTGCTGGCTGACTGACTGTATTTAGAATTATACAGGTAAACAACCCTATCAAACCAAAGCGTACCCATGTTAATATATGTCTATACAGATGTTAGATATATCAATGTCAAAAAATTAAATTGTAAACAAAAGGACTTTCTATTCTCACTCGAATAGAAAGCCATTTTTTAACGATTTCGATTTATTTACATTGAAGTGATTGAAAGTGTGCGGCGCTCCTTAGGAACGCAGCGCCCGTGTGCAACGCACACCCTGCGCCATAGGTAAAGCCGCCTCTGTCAACTACGTAAGTAAGAGTTCCTGAAAATCGATTATCTATGGATAGACTAGCAAAGCGCCTCAAATCACTCATACTATCAATAACGCTATTGATCTATCCTTGTATAGTCGTCGACAAATAAGTTGATAATAGTATCGACTTAATATCACGATATAGTCATTACTATTGATAATATCAATAATGAGTTGCCTTAGCATACTACCGATAGTTTCACCTATTTTCAGAATAGAATCGATGTGATACAGCAATCGAATTAATGAGTAATTTCAGGTTGGAACTATCGAATGTTCGATAGTGGATGAATGATGAAAAAGCTGAAGCTTAGGGCGGCAATATTGGCCCCGAAAATTGGTACAAAAGAAAAGAAGTAATAGTGCAGTAAAAACAAAGTTTTGCTTTTCTTAGAAATATACCCAAAAAGTTGTAAAAATAATCTTGAAACTAGATTATTCCCTAAAAGAGGAATTAACGTTATTGTGAACAGTGAATCTAATTTTAGAGGTCGATAGGGGCGGCAAGAATTTTATAGCTTTGGGGCGGCAAATGTGTAAATTCAGTGCCACGAGTTATCTTGCACAGTCACGTACAATGTTAAGTGAGCATGCGAACTCCACTCCGATTGCTTTAGCTTAAATAAAAATACGATTGTAAACAGATTGTAGCCGGCGGCGATGCGTATGATCTATCCATAGTCATGTACGATACCCAACAGACGACCATAGTGTTAGTTCACTGCATACACAACTAATGTTTTCAAATGCACACAAGCTCAGTATGGCATAATGGGCTATATCTTAGCATATTGCGTAGGTGTATGAACTAATGAACTGGGTAAATCTAAATAAGGACGGGCGTAGGGCAAAATGTTCAGTAGTGTTATTTAAACCGAAGCTTTTTTTCTGACATCTTTAATTTTATCAATAGACAATAATGAACTGTTGTTTAATAGTTGATATTAGAGATAACTTTCCCCCACCACGCGACAAGGCAGCAGCTCATGCAGGATTTTAAATCTTTGTCCGACATTCCTATCCTCAGTAACCTGTCAATTACCAAAACATCTACAAAACAAACTCTTTTTTAATTTTAATGTGAAATTCATAATTAAACTCACTCTAACTTAACTTACTAATTTTCATTATATTTTTTTTAAACTTACATATCAAGGATAGGATTCGGATATTACATAGGTTAAAAGTACATCTCATAAAAGCTATGGTACAATAAAATCTCTATTTTGCATAATTTGCAAAAATAAATGATAATATTAAAGTATTCGATAGAAACAGGCTTTACTTAGCGGAAATCAATATCCAATAATAAAATATAAAAAGCCTTTAGTAACCCTGTTTCACGGGACAGATTATATTATATACTAGCTGATCCGGCCACATGTTGCCGTGGCTAAGTTATTTATAATATTGCTGATTTTTTATAAAAAAATATAATAAAAAGAATTTTTCTAAAACAAAAGTAGCCTTTAGTAGGTAGCTGATGTGATAAGTTACTCCTTATCACATCAGCTACCTGCCAATAAAAGTTCCGTCAAAACGGTCCAGCCATTTCAGAGATTAGCCGGAACAAACAGACAGCAGACAAAAATTGTAAAAAATGTTATTTTGGTGTATGTACCGTATAAATATTTATATGCATGTAAAAAACGATTATTTCAATATTACAAACAGACACTCCAATTTTATTTACATGTATATATAAACAGCTGTTAGAGCTCTTACTTGCCTGTACCATATAGAGGGGAGTCAGAGTCACTAACCTAGCAAGGGATTGTCAGGGTGCATTAGCGTATACATTGCCAGACCAACATCTCATTGTAATAATATATAGATCGTACTGATTTGTTTGAATTCCCCATAAATATATATCTTTTACATAGATATATAACTTTTTATAACATAGATATTTTACTTAAATCACGGTTATTGTCAATAGTTATTGTAAATTTGTATGACTGATTGTTGCCAAAAAAATAGGTAGTAAGTTACTTACCGGTGATTCGTCAGTGGGCGTAAAGACGACCGGTGTGGGCACTAGCGCAAAGGTCATGTGGGGGCATCCGAGTTGCCCACGCGCACCGTACCCGCACGCCAATATACGTTCGCCTACACGACACAACAAATGGCGGCGACCGCACGCAACCTGGGTCACTGTACTCCCCATAAGTTCCATAACCTGTGAAACGGTTTAACCGAATAAGTATGACGAATTGGCCCCCAAATAGATGACCGTTTGATACAAAAGTAGCGAGGGTAGTTTGTGTGATTAATATGAGCATCTTGTACATGGTTGAGTCATGGGTATTTATATACTACTATGGCTTAAAAAAGCTATTACCAATGAACATTTTTGTAGTGATGATAAGTACAGACACGAAGTGTAATATAAGTGCACTTGTTCTTATAACTATTTAAATAGCAAACCCAAGAAATACAACAGTGTACCTTTCGTGGAAATAATTCGTCCCTCATAGTTCCGTGTCCTGTCTGGCCATAATCTCCGTTACCACAGGTGAATACGCCGCCATCCAATGTTAGAAACGCTGTGAAGTCTTCACCACAAGATATGTGACAAATCTAAAAAAAAATGTTATTGTGAACCTCAAACATTAATCCATAGACTGGGCTTACAAAAGTTGTATAGTCTCTGATTAAACCACTGTATTATTGAATCTAAACTTGTAAACAAGAAATGGTTGATATAAGTATCGGTTATAAGGTTTAAAATACGCCTGCAAAAACAACTATGCCTTCGAGACCTCAGGTAGGATCCGAACCCGCAACTTCTCGCTATCCGGACGATTGCGAGGGCGGTCAGATCGCTGAGCTACCGAGACGCTGAGAGACGTGTGAAATTCACAAACAAAATGGATATCTTTGTTTGTTGCCAACATATTAACATCTTCTGTTAATATTCATTGCTTGTAAAAACAGAACAGCCTTTAGTTTTTAATATTGACATAAGTGTAGCAGCCTCAACCTACTTCATTTTTATTGTTTATTAAACTTGAAAACGTGACATACGTCGCCTTATATAAGATAACTATCGTACATTGACACTTACAAAACCACAGGGGTTTCAAACATAAAGAAAAAACATCGTTCAGTTGTTTGCCCGCTAAAGATAACCATTTACAACATCACTAGAATATGATTATGATAAAAATTTGATTGTTTTCGAATATCTCCAACTGCGGATTTTCTTATCAAATACAAGATAATAAAAGCAAGCAAAGAAAATAAATGACATCATAGGATAAATTTGAGTCACAATTATTTAAATTGTCATCTTCACACTTTGACGACCATTTGGTGCAACGGTAGCGATCCTGCCTTTCGCAGCGACGGTCCTGGGTTCGAATCCCAGTAGGGGCAGATGTTTGTATGATGAATACGAGCATTTGTACCTGAGTCATGGGTGTTTATATATATTTCTATGAATATTACATATCTATGTATCATATATGTATGTCTATCCGTTACCCTAGTATCCATAACACAAGCCTTACAGTGCTTACTTTGAGCTAGGCTAATTGGTTTGAATTTGGATGTAGGAAATATTTATTCACACTGTGTCATCTGCTTACTTTAGTGAGCTACCCAGAATACTGTGGTCGGTTGGAAGAGATTTTTCTTAGAAATTCATTGTTATTAGGTTTGTGTTGCGAAACAATTTTAATGCAATAAAAAATATAATTAGAAAGAAACATACTTTAACATCCCTCAGTGATTTAACATGCGATGGGTAACATCTGTTATCCTTGTGTTGTAATCCTAATTGCCCATGAGTATTTTTGCCCCATCCGAACACAGCACCTGATCTGTAAAAAAATTTTTCAATCACAAAAAATAAACATATCTATATAGCTATGCACAATTTATTAACAAATTGACAATACATAATTACTTTACTAATATAAATTATCTAATAAGGAAATTGTGGTAACAACTTTTAAAAAATTAACCACATTATATTGATAAAGGCGATGTTGACAAAGGACGACATAAACAATCATTTGGTGCAACGGTAAAGATGCTGCTTTTCGCACCAATGGTCCTGAATTTATTTTAGATTTTGTTTATTTCTTAATATGTATATATTTTAACCCTTTCCGTGCCAGCTACGATAATACTATTTAAACACTTAACATGTATTTTTATTCCTAATGCCAAACTTTAAAAAACCGATCTTACTTGTAGTGTCAAGAAATATTTTTTTGTATAGGATGCCCATAAAAATCCACGAGCATACTCGTAGTCGGCACCATGTTACAGTAACGCACCACGAGTATTCTCATAGATGGCACGGAAAGAGTTAAAACATGCAAAATGCCTTGATTATACTTACTTAGATAGAGCAAATGTGTGGTTACTGCCACATGCAACTAAAGCAATAGGTACTCCAAGAAGAGATGTAATCTGTTGTGGAACGGTTTCCTTATTTGACATGGTGCCTAGCCCACATTGTCCATAACTGTTAGCACCCCAAGCATAAAGGTCACCATCTAAATTAAATAGACATTATATATTATTACTTAAATGTTTAAATAACCATTTAAGGATATATATTAACATACATAATATACAAATACACAATTCAATGATGTATTTATATTTTATTTATTAATTTGGTATAAGCATTTTCAATATACAAAATTATAATGACACATCCTCTCCTCTCTCAATTGATATCCCCTCTGGGTCCCTATTGTACTTTTTATAAAATGACCACCTATGTATTCACTTTATGGTATGCAATAAATATTGAATTGAACTGACATTGCTAAGGACTTAATTGCAATATAATGATATTTGATAGTATAATAATAATTATTATAATACTGCTGATACTGTTTTAATAGTCTACAATTGTATGTACACAGTATTAAGCAAATTAAATTTATTTTATTTTGTTTTAATCAAATCAAATTTTTCTTGGATGGCCAACGAGTATATAGTCTAAAATTTTAGTTTTCGCTATTGCTATAGTTTACAACATGACCATGGCATTTCATAAGGCATATGAAAGCTACTCTGATATCTAATTAAGAGCCATCAAAAGTGAGTTAAATACCTCATATAGCTTAGACTACCAAATTTGATTTTAACATATGCCTACTCTACTGCTTGCAATTAGGCAAGCAAGCAGAACACTTTTCAAAAGGAACCAAAGAGGTCTAAGAGAGATCCTCAGAGGTTTAAGAAATAACTAAGATTTAGCCCTAAATGCACAGGCAGAGCCTTAAATGCCCAGCAATGTATATATAGAATATGTAAATAATCAAAATAACAATTGTAGAGGAAACATGGTTATTTAATTTTTCTATCTAATTGTCCTAGGGTGGTAAAATTCACAAACCTTTTTATATTAATATGACTTAATTTAAAAGAATGATTTATTTTAATGAAACAGTTTCTGTAAATATAGAAACTGTATAATAGATACAATATGAGTCTCATATTTCTATTCATTATTTTTAATTTTCTGAATTTGTATTCACAGGATGTCTGTTTCATTTCAATTTGGTGTATACAATAGGTTAAAAAATACATATGTTATACATACTGTTTGTTAAAGCTACGGAGTGATATGATCCACAAGTGATCTGAACAATATTCTTTGTAGCCAGACTTCGGACAATGCTAGGAACATTGTGGGAGGTGGTGTCATTCTTTGGATCAAGCCCTAACTGCCCCATACTATTGCAACCCCAACTGTAAGGCTGACCCCATTCATTAAGGGCCAATGAATGTTGAAGACCACAAGCCGCTGCTAATATTTTAAACTCTTTTAATTTCTCAACAGCAGCTGAAAGAGAAAAGATGAGGAAAGCTATTATCATTTTTATATATTTTCTTAAGTAACTTTTAACTAATTTATTTTTAATAAGTTTATAGAGATAGGATTCTTTTACTATACCAGGAGTTTTGCCCTCTTTGGATTCTGTAATCCTTCCCAGTTGCCCAACTTCATTGCTCCCACAAGAATACAGATTGCCTTGGTTTGTTAAGTACAATGTGTGAAATTCACCAGCAGCCACTCCACAAATGTGATTACTCTCTTTCCACTTAGACAATGTAGGTTTTATTACCTGTGTATACATATTAGCATAAGTTACCGCAACATTATTAGATGTCACATTTAAAACATTGTAATTTTTTAAAGTAATTAGTGTTTAGTTCTTGCAAAAAGTGTCTTTGCAAATACTAATATGAGATCTGTTCCTTTCATTTTCTAAGGTCTATAAAGATAGGATCCTGAAGATCAATAAATAAAAAAGTATCTTGCTCCTACTGTTTCTGTCTGTTATATGTTGAATATCAAGAATAAATATTACAACCTTTATTTTCAAAATTAGCAGCAGTATACTTGTAGAGGTCAAAAGTTTGATTTATAATTAAACATATGGGTCTGTGTTCTTTCAAAGACTTATTGGCCATTTTAAGTAGTCAACAAGGTATGCTTCAAGTAAACATGCTGCCTCTCAAAAAACCTTGTTTATTATAATATTAATTTAACAATTTATTTAAATTTGTTAATTTCATAGTAATAGGGTCCATGTCTTTTAGATAGTATGTTAAAATGGTAGTTAGTATAAACTTGCTGTACCACTGTAGGTCAAATAACTTAACCTCAAGACTAAGATTAAGAATTTATTTCTCACAGATTCAATATTATTATTACTATGGTGGCTGTTGCTTATTGCAGCACCCTAAGCAAATGCACTGTTTACTAAATACAAACTAATTTAATAAAGGGAAAAAATACTGTTTACTAAAAAATGTTTTATAGAACAAAATGTAAAGTTTATCATACCAGGTCAATAGCTTCATTGCCTTCAATGAACAATTCGTGGTGAGTAGCATTACCCCAACAAAACATTTTTGTGTACTTATTTCGTCAGACTAAAATTTTACGAGCTAAGATAACCTCTACACTACTTGATCCAGTTGTGAACGGAGGTATGTAATTAATTAGAGACTAGGAATATTCGGTTACATTACATCGTCAGTTTTTCAAGGGATGTTGAACGGAAAAATAATACAAATACATTTTGCAAAGGTCGAGAACAATCTTCGAATTAAGGTAATGAAACAGGGTAGGTGACAGGTGACAGATGACATGTAACACAATGACATTGACACTTCAAAGGGCTAAATTGCTGCACACTGCCATCTATTAGTATGTGATAGACTAAATCACAGGCTAACCCAGCTTTCTTTTCTTTTATAGAAGATGGAAGTATTTAATTTTTATATAGTACACCAATTATTATCAAAGAGAAAGAATAAAAGACATAGGTTTGAAATATCGTGTCGCTCTTAAAAAAATAGTAGGCTCTCTCATGATCATAATTATACACATACAAAAAAGAACAAGCACATACAGTTAGTTACTATGCTATCCATAACCCTTATCTCTACAGTAGCTATTTGCCATACTCATACGCTAATGACGAACAACATAGATTTGGCGATGATATTACTCTTATTACTTAATACAGATATAGCTATAATAAAAAATATATATCAGATCATGTTATAAAAACCAGCTTGGATAGTTAACTTATTAAGTAATAAGTTTGAGTGCTTTTACAACATACGTCATTTAAACTAATATTAATGGAACCCATAAAAACAAAAGTCGAGTGAAATATATAGGGTCCAATTATCAAATCCAATTTAAAACCAAATCCAAGGGGTGGTGTAGTAAACTCCAAAGATCAAATAACTGACTTTGTTAGCAAAAAAATATCTTTATAAAGAATGAATTACCGTACATGATTATTAATATCAGAGTAATATTTTATATTGGTATGTATAATACAGTAAACTGAATTATTTAATTTTAAACACAAGGACTTACTGATTTTGTGAGCAAAAGTCTAAGAGTTGACGAAATTAGATTATTTTGAGTATTTGTTATATGAATTAGTAAGTGAAATAATGACCATTCGGTTGATTTTGATTCTTGAAACCTCTACTGTTTCTTTTTATGAAATATTTTTCTTGCAGCTGATAATACTAGAGACTGTACGAAAGAGAAAAGGGACAACGCTGTGTAGGTTCTTGAATCTAATCCGCATTAAAAGTGTTGTCTCCACATTTACCTATACCTTAATGGGTGTAACTGACACTCAGAACAATATATTGCTCTGAGAACTGACATCAACAAGGGTGAGGAAGTAGGCACCGGGTACCGCTTGCGAGAGGCAGCCATTATTTGATTGAAGAACTTCCTGCAATGCTGTATATTTCCCTCTCGGCACATATCGGTTATATTTATAGTTGTAAAAACCCGTTAACCACCGTTACTTAACCAAATTTATGGTTAGCTACCGATAAAATGTGGTTATTAACGGTTAATTATCCGACTGCGACAAAGAAAATGGGTATGTAAATAGTTTGTCTTTTTATTGCGTAGTCAACAGTGTAGTGAAAAGTCGATATCCGAAGGATAAAGATTCCATTTAAGATTTTATAAATCATATTTAAAGCGACCAATATACATAATGCAGTCTTAAATATGAGTAATTTATGCTAAACTTAAATTATTTACGTTACTAAAATATAGAAACTAGGTACTTATTAAACATACCTACCTATTCACTTAGATAGTGTCGGTACACCCGCACGCAATTGCGGTTATTGTAATAAAATACGAATAAAAGTAATACACACAAGCTAAGTGCAAAGCATAGACGTATAAAAAAGAAGAACTCCGTGTCACCTACATAGGAAGTGGAGCCAGCAGATAAGCCAGAAACAATTGTAAATACGCACCCAAAAACGCACATACTTACACAAGGATAAGCCGAACTGATACATTTTTCGCACGCACACTAGCACTTGTAAGTATCGCAGCGCGGAGTTCGTCATGTTTATACGTCTATGGGGCAAAGATAATTTAAATGAAAAATATGTGTAGCTAAGCAAGGTAAAGTAAAATTAGACCACTATTCTTAATCACTCGAAGTATCGGGGTCACTACCACCTGCATTTATAACTAGCTGTGCCCGCGACTCCGTGCGCGTAGGTAGATCTAGATGAAAGTGGTCAAGTAGGAAATCAACACTGTTTTAATGTGGCCCCCCATCTCCCTTTCCCTTCATTGCGTTATTTTGATCACCTTGCGTTATTTTATAACGGAGGTGATTTAAAACTACGATATCTCATGAAATATTTATTGTAATTAAATGTTGTCAAGGGTAATTTTGTTCAGAATGAAATAATTGTAATGAAAAACGTATTTATTTCAATAAGGATTAATATGCATTGTGTTTATAAAACCACAAAAACATGTATTATTTAAGATCAAATTATATTCCCATAAAATTGGTTATAATGAGTGAACCTTTAAAGATCGCCATAAGCTATCACGGACATTTTTAGGATTTTTAATGGGGAAGAATTCCGCCATACATAATTTTCGCGTAAATGTTAATAGTTTAAGCAATGAACGCAACAGAAGTTCTCAAAAGAAATATTTTACGCCGTTTTTGCAACGACTTTTAATGAATGCTCGGCTACTATTGATCGTAGCTTCATGTTACATAGCCTATATTATATAGGGAGGCTTTACTCCCTCAAGAAATGTACAATCCAACACAAAACGATTTTTTCAAATCGAACCGGTAGTTCCTGAGATCCTAGCATTCAACCAAACAAAACAAACTCTTCAGCTTTATAATATTAGTATAGATAGTATAGATAATAGTGACAGCCAGTTGACATGCTGGCATCATCGCGCAACTCGCGATATGCATTTCAAGCCGCTTGCGGCATTTAAAGGTAGTATTTAACCGTAACAAGCATAAAATACGATGAATTAACCATTAATAATGAAAACTGCTTTTTTTTTTATAAGGGGTTATGGAATGAAAACTGCATTTTTAATCGATCACAGATTAATATTTTTGTTAACTTGTCTGTGATTCGCGTTTGCATTTACACAGAATGGTATGATACTCGTATGATACGTCCAATCTTATGTCTCTGTTATTATTTTTAACCCATCTTTGCTATTTGCTATAGTCCTATTAGTTAGACAAATCTCAGTAATCTGTGGTTAGTCGGCCATATTTGTTATTGTGCTCAATGGGGATTTATTTGGGACATTACGTTTGGTCTTCATAGTTTGTGATGTATTTTATTTCTTCCCATCCTCTTTCCGAAAGATTTTCAGTAGTGACATAAACAGTTTTATTCATAGTGTCGTTATGCTTGTTTAAAAACTGCATATCTGTGGATACCCACTGTGGTAATTCGCTGAACTCATCCAGCGAATTTAATTGTTAACTTAATTTAAATAAAATCATTAAAGTGGCGGGGGCATCAAATAGCAATGGGAAAGGGGGTCGGCAAGCTGCCCCAGTCGACGTGGGGTCCCCCTTACTCGACTGGGAGGAGGGTGACCATTTCAGCTTTGAGGATTCCGAACGATTCGAAGAGGATTCTTTGTGCAGCTGGAGCTCAGAACCTGAGAGTTTATGCAATAACTGGCGAGGGTGGCGAAGACCAAACCTTCAAAACACGTTTACACCCCGATCCGCAAAAAAAAACCGTTCAAGGTAATTGACTCTCAGCTGATCCTTTGTTTCGAACTGAAGTTATGATTACAACGTATTAGTTGCACAATGAACTTCCCTATTTTCGAAAATATGCTTTATTTATTTCTCCAAATGGTTGTTACAGTAATATTTTCCACGCATTTTCATTATAAGTTGTGCTGTCATGACTTATAGCTAGTAATTTGATACATGTATCGTGTAGTAGTACAAAGAACAGGTGTTCTAAAGTCGTTTACCTTTGGGTAGATTGAGTAGTTAATAATAATAGCTTTGTAATCCCTGCCAGTTACTGTAGCATTTTTGTTTGTTGCTCAACTTTTTTGTGCTTATTTGATTTTATTTGACTAGAAAGTTATGATGTTTTCATGTAGGACTTTCACTACTTTCACTATTTTTCTGCTTGTTACTACACAAAATAGCAGAATGTGAATGAAGAAATAAAAAATCAAATAATTATTTTGTTAATAACCTATTTTTCTTTCAGAAGCACACTTTGATAAAAGTACTTTTAAATGTGTTTTTAATGCTTGTATATAAAAATTTAAAAAAAAAATCTTTTTTCAGAGTCATGTGGTTTATATGATTTTATTCTAAAAAATTATATAAATAAAAAAAAAGATTTGTGAAAAAAATATCTGTTTGTTCCATGGTTTGTTTATGTCTGCAAATTGGTTGGCCAGTTAGGTGTAAAATATATATCATCTAAGTTATACATGCCATTATTGTTCTCTTATCTTATGAGTTTTCTTTTCAATGAATAATTAAATTAAAATTAGTGTTTGGACATTTTATGTATAAGTAACTGATAATCAAAAGAAAGTGGAATGTACTTTATGTGGTGCACTGATATTTCATGATGTTAGTGGCTGTATAGAATCTACATTTGCTTTGATCAAAATGGAGGCTTTATAATTAGTAAAACACCGCTGCCCCCTTTTGTAGTCTAGTTATTGTTTATCATTAGTTGCCTTTTACCACAACCTAAGTACGAAGGGTTGGTGCATTTGTTTTAGGAAAAGATTTCAGTAATTAAGTTGCCACAACAAATAAATAATTATTATTTTGTCGCTGTTTTAATTATTTTAGTCAAAGTAGAAGGATCATTTAAATAATTTCTTGTACCAAATGTTGGCACTTAAATTAATTCTACCCGAATGCCAAAAATCGATTTGGACTGATGAAAGCTGCTCAAACCAAATGTAAAACAAATTAGTTACAGTACAAACATTTTCTTAAGGTTTTTACATTCAAATCTAGAATCAGTTTTCAGCCCTCCATAATTATAATATATTATTCTAGAGCTACTAAATTTTAATACCAATTTTTAGCATCAAAGTTATAATTGTTATGCTGTATGGCAAGGTAAAGTGACTTAAAATCAGTTTTTGAATAATAAAATATAGATTTTATTGAACTTTTGAGAAAATTTCGACTTTTGTATGAACCCCTAAATCAAGTGGAATGTTTGCCACTTGTCTTCAGCTTTTAATCCTGGTAAGGGCATGTTTATATTAGCATAAGAATTTGGTCTATAGTCATGGTGGTTTTATCCTTATTTATCTTTTATGCCTGAGCATGACCAAAGCATTAGCTCTGCTTATTTTAGGATGATAAAACTGTGTGAGTTGTCTGAAACATTTATTTAAATATTTATAGTACAATGTTACTTTTTCAAAGGTCCTTGTCTTTTGGAATTTGAATTTTAACACTCTTATAACATATGTGGACTTAAGTTGAATCAGGTTTAAAACTGTGATTGTCTCCTATTTTTTAAATGCTCTATTTGGGTTTGCATGCGAGTGGCGCTTGCTCTCTCTTTTTGGCAGTGCAGGAACTAAATAGGATGACACAAATTTTGCATACAAGTTAGGCTCCAGGTTTAACTTTAGTCAATGTTATATTATTATATATTAAGGCGGAATTATTTGAATTTCTGAAATTCTCTAGCATCTAGCAAATTGGTATCCTCTAGCATTTAACAATTAAAAGTTAGTGTTAATACAATTACTTATGTAATATAATTTTACTTTACTTTAATAAGACTATTTATCATTGGCTCTAAGAGATATCTCAGGATTTTTGAAGGATGAACCATCTATCACATGTGCCTTGTACTAGCTTGCACTTTGCATTAAAAAGTTCAATATAATTGCTTGTACAGGTACATGACTGTTCAGCTCTCAAAGTCTTATAAGATGTCCTGAACAGTAACTCTCTGGATAATAAGCAATTTTAATTCTACTCACAGCTAATATTATGAAATTAAGAGGTAATATAACAACTATAACCTTATTACAAATCTCATCGATTAAGGAAGCTTATTCTACCTAGTTGTTTACAATTTTGCAATTTTAGTTACCCCTTCCTGAAGGTTAAAATAGGTACATCCCACTTAAAATGGAAAACCTGGGTAAACCTTATTTACATCATTCATTAAAATCAGTATTTTAGTATAAAGACAATTTTATAATATTACTTAACCAATGATTTTGGTATGAACTAAGTATGGGAAAGTATTTATTTATTACTAAGTGTAATACCAATTATAATCAATTAGCTTGTTTTTGAATTTGGCATCTACCTTTAATAAATAGAGGTACTAAATATACCAATAAACATATAAATTAACTTATAGAGTCTCACTTGGTTAATCCTTAAAATTAGTCTGTTATAGCATAAACTGTGACATAAAATTATACAATTTCTGGTCTAGCCTTTATAACTGAAACAAATCTATTAAAACTAACTTTTTTTCTCAACTAAACTAGAGGTTTAGTGTTTTTTAGTGAGGAGATACTGATACAGAGTGAGGAGATACCAAGGGATACCCGATTCACTTGGCTAGAGGCCATGGGAACCGTTTAATTATTTATTTATTTAAAGATCTCCAACAGAGAACACACAATGCATGCTTAGAATTGAAATAAATGGTTACAATAGAGACCACAGTACGAAATAAATCTTATTATAACATATATTTTACTTACAAATACCATTAAAATGATAAATCAGATTTTTTTTTAATTCTCTCATTTTTCTATTACAGCCAACTAAGTCCATTTGTACCTCGTTTACCTACCTACCTACCTACTACATACCTTGTTTGTCTAACATTTTGTACGAAACGCTAAATGTGTACGTGCTCCGACGCACACTATGCCGTTTGTTTACGTATTTCGTTTCTGCCTTTCTTTGTTACGTAGTATTTTGGGCGAGTAGAGAAAACGAAAATTAAAGTTTCGCTTATTTATGTTCGCCAAAAATGCTTTTATTAACTATCGAAGGAACAAACTCGATCACACGGCATGCGCGATCATTAGAGATATTCACTTTGTTGTGACAATTTTTTTCATTTACAAAAGATTTATTAAAAAAAATGTTTTTCTTAACCAAACGAAAGATATAATTTAGTTGGTTTTTTATACAGCTGGCTGGTTTGTGTGTAATAAATAAAATCGGAGATGTGTATTTTTTTTACAATTCATAATGGCAGATTTCTATAAGATTAAATACGCTTTTAAAAAAACAACAACTTCTCCGAGACCTCAGATGGGATTCCACCTAAAAAACAACCACATCTCCGAGCACTCAGGTGGGATCCCACCTCATAGGCTTGTAGTTTATCTTATACCTCAAGTATTTTATCTTATAGAAAATCGAAACTGATTTAATATACATACTGCTTTTATGTATTTCAGACAAATCAGTCTCCACATTAAGTGAACTAGCAGCGAAGTGTGTAGCGTGCCACATACCATTCGAACTGGTTGAACATGTCTATCCACCGGTTCCTGAACAACTGCAACTTCAAATAGCGTTCTGGAGTTTTCCCGACAGCGAAGATGACATTAGATTATACTCATGCTTGGCCAATGGATCAGCTGATGAGTTCCAGAGGGGAGAGCATCTCTTCAGAGATAGAGCAGTTAAAGACGTTCTTCAAATTGGTGAGTTGTGTTTTTAAGTAAAAAAAGATATTTTGTGTATTTCAGCTTTATAAAAACTCACAACCCATTCTAACTTAGAAAATTCGTGATACTATTATGTATTAAAATTCAAAATCAAAATTTATCCCTTAATTTTTTTTTGTCATCATATTAATAAAAACATACATATGTAAAATAAAAGTTTGATTACAATTTTTCTCTCTGCCCTCAAAAAAGTACCTAAGTCACAGAAAAATATTAATTTGTGTCCAAAGTAGCAGATATGTCATTTATAAAATCTAATTCCATCCTAGTATGATTCAATCCATTTTTATTATGTCGGTTGGTATTACTCCTACGATTACTGTGGACAAAAAGATGAGGGTTTTAAGAGGATTACAGTAAGGGATTACATATGATATACATATTTATCTATCATATGCGTTTTCTATCCCTTACAGTGGTATCCATAACACAAGAGTTATAGTGGTTACTTTAGGCTAGGCCAATTGGTTTGAATGTAAGAAATATTATTATTATTATCTATAACACATGGCTACAAAGATGGAATTTTCTATCCAATAGGCTTCCACCTGTCGGCTACAGTCACTCTCAGTGTGCCCCGTGCTCAATTCAATGTGGCAGTAACATTTGACAGGCAAAGGATATCTTCTTGTAATTGCACATGTTCGTCTACCGCACACTGGTGTTCGCATATAGTAGCAGTTTGTCTATACAGAATACATTTGGTAAGTCAACAATTTATTTTTAACTATATTTGTGAAAGTGACCAATGATTAGGGAGATGATAAAGTGAAATTTTGTGTCTAAGTGTTCCTAATAACAGCTTTTTAACACAGTTGCAAGGTAAAAAATAAACGTCTATGATTATTATTATTAATTTGTGATAAACGAAAGCGGCTTAGAAACCATTTTCGAACTATAAAATGTTTATAATTCAGATTAGAAATGAAAACTCTTTGTTGGGAAAAAAATTAGATACTATGCATACCATAGGTTACCTAGAAATTTTCTTCAAAGAACGGAAAATAACAAGGGTTGCATAGCAACCTAACTTTAACAACGAAAAAGCTTTAGACGGGTGCTTACAAGGCTTGGTAGCCAATTGGAAGAGCAGTGGATTGGATATCCAAAGGTTGGGGGTTCGAGTCCCGCTTGAGAGTAACTTGTGAGCCAAATCTTTTTTTTGTATTTTTCTATTTAAATTTATAATATAGGTACATGATAATATTGAAAATGCAAAATATAAAAAAAAATATTAATGATTGGGATTCTACTTGATATTTTTTTGTTTTATGAATTCAACAGCCAACACAAGTATGTCTCAGAGCTCCAGTATCAGAATCATTGCAAAGATTACGAAGAGATCAGTTACAGAAGTTTGCACAATACCTCATATCAGAATTGCCTCGCCAAGTCCTGCCTACAGCTCAACGTATTCTGGACGAACTACTGTCAGCTCAGCCAAACCAGATTAATACGACATGCGGTGCACCCGACCCCACCGCGGGGGCTTCGGCCTATGAATACACCTCATGGTTTTTGGATGAAAAGACTTTGCACAACAATATTAATAAGATTTTAGTAAAGTTCTGTGTTCCAGCCCCCATAGTATTTAGGTGAGTTATTTATTAATACATTTTCAAATATTCTTTGCAAAAAAATTGTTCCTACATTCGCAACTTCGAGTCCAAATAAACCTCTATACAAGATCCGGATTTGTCTCGTTCACTCGTCTAAGTACGCTTACTATCTCTTTCTTTCTTACGTTACTTGTATATACGCACCTTTCTCTCAAACAATTTATTCACAGTGGCCTATTTACTAATTTTTCTTTAGATTTTGTAAACAAATGAATAGCACCTATAACGATAAACTTTACTCCTGACATTACATTCTCCCCCTAATTTTAAATAAGCTAAACGCGATCTAACCTAATTCTACGCAAGGAGTCACGAAGAACCACTAGTAGTCTATATAAAAATTGTCATTAAATTATTAATGTAACACGATCTTTAACCCCTTAAGTCCCGAGAGTATGTATACATGTTCGTAACCGATACGTTAAATCCGGATAGCATTCCAGAATGCTCTAGACCGCACTTGTTTCATTAGTTTCTCAAAAATACAACTCTCAAGGTTTTAAGGTATAACAAAAACAAAAGATGAGCGGCGTGTATACGACATAAAAAAATCCGAATGTTTGGGATATATTAGGGGTTAACAAATGTATTAAGAACCAACATTCGTTGAAAATAATTACTTGTTGCTTACCAACTTTAAAATGGGAGGGGGTTTTCAAGTCGTATGTCTTATTTTTTAAGTACAATAGAACGCCCATTATCCGAACGCCAATTATCCGAATCGGTCCTAACGATAATATAAAAATTAAAACCAAGTAATTTTTGTTTTGTTTTAACAAGTTGGACCTCGCTGGAGTCTAGAGAGTAAAACTGTGTTTGTTAAACTTAATAAAGTTTATTCTATGCGTGACAGTTTGTTTTTATTTATTACCAGTTTATGTCCGATTATTCGAATTTTCGATTATCCGAATCAACCCCGGTCCCAATTAATTTGATAATCGGCGTTCTACTGTAATCAATTGCTTATGAGTATACATGTTGACAATATTATATATTTAATATTGACTTGATTCCCTTCAATTAGTTTTACTCATTAGCTAATTCTTGGATACAATGTTTCAAATATTATTTTTGTGCGGTCAATTTTATATGTTAATGGAACTATAGGTCTAAATATAATGATGTGTTCAACAATCATTTATGTGCAGCAATGACCATTTGTTTCTTAATAAAATAAAAATTAATGTCATTATAAACTTTGCAGTGATGTTAACTATCTAAGCACAAGCGCGCCTCCAGCGGCGGCAGAATGGTCGTCACTGTTGAGGCCTCTACGAGGTCGCGAACCAGAGGGAATGTGGAATTTGCTGTCTATAGTCCGCGAGATGTTCAGGCGAAACGATAGAAATGCGATACCGTTGCTGGAGATAATCACTGAAGAAGTCATGGCTTGTGAACAGGTAAGATAATTCTATATATATATACAGTTATTTTCCCATTATTACGAGCATTTTTATATCTGAGAAATGGATGGTTATTAATAATATGAAATTGGGCCTTTTTTGCACATTTTTTCTTTAAATCAATCAAGAAAATGTCAATGTGAAATTGGTTTCCCAACAAATAATTTTAGTAATCGTATTTGATTTTATGTACAATATGCATTTTTATGGCTTTCTTAAGGATCTTTTTAAGATTATAGTTAGGCTAGCGCTTGATCGCAATCTTGCCTGATGGTAAGCGACGATTCGATTTAGAATGAAATACGTTTGCCAGTTTGCCTATTCATTCGCGACTTGAAGGCTTTCAGATTGTACTTCTCACAAAACAGACTACTTCGGCAAGGTGTTAGTACTTCTGATTGTCCGATTGAAAAAGGCAGATGGCGGAATTAGGGTGTGAAATTTCGCAATACACTCTCCGAAATGTTTCCAATAAAAAACCGATAATCTTGCAATCTTCTGAGAATGTGCAAGTTACACACAGTTTTCCTAAACAATTTTTTCCTTATTTCTCCACCACTATTTCTTATTTTGATTGTTTTCTTTTATCCTTATGTATTTAATGTAGCACTTTCTTGTTCTTTATACAACATTATAAAATACTAGTTAAAAAAGTAACATTATAGTTTAAGTCAAAAGTTTGTATTGCTCTCACACTGTACCTCTTTTTTGGAGCGTTTTGTGAATATGAAACTATATATGGTTCGATAATTTTCTTCTTTAAAAATTAGATTAATTATAAGTTTTGCAGGAATTTTTAAATGCTTAAACGTTTATTGTACACTGTGATTTACTTTTTTAATGTTTACTAATGCTATCAAAATAACCGCCATTTGATCGAGATTATTTTATATCTTTAAAATTGCCATTGAAAATTAAAATTTTGATCCAATTAATCTCTACAGTATGACAAAGAGGCAATAGTAAAAAAAATAATACAATCAGCATACGTCTTTATTCCACCAAAGTCGACTGTTGACAAGCATTTAAGTGATAGCGGCGAAGTACCAAACTTATAGCGCTGGCATCGAAAAGTTGTATCTGATAACTCTGTTAATAGTGGTGTCACGTTTAATTGTCTTTGACGTTAACGAAAATTCTCGCTCGGTTTTGATCTGTGATATTCTAACACTATGGTTAACATTAGATTTCAATCATTAAGTGATAGGTATTCATACTTGGAAATAAAACAACTTTACCTTACATTATCACAACATTTAAAAGAAAAGAATGCTAGAAACATCCAATCTCCGTGTATAAGTCGCACGGAAATTGTATGTTACCTAATAAGACGGTATTTTAGCCATTAATTTGACGACCGTTGTGTGCAAGGAGAACGATCCTGCCTTTCGCACCAATAGTACTGGGTTCGTGTTCCAGCCGGGGCAAACGTATTTGTGATGAATACGAATATTTGTACCTGAGTCATGGGTATTTATATATACGACATAATCTATGTATCATATGTTTTCTTTGGGCTAGGCTATTTGATATGAATGTAAGGAATGTTGTTATTCACTTTGTTGTCCAGATCATCGTATGGTGGTACAGCACAAAGGCGGCATTGGTCGCGTGGGGTGGCGGCGGTGGCGGGAAGCACGGGGGCAGCGCCGGCAACTCGGCGGCGCAGCACGCCTGCTCCTCGCTGTGCGACGAGGTACTGTACCTTATGCCCTTGACATAAGGTCGATTCACTGAATGAGCTCAGTACACTTTGCTCATTCTTGTCCTATTTCACATAAGTGACGAAATTTCGTTTTTCTTTTTGAGTTTAAAGAATGACAGTTAAAATTACAAAAAAGTATACTTTGACATAATGGAGCATTTTATCATAATCTGCCTGCGGTCAATGTCAAAAGTAATTGTGATTGGGGGATTGGTAATTTCGAAATAAAATAATTATTTCTTCTACTCTTATTATAAATCGTTAAAGCTGCAAATACGAAGTTAATTACAAACTTAAAACAAATTTGCTGGCTTTTTAATTGTATCTGCTCACAGAAATAAATTGTTATTTCAACAAAAAACTGCTGAGCTTGTTACATTACTAATATGGTACCTAACTAATTTTTAATTCTATTACTATTTTTATGACTTTATATTTGTCTTTTATTTAGGTGGTTGTTCTTTGGCGCCTTGCTGCATTAAACCCGGCCTTAGCGCCGCACGAACGCGATACACTACACGAACAATTCGCACAATGGCATATGAAAGTTTTGGATAAGGTAATTTTTTATTATATTTACTACTTTTTCAACTGTTAGGAGTGCTGCGACGTACTGAGGAACGGTGTTTAGCTGGTTAAACAAAGTCTTGTCGCACTTCTCCTGCAATCGCTTTAATTTCCCTTATACTTCAATAATAAATAAGCTAAGTTCGAATCTAGTTTGTAAACTATTGGTGTGACAAATTTCATCCAAGAAAATGCTCACGCATGAAAATGCGTTTTTTGCGTGATTGAGTAACAAGTCCAAACTTGTATATTTATAATATGAGTACGGTTAATGATAGATTAAGATACAATAAAATATAAGAGATGAACAGTTATAATACAAGAAATGGTAACCCATTCAATTTACAGCCTTTGTGAATGGCTGTAAATTGACGAAAATAAACGATTAAACAAATTCACCCAATGTGAAATTTAGCTCCTCAGTTAAAATCAATATAAGGCTATATTTAATGGCAGTGCCCATAATCTTTTACAAAAAAATCCTAGTTTAATCACTTTCTCGTATTGTTTTGCTCTATACTTACAATACTCATATTATGTACACTTTTGATTGTCAAGAGTGTGAGTTCCTCAAGCATGTTATGTAATGTATATATTTTTTGTATTGATTCTAATTTTTATGTCAGGTGGCGAAGAACCGTAACAATCACATGGGTAGTTCATCCCACAGTCGCCACACGTCCCGTACACATTCCCACCCGCCTTATATCAATGGCATCAGCGAGAATGAAGTCTTCCCCGGTTTCCATCCCGCAATGGAGGCCTGTTTCCTGGAATGGGACGATTATCCGATACCAGGAGTGACGTACACGAAGGACTTAAATCCTTTGTATCACAGCCCATTTACTATATTCAGACATCAGGACAAACAAAATGATAGTGTACATCAGGTAAATGCATCATTTAAGCGCCATTTTCTTTTTTGTAGTTTTTTCATAAGGAAAGGCAAAGGGTACAAAACACATCCAGCCTAGTCTTCAGTAATTTCATTTATGACATTTTAAAATTAATTACATTTTTTGTGATGATGAGAGCTAATTTATGAATGATTTACGATCAATAAATGATGAATGAATAATGAAACCTATTGAGATTTATTGGAACTTCTGTGGGATTTTTGAGAGTGTGAAAAAGAAATCTTTCTTAGTTTGATTTCACTTGCTAACACACGAGGCATATTTACAAACACTTAATTATTAACAATCCACCACTATGACACATATATTTATATCCGTGACAAAACAAGAAAATGAAAACCACGAAAGTGACACTTCCCGCTCCCACCAATAAGTCCTTACATTTTTCTTTTAAAGAAGAAGATGTGGATTTTTTATGTTTGCTTTAGGTGAACTCTTCAAAAGCAGTTTTGAATAACGAGATGTCCCTAAGTTATCGACTCACGAATCCCGATCCTACGATGCAAGGCCACCGCACCATGGTCCATAGAAATAGTCGCATCAACGTAGATTTGGCTATGCCGGGACCGTCGAGTCAAGTAAGTTATTTAGCATTTGTTATCCTCTTAATGTAAGTTTCTGTTTAAAATCACTTATTATTACTAATTCTGTTAAATTGTTATTTGGAATTATACAAAAGTATAATAAATTTAATTTACTATGTATAAAAAGACTTTAAAAAGCGCAATACATGCAAATAGGGTATTTCACTGGCTTTACGAAAATATCTCAAAGTGTCCGTTAAAGATAATATCAAAGTTTAAATAAACAAAAAATCCGCTAACATGCTAAATAAACTTTTATGCAGGTTTCATGATGTGGTGACGTCACCTGCTTGTTACCAAACTTTTTGCTGTCAAATCGTAATACGTAAATTTAGACAAGCAGGCATATACAAGTAGGCGACGTCACTACGTTATTGGGCCGATTTCGTGCATTTTAAATAACGTGTTCGAACATTAAATTTTAATTACTTTACTGTTAACAGTTTGATCATCGTAGTCAAATATCCTATCTACACGATATCATAAGATTTAAAAATGAAAATAATTTTTCTGTATTGTTTGAAAAAAATAGTTTGGATAATTTTTGTAAGAATTAAATTAATATTATAATGCGCGCGGTTACCGTTTAATCAAACGACGTTTTTTTTTTCTACATACTGTACAGGGTGGCCAGATGCCGAACTTTTTGCCAAAAATCTCATTCTTTCAGTACTAATTCTTGTACAAGTTTTAATAAAGAAATATATACATAAATTATTAGTTCAGTCTTTTCACATTATTTTGACAAATTGTATGATAAATATTCGTTACATGATTCACTGATACCTTGTCTTGTCTTGATCCCAAATTGATTACAGAAAAAAGCTAGTTATGCGCTTGAGTGTTCAGGAAAAATAGGCAATTATTGTTTGATGTAGCCATTTTATAGTTTTGATTGTTGTTTGTGTAGCCTTGTGGTTCTGGAGAGGGTCCGAGCGAACAGCCACGTGAACCTGGACCTAGTGATGGCAACCACTCCAGTGTATCATCTGAAGGTAATAGAATTTTAAAATTTTGTGTAATGGGTTTAGATTTTCTTTTTAGGTTTTATTTTTGTTATTATACTTTAATTGGTACATTCAACAGCCAGAGGCCAATACAAAAGTACACAGTTACTTTGACAGGTAATAATAGCAAGTACAAATATATAAATAGTTAGGAGCTGACATAAGTGTCGCAATAGCAAAAACACGCTTTTAAAATATACTATAAAATGCATAAAAAGGACAAGGGAATGAATTTTAACAACAAGTTACAATCTATGAGAATTCAAAATGATGAAATAAAGAATACCACCTGTTGGTGATAGTTACAAAATGTCGAAACCAAAAATGAATACGTAATATATATTTAATATGTATATAAATAAACAATAATATATGTATAAAAATAAGACGTAGGATCGTTCATCTGATGGGATGAAAATGTTAATTTTAATGTATTTTAAAAAGCTGTATGTAATAATTCAATCATATATTCCAATATTGGCAGTGCACAAATATGCAAATCACTTTATTTTCTGTATGTGTATAAAGCCATTAGGGTCGATAAAATTTTAATGGAATCTTATTCTTATGGCAACAAGTAACCATTTTTCACGATTTAAATTGTTAAAACATTTAAAGTGGTTAAAATGAAATTTTGCTATTAGGTTTTTGCGAAAACGAAGAGGAAATCCTCCAACAAAGCGGTGGCGACACTGATTCTCAAGAGTCGAGTTCTCCCCCTGTGTCGTCCGACGACGCCCAGCGCAGGATTTCTAACGACGATTCGGTATCCGATGACGAGTGCAACATTTACTTCTACGATTCTGCCGCCGCCCGTAGGGCTGTGGGAGGAGAAGGAACTAGCGCGGGAACGGCTTTGGTAAGGCCAGTTTTTAATATTAAAAACTTTACTTATAATTTTAAACTGAGAAATTTTGTGTTTCTTGTAAGGATTTTACAAACTATAGCATCAAGCAACTTTTGACGTGACAACGTCTTATAAATTGGTTGCGGCTGGGAGTCACTTATGAAAAAGTGTAACGCTCGGTAACGTTACGATGAGTCACCGAACGAGAGAGAGGCCCGCCGAATGTTTTCTCAATATTTAAAAGTTTATTGATTTTTAATATTATAAGTATATATATGAAATTGTAAACTCTTTATGATATATATAATACAAAAAAATTGTTTATATCGATAAATTTTGATAACCATCCAAGATTGTTCCATTTAAATCATTAATGTATAAATCACTTATAATATAAATATTTAATAGTAGTAGATATATTTCCTATATAACCCAAATTATTCATTTATTAATTTTCGAAATATATTACAGGCATTTATATTTAAACATCCTGTTACATAATGATTTATAGTTTTTTTTATCCTCAACAAAATCACTCAAATAGGAATTAGTTAAGTTTAAGTTTACATGTACAATGTTTTAGTAAACAAAATATATTTCTATAGTTAAAATTTGTGCAATTCTTATTTTCATTCAATTCCTTGTTCCTATTGTGCAATTTAATTATATTCATATCAATAAATATTCTACCGAGAAAAAGACGTTGTCACGTAAAATCTTCGCCCGTAAAACCGACTTTACAGGCAACCATTTTTTTTTTTACAATTTGTCACGTTTGTAGTATTCTAACATTTTTGCTCAGCTGCTTCAATAGTATCTTTATAATGTTTTTCCAAATATTTTACTGAGTAAACACGCCTATACGTAATACAGCCATACATATAAAAAGTACAGTCTATACATATCAAAAATAAGAATATTATTAAGCATCGTCATGTAAGTTCTTCTTTTCCTAGTTTTCACATAACTATTAAACAGATTTCCTAGAAACACGGAGGTTAACAAATTGTCGGTTTATTTTGTTGTACAGGGCCCAGGGAGTTCAGGGTCAGGTTCATCGAGTGCTAGCGCGGGCAGCTGGGAGTGCGGGTGGGAGGTGTCTTTTGCTCGCGCGGAGGGGCTGCAAGCGCACGGGCACGTCCGCGAAGCGTGCGCGCTGGGGGCTCGGTTGGCGCGGGAGCTGTTGGCGCGGCCGCCGGCGCTAGGGGGCGCGGGGGCGGCAGGGGGCGGGTCCTTGGGGGCCGGGGGCGTGGGGGCGCAACACCACGACCCGCGCAAAGCGCGACGCCGCCACCCGCCCTCGCCGCGGCTCTGTGCTGCCAGCCACCGCCTCTCCTGTCTCGCGTCCGCCACACTCGCCAAGTGCGCCTTCCTGTGCACGGTTGGTGTAAATTAATAATTATTTATTAACGTCAGCTTTCTAACATGAACATATTTAATAAAAGAATTAGCCGTTTTAAAGCTCAGCTCATATGGTTATGTATTTTTTCAAATACATTAATTAATGAAAATCGTGTGGAGATTAGTAAACACGAAACAAATATGCATATTAAAAAAAAGTAATATTTGTCTATTTTGTATTTCTATTGGAAATATAGCAATCAAAAATAAAATACAAGCAGCATAAGAACAACACTATTCTGCTGTAAAAATAAAAATTTAACAAAAAAGTGTTTGATAATACTTGCCAGTATTGTATTTTTTATTACATTTTATTTCATCTAATGAATAAAACAGACAGTTCCAGAAACAAATGGTTTCAATGTTTAATGAAAAGCGCTTTTATATTAACTTGCTTATACACAATTTATATTAGTTTTAAAGGGAAAAGAGTTTTTAAAATTGTATGAGCAGCTTCGTTTATTGTAAATATTTTCATACACCGTTTTCTATATTTTGTCCTTAATCTGTCTGTATCGTGTTAGCATTAAGCATTTGCCATATAACGGACTAACCTCAATTAAATATATGTAATTTAAAAGAAAAGTGTAACAAAATATGTACTTTTTCTCTTGACAGGTATTGGCCGAGTTTAGTGAACATCACGAGCTTGCTTTTCGTGTGGGTCTTTTCGCCTTAGAAATGGCACGTCCTCCAGCCAGCACAAAAGCATTGGAAGTAAAATTAAATAATCAAGAGACTGAGCTTGTAGCGTTGCTCAAAAGACTACCCACTGGTGCCGACCAACTGGCTTTAGCTCGTGAAAAAGCTGAGCAACTACGTGATGGTGCATTGAGGTAAGAAATTCCCGGCAATTCCAAAAATATATATGCATTTAGGTAAAATATCATTTGATAAAAAAGAATGTTTATCATCATCAACTGTCAAATGTACTAAGACCATTTCCTGCTTATCACATTTTGTATAGCCGGGTCTACTTCGTGTGCCGTTCAAATTAAAATGTGTACTTAGTGTCGACCATGAGTCAGCGGGACGCAGTATACTGCTTTTCCTTGATTATTCATGTTTCCATTCATACTGAATGAAAAGTACGTAATTTATAGCCACAAATAGTAATTTAAACATGGTCCTTCGAACCGGATTTCGTTGTTACGATGAGTTTATTTTGAACGCTGCACACATATGCAATTTTGGTTAGATAGCATGACGTGCTTAAGTTTTTCAGAAAAATCATTTTTATTTATCTTATTTAAATTGGTTGTCGTTCATCATTTGTCATTGTCATAAAATCAGATATAAAACTCTTTTATTTGTTCCAGAAATCGTGGCCCAGCATTGTTGCCTATTGCTTTAGCGAGTTTCTTATTCGACGTGCTAGTTCTGTCTGCAACTGACAAAGAAAATAAGCATGCGGTATGTATCAACTATTTTGAGATAATTTTGAATTTATTTTAATGCAAAACTTACATTGTTTTTTATTTCAGTCAAGGGTTCCTTCTGACGAGATTTTGGGTTTTGAAGCGGCTGTAGCCGCTTTAGGTCTGAAAGCGAATGTGTCTGAAGCGGAACATCCATTGCTATGTGAGGGCACGAGGAGACAGCGAGGAGAATTAGCGCTTACACTACTTTCTTTCTACAAAGACGATCCTGTTAAATTAGCCAGGATTATGAATAAGGTAGGTTTTGATTTTATTTTAAATATTGAGTAATATTAAATTTGTTATAGTGATAAATAGAAATCCCTTTTCAGACTTAAGATTAACTCATTAACGAATAGGCTGTACCAAAGTGAAACCTATAGAAAATTCTTAAATTAAACTAGTTTCATCCATCTAGCTATGTGAAATAGGAAATAAGTTTTTAAAGCAATTTTTTTGGTGTTGAAAAGTGCTTATAGATAATCAGTAATCATAAGCTCGGGTACTTCCTTTCAGTTGCCTTCTAGTTGGTTAGGAGCCTTCTGTATTTAAATCGGGTATCAACATATTTGCCACTTGTATTTAAAAACCACTAAACAGAATAAAAACTTTAAATATAAACTTATAAACTATTATTTGAACAAAACTAGTTAGGGTGCTGCATTAGAGGCCGACTGTTTAATTTTGATTGATTTAAGCATTTTTTGGTTTTATTTTCGGTTGTTGAAAGAAGTTATCTGATCGGGGAATCTTAAAAATCTGTATAATAATTATTATATATATTGTTAATTGATGAAAATTAAATAATTAATAAATAAATATTTCTTACACTCACACCAATTAGCCTAGCCCAAAGATAGCACTGTAAGGCTTGTGTTATGGCAGCTAGGGAAACGGATAGACATACGTATATTATACATAGATATGTAATATTTATAGAAATATATATAAAAAACACTCATGACTCACCTGAGTCATGATGAATACGGGCATTTGTACCTATAAATGCCCGTATTCATCATACAAACATCTGCTCCTTCCGGGATTCGAACCCAGGACCGTAAGTGCGAAAGGCAGAATCGCTACTGTTGCATCTAACAGTCGTCGTATATTAATAACAATGTTCAAAACAAACTTACGCTTTCTGGGCGAATGTACTTAAACATTTGTTCTGTCCCCAGCTGTTAGACCGCGAGATCCACCAGTTGACGAAGAGCCCTATGGTGAGCATGTACTATACGAACAATCCGCGCCTGGCTGCGTATCGCGCTGATACTGCCTCTGGTTCGCAGCCCTACCCCGCACACGCGCCACCCTGCCTCCCACCACAGGTACGCCTTTACATTTAAGCTATAAAATAAGCATAGATTCCTACTATGGTGACTCGCTACTCTTGGCTTGATGTCAAAACCGGGTAACGCTGTTGAGGTAACACGTCAAATCAATTAACATCAATCACACATCAAAAAAAAGGTACACCCCTGATATGATGGTTTCCCGCACTTAAGGGTGCCGAAATATCTATATATATAAAAAACGAAAAAAACGATGTGTTTTTTTGTGTTACGATGTTATGTTCGGGATAAACTGAAACTACAGAACCGATTTTGATTTTTTATTTGCCTGGATTTGTTCCAACTTAGGAGATAGGATAGGTTTCATTTAAATTTACAAAAGCAACGTTCAGGGTCAGCTAGTATAATTATATGAATAATAATATAATGTAATACATAAGAAAATGATTCTGTATGTAACGTATTCACAACTACTGAATCGATTTTGGTAAAGTTTGGTATGGATATTGCTTAAACCTTGGGCATTGATATAGGATTTTCCCCCGGGAAATTTAAGTTCAAAGAGTTATAACCTAATTCGCTGAGAACAAGTCGCGGGTAACCATTAATGACGTTCGTGATCTATCTTACAAAGCCTGGCGTTAAAGCCCTTAAGACTATGCAATAGAGTTTAGTTCTGTTAAATTCACCAGAGTTATTGTGCCGCTACATGTATCTTTAGATGTTCTGTCTCGCGAAATCCAATACAGTACACAATTTTGACTATAAGAATCGATTCTATTTCTCATACATATTTGCAGGCGGCTTGTCCTCTGGTGTCAGACATGGAACGGTTGGTGGTGTCGGAAGGCGGGCCATCGCCCCCAGCGCATGCGCACGCGCACGCGCATTCAACGCATACCGCGCATGCATCCACTTCTCACCCGCCCCTCGCTAGGCCTAAGGACTCCAGGTACAGTTGTTTTCTTCTGTATTTTGTCATTAACAGAAAATACGTAAGTTTAAGGGAGATCGCACACCATACCCAGGAATCGAATGATTCGAGTGCAAAAAACCTTAAAACAACCTTTCTTAAAATTATTAGAACCTAGCCCTCTTCTCTTTGCTGTGAGTGCAGTATGTCTTCCATTTTCCATATATATTACTATCCGCTGGTCTTTTTTCTCGCCGCCTCCAAAGAACACATAATATCATCGCTCTCTTAGTAGCATTTTTCGGCTTTTCATCTATATCTTCTATTCTATTATATAAATCTGTAGGTTCTGACGGTACATTTTTTTTTGGAATTTTTTTATGATAAATTAATCATTGTATGACTCACTGTCACTTTTATTTCTCTACTATTTTTAAATTTTTGTCTGTCTATCTATCTTTATGTCCCTCTACAAGTCAAGAACGGGTTGACCGGTTTTTTGTCCTTTATTTGAACACTCATCTTCATTGTATGCAAAATGTTCTTTCATTCGTCTTTTTGATAGTCCAATTCGTACATGTAATATTTAGGTTTAGTTTAAGTAGACGGAGACTAGAATGATATCTGATCATCTAATCTTGTTACACAGATATAAAGGAAAACGTCTGTACCCGTCCGTACCGAACCAACCGTCCGAAGCGTCAGCTCACTTCATGTTTGAATTAGCCAAGTCTGTGCTATTCAAAGCGGGCGGCTCTTCAAGTACTAGTCTGTTTACTCAGACGTCCTGTGCAAGAGAGCATCATGGACCACACAGGTAACTTTTTAACTTAAAATTTTAAGACAGGACTCTTTAATAACAATTTTATAATTCAATATTAGCTTGCAAACTATGAAAATTTTACAGTTTCTGTTGTGACGACTAGTCTTATATTTGTTATCGCAAAAATAATAGTTGTTAGGCAAAGTATTTCATTTCGTGCCGGTGGTTATACTTTGATATAGTTTCGGAGGAACCGTCTGTCTGTACACAACAAACTAGCATCATCTGACTAGTAAACTTAAAGAAAGCTAATTATAAGTTGTATGTGGACGGAATATGATATTCAGTATTTTATTTATTAAAAAAAAAGATGTTAAACTACTCAATATTCTCTAGACAAAACAGTGGTATTGCTTCATATGTGATAAACAAGCTAAATAAAAAAAAATTGTGATGCGTGATACGATATTGCTAAAAGCGCGTTAAAAAAGCCGCAAACGATTATTTAAAAATGTCTGCCTCATTTGATGGATAAATTGTTAGAATTAATACTAGAATTTGAATGCCATTTTACGTTGCACATTGCTTGTTTTACAGAGGATTGCATATGGCGGCTTTTCAGTTGGGCCTTTATGCACTCGGTCTGCACAACTGTGTTAGCGCAAATTGGCTCAGTCGTACATATTCATCGCATGTCAGTTGGATAACAGGTAAGATCTATAAATTAATTTATCCAATAAATATACCTCTATAGGGTCAATATATATATGGAAATGTTTTTTATGCAACCGCGTCAAAACAACTGAACCTATCGGTTTAGGACCATGACTAATCGTCGCGGGAAAATCTGTTAATGGGGTTTATTAAACTTCTTATTTTTTGGATTTAATGGATTCTTTTTTTTTTATTTACTTTAAAACTTTTTCCAGAATTTATTTCATTCGGTGGGTTGCTATGGTAACAGTTTCAGTAATTATTTTTCTGTATTTAACATAAATAATTAATTCTTTGACTATAAAATAACAAAGTGTATAAGTTTATATTCAACTTAATGTTTATATGCTGACTAGCCGTCACTCGCCCGCTTAGCTGGGAGTAATTTTTTGCAAAAATTTCAAAAAAGAAATGGGTTGAATAATGACAATCAAACCAGTTATTCAACAAAAGATATACAAATGAAAATAAGTAATTATTAGCCCAGCAATGCGGGAGGGAGAAGGGTAGTTTATAACGTAATTACTGTCCAAGCCGAAATATATAAAAAAATCTGTATCATTTTAGGACAAGCAATGGATATAGGAGCGCCGGCTATTTTGTTCCTAATCGATGCCTGGGAGGGTCACCTTACTCCACCTGAGGCAGCTGGTATTGCTGACAAGGTATTAAGTAACATTTTTGAGAAAAAGAAACTTTTTTTTGTGCACATTATTTATCAAAAAATCTGGCCGTTTAATAATTAAATAATAGTAACAATTATAATTCATAAAACGTTTTTCTATTATTCAAATATTTTCTTCTAAAGTTATTATTTGTGTGTGTGTGTGGAGTGAAATAATGTCAAATTTGGTCTCTTTGAAATCAGTGCTGGGGCATGACGTATTTTTACATTGCTACAAAACTATCCTGCTTTAACAGACGTGAAAACGTTCCTTTTTATTCTGGTTATTTGTAATTTGTTAATGTTTTTGTACAGCTAAAGGATGATAATATAAGGTTTGGTTTTAAATTGTTATAATGGTGTTATGTTTGGCTATTATAAAGCTATTATTTTCATTTTCATATGAAAATAAAAGTGCATAATTCACTTTTCATCACACTCTCTTTACAAAGCACCAGAGAACCATGAAAGTATTAAACAAATACTAATTTATGAGATAATTCAGTAGGTTTCACTGAAGAAATATGAACACTGGTGTCAATTTTTTTGTCTGAGCAAGCGGAATCGCAGCGTGAGTTGTCAAGCAAAGGTTTAAGTGTTAACATGTTTGCATTGGTCACGGCATTACGTAAAATAACTTGTAAAAAGCCGGATACATATGCCTGTATGCTGTATTAGTGTAAAACTACAAATGAGCAAGCGCGTCTCACCCTAGATCGCATCGTCTCTTACTATCAGGCGAGATACTTGTCAAGCGCCTGCCTATTTGCTATAAAAAAAAGCATTTTAAAAAGACAAATAACCGACTAAACACTATATTGTTGATTAATTTCGCTGAGTATTACCTGTTAGGTTCAGACGACCCATGGTTTCTAGCTAGAAACCATTTCATGCTGGTTCAAATCCCGCATGAAATTGAGTCTATAATTTTTTTCTATATTTTTAATTAATTTCAGCTAGTATAAACCGGCAAAATCAACAATCTTTCATAAACACTGTTCTCTTGTAGGCATCGTCCGGTAGAGACGTTCACACAGTACGCGCGGCCGCGGAATTGGCCCTCTCAGTGCTGCCACACGCGCATGCGCTCAATTATAATGAGATACAGCGCGCAGTGTTGCAATGTAAAGAACAAAGCGACGCCATGCTCGAAAGGGCATGTCTAACTGTTGAAGCTGCTGCGAAAGGTAATTTATTGCATTTTATTTTCACTCTTATGAAATAGCAAAATAGCTAGTAAAATTAAAACCTATGAAATTGTGGACGTAATCCAACATAAAAAGAGAAGTATATTTACCGATCCAGAGAAGGTTATAGCATGGTCACAAAAAAAAAACAAAAATTCCTGCATCATCAAGAGGCAGGGTTCGTATTGAACTCGCATTCATGTGATGTTAGTGTTTTTATAACTAGATTGATGTTATCTTTTTCTTCTAATCATAATCTTCTATCATGCTAGATATTATGTTAAGCCTATATTGATCATGTATCATATTATTGTTTGACAGCTAAAAGTTTTCTACAAGCAGGTGACGTCATAACATCAAGTAACCTGCGTTAAGATGTCTTGCGTTTTGGCGGTATTTTTCATTAATTTCAACAAAGAATTAATCAAACGGCAAAGCGGATATATTTTCGTGAATACCTGTCATATACACTATTGGTGTGAATATAAGATTTTTATTTGTACGATATACACCGCACCTTTCCCGCATCAACAGAATCGACTATTAAAATTATATTTAATTTATTTGCTTTTGTAAATAATTTCAAAATATTTAACCTAATTTGACCCCTTAAAGCCCAGATATGTGAAAATGCGTTATTTCTCTCTCTATCGGGAAAAAAATAACATTCAATAAAAAAAAACCATTACCAAAGCTGTAATAACGATTAAATCAGACTGCGCGCTATAGAGCATTATATAATACTCGCGGATTTTAGGTATCGTTGTCGCGCGCATGATATAATGCTCGCGTGTTTTACGGGGTTAAGTCAGCTCGCTATAAGTCGTTCTCCTAGCTAGATCATTATACCTCGGTTTAAAGAAATATACAATTATCAGTTCAATCGGTGTTTTTATCATTATCATCATCGTTTAAAGGTATATGGATTATACAATATTATTAAAAGTATTTATAATAGGAGATGTGAACTGGTTGTGCGCAGGTGGCGGAGTGTACCCTGAAGTGCTGTACACCGTGGCGAGGTACTGGCACGAGCTGTACTTGCGTCAGGCCAGCGAAGACTCGGAGTTGCCGGGCGAGGAGCACTACCGAGCGCCCCCCGCGCCCGCTCCCGCCCCCCCGGTCGCCCTACCCGTACCCTACCCCTTGCCATACCCTTTCACCTACCACCCCTATCCACCGCCCATATACCAGCTGCAGGTCAGTCCTTCTAACACGCTTTTATTAACATTACCTGTATGTTTATGTGTTCAAAGCGTCAGATTAATTTGACATTTTGCACACCTATCAGAGACCAATGACAATGCAATAGTTAAAGAAATCATTGGAGAAATTACGAAAAAATTATAATAATACTTAATTGTGATATTTTTTTGTATTTTTAGTTCGGTTTACCATAAGAGTGTGATTTTTGATTTTTAAACTATATTTATCGAAGTGAAACTTCTTAAGCTGGAGTACTAAGTGCTCGAAATTGCACATTCTATCAGCTCCAAATAATGCTCTGTGTGGGGGCAAGTGGTGTGGATTTGGTGAGTAGTTGTTCGTTATTTTTCGCGGATGTAAGCTACATATTTTAATTTTATTAATGGATATGGACTTCCGCCATGTAACGCCTGATTCTATCAAATTTGTTAAAACTGTGGTGATTTCGATGAAACGAAAAAGCTACTGCAAAAAACGAACCAAACTGAAGTAAAAATCTCGTTGGTAATTTTCTGAAGTTTCACTTCTGTCGTAACTTTTTATATATACTCTTTACACCTCACGTTAATAAAGTAAATACCTACCGGAAGTACCTTTATTTTTTGTTTTTATTTAATTTCTTCACATATCTTGAAACTCTTGCTTATATTAAATATGTCACGTATTATCAGAATCCACCAATAAATACGGATTTGTTTTTTTTCGGTTCACACATTACTTATCAGCGTCCCTGTAATGTTTCAGTGCAAGCATAAACATAAACATTTGCTATTTGGTACTAACACCTAGGACATCAGTAAACAAGACAAAACCAGTAATGGTAAAAAAACGAGTTAAAAATTATAACTAAAAAAAACACAAAACAAATTAAAATAATTAACAATAATCTAAACATATTGAAACAACTTATAACTAAAACACTTTCTATGTCCCACATCTGTACCAAATGTGTGACTAATTCAGCTTATGTCAGCTTTAACGCTGACACTGACTTTCAATGGGCCCCCCTTTTTTTCACACACAGACGCTCCTGAGGTGCAAATTGTGATTATTAAAATATAATGAAATCCTATAATTTTTAAAATATTAAAAAAAACGTTGTTCTTTTGCAGTTTAAAATTTATTTTGTTTTTACGTAGTGTACCGAAACTCGTTCGATAGTCGGCACCAACTTAATTTTCGACGTTATCGCAGTACGGAGGCGCTCCAGCTCCCCACCCGGGTGCGCAGTACGCGTTGCCGCCGTACTTCGTTCGTGGGCTGGTGGCGCCACCGCACCCGGCTCACCCGGCTCACCCGCCGCACCCAGCTCACCCGGCTCATCCGACTCATCCGGCTCATACGGCTCACCCGGCTCACGCGACTCACCCGACGCATCCGCCGCACCCGTCCCATGTTCCGCATCCGCCACCCATCGCGGTAAACGTGAGTATTAAAAAAAAGCTCGTATATACTTATTCACTTTAGGGTGGTCGTAAATACTTGTGAAGCTGAAGATTGTTTAGTAAATCTACTGTGGAAGACCTTTTAACTGCGAATAATCTTCAACGAGCTCAGCAAGGGCTACGTTTGTTCCCCTTTATTCTTTCGTACAAAATCTTCAATCGAACGCTGATACTCAATATAAAAACATTCAATGAAAAGAATATGTTTATTAAGAAAACAAATACATTTTCTTTTATAAAGTGAGATTTTGGTAAATAGCATTTGTAGTTAAGAATAGATCCATTTCCATAGGCAGCCTTTGTTTACGGGCAACCTGATTGATAGAATAAGTATGGCAATGTAAAACTAGGCATTAAGATCGCTCTATATGAGTTTATTATCACAGCCACAAATTCCTTGCACCTGAATCTCGGAAAAGCCTTTGAAAATTACTACGAATTTGGAGAGACCCTTTATGGCCCGTGCAGTGATGATACGTGGTCCGTGTAGCGTTGACTGACGCCGAAGTTCATATAGTGTTTTAAAATTGCAATCCAGCTGAGCGACATTTTCCACCGTTCCGTATCGATCAGGCCTGCATGATTACAGTATCTCACAGAATAAAAATTTTTGACGACAGCATCCGGCACCGATCCCGCCGCCTCTGCCGGCGGCGCACGGTGGTGGAGTGGGGGCGGGGTTAGGAGGGGGGGCGGGGCAAGGGGCGGGGACTCCGGCGCCCCCTCCCCTACCACAGGCACAGCTGCGGCGGCTGCTGGCCGCGTACCGCGTGGGCATGCTGGCCCTCGAGACACAGGCGCGTCGCGTTCACGACGACCGTCCGCAGAACAAGTTTGGCAGGTGAGTTTCTATCGCTCTCATAAAAAAGCGTGTGCCCCTCGGAATACACGACAGTAGTGATAACTTAAACTAATTTAAGTTGAACTATTTAATATTAAAATTGTTTAAGTAGAGAAAAGCTGAGGTTATTACTTTTATTTTTTTGTCATATTTTTTATAATCACTTTCAAAAACGGTGATACTTTTAGGTTATATGCTCACTGTCAACAGTAAATGTCTAATGCTAAACACTGAGTAGAGAGAGGGGAAAGCGTCTGTCCGAAATACGGCTAGCGCTGCGGGTTAGGGGGAGAAAGGAGGAGCCTGTCTACCGCTGCCTTATGCGTTGTTTGCCTCGTTGTTTGCCTCAAAGTCAAATGGTTCCGGAAGGGGCAGGTCTTTGTGTGATGAATACGAGCATTTGTACCTTGTTCATGAATATGACATACCTATGTGTAATATATAGTGTATGCATTATCCTAGTATCCATAACACTTGACAGTGCTTCCTTTGGGCTAGGCTAATGGGTTTAAATGTTAGAAATATGATTGTTAATATGTCACCATCCCAGCCGAGAGACAACCACTGCTCGACGGAAGTCTCATTTTTTTTGGGGAAGAAAAAATTAGGAATTTCTCATGCTTTCAGCGGATTAGAGATCGCACTGAATGACCATAATTCGTAAAACGCTGCTGCCTATAGTGTTGACGTGTAGTCTATGGTGATTCTTTCTTTAGTAGTTTTTATGACAGCAGTAAGTGTGAAGGATAGGGGCTATTCTACTGTTCCGGATACCACGTGGCTAACATACTTACAGAAGAATTATGTATACAAATATTTCATGGTTTACGACTCTAAGAAAAATTTTGTAAATACAGTAGATATCTAAAAACATTTTACGAATATACTGTGTATAGTATGTTAGCCATGTGGTATCCGGAACAGTAGAATAGCCCCTATCCTTCACACTTACTGTTGTCGTAAAAATCCCTACTAATATATTATAAATGTGAATGTAAATTTGTTTGTTATGCTTTCACGCAACAACTACAAAACCGATCATCATGAAACTTCGTACATATATTCTTGGAGGTATTAGAAGTAACATAGGATACTTTTTATTGAACAAAATATATAATATAAATAAATAAAAGCTAGTATATATATAAAATCCCTGTCACAGTGTTTGATCGCGATGAACTCCGAAACTACTCACTCGATTTTGACGATGTTTCCATTTTGCTGGATTTGTTCCGACTTAGGACATAGGATGGATTTTATTTATAACACAGCAACGCGTGGCCGGGTCAGCAAGTAATTAATAAGTATTGATTTGCTCACTCGTTACATGAATATTGACAACTATATTTGAAAGAAAACTTAAGAGCGACTATTGTACACTTTATTGCAAATAAACGATATACAAATAAGACAAAATAAAGTAGCGGTTACATAGAGTGTAGAAATATGAAGGTATTAGTTTTAGCGAGTTGTAGCACAAGTATGAAAAGATTCAGTAGCTGTTTACTTTATACTAAAATAAAAGGAAAAAATAGAAATAATTAAAACGCTATTATCATTGAATAAATCATGGGTAAAGAAAACGCTTTACTCATTTTTATGTTTTGCCTCTTTTTTGTTTTGTTTCTACGTGTTTAAAAGTGACTGTCATTTCATAAAAACTTTCATGCCAAATACTTAACAATAAAAAATAATAAAATATTATACACGGTATTGTCGTTGTTTGCGATATTATTACGCAATCTATTTCCATCGATAGTAGCTACTTAATTGTTAAATAGGTCAAGTTATCGTAATCTTGTCTTTGCAATGGTTGTTATCAGATCACTTAACAGTCATGAAATATATTTGCCCTTATCATCAAAACTTTGTGTTTAGCACGCGCTTATTAATAGTCTAATCGGGTCAATAGTCATTGTTATATTAATCGTTATATCATATGTTTTTATTTAATTTTTTGCATTCACAATGCAATATTTCTATAAGATATAAAACATTTTTACACACGTATTTTATATCTTATAGAAATATTGCATTGTGAATGCAAAAAATTAAATAAAAACATAATTATAGCTGGTTCCATCTTAATTGATTGTTTAATATTTGTAAAAATATTACTTTCAATGTTGAAGGTAGTTAGCGTTCAACATTGGTGGAACGATACTAGCTCATAGTAGAAGTTGGAATACGTTTGTAAAATTCGACACGTTTGCCAGCGTCTCGGTAGCTCAGCGGTCAGAGCAGTCGCCCGGATTGCGAAAGGTCGTGGGTTCGAATCCCATCTGAGGGCTCGGAGGCGTGGTTGTTTTTTACACACGTATTTTATATCTTATAGAAATATTGCATTGTGAATGCAAAAAATTAAATAAAAACATAATTATAGCTGGTTCCATCTTAATTGATTGTTTAATATTTGTAAAAATATTACTTTCAATGTTGAAGGTAGTTAGCGTTCAACATTGGTGGAACGATACTAGCTCATAGTAGAAGTTGGAATACGTTTGTAAAATTCGACACGTTTGCCAGCGTCTCGGTAGCTCAGCGGTCAGAGCAGTCGCCCGGATTGCGAAAGGTCGTGGGTTCGAATCCCATCTGAGGGCTCGGAGGCGTGGTTGTTTTTTACACACGTATTTTATATCTTATAGAAATATTGCATTGTGAATGCAAAAAATTAAATAAAAACATAATTATAGCTGGTTCCATCTTAATTGATTGTTTAATATTTGTAAAAATATTACTTTCAATGTTGAAGGTAGTTAGCGTTCAACATTGGTGGAACGATACTAGCTCATAGTAGAAGTTGGAATACGTTTGTAAAATTCGACACGTTTGCCAGCGTCTCGGTAGCTCAGCGGTCAGAGCAGTCGCCCGGATTGCGAAAGGTCGTGGGTTCGAATCCCATCTGAGGGCTCGGAGGCGTGGTTGTTTTTTACACACGTATTTTATATCTTATAGAAATATTGCATTGTGAATGCAAAAAATTAAATAAAAACATAATTATAGCTGGTTCCATCTTAATTGATTGTTTAATATTTGTAAAAATATTACTTTCAATGTTGAAGGTAGTTAGCGTTCAACATTGGTGGAACGATACTAGCTCATAGTAGAAGTTGGAATACGTTTGTAAAATTCGACACGTTTGCCAGCGTCTCGGTAGCTCAGCGGTCAGAGCAGTCGCCCGGATTGCGAAAGGTCGTGGGTTCGAATCCCATCTGAGGGCTCGGAGGCGTGGTTGTTTTTTACACACGTATTTTATATCTTATAGAAATATTGCATTGTGAATGCAAAAAATTAAATAAAAACATAATTATAGCTGGTTCCATCTTAATTGATTGTTTAATATTTGTAAAAATATTACTTTCAATGTTGAAGGTAGTTAGCGTTCAACATTGGTGGAACGATACTAGCTCATAGTAGAAGTTGGAATACGTTTGTAAAATTCGACACGTTTGCCAGCGTCTCGGTAGCTCAGCGGTCAGAGCAGTCGCCCGGATTGCGAAAGGTCGTGGGTTCGAATCCCATCTGAGGGCTCGGAGGCGTGGTTGTTTTTTACACACGTATTTTATATCTTATAGTTATATCATATATCAATTTATTAATATTTTTTGTATTGTATGTACTTGTAACAGATATGAATCCAATTTTATTAGGCTTGTTTTGGTTTCTCCCTCTTCGCAGCCTATGAAAATAAGTTGATACATCTGATGATAATAAAGAATAAATGCTTTTTATAAACTGATGTATGTTTAAGTATCTTTTTTTTACATTTTTGTGTATTTATAAAGTATGTCTGTGATATAAAGCTTTGCCAATAGAATTAACATATAAAATGTAGGTCTTATTCTATTCGCGACCCAAAGTGAAAGTTTATCTTACAGATTGGGTTGCTACGCTAGTTTAATAAACGACACAATAAAAATAATTAGCACTTCCTAAATAAAGCCAGTTTAATGTATTTTAGTAATTTTTGTATTAAAGCGTCTTGAATATTTTAATAACCATTTTGACACATTCTACTGAACTTAAGATAGATTGGCTAAGTAAAATGCATCACTTGATCCTAGAATAATATCAATGTGGTCTTCATTGGCATATGTGATAAAAAGGTTGCAGTGAAAAAATATTAAGACGTTTCAAAGAACTGCTCTCCGATCTAAGCTACCATAATACAACTTCAGTTCAGTTAAATTAATGGCATATTTCAGGAACCCCCCTTACGGTGACCACGTGAAATGGCTTCTCCGTATATCTAAACACTTGGGCGCACAATACCTCCACCAGTTCTGCGTATGCGCTGTGAACTCGGTTGTGTCGCCGTTCGTATTGTACGAGCTTTGCGTGGAGTCTGCGCACTGGCTCGCTCGCGGTGGCCCACATCACCTGGTGATGCAGCATTTGAGAGGCACGCTGGCCCCACTTGTGCAGAAGTGTCAACAGATGTGAGTACCGTCCGACTTTAATAAAGAGTGTTATCTTCCACGGTACAGTCAAATGCAGAAAAGCAGTGCGTAAAAAGTACGCCGCGGTGTTTGTTGATAAATCTTTCGCTACTATTCATTAGAATGAGGAGAAGTATAAAATATTATATAAAAAACATTCCAAATGTAACCAAGAGTAAAACTTCTTAAAATGTAGATGATTTTTATTACTCAATTTTATTTGGAAACTAATTTTTAAACGATTATTTGATCATTGTAGAACACAAATATATGTTTTAATAAATAATAACTTAAAAGTTTTACAAACATTAAGAGTGCTGTTTCTAACGCTCTTGTGGAACAGGTATTTATCTCATATTACTTTTTTATTTCTAAATTAAAATTCCACATTGCTTAGTTTTGCCTAACTCCCAAATTATTTTATATCTTCTAAATTAGCTAAAGAATGTAATGAAAAGTTTAAGTTTTCGATCCAACTTCTTATAAAACCATCATAAAACATCAATATATTATATGACATATGGACATTAATAACATTGACGTAAAATCTGCTTTAGGTCAATACGAAATTGTTGAGTTTTAATTTGGAAAATCAATTGGTTAATGGCAGGTACATCCAATGTATACATCAGAAGCTATACCACCTGACGACGGTGGAGTACGAGGAGTTCGTAAGCATCGTACTGTCAGCGCGTACTGCTTTCCAGCTTACGCCTGAAGGGAACACCCAGTTCAAAGAATGGCTAGCGTCCTTACGCAGGTAACAGTCACATTTCAACTATAATAGGGTATTATTCAGCCAGTTTGATCTGCTAATTCGAGCTTAGATAGTTCAATTTGACTTCGAAGCAGCTATTCGTGTGGTATTCTGTGATCATTTTCATGCTAAATAAATTGCATGATATCAACGAAACATAAATCTTGATATTTTTTATCTGCTACTATTAAATTAATCGATTATAATGGATTTTTGGATAATAAAAAAAAAAATGTAAATCAGCTGGTTTTAAGAAGAAATACGAATATTAAGTGGACAAGTCGTATCGAAATATCCGTCAAAGAAACAAAACAATTTCAGATCGAAGTCGTGCAAGAAGGACCTGTGGACGCAACTGAACGCGGCTCTGCAGACGAACGGCAAATGACGTCGGCAGCCGATAGTTTGTATGGTGCGGTGTTCCGCGCGCAAACTGTCACACTACGTCGGCCACCGTCGGCCTCGATATCGCCTCCTATACCAACTGCACACCCTCTAAACTCTAAACACCACATCGCCCCGCCTCTACCCTAGTATCGTGCTCTAGAAAACGCGTCTCACTTACATAACACACAAATGAAAATAACGCCGGTCGAATACAGTAGTGAAATATATCAACATGAGTGGTTCTAAGCAATTAAAAATGTCATTTTTTTAATTTTTTATTTTAAAATAAAAAAAAAAGGTTTTTGTTATATAACTAATTACGTTTTATCGGCCCTTATGTGAATGGTTTTTTATATATACAGGGCCATTTTATAAACACCATCAAAATTTATATATTATATTCTTTGAAGAAAGTAACGAAACAAGATTTTTTTCTTTTAATATCACTCAGTACTAAAATATTAAGTTAAGCCTACACAAAGTTATCCGAGGAAAACTACCGATTGCTGTCACAGTCACGCTACGCACGGTGTTGTAGCTAGTAGTAGATGATAACGCGACCCCCGCCCCGCCCTCCCGTATTTCATTGATACATTACAATGATTTTCATAAGTTGCAAATTTAAACGAAAAAAAATAGGAACGTCAAATTGAAGAAGAGATAAGTTTTTTTGTTCTTTGATTATAACAATATTAATCGATAACACTTAATAAATAAAAAATGAACATAAAAGTAAGCCACACCTTATGCACTTACGTCGCATTTTTTAAAATTTAATCAACTTATGTACAATAATTGGTTGGAGTAAAGCAAAGGTTGTTTCTTAACCACAGAATCTAAAAAAACACAGGGATCGCAAAGGCAATACGAAAATCGCAAAAAAAATGCAGTGCCAAAACCTTAGTACCTACCTACCTAAGTTATTTTTGTCTATTTTTCACGATAGGATAAAGAAATGTATAATTAATAGTTCTAAAAATATTTTTGTGAAAAACTTCACAAGTCTTAGCCGCCCTGAACACATTTTGCTTTACTCCAACAAAATAATTAATTAAAAATCCAAACAAAATACACTTACATGAAGTTTGAAAACAATCACTTTACCTTAAAGTGTAGGTAATTTCTCTCTAAACAGTCTTGCACGTTTATGAACATTGTCTTTAATTGTATTACTTGTTTTTTCACTTTGTCACTTCGTTAAATGCACGGATTATATTCATATTTAAGTTTTCGAGGCTTTGGGCCTTCTTCACATAAACCCGTCGTTCAATTTCGCCCTCGATTTCAATTGCAAGTGTGAACACATTTCGTTAGGTAGATAATTATGCGACGTAAATGCGTGAACGCAACATTGTATATCGCGGAAAGTCCGCGGGTGACTGATTTCATTGCGCCGATGTCGTTACAACTTGCGCGCGCAGCTCGGTGGGGCGCTTCGGGCGGTCGGTCGTTCAACTGTAAGTACCTATTTTGCCAGTAACCAGCTGTTGTAATAATTCGCTCGGACAAAATTTTTTTTTGCGGAAATTTTACCTCCCAATTTTTTTTCATAAATGAAGTGTTTGAATGATATCTTATGCCTAGAAAAAATTTGGATGGTGTTTATATAATAACCCTGTATATATAACTAATCACTAACAGTTGTTTGCTAACTTTAATTTGTTTTGGAATTATGAGTATTTAAAAAAAAAATCGACTACCGTTTCCGACCGACGATATATTTACAAGAATGTCCAAACTTCTTTGAGATACGTAATTGAACAGCTATAACCATTGTCACTTTCCTTGTTGAAACGAAGCGTTAAGTGTCCATGATTCAAGTTAAAATATTAAATGTACACATTTTATCGCAATTTTTTGCGTTTTGAACGATTTAAGTTTAATTTAATTTAAAACTACACATGCTAAGTAAAATCAGTTTTGTCATTTAAAACAGTTTTCGGTGGTTGTAGCTGGTTACCATTTCCAATAGCATTTTGAAAATATTACCAATCGTCATGGAAATTTGAATCGTAAGTTGCTTCAATCAAAGCTGCTATGGTTACACAGCGTTCTATGCGTACAATCAAATTGTAATACAGTATCTTATAAAATAACTATAGATCGTGACTTCGTGTATTATCATGATTTTTCAATATTGCAACACTAATGGAATATATTGGTATAGTCAATATTAATTAATTAATCAGCACCAATAATATGTTGATTATATTATCACATCTGATGAATTGTTATAATGTAGGGCATTAAGCTTTCGTGTCGTGCCCATTCTGAGAATACTCGTAATGAAAACTTAACATCAAGTTACGGAGTTTCTATAGACATATATTGTATTGTTATTGAGCCAAGTGATTGGTGAGTGATTCTGTGCATACAGAAAACAAGGAAAGATAGTTGAACAAAATGAAAGAACAATTTTATAATGACAGTTTGACATTGACAGTTCGAACTTACTTATGTTGCGGTCCAATTTATACACACAGTGCTCACGTTACGAACACTGCAAACGGACGGTCCATTTTGATATGAACACTGTGTGCGCTGTAAGCGTGCAAACAAATTGGACCGAGCTGTGAGCACGCTTTTGTTCATCTGTCATAAACATAATGACATAACCCATCTTAAATTTAAATTTTCATTGCTTTTTTTGCTATTCTTTGATTAGAGACGAAATAATGGATTTTGTTCTACTGGAGAGTGTATTGGATGAAACTGACGACCATTTTAACTGTTTTACTACATCAAGTCAAGCGTCAAGCAAATATATTACATTTATTGTTCGTGACAGTTGCTGCCAAAATCGAATTTGACGTTTGGGCACACGGTGCACTACCTATTTGGAATGTGTACTGTGTGCGTGATGGATGACGTCATTCAGGACGTCATGTGGTATACGAGTGTGAATGTAAGCGCAATTTATACAGTTTCTATGAGTACTGTTGGTACCGATAGCGTAAATATGCGCAAATTGGACCGTGGGGTTAGACACAAATAAACACTAAAGATAAACTAGTGTTACCATGATTAAATCCATCAAATATATCTTTAGCATATATTAATCACTTGGCTCGTCATACACAATACTAAAAGTGTCTAAAATAGAATGGCTTAAAATTTTGACAAAGGATGCGTTTTTTAGAATTCAGTACGTATCAATTGACTGTCCCATAAACCCATAATGATACGCACTTATCCAGATTCAACAATGGAAAATATACCTCTGCTAGTTATAGTTTAATACTCGATTCGAGGGCAAACGATCTCAATAAAAAGTTATAGAGTATGACCGTCTCGATGGTCGCCGATAAATGTTGCTAACTCCTCGTTACGAAGCGAAGAAGCTTGTATAATTGATATATTAATATTACAAGTACTCGTGTCGGCTGATTGTCCAATTTGAGACTCACGCCATCGAAGTATAGATCTCAATTTGTAAATATTTTGTGTCACTCGTTCCCCTCATTATGTTAGTGTACCATAAACATCGCGGAAAGACAAGAAGCTCATGTTGAAGGTTGTGCTTATAATAGTCTGAGAATCGGTTGTAATTGGGAGTTCTATTGTGAGCCACATTGTATTGAAACCGTCGTTCGGCTTGTCAATTGGAGTTTAGCAACATTTTGCTTTTATCTGTTGTATGTGCAATGTGAGCGACTCGGTTATTTCTCTAATTTTAAGTGACTGATTTGATAACCATATTGTTGCCCTTTATTTTTGCACAAAACGATGTTTGGATTATTTTCTTACTATATCCATCATTATTAGACAATTGACATATTAAAATATCACCTAGTCAATATCTTTGGGGGTCTGTAGGTGAACTATTACAACCTCAAAACGACAGTTCTTTTTGTAGTCGTATAATACTTTCTTATGTACTGTCAGTTTTAGTATTTTATTAATTTGTTGTCCATAAAATAATAGCATAAATAATCAACTATTACTATTTTATAGACGTGAAATATTAATCACCGTGGAAATATTTCGAAATTTTGCTAGTATTTCACATTAAATGAAAAACTGTTTTTTTTAATAATACCTATTTAATTATATTTTAGTTTATGTTGTTTGTTCTTAAGCAACTGTAGTGAAGGCGTACGATTTGTGTTTAAACGAATACTGTCTCGACCAGATGGCTGAGATTTTTTTTTTGAGATTAAATTAATACTAAATTAATTAATATGAGGGTTCATTGCGCACGTAATTTGTCGATTTGAACAACCTCTTTAATGAGTGCTCACACTAAATTTTATTACTCAATGATATCATACTACTAGCGTATTTTGATGTAAACCATCACAATAAAACCATAATAATTTACTCGATTTTTTTTATTAAGAACGCAATCTACACAGTTGTCTTAAATTATTATCCATATCTACTTAGCGAATTATTTAAAGATCTCTTGTCGCACGTTTAAAGCGTAAGGCGTTTAGAAAATAGTGATTTCGCTCATTTCTTTTAGCTATATTTTTGTAATGTTAAGGCAAAATATCGATTGAAATTAAGGGAAGTATCTTTCGAAATGTGTATTCACGCGTGTGTAATCCACTCTTGTTAGATAATAAGGATTGATATGGCTTGTTGCGTGGCACGGTCAAACGACGCGATCATAATCTTTGACGATGTCGGTAATTACTCGGCTTTTTCATTTAAATCCACAATGAAATCGTCGGGTTTCTACTATCGCAAGTTTGGAAATGACACTAAATTATTATTTGGCTTACAAAAGAAAAAAATCAAAATTGTTAACAATAGTCCAAATAATATTGAAGATTGGCTTAAGATGTTTCAAGTGACCTAAATATCCTCGTTAGACTACAGAATATTAGACAGAATGTAAGCGACAACCGAGGTCGATACACTATTTTTGATATTCTCTTGTCGAAATTTGCAGTGTCACGTTTGTTTACGTAACGTCTTGTGTAAATTTAGAAGTGCGATCGATTGTACTATATAATAACTTTATTTACACGTTTATATTATAATATTGTAATGCAAAGTAGCATCTTGAGAGACTTCGGAGTAGAACTACCTATATAGTTTAGGGTGACTACGCTGGCAACAAATACTCGGCTCCTCACTCTTCTGACCTGGCTACTTAACCTAGTGGTAAATATTCCATTCGTTTGAACGATAACTGTAATTTCAAAGTTTAAAAATAAATAGTAAAAGATTAAATCCAAGTCGCGAGCTTATGCCAACCACAAATTTTGATTAGTTGTATGAGATAAATACGCTAACGACATTAACTCTTGTCGTGTATTGTTAATTTTTAAAGTTTGTAGTATATTTAACGTGGATAACGGTGACGGTTTCATAATGGAATAAACAAAATTGTATTAACATATTTATGTAATACTATTTTGTGTAAACTATTTGTAGTCCCTTATAAATAAAAAAAAAACAAGGGCGTTCAAAAAATATAATTTTAAGTCGTTTGGCTAATCCTCTGTGGTTTTGACTGTGTGTGAATGTACACGTGGTCCTATAAAAATGCCGGTACATCTCTTCTATAAACGTTTGGTTTTCAATAATTATTAATATTACCTATCTTAATATTACATGATATAGTCTGAAGGTTGACATAGCGGTATCACGGAATCATTGTAGTCTTTATTTATAACTTTATGATATAAGTATACTCACTCATTATCGCCTTATCAAGTGTAATATTAGAATTATAGGTTACCTCGGCCTTAGAACTGAATTGTCATTTCAAAGTCAGATTTCAGACAGTAGTTAATGATAAATGTCGTTTAATTTGTTAGCAAAAATCTCTCTTACAAATATGAATATTATTAGAAAGGTTGATATAATTAAATGAAATAATCACTAATCGGTAAGATCTAACCATAAAGCAATATTAAAATATCATTTTATAAAAGTATTTAGATCATCGTAAGCTATCTAATTTATATCATGATATGGATTTTTATATGATGTAAATTAATCGTATTAAAGTTGTAAAGTATTACTGTAATTAAAATGGATTAACTGAACAGATTTACATTTGATAGATGTGGCAATTGCAGGACGTTAAAGTACTATCGAGGTCTCTCGCGCCTTACCACTTTGTAGAAATATTCGTTTGAACTGATCGCATCGGACACGCCCACACAACCCCTAATTGGCTTCGTATTTCACTACGATTTATACTACGGCCAATCATAAACAACTAATTTTAAAATCGCCATTGATGTCAGTACTGTCAACTGTCAATCTGCTCTCACTTGCTTGTTTGCGCACGCGCACCATTGTTGAATGAATGGAGTGGGGCGTGGCGTGAAGCGATAGGCATCGTGCAGTGTGCTAGCGACTTTCGACTTAGGACTGATAAGGCGCCAGAGGCCTCGATAGTACATTGAATAAGGAGGCATTATAAAGCATTCATTGAAACAGGTACGGATAGGCGAATTGCTCAATATTTGCTTATAAGTTTGAGACATAGTATTCAGATAGACGACAGTCGTGCCTATACAATATGTCGAGAACAGTAAGATGCGTTCATTTTGTGCCTTGACGTCGAACATGTATGTTCAGTACAAAGAACTCATGGGCAAATACTGTAACGTAAAACGGCAAGTCAGGTGCTGATAAAGGCGTTCATGGGTATATACTTTACTCCTGTAGTATAATAAAGTGTACTGCGAAGTTCAAGGTTTGCGTATCAAAGCCGCTTGACTATAGGAGGAAACCGATTAGTCGCTTATTCTTCAAACTATGAATAAAACTTGGAATGTGAAGGCTGAAATGTTTGTCGTTGTTTAGATATATTAGCGGTTTAGAAACAATCACTGGATGATACGTTTGATATATAGAAAACGTATTGTTCTTTCTTAATCTCTGGTTTGGGTTACTGTCGCTGTAACCGATTTCCATAACAGAAAAGTACTTAAGGTTAACTTGGTATACATTGCTCCGTATGCGATGTTATTTAATATTTATTAATTTTGGGTGTGAAATAACCCTTACTGAAGCCACGACGTACGCTCTGCTCAACCATGTAAGATTACAAAAAATAATCGATATAAAAATACTTATTTTTATGTATTAAAAACAGTATTATTTGGGAATTGATAAAAATTTCAACCTTATGCTAAATACTGGTCGATATTATCGATTAAACTTTTAATAACTCTTATAACTATTATTTTGTCTGGATCTCATACAAAACAAAAAAACGGAACGTCAAAAGTACGTGTTTAATTATTATCGTTAAGGGTTTTTTCACACCTTGTACATATATGACTTTCACACAAGTATAGATATGAATGTGAACAAAAATACATCGAAACATTATAATAGATATCTAAAATCTGAACTCCAGATATTCGGTTGGACAAAAGTATTATGTATCATATACATTACTCGTAGAATAGGCAAGGTCAAATTCGGTGTTCATTCAAACGGCGCGGTGAGTATAATCTGACTATGAAATGATTAATTTGTTGCCAGCTAGCCGTCATGTAGTCTTAGTCCAATACCTAATAAATTAGATGTTAACATACATTCATTGAAAGTGTGAATGTTCCCAGCATTCGGTAGATAGTAAATTTTTAGAATGCTAGTTAGTTAAATTAAAGTTAGTAACGATTGGATAAAGCTACGCAGCATCTTTTATTGTTAGGATTCCGTATAAAAAGAAAACTTAAAAACAAGGTGACAATTTGATCTGCCTGCCAGTACATTTTTAACTGCTAATGGCTACAAATCATTGTAGAAATTTAGCTTGATATATAAAATAATTGTGGTTAAAATTTTCAAAGTTATTTACAGAATATATATGTCTATTGAAGAATGTAGACACGTATGTTGAACGGAATCTTCAGCGCACGATTACGGTTTAGTAAAGTTAGTAAAAATAGTGTTAAGTATTTATTTAGTTTTGATTTTGATTTAAAGTGTATTAGCGCAATAGTATTTTTTTACCGGCTCGTTAATAATGCGCTTTGAGTTTGAGTTGAAATAAGTGAAACTATTGCAATAAAACAGCTTATAATTTTTTTCATTAGATATCTATATATAATTTGAGAGACACATAGCTATTTATTTTATTAAGGTTTGCACAGTATTGTATTATGTTCATTTGGATAAATATGTTCAATTTTTTTGTATTTGCAAGAATTTCATTGACTTGCCTCATAAGGCACCATTTCGGATGAAACATAACCTTTGTTGTAACAACTTGCCGTCCATGTTTACTTTGCAAATCTATATTATGCATTAAGTTCTTCAACGTTTTCCTATTTAGATGGGTGAAATTACATGACATAAATAATATTGAAATAATTCATAAATTTATATTAATTATTATGCTCGTTGGGCATTATTAACTGTTCCTGGTATAGTTTGTCAAAGAGCGAAATTTCTTCACATTATGTCATTAAAAGAGTGCTTGGACATTTTGTCTCAAAGAACTATTTTTACACTTTAAAGCGTATTTAATAATTAAAAAGATAAATATATCGTTAGTTTCGTAATTATAGAATGTTAGTGCGGAGCATATTTTAATTAGTCGTTTAATGCATGTTCATAGATGTAATTTCCCAATTGTCAGGCAAGTTTAAGAGGTGAATGTTAAATGTTGTGTGGTTCTATTATTTGCTCTTCGGTTACACATATCAGTCAATGTTCTGTGTAAATAACTGGCAATACTTTAAAACGGTGTTCCATAGATATTTGTAGACAATTCTTGTTATATTTTACCGAACAGGGAAATTGTCTTAAGTTTAAGTTTGAGATTGTGTGTAGCAATTGAACTTGTTTCATCTCACGATGAGCGTCTTATTTGCAGTTGTGCGTATTCATGCGCGACGCACATAAAATTGTATATGTTGTGTCTCCACACTCAATAAGCCCATCCCTTTGTCGTTGGCAGATAAAATGCCTGTAACCGATTACTGTTGCAAGTATGCTACTCTTAAATACTGAGTGTATAGCAACGTGAGCCTTAAAACAATGCCAGGCCATTCTCATGTTAGTTATTTGGCTTTTATGTCGTTTCAGTCTTTGTGTTGTCTATATCTAGATTTAATTTTATCGTTTTTCATGGCAGTGGAATTGTGAGTGGAGCTTATATCAAGCTAGGCGGGGCGCGGAGCGTATGACAGTTTGGTTTCACTATAGTACATGACAGCGTTGTTAATTGTACGGGGTGTATTGTAAGTCAAATTTGATACAGTCCGGCCTTATATAATAGTTTTCTGCTGTAATACTCATCACTTAAAATTCTACGTCACATCACAGTCAGTTAGGATGTATCGAGAGTTACAGTATAACATTTCTATTTAGTTCTAAATCGACGATGCATAATTATTTTATACATCTGGATTTGTAGTTTAATTGTATACACTTTGTAAGTGTGGTGTTTCCGCCTATTAAAATATGTAGCCATTGCATCGTTCGGATGGTTGCATAATAGCGTACGTAATAAAGTATAATTATATTTTTATCGTTCATATCGCATATTATGTCATTTGCAATTACAAGGAGGTACCGTGACGAAGAGAATTAGTTTGATAATGCTTTTTAAATTGACAGAGAAGGCACTTACTCTCGATTATGATTTGTGATGCCTCGAAATAGTTGAAAGCTTAGGGGAGCGTTTAGAAAAAATGGTTTTGGTACATACGTAAGGGAATTTAGTGTATGACTTCTGTAATAGTGTTGTGTCTAAACGCTCCCTTATCTGTGCCTCACGATTGTTTCACACAAACTGTCCCCCTGTAGGACGTAAGACTGAAAACAATAGTGACGCAGCCAAATGTTCAGTCTTACTTAATTTTAAAGATCAGGATGTCTTAAAACAATAGCTTAGCTTCTGCGCTTAATACGATCAAGTTTTTTTTTATTATAATCTATTAATTATCGAGGAGTAATTGGATCCGTTTGTTTCACGACATCCTGTATAAAGTAATAAGTGCCCATAAGATTATATATGATATTTATCAAAATGTATATGCACTAGACATTTTGCTCCGTTGACGCAATGGTTGTAATTTAAAAAAACTATAGTTAATATTAATTAGTGAACATGATAGACTGTTTTGCACGATTTCTGGTTTGATCGTCGACTCTTCACATGTTGTCGCTTTCCATGCAAGTGATTCGACGTATTTGGAACACTTTGTGATGACAAGTTTCAAGTTTGGACTTAGCTTGCGTTTGCATGACGAACAACAACGTGTGCGTACACATAAATCGTTCGGTATTTTTACGACTTGCAATATTTCCTCACTTAAATGATTAAAAAAAATGTATGTTCCCACTCAAACTCGAAATATTTTGACCTCTACAATATTTTTAATTCTTACTTTTATCATTACACGTATTATACCTAAGTCTTTTTTGGCAACATATTTGAAGTAACATTATTTAATTATTCAATATACTTATTCTATATTTAAGATTTGTGCGTTTCATTTAGATACCTAGTCCTTTTATCTCCATTGTTATGTTATATACAATAAGCAGACCTCTCTTTCCCACTGGGCACTCTGGTGAAATCCACCCTTGTGCCAGATCACTAAAGGAATACAGTCATTTATAACTGAAAACTTATTCAATTAGAGTAAATGGAACCTCAATTAGGGACTATATTATCGACTTGGTTATTAGCTTTTGCATGCGCGAAACTACTCTTGTCTCGCCCAAAAAAAGACTATACAATTAATTTCAGCATGCTTTTATGATTTTAAATATGTGTGAATCGACCCATTTAAATTAAAGATTATCTATTCTTCTATTGACTGTCAATAAAAAATCTAAAACCTTGTTCATTTACTCTCTTTGATTATTCTAGTTATAAAAAAGTGTTCTCAAGTGTCAAAGTCAGGGGTCCCATTGGGTGCGCTTAGCCGACAGAAAGACTGAACAGAAATCGAAAATGCTGAACAGCATTCAACTATGCTGACTAAAGGCGGAAACATATTATTAAAACGCGACGCGACGCAACGTGTCGACACCCGATATGCACCGTGCACATTACCAACACGCGACGCCACGACATACTAGCAATTTTTGAATACAGTTTGCTTACAGCAGCGGAAGTGTATGGTAATATACAATGGATTTAATAAATAACGAGCGTCAGATGAAGATTTTGAAGAAGATTTGATGCAAATTTTGTGCACATATGATATGATACTTAAATGACTTAATAAAAAGAGAATAACTAGGTAGGCGTTACTGGGTACATGAAATAAATCAAAAGAGAAGTATTATACTTCAAGATAATGAAAGATTTCATAAGATTTCAGTATCGGGTTATTCAATTTCTTGAATTGGCAATTTCTTCCCATGCATATAGCGAAATTCATGTCATATAGAACAGAATATTGTTTTACCATCTTAATTAATTTTTCGTCGGTCATTTCCCTAAATAAATGCAAGAATTTATATTAATATGGCATAAATTCCGTTCCACAGTTTAAAGAATAGGGATCGGGTCAAAGAATTCGTATATGCTCCGTGACAGTTCTCGAACGACTGACGCGTGGCGTCGGGTGTTGTCTAGAAACATACCGCGCGCGCCGCGTCGGATGGCGTGTTTACCCCCACCATGGACAACACACCGACCTGGCCCGTCTGGATCGGGTGGCGTGTGAACGCATGGCGTCGCATCGGATGTTGAAAGTATGATTCTGGTCCATAGAAAACAATACATTTGATTCGACTCAACACGCATCGCGTCGCGTCGGGTCGCGTGGCGTTTTAATAATGTGTTTCCGCCTTAAATCATCGGCTGAATCCATGCTGAGTTCAGACGAGAGTGAAGTTAGCAGCTAGCGCTTGAATATTCCGCCATTTTACTTTTTGAGATTGTCAATTTTGGTAGTTAAATGTTTGTTTACATCAGTGCATTGATTATTGCAATAAAGTCGTACAATGGCCATCATCTATGTTATAAAATTTTATAATGTTCAGCATTTTCGATTTCTGTCCCGTTTTTCTGTCGGCTAAACGCACCCATTACTTATATGCTCAGGGCTTCCAATAGGTTAAAGACGGCCCTGACAACATCATTACCACAACACTCAGAACCGAGCCAATATGGGAAAGTTCGTTTTCTATTTGACCCGGCCGGGAGTAATGTCTTTACCATGAAAACTGGTACGCGAGCCACTTGGCCACGGTCATCGTCAATATGGATTATCCGCAGTTGTTCATTTCGCAGTACTTAAGAAAATAACTGTGATTCGTTTCTTTTAGATCCCTTATTTTGTGAAGGATCAAAAATAAAAAAAAAAAACTAAAGAGAATTATACTTGTATAGGAACATTTGAACTTATTATTGGTGTATTACTTTTTTTTTTACTCTATTAACTACGTAATTTTATTTTTGTCTTGTACCTTCTTAAGCTGACTTTTTCCTGCGCAACGCAGTAAAGGTGGAATCAAGTGAAACTTTATTTAGTTATACAATCTGATTTATTTCAAATGTACATCTGTTTCGAGCGCAATAAATAATTATGAATTATAAATTACGAGTTTTACAACATTTTAACGTACTACAACTAAGTATTTGTTCTGCAACACCAGTAAATAATAAAACCACCAAAGAACCAAATCACATCTAATCTTATTTTTTAAATTGATAATTGATAAAATTGATTAATAATTTGTCGGTAAGACCACCTACTTGATGCACATCATTACAAAACTATATATTTTCCATTCGGCTTATAGCTTTCACAAAAATTTAAACGCATTAATATTTGAGAAACTTTACGGTGGGTTGACGCGCTGTTTTCTAAACATTGTGGTACCTATATAAAGATTCATAAATAGCTAGTTAATTTACCGCTAGACGTCCTGCTTTATCGCAGCGTCATCCACCGGATTCAATTGTCAACCTAAACTATTCAGGGACCAGAGAATAACACAAACCGTTATCCTATTGAAAATGATTATTCGTTTATAAGCAAAAAATATGGTACACAAAAAGATGTTAAAAAATATTGTTCCTGTATATCGAATTTTTTGAAAGGAGAATATTTTGCTAATGAAGTCATACCATAAACAATATGATAGTGTCCATAACAGGCCTTACAGTGATTAACTTGGGCTCAGCTAATTGGTGTATTTAAAAAGAATAACTCAAACCTATTTTGACGTATCTTTAAACATAGTATAGGTTACCGTGTCTAAATGAGCATAGAGAGGTACATACCCAAATGCCCTAAAACTATTTTCTCAAAGTTGTGCCTTGCCCTTAAATGCCTTGTATATCTACAACCTTAATGTGTTAGCATAAATAAAATTGCGATAACTGTCTGGACTGTTCAGACATTACATAAAAGCTTCTATTGTATTTGCTTTATAGTTTAATTCTAGTCCTTATAAGTATGATACAAGTATATAGATTTTAGAACTCGTTCATACTAGCACGTATTTTAGCAATGAACGTAACAACACAACTTACTTATCTTGCATTCGATTGTCAAATCCTTTGTTTTAAGAGAGAAATGTGTGCGTGTTTTAGGGGTCTAATCTGCTGATGTGAGGCTTAACCGATTCGTTACTGATGGCACGCCTGTCGTGTCATCACTTTTTTTTTGCGTGTGGCGTTAGCCACTGAAACCGTGTCATTTTTAATTCGATGATAACTCCTTCGAATCAAGTTTTTGGGAAATCGACCCAGAATAAAAACATTCTTCATTTTTCACATAAATCAAGCCCGTAGCCTTCGTTTCTGTAATTGCATGTAGCAACGAATCGGTTAAACTTTTAAGCTAATGGATCATGCTTCACACCTTATAAGTGCAACTACAAAATATTTTGTTTGCTGTCAAAAAATATGATTATTATTAAATGAAAAACCTACTATTCCGATAGGAAATTGTAGTTGTGTAAACGTTGTTTAAATATATGACAATGGTCAATAGGTACCACGTGATAAATCAGAATTACAACATAAGTATAATTTTTGTAAATACTAGCGGCCCGTCCCGGCTTCGCACGGGTGGACAAATTTTTTTAATTTTTACTATTATTAAATATTTTTCCGTTAGCGCCATCTAGCGTCCGGTAGACAAACTACTTGCGGTTAATGCGTTGCTATGGCAACGTTATTGATACAATGGAAAAAGAGCGGGAAAAAGAGCGGACAGACAAACACACAGACCACTGTGATCTTAGATTATAGACTAGTGGCCCGTCCCGGCTTCGCACGGGTGGACAAAATTCTTATATTTTTTTCTATTATTAAATATTATATGACGACCGTTTGGTGCAACGGTAGCGATCCTGTCTTTCGCACCGATGGTCCTGGGTTCGAATCCCGGAAGGGGTAGATGTTTTTATGATGAATACGAGCATTTGTACCTGAGTCATGGATGTTTATATATATATTTCTATAAGTATTACATATCTATGTATCATATATGTATGTCTATCCGTTACCCTAGTATCCATAACACAAGCCTTACAGAGCTTACTTTGGGCTAGGCTAATTGGTGTGAATGTTAGAAATATTTATTTATATTTATATTTAATATTTTTCCGTTAGCGCCATCTAGCGTCCGGTAGACGAACTACTTGGGGTTAAAGCGTTGCAACGTTATTAATACAATAAAAAAGAGCGGACAGACAAACACGCAAACCACTGTGATCTTAGATTATAGATTTATCTTAGTATCGTGTTTAACATTATACTAAAAATTATGTTTCCACATTTACGTACCTAACGCATAAATTAAGGACTTTATTTACTCATGATATCCATAATAAAATATGTTTACACATAAAGATATAGTTAAATATATTATTTCGACAGTTTTATAACATGTAACAATTGAGCACAAGACTTGATAACGGTAAGCAAATAGACCGCATGTTATCCACGCCATGAGGGCGTGCATTACAGGCGTTGATTACTTCAGCATAAAATATCCGATATTTCTTACATCACAGGGTCTTGGCATAGATAAGGTTAATTATATGTTTGTTATTTGAACATTTAACTTCTAGTATCTTATATGTAAACAGAACGATAAAAAATCTATTTGTTTCAGGTGTCAAATGGTACCTACTTAATTCCATAAATGCTCCTTTTTCTAGTAAAAATTGCCTTGGATATTGATTAATATAATCATTTAAATAAAATATAATCATTATCTACATAACAGTTACATCTATATCAAAAGATTGATTTATTATTTTTATATTTAGAATGGGTTTGTTCTTGATCCCAATCACACCCGGGGGCAAAGACAGAATCCACGATGGAACGAGCTAACCCAGAAGGTGCCTATTCACCCTGGCCCTGAAAACAGACGGGTTCTATGTACTCGGAAATACAGACGCAGGGAGAGAGTTCCACTCCCTTGCTGTGCGCATTATAAAAGAAGTCGAGAAGCGCTTGGTGCGACAGGCAGGAATAGCGACCATGAAAGGGTGGTAGCCCGCAGTGCGTCTGGATGTCCGATGGAAGAAAGGTGATGGCGGTATGAGCATATGCAGCTCCTGAGCACACTCTCCAAAATACAATCTGTAGAAGACTGACAGCATTTTTAGCATTCACATTGCCATGTTTTAATAAGATTTAAAAAACCGCCTATAAGTCAACTACATCTCCGAGTCCACATCTCCCAACTCGTAGGTGGTGGTGTCACTTACCTGAGCTCAGAGATAATGTTGTTTTTTACAGGCATATTTTATATCGTGTAAAAAAATTAAGTATCTTCTTAATTATTCTATAGCCATTACATTGGATTGGTTGTAGAAACACAATTTAAATAAATGGTGACAGTAAACTAGACAGACTAAACAAACCTTAATAAAACACAACAGATCTGTGATGGTCTCGTAAGCTTAATTGGAATCGCTTGGATAATGAGAGGTTACGGATTTGAGCCCCCACCTGACTTCCAAATACGTAGTTTTTTTTTGGAAGCCAAATCCTGTAAAATGATAGTAACTTTAGTTATTTGTAATAAATTTGGGAACAAGACCATATTTTTAAATTCGCTTAAAAATTGCTTTAATTTCTAAAACAAAATCCAGTTATTTAAAACTAATTGAAATCGAAGAATACAGTTTTAAGAGTTCTTTTAGTTTCACAGAATTGATGCTGTGACAGTCTGTAACTTCATGAATCTCAATTTTTACTCTTCATTTCCCTTTTTGCTACACTTGCCTAGTCAAGGACTCATAAAACACATTATTTTCAAAACAAAACATACAAATAAGCAATGACAGGTGATTGACTGTCTGATTTATTTTTTATTGTACACACAAAAATTCATACATGAATTCATAGAAACGCTAATGGTCACGGGCGTAGCCAGGGGGAGGGTTTTGGGGGTTCAAACCCCCCCCGAAATGTTAAGATATCAACATCAATATAAGGAGAGGCCTGCGGCATAACTTATTTTATTACTAATTTTTACACGAGTAATGTATTTTGGATTAGCCCTTTACCACCCGCTGCTGCCCGTCGTCATTTAGAGCGTACCCTAAACCTTGCGCAGGCACACGCCGCAGCAGGCGTCTGCTCCGGGCCTCCAGCGTCCGACGCGGGCCTGGGACATTATCTGGTGTGTTACCTTTAAATTTTGCTGTCAGTTCTATAATAGAAGACGCAATTTTTATGTATTCGGCATTCCTACCCGAAAGAATTACATTCAGTCAAAAAAGTATCGGGAATGGATGATTTGTTTATGGTTCCAAATTCAAAGGAGAACGCGTACTGACGTACAACCCCTTATTGTGAATGTTTTGGTATCATTTTTGCATAGTTTTTTACTTTATTTTTTAGCATAATTTTCCAGTAAATGTTATATTTTTAAAAGTTGGGGTTAAAGAAAAATCCTAAAGTGAAATCATAATACAAATACTAGTAACGAAACGCATTTTTAAATAACTGAAACTAAACGCGAAACACGAAACTGCTGTCAGACTTGCCATGTGTAAAAACATCTAATAATCGATTTTGTAATCGATACTCATATGGCTAATACGTAATAATTTATTTTATTGTTTAGATTGATAGATTATATCTGTGTGGTTGCACAGATGCCACAATTACACATTCGCGCGAGTGGTGAGGCGAATAACGAGCCTGCATGTGTAGATAGTAACTTCGCTATTCTCCTCTCGCTCGCGCGCTCGCGTTGAGAGTGGCATGCGAGACAAAGGGCAGTAGCGGTCCTTACAGTGTGGAAAATGTACTCTATGGTCGCGTGCGAGCGTCCAAAATCCAAATGAAGACCACCGCGCGAATGTGTGAACAGTGCACCAGAACACGAATGTTTTGTCGAGACGTGTGATTCGCGCGAGTGGCGAGGCCAATAGCGAGCACGAATGTCTGATCGCGGTATTAGAGCATTAATTACAATCACACATTTTCATAAATAATGACTGAGTGAGTTGGTAATTTTTATGGTCTATCGATTTACTTATCGATTTTTTTATCTTGTAAAATAACGAATGACATTTAATTGCAACACTGTCAATGTCAGTCAACTTGACGGCGTATGTCTGAGGTTTGTGTTAGTGCTAGTGGATGTTTTGCGAGTTCTCGTTTGACATAAAAACGTTGGTGGGTCAAGCTATCGCGCTCACTCTTAATGTTTCTATAAGGTTTCACAGACGGAGGCGAGCTGCAGCCGCGGCGCCCCCTTATTGGTCGCTCGTATTTGAACTCTCGCTTACATTGCAAGCAAATACAACTGGCTGTGAGACACTTTATCTGCAGTACGAATTCGAACTTACGGAAGTACAATTTGTATAATTAGCTGTCACTATCACTCTACTGTCAGAGTCAGTCAATTGTCACTGTCAGTCAACTGTCACTGTCAGTCAACTGTCAAATATGGGGAAAATCAACCTTAAAACATGATTGGAAATACAATTATAACTTTTAAACCCCAACATTTAAAATTCTGTTAATTTATGTAGTAATTAAAAATAATATTATTTACCAAATGTATAAATCTCATTGCCAAACATGAAAGTTGTATACCTGTACAAAATTTCCATAGTACCCTGCCATTCTCCTTTATGTTTTTATATTATTGTTAGATTGGCACAACTGTTTTCCATTTTGGCGCGGAGTTTGAGTTGCATCTGTTCTTAATATAAAATACAGTGCTGTTTTTAGTTATATCACATCTAGTGTGTATTGCGAATTTCATAATGGACAAAAATATCGAACAAAGAGTTTGTCTTAAATTTTGCATCGCCAATAGAATTTCGTATTCGGTGTTACTGAAAATGTTACAGAAGGCTTACGGTGAATCGACTTTATCAAAAACACGTGCTTATGAGCGGTACAAAGCGTTCAAAAGCGATCGAGATATGATGGAAGATTTGCCTCGCTCTGGTAGGCCATCAACGTCTGAAACTGAAGTTAACATCGCAAAAGTGATGGAAATAATGACTGAAAATCCTCATTTAACTTTAAGAGAGATAGCCGCCGAACTTTTTGTATCTCACAAGTCTATCCGTACCATTTTAACTAATCATTTGGCTATGAAACATGTTACCGCTCGGCTAGTCCCAAAGACATGAATTTTCTCCAATAACTCAATCGCATGAGAGTCGCTGAGGACATGCTAGAACGGGTCAATTCCAACCCAACATTCATGAAACGCATTGTAACTGTTGACGAGACGTGGGTTTATGAGTTTGACATGCAAACTAGTCGACAAACTTCGGAGTGGCGCCTTCCAACTAAACTGAAACCGAAAAAACCACGCCAAAGTCGATCAAAAGTCAAAGACATGTTGACTGTTTTCTTTGACAATCGCGGTGTTGTGCACTCGGAATTCTTGCCGAAAAGTCAAATGTTAAATTAAGAATATTATTTAAGCGTTATGGCGGCATTTAAGACAGCAAATTCCACGAAAAAGGCCAGATTTGTATAACGAAAATTCTTGGATTTTGCATCACGATAATGCGCCTTCTTACAAGACCATCATTGTGAACGAATTTTTGACAAAACACTCAACAAATACCATCGAGCAACCATCATATTCAACAGATATAGCTCCAGCTGACTTCTTTCTTTTCCTAAACTAAAATTACCACTTCGTGGCACCCGTTTTCAATCGGTAGAAGACTAAAGGAGACTTCGCGGCGAGCACTGAACTCAATTCTGGAAACAGCGTTTAAAAAATGTTTTGATGATTGGATTATTCGTTGGCGTAAGTGTATCGTTACTGAAGGAGCATACTTTGAAGGTGATAAACAAAATTTGGATGAATAACAATTATTTTGTATATTATTGATCTTTTCCCGGTACTTTCTTGACATAGTAGTACATCTGTCGTCAAAGCAGAACTTGAAGTGTGGAAAGCAGCTATGACTATCACCTCCCCTACTCCAAAATCTGCTTTGGGTGCAATCAAAAATTATGTCCAAATATTAACACGTTGTTACGAATATTGGCTACCATACCCCATTTCCACTGCTACACCAGAAAGGACTTTTTCAAGCCTACGAAGACTTAAAAACTACTTGCGGAACACAACGAGTGAAAACAGACTGAACGGCTTGACTCTCATGAATATTCACTATGGGATAGAAATTGATGCGAATGAAGTAGTGGATATAATTAAAAAGAAAAACAGAAGGTTAATTCTGTAGGACATATGTAGTCAAATGAACCTTCTGTTTCTTTTTTTTATATATTTCATATTTTTCATATAATATAAAGGTTATTGCATGCACTTTCAGTAGTTTTATTTTCTTGAACCCCCCCCCCCCGAAACTAAAACCTGGCTACGCCCGTGCTAATGGTACATAATATACAAGGTGTCTCAAAAGTAAGTTCACATTTGCTTATTTTATTACGCGAAAGCAACTATTCTGAGGGGCGCGGGGGGTATGTCAGTCGGTAGTCTGGCTCTTGGGAATTTAGTCGCTATGGAGCGTTTCTCTGGTGCGGACCGTGCGATGTGCGTACGTGAGTTTTACAAAAACGGTAATTCGGCGACTGTAGCGCGTAGAAAATTCTGCAGTATTCGACATATTCGTCACTTAAATGATGCGCCTAGCACTCGACTCATTGCAAAATGGGTTAAGAAGTTTGAAGAGACTGGGTCAACTCTGGAGAAACCAAAATCTGGGCGGCCAAGAACATCAAGAACAGCCGAAAACGTGGACAGTGTTACTCAGTCTATTCGAGATGATCCAAACCTCTCGATTCGGAAGCGTGCTGTTGCTTTAAATGTGCACAGATCTTCATTATGCCGCATTTTACACAAAGATTTAAAGCTGCACCCGTACAAAATTCAGTTAGTGCAAGAACTGAAGCCTCAAGATGCTGGTCAGAGGCTTGCCTTTGTAAATCAGATGATTGAGCGCTTTCCAACGTTCACCAACATCTTGTTTTCCGATGAAGCCCATTTTCACCTGAATGGGCATGTAAACAAGCAAAATTGTCGTTACTGGAGTGCAACCAACCCAAAACAAAAACATCAGAAACCGCTACATTCACCCAAAGTCACCGTATGGGCAGCGATGTCGGCGCGAGGAATTATCGGCCCTTACTTTTTTGAAGATGCAAGGGGACGCACACTCACAGTGAATTCAGAGCGTTATGTGGAGATGTTAGACGAGTTTTTCGTACCCCAACTGCAAAACTTTCCTGGTTACAACCAAAGAACATGGTTCCAGCAGGATGGGGCAACTTCACACACGTCCAACAGATCTCTGCCTCGAGTTCGAGAAATTTTTCCGAACAAATTAATCTCCAGGCGAGGTGACATAAATTGGCCTCCACGGAGTCCCGATTTAACGCCTATGGATTTTTTCCTGTGGGGTTATGTCAAATCAAAAGTTTACGCTAATAAACCGACTTCCCTGGCACAATTAAAAGAAAATATCCGTCATGAAATGGCAGCCATCACGGAGACTACCTGCCGAGCTGTCATAGGCAATTTTAGTGCCCGACTAAATGAATGCCGAGAGCGCAACGGTTTACATTTGGACGATGTTATTTTAAAAAAATAAATTCCCAAACAGTGTACTTCAATATAAAATAAAAAATTTTTCAATAAAGCTAAGCTAACTTTTCTTTAAAAAAAAGATTTAAATGTGAACTTTCTTTTGAGACACCTTGTAGTATAACATTAATAGAAGCTATTTCTTCCAGGCTATTATGGAATGGACAGAAAAGATATATATATATATATATATATATATATATATATATATATATATATAAGACCTTGATAGATATGGTAGGTGTTGAGATTTAAACATTAAATTATGCCAAATAGAAGTTTTATTAAAGGATATTTAAACAAAATAACAGAAAAACAGGCTTTATTAGTTCTAAATAAAAAGCGAACAAAGAAATTCATATTTTGGATATGATCTAGGCTAGGACCATCAAGCTTGTCAAGGCGAAATATACCTACACGATCTCACCACCTTCCGGTTCCATCGTGAGCTCCACGATAATATTGAATTGTCATCTGATTCACATATGCCTGCAAAGTTACAGGTCAATCGGAGAAATTTTTGCCAACTCCGTGTCTGGTTTTTACAAGTTAAATGAGTTCTAGATAAAAAAACCCGGCCAAGAGCGAATCGGACCACGCCCAGAGTGTTGGGTTCCCTAGTTACCTATCATACAGTGCGCCCTATTTGTTAGTGTTAGTTATTTATTATTATTTGATCTATTACCAAATTAGCGTAAACACATTGTTTCGGCAGCAAATCGTGCGAGTAGCGCGTCTGGTCGGTTTATTATTAGGTTACATACATAACACTAGTTTGACTTAATTAGTACGAAGGAACGATAACACAAAGTTATCTATTCACCTAGTTTTGTTGCTTAAACAGCGTCAATACGTTTTATGTATTTTTTATATTTAATATTCTCCTAATTAAAGTATTTTTAGGGTTCCGTACTCCGTACCAAAAACCGAACCCCTATGGGATCATTTCGTTTTGTAAATAATAACAATAAGATGGAGGTCGGTCCTCCTGACAAAGTTTCTTTCGCCAGTTTACTCGGAAGGATCTCCCAATTTCCGAACTGGTAGTAGACTTGGTAGTATACAATGTAATCGTAGTGAGAATTTAATAATTAAATAAAATGTAAAATAAAGCAATTTGATTTATTAAAAATTCTAGATAAAAGTAGTAGAAAATAAATAACAACCTAACCTGTGATCACGGCTCTTGTAAAGGAGTCGAAACATCAGGTTTAAATATAAAATAAATATTCCGTTAAAAAGTTGTTTTATTCAAACAACAAATATTACTACAAAGCCTAAATTGAAAAATTGTTAAGGTGTAACCCCTATTCAAGTCTTATGCAACGATACTAACGATTCTAAAAACAATGGCCCCCTTTTACGTCTGAGAGAGGTACCCTAATTTTTTTTATTATCTTATGTTACCTTCAACTTAGTTAACAATATGTATAATCATGCCGAATAACAGCATTAAAGTAATAATATCCTTAGTTTTTATTTAATTTTTTTTTGCATTCACAATGCAATATTTCTATAAGATATAAAATACGTGTGTAAAAAAACAACCACGCCTCCGAGCCCTCAGATGGGATTCGAACCCACGACCTTTCGCAATCCGGGCGACTGCTCTGACCGCTGAGCTACCGAGACGCTGGCAAACGTGTCGAATTTTACAAACGTATTCCAACTTCTACTATGAGCTAGTATCGTTCCACCAATGTTGAACACTAACTACCTTCAACATTGAAAGTAATTTTTTTACAAATATTAAACAATCAATTAAGATGGAACCAGCTATAATTATGTTTTTATTTAATTTTTTTTTGCATTCACAATGCAATATTTCTATAAGATATAAAATACGTGTGTAAAAAAAACAACCACGCCTCCGAGCCCTCAGATGGGATTCGAACCCACGACCTTTCGCAATCCGGGCGACTGCCTGACCGCTGAGCTACCGAGACGCTGGCAAACGTGTCGAATTTTACAAACGTATTCCAACTTCTACTATGAGCTAGTATCGTTCCACCAATGTTGAACGCTAACTACCTTCAACATTGAAAGTAATATTTTTACAAATATTAAACAATCAATTAAGATGGAACCAGCTCCGGGCGACTGCTCTGACCGCTGAGCTACCGAGACGCTGGCAAACGTGTCGAATTTTACAAACGTATTCCAACTTCTACTATGAGCTAGTATCGTTCCACCAATGTTGAACGCTAACTACCTTCAACATTGAAAGTAATATTTTTACAAATATTAAACAATCAATTAAGATGGAACCAGCTATAATTATGTTTTTATTTAATTTTTTTTTTGCATTCACAATGCAATATTTCTATAAGATATAAAATACGTGTGTAAAAAAACAACCACGCCTCCGAGCCCTCAGATGGGATTCGAACCCACGACCTTTCGCAATCCGGGCGACTGCTCTGACCGCTGAGCTACCGAGACGCTGGCAAACGTGTCGAATTTTACAAACGTATTCCAACTTCTACTATGAGCTAGTATCGTTCCACCAATGTTGAACGCTAACTACCTTCAACATTGAAAGTAATATTTTTACAAATATTAAACAATCAATTAAGATGGAACCAGCTATAATTATGTTTTTATTTAATTTTTTTTTTGCATTCACAATGCAATATTTCTATAAGATATAAAATACGTGTGTAAAAAAACAACCACGCCTCCGAGCCCTCAGATGGGATTCGAACCCACGACCTTTCGCAATCCGGGCGACTGCTCTGACCGCTGAGCTACCGAGACGCTGGCAAACGTGTCGAATTTTACAAACGTATTCCAACTTCTACTATGAGCTAGTATCGTTCCACCAATGTTGAACGCTAACTACCTTCAACATTGAAAGTAATATTTTTACAAATATTAAACAATCAATTAAGATGGAACCAGCTATAATTATGTTTTTATTTAATTTTTTTTTTGCATTCACAATGCAATATTTCTATAAGATATAAAATACGTGTGTAAAAAAACAACCACGCCTCCGAGCCCTCAGATGGGATTCGAACCCACGACCTTTCGCAATCCGGGCGACTGCTCTGACCGCTGAGCTACCGAGACGCTGGCAAACGTGTCGAATTTTACAAACGTATTCCAACTTTTACTATGAGCTAGTATCGTTCCACCAATGTTGAACGCTAACTACCTTCAACATTGAAAGTAATATTTTTACAAATATTAAACAATCAATTAAGATGGAACCAGCTATAATTATGTTTTTATTTAATTTTTTTTTGCATTCACAATGCAATATTTCTATAAGATATAAAATACGTGTGTAAAAAAACAACCACGCCTCCGAGCCCTCAGATGGGATTCGAACCCACGACCTTTCGCAATCCGGGCGACTGCTCTGACCGCTGAGCTACCGAGACGCTGGCAAACGTGTCGAATTTTACAAACGTATTCCAACTTCTACTATGAGCTAGTATCGTTCCACCAATGTTGAACGCTAACTACCTTCAACATTGAAAGTAATATTTTTACAAATATTAAACAATCAATTAAGATGGCACCAGCTATAATTATGTTTTTATTTATTTTTTTTTTTGCATTCACAATGCAATATTTCTATAAGATATAAAATACGTGTGTAAAAAAACAACCACGCCTCCGAGCCCTCAGATGGGATTCGAACCCACGACCTTTCGCAATCCGGGCGACTGCTCTGACCGCTGAGCTACCGAGACGCTGGCAAACGTGTCGAATTTTACAAACGTATTCCAACTTCTACTATGAGCTAGTATCGTTCCACCAATGTTGAACGCTAACTACCTTCAACATTGAAAGTAATATTTTTACAAATATTAAACAATCAATTAAGATGGAACCAGCTATAATTATGTTTTTATTTAATTTTTTTTTGCATTCACAATGCAATATTTCTATAAGATATAAAATACGTGTGTAAAAAAACAACCACGCCTCCGAGCCCTCAGATGGGATTCGAACCCACGACCTTTCGCAATCCGGGCGACTGCTCTGACCGCTGAGCTACCGAGACGCTGGCAAACGTGTCGAATTTTACAAACGTATTCCAACTTTTACTATGAGCTAGTATCGTTCCACCAATGTTGAACGCTAACTACCTTCAACATTGAAAGTAATATTTTTACAAATATTAAACAATCAATTAAGATGGAACCAGCTATAATTATGTTTTTATTTAATTTTTTTTTGCATTCACAATGCAATATTTCTATAAGATATAAAATACGTGTGTAAAAAAACAACCACGCCTCCGAGCCCTCAGATGGGATTCGAACCCACGACCTTTCGCAATCCGGGCGACTGCTCTGACCGCTGAGCTACCGAGACGCTGGCAAACGTGTCGAATTTTACAAACGTATTCCAACTTCTACTATGAGCTAGTATCGTTCCACCAATGTTGAACGCTAACTACCTTCAACATTGAAAGTAATATTTTTACAAATATTAAACAATCAATTAAGATGGCACCAGCTATAATTATGTTTTTATTTAATTTTTTTTTGCATTCACAATGCAATATTTCTATAAGATATAAAATACGTGTATAAAAAAACAACCACGCCTCCGAGCCCTCAGATGGGATTCGAACCCACGACCTTTCGCAATCCGGGCGACTGCTCTGACCGCTGAGCTACCGAGACGCTGGCAAACGTGTCGAATTTTACAAACGTATTCCAACTTCTACTATGAGCTAGTATCGTTCCACCAATGTTGAACGCTAACTACCTTCAACATTGAAAGTAATATTTTTACAAATATTAAACAATCAATTAAGATGGAACCAGCTCCGGGCGACTGCTCTGACCGCTGAGCTACCGAGACGCTGGCAAACGTGTCGAATTTTACAAACGTATTCCAACTTCTACTATGAGCTAGTATCGTTCCACCAATGTTGAACGCTAACTACCTTCAACATTGAAAGTAATATTTTTACAAATATTAAACAATCAATTAAGATGGAACCAGCTATAATTATGTTTTTATTAAATTTTTTTTTTGCATTCACAATGCTATATTTCTATAAGATATAAAATACGTGTGTAAAAAAAAAAAACAACCACGCCTCCGAGCCCTCTGATGGGATTCGAACCCACGACCTTTCGCAATCCGGGCGACTGCTCTGACCGCTGAGCTACCGAGACGCTGGCAAACGTGTCGAATTTTACAAACGTATTCCAACTTCTACTATGAGCTAGTATCGTTCCACCAATGTTGAACGCTAACTACCTTCAACATTGAAAGTAATATTTTTACAAATATTAAACAATCAATTAAGATGGAACCAGCTATAATTATGTTTTTATTTAATTTTTTTTTACATTCACAATGCAATATTTCTATAAGATATAAAATACGTGTGTAAAAAAAAACAACCACTCCTCCGAGCCCTCAGATGGGATTCGAACCCACGACCTTTCGCAATCCGGGCGACTGCTCTGACCGCTGAGCTACCGAGACGCTGGCAAACGTGTCGAATTTTACAAACGTATTCCAACTTCTACTATGAGCTAGTATCGTTCCACCAATGTTGAACGCTAACTACCTTCAACATTGAAAGTAATATTTTTACAAATATTAAACAATCAATTAAGATGGAACCAGCTATAATTATGTTTTTATTTAATTTTTTTTTTTGCATTCACAATGCAATATTTCTATAAGATATAAAATACGTGTGTAAAAAAACAACCACGCCTCCGAGCCCTCAGATGGGATTCGAACCCACGACCTTTCGCAATCCGGGCGACTGCTCTGACCGCTGAGCTACCGAGACGCTGGCAAACGTGTCGAATTTTACAAACGTATTCCAACTTCTACTATGAGCTAGTATCGTTCCACCAATGTTGAACGCTAACTACCTTCAACATTTAAAGTAATATTTTTACAAATATTAAACAATCAATTAAGATGGAACCAGCTATAATTATGTTTTTATTTAATTTTTTTTTTGCATTCACAATGCAATATTTCTATAAGATATAAAATACGTGTGTAAAAAAACAACCACGCCTCCGAGCCCTCAGATGGGATTCGAACCCACGACCTTTTGCAATCCGGGCGACTGCTCTGACCGCTGAGCTACCGAGACGCTGGCAAACGTGTCGAATTTTACAAACGTATTCCAACTTCTACTATGAGCTAGTATCGTTCCACCAATGTTGAACGCTAACTACCTTCAACATTGAAAGTAATATTTTTACAAATATTAAACAATCAATTAAGATGGAACCAGCTATAATTATGTTTTTATTTATTTATTTTTTTGCATTCACAATGCAATATTTCTATAAGATATAAAATACGTGTGTAAAAAAAAAAAACAACCACGCCTCCGAGCCCTCAGATGGGATTCGAACCCACGACCTTTCGCAATCCGGGCGACTGCTCTGACCGCTGAGCTACCGAGACGCTGGCAAACGTGTCGAATTTTACAAACGTATTCCAACTTCTACTATGAGCTAGTATCGTTCCACCAATGTTGAACGCTAACTACCTTCAACATTGAAAGTAATATTTTTACAAATATTAAACAATCAATTAAGATGGAACCAGCTATAATTATGTTTTTATTTAATTTTTTTTTGCATTCACAATGCAATATTTCTATAAGATATAAAATACGTGTGTAAAAAAAAAAAAAACAACCACGCCTCCGAGCCCTCAGATGGGATTCGAACCCACGACCTTTCGCAATCCGGGCGACTGCTCTGACCGCTGAGCTACCGAGACGCTGGCAAACGTGTCGAATTTTACAAACGTATTCCAACTTCTACTATGAGCTAGTATCGTTCCACCAATGTTGAACGCTAACTACCTTCAACATTGAAAGTAATATTTTTACAAATATTAAACAATCAATTAAGATGGAACCAGCTATAATTATGTTTTTATTAATTTTTTTTTTGCATTCACAATGCAATATTTCTATAAGATATAAAATACGTGTGTAAAAAAAAAAAAAAAACAACTACGCCTCCGAGCCCTCAGATGGGATTCGAACCCACGACCTTTCGCAATCCGGGCGACTGCTCTGACCGCTGAGCTACCGAGACGCTGGCAAACGTGTCGAATTTTACAAACGTATTCCAACTTCTACTATGAGCTAGTATCGTTCCACCAATGTTGAACGCTAACTACCTTCAACATTGAAAGTAATATTTTTACAAATATTTAACAATCAATTAAGATGGAACCAGCTCCGGGCGACTGCTCTGACCGCTGAGCTACCGAGACGCTGGCAAACGTGTCGAATTTTACAAACGTATTCCAACTTCTACTATGAGCTAGTATCGTTCCACCAATGTTGAACGCTAACTACCTTCAACATTGAAAGTAATATTTTTACAAATATTAAACAATCAATTAAGATGGAACCAGCTATAATTATGTTTTTATTAAATTTTTTTTTTGCATTCACAATGCAATATTTCTATAAGATATAAAATACGTGTGTAAAAAAACAACCACGCCTCCGAGCCCTCAGATGGGATTCGAACCCACGACCTTTCGCAATCCGGGCGACTGCTCTGACCGCTGAGCTACCGAGACGCTGGCAAACGTGTCGAATTTTACAAACGTATTTCAACTTCTACTATGAGCTAGTATCGTTCCACCAATGTTGAACGCTAACTACCTTCAACATTGAAAGTAATATTTTTACAAATATTAAACAATCAATTAAGATGGAACCAGCTATAATTATGTTTTTATTTAATTTTTTGCATTCACAATGCAATATTTCTATAAGATATAAAATACGTGTGTAAAAAAACAACCACGCCTCCGAGCCCTCAGATGGGATTCGAACCCACGACCTTTCGCAATCCGGGCGACTGCTCTGACCGCTGAGCTACCGAGACGCTGGCAAACGTGTCGAATTTTACAAACGTATTCCAACTTCTACTATGAGCTAGTATCGTTCCACCAATGTTGAACGCTAACTACCTTCAACATTGAAAGTAATATTTTTACAAATATTAAACAATCAATTAAGATGGAACCAGCTATAATTATGTTTTTATTTAATTTTTTTTTTTGCATTCACAATGCAATATTTCTATAAGATATAAAATACGTGTGTAAAAAAACAACCACGCCTCCGAGCCCTCAGATGGGATTCGAACCCACGACCTTTCGCAATCCGGGCGACTGCTCTGACCGCTGAGCTACCGAAACGCTGGCAAACGTGTCGAATTTTACAAACGTATCCCAACTTCTACTATGAGCTAGTATCGTTCCACCAATGTTGAACGCTAACTACCTTCAACATTGAAAGTAATATTTTTACAAATATTAAACAATCAATTAAGATGGAACCAGCTATAATTATGTTTTTATTTAATTTTTTTTTTGCATTCACAATGCAATATTTCTATAATACGTGTGTAAAAAACAACCACGCCTCCGCCACAAAAAAAAAAAAAAATTAAATAAAAACATAATTATAGCTGGTTCCATCTTAATTGATTGTTTAATATTTGTAAAAATATTACTTTCAATGTTGAAGGTAGTTAGCGTTCAACATTGGTGGAACAATACTAGCTCATAGTAGAAGTTGGAATACGTTTGTAAAATTCGACACGTTTGCCAGCGTCTCGGTAGCTCAGCGGTCAGAGCAGTCGCCCGGATTGCGAAAGGTCGTGGGTTCGAATCCCATCTGAGGGCTCGGAGGCGTGGTTGTTTTTCTACACACGTATTTTATATCTTATAGAAATATTGCATTGTGAATGCAAAAAAAAATTAAATAAAAACATAATTATAGCTGGTTCCATCTTAATTGATTGTTTAATATTTGTAAAAATATTACTTTCAATGTTGAAGGTAGTTAGCGTTCAACATTGGTGGAACGATACTAGCTCATAGTAGAAGTTGGAATACGTTTGTAAAATTCGACACGTTTGCCAGCATCTCGGTAGCTCAGCGGTCAGAGCAGTCGCCCGGATTGCGAAAGGTCGTGGGTTCGAATCCCATCTGAGGGCTCGGAGGCGTGGTTGTTTTTTTTTTTACACACGTATTTTATATCTTATAGAAATATTGCATTGTGAATGCAAAAAAAAAAATTAATAAAAACATAATTATAGCTGGTTCCATCTTAATTGATTGTTTAATTTTTGTAAAAATATTACTTTCAATGTTGAAGGTAGTTAGCGTTCAACATTGGTGGAACGATACTAGCTCATAGTAGAAGTTGGAATACGTTTGTAAAATTCGACACGTTTGCCAGCGTCTCGGTAGCTCAGCGGTCAGAGCAGTCGCCCGGATTGCGAAAGGTCGTGGGTTCGAATCCCATCTGAGGGCTCGGAGGCGTGGTTGTTTTTTTTTACACACGTATTTTATATCTTATAGAAATATTGCATTGTGAATGCAAAAAAAAAAATTAATAAAAACATAATTATAGCTGGTTCCATCTTAATTGATTGTTTAATATTTGTAAAAATATTACTTTCAATGTTGAAGGTAGTTAGCGTTCAACATTGGTGGAACGATACTAGCTCATAGTAGAAGTTGGAATACGTTTGTAAAATTCGACACGTTTGCCAGCGTCTCGGTAGCTCAGCGGTCAGAGCAGTCGCCCGGATTGCGAAAGGTCGTGGGTTCGAATCCCATCTGAGGGCTCGGAGGCGTGGTTGTTTTTTTTTACACACGTATTTTATATCTTATAGAAATATTGCATTGTGAATGCAAAAAAAATATTTAATAAAAACATAATTATAGCTGGTTCCATCTTAATTGATTGTTTAATATTTGTAAAAATATTACTTTCAATGTTGAAGGTAGTTAGCGTTCAACATTGGTGGAACGATACTAGCTCATAGTAGAAGTTGGAATACGTTTGTAAAATTCGACACGTTTGCCAGCGTCTCGGTAGCTCAGCGGTCAGAGCAGTCGCCCGGATTGCGAAAGGTCGTGGGTTCGAATCCCATCTGAGGGCTCGGAGGCGTGGTTGTTTTTTTTTTTTTTTACACACGTATTTTATATCTTATAGAAATATTGCATTGTGAATGCAAAAAAAAATTAAATAAAAACATAATTATAGCTGGTTCCATCTTAATTGATTGTTTAATATTTGTAAAAATATTACTTTCAATGTTGAAGGTAGTTAGCGTTCAACATTGGTGGAACGATACTAGCTCATAGTAGAAGTTGGAATACGTTTGTAAAATTCGACACGTTTGCCAGCGTCTCGGTAGCTCAGCGGTCAGAGCAGTCGCCCGGAGCTGGTTCCATCTTAATTGATTGTTTAATATTTGTAAAAATATTACTTTCAATGTTGAAGGTAGTTAGCGTTCAACATTGGTGGAACGATACTAGCTCATAGTAGAAGTTGGAATACGTTTGTAAAATTCGACACGTTTGCCAGCGTCTCGGTAGCTCAGCGGTCAGAGCAGTCGCCCGGATCGCGAAAGGTCGTGGGTTCGAATCCCATCTGAGGGCTCGGAGGCGTGGTTGTTTTTTTACACACGTATTTTATATCTTATAGAAATATTGCATTGTGAATGCAAAAAAAAATTAAATAAAAACATAATTATAGCTGGTTCCATCTTAATTGATTGTTTAATATTTGTAAAAATATTACTTTCAATGTTGAAGGTAGTTAGCGTTCAACATTGGTGGAACGATACTAGCTCATAGTAGAAGTTGGAATACGTTTGTAAAATTCGACACGTTTGCCAGCGTCTCGGTAGCTCAGCGGTCAGAGCAGTCGCCCGGATTGCGAAAGGTCGTGGGTTCGAATCCCATCTGAGGGCTCGGAGGCGTGGTTGTTTTTTTTTTTTTTTACACACGTATTTTATATCTAATATCCTTAGTGTTAGCTCGCGGACGGACGGAAGGAAAGACGGATATCACGAAACCGTAGTAAACCACAAGAAAGTTTTATACTTTCATTTATTTCAGTACAGAACCTCAAAAGGTGATTGATTGGAGCTAAAAATATTTTTTTGTCTAAGCATATATTTGAAAACTTTGTTTCATTTTGCACAGGCTTAGAATGAACTATAAAGAAAAGGGAATATATGTCTACGCAATGGCTCCGTCATAAAATGAATGACTGATCGATTTCTGCATTTTATCAGAAGAAACAAAAAGAGTAGAAAACTATAACATTGCGGATGCTTATTTTATCTACTAATACAATAATATGTTCAATGCACATTAGGAGTTACGACGTAACTCTCTCCTTTTCGTTTCCGTAATGCAATGTTATTTATTTTGTGTGAGAACAGGTGCTAGAGGATACATTGACAACACTATGGCAACCGGGAAGTGAGTCAAAACTTGCAAGATTCGATTACAGATACACAGACATCTGGACAGGTGAAACCAAATAAAAGTTTGTTACTTGTAAGAAAAGGTGCTAAAGGATATTTCCGTTAACAGCTTTCGTAGTAAGCTAATTGCTTGCGGTACGAGTACTACCCACATCTACGGTCTCTCAGTCCATTTAACATCTCAACCGAGGGACTACGTGTAATGTATACTAATATGTACCTTTATAGTCTCCGATTTTCATTCATAACATTCGTCAAATTGTATATTTTATCATTCCATTTTGCATCATCATTTGTAAACGTATTAATCTCTGTAAATATATATATATACAATAATATTTTACTCAATTGCTGATAAGATACACTAGATTTTCATATAGAGCTTCGCAACCACTCAAAACTTCTATACAGAATGCTACACACTTACCGGCATTGCTTGTTATTTTAACCTGTCTTTTTGTTTAATCTATTTCGTTATTATTTCTTCATTTTATTACTAAAAATGTATTTATTTAATTAATTGACATATAAGTTTTTCTCCGTTGCCATGGCTACCCATGACACGATCTTTCATTTATGGTATTCAACCTCCAAAGAAAACCAGATTTTATTCTTTTTATGTCTTTTCGAAGACAATCTTAATTTAAATGGCTCTGGGCCTATAAAAGACCGAGCTGACCTGCCAAGTCATTCAGTTCTTCGGCAAAAGTTGCCACGTTAACATCTATAGCTCGCTACCGAGCTCTTCGAAATTCTAAAAGGCCTTGTCCCGGGGCCGGCTGCCCCGGGACTCAAGAAAAGTCCTCAACGCCATAAGGCAAACTTTTGGCTCAAGAACCTACACTAAACTTAGCCACTCTCTACCACTAACGTTGCCTGACCACCAGCGGTGCAGGCCATCCATCTGCAGTGCCGCCCTACCTACCTGCTACGCCGCCCGACCTACCAGCAGCGCCGCACGTCTACCAGCAGCGCCGGCAGTAAATCGGTGCAGGCCGTCCACCAGCAGCGCCGCCCTATCTACCTGTCACGCCCCACGTTGGGCGCCAATTTTGTCGTGAAGGGACAAAATATAAAGACGGAAGATCAGGGTAAAGTTACAGTTTATATATTTACAAAGTAATTAAGGAACAAAAATTGGAGGTAAGAAGAGTGAGGGCGAGTATGTGTAGAGTTCAGTGAAAATGTGAGTAGGTGGTTGTGGGTCGTCGGCGATCTTCTATATCGGTGGCTTGAGGCCCGGGGCTTTAATTTTGTCGTGAAGGGACAAAATATAAAGACGGAAGATCAGGGTAAAGTTACAGTTTATATATTTACAAAGTAATTAAGGAACAAAAATTGGAGGTAAGAAGAGTGAGGGCGAGTATGTGTAGAGTTCAGTGAAAATGTGAGTAGGTGGTTGTGGGTCGTCGGCGATCTTCTATATCGGTGGCTTGAGGCCCGGGGCTTTAGGGCCCAGATGCGGTGACACCGTCGGATGAAGGGTGGCGCTGCCGGTAGACAGGAGGCGGGGCAGACGTCGGCCGGACCTGCTGGTAGACGGGCAGCGCTGCTGGTAGGTTGGGAGGCGTGACAGGTAGGTAGGGCGGCGCTGCTGGTGGACGGCCTGCACCGTTTTACTGCCGGCGCTGCTGGTAGACGTGCGGCGTGACAGGTAGATAGGGCGGCGCTGCTGGTGGACGGCCTGCACCGATTTACTGCCGGCGCTGCTGGTAGACGTGCGGCGCTGCTGGTAGGTCGGGCGGCGTAGCAGGTAGGTAGGGCGGCGCTGCAGATGGATGGCCTGCACCGCTGGTGGTCAGGCAACGTTAGTGGTAGAGAGTTGCTAAGTTTAGTGTAGGTTCTTGAGCCAAAAGTTTGCCTTATGGCGTTGAGGACTTTTCTTGAGTCCCGGGGCAGCCGGCCCCGGGACAAGGCCTTTTAGAATTTCGAAGAGCTCGGTAGCGAGCTATAGATGTTAACGTGGCAACTTTTGCCGAAGAACTGAATGACTTGGCAGGTCAGCTCGGTCTTTTATAGGCCCAGAGCCATTTAAATTAAGATTGTCTTCGAAAAGACATAAAAAGAATAAAATCTGGTTTTCTTTGGAGGTTGAATACCATAAATGAAAGATCGTGTCATGGGTAGCCATGGCAATGGAGAAAAACTTATATGTCAATTAATTAAATAAATACATTTTTAGTAATAAAATGAAGAAATAATAACGAAATAGATTAAACAAAAAGACAGGTTAAAATAACAAGCAATGCCGGTAAGTGTGTAGCATTCTGTATAGAAGTTTTGAGTGGTTGCGAAGCTCTATATGAAAATCTAGTGTATCTTTTCAGCAATTGAGTAAAATATTATTGTATATATATATATTTACAGAGATTAATACGTTTACAAATGATGATGCAAAATGGAATGATAAAATATACAATGTAACGAATGTTATGAATGAAAATCGGAGACTATAAAGGTACATATTAGTATACATTACATTTATCTAAATCCCATATATATTTCATTTACTACATTAATTCGTTCATAATCACTCATTTAATCACTCATCAAAATCTCAAAATTATTAATTTTTGTTTGTTTTACCTTATAGCTTTTAAGCTTCCCCAACGTATCCCCCAACGTATCAACGTATTGATATTTTACTCAATTGCTGAAAAGATACACTAGATTTTCATATAGAGCTTCGCAACCTCTCAAAACTTCTATACAGAATGCTACACACTTACCGGCATTGCTTGTTATTTTAACCTGTCTTTTTGTTTAATCTATTTCGTTATTATTTCTGCATTTAATTACTAAAAATGTATTTATTTAATTAATTGACATATAAGTTTTTCTCCGTTGCCATGGCTACCCATGACACGATCTTTCATTTATGGTATTCAACCTCCAAAGAAAACCAGATTTTATTCTTTTTATGTCTTTTCGAAGACAATCTTAATTTAAATGGCTCTGGGCCTATAAAAGACCGAGCTGACCTGCCAAGTCATTCAGTTCTTCGGCAAAAGTTGCCACGTTAACATCTATAGCTCGCTACCGAGCTCTTCGAAATTCTAAAAGGCCTTGTCCCGGGGCCGGCTGCCCCGGGACTCAAGAAAAGTCCTCAACGCCATAAGGCAAACTTTTGGCTCAAGAACCTACACTAAACTTAGCCACTCTCTAACACTAACGTTGCCTGACCACCAGCGGTGCAGGCCATCCATCTGCAGCGCCGCCCTACCTACCTGCTACGCCGCCCGACCTACCAGCAGCGCCGCACGTCTACCAGCAGCGCCGGCAGTAAATCGTTGCAGGCCGTCCACCAGCAGCGCCGCCCTATCTACCTGTCACGCCGCACGTCTTCCAGCAGCGCCGGCAGTAAAACGGTGCAGGCCGTCCACCAGCAGCGCCGCCCTACCTACCTGTCACGCCTCCCAACCTACCAGCAGCGCTGCCCGTCTACCAGCAGCTCCGGCCGACGTCTGCCCCGCCTCCTGTCTACCGGCAGCGCCACCCTTCATCCGACGGTGTCACCGCATCTGGGCCCTAAAGCCCCGGGCCTCAAGCCACCGATATAGAAGATCGCCGACGACCCACAACCACCTACTCACATTTTCACTGAACTCTACACATACTCGCCCTCACTCTTCTTACCTCCAATTTTTGTTCCTTAATTACTTTGTAAATATATAAACTGTAACTTTACCCTGATCTTCCGTCTTTATATTTTGTCCCTTCACGACATACGGGTGCCTTGTAAAAAATATTTTTCTAAGCTGTTCTTTATTCATTCGCTTTATTTTTTTTGCCATAAATTCCAAAGATTGGATAACTTGCTTGCTGGTAGTGGATAAAAAATATCTCACCTCACCTAATCGGTAGGTAATATCAATTTAGGTCTTTTAATCATTATGTATGTACCTACCGCTAAGAAGTGGAACTCTTTGGCTGAGTCTGTTTCCAGACAAATACAATTTTGGGTCTTCAAGTCCGAGTGAATATGTATCTTCTAGGCAAGTGCGACACATCATAGATCGCATCGTTGCCTCCCATCAGGCGAGATAGTGGTCAAGCGCTTGCCTAAAAAGCCAAAACCATGTTTCCAATTCATACGTAGTAGAAGTGAAACCTACAAAAAATTTGGTTTCAAGATTATGAGACGAATGTAAAATCTCCTGGAAGAGGATAATTGTAAGTTTTAGTAATGATCATAGACATACAAAGTTAGATAATTATTTTACATTTTATTCGTATATATTACATAGATTTATTTAGACTCAGAGCTTACATTTTCGATAAATGATACAAGACACTTATGGTAATTAAAGTACATACCACGAACATAAGGGACACTCTATAATGCTTTCTGTCTCATTTTCTCCTACGTTAAATCTTATGAATTTATGTATCTGTCTCTTTTTACTGTCGCTTTTTCGTTTCATCGACTTTCAAATCACAAATATAACAAAGAAGTTTTCACTTCCAAAAAGTCAAGTGATTGTATGACAATTGAATTATAATGCGTTTCCTCCTAAAGCTTTATATGACGTGAGATAAATTTAAAGTGATTATCGAATCTTGATATTTTTTGATAATCTTCCGATGTTGACGGATGTCAACTACGTATTACATTGATACGTTCATCAAATTGCTCAGATTGTTCAAAAGCAAACATACCTACATTTAAGGTGTGTTGTGACGACTCTTCGAGATATTGTACTGTAACAATGACGAAGTGACATTGACAGGTAAGATACAAGTCACAGATAAAACAAATACCTAACGCAGATTGTATCAAAAATGTCAACTTGGTAAATATCAAGGAAGGTAATTTTGTAGGTAAACAGTACCTACTTACATACCGTAGGTGCTTTGGTCGTGACGGTCTAATAGATTCTTGCTTTATTCATATTACAATGCATTTTGTGTGATTTAATAAAGTATTTAGTGCTTACACTTCAGCGTACCTACATCACACATTTATATATCCTCTTACTAATGTAAGTGTTCCATTTATAAAAAATTGTCGACACAATGCGACACAGTGTCGACACAGTGTTTTGTGTTTTCTACATGGAAAACACCCCCGGCATTAGGTTTTTGCTATAGTATGGTCGACATAGTGCAACACAGTGTCTACTTTTTTTCTAAATGGAGAACGCTCAATATCTATCAGTCCTATGATCACGGCTCCTGTAAAGGAGTCGCAATGTCAGGATTAAATATAAAAAAAAATCATATTAAATGAGCAATAAATCCGATAAAACTGGTTTAATTTCAATTTAATAAAGTTTTGATGTAAATGTTATAGAGGTACTTTTTGAAAGTAAAATATTTTTTATTTTATATTCATAATTAAATCTAGCTATACACTTGTCTGAAATGTTTATAAAACATGATATCTTATTTATAATGAAGGTATAATTCAACCTGATAACTGTAATTACTAGTTACCTAGATTACGCACAAGGGGAAATTAACAATTTACATTTAATAAAAGTATAATTACCTTAAGATCGCATAAGTATACTTATCAAAATAACAGATTTTTTTTTTGTTTTGACATTGCTATAGGTTTTTAGTACTTAAGTATAAAAACTGTCGAAGAAAGGTATTTGATAGAAAACACCTTTCATGCTGTCACGTAACATAGATAAACCGTATGTTAATATTTGTCTTAAATAAATATGTTAATATTTATATAATTTAAGGAATACACTCAGTCGACTTAGAGTTTCTCTATCAGATTTTTAAATAAATCCTCAACAAGATTGCCAAGCAAACATATGGTTGCGAATCGGCAACATATTTTTTATAGACTGACTAGCTGACCCGGCCTCGCGTTGCTTTGGTTCGGTTATTTTAATTTGCAATATTATTTTACTTCTAATAAAAATGAAACCTATCTTACGTACTAAGTCGAAAAAATCTAGCAAAAAAAAATCTGGAAAACGGTTGACCCTAAAGGCCATCCCTGTAACTTCCCGCTAATTCTATGCTTTTGCGCTCAAAATTCCACTCAATACAATGTTTTTGGCTCTTTGAGCTAAATATAATTAAAATATAATTTATGTGTTATTTTGAGCTCTCCGAACTCAAGAAGTAGCTATTCTATGATTTTGAGCTCTTCGAGCTCAAAAGACCAATAAAAGTTTGATGAAACACGATTTTTAAAATTTTCATACTAGCATAACTTTTGAATGAATCAACCGATTTTTACGCGGTTAGCGGCAATTGATGTAAATTTTCAAACCTCAGAAAAAATTTGGAACAAAAAAAATTTATTAGATGAAAAATTTCGGAGTTATTACAAAAACACTTTTTTCGATTTTTTTCGTTAACGATATCTCACGAACGAATCAACCGATTTTGACGCACTTGGGCGCGATCGACGTGGTTTTTTAAGGTTAAGAGGTGATTAGTTTTTGGAATTGATCGGTAAAGCCGTTCAAAAGTTATTTAAAAAAAAACATTTAAAAAGTTTCTTTTCGATTTTTTTTTTAGTTTTTTTTTACTTCTTTCGATATCTGCCAATCCGAATCGGTTCAAATTTTCAGGAAATCTAAGTTTGAAGAAACTCTTTCGAACGCATTTGGTTTGGTTCGATTTGGTCAAACCGTTCAAAAGTTATTAGAGGTTTACACACACACACACACACACACACACACACACACACACACACCATCGCGGGAAGGGTCAGGGAAGATTCCTAAGGCCTCAAAACGTCGAAAACTCGATTTTTGCAAAACGGGGTAAAAACTATAACTTCCCGATTTTTCGAAAATTTTGAATTTTCTTAGCGGGAAGTTAAAAAACATCAAAAACGCTTAAGAAGTTTCACGGTCGAACACTGACATTGATCATATATATATATATATATATAGATAGATAAATTATTCAAACTATTCGGAGATTAGCAAATACAAAGCTTATTGATATGTTCTAAGTTTATTAATTTTTAGTGTTTGGAAATTGGACTATTGGAATGGAATATTGCGCAGAACCAACGGTGTAAAAGAGCATAGACATGCTACGCTCTTCTATCTTATCATATTACCCATGTTCTTCAAGACACGTGATAAAAAAGGATGGTGTTAGGTATTCGTCTTTATAAGAAATCGCATCTCATCCAAAAGGCTATAAGGTCACTTTACACCTCGATACAATTATTCAATAATTGGGGTAGAAACAAATCTATGCATCTACAACAGCCTTAGTACTTTATTATAACTATCACCAAATGTCTAAGTTGGATTCGATTGAAACAAAAATTTTAGGTTTACATTCAATTATGTAGATTTTTTTTCTCCAAAAATGCATCACATTATTTTTTCAATTTAACGACTAAGTAACGAAATAGTCAATGAAAATAAAAAGCAATTACTCGATAGAAAAAATATTTAACTTATTACCAACAAGAAAATTGTTTTTACTGTTATATTTAGAAGACCGTTTGGTGCAACGGTAGCGATCCTGCCTATCGCACCGACGGTCCTGGGTTCCAACTTCGGTAGGGACAGATGTTTGTAGAATACGAGCATTTGTACTTCGGTACAAATGCTCGTATTCATTTATTCATCAATTTTTTTTTGTCATAGGTGTTTATATATGTCTATGAATATCACACATCTATGTATCATGTATGTATGTCTATCCGTTACCCTGGTATCCATAACACAAGCCTTACAGTGCTTACTTTGGGCTAGGTTAATTGGTGTGAATTTAAGAAATATTTATTTATTTATACTATACAAAATATTTTCAGCATAAATTGAGGTAAAAATAACAGAATGTAAACGTACAAAGGTTTCAGAAAGTTCATGATTATTTTTGTGACCTTAAATGATATTGAAAATTAGCATAGACAAGTGGAAATTAATAAATTCGTCATTTTTAAGAATAACGTGGGAATAATAATATGTACAAACAATAGCTCAGTTAAATCGAAGAATATTATGTCTATTAAATTTGATTATGATGTAAATAAGATTTTAATCGGAATTATTGCCCGTTTCGAGTTTCGACTTCTTTACAGAATCCGTAGATGCTCTGGAGATGTAGTGCTGGAGGCGGATGCTGGGAGTGTCATGAACCGAATTTCGCACTAACATCTCTATACTCCAAGAACTCGGAATTAAACAACCTCTATCGGCGGTTGTACAAAGTCGTATTTTAAAATTTTTTGGACACATTTCTCGACGTGACAACGACTCCATCGAGCGCCTCGTCGTACAGGGCAAGATAGAGGGCACCAGAAGCGAGGGAGGTCGCCCATGAGATGGACTGACCAAGTGAAGTCTGCTGTAGGTGGCTCCCTGACTGAATGCAACAGGATGTCCGCCAGCAGGGAGAAATGGCGAATGATCATGAGGCGAGTAACATCTGCCTCGGCTGAAGACACGACCTCATGACCACGACCGCCCTGGCAAAAGCGTCAAGACGAAGAAGAAGAACAGAGTCCGTGTTCACATCTTGACTAATATCATGACACATTCGTACATTATATTGTGATAATACTTTATATGTTTGTTACCATATATAGTTACCATAAGCCTAAGAATAACAGTTTTTATAATCAATTAACGTTACCATAGCAACGCTTGGCCGGGTCAGCTAGTTTAAATAAAAGTGGTTTTAAACAATATAACAATAAACATAAAGGTACTGCATGTAACATAAAATTATTTAATTATTCAGTTATTATATTTACTTATTTTTTATTTTTTTAAATTTGGAAACTTTGTTTAATAATATGTTTTTTTTCAAATAACAATATAGCTGTTTTAGTATAGCTTATTGTAAGCGGTTTCACATACAATGTAGTAGTAAAGGTATATAAAAAGTTGTAAAACTTTCTCATTAACATTATTGCAAAAAAAAGTTATTTCATAATGAAAATAGCAAAAAAACACTTTTTTGAAACTTTAGCGCCACCTAGCTTTTGCATTTCAAGTCGGATGACGTCACTTCAATGAAAGAAAATGTAGTCCTCAGTGTCCTCTTTAATTTAAAAATAAACGGGTCGCTAGCACTTATACTTGCTGAGATAAAAGCATTTCAATTTTTTTTTGGATTTTCTCAAAAACAGCAGGAGGGAGGACTTCGGAAATCTGACATTAAGTAAATTACTTGCCCCCCTAACGATTCGCGTCGTCAATCCCGGTTTGTCATTTTTCGGAGAGTTCGAATTTTTTTCTTACATATTGACTGTACTATTATATCATTTAAATAAATTGAAAAAAAAGTTAGACTCAAATGCTCACGCCACCAATGTTAAAAAGCAAGGGTAGGTTGACATTTCTATATTCTGTCTGAGATATCAGTAAAACCGTGACAAAAAAGTGATTAAGTAAATACTTACCATTTTATGCGACAATGCTAGTTAGTGTTTTCTACATATGTCCAATTTTTGAGCGTTTTTTTTGATGAATTTTATTTATTTTTGTGAAAAATATACATGTACACACGTCCGAAACTGAGTCAGTAGCCCTCGAGGAAAGTGCACGTCATGAATTCGCTGTGGATTATGGACAATCAGACACGTCCGATTGAGTGAATTCCGACGTTGAGTCGTTCAAAAAATAGTTGGCGAAAGTAACCGCTCGTGTGCTCCCAAGTAAAATTTCAGAAGTCGTTTCCTGTGAATCTGTGAGCCGTCAATGGCAAATGGAGTAGGGAAATACCTATTTTCTGCCGGAATATTTTCAGGAAATTCAATATTTTATTCTGCTTTCGAGTTTGTGGTTTAGTAACAAACTGTTCTGTAGTCCTTTTAACTGACATCTATAATATCATATACTTTGTCATAGCGACGGCGAAGTGCTAATAACACCTAACTGCTAATTTCAAAATAATACACAAGCTCAAAAAAAAGTTAAATTTCTTGATAAGTTAATAATTAGTTAGAAAATTTGTTTATTTATTTTTTAACATGATGCGCTGGCCACTGAAAATAAGCTTAGGAAATTTCATTAAAACATGAAAATAACGAATTTTAATTCGAAATGACAAAAAGTGAATTTCTCGACGAATTTCAGTTAGGAGGTGTTGGCATTTCGCTCTCGATATAGTTTATTGCAACATGTTGGTTACATAACGATCGTTTGGTGCAACGGTAGCGATCCTGCCTTTTGCACCGACGGTCCTGGGTTCGAGTCCCAAAAGGGGCAGATGTTTGTGTGATGAATACGAGCATTTGTACCTAAATCATGGGTATTTATATATTTTTATCAATATTTAATATCTATATATCATATATGTATGTCTATCCGTTACCCTAGTATTCATAACACAAGCCTTACAAGTGGCGCTTACCTTGGGCTACGCTAATTGGCGCAAATGTTAGAAATATAATTTGTCGATGTAGTCGCTAAGCATACATCTTTGCTAGCACCATATATTGGAGTAGAGCGCAATAGTAAAAAAATCAATATTTAGTAAATTTTAAAACTCCATAAGAATGAATTAAAAATTACAAAAAGCGCGCGCTTTTTGTTTCAATGGGAATCCCATAGAGCCATGTTTTTTGATCATAACTTTTTATGCAAAATTATAATGATGTGATATAAAGTCAACAGCAATTTTTGCGAATTTCAAAATCCGGGCTCCGTCTCAATCTGGTCCTAAACCTGTTGATTCGATTCCACACAAAAAATATTAAAATCAGTTTAGAACTCGGGAAGTTATGGCATACCTAACAGACATTGTGCCATTGAAGCTGATCCATGGGAGCTTCGTTCGCTTCGCTTGCTCCGCTCCAATTATAAGATATTGCAATTTAAATGTAACTGATATTAATTTAAAACTAAAAAAGTAAAGAGTTTAAGTCAGTTATTATGCTTCCAGCATTTAAATTCAAAGGTGAATGCCCATTTTGGGTTCACCGTGGACATCATTAAACAAGGAAATGATTTTGTACGTTAATTTTGTCATTTAAAGTTATTAATTTTACATATACATATTTAAACAGGCGCCACTGCAATAAACTGTAAGTAAATAAAAGTATTGCTATTTATAAATCGTCAAAGTTATTTGGCAAAACGTTGCCACCACGTAAATAACATTTATATATTATTAAACATTACCTAAATAACAATACGAATCGATTGTAACGAACTGAATATGAAATTATTATTAATATTAATTTAGTATGCATCTGAATAAATAACTTAAGATTTTGCATAAACAACGTAGTTCATAAACCAAAAAATAGAAAATATCAATTAATATATAGCTAATATAAAGAAATTAATTTGAAAATTCGATAAATCGATTTGGTGTTTTTATATTTTTGGTTTCATTTAATGGCAGCATTTGTTGTCAATTAAATGTCAATAATTCGAAATAATTGTCAGCTGCCATGTCACTTCACTTGTTGCTTACGTTCAAGCTGATGTGTTTTGTTTGCAATTTCAATTTCTTTAACTACGACCTGGCTTCCCTACCTACCAGATTTAATTCTGATCTTCACCGACGACTTAGGCTTTGTTTTACGGACTCAGTGCTTACTATCAACGACGACTTTAGCTTTGTTTTACGGACTCTGTGCTCACTATTAACGAGGACTTTAGCTCTGGAATCAAGGATCACTCCTGCATGACAGAATTTTGATAGATAGGCTAGATATGAGTCGAATATATTACCTCCTGCTCTGTTTTAAGATGATGTTGGGCATATATGATAATGAAGAAAATATAGCTACTTAATATATAAAAAGTTATTTTTTAAAATATCCCAATGACTACAATTATATAAAATATAATGAGACCATGTTTCTCGTTATATTTTACATACCAACACATGAGCATAGATCCTAGAGAAATTCTTGATTTGCCTTACGGTAGAACATATTTCCTACCTAAAAAGGTTTTACTCTTTCTAAAACAATGGCGGCCTTTTGTATTTTTTAAAATATCTGATACACTAAAGATTTTATAACACTCAATTATTATTCTTATTTTTGCTGTCCATCCTGGGCCCAAGGTTCAATGGAGCGTCAGCTTTCCCCTTTGTATTTACTCACTTTCCGAAATTACACTTTTAGCTTTATAGTCGAAGTGAAGTGAACTTTTTTACAAATTCACGTGTACAAGGCAAGGTCCAATTGTAATATATAGGTACTCTAAGAACACAAATTTGTTGTTTGTGTTTTTGTCTGTCCGCTCTTTTAACGTTACCATAGCAACGCGTTACCATAGCAACGCGTTACCATAGGAGCGCGTTACCGGGTCAGCTAGTATATACTCTAACACAAATTTGTTGTTTGTGTGTTTGTCTGTCCGCTCTTTTTCCATTGTATCAATTAACGTTACCATAGCAACGCGTTACCAGGTCAGCTAGTTATTAAATAATTTCATATTTAAACATACACCTTCACAACAATCATAATCCCACAAAACTATGTGAACAGATCTGCCTATGACGGCCGTAAGTCTCTTTCAATAAATCGAATATAAGAAGGTATTTTGTATAGAAATTTCAATGTAAAGCCTGGAAGTGTATGAAGTAATCTTTATTATAAATATTTAATAATTGACTATGCTAATAATAGAACAACGTACTTGTTATCATTAGTTTTCTAAACATCTCCCCGCTTGCTGATAAGGCGGTGACGGTGACAAGATATATTTAGCGAGATCAAAACACAAACACATTAGTGGAAAATTGTTCAATTGGATTTATCAAACAATGACGATGAATGATAATGTTGTTAGCGATAGTTATTTCTACTATTTACATATTACGTAATGTGCTCATTGACGTAGGTACCTACTTTTAACAGCGTAGATATATTAACGACCAAGAGAAAGAAATCTCTCTTAGTCGCGTATCTTTTGGCGATCCGAGCTATTTTTTTAAGAATATTAACAATGCGTTTACCACATTAATAATTTAATATACCAAGCTCAAATAAAAACATGTCTGCGTTTTAAAACAGAATAAACCCACCTTAACTAGTGGAAAAAACAGTGAAGGAAGCAGACAAACAAATAATGCAGTTCCGGTGGCATCAAAAAGCTTGCCCGCAATCTCATCAGATTAAATAAGGACAAAATCCGTAAAGTTGGTGATACAGTAACTGGTCATTGTTCTTTAAACGAGCACCTATCTACTAAAGTTGTGACAGACAGCTCTTTATGCAGAAGTTGCGAGGAGGCAGAAGAAACTCCACACATCGGCAATTTTATAATAAGCTTAAAAGCCTTGAGCATAAACGGAAGGTAGCAGGCTTATCCGTCTATTATCGGATGCATTTCGGAGAGTGCGCAGGAGAATGTTCACAAGGCAAGGAGGCACAACCGTGTTCCGCCGCGCCACCGTCCCCATTCTTTCATCGGACAACCAGACTTAAAAATAGGCGCCACTGTTATATGGTTGATATACCAAAGAGTCGCACTAAGCGTTTTGGTTCCAAATTTGTGATCCGTACTGCTAAAGAGTGAAACTTTTTGCCAGAGTGTTTTCTGATAAATTCAACTCAATTCAGGGGCCTTTAAGTCACGAATGAATCTAAGCAGGCGCGTCACATCCTAGATCGCGTCGTCGCTTACCTTCAGGCGAGATAGTGGTCAAGCGCTTTCCTATTCACGGTAACAAATAACACGCCACTCCACGCTTTTGAAATCCACGAGCTTGGCTCATCAACGGCTTCTCCAGTATCCAACATCGCTCCCGGAAGCCCGAAGCAGTCTAGAAAGGCTGCATACTTTCTAAAATGTACTAAGTTGGATGGAGAAACAATAAAACCCAAGACTCACAGTGGCCATTCAAGAGGCTAAGTGCGAATACAGCACTGTAAAACTTACTAACACATTTTTGATATTCATATTAACCATACTGCAAGGGGTTAGCGTAACGTTTGTAACTTTGTAAAGATGGAGGTGGGTCCCCCGCCCGAGTTTCTTTCACCAGTTCTTCTCGGAACCCTTCCGAGAAGAAGAAATTTTCGAAATTTCCGAACTGGTAGTAGACTCAGTAGTATACAATGTAATCGTAGTGAGAATTTAATAACTAAATAGAATGTAAAAAAATAAAACAATTTGATTTATATACAATTTTAACAATTAGGAACGTACCCGATTAAAATATTGTAAAAACTATGACCAAAATCCGTAAAAAAGTATTTTATTTAAACTAGCCCCACGCGCGCCCCGAGCTCCAAAATGCGATAATTTGCCACTCACATCGGGAGTGTATCAATTGCGGATAGTGTTTTATTTTCGTAGAAATGCGAAAGTATGGAAAATCTATTTTTTAATTTATTCTTATGACTGACAATATGGTAACAAACACACACACAAAGTATTGTCATAATTTAATATGCTCATATTGAGTAAAATGCATTTTTTCTTTTAGTTTTTATATTATCTTTGTTTAAGAGATTACTCTTAACTTAATTGGAGCGGAGCGAAGCGTAGCTCCCATGGATCAGCTTCAATGGCGTAATGTATGTTACGCCATAACTTCCCGAGTTCTTAACCGATTTTAATATTTTTTGTGTGGAATTGAATCAACAGGTTTAGGAACAGATTATGACGGCGCCCGAATTTTGAAATTTACGAAAATTCCCATCGAAACAAAAATTTTTTTTTCTTTTTTTAGGTATTACGCTCCGCTCCATTATATGGTGCCAGCGTAGCTTTATGCTTAGCGACTGCATCGCCTAGTTGGAGCGGAGCGAAGCGAAGCTCCCATGGATCAGCTTCAATGGCGCAATGTCTGTTACGCCATAACTTCCAGAGTTCTTAACCTATTTTAATATTTTTTGTGTGGAATTGAATCAACAGGTTTAGGACCAGATTATGACGGAGCCCGAATTTTGAAATTCGCAAAAATTCCCATCGAAAAAATTTTTTTTTTCTTTTTTTAGTTAGGTATCACGCTCCGCTCCAATATATGGTGCTAGCGTAGCTTTTTGCTTAGCGCCTGCATCGCCTAGTTAAATATAGCCATTATTGTACAGTAAGGCTTAAAAGCATAATACAATAATGTTTAATATTTATTATGTAGTTATATCAACTTTTATTTATATCGTTGAAATGTTGTTATTTCTGAAAAATAAAATACCCAGTATATTATATTTGAGTGTATTGAGTCCATTGAGTTGGTATTTTAAGAAAAAAACAAATCGAGTACTCCAGTATTTTTATAAAATTGTTACATCATTATACGATGTTTTAAAATGTGCCTACTTGTTATTATATTTATGAAAAAGTTATTTTGCGAGCGACAGAGCAGTAATATAAACTTATAATGACAAAATTATTGAGAATAATTATATTTATCGATATCGGTCATAATTGCCAAGCGACACTTGTTTGTATGGGCATGTGTGAGTGACTTCACTTACGGTCTGTTGCGAGCCTTATTCGTCTCTTTAATTTAGTTTGCATATTTGAATGTATTCTTACTTTTTGTTCAGTGATGCGTTCAGTTGTTGCGTATATGGGACAGCCTATCGTAGTGTGCAAACTTGCAAAACCGCTGCACCGTTTCCTTTATAAAATATAGTGTTGCAGTAAAATTGACTATCGAATAATCGATAGTTCCTACTCGAAAATACTCATAAAATTGATAGCGTTATCTATAATATAAGTGATTTAGGGCCCTACGATAGTTATCGATTTTCAGCACTATTAGAAAAATGTGTTTATACGTTCATATATAAATACAAATAAAATTTGCTGTAAATAGGGTTACAATTTGATGTTCTAAACATAATGAGTTCAATTAAGGTAACAAGTATTATTTCATTACATTTAGCATCACAATTAAAATAATAAAATTAATAATTACAACCTAGTAATTATTAGGTGATTTTATTATTTTAATATACCTATATTACCACGCTTATGTAACAAACAATGGTTATTTGGAGTGTTCACAGTTATAACTAAAATTAGGCATGACGAGTAAATGATAATTCAATTATGTCAACTTTACGTTACAGAAAAACATAAAAACCTAACATGATATAGATACAGTATATGATAACCATTACCTTAGCGGTTTGTACGAAAGTTCAATATATTAAAACAAACTCTGTGATAAATAGAAATAATATGTTGTATCGGTTATATGAAACAATTTTTTTTTCTGTACTTCAAGCTCTCCAAAGCAACACCATAACATCTGTCCTAGTACTGGAATGTCATAACACACTCCAGTACATTGCAAACACAAACAGTGTAACTTTGCAATGGATCAAAGGACATAGCAACTCACTAGGCAACGACGCGGCAGATGAACTAGCCAAAAGGGGTTCAAATAGAACGGTGTATGGACCGGAACCATTACTGCCTATACCCATGGCACGAGTTAGAACATGGCTGCGTAAAAAAACAGAGGAAAACCACCAAACAGAATGGAACAATAGTGTAGGCTGTAGGCAAACAAAGAATGCCATTCCGGTGGCTTCGAAAAAGCTTGCCCGCAACCTCACCAGACTAAACAGGGACGCAATCCGTAAAGTACTAGGTACTATAACCGGACACAGTCCTTTGAATAAACATCTATTTACCATAGGTGTAACAGACAGCCCTCTATGCAGAGGCTGCATGGAGGCGGAAGAAACGCCACATCACATGCTCTTGGAGTGCAGGAGCGTGGCTGATCAACGGGCACGCTTTCTCCAGTCTCCAAAATCACTACCGGAAGCTTGTCGTAACCTGAAAAGGCTACTCGCCTTCTGGGATGGACTAGGATGGCTAGAGTAAAAGAAGAATACTCAATCACGTACAATGGCCCAATTAGGAGGCTAAGTGCGGAAAACGCCCCGTAAAACTAACTAACTATGAAACAATTAACAATGTTAAAAAAATAATACAAGAATAATCTCAACGGAACCCTGAGACAAGTAATTTTTTTCTTGTCAGATTTATTTAAGATAAGAACTACCAATTAAATATTGAAATAACATAAAAAAATATTTAAATGCTCTTATCATTTTTATGTACATCAATAAACTAGTTTATTTATTAAAGATAATGTAGTAGCTTCGTTCCTTTGGTATAGGTACCAAAAATTAAATCTAAAGTTGATATAGGACGCTCACTCAAGAGGGACTTCGCCTAATATTTTCACAAATGTGCTTCGAATAAAAACAAATCGCTTTACAATTGGAATGATTGTTTTACGCAGTAATTAAAGTGTCACCCTCAGTTAATTATTATTTTAAGTGAAGTTTAATAGCTCCCCACTTCCCGCCAAAAAGTATGGGTTCACTATATAGTTCCCGCCTTTTTCGTGTTTTCCCAATAGAAATGTTATTTTTAAATAGAATAATAGTCTATGGAACTTAATCGTTGCCCTGCAAGTTTAAGTCAGTAATTCAATTATTTTAGCATAGCTCTAATATCGGTTGGGTGATCATAAAATTACTTTGATCGGAATTCATGTATAGTCATTGATTCAAGCTAAATTCGCGAGGGTATTGTGCCTTCATGTGTGTATGCCTATGATGCAGATGTCAAAACTTGTTAGTATTGAAACTATTTGGACACCAAATTCAACTGCTTCGGTGTAGCGGTTGATTTCAGTATGTTATATTTCTTACATTGATTTTAAACCTTATATCCAAATCATTGAGTTCTATATCAATCGGGAGAATTTACCACACCAATGGACTGATGACGTGAATGCATTTCGTTGTATTTAATAACATAACGATAATATCCCGTAATCTTTTCATTAATAATAATGAAATAATAATGAAATGTGTCGTGTGTTTAAAATACTGAGGACAATGGTTCTAAAATTATCAAATTAAATACTTACTACGCAAATATTTTGTGTTTTATTTCTATATGGCTATATCTGTTTTATCTAGTATTTGTGACAATGTTATTTCATAAGAATAATATAATTGAAAGATTGTTATTCCTTAATATTTTGTTTGTGTGCCATGTGTGTGTGTTGCATACATTTTTGGAACGCAATAAAATATGTAAATAATCTATTAAATATGTATTTATTTTTATGATAAGTGGATAAATTCGGCTACGATGCTAAGTGGCCCAGTTTGTTGGGAAGTTACTCCGTTCCCGCGGGAATTTCGGGATGAATACTAAGTAAATATAAGTTGAGATAAAAATATAAAATATTTATCTCAAACGTATAGCACTTCACCCAAGCCAAATTTCTCTAATAGATTTTCATCTCAATATCCTACACATAGATTTCAATATTAAATAAGAAAAATATATAGAAGTTGACCGGCTTTGTCAGTACATTGTGTAAAATTTGAAGTCGATTTAATTCAATAAAAAAATTCGAGTCGAACAAAATCTAACAAATATTAAAAAATTAAAGGAAACATTTATTTTACTATCCAAATATATAACAATCAAGACCACTAGGACATTGTAAAGTCAAGTTGTAAAATTTCAGAATATTATATTAAACAATTGAATGCGATACAAAGGTTTGAAGGACTGCGATAAAAATAAATATATAATATAATCTCGTAAGAAAGGAAACTTCCTCTTAATGCCATGCGTTCGTCCCATGACACCGAGCCTGCGACCGCGTGGTCTCCTACTTAGAGCTTGATAATAGTTTATCGTGTTGTTGATAACTGGTTCATTGTTTTTCATTGGTCGCTGCGAGGGCGTGCGTCGCCAGCCTCTATATAACCGGAATATACGTACAAAATGCAGCATTTATTGCTCGTGCGCCGCACGTGACGCGCTGTTGCGTTTACAACATATATAAACGTATTTTACAATAGTAAATCATACAACTTTGAATTCTATTACTCTCATTTTAACGTATATATTTATTTCTGTACTGGTAATATACTTTTTTTAAATATTATTTGTCGTTAATTTTATTTGAAGGTTCAATTATGATTTTTTTTTGCAGAAATTAGTTGCCTATTTAAAGATGGCTTATTTGCAGTCGATGCCTAAATCTGAAACAATCAAGCTTCGTGAGAAATATATTGGGTATGTTCGTTTTTTTATATTTTTTAAGTAACTTTTTATTTATCTAAGATTTTTCTATTTTTTTTTATTTTTAGCGGCGCTTGCCAAATATTTTTCCGGTCGAGTCCTTTGAAAATAGTTCGAGGTATTGCCCAATTCATGTACGATGAATCCGGGGAAAGATATCTCGATTGCATCAACAACGTGGCACACGGTAAGTTGTATAACATAGCTAAAAATATTTAAGTGTATACGTAGCTACATACCTTATCCTGTTTGATGCTAAAAGTCAAGTCAAAGTTCCCTCGATAAAAATCTTCAAGTAAGGTGTATCAGTCGCCATTATAAGTACATAACTGATATCAAGAAATGTAAATATTCTTTAAAAGTTTTTTAATGCGGGCTTAGTATATTATGTAATAATGTTATACCCAACTACAGCCAAGTATAATAAAATTCTCGCCACTAGAATCTGGTAATCTGGCAATATAGATAATCGATCTAGTTATATGATAATTTATTAATAAAAAAATACAAAAAAGATCGATTGGACTCTCAAGTTATTTTTCGACGGGACTGCAACCCGCAACCTTTGGATTTCCAGTCCACTGCTCCACAATTGAACTACTAAGCCTTGTAAGCATACGTCGAAATTTTCGTCGCTGTAGCCCAGCGTTTCTTCATCAATGAGAGGAATATTTTCGCATTCAATAGAAATATTTTTACAAACCTTTTGACTTGATTAAGATGAAACAACAAACTAGCTCATGATGTTTTACAAAAATTCAATGCTATCTTATGATATAAAATTTTAATAGAAAAATACTACAAAAAATCGACTCGGCTCACAGTTATTCTTAGAAGGGACTCGAAACAGTTATCTTATATTTTTCAACTACGGCTTATTAAAAATATTGTTAATAATTGGTGTTTATTTAATAATGTTTATAAAAATATTAGCGCTAACACATATTCCTGTTAACAATGTTTATTTATAAGTAAAGACGGTAAAGTTTATTTCATGTCATTCATCAATAACTTTATTTCAAAAAGGGCATAAAAAGACTCTTAAGGGTTCCATACCCAAACGTTAAAACGGTATCCTATTACTAAGACTTCGCTGTCTATCTGTCACCAGGCTGTATCTCAAGAACCGCGATAGCTAGACATTTTAAATTTTCACAAATTATATATTTCTGTTGCCGCTATAACAAAAAATACTAAAAACCAAATAAATATTTAACGAGGGCTCCCATACAACAAACGCTTTTTTTTTGCTCTTTTTTGCTCGATTTCAATAATAACTGAAATAACAGATAATAACTTGAAATAGTAACAAAATACTCAGTTGTATTTTTACTTTAATAATAAAATTAAAATAAAATAAATATTTCAGGGTGCCATATTCCCATACAACAAACGTGATTTTTTACTTAACTAAAAGTTTGTATGGAACCCTTCGTGCGCGAGTCCGACTCGCATTTGGCCGGTTTTAACATTTTATCAGTAGTAATATCTAGTAAAATATAGCTCCGTGGCAATTGTTCTATTATTATCTGCGTTGTTGGTTAAATGATTAGTATAGCGGTTTCCAGCGTCACCATCTCTGAGGTTCAGGGTTCGTTTCCTGGGTGGGTCAGTGTAGAAAACGAAGTATTATTATAATTATAGGATTTGACAATTGTTTAAGTTTCTTTATTCATAAAAATATGTATTATTTATTAATTATAATGACCTCCGTGTTTGATTAGCCCGTATACCGGTTGTTACTGTAAAGCCACTTCGAGGTCCTGAATTCATTCTATAAAATTTAATACAAATTAAAGTCAATGTTTATGATTTTCCCAATAGTTGGTCACTGCCATCCGCACGTGGTAGAAGCGGGCAGAAATCAAATGTCTCTGATTTCAACTAACAACCGATATCTACATGATGAGCTGGTGGTATTAGCCGAAAGACTAGTGAAGACGATGCCGGAACCACTTTCTGTTTGCTTCTTTGTCAACTCTGGTTCTGAAGCCAACGACCTCGCATTAAGACTTGCCCGTATTCACACTAAAAAGAAAGATGTCATCACACTGGATCAGTGAGTATTTTGTGAATTATTGTATAGAAGATAGAATTATAGGGTAATTTTTCAAATACCTTCATTTATTTTGTTAATGTTTAGTTACAAGTAAAAGTAGCCATTTGTAAATAAATTTTAATCTTCCTTATAATGGTAATTTAATATTACAATGAGAGACTTTGTAAGTTTGTGTGTATGTTGAAGGTAATATCCAGTACTGTTGATTTAAAAACCTTTCACCGTTTTTATAGAATATTATTAAAGGGCGAAGTAGGGGCAGACGGTAATTGTTTATATTTAATTGATCTCTTTTATTAAATTGTTGTAACAAAAAAAAAATTAAACTTCTTATTGATCAATGTAGATTTTGTATTATAATCGTACTTCTACAGATTTTTCATGAAAGTTGAAGTACGCAAAAACAAAGAGAAATTCATTAGACGAATGAAAGCCGTGAAGCGTTGTTATCTTTTACGTAAGCACGCTTTTATTACGAAGCTAAGTTCTAGGAAAAAAATTACCAAAGGGGATATTTTTAACTATTCCAACTTAATCCCTTTTACAAATTCGCAAATTAAACATTTATCTTTAAAATCGATTTTAGGAGAAAAATAGATAAATTGAGAGCTTTCAAAATAGTAAGTACATAGGTACTTATAGAGTTGATGTTGTTTAGAAATATTGCCCTTTTTTCAAAATCTGTCCACAAAGTCCCATATTTGACTAAACCAAAGAATATGGAGCGAGAATTTTCGTATTCCGATACAATTGTTTGTCGTGACTTCGCCGGTCGAAGTGTTTTTAAGGTGCTCTAGCGCCCGTTTGTTCCAGCGCGTATCATGGCCACCTTACCTCTATGATTGAAGTATCTCCATACAAACTGAACCTCCCTGGAGGGCCGGAGAAGCCGGATTGGGTTCACGTGGTAAGTTCGTCATGTATTTGATGAACCCAAAAAGATATTACGCCCACATGCTCCAGTAAATATTTCGATGCCAGATTTTTTTTTATCAAATAAATTACCTACTGAAGTAACTCATTTCAGACTTTATAACAATAAGTTAAAGTTTCATATTAACTATTTATTTTTCGTGGTTATTACATCAATTGGATGGGTTATCAGCAGCGGCAGTTTTAACCTGTAATGTTTGTGTTAAATCGGTATTTATGAACTGATATCACAATACTTTTCTATTTTTAAAGCATTAACGAGGTTTTTAAACTTACTTGTATGAGTAATTTCTATTTTAAATGTATCTATATAAGGCGCAGTTTACAATAATTTAAAAATTAAAAAAAACAAATCATAAAGAAAAAAATAGTTAGCTTAAAAGTAAAAAGTCTTCATTCAATTGTTTTATCCTACAGGCACCAGTACCAGATTTGTACAGAGGAAAGTATACATATCCAAAAGATTCCCAATGTGAAGAAGAATTAGGAAAATTGTATGCTGATGAAGTGGGAAAACTGTGCGAAGTAGCTGAAACTAAAGGCGGCGGTGTCTGCGCATATATCGCCGAAAGCCTACAGAGTTGCGGTGGGCAAATCATACCGCCTAAAGGCTACCTGAAGAAAACTTACGAGTAAGTTATAAGATACAGAATATGCATGTTATAGTTAACCACGCCTCCGATCCCTCAGGTGGGATTCGAACCCATGACCTTTCGCTATTTGGGCGAGTGCTCTGACCGCTGAGCTTCCAAAACGCTGGTTGAAATTTATAAACGTATGTCACTTCTACTATGAGTAATAGTATCATTCCATCAATGTTGAACGCTATCTTCAAAATCGAAAGTAATATTTTTACAAATATTAAACATTCAATTTAGTATTTTTTTTTTTATTTTTTTTTAGATACTTGTATCTTGCAATCTGTACCTGTACATATTTTTTATCATTGCGTGTGGTAGTAAGATGAGATATTAATATAATACTAATAATATTCCTGAAACCAGTTATAATAACGTATTGTTTTTTTACATTCACAATGCATTATTTCTATAAGGCGCCATTCATTTATTACGTAAGACTATTTTCGCTAGCTTTTGACCCCCTCCCCCTCTATTATAAGAAAAAATAAGAATAGGCCGATCCCCTCCCCCCTGTTTAATATTTATTACGTAAGAATCCAAAGGCAAAAATGAATACACGTTTGGTTTATATAAATTTATTTGTACTTATAAAGGTACTAATAATTTTTATTTTATGGTAGATAAAAAACTATGGTTTTAATCATTCATCTTTACTTAGTTAAGATTTTCAGTCTAGGGGCTCAAAACCCACTCGAAAGTGGATCTGATACTGGAACATCTCTAATTGGTTGCTTCTAGTTGGTTATTCAGAATTGTGACGTCGGTCGCCGCGTCGTCGACGTTTACCCATTCCACATCAGCCCCGACGCGGCACAAAACTTCTTTGCCTCGCCCTGAATATATGGCTAAAGCTTTTTCCTTTTCAATATTTGAAATACGACCATGAAGTTTTTTGTGAAGTTGTACTGCCTTTTTCGACGCAAAGTATTAAGAGCATACTAAACAAATTCTTTCTATGAGCGCATCTTGTATTGATGGACAGTAAAAATCGTAAGGACGCAAAGAAGTGACGACTAGTCCACACTACAAGTGGGAGAGTTCCCGGGAGGCGCAGTGCGAGTTGCGCGGGTCCGTTGCCATGTAAATGGAAATCATTTACCTATAGGCATCCGAGCGAACCTCGCTCGGCACTCGCGCAGTTGCCAGCGCTTTTTGAAAGTATAATTTTAACTATGCGCATTTTTGTGATCTTACGTAAGAACTATCGAGACTCCCTCCCACCCCCTTGTAAGAAAAAATAAGACATGATCGACCCCCCTAAACAGTCTAACGTAATAAATGAATGGCCCCTAAGATATAAAATACGCACGTAAAAAACAACCACACCTCTGAGCCCATGCCATTTTCATGCGTATTTTATATCGTAAAGAAATATGGCATTATGAATGCAAAAAAACATTAACTTGTTGTAATTAACAATGGAAACCACATTAGCTTTTCACTTCATGATGTGGAAGAGAGATAGATGCATCACAAGTTGAACGCTTAGGCCGATCGTACTTGTCTATCGCTTGTTCCGCGCTCTCGCTTGCACGCTCGGCTCAGGCGGAACGTTACACCTTTTCAAGCGTGCGGCCGGCTTTATAGATTTATAAGACGTTATGACGTCAAAAAAATAAAAAACATTACGAGTAAGTTATTAAGTTACAGTAGAATATTTAAACTTGAATAAAAAATGATTTTTGAATCGTAACGTTACGGCCGACACTACGCAGACGTAGCAACCATAACTTTTTACAGTCAGTTGTGACAAGCTTGTGCAAGTTGTTCTAACGCTATTAGAATTATTAAATATTATCAAAGCGCGTTCGTTCTACGATTGTGAAGAATATATAAGTTATATTCTTCACAATATTATCAAAAAATGTGAAGTATATATAAGTTACGCAAAGGCCATCAGATGGGCGTCCAAATTGTCACTCAAACTACGTCCTTCGGAATATAAGATAAGCCGTCAGTCCCAGAATCAAGTGGAAGGATGATTTAGATACCTGCATCTTACAATCTGTACCTGTATATATTTTTTATCATTGCGTGTGGTAGTAAGATGAGATATTAATATAATACTAATATTATCCCTTACAATCACACTAATTAGCCTAACCCAAAGTCAACACTGTAAGGCGTGTGTTATAAATACTAGGGTAACGGATGGAAATACATATATCATACATGAAAAAGTAACATTTAAGTACAATTGCTCGTATTCATCACACATACATCTGCCTCTTTTGGGACTCGAATCAAGGACAGCAGGTGCGAAAGGCAGGATTTCTACCGTTGTCTCTATTATAAAAGAAAAGCCATTTTTAAGGTTCTGAATATGCAAACGAAAATGAATAGTTCGATGAAGCCTAATGTATCAAAAACACGTTATAACAACACAAAGCAATTATGAAAATACGATATAATAAAGTTATATCTAGGTAATATTATATCACAATCGTGAACAGTACATAGTAATCGTATCAGCACGTGTGCACGTGACTCCGCAATGAGATACAAAGTTGGTATTCTATTTATTATGTAGGTATGCAAAGCAGCGGATATGATAACAAAATAATTCGGGTGACGCGTTACAAAATTAAGTCTATACCAAGTCCGGCCATAAGTTCTGTTCAACAAATGAAAATGCATTTTTTTTAATGAAGTAATGTAATTTTACTAAAACTTATATGTACATATTTATTAAAGTCAAGCAAAACATATTGTATTCGAAATGGTAATCTTTGGTATTTAATCTGCCTGGCCACGAATCTATGGATTTACGCACTGTTTGTTACGAAATTTCGCCACTGCTTCCTCCAGAGATTATTTTAGAGCCTCGATGTCGCCGTGTCGTTTAGAGCAGGCTACGTCCTCTAAAACAGACCATAATTTGCAGTCTAAAGGATTGAGGTCTGGGCTAAATGAGGGCCAGTCTTCTGCTCCTATAAAGTCCGGAACGTTGGTTTCAAGCCAGGCTTGGGTAGTTCGTGCTTTGTGATCAGGTGCAGAGTCCTGCTGGAAAGTCCACAGTACATTTTTAAAAAGTGTATTACTGAGAGGTTTCACAACATGATCCAGGACTGTCTCTTGATATACATTGGCTGACGTTTTTCACTTGTTTTCACAAAACTGTAACTTTGTGACGCCTTAATAAGACACGCCCCACCAAACCATAGGTTGAAAAGTTTAATAAATCTTACTTAGAACTTGCGGTCTTAATACCGCAAGGAGTATTGTAAACTTCTGAATTGGTAGAATCTGAAAATGTGAATATTTAGGTCCATTTTATTATACCGTATTCGTTCTGATAATTCCGACTAATGATACGATGAAGATAACTTTAGTTTGATATTTATGTTTCCACGCTAACATTTAGCGTATCATGTTTTGGTTGTGCGGGCAGTTATAATTTAGTAGACTGTATTTCGGTATGAGAAAATAATGTCGACAACAAATATGAGAGGAAGATGATGGGAGCACTATACCTTGACCGCCACGTGGTGTGAGATGCTGGAGGCTGCCGGGGACGTCCCTGGGCTTTGATGTCCCTTATTGTTACACACACGAAGACACCGTCACATAAAACTTTAGTTTGTCGTGTTTGCGGATAGGCCATTAGTTCAATTTAAATTGCGAAACTTGGTGCTCGCGCGCGAGCGGCTTCAGTAGTCTTTTTCTTTTTTTGCCCGCATGTTGGCCACATTGCGGTATGATTTGCCACCAATAGATGGCGCGGCCGACTCGCTCTTAATAATCGCAATATACGAGACACGGTATGTGTGAAACCATGTGTGTCCACCAAACCAATAAATACAAAAACAAAACCATACAAATAAATAACGCGCCAGATTTGAATTTAATACTGGCGTAACCAAGTATAGTACTGGCGTACCTTTAGGACCAGTTTTGCCCAATCGATTCGTTTTTATATTACGAATGATTCCAAAAACCAAACATCCAATCGGAATTGAAATATGTATACCAAAGTAATTCGTCGTTAAAGGTAATTTTTGTAATCTTACTTATGAATAAATTGTTTTAGACACGTTCGTGAAGCTGGCGGTGTTTGCATTGCTGATGAGGTGCAAGTTGGATTTGGTCGCGTGGGCACCCACATGTGGGCCTTTGAGACCCAAGACGTTATTCCCGACATCGTGACCGTGGGCAAGCCTATGGGCAACGGACATCCGGTCGCCGCTCTCATCACCACTCCGGAGATAGCCAAGAGCTTCGCTGATACTGGAGTAGAATACTTTAACACGGTAACTGTTTTATCAGTTTTTCTCCACGAATTAAGACACGATTCCGGATACACTGTCACATTAATAATGATTTTGTGGTAAATCTACTTTTGACGTGACAACGTCTTATAAATTGGTTTGCCAGATGACACTTCAAGAAACTGCGTTACGCTCCGCTCACGTTATGCGCTTACAATGAGAGCGAGTGAGAGGCACGCGTCCCTTCCACTCGGGCATGGTTAGCCCGCCTAAGAGCGAGAGAGACAGACATAAAAAGTGGAAGGGACGCGTGCCTATAAATTAATGTTTTAAATATAATTCTTTGTATAAATAAATGTTTTAAATTGTTACTATTATTTCATCCTTCTTCCTACTATACGAATGAATATTCACATTAAAATTATTTTACCACTCAAAGTCGTTGTCACGTAAAACTTTCGCCCGTATACCGACTTTACAGGCAACCAACCAGTTTTTAATGTTTATCTCTTTTCTGTGTTCTGGACTTAGTGCCAGCGATGACATGGAATGTGCTTCTTGCTATATGTAGTAAAGTTATGTGCGGCGTGTAGATGTCGCTGTTATATTAGGATTTTTTGTTGAATAGGTACTTCTATTAACTTAATTGATCATTCCAACATAAATATTGATTCAGCCCTATGTGCGCTTTAAAATAAGGCTTAAAAAGCTCTTCACTTATCTTACAAAGTCATAAGTACTTTAAAGCATTTTTACTTTACTTCACGTTTTCATGGAAATTATTACAACATTGTATAAATAATCTTTAGGGATTTTCTGAATAGAATTGCAATAAGCGGTTAAAATTTCATCGTTAATTAATCATTCTCTATCAGTCGAATTGCATATTATCGCTCATCCGATAAAATAGCGTCACAATTGCAGTTTTTTTCTGAAACTGAATTAGAGCAGCGATATAAAATCAACACTACTTTAAAAATTTTAATGGCATATACAAGAAAATTTTGAGAAAATCTGCAATTGTATCGTAATTCTACTGGATGAGTGATATTTTTATTTACATTCAATGTTATTTATTATTCGATTTTTAATAAGCAATTTAATATCATTTCTTCAAAATAATCGTTGTCAGGAAATGAAAATTTTGTAAGAAAAGCATATTTGTGCGTACTGTGAGATCGTATTTGTACCTACATAATGAGTCGTCATTAAGGTTAAAATTAATCTCTGCTTGTAATTGTATCCACAAAAACTCTTTGAAGTATTCATGATTAAAGCTTTTAACCACTTTTACTGCAAATGACGCGTTTATTTTTTTATATATAATCCTGACAATTCGAGTAAAGTATCCATTACAAGAGCCGTGATCACAGGATCATTATCTTAGTCATCCTGTGATCACGGCTTCTGTAAAGCATTCGAAATGTAGTGATAACATATAAACGAAAAACAAGACTAAACGCGTCTTTTACCCTTACCTTAATCATCCTGTGATCACAGGATTTCTGCATAAATAAAAAAATCAAAAATCGACGCGTCGTTTATCCGTTTAAAGTATCTAGTGTTAAATGCGCGAAAGACGCGGAAGTTTAAGAACTGAATATGATTACGTTCTGCCTAACCACTTAAAATTTTATTTAGTATGGTGGAAACCCTGTATCCTGCGCAATCGCCAATGCTGTCCTTGACGTAATTGAAGAAGAACGTCTGATGGACCGTGCCCTAAGAGTGGGCAACCATCTGCTGAACCGCTGCGAGGCTCTCAAACATCGGCACCGATTGGTTGGAGACGTGCGCGGGAGAGGACTCTTCGTGGGAGTCGAACTGGTTACAGATAGGGACTCCAGAACACCGGCAACTGCTGAAGCAAAACACATTGTTAATAGGTAAGTTTTTTGTTACGTGATTATTGGCTAAACTAAGCTAGACTGCATTGACTCGGATACGTTGAAAGAATGGCGTCAGTTCGGGCTGTGAAAAAGCATACCTGGGGCGGTCAACGAGGAAGCGGCCGGTGGGACACCCCAGGTACCATATATGTAGGAAATGTACAGAATGAATCTGTATGAACGAAAAGGAACGTAACATAAAATATCTTAGAATCAGTGTTGCCAGTAGCCGATAGTCAAAAGTAACATGAGACAAAAGTAACATTTTCACGAGAAAAGTAACATTATCCCATTTTATATAGAAAAGAACACTAATACTGTTAACCTCGTTAAATTTAACTTATAGCTAAATAAATTCGCTGGAATTTTTGAATTATTTTTGTCTAAAGTTCGTGTAGTTTGTTTTTTTTTATTTTTAATACTTATTTTTATAATATAGTTAGCTAAATCTAAAATTGCGTGTAGTCTAAAATGGAGGTAACGTGAGGTATTGTATAATGCTACAAACACAACATTCTGGCAAGGATGCTTAGAATTCAGTACCTACACTGAGTTTCGAGAGATTTTACGTTGTTCTTTATTAGGTACTGCCATATACAGAACGTCTATCATAACTAAAATTTCTCAAAGCTAGAAAGTAAAATGATGTCTTGGATTCTTCCAGGATAAAAGAATTACTTCAACTTGGAGGCGAGTCATAACAGTTCATACAGGTAGCAAGCGCGATAGTTCTATCGGAGATGCATAGAACCAGAAAATTACATAGATAATCACACGGACATTCCTTGAATGAAATCAAATATTTGGAACGTTCAAATATTTCAACATCAATAGCGATTCTGTTTATTTGTTACAATCAGTAATATGTAATAATAAGTAAATACAAGATAACATCTCATATATTGTCCTGAAACTAAGTTAAGTAGCTACAGTACTTGTGTTACGGAATTCAGAACCAGCCATTACCACAACAACATAACACCCAGCTAACACCCAGCTAACACCCAGCCTATATTACGAACCATATAGAAAACGAATGGTGTCCATAGGTCGCTGGTTCAAATCCGGCTCGAAGGACCATAAACATGTACGAGTCGCTGCCGTACAATGTTTAATTTGATAACAAATGATAAGAAGTTTGATGTAACCACGAATTTAATTTTTTGATATTTATTGCTAAATGATATGAGTTGACACTGGAGCGATCGAATGCGTTTTAAATACTATTACATTAAAATTACAATATAATGCAGCAAACACCGTACACAGCCAATATAGAAAACACCCAGCCACCACAACACCCAGCCAATATAGAAAACACCCAGCCAATATAGAAAACACCCAGCCATCACAACACCCAGCCAACAAAGAAAACACCCAGCCAAAAAACAACCTTTCCTATGGAATCCTTGATTTCGAAATGACTTCTCCATAAAAAGTGTGCGAGCCACTGACTATGGAAGCCTCTTTCTTACTAACCTACGCACTAAATAATGTGAGGTGTTTTGTCAATTACAGGATGAGGGAGGAGAAGATCCTCATCAGTCGAGATGGTCCTGATAGCAACGTATTGAAGTTCAAGCCTCCAATGGTGTTTAGTGCTCAAGATGCCGACCGCCTCGTCGACACTTTAGACCGTGTGCTTTCAGAACTCGATGGCTCAAGGATATCCAACCTAACCCTCGAAGTAATTTTCATTTTATTATATTTATACAGCTACAAAAAAAACTTATCAATTCATTAATATATTCTGAATAGACTTAGTATTAAAACTGCGAAAAGTATTAAATACATCATTAATAATTAACAATAACATATTTTATATGATAAGGGATTGATGTTCATCCATATATATTAATTCAGTAAAAAATTTACTAAAAGCTTGATTTAAAAATCCATATATCCACTTAACACTGCGATGTAATAATTAGACATATTGTCTTGAACGTTTATATTAATATTCTAATCTAATCAGTTGGTAGTTATTAAAACAATTAATTAACGAATATACTTGATGAGCAAAAGTCTATTTGGCAGTGTATGAAATTATAACAGTTTTCTTATCAGTCCAGATAATCAGAAGCGACTTTCAATAATCAAACCAAGTAAACAAAATATTAACACTTTACAAAAACGTTTGAAAAAAAAAAAATTAAGTTAGTGCCATGATTTTAACGAAACGATTAGGATTGGCTGTTCCTATAATGACGTCGCACTGGCGCCAGCTTATCAATCAATCAATCAATCAAATCATTTATTTGTAGACACAGGTATTAAAACAGATGGTGACAATTACATCGCTTAAGAAATACATTCAAGAAAGTTGATGTTTATTTATTCCCAGTTTTCCCATGTTTATTTATCTGAAGCCAGTGTGCGCCATATTGTTTATCATACATGTACATCGATCCTACCATCTTGATCTCATAAATTTATTACACTGGTTTATATCATAAATGGCAAGTGCCTTCAATAGAGTTGATACATTTGTTACAATTGCAACTGGTGATTGCAACGAACAGCTACTAATATGTGTTTATGTTTATTCTTTTCTCTAGGTACGTGTAACTCCAATTGACAGTGCTTCGAGTAAAGACACGCTGAAGAGTAATATTCAGCAGGCTATGAAAGCTACAACATGATGCTGACACTTTTAATAAGTTTAAGAACAAGTTTCGTTAATCACTGTTGAACAAAGCGGTGTGAAATTAGGTAAATAAGTAAGTCACAAAATTATTGCAGTTGTAACACTAGTTCTTTTAGGGACCATAGATGAAACATTTTTAAAAATCCGCTCATCCATTATTCTAAAAAACTATCTTCCTCTTATGGCTTAAAGAAATATGTGATATTTAATGTAATGGTAACATAGATATGTTGTTTCTGGTTCTCAACACATGCTTCAAAGATTTGACTACTGGTAACACTGAGTTTAAGCATTTGTTTTTAAGTCATGTTCGTTTATATACTTATTTATATATAATATTCGTTATCAATTATGTATAGTTATAGCTTAGTGTGAAACTAAATGTATCGTCAAACTAGGTGAAGGAAAAAAACAGTTCATTTCCCGGGTTAAATTAGAACTTCAGTGTTAGATGCGTAATAAATAAATAAATAATAAATAAATAAATATTTCTTACATTCACACCAATTAGCCTAGCCCAAAGTAAGCACTATAAGGCTTGTGTTATGGATACTAGGGTAACGGATAGACATACATATATGATACATAGATATGTAATATTCATAGAAATATATATAAACACCCATGACTCAGGTACAAATGCTCGTATTCATCATAAAAACATGTGCCCCTACCGGGATTCGAACCCAGGACCGTCGGTGCGAAAGGCAGGATCGCTACCGTTGCACCAAACGGTCGTCAAACGTAATGGCGGCACTGTAAGACGTGCGCGTTGGAAATGTATTGTGGCGATACTTGCTGCAATGTGTTTTTAACGAAAATGTGGATATTAAGAGTTCGAGAGATCGAAATCCATCAATAAAATGTTTTCGCAAAAACAAAACGATCCATTTATCGTCAGCTTTTCACAAAATACGTGTAAAAGAGAGATTTTATATATGTATTTGTAAGATTAATAATTGATATACATATATATGAAGAATACATACCATAATACGCTGGTTATAAACAGGAAAACGAGAAAATGCAAGTGCAAATCTAATACATTTACAATCGCGTGCGTTTCGAAGTAGCGTCATTGCGCAAATGCGTGACTGTAAAACGAACTTTATATCCACTTAAGAACTATTAGACGATGAACTTTTTTGCCCTCGTCATGATAAAATATGTCATTTCAATGTCTTTAAATATTCTTATTCAAATTCGAGATAATGTATGAAATTTTTGTTAAGGCTTATATGTACTACTGTACTCTAATGCTGTACATTTTTTATTCGGGAGACATCGTGAATATAATAAAACATTTTTTTATGCGATAACTTTTGGGGGCCAACAAGGACGATGGAGAAACGGGCGAATTTTACTCTCCGTTAATCACTGAAGTTTTTGATTCTATAAATTGTATGAAGCTTGAAGTTCTGCTCCTGAAAAGTTATAAATCTTGTTTAAAATTATGGATGGTTTCAAATTAAGCAATAAAATAAACGAATCGTTTGTGGAATTGGCGAATTGCTGCTAATTTGTATTCGGTCACTATTTGTCACTTAGTACACTTAAAATGTATTGGATATTAAGGTGACGACTTACTGATTCACAACGATGAATATTTTACAAATTAAACTATCAAGTATTATCGAATGTTGACGTAAGGATAGATAGGAGATATAGGATATTTTTGTTTTGATTTTGTAAATAATCTAAAGAAAAAAAAACATCAAAGTGAAATAAGAAAGTTAAGGATTTAAACAGTTGCTCAATTTATTAAGTAAATGTAAATAAAAGCCGAGAATTTAAGTAGATACAGCTTGTTTAGATAAAACATCTTTGTGAAGTTTATACTACTAGAATTATAAAATATTCAAATGTTTATCAGAAAAAAAATGTAAAGTAAATAAATATGCTTAATGATGGTATAAAAAGGTTAAATATTCAAAGTATATATTCTAGATAAGATAAGTTTGAAAGTACCTGTTCATTTTGTAATAATAATATAACTCGTCTTTGTCGAAGTATCTTAGTTTCTATGAAAACTTCTTAGATATAGTATGAGCGAAATAAGATAGTTTAAATAAGTTTATCGTAGTTAAGTTGCCCTATCACTTAAGTAATGCCTTTTATAGACCCATACTTTTAGTACAAAGTAAGCGATTTATAGTCAAGCCACATTATTAAAGAATGTTTGTAAACACAACACATATTTTGTAATATTTATAGACATATACAATTCCAAAAAAGATAACGTCACATTTCAAAGTTATGAAATTATTACAAATAGCATTCATTATAAGAACATAAAATAAAAAGTTATTTTTTAGGTTATTGATCTTTCAATCTGAAATCTGGAACAAGTATAGTAACAGTAATTTGAATGATCATTCAACACTTACTGCGATTTCACTTTGGCAATTATAACAGAATACTAATACAGTTTTTACTGTATGACAAATATCCTGTATATAATAACATTAATAACGTAGGTACTTATGATTTTTAAGAATGCATTACATAATTCGTTAATTATATAATGTGTTTTGTGTGAATTTAAAACTGGATCTCGAGATAAATTAAAAGATATGGATTTTAAAATAATTTTATTGTTTTTATTTCCTCTTCCTTTTGTAACTTATGGATTACAGTGTCATATAAAAAGACTAAAATTTTTAAATTAACAACTAGAAATATAATGAGATGTAGCAATCTTGGGATAAATCATTTCAAATTTAATATAAATAAGGTGCATACAAAAATTAAAAAAAAATCTCATAAATTGAAATGTGTGGCGCGTACGTTAATGTTATTCCAAGATTGCTTACCTTGGTTTGGCTCCTTGAATGTCTAGTTTACTTCATGGAATATTATTTACTATATCATACAATTTGCCATAATTGTCAAGAGTAACAAGTTCAGATTGACTAAGGTCTGATTCATCTATTAGCCCTAACGCCTGCTTAGCTTTCTGTGTTAACTGATATGCTCTTGAATCTGGACAGAAGGGGCATAGTCTGAAGCTAGCCGTGTGTCCTCCTCCACAGTTCACACATAACGGGGGCTTAGTTTTATCCATTGTACAATCACTGGATGAATGGTCATCCGCACATTTCACACACTTTACGTCTCCACGACAAAATCGCTGGTTATGCCCCCACTTTTGACAGCGATGACATTGCTTCGATTTTGAAATCGGCGGCTCAATTTTAACCATCTGGCCAAAGATACTTTTAATTCTAAACAACTTCCTTGCTTCAGGTTTCAGAGGTACCACAGCTAGAATGAACGTTTTAGTACCTTTCTGTGATTCCTTTATGTGCATTTTATGAATTCTCTTTACTGGAACAGAAACCGATTTCAACGCTGATCTTAAAATCTTCTCATTTACTTGGTCTGGCAGGCCTCTTATTACGACCTTAACCCATTTCTTCGCTGGGTGACTAAACGTGTGGTAAGGCAAATTATTTTTGTCAAAATATTTTACTAACAATTTATGATCTTCAAGAGTAGGACATGTTATTTTCATATGCGATTCTTTATACTTAGGGAAATAAAATTTAATTCCTTGCGTAAGTATATCCTTAATATGATCCATGAAGATAACTGGTTTGTGAAAAAATATTGCCGGTACTTTGGATTTCTTTACTCGAGGCCATTTAGATATTATATCAGGATCTTTAGTTTCATGAAAAACTATAGCTGGCATGGCCATGGCCATGGCTGGGTGCCATTTCGGTGGTGACGATATATTACATTTCTTTACGTCCTCAACCAAAACTTCTACTTTTAATTTGTTGTTTTTATCTACTATCACCTTAGATGTTTTCCCATAAGTTCCGGGAACCGAAAATGATGTTCCAGCAGCAGTAATTTCGCATCTATCCAGTTTTGATGTCACTTGTGGCTCAGTAGTACTGTCGTTTGCTGATGGTGGAAGAGCTGATGTGGAAGCATTAACAGCCTGCAACGGTGCAGTTCCATTTCCACTTTCGGCGACGCTACGAATGCCAGATTGGGTATTTGCATTCTGTTTTTCTATGGTTTTGGTTTGCTTTTTTGATTTCCCTACCTAAAAAAAAAAGTAGGGGTTAACAAGATACGCACTTAAATTTCATAATTCTCACACACTGTTTTCAAATAATTGTATTACAATCTACTTACTTTTTTCGCCTTATTTTTGGACATAGCTGTTGATATAATATAATATTTCACAGTCTGAATTATAAATTATTGTCACGATACCCAAACGTCTCTTGTTTGATTGTCTAAAACGGTATTTTATTTCTGAAGATATTATACTACCGACAAGTGAATAAAAATATGCCACAGATTATATTGCTCATGAACGAATTTTAAGTGAAGCAACATGCATATTACATTTACATGCTGTTATGGAAATAACATTTTTTTATTGAATGTTTAGAATTGAAAGATACAATTATTAATATTACTCATAATATTTTTATTCTTTTAGATTTATATTGTTGAAAACGAATCCATTGCATGCGCTTGATAATCGAAAGTAGCATATAAAAAAATAAAAAATAATTAAGTTTTGCTACGTAGTCGTTTGGTCCGAAATAACGTGTACCTATAATTGTATTCACTAAACATTTCAAAAAATAAACCAAACAGCAGTAAGTCGATTCAAGCTGTTAGTTCTAAATGATAAGCGACCATTATTAACTACATTTGTTATTAGAATAAAATACTTTTCTTCGGATTTTTTCGCATGTTTTATTTTATTTTATAGTTAATCCTGACGTTTCGACTCCTTTACAGAAGCCGTGATCCTGTGATCACTGTGAAAAATGTGCGCGGAAGTGTAAGAACTAAATACATTTGTAATTTTAAATCAAAACAAACAAACTGCGGAACAGGTAATCAGTTTTGTTCTGTAGAATCAGCACTTTGTTGATTCTTTGTAAAATTTCAACTGTTTCTTAAATGAACACACGTTAAATAAAATCTATGGCATAAATCTTTTATCTAATACAGATCAACGATTACAAACTTTCTATTATACACAACAATTCTAATAACTTAAACTATGTGTATTCTAAAAATCCAGTTTTATCTGCTAAATCTTTATTTTATTTTATAATAATATAAACTAAATAATATAAAATAAAATAAAACTGACATTTTGTTGTAAAAATTAAACAATTCAAGTCTCAGTTACGAAAAGAAGAATTAAGACATAGTGTTATATATATATATATATATATATATATTACTATAACTGCATGCCATAAAAAAACAATTATTTTTGTATAAAAGTATTTTAAGAAAATTAAACCGACTTAAAAACTATTATTTATTCGTATTATACCACAATTAAGTATAAGATATTTTGGAATTCGACTTAAAGCTTTTGATATGTAGATACAAACATACATACACTTATCAAATTTGAGACCCATGTTTGGAAGTTGGTATAATTAACATATAAGAAAAGTCGAATACAATTATTTTTTTAATTTAATTAAAAAGAATTGTTCGCTGACGAATGGTAATCAAAATCATTTTGATCAAGCTTAAATAATCGTAAAAGAGTTTCAAAATCCAGTAAGTAATGTTTCCATGCAATATTTAGATGCTAAAATGTAAATAAATAAACCTACCCTCTTTTTGCTCATCGCCGCAGTCGCAATCGGACAATACGTTCCATTTTGCGCGGGTGGGTATAGTCGAATGGGGTTTAAAATTGAATTTTTGATATCGAACTGCCCGAAATATTTCGAAAATTACTTATAATGTTATACTTCAAATGTGATAACTTTGTAGCTACGGCAAATTAATATCGTAAATTCCCAGTAAGATATTAAATTAATTTGTAATTTAAGGTCAACGTTGTGTAAATAACAAGTGACTAGAAAACATTCAACGGGTGAGGTAAGGTCTCGGTAGCTCAGTTAGAAGTGCAATCGCCCGTTTAACGGGAGGTGACGGGTTCGAGTCTCGTTTGACATCTGAGACATAATGAACTTTTTCTACTTGATAATAATAAATTACGCTTTATAGCACACACAGATAGGATTCAGAGAGAAAAAATAAAAAAAACAAAGAAAAGTATACAGACAGGTGGCCTTATTGCCAAACAGCAATCTCTTCCAGGCAACCTTGGGTGAAATAAATAAATAAATATAAAAGGATAATAATGAAGGGGGTGCGCATATTGAGAGGAAAAAAGGAAATATATAATTTGTTAAGATAATGGTGGAAAAAATAATAATAAGATAAGAAAGAATTTAAGATAAAATAGCGTCAATAAATATTGGAGGAAAGGAAATAACTTTTAACTCTGACGCGAAAGGAGAAGAAGGAGATTTGATTTGGTTTTTAATAAAAACATAAGTAATTGATGAATACAACGTAAGTGTAAGATTATCAAAACGTAATTGTATACACGAGTTGATGCTTTTAACATGGTATGGACAGGGATGTACTTAGATTAATTTATCATGATAATAATATTTCTTACGTCAGATCCACTAGCCTAGCCCAAAGTAAGGCTTATGTTTTGGATACTAGTGTAAGGAATGACTTACATACAGTGGTATATTGGGAGGGGAACGACGTTCCCTTACCTTTTTTCAGAACCAGAACTTTTTTTTAATTACAAATGTAAATTATATTTGATATTGGCGAAAAGTGAAAAACATTTCAAAAAATATGTTCACTAACAGAGTATTTATCTTTCTTGATAAAAATGTGTGCTACACAATAATAATATCATTCTGATTTTCATTTTTTTTGAATTTCTTTTTTTGTGTTCGTTAATATTTTGTATAAGGAAAAATAAAAACTTACATGGAAAAAATAGTTTGCTGAAAATAGGACTTTTTTGCTCCCACTATGCGTTCCCTTACTTCTTATTTTACCAATACATCGCTGCTTGCATAAGTATATGAAACAAAGATATGTAATACGTTAACTAATACATATATACAAATATCCAAGAATCAGGGTTTTGCTCGTATTTATCGCACAAACATCTACCCCTTCGTGGATTCGAATCCAGGACCGTTGGTAGGAAAGGTAGGATCGCTACGGTTTCACCAAACGGTCGTCATAAGATAGGTTTCATTATACCTACTCTGATTCAAAAGCAAACATAAATAAATAAATAAAATAAATATTTCCTACATTTACACCAATTAGCCTAGCCCAAAGTAAGCACTGTAAGGCTTGTGTTATGGATACTAGGGTAACGGATAGACATACATATATGATACATAGATATGCAATATTCATAGAAATATATAAAAACACCCATGACTCAGGTACAACTGTTCGTATTCATCATACAAACATCAGCCCCTTCCGGAATTTGAACCCAGGACCGTCGGTGCGAAAGGCAGGATCACTACCGTTGCACCAAAGGGTCGCCAAATATCGAAATAGCCCATCAGGTTTTTTTAACTGTGGTAGATCAGCCATATTTGGTGCGGAACCGATAGTTGTTAACTTTTTGTTTTGGAGTCGAGACTTCGGCAAAGCAGAAGCAGTGTGAAACCTCATCATACTAAGAGAAGCGGGAGTCAGTGGCTGGAATAACCTGGACGACTTAAACCTGCAAGTAGAAGAGTAAAAATTAATATCTTGAATTATATTGCTATTGCTAAAAATCCAGAGGTTAAATGCATTTGAATAACATAAAATATACAATAAGGTAATATGTTTTCAAGCTACAATTTCTGTAAACGTTGAAATAAAGTTTCGACATTAATTAACCAGCAAGCGGGCTTGTTGAAATTGATCTTTATGAACCGTAATTAAATTGTAAATTTTCAATTTCCAATATCGTAATATTGTGCGATGCCACGTTATGTGAACTTTGATGTAGATAAATATTTATCTATATGACTTTGAAAATAATATATCTATTATTATTTGTGAGTACCTAATAATAAGCTTCGTGATATAGTTGAGAACGTTTGTTTTAATGTTTTTCGGTTCAATTAATAGGTTTAACTAGCTGACCCGGTAACGCGTTGCTATGGTAACGAGTATACAATGGAAAAAGAGCGAGAAAAAGAGCGGACAGACAAAAACACAAACAACAAATTTGTGTTCTTAGATTATAGACTAGCTGACCCGGTAACGCGCTGCTAAGGTAACGCGTTACTATGGTAACGTTAATGATACAATTGAAAAAGAGCGGGAAAAAGAGCGAACAGACAAACAACAAATTTGTGTTCTTAGATTATAGATTAACACACAAAAGTGTTTTATTCAAATGTGTAATGTGCGCGGAAGTGTAAGAACTAAATACATTAGGTAATTTTTCGATGCAGCATTAAAGAAAAGGTTTTGTAAACACTTCTAAAAATAAAGTCTTTTTCAAAATATACATTCTGTAGATTCACTTGACGAAGAATTTGTGGTGAATCTTTTATAGATATTTTTTTTATTAGAAGTTGTAATGGGTTCTGTTATTCGAAACTTGATGCCGAAAGACTCGTAATAGATGGATTGGAATTCGAAAAAATCTAAAACGATATACAAATGTTTTAGTAAGTGCTCAGTCTATGAAGTTTTGTCCTAGGGTTGTGATATTAAATCTTTTATCTTCCGTAGGCCCTTATTTGTGATATTTACATTTATTTGAGCTTGATTCGGTTCACTCACCTACACTAATATTATAGATTAAAGAGGACAGATTTGTATTTTTGTATGTTTGCAATGAATAAACTCAAAACCTACTAAGCCGATTTCAAAAATTCTTTCACCATTGAAAAGCTACATTCACGCTGAGTAACATAGGCTATATTTAATGCTAGAAAAAAATTTAAACAATTTTTTTCGCACCCGTGCGAAGCCGGGACTGGCCGCTAGTTAGATATTATATTTCGATTCGATTTTTTAGTATGAAAATTTGTTTGATCTATTTATTTACTATCATTTTTTTTGTATTCTATGTTGAAGTCCTATATTGGTACCAAAAAAAAGTGTTTATGTTTATATACGCAGTTTTTGGTATAGAAAATCTTTTTGTCCAAAAATCTAGTTGGAACTGCTATATGATAATCATCTATTTAAGAGGAAGCAATTTTCAACATAATAATGATAAGAAGACAGTAAGGTAGGTTATTCTCTATTAATTCATTAGAAGCTATTGGTTACCCAGGTTGACGATGATAATGATGACTTATGCTATCAGTACAGCATTAAAAATTAACTATTTTTGAGTTGGAACCCAATGAAATTTATTTATAACATTACAATACTTGTTAATATCTATTTACTGAAATCATCACCTAAGGCTAACCCCTATCCAACCTATCAAATGGTAAAACAATTGGCCTAATAAATAAAGATGATTTTGTAATAATCTATTGTCTGTTCATAAAAGAAATTAGATAATTATATATTAAGGATCACTGTGTCTTTTTTCCATATTTATCGCTACAATGAATTATTGAAATTTGATTGTGACAATATGAACTGGTGTTTGTATTTTGAAAAAAGACAATAAAAGCATAAATACCTTAAATACCTTTAAAAAAATACCTTCGGTGGTCATGATCAATGGAATTTGTTCACTCACTCGCAGGCCAGCCCCTGCAAATGTTGTTGAATCTCCCTTAAATGGAGTTTAGTTCTTCATAGGTTTTTTACCACATAAAATATTGAAACATGCACAATATATAATTAGGTTAGTAATTTTTTAACATTTCTCTCATTCAAATTTAGTAAGGCTTGTATTACGGATATTAGGGTAACAGATATACAAAGATATATAATATTCATAGAAATATATATAATATATAAATGACTGAGGTACAAATGCTCGTAATGTATACAAAATAATCTGCTCTTTCTGGGACTCAACCCAGGTCCATCGGTGCAAAAGGCAGGATCACTAAACTTTTGCACCAGACGGTCGTCGTTGTCAGTTCTTCAGCAACAAGAGCAGATTACAAAGAAGTATGTACATTTGATATTATTGTAAAATCTTAGTATTAATATACAAAACATATATTTCAGTAAAACTGTTATTATATTAATAGAGCCTAGAAGTCTAGAATTTCTAATAAAATAATTCATATTATAAGATATTCATATCAAAAATATATCATATACAAAAAATTATAAAAGTCAGTTATATTATTTTACGATACAATATAACATTTGGTACAGAAAATGCAATATCCCTAATCGAAACAATTCGAAAGATCTTTTCGTAAAATGATAACTTCTTAAAAGTCTGGGCATGTTTCCATACTCTTAAATCTTAACCCAATATGTTTGGTGCCAAATCTTTTAAGAGATATATGTTTTATATTATTTTGACATTCTCATAAGAACATATAAAAAGTATTTACGAAGAAGATAACCCTGTGGGACGTCAAATAGTAAAATAATCTTTAGTATTGAGTATATCTTATTTATTTAAACTACAAGCTATATAAAATGTTAATACGATTAGAATTAGCGTAGCAATGTATTTATTTTTATGACATTGACAATGCCATATTTCTATAAGTATTAAAATACGCCATACCTCCTAGGTAGGAGAAGTGTTCGACTAAACCGGCCGACGCGACGTCTTATTTGCGGCCTGTGAATATTTTATAAATAAGTTATAAATATCAAAATATAAGTGCATTAATTAATGAGTAAGTGTGCCTCTTATAGCTCACTTACACTCTCGTGCGAATGCCTCGTCTCGCTACTTGCATGAGAGTGTAAATTAGCTTTTCTATCTATAAAGCTCAAGCATATGTATAAATATAGTTGCTAAGCATAAAGCTACGCTAGCACCATATACTGGAGCGGAGCTTAATACCTAAAAAAAAGGAAAACATTTTTTTGTTTTAATGGGAATTCTTGTGAATTTCAAAATTCGGTCATCTTCTGGTCTTAAACCTGTTAATTCGATTCCACACAAAAAATATTAAAATCGGTTAAAAACTCGGGAAGTTATGGCGTAACAGACATTGCGCCATTGAAGCTGATCCATGGGAGCTCCAATAATGTAAGTATTACGTGTCCGAATCAAATTCCGTATGTTTTAACAATTTTAAATAGCATTTTTATTTATTCTATGGGATATATACGAAGGTATATTGGGATTCTAGGGTTTATATCACAAGTGCCACAAGTTAGTTAATTTTGCCACCTTGTGGCCCTTACCTGCCAAAATGTTGCCGACCGCTGATCTGAGGTGTTGAATACATCCATATCAAACTTATTATATATAATATGATATTAAATTATTCTTCCAATAATTAGTATTGCATAACGGCAAATGAAAAGGTTCAGCTCGCAACTTATTGAGATGAGGTAAGTTTTCAAAGCTTTTATAAAATTTGCATAAGGAGATTGTGATAAAAATTAATATAAAAAATACTTCCACATCAGTGTTAGGTAGCCCAAAACCCATAATCATTCTACACGTATGCGGCGCACAATCTTTTTTATAACTTTCCAAGACGATTCACGTCTTGCAGCCGGCCAGAGCACGTGCGCAAACTTACCCGCGGCCGTTACATCAATCTTGTCTACTTTTGTATCTCTTGTGCAACGTTTCTAAAAAAAACACCTCACCATTTACAACCTTATCTTGCTACTGTTTAAATAGAAACTCCGTTGGTTTATTTTATGGCGATTGTTACCTTTTAGCCTCGGTAGTTTTGTAGTCTTCTGTAGACAATGAAGGCATTGAATGGTTGGACAATACGAGGAGCAGTTTTGCGATTAGCCGGATTTATTTAACGGTCTCGATCACTACTGGGTAGATACCTGGGAAGTTGCCGGTTAACGGGCGCCGAAGCGATTATAAAAGCGGCGTTTATATCTATGACTCGTTGAGGTGATTTCTTTGTTGAATAAATTTAAAAGAATGTTTTCTTTATATTCTTTTTATTTTATAAAAGATGGTTAGTAATTTTTATTTATATAGGATGATTAGGTGAAAATTTTACGTATACTTAATAGAGAGATATATAAGACGTATAGTTATGAGAGAAAAAATTGGTTAGAGTGATTCGCTTTACTATAAGTTTGTCCTTCCTTTCCCTAAATTGATCTTAACCTGTCTCGTTTCCGAACACGTTATAATTACAAAGTATTTGCATTCCATTTTCTGTTATCTAAGCATTTCACTTAAATAACAAAATAAGGTTAGATTAGATTTTTTTATGTTAAGAAAAATATATAGACCTACAACTAGTTGATCCAGCCACGCGTTGCTGTCTTATAAATTAAAATAACACCTATCCTATCTTTTAAGTTAGATCAAATAACAGATAGTTACGAAGTTTGATCAAAATCGGTTTAGTAGTTTAGGAGTCCATCGCGGACAAACAACGTGACACGTAATTTATATTATATTAAGATATACATATATTATATATTAGTACCTTACACTATTATTTTATACCAAATCCAGCTTAGTAGTTTACGGCATTATAGTTATAAACGCCTTTCTGTTAATATTTTTTTATTTAATCATGACGTTTCGACTTCTTTTCAATGCATAAGCAAAAATATGTGCAATTTCGTATTTAATTAACAAGAGCTGTATCATAAAGAAATACTATAGAGTCACAATTAAAACACAATCATATATAAAACAGAGGTTTAATTAGTAAACAATTCGAAAGTTTAATAACTAAAATATAAATACTACTAATATTGACTATAGTATATTTAGAAATAAAAAAAACAAGCAATTTATAGTTAATATTTACAAGAAAAAGATTTAATTTTAAAAATATTCACTTAATGAAACTTTCACAAACAGATTTAGGTTACCAATTGAAAGATTTTTCCTCTTGTTACAAAAATCGTTGATAAGAGCGGTTTTTTACTTTAATTTACTGTGGATAGTGTGACATGAGTATATTTAAATTTATATCTGAAATGGTGGCCTTTCGGTCCTGGATTCGAGTCCCAAAGGGGCAGATATTTTTGTTATAAATCCGAGCATTTGCACCTGTGTCAGAGGTATTTTATTTTACTTATAAATAAATAAATATTACTTATGAATGTATAATAAATACGGATGTCTATCCGTTACACTAGTATCCACTAGTTACACTAGTATTTGACGCGCTTGCCTAGAAGGTACCTATTTACTCGTGACTTGAAGACCCCTAAATTGTATTTGTCAGGAAACACAGACTCAGGCAAAGAGTTCAATTGCTAATATTAGCCTAATATTATTATTATCTATTATTGTATTTTGTGTGTAAAATCACTCACACATTTAAAACTAATGATTGAGTACTCGTATGCATAATAAAGTGATAGGGGAGTCATTATCGGAGAGAACCATTAAATTCGTTGGGCACGCGCGCCCGCATGACGTCACGACGGGGGTGACTATGGGACAAATCGCTATGGTCAGTCACTTGTTTGTATAATCCCTAATCAAAGTCGTATTATGCTTAAGTATATTATCCCGACATTTATATTCGTCCGTAAGTTAAATATAACTTACACATGCCGTGGCAGTCTTTTATTAAAACATCACTTAAATAAATAAATATTTTCTACATTCACACCAATTTACCTAGCCCAAAGTAAGCACTTTAAGGCTTGTGTTATGGATACTAGGGTAACGGATAAACATACATATATGATACATAAATAAGTAATATTCATAGAAATATATATAAACATCCATGACTTGGGTACAAATGCTCGTATTCATCATAAAAACATCTGCCCCTTCCGGGATTCGAACCCAGGACCGCCGGTGCGAAAGGCAGGATCGCTACCGTTGCACCAAACGGTCGTCAAAGATTGCATTGTTTAAATTGTGGAAAAGTGAATGTAATATTATGTAAAATTTAATTGAAATTGAAAATAAGACTAGTTTTATCGGATAAATTTCGCAAAATTTACATATAATCCTGAGATTTTGACTCCTTTACAGGAGACGTTATCTTGTGGCCACGGCTCTTGTAAAAGAGTCGAAACGTCAGGATTAAATATAATTTATGCGTTTAATCGGTAACAGTAGTTTTATTTAAATTTAGAATAACTAAACATGTTAATTTAGAATAGTCTTATTTTCGGCAGACATAGCACACAACAACCTTCAATCAAACGTTTATTTTTTGGAATCTTTTAGTCCACTTTCGCAGTCTTATTTAGTTCACAGAATGATTGTAAGTGTTCGTTTGGTTGGTAATAGCCAATTGCTCATAAAATGAATCAGAGAAATTCTGACCAAGTCTAAAATCGTCGTGGTCGTGGGTTCGAATCCCACCTGAGGGCTCGGAGGCGTAGTTGTTTTTTACACACGTATTTTATACCTTATACAAATATTGCATTGTGAATGTAAAAAATAATAAAAAACAATTATAATTGGTTCCATTTTAATCGATTGTTTAATATTTGTTAAAATATTACTTTCGATGCTGAAGGTAGTTAGAGTTCATCATTGGTGGAACGATACTAGCTCATAGTAAAAGTTGAAATACGATTGTAAATTTCGACACATTTGCCAGTGTCTCAGTAGCTCAGCGGTCAGAGCACTCGCCCGGATAGCGAAAGGTCGTGTATACGAATCCTACCTGAGAGCGTAGTTGTTTTTTACACACAAACACACACAAACACTTATACAAATATTGCATTGTGAATGTAAAAAACTAATAAAAAACGTCTAAAAAGTTGTTCTTCGTTGAATATTCTCAGTCACTTTTTTTTCAATGCGTAATAATGTTAGCCTACAAGTTATAATAAAGTATGATTTATACTTATTTCAATTAAGTTAAGTAGTTTAACCTTACTTTATCATCATCGTCATTTCAGCTGAGAGAAATTCACTGCTGGAGTTCTTAAAGGATTTTGTTATAATCTTCATACTTGGAGATTGCAATAAAGTACCAGATAACTGTATACTTCCAGTATCATCTCTTTTTACGACATCCTGAAGGATGGTTAGGCTATTCTGCCCTGTCGGACATCACACGGCTTAAAAACTTAGTTAACTTTAACTAAATGGACTGAAAATTAGTTACTTTCGTTTCGTCACGTTATTATAATTTTGAAATATATAACTTTGATGCCATAATTAGAACTTTGTTAGACATAGATTTGCGAATTTCACAGTTCGATCAATCGTTCAAAAAGCATTCCTTTCTTTCGCATAATATTGCATTCCTTTGACATAAAATCCAAAGGCATTAACTAACATTACAGGTTAGGTTCGGTTTATATATTTTTTCTCGATTACCAGTCAGCCAGTTATACCAAATTATGCCTTTTAAAATTATGACATTCGCCAAAAAATTTATGCCAAAACAAGGGGAATCTGAAAACTGTGTGAAAACTAATTCTGCGATAAATGACATTATTAGTATAGAAAGCTCTGAGGGTGTTTCGCCCGCATAAACGCCACGCGACCACGCGGCAGCCAGAATAACTGTTCTTTGTTTAAAAGTAACCAAGAAATCTGAGTGTGATTCTAGCGTCAGCTAAAATGCCGAGGTTTTGATTTTAAGTTTTTATTTTGGTGGTAAATGAACACTTTCTTTTGTATTACCTGGAAAAAAACGTATAGATACTGTAAGTCTAATTGCTAATGTATATTGGGTCTTTAGTCAACTGAGGCCGCTCGAACTTATCCTGAGGGATCAGTTGACCTATTGAATGTTTTGAATCGGGCTACTGATCCCATGGATATATTTTAAGATTTGTATGGTCACGAATAAAAGTGTTTGACGTTACATTTACGAAATAACGTCAAAGTCAACTCGGCGGATTGTGCGACTATGTGTAAAATTTATACAGCCTTTTCTCACCTTCCCTCAGAATTTGTTGATGAAGGACGGCTCTATGTGATGGACGAAGCTCACAATAACTAAAGTGTCAAGGGATTCAAAGACTACTTTGTCAATACTTGGTTGGAGAATTCACCACTTCCAAAAACTTGGTGTATATTGCAATAAATCTATAAATAAAATTATGTCGTGGAATCTAGGAACGGACATATACAAAATAGGCCAAATATTGCACAAGTTTTCCTTTTTTTAAATTTTCAGAATTTCAAAAAGGTTGCCAGAAACAATCTAGATGAAAAAAATAGACTATGCAATAACTCAAGTACTCAGTATTGTTTAGAAAAAAATAGATCTTGATTTTTTCATGTAATGTATATTTCTCATTTTATATTTTTTATGATAAATTACAAAAACTGATTTGATGGAAGGTTAAAAAAAACAAAATATATAATATTTACCTTAATTTGTTTTTTCAAATCATAGTGTGATTGTATTAGATTTGAGTTCACGTTAATCCGATACGGTTAGGTTAAAATTTGAAGCGATTTCTGTTTACTAATCCTATAACTGTGATTTTTCAATATATTTTTGTAATCAAGTCATGGTGTGATTCCCCAATGATTTTTGTTCACGTGTGTACATGTATTTCAAATAAGACAATACACTATACCTTTTTTATGTGGGATCAGTTGACTAATCAAAATTATAAAATAAGCTTTTTTAACATATAATTTGTGTAATGTCGTTATAAATTGATAGTAAAAATAGTAAATAGTAAAAATTTAAAGTAAAAGTTTGTTTTTTCTTTATACCGCATTTGAATAAAAGCTTTTTTAAAGGTTTTTTACTTTTAATTCATTTACTTATTTATGTATATATTCGTTATTTATTACCCATAGGATATACATAGCTCCGCTTAGTTTTGTACTGAATAATTGCTGTTAGTTATCCGGAATTTATTATTAAATATGCAAATCTAGCAGATAAATGCTGTAAAAATAAAATATTTATTAAAGATTATATTGTAGATAAGATATGTTGTTACAATATTATGTTTTTGATTTACTGGCTTCGGTACCAAACCGCGAAGAATATTCATGAACCAAGGAAAGCGCAAAGCAAATGAAAAGACACCTAACGTTGTCATAGTTTAAAGTAAATATAAGTTTCGCCTATTCTGTTTTATAACAAATATTTTTTCTTTAATATTTTTTATATATTTTATGCATTTTTCAATGCGACCTTATAAGTAAATCCGATGTAAATAAATATTTTTTCTGTAAATTAATAAAAGTTAATTAAAATTTTGTAATTTTTTTCTTGTTACCTGCTTTATTTTCAGGCAGGATGATACGGCGGCAGCTTAAGAAATACTTAATTTGAAGAGTCTGTCAAGAACTTTGGTAGCTTGGTTGAAGTAGTGATCGCACGGATGGTGGAAAAATGTGCATGTGGACCCCGCTTGACACCTAATACTAGTTAATTTTTTTTTTCCAAATTATTGCTTGGACTTCACAATGCACCCATGCAATTGTGGACCCTAATTATTTGGCAGAGAATTGTCTGAAATAGCGTCTTTAAGTAAGTATACAGGTCATGATTAGCACTATACAGATATATTTTATATTATATTAGTAAAAAAAACACTTTTATAAAGAAAAACTATACAAATATTTTTAGATTTCTTCAGCTGTCTCATCAATTTAACTATTGCTACTGACAAATTTTAAAAATGTCTACTGCAGCAAGTAAGCTTTTTCCAAATATTCTTTTCTATTAAGAATATAATAATATAGTAATAAATCCTTTGAATGTTATATATAATAATAAAACACTTTTTATTTTAGGCACTAAGGCCGTTATCAATACATCAACTTTAAAAAAAGTGCATTTAAGGTGAAACTGCTGAATACATCTTGCCCAAATCAAACTAGTTTGCAATTTTTTTAGGTTAAAGTTTTTACCCAGACTAAAAATTATGTATATTTAAGTAATACTTATTATTAACAACCGGTAGAAAGTTACCAGTAAAAAAAACAATGTTTTATTTTTGCTGATAACCGTCATCGATAAATATTTCATTATTTTTAAAGTACCATCTGAACACCACCATCGATAAATGATTTTCAGTTTGCGGCTATAACGTTACAAAGTCTAATATCCATCGATTAATAACGTTTGAGTCTATTATATCTGAATACCTACCCCAGAGTCGATAATGGATTGGTTGTCTATGAATCTGGAACTCAGTAATGGGTGACAGACACCCTAACTTGCGTCCCTGACATATTGCTCTAAACGTCCCCCCCGATCCCTTACATTTATATTCGGGGCTCGAACTTCGATCCCAGATAATGCTTTTACAATAACGACCTCAAGATGACTACGAATTCGATTTCAATACTGAGCGACGTCCGCACATCTATTTATTATGATAATACACTTCGGGACTCCGTTTTTGAATTTAAAATACAAGAATTCTATTGACTTTTTAACGGGAAGCAATAGAGCACAATAGGAAATTACGCATTGAACAGATGAACCTTTTGATAAGGAAACGAAACGTTTTCGATTACATAATTAGTTTGGATGAGGAAACTAAAAAAAATAGCATTAAATTTTTAAAAAGAAGTAGTTAATTGCAAGTATTAGGTGATAAAAAAGTTAACGAAAAGTTTCAAGTGTATTTTTATGAAATGTATGGTCTTCACATCAAGTGAGACAGATTTATAATATTAATAAAAATTAAAACTAATATGATTCAATTTGATTAAATGAAACTAAACTTACACATAATTTATCTTAAATTAAAATTAACCTATATATATAATTCTTTTTTCACTTGGAATACTGATGCAGAGAATGAAAAAATAGAAATATCCTACACCATTATTAACCCACTACAAAAAGCAGATTTTTTTAAATTCGGTTGGTATTTTTATTAGCGCCCAATTCAATATATATTTTATTATTAAAAATGGACTGAAGTTAGATTTACGTTTTGATTCCGTTACATGCAGTGTCACTGTGAAATGAAGCCTCGAATGATTGACATTTGTAAAACATCCAGGGACACATTTCAGGGTAGAAAACATATGGGAAGGGAAAGACAGTGGCGAAATAAAAAAAAAAGATAGGATACAGAGAAAAAAAATATCAAAGAAAAGTATACAGACGGGTGGCCTTTTTGCTAAACAGCAATCTCTTCCAGGCAACCTTGGGTGAAAAGAATAAATAAATATAAAGGGAAAATGATGAAATACGCGTAAATAATTAGTATTGAGAGGAAAAAAAGGAAATATATAATTCTAAAGGAAATGGTGGATATAAAATAATATTAAGATAAAAAAGAAATAAAGATAAAATAGAGTCAATAAATATTGGAGGAATAACTTAGTTTATTAACATCACCAATCTTCTTTACCAATCGTCTAGGTATTAGGCTTAATGAAAAAAAAACGAAACCTATTTTTTAAATATTGGACAAAGTGTCTTGTTTTACCCTTGGGAAAAGATGGTGTATATTTTCCATTTCAGCAATTGGTATTTTCCTTTTTGATCGATCGGCGCCAAAAACCTATAGGTATATCCTGGTGCTTAAGAAAGTCGCAGATAACAAAGTAAAGATAATTGAAGATGCGATAGGACATTACATTGAAAGTCCTTGACTGAGATTGTAGCTCTAGCGCGAAGGAATTCCTTGATTGATTGGCAGTAATATTAATATTAATTTGAGATGGATAGCTAACAGCTTAATTGGAAGCCGACACAATTTGCCTTAAATGAATTTGACCGATCTCGCGACTACGTCTTTCCTTTCAGGTAAGCAACAAGTTTTTCTCGTTCTTTTTGGATTCTTTGTCAAATTCATTACGTAAGTTTAGACTCACTATTAAGAGAATTGTAGCTTCTGAAAAAGTTTAATTACTTATCACAGAATTTTATATTTTTGAGGTCTTTTCTTTACAAATATGTATACATGTTTCGTGACAGCCTTTAGTTAAGGCAACACCATGTAATGTATTGTTATAATGTAAATCAAAAGTGTAAGGTGTGTGCTTTGCTGGCTGCCCATAAAATAAATAAATAAATAAATAGATGATATTGGACCCAAAGAAATTACAAACACGATTCTCATTTTGTTTCATATGAAGTCCTAAACATCGCCAACTCCATTGTGGTACCAGGGTACTATTAACAAATTTCAAACAAAGGCAGCGTCTGTCGTTGCTATAAAATTACAACAGCGGCTTTGCGAAAGTTTTTCAAAGCAATATTAGATACCTAATAGTGCTTTGAAAAGTGTTGGAACGTTTTCATGTTTTTTACATTAATTTGTTGAAATAAATTTGAAACATATTATTAAATTGAGGTTTCACAGTTGTTCTCCTTGAATAATGTTGTAATACAAAAAACCGGTGGCTTAAGTTTCGTTTTTATCGAAACCGAAAATACTGAATTTATACTTTTTTCTGACAGATGTAACGCTCTGTGGGATATAATATAGTTTCTCTAGTTTGCGCTATTTTTTATAGCACATATTTTTTGACTGTTTTAGTGATATGGGTCATAATCTTCAAAGAAGTTTTTACATCAATCGCACTTAGAGATTACAGGCACACCTTTATTTTCTTTAAAATATTTATTTGTTATTTAGGTTTTTCATATCACTTTTTAAAATCGTTTTTATTTCAATAATCTTGAAAATTGTATTGTTTCTGTACAACAATAGTTTTTTTGACACTTACACAGGTTATCTTAGAAACGTTAAAGCATTATTTAAATTTAAGTTAATTTAAGTAAAATCAAGTTTTAGTAAGTAATTGGTTTCCAGTCGGCGTTGCATACTATAGGACTTCGGAGCAGCTGTTACGCAAAAGCAATCAGTAATCTTCGTCTGTGCAAAGCGCTCGGTAAATCTCGCACATTGCACTCGGCAGATGTGTAAAAGTAAATTGGTACTGCACCTTGCTCGCTTTCCCACGATACATCTTCTGCAAATAAGATAATTTATCTAATATTCTTTTTATAAGAGTACAGTGAATTTAATACTATTAATGTATAGGATTGATATTCAAAATTTTTATGACAACTTTCTTAAATTTAAATTATGGATTTTGATGGCGGGAAATGAATTTATCAGTATATATTTGTATGTTCCTTCCTATGTGGCAATCTAGAAACAAAACGCGTGGGTCGATTTTGATGATTCCTACGCCAATAAATTTGTCTATATCGTCAGTCTTACTAAAGACATGACAGCAATCACAATATAGTATTTGACGGGCTTTACAAAAATGTCTCAAATTGTTCGTTATAACATATTACATTTACTATTTGATTAATTCTTTGTTAATTTCTTTATTTTATTTAAAAATTACCATCAAAGTTTAAATTAATAAAAAACCCGTTAAAAAGCTAGAGACACCTTTATGCAGGTTACTCGATGTCATGACGTCACCTGCTTGTTAACAAACTTAGTTGTCAAACAATACGTAAAACTAAGATTGACATTTACTGTTAAGAAGTAATTTATCAATGATTTCTCATAAAAATATATATATTTTTAGGTCATTTGTAAATAAGTTTAAAAAAATGTTTAATTTAACAGTAAACCGACGCACGACTTCATTAAACATACACAGAAAATAATAAAACACAACTTGAAAATAAAAGTGAAAACTGCACACGATAGGCTGAGTATAAACGCAATGCTGTCACTCGATTACTAAATTTTACACTTTATATTTATTTTATACCGGGCTCCTTATATGAAAATCAATTCTTAAGGAGTAAACACCATCAAATCCAATATTTTAGAAAGGGGAATGCCTACGCTCCATAGTGTCTTGGGCCTAGGATGGACAGCAAAAATTTGAATAATAATTAAGTGTTTTAAAATCTTATGTGTAGGTACCAATCAGATATCAAAATGAAATGTAAAAAAGGACGCCATTGTTGAAGAAAGAGTAGAAAATAGAACATATTTAGGTGAGGCAAATTAAGAATTTCTCTAGGTTCTATACTCGAGGTGGTGTGTAAACTATAACGAGATACATGATTTCATTATATTTTATATAATTGTAGGGTTAAGTTTTTTATACATTAAGTATATATTTTTTCTTCATTATCATATATGCCCAACATCATCTAAAAACAGTGCAGGAGGTAATATATTTGACTCATATCTAGCCCAAACAATATATCAAAATACTGTCATGCAGCAGTGATCCTTGATTCCAGAACCAAAGTCCTCGTTACGTGAGCACAGAGCCCGTAAAACAGAGCTAAATTCGTCGTTGATAGTAAGTACTGAGTAAGTAAAACAAAGCCCGGTCGTCGGTGAAGGATAAAGTCCGTACAGGGAAGCCAGGTCGTAGTTAAGGAAATGGAACTTGTAATCAAAACGCATCAGCTTGAGCGTAAGCAACAAGTGACATGGCAGCTGATAATTATTTTGAAGAATTGACATTTGATTGACAAACAAGTGTTGTCATTAAAAGAAATCAAAAAATATTAAAACCCAAAATCGATTAATCGACTGTTTAACTTTTGTTTTATAATATAATATAAATACCCCTTAGCTTTATTTTTAATTTGTATTTTCTATTATTTGGTTTATGAATTATGTTCTTTATTATTTATTCAAAAGTCTTAAGTTATTTATTCAGTTAAATGTATTTTCGTCACATTCGATTCGTATAGATATGTATGTAATTTACGTGGTGGCAACATTTTGCCACAAGTTATGAAAATACTTTTATTTACCGAAATATAGTTTACTGCAGTGGGGCCTGTTTAATCTTAATTACGTGTCACGTTGTTTGTCCGCGATGGACTCCTAAACTACTTTACCGATTTTAATCAAATTTGTACACTGTGTGCAGTTTGATCCAACTTGAAAGATAGGATAGATATAATTTTAATTTTTAACACAGCAACGCGTGGCTGGGTCAGCTAGTCTATACTAATATTATAAAGAGGTAAAGTTTGTGTGTTTGTATATTTGTTAAATTGTAAGGGGTGATGTCGGGATCTACTGAACCGATCTTAAAAATTCTTTCACCAATACAAAGGCACATTATTGCTGAGTGTCATAGGCTATATTGAATGCTAGAAAAAATTTAAAGCATTTTGTCCACCCGTGCGAAGCCGGGACGGGCCGCTAGTTATATGTAAAATTCATAACTTTAAATGATAAAATTTATGTACAAAATAATTTTCTTGTTTAATGATGTTCCCATTCCGTGCGTTCCCCTTTGTGAAGTAAATAACTACACTACACCATAGAATGAGATTCCTGATACATACATTAAACAAATAATTATTTTCCACTATAGAACATGGACTAAATAAAATAAGTCGCCATAACGCAATTCCTTACTCACGGATACGCCATTCTTCGTAATTTGGAAATACACTCGATTTCTAAAACATTGTAAAAAATACAAATATGTCAACATTACTTTTGGAAATCGACTTAGCATTCACATGGCAACCCATATATCTACTATTCAAATACTCTGCTTTAGGTTAACAAGATACAAGAAAAGCACTCAGAGGTCTGATTTAAGTTTAAATAAGCAAACGCTACTCTTGCGTTTGAGTTAACATTTTATGAAGAACCTTAATGATGTTAAAATAAGGTCGAATATATAAACTTAACACAAATTTGACTATTGATTGACGATAACATATAAATATCTATGTTTAATATCGAATCGATAATAAATATTGGTAGATATCTAATTGGTAGGGAACAGATAGGCGCTTTTAAAGATACTAATTTAAAATTATTAACATGCATTTAAATAAGATATCATAACTTTTGCGGTGTATTTATTTACATTTTTGTAATTATATTAATTGATCAATTAGTTTTTACTGGACCTTTATTTTAATTTGCAAGTATCTTTGTTTTCGCTGATCTCTGGTTACGTATGACCGTTCGTTTCAGTTTCCCGATTTAATTAAATCTTTTTTCTTCTTCTTTCTTTGTTTCTACTAGCTGACCCGGTAACGCGTTTCTATGGTAACGTTAATTGATACAATGGAAAAATAGCGGACAGACAAACACACAAATAACAAATTTGTGTTTTTAGATTCTTCTTAGACTAACGGCCCGTCCCGGCTACGCACGGGTGGACAAAATTAATTTTTTTTCTATTATTAAATATTTTCCGTTAGCGCCATCTAGCATCCGGTAGACGAACTACTTGCGGTTAATGCGTTGCTATGGTAACGTTATTGATACAATGGAAAAAGAGCGGGAAAAAGAACGGACAGATAAACACACCAACCACTGTGATCTTAGATTATAGATTAGCCCATTATAGAGACCTTAGCGCGAGTTCACGTTATCGTTACTCGTTATCGAGGGCGTTGCACATTTCTATGAAGATTCGTAGCTCCTGATGGTTACTGGCAGAGGCTCATACATACATCCAAAATAATATTTTACGCAGACGATATGGAGTATCGACGTGTAAATTCGTACTAAGGCGTTCATTTTTCTCACTAGTTAGCTATAACATTTTCTGGAAAGTCGGGTAAAAACCGAGGGTCGCCTGAAATTTTACCAAATGCATAGTCTCAAAAAGAGAAAAGAATTTCTTGATCACTTATTCTTGTATAAATAAGCAAATGGTGTGATTGATTGTCCACAGTTGTTGATGCATTTACGATACAATACACCTTTTATACTACCGCACAAAAATAAATTTAAACTTTTCATTCCTCCACGTACACACAGCAACTAAAGCCTTAATTCTCCAATAACCAGACTACAAACAAAATATAACACCATTTCCGCTATCGAGGATTGTGATTTGTTTAGACACAATCTCCTAAAATACAAAAAGAGAATAAAAATAATGCTCTAAACCCATTATTTAATTTTGTTATCTAGCTTATTCTTATCGTATAGTGTGTAATTGTTTCGAGTAATAATTTTAGTTAAATTTACCATCTTGTAACGTTGTCTGTATACCTTGTAACCTATATTGCTTGCCGTGGCAACTTAGAAACAGCGCTATAGCTCGAGCCATACCAGAAACTGTATCATTTTCTCCTTTGTGTATGTTTTGTAAGTTGTCCTATTTATAAATAAATAAAAAGACAAAATGCATTGCTACGAACCTTTTTTTAAATGTTGTAAGTTATTAGCATATGTATTACGAACGTTAGAGGAATGTACCATATTTTCCTAGCGAGAGATTCATTTCAAATTGTCAAGAAGCCTAGACCGTAACAGCGTCTACGAAAAATATATCACAGGAATAGTACGTCTCAATATGCAATAAAATCCGGGAACGTATGCGACCTCAAATCCGGGTGGATTTTTCTGGAGCGCACCTGAACTGGATTACTGTATCCGTGCTATAAAAAAAACCTGGATTCAATCGTGTCCTTGCATAGGGGCGGATTTGAAAAGGACCCCTCCGGTTATTCGTTCATGCGGTACTATATCAAATGGAAGACGTCCTTCTTCGTTCCGATTTGCATAAACAGTTTCACACGGAATCCTTGAGAGCGAAAACAAACTGGTTATCATCTCGACGTGTTTCATTCAATTCCCTTCGTTTTTTTACAGTTAACACCCTCTGTGCTGATAAATTCCGAATTTAAGAAGTATTTTTTTCATAAATTGACAAACTCCGATTCGGAGCAATAAACCGACCAGAGCACTGCATCAAAATACACTGTTAATTTTCATATGCAGAGTACATGAAAATAAATTAACATTTTTGATACACACTGCTAGAATGAATGGGTTGTTTTTCAGATTTTGATAGCAGTAGAATTTTTTTATATTGTATTTTTACAATATGACTAATCTACAACGAAAAGAGAGATATTTTATTTCACTTCTGTAATCAGTGAACGTATTTTAAATTATCTTTCACCATTTGAAAAGTACAGTATTAAAGACAATGGTTATATATTACTAGCTAACCCGGCAAACGTTGTTTTGTCATGTATATTATTTCTAGGAAAAGTTTTTAATTAATAAATAAAAAATAGGGGTTGATGGTAGAGGGGTGAAAATTTAGGGTTGTATGTATTTTTGTATGTTGTATCATAAAAAAATAGAAACTAAAAATTTTGTCTAAAAAATAAAAAAAAAATTAGGGGTGGACTACCCCTAACATTTAGGGGGATGAAAAATAGATGTTGGCCGATTCTCAGACCTACTCAATACGCTCACAAAATTTCATAAGAATCGGTTAAGCCGTTTCGGAGGAGTATGGGAACGAAAACTGTGACACGAGAATTTTATATATAAGATGAGTACATTGTATTTACTCGGATGAAGGTGGGTGGACGCTATATTTTGATACAATTTGAACTATTGAGATATTTCGACCGCACTTTATTGTATGGGTGTGGTCAACTTACATAAAATCTTATGGGTTTGAGTTAAGATAAGACTGGCTTTGAGTTAAGGTCCTATTTTATTTAGTTTGGTTCAGTCATCTCATTGTTCTCTTTTGTTCTTTCGTTTTCTTGTTTACGGCAAAAAAGGGCAGAAATAAGTTACTGTTCAAGCTTCAATAGAGAGCGCTTTAAATCATATTAATATTTAACTGCGACAACACTCAGTTAACCGTTACAATCGTTTACTTTAACTTCAAATCTGTAACCGCTCAATACTCATTGTAGCTAATATCACAATTACATTTTTTGCTCGGATCAACATCTTTTTTATTTCTTGGGAGCTTATCATCACCAAAAGGCGCAAACAGTTACTATACAGAATAATAAAATGTTTTGTTAGCAAAGTCAGAGATATATGACATGTTGTACCTTCCCTTTTAATAAAGAGCAGCTATTTGATGTTGAATTTACAGCACAAGCGATGCACTTCAAAAGGGAAATATTATTGCAATATGGCAGTTAGGTACAAAGATCAAAGACTAAACTTTAACACCCGTCATAGACTTTATATTTATACTACCTAACCCGGCAAACGTTGTTTTGCCATGTATATTATTTCTAGAAAAAGTTTTTAATCAATTAATAAAAAATAGGGGTTGATGGTAGAGGGGTGAAATTTAGGGTTTTATGTATTTTTGTATGTTGTATCATAAAAAAATAGAAACTAAAAATTTAGTCTAAAAAATAAAAAAAAAAATTTAGGGGTGGACTACCCCTAACATTTAGGGGGATGAAAAATAGATGTTGGCCGATTCTCAAACCTATTCAATACGCTCACAAAATTTTATGAGAATCGGTCAAGCCGTTTCGGAGGAGTATGGGAACGAAAACTGTGACACAAGAATTTTATATGTATACTAGCTGTCCCGGCCACGCGTTGCTGTGCCGACTGCAGTGCCATCTGCCGGACTGATTTGTGAATCTAAACCATTCTCAGATCCCCTTGAACACACACAAAAAAATTCATTCAAATCGGTCCAGCCGTTTAGGAGGAGTTCAGTGACATACACACTCACAGAAGAATTATATATATAAAGATAAGATTAAATTTCAATATTTAAAAATAGGCTCTGAGGGTTGAGTGTTGATTTTCATATATGCAAACGTTATTATCACGTTAAAGTTAAGATTTTAAATTCAGACTTTATTATCCGTGTGTTAAGGTCTATTTTACAAACATTAAATCAAACGCGGTAATAATGTACAGTCAATACACTCGGCCCTCAGACCTCGGTCGCCCAAATACTAGTCGAGAACATATCAAAGCTGTGTAAAACTCCCAGTACACGTTTGTAAGGAAATAAACCCACCGTAAATACTCTTCATTTCGTTCACGGTACCCTTAGGGAGATGTATTATAAAAAAAACCAACATTTTGTACACAAATTTGTGTATGACGATCGTAATAAACTTGGCCCGGCCTCATTTCGGCCGCTTTATATTAAAAGTTCACTTATACGGCGTACCTATGTGTATGTTGTATGCAATCTTTCCGTTGTTGCCACGACCTGGATCCGCTTTTGTCCCATATGAAAAGAACGGGGGCCAGAAAGGGAGTGTATGCGTGAATAATTGAGGAGAGACGCTGGCTTGCGCTGAGAAATGTTAACAAAAATATAGGAAAGTGGCCTATTCTCCTAGGAGGTGCACGTGCGCGCAAGGAGTTTTACCCATTCTTGCGGGGGGTGCTTTATTAGTGCAACACAATGGATCGCCGGTCCATTGGATTGCCGATAAGCACGTGCTAAAGTTAGAGTTTTTTATAGTTTATTTTTAGTACAGAACCGCACTTTAACTCAGTTTTGGCTTACTTTGGCGGTTTTGGTTGTTATGTTTGTATTTTTATTAGGTAAGAGAAATAATTATACATGGGTATTGAGTACAAAAGTATTTTGTACGTTTGTTTGTATCTTACGTGACATTATTATATATATATATATATAATAGGGGTTAAAGTATGAAATTGCCGTTTTATTGCAATAGGTTCTTTGAATTGACATAGAATCTTCATGGTTTGAGGTTTTCGAATGAAACTTTTTTTAAATGGTTTCTATGATGTTCTTTTTTTAAAAAATGTAAAACATTTGAATATCGACTTTCAATTGTTTTTGTTATTCAATTTAGACAAGAAAGATGGATACTGCGAAAATTCGAGTTATTTTTGAATACGAGTTCCGACGCGGAACTAACGCGGCAGAAACAGCCCGCAATATCAATGCTGCGTTTGGAGAGGGGTCTACTAATGAACGCACCGTGCGATTTTGGTTTAACCCTAGATTCATAAACTATATTTAGAGTTACAATTCTCATAAACATACGTCTGTCGTACACCTTATTTCATGTGCGTATAATGTGTTGACTATGGGGGATACAAATTAAAAATGCATCATATATTAAAGTAAATAATATTTATTTAAGATTAACACATTACAAATATGAAATTAAATTATTCTGAGCAATCTAAGCACAAACAACCGCGATGTTCCATGCACATATGACGCTTGCAAGAGGTGCAGATAAATCTAGTCACACGTTTTTTTTTGTAATCACAGAAGTTACAAAGCTTCCGAGTTTGAATTTCAGAGCCTGTTGGTGCATCAGGCAAAGTATCGCCTAAAATAGCAACGATATTGCGTTTAAGGCATCTCCTCAAAGTTGGTGTTTCATGGCGACGGCGTAACTTGCTGCCTAACGGCGTAACCTGAACTTATCTGTTCAAAAGATAGTTCAGTACCTGATGAGTCAGAAGAGCTTACACGTCGCCGGCGACGATTTACTGGTAGTCGAAAAGGCTCGTCATCAGAATCACTTGAAGCATCTGTAGGTTGCTCACTTTCAGCCTCCAAAATGTGCTCGACTTTACTGTCTATGTCACCCGGTGGGTCTGTTTCTTCTTCGTTCTCTACTCTGGATAATATGTCACAAATTTGTTGTTCACCCAATGAAGTCATGCTGAAAAGGATTTACAGAAAATAAGTACCATTACAATAAATAAAGACAAGTACTTCAAATTAATAACCAGAATATTATTTTATTTATTCAAATAATAAATCCCCAAGGTATATAAATAAACTTTCTTATCAATAATTATTAACACAGTATATAAAAATAATAAATACATACCTTTTCTCAAAAAAATCTAGATGTTTCTTCGTTTTTTTTGCCAATTAAAAAAATGGGAATTTTACAAAATTGTAACACTATTCATAAACATACGAATCACAGACACCTCAGGCGTAGTATCTTCACAACTATACGTTAACACGCTAAGATTCTTAGCGCCAGACTGAGCTCCAATCGTATTGCGAAGGTACTGAGACACGCGTATCGCCATCTTTTTTGCGTGGTGATTTGTGTTATTTTCAGGATTTTAGGGTGTCTGAGAGACGTATGTTTATGAATCTAGGGTTAAACGCTTTCGTGATGGAAATTTCGACTTAAAGAACGAGCCACGAGGAAGACCGCCCACACAGGTAAATAACGATGAATTAAGAGAGATAGTGGAAGCCGATCCTAGTCAAAGTACCCAGGAATTAGCGGCATGGTTTAACGTTACCTTACCCACAATATTGACTCACTTGCGTCAAATCAATAAAATAAAAAAATACGAAAAATGGGTGCCTCATGATTTGACTGATCTGCAGAAAGAAACGCGTGTTGAAACTTGTGTTGCCTTGTTGAACCGGTACAGAAATGAAGGAATATTGGATCGAATTGTAACATGTGATGAAAAGTGGATTCTTTATGATAACCGGAAAAGAAAAATGCAATGGCTGACCCCAGGTCAAATGCCACAACAGTGTCCTAAAGCAAAACTTACCAATAAAAAGGTAATGGTAACTGTTTGGTGGTCTCAGCATGGTGTTATTCACTATAGTTTTCTCCGATCTGGTCAAGCAATAACGGCAGATGTCTATTGTGCCGAACTCCGAACCATGTTGACAAAACTAGCAGTAAAACAGCCCCGACTCATGAATCGATCTTCACCATTATTGCTCCACGACAACGCGAGACCTCACACAGCACGAGAAACCATTTTGACCCTTCAGGAACTGCAGTTAGAAACCATTCGTCATCCTCCGTATTCACCAGACCTTGCTCCAACGGACTACCATTTTTTTCGTGATTTGGACAATTATCTACGTGACAAGAAGTTTTCTTCCCAGGAGGCAGTACAAAATGCTTTCACACAGTTTGTGCAGTCTAGATCGTCGGAATTCTATCGCAAAGGCATTAATGACCTTCCCATTAGATGGCAGCAATGTATAGATAATAATGGCAACTATTTTGATTAAATAAATTTGTTAAAAATTTAAAAAATAAACAATATAGATTTTCAGTACAAATCGGCAATTTCATACTTTAACCCCTAATATATATAAGTATTCATATATTTTTCTAAACACTGTTTCTTCCTCTCCGTGGATGGAAGAAAAAGACCTTACCTGAAGATTCGGAGATGTGGTTGTTTATGATAGGCGTATTTTAAATAATAAATATTTTTTTTTTGCATTCACAATACATACTTATATAAAAAAATATATAAAAAAGGTTTTAGAAGGAATATGATTTTTATAATTTTGAAATAAAACGTTTTATATACTCATTTAAAAAAATCTATTTTGTAAACTTTTTTATTCTATTCTTATGCACTATATCTATTTTGCTATATTTAGAAATTCTGACATTAACGTCTAAATCATCTAAAAATTTAAGATGGTCCGGCATGAATTGAGTCTAATTTACGAGCACATTCATTTAGAACTAAAATAAAAATAAGAAGAAGAATAACATACATAATTATAAGCTTTATCGTTATTTCTCCCTACTTTTCTTAAAAGCTATCAAATTATCTCCAGCATCTCCAGATGATCAGTCTCGTATCCTTCTCAAGAACTCGTAGCTCACACGCTGCTCTATCAATTTTTTAGAATTTTCTTTGTTTTTATATAAACAGCCACCAATAGCCCAATGGCCACCAGCACTAATAATGTGGTTATCAAAATACTATTGAATTTTATTTGGTTCTTTTGCTTGGAGTTGTTTTCCCTATTGTTAACTCCTGAAGCATTTGGGGCAATAACGACTTGTCTATTCTCAGCTTCGGTATAATAAAATCCGTTTTAAACATAGTGGCTAAATCCAAGCATCGAGGCACACAGGAATTTGCTTATATCGCACTTATCGCTCGCTATTCTGAGAATCAACTCAGAATCGCATGGCAGGGACGCCGTGTATTAAATTTAATAGTTAAGATAATTATACACGGATGTTGAGAACAAAGGTGTATTTTGTCACTACAATGTAACTAAAATTAATTAACTAAAATTGCTTAAATGATTATATATTTATGTATATAGTTTCCAATTATAGGGACAGAACTCTAAAAAACCGTCTAACTTTAGGTAAGTTTAACTAAATAGTTTACCCGAGGACATCCGCCTTGAAACTAACAAAAACAAGTTCAAAAAATGTTAATAAAGTATTTTATGGATTTACTTGATGTGAAATAACTTTCTAAAGGTTAAATGATCCATTTACTTTAGAGTACCTAGTCTTGATATTAAATGTTAACTGAGACTCTCTCGTACAGTCAAACTGTTAGTACAGTTTTGAAGGGCATTGTTTCCTTTGTTTTTCATTGTTATGTTTAATAATTAATTAAATAAAAAAAATCATATAGTTTATGATCTGATAAAACCGTTCTCACTTTCTATACGCCGAAATATATTTGGAGCAAATTCCCAAGGCCTACGGTTAGGTAGGCTTTATAATAGCATCAGTAGTCATCATCGTAATAAATTGGCATTCTTAAATAAATTTTAAAAAGCATCTGTATTATATTTTTTTACGTCAATAGATATATAATAGATAAATTTAAATTTTAATGTTTTAAGGTGGATGGCATTATGTATTTCCTATTAGTGTCTTTGCATTTATTCATTGTATTATTTCTTTAATTGCTCATGTAAAAATGTACAAGACATTGGTAAATAAATAAATAAAATAAAAAATAACAATATTTTTTTTAGTTGGGTATACAAGCAGTTACCAAAGTTTCTAAAAAAACAACAATTTTCACATAAATATTTTGCCACCAGCAACGTTCAACACGTAGTAATAATTAAAAAGTGTATAACTGTAACAAATGCAAACATTATCAATTTTTTTTTTACTTTGAATGGGTTCGCTCTTGCTCCTAATTAAGCACAGGTCCGAGACAGGATCCACGATGGCACGAGCTAACCCAGAAGGTGCTTATTCATCCTGTCTTTGAAAATATTTAAGACAATATCAGATAGATTATTCTACAGATACCTAAGTTTAATGCAGAAACAACGACGGAATAGCCCGAGCTAATACGGAGACCATCGTTTTCTACATTGACCCATACGGGAATCGAACCCGAGACCTCAGAGAGGCTTTCATATAAAAACTGGTATGCGAGTCACTCGACAATCAGTTGTCGGCGACCTCCGGGTCGTCAAAACATAACATACATAAATATAAATACCATTGGATTTTTCGATTCGATTTGTTTTTCTTACTAACATTTTTTAATTCTTTCCTCCTTTTCTTCGTTAAGTAATATTAATGGAGCTCCCATGGATCAGCTTCAACCAGCTGATCAGTCAACTGGTTGAAGATCAGTAAGGACCCGATTGTGACGGAGCCCGAATTTTGAAATTCGTAAAAATTCCCATAGAAACTAAAAAACAAAAAAAATTGGGATGATGACTGAATTTTAATTTTTTACGTCTCGTCATAATATATTAAAATACCGTAGAAAAAGATACAATCCTGTGAAATCAGAATTACGATCGGCTTAGAAATCATTATATACAAGCATTTTAAGTTGTTCATTTGGAAGCGATTAGACAGAGAGATCCGACATCAAAAGTGACGTCACTCTTTAGTACGGCCATATAAACTCCATGATAATTTCCGTTTTGCTAGAGAGAGATGGAACAAAATATTCAATACCTTATATCGTGCTTGTTTTTTAAGTTATTCGAAAACCGATTTTTTTCTGTCTGTTTATTATAGAAATGAGCTTCTATTAAAGTTGTGATTAAAGCAAAAAAAAAATTTTTGTCATCTAGCCTATTGTCATGAAATAAAAAATAGAAAAAAAAAATAAAGAAAAACAAATAGATTCTTTTTTGTGTATTTTTTAATTATTGGCTTTTTAAGAAAACCAAATTTAAGGGGCAATTTGTCGATAAAGAAATGCCATATTTCACACCTTATTGGTGGCTCCGATACTGGTGATGGGACACATTGTATAAAATGGTTCAGAAATGTTATATTTATTTCTCTTCTGAATCCCGGTATAACTATATTTAACATGGAAACAATAACTTCGCCGATCGTGTATCGCTTCTCCAGGGATTAAGCGTGCAAGTCAATAGGCGTCCAGGAGTTCAGAACTACAGATTTCCGCTATTGTTGTCTTATACACAAACGTGGATGGAAATGCAAATCGACACACCAACTAATTGAAAAGAAATCTTATGTCTGTTGTGTAAAGTATTTATTTGACATTTGGTTATTATAACAGTGTAATATAGACCCTTATACTCTGTTTCTGATGAGAATGTATAGCTTCTATGAACACACAAGCCTATTAAATACGATTCATGATATGAGTTATTGTACGTCTTCTGCGATTGAAGTTATAAACTACGTTTGCTTTGTCTTGTTAAAATGGAAATTAATCGATAGACTATAAGGTACCGATGGATCATTTGAAAGACGGTTTGATAGCAAACCGAAGTTGTTGAAAAAACTTTTCTCATTTTGCTTATGCTTGAAAGTTGAAACCAATAACAACATAGCTTCTCAACATACTTCATAATGCGCACAGCAAAGGAGTGGAACTCCCTTCCTGCGTCTGTATTTCCGAGAACGTATAACCCGTTAATTTTCAAAGCCAGGGTGTTCACCTTGGCATTGCCTGCCTATTCAGGCACCTTCTGGGTTAGCTCGTTACATCTTGGATTCTGTCTTGGCCCCTGGGCTTGATTGTGATCAAGAGAAGCAAAGAGAATAAATAAAAGAAGCAATAATGTAAAATGCAAGAAATAAATAAAAAGGGCGGTAAATAGAAAATAATACTATCATGAATTATTGGTACCGTTCGCACGTTTGTTACGCTTACATTAATAATATAATATTTACATTAAAAAAGAATACACCATACGACAAATTTTAAACATTTACAAATCTAGTCTCCAACTATTAGCAGGTATATGTGTGTGTGTGTGTGTGTGTGTGTATGTGCGTGCGTGAGTGCGTGTGTGTATTTGTATATGTTTCACTAAAATTTACATCAACTTCACCGGAGAAGATTTTCAGTGTCATCGAAATTTAGATAAGCTGCCTTCTTGAGTATTATTAATGAGTAAATTGGTCTTATGTTATATGTTCCTGTGTATAGTTTGGAACTGAGAGCAGTACTTTGGTAAGTACTTGGTAAGGATGCAGTTGTCTTTTCTGATTTTTAATAGCTTATTATGTTAAAACTCTTTAACAAAGCGGACATAATGGAAATAAGTGGAATGATTTCAATTTCTTGATTCGAACCTACGCTTTCTGACGAACGAAGCCAGACGTATTAACCAGTCTTGCATTATCATGGCTAAGAATAAATAAAGCAATTTTTAATTAAGTAGACATAGTATTTTCTTTGTTTTGAGTGTATTATAAATCCCGTGTACCTTGCATTTATTTGCATTTTTTCCTAATTTGTATTGAATATTTTTATTTCTGCAGAAAGGCTAAAGAGAAGATCTTTTTACGGGATTAGTTTAATCCGGGGATAGACGTTCAACAGGCGCAAGTCGAATTTTATATATATACTTAATTAAAAACAGCGTAAGTGTGATGCAGGGTTATACTCTAATTCTCCTCTTTGCATGTGTGAGGTGGAAGTAGCGCCATCTGTGGTATTAAGTGTTAGTCTTGCTCCACGTTGCGATGTTAGGTACTGTAGAATGTCACGGCTACAGTTTTAGAATTATACTGTTGTTCCCTTTTTTCATGAATAAAATATGCGTTCCCTGTAAATAACTAATCTGAAAACAATGGTTGGTGAGTACCAACAGATATATCCGTGAGTAAGGCATTCACACGCCCTGAATTCCTCGCGAGAGAATTTCTCATTTCATTTTCGAGATGGACTGTATTTACGCATTGCCCATTATATATATTGGTTATTAAAATGCCATACCATTTATCTGTTGAAATAGCTTTATTTTTCAATATTACAAACAATAGCAAGACCATGTTGACAAAATGGACACAGCTTATCCGATGACACGAGTCTTTTTTTGAAATCTCGCTTGCGATGGATTTATTAAGCACAATTTTTAAGGGTTAATATAAAATGTCAATGCGGTTAAAGGTAAATGAAATAAAAATAGCAAAACAGTATCAGTGATTGGTTCGGCACTCTCCACAAGTACGTATACCTAGACGATGCAGTCGCTAAGTATAAAGCTACGCTAGCACCATATATTGGTGCGAAGCGTAATACCTAAAAAGATTTTTTTTTTTGTTTCGATGGGAATTTTTGCAAATTTGGAAATCCTCCATCAAGTCCTGAACCTGTTGATTCGATTCGATTCCACACAGAAAATATCAAAATCGGTTAAGAACTCGGGAAGTTATGGCGTAACAGATATTGCGCCATTGAAGCTGATCCATCCTCCGCTCGCTTCGCTCGTTCCACTCCAATAAAGTAATAAAGAAATTTTAACATGCTATACTTAAAAGCTGTTCTATGACACTGTCTTACTCTTGACTCAACTTAATCAACTTTCGTTGATACTACTGCTAAATATTATAATGTTTAGCAGCAGTGGGAATATTGGGTGGTAAGCCCTATAAGTAAAAAAGACGTGGGTTCGTGTCTCACCAAAGGAGAATTTTTTATACATTTATTATATCAACTGGCAAATTGGCTATTCGATTGAACGGCAATGCGAGTTTTACGAGCTGAGGATTGCAATTGAGTCATCAGAGTCCGAATAATAGAAAACAATCAATTTATCTATGAGGGCTGTTGTAGTTCAATAACAGTATTCCGAATATCAAAGCTTCCCCATGGGAGGTTTTGTCAAAATTGTCAAGCTTGTACGCCGCTGCGAATTGTTTGGTAATTAGTTTCAGCAACTTATTACAACATTTTTAAGTTTGAGGTGGTATTGAACTCTGCCGAACACCCCAAGGTAATAATGCTAGCTCTCACCTTAGATACCAGTGGTATTTAAGCCGCTCTTTAAGGAAATGTAATGAATAGAGAACAGCAGAAGCGACCGAGTCACTGTGTCGCGCCTATAGATCGACCGCTTAAATAAGTCTTCGCCCGCGCGGTACAGGGGCGCGGGTGTACGGTGACAAAGGGGGGTCGTTCATATAACTCTTGTTCATATAAATGATAAAAAAATGCACTTTTTTACTGGCATTTTTAGCATATTGGTAAAATATGTATGGCACTAAAAGGGTTAAGCTGTCGACTTGTAATTTATTGGTTTATATCAGGTGTGGCCAAGTTATTGTAATTAAGGACAAGAAAAAAGCAAAACATTTTTTTGTAATAGTACTGTTTTTTATGCGAAGTTTTAGCAACTTTTATTAATAATTTATTAATAACAGTTTTACATTTGTAAAAGTAAATTCATGCATCTGTAATACGAAAAAGTTTTTTAATTTAAGAAACTCTGTAACATGTAATTTAAGTTAGATGAGAATAGTCTTTGCATACTTTCTTGCGACTTGTTTGGCACAAGGTCATTCGATATCGATCTTTTAAAGCCACGTGTAGTTTTAAATCATAGTTCATGGTCCTACTTATAAAAACATTGTATTGTTATTTTTATCTCACGGTGAATGCTGAAAATCGTAACCACACATAGAAATTTGCTCGTAGCAGTATGACTCATGTTTGAGAATTGATTCATAGAAAACTATGCTATGTAGAAAAATCAATACCTCTATTCATGAGTTTAAATTCATATTTATCTTAATGAAGATTATTTAATATATGTGTGTACGTAAGCTTTAAAATGATTTAATTAAATGATTTTCTGTCAGTTAGTCAATGCAAAAATATATAGTCTCCATAAATTTTCAAGTTAATTTTAAAGTGCCGTTTAAACAAAAATTGTATGAGATAGTAGGGACCAAAATAAGCCTTATTATTTCAAGTATAATAATGTGCTCTATCTGTTAGAGCATATTATTATATAAATTAGGTATTATAATTGAAATAATAAGCTTTATTTGGGTCCCTTTATCAATTGAGTTATTGATAAGTAATAAAGTAGTACTCATGACGACTAGTCTTGTCTAAAATCAGTCTTGCAAGACGCAAGAGTATCGCAGGCTTAGTATTGTTCTTGCTCAAATCTTGCACGGTTAGTCTTGGTCTTGCAAAAATGCAAGAATAAGACCAAGATTGCAATCTTGACCAAGATTTGAGTAAGAACAATACTAAGCCTGCGAGATTCCTGTGTCTTGCAAGATTGATTTTGGGCAACACTAATGGCGACAATGAAGATGATGATAACTTTTTTATTGAAATATATTATCTTTTTAAATAATTTACGTAATTAACGTTCTACTATTTTCACAGATTACATATATAAATAATAAATGAATATCTGAGAACTTGCTCCAATTACTTTTTTTTTTTTTATTGCAGAAAGTTGGCAAACAAGCAAACTGCCCACCTGATGGTAAGTGGTAACAGTCACCTATAATACATGTGGCTCTTGTGAGATTCGCAGCAAACTGCAACCCCCACAAGAACCACAGTGTACGTTGCCAACTTGTGACACAAGATGTAAAGTCACTGTACCCAGTAATTTCACTGCCATATCTTACCCTTCAAACCGGAACACAGCAATGCAAGCAGTGCTGCTTTGCGGCAGAAATAGGTAAGACGGAGGTACCTAAGCAGACGACCCTGGTACAGAATCTCCCTCCAGTGACTTATTTAGTTCCGAAACCACTGATCAGATTATGATGAAACTTTGCTTAGTTATTATGTATACATATCTATAGTCAGCAAAAAAGATCACCAAAAAAGAGTATTGCAAAGCGTGCTGGTTGCAGCTAAAGGTTAATAAAAACCATGGCTTTGGAACAAATGACAAATGTTTATTACACAAACATACATACCTGATGGGGCCCAGGAGTCATGTTTAATAAAATCTATCTCACCTATTTATATTTTTAATATATTCGTTAAAGAACATTGACTTTGACTCTTAATTATTAACGAAACCTCTTTTTATTATAATAAGTCATAGTTTAGTCTATGGCTTAATATTAAGTAGTTAAATATTAGGCCATAGTTTATTTATAATTGCATAAAAGTAGGAGAAGCTTGTACGTAGGTAGGGTCGTGAGAAAGTACCTTCATAGTCTCCGCAGTAATCTACAAAGTGCACCTGGCCTCTAATGCCAAAGAAATTTATGATTTATAAAATGGGGAATTCAATAACGTGAAATAATATGAGCCGGAACTCAGTGGGGTGGACGAGCGAAAGCTAACTTTGCTTCGACATATAGGCCGAGCGATAATTTTGGTTATTTTTATATTTTCTCGCTGGGTACGTTTTTTCCCACACTAAAAGTACGTAAACACGTTCAAAGATTCACATACCAACTTACTAAGGTCCAAATCAGTTTGATTAATATTTCGGGAACACATTCGGAACAAACAAAACACAAATAAAATTTCATTGAAAGCGATTTACTGTCGTATCCTTCCAATTGCTATCTATCTACTGTAGTAACTATTAAAACATATTAATTTTATAATAACTAAATTAATCACAACAATACCGCAATTTTCCGGAAAGGATGCAAATACGAGAAATCAGGTCATCTAGGTACTTCGATCTCCGATCATAACTGCTAACTAATATATGCCTTAGAGCCCTAGCACACGGCGTATTTTGAACGCGCAGACGACGCAAGTTTTCTGCGCCGTAGATGCCCCGATTTGCGTTTGTATCATTCAAACGCGCTTAAAACGCGATACAAACGCGTGTGTGAAGCGCGTTCGAAACTCTTTAGAAGCGCGTACAAAGGGGCGGAGGAGGGGCGCGCGCTCACGCTACCTCACCGCCCGCGCCGTAGTTGCAATAATAAACCGCGGAAGGTACGAGCGGCTACAGTGCGTCTGTATCGACGTATCTGCGGTAGACGCGCGGTTCACGATCGCTCCCTGTGCTTAGGTGACAAGGTTGCGTTCGAATCTCACTTGAAGCGCGTATACGCTCGTCATCTGCGCGTCGTCCGCGCGTTTAAAATACGCCGTGTCCGAGGGGCCTTAGAGACTCAATGGCAATAGGCTAAGTAAATAACATTTATAAAGTCAGTCAATATCAAATAATAGAAGATAATTTTGAATATAAATATTTGTAAAGACTTAGTAGCTTAATTGTGACAAGTTGAATTTTATTGTCAATATACAAAAAATCTAATCGTTAAAGTCAAATATAACAATATAATTTTCCAAAGTTGTTCGTGGATGTAATGTTCGTTAGATATTATTAATATCCCTTATAATATAAGTTTCACTTATAATATAATTTAATTCTCCTTTTTTCTTTGTCAACCCGTGCCTTTTTTTATCTTAAAATCAAGTGTTCTTGTAAGCTTTGTTGCAGCCAATTCATTCAGTATTTATTTATTAAGACAACAAAAAACTGTTTTTACTTAAGTTATTTTTCATGAATATGCTGCTGTGTATATACATATAAAATCTGAATACTACAACTATATAAATAATTAAAAACCTAAAGTAACAACAATCACTTAAGCAATATATACAAAGAAAGCGGTTTCATTGCGATCTAATATGTCAAAAAAAAGTTATACTAAATGATTTCAAATCCAATTAAACCAATTAAAATTTATAACCGTTAAAAATTAATTAAGCTCCAAAACAAGATCATTAATTTAGGCTGTTTTCTTAAAGTCGGCACCCGGATTGGTTTGTGAAAACACAGCCGTAATCACCATAGCAAGTGCTTGCAGCTGAGCCCCTTCTTATGTAAATTGCAGTCTAACACAAGTAATTTACAAATGCATGGTATAACTTTAATAGCGACTAAAATTTTGTGTCCTAGAGTTTTGTTGGAAATTTCAGCTTATAAAATGAATTACTCACGAGAGTTAAGTCATAAGTTTTATTACTTAAGCTTTTTATTATTTCATCATAACTGGTTTAGTAAGTAATCTTTTCGCAGTTAACCCTTTCCGTGCCAGCTAAGAAAATTTTATTTAAACACAACATGTATTTTCATTCCTAATGCCAAACTCTAAAAAATCTTACTTGTAGTGCCAAGAAATATTTTTTGTATAGGATGCCCAAAAAAATCCACGAGCATTCTCGTAGTCGGCACCATGTTACAGTTACGCACTACGAGTATTCTCGTAGCTGGCACGGAAAGGGTTAAATCGGTTTTTTTTACATTAACAATGCATCAAATGTAATTTTTAAAAAATATATGACAATATCACATACATTGTATTGAATCCAAGTTCAGTAGCTAAAAAACCTGTGTTATGGAATCCAGAAACAACAATAGTACCAAAAGTTCGTTTTCTACCTTCTATATTGACTTGGCCGGGATTCGAACCCAGGACCGTCAGTGCAAAAGGCAGGGTCGCTACCGTTGCACCAAATATTTACATACTTACTACTAATTATACAGCTGAGCCCTGACTTATGAATTGCAATAAATATTGTGAAAGGAATTCTGTTCACAAGGTATATTAATTATCGATAGCCATACATATATCATACATGGATATTTAAGATATCCATGTATGATAGATGTATGACACAAGAAAGCATAGATATTAATGATATCATGTATGATAGATGTATGACTATCGTGTTACTCTCGTATCTAACACATGCCTCGTTGACCTCGAGTACTACAAAAGCAATAACATTTTTTACATTCACACTTATTAGCCTAGCCTAAAGTAAGCACCTTAAACATATATTAAATGATACATAAATAAATCAAATATTTAAAAAAAATCCATGATTTAGGTACAAATGCTCTTATTCACACACAAAGATCTCCTTCCGTGACTTGAACCCGGTATCGCCGACCCGAAGGACTGGATCGCTGCTGTTGTCCCAAACAGTTGTCAATTGGAATAGTGGAGGAGTTTGATTCGAGCTAAAACCAAAACAAGAGTGATAACCAAGAATGACGTACTTGTGATTTTTATATTTTTTTATTCGCTCTCAGTCGATCACTTCCCACATTATCTTCATTTTTTACCATCGCAAAGCAAAAACCTGAAGAGCTATACTTTTTAATCGAGTATTATATTGCGGTTAGATTGTTATTATCAAAGTGACGTGGGTACTGTTTAGGCAACTACCTATTTGATATTTTTTCCGACCAATTGTCTCTTGCTACACACGCAAACTATTCTATTGAGTGGGCAAGATTTTATATTACTTTATTGCTACGAATTTCTTTTATGATACGTACACGTGGTCGAAACTAGAAAAGCATAAAAATAACCTTTTTAAAGAGGGTATTATTTCGAAACCCATCTTTTGATTTGATAAGATATATAAATACAGCTGGGATGGGGAGCCTTCGGAAAACTCGCAGAGGCATTCAAGTTTGGAATCCCGCAAACACTGAAAACACACGTGTACAACCAATGCGTTCTCCCAGTGATGGCGTATGCTTGTGAGACGCTGACTGTCGGGATATTCCACCGCCTGAAAGTAGCGCAAAGGGCAATGGAACGTGTAACGCTAGGTGTCTCTCTGAGGGACAGAATATGAAATGGAGACATTCGCCGACGCACCGGAGTTACCGACATAGGTACCCGGGTTGCTCGACTAAAATAGCAATGGGTCGGACATCCCAAATAGACGACAACAGATGGTCGCACAGAATCCTTCTCTGGAGACATCCTACAAGAAGCAAAAATGCCAGCAGACTACCTGCCCGATGGTCGGACGATATCAGAAAGAAGGTAGGGTCCAGGTCCAGGTCGGCCAGAATCGCCGTTTTAAGAGCATCCTGGAGAGCCATGCAAGAGGCTCTCCAGGAGAGCCTGCTCAGCATATTAAAGTTCAGCAGTGGACTTTAATATGCTGAGCAGATAAAAGTCTTTACTTGACTTTTAAAAACTATCATTGATTTTGTATTTTCCAACTTTATGCATTCTGAACGTTTTAAAAAGGTAATGGGTTCCCAATTGAAATTTCTGACTGTACCATATACTAGATAAGTCTTGTATTTTTAAATAAATGGGTAATGGTTATTTATTATTACTATATAAGCTATTCTTGAGTACCAATGTGTTTAATACCTATAACAATATTCTGATATAAAGGCTCATTGTAAGCTAATATTACGCAGAAACGGCGCTTTGAATTCACGTTTCACATACACCTCTATACGTTTGAACACAAATTGAGTACTGTTATTAATATGTCTGATATTAATATGTGGGATATTAATATTTCGTGATATTATATTTTTTATTAAAACATATAACACAATATGCATATTGGATTATGGGGTTTAAATGAAACTTCACCATTTGACTTCAATGAATTTTACCCGTATATTTATATTGAATTCCACAAGGACCGAACTGTACTCTAATGTAAACTAACCAACAATGAAGAGATAAAAATCAACAGTTTTTTTAAAGAAGAATTTAACTATCCCCTTATCATATTATAATATGTGCCAGTGGGATAAAATAGGTAGAAAAATAGTAAGAGGAAGTGTGTGTGTGAGAGAGAAATATATACTACTGATTGACATTTATTGCTACATATACTATTCTCAATTAATATTAAACCTAATACAGATTATTACTGAAAAAAATAAAATTGTCGCAGGCATCAGACGGGACTTTAAAAAACAAAATTCAATTGAGCGACAGAATCACTAGACTTAATTGTTAAAGTATCTTAGGTGCCTGGATAATGAGACGATATTTTTAGAGCCCCAGCTGACAACGGAGACTAGTTAAATATTTTCGCATAATAGTAATTTCAGATAAAAGACAAGATTTAAAAAAAAATCTAGCATTAAATATAGCCTATGTTACTTAGCGTAAATGTAGCTTTCCAATGGTGAAAGAATTGTTAAAATCGGCTTAGTAGGGTTTGAGTTTATTCATTGCAAACATACGAAATTACAAATCATTCCTCTTTATAATATTGTAGATAAAACAAACAGTATCTAATGTTAATATTTTAATTATATTCTCTTTGAAGTGAATCGAAGCACCTGTGTGTGCCTTATTCGTAATTGTTTTACATAAAAGCAGATGAAGGTGAAACTTAGTTTTAACTTTCCTCTTTACCTCTTGGCTGCATTGTAAACTCGTAAAGTTTTGCGCCAATAACTCTTGCATAATAAGTCATACGTTAAGGGCTTCGTTATTTTAAATAGCGCGCGCTATAGAACGACGCGACGTTGAATGAAAAGGTCTTTTGTTCATTACAAAACACTTGGTGGAGTCAATCACCACCTCCGAGCACGCTGGGCTTTGTAGATCGCACAAATTAATGCCTTTCAAGCATCGCAGTGGTACCAGCGTTAAGTTTCACCGCTTGTTAATACCCCCATTTAAAAATATTAAAAAAAAAATAGGTAAACTAACGGGGATTGGTTGGTAATACATTTCTTCAATGTTTCCTGGTTTAATGTATGCGAACTGCATAGTAATAACTTCAAAATAAATTTTTCAAAGCGGCGAGTAAAGGGTTTACTTGCGCTCACGGAGCCTTTGAGATTGCTGTAAAGAAATACGCCCACTCACGGCTTAAATCTCGAAAATTTTGTTTATATGTATATAAATATATTAATGGTTGTGTATACTTGCCATGTTTTCCAGCACTTGATAATGAAATATCTTAAAATACTTTTTATGCTTTTCGTACTATTCAATGATATGGGAATTTGGAAAGTAACGAATATTTGTTTACTTTATTGACTAAGGTATTATAAACACTAAAAGTTTTCCTATTTTGCTTTTTCCTACTAATAGGAATTGCTATTTAGAAAACAAATAATGCTCATTCTATTATTCATTAGAGCAGGGCTCTTTTCTCTTAATAAATTACGTCGAGTTGGAGATTTTATGTGAAATTTGGCACAAAAGGAGAGCATCCTTTCAGGGAAAATCCTTGCGAAGTAAGTCCCAGACACAACATAGTAACTTTACGTAACAGGGATATGGCACAAAGACAAATAAGTTAAGCGTTTTAAGCTAAGATTTCTTATTATTGAAAGTAACGGCAAAAATGACGCAGCTAAAGATCGTGATTTGAATAACAATAAATCACGGACCGTGTGAAAGTGGAAGAGACTTGTCAACCCTCTTATAATCATGCGATTGCCGTGTGCTATAATATAATTTCAGTTACGAATGTTCCCACCGAGTAAGTTCCCCTAGTACAGGTAAATACAGATAGAAGGCAAGACGGTCGGAGGGTTGAAGTCGTTGCGACAAAAGAAAAAGCAGGCTATTGTGTGCGCTTACGCAAGCGGTCCACGTGCGCACCGCTCCCACGGTCGCGCGGGGAGGGTTTTTCGGGACTCATACGTATATAAGGACAACGGGACTCAACTAACGTCACTTCAAAACTTCTCCAGTGCAGTCAACACCCTGGGGGCAGGCCCCCCAGGGCACTACGTACAGTAGTAATTTTCCGCATTTGCCGTTAGTTCGTCAATTAAAAGTTTTTAACTCAAGTGAAGTTAATTAATGTTTCATTTGCAACAGTTTCGCTCTGAAAATTTGTGTTTTAAAAGTGAATCGAAGCGATCGTCCTGAAAGCATTTTCGATACTGGTAAGTTCGTATTGCCCACTTGAAATTATACTTCATATTGTTTATTTTTTCAAGATTGTATTTTGTCTTTGCAATGTTTCATTATTTGGTGTAATTTTGAGATAAGTAATTAAGGAATTTTAACAAGATGTTTTAAGGCAATTGTTTAATGATACTTTTCATTTGTTCCAGATGTATTTGGGCATAGAGTACAGTGCATTACTTCCCAACGGGTACACAGTTTTAAGAATATTACTGCAATGAACATAAAGAGCCTTGTCTTCACATACTGGTAATGATCCAATTATAAGATGGCTAAACCACAACAAAAATGAGATGGCAGGTGAATCAGAATCAAATCAAATATTTCTAGTATCCCAAAGATAGGATAGTTTTAGGACTAGGTTTAAATCATCGTGTGACTTCTAATTAATTAGAGATAGGATGTAGTTATTATAGTTCGTTTCATTTAAAAATGTTCAGAAGGTATTTTTAAATTTTTTCTTCACTTTTTACCGTATACATTCTTTTAATTCTTGAAACGAAGATGTTTACAATTAAATTTTATATGTAGGTTCAACAATTTTATTTTATAAACAGTGCTTTTAAAAACTTATAATCAAGAGAATCACCAAGATTTATCACCTTTTGTATGTTTTTTTATGGAATGATTTTTACTTAACATGCCTTAATTGTGAGTAAATGTCTTATACATTACTCCAAATTATTTGAATATTTTTTGAATAAGAATTTTCAAAATTAACAGTGCCTTAATGATCGGTATTGTTTATTGTTGTTCTCAAGTTACCATTCAAGTTTTTTGTTATTGTTTGCGTTTCGTATTAACGTTTAGCTATTTCAAATACATACTAAACATGTTACTGTTTTGATTCAAGTTAAAATCGCAAGAACCGAAAAATCTTAACTGTTTTTTATTAAGTTTGCAAATGTTGTGTTTGTGACTAAAGTAACGTTAAGTTTTGTTATAAACTTGGTTCCCTGTTAAATCGTTATCAATCGTTCTTATCGTTATCAAAGTAAAGTACATCGTTTCCGTTATTAGACGCACTGTTCCTTGTTAGTTTGCCGATGTTGAAGTGTTTGTTGAATTTTTGTTTTGTTTTTCAAAAATACTAGCTGGTCTAGTAATTTTTTGTTAAATTTGGATTCCGTAATTGTTTTAAAGTTAAGTTTGATAGAACAATGAATTCGATTGTTATTTGTTGTATAAAAAAGGCAAGTAACTGGTTACGATTGTTGTAGATCTTAAAACATTGCCTATTTGTTTTGTTGATTTAATTGTTACCTTAGTGGAAATACAAACGTATTGTCTCCACAACTTTCTTTGAATTGTTAACATTAACTGTTAAGTTTTCGTTTTGTTACTCATCTTTTCCGAGAAAACCCTGTTACTTTTAGATCCCTTGTAAACTTTTCCATCTTTTTCCTTCCGTTAATTTAATCCAACAGATCAACCACAGTACTCTTTTGTTGATTTTTTTTTGTTAATTTTCGAAACAATCACATTGTGCCTTAAACCCAAAGTGCCTGACGTTGTTTCTTTTTCTGTTATCGCTTTCCGGTAGGGTTTTCTTCATAAACCTTATCAGAACGCTCAAAGCTTTTATCGTGTATTGTGAACAAGTCAGTCGTCGATTAACTGTCAAGAGCAGAAACAATTCTCAATACTATTCCAATATAAGCAAAGCAATTTCGTTACCATCTTTTGCCAATGTCTTTCATGTTCTCACAGTAGGTGACTGACTGGTTCCGAACGCACAAAAGCCTTTTGTTTTCTTACAGCCTGGTGATTGTTTTATTCTCTGAATCTTGAATGTCCTTTGCCCTTATTTACAAGCATATAAAATTCTCCGCTTTCATCTTGAGAAATTACATTAAATAATTACTGTAATAATAACTGTGACATTATCAATATTTTACTACAATTGTTTGTATTCCACATAAAAAAATGAGAATAAATTATCCATCACGCTTCTTGTTAAAATGTTGTCTGTTAATTTTGTTATTATTATATAATTGTAAGTATTGATTTGTTGTTAAGTTTTGTTGTGATATTAACTTTTAAAATGGCTGTGTTTGTTAATTTTATGTTAAGTTTTCGTTTTAACAATTGTTAATTGTTGATTTCCGACATTAAGGCCGCCTAAGTTTCGCTGAAGTACATTTGTAGTAATTAAGCAATGAATTTGTAATATATTGCTTTTATAGTTTAGATTAAGTTTAAGGTCAGCTTAGTATACCCTATGAGTTAAAACCTGAGCTTTGTGTAAAATTAACAAATAGTTTAACATTGTAATTAGTTATGTATGGAGGATGTCTGTAAGAGTTCGTGTGACAGTGTGGAATAAAGAATTATCACCCGAACCACTGTTTCTTTTTCTAAACCTAATAATTGTAGTTATTGAAAACTAATTTTTTTGCAAAATTATAGATTCCAAAGTTTACTCAATTTCTCATTTATATTAATCGATTAAAATATCAATCATTCTCATTCTACAAAGCATTCAAATTTTATTTTATTTTTAGTTTTAAAAAAATCTTCTCGCTAAATATTTTGTAGTGATAGAATTTATTTCATTTCCGTAAGTACCAGTTATTATTAGTTTGATTAAAAGTGTATAAACAAATGAGAATTTGACGACCGTTTGGTGCTATGGTAGCGATCCTGCCTTTCGCACCGACGGTCCTGGGTTCGAATCCCGGTATGGGCAGATGTTTGTATGATGAATACGAACATTTGTACCGGAGTCATGGGTGTTTATATATACATTTCTATGAATATTACATATCTATGTATCATATATGTATGTCTATCCGTTACCCTAGTATCCATAACAGAAGCCTTACAGTGCTAACTTTGGGCTAGGCTTATTGGTGTGAATGTAGGAAATATTTATTTAATTTAATTATTATTATTGTATTTCAACTATTATATTTCTTTGAAATCAAACATTACAACAATATCGCTTCGCATTGATAATAATAAATAATATTTCTTACAATCACACCAATTAGCCTAGCCCAAAGTTAGTGTTGTGTACTGTAAGGCTTGTGTTATGGATACTAGGGTAACGGATTAGACATACATGTAAAGAAATAAATAATATTTATAGAAATATATAAATAGCCATGACTCATGTACAAATGCTCGTATTCATCACACAAACATCTGCTCCTACCGGGATTCGAACCCAGGACCATCGGTGCGAAAGGCAGGATCGCTACCGTTGCACCATTGATGGTAAGACAGATTGCATAGTATTTTTTTTATCAATATGCTAAATCACACTGTTGGTTTAGTTAATAGCTTCTGCCTTTTTGCAAAACAATAATAGTTTCCCATTACGTCGAATAGAGCGAAATTTTACTATTTTTTTAAAGAAAAATATAGTATTTTTTAACCGATTCGTTGCTACATAAAATTACAGAAACAAAGGCTACGAGCTTTATTTACGTGAAATATGAAGATAGTTTTATTATGTGTTGATTTACCTAAAACTTGATTTAAAATAGTTATCATTAATTAAAAAATGACAAGGTTTCAGTGGCTAACGCCACACGCAAAAAAGTGATGGCACGGCAGGCGTCAGCAACGAATCGGTTAAGCTCTGTGTTAGCTAATTATAAAATGTAAGTCTTATAAGAATCAAGAGTTATAACTTCCTTTAACTCAACTTTAAAACGTATAGAGCACTATGTTAAAAGATTATGGTAGGCTGATGTGATATCTGTATGTTAAGAAATAAAATTTATTATAACTCCTTCGCAGAACCATATGTATGTCCAATTAAAATTAAATAAAATAAATTTAAAACACCGTTACACAATGGAAAATCCTAAAAATGCAATTTCTACAAAACTTAACCCACTCTGCCCCGTTCCCAATTAAAACGTTAAAAGGTTAGCGTACCGTCCGGTCCATAAAGCATTCCGCTGTGACTATAGGCTGTGTTTTAAGCCACTAATCTAGTGGGATATTGTTGGAGCTTATCCAACTGTTTTACTATCTGCGAGACGTAATTCCTTGTATGTATGGCCACAAAACAATGCCGAGAACGAATGTAGGTCATAAAAAAGCTATAACCTAGTCTTTGCCTAGGTGCTCGGCTGATTACGGCTTTACCACATGCACACAATTTGCGTTGGCTTCTCTAGATAACGGGCCCACGTGTAATTGGGCATAGAAATATAATCTGTGTTGTAATGAAAATTAAGGCGCTATTTGAAAATCAGCGTCAAGCTTAAATGGAGTTTAAATTATGGATTGCTTAAATATTTGCGTCAACTGTAAGATATAAAATCAGGTTAGTATTTCCTGTTTCATGATTTTAGTCATTCTTTGTTTTTACCTTTTTAAATAAAGAATTTCTTTTTATTTACGTTGCTACACGAGTCTAAATATCAACTTTTATGTCGTTACAGTATGTTAGAAAAAACCTAACCAAAGCTTTCAGAAAATATCGATTTAAATTAATTACAAGGTTATGCATATAATAGAAGAGACTGCTTTTTCATTATTTTATATTTGGTCATTTGGACATTTAATTACTAGTTTTTTAGCTTAAAATATTTTTTACTAGAAAAAAATTCAATGTGACTCAGTAGTCACCCGGGACTCGAATTCACAATCTCTCGCTATCCAAACGAGCGCTCCCAGATCAGCTTGACAGAATTTTTCGTAGTGTGTCATAAGTTGAGTGCCAGCGCCATCTCTTTCTGTTCCAGGTAACTACTAACCACACTTTGAATCATATACAACACGTATAAGTACAAGTACAAGTATCATTGATTTAACTGTCCACTTTTCTGCTATGTTGTGACAAATATCATATAATATCTCTGTATCACACTGAGTATTTGGATTAACTTCTTTCTATTGTCTTTTTTGTTTACTTTTCAGCGTATCGGTTTCCTTATTGGCCTGACATGCCACTTATCGCAGATGCTATTTCGAAGTAAACAAAGAAGTTTAAGGACTTATTAATCTGATATTTTAAAAGTGTAACATATTTTCTAACACGCTTTAATTAACTTTACCTGTATGTTTGTTTGTAACGGAATCTTCTAATTCTATTTTTACACATTTTAAAATGTCAGTTTAATTTAAAATTTTGTGCAAAAGTGTACAGAAACCGACACAATACAATAATTAGTACAATAATCTTACACTTCTGCGCACATTACACATTTGAATAAAACACTTTTTACGGATTTTTGCGCATGTTTTATTTTATATTTAATCCTGACGTTCCGACTTCTTTAGAGGAGTCGTGATCACAGGATGACGACTGATGATGACGTTATCACGACTTTGAATCTGAAAAAAAAATTAATCGAAGAAATTTCGATAAAAATTTCAAAATACAAAGAACTGCAAAATTTTACTGAATCACACGAATTATGAAAAATTCGCTGTACTATAGTAAATCGAGCTATAAAATAAAATATCAATTATAGTAAAAAAAAATTAAAAGAATACGTCTTTATGGTTAACCGAACTGAAAAGTAAAAAATAATATTATTATAACAATTAAGTAACGAACGAGAAAATTAATGTCATTTTCAGAAAAGCGTGACCTTACACAAGTCTCTCTCAAACAAGACTCAAAAATGTCATACAAAGTACCTTTGTGTGACTTTCATCGTACACTAACTCTGCATTTCGAAATAAAAAAAAAGTAAGGTATCTAGACAAAAAATTAATGAAAAAAATACAGCAATCGCTAACAAGCACCCCACTTACTACTTACCACTTTTTTAAGAATGACATTAACTTTCTCGTTAATTGCTTAATTGTTATATTGAAATTATTTTTTTACTTTTCAGTTCGGTTAACCATAAATGCGTGTTTGCTAGTTTTTTTACTATAATTAAGGATAATTTGAATCTGTGATATTAAGTATCAAATAAGTGCTTGCGAAATTTGATTGAATACTTAGAACAATGCAAAAGCCGCCATTCAGACGTTACTGGGTGTACGTTATTCCTAATCGTTTTCCAGATATAAGTGCAATATAACTTTTTGATATATCACTGGTAAATAAATCTACGTCTGTAACAGAGATGCAGTTGACGGCTACTATATGATGTCACGTAGGAGTTCAGAAGTATTTGCGGAGCATAAAACTTATGCTATTGTGTCTTTCACATGACAAATACAAGTGTTTTGTATTTTTTGACTTACTATTTTAGATTTTTATCGATGTTAAGTTAATATAATTTAAAAACCAATCACAACCAATCAAAAAAACCAAAAACCAACTGTCTGAGCTGAGGTACAATACGTAATCCTTAAGGCGTAAACATGTTACCTAAGTGTCGTGGCGTATCCTGATGCGCTAGAAGCATATCAAATTCATACATTTTGCACATAAGATGGGTCAACACGACACGATACGACACGACAAGACACGACACGACAAGACAAGACACGACACGACCTACATATGTGTTACTAACTATACCAAATAAATATGATATATTGAGGTTAGCGGGATTTGCCCTTCAACCTCAAAATAGCGTTCTCTTAATATAGATAGCCAAGAATCTCAACACTTCTGCATATATTTTGGAGGCGGCATAGTAACGCATAACTAAAATTGCAAAAAAATACGGTACATCGAGAAGTTCAAGATCGAGTTAAGTTGTTTCGTTTGTAACAATGAAAACATATTACAACTAATAGTATTTTCTGGGAAATCCCCGGGTTTCTTTAGGGTTCCCCTATTTACTTTTTTTAAGCAATCTGTCGTCAGACCGAGCGGGATGTTTCGGATGATGTCACGTCACGTCTTTTTGACGGATCTGTGAAGTATTCGCAGTAAAAGTACTTCTGAATATAACTTGACAATACATTCCAAAACGTGTAAGTGAAGTGGTTGATTTGCATTTTTAATAATTGAATCTGAACTGTACCAAACTATTAGAAAATCCAACAGGCCCTAAAAGCTACTAAAAGGGGCGTCGAAACCATTCGTTTTGGTGGAAAATCTATTAAGTTCTCAACTTGTGGATAGCACTGCTATACAGTCATTTTGCGGAAGGCATACTTGAAGTCGATTTTGTATAAGACGAGTGTGCTGATAACGGGAAAAATACCAGAATGGTCAAATTGACTCCAGTTTTTGAGATAAACGCTTCTAACATTTTCCATAAAATGCTTCAATAAATGGGCTAAAAGATGTATTTAAAATTTATTTTTATTGTTTATCTTTACAAAAATACAAAAAAATAATAATAGTTTGGGTACCTTTAACTAGAATAAATAAATGAAAAACTTTTTCTTTGGGATTTTCTCTTATTTACTTTGTCTGGACAATCTCTTTTCAAGGTCCAACAATAGTCAGCCATCATATAGCTGTCCCATCGACCTTGATATCTTTCTTCCATTATCCTGATATCCCGATGGAACCTTTCTCCTTGTTCCTCACTGTAATCACCCAGGTTCTGCGGGAATCGGTCCAAATGGCTGTGTAAGAAATGCAATTTTATGCTCATGTTGACTCCTACTCTGTTAAAATTTTGTAGCATTTTTGCAACTAGTTCTTGATATTCCGGCGCTTTGTGATTCCCCAAAAAGTTTTTTACTACCAACACAAAGCTTAACCATGCTTCAGATTCAATCTGTGACATATGGGCTACAAACTCAGTGTCTTTTATCAGTGTACGTATTTGCGGTCCATCAAAGATGCCTGCTTTTAATTTTTCCATGCTAAGGGCTGGAAATTTTTGGCACACATATTTGAAACAGACACCATTTTTATCAAGGGCTTTAATAAACTGCTTCATTAGCCCAAGCTTAATGTGAAGGGGTGGAAGAAGGATGTTTTCTCGGCTTATCAACGGTTCATTTATCACATTTGCTTTTCCAACCTCCATATTTTCTCTCAAAGGCCAGATCTTTGTAGTCCAGTGTTGGTTTCTTGCACGGCTATCCCATAAACATATGAAACAAGGGTACTTAGTATACCCTCCTTGCTGGCCTAGTAAAAAATATACCATTTTCAAGTCCACGCAAACTAGCCACTGATGTTGTGCGTACGAAATCTTTTCTAAAACCATTTTAATATTTTGGTATTCTTCTTTTAGTTTTGTAGTATGACCAATCGGAACGCAAGCATACTTATTTCCATTGTGCAGCAATACACATTTTAGACTTCTTTTTGAGCTATCTATAAAAAGCCTCCAATCTTTAGCCTCATATTTAGGAAGACCCATAGATCTTAGGAGCCCAGGAATGTCATTACAAAAAACAAAGTTATCTTCTTCTGAAAAGTAAGGAAGAAGTTCACTCTCTCTGGTTCTAAAGGATGTAATGATAACACCAGGTTGAAGACATTGTTTTTCTTTCAACCTTGAAGCAAGAAGTTCGGCCGAAATTTCGGTAAATTCAAATCACGAACCAAATCATTGAGTTCGTCTTGAGAAAATCCAGGTTTCTTAGAAACATCTTCTTCGAACTCACTTCCACTACTGCTCGACTGACCGCTTGATCCCTCTAACATTTCAAAATCATCACAATTTGATGTAGATGGTCTTGAAAACACTGGAATTGGCAAATCATCACTGTGAGATACTGGAGTTGTAACCGATTTCACACTCGGGTAAACCCAAGTACGTTTTTTGTACCGGTTCATACCTTTAACATTTACGGCACAAAAGTAACAGTCGTTTAAGTGATTACTTGGCTCATTCCACATCATCGGCACTCCAAATTGTAACCCTTTACGTCCTCCTTGGCTCCAGTAACGCAAAGATTCTACGCACGGCTTGCACACGATGTTTGGCACCCAATATTTATTCCTTTTCACTAGTGGTATCCCGAAATATTCTCGGTAGACTGTTTTTACAAACTCTGTGATCTCTTTTATTTGCTTTTGTAAACTAAACTTGCCACTAATAAAGCAAAAACTGTTAGGATCGTTTAAACAAGGTTTACGTGGAAAACTCATGTTTTTGAAAGGAAAAATGCACTTTAACACAAAACAACCGATTTATAACTGATAACTTCAGGGTGATAGCTATAAAGTTAAGTTGTTGCAAATAAATCCGTGAAAAGATAACAAACGTAAGTGAAAACAAATCAATGAACCACAATGTTTGTAGGGTAGTTTGAAATTTTCAATTATTTCTTAGTTCCGTTTATCTCAATAACCAGAGTGAATCAAAAATAAATAAGCATGCAGCGTGAAGGTCTAATATGAGTATTAACAAAAACCATTAACAAAATCCCTGCCGCAGATTTTTTTATTTTTTTTGTATAGCAGTGTAGTTAGTACAAGCTAAGCTTGCACACTAAAAATTTTAACTTTTTTGACGACCTCTGATCAGTGTTCGAGTGGCTCACATATCGGTTTTTAGTGGTAAAGCCACTCTAAGGTCTCGGGTCCAAGAGGCCTTCCGCCGGGCCGTTGTAACGTTGTTCTTTCTGAATTCCATAACACAAATGCTTTAGCTACTTCACTTGGGTCCAGAACAGAACTAGGCGAGGAAATATGGCGCTAAATTCGCCGAATTGAGGAAAATTTTCGCACTAAGTCTGATCGGAATGCGGTTTTTTGCCTTCTGTTCGATAACTCATTTAGAAACTTTGTCCGATTTTTTTTGCACCTCATGAAAACTGCTTTTCTGCGAACAGAACGCAAAAAACCGCATTCAGATACGACTAAGTGACACATTTTCTTTGTCTAGTGCCATATTTCCTCGCCTAAACTAATGAAAATATGACACACGAAATCATTGAAAATAAAATTCATGAAAACCTCATTAAACCATATATTTACGTTCTCTGACATTAAAGCTTTGTTGCATTGCAGTTCGCACCCAATGTGCTACACTTGTAATTAAGTAAGTTTACTTTGTGGGGAATACAAGTTGGGCAATCTCTTAGCTTAGTTTCTTCTTAATTGCTCAACTTCGATGGCCTTACTTGGCGTCGCGTCGGTTTCTTTGGCTTTCCGCATATTTCGCGACCAACTTAGAACTTTGACCGATACTGGAAAGCACGTTTCTCCTGTTTTTTCTAAGTTTTCTTTATAAGTTAAAGTATATTTTGGAATAAAAGAAGTTCATTGGCAATACAGAGTCAATAACAACTACGCACGTGATGAGCTACCAACTAATATCCACACAGACACAGGCTCTCTATGAATATGAAAAAATAAGTAAAAATACTTTATACCATAATCAAAGTTAGTTTACAATAAACAGTGGTTGACCTTCTCCTATTAAATGTAATACCACTCGTGCCAAAGCAGCCACTTTCCAAGTCAAGTCATGGGTATATTTATGGTATAAGTTCGTACTTAGCTATTATATTTATTTCACTATTTTACTGCTACTTTTTATTTTACAAAACTTAACTGCTCAAAATACTGGCAGGAAGTAACATATTAAATGTCAAGTGCCTCACTAATGGATGCCAATAATAAAAAAATGTTTGATTGATGATTGTGTTGCAGCTGACTTCAACTATAATTCCGGGTTTTGGGACGGCGAGATTCTTAGATGGACCTCAAACAGAGAGTAGCGAGCCATTAAAGTGGTTTTCTAGATGGACGGCGACTCCCACGAGGGAGTCTCTGAACCAGATTCACTACGGCGGGCGCTCTAGTCGGAGAAAAAAAAACAACGAGGAAATCCGAAATGATGTTTATATATTTCCTGTTTGTACTATTTAACTACAACTTAACTTGTCAACAGAAAAATGTAATGTAGCAGGAAGAATAAGAGCTTAAAGTAGTAGTAGTAGGGTTTCTGAGAACGTCGGCGTTCTAATGAGCCTTGACTAAACTTTTTATTAAAAAACAGAGAGAGCCCCAGTGGTCTTATAAGCCTGAGCCGGTTAAAATATACAATAGGAAAATAATGAATAAAACGTCAAAGAGAAGGTGGACCTCAATGCGGGCACTTTTGGTTATAACCGGGTCCTAATGATTGCAGATGTCACCGGTAGGATGTTGACGAATTTGATGACTGTTTGGTGCAACAGTAGCATTTCGGACAACGGTTTTTGGTTCGAGTCTCGGAAGACGCAGATTATTGTGTGATGAATAAGAGCATTTGTACCTAGGTCTTTAAATGTATTTCTATGAATATTTCATACCTATGTATCTTATATATATGCTTACCTGTTACCGTAGTCTCTATAAAGTAAGCCTTACAAGACTTACTTTGGGCTATTCTTATTGGTGTAAATGTAAGAAAGATTATTATTATTTTAAAGGAGCTCGAGTTAAAAAAATTTATCTACCCATTCGAAATTGGTTGTTATGAAAGCTGTTTAACCGCTGTAATTGCAAGCTTATTATCGCGTATATCACTGCGTAATAAAAACTACTTAGAAAAAGTTAGATATTTAATCTAACTTACCTCTGCAAAAAAATCCATCAAGCTTGTACGAAGCTTAAAGGCTTACTTCGATAACACAACGAAAGTAGATAGTAGAAGCAGCGGATGACTAACGCGTTTATTTTACACGTTCTTAATGTTTTAGTCAATCCTAACATTGGTTCGTGTAGAAATCATGATCACGGGATGGCAAGTAAAGTGTATACCTCTATTTGTCTGATATTAAAATATTGTATTACTATTAATAATTTAAAATGTCATTTTTTTATTTAGTAATGATTTTCGTCGTTGCTACACGTCATCATAAATAATCTTTTGTAATAGCTTTTCTATCGTGTTTGCTTGCAAATAAATGATCATATCTTATTGTATTCCAGTGAAAAGAACCGGCAAAGTGCGAGTCGGACTCGCGCACGAAGGGTTCCGTACCATTGACTAGGTAAACAACAGTAGGTAAACAAATTTCATATTATTTATTATTAATGTAAAAATACAACTGAGTATTTTGTGAATATTTCAAGTGCCTACTTGTCGCCAATATTGATATTGAGCAAAAAAGTCCCCTTAAATATTTATTTTATTTTATTTTAGTGTTTGTTGTTATAGCGGCAACAGAAATACATAATTTGTGAAAATTTCAAAGGTTTAGCCATCGCAGTTCTTGAGATACAGCTTGGTGACAGACAGACGGACGGACAGACAGCGAAGTCTTAGTAATAGAGTCCCGTTTTACCCTTTGGGTACGGAACCCTAAAAAGTGTTAATTGTAAGATGTATATAGTTAATAGGTAATGTTTATGTTGCTATTTTTTATTCTACAAAAAAGTAAATTTATAAATTAATATTAGGCAACATCACATACCTTGTTCTGAACCTAAGAAAAGTAGCTAAAGTACTTGTGAATTCTCAGGCGGGTATTTATTCAGGCCAGTATTTTTCTATTAAAATAATTTATCTTAGAAGATAGCATTGAAAAATGCACAAAATATATAAAATTATTGGCTGATCCGTGCTGTACCGACTGCAGTGCCATCTGCCAGGCTGATTTGTGAATTGTTTATATATAGATAAAAAAAACAAAATAGCTGTTTCGTCTTGATAATTAAGTAAAAATGTTTCTTTCGAATATGAGAGGATGTTCCTCTCATTGATGAGACAACGCTAGCCTACAGCGTAAAATTAGAAAGTTACAAGAAAATATCGACGGGTGTTCACAAGGCTCGGTAGCTCAATTGGGAGAGCATTGGACCGGACTTCTAAAGTACTTGTGTTTTAGAATCAGAAACAATGGCGCAATCACAACACTCAGACCAGAATTAATATAGAAAAAATTGTTTTTCTTTACTGAAGAGGCAGGAAATCGAACCCGGGACTTCAGAGCGGCGTGACCATGAAAATGTGAGCCATTCGCCAACGGAGGTCGTCAAACATATTACTAACAATAATTTTAAAACAGTCACGTTTATAACTTCAATATGGCAATAAAAACTTGATTCAGCAGCGCGATTATGTAATCCAAAAAACTCACTGTCGAATTTTATGTTTTTTTTGTTCAGTTTTCTTATAAATTCAAACTCAAACAGTTTATTTAAGAACCAATTTCTTTAGTATATTGTTTTCAACTTTCGTGTTCACTTCATTAGTTATTGGTATGGAATTATTTTAATAGAAGAATACTAGAAAAAATCGACTCGGCGCCACAAGTAAATTCTCAGGCCTACAGCGTAAGAATTAGAAAGTTACTAGAAAATTTTGACGGGTGTTCACAAGGTTCGATAGCTCAATTGGGAGAGCATTGAAAGGACCGGACTTTAAAAGGTTGCGGGTTCGTTTCCCGTCTGAGTATTCACTTGTGAGCCGTGTTGATTTTTTTCTAGAATTTTTCTATTATAATACGCCACTGGAAAAAATTAAGGAATCAAAAAAATATTCCAAATTTTTGGGCAATTTTCAACAGGCCGTAACTTCGAGAGAAATAGTCGTACAAGAAATAAAAAAAATGAAATTGTAGCCACAAGTGTCTAGTTTGTGGATTAGAACTTTAAAGCTTTGTAGCCTCCTCGGTTTTTGAGTAATCTTAGAAAAACCAGCAACAAAAAATGTTCAAAATTTTTTCAGTTTTATTTTTTGATATACGGGCGTGGAAAATTTTTTTTTGCTTAACCACTATAAGGGTCGAATACTTTATTCATTTAGGTTTAATTCATTTTTTTATAGACCTTGATACGTCCACTTCTCGCCGAGATATCGGTCTTCAAATGGAAAAGGATCCTTTTATCTTTGATTATCGATATCTCAGCAACCAATGATCGCACAGAAAGTTGAAGATGGGTTTTCAGAACTTGAATGAAATTTCTTTAACGACTAGCCATTGCTTTTCCGAAAAATTTTTTTTTATTTTGTCACATAATTTGAAAATGCAACAAAATAAAGGCTTTTGATGGCTTTTTGGAAAATCAAGCGCTGGATCTAAATTATTAAGGATACCACTTATGTTAAGTGTGCCTTTTACAGTTCAATATGTCCACAAAAACCCTACAAAGAATCAAATTAATCCAGCCAGCCGTTTTTTTGTTTCACTTGATCGAATCCTTGAAAAAATTAAAGGATCACGTATTTAGTAATACATTATGACTTATCAATTAAAGTTACCATTCCGTATTTATTATTGGCATGGCAAAAGCAATTTTTATTGCTTTTGCCATGCCAATAATAAATACCATCCTGTGTGGAGCTTTTAACATTCTCAAAAGCCAGAGCTGCAAAGCCTAGCGAGCATGGAGGCTGACCTTTACCATATAAACTAGTCTTCATTTTTTTAATAAGTTGACAATGGAAGATGATTAGTAAATGATTGATTGTCAATGAATTATGTCTAAATTATGATGTAACCTCTTTCTTTAGGATTCAGCTAAGGTGTGCCAGAAAAAGTACATTTTATGGTTAAGAATCCACCATTATTATTAATTAATATGCGCCATTACACAAATGTACTCATGAATAAAAAAACACAACATGGATCTATAGTGTGTTAGCTAAAAGCCAAAGAACTTTGTGTTTTATTTTTAGAAAAGATCTCAATCAACCAAAGTGATGTTCCCGCTCCCGCCAAGAAGTCCCGAACTTTTATACTCTAATGTTTGACACATGTCAAATGTCCATTTAATATACAATTGAAAAAAATATTGCAGAATGGAGAAGATAATGGACAATATGATGCAATGACATTTACTGTTTGTTATTTGTGGATACTTAATTAAAATCTCAATTATTCGAACTTAATTGTGAGATTGTATTTTACAGAATTCAAAGATCAAAAGCGTAGGATAAAATAATACTACGTAAATACACTGTTCTATTTATAGTAACTACAAGGTTGTTCGCATTATAAAAGACCAATTAAAACGCTTAAAGGAATATGTTGTATTATTATTAATAAGTTATAAAAAATATATACTTAATATTATTCACACCAGAACAGTAATATAGCGATCATTTTTAACCACGCCATTTTATCGCGGAGATAATTCTCTGCTTTCAGGGTTTCCCGTTTGCCTCAACTCGATCGTAGTATTTATTTACTCTTAAGGTAGAAAATGAGATTTTTATATTGGGTCGGGTTAAGATTTCCCAATTTTTCCGCTTACTAGAATGTAATTTTCTTATTGAGAATAATATTTCTTTAATAAGATTTTATGGCCTAGATGCATGTCCTTTAAGTCATTACTTCATATTCAGATATTTTTTTGTAATTAGATGATGATGATGAGATACGATCCATAAATAATAGATGATCAATTAATAATGAATGAACAAAGAAATACCCCTTTCCCAAGGTTTCAGTAAAGTGAATCCATGGACTTCTGGAGACAGCTGGAAAAAACAACATCAACTGCTTTGTTTCACTTGCCAATACTCGTGCATGTTCACAAACACTTAGTGGTTATCTACCATTATTACGCACTAATATCCACCACGAAACAATTTATAACAAGAAAATCAAAACCACTTAAACGATGCCTTCCACTCCCGCCAAAAAGTTCTGAGAATGACATAGACATAACATACCACAGATTACGTAGGTTTTTATAACAGGTCAATTGAAATTTAATCTATGGTGAGACTTTTTGGCGGGAGCGGAAAGCGTCACGTTGGTGGTTTTATTTCTGTTGTTAAGATTTGTGTTGTTGTGGATATTAGTGCGTAATAATGGTGGATTATTAACCACTAAGTGTTTATAAACGTACAAGAGTGTTGGCAAGTGTAACAGCAGCGGCAGTTGTCTTTTCCTGCTCTCTCAAGATGTCTACGGGGAGGTTTCAGTAAAACCGCACACATTTACTGAAACCTACCAAAAAAAAAAAGTTTTACTGTTCATTCATCATCATTAAATTAATAAATTACTCAATAACTGGCAATTATACTTACTTGACACTGGCTATAGCCAGCCATAAATAAAGAAAAAGAAAAGAATCTATGGTGATTATACTATTGATCAGGATATCTGCTAGATTGCAGTAAGTTTACTAATATGGTATAATAATACCCATAGTATTTTCAAATCTTTAAAACCCTTAATATCTTTAACTTTCTTTTAAGCCCATTGTTTCGTATTTTTGGGGTTGTATCATTTAAATAGCAGCTTTCACTTAAAATTTGACATTTATTTGTATTGCAGCTGCTGTTAATTAAAATAGGAAGACCTCTTGTTATAAGTGCTAGCGACCCTTCAATGTCAGATTGCTAAACAAACAAACAAAGTTGCCAGACTAACAAACGATTATTTACATATAGTCATCTTAGACTTACTAAAAACTGCTCGTCTTATGATGGCGAATAAAATTATGCATTATGAATGGCGGCTTACGTCACACAACAATATTATGGCTCGTAAATATGCCAACTGTTGAAAGATTGATAAGTAACTTTCTAACAATGAAAAAACAGTGTTGCAGTACGTTTCACTCGCCAGAATTGTTCGAGACATCGAGAAAAATTCGTGCTGGCCCTCCAGCACATCATCTCCTTTACATGACATTCACTCCTTTTTAACATTTTTATCTTGCAATAAATACTTTATAAAAAAAAAACTTAAAAAAAAATACGTTTTACTACGGGTTATAGATGTACTAAAAAGGAGAAAATAAATTTTTACAAATGGACTAAAAAGATAAAAATAATTTTTTGGTAATAATGAAAATTTACGATACAAATATTCTAAAATTAATTGAATATTATGTATTGTTCTGAACATTCATACGCAGAATTTGAAAAATTTCCAAAAAATTAAAACGTGGTGCGTAATTTAGATCAACAGCGTTATTGATATTATATTAATATTTTCATTATCATTCCTAAATCCCTTCCTAACTAAACCAATGCAATAGTAATGCTGTGGATGGCATTGAATAGTTTTTCAAGTATAATGCGCACCACGTTTTAATTTTTTGGAAATTTTTCAAATTCTGCGTATGAATGTTCAGAACAATAAATTTTAGAATATTTGTATCGTAAATTTTCATTATTACCAAAAAATTATTTTTATCTTTTTAGTCCATTTGTAAAAATTTATTTTCTCCTTTTTAGTACATCTATAACCCGTAGTAAAACGTGGTTTTTTAAAAGTTTTTTTTTATAAAGTATTTATTTAACTCTTTTTAGTTTTAAATTATCTGAATTGTGCCTACTTAGTTCTTCAATATATACATGTAATATATATCAAATATCCAGACACACCACGTGGAGGTTAATTTAATTAAAGCCTAATTAAGTGGTTTTAGGATGTAAAACAGATTAAATATGAAATTGTTAGGTGAAACAAGCCTGTATACAAAATTTCAGCCAAATCGGATAAGAGGAAGAGGTCGAAATAAGGATCTCAAATTTTGACGACAAACCAACAGACCAACAGACAGACAAGTGAAGTTAAGTAAAACGTGGTAAATAAATATACGAGTTTTATCATCTTCTTCATCACAATACACCTTTGAAATCGTGGCGCTAATCTATAATCTAAGAACACAAATTTGTTGTGTGTGTGTTTGCTTGTCCGCTTTTTTCCATTGTATACGCGTTACCATAGCAACGCGTTACCGGGTCAGCTAGTTTATAAGAAAACTGTTTGGCAGCATCGCTACAAATGTGCGTGCGTCGCCAAACCATACCCCACGAATCGAACACTTTATTTTTGTTGCTAGTGTAGCAGAAGTAGTAGGTTTTGTTGGAGGAGGCACAAGTGCTACCCTACCCATGATCCAGCCTTACCTAGTTAATGTCCACTGCTGGAAGGAAATCTCCTTACTAAGATGGATGGGTTTTGCCATGATAACCCCGGCCACGGGTGGTGGTCGCAGTTAAAAATTGTAATTCGGAAAACGCTGCTATCAGGGCGGCTTTATATTATTTTTCACGACACTCTTCAGTGAGAAGGTTTGTTGCTACTGTCCTACAATACAGCATACAAAGCTTCAAATGAAGCTGGATTTTATAATTTCTTCCTCCTTCGTACTCTTTCTCTCCTATCGCTCTGTCCCTCTTTTTTATGAATTATTTTCTTTTTGTTTTTGCTCCTAGGTGATAAGTATCCCTAGCTTTGATGCAATAACATTATGATAACAATGACCCCTACATGAAAAACTTTAAGTAATATCTTGAATCAGTCACCCGAAATTTAAATAACTAAGAGAAAAAATACAGCATACATTACGGCATTAAGTATAACTAGTTTGATACAGTCATTAAGCATTAAAGCTTCGCTAGCACCATATATTGGAGCGAAGCGTAATATTAAAAATAATAATAGACAAAAAAAACAATAATATTTAGTAAATTTTAAAATTCCATAAGAATGAAAATTTACAAAAAGCGCGCGCCTTTTTTTTAATAGGAAATCCCATAGAGCCATTGATTTTGGTAATAACTCTTTTATTATTGCGAATTTCAAAATTCGCTCCGTCACAATCTGGTCCTAAACCTGTTGATTCGATTCCACACAAAAAATATTAAAATCGGTTAAGAACTCGGGAAGTTATGGCGTAACAGACATTGCGCCATTGAAGCTGATCCATGGGAGCTTCGCTTCGCTCCGCTCCAATATAGAAAGGAGAAAGTTACTATGACCGCTACATAAGGGGTAAGATACTAAATGTTTCCTTACAACAAATGTTATAAATCAGTTTTCTGTCCGCTTAAAATCTTATCTCTTACAGCATAAACTTATGTGAACGAAAGTTATATATTCTCAAACAGAGCTGTACAGAAAAATGGTGCATTGGCGACCATTGAATGCGCAACATTGTCGTGAAACTTTCCTCCTATACTTTTTGCTTTGAGTCAATATTTTAAAATTCAGTCAACTTAAGTTTGACATATTTCATGATAGAAGAAAATAAAAACTTATGTAGCGTAGTTTTGAAACGAGAAATTTGTGCTGGTGTAGAATAAATAATTTAAAGACTTTCATCTTTATAACTTGTAAAAGATGATAAAAAACAAAATCGCTTGGAAAGGAATAATAACCCTTTTATTCATTGACACACCGTTATTTGCAGGTGGACTGAATACCCGCATGGTGTGTTGTTTAGGGTACTATGCATACAACCCCGAAAAATCACTCTACTGAAAAAGGAACGTTTATTGTTATGAAAAACTGCATAGTGCAAAATATTCAGGGAATTTTTTAAACAAAAACAATGGTCCTTTGCCATTTTCCTTTCATTTCCATTTCCATTCAAGCTAAATATGCTATTCAATTATAAAGCTATTACCAAAAGTGTTTTTGACTGATTACAAAGACACTCGTAAGAACCATTATGTGACACGCGTGATGCAAGTTTACACTCGCTTATTGACACACGCACGTGACAATAGATATAGACACGCGCATAACGCATGTGTAGACATACACATGCATCAATACACACACATCTATAAACTATATCATCGGTGCACCTTCACTCAATTTTTTATGATAAAACGTCTGAATGTCATAGATAGCTGCGTTTGCCGAAAGGGAGGTGCTCGGGAACGGGAGTGCGGCTGCGGGAGCCCCCCTGGAAACATTTTCCTGGAGGATTCTCGCAGGCGCAAACGTGGTTTTGGGGGGTTGGGAAGAGTGGTATTCCTTCATTTTCACCAGCGGATATCGGGTTGGGAGACCGGTACCCGCACCCCGCGCCGCGGAGCAAAGGAGGGCAAAAACACACTGGTGGGAATCGCGGCAGAATCCGCGAGCCTCCAAGCCTTCATCGGGCGCTAAGCCGGGTGGGGACATGGAGGAGAGTCCTACATAACGTCCGCCGTTGTCAAAGCGGCGAAATGTGCGTAAGGCATTAACCGCGTAAAAAAAGGTGCGTTTTCCGTCAGTTTATATACACCTGCCGCTATAATAATAAAAATAGGCATTTAACTCCCAAAATTCTCTACAACCCGCCGCTGTGAAAAATTACTAATATTGCATTTATATTCCTCAAAGTATCTAATGATAAGCACGTAGACTTGGTATTTAAATAGGTATTTATAATTGAGAATCAAAATAAAACCTATTTAAAAATTATTTACTTTACAATTTAATGGGCTATAACATAATGCGTCCCGTCTCGTTACGTAACTTTGCGACAGCTGGTTGAAAGGGCGTCAGAGCAATATCGAAGTTGCAAAATATGAGGCAGCTAATAAAATATGACAGCGTCAACAGCAAATCTTTGCTAGTTGTATGTATAGGTATTATTTTATTTATCAATATTTTACGGGGAATTATTCATAAAAGCTATTCCGGATAAAAGAAACCTTTATTTATAACTTTTTAATTTGGAATAATTGTATTTTGGTAATGCAAGCCATTTACTTTTGGAATTATAATATTTAAAACGCAAATAAGTTTTGAATCAAGGAGAACGTTTCAAAAAGTATACGCATTTCTAGACAACCTTTTTCGGCGATATTTCTTTATTCGTTCCAAGGCGAGGCGCATCGCCTTCCGCAGGAATTCGATATTGCATCAAGTGAGGCGTTCTAGCTGCATTGTGCACTTTTGTTCGCCATTGTAAGTCTGAGAGATGCCACTCCACTTCGCTCCGATGATTGCGGTATCATATTCTTTAGAAAACAACTAAATCGAGATGAGATTGAGAACTTATTGGAGGTGGTCAGGGCGAGGTAATTTTAGATTATAGATAAATACAAGAATGCAAACGAATATACTGGAAAAAAGTACTTGTGCAAGTTTTACTTCTGTGTAAGAATACTCTATGATGTAAATGAAAGCAGATAGTCTGTGTGACAATCAACGTGTCAAAGTTAATGTAATATGTAAAAGCAAAACAAAATTTACCAGTACAATTGCTATCAGCATGAACAAAATGGAGGAAGTTGTCGAATCCCCGTCATATTTTTGGGATTGCATCACCTTGAACCCAGATTGTCCTTTTTTGTCAAGCGTCGACCCAAAGTTATATTATTTCGGCATCGGTTTGTTCATACTTTACGGCTCGTTTTTACTGATGATTCTTGCTGACCTAAGATTCTTTTGGTCCCTGGATAGTTTTCAGAAACATATCGATTATTATATAAACCTAGTAAGAAAGAAGATTCGACATGTGCAAATGGACCAGCGTAGGTTAGTGAGTACTCAAGAAAGAACTGAGAAATTGTTGAAGAGGACAGAGGAGTGTAAACGTTTGGTGACCGCTCTGAGAGGGGCCGTATCGGAAGAAGACCCGAATCGTTTATCAATGTTGACCAGTAATGCTGATGAAAATATATGCTCAAGCACTGACCGGGAGATGTGGAATGATCTCGGCAGTGTCATTGATTATTAAATACTGCCTCCTAATATATTTGTTTGTGACATAATTATTTGCCCGTAAATACAATTATATTTTGTAAACGTGTATGATTCTTTTCGCTGACCTCCTCTTGTTTCCCATTTTATTCTTGCGCAGATATCGGGAACCGTGATGGGCACTGTGTACTGAATCGTCTCAAATACCTTTATATTTTATCCTTAACACTTGAATGGATATAAAATACGTTTCAAAAGATTGGACGATATACATGTAGGAATTGCTTACATGATACCTCATCTTTAACTTTGTTATAAATCACTTATTTAGATGTTCTTTAATTTTGGTAATATATGTCTGCATATTATGTGGTTTTATGAAGAAAAGTATCCGCTACGGTCGACATCAATCAAGCTATGTACTCTTAAACGAAAACGTGTTTAAAATTAAATTAAAAATTTAAAAAACCCCCAACACAAAAAACATAAGCTACCTTTAAAAAGTAAAAAATAATGAAAGAAAATTAATCCTAAAGTACCTATATGTATAGTTTTAGTTATAGTTTTAGTTTTTTTTTTAAATATTAAAACATACTATTAATATTAAAAAAAAAAACTTCGCGTTCGGGGACCGCTCCAAAACTAAATTACTAACTATTAAATTAAATTAAAGTCTTAGATTACTAATTTTTAATTTTGTTTAATAGTTAGTAATTTAGTTTTGGAGCGGTCCCCGAACGCGAAGTTTTTTTTAAAATATTAATACATACTTATACATATAGGTACTTTAGGATTAATTTTCTTTTATTATTTTTTACTTTTTAAAGGTAGCTTATGTTTTTTGTGTCGGGGGTTTTTAAAATTTTTAATTTAATTTTTTATTTTATACTTTTTAAAGGTTAACATACTTATAATATCTCTGGATAAGTTGTAAATACATGGGTTCTTGTCGATTTCAAATTCATTTGAGACCCCACTTGAGCATATTTGCAGACATTCGGTTTTTCTTCCCCACTTTAACCCCCCATAACTTTTAAACGGCTGAATCGATTTTCATCAAACATATCTAAGAACACTCGCCCGTAAAACACCTGTAATACATAAAAAACTAAATTGAAATCGGTTCATTCGTTCGGGAGCTATGATGCCACAGACAGACAGACACACCCATAACTTTAAAACGGCTTAATCGATTTTCATCAAACATGTCTAAGAACACTCGCCCGTAAAACACCTGTAATACAAAAAAAACTAAATTGAAATCGGTTCATTCGTTCGGGAGCTATGATGCCACAGACAGACAGACACACCCATAACTTTAAAACGGCTTAATCGATTTTCATCAAACATGTCTAAGAACACTCGCCCGTAAAACACCTGTAATACAAAAAAAACTAAATTGAAATCGGTTCATTCGTTCGGGAGCTACGATGCCACAGACAGACAGATATACATATATTTACGAATTTCAAAATCCGTTACGATCTAGTCCTAAACCTGTTGATTCGATTCAAAAATATTAAAATCGGTTCGGAACTCAGGAAGTTTTGACGTAACACACATTGCGTCATTGAAGTTGATCCATGGCTCCAGTAATAATATTTTTGACATACTCACCAATTAGTTTAACTCTAAGTATGTTTGTTTATGTGGGATATTATGACATATATTATACATAAAGAAGTAATATTCATAGAAATATATACAAATGATGATACAAGGACTTAGGTAGAAATGCTGGTATTCACCACAGCAACATTTGCCTCCTCCGGGATTCGAACCTTGGCACGTTTGGTTTTGAAGTTCAAACGGTCGTAAAATGTGTGTTAATAAAATAAATTATTTTTCAATTAGTCATATTTCTGTGCTTAAGTTCAATTCGTGACTTAAGAGACGTTTTCTATGGTTTTCTTGATACTCTCTGAATGAACATTGTTCCAATGAAAATTATGTCTTAGTACCACATACAATGAAAATAGAAGATTTGGTTTTCTAAAAATATCATAATCTCTTGCACGTTTTCGCCCCTCTGCGAAGGCAATTACGCTATGAATGGAAACATAAAACTTGTCATAACCCAGCTGACAAGATTCGTGGGTGCTAAGCACTATACATACCTACATGTAAATGGGACCGCGAAAAATTATCCAATACAACTCATCAATAAAAGTTCGAACTATATATCTTTTTTAAACTAGGAATATTTAAAATTATAACAACTACAGTTTAAATCTCGATGTTCAAAATATGGAAAATAAAAATGACGAATGATTATATCACCTTTTTTAAATATCTAAAGTATATGTTGCCTAATGATTGTAAGTTTAATGTCTTAAATATAGAAAATGTCATCGAAAGTACTTAATGTCGGGGTAGCTTTAAAGGAAAATTTTAAACTCTAAAATGTAATCAGGTAAAATAAAATGTAAAATGTTAGCAGCCATGCTATCGTATCTAATAACAAGCAGGTACATATAACAAAACTTTAATTTTTGTTTGACAGCCGACAACCTTTTCATCATCTACCCTTAATTTTTCACATATTATTTTACTCGACATTTTAAATGGTATCATCATTTACGTAGCGGATTCGAACTGAGGGAAAATATTATCGTAGAAAATTTGTAACATTCGATATATATTCGTTTCATAAGGTATTTCAGACGTATATGTTATGATATAAGATACTTATTTTAAATTGTTTAGTTTTGGATATTTTAAATGCAGTTGTTTTTATAATATAACATTAGAGGTTATTACCATACGCCTCAAATAGACCACAAAATGGGAAGAAGTTCTTTTTTATTATCATTCAGTATTTTGGGATAGGCCTCTGACCAGCAGTGGAGGTACGCGATATATCTTAGATTGACCAAATGAGTCGTATAAATAATACAGAAGTTAATTAAAACTAAAAAGGAATTATTTTATTTCAATGGTAAAATGAAAATACAAGTTTTTCAGATGCATTTTTTTTTCTTTCGATACATGATGTGGGTAAATGGGTACAAAAAATTATTAAAGTGATTCTTAGCTGTTTGACTACAAACGGTGGCTAATAATAAATTATATGCAATTCCTTTGTTTAACAGGATATAAAACAATTGGACAATTCATTCTTCTGACTTCAAATTAAATGACAGACATAGGTGACACCGTTGAACATGATGCTATTCAATGGCAATGGCACCATACATTCTTATTTATTTATTTATTAAGAAAACCAACTTCGTTAAATATATTTTTTCTACTACTTACCCTATGTGTAAATCTCTTAATAGGTTTCTTTTTACTTTACCAATTGCACAAAACACGAAACAATATATATAATCTTACACATAATATAACAGAATTATAAAATATTTATATAAAGATCATAATAAAAAAAACTTTTTAAACTAATAACAACATCGAAGCATAGAATATCTGTAACAAACAAGATGTAGTATTCTTTCTGTAAAGATAAGATAAATATTTTTTAGTTATAATATTTATGTGTAATAAAGATGTATAAATTTATTTCAATTTTGTAAGTTTCTCAGATACATGCCACAATTTTTCTGCCAATATCTCATCGTTACCGGGAGCTAAAGTCGGTTTCTCACTACAATCCACAAAATATTTGCCACTGAGATGTTCAACTTCAGGTGATACTGCGAGGTAATTAATAGTTTGTGCTCCCTCCCATTGCGATTTAAAAAAAGGTTCAGCAAATATTCTAAACAATGGTGCCCACCAATACATTAGAATACCCGTTATCACTCCTCCAGGATGAACACTAAATGCGGTGACTCCTGTACCTTTCAATCTTTTAGCCAACTCTAATGTTATCAAAACGTTGCAGAGTTTAGTATTGCAGTATGCTTGTATTGAACTGTATTTTTCTCTATCCATATTCAGATCACCAATATTAATCTTGCCTCGCGTATAAACTGCTGAGGCTAAATTAATAATGCGACTAGGTGCACTAGACTTGAGCAGAGGTAGTAATAATGACGTAAGCAAAAATGGGCCAAAATGGTTCACTTGCATTTCTAATAATAGCCCGTCTTCTGTTTTTATATAACCCCTTCCAACTATTCCTGCATTGTTAATTAAAATGTGTAGTTGCTTTTCAGATTTTATTACGTCTTTAGCAAATGCATGAATGGATTTGAAGGATTCTAGATCTAATTGTCGGAAATGAACATCTCTGTTTCCAGTTTCAGCAATGATTTTATCTCTGGCTGCAGTACCTCGTTCCACACTCCTGCATCCCAATATAATTTTAGCTCCTCTATCTGCTAAATCTTTTGCTGTCTCGTATCCAATTCCAGTATTACTACCGGTCACTATTACCACTTTTCCCACTAAGTGTTTACTGCACTTATTTATGCCACATTTTAGTTTCGTGTGGACCATAAGAGATAGATAAATAGTAACAATAATGCACACGATTGTCACTATCATGTTTATTGAGTTTTATTTCTGTGTATCAATTAACTTTGCAGGCACAATATGGACTATCGGCAATCCCGTATAACTCAACGCGATGTATTGACTGAGTTTAGTGTGATTAGCTTATTATTTCGTACCGGTTTCTCGTGAAGGTCACAGTAGGTACCCACATAATCGTAACTTCTCTAATTTGTGTAAGCTTACCGCCATGTCTGTATAAAAAGAAGAACAAATAACAATATAATAATAATGACTAATTATTTAGATATAAATTCTTCACACACAAGACTTCCCAGGAATTGAATCTGGGGCCTTAAACGCATACCATTGCTACCATTGTTTAGAATATTGTTCTATCAACTGAAGATTTTTAATTAATCACATTCGTATATTGGAAAAAAAGTTAACAAGAAAACGGAAACTTTATAAAAAAATATTTTTTTTAAATGTTTTTTTAAACACTGAAGTAGCAAGTAGATTTAGATATTTACAAATATTTTTTTATGTAAATTATTAAAAGGATTTTTTTTACAATACTTTATCTTTTTTACGTATAATATATTAACTTGTAAATTTAATTCACATAAGCCAGTCAGTTAATTAGGAACATTTTCTGTGCATATGTATGAGTGATGATATACAGGTCCTAATTGCCTTTTTACAAAATTCAACGGTATAATTATGAATGATTATTGTAACTCTTAATAGGTTATTAATATTGTAGAATTAGTAATGACAAACATTACTGGTTTACTTTGAAGTTTGAGATATGTACATTACAATTGAGTAATATATTCCGTTTACATGGAAGTGACGAATTGACGATTGCCAAATAATTCTATACATTTTATGTGTATTTTTTATTAATAAATTTTACTATAATTTTATTAGAGCGTAGATTCCAAACTTTTTTCTGCATACTCATCAAATAAATTACTATGGATACTTGAGAAGATTAGTATTAATATGTAAATATCCTTGCCATTCGTACCTGTTACGTAGCTTAACATAGACAGTGAAGGTAATTAACCGCTAGACAATCCTGCGTTCAAATCTGTCACTTATTACATGGAACTTCCATGTTATAAGTGGCAGGATTTGAACGCACTAACACGAAATGCAAATATAAATTACTTTATTGCATGTCACAATGGGAACGTTTGCACTTAGGTGGTAAATAGCACACAAGAGGACATGTGACACCCTCCCCTGCCCCCCCAAAGGGCATTACTATCTATGTGTGTATACACACACACACACGCACACATATAAATTCCGTGTCACAATGTTTCACCGCGCTGAACTCCGAAAGTACTCAACCGATACCGATGTTTTTTTTTCATTTCGCTAGATTAATTCCGACATAGGATACATTTATTTTAATTTATAACTCAGTAACGCGTAGCTGGGTCGGCGTGTATAATATAAAACAATATAACAGTCATTTTAACGTAAGCATTCATTTATATTGATATTATATAATTCCATATTTCTGTATACATCTATATAATTCTATGCATAACCTAATATCGAATTAAAATTTATAATATACTATTATTTATTTTGTGATATTGTACTCAATCCAGAGGTATTGAAGTATGTTTTTATTTTTATTAATTATCAAAATAAAGTATATTATAAAAAAAAAATACTTCTCTGCTAATAGCAAGTGAATCCTCTATGTCTTATGTAGTTCAGTAAGTACGAAAGCTACTGTATGCGCTTATGCAGCTGCGTTTTGATATGTAGAAAATCAGTGGGTACTTTAATAATATTCCTAATAATATAGATCTTATTGCCTTATGATCTTAGTTTTTAACAAATACTTAATAATAAATTAAATGGCCTAATTAATTAGGCGAATCGACCCACGATTAGAAAAATTCTACGAAGTTCCAGGCCTTAAGGGATTTTGTGAAGAAGTCTTCCATCTCAGGAGGTGTTTTACAATCCAGATAAGAGTATTTGTACTTTATTTAGTTAAATTGTAGTGTTCAAAATTGTATGCAATCGCACGAGTGTTCGTCCTACTTATCTTTGAGGATTCAACCGCTCAATCCGATTATGAAAATGATTTCAGTAGTTTGAACATGTTCAAAAGGGTAAGGCTATACCTAATAATTTGTGGAGTTAACCGATTCGTTGCTGATGACACGCCTGTCGTGTCATCACTTTTTTTTGCGTGTGGCGCTAGCCACTGAAACCGTGTCATTTTCAAATCGATGATAACCCCTTCAAATCAAGTTTTAGGGAAACCAACCCAGATTAAAACTATCTTCATTTTTCACGTAAATCAAGCTCGTAGCCTTCGTTTTTGTAATTGTATGTAGCAACGAATCGGTTAAATTACATAACTTAGTTCTTATAGATCCCGCAGAAAGGTTCCAGTCCGTATTTCTGTCGTTGCCCTCCCTATTATAATGTTCATTATATCGGGAACGGTTAGTTAGTTGAAACTATTTGAGAGGAAATTTTCAGATTGTACAACTGGGGCTCGATTGGAGTGGAACATTACTGAGATTACTAATGGAACTGTCTTTCATGGTGACACTCGGATTTATGACAAGTATGTACATTGTGAAAACAATGGAGTGTTGTTAATCTATAATCTAAGATCACAGTGGTTTGTGTTTGTCTGTCCGCTCTTTTTATATTGTATCAATTAACGTTACCATAGCAACGTCTTAACCGCAAGTAGTTCATCTACCGGACGCTAGATGGCGCTAACGGAAAAATATTTAATAATAGAAAAAAATTAAAGGATTTTGTCCACCCGTGCGAAGCCGGGACGTGCCGCTAGTATATAATCTAAGATCACAGTTGTTTGTGTGTTTGTCTGTCCGCTCTTTTTCCGTTGTATCAATAACGTTACCATAGCAACGCGTAAACCAGAAGTAGTTCGTCTACCGGACGCTAGACGGCGCCTACGGACGGGCCGCTATAAGTCTATAATCTAAGAACACAAAGTTGTTTGTGTATTTGTCTGTCCGCTCTTTTTCCCGCTCTTTTTCCATTGTATCAATTAACGTTACCATAGCAACGCGTTACCGAGTTAGCTAGTTATAAGTAAATATATTTGATTTAATCGTTGTCTTTGCGGACTGCGAGCTGTGGACCAATTTTTTATTATAGTTTACTGTCATACAAACGACCGTTTGGTGCAACAGTAGCGATCCTGCCTTTCGCACCGACGGTCCTGGGTTCGAATCCCGGAAGGGGCAGATGTTTGTATGATGATTACGATTATTTGTACCTGAGTCATGGGTGTTAATATATATTTCATATCTATGAATATTACATATCTATGTATCCTTTATTCATATCTATCCGTTACCTGTGCTTACTTTGGGCTAGGCTAATTGTTGTGAATGTAAGAAATATTATTACTATTAAATGTAAACTTTCTCGGGTGAAACGCGGTACACGAACCACATCCTCTCGCTATCCGTGCGAGTACTCACACAATTGAGCTAAAACGATCTTAATAAGTCCTTTGATATAATCAGGCGTTACTTGGCGGAAGTCCATATCCATTAGTAAAAAAGAATTATGTAGCTTACTTCAATAAAACTCAAGCAGTGTGCACTGCCCGTCCGCTCGCAAATAAATGCAGACACCGCAGACACCGGCACCTTCACCAACTACTCTACACGTGTTTCGCCCCCACACGGAGCATCATCGAGCAATTAAGAGCACTAAGTGAGCTTATTATTAATAACGAGCTTAAGTGAGTTTCTGTTTCGGTTTCTGCATTTATTTACGGGCGGTGCACACTGCTTGAATTTTGAAGAAGTAAGCTACATATATTTTTTTACCAACTTAATAAGTCCGTTGAATATTTTCCAAGTGGTTCTTAAGTTGATGCCAGCGCCACCTACCTAACCTAAAACATCAAATGTAATACTTTTCCAAGTAGGTTCAATAATCGACTAATGCTGCCTTACACTCGAGACAAGTTGAATTTTTTCTAAAAATAACTTCTTTAGTTATAAAAACGTATGAATTTTATGTGAGTATATTTATAGAAAGAACTAAATAAGTGTGTAGAAATTGTACAGATTTGTGGTAAGTAATTTCTAATGAGAGATTAAATAGTTCAAATCCTTTTTGTCATATAAAGTAAGATACGACGGTATTTAATAATAAATTGTGTACAATGTTAGCGCTTTTGATAAGCTGTGTGGTGTGACAAGTGAGTGAAAACAATTGCAGATGACGCTGGGATCGGCGACTGTACGTATGGAAGCTTGAGATAGTTTCGGTCACCCATCCGATGACAGTCCTCCTATGTTCTCATAATACTCCAATCACAAAACATTCTGAAATTATTAAACTTTGCACGTTCACAACCAAAATGTTTTCAGAGTGTTTGGCTTATTTAATTTTGAAATAAAATCACTTTTTAAAAGCAAACCATTTTAACTGGATTAAGAACGCGTTTAATTTTTTTTGTGTTTAATCCTGACGTTTCGACTCCTTTACAAGAGCCGTGATTACAGGATGGTTAAAGTAATAATAATAATAATATAGCCTTTATTGCTGTTTCCTTTCTTACAATCGTTAATACATTCTTATTTACTAAAACTAAATTAATATAATTAATTCTAGCTTATATTAATCATGATCGGCAACTGGTTGCTTTTGTAGAACAGCTTGTCTGTCGACAAAGGCCTCTTCTAAAGATTTCCACGTATTCCTGTCTCTTGCTAACCGGCTCCATACCGGGCCAGCTATTTTCTTGAAGTCATCTTCCCATCTTCTTCTTTGCCTTCCTTTATTTCTTTTTCCATCTCTTGGATACCATTCAGTTACCAACTTAGTCCGATTCGATAAGCGATGTAGCATCAAAACCGCCTGAGAATTCACTTATGACCCGAGTCAATTTTTCTATTTTGATAATTTCTCTTATAAGATCGCATTAAAAATGCATAAAATACATAAAAATTATAAAAATATTTCAATGTTTTCAATTTCAGGCTATAGGTATGTAAGATGATAAAGATAAGATAAAAGATAAAATAAAATTCAATAGAAGCATTTACAATGTGTGTATTTGAACTTCAAAGCCACGCCATGGGTTCGTAAGTTCTACGACGTGAGACGTACAGAAAAGAAGCCGCAAGAAACACTGCAGCGGTTGCTTTTTCCTTCCTTTTATTATGTGTTATATTACATCGTTATACAATCTAACTAACTAAGATGGCGCAGCGACCCAAATTGGGTCTTGGCCTCCGGTACCACGAAACGCCATTCGGTACAGTTCTGCGCCTCCTCCTGCCACTCGGTGGCCTGGAGTGTGCGAAGATCCTCCTCCACTTGGTCTCTCCAGCGGTACCTGGGACGTCAGACCGGTCTTCATCCTTCTGGTCGTCCCAAGTACGCTATCTTCACCGCCCGATCATCCCCATCCTCTCAACGTGGCCAAGCCAGCGCAGCCTGTGAGCCTTGATCTTGCCTAGTATACTACAAAACCGTATAAGAAAATTTTACTTTTACAATAACAGATTAAGATAGATAGATATATTATTTATTTTCATCGAAGGCACATACATACAAACACATGAAAACAGCAAAGTAAATAAGGAAAAAAACTATAAATACAACTAATATACATAGCACTTTACTGACAAAGTGACACAGCAATGCAAAAAGTCCAAAGCTCAGTTATATATTTGCACTTATAGAGCAAAACGCTGGTTTTCAGCTTTTGCCCGTAGAAAGACGCGAGGACTGAGTTACGAAATTTAAACAGTAATCATGTCTCATTAACAAAATAAGAAAATTAACTCCATGCGCTCTTGTCTTTCAAATTATCATCGATATGGTACGAGTCTCGTAGTATAGCCTTTCTAATAAGTGCATTTTTTACAATCATTTTAAACTCTTGAAAGGGTAGTTCAGTCAGCTTTGACGAACAGTAGACGAACTACTTGCGGTTAACGCGTTGCTATGGTAACGCGTATACAATGGAAAAAGAGCGGGAAAAAAAAAGTACAGACAAACAACAAACTTGTGATCTTAGATTATAGATTTAAGCCCACAAACTCCACTGGCTTTGCCATTAAGAAAGAATGGGTGAAGATCGAAGCGTTAAATGTGCCTACATGAGTAAACGACTAGGGCGGAGTCCTGTAGGCCGTCCCCAATATGCGAGGGTGTAATGTGGTACAAACGGATTTTAGCGAGCGTCAAGCTAAGGAAGGTACTAAGAAAAGTGCAGAGTAATAATGTGCAGAATCTTCCGTAACCAACTCCAATTTTCCGAGTTCAATTCTCGACTAGGTACAACTAAGTGAATACAGTTGATAATTCAATAATTATTAATATTTCTGACGTTTACACTTCTTAGCCTATCCCAAAGAAAGCACCGCAAGGCTTTTGTTTTGGATATTAGGGTAATAATAATAATGATAAATAAATATGTTTTAATCGTAGAAATATATATAAATATAAAACATATAAATACCCATGGCTGCGGTTTAAACGCTCGTATTCATCACACAAACATGTCCCCTTTTCGGGATAAGAGCCTAAGACCGTCTGTCCTTGCAAAAACGGTCGTCATTAAATCATCGATTAAACTAGCTGACCCGGTAACGCGTTGCTATGGTAACGTTAATTGATACAACGGAAAAAAGCGGACAGACAAACACACAAACAACAAATTTGTGTTTTTAGAGTATATACTAGCTGACCCGGTAACGCGTTGCTATGGTAACGTTAATTGATACAATGGAAAAAGAGCGGACAGACAAACACACAAACAACAAATTTGTGTTTTTAGAGTATATACTAGCTGACCCGGCAACGCGTTGATATGATAACGTTAATTGATACAATGGAAAAAGAGCGGACAGACTAACACACAAACAACAAATTTGTGTTTTTAGAGTATATACTAGCTGACCCGGCAATGCGTTGATATGATAACGTTAATTGATACAATGGAAAAAGAGCGGACAGACAAACACACAAACAACAAATTTGTGTTCTTAGAGTATATATTATAATATAGGTTGTCAAAGTAAAGGTGATATTTTAAAAAAAGATCAACCAGTTCATTATTTTGGCATTATGTTAACTTAGTACGAGAAATCGAAGCAACGAAAATGTTATATAATAAATAAGTAATTACGAGTGTGTCGATTTTCCTTTGATGTTGAAACTGTATTAACCCAGTTCCTTTTACATGTGTCGTCGTCTCCTCTGCTTTGTATTGCCAAGCAATTTGTCGCATCAAATCACTTCAAACGATCTCATTACTAAGAGCAAGGATGGTGTTGTTAAAAACCACAACACATTTATACAAAGTTATTACATCTACTTAAAATATTCAAGGGTCGCTTGGTGATTCTTTATTAGCGACTCAATGTATGAATACTCATATAAATGTCTTATACGAGCTGACCCTACAAGCTATGCAAAGCATGATTACCAATAAAAATGAAATTAAAAAAATAAAATCCCCCAACGCAAAAATGGAAACATGCGAACATTTAAAATGTCAAAAATAATATGTACCTATCTTTGAGCCATCAAATTCAATTGAGTATTATCTATATTATATCTATATCTAACTTCGAAACTCTTCAACCGATTTTGATGTCTTTTTTCATTTTGCTGGATAGGATAGGTTTCATTTAAAGTTATAACACAGCAACCTGTGGCCGGGTCAACTAGTATATTATAATAATAAAAATTCATGAATGGCACGATAAGGTGTGCTCGTTGAAATGGCGCTTTGAGATTGCGGCGGGGTATGAGGCTCCAGACACATACACATAGCGGTCAAACAAATAACACAGCACTTTTTACGTGGGGGTAAAAAAGCACGGCTAGTGTTTCACGAGTCTGCCATTTTTATTCCTTTAAAACAAAATTAATTTCATTTGAACATAGGACCTTACTTTATAATTGAGATAGTAAGCAAGAAAACATATCTCAGGATAGAAAAGCTTCATAGGACAGCAACGCCAAAACAAATCAAATGGAAAGGGAATAGACAACGTTTCATTTAATAAAATACTTAGAATTTCAGCCAACCTAACAAACTAATGCCGCCCTCCCAAAAAAAGTGGGAAGGTTTGCCAGAAACCCAAGGCTTGGCAGGCTTTCTGGGAACTTTATTCGGAAAACGCGGCTGTCCATTTAATGGTTTATGGTAGGTGTGTGGTGATTTCCCCCAGTATCACTTTGTCGCTATTTACAGGTGTGTGTGTGTGTGTGTGGTGCTATTCTACTCTGTCGGAAACCACACGGAACGACTAATAATTATTTGGTTCACATATATACTTAAATTTATCTAATATTTACGAGCAGTAGAGACCGTGTCTCTGTAAATTGAGTAAATTTTTAAAATATAGTGTGGGAGATAAATAAGAGGAACAGAACACAAAAAGCTATTTATTTCGTCTCTCTGTATGTATACCGTAATTTTTAATAAAAAATGGTCGCACCGTCACCTATCCAGTCCAAATGACATTTCAAGAAACAACGAAATACAAATACCTATGACAATTTGTCAAAAGTTAATATTGAATTACCTAACTGGCAGACTCCTCATTTCAACAGCTTTTTATACCTCTTTTCGGGTACAATTTTATAAAACACTGAAGCACTTGTCCATTCTATTCTAACCAGGAGCCTCCGTAACGAAATCCATGCTTATTAATTTAAAAGTTACGAATTAGTGACGTAAAATTGTGGAGTTTTCATAAAATGTTCTCACCTCCTTATGGAATTATTTATTTTTATCAGCAGGATGTGCATTGAATTTAATGCCTTTAACCTTATAAATAACTAGTTTCAATACAATAATTTAATCTCTGTTTCATCCAGTTAGGTCTAAAATCCGAAGTGCTTTCTTTAATATCCTTCTCTTCAAATTTTAGCCCCTTAAAAGTTCATAAGTTCAGGCTATACGTTATCTGTCAGTCAGAGTCATTCAATTAATTTTATTCATTGACCCTCCTGCTTGCCTAGGTACTCATGAACTCATTAGCCCGAGTCACCATGAAGGTCCCTAGGTTCTACCCCCTGCTGGGTTTATATAGAAGACGAACTTTTCTTTATTGACTCGGGTCTGGGCGTTGTGGAGTCGTCACTGTTTTCGAATTTCATAACACAAGTGCTTTGGCTACAATATATGTTTTTAAGATTTTTTATTTCGTACGCGTCAACATTAACTTTTTGAAAGTATACCTGGTTCGTTTTATAATGCAGAACGCTATCACTACATATTACTAGGTCTGCAATACATGCTGCTGTTTGCAAATACTGAGCGAAGCAATTAGATTTATAAAGGGTGATTATTCCTCGATGGTATGTCCGATTTCAAAACTCTTTTTTGCACATTAGTCACGACCACGATGTAAGTTTTGGCGCCAAATTTTATCAATGTAGTCTCAGCGGCTTGGCTGTGATCAGCTTTTGAATTTTTCTTTTGGTGAATATTCCACCATGGTATGTCCGATTTCAAAACTTTTTTTTGCACATTAGTCACAACCACGATGTAAGTTTTGGCGCCAAATTTCATCAATGTAGTATCAGCGGTTTGGCTGTGATCAGCTTTTGAATTTTTCTTTCGGTGATTATTCCTCCATGGTAAAGTCTTTATTTTTTTATATAGCCTATGTCCGTCAGGTTATGATCATGTATGTGTTCATGGCAAAATTCGTTCAAATCGGTTGAACCGTTAAGTAGCAGGAGGGAGACAAGCGAAATTTCTGAGTTGCCTAAAAGAGAGCTTCGCTCAATAAAACAAAGTCCTCCGTCGCGTCTGTTTGTCTTTCTGTTCACAATGAACTCAAAGACAACTGATCTTCCTCAAATTCACCTTCTTTAAGGGCCAAATCCTTCCTGACGGATCCACCCGACCAACTTTCAATTGAGTTGAACCTCTTCTTAAAGGTTCAGAAATCCGTCAGTAAACGCGGCTCCGGGGCGCTGACTTAAGCGCAACCTCGCCTAGGGGAGTGGAGCATATGTCCGTCAGGTTATGATCATGTATGTGTTCATGGCAAAAATCGTTCAAATCGGTTGAACCGTTAAGTAGCAGGAGGGAGACAAGCGAAAATTCTGAGTTGCCTAAAAGAGAGCTTCGCTCAATAAAACAAAGTCCTCCGTCGCGTCTGTTTGTCTTTCTGTTCACAATGAACTCAAGGACAACTGATCTTCCTCAAATTCACCTTCTTTAAGGGCCAAATCCTTCCTGACGGATCCATCCGACCAACCTTCAATTGAGTTGAACCTCTTCTTAAAGGTTCAGAAATCCGTCAGTAAACGCGGCTCCGGGGCGCTGACTTAAGCGCAACCTCGCCTAGGGGAGTGGAGCACGCGCCATCCCACTTTAGACGGTGGTTGCATCCGATAAAGGCTTCTGACTCTTTCCCGACACAAGTCAACTGCAAGTGATGTTTAGTTGGTAAGAGTCTGTGATAACCGCCGGATGTGAGGTATCCATGAGGATTCTCCACCTCCTGTCACCGTATCCAGGGACGCAAAAAAGCGCGCATTCTCCTATAATAAGGAGACTTTTAAAGCGAATGAGTATTTGTTTTTTTTTGTCTGTTGTTGGAAGGTTGCAATTTTGTTGGTTATGATATTTAGGAGTCAAATTTCAAGGTTCTATTTTTGTTTTGCATTTGTTGTCAGTATGTAGATATATAAATACTTACATATATTATTAAAAATTAGTTAGGTAGAAACTACTTATTAATAAAATTGATAGTTCTAGCTAAATATACTTTCATTTCATATTTTTAATTTAATTTTTACATTCACAATGCAATATTTCTATAAGATATAAAATACGTGTGTAAAAAGCGTCTCGGTAGCTCAGCGGTCAGAGCAATCGCCCGGATAGCGAAAGGTCGTGGGTTCGAATCCAATCTGAGGGCTCGGAGGCGTAGTTGTTTTTACACACGTATTTTATATCTTTTATTTCTTTGAATTTTATGAAATGTCAACTGTATTAGTCATTTGCTTCGGTTTATTTTCACATCGTGAAACATTTTAACGTTATCACTACATAGTATAAAACAAAGTCGCTTTCTCTGTCCCTATATCCCAATGTATGCTTAAATCTTTAAAATTACGCAACGGATTTTGACGCAGTTTTTTTAAATAGATAGAGTAATTCAAGAGGAAGGTTTATATGTATAATACATGCATAATATAGTAGAGCATTGCATCCGTGCGAAGCTGGGGCGGGTCGCTAGTTATTAATAATGTTAAGTCGCATTTTTATTTGTTTCGTGTTATCGTTTCGAACAATTAGTTAGTGTAAGTGATTAAGTAAGTATTTAAGCCAAATTTGTCGGTATGTCGGTCGGTTGATTTATGTTATCTTTAAGATTTTTTTTTTTTTTTTTTTTTTTTTTTTATAATTTTTATATATTTTATGCATTTTCAATGCGATCTTATAAGATTTTTTTTTATTGATTGGTAGGTCCGTATTATTTAGTTTTGATACTTTTAATTAATATATTAATGTACTAACACATGATAACTTTTAAATACATATATTATATTCGTTTTACTCGTAATTAGGTAGAAGTTATCAATGTAATGAAATATTTGACCTTTTTAAAAGTTTATGATACCTACATAATAATAATCCATATAATCGACGCATTAAGAGATACGATCCTACGACAGATAAACATGTGGGCATAATAATATGCTATACTACCCGTGAAAAGACGGGGCGGGTCGCTAATATATAAAAAAAACAATTTGTCTGACTGGGTATACAATTTGGCTATTGACTTCTAGGAATACGGATAAATAAAGGATATAAATTGTTTTGTTTTGCGATTCGGTTAGTTGTTTTTTTGACGTAAAAAAGTATTTCAATTTCGAGACTTGGCTATACAGACTTTATGATATTGCTTTGGTGGATTAGTATAGTTATAGGCGATATTAAAAATGTATGTTTTTGATTTGATGTATGTGCGGTGTTCTTACTCAGAAAATCACGCTCAAACTTGGCGTTCCAATAATGCTTGTTAGAAATTTTCATTAGATTAAAAAATAACTGCTTTTCAAAGAAACATCTTCGAATTATATGTTTCAGGCAATACTGTTCATAAGGCTAATTCCACAGATCTCCGAAAAAATTCCACTCCAATTTAAGTGGATACAATTTCCTGTAACCGCTTGCTTCGCGATGACCATAAATAGATCTTAGGATAAAATCCTGAACTCGACCTAAGGACTGTTTTACCAAAAGCCATCTTAAAGTAACGGTAGGGATCCTACCTTTAGCACCGATGGTCCTGGGTTCGAATCCTGGAAGGGGCTGAGTTTTGTATGATGAATACGAGCATTTGTACCTGAGTCATGGGTGTTTATATATATTTCTATAAGTATTACGTATCTATGTATCATATATGTATATCTATCCGTTATCCTAGTATCCATAACACAAGCCTCACAGTGCTTACTTTGGGCTAGGTTAATTGGTGTGTATGTAAAAAATATTTATTTATTTATTATTAAAATTTAAAATAATAATTATTAAGATAAAATATTTATATGGGTATAAAGTAGCATGTGAAAATTTTATGTAAAAGACAACTGCACCTAACTGGTGCAGGTGATAAGGATTCGTAACGCCTGTTGATATTAATGGAGCAAAGTATTTTTACAGACATATTGCAAGTATTTTATTACGCCATGAAATAAATATTGTTACTATAATGTAGGGGTTTTTAAAACAAATAAAAACAAGAATAAAATATTGCTGATATGTATATTAAAAGAAAATGTTATACGACAAGAAGCTTTGATTTTTTTTACAAGTTTTTATTCAGTTCCACCTGTATCGGAATCTGTCTGTAATCAAATCTTGTAAGTTGAATTTGACTCAATTTCCTGATTAAGAATGAGATGAAATTTTGCATGTTTATACGAATCGAATGAAAATACAATATTATTATGACATGGGGCTGATCTGATGATGGAGCCAGTATTTGGTCAAGGCAGCTCTCTAATAAAATGATGCTGCCTCATTAAGTATAATTTGATTCGTCAAATGCTCTTGTCTTAGATATAGTTTCTGATGACTTCCGTGGTCGAGTGGGTCGCATGCCGGTTTTTATGATTATGTCACTCCGAGGTTCCAGATTCGATTCCTGGTCGGGTGAATGTAGAAAACGAACTTGTGTATATTGGCTCGAGTCTGGGTGTTGTGGTACCGTCGTTGTTTCTGAATTCCATACCACAAGTGCTTTGGCTACTTAACTTGTATGTGATATTGTCTTATATTTAACTAGCGGCCTGTTCCGGCTTCGCATACCCATGCGAAGCCGGAACAAATTCTTTAATTTTCTTTATTATTAAATATTTTTCCGTTAGCGCCATCTAGCGTCGGGTAGACGAATTACTTTCGGGTCACGCGTTGCTATGGTAACATTATATATACAATGGAAAAAGAGCGCGACGAAGACAGACAAACACACAAACCACTGTGATCTTAGATTATAGATTAACTTCCTAGTTAAAGTTACTGTTAAAAAAACTTGCTTCTAAAAAATATTGCATTTCATTGATTAGATTTCTTCCGTAGAAACTATATACATTCGACGGTAGTCTACATCTATAGGCAACGGTTTTACAGGTTCCTTATCATGTGGAATTACTAAACATTATCGAATGAGAACACTGATTCAGAACAATAATGTACGCATTGAGGAATGTATTTAAGTTATTCAAGTTTTACTTGACTGTTAATCTTAGAACATCCCGGAATTCATGTTGTTTATTTATTTGACACAATTTACAAGTATAGGCGATACAATTTTCTTTACAAATGAAGGTCATTTCGGTTTAAAACAGTACTACGGCATATTGCGTAACGATGTCGTCCACTCAATCGGCACGTCGCGTGCGCACGTAGTAATGTTAGTATCACCGGATAACACAGCTAGACGAACGTAACTATCGTTCGAAAATTTAACCGTATCGGATTTAACAAACTTTATCTATTAAACTAATACACGTATTTCTTGGTTGTTGATAATAAGTAGGTGTCTTTTCTTATCGCGTATGACGCGCTACAGACCTGAACACTTTACCGGCGCATAGGAATATAATAAGTCCTATAAAACTGTTGATACGTACACATTGAGCTTACGCTCTGAGAAGAGAGAAAAAAAGAAGGTAAAAATGGTTTTATGGACGTTGTTGTTCATAGTTATAATATTTGTGGTGGTGTTAAAAGTTTATCAGAAACTAACATGCGGAATTTGCAAGTCCAGTGCACATATGGTTGGAAAAGTGGTAATCGTGACAGGAGGAAACAGTGGCTTAGGATTCGAGACGGCTAAAGACATGGCCAATCGAGGAGCACGTGTAATCCTGGCTTGTAGAAGCGTGGCGAAAGGGAATGCAGCAGTTGAGAAAATTGTTAAAGACTCTGGCAACACCAATGTACACTTCAGACAAGTGGATCTAATTTCACTCCGGTCGGTGAGAGAGTTCTGTACAAACATTATAAAAACGGAGAAACGTTTAGATGTTTTAATTAACAACGCTGGAGCAGGGGGACTCGGCAATCACGTGACGGCCGACGGCATTCATGTAGGAATGCAAGTTAATTACTTTGCGCCGTTTTTATTAACGTGTATGCTGGTTCCTTTGATGATATCTTCAGCTCCTAGCCGCATTATAAACGTATCTTCAATGATTCACAAATATGGTGAACTAGATTTTGAGAATTTGAACATGGAGAAGTATTGGAGTGACTATTTGGTGTACGCCAACAGTAAACTGTTTCTTAATTTAATGACGCTAGAACTAAGCGATAAACTTACTGGAACAGGTGTGACTGTTAATTCGTTACATCCTGGCGTAGCTGCGACCAATATATTCAGGAACATTCCTATTGCCTTTGTTCGTAATGTAGTTGAGAAAACAACAGATTTTTTGTTCAAGAGCTCTTGGGAGGCGTCTCAAACTTCCATATATTTAGCTGTTGCGTCAGAAGTGCAAGATGTTACTGGCAAATATTTCAAAGACTGCCGGGAATGTAAGCCATCTAAGCTGTCATTAGACAAAGAAAAAGCGAAAAGGTTGTGGTCTGAGTCTGAAAGATTGGTCAAATTCACATTTAAAGAGAGTTAACGTCACCTTTTGACTTATATAGCGTCACCTTATGACTTGGAGCGAAGCTCCCATGGATCAGATTAATAAAAATAAAAAGTTATGACCAAAAAACATTGGCTCTATGGGATTTTCCATTGAAGCAAAAAGCGCGCGCCATTTTGAAAGTTTTCATTCTTATAGAATTTTAAAATTTACTTAAAGTTTGATTTTTTTAGTATTACGCTCCGCTCCAATATATGGTTTTGTGCTCAGCGACTGCATCGACATAGTATATAAATATAACAGTAAAATGTATAAATAATTTTGTAGAAATATCATGGTTGAAGTATTTCCTACAGACGTTTAAAATATAATGTAAATCCATGGAGCGTTCTTAAAGTAATATTTCACCAAAAGGACGAATACACAAATGTTAGGTAATTGTAATTTTGGTTGGGGCCTTTTTTGAAGAGGCAGCCAAATTCCATAGTATTCCGTGGAAATGAAATAATAAGGTATAATGAATAACAATATGATATAATATTATTAATAAGACTCTCGGGGATTTGTAGCGAATGAAAGTCGTTTTGTTGTGTAAATAATTATACACATACAGTATTTTGGCGATTTGTTGCTGCTAATTTAAAGTTGCCATACAAGTTTGTTTTGTTTTTCTGGCAATTTTTAAAATGTTATTAGTACTTATACCTGATCTCTTTTATTTATTGTTATATCAAAGGAAAGAATGGAAAAATGTTTAATTAGTTAATTTCATAGGTAAGGACTTAATAATTAATAAATGTTTAAAAAGAAATAATATAAAAGACAAAAATAAATTATTTATTGCTATCCTGTGTTCCTGTGTTTATTTTATTGTCGTCTAGTTTTTGATTTGATAAACAAGACTTTTATATTATCTTATTTGAATCAATTGAGATGTTTTTCAAAAAAGACAGTAAATCAAGTAGGTATTAATTCTTGTTTCCGGATAAAACTTTCTAAAATGTTTTAAAAATTTATAAACGCAGTTTATGTGAACCTTAAAATTAAAGTGTACCGCCTTAGCCCAACTTTGAACACGAATATTAATAATATGTTCCAAGTAATGTTTGTATTTTTCTAAAGGTAACACTTGTATTGAACTGTCGCTGCATAGATTAGAAATACATGTATTGAATAGTTTAGAATACTATGAATACCTACATTTAAAAAACTAGTAGAGTTACAATTGTGTAGAGAAACGATTGTTACAGATTTTAAATACACACTTTTGTTAAAAATTGTTAACCGTGTCCTATGATAGTTAGTTTTTTATTATATTTTATATGGCTGAGTGAAACGATACGTCGTTCCGTTAGCTCTTTCTATGTTATGTTTTTGTAAAGGCATGACTGTCTGTTCATATCTTATTGCTTAAAAACCAATTATGTCTTTAGTGTTTATTTATTTTTTTATTAAGATATAATCATATTGTCTTATTATAGTTTTCAATTGAAAGAATTATTGTTGTCTCATACAGAAATTTAAAATTATAGATATTTGCAATAGATTTTTTTTAGGGCCGCTTATAAATGTTTATTTAAACTTGCTCAAAATGATCGAATTAATGTGATTTCTTATATAAAACTATTATATACTTATTATTTGATTGAAATCGAACTTATTGTATGTTAGTAGGTATTTATGTTGGTATAAATATGACATAAATTGGACGGGAAGAAAAAATTTTTACTAACACATGGTATGTGTACGAAATCAATGAATTATTATTAATTTGCCTGTTTTTTAATAAGGATTTGCGAACAGATTGCATAACTTCTTGACATACAGTGAAAGCCTGTAATGAGTATTAAATTATTTTTTTATTCAATGTTTTATAATTGGACACCATGCTTGTTTTATAACACTGTGTAATTTTGTAATGTTTTTGTAATTCACAAAATCAGCTTATGTTTTGTTATTCTAGCTTTAAAAAGACCAATTTTTGAATCAAATTCATTCTTATAACCAAATGTAATGCTTTAGAGAAATAAGGTCGAATGCCAAAAAGCATTTATTTTCAAGATTTGGACACAATTATATAAAAAGCATTTAAACTAATACATTATTTATTATCTGTACAAGGTGTAAAAAGATCCTTTACGTAAAATTGTTGACGAATTTTTGTATGTGCTATATCCATTTGGTTTTTTTTCACGGTTTATCAATAAGGAATAATGGTTACAACGTAAGGAGCTACGATTAGAGCTACGTACCCTTGAAAACATGACTGGGAATATTGTTAAAAGTTAGAGTGAATATACTCTACGGCAGTATTACAATATCTTATCAACCTTTTATATCATTTGTTAGTAGAAACTTTTTTGGCATATTGTACTGCTTCCAGAGTAATATATTTTGTGTTTGGAATATATTGCAGTTTACCGAATAGTTGAATAAATAATATTCACTTTTAAAACAATATTTAAGTTTCAAATCAACAATGAGGTTTAGAGATTGTTTGTTTCTTTATATATGTAAAACAAATTATATTTTGATTGAATATAAATGGACGTAGTAAAATTAATAAACGAATATTTTTATTAATAGAAACACACTTTATGACGCATACACAAAACCTTTCATATTCATATAATACTAGCTAACCCGGCCACGATTTAATGTGTTATAAATGAAACCTATCCTATATTCTAAGTTGGAACAAATTCAGTAAAATGAAATAAGTAATCTTTATTAATACTCTCAACATCTATGCGTATCATACATCTCATTACATCTCCATAAGTAACATGTGCCCCCACATTTTGAGTGGCCCCTCGCTTGGCCCCGGCGGGTTATTTTATTCTTTTTTGGTCACCGAAAAACGTGGGATTTTTAGATTTTTAAATCTAGTATTATTATTTTATTCCTTTTAATTATTAACTCAACGAAGTAACCATGTGTTACGCAACAATCGGATAAGCCCCATACAAAAGTGAAAGTTGCCGAAAGTTGACCTGAAAGTGCACCTAGAAAGTTGAAAGTTGTTTAAGCGTGCAATGTCATCAGGTTCTGAGCCACCCTGAAAGTTTCAACTCTCTAGGTGGTCGGGAAGTGCTTGAGATACAAGATTCCAACCGGACAGACAAGACAGCAGACAAGCAAACAGACAAGAAAGCGACCTAAGAAAAACGTCGGAAAAAAGAATCATTATAATCGGTTGAGTAGCTTTGGAGTTCATCGCGGTCAGACACTGTGATACGAAATTTTTATAGAGATAGATAAGTAGGATTGTTTTCATAGTATATAAAAAGAAAAGTCAAGTTTATCATCAACTATACATTGTTTTATAATCTTGCTCGATTTTGAGTAACAACACCCAGTCCAATTTTGAACTGTATATATTAAGTTAATAAAATGAATATTATTTATATAATTGTTGACTGTACAGTACATGCAACAGTACATGCGACCCAAACACATATATGCTGCATATCCTCATATATCTTTTTACTTAAAGAGATATCATAATCACCATCATTATCATCCCAGTACTGCTAGAAGTAAGACCTCCCTATCTAAATCCCTCTATCTAAATAATAATAATATTTCTTTCATTCACACCAATTATCCTAGTCCAAAGTAAGCACTATAAGGCTTGTGTTATGGATACTAGGGTAACGGTTAGACATACATATATCATACATAAATAATTAACCATTGTAGCCATTCTTAAAAATGGGAAGTTTGTCATAATTTCCATGCCTCTCCTCCAGGCGGGGTGGAGATCGCAGGAAAACACAAAAATTTGGAAAACTCTATAATAATCATAACCATTTATTTTGTCCAACATGAGAATACATAAAATGCAGGTGTCATGATTTTTCATTTTCCTTACATTTTTGGCGTGGTAGGGCATACAAAAGTATATTACAGTTTTAAATAAATTAAAAAATAAATAATTTTATAATAAAATGTCATACAAATAAAAAAGCATGTGTGCAAGTACAATTTGTAAGACTTTCAATTTTAGTGAAATTTAAAAAAAAATATCGAATTTTATATTCAAACTTGGGTTAAATATAAAATGTCGGAAATAAATAGTAACCCTTTTTTGTTCAACCGGAAAAAAAATATTTTCATGGTTACTACTATTTTATTATTATTATTACTACTACTATACTACTCATTGTCATTTATATTATTACTACTACTATGGTACTTTTTGATGTCTGTTACAGAAAAAGGACAACTAGTGACAACTAGTGTCATACTCACTTGAGTCTTCTCTATCTGAGTTCTTATCGGACATGACAGGTGCGGGTGTGGATGACTCTGGAATATGTATTTCATATCTCTGACTGCCTGAATTTGTTTTTTCTAGTGGAGCAGAACTGGAAGTGGCGGTTTGGCTGCCTTTAACTGGAAAATAAGTTTCACTATCATTTGGAACATTTTCACTATTATTTGACATTCACACGATCATTTGCCATAAATAAAACATCTCTACTTTTGATAACTTTGTGTGATGTAGTGTTCATAACACGATATCCCTTTGAATTTTGGCAGTATCCCACTAATATCATTTTTGCTGACTTTTTATCCCACTTTTGGCGTTTTTTCTTTAGGTGCATGGACTATAGCTTCAAAGCCAAATATTTCCATGTGACAAATTGGGTTTCTTACCTTTCCACGATTCATATGGAATTTTACCTTGTAATGACTTTGTCGGGGAACGGTTTACAACATATACAGCGGTTGCCAGCGCTTCAGCCCAGTTGTTCTTCTCCAGGTTGGCATAGAAAACATGCGACTTGCTCGTTTAACTAAAATCCTATTCATTCATTCGGCTTAGGGTTCTGACACGAGTGAAAAGGTACTGCACATTAGAATAGCTTCGCAACCTATATCAAGCACAACTCCGATCAGTACTCCATACAGGACATACTGTTTTCACCTTTGAGGTAGCTCCGCCAAATACTAGCTTGAGCTGCTTGAATTGTTTGAGTCAAGGAAAAAGAAGCTCATTAGAAACGACGACCTCATGTGCAAAAAACTAAAAGCCTTGAACAAGACACAAGGTTTTTATTGGATAAATTTCGAAGAGTAAGCTGCGGAATTACACAATTAATTCTCCCATCTCTCTACAAGTAGACATACGAATATGCGCCAATGCTTTTTGGTGGATATTACCAAATGCTCATACTACGCGTTTTGCTTCATATCATTCCTACCGCTTTGCAGTTGAACCCCTGGCCCGAGTGTGTGTTTTCTTATCTTATAGATACCATCTGAGAGCACCTAAGTCGCGAGTAAATAGGTGTTATATGGGCAAGCGCGTTTCATTCTAGATCGCATAGTCACTTACAATCAGGCGAAAGAAGTCAAGCGTTAACCTATAATAAAACTACCGCTACCGGTATCGACGAGCTACGGTCATGGCCAAGATGGCACTGAGGCGGCCTTCACACATACAGATGTCAAGTAACTTTGTTCTTGGATTTTATTAATTGCGACAGTAAAATTAATTACTTACTTTAATATGTTTTCCCATTTGATGCATCAAGACTAGGATATTTGGAACCATTAGTTTTTAAGGCGCGTATTAATTAATTCACTCTGCCTTAAAAGAGACGAGAAACATTACAAAATACGACATTAACAAAAATGACATGCGTTTTTTAGTTCTAATGTTTTGTCCGATATAATTGAATAATTAAGATTTACAGATATATCAAAAAATACTTCCACTCTTTATATTGTATTGCATGACCTTTGACCTTTTTATCTGACCAATGAAACGTTAACGGTTTACCAGAATTAATTATAAAACTCAATTTAATCCATTATTGCAATGACAACTAAGTTTTATAATATCTTTGATAAGTAAATTATTTATATGAACAGAAAGCCAAAATTTTGATTTATTAAAAGGAAGTAAAAGACATATTAGTACTCCCTTCTATAAAGGGACTCCATATTTCCAAGCTCTCGTTACAAAGCCTTTTATTATTACCTTAGTCGAGTGAGCGCAAAAAACAAAAGATATTTATCGTAAAAATCTGCGCAGAGCGAGTATTAAATTATACACAACGAAACACCTAATCAACACACACATGACTCGTAATTAAGGTAACATATAAACAAGGTGGGCTGAAACACGACACGTCATATAATCTCTTATCAAGGGTTCTAAAATTTGGGGGAATCTTAAAATTACTGGGGATTCCGACATTTTGTAGCTAATTGAAAGCTCGTGTCTGTGGTGCTGATATGGAGGTATCAAATTATAGTTAATTTAATAAATAAATATGAAAATCATCTCTGTTCGATGATGTGCACTGCTGGAATAGGCCTTTTACAAGACTGAACAAACAAGCATTGGGCGTAAGGCGCTCTATGGCAGGCAATGTGTTAAAAGGTTTACCTCAAGGAAGTATCTTAAGCCCTACACTGTTCCTCATTTATCTAGCCTATGTAAACTTGTTATAAAAATTTATAGGTTCATATTTACGCAACAAATAATTGTAGAAACGATGCTTCAGGTATTTTGGGACTGCCCGCAGGTGTGTATAATGAAAGCTCGGTGATATACTGGTGGTATAATACTTATATTTCTTGCACTTAGATCACAATAATTTCCCGAAACTAGATTTAAGCCCTGGCGCCAAGCTTAGATGGCCGCTCCCGCGTCTCTCATCATCGACTCACTTCCCTAGCCCGTTGGCGGGAAAAAGTCAGCCCTGCCATTGTTTAACGTATCCATGCGTCAACCAATCACAGCGCAGCAAAACCATGCTGCCAGGTTACAATGTTGCCATAGTCAAAAATAATGTAATTTAAGAATCAAATATACAAAAATCTAATAAATTTATATTTTGAAATTATTAACCCTAACATGATAATATACGAAAACGTTGGTTGTACGAAAATTCTTAGCTAGGTTTGATACTGTATATAATTCTTCTTCTTCATATAGCTTCAGTATTATTAATTTAGCCTTTTAAATATGTATCATAGTCAGTGGCGTATTAGCATAGGTCACTAGCACCCGGTGCGGATTCCAAATTTGCCGCCCTCTTATTTTTGCAATCCATTATAAAAAAATTGAGTCATGGTAAAAAGAGTACTTTTATTGAATAACACTAACCTGAAAAGCGAAATTAACATTTTTTGACATAGAGTAGAAGGTAGACTTAAAAAAATGTAAATCTTTTTACTCGCTAACTTTGTGAATATATCCGATGAAACGGTCATCGGTAATCGTTAAATCATTGTTTTCTGTAAGCAAAAAATGCTGTCAATTGCCTCCAAGGTGTAATTCGTGTTGCAACAATGTACGCGTAACGCGTATCTTTGCTGTTTTTCTACCAGTAGCTTTTAGCTACGGTGAAGTACAAAGAATGCGTAAGGAGACATATTTATTTAAAATAATATTGAAACGAAATAAGTTTCCTAAAAAACAGTTATTGAGAAACCTTGCACTTGCATCACCCATGCATAGAACCTGCATAGGTACCTGGGTATTTGGTAACAACAACAAAAAAATGACGAAAAAAAAACTGAAAGAAATTAACTTTTTTTTATTTTAATTTTTTTTTCTCTATCTGCCACCTCCGCAGCGCCGCCCCCGGCAAAGTGCCGTCCGGTGCGGACCGCACCCTCCGCCCCCCCCATGCAACGCCACTGATCATAGTGCATACCAATTACTGTTGAGTTCATAATCATGTGATATGCTATCAGACAATGTAAAATGTCTCGGGGTCAGAAAAGCATGATGTGAAATGATGAATAATCGTTTTGTTAGGCTGATAAAATAATAGTCTTTATAATAGATTAGTTGCACAACGTAATAAAAGCAAGGATATACATTTGACACTAAAAACTAAGTTGCCACTGTTTTAATATATTTATGTGTGTATGTAGTACCTAAAAACTTGTTTCTCCGTTCGCTCCTCTACCTCGCAGTGTAGTTTGCGTTCGGCAACCAACCTTTCCCTGGACCCACGGCCCTCTACCGACTTCTTTTCCTATTCCTTTACTGTTTACGCTGTCCGTTTATGGAACTCACTACCAGAGGTTATCAGAAAGGCTCAAACTCTTGGATCCTTTCGCGACAGAGTTAAAAGTTACTTCCTTTCCTCCAATATTTATTGACTCTATTTTATCTTTATTTCTTTCTTATCTTATTATTATTATATGCACCATTACCTTTAAAAATATATATTTCCTTTCCTTTTTTTTCCTCTCAATATGCGCACCCACTTCATCATTATCCTTTTATATTTATTTATTCTTTTCACCCAAGGTTGCCTGGAAGAGATTGCTGTTTAGCAATAAGGCTGCCTGTCTGTATACTTTTCTTTGTAATTTTTTTTATTTCTCTGTATTCTATCTGTGTGTGCAATAAAGCGTAATTTATTATTATTATTATTATTATTTAGTATTAGAAAGAATAAAGGAATGATCTATCTTAGTTATAATGGATTTGTATTTTTCAAAATAGTGCATTCGCCTAAACCTTACACATTCCAAACATAAACGCTGCACTTTATAAAACCATGATCATTATATTTATGCTACTTAAAAATTTGACTGTTAATTTTTTTATATGTAAAGAAATTTTTATAAAAAAACAATTAACACATCAAAACAATGATGGTACAAAGGATTTAGCCTCTAGCCGCCTAGGATATATCACAAAACCATATTTTTATGTGTACAAGACTGCGAAAAATCCCTTTTTAAAGACTCATTGTTGTGGTTAAGATAATATAAGTGAAATAAGCATTCGAAACGTCGGTTTCAAGCTGACTAAAAGAAATACTCTCTTCTCCCAAAACATATATAGAAATATATACATTTAGAAGTACTTACCAGTATAAATACAAACATACAAGTTATCGCTCTTTTCTTCACAATGTTATGTTATGAATTTCATATTCATATTCATTTAATCTTCACAAATTTACAACAATAGTACATAACATACAGGATGTTTGTGATTACAGGTGTTCGTTTATGCTATAAATTCACCTTTTCAAAGTATTGAGATATAAAGGTCAATTAACTAATTATTAAAACTAAATATTATAACTTAATGAATATTTGAAACTTATTGTACGTTCCGTAACTCACGGACAATAAAATTATGTATTAGCTTTTATGTTACTTAGTTACTCAGGCTGTGGTATTCAAAACACACAAAAATCGTTTACAGTGAAAGTAAATATAAATATATATATATATATATATTTTTTTTTTTTTCATGCGCTTTACCACTATCTCGCCTGATGGTAAGCGTCGATGCGATCTATGATGTGACGCGCTTGTCTAGAAGATACCTATTCACTCGTGACTTAAAGAACCCTAAATTGTATTAGTCAGGAAACACAGACTCAGGCAAAATATAACATTTTATTCAATTATGGCATCACAAGCAATTTCCCTTATGAGGTATTTTATCACGACCCCCGGCAAGTTCTAAAAGTGTATTAGCTAAAAAAAAGCTGTTAATTATAATAATATTTCTTACGTTCACCTAGCCTGGCCTAGCCCAAACTAAGAAATCTAAGGCTTGTCTTATGAACACTAGGGTAACGGATAGATATATGATACATAAAAAATGGTTGCCTGTAAAGTCGGTTTTACGGGCGAAGATTTTACGTGACAACGTCTTTTTCTCGGTAGAATATTTATTGATATGAATATAATTAAATTGCACAATAGGAACAAGGAATTGAATGAAAATAAGAATTGCACAAATTTTAACTATAGAAATATATTTTGTTTACTAAAACATTGTACATGTAAACTTAAACTTAACTAATTCCTATTTGAGTGATTTTGTTGAGGATAAAAAAAACTATAAATCATTATGTAACAGGATGTTTAAATATAAATGCCTGTAATATATTTCGAAAATTAATAAATGAATAATTTGGGTTATATAGGAAATATATCTACTACTATTAAATATTTATATTATAAGTGATTTATACATTAATGATTTAAATGGAACAATCTTGGATGGTTATCAAAATTTATCGATATAAACAATTTTTTTGTATTATATATATCATAAAGAGTTTACAATTTCATATATATACTTATAATATTAAAAATCAATAAACTTTTAAATATTGAGAAAACATTCGGCGGGCCTCTCTCTCGTTCGGTGACTCATCGTAACGTTACCGAGCGTTACACTTTTTCATAAGTGACTCCCAGCCGCAACCAATTTATAAGACGTTGTCACGTCAAAAAGTAATATTGATATGTATCCATGACTTAGGTATAAATGCTTGTAATAATCACACAAACATGTGCCTCTTCCGGGACTCGATCCCAGGATCATTGGTGTGAAAGAAAGGATCGTTACCGTTGCACCATACGGTGGTCAGAACCTGGGCATGAATACGCGGGCGGCTCTTCCTTAATATTAATAAAATATTAATCTATTAATAAAAAAAAAAATTGTTTGTGAATAAGTGAATCACAGCGTGACTAATGAGGTATTTTTTAAACATTTCAAAATAGCCTGTTCAAGGAATTCTGAAAAAGTTATCTGGAAATTTAAAATTTGAAAAAGTTGAAGTCTTTTTTCTAAAGGATTTTTGTATGAGCTAAATACTTTAACTCGATTTGGACCGGATGACTTCTGGTCAGCTATTGTGAACTGAAAAAGTTGGCACCTACCCTGTTGTGTTACGTAGTTTCAGAATGAGTTTCAAGTAATTTTTAACGATTTATAATTTTTATATATTTTATGCATTTTCAATGCGATCTTATAAGATAAATTATTATAATAGAAAAATACTAGTGTTCGCAAGGCTCGGAAGCTCAATTGGGAGAGCATTGGACCGGATTTCCAAAGGTTGCGGATTCGATTCCCGCCTGAGATTCACTTGTGACCCGAGTCGATTTTTTCTAGTATTTTTCTATTATAATAATTTTTAACGAGTTCAATTTGATCTCGAGATTTGTTCATACTAAGGGTGGTGGTTTAGTCAAAGGAATTGTTTCATTTTCGGCGCTATATCGGTACTATCTTTATATCGCGGGAATATAACCATCGTACCGATATAGAATAAAAAATAATAGGAGTCTTAAAAGAACTAAAAAAGGTCATTTTTTTCTGGGGTAAAGGAAGGAAAGAAGAAACCTTCTTTTTTAGGATACATTTACCTCATTGCAGATAGGACCAACTGTTTGTTGTATCTTCCGAAGCGCGCAGGAACTTGTGAAAGTTTTTATTGGTAATTTAAAAATTTTGTGATTTTTAAAGGAAGACCAGTGCCAAAGTTTTGTTGAATCGTATTGGAGAGGCATATTGTATTACTTACAGTAAAGATGAATTTATGTTGAAGAACGTTTTTAAGGAAATAAACTATTACAATTGAATGAAAATCATACAATAACAATGCAACCTTCACATACTTTGAATTCATTTAATTTGAATGATGATAATATTATTTATCTTATGAATCATATTTGGATTCCCTATCGCTGATAGCAACAAGTTCTAATTTTACTTTAACACCTGTCTATCTCAAATGAATGCTTTATCATAATTATTTCTGATAAAAATGTAGGTATTATAAAAAAATGTATTCCGATTATGGAGATAAAACAAATTGTTATCGTATTTTTATTATTCAAATATAGAATTGCTAGATTTTATAACAAAACAATTTGTAATAAAACCCGCAACCAATAAACTTATAAAATTTGAACAACTCTATTAAGGTCATAGTAGCTCAATTGGAGGAACAATCGCCCCGGATGGCCTTAGGTTGCGGGTACGACACTCGTCTGTTTTTAAGTTTAATAAGTTGATTTTGCTTTTAATACAAATCTATAATCTAACAACACAAATTTGTTGTTTGTGCGTTTTTCTGTCCGCTCTTTTTCCCGCTCATTTTCCATTGTATAAATTAACGTTACCATAGCAACGCGTTACCGGGTCAGCTAGTTAAAATAAAATGTAGCAGTTAAATGCTTGAAACTGCTTTAGATATTCATTTATTTTTCTTTTCTTACAGTCGCAAGTGTGATATTAGTGACTTAACCGCTCAGCTCAGGTGGGCTATACTTCATGTTGGTGATTACCACTACTAGCTCCCTTAGGTTTTTACCCTCCATACTCCTCATACACTGATTTTTAGTTGGTATGCCTTTAAACCTTAACCAGGCAGTAGATACGGTAGGGAGTTAGAAGACAGTCCCACATTCACCATTTTACCCGCGGCGGAGTAAGCGTAGCGCAACATGGTCGTGTATAAAGAAAGGTTGGCTACACCACCATAAAGGGTATGTTTTGGCGGACGTCTGTTTGCCTTTGTAACGATGACAGTGTTGCCAGTAGCTGATAGTCAAAAAATAACATTTTCTCAAGAAAATTAACATTATCTTATTTTATGTAGATTACGAGTCCAATACTATAAACCTCGTTAAATTTAATTTGTAGCGAAAAGAATGCTAATTAAAACCAAATGCTACAGCTATGCTGGTCTAAGGACTTTTAAAATTATTTTTGTCTTCAAATCAATGTTTGTGTAGTTTGTTTTTCTTATTTTTCTAAATGTCTACTAAAATTTATTTAATTTATTTAATAATACTTTTTTATTAATTTAATAAAATACTTAGTATTTTTTGCACCATTAAATATCTTGCTTAAGGCCCAATAGGTAGGTCCAGTGCTGCCCCTATTAGAAATAAATTATTTAAAAGACAACGGATATGTTATTCCGTCGTGATACCCGTTTCGGATACGTCCTGGGTAAAAATGTTTGTCACCACTGTCGGTAGGTATAAAGGTCATCGTACGAATTTCTTCCTGCTCCGCGACCGGAGTTTAGTTATGTAATAGTATCATTTATGTGTAACAAGGGGGTATTTTTATTATTATTTCGAATGAGTTGATCTCAATCAAGCCCGGGGGCCAAGACAGGATCGATGGAAAGACCTAGTCCAGAACGTACCTATTCAACCTGGCTTTGAAAACGGACGGGTTATAATTACTTGGAAATATAGTCACAGGAAAGGAGTTCCATTCCTTTGCTGTGCGCTTTATAAAAGATGTTGAGAAGCGCTTAGTGCAATAGGTAGGAATAGCAACCAAGAAAAGGTGGTAGCCCGCAGTAACGTGAAGTAAGATGATGTAACGTGAGAAGGACAAATTTAACTTAAAGTGTTACTAAGATAACAATCTGGCAACGCTGATAGGTGCCATAGGGTTTTAAGTGCGTGCCCGATTAGGGGGGGCTTCCTTCATCGGCCACTAGGCCGTGTAAGGGAATGGAGGAGAGTCCAACTCTTTTCGGTTTCCAGTCAAGGCATTTGCTGTTGTAAGTTATGCATTTTCCACACGTAAAAAAAGGTCGGCTACACCTATTTACTCACTTATCGGCTCCAAAGAACTAAGAATCATAAAATGGCCGTTAACAACTTACTATCTTGAAATTATGAGGTTTCGTAATACATTGTTTTACGTTAATACAATGCCACGCTTTTTGATAAGAGCGAGAAAACATGAATATTGGTAGCTCAATGTTCTTTGTACTAAAATAAACTTGAATCATTTCATTATTTTTAGCAGCCGTTTTTTAAATGCTTTTAACTTAATCCTCTTGGACAATATCTACCAGTCAAGTAGCTACGATTTAAGTAAACAATTGTGACAAAAAATAAAACATTAAAATAACTTCAACTTTTAAAGATAAAAATAATAAAAGTATCCTATGTTCCGATCCATTTTATAAACAAGTTAGCTGTAAAATTAAATTCAAATCCGTTTAGTCGTTTTTGTGTGATTGAGTAACAAACATTCAATCCAATTCCTTTTAGTCATAATATTAAATTTCAAACATCACATCTTTTACATGAATGTTAAACTGTATTAAGATGCAAAATATATAAATAAATGAACATATACAAACTTTCACATTTATAATATGAGTAAGATATTTATTCATACTCAGAAGTTTACTTATAACATTCTTAAAAAAACAACCAATAAAATTAATCGATGGTTATGATATATATTTATTTTAACTTATATTTTTTACATTATATGAATTTTACAATCGCTAGAAAAAAAATCTTAATAAAAAAAATATGTACCATAAAAGAGAGAAAATATAGCTTTTGTTGAGAATCGTGCGGCTTCTTCTCGGTATAACATCTACCGACATAGGACATAGGAAGCCACGGCATAACTGTTGATTTTCAATAAATGGATTTTAATTCTCACATGGAAAATAAAGCATTTTATTTCTTATTAAACTGCTACAGCATTGTAAAAAATGCCATTGTTCATCAAACCATTGTATTCTGATCAGTCTGCTTCTAACCAATACAAACCAACCGCAGTCAAACACAGTTTCATCAGGAAATCTGGCATTTAATGAGTTATTTTGGTCAGATCGGTTTCGAATTACGAGATTTGTGCATAAATACAATGAGCGGTTTCCTCATTAAAGTGAATATAATGTAAATACTTAACTGTATTACCTTATCAAAATAAGAGATCAATAATGATTTTTTTATTATTATTCTCCTCAGCTGATTTATTCTCCTAATGTTAAGGGCACAGGCCTTCCCTATGAATAAAAACTACTTTGGGAGATTGGGCAAAACCACCACGAGGGACCAATGCGAATAGGCTGGTGCTAACGACTGAAACAGGAAGGTGCTATTTTTTACACGCACATCTTATAGCGCTCCCCGCTCCTCAGTCCCAAGTACTCATTTACTCTCTCTTTCTTTGTCACTATGGAATTCAGTATACATGTAAATTATCATAAATAATAAAAAATATATAAAGCTGACATGCACAATTTCCAATGTAGGATGATACTTTTGACAGGTGTCACTTCCTTATTGCTACGTACTAAGGTTGCATTTGTTTCCTTATGTTTGGCTTGACATTGCAATAGCAACTTTATACCCTCTATATAGGTGTCAACTGTCAAAATACATTACATTGTCCTACATTGGACAAAGTATAGGTATGATCTTCTCAGTTAGGGTTTTTTTCTTTATTTGTGGCTTGCACGATTTGTGCATTAAGCTAGTGTCAAGTAAGTACATATAATTGCAAGTTCTTGAGTAATTTCTTTTCTTAATTTGATGATGATGAATGAACCATAAAATATATTTTTCCCCCAGGTTTCAGTAAATGCGTGGGGTTTTACTGAAACCTCTCCGTGGATTTTTTGAGAGAGCAGGAAAAGACAACTACCGCTGCTTTGTTACACTTGCCAACACTCTTCTATGTTCACAAACACTTAGTGGTTAATAATCCATCATTATTTGAAACTAATATCCACAACAATACAAAGAGAAACAAAACCAACAACGTGGCGCTTCCCGCTCCCGCCAAGAAGTCCTAGTCAAAGAGTATGTAATCACTACGTTTTGTCCTAGTTAGAGTCTTATATAAAAAAAACCATTTTTTTTTTTTTTTTTTGCCTGTAAAGTCGGTTTTACGGGCGTAGATTTTACGTGACAACGTCTTTTTCTCGGTAGAATATTTATTGATATGAATATAATTAAATTGCACAATGCGCGCGGCAGACCGATCATAGTTGAGTGGGAGAGAGACGCAAGGCATTCGGCGGGCCTCTCTCTCGTTCGGTGACTCATCGTAACGTTACCGAGCGTTACACTTTTTCATAAGTGACTCCCAGCCGCAACCTAATTTAAGACGTTGTCACGTCAAAAGTGTCTGTGTCAGCTGCTCCGATGTATGACTGGAGTTTACTTTTTAAGAACGATTGTCATTGAACAGGCATAGAGTATAATAAAACAAAACTTCAAAATAAAAGTGACAGGTGCACACAATAGATTGCGCACAGAAATCGTAAAGCTGTCATTCGATTACTAAATTTTACTCTTCATTTTTTAACACCGGGTGCCCTATATAAAAATCAATTCGTAAGGAGTAAACACAAAAAAATATCGTAATCAAATTAAATTGATGACTATTCAATGGACAAGCCTGATACCAATATGCAAAATACTTAAACTAGGTATTTTTTTCTCTGCAAATCTTAAATAATTCCGTACTATTAACAAATATAATAATAATTTAATACCACACAAATATTATAAGCAACGAATAAGATATGCGGGAATTGAACTAGAAATTCTGGGTATTCAAGCTAATGTTGTTAACTATTAAATCAGTTTATATTTTACGTGAGTATGCGATAAAAAGTAACGCAGCCACGTCGAAAACAGGTCAAACAGAATTTTCGTTCAACTAGCAGCCAAAACAATGTGACATGAAATATGCATCACTGAAAGTAACTGGTGCATGACGCAAATTTTCTGTTTTGTTTCCGGATATATCACGCCAATAGGGTTCAATTGTTGTTAATTTAGCAGTAAATATTATTTATAACCAATTTAACGTACACATTATTATGTATACTAATATTATAAAGCCGAAGAGTTTGTTTGTTTGAACGCGCGAATCCCAGGAATTACTATTCCGATTTGAAAAATTATTTCAGTGTTAGATAGCCCATTTATCGAGGAAGGTTAAAGGCTATATATCATTTAACATATTATACCTTAGCCACAGAAACTTGTGGCCGGGTCAGCTAATATATCGCACATACGGTGTTATAATGTCACAATACTGACTCAGTTGTGAGGTGCACAAGTATTGTGACATTTAGTCAGATGAGACGAAAATCAACCCTAATCTAATCATCTTCAGTCCAGTTAATATTATTTTGCAAAATTTTCTCTAGCTCTATTTTTTATATTTTTTTTAATAAGAGGAGTTTTTATTCTTCTCGTAAGCTCGCATATTTGCTTTGTTTCGCTTACTCACTGGCGTGCCAGTATCGCGCCTTAAAAGCACCGCAACTTCCAAAACTGAAGACTTCTCACTAGATCTTAAATATTGAATAATTTTTCTCACGTCTCTATCTGATAATTTTTTAGTGCGACCACCAACATTAGCCGATATAGCATATTTACATTTGGCTCTAATTCTTTGTATGACTGATTGACTTATCTTTAATTTTTGAGCAATGTATCTTGTCGATTTTCCATTTTTAAGCAACTGTTTAACAGGTTCTTTAATATTTTTTGCAAACGGTTTCATGATTGTATCGAAAATAAATATATAAAGTTAAGCCGTTCACTGCGCTGTATCGAATTAGGCTGAGTAATATACAAAGCAAATTGTTCATTTACAGTATAATCCCGACAAGTTTCAGCAAGTTTCAACAAATTTATACTTGAGTGCAAAGACGTTTGTAAATACGGTGCAAAAGTGAGTCAATCAATATTAGTTATATTTAAGTTTTAAAACGTAGATACTGGATATTAATTATATGTGTTCAGTAGCTAGTAAATTACAGTTTTAAATAATAATACATATGATTTGAAAAGATTTTAATAAATTCGATTATATCCTACTACTATTATAAAGGCGAAAGTTTGTAAGTATGGATGTATGGATGTTTGTTACTCTTTCACGTAAAAACTACTGAATGGATTTGAATGAAACTTTACCACAATATAGCTTATACATCAGAATAACACATAGGCTACAATTTATAAACATATATAACACGTAGGCTACAATTTATAAACATATTGTTCGAAATACTAATCCTGCGCAGACGAAGTCGCGGGCACCAGCTAGTTTAATATAATATAAAATGTCACAATACTGACTCAGTTGTGCATCTCACTGTATATATGAATATAAAATTCGTATAAGAAATCAATAGTAAAATAATTAAAATTTTATGTTCGACCATGTGATTGAAAACACATGGGGTTGGTCTTAATTATTGTATGGTAAATCGTATCACGATTTAACAACTAAAAGTTCGCCTCCAAGCTGGTGACGTCATGACATCAGATAACCCTTTGTCTTTAGCGTTTTGACGGGCTTTTTATTCATTTAAACTTTGATAATGATTTGTATGGATAATACAGAAATTACCAAAGGATTAATCAAATTGCAGATGTATTATGCTATAATAATTTAAGATATATATAATTTAAGATATGAGACCCGCTGCCCGCTGCCGCAGCACAAACAACCGCCCCGCGTAAAAATTATTTTTAAAAATAGTATAAGTGCAATATCACTTCCATAAATCAACAATACGTATAAAAAAACAGAATAATTATCATCACCTAACGTTATCCATTAAAAACAGTTTTAAAAAACCGATAAAAGTGCACTATTGTGAATAAATTTAATTATCAATTTTATCAAGTGAATTTTTGATCATAACAGTGTTTAAACTATGTGAAATAATAAAAAGTGATTGAAATACCTAATTAAAATCTTGTAACATAACAGTACTATTAAAAATTCCAATCTTAATAAAATAAATAAATAAAGCGGTCAGCCAAAAAAAAAAACATTGCAGTGATAGTGTGACAACAGCTGTTAGGCGGACTTTGACCTCATTAAGTGTTCGCATCGGTCGATCGCTAATACCCTACGTTAAATTGGCCGGCTTTGAATAAGTCAGCTTGGTGTAGTTGTTACCTCTGCGGACTGGCGTACGCCGCGCCGCAAGGCCGGAGATCGATCCTGTGCGGCCAAAGAATTTTTGCTACATTAAATTACAGCGAGATGGCGAGCTCTGTGAAAAAATGTGCTGGTTGCTGCCAGGAAATAAGTAATAGATACTATTTATCATGTTGCTTGTGTACAGAAAGCTATGATATTGAATGTGTTAATGTCCCTTTAGTAAGATTTATCAATACTATGACACGCGAACACAAACTGGCTTGGAAATGTCCCTTATGCTGCTCCAAAATTGCCAAGGGGAATAACTCAAACACACCAGTTAGACAAAGCCAGGATAATAATGACCAAGACCTAAATCTAAATAAAAAAAGACAACAGAGACGACAAGCAATCTCACCCGTGGCTGATGACTCGTCAATAACTATTGAGGGCGATACTTTTCTGGTAAACTCACCCCAAACGAAAGACTCTACTAGTGATACTACTATGATCTCTCAAGTAACACTAAAGCAAATAAATACACTGTTGCAGGAAAATCTACACAGAAATAATAATTCCATTTTACAAGCAATTCGTAATACTATACAGAAAGAAATAGAAATTACTATGAGTACTTTTAAAAAGGACTTCACAAAAAACATAGAAATTATGAATAGTAGGCATACTGCTATAGAAGAAAACATTTCCACTCTTGAACAAAAAATTAAAAGTCTACAAAATGAATGCTCAAGACTAAATAAATTAAATGTGGATATACAAGAAAAAATAAAAAGCCTAAAATCCCCTGCCAATAGCACTCAGACAAGTTTTGAAAAGTATATTGTTTTGCATGGCTTGACCACCGATTACCGAGTTACTGAAGAAGACTTAATAAATCATGTTTCATTCGTTTTCCATGATATATTGAACGTAAATATATCCCATCACATTGAAGAGATAGATTTTATCGGAAAACGAGGCAATAAAAGACCCATAAAAATAGAATTGGCAAATAACAGATTAAGAAAACATATACTTATGAATTCCGGATACTTTAGGGATGTTGGTTTGGGCGTTTCAGAATACTTAAGCGAGTCTGACTTAAAACAAAAACGCGAATTAAGAAAGGCTCTACTGGAAGCCCGGAAAAGTGGTCAACATGCTTTTATTAGGGACAAAAAACTGATTATAAATGGAAAAGAGTACATTAACTCTAGTGTGCAAAATACAATTGATGAAGATATCTTAAAAGAGAAACATTTAGACTCAACGATTAATAGAAACATACAAATTAGAAAGAAAGTAAACCAGCAAGTCCGCAGTACTTTAAATGAACAAAAAAACCAGAATAATCAATCCTTTCGATAATAATATAAATGTATTTTATCAGAACATGCAAAGTGCGAACAATAAAGTACATCTTCTTGAAGATTTTATTGAAGATTATAGAAAAAAGAAACAAAGTTTGCACGTTATCTGCTTAACAGAAACGTGGCTAAACAAAGAAAAACTCGAACTGTTCTCTATCCCTGGTTACCGAATGGCTTCAAGCTATTGTCGTAAAACAAAAAAGACAACTGAAGGGGGAGGTGTATGTATACTGATCGAAGGAAATCAAGAAATAAGATCAAGAAGTGATATTGAAAAATTATCTGTAGAAAATATCTTCGAAGTGTCAGCAGTAGAACTAACAAGACATAACTTATTGATTATTAATTTATACTGGCCAAATAGTACTAAAAACAAAAATGTATTCTTTGAATGTTTAGAAGGGCTTATGCATTTAATATCACTAAAGGATAATTCAAAATCTGTAATGATAGGGGGAGATTTTAATGTTGATTTTTTAACAAAAACCCAAGACATGTATAATCTAAAAAAAAATATGTTAGTGTACAATTTCCACCAGATAGTTAAGGAACCTACAAGAATTACCCCTAGTAAAGCCAGTTGTTTGGATATCCTGTTTATTAACTTTAAGTTGACTAATCACAAGTTGACCGTTCAAGAATTCGGTTTCTCTGATCATAGAGGTTTTATATTCTCTATACCATCAAATACCCAGGCACCAAAAGTTTTTTTTCGCTTACAAAGAACATTTAATAATTTTAATATAAATAAGTTTACAGATGAACTTCGTAAGGTAAATTGGCTGAACATTTTAAAACAGGAAAATAATATAAATGAAAATTATAATGCATTCAGTAAAGTACTTCAACAAAATTTGGATATATGTATACCAAAATTAACAAAAAGGCTTTATCACAGACCAAAAAACCCCAACCTCACGCCAGGACTTAAACAATCCTGTCGAAATAAAAGGCTTTTAAAACTCCTCAAAATACAAACCAAAAGTAAAATAATAGATAATTATTACAAATCTTACTGTAAAATATTAAAAAAGGCCGTTAATATTGCAAAAAAAATTAACAACACTTATAAATATACAAACTCCAAAAATAAAAGTAAAACAATGTGGCAAATAATAAATTCAAAAATTAATCGTAACCCTCCTCCATTAAAACAAAATATTGTATTAAAATATAATCAAATATTAATCAAAGACCCAAACCGGATTGTAAACTACTTTAACGACTACTTCACAACTATTAGTAACACTCAGAACTTGGGATGTCATGGAAACACAAGCACAGCAAGCAGTGTTCGTGACTCTCTTTATTTACATCCGCTAAAACCTAGTGACACTTATAAAATAATCAAGAATCTCAAAAATAAGAATAGCTTCGGAGTTGATGAAATTCCCCCAAGTTTAATTAAAAAATGTGCAGAAATACTCACTCTCCCATATACACTACTGATTAATCAGTCTTTCAAGGAAGGATGCTTCCCTGACTTCCTAAAAATATCGTTGGTCAAACCTATATTTAAGAAAGGGGAAAAGGCTGAAATTAGCAATTATCGCCCTGTCGCATTATTACCGACTTCAGCTAAAATATTAGAGACAGCAATGGCCAAAAAGATCATCGTTTTTCTTGAAAAGTTTCAGGCTATACATGATAATCAATATGGTTTTCGGACAAACAGAAATACTATTCTAACTATATATACGTTTATAAATAAAATATTAGAAAAAATTAATAAAAAAAACTATGCGATTGGTCTGCTGCTCGATATGAGCAAAGCCTACGATAGGGTAAATTATAAAATCCTTCTAGATAAGCTTTATAAAATAGGTATTAGGGGTCTAGCCTTCGAATGGTTTCAATCTTACCTTTCGAATCGTCATCAGTGTGTAGAAATTCAAAATACTAACTTTGTGACTGGAGAGATTGAAGATGTCAGATCTCACCTCATACCCATCTCGGGTTCCATTCCTCAGGGAAGTGTCCTCGGATGTATACTCTTCTTAGTTTACATTAACGATCTGCCAGATTCAATTCCTTCGGATAAGGTACTTTTTGCTGATGACGTCTTACCTTGTACAAACTCTGACACACTTAAAACAGACTTGGACGAAATATTGAACTCTACTACAAAGTGGTTAGATAAGAACAATTTACAGCTAAATCTTAAAAAGACTAAATTATTACAATTTAGACCCTATCAAAAAACTGCACTAGATCTCAATTACCAATTTAAAACAAATACCTTGGAAACAGTAGATTCGGCCACCATGCTAGGAATAGAAATAGATGCGCATTTGAATTGGAAATCACATGTCCTAAAACTATCGAGCCGTTTGTCTTCTTTCGTTTATGCACTAAGGCAGTTAAAACGTGAAACCAATCTTACCACTGCGCTCTCGGCATATTATGCATTTGCCCATTCTAATTTGGCTTATGGAATTATTCTTTGGGGAAACTGTAGCAAAATTAATGATATATTTGTCCTCCAGAAAAAATGCATCAGAATACTTTGCAATATAGATCAGACTGACTCTTGCAAACCTTATTTCCAAGAATTAAATGTATTAACCGTTACATGTTTATATATTTTTGAAGCCTGTAGGTTTGTCAAAAAACATTTAGAATTGTTCTCACCGATTACCCTAAAAAGGAGAAATGACCGCTACAGAAATAAATTAAAACTTCCTTTCACCAGGTTAAAAATAGTCGCAGACTCGCCACACTGTATGCTAATAAAAATTTATAATCACATCCCCAATAAATTAAAAGAATCTGAAAAATATGCCACTTTTGAAAAAAAATTAAAGCATTTTCTTATTAAAAAAAGCTATTATAATATATTGGAATTCTTTAACGATATTAATTTGTGAGTAATATAATGAAATTATTAACTAAAATTTAAGGGAATGGTATTCATCTTTATTTTTATGTTGAGTTATAATTATTTAAAAGAAAAGTTTAATTTATTATTGTTTGGATTATTATTGATTGTTAATTGTGAATTTATTACTAAAATTTGTTTTCTAGGTTAAGTTTATATTGCTACGCCCTTACAGGGTGTCACATGCAACTCTAGATGATAAGTACCTTTGTATACCTGTACTAACATGTGGCTTGCAATAAAGAATATGAATATGAATATGAATATGAATATGAATATTTTCATATAACCTATAAAATACCTCATTATTTCGTTCAAAATTAAGCGGAAATTGACATACAAAGATATTGGTATTCATTTAATACGTTCTTCTACGGAAAGGAAAGGTCAGGATTACTTATAGTTTCATTTGAAAGAGTAAACGCGAAATTTTGTCTTTGGTATAGTAAATAAGGATACACGTAGAGTACGAAAATATGTTTATATGGCAGCCATAGGCCATCGGATGGAATGTTTGTTTTAACCCAAACGGACCTAACTTGAAGCAAGTTCGATGAACTACGGACGTGGGCCCACGCGTAACACAAGCATTAAGCTTGCCACGAGGGGTTAATGGAAATATTAATAATGTAAATAATTTTATTTTAAAAGTACTAGGAACAATTGACTCGACTCACAAATGAATTCTCAGACGAAAATTGGTTGAGCATTGGACCGGACTTCCAAAGGTTGCAGGGTCTATTAAAATAATTTATAAAATTCAAAAATATTAAAACTAAATAGCTGTGTCATCTCAATCAAGTGCCCATATATTTGTTAAAAAAATTTCTTCGAATACGAGAGGATGTTACTCATTGATGAGATAACGCTGACCTACAGTGTAAAATTGGAAAGGTAGTAGAAAATTATGACGGGTCTTAACAAGGCTCGGTAGCTCAATTGGGAGAGAATTGGATCGGACTTCCAAAGGTTGCGGGTTCGATTCCCGCCTGAGGATTCACTTATGAGCCGAGTCGATTTTATCCAGCATTTTTCTATTTACAAATATTATAATATTAATAACGTGTTTAACGCATTGTTAATATTAAAAAAAGGTCCATGAAAAGAACACAAAATGCAATAACAGATCCATCATCATCTGTTGGGGGCTGCTTCTCCTTTGGCCAGTTTTATTACGAACCTGGACCCACACGTAACAAGCATTTAGGTTTAACGGAAATATAAATGCTGGGCTTAATGCATTGTCAATATTTTTCAAAAAAGTCCACGAACCTAATACAAAATGCAAGGATAGGCTCATCATCATCATCATCATCATCATCCTCATTTGTAGAAAATAACACTGTTGAACATAGGACCCTACTATACAATGTCACGACACAGCATACTTATGTATTAGTATGCTGTGCCCAAGCGGTGGGCTATTGGATGACGGCGCTATAGGGGGAAGTTTTCATCTATCGATCTCATGCGGTTTATCAGGTATTCGCTGGACCTGATTGGAAGCGTGCCCAACGAACAGAGAAGTTGAGTTTGGAAGAAGAGGAAGAGTTTGGAAACAGTTGCGTTTATTATTTACTTCAATATTTTCGTGTGTTTTCCGAGGTTATATTAGCATATAACCCTAAGACCCCTAAAACTCGAATGAAGAGGCTGTGGTTTCGTCTAGTCTTGCTTCTGGGCAAGCTCGCTATATTGTTAGCCTCCTCTTAACCCTCTCTAGAGTTCATATTATGGCTATGAATAAGCTTATTTATTATATGAATGGTTTATTTTAGTTATGTTCATAGTGTAATGATTTATGGACTGTTGTTTCGGGCTTAGCAACAAATATCGAAATTATATTTATTTAAAAAAAAAGAGCAGTGTGCTCCATATGCTACTTGCGAAGCAGTGGTTTTCTTCGAAACAATTAAGGAAATTAAATATTATCAGTCGCGTCTAAATATATTTTTGAAAATATTACAAATCAATCAATTTATTAAGTCGAGAAACAGAGTCTTATAATGTTTAGTAACAAAGGAACTTAAAGCTATATTATTTATGTACGTAAATATAACATTTTATAAAAAAAGCGATGTCATACAAAAAATAATACTAGACACAAAAATAAACAATGTTCCAACTTTCAGGGTTCAAAAAAAATGGACTTCTTTTTTGAGAAGATGTTCAACTTTTTATAACAAATTTCCACATAAGGTCACTGAATAAGAATTCAAAAGGCAACAATGCCTGGAGTTAATAGCTTTGTTTCTATTTATTTGTTTTGACAGTACTTTATAAAATCCTTTCATGTAATAAAATTTTTGAAGTTATACTTCTTTAAGCGCGTTATGAATAAATGATGTGAGTGAAATTTTAGGATGTGCACGCATCACTGTGACACAAAATTATCATGTGAAGTTGGCCGCAAAAACGACATAGAATAAACCAGCAGGATGAAGTTGGCCGCTAATTATGAATGTGTGTGTGTGATTTTAAATTATATATGGTAGTTAACAATAATTTATAAAAAATTATAATATTAGTTATCGTTGTTTAGTAACGATAAAGAAGTATAACTTCTTATGTGCGTTCATAAGTATACACAATGGTTTTTTTAGACGCCTTGGTAGTACAAGAAAAGTTTTCTTTAATGTTTTTTTATGATAATATAATGTAACACATAAAAGGTAGAAAAAAATCAGCCATTGTCAAGTTTCTTACGGCTTCTCCTCTGTACAAGGTCTCCCGACGCAAGACTTATGAAGCGTAGGTTTGACGTTTAATAAACGCATTGTAAATGCTCGTATTGAAAAAAAATATTTTATCTTTATTAAAAAAGCATTTCTTTCTTACCTTTGATGCTGCTTATTCATTTTTACTTTAAAATAATATTATACAATGTGTCCCGTCACCAGTGTCGGAGCCTTTAATGGTGTGAAATATGGCATTTTTTAATCGACAAATTGCCCCCTAAATTTTATTTTTCTCTTACGGCCGTTCTTATTTTGTTTTCTTGGTAACCAAGACCTGGGCCCTCATACTAATTCAACCACCACTACTCATATAAATGTCCTATCAACATTAAAAAGGTGTCATTTGATAGCTAAACATGTAGAAAACAGTTACACAGTCATCATGTTTAAATTGTCATGGAATAAAAAATAGAAAAAAAATAATTAAAGAAAAACAAATAGATTATTTTTTGTGTATTTTTTAATTATTGACTTTTTGAGAAAAACCAAATTTAAGGGGCATTTTGTCGATAAAAAATCCCATATTTCACACCATTAAAGCCTCCGACACTGGTGACGGGACACATTGTAAATGACAAACTCATATGGTGTCAAAATAAACCAACTTTCTATGGATGTAATAAAATTTCTGATGTCGCAATTTCGAACATAATTTACCTGTGGCCCATTATGCGTAGATATCTCATATACAGGTCTTCTCGTTCACAACATTTTGCTAACAAACGGACGTTTACGGACAAGCTTAATAGGTTTCCAGTAATGAGGTATCATGGAAGCCCTTTCGGCTTAATGCCATAACTAGCAGTAACAAGCCTTTGATGTTTACACACATGCCGTCCAAACCATAGTTTGACGAGTGGACAGAAATTAAATTACCAGGTCCAAAACAAAGCGATCCTGCCTTTTGCACCAGCGGTCCTGGATTCAAGTCCCGGAAGGGGCAAATGTTTGTGCGATGAATACGAGCATTTGTACACGAGTCGTGGGTATTTATATATACTTCTATGAATATTACATATTTATGTATCATATATGTATGTCTATCCGTTACCCTAGTATCCATAACACAAGTCTTACAGCGCTTACTCAGGACTAGGCTAATTGGTGTGAATCATATAATCTAAGATCACAATGATTTGTGTGTTTGTCTGTCCGCTCTTTTTCCATTGTATCAATAACATTACCATAGCAACGGGTTAACCGCAAGTAGTTCGTCTACCGGACGCTAGACGGCGCTAACAGAAAAATATTTAAAAAAAGAAAAAATTTAAAGAATTTTGTCCACCCGTGTGAAGCCGGGACGGGTCGCTAGTATATACTCTAAGAACACAAATTTGTTGTTTGTGTGTTTGTCTGTCCGCTCTTTTTCCCGCTCTTTTTCCCGCTCTTTTTCCCGCTCTTTTTCCGTTGTATCAATTAACGCTACCATAGCAACGCGTTACCGGGTCAGCTAGTGTAATAAAATAATATAATATATATATAGCAAAATCAATGTAAAATAATAAGATAGTACTAAAAAGAAACATACGAAAAAGAATTTTCTATCGAAAAGCTTAATTAATTCTGCTTGGTAGATTTATTTTACGACAATTATGAGTATATCAAAATGTTTGGATATCGATGAAATTACGATAGCTATGAAGCAGTATTAATAGGTGCTGGTAACCCAACCTCAATAATTGACTTTCTTCATTGAATATTCAATTTAAAGTTTAAGATACATAGTTTAATTTCAATTGAGAAAATTTTGACATTTGCGAAAACTTGATGTGACCTTTTTTTTTTGTACAATATTTGAAAACCGCACGACTTCAAGTACTTGTGTGTGTATCCTCAATTACTGCAATATGTTTATTTTAGGTATCGGAAAAATTTTATCCGACCTACGCATTACATATTCACAAAAAAAGTTGGTATACATGTCGCAGTGTAAGAACCAAAATAGAGGTTTAAGAAATGACCAAAGTAATCACGTGACAACGTAAAATTGCAACTCACTAAGATCATTCTTTAAATAATAATGGTACTAAATTGCATACAACTCCCGCCACTTGTTCAATGTCCAACTAACCAGAATATATTTGTGGTATAAGTTACTAAATAATTGACGAGGGTTTAATTAAAAAAATCTTATTATAGATGTCACGTATCCTATGACTATATACTATATATGACATGATACTTAGACGCGAGAATAATACTTATGCTCGTCAAATTAACTTACGTCTCTATCAGTTCCTTATGCCAGAACGGTTATTTCATTAGTACTTTGTCGTATCATACTAGCGTAACACCTGCGTAATACTAGCGTAAAAAAAACCAAGACCTCTTTACTTAACGGTCTCAACATTGTAAATTTAACACAAAGAATATAGAACGACGGCTTGGCCTTAAAAGTAAAACAGCCTTATATTAAAAAAACTATTTTCAATGATAATTAGGATATATAATTAATCACCAAATGAATTCAGACAACATCCGCTTAAAATTTTTAAACGGAAACTAATGACATGGCTTATTGATCAATGCTATTATACTGTAAATGAATATCTCATGCACAAAACATTAATTCGGTACTTCGTCCCTAATTAATTAATTAATTTTATTCAATTCCAAAAAAATATTGAATATGCAGCTTAAATTAAAATATTTGCTTAATTTTAAATAAAATAAATGGTATTTCGTGTAATACATATTTCGTGTAATATGTGACATTTTGCATGCTGAACAGGCAAGATATGATTTAATTCTAATTTATCATCATGTAAAAGTATGTCTTTTGCAAATAAATAAATTTCATTTCATTTCATTTCTGGCCTCAGTGGATTTTTGAAGTTTACTCCTTAAAAATTGATTTTCATATAAAGTGCTCGGTATGAAAAAAATATGAAGAGTAAAATATAGTGATCGAATGTCAGCGTTACGTTTTTTGTGCGCAAGCTATCGTGCGCACCATTCACTTTTAATTTGAAGTGTTTTTATTGTAATCTGTGCCTGTTCAATGACAATCGCTCTTAAGGAGTAACGTCCAGTCGTGCGTTGGAGCTGAACCATACACTTTTTTGCAGTATATTATTATTACATAACAAATTACTTTAAAACCACTCAGGTTTTGACAGAAGGACTATATATTTTTAAATAAAAATAAATATTGGATGGTTTGCATCAAAACAACCCAATAACAGATCAAAAAACAGATCAGAAAACCGCCAAATCTTTAAAGATTCCGCATCTGAAATACGATATAATTATAATTTTGTTGTTCCAATTTTATACGGGATAAATGTCATTTTCATCGGAAAAAATCGAGTCAAATGAGATTCGAGAATTCAAAAGAGAAGGATGAAAATTGACATTCATAAATATTTGTTATTTCAAATAAAATAATTTATATACTACTCCTTCGTTTTAATTGGGTTAATCTAGTGATTTTTTGGATTGAATTAGACAGAGTAATAATTTTTTGAATTAATTGCATTAAATTTTTCTTTTTTATTAAGAACTATAGTTAATATTAGGCCCTTACATATGAAATTGGCGTTTTGTATGGGAGGAATATAAAGTCGGTTATTTTTGTAAAATATATTTAATTAACAAAGTATGCACTATTATTGTCTATGCACTTTTGCCATCTTAAAGGTAGTTCATTAATACATTTACTAAAAAAAACATGGGAACGAGAATCAATAAACCCTCTGAAATCGGTTTGTACTGCCACTTTAATATATTGGTAGCTTATTGAATAACTTTACAGCCAAAGCTTGTGTACTTGAGGAATGTAAATTTTATCGTGATGTAGGTAATACTAATTTGTTTTTATTTCGTAGTGTATAGGTAAGATAACAGTCTACACTCTTTTTGAAATGAATTGGATATTTATTTATAAATTTGCAAATTTCTATTATGCAGATACTTGGAAGTGTGAGTATTCCACGTTTTTTAAAGTAAGGTTTGTAAGATTCTGTTTTATCAATGTTAGTTAAGATTCTAACTAGTTTTTGTAAAGTAAATAAACTAGGAGCGTCGATGCTATTGCCCCATAAAATGATCCCATAGATTAACCAAGCATAAGCGTTTGCATAATCTGTTGGAAGCGCTGTTTGGAGGTCAGTTGTCTTTTTTATTGCATAAAAAGCATAAATGAATTGAGACAATTTAGTTTTCACATTTTTAATATGTGTTTTCCAGTGCATATTTGAGTCTATATCTATTCCTAACAAAGAAAATTCCTGGACGTTCTCTAGCTCAGTATCGTTTATATGGTTAAAATGTCATAACTTTAGTTGTGGGAAAAATTATTTCAAGATTGTGTTGTGCCATCCAGGATATTGTGTTTGATAAGATTATATCCAGTTTGTTATATATTTTGCTACTGTCTGGAGATGATGTTAGTTTTGCGATAATGTCAGCGAATAATACACATGGTTCTTTTATAATTTTAGGCAGTTCGTTGAAGTAAATAACAAATAGTAAACATCCGATCAGGCTGCCCTGTGGAATTGTCGCGCTAATTTTTTTGACGTTGATATGAATTATATTAAGTTCTATTGTATTTTGATAGAATATTCAATTTCTACAAATTGTTCTCTGTTTGCTAAATATGACTCTAACCCATTATGAGTTATTCCACGGATGCCCAATCCATATAATTTTTTAGGAGTAGATAGTAGTCCAATAGGACTCTATCATATCTTTTCGATATATCTAGCAGTATTTCTACTGGGTACTGCATATTGTTTATTAAATCAGCTATTTGCTGCATATATTTATTTATTTGTCTTTTAATTTTTATTATAGACTTTTCAACTTTTCGGGGAAAATCCCTTCTGTGAAAGATTGATTCATAAGTATGCTAAATGGTAGCGCTAACTCTGTTGCACAGTGCTTTATTATTTTTATTTTTATCTGTTTGATAATCTTATTTATTTCGCCATTATTTACAGATTTTAGGAAAAAACTATTTCAGTCGGGTGCAGTACCGAATAGCCGGTAGCCGCTTTATTTCAATTTTCTCCTTTAGAAGAATAAAAATTATTGAAATTGTTAGTTATCCGTCTGTGGATCAGAGGTTAGGATGTTATTAATTTTTATAGTAGTAGTATATTTTTCTTTAATTTTTTATTTTGTCATTAATTTATTACAGACCATATTGTTTTAACTTTATTTGACGATTTATTTATTTTATTTATGATTTTAGTTATTTAGCAGAAGCAACAGTATTTTTCAATATTTCTTCATAAGATTTATAATGATGTAAAATAGGGTTTTTTGGTTTAAGTATCAATATTTTGAATAACCTGTGAGCCAATATTTTTTATTATTTGATTTTAATGTTATTTTATTTTTTGGTATACAATTATTTAGAATTTCATTTAAATTATCCTGAAATATATAATAGTTTTCGTTTACATTTTTACTACGATTTATTATGTAATGCCAATTTACCAGTTTTAATTCTGAGTGAAATTTCTCAATATTATTTTTATTGAATAATTTTTTCTCTGTAATCCAAATTTCTTCATAGCTTTTGTTTTTATTAATATACCTAGTTGTACCAGCATGGTCAGAAAACCCTAATTCTTTCGTATATGGGCACGTTGTTTTACGTATAGGTTTCAAAATGAATTGTGAGAAACCATATTCCAACATAAAATCCAAAAATGTGAAAAGTTATATATTATTACCTTATATACTTCTGTGCTCTTAATATATCGATGTAGCAGGATCCATATCCCCTCCACCTGTTTGCATAGCTCAGCTGTATGATCCCGAAACTTTATACCCAGCAAAATTAATCAGGTTCAAGTTTTCGGATGTCAATCATCATTCTGAAATATATATAGCATGGAACGATGGGTCTTCATTAATGAAGACTTGAAAGTTCTGAAACAAAATCTTAAAAACCTTTTTTTTAAATGCGTATTTTATATCTTATAGAAATAGGGCATTGTGAATGCAAAAAAAAACAAAACCTTAAAACGTTTTTCTGGAATTTCGAAAGGTGTTATTTTGATGTTAGTTTTTTATAATATTCTTGGTAGAATAGTGCGGGTTATTATTTTGGGCATTTTTTTCACCCTTTATGTTGAACCAGTCTATAGCGTTACCTTCAATATAAAGTTCATATCTTCGAATGACCGCATGTATCCATTTCTTCTTGATGTCAACATAGCTTCTCTCATAGCTTTTCGGTTAATTTGTGCTGTTTTATCGAGATACTCAGAGATGAATACATTTGAACAATTGTAACAATTATATTCGAGAATAATATTAGTCATTCTCCTACACAAAAACTCAATATCTTGCCAGTTTTTTTAAATTAAATCTTTCAATTCTATAAATGTCTTCAATATATCCAGATAAATCTATGTTGAGAATATCATGAAACATTGCAAATAACCTGATTTGCAAAACAATTCTTGATTCCTTATGGTATTCATTAAGTCCATAAATAACAATTATTTACTGCCGTTTGGTGAGCCCCAAATTGGGTAATTTTATTCTTAAAATTGTTAATTTCTTTAGATTTTCAGTTTCGTTGGTTTGGTGATTAATTTTGTTATTAATTGTTTCTATTTGTGCAGTGTTGTATTCATTTTGTTTAGATATCTCAGTGGTTTCTTTGTATATATCTTCTTTTAATTCTTTAATTGCTTTATTTATCTCACCCTGTATAATAGTTTGCAGATCGTTTATAATAGTTCTGTTGTTTTTCGGACGTGACGTTATGATTTCCCTTAAATTTTAAAGAATTATTTCCATGGAGCATTCAATTTTCAGTTAGTCACTTTCTGATACTGTGTCTTCTATGAGTCTCAAATTATTCCTATAAATAGTGTCTCCTAAGTGTCACTTCTTAAATGTGTAAAACTTTATATCGCGTTTGATCTAATATTTGTATCTCTAGACTTTAGCATTAAGGAAATAAGGTCTGAATTAAAAGTCTTAATTTTTAAAAATTAATACTGAGCTTTCTGATTTTAGAATAACGAACCGATATAGCGTAGCTGCTTAACCTCTATAACCAACTGTAATCAGTCTAAACGATGAAAACGAACGATGTCGAAGAATGTAGGAAGTAGTGGAAAGGATGAACAGATTCCTTGATGACTCAAGTAATCAACAAGTATTATCTATATACTTATTAACTAATATTAAAAAATATAACTAAGTATATTTTTACTAGAACAAGCCAAGCAATTATAACTGAAATGCTAACTCTGGAATTTATTATCTCGATACACGTGTCGTAAGAAATATTAAACCGCTTCCACATCATAAGTAAGATTTGGCAAAATGTCGCTATTAATTTAAAAGTTGCTATTGACAATTTGCGCAATTTTCGTGACTGGATCCACAAATTTAGGGAAACAAGCTTTAATGAATGTACCTACTGCAAAAGCTTACGAATTCATAGAAAAGAGTAGTTGTGTGATTACAACGACTTTTAAAGAGAAAAGGGGTTTGCAAGAAAAATGAAATGTTTAATTATGAATCTGCAGATGATCCTATTGCTTCTAGATTTTTTTATTGCAATGGTTGAGTTGTAATAAAAAAATCAACTCCTTATTAACTAATATTAAAAAATATACCTAAGTATATTTTTACGAGAACAAATCTTTAGATATTATATATATATACTAGCTGTTGCCCGCGACTTCGTCCGCGTCAATTGCTGTTTTTATGATTTTTCACTGATGCTTCGCTCCTATTGGTCGCAACGTATTGTTATATAGCCTAAAGCCTTCCTCGATAAATGGACTATCCAACACAAAAAGATTTGTTTTAATTCGAAACAGTAGTTCCTGAGATTAGCGCGTTCAAACAAACAAACTCTTCAGTTTTATAATATTAGTATATATATATGTGTGTGTGTAATATTATTATACATATATTACTATATATGTGTTTATTACTTTAAAATACATAAAAGTTGGATACGTGATCTGTGGAATTCCCCTTGGATAAAAGAATCTCTGTTTAAAAGGTCGCGTTTATCGTTTTCTGTGCGATTTCATTCCTTGTCTTACAATCAACCTCTCTCGAGTGCTGCTATTACTCATAATTATATGTGGTTTCTATCACAGAACACCTAATAGTTATCTACCGTATCCGCCTCTGATTTTTCATATTGAATTGTAGAAAAATATACTGCCTTTATTGTTCATCATTCGAGTTTAAATTAGTGGTTAACAAGCGTGAAGGTCTCGATAATGACAACAACCGCTTATTTTTATTTCAGCCAGCTGTAACAATTTATTCCAGCCATAAATAATTTCTATTACCTGTGCCACAGAGACGATATAAGAAGAAGATATAAATAGACTCATAATAACTATAAGATTATATAAGCCTATAAAAATAAATTGTTGTTAAAAAAACTAAAAACACGCTTTCATGGTAAACCGAACTAAAAAGCAAAAAATAAATTTCAATATAACATTTAAGCCAGTAACGAGATAATTAATGTCTTTGCAAGAAAAGCGTGGGGTTATCGATATCGATTTTTGTATATTTTTAAATGTTTTTTATTTATTACCAAAATATCTTAGATTTTTATTCCGAAATGCAGAGTTAATGTAAAAAGAATGTCATACAAAGAGTGTTTTTAGTTTTTTTAAACTACATTTTTTTTAAATTTTTGTGTTCGAAATTTTTAAGAAGCATGATTTTTTAATATTCATGTCATAAATTATAATTTTTCAATAGTCTTTATTATTTCTCCGACGATGTTTTTTTATTATTTTTAAATTATTGTTTTGTCATTGCTCTGATAAGTGTGCTAAAATTCAAATAAATCCGACGTTTAAAAGTGGGTCAAAATCACTTTAGAAGATACCGTTACTACCAAACAAACAGGTAAAGTTAATAAAAGCATGTTTAAAACAACCACCTCTGCCAAGCAAACAACCCCCTTGAGGGCTCGGAGATATGGTTGATTTTTTATAGGTGTTATTATAGAAATATGGCATTATGAATGCTAAGAAATAAATACGAGTATATTAATAATAACTATTTAAAAAAATAAAAATTTCATTCGCAATAAGTAGGGAATTAACGGTTTTTGATAATATTAATAAATTACACTTTATTACACACACTGACTGGTAGGATACAAAAACAGGAAAGTACAACGAATAAAAGTATACAAACAGGCGGCATTATTGTTAAATAGAAATTTCTTCCGGGAAATCTCTATTGAAAAGAATAAATAGGGTAGTGAGTGGGTAAAAGGACAAGTGTAAATATATTATTTGGTGAAGCTAATGGTGGATATAAAATAATTAGATAAGACAGAAATGAAGATACAATACCGGTGAATAACTTTTTTTTTTTTTTTTTTTTTATTTATTAATATGGACCACAAACTAGTTTACAATATATAATCTAAATAAGTTGTAACATATATTAATTGTCTATTGCAAACCCAACATCGCTGGTCACAAATTATTAATGCTACATTATGTTAGGGAGCTCGTCATTGAGCATATAGTAGTTACATTAAATTTGCTAACTATGTTATATGACTAAAGGATCTGCGGTCTATAAAAACAGTGGTTATTTATAGATCACAGATCCCTCAAAATCTCCATTAACATTTTTTTATAGCTACGAGCATTAGTGGCAAATAAATCTAATTGGTTGAAAAGACTATTGTGAGATTTAGTCATTCTATTAATAGGACAACGAAGCCCAGCGTTAGTTCGACATGGTGCACTATAAAACAAATTATGAGGACGCGTTGATCGCGTGTGATTTCTTATTGGTGTCCTATATCTAATTTCATTGGTCAGTTCAATACAATTATATTTATTATTACATAAATCATACAACAGCATCTCTTCCAATTGAATACGTCTCGAATTTAAATTTAGAATCTCATAAAGCTTAAGTAATTCTATATATGGTAGTTTTTTCTTGGTACATTTATAATGCATACAACGTAAATATTTGTGTGTGTGTAATATTATTATACATATATTACTATATATGTGTTTATTACTTTAAAATACATAAAAGTTGGATACGTGATCTGTGGAATTCCCCTTGGATAAAAGAATCTCTGTTTAAAAGGTCGCGTTTATCGTTTTCTGTGCGATTTCATTCCTTGTCTTACAATCAACCTCTCTCGAGTGCTGCTATTACTCATAATTATATGTGGTTTCTATCACAGAACACCTAATAGTTATCTACCGTATCCGCCTCTGATTTTTCATATTGAATTGTAGAAAAATATACTGCCTTTATTGTTCATCATTCGAGTTTAAATTAGTGGTTAACAAGCGTGAAGGTCTCGATAATGACAACAACCGCTTATTTTTATTTCAGCCAGCTGTAACAATTTATTCCAGCCATAAATAATTTCTATTACCTGTGCCACAGAGACGATATAAGAAGAAGATATAAATAGACTCATAATAACTATAAGATTATATAAGCCTATAAAAATAAATTGTTGTTAAAAAAACTAAAAACACGCTTTCATGGTAAACCGAACTAAAAAGCAAAAAATAAATTTCAATATAACATTTAAGCCAGTAACGAGATAATTAATGTCTTTGCAAGAAAAGCGTGGGGTTATCGATATCGATTTTTGTATATTTTTAAATGTTTTTTATTTATTACCAAAATATCTTAGATTTTTATTCCGAAATGCAGAGTTAATGTAAAAAGAATGTCATACAAAGAGTGTTTTTAGTTTTTTTAAACTACATTTTTTTTAAATTTTTGTGTTCGAAATTTTTAAGAAGCATGATTTTTTAATATTCATGTCATAAATTATAATTTTTCAATAGTCTTTATTATTTCTCCGACGATGTTTTTTTATTATTTTTAAATTATTGTTTTGTCATTGCTCTGATAAGTGTGCTAAAATTCAAATAAATCCGACGTTTAAAAGTGGGTCAAAATCACTTTAGAAGATACCGTTACTACCAAACAAACAGGTAAAGTTAATAAAAGCATGTTTAAAACAACCACCTCTGCCAAGCAAACAACCCCCTTGAGGGCTCGGAGATATGGTTGATTTTTTATAGGTGTTATTATAGAAATATGGCATTATGAATGCTAAGAAATAAATACGAGTATATTAATAATAACTATTTAAAAAAATAAAAATTTCATTCGCAATAAGTAGGGAATTAACGGTTTTTGATAATATTAATAAATTACACTTTATTACACACACTGACTGGTAGGATACAAAAACAGGAAAGTACAACGAATAAAAGTATACAAACAGGCGGCATTATTGTTAAATAGAAATTTCTTCCGGGAAATCTCTATTGAAAAGAATAAATAGGGTAGTGAGTGGGTAAAAGGACAAGTGTAAATATATTATTTGGTGAAGCTAATGGTGGATATAAAATAATTAGATAAGACAGAAATGAAGATACAATACCGGTGAATAACTTTTTTTTTTTTTTTTTTTTTATTTATTAATATGGACCACAAACTAGTTTACAATATATAATCTAAATAAGTTGTAACATATATTAATTGTCTATTGCAAACCCAACATCGCTGGTCACAAATTATTAATGCTACATTATGTTAGGGAGCTCGTCATTGAGCATATAGTAGTTACATTAAATTTGCTAACTATGTTATATGACTAAAGGATCTGCGGTCTATAAAAACAGTGGTTATTTATAGATCACAGATCCCTCAAAATCTCCATTAACATTTTTTTATAGCTACGAGCATTAGTGGCAAATAAATCTAATTGGTTGAAAAGACTATTGTGAGATTTAGTCATTCTATTAATAGGACAACGAAGCCCAGCGTTAGTTCGACATGGTGCACTATAAAACAAATTATGAGGACGCGTTGATCGCGTGTGATTTCTTATTGGTGTCCTATATCTAATTTCATTGGTCAGTTCAATACAATTATATTTATTATTACATAAATCATACAACAGCATCTCTTCCAATTGAATACGTCTCGAATTTAAATTTAGAATCTCATAAAGCTTAAGTAATTCTATATATGGTAGTTTTTTCTTGGTACATTTATAATGCATACAACGTAAATATTTCTTCTGCACTAATTCAAGTTTACTAATGTATTTCTCATAAATTGGGTTCCAAACACTAACTGCACACTCTATTTGTGACCTAACAAGCGATTTATATAAACAAAGATATGTTAACGGCTGTTTAAATTTAACAGTAGAACGCATCACAAAACCATACATTTTGAAGGCCTTGTTAATTATATTTTGAATATGTATATCTAAATGCAATTTAGAGTCAAGAGTAATCCCAAGGTCCTTAACATAAGTAACTTTTTCAAGGGTCGCTCCACAGAGACAGTATGGATATTTACTTACTTTTTTTTTCTTCGTAAAAGTTTCGATTTACATTTTTCTAAACTGAAATTGAGTTTGTTTTCATGACAATATTCCAATAACCGGTTAAGATCCTCTTGAAACTTTATGTGATCAGCATAATTATCTATAGGTAGAAAATTTTTTAAGTCATCTGCATATAATAGAAAATTGCAATACTGAAAACATTTATTAATGTCATTTATAAATAAAATAAATAATAATGGTCCGATAATTGACCCCTGCGGCACGCCTGAGCTTACTCTTACACTTTCAGACTCATAACCCTGTATGACGATTTTTTGGGTTCTGTTCGAAATATATGATTTGAACCAGCGCCATAGGTTACCCCTTATACCATTGAAGGCAATTTTCTCTAAAAGAATTTTGTGATCCACCCTGTCAAAAGCTTTTCGAAAATCAGTGTAAACTGCGTCAATTTGCCTGTTATTGTCATAACCTTTAAAAAGAAATGAGGTATAAACCAACATATTAGTGACTGTGGACCTTTCCTTTACAAAGCCATGTTGTTGCGCTATGATGACATTACGAAGGCAGGAATACGTTACATCGTGTACCAAACGTTCGCAGACTTTCGAAAGAGTAGGAAGTATTGATATGGGCCGGTAATTCTCTACGTCTTTCTTTGAGCCTCCTTTGAAAACCGGAACTACCCTGGCAGTTTTCCAAATCTTAGGAAAGACTCCATCGCGTAAGCATTTGTTAATCAAGAAACACAATGGCTCACTTATAAAATCAGCAGTAGCCTTCAAGAAGTACGCATTAATATTGTCGACTCCAGCACCCTTTGATGTATCAAGTGATTTTAATGCTTTATTGACATCATCTATGGATACTATTATGTTGTTAATTAGTATATCGGGCGCTTCAGACTCGTCTATGTTTATATCAGAAACTTCGAAATCATCTGAAACCGTGGAAGGTTCAAAAACTGACTGAAAGTAATCAGAGAAAAGAGAGCAGATATCCTTTGGAGTCATTGCAACCTTATCCTTATAGCTAACACTGGAAGGCAGATCCGAACCGTTCGACCTATTCTTAATGTAAGTCCAGAAAAATTTTGAATTACTCCTAATGCTTCTTTCAATGTTTTTTAGATAATTATAGTAACAACGTGCTGAAGCAGTTTTAAATTTATGTCTATACATTGAAAAGATGCTATAGTTCGATTCACTATAAATTTTTTTCATTTTTACCCATGCTCGTTTTTTTTTGTTATATAAATGAATAAGCTCCGTAGTAAACCACTGTGGGTAAGATTTTGATCCAACTTTTGTAGGGACAAATTTTTTTATGATATTAAATAGTTCGGTGTAAAAACAGCTAACTGCTTCTTCTACATTTTTATTTAAAAATAAATCAGTCCAATTTATATTATTAATTTCATTACCTATTTTGTTATAATTTGCTTTTTGATAATAATATTTTATCTGTTTATTTCTCTGTACACATTGAACATTTTTTTCTACTGAAATTAAAACTTGAAACGTTGGGTGATACTTATCTAAAGGAACCAAAGGTAACAAAACAGGTGATAAACTGGACTCAGTATCGTTGGTTAAGCAAAGATCTAATATTCTGTTGTTTTTATTCGGAACAAAGTTTAATTGACGGCAGTCATGCATATGCATAAAATTATTTAAACAATAATGGGTTTGGTAGGGGTAATTTGTTACATTTGTAGGTGTAACTAAGTGACCAGTATTACCCCACTGAAGATCAGGTAGATTAAAATCTCCTACTATCCAAAAAATATTATTTGAACCGCATAATTGATCTTGTAATTTAGTACAGAATCCAAAATATACATCATAGTTTGATTTGGGTGGTATATAGACAGCGGCTATCAGGTAGCAATTGTTTGCTATCCATAGATCCAGCATAATTAAGTCAACGGTCGGCGGGAGGGGGGCATCGCTCTGTTGCAGCGCAGACGTCGGCAGGTCAGTTCGCGGAGTCGCACAGTGCGAGCGCAATACTGCGATAAGTACGCCGCCTCCGTCCCGCCGGCCGGTGGCAAATCGATCTCGATCCCTTCTAAATACTTGATATCTACTGTCGATGAATTCATTATCGAATATATCAGCGTGCAGCCACGTTTCTGTTAAAATTATTATATCGTATGAGTTAGATAAAATGTTCACAAATAAAGTATGCAGCTTTGTTCTTAAACCACGGCAGTTTTGGTAGTATAGCAGCAAGTTGTTATTACTCATTTCGAGGCATTATTAATATGTGACAAGTGTTTAAAGATAGTTGTAAGATAACGTTTAATACAAGTTTTGGTTTGAAAAAGATATTAGAAATCGATAGAACATACCATAACTGTATCGTGTTTGAACCACACTTCAGTTGCAAATTATAGTTATTATTGTGAGAAGATAATAGTTGTGTGAACATTGGAGGAAAAGAAATAACTTCTGGTTCTGTCGCGAATGGATACAAAAGTTGGAGCCTTTCTGATATCCTGTGGTAGTAAGCTACTTAAACGGACCGCGTGAACAGTAAAAGAATAGGAAAAGAAGTTGGTAGAGTCCCTTAGAACTTCAAGGGAATGAATGGATACAGAACGCGGAGTAAGCTGAGAGCTTGAGGAGCGAAAGGAGTAGCAGGTTTTTAGGTAGGGTAGGGTTTTTATTAATGTACTAGCTGACCCAGCCACGCGTTGCTGTGTTATAAATTAAAATTATATCTATCCTATCTTTCAAGTTGGATGAAATTGCACACGGTGTACAAATTTGATTAAAATCGGTTAAGTAGGAGTCCATCGCGGACAAACAACGTGCACGTAATTTATATATATAATGATAGATTTAAAATGAATTCAAAACCATACACATGGAAATATGAAAGAAAGAAAGCATTTATTGGCCAACAAATAACAATAGGTATATGCAATGTGCATAAAAACAATAACCAAAAGATTATAACAAATTCACAATAATAGGCCAACTAGGTCACTGCCACTGCATAATGCCATAGTGACAAACGACACTATGGCGCTGGTATTCTGGCAGGACCTTCGATTAACACTAAAAATAATAAGTATTTAGATTCAAAATATCACAACTTAGATTATAAAAGTACTTACAAAATAAAACAATAGTAATACTAATAACAAATAAACATGGTTGTACGGACAAGACGAAATTTAATCAAAGTAAACGTATCCAAACTTCTACACGTAAAGCAACTTTAATCCGTTCAAATTCTACACTTTCAGCTTTGCTATTAGCAAAAACAAAGAGAAAATCGCAGCCTGCAAAAAGGCGTTTTGAAGAGAATATGCTAATCCCGTTAATTAGTGGTGTCCGCCGCCCTTCCGGGCGCTGTGTTAGAAAAATACGCCGGTGGCCGTGACTTATGGCCGACATTAATATTGTCCGCACTTCCGTTTACCAGCCGCCTGTTTTCCAGTCTCTAAATCTACTTATCCCGAATCACTGGTGGTCTTCCTCTAACGCTAAACGCTTTTCATATAATCTTCATATTATTTTAATTTTTATTGTTTTAAATATATTTTCTTTATTTGATTTAAACAGCACTCGAAGAGTAGAACGAAAGCTGTATGTATAATTGATTATTGCTGGGATATTAAAGTATTGATACTTATGAATTTTAAGTAATGGCGATACGTCTGGTTCTTTGACACACGTTTTTACTTTCACAGAACGTGTAATAGGTTCTCAAAGTTATAAATAACCTTTTTATTGAAAACTAGACAATGCTTGCAATTCAAACTTTCTTCAAATTTATCAACTGTCTACTTCTTTTTGATTCTTTAAAGCTTCCCTGATCCGAAATAGTAGTGTACTTATATGAATTAGTTTGTTCTTGAAAAACTTAATGATAATAATGAATTCCCGGATTATTTAGTCTCAAACTAAGCAGAGCCTACTATATTCTCAACGATGATTCTGGAACAAATGCTTATACTCATCACACAAACATATGCTCCTACAAAGATTCGAACCCGGGTCCATTAGTAGCGCAGAAGGTAGGATGGCTACCGTTGCATCAATTCAATGGCCGTCAATTTGACACTTATCATTCTTTAAATAAGTATAACTAGGATCAGATTAACGTTTAACAACAACGTATGTAACATCAAATTAATTATAAACTGACTAAGAATCTCCAATAATCTATTTCGTACTTCAGTCTTTATTATTATTTCCAAATCGTATAAAAAAGCGAGATTCATAAACCACAAGAACGCGTGACTTTAAAATTATTCTCCCGTAAAGCGATGCTTCACACAAGTGTAGATTTTTTGGTTCTAACTGCAACTTTATGCGAAATAAACAAGATACAATGGCTGGGATAAGCGGTAACGGTGTGGGCGCCACCGCAAATCCCCGCAAACGACTAGGTGGGCACAGGGAGCAGTTCGGTAAATCAGATGTACTGCTACAAGAGTTATGTGTAAACAAAATGGCCTCGTATCCGGAATAATTTTGACTTTACCGCTGCTGTAACTTGCTTTTTTGACATAACTTGCTGTAAATACGTTTTAATGAGTAAGTTATGATGACTAATAATCAATTTATGTTTATTTATAAATAATTCTGAGAAGAAAATACACGAATATTTAAAAAAATTAGAAAAGATTTGAACTAAGAAATTAGGTGAAGTTCTTTTTGCATTTTGTACTACACTCTGCGAATACCTTTTTTTGTTGTGCTTAAATTTGCTCAAATATTAGCACAGTAAAATATTGAAATACTGGAAATGGTGGTCGCTTTGTAAGAGATGTGTTATCACGAAGCAATAAGTCTGGGGTGTTATAGGTATAGCGACTCGAAACTGGCAGTAACCACCATTTGTTGCGAGTTCTAGATAGTCTCAGGTCAGAATCGGAATAACCAAAATACTAAATTCTTGCTGTATCCGTGTCCAGGTTTTTTTTAATGGGTTCAGTCTTGATCCCAATCAAGTCCGGGCTGGGGGCCAAGACAGGATTATAAAAGATGTTGAGAAGCGCTTGGTGCGACAGGTAGGAATAGCAACCAAGAAAGGGTGGTACCCCGCAGTGCATCTGGATTTCCGATGAAAAAATGGAGATGGCGGTATGAACACATGGAGCTCCTGAGTACATTCTGTAGACGACCGACAGATAGTCAACTTTGCGGTGGTGAGCAGTGAGCTTAAATCAGCTTTTACAAATCTACTTCTGAATTTTGCTTACGTCACTTCTAGTTTAAAGAATTGGTGCTATACTACCCTGCCGGATGCTTTCTTTTTTTCGCTTTTATATCGCGAGTTTTTGTTTCCTCTTGACCCAAAGATTATCTGGATGTGAAAGATCGTTTTAGCAATTTACAAGCGCTTTCAGTGAACCGTTGCCCACATTGGCTTAAAGTAATTGCAAACTTAATCTGTATATTTTTGTTTTGACCTTAAATTGTGAATTTAATATTTTATAAAGACAGAACGTTGAAGAGACTATACATCAGAGCGTCCATCTTGTCAAATCCAATCAATACTATAGGTACTATATTTTCTAGATCTTATATGTTAGAGTTTATCAAGATATATCTTGCTTTTCACTTTGCAGTAAAATCGTATACAATATTCGACTTTACATGTGTGGAAGCGAATGTGTAAATCCAGTAACAGGACACAGACTGTCCTGTAAATCAGTTGTACCACTCACGTGATTTATATGCAAACAAAATGGCCGCCCCGCTGCGACCATCGCTCGGAATTATTTCAATAACGCCATCCCGCGCTCGGTGTAAATTAATGTCGCCTCATTCCAATTGCATATAATATTGATACCCTTATTAACAGATTCTAATTAGAGTTCGTAATTGAAGGTTAAATATGCATTAAACTATAACAATCAACTTCCAAGGTTTATTATATTTCTTGGATATGTGACCGTAAAACTGTATGCACTGTTATACTAGGTCTGCAATACATGCTGCTGTTTGCAAATACTGAGCGAAGCAATTAGATTTTTGAAGGGTGATTATTTCTCGATGGTATGTCCGATTTCAAAACCTTTTTTTGCACATTAGTCACGACAACAATGTGAGTTTTGGCGCCAAATTTCATCAATGTAGTCTCAGCGGTTTGGTAGTGATCAGCTTTTGAATTTTTCTTTCGGTGATTATTCTTTCATGTGAAACGCTCAGAAGGTACATATATTGTATAAAAACCACTAGTTTTACAAGACAACTATTTATTGGATCACAAAGTTCTTAATTACACACCTCAACCGATGTTTTTTTTCGGAATCAATGACAAATGGCTACCGGGGCTAACTGTCAACTTACATAGACAACCTTCCCTAGACAGCGTAAAAAGAATGATTCCCAACTAGACCGGAAGTCAAAGAAATAACGTTTTAAGAACTAATATCGGTAGTGTATTCCTATTTAATGTTGATATATATATTAATGATTGTTACAGTCGGCCATCCGTCATTCAAACGAGTCCCTTCGTTTGGTGTTATATCTAGTACATCAATATGGTTATTATTTGCAACACTATCATCATAAACATCACGGTCAACATTTACATCAATATCATCATTATCATTACCATAATTAACATATATTTATACTCGTTATCGTTAACATGTTAACATGTTATCATTACTCGTTATCATTAACATCATCATTATTCTCATTATCATTTTCCTCATTATAATTAACATCATTATTATTCTCATTATCATTATTCTCACTATCGTCTATATCATCACTATCGTCAAGATCACCATTATCATCCTTACATTACTATAGTCCGATAAGATGAGTTACTTCTATTCTTTCACTAGCATCTTATCTAGACTGCGTGCCATATTCATAACCCTCTTACTCGGCATCTATTCCACTCGAGCTCTGAGTTATGTCAACACCATCGCGTAATGATTTTCACATTTATTACTAACAGGACTTTAAAATGCATTTACTTCGTTCATCAATATTGTTGCAATCAAATAAAAAAAAACTAACAATTAAATATATTTTATATATCACCACAGTGATAATGTTCTAAATTCTTAACAACATTTGACGAATCATCCAATATATATGTTAAAATAGAAAAATAAAAAAATAAATGTTGCCATAAAGTTTCTTAATTATTAAAGGTTATTAATTGTTCTTAACATAATCAAAGATTTATATTTTACTATTTATGATTTATTGACTTATTAGCGTTGGCTTCAGTTTTAATGAACGTTCTGCCATATGCAATTAGTTAATTAAAAAGATAATTATTCATCAAAACTTTCATCACTCGAGGAACAGGAAGGTGCGTCAAAAGTCATCCATGGATGAATCTTATCTATCGAAACTACATTTTCATATGCTTTTCCTTTCCGGGTGAGTGGAGTGTCTACTACAATGAACCTATCGTTGGGAAGTATCTTTTTGATACGGTAAGGACCCTGACATTTGGATTCTAATTTTTTTGAAGTACCTGAGCCTCCTCCTGTAGTCTTGACTATTCTAACCAGATCCCCTTCTTTATATTCTACCGAAACTTTGCGGTGCCTATCAAACCTTTCTTTATTTTTTTCTTGGTTCCTTACTATACGGTCACTAGCTTCCGATCTTACCTCACTAAGAGTCCTAAATTTTTGATTTTCATCTACTTCATCTGAGATATGATTTAATACTCTTTGAGACGGGTTACCAACTTTACGCCCGAATAACAGTTCTGTAGGCGTTCTTTTCGTAACATCGTGTATGGATGTATTTATACCTAATTGTATGTCCGGTAAGAAGGAATCCCAAATGTCACTTTTATTTCCGTGTGTCATACTACCTAATGAAGCCAAAATAGTGCGATTATACCGCTCGACCTGTCCGTTAGCACGGGGTGTAGCTACAGAATTGAGAATGTGCTTAATGCCTACAGACTGTGTAAACGTTTTGAATCTTTTGCTCGTAAAGCTTGTTCCCCTATCTGTTATAAGCCTCGTTGGAGAACCGAAAAGACTAAAGTACGTTTTAAAAATTTTGATGCTGGCTTTTGATTTAGTACTACGTACCGCAGAAAGATAGACATACTTAGTGAAGGAATCTACAATCAGTAATATGTACATGTTTCCATGTTTGCTCCGAGGAAATGGACCTAAATGGTCGGCATGAATAGTGTGGAGGGGCACATCTACTTTTGGGATTGGATGCAACACCCCTTGTTTAGCCCCCGGCGGAATTTTGTGATGGACACACTCCAAGCATGCCGCCACATACTTCCTCACAAATTTACGCATCTTTGGGAACCAAAATAAGGATTTAATTCGTTGTAAAGTTTTCTCAAAACCAAAATGACCAACTTCATCATGGTTAGTTTTAAGAACTTGCCAACGTACACCTCTTGGGACTAACCATCTTAATTCCCCATTTTCAATTACTCGGAATACCCTACCATTTTTGACCTGATATTCCTTAAAGATTGCTGCTATCTTGGAAGTCTCTGGATCCTCTAACACTGACTTAATACGCTTCACTTCATCGTCAGCCAATTGTACAGTCGTAATCCAATCATCTACGTTTACTGTAAGAATGTCAATAATATGAGTCGGTTCTTGCTCATTTAAAATGGCTCCTCTACTAAGTGCATCGACATGACACCTTTTCTCACCTGGACGGTATTCGATGTTACAGTCATATTCTAGAAACTGTATCCACCAACGTGATATACGTGGCACTAAGTCCCGTTTTGTAAAAGTCGACCGAAGTGCATTACAGTCCGACACTACTGTAAATTTTATTCCTAAAAGATATGTGCGAAATTTGTTAAGCGCACTGATGACGGCTAGCGTCTCTAGCTCAAACGAATGAAGCTTCTGTTCGTCGGGACTAGTCTGACGACTGTAGTAAGACACGGGTCTCCAAGGATTGTTCCCAGTTCTTTGCAGTAAAATGCCTCCTAAGCCAAACTTACTAGCGTTAGTATGTAACTGAGTCTCTGCGCGATTATCGTAGAGTGCGAGGATAGGTCTCTTAATAAGTATTGTCTTTAGAGCTTCGAATGCATTTTATTGAGAGTCCGCCCATTGCCACGGCACATCTTTCCTGAGTAGATTGGTCAAGGGTCTGGCTATAAGAGCAAAGTCTTTAACGAACTTTCTAAAGAAACCTGCAAGTCCTAAGAACCTCCTAACATCACTTTGGTTTTGGGGACGAGGGAACCTGGATACAGCCTGGGTTTTACAATTTCCTGGCCGGAGTCCATTTTTGTCAATCTCGAATCCTAGAAATATAATTTTTTCCTCGAAAAAATTACATTTTTCCATTTTTAGCGTCACACCAGCTTCCCTTAACAACCGTAACACCTCCTCTAGACGATGTAGTCCTTCATCAAACGTTTTGGACGGGATTAATATATCATCCATGTATATAATTACGTAAGGGACTTTTGACTTACATAAGATTTTATGCATAGCCCGCTGAAAAACCGCAGGTGCATTTGCCAGACCGAAGGGCATACGATTGTACTCGTATTGCCCATCGGGCGTAACAAATGCAGTCTTTTCTTTTGACTCCTCGGAGATGGCGATTTGATGATACCCAAAAGCAAGGTCAAGAGTAGTGAACAGGTTCTGCCCAGAAAGTTGATCTAAGAGGTCTTCGATACGTGGAAGTGGGTAATGGTCGCGTTTAGTGCGTCGATTAAGCGCGCGATAATCGACACACAAACGTTTTTCACCTGACTTTTTCTGTACAAGCACTATCGGGCTTGCATAGGGTGAATTTGATTCACGCACTATACCATTTTGGAGCAATTGTTCTACCATATCCTGGACCTGTCCACGTTCTGAATATGAAAGCCTATATGGTCTATAGACAATTGGAGAGGAATCTAGTAGTTGAATTTCCATCTCGGTGACAGTGGTAAACCCTAAGTCATGTAAACCAGACGAGAAACAATCTTTATATTTAGCCAATAAATCCTGACAACTTTGTTTTTCACTAGCAGAGAGATGGTCACCGCAGCTTATTTTGGGTATATCTGGGCTCTTATCAGATCTCAACCTAAGAATGTTTGCACTTTTTACTAAATCTAAAGACCTGGCTCGGCATATGAGAGTGCCTCGCTTAAAATGTAAAGCCTTTGGCCCTAAATTTTGTATAAGAACACGACTAATACCATTGGTCATTTGATACTCGCCAGGTAATAAATAGAATTCCCTTCCTGGTCTTCCTCTAACAGAACCATTAACATAAATGATACCACTGTAGTTACCTTCGGTATTAACTGGAATTAATTGTAGTTTATCCACTTTTAATTCCACATCACTAACTGTAGCAAGAGGCATTTTAAAGGTTCTACTAGTATCAGCTCTTCAAGTCTGTAGCAGTTTTAATTATTTGTAGACTAGGTCGCTCGGTAAAGCTGTGTCCTAGTAGCACCGGAATATTGATGAGATAATCATCTACTATTAAAACTTCTACACATTCCTCTTTCACCCCTTGCACTTCAATTGAGACCAGACATTTACCGATAGGTAAATAAGGGATATTACCTAATCCTCTCAGCATGGGACCGTCTACCGATTCCCATGTAAGTCTTAACCTTTGTGCATCAGTCTCGCGGATTAATGTAGCTTGACTCCCTAAATCTACCTGACATGGGATACTAAGTCCGTTCATTTTGATGACAATCAAATATTTATCATTACTATCCTCACCAATGGAAACCTCCAAAATAGTTTTAGATTTGTTGTGGGCATTATTTGGATTATTATTGCTACTATTATTTCCTTTTTTTGGACAGTTACTCGAATTATGACCCATAAAATTACAATCGGAACATTTGCTTATTGGTTTACGACATTGAAAGCTCATGTGCCCAGTTTCACTGCAATTGAAACAGGTGATATTGCCTTTAGGTTTATCCCTTGAGATATTTGATGTTCTTTGCAAAGAACTGGTTGATAAATTATTTTTAAAATTACGTGTGTTTTTGTGAAATGCATATCTCTTATTAAAATCAAATTCCCTCGATGGGATCCTAACAGTTTTGAAAAACTCTAGCGTTTCCTCAGGTTTCTCAAATTTAGCCGCTTGTACGCTTAGGCGGATACCTTTATCTTCTATGCCAAAAACTATGCAATCAACAGCCTGTTTACCGAATATCTTACAACGATTTAATAAATTTATTTTCGAATAATAGTACAATTCTAATGACTCTCCAGGGCGTGCTCTTCTACTAAGCATTTCAGTTAACAGTTCAGCGTAATTTTCAGTCGAAGGAAAGGATTCTTGTAATAAAGATTTCCACTCTAAACACGAATGCTTAATGGAAGGCAGGCCCTGATACCAGGTTTTCGCGTGACCACTCAATTTGGGTAAAGCATAGTGAACGATTTGTTTATCGTTCCAATTGAAGATTTCCGAACACTCGTCTACTTTACTTATCCACATATCAATAGTTTGCTCTTTGTTAAGAGGGTCAAATTCTGGGAGAAAATTATTTGAAAGGGAAAATGAGTCATGACTTTTGTTCTTTAATATCTTAACAAATTCCTCAAAGAAATTAGTGGGTTCGATATTGTTACCCTCTTTAATTATAGGGTTATTAACACAAGGTTCAGGAGGCTCGTGTACTGCACGCGGTTGTTCGTGATTCTCAATGTGACTTTCTTCGTTACCGAAACTCCTAACTACAGAATGCCTATGTAATTTGGTATGCCTACTTATTTCGTTTTCTAGGAACAGTAATTTACTGTATACGTCATCATAGCTACGAATATTACTGCGGCTACGATCTTTGTCCCTTTTTCTTTTTTTTTTTTTTTTTTTTTTTGTTTTCGTAGAAAATGGCATTAGGCATTCACACCGTGTCGGGAGAACACGGTGGATATGTGGGACTCTCCTCCATGCCCCTACCCGGCCGAGTGCCCGGTTAAGGCTTGGAGGCCTACCCATAAAAACTACGGCGTCCCAATACACAGTGGTGCGGGTCGCGGGGTCCCTTGTCGGACTCGGCCGCGGCCCGGACCAGTGTGGGTCCGCGCTCGTGGGCGGACCTCGCCTATGCTCCGTGAGGGACGGAGCAACGGGGTGAACCGTGACGCCCTGAACACCCCGCACGCCTGAGGGCCAAGTGCAATGCGACTGCCGGTCAAAAACGATCTTTGTCCCTGCGCCGAGAGCGACTACGACTTGAGCGGTTGCTTCGATACACACTGCGGTATCGACTGCGTCGCCTATGTTCATGTTCGTCTCCATTATGACTACGCCTATCATTATGTAAACTGCTACTCATACCTTGTTCACGAAACTTGCTCACCCGCTGACCATAGCTACTGCGGCTCCGTTGTCGACGACACCTGCGTTGCTTGGTACTGCTCCGGTCGCGTCGATCACTTCGTCCTTGTGAGATCGCTCCGGCTATATCACGTGGCTGACCGCGACTAATGCAGCTGCGGCTGCGGCTGCGGCTGCGGCTGCGGCTGCGGCTACGGTTTCGGCTGCGGCTGCGGCTGTGACCGCGACAGCGGCTTCGTCGTGGATGACGACTGCCTCGCCTTGTACGTCTCGTACCACGTTGCTCGTCGTCACGCTGCTTTGTACTCCGTTCAGTCTCACTAGGCTCCTTGGAGCTCTAAGGTGGCGTCTCTTGTGTCCGACGTCTATCCACTACACTACCATTCCCCATCGCCTGAAACTCGAAAACCATAATCTTTATGTACCTATTCAAACAACAATTTATACGCCTTTGTTTTTTTTTATGTCATATCAATTCAAAGTATGTGTTTTTTTTCTTAGGAAAATGTTTATTTATAATATTTCATTAAATCAAGCCATAAAGTAAGATTATTATTCATTATTTAATTAACACAATTCATTTGTATCTCATTTGTCAACAAACGCAATTAAAATTGGCGTTCCATTTATGTGTTAACACTAATGCATACCATTGCTTAATGAAATAACAAATCGAATGACAAGTAAAATTTGTAGTTTAATAAAGTACATAGACAGAAATTTAGTTCCTTTCATTTATCATTCCTATACCACCCTACTTTAACTACTTCACATCTCATTACTTCATATGAACAATTTGAAACCAAGAGTTACTTTTTGTTGTACATATAGAAGAAAAAAAATACTACTGAACTACAACCATTTTTATCCACAATTTATAACGCATCTCGATATAACTTTACTTCACTCATCTTCAGAATTATTTTTTTTAATTATTAAAAATATAAAAAAAAATGGCGGCATAAAACTTTACCTTTCGTTCACCAGAAATCCGTGGGCGTTGCAAAAACGGTATATTTTTGCAGTAATCCCACTTCTGAGCTGAAACGCTCAGAAGGTATATTGTAGAAAAACCACTAGTTTTACAAGACAACTATTTATTGGATCACAAAGTTCTTAATTACACACCTCAACCGATGACTTTTTTCGGAATCAATGACAAATGGCTACCGGGGCTAACTGTCAACTTACATAGACAACCTTCCATAGACAGCGTAAAAAGAATGATTCCCAACTAGACCGGAAGTCAAGACACAGAACTTACTTATTAAAAGAAATAACGTTTTAAGAACTAATATCGGTAGTGTATTCTTATTTAATGTTGATATATATATTAATGATTGTTACACATGATAAAGTCTATATTTTTTTTACATAGCCAATGTCCGTCGGGTTATATTCATGTATGTTCATGCCAAAATTCGTTCTAATCGGTTGAACCGTTATGTAGCAGGAGGGAGACAAGCGAAATTTGTGAGTTGCCTAAAGAGAGCTTCGCTCAATTATAATCTATCTCGCGAGATTGTAAAGTATCGAAAGATTGTGAACATACTGCTTACAGTATAGTGCATAATTTTCGGTAGATAAAATATGCGATTTATGATATACCTAAAGGTTAGGTTAGATATTTTATAATCTATCGAAAAATAATGCGTTAAACTGTAAGCAGTATGTTACGGTTACAATATTTCGATAGCTTACTTACTACTATTTACAAATTTACGGTGAGAGATATAAGCAATGAATAAAATGCATTTTTTTACAATTATTTGAATCCGAGTTTCATGGAAATTGTATGTTACAGAAAGAAAAGAAAATAAACGTTTATCTTCACAGAATCAAATAAGATAACATATAAATTCTTTGTCAATACCAAATAAATAAAATTGTCTGTGACTTCAAAATAAGGTTTCATGTGAATAACATTCTTGTGAAGGCTTTACAAATATTTTTATGAGTCGATCTGGGACTTTTTTGACATGTGCTTCTTTTAGACACGTAGCTTGTTTAATTTGATTTATATATTTGTTAACTTTGTTGTAATCAACGATGTAATGTAACCACATTACTACCATTATTAGTTATATGAATAATATTGTTTTCTGTGGACAATATTGTGCATAAGCGGACGAGTTTGTTACGTCGGTTCTTCTTGTCAGTTAAAAGACGTTCTAAATGGTAGGTAAAAATGTTGTACGATTAAAAACAAGTTGTTTTATGTGAATTTAAGTTAAGTTATTTTCATACCAATAACCAAAAAAACATTTAAAACTCGAAAAAATTTTTTTTTGATCTGACTGTTGCATTGCATTTTTTCAATGCAAATTGTTATAAGCAAATTGATGTTAAAATAAATTTATTTCTCTCATTAGTTCACATCGTAATGACATTTATCAATGCATCCCTAGAAAATGATGGTTTAGTATCTAAATTGTCTTATGAAATCATATTTAAATTTGTGGCAGGTCCGACAAGACAAAGACTACGGGAGTTTCGAAGAATGCGAAATAAAGAAATAAAAACACCTCTACTCTAAGTATTGATTTAACAACTGCTGCGAAATTTTAATGACATTAAAATGATAAGCATGAAAGAACTTTTTGTTAATAATAATAAGGTTTACGTATAGTCAGCAAAAAAGAGCACTGCAAAGCATAGAGATAGTTTTAAATAAATTAAATATCGAAAAAGTAACCACGCCCTCCGCTAACTAGACAGCTGCGCCTGAATAATAAAATTACGTTCTGAAAAGTGGATCTTTAAAACGTTTTTAACATTTGACAAGCACAAGGTCGCTTATTGTTTGTTTATACTCTTATAAAAGGAATGGTAACTACTTAACCGATTCGTTGCTGATGACACGCCTGTAGTGCCATCACTTTTTTTTGCGTATGGCGTTAGCCACTGAAACTGTGTCATTTTTAAATCGATGATAACTCCATAAAATGAAGTTTTAGGGAAATCAACCCAGAATAAAACTATCTTCATTTTTCAAGTAAATCAAGCTCGTAGCCTTCGTTTCTGTATTTGTATGTAACAACGAATCGGTTAACAAAGAATATTTTATAAATTCAATTATAACTTATGTGTTAGTTCTTTTTGAAACATAAAAGACAATACCCGAGACGCTAGAAGTTCGACTGCTATGTGTGTGTGTGTGTATGTTTGTGTATGTGCTGTGGCAACATAGCTCTTACACGGGTAAACCGATTTGTATGCATGTTTTTGATTTGAAAGCAGATAGATATTCTTGAAGGGGTTCTTATACTTGTCTATTTAAAGAGCTTATCGATCTAAATCTAAAAAAAATGCTTACAATTTTGTCTGCTCTGCGCGTTTGTCTTTTGTGGCCCCGTGATTCCCAAACGAATTACCCGACTTGGATGCGTTTTTTTATTTAAAAGCAGTTTTTCTAGCGTTCTAGCGTAGACTTGTCCATTTTAAAAGCTTATTGCTCTTTTTATAGAAATATAGCCTAAAAAAATTCTCCCCACCCTACCGCCTACTTGAAGCTTTTAGTAGCTTATAAAATTGATGTGAGTTTGAATCTCAAAATAAGGATATCTTTTTTAAATATTATTTATTAATATCATAATAGTTAGTAGTAGAATATAAATAGTATTAGGCAGTTTAATTGTTAACAATGTATAAAACAGGATGGCCAACATAAATACCAAGTGGATAAGTGGATAGATAAATTTCCGTGTATATTTCATTCCTTTGTTCATCATATCAGCTTTACGACGATCACAGGCAAGCGGGCGAGCTTTCAGCTATTTCTTCCTCTGACCATAAAAATAACTTCTTATGTTACTACTTATAACTTAGGCTATGTGCCAGTGAAAGACCCATCAAAATAGGTCTAGCCGTTATGAAGATTAACTGATTCGAACAGACACAAATATTTATTTGAAATGGATGTTTTTTTCTAATAAAAATAAATTCATATGCATCTACTAACATACTATTATTTTGACTTTACAAGCAGATACTTTAATGCAATTTATTTGTATTTATATTATAATTTCTGGAATTAAAAATGTCTTGTATCGTACATACATATATAAACATCAAATGGATTTTAATTAAGACATTAAAGCTTGGAAACTATTCAAATAAAAACAAAACACAAACAGCAGATCGTTGCGCCGAGCAGCCCGCTTGGAAACCACACGGAGTGCATTTCCTGGTGCGCCAAGAAAAACGAATAAGAGCCGGAAAGGGATGTCACGAGATTTGGCACTAACATTTTTAAGATATAAAAAGATGTGTTGAATGTCTTCACTGGAAATACTGCACAACTATTGACAGCCAACATCTAGAACTTAGTGAATGAGTTGTCTATACTTACATACATACACACACTCACTCACACACACACACAAATATATGTATATACGTACGTACGAAAAGTACGTTATTCCAGATGGACGTAGGCTTTTTGCGTTTAACGTAGTCAGATTCAGGCGGGCCGCTAGTTAAGTATAAAATGATAGAAAACCATTAAATATACCACAGAATTATGATATAAATTATAGGAATTGTGCTTAACAAGTACGTAAATAAAAACAACAGAAGTCCTTTTTCTTTTTGTAGTCGCTCATGCCCTCTTGACCAAATTTAATATATAGAATCTTTCTGATATTTTTCCGATGTGGTAATTTAATTTGCTATGTGCTGTATTGTCAATATTTTGTATAAAAATATATATTTGCATTAATAGATAATAAATATTAGTATTTTAAAAACCTTTTTAATCAAATTATAATTAGGTTAATGTATACGATGTAACCAAAAGGGTATACTTATTACCTCGAATGTAAAATGCAAATGAAACATTTTTCGGATAGCGGGTATTTTATTTCATGTGTGTTTGTTTATATTCCAAGTTTAAAATGTGTGCTTAACATTTGATAAAATCTTTGTTGAAAGTAAAATCACCACGGGAATTTCTAAGCTTAACCGATATTAACATCCATGGGAATAACAAGAACAAATTTTATTCAGTGTGAAAGAAAATTTATATAATTTATGCAAATCGCTTGGGTAGTTTTAACCCTGTTTTAACTAGGTAACTTCGACACTCACTTGCGAGTTTGCATTATTTAAAAATGCATACGCTGATTAGTAATAGTAACTCGTTCGAGTTAGTAACTTAGTAACTACAATTACTAGTTATGAGCTTTATAGAACTCACATCGATTAAAGGAATAGGGAAATAGGGAAATAAATTCGACTTTGTATAATTTAAAGTTTCTATTTAATTTAATAGGTTGTTAATTTCTTGGTTCAAATGATCGTTTAGAAGTTGAGTATTAAACAAACTTATTTGATAAATTAATTTAATAAAAAATACTAGAAAAAATCGGCTTACAAGTAAATTCCCAGACGTGAAAGATAGCATTGAAAAATGCAGAAATTATATAAAAATCATAAAGCCGATTTGTTATCCTTCCTTTGCTGAAATATACCGCTAATCTGCCATGCAGGTTTTGCAAAACCAAAACTCTGTTTCCTTTGACAGATCGTGTATTAGGTAAAATTCCCCTGAGAATTCATTTCTGAGCTGAGTCGATTTTTCTAGTATCTTTCTATTATAATAATTTATTTTATAATATAGCTTAGAAAAGATGCATAAAATATGGTCGGGAAAAAAGTCTTTTCGCATATGTTATCTATAAACTTGTAATAAAATATCTTTGGCTGGTTTTAATGACATTAAAAAAGACATTTTAAAAAATAATCAAATTAGGAAAATTTTGTTTCCCACTATTTCTCATTTGTTTTTCTCTCTGTCACAATGAGCGAATCTAATTAAAAAAAAGTCGTTTTTTTTTTTTTTTTTTTTTTTTTTTGCCTGTAAAGTCGGTTTTACGGGCGAAGATTTTACGTGACAACGTCTTTTTCTCGGTAGAATATTTATTGATATGAATATAATTAAATTGCACAATGCGCGCGGCAGACCGATCATAGTTGAGTGGGAGAGAGACGCAAGGCATTCGGCGGGCCTCTCTCTCGTTCGGTGACTCATCGTAACGTTACCGAGCGTTACACTTTTTCATAAGTGACTCCCAGCCGCAACCAATTTATAAGACGTTATCACGTCAAAATTAAATATATTTTAAAATATTATTACAAAAAAATTGGTTGCCTGTAAAGTCGGTATACGGGCGAAAGTTTTACGTGACAACGACTTTGAGTGGTAAAATAATTTTAATGTGAATATTCATTCGTATAGTAGGAAGAAGGATTAAATAAAAGTAACAATTTAAAACATTTATTTATACAAAGAATTATATTTAAAACATTAATTTATAGGCACGCGTCCCTTCCACTTTTTATGTCTGTCTCTCTCGCTCTTAGGCGGGCTAACCATGCCCGAGTGGAAGGGACGCGTGCCTCTCACTCGCTCTCATTGTGAGCGCATAACGTGAGCGGAGCGTAACGCAGTTTCTTGAAGTGTCACCCGGCAAACCAATTTATAAGACGTTGTCACGTCAAAAAGAAAAAATGCAACTTAAGCCCCGAAAAAAATTTGTGACGTTTATGGACCTCATGCAGTGTCAGTAAGAATAGCACAAAGTTGGTTTAAACGTTTTCAATCCAGGAATTTTGATGTCAAAGATGCACCTCGCTCTGGTCGCCCTGTTACGGATTTAATGGACGCTATTTTTGAAAAAGTGGAGCAGTTACGACATAGCTGAAGAACTGGGAATTGTCCACAAAACAGTTTTGACCCATTTGAAAAAAGTTGGGTGTACAAAAAAGCTCGATATTTGGGTTACACACGAGCTCACTGAAAGAAACCTAATGAACCGTGTACTCATTTGCGATTCTTTATTGACATGCAATGAAACTGAACCGTTTATTATATAAAAAAAGTCGGTTTTTTTTTTTTTTTTTTTTTTTTTTTTTTTTTTTTTTTTTTTTTTTTTTTTTTTTGCCTGTAAAGTCGGTTTTACGGGCGAAGATTTTACGTGACAACGTCTTTTTCTCGGTAGAATATTTATTGATATGAATATAATTAAATTGCACAATGCGCGCGGCAGACCGATCATAGTTGAGTGGGAGAGAGACGCAAGGCATTCGGCGGGCCTCTCTCTCGTTCGGTGACTCATCGTAACGTTACCGAGCGTTACACTTTTTCATAAGTGACTCCCAGCCGCAACCAATTTATAAGACGTTATCACGTCAAAATATAAAAGATTGTGTATTATATATCGATGACAATTACGATCTCTATTGTCTGTGGTGTTAGCATGGAATAATCGGTTCATGGCAATTGAGATTATTATATCTCATTAATAAATCTAGTACAATTACTAAACCACTTTAACTCATTCAATCAAAGGGCAAAGTAATCAAACAAGCGAAATAACTTAAATAGGTATTATGCCAGTATCTAAAGTGCTAGACTATATCATTTACATCAAGCTGTTTTGAAGTTTGGTTTAAATTTAAGATATTATTGGCAGCTTATAACTTCTCTTTTTGACATATTTTGCATTAAAATTCTAATATTAATTTTATCAAACACTAAGTATTTATGTGGTTCTGAAAATTCATTGGCTCTCCTTTCAGCCTCTTTTGAACTAATACTGGGCATTATAATTTTTCCGAAAACCTTTTAATTTAAAAAATACTTCTGTTTATTTACTACTTAACCCTTAATTACTCGCATGGGGTCACTACATTTTTAAACCAAAAAAAAAATATATATGCATCTCTTTCACAATTACCACCCGCCCGATAGCTTCATACCGCGTGGGATAGATGTCAAATCAGTGCCTTTCGAGACGTTGCACTGAAAGGACGCGTCTCTGCTCTCTTGTGCCGTGACCCCATGCGAGTAATTACGTGACTTTTTTCAAACACGGTAAGTTTTACATTTCATAATTTTTTACATTATTTTTGATGTATTTTCTTTATACAGTTTATTTTATTTGCAATTAGAGGAAATATTTTATAAATTTTAGTTATTATTACGAAGAATTTACTACAATTTGTAACACTTATTTGAAATTATATATATTTTCAACAATTTCATAGATATCGTTACCTTTGTTTTAGTTACTGACCATGAATAGACAAGATAGAATGATTATAGAGTACCTTGAAGCTGCTACAAGTGAAGACGAACAATCAATTGGAGGGTCGGACTCAGAAAATGGTGAGGATGAAGTCCAGAATAGCGACCATGACAGTGTGAGCGAAATTAGTGCAGCCGAATATTCAGATGAATCATCAGATTCTGATGAAAACCATTCAACGGAACGAGGTGACAGTTTCTTTTTGTCTAGACATAACGGCAGAAATGGACCTAAGCAAAAATGGTATAAGAATATTCCCTCTCGGGCTGTTCGAACACGAGCACATAATCTCATACTTCATTTGCCGGGCGTCAAGCGATCAGCGAGATCAGCAAAAACTCCAACTGAGTGTTTCAGATTATTCTTTACTGATGAGATTTTGGACTTGATCAAGACACATACTAATAACTATATAGATGAAATTAGGCAACGTTTCCAAAGAGAGCGGGATGCCAAAAATACCGATACCGACGAAATAAAGGCGTTCTTGGGCTTATTGATTATGGCCGGCGTAATGAGAGCATCGCACCTCAATTTTATTGACCTGTGGGCTACTGATGGCACTGGGGTTGAAATGTTTCGTATTACTATGAATTATCAACGCTTTTTATTTCTGCTACGAGCACTTCGGTTCGACGACAAATCCACTCGGACCGAACGTCTGAAACAAGATAATTTAGCAGCAATCCGTGAGCTATGTGACATGCTACAAAAGAAATTTCAAGAAGCTTACACGCCAGGTGAAAACGTGACAATAGATGAACAGCTAATTGGCTTTCGGGGTAGGTTCAAAGGCAAAGTCTACATGCCAAGTAAGCCCAACAAATATGGTATAAAAAACCAGGCTTTGGTGGATTCAAAAACTTATTATTTGCTGGCTTTTGAATTTTACTCGGGCAAACAACCTGATGGACCTTTCCAAGTATCGAATAGCCCTAACGATATAGTAAAACGTCTTGTAGAGACCCTAAAGGGAACCAGTCGAAACATAACTACAGATAATTGGTATACGAGTGTGAAACTGGCAACAGATTTATTAGACCCAGAGTACAAACTCACTCTTGTTGGGACGATGAAAAAAAATAAACCAGACATTCCAAAGGAGTTTTTGCCAAACAAGACAAGGGCTATGTGTAGCACTATTTTTGGTTTTCAAAGTACAATGACCTTGGTTTCTTATGTCCCGAAACGAAACAAAGCTGTAGTATTACTATCTACAATGCACAATGATGATGCCATTGATCCTACATCAGGTGACAAGCAGAAACCCGAGATAATCACATACTACAACAGGACAAAAGGAGGAGTAGACTCTAACGATCAATTATGTGGGACTTATAATGTTGGCAGGAGAACTAAACGATGGCCTTTGGCCATTTTTTTTCATCTTGTCAATGTGACGTGTATAAATTCATTGGTTGTTCACCGAGCAAACACAGAAAAGTTACGTACCCACGTGAGACGAGTTTTCTTGCGACAACTTGCTACAGAGCTTGTAGAAAGTTTTCAGAAACGTCGAGTCAACATCAGGGCAACTCCAAAAGCAATAAAAAAACGTATTTCGGAGGTCCACGATGTAGAAATTCCTGCTGTACCAAATACAAAGAAACGTGGGCGCTGCACAAGTTGCGCAAGGAATATTGACCGAAAAGTGTCAACAAAGTGCAGCAAATGCACAAAATTTGTGTGTTCTGAGCACTCTGTGGTATCCTGCCAAAACTGTAATGACAGTGATTCTGATAGTTCCTAAAATAAACCTTAATTTTAACGTTAACCTAGCTATTACCAAAAAAATGTTGTTTTTTTAGAAGATTTTGATTTATGTTTTTTAGTTTCTAACATGATGTCCAAACAAGATGTTCCTAGTATATTTAGTTGCTTAAATACAATACTTCAACAATAATTAATAGTTTTTTTACTAACTATTATATAATACCTAACTATTATAAAAATATTATGGGGTACTGAGAGACCCCATGCGAGCAGTTGCGTGATTTCCTTGATGCGAGTAACTAAGGGTTAACTATATGAATTAAAATAAAATATAGATAAGCTTTGCTATGCATGTTGCAAGATAACCTGTAATTAGTCATACTTATGAATTTATTCTTTAATATTTAATTGCATTGGAAATATGTCCGCTGCTGAACGAAAGCCCCCCCGTCTGTTAGAATATAAATTTTGTAATAGGCATTATGATGTGTGTATGCTTCGCCATATATAATTTAAAAAGAAAAACGTTTACGTGTCTATGCCGCTAGATGCTATTTCTCTCTCTTTGGAACGCTTCGTTATAATTGTAACACGTTTTTTTCTTCTCGAACAATAAAATAGAAATCTTACTCAGTTGAATTGTTATAAATTACCTGAGCCCAATACCGTCAATGGGAGGTTTTGCCATAACATCCATGCTTGGCAGGCGGAAAATCAAGAACAATGACGGTACCACAAGACATAGACCCGAGCCAATAAAAAAAATCTACATTGATTTGGCCGGAATCGAACCTGGGACCTCTGCGTTGCGGCAACATGAAACCGGTATACATCATCTATCTATAAATGTCCTTACTCAAATGTGCACAGCCCTCTACTACACAGTCATGACACCGTAAGAAAAATGGACCTAAACCAACCAAAGAGGTTCTTTGCGGATCGGTGGGCAATAACGCCTGCAAATGCAAACCGAAATCTTTAGGCTTAAAGGATTCAGTCTCAAAAGGTTTAGGCTTAAAGGCTTAAGTCCTTAATTGTTTAGGCTTAAAGGATTTAGCTTTAAAGGCTTAAGGCTAGAGGGCTTTAAAGGCTTAAAAGCTGTAGTTTTTAAGACTTAAAATAGGCTTACATGTTATCCGACATACGGGGGAGCTTAAGATAACTTCGTTGGTCATCCATCCGATTACTGGCCTCTTTGAATGTTGCTTAACCCTCGCGACCATAGATCGACTGCGCTAATACTCCGCCGTCAAGCTCTTCATGTCACTAATTGTGAAAAATTAAAACATACCTGCTTATTTTCTAAAAGCATTTTATGAACAGGTTAACGCAATGACATGATTCATCACTTCCACCGGTTCTGGGCAACATTCAGAATGGAATGGAAATGACAGTTTTGACTGTAAACTTAACAAATGGTGTCGTTATGTTTTTTCATATTTCTAGTCAAGTACCGAAGAGTAGACATCGATAGAGTTGCTTTTGTTGGGTTGAGAGAGCATTGTTAGTTACTGAATTGTTGAGTTTTTGTTAAGAAATATTAACTTGTATATATTAATAATAAAGATACTTTAAAGTATTCTAGGAGTTATTATTTAGAACTAATAGATTTGGAGTTATAAGGATTTACTAGCGGCCCGTTCCGGCTTCTCACGTGTGAAAATTTCTTTAACAAAATTCTTTAATTTTTTTCTATTATTAAATATTTTTCCGTTAGCACCATCTAGCGTCCGGTAGACGAACTACTTGCGGTTAACGCGTTGCTATGGTAACGTTATTGATACAATGGAAAAAGAGCGGGAAAAATAGCGGACAGACAAACACACAAACTACTGTAACCTTAGATTATAGATTTGGTTCTAAAAACATAGAGCGGTAATTTGATTCACAAAAATAAAACTTGAGACGATTCCAAGTTAAATTTGCAAGTTATATGTATGATTCGTAGTAATACTCTAAATGATCAGTGCCCAAGCTATTTGAATTAATTCCAAACTAATATTTTCCCCAATATTTTACTAATCCCGAAATCTAAAGGTAAAAAAAGATTTATTTTAAATTCTTAAAAAGATTTCTATTATCTAACCATTTAAAATGTAAAACCATAGAACGTGGCTGGCAAAGATTATCCAAAATTGTTTTAAATTATTTTATTTTAAGAATAATAACAATGTGAATAACAAATTATAAATATTTCGGTTAAGCCATCGTAGTGGTCGTGTTTGTGTTACGAGTGGAAACACGTCCGTAGTACATCGACGATCATCGAATTCGGTCCATTTGGGTTTAAACTGTATTTTCAACTGATGGACTGGGCTTTGAGCCTTAAAAGCGCATTCGTTTTCGATTTAATAGAATAGAAAAGAATAGAATAATTTATTTGCGAATACTGAGTACATACAGTTATTTTTACATATAATAATCTGGCAGGTCTACAGTATTTGCCTTTATAAGGCATCCAAATATTTAAGTAAAGTGAAGTTATAGGCATTTCAAAACAACAAATATATTTACTAAATTAATGAATTAGGCTTGTCACAATAAATGTCAATAATATTTCGATTGATTAATTAGATCCGTTAGATTGTCACAGATCAAATAGTAAAATAATAGATAACTATAAAAAAGTCATTTAAATGTCATTGTCTGCCCCAGATTGGCCCCAGATATACAATAAAAAAATAAACGACAACAATTTGATTAAATAAGAATATAGATAAAACTATTAACACAATGTCAAGAAATTTTATGGACTAAGTACTATTTAATCCAGTAAAAACCTTGTGCTACCAGCCAAGAAAGCAGAGATTGCTTAAAAATATTTTTCTCCGTGGGTAGGTCTCTCAAGTTCGGTGGTAACTTATTATATACGTTTATAGCCATGCAGTAAGCATTTATTCTAAAAAGTGTTAAAGTGCTTTTTGGCGTATATAATTTGTTCTGTCTACATTTACGTGCGTTAGCATTTTTTATAGTAGGTGACAAAATCTGGATATCGTTTTACAAAAAGACATAATTTGGCTATATACATACAGGGTAATGTTAATATTTTATATTTCCTGAACCACGGTTGACAAGATTCCCAGCTTTGTATGCCAGATAGTGCTCTTATACATCGATTTTAAATGCCCTTTCGAAGTCTACACTGTTTCCCCAGATTATTAAGCCATAGCGAAGTACGGAAGAGACATATCCATGATGTGCTTGCAATGCACTTTATCTTGATGCAACTCTTTTGTTTCTATTCAAGGCAAATACAAATTTTATTAATTTTTGTATAAATATCATCAATTTGATTTTTCCAACTTAAGTTTTCGTCAATAATTACTAGAGCTTACTATGTCAACATAAGGATTTAATGAACACTAACAGTGTACCATTTTTTCCACTCACTGGATATTCCTTGTACTCTCGATCCGCCGTGGGTTGGAGGCATTGACACTGGGAACTTACCTTGCCATTTTAGGTTCACGTTTTCATTAAAACTGAAAATAGAGTAAGCTGGATAAAACAATATTGGTAGAGTACTTCACGTTCACAAGAGTAGAGTGATGGGGCAATTTATTTATATAAGTAGTTAGCATTCTATAACGTTGAATTATAACTTAATATTAATATACTATCTATTTTTTTTTGATTGCCTATCTTGGAAATGCATGCGGTGGCGACCTATAATTATAATACTTGGGGTATTATTTGAAAACGTATCTGAATATTGCACCGGTGTATATTTTGCTGGTTGTCCTAAAATATAAATAAAAAAATATTTTTTTATAGAGCCATATAAATATGGAAGAATATGAGAATTTACTTTATAACGGTATTCAATTTTATTTTAGAAGACGCTGACAAAAGCGTTTTGAAAGTTTGTTACAGTAGATTCTGCAGTGTCCAATTTATACATAAAATAGGTACGACTTGTCTGACTGAGAAATCTATTTGACAATTGAAAACAATTAAAATTAGCTTTGTGGTTAGGTAAGTAGTAGGTAGAAGAATTAAAATGTAAATTTTGAAACAGTAATCAATATTTACAACAGTAATCAGGATTTCCTGAATTTGCTTTGTGGATTGGTAAGGTATTTAGGATAGCAAAATTCTCGTATAAAATTGTATACTTATCTTTGGTGTCTAAATTGCTTAAGGCAGGCAGACACTGTGTCCTTACGTCCTAATATACGAGTAAGTAACCAAATTTAAACACAAAAATTAAATGAAGCGTTAATTCGACTATTTCATTTCATTGCCAGCTTAAACTAATTCCGTTTGAATTATCGTTTTAGAACTGACGATTTTCCAGAGCTCTGTCATTCATTTGAATTTTGCAATGATTATGTTTTGCTATTAGCCTGATATGACAAGCTTGATCCGCATGAAATGATCGCGCATTCTAGCTGCACAAATGTATCGTTTAGGTTATTAGGAAAATCGGTCGTATATGTATTAGATTCATACTGGAATTTGGAATTTAGGTGAAAATTAATCATTATCAAGCGTTGCACTTTGCTTTGCTCGTTTAAGTTGTGGAATGTGTTGATTTTAAAAAGTGGAAGTAATAGTTTAAATGTGTACATGATATAAAAAGTCAGGGATATCATTTTTACTCATGGTTTTTTTATTGTTTTTTTATATCTAGAAATTTACTAATTAAGATCTCGTTTGATACCTGAAACAAGTTTATTTAGATATAAAAAATTGTAGTTTATGACTGAATGAGTTTTATTAAAAAAAAGATTTGTTTTTTTACTAAAGTTCGTCTATAGCATTTCGGTGGCCTTATAGAGATACAATACAATATGTAAAGGCATCTATTTATTTACAAGAGTTTTATTGACAAATATGTTTCTTGATTCAAAACAGATAATAGGGCATTTGACTACAATAAAAATATATTAATAAAATAAATAAAATTAAAATTTCGTGATTGACCACGTGATTAAAAATACACAGAATTAGCAGTTGTCACTTGTTTCTTTACAGTTAATGTCATTCTAAGTATTACGTATTACGATACGACGGCAAAAGAATTGTTAATAAGTAGGTGAGGTCAAAATATCAAGTGACATGTATGAAAGTGTCTTTGGCGTTTTGGTGGGTTTTTTTTCCCCAAACTTTGATTGTGATTTTTATATAAAATTGAGAAATTAACAAAAGATTAAGAGATCAACTATTTGGGATACTTTAGTCGTACACTAATTTGTTTATTAAGCGAGAACAAAGTTCAGGGTTAAGTTTTAGAGTAACTAAGATTTTAGTGATGTTTTCTGCTAGAATATACTATATAACGCATATGTTTGAAGCATTTTTAATTACGTTTCTACAACATCTGAGAAAGTTAATTATTTTTGTAATAATTTCTTTACATATAAAAATCAAACATTTAAATGTTTAAATTACAAAAATATAGTAATAATATGTATAGTTTTTATTTCTTTTCCGCAGTAGGCAACGATAATCTGTTACCTACTGCATAATACAACCTGCCAAATAATACGCCAAGAGATTTTATTACTTTTAATCACATCTATAGTAATATTATAAAAGAAGCAAGGTAGCCACCGAAACTACTCATCCTATTCATAAATTCTATTACTAACATTTAGAATGGACTAAATAAACACATTTATAGGTGGGCTCGTCCTTTTAAATGTTAACCCACCTGTGCCAGAAACAATCACTCTTCCACAGCAAAGTTATGGACAGAATTTTAACAAGTACAGTTTAATATTTTTTTCATCCCACCACCTCGGAAAGTGTAATTTTGCGCTTCGAAATCTGGCTGGAAAATTCTATTTTATTCGCTTGAGCGGCAAAGTAGATTTGAATTTAGAACATCACATATAATGAGTACTCAATATAATTGTAAATTCAAAACGTCATTAAACCTATTTAATGTAACCTCTATGGTGCCAAATTTATGATAAGAACTTTTTAAATTGTGAAAAAATTTAAATTTGGAACCTTCTTGGTTTCTTTGTTTTATTTGCGTGCTTCGCGCCATTCTAGTTTTTCACGTTTTATTGCTTAATATAATTAACATAACCTAAAAACTGTACAAAAAAATCAACTAAAATGAGTGACATTAGCGACGATGAAGTTTATCTAACGCCAACTGAGTTAACTGAAACAGTTAATAATGCGCAAATGAGCCTTCTCCCTCAGCAATCACGAGAGAAGTATTTGAAACAGTACGATATATTTAACATGTGGCGACTAGCTAAAGGAGCAAAAACTTTCTCCGAAAACGTTTTGCTGGCATATTTTATAGAATTATCTGAGACCAAGAAAGCAAGCACGCTATGGAGTACGTATTCAATGCTAAAATTAACAATTAAGATGAAGAAAGACGTTCATATCGACACCTATCATAAATTAGTGGCATTTTTAAAAAGAGCCTCATCTGGTTATAAGCCAAAAAAATCGAAGGTTTTCACAGCATCTGAAATTGCAAAGTTTATTAATAAAGCACCTGATTCCGTATATTTAGCGGCAAAAGTAAGTCAATACGTGTAATTTTTTGTTGTTGATAAAATTGTACATAGTACTTACAATATTTTTAATTTGATTAATTTATTTACGATTATAAATACTTCTTTTGTTACAGGTTGTTCTTATTATTGGTATAACCGGAGCATGTCGAACAAATGAACTTACACTACTTAATGTCAATAACGTATCAAAATATTCTCATAATTCTGATGAATTGCTATTAATTAATGTACTAAATACCAAGACAAAAAAAGACCGCAACTTCGTTATTCGCAAGGAATATGTAAACATTGTTCAGAAATATCAAGCTTTACGTCCTTCTAACACCCCAATTGAACGATTTTTTCTACAATATCGCAACGGAAAGTGTATCCGACAACCTATGGGTCAGAATAAAATTGGCAGTATTCCACGAGAAATAGCAACTTTTCTCGGACTTTTAGAACCCCCGTTATACACCGGTCACTGTTTTAGAAGAACCTCAGCCACACTTTTGGCCGAATCAGGGGCTGATCTTCTATCGCTTAAGCGCCATGGAGGCTGGAAGTCTAATTCGGTTGTAGAGGGATACATAGAGGATTCAATCCAAAGTAAATCAAAAATTTGTAATAGTATCGTGGAGGCCATTACGCTGAAAGAACCTCTGTCAGATTCTTGGTCTCGCCCTTCTACATCTAAAATGAGCCCCCATAAGATTGGAAACAATAGCCCTCTCTCGCCAACATTTACGCCAATAGAATCCAATGAATCGGCACAACTATTTAAAATTACTGATAGTTTACCACAAAACAGCGCACAATTCACAAACACCAACATAACATTACCTAACAAAAATATTAAACTTAACATAAGTAACTGTAGCAACGTTACATTTAATATTTCCTAATTATTTTCTACTTCTTATTATTTTCTTCAATTTATAGATTATCTTAATGTGTTTTAATTGAAATAAAAATATTTTGTCATTATAAATTGTTTTCTTTTTCATTTTGTCATTTCCTCGCTGAGGTGGGATGAAAAGTTACGTATTGCACTCGAGTGGAAAGATTTTTCACCTTGTGCTCGTTTGTTTCCCTCGCTGACGCTCAGGATTCTAATTTAGAATCACTCGCTGCGCTCGTGATTCAACTTTAGAATCCTTCGCTTGCTCGGTCATCCAAATCGAGCACGCGGTTAAAAAGGAACTTTCCACTCTTGTATAATAAATAACTATTACTTTAAGGAAATTTTGGTTCAACTTTTATGTTGATGTAATTTACACCGACTATAAGAAATGCTTTTGACCGTGTAGACTATTCTGTATTACTCAAAAAGCGTAATTCGACAGAGATACGCGGTGACTTATTACGTTGGTTCGCTTCTTATTGACAATCGGAGTCAGGCTGTGGTAGTTCAAGGCTATATGACGGGATGGACTATCCATCAGGAATACCCTAAGGATCTATTTTAGGTCCATTATTATTTATCTTATTTATCATGGATATCGATAAATGTTTCCTCCGTATACTTATAGCATTATTTGCTGACACATGAAGATATTGAAAGAAATACAGAACTCGGTTGACAGTCGGGACCTTCAAGCTGACTTAGAGAGATTCGATAATTATTGTAAATTAAATAAGCTTGAACTGCAGGCTAGCACCCTTTTTTGGTTGCTATTCCTACCTGTTGCACCAAGCGATTTTCATAATGCGCATAACAGAGGAGTGGAACTGTATTTCCGAGAACTTATAACCTGTCCATTTGCAAAGCCAAGGTGAAGAGGCACCTTCTGGGTTAGCTCGTTCTATCGTGGATTCCGGGCTTGATTGGAACAAGAGCTAACCCATCCGAAATAAAAAAGAACTAAATGTATCAAAATGCTTTTGTATGTCATTTACTCGTAAACCGATATGTCGATTTATATTTACTGGTTATTGGGTATTAATTTGTCTAAGGTAAGAAATATTGTGAGAATTTTAGTATAATACATGATAGTAAACTACTGTTTGATCTGCGCTTCAAACAAGTTGTAGACAAAGCATTCAAAACATTAGAATTGAAGCGTGGAGATTACTGCCGTATCTTTCATTTAGGGGAGGAAGGGTCTTTCGGATCAAACCCTTTGTAGCACCCATATATCAACCTCAACACAAAAGTAAAGTGACAAGAGTTTAATGTCGTCCTCAAATTGGCACGGGAATAGTTGACACTTTTCCTAATATAAGTCTATAATAAAGTTCTTATAAAATACTCCAAGAATGTGCAAAAGTTCTTAGATAGAATGTTTGCCTATGGACGGTTAAAATTTTTAAAAAAGCTTAGTGTCGCTTAACTCTTGAGATGATATTGACGTTTGTACATTTTCAGAATTAGCGTTTTTTTTCTGCGTCGCTTAAACTGGGTTAAAGTCAATCGGTCATTTTTTTTTATTGCTTAATGCATTTAAGTTTCAGGCTTCTTATTTCGTTTTATTTTATTGAATTTATCTGTATCTGTATCTGTACCTATGACCGACAGCCTAGGGCTTCTTGGCATGGAGTTGTCGTCAGATCTCAACTTCGGCGCCAACATCGAGTCCAAGGCTCAGACTGCAGATAAAAAGCTGGGCGTCCTAAATAAGGTCAAGCGATTTTTCACGCCGGGACAGCTTTCTTCTCTCTATAAAGCTCAAGTCCGATCTTGCATGGAATATTGCAGCCACCTCTGGGATGGCTCAGCAAAATACCAACTTGCTGCACTGGACACGATTCAGCGCAGAGCTGAGAGGCTCATTAGTGACAACAAATTGGCGAAGAGCAAGCTTCACACCTTAGCTCACCGCCGAAAAGTTGCCTGTCTGTCGGTCTTCTACAGATTGTATTTTGGAGAGTGTGCTCATGAGCTACATATGCTCATACCGCCATCTCCTTTCTTCCATCGGACATCCAGACGCACGGTGGGCTACCACCCTTTCTTGGTCGCTATTCCTGCCTGTCGCACCAAGTGCTTCTCGACTTCTTTTATAATGCCCACAGCAAGGGAGTGGAACTCTCTCCCTGCGTCTGTATTTCCGAGTACATATAACCCGTCTGTTTTCAGGGCCAGGGTGAATAGGCACCTTCTGGGTTAGCTCGTTCCATCGTGGATTCTGTCTTTGCCCCCGGGCTTGATTGGGATCAAGAGCGAACCTATTCTAAATAAAAAAAAATAATTGAAGCGACTTTGAAAACTAACTGCTCTAGAAAAATAGATTTGTTGACAAAAGTGTTCAACATCAGCTGTTTTTGCTTTTCGTTCTTAATATTTAGAAGGCAGTTAGATCCTCATTCCTTGTAGTATTATAGTAGTTATCAAAAGGTTAAACTATTTTGTGTTAAACAAAAAAATGTAGCAACGACACGTAAACTTTTTATCCCTGATCAAAGTTTATGAAATTCATCGCTAATGGTTTTTTGCTTTTAAATTAGAGGAATTAATGAGTCAAATAATATAGAAGACAAATAATGAAGAGAGAATGAAGGTAGAAATAATAAGTTAATCGAAGATCTTTTTTTATCAGGTTATTTAAAAGTAATATTAATTATTACTTTAAAATATTCAAAAGTGACTAACATAGAGTGGAAAAAGATAGCCATGTCAGCCATGCACACTGATATGAGTGAAAGCGAGATAGAAAGCCACGCACACTGTAGTGGGGAGGAAGCTGGCTCATTTATATTTTTTAACGGTACTAAATCTGGCGCTCTCGTGTAACGGTAAAATCTGACACTTAACACGGATGGAGCGGCCGCGCGGCGAGCGCCTATAGGTATCCGAACGGCCCGAATCTCCGGATAGAAGCTTCGCTTAAAAAAAAACCTTGTAAGGTAGGGTTTTGTTATAGTATACAGTCACATAGACTTTATCTATTGTTATACAGATGAAACAGTTACGCGTATTGGTCTACTCTAAAAATCATGAAAGAAATTGGATTACTTGAAGCCTTAACCTTTGAACGTAAGGAAAAATCCTTACTTTAAAGTGGAGGCATTTTCAATAAGTAACATTTATTGCCGAAAGTAAATCAAAATATAGTACTTTCTTTTTTAATCATTAAGTCAATATTTTTTATAATTAGGTTTCTGTAAATAATATTTAATTTTGACATAAAATCACAAAAATAGCAGTACATTGCTTTTGTCTTTAACTATCGTCATTTTTATGATTATATTTAATCGTGGTGTAGCGATACCTAAGTTATGGTCGTCACAAATAATAAAATTGTTTCTTTTCAACAAATGTGTAATGCAAATAATACTAGATTTAAAAATCTAAAAATCTAGTTTTTGTTAGGTCGCTTTCTTGTCTGTTTGCTTGTCTGTCGTCTTGTCTTGGGCCACTTGTCGAGGGGCCACACAAAACGTGGGGGCGCATTTTTACAAATACTCTCAACATCTATGCATATCATACATCTCATTACATCTCCATAAGTAACATGCGCCCCCACGTTTTGAGTGGCCCCTCGCTTGGCCCCGCCGGGTTATTTTATTCTTTTTCGGTCACTGAAAAACGTGGGATTTTTAGATTTTTAAATCTAGTATTATTATTTTATTCTTTTTAATTATTAACTCAAAGAAGTAACCATTATAATTAACGCAACAATCGGATAAGCCCCATACAAAAGTGAAAGTTGCCGAAAGTTGACCTGAAAGTGCACCTAGAAAGTTGAAAGTTGTTTAAGCGTGCATTGTCATCGGGTTCTGAGCTACCCTGAAAGTTTCAACTCGCTAGGTGGTCGGGAAGTGCCTCAAAATTGAGATACAAGATTACAACCGGACAGACAAGACGACAAACAAGCAAACAGACAAGAAAGCGACCGAACAAAAACGTGGGAAAAAGAAAGAAATACAATATTTTGCTAGAGTTTTTCAATTATGAGATCCCTGTTTCTTACTTTAAATTGAAATAGCAATTGAATGAAAAAAGACACTAGTTATTTTGAAAGTGAAAAGAACTAGAATTTTAGTAATATATTAGTCTGTTGACAAGTGGTTGATTTGACCATGTACCTATGGTCAAAGTATGCAAATTGTGAGGCACACAATGGCCTTTTATCCTAGGTTCATAATTCAAAATATCTAATGGATGTATAAGTTTTTAGCTATTTTTAATGACATTCGGTTGACAAGTGGTTGATCCGACTAATATATTACTCAAATTCTAGGTCGTTTTACTTTCAAAATAGCTAGTGTCTTTTTTATGGCAATTGGAGATTAGTAAATGTATTTAAACCTTATTACTTACGGGCCAATCCACACTGTAATTATTCTAGAACACTGAATAAGAAGAATTTCAATAGAACACAATTTTCAATTTACTGAGAATTTGTAATCGTAGCTTTCGTAAAAGATTGTACAAATTTCTTTAAAGTACAAGAAATTGCGGTGCTACGACAGGCATAGTAAGCGATTATTCACTTTTTAAAAGAAAGCAAGAAATTAACTGAAACATTTCAACAGTAAGTTGGTGACCGGTGTGTTGCTATTTACAGTTAGGAATTTCGAAGACATTAACTAAAACTGAGTTAAACTTAAACGACAAGTATAAATAATAATAAATATATTGTTTTATTGTATTGTATTAAATCAATACAAATGATATATTTATTATTTAAAAAACAGCGGTGCATGGCATATGCTACTCACGATCTAAAGATTCTCTCCGCCAACTTATTAAGAAAATTAAAAATATACTGTTGTTTCCTAATATAAAGTTTTTTTAAAAATAATTTATGGCGTAATTAAAGTGGGAGAGAAACGCAGTCCTTACCGAGTTTCTTGCGACTTCACAGTACAAGGTCTCCCCACGTAGGTCATACGAAGTAATGGTGTAGTTGTTGACGTTCAATACACACATTGTAAATACTCATCATCAAAAGAGACACATAATGAATTTTCTATAAACTTAATCATTATTTCAAATACATTAGTATTAAAATCTTTTATTATAGCCAAAGTCTGTATTTATTTACTTATTTGTCCAATACTATTACGTATAAAAGAATTGGAAAAAGTTTGTGTTATGGAAGTTTGTGTTACCCACTCAATAGTCCCAATGCTGCGCGAATTGTGAAAAAAAAGGTCGGAGTCTTAGATAGAAATGCCATTTTCTCGCTAAATAATGGAGCTAAAACCAAACAAAAAATACTACCGTAAAGCTGATTAAATAAAGAATCCACCACAGAATATTTGGAACTTTGTTACTCAAGAATTAATCATAATTAAAAAAAACAGCAGGCATCGCAATTGCTACCAGAGATTGACGAGGGGTGTTGACTATCGGTAGCAATTGCTACCGTGGACTGACAAGTGGCTAGGGTAACGATAGACATACATATATGATATATAAATATTCAATATTTATAGAAATGAAAACCCATGGCTCAGCTATTCACTACACAAACATCTGCCTTTCCGAGATTCAAGCCCAGGATCGTCGGTGTGAACGTCAGGATCGCTACCGTTGCACCGAACAGTCGTCTTAATGATTGTATTAAGACTCGTTAATAATACATATAGGTAAAATTCGAGACTCATACTCTGTAAGCCGCCGACATCTAACGAGGGGTCGCATAGGAGTAATTTATAAGTACGAGTCAAGTTATTATTGCTTAGGCTTAATTAATAAGAACAGGTAGAAATTGGTGTCAACATAGGTGGCTGCAGTCAAAACAAGTTCGAACATTCGCAGATACATTGTTTTGAACCCAAGTAAAGTAACTAATGCAAAAGTCTGGATATAAAAATCACACGAAAATTTGCTTAAGTTTTATAATAAAAGTTTTTTAATATTCTGATGGTAAAATAAAATACAAAAATATTAAGTCTATGTAGGTTATTCGGTTAATTTGTTACAAAGTTCGTGTTGATGCACGATTTCATAAGCTATAAGCTTCGCTTCGGCTTTGAATGGGAGTCTCAAAGGTAAATTGGATGGCGACCGCAACTGCTGAGCTCTCTCGTTCAAAGGGATTTTGTCAGCCCCACTGAACACGCAGTTACAATTTTCAAACGGGTTTTTTTTTTCATATTAATTCGAACATCGATTTAAATAAACGCGCTGTTTAGCCTACGATTGTTGAAGTTAATCAACGTAAGAAAAGGCTTTTTATAGAATGGGTGATCAAACATTTTCACCACGAGTTTTCGGAGGCATGTAAAATTGTGGATGAGTTTTGGCTCATTTTCTCTACATTCTTTTACACATGTGGGAGACCCGGGTCAATAATTGGTTATGGTAAAACATTTACTTTATGCAGTATTTGAAACAGTGCCTCTTGGTTACCGTGGCCAGGCGTCACCAATAGGCAACCGAGGCTCTTGCATATATGTCTATGATGTCCCTAAGCAAAAAGTCGGTAAAGTACTATTATGGACTCTTTACTGGTGTAAGGGATTCGGTATTTGCAGACTGGAATATATTAGTTAATTTTTCAGATTTTTCATAATGATATTCATGATGATATAACAATATTCTTCCAAAATTCGCGTTTATCTGATTATTGGCTTAAAAAAACTCATTACAGTTTTGGTTAATTTTAATACAACCGAATTCAAAACAGTAAACATTTTCTCCTGTAAAATTTGCAAATGTCGCGTACCGACTTTTTGCTTGAGGCAACGATTATAATGGATCCTCGATTGTGCCTGAGTAGCGGTTTATTTACGTAATGTATTGGTTCTTTAGTTTATAAAGAACACGTATACCTACTTGTTGATATTATTTCCACAATTACTTTATGGTAACTTATGTTTAGTCTTTGATTTGTAATTGATGTCGAACTTCACCGATAAAGTAACCGAATGAAATTTTTTTTTTTAGAAAATAAAATTTATTAAGAAACGTAACGTTAATAGGTTGCCTGAAACAATTAAATATTTAATAACCAATCTTTTTACATACTTTCACTAAAAAATAATAATTAAAGCTTATGGAATATGCAAACACAATATTTAAACCTAGCAACATAGGTTCCGTGGTGGTGCCTGACTGTACTATGGCTCCCTGCTCGGGGCTCAGGACTCGTTGGCTGTGAGAGCTATCTTGGGTGTCTTGTGGACTTAATCAATTTTACTGTTGAATATTTCATTTATTGAAATCGCATAAAAATACGACTTCACTCAACAGACTTGACACGACGACTATAATATTAAATAAGTAGTAATATTTTACGGCTATGTATTATTTTGTGTCTTTTACAACTATATACTACCCTATATGCTTTGACGACTCTAGCTATGATAGTCATAAACAAAACAATTTATTTCTTAAACTTCAAATAATATTTTAAATAACTTTCTAAATCAAAAATCACCGATTCATGGAGGGGTTCAAAGCGGGCCATTCACTGGGCCGTAGCAGTGAATCCTAAAACTGGTAAATTTCACAAGACCAACCGGTGAAGTTGAGTACAGCGGGGGAGGGGGGGGGGGGGGGGTTAGTGGGTATTCCCGCCAGCCTTTTACTGACGGGTGAGTCCCTCATAACCCTACCGTCCACCCAACGGTAGGGTATGCGTAAAGCAAGGCTTTCATCCAGCCGTTCGTGTTCCTTAACTGAGATGTTGATATGATGAATATATTAGATTTATCCGAGTATAGTATGATTGGCAACGTAATAATAATATTTCCTACATTCACACCGCTTACGCTAGCTTTAAGCTTTCTTTGGGCTTACACTAGGGGTTAATACTGGCAGAATGGAACGCACGCTACCAAAAATTAATCAGGGTCTTTTTGACGAATGGTAATAGGGCGACCACGATCAGCCAAAATATGGCAGATGTCCATTCGTTAGTTCCATTGACATTAAAATGATTTGATAAAATAATCGTCATAATTGAATTAGCCGAAGTGCAAACTATATCAGCTTCAGACAAGTACACAACTTTGGCATTGGAGAGCGAGGATTTGTGCGTGTTATGAACAGAAGACAAAATCAGGTGAGATTTTAGTTGGTAGTAAATTTACGGATCCCAAGATCACCGAAATGGATAAGGAGTGGGGCTTGCGAACAAGATCGATCATCAAAAGAGAAATTCCGGATTTCTGAAAGTTATAATTAAATTGAAATCCAGAGATGTGAACAGCGCATTCCGTAAGTAAATTTTGGAACCAAAAAAAAAGAAATTAAGTTGAAATGAAACTACCTTTATTTGCAAAGATAAGTACGAATAATATTTTTATATATAGTTTTAAAATTTCTTGGCAAGTGTAGGGTTTCTTGCTTCAATTAAACACAGTAATCACGAATTTAATCAACTTGCTTTTATAATAATTGTCGATACAAAACTCTACTTGTATTGATACACAAGAACGCCATTAGTCTAGACTATAAAATAGTATTGTTGTCATAGACATTATTCTCACTCTGGTCGCGTTCAAATTACATAAGCTAATACAGATTATACTCTACAGCGAGTTACATCACTATCGATGAAAACAGGATTTAGCATCATGTTTTCATTTTATTTTCAATTTTTAATTCTTCCGTGACGATGGTGCATGCAACCTTTTTTTTTTTTTTGTTTTCGTAGAAAATGGCATTAGGCATTCCACCGTGTCGGGAGAACACGATGGATATGTGGGACTCTCCTCCATGCCCCTACCCGGCCGAGTGCCCGGTAAAGGCTTGGAGGCCTACACACTAAAAACTACGGCGTCCCAATACACAGTGGTGCGAGTCGCGTGGTCCCTTGCCGGACTCGGCCGCGACCCGGACCAGTGTGGCACAAATTGACGTATTCATCACACCAATATTTGCCTCAGCCCCGGATAAGGGTTGCCAAGTTAGTCGTCAAAACTAGCCAACATAACCCAATATTTGTGGAAATTTATTAAAACTAATTAGTTGTTGCATATTAAAAAACTCAACATTTATACGCATATATGTTAACTTCAATCTATACTAATATTATAAAGCTGCAGAGTTTGTTTGTTTGTTCGAACGCCCTAATCTCTGGAACTACTGGTCCGATTTGAATAATTCTTTCAGTGTTGGGTAGTCCATTTATCGAGAAAGGCTTTAGACTCTAGAACATCACGCTGCGACCAAAAGGAGCGAAGCAACAGTGAAAAATCATAATAACAGCAATTGACGCGGACGAAGTCGCGAGCAATAGCTAGTGTCTTTATAAAAGAAATATAAAAAGCTAATCAAATTTTCATTCGCTTTAGGCATCTTGAGAGAACTTTAAATAAACATCTTTAAAAAAACATTGTGTAATTTTCCAACAATCTTATACTAAACTAAGAAGTTTTAGCAAACTTGTTTGTACTAATATCCAATTTAAGTGGCAGTAGCAACAGCGAACGGTACGGCTTAAATTGGATTTCGTCGCCGAGTACAGGACGACGAAGGTATGAATATTTGATTTCGCCCTCTTTTTCTGCAAACTCTTCGTGTGACCCGAAAATGTTCGACACGCAACTCTAACCCGATACACGGAGTATGGGAATTTCAACCGCTTTGCTGTTGAAAGGGTTATTTCGGTCCCGTGCCGGTTTGCTCTGTGAAAATAATTGTAAACCTCTTTTATAGGTGGTCTGGCCAATACCTATCAGTTTTTATTAGAGCCATCGGTATCCGATTTCATCGACAAATAGGACTTTCAACAAAAACACGTGAAGAATTTGTATGCGAATCGTAAATTGAAAGCAGAAAAAGGAATGTGAAATTAAAGGGGTAAAAAAAAGTGTTACACAATTACCTACCTGAACTGTTGTTAAACTGGTGAAATATGATAACTACAATTGACAACTTTTATAATTTAAGGATCATTTTCTCATCTAATTATTAGAAATTTGCAGTTCTTCTAACTGTAAATATTAAAAATCTGTTATATTCTTAAAAGAACTGTTATACATAAACTTAAAAACGGTTTCTTGAATATCGACGCCATAAAAATTAAATGTTGTCAACTTGATGTTTTCGTAAACATTTATAATTTTCGCTATCCGGGCGAGTGCTCTGACCGCTGAGCTGAGCTAAATATGACTTTCGATGTTGAAGGTAGTTAGCGTTCAACATTGGTGGAACGATACTAGCTCATAGCAGAAGTAATTAAATTTCGACGCGTCTGCCAGCGTCTCGGTAGCTTAGCGGTCAGAGCACTCGCCCGGATAGCGAAAGGTCGTGGGTTCGAATCCTACCTGAGGGCTCAGAAGCATAGTAGTTTTTTACATGCGTATTTTATATCTTATAGAAATATGGCATTGTAAATGCAAAATCATTTACAACATTCTTCTTTAACCACGAGGTCTAAGAATATAAAAATGTGATGATTATAGTATAAAATTAATCCGTTTTAATACCTTGGCAGATGGATAAACCATTAAAATAAATAGCATAAAGTATATTGTAATTATGCCTTTGATTACGGTAAAATTGAAACCACGTGCATGCGAGTAATGATGGACAATAGCTATTAAGGTTTGACGTGATGCAACAAAGATGAAGGTAAGTTTATCTAAAACGAGATATCATTAAACAATTGTTAGCGGCGTGATGCCTTTTAATTCTGTTGTTATGGTAGTAGATGTAAAATCAACGGTTTGTTCCTGATGAAGGTGGATACAACGCTGAATCACCTTCATCTACCACCACTTCTGCAATGTAAAGGTTTTAATTTAATTTTGTATTTTAGTAGTTAACACTTTTTTATTTTTTTTATATATGGGAAAATGCATTATTCATACTCCACCGCGGGTGAAGGCGGAGTAATGTGGGGCTTTCTTCCATGCCCCTACCTGCCCCATAAAAACTCATGTACGTACTTGTACCCTCAGTTCTGCCGAGATCCACTGGTACCGGTGCAAAATCATTACCATGGAAAACTGCAGAGTGGCCCGAAGGTCTCGTCTCGGTTGGGGGAAACCCGGGTATATAAGGGGTTTCCCCAGGCAGTTTTAGTAATTACCACATTAATTGTGGGTATAGAAGTTGAATAAAATAAAATTATCATATATGTATAGGGATTCGGCTGGGACCTTGCCATTATGTCGTAATAGACGATCCGTCGTTTTAAGCGATGTCGTTATAATCGATTCTGACTGTATTTATTACATATAATTATAAATCCAAACTTTAAAGCCGTTGTACTTGCGTCCACTTACATTCTAACAGGTGATTTGTAGTTAACAAAAAGCGTCACATTCTGTATAGTTATATTTTAAGATTATAATAGACTAAGACTAACCTAGCCTTATTAATGTCATCGCTGCTAAAGCACAGGCGTTTCTTGTTATTAAAACTCCATATTTAGTATCTATGGATATATATTTGTTCGCAAGATAGTTTTAGCATAAATAATATACTCGTAAATATTGATAAAAATATCTACTTCAATTGAAGTTGAAATTTATATCAAATTATGTCAAGTAATTAGTGTGCCAAATGAAGTTAAGATCAATCAGACGAATCGAAGGGCACCCAGTATCCATAGCGCAAAGTTTCCTTACTTTGGGACTGAATAATCGGTGTCAATAGTCCGAAATTTACTAATTATATTTTTGTTTCTAACATCTGTTCTAGAATATATTGTTTTAAGCTTTCATGGTCACTAACATTACAGTAATACAGCGCCATGATCACGGAGCAACTGAAGTAATTTCGGATAGGCTGTTACTTCAGTTGCTCCGTGATCATGGCGCTTGCAACAAAGCCGAAATATCGGAAACTCACTAAAAACAAGGTACATGGTAACAATCCCGTATATAACTTATATTACTGTATCTGTTCTAGAATCCAGAATAGTAATATACAGTTAAGGGCGTATAACGTTATAACGGTATTTTTAGAGCGACAGAAATAAATAAAAAAAGCGCTAAGTACAACGCCACTATTTACGCTGCACTGACAGTGACACCGGATTTAGACACGTAACTTGATTTAAACTAGAAAGCCGTCTGAGAATATAAAATTCAATTTACATATTAGAGAGCGGGCTGACTGGACACCTCATTATCCCATATAATGGTCCTCTCCGGGTTGCACTCCCACAAGACTTAATTACCCCTAATCTGGCATTCTGCGAATCTAACAGAATCCTCGCTTGTGTAATTACGGTCCAGTGTTCTGAAGCTAATGGTCTCGTTTATTTATCTGTTAATTACACATAAAACTATAGTAAAATGGCTGTCAAGAATAAAGCTAGACGTAGCGTATGTCCAAATGATGGAACGTGAATTTGAAATAAATATATTGGGAAGTTTATTCTTTGTCACATTCAACTTAGATATTTATATTTAAAGAAAGGTGTTGGGTGGGGCCTGAACCCACATACTATTCGGGAGAGTGCTCTTCCAATAAAAAATATACTAATTACATGGCTGTTTATTCTTTATCGATTGCTCTATACTTGTTAAAGTATTGCACTCGATGTTGTAGGTAGTAGTGCCTGGAACATGAAGAGGCGGCGCTGGCGTCGGCTTAAGAAATACTAGAAGAAATTCGATGTGTCTGTCATGGTCTGGGTAGCTTAATTTGAAGAGCACCCACCTGGATAGCAAGGGTTGTGAGTTCAAGTCCCACCTCACAAGTAAGACAAATTATGATATGATATTTGATGATGATGACATTTTTTTGTTATTGGCATTAAAAGGTTGAATGGTAAATTTAGGCAATTTGGTTGTGACCATATAAGGCCATTCATCAAGAAGGAAGAATAAGGTCATCTTTGGTAAGCTGTTATTTAATACCTGACTTACCTCAATAATATGAAAGACCTTTCTTAAGTGTTTTATGCATCTAAAATAAAGAATTATTGGTACTTATTTCCAACTATACCAACTATAAATACTTAAGGACAGGTAATGTCTAGGGATGAGCCGAAATTCGTTTTAAATTCCGGGTGACCCAACTTCGGCGATTTAAACTAAAGTGCCCAAGGCTAGTCGATAATCAGGTAGCGTTATTCAGTTTTGGGAACTCGAATTATGTGAATAACAAAAGTGTAAGCTCAGAATTGTAATATTGAAAGTGATACAAATAATTTGGCATTATAATAGGTTAATATTATTTATTTATCATTATAATATGTTATTATTATTTGTACACACAAGAACGTCATACAAATTTTATATTTTTTATATAATTTATGAATTTTTAATGCTATCTTATAAAATAAATTATTATAATAGATAAATACTAGAAAAAAAAGTCCGGTTCGGACTTCGAAAGGTTGCGGGTTCGATTCCCTCCGAGTATTTTTCTATTATAATAATTTATTTTATAAGATAGCATTAAAAGTGGATAAAATATATAAACATTATAAAATTAAATGGCTGTTTCATCTTAATCGATTAGCCAAACATTTTTAAAATTGTTTCTTTCGAATACGAGAGGATATTCCTCTCATTGATGAGACAACGTTTTATTCTAGTATTTTTCTATTATAAAAATAAAGTATTATAATAGAAAAATACTAGAAAAAAAGTCAGGTCCGGACTTCCAAAGGTTGCGGGTTCTATTTCCGCCTGAGAATTCACCTGTGAGCCGAGACAATTTTTTCTAGTATTTTTCTATTATAATAATTTATGTCATACAAATTATTTGACAAACAGAATTGTACAAGAGCCTTATTTTATATTGAAATTCCTTCCAGCCAGTGACAGGAGAAAACATTCAAAAGCAAAGGCAGTCCGTGCGTACCTTTAGGGAATTCAAATTAATATAAACATTTTTATATGTACTTAATCAATATAATAAAGATATAAATACTAGGCGATGCAGTCGCTAAGCATAAAGCTACGCTAGCACCATATATTGGAGCGGAGCGTAATACCTAAAAAAAGATTTTTTTTCGATGGGAATTTTTGCGAATTCCTAAATTCGGGCTCCGCCACAATCTGGTCCTAAACCTGTTGATTCGATTGCACACAAAAAATATTAAAATCGGTTAAGAACTATGGAAGTTATGGCGTAACAGACATTGCGCTATTGAAGCTGATCCATGGGAGCTTCGCTCACTTCGTTCGCTCCGCTCCAATAATATTAGCTGGACAGAATTATGAACAACATAAGTAGTGGCTCTCAACTCGTTTTTTAACAGAGCAATTTTTAATCTGCTGGAAGCAAATCCATTTTTTTGAGCATTGATTTATGGTAGGAACTGCAAGGTACATTAGGAGAGTGAGTGAAAAAAAAATAGCCACGTACATAAAATGGGTAAGAAGAATGGAAAGGTTATTGTAGAGGGGAGCAATCATGCTAACATTCCTGTGAATAATAGTATTTGTAGCCACTTGTGCTTCTTGCGGAAAGCAGAAACTTGAACGTACTTGCGAAGACCAAAGATAAAGCGGATGGCAAGCATTGAAGTACTTAAGCGTATTCAATAACGCTTTGGCTTCCAAATAGCAAGTATCAGCGTAATAGAGGAGAGAAAAAATAAGTGAATGAGTAAGTGATATTTAAGTGTACCGGTAGAAAATTTTGAAGACTTTTAAGGGAGCGAAAAGAAATACACATTTCATGGCTAATATGGGTCGTCCAGGAGAGGTTGGAATCAATGGTAATGCGTAGGATGTTAATAGTATACCTAGCAGTTTAATACTAAATGACTTGAATTTTTTTGAGTTTACTAAAAAACTAAGTTTTAACAGCAGCTGATATGGCCTTTAACTCTTCAAGCTGCGTGCCTTATCCACTGGTGCCAAGGACGTCTGTGCTATTGTAGTCAATATCAGCGGAAACAAGTAAACCTGTATGGCCTACACCAACAGAGCTCAAGAATCTCTAAGTATCTTCTGAATTGTTTTTAGTCAGAGACTATTGGAACAAGTGTCTCAAGGCATCTCGACACATACGATTGCAGCGAGTCTAATAGTGGAAAAGATTTCCTAAAACTTGTCACGTATGTGTTCTGCAAGAGCACGAAGCTATTATCGTAGTAATATTCGAAGTGGTTGCCGTTGTTGAAGTTGTAAATGCCATTGTAGTCTCAATAAAACCGTTAACACTACTACCGTGAAGGATACGATATTAGTCAGATTAGGTTATTACTAATATGTTATAAATAAAAAGTAAAAAAGTTTTCCACAAAGTATGACCTATTTTGTGGAAAATCATCTGATAACTTTGACATTAATTTGGCAGAACGACGTTTTTATAGAGCTATTCGGTAAAAATTATTGAAAAAAAGTTTTGTAATGCCCTTTATAGTAAATCTCGGATAAAAGTTTGTTTTACGATTGATAGCACACCAAGTTTATACTCTATATGAATAAAATTAACTCTTACAATGGTATGACATAGATCTGGACGCCAAAAGATATTGCTCGGTAAGATTTTGAGTGTACAACTGAAAGAACCTCCCAAATAATTAACACCTTTTTCCACTCAATTTAATTGATGAGAGAGACCATGAGTTTAAATTACAGTCTTTCTATATATCACTTCGATAACTTTAAAATTGTATTATTATCTACAGAATGCACACTGTTTCAAATACTCGGTCGAAATTTAAATTCGGATTTTACCATAACCGTCCCATCGCTAGATATCATAAATTTAAAAAGCGCGTCTAGCTTGTTTTGTAGTTTTATATATCCCTCCGGTGAAAAGTTGGAAAGAATCAAAGCGGAAAGCTTCATAAACCGAGGCAGGCTCGTTTAAAAGTCGTGTGTAAACGTTATGATATCGCCCGCCCTGCTTACGTGCACTCGTCGCACTTTGCCTGCTCTTAATTGGAGGGGTTCAGAGGTTGAACACGCGACTATGTACACATGCAAACAAAATTAGACCCTCCTTCTCGTACCCATAGACTAATATCCACACACTTTGTAAATACCTCTAACTAAACGAGGTTAGCGATTTTATGCTGAAATAGTTCATAAAAAGCTGCTCCACGCACATGGCATGTATAATGTTATAGCTGTGCAGTTATTAACATTCGTGTAAGCCATTCTTATATTTATTGATATGTTATCCTCCTTTACAAAATGGGTTTTTCCTATGAATCGTAGTTGATTCTTTTTTTTGTACTAAGATTTGGAGAGTAGTTTTACGAGGTTTAAATTCTGTATATAATATACACTTAATAAAGACCAGTCACACGCACGTGATACGCCGCTCATGCTTTGTTGTTTGATTGTTTATCAAAGTTTCATAACCAAGTGTTCAATGGTTTCGAAATGCTAATGGAAGACACACATAAACATTGATTCTTATTTAAATAGACAGATGTCAAAAGTTCGAGATTATTAAAATTTTGTTATTTAGGACAGTTGTTACAAGTACTTGCGTCGCTTTGATAAAGCATGTCTATATTTACATAAGGTAGAAAATAAGACGTTCACTTTATTAACTAGAGAATTCTCCTTAACTATTGAAATTAATAGAAATGAAATAGAATTGAAGAGCAAATTCCACAAAGCGTAGATTATTTTATTTTTTCTTCCCTCGAGCCAGCGTTCGAGATCTTGGAGGAAATTGGCAATGAGGTTAAACTTTACATTGTTTTCTGGAGGCATTGTTTAGATTTATTGCTGTTTTATATATTTGTAACGGATAAATAAATGATTACGTACTACAACTCGGCGTTTGATTGGGATTCAGTCGTTAATAATATTTGTTATATTGATACCAATTAACTCTATTATTGTTATAAAAATGTTTGTTATATTGCGGGGTATATTTATCTGATTGTGAAGGATGATCTGTTGGTGTAACAAGTTAATTATCTTATCTAAATATCTTTTTACAACAAATATTGTATCATTATAGGTTTTTTAAATTTGAGGAGTTAGATATTTATGAGGACCGAAGAGAAATTATGATAAAGAAAAGTAAAAAATATAATCATAATAATAATATTTCTTATAATAATATTTCTCACATTCACACCAATTAGCCTAGCCCAAAGTAAGCACTGTAAAGCTTGTGTTATTTAATTGTCATATAATTTTTTTTATAATTCACATGGGAGCTCGATTACATCACGTGGACTAATTAATTAGGTACTCAGACACCATTATTACAACGCAATAATCGGATAAAATGACGAACGAAAATCTAAAACCTTTTGATTTTATTCAGGGCCGGAGCATTTATAAAACGAACAGAAAAGTCAAAAAACGAATCAAACGAGCCCAAAGATGGGGTTGTGTCCTTTGACTGTGGAATGGCCACCTTTCACCTTTCACCCTTCAGAATTGAAGATGTCTATTAATTTATATAATTTTTTAAGTAATATTTTATTTTTTTATAACATCTTAAATTAATTATTATGAAACATTATATTATTTTTATGACAGTCCTACTGTGACTTCTGCACCGTAATATAAGAGCTTCAAAAATTATTGAAAACATATAGAAAATTTTATGATTTGTTTTTCACATTTTCCACATTTTAAGTAATTTTCATTAGCTCGTTTTAATTTCATTTAATATTTACAAAAATTGCATTATTAATCTCAAAACCCCAATTTAACGAGATAATGAAACTGAAATGAAACTTTAAAAAGTAATGGATAGCATTTTTTTTTCTTTTGATAAAAACTGCTATGTATTACTCAAGTCATAACTTAAGTCCGTCGCTAAGTTTTTAGCCACCTGAAATACGGAAAAATTTGACGTAATTTTTATTTGTTCAAATCCAAAAGCCGGTCTTAGTAATTGTTGCTTAACTTTCGTCATTATAGGCTAAACTTACTCACCTGTGATTTATTGAGCTCCTTTCGAAAGAAAATACAGATATTTTTGATATGCTAAAGAAAAAATTGGAAGAGCATACGCCCGTATTTCTATAAAAATGCATTTTCATATAAAAGATTATTTAATTGAATGTTTGAACGATCCACAAAAACTGAGGAATATGCATAACCGGCTTAAAATCCTGCGGAAATGCAATATTCGTTTCGTTTAGAATTTCTAATCAAAAATTTAATTACATGGGAAGGTAAATAAATGAATTCGCCACTAAAATACCGTTCGATTTTACGACACATAAGGCTGTGTCCTCATTAGGCGAATGGAGAGGCAAAATGTTCGCCGACTGACTCTAAACGGTACTTCAGTTATTACAGACCGAAACGGCCGCTTACTGAATGAGTCGGCGAGTGAAACGTTGCAAACTATGGACAGAGCCTTAATTCGGATACTTTGACACTCTGAAAGCCTAATAACACGTACTTATCTACATTTTAAATTTCAAAAACACTCGCTATTGTTATTCTGACTAAATAATAATTAATAGAGATTAAAGTTAGCAATCAATTCAAAACAGTTCGGCTGTAAGAAGAGGTTTAATTGTATATTCGTTAGGTGATTTTCCATGCTGAGCGGCAGTCGCTTGCAATGAAGGCTTCTGAACCTTTCCGGGTATAATAGCAGGTGGTGTTTATTCAGTACGAGTCCGACATCACTCTCGGAGCTGGGTTGAAGTATCCATGAGGATTCACCACCCCTTCCCTCGAGTCCAGAGGGTGCCCAAGTTGCCAGGGGCGCAAAAAAACAGCGTCCAGAGGCCTTAGTGCGAGTTATCGTTTCGATATTCGATATCGTCTACGAAAAATATTACTTTGGATTATTGTATGAGTACCCCTAGTGGTAACCATCAGTTAGTACGAATCTTTTTAAAAATCTCTAACGCGCTCGATAACGAGTATGCAATGCGTAAACTCGCTACGCTCCGGACTTATATATAGGGTGGCGATATGAAGTACACAGTCCCGCTCACTGTATGCCTAATGAATACACAATTGAAGTTATTTTTAACTCCAAAATTTCATCTCTAGTAATTTTTGTTTAGTCAGAATGACAATAGCGAGTGTTATTGGAATTAAAAAAGTAGATACGTACGTGTTATTTAGCTTTGACAGTGTAAAAGTAAGCATCTATATAGGATATATTCTATCTATATCTATACTTATAATAAAACTGTACAGGTCGAATTTCTGTACATAGAAAAAAAATGCTTAAAACCAAGTCAGGGGGATGTAAAAAGAGGTAAAATAGCAAAAAATGATTTTTTTAATTTTTTTGTTTATCTGTTTGTACGGGCTAATCTGCGAAATGGCTGGACTGATTTCAATAAAATTTTGCATGGTGATACCTTATATTCCTGGTCAACATCTTAGATACTTTTTATCCCGGAAAATTAAAGGGTTCCCGTGGGATAGTAAAAAAACCTTGGACATCTTAATACACACAACTTATGTACTTACCTTATGCTGATACTTTATATTACCGCTCGAATTAAATATAAAACCTATAAAAGTGACGGGATTCAGCGCCTTAGCCAATGAATGCGTCAGTGATAGCCCACACCCCTTGCGTCATTTTTTGCTGTATTACTGGTATTTTGTGGTCTTTCAAATGCTGAGCAATAGTGGCTTAAATATCAAGAAAGATTAGCGGAAGACTTTTTTAGGAATATAAGACAAAATATTGACGGTGACTTTAGCCATAGATGACGAGAGATTGCTTTCAATCAATGTTTAGTAGCTTTACAAGATTTAGTTACATTTATGGGTGGTGATTCTCTCCCACAGTATGGTTTGCCAGCGCTGACCATAGAAGGGGAACGTATGAATAGAGAATACCCTGCGGAAATAAATTATGATCCAACTGAACTAGCTGAAACTTTACGAACCGGAGTCCACAGTCTTACTGTAGAACAGCGCACTGTATTCGACCGTATATGTCACAGTATTGACAATGCTATAGGAGAAATTATATGTCTAGATGCACCCGGTGGGACGGGAAAACCTTTCTCGCTAAGATAATCTTGGCACAATTACGAAGTTAAGCCAAAAAAGCTCTTGCTGTGGCGTCGACTGGAATAGCAGCCACTTTGTTACCCAGCGGTAAAATTGCTCATACGATGTTTAAAATCCCAATAGATTTGGACATAAGTGAACATCCTGTATGTGGTTTCACTAGAAGCAGTCATAAAGCAAAGGTTTTACGCGATTGCTGTTTAATTATCTGGGACGAATGCACTATGGCACACCGAAAAGCAGTAGAAGCAGTTAATAGAACTGTCAGAGGTATCCGTCAAAATGACGCCAGAACCTATGGGTAGCGTAACGATGCTGATTTGTGGGGATTTTAGACAAACGTTGCCAGTAGTACCATGGGGAACAAAAACCGATGAGATAAGAGCATGCTTAAAGAGCTCAAGCCTTTGGCCTTTGAACATGAGGGCGCGAACAGGAGGCAACACAAATGCGCAGGAATTTCCTGATTTATTGCTAAAAATTGGCGAAGGGACATATCCGGAAGAAGAAGGGCAAATTGTTTTATCTGTAAATTTCTGCCACACTGTTGATAAGCACACAAGATTAATTAAAAACTGGCGTCCCAATTATTTTGTTGAGAAATTTAGGTCCTCTAAAATTATGCAACGGACAAGACTGAAAGTTACTTCTCTGCAGCGTAACATGATAGAAGCGGAGATTTTGGCGGGATGTGGCGTCGGTGAAAGAGTTTTTATACCACGAATTCCACTGATTCCCAATAATTACCCATTCCATTTCAAACGTGTACAGTTCCCGGTGAGTTTGTGTTATGCAATGACTATAAACAAAGCCCAAGGGCAGACGCTACGTGTTGCCGGCGTGGACCTCAGCGTCGGCTGTTTCTCACACTGTCAGCTATATGTCGCTTTGTCCAGTGTAAGTCAACCAAACACACTGTTTGTTTATAAAGAGGCATTATGAGGTACTAGCTACATATGGTACGGAACCCTTCGTGCGCGAGTCCGACTCGCACTTGGCCGCTTTTATCAAACGACCTCTGTGGCACAGTGGTCAGGGATCCGGGTTCAATCAGCGGCCAGGTTAAGTTGGAAAATAATCTGTGTCCAATTGTTCACATTTTCTTTTTATCTACAATTTACGCATTAATCCAAACTTTATATTTTTGTTTTATTTATTTTTTGCTGTATATCAGTTAACCGCGTGATAAAATCAAATACACGCGGACGAAGTCGCGGGCAACAGCTAGTATGATTTATTAATTGTATGAAATTATTTTCCATGACGTCGGAAACCCGTTACAGGATAATCTCGACTATTATTATAGCGATTATGATACGATTTTTTTTACTACTGGTAACTTATAATTTCTATTTACGTAATAACTGATATTATTGTGTTTTTGTTTTTTTATTACGCCAAAACGTTTCAAGAGAATAAGGTGTTATTATTAAATAGAGCAAAAGAATACATTTTAGCAACCTTAGAAATTCAAAACAGATGCTTTAATCTTAAGATTTTTTTCTCTTTCTGGTGTTGTCGCCTAATCGCCACTTTGTTATTCAATTTGGAGGGCTGCCAGGCGCCCCTGTTAAATAATACAGCCAAAACGGACTGGAGGCTTCATTCCAACTACTAAATATCTATTTGTAAGCAAACATATTCGTATTGGTGATTGTGAGATGCGCAAAGATTTCATACACAATATAAGTATATTATTGTAATATGCTCTAGTATTTATTAATTCGAGCTTACAGTAATTGTATCGTTGTGCAACTCGTATATAATACAACTATGTACGTTATGTAACTGGACATTTTATTAGATTTTCGACTGCAATTTTAACGGAACTATTGCAATTTTTTTAACATAATCAAAACAAATCCATATATATAAACTATAGAAAGTAATTAACCATTATTAATAAAATTAAATCTTAAATTGCAAAAATGTAACATATAACTATGAATCAAAATGTAAAGTAATGTAATTAATTTAGCTCCTAATTCCTATGCCAATTTTGGCAGAAGATGCTTGTACTAAACTAACTTGTACACCAACATTGTAACCATTTTCAACCGACTTCAAAAAGGAGGAGGTTCTCAATTCGACCCGTATGTTTTTTTTTTTCTATGTTTGTTACGCGATAACTCCGCCAATTATGAACCGATTTGAACAAATCTTTTTTCGGCGTATAGGTAATACCTCAAGGGTGGTCCCATTTAAATTTAATAATAAAAAAAACAACCCCCAAGGGTGGAAAATTGGGGATGAACTTTTTTATACGCAATATCTCCGCCGATTATAAACCAATTTGAACGAACGGCGCTGTCTCATTAGAGCTGCGCGTATAGTAGGCCTACCCATATTAAATGCACTAAGGGTATCTACAAAAAAGTAACACTAAAAATTTTAAAATAAAATAATTAACTTTTTAACAAAAAATAAAACCGACTTCAAATGCGTGAACACAAAAAAAAATCAGAATAAAACACTTTTTTACGGATTTTTGCGCATGTTTTATTTTATTTTATATTTAATCCTGACGTTTCGACTCCTTTACAGGAGCCGTGATCACAGGATGACTAAGATGATGGTTGTCATGTATTTTAACTTATATACCTAATATTTTTTGGAGTCGGTGCCAGTAATAAATGAATATTAAACCTAATGAAATAAGAAAAAAGTATCCAATGAAACAAAAAATATTAAGAAATAAGTTGTATGTTAAGCCTGGTACAACAAAACCAATACCAACTAAGAATAACAAATACAATAGAATACAACAAACAAAAAAGAAAGCAATAATTTGAAAATGTGCGCATCCGAAAATTCAGTATTTTTGACACGAGCGTCAACGTAGTCTGCCCGCGTCCCCCGCCGCACCGCGCGGCCCCGCCTCGCGCGTCCCCGCCTCGCGCCTTGCGTCCCCCGCCACCGCGCCGCACGTCTCTTGTTCGCGGCTAAACTTAATACGGCTGGCACCGACTCCAAAAAACAATAGGTATATAAGTATAACTATTGTAAGATATTTAGCTGGTTTAACTTTAATTACTTTGACATAGTTTAGGAAAATTATAGTATTAGGTAATAGATATTAGGAATTATTTTTTAATTTTTAGATTTTTTTTTGTGTTCACGCATTTGAAGTCGGTTTTATTTTTTGTTAAAAAGTTAATTATCTAAGGATTAAATGATTCTGATTCTGATGTCAAACCAATTCCAGAGAGAAGTCTAAAAGGCCAAATGAAAAGTCTGTAATACTTATGATTCTTTATTCGTGCAGAACGGGCCTTACAATATTTCAGTATAGTAAAAAATGAGAACGAATCAACCGATATTAAAACAGTTCCTCATTAATGTAACAGTGTAATTAAAAATTAATTAAATAAAATAGAAATCATAAGAAAATTTTGATCACTTTTACTCAATTATTGATATAATAAGAGGGTCCATATTAATTATATATGGTGGCGCTGGTGTAGCAGCTTCCGGGTGATTAAAGATGCAATAGAAGATGTTACTTCTCGGCTGTGACGTAGCAGTGTCGGAAGTGGTTGACAACAATAAGTAATGCTTGCAGGTGAGTTTTAAATATTGTGGAGATTTATCCTCCTTTTAGATGAATAAGTTTATTGAAAATATCATTATAATTGTTTAATATTAACCCAGTTTGTTTTTTGCTTTAATAAACGTTAAATATTAAGCCTGGAACCAAGCATACATTAAATTTTTCTTCATTTTATAATTGTAAATATTTCCGGTTTATTTTTCTATATTTCGCATTAGTTTCATTAGAATTTTTTGACCGTTATAAGTGTTAAGATAATGAAAGTGACGTTCATACTTTTGAAAACTATACGGGAAACCGTAAGAGATATACTGGTATTGTGTTCCAGATTAACCATATATAAACAAAAGTCACTTATATGGGTCAGTAAAGGATTTTAATATTATTAAGATAAAAATTTATGTCCATTTTGGTATCATCATATTTTGGTTTGACGATCACTGGACGAATGGCTTGTGTACCGGTTTTGGTGGTAACACTACTGCTAGGTCCCGGGTTAGATCGTCAGCGGGGTAATGAAGAAAACTAACTATTATATATCGACAAGATATAAAATACGCGTGTAAAAAACAACTACGCCTCCGAATCTTCAGGTGGGATACGAACCTACGACGAGCTACCGAGACGCTGGCAAACGTGTCGAATTTTACAAACGTATTTCAACTTCTACTACGAGCTAGTATCGTTCCACCAATGTTGAACGCTAACTACCTTCAACATCGAAAGTAATATTTTTACAAATATTAAACAATCGATTAAGATAGAACCAGCTATAATTATGTGTTTTTTATTTTTTTTGCATTCACAATGCAATATTTTTATAAGATATAAAATACGCGTGTAAAACACAACTATGCCTCCGAGGCGTATTATAAACACATATTATATATCTTAGTGTTGTAGTGTTATCGTTGTTTCTGAATACCTTTATGCAAGAACTTTAGCTAGTTGGGTTCAGAATAATGTATGTCTTATATTTATTTCTATTTATTATCTCGCCGGTGGTCAATCTTAAGCATTGACGCTTCTCAAACCACCGAGTAAACTTAAACGCTTTGCGATTAGTATGATGTTACGTTTCCTTTCAACAGCAGCTTAGCGGCAATGGCCCAATCACGAGGCCAAGTGCGGATATAGTCCCGAGAAACTAACTAACAGCTAAGCGAGTTTCTGATGCATGGATTGTTCCTTTGATGTACAGACCCATGCAAAACAATTATAATAATACTTGAACACGACTTAACAGACCTCAAAAGTTTATGTTATGTGTGAGTGTACTTCTCAACATTTAGACTTGAACCTAATGTGTGACTGGACAAAAGAATAACATCCGAGTATTACTATAACTACAAGCAGATGGAATGGAAAATATCTCTAGATATATTTGAATAAGGAGATTGTTATAGCGTCGGGATAGTTTACAGTTGTTGAGGAAATAAAAAAGAAACTAGGTCAGGGGATCTGAGTTCCCTTGCATTTGAATATTTACAAATATCTAAATGAAACTACTTTTACCGGAGAAAATTTTATTTATTTTATTTTATTTACCTTTTTTTTTAATTAAATCGTAATCTCAGGATGACTAAGGTAATGGTCGTCTTTTATTTTATTTTTTTACAAAGAAATATTTTGTATTCTATTTAGTTATTTTATTTTATCTACGATCACTTTAAACTACTGTATCTACCGCCGATTCGGGAAATGGGAGGCTCTTCGCAGATAATCTAACAAAAAAAAAACTCGATCAGCGATTGAATGAATTTGTACGAACAAGGATACCAATAGTAAATACGATCAACCCTATATATATTTCGCCAACAAACTCGATAGCGTGATTCAGAAACGTGCAGCGCCATCTTTCTACAAAGTTAAAAACTAATGTTGGTATGCACATTTTTTAGTTTACTTATAGCCTTATAGGGCTTGAACATACCGCCCGCCAAGGACATACTGACCAATGTCCTTAAAGAAATTTATAGTACTCAGGAATAATACAGGTTTGTTAAACTAGATTACTAACAAAACATAATGAAAGGAAAGAAAATGATGTTTATCACAATAGTTTAATTTGCTATTGAGAGTACGCATACCTTGAAGACTTGTTTATCGTCACGTCATACATGCTGAGGTAAGTATATCCCATTTTTTCTTACTTCTTTTGGCAACTTTACCATATGATTAAGTTCTAATTATTCATTCATAACATTACTATATTCTGACTTCATTTTTTTATTTCTTGCTAACCTCAATTCTAAATGTTTTAACCTTTTTTCAGATATAGCTCTGGACTCATCATTTATACAACTGTGTTTACTCTCCCTAAATGGTGACTTTGGTGTGTAACGCCAACTTTTATTTCCTGTCGTTGTGGTCGCAAGTTGCTGTTTACATTTTACCTCTTCCTCACTAATTACTTTTTCAGCTATAGTCGGCTCTGCGTCGAGTTCACAGAGTCTTTCTAAATAATCATCCGTTTCGATGTTCGCATGCATAGTTACCGTGATATAAGAGGCTCTGCCCTTGGGAGAGTATTTGCTGCAATGACGCCCGACAATATCCACCCAAATGCTGAATCTTGCGCTATGAACCGTCCATTTGAACTTCGCTTAATATTTCCTTTAATAATTAAACTGCAAATTTCAGCTCCTAATAAAATATCTATTTTATTAGGCCTGTGATACTCTGGATCAGCCAATTGCTCACTAGCTAGACTTAACCATTCAACGCGATTTTCTTCCACAGATGGAAGTAGAGATGTGAAAGTCACGACAGACTTAGAAGTTATGCCTTTACCTCCTACGCCTTTTACAGTGTGGTTTGACGATATTTTCATCAAACCCAAATACTGAACCATCGCTTCAGTAATGAATGAACCTTGTGACCCCTGGTCTAACAAGGCGCGAATAACACGATACGAACCATCCTTCGACTTAGCCTTCACTAAAGCCGTAGTGAGTAAAACGGTATCACTACGATGGCCTGTTGAAGGGCAAGCAACGATTGATTGATCATTAGACCCCTCCGCTTCTACAGCGGCCGTATGACTTGCAGAAGAATTCTTACCCACTGACTCTGGATTGCCACTAGGGTGCAGCAACGTATGGTGACGCCTTTTACAAACATGACATTTGAAATTAGTTTTACATGCCCTGGCAGAGTGATTATTATAAAGACAAACGAAACACAACCCATTGTTCCGGGCAAAGTCGCGACGAGCATCATTACTTTCCTTTAAAAAATGTTTACAAATTGAAATTCTATGATTGTTAGAGCAATAAGCACAAGAAATATCCTTCTTATCATTGAGTGTGTGGAAAGATTGTGAACTCTTTGGACCTATTTCTTTATGGCTCTTAGTATCTAAATTTTCTAAACCTCGGAATCTACTAGTTAAAAACTCTGTAAACTGTGCAAATGTTGGCAACTCGTCACCTGCATCAGAAGACACCTTAAGTTCCCATGCTTTTCTAGTGTCTCTATCTATTTTTGATCTGATTAAGTGAATAACAAGTATGTCCCAAGATGATACATCAACGCCTAAATTTTTAATTGCTTCTAAACAATCTGATGTAGTGCTGACTAATTTTTTAATTTCGGTAGCGGACTCATATGTCAAAGAGTTTTGATTAAACAATCGTTTTAAAATATCATTTGCCAAAAACCTTTTGTTATTGTACATTTGTTCTAATCTTTCCCAACTTCTTTTATAATTTTCGGCGGTGATGTTAATATTTCTTAATAGTTGTTGAGCATCTCCCGTTAAATGTCCCTTTAGGTAATATAATTTTTGGGCGTCGTCTAAGGACTTATTTTTGTGAACGAGATCGGAAAATAAATCCTAAACGTTTGCCACTCCACATATTTGCCTGAAAACGTAGGAATTTTAATTTCAGGTATCTTCATGCTACTGATTGTTTCTACCTTACTACTAGGCCCTGACACTGTAGTCGATGTCATCTTTAATTTAATTAAATTCTCCTTTAATTCCAATTTAAATTCTATGTAAAACTCTTCCACTTCTTCATACATACTATTCCTATGATAAGTGGAACTGTGCAATTCTGACTTCTTAGCTTTACTGATAATTTTAGTATGAGTACTACAAAATAATTGCCATTGCTGTTCAATGTTTTCCAAACGTGTCTCCAAATAAGAAGCTGATAAACGATCTTTAGGAGTTTTTTTATAGTTCGATTTCGCTCTTACTAACTTTGACTTAATGTCCTCCTGTATGTCGATAAACGACTCCATATTATGTTTTTATTTTCACAACAAACGACAATTTAACACAATACTAACAAAATAATTCTTAAACTTAATATTTCTCTTGATGTAAGTGTTAAAACTTCAAGAATTTTTATAAGTCCACCACTATGAATTCTTCGAAATTTTTACGAGTGTTTGTACTTTTAATTTGAACCAAAATCGGACATAGGTTCCGCTGCATCCACTGTCTGCTTGAGCTTCATTCTTCCCGCACGTAGTTCTTCCTCCAGTCAGCAGCTGGTACTTATACTGCAGTTACGTCACCGCTGACGTCTTGCTGTAGGTATGCTCTAAGCAGCAATCCACTGCCTATTACTAACGTAACGGGTGGTAATTCCACCAAAATCGAGGACTACCAAAAAACACCTTCCAAACAATCCGGCTCGAAGGACCATGAACGAATTTGGGGCCGCAGGTGTAGATCATATGGAAGTCAAGCAGAACATTAATTGCATATAGTTCGAACAAGGATACCAATAGTAAATACGATCAACCCTATATATATTTCGCCAACAAACTCGATAGCGTGATTCAGAAACGTGCAGCGCCATCTTTCGACAAAGTTAAAAACTAATGTTGGTATGCACATTTTTTAGTTTACTTATAGCCTTATAGGGCTTGAACATAGATAATAATTTGAAACTCGGACAAGATCTCTATCTTACTCTATTTACAAAAAGAGCTAACTATAGCTCGCTAGGTACTTTGGAACTATAGCACAGTATGCCTTTGGAGATATGAATTTATCAATTATGGGAGTCCGAGCAGGTTAAATACTCTAACCTTCATCTCTATTGAAGTTAGGATAACTCTAGAAGTAAAGAAATCGTTAGGATTACATGTGAAAAAAATTGAAATACGCTTTTTGTGCGGTTTATTTAAATGTTTGCAAAAACAAAATATTTATAAACAGTAACAAAAAATAAATTATATTTGTTCGGTTGTCAAAAATATCCGGCGTAAATAATATATGTATTTGATGAAAATCGATCATAAACGGTATTTGTTTATTGTAGTATGTATTGTATGCCGTAGTAACTTGTAATTTAAATAGCACTTTTGCTTGTGCCACTCAATAGAAATTGTATTATTCGGTTACTTCCGCGATTTCATACATTTAAATAAAACGACTTTTTAACCCGTAAAAGAAGTTTTATTTTATTATTTTGCCATTGCGATTTTTTTAAGTTGTCCTTATTTTAAAGAAATAATATATTTTTATTTCCAATGTTGTAATGTCTAAAATAGTTAGCAGTCATTACAAAACACCGGGGAACCTCAAACAACTTTTAATATATCGTTAACTTGAAAACTTTCAGCTTCAGAAATAAGATTCAACTTGTTCTGAACTCAACCACATAAAAATACTAACTAATAATATTAAACTAATATTTCTCTTTGATGTTCAAAGAGAAATATAAAATCTTTCGGCATGAAACACTAAAAGGGGCATTCATATTTTACGTGTAATTCCAACGTAATGTTAGGTTCTTTTCCTGTATATGTAATGATTCTTAAATAAATCAGAAAGTATACAAAAACGAAATTAATTTAAGTAATGATATTCTATTGGAAAAAGACAAATTTCTGCAGTCGAACTTATTAACTTATTTTGATAGAAAAAATACAAGTAAAAATCTCAAAAGACTCACAAGTGAAGTCGCAGGGAGGAATCGAACTTTGCGACCTTTGGATGTATGGTCCAATGCTCTATACATCATCAATTGTCCATACATTTGTAAAAGTTATTCTTTCGTATAGGAGAGGATCCTCTCATTAATAAGACAACACTGGTCTACAGCGTAATAAGTAGAAAAGTACTGGAAAAAATCGACAGGTGTTCACAAGGCTCAATTGGAGGAGCATTGGACCAGACATATAAAGGCTGCGGGTTTGATTTACGCTTGAGAATTCACTTGTGAGCTGAGTCAAATTTTTCTGGTATTTTTCTATTAAAATAATTTATTATATAAGATAATACTGAAAAATGAAAAAAATATACTAAAAGCATAAAATTCAAGTTAAAGGCTGATTTGTCGAGTGTTTAATTTAAAGATGGTACATAAAAACGTTAAACAGCCTTTTCTGAGTATTTGTGTTTTATGAAACATATACTGGTAATCAGGTGTAAATTGGCAACCGTTTGGCGCAAACCAGGTTCGAATCTCAAAAGGGACAAATACTTGTGTGATATAAGTATGTCTATTACCTTGGTATCCTTATACACGTATCCTTATATACACTGTTAGGCCTGTGTATACAGGCCTAACAGTGTTTTAGGCTAGGCTAATTAGTGTGATGTAAGAAATATCATTATTATAACAGTGGGGTGTTATTGTACACCCTAGATTTTCTAGAAAAAAAAAAAACATTGAAAACGACCTTTTTATTGTGTTTAAAACATGATAAAAAATTGATCAGGTATTTGTGAATCAAATGTCTCGCATTCAAGTAGATATTAATAAATAACCAAAACACCTGTAATATGTTGTACGCTATTAAGTAATACTTTTGCTGAATAAACGACGTATTATAACTTGTTTTTTTTTATATTTAATCTCTAGGTTTCGACTCCTTTGCAGGAGCCTTGATTGCAGGATGACTAAGGTATTACGATCGTTGCCTAAAAATGGTTTTATATAAATGAGCCATACGTAGAAGAGTAAAAACTAAAAAAATTTAAAGACTTAAACGAGTCGCGTCTGAGTGCACTGAAGTATGAAACTGCTACTTTTATATTGTTAAATTAAAGTAGGTTGGTATTTAGCTCGGCAGGCTATGTCGGTAATTATAAATTACTTTTGGCTGTGCACGTTTTTATTAATTATATTTTTAATTGCACATAATAGGAAATACAAGCTACATTGTTTACAAATGTGGACTTATCTCTAAAAGATATTGCTTACAATCAACCCAGACAGCAAAAGCTGTGGCAGGGACCAGATTGATCTTTTGTACTTGTTTGTTCATGTTAAATATTTTTTTGTGTAGCTTATTTTTTTTGGTGTGTTAATTTCATTTTGCTTTTGTGTCTTTTGCACATAAATCAATTTTTTTCTCTTTTTATTCCCATACTAACTCGATGACTGAATTACAAATAAGTTTTTTATTTTATTGAAAACTTATGTTTTGTCATCTACTGATGACAACATTTGATATTTAAGATGGTATTTCGTAATTGTCCCATAATAATTTAATGACTGTCTGGTGCAACGGCCGTGATCCTGACTTGGCACCAATGGCCTTGGGTTCGAGTCTCGGAAGCGGCGTATGTTTGTGTGATGAATACGAACATTTGTACCTAAGTCATGGGTATTTATATTCATATTACTTATTTATATATCATTTATGTATGTATATACAAAAGCCTTAAAGTGCTTACTTTGGGCTGGGTTAATTTGTATGATTGTAAGAAATAATATTATAATAATAATTGACCACCTATGAAAATTTTAAGACCACAGATGTAGTAATACAAAGCTTGAAACAAAATATTGCACAGTCCATTGAAATCCGGTCATAAACTCTACACACGTGGGTTGGAAATCGCAGTAGAATACCATTACTTGGAAAGCGCTGCTGCCCATTTTGTGATCTACCGGTATCATTAGTCGATTTTGACTACACCCTTCAGTGTTAAGGTTTGGTTCTAATTTTAACATTAACTTTGGTCCATAATGCGCACAGCAAAGGAGTGGAACTCCCTACCTGTGTCTGTATTTCCGAGAAATTATAACCTGTCCATTTTCAAAGCCAGGGTGAATAGGCACCTTCTGGGTTAGCTCGTGCCATCGTGGATTCTGTCTTGGCCCCCGGGCTTGATTGGGATCAAGAGCTTACCCATCCTAAATAAATAAATAACTACTCTAATTAACGGTCTAGGTCTAACGATCTAAGCCGTTCAGGCGGTTACCTATTGATATGCAAATTTTTTTTGTCATCATTTTGAACATCTTAATTATAGAAAGCATAATATGATAAGTCATGGCAAAAATAATATGTTACTAACCTAACCTGAAATACCTATATATTAAAATTTATGGTCTATTATTAGTGTGTGTTTAAAATTATAAAACAATCTGTCAATACGTTCCCTTCAGTCCCACTTTTAAATTTAATAAAATTAAATCCTATTTTTTTTTATGTTAATAAAAAAAGTGACTAGTCAACAAACTCTTCCAAAACAGTCCCACGATACGTTCTTAGTTAGATATGGTTGATGTCTTTGATATGGCGAACTTGGATGTTAGTCTTGACATTTTACAAACAAAGACCCGAGTACCTATATTACTTGATTCAACAAATTTTTCGTTTACAACGTTACAAATATTTAGGCCCATAAAACAAGTTACCAATGTAATCTGTAATTGTCTGCAAGCCGTCAATGCCAACGGTATACCACTGTAAAACGCCTTGGGGAATTGAAATGTTCAGTAAATTCAACATTGTATTTCAATACTGGCTGTGCCTGGTGTGCTTTGCGTCTTTTTTGCTGATAATTTTTATTCCCTACCATTTATTCCTGACTATTCTTATATTTTGTATTTACTTGATTTTTTTTTTGTAATTTTCCATCTGTTGTAATTTGTCTGTAGTTTGTCTAATCATCGTATTTAATTAATAATTATTTTATGTTACTCGTATTAAATGTACAATTTATATTATTGGAAATATGTATTACGCTAAAAGAAGCCTTCTACTCATAACATCAAATATCTACAAGTAGAAGTCCCGTCATAGCCAGTGCAGCCATTTCGGATATTAACCGACACACAGTCATACAAAAAAAATTATAAGTAGGATATGTAATTTCATAATATAATTTAACATTTCTATTGCAATGCACATGCGCAGTCGCAAGTTTATGTACATAATTCACTACTGCGCATGTCACGTGATTTCAAAACCAGGTTCAACTTATATGCCGGAAATATACGCACGAATATATGTAGGTGCGTATATCTGGCTAAAAATGATTCCATACTGCGCTTGCAGATTCTTTCTCGATTCGAAGTCAACATCATATTTTATTGAGCTTAAATTTTATTATTTACATTATTTTCTAAATTTATTATAGCTGTTCAAATCCATTATATTAAAATTAATAATATACATTAAATATGCAGCAAATTATGTTTCGTTTTAAAATTCATAAATATTTACTATCAGAACGTTGGGAGGCTTACGCACTTAAAACCTCGAGTTTCTTTAGAAATATATGTATTATTTCGTATGACATTGTATGTTTGACAGAAACTTGGTGACAGGAGGGTATAAAAGATAGTAAATTATTTGACGACCGTTATGTCGTGTGGAGACGTGATCGGGATTATAATAAAACTCGGCAATCTTTTGGGGCGGAGTCTTGATTTCTGTACGTCGTGAGCTCGCTGCTACGGCCTATAGTGACTGGTGCTCTAATGCTGAAGAGGTTTGCAGAGCCGTTACGTTGCAACACCAGAGACCCAAGTGTTATATTATAATAGTATAAATTAAAAAAATCCGTAATGAGGTCATTAATCTTATATCTGAATAGTCTGCGACTACCCACATTTGGGGGGTCCAGTAGTGGACGTCAATTGATAATAATAATAATATTTATTACATTCACACCAATTAACATAGCCCATATGTGATACATAGATATGTAATATTAATAGAAATATATATAAATACTCATGACTCAAATACAAATGCTCGTATTCATCACATAAACATCTGCCCCTTCCGGGATGTGAACCTAGGTGGGATGCGAAAGGCAGGATTGCTACCGTATTTTTAGCTTAGGTAAAAATTATGAAATTTTAAACCCCCACACGCGCACGTGCATACTCATTAAAACATATTTGTGGAAACATTGAGAAGCTGATATTGATCTATTAAATATAAGTCTTTTAGTTTATCATTTTGAAAACAAATTATTGCTTTTATAATAGGAAATGTCTATAGTCTGACTGCAACCACTGTACCGCGCCTTAGGTATCCGCGGGGAGGTGGGGGGTGGGACGGCTGGTTATCGCCGTAAGCGATGAGGGCAGAATGATAAAATGCAGCAACTGTTTCGCCCCCCCGACTCGCCGCTCGCATATCTAAGGTGCGATATAGCGGTTGCGGCCAGACTATAGTAGAATAATTTTATACTACTACCACTACTGTCAAAATAATATAAAGAACTCACTGCTTTGGAGATCTTTTATAAGATTTGGTAAGTAGTAATGTAGCTTTAGAAATTGCATATTTCTTATGATATTAATCATATAATTAGTTGGTAAGATCAAATAAGCTCTTCAAAACAAGCTTATCTGCCTCGGCAACTTTATTGAAATAGAAGGAGCTTTCGATAAGACTAAATTCTCCAGCATCAAAGCTGCTCTGGAGAGACACGGAGCGGAAGAAAAGATCATATTCTGGATCGTTAAGAAGCTCGGGAAAAGTATGGCAAGGGTTGCAGGGGATAGCCAGGCAGCGCTCGTGGTGTGGTGGTGCTAAGAAGGCGGGGTACTCTTGTAACGAGGCGCCATAGCTATATTGGCGACTCGTTGCTTTCATTGCGCTCTTCTCTGGCCATTTTTCATATTTTCTTTTCTCTTCGTTTCCTATTTTAAATTTACTGTCTGTCTCTGTTTCCTATTTTAAATTTACTGTCTGTCTCTTTTTATTTGTTTTGTTCGAAGTTTATTCTTACCAGAGTCAGCGCGTAGAGCGGTTGACTCACCGATAACAATTATTGAAATATATTTATAGTGCTGAGCAGTTATAATAAGCTCACAAGTATAATAAGCTCATAAGCATAATTCACAAGTTTTCCTGTATATATTCTGTACCACCAGTTCCTGTTTATGAGTCTATAAGTTTCTTTAAGGCACTGTTGTAAGTAGCCCTACCTTTTAGTGATAAATGTGAAATTGTTTTTGTATTCAGTGTTATTTACCTTTTTTATATAATTGTTTCAGTTGTGCCTTAATTCCATAAATACAAAAAACTTAAGTGACCTTGAGTGCTTTTATTTCTCCGGCTGCACCCCGTCACACTCTTACCATTAGTACGGATGATGGTAGTAAATGACCTCATTACCCTACTAAATACTAACCTAGGATAATCTGTGACACTATGCAGAAAGCACTTAAACTTACACTCTCTAGAGACACGTAGTCAAAAGAAGCTATCACTGCCGCGGGTAAATCGCGGAGAGACGAGCTCTCCAGATATCTATTACAGCTAAGTAGAACAGAACTATGCTTGTTTACAGGCGTCATTACTGGTCAATGCAACTTTAATAAACATCTTTTAAATATAGGCGTTACCAACAGCCCTCTATGTTCCGTAAAAATAAATATTTTCATTATTTGATGTAACTAAAAATTTACGGTTTTCGCAATTTTTCTTTTATCTATACTATAAGACGTTGCTTTGTACCAAATTTCAAGATTCTGAGTTCACGGGAAGTACCCTGTAGGTATTGATTCCCTTGCGAGTGTCGAAAATTTGCGGAATTTTGCAGGAAAAACGGCTGTACCTTTTGATTGCGTTGGCTTAGAAGTTTGAGTTTTTCTCAGCTCCAAGGGACAGTAGGCTTGAGTATTTGATATAAACTTCAGCTTGATACGTCCACGTGTGCCTGAGAAAAAGGGTCTTGACAGGCGGACGTACGGACGGACGGACGGACAACAAAGTGATCCTATAAGGGTTCCGTTTTTTTCTTTCGAGGAATGGAACCCTAAAAACTGGCGCACAACACGTAAAGTTGTGGAAATCGCCCGTAAAGAAGAAGAAGTTAGAAGTTAGATATCTGTAGTAAGTAAAATCTGTAGACAAGATTTCTTTGTCCTTTACAATAAAATTTCCAAATCATTTAATTGATAAATTAAAAATAGTATTTTTATAATTAGAATAATCTTGCTTTTTATAATTGTTTAGATGCTGCGTGCCTCGGGTAACTCAAACACATTTTAATTAATCCCCAGTAAATTAATTACGGTCTTGAGAAAATAATAAGCATTCGCTAAGTCTCTCAGCTGGAATTTGTCCAAAATAATTGGAATTTCTCGTTTGTCAATAAAAACTTCGCAGCAGCCGCCTTAAACAATTAAATAAAACAAGTTTACGAAATCAATTAGTTGCAATGTTGGCTTTTACACAAGTTGTTATTGAGTTTCGCAACTCGTAATATGTCCCGTATTAGCTTTTGTTTCTTTGTTATTGGGCGCTAGTGGTGGTTTGGGTCGCGAAAAGTTTTTTGTTGATTTTTCAACAAACATATTACTAATTTTCATATTTATTTATAAAATGAGGCTTTTCCTTCAGACACAATATATAAAACTCTAAATGTATTTAATAAAATAATTAAAAGCTTCGGAAAAATGTTAAAATCCAAACACGATACAATTGTTTTAATTTGACAGCAAAAGAAAATGTAATAAAATAACAGTTTGTTCCCAGAAACAGACTAATAGAAAACAATTGTCCATTAATACGATTATTTTGGATAATAAGATAAAATTACTATCACAGGTACAATTATAAGTTATGGGCCAAAGACCAAAAACCAAGGAGCTGATTTCACTGAAAAGAGACGTTCAATCGCTATTGAATCTAAATTGACACGACACAGTTCTCAGCTTATAATATCTCTCTTAACAAGTAAACCCTATTTGCAGGACTATAAGCTTAATATAAAGTATAACTTTGTAACAAGATACAACTATCGTACTCGTATAATCCCCGGCATTTAAGTTGAACATGATTTTGAAATCACGTGACATGCGCAGTAGCAAGTTTAGGTACATTATTCACTACTGCGCATGTCACGTGATTTCAAAATCATGTTCAACTTAAATGCCGGGAACTATATTAAGCATTGCCTTAAATACCTACAAACTTCTTGTTTTTTAATACGAATTTATTAGTTCGAGTTGTTAAATCATTTTGTAATAAAGTTTAAGAAGCTGAATTTTATCCACATGCCTGAGACAAGTTATTTTTTCTTAGTATAAAGCACTTATTTAAATTAATTACATAGCAGTTTCTTTTTTATAGATTGTTTGTTACTTGTAAAAGTAATGCATTCTATGTTGGAGGTAGTTGTAGTTTTTTGTTACATTCACATCGCACAGTACAGATGTTAAATTTTTTTTTATTTGTTTTTCTTCATTACTATCTACACTAATATTATAAAGAGGAAATATTTGTATTTTTGTAATTTTGTATGTTTGCCATGAATAAACTCAATAACTACTGAGCCGATTTCAAAAATTCTTTCACCATTGGAAAGCTACATTCAAGCTGAGTAAAATAGGCTATATTTAATGCTAGATTTTTTTTTAAAATTTTGTCCACCCGTGAGAAGCCAGGACGGGCCGCTAGTTATTAAAATATTCGTTAACTAGAACATGAAAAGATGGCGCTAGTATTCAGCTTGGAGAAATTTAATAAGTCTGACAAGTTTTGGTAACTCAGTTGGAAAATCTCTCGCCTGGATAGAGAAGGACTTTGGGTATTCGAGTCCTGCGTAACGGCTGGGACAAGTTTTTTTTTCTAGTATTTTATTAGAAGCGATCAAAATTTATTCTGACTTAAATACCAGTTTAAACTGTAGCATATCTGAAAACAATACATTATTTGTCATATTATAGTAAACTAGCTGACCTGGTCACGCGTTGCTATGGTAAAGTTAATTGATGACCCGGCCACGCGTTGCTATGTTAGCGTTAACTGACGATCCGGCCACGCGTTGCTATGGTAGCGTTAATTGATTATAAAAACTGTTATTCTTAGGCTTATGGTAACTATATATGGTAACAAACCCACAAAGTATTATAATTATATAATGTACCGATACTGCTAAACAATAGGGAATTTAAAAGGGTTTTGAACTTAAAATATAACTTGTTAATAAATACCAATATAAGCTGTAAATTTCGTAGTTAAAGGCCTTATTAGTTATATGAAACGATCAACAACTTTGTAAGTTAATAATTTAGTTTATTAACAATAGTTAATAAACTAAATTATTAACAATAGTTAATAAACTAAATTATTAACTTACAAAGTTGTTTAGTTGGAAAATCTCTCGCCTGGATAGAGTACGACTTTGGGTATTCGAGTCCTGCGTAACGGCTGGGACGTTTTTTTTTCTAGTATTTTATAATAAGCGATCAAAATTTATTCTGACTTCAATACCAGTTTAAACTTGTTTGTCATATTATAGTAAACTAGCTGACCCGGCCACGCGCTGCTATGGTAAAGTTAATTGATGACCCGGCCACGCGTTGCTATGGTAGCGTTAATTGATTATAAAAACTGTTATTGTTAGGCTTATGGTAACTATGGTAACTATATATGGTAACAAACCCACAAAGTATTATTATTATATAATGTACTGATACTGATAAACAATGGGGAATTTAAAAGAGTTTTGAACCTTAAATATAACTTTTTAATAAATACCAATATAAGATGGAAATTTCGTAGTTAAAGGCCTTATTAGTAATATGCAGGGATCAACAACATTGTAAGTTAATAATTTAATTTATTAACAATATGAAACACTGGGGCTAATTGAGTTTTTCCTCCATCACATTTACTACGTATTTTCTCGTTTGTATCTCGACGCCTTGTAAGTTATTTACTGAAGAAATCTGTCAATTAATCACTTAAAAGCTTTGTGTGTTCATTAGAGATATTTCTTGTCATTATTGTATTAAATACACCTTCAGTATTTATTTCTAAGCTGTAAATCCATCACCCGCCGAATAATGCTTCTATAACTGAGACACAATACTTTAAATTAAATAAACCAACACACGTATTAGTAAATTCTATTGATTGCAAATGTTGTCAGGACTAATGTCTTAACGTGCTTCCCTAAACATGGAGGAGTTCTAGGTAATAATGTGAGGTCATCCATACTACGACCGGCTCTAAATATATTCTTAAATTATGCTCCATTGTCTAGGTTCCCAAAAACGTATGTGGCTATACATTATGATGTATAACTGTAGTATATAGCAGCAGCCTATCCGGCCCTGCCGGAATACCAGTGTTGACACATTTTGTGACATGGCAATACAAGATGGGGCAAGAAATTTGCCAGAGTTTTGCGCTGTTTTATTGTTTGATGTATATGGTAAATGCTAAATGAGACCTTATCTCATTTAGCTATAAAGCTGGTTTTTGCGCCATAACCACATCGAACTCTGTTCTATGGATAAGTTGATTTTTTAATTTAATTTAATGAGATAAGATCTCATTTAGCTAAAAAACTAGTTTTTGCGTCATGATCACATCGAACTCTGTTCTGTGGATAAGTCGAAATATTTCTCTCTCTCATTTCATTTTATTTACTTAAATATATTATAAATCTGCCTCCCATTTTAGCATTCATGTCACAAACACTGTCTGTCTCTTTTTATTTGTTTTGTTCGAAGTTTATTCTTACCAGAGTCAGCGCGTAGAGCGGTTGACTCACCGATAACAATTATTGAAATATATTTATAGTGCTGAGCAGTTATAATAAGCTCACAAGTATAATAAGCTCATAAGCATAATTCACAAGTTTTCCTGTATATATATTCTGTACCACCAGTTCCTGTTTATGAGTCTATAAGTTTCTTTAAGGCACTGTTGTAAGTAGCCCTACCTTTTAGTGATAAATGTGAAATTGTTTTTGTATTCAGTGTTATTTACCTTTTTTATATAATTGTTTCAGTTGTGCCTTAATTCCATAAATACAAAAAACTTAAGTGACCTTGAGTGCTTTTATTTCTCCGGCTGCACCCCGTCACACTCTTACCATTAGTACGGATGATGGTAGTAAATGACCTCATTACCCTACTAAATACTAACCTAGGATAATCTGTGACACTATGCAGAAAGCACTTAAACTTACACTCTCTAGAGACACGTAGTCAAAAGAAGCTATCACTGCCGCGGGTAAATCGCGGAGAGACGAGCTCTCCAGATATCTATTACAGCTAAGTAGAACAGAACTATGCTTGTTTACAGGCGTCATTACTGGTCAATGCAACTTTAATAAACATCTTTTAAATATAGGCGTTACCAACAGCCCTCTATGTTCCGTAAAAATAAATATTTTCATTATTTGATGTAACTAAAAATTTACGGTTTTCGCAATTTTTCTTTTATCTATACTATAAGACGTTGCTTTGTACCAAATTTCAAGATTCTGAGTTCACGGGAAGTACCCTGTAGGTATTGATTCCCTTGCGAGTGTCGAAAATTTGCGGAATTTTGCAGGAAAAACGGCTGTACCTTTTGATTGCGTTGGCTTAGAAGTTTGAGTTTTTCTCAGCTCCAAGGGACAGTAGGCTTGAGTATTTGATATAAACTTCAGCTTGATACGTCCACGTGTGCCTGAGAAAAAGGGTCTTGACAGGCGGACGTACGGACGGACGGACGGACAACAAAGTGATCCTATAAGGGTTCCGTTTTTTTCTTTCGAGGAATGGAACCCTAAAAACTGGCGCACAACACGTAAAGTTGTGGAAATCGCCCGTAAAGAAGAAGAAGTTAGAAGTTAGATATCTGTAGTAAGTAAAATCTGTAGACAAGATTTCTTTGTCCTTTACAATAAAATTTCCAAATCATTTAATTGATAAATTAAAAATAGTATTTTTATAATTAGAATAATCTTGCTTTTTATAATTGTTTAGATGCTGCGTGCCTCGGGTAACTCAAACACATTTTAATTAATCCCCAGTAAATTAATTACGGTCTTGAGAAAATAATAAGCATTCGCTAAGTCTCTCAGCTGGAATTTGTCCAAAATAATTGGAATTTCTCGTTTGTCAATAAAAACTTCGCAGCAGCCGCCTTAAACAATTAAATAAAACAAGTTTACGAAATCAATTAGTTGCAATGTTGGCTTTTACACAAGTTGTTATTGAGTTTCGCAACTCGTAATATGTCCCGTATTAGCTTTTGTTTCTTTGTTATTGGGCGCTAGTGGTGGTTTGGGTCGCGAAAAGTTTTTTGTTGATTTTTCAACAAACATATTACTAATTTTCATATTTATTTATAAAATGAGGCTTTTCCTTCAGACACAATATATAAAACTCTAAATGTATTTAATAAAATAATTAAAAGCTTCGGAAAAATGTTAAAATCCAAACACGATACAATTGTTTTAATTTGACAGCAAAAGAAAATGTAATAAAATAACAGTTTGTTCCCAGAAACAGACTAATAGAAAACAATTGTCCATTAATACGATTATTTTGGATAATAAGATAAAATTACTATCACAGGTACAATTATAAGTTATGGGCCAAAGACCAAAAACCAAGGAGCTGATTTCACTGAAAAGAGACGTTCAATCGCTATTGAATCTAAATTGACACGACACAGTTCTCAGCTTATAATATCTCTCTTAACAAGTAAACCCTATTTGCAGGACTATAAGCTTAATATAAAGTATAACTTTGTAACAAGATACAACTATCGTACTCGTATAATCCCCGGCATTTAAGTTGAACATGATTTTGAAATCACGTGACATGCGCAGTAGCAAGTTTAGGTACATTATTCACTACTGCGCATGTCACGTGATTTCAAAATCATGTTCAACTTAAATGCCGGGAACTATATTAAGCATTGCCTTAAATACCTACAAACTTCTTGTTTTTTAATACGAATTTATTAGTTCGAGTTGTTAAATCATTTTGTAATAAAGTTTAAGAAGCTGAATTTTATCCACATGCCTGAGACAAGTTATTTTTTCTTAGTATAAAGCACTTATTTAAATTAATTACATAGCAGTTTCTTTTTTATAGATTGTTTGTTACTTGTAAAAGTAATGCATTCTATGTTGGAGGTAGTTGTAGTTTTTTGTTACATTCACATCGCACAGTACAGATGTTAAATTTTTTTTTATTTGTTTTTCTTCATTACTATCTACACTAATATTATAAAGAGGAAATATTTGTATTTTTGTAATTTTGTATGTTTGCCATGAATAAACTCAATAACTACTGAGCCGATTTCAAAAATTCTTTCACCATTGGAAAGCTACATTCAAGCTGAGTAAAATAGGCTATATTTAATGCTAGATTTTTTTTTAAAATTTTGTCCACCCGTGAGAAGCCAGGACGGGCCGCTAGTTATTAAAATATTCGTTAACTAGAACATGAAAAGATGGCGCTAGTATTCAGCTTGGAGAAATTTAATAAGTCTGACAAGTTTTGGTAACTCAGTTGGAAAATCTCTCGCCTGGATAGAGAAGGACTTTGGGTATTCGAGTCCTGCGTAACGGCTGGGACAAGTTTTTTTTTCTAGTATTTTATTAGAAGCGATCAAAATTTATTCTGACTTAAATACCAGTTTAAACTGTAGCATATCTGAAAACAATACATTATTTGTCATATTATAGTAAACTAGCTGACCTGGTCACGCGTTGCTATGGTAAAGTTAATTGATGACCCGGCCATGCGTTGCTATGTTAGCGTTAACTGACGATCCGGCCACGCGTTGCTATGGTAGCGTTAATTGATTATAAAAACTGTTATTCTTAGGCTTATGGTAACTATATATGGTAACAAACCCACAAAGTATTATAATTATATAATGTACCGATACTGCTAAACAATAGGGAATTTAAAAGGGTTTTGAACTTAAAATATAACTTGTTAATAAATACCAATATAAGCTGTAAATTTCGTAGTTAAAGGCCTTATTAGTTATATGAAACGATCAACAACTTTGTAAGTTAATAATTTAGTTTATTAACAATAGTTAATAAACTAAATTATTAACAATAGTTAATAAACTAAATTATTAACTTACAAAGTTGTTTAGTTGGAAAATCTCTCGCCTGGATAGAGTACGACTTTGGGTATTCGAGTCCTGCGTAACGGCTGGGACGTTTTTTTTTCTAGTATTTTATAATAAGCGATCAAAATTTATTCTGACTTCAATACCAGTTTAAACTTGTTTGTCATATTATAGTAAACTAGCTGACCCGGCCACGCGCTGCTATGGTAAAGTTAATTGATGACCCGGCCACGCGTTGCTATGGTAGCGTTAATTGATTATAAAAACTGTTATTGTTAGGCTTATGGTAACTATGGTAACTATATATGGTAACAAACCCACAAAGTATTATTATTATATAATGTACTGATACTGATAAACAATGGGGAATTTAAAAGAGTTTTGAACCTTAAATATAACTTTTTAATAAATACCAATATAAGATGGAAATTTCGTAGTTAAAGGCCTTATTAGTAATATGCAGGGATCAACAACATTGTAAGTTAATAATTTAATTTATTAACAATATGAAACACTGGGGCTAATTGAGTTTTTCCTCCATCACATTTACTACGTATTTTCTCGTTTGTATCTCGAGGCCTTGTAAGTTATTTACTGAAGAAATCTGTCAATTAATCACTTAAAAGCTTTGTGTGTTCATTAGAGATATTTCTTGTCATTATTGTATTAAATACACCTTCAGTATTTATTTCTAAGCTGTAAATCCATCACCCGCCGAATAATGCTTCTATAACTGAGACACAATACTTTAAATTAAATAAACCAACACACGTATTAGTAAATTCTATTGATTGCAAATGTTGTCAGGACTAATGTCTTAACGTGCTTCCCTAAACATGGAGGAGTTCTAGGTAATAATGTGAGGTCATCCATACTACGACCGGCTCTAAATATATTCTTAAATTATGCTCCATTGTCTAGGTTCCCAAAAACGTATGTGGCTATACATTATGATGTATAACTGTAGTATATAGCAGCAGCCTATCCGGCCCTGCCGGAATACCAGTGTTGACACATTTTGTGACATGGCAATACAAGATGGGGCAAGAAATTTGCCAGAGTTTTGCGCTGTTTTATTGTTTGATGTATATGGTAAATGCTAAATGAGACCTTATCTCATTTAGCTATAAAGCTGGTTTTTGCGCCATAACCACATCGAACTCTGTTCTATGGATAAGTTGATTTTTTAATTTAATTTAATGAGATAAGATCTCATTTAGCTAAAAAACTAGTTTTTGCGTCATGATCACATCGAACTCTGTTCTGTGGATAAGTCGAAATATTTCTCTCTCTCATTTCATTTTATTTACTTAAATATATTATAAATCTGCCTCCCATTTTAGCATTCATGTCACAAACACTGTCTGTCTCTTTTTATTTGTTTTGTTCGAAGTTTATTCTTACCAGAGTCAGCGCGTAGAGCGGTTGACTCACCGATAACAATTATTGAAATATATTTATAGTGCTGAGCAGTTATAATAAGCTCACAAGTATAATAAGTTCATAAGCATAATTCACAAGTTTTCCTGTATATATATTCTGTACCACCAGTTCCTGTTTATGAGTCTATAAGTTTCTTTAAGGCACTGTTGTAAGTAGCCCTACCTTTTAGTGATAAATGTGAAATTGTTTTTGTATTCAGTGTTATTTACCTTTTTTATATAATTGTTTCAGTTGTGCCTTAATTCCATAAATACAAAAAACTTAAGTGACCTTGAGTGCTTTTATTTCTCCGGCTGCACCCCGTCACACTCTTACCATTAGTACGGATGATGGTAGTAAATGACCTCATTACCCTACTAAATACTAACCTAGGATAATCTGTGACACTATGCAGAAAGCACTTAAACTTACACTCTCTAGAGACACGTAGTCAAAAGAAGCTATCACTGCCGCGGGTAAATCGCGGAGAGACGAGCTCTCCAGATATCTATTACAGCTAAGTAGAACAGAACTATGCTTGTTTACAGGCGTCATTACTGGTCAATGCAACTTTAATAAACATCTTTTAAATATAGGCGTTACCAACAGCCCTCTATGTTCCGTAAAAATAAATATTTTCATTATTTGATGTAACTAAAAATTTACGGTTTTCGCAATTTTTCTTTTATCTATACTATAAGACGTTGCTTTGTACCAAATTTCAAGATTCTGAGTTCACGGGAAGTACCCTGTAGGTATTGATTCCCTTGCGAGTGTCGAAAATTTGCGGAATTTTGCAGCAAAAACGGCTGTACCTTTTGATTGCGTTGGCTTAGAAGTTTGAGTTTTTCTCAGCTCCAAGGGACAGTAGGCTTGAGTATTTGATATAAACTTCAGCTTGATACGTCCACGTGTGCCTGAGAAAAAGGGTCTTGACAGGCGGACGTACGGACGGACGGACGGACAACAAAGTGATCCTATAAGGGTTCCGTTTTTTCCTTTCGAGGAATGGAACCCTAAAAACTGGCGCACAACACGTAAAGTTGTGGAAATCGCCCGTAAAGAAGAAGAAGTTAGAAGTTAGATATCTGTAGTAAGTAAAATCTGTAGACAAGATTTCTTTGTCCTTTACAATAAAATTTCCAAATCATTTAATTGATAAATTAAAAATAGTATTTTTATAATTAGAATAATCTTGCTTTTTATAATTGTTTAGATGCTGCGTGCCTCGGGTAACTCAAACACATTTTAATTAATCCCCAGTAAATTAATTACGGTCTTGAGAAAATAATAAGCATTCGCTAAGTCTCTCAGCTGGAATTTGTCCAAAATAATTGGAATTTCTCGTTTGTCAATAAAAACTTCGCAGCAGCCGCCTTAAACAATTAAATAAAACAAGTTTACGAAATCAATTAGTTGCAATGTTGGCTTTTACACAAGTTGTTATTGAGTTTCGCAACTCGTAATATGTCCCGTATTAGCTTTTGTTTCTTTGTTATTGGGCGCTAGTGGTGGTTTGGGTCGCGAAAAGTTTTTTGTTGATTTTTCAACAAACATATTACTAATTTTCATATTTATTTATAAAATGAGGCTTTTCCTTCAGACACAATATATAAAACTCTAAATGTATTTAATAAAATAATTAAAAGCTTCGGAAAAATGTTAAAATCCAAACACGATACAATTGTTTTAATTTGACAGCAAAAGAAAATGTAATAAAATAACAGTTTGTTCCCAGAAACAGACTAATAGAAAACAATTGTCCATTAATACGATTATTTTGGATAATAAGATAAAATTACTATCACAGGTACAATTATAAGTTATGGGCCAAAGACCAAAAACCAAGGAGCTGATTTCACTGAAAAGAGACGTTCAATCGCTATTGAATTTAAATTGACACGACACAGTTCTCAGCTTATAATATCTCTCTTAACAAGTAAACCCTATTTGCAGGACTATAAGCTTAATATAAAGTATAACTTTGTAACAAGATACAACTATCGTACTCGTATAATCCCCGGCATTTAAGTTGAACATGATTTTGAAATCACGTGACATGCGCAGTAGCAAGTTTAGGTACATTATTCACTACTGCGCATGTCACGTGATTTCAAAATCATGTTCAACTTAAATGCCGGGAACTATATTAAGCATTGCCTTAAATACCTACAAACTTCTTGTTTTTTAATACGAATTTATTAGTTCGAGTTGTTAAATCATTTTGTAATAAAGTTTAAGAAGCTGAATTTTATCCACATGCCTGAGACAAGTTATTTTTTCTTAGTATAAAGCACTTATTTAAATTAATTACATAGCAGTTTCTTTTTTATAGATTGTTTGTTACTTGTAAAAGTAATGCATTCTATGTTGGAGGTAGTTGTAGTTTTTTGTTACATTCACATCGCACAGTACAGATGTTAAATTTTTTTTTATTTGTTTTTCTTCATTACTATCTACACTAATATTATAAAGAGGAAATATTTGTATTTTTGTAATTTTGTATGTTTGCCATGAATAAACTCAATAACTACTGAGCCGATTTCAAAAATTCTTTCACCATTGGAAAGCTACATTCAAGCTGAGTAAAATAGGCTATATTTAATGCTAGATTTTTTTTTAAAATTTTGTCCACCCGTGAGAAGCCAGGACGGGCCGCTAGTTATTAAAATATTCGTTAACTAGAACATGAAAAGATGGCGCTAGTATTCAGCTTGGAGAAATTTAATAAGTCTGACAAGTTTTGGTAACTCAGTTGGAAAATCTCTCGCCTGGATAGAGAAGGACTTTGGGTATTCGAGTCCTGCGTAACGGCTGGGACAAGTTTTTTTTTCTAGTATTTTATTAGAAGCGATCAAAATTTATTCTGACTTAAATACCAGTTTAAACTGTAGCATATCTGAAAACAATACATTATTTGTCATATTATAGTAAACTAGCTGACCTGGTCACGCGTTGCTATGGTAAAGTTAATTGATGACCCGGCCACGCGTTGCTATGTTAGCGTTAACTGACGATCCGGCCACGCGTTGCTATGGTAGCGTTAATTGATTATAAAAACTGTTATTCTTAGGCTTATGGTAACTATATATGGTAACAAACCCACAAAGTATTATAATTATATAATGTACCGATACTGCTAAACAATAGGGAATTTAAAAGGGTTTTGAACTTAAAATATAACTTGTTAATAAATACCAATATAAGCTGTAAATTTCGTAGTTAAAGGCCTTATTAGTTATATGAAACGATCAACAACTTTGTAAGTTAATAATTTAGTTTATTAACAATAGTTAATAAACTAAATTATTAACAATAGTTAATAAACTAAATTATTAACTTACAAAGTTGTTTAGTTGGAAAATCTCTCGCCTGGATAGAGTACGACTTTGGGTATTCGAGTCCTGCGTAACGGCTGGGACGTTTTTTTTTCTAGTATTTTATAATAAGCGATCAAAATTTATTCTGACTTCAATACCAGTTTAAACTTGTTTGTCATATTATAGTAAACTAGCTGACCCGGCCACGCGCTGCTATGGTAAAGTTAATTGATGACCCGGCCACGCGTTGCTATGGTAGCGTTAATTGATTATAAAAACTGTTATTGTTAGGCTTATGGTAACTATGGTAACTATATATGGTAACAAACCCACAAAGTATTATTATTATATAATGTACTGATACTGATAAACAATGGGGAATTTAAAAGAGTTTTGAACCTTAAATATAACTTTTTAATAAATACCAATATAAGATGGAAATTTCGTAGTTAAAGGCCTTATTAGTAATATGCAGGGATCAACAACATTGTAAGTTAATAATTTAATTTATTAACAATATGAAACACTGGGGCTAATTGAGTTTTTCCTCCATCACATTTACTACGTATTTTCTCGTTTGTATCTCGACGCCTTGTAAGTTATTTACTGAAGAAATCTGTCAATTAATCACTTAAAAGCTTTGTGTGTTCATTAGAGATATTTCTTGTCATTATTGTATTAAATACACCTTCAGTATTAGCAATACCAACAACTTATTACTATTCACACTGCCGTCCGTCGGTTTGTCCTATTGTTGAAAACACTATAGTAAGTTAGTATTGGTCATCTTGTTTTTGAAGTGAAAACTTCTTATGGCGCGTTGGGCACTTTTGTGGGTGAGCATTTTCAGCCGTTCTCGCGACAGATGAGATTTTACACAGATATACTCCGCGTGTATTCTTATAATATATGTATACTATACGCGCTCTTTGCATGGGCATTCGTTCGTGCTCTCGCGACAGACGAGATAACATACCTATATGTATACTCAGAGTGTATAGGTATGCGAGAGCGCTGCATGCTATACGCAGTCTTTGCATGGGCATTCGTTCCTGCCCTCGCGACAGACGAGATTGAGAGTTTTTTATATTTATTTTATAAATAAATATTAAACGGAAAATTTATTAATTTATTTTTAATAGATTTTTACAGACGAAAGTCTCATTCCAAAGATCTTTTGAGGATTATTGTACGTTGTTCATACTATTAGTGATAGTTTCGCTTTTGCAATGTTCTGTGAGGTGTGTTTTGTGATATCTATATTATATTAATGTAAATATTTCAATACCTAGTTATTATAATACCTATAAATAATGGTTTATTCTTTTAAATATTTGTTTCATTGAAACCCCAACTTTAGTATTAGCATAGCGACGATTAACCTATGTTGTTTAGGATTTCTGAAGAGTTCAAAATATGTAATGTTGTAAACTAATCATCATTGGTTTGGCATAAATTTGTATGTAATGTTGTCTGGGTACACATTACATATTTTTAACTCTTAAAAAAGCGTGTGTGTACTTATATACGCGCAGATGAAGTTATACTTTTTTAAATTTTAAATGAGATATCTTGAAGTTAACCTTTCGATTTAACAGCTAACTTCATGTTATCACTTTTTAAGATGGGTAAAAAATGTTAAACTCGCGTCAAGACGTGACCTGATCGAAAATTCGTAAGACGGAGGGAGAGTAGACCGCCGGCGCGGCGTAAGAGAGGAAAGAATTTCTTTTTCTACCGCGCGGCGAAAATGTATGTCTGCTCCTGCTGTTTCGTTTAAGCGGCGTAGGGCGCTTGCACGAGTGTGTTTGTGAAAGATAGCGCAATAAATGATTGTATTTTACCACATAAATGATAGTACTTTTATACTTATAATTAACCTTTAACTAGTCGCGCCTAAATACTTACACTGTTGGTCGCGTGGGGTCCGTACGGACCCCAGGGTTTAGTTTTGAAAAAGGTACAAAAAGCATAAGTAAAAATATTTATTTTATAAATATACTTCAAGAGTAACATCTAAATTAACGAAACATTATAAGATTTCTAGAAAATAACAAAATATAAACTTCTAAAACATGAATTAAATTTATCACAAATTACTAGGCACATAAATCGCAATTTTTTATAAGGTGTTCATTACACATAAACTTATTACATTTACCACATTTCGTTCTTGTTTTTCTGTCATCAGACCTTGCACATCGGTGACAACGATCCTTAGAACCACTTGAACTGCCTCCAGAAGTACAAGGTTTGGTGTCACTTTGAAGACGTCTTTTCAAGGGCCGTGGCAGAGTAGTAATTTTGAAGTTTTTTTCAGAAATTACCTTTTTGTTATTTTACTGTTATTACTTATGTTATAAATAACATATGCGTTTATAGCTGCTACATTGAAAAGATGAAAAAAATTACAAGAGGCCATCTCTTGGTTCGCCGCGCAACGTTATAAGTGGCTCCTCTTCATCTTTTTTCAGCATCGCTGATATTTCTTCTATGTTCAAAGGGCGGCGTGCCAATGTGATTTTATACCTGTAAATTAAAGTAAATAATTATAAAATACAAGTTTTCATGAAATTATGATATTAAAAAGCAAAATGTAATCATTGCACTTACCAAAATTGTACTACACTATTAGACGCGTGGAGTCCGTTGGACCCCAAACACCTCCGTATGGCACGTGTAATGACCGCCGCGGCTAGCGGAACACTGAGCTAGGAAGCTACTATTACGCACTGTCACGTAAGTGTAATGTTTGCTAAATTATGACACAAACTAACTCGCTTGGGGTCCAATGGACCCCACGCGACTAATTAAAGGTTAAAGCAATTTATGCAAAATTATTCCCTAACCATTCCAAAATATCAAAACTGCACAACGATAATGTTCATGTTTTCACTTCTGCCGGCACTCCCGGAGTGCAACCCGTTTTTTTTTTATTGTTTTCATTGATATTTATACCAAACAATTGTCAGTTAATTTTCTAATCTGCGGTTTTTGTTAGTAAAACAACTTAATATATTTTTTGTTGGTATTCATTAAAAAAATAAATAAAAGCTTTTAAACAAGATAGTTAAACGAGACGTTATGACTAAGTAATTTAGTTAATCCGTAAAGTTATTGATAAACTGTAAAGAAATAGAGGAATTGATTATGTCTTTTATTGCAACTTTTGCTCTCTTACTGGAGGGAGACTCTGTACCAGGGTCGTCTGCTTAGGTACCTCCGTCTTACCTATTTCTGCCGCAAAGCAGCAGTGCTTGCATTGCTGTGTTCCGGTTTGAAGGGTAAGATATGGCAGTGAAATTACTGGGTACAGTGACTTTACCTCTTGTGTCACAAGTTGGCAACGTACACTGTGGTTCTTGTGGGGGTTGCAGTTTTGCTGCGAATCTCACAAGAACCACATGTATTATAGATGACTGTTACCACTTACAATCAGGTGGGCAGTTTGCTTGTTTGCCAACTTTTGCAATAAAGAAAAAGAAAAATGCTTCTTTCAAAAAACAAAGTAAGTTGTTAAGTGCAGTGTGTGTTTTTTTATATGGAGTGATAGGAAATTTCGATTGGTGGTGGTGGAGACATCTCCTTTTGCATTACCATATTTTTGCTTGCAAGCTCAAGTCCGGTCTTGCATATTATTGCAAAAATATTGCAGCCACCTCTAGGACGACTTAGCAAAACACCAACTTGCTGCACTGGACACGATTCAGCGTAGAACTGACAGGCTCATTAGTGACAGCAAATTCGTGACTTCACACCTTAGTTCACACCAAAGTTGCTTGTCTGTCGGTCTTCTACAGCCCCTCGATTCTGTAATAATATTGTCTCAGTGCCAAGTCTCGATAAATTGAATTCGTAACATTAGTCAAATATCCATTAAAATGACACCGTCAAATTGTAAATACCGTTGGATTATATTTTTTCTCGTGAGATTTTAAACTGTCGCAATATTGTGAACTGTAAAATACACTCGAGAGCAATGAATCCGGGTCACTTAAAGAATGTTAAAAATCTCGGAAACTAAAAATGATAGGTTAATGCAATAAATTGTATTTAATAGACAATGTAATACTCCTTAAATGAAAGTAAAAAAAATATGAGTCACCATACATTTTATTAACACAAAATTACATAAAGAAAAAAACTGCTGATCTCTCCTTAAAACAAAAATAGGAAACATGAAATGTTTGAACTTTATTACGATTTTCTTGAATTTTAATACTTCGTATTGCCTCCTCGTGCTTCCATTACTGCGTTTACGCGGTTTGGCATGCTGTTCACCAAGTTCCTTATACGATTTTGGGGAATATTCTCCCATTCCTCTGTGAGAGCAATTTTGAGCTTACGAAGCGTGATTGGGGGAGGGTTTCGTTGTTTTACGCATCTGCCTAGCTCGTCCCAAGCATGCTCGATCGGGTTGATATCCGGGCTGCGCGCTGGCCACTCCATACGAGTAATGTTCATCTCTTGAAGGTAGTCATTCACAATCCTACCTGTATGAGGTCGGGCATTGTCATGCATAAAGATAGCATCCTCACCTAAATTGACCATAAATGGACCAACGTGATCATTGAGGATTTCTTCCACATATCTTACGCTAGTTAAAGAGCCGTTTTCTATGATCACCAGCTCTGTGCGACTTTCAGAAGAAATTCCGGCCCACACAAGTACAGACCCACCACCGTAGGCTACTTTTTCTTCGATGCATGCTTGCTTGAATCTTTCCCCTGGTCTTCGATACACTCTGTGTCTTCCATCGTGCTTGTAGAGCATAAATTTTGATTCGTCGGAGAACATAACTTTTGACCAATCTTCAATACTCCAATTTACGTGGCTCTGGGCATATCTTAGTCTTGAAATACGATGCCCACGCTCCAGTTTTGGGCCGTTTGCAGGTCTAAGGGGTTTTAAGTTAGATTCAGCAAGCCGACGTCTTACTGTCCATGCACTTGGGTTACTTCCTCCGAGGCGTCGAAACTGATTGGTGAGTTCAGTTCCTGTGAGAAAGCGATTTCGAAGCATGGTGTTCACCAAGTATCGGTCTTCTCGTGCTGTGGTACACCTGGTTCTGCCCGTTCCTGGTCTGCGTAGGTTAGAACCAGTTTCTTCGTAACGTCGGAGAACTCTTTGTACTGTTGACAGCGACACACCGACAGTCCTGGCTGTATCGCGCTGACTCCGGCCGGTTTCCAGCATTGTAAGTATTCTGGTGCATTCTTCAGGCGTAACCGACATAATTTCAGCTTGAATAATGAATATAGAGCACTATCAACATGGTTTATGTACCCACATAAATGACAGATTACAAACAAAAGCAAAACCAAATGCTGTAATTTCGTAGTTCCATCTTCGAAAGTGGCCCTTTTTCAAATTTGATTTTTTTATGATATAACTTTACAATAACTAAGAAGTTTTAATACCTTCATTTAAGGAGTATTACATTGTCTATTAAATACAATTTTTTGCATTAACCTAGCATTTTTAGTTTCCGAGATTTTTAGGATTCTTTAAGTGACCCGGATTCATTGCTCTCGAGTGTAGTACTATAATTTAACGCATTATTTTTTGGCATATTATAATTTGTCAAAGTGTAACTGTTGAATCACAATCTGTCGCGCCTTAAATTGTCAACCGTCCAAAGGCTGTCCCTGATTGGTCGGTCTTGCGGTAGGCCGTTCTGTGTCCACAACAATTTCATATAACTTATTCTAAAGTTTTAATTTATTATCAACACAATTTACAGTCACTAAGACATTGGTTGTTTATATTCGACAACCAACGAATTGCTAACATGAAAAAGGTTCCATGGCATTCAACCAATGAGTGCGTTAGTTGAGACCAGTCATATAACATTTTAAAATATAACAATTTCAAGTCGGTATTTTATGAACTACCGAAAAATTATAAGTTAAATTGTTAACAGTATGTTACGGTTCACAATCTTACGACAGTTAACAATCTCGCGAAATAGATTATAATCTTAAATAAATTACAAAGCAAATACCACAATGACTTTAAATGTAGCCAGTAATAGATATTTACGAGTATGTGTTGTCAAAAATTCGAGAGGTAGGTCAAATTTTAGTTCACCATTTATAATAAGGTGCTAAGGACACTTTCACATAATAAAGATTGCAGGATTAACTGAAATTATTATAACTTTCATTTGAGATTGTTACCTAGATCCTTCGAATTATGTTTTCATAAATGCAAGAAAACTAGGCAAATGATTCTCAATGAGTGATGCAAGCTTGTCTTAATCTAGATTTTCTCCTTTGAACAATTATTTCCTCAAGTTTAGTAAATTTGTTGATAAAGTTGACTTGGTTTGCTATCGGAATCGGTCGAAATCTATTATTTCTGCGTGATCCCTTTACTTCCATTTGTTGTTAAACAATTTTAAATTTGTTCGATCGAACAATATTTAAAGTTTTATTTAATAATAATTGTATTATTTGAATAGAAACGATTGGCAGTAACTTTGCTTTATCGGATATTAATTTGGGGTCAAGAACAAAACTTATAACAAAGTACTTGTGTTTAATAGTTATTGGATTCACTCATATAAATTCAAATTTTTATTTGCTTAAATAGCTTATATACATTGATGTTCACTATGAATCTGAGGTTATGGCTTGTTTAGCCATATCATAATACGAGTAGCATGCAAATATTTTAACAAATTACGATTACTATAATTCTTATTACTAAATTATTTTTTTAACCCTTAGCGACGTGGGCACCCTCCGGACCCGGGGGAGGGAGGTGGTGAATCTATCATGGATACATCGGGCGGCCGAGAGGTAATGTCAGACTCGTACTGGCTAAACACTTTAAATATCTTTATGTCTTAAGAAGTGATCTGTTGGGTAAAACGCTTTCTCTAATAACCAATCCTGTAACAAAAACTTGAACCGATTTATAGGGAGGTCTTTGAAATGACTCGGGTTTTTACCCGACTGCGCCAGAAGGAGTGTTATGTTTTTTTAGAGTATGTATGTATATATGTATAATTGTTTGGCACGCTCTGCGGCCTGACCAGCTCGATGGATTTTAGCTTGAGAGGCATCGTTAAATTCGTATTTACTGTGAGAGTGACATTGGGTATATCAAAATAAATAAAAAAACAAAATGGCGGATTTTTGGCGCCAAATTCAAATGATTAGCACGCTTTGCAGCTTGATCGTTTCGACTCATATAATAATAAAACTAAAGAAAATATATAAAAACGGTTACTTAAAAAAAAAAAGCTCTACAGCATTTCTTTGTAATTTGGAAATAAAAAAACCCTAAAACAAGAAGAAAAATTGTAGCAGTTGGGACCCATTCTAAAAACGGAGGCTTAGTGAATTGAGAGCACATACCTACACCTACATATATTAAATTACAGATTACTCCAATCTACTAACTAAACGGCTGACATTCTAGAATGGGTCCTGACTGCTACAATTTCTCTTCTTGTTCTAGGATTCTTTCATTTTTTATTATAAGTTTGTTTGATTTTCCCTGACAACTGACAAACATTTACAAATATACTATAAATAAACATTAAAACACAAAAGCTTTTAAATAATAAAGTTTCTCTATTGAAATTTTATGTTGATGTTTATGCCAAATCTTTATCTTTCCTATAAACATTTCAAAGAAATGCAAAAATATCGCAAGTAACTCAAATAAGGAAAAATATATACAGCAAACTCACTTCGAAGCAATAAAAAGGTCAATGTACCTTATATCTACGAAATAATATAGAATTATAATCACGTTTTAATTTTTAATGTTTTTTTTTGCATTTTTTTATACTGTCTTACAATATAAATTATTTTAATAGAAAAATACTAGAAAAAATCGACTCGGCTCACAAGTGAATTCTCAGGCGGGAAACGAACCCGCAACCTTTGGAAATCCGGTCCAATGCTCTCTCAATTGAGCTACCGAGCCTTTATTTCTTAGGTAGTGAAGTGAGCACGTTTACACTTATTTAACTTTACTCGCTTCTCCACCTAAATCACGCACATGTTCGATCTTGTATGGAATATTGTTCACACCTTTGGGATGGCTCCGTCAAATACCAGCCTCAGGCGCTTGAGTCGATTCAATGAAGGGCCCAGAGAGAAGCTCATTGGAAGCGATGATCTTATTTGCAATAAGTTCAACAGTCTTCAAAATAGATGCATGCACATGGGTTTTTTTTTTACCGAAATCATTTGGAAGAGTGAGCTGTAGAATTACCCTGTCCAATTTAGCGATCTCCCGTTCTCCATCGAACAATAAATAAATAAATATTTTTTACATTCACGCCAATTAGCCTAGCTCAAAGTAAGCACTGTAAGACTTCTGTTATGGATGCTAGGGTAATGGATAGACATCCATATATGATACATAGATAAGTAATATTTATGGAAATATATACCCATGACTGAGGTACAAATGCTTGTATTCATCATACAAACATCTGCCCCTTCCGGTATTCGAACTCAGGACCGTCGGTGCGAAAGGCAGGATCACTACCGTTGCACTAATCAGACGTAAAAATACATGATACCGTGTGGTTATTCCAAAGGCGTATCAAGCGTAGGTACGTACCAAATTTTTTTATGCATACGGCTAAAGAGTGTGACTCTTTGCAAGAGTCTTTGTTTCCTGAAAGGTCCTTCGTAGCCGGGTACTGGGGGCCTTCATGTCGCGTGTAAAGAAATATCTTTTATACAAGCGCTTTCAGATAGCATGGTCGCTTACCATCAGGCGAGCTTGCGGTCAAACGCTAACTTATCGATGATAAATATTTAATTTAGTTATTAAATTTTGTATATGTCAATTTACAGAATATTTAATTTCAGTCCTAAGTAACAAACCCAAATGTATGTTTGCGTATGGCAGGTACTTTAAAAGCATTTGTCTTCTCTACTGTAAGAAATTCGAACCAAAATCCAACTGTATATGAGTGATATATTTCTTTGTGTTTTGTAATATTTTTAAGCAATATCTTTTTATACCTATGTTTATTCTTTTCTATCATTACCTTTGTTAATTACTAAAAGTTGCGTTGCCGTTGTTAAAATAAATAAAATATAAAATAGTAAATAATTTTAAATAATAATCCACCATATTGGCAAGTCATACAATATTTTTAATAAATAATAATATCCAGTTAAAAATTTAAACTCATCTTAATCTCATTCCAATTGTCTAATGGTCTGACTACAAATAAATTTCAATATATTACTTACGAATGGGGAATTTTTAAAAATACAATGCAATTAAGAAAAAAGACGCAGAGAAATTTATAAAATCTGCCATCTGTAAGATTAAATTATTAACAGATAAGGTAGCCAGCTTCTACCCAGAAGGGCAAATCATAACGTGACTAACTTATAGTCAACAGTAAATACTTGGACAAATCCAAAGAACCAGTACACTCATGGTTACAGCATCGTAATTTATGTTATCGACATCATATTCCTACTATAATATTAAGCAAGAAAATAAAAGACCCGCTCAACACTGAACCATGTGTACGAATAAAATTTTATTACCGTTACCCCTGAAATTAAAGGCAATATATATTTGAAAATCATATTTGAACTTTTTGGTTTGGATGTTTGTTTGTTTTCCAATTATGGAGAAACGATAAAAAGTTTACAATGAAATTGGCCCACAGTAGGTATGTATGTAACACCACCTATCTCTGCCAGTCGGCTTCTATAATACGGAGTGAATCTCAAAATGTCCTTCAACAGCTGATGACCATTTTTCACCAGGCTTGCTGTAATTGGCCTAAATATCGGTGTCAAAAAGACGAAGGTGATGCCCTTGGACAATCAGGGTCATGAGACACTGGCTATAAAGCTTAATGAGGATGTGTTGAAGCAGGTTCAAAAGTTTCGGTATCTAGGGAGCACTATAACATCTAAGTGTGACCTTGATGTAGAGATCAGCAGCAGGATCAGCGCTGCATCTGTGGTATTTGGTAAGCTGCTACCAAGGTATTCTGTTTGCATGACCTGAAACTAGTCACCAAAATATCTGTATATATGGCGATTGTGTTGCCAAACCTCTTGTACATCTCCGAGACGTGGTTTGTTTATTCTTATTTTTACATATACGTACATTGGATCGGTGCCACCTTCAATACCTACGTACCATCATGAAAATCAGATGGTCCGACAGAGTGCGTAATACTGAACTCCTGCGACGAGCCCATGACGGTGGCATTGAGGTCTATTTAATGCGTTGGCAGCTTCGTTTGTGCGGTCACGTGACCCGTATGACGGAGGAGAGAGTGACAAAGAGCATCTTTTACTCTGCACTAGAGGAGGGTATGGCGGGCAACTCCTCAGATATAAGGATGTTCAGAAGCGGCATATGAAAATATGCAACATTAAGCCTTCTCGTATCGAAAATTTGGCGGCATAACGTGATAAATGGTTACTGTAAATAGGCAGGTTCGCGAGTTCGAAAAGCTGGTTAAAGCTGATCTTGATGCTAAACGCGACGAGATAAAGACCCGTCCACCCACAGTGGGCGGCAAACTCACGTGCTCTTATTGTATTACACTGGGATTTGCTGCCGAGATAGGCTACATAAGCCATCTTAGGGCGCATCAGCGCCAAACCGGCTAGGGGTCGAAGTGGTCGCCATGGCCAAAATCGGTGGGACAGATTATCATCATCATCTATACAAATGGAACAAAGCGAATAAGTGTTTGTTTGAACACGCAAATCTGTAAAACAATAAGTTTGAGATCAAACGTCCAAAATTTTTACACATGGAGTGGTATGGTAATATTCAGGACGTCTTTTAGCTGAGTATAAGAACGAGCGCAAGAAATTGTGTACTGTGGCATCTACAAAGTGTAACTGGAATTGCACAAAGCCGCTGATACCACAACCAATTTAATACCTACGCATCGGTAAACCACTGACTCATTTGCACCGATACCTTGCAATATTAGTACTTATGTGAACAAACCAGTCAATAAAATCACTCATTTGCAAAACGAACGGGTGGTTTTGTATTTAATCCTTTGTGATAAAAATAATACAACGCGAAAAGGTTTTAATTGTTTCTCCATGTTACTACATAGTTATAAAATTGCCTTGTAGTTTGAAAAAGAACTTTCCAATTTTAAAATGTGACTCAGGATATTTTTCAAAAAATAGTAATATTTTTATATTACTAGATCGGTCGAAGCCAAGCTTAGGCACACATACATTAAACTTCATCAATACCTGCTTGCCAGGGCTTCCAACTATTCGAGTCAGTTCAAATCAGTGAATAATTCAAAGATTTACAATGAGTTACCACCTCGTTTGCCGTATTTCGATGAAAAAAATCTTTCAATTTTACAAATACGAGTTTCCATAATAACATAGTCAACCGCTAACACGATTAACAAGGGTTTTTGATACTTACTTTTTTGGCGCTGTTCTCGTGTATTTGACCAGTATAGCAATTTCGATTTATCGCGAAAAAGGTTGTTAGAATAATAATCGAATTTCCAAGAATGTTGGAGAACAACATTCTGACAACTTTTCACTACAATTTGTGGTCCGGATTCCCGAAATTTGGGATCGAGTAAATAACTTTTAGTCTATTAATATTATACAGCTTTAGATTTAAAAGAAGTGTTTTTGCTGTTTATCGGTCTTGAAAATGATGTGAGCTGGTGTCAAAATAAAAGTCAGCAAAATTGGAACAGACTAAATGTGAGTCGTTCTATAGTCCATAGGACCTTCCAGCCCTATCAAAAGACCAGATCTGTCATAAGAAAACCTGATTATGAAGGAAGCCCAGCATCGAACCACGGGGTGATAGTTTTCTGGTTAGTCAAGCGTCCACAATTCTTAAGAATAATTATGGATGGTTAGGAGAAGGCTTTTCGCTGCTCAGTCATTGCCCTTCATAATTCTGTGAGCACCAAGTTGTCAGCTTAATTCAATTCATTAATTTCTTTCAGTAACAATACCTATCAGTTTTTATTAGTAACATATGCTTACGAAATATACTATTAAAAAATTAATATGTAACAAAATTGTGACACCACGTGCGACGTAATTCAGTGCCTGTTTATTGGGCCGTCCACTCTTCGTGTTATGACTACCAGGAGCAAGGAATACTACTTCTTAATCTTATTCGCTTACTTCCCGTTTACTAGGAAATCCTTTCACAACCCCTAAGTCTGTCAATAAGAGTAAATAGTTTAAATTCATAATAAAAAAACTTATCCAGTGTATTGCCCATAACCTACCGCAGCAGATTAGAATTTCGAGTTTATTTATATAAAGAGAGAGCGTTGTGAAATTAAGGAGAGTAAATTAATACCTAGTGTTTATTCGAGTGTATAATATTACACCATGGATCATATTAAGGGTACTTAAGTTTCTTGTGAGTTTTCTACTAATTTTATTTTAAAATTTAGCTGAAGAGATTATTTAAAAAGCACCACAATCGAGACGCAATATCTATGTTAATACGGCTTGCTCGAGACTTCGGAGAGCGTACATTTAATAGAATCAAATCGTATGCATTATCTGAAACGTGTTTCATGTCACCCATTTGAGGGGACGTGCGAGGGATCACAGGCACACTCCGAGCACAGTCTACTGTATATTTATAGGCTTACAGACTTAATTACTGCACAGTTAACGAGAATGGAGAGTTGTTGGTCTGAAGCTAAGATGTATTTGTAGCTGCACGTTTGAGACAGACACTGAGTCGTAACGTAAAGGAATGTTGTTTCTGTTCACATATATTCTTACTAGTCTAAATATAAACCTTAACAATGTGCAGAAAAAAAATTTAGTTTACCAAATATAAAAAGACAATATTTTTGTAGCATAAAATTGTTACGTATTTGTTACTTCAGCCCGTAATTGTGATGAAAAGAATATAAGTACTTTATGATCACATAATCAGTATAATAATATTTTTTCCTGTCCAATATAATGTTTCAAAATTTAAATTGATTCAGTTTACTACTGACAATGAGGATAATCATCATTGTTTATTCCATTATTTCAAATTAATTATATATGTTTTTGAGATAATTATGTGACGACATAAATACGAATTTATTTATTTTTATTTTGGGTGGATTTGCTCTTGATCCGAAACAAGCCCAGGGCCCAAGACAAGATCTACGATGGAACGAGCTAACTCAGTAGGTGCCCATTCACTCTAACTTTGAAAACGGACGGGTTATAAGTTTTTACTTAATTACTTTGCTTTGCGCACTAAAAAGATGTTGAGAGGGCGCGATAGTTAGAAATAGCAACTAAGAAAGGGTGGCAGCTTGTAGTGCATCTGGATGTCCGATGGTAGAAGGGAGTGGTGGTATTAGCACATGCATCTCCTGAGCACACTCTCCAAAGTGTAGTCTGTAAAGCATAGATGGACAGGCAACTTTGCAGCGGTGAGCTTAGGTGTGAAGCTTGCGCTTCACCAATTTGCTGACACTAATGAGCCTCTCAGCTCTGTGCTAAATTGTGTCCTTGGTAAGTTGCTGAACTGTCTCAGAGCTTGCTGCAATATTCCATACGAGATTGGATTTGAGCTTTATAGAGAAAAGAAAAATATAGTTAGAAGAATGATGTTGTTACATTGTTTGTTAATAAAAGTATTGGATATTTTCAAAATGAATGCCCTAATTATCTGCAGTTGACTGTATTTGCTCCTATTTTATTTGCATACGAGAGAGAGTCATACACTTAAACGTAACGGTGGAAGATAAGGTTATAAAAATGTGAAAATGCTTGCTTTTCAACAAGAATTGTAAGATTATTGTGGTTGTTTTAATAGGTCTATTCAAATCTTATTGGAGCGGAGCGAGCGAAGCGAGTGAAGCTCCCATGGATCAGCTTCAATGGCGTAATGTCTGTTACGCCATAACTTCCCGAGTTCATAACCGATTTTCATATTTTTTGTATGGAATCGAATCAACAGGTTTAGGACCAGATTGTGACGGAGAATTTTGAAATTCACAAAAATTCCCATCGAATCAAAACTTTTTTTTCTTTTTTCAGGTATTACGCTCCGCTCCAATATATGATGCTAGCGTAGCTTCATGCTTAGTGACTGCATCGCCTAGTAGAAATATGGCATAAATAAAGAAAATCGAAAGGTTTGCTCTCTAAACTAAAATATGATAATCAAGAAATGACATTTTGAGTTACAGATACAATACTGTCAACAGATAAAATCTAAATGAGCTCATTCAGCCACGAATAAATAGCACGCAAAATTCAAGATATCTTATCTTTATTAGTTCGAGTAATACAAAATATCAAATAATTAAGTAAAATATAAAGTTAAATTATTATAATAGAAAAATACTAGAAAAAATCGACTCCCAATTGGGAGAGCATTGGACCGGATTTCCAAAGGTTGCGGGTTCGATTCCCGCCTGAGAATTCACTTGTGACCCGAGTCGATTTTTTCTAGTATTTTTCTATTATAATAATTTATCGTATAAGATCGCATTGAAAATGCATAAAATATATAAAAAACTATAAAATATATAGTTAACAAACATTGGTGAAAAGTCATATTTTTGTTAAAAAATCATACTTGTGTCCAGTATACCAATAAAAAAATGTAATTATAAAAGTTGATCATTAAAACCATTGCACAAATGTACGTAATGGCCTGCTGGAATTGATATACATTAACCGAATGGTGTAAAAATGTCTGAGACATAGTTTTTACAAGATATTTGTAAAAATATTATGTTCTATGTTGCAGGATAGTTACTTAGCATATGAAGAGATAGCGCTGTTACTCAGAATGAAAAATTCTTGAAAAAAATCAGGTTAGGGTGTTGGTTGAAAATGTAATAATTGTTGCTCGGACAGCGAAAGGTTTCGTGAGTCCATTCCCGATTACTACTTTAGACAAATTTAATTGATTGACTTACTAAGCTTTTATAATAATTATTTATTTATTTAGGATGGGTAAGTTCTTATTCCCAATCAAGCCCGGGGGCCAATACAGAATGCACGATGGAACGAGCTATTATATAAGTTCTCGGAAATACAGAAATAAGATAAGATACCGACGTGACTTTTGGTTTGAATTAAGTAATGGAACTTCTATTGGTATTCGGAGTACAGTACCGCCAATCAAATGCGTTCCCGCCTTCCGGTTGAAGCAAAGAGTCGAGAGCCCCACTAGGAGTCGCTTGGCATCTGTGGGTCAGCTGGAGAGTACATTCTTCTGTTGGCTGATACAGTGCACCAGTTAAAGGCATTACTGTTCATTAGCAATAAATCTATCTCTGTTGTATGCAAATTATTGTGTGAATAAATGTTGTAATTTGTTGGATACCTGCATCACGAGATGATGTTTTATTTGTAATAAAATTAATTTTAGTTTTGACATTATTTTAAGGTATTTAAAAAAAAATCATACATTGCTCAATAATAGTCACATGAAAAGAAAATAAATACATTGATTTATGGAAAAAAATAAACTATAATACTTTATTGAAATTATAGATTGTCTAGTTACGTTACAGATTACTTAAAAAAAGTTAATTTTAGAACATATTATGACTACTGCATTTTTTTTGCATTCACAATGGCATGTACACCTGAGGGCTCGGAGGCGTAGTTGTTTTTATTCATGCCAGTGCTGAATTTACACATTTGCCACCCCAAAGCTATTAAATTTTTGCCGCCTCTACTGACCTCTAAAATTAGATTCACTAGTCACAATAACGTTTTTCCTTTTTTAGGGAATAATCTAGTTTCAAGATTATTTTTACAACTTTTTGGGTATATTTTTAAGCTAGGAATGGCAAAGCTTTGTTTTTATTACAAAGCTTACTACTTACTTAAATACTTAAACTTACTTTTTTTCTGTACCAATTTTCTGGGTCAATTTTGCCGCCCCCTAATTTTGCCGCCCTAAGCTTCAGCTTTTTCAGCTTCTATGGTAAATCCGGCACTGATTCATGCGTATTTTAAATCTTACTGCAACCTTTTTCTGCGTTTGGGAAATTGCTATATAATATTAAATTAAATACCGTGTAACATGAAAATCCGTTGAAAAAGCATTTTAGCATGGTAGGTCTGACATTGACTATACTTAAAACGCGTCAAGATTGTAACACGAAAGAATGAATTCCGCGCTGAGGATGTTTTATATTCAACTTCACTCTGAGTTTTCATTTTACGAACTGAAACTGCTTTTGACGTGAATAAGTCGAAGCTCGGTTGAGAAAGCTTATTGTGTCTTTGTAGCATGATGTTAAACCGTTATTACTTTCCAAGAACGTAGTGAGAAATGGGCATTTAATATAAACACAATTTACCTATATTTTTATTATTGGGAACCACAATGTGAAATGAATTGTCTATTCAATTTTCGGTTTTTATTAAATTAGTCATGTTTTTTTTTAGTATTAAATATTGTTTCGTAAAATCCGGTGTAGTGACTTTCCATGTTTGGAGGATTAGATATGGATTAGAGGAATTATATATATTTCGTTTTATTGTTTTACTTTTGTGAAAACATCAGCTATAAATGTGTCTAGTAATGGAACACGCCGTTTTTCACACGCAGGTTCAGTAAATGTCGCCTTCCATTCTTTCCTATCGCCTAATATACCCTCAAAAGAATAAATAGATTAATATATTAAAAATATGTAGCTTACTTCCGCAAAATTAAGCAAAACGAATCGCCCATCCGCCTACAAGTAAATGATGACAACGACACACCTTGCATCTTAGTATTCGATATTGCACGGTCTATCTTCACCTGATGATGCTCCGTATTGGGGCACAATACGTAAAGAGTGGTTGATGAAATCAAATAAATAAATATTGAACAGTATCACATATATAGTTCTGAACCCAAGGTAAAAACCTAAAGCACTTGTGTTATGGAATTCGGAAACGACCACGGCCCCACAACATCCAGATTCGAGACAATAAAGAAATGTTTGTTTCTTACATTGACCCGGCAGGGATTGAATCCGGGATCTCGGAGTGACTTATATACAATAGTTAAAACATCAATAATAAAATAATTCATAATAAATAAATAAATATTTCTTACATTCACACCAATTAGCCTAGACCAAAGTAAGCATAGTAAGGCTTGTGTCATGGATACTAGGCGAACGGACATACGTATATCATACATAGATATGTAATATTCATAGAAATATATACAAACACCCATGACTCAGGTACAAATGCTCGAATTCATCATACAAACATCCTTCCGATCCTTCCGGGATTTGAAACCAGGACCATTGGTGCGAGAGGCGGGATCGCTACCGTTGCACAAACGGTCGTCAAATTTTAGTTCAATTATAATATCATCACATAATTATATATTAATGTGATGATTCGGTTTTTAATAAGATATTTTACCTGAATATGAGAAACAAGAAAAGTCATGTTCACGTCTAAGCCATGATTTATTACCTAAATACGTATAATTCAATACGCGTTTACGTCAGTAAATTCTTTCAAGAGATCTGGGCGGATATTGATGAAATTTTGTGTGTGCAGGTATTTGTATGGGCCCATGGATGGTTTAGATTCATAGTCCGATCTAACGGTTGGCGCTGTCATTGGGCAGGACGAAATCTACCAGGGCTGCATTTACAATATGTATATGTTGTACTATTTTATCAGGTAGAAGGCCTAAGGGCTCGGACATGTGGTTGTTTTTGACAGGCGTATTTTAAATCTTATAAAATTATGGCATTATGAATTCAAAAAAATTAAATAAATGCATTGGTATTTTATTGTTGTAAATACTCCCACTATTTTATAATAAGTCAACGCGTTTCTAATTTTACTGGAAAACAAATTAATAACACCTGTCTGAAAAACAACGTAAAACGCGTCAGGCGTTTTTAGCATCCTTACAGGATTTAAAGAATTTTATAATCATTGCAATTATTTTTGTGATGAAATTTGAATTTTTAACTATCAAATAAAATTATAGACACGTGTTTTTCAATAAGAAAAGAAATCGAAGTTTGATTTAAAGTAATGTGAAATTTAAGAGAAACATATATAGTATTTATTTTTTAAGAAATCCATGATTTTTGTGGTTATTCTGCAAATTGGTTAATTATTTATTTGGATATTAGATTCAGGTCCTTCGGAATCACAAATTAATAGAATTTATTTACTATAATAAAAAGTGATCGTATTTGTATGTGTTCTATGAAAATAACGTGTTTAAAAATATGGCTGGTTTATAATATTAAGTCATCGAGAAAACAAAAATGATAATCAATATGGAAAAATATGTTAAAAAGGGAGTTAAGCGCCTATTGACATTAAGCATTAGGTTCTTAGAAGTCTAACATAATGCTGACTTGGCTACCAAGAATCAAGATTCGGTATACAAGTCTCGGTCTTGATAATATAATATTCCTAACTATGTGATAGCCTTTCATTTATTTCCTGTCTTTTGTTTTTCTTGCGTATGTACCAAAATATATAAAGGAGGAGGGTCAATAAGGCGGGTTTTCGGCCCCTTTCTTTTTTGACCTAAAAATTCAAAATTTTTTTTTTTATCTACAGAATTATCATATATGACTTTAATACATAAAAAAAATATTGTTTTTGCAAAGCTACTTAGACTACAAAGTTTGAAAAGGATATATTATTTTTGAGCTAAAAATTTATTTTTTTTATGTATTAAGTCATATATGATTGTTCTGCTTCTTTTGGGAGGGGGGTGGGGGGTGGTTCCGTTTGGGGTGGGATCGATTTGTTAGTCCATATAGTAGATATTTTTTTTTTATTTTTCGGTTAAAAATGAAAGGGGCCTATAACCCGCCTTATTGACCCTATTCCTTTCGTACCCTTTTTTATAATATATTTTAATCCCGTCTAACTGCTGTGATAAATTTAATTTTTAAGCAAAAAATGGCTATCAGTTGAATGCTTGAATAACAAAAATAATAACAAGAATATAAATTATTTCAAAGTAACTAGGAAGAAATGAGTAAACATCGTGATTTTGTATGTAAGAATCTATTTTTCTGTATAATATAAAGCTCGTCTGTAAATGTAACAAATTAGCAACATATCATCGACATAACTTGCTATTAACGACGGCATAAAAAGCAGCTATAAAAGTATGCAAAATCTACCGAATAATTATGCAAATGGGAACATTTTCCCGTGACCGCAATTGACATTCAAGGAGACACTTCGCCACCACGCAGCGTTGGTAGGTAATACGTACTCTGATACTTTACGACCTACATCTTTTCACGGTAAAGTGGGAGAGTATAAAAACTTAGCCTATTGGCAACTATTGAATGATTTTTCATTTTATATTTTCAAATCAAATTTCAAAATTTTCATATCATTTACTTAAAATATACAAGATGACACATACATATTTTACGTTGACAGCTGTACCATAGTGATTACATACTCTTTGAGCTGTACCAGTAAAAACTGTGTCACAGCTGTCAGCACCCGCCCTCCTCAGACTTTTATTAAGTTAATATAAAATTTCTTAAAAAAAAAATAAGAACAACAAAACTAAATTGATTCTTAAACAGAGTTAAGGAATAAGAGTAAAACATTTAAAAACAAACAAAAAAAAAGATTTACCATTAGAGTGTGTCTTTTTGTGTTTACGTGTGCGAATGTATGTGTGTGAGTGCGTGAGAGAAAGTGTGTGTCTTGTTGTTTAATTTTATAAAAACTGGAAAAAATTAAAGTAAAATATATATTAAAATAAATAAAGCGTACAGTATTCCTAAAGATTGTGTTTATATGAAATAAAAGGCTGTAATTTGTGGGCTTACTCACGGCAGTTGATTCGTATGTTAGCTCCGATATTTTCAAAGACAGATCACACACTGTTCCGCGTTATATTCTCGCCAGCTAAATATACAGTAAAAATTTTCATTAAACAGGAAGGGAATTTAATTAGGAATGAATCTATTATGATACAAAATAAAAGATTACCTTTATTTAAGACATTAATGGTTTTATCTGCTGCCATGCTGCGAGCAAGCCATGCATTGTTGGCCGTGGAAAAGCAGTTAGACTTTATGTCGACACCAGTAGCGGTTAAGTTCTGCTCCGAATCACTTGTCAGTCCACGGTAGCAATTGCTACCGATAGCCAACACCTCTCGCAGTCCCTGGTAGCAATTGCTACCATATTCAAATTTCCGCGTGGCCTGTGCTTTTTTTTTAATTAAGATTAATTTTTGAGTTAAAGAGATCTCAATATTCTGTGATGGATTATTTATTTAATCAGCTTTACGGTTGTATTTTTTGTTTGGTCCTAGCTTCGTTATTTAGCTAGAAAATGGTATTTTTATCTAAGAGCCCGACATTTTTTTTTTCACAATTAGCGCAGCATTGGAACTGTTGAGAGTGGTGGACTGATAAGTGGTTATGACCAATTTGTGGTCAATGCGAAGCAAGCAGTTACGGAAAATTGTGTCCCCTAGAGCTGGCATAAAAAGTTGCTGGGGATCAGTGATATTCGCGTAATGAACAGTTTTTCTTGGGACATATCCACCGTACCGTATGATTTTAGCAAAGTTTTGTATTGAGTCGAGTTCTATTGAACAATTTAGGTAGAAAAAGATTTCAAAGAAGTGTTATCTAGAATGCCGGGTTAAGTGTGATATTGCGAGAAAACCGCTTTGATAAATAAATATGTTCAATAAATCCTTAGTTTTCCACAAATAAGAGTATTATGCAAGCAAGATTAGTAATTTCCCATTTTCATAGCAAATATACAAAATATATAATTATATATTTATAACTGTTTTTCATCTAAAACTAACAACCATTTAAATCACCAAGTAAATCAAATGTATCTTTAGTTTATTCTATAGTCAAATAGCGTTCTCAGTCTGAGGTAAACTTACAAAACGTTAATGTTAGCGCGTTTGAGGAATTGAAAACAATTGAATAGCGCCTTAAAGTGGGTCTCTTCGGCTTTCTATGTTTAGGAGGTTCAATTAACTTTTTATATTATTTACATAATGTTAAAGGGGATAACCTATTGTAGACAAATCTGTTATTTTATATGTAAACAAAGTAAAAAGTAAGAAATTGAAATATAAATTTATATGTGCTTTAGCGGTTTCGAAAACTTTACCTTTAAAAGTTAAGCGTGTGAAAACTGCCATAAAACCCATTTATTAGTTACAGAGATTAGCGTTTACGTACAGATAAAAAAAATATAAAATGCTTTTTATCCCATTCAATTTTTTTTTTTAAACTCATTTAATGTGCGCACGGCTTCGACTTTTTAATATTTATTTATTAAACAGATCACCAACAAGGTTGCACTAATACAATCACAAAACAAATACAAACATAGTAACTAGTTGATCACGTGAAACCTTAATTAGAGGCGACAATAAAAGCAATTGCATTACAATTACACAGATTCACATGGTTACAGGTTATATATAGACTGGTAAGAATTCTATAATTGTATAAACCAATTTATTGAAGTACATTCTTTAGTATTAACTTCATTAAATTATGTAGGTTTGCTGAGACATATAGATTTTAATGTATTCAAAGAATCGGAATATATATCGAGACTAGTGGATTTTGACAGTGAGTTGTATTGGGAGAACATTCTATTTAAAGGAGAAAACAAGCTTAAGTTTGTTTTAGAATTTCTGGTTACAAATAAATTGTATCTAGATTTTCTTGGCAATTTAGTGGGGACGTTTATATTAACTCTTGAGAGTAGATCGGGACAATCTAAAAAAATATATATATATATATATAAATCACAAAGTATAATGCCATAGACGAGTTTGTACAAAAAGGCCGCATCCAACATAGCACGTCGGTTTTTGAGAGTGTCCATTTTAAAGTAGCGAAGTCTGTCCTCGTAGGGGAGTTTTTTTGCAAGATTGAGACCAAATGCGAGGTGCCATAGAAAACGCCTTTGCACACTCTCAAACTTCTTGACATAAACATCGTAATGAGGATTCCAAACTACGCTACAATATTCCAGGCCACTACGTACTAGTGCATTATATAAAGTGATTTTGGTCTGTGGTCTTTTAAATTCTTTGCAGTTGCGCAACACAAATCCGAGAGTCTTATAGGCCCTGCCTACAATATTATCGATGTGTACATTGAAACGGAGCTTGATATTCATAGTAATTCCTAAGTCCCGGATGCAGCTTAGTTTTGTAAGCGTGTCGTTTCTTATAGTGTAATGTCTAGCGAAAAACGTTTTGTTACGACTGAAATGGACTACAAAGCATTTTTTTGTGTTAAGAGACATACTATTCTGATCGCACCACTTAACTTAGTTATTGAGATCCTCCTGAAGAAGCAAGACATCATTGGGCGTATCAATTTGTCTCAATATGTATGTTTTACCTTATAATATATAGATTAACTTTAAGAATGCTCTTATTTAAGGTCCATAGCTACGCTGTTAAGACTTCGGAAGTCCTTCTTTGCTTACTGAGAAGAATTGTTTATATTTAATATTGTATTAAGTTTTTTGTAGGTATTGAATATAAATCACAAAGTATAATTAAAAAGGAGGTAGAATATGGGAGCTCTTTGTCATAAAAGTAGTGCGTCTGTCTGTAATGACTCAGGAAACATCCAGAAGGGACGTTAATCCCATGCGTACCAAAAATATTCTTACGAGTATATTAGCTGCCCTTCGGCTTTGCACGCGTAGTATTGCCTAAAAACCAATAGTCTATCGATAGTATCACTCGACCACGGAGGTTGGAGTAAATCTATTAAAAAATCACATAATTGGCAAATCACCTCAACCTAAGCGTCTCGGTGCTGCGGCTACCTAATCTAATATACGACGCTCACGCTCGTCTACCTCGACATCGAAACACGATCGCAAAATCTAAAATATTTGTCCAAACAAGATTGTGTAAGGGAATTTTTTATCTACATAAAATTTTAGTGATGACAAGCATATTTATATCGATAATAATTTAAGATTGCCTATTCAAATTCCCCACGGAAGATTAAAAAAACATTTAAATATAACCATTCCTTATATTTTATCAATTTGTGTATTAACCCTTAATATACCTCAAACATTCGATTTTTTTTATGACGTACTGACGCCGCTCGTCTTTTGTTTTTGTTATACCTTAGGACCTTGAGAGTTGTATTTGCACCGTTGGGTGCAAGGGCAATGATCTGCCTTTTGCACTGGCGGTCCTGGGTTCATGATGGTTATGAGTATTTATACCTGAGTCATGGTTATTTATATATATTGCTATGAATATTAAATATTTATGCCTATCCGTTACCTTAATATCGATAACACAAGCCTTATAGTAGTTACTTTGAGGTAGGCTAATTGGTGTGGGCTTAAGATGTATTATTTGGAGCGATGTTCCCATGGATCAGCTTCAATGGCGCAATGTCTGTTACGCCATAACTTCCCGATTTCTTAATCGATTTTAATACTTTTTGTGTGGAATCGAATCAACAGGTTTAGGACCAGATGGTGATGAAGCCCGAATTTTAAAATTCGCATCGAAACAAAAAAAAACTTTTTTCGGGTATTACCTACGCTCCGCTCCAATATACGGTGCTATCGTAGCCTTGTGCTTAGCGACTGCATCGCCTAGTATTATTAACCTTTATATAAACTGTTATATGAGTTCTACAATTTCGTTGTACAAATTATTTTTAAATCTCTTGCCATTATGGCAGCATTCGTAAGAAAACGTATCGCTCGTAAATTTATTCATCGACTTTACTTATATTTTCTTTAGTGTTATTGCTTATGTTACATAACAATTAACTTGTCAGATAATAACAGTAAAATAATATATTTCCCAAATTTAAAAGACTAGTTGTACCCCGATATTTCGGTCGGGTAAAACGTGGGAATACCGAGATAAGAAGTGCAAGTTCCAGGTCCAAAATCTAAAACCATATTGATACGTCTCTGTTGTAGCAAGGAAGATGGACAAAGCAACAAATCAACTTTCATGTTTATAGCACCTATAACTGTGTATGAAATCACTTACCGCTTGCCATTTTCTTCATAATGTAAATTTCTTATATGGAACCGTTTGTTATGAATGAATATCGTAAATTTTGATAACGAAATATCTGATGATACTATTGAGTGAAATTATTTTCAGTTTATATACAAACGAATACTATGCGAAATAATACAAGAGTAATTTCTTAAAAAAAACATTTTGGTTACAGTAAGTAAAATTCTCTATTATTTAATTACTAATTTAAACACAGCAATTTCTTTTTTTATAGAACAAACAAAAAACTAAATCAGCAAAGCAAAATACGCTATAGCTTACTTAATAGGTCACGGTCACGCACGCCTGTTGTCAAGAAGAAAATTACGGGAAGTAATAAAACTTGTATTATACTTAATAATATTATTTCGTTCCGCATGCAAATATTAATCTTTATAGGAGCAAGCGAAACATCAAAGTATTGTGCATAGGAGCGAGTGAGAAAGGAAATTGTCGCCAACAATACACCTGTCCGTCATCCTGTCGCTTAATCTGGGGCATAATATTTCGGTGAGTTAGCGTGCTTTCTTTTCTGTTTCATTCGTTCGTACCTTCGCATATACATATAATACTATCCATCCCTAAGGTCTAGTTTCACCGTCTGCTTATAAAATAAAGTTTAATAAAACATAGTTCTGCATCACCAAGTTCAAGTGACAATTTTGGTCTCCATTAACGTCACATCGATTTCACCAGATACATTTTGATCGCGTTTACGAAAACTGGGATTGGTTTGAAATGGACAATCTTGGATGACGAATAACAGAACATCATTGAAACTTTTGTTAAAAGCTAGTAAATAGCTTTTTTATTACCACACTGTAAGCTATGCTAGCCATTGTTCAGTAATTATTATTATCAAAACGAAATTATGAATATGAGTACAATTATTAAATGAGTATCACGGTGATTGAAAGTCACTAAACGATTACGTGTAATTGACCGATTGCGGTGATTGGTCGTGTGCTGTGATTGGTTATTTGCCAAAGTAAGGGTTTCCCCCCACCATTTGATGTTATATAAGGTTTGTCTTGCTGTTTATGGAGGTATTATACTTCGGTTTGTCGATGAGAAATAACCTCTTGCTGTTATTCTGCTAGTTTGCTTACAATACCGTAAAAATATGAAAATCATTTAATTCTACGTTAGCTGTTATAACGTGCAGCTCTTGAACTTAATGGTCGAAAATCGGCCGTTCAGAATTTGTACGAGGTTCAACTTGAACTACGTTCAATATGTTGGTGAAAACAAAAAACATACTCGGAACTCAATTAAGCTTGTAAATTGAATTTAGCTCGTAATAATCGTGTTTATGTTATATGGTGATAGCATCCGTAAGTTGTTTGGGAGATATCGGTTTTAGAGATTAGTCATTGGAGCTCTCTATTCCTTTTTTGGTTTTGTAATTTGCTTAATAAATTGCCTTGTATTGTTTTATAAAAATCATACTATTCAAAAAGGTTAGATACGCATCGCGATTTTAAATATTCTGATAAACATATAACAAGCTTATAAATAATGAAAATAAAATGCTTTTTTATTTTAATTACAAACCATTTGTTATAATAATTTATTAGGAAGTTAAAGCTTTGACAGTCCGTGTCAATTAAAGTAGGTATATTATTGTGAGTTAAATTACAAAATTTTAATAAAAAAAGAAATTATGTGGGCTATTCACACGTGTTAGAAAATAAAACCTTCAAAAATAATACGTACACGTATACAAAATACCACGGTTGTTGTGATGCCTTCTCTCAAGCTTTGTACTATGCATGCGCACACAAAGACGTATTAACACACAATGCTCCTTATCTCTTTTTTCTCCTACGTTAAATCTTATGAATTTATGTGTCTGTTTCTTTTTACTGTCGTTTTTTCGTTTCATCGACGTTCGAATCACAACGATGCTAAAGAAGTTTTCACTACAAAAATTATAAAAAATTGCAAATAATGTTGTTATTTTTCTTTGATTTAATGAGAAGGTGATTCCTTTTTTAATATAAATTTTATATATAAGGAATGTTGTTAAAATAAAATTTTTCAGATGTATTCGTGAATCAAATTACAATAAACGAAACTTTTAATTAATTATATTTTTTATTAAGTATTTCATTACAAAGCGTCTTCAAATATTGCGAAAGGTCGTCGCAATTACTGAATATTTATTCAATCTCATATAAAATTAACAGCTCCCAAAGCGAATTAAAAATAGGTTTGTTTTCTCAAAATTCTAACATGTATTGAACTTTGAATAAGTTCGGTTAAGGATATTATTTTAATATTTTTGGAAAAGTTGATCTGCAGTTCATTTTATTAATGAAGTAAATCAATGACTGAGTAAGTCTTATGGCAAAAGATTCTGAATCAGCTCCGAATTACTAGAAAAGTAATTTAAGCAGTAAACAATGCCATAACTAAATAAAAAATGGAAAATAAATGTATTACTTAATTCTTATAACGATCGTTTTGTTCAACGGTAGCGATCCCGCCTTTCGCACCCATGGTCCTGGGTTGGAGTCCCGGAAGGGGCCGTTGACTTGTTCTTTTAACATTGATTTTCCAAATATATTCAGTAGTTTCGGAGATTGTCTTCCATAAAATTAAAAAAAAATGGTCTTTTGTCATAACAATATTTAGTAATATTATGAATAAAGAAACTGAAGTGTCAAAATATAAAAACAAAATTTTTACTTTTAGGTCATTAATTCTCTTACTCAGCCTATAAATACGGATGGCAAAGGAATCGAGACAAAAATATTAAATAAAAAAATATGAAAATAATAATTATTTGCTTAAACACTGTTACTACGTCACTAATAACTTTATAAGGAATATAACAAACCATTCGAAAAGTCAACAGTACCCGCGAACAGCGCAGTTGGAAGTACTTTTCTTTCATTGTTTCCGGCTTGCCGAGTGCCCTTTAGACTCGAGGAAATTGACAATGAAGGTAAAGTTTATCTTCCACCGTCAGTCGTCTGGGGTCTCAAACGTGACCCGGCTTCTTAATTCCATTATAGGCTCATCCGACAATAGAAATTAAAACTGACAATTTTGCAGTGACCAAAAATGAGCAGTTCTGTACGATCGGAAATCAATGGCCATTACAATAAATTTCTTGTGCATTGTTATCAATTACATATTTATTGTATTTACTAATTCTTCACTTCACTAACGTATTTCAACTTTTATCATGAGCTAGTATCGTACCATCAAAGTTGAAAGTTGTATTTTTACAAATTAAATATTCGATTCAGATAGAACCAGCTATAATATCTGCTACTGAAGTTGAAAGCAGGATTGCTATCGTTGCACCAAATGGTCGTCGATTGCAATAGTTTTATTTACATTTATTTATATTTTATAAGAAGGACCAGAGGCCCTACCATCACGTCTTATAGCGATGCAAGTTTAGCTGTGAAAAAGAGATGCCACTATAGACCGTGCATAGCGATGTCTCACTTTGACAATCGAACTTGAATCCCGCTAAAAGATGATGGTAGGCCCTCTGGTCGGTGTTGTCCTAACAGAACGTTAGCATACCTGTTATATATTTTGGTCAAAAAAGGATAAAAACTCATCACAGCCCCACCTACAAGTCCAAAAACAGCGAAATACATCTATTTTATTTTATGTATTTTGAATAACAAAGTTTAACATAAGTTTAATACGCTCTCCGGCGCGTGAGCGGCATCGTGGTGTGTGGAATTCACGACGAGCATGCACAGAGCGCCTACGCACGGGCGGCGTATGGAACCACGTTACATATTTTTTTAATCAGCTTAGTTGTCAAAGTTATTGTTACAGACTATTATTAATAGTCTGTTTACTTTGCCAAAATCATAATACTTAGGTCATGCTACTCACTCTAAGACTGGTGGATTTTTCATACAAAATTCTTAATACTCCTGCGATCTGGCGCGTTAGAGCTTTTTTACTTTGTACTGATCTCCCACTGCTTTTTACGACGATTTTAGGGAAAAGGACAAACATCAAAAGCCGTATGACACTCTACTCGGAAATATGAATGTCGTAGCAGTTCGACACGAAGCGTCTAAAATGATGCAGCGCTAGATGATGACCTATTATTTGCATGGTGACGCCACTGCGAGGTCCCGGGTTCGATACCGGCACAATGTAGAAAGCATACTTTTCTATATTGGATTACGTAAAACACGTGTTTTAGCTGCTTAACTTGGGTTGAGAACAACGTATGTGAAATTGTCTTATATTTATTTATATTTAAGAGATGTAAGGTCAGGCTATATAACTAACTCAAGCTATCTAACAACTCTCTGTTTATCTAAATAAAAAATAGCGCTGCTAAGCCGTCTAATGTGAAAGCGCTATTTAAAAGATATAATTAATACTGTCTTAATCACCAGTGTTTCTTATCTGTCGGTCTTTTACAGAATATACTCTGGAGGGTGTGCACAAATATACTCTGGATAGTGTGCTCAGGAGCTGCATGTGCTCATGCCGCTAAGTCCCTTTTTCAATCGGACGTCTTGACGCACTGCGAGCTACCACCCTGTCTTGGTTTCTATTCCTACCTGTCGCATCATGCGCTTCTCAACATGTTTTGTAATGCGCACAGCAAAGGAGTAGTACTACCTGCCAGTGTCTGTATTTCCGAATACTTGTAACCCGAATGTTTTCAAAGCCAGGGTAAATAGGAACTGGGGCTATCTCGCGTCATTGTGGACCCTGTTTTCACCCCTGGGCTTGCTTTGTATCAAGAAGAAACTCATTAAAAAAGCGTTTTCACTCATTTTGGGGCTCTGTAGATAAAACGCATTAAAAAGTATGGGCTAATTTACCCCCACAACGTACTGTTTGTGTATGCGGACGGTAACGCCAACAGATGCAGATGCAGCCAGTACATACGGCTAATCAACAAAACAAATTTTTATTATCCCATCCAAAAAAGGCTCTTGTGGGAGTTGTAGCAACGAGTGCCTTAGTAACACTAGAACAGTGAAATATCTTTACCTTTCCGTATAGTGATGTCACCGTATTTTACTTCCATTAAATCTTTATAATTTCGACCTGTATCTTACAACCTTGCTTATATGCTTGTATTAGATAGAAATAATATCGGTATTACTAGTTCATATATTATACTACATTCCTTGAACAAATGCTTTGATAAAACAAAAAATATCTGTGTTTATTATTCTAAGTCTGAAAGAGTCTCAAATGCTTTCCACATTTATATTGCAACCAGCTTCTTATATTGGATCTATACATTGATGCGAGCAATCGCCCCACAAACACATTAGGTCCACATGTCACACACCAAGACAAAAACCACTCCAGCGTTATGTTAAGCATGGAATTCATTCAAGAGCCGCTTTGAGATAGGTCTGATTTCTAACGCAGTAAAGCAAACATGTGCGCCCAGTGACATATTGGTTTTTTCATTCGTTTTCTATATTCTCCTGTCGTGTTTTCGCTTTGATAGGTAACTGTCGATATTGACTTTTGGTATACAGCCTGGCAAAAGCGTATAAAATCACAGATAAAATTGAAACGAGGCATAAATTCATTGCATTTATAACTAGTAATACTCGTATATTGCGTTAGTTTGATTTTATGTAAAAATGGTTATCTTATAACACAATAATAAAAAAAAGTATCTTTGATTTTGGCCTGTCTGTGTTGCCAGTTTGGAAATAATGATTCGCCTCAAATCCTATTGTAGCAGCGTTTTCTCAGCCTTTTGTTCCTTTTGTGTATTCTTGATTTTAAGACAGAGTGGTTAACTACCAAATTAATGGAGGGGGAAATTGAGATTATTCGCCTGACAAGGCAATTGAGCTATGCAGTTAATTATAGAAAGGGTCATTATTATGTGAGATTAAAGCACAAAATAGACAAAAAATATGGAGGTATTGCTATTTAAAATATACAATCAATATTTTCATGTCGTTTTTTACGCTTTTATATTCAATTCACGCAAGGTGTATGTCACAGCAACTTGTTCTGATGGGGTTGTTATATGAAATATACAAATCATAATTCATTATGGAATATTATTGATGATCATATACAGAGATAGAAGTAAAGAAACAGATATTATAAGTTACATGTAAAAACAATAAAAAAAATGGTTGTCTTTTAGAAGTCAGTTTACGGACGATAATTTTACGTGATAGCGTCATAAGAAAACATTGATGAAAAATGGCATACTTTTATGGATTGAATTATTATCACTGTAATTTGAAAATTATTTTTTTTCGATAAATTAACATTAAGTTGTTGTAATAAACAATGGAAATCACATCAACATTTCACTTCATGAAGTGGAAGAGAGATAGATGCGCCACAAATCGAACACTTAGGCCGATTGTGCCTCTCTATCCCTTGTTCCGCGCTTTCGCTTGCACGCTCGGCTCAGACGGAACGTTACACTTTTTCGTGCGTGCAGCCGGTGTTCATCGTTTTATAAGACCTCTACTGGTTGACTCACTGTCGGGCTTTATAACTTTCTCAGAAAATCTTGAAATTTTCCTAATCTTAAAAATTTACGACCACAATACACTAACAATGTACATACGGGACACTATCCTACAAATATTTAAAAAATATAAGACAATTATTACTTACTAGTACTTATTTCAAAGTTTTTCGTTTTTAAACAAACTGTTTTACTTAGTGACGAAATGATAAAATTGAATCGGATTCAAATCTAAATGAAAAGGTAGGAGAGAAAGTGATAAATCATTGAATAGCGGGCCTTATTGACAGCTCGCGCTACATTTTGAGAGAATTCTTGGAGCCAATTTCCGCGTTGAACTTAAAATCCAATATGGCGGGTACCGGTGTAATATTTGTTAGTAGTATTTTAAAATCGTTTTCCTTTAACCCTTTTACAATATGTTCAAAACTAGCAAACATTGTTACCGTTTTGAAGCTGCGTTCGAGCATCGATCGTTTATTTTGTTTTGATACCGAAAGTAACGATATTAGAGTCGCTGTATCGGAAATCTTCGCGAGAGTCAGAATAGCTGGATATAAGTGACGTTTCGCGTCAGCCTAGTAAACAAAAACTGCTACGTATTTGCTATTTTTTACTACTAAAACTCAATTAATTGATACCTTACTTCAAAACAAAATAAAGAGACCTAGAAATGACCAGCAATTTTGATATCAGTAGGGTAGCAACCAAAATAATAACACGAGTTTCAGAAATTTACACAAGCGGGGATTCAACTAACCATGTTAATAAAAACAAAAAGTAAATAAAACTTGTACAGTAAATATTTAATATCACCTTACCAAGTGTCAATTTTAAGAGTTATTACGTTACAATAAATTTATTATTATAATAAGTGTGTGTCAGCTCTGACGCACGACTAAAGTTTACTCTTTAAGAACGATTGTCTTTGAACAGGCACAGAAAATAATAAAGTGGGTATATCAGCTCCTATACACGATTGGAGTTTACTCCTTACGAACAATACACACGATCTTGTCGTACGATGATTTGAACAGGCACAGAAAATAATAAAAGAAAACTCAAAATAAAAGTAAAAGGTGCGCACGATAGCTTGCGCACAATAAACGTAACGCTGTCATTCGAACTAGGGATGTTGCGGATGCGGATGCGGCTCAGTACAAAAACTCAAGTGTAGGTTTGGTGGGGTACAAAAATACAGTAAGATTTTCGATGTAGCCTTTTCATCCGTTGTTAAGATGTGCAAACATGTGATCCGTAGGACGCGTTCCACCAACGTTAGCCGCATAGCAACCAGACTTTCAATGAACGACCATAGCGATCGTGCTAAAGCCACCAATTACAGACCAGAAAGGTTATTGAAACTTTCATGATATAATTTATAATCTAAGATCACAAATTTGTTGTTTGTCTGTCCGCTCTTTTTACATCGTATATGCGTTACCATAGCAACGCGTTAACCGCAAGTAGTTCGTCTACCGGACGCTAGATGGCGCTAACGGAAAAATATTTAATAATAGAAAAAATTAAATAATTTTGTCCACCCGTGCGAAGCCGGGACGAGCCGCTTGTATATAATAATAATATTTCTCACATTCACACCAATTAGCTTAGCTTAAAGTAAGCAATGAAATACTTGTGTTATGGATACAAAGGTAACGGATAAATATACATATACCATACTTAGATATAAAATATTTATAGAAATACATATAAATTCCCATGATTAAGGTGCAAATGATTGTATTCATCACATAAACATCTGCCCCTTCCGGGACTCGAACTCAGGAACTTCAGTGCGTAAGGCAGGATCGCTACCATTGCACCAAACAGCCGTCTTGTAAGTGTCACTTTAAGCTATTGTCGTACCTACAAACTTACCTCTTCAGTGATAGTCAGTACGGTTTCCGAGATACGTTCAACTGGAGATCTTCTAGTGTATTCAACGCATTACTGGAGCGAGGAGTGCGTTAATATCGCACGATAGACATACAAGCAATTGCCGTGTTACTTGATCTCCAAAATCTTTGACCGTGAAACTTCCAGCATATACGGTTTTTCTGCTGACCTTTGCGGTTGGATTTCAGACTTTTTGAGTGGACAGTCGATCAGAGTAATCATTATAGGCTGTTGTTCTGAAGACATGGCTATTTATTTCGGAGTACCTCAGGGATTCGTATTGTGTACGACTTTATTCTTGCTGAATATTATTGATCTGCTGCAGCTTGGAGTTTGGGTGTGAAGACGAATGTGCAAATGCACGAATGCAAAATGATATTTATTTATTTATTTAGAGAAAAAGGAAGTTTGTTCTTTGAGTCCGGACATAGTAGAATGGATTTACTTGGCTTCAAATCCTGTCTCTTTATTGGGGCAAACATTTTAACCTCTAGGGATCAGAGACTGGTCAGAAGTTTGCCCGTTTATTACATATATTAAATAAATGACATACTTGTTAAGTCTTATGTTTGCTTTTTGACTGAAGGTTGAGTTAAAGTCTTCCCAATTTAATGTGTTTACATTTTCACAAAAACAAAGAGATACATTAAACTTCAGTGACAGCGTTTTGCCTAATACAAGGAAATATTAAAAACTAGCTTTTGCCCGCGGCTTCGCTCGCGTTAAATTCGGGGTAGCACTGTTCCCCTTTCCTGAACACAAAAGAGAACTCGGAACAGAATTTTACACGTTATTTATTTTATTTCAACACTGCCATCTGTTATTAATTTTTGAACTCAACAATTAAACCTATCGTCAACATAATATACAATAAACATATCAGCGCCATCTACCGAAATCCATGAGTTATACTTATTTAATAATATACATATAATGTTTATTTTCTCAAAAGCTGATTGATTTATGGTAAGATTTAATGTTTTTAATATTGTTTTATTTAATTCGTTTTAATTAAATTATTTTATTATTCGTTTGTATTAAAGAACCTGTTCTAATTTTGCGGAGTCTCACACACATTTCCATCCCCTATTTTAGGGGCTGGGGGAGGATTTCTAAAAAATGGCAGGTATTTTCGTTAGTAACAACCCGATTGTGTGATGTGCCGATTTTAGCTTCCTGCCTTGAAAACTGCGAAAGGTCTTATATAAAATTTCACCCCTTCTTTTAAGGGGTTGGGTGCAGATTAAAAAAAAAAATGATGGGCGATTTTTTTGGTAGTCATAAATAGTCAGCATACCAATTTTTAGCTTTCTACCTTGAAAATTGCGGAATGCTCCATACAAACTTCCACCCCCCATTTTTGGGAAGTGGGGGGTTAGAAAGGGGCAAAAAGTAGCCTATGTTACTCTCCATCCCTTCAACTATCTCCACTTAAAATGGTAGGGCCTCTGGCCTTTAAAAATAATCTTAACGCGTGAAAACTGATTAGTGGAAAATAATACTCGTGAAAATTATTACAGCCCATCCAATTACCAATCTGCGATATTAACTTAATGCGGTACAAAAAAAGGGAATGTGATTTTATGAAATTTAGTTTTAATTATATATTTGATTTTAATACCCCAACGAATATACCTATATGTTTAATAGAAACTCATAATACCCCATTTTAATTAATTAATTATTTTTAATTCGATGTTTCTTGTTAGAATTTAACAGTAACATTTTCATATCTAAAATAATTTTGATTAGAGAAAATTCAAGTTTTTTATGCGTCAAACTGGACGGAAAACAGTACTTTTTAAGAAAATAAAGCTTTTATAAATTATCAACACAAACGAAAATTTATCATTCCCTTTTCTTTTATTTCTTAGTTATTTAAATTTATTTTGTTGTCTCTACATTGTTATTTCGGAGTTGGACTTACGACCTATTCATTTCTTGGTGCTTTAGGAGAGGATTCTAATTGCGAAGACTGCGAAGAACAAGATTAAAATTATCCAACATATTCTTTATAAGACTAACTAAGAATTGTGAAGTCTTTATGTCGCAAGATTTCGATTCCAAAAATTTCTTGTCAACCCATTAATTTTAGGCCACATATTTTATATATGTGCAAGCTTTTTTGTTTACATGTTCGGATGTTTGTTTCTCAATGACAAAAAACGGCTGACCGGATATTGATAAAAGGCACACGGTAGTTTATTGCATCGATTGGCACATAGGATGGTTTTTACGAAATATTTTAAGTTCCTTTAGTATTTTCAGATCGTATCAAAACGAATTTACTCGCAAAGTCAACGTGAACGAAGTCGCGAGTTAAAACTTAGAATACTTCATAGTTTATGAAGATAGTGGTAGGAACTGAAAGCGGCATGTTATCTGACAAAGTGTTAATTAACCAGATGTCAGTCCACTACCGAACGCCCCACCCCTCTCAACAGTACCAATGCCGCGCGAATTGTGATATAAAATATCAGACTCTTAGATCTCTGTAACTCAAAAATTATTCGTAAGTTATAAAAAAAACAGCACACCACGCGGACATTTGAATATGGTAGCAATTGCTACTAGGGACTGACGAGGGTTGTGGGATATTGGTAGCAATTGCTACTGTGGATTGACAAGTGGGTATTCTAACTGTATTGTTATTTTTGAATTTTGTAAATTATTACAGGACAAAATGTCTCTGGTCTCAGACGGGACTCGAACCCACATAATTGCTATCCGGGTGAATGCACTTCCAATTAGGCTACCAAGACCTTGACAGCCCCGTCGAATTTTTCCAAGTATTTCTTAAGCCAGCGTTTTCTTGTTTACGTATAAGTTGTAGTTATACTATCTACGACACCGAATGTTTTTTTTTACATGTATTGAGAAAGAAGAAACAGCACAATACTTTATCTCTCTTTATTATACTGCTCACCGGTTACTAATGCTGTCGCACCACGACTGACTTAACTTGCCGTCCCCCTCCAGGGCGCCATATTCGCGAAACGTTTTTACCGAAAGATATCATTTTTAAATTAAATTATTTAAGTTTATTTATTGACAATTCTTTTATTAAAAATTGGTGACATTATAAGAATAAAAGAATAAGGGAAATATAAGTTGTATTTACATAATTACTATCGCAAACAGAGAAAATACAAAACCACGATAAAATTATAAGAAACTTACAGTGGACAGGTTACATTAAAGATTAGTTATAAATTACAACACATCGCTGGTTTGCGAGAATATCGACGCAACTCAAAAATATGTCAAATTGAACTAAATATGCCAAACTATCTGAAATCTTTGATATTTTATCGTGAACAGAGACGAAACGCAGATATCGCGTCACCGCTCGAAAGAGATAAAATTTCATTTTTTGGTATGCGATAAAATAAAATTTGAAAACCTTATTCTATGAAATCCAAAGTTTTTAGTTCCGTCGCTATTCTCGCAACCAGTGACACGGTTTTTAGGTAAACGTAAAGGTGACGCATACAATAATTTGTAAATTGGCCTGGGTAGTTGAATGAAATACAATTTCATTTGTTAGCCCAGGCCCGCAAATTTAGAAGTCTTATTACTTTCGCAATCATTTTTAATATCAATCCACAGACTCCATTATAAGATCCGAATCTCTTTCTCTTGTGTCTTTTTAAAGAGAAAAAGTTAAATTGTGCTTTTTTATAGAATTTCAAGTATACGCTTTCAATTTAAATTTTTGTAAGATAGAATTTTAGGTACGTTTTCAATTTAAATTTTAATAGGACTGAATTTTAAAAGTTTGCTTATCGGAGAGCCTGTACGGTGTAAGTACATTGCTCTTGGCTTCGAGCCGACCAGCCGGTTAAGTCGTTGCCTTAAGGCTATTGGGCCTTCGGACAACCTGAAAATTAGATTTAACATGCTGGTGACGTACGATTTGTCCTTCCTTTTTATGCTTGAAATAATATAGCCTAAATACTTGGTTAGGTACTAAGGAACGATTGGTAAAACTAAGAAAGAAAGGATTTTACTTCAAGTTTTGCCTTAAATCAAAAAAATAGTTTTTTTGTTTGCGTGAATTCGAGTGTCACTTTAGCAATTTTGACTTACTTGTAATTTTTTTATTATTATGAGATTTTTATTATATAATAATGGTGGAAATTTAACCATTAACTATTCTTAAATATGTACCCATTAAGATGGATTGGTGAGATATACAGAGAAATTTACAGAGAAATAATAAAGGGACTAGCGGCCCGTCCCGGCTTCGCACGGGTGGACAAAATACTTTAATTTTTTTTCTATTATTGAATATCTTTCCGTTAGCGCCATCTAGCGTCCGGTAGACGAACTACTCGCGGTTAACGCGTTGCTATGGTAACGCATATACAATGGAAAAAGAGCGGACAGACAAAAACACAAACCACTGTGATCTTAGATTATAGATTAGACCACATTTTTATATTTCTTCCGTTATAATGAATAATGTAAATGGCCATAAAAGTTTAAAACAATATTGTACATACAAATGTTATTTTCTATTTGTCGGCAAGCATATTTAAAATAGTAAAAAGACTTTTTCTTTATTTGTAGCTTGCACGATTTGTGCATTTAGTCAGTGTCAAGTAAGTGTAACCGCCATTTCTTGAGTAATTTCTTAATTTAATGATGATAAATGAACAGTTAAATATATTTTTTCCTAGGTTTCAGTAAATGCCTCCCCGTGGACTTTTTGAGAGAGCAGGAAAAGACAACATCCGCTGCTTTGTTACACTTGCCAACACTCTTGTATGTTCACAAACACTTAGCGGTTAATAATCCACCATTATTACGCACTAATATCCACACCAACACAAATTTCAACAAGAGAAACAAAAACGCTCCCGCCAAAAAGTCGTAAAAAGACTTATTATATTAGCATTATTCTAACATTTTAATTTAAAACTAAAAGAAACTAGTTTTCTATTTATAAGTGTATGCAGAATAATTTGATTTGGTATCATATCTCTATCTAATATGAAGTTTCATAATACTTTTAACTTTGAAGTAGTGAAACTCTACGAAGTATAGGCAAATTGAACGTATAAATTCAGAAGATTTCGACAGCATCCCTGGCTGAGCGCCAGCTTTTGTCAATTCAATTGAAAATTCAATCTTAACACCGCTTAAATGTAAGTAATTATAAATAATTTTGCTTGTAACTATTTATTTATGATTTATCAACGTTCATCTGAAACTATTGCAACTAGAAATATAATAGTTGGACTGTAGTTTTATTTGGTGATCAAGAAGAGAAGGATTTTTTTTAATCCTGATTAGGAAAGCGCTCGACCACTATCTCGCCTGATGGTAAGCGACGATGCGATCTAGGATGTAAAGCGCCTGATATTAAGAATTATGAAGAAAGGAATTCAACTCCAAAGAAGTGGAAATAGAATATAATACGTTATATAAAATTAAATGAAACTTTTAAAATTACTAAAGTGATTCCATGTCAATAAAAGTACCACAGAATCCAAATCACTTGTTCACAAAAGTGGCGAACAGGGAGGCACAATTTGTAAGTATTATTTTGTTTTATTGTGTTCAAATTTAGCACAGTTAACTATTTAAATATAAGTTTCAGTATTTGTCAAATTCTTCTCCTAAGAGCCGATTGCAAAGTATGTATCTTTGACAAAGAGAGAAATTGATAAAGAAAATGATGAGACAAAATTGAATCCACGTGGACAAAGTCGCGTGCAAAAACTAGCAGCATATACAAGATTATTAGGCCATTATACTTACTGCTGTGGCAGTTTCATTACATTGTAATCTTTCTGTGCCGTCAAGCTTTAATAATAAGGACGAGCTTATCTCTAAAAAATGTTATAACACGACATTTATTACGTGTACTTGTCCCCAAGTAAATCAGATAACAAATTCACTTAGGCGGCATAAAAATGATGTACTACGTCTCCCGGCTGACTCAGAGCCCCAGCTTAGAGCTGTGTTAAGTGTCCCTCATAGACAAACGACCCTCAACATATCACTCTACAAATAGATTTCCTAAGCCCCTGTAAAATTTGCATGCTCTGATTCTTTTGATTCTATTCACAATCATATAAAAAATTCCTTTGTTTCCAACAATTTTCCTTTTGGTATAAATTAAGATAACGCCCGAAATAGCTTGGAAGTTAATAATTATATTCCTGGGACTTAATGGATACAAGTAATCAACTTGTTATGTCTGTGTAGCTTTGAGATCTTTATAATAAACAAAATTGTTAAATGTGATAAATTAATTTAAGACCTATCGTATGTACATGATTACTCGTTCTAATTTCACATAAGTAGCTAGAGCGTTATAACAACTCTAATTAAGTTAGACTTAATTAGAGTTTCTATAACGTTAACTATTAAAATATTCATTTCAGAGAAAGTAAAGTTCTGTTTACGTGTTCTGCCATTACACTATAAGTACATTCTGCCGTATAAAACCTTTTGAAGAAAGTTGGAAACTTAAATCCGTATATTAACAGTGAAGTTTGATTTGGACGCATATCAACAAAGAAAATAAACAAACTAAACAAATGAAATAAATACCAGTTGGTAAAATAGAGTAGAATGGAACTGAATTGTTTTATCTCTTTTTATATCGACAAAAATCGACTCGGGTCACAAGTGAATACTCAGGCGGGAATCGAACCCGCAACCATTGGAAATCCGGTCAAATGCTCTGCGAATCCACCCGAGTCGGTTTTTTTCGAGTACTTTTCTATTATAATAATTTATCTTATAAGATCGTATTAAAAATTACATAAAATATAAAAAAAAAAAACTTTTATTTAGAATTTTCTTCTCACAATTTACATTTAATCCTGACGTTTCGACTCCTTTACAAGAGCCGTGATGTAAGACAATGGTCGTCAAATATTTTCTACTACTTTCACAATATATTAATCTCTAATGAATTGTTTTATCTCTTTTTATATATTACATGTTTAACAATGCCAGAGTCTATGTTATCTGACAAATATAATTAAGGGATCTTTAATTCACGAGTGAATAGGTGTCACGAGTGAATCAGACGAGATAGCGGACAAGCGCTCACCTATTTACGTTAAGAAAATGAATATTATGTCCATCGAAAGTAATGGACTTTTCAAATGGTTAGTTACAATTCGTCCTAATAAATTCAATAGACTACACATGAAATAAATAAAAAAAACTTTATTATTAAGTCCAAACAATATTGTATATGGGACAATTGCTGTTTATAAAATTTTCTCGATGATATGTAAATGTATATTGTACATTGTACATTAAAAATACTTTATTTAGTATACAACTGTGGACTTTTTATAGAACATTTTGAGTTCTTCTACTACTTTATAAAAAGAAAGATGATAAATATCGAAATATTAATAGTAGTAAAATGTAATAAATAAATTACTTAATAATAGTATTTACATATCTGTTATATTTTACTGAACTTTAGCCTCCCCCAAAAGGGATAAGAGGGTTTTGCTATACGTTTTACGCTTGGCAGGCGTTTTGGACGATCGCAGAAACATACCATAATAATAACTCAGAAAGTTCTGCTGCCCATTTTGTGGTCTATTCTACTCTGCCGTACACCACATGACTTGGTTAATGGGACAATATAATTTCTATATTCACTCGGACAGTCTATTCTTAATATTAGTGATTGTATTTAGTTCTTACACTTCCGCGCACATTATACATTCTGTGCGCGGTTACCCAGTCATCCTGTTATCACTTCTGTAAAAGAGTCGAAACGTCATATAAAATAAAATATGCCCAAAATCCGTAAAAGAGTAATTTATTCAAATGTGTAATGTGAGCGGTAGTAAAAATTAAATATGTTAACCAGTACGGGCTGGATATCGCGAACAAAATTCGTCGGTTGGAAGACCTGAAGACTAAGCGCGCAAAAAAATAACATCTTTAAATTTCTTGAAGAGATGCCGTGATCATGATCTCATCCCGCACTGTGTCCGAATCACTCCTAAGTTTGACATACGCGGGAGCGCCAGGATTTTACAACAGGCAAGCAAAAAATGTGATCACGACTCCTGTAATGGAGTCGAAACGTCATATAAAAAGTGTTTTATTCAAAATTGGTGATTGTTCTTTTAAATTGGATAAGTTTCGGAGATTCTATCACTAAAGATAAGTAGACAAACATACAAACTTACATACATACCTTGTATATACTTTACCTATTTATTGTCCTAGTGTAAATAGTGACTTGTGGCTATGTAGAATCAAACCGTTACTGTTTAGGGTTCCTAAAAGGCCTCTTATGCTACTGGTGGTAATAATAAATCACTTTTAGTAGACCACAAATTTGGGTAGCGGCATTTTCCATATTATGGTCAAATACTGCGATCTCCAACCACCCTGCCAAGCTGTTTCGGCCATGGTGATGATATGTAATAAGAATAATATGTTCAAAAGTCATATTGTGATTTTACACTTTAGACTATTTTTGTCTTTCTATTGAGCTTTGTGAGAGTAACTGTTGTGAATATTTGCGAAGCAAAGTTGCTTTTGTTAGCTATGACATGAGTTTTTCACGTACGAGTAAAAAAGTACAACGGACGAAATGTTTGTAGAACCGTGCAAGCGTAGCGAATGCTTATAGTCAGAGTGTATGATAAAAATCCACCATTTGTTAGGAGTTTTGGCGCATATAACAACGCGTCAAGAAGTGCTGACAGGGAACATTGCATGTTGCTGTTTTCGCTCCCGTGCTTGCTCAGCCATTTTATTTTTTAGGAATTTGCTGGTTTCTGGTTCTACTTACGTTTCTCATTTGTTTTCCGTTGGGGTTTCCAAAAACTGTGCAAATAGTAAACATATTTTTTTTGATGAAAAATGTATGTACCTATTATTTTATTAACGCGTTCGATCTATTCTTGCGTAAGTTAAGCAACATTCGCTGCAGCAAATTTAGTCTGGCTTGAGATGGGTGGCCAACAATTTACGATATCTGGTTGCTCCCGGCCACATCTGTAGTCGTTTCCACCCATCCATCCGCGTTGGGCCCGTTTGGGTTGATTGGCCCGTAATAGAATAATATTGTTTTCGAGGATTATGTTTGGTGACGATGATTGTAAATATCTTGACTTCTGATAAAGCTGAAGAGTTTCTTAAGTCAGTTCTTTTTGTCAGCTTTTCTTTCAAAAACACAGACAATTTTCTGAGTTCATTTGAGTCAATTATTTCAGATATGCCAAAGAGCCCTTGTCAATTACTTACAAGTGATATTAACATAAATATTTTTAAGGAATACGAAGGTTCTGACTATTTATGTCTTCTTAGTTAGCACGATTTTATACAAGCTGTGGATAAACCCACGCGAGGATTGGCTTGCCTCGATAATTTCTTCGCAAAAACAACAGCAAGGATGAAATCTATTGTATGCTCCACAACTGTCAATGACACGACGACCAATGGAGCTATTTGGAGTAAACCAGAAGCTACCTAAAAGCTCACTTGTCAAAAAACTCACGTATTTGTGGATTATCCGTCTACAGCAAGAGAGTTGAAGGAATGGGACTGGTCGCCGGTGCTAGTGGAATCTAGTCCCTCCAAAGCAGCTCAAAGTTTTGATCGCTTGCTGACTAGAGTTGTCGGGATGCGTAGCAACGCTCGTACAATTGCTCGTTCAAAGATACTCCTGAAACCGTGGATGATTCTAGGTTTGTTAAGGTACTCAAAGTACAAAGACATACTACATTTGCAGGCTAAGAAAAACAAAGATGAGTCACTAACAATTCATATCTATAAGCGTTATAGGAACTTTTATTACGATCTTATCCGCAAATTTAAAAATAAATACAACAATGGAGACTTAGAGACTCATCTGACTCATATCCTTTAATGTAACAACACACTTTCACCACACTGATACAGCTTTCGGTAGGGTAAGTCAACTGACCAGGCAGTTTCCCGCTTGACAGAGACGATGGCATCATACCTCGATGGAGACAAGAAGTGTGTGGGTGTTTTCCTGGATCTGGGTTTGACACTGTCTCTTTCCCTCTTCTTCTGAAGAAACTAGAAATAATCGGAATTAGAGGCATTTGTCTAGAGTGGTGTCACAGTTACCTCCATAATAGGTATCAGCGCATCAGGGTTGGCACCTTCACCAGTAATCCTTCAGAGACAACCTATGTTATGTCGCAATATTCTCGGTCCCACACTCTTTTTGATATATCTTAACGAAGGCCAAGGTTTACTTCAAAGAGCTAATGGCCTTGGATTTGTTTGTTTTTTAACAGTAATCTATTCACTTTAAACGCAAGTAAAACAAACTTTCTATGTTTCCACCAAACTGTCACACACCTGTTCCCCGAAATCACCCCTTTAAGGAGCCTGTAAGCTCCTGCAGCTGCGTCGCATTGAAGAGAGTTGTTGGAATCCAATATCTGGGTGTTATAATTGATGAGAAGCTTACCTTCAAGGACCACAGGACGCTGTGTCTTGAAGAGTGCAAAAGTTTATCTACGTCATGCGCCTCCGTCGCGATGTTGCAGCGTGGCAACTACTCAAAACCACCCTATGTGAATCCGTTTTAACCTACTGCATACTGGTTTGGGAAAGAGCTGCTACTTCTCACATGATCCCTCTTGAAAGAGCCCAAAGAACAATTTTCAAAACAATGCTGAAAAGGCCAGCACGCTTCTCCACTAATCTTTTACACCAGGAATCTCAGGTGCTCAGTGCCAAGAGGCTGTACCTACTTAAAGTCACGCTTTGCGTACACAGATAGTTACGCAACTCTGACCTGCACGCGACTCTGTTGCGCAGGCGTTCGGCCAGAATTCCTCTTCTCAAAGCCGTAAGTTTTTTGATACAAAATATTTAACTATACAAAAAAAGCAGAAGACAATAAACAAAAAAGTGCTTCATTTGAATCTTTACCTAACCTTGATAGCAATTCACTAATCTCCGATAGATTCCACCGAAGAAATAGTTTATCTGATTTATCAACGAAATTCGACGAAGTAAATGATTTACAACAAGTTATTGAAGATTGAAAATTTCAACTTAATAGCGCGTATGACGAAGTTGAGAATCTATTAGTTGAAAACAACCGTCTGCAAAATACAATTCAATCAAATGAGTTGAGGATAAGTGAACTATTGTATATTTGTTCGAACACTCCTGTAAAAAAGATCGCTTCGCAATCACAAGCAAAAAGGAAAAAGGCAGCCAGAAAAACTTATGAATTTATCATTAACTAGCTCACCAATACAACAACTTTTCATACGGAACAAACCATGTTATTTAGAGAAAGCAATATAAACTAATAGCGAAGAATTCGTTACCTCCTCGACCCCCACAACGCTTTAACCTATAATAAAAAAACGCCATCAAAGAAAAAGAAAGGATTTTTGGTACACAACAGTGTTCCGGACTGGCAATAAAATTAATGGACTCTAGGAGAAATAACTCATGCGAAAGATATTGTGTATCAGCATTTACAAAACCATACGCTTCTGCTGAAGTGGTCTTAAGAGGGTGTGAAAGCGCAAATTTTGACACTAACGAGAAAGTCATTATATGTGTTGGCGAAAATGACATAAATCTTACCAAACTATGTATTGAATTGTCAATTGTACTAAACAAACTGAAGAACTTTCAGTTATTGTATTAAATGTGTCAAATAATAAGCTTAAAAATGTAAATGTATTAAATTGGAACTTGAAAATCATTAGGAATAACTTCAAAAATTGTACTTATCTATATCTAAATTCGGATAATTATGTTAATGACATTTGTAGAAAAAATAATTTTAACACCATAATAAAAAAGCCGGTCCAGATTGGATAATAAAAATTTAGTCTCTAATAAAAACGCATCCATGGAGAAACATAGTTCTCCCAAAAGTAGGGTGCCAATTGAAACATTTTTTCGTGACTGAGTATGACAATGACAAAACTAATCCACTAACGGTGTGTCATCAGAATATTGCTGGAAGGTATACTGAGTAAAATGGGCATTTTTTCAAATAGCTATCGATGAATTATCTAAAAAGGGACAAATCATTGACATAATTTGTTTATCAGAAATATTTATAAGACCTGGAGAGGAAAAAACACTTGCATATTATAAAGGCTTTACTTCTACTCTAGATCAATCAACGCCGAAGTGGCGTCTGCATTTTATGTAACTATAACCTTATTTATAAAAAGTTCCTTACCTTAAAGAGATAAATATTGAGAGTTTTTTTGAATGTTGCGGCATAAAAATTCTAAGCATAAAATGTATATTTATATGTATATACCGAACACAAAAATCAAATCCATATTTGTATTTCTAAATCGCTTGGAATTACTTCTTTCCAAATAACGATATAAAAGAAATACAGAGATTGTAATAGCAGGAGACTTTCATATAAATATTTTAAAAGAAAATGAAATAGTATCAGAATATATAAGGATAAATCAAAATTATGAAAGTGTAATACACATAATCGAACCAACGCGGAAAAATGAATGTTAAGACCAAATAATTAGTAATGATCCTACTGCTATTGATAAAATAAATCCTCTAGAGCTGACAGACCATGACACTCGTCAGACTTTAACTCTAAATTACAAAATGTATTTCTGTTCATTTCATCTCTGAACGACGCAGTGGCTACCATGCTGAGATATGGTTCTGGTGGCCTCGAACACACCACATATGATTTTTCACATCAGTTTTTTTTTGTGTACAACTATAATAGCATTTTTTTTCTTGCTTATTTGTTATTTCTTGTGTGTTTGTGTCCAAATAAATATTTGTTTGTTTCTTTCTTTCTTTCAGTTGTGATAATTTTGTAGCCGAAAAAATCTTTATACCAATGCGTTATACCACAATATAATATTTTACTGGTTTCGTCCCTCCCTATGCATTTGGATCCAATTTTCAACATCAGCTGAAACAAGGGTTCCTCACGCGATCATAATTAAAAAAACGGGTATAACTTTAATATTTTTAACGTACTCTGATCGTTTTAGTTACACTGTTATAGTTACAAGTACCAATGTTAAAACAATAAAAAGTGTATTGAAATCTTTTGCGTTCCGTTATGCAAGATTAAGGTTACTGATATCAGCCTGAATTATTTCGAGTGGTTCATAACGGGAAAATGGAACGATTAATAATGGAAATTGATGTGACCTATAAGTGGTTGGCCCGGCAGTCGTTCAAAATAAGTGAGTTCCATAAAACTCTTTTAATACTTTATTTGAGCTCAAACTTCCATGCCGTTTAAATTATTTGTCCGCGGAGGCTGGACCGGATCCAAATTAAATTATACACAGAAAATTTTCAGTTACGTTACAAAATTCGTTATGATTTCTCTCTGGTATTATACACATTTAGTACACGTTATTCTGTAGTTAACTATTGCCAAGTTTCCAAGGGGAGCATTCAAATCGGATTAAAGTTGACAATCTGTGTTTTTTGGATCAGTAAGCTCTACTCGCAATTTGCTGCCGACAGTTTCCAACTGAGAACTTTGGCTGTAAATTCCATCTGTCTTCACCCTTGAAATAATTTAACACTTCGGCATTTACAATATTCGATTAGGAGTTTTTATTCAATCAGGCTATATATTATTATTGACTCTAATTAATATCTTTTTAGGATGAAATCTGGTGAGAAGAAAAAGGATTTTCATTTATTTAGTTTTTACATTTTCAATTCATAGGAGTCAGTCAGTCCTTAGCATTCTGTATGGTTCCTGAATAGGAGCCGAACGGCAGGATTCAATGAAAACGTGGAAATAAACATGTCTTCGCTATGTTTATAAAAAATGATTCATTTGAGTTTCCTATTTCGATAACTCTGAATTTATGAATGGACTTTTCATGTAACATACGAATGTACAGTCAACATTTAAACTCCATATAATTTTCAATTTAAAGTCTGATATATAATGTTAAAATAACTAAGAAAATTTTACAGGTAGACGTGACATGACGTGTCGTTGTTCGTAAATTTGTTTGCAAGTCTCTGTTTGTATGGAGTATTTTCTTAAAATACTGCACGGAGTAAACTAATATAGCATAGCCAAGTACCATGTCACATGAAATATTTTATACCCTTATAACGGTAACGCAATAATTGCCGTAACATAGTACTAATGAGGTTATATACTTCTTAAGTAGTGTGCCAATAATGTCTTTGAATAGTATAGTCAACAGTACGTACGTATACAACAGCTAAATTTCTCAATCTGATTTTCAGCATTAAGTCCAACATATACAGTTTGATATTAATCAAGAAATTTTGACATTTTCTGGAAGCTTGACATATTGTTGTGCATACATACTGAAGCAATGGACGTTTATGGAAAAAGGGTAGATTTTTTATCCAAATGAAATTGTTAATATTCTTACGGTACGAATCGCGTATTTCAGTTTTTTTTTAACTTTGCTTAAGCTTAATTTGCAAGGAGAAGTACTGCGTTTAATGCCTACTTTGCATATGTAGAATCAGTTCTAAATTATGGACTTATGTGGATATAACACTGACATAAACAGGGCTTTTGTTTCTCAAAACAAATGTATAAGGGCTATATGTGGTTCTGCACCTGATGAACCATGCAGCCCACTGTTTAAATGTTTAAAAGTCTTGCCACTGCCTTGCCTTTACATATTTGAGACTGCAAAGTTTGTTAAATTAAATCAACATTATTTCAAATAAGCTAAGGACGTATACACACTAAACACACGAAATGGCAGTAGACTGGTTTCGGCAGTTACTCCTAGGAGTGCACTATTCCGAAAAAAGAATTATTGGATGTGTATACAAATCTACAATAATTTACCTGTAAATATAAAACAGTTACATGTGAGTAAGTTCAAGATTGCTCTTTATAAATGGCTTAGCGATAAGATGTTCGACAATATAAAAGAGTATTTGGACAAAACCCATTGATCTTAATTATATGACTTTTAAGTAAGGTGTTATGTGGACATTTATATTAAGTATTATTTTGAAATTTTAATTAGGTATTATTTTGGCATGTTAATAAGATATTATTTTGACATTATAATTAGGTATTAATTTACATTTTATTTGAGAATTATTTTGACATTTAAATTGGTTGTTATTTTGACTGACATTTCGTTTTAGTAGTAGTTATTTTTATAATGAGTTGAATGTGGTAATATTCTGTTACAGTGCTTATATTGGGCTAGGCTAATTGGTGTGAATGTAAGAAATATTTATTATTTATTTATGGACCGACGCATTTCTGTAGATCAAATGTATGATAATTATTAAATATAGTGGTAACTGACTGTTTTCGCTACATTTTGCTCAGTAATAAAGCAATGGATATGTCAGAAATTCGAAGCACCGAAGTATGTGTGTTATAGAAACTCACTTCACAGTTGCATAAAGTGTTTTCGATAGACATCAGAATTATTTGTTATTTATTTAATTTAATTTAAATTAAAATAATAAACATAATTTTAATATTCCGGCTAACCCCTCGTGGTAAGCTGGAAGCTTACTTACGAGTGGGTCCAGGTCTACGGACCACCGACGAAGATCTCGTTACGCTTAGATAAAAACTGATAACTGACAAGCTGCGGCCGCTGTTATTGGGACTCCCACTCAGAGGACTCCCATGACAATTACTAAAGGGTAAATTAGAATTATTCGATATTTTATGCTCTCAGAATTAAAAATGCTACAGATTTCTCTTCTGCTAACTCATATCATATTTTTACGGTTTTTATATTTTTTTGCATCTTATATGATAAATTATATTAATAGAAAAATACAAGTAAAATCGGTAGCTCAATAGGGAGAGCATTGGACAGTCCGGTCCAAAGGTTGCGGGTTAGATTCCCGCCTGTGAATTAACTTGTGAGCCAAGTCGATATTTTCTAGTATTTTTCTATTTAAATAATTTATCATATAGGATAGCATTTGAAAAATGCAAAAAATTATATAAAAATCAAAAACTAATCGGCTGTATCATCTTAATCGACTGTCTAATAATTTGTAAAAATGTTTCTTTCGAATACGAGATGTTGTTCCTCTCATTGATGAACACCGCTGGCCTACAGCGTATAAAAGTAGAAAGGTACTAGAAAATTTCGACGGGTGTTTACAAGGCTCGGTAGCTTAATTGGGAGAGCATTGGACCAGACATCCAAAGGTTATGGGTTCGATTCCCGCCTGAGAATTCACTTGTGAGGCAAGTCCATTTATTCTAGTATTTTTCTATTAAAAATATTTATCATAATTTGAATTATGATAAATATTTTACTTGCGGCATTTCGGTTTTTTTTTAATACGAAAGGTTGATTGTGGACGTTTTGACAGATTTTATTATATACATCAGCTTGTTTTCGTCCCCACTACTGGAGTGCAAGACTTGGATGAAAACATTGGACAATGGGTTATAATAGTGTTGTAAAAAAGCTTGAGTCGACGTTCAAGCAATAAAAACTCGAGTCTTCAACGCCTTAGAGAGCTTTATGCTCAGCGCTTCTTGTCACAACACTAGGCCATGACTCACCAAACGGGCCCAGTGCGTATTAATAGGTGTTAAGACTACAAATGCAACCAAGACCAACGGCTTAGTTTATCGAACTTCAGCAATCCAGCTACTCTCTTCGACATTAAGTGTTTGACGTTACTTTTACTGAGATAATACTCCTCCATTGATTATGAAGCTTTTAACTCAAGGAGCATTACAAAAGAACAGGCCGATAAAAGTTTTGTGAAGGCGTTAAAATCAACAAAGAAGTCTTTAAGAACTGACTAAGAGGTCCTTGTTTCAGCAATTCGTAGATAAACAATTATTTCTCTGCCCCAGGCGTTAATAATTACTTATTTATTATTTAAGCGTATAGTTACAGAACAAAGGTTTTAAGATTTGGTATTATTTATTTTAAAAGTTTATTTTTATATCGAAGTTTTGTCAGAATTAAAAAGTCGCTTGTACTAGGCTATTCAGAATGTTTTGAGAATACAAGTTTTATGTATAAGTTACTGGCTGATTATAATTATTAAAAATAGTTTTCATTTAATAGTAAAAGTAACATCCTACGAATTTGATTATAATTCCCCTCCCTTCAACAAGACGTCAAAACTCAGAAGCAGACGTCTCGGCGCGTTTACGACATTGTGACAGGTGACGAATTTTAGATTTATCAGTACGATTCAGTCGACCGTTTGAGTGCTTTAAAACGAAATAGGGCCTACTAAAGTAAAGCAATCGAGAAGCTCAGGGAAAAATTTGATCGCAAGTTTTCTTCACTTTCACGGGGTATCTGGTGTCGATTCGATTACAAAATCAAAAGATCATTAACGTCTAATGGTTTACTATGAAATATTTACCAGAAGTTTTTACTACAACGAGTCATAAGTGACTGAACCGTGAGTTACGATTTCACCACAACAACACACCCGCGCACGCAGCGCTCAAAACGACGGATTTCCTAAACACTACACTGGTCAGTCTTGGGTCATCCTCCTTACAGCTCTGATATAGTGCCTTATGACTGATCCCTAAAATAAAAAATAAACACAGCTGAAAGGAATACAGTTTTCATCGACAGAAGAAGCTCACTACGTAGTGCCCAGAACGATTGCCACAGGACTTTTGCTGAGACTCAGTTTCCAATTATGCCACGACTATTCTAGGCTCAAATGACGCCTTCTCTCTATAATAACGTCATATTCTCTTGATTTCAATCAGAAGTATAGAAGAAATTGTATGCAGTATATCAGATACTGTAGCCTTAATCCAGTCGGAACTATCGTCCAGTTACAGGAATACGACTGGATGGAAGATTTTTATAATTTGACCGAAATTTAAAAAACTGTTCCCCTTTTTAAATAGCGATGTATACGTAAGACTTACAAAAATATAATTTAAAAACCATATTTTTAATAACTAGCATTGATGACTTGATCCCTAGACATATTTGATATGTGTCTTACATTCTTTGTAGTGGTCAGCTATTATGTTTTTTAAATGTGAACATTTTTGGCTTATTTCAATCATTTATTTATGTAGCTTATAGCCATAAATGTACGGAAGGGCGTAAAATACTCGTTCTACTTCGTTACAAACGAGTTTATAATTGGAGTTCAATACCGCTCTCGCATCAATACAGTAGGGTATTACATACAAATACCGCAGGATTTTGCGGGCTGCCCGATGTGGTAACGTATTGTTTCCGAACAGGCAGTTTTCATATCGACCACCAATGAACTACTATATTAGATGTGAATAATGTTTTGATAACAATTGCAATATGTGGATGTGGAATTCAACATAACAAAATGCACAATTTACGGAATAACCGCTACCTATCTTCTTCTTCGGCGCCTTCAAAATAGTCTCAATTAGATATTATGCACTTGTGCCAGCGCTTCTTCCAATCGTCGAAACACTTCTCAAACTCGATTTTTGGGATAGCCTTTATCTCTTTCAGCGATGCGCTTTTAATGTCATCTATGCTTGTAAAACGACGGCCCTTTAAGGTTCTCTTTATTTTTGGAAATAGGAAAAAGTCACACGAAGCCATGTCTGGCGAATGTGGAGGCTGGGGTATTGTTACAGTATTTTTTTGGCCAGGAATTCACGAACAAGCAACGAAGTGTGAGCAGGTGCATTATCGTGGTGCAAAAGCCATGAATTGTTTTTCCACAAATCCGGGCTTTTTTTTCAGATTGCTTCACGCAAATGGCGTTGATCTTGTAGGTAGTACTTTCGTATTGACTGTTTGACCTTGCGGCACGAATTTATGATGTACTATGCCATTATAATCGAAGAAGACATTAAGCATAATCTTCACGTTCTACCGCACTTGTCGAGTCTTTGTCGGTCTTGGCGAGCCAGGATGCCTCTACTGAGACGATTGAGCCTTAGTTTCGACGTAATATTCATAAACCCTGTTATAACACGTTTCAGTAATTCTGCATCGTCGTTGACTTCATTTAGTGACTCCTGAGCAATTTCCATTCGCCGCTGTTTTTGTTCAAAATTCAACAATTTTGAATCTAATTTTGCTGCCGCGCGTTTCATACCCAAAACATTCGAAAAAAATAAATCGCATGAGTCAATCGATATGCCAACATCATCAGCGACTTCTTTGAGTGTGAATCGGGAATCATTCATAACCATTTTTTTTTACTTTTTCCACGTTTTCATAGGTTATTGATGTGCTAGGGTGTCCGGGGCATTCGTGATCTTCAATGTCTTCAGGGCCATCTTGGAAACGCTTGTGCCACTTGTTAACTCTTGTTTTACCTTAGCAGCTGCCACAAACAAAGTAAGCAAATGAATACAGCTAAAAATTTTATTATACTCCAGGGGCATGTATACCAACATAATAGAAAACAATTGGACTCTCCAAACCCGCGAAATTTTAAAATTCCCTTTAATTTATTACCACCTCGTATATTTGTATTACATCTTTTTCGTATGAATAATGGTTTCTTACTACTATCTCCAATGCGTATTCATCACACAAAGCTCCTTTCGGGACTAGAATTAATCAATTATGCCTGCCTAGTACGCACTAATATTACTTGATAGCTTGGTTGTCAAACATCGAAAGCTACCTCGGAAAGCTGTAGTTTTCAAGATATAGCCGCGATATAAAGTTTATGGCAATCATCTTATAGATAGTTTTACTGTTTGTATAAAGTGTGTTTTATCGCCTAGCGTAGAGTTAATAAATACAAAAAAATGTGACGTGTTGGACTGTTATGGTTAAAAAAGCAATAATTGACTATCTGTGTAGTTTAATTTATTTAATACTAGTTTTCCGCCCGCGGCTTCGCCTGCGTGGAATTCGGTTATAATGCGGTATAAAGCACTAGCGTAAGCTATCATTCCACTTCTTACGTATTTTAAAAAACACACCGTTACCACGTTTTAAAAAACACCCAGCGCCATCTTTCGCATACCTCTAGAAATAAATAGAGTAAGCTATCATTCCACTTCTTACGTATTTTAAAAAACACATCGTTACCATGTTTTAGAAAACACCCAGCGCCATGTATCGCATACCTCAAGAACTAAATAGCGTAAGCTATCATTCCACTTCTTATGTATTTTAAAAAACACATCGTTACCATGTTTTAAAAAACACCCAGCGCCATCTATCGCATACCTCAAGAACTAAATAACGTAACTAATACTTATACCAATTAGTAATTCGTTGACTTTAGTGATTTCAGGATAAGTAGATGTAAAAAAAACAATTTAGACGATAAAACAAATTGTGCGTCATCCCTCGAGAATTCCTCATTTTCGAGGATTCATTTTCGTATCATTTAGCTTCAAAATTTACATGTTCATATTCGTTTGCAACATATAAGTAGATGTAAAAAAAAACAGTTTAGACGATAAAACAAATTGTACTTCATCCCTCGGGAATTCCTCATTTTCGGGGATTCATTATCGTATCATTTAGCTTCTAAATTTACATGTTTATATTCGTTTGCAATATTTTACGTTGTTTTAAACGACACGCAGCGCCATCTACAATCCATCCATCAAGCAAACAATATTTTTGTATTTCCTCGGGAATATCAATTTTTTCCAGGATAAAAAGTACCCTATTATTTAATCCGGACTTTTATCTTTACGTCTGCAAAATTTCAAAGCAATCAGTTCAGTAGTTACGACGTAAAAGCGGAACAAACAAACAAACAATTAAACAAACAAACTCACTTTCCGATTTATAATATTAGTAAGGATAAGTTTTTCAATGGTCGTGTGGTGTCCGGCAGAGTAGTATAGAACCAACCCTTCATATACTTCACAAACTAATTCATTTTTAAGTATAAAAAGATTATTTTACTATTAGTGTTAACGTCACACACTCTGACTGATCCGCGTCAGTGTGTTGCAGTCGCTAATGCTAATCTCAAGACAGACGATGTACGTACGTGTTATTGTGTGCTTATGTGTGTGTCTGACCGTGCATGTGTGTTAATTTATTTACGATCTCCTCTTAATCCTTATCAAGATTAAGAAGTTAGTGAACTTAGACACTCAACATAGTTTTCTATTGATATCTTAAAAGTTGGTAAATATTGATTTACTGAAAATACTTATCGTAGACTATAAAATAGGACGCAGTGTTTTTTGATTTTTATTCCGAAATTTTATTGCGAAATCTAACCCGTCTACCTAGTGGTAGTTTGGTCGAAGTTTCTCTTCAGATTGTGATAAATCAGATGATTAAAGAATGTAGTCTAATACAACACAGCAGCCTTAGTATTTATGGCTTTTGAACTTGTCTAATTGACTTCTGAGACAGATACTCTGAAGCTATACCAACAACTACGTCGTAAAGTAAACTTGCGAAATGAAGTTTACAAAGTGCATTCGTTTGACTTGTCGCTCGGTTTGTGCAACATTTAGCAGTCCTGACTATGCGCCAAAGGTCCTGTGTTCGAATCTTGGTAGGAGTAAGTTTGTCTAATGAGCATTTGTTGTTAGTATATTTACGTATATTTGAGTTATCTAAAATAATTTTAGGTTCAATTTAAGAGTCTATAAAGTGGAAGTTGATTAAGAAATGTTGACATTTGTGGCTAGGTTGATGTGTTGTTGCCAAGTCCGGCTGCTGGGCATACGATGAGCAAGGAAAATGTAGTCCACCGGTTGCCAGAGCATAACCCCTGAAAACCAGGGTTACCGAGAGGAACGGGCGTGGGTAAGCGTTCACGTTCTCGGTGGAGGGAATACAGCCATTCTTAACCCAAACCGTGCACAGTCTCTACTCCTCTCCGCGGAAGAGGTGTCCGGTACTGGTAAGGTAGCTGGCGAAAGACGGGTGGTCCGACTGCGATTGCTGATTATAAAGGTATTTTTCACGTCCATAGAAAAAGTGATTTGTGTTTAGTTCTGCTACTAGTCTACTTGATTTACTGCTTCGTACTTTGTGATGTACAGGAGATCTATGTTGAGTATTTGTAGTAATAAAGTAAGCAATTAAATCAATATTTACCAACTCTTAAGATATCTTAAGAGTTGGTAATATTTGATTACTAATTGATCCCAATAGGAAGTGAATATGAGAATAAGGGAATATGTTGAGTGAATGAGCTTCTTTATCTTGACAACGTTAACGCAAAGTAGATACCTTAAGTAAATATACACACATTCACAGTCAGACACACATACAAGCACTCAATAATACGTACGTACATCATGTGTATTAAGGTAAGTGTTAGCGATTGCAACACACTGATGCGGATCAATCAGGGAGTGTGGTTGTTAACGCTATTTGTAATATAATCCTCTTATCTATATCTATAAAAATTACATGTCACAGTGTTTGACCGCAATGAACTCCGAAACTACTCGGTTTGGATGATTTTTTTTTCAATTTGCTGGATATGTTTCGGCTTAGGATATAGGATAAAAGGTTTAATTTTATTCCTAACTAAAAATATGCAAATTCTAATAACTGAGCCACAGCGACGCGTGGTTAGGTCAGCTAATATTTATTAAAAAAAGGTTGGTATGTCAAGTGTATGAAGGGTTCGTGCTATATTACTCTGATGGACACCACACGGACAGTGAAGTACTTGTCTATACTATTTACACTTATATTATAAAGAGGAAAGATTTGTATTTTTGTATGTTTGCAATGAAACTCAAAAACTACTGAGCCGATTACAAAAATTTTTGTACCGTTAGAAAGCTACATTCACACTGAGTAACATAGGCTATATTTGATGCTAGAATTTAAAAAAAAAAATTTGTCCAACCGTGCGCAGCCGGGACGGGTCGCTAGTATTAAATAAATGAAACTACACGTTACACTTTTATGTGTTTGTTAACACAATAAATATATACTATGTAAAACTATATATAATATCATTACTAATAGACGTTAAAGTTTATATCACGGCTGTATCTTGAAAGGTGATTATTGCATGTCACTAAATTCCACCTTTTCGAGCTAGCTTTTGATGTTTGACAACCAAGCTATGAAGTAATATTAATGCGTACTAGGCAGGCATGATTGATTGATTCAAGTCCCGAAAGGAGCTTTGTGTGATGAATACAAGAATTAGTAACTGACCATGAGTAGGTATATATATTATGTTCCTTATAATTTTGTGATACATGTATATATCCGTTATCTTAGTACACACAACAATAGGCATACAGTGCTCAATGTAGGTTAAGTTAATTGGTGTAATATAAGGAATATTATGATTAGTACTTTTGTGGCGGCGACACCGTTACACCGCCTCACATAACATAGCCCGGTACATGAAGCAACATGATTGACGCTAGCGTCAGTGTTAAAATAATTCATTAATTCATTTAGTTCATTGGTGAGTAATTCTTAGTGTTCTGTTCTGTCTGTTCTCTCTGCGACACTATTCCTGCTGTACGTCAATGACCTGTTGATACCAGGACTTGTTGGGTATGCAGATGACAGTACTGTCGTAGAGAGATACCTGTCTAACGTAAAAGCTAGCGGTGACTGTCTAGCGTAAAAGCTAGCGGTGACGACGTGATGTTAATGAGAGAGGCCACCTGTTACAGCCTCGAGCTTGTTGGCATGGAAATGTCTTCAGCACTCAATTTCAGTACCACCATCGAGACCAAGGCTCAAATTGCAGCTAAAAAGCTGTGCGTCCTAAATACAGTCAAGCGATATCTCGCGCCGGCACAGCTTTTGACTATCTATAAAACTCAAGTCCGAACTTGCATGGAATATTGCAGCCACCTCTGGGATGGCTCAGCAAAGTACCAACTTGCTGCACTGTAAACAATTCAGTGCAGAGCTGCGAGGCTCATTAGAGACAGCAAATTGGTGAAGAGCAACTTTCACACCTAAGCTCACCGCCGCAAAGTTGCCTGTCCGTCGGTCTTTTATAGACTGTACTTTGGAGAATGTGCTCGGGAGCTGCATGTGCTCATACAGCCATCTCTTTTTTCCCATCTGACATCCAGATGCACTGCGGGCTACCCTTTCTTTGTTGCTGTTCCTACCTGTCACACCAAGTGCTTCTCGACATCTTTCTTAATGCGCGAAGCAAAGGAGTGGAACTCTCTCCCTGCCTCTGTATTTCCGATTACTTATAACCCGCCCGTTTTCAAAGCCAGGTCGAATAGGCACCTTCTGGGTTAGCTCGTTCCATCGTAGATTCTGTCTTGGCTCCCCGGCTTGATTGGGATCAAGAGCAAACCCATTCAAAATAAAAAAAAAAACAAAAAAGTCTAAATTAACTTCCATACTGTTTATATACAATAAATATGTTGAATCTCATGTTTAGTAAAAATTCTTAACATATAAATTTTAGATAGGAGCTCAAAGATAAGTGAAGTTGGAAATATAAAAGGAAAGCGATGATAAAGTCTACATCAATTAGCTTTAAGGCTTTTACATTCCTAAGCCATTAATTAATCAATAGCGATGATTAATGAAACATCACACTTATTTGATAATACCTCGTAGCGTCTTGACTTTCAATCTTATCATGTTACTTAACTCGATGCTAAGGGGCCGGTTCAGTAAAGAAATTGAACTTAATTTTATTAGCTAAAACTTTTTTAATAAGCTTGAGGTTCAACTTTTTTGTGGCGCAATGGTATACAACATACCCATATTTGTTTTTCTTTATGCAATGTATGCCATTTATCTTATTATTTTATAGTTGATGTCTCTGTATGTAATACTTTCAAGGTTTAGGCCATAAAAGTTTTGTCAAATATATAAAAATAATAATAACCGAAATGCTCAAAAACGTAAAATCGCAGAACATACATATACCTTTAGAAGTCCGGACCAATGCTCGGAATTAGACTAAATAAATATATATGTTTATTTATAAAAAACCCTGTCACAGTGTTTGACCGTGTTGAACTCCGAAACTACTCAACCGATTTTGCTGGAATTTTTCCAACTTAGGAAATAGGATAGGTTTCATCCTCATTTATAATGAAAAAAAATAATTAAATTATAAAAACTGAGAAACAGCTACACGTGGCTGGACCAGCTTGTTTTTTTTTTATATAAAACAATCAGTTAATGGTAAAACTCCACGTAGATAATCAACTGAGAAAACATTATAAGAAGCTAAGTATAAAAGCGAGTTTTGAAACACTTTAAAAGATATAGACACTTTTTGCTAGAACCGTCGCTACAGCGACAACTTTTCATAAACGTCAGCAGAAATTACGTTTTTTGTTAATACAATGTTGGTTCAAATACGACCTAATAAATAAAAAGGTTGTTAAGAATCCAAATATTGTTTATATATTATTATATATTTAGAACGGCAACATATAAAGAAAAGCACGTGGTTAAAAGAATATATAAAGTTTTTTTTTATTTAATTAATTGATATCAATTAGATATTTGTAGATGCACGGTTTATATTCGATCAAGTCTGTTTTGCATAATAACCATCGAATTTTTCCAGTACTCTTCTAATTTTTACGCTGTAGGTCAGCGTTGTCTCATCAAGGTTGCGGGTTCGATTCCCACCTGAAAATTCACTTGTGAGCCGAGTCAATTTTTGTCCAGTATTTTTCTATTAAAATAATTTATCTTAAAAGATAGCATTGAAAAAATGCACAAAAGATATAAAATCATAAAAGTATTCACATAAAATATTGTAATTATATTTAGTGCTATAAGCATTATACTGCTAAGTTTTTATATTATACTAGCTGTCCCGGCCACGCGTTGCCGTGCCGACTGCAGTGCCATCTGCCGGACCGATTTGTGAATCTAAACCATTCTCAGATCCCCTTGAACACACACAAAAAAATTCATTCAAATCGGTCCAGCCAGTTCAGTGACATACACACTCACAGAAGAATTATATATATAAAGATTATACTATACATCCTATATTTTAAACTTAAATTCATGAAAAACATCTATAAAACGTCATTGAATCGATCTTTCATTACTTTACAATTACCTGTCCACACCCGTGGTATGGATTTCATTTAAAATATACAATCTTCGTAATGAAAGTTGAGTCTTTAATTTTCGGCAAGGTTCTTTACACAAGTAGTAGCCCATTTTACACGTAAAATTATTTAACAAACAATCAACGGCTCCTTTAAATTAATCCTTCGACAAAAAAGTTTTTCATTAATAATAGCAATGAATAAATTTTCAAACAACAATTAAACTTCTTAAAGATAATCAATTCAATACGAGCATTTAAAATGCTTGTATTGAATCTCAACAGCTACGCAATGGCTTCGACCATCGTCCTACGTCCTCGTACGCAGTAGAAGCCCCAAGGTTTCTCCCGTTATGTATAACATTGTATATACAATGTTTCCCGTCACCAGTGTCGGAGCCTTTAATGGTATGAAATATGGCATTTTTTTATCGACAAATTACCCCTCAAATTTTGTTTTTCTCTTACGGTTACAAAAGGTTTTATTGGTAAGCAAGACCTGGGCTCTCATACTAATTCGAACACCACTACTCATTTAAATGTCCTATCAACATTAAAAAAGTGTCATTTGATAGCTAAACATGTAGACAACAGTTACATAGCCATCATGTTTCAATTGTCATGTAATAAAAAATAGAAAAAAAAATAATTAAGAAAAACAAATAGATTCCTTTTTGTGTATTTTTTAATTATTGGCTTTTTGAGAAAAACCAAATTTGAGGGGCAATTTTTCGATAAAAAATGCCATATTTCACACCATTAAAGGCTCCGACACTGGTGACGGGACACATTGTATATTTAGTTCTTACACTTCCGCGCACATTACACATCAGAATAAAACACTTTTTTACGGATTTTTGCGCATGTTTTATTTTATTTTAAATTTACACATTGTATAGTCATAAACTCACTATAATAAAAATTGTAGTTTTTAATTGCGAAGCATAAATTTTTGGTCTGTTCTTTATACTTTTCTTGGATTTCGTGACAGCCTGTAATTAAGGCCACAATATCTATAATAAGAATCTATAATGTTATACTATAAATGCATCACGTATGGTGTGTGCTTTGTTGGCTGTCCTCAAATAAAAAAAAATACTACTACGATGAATGGATTTTATACAGAAGTGTCAAAACAAAAAATAAGTAGAAACAAAGCTAATTAACTCCACGCTTTCTTGTCACCGTATTGTAATAGCCCTTATTCATGAGAGTATTTTAACAACATGTTAAAACTGTTCAATGAGCTTGTGTATAACTGTGCTTTGCTATTGTGATCATATGATTATGGTCATCTGAAATATTGCAATTTTCAAATAGTGATTTTTTTTCAAATTATTCAGTCGTTCAAGGAATTATCCTCAACATATAACAAACTAACAAAACACTTTTTTATATTATCAGTATATATTTAAATCTTAGTCAAGAATAATATTATATTAAACGCTTATTTTTTATTTATATTTACTTTAAAGTTTTATTGGTGTTTCTTAAAGTTAATTAAGAAAAAATTGGTTTTCAAATACGTCTTAATCGTACAAGAAAAGTTAAGTATAATATAACACATTATTGAAAAGCGAAAAAGAAAAGCCCTTCTCAAGTTATTTGTGGTTTCTCTGTATACGGTCTCCCAATGCAGCGCTTACGTAGCTATTGACGTCCAATAAACAGTTTTAAATGCTTCTGTTGAATAAAAATCATATTATCTTTATCTTTTGGTTAGTAAAAAGCTATTGTTACTCTGCCGTCAACAAGCTTATCAAACCTTTACGCCATCTTCGGTAGTAGGAAGCGACCCTTACGGCAGATAAGTTATTAGATAACAAAACTCGCTTCAAGGGTATTTCCATAAGTACATAACCGTCTCCAAATTCCAAAATTCACTTGTTCGGTAAGTGGTGAGCAGATTTATCAGATCGATCAAAGAGCGAATCTCTTTTGACCGAAAAGCTCAATATTTTCTTTAGATATTTCATAAATTATATTCTAACTTATTTCAAAGGTTATGTAACAGAGCGTGGGAGGGTAGAAAGCGTCGAATCACTCCGTAAGTTGAAGAATAGCCTTGGTCTGCTCGTTTCGCAAATTGATGTTTAACAATTTAAGCCTATAAAGTAGCTGCTAGTAACGATTAAATATAACGCCGTTTTCTTTGCTTTGTTCAAATGAAACGACTCAGATAAATTGTTCGAGTAACATTCCACAAAAGAAAACAAACATAGAACAAGAACTCGCCGTCAACTCCGGGTTTCGAGTCGGAACACTGAAAAGACCATTTAAGCTAACAAGTAAAAGTATTAATCACGAGAAAAAAGATATCGGAACAAAAGTGGGTGCTTTATCAAAGAAATCACGTAGAGTTGTTACATAAAAAGTGGTTTCCAACGCGAAATGTAACCGCTTAACTTTTAAAACGTATACGTGATTCAATTTAGGAGTTGTGTCTCCCAACGCGGCGAGGCCGAAAACTGTCGCTGGAATCCATTCAACTTCTTTCCATATTTTAAAAGAATGTTCGTTGTTAGCCGGCACTTAAAAATCCGCTGGGGCATTTTCAGATAATACTACAAAGCTTTGAAATTGCGCTGTTTTCTCTTGTTTCATCTTAAGACTATTTGACGAGCGATTAGTGCAATGCTTGCCAATTACATTTTACATTTCTTGGGTTTTAATATTGTTGATGATAATAAGCATTATCTGTTCCTGGGTCATGGTTGTTTAAATACGTACTACATAATTTAATTTTTCATTTTAATTAAACATATCGTACCTATAATACCAGACCTGCTTAGTTCAAGATTAAATAATTATAATAATAATTCTTACACTCACACAAATGATACTAGGATACTATGGATACTAGGATAACGGATATACATATATGTACGAGTCATCGTACTAGTTTTAAGGTTTAAGTAAGCATTTTTCAAGTATTATAAGAAATGCAATTTGTGCAATAAATCAGTGTTAATTACGCATTCGTTGGAATAGGTTGTTATCATTTTTTACCTTTCCTCCTATCAATCAAATTATTATCATTTATCATATCATATCAGTTTATTATCAATTATATCATTTTAGTGTAGGACACCCTACATTTATGGTCCTTCGAGCCGGATTATATACATTATTGTCGTCGTTTAGAACACGTCGCATACATTGTAAAATAATGTGATGAAGAAGGGGGATATCAACAGAGGACGTGTGTGCGTATGTGTGTGCTGGTTTCGGAGATGCTTCTCCAGTCCTCACTCCCGAGTGCCCTTTCCATCTGAAATAAACAAACATCGCAATTACAAAAAATGTTAATATAAAGCCATCGTCAGCAAACCGTAAATCATGACGTTGTGGCGTGTGTCATGACTTGATAAATGACTGATAGTCGCTTCTTTTAAACTATCATTCTGTTTTTCGATTTCATATTTGCATCGAAGTCCAGCTCTTCCACCTTTGCTTGCTATGATTGTGCTGATGAATACATTCTAACCAGATAACAATAGTATATTTATTTTTGAATGAAAAGGCTGCGTGTTCAGTTGACTTCTATAATCATGATGTAAGTGTAAAGGTGTCCCCTTTCACGGCGTTGTCTTGACTCATTGCTATGATGCACTACCACGTAGTCGTTGTGACGTCAAACTCGTCGAGAATGTGACGCGCACTTGACGACACTCCTCGCAACATGAGTAGGGCCCCGCGTCACTGGAATGCAATTTGATCCACAAGTCGGTGCATTCATTCCATCGAAGTAACCTTGCGAAATGTTTGATTGTTAATTTTTCAACTTATAAATTCATTTGATTTGCGTGTCGGTAAATAACATTTCCGGCTTCAATTATAGAGGTCTAATTTTTTTTTTTTTTTATCAAGTTTTATAGATGTTGCTCGTTACTGTTTATCTTTTCAATATCGATTCTGTATTTCTCGGCGAACCTTTTGTTTAAAACGCCAAATTTTATTATAAGACAGACTATTATTGTAATGTTCAATTCGATTAAGTACATGTTCTAATTGTAATATGATACTCTGTTATTGTGGGCTCTTTTTACTGTAAACTTGTGTTATAAAGTTCATGAACGTAAACAACATAGTGATAAGGCTTGTGAATAAAACATTGTTTACGATGCCGATGCGATGGTTTGACGCCTGGGGTCTGAGATTCAGTTCCAGTCTGAGGTTTTATCGCGGTGTCTGTATGACGTCATTAGCAGGCAATACAATAAGTTTGTTCACTGGGCGCTTTATGATATTATTCCGCGTCTTTAGAGAGACAACTCTGACGTAACCGTCCTTGCCGGGGTGCAATTCTTGCACACGCCCCATTGCCCATTTTCCAGGCGCCATGTTATCTTCTTTGATAATGACTAAATCATCGATCTCCAGATTTTTTCTTGGCGTATTCCACTTCGATCTTGTCTGTAATTGCTGTAGATAGTCACGTGACCACATCTTCCAAAAACACTTATTCATACTCTGAATAAGGCGCCATCTAGTTGTTAAATTAATATTATCTGGATCACTCTGCGGTCTTGATAATAAGGAGTCGCCGACGAGAAAGTGACCAGGCGTAAGGACATCATCTTCAACGTTTTCACTTAATGAACACAGGGGCCGAGAGTTCAAACATGCTTCGATCTGACATAATAATGTCAACAATTCTTCATAAGTCAGCCGCTGCTCACCCAGAACTCGCTTGAGGTGGAACTTCATGCTCTTAACGGCTGCCTCCCACAGACCTCCTGCGTTAGGCCATGATGGCGCGTTGAAGTGCCATGTTATGTCCAAATCATTGATATTCCTTACAAAGTTGTCGTCTATAGTGTCTATTATCGCCTTATATTCCAATTTGAGCAGACGCGAAGCACCTACGAAGTTAGTGCCGTTGTCTGAGTATACATGCTGAGGCGTTCCTCGGCGTGCGCACATACGTTGAAACGCAGCCAAAAATGCAGCGGTGCTGAGGTCGGACACCAACTCAAGATGTACGGCCTTTGTTGCAAGGCATACGAAAACCGATACATAACCTTTCGTGGTTTTGATACCTCGACCCTTGTTGCTCTTGACATCGATGTGGCCCGTGAAGTCCACTCCAGTATTGGTGAAGGGCCGAGAGGGTGTTACTCTGGGTGGTGGGAGGTCCGCCATGATTGGTTGTCTTGTCTCTTGACTATATCGTCTACACTTAACGCACTGCCTTATTCGCTTCTTTACGGCACGAATACCACTAATTATCCAATACCTCTCGCGTAAGTATGATAAGGTCAGTTTAGGGCCTCCATGCAGAGTAAGTATATGTGCTTGATCTATTATTAATTCAGTAAATCTATGACGTGAAGGCACAATTGTAGGATGTTTCGCCTTATAATTTAAATTCGCGTTTTGTAACCTTCCGCCGACTCAAAGTATTCCAAATTTGTCAAGAAATGGTTTTAAATTTGATATTTTACTGCTTCTCTTCACTAGTTTGTTCTGTTGCAACTGATAAATCTCATCTCGATATTCTATCAGCTGAACATTTTTAATTATGGTATTTAGCGCAATTTCTAATTCTGCTGATGACAAATTTTTTGCGAAGGAATGTTGTTGTGAAACTGGAGCGTTGCTCAATCGAGTAATGAAACGTAAGACTCTTCCGACTATGTGTATTATTAGTGTCACCGAACTATGTCGTTTTAATAAATCATTTATAATATTATCATCTTGATATAAGACCGTATTTACACATAACCTTTTTATTTCTATAGTCGGCTCTATTACTTCGATTGGATTTATGTTATGACACTCGAATGAAGTTAACCATTTCGGACCCTCCCACCACAGTTTCTCCTGTAAGTTGGTGGTCAGGAGCCCTCTAGTGGCACAGTCAGCGGGGTTATCTTCGGAGCGGACATGACGCCAATTAGGGGCTGATATGATACTATTTATTTCTTGAACTCGATTTGCTACAAACTGTTTCCATCTTGTTATATCACCCTTAAGCCATCCAAGGACAACCATGGAGTCTGTCCAGGCACAGATCGGGATACCATCGACATCAATGGAAGCGCTAATTTTCTTGATAAGTTGTGATAAAAGTAAAGCTCCCATTAGTTCTAATCGCGGTAGAGATAGCGATTTACTTTGTGGGGCCACCTTTGTTTTCGCGGCAATGAGTCTTGATGTGTATTCTCCTTTATCACATGTAATGACGTATACAGCGCAGGCATATGCTTTCTCAGACGCATCACAAAACCCATGAATCTGATAAGTATGTTTTGGACCTAGATAGCGAGCTATTTTGAACCTTTCAATATTCTTGAGGTCTTCTCGAACAAGTTGCCATTCCTTATATATGTCAGTGGGCAATTCGTCATCCCACTTCAGCTCTAATAACCACGTTCTTTGAAACAATATTTTAGCCTTGATAGTTATAGGAGACAACCAACCTAAGGGGTCAAATATCTTCGATACGTCTGATAATAATTGTCTTTTGGTAGGACGACCCTGGCTCTCATGATAATCGATATTATTTTTGAAGGTGAAAGTGTCTGAAGATGGATTCCACCTCAAACCCAGTGTCTTCCTTGACTCGATATCTTTAAATTCAAATGGCGTGTCCAGCTGATTAACTGATAAATTTTTGATAATACTCGGTTCATTACTGGACCACTTCCGCAGATTCAAACATGCGCCCTTTAATACGGAGATCAATTGTAGCTGGATTTCCTTTGTCCGCTCTATGGAGTCCTCGCCAGCTAACAGATCGTCTGTGTAGAAACAATTCTCTATTGCAGCAGCAGCTACAGGATAATCCGCGGCGTTATCATGAGCTATCTGTCGTAAAGTTCTCATTGCTAGATAAGGAGCTGCTTTCGTTCCATACGTCACGGTTGTCAGTTGATATTCACGAAGGAGTTGGTGCGGTGAATCCCTCCAGACGATAGTTTGAAGATGTTGATCAGACTCTCTAACCTTGACCTGTCGAAACATTTTTTCGATATCGGCGGTAATTACATACTTATGTGTTCTCCACTTCAATATGAGCCCCTGAAGATCTTGTTGTAAATTAGGACCACATTCCATTAAATCATTCAGGCTGCGACCGGTGGAAGTTTTCGCCGACGCGTTAAAAACAACACGTAATGCAGTCGTACTGGAGTCTAATTTCAAAACACCGTGATGTGGTAGGTAACATGTGGGGTGTGACGTATTAGTCATAGCCAGTCGCATATGACCCATTTCTTGATATTCATGAATAAAATCTTGATACGCGATAGCTAACTGTTGATTTTTATTTTTTCTTTTTTCTAATTGAATAAATTGCGTAACGGCTTTTCCTCTCGATGCGCCTAAATGAAGTTCGTATCCCGGCTTCATTGGAAGAGCGACTTCATATCGTCCATCCTCCATACGTCTGGTTGTAGCCATGTAAAAGTTTTCGCAACTTTGTTCCTGTTCAGACATAGAGGGGGAGCGCTGAATAATTTCTTCAACCTCCCAAAATTTTGATATATCGCTTATTTGATTTGTCACCACAGCGCAGTTGAAAGTCTTGACGCTTCCTGATAATATCCAGCCAAGTTTGGTCTGTTGTGCTATTGGTGCTTGAGAAGGGCCTTTGATAAGGCCATTCATTATTATGTCTGAATAAACGCTTGCATCCAAAAGTAGGTCAATCGGTTTTGATATATTGTATTCAGGATCTGCGAGATTAATATTTTGTAAATGCGGCCAAATTCGTTTGTTAAATGAGGCGTTTGGTAGATTATTTATAACACGTGATATAACTAAAGCTTGTGTGTTAAAATGGTAATCACCATAAATTGATTCACATTCCAAATTAACCATCCCTTTGCTTTGTTTGGCTGAAACGCCTATTCCCGAAACTGATGCATAATATTTTTGTCTTTGAAGACCCAACAGCTGAGCGGCCCGCTCCGATATCAGTGATATTTGAGATCCCTGATCTAATAACGCCCTAAGTGTATGATACGTGTTGTCATTTGTCTTGATCTTTATTAATATTGTAGTAAGCAATATTTCTTCATCCTGAGCGGCCACATGATTCACGTTATGTTGCTTATCATTTTGCGTCTTAGGTACATTCGGGTCACTCGTCAACGTAGAGGTCGACGGACGACATACAGGTGAATAATTCTTCACTGCTGACGGCTGCAATTGCATAATATCTAGGTGAATAATTGAGTTATGTTCGTCGTTGCAATATTTACAGCGCCGCGTTGATATGCACGGTTTGTCATAATGCTTGTATAGGCAATTCTGACAGATGTTATATTTCGTAAGTGTTCTAATTTTAGCCTCCGATGATTGATTAAGGAACCTTTTACACTTGTACAAATCATGTTCCGCACTACATAGCGGACATTTTGGAATGAATGCAGGCACAGCTTGATAATTAGGTTTCTTCTGATGTCTGTCATGATAACTAGGTTTGATATATGATCCCCTTGTTGAGTTAAAGGGAGTTGATTTAGTGTGCGATAAATATTCTCTCTCCTTTTTGCTTATCGGTTCAAGGGCGGTAAACTTTCCCTCGAGAAAGCCCATGAGTTCATCAAAGGAAGGCAACTCTCTTGGTGATCGACGCGACTCCTTGTAGTCCGTTAAGGTATCTACATCTAACTTCTTGGCAATCAAATGTACAAGAAGGGGGTCCCAGGATGATGTATCGATCCCAAAATTATGAATCGCATGTATACACTCCATCGAAGTGTCATACAAACGCTTAAGTTCGTATGATGTCTGTTTATGTATGTTAGGTTGATTCAGGAATATTTCTATTTGATGAGTAAATAATGCTTGAGGATTATTATATCGATGAGTGAGGATGTGCCAGGCCGCTTCGTAATTCTCTGATGATATATTTAAATGTTGTATAAGGCGTTCTGCTTCACCCTTAACTTTGCCCTTGAGGTGCTGCATTTTTTGAGCCTTACTCAATGCAGAGTTGTTGTGAATAGTCTCCTTAAAGAGGTCAAAAAATGTAGGCCACTGTGAATACTTCCCCGTAAAGCAGGGAATTTCCACTTTAGGTGTAGATTGTTGGAGATGACTGGCCGAGTTCAGTTTTCGATTGAGTTGCTTTTTTATTTTCTCGTACTCGTTTTCGTACTCCATAAACTGTGCTTCGTACTGCTCATCCTCACCTTGAAGGTAATTGTCGATGTGAAGGTGTTGTTCGTCAATTGTACGCCAACGATATTGCAAATCTTTCAGCTGATCCTCTATCTCCCATTTTTCCTCCATGCTGTCAATATTGATACGTTTTAATATACGGGAAAAGGCTCTGAAATTCGTCCTTTGTTTGCTTAGTAGCTCCTCGATTGGTCCACATGGAACAGTGCCTCTTTCGACAGTTGATTTGCTCTCTGGAATAACGAAATGGGTTTCTTCCTTAGATACCTCTTTCGCAGACGTCGACGGAACTGGGTAGTTCGCTATCACTTTTCTTTCTGCTTCATAATACTTTTTCATCCTGATATAAATATTTTGCGCAAAGTATTCATGGGTCTTATCTTCATATGCAGATAAGCGCTGATTATTTAATTCAAACTCGTTCCAAAGGCTATCCATTGATGACAACCTTTTCTCGATATAATCTGCTGTTTTCCGTTCTTTCCCATCTTTTCCAAAATTTATACAAATCCTCTCAATAATTCCAACCAACTCAGCTTGCCTGGCGAGAATATCCTTCATCTTGATAAGAGCAATTAATTAGTCGATATGAAAATAAAATGATAATATTAGGGGTTAAAGTATGAAATTGCCGATTTGTACTGAAAATCTATATTGTTTATTTTTTAAATTTTTAACAAATTTATTTAATCAAAATAGTTGCCATTATTATCTATACATTGCTGCCATCTAATGGGAAGGTCATTAATGCCTTTGCGATAGAATTCCGACGATCTAGACTGCACAAACTGTGTGAAAGCATTTTGTACTGCCTCCTGGGAAGAAAACTTCTTGTCACGTAGATAATTGTCCAAATCACGAAAAAAATGGTAGTCCGTTGGAGCAAGGTCTGGTGAATACGGAGGATGACGAATGGTTTCTAACTGCAGTTCCTGAAGGGTCAAAATGGTTTCTCGTGCTGTGTGAGGTCTCGCGTTGTCGTGGAGCAATAATGGTGAAGATCGATTCATGAGTCGGGGCTGTTTTACTGCTAGTTTTGTCAACATGGTTCGGAGTTCGGCACAATAGACATCTGCCGTTATTGCTTGACCAGATCGGAGAAAACTATAGTGAATAACACCATGCTGAGACCACCAAACAGTTACCATTACCTTTTTATTGGTAAGTTTTGCTTTAGGACACTGTTGTGGCATTTGACCTGGGGTCAGCCATTGCATTTTTCTTTTCCGGTTATCATAAAGAATCCACTTTTCATCACATGTTACAATTCGATCCAATATTCCTTCATTTCTGTACCGGTTCAACAAGGCAACACAAGTTTCAACACGCGTTTCTTTCTGCAGATCAGTCAAATCATGAGGCACCCATTTTTCGTATTTTTTTATTTTATTGATTTGACGCAAGTGAGTCAATATTGTGGGTAAGGTAACGTTAAACCATGCCGCTAATTCCTGGGTACTTTGACTAGGATCGGCTTCCACTATCTCTCTTAATTCATCGTTATTTACCTGTGTGGGCGGTCTTCCTCGTGGCTCGTTCTTTAAGTCGAAATTTCCATCACGAAAGCGTTTAAACCAAAATCGCACGGTGCGTTCATTAGTAGACCCCTCTCCAAACGCAGCATTGATATTGCGGGCTGTTTCTGCCGCGTTAGTTCCGCGTCGGAACTCGTATTCAAAAATAACTCGAATTTTCGCAGTATCCATCTTTCTTGTCTAAATTGAATAACAAAAACAATTGAAAGTCGATATTCAAATGTTTTACATTTTTTAAAAAAAGAACATCATAGAAACCATTTAAAAAAAGTTTCATTCGAAAACCTCAAACCATGAAGATTCTATGTCAATTCAAAGAACCTATTGCAATAAAACGGCAATTTCATACTTTAACCCCTATTACTTTGTGATCCCTATGTAATATATGCACCGTCTCAATTTAACTGGTGAGACCCGCTTGTGGGAGGCCAGTCAAACCGATTTGCTATCACACAAGATCACTTAGTAGTAGTAAAAATTTTTAGGACCGGGGTGCGGAAGCAACCGGGTTTCCCAATTAATGATAACTTCGCAGAAATTCTGGCTGCTGTAGAGTCCACTTGTAGACGTAAACGAATGATAATGTCCACAGGCTGTTGATTTCCGTAATCACAGGATCAGTCACTATGTAACGGTATTACTGTCACACGCGATAAAGTCCCGCTTTACGAAGGCTCGAAGGACCATAAATGTAGGGTGTCCTACACTAAAATGATATAATTGATAATAAACTGATATGATATGATAAATGATAATAATTTGATTGATAGGAGGAAAGGTAAAAAATGATAACAACCTATTCCAACGAATGCGTAATTAACACTGATTTATTGCACAAATATGATACATAAATCAGATAATCAAGTATATATAATAAATATATAAAAATTTAAAACCTTTTTTAAATTTTCTTTTGGTACTTTGGAAAAACTAAGTTTTATATTCAATAAAAGTAGCCTAAATTACTCCTTATTACATCAGCTACCTGCCAATAAAAGTTTCGTCATAATCGGTCCAGCCAATTCAGAGATTAGCCGGAACAAACAGACAGATAAAAATTGTAAAAAATGTTATTTTGGTTTATGTACCTACCATATATATATATATTCATATACATTTAGTAAATACGGTTATTTTAATATTACAAACAGATAATCCAATTTTATTTATATGTATAGATGTATAGATTACAATAAGTTTTTATTCAACTTTCCGCCATCCGGTAAACGTACCGTTAATTCATTATAAGATCATTATATAATTAATTTCATCGTTCAGTTCAATAGGAGGCCCTTGTTGTGGTTTTATTAAATGCTAGTATATTGCCAGTTAAAGCTTTATAAACTAATTTAATAAGCCATTAAAGCTATCTGGATCAGGGGTAGGCCATGGTGATTTATAGCAATATGAGAACATTAAAAACGCATTACGAAAACATGACTTTAGGCGGAAAATTTTAACGGCGTTATATATTGCCTAGAACGGATGTTTTGTGTAACAATGTTTTTGGAAGTATTGTCCTTTTTAAGCTGAATATTTTATACTTTTGCAAATTATTAGTACTTTTCAGTGCTGATTTTGATATTAGTACATTCATTAGTAAAATTAGAGGAATACAAATGAACTCCTTAATTTAATTAAGATATTTTTTAGTAAATATTGTAATCATCGTGACCGTGACGACTGTTTGGTGCAACGGTAGCGATCTTGCTTTTCGCACCGACTGTCCTGGGTTCGAATCCCGAAAGGGGCAGATGTTTGTATGATGAATATGAGCATTGGTACCTGAGTGGTGTTTATATATATATTTCTATGAAGATTACATATCTATGTCTCATATATATATGTCTTTCCGTTAACCTAGTATCCATAACACAAGCCTTAGAGTGCTTACTTTGGTTTAGGCTAATTGGTGTGAATGTAAGAAATATCAGTACGTCTTGTAGTTTGTAGGAACAGACCTATTTTTGTTTTAGACCGAAAAGTTATTAGTAGTATACTTGTAATTGATATTTTCTCTTAAGTGAAATAAGGTTGGAATTCTAATAGCGTGCGGAGCGCTCATCTGACAACGGTAGCCGCGTGAGATTGAGGTAACCGCTCTTCACCCCCTCGAGTTAAGGAGACGATCGCATTTTTTTCTACATAAACTTTAAGTGAGACAGTTGCGGTCCGAACGGAGTGAACATTTAACTAAACCCATAATCCTCTCATTACGCGTGTTGATAAAATACTGTCACTCGTATATTTTTATATTTTTAGTGCTAATTAAAACGTTAATTCTCATTTTAATTATGAGCACCATGCGATCTTCACCGCGGAGTGTAATCAGTGGGTCCCATCCGAATTTATCACAACTGAGAGACTCTGATTTACCTAATCAAATAATATTAAGGAAACGTAAAACGCCGGACTGTGATGGTGTATGTTTAACTGACTTTCGTCGTGAGCTAACCGATACGTTGTCGGAATATCACGCGGAATTAAAAGACACTTTGCAGGAATTTCACCGAAGTGTCACTGCATCAGTTGAAGCCCTGGTTAAACAGCAAAGTGAAACTATTAAACGAATTCACGAAGACCTATCTAATCTCAAATCTGAAGCTTTTCATTTGAAACAGAGTCAACAGAGCCTGCAAAAAGAACAAAGCAGCTTTACCACCAACTTATCAAATATAGATAAAAACCAGGTAACATCAATTGAAAAAACTACCTTTTTAGAAAAGGAATTAAATGACTCAAAAAGCTTGGCATTATCGATGATGGAACAACAACGTTTTACGGACCAGCAAGGACGTATTAATAACTTGGAGGTATCCGGAGTTCCACAGTTAAAAGGCGAAAATCTTTACAGCGTCGTTAGCAATATTGCCACCAGGATCGGGTTTTCGCTTCTACCTACTGACATTGACTATATTCACAGAGTGAGACGTTATACGAATAATAGCATTCAGGGTCAAGGTTCTGTTGGTGCAACCTCTGCAGTGAACCTAGTACCAAATATCATAATAAAGTTCACACAGCGTAAGAGAAAAAATGAGTTCCTTGCAGCCATGCGCGTTCGGCGACGCTTTACAACAGCGGATATTAATATCGACGGTGCGGCAAAATCGATATTTATCAACGACCACCTTACGCCACACAATAAGATGCTATATAAACAAGCTCGGAAACAAGGCAAGGATTTAAATTACCAATACATATGGCTTAATGATTGCAAGATTTTTCTCCGTAAGAATGACTCATCGAAGGCAATCCTTATATCTAATGAAAATGATTTGCATAAAATAAAGTGACTGTCACTGGTGTTGCATTGTTTTGTTCCGTATAATAAGTGCGTTATTAAAACTGTATTATATATGTTCTGTACAACTTTAACTAATAAGGGAATATGTAAAAAAACTTTTTCTAAAATTACACATCGATACCAATATGTTTTTATAAATTATATGAAAGGTTTATACTATGTTTGTGTTACTGTTGTTAATAGGGCATCGGCAAAAATAACAAAAAATAAAATGTGGTGTTACAAATTACTTTTTTCATTTAATATCATTATACTAATTTATTTTTGCATAAAATGACTTCCCCAAATATACTATCAATTTATGACCAGAATGTGAGGGGCCTGCGTACTAAATCTCACGATTTTTTTAGTAGTGTTTTAAATAATAATTATGACATCATCTGCATCACGTGGCTGAGTGATTCTTTTTATGATGCTGAACATTTTGATAGCCGTTATGAAGTTTATAGATGTGATCATAACGAGGCTGCCAGCGGGTGCACTCGCGGAGGAGGGGTTGCGGTGCCGTGCGCCGGGAGCTCCACCCGGTCGCCCGCTCGGACTGGTGCGCGCCACCGCCGGCGGACGAGCTGTGGCTGAGCATACCGTTGCGCGGCCGCAGCTGCCGCTCTGCCGCGAGTCGCAATCCCGACTCCAAGTCAATGTTTCTACACATCGCTTGTACTTATATACCACATGTTTCTAGACATGAGATGTTACTTCAATCGTATTACGACCGCACAGTACAAATTATTAATTCCCAGCCTAACGACAGCTTTCTTATTCTTGGCGACTTCAACGTAACAAACGCAGTCTGGTCGACTGATGACGAAGGTTTTGGTATGAAGATATGCGCTAGTAATGATAATTTGGTGTCCATGACGTCAGATTTTCTAAGTCTTTCATTGCTGCAGCAATATAATCAGCTAAGTAATATTAATAATCGCCTGCTCGATCTTGTACTGTGTACAGAGCCATGTCGCGTTACTACTCCAAATGCACCATTAGTGAGTGAAGATACCCATCATAAAGCATTAGACGTGAGTCTATCAACTAACCTTCCTCTTTCATTAAAATGTAACAGCGTATTAAAAAGGAATTATTTTAGAGCAGATTACGAAATGATTAAACGCAACTTAGATTCTATCAATTGGGATGTCACCTTTTCAAATACTAACGTTATGTTATATCTATGTTGACCATATTCTATGATATTCTAAATGATATTATAAATGCTTATGTACCTGTTCGTAAATTAATTAATACACAAAAGTTTCCACCGTGGTATACACATTCTCTAATAAAATTAAGTAACGAAAAAAGAAAATATCATAGAAAGTGGAAAGCAAATGGTAGTCAAAAAGATTATTATATATTTTCTCTACTCAGATCTCGACTACGCAAATTAGAGTCTAGTACATATAGAAACCATATAGCTTTTTGTGAACAAAAAATCAAAGAGAATTCTAAATTTTTCTATACGTATGTTAAATCTAAAAAGGTGACTGGTAGCATTCCACAGTAATTAACTTATAATGATATTATACTCACAAACGGCGCTGATATAAATAAAATAAATAAATAAATAAATATTTCTAACATTCACACCAATTAGCCTAGCCCAAAGTAAGCACTGGAAGGCTTGTGTTATGGATACTAGGGTAACGGATAGACCTACATATTATGTTACATAGATATGTAATATTCATAGAAATATATATAAACACCCATGACTCGGGTACAAATTGCTCGTATTCATCATACAAACATCTGCCCCTTCCGGGATTCGAACCCAGGACCGTCGGTGCGAAAGGCAGGATCGCTACCGCAGACCAAACGGTCGTCAGATGATAGATGATGTCGTCAGTGATATATGTCAGGCCTTTAATGATTACTTTCACTCAGTCTTTATAGCACCTACCAAGGGTAGCATTCAATTTGGCTCTTCTCCGTCACATAATACACTTGTAGAGCTTAGCGATATACAATTAAATGAAAAAGAAATATTGGAACATTTAAAACATCTAAACATCCACAAAGGAGCTGGCTCTGATGATATACATCCTTTTTTTGTATCAAATTGTGCGCATCAGTTAATGAAACCTTTATATATTATTTTTTTGAAAGTCCCTTAGTTCTGGTGTGTTTCCCACTCTTTGGAAGCAAGTTCTTGTAACGCCTATTCCAAAAAATCACAATAGAGATCAAATTACACAGTATCGCCCTATCTCTAAGTTGTGTATATTTGGAAAACTTTTGGAGAAACTAGTGACATTGCGTATTTCGTATCTAATTCGTCATCACTTGTCTGAGTTTCAGCATGGTTTCTATAAGTCTCGCAGTGTTGACACTAATATGGTCACATTCACAAATTTTGTACTGCAGGCAATGGAACAAGGCAAACAAGTAGATGCTGTGTATACCGATTTTTCCAAAGCCTTCGATAAAATTTCGCATGACTTACTTTTAGAGAAGCTCTGGAGGTTCGGTGTGCACGGTAACTTGCTGAGATGGATAGAATCTTACATTCGTAATCGTTGCCAGGCTGTTTGTTTAAAGGGTTACTGCTCCACATTTCTTCCAATACCATCTGGAGTTCCACAGGGCTCTCATCTCGGGCCAATCCTATTCTCAATCTACATCAATGACATTAGTACTGCCCTCTGCTATAGCAGTCACCTTCAATATGCAGATGATACGAAAATTTACAGGGTCATTGATAGTGTGGATGATTTTCAAAAGTTACAGGATGACTTAAAATCTCTTGAGATATATTGCAGCAATAATCAGCTAATCATTAATATAGACAAGTGTCACGTAATAACATATACGAGAAAACATACACCAATTTATCAAAAATACAAAATTAATGGTATGACATTAAAACGAGTGGATGTTATCAGAGATTTGGGAATATTGATGGACAGTAAACTGTCTTTTAGTGCTCATTTCGAATTTATAGTAAAAAAAGCTTTTCGTACTTTGTATAAACAAAGGGTATCAAAACCGTTTAATAATATATTTACCCTAAAAGTTCTTTTCTTTAGTTTTGTTCGTTCTATTTTGGATTTTGGTAGCGTTGTTTGGAACCCTTTTTACAAGAAAGATATAGCCCGTATAGAAAAGTGCAAAAAAAATTATTAAATTAGTCAATTTTCGTAGTTATGAACCCAATGTTGAATATATTGCATCGTTAAAAAAACATAATTTATTATCTCTTGAAAACCGTAGGATGATGTGCGATCTTGTTTTTCTCTTTAAATTATTAAATAATAAGATAGATTGTCCAGTTTTTCTGTCACAGATCAACCTTATAGTCAAGGCACGACTACCCGCACGCTCCTCACGCCCCATAAAAATATTTGTACCACCACAATATCGCAAGAATTACACTCGCAATACCTATTTTGCTCGCTGTCTGAGGAATTATAACGAACAATTCTACAAATTAGACCTGTTTTGTAACACATTAACTAGTATCAAGTCGGACATTTTCAATATGTTTAAGTAAAATACTAATGTTGTTCGCTTTAATATTTTTTTTAAGTAAATTAATACTTATAATTGCACTCCTGTATATTGCTTAACTATTTCGTTCAATTGTGTTGTTGTCTTAATTCGTAGAAATTTAATACTAAGCAAATTTGTATTTTAATATACTTTTATATTTTCATTTTAAACTAGCTTCTGTTCCTACATTTATGTACCTAATTAATATTGGGCACTCATTTGTCTACAATTTATGCCAAAATCTTGTGTACATTTTTTTTGTAATGACTGTTTCGTGCCAGAATAAATGAAAAAAAAAATATTTATTTTATCAACTTTTTAAGCAGTACCAGTATGTATGGATAGCTAATGTATGATAATTATTCCAATGAAGATATTATTCCAATGCGAGAGGAGCCAACGTGGATAAGTGAATCGTAAAGGAAATGCAACTTTTATGAATGTGGAAAGTATGAAGATCGATCACCTATCTAAAAATCAGCTACTCATACAATCGAAGTCATTGTAAACTATAAATACTTAAAAGTATAATCCATCTTTCTTAGAAAGTAATCTATTTTTATGTTATGTTTTGTTTACGTTGCTCTATTTTAAACTTCTGCATTAATATGGGCTTGTCAGAATTAATGATCAAATTTTTAAGTAAATATTTTTTTATTTAAATATTTTAAGCGACGTTTTCGATTTAACATAAAAGTATCAAGAAAAAAGTAAACGTCAAATATAGAAAGATAAAAAAGTTTTTAAATCCAAGGTCAAAACAAATTTTCTTTTTATAAACTTGAAAACATTCATATAAGCTATATTTATTAACTATATTTTTATATATTATCTGTATTTTTATATATTACATATCTTTATTTTTAGTGTCGTATTATTATGGATATGGATTTATGCTTAAAAAGAAATAAGCTATAATAAAAAATAATGAACTTAAAAACAAGCCTTTATTATAACTCGTTCATGAAACGAACTAAAAATTTAAAAAGCCCATACTTGATGGGGTTGTGTCGTTTTGTTGCGAAGTTTCTATAATTAATAAATAATTAATCTATAATCTACGATCACAGTGGTTTGTGTGTTTGTCTGTCCGCTCTTTTTCCATTGTATCAATTACGTTACCATAGCAATGCGTTAACCGCAAGTAGTTCGTCTACCGGACGCTAGATTGCGCTTACAGAAAAATATTTGATAAAAGAAAAAATTTAAAGAATTTTGTCCACCCGTGCGAAGCCGGGAAGGGCCGCTAGATAATTATAATTAATTAAGTACTCGTCAATATTAATCAAACGAGCCTAAATTCGATGGGGTTGTGTCGATTTATTGTGGAGTTCCTATGATCTTCCAGCTCCAGCATCAGATCAGCTACATATCATCATAATACTGCATGCAAAATTTCAGTTTAATCGGAAACCAGAAAGTGGGTCAAATTTAACTTGCAAGATTTCATTACAGACACGGGGACAGGTGAAAGCAAATAAAAGCTTGTCAAATAGAATGGGTTTCGGACCACATTCTAAATCAAAGTTGGGGAAAGTGCCTATGGAAATTTGCGGAATAATATAATAATTACCTTATTCACACCAATTAGACAAGCACAAATTAAGCACTGTGATTTGAAGTTTATATTATGGATACTAAAATAAAGGATAGACATAAATAATACACAGATATTTGATGTTTACAGAAGTATATATAAATACCCATGACTCAGATACTAATGTCCGTATTCATTACACAAAATCTGTTCTTTCCGGGACTGGAATCCAGGACCGTCGGTACGAAAGGCAGGATCGCTGACGTTACACCAAACGGAAGTTATATGTACACATACATGTACATTAGTAATTATGATAAAAAGTTTAATAGAAAAAAAATACTCATCTCACAAGTTGTTCCCACCTGAGAATGTGAGCCTAGTCGATTTTTTGCATAAAATAATAATCGTAAACCAATAAATATATCACGTTTTTAGTAATCAGCTTTAATTAACAGTCGCGAAGTCATGACTGGAGACAGATATTTCATATGAATAAGAACTTAGCCCTCTAAGTTCATATTCATATGAAATATCTCCAGAGTCACATATTTGATTAAACCGTGTCTCCAATTTAAAATCATCGCGTAGTACCAGACACTCGAAATGTTTCATAACATCTTGATTAACATGTTAAAGTTTCAGGCGTTTCTCAAACGCTTGGTAGTACATCAAATCCCCAAGGATGCAAGTATATGTATAATCAATCGTTTGCCTACTCTTGCGGAAGCTGGCGCTTTCGTATAAGGGAAAGGAAGTCTTTATAATATAAATGAAGATAAATATTGACTAACCTCACATATTATTTTTCCGATTCGAAGAAAAGATCTTAATCTTTTAAGCGTGGAACGTACATTTGGCTGTAAAAAAGATTATGTGTGTGTATGTATGTATGTATGTGTGTGTGTGTGTGTGTGTGTGTGTGTGTGTGTGTGTGTGAGTGAAAGAGTGAGTGTTTGTGTGTGTGTGAGAGAGTGTTAGTGTATGTGTGTGTGAGTGTGTTTGTGTACATATATGTATGTTTGTGTGTATGTATGTGCGTATGTATGTGTGTATGTATGTATGTGTGTATGTATGTGCGTGTGTATTTGTGTGAGTAGGTGTTAGTGTGTGCATATGTGTGTATGTGTGAATGTGTGTATGTGTGTGTTTGTATATGTGTGTTTGTGTTACGTGTGTTTTGAGTGCGTGTATGGGTAATAAAAAGAAATTCTATCGTTATAGCATCTCCGTTTGACATAGATCATCCTTGACGACCATTTGGTGCAACGGTATTGATTCCTCATTTTCGGGGATTCATTATCGTATCATTTAGCTTCTAAATTTACATGTTTATATTCGTTTACTATATTTTACCTTGTTTTAAACGACACATAGCGCCATCTACAATCCATCCATCAAGCAAACTGTTATATATTATGTAGGTAAGAAGATTATTGTAAGAAGCGGGTACTTCATTCCCGGAATAAACTAGTTACTTGCAACACGTCTATTATTCAGCAGTGGCGACGAGGATTAAAACTAGTGATTAATTGAGTGCACACATTAAAATATAATTAAATACAATTAAATTACAATGTCCGTGGGTAAATTGTGCGAGTTTGATATTAAAAATGGCAATTGATCGACATATTGTGATCGTGTAGAAATGTACTTCTTAGCTAACGGCATTAAGGATGAAGTGAAGTTACCGACATTAATCGCTGTAATGGGAGAAGAAGCATATATGAACTTTTAGCCAATTTTTCAAGCCCCAAGAAACCATCCTCCTTATCATATAACGAGGCCGTAGAACTTTTGAAAAAACATTTGCAGCCAAAGCCTTCTATGTTGGCGGAAAGATATAAATTTCGGTTACGTCGACAAGCTCCGGACGAATCTATCGCGGACTATGTTGCAGAGTTATTATGCCTTTCGCAATAATTGTCCTGGGTTCGAGTCCCGGTAGGGGCAAATATTTGTGTGTTGAATACAAGCATCTGTATCCGAGTTCCATGACTCTTTATATATATATATTCCTATAAATATTATCTACATATATATGTATCATATATGTTTGTCAATCCGTTACCCTAATATCAATTATATAAGACTTATAATGCTTTTATAAGTCTTATAAGTTAGTTGCTAGGCTAATTGGTGTTAATGTAAAAAATATTATTATTATTAACTATAGGTTCGATACTTGTCGGATTTAAGTACTTTTTATTAAAATTAAGAAACCTACCTTTTTTGGAAGCTAGGATCGGAGCGCCAGACCCAGCGCAGTAATCATTTGCTAGTAAAGTAAGAACAAAACAGAAATGTTACTTCACAATTAAAAGTTTTGTTGCCAGTATTCTAATAAAGCGAAACTGCAGTTTAAATCTATTTTCGCACGCAAATAAATGCATCTGGCAACATTTCCCGCTTACGAATATTAGTGGATGACTTTCCATAAAAATATGTTAACACTTTAATCGCCATGTCAGTTATATGTGTCTAAGAAGTTCTTCATGGGCCATGTCAGACATATATGTCTGACGTACGCGATTCGGTAGAAGGCCACGTCAATCACAGTCCGACGCAAACGATACATTTGCATTATGTTTCAAAGCTAACATTGGCCTATCAGGAAGAAAATCTGAAAAATTCTTGGCTTACTACAAACAATAAAATGTAATAAACATAGTTAAAAAGTTTTAATATAGGGCCTAGTCAATCATATATGTGTGACATAAAAAATAGTGGATTTTTTTTTGTGATACATTAACTTTCCTTAATAAATTTTTAACTAAATTAACTAATAAAGTTACCATGGCCCATGTGAAAATTTTTCTGATATTATAGTGGCGATTAACGTGTTAAGCAAACTTTTGAATTAAAATGTTTTACAGATTTTGCGCATAATTTATTTTATATTTAATCCTGGCGTTTCGTGTCCTTTACAGGAGCAGTGATCACAGGATGACAAAGGCAATGGTCGAGGCTACATTATGATCGTAGTGAGAATTTAATAACTAAATAAAATGCAAAATAAAACAATTTAATTTAATTTAATTGTAACAATTAGGAATGTGTCCGAATAAAATATTGTGAAGGTAGTAGAAAATATATGACGACCATTGCCTTAGACATCCTATAATCACGGCTCCTATAAAGCAGTCGAAACGAAAATCCGTAAAAAGTTGTTTTACTCAAATGTGTAATATGCGCGGTAGTGTAAGAACTAAATAAGGCAAATTTGTTATAATATGCTTATGCATTCGGTTGGAATATAAATAAAACAACATAATCAATATTAAAGCTTTAACTCTATAACTATAAGGTTCATTCTGGAGTTTAAATTACTGCAATCGCTTTTACGTTTTAAATAATAAATTATACCATAAAAGACTATATTTGTTTGGAATAGTGATTCAAACTAAGCGGTGAAAAATACTTCTGAAAACAACATAATGCATCAATTATTATAGGGCAATATACCTCATTCCACTCATTTCCAAAAAACGGGCACCTGAGGAAGTTTTTGTTAAAATGTGAATTTCAGTTAATTAAATTAAATTAAATTGTTTGACGTAGTCTGTATACTTTTAATCGTGTTAATTAATATGCATGAAGTGAAATCTGCCAATTTATTCATTAATTTTCGACGTACTCCATGAAACCGATGTACACTTCCAAACATGGGATGTGGTCCGCAATAAACAAAAGATTTTTTTTAGTTTTATTAATTAAATAAAGATTCAAATTTAGAAACCCAATAACAGGCGTGACATTCTCTGGCCAAAATCACTGTTTGAATCTTTGTGGGCATGTTTTCCATGATATTTTTATACGTTCCCACTCTTCTAGAATGACTATTTTTAGCTCCCTGATGTTTTCACCCTATTTTTTACACCATCCCAAGATATACTCAATGGGTTTTTGGCCAGAACTTCTTGCATATACGTTTTCACTTCACCAGAACGGTGAGGGCGAGCATTATCGTCCGTAAAAATGGAATCTTCGTCAAGAACAATCAATGCGGGTTGTGCATGTGGAATTAGGACTTCCGTTATGTACCGCTGTGCATTTTTCCATAACTCTGTACGGTCTTTATCGCTCGGCGCGGGGGTGATCTTATCAAGAAAGTCCCGTCATCGGTATGAGAAAGGCGCTTTATTTTCGTGCGCGTTAGTTTTTTGCGACATCTCCTAAGATATTCGTTAAAATTATATGGTGTGAAGGATCAAATTATTGTGCACGAAACGTTTAAAGTATCTTACGTATTTAATAGATATTACGTATGAATAAGGATTAATAATATATCCGTTTAAATAACTTTCCAATTAGCGCATTGTACGTGACCATTTTTGAGAAAATAGAATGGCATATAGTTCGCTATCCTTAAAAGATAAATATATACTTGACAACCGTTTGGTGCAACGGTAGCGATCCTGCCTTTTGCACCGACGGTCCTGGGTTCAAATCCCGGAATGGGCAGATGTTTGTATGATGAATCATGTATGATGAAGTTATGGGTGTTTATATATATTTCTATGAATATTACATATTTATGTATCATATATGTATGTCTATCCGTTACCCTAGTATCCATAACACAAGCCTTTACAGTGCTTACTTTGGGCTAGGCTATTTGGTGTGAATGTAAGAAATATTTATTAATATTTATATGCCATTGCGGACATTTTTGAGAAATATCCCAGTATTCATTGTTTTGTTATATGTCAAAGGGATTAGGCAGCGTTTTTGATGAAAGCTCCCAGGCGGCTTCATTTTTTTCGACCCTTTCAACATTTATATAACGACCAATTTATAGAAAACCTGGTCAAATAATATACATAAACCTTCCACACGAATCACTCTATCTACTAGCACAGTAAAGAACAGTAAAACATCTTCATACAAACGTGCCGCTCTCGGTTTGAATGTGTGCGTGCGCGCCGCGCGCCGTGTCGGCACGCGATTTCACGCGCACGCTAGCATAATATATGGGGGAATAAGGTGACGGCAGTACGGGCTGTGCCGCGCGACTGTGAGCATGCGCGTACGTCACATGACCGCTCGCGATCGTCAACTCTCGCCGGCCACTTACCATAATATTAATTATTACGAGTATCATGACTTCAAAAAGGGGAAAAAATATTGTAGTGTTTTCGGGTGCCTCAATAACGATTTCGCAAACAAATATTCAATCATCATATGCTTTTTATTACATAAATTTAGATCAAGTGCTGCTTGTTCGAAAATATTAACTAAAAGTAAAAGTGACGACCCTGGGGATCAACGCAAGAGTAGGCTAATAACTCGGCGGGCGGCCTTAGATAACCTACTGTTCTGTTTACTGTGCTAAAAGTGAACCGAATGACAATCCGTTCAGTCGTTTTTGGGTTAATTGCGAACAGAAAGACAGACAGACGCGGCAGAGAACTTTGTTTAACAATATTTAGTGATGTTAAAAAAGAAGTTTTCAATACACTAGATGGCCGTTGCCTATAGGAGATCGACTGTTGATTCAACTAGCCTGAAGCTCAGTTGGACTTTCAACAAAATTAATGTTTTTGACGTGAGGGTATATTTTCACCAGCCATTCGTACAACCATGATGAATACGAATGTACTCGATCTCACGTCAACATTAAGCTCGGCCCTATTTTTCTCGCAATGTGAAGTTATTTCAACCCTTAAATCATGTTTTTCCTACGTTATCGTGAAAATACGGCATGAAACCGGCAAATGTGGAACAGCAGCAGAATGCGGAGGGCAATCAAATTACTATGCATAATTTAGATCGGCGAATATATCACGTAAGTATGTCGTAAGTTTTTACTGGGATATTGTTACTTATTGTGATATGTGTTCGTGATAACCGACAATGGAAAACAAATGTGTTTTTAAGTATTGATCCATTATTTTTTTATAGTATTAAGTTCACCTATCGTTGCAGAGTTTGAAAACGCATGTTGGTGTCATCGTTACATCAAGACACGCCAACGTCAATATTATTGTCACATTAAGGAGTTAGTTAATTTCAAATTCTTTATGTCTACCGTATGAGTTTGTATAGTTTTTTTTGTTTTTAGCTTCGCGATATCGCGTCTTAGAACGCAAGGGCGGGCGGATCCTAGACGCTTCATATAATAAACCTTTAACCGTTGGAAAACCTTACTAAGAGACAATATTAGACGTGTTGAATAAATATGCAGCGATGTAAGTGGGTGATACTCTTTGTTGAGGTGAGAACCACGGGATCAATTCTTATATTGTATCCGGTAAGTTTACATGAAGTTTTTTTGCAAAGATGATACAGTCCCTTTTTTCCTTGACTCATCTTTCTATTAGCTTCATTCAGAACTTTCAGTAGATCGCTAAAAATGTCTACAGAATGTCCTGAATACAGCCGATGCACCTCTTATGCAATACAAGGACGTCGTAAAAGGCGACTCATGTAGACACGGGTAACTTAATAATGTGAGCTGGACCTGCGAACCGGTCCACAGATCAGCTCACTTAGTACCTAAATATAAACGTTTGTAGATCTGCTTTGCCCGCGACAGCGATGCCGTTTAGCCGTTCGCGGTTCGATCGCCGATAATAATACCCGCTTGTCTGTGACTCTGTGGTTGTTTTTACCTATCCTAACCGTGAGCTGTTTGTTTTGTCGTTGAGCTGCAGATCAACGGTTCAAGTCTATTTGATCTGAATATTTGAACCGGTTCAGAGCTGATTTACTCATGTCTAGACTCACGACATTGGAGCTACTTCATCATACAACTCCCTTAGACAACAAAATGAGCAATTTGCACTGCACTGAACTGTACTGCACTGTATTGTACTGTATTGTATTTTATTGTATTGTGTTGTATTGTACCAAAGGGTACCTGATGTTATAAACTTCATTATTACAAGCATCATTGCATCTATAATACATCTACGGTTACATGGAGAACTCCCCAAAATAAAATTGAAGGCGTTGCCATAATTTCCACGCTTGGCAGGTGATCTCCTTCGCGGGAAAAGACCATAAAAAATTGTTAAACGCTGCTTCCCATTTGAGATCTACGAGATCTGTATGATGAGTACGTCCTGTAACATTCATCGTATTTTTAAATTCAAATCAAGCCCGGGGGAAAGACAGAATCCACGATGGAACGAGTTAACCCAGAAGGTGCCTATTCACCCTTAAGTATGATGGCGTAGTGCTCTTCTACTCTTCCGGACAAAACACGAGTACAATACTAAGACATGCAAAATTATACTACATAAAATGGAATTATCAGATTGCACATGCTACTTTATCAATTGACACTTATCTTGAGAATAAAGAATGTCGTAAATGGCGACTCATGGTACTGGACCTACTTCATCGTACACCTTCCTTAGAGCTACTTTTCCGAATTACGGTATTGATTTGCGATTTCTAGCCTGCCGGTAACGGTGCCTGTCCGTAGGGGTTATGACAAAATGCCCAGGTTTTGGGGTGGCTTCCGTCCAGCGATGGACGCCTTTTGGCTGAGTGACTGTAATGATTCGTCTTCTCCTTATTTCGTTTGCATTGGGAACATTCCAACAGTGGTGTTAGGCTTTACATGTAAATAAAGCGACCTTATATTTACCCTCAGTCACTTAATCCGTAACTATTCTAAAACAGGTGCAAAACCCCTAATGCGTTTACATAGAGAATTTTAAAACAGGAGCCAAATGTCAATCGAAAAGTTCATGGAATAAAATAAATTCAATTATTCAATCGGAATATTTCCGCGAAACGGTTAATGAACTTTTACTATACTGAGTATAGCAAAATATTCAAATGATTTGAAAGCTACCAACATCAGGAGCGAAATCAATAATTGTATATATTCTTTTGTTATATTGTTTATATTACAAATATAAAAGAGATTAAAGCTTTTATAATAATGACAACCTTCCGCCCGCGGATTCCTCCCTTTTGGTGTTCGTGTTGTTACATAAAGGCTTTATTGCGTTTCCCCAGGGAACGTTGAAACGCTTTTAGGCAGTACATACTGTCACCGCAAAAATTCCTCCCAGCTTACAATATTGATATGGATAATAAATGAATAATATTGAATGTAAAAACTATTTCAAATGACCTCCTCGTCGTATCAAAGTTAGACCTACGGAGACGCCAAGATGTTTCTGTAATTCTATCTCCTCGAATGAGTGAAACATAGCTAAGATTTAAAGTTGTGAATCCCAAGCTACTAAACTATGAAACTGCATTAAAATGTGTTCAGTGGTTCTGCGGAATGCACGCTCAGAATAAGATGATAGGTGTTGAAATCTACTACCTACATTTAAAACAAAATAAAAAAATAGCTTTCTTCACTGACCATACCAGTACTCGAACCTCATAGTCATAAGAATATGAGTCAGTGCAAAGTTAAGCAGCTAGAAACTAAAGGTATTAATGATAATAATAAATAACGCTTTATTGCATACACATATAGGATACAGAGAGACAAAAGAAATAACAAAGAAAAATATACAGACAGGCGGCTTTATTGCTAAGCAGCAATCTCTTCCAGGCAACCTTGGGTGAAAAGAATAAATAAAGATAAAAGGATAATAGGTAATGAAGTGGGAGCGCAAATTGAGAGGAAAAAAGTAAATATATAATTTTTAAAAGTAATTGTGGATATAAATAAATAAGATAAGAAAGAAATAAAAATAACATAGCATCAATAAATATTAAAGGAAAATAAAGGAAATAACTTGAACTCTTTTAATTACTAGATTTCACCCTTTGCAAAGCTCTTTTAGCTGATTATAATTATAAAGCTTCCCTGGCATGCATACAACAATTTGACAAAATTTCATCACAATCTGATCAATCGGTTCGGAAGCTTAGGCATATTAAGATATATGATACAACGATATATGTTGTTAAGCATGTTAAGTATATGAACCCTTTTACATAAACGATTTTGAATGGGGTGACAACCTCAAGTGTCGAATATAGTTCGTCTTAGTAACAGCTTACTAAACCTTAGAGAGGCGGCCAATCGTAAGGGCATGCCTTTCCCACAGGGATGGGACATTTATTAGGTAAAACCACGATCTATCAAAGTCTTTTGATTCATTAATCTTGCTCATCAGCCAACCAGTATTATTTAGGTATCTCTTTTCCTCATTTATGACTGCAAAAAATATTGGGTAAATAATTTATTGTGTTATACAGACAGCACGTTTATTAAGCCATTTATAATATACAAAAGTAGAAATCAAAGTCTGTGATTTGATTTTCGTTCAGTTAAAAATTAGTGTCCGATTAAAGAAACAATAGATCAATTTCATTACGTCTAGTTTATAATTTCGTTACTGGTCCTTAAAGAAAGCTGTGTATTATACTAAATACGTGGTTTATAGTGCGTGTCATCCATAATATATAAAAAATGAAAATTAAAGTTGTTTCACATGAACAGTTTTTTGTGGACTTAACACATCTATACTAATATTATAAAGCTGCAGAGTTTGTTTGTTTGTTTATTTGAACGCGCTAATCTCTGGAACTACTGGACCGATTTGAATGATTCTCTCAGTGTTGGGTAGTCCATTTATTGAGGAAGGCTATGGGCTATATATTTTTTAAAAAAATTAGGGATCCGTAATAAAATTGCTATTTTGTAACACAAGGTGTAAAATCGAAAACCTATTTTTGCGTGCGCTGCAAAAACTATTGACAATAGAACAAAATGATGTAGTACGGGTTTGTAGATCCCATTAAGACCTACAAAAAATTCTGCAAGAACATATATTTAGCTATCATGGTTTAATCACAATAACCGATTTTGTGTTCAAAATAATTATTAAATCATCTGAAGAAAAAAATCTACGTTAAATATGTATCGCAATATTAATCTTTATCGAAATTAAGCATTATGTTATCAAGAGTATTTATGTAGAAGTAAAATACTTTTTGTTTCATCTCAATCGGATATTTCGTTTAAAAGTTATCAAGTGTGTAAGATGTTAAGAATTGGTACCAATTAATGAGTTATGGGCCATAGAGTTTTTTATCAACATAAAATCCTGTAATAATCTTTTTCGTAATATATTTGTTGATGACTGTAAGTATAAGATCTTTGAAGGGTATAATAAATACATTTCTAAAATAACTCCACGCGCGCTTGATGCAAGCAAGACAAGACGCATGCAAAAGTGTCGGGATCTCATTGTTATCTACACTAATATTATAAGGTGGAAAGATTTGTATTTTTTTATGTTTGAATAAACTCAAAAACTACTAAGCCGATTTTAAAAATTTTTTCACCATTGGAAAGCTACATTCACGCTGAGTAACATAGGCTATATTTAATGCTAGAAAATTTTAAAGAAATTTGTCCACCCGTGCGAAGCCGGGACGGGCCACTAGTTTAAAATATATATCGACGGCGAAGTGCCAAGACCTAACTGAAATTCGTCGAGAAATTCACTTTTTTGTCATTTCGAATTAAAATTAGTTATTTGCATGTTTTAATAAAAAAAAATCCTTAGCGTATTTTCAGTTGCAAGCGCATCATGTTAAAAAATAAATAATCAATTTTTTTTAAATAATTTTTAACTTGTCAAGAAATTAAACGTTATTTTCGGCTTGTGTATTATTTTCAAATAAGCAGTTAGGTGCCAATAACACTTCGCTGTCGCTTCGCTTCGACATCGATGTCGATGCATGTAAATTCGAGCTGAATATCTTACAACTAAATATCTTTTAAAACGCATTATAAATACTTGGAGTTGTGTTGATGCAATAGCGAAGTTAAAACAGTAAATGACACTTAAAAACAGCAGACAGTTTGAAACAGGACCGGCCGTTGCAAATGTCGACGCTGAACGCTGCTTCTCAAATCTTTTTGTTGCTATGAATCATGGGTCGTTCTTGAGAGACAGACACATTGCGACATATTACTTTTTGAAAGCAGCCTATTTTTGGCGATGGTTAGAATTCAGACACATACAGACTGAAGAATGGGCCATCTATACACAGTAGCAATACAAACTCAACAGGGATCTCATTATTTACTGTTTTTTGTCAAAAAAAATTAAACTTCTCTCAGTTGTGAGGCGGGTCTGTCTGTAAGGTAATTAGCTACTTAGCTTACTGCGGGCTACTAACCTTTCTTGATTGCTTTACCTACCTGTCACATCAAGTTTTTCTCAATATCTTTTATAATGCACAAAGCAAGGGAGTGGAACTTTCTCCCTGCGTCTGTATTTCCGAGTACTAATAACCCGTCTAGTTTCAAAGTCAGGATGAATTGGCACCTTCTGGATCAGCTCACTCCATCGTGGATCTTGTACTGATCCTCGGGCTTGATTCAGATCAAGAGCAAACCCATTAAAAATATATAAAGATATATTTTTTAAAAGAAAACCTACTGATAAAATAATAGGTTTGGTAACAGTTTGTTCCGAGAATAGGTCTTGGATCAAGGGATATGTAATTGGTGCAGGTAAGTTAAGTTGACATCCTTTGTTTTTTAGTATTGTAGGCAGAGATCGCGCCGTTTCCCTTCAGTCTTCTCGCCACCCTATCTGAGCTAACAACTGAATTTAGTTACCGTTTTCCCGCGCAAACAAATGCGGTTTACGTGAACTGACTTTGGATTTTATTCCAAACATTACCAAGGAATAGTACAACGAACACGCATAATACAACTCATCTTAGGTACCTGACGCACTTAGGTGCAGAGCAGTAGCTCTGGTACTCGAAGCTAGTAGGTATGTATCAAATAAAGTGAACTTGTAATTTTACTTTATTTGAACTACATCACTGCCATCTTCGGCAACTCAAAATATCATGAGTTTGTCAAACTATCGAAAACTTTTATTCGCATTGACTCTGAGAGCTGCATTTAATTTGCATAAACCAATAATATACAAGACCAACAAAAGCGAATTACTTACGAAATAAGCGACTAACTTTGTATAATTACTTTCTAGCAGACATCGAGCAGATTTGAGCGATAAGCCAGGTCCTTTGTAACACTATTTTAAGTTTTCTTTTGTTTTATTATTACTTCAATGTGGTGTCGTCAATACCGTGTATGGTATTGTTTTGTACTGTACTGTACTGCATTGTATCCTATTGTGTTTGTTTTATTGTACAAAAGAAAACCTGTTTTCAATTAATCATTACCAGCACCATTGCATCCAAAAGACATCTACTGTTAGATGGCGAACTCTCCAAAATAAAATTGAAGGCATTGGCATAATCGTCACGCTAAGCAGGCGTCTCCTTCGCGGAAAAAGGCCATAAAAAATTGGTAAACTCTGCTTCCCATATTGTGATCTACGAGATTTGTATGATAATTACCTATTTTAACATTCGTAGTATTTTTAATTCACAATCACGATGGCGCCAGCTAACCCAGAAGGTGCCTTTTCACCCTTAAGTATGATGGCCTAGTGCTATTTGTATTCTTCCTAACAAAACAAGAGTACCAATAAGGCATGCAATATTATGCTACATAAAATGGAATTATCAGATTACACAGGTTACTTTATCAATTATTTACTCAAAATATTTTCTTCAAGTATTTATTCTGTCGTATAATTGAATCCTTGTGCCGTGAACTGAAGCTAAAAATTTGTTAGCGATATCAAAGCGCTTTTATAGAATTAACATCTGAACGATTTTCAATCTTTTGGCAGGTAAACAAAACGGAAAATTGTGGAAATATTATGCAACGTTTCTAATAGCTGTTCTATTTATAAAGTGATATTAGGTAAGTCGATATAATGCTAACTTTGTTAAATCATCAGTACGATTTGTTTTATATGAAATTGAAATGAAAAGTTTGTACAACGAAAAACTTTCATTATAGTATGAATCTAAACGTAAAATGTATTTTTTAAGTATGAAATGAAACTTCCCAAACAGATACTTTATTTTTATTTGGAAAACAAACAGCAAGCATTTTAAACGAAACATTAATGTTATATATTTCTATTCTTTATTTGTGGCTTGCACGATTTGTGCATTTAGCCAATGTCAAGTAAGTATAATTGCCAGTTCTTGAGTAATTTCCTAGGTTTCAGTAAAGATGTGGGGTTTTACTCAAACCTCCTCGTGGCCTTTGTTGAGAGAGCGTGAAAAGACACTATATGAGTCCTTGCTAAACCCACACACACACACACCTTAACTGCTAATGATAAGGGTTGCTATATCTTCAATGATACGAGATGAATATAACTATTATATTTTATTACGTGTTTCCATAATTATAAGGCGGCTATTAATTAAAATACTGCTACTAATGAGTAATGCAATCGGTGACGGAAAGCAAACTAAATTATAATTAAATATTTCATTTACAAAAGTGCTGATTGACAAATTGATGCTATTGTGCGGTTAAATAAATGACCGTACTGACACCTTCCACTGTTTTGATTCACTTGCCAATACTCATACAAATTCAGAAACACTCAGTGGTTAATAACCCACCATTATTACACACTAATATGAACCACAACACAAAATTTAACAAGAAAACCAAAACCATTAAAGTGACGCTTAGAGCTCCCGCCAAAAATCTCCCTACATGCATTGTAAATGCTCAAATTGCCAAAAGTTTTCACTAACAATTCATTTCAGAATAACTAGTCGAGTAAACAACTTTCTAGAAGTTATAAATAAATCTACTCACAATTACGTTGATGGCCGCTTGGTGCAACGTTAGCGATCTTACCTTCTGCGCCAAAGCTCCCGGTTTCAAATCCCGGTAGGGGCGTACGAGTATGATTGTGTGATGAGATGAATATAAGCATTTGTTCTCGAGTCAAGGTTATTATGTATTTTATACGTTATTTAGTACACATAGTACAAGCTCAGCTTAGTTTAGAAATGAATAGTTGTTGTAAGTTTTTTTTTCTTTTTATTTTGGCAACAAACAGTAACACAAACAATAATTATTGATAAAAACAGTAACAAAATAAAAGACCTATAGTGCCCAAAATTTTGAATAATTCCTACGCGATCAAATCGTGACTAGACTAGACTTTAAGGATAATTAAAAATTATAAAAAAAACAGTACGGTTATTTCAGTCAGTGACAAAATAAACAATTCGAACTACTAAATTTCTCTTTTATCATATTCATAAGATGAATTTTAACAAATTAGCAAGAAAAAAAATAACACTAAAAGGAAATTTATTTAACAGTTTTATTGACTAGAACTGAGTATATCTTTGAGTTTATTTTTAATACTATTTAAGTTGTCCGAAATTTATTATTATTATATACGAAACTGAGCTAGATAATGTTCGATTAAAGTACTGAAATAGAGATTGTAATTAAAAAAAAATCAATGCATATACTTATCGACTTAATCTTTATGCAATATGATTTTTAGCCTTGATCTACCAGTCAGTCGTCTCCTTTCAAAGGATTTTGATAATGTGTCGTTGTTTTCTTAAAAAAAATTACTTGATTAAATTGTGATCTATATGTTTGCACTATATTGGTTGTGACAAGTATTGTCATTATATGAACGAGCGCACACAGATAAACTCACACATACTTTTTCCTCTTTCGGTTTTTGTCAATATAAGTTAAAATGATATATGTACTAATGCTATGACGCCATATGTACGATTATGTATCAAATGGGAGAGGACACTGAATTCCATTTTACAAGCATTTTCAATTTTGGAATATAGTTTAGTCAAGTACATTTTCTGTCAATAAAGTATTATTATTTTATTTTGAATGAGTTCGTTCTTGATTTCAATCAAGCCCGGGAGCAAATACAGGATCCACGATGGAATGAGCTCACCCTGGTTCTAAAAACGAACGGGTTATGAATACTATTAGTAGGTATCTGACGACCGTTTGGTGCAACAACGGTAGCGATCCTGCCTTTCGCACCGATTGTCCTGGGTTCGAATACCGGAAGGGGTAGATGTTTGTGTGATGAATACGAGCATTTGTACCTGCGTCATGGATATTCGTATACAATGTATTCCGTCACCAGTGTCGGAGCCTTTAATGGTGTGAAATATGGCATTTTTTATCAACAAATGGCCCCTCAAATTTTGTTTTTCTCTTACGGTTATAAAATGGCCGCCTTTTGTTTTCTTCGTAACCAAGACCTGAGGCCCTACCATCACGTCTTATAGCGATTCAAGTTTAGCTGTTAAAAAGAGACGCCACTTTAGACCGCGTATAGCGGTGTCTCACTTTGACAATCGAAACTGAATCGCGCTAAGAGATGATGGTAGGCCCTCTGGGCTCTCATACTAATTCGATCACCACTACTCATGTAAATGTCCTATCAACACACATTGTATATTTCGGGACACATTGTATATTTCTATAAATATTACTTATTTATTTTTGTTATATATCCATCCGTTACCTTAGTATCCATATCACAAGCTTTTATAGGGCTTACTTTGGTCTAGGCTAATTGGTGTGAATGTAATAATTATTACTATTATAATTACTATTATTATTTCCAAATACTTGAGCCCTTAAAAACTATTACAATATTAACGTGGTGATGCATATAGCCATTTAACGTCTCACTTTATGTATAAAACTATAAACAATTGGACTGAATCATGCGAGTGTTTGCCTGAATGTAGGGTGTGAAATATGCTGTGCAGCTATGGTGTAAACTTATGAGGCAGTAATTCATAAATAAAGGAGCTCCGAGTACGTTCGTTACAAATGAATTTATGCAAAGTTAGAATTTCTTTTGCATCGTTATATTTATTTTAGTATGAATTACAGCGAATGGTTGTGGTATAAATTGGAAGAGAATTGAAACGGACATCCAAAGGTTGCGGGTTCGATTCCCGCTTGTGAGCAGAGTCGATTTTTTCTATTTAAATATTTTATCATGCATAATAGCTTTGAAAAATGTGAAAAATATATAAAAATTAACAAACCGGTCAAACCAGATATACTATCTACCTATTAATTTGTATATATTTGCGAAAAGCTTATTGCTACTTTTATTTGCAGTAAAAAGATATCAATCCATCAATATCAATTTATCTCATTTATATTTCGAATTTACCTTTTCCCGAAATCTAAATATTCGCTAATAATTGCCACGTGAAAAGCTCGGGGATATATTTTTTTTTTTTTTTTTATTGCTGAAAGTTGGCAAACAAGCAAACTGCCCACCTGATGGTAAGTGGTAACAGTCACCTATAATACATGTGGCTCTTGTGAGATTCGCAGCAAAACTGCAACCCCCACAAGAACCACAGTGTACGTTGCCAACTTGTGACTTAGGATGTAAAGTCACTGTACCCAGTAATTTCACTGCCATATCTTACCCTTCAAACCGGAACACAGCAATGCAAGCACTGCTGCTTTGCGGCAGAAATAGGTAAGATTTATGATTTTATTGTTAAATTAAATCTCATCATGATTGGACAAATACGTTAGAATTTAATTTTATAAGGGTTTCAAATCTCATTCGAACTTAATTAACGTTGGCTTCACATTTCGAGCGGATTATAGTTCAGACCTCGATCTATCTGTTTTGATTTCGTACATACCACCGAAAAAAAGGTCAATGCTAAAATATCGACATCGAAACATCGAATGACGATGACCTTTTGACTCTCGGCGATATTAGAAACCGTTCTATCATTCATCTAGTTATCCCCTATGGTTGTTAACACCGTTTAGAGAATAGGCTATAAGCTATCACGCAGGTCTTAATGTGGATTAGTGGCTACTAGAAGCGTAACTGTGAGTAGATAAGTTTGAATTAACCTCTGTTTGGTGCAACGATAGCGATACTATTTTTCGCATCGACGGTCCTGAGTTCGAGTTACGGAAAGGGCAGTCGTGTGTGTGATGAATACGAGCGTTTGTAACTGAGTTATGGGCATGTATATATTTGTATGAATATTACATATTTATGTATCATATATGCAGTGATGTATAAGATACCCTATACAAAGTATCTGAAATACTAGATGCAAGATACTTTAAAAAAAAGTATTTCAGATACCAGATACAAATACTTTTCTGAAAAGGTATCTGAAATACTAGATACAAAATACCTATCTTTCAACTACTTTTTATAGATAAAATACTTTGTAAGAAAACAACATTTAATTGAATTTATGTTTATTTGATCAAAAAACAATTTTCGAATAGATTGAGTTAATAACAAAGATCAGGAAAATGTGACAAGACAAAATATGAAGGTATTAAAATTGAGACTTTTTATGTTTTAGTTGACATTTGAGTAAAACTAATTCCTCATACATATTGTCGCTCATCTTCCTTCGATGAGGCCTCATTATCATGCCCCCAAAGGAGAAGAGTCGGAGCGACGCGACAGGGGCAGAGCTGGGCAAACAGGTGTTATATTTTAGAAATATTTTTTTAATTGTAGGATAAGCATATTTATTGTTGAGGTACTGGAGTGTCTCAAAATCACTGGTGCTACTTGTGTTTTCGCCACTAGCAATAGAGGAATCGGAGTCCTCTAGATACATATAATAAGAGTCATCTTTTTTTTTTTTATATAACCTTCAATGTTGTTTAAAACCTCCGATTTTTGTTTTTCAGATCGATTGATCTTTCTTGTTTCAAACAGGACAAGTTCTTTTACATATTCTTTTCGCGCTTTTGGTACCCATTTCAGTTTAAACATGGGATGGGACACTGAGGCTACAGTCAGGTCACAGGTACAGATGTACTTCGGAAGGAGGAGTAGGAGGAGTAGGAGGAAGGAATTCCTTTTTGCCGTGAAAAGAAAGACACGCTTGTACTTTAGAAGCGTTGAAATTAACGAGGTTACTGTCGCCCCACTGGGAAACGTAGTTTAGCCTCTGGTTTATTCGCTGAACCATGGCCTCTCTTGAACATCACGTCGTCACCGCTGGCTTTTGCGTTAGACAGGTATCTCTCAACAACAGTACTGTCGTCTGCATACCCAACAATTCCTGACATTAACAGGTCATTGATGTGTAGCAGGAAAAGCGTCGCAGAAAGAACAGACCCCTGAGGAACTCCGGCATCAATAGCCACTGAGTCAGAGGAGCAGCCATGGACAACTACTCTGATCGATCGTTCAACCATGAAATCGGCTATCCAACTACAAAAGTCAGCGGGGATAGCGTACCGAGAAAGCTTGCGCAACAGACTTGCGTGCCAGACCCTGTCAAAAGCCTTCATGATGTCAAGTGACACGGCAAGTGCTTCGCCGTGCATCTCGAGGGCCTCACCCCAGAAATGTGTCACATAAACTAGGAAATCCCCAGTTGAGCGTCCTCGGCGAAAACCATATTGTCACGGTCACTGAGGAGATCGTTGTCTTTTAGGTATGAGAAACCCCCAACCCCCCCGAAATGGCCATCGGATCCTCCCGTCCAGTCTCCAAGTGGCTCGATGGAGCATTTCGGGATTTGTCGCGAGTTGGCGGGGCAGCCTTTCACGCGTGGCTAGCGCGCCACCTCCTATTAACTGCGGTCGGCCAGCGGCTAAAACCGTGCTTCGGATCCCGCTACAGCATAGCCAAGATACCAAGACCGAGGTCACACAGGACCGACAGGAGTGACGGTGGGTGGGACATCTTAGCCGATGACATTTGTAGAAAGATAGTGTGACTTGCACAATTTGTGCATTTAGCCTGTGTCAAGTAAGTATGATCTTTTTTCTATGTTCTTGAGTAATTTCCGAGGTTTCAGTAAAGAAGTGGGGTTTTACTGAAACCTCCTCGTGGCCTTCTTGAGAGAGCGCGAACCTTTCAACCTGTTTTGTTTCACTTGCCAACACTCATGCATATTCAGAAACACTCAGTGATTAATAACACGCCATTATTACACACTAATATCAACCTCAACACAAAATTTAACAAGAAAACCAGAACCATTAGTGACGCTTAGATTATAGATTATCATAATCAAGTAAACCACAATTATCGATGGTTATTTTTACATATTATTTTTTTATATTTAAAAAAATAGTAAGGTTGGTAATCTTTCCAATGGTAATTTCTTATTACTTGTTTTATTTCCGCTATCGAGCTTTGAGCAATAAAATACACTAATTTTCTTACAAACAACACCTCTTTGTAAATCGGTCCAGAGTCTTAACCAATTAGGATTTCAAAGGCTTCTACGATTTTAATTAACACTATTGCCTTTATTTGCCACGTCAAAATGGGCTTTATAGCTATTGAACAATATCAATCTATTGAAAGTCATTAAAATTATTTCAGAAACTAAATTGTTTGACCCTCTTGAGAAATTATTTAATATAATGGCTGTTACGCAAAGTACGTTGTTACTTATCTAAAAACAGGAAAGTACGTCTTTATTTTAACAAATATGTGGGAAGTGAAGTTGTATAAAAATCAATTACTGTGGTAGCTAGTGCGGACGGTATATGAAAATCCTTTTCTTGCACGCTGTTTTGTTTTAATTTAGGATGGGTTAGCTCTTGATCCCAATCATGCCCGGGGGCCGAGACAGAATCCACGATGGAACGAACTAACCCAGAAGGTGCCTATTCACCCAGACAGTAACTATTGAGAGTACAAATATAATTAAATACCGTAATCCAAAAAGTATTTTTTTCTTAATTCAAGGAAATTATATTGGCCGCGTCTTTTTCTGCACAGATCTTGTTTCTTTCATTAATAATATTCTTTACATTCAGACTAATTAACCTAGCCTAAAGTAAGCACTGTAAGGCTTGTATTTAGGACATCAGAGTAACAGATAGACACATATTATGCATCATCATCATCATATCACCCGCACGACGCCCACTGCTGGACATAGGCCTACCCCATATCCTCATATTATGCATAGTTATTTAAAATTTGTAGAAACATACATATATAAATACCCAAGACTCAGGCACAAATGCTCGTATTTTTCACACAATCAATTGCCCCTTCCGGGACTAATACCAGGATCGCTACCGTCGTCAAAACTTAGATTAGGAAGTTCTCTGAATTAAAAAAATGAGTTTTTTTTTTTACTTCCAACCGTTCGTTGACTTTATTAATTTTTAATATCTATCTACTGGTTTCTACAGTGAAAATATCCAATGTTGTTAAAATAACACCGCTAGAATAAAAAAGATACCGCTTAAGCATTAATTGAAAATTTATTTCTTAAATCTAAAAAATTGGTTGTCTGTTAAGTCAGTTTACGGACAATGCTTTTACGTGATAGCGTCATAAAACATTGATGAAAAATTTCATACTTTTGTGGATTGAATTGAATTGTTATCACTGATTATCATTATTTTGAATAATACAAAGAAGGAGTTAATTGAAGATTATTATCTTTCTTTTTTTTTCGATTAATTAAAATTAAGTTGCTGTAGTAAACAAACTTCTCACTTCATGAAGTGGAAGAGAGATAGATGCGCCACAACACGTACGCTTAGGATGATCGTGCCTCTCTATCGCTTGTTCCACGCTCTCGCTTGCACGCGGAACGTCAAAAAGTATAACAAAGAAAGATATTTTCATGTTTTAAACTTTAATTTAAAGGAATTACACAATATAAAGTATAATGTATCGCTCGAGAGAAAGTCTCGAATCGCACCCTCGTCGGTGATCAGTCATTTTCTTCCCTTGGTAAACAACGTACTATTATAGCATTATATAATGCGATAAGTATTATTTTTTTCCTTAGCTTAGCCAAGTCTCATGTTTTAAATCGTTCATAGTGCATATCTCATGATTTCAAACTATTATTTTTTACCAATTATTTACACATGTGGTTATTTTTAAAGTTTGCTTTTTATGTCAAAAGGTCCACCTCTATAATCAAAGCAACACAATTAATTTACTTGAATTTTTTAAGCTAAATAAATAAAAATTAAATAAAAAATCGTTTGTGTCAGCTCCGATGCACGGCTGCATGATTGTCGATGCATAAGAAAGATTGTCTTTGAACAATAATAAAACAACAATTCAAAATAACAGTGAAAGGTGCGCACGATAGGTTGCGCACAAATAACGTAACGCTGTCATTCGATTACTAAATTTTACTTTTAATTTTTTTCCTACCGGGCGCATTATATGAAAATCAATTCTTAAGGAGTAAATCAAAATAAATGCACTTAATCAATACGTTTTTTTAATAAAATTCATTTGTAACTGCATCGGAAATTTTAGCTTCTGAGCTAACTATAACCAAATAATGAATTTATTGGCGAATGTTTTTTCAAGAACTTTTGTTTATTTTGATCATAAACTCTGAAAAGTTGAGCCATAAACAAACATCACATATGTTAGGTTTTGTGTAATGTTCATTTCAATTAATGTATTTCTAATTGACAGTACAAATAATATTAGCTTTTTGCACTTTTTCTCCGTATAAACTATGACTGTGCCTTGCACACCTTCATCCACGTATTTTTACCCTTTATTTTCAATATACATATGTCGTATCCGGTCATGAGTACGGACACTAAACGAAACAGAAGCGCGCCCTCTAGCCGGCGAACACAAGAAACTACGATTTCCCGCGCTTCGACAGAGTCGTGATGCTGACAACATGCGAGCTCCAATTCACTTTCGATCGAGTCGCCATCAAGTGAAGACGTCGTCACGGAACTGTCCTACGTTTCGCTAAGTGCCTTATTATAACAAGTTTGTTACGTGCAACGTGGTTCTTAATACTGTGTTCAAAAATTACAACATCTTCTCCGTGTACGATTTCTAACTCTGCCCATGTGATATCGGAAGGTTCGGACCAAAATCCATATATAAAACACGTTTGTTGAACTGGGACGCTCTTAATGCATTTATGCACTCTCGTAAAATACATAATACAATAACGTATTATTATATTTTTTTTGCATCCACAATACCATATTTTCTGGATCACGCCTCCGAGCCCTCAGGTGGAATTCGAACCCACACGAGAAATTTACAAACATATTTCAACTTCTACTATGAGTTAGACTGCGCGCGCGTCTTCCAGCGTCACGCTCGCACTCGCCCGGATAGCGAAAGATCGTGGGTTCGAGTCCCCCCTGAGGGCTCGGAGGAGTGATTCTTTGTTACAGGTGTATTATATATCCTTGAGAATACATAATACAATCATTTGAATACTATGTTTTCACTTGACGAAATCAAGCTTTCATACTTAAGTACTCGATCAAACCCTATTTCATTTGATGAAATAAAGTTCAACTTGATCAACCAATTTTATTTATTACATTGATAAGCAAAACATGACTGTATAGATGATTTGGGTGCCTTTTGTTTCGATTTCATCAATTTGGAGTAGAATACAGTGCGTATGCCATTCGAGTACCGCCATTATACCCTCTTAAATAACCTGTTAATCTTATCTGTCTGGGGTCGTCCCCTGAGACGGAAAGGCATAACGGCTTTCTGTGAATATCTGTTCTCGAAAACAAGAATCTTGAGTGTCAAAATTCCGTTACGTGTGTATGTGTTATTTATCAGATATAAGTTCCCAGGATAATACAGATTGATCATGTTACGTACTTAAAGTTATTACTAGTTCTCGTGGACTTGCTTACTAACAACTTACGTAATGACATGTGCCAGGTCACTTACCTGCAGTATTTTATCATCTTTTGGTTAGTTTTATTCCAATGATTGACTAGATTTTGTTACGTAGAAATTTCGGAGGTTTGTTTGTTTGTTATTGTTTGTAATCAGCTACACTGCGCCGTCCGTGTATCGCGGCCGTACTCGGTAATCTGTAATGTCATTTTGACATTTATCGGAAGAGGGTGTAGGCGCCCGCGGGAATCTCGCCAGGTGTTTCTATAATTGCTAAAATATATATATATTTTTATAGAAAATAGATATCCGATCACGTGCTTGCTAGAAGACATGTTACCTACTCACTCGTGTCTTGAAGACCTCTTAATTGTATTTATCAGGAAACAAAGATTTAGGCAAAGACATTACTCCTTAGCGGTACGTATCTCAAAAATTGGAACTGAAAAGCTTAGTGCGACTCTTTGGTATATCTACCGTTTAAGTGTGTCGCCTATTTGTAAGTCTCGTTGTCCGATGAAAAAATAGGGATGGCAGAACAAGGTTGTGCAATTCTGCTGCACATTATCCGAAATGTATCCTATAAAAAACGGATAGGCTTGCTACCTTCCGTCTATGCTCAAGGCTTTTGAGCTTTTTATAGAAAAGATCATCATTGCCAATGAGCCTCTTGGCCCTCCTCTCAATGGGTACAAGCTTCTGAAGCTGGTATCGGGTAGAGCGTTCCAAAGATGAGAACAATACTCCATACACGATGTAACTAATTATTTTATTTATTTCATTCGTGTATTGGTGAGTGATTCTTGAAATTGATGTTGTTTTTTGTCTTTTGGAATTTTGTCAGACTACATACACCCTTGAGTTGAAATCGTCAATCCTCTGATTAAGCGACGATGTTGTTGTTGTTTCGATAAAAAACTTATATTTTGCTCTTTTTTGCCATATTTCATTATAACTAAAGTACTATATAGTAATAGATCTAAGTAATTATACTCTTAAATTTATATTAGCCCCCCTTTATTTGCTGGAGTCGTTTTATCTACATATCTGTCTCTTTACGGTGTTTTTATTTTAAGACCTATAGTTCTTTATTTCTAAGCAAAGGGGAAAAGAATGGGGAAAAGATAAGTTAACTTAAATAAAGTCAAAATGGCGAAAGTTATAAATTTTAATAAATGTCCTTGGCTTATGGTATATACTGTAATAGATGCAACACTAATGGAGATCATACATTCATGGGAATGTGAAGGCTTGTGGTCACCCATTTGATAGAATTAGAAATGAGGAAGAGATCCGCATGAAAAATAAAGTAGCCGACATTACCCGAAGAGTTGCTCAGCCAAAGTGGTAGTAAATGGGACATTCACGAAAATAACTGATAGCCATTGAGGCGGAAAGGTTCTTGATAGCGACTGTGTACCGGACAACGCTTCATCGACAGATACTGATAAAGACCCCACAATTTGGACAATGATCTGGGGATGGTTGCGGGCAACGCAGGAAAGATTGCTACAGAGATATGGGAAGACTTATTTCCAACAGAAGACCTTGTAAGGCTGATACGATAACGATTTTTATTTATTTATCATAGTTAACATCAAATCAAAGAGATTTTATTAAATATATGCCATTTGTAATTTATTCTTAAAATATATTAAGCGTCAATAAAAGAGAGGAATTTAATTTAATATTTTATTCCAGTAATTCATTGACTACTTGCGGTAATACGGCCTCCAAGGAACGCCCGCACCCAAGATATTTGAAACACGCCGCATATTGAAATCGTTCGGCCATCATATCCGACGAAAATGATCTGTAAAGGCGACCTTATCCTCTATTATTACGTGGAAATATGTCTCTTAAGAAATTTATAGGTGCATACTAAGATTTTACTGTTATTACGCTTTATTCGGCTATAATAGCAGAGATTCGATGAAAGAAATATCAATTATATGATGATAAAAACATAAACACTAAGGTTTTTTTATAAAGCCATCCAATATTGTCAGTATTGGACATTCCTAAAGACTAAACTTTATCACTTTCCAGCATAGTTATCTTAATAGGGACATAATTCAGTTGTTTACTTTTTTATATATTTTTTTTAATATTTTTTTATACATTACTTTATGATATCGTTTAGTGTTCTATAACACTAATATGAAAATAATTAAATTTTTGGCATCCATAAAAATATTTTATTATAAAATCGTAAAACGAAAATAATTCTCTTTCAAATTTTGAAACTTTTGACATTAAAATAAATCCACTTTTATCAGATTGATTGCGCATTTAATTTTTTGTTTTTATATTATGTTCTTACGTTTCGACACTTTTACAGGAGCCGTGATAACAGGATGACTAATGTAATGGTCGTAATACCTGTACCTTCCAATATTTTTTATCGGGCACCTTCATATCTATTCAATTATACGGATTACTAATGTTTGGCCAAAAAACATGTCCCAAAATATTATAAACATTGCAAACTATTTTTGCAAATTTTCATTTGGCAAAAAAACATTCGTCAAACAGCTTCTTGCAAATTTTTAGTAAGTTAATCTCTTTTTTGGTATATTATCGTTTAACAAATAATTGTTTGGTCACGTTTCATTTAACCAATTATTCTTTAATCAAATGTTTCATTTAGCACAACTTACTCTTTCCAAAATGTTATATGGCATACGATTTACAAAACAGTTTTATCATATTTAATCCTTTTTATCGGAATTTCCAAATGATTCATTAACAATAGAGATGTCGTATTTGCAAAAAAAAATCATTTGTCTACGTTTTGATTTGAGTTCCTATGTATGTGAAGTGAAAATTTGAGCAAATATTTTTTTGAAATATAATATTTGCCAAAATAAAACATTTGCTATATTAACATTTGTATGAATAAAACTTGACTAAGTAAAATTTATCGCCTAAGGTTCATTTGGAAAATGAAATTTAGGCGATAAGTTTATTGGGAAGTGAAATTCGACGAAAAATAATTTGGAAAAAGGGAGAGATACCCAATTATACAAATAAATTCTGTTTTATTTTGCATTTCATTTAGTTATTTTATTACATCTATGATTATTGCAAGCTACTGAGTCTACCCTGGTTCTGAAATGGGGAGGCTTCTGAGAAAAACTGGCGAAAGAAACTCGGACAGGGGGACCAACCGTTTTTACATTAAAAATAATCACTTTTAGCATGATTATCTTTTTTAGCCTCTAAATTTCCTCAAACGCGGGACTAGTGCGGATTTTTGGATGCTAATCATTGGAGATGCAAGTGGGTTACGCGCTTGACATCATACGTTTTTGTTCACCCACTGATTTTGCGAAAGTAGCTTGACCTCATAAATCCCGCTCCAGGATTAAATAGCCAATATTTCCTCAAAGATAATTCACTAAATCTCTACTGTCTATCGCTAAGTAATTTTAGCATTTCAACCCAATTTAAATTGCCCGATTTATTTTTCACTTAAAATTGGAGTTTTTACATACATTTGCAACATTCATACACGCACTTCCACATTTACTTACCGAGAGGTACACTGCAAATTTTTCCTTTATTATTTTTTTTTCTTTCCACATATACCGATGTTTTTAGGTCCTTTATGATGATGTAAATAATACTCCCGGGGGGTGAGACCTGGCTAGCCGTAACACAAGAATTCCTTTTCTAGCACTTGAACTGAATAGAAGAATTTTTTAATTAGAAAATGTTTAAGTTTATATGTAAGCTTATTATAGTTTTGTTCTATTTTTGTGTATTCAGATACAAAATTGGTAAACACAATATCTGTTCAATTTATTAATTTAGACTTAAATACAATCTTCTCGGAATACGGGCTATTTTCAAATGAATGTGTACTGGAAAACATGCTCAGAGTTGGCCATTCAATGCAACCAAGTGTGGGAAGGGGCTACAAAGCGTAGTTCGCTTCTAAACTGTTGCAAATAAACACATAAGCCTCGAGAATGTTCGCATATGTTCTATACTGGTTATAACAGCACGGAAATACACTTATAGAAGAGATTTCTTTTCAAGCATTAGCTTGTTACATTTTAGTAAATAATGTGATTGTAATATACAAGCAATCGAATATGTATTTTAAATAAAAAAATAAAATTATAATGGTTTTTGATATTAAAATAAAAAAAAAAATGAAAAGATGAAATTAAAAAGCGATAGTCGTAAAAAAATTATAAAGCCTGTACATTTATAGGATAATGAATAAGAATTGTTATCAAGTGATGACATGTAATTCCACTAAAGTTGGCATGTTGTCCCAATAACTAGGCAATTCGGCTTCGCTAGTTATAACTACGGTAGGTCTAGTATGCCGACCTAGCTAAACGTTCAACACCCAGATCAAAGTAGGGAAATAGTAAAAAGAAGTTATTTGAGTGAAATTGGTTTTTACAAGAAATACAGGTAAAATCGTTAGTGCTGTTATTGAGACACACGTAATACATTTATATAGGAGAATTAAAGAATTGCTTGTTTTAAATAATGACATGGGAATCGCTCCATAACTTTCTTTTTTGCTGATTACACATAAAGCTTCTTTGGTATGCGTACAAAAACTTGTCACGGTTTATGGTGGGTCCACACGATACAGACTTTTGTTCGTACAGATATCTGTGCAGACTATGAAGTCGGAGAGAAAAATTTTACCCAAACATTTAGATAAAATGTCTGTACAGACTTTTTATTTAGTAATAAAATTTCAAACAATAGTCAAATAAAATATTTTTATTCAATTAATCTATTGATTTATCAAATAGTTATCTGGGTCTTAAAAATATTGCAATCGCAAAAATCGAATCAAAGAGTTGCGGATTTTCGTTCGAAAATATAATTTAAATTTCTTAGCTACGATAAATACGCAGACTTACACGCAGACATACATGCATACTCCGACTTTCGGATCGCACCGACATTTGTCTGTACTGTCTAGTTTGCGCAGACAAAATTCTATAGAATTTTATGGAAGTCTGTATCGTGTGGACCCACCATTAGTTACAATCAATCGTCTTCTTTTCAAGTTTTGGCGAAACAAACACTAATTTTTTTATATAGGTATAACGGCCATTTATATGCAATTGCGTCTGTATATCCGAGAACTTATAACCCGTCCATTTTCCAAGCCAGGGTGAATAGGCACCTTCTGGGTTAGCTCTTTCCATTGTGGATTCTGTCTTGGCCCCCGGGCTTGACTGGGATTGAGAGTTAACCTATGCTAAAAATAATGATTATTATAATAAATATTCGACAAATAAGACCACCGTTTGACACCAGAGAAAAGTTGAAATTTCTTGTAATAATTTCCCAAATATTACCAGTTTTGTATTGCCAAACCAAGCAAAACATTTGCGGGTAAACCATATATATAAAAATTCCCTGTCTCAGAGTTTGACCGCGATGAACTCCGAAAATAATCAACCGATTTTGATGTTCTTTTTTATTTAGTTTTCGTTACGCAACGCGTGGCCGGGTCTAATATTTAAACAAACTATTAAACTCAGTACAAATGTCAATGCTAAATAAATACGTAAGTAATAAAAGTAAGTTACACATAATTTGTTTTAATTTTTAGTCTATTTTTAACTATTTAGTAATATTTTCCCACTAGAAAATCAAGATCGTTACTGGCCGTCTTGTTCAAGTTATAAAAATGGCTTTTGACCTCGATTTCTTTCTCTTGGATTTTGTATTGTAGTATTCTTAACTTAATTAATAACTCGGCCTACAGATGAAACATGAGGTTAAAAAACACAATTACACTGCCTGACCTAAATACGTGACCTTAGGGTCATCGGATACTTAGTCCACAGAGACAGTCTGTAAGTTTTTAGTTGTCCTAATACGTATAGGACTTCATGTAGCTCATTTTAATCTTTTAATAAAAACGTACAACCCTCTTTTAATAGGCTTGATTAAAAAAAAATCACCGGCTTGATTTATTTTTAATAACAACTGTAAAATTCAATTTTATGAATTTTACTTTTCAACTAAAGGACAGTTCATTCAAACTTTCAACTCCTTTTAAACCTTCTTAGGAGAATATTTTTTTAAAATGATGATGCACACCTTTTATTACTTACCAGAACCATGTATATTTAATGGTATGCTTATTACTTCAAAAATTAAGTATTTTAGACTCCCTTAGGGTTAGAATTTACTAAAAAGTTACTAAAGAAATACAAATCAGTACATCACTTTTATGGGGAACTTGTATAGAATTTTGTGTTGGTTACTACCATAACACGGACTTACAATATCAATTAAAATTTAATCCTCTATTTCATCCATATTTTCTGAAATACGAATAATTATTTAAAACAAATTATACACAAATCTTAGTTTTACCCTTCTATATAAAAAAAAACTTTTTTAAATCCCTCTAAGGGAGGAATCTTCTATAACCCTGAGGGACATGTATTATAATTTATTTTTAACAGACGCATGTGTATTAAATACCATGACTTCCATACAATGCCTAACAACCTACATTTTGTACTACGTTTCACTCCTTGTAGATTCAATTTTATAAAACTCTGAAACATGAACGTTTTTGTATTGTACGAACTTGTACGTTTCTATCATAAGCTTTAAAACATGATTTGACTCTTCTGAATAAAAAAATATTGAATTTTCATGAAAAGTTTTAACCTCTTTTCTCCTTTTCAATGAAGATTTCTATAACGATGAAACAATTATTCTTCATGATCCTTCTTAAAAAAAGGACTTAATTAAAAATAATTTATCTTCTATTTCCAAAAACGTGCAAGTTTATTCGATGCAAGTTTATTTTAAAGGATTTTAATAATTATTTTCTATTTATCACTTAAAAGCTATTAGGCTTTTCAAACAAACTTTCAAACCCTTATTTACTTCCTTAGGGGTAAGATTTGATAACACGCTGATGTACATGTCCACTTGTTTCTCACCTGGAACCTGTAATTTCATACTAATACGAACTTACAAAAAAATATTCTCCTAATTCTCCCATTGAGGGCGATATTTAGAGGAAATGCATGTACGTTTACTTTATTATTAATTTAGAACTGTGAAATTAAAATTGAGTCTTTTCAAAAATTTTATTAAAAAAAATAGGGTTTTATCATTGTTTCAACCCATTTTTACCTCCTTAAGGGTAGAATTATCTTAAATGCAGATACCCATGAATATTTACTTTTTATCAGTGTTCACGACGAAACGATTCGTTTATCTGTATAATAGCACCTATAACGTAAATTAAGTAATTCATAAATGATTAATGTGAAGTTCTGAAAATAGTGTAGTTCAAAACGCATGTTCGCAGATAGCAGGACTTGCTCCTTATAGGTGCGCCAATAGGACGATCGCATTTCTTCCTTTCGTCAAGTGTGTTTTACGAGATCAAGAATAGTTTATTTTAGTTACGTAATAATGTTTAGATTGTAGTATATTTCTCTAGTTAACCTTTATTAATAAAAATATGATGGATGGCCTACTTATTAACCTGAAATACATAGAAACATCCCGCTCACCTTCCGCTATTCGACTGCGGACGACAGAGGCGAGCGGGGCAGTTTATATATGACCGAGGCGGGAGGCGAGGTAGAATAAAAGAGCGCCCGCGCCGAGAGCGGCGCCACTCGCTTCCCGCTCTCCCTATGATGAATATTGTATGTTATTATAGTAAGTATAAATAATATTAACTAGAAAATAAGTCGTAGTCATAAGAAAATGTGTAAATAATGACATAAATAAAGGCGAAAGCACTTGCGGGGGTGAGGTTCGGAGGCCCAAAATGGGTTGCCCCACCTTGGATGGGTCACCCGAAAATATCGAATAAAAGACGGGCTCAAATCAATGCAAAATCACTTCCGACCGAGCTTCCGATCCAGCATTGAAACAAGCAAGAAGAAGAAACCTGAAGCCTCCGAACCACACTGCAAGCTTAAGAAAATCAGCGACTTTTCCTTGCCGAAGCTACCCTGCTGACGTCACCATCCCTACGGCGCCATCCGACATTACCATCGTCCATCACCACCCAAGTTATACAGTCCACCCTAGTGGGGTCTAGGCCCCACATTTTGGTCCTCGTCGAAGCCGGATCACTGAAACAGCAAGATGGTAGTCACCAGAAGTAACCTCGGGAAAGAAGAGTCCACCTCGGAAGAATCTGGCAACACAACAACGACCGGAAGCGGCGAAACCGGCACCACACACGGAAGCGAAGAAACCGGTACTACGTCCGGGAGCGGCGAAACGGGAACCACGTCCGGCACGGGAGCGACCACAACCGCCACGCCCAGCGTGGGGGGCCCGGCTGACACATCGGGGCTTCAAGCCACGCCCGCCGCCAGTACAGCCACCGTCGTGGAACGACATTCCACAGAATTGATGCCGCCGCCGACCGCCCGAGCCGCCAAACCCGCTCGGTCACGCCGATCAGGAGCCCCCAGCAAGAAACTCCTCGCGGAGTTGGGGGCCAGAGAGAGGCTAGCCGAGTTGGAACTGAAGCGGATCCAGGCGGAAACAGAATTGGAGAGAATAAGACAACAAAGAAGAGAAGCAGAAACATCGTCCGAAGAATCGGGAGAAGAAGACGATCTGGCACCACAACGAGTCTCAGATTGGTTCGACAGACAGCCGACGCAAGAGGATCGACTGTCCCCTATGGAGGAGACTGCAAACGCAACGACGGCCCCTCGGAGTACAGCGAGAGAAGTCAACGGAGTCAAGCAAGGACTGGTTGTCTGCGCCCGGGAAAAATGCAGACAACGGGAAAATGATGAAGAAATTCAGTCCAGCAAGAACCCCACGATCGACGTCACTACGCTGTCCGCCGCGTTAGCAGAAGCAATCTACACCAACAAGTCGAAGAGAACGTACGTTACGGAACTGCCATCGTTCAGCGGTCAACCACAAGAATGGCTGCACTTCAGAGCAGCATTCAACGAGTCGGCGGAGAGCTTCTCAGCAAGTGAGAACGTCGCCAGATTAAGAAGAAGTCTCCGGGAACTGCCTTGGAAGCCGTCAGCGCCCTCCTGATCAGTCAGCCACCCCCCGAAGATATAATGAACTCGTTGGAAAGAAGATTTGGTCGACCCGATGCCCTGCTCCTCGGCGAAATGGAGAAGATGAAGACTCTCCCCCGGCTGACCGACAACCCACGCGACCTGTGCGTGTTCGCCAGCCGTGTAGCTAACACTATAGCTACCGTAGAAATACTCAAGCGACCGCAATACCTACACAACCCGGAGATATTGCGACTCATCATAGAAAAAATGACGCCGATCCTACGCAACAAGTGGTACGGTCACGCGGCACAAGATGAAGACACGCCCGAACTCAAGAAGATGGCAATGTTCCTCAACAATGAAGCGGACAAGTGCGCCCCCTACGCTCCTCCCGAAGTAAACAATGAAGTCAGAGAGAAAATAATGAAGAGGAAGATCGAGCGCACATACGCCGCGACACCCGAAGCCACACCGTTCAAGCCTAGCGAGAAGTCACCGTGCCCGTGCTGCAACGAGAAGCATCAGCTGGCGACATGTCCAAGATTCATCAAGGCAGACACGAACGAGCGATGGGAGATAGCGAAGAAGAATCGCATCTGTTTTTGATGCATATCAAGCAAACATCGCCGCGTCGTGTGCAGAGCGAAGCCCTGCGGTCTCAACGGATGCGTCATGCGACACCACCGGCTGCTTCATCATGAGAGAGCGACACCGACCGCGGCGACAACGCCGCCCGCATCACCGTCGCCGATCAAGCCCGAACAAGTGATCGCCTCAGCGATCGATCAAGTTGCATCGAACACAACCAACACGAGCCGCGCGTACTTGAAGATAGCTCCGGTCACCCTACAGGGCCCAGAAGCCACCGTGAATACCTACGCACTGCTCGACGAGGGAAGCACCGTGACCATCATCGACTCAACGCTCGCAGACACGCTCGGCCTTCAAGGACCCAACGAGCCACTATGGGTACAAGGAGTGAGCGGGACAGAGATAGCGCACAATAGAAGCAAGAAAGTAAACGTCAGCATCGCGGGGAGGCACAACCGAGGCAAACCGCACATCTGCAGCGCGCACACCGTCACAAGTCTGGACTTCGCCACTCAAACGATAAGCGAGCGGGAGGTGCAGAACTGCGCGCATCTAGAGGACATCAAGCACGAGCTTCTATACACTAACGCCGTCATCAAGATACTCATCGGTCAAGACAATTGGGAGCTGATCGTATCACGTGACATACGGGAGGGACGGCGCGACCAACTCGTGGCTTCGAAGACTCAGCTGGGTTGGGTGCTACACGGCTGCCGCTCCTCACACGCGGCCCCCGTAGCCTACTGTTGCACGCATCTAACTCAAACCCGCGAAGCAGATAACATGGAGGAAATGATGAAGAAATACTTCGCGCTTGAATCACTATCGATCGAACCGAGAAAACAGAAAAGCGATCCCGAGCTGCAAGCCCTCAAGATATTAGAAGATAAAAGCCGACGTCTCCCTAACGGTCGGTTCGAAACGGGTCTACTGTGGCGAGAAGAGGGCACCGACATACCGAACAATCGATCGGACGCGCTCAAGCGTCTACACACACTCGAACGAAAACTCGATCGCGACGCCGATCTCAAGAATAAGTATGAAGAACGAATCGGCAACCTACTAGCGTCGGGCTACGCCGAACGAGCAGGGACGCCCCCTAGCGACAGAACGTGGTACTTACCTCACTTCGCGGTCTGCAATCCAGAAAAGAAGAAAATAAGAGTCGTACACGACGCCGCCGCTAGATCACACGGACGCAGCCTCAACGACATGCTACTCCCCGGGCCCGACCTATTACAATCTCTACCCGGCGTAATCATGCGGTTCCGGCAGCGAGGCGTCGCCGTGTCGGCGGACATAAAAGAAATGTTTTTGCAGATCAAGATCCGTGAAGAAGACAGGGACGCACTCCGTTTCCTGTGGAGGGACAACCGGCGGGAGGGACCCCCGGAGGAGTACCGCATGACCTCCGTCATCTTCGGCGCGTCGTCATCACCATGCACGGCGCTCTACATAAAAAACAGAAACTCAAAGGAACACGCCGCCGAGTATCCACGAGCCGCGCGCGCGATCGAAGCAAACCACTACATGGACGACTACTTGCACAGCTTCGACGACGTAGAAGAGGCAAAACGGATCACCAAAGAAGTCGACCACGTGCACAGGCGAGCCGGCTTCGAGCTACGCGGATGGGCCACCAACGAAAAGGACGCAATCGGCGCCGTCGTCGCACTAACAGGAGGGAAACACAGTCGCTATCGGCGGGAGCGAGACGGAAAAAACACTCGGCCTACTATGGGATACAAAAGAAGATTGCATACGATTTCGCCTCAACACCGCTAAGGCGACGCCCGAAGTACTCGACGACCTGCGACCACCGACGAAGAGAGAAGCGCTCAGCATCATCATGTCCATCTTCGACCCGCTAGGCCTCATCTCACCCGTGACTACGCCGGCGAAACGAATAATGCAAGACACGTGGCGCTACAAGACGGACTGGGACGAAGCCATACCGGAGGAGCTACACCACAGATGGAGCGAGTGGCTACGACGGCTACACGACTTAAGCTACTTTCGCATACCGAGGTGCTACGACGCCGAGCCTGCCGCTTACTACGAGCTGCACACATTCGTAGACGCCAGCGAAGAAGCTTACGCCGCCGCAACCTACTGGCGGATAACGCGGAGCGACGGCAGCATCAAGGTCACCCTAGCAGCAGCGAAGTTTGGAAAAAATCGAACCCGAGACCCCGCAAGCCCGACGATTTAACCACTCCACCTACGCGTCACAACGACTTCATATTGTTAGAAGCGCGATATTTACTCGCAGCGGAGAAATCGTGGATACGCGCCGTTCAAGAAGACAGCTATAGTAAAGAGATAGAACGCCTACGACGCAAGCAAGAACCCTACAGGAGCGACCGACTCGCCGCGCTCAGTGTATATATCGACGAAGACGATATAATACGACTTCGCAGCAGAATAGCGGAGGCCAGCGACGTCGAGGAAGAAACCGTCCGCCCGGCGGTACTGCACGGAAAACATAGCTATACGAAGTTATATATAGCCCATATACACGAAAAGCTACACCACGGCGGCACGGAAATAGTAGTAAATGAGTTACGTCAACGCTTGTACATAATGAAGATAAGACCTACGGTCAAAGGAGTCATCGTTCGCTGCGCCACCTGCCGACTGAAAAAGGCGAAGCCCGCCGCGCACTCTACCGGAGATCTGCCTGCGGCGCGCCTCGCTCACCACGCACGCCCGTTCACCTACACAGGAGTGGACTATTTCGGCCCACTAGAAGTCACGGTGGGACGACACAGAGCAAAAAGGTACGTCGCGCTCTTCACGTGTATGACGTCACGCGCGGTACATCTCGAGGTAGCCGCATCGCTCAGCACCGACTCTGCAATCGCCGCCCTTCGCCGTTTCATAGCGAGGCGAGGCTGTCCGACGGAGCTGTGGAGTGACAACGGCACCGCATTCAGAGGCGCCGACCGGGAGCTCTCCGCGGCGATCAAGGAGGCCGCCGCTGCACGACACATCAACTGGCGTTTCCTGCCCCCGGCCGCTCCTTTCATGGCCGGGGCATAGGAGCGTATGGTGCGCACCGTCAAGGAAGTCCTGCGCGCCACTCTGCACGAACAGCGCCCCAGCGACGAGACCCTGCAGACACTGCTCGCCGAAGCCGAAGCGACCGTGAACTCCCGTCCACTCACCCACGTGGCGGTGGGCCCGGACGACCCACCTGCGCTCACACCCAACATGATCCTGATTGGGCCCGACTGTCATACCCCGGCCCCCGGCGCCTTCAACGAGTCCGACCTAACTGCGCGTCATCAGTGGAGACGCGCCCAACAGCTCGCCGACACCTTCTGGCGCCGCTGGGTGCGAGAGTACCTACCGCTACTGCAAAACCGGCGGGAGCCCTCCAACGTCGGCACCCCTCCTGTCATCGGCGACGTGGTCATCATATGCGACTCGAACCTACCTCTCAACACCTGGCCGCGCGGACGAGTTACGAAGACCTACCCCGGCAAGGACGGACTTGTTCGAGTCGTGGACGTCACCACCAGCAAGGGACACGTTCTGCGAAGGCCCACCAAGAAGATCGTCGTGCTACCAGTAAGATCGCAAGGCGACGGCGGGAGAAATGTTCACGACGAAACGATTCGTTTATCTGTATTATAGCACCTATAACGTAAATTAAGTAATTCATAAATGATTAATGTGAAGTTCTGAAAATAGTGTAGTTCAAAACGCATGTTCGCAGATAGCAGGACTTGCTAGGTGCGCCAATAGGACGATCGCATTTCTTCCTTTCGTCAAGTGTGTTTTACGAGATCAAGAATAGTTTATTTTAGTTACGTAATAATGTTTAGATTGTAGTATATTTCTCTAGTTAACCTTTATTAATAAAAATATGATGGATGGCCTACTTATTAACCTGAAATACATAGAAACATCCCGCTCACCTTCCGCTATTCGACTGCGGACGACAGAGGCGAGCGGGGCAGTTTATATATGACCGAGGCGGGAGGCGAGGTAGAATAAAAGAGCGCCCGCGCCGAGAGCGGCGCCACTCGCTTCCCGCTCTCCCTATGATGAATATTGTATGTTATTATAGTAAGTATAAATAATATTAACTAGAAAATAAGTCGTAGTCATAAGAAAATGTGTAAATAATGACATAAATAAAGGCGAAAGCACTTGCGGGAGTGAGGTTCGGAGGCCCAAAATGGGTTGCCCCACCTTGGATGGGTCACCCGAAAATATCGAATAAAAGACGGGCTCAAATCAATGCAAAATCACTTCCGACCGAGCTTCCGATCCAGCATTGAAACAAGCAAGAAGAAGAAACCTGAAGCCTCCGAACCTCACTGCAAGCTTAAGAAAATCAGCGACTTTTCCTTGCCGAAGCTACCCTGCTGACGTCACCATCCCTACGGCGCCATCCGACATTACCATCGTCCATCACCACCCAAGTTATACAGTCCACCCTAGTGGGGTCTAGGCCCCACAATCAGGAACATCTGTTTTGAACTTATTAATATTTTACTTAAATAACATGTTTCCATACAACTATTTCAGGTCTTCAAACAATTTTATTAATCGCTGAAACATGTATCTATTTATTTCTTCCCAGGGCCATGTGTATAAAAGTCAATAGTTCTTATTATTTCTTCATCTATTTTATACTCGTAGTTCCAAAAACAACAAGTTCAAAATAAAGCGATAAATAGAAGTATTCACTATGTCATTACGATGGTTGAAATTAATCTTCCCATCTAGATATTTTAATTCTCTATTCTCAGCGGTCTAAGGCAAACTAGGTTCTGAACGGCTAAGCGCCGCTTACATTTCTACTTTCCGGTTTATTTGCTTAACATAGCTACGTATAGTTTCCGCTCATATTAACATTATATACATAACTATATAATGTATGTATATATATGAATAACCAACTTAATGACGAAACGCAATGAGAAGAACGTAGGTTTAGATTTTTTAATATTGTTAGTTTCTTTTTTAATTATTTATTAATAAGTTTTTAGTAGACCTTTTCACTTAGATGTTTTCCTTCCCGTGTGCAGTTGCTGGAACTGCCATCGGGCGCGTCCCCCGGGTGGCGGATAGGGGGGCCTCCAGATATGGGGGCCACTGGCTTAGCCGGCGCGGACCAAAACCAGCAGGGGGGGAGCTCGGCTGGCGTCCTGGGTATCCCGGGTAGCGGTAGCCGAGCTAGGGGAGTTTAGGCGATGCCAGTTCTGTCTGGTGTCGTCAAAGGAGCTCGTAACCCTGTACGTAGTGCAGGGCCGAGGGCCGCCACCTTCTGGTGGGGGCTGCGGGGAAGACAACCCCTTTAAAAATCACCCGAGGGGGCCTTCGGGCCCAGCTCGCGTCAGCGGGCAAGTCGGGGCGTGTTCCGATCCGAGGATCGATTCCGGCCCAACCGTAACCTCGTACGTGGTGCGGGAGCGGGGGCCGCCACTTCGGTGGGGGCCGCGTGGAGAAAACCACTATAAAAAATCTTCAAAGTCCCGGCACTGGGATACGTGGTGTCGGGGCGCCTCTTGGAGGTGGCCGGCGGAGCGCAGTCGGCCCATTAGCAGTCGCCCTGGGGTACCTCCCGACCCCCCAGGCGTAAGTAGGGTTACCCGGGCATCGGGATCTCTGCCCGGGTGGACTGATTTTTCTCCCAGACTCGTGGGATCATTATGAATGACACTTCAACAAGAAAACTTAGACCTAGACGAGGTCCGAAGTCGGCTTCCGACGTAGGACGGAGTAAGGACAGCGCACAGGGTCCGCAGAAAAACAGTGCCGAAGAAACATCCAAGGCGGAAAGGGAACGCTCGCCGGTGGGAACTGGCCGGAAGGACAAGAAGGTAGCGCTGCGATTTCCCCCCTCCGGGAGGGAGCAGCACCCAGGCGAAATTGAAGGTCTAGTGGACGCAACCGATGACTCGGAATACTGCGATGAGGAGGATGCGACGCCAGAACACAGATTCGTGAACCTTAAAACGGTGAGCAAGGAAGACCGGAAGAGGTGGCAGTGGCACCGAAATAAGACTGCGGACTTTGTTGCCACTGTGAGGAGAGAGGTGCGAGACGACGAGAACGCGCTGGACTGCGAGACCCAGGATCGCATCATGGGCGGAGTGATGGGCCTCATGAAGTGTTTGCTGGGGATGGCCGACCTAGCAAGGGAGGTTCTCACGCGCGAGAGCACAAAGGTTGCAGAGGTGATGGAGGCCAACCAGAAGTTAACCTCTGAGGTAGATCAGCTCAGAAGAGACGTGGCAGAGCTCCAAAGGGCGGCGGCGGCGGCAAAGTCTCCGGAACCCGATCAGGAGAGACCCGGGAGCAGGAGCGGAGAGAGGGCGCTACAAGCGGTGGAGGAGAGGCTCCTTCAAGCAGTAAGACGGGCGGTCGACGATCGCATGTCAGCCTGGGAGAGGCTTGCCACTCACCCTTTGAAGACGGGAGACGTAAGGCGAGCTGGGGAGGAACGACAGACGGGCTCCACAAGTAGAAAGGAGGAGGCGGTACTGCCTCCATCGGCGGCCCAAGGCGGCACATGGGCGGAGGCAGTTGGCCGCAAAAAGCGCAGGCAGGCGGCAAGGCGCGCGGCGGCGGAGGATGGCCAAGCGAAAGAGCCTAGAACGACGATGGCAGCGGGGAAACCGAAGCCAAGATGGAGGGCGGAACTTGTTCCACCAAGGACGGCGGCGGTCACGTTAAGGCTGAAGAAGGATGTACTCCAGTGTGGGGAGACCTACCCACACGTGTTGAAGAGGGCCAAGGCGGCGGTGTCCCTCTCCGACCTCGGAATAACGACAGGAGTGAGAACCCGAGAAACGCAGGCGGGCGATCGCCTTATTGAGGTGCAGGATGTCAGCGGAGATCTAGCAGATAGACTAGCGGAGAAGCTCCGCGAGGTCATCGGGGACGTAGCGGAGATATCCAGGCCGGAGAAGACTGCAGCACTGCGGATCTCCGGATTGGATGACTCCGTTGAAGAAGAGGATGTGGCGGTAGCCATGATGGCAAAAGGAGAGTGCCCAAGAAGTGTCATCAAACTGGGGGGCATAAGAATTGGCGCCGATGGCTTAAGATGGCTGACAGCAAAACTGCCGGTAGCCGCCGCCAGAGCAGTTGCCAAGGAAGGAAAACTCCGCGTCGGCTGGAGCACCGCAGACGTAAGGGCGTTTACTGCCCTCCCTCTGCGATGCTTCAAGTGCCTATCCCTCGGGCATACGCAGCACAAATGCCCCGAGACGACGGACAGGAGTGGCCTGTGCTTCAGGTGCGGAGCGCCTGGTCACATGGCCGCCTCCTGTAAGCGGGAGCCAGCATGCTCGGTGTGCGCCGCCTTCAGGCGGCCGGCCGACCATGTGATGGGCAGTCGCAGGTGCGACCCACCGGTGGTGAAGGGGAGGCCCCCTCCGCCACCGGTGGACCCCATGGAGGTAGGGGCACCCAGCCCGTCGGGTGCCCAACCCCCCCCGTAAAAACGCTCGGGGGGGAGAGAGCCTCTTCCACCCCTCCCTCGCGGGAGGGGCGTGAAGATGCCGGAAGCGCGGGCGCGAGCGGGGGTCGCACGCGGAGCGCTTGAGGAGGACCCTCGGGAACAGCGTCCCCCGAGGGTAGGACCCTCACTCGGAAACTACGGGTGATACCGGAGTTTTCTCCGTTATCGCCCGGCGTGGCCGAGAGGGGGTCCGATGGGATGGCGACCGCGGAAGCCCTCCGGGAACTTTTGTTTCCGGGGGGCTTCCGCGGACGCACATCCCGATGAGGTGGGGGGGGGAAGGCCGTTAGCACACCTCGGCCGCCTCCGGCCTGCATTGGGCGGGGCAACCGCGCCGCCTGTGATGGCGCCCGGGAACTTGTTTCTGGGTGATCATCACGGGCGCGGGAGTCTCGTCCCTTGTGGGTCGGTGTCGGTCGAGGGGTGTGGTTTATTCCTTTCCTCACCAAAAGGGGGCCAGCGGCTGTCAGGACGGGAGACCGGCAGTCGCATTGCACTTGGCCCTCAGGCGTGCGGGGTGTTCAGGGCGTCACGGTTCACCCCGTTGCTCCGTCCCTCACGGAGCATAGGAGAGGTCCGCCCACGAGCGCGGACCCACACTGGAGCGGGTTGCGGTCGATTCCGGCCAAGGGCCCCGCGACCCGCTCCAATGTGTATTGGGACGCCGCAGTTTTTAGTGGGTAGGCCTCCAAGCCTTTACCGGGCACTAGGCCGGGTAGAGGCATGGAGGAGAGCCCCACATATCCACCGTGTTCTCCCGACACGGTGTGAATGCGTAAGGCATTTTCTGCGAAAACAAAAAATAAGGATGTTTTCCTTGGAGGCATTAGGTCTCCCAAACAGTATAAAATGTACCTTTATGTAGTTTGTCATGTATTATGCAATCTATTTTAAGAACCCTTGCTGGCCCTGTCAAATGTTAATCATAATGTTAGCCCATTGACAAAGCCACTGCACAATTTCATTTAAAATTTCTACAAATAATTGATAAGCAATTTGCTAATTCTAATTAGGTAAATCAAGTATTCGTTTATTTATAGCATTCTAAATTCCATATTTCTTTATATAAATACCATAAAAATAGCTGTTTGTTTGTAAGATACTAGCGGCCCGTCCCAGCTTCGCACGGGTCGACAAAATTCTTTAATTTTTTTCTATTATTAAATAATTTTCCGTTAGCGCCATCTAGCGTCCGGAAGACGAACTACTTGCAGTTAATGCGTTGCTATGGTAACGCGTATACAATGGAAAAAGAGCCGACAAACAAATACACAAACAACAAATTTGTGTTCTTAGAGTATATATTTGGTGGACTTAATTTAGATGAAATTGTTAGAAAGAAAAGAAAGAGAAAGAAAGAAAGAACCCGCACAATGAGTTAAGATGATCCTTTTTCCTACTGTGATTTCATCCATACGGAATGCCTGTTCCAGCATTCGGAACATTAATAGGCTGGTGATGACATAAAGACATGATGATAAATACAGTAGCTAGATATACTAAATATCTTAGCAAGGTGTGATAGTAGCGTATTTGATACATTATAACATGTGATGACCGGTTTAGTCTAGCAGATTCGATGGAATTATTAATCTTTGTTAAAATATGATTTTAATCTGTCGATATCTACATAACTACCTCATATCTATCTAAACATATCCATAGACATCTAAATATAAATATATATACATATCCTTATTTACAAGTTACTGTAAATTGTTGTGCTGGTTATTGAATAATGAGACCGAACCAATATCTATCAGTTTTATGAACTTTCTTGTTGTTTTCTTAAATTTGTCGTTTATTCCCTGTATGTTATTGCAATGTTCAGGGATACTTACTATAAGTAAGCACAGATACTTGTTGACTTTGTTGTAATCAACGAAACAACGAAATAATGATATCATAACACTATTAGTATTGTCATAACAAAATAATTTTGTTTTTATTTTTGTGGATTGTGTATGGTGACGACGTATTATATTGTAAATGTCGTTACTTCTGTTAAAGCTGCCGAGTTTCTTGCGCCCATTCTTCTTGTCAGTCAGAAGACGTCCTGAATGAGTGGTAGGAAAAAATGTTGGACGATTCAAAACTACTTATTTTTAAGTGCATTTGAATAAAGTTATTTTCATTTTCATTCATTTTCATTTTCATTTTACGGGAGCCTTAAACTCCTATTTTTTTAAAGTGGAGAAAATGCTTTGCGCATACTTCCGCCACTGGGAGTGCAGCGGAAGTTATGTAGTCTCTCCCCTGCAGACCTATCTGACGATAAAAGCTGGTCAGATTTGTGTGCAGGGGCCTACCCACTAAAAACTCCACTACATCCCTTGGTCAATCACCTTGGTGTCACTGGGCCGTCGGACAGCTGGTCATCGTCTGATGACGAGTATCTCGACGGTGCAGTGACACCTGGTGAGGTCATGGGAACCCTTGCGGACACTACCGCGGCCCCACCGGGGCCTTAAACTCCTACAAAATGGAACTTGTTTTATTAAAGCATTGTTCACGACAGCAGGTATGGCCAAATACGAGTGACTCTACCTCTACCAGGTTTGAGACCCTGAATGATTGTCTTATGGTGAATTATACTTATAAAACATGTATAATTCACCATACGTTTTTTACACACGTATTTTATATCTTATCGAAATATTGCATTGTGAATGCAAAAAATTAAATTAAAAACATAATTATAGCTGGTTCCATCTTAATCGATTGTTTAATATTTGTAAAAATATTACTTTCGATGTTGAAGGTAGTTTGCGTTCAACATTGGTGGAACGATACTAGCTCATAGTAGAAGTTGAAATACGTTTGTAAAATTCGACACGTTTGCCAGCGTCTCGGTAGCTCAGCGGTCAGAGCAGTCGCCCGGATAGCGAAAGGTCGTGGGTTCGAATCCCATCTGAGGGCTCGGAGACGTAGTTGTTTTTTACACACGTATTTTATATCTTATCGAAATATTGCATTGTGAATGCAAAAAATTAAATTAAAAACATAATTATAGCTGGTTCCATCTTAATCGATTGTTTAATATTTGTAAAAATATTACTTTCGATGTTGAAGGTAGTTTGCGTTCAACATTGGTGGAACGATACTAGCTCATAGTAGAAGTTGAAATACGTTTGTAAAATTCGACACGTTTGCCAGCGTCTCGGTAGCTCAGCGGTCAGAGCAGTCGCCCGGATAGCGAAAGGTCGTGGGTTCGAATCCCATCTGAGGGCTCGGAGACGTAGTTGTTTTTTACACACGTATTTTATATCTTATAGAAATATTGCATTGTGAATGCAAAAAATTAAATTAAAAACATTATAAAACATGTGTTAATATATATACACATATATAACTCTTTTATATACATATATATCTATCCACTATCTTTATGTTCATAACACTAGGCTGCCAGCGCTTACTTTAGTCTAGGCTATTTTGGTGTGAATGTAAAAAATATTAATATTATCGTAATATCGTTGCGGTCTTAATAACCGGCAGCCACGGCATGCGTAAATTAAAATTTAATGGCAGAGTGTATGATAATATAGTTACATAAATTGTTTTAAATGCAACATAAACAGGAGATCAATTTTGGTAAACTACTCCCAAATGGGCTACCAAGCCTTGTGTACACTCATCGAAAATTTCTAGTACCTTTCCAGTTTTACGCTATTGGCCAGCGTCTTCTCATCAATGAGAGGAACATCCGAAATATTCGAAAGAAACATTTTTAACAAATGTTTGGACAATCGATTAAGATGAAACAGCCATTTAATTTATAACTTTTATATATTTTTTTCACTTTTTCAATGCTATGTTATAAGATAAATTATTTTAATAAAAAAAATACTAGAAAAAATAGATTCGACTCATAAGTGAATTCTCAGGTGGGAGAATCTCCGTTCACAAGGTGTTCACAAGGCTCGGTAGCTTAATTTCCCAATTGCTTTGGATCGGGCTTCCAAAGGTTTCGGTAAACAACTTTATAATTTATATTTTTAACATTAAAGTAACTTTTCGTACATATTTTGAAAATATCAACGCGAACATATTTTGAAAATATCAACAGGCGGGTTTTAAACACGGGTCTTGTGGCAAACAGGAACTAATAAAGTAATCGCTAGGCCGCCGAAATTCTTACCTTCTTAAAATTTTTAATAAACCTATTAGTATAATTTGCTTAAATACTTTAAGTGCTATTTATTCCTAAAATTTTAAGTTACATGTTCAAGTTGTTAAAAGCTTTAGCTATAAAAGACCAACTTAGCTAAATTCTATCCTCTTATTATAAAATATGGACTAAAGTTAAAACAGGTCTGAAACTGACATTGTCGCTTTTATTTGCATAAGTTTTAAACTAAGTTAAACTTAAGTCATAAGATGAGATAAGGTTTTTACCTAAAAAAATCTTATACGTCTGAATTTCTAACAAGGAAAGTTTTCTTAAATATCTTTTAACTATGTATGGTGCTTGACCCAGGTATTATTCACGTTCTCATCATACAAACATATGCCTCTTTCGGAACTTGAACCTTGGACCGTTTGCTTCACTCCCGTTGGTAAGAACCGATTGCTGTAAACTAAAATAAAATAAGGAAGTTTAAGGGACTTTAACACAGATGTGAGGATATAAACCTTTTCATAACAACAATAGGTTACTTACATGATTTTTTATTGTATAAATTAAGTGATTTTTAATAGGAAAATACTTTAAATTTTGTTTCTTGTAGAATTATTTTTTGTTAAAAAAAATATTTTCTTGGGTCAGTGCAATTATCGTAATTTAAACAGCCGCCATTTTTACGCACTTTGAATGACGTCACATGACATAACTTGCCACGTTACTATGGGTGAATTTAAAATTGTAATGATATATGTTGCCGGCAAACGCTTCATGTCATGTGACGTCACAACCAATGGGAAGGCGCTCAGTTTGTTTAGAAATTAACTTTAGTTTATGCATTATTTTTAACCGAAAAAAATTAACTCTTAAAAAAATAATAGAAATTATCGATTTTATCTAATGCCGTCAGTTTATTATATATTTGAAGAATATTTAAAAAAATATTAGATATTTTTTAAATTACATCCAAGAAACCTATTATCAATTATTTTTATATGAGTATATAAGAATCGGATTTCAACTAAGAATAAATTTTGCTTGACACAAATACTGCCCGATAAGTAAAAGTAATGGCAGTGAACTTTTAATAAGTGAAAAAATCACGTCTATTCCTTTGCTTATCAATTTGTAACCATAGGTTTTTTATTTATTTGACGACCTCCGTAATCAAGTTGCTCGTATACCAGTATACATGGTAGCGCCACTCTGAGGTACCGGGTTAATATTCAGAATGATCTTTTCTTCATAGACCTGGATATGAAGTGAATATTGTGGTATCGTCGCTGTTTCTGAATTCCATAACACATGTGTTTTAGGTTTATCACTTGGGTTTAGAACAATGTATGAGATTTTACCGATATTTATAATTGAAGTTAAACTTCTTTAGACGCGTCATGAAAAAATGATGAGAGTGAAATTTTAAGATGCGCGCTCATCACTGTGACACAAAATTATCATGTTGAAGTTGGCCGCAAAAGCGACATATAATAAACCAGCAGGATGAACTTGGCCTTATGAATGTATGTGTGGGTGTGTGTGATTTTAAATTATATATGGTAGTTGACAATAATTTATATAAAATTATAATATTAGTTATCTTTGTTTAGATAAAATAAAAAAATTGAAAAAGAATTGAAGAATTGAAATGCAAAATTTGATAAAGAAGTACATAAGTACACACAACGTTTTTTTTATATGTGGCCTATTCAAATATTGTTTGGATTACTAACATTTACATTGCACTCGGGAATTATTTGTTATTAGGTAACTTAATAAAGTTATTGAAAAAAATGGTCTCGAATAGGATAAAAGTTCCTATGTGACCTACTTGATGTTCTTAACTATGACACTTCTGAAATATTCATACACTATTCCCAATCGGGATTTGAGTGGAACAGGAGTTTGACTTGAATGTTGAAATAAAAAAATATGAGAAATAATTCTCTGCTATCAAGTCACGTCCCATTCGGAAGGTACTAAAGGTTTTTTCTTTTGAAATAACGATAAATTTTCCCAAATGGACAACCTATTTATTAAATTACCTTCATAATTTTCTTACAAAGTTCTTGTACCGGTATATATTTTTTCTCACGTAAAATGAAACTAGTTTTTTTTTCCACAGAATAAAAAAGCTGAATCAGTGAAATAAAAGGTGATAGAGCCACGTGAAAGCTTCCGATAGTAACAAGTAAATTTACTTGCTATTCAACTAGTGTGCTTAGCATATGTCTAAATCTTGAGGACTCAAAAGATGGCTTACGTGTTTTTCTATTTTAAAACGACTTCAAAAAAGGATGAAGTTCTTAATTCGACTATGTTATTTTTGTATGTTTGTTATGAGATCATTTCCCAAATTATGAATTGATTTGATGATCCTTTGTTTGTTTGGCAGATCAAATTTCAGTAGTGGTCCCATATTTTATCGAAAATGACTCGTAGCTTTTTGAGAAAATTTACAAAACCAAAAATATATACACTAATAATGTTTTGTTTTGTGGTTCTCTTAATCTCCTATTAATCTCAGTTCTCTTAACTGTCATCACATAAACTTAATGTTCCAAGAGTTTCTTTTTAAGTAAAATTATTAAATAATCCTCCTTTATATATTTAATTATTATAATATTTAAATTACTTCAAAGCAAGAGCTTTAAAGGACAATCAGCAAAATTATTGATTTGTATATTTCTATTTAATATTTATAAACTATTATTTTTGGAGTCAGTGCCAAAGAAAAATAACCTTAATAGATACCTACTCAATTAATCTATTAATATATAAATACGAAATTCAACGGAAGCTGATAGTTACAAAGAAGCACATCAAAATTGGCTGACACCAATTCCAAGAATAACTGTTTATAAATATTTATATAAGTATCATTAATTTTGTTGATTAACCTTAAGGCTCTTGCTTTTAAGTAATTAAAATAATATTTTTTACTTTTTGTTTGTATATATAGTTTTGAAGTCGGTTTTTGTTTTTTTTATAATTTTTATCGATCAACGGATTGGTGCCTGGAGTATAATGTGGCAAGCTCTTTTCTGTTTCGTTAAGCATTTCATATTGGTTGCATCACCAGTGGCGTAAAAGTTTAAATTTTTCTTACGGTTATATTATATATATTCTGTTGTTAAGTAGGTAACTAAATCTACTAAATATTAAGTAGGCGTTTATAAGATTTACTCATTTAGTATTAGTTACGCTTTTTAAACCAAAATTTTTGATCTTAAAAGCAAAAAGTGTATTCGAGTGGTTAAAGTGAAGTAATAGGCTGAAAAATTCAGAAAAAAAATACCCCCATAAATATCAACACAAATATTAACAAGAAAACCAATAGAAACTAAGGTGAAGATTTCCAATTTCATCAAAATGTCCAATGTTCGACTAATTCGTACTAGTTCGAACGTGTTAAGCGTTAAGTGTCTTATAACGAAGTAATTGTTTACAAGCTATAAGTCGCTTAATTAAGTCAAAATTTAGTGATACTTGACAAGTTAATACGTCTAAGCCACTCATTAAAGATTTTCAACCATAAGGTTACGTGACAGACAGAGGCATGTAAGTAGATTTGCTTTAAAAGAATAACAGGAGGGATCGAAGTGATGCGTGGTTGCGATATTAATCTATAATATAAGATCACAGTGGTTTGTATGTTTGTCTGTCCGCTCTTTTCCCCGCTCTTTTTCCATTGTACATATATGCTTTACCATAGCAACGCGCTAATCGCATTCTACCGGACGCTAGATAGCGCTAACGTAAAAATATTTAATAATAGAAAAAAATAAAGAATTTTGTCCACCCGTGCGAAGCCGGGATGGGCCGCTAGTAATAATAACAATCATTTATTTCCTGAAAGCTTATGCTTGGGTGACGAATACGAGCACCTGTATCTAAGTTATAGGCATTTATATATATTACCATATACTTATTTACTCCTAGTATCCACACCACAACACATGTTTTACAACACCGTGCTTACTTTGGGCTAGGCTAATTGCTAATTATTATTATTTCAATTTCAGTCTTATCATTAAGTTTCTATATAAAACATTAAAATTATTTAACAAAAATAAAATTACAACATTCAATATATTAATTATTATACTATAATAAATCTTACGTAATAATATAAAAAAATCATCATTATATTGATGTTATTTTACAAAAGGCAATGCACTTCTATTCACGCTTGCACTATCGGCGAAACCTACCGTTCGACCAACACGCCCAAGACGCTATTAGTACTGCTCCGAAAATCTTTAAACAGCGAGGCGTTCAGCTTTCTGATGATGGAATAAAAATCATCCGCGAACGCGAACATTTTTGAAGTTTTGCAAAGCAACGGTACCCCTCACTAAAACTGTAACTGATTGCGTTGTATTACTGGGTGGGCGTTGTACATCCGCTGAGTTTACTTAAACTGGACCACTTGGTCCATAAGTTACACGCGTAAGAAGACTTAGAATAAAATTGTTTTCACTGGTACTGTGCAACGCGCTAACCTACCAGCTAGCAGTGGCAGTCTCTTTCTATATGTATACTCAGTGACTCATATACTTGAGAACTGAGAGAGAGAGAGAGAGAGAGAGAAATACAGAACTCATTTCACTCGGGGCGAACTTCAGACTTCTACAGGATGTTGGGCGTAGGGGCACAAGATTCGGACCAGTCGAGTCCAGACTCGAAACTGTCATTAATAAAAAATATTTCGACATAATTTTGGAATGAACCATGCATAATTGGTATTAACGACACATGATTATAATAGAAAAATACAAAAACAAGATCGCATTGAAAAATGCATAAAATATATAAAAATTATAAAAATGGTATTAACAAAAAAAATTAAATATTTATACGTCAAAGTTTTGGTTAGAATGTGCACGAACATAAGATTGAAATATCTCGTATTCACCATAAAAACATTTTACGACTAAATAATTGAATTATTATTCGGTCCGCCGTCCGAGGACATTTTGTGAATATTTGCACATTTATCACTTTTGACATATTACTTCCGGGCGTTGATGGCACATATCATTAAAATAATAATGTTTTTTTATTAATAATTATATTAATGCGTTAATTTGGTCAATATTAATCATAAAATGTGAAAGAATCTGGAAAAAGTTGACTTTCTCTCTTTCATATTACGATACTTTCTAATATTATATGTATAAAGTTTCAAACTTTTTTATATTAGTTCCAGCTTTTTACGCACTTTATCAATGATTCCAAGAAGATTAAGCGGCAGAAACACAAAAAATAAAAAAAATTGACATGAGTGAGTTGTACTTGAGCGAAATAAACCGACTGATAAAGGGAAATACCGTATGCAGGTTATTGGTACCACTTCTAAGTGGGTTCGGAAGATCCAGACAGGCACCGAAATCGATACGGTGTATGCCCACATCACAAAAGATCCATAGGGACAAGAGATGAGAGACAGATTTAGAAAAATAAGTTTGTTGACCAACATTTACATGTATATATTTACAATGTTGACAGCACAGTGCTGCTCGTCTGTGTGAGCCCTAAGAGTAACGTAGGGTTCCTATTTGACATCGAAGTACTATAATGCGAATATTTTTACATCAACAATTTTATATGGACGTCTCGATAATGCGAAGAAGTGGTTTTTCGATTGTGCCATATTATGACTACTTATAAAATTTTATTTCGAATATTAGTTTCTTATGAGTTATAGCATAATTCGTATTACAGAATTCTAAATATGCACTATGATTAATTTTAGTCAATTTTTTTGTTTTTAAACATTTGAATGTATTTGTTTTTTGTTTTATCACAAAATATAAAACAAACACCGAAACGCTTATCGAGTAAACAATAGTAGATATATAAAAACTTATGTTTTTGGTTCAAATTTTCTTCTTAGCATTTTCAAAGTAACGTCACAACCAAAAAAATTAAAAAATTGGTTAAAAAGATATCGATGTATTATAATCAATAATAGAAACTGCGTACAAAAAAGCGTCATATAAAAAGGCGTTACATTTTTTTAACGTCTAACTAGACTAAGAATAATGCGATCTTAAGTAGGAAACTATGTCAAGTAAATTGATTTAAAGAAATTTATGTTTTTATATGTCACTAGAAGAAAACTTTTTACTTTGTTCAAAGTTTCGCAGGTTTTTCTACAATATTTGTAACAGAAATAAGTAAATATTTAGCTTAATTTGTAACAAAGATATGTTAAAAGAATAGTGAAAAATACGAGTATTTTCATTATTAACTTGAAAATCGGACAATTTTATTACATAATAACAATTATGTTAACTAATGAAAGTAAAAAAATATGAGCTTAAACTAAATAATAAGTCAGACAAAAGAAATATTGAGAATATAAAAAAAATATGGTGAAAATAAGTCTCACCACTGTTGTTGAGAAAATTGCCCAAAAGTCTGACAGTTTCCTCGTTGTTTAGCTTATTACCAAAACTTGTATACGTATGTTGATTAGGTTTCATAACCTAATTTACTTAGGTTGTATATAATATGTATTTTTTAAAGAATATTAACACAGTACGTAAAAGCTATATCGACGGCGAAGTGCCAAGACCTCCTAACTGGAATTCGGCGAGAAATTCACTTTTTTGTCTTTTCGAATTAAAATTCTTTATTTGCATGTTTTAATAAAAAATCCTAAGCGTATTTTCAGACGCAAGCGTATCAAGTATAAAATAAATAAACAAATTTTTCAACTATTTTAACTTGTCAAGAAATTAAACGTTTTTTTCACTTTGTGTATTATTTTGAATTTAGCAGTTAGGTGTTATTGGCACTTTACCGTCAATATCACATTAAACCGTCGTGTTAAGCGAACTCGATCCGCTTGGGTTTAGACTAATATAACAACCGACGGGCAACGCTTGCTTTAAAAAAATCGTATGACGGACAAAAAAATCACTATGTATTTATTCATGCCTTCTATTTCAAAACACATGTTATACATATCAGCCCTCGCCAGCTAAAAGTTACATAGCAAACTGTTATCGTTACTAGAAGCCTAAGGGCGTCATAAAAAAATATTTGGATTGTTATGGAGAGGGTAGGCTTCAGGGCGCTGGTGTCTACCTGGGGTCTAATTGTTTTTCCCACTGGCAAATGTATGTGGCTCGGTCAGAGGTCAGTATTGCGGATCATCTATTTATATAAGGCCCGGACGGAAAAACAGTTTGTGTGGACCGAATGAAATTGTTTAAAGTGTAGTGGATAAATATTTTAAATTCATGTCTTAATTATATAAAGTACAAGCGACCCGTCCGCCCGGCTTTCGTACCATGAATTCGTTTTATAACTTTCACTGTCATTTCTTATACGGAATCGTTTTTTCAGTGCACCTTTCAACTATAAAATTAATCATACTATCTTCAATTAAAAGTAGGCATAATCGTGCACAGCAGGTCAAACGGAGGGATAAGGTTTGTATGAAACTTCCTTTTCCCACGTTTTTCTTAGGTCACTTTCTTGTCTGTTTGCTAGTCTGTCGTTTTGTCTGTCCGGTTGGAATCTTGTATCTCAATTTTGAGGCACTTCCCGACCACCTAGCGAGTTAATAATTAAAAAGAATAAAATAATAATACTAGATTTAAAAATCTAAAAATCCCACGTTTTTCAGAGACCAAAAAAGAATAAAATAACCCGGCGGGGCCAAGCGAGAGGCCACTCAAAACGTGGGGGCGCATGTTACTTATGGAGATGTAATGAGATGTATAATATGCATAGATGTTGAGAGTATTTGTAAAGATGCGCCCCCACGTTTTAAGTGGCCCCTGGCTTGGCCCCGCCGGGTTATTTTTTAAAAGTAGAGTTTCCAAATTATAAATAAGTAGGTACTTATTATTGAAAAGAAATTAAAATGTAATTAATTATTAACTAATTTCAAAAAGGAGAAGGTTATCATTTATTTTTTTATATGAGTTCGGGCATAGCTCATATATCCCGGATTTGCAAAATTCTTATTTTGTTCTAAAGGGGGTTTATTCTGAAATAGTTTGATTTAATTTTCATTTAGATAAGTTTTCGAGACAGACAGCGGAACTCTCCAAAACTGACAATAAATCAACCACGATTCCTGCTATTAAGCCTGTATTTTCGAAAGAGGTAAAGAGGTAAAGATTAGTATTAAAGTTGGTTTATTAGTAAAAAAAATATCCTTCATTTATCGTCGTCTTCTGTAAAACTATAGATTGAGTTTTCGAAAACCCCCATATAAATTCTTTATTATTTATTATAATCACAAAAGCTATCTTTTCAAATAGAACTGGAGAGAAAGAAATGAATAACATTTCAGTTTTAACAAACGAAGCCGCAGTGCGGGATGAGGTCGTCGGTTCGGGCAGCCATACCCGACATGAGGTATGGCTGCCCGAAGGGTCAGTCATATGAGGGCAGTCGTCGTTATCGCCCGTATCGAATGTACGATTTTTTCTGTGCTTTATATTGGTTAGTCGATGTTGACTTTCTCAGATTATTTATTTCTCTGCATTGAAATATTCATTTTAGTTTTGTTTGTTTATTAAAATAAAGGTTTTTTGAAAAGTGTACGGAAAAATTATAACATTCGTCGTCAAAGGATTACAAATCCAATGCAGAATGGCAGAAATACCTAGCGATGAAGCATTTATTTCTTTTCGTTTCTGTTTTATTTGCTTTATGGCATTATTTCAATGGCTGCTCAAGTGCGTGCTAATACGAGACTAACAATTGGCAAAGATTTTTACAATGGACCGATCTGGGACCTCTTATGATATGAAACGCCTTTATCTAGCCGATATGGGTAGGTAACATTTTATATTTTAATGTGATTCGCAACTTTATGTAAGTACGGATAGTTCTTAAGAATCTGGCGTGAGTGGTTCTGGCAAGGAAGGTAAAAAACGCAGAAAGAGGTTCACAGACAATATTCGTGGGAAACAAATGAAAACTGCAGCTAAAAATAGCTTATAATCATCCTAAGGTCAATAGACAGGCAGTTGTGAATTATAAGAAAGAATTATAAGCAAGCAATTGTTTGGAAAAATAAATTTATGTTTAGATTCCACTATTACCAATAGCTGATTATTATGACATGTTTGTAACTTTGTCACGTCAAATGGGTGAACGGTTTCGTGGTATTCGTCAGATAGATTATATTGATACAATGTACGATTGCCGTAAGATCGAGTGGCCATTTTTCTCATATAGGCACACATCTAAAATTTACACGCGAACGAAGTCACGGGCGACAGCTAGTTATATGCATTAAAATAAACTTAAATATTTCTTTATATACAACATTGATAATTTCTGAATAATTATTTAAAAGTGTTTGTTTAGAAGTTACACGTGACAGGGCAACATACAATAGTCCGTGTAAAGAACATTGAGTGGTTAAGTAAATTTCAATAACTTTTAAAGTTTGTCCTTGTGTTTTATTAATAGTCATTACAAACCCTAATCTATAATCTAAGAACACAAATTTGTTGTTTGTGTGTTTGTCTGTCCGCTCTGTTCCCCGCTCTTTTTCCATTCTATACGCATTACCATAGCAATCCGTTAGCGGTCAGCTAATCTATAAACTAAGTGTGTAAACTATGTGTGTTTGTCTGTCCGCTCTTTTTCCATTGTATCAAATTAACGTTACCATAGCAACGCGTTACCATAGCTACGCGTTACCATAGCAACGCGTTACCATAGCAACGCGTTACTGTCAGCTAGTTTTATTGGAAATTGGAGCCGTTTGAAGTGAAAACACAATTGTGAGGGTATCATACAAATACATACACAAAATCACGCCGATTTCCCGCAGGGGTAGGCAGAGATCACAGATTTCTACTTACTAGGATCCTGACATTCATCTCTAGCTTATTTATATCTCATCAGCATTTTATACAAATCATACAATTGCTTGGTATAAAACAGTTTCACCGTTAGATTTGAGCAAAAATTTTTAAATGCCAACTTTAAGTGTTTTACCGTTTCATAGTTTTGGTTGATTTAAATTTCATGGTAATATGGGTATCTACTTTTAATATTCCGGAAGGAGTCTATGAATTCACAAATTCAGTTGGTAATTGTACTTTCTATTTGCTATCCACAACTGTATCTGTTGCCTCATGAGGACGGCATTCTCGTTATCCTCTCTTCATCAAAGTTAAATTAACAACAAACCAAACAATGAATGGTAGTGTATTATAAATTTGTGAGTACGGACTATGGTCTGAAATAAAAATATTTTTATACGCAGGCATTAACATTCACACATCTTCAGTTAAGGCCTATTATCCCAACGTTAATTACATCCAAAGAGGTTTGTGCCTTCAAGTAACCATATTTTTCATGATGATTTTATTTATGTTTTGATTAAGCTAGCTATAAGAAGAGAATTACAAGTAATAAAGTCTATGTTTTACGTATAGAAAGTTTTCACTAACAAAACCGCTTTGGAATCATGGATAGAAGAAGTTCAAAGAAAGTTACATGAGGTGTAACATCGGGTTTTCTTAGCTCTACGGCGATACGCCGCTAAAGTTTTGCACGCTAATTTATTATACACACGGGTGGTTTTACACTACTTTTGGCTTAGTGTCTCGCAATGCAAATTGAGAGTAAAATTGCCGAGACCGAGAATATTCGAACTATCGATAAGGCTTTGTCAACACAAATAATAAGTTTTTATCAAAAGATATAAAAGAAAACGTGTTTGAATAAACGTTATCCAAACAACATAAGAGATAATATTGAAAGAGATTCTCTGAAGTCACAGACAAATGCTTTTTAGTCAATTTAAACGTATACAATGCCTTTACTGAAACTCAATTCAAACTTATACCGAGAAGAAACCGCAAGAATCTTAAAAAGGGTCTTGTTATAGAGTTTCTTAATTGAAGATGAATTTTCCTATACTCCTATAATAAATAAATCATAAGATTTACAGGAGTATTGTTATAAATTAAAGAGTACATAACTAAAACAGATTTTTGTATTTTAAATAATCATCTATAGCTGTCATACATTTTGCTTTTGTGAGCATTTAAATATTTTATAATTTTCCAAAGGTAATAACAATAATAAATATTTCTTACATTCAGATCAATTAGCCTATTCCAAAGTAGTTACTGTGAGGCTTGTGTTATGGATACTAGCGTAATTAAATGAATACGTATAACCCTATTACCTATTTCTGTTATGAGTATTTTATTATTTTCTGAAAACAACGGAATAAGGATTTATTTACGTGATAACTTTTTTTCTGATAACGTTTCATAAATAAACACGCCCAATAAAATAAGGACCATAATATTTTAATTGATTTTCATTAGCACACGTCTGTAAATTACATTTTTTGTATTTATTAATATAAGATAATTAATATCTATCTCTGTCTCCTTCAATACGAAAAGTATCAAAGTGATATGGAATATTATTTCTTTCTTGGCAATATCTTACTATTTCAGCTGTATAAATAAAATGTGTTCAATATATGTATCATTAATCCATCGATATGAAAGTAAAATCTTTATCTATGCTAACATTATGAACGGGAAAAATTTTTTTGTTTGTTTGTTTGCATTGAATAGGTTCTGAAACTATTGGACCGATTTGAAAAATTCTTTCACATTTGGAATTCTACGTTATCTCTGATGAACATAGGCTATAAAATATTTTCAAAAAGTTAGGGATCCGTATGAAAATTTTTATAGTTTTTTTTTGTATTGAATAGGCTCCGAAACTACGGGATCGATTTGAAAAATTCTTTCACATATAGTATTATCCTTGATTAATATAGGCGATAAAATATTTCAAAAAGTTAGGGATCCGTATGAAAACTTCGAAAATGTAACCAAAGGTGTGAAAAAATAACAAAATATACACGTCACGTATGCTACGGAAATTACGGACAATAGAGCAAAGTGATGTACTACAGTTTTAAAGAGGACATCAATATCTACAAAAATGTCCGCGATAGCAATAAACTGTAATAGTCCATATGTCTTTCTATTACAGTTATGTCACAATAACTACTTTTTATGTTAATTTATGCAATAACAATGCCTGTACAAATTAGGCCACATTATTCGTACCTGGGTATTAATCCTTATCCAAATAAATACTTCGTATTCAAGGCTATATCAGTGTAAATTACTTTTTGAATTATACCATTCCCAAGTTCCCATCCAAAAGTTATCATGGGTGGTATAATTATCAAAACCACGAATTACGTTAACCATGTAACATAAATAACATTTTTGACTTTTTTAATCTTTGTTAATTTAGCAACCATTGTTCCTCCTCCCCACCGTGGCCCGCTTCTACTTAAACTTCCACTATCCGTAAACCTTCAGAAATAATTTACATGTTATATCCGCAAAAATGGGCCTCTTGGTAAATTACTACAAGACGCCTCACTGAATATGTGGGATGAATGCACCATGAGTCATAAAGCACAAATAGAGGCCGTGGACAGAAACTTAAAAGATCTTAAAAAACTTCTCTCCCATGGGCGCGATTATTTTAGTATTTGCTGGAGATTGCCGACAAACTCTGTCCGTCATTGACAGAGGCACGCGAGCAGATATCATCAAAGCATGCTTGAAATCGTCTCCCTCATGGACTTTGATTGAAATTTTAAAATTACGGGCAAATATGAGAGCTCATCTTCATGGAATCACAGATAGAGATTTCTCACAACAACTGCTAAAACTTGGTTAAGGAATTTTACCCATTTTTAATTTAAGCAGATATTGTGACATCCTTCTGAATGGGTTTCTTGGCCCAATATTACATTTAGACATTTTTCTAGATGCAGTATACCCTTACGTTGAGAAATTCTACGCAAGGGACTTTGATTTGTTTTGTTCTAGGGTAATAGTGTCACATAGGAATGATACTGTCAATGAAATAAACAATCTGATTATTCCAAAATAAAAAAATATAAATCGATCGACACCGTGACTAATATCGAATGCGCAGTTCATTATCCACAGAAATTTTTAAATTCACTAAACCCTTCTGAACTGCCACTATACGAATTGACGTCAAAAATCGGAAATGCAATCATTCTTTTCAGATATTTAGACCCCCCAAGCATGTGCAATGGGACAAGGCTGCTTATTAAGGAACTGAAGGACAATCTAATTGTAGCCACCATTATCATCGGCCCAGCAGCTGGTCAATTACCTCATATTCCGAGGATACCTATGATCCCAACTGATCTGCCAATTTCATATAAACGGCTTTTCCGGTAAAAACATCTTAACTTTTAACAAGTCCCAGGGCCAAACTTTTAAATAAGTAGGGATCGACTTACGAAAAGTATGTTTTACTCATCGCAGACTGTACTTTGGCCTATCGCGCGTTGGAGATCCTGAAAAAACAAATTTATTTTGTAGCCAGAAAATAAGCCAACATCAAATATATCTATAAAAACCTCTGACCCAATAAATTAAATGGCATATGTTTTGTAAAATCATTAAAAATAAAAATAAATAAATCAAATATTGCAAAATAACAAAAAAGAAATCATTAAAACAATATCCAAACTTTATTTATAATGTTATCTTTTTTAAGTAACCCCGGACGCAAAAAGTAAGGTGTATGTGTATGTTAAAATTTATCATTTTTGAAATTTTTGTTAATTATCCTTGCGAAGCCGGGGCGGGCCGCTTGTCAGATAATAAGTAAGATAATCCAAATAAATTACTTTATTTCTCTTTACATATGATGTCTTTACTGGACTCGAATCAATTCATTCTATTAATGAAGTAAGAAATTCGAATTTATCCTTTTACATAATCCAAAGGCAGTAATTAAAGAGCCTGAAGGCAGCTTTTAAAAATTTACGAAATTAATCATTGTTGTTGTGCTTGACATGAAATCTCTGCAGTTCAAATTATCTGCTGCTCAAATAGATTATATTTTGTTTTTTTTCTATAGAAATGTATTTTACTAGTCTGACCCCTCAGGTCTGACCATAAAGGCTGTTACATAAAAACTTTTCTTTTTTCAGCTTTTGGAACGCATTTATTATTTAAAAACTTCTTTTAATATCGCGTCATTTCACATATTTTGTCGTGTTCATTATCAAATTGCAATATGGAATGGAGTGTTAAAGAAAAATAAATTCAAGTGACCGCCTTACACAAAGTGCGTATGGAGCTGTCGATCATATTCCAGACACTTCAAAAGCTTGGTATAAACCGTATGTTCCTATATCATACTACCAACAGATACAACAACACTTCCTCTGTCGAAGATTATAAAAGATCGGGGTAGCGGCGCGCTATTAGAACTAATAAGGCTATTAATATTGTTAAAGTCAGAATTCGTCGAAACCCCATTAGGAAGCAAAAAATCTTATCGCGAGAAATGAAGATTCCAGCTAGGACTCATTTGCGATTTATATAACAAGACCTGAAGCTTGGTGCTTATCTTCGATACACAGGATATGCCCTAAACCAATCTTTACAAATAAAGAGAGTGAATCAATCAAAATGCCTTCTGTCACGATACGCATTTGAAAGACACAGAAATATCCTCTTTATCGATGAAAAAAATTCACGATTGACGAACACAACAATGAGCAAAATGATATTATATACGTTCAGAGTTCTAAAGAAGATGCTCCAGTGGTCGGAAAGGTACAACGTGGTCATCATCCTGCGTCAGTGATGGTTTGGTGGGGCGTGTTTCATCAAGGCGCCACAAAGCTACATTTTTGTAAAAAGGAGTGAAAACTTCTGCCACCTTGTCTCAAGTGTCAAAAGATAATCTTGGATCGTGTTGTGAAACTTCACAGCAAAACAATTTTTAAAAGTGTACCGTGGACTTTTCAGCAGGACTCTGCACCTGGTCAGAAGGCACGAAATATCCAAGCCTGACTTGAAACCAACGTTATAAGAGCTGAAGATTGGCCCTCATCTAGCCCAGACCTCAACCCTTTGGACTACAAATTCTGGTCAGTTTAAGAGGACAATAAATAAATGCTCTATACGATACGGCAACATCATACAGCAGTGGCGAGATTTCCCATGGAAACAGTGCTCCATAATTTCGTGGCCAGGCAGATTAAAGGCATATATAAAAGCCAAATGTTGCCATTTGGAATAGAATATTTTGTTAATTTTATTTGCTGACACTAAGAAATATATACAAATATGTTTTAGTAATTTTTCATAAAAATATGCATTTTCATTTGTAACAGAACTTATGGCCGGACTAGGTATAAAATTCTTTATCAGTAATTGACGTCAACTTGTCTGAAAAGTTACAAGTAAGTGAAATGTTAAAAAAAAACTAATTCTTTTTTTTTTCAATCTATATCATAAAAAAATGATTCCTTAAGAGGGTTTTTAAGTTATCATTTCTTTTGTTAAAAATTTCCTTGTAAATTTTACAGTTGGAGAAATGGTGAAGTTTTATATAACTGGCCACGTAATCGATAAGTGGAGTGGGGTGTAATGTAGTGATAGCTACTCATAAGAATACCACAATGAATTATAGTTATAAAGAATCACCTACAAATAGGTTGCTATTGCGTCTCACTATATGGCGCTGTTCAATCGGTACCTGTTAATATGAACAAAGTTGATTCCTTTGATTTAATGTTAATATTTAGTCCAAACATTTCATATGTTTGTCCGTCAAATGGCGCTCTGAAATTTACGCCAGAAAGCTCAACATTACAATCTCATATTACGGGCATAAAATCTTGCATTCAAAATGTAACAAAGTAAAACTTAGAGTAAGTAAAAAACATCGAATTAAGGTTTATTTATATTCAATTTTCTTAATCGACTAGTAGTTAGGCTGTGAGAGAGTCGTCCGAAACATAGGGGGATATTATGCGATCAAAGTTCCGTTTGGGTCATGCTTCGTTAAATTCAATTTGGCTCGAAGCCAGATTTTGAATTTGCTGCCGGAATGTCTTTTAAATAATAAAACAGCTGAACCAACATTAAACTATAAATCCATGCCAATATTGTAGCATTTATGCCATGTTTTCCTGTGGCACTGATGGGTTTCTGAATATCAATATGCCTCCAAATACATATTAAAAAATTATTCCCGATATAATTAGCCAATAGTGTAATAAGCTTTTTAATTTTATAGGTAGACATTAGACCACCAACTTACCTGAAGAATAGGAGAATGTCAACATAGGAAGTATTCATACCGGTTTTGTCTCAATATTTCAAGCTCATTGCAATGCGACTTTTGGACTCTTTCCATATAAATATGCAAAAAGCTACTAACAGCTTTTAAGGCACTGGTATGTGAACACTATCTGGAGTCTTAGTGAGCCTGTCATTTACTTTTTCCCATTGATTTATATCATACTAGCTGGCCCGGGCACACGTCGCCCTGGCTCAGTTATTATAATTTGCAATATATTTTTTATTAAAAATCAGCAGTAGCCCACTCGCGCGTTCTGAGCCCGCGCGATTGGCAGTCTTTGTGATATTGATTCGTTGGTGGGAGAAGTGGTGGGGGGCCCGTCGTGACGGCACAGTGGTGGCACGCGCGTGAGTTGCGCGCGGTACCCGACAGTACTTGGACATTGCAACATTACTTTATTTTTCTGAAATAAAAGTATTTTTCTAAAATAAAAGTAACCTATGTTACTCTTTATTATATCAGCTATCTGCCAATAAAAGTCCCGTCAAAATCGGTCCAGCCATTTCAGAGATTAGTCGGAACAAACAAAAATTGTAAAATATGTTATTTTGATGTATGTACCGTATTTATATTCATATGCATGTAGTAAAAAATGGTTAATGCAATATTACAAACAGATAATCCAATTTTATTTATATGTATGTATGTATAGATTTACTATATACCTACATAGTATTTGTAAGTTTATGTTGTTTTTAATGTTAAAGTTCTAATTTCTGTTCTTTCCTTTATTCCAAAAACAACAAATTAATTACTTAATTTTAACAAAAAAGGAATTGGTAGCATGGATTTTAAGGCTCCATGAGTAAATAATTCAGTGTTCACTGAGCCTTAAAATAATAATTGAGACCTGTTGCTTTGTAGACAATGTTTCACTTGTATCATAACGGGACGCGAGCAGAGCTTTGATCTCTGAAGATCCCGGCATGGTACAATGAATACCTGTCAGAGACTACATAACAAACTCTCTCACCCCAAAAAAAGGCCTTTTCAATATTAATTATTATAAGATTTATTTCTGACTAGCTGCAATGCTTTTTTTTGCTGACTTTACATTATATACAGTTTTTTATTTTACATTATACTTAACATTATATTCGTTGACATATCTTAATTATTAAATTATATATTCTTAATTGCACATTAACTTCTTATTTATTTTCGATATGTATATTGATAAATAATTGATGATATAAATACATAAACCGATACATACAATACATACACCTAAAGCGAAACCATAATTAAATAATACATACAAAATGATCCTATAATTGAAATAAATTTAGAAAATGCTCATTGACTTTAACTTTAAACGGTAAAATGGATTAACTTGGATAGCCTAAACTTAAGGTTTCTATTGGGGATCTCTAACACTCAGTAATGCAGAATCGTCGGGAGTGAAGAAAAGGGTGAAAGGCGTGCATGTCGCGGAGCTGCCGAATACGAAGCCATTTTATATTTTTGCGAAAATGGAGATATATTAATATTTTCGCATTTCGTAAATGAAATGATTGGCCAAGTTTTGTAATCACTCCGGTTTATTAAGCTGTTCTTTAATCACATCCAAATAGCGAACAACAGCCTCGTCGAGAAGTAGGGATTGCGCCAGTATCCTTTTTATCTTTAAAAGGAGAAAGTGTTGAAGTCATATGAAAGAGAAAAAAGAATTGTCTACGGTTGCTAACATCGGAAATATTTGATGACCAAGACATATTGCTATTCAGAATCAATCTCAGATTTCTCTCATTGCCCCTAGCCCCTGACCTGATTTCGAATCCCAAACCAGTTGATGTTTCTAAATTAAGAGTTTTAACATAATTTTAATGCAAAAAAATAAACGAAAACGGACTTGTTCTTGATTCTGATTTGTGACATCATAAAAATATTTTAAACACTATCAAATATAGAGCTGATTAGAAGTACAAAAATGAACTATATTGCTAATGATGTAAGATTATTTTTTGTTTCTTGATAGTTTGCAAACATTCATTTCTTAGGATAGGAAACACCTTAATATTTATTGTGGCCTGACGTGTTGGTAAGAAATCTCAGTAGCGGAGGTGTTGTTCTCAAACAAAGCGGTGCCGGTGGTAGAATCCGTGAGGGTAACAAATGTTTTATTGTTCCGATGCAACTGAAACGGCTAGATTTTAAGACGTAAATCACTACGTAGCCGTATATAGCTAAAGAGTTTTAATTTATATATTACTATCGCTGTTGATATTGTGTCTTGAAGTAGAACAACATTTATAAACACTTCGGTTGGAAATAATGAATTACCTCGCCTATTTTTCTGATTATTAGGGTACATTAATTAAATATGGGCACTTATTTTGGAAATGTATTTTGTAGAACTACTGAGCTTTTTTTTTACTAAATACGGAAAAAAAATAATATTTTATGTGTATAATTATAATTTTTTTATTTATATTTTGAGTAGTATTATGTCAGTTAAGTTGTTATAAAGTATAATTCCAATTAGTGCCTATATATAATAATAACGAACAGTGGTTAAATTTTTCTACAAATAATCTTCTCGTTGTCGATCTTGATAATATAAAAAGAAACATTATCAATAAAAAAGTAATTAAAAAGTAATAAAGTTTTTTATTTGCGAAATCACGTTAATATAACCCGCCGATTTTCGGTTTTCACATCCTTGTTCCACCGTCCCTATTTTTTCATCGGACAACCAGACCTACAAATAAGCGCTACCATTATATCGACGGCGAATTGCCATTAACATCTAACTGCTAAATTCAAAATAATACACAAGCTGAAAAAAACGTTTAATTTCTTGACAAGTTAAAATTATTAATTATTCAACCGGAAGGGGTAATTGCTACCCCCTATATATCTGTAGCGTCTTGCTTTTTGAAGAACCCCATGCTATAGCTTGAAGGAGAGAGCTGGTAGCACAACCCACAAATCCGCAATGTTAAGAGATTCCTTTAGTGGTTTTGTTATCCCAGAATCAGCATAAAGAATGTAGTGGTGAGCTTTGGTGACTTTAAGTGCAAAATGCGATGGTAGAAGCGTAGTAGCAATACTAAGTCGAAATATTTCTGATAACACTCTTCAAAAAAACAAAAACAAACGCTTATTATCCATTTGTGATATTCGGATGGAGTGGGAAAATTTGATATTGTTAAGTTCCGGCACATAGATGAGTAAAGTTATTTTTAAGGGAAGGAAGTAGGTTCTGCTATGCTCTATAGAACATTCGACTTGTTTTTGAAGTCCATTTGGCTTAGCTTGCCAAATGCATTTGAAACTAGATCAAGCTTGTAATGAAAATTACCCCAATACTTTTGGAGAGACATTTTGTCTTAAAATGGTGAATGTAGATAAGATTTAATCTACCCTATTCCTCGGAAACAAGACTTGCTTGCTGAGCGATTTCTGAAGAAAGTTCGTTTCGTCTCTCAAATGAACCAAAAATAAGCATCCATCTGGTCCGATAGTATTGTTGACATCGAAGTTTAAAAGTGGAGTGATATAGCCTAGTGCGAATTTTGAGGTATGGTGTGCTCGTGCTGCGGGATAATGGATGGTGCGTTACACATTCACTCTTTCGTGGTGAATTTGATGCAAAAATATATTTAGTGAGGTCTGCTTAATCCTTTGCTGTATGGAATAATGTCCGACTCACTGTTAATAACAAAATATGATAGAAGTTTCTTTGAACAACCTTAGCGAGAGACCAAAAAGTGAAACATTTTTTGGTCTATTATCTTAATGTATTGTGCTGTTGCAATTTTCTCTTTGCAGAATCTGAATGCAGTTTAAAATTCTTTGGTAAAACGGTAGGTGTTGACATTATCTCTTAGCAGTATCAACCTTTAAGGTTATATGTTACTTTCTGATGATGAAATTGTTCTACCAAGTTGGTATAAATACCATTTTGATAAGTAATACAAAAAACTATTTTATATTTTTTATGTTAAAAATCTATTATCTTCATATAATTATAACATCGAGTATCCCCACCACAATCTAACTACTTTCAAAGTACGTAGCATCAATAGTTAAGCGACTCCAAAACTGATTAAATACTGAATGCAAACCAAGTAATAAAATGGTAAACAAGATACAAAAGCCGAAACCAACTAAAACAGAGGCGTGAAACCGACTTTGAATTTCAAAAAGGCTTTGACGCGCCACTCCGACCCAAATTGTTTTGTAAACAGGCGTCGCGTCAGTTTTTTCGCACCGTCAATAGTTGCCGAGCACACAGTTACTGCGTCCGATTCTTTCATGAGTAACTCTTTTTGTGTTTAACATCCGTTGTGTCCTATAAAAAGTACCAATGCGTTGACAATAAAGGAAACTTACAGATACGGGCAAATACTATAATAAACAAGAATAATATTTATTTCTATGGCAACAGGGTTGAAAACTACTTTTATTCAATTCCATTAGTTTATTTTTTGCACATAAGCACAATGAATTATTTAAGGTTGCCTGCACTTAAAATTGTAACCACAGCATGTGTTATTGTTATTAAAGGAAAAATGTTTGATTATTATAAAATAGATGAAACAACTATTTTTTCGTTATAATTAGAAAAGCTTTGAACTTCTTTCAACTTCTTAGTCATTTTGTTGTACAGATGAGCCAAGAAAACAACTGTAAACTCCGACGTAATCTTGTTATACAAAATTTGTTTTCAAACAGTCTACAGGGATATCTCGGTATTCTTGAGGGAACTAATGCAGGTAAGATATAAAGAAATGACTACGACGTAAATAAAAGGAATCCAGATGAAAATTATTTAATTTATCTCTGTAAGAGCTTGATATTCCGAGTGTTTTGAAACGGTACGAAAGTTATGAGTTTGTATTTTATGTGTCATCTCGACTCTATTAATAAATTCAAATTAGTGTATTTGTTTATTTATTAAAAAGAGTAGAGAAAAGGATGTGTAGATAGGTAAGGAACTACATTAGTAAAAACTGTGTTGCAGTCACTATCACCTATAGAAAAATGTATAAAGAAAACTTAAAAAAATAAACTTATAATACAAAAATACGTTTTTATATGCTCAATGAAAAAAATATATATATGTTTTTTTCTGTTCACACTACGTATACGTACTAGCCTTTCCAAGCACCAGACAGTATTGCAATATTCAGGTTTGCTCCTTACATAGCTATTATGAAGCAGAATACTGAGGAGGGTTTTTTGAACTCTCTTGTATTTCAGAGTATAAATCCAAGCGATTTATTAGCTTTCGTTGGAAATGCAGTTGGGAATCGGCTAAGGAAATACGAGTCTTTGAGCTACTACGTGATGTGGTAAAGAATGAATTGAAATAAAATGACAATATAATGAATACTAAAATAGACTAGTCGTGATTTGTATCTGTGTGATATACTTTACAATTTGTCTTCTGGAGACTTAAACTTATGCTCATAACATTAAAGGCATATGATTGGAGCACCTCAATTTTCAGCTCAAGATAGGTTTCATCATCTTCAAGAAGAATAATATGAGTTTATGTGCGTAAACAAGCACCAAATTTTTAAAAATAGATATCACAAAAATTAAAATGCGACAAATGTTTTCATGAACACCGTTGTCACCGTACATAGCCTTGTCTGATTTCTTTCCTTTCTTAAGCTAAAATTAGGAGGAAGCTTCTTCGGGGAAGGCAATTTGACTCGAAGGAAGCCATCAAAGAAAATTCATTGTCGGAATAAGGTCATACGTCAATCATCCAGAGAAAAATGTATTGATGAATAGTTGAGCACTGGCGTTGTTATATTACTAGAGCGATGGGGTCTTCTTTGGGCAATAAAATAAAAGTTTTTTGTATTTTATCACTAATTTTGGGTAGTATGACTACGAAAACAGAATGAAGTAGGTAGACATTTTCTTAATTCATTTTCGTCAGTATAAAATTATTTTATTACATATTTTTTAATTTATTTTTATAACGATTAATTCAACTGGAATTAACGTTTACGTCATTTCGAAAGCTAAATGATATATATAAATACTTAAACTTACTTCATAAAATATAAGCTTTACATTTGTTATACTGCCTCCCGCTTATCGCTGCCGCAAAAATAAGTGACTTAGAAAAATGGTACTTAATGACACATATCAGATTATTGGAATTAGTAACTTATTAAATTTTAATTTAATTACAGACATTTACTAATGTATTCGATACTTGAAATTATGAAATCGCATATCGTTACTGAGAGCTATTTGAAAATAAAAGACGCAAGAAACAGAATGCATGCAAGCACTGGCTGAAAACGATTCTGCACTTCCCGTAGACTTCAAGACTAAGAGTTATTGATGATTCACCTTATATGTGTATTCCATGGACGCTATTGGGGCAAATACAATCAAAGAAGTACACGATAATGATTGGGCTTAATTACGCTGAGGTCACCGTCGTGCGTGCGTGTGAAAACAAGTGCGTGTGTGTATCTCTGTTGAATGATGACGCACGGCCCTTAAAAAAAGGAATGCGTATTGCGACTGACAGTATATTAGGCTATACACTCTAAAACAGAAATGACCTCTCTTAATAGAGGTTATAATTTGTAATCAATAGCAGAAGAAGGTAGAATCGTGAATAAGCTTGATGTGCATGGTATATTAATATTTTGTAACTATATAAATATACAGAATTAATTAAAAATTAAATAAGTATAAACCTAACCTAAAACATTAAACAAAAAAATGCAAAAATACTTTTAAACAGATGAAAATTGACCTTTCCGTTGCTGTTGAGAAAGGCGACTAAAGGGTTAGTTTAATTTAGCAGGGCTGTAGAAGCAGCCAGTATTTTTCACTTCGGTTGCTTAAATTAAACGATTGAAAAATTTGTTTAAAAAAGAGCTTGTACTTTGGTCCCATGGACCAATGCCGATGGGTACAACGTTGTAACTGCTTGAAAGGGTTGCAAACTTTCCAACTTCATAACGTTCTGCATTTGTTAGAGTAGCCACGGCTTGCTTCGAAGTAACGGCTACGTGTGATTGTGTCATAGTTTTAACACAGGTCACATCTTAACTCAAAGATAGATCTCGTAGCCAGAGCGCGAGTAATATTCCATCCAATCTTTTGCCATCACCCCGTAAGATACCACTTGATAAGATTTTGTTAGTGATAACCATGCCGACTTTTTCGTAAACACTAGTTATGTTTTATAGGTATAGTTCCTGTAAGGCAATGGAAACTAATTTTATTCTGTTTCATTAATTTGGAACCAAAACCATTCAAGGTTTGCCATAAACTCAATTGGCATAAAAATGAACTTATCAATTTCAACTATTGAAAAAAAGAATGGTTTTTTGATTTTGTAGAATTGACACTGATAAATTGGCAATTTTTATTACTCAGTTTTTCATTTTCATTTCTACCTTCTACAGCCAAAAAACACAAAAAAATCATAAATAATGTATTCATGTAGCTTCTAGGAAAATAAAATATAAAAATTCAGTGATAAAGGTAAAACTTTTCGCAAATGTTTCATACAAATCAAAAATTTCATATATAAGTACATCATATACATATATATGTCTGCTGTCTCGAATAATAAAATAACTATGTATCTTAGTAACTTAATCTTACAGTTGGTTTCACGTTGTTTTTTGAAGTAGTTTCTATGTGGCCTTTATCTGTGCTTTTTTAAATACCACAAAGTTGATTCTTAATGGTTTATTCAAAGAGGTTTCGTTTGAAGGGGAAACTTTTTTGATTGTGCTCCGAGCGTTGTATCAACTTTATTTTGCGGGCGTTTATAAACCTATTGTATATTAGTATATGTATTTTTTAACTATTTAACATTTAATTTATATTTTACATCTTGTTTATTAGTTTTTATATTTTTTATAAGTTTTCATACTAATATTTTTCAATGTTTTTTTTCTAAATATTTTTTGACCGATCTATTTTCGCAGTGGATGTGAATCAATGGAGATAGCGATTACGCATATGCATCAAATGTTTTGAATTCGATTTTCTAATAAAGAACCTCATACATACGTGTTGATTAGCATTTGTTCTCTAATAACAGTTGGTCAGAAATCCATTTATATATCGTTTCTATTCATGACAGTAGCCTTCTCCAGAGCCCAAACCTATTGATGCTTGAAATCAAAAGGATTTCAACGGTCGGGTTTATGACCATAACAATAGCATTGTACGTAAATTACGTGATGAAAATCTGACTTTCCATCAACCAGAAGCCGAGTCTGGATTGTCATCGTCGCCGGCTACCACTGATCACCCCGCCAACTGACGCATTCCCATATTCATTTCAGGTCCTCTTAAATTCCTTTGTATATTTCCAGGAGTAAATCCTGTATTATTGGAAGAATCTATTTTTTACTTTTTGGGTCCATTCTGAACAATCTTTGTCACAGTAATATTCATATTAACTAGACCAGGAATTAAGTTAATCTCTACTATATAAATGAAGGACTTTGGGTGTTTGTTACCTATAGTTACCATAGTTACCATAACCCTAAGAATAACAGTTTTTATAATCAATTAACGTTACCATAGCAACGCGTCTCCGGGTTATACCAGCAACGCGTGGCCGGGTTAGCTAGTTATAATAATATTATTTCTTACAATCACACCAATTAGCCTAGCCCAAAGTAAGAACTGCAAGGCTTGTGTTATGGATGCTAGGGATAATATTAATAGAAATGAATATCATCATCAACATCTGTCCCTTTCGGGACTCAAACCCAGGACCGTCGGTGCGAAAGGCAGAATCGCCACCGTTGCACCAAACGGGAATCTATTAGTATATTGTTTTAGATATCACCTTGTAATTAAGGAGTTCATGCCCATACAAGGGCATGCCAGCAATTGTATGTGGTTCCAAACTTACCAGTATGCTTTTGCTATCATATTTCAATTTAATATGACGTTTAAGTAAATATCACAAGTAAATACTAGCCTCTTCAGAAGTTTCCTCTCAAAGGGCTTGATGCCCGCGGTGTGGTCGAGATTAAACTTAACAGAAACTTTATTGTTTATTTGTAACTAAAGTTTACGATCTAATTCTTAGCTAGAATAAGTGATAAGTTGCTTTGCCGACTTTTTATTGTCTGATGTCAGTGTCCTATTAATAGCTGAGGTTTGCAGCTGTAAGAGTAGTTGTAATTGTTTAATTTTTAATATAAAAGTTAAAATAAATAATGTCTGAAAGACTTGAAGCATTTCCTAAACGATTTTTCAGTAGCCCGCTAGTATTTTTTGGATCGAAGTTCTTTATAGGGCGTTGCGGAGGGGTACCCTAGCCGGGGAAAAACGTCCGTAGCGTTAAACAAAAAGCGTAAGATTTTTATGTATAGTCTATGTAGGATGGCTATACAGTGTCTAATGTATAGTCAACGTGATGACTGTCGTTATATATTTTTATAAATTATTGTAAATAAAATAAAGGTGTTAAGATAATTTTGAAAAATAATTTCTTTGCTTTTTATCGATAAAAAAATCATAATAAAAAAAGTATACCCGAATAATTATTTTCTTTATTTTATAAATCATTGTTAAATAAAGGTGTAAAAATAATTTTGTAAAGTAGTTTCTTTGCTTATTATCGATAAAAAAAATCATTATAAAAAATAAATTATTATAATAGAAAAATACTAGAAAAAATCGACACGGGTCACAAGTGAATTCTCAGGCGGGAATCGAACCCGCAACCTTTGGAAATCCGGTCCAATGCTCTCCCAATTGAGCTACCGAGGCTTGCGAACACTCGTCGATTTCGTCGCCTGTCGCCTTCCTGATTTTACGCTGTACGCCAGCGTTGTTTCATCAATGAGAGGAAACATCCTCTCGTATTCGAGAGAAACATTTTTACAAATGTTTGGGCAATCAATTAAGATGAAACAGCCATTTTAGTTTTATGATTTTTAAATATTTTATGCATTTTTAATGCGATCTTATAAGATAAATTATTATAATAGAAAAATACTAGAAAAAATCGACTCGGGTCACAAGTGAATTCTCAGGCGGGAATCGAACCCGCAACCTTTGGAAATCCGGTCCAATGCTCTCCCAATTGAGAAACAACGCTGGCCTACAGCGTAAAATCAGGAAGGTACTAGAAAATTTCGACGAGTGTTCGCAAGCCTCGGTAGCTCAATTGGGAGAGCATTGGACCGGATTTCCAAAGGTTGCGGGTTCGATTCCCGCCTGAGAATTCACTTGTGACCCGAGTCGATTTTTTCTAGTATTTTTCTATTATAATAATTTATCTTATAAGATCGCATTAAAAATGCATAAAATATTTAAAAATCATAAAAATAATAAAAAATGTATAGCCGAATAATTATTTTCTTTATACCTCGAATCGAACTTAAAATTAATATTTTTATAACAAGGAACTTCGTGCCTATCCGGTGTCCCACGACACCACACGACTTTTGAGTCTTCTTTCTGACTACAGCTATCATCATAATCATAAATTTACACAATATAAAAAGTGGTGAATCTAAAATCTCTTTACTCTTCTTTCTAATTTTCTCCTTTGAAAATGTAGTTAGGTCTTATGAGGATGAGTTATTTCAATGCTTTTGTTAAAAATTATAGTTTCATTTAAAAACAAGCAAAGCTTCTACATATTTAAAAAATGTACTTATCTTGACCATCATGGTCAGTGGTTTTCCTGCGGAGTTTCATGGTGCCGCTTCTCAGAGGTCCCGGGTTTCCGGCCGTGTTATTAAGGAAAACGTCCTTTTCTGGATTGGCTTAAGCCCGGCTATTTTAGTATCATCGTTTTTAGGGTTCCGTTCCTCAAAAGGAAAAAAATGGAACCCATATAGGATCACTTTGTTGTCCATTTTACTCAGGAACGCATGGAGGTATCAAGCTGGAATTTATATCAAATACTTAAGTCTACTGTCCCTTGGAGCTGTTAAAAAATCAAACTTTTAAGCCAACGTAATCAAAAGATACAGCCGTTTATGCGCAAATTTTCGACACTCGCAAGGGAATTAAATCTTACAGGGTACTTCCCGTGAACTCAGAAAGAAGCAACGTCTTATCCTTACTAATATTATAAATCGGAAAGTGAGTTTGTTTGTTTGTTCCGCTTTCACGCCGTAACTACTGAACCGATTGCTTTGAAATTTTGCAGACGTAAAGATAAAAGTCCAGATTAAATAATAGGGTACTTTTTATCCTGGAAAAAAAATGATATTCCCGAGGAAAAACAAAAATATTGTTTGCTTGATGGATGGATTGTAGATGGCGCTGTGTGTCGTTTAAAACAAGGTAAAATATTGCAAACGAATATAAAAATGTAAATTTAGAAGCTAAATGATACGATAATGAATCCCCGAAAATGAGGAATTCCCGAGGGATGACGTACAATTTGTTTTATCGTCTAAACTGTTTTTTTTACATCTACTTATATGTTGCAAACGAATATGAACATGTAAATTTTGAAGCTAAATGATACGAAAATGAATCCTCGAAAATGAGGAATTCTCGAGGGATGACGTACAATTTGTTTTATCGTCTAAATTGTTTTTTTTACATCTACTTATCCTGAAATCACTAAAGTCAACGAATTACTAATTGGTATAAGTATTAGTTACGTTATTTAGTTCTTGAGGTATGCGATAGATGGCGCTGGGTGTTTTTTTAAAACATGGTAACGATGTGTTTTTTAAAATACATAAAAAGTGGAATGATAGCTTACGCCATTTAGTTCTTGAGGTATGCGATAGATGGCGCTGGGTGTTTTTTAAAACATGGTAACGATGTGTTTTTTAAAATACCTAAGAAGTGGAATTATAGCTTTCGCTATTGCTTTATACCGCAATATAACCGAATTCCACGCGGGCGAAGCCGCGGGCGGAAAGCTAGTAGCATAGATAAAGGAAAAATTACGAAAACTGTAAATTTTTAGTTACATCTTATAATAAAAATATTTTTAATAATTGACTTTTATTTATATACCTGCAGGTTTGTACGGTACCCTCGGTGCCCGGGTCCGACTTGCACTTGGCCGGGATTTTTTATTTCCATAACACAAGTGTTCTAGGGGGTTAAGAACAAAATATATGCTGTTGTTTAATGTTTATTTATTTATGACTTGAGGCAGGACACGAATTCACTCTTCTCGCAATCCAGTTTAAAAACGATTACAGGCTGTCAAGGCTCTTGACAGCGTTGACCATCCTCTCTATACTTTCCTTGGCAAAGTGAATATTGTATGGTATTAAAGGGGCAATAAATTAAAATCGTTGTTTAAAAAATGTTATTGATTTGGAATTGACATGTTTGAATTATTATAATGAGTATTACACTAAATTTATACGTTTTTTTTTTTTTTTTACGAAAATACTAACGTAGTTAGTAAGGACCAAAATGCTGCTAACAAGTATGTATCATATTTAGCTCTTACACTTAATCACACATTACATATTTGAATAAAACTTTTTTATGGATTTTTCTTATAATTTATATTATATCCAATACCTTCAAAGACACATATTGCAAGACCTGGTAATGAAGTTAGCTCTTTTTGAAAATAATAACAGTGAGATGGAGGCCGGTTCCCCTGCCCGAGTTTCTTTCGCCAGTTCTTCTTGGAAGGGCCTCCCAATTCCGAACTGGTAGTAGACTCAGTAGTATACAATGTGATCGTAGTGAGAATTTATTAACTAAATAAAATGTAAAATAAAACAATTTGATTTATTTAATTTTATCATTTAGGAACGTGTCCTATCTAATAATTATAATTTTATCATTTAGGAATTTGATTTATTTAATTTTGTCATTTAGGAAAATATTGTGCAGGTAGTAGAAAATATATGACGACCATTGCCTTAGTTATCCTGTGATCACGGCTCCTGTAAAGGAGTCGAAACGTCAGAATTAAATAGAAAATAAATTATGCGCAAAATCCGTAAAATTGCTGTTTTATTCAAAAATATGCATCATTTTTATCTGACAAAATAAATAGTTGTGTAAATCATTGACTGCACGTCGCTTTTTCTAACGCTTCAGCTTGGCAATTAAAAGTTAGAAACTGCTATTACACAGAAAAGGAGTTCTTAGTTATTATAGCTTGGTAGATATTGAGAAAATACTCACTGTCTGTGCTAGTTCTTGAATGAAAGTTGAGCAGCAACTTTGTAAGTACTTTAGTTTATTGAAGTATTCAAAGGCTTTATTATGTTTAAGTGTTTGTATATCATGATTGACTGACTTAAGAAGTAAGGATATAAAGTATTGGAATAAACATTTTAAAATTTTGACAATATTGTCATCAAAGCACAGGCCTTACATTTTTGTTTCATTTCATTTTTAACTCAAGCAGGGTAATGTAAATACGCTACAATAATCAAATTTCACGTATTAAGACAGCAACTCAAAATGGCAGATAAGCAAAATGCCATATAAGCAAAATGTCACAAAAGAAAAGGACGGATACGCAAAATAACAGAATTCAGTCAGCATGCTTATTTGTAATTGGAGCGGAGCAAACGAAGCGAGCGGAGCGAACGAAGCGAGCGTATCTCCCTTGGATCAGCTTCAATGACGCGATGTCTGTTACGCCATAACTTCCCGATTTCTTAACCGATTTTAATAATTTTGTGTGGAATCGAATCAACACATTTAAGATTAGATTGTGAAGGAGTCCGAATTTTAAATAAATAATAAATAAATATTTTCCTACATTCACACCAATTAACCTAGCCCAAAGTAAGCACTTAAAGGCTTGTGTTATGGATACTAGGGTAACGGATAGACATACATATATCATACATAAATAAGTAATATTCATAGAAATATATATAAACATCCATGACTCAGGTACAAATGCTCGTATTCGGGATTCGAACCCAGGACCGTCGGTGCGAAAGGCAGGATCGCTACCGTTGCACCAAACGGTCGTCGTATTTTAAATTCACAAAAATAAAAAGTAATGAACAAAAACATTAGCTCTATGGGATCTTCCATTGAAAAAAAGTGAGCCTATTTAAAAGCTTTCTTTCTTATGGAATTTTGAAATTTATTTAACATTATTGAATATTTTATTATTTTTTTAGTATTACACTCCGCTCCAATATATGGTGCTAGCGAAGCTTTATGCTTTGTGACTGAATCGCCTAGTTGTACATTTTTCGCAACATCAGGCGAATAAAATGAATCAAAATTTATGATAAAAAGCATAATCTCCACTACGCAGACCAAATGATTAGGAAGTGGAAATGACTTCTGACGCTAAGCAATAAGTTCGAGATAGTATATATTTTTGTATCCATCCAATGGCTGGTCTATGCTAAAGATATGTACCATTGACGATGTGATTATGCCAAATCAGCTTACCACTTTCCCATCCATCTTATCATTGAGCTATTATTGAATTGTAATCTGAAGTGATTTAAATGTTTTTAGCAAATGGACCACATTTCCTTTAAATTACTTTTTGTATAACATTTTCCTCTCATTCTTTAATTTATTTACTTCACCAAAATCAATTAATATATATAGGAAATTTCTAATTGATAATTTGGATATCAAAAATAACATTCATAAAGTTTGATACAGGTTTGGAATATCTCTTCATAAATAACAGCAAACAACTACATACTATTATGTTATACAAATAAAGTTTGGCCTTATGTAATACTCGTACTTAGAGTAAATATGTAGTCAAATACGCTATCCACATATTAAAAAATGTGAACTGAAACATAAATTATCGAAAGCGATTACATGCTACGCAACTACAGTTGATCTTAAGAAGCCTCAAGTAATAAGATGCAAGTAAACACCAATTTTTAACACTATCTTAGTATTTTATTCATAAGTACCAGTGAGTGCACATGATACCAAAATTAATAATGATAAAAAATAATGTAACCATAATAGGGAATATCAATCCATATAACAATAAAAATGAAACGAAGTGCTAATTATATTACTGATGTTGTTCGACTTGAGGTTGTTGGAGCTCTCATGGATCAGCTTCAATGGCGCAATGTCTGTTACACCATAACTTCCCGAGTTCTTAACCGATTTTTATATTTTTTGAGTGGAATCGAATCAACAGGTCTAGGACCAGATAGTGATGGAGCCTGAATTTAGTAATTCGCCTAAATTCCCATCGAACCAAAAAAAAAATCTGTTTTTAGGTATTACGCTCTGCTCCAATATATGGTGCTAGCGTAGCTTTATGCTTAACGACTGCATCGCCTAGTGAATCTCAGTCGTCAGAATTGAAACCACGTGATACCTTGTACTAACACTATATTTAAAATCCAATTAAAAGTAAAACATGGAATAAACAAAAATTATATACACTCGAGTGCCTATAAATGCCCGTCAGTAAACGTTAGTGTGATTTAACAGACTAGTAGTGCCATCTATTAAAATATTAAGGAACTAAAATAAGAACGAGAAACTTAAAACAACTCACTTTCTCGACCGTTACCACATGCTTGAACAGATGTAACGCTTGAATTGACCTCCAGAAAGATGGAATATCAGAAATCAGAGTCTATAACATTATCAGAGATTATAACGTTACTATAAAACTATTTAACTACATTACACATGCGAATAATTTGGTGATTTTACACTATTTATGTACACTTATTTTACCAGGCTGAGCGTAAAAACAAAAACACAGATATTTTTTAATTATCACCCTCTTCTAAATAAAATAAATATATCTAAAATAAATAAATTCTCATTTTTCACTCTCTGACTAAATTTATTTAGGTCATAAAATGCAACTCCTTTACAGATATAGAATCCGCTTTCATTTATATTTTTTTTTAATTTCCATATTTTTATAGCAGTTATGTATAAAAATATCTAATAGCTCACGGCTATTACTAATAGCTCACTAATAGCTAATATCATACAGGACTTGAACCCGCAGCCTTGCACTGTTTGGTCCTGCTCTTCCAAAGTTACAAAGTCTTGTGTACACTCGCAGAAAGTTTCTAGTAGGTACTTTTCTATAAAAATTTGAAAATACAAAGTATATAAATTGTAAATTTTTTGTTCTGTTTTGGAAACGAAAATGTAAGAACCAAATATTATGTTTTGTTAATTACTAGCTGACCCGGAAACTCTTTAAATTTAAATTTTTTAATTTTTTTCTATAATTAAATATTTTTCCATTAACGCCATCTAGCGTCCGGTAGACGAACTACTTCCGGTTAACGCGTTGCTATGGTAACGTTATTGATACAATGGAAAAAGAGCGGACAGACAAACACACAAACAACTGTGATCTTATATTATAGATTAAGCCTATTTGTCTTTGTGTTTTTTTAAAGGAAATACGGTCGGTTTTTTAGAAAGCTAGCTTCTGTAATTAAAGCTTTGAACAATGACGAATTCAAGAGAAATAAAGCTTGATAAAATTTAAGCTTCCTCGTATTCTCTTCAATTTATCCTTTGTAATATTTATAACTGAAAATTGTTGGTATGAAAGAAAAAAGAACAACAACGAAAATCTACCTATTGCCGCTCCAACGGTATAGGTAGGTACTCAACATTTTGATAAAGATGAAAAATTGTTTTCTCCAGCTTAGGGGGGGCTTCTCAGACGATTAATCTTCCCGCAGATGTATTGTTGATCTCTAAAGCGGGAACTTTTGTGTCCAAACTCCACGAGATCAAAAGGTTGGCGGCCATGATTTTTAGCGGTCACAACTAGCGGGGATTTGAAATACAACCTTTGTCGACTTTAGATGAGTTGACCGTTTTTGTTGTTGTTGCTCGAAATAGCAAGTATACATGATGGAATATTTTATACCGCACCTGAAGGACAAATGTTCTGAGTAATGAAAAAAACATTTTTTTCTCAAAGGAAACATTTTTTTTATTTTTTAATAAAACAGCATTTAAATTTAAAAAAGCAGACGGGAATTGAGAATTAATCTGAAACAATAACAGCTGTATTTTATGTAATCAATCGATAGGTTGATTAAAAAAAATCTTATCTAACATACATGCTTAATTTAATATAAAAAATATAAATTAAAATAAATTAACAAAGTTGATGGAAGAAAATGAAGCACTTTTACGCTTTACAGGATAACTTATGTTAGAAATTCAAAATAATCAGTGAAGCAACTTAATTATTGGAATAACAAAGAACTATTTCGTTAAGATAATTGCAAATATCTTTACACGTTTAAATTATTTACAATTAAAGTAATCCAGTGAACCTTGAGCAAAAGTGCTTTTTTTGGCCAATTGTTTTCGCAATTCGATTCTTACTTTTTTCTGGTATGTTGCAGAATATAATGCTTTATTTCTTATTTCCACTTAAAGTATAGGTATCTAAACAATTTCTACAGTATTAATTTTGATAATATAACAGAACATTACTAATCAGTTTTGAAATATGAAAAGATAGTTAATTATATTTCCAATTCTCTCTACATTATGCGCAATATTAGTTACATGAAAAGAGTTCATTAGCCGTAACAGCTGGGCGCCATATTTCTCTGCTATACAATTTCCGCCCTGACATTTTTGCTGCATATGAAATTTTAAAAAACCTCGCCGTTGAATCAATGGCCTTACAAATAGACTCCGTGCTAATAACCGTTTAGTTAGCTTACTAAAAATTCAACTAACGTCAACATTGCATGTAAAACTCGATTCCTAACAATATAAAATCAGAAAATCACATTGTTTTGTGATAAAATAACTAAACCAAATCATTTTATAAATTTTTTAACCCGGAATTTCATTTTATAATTTATAAAACTATTGACCATATAGGTATATAACATAAGCTTAAAGTTTGAGTTGAATATCTCACCTTGTTCCTTATTAGCTTATTTTAAATTCACATTAACGCTTACTACTGTATTTGTCCTGTCAAAATGTCAGTTGATAAGTTACTTAAAGGCAAGTAATATAAAATTAGCCATGTAATGTGCAGCAGAGTAGTAACGCACTATTTTCATTATTCATATATTAAAAAGAAAAAGAGAGATAATTGCTTAAGCGTTGTGGTATGTGATAAAGTAAAATAGCACTAACCCTCCACACTTTAGTGTCGATGACGTATCTATAATCTAAGATCACAAATTTGTTGTTTGTCTGTCCGCTCTTTTTCCCGCTCTTTTTCCATTGTATTAATAACGTTACCATAGCAACGTGTTAACCGCAAGTAGTTCGTCTACCGGACGCTAGGTGGCGCTAACGTAAAAATATTTAATAATAGAAAAAATTAAAGAATTTTGTCCACCCGTGCGAAGCCGGGATGGGCCGCTAGTGATACTGAAGATAATATATATCTCCCGTAAACTGTAGTTTAGCGTTTAACGAGATATGGTGATTTACTTCGATCTCCAACCCAAAGCGTTTACATTATTTCAATTCCGCGGCAGGCCCCATCTAATAATGGATATCTTTCGGTTAAAATAATCGTGATGATTGCCCACAATATAACATGCATATAATAATATTTATTATGAAAATAACTTTATTTTTAAAATGTAACAGTTGATAACGTGTCCGATTAAATTATCATTACGATAGTCATCCTGTGATCACGGCTCCTCTAAAGGAGTCGAAACGTTAGGATTTAATATAAATTTTGCTCAAAACACTCTAAACAATTTTTTTTTAAATAACTTTATTTCTTTTCTTTTTTTTATGAATTAAACAAAACATAGTATGACAAATTAAGCTTGACCATTTTATTCGGCTACCCCTCACCAAACTAGGAGTAAGCCTATATATCTCAGTTGATGAGGTGAAGACAGGCGAAGGAAGTCTCTTATGTAAATCCGTTTGCCTTTTAACATGACTGTTATTTTTTCGTGTTTCACAGTTTCATATAACTTTGGTTAATTTTCTTAAACGTAAAAGTTAATGAAATTCATCTTGGTGAAGACTAGATTCAGCTTGTTAGAAGCAATAATCAAAAGCTCTTGATTGCATAAAAATGATATTAAAATAATATAATGAAAATTCCAACAATTGATGGGATTCTATTCAACATTTTTTTAGGTTTGGTTTATTTCACTATTTTTTCGTTTTCTAATTTATTCTAATTTATTATAAAATATTGTAATATTTTATTTTTTTTAAAAAGGCATAAGGCAAGTAATATAAAATTAGCCATGTAATGTGCAGCAGAGTAGTAACGCACTATTTTCATAATTCATATATTAAAAAATAATATTAAAATGAAAGAGAGAGATAATTGCTTAAGCGTTGTGGTGTGTGATATACACCACAACGCTTTATATTTTCTTTTATTAAAAAAGGCATAAAAATATTTAACGTCATAAATATAAAAAAAATATACATATTTTGTGAAAAAAATTTTTTTCGTGATGATTTTGTGAGGGTTTTTTTAATGAGTTCGACGATGGAACGAATGGACGGAATGTATAGAATAGAATTAAGTTAAACTTTTACGATACCTATGGGTCTGCTTTGTGGGGATTGTATGAGTGGATAGCAATAGAATTCTTTAAGTATTTAGTTTTGGAGTACAGCCAGAACATTTATCTGATTGTTTGAAAACATTAATGGCGCAGAAAGTTCGATTATTTTCCATATTCAACGTTGACATTGACGAATCTAACAAATCTTGATAGACAGAAAATCAAATGGTAAACACTTTAACGTTCCTTAAAGTTAAGGTTATATGCCATATCGAAAAAAGCGTGAGATTGAGTTGAGGTAATGTTCTTACGTATTTGATGCTCGAAATTTTTGGCACAATTTATTTATTTATTGGAAAATCAACAAGACCATCACATATTACAGGCATATACTTAATTTTATGAGACACATTTCAAAGTGACTGTCATTAAAGGCTGTCTCGACATGCACAAAAAAGAGTTTATAAAACTACTGATTTACATAGTATTTCATAGCTTTACGCCCGCGCCTTCGCCCGCGTGGAATTCGGTTATATTGCGGTATTAAGCACAACTATAAGAAAACTTCTCATTCCCACGGAAAAATCTAAGAAGCGCGATGTAACGCTGGATACATAATTCATATAATTCATTCCACTTCTTACGTATCTTAAAAAAACACTTCGTTACCAAGTTTTAAATACACCCTGCGCCATATTTCGCATACCTCTAGAACTAAATAGCGTAAGCTATCATTTCACTTCTTATATATTTTAAAAAACACATCGTTACCATGTTTTAAAAAACACCCAGCGCCATCTATCGCATACCTCAAGAACTAAATAACGTAAGTAATACTTATACCAATTAGTAATTCGTTGACTTTAGCGATTTCAGGATAAGTAGATGTAAAAAAAAACAAATTTAGACGATAAAACAAATTGTACGTCATCCCTCAAGAATTCCTCATTTTCGAGTATTCATTTTCGTATCATTTAGCTTCAAAATTTACATGTTCATATTCGTTTGCGGCGTGAAAGTGGAACAAACAAACAAACAAACTCACTTTCGATTTAAAATATTAGTAAGGATTGTAAACAATGTGACTTGAATTGATCCATGGCAGCTGCTCAGCGTTACGATGCAGTCATCTTAGGATAGAGTTAAACTCACCAGAAAAAATCCGGGTTTGTTAAATAGGTCAATACTTATACCTCTAGAGATTTTATTTTGCAATTTTTGCATACGGTCAATAGATGAAAAATGCACCAAAATACTTTTGAAAGGTTTCAATTTAAACAAATTGTATTTAGAATCAAGTGGAAACTTAAACAAGTTTAAAAGAAGTATAAAAAGTTTGAAAATGCAGTATGAATATTGAGAAAAGTGCTACTTACTCGTCTGCTTAATACACAAACTTTGTATCCCACAAGGACGACATAATATCAGTTCGGAGGAAATCTCTCAAAGCTAAGAAGATCCTAGACTTTTTGGAAGCTTCTTTAAATTAGCAATCTTTAAATTAGTGAAGTTGATGCTTTCGGTTATTTGGTTAAATGTCTATTTTCAATAGATAATTACAGTGTTTCGTCTCATATTATCTTTTTTTTAATTGATATCCACTTCTGCTGTTAATTTTTTTTTTTACTATAGTCTCCAACTTACCTTTTTATCAATTTTTTTTTATCTTTCGGCTAAATTTCGTATTTTGAGCATATCGAAGAAAACAGATCATGACTTAAAAAAAAAACAAAAGAAAAGCATACTTACTGAAATGTAATATCGAAGGCAAGATATAAAAAGATTATAAGTATTATATCCGTCTTTAGAATTAAGTATTAGGTTGCCTTACGAGATTTTATTCGCCAAATTGACGACTGGTACTCACTTCAAGCACGTTAAATACAGCTCTGATTACGAAAACGCTTGAGATACTCATTTATCGACAAGTATGAGCGTGAGATCACGCTCAAATTCGTTTTGGAGTGTTAGGTTTAGAGAACTACAATAATAACTATCAAGTGCTACTATGGAATGATACACTATTCGATGTCAAGTACAAATTCAAAGACTAAATTGAGTGGGGATCGTTGACGAAAACTGAGACGCTCTTAGTTCATTCGCGAACGATGTGAGAACAATGAAATGAAAGAAAAATATCTCCGTCTATTTTTTATCGATTAACAGCTATAAATTGTTACATTACGATATTTAACCTTTGTGAATTAATTTATAATTACAGTTTTTCTTTTCTTTCCAATTTCTAACAACAATATAATTAGTGTCAAAGATAGAAGATAACATTTTATTTTATGTATAAAAAGCTTTTTGGTGACCTTTAATTAGCACTGCAAATCAACAGCCCTTTCTTAAGCATTATTTAAAAGCATGATAATTATTAAATCTAAAAATAATTAAGGAAGTCAGAAATAACAATGATCATTTATGATTATGATTATTTTTTTAATGGTATGCAGTGATATTAACTGGGTACCCCTTAACGTTAAGATGCGTAATTACATGAAAACTAGAAACAATGCTGCAATATGCACTTCTTATAGTTAAATTGATGAGAGCCTGAGGAAAAAGATGCTGTTCAGGATTGGAGGACTTACTTTTGTGCACCAAATTGAATATTTTGTGCTTAAAACATATAAATGAAATAATTCATTAGATCTAAAAAAAATCAAAGGCTTTATTTTTTGGAAATGTAATAATAAAAAACCTACTGTTGAATAATACTCTTGAAAGATTCTTCTGGTTGTAGCGCGAAAAAGGAAGTGAGTGTAAAAATTATAAATTGCTAACGTTTTTACAAAGGCGCACCCACGATTGGTGCCCTACAAAAATCACGTTGGCGGACGGCGCTTATTGGTTGTTCGGTATATCGATCGATGACTGTTCACCACGCTGCACGCTAGATGGCGCCGCGTTCCCGAACATGCCCCCGGCCTTGGAAGCACCAGCTTACGAAACCCTTGCTATGTCGGTCGCTGAATCGTCGCAGAAGAGGGGACAAATTCTGGTAACTGCACGCCTGACAAGTCCGGAGGTCGTGCGGATGTCTGCTACTCTCACGATGCCGTCTTTACCCGGAATGATCCTCTCCACTCGACCCATTTGCCATTTCAGCGGCGGTAGGTTGTCGTCTTTGATAACAACTAACGTATTTGGTTTTAAGTTGTCCACGTTCGACGTCCACTTGATCCTCGACTGCATTTCAGAAATGTATTCCTTGCTCCAGCGAGACCAGAAGTGCTGACGTAGCTGCTCCACCCTCTGGTAGCGAGAAAGCCGATGAACTGGTGTGTCTTGCATATCAGCACTCGCAGGCGCCGTAAGTGAACGACCGACCAGGAAGTGAGCGGGAGTCAAAGGAGCAAGGTCGTTAGGGTCTGAGGATAAAGGGCTCAGAGGACGAGAGTTGAGGACAGCTTCCACTTGCGTTAATACTGTGGTCAGCCCCTCAAAAGTTAAATGTGCGTTGCCTACTACACGATGGATATGGTACTTGCATGATCGTACTCCTCGTTCCCACAAACCCCCGTGATGAGCAGAGTAGGCAGGTATGAACTTAAATTTTATTTGATTACTACTAGCGTAGTCCAAAATATCTGATGAACAATTTGTTAAAAATTTCTTAAAGTCGTTCATCAACCCCACAAAATTTCGTCCATTGTCCGAAAAAATTACCTCTGGCTTGCCGCGCCTTGAAATAAATCGCTTTAAAGCGAGTAGATATGCGTTAGACGACAGATCGCTGACAAGTTCCAAGTGAATTGCACGAGTGACGAAGCAAATAAATAAACATATATAAGCCTTTACGGTTTTAGCACCCCTTCCCCTGCGATTTAATACGAACACTGGCCCTGCATAATCTACACCACATTGCATGAATGGATAAGTAGGCGTGATCCGCTCAGCAGGTAAATTTCCCATAAGAGGAGTGACGACTTTAGCTTTTAAGCGCTTACAAATAACACATTCATGTATTACCCTTCTTGCGAGATCACGCCCCCTTAACGGCCACCAGCGCTCGCGCAGCGCGCACAGCAGCGCCTGCTGAGCAGCGTGAAGTAACTGCTTGTGTTCATAGCGGCAGAGCAACACTGAAAAGTGATGTTTACTAGATATTAGCACAGGATGCCTTTTATCATATTCAAAATGAGGTGAATATTCGAGGCGACCGCCTACTCGAATTAATTTATCATCGCCAATAAACAAATTTAATTTATTTAAATTGTGCTTTGTTTTCAATTTTCCCGTTTTTAACAAAGACCCGTATTCGTCTGGAAATGACTCTAATTGCGAAAGCCGAGCTAATTTATTCACAGCATCTTTCAATTCATCAACATCGAGCGCGCCGGTTTTTTTGTTTATTTTATTGCGTGAATTGTGAATAAAACGTAGTACATATGCCGCTGCGCGCTCCATGCGATTGAATTGAGAGAACCTTTCGAAAGGGAATAGTGACACGCCAGCCCGCTGATCTGCCACTAATGATTGAACAGACCTAGGTTTGACCTCTGGGAGGTCCTGCGTATCTATCTCAATTTGACACGAGTATGAAGTCGAACTAAGGTCAAATTGAGGATCGTGAAGGAACGACGGACCGTCCCACCATAATGATGTTTTAGCAAGGTCATTTAAACTGATACCACGTGATACTAGGTCCGCAGGATTGTCTTTTCCGCTTACATGTCGCCACGGCAGGCTCTTAGTTAACTCGTGAATTTCCGTTGTTCTGTTTTGAACAAAAGTTTTTAACAAGTTAGGGGCCATACGTAACCATCCCAACACTATCGTTGAGTCCGTCCAAAATAAAATAAGGTCAAAGTGACGCTGTAATGACTCGCGAACCTTGTCATAAAGACGAGCACCCAGCAACGCACCGCACAGTTCGAGTCTAGGTATGCTGACCGGTTTTAAAGGCGCGACTTTGCTCTTAGAACATAATAACCTAACAGTTACCTGATTTGCACTAATTGTACGTACATATATGCATGTACCGTACGCCATTTGTGATGCGTCGGTAAAAATATGCAATTCGATGCTAATCGATTTTTCGCCTACGACGCGACGCGGCACACGAACACAATTTAATGCAGCTAAGTCGCTAACAAACCGGTTCCAAGCACGTGTGACGTCAGTAGGAAGCGGGTCGTCCCATGCTAACTTTAATAACCACAGTTTTTGTAGTAAAATCTTGGCGGCTATGACGATCGGACCAAGAATACCTAGTGGGTCGAATATTTGTGACACGGTTGATAAGATGACTCTTTTTGTTAAAGGGGTAAATTTGCTTTCAAACCTTGAAGTAAAGCGAAACTCATCAGACTGGTTAAACCATCCAATACCAAGCGTTTTGCACTGAATGTCTTCACCTAATGTTAAGTCCTTTGAAGAGTGAGGCAAGGCCGCCAACGAATGGTCCCCATGGTTAAAATTAAATATCCACTTCCGCAGTGGAAAGCAACCCGCCATGAGCGTGTTCGCGGTATTTGCGCATATTTCTAGCAATTTAGTTTTGTCATCGTGACCCGTTACCATATCATCAACGTAGAAACTATCATTTAATACCCTTTTGACGTCGCAGTCATCGCATTCGGCTGCTAATTGCTTTAAACAGCGACAACTCAGAAATGCAGCGGACGCAGTCCCGTATGTTACCGTATTTAAGCGGTAAACGCCAATAGGCTGCGATGAGTCATCGCGCCAAAGTATTAATTGCAGGTTCCTTTGCTCAGGTGATACGAGTACCTGCCTATACATTTTTTCTATATCGGCGCATGCCGTATATTTATATTGCCGGAATCGTAACAAGATAGCTAAAAGATCGCCTTGTATCGGAGGTCCCACTAACTGAATATCATTCAGCGATTTCCCACTAGTGGACGGGGCACTAGCATTAAAAACCACACGTAATTTAGTAGTAGTGCTATGAGCTTTAAATACACCATGATGCGGCATGATAAAATGTGGGTCACTAAAGGACTTTACGGGTGTCATATGACCTAACTTAATGTATTCGTTTATAAATTCGGAATACAATTTTTTATACTCGGGTGAGCGATTGAGTCTTTTTTCTAAAGCCAAAAACTGCCGTTCAGCTTGAGAATGCGTCTTACCTAAAACATCAGCAGATTCTTTAAGCGGAATACGAACACAAAACCTTCCGTCGGTAGTACGCGTAGTATTTTTTACGAAAGATTTTTCACATTCCAACTCATCATCATTAAGCGCATTTTGAGCCTTAGGTAGTTCTTCAAGCTCCCAGAACCGCCGCAGTTGCATGTCTATCGATTGTGTTAAATTACAACTAACAAAACTGCTACTCCGCGTACTATTTATATTTATAGAACCCGACATTATCCATCCAAATTGCGTATTTTGAAGAAACGGGCCGTTAGGTAAACGAATTTTACCTTCTATAAGTAGGTCCCAAAATCGATCTGCGCCAATTAATATGTCAATATTTTGCGACTCAAAAAATTGTGGGTTAGCTAGCTGTACATTGTCAGGAATGTTGAACTGTGCGCTTTGTATATTAACAGCTGGCAGTGTTGTTGTTATTTGCGGCAGAACAAAACACGTTATGCGAGTAGAATAAGAATTAATGCGTGATTTTATTTCTATATTGCAAATCTGCGTTGAATGCGATACAGAATTACCTACTCCTCGAATTTCGTTAGTGGACTGTATTACAGAAATGTCTAATAATTCGCATAATGATTTTGTTATGAAACATCGTTGACTCCCGTTATCAAGAAGTGCGCGCGCTTTATGATAGTTATGATGTTTATCGGCTACTTCGACTAAAGCAGTTGACAACAAAACCGGTTGCATACATAGATCGTTCGCAATAGTATGCGCCTGAGTTAATTGAATAGGTGTGAGCGGTGTGAACGACGCGAGAAGTTTGATGCCGTGAGATGCACTCGGGCCGCCCGACCGTTTATTGTTATCGGGACTCGCAGATAGTAAAGGAAAGGCCGCGCTCGAATTTGTGTTTACTTCGTTGTCGTCAAAGTGTATTAACGAGTTATGTTTTTTATTACATTTTCTGCAAGGCCCGAACCGACAATCGATCAGTGTGTGACCCGGACGCAAGCAGTTCTTACATAACTTGTATTTTTCGATTAAATCAAGTTTCAAATCTAAGTTTAAATCTAAAAACTTTTGGCATGAATAAAGTGGATGCTTACCGTTACACATAACACAACCGGACATACTATTTACGCGGGACTGACTACCGTGCTGTGGTTTATTGCTGGAAACATTGCAGTGTACTTTGTGATTTTCAAGCGTGATTTGTTTTTTATTGTAAACGTTGTGGTTGCTTCTACCGTGCGAAACTAACAATGTTTCTAGCATGTCAGCCCTGCGTTTTAAGAAATGAAGTAAATCGTGCATTTTTAAAGCTGCCTTGGAGTCCCCGGAATTTAGATTTAATTGTGTACATTTATATTGTTCCCATTCGCGCTCTGTAGTGGCGTCTAATTTTGATACAACAATATAAATAATTAAGGTGTCCCATGAATCCGTTGGTTCCCCAAGCATTTTTAAAGCACGTAAATTCTTTAAAATAGTGTCTATAAGACGCCTTATTGATGCAGGTGACTCTTTAGTAAGCGTTTGAATAGAAAATATAGCTTTAACATGATTGTGAATCAGCAAATTGGTATTATTGTAACGATTTAATAGCAACTCCCATGCAACTGAATAATTAGCAGCTGAAAACTCTAAAGAGTCGATCACTAGGCTTGCGCTGCCTTTTAGCGACGATTTTAGGTAATGAAACTTCTGTATATCACTAATTTCATTTGAATTATGAACTAGGGATAGGAAGGTGTCGCGAAACTCTAACCAGTGCTCGTAATCGCCCCCATAAATAGGTATTGAAACCGTAGGCAGTTTAATCGATTGATGGACATTTCTACACTTGGAGCCTTCAGCTATCGGCTCGGTGGCTGTCAGACATTCTGCTCTAGTCAATGCGCTGTAATAACTATCTTCAAACAAATCGCGTTGAGACAATTGATTTTCTAGCTCACTCTCGGATATAATTTCCTCGATTTGAGTTTGAAGAGAGTTAAACTCAGCATACAGACTGTTAACACCCCGAACACGAAGTTTCAAGTCAATGCGTATTTTTTCGGACAACACTTTATTACTGGCTTCGATATTATCTAGGTAGTTGACAAATCTAGTTAGCCTGCCTTTTACAGTGCCGCGCTTTTTGACTAAATTGCATAAAAGGTCGGATGGAGGATCAACCGTTAATTTACAAGGTGATTTTGATCTAGCCCTACCCTCGATGGTGTACATTTCTGGAGTCTCAATACTCATCACAGTAATTTATGCAAAAAAGGAGTACTTACAGTTTTCTGTGGTTTGCGAATGCAGCGGGTATTGGAAGCGGAATGCTGCTGATGATGACTCACACAAGTAGCTCGTAAGCACACTGGAATTCGAAATGCACAAAGTATTAACACAAGTGAAAATATAGGTTTTGGAATATTGCGGATGGCTGGCCGTACCACTTTTCTTCCTCGCTTCTCCTGTCTGCCGTCGAGATGTCCAACACATAGACTGAGTCTCGATTGCGGTAGTCCTGTTCCCCTGGATTGATAAGTATCTCTTATCTTGCGTATTCCAGAGATGATGGATTGGAGTGCCGTGGTTGCGCTCGTCCAGCCGATCCATAGGTCGCTGGTTCATATCCGGCTCGAAGGACCAAAAATGTTGAATAATACTCTTGAAAGATTCTTCTGGTTGTAGCGCGAAAAAGGAAGTGAGTGTAAAAATTATAAATTGCTAACGTTTTTACAAAGGCGCACCCACGATTGGTGCCCTACAAAAATCACGTTGGCGGACGGCGCTTATTGGTTGTTCGGTATATCGATCGATGACTGTTCACCACGCTGCACGCTAGATGGCGCCGCGTTCCCGAACACCTACTATTGATATGTTTATGTATAACTCCTTGGTTTGTGCCATTATAAAATTGCAAATAAACTATGGATCTGTTTTTCTTAAGAAAGATGGATCTATCAATTCTTCTAAATTGCTTGGTAGAGTCCCTACCCTAGTACATGGTAATCGTAAAAGAAACTTTTCTCTATGCTAAACTATCAAACTAACTAGAAACAACCCTGTTTTCTAACCACAATGTTTGAATTGTATAATGGACTGGATGATAATTTGGATATAGTTTTAAATGTATCCTTAGTTTGTGCATTGGCAGCATCTTGACCTAATATTTGTAATCATTTCCAAAGATTGTGTAGCAACACTGCGCACTACAACATCTCTTTGTTCGTTTTTGTTTTTACTTTGATTATTTATTTTGTCGGTCGGTCGATAATTATTTTTGTCGGTTCGAAAGGCGATCTTGGGTTAGAATCCAGGAAGAGGCAGATGTTTGTATGATGAATACCAACATTACTACCTGAGTCATGGGTGTTTACTGGAGCGCACGGAGGGACACGCTCCATACAAGGGCGGTCATAAATAGTTAAAGTCCTGTTACTATCAATACATTGTATTATTTTAGTGACTTATAGTTGTAAAAGTGTTTTAGGAACATTAAAATGAAAGAAGTACATGTATTTACGGAATAAAAAACGTTTACTTCAGTAAAAAACAAATATAAACAATAACATACTTTTACCTAAATTTATCATGAACAAACACTTAAAAATTGGAATGTAAAACATATATTTTAAATAAAATAAGAGTCAAAACATTGATAACATTATTTAATTATAATAAAATAATAGAAATAAATAAATTAAATACAAAAAAAAAAAACGAAACAAATAACAAAATACAAATAAATTATTCTTATTCTAACAATATTAAACATGTAACAATTCTATTACACTTTGTGACAGAGTATTTTTCTTTTTAGGGGGAAGTTTCCGAAGACTTGTAATATAAGGATCTGAATGTAATAATAGTCGTTGTATTAAATCTTGATTGGTAACTTCACGTGACATTTTTCGAGTGTGACTTCGTCTATAAATTTTGATATACTTATTTGTCGCTTCAGCAGCTTCTTCGGAAAGTTGTCCTATAGATAACAATGCATAACTTATAATATCTGATCCATGTACGAGCACCTTGTGGACAGAAGCAGGAAGACTATACCACGGATATTCCTCGACCAGGCTGTATGCTGTTTGTAATGCATAGTCTTTAAACTTGCATTCATTAATTTTATGTCCAGAAGATAACGTTTGTAATATAACACAACAACGATCTATGAGATCCTTATTCAAACCTGTAATTTCAGCAGATACAGCTGATTCCAAAAAAAACTTCCTGGCCGTGTTTCCGTCGTTAGACGTCCCGCTTCCACCACTACGCGGCTTGTCAACTATTAAACCTAATCGTTCCCTAAACTGGGACTGTACATATTGTTTTTTATTTGATAACAATTGTTTATCACTATCTAGCCTAACTTGCCATTTTTTTATGTCTAATCTATATGAAAGATGAATAAAATATTCGAAGAAACGTATCCAAGAATGTAGTGGTGATAATCCAAATTGGTATCTACTCTCTATTACAGGTTTTTGTAAACATTCGTCTATTTTATTCATCTCTTTAGGGGTAGCATTACATATATAACATCTACTTGTAGATGTTCCACTTAAAGCACTACAAATTTTACCATCTACCATTGAAAGCTGCAACTTATGAGAAACAACCAATTCACGATTGTCGATCTGAATAAAAGTAGGTTGCAAACTTTCAATTTTATCCTAAAAATAAGCTTCCTCTTGCAAAGACACTGCTGTGCTTTCTTTCAAAAATTGAAATCGAATAGGACGGCAGTACCTAGTGGAAGAGGGTCGAGGATTTTTCCATAAAATTTTACAATTATCTTCAGCTAATTTCACAATAATTTGAAGGGGTACATAAGATGTTACAAACAAACTACTATCTTCTAAAGTTGAATCTGAAAAAAATTGTTTGTATTCACTATGTCCAGTGCTGCCATCGAATCCCCATTTCCCAAGTAAAGAGATATTAGACAAACAATCATCAGGAATCTGATCTAAGACCTCTTTTTGAGATTCAAGGATTCGAGAAGCTGTGTGATCAAAAAGACTTTGTAATTCAACTTCAGCTGAAGACTCGGAAACAGTTATATTAGAAGGGTAACATCTCTGTTTCGCTTTAGTAATTTGTTGGTAACATGGTAATACATTAGGAGATGTCTTACTATTAACAAAGTTTTTAATTAATAAATACTGATGTTTTGTCAACTGAGCATCAGTCACAAGTGACAAGACATCATCAGTGCTAACTCTAGATATACACGAATCGAATGAACAGTCTGAAACATCAAGCAATGCACTCACAGTAGAATCATCAGACTTTGACAAATCAGCTACTCTCCGACGTTTAATCCTTTTACTACATTGCGTAAAAGGTTTTCGAGGACGACCACGTGAATGACACGGCGACGTTTCAGACGGAGTACATTGCTTATTGTTTTTCACAAGTTGAATTTTTTCAATAACATTAAACCAATCGGAATTCTTATATAAAAGCTTGGTTTTATCCCTATTACATTTTTTCCAGAATCGAGCAATAGCTTTACATAAATTATTAACAATTTTCTCTAAATAATGAATATCAATGTTCTCAGCATCGTTCAGAGTAGTCAACAAACTTTGTAGGACTTGACGACACTTTTCCGAGTCATTATCGGTATTGACAGTTAGCCATATTTCAAGAATATGCATTCTTGAAAACGAGCATATATATAAATTACCTAAAACAAAAAAAAAAACGGTTAAAATTCAGTCACAAAACCTACACAAAGCACTAAGACTAAATAAACTAATTTCGTAGCAAATGCTACGAGATAATCTGGCAACCGTAGCACCCTTGTCATCGCCAAAAAGGCAGATAAGGGCAGCCAAGTTTTAATTTTCCTAAGATAAGAAAGTCTAAAGATTATGGTGCAATATACCTCCATAGTCGGAGCGAGTGGGAACATATTTAAAAGTTTATTCAAACTTTGAATATTAAAATATAATACTCCAAGAAAAGTCGCCTCGTAGCAATGACATACTAAAGAAAATATATACTAAGATACAATTAAAATAAAAATATTAATTATTACATACCCTGTTCTTGGATATCCATTTCAGAAAAAACACACACAGCACTCACAGGTCCCGCAATGACAACAAATGACGTCACGCTTTTTAATGACTCACTGATAACAGTATTTACGATTGGCGATGCGCTCTCTTTGAATGCACAATAGATAATGAAGGCGCACTCTAATTACTGACCTATTTATAGTTTCAGAAGGTACCGCAACTATCCAATGTAACGACAAGGAATAAAATGTAAAACTAGAAAGCAGGTTTTTAAGATTTATGACCTATGGATGTCCCACAGTGGAGCGGAGCGAACGAAGTGAGCGAAGCTCCCATGGATCAGCTTCAATGGCGTAATTACGTCTGTTACGCCATAACTTCCCGATTTCTGAACCGATTTTAATATTTTTTGTGTGGAATCGAATCAACAGGACCAGATTGTGACGGAGCCCGAATTTTGAAATTCGCAAAAAATCCCATCGAAACAAAAAAGAATTGTTTTCTTTTTTAGGTATCGCGCTCCGCTCCGATATATGGTGCTAGCGTAGCTTTATGCTTAGCGACTGCATCGCCTAGTATATATTTCTTTGAATATCGCATATCTATGTATCATATATTTATGTCTATGTGTTACTCTAGTATCCATAACACAAGCTTTACCGTGCTTACTTTGGGCTAGGCTGATTGGTGTGAATGTTAGAAATATTTATTATTATTATATTTTTATCTTCCATTAACACTAGTCACAAAAAATACAGTTAATTTAATTTAATTTAGTTACAGGTTAGCGCATAATAGTGTGATTCTCTTCTGTGAATAATGTGTGGTTATAAACACACCGACACAATCAGCGAAACACGAAATAAACATTATTTATGTTGTATTATTTTTTCTAATATTTCATAAAGTACTGGCCAGTTATGTTAAGTTTTTATTTAGAACTTTAATTTAAAAATGGAACACTAGGCGACAGCGAGATTTTTTATCGATTTTCTTCTGTTTCCCGGTAATAGATACTGGTTTGTTAGTGGTTCGAGCTCAGTTCGAGGAGAACTTCTAAATATTTACAAATAATTCAAAATATTATTAATAAAGTTATTTTTTAGACTAAAAACTTTTTAAAGTTAAACAAAAATATATTTATCGGTTTGTTACTACATGTCTGATTATTATTTGTTGTATTATACACGTTATTATTTCTATATCTTATTTCAAGCAATAGCTACATAAATAGTTAGTTGAAAAATGTTTTTATGACAAAATATAATTTGTGAAGTTGACATTTGATAATATTTTTGATATTTATTTAATTTTTTCTTTCGTTTTATTTTTGTAATGTTTTATTGTGCCCAATAATTGATTGTTGACATCTAAATTAGTATAGAATTTAGAAATGGATTTTATAAATATAATTATAATAATAATTTTTATGACCTAATGGAATTGTTGTATTAAAAGTTTAAATGTAATCAATAGTGCGTAATTACAGCTGTATAATATCATTGTACATCTAACAGCAGGTTATTTGTGAGGTACCTATTTATACAATGTGTCCCGTCACCAGTGTCGGAGCCTTTAATGGTGTGAAATATGGCATTTTTATCGACAAATTGCGCCTCAAATTTAGTTTTTCTCTTACGGTTATAAAATGTTCGCCATTTTGTTTTCTTAGTAACCAAGACCTGGGCTCTCATACTAATTCGACCACCACTACTCATGTAAATGTCCTATCAACATTAAAAAGGTGTCATTTAATAGCTTAACATGTAGACAACAGTTATACAGCCATCATGTTTCAATTGTCATGGAATAAAAATTTGAAAAAAAAAAATTAAAGAAAAAGAAATAGATTCTTTTTTGTGTATTTTTTAATTATAGCCAATAATTTTGAGAAAAACCTAATTTGAGGAGCAATTTGTCGATAAAAAATGCCATATTTCACACCATTAAAGGCTCCGACACTGGTGATGGGACACATTGTATACTTTGTAAACATCCTTATGTAACTACAATTAAGACAATAAAGAAAGAAATAAAGAAAAAGACTGTGCCTTTTTTAATGTTTCGCTTATTGTGCTGGTGTGTGTAGTAATTGATGTATCTTTTATTTATGATACAGCGTACTCATTATTGAAGGGCCAAATGAATAAATAAATAAAATATTACCTTATAACGAATATTATAAACGGGAAAACCAATAACATGGCACACAATATTAATTCATATTTTTAGTGAACGCAATTTTAATGAAAAAATATAAAAAGTAGCTCCGTGATCACGGCACTTGCAACAGTGCCAAAATATCGGAAACTCAATAAAAACAAAAAACAAGGTACATGGTAAAAATCCCGAATATAACTTATATGTATTACTATAAAAATATAAAGTTTGAGGAGGTGATCATACCTCCTTATTCAGACATTTTTAATTTTCTAAATTGAATAAATTGAATACTTATATGAACTTTTGAATTTAGTACACACACTAACAAAAAGCAAAATTCTAAACAGTCAACAAGTTTACACGAATACATTGGGCAGTATGAAAGCAGTGACAAAACAGTTGGAAGATATAATTTTTATCGACAATAAATATAAGCCGTTCGCTCTTGTATAAGTGAAAAAGGGTCAAACTATAAGCATCTATAAAAATTGTCCGTTTGCTGTGTCGGTAGCGATTCTGCATTTCACGACGGTCTTGGATTCGGATTCTGGAAGGGACAGATCTTTGGTTGATAAATACGAGCAGTTGTACCTGAGTAAGGTATTTATATATCTCTACTAGCTGACCCGGCAAACGAATTATTAAAGTACTATGCTATCAAAAAATAGGGGTTAGTGGTAGAAGAGTGAAAATTAATGGTTATATGTATTTTTGTATGATGTATCATAAAAAACAAAAACAAAAAAATTTGACAAAAAAAAATTAAGTTTGGACCACCCATAACATTTAGGGGGATGAAAAATAGATGTCCGATTCACCACCCTAGCCGATATACACGCTAAGATTCACGAAAATCAGTCGAGCCGTTTCGGAGTAGTTCAATTACGCACACCGTGATACGAGAATTTTATATATGAGTTAAATAAAAATCATTGTTTTTGTTCCCTATGTGTACCGAAACCATTGATAAGTTTGTGGTAAAACTTATATTGTCGTATGCATGCTACGAAAGGTTTATATGTATAGTCATTGCAAAAAAGAGCATTGCAGAGCATGCCGGGTGCAGCTTGTATTACTGTATGTCGGTAGTCATTTATATCTATTCGGGATCCTAGTATCCATAATACAAGTCTTACTGCTTAATTTGGATCAGGCTAATTAATGTGGTTATAAAAAAAAGTTTATATATTAACATTGCTTCAGGACTTTCTTCTAAGCCCTAAAATCCAATATGATTGATTAGAAGTCTGACGCTTCTTCCACTTGACGTTTATTTAAAATGACAGCTCTGACGTTTGATGTAAAATAAATACTTTATCGAATAGTTCATTATTTCTGTTTTGTTTCCGTATATAAATTTCTATATAGATATTGTTGTTTTGCTACACAACTCATAATTTGACCATCGGTTGGTAAAAAGTAAGAAGTCCTGCCTTCTTCGTCGTCGGTATTGGGTTTAAATATTGTGCTTAAATAAAATAATATATAAAAAAAAAAATGAAAAGTTTTTATTGGCTTCAACAAAAATGTACAATCGGTGCCTCCTTTTAAGCTATATATATTAGCCTGTGTCAGTAGACACTAAATCAAGGCAAATGACTGTAGTATGAAATTCACTGTCCTCTCCCATTTGACACATTCATTTAACATCATACGATAGTAGGTATTAGTGCATATGTTATTTTGACTTAAATTTAGAAAAGTAAAAATAGAAAAAGTGTGTGTATGTATGAGTGTGTATATGTGTTTACGTCTGCATAAATAGATAATGCTTAAAACTTTGATTTGTTCACTATATCCGGGTGTAATCTATAATCAATTCCTCAACCACATCATAGTCAAGGTCACTTAACCAGTCGGTAATTATTTTCTTTATCTCATTATTACTACACTTTCTCATACAAGACAATTTAAAACAACAAGACACAAAAATGCAGTTTGCAATCAGATCTCACTGCAATGATGACCAGCTGAACTTATCACGAAAGAACCTAAACAAAAACCAGGAGAATAGTTTATTAAAAGTTATTTTTATATTTTGATAAAATTCAGTGATAATTATAATAAAAACATAACAATAGTATTACCGATTAATTCTAATATTGTAATACGTTGTGTAATAATTATTATTGTTTGGCATTAAATCTTCAGTATTATTTATCGATTTATTGTTATAGTAATATAATTAAAGGGAGACAATCTTCTCTCGTCTATTACTTTTAATATATTATTATTAGCTTTTAATTTCTTAAATAATAGTTAATTAAGGTGTTTCAACTAGTTACATGTGTGGGTTTATTAATTAAATTTCATAAACATTTCCTTTGATGATTTATATTAAAGTAGGCAACGGAGATTATTTGCCTTTTGAACATTTTTGATTGAAATGGGCTTAGGCTGGCTTTTATTATATATAATATATAATAAGTCCATTAACAGAACGAAGATAGTTTTATTATTTTTATATATTTTATGCATTTTTCAATGCTACCTTATAAGATAAATTAATATAATATAAAACACCTAGATAAAAGTCGACTACCACCTGAGAATTCACTTATGAGCCGAGTCGATTTTTTTTATTTGTATTTTTCTATTATAACAATTTATTTATTACCATGTCATCACTTTTATATTTTTGCTTTTCAATGCTATCTTATAGGGGTAATTTTAATAAAAATAATACTGGAAATAAAAAACTAGCACTCCGAGAGTGCCGACAGAAGTGATACTCGTAGACTCAACCAACAAAATTAGCGCAATTGTTATTTTTTAAACAAAAATAAGGTTAAGAATCGACACAGAAATAAACAAGCAGCCAATATCTTTAGATTTGAAAATAAAAACTTTTTGGATAATACATTTTTTTTATTTCTACATTCAAAGATATTGGCGTCTTATTTTTTCTCCGTCAATTCTTAACCTATTCGACATTTAAAAAGGGAAGATAGACTGGCGCTTTAACGCATTACGTAATGAAGCAGTTGAAGTTATCACTTCAACAAGTACTTGGCTGTCAAGTTGTTCTCAGGCGGGAATAGAACCCGCAACCTTTGTGTGTCCGGTCCACTGCTCTCTGCTATTAAAAAGCTGACATCTCAACCGGAGGGCTAGGTACGGCCATCTTGATTAGTTATTTCATTAATCTATTATTTGAACAATGCTTAATTTTATGTATTAAATCATATTCAATGTTAAAATTCGCTTCTGTTTAAGAGTCGTCCGGGTGAATGTCGGATAATAAATTCAACGTGTGTATCGCCTAAATTACGCACAGGTAATATATCCAGGGTAGAGAGAAAAAAAAACTGTAAAAAACGGCACGTTTGCGGAATACGAACAATTGTATAAATGAAAGAAAGATAAATGCGACGCGACCCCTATATATTTGTATACGGACGTTTTAGCAAGATTCGCACATTGAAATTTATTTATAGGTTCATATAAATGACACGCGCTTACGTGTTCCATTGCTTATAGGATTTATGGGGATATGCTGTGACATATTGTGGCAAATATTGTATATTTTTATTGAAAGCCCTTCGGAAATCACGGTCATCGTACAATAACAAGCAAGCGAAGAGTAGTATTAATCATAACAGAATTATTGCAATGTTTATTTATTTATTTTTGAGACTGCTATATTTTGTCGCAGTTGCATGCGCCATCGTTATGGAAGAACTGAAGATTTTGTGGTTGGATGTTGCGTATCGGTCTATCTTCCATATCAGTCTTTTATTACAGTCAATACCGGTACCACTGTCCGTAAACTCAGTATTCACTCGATGTGAATATACATTGCAGTTAAATCTGCAGTGGTTAAGTAAATTTCGTAGTAGCCAGATATCAGATGAAAGACTGAAAATGTATTATGTTGGATTCCTCCGTGCTTTGGAAGGCACAATAGACAAAGAAGCAGAATAAACAATACGAGTAGTACAACATTAATAAAAAAGCAAGTGTGCAATTCACACGTGGTAGAAGTGAAACCTTCACAAATAATACGTACACGTGTACACGTTACAAAATATCACGGTTGTTGTGATGCCTTCTCTCAAGCTTTGTGTTATGCATGCGTACACAAACACGTATTAACACACGTACATAATGCTTTCTATCTCATTTTCTCCTACGTTAAATCTTATGAATTTATGTGCCTGTCTCTATTTACTGTCGCTTTTTCGTTTCATTGAGTTTCAAATCACATCGTTGTGATTTGAAACTCAATGCTAAAGCTAAAGAAGTTTTCACTTCAGAAAAAAAAAGGTTTTAATGATATGTAAAAGCTTTATGAACAAAATCGTATAAAAATACATATTTAGTTCTTACACTTCTGTTCACATTACACATTTCAATTAAACAACTTTGTCACGGTTTTTTGCTCATTATTCCTAACTTATTTTAACAGTTAGGCACGTGCCCGATTGAAATATTATGAAGGTAGTAAAACATGTATTACGACTATCGCCTTAGTCATCCTGTGATCACGGCTCCTGTAAAGGTGTCGAAATGTCAGGATTAAATATAAATTAAAGATAAATCCAAAAAATACTCGTTTCTAGCTGAGACTACAAACATTGACGTTGCAGCTGCTAAGCATGCAAATGTTAGAAATTAACTTTAACGTTTCGGTAGCTTACCCTTCTTAATTGAAATCATAATTGCGTCGCGCAAACAATGCGCCACATTGAAAGAACAACAAAATATGCTTGGAATGCAAACAATTTTCGCCTTTATTGCTTATGTTAAAAATGTGATAATAAAGTTTTGACCTTATTTTGCAAATTATATCATGTAAAAAGATCCTGGTGGTGGTGAGGTTTTTGCCTCAATTTCAAATCTGAAGATTATTCTTTGACTTTTTTAAAGTAAAATAGTAAGTAATTTATTACCAAACGGTAAAACACATATGAATACAAGTAAAAAGATAATATATAGCCACAAGCCCATATTTTTATATGTAAATAATGTTTTCTCATTTCAGTAAATTTAGTGTTTTTTATGAGGCATAAGTTTTTTGAACCTATATATTTTGAAACATGATTAAGTGTATTATTTCAAGTTTGTGTGTGTGAGTGTGAGCGTTGGCTTAGGAAATTCTTTAAAAAAATTATTACATACTTAAAAAAACAAATTATCTCAGTACACCTGAGGCAGGACTACACTTTCAATAGAAGTTGTTGCTAATAGAACAGAATAGAATAGAAATCTTTATTTGTGAGGTACAGGTAGGTGCACATTTTTTTATGTTGGTGTTCGAAATCATTTTTGTATCACTGTACAATTCCAATCCACCTTAACTACTATGATTAGTATACTATGACTAATCATAGTATACAAATATTAATTTAATGGTAATATTAATTAAAACATGTCAAAATATTTTACAGAATCATCATACCATAAAATAAGAATAGTATCGGAAACATGTCAGGATTTTATAGACTTAGCCTAAAATGAAAATAAAATAGTATTCATAACTTAATGTACGGATTCATTTCAATTTGTCAAATTTCAAGTAAAAGTCGTCGTAAAATTTTTTCTTAAGTAATATGCTTTATCTAACAGTACTTTCATTAAGCGTGTTAGCGTTTAAGTAGTACTTTGAACATGAAGATTGAATATTTACATGAAATATCTACCGTAGCTAAGGATACGTCGTATGCGGCTACGCGCCGAGCTGCAGTTTACACTGTCGCCCGACCTCAGATCAGTAGTGACAGTGTTGCGGGTGAAACAACAAAATTGAACTGTCAAAAGGAGCGCTATCGCGACGCTGGCATTTTTCACAACTGGTGAGAACAGCGCGACTAATTGGCACTAAAAGGGTTGATTAGTTCGATTCCGAAGAAGAAGAATTGATAATCCACTTGGGCCAATATCCGACACTGCCCGAAATACTAGAATACGGCAGACATGACATGCTGATGTCTGTAGTCGGGTACGAACTCTTAACTTTAGGAGGGCAATTATAAGGAACCTACTGATATTGAATTAGCAATGATGAATGTTTGAACGGATACAAACAAAGCATAGCAGTTGTGTCGAAGACTTCAAAGCATATCTATGCAATAAAAATAAGTATATAAAAGGACAGAAAAAGATTAATACATATTAACAGAGTACGGCCTGAGTAGCAAGGGGATGTGCGTTCGTGTCCAGTCTTTTAAGACGGGACTAGGAAAAGTTAGACTTTTTCTATTAATAATTGTTTGAAATATAAAATCTAGTTGTTCGATAATTTAATAACAAAAAATATAATAAATTATATTAAAACAATTTTTATGCACAATACAGTCGAGTTCTAGGACACTGCAAATACTGTCAGATCCTTATTTAAAATTAAATGTATACTTCTCATTTGTAGGTCTGCTTAGGCAAAGGCTCGTTTTTAGGGTTCCATACACAAAGGGTAAAACGGGACCCTATTACTAAGACTCCGCTGTACTTCCGTCTGTTTGTCCGTCTGTCTTATGAACCGTGATAGTAAGACCGTTGAAATTTTCACAGAAGATGTATTTCTGTTCCCGCCATAACAAGAAATCCAGAATAAAATAAATATTTAATAGGGCTCCCATACGACAAACGTGATTTTTTGCTCGTTTTTGCTCAATGTTGATAACGGCAACAGGTAGACGCTTGAAATATTCACAGAATATTTAGTTATATATTAACTTTAAAAACAAATCATGACGACGCATTATATCCATCTAATACAGCCTTTGCCCTCTCTCCGCCGCCGCCAGCCTTTCTCTCCCTCCGCCGCCGCTGCCTCTCACCACGCGATATGATAGAAAAAATCCTAATACGTGATAGAAAAAATCCTAATACCCCCGTCTATATAGAAGTTTCACTTCAATAAATAATTAAATTAAAAGAAAACAAATATTTAAGGGGTTCCCATACAACTAATGTGATTCGCAAAGTTATTTGCAGTTGGTAAATTAACCGCGACCTTTGTCGATGTATGGGGATAACAGTTTTCCAGTGGTAAAGTTTGTCCCTCAATCCGTTGTTCATTTCGTTACAGTAATGTACGGAACTTTTATAACTTACTTAACTAAATGTTTGTAGGAAACCCTTCGTGCGCGTTTGCGATTCGCACTTGGCCGGTTTTAAAATATTGGTTTAACTTCATTTATGTCGGAGACTATTTACATAAACATCGTCATTAGTGTTCACGGGTTTTGTGTACTCCATTACGGAGTAAATGCAGACGCGAATTAAGGATTCGATTTCGTATTAAGTTATTTAACACTTTATTCACTTTTTTAACTCAATAAATAATTAATTAAGCTTGTATGAATCTCATATAAATCCAGCAGTAAAATGTTAAAAGAACGAAGTTCAAAGTTCTTCATTGCAACATGTTGTTACATAGAACTTGAAAAACAATAAAATATAGACACAGACATGAATCTATATTTTATTGACAAATGATAGTATATGACAAAGGTACTAAATAGGATATATATATATTTTTTTTATGAGCATCATATTCTTGACATTATGTATAATATACTAACACAATAACATAGATTGTATTATTGTTGTTGATGTAAGTAAGTAATTAGGTTAATTACTCTCATTGAAATAAATTTGTCTTCCATTTGCCTTAGAATAATTCTTGCAAGAAAGTCTATTGTTTAATTCACACAATTTTATTGCCTTATATCGCTACAGTAAATCAGCAACTGAATTTTCATTATTCAAAGCCTTTCCTTTGTGTTCGATTATTAATTATTATTCTCGAAGTGGCTTTTGTTATATTGACGCTTTCATTTCGGAACTTGGCAAAGTTTTTGAGTGCTTCTTCCGAAAGTTTGGGTACCGTAATATCACGACAACATACATATTGACTGCAGCAGCAGTAAGGATGATCTTTTCTATTTTTAAGTGTTTTTAGGTGTTTACTCTTTAAGAATTGATTTTCATATAAGGCGCTGGCTATGAAAAATAAACGAAGAGTACAATTTTGTGATCGAATGACAGCATTACGTTTTTGTGCGCAACTTATCGTGCGCCCATTTCCCTTTTATTGAAGTGAAAACTTCTTTAGCATCGTTGTGATTTTAAAGTCGATGAAAGGAAAAAGCGACAGTAAAAAGCGACACACATAAATTCATAAGATTTGACGTAGCAAAAAAATGAAATAGGAAGTATTATACAGTGCCTCTTATGTCCGTGGTTCTCTTTGTGCTCTGCTTCTTACCTCCTCCACTCGTGTTTACCAAGGCATAGTGGGAGTTTGCTTGGGCTTTAGCGTTGTATGTGTGTTAATACGTGTTTGTGTGCGCATGCGTAGTACAAAGCTTGAGAGAAGGCATCACAACAACCGTGGTATTCTGTGTACGTATTATTTTTGAAGGTCTCACTTCTACCACATGTGAATTGCACACATACCTTTGTTTTTATGTTTTGTTTTATTATTTTTTATGCCTGTTCAAAGGCAATCGTTCTTAAGGAGTGAACTCTAATCGTGCGTCGGAGCTAACACACAAGCTTTCTTTTCAATATTTATTTTGTTTTATGTGTTACTTTTGTTTAATATTTGTGTCTTGTTGATGTTTCTTGTTTACGTATATTATTATAATCAAATTATATAATAATTTAATAATTAAGTAGATTATGGATTGTTTCGTATTCATAAAAGTATTAAATTCGGTTCGGAGCTGGCTGAGGAAATACTTACTTCAAAAAATTCGACTGGTTTGTCAAGATTTCGGTATCTCAATTGAAAGAGTACTCATACGGATAGCGACAAGATATGGGTATTTATTGGAAAAAATTACAATAATAACACTGCTATACAGTCATTTTGCGGAAGGCATACTTGAAGTCGATTTTGTATAAGACGAGTGTGCTGATAACGGGAAAAATACCAGAATGGTCAAATTGACTCCAGTTTTTGAGATAAACGCTTCTAACATTTTCCATAAAATGCTTCAATAAATGGGCCAAAAGATGTATTTAAAATTTATTTTTATTGTTTATCTTTACAAAAATACACAAAAATAATAATAGTTTGGGGTACCTTTAACTAGAATAAATAAATGAAGATCATGAAAAACTTTTTCTTTGGGATTTTCTCTTATTTACTTTGTCAGGACAATCTCTTTTCAAGGTCCAACAATAGTCAGCCATCATATGGCTGTCCCATCGACCTTGATATCTTTCTTCCATTATCCTGATATCCTGATGGAACTTTCCTCCTTGTTCCTCACTGTAATCACCCAGGTTCTGCGGGAATCGGTCCAAATGGCTGTGTAAGAAATGCAATTTTATGCTCATGTTGACTCCTACTCTGTTAAAATTTTGTAGCATTTTTGCAACTAGTTCTTGATATTCCGGCGCTTTGTAATTCCCCAAAAAGTTTTTTACTACCAAACACAAAGCTTAACCATGCTTCAGATTCAATCTGTGTCATATGGGCTACAAACTCAGTGTCTTTTATCAGTGTACGTATTTGCGGTCCATCAAAGATGCCTGCTTTTAATTTTTCCATGCTAAGGGCTGGAAATTTTTGGCACACATATTTGAAACAGACACCATTTTTATCAAGGGCTTTAATAAACTGCTTCATTAGCCCAAGCTTAATGTGAAGGGGTGGAAGAAGGATGTTTTCTCGGCTTATCAACGGTTCATTTATCACATTTGCTTTTCCAACCTCCATATTTTCTCTCAAAGGCCAGATCTTTGTAATCCAGTGTTGGTTTCTTGCACGGCTATCCCATAAACATATGAAACAAGGGTACTTAGTATACCCTCCTTGCTGGCCTAGTAAAAAATTTACCATTTTCAAGTCCACGCAAACTAGCCACTGATGTTGTGCGTACGAAATCTTTTCTAAAACCATTTTAATATTTTGGTATTCTTCTTTTAATTTTGTAGTATGACCAATCGGAACGCAAGCATACTTATTTCCATTGTGCAGCAATACACATTTTAGACTTCTTTTTGAGCTATCTATAAAAAGCCTCCAATCTTTAGCCTCATAACTAGGAAGACCCATAGATCTTAGGAGCCCAGGAATGTCATTACAAAAAACAAAGTTATCTTCTTCTGAAAAGTAAGGAAGAAGTTCACTCTCTCTGGTTCTAAAGTATGTAATGATAACACCAGGTTGAAGACATTGTTTTTCTTTCAACCTTGAAGCAAGAAGTTCGGCCGAAAGTTTCGGTAAATTCAAATCACGAACCAAATCATTGAGTTCGTCTTGAGAAAATCCAGGTTTCTTAGAAACATCTTCTTCGAACTCACTTCCACTACTGCTCGACTGACCGCTTGATCCCTCTAACATTTCAAAATCATCACAATTTGATGTAGATGGTCTTGAAAACACTGGAATTGGCAAATCATCACTGTGAGATACTGGAGTTGTAACCGATTTCACACTCGGGTAAACCCAAGTACGTTTTTTGTACCGGTTCATACCTTTAACATTTACGGCACAAAAGTAACAGTCGTTTAAGTGATTACTTGGCTCATTCCACATCATCGGCACTCCAAATTGTAACCCTTTACGTCCTCCTTGGCTCCAGTAACGCAAAGATTCTACGCACGGCTTGCACACGATGTTTGGCACCCAATTTTTATTCCTTTTCACTAGTGGTATCCCGAAATATTCTCGGTAGACTGTTTTTACAAACTCTGTGATCTCTTTTCTTTGCTTTTGTAAACTAAACTTGCCACAAATAAAGCAAAAACTGTTAGGATCGTTTAAACAAGGTTTACGTGGAAAACTCATGTTTTTGAAAGGAAAAATGCACTTTAACACAAAACAACCGATTTATAACTGATAACTTCAGGGTCTGATAGCTATAAAGTTAAGTTGTTGCAAATAAATCCGTGAAAAGATAACAAACGTAAGTGAAAACAAATCAATGAACCACAATGTTTGTAGGGTAGTTTGAAATTTTCAATTATTTCTTAGTTCCGTTTATCTCAATAACCAGAGTGAATCAAAAATAAATAAGCATGCAGCGTGAAGGTCTAATATGAGTATTAACAAAAACCATTAACAAAATCCCTGCCGCAGATTTTTTTATTTTTTTTGTATAGCAGTGTAATAAATTGGATTTCATTGCAGTCATATATTATTTGGGATAGTTATTTATTTTATTTGTTAAGCACATAATAATATAAGTATTCCCACACACAAATAATTTTTGTACTATTTTTTCTTTCAGTTTAATTCCTTGTTTTGACTTACTCAACGCAAACGTTCGATTTTACATCGTCCACTACAAATTTATGAAGTACACTTTCCTGCAGATTTACTGACAATGATATAGATGTTTGCGTTGAGTCTTTCACAAAAAAACTGTGATAAAACGGTGAAAAACCCTTTAATAATATGTGGTAAACCATGTAATAATTAACTCAAATATGTAAATTTCACAATCTGTTTTTCAGCATAAGTCAAAGTTATTTCATACATTTTTTCATTCAACCTCAGAATAACATGAATATGCCAATCAGAACTTTTGTAAATGAATTATTTAATTATAAATTAGTTAACTTTCCGTCGTCGATAAATTTATTATACCTTATATGTCAATAATAAAATTAAAAAGTTAGCACTACTGACGTTTTTCTTTTATACCCTAGCAGATACACTTGCGCGTGTGTGGAATATCGGGATAAAAAGATTCATTCTAAGTATTGGTGAAAGAATTATTTGGGTATATTTCCGGTAATAGTATTGTGTAGGAACATACAAATATTACATTTTATAAGTGTAGAATAAATATGGTGTTATCTTTTTTTAAATATTAAATTTTGTAAATATTTCCATTGACAACTCGTGGTAAGCTAATTGCTTGCGTAATATACCACGGCTGTAATACATCGGTAAGGATGGATCTCGGTTCCGCTTGGGTTAAAAATGACAACCGATGGCCTATGGCCAACTTTAATAATTATTGTCACTAACTAGCGGCCCGTCCCGGCTTTGCACGGGTGAACAAAATTCTTTAAAGTTTTTTCTATTATTAAACATTTTTCCGTTAGCGCCATCTCATTATTGATACAATGGAAAAAAAGCGGACAGACAAACACACAAACCACTGTGATCTTAGATTAGAGATTAATTAAAGGGATTGGTGGATTATATACATATTTTAATACCTTTTTCATGTTAGTATTAGAAGATCACGCAACTTCATAATGGGCTTTAAACCTGGAGTAGTAACAACCGTGACTATTTAAATGAAATAAACTTTATTTGCTGTAATTGTGGTTAATAAAAAAATTTGACCTTACAATTAGCCGTTTCCAGTATGCAAAAACTTAATATAATTAAAAATAGGAAAAAATAATTTTAAATTAAGTAAAATTGTAATTTCAGTCACTATTATATACTCTAAAAATTGTATTCTTTCGCTAAAATATTTCAACATAAGTGAATTAATGTCAAAAAAATGTATAGTCTATTATTATAAAATATTTTTAATGATCAGAATTCTTGAAAAAGAAAAAAATTGGTCCATTGGTCTAATTTTAATACAGTTTCTGGCAGATGGTACACACATACAATAAGAGTTTCTCGAGTAAATGTTACTTCTACAGCTAGGAAACATTAGCTTATTCGGATACCTGGCATTAAATTAAATATAATTATTAAAGAAAAACTCTCGTAGATTCACTACAGCAATTTCACCAGAGAGAGTTCAGTGTACCACAGGACAACTTTTAAGGCTCGAACCTCGGCAACCGTATTTATTTCGTGTAGAAACAGGAAGTACATATGTAAATAAAGATATTTAACCTATAATTTTCTTATTCTATTTTTACTCTTTCGACTTCTTTTAGCCTAGTTCCCCGGTATTTAAGGTTTTTTGTATTGAAAAATTTCACAGGTTAGATTCGAATCTCAGCCTTTGTTGCAAACCAGGTAAGCATTGGCTTCTGAGGCTCCCCATCTAGTAAGCCAGTCTGTGATTCAGAAAGGTTTTTAACGTCACTACTACAATATTTAGTGCTTACACTTCCGCGCACGTTACACATTTGAAAAAACACTTTTTTACGGATTTTGCGCATATTTTATTTTATATTTAATCCTGACGTTTTGACTCCTTAACAGGAGTCGTGATCACAGAATGGCTAAGATAATGGTTATCATGTATTTAATATTAATTTTATTATAAAATACATGACAACCATTATCTTAGTCATCCTGTAATCACGACTACTGTAAAGGAGTCGAAACGTCAGGATTAAGTATAAAATAAAATATGCACCCTTATTTTTTATATGCTACATCCGTAAAAAAGTGTTTTATTCAAATGTCACTACTACAATATAAATTAGTTTTTTTAATTTAATACGTTACTATTGTCAAATTAGTGTTACATATTTTTATATGGAATAAACGGCACATAAGTCTGTACGGAACCCTCGGGGGACGAGTAATAAAAAAATATTTTATTTATTACTTTCACACTAGTTAGCCTAGTACAAAATAAGCACTGCTAGGCAAGAAACGTCGGTTCGAAAGAAAGAATCACTATCGTAACATATCATACTAATGAGCTTCAACAAATTCACACAAAGGAAATCGGTTTCTATCTTTTCTGATCGCCATCGATCAAGAAGTTTCATACATTTTCAAAATTTCTGTAACAGATTATTTACTCCAATGAAATGATCCCTTGGGTAAGTAAGTGGAATTGCTACAATATATTTGTTTGTTATTCAATCATTTAAGTGGTAGATTTATATCTATATAATTAATTATATAAGATACTTTAGCTTTTCTTTAAAGTCAGTCGCTACTCAAACCCGTAGCGTGTAATTACAAGAATATAATTAAATGTATAGTTCCTTATTTTTTTCGTAATTAAAAAAGTAAAATTACATTCGATTTTTTCTCTATATGATTAATAGATGGCGCTGATGCTTTGAAAAACTAGAACAAATTCAACAGTGCCGTCTGGGTTTCATTAGCTCAATTGCAAATGTAATCGACCGGACAGCCAGAATCTAGAGGTTTGTCCTGTCCCGTCGCATCTGATACCTATGAAACGTTTACTTTTTCTACTAAAATTTAGTAATTAAACTAATTTAGAGGGAATAGGAGCTTAAATGTGATAGTTCGAAGCGTATTTGTTAAACATAACATCTGTAGTATTTCTTTTAAAACACAAATAGGAACATAATACAAATCATTTGCAAAACAGAAGAATTTTACAAGGACACAACTCGTAATATATTGAAATTTCATATAACTGGCCCGCGACGGGAAAAAAAACCAAGAGCATTCAATATAAAGATATACATACATACATTCATATATATAATGAATATACTGATAAGAGGAATGATAAGATAATTTAATAACGTGTATTTAGCATTTATTTGTGTAACTAGCATTTATTTATTACAAAATATTTTCACAAAAGTAATAATATGCTAACTTAAATCTTATCAAAATTGTGTGACGCCTCTGATTAGTATTAGGAAATATAATTAATAGTTCTTTTACGGGTTGTATTAATTATCTATTGCACGATTCCTGAAAAAATATATTTTTTAGGAATAACTTAACGCAACTACGTTATCTATTTTATTAATCGAAATATCTTTTTTATGGTTGAATGAGCTTATTTTTTGAACTATCAGTCGAATTTGAAAAATTCTTTCTGCATTCTATGCCCTAATTGTTTGTGAAGTTTATATGCGGTTGAACATTACGAGAAGGCTGTTTATCATCCATTAGGAGCAGAGCAAAAAGGAAAAAGGCCAGAAAGAACGCTTAGCGACAGGCAGGCGATGCTATACGATGCAAGTAAAAAGTAAGTGTATAATAAAAAAATTAAATATTAAGATTTTAACATGTTTTAAATATTTTTTTATTTTAAATATGTTAAACATTTTGGAAATATTCTTAGGTAAATTATACTACTTACACTAAAGCTGACTACATCTTAACAATCGACTGAGTTTTTCGACAGAGCTTCAGACATTGTTGGGTTAATAACAAGAGTAGAAAGAAATTATATAGATATATAAATAAACATTCTGGGCACAGCTTGTGCTCGTTCCTCATACTGATGGGGCCCCATACTAATGATTCTCAGTGGGGAATATAAATATACCGATGATAATACTGAACATTAATAACCATTCAGCCACATATATTGTTAAATATTTGAAAAGCTAGTAAATGAATACTCGGATTAGAATACATAAGAAAAATAATAATATAGTAAAATCTACATAAAAATTAAACTAAGATTGTTCACTGAAAAGCAAAGGTGGAATATAAAAAAAACAGCCTACATTATATGTATATCGATGTTTTAATTAACAACTAAACTCGCATATTTAATTTCACAAATAAGATCAAAACATTAAGACATCCTGACTTGAAGAAATCGTAACGTATAAATATATTTGGCTGACTTTTCATAACTTTTCCCAAAGCGCGTTAAATGAACCGACCAGAAGAAGCAGGGGCAAGCCTTCCCCTTAGAATGAAGGGAGGAAGGACATTGGTCCGCGGTCAGTTTGTCCCTTCTTCTCCAAGAAATTAGACCTTTAGAACAGGATTAAGCCAAACTTTTGAAAAACTTATAACATCCACGTTATAAAACAGGAATAGTCTATAAAAAGTGGAATTCAGGGACATATTAAAAGACATAATTTATAATTATTATTTGTTGTTGTATGAGCAAAACGAACTCAAATGTATTACGCATAAAATGTTTATAACGTTTAGTTAATTTATAGAAACAATCACATGTCTATTTAATATGAAAGAGCGATGGCAGAAAAATATAAATCTTTAAGATTTTTTATCGCTGTTACTTATATAAAATTTAAAAATTGTGATGTACATACTTTTGAATAATGAATAAAAAATCTATAAACATGAATCGATATACATTGCAGTTAAGGTTAAATATTTTCTTTTATTTACATTACCAGTAACCAAATAATATCAAATTTTACTTGTTTTTAATTATGCCTTTAAATATTACGACCAATTAAAATCTGCAAAACAATAGGTAATCCTCCATTTTATTTTATTACTCTTAAGATTGTGATTTAATCTGAGCGAAACCAACAAAAATGAAAAGGTGTTTTGTTTTCTTTTACAAAGCCATTTCATGGTATTACAAAATATTGTAGCTGTTCAGTTAAAATGCCTTTATAAATCAGCTATAAGTGTTCAGCTAAACCTTCAAGCACCCTTATCGTTTGAGTTGAAAAATTTCATGGCGAAGAAAAAGGAATCAGCCAAAAGAGGCCATCCATCATGTTGTTGGTCGATCCGTAGCCGGCGGAAGTTATATGTCTGAGGTACAAAATAATGCGGCCCTCTGCTTCGTGAAATATTGTTTAATATTCTCGTCAAAGATTCCCGTATACAACGATTTTGGAAGAGGAGGTTGTTAGTGTTTTATATGAGAAAACTGTTGTAAATCTGTAAACACAGTGTGATAGTTCAATTCGCCGTATTTTGGCACAAAAATATAAGCATAATTTAACAATGCATTCTTTGATATAACTTGCTGGCTAGTAATAGATAGTCCTTTTTTCTCTTTTGTTTTTTGGAAGATTTTGTTTTTTTTGGGAGCTTTGGTCGAATCTTCGGACATGTTAGCTCGAATATTGTCGTATTCGCTAGCTATTGATGGCAAAGCTGACAATAGTTTTAGCTGTCTCTGAGATGCGTTCAGCTAGGAAGCTGTTCAACAAAGTGACGTTGTGCAGATTTACAATAAATAAATTATAAATGGATACTAATTACTACTCTTTATTGCACTTACAAAGTAATAGAACAGTACATTAACACATATATTAACTCATTTGTGGTCTTTGTGACGATAACTTAGCTTATAAATAAACAAATAACATGAAATTGTTACGTTCAGTAACTACAGGTTTAATGTAAAATTATATTTAAATAGATATATGTAGTATAGACTACTTAATATTAATTATATATAAATATATTAATGTTTTTGACGACCGTTTGGTGTAACGGTAGCAATCCTGCCTTTGGCAACGATGGTCCTGGGTTCGAATCCCGGAAAGGGCAGATGTCTGTGTGATGAATCCGAGCATTTGTATCCGAGTAATTGCTATTTATATATATTTCTATAAATATTGCATATGTATAGTGTGAATGTAAAAATATTATTATTATTATATATAATTTATATGGAAACTTTTTGTAACATTTAAGATTAAATCATATTTATGAATATATCAATAATTATTTTAATTCAAAATTAGCTCGGAAGTTTCACACTATTTTTTTCAAGTATGCATTGTTTGGAAAATACTCGTATAGATCATATATTACAGTAAAGAGACTTTTCACATTACTGTTTAATTATTTATGAATAAATAATCCGATGGAAGGAGGGACATGGCGGTATGACCTCATGCAGCTCCTGAGCACACTCTCCAAAATACATTCTGTAAAAGACCAACAGACAGGCAACTTTGCGGCGGTGAGCTAAGGTGTGAAGCTTGCTCTACATCAATTTACTATCGCTAATGAGCCAATGAACTCTGCGTTGGTGTTTTGCCGAGCCATCCCAGGTTTTTTTTTTATTTAGGATGGGTTTGCTCTTGATCCCATTCAAGCCCGGGGGCCATGACAGAATCCACGATGGAACGAGCTTACCCAGAAGGTGCCTATTTACCCTGGCTTTGAAAATAGACGGGTTATAAGTTCTCGGAAATACAGACGCAGGGAGGGAGTTCCACTCCTTTGCTGTGCGCGTTATGAAGGATGTTGAAAAGTTGAAAAGCGCTTGGTGCGACAGGTAGGAATATCAACCAAGAAAGGGTGGTAGCCTGCAGTGCGTCTGGATGTCCGATCGAAAAAAGGAGATGGCGGTATGAGCAGATGCAGCTCTTGAGCACACTCTCCAAAGTACAGTCTGTAGAAGACCGCCAGACAGGCAACTTTGCGGCGATGAGCTAAGGTGTGAAGCTTGCTCTTCACCAATTTGTTGTCCCCGATGAGCCTCTCAGCTAAGCGCTGAATCGTGTCCAGTGCAGCAAGTTGGTATTTTGCTGAGCCATCCCAAAGGTGGCAGCAATATTCCATGCAAGATCGGACTTGAGCTTTATAGAGTGTTAAAAGCTGTCCTGGCGTGAAATATCGCTTGACCTTATTTAGGACGCCCAGCATTCTGGCTGCAATTTGAGCTTTGGATTCGATGTTGGCGCCGAAGTTAAGGTCTGATGACAACTCCATGCCAAGAAGCTCGAGGCTGTCGGCCACAGGTACAGATGTACCTCGGAAAGTAGGAGTGAGGTGGAAGGAACCCCTTTTTGCCGTGAAAAGACACGCTTGTGTTTTGGAGGCGTTGAAATTAACGAGGTTACTATCGCCCCACTGGGAAACGTAGTTTAGCCTCTGGTTTATTCGCTCAACCATGGCCTCTCTCATGAACATCACGTCGTCGCCACTGGCTTTTGCGCTGGACAGGTATCTCTCTACAACAGTACTGTCGTCTGCATACTCAACAATTCCTGGTATTAACAGGTCATTGATGTGCAGCAGGAAAAGCGTCGCAGAAAGAACAGACCCCTGAGGAACTCCGGCATCAATAGGCACTGAGTCTGAGGAGCAGCCATCGGCAACTACTCTGATCGATCGTTCAGTCAGGAAGTCGGCTATCCAACTTCAAAAGTCAGCGGGGATACCGTACGCAGGAAGCTTGCGCAGCAGACTTGCGTGCCAGACCCTGTCATAAGCCTTCGAGATGTCAAGTGACACGGCAAGTGCTTCGCCATGCATCTCAAGGGCCTCGCCCCAGCAATGCGTGACATAAACTAGAAGATCCCCAGTTGAGCGTCCTCGGCGAAAGCTATATTGACCGTCACTGAGGAGATCGTTGTCGAGTGCTGAACAGCAAGTTGCTCTTATACCTAGAAATGAGAGCAACTTGCTGTTCAGCACTCTTTCCATAACCTTACAGAGTATGGAAGTGATGGCGATCGGTCGGTAATTGCATGGGTCGGCACGACTACCCTTTTTGGGTATTGGTTACACATTGGCAAGCTTCCAGGATTTTGGGACGGTTTTTGTGTTGAGAGAGAGGCGATACAAGCGTGTTAGCACAGGAGACAACTCAGGCGCACAGTACCTCAGCACTCTTGCTGGTATGCCATCAGGACCACTGACCTTATTCACGTCCAGACTAAGTAAGACTCTACGGACCTGCTTATTGTGAATTGTGATCTCTGACATCGAAGAATCACAGCGAGGTATGTTTGGTGGTTGTTGAGAGCCGGTGTCTAGACGGGAACTGCTCGCGAACAGAGAGGCAAAAAAACTTGCTTTCTCAGCTGCAGAATGGGCCAGTGACCCGTCAGATTTCAGCAATGGCGGTAGCATAGGACGGCAGAAATTCGTTTCGACTGACTTCGAGAGGGACCAGAACTGTTTACTTCCATTCGGATAGGAAGACAGTTTCATCCCTATTCTGCTGATGTGGTCGAATCTTGCCTTTAGTAACACCCTTTTGCATGACTTAGTGGCCGAATTATAGGCTCTCTTCTTCGCTCGAATTCTCCGTGCACGAATCCCGCGATCGCGGATTTGCACCCAGGCTTGGTAAGCAGATTGTTTTCGGGCCTCAGCACGAGCACAGGCCGCATTATACCAAGGTCGGGACTTGTAACCAAGCGGGATGTCGGAGAATGGAATAAAATACTCCATTCCCTGCCGAATTACATCCGCGATCGCATCAGCGGTGCACGAAGGGTCGCTTGACGAGAAGCAAGTTTGCCGCTAGGGGTAAGAAGCAAAGAAAATACGCATCTCGTCCCAATCTGCTGACTCGTAACGCCATACTCGCCTCATGCCCTTGGGGCTATCATCTGGAGGAGAGCAGATTGATACGGATTTCACCACACAGTGGTCGGACGATCCCAGTGGAGCTGTGACCGATAGCGAATGTTTGTGTGGATCAGTTGTCAGCAGTAGGTCAAGACAATTGGGTGTGTGGCCAGCAATATCTGGAATTCGCGTCGCTTGATCCACCAGCTGGGTAAGGTTTAGCGCTAGGGCAAATCGTCGCGCTTCTCTCCCAGCATGGTCAGTTTTCTGGTATGGGAACAGCCACTCTTTGTGGTGAGCGTTGAAGTCCCCCAGAAAAACAAGCTCCGCCGCTGGATATCGCTGAACTGCCAAGTCTGCTGTCTCTGTGAGATAATCTATGAGCCGAGTCGTCTCCCGGTCACCGCTGTGCGATCGGTAGACACAGATGTAGAGCATCTTCTCTACCCCTGTGTCCACCAGAAGCCAGATAACAGAAAACTCGGATTTTTCAAAGCATCGGAGACGCCTATAGCATATGTCATTGCGGACGAACACACAGACCCCTGCACACGTCTTAAACTTATGCTCAAGTGTGTAAGCAGGGTAGTTGAGGTACGCCACGTCCGACGGGGTTGCTATCTGAGTCTCCCTCAAGAAGAATAGGTGCGGCTTCTCGGTCTTCAAATGGTGATGGACCAGATGGAGATTTGAGTGCAGTCCTCTAATGTTCGCAAGGTGCACTTCAAATGGGAGGAAGTGCAGCCGCTGTTTAAGATTCTTCCTATTCTTTTTTTTCATAATGGTGAATGTTGGGGGGTAGGATTTTTAGTCGAGACGCTACTTAGTCGACCAAAGGAAGTTTTCTTGGGCTAAGCTGACCAAAAAAGGGAACTCACCTGGAGACTGCGGGGACGCCCGAACCCCCCCGAAAGGGCCACCGGGTCCTCCCATCCAGTTGCCAACTGGCACGGTGGAGCATTTTGGAATTTTTCGCGAGTTGGTGGGGCAGCCTTTCACGCGTAGCTAGTGCGCTAGTTGGGCCCCCTACTAACTGCGGTCGGCCAGCGGCTTAAACCATGCTTCGGATCCCGCTACCCTCCAGAATGAGTTACCAGGTACAACATAGCCAAGATACCAAGACCGGTCCTAAGCTGCGCAACTGACTTATTACCAACCCCCATTGGCACTGGAATTCCCGCCCTCCGACGGAACGCAGCAAAGCTGCTTGGCGGTAGACTTCGGCAGGATGGTGGTCGCGAGCCAGGCGGCTCCTTGCGGAGGCTACCACCGCCGCTGGGATCATCAGCCGTCACCAAGGGCCGAGTTGGTCCATGATGCCGTTGCCCGGGGTGGACCGCTAGGAGGTAGATCCCAACCACCCCAAAAGGTTGCTGCAATATTCCATACAAGATAGGAATTGAGCTTAAGAGATGGTTAAAAGCAGTTCAGGCGTGAAATATCTCTTGACCTTGTTTAGGTCGCCCATCATTTTAGCTGCAATTTGAGCCTTGGACTCGATGGTGGTGCTGAAGTTGAGGTCTGAAGACAAGTCCATACCAAGAAACTCGAGACTGCCGGTAACAGGTACAGCTGTATCCCGGAAAGTAGGTGTCAGGTTGAAGGAACTCCTTTTTTGCCGTGAAAAGGCACGTTTGTGTTTTGAAGGCGTTGAAATTAACGAGGTTACTCTCACCCCACTGGGAAATGTAGCTTAACCTCTGGTTCATTCGCTCAACCACGGCCATCAACATCACGTCGTCACCAGTGGCTTTTGCGTTAGCCAAGTTCCATATATAGGTATCTCTACGTCAGTATCTCTACATCTCTACTCTTTCCATAACTTTACATAGTATGGAAGTGATGGCGATCGGATGGTTATTGCATGGGTCGGTCCGACTACCCTTTTTACACAAGCTTCCAGCATTTTGGTACGGTTTTTGTCATGAGAGAGAGGTTATACATGCGTGTTAGCACAGGAAACAACTCAGGCACACAATACCTCAGTACTCTTTCTGGTATGCCATCAGGACCACTGGACTTATTCACGTCAGACTAAGTAAGACTCTACGAACCTGCTTATTGTGAATTGTGATCTCCAACATCGAAGAATCATAGCGAGGTATGTTTGGTGGTTGTTGAGAGCCGGTGTCTAGACGGGAATTGCCCGCAAACAGAGAGGCAAATAAACTTGCTCTCTCAGCTGCAGAATGAGCCAGTGACTGGACAGGCTTTAGCAAAGGCGGTAGCATAGGACGGCAGAAATTCACTAAGACTGACTTTGAGAGGGACCAGAACTCGGGAAGGATGACAGTTACATCCCTATTCGGCTGATGTGGTCGAATCGTGCCTTTAGTAAGACTCTTTTGCATGACTTGGCGGTCGGATGAACACACAGGGGTCTGTGTGCAGGGGTCTGCACACATCTTGAACTTATGCTTTATCTTGTAACCAGGGTAGTTGAGGTACGTTTCGTTCGACGGGGTTGCAATCTGAGTCTCCCTCAAGAAAAATAGGTGCAGCTTCCCAATCTCCAGATGGTGATGGACCAGATCGATATTTGAGTGCAGTCCTCTGATGTTCGCAAGGTGCACTTTAAACTTTTGCACCTCGGATATTCGTTGTCTATTCTTATTTAAGTCTACTAATTTGACAATAAAAATATGGAAAAATCAAATGAGTTGCTTCAAAAATTGTATCGAATCAGTATTGAGTAGCTCTTGTATTTTTAAGCTTGTTAAAAAGGATAACTAACTTGTATTAAAAGATTTACATAAACAGTCGCTGTCTGGTAATAACAAAACTAATAAAGCGAACGTAAAGCGTCCCGCTTCGTAGAAAACAGAGCATCAGAATCAGAGATTCGGAATAGAGAGCGGAATTACCTAATGTAAAGTAAAAAGCTCTAGAGGTTCTCAACTTCAATGTAACCTCTTTCATTAGCCTCATTTTGTTTTGTTTTTTGTATTATTCGTTTGCGGGAATACGTTATGTAAAAAACATTGTAAGTTGTTTTAAAAACTTGGAAATCATTATTTCGTTCAAACTTTATAATAAATTTAACAATATAGGTACTTGCAACCGACTACACTGATCGTTCTACTTATGTACAAAGAAAAAAAAATGAATAGGGAAAAATTACTAAGAATTTCGATTTTATTTTTTTTATTGAATGATGGCATGACACCAAAGACCAGTTGAATTTACATTAGCAAAAAAATTGAGAATCCACATTTTAAAATATTATGAAACTGACCACTTACTTATTGTTTATCATTATAAGTAATGGTTATAGGTATGTTGAAGTCTATTACAAAAGATTTAAAATACGCTTATAAAAACAACCATATCTCCGAGCCTCAGGCTTCGAACCTATGACCTTCCGCTATCCGGCCGAGTGCTCTGACCATTAACCTACCGAGATGCTGACAGACCAGAGGGCTCTGAGATGTGGTTGTTTTAATTAAGCGTATTCTAAATCTTATAGATATATGACACTGTGAATCAACAAAAAATAAATATAAACCTATAGTATCTATTATAGATTTGTCAAAAAAGTATATTAATATCTCTTTAAAGAACAGAGGGCTTAATCAAATACAATAAGTTTGGCAAAGATACGAGCAACCTACACAAAATAGAAACTCCTTGCTTTTACACCTACATTAATAGACAGGGAGCAAAAAATAAAGGATATTTTTAAACAGACTTGAATCATACGTTAAAAATATCCATTCCCTAGGGCTACTGAGAATTTTATTTTCTCACTAGTTTTATCGATGATCGTTCCAATGTAATCCCATTGGAACTACTAAAATGAGTTTTGAAACTTAAAGTAGTAGTGTGAAGAAAAAAGAGGTTCTACTTTCATCAACACAACAATAATACAAACATATAAACACAAGTTATATTTATTTTAATGATTTTCTGTTGTCACTAGCATTTTATGCTTAAAAGATGTTAAGGTTCCACTGTTTGTAAAATGTAAAACAAATTGATCATGTACTGGTACAAGACAGTGTCCAACAATCAGTTAAAAGAAACAGCTGTGTATTTTTTGTATTTTCATGGCGTTAGGAAATATTTATATAAATTCGACGAGTCTGTCTAGGTCTCGATAGCTCACTCGGAAGAGTACTCGCCCGATAGAGAGAAGCTGTGGGTTCGTGAGGCCTGAGAGGCCTGAGGCCTTAAGTTCAATTGATTCTAGTAATTATTACTTCAAATATAAAAATCCAGCAGTTGAATACTTAAATAAAAATATATTTAAATAAATTGTTAATACTGTCTTGGAATAAACCCATATAATTGCCATGAATTCGGGTCATGCGAGATGAAATAGGATTTTGAGAACAATTCTAACGCTCACTAAACTTATAGGTATGCGATTAATTAGAGACAAGTAATTACTTGTTTGTTTATTCATACGTATGTTATTGACACTGAATACAGGGTTTCCCTACCCAAAATCAATAGGACAACATAGTACTTGTTTCAAACCGTTAACTCCATTGTTTATGAACTTGATAAATTATGAGCACGACAGTTCACTGCCACGATGCATCAAAAGCTTAGTCTGTATTGGGTTTATTATTTATATCGATAAACTAATAATAATTGCCATATTATGTTTAACATAAACTTACCTATATAATAAATATTGTATTCGAAACCATGTCTTCAGAAACTTCTAATTTGAAAGTGCGAAGGAAAGAAGCTCATTGAAAGGAGTTCCTGGTATCAAATAAAAAAAAATTGGAAAAAAAAATTGAAAAAAAATTGATATCCTGGAAAATTGCTTCAGTTCATCAATTCTCCTGAAATACTAGACCCCTGGATAGAAGACTCTCCCAAAAATATGAGTTGCTATGAAGTGGAAGACTATAAAATCTACACCTTTTGTAGGAGGGTTAGATTGCAGTAAAAAAATAACATAAAAAATGAAAATAACTTTATTCAAATGCACTTAAAATAAGTTGTTTTGAATCGTCCAACATTTTTACCTACCACCCGATCAGGACGTCTTTGAATTGACAAGAAGAATGGGTGCAAGAAACTCGTCAGCTTTAACAGAAGTAACGACATATAATATTATACGACGTCACCATACATAGTCCACAAAAAAATCTGTTATCACAATAATAGTAGTGTAATGATATCATTATTTAGTTGATTAGGACAAAGTCAACAAGTATCTGTTTTAAGTAAGTATCCCTCAACATTGCAATAATATTGAGGGAATAAACGACATATTTAAGAAAGCAACAAAGATATATGTTTTGGTATATGTCAATAACACTGAATGTTAAAGTTAGACCCATCTCTCAAGGCAGCACCCGTTCACAAGCATGACGCATGATGCAGCAATCTCTTCGCTTAACCATATCTTAGGGAACGTAACGACCCGCACCACATGCCACCACCCAAAGTATGGTGATTATAACACATCCTCAAGTGTGAAGGATTGGCGCTATTCTATTTTGCTCTACACCACAAGGCTAATTTCATATTACTCACCTGTAAATATGCTGCTACGATGTATATTAAAAGTTACTTTAAAATAAATTGAAACTAAAAACCTTTTTTTTTAAATTTGCTTTTATTTAAATACGTTAAAAAGAGAAGAATAAACTTTTACTTGAAAACTTTCTATATCAAATTATATAATGTAAGGGGTTGTTTTACTTAATTTAAAAATTTTAATAGTTAAAATCAATCATATTAAGTAATTTAATATACTTGTTTATCTACACAAGTAAATCTAACTTACTTTTTTCCTTTTTAGTTATCGCTGGACACGTTTCTCAGTCTGTTCATTTCATTCAACGCATTATTGTAGGAAAATCGTTTGCCGGTTAATTTTAAACAGTCTAGCTCATCTATAAGGAAACCTTCTAATGATTTTACCCTACTCAAGGCCACGTATGCTTGGCCAGCAGCGAAGAGGTTCGAGCCTAAGTATGCAACGGCATGGTCGACGGCACTACCCTGCATTTTGTTATCGTTTAATTTTGGGAGTTATCCTTCTCTTAGGTTGCAAACCAATGCTATTGACGCCTATCTCACCAAATACCACAAATCAAAGTTAACCAACCGATGCTACAGACTCGAACATTTGATCTCAATATCATAACCGAGAAGTTCTAAAACCACAGTTAACAAAAATTCCAGATTCCAAACCTCGCATTCACATTCTCAGTGAGTTCTTTCATTTGATATCCATATTGTAGGCAAGCATCAAAAACTTAGTCCGCCATATTGGATTTAGAGAGACGTTACTTTATTTTTCGCCTTATTCTCAGCAAGTCCTTTTATTCGATACCCATATTGTGCAAATGCATTAAAAATAATTAGTCCGCCATCTTGGGTGTTCCACCATGTTGGATTAAGAATAACGTCACACAGTTAACCATGTATTGTCAGCTATACTGAATGTGTATACAAAATTTTAGCTAAATCGGTTAAAATCATCTGCTTCAAATTTGTGTTTTAAGCTTTAGAAGTCCGCCATTTTTGATTTAGAGTAACGTCACTTTATTTTTCGAGTTAGTCTTAGCAAGACCTTTCATTCAATCAATCAATCAATCAAATCATTCATTTGATACCCATATTGTAGGAAAGCCTTAAAAATAATTAGTTCGCCATCTTGTGTGTGTTAACTACGAAGTTGAACAGCTTAACTTGATAGTACATATTTGGTAACCTATCTGATAACTAGCCCTTGCGAATGTTGCTTAAAGATAGATATATGCTATCGCGAATTTTTTTCCATCACTATAAAATTGGAATACTCCACAATGCTTTGTTTTGTTTTATCTCAAAGGGATTCAGCGTTTTCGATGAAAACTCCCAGGCGGCTTGATTTTTATCGACATTTCCAACAATGATCGTTATATTTCAATCAATTAACATTAAACCTCGACAAGTCATATACTTAAACCTGCCTTAGAAATCACTTTATTTACTGGTGAAAAACGCATAAAAATATGTTTAGTAGTTTTTGAGTTTATCGAGAACAAAAAAACAGATGCGGTGAGGTTGTTTTATAATGTTGTAATAATAAATTACACTTAATTGCATACACAGGTAGAATTCTGTATTCTACCTGTGTATGCAAAAACAAGTACAACAGAGATAGTATACAAACGGGCGGCCTTTTTGCTAACCCACAATCTCATACAGGCAACCTTGGGTGAAAAGAATAAATAAAAATTAAAGGATAATAGTGGAGTTGGTGCGCATATTGTAAGAATAAGTGTACATATATAATTTGTTATAGCGAAGAGTGGATATAAAATAGTTAGATAAGACATACATAAATATATAAAAGAGTGAACAAGGATTAGAGAAAAGGAAATAACTCCAAACTGTGTTGCGAAAGGATTAAAGAGTTTTAGCCTTTCTGAGATACTCTGCCAATGTGATAATATTATTGTACTATTACATTACCAGAGAATATAAGAATGGCTTAAAGTTTTAGAAGTTACTAGCTGATCCGGCCACGCGTTGCTGTGCCGACTGCAGCACCATCTGCCGGGCTAATTTGTGAATCTAAACCATTCTCAGATCCCCTTGAACACACACAAAAAAAATCATTCAAATCGGTCCAGCCGTTTAGGAGGAGTTCAGTGACATACACACTCACAGAAGAATTATATATATAAAGATTTCCTTTTCACCAATCCTTGCTGAGTCTATAGTATCTTTATTTATTTCTTATCCAATTATTATATATCCACTATTTGCTACTGTAAAATTTAGTTTAGTAAAATAGTCTTAACTGGGATACTTTAATCAAAAGGTGTTCATTAATAATTATGCCCGACAGCGTTATTTAATCGAAACATTCGTATTTTGCAACTGGCCCTCATTTCAGAAGCCATTACTCAAACATGGTAGGTTCTCACTCAAATGAGGTTTCATAATTAACGTAAGCCAGGTCCGCCGTCAAGTGCATGTGAAATTTTAACGAGGAGGGTCCCAGTTCTATCTCAACCTATTTCTGTTAATGTATGACGTGTTTTTGACGGGAAAAACACTCGGTGAATATAAGTATTAGCCGTGTTTGTAATTAATTCTTAAGTTTGGTTCAACGTCTTTATGATCCTATAGTGTCTTTAAAAGCATCTGAGATTTGCACTATCTATCGATATTACTTTATAAAAAAAAAAAATTTTTTTTCATATAAACATGAAACTGAGGGAACAGTTTTATCAGTTTTGGTATTTACTTCTAGATACTTTCAGGAACCAAATAAACATTGCCTTGAAAAAATGCCACGTCAAAAGCACCCTTAACCTACGATCTGGTGTGAAAGTTGGAAAAGCGAGAAATATATTATGTCAATACCGTAGAAAGTGGAAATCTGTGATATCTATCTACCCATACGAGAATAAGTTGTATTGTAATTATATGTATGTACTTATTATAGGCCAATGATACTAATGGCAACCACCTTTTATGCACAACAAAACTGGCAGCAGTATTCATCTCTATGATCTCTAACTGTGATCTGATCCTATGATCACGGGATCGTGATCAGCCCTATAAATGAGTTTCAATACGCAACTTATTCAGTGGTTTTATGTAAATTTTCTTACCTCCCAGATATTTGAATAATAATAATGATAAACAGCTGTAGCTTAGCGAAGGTTAAGCGACTTTCGAAGAGGTCGGCTATTGAGGTCACTTAAGCTATTTATTATTTCGAGTTCCCCGTGCTTCGAAAGGGATGTTAATCCGTTAGTTTCGGTTGCATCCGCACTCGGTCCGTACATTGGTTTATGGCCCGTAACAGTTTAATAAACATGTGATATATAAAGCATATACCTATGTGTTTGTCACAAATGTGCAATGTGTAATATAAATCAGAACCTACTATAACTTTCAACAATATAATTTTGTTTTGAAGGTCGAAGTTGTTTTCAGGTATTTGCTCTAATAATGTATTAACTAATTCTTATATCAATAATATCTGTCAATATTATCCTGCTGCCGTATAAAACCTAGAGTATTCTATTATCAAACTTCTTAATTCTATCGTATCTCGTTTACTCAAATTCTGTTTAGTTTTTTTGATTTTATAATACTATGGTATTTGGTAATACTATAATAATAGTGTGTACAGCAGTCACCACACCAAGCTACGTATTTTGGCGTTTGAATATACCTTATGCCATTGTTATAGTGATCAATTTCATTTTCACACTGTACAGTTTCATGTGCTGTCTATTATACTAATTTTAATTGTTCTCAATCCAGTTTTAAACTTGAGAATGGGTTCCCGTTACTATGTTCTTGATATATAGGAGAGGCTTGTGTCCCACTAGTGGGAACATTAATAAGCTGATAATTATGATCCAAAAGAACACATTAATTATATCAAAATATTATCGAATTAATCAATGACGAGGAAATGCAAAAAGTAAATATAGAATTACTTCTGGATTTTTATGTATCATACATGCGTATTGTTGTATATAAAAGCCGAGAGTTTCAAAGGTTTGTAATGGTATCGAAAAAACATATTTTTGGGCGCTGACATTGTTAAACTTACAGGATAGATCAAAATAATGTGCAACGGAATTATATATCTTAAAAAGGTCTGCAGGAAAGTTCGTGATGCTATATGTCTATCTCATTATTATCTTTTATATATAACTTACAAATAGTATGTTATTTACAAAGCTATTTTAATCAGTATTAATACTCATTGAATTAAATACGTAATGTAAATAGTAAATTTAATTTAGATCATAATTTTCTTTTTACAGCTTTTCTTTTTACAATTTTTAATGTTAAAATTTATATCTTAGAATAATATATCATTGAAAAAATTCAGATACTATTCGCGTATAACAAATTTTTGTTACTAAAAGCGAAACAACGGCAACAATACCCAGATCCGAGTTAATGTAGAAAAGTTTTCCAGTTTGACCAAGGTGACCATAAAACCTGTATGCGGTCCTTGAGGTCGTAAATAATATAAAATTTTATTTGAATAAATGCAAAAAGGCAAATATTTAATTTAGTTTGAAAATGAAAAGATTATATTATATTAATATTTATAAAGCTGGTCACATCGTTCAATTTTCTGAATTCGTGGAAGTATTTTCAATTTGGCTGTTTGTGACGTTTCACTGGCGGCGTGTTAAAATCATTTTAACAAGATAATGTAGATGCATGGTGTATGTTTATTGTGAATGGCTGTCGAAAACTAAAGGGCGTAGACCTGGATTTTCAGGACTAATAAATAATGAACTTGGTGATTTTATTATACTTATAATATAAGTAACAATGAAAATGAAAATAACTTTATTGAAATGCACTTTAAAATAAGTTGTTTTGAATCGTTCAACATTTTTACCTACCACCCATTCAGGACGTCTTTTAACTGACAAGAAGAATGGGAGCACTATGTGGAGGTGCCTAAGAGAGCTTGGCCATAAATACATTTTGTAAAAATCGGCGCAGGTACTTGTATTATACCTCAAACTATAGCTAAGAAGTTGATCTACTATATTATGTATAAATTATGTATGTAACTAGTACTTTTTTATAGTAAAGAGCATCTAAATACGATGATTGAAAAATTATCACGAAAACATCATAATTTGTATTTTTTTCAGGATGATTTTCTAGTAAGCTAGCAATGAAAATTATACAAGTATTATACCATTTTAGAAAGCTTATAATATATACTTTTTTTTGGTATACACAAATATGCTATATATTTATAAATATATTTACTAGAAATATTTATCTCATGACATATCATTTTTGCGTATCTGAAACATTCAATTAGAGTTTTGACAGTTGCCGAAATTTGCCGAAGGTCTGTAAATGATGTTATTTGATAGGAAATTCAATATTTTTATACAGGAAGAAAAAAAAAGTTGCAACTTCATTGCACAACATAATGCTATCTATCATAACATGAAATAGTAATAATTTCTTAAAAATACGTGGGCGAATCTATTTGTTTTATTAGTTGATATAGTAACCTATATCAACTAATAATACACTTGTGATATATTATTAATTGCGGTTTATGTTTTGATAATGTATCGAGTATTTCTCTCCATTTTTAGTTCGCCTACAAAATAAATTATCAATAAAACACATAGGAAACCGAGTAACCACATAATGATAAATAGTTTTTATTCCCATACTTTGCACACGTTTCAAATCAGTTATTTAATATAAAATAGAGCATCTGCATACTGAATAATTACATACTGTTTTTCGTTCGTTATTGTCGTTATTAAAAGTGTATCTAACCGCCTACTCTCTCGCAATGAGTGAATTCCAATGTACCAGACGCGACCTATGTCTTGTTTTGATTGAAAGTGACGGGAATTATGTTGTTGCTTTAACAAGTTATATACGAAAGACAGTTCCGATAGAACACAAAGACGAAAAAACAAGGTGTTGCTTGAAACATGTGGCCTTGATTTTATACTGAATTCATATCTTCAAGGATTGAGATCTCAAGGGGAAACGGAAGAAGCATTCATGTCGAAATTTTACGAGTATTACCCATAGATAAAAAAAGTGAAATACGTCAAAATCTTTTAAATGAACCGGCACATTTAACAGCGTACTCTAAAGATGAAGCTCTCAGTATTTTTATAGAGTTGGACCTTAACATGTAATGTAACATGCACAGTATGAAAACATGAGAAATTGCTTAATTGCGAAGAACTGCGTATTATTTCCGTCATATAAATCAATTCAGGAAGCTAAAGGAATGTGCTACCCACCAAGATCAAGCATAGAAATTAATAATATTACAGCAAAAATAAAACTGCAAGATCTGCTGGATCACACTATTGCAAGAATTTTGAAAATCAATGGTGTATACAAAGCTGGCAAAAAACATTTAATGCTGTATTCGAAATGGGGCTGTGATGGCTCAAGCGGACAAAGTGAATACAAGCAAGTCTTAACTGAAGAGGATGAGTTAATTTCTGACACAAATTTATTTATATCTTCATTAGTACCTCTGAAACTTGTTGATATTAATACAAATGAAACTTTGTGGGAAAACAATGTTCCATCATCAGTAAGATTTTGTAGGCCCATTTTAATAGAATTTTCAAAAGAGACACCAGAGAAAACTACAAGTGTAGTTAATGAAATTATAGCTCAAAGAAACGCTCTCACAACAAGCTTAATCAATAAAAATGGTGAAAGTATTGAAATCAAACACACATTATTTTTGACAATGGTTGACGGGAAAGTGGCTCAAGTTTTGTCAGAAACTTCATCAGGTGCTGTATGTACTATTTGTGGTGCAAGACCTACAGAGATGAACAATTTAGAAAAAGTACAAAATAAACCTGTTGACGAAAATTCTTATCAATATGGGCTTTCGACTTTACATTGCTGGATTAGATTTATGATGTCCGTTTCAACCGCGCGGCCACCTCATAATATTTGATGAAACTTTGCCAGGAATTAGTGCTAATTTGTTACTTTACACACCTCTTTTCGTGAATTTGTTACAAAAAAAACTAAGACGCTATCACAAAAAATAGGTGGCCGCTAGAACCGCCACTTGCCGCAGTCATCGTCCGTGATTACACAGAAACTATATAATGCAGATAGACGAATGATGCATCAAAAGAAAGGTCTTAATTTGTTCAATTTGTTACAAAAATAAAAAACGTGAAAACGTACATAAACAAAAAGTTATGCAATATTTAGTTTTCAGGTTATGAGTAGGTAGGTATGTCACCATAAATATCAAATTAATAGAGGCTAATGTGTATGGATAATTAGTTACTAATTTGTTACAGCGAATAAACGTAAAAAAATACTAGAAAGTGGGTTCAATAATTTGTTAGAGTCGATTTTAGTTGGCCGCTCGGACGGCAATATGCCTAAAATACAATGGCATTTATCTCGTTATTAAAAGTAGGTTTAAGCTTAGTTAGAGTACTAGTCGACGGGTAACGTAACCTAGTTTAGATAAATATGGCGAATATAACTGCAGCATTCATATTTTAGAAAATATTTGCAAAAAACGGTAATATGAAACCGTATGAGAGTAGGGTGACTATGATTACTGGAATTTTCGATATTCATATCTTATTTTTTTAGGGAGAGTGCTTATATAAATACATTTTAAGTTAAGACATACTTTATATTACCATTTTTGATATTTGCTTTAAAATATGCTTATAGTATTTCTGTTAATAATGTTAGTGTGAGTGGAGTAAGAAATTAAGCTATTATCTATCTATCCTATGTATACAATGTGTCCCGTCACCAGTGTCGGAGCCTTTAATGATGTGAAATATTTGGCATTTTTGGCTCTGACGGCCGCCATTTTGTTTTCTTGATAACCAAGACCTGGGCTCTCAAAATAATTCGACCATTACTACCCATGTAAATAATCAGCATTAAAAAGGTGTCATTTGATAGCTCAACATGTAGACAACAGTTACACAGCCATCATGTTTCAATTGTCATGGAATAAAAAATAGAAAAAAATAATGAAAGAAAAACAAATATGTATATGCAACCAACGTTTAAATAACGCGGGCGTTTACGGCCGGCTGGTATTGAAGGAGAAATATTACGATTAGTTGCATCCAAAGGAATAGAACTCCACACACAATCACATAGAGCGCGTGGGGGCACGGGCCAGTTGCGGCGCAACGGCATCGGCTTGGATCGCATGGCTACTGTAAAATTTTCTTTTATTAAGGCACCAATATGTTAACAAGAACATATAATTGGACGTATTTACATGGTAAAGATCCAACCCACAACTTCACTTAAATTGACGTAAGTATGACAAAATGGCCTTAATGTCATATACTTACACGTCACGAAAACAGCTGTCGCAATAAAGTAATAACTTTATTCACGTCATCATAAAATTGTAAAAATCAAACTTACCGTAGTCAATTTGGATCCCTCTGCAATACACTTTTTGGTGGTGACTTCTATATTAACAAATCATATAAGTGGGCACAACTCATAGCTAAGCACTTTTAGACACTTCTGGATTTACTGATAATTGTAACTTAGTAGTATGAAAATCACGGGAATTAAATACGTACGAGCACACACTTCAAAATCCAGCACAATAATGACAGACAATATTCACAACGGACAATAATCGCTTTTTAAACCCCTTCCGACAAATATTTTTAACAATAATTTGGAAACAAAAGAGATCCTTTTTCGGGAACCGTGGCCATCATAAAACACCTGCGGAATGTCAATGAAACGAAAATCTTATCAGTAAATACTTTAAAGAATTAAGAACAATAGACATCAATATGGCTACAAAACTGCATATTCCTTCAAACAGAGTACAACATTAAAAACATGCCTTTGTACTAATATATTCATAGTCACCCTACTCTCATACGGTTTCATATTACGGTTTTTTGCAAATATTTTCTAAAATATGAATGCTGCAGTTATATTCGCCATATTTATCTAAACTAGGTTACGTTACCCGTCGACTAGTACTCTAACTTAGCTTAAACCTACTTTTAATAACGAGATAAATGCCATTGTATTTTAGGCATATTGCCGTCCGAGCGGCCAACTAAAATCGACTCTAACAAATTATTGAACCCACTTTCTAGTATTTTTTTACGTTTATTCGCTGTAACAAATTAGTAACTAATTATCCATACACATTAGCCTCTATTAATTTGATATTTATGGTGACATACCTACCTACTCATAACCTGAAAACTAAATATTGCATAACTTTTTGTTTATGTACGTTTTCACGTTTTTTATTTTTGTAACAAATTGAACAAATGAAGACCTTTCTTTTGATGCATCATTCGTCTATCTGCATTATATAGTTTCTGTGTAATCACGGACGATGACTACGGCAAGTGGCGGTTCTAGCGGCCACCTATTTTTTGTGATAGCGTCTTAGTTTTTGTAAGGTGTGTAAAGTAACAAATTAGCACTAATTCCTGGCAAAGTTTCATCAAATATTATGAGGTGGCCGCGCGGTTGAAACGGACATGATTTATGGAACTAATTTTACATATATCTTATAATGTAGGCTTTGAAAAATGGTCTGCTACAACGACAGAAAATAAAGATTTGAAAAAACAAAAGAAGACATATGTTCAAAGAAGGTTCAGAGAAGAACTTGGTTTAAATATAGATAAACCTAAGCAAGGTTCTGGTAACAGTAATGACGGTAATACAGCTAGACGATTTTTTCAAAATTATCAGTGCACTGCAGAAATTACCGGTGTGGATAAGGAATTGATAAAACGATTTTATGTTTTACTTCAAGTTATGTCTAGCAGAAAAGTAATTAATGCTACGAAATTTGGACAGTATGCTTTCGATACAGCACAACGATATGTTAGTAAATATATGTGGTATTATATGCCATCATCTGTCCATAAAGTCCTAATTCATGGGGAAAGTGTAATTCGGCATTATTCAGTGTTACCTCTTGGACAGCTCTCCGAAGATGCCCAGGAATCAAGGAACAAAGACTATAAACGATTCAGACTTCATCATGCTAGAAAATGCTCTAGAGTAGCTACAAATGAAGACGTTTTACATACACTTTTGTACACTTCAGACCCTTACATAACAAGTTTAAGAAAACCTTCCAATAAAAAGTCTATGGAACTTATAGATGAAGCTGTAGAGCTAGTAGAATAATATAATTCTATGTTATTTTCTTTTTCTTATTATATTTAATTAATAAGAGTAATTTTATGTGTTTATTTTGTATTAATTATAACATTGAGGTCACATTGTTTAAAATTAGTCGTAAATTTATGATAATTTTTCAATATTTCATGTTTTGTATTTTTTTACAATAATTAAATATATTTTTATATGCATAGACTATATATTATTTTAAAGTACGTTTATCTCAGATTACCTAAAAAAAAATCAGCTGTATATCTATAACAACATGGAAGTTATAGATTTATGACCCGAAACCGACTCGATCTCCACATAGTGCGTCGTCACCATACATAATCCACAAAAAAAAAACAAAATTATTTTGTTATGACAATACTAATAGTGTTATGATATCATTATTTCATTGATTATAACAAAGTCAACAAGTATCTGTACTTAAAGTAAGTATCCCCGAACATTGCAATAACATACAGGGAATAAACGACAAATTTAAGTGAGTAAAAAGAACTTAGTTAACAAAATCGAATAGTTACACAAATAGTAGCGGTAAGGCGGGATTTTCACCTTTTGTCCTGTCTCTCTCCTGTCGTCCTGTCGTCTCTACGTGACGAGTCGTGTGGCGCCACCGGTATACCTTCTATAACCCCACCCGTGCCCTACACTGTCCTTCGGCCTTGTGGGTCCCTTTTTAGGAATCACCACTCTGGCCGGACAGCCGATCCGCTACGGCCCCTTCTCTGTCAGACGATGCCTAGGCACAATTCGTATTATCCGACTCCTTCCGGATAGCGCTGGACAGTGGACCTGCCCGTCTATACCGCAGCGCCTTCCGATATGTCTGTTAGGTCCTTCGGTCCTCCCTCGAGTTGAGGGTCTGCGGTCTGCCGTCTCCTAGCTACCCTACTCAGCCGAGGTGGGGTGGATACGGCGTAGCAACGACGGTCCTGGGTTCGAATACCGGAGGGGCAGATGTTTGTGTGACGAATATGAGCATTTGTATTTAAGTCATGGGTATTTAGTCATATGTTTGTCTATGAATATTACATATTACTTTATCATATATGTATAAATATATAATCCGTTGCCCTAGTACCATGACACAAGATTTACAGTGCTAACTTTGGGCTAGGCTAATTGGTGTGAATGTAAGAAATGTATTTGTATTATTTTTGAAGTTTTCATCCAACATTTCTTATTTCTAACTTTTGTTTTGGTTTAGGTTCATATACATTATATTCACTTCTAGGCACTTGCCTATGGAATTGCGCATAACTTCGGTAACCATAAGTTCGCTTTATTTGTGTTATTTATTTGGATACCAGACCATATTTTTAAGGTATTCCCACAAACAAAATTTAGTTATTTAAAAGTAATTGACATCGAAAAATACATTAAATTAATTAAATTAAATATGTGGACTCCACCATCTTGGAATTACAACGACATATTTTTTTTTCAATAAAGCCCGGGGGCCAAGACAGGATTCACGATGGAACGAGCTAACCCAGAAGGTGCCTGAAGGTACCAGGGTGAATACCTTTGCAGGCTCTGAAAATGGACGGTTTATAAGTTCTAGGAAATACAGATGCAGGGAGGGAGTTCCACTCGTTTGCTGTGCGCGTTATGAAGGATGTTAAGAAGCGCTTGGTGCAACAGGTAGGAACAGCAACCAAGAAAGGGTGGTACCCCGCAGTGCGTCTCGATGTCCGATGGAAGAAGGGTGATGGCGGTATAAGCATATGCAGCTTCTGAGCACACTGTCCAAAATACAATCTGTAGAAGACCGACAGACAGGCAACTTTGCGGCGGTGAGCTAAGGTGTGAAGCTTGCTTTTCACTAATTTTCTATCACTAATGAGCGTTTCAGCTCTGCGCTGAATCATGTCCAGTGCAATTGTATTCCAGTGTTTTGTCATCAGAACTAAAGTCTTGTAACAGATATCAGGGGGTCTAAAATAGTAACATTGCATGAAACATCTATAAAATGTTTCATTTGCAGATTTGTAGCAGAAACATTTTTTACACCATAAAACGGTGAAATTAATATATGAAACATCTGCAATTCATTTCGTATCTGAATCATATTTGACGTCGACATTGCTACACCTAAAAAAAACAGTGATGGGCCAAATCGTAATTTTACGGTTTTATTTAAACTAATATTTTCCATGAATTTAGTGAAAAAAAGTTGACCTAAATGTTCTTTATTTTTTAAGTAGTGAATATTATTAAATAAAAATATTATAAAATGATTTATATGGGTTTAAGTCTCAGAGTAAACAGGACTGGAGTAGCCATTAGTCAATATCTCGTACATATTTTTCTGCCATTTTTTGCGGGGGGTGAGGTTACTACTACATTCAATGCCAGCACACAGGAACAAAAACTCTTTGCGTGTTTACAAACGCACACATGCATAATACGACAAACATATTTAAAATACACGCACACGTGCTTAAAATAGTGTGTTAACGTTCTATTCAAACACACGAATGTCATTGTGTGAGAAGTGACATGACATAGCACGAGAATATCGATATCGATAAATCAGTTTCGTTCAATGAATGAATTTATTAACTTTGCGTTAGTATTCCTACAAATACAAATTGAAACTTGATAGTTTATTGCATTTAAAAGATATTTACAATAGGTGTTATTATATATATAGAATTCACTGTGGACCCTTTTGCGTATACCCATAATGGAAAGGAGGAACTCTGAAACATTATTTTTAACAAAGCGATAGTGAATATAGTTATATTTCTCAGATTTTTACTTTGACCGATTGATTATTTGTATTTTTTTGCGATTTGCTTACATCACTTTTTGCAGGTATTTCCTTTTCAACTTATTTTTTAACCTAAAATTAATACATTTAAATGTAATAAACTAAAACTGTTATAATATTACATGTTAATATCTATTTGAAGCATAACTAGTTATATAATAAACTAAGAGGATCATTCAAGAATAACGTTGGCACAGCATGGGCAACTAATCTTCTTCTATTGTTAGATAATTTTTGAAACTGAGACGGCTCAATATGTATGGAACATATAGTACTTGTTCTTGAAGATGCCCAAGATGCCCTATTACCTATTACAAGCATGAATCCATTTTTTTCGTATGCTGTATTCTTTAGGAAAACTGAATATGAAAAATTAGATGTTTCCGGGCATATCAAAGCTTAAAGTATAAATACCAACAATTAGTATACCGCCTAGGGGCAGAGTATATTTGCCTGAACTACACATACCGATCATTTCTAATTTTAATACTGCAATACTATCTTCCAATAGCTTTCATTTATGTACAAATGACTTTTGGTACCACATACCTTACTCCTAGTATCTTGAAGTATTGCAGTTGGACAAGCCGGTTTTTAAAAGGAGCTATAAATGCTACAATATTAATCAAAAACTTAACTTAAATGTTGACGATGACATTTAGCTATTACCATACTAAAATGTCATCAAAATCCGTCGCGTAGTTTTTGGGTGATGCGTGCTCAAACATACATACAGACAGACAAAATGTTCAAAAATTAGTGATTTCGCTTCCTCTACTCTCATTACTAGCCATTTGGTTTAAGGTGGACTTGACCTGTTTTATTCTATATCTTTACAGTTTTATTCTCGTATGTATAATATCGCAGGTAAATAGTATAATTCCGCACTTTACATACGGCGTCATCAGTTCAAAATCACATACCTTATTCTTATTTGAAATCATCATTAATACCTGGTAATAATTACTGAAACAAACTGTAATTTATCTAAGCTGTGTTTTATTATCGTTAAGAAAAAGAACTTAGAAAAGGGTATGTGTTTTTTAAACTGATGACGCCGAATGTAAACTGCGGAATTATACAATTTCCCTGCGACATACAGATTTAAATTAAAAATACATATTTCCAATTTAAGTATGTTTCTTGCATTCATTCATTCATTACTCACTCGTAAAATCACAATATCGATGAAGTTGACATCACTATTGTGCAAATTAATATTGTACAAATTAATAAGGGTTGCTGATTACAAAATAAAAACAATTTGTCCTGTGGCTCGAAAAAAAATTTTGGTTTCTCGGAAATGATCGGGTGTGCTGGTTAGACGATGGTACCCTTTTAACCGTGTCTTTTTTATGAAGTCAGGGACACTGGAAGTATATACAGCATTAGTACTCTTAATGTTTATGAGCGCCGCCCAGCATGAATAAAAGGACAAATAGTTTGATTATTATTTTATTTATTATTTTATATTTCCATGTTGTGTGGCAAAGAATAGGCTTCAAGCAGCCGCAAAAGTGTAGGTATGTACTTAATACTAAACTAAAAATAAACACGCAACGTACATTGTTAAAACGAAATTATAATTGGTAATTAATTAATACAAAATTACAGTTATTTATTACCAACAAACTTTTTCTAATTTTTGTCTTAATTAATTGAAATGCGATAATGGTCAACCCTAGGTAGTCTCGTGGGGAGTGCAGCCGTGACGTCATCAAACGAACTTTGAGCGCGAAATTTGAAATTGTAGTCTGCTAAAACATGAAATTATGAATTAAATAATAATCAAAACCTAAAAATTATGCTTACAAATGAAAGGTGACACCATCTTTTTGCATACTAGATATTTTCGAATTTTTTTTACAGTAGAAAACAGCACAGGCAGGCATTTTCGTGGGAGCTCTGCACGGTAAGACGTTCTGATTATTGTGGTTTTAAAATGGCGGCTCAACTAGTTTTATATAACGCACAGGATTCCGATGCTTGTGCATTTGGCAGAGGGGTAATGTTAGGCAAAGGCTACTCCAGTCCTGTTTACTCTGAGGTTTAAGTGAGTATTTTCGTTATATGTCTTTATGTCTGCACTGGCAATATTGCGCGCATCTGTCATCATGCCTGTCAATTATCAACGAGAACACAACTTTCAAAAAATTATTTATTAGGTGGAGATTTTCAAGAATTAAAGTGTTTATTTTCTTTCGTTATTGTGTGTTATAAGTGGTTTAAATAAAACCCATTTACACTTTGTTATTCATATGGGAAGAACTACAAATGTTAATTTATGATTAGGCTTATGTCTACAACTATTCGCTGGTTTGCGAGAATATCGACGGAACTCAAAATTCTGTTCAATTGAACTAAATATGCCAAAAGGTCTTTAATCTTTGATGTATTATTATGAAGCCCGAAGAATATTATCGCAGGTGGAGATGCAACGAGCTACTGCAGATGCCTAATTCACTCGTGCTTTGCAAGTAATCGGCCAGAATTTGGCGCGGCTAAGAGATATAGATATAGCTCGTGCCTTCCATGTGATAGGGCAAAATTTGGGACGGCTAGCAGACATAGCTGAAAGATTCCAGCATCATAATAAATAAAATAATAAAAGGTAGGTAAATTAAATTATTCCAAGTATTTATTACAGCTGTTAAAGGATGACATATTTACAGCTATTAAAGAATGACAAAAATAATAGGAAACCATAAATCTTTAAGTACATTCTTCTATCGTGCTAACCAAAGTCTTCAAATTAATAAATTGGTGTTACTTGCCCATCAGCCAATAGATTATTGTCATTATGAATTTATTTATACTTCAATTGCACGTGCATAGATGCTTCATACTGTTGTTCCTGTGTTGAGACTGCTGGAACAGGCAGCCGAGCACTATTGGCTTTATTATGTAATACTACACAAGCATTTGTTATATAGCCAGCCAGTTTTGGGATGATAGTGTAACTTTCTATCAACTAAAAGACAGCGCCACACACCTCTCCACACTATTTCTTACTCTACAATGCTAGTCAGTATAATAACGTTCAGGGGTGTTTGGCTCAGTATTTACTATTGATATAGTATATAGTATATAAAATTATGAGACTTCATTTAATGTTCAAGAATTTTCTCTGCATTATTACAATCTTTACCCAATAACCACAATACTTCATTTTCAGATACGTGGAGATTTTCAAGAAATTGTTTGATTGGAATGGTCATTTCCACACATGTGAATCATGGCTAGCTCCACCATGGCTGGCATCAACACTTAGAATATTTTAACATGAATAACAAACTTAAAAAGTGATTTATTCTTGAGGTTTAATGTAAATAAATTACTAACTACATAATTTTGAATATAATAAGACAAATCACAACAACATTAAATATAATCTTATTTTTATTCTAAGTAATTAGTCATTTAAGTATGATTAGATATGAACCTAATTAGAGAATTATTATAAAAATTATAACTGAAATTAAGTATTGTATAATGTTTTGATAAGAATTAATACCATAATATATACCCTACTTAACACAAATTAATATAATGGATCTCTCCTAGATAATATTTTGATATATTTATAAAAAGCTGCAAATAAATATTTTAAGACAAAAGTTTACATTGTATTATTTATAATATTTCGTTCTTGCCTGTTCTGTGGGAAATGTATAAACTTTCCTCTAAAATGCTCATTATTTAGGGCCAGTGTCACAGAGCGAATACCAATTACTTAATGATATACCTCATATCTTATCATATATGAGACCAATACATATAATTTTATACTAATTTGAAAACAATTGATATACCTTTATTGGACACAATAAAGGGCTCCAATTCCTTTATTTGATCTAGAGCCAAACACTTATTAAGTGTATAAAGACCAATAAACTCGGAGTCAGGCATTTCAAGAGCCATCTCCAAATTCCTAAGACCAGCGTTACGTCTTCTATATATCCTCCTGAGCTTCCTCTTGACGAGCATGTTCTAAAAAATTTTCGTAAAGTCCCAAGTCTGCCATTATTTAAAAACATGCGATTTTTCACTACCCAGGCAACAAAAATGATTTAAATAGGAATTATGAGAGCAAAATGTTGGTCAAATAGTAACATCTAACAATTCTTCAATTTGACATAAATGGCAATTCATATAAGTGTACCATATTACGCATTCCCATACAAAACTGTCACTTTAGATTAATTGCAGTTTATGTTTCATTTTATGATTGGTCAAATAACTTACCATTTTAAGACTTCGCTAATGAAACATATTATGGACGGAATATGAAACATACAATGTTACTATTTTAGACCCCCAGATCAAACTGTCAGCGGAAAGGGGGATTTATTCCAATAACTTAAGACCCAAAGAAAACTAAAAGGAGTTATGTAGGCATAAGGCCCATTGTTCTTCCATGCTCTTCCATGCATAGCGTAGATCTTAGTACTAAAAACTTAAGATAAGACGTTAGGTTAAGTTTTGTGTAAACACAATTTCGAATTAAACGCCAGTTCCTGTCTGGCTCTGTGTAGCAACAGTCGTGTTTTTATTAAAATCCTAATCCCCTGTTGCTAATATAATTCAGGGCAAACTAAATAAAACAGTTTAATAAACATATGATAACACAGAAAGTACGTGTCACAAATATGTTGTGTGTAATGTATAATAAATCAGAACCTACTATGAGTTTCAACAACATCAGTTGTCTGATATTAGGGGTTAACGTACGAAATTGCCGTTTAGTACTGAAAAGTTCAAGCAATATATTTTACTTTTAAATATATTTATTTAATCAAATTATTTACCCACATTGTCAATACATATCTGCTATCTCATTGGAAGGTTATTTATGCCTTTGCGTTCGAACTCTAGCGATCGACAAATTGTGTGAATGCATCCACATTAGCATGTTCTGCTTCCTGGAGAGAAAATATTTTTCATTCAGGAAATAATGTAAATCGCGGAAAATGGTTTCTATGTAAAGGTCCTGTTGAGTACTTAAAGACCCTAAGTTGGACATTCTAGCATTTAAATCACGTGATGCGACTTCCGTGCTGTCGCACAGTTGGTACCCCGCATCCGCTGCCATTCTCGACAAGCAGCGCCCCCTAGTAAAACGCAAGAAACGTTCTGTTTGCTTTTGAACGTGAGTTAGAAGCGACGTCTTAACGCCGTGCGTTAAAATAATAAGAAAAAACAAGTTTTCATGAGTGTTGAGTGGTGCAACCGGTTGTGGAGACAGTCATTCCTAACCCAGAAGAAGAAATACAGCTGCTGCAGACGAATTTCGGTGAGTCGTACTCCCTTGGTTTTTTGTGAGGATTGTCTAACTCGGGCCAATCAACTTTGTTACCCCATTTCCAGCATTCAGAATAGATTACTTATTCAGTCAACCATACATTCTGGTCCTTCAGAGCCCAAATCGAAAGAATTAGTGACAAAAACCACTTTGCAAATTAAAACTTTTGTAAAATCAAAATGGCGTTAGCGGCTTCAGTTCCCGCGATGAAAGATTTATAAGTTAGAAGAGATGCGTTAATTTGTAAAAAACAATACTTATTTACAAAATTACAAAAATTATACGATGTTTCCAAAACAATTGATAGAAATTTACATCATTTACCAATATTTTTAGTGCAAATGTCCGAAATGGAAAGTGTCCGTAATAAATTTGAGGCGGCCATTTTTGAATTAGTCGAAATAGATAGCCAAATACATCCTACTAAAAGAATATCGCTAAGTGATCTTGAATAGTTTGATACGATGTATACTACATGTCAATTGGTCGTGAAAAATCATAGTGATACTACAAATAAAGCGGAAAAACAAGATTTAGTGGTCCCAGCCTTGCCTAAATTGTCATTGTTTGAATTTGATGGTAAAATCGAAGATTGGATAACTTTTTATGACACGTTCGTATCATTAGTACATAATAGAAACTTCTCTAACATCGATAAATTCCATTACTTATTATCATGTTTAAAGGGATCCGCTTTGAATATTGCAAAAAAAACTACCTATTACTGCCGCTAACTACGCGTTAGTTTGGCAAAGTCTAATTGATAAGTACCATGACAATAGAACGTTGGCATGTAGGTATTTTGATAAAATGTTGAACTTTTCGCCGCTCACAAAAGATACGATTTCGAACCTTAATTTATTTATCGAAACCTTTGATCACTCACTTAAAGCTATTCAAGCGTTAAATATAAAAAACTTGGACGATTTTTTATTTTGTCATTTAGCGTTGCGAAGACTCGATCCTCATACTAGAAGGCTATTTGAGGAAGAAAGAGATCCAAATTCTATACCTACCTTTTCTGAACTCATAACTTTTGTAAACAAACAGATAAAAGTTTTGGAACATAGTATAGTTTCTAATATATCTAACTCATTTAACTCGCCAAGTTTACAAAAACCTACTGGTAATTATAATAATACCTATAAAAGTAGTACAAATAAACAGTCTTCTTTTAAATCTGTGTTGGCTACAACGCGAACTCAGAATAATTACAATCGTAAAGTCAACACAAACGTAGTATGTTCTCATTGTAAACAAAACCATATGATCTATCGATGTGATCAATTTCGTAAATTATCTCTTGATGCAAGAAAGGACCGTGTCCATTCATTAAATCTGTGCACAAATTGCCTTAAACCCGACCATGATTTTAATGCATGTAAAAGTTTGATTACTTGTGGAGTTTGTGCATTACCGCATCATTATCTATTACATAAAGACACTGCACATTCCAAGGGAACGGCCGTGCCGTCGCCCGAGCAGTCGTCCTTTGTAAACGTGAAGCAAGCGCTTGTTACGTCTCATTCCGTGAGTGAGTCGATACCTAGGCAAGAGGCCGCGCTCGGCAAATTACCTACTGTCGATAATTCCGACTACGGAGTGATTTTAGGCACTGCTCTTATACACCTTCGTGATAGTGACGAACAATATCAAAACTGCCGTGCAGTCATAGATTCAGGAGCTCAGAGCTCTTTTATAACTACCGAATGTGCACAAAGGTTAGGTTTACCTCGCAGAAAATGTCAATTTTTCGTGAACGGCTTAGGCGGTGGGCTTATTAAAGATCAAGGTATGAAAACGTGCACTTTGAAACCGATTAACTCCGACGGTCCGACGTTCGACGTAAATTTAGTTGTCGTTTCAAAAGTATCAGCTGATATGCCAAATATTAATTTACCTGAGCAGGTTATTACAGAATATAATTCATTTAATTTAGCGGATCCATTATTTTTCAAACGTTCTCGAATAGACGTTTTATTAGGTAATGATATCGTACCATTACTTATTACAAACAAACCGTTCATAATTAATGTCAATATTCTCAGTGTAATTGAAACTATATTTGGGTATGTTATCAGCGGTAGATTGTGCCCACTTGAAAATAATATCTCTCAAAATCTTCATTTATCGATATCCTTTGAAAAGGAACAGTCATTAGAAAAAACATTACGCGCCTTTTGGGAGGTCGAGGAAGTACCGTGTACACCAGTATACAAAATCAAAATCAAAATCAAATCACAATCCCATAGACCAGTTAGCAGAGCAAATATTTACAAAAGAACACACCCGGGAATCGAACGGGCGATATATCGTTCCACTCCCATTCGTACCGAACCATCCGCCCCTCGGCGAGACGCGTGCGGCGGCCGAACGTAGGTTATTTTATACGGAACGTAAACTCACTCGCACTCCTAAGTTGCAACAAAAATATATTGAGTTTATGCGTGATTATGAAAGTCTCGGCCACATGCAATTGTATCAGGGTGACACGCCTAGTAAGTTTATCATTCCACATCATAGTATTTTGCGCCCTAGTAGTACATCGACGCCGGTTCGTGTTGTGTTTGACGGATCTGCTAAAAGTAGTAATAATGTTTCATTTAATGACATTCTTCTTGTCGGACCGAAATTGTACAGTGACATTGTAGCTATTTTATTAAATTTTCGACTTTTCGAATTTTGTCTAGTTAGTGATGGTTGTAAAATGTATCGTGCTATTGGTTTAAGAAAGGAAGATCGTATTTATCAACATATACTGTTTAGAGAATCGGTTAATGACCCTATAAAAATATACGAATTGAACACCGTTACTTACGGTCTTAGTTGTTCGCCGTTTTTGGCCATACGGACATTGCTACAGTTAGCAATGGATGAGGGGAAACGTTTTCCACTCGCTGCTCAGGTCCTCCGTGAGGGAGTGTATATGGATGACGTGTTGTATTCATGTAACACTTATGAGCAAGCCTGTATCATACAGGATCAACTAATAGGTATTTTTAAAAGTGCTAACTTTACTTTAAAAAAGTGGATGAGCAATAGTGAGGATTTACTTCAACGCGTACCTATTGAACATAGGGAAGGCTCCATATCATTTGTAAGGGATGAAAATGATTGTAACATCAAAGTTTTGGGTCTTAAATGGGTTCCCACTACAGATCATTTTAGCTTTTCTGTTAACAAAACGGATGAAGTATTTACTAAATGTTCAGTACTTCGGTTATTAGCGTCGGTTTATGATCCCGTAGGCTTTATTGCTCCGTGCACCTTTGTCGCTAAAAGTATCATGCAAGAATTGTGGAAGTTGGGGATCGGTTGGGATGAGAAGTTGCCGGACCACGTGAGAGAAGGGTGGCAAAAGTATATCGGGGAACTGCCTTTATTGGCTAAACCGAGAATAGAACGTCACATGTTATTGCCGGGTCAAACGGAATGCGAGTTGGTCGGGTTTAGTGACGCGTCTTGTCGTGGTTACGCGGCGTGCGTGTATGTCATTAGTCGAGACGAAAAAAGTAATGTTAAGGTGCGTTTGGTAACTGCAAAGTCGAAGGTTGCCCCAATAAAGCAAATTACCATCCCTCGGCTAGAGTTAATGGGTGCTGTTTAACTGAGTAAATTAATAGGATTTGTCTGTAATACATTCACACGAGCGACAATAAAAAAAATTACTGCTTTATCTGATTCGACAGTCGTACTGTCGTGGCTCCAAACGGAACCCTATAAACTAAAAACTTTCGTCAGTCACCGTGTGACTCAAGTTATTGAAGTGTTACCTCCTCACTATTGGCGGCACGTGTCTACTGAAAATAATTTAGCAGATATTTGTTCTCGCGGAGCATATCCAGCGCAACTTGTTAACTGTAGTCAACAGTGGTTGATGGGTGCCGACTGGATCTAGATTATAATAATTGGCCCATTTCAGTCGTTACTAACGAAAGTAATCTCAAGTTACCGGAACTTAAAACATCTATTATCCTTCTAATGCATGAGAATGGGTCTGAGGAATCCGCCCAGGAGTTTTGCGAACGTATATTTAAACCTTTTTCATCGTTTTCAAAATTGCACCGCACCTTTGCATGGATTATAAAATTGTCAAGGGAAAAGAGTCATTTTATTGGCCAGTCGACACTTTTAACCACTGAGATATTGAATGTCACTCTGGACGCGTTAATAAAGTTAGTTCAGCTTGCTTATTTTAAACATGAAAGGCTGCGAAATATCACTTAACACGTAGTGTAGGTGAGAAATCTTTAACTTTTGAGGAGCTTTACACTGTTCTTTGTAATGCAGAGGCTATTTTAAATTCGCGTCCGTTATGTCCGTTACCGGCTAGTGACAACCCTAATGAATTTAACGTACTAACGGCCGGACACTTTCTCATTGGTAGAAGTTTGACCACTATACCTGAGTACGATGTTCATGACTTAAACATGAATAGATTATCGCGTTGGCAATATGTGCAAAGGTGCTCTCAGATGTTTTGGAATCGTTGGAGTCGAGAATATTTGAATACACTACAACAACGAGCAAAGTGGTTTAATTCTTCATCCAATTTGAAAATTGGTGACTTAGTCCTCATTAAAACGGATAATAGTCCTTCCTGTAAATGGCCCTTAGGCAAAGTAGAAAATTTACACCCAGGCCAGGACGATTTAGTTCGCTGTGTAACGCTACGTAGTGAAAAGAACGTCTTACAAAGACCTGTCAATAAGCTCAGCCCTTTACCATACAGTAATTAACATTTCTACAATACATATTATACATAGTTCCATTATTAGTTAGTTTATAAAATATAATTTAAATTTAAAATAATATATTACAAGTTAATTATTTACGTATTTTTGTTTTACTTAAATTGGCCCTTACAGTAGGCCTACCTTATATCTATATTTTTTCTCTTAGTGGAAACCATCATACTGGTTTCGGTAGGGGGTAATGTTGAGTACTAAAAGACCCTAAGTTGGACATTCTAGCATTTAAATCACGTGATGCGACTTCCGTGCTGTCGCACAGTTGGTACCCCGCATCCGCTGCCATTCTCGACAAGCAGCGCCCCCTAGTAAAACGCAAGAAACGTTCTGTTTGCTTTTGAACGTGAGTTAGAAGCGACGTCTTAACGCCGTGCGTTAAAATAATAAGAAAAAACAAGTTTTCATGAGTGTTGAGTGGTGCAACCGGTTGTGGAGACAGTCATTCCTAACCCAGAAGAAGAAATACAGCTGCTGCAGACGAATTTCGGTGAGTCGTACTCCCTTGGTTTTTTTGTGAGGATTGTCTAACTCGGGTCAATCAACTTTGTTACCCCATTTCCAGCATTCAGAATACATTACTTATTCAGTCCATCATACAGGTCCTGTAATGTTAAAAAAGTTTCTCGAGCAGTGTGAGATCTTGTGAATAATGGTGGATAAGTCGGAGCTGTTTCGCTGCAAATTTGTCATCATGGTATGTTTTGCACAGTAGATAATATCAGGTGTTTTTTTCCTGAACGGACCTAAGGATGCTGTTGTCAATTACAACATTGAGAGACTATCAAATAGTTACAGTCACTTTTTTGTGGCAAAGCTTCGCTTTAGGGCACTATTGCGGCGGTAAACCTGAAGTTAGCCATTGCATAGTTCGTTTGCGTTTATTGTAGAGAATCCATTTTTCGTTCCACGTCACAATCCGGTCCAAAATCGTTTTGATTTCTATACCGGTTCATCAAGGTAAGGCAAATTTCATCGCGCGCTTTTCTTTAAGATTCAGTCAAATCATGGGCATCAAAAGTGGGTACTTTTGAAGTTCCTTTTTAATTTAGTCCAAATGGGTCAATATTGACCTAACTTTAAACCATGCCGTTAATTCCTTGGTCACAACACAGATCGGCTTCCACCATCGCTTTAAATTCATCGTTATTTACTTTAGTAGCAGATCTTCCTCGTGGTTCATTCTTCAAGTAGAGAAGACCGCTACAGAAGCGGTTAAATGCACAGTGCGTTCATTATCCATGTCCACTTTGAAAACAGCATTGATATTAAGAGCTGCATTAGTTCTATGTCGGAATTCGTATTCAAAAATCATACTCATATTCGATTTAATTCCATTTTAAAGTTAAAAGTCGAATGTAAAAACAATTGAAAGTCAAACAATCTATTGTCAAATTTTTTAAACTTAGAATGATAAACGTGTAAAAGTTTTATTTTGAAAAATCACGACATGCAGATTAATTTTAATTCAAAGTGGGCAGTACGTTAAAACGGCAATTTTATATTTAAATCCCTATTGTTTGCATGCATTTCATATGCACTTTGCCACCGTGCGTCGTATAAAACTTAAAGAATTCAATGTTTTTAAAAAAACTTCTTAATTCTATCGTATCTCTTTACGATACTAGCTGCGGGCAGACTGAAAGTTTTCTTAAATTATCTTTAGTTTTCGTGATTTTATTCCTTTTGATAATACTAACACAGTAGTCAGCACATCAAGCTATACATTTTGACCTTATGCTATTGTTATAGAGATGATTTTATTTTCATAGTGTATAATTGAATTTGCTGTTGACTATACCAGGTTTACTTTTTCTCAATACAGTGGTTTTTAACCCTATAAACATGACGCTCATCAACTTGTGAGTAGATTGCAAGGGTTTTATATGATATTGTACTAAAAGTATACATAACATTCATATCTTTATATCTTACAGTGCACATTTCAGGCTATGCGAATTAGTATTAATGTAAGAAATATAATAATTGTTACTTCGGTTTCTTTTTTCCCAATTACTTGGTATTTTAAGCTTTTGTGGGACTTGGGGTCAACACAAAGGGGCTAGTTGGATTTTTCAAGGATGTTTATAAATTTTCTATTCTGCATGAGTTAAGAATGACGGCTTTTTACATGTGCATGTATGTGGTTGCTCGGAGGCCTAGTAGTTTTATTGAATCGTGTAAAAGTATTATTAAAACAAATATTATGTAGCTTACTTCCGCAAAAAACAGGCAAAATGCACTGTCCATTCGCACGCAAATAAATGCAGACGCCCATACACCTTGAACCTTCACCAACTACACTATTTAGTACTTAGCACTTAGTGCTCGATAGTACTCGTTTTTTTGTGAAAGTATGCTACATATTTAACAAGCTTTTTTTTTCACCTCTCCCGGTGTCTGTAATGAAATCTCGCAAGTTAAATTTGACCCACGCCCGGTTTCCGATTGAGCTGAAATTTTTGTATGCATACGTATATCACGTGAAAATGCTATATTATAATGATATGGAGCTGATCTGATGCTGGAGCTGGCCATAGATACTACGCAATAAAACGACACACGCCAACAAGTTTGGGCTCGTTTGATTCGTATTGACGAGTACTTTGATCCTATACAGTAACCAGGGTCTGATAGGTGCTGGAAGGTGGCCATAGGAACCCTATCGAGTTTGCGCTTAACTTATTAACAAATAATAAAAAATGTCTGTTTTTAATTTCTTTTATTAATGGATATGGTCTTTCGCCAAGTGACGCCTGATTCTATCAAATATCGAGTAAATGTTTTTGTATGACACCCGTTGTTGCGACTATGTACATTTTTCTTGTCTCCATATTCTTGATACCTCATCTTAAAGATCAGTGTATTTGTGTATTTTCTCAGTAATGGTTTTTGTAATGTTAATTGTGTTTGGTACAGTAATATCTATTAAGTATGCGGCTCTCTTATGTTTATCCTGTAGAATAATGTTGGGTCTGTTGTAATGTACAAGTCTGTCGGAAAGTATACTTGGATCAAAATATAGTTTTTGTATATTGTTTTCTAAAATTAAGCTGGGTGCGTCATTGTACGAGAGTGAGATGAATGTTTGTGTGAGTCTAGTAACAAGTTGTATTTACGAGAAAAAATCTTAAATATAATTTAATTAATTTAATAAATTTATTTTAAATATAAGAAATGGAAAGAGCACATATCCGGCTGAAAGGTTTCTCGGTGATAAAAATGCATCAGAGGGTGGTGATATTTGCAACCTCTTTGCATCACATTTTGCGTCAGTATATAATCGCAACACTCTTGGATCCTGTAGCGATACTGCAAATGCATCTGAAATAAGCAATCAATTCATTAGCTCTATTTCCTTCTCTAAAGAGCAAGTATCGAAAGTCTTAAAAAGACTTGATTTGTACAAGGTAGCAGGTGCAGATAGTATCCCGTCTATTTTTGTAGCCAAATGTGCTGATGTTTTGGCGTATCCACTATGTCTCATATTTTATAAATCCCTTAGTACCGGCACGTTCCCATCATCTTGGAAAATGTCTTTGATGTTACCTTTGTACAAAGCAGGTCATACTAGTAAAATAGACAACTACAGACCGATTTCCATTCGTCCAACCTTTGCCAAGGTTTTTGAATCAATGGTATGTCCTATTATATCAAATCATTTTCGGCAAATGGTATCACTTCAACAGCACGGCTTTGTCAAAGCAAGATCAACTTCCACTAATATGGTAAGTTTTCTGGATGACTTGTCATGTTCGTTGGATGAAAGGAAACCCGTTGATGTTATTTACACTGATATCAGCAGGGCATTTGATTGTGTCATCCACGATGTGTTACTCAGAAAACTATCCTCTATCGGTATCACTGGCAACTTGCTGAAGTGGTGTAAATCATACCTAAGTAACCGAAAATCGATAGAATGGCATTTTAGATTGTCCCGATCTACTCTCAAGAGTTAATATAAACGTCCCCACTAAATTGCCAAGAAAATCTAGATACAACTTATTTGTAACCAGAAATTCTAAATCAAACTTAAGCTTGTTTTCCCCTTTAAATAGAATGTTCTCCCAATACAACTCACTGTCAAAATCCACTAGTCTCGATATATACTCCGATTCTTTGAATACATTAAAATCTATATGTCTCAGCAAACCTACATAATTTAATGAAGTTAATACTAAAGAATGAACTTTAATAAATTGGTTTATATAATTTTAGAATTCTTACCAGTCTATAACCTGTAACCATGTAAATCCGTGTAATTGTAATGCAATTGCTTTTATTTTGTTTATCGCATGCCGTTGTCGCCTCTAATTAAGGTTTCACTTGATCAAGTAGTTATTATGTTTGTATTTGTTTTGTGATTGTATTAGTGCAACCTTGTTGGTGATCTGTTTAATAAATATCTATTATTATTGATCTATATTTGAAGTTTGTCTCTATTCTGTTTAGGCATGCTCTGGTTATGTGTTGTATCTTTCTGAATTTTTGTAGTACTTACGGCATTTATCATGTATCATTTAAGGGTCTTTGTATTTTTTTATATAATGACTTGATCTTATAGCGCTATAACAAATCAATTGGTTTCCAGGAAATGTGCATCAATCTGTAGCCATATATTCGTAGCTTCAGAATCTAGGTGTGGTTTCTGCAAACCATGTGGATGTCGACCGTGTAAGGATTTTTTTTAGATTCTTCTATCAGATTTTTTCATTATTTGTATTTTTAACGTGAATTATATTTAGCTCCCTGTCAGAGAGTTATTATTATTGATATAATTCATAACATATTTTATCATCAGCTTGTAAATTTCCCAATAACTGGGTTACAGGCTTGGTACTGGATGGCAACATCATAGCGAGAGTAGTCCACCCATCTGTGAACTCACCGCAGTTCAGTGGATGCTAACGACTGCAGATGTTGTCAAGATCAACAGCGTTCAAAAGTTAGCTTAGAAGTCGGTATTTTTTCGGTCACCCATCTGGTGACCAGCCTTTGTAAAAGTTGCTTAGCATCCGAAATCGTAAGTGTCGTGCACTTTTGATCCCTGGATTTGTTTCTAAACGAACGGTTATAATAATTGATACTGTAAAAATAAATATACTAATATAAATTGAGTTGGTGCAAGTGAGTTGAATAAAATCATGATTTGACTTCCAAGTAGTCGCGCTATAAATATTCCAGTTATTGTCCTCGAGATAAACTGCTATGACAGATTTTCATAAAATTGAAATCGAAAAACTTTCAAGTTGCCGAAGAGACTGTGAGCTTAATACGGAAAAGTAGAGTTTTCATTTCCCTTCGAATTTCCACGAGTTCTTGAGTTAAAAAAATATTTAAGATTAAGTACATAATTTGTTTTAAATGAATCTTTTAAAACTTTATCACGGGTATCTGTATAGGTATCCTATGTCGACAGTTACACACAAGATAAAGAATTCCTAAAAGCTGTACTCCTCCTGTTTTGTTTTAATATTCAGAATTCATTAGACGAGATCTAAAATTCAGTATAATTAATTACTTAGTTACTTTAAAGTAACTTTAAAATTTAATTTTTCCATAAATTAAGTAGTCTACAATGTGCTTAGTGAGAACCATCACCTTACTCATCTTGTAAATAACAATTTAGGTAATGAGCAGTAAATAACAGAACATATTAAAAATATAAAATAAAATAATTTTATATTTCAGTCTTTCTGAATATCATCAAAGATTATCGTGTAAAGAAAAGAATCCGTACAGAAAGATGTTACCTTCTCCAAAATACTTTTAATAAAAACAAGCTTACGTTACGATGGTTGATAGAAAGTTTGATCTGGCGTATTCTTGTTTCCCAAACACTCAGTTTGATGGTTCGTTATCTCGGATACTTTACGGTATGGAAATGACTTACGTAATCTAAATCGATTTATATAAGAAGAAACAACAAATTCGTCTGAAATTGATTCTGTCCAGAGCATTTGCATCAAAGCTGTTAAAATTAAAATTACTTATTCATCTTTAAATCGAACTTTCAATGTATTTATTAAAAAGAAATGCAGGAGCTTTTATTCACGAAGTTCGCAATTTACAAGCTGACGTGAAATTTACCTCTTTCAGTTTCAGGGCCGCTCACATTTTCCAACATTTAAATAATTGCGTCTTTTGTAGCAGTTTGAAATAAAAATAAGGAAATGAAGGTATGTTTTCTTGCTAAAAATAAACGAGACCCATAACTCGACCGCAATTGCCGGCATTTCTCAACAGCTGCGATGCGACGTTTCTACCACTAATTAACCAGCTTTGCGTAAATTTTGGTAAAAAAAATCCACTCTCCCTAAATAGCGGTAACACGAGGTTCCAGCTTTAATTATTCGCATTAGTATTAAGGAGCGAGTCGAAACTCCCACGGAGTTGAATATTTAAAGGCGAAACCTGTCACGTGAATACGTGTCGTGTTAATTAATCTGTCAATTACCAATAATAGTTGATCTGCGATTATCATTTGATTTTGTTGTTGTAATGATGTTGAGAATAGAAACCTTCTTTGCTGTTGTGAACAGTTTATTTTAATTTTAAGGATTATTGTTGTAAAAAACTCATAAATATTACATATTGTAATATATTTCCCAATACAATACCTAACACGTAATTTACAGCGTTGCTTTAAACACAGAAGCAAATCACGTAATCTCTCCTTTAAACAAACAAAACTCAGATTAAAATATAACAAAATGAATGTCTTACTAAAATACCAATTTAATTAGAGATGTCTAAAATATTATTATCAATAAAAAAGAGATCGGATAGTTTCAGAATGCCAGATTCATTTATTATAATCAGAAAGAGGGTCGGTCCCAAAGTGCTTCCTTGACTCACACCTGACCTTGTATAGTAGTTGTATGACTCGAATTCAACCTTTACAAGTTCAGAGGTATCCCTTAGGTGGTTACTAAATAAACCAAGGAGCTTAGGAGTAAAACAAACTACTGCTACTTTCTAAAGAAGAATGCCACTATCAATTAGATCGAATCCCTCCTGAAGTCAAGAAATGGTGCGTCGTCTTGCCTTTTTGCATACATGTAAATAAAAAAAAACCGTTGTGTGTACTTATGTACGCACGTAAGAAGTTATACTTCTTTATCGAAAATAAACAAAGATAACTAAAAATTTTCTCCCATGTACTCGTTTTCTTTGTATGTGAAAGATAAAATAAATTATATAGTGATCAGTAAAAAGCATCAAAAGATTAACAGATTTTCTACATATCTGAATACAGAGTCAAGTAATATATCAAAAACCATTAAAATAAACTGTTTAATCTATAGTAATGTAAAAAAATAATAATTTATATTAAAAACAAATAAAAATAATACATACCGACAGTTAACCTCAAATCAAGAAACGCACATAAAAAAGTTTATAAAGTTAAACCACTTTTAAATAAAATTGTTATTATATAATGTAAAATTGTTATTATAATTTTATATAAATTATTGTTAACTACCATATATAATTTAAAATCACACACACACACAGACATTCATAATTAGCGGCCAACTTCATCCTGTTGGATTATTCTATATCGATTTTGCGGCCAACTTCAACATGATAATTTTGTGTCATAGTGATGCGCACGCATCTTAAAACTTCACTCTCATCATTTTTTCATAACGCGCCTAAAGAAGTATAACTTCAAAAAGAGTAACGAAACTAGTAATTGTTGATTTAGTCCTACAAAAATCATTTTGACTGTCTTACAGCAAGCCATGAAGCTCTTGACTGACAAAGCAGTTAAGTGTTATTTTGAATATTTTGGCAAAAACAGACAACACCGCAATAGCTAGGTCTACCTTTAAAAACCGGCGTACCTAACTCAGGATATTGTTCAGTACTTAGGGTATGTTGAATACCCAAAACACAGATTATATAGGTAGATAGAGTAGCAATGCCTCGAGAGCACTCATACAGTCCGTGCCCAAGAATACGGGAACAATACTAGAAGACTGTGGTTGAGTCTTACATACATTCTTCTTCAGAAATACGCCTGAAATAGCTTAATAAGTAAGCCCCACGCGCCGCCTTAACAGAATCCAATTGCGGTATCCTACTATACAATATGAAACTAATCTATAAATTAATATTATTGTTGGAATTATATCGAAGATTATAAATAAGTTATTAATATATTAGGAAAATAAATTGATTTATGTGCCCTTGCTAGTCATGTTTGTTTCTATTTTTATCATATTTTTGCATTTGGATGTATTAAACATGTATTCAATAAATAAATAACAAATTGTGCAATTCACACGTGGTAGAAGTGAAACCTTCAAAAATTTTGGTTTCAAGATAATGCGAGTAATGTAAAATTTCGGGAAGAGGGTAATTGTAGGTTTTACTAATGATCATTGTGATACAAAGTTAGGTAATTATTTTACATGTTATTCGTGTATATTAAATAGATTTATTCCGACTAAGAGCTTACAGTTTCGATAAATGACACAAGAGGCTTATGGTAACTAAAGTACATACCATAAACATAAGAGGAACTGTATAATGCGTTAAATCTTATGAACTTATGTGTCTGTCTCTTTTTACTGTCGCTTTTTCGTTTCATCGACTTTCACATCACAACGACGCTAAAGAAGTTTCCACTTCTTAAAATAAAAATGTAACTTAAAACTGAACTAAAAAATTACTGTTTTACGCAGATATCACCCATCACCCAACAAATCGAAAAACTACATTAAGAATTTGATACTAAAATAGGGTTTAAAATGAAACTTTATTATTCCTATACAAATTTTCCGCCCCCAAATTAGATAGCAAACTAATTTGGAAATAGGCAACAAAGATGATCTGACAGACCATCCGACCCAAAACAATTTAAAAATGTTGGTAACTAATGAAAAAAAGATGAAATTATTCAAATATATTACAATTACAAATTTGACGTTTACAATTCTGTTTCAAAATAAGTTTCACGACACTTTTTATTTACTTTGTTTTACGAAAATTTGTCTTAATTGATTATTTTCATAAAATTTATACATATGAAAAGTGAGAATCTGATATTTAGTATTATAATGTCTGTATAAATTTATTTCCGAACAGTTTTAAAATTTTAGCATCTTAAAAAAATAGTTTCTCGTACTTGCCTTTTAAAAATAAACTGACTAGTTTTTTGTCTCCTATAACCTGACTGAATTTTGTGGGTGAAATAGGCATGTCAATCGTATCAGCACGTCTGAAATTATACCGGTGATCCTATCGTTAATCAATTTTAAGCATATCAAAATCGCGTTTAGTTCAGTCGAATGAAAATGGATTTGAATTTGGGGCTTCCAAATTCACAAGCCTGCAATATCTTTAGGGGAACAGTTTTTATGACAAATTGGGGACTTACAATTAGTGCCATAGCGAGCCGGCTTTCAAAGAAGAGCCGTATTCAACTAGACTAATGATTCTCATAAATTTTACGAAAAGAGCTCAATTTATTCTGCAGATGATCTTGAGATATCATATCTGTGTTGTAAATGGGAATTAATTGTTCTTTTGTGTTCATTATTTTAGGAAGTATGTAAATCGATATTTTTCTGTAAGTATATTATTAATTTTGATGATAATTACTTATAATAATAATAATAATATTTGTTACATTCAATTGTTATTTAGGTTTGTGTTATGGATACTAGGGTAACGGAAAGACATACATATATGATACTATATAACATAAAGACACACAATACTCACATAGACGCTCGCGCACACGGATACACGCACACACGCGCGCACGCATGCACAAACACCGTAATACAAGATTTTCAGTGTTTACTTTTGACTAGGCTAATTAATGTGAATTTCAGATATATTATTATTATTATTTAATTTGTGGTGTACAATAAAGTATATTTATTGTTTAATACATACAAAATGAAAATATATTTGTTTTTATTGTAAGCCAACGATGGTTAATTTTTTTTAATAAATAGGTTGTATATAAGGAATAAATATTATTTTTTATAATTTTTATATATATTATGCATTTTTCAATGCGAACCTATAATATAAATGACTATAATAGAAAAATACTAGAAAAAATCGACTCGGGTCACAAGTGGATTCTCAGGCGGGAAACGAACCCGCAACCTTTGGAAATCCGGTCCAATGCTCTCCCAATTGAGCCACCGAGCCTTGTGAACACTCGTCGTAATTTTCTAGTACCTTTCCCGCTTGAGAATCCACTTGTGACCCGAGTCGATTTTTTCTAGTATTTTTCTATTATAATATATCGAATAAATATTATCTATGCAATCGTGATGGCATTGATTATTAATCCAAAGATTGATATTTATTTAAGAGTGAATATTTAACATAAATTGAACCCCAGTTTGAATCAAATTAATAGCAATAGGTAAGCCAGAAACTGTTAATTTCTTCATAAAACTACTGAGCAATAACGAAAATAATATTCCATTAACTGGATAATTTATTTACGTCCTTATGAACAAACAGAACATGACGTTAAGTTATGTTGATTAGCATTAACGGAGCGCCCCAAATCTGTACTGACTTTATTTTAAGGGATAGCTTTATTATGGGACCACGGGATTACTGCCTGAATTGTCAGATTACGAGGGGTCCTTCGTCAAATTTGAATTATTTCAAATATCTAGATTTATATTACAAAGAGATGAGAATTATCGAGAAAAAAATGTAAACCAGTTTTATATGTGAATAATGTGTTAACAATATTTGAATTGCTAAAACACTTAAAAAATTAAAAAAATATATCTTATAGCTTTTTGTGTACTTATTTTTGTTTTCTAGTTTTTACGATTGAAAAACAGTTTCTTGGTAAAGTGATTTTTATAATGGTGCTTTTTAAAATATTGTAATGATTATTCTCCCTTAAAGTTAACACATATATAGATAACATATAATAGTGTTCTTAAAATAATGTATGCGTTAAATTAATTAATGCATTAAATAAATACCCATGTCGTAAACAATAAAATAAAGAATTAAATTTTTGGTATTACTGGATATCACGAAATATTACGATTTAAATTAACTTTGAGCCGACATAAATTCATCCATTAATTATATTTCTTCTAAATAGTTTCGTCTATATATATATATATATATATATATATATATATATATATATATATATATATATATATGACATCCAGCCAACACACTGTAGGGTGTCCCAAAACTTAGGGATAAGCGAAAGTCCAGATGTAGAGCAGTGATGCTCTACTCTCGAATAACATTTTCGAATTCGAATTCGAATTTCGAATTTTCGAATAACATTTTTTTTTTCATATCTCTTGACACACCTTAATCTATAAGGTTTGATCACAGAGACATAATTAGATAAGTATTTGATTATTTTGCAATTTATAAAAAATAACGTAATTTTCAGAGGCCAATTATGATTAAGTTGAATACCATTGCGCCATAAAAAAAGTTGAACCCTATGCTTAATTAAAAATTAAATCTACAAATATGGGTTCTTGTTGATTTAAATTTTGATGGTGATTTTACGGAAAATAGAGAAATTAACAAAGAATTAATCAGATGGCAAATGTTTAATAACGAACTATTTGAGATATTTTCGTAACAGCTGTCCAATACCCTATTATGAACGAAATCAAGACAGACTTTAAGAAAACTGTTTGAGAAGATGTAGACTTTGGATTTAAAATGAAGGTCGTCATTTTGAACTCTATTTAAAAGAAAATAAGAAACACAAATTTAAATTCACCTCACCTGTCTAAATAAATTTTAAGGCTTATTATTATTTATTTTAAATATATGTTTGATACTTTAAAGATAGCTCAATCAACTTTACAAGGCAAAAGGATTGCTCTTTTTGGGAGGACATGTATAAAATGTTCAATTTGGATACTTGACGTGAATAACATGTTTGATGAATATATTGTTTTAAACTTTCATGGTCACTGACATTATAGTAATATATGTTAATTACGGGATTTTTACCATGTACCTTGTTTTTGTTTTCATTGAGTTTCCGATACTTCTGTTGTCTCTACGGTTTACTTAAGATTAATTATGGTTTGCAATAAAACTAAACACGTTTTTTCCAGGAAAATTTTCGTATATATCTTGACATCTATCAAATTCAAAACTTACTTTTTCTAACAAAATCAAATAACTACATGCAACCTATTCAAAGAGGTTGCACTTCTTAACATCCTCACCACCATGGCGCATACGCATTACCTTGCTATAGGTACCTGCTAAAAAAATGCGCTATAAATAAAACTTAAAACATCTACACACAAAAACAAAAAAACACAAAATACAAATAACATAGGAGAACATGACACTAAAACATAAGCCTATCAGGCACTTTGACCGGTCGACCGGAGCTAGTTTTCATAGAATCTACAGCCTGAACTGAGTCTTGCCGAGGCGTTTGTTGTATATTGCTCTGTTTTAAGTAGGTTTGTGCGTCTACACAGCATAGTTCTAAGAGGTAAATACTCGGAAAAGATCCCAGAAGTTCCCCCGACGCAGTTTTAATACGTGCAACTCTACTTAAATCATCAGCACCTTTCAAAACTTCTACAACGAGTCCTAGAGGCCACTCCACGCGTTTCCGATCGTTATATCCTATAAGTACTACATCTCCTGGTTTCACTGAAATATGCTGCGTTTTATCATCTCTATTAACTAATAAACCTAAATACTCACCACGAAATCTTTGCTTTAAATTTGTACATAACTTTTTTAAATAGTGCCATCGTGATGACAAGATTTGATTATCTACTAGTTCTATCCCAAAAGCGCTATAAGATGGCTTGGTAAATAATAAAAAAATCGATGGAGTAAGCGGTTGAATATTTTCGCTATTATCAGCGACATAAGTTAGTGGTCGTGAGTTTACCATGTTTTCTACCTCACAGAGTACCGTAACTAATTCGTTAAATCGTAAAGATGCTTTCCCTAGTACTCTTTTTAAAATACCCTTAACTGTGCTTACCATGCGCTCCCAAAACCCTCCCCACCAAGGTGCTGCTGGAGGAATAAATCGCCAAGTAACCTTACTGCCACACTTTACTTCCATTTCCTTCCAATCTATAATATTGGCAGCACCTTTAAAGTTTGACCCATTGTCACTATAAATAACTCTAACATAGCCCTCTCCTTGCTAAAAATCTCCTTAAAGCCAGCAAAAATTCTTCAGTGTACAGAGAGCTACATAACTCTAGATGCACCACTCGATAAGTCGCACACGTGAAAAGAGCAATCCAACATTTCTCTCCACTTCTAAGATACAGGGGGCCTGCGAAGTCAATACCAGTCACCTCGAATGGGCCACTACACTGCACTCGATCAGCAGGTAAAGGAGGTACGGGAGCACTACACGCCTTTGCAATAAATTTCTTGCATACTATACATTCTCTAACTACCTTATTGACTAACTTCCTACAACCTATAATCCAGTAACATTCACGCAATTTAGTAAGCAACGTTTGAGAGCCAGCGTGAAGATACTCTACGTGCTTATAAAACAGAAGTCGCTCTATGACGATTCCTTTGGGAAGCAGAATAGGTGAAACAAAACTATCTTCATATCCACTGAAAGTTAAGCGAGATTTTACCCGTAATAAACCTTCATCGTCTCTATGCAATTGCAGCTTTAAGCTCTTTTGCTTCTCATTACTGAAACTCTCTCTTTGTAAAATCTTAAAAATTTGTTTTTCTGCCTGCTGTAATTCGTCCGCTGTCAAAGTACCAACTCTTTTATAGTTGCTACTACACTTTATCTTTTACACCAACCTATCATCTTCACAATTTTTAAAAAAGAACTAAAATATAACAAACGCTCAGAAAATAAATCTTCCTCAAGAACTGAAAGGGAAGTTTTCCTTACTTCTTTCATTATCTCATTTTCATCACCAACTTCATCGGATTGAGGCCAATTTTCGCTACATTCTTTTAACCACCTAGGGCCTTCCCACCATCTAGAGTCCAATAAAGCCTGTGGACTACATCCACGAGAAGGTAAGTCGGCTGGATTCATATCACCTTTGATATGACGCCAATCTTTAACCCTAGTCCTACTAACTATTTCCTTAATCCTATTATCTACAAACACATTAAATCCTGCTCCTCGCCTAATCCAAGCTAACACTACGCTCGAATCAGTCCAATGGATCACATCACAAGATATTTGCAGGCTATCTCTTACTTCACAAATTAACCTAGAAGCCATTAAAGCACCTAATAATTCTATTCTCGATATAGTAACGGCTTTAGTGGGGACTACTCTAGTCTTGGCCATAACCAAACTTACGGACACTCTGTTTTCAAACTCTGATCTCAAAAAGATGCAACAAGCATAAGCAAACTTAGAGGCGTCACAAAACACGTCAATACTATTGTGACTAACAGATAGATCGAAATCACTAAGCCTGCGCGGCATTAGACATAAATTAAGTGAGTCTATTTGTTGCATCCACTTTTTTGCCATTTTATTTAAATCTGCTGGCAATTCCGTATCCCAGTCTACATTTTGAACCCAACATTTTTGAATAATTAATTTTGGTACTATTGTTGATGGGCAAAGAAAACCCAAAGGATCGTAAATACTCTGGGTTATGGATAACAGTAATCTTTTGGTTATTTTTCTTTCCGCAATCGATGGCAATTTGCACTTAATAACGTCGTCGCATGGATTCCAAATCAACCCTAAAACTGAAGTCGTCTCTACATCCTTATCAACTAAATCAGGACCAGTGACCCAACACCGCAGCTCAAACTTGCCTTACAACATGATTGATTTTGCTCCGACTATAAAAGTATGCAATTCTTCAAGACTGCTAACACTTAATATACAGTTATCCACGTAAAATGCTCTTTTTAATAATGTGGCGGTGCTAATTTCATACTGATCTAAATGGTTTAAAATAGTAGCCGACAACAGATATGGACTAGTAGTAACACCAAACACTACCCGTCTGTGCCTATAAGTCTTTGTTACTCTTGGAAACTTATTTATGTCTCCCCACCATATGAACTTTTAATAATTACGATCTGATGGATATAAGGATATTTGCAGAAACGCCTTTTTTATGTCAGCCGTTATACCAATCTTCTGTTTTCTAAACCCTATTAATAACCTTGGAATTAATTATATTAAGTTACTACCCTTCTCTAGACAAGAATTCAAAGAGTAACCATTCTTATCGAGGGCCGAAGCATCAAAAACTGGTCGGATTTTTGTCGTTAAATGCCTGCGTGGTGTGGCATATAATGCCCAGTTTGAGGATCGTCATCTTCTACCTCTTCAATAATATCACTTTCTAACCATTCTGTAAATACGTTATCATAGTCACCTAATATTCCTAGTCGCATGGCTTTCTTAGTCGTTGATGCAAGTCTCTTTAAAGCTAAATTATAATTGGTATCTAATACCTTAGACGTATCTTTCCACGGGAGCTTAACCTCATATCGACCTTTACTATTTACACGTACCGTATTCTTAAAAAACTCATGCACTTCTTCCTCTATCATTCTCTCATTCTTTACAGTGGCCTCATCTCTAATACCTAAACTTTCTAATCGCCAAAAATTTTCTACATCATGAATAAGAGAAGTAGAGACTACGTTACTTGTTGCTGAGCAATATACACCAACCGCCGGCCCTTGAAGAGTCCATCCGAGTCTCGTCTCCATGGCCAATAGGTTGTCGTCCACACACTCCGTTCGGCCAGTCAAGAGTGAACCTAGAATATCAGAACCGATTAACAAACAAATTTCTGATTGATCATCTGAACAATCATTAATATCAATACCCTTTTGTTTAAGGCTATTAAAAACGATACTGCCCTTTTGCAACTTCGGTATATATCCGCAAAGAACTGGTTGTTCCAAAGCCGTCATTTGACATTTATACGAACCTTCTAAGCTTGACACGTCGAAACTGTACAAGTTGTAAGCACGCTTCCTTGTGACAGATCCGCCAAACAAACTGTGGCTTACGGACTGTTCCCCGACAGGCTTCATATCTAAAAGGCTTGCAATGTCGCTCTTAATAAATGTTCTTTGTGCGCCTTTATCAATCAGTGCTCTGACAGTGATGTTCTTGCTGTTGTATGAGATGTTTACTTTCAATGTTTGTAGGAGTACAGTTTTACCAACGTCTGACTTGACACTTACTGCTAGTTGTTGCCTGCAGTTGTCCTCTGGGCTCTTTTCCCTTGACATCTCTCCGCACACAATAGTGAAGTGCCTTTTAGCGCACAATATACATTTAGGGTGGCTCCGACAAAATTTTGTTTGGTGACCCTTTCTTAAGCAGATGAAACAGACTCTATTTTTCTTCAAGTAGTCCTTACGTTCTTCTAGTTTCATAGCCATGGCAACTTTGCATTCCGAACTCGTATGAAACCCTTTTCCGCACCATATGCAACTGTTTTCTTTCTTGATGTCATTATTATCGTTCTTTGGGAATCGTTTTTCGCTCTCTACTACACTTGTTTTCGTTGAAGCTGTCAAACAAGCTGCTGTCGCGAATGAATTTCTTGAACTTTCTGAGTAGCCGATATGAGCGACACGAATTCTCTCTTCTGATTCGACTTCCAGCTTTACAAACTCTAGCAGATTTTCTAGGCCATTCTTCTTCTCAGACAGTCCAATTCTTGAACGATGCCAGGCTCTCAATACATCATCTGGTAACGCGGACTCTACCAGCGGAAACAAGAATAAAGCAAATTTGTCTTTGGTAAGACCAAGCGACTCCAATGCCAAAATCTGGGTCATTATGCGATCATACAAAACTCTGGTAGAATATTTACAGGTGTTCTTAGATACAACTAATTGCAAAAGCTCCCTCACGTAATAATCAATAATAATTTCGTCTTTTGCAAAGCGGTCTCTCAGTTGCGTTAATGCCTTCTGATAATTTTCCCCACATGGTGGAAAACTGTCTACCAATTCCTTTGCACTAGAACCTATCTTCATAGCATGTATTAAATAGTGGATTTTGTCATCGTCATCTAGATTGGTTTTGTCGTCGTGAATTTTCTTGAATTGCGACTAAAACCCCAACCAATTCTTTATTTGGCCGTCGAAAGTTGGCAGTTCAAATTTGGGCAATTTTATTCCGCGGCGATTGATAGCCTCGTCTGCACTTTTTACAGTACCTCTCTCTGACTGGGACAGCGAGGACTCCCTCTCAGTGATATACTCTTTACTCTTCTGCTTGAGCAGAAACCATCTTTTTTCATATGAATCAGCTGTCTCCATGTCTCTCTCCATCTCTGCTACGTCGCGATTTTCTGCGTCCAACCACAACGCCATCATACTATTCTGAAGACGCAGGAGATCGTCCTTATGTTTTTGCAGTTTTTCTAGTAATGCAGCTAACTCACTGGTGTTTTTACTTTCTATGGCTTCTTTAATTTCCTTACTGCATTTCGAGAAGAGCGTCCTTGTAATCTTCCTTTCGAGCTTTACGCGATCCATTTTAACTTTTTCTATTCTTTTCCGTCCTGTCACGGTCGCCAAAATGTTGTCTCTACGGTTTACTTAAGATTAATAATGGTTTGCAATAAAACTAAACACGTTTTTTCCAGGAAAATTTTCGTATATATCTTGACATCTATCAAATTCAAAACTTACTTTTTCTAACAAAATCAAATAACGACATGCAACCTATTCTAAGAGGTTGCACTTCTTAACAACTTCGGCACTGTTGCAAGCGCCATGATCACAGAGCAACTGAAGTAATTGCGGGTAGGCTGTTATTGGCAGATATATCGGTCTACCCTCCAACGAAGTCTTCTATTGCGTTCGATACCCGTACCACTGTTCACATTCTCACTATTCACTTGAAACTGTCTTCGACATACAACACTTACAGTATCGGGTCGCAACACGACACTTTTTTGATTATTTCGGGTTTTACACATAGGAACCACAGGATTCCAGACATTCGACAATTTAAAACCGGACGGTTTTGATTGAAATTTTTATGTTTTGTGATTTCAATCGCTTCCCTGACCAATCTTGGTATGTAGTGGCGTTCTTTCGAAATAATCTGTGGGTTATGGAACTCAATCCAGTGGTTAGGACCAGAATCAATCAAATGGCCGATTTCTGCTTGTCGTTGTTCTTGATTGCTTTTATGTGTTCCCTTATTCAGCATGCTACTGTTCGTTTCGTTTGGCCAATGTACGAACTGCCACAGCTGCAATCGATCTTATAGACACCAGGTTTCTCCAAGGGGAAGTTATCTTTAGGAGATAAAAAAATAAAAACAAAAACAAGAATCCCGTATATAACTTATACACTCGAGAGCAATGAATCCGGGTCACTTAAAGAATGTTAAAAATCTCGGAAACTAAAAATGATAGGTTAATGCAATAAATTGTATTTAATAGACAATGTAATACTCCTTAAATGAAAGTAAAAAATATGAGTCACCATACATTTTATTAACACAAAATTACATAAAGAAAAAAACTGCTGATCTCTCCTTAAAACAAAAATAGGAAACATGAAATGTTTGAACTTTATTACGATTTTCTTGAATTTTAATACTTCGTATTGCCTCCTCGTGCTTCCATTACTGCGTTTACGCGGTTTGGCATGCTGTACACCAAGTTCCTTATACGATTTTGGGGAATATTCTCCCATTCCTCTGTGAGAGCAATTTTGAGCTCACGAAGCGTGATTGGGGGAGGGTTTCGTTGTTTTACGCATCTGCCTAGCTCGTCCCAAGCATGCTCGATCGGGTTGATATCCGGGCTGCGCGCTGGCCACTCCATACGAGTAATGTTCATCTCTTGAAGGTAGTCATTCACAATCCTACCTGTATGAGGTCGGGCATTGTCATGCATAAATATAGTATCCTGACCTAAATTGACCATAAATGGACCAACGTGATCATTGAGGATTTCTTCCACATATCTTACGCTTGTTAAAGAGCCGTTTTCTATGATCACCAGCTCTGTGCGACTTTCAGAAGAAATTCCGGCCCACACAAGTACAGACCCACCACCGTAGGCTACTTTTTCTTCGATGCATGCTTGCTTGAATCTTTCCCCTGGTCTTCGATACACTCTGTGTCTTCCATCGTGCTTGTAGAGCATAAATTTTGATTCGTCCGAGAACATAACTTTTGACCAATCTTCAATACTCCAATTTACGTGGCTCTGGGCATATCTTAGTCTTGAAATACGATGCCCACGCTCCAGTTTAGGGCCGTTTGCAGGTCTAAGGGGTTTTAAGTTAGATTCAGCAAGCCGACGTCTTACTGTCCATGCACTTGGGTTACTTCCTCCGAGGCGTCGAAACTGATTGGTGAGTTCAGTTCCTGTGAGAAAGCGATTTCGAAGCATGGTGTTCACCAAGTATCGGTCTTCTCGTGCTGTGGTACACCTGGTTCTGCCCGTTCCTGGTCTGCGTAGGTTAGAACCAGTTTCTTCGTAACGTCGGAGAACTCTTTGTACTGTTGACAGCGACACACCGACAGTCCTGGCTGTATCGCGCTGACTCCGGCCGGTTTCCAGCATTGTAAGTATTCTGGTGCATTCTTCAGGCGTAAGCGACATAATTTCAGCTTGAATAATGAATATAGAGCACTATCAACATGGTTTATGTACCCACATAAATGACAGATTACAAACAAAAGCAAAACCAAATGCTGTAATTTCGTAGTTCCATCTTCGAAAGTGGCCCTTTTTCAAATTTGATTTTTTTATGATATAACTTTAGAATAACTAAGAAGTTTTAATACCTTCATTTAAGGAGTATTACATTGTCTATTAAATACAATTTATTGCATTAACCTAGCATTTTTAGTTTCCGAGATTTTTAGGATTCTTTAAGTGACCCGGATTCATTGCTCTCGAGTGTATTACTATAATGTTTGATGAAGCTGTGTTAGCTAAGCACTTACATTTTTATTAATATATTTAACGAAGCATCGCTCGGAATAGTTAAAAAGAAATACTCAAACGATACCTAAAATATAGTAAACAAAGCGATAACTAAATAAAAAAAAATTCTGCTCCAAATTACTTTATTTCAATTTTTTATTTTTTTTAATGCGAAAGGTCTTACAGAAATTCAAAAATTTTTTTCTTCGTAGCCTTTTTAATTTAAGTACCAGAAATTTTACTAACATATTAAATCTTAAATATTTTAATCATAATTATAGGACAAAAGCAACGAGCACTTCTCCATGGCTAAAAGATGCCGCGAACAAAATTTTTACCGCATATTGCAGTATTAGCAATTATACGAGTATGATGTTATTGTCTTTTTCAGTACCTAATAATCAAGGAAGTGTTGCAACTTTAAAAATACCTTATAAAGTACTTATTCATTTTGAAACCATAACGAAGTATGCATGATACAGTTTACGCGCTCGATGTGCTCCTTGCGGGTAGATAAGTAAACACATTAATATTCCGCTTCTGTATCTCCCACACCTGCCGTGTTGATTCAGTCCACATTATCAGCTAACGTACGATGTTGTGCACCAATGCATTAGCAATAACACAAGTATAAGCTTCAACCAACTGCTTACCGGGTAGGAGTATGAACTGTACTTTATTTGTATAGCACTATAGTCCATTTTTTTTAGCATTAGAAATTATGTAAACAAAGAAGCAGTGGTGGCTAACCTTGTGCTGGAGTCCACTTGGACCGGCTTCAGGCTCGTCCATTGTTGAACAGATTGAATAACAACAAAAACTTTTAACAAAAAACTTCAACAAAAACAATAGAAACTTAACAATAAACCAAAGAAAATAATCAAAACAGATAAATGCACATGCCAGTGACGTTGACATTTGCCGGTATTGTTGCAAATGGCGGCCATGTTTTTAAAATGGTAAAAATCACCTAATATGGTACGTATTACAACATCGGCATGTACTTTTTAATTTTGTCGTGTCAAAGTGACCAGCTTTTCGTTCCACAAGCTTGCAACTTCTGCTTCTTAAGGTATTTTTGGTGTAAACTTTTTCACGATGTTACGTTTTGCTTGTTACATTATGTGTGTACAATAAAGTACCCAAATTTTGTTATTTCTAATGCTAAAAAAACGGACTTTAGCTGACCCGGTAACGCGTTGCTATAGTAACGTTATTGATACAATGGAAAAAGAGCGGACAGACAAACACAATAAATAAATAAATAATAAATATTTTTTTTGTTATTAGACAATACAAACATGTCATATGTACCGGTAGCACCGCATCCACTATGACCCTGCATTAAATCTGTAATATCTTCGAAAATATTTATTTAAATTACATGTTGTAAAGGGCATTAAATGCACAATGTATTTGACAAGGGCGGATCCAGCTTTGGCGCCAGGGGGGGGTCAAATAGTCGTGGTCAAGTCACAAGAAGTAATAATTAAATTTTGATAATAATTGATACAGGTAAAAAGTAGGTATTTTATTAATGTATGTCAGTACTGTACCTACCTACCTAAATTTTTAAGAACACTATTCCTTATATTAGAATTTTAAACCTGTGTGAACTTGGCACCCGACTTTGGAAAATTTGTTTTTTTTTTTCGAAAGATTTTGATTAGTAGTGGATAGTAGTGATGTTATTTTTGTTAGTAGTACCTAATGCCAAAAAAAAAGTAAAAAGATGTCATCCCCGAAATTAGAAAAATCTGTTTTTTTCGGTTGTTTCTCATAGATAAACGTTAGTAGTGGATTGTAGTGCAATTTTATTCGTTAGTAGTAAAATAGAAAAAATAAAAAAGTAAAAATGTTTCGGAGTATTTTTTAAAAACGATTTTATGACGTTAATACTGTTTCAAGGCTTATACGATTAGCTACTAACGGTAGACATGACAGGGGGAGGTTCGTAGACGTTAGTAGTGAAAGATTTTTTGCATGTATTCTATACAATTTGTACATGAATTACACATCATCATCATCATCATCATATCAGCCGTACGACGCCCACTGCTGGACATAGGCCTCCCCCAAGGATCTCCACAACGATCGGTCCTGTGCTGCCCGCATCCAGCGTTTTCCCGCGACCTTTACCAGATCGTCAATCCACCTCGTAGCGGGCCTACCCACTGAGCGTCGTCCGGCACGCGGTCGCCATTCGAGAACCTTTCCGCCCCAACGGCCATCAGTTCTCCTTGCCCGCTGGGCGACCTTGAGCCTTCTTACAAGACCCATAGTGAATGACCACGTTTCACTGCCATAAGTCATCACTGGCAACACACACTGGTTAAAGACTTTCGTCTTAAGGCACTGAGGTATTTTGGACGCGAATATGTATCGCAGCTTCCCGAACGCTGCCCACCCGAGTTGGATTCGACGAGATATCTCTTTCTCGAAGTTGGACTTACCTAACTGTATTGTACGTCCTAGGTAAACATAGTGGTCAACAACTTCGAGTGTAACGTTCCCAACATTTACTGGAGCGGGTGTAACATGGGCGTTGGACATAATTTTCGTCCTGTCCATGTTCATCTTAAGACCCACTCGTTGGGATGCGTTACTGAGATCTTCGAGCATGGTGCTCAGGTCTTCCAAGGTCTCAGCCATTAGGACCACATCATCGGCAAACCGAAGATGCGTCAGGTACTCGCCGTTGATGTTGATGCCAAGTCCATTCCAGTCCAGAAGCTTAACAATATCTTCCAACGCAGCAGTGAACAGTTTCGGAGAGATAACGTCTCCCTGTCTCACTCCTCGCTGTAGTTAGATAGGATTAGAGCTCTGGCTCTGTACTCGGACCGACATGGTGGCGTTTTGGTACAGGCACCTTAACACTTCGATATACCTGTAGTCCACTTGGCACCTCTGGAGAGACTGCAACACCGCCCAAGTCTCGATCGAATCAAAGGCCTTCTCATAGTCCACAAACGCCAAGCAAAGTGGCCGATTATACTCTTCGGTCTTCTGTATAACCTGCCGCAGCGCATGAATGTGGTCTATGGTGCTAAAGCCTTTTCGGAAACCGGCTTGTTCGGGAGGTTGGAAGTCGTCAAACCTGCGAGCAAGACGATTCGTAATGACCCTCGAAAACAGCTTGTAGACATGGCTCAGAAGCGAGATGGGTCTGTAGTTCTTGAGTAGGGTTTTATCGCCCTTTTTGAAGAACAAAATCACCTCGCTTCTGCTCCATGCCTTCGGCGTTTTGCCCTGGACGATGACAGAATTGAAGAGCTTCTGGAGGACGTTAAGTACCGGCGTGCCGCCCGCTCTCAGAAGCTCTGTTGTAATTCCGTCATCTCCCGCCGCATTGTTGTTCTTTAGCTGTTTGAGGGCCATTCTAATCTCGTACAGGCTGACGTCCGGGATATCTTCGGTATAGTGTCGGGTAAGCTTGGCTCTAGGATCTCGAGCTCTGCTTTGGCCTGGTGTGATACTGGAATACAGCTGCCTATAGAAACTCTCTCAGGATTTCAGGAGTCGATGCAATGATACTGCTGTCCTCAGTTTTCATCCTCGTCAGTTGACTTTGCCCAATAACTTTGCCCAACAGATCTCTAGCGAACACTTTGGAGCCTTTGTTCCGCTCTATGGCCTCTTTAATACGCTCGGTATTAAATTGGCGAAGGTCGCTCGTCAGCGACTTCGAGATCTGTCTATTAAGCTGTCTATAACGTAGGGCATCCGCTGAGTCTTGCAGTCTCATTTCATGTCTCTTATCCATGAGTTCGAGTGTATGTGCGGAGAGTTTCTTCAAGTTGGGACGGTGGGTTTTTAAGTATTTTGACCCTACCGTACGGACAGCATCCACCACCAGGTCGTTCAGATCTTCCACATCTATGCTGTTATCAAGGGTCTTGAAGCGGTTCTGGAGCTCGAGCTGAAAGCGCTCGGGGTTTTGAATCTGGGTCGGCACTGGTCGGAGCGTAGATTTTATCAGTCGCGATCTTTCAAGCTTCACGTTGATATTCAATGTGCCTCTTACCGTCGGTGATCGGTCCCTGTCTTAATAGCGTTGATCACAGAGACGTCATTGAATATTTGCTTCCTCGTTGACATGATAAAATCCATCTCATTTTTGACCTTGCCGTCGGGACTTATCCAGGTCTGCAACAAAAATGTTGTCTGGATGTTTTCAACTGATTTCTATGTGTTTAGGTGTTCTGAAAACTAAAAAAATACCAAAAAAAATCCAGAACGTCAGGTTATTTCGCAAAACGCAAAATTTTAATTTTAAAACAGGTGTTTTTGGGCTAACTCAAAGTCATTAATAATAGCTAGAATTTTATTTTGATTACTGTTTTTAATGTATACTGGTCATAACTATCATTTCTTTCTAAATAAAGAACGTCCTGTGATACCAGGGAAGATGGAGCGTCTACTGTTGGACGCTTCAGAGAGACATTCCAGATGCTTCCCACAAGCGAAAATGTACCAAAAGGATTCTAACTGGGGAAAAGATATTTAGTGCCTACTAATGAATGTATTTTAGATAAAAAAAAAGTTTTGATACGCAATTAAAAATTAAAAAAAAATTTTAGCCTTTAATTTTTTATTTGAAGATGATAAATTAATTAACATAGATACCCACATTGTCAGAAAACGTGACATTATATGTCAAAATGAAAGTCATTTTCGGATTCATCACACCTAAAGTCATAAGACTTACGCAAAAAAAACAAAACAGCTCTCAATTTTTGTTTTTTGCATACTTGTGTTATAAGTAAAGCATATAATAAAAATAATAGTTTTCACTTTGTCAATACATTTGTTATGTCACGAAAACGTTCAAAATCTTCTGATTTATCGCATGCAGAGTATAGTGGCTAGAGATGCAATGCTCTTCGAGACCGCACGTTGATCGCCACGGCTTTGACTAAGGACAGTCAGGAATCTGAACAATTCAACCTGAATCCACCCCGGGCCAGAAAAAACATCACAACCCATAGCTCTTGGGAGTAAACAACGCCACACATTTATTTTATTTATTAAAACCTATCGACTTTACGAATAAAATTTAATATCAAAAAAGTCTTAAGATTAGTCATGGAACACTGTCAAATTTTTTTAAAAAAATTTCATGTTTTTTGAAAAAATATTTTTTTTGAAATTTTCGAAAATCAAACGTATCCAAAAATTCTGAAAAAAATTGAGAATGTTTTTTAACAATTTTAAGAAATTTTTGTTCTTAAAATTCTTTTCTAAAGTTAATAGTTTTTAAGAAAACGATGGATTAAGATTTTTAAATTTTCTTTTTCATTCTCGCCGCCATTTTGAAAAAACGCGTCGATGAAATTTTCTAAAAAAAATTCCTCTTAATGTTCGAGTGCCATGATCACCTCTGATTATAGTGAAAAGTTGATGCCTTTGCGGTATCATTGTGAAAAAAATGCGAAAATAATATTTTTACGAAAATTTTCACGTTTTTCACGTTTCAATCGACCATATTTTTTTTTCTCGGTGTCTAATCGAAATTTAGAGCTCAGATTCTGAAAGAGCATTAAATTTCGCGTAGGAATGAAGATATTGCATTATTTTTTTGGTCCGTTAACATAATTAATAAACACGTTGAAAAGTTTGTAAAAATATTGATCACCTCGGCGTTAATGGGTTAAATTAATTAAATATAGAAGGTACTTACATTAAATGTAATAATATCTTGTGCGAAAAATATATATAAACATTGTTTAACCTAGGTCCTGGACCCAGCCCAGGGGGGGGTCATGACCCCCATGACCCTCCCCCTGGATCCGCCCTTGGTATTTGAGGTACTTAATCGGATAAAGATTAATGCTGTATTGCTTGAAATCGCTTCGTGAACAATCCATTATTTCTCTTTAAAATAAAGGATAAAAAAATGGTTATTGTGGGTTATCCCTAAGAGATAGAAATATACCATGCTGGACTTTTTTGTAGACCTTTTTAAGGTGTACAATATTGTAGTACATTATTTTGACCTATCCCGTAGGGTTCAGCCAGCGTTTGCAATGTAAGCGCAAAAAGGTGTTTATTTACGACATCACATTAGAAACCTCTATAATTATCAGTGTTTGTCTACTATATTATGCATGTATTATATGTACATATAAACCTTCCTTTTGAATCACTCTTTCTATTAAAAAAAACTGCATCAAAATCCGTTGCGTAGTTTAAAGATCTAAGCATACATAGGGACAGACAGCAGGAAGCGACTTTGTTTTATACTATGCAGTGATGATGATGATGACTCAACCTAAGGCTTCCATAACAAAACGCAATACTCACACCCTGAGTTTTGAAGAACTGTTCCACAAAAAAACTATTCGTGTTATGACTGCGTTGATACTTTATCACATAACCGATTTTCACCATTGAAACTACGATAATACTGCCAAGATACGCTTTAAATAAATGTTATACTAACAAATAAATAAACATAAAGTATCAACATCTTTACATCGATATCTACATTGTCAATTATAGAGCGACATATAAAAAGCAGCACAATTTTAATTGTTTTATATGATAGTTACGAATAAGCTGAGTTAAAAGTGCAAATGCAATTAAAATACGTTCCCTATATATTCACACACAATCTCTTCCGTAAAACCAAACCCTTTCAGAGTAAATAAATATAGATAAAATATTCATAGTTCATCAGATTTTCTATACCATGATTTTTTTTAAATGGTAACGTCAATGTTACAAATTTATTAAGATATATCTTCAAAGATATTTTTTTCTTTAACGTGTGTTAAAATCGTATCTCAAGCTATTACTCGGTACAGAAATTCCTAAATGACAAATCCTTGAAATCATTTTGACATGTTTCTTTTCCAATATTGCAGATAGATATTAAACTTATAACATATTTTTAACATTTATTATTGACTTATATTTGATAGTTTATAAATTTTTAGATATTTATTAATTATTGAAATTATTTTAATTACTTTTTTTATTTAAATCATGAATTCTGTTCTCATCTATAAAAATGTAGCGGTACTTGCAATCTATAATCTAAGAACACAAATTTGTTGTTTGTGTGTTTGTCTGTCCGCTCTTTTTCCCGCTCTTTTAACGTTACTATAGCAACGAGTTACCATAGCAACGCGTTACCGGGTCAGCTAGTATATACTCTAAAAACACAAATTTGTTGTTTGTGTGTTTGTCTGTCCGCTCCTTTTCTATTGTATCAAATTAACGTGACCATAGCAACGCGTTACCGGGTCAGCTAGTAATATCAAATATCAGCATTATAACACTAACCTACATATCACATAAAAAGATTCTGAATATGTCTGATTCAAGATTAAGTTACGTTAGTTATCGAGTTAATTAATATTCATGTAACGCTTTCCGCGCGTTTCCCTTACGCGTTGAGATTTTATTTCTTCAATTAAGTCCCATGAAAGGGGGTGGGTATCTCCCTTTTAATAGGGCTTTACCATACTTACTGTCTTGAGGTGTATATTCATTTGTTCTATACTTCACTCCTTAATAAATTTACACGTAATTCTCTTTGCCTCCAATCGTGAATACTTATCATGGTATCAAGTAAAACAAACTGTGCTTTTACTAGACCTTTATACTATCTAAATAAGAATCACATTTGCTATGTAAATGGTACGATATCTTATTGTTCTTTTGTACAGGTTCGTTCTGTTCTCATTTGTGGCGGGAGGTTACTCTAAATTTGTTTAGCGATAAGGAATCCCGCGAAAGATATTTATGTCACTCATTTAATTTATGTCGTCGTTCGTTACAAGATTCCTTAAGTTAATATTCATTGTTTAGAAATTTGATTCACTAAGAAATTATAAATGTAGATAATAAAGACTCATTGCTTGATTACTTTTACCTGAAAAAAAAATACATTCATCAGAAAATTATTAATTATTAATTCGGTTAACATAATCGTTTCAAACTGCGTTTCAGGCCGCTGAAAGATTCGGATTTTTCGGACTGTTGATGTTTAAAAACTGTATGTTAACATTTACATACAGTTTTTAAACATCAACAGCCACAGTTTGGAAGATTCTCTTATATGCCAAGTTGCTGAGTGTAATGTCCGTACTGTGTGTGAACTAAAGATTCGATTGCACTTCGGAATGAACATCTATAAGTTTACATAGATGTTTATATGCGCATCTGAGTGCGCTCCAAATCACAAAGGTATTTCTATGCATTTAGTTAATGAATATTACAGTAATGATTACCAAAAAAATTGTACAAAAATAATTAACTTTTTAAAAAAAATAAAACCGACTTCAAATGCGTGAACACAAAAAGAAACTAAAAATTAAAAAATAATTCCTAATATCTATTACCTAATACTATAATTTTCCTAAACTATGTCAAAGTAATTAAAGTTAAACCAGCTAAATATCTTACAATAGTTATACTTACATACCTATTGTTTTTTGGAGTCGGTGCCAGCCGTATTAAGTTTAGCCGCGAACAAGAGACGTGCGGCGCGGTGGCGGGGGACGCAAGGCGCGAGGCGGGGCTGCGCGGTCCGACGGGGGACGCGGGCGCGCGTGGCGGGGCGCGCGCGGCTCTTGCTCGAGTGAGCGACCCGAAGGCGGGCAGACACTTGAGGGCAGACTACGTTGACGCTCGTGTCAAAAATACTGATTTTCGGATGCGCAAATTTTCAAATTATTGCTTTCTTTTTTGTTTGTTGTATTCTACTGTATTTGTTATTCTTAGTTGGTATAGGTTTTGTTGTACCAGGCTTAACATACAACTTATTTCTTAATATTTTTTGTTTCATTGGGTACTTTTTTCTTATTTCATTAGGTTTAATAGTCATTTATTAATGGCACCGACTCCAAAAAACATTAGGTATATAAGTATAACTATTGTAAGATATTTAGCTGGTTTAACTTTAATTACTTTGACATAGTTTAGGAAAATTATAATATTAGGTAATAGATATTAGGAATTATTTTTTAATTTTTAGTTTCTTTTTGTGTTCACGCATTTGATTTCGGTTTTATTTTTTTTTAAAGTTAATTATTTTATTTTAAAATTTTTAGTGATACGTTTTTGTAGATACCCTTAGTGCATTTAATATGGGTAGGCCTACTAAACGCGCAGCTCTAATGAGACAGCGCCGTTCGTTCAAATTGGTTTATAATCGGCGGAGATATTGCGTATAAAAAAGTTCATCCCCAATTTTCCACCCTTGGGGGTTGTTTTTTTTATTATTAAATTTAAATGGGACCACCCTTGAGGTATTACCTATACGCCGAAAAAAGATTTGTTCAAATCGGTTCATAATTGGCGGAGTTATCGCGTAACAAACATAGAAAAAAAAAACATACGGGTCGAATTGAGAACCTCCTCCTTTTTGAAGTCGGTTGAAAAAGAAGAAAACAAAGACAGAACTAATTGTAATGCCTGTAAGTCTTGGCATATAAAATAGCCTAGAATTGTTAAAATTAAGACAGCTGCTCATACAAATTGAGCTAATGATCCATTCTAAGGTCCGGGTTTGGTTACCCATTGTGTCAATTTCCATTATGTTTCTATTTCTAAAGGAAAATGGCAAGGTTCTAAGGATATTTTTACCAAACATTATTTTTCCATGTTTAAAACTTGGACATTTATAGAATTAGATATTATTAATAGCAATCACTACACAAAATAGGAGTCTTATTAAAATAATTTCTTTAAAATAACAACGGGTTGGACACCGGGAGTGCCGGCAGAAGTGAAAATATGAAAATCAACGTTGTGCATTTTTGATATTTTGGAAAGTTTAGGGAATTCTTTCGTGCAAAATCTTTAACTGTCAGGATGAAAGTACTATCATTTAGGTGGTAAAATACAATATTTATTTATTGCGCTAGCGTACACAAACATGACAACAAACACACAAGCACACTCGCGCAAGCGCCCTGCGCCGTTTAAACGAAACAGCAAGAGCACGTCACACCGGCGGTCTACTCTCCCTCCGTCTTACGAATTTTCGATCAGGTCACGTGTCCTGACGCGAGTTGCAAATTTTTTACCCTTCCCAAAAAGTGCACAACGCTGCCAAAGAAAAAAGTTATTCGAATTTATTTCACGATTTACAAGGTTTAAACTTTTTCTTCATCTTCTAAAAATATTTTATTAATCGAAAAATGATAGAAAATAGGTCCACAAGAACCCGTTTTAATGTTTAATTATAAGCTATACGTCGAAACGCATTAACCTTATTGAAATTGTTAGCTAGTGAGTGAAATGAACTCTAATGATTTGCTTAAAGCGCTGAATTGTAAAAAAGTAACATATAAATCGGCGAAAATTACACAGAAAATATATGACGCGACAGCAGTAAAAGCAAAGACGAACCCAAGTTAAAAGGATTGAGTACTCACAGCCGAAAAATAAGTCAATATATGTATTAACAACACAGGCCAGTGCCAAGCCTGATAGGGTCTAATTTAGTGATTAAATGTTTTATTTTTTAAGTAGAACATTAAAGTCCAACCAAATACTTAATTGTTCTTAAGTGCTATGTATAAAGGCATTTTAAGGTTAAAAAGTACTTAATTTACCGTTTTTAGCCTTAAATTATCAAATAGTCTTGGTATCGCAATTAAATATAATTCGTCATAGTTTCATATACGTTTCGTTTGTATTTAGTAATAATATTAATTGCTTCATTCACACTAATTAGTCTTACCCAAAGGAGGTTCGGTGAGGCTTATATTATCGATACTAGATTGATAGACATACCTATATTATACGTTTATATGGAATTGTCATAGAAATATTTATAACTATCCATGAATCAGGAAAAAGTTCTTATTCATCACACAAACATCTACCTATTCAGGATCTCGAACCCAGGACGTACGAAAGGCAGGGTCGCTACCGTTGCACCAAACGTTTGTCAATATTTAAGTTTTGTTGTATCGTAATAAAACATAATATGTTAACCTTTATTTGAATATGATATATTTTTGAAATAAAACTAAGCCCCACCTAAAAATAGGTTATGAGTTTAGTAAATTTTTCCTAGGATTTTTCTAATATTTTTTTTTCATACAAGACAGCATGAAAGTAAAAAAATATAAAAAACACATAAAACTAAGTATGTTATAAAACTAAAACTATATAATCTATAATCTTAGATCACAAAGTGGTTTGTCTGTCCGTTCTTTTTCCCGCTCTTTTTCCATTGTTTACGTGTTACCATAGCAACGCGTTAACTGCATGTAGTTCGTCTACCGGACGCTAGATGGCGCTAACGGAACAATATTTAATAATAGAAAAAAATTAAAGAATTTTGTCCACCCGTGCGAAGTCGGGACGGGCCGCTAGTACAATTAAACATCTTTCTGCATTGCCGCTATGTCTTATCAGTTCTGTCTGCCCATCTACATGTGAAACTTGTGCAAAACTTCTTTGCGGATGTCGCAACGAGTTTGTAGAAGAGCCTTGTAAAGGTTTTGTAGGCACAGTTTATGTTGGCCATTGATTCAGCGAATAGATTACTTTAGGCGTCTGTTTACAGGGACCGCTGTTCAACTATTCTGCGTTGTAACTTGTACAGCTATTTACGTTAGCCGAGGAATAACTTTGCAAGTGTGTTTCAGGCTTCCTTTGTTTTGCTTTCACATCACATCGCGTTACATCTACGCGCCATATTAATATTTGTACTTTTCACTGATGCTGCATTTCTTTATCATTAACTACTGTATATGTAGCTTCTAATTTAAATGTTGCTGGATCTGTAAAAGGTTGATGGTACGTAGCTTTATATCCTTAAAAAAAAAGACTTTTAAATTGAACGGATGAGTTATAGATGTACAAATAACAGCACATGTATACAACACCTACAAATCTCTTTATTCGATTGTTCAGTTTAAAATTCAATGCATAGAGTTCAATATGAATAGGAACAACTTTAAAATGTGTGATATATTAATGTGCTGAAAATTTCAACCCTAAAAACAATAGACATAAAGTGCCTTTTTAGTATTAAGATATTTACTAAGGAAAACCATTTTAATAAACTCTAATAATAATTATATAGCAATGGCCTATTTCTCGGCAGTATATAATTTTATACATAATTAAGACCATAGTTTCCCACTACTGAATGACATGATTACTCGATTACTTACATTTACTCGATATAAAAGAGATAAAAGCAATATTCTTATCGTCAAAAATAAGTTTTATTGGCGTTTAATAATTTGTAATGAGTTTGCATCACGATAGTCGATATAAAATGAAGGCTGCATACAACTGAATTTGGAGTTATATTTTGTGACTCGAGACTCACATCCAACCATTTTGATTTTCTTTATTTATCGTTGAAAAGCTGACACAAACAAAACTAACTAGGCAATGCAGTCGCTAAGCATAAAGATTCGCTAGCTTCATATATCGGAGCGGAGCGTAATAAAAAAAATAATAATAAGTAAATTTTAAAATTCCATTAAATTGAATCCAGATGGTTAAATAAAATAAATGAATACGTTGACGTAATATGACAGTATAGAACAGGTTTACTGGTATAATTGTACAAGTTACCAAAAGTCAAGTTAAAGTCGAATTTCGCTAGCCAAAATAAATTTATGAACTATGAAATTTTGACACCTGTGTCAGTAAACAGCAATTCGCTTTTTAACTTCAATATTTCTTAAAATTTACCCCAACAAATATTTTGGGATAAATTTTAGTTTTAATCTGTTTGTAACTTTATCCAACAATTTTATTACAACATTTTTGGATTTTTTTTATTTTTTTCGACAAAAGATTTTTCTACACAAAAATACAAGACTAACAGTGATCAACAGTTGAATATTAGGAACAAGAGCACAATTATAATCTATTGGTTATGTTATAATACTTTGCGACAAAGAGATTTTTCAAAAAAAATGTACATATAAGGCCCTGGACGAATATAATTAATAAAAAAAAGATTATTCATTAGTAAAAGTATCATCGTTGGAATATCGAATTTCCCTCTACATTTTTTCAGAGCTATTGAATTATCGTGCTTCATTGAAAAATGGAATTGCGTCAGAAACATTTTCGTGTGAGGATTTTGTATGATTTTAAACATGGCATTATAAGGAACGAGTCGTTTGATCGACTTGTAGGGAAATAAAAAAGTAGTGATCATTTTTCGATGGCTTTTACTGAAGAAACGGGCTAACAGTAAAAAATGAAAATAATGCAGGTGGTTTGGGAATCGCTTACAAGATTTTACACGAGTACTTACGAGTGAGAAGGATAGTTTAGCACTGGATGCTGGGCCAAAAGTTTTCACGGCAAAAAGCAATAAACAACCGATCATCGGGTTCCAAAGGGTTACTGCTAGAACGCCATAGAAGAGATCTTGCGGTGGACTGGAAAAAATGTTACAAAAATTGGTTCTCACACACGAAACTGACTCTTGAAGAGGCTAGTGGAGAGTTCTTAAAAAGATTTATTAAAAATATTTTAATGTTTTTAATTTTATTTGTTCCATTTACAATGCTATATTTCTATAAGATATTAAATAGGTAGGATTAGGTAGAATCAGGTAGGATTCGACTCCACGACCTTTCGCCATCCGGGTAGATGCTCTGACCGCTGAGCTACCGTGACGCTGGCAAACATGTCCAATTTTACAAACGTATTTCAACTTCTACTATGAGCTAGTATCGTTTCACCAATGTTGAACGCTAACTACCTTCAACATCAAAAGTAATATTTTTACAATTATTAAACATTCGATTAAGATGGAACCAGCTATTACAATTTTCGGAGGCGTAGTAGTTTACATGGGTATTTTATATCTTATAGAAATAAAGTGGAATCCGTTTATTATGACATCGAAGGGAATTGCCACTGAGATTTAAAATAAAAACAAACCACGTGCCGAACGTCGTCGGGAATCAACGAACATTGACGAAGGTGTAAAGAAAACTCGGTCACTATAAACGGACAAAATTTATTAAAAATGAGTCATAATAAGCGACATTTCACTGTAACCGAAGTCATTATATCCTATTTGTTACAAAGAATAATATATGAAAACCAAACTTCGTTGAGTAATAGTCATAAAAGGCGGTTGGTCAATATAGGCGGAGTCATAATAAACGGATTCTACTGTATAGCATTGTGAATGCAAAAATATAATTAAAAACATTATTTTTCTGTCGGCCAAGGCCAAGCTGTTTTGACTACAGGAGGTCACAGAAGAATGCGCATACAAACATACACACCTACAACAAATACATGAATAAATGGACGTGGAAAATCATTATCAGTAGGGTGAAAGCAGGAGATGCATTCTTGGGGAAAGGAATAGCTCTTTTTAATAAAATTCCGCAAAGTGTAGTTGAACCTTTGCATTCATTTTAAATGTATGTGAAAAATACGTTCATATTCAAAGGTTATATTACAAAGTCAACGAGTTTCATCAGTAAATTGATCAGTGTTACAAATATATTTTTTAACGAATTTGAAGTAAAGGTATTACTGAGTTTCCTTTTTTACTTGTTGAACATGCAGTTTAGTGTATGAAGACTGTGTATGGATGTGCATGTATTTATCAATCAAGAAATTAAAAAACACCCTGTTTCTGTTCAAAATAAATTATAATTGTTGGTGAGTATTTCAAAATTAATGCTTCTTTATACATAATACGCAATCTTGATTTTTAATTAAGATCAAAATATTTAACAATATTCTGTGGCCCAAATTACAATATAAAAAACAGTGAACCGATAACCATTAATTAATGAGTTGATTATTATAAGACATTTTTTTATTGCGACTTTATCTCTCTCTTTTGGAGCGGAGCTCCCATGGATCAGCTTCTATTACGCAATGTCTGTTACGCCTTAATTTCCCTAGTTCTTAACCGATATTAATATTTTTATAGGGAATCGAATCAACAGATTTAAAACTAGATCTTGACGACACCCGATTTTTGAAATTCGCAAAAATAAAAAAGTAATTACCAAAAAAAAAATTAGCTCTATGGGATTTTCCATTTAAACAAAAAGCGGGCGCTTTTTGAAAGTTTATATTCTTATGGAAATTTAAAATTTACTAAACATTATTGTTTTTTTTTTATTATTACGCTCCGCTCCAATATGTGGTACTAGCGAAGCTTTATACTTAGCAACTGCATCGTCCTAGTTATGTTTTGTGCAAGTAATTCGACAGGCTTTTAATATGGGATCACATTATAGGCAACACTATCAATGACTGATCAAGCATTCTGACCGCCCTAGGCTAATTATCGTGTGCTTTTTAAAAATTCAAAATTTATTGTTAAATTCAGGGACTCTCAAGTGCATTTAGTTTTAGTGTTTTGTCTCGATCTAGTTGAATTGCATGTAGGTAGATGCAATGATTCCAGATTAGTGCATGCGACGACACGATCTTAGCGCGCGCCCCCTCAATTCTCGCGCCCTAGGCTGCAGCCTGATTAGCCTAAGGATTAATCAAGGCCTGAACACTATATAAGTTAATTATGACTCTAATCCGCAAGTGATTGAAATTATTCAAGCAAAATAAAAAATCTACGAAACACAGGCCAATACCATAGAAACCCATATTCTATACCCCAGAAAAAAAGATGAAAAAAAGAAAGCGAAAGAAAGAACAAGATGTTGAATAAAACATACAATTACAGTGATAACATTTCCGAAAAACATAGAGATAAACTGTCAAACGAAGATTTGTTGAGTAATTTAATTTATTTTTAAATTCAGAGACTCTCAAGTGCATTTAGTTTTAGTGTTTTGTCTCGATCTAGTTGAATTGCATGTAGGGTAGATGCAATGATTCCAGATTAGTGCATGCGAAGACACGATCTTAGCCTGTGTGATTATGCCAATTAATTATCGACAAAATATAAATAAAAAAAAAGAGGAATCCTTAGAATGTTTTGAAGGAATTATTTATTTATAAAAGTAATAAATGTAATAAATTTTCTCATCGTAAAGATAATATGTGTGCGAATAAGATTGTTCAGAAACTTACTATCTTCAGGTGTTAGCAGACAATAATTTATCAAACTAATTGGTGTCATTATGGATCTAATTCGTTCTGCCCATTATCTTTGTACTTACCTCGACATCATTTAATAAGCAGAATTTACTTTATTGAAATATTACACTTTTTTTTAACTTTTATGTATTCCTTGCATTTTTTCAATACTGTCTTATGAGATAAATTATTTTAATACGAAAATACTAGAAAAAATCGACTCAGATCAAAAGTGAATTCTCAGGTGGGAATTGAACCTGCAACCTTTGGGAGTTCGGTCCAATGCTCTACCAATTGAGCTACCGTGCCTTGTGAGCACCCGTCAAATTTTTTTAGTACCTTTGAGTATATGATCAATCTGTAATCAAAGCGTAATATTTATCGATATTATGATGATATCAATAAATTATGATAACTTTATTGTTCCCATAATCTTTCTTCTTGTTGATTTTTTAATGATCTTAAATACCGTAGTCCTAAATAAAATATCTTCGTTCATTTTCATCATTACGTTTGTAAAAGTAACAAATTCCGTACCACATTGCAAAGAATACTTCAAATAGCTGCGTACGAAATTGGGAGGGTGAAGGATATATAATATATACGTACGTATGTGTATGTGTGTGCATGTATCCGTTTGGTACATGGTCGTGTCATGGCCTCGAACTATTATATACTCACGTTGTAGACTCTGATACACCACAGTTTAACATGGCTCTCTAATCTGCATTCATTAATCTTTGCATACATACCACTGAGATTGTGTCAAGCTATCTCCAATTTAAATACTCCTTTAATTATCCGCTTAACTGAGGATTTAAAACGTTTATTTCACACCTATCAACTGAAAAATACCTTTTTTGACAAGAAATAAACCATTTGAATAACCAATTTTTTACGGATTTTGCGCATATTTTATTTTATATTCAATCCTGAAGTTTTGACTTCTTCACAGGAGTCATGATCACTGGATAACTAAGATAATGGTTGTCATGTATTTTCTACTACCTTTACAATATTTCAATCGGGCACGTTACTAATTGATATTTTTTTTATATAAATCAAATTGATTTATTTTTACATTTCATTTAGTTATTAAATTCTCACTACGATTACATTGTATACTACTGAGTCTACTACCAGTTCGGAAATAGGGAAGCCCTTCCGAGAAGAACACTCAATTTCTGCACCTTGCGTCTAAAATCTTATAACAGCATCAAGAAAATTTAATATATTCACCCATTAACTGCCTGGGAATGCAAGCCCAAGCTAACGGTATTGCTTAAGAGTCTGGGCTACATTGAAACTGAGAGGCTACTAAAAATTTAGTACCTTACTAACTTATTTGTTTATCATTGTGTGTGTTTAAGCACAACTCTATCATCCATTTTATATATATACACACCCACACTTTTCTCTCTCTCTGTCACACACACACACACGTACAAACACACACCGCTTATCTGGTTAAGAATTTAAAACTATACACAATATAGCTTTAAAATGATCTTACCATAAGGAGTAAATAACAATATGTTATGGAAGAGAGGTTCCTTACACTTATACTTTGTCCAATGTAGGATGATACTTTTGACAGTTGACACCTATATAGAGGGTATAAAGTTGCTATTGAAATGTCAAGCCAAACATAATGTAACAAACGCAACCTTAGTACGTAGCAATAAGGAAGTGACACCTGTCAAAAGTATCATCCTACATTGGACAAAGTATAATAGAGGGAACTCACCCAGGTAATTAATAGATTGTAGCACTTAGTAATGGAAAAAATATTTTTACTTTATTATTTTATACTGTGATTATATGTTGCAGTTAATATGTAATTATATAAACATTTTTTATAAGCGCTCTGGCAAAGGTAGACAATGATAAAATAATACAAAGTATTGAGGTCACGGTATTTTTCCGACCAGCAAGCACCCTCCCAGCTACAGTCATAGGTTTTGGCAATATTCCAAATCTTGTGCATTTACTCATATACGCCTAATACTTGTTGGGTTGTTTTGCAAAGCAGGATTTATGTGTGCATTGACGTTATAATTTATTTTGCACCACACCAACCTCTTATTAAAGATCCGATGAAGTAAGAACAACGAAATGTTTATGAATAAAAATATTCTATTATACGAGTATGTTATATTTGGTATAATAATATTTTTTAAATTCACACTAATTAGCCTAGTCTAGAGTAAGCATTGTAAAGTTTGCGTTATGGATACTAGGGTAACGGTTAGATATACATATATTTATTTTGTTTTAAACTTTCATGGTCACTAACATTATAGTAATATAAGTTATTTGCGGGATTGCTACCATGTACCTTGTTATTGAGTTTCCGATATTTCGGCACTGTTGCAAGTGCCATGATCACGGAGCGACAGCAGTCGGAAACTCAATAACAAGGTACATGGTAGCAATCCCGCAAATAACTTATATTACTATAATATATTTATTTATTTAAAACGGCACAATCAGATAATAATAGTAAATATTTCTTACATTCAGACCAATTAGCCTAGCCCAAAGTAAGCACTGTAAGGCTTGTGTTATGGATACTAGGGTAACGGATAGACATACATATAGATATGCAATATTCATAGAAATATAAAAACACCCATGACTCAGGTACAAATGTTCGTATTCATCATACAAACATCTGCCCCTTCCGGGATTTGAACCCAGGACCGTCGGTGCGAAAGGCAGGATCACTACCGTTGCACCAAACGGTCGTCAAACGATATAAAAACGAAGTCAAAAGATATCAGACAAAGTAATGTATAATAAAGAATAACTTTAATAAATCTAAGTGCATGCCTGTACCCAATTACAAAAGTGCACCACATTATATAGAAAAGACAATTATACACATACATGTTCAAAAATACATAATCTGAAATTCATAATTTTACAAGTATAAAGTTTGTATTTTTTTAGCTTTTTTTTACAAGGCTGAAGGAGACTGTAAGGATCTCTTGAATGGAAGGATACTACAATTAAAAATATGATACATAAATATTTGATACTTATAGAAATATATATTATTACCCATGACTCAGGTACAAATGTTCGTATTAATCATACAAACATCTGCTCCTTCCGGGATTCAAACCCAGGACTATCGGTGTGAATAGCAAGATTGCTATCGCTGCACCAAAAGGTCATGAAAAATGATAATAGTTCTAACACTGGCACCAATTAACCATAAATGATAATTTATGCTTCTCTACCCGTTACTCTAGTATCTATTACACAGGCCTTAAAGAGCTAATTATGTTCTCATTTAAGTAATATTAGATAGATATAAAAATACTCATGGCGAGTATGAGTATTTGTATAAATGCGAACCCAGGACCGTCGATACGAAAAGCAGGATCGCTACCATTGCACCAAACGATCGTCATAAAAACGTGAATTAAAACTGTAGTTATTCGTCAAAGCTATTTCTAGATTAAACAAGTTGTTCCTGTCGTAAACATGGGATTAATGCCAACATATTAATATTTTTTTTAATGTTGTAAATAAAACAAAACTATGATTTTAGGAAGTTTATAAAAGAAATTCAAAATATACCAAACGTGAAAATGTATTTTGATATTCGGACGGTACTGTGGTGACCTCCTTGCGTCTATGACACCGTCAACGTCAAATTGATTGAAAAAATGGTGCACATCACCAGACAGTCCATCAAATCGAAGACTTCTTTGCTTCTTTTTCAGAATACGCAGTTCAATATTGTATACACACTACAATAATGTATACATACTGTACCTGGCGCCTCCACCATGTAGCGCCCTACGTGCGCTCCGGGATCGTTGGGAACTTGGGACGTTAATTTAAACCATTTAGGTATATCTCAATTTATTCTGTTACTCAACTCTCATTACAATATCCTCAGGTGACACTCTCAGAGACTACTCGTGATCGTCTTATGTTCTTCTAGTCTTCTAGAATATTCCATATTTAAAAGGGTGACATTCCTTGTCATAAAGCATATCCACGCAACGAGGTGGAATGGTGTCATAGACGCAAGGAGGTCACCACAGTACCTTGTTAAAATTTTCCTTGGAATTAGGAACTTTCACTTTTCGATTTCGTTCAATTTAACCCGATATGAGTGAGGTTGGGGATGTCATACCCGACCGTTGTTATAAAACACAATAGGCATCGTATACTACATGATTCCTGGAACACTTTCGACTGGTAGCTAGAGAAAGCAGACATAAATTTATAAATGGCATTGTATATTTGCTAAAACGAAATGAGGTTGAATATAGCAATAATTTTACAACCGTTTAGTAGACGGTAGGGACCCTGCCTTTTGCACCGAACTGTCCTGGGTTCGATTCGAGCATTTTTACCTGAGTATTTGTATATATTTCTATGAATATTATAAATCTATGTGTCTATCAGTTACCTAGTATCCATTATTATGCCTCATAGTGCTTACTTTGGGCTAGGCTAATTGGTGTGAATGTAAGAAATATTTTTATTTATAAATATAGATTTTTATTAATTATTGTAGAACTCAAACCAACATCATAGTCTCCTTTTCCCGTAGTATATCGTATCTGTACTTAAGACGCGTGGAGTGGATATCATAGATAAGTTCATAATATTTAAGAAATATAATCAAATAGGTTTCAAGGGAGCTTACGGTGATTCGACTGTATTTGTGCCTATATTTCTATTTTTAATTTTTCATGGTTGAGAAGCTCACATGCTAGTTTTTGTGATAACAGCATTCCAAAGTCCCACGTTCGATCCCCAGCCGGGTAAGAGTAGAAAACGAACTCTTCTATATAGATCTTCTATTTAGGGTCTGGGTGTTGTAGTACCGACGTCGTTTCTGAATTCAAAAGTGCTTTAGCTACTTAACTTGGGTTCAGAACAATACGTGTGATATTGTCTGTTATTATTTTATTATTTAATTGTATGTGTTAGGAAACTCAGAATTATGGTAATGGTTGGTTACACTCAAGGCATAACCGTGGTTATATTCGTGGTTACACAATGTTGCAAGAAGGCATACTCATTTCTGTCCCATCACTCGGATTATATAATGTACAGAGCGTCTAAGCGCAGTGTAGCAATTAGCCGGTGTCAGTTGGTAAATATTAACAGTAGTAATTGTGCCGAACGTCAGCTCCCGATGTTCGTTACAGCGCCCACTGCAACCTGAATACAAATGAATCCATTATCCGAAAGTGCTGAGATAGCAGATCGGTCGCGATATCACGTACTTCTGTAGATTGTCTACATCTTGTTTCTGTGTTTTACTATTTAAATATCTATCAACTGAGTCGTTTCGTTTACTTTTCAAAAATATTTATTTGTTTAATGTTTTGTACCTTCTTTTGAGGTGAGAACGCAGCATACAAAGTAATCTGAGTTGTATCTTTATCGCTCGATAAGAAAACGTTTGAACTCATTTCATTTTAAGGACAAAATCTTTTCTGATTTCGATATAATTAGTTTTTTTACGTATAAAGTTTACTTATTTTTTCCGACGCACACAACACTTGTAAAACTATGGTAATTTTAATGTGTCATAAATTTGAGATAAAGGCTTTATTTTAAAGGCATTTCTATAAATAAATATTAATAATTTATATTGATGGATATTAAAAAAATACAAGCATATATTTTCTCTCTTTTTTCGTAAAATTGATGCTATGATATTTTGTTGCTTCATGAGTACATTTTTTCTAATTATTTTCTTTTACTATTTGTTCAAAAATAAAAAATACGCAACATTCGGTTAGAAAAGGCTCATGTAGTTACTAAGAAATTAAAAAAAAGTCGGATGGGAACGAAGTTCTTTATTACAAAAATATTAATTTTAAGTTCTATTCGAGGTATAAAGAAAATTATTAGTCGGGTATGGATTTTTTATTATGATTTTTTATCGATAAAAAGCAAGGAAACTACAAAAGTATTTTCACACCTTTGCGAGTATTATATTTGCGATGATTTACAAAAATATATAATAACAGTCATCACGTAGACTATACATTAGACATCGTATAGCCTTCCCACATAGACTATACATAAAAATCTTACGCCACCAGGCATGCCAAGGGTTAACGTTAGGGACATATTTTCCGGGCTACGGTACCCCTCCGCAACGCCCCATAAGGATCTTCGTTCCAAAAAAATTGAAAAGCTCACAACTTACTTTTTTGACAATATCTATACAATTCGACAATTTATTAGGCAAGCACAATATTAAGTGAATTTAGCTTCAAAAAGCAAAGCAATCACTTTTTGGCTTCATAGAAATCACAAGAAATTTCAAAACATATATTATGTCTCAACATTGACAAGAAAAAATATTGCTGGACTTAAATGCAAGAACGTTTATCAATACAAATTCATATAGTATCTGTACCCCTAGTACTATTTCGGTCTAACAGTTTACCCATTTATGTCTATGCATAATAAAAGGCAACTTGCAAGTTGATTGCCAGCTTTCACCTTCACTAAATGTATCTGGAATTGGTATTCTTATTTAGAAAATAGTAAAAGTAATAATAAAAGTAAAGAAAATAGTAAATGCCAGCGTCTCGGTAGCTCAGGGGTCAGAGCAGTCGCCCGGATAGCGAAAAGGTCGTGGGTTCGAATCCCATCTGAGGGCTCGGAGGCGTAGTTGTTTTTTATATACGTATTTTATATCTTATAGAAATATTGCATTGTGAATGCAAAAAAAATTAAATTAAAAACATAATTATAGCTGGTTCCATCTTAATCGATTGTTTAATATTTGTAAAAATATTACTTTCGATGTTAAAGGTAGTTAGCGTTCAACATTGGTGGAACGATACTAGTTCATAGTAGAAGTTGAAATACGTTTGTAAAATTCGACACGTTTGCCAGCGTCTCGGTAGCTCAGGGGTCAGAGCAGTCGCCCGGATAGCGAAAAGGTCGTGGGTTCGAATCCCATCTGAGGGCTCGGAGGCGTAGTTGTTTTTTACATACGTATTTTATATCTTATAGAAATAGTAAAAGCTTTAGAATTGTCTAAAATCAAGGATTTTAAGTGGAAGCTTGAAATGAAGACCTAAGAAATAGATATTTGCAGCTTTTGATGATAAATGAAATGAGCTGTTACTTGCTAAACAACTTACGTTTTTTGTTGCACTGTTCTGACGCATGTTATAATATTTGGAAGGAACCTCGTAATAGTAATGCCAACAGAATTTTTGCATTCAGTTATTTTTTAGTTTCTCGAAATAGTATTATTTACTAAAACAGTGTAAAGTTTAGATCCATTACACTACACTCAAAGTAAGCAGGTTCTACATCAGTGTAAAAGAGTCTAGTGTAAAATTTCATTTTTTATTAAGTTTACAATCTTATGCTCATTAACAGCCTGTGGGAGACTGCTGAAAATCAACTTTCATCAATCATCAATTAACGAACCTTAAAAGGTTAAATATAAATCTGTTTTTTTAGTACAGCATTACGTAATTAAATTTAAAATAAATTTTATCATTAGCGATAACTGCGTTGTAAATAATTTTAAATGTTGAATTAAGTATGTTTTACCTTATGAATACACAAATAAATAGCTAGGACTTGGCTGGGACTAATGAGAAACATGTAACTCCTTTATATAGGATATACGATACACTTATAAATGATGGAACTAATATTTCAAATCCAATTACTTGCTTGGATCTTTACGGTGTTATGAACTTGAATTTACTATCGCTCGATGCATGAATTAAGTATCAGCTCTGCCTTAACGAGCCTTGGAGTACCCCATCCTCTGACTAATTGCCATTTAAATCCTTATAAGTCGGGCTGTGATTAAAATTATTTTATGTAACAAGTTCGACAACGCTACATAATCGACCGAGGCAGAAAGGCGTTTATTTATTTTGAGCGCGAGATTTATTTGCAGAAAGCGGCCTGACCCCACATTATTCGAGGGAGATTTTGCTGAATAGGATTGTAAAGTATGCCATTTGAGTGGAGATAACTCCACTTTTTATTTGTGATCTTTCCCAACTTGTTTGAGTGCTTAAATATTGTGACAAATATCTGCTGAATATTTTTGAGAAAGAAACAAGTATGTGGCCTTTTAAATAAGACTTAATAAGCTTGCTATGCCTTATGTGTACCTAGAAAAATAAGTTCACACTTTTACCTTGTTGTTGAGTGTGCGACGAATTATGTAAAATTTGGTATTTTATACAAGAATTAAAAATGGAGCTTTAAATTTTTAGTCATCCTCCAATAAATCCTGGTGATCTGTATTTTTAGATTAAAGACATCAGTTGTATATAATTTAATAACCCAAAAATGACAAATGACAAATCCTCATATTCTTATAACCTTTGAAGTTCGCCGGACATACGTGGCACCCCAATTCAGATATTCTTAGACTTAAGTTTTTATATATTTGAAGAGTATCTGTAGTAAATATATTTATGAATTTTGAAAGTTATGTTGGGATAAATGCTAGATATGTTTATTAATTTAAAAGGTTAATTTATGTTAGTTTGCGAAACGTCTGTTTCTTGAGAGATTGCCAGTTGCGCCGAATAATAGCAAATGGAGACATTGGATGTTGATGAGAGGTGTCATAGTGGAATTGTTTTTTTATAACTTTTTTGTTTTTTGTAAAAGTCAGATGTAAAAGCAACCGTTCAAAGTTATACATTATTAAATCCTGAGATTGGAATCGGTACCATCCTGGAAGTAAATTGTACAAGTTTATCCTGGACAGTGCTAGTATCCAGAAAATAAACCGTATGCTTTTCAATTATTCTAACTGGAAATATTCACCAAGAAGCATTACTTTTGAACACTGTATACACACATCAGATAAGAATATTTCATAGCATTTAATAAAAAGTTTTGCTTTATATTTCAAATTATAACCATGCATAACAGGCTTCTATATAATGTTAATGTCATGTTAAGTGTCAATACAGAGTACATTAGGTAATTTCTCTTGGGCTTGTGCGTAAGTGGCTCTCAATTGAGGCAGTCACCCTACATTACATGTCAGATCTAGATGTGTCATGGACGCCATGTTCGCAACTAGCTGATGTTAAATTAATTCAATTATATTTGTAGATTTGTTTATTGAATGCTTTTTCTGTTTGCCAAGTGGAACTTTTTAGAGTAATTTATATTTGAAGTGTCATTTTAATTTTATTCTGTTTGTTTTTGTTTCAATATTCATCTATATTGTCATTTTTAAATTGATGTCTATTAAAAATATCGTCGATGTACAGTAAAAACCTCATAAATCAAGTTTTTTCTGAACGATTTTAAGCCTTCACATATAGAATATTGAGTTTAAATTTTTTTGGACAATATGTTTGATTGACTACGTTTTCATTATACATAGACGATATTGACATTATAATTTAATTGATTTTATCTACTCTAATACTATAATACAAAGATTCTAAAACTGAAAACAAAATGCTTATGACAAACATTACGTACAGGCCAAAAATAATAAAAAAAAAGTTTCATTACGATACAGGTCTTGTATGGACACCTGTAACATAATATAACTTTTTTATCATAACGATACACCTATACAACCTCCATCTGGACCAAGGAGGTTGAACCTCTACTTTAAAAAGGTTTCAATGAACGAGTCCGTGACGACGCAACACGCATGCGCAATCGATATTTGCACCTTGGCGCCAACATTTGACATTTAAAAATTTGTTGTTATATTCAGCGTTTTATTTGCAATATTGTTTTACGTATTATAGTATGAAAGTAGATAAAGTAGTGTATGACACTGTACATAACTTGGTCTTATAACACTCGTGTGATACTATAAAAAAACTCGCCTACGGCTCGTTTTTTTAAAACACACTCGTGTTATAAGAACCCTTATTATGCAACAGTATCATAAACTTCTATTTCTTAATTTGGAATTCATTAAATAATATATCGTAAGTATTTGAAAAAAATCAGATGTTACTTGGCGGAACTCCATACCCATAAATAAAACAAAAATATGTAGCTTAGTTCCGCAATAAAAAAAAGCAAGTAAAATGCACCACATGCCTTCTCGCATATAAATGCAGAGACTCCAGACACCATGAGTTTTGCCCCAAACGGAGCATCATCAAAGTTGGTTGACAGTGCAATATCGAGCACTAAGTGTTATTGCACTGTATAACAGCTCCTGACGATACTCCGTGTATGGAAAAACACGTGTAGAGTAGTTCGTGAAAGTCCTAGGTGTGTCGATGCTTTCATTTTTTTTTAATTTAGTTAATTGACTACAAATAACTTAAATACATCAGGACCCTCCCAGCCGATTTATATCTCTGAAAATCTTACTGCCAAAATGAAACGATTGTTTTATCTTGCTCGGACTTTTTCTAATAATAATGGATATAAATATTGCTGGGCAACAAATGGCAAAATATTCATTCGGGAAAGGGAAGGAGCTCCCTACCATTGGATCAAAGATGAAGCTGAACTTAACAAACTAATTAAACAAAAATGACTAGTCAATGTTTGTTCTTGTGCATGTTTATTTTTTATATAATATTAATTCCACAAACTGTTTTACGTCAATTCTCTAAAATGTTAAACTTATTACCAATTTATTGTCAAAAAAACATTTTACGCTCAATACACAAACATACTTACTGCTACACTCTCATCTCTACACTCGTTTATATATCATTTTAGGGCAATTTTTAAGTTACATATATATCTTACCACTTTTTAGAAAATATAATACCGTTAAGAATATAGTTATTGGTGATCGTGAACGTGTCGCCTTGTATAACAACTATTGCAATTGTTCTTGCATGACTGCTAATTTTGTTTACTCTAATTATGGATGATCATTTAATAATAAACTCGGAATTAGACCAAATGTCTGTCTGTAGCTCATACAGTTGTTCGCCTGAAAATTCTTGTACATATGTACTCGATTCATTGTGTTCCCTAAAAGTTCTTCATGTCAAAATAAGAAGCATAGGTAACGGTGTCAACTTTGATAATCTATGTGTTTTACTGGGCAGACTAAATTTAAAATTGATATTTTAATCCTGTCAGAGTGCTGGCTAAGCAAGTGTCCATATATACCATTGTTACCAGGTTATATATCACACAAATCCAGTTTTCGTAACCAAAATGAAGGTGTTGTAGTTTATATAAAAAATAGTATACGGGCAACAGTTGAAGAACCCTTAATGGATGGTGCCAACTGTTTGATTATAAAACTTTCTTCTGATATGGCTATTCTCGCAGTATATCGTTCTCCATCGTACAAAAACGTTGATTATTTCTTGCACTCGTTGGATTATACTTTATCAACGCTTCGTTCGGCCTTATAAAACAGTTGTTCTGATTGGTGACCTGAATATCAATATTATTCCCTCGGCAATTAATAGCGATGCTGATAGATACCTGAATTTGCTGGCTTCGCATGCTATGTTACCAGGGCATGTTTTACCAACCCGTGAACGCAACTGTCTTGATCATGTGATGTTGAGATCAGAAAAAACTGCTGTGGCAATGGTACTGGATTCCCTTTTTACAGATCACTCTCCCGTTTTGTTTTTCATTGAGTATAAAAATACCAATCATATGGAACAAAATCGCACAGTAAACCATTTCAATATAACAAGTTGTCTTGAAGATCTCGAAAAAGAGGACTTCTCTTCTGTCTTACAATTGTCCGATGCTGAAGCTGCTGCAAGCAAGCTAGTGAATATTGTGTCAGGCGTAATAAAATCTAACACAAAACTTGTAACATGGCCATGCAGAAAGATTATCATCAAACCATGGATTACACCAGGTTTGCTCCGTTGTATCCGGCATAGGGATAATCTCTACCGTAAAACGAAGCAGGACCCTTCCAACTATATTGTTATGGTGTCATACATAAGGTACAGAAACTTTTGTAATAATTTACTAAAGAAAATTAAAAAAGAGTATGAGCGTTCACAATTTGAAAAATGTAAAAACAATATGAAAGGAACCTGGAAGGTTATCAAAAGGATAACAAATTTAAATAGTAAGACCAAACCTTTATCTATATCCAGTGATCCTCTGAGTTCGGTTAACGCTGTCAATGACTTCTTTGTAAGCGTAAGAGACAGGCAGACTTTTGATACAACGATCATAACTGATATCCCTTCCCCACCATTGCAGACAACTATATCCGACATTCCTTCTCAGGAGTCAATGGCTTTATTTGCCACTGATGAAGCAGAGATTAACTCCATCATTATGAGCCTCAAACTTGGGACTGCAGCTGGATGGGATGCTATCCCTGCCTCTCTTATTAGAGCCGGAAAGGTTATCTTGTCACCTATACTGAACCATGTCTTTAATCTTTGTCTTTCATCCGGTGTTTTTCCGACTGTTTTTAAAAAAGCATTAGTTCACCCAATATATAAGAGTGGAGATAAGGAAAATCTCGCTAATTATAGGCCAATATCTGTGCTCTCTATCTTCTCGAAAATATTAGAAAAATTTTTGAATAAAAGACTCCTTAATTTTCTTGACTCTAAAAATGTTATCTCAGCCAATCAATTCGGCTTCAGAACAAGAAGGTCAACTGAGGATGCGGTTCTCGAACTTACAGGGTCAATTGTTCAGAACCTAAACAAAAAATTCAAGACGCTATGCGTCTTCTTAGATATCTCAAAAGCGTTTGATACTGTCTCTGTGTCAATCCTTTTAAATAAACTGGAACTATTAGGGATCCGCGGCTTGGTTCTTGAAATGTTTAGGAGTTATCTCAGTGACAGATATCAGTGTGTCATGATTGACAACATTGTGAGCGATGGGAAGCCTATCACTTCTGGTGTTCCACAGGGTAGTGTGCTTGGGCCTACCCTGTTTTTAATTTATATAAACGGCCTGTGTCAATTAGCTCTCCCTTGGGTGTTATTGTTGATAGTGTTATGTCATGGAAGGAGCATGTAAAATCCATCTCAGCACGAATCAGAAAACTAATCTTCGTATTCTGCAAACTGAGAGGCAGTGCTGATGTTGGCACACTTAAATCTATTTACTTCTCTTTGGCGCAGTCATTGTTGACATATTGCATTACTGTTTGGGGTGCCACGGGAAAGACGCATCTCCTTCAGCTGGAACGAGCTCAACGGGCAGTATTGAAAGTAATGGCATATAAACCTGTCCGATTCCCCACTAAGCAACTGTATGAGTTATGGAAGGTTCTTTCTGTTCGTGGATTATTTGTAATTAATCTTATCTTACGCAAGCATGCTTCTTGCGAGTATGATCCAAGATTTACATTGAATAAGAGATTGTCCAAAAGAGTATTTAGAGTGGAAAAGTGTAGTACAGTTTTGGCTAGCCTTCATTATCTATACCTTAGCTCTGTATTATACAATACAATTAATAATAAATTAAATATTTATAACCTACCTCTGCGCAAGTGTAAAGCTGTTTTGAACAAATGGCTTTTAAGCCTCGGTTATGATGATGTCGAGTCCCTTCTCAAATGAAACGATAAATCATATATTTATCTCCTTCATCCATACATAAACACACACACACACACACACACAAACACACACGCACTTACACATACACACACTTACAAATGGCAAATTTAGTAGATTCTTTATTTTATTTCATTTTTTTTTAATGTGTAATTTGTTACTTTTTAAATTTATTTAAGTAATGAAAAATGTTTGATAAAGTTCGAGGTGGGCGCTAATAACTGCGACACAGTCCTAGACTAATGTAGTTATTAACGTTATAATGTTATGTAAACTTTTATATTGTAAATAAAGACTATTATTATTATTATTATTATTAAGACTATTATTATTTATTTGCGGGCGGGTGGGCGATGCATTTTGCTTGTTTTTATTGCAGAAGTTACATATTTTTGTTTTGTCAATGTTTATTATCTGGATTATTTCCAAATTACATTATTCGGACATCCAGACGCACTGCAGGCTACCACCCTTTCTTGGTTGCTATTCCTACCTGTCGCACTAAGCGCTTTTCAACATCGTTTATATTGCGCATAGCAAAGGAGTGGAACTCCCCCCCTGCGTCTGTTTTTCCGAGAACTTATAACCCGTCAATTTTCAAAGCCAGGGTGGATAGGCACCTTCTGGGTTAGCTCATTTCATCGTGGATTTTGTTTTGGCCCCCGAGCTTGATTGGGATCAAGAGCTAACGCATCCTAAATAAAAAAAAATAAAACTAATAATTGAATGAATTTCACTAACACATATCGTGTGAGGAGAATAGCCTAGTTCTCCTTATGCTATGTTTAACCATAGTGAAGGTATATGCTCTTGGAGTCAGGATAATATAGTCTGATGACGATGATAAAGTATTTTACACATGAAACACGTTCAGTTCTGTAACAATTTTATTCAATAGATAAAATGTATCCACTAGCTAAGTTTAGTAACATGATTTAATCTTTACTAAATGTCATCTATTTTCTACTTTTTAATCTAAGTAACTACTCGTATGCATACAGTCGTACTGAAGCATCTATTAACGATAAACGTACGACAAAATTTTAGAATATCAGAAATACTATTCACAATAAAACAGTCTAAAGTTTATATTTTCATCTACACCAAAGGAATCAGAATTTAATATATAAAAATCTACTATTATTTTAAATTATCTAGTGAAATTTTACGATTTTTGGTCATTCCTAGTAAAATATTATCCGTGGAAGCAGTAGTAGAATTTTGTAATACATCATCTTTACTGTGTATAGAATGATAATCATTCATTTCAGCCCAGGTGGGATCGGATTTAGCAATTCTTTTTCTTTCTTTGATTTTAGTATACAATAAAACTGATACCATTATGAAAAATACTACAAAACCTAAGGAACATCCAACAATCAAGCCCATGCGACGGTTGAGAATTGAAGATATATCAAATGCTTTGGTCGGCTTCCCCTTTCTTGGCATTTGTTTTCTAAACGTGTTAAAGGAAATACATTCGCTGGAAGGTGCTTGCATAAGTATGGCAGCTGCAATATCTTGAGTGATTTTTGCCGTCACATTAATATCTAAATCTATAAATGCTGATATATTAAATGAAGGTTGTGGTTCTTTTTCGATGTTTATCACAGTTTCTCTATACAGTGTAATTATACACACAACATAATTAGTATTCGGTTCTAAATCAGTAATACGTGTAGAAACTTCATTTTTTTCTAAGAACTTTGATTTTATCTGAAAATGAAAAATACTGTTACGTTAATGTTTTCTATCTAATTAATATAAAATATTAATATAAAGTGTTTGAGCATTTGTAGTATTATTTAATTGAGTTTCAATGGAATACTTACTTCGAAATTTGAATCTTCATCATAGTAAATTATTTGAAGAGCTTTAATTGCAGTTCGGTTCCTGATAAACCACGATATGGACACGGAATTATCTTTGTGTTTATCTACTGCTAACTGAGATATAATGGGAATATCACATTTGTCTTTAGGATAATCATCGTTGAGACAAGTAACTGCATTAGCTTTTATAATTTTAGGATGGTCCTGTATCCATACCCAAGTATTATCTTTTTGACAATTGCAAATTATGGCATTTCCTGAAACAAAATTATGAAGAGATATATTTCAAGTCATATTACTCTCACCTATTTTGATATTTCTATTGATATCAGTAAATTATACAGTTTAATTATTTGCAACAAAAATTGTAATAAAAAATACGAACCTTTTATGGATATATCTTCAATGTGATTTTCTACGGATGTTAGTAATTCTAGAGGTATGCTTTGGAGTTTATTGTAACTTAAATCTATCTGTAAAATTTTATTTAAATTCCTAAAAGCTGTTAATGAAATATATTTTATATTGTTGTGACTTAAATATAGAACTGTCAGTTCCTTTAAGTTGATTAAATCTTCATTTAAAATATTTTGTAGTTTGTTGTGGGAAAGGTCTAAAAGTTTCAAATTGCTTAGATCTTCTGCAAAAGATTCCATTGATTCTATATTGTTATTTGATAAACATAATGTTCTCAATCTAGTTAAGCCTCGGAAATTGCTTGTTTTAAGTTGAGAAATCTTGTTGTGACTCAAATCCAAATTTTCCAGAAACGATAATTTTGAAAAAGGGCTAATGGTTAGGCGCCTAATTTTATTGAAAGTTAGATACAAGTGTTGTAAGCTAGTGAAGAACTCAAATGTGATATCATCAATGTTTGACATATTAGTAGCACTAATATGTAATTCATAAATATTAGCTACCATTGTTTTATTATTTGGTCTTCTTAAGGAAGTCCAAGATACAGCAGGATTCTTGCTAATATCTAAATTTAATAGAGAATTTCCAAATATTTTGAAAGTAATTAAAAAATCAAAATACACGATATTATTGTGCGAAACGTTTATATTTTGTATATTTGGTAAAGTCTCTAGTACTATAAAAGGTAAGCTGTCTAACCTATTGTAACTAATATCAAATGAAACTAAATCCGTTAACGTAATCTTCTTTCCGGCTATAATGGATTTTATTTCATTTTTCCTCAAAATCAAATTTTTTAATTTAACATTTTTTTCAAAGCCACTTAGTTCAATTCTAGCTAGAAGGTTATCTGCAATATCTAGAGTTTCAACTTGGGTTAAGTTATGAAAGGTATCGTATGGCACATAATCCAAGAAATTGTTACTTATATTGAAGTCAGTAATGGTGTTTTGAAGATCAAATAATTTTGGTGGTACTGAACTAAATATATTTTGTGCCACATTCAGTCTTAAAAGGTTTTTATTTATTTTAAAAGTACCCTCGAAAATGCTTTCTATGTTGCAATGTTCCAAAAACAAAATTTCCAATAAAGGAAGGTGATAAAACGATTTCAATGGCAAGAAATCAAGAACATTGTAGGACAAACACAAATATTTTAGTCCTGGAACATTAATAGCTAATAAGTCTGAAGATTTCAATGAATTATTTTTTAATGAAAGAGTTTTTAGGTTGTTCAATCCTTGAAATGTATTGTTTGAAATATAATTGATTTCACAGTTATCAAGATAAAGTGAACTTAGAGGCAGACCCTGTTGAAATATATCTTTTTGTAGAAATTTTAATGGATTGAACGATAAGTTAAGGCTTCGTAACTTTTTCAGTGTGTCGAATGCCATGTCAAAAATATACATTATTTTGTTATGTGATACATCTAAATCTTCTAATTCACTCAATCCAAAGAAAGTATAATTCGTAACATTGCGTAATAAGTTAAATTGTAAACTTAAAAATCTAGTCGAATTCAAATGTTGAAATGAGAAGTCATCAATGACTGATAGTTCATTGTTATTGATTTCCAAACGAGTTATACGACTCATATTGCGAAATGTGTTTTTAGTCAAAAATTTTAAACGGTTATATCTAAGTGTTAAGTGGCTAAGTTTTTCTTGAGATTGAAATATAAAGTTGCTAAGAAACGCTAATGAATTTGAATCTAAATGTAAAGTCAATACATTTGAGCCGAGTTTTGGCAAGACATCGTTTATGTCAATGAGATTATTATGACTTAAACTAAGATATTTTAATTCTTTCATCTTCACAAAAGCTCCAGGTTCAATAAAATTAATTTCATTATGATTTAAATGGATTTCTTCTACTCTTAAGCAATTTTGAAACAGGTGCTTAGATATGAATTTAATTTTGTTATTATTAAGTCTAATTTCATTTAAATTGATCAGAGATCCCAATGTGTTATTGTGTAGCTCAAAGAAGTTATTATTGTCTAGTCTTATTTTAACTATATATTTATTCTGTAAAAAAATATTATATGGCACTTGATTTAAGTAATTATAATCTAACTGAAGCTCAGCTAATTTATCTAAATTACTAAAGCTCTCACTATGTATATTATTAATGCAGTTTTTATTTAAATGTATTGCATTAATTTTATTAGAATTAAGAAAAGAATCAATTGGCACATCTAAAATATTGTTATGACTTAAAACTACTGTTGCGAGTGATGGTAAGTTACAAAATAATCCGTGAATATGATGCAAATGATTGTGACTCAAATCTATGAATGCTATGTTTTTATTATTTTGAAAGAGATTGGGGTTTAATATTTTTATTCTATTATGGCTTAAGTCAATAGATTTAAGATGCGCTAACGAGTAAAATGCCCTATAATGTATGTTATTAATAAAATTAAAGTGAAAAGATAACATCATTAGGGACGGACAAAATTTAAGGCAGTCTTCTGAAATAAATTCAAAATTATTAGAGTTCAAATCTAGGTATTCTAAGGATATTAAGTCCGAATTCTCAACAATAGGAAAATAAGAAATTTCATTCCAAGCCAATCTTAAGGATCGAAGATGTCTTAATTTTGAAAGTGATTCAATCGGAAACGTCGTAAGATTGTTTTCACTTAAGTCGATTTCTGACAATGAGAGTTCTAAGCTTGAAAATGCAGATTCTGATACACCTCGTATTAAATTTCCTTTCAAATTGAGTTTGATCAAGGGAAGACCATAAAAACTATAACTGGGTATCTCTTCTATATAGTTAGAAGTTAAATCGATCGACATCAATGCGAGCATGCCAGAGAATGACTTTTGCGGCAACAACTTGATTTTGCTGGATACAATGCTTAACGTTTCAAGGCACTTCCTAAGCGGCATAAATGTGTCATCAGCAATGTCTTGTATGCTTGTTCTTGACATGTGTATATGCTTAATGCAAACGCCTTGAGGTATAAAATGGGGTCCCAAATTCTCTTCATTGCCGTCGAGATCGTAAACAGACAATGAATTTACGTTTGAAATACTCTTAATGGCATTTTTTACGTCTTTTAATACAGCATCTTGGCAATCAATAAAGAGCCCTGTAAAACATATATCAAGTTAATTTTCTTATATATAAACATTTTTGTTTTAATAGAAATGTAGCTCACCATCCTCAAACGTATAACATGAACATTTATTGCTTCTTATTAAGTCAGAACATCCCAGGGAATTTTGAGCTCGCAAAACGGAGGGTAGAACCAGTAATAAGGAAATAATTTGCAAAGCATCGTAATCATTTTTAGCTGTGTCGTTGTGTAGGACTCTTTTCATAGTTACATTATTCTTGACATGTTTCACATTTTACTGGTTCTTGAATCTGAAACAAAAACACAATAATATATATTAATATAATCGCTTAATACATTAAATCCTTATTCTTAATTAATAATCTATTTGTAAGTAGCGTACCGTATTTTGTTCAGGTTATTTCAATACCTGAACGACAAAACAGATAAAATATTAATTAGCTCTACAAAATGTATAAATAGATTTTAGTAAGATTCTTAATTTAAAATAGAATACACAATCTAACGAAGTAATTATTATCATTTTATGTTTACCTTATCCATTCAAAAGGCAATCGCCGTCTCTTTGGCAACTAAAACGTACAAATATTATAAATATGATTCTGCGATATCTGTGTTGTTAATTAATTATATTGCGCAGTCTGTAGAAATATATTAATTAAATAACATATTTCTACAGATATAATTCATGAATGTATTATTTTAATTAACGCTAGTTCTCGCTACTTACATTTTTGGTTTTATAGAGAGAAAGAGAGAAAAAAGAAAATATTTAATAACCCGCAAACACGTTTAGAATTTACACATAAAGAAAGATAAAACTATTTATATAACTTAACTTAGTGGACAAATTTGTTAAGTATGGAGATAAGATGAAATTAGGTTATAAGCAGTGTACGGAGTATTTGCAAACACGAAATTATTTCGATAGGAAGCATCCACAAATTGCGAATTTTGGATAAGTATTTTTTTTGTAGTATTGTGATATTCATATATTTACATATGTATATACACAAGTATATGAAAAGATAATATATATGCCTTTATTAATTATACTTTTTTGACATTTACTTTGTCCCTGGTATATTCTACGTTATCTATAGAAATTATCAAATACTTAATACCATCGCGGAGCAAAAACATGAATATGTTATTAACTGTCTGTTAAATATTACAATTTTAGTCACGCTATCAATGTCAATGCGTAAAGTGCGTGCTTATTTGGTACAAGTTGAGGGAGTTATGTACAAGTTTCTGATTATCATGCAAGAGGGTTGGCATACTGGTAATTAAGACGAAAAAATATATTATTTCTTTAAAATTTATACATTTATCTGCCAAACTTTCACATTAAAAGAAATTTCACTAGATAAAAATAAACTCATATCAGGCATCAAGCGAAACTCGTACTCGACAACCTCTTGCTATCCGAGCAAGTGCTTCTCTAATTGAATCTCTTCCAAAGGCCCTGGAGACCCGTTGAAAAATCCATAAATTATACTTTTGAAATATTATTTGAATATTTCTGTACAGTTGTATAGTCAAATAGACGCTTAGTGAAATGATTCAACATTTAATAAATTAGGTCCTCGCTAAGTAGGGTAAATTTAGTATCAAGGTTAAGATAATTTCTAAAAGTTATCTATATTAGATACTTTAGTTATAATTTTCATAGACGAGAATAGTTAGCGAGTGTGCTTTTGAAATTATAATGACTTCACTCGAATTAATGTAACTTATATATTTCTTGTAGACTTATTTTCTTATAAAATATTAAAAGGTTTAGTGGTTTTGGAAATTCCTCTAGAGATTACTTAAATAGACATCTGTATCTATTTAATTCTTTACTATATCAGTATTAAGTACCAAAAATCCACTTTTTATATAAACTAGAAATACCAGCCAATAAAAAGCCAGCGGTGATGACGTGATGTTGAAGTGACAGGCCATGGTTGAGCGAACGAACCAGAAACGTGACAGTAACCTTGTTAATTTTAACGCCTCTAAAACGCAAGCGTGTCTTTCACAGCAAAAAGGAGTTTCGTTTACTCTATCTCCTACTTTCCGAGGTACATCTGCACCTGTTACCAACAGTCTCGGTTTTCTTGGCATGGAGTTGTCTTCAGACCTCAAATTTGGCGCCAAGTCGAGTCGAGTCCAAGGCTCAAACTGCAGCTAAAAAGCTGAGCGTCCTAAATAAGGTCGAGCAATATTTTACGCCGGGACAGTATTTAACTCTCTATAAAGCTGAAGTCCGATCTTGCATGAAAGATTGCAACCATGTCTGGGACGGCTCAATAAAAAATACCAACTTGCTGCTCAGGACACGATTCAGCGCAGAGCTGAGAGGCTCATTGGTGACAGCAAATTGGCGAAGAGCAAGCTTCATACCTTAGCTTACCGCCGCAAAGTTGCCTGTCTGTCGGTCTTCTACAGACTGTTTATTGGAGAGCGTGCTCAGGAGCTGCATATGCTCATACCGCAATCTCCTTTCTTCCATCAGACATTCAGACGCACTGTGGGCTACCACCCTCTCTTGGTTGATTTTCTTATCTGTCGCACTAAGCGCTTCTCAACATCATTTATAATGGGCACAGCAAAGGAGTGGAACTCCCTCCCTGCGTCTATATTTCCGAGTACTTATAACCCGTCCGTTTTTAAAGCCAGTGTTAATAGGCACCTTCTGGGTTAGCTCGTTCCATCGTGGATCCTGTCTTGACCCCCGGGCTCGATTGGGATCTAGAGCGAACCCATTAAAAAGAAGGTAGGTACTAGAAAATTTTGACGGATGTTCACAAGGCTCGTTAGTTCAATTGGGAGAGCATTAAACTTGTCACCCAAAGATTGCGGGATCGATTCACGCCTAGAAATTTACTTGGGAACCGAGTCGATTTTTTCTAGTATTTCTTCATATAAATTATTTATTGCATAGAGCTTGAAATAACATGCCTTACAGTGCTGACTTTGGGCTAGACTAATTGGTGTGTTTTATAAGGAAATAAAAATTATGGCTGGTCTAGTGTTGCCGATCGATAGTGAACTATCGATAATTAATCGATAGTCTATCGGTAGGGGATAGATAGTAGGACTGTCGATCGTAATATCGATTCTATCGATAGAATCGATAGGCACATCGATAGCAAGTTATTGTTCAGATGAAAAAATCGATAGAAATACTATCGATAGTTTGGCAACACTAGCTGGTACTAGGGTGATATTTGCCTGTGATCTCATTAAGTCTTCTCCGAACTTTTGATAAGTTGACAAATGCAATGAAAGAAATTAAAAAGCAGATTTGAAGTCAGTCATAGACACAATTTACTAGGACTTCCGTGTTTGCAAATACGCTATAAACTCGATTGATCCACAATTACAAATAACACTTAACACCCCTATCAACTATTTAAGTAATATCCACATGATGTTCTCATTTATTTTTATATGTTATTGTGTTTGTACATGTACAAAATGGCTTCTTATCGACTTCCTGATTAATAAGCGAGTTAAGTTGATATATTGAGTTTAGTGTTTGGTGCTTCACCGGCCGCTGCTATAGTACGCTCGCTACGCTGCGCTCGCTCGGCTAACCTTACCAAACAATATTTGATAACTTTGTGCTCTTTGACGAGGAGTAGTATATTGTTTAGAAGATGAACGTTATATGAAATGATAAATATAGTAATATGTATGTGTATACACACACACACACATACACACACATATATATATACATACTAAGTGGTAGTATGTGTTCATACTTTGTTTGTATTATAAATTTATATAATATTTTTTATTTTATGAAATATCATAATTTTAGTTTTCCTTTCCACGACCATGGCAAGGTTGTTGTCAGGCAGAGATCGCTTTGAGCGTAAATAGCGCCCACTGTAACTGTGTTAATGTTTTATTGTGCTAATATTTTATGTGTTATCCATAAAATGTTAATATAAGTGTGTGTGAACGAGTGCGTGTGTGTGTGTGTATGCGTGTGTGTTGTTCTCTTTAGAAAATTATCCGAAAAGAAGCGTCTGAATCATTTGTGTATCCACGTTTGTATTATTGATTTAGAAAATCCCACAATTCTCTCACCATGGCGTGAGCGTATATCGGATATCAGACGTGGAAGATAATTAAAAAACAAAATATGACGCGTTTCGTGATTTGAGATGGGCCCCATCTCATCCAAGGTATTATTATGTCAAAAAATAACCATCTTATTTCTATCATGATATGGATGAGGATGACATGGATATTAAACTTATTTTGTGTATAATAATATCAACCTTAAAAAATATTTGGCACGCAGAATGAATATTAAAAGGAAAGGACTTTAGTAAAGTGTTTCCAAATCAGTACTTTCGTCTATATTACGTAATATGTAATTAGAAGTTAATTAAGTTGTCTAAACTAAAATTAGTTTTTTTTGCTGACGTAATTTAACCCATTTCCAGTTCATAATTGAACCCATTTTTGCAAACAAGGACCAATCCACAGTTTGAGAACTATACAACATGGTACCTAAACACTTATTATTTATAACATTTATAAATCTGATATTCCTAGATAGGCTACAGTATTCCACATGAGGTTAAAAAGTATTCATTCATTAATATACTATGTATGCATTTTGCACATTTCATTTTTTCGAAACCAACCTGCTTTGGGTTGGTTCTTGTTTGCAAAAATGGGTCCAATTAGGTATTCGATGTGCGTAGAACTATTAACTTCAAACATGAATACGAATAACATATAGGCAATTATTATCATTCAATATTGAACAAAGGATATAGGAAACCATATGTTTCACTAATGATCCATTAGTCAAACGTACATAGTCACGCATCAAATAAGTGTCTATTGAAAATATAATGTATACTACAAAGACTGAAACAGTAGAGTACTTCATTAAGCAAATAAGTTGAATAGATTCTTTGTGTATTCACACAAAGTTCGCTAAACCGCCCACTAGCCCGGCAAAAGTTGTGATAATGAAATATTTATATACTTACCCTAGCTTTTCCCTGCGCTAACGTACGCAACGAACTAATTATAAAACGCTATTGCGTCGGCATTAGAGTCCATTTTCGCGACGAAGCTCGCAGGCAGCGCGGCTGTCCTTGTCGTGTGGCACTTCACGATATATGAGTGGAAATTGAATATATTTTTAACAGTTTCTGGGGTTTTGAACGTAGCGCGCAACAGAGAACGCCTGAGGTCATTAGAAAGCTCTACCGAAGACTGCCGTGGCGGCGCGCGCTCGTAGGTCACCGGCTGTTGTTGGCGCGCCATGACCCACTATTATTATACTTTTATGACGAATCGGATTTTGCTATACTAAACTGCTTTGTACCTATGTAAACGTGTACGGGCTTATCTTACAGCGTTAGAGTCCGTTTTACGTGTTCATTGCTTTGCGTAGTCACGTTTTCGCGTTTCTTGTATTTGGGTCACGGCATTGTTCGATGTATCGCTTTACTTACTTAGTGAGCGTACAAAAATGTTTGTATTGTAAAAGGGGGCTTTTCGTTACACTCGATGTATATAAAAAGATTGAACCAAAACACGAATGGCGTGAGGAAGCTATATTCAAAGACTTATCCAAATAGATTGACTAAAAAAGCTTTGAATACTTTTTTATCTGTTTACATTGTAAATTTAAGATGAAAAATATTAGTGTCATTTTTAAATTTTAATATTATTATGAAAACTGGCAAAAACTCTTTGCTTTCTTAAAAAAATTTGCGCAATTTGCATAAAAACCTACAATAACCTATCAAGGAATATGAAATAATTACAAATTAACATATTCTTCTTGCCTTAAAGCAATGGCTGTGAGAGAATACATTTTATTCGATATAGTTCTTAGTATAGATATTTAACTTAACATAACCTAAATGTTTGTTTTTGTTGAATACAGCTAAACATCCTAAATATTTAAATTTACATGATATTTAAATTGTTTTTTTAAAGGCCCACAGCACATAATATACGGGACATGTTAAGAAGTAGTATATAGTAGAAAAATCGTCTGTCTGAGTTCGAGACACAATTTTAATAATCACAGACACGAAAATAAACTAAATCTTAAATAAAACCTTTTTTAAAATTTTATCGTTTTTTTATATATTCAATCCTGACGTTTCGACTCCTTTATAGCAGCCATGATCACAGGATGACTAAGGTAATGGTCGTCATACAGCTTCGAATACTTTAATCGGGTACTTAGGAATGTACCTAATTTATATAAATAAAATAGTTTGTTTTAATAGGTGCGGAATGTAAGAACTAAATAATACCCTATTTGATTCGAATAAATGATTAATTTGATTTGAAGAGAAAAAAAAATATGCAGCTGAACTTATTATAATTTTGGGACATCGTTTACTATTAAGCGACGCTATATATAAAATGAAATACCCCGAAAACGGGGTAGTTTTAGTAACATACGTATATGTATTGAGTTGCGCTGTTTCGAGATAACCCTGAGGCTGTTTCAGTGGAGTGTCTGCGGGGATCTAACCGAGATCTAGGTCGCGGAAATAGTCGGTTCATTCGTTCTAAATTTAGTCGATAGCTTAATCGTTAATTCTGTAGATTGCAGTATTTATCTATCATGTCTGCTGGTATTGAAAAACAACTGTTTTTTATAGTAATCATTAAAAAACTTCTATTATAACCAACGAGATTATAAAATACCTATTACTAAAAAAAATTACAATCTATGTTTTTTGCTTATTAACACATTAGCTAGGGTAATAATTTATCTATTGAAGTAATAGATTCCATTGTTGTTGACTGAATGTCCTTATGTAATTTTTCCATATGTCATTTATTATTGATAAAGGGAAGATACGAAAAGTTAAATATATTGAGTAAAACGAATCAATATCATTACTTTAATATTAAAATGGCCCCGAAAAAATTTATTTAATTATTAAAATGCTAAACAATTACATGAATAAATTTCGGGTTATTACTTACTATTATTTTTTATATAATAACTTCTAAATGTAGCAGTCAAATGTATAAATAACAAATTAACAACGATTGTCCTATAGCTACTCGTAGGAGCATTACAAGTAAAGGAATTATTTTGATCTAAATCTTTAATAATTATAACTTTCTCCTGATGAGAATGATAGTACCTACTGCTAATTAGTAACATAAAGGTTTTGATACATTTTCATGGACAAGGCAAGTAATTATACAATAATTTTGCAAAAAAACAACAAAAAATAAGAAAGAAAGAGAGAAACACCTTAATTGGCTTCGCAAATAAATTAAACATAACATTAAAAAAAAAAAATTGAATTGCTGTTATAAATAAATACTTTTTGTATCGAGTTTTCCAAAGTTATTTTTTAAATGCTTAATTTGTTATATTTTTAAGGGAATTGTAACTTTGATCTATCTATAAAGCTGATTAAAGTATAAAATATTTTCAATACATTTTCAACTTAATGTTCAGCAAAAAGCCCTATTTTATTACAAAAATTGTTTTTATATGATATGCGGTTGACTGTATCTTTACAAATAAAAATACTCTATTAATTAAGAATATTTCAAACAAAGAAATATTTAAGCAACAAACAATAAGTCCTTTTTCCCAAATTGTTTTCATAATTAGGGAACAAAACTTCTCTATTTTTAGAAAATACTTAATTGGAGTGGAGCTTCCATGGATCAGCTTCAATGACGCAATGTCTGTTACGCCATAGCTTCCCGAGTTCTTAATCGATTTTAATATTTTTGTGTGTAATCGAATCAACAGGTTTAGGGCTAGATCGTGACGGAATTTTGAAATTCGCAAAAATAAAAAATATACAAAAAAATATTGGCTCTATGGGATGTCCCATTGAAAAAAAAAGCGTGAGCTTTTTTAAATTTTTCATCCTTATGAAATTTTAAAATTTACTAAACAATATTATTATTTTTTTCATTTTTTTTAGTATTACGCTCCGCTTTAATATATGGCGCAAGCGAAGCTTAATGCTTAGCGAGTGCGTCGACCTAGTTTACTTAGTATCAAATGGATTTGGTAAACTTATTATTGAAGAATTAATTTAAATTATAGATGTATAATAAAAAGAGCGAAAATTTTTATAAGATATTATGTAATCTAGTTCAGATTGCCCATGGCAAGGCAACGCCGTCGGTATCATAGGTATCTTTGAATTGGGTATGTAGCATTCATTTATTTATTTACGAAAGAGTCGCAATAAACTTTTGGTTCCAATTTTGTGAACCGTCCAACAAAAGAGTAGAACTCTTTGTCTGAGTCTGTGTTGTCTGACAAACAAAATGTAGGGTTAGTCAGGAGTAAATAGGTATTTTCTAGGCAAGCGCGTCTTATTTTAGATCGCATAGTCGATTACCATCATACATGATAGCGGTTATGTGCCTACCTATTCACTATATAAAAAGATCAGCAAGGATCACTTTAATTAACAATACATAATCAAAATATAATATTATAATAAAATCAAATCAATAAAGTTAAATATAACATGGCGGTCTATTAGATTGAGTTTTTATTTTAGACCAAGCTTGGTGTGGATTATTTTTCTTTAATTTATTAAGTATATTATCATATTAGTTTATTTTTTTAATATTTTAAATGCTTCTAAGACTGTATTGTCTGAAATAAAATATTAATTTATTCTGAAGTGGAAACTTCTTTAGCATCGTTGTGATTCGAAAGTAGATGAAACGAAAAAGCGACAGTAAAAAGAGACAGACACATAAATTCATAAGATTTAACGTAGGAGAAATGAGATAGAAAGCATTATATACGTGTATTGATGCGTGTTTGTGTGCGCATGCGTAGTATAAAGCTTGAGAGAAGGCATCACAACAACGTGGTATTGTGTATACGTGAACGTATTATTTTTGAAAGTTTCACTTCTACCACGTGTGAATTGCACACCTGCTTTCTATTTTTATAATTAATATAAATACTATTATTTATTTTTAAAAGTAATTCACTATATTTATATCTTACTGGAAAAGTTTTTCATTTTAAAACTTAATCACCATTTTTTAAAAGACTTTCGTACCTCAATTGTTTTCTTTTTGTGTGAGTATTTTACACGTGTCCCCATTACTTCGCTTTCGTACCCCAAACTCGTTTAATCCTGACATGTTTAGTATGGAAATAGTTAAACTATTGTGTAACTGTTTCCAAATTACAAGCCAGGCAGAACTGTATTGGACGTGTTGAAACTTTCAAACAAGCAGGTTTGGATTAAAGGAAATACAAACTATACAAAACACCCCAGTCAGAGTATGACGAGTTGATTTCATCAAAGGAATGTTTAGTGTGAATATTTCTTTGAAATAACACATTTTTTTGTGTGGACAATATAATTTCATACAACAGTTTCGTAGGCATAGATCTAATCCTAATTATGACAATACTTTGTGTGTGTGTTTGTTACCATATTGTCAGTAAAAGCCTAAGAATAACCCTGTCACAGAGTGTGACTGCGATGAACTCTGAAACTACTCAATTTTGATAATTCTTTTTTCATTTTGCTGGATTTGTTCAGACTTAGGACATAGGATGGGTTTCATTTATAATACAGCAACGTGTGGCCGGGTCAGCTAGTTAAGATAATGATGTAAGTTGAACTTTATCACTTTTGCATTTAATGAAATAAATCTCTTAAATAACAAAAACATCTTCTTGTCTCAGGTATCAAAGGAGACTCAAACCTCTTGCTCAGAGCTGACTTTACACATTTGCCGCCCCAAAGCTATAAAATTTTTGCCGCCCCAACTGACCTCTATAATAAGATTCACTGTTCACAATAACTTTAATTCCTTTTTTAGGGAATAATCTAGATTCAAGATTATTTTTACAACTTTTTGGGTATATTTTTCAGCTAAGAAAAGCAAAGCTTTGTTTTAAATGCACTTTTAGTTACTTTTTTCTGTTCTGTACCAATTTTCTGGGCAATTTTGCCGCCCCCTAATTTTGCCGCCCTAAGGTTTAGCTTTTTCAGCTTCTTTGGTAAATCCGGCACTGCTCTTGCTAACTAGGCAACGGATTGCTTAATATGAAGACCAATCTCTCGCATAACGGGATGTTACGGGTTCGAGTCTCGTCTAATACGTGAGATAAGTATCTTACTTTAGATTACTATATTTAGATCTAGCAGCTAAATGTTTAAATATAAAAGCTATATAAAAATTATATAAGTTTCTTTTTAACGATTGTATTGATACTTGTACAATTAGCCTCCGCTGAGAGATTTGTCTAGCTTGTTTATCCTCAGAAAAAATCGCAAGTGCCACCTATTACAACTACAGCAACTTGGTGTCGCATAATGGAGCCACGGTGTTTTCTCTCCATAATATAACTACCATAACATAACTTAAACTACCCACTCTAATTTAAGTCGTATTGTATTGTTTTATTTACATTTATATTATTTCTTACTGACGTTACTATTTTTTTACTGTTTTTTTTTACTTTCTGTGCCCATTAAATGAATTATAATTATTATCCAATTTTCTCGACCAAATTATATTATTACAATTTTATTTCCTTTTTTTTCTAACTCCACTCTTTTTGACAATTTAATTGTACACATATTACACTGACTTTCATTGTTTCATAGCTTGCGCCCTCATAAGCCAGGGTGATGGCTGGAAATCGGTGCTTCACCTAATCCCAGGTGAATTTGTTTTTTGCATCGAGCTTTGACCCTATTCCTGCTGCTGCACACAGGTACCTGCCAATGTTGGTTGTGTCATGAAGTTATTTTATTTTGTTATTTTCTTTGATTATATAATGATAATGTATAATGTGTGAACAACCAGAATAAACGTATCTATCTATTTATCTATAAATTATTGACGACCTCCGTGGTCGAGTGGCTCGCATACTGGTTTTCATTATATATCTCCGAGGTCTCGAGTTCGATCCCTGGCTGGGTCAATGTAAAAAAAACCGGCCAAGTGCGAGTCGGACTCGCGCACCGAGGGTTCCGTAAAATATTTTTATTACGTGATGTAACTAAAAACTAAACTCGGTGCGCGAGTCCGACTCGCACTTGGCTGATTTTTTTTTGTTGACTATACATATAAACCTTCCCTGTCAAGCATACAACAACTTTACAAAGTTCCATCACAATTTGATCAGTGGATTTGTCAGGATTGAATAAAGGAATAAAAAAAAGCGTGTGCGTCTCGGGACGCACGGCAGTAGTGATAACTTAAATTAATCTAAGTTGAAATATTTAATATTGAAATTGTTTAACTTGAGAAAAGCTTAGGTTAGTACTTAAATTTTATGTATATCAATACGATAATGTAAGGAAAGGTTATTTATTACACACTAAACACTGAGTAGAGAGGGGAAAGTCTGTCCGAAATACGGCTAACGCTGAGGGTTAGAGTGAGAGAGGAGGAGCCTGTCGCTGCCGTATATGATAAGAAGGAAAGCCATATAGACTGGCGCCGTAACGCGTTACGTAACGAAGCGGTTTACCCTCCCATAAGAAGTTATCACATTATTGTTTTATTTAAATCTGCGATGGGTGTAAGAACTAAATAAACAACTTCATTTACGACCGCCATGGTCGAGAGTCTCGCATATTGGATTTCGTGTTGACGCCACTTTGAAGTCCCGGGTTCGGTCTGGGGAAAGGTCCATGTAGGTAACATTTTTTTTTCTTATAGACTCGGACCTGTGTGATTTACCTTCATTGTTAAGCGCCTTACCTACTTAATATGAGTTCAGAGCAATAAATGTGTTTCTTGTCTAATATCCTATTTTAAGATAAATTATTTAATAGAAAAATACTGGAAAATAACGACTCGGCTCACAAGTGCAAGAACCGGCAACCTTTGGAAGTCAGGTCCAATGCTCTCCCAAATGAGCTATCGAGCCGTTCGCAAGGCTCGTCCCGTCGAAATTTCCAATACCTTTCTAATTTTACGCAGGGCCAGCGGTGTCTCATCAAGAGAGAGAGAGGAACATCCTCTCATATTCGAAAGAAACATTTTTACAAATGTTTGGACTAACGATTAAGATGAAACAGCCATTTAGTTTTATATTTTTTTATATTTTTCGCATCTTTTCAATGCTATCTTATAAGATAAATTATTTTAAAAGAATATTTTTTTATTAAAAATATGAAATATCAATTCACCTGAACCGGGCTCAAACTCATGTCTTCGATCTGACCTAGACGCCATAACAGCTATACTACTGAGTTTTATCTATATCGTTCTACTAAATCAACATTACTTACTTTGCCAATTCAAATATTTAACATCTGTATTTATAGTGACGTAGCTCATTAGCTCGCTAAAAGACGAAGTTATCGATCATCTGGGGTAAATATTTTAACACGTTTTCTGTATCTCTAAATATCTGATACAACTATAAAATAGCCTGTACAGTCATAATAAAATTGTTCTAAGTTCAAGTGTATATATTTGTATTTGTCTTTAATTAAATTGAATTATTTAAATCTTTGGTCTTGGAGAAGATGTCAGGCCAAATGTTGAGCTGAGTGAGCGAATGAGAGTGACTAACATTCTATTTTGCACGTTATTATAATTCGGTATGTAATTAAATTGACGCAGTCATTTTTAGATTAATATTTACCATGTGGCTTGTACCGATATAAATAAATAAATATATTCACACAAAGCCTAGCCCAAAGTAAGCGCTCCATAACGTAAGCCATATACGAGTATGATACATAAATATATTATATTTTTATACGACCATTTGGTGCTGGGTTCGAGTCCTGGAAGAAGGCTAATGTTGAACTAATTTAAAGCTGAGTCATGGATATTTATATATTTTTCTATAAAAATGAAATATATATAAATTCCCTGTCAAAATGTTTGACCTCGATGAACTCCGAAACTACTAAACGAATTTTGATGGTTCTTTCATTTAGCTGGATTTGTTTCGACTAGGGTAAGTTTCATTTTAATTTATAACACAATAATGCGTTGCAGGGTCAGATGATTGGATCTGCCCCTCCCAGGACTCGAACTCGGGACCCGGTGAAAACAGTAGGATCGCTACCGTTTAACACCTTGAGTGCGAAACCAGGTCTAAACGACACCTAGTATACGTCTCGTTTACAGTGCGGCTAAGAAAAGTATAAACTTCCTTGTCGTGCGGAAAGCCTAACTTCAATTTGGTTCGGTGTAGGGAAGAGATGAATATATGTATATCTAAGATGTATTATTAAAATAGAATCCAATGGTGTACCTACCTTAATACCAAGTTTAGTCACCTGGCATTGCACGGAAGTCAAAAAAGGATTTAAGTTCCTTAAATGGTACAGGGTCTATAAGCCTTGTATCGCCACAATGGAAGTTTTATTACCAGGTGTTTTGACCTTGTATCGGAGGAATAGAAAGTATTGGAAAATTACTGCCGCAGCAAACGTGTAAAGGGCCACGCGACCCCCACCAATGTGTTGTGGGACGCCGCAGGGTTTAGGATCGCAACTGTAGCACGAAACTAACAAAAACTGTTCACAACATTTGGTAGTTCCGTCACATTCATAAGTAATTGCAAAATCAACAAAAGAAGTTACAGTTACGGGAAGCACCAAAGGGCAAACAATTATCAAGATTAAAAGCGACCTCTATTGCTTTCTCAAAAGACCTTTACTTGCCAATATAGTTACAGATATAAATAAACACAAAAGCGGTTCCGGATTTTTATAACGTTAAAGTTAATCATAACGGCTCGTGAAACCTTTATAGAGACTGCTGAACGTAACTTCTATTTTATTAATTTGTAATATTACAATTTCTGCGGGATGCTGAACAGTGTTTCCTCTTTACTTAATAGAAAATATATTTACATGTTTTTACTTAAAGATCAATATTTCTTTATTCTTCACTCTTTTCGACTCAAGAATACCCTTTTTTGAATTCATTACACAATCTTATAAATTTGCCTTCAAAATACGAGTTCAAGCGTAATTAGAAAGCTTATTTATACAAGTTCGAAACTTTATTTTATTTATTTAATCAAGGTTAGCTCATATAGTAATAATATTTCTTACATACACACCAATTAGCCTAGCCCAAAGATAAGTAAGGCTTGTGTTATGGATGCGGACTCAGGTACATATTCTCGTAATCATCACACAAACATTTTCTCCTTCAAGGACTCGAACCCAGGACCATTAGTGCGAAGGGCAGAATCGTGACCGTTGCACCAAACAGTCGTTTTTGTAGTTTATCTGTTATATTTTTTCCGCATTCATGAATTTCGTTCCACCCTAGAGAATGCGATTAGCATTATACCCCCCCCCCCTTTTTTTACTTATGTGATATAGGGGCAATAAAGTTTTATGAAACAAATAAATAATGTATCGGAATTTGTTTTCCTTTGTCTTAATCACTAGATCATCATTGTGACATATGAACTACAATTCTAATTAATCCTGTTAGAATTTATTGCTTTTCAGGCCGAAACAAAGACAACAAACTTATTCCGCCTAAAGATAATTTTATCATTATCAAGTGAGGCTCGAATGTCCATAAAAAATCACGAAATATCACAAGGGGGAGGTGGGCTGTAGTAATATATCACGTGTATTTTTTTATTCGGCAAATGCGTACAAAACGGAAGTGGCTTACTACTTCTGTATGAAGAAAAAAGCCAAGGCATATGTGGATTCTTGTCACAAGCAACTGAATCCGAGTAATAATATTCAAGAGATGCACAATTTTCGTCCTTCCCGCATCCCACCGAACGAACGGTAGATCGAGAGAGATTCTCTGCGTAGTGCGCGAAAATGATGCCGCCGAGTGGCTTGATAAAACCGATGTACATCTTCAACAAAGCACTGTGCCAACAACTGACTTGCAAGATGCTGTAAGAAAGTCTTGCCAATCCGTGGTCCGAGGATACTGTACATTAAATGTATGTTCATGTATTAGTTTTTCGCATTTCTTTCATTATTTTATGTCAGTCAAAAACAAACTACAACCTTTCTGTCTACCTCTAAACGTTATTATTGTAATCTTTAATTTTCTATAATAAAATTAGATGATACTTATACCTGTACTTTAGAAATATTGAAAAAAAATTAAGATTCTTTGTAGGTTCAAAAAATACACGTGATATAGGGGGAAGGGGTTATCTAAAATCTCACTATGTATCACCAAGTGGGAGGGGGGTTAAAAAATGCCAAAAAAAAACATCACGTGATTATTGGACGGCCCCTTATAAATAAAAAAAATCAAGTAAGACAACGGGTCACTTTTATATGCTTTAATATGTGTTAAATGAATCAATTAAAACAGTTGGTTCGAAAGATGTTGAGTTGACTGACGTTTCGCTTTATTTTCAGGACATGACATAAAAATAACGTGACTATGACTGAAAGTAATGTGTGGGCGTAAAAGTTAAAACTAAATACTGAGTAATTTGCGTCGTTTACTAATTTTACTAATTGCGTCTTTATTAAGGCATTACTTAGGCATTCTTGTCAAGCTTTAATTTATAATGTTAATAAGTCTGGAACGTTTATTCCAGTATCAGCTGACTATTTTATAATTTTGCTTATTTTCTATAAACAGTAAACATTTTATTTCATCTTTTGTTAACATATAATATTACGTCACACTGACCTACGTGAATTTCTTGGTAATAAATAGATATTCTTAGAAATCATCACTATAATTTTCACTATAGATTAAACCATACAATTTAACATTTAAATAAAATAATTATTAAGGGGTTTTTGGCGCATAATTAATATTAATCCTGACGTTTCGACTCACAGGATCACAGGATGACGAAGGCAAAAAGCCTGAAATATGTTGTTTTAATTAAATGTGTAACGTGAGCGGAAGCGTGAGATCTAAATATACAATTTAATTTCACTCATTGCCACTTTTTGCAAATTCAAGACGCCAGACTCAGATAGACGCCATCTCTAGGCGGGCGAAAGCACTAGAAATTCCTCATCAAGTTGCAATCGTATGCAGTTTCGAACACTCGATTATTCCCTTAAATTGTTAAGTATTGCTTACCATTTAAATTGTGCACATAAGGATGCACTTAAATCTAGGCCGTACGCGTGGCCAGCCAAATTACAATCATCGTCGCTAGCCGCAATAATCAAGAAATCCACAACTTGAGGTTGGTGAGGTGCTTTAGGCATAATTTGATATTGATATAGTCTGGTAATGGAAAGAAAACATCTAACCTAATCTTACTACCAATTTTGGTTAGATGCGTTTTTAAATTATGCTTTCAAATTTGTATATTAAATAAATTATAAATAATTGCTCCCACATCAGTGTTGAAAAACGTTTGGCAAATATTTAGCAACACCCGGTGAGGGAACAAATATGGCGTAAGCTTTCGAAACGATTAAAAACGTTTGCGCTTTACGCTTTTTTGTTTACAAAAATTTTGCAATGCTTCTTATCAATTCTTTAATGCTAGTAATATTTTAAAACATAAACGAATACAAAGGTAACCTTTCAGCCTCTTTTCTGTTTTTTTTTTAATATTCTGAACCTTATTTAAGTAGCTATGGAATTCAGAAACAATGATGATACCACAACACCCAGATACGAGCCAATAATGAAAAGTTCGTTTTCTATATTGACCCGGCAGGGGATAGAACCTGGAACCTCGGAGTGGCGTTACCATGAAAACCAGTATGCGATAAAGTCATCCACGGGGGTAGTCTGTGAATATTAAATTAAAAAAGGCATGTGTGCAATTCACACGTGGTTGAAGTGAAACCTTCAAAAATACCACGATTGTTGTTATGCCTTCTCTCAAGCTTTGTACTACGCATGTGTCATCAAACGGAAAAGAGGAAATATTATATTTTCTTTTGATCAAATGAAATATCAAAAAGAGGGTAGATAATAAAGTATTTATTAAGTGGCCAAAATCAGTTTATTCATCTAGGTCATGTATTTGCCATCAAAATGGAAAACTAAATATTCAAATGCTCTAAATTTATATTGTATGGTGATTCAACAATTAATATTCACACTTTACCAATATATACTTATCTTTGGCACAACGATTTGTGCTGAATATAATCCGATAAGGACTGCCGGCCGTCCGCCGGCTCCGAGCGTCAAGCAAAGAAAGAGACCGTCTGACTCAGTGCGAGGCATTATAAAGGCACCGCGTCACTCCACCGCCTGGCGGGGATGTGACGTGGACCGATCGTGTTGTCAATGCTATGACAGATAACACGTTAGACCAAAGACAATGATGAAAAATATTGTAATATAAAGTGTACATAGTTAAATCAATCAATAAATCAATTTAGTAAATCAATAAATAATCATTTAAATATTAATAATGATAATGAATATGATTAAGTAACATAATTAATACACTCCGAATTATTCCTAATTCTAACACGGCCATACTGACAGTACTTCGTCCCCGAAGTACTTTGAGATTATATAAAAAACACCGACATAAATCAGATATCGTTTCATAAAACCAAGTTATTGTTTCTTAATTTCGTAAACCTCTATGCCTAGACATGTACAGTTCCATCACTTGCTGGTTAGTGAAGACCAAACTGACACCAAGCACATGGTTATCCAGCATATCTTTTTTTATAAACCTCTATGCCTAGACATGTACAGTTCCATCACTTGCTGGTTAGTGAAGACCAAACTGACACCAAGCACATGGTTATCCAGCATATCTTTTTTTATAAACCTCTATGCCTAGACATGTACAGTTCCATCACTTGCTGGTTAGTGAAGACCAAACTGACACCAAGCACATGGTTATCCAGCATATCTTTTTTTATAAACCTCTATGCCTAGACATGTACAGTTCCATCACTTGCTGGTTAGTGAAGACCAAACTGACACCAAGCACATGGTTATCCAGCATATCTTCTTTTATAAACCTCTATGCCTAGACATGTACAGTTCCATCACTTGCTGGTTAGTGAAGACCAAACTGACACCAAGCATAGCGGTACCCAGCAACTGATTTATTTATTCTTAATCATTGTTTTTATGATACGATTCTGTTGCACTATTACTCAATTAATAATTTTCATTATCACCAATTACAAGTTCATTTTCATTATCACTATTTACAAGTTAATTTTCTATAGAAGCATTTCATCTATGAAGTTATGTTCATTACCTTTCGTAACCTCATTAAATCGAGCCTGTAAGGTAAGTTTGCAGTACGACCTGTTAAAAATCGAAGAGAATATAATCCGGTTGATTTTAAGACAGTTGTAATCAAAATTTGAACTTTCCAAAGCCTGTTCGGCCAGCCTGATGAATCAGAACATGTAGTAACAGGCACTAAAATTTTTCGAAAAGACGTGTAGATAACATGCCTTTCCTATTCTATCGAAATATAAGTAACATGATGAGAAGTGATATTTAAGACGCTTTGCTAGACATTCCCTTATCAGACTACAATTTACACCAATACCTAATATGAAATTTAGTTATTTCTCATTTAGTTCTTACACCTCCGCACACACCACACATTTGAATAAAACACTTTTTATTTTTACGGATTTTGCGCACTTTTTATTTTATATTTAATCCCGATGTTTCAATGGTTGTCATGTATTTTCTACCTCCTCCACAACATTTTGATCGGGCACGTTCCAAATTGTTGAAATTAAATTGTTGTATTCTTAAATTTTATTTCGTTATTACATTCTTACTACGATTACATTGTATAGTACTGAGTCTACTACCAGTTCGGAAATTGGGAGGCCCTTCCGAGAAGAACTGGCGAAAGAAACTCGGGCAGGGGGACCGACCTCCATCTTACTGTTATTATTTGCAAAAAGAGCTAACTACATCATCAGATCTTGCAATGTGTGTTTTTGTAGGTATTCATTAATTTTTATTTTATTTTATTTTTGTTACTTTTTCTCGGCCATGAATAAATATTTTAGTAGTTTTTAGTCACGATTCATTAAATTTACTCGTTTGCTGAACACGTGGTTTCAAATTACAGTTTTTAGTATCATAACGAGGTAGAGCATCACGTATTGCCAACAACAATCCCTTCAGCATCGTAGGGTCTATATCGAACTATTTAACCGACCTTGGTCACATGCTGAAAGAAAGAAAAAAAATTTAGTACAGGGCGTGAGGATCCCACTTCTGATGTCATCAAACGGAAAAGAGGAAATATTATATTTTCTTTTGATCAAATGAAATATCAAAAAGAGGGTAGATAATAAAGTATTTATTAAGTGGCCAAAATCAGTTTATTCATCTAGGTCATGTATTTGCCATCAAAATGAAAACTAAATATTCAAATGCTCTAAATTTATATTGTATGGTGATTCAACAATTAATATTCACACTTTACCAATATATACTTATCTTTGGCACAACGATTTGTGCTGAATATAATCCGATAAGGACTGCCGGCCGTCCGCCGGCTCCGAGCGTCAAGCAAAGAAAGAGACCGTCTGACTCAGTGCGAGGCATTATAAAGGCACCGCGTCACTCCACCGCCTGGCGGGGATGTGACGTGGACCGATCGTGTTGTCAATGCTATGACAGATAACACGTTAGACCAAAGACAATGATGAAAAATATTGTACTATAAAGTGTACATAGTTAAATCAATCAATAAATCAATTTAGTAAATCAATAAATAATCATTTAAATATTAATAATGATAATGAATATGATTAAGTAACATAATTAATACACTCCGAATTATTCCTAATTCTAACACATGCGTACACAAACACGTATTAACACACGTACATAATGCTTCATATCTCCTTCTCTCCTCTGTTAAATGTTAAAGAAGTTTTCACTTCAAAAATTTCACATAATCATCTCATGTCCTAAAGTTTGACCTATTTCCATTCCGCCTAAAATTTGTCTCGGTATTAGAATGCCCTAAATTCCTTAGTAAGGCGGAACAATTTATGATACGTATTATTTGAAAACTCTAAATTATATTTCGCACAAAACTGTTACATATAATAAATTAAGTAAGTGGTTTTGAAATCTTTCCCTTTCTTCCCTTCTTTCACATCCCACCTAAAACAGGGAGGGTTCAAACTGAAATATTGAAATAATAAATGAACACGCGAAAGGGTACTGCCTTGGGAGATGGTACTGCTTAAAAATACCAGTTTTAAGGACAATTACCTTTACTTAAAATGTTATATTGTTGCTTTTTCATACTTGTCTTTTATCTTTTGTATGTCATAGCAATGTATAAGTATACTTATTTAAAACAGATACTTGTTAAATTTGTTGTAATCAACGATATAATGAAACCATCGCTATTGCTATTGTGATAATAGAATATTATTGTTTTTTTTGGATAATGTATGTTGGCCATTTATAATATTGTAAAAGTCGTTACATTTCGTAGTTGTACTTCTTTTGGCGCATTAAGGGTGAAATTTTTCATGTAACGGAAGTTGCGCACGCAGAATGAAACGAAAAAGCAACGCCATGAATTTAGCTGTTAAAGTGATGAGCTAACTTCAAGATAACTCTTTTAAAATTTAAATAAAAAGTTTATTAAAATCTTAAAAGAGACTTTAACTTCTGCCACGCTTTCTGTTGAAACTAAAGAATTTTTTCGTCTTTCTTTTCTTTAGTTAAAAGAAAAGCTGAATAGGTGGTAGGTAAATAATATTAAAAATTAAAAATAACTTATTTCAAATGCATTTGAAAACTATTATTTTCATTTTCATATGTAAATTTAACAACCTTATAATCATAATATTAAGTCTACTCCATAAATCTTAAACAAACACAACTTTTAAATCTTTTTTTTGTAATTAATGATTTTATGTAGATTCTTATTTGATTTTAGTTTGTAGCATTGGTTTGTGATGTGTCACGAATTCAGTTAAGGCAACTAACTTGAAATTTATGCAAATTAAATCAATGTAGAGGCTCTAAATTAAGCAAAGTTGATTAACTCGAACAGTTGTTCTAAAATGCTCAACAGTTTGCTATGTAAGTAAATTCTCTTTGCAGTGAGACTGGCATATCTCAGAAATCAGATAGTAAACCTCTAGATATAATCCATGAAGATCATTAGCTAAACCTATGGGCATATAGTAGTTACTACATGTTTATTGCACTGATAATTTTATCGCAATTTTAACGATATTTAAGCTACAACTAGCTGACCCTGTAACGCGTTGCTATGGTAACGCGTATACAATGGAAAAAGAGCGGACAGACAAACAACAAATTTGTGTTCTTAGATTATAGATTAAAGCAAATGTATTTGTCTACGTATGAAATTTAACTTATACTCTTAGGATTACTAAACGTCTTGGTGATTCTTATTTACATAGTTCTTAACAGAATAGAGACAGAAGTTATATAAGTTATATATTTTTAATTTTGGAATCTACCAATTATTTATTTTTCTACTTCAGTCCGCAATATACGAAAATACATAAATATATGATTACCAGCACATACAACTGATAAATGGGAGGCTTAAGGGCAACGCATGCACAAATGGCTTACTAGGTCCATAGCACATTATAGTAAATTTTATATTTACATTATTAACACATTATAGTATTTTTTTATATTATATACTGTATTCCATATTTAAATTATTTGTTTAGATATCTATATATATATATTCACAACAAATATATAATATATAAATTCCCTGTCACAGTACAGTATAGGATAGGTTTTATTTATAACATAGCAATGCGTGGCCGGATAGTATTATATAGCTACAATAGTTTTTTACGTCTGATTATACGCTAAACTCCTTTATTTTTTAAATGCTTCCAATTTTTTAAATTTATTTTATTTAAAATTACATTCACTGTGATTGATTGTTAAACTTTTTGCTTTTTATATTATTAAGCATTCTAGTAATTCAACAGGGCTCAGTCTCAAACACAAGCATTGTTATGTTTGAAAGGTGAGATTTATTCTATATAATCGACTTATGTCATGAATGTGTTTGAAAATTTTAAATTAGAACGTATTGAGAGAGAGAATTGTTGTTTTATCTTTACCGTGCCATACCATTCCATCCTTGGAAAATAACTTCTGCTCATATAGTAAAACCTAAATGACATGACATGTAAACCTTAATAACAATTACTAAATACTTAACATTAATATCTCATCATCTTTCTACATCTACATTTTATATTACAAAAAAAAATAATTTTGACGGATATTAATATATATTAAATATAAGTATATATATGAACTATCAATTTTAATCTTATTTAATTTTTTATTTTCTTTTTAGTTTTTTTTAATTTTGCACCCTTGCAATACTATACTGAAAACCATATATAAATACTATTGTTTTAGTTTGCATCTCCAATAACTAATGCTTACTACTCTGTAAAGGAAACACTAAAATTAACAAAGACTATAAATTACGTTATAATAATAATTTAAGGAAATATAATAATAATACAATTAAAAATGATATTTATGCAATGAATCGTTCTTATATGTGTCAATAATAATTAATTAACTTTAATGTAATTGCTTGACATTCAAACGCCCACTGCTGGCTAGACAGACGAACTAACAATGTTTATTTAAATATCTTTTATTGTGCTCTGTTTGCTGTAAATAAATCATTTCATTTCATTTCTTTTACTGCTTTCTATTACAAAATTATTTGGAAATTCGCCCGGACGACATTGCGAGCAGACGTATCTTTCCAGATAATATTTAACAAATTCACTTTTGCCCACCGATATTCACCCCAAAATATGAGGTAGCTGGGAATTGTTATATTAATGGTTCAGAATATCAATGAGATACGAGTATGTTGGGGCACACCTTCACCGATGATTCTTTTCATGCAAACACAAGGCAGGGCATTGGCTACGTGTTCGGTATTAAGAACATAACGAGATATACCATGAAACAACTTTTAATTCAGAAAAAATAACTACAAGTAGTCTCTTAATATACCTAAAGAAATTGTTGCTAGGAAAAAATCAACTTGTCTTATGTATAAGGCGTGAGAAAAGTTAATTTTTTTGTTGTTTTTTAATTTTTTTATAAATCAATCAGATAAACGCTTACATAACAATTATAATAATTCATAATATGTTTGGAAATATGATGTAATCAATAAGCTATGAATGATGACCGTTTGGTGCAACGGTAGCAATCCTGCCTTTCGCACCGACGGTCCTGGGTTCAAATCCCGGAAGGGGCAGATGTTTGTATGATGAATACGAGCATTTGTACCTGAGTCATGGGTGTTTTTATATATTTCTATGAATATTACATATTTATGTATCGTATATGTATATCTATCCGTTACCCTAGTATGCATAACACAAGCCTTACAGTGCTTACTTTGGGCTAGGCTAATTGGTGTGAATGTAAGAAATATTTATTTTATTTATTTATTTATTTTACATGAAAGATCTAATTTAGTCATATAATTATATACCTATACCAATAAAGGCGTTTGAGTAACTTTGTATAGACTAGTGGCGTCATTTTTTTTTCAGCGGCCACAAATATTTTTCATGACTCATTATTGCCCCGTGCTAAGTGATATCGAAACTGAGATATTCGCATTTGAAGATTTTATATATGAACATACGATGTCGTCAATATACGCATTCAAATATTTCAGTTAGGTACTCTCCTGCATAAAGAAATCTTACTTATGATTTTAGAAGGTTGATATTAGAAATTGGCTTTACGGTTTTCCCACACACATTATACATTATTGCGTTTAATAATAAACACATTTTGAAAAGACTTTGAGTGCTAAATGGACGAAGAGAGTTACTGTTCGTCCGTTTCGTTCTCAATGTCATGACGGATAATTGTATCTAAAAACTGTGCTGGGGGTCAGATTATTTTGATAGCTGCCCCATCTCATGTACCATTTAATGGACATTACGTGCGAACAGCAACCTAAGGTCCATTTTCCAATAATACACGAGCAATAGTGGCCCAAAATAGCATCTAACCCTTGCGTAGCTCTGTCTACTAGTATAAACACGTAATATATTCGTCTATATGAATGCCTGGATTGGATTCTGCCTCTAAGAAGCCACAGATCATTCCAATTTAATGTATCCGGCGAAAAATCATAAATAATAGGTTCTCTGCATACTTCAATCACATATAAGCCATCATTTTTTACTTATTCTTGTTTGCTTGTTGTACTTGATACGTTCCAAGTGCAAAGATAATTAAATCATCGGCACTTAAAATAGGAAGGTCTTCCAGTCCAGGAACTTGAGCGTTGATCTATTCAAAATCAGCCCTTCTTCTATTCAGATTATTCGTAATAACATACTTCCCTAGTTGCTTCCGAGGGCTATGGTGATATATACGATTTATAATTTCCTGTGTAAACTTATGATTAGTCCCCCAAAGACATTTAATAATGCTAAAGCCATTTTTGTGACTTACAGCTACATTTAAATTCTGAGCCTGAAGCTAACGAAATTTATTTTATAATCTACCATTAATGGTTTCTACCACCCAACGGCACATGGTTACTATTCTTGAATCGTTTGCTTGTTGTGTAGTAAGCTTAGATAAGGGCATATATGCACGGTATCCGCATGACTCTACATCTTTGATGCAGTCTCTGAATGCTCTGTCTAATATGGGCGCATCGTTCTCATGAAAGAACCAGATAAATGGATCACATGGATTCTTAACTATCTCTCTATATATTAGAGAATCGTCGCATAGGATTTAGTTGCCTAAACCTTATACGTCTATAATGTGGCCATCAGGACAAATAATTAAAAAAGGCTTCAATAAATGCCGGAACTTGTGTAAGCTATATGACTTACTCTGAAAGTAATAATAACTACTTTTTAGTATGATTACCTATGGCATTCCTTTGACTCAAAGAATTATCAGAATTGCCAAATAATGTTCTGGGGATTGTTAAACATCTCGATATAACATTTTGACGAGTCAAATTATTAAATCCAAAGAGCTGTGGAACAAACTTCCTTGTTAAGTCTTGTCTTACGAAACTCATAGTATTTTTTAAAGTCTTTCTCGACATATTGAAAATCTGATATAATCTCTGATTTGACTCACCAGTATGAAGTTTTGTTCTCACGGTGGCGAGAGCTCTACCTGCTTTATTTTTATAGCGCTTAGAAATGCTAGGACATCTTTGAAGGATTTCATGGAATTGAGATTTGGAAAACCTATGTAGTTTTGAAAAACAGCATCGTTTATTAAAGATGGTTTATCAAAGTCTAAAAAAACCTTCCGAGTTCTTAACAACTCTATTATGTCTTTTAGATGAGACGGGGTAAACTCGCTTATTATACGACGAGTACTTGATTCAATATTTTGCCACACTGCATCTAAACTATGTTATTTACATACGCAAGTGCCACGTGGTATATAGAAGCACTTTTTCTGTAGAACTGTGGCTCTAATATCAATGTGAATTCTTCACAAATCTTTATTATTGCATGTTGCTATAATACATACGTGAGTATTAAAAGGCGCACGCGTGTAACGTGGTAACGGGATCATTTGCGTCATATTTACTTGTACTTCTTGGTTTTGAACATGTTCAAAACCAAGGGTATTGGCCGCTCTGGTACTGAATATTCTGCGGCAGTGTCCGGCAAAGGGTGATCTGATGGATCGGCAGCAGGGTTATTAGCATTTTCTTGAACGCTAGCGTAACGTTGAGCACGTTGTAGACAAGGTTTACAGATTTTGTCCTCATCACTAAACTGTAAAGAAGAATTATCTTTTATTTTATAATTCACGTCGATAGTATACTGCTAGTGATTTCACGTATTTTCGTATGTTACTCTAGTTTTATGCACAACATTCGCAATTTCCACCAAATACGTCATTAAAGATGGATTCATTTGCACGAACTCGGCTGTTAAACTATACGATCTACGACGAGTTCCACCAACACGATTTACATTTCGTCGGCAGTAGACACCAAATGCACTGTTAATTGCATCCATGGCATTATACGTCCAAATTGTAAGAATATCAGAGTCCAAAGAGCTAGGTCACAAAACACAAACAATTGAGCTATTATTGCAAGTATAATAGCTCAATGACAACAGTAAAGGACGCGTTCTTAATGCCGAATGTGCCGAAATACGAAACGCAGGTAAAGGAAACGTGTGCTGTGATTGGCTAATCTGTATCGGGTGAAACGGCTGTTTCGGCGGGCTGTGCGCAGCTCACCGGCATCGACGTGGGCTGCGCGGCGCGACGTCCGCCGCGTACCGCTCTATCTGCCTATAGATAATAGATATTATGTATTAGGAATGGACCTAATAAATCTTTGTTTTTGTACCTATTTAATTCTTCTATAAAATACGTAACAATCCTTAAAGAGTGCAGTGGATTAAAATAACTTCTTGAATGATAATGGCTAAAACTAAGACAAATATTTCCGTTTCGATACGATTTAGAGAAATTAGCAAAAAAGTGTTTTTATTAATTGAAGCACAATGTAAAATATCAACCCGTAAGATTAGAGGAAGCGGAAGAGGGCTGCATATTTTCGTTTTACTGGTGGACATGGACTTTCGACTAGTAACGCCTGATTCTATCAAATATTGATCGATTTGTTCTGCCTACTGTATTGAAATTGTCGTCTCTTCCCTTTAAAATTGACACTGACAGTATATTTATATCCATCTATTTGTTGTATAAAACTGTTAACTAAAACTGTTAACTGTTAACTAACTACTTAAATTAAATCAATCTGTAATTTTTGGCAATACTTAGTGAGATCTAAATAAGATCTTTCATTTTTATTTTTAATATTTTATTGTTATATAAACATTATGAGTTTTATATCTAAAGAAATTAATATAGGTAAATAAATCAACTCGTCTAGAGTATCAAGGGGCTAATTTTATTTATTGATATTACTATTTAATCTAACAGCAAGCAATTTATTCGCAGAATTCAATAAAAATAATTATTGCCGTGAATATAATTATAATGTTTTTCTGAGATATTTTTCGTAACCTTTTTTATACTATTTATGAAAAATTCCACTTCTATATTTTTTATAGTTACTTTATAATAAATTTGCATGATCATGCGCCTGTATAAATGGTAGGAGAGCGGGCTAGATGTAACCGGGGCAAGTAGTAACAAGCATTTTTACCTAGATAAAAGAAGAATATTCATTTGATTTTCAACCTATCCTACAATAATTAAATATGTATTTTATCATATGAGTGCGATCAGTATCCCGCTGGATGGCACAGGAGGCGGTGTTGTGCAGGCGCTCCGATAAGACCAGGTAATGGACTGTTTTTTGTTTACACAAAATTGAACATTGTTAATTTCAAATTGTTTAGCAGTTGTTGATTTGTTCAAATACATTTAACATTTGTTTACTTCTGTTGTGATAACTGTAGTTTTACATCAAATAAGGGATGTATTTCTGATGGCAGTTATTTCAAAAAACCTTGCAGTTATGATGTAACACTTTCATGGGGCAAATCACAACTTGCCTCTTATTTATTTATATTTTCTAATAATTAAGTGTTATCTTCGTTTCATGTCTTTAACACTTTTTTGTTGAACTAAATTAATTTTATTAATCCAGGAAAACTGTACACTGTAAAAGGAAAACTGAAAATGCTTCTTAAATCCAAGATGTGAACGAATTGCCTTCTGTTGAAATCGTGAAAAAACCATTGCACAAAAAGCTGCAAAACATTTAGATTTGAGTCATGTGTTGTTATTTAGATATGTGAAAAAAAAAAAAGTAACAATAGTCGGATATGTCATACCCAGATTGGTTTTCAAGCGGAAGAAAAGCTTAAATATCTAAGTACTTGCTTAATTGCTCCAACATCTACTTTGGATTACTTCCTTTGAAGATTCTAATGCTAAATATGATAAATAAATCTTTGAACAATAGAAAAATGGTTTTCAATTCCTGCTGTTACAATTTGCCTCAAGCCTGTTACAACTAACCCCAATCACGGGGTAATTTGTAACACTCGCCACTCTTTTTCTATGCCATTTTTATGAGAATTCGTCACAGGTTAGATCAAAATTTTATTTGAAATCGACAGTTGAATAGTAGCTCATTCCAACCAGTACTGCTGCATTTCTTACATTCTCAACAAATAAGCTTCCTTAGCCAAGAAACCAAAAAATTGGTTACAACTAGCCCCGTTCCCCTATATTTGATCAAATTCACTAATGGCATCTTCCATCATAGCGCTCATATTTTACCTTATATTTTTAAGTACATATTGAAATGTGATTTGGTCCATTTTTTCCTGTCAATTTTCAGGTATCCAATAACGATGGGGGAGAATATTCAATGCGCGTTGGCTTTGGATGTTACATTAATTTTCCGGTAACAATAACTGATATAGATGGCACCCATACGAAAGCGTTACTGTTACAATTTGTACCTTTTTTGTGATTCAGTAGAAAAGCTATCCGCAAACAAAAGAAAGCTATGCATCATTACGATGATTTCCTTAAATGAGTCTAAACGTGGAAAGAACGTAGTTACGGAGTTATTGGACATGAAATCAACATTTTTTATGGGATCCCTGTCTTTTATATTATGTTTTTATTACTCACTAGCTGTACCCGGCATACTTTGCTTTTTTTGGTGACTATACATATAAACAAAGTTTCATCCCAATCTAATCAATGATTTCGGAACGCATAGACAACAAATATACACACATTGTTTTTTGTTTATATAGATTTACTTTGACATAAAAACAAAAGGCATAAATTGATATTTCTAAGGTAAGGTTAAGTCAGATATTTATTTTATTCATTACCATCCAGCAATTATGAATTATATCACGTTATGTTTTAAAAAAAAATCTGCCAAAAATTGTTTGCGAGCTTTTTATACACATTCTTTTTTATCGAGACCGAGCAAGGGCTGTTTTTTTTCTGCCTTTTATTTCTACCAAATTTGGTTTTATTTATCTTGTACCAAGACGTTTAAGAAAAAATTACTATTATAATTAACGGATTTAATACAATTACCATCTCTTATTACTAAAAAAAACAGAAACAAGGCCATTAACTCCACACATTTTTTTCTTTTAAATAATCTCCGATATGGTAATAACCTTTGTTCTTGAGTGCATTTTTTAACAACCTAGTACCAAAAAATGCACCTTTTGTTTTTTGAATACTGAAATTTGGAACAGCCAGTTCCAATCTTCGTTGATTATACTTAGCTCTATTTACACTTATTACTCATAATTGTCGCGGCTTTGTGAAAGGACATTTTATACACATATTCATCTTTGTTTTTTTTACTGGCATCAGTATTTCTTCCTGAGTGCCATAGTATCTGCAATTATTATAATTCATTAACAGCTGTTTGAAGTATTCTATTAGGGGTTAAAGTATGAAATTGCCGATTTGTACTGAAAATCTATATTGTTTATTTTTTAAATTTTTAACAAATTTATTTAATCAAAATAGTTGCCATTATTATCTATACATTGCTGCCATCTAATGGGAAGGTCATTAATGCCTTTGCGATAGAATTCCGACGATCTAGACTGCACAAACTGTGTGAAAGCATTTTGTACTGCCTCCTGGGAAGAAAACTTCTTGTCACGTAGATAATTGTCCAAATCACGAAAAAAATGGTAGTCCGTTGGAGCAAGGTCTGGTGAATACGGAGGATGACGAATGGTTTCTAACTGCAGTTCCTGAAGGGTCAAAATGGTTTCTCGTGCTGTGTGAGGTCTCGCGTTGTCGTGGAGCAATAATGGTGAAGATCGATTCATGAGTCGGGGCTGTTTTACTGCTAGTTTTGTCAACATGGTTCGGAGTTCGGCACAATAGACATCTGCCGTTATTGCTTGACCAGATCGGAGAAAACTATAGTGAATAACACCATGCTGAGACCACCAAACAGTTACCATTACCTTTTTATTGGTAAGTTTTGCTTTAGGACACTGTTGTGGCATTTGACCTGGGGTCAGCCATTGCATTTTTCTTTTCCGGTTATCATAAAGAATCCACTTTTCATCACATGTTACAATTCGATCCAATATTCCTTCATTTCTGTACCGGTTCAACAAGGCAACACAAGTTTCAACACGCGTTTCTTTCTGCAGATCAGCAAATCATGAGGCACCCATTTTTCGTATTTTTTTATTTTATTGATTTGACGCAAGTGAGTCAATATTGTGGGTAAGGTAACGTTAAACCATGCCGCTAATTCCTGGGTACTTTGACTAGGATCGGCTTCCACTATCTCTCTTAATTCATCGTTATTTACCTGTGTGGGCGGTCTTCCTCGTGGCTCGTTCTTTAAGTCGAAATTTCCATCACGAAAGCGTTTAAACCAAAATCGCACGGTGCGTTCATTAGTAGACCCCTCTCCAAACGCAGCATTGATATTGCGGGCTGTTTCTGCCGCGTTAGTTCCGCGTCGGAACTCGTATTCAAAAATAACTCGAATTTTCGCAGTATCCATCTTTCTTGTCTAAATTGAATAACAAAAACAATTGAAAGTCGATATTCAAATGTTTTACATTTTTTAAAAAAAGAACATCATAGAAACCATTTAAAAAAAGTTTCATTCGAAAACCTCAAACCATGAAGATTCTATGTCAATTCAAAGAACCTATTGCAATAAAACGGCAATTTCATACTTTAACCCCTATTATAAGCTTCAAAGCGGATCGTGGTTGTTGATTTACGGAACTTGTACCGTTTTGAGTGGGGTTTCGATACGTACGCACTGTCACGGGCATGGTATTAAAGAGATACTGCGCGGCATAAATTTGCCACCGGGATCTGTGAATTAAGTGGGCTTTTATTTGTTACGTCACGCACCGCCGGGGCTCTTAGATCCACCGTTTAGTTCGTAATTATCTTTGCCCTTGTTTAACAGAGGTGACTGTTATTTTACTCGTGTACTTGGATCATGTCTGTAAACTTACAACTAATGCTTAGGAAAACCAAACTTAACTTAAGTGTTTATTATAATTTCGATGTTTACTTGCTGAGATAGGTATTACATACGTATCAACTTTATAAATTATTTTACACCATGAATATATGTTGTATATCTTTATGTATATTTAATGGAATCAATAGTGCCAATTATACTTGTATTTTTACGAAGTTCCTTATGGGGCGTTGCGGAGAGGTACCTTAGCTGGGAAAAAAACCGCCCGTAGCGTTAAACAAAAAGCGTAATATTTTTATGTATAGTCGATGTGGGATGGCTATACAGTGTCTAATGTATAGTCTACGTGATGACTGTTATTATATATTTTTATAAATCATTGTAAATAGAATAAAGGTGTTAAGATATTTTTGTAAAGTAGTTTCTTTGCTTTTTATCGATAAAAATATCGTAATAAAAAACGTATACCCAAATAATCATTTTGTTTATACATCGAATAGAACTTAATTATACTACTGATTCTCATTAGAGTAGCAGTATTAATATAAACAGCAATTTGGATTTCTAATGTACTTGTACATATATGTGTTATAGCAAGTTTGATCCCTAGTGAAAGCCCTAGGGAGTTGTATTTCTTTGACTGATACAATTTTTTTCAATTCACATTGACAGAAATTTTAAATGTCACAATTGTCTGACTTAATTCGGTAAGCTCCTAGAGTGGTCTGGCAATAATTTTTTTGTTTTATTAACATTGTGGTCCTAACGTCATAATGCCAGCACTATTCCTGAATAATGTGGAGTTATACTTCTTTAGCGTAACTAAATAAAAATAACAAAAAAAGTCCTCCCGTGTGCCAATACCTTTTGTTTATAAAATTAGGACAAATTTACAAAAAAAACATATAATGCAATCGATAACGGTTTATATAAAAATATACTGAATTTAAAAAGGGTTGAAAAAAATTAACTTATTTAAACTTTGAAACGTAAAATATAATCAAAAGAAACTACTTATCCAATAATAATGTAAATAATAATAATGTATTTTGTAAACTTATAAAAAGAATACATACTGACAGTTAAACTCCAACCAATAAACGCACTTAAAAAGATTATAAAATAAAAACTAATTATTATATAAAATTGTTAAAATATTACTATACATTTTAAAATTGTAATTATAATATTCTATTAATAATATCAACACATTTAGGACTAGATCGTGACGGAAAGGACCCGAATTTCGAAATTCACAAAAATAAAAAAGTTATGACCAAAAAAACATTGGCTCTATGGGATTTCCTATCGAAACAAAAACGCGTGCGCTTTTTGAAATTTTTCATTCTTATGGAATTTTAAAATTAACTGAACATTATTGATTTTTTTAGCATTATGCTCCGCTTCAATATATGGTGCTAGCGAAGCTTTATGCTTAGCGACTGCATCGACCCAGTATATACGGATATAACTTATTGTTAACCACCATATATAATTCAATATTACACACACACCCACGCACGCGCGCACACACACACACACACACACATATATAAGTAACGAAGTAACTACCCTTAATATAGATATCATTTATTACGAAATCTTGAGCCAAATACCGGCCAACTTTATTATATCGATTTTAAGTGTCGGTGTGCTCGTGCATCGTAAAAATTCACTGTCGTAATTTTTTTCCAAACGAGCCAAATTAAGTATAACTTCAAATATAATCTTAATAATTAGGCTTTATTTTTTGACGTGACAACGTCTTATAAATTGGTTTGCCGGGTGACACTTCAAGAAACTGCGTTACGCTCCGCTCACGTTATGCGCTTACAATGAGAGCGAGTGAGAGGCACGCGTCCCTTCCACTCGGGCATGGTTAGCCCGCCTAAGAGCGAGAGAGACAGACATAAAAAGTGGAAGGGACGCGTGCCTATAAATTAATGTTTTAAATATAATTCTTTGTATAAATAAATGTTTTAAATTGTTACTATTATTTCATCCTTCTTCCTACTATACGAATGAATATTCACATTAAAATTATTTTACCACTCAAAGTCGTTGTCACGTAAAACTTTCGCCCGTATACCAACTTTACAGGCAACCAACCAGTTTTCTTAACTAATAACAGTACTACAGAAAATAATCTAACTGACACTTGACCATATTCGACCAAAGAAGTTTTCCTCTGTAAAAATTGACATAAAGAACCGATTTTGTTCTTACTTAATATCTAAATTCATTATTTAGTATCAGGACTGCGAAATTTATTTTAAAATTAAAAGGATAGTTCATTTTTTCTTGATACTCCCTTCTTTACTCCCTATCGTGTCTCTTAAAACGGTTTAAAAATAATAGTTACTAGTTACGCAAGGCAAAGTTGAGTTTTAGCCGTGATTTACCTATATTGAAACCTGAACAAGCGAAGCATGCTCGGATTGAAGGACGAGTTCAAAGATAGAATCATAAGCGTAGCGAGGGTTTCAAAGGTACGAGACGCTAGAAACTTTGCTGCGGAGCGAAACATACTATTTATAACTTCACTACAGCGCGGAAAATTTTTAGGTGCAAGAAAAACGGCTTAAAAATGGTTAATAGGTAGCTTTGTCGCTGCTGGTCATTTTTGATATTTATATTTTCTGATTTTACAAAATTAAAGAACGCATCTGAAAATACTCTTAAATAGGTTTCTATTCGTGGGAATACCAGAAATAACTTTGACAATTCTTTTCTCGGCTGCGGTCCGAAATCTTATCATACGTTATAAAATCTCACCCACCATACATTAAAATTCTTATACTTAACAAATAGTATATACTAAATTATTATTTATTCTTGCTGTTTTTATGATTTAAGAAACGAATTAACAACAACAAAACGGAGTATTATTTTATAATAAGAATAAAATGTAACTTATAAAGACTATAATGACAATTCGGAACGTACCATGTGTTTTTTTTTTTTTAAAAAGTTCCTTCTAATTTTAAAACACTTTTCCACGCTAGTGGATAAAACACAATTTTCCACGCAGACATTAAAAGACAAACCAAACTTTTTCGAGCGTGTGAGTTGAAAAGTAATTTAACATCATTTCGATTAATAACCTCTATAAGAATCCACCTAATTTTTAAACAACTCACACCAGTTCTTTGGTTCCATACAAGGTTCGATTAGTTTATAAATAGGTACCGAATAATGTATAGAAAACGTAGACAAGTATTTACCAACCATTACTGGAAGCGTGTCAGGATTTGAATACACTCGGATCATTTATTTAGTAAAAGGATTGCCACCATTGCACTAGTCTTTGAGACAGTGAAAACCGGTTTAATTAATTAATGAATATTCTTTATTGTACACACATAAATACAAGAAGTACAAATGGCGCTCTTATGACTGTGGCCGATTTCTTCCGGACAACCTTGGGATGGACAGAAAAGAAATATATCTATATATATAGAAATTCATTTTCACAGTATTTGACCGCAATGAACTCCGAAACTACCGAAATCCGAAGATTTTGATGTTTTTTTTCATTTTGCTGGATTTGTTCCGACTTAGGACATAGGATAGGTTTAATTTTAATTTATAATACAGCAAAACGTGGCCGGGTCATCTAGTATATATTTATAATAAACAAGGTAGTTGGCGGTGTGTAGGTGTATGTGAGCTATAGAAAAACGAATTATTTTTTTAATTACTTATATATTCTAGTAAATATACAACACATACATAAAACACATATATATATAACATGCTTCCGAGATAGGAAAGAAGCATTTAGTTTGAATAAAAGGATAAATGTACTTGTTATTTAAAAGTTATACCACATTAATCCATTGAAATATCACATTTTGTTGGGCTAACCTTGCGTTTTCCAGAGGAGGTAATTTTCAAGGTCCAATGTAACTTTTCAATGGACTACATAACTATCAAGCTAATATGAGGTTTAAAATGAATCAAATTCCTTCTTTAATTCTACTTTTTTCTCTCGAGGAAAAGCAAATGAAAAGAGGTTCCATTGAAGATGGCGTTTTTCTATTTATTTTTGCACTACTAAATCTCAATTTAAACTCACTAGTACGCTTTTGTACAAGCCTTTAGATCTACACGAATTTCCCCGCGGTTGGAGTTTCGCATCGCAGTAAAGGGCAGGCGCATATTCACGGGTGCAATTTACTTTTGTGGCGGCCTTTCGTTAAATTTTCAGTTTGACAGCGCGCTTCGGAGCCCTTTTTATTGTTCAAACAAGGGGTGGATATTTTATATCAAACTAGTGAAGCAATGTTTTACATTCATGAGTAAAATTAACACTTGGTTAGAATGAACAGGTGAAGGGAAGTATAATATTGAATATAATTAGATGAATATTTAACTGTTTTTTTTCCTAATTTGAAACAATACAAACTAAATGATTTACGAACAAGCCTTTGGTAAGCGATTTTGTAAGACAATGAACAAATATTTAAACATTCCTTAGAATACTCGCCCTTTACTGACAAATATTTACACTTTAATTTTACAATTTTAGGTGTTCAGTTTTAGAGTGTTTTACAGCGAGGAAGAACATATAAGAAGAAGGTGTGAAATACTCTAGACTAATAAGGTTTATTGACATTAATTGACGTGGTGTAGCGAGTTTAATCTATGATTGCTGAAGTGTTTTTAAAAAGTTCCGAATTATAATTTAGAACTCACAATAATTTTATTGGCAATTTGTAAATCCGTCTGACACAAGTTTATTCTCAAGCAAAAGATTACTACTCTGAAGAAATAAGTTTGATGCACAAAAGCTTTAGAAGCATCAAATTTAATAATTTCACAGTTAATGGACTCACATAAGCACCATAAAAATTATAATAAACTTTCAAAGTCCATTGTAAATACTAAGAGTATTTAAAATGTAGGAGAATTTTTGAAAAATGTCATATTCGTAGGTAAGGTAGAAAACAAATCTGACTTAATTTAATAAGTACATGCTGTATTAATGCTGAGTCGTATTTGTTACGATTTTTTAGCAAATATAGAATATCTACATAGTTGTTTCTTCTTTATCGTTTACTCGATATTAGTAAAAGTATAACATTCGATGATGTAGGATTGTAGGTATCTGGTGCTGAACGCATGGTGCTTTAAAACTAGCGGTGTTTTCATTAAAAAAGGTCTCTGAATTGGCTCTAATAGTTTATTCCTCTACAAAAATACATAGCTACTAACAGCAACAAAAGATTTACACAATAATGTCTAACAAAACAGTAGATCCCAACCCCAAGAATACGTTCCGACAACAAAACTTCATTTGTTATTTTGAGCTTATTTAAACTTAATGGGAGTGCGCGTGTGTGAGTGTGTGTGTGTGTGTTTGTCTTATTCATTTTATCTACTTATTAAATTAAAAAGTTATTCTTTTTTAGCTTGGACTGAGTTAGGAGTAGACATACTCATAACACAAACATTTGGCTTTCCACTAGGGATTGGTGGGAATATTAATAATGTTTTTGACGCATTGATTTTTTATTTTATAAAATAAGTAAGTAAGTTCGTCATTTAACTGGTGATTGGTAAAGATTTTAATGTTTGCAGTAGCAGGCAGAAAAAAATATATTTATTTTGTTGCAACTTTTTCGTTACCTTTTTTTAGCTAATATTTACCACACTTTCCGAATGACTCATTTTTATAACAGTATTTCCCGGTAGTCTCCCCGTTCCGTTTCACTCTCGTGCTGTGTGTATGTGGAATATTTTCTCGCAGCGGTTTTTCGTTAAAATTTAACAGTTCGGTAGGGCGCTCGTTTGATTATTAAAATGGGGTTGATTGCTTGGTATGGTATAATGTTCATTTTTTATATTTTGTACCTGCAATTCATTAAATTTAAGAAAGCAAATCGAAGGTGTAAATAGGTCTCATTTTCTGCTATTTTGATTGCAATGATGAAATAATATGGCTTTAATATATCATACCTATAGCTTTAAAAAACTATTTAAAGATATGATTTGATAGAAATTAAGGACAATATTGGAATGATGTTGATTGGAAAGTATAAGAAATCTATTTTTCCATTGGTACCAAAAATGTTTACTTCAGCTTTTTATTACCATTTATTATAAATTCATAAAATATTAAATTAGCCATTAAATTTCATAATTTGTTGATAGTGGATAGTTTTATTTAAGACTGAAAACTAGTATTTTATGGATTAGGTCATTTTACTTCTTAGGAGGTGATATATCTTTTGTAATTATTTTGTTTTATAATAATAAATAATAATAATAAATATTTCTTACATTCACACCAATTAGCCTAGCCCAAAGTAAGCACTGTAAGGCTTGTGTTATGGATACTAGGGTAACGGATAAACATACATATATGATACATACATAATATTGCTCGTATTCATCATACAAACATCTGCCCCTTCCGGGATTTGAACCCAGGACTGTCGGTGCGAAAGGCAGGATCGCTACCGTTGCACCAAACGGTCGTCGTTTGTTTTAAAAATTAATAAAAAGTTGCGTTAAAATTAGTATTTAAATTCTCGTTAACCTACCATAGTAAGATCAAAACTTGTATTTAAAATTAACTTTAAGATGGGGAGTCTGTAGTATGTACATTGGCAATAAATGAAACCGGTTTATTAGGTTCGAATGTGACGTTTCCGCCAAATGTAAGCACGTACTAAGTCAAACTAGCAAATAAGAGCAAGAGATTATTTCTCGTCGACAAATCGAAGTAGAATGTCTCAATTTATAGCAAGACAAACCTTTCGTAGCATCAAATGGTGTGGGGAAAACCCTTACTTTGGCAAAAAACCAATAACAGCACACAACCAATCACCGCAATCGGCCAATTACACGTAATCGTTTAGTGACTTTCAAATTTCGTGATTTTCATTTCATAATTGTACTCATATTCATAATTTCGTTTTGATAATAATAATAATTACTGAACAACTGCTAGCATAGCTTACACAAAGGAGTAAGACTATCACTACATAGTATAAAACAAAGTCGCTTTCTCTGTCCCTATATCCCTATGTATGCTTAAATCTTTAAAACTACGCAACGGATTTTGATGCGGTTTTTTTTAATAGATAGAATAATTCAAGAGGAAGGTTTATATGTATAATACATGCAAAATATAGTAGAGCATTGCATCCGTGCGAAGCCGGGGCGGGTCGCTAGTTTTAAGATAAAATAATGATGAATGTTTCAGGCATTTTTTAATTAGTTTTAATATAAATATATATTAGACCACATCACATATATTCTTCTGGACCTATGTTTAATGGCTAAAGCACTTATGGTATGGAATTCTGAAACAGCGAACGGTACCACAACATCGAGACATAGGGCAATATATAAAAGTTCATTTACTACATTTACCCGACTGATTATTATCGATTCCGAGACTTTAGAGTAGTGTTACCAAGAATACCCGTTTGCGTACAAATCGACCACAGAGGACAACAAATAAAAAAAAGTTTTATTTAGCTAAAAGTTTGTTTTATGTTGCAGTTTATAAGGAAAACTTCTTTTGATCTGTCGAGAAATTTAAATTACTTGTAGTTTTAGATATAACTAGCGGCCCGTCCCGGCTTCGCACGGGTGGACAAAATTATTTTTTTTTCTTTTTTTAAATATTTTTCCGTTAGTGCCATCTAGCGCCCGGTTGTCGAACTACTTGCGGTTAACGCGTTGCTATGGTAACGTAATTGATACAATGGAAAAAGAGCGGGAAAAAGAGCGGACAGACAAACAACAAATTTGTGATCTTAGATTATAGATTCTAACAATCACATCAATTTAAATATTTTCTACGTTTTTTGCTCATATCTCAAAAAATAACTTTGTGGCTTAGCAAAGTTTTGCTCACAGACAGCAGTATATTAGTCAAATAAAATTCCCCGTGTAGCAACTAGTACAAATAATGCGAAATACACTTTTGCTATATAAAATTTTATTTAGTGGATTTGATTATAAAAAGGAACTGTAATGATAATTATGTGCACAAAGCATATTTGTACTACCAGTACTTGTACAGCCGAGCTCTGCCATGGTTATATGTAAATAGATCTATATCATGTTACGTCTTTTTTATATTGATAAATCTTTTCAAGCGAGTGAATAATCAATACTTACTTAGTTTATTTCAACAAATGGGACCTGAATTTACGTTGTTTGCAGTTAGAACTCGAACATTCTGATAATAACTGTACACTTTACAACTGATATGGATGTCTTCGATCGATTTGGTCGAGTGGTTTGCACACTGTCACGGTGACGCTACTAAGACAAAAAAAAACTTTTTTTATTGGCCGTCTTTTATAATTCAAGGAGCGCTTTAGCCCTAAACTCAACCAGACCGATGTTTGCTCTGCATAACACTGAATGAAATAAAACGACCCAACCTGGGAGTCGAATTCACTGAATATATTTTCAATGCAAGAGAATTATATCTAAGCAAAACTAAACTACTTAAATTACAAAGAAAACAAAACCATAGCGTGATATACAAGATGGTACAAGGCCATCTGTTATTACGTTCTAAAATTTCTCTTCATAACAACGTATTTTATCTTGTCTAATATTTATTTATTAAAAATAAAACAGGCGTTCAACGCAGGTTCTCGAAATGTTCCCATGTGCTTGGAATAGTTGCCTTTTGTATAGAGCGAATTACCTTCACGCTAGAAACTGGTCCATAAATCAAAGAATAAGGAACGACCAACAATGAAACATTTATGTTCTGAAAGTCATGAAAAAGTAAAAAAGAGCAATTCCCGTAACAACATTCGGGATACACGGAAACCCATGACTCAACATACTGTGAGGCAAAGGTAAGGAAGATTCATGTTTCAATTCGGGTCACGTTAAGGGAGTAATTTTCTAAAAAGGGGTGATTGTAAAGTACTTAGGCATTCGTTACGTCTATCGGCCACGTGGACGCCAAGAAGCAAGTAAATGAGTTAACTTTTCCCATTTATACTCACATTATTCCCATAAACTTCGTCGCCACCCTAGAATATGTACCCACTTTTGAGTACGCTTGCTAATTTCAGGTGCTCTCATTAACGAGGCATATCTTGGAGTCTAATCTCGTCTGGCGAAGTTGTCTGAATTGAGCCTCGGTTTTGTAAATGAGGATTTTGTGATATGAATTGAGAAGTAAATCTTACAAGCCTCATTCAAGGCTCGTTATAGCTACTATGTGCGTTATATATATATATATATATATATATATATATTTACAATACAAAAACACTTTATTTATTAACGTGTAACAATCGGCGGTCTTATAGATAAGCGATCTCTACCAAAAAACTCTAAAAATAGTAATGGATTGCTACAAAACTGTAGTAAGTTGTTGTATACTCACCAGGGAAGTTTTATAGACCTATATATAGTCAACAAAAAGAACGTTGCAAAGCGTTGATTCAACTGTTGTAAAATCCATACGAGTATAGTGTACCTGAGTCATGGGTATTTATAAATAGGGGAGCGGGGGGCTAAATGTAACCGGAGCAAGTATTAACAAGCATTTTACCTAGATAAAAGAAGAATATTCATTTGATTTTCATTATATTTTCCTCGTACTAGTAAATACCCATTTTATTACCACGTTTTTCTTATCTCACTTTTCTTATTTGTTTGTCTGTCCGGGCAAAATCTTGCAACTTAAATTTGAGGCACTTTCCGATAAGCTAGAAAGCTGAAACTTTCAGGATAGTTCAGAACCCGATGACAATGCACTCTAAAGCAACTTTCAACTTTCCAGATGCACTTTCAGGTCCACTTTCGGCAACTTTCACTTTTGTATGGGGCTTATCCGATTGTTGCGTAACACATGGTTACTTCGTTGAGTTAATAATTAAAAAGAATAAAATAATTATACTAGATTTAAAAAATCTAAAAATCCCACGTTTTTCAATGTCCTAAAAAGAATAAAATAACCCTGCGGGGCAAAGCGAGGGGCCACTCAAAACGTGGGGGCGCATCTTTACAATAATCGGCATCAATGCATGTCATTCATTTCTTTAAAATCTCCTCTTAGTAATATGCGCCCCCACGTTTTGAGTGGCCCCTCGCTTTGCCCCGCAGGGTTATTTTATTCTTTTTAGGACATTGAAAAACGTGGGATTTTTAGATTTTTCAAATCTAGTATAATTATTATCACATGAGCGCGATCAGTATCCTGTTGGATGGCGCAGGAGGCGGTGTTGTGCAGACGCTCTGATAGGACCAGGTAATGGACTTTTTTGTTTATACAAAATTGATTATTGTTCATGTCAAATTGGTAAGCAGTTTATGATTTATTGAAATATATTTAGCAGTTGTTAACATTTGTTTAACTGTAATTTCACACCAAACAATGGATATATTTTTATTATAGCAGTTTTTTTAAAAAACCTTTCAGGGGGGTATGTTGTAACACTGTCATGGGGCAAGTTGTAACAAGTGATAATTTTTCCCTTATTGATTTATTAGTTCTATGAAATTACGTGGAATTTACTTAAATTTATTCTTTTATTAAAGTGGTCTTAAAACTTCACGTGATCAATGGACGACCCCTATTATGACGATCGCTTGGTGCAACGGTAGCGATCCAGCCTTTTTAAGTCCTAGAAGGGGTAGATAATTTTCTGATGAATACAACACTCCTATCTGGGTCATGGGTATTTATATATATGAATGAATATATTATATCTATGTTTGTCTATCAGTCTTCCTAGTATCCATAACACAAGCTTTACGGTGCTAACGGCTACGCTAACTGGTGTGTGTGAGAATTTTCATTATTATAATAAGAAAATCTTCTTAAAAATGATTTTTTATAACTTTTATTTTCTCTAAGGATCCTTTAACATTGTTTTATACTACTTAAGATCTTCTTTTATGCCTTTTAAATAATTAGATTAGCTTTCATATATTTATTCATGTATATTAAAATAAGTAAGTAGATATAAAGAAGCTTAATATTCTTATCACAATGAACACTTAACTTGAGTCTTGCTTAGTTGTTAAACAGAGTGTTTTGTAATACTTGTAAAATTGCAAATATGGAAGATTATTTACATACACCATCCGAACATTATCATTATATAAGCCCGAATTTTGAAATTCGCAAAAATTCCCATCGAAACAAAAACATTTTTTTTCTTTTTTTAGGTATTACGCTCCGCTCCAATATATGGTGCTAGCGTAGCTTTATGCTTAGCGACTGCATCACCTAGTTACTTACAATTTTATACAGCCTAAAAATAGATCAAATCAATACTTGTCTTTTTCATATGGTCTCCTTTATTTTTGTATACCTATTTGTTATTCAATCATGCGTCAGGACAAACGGATTTCCATAAAATTTTGAACACAGATGGATCATGTGCTGGATTAACTTTTTATCCCGTGAAATGCCGAGAACTCACGTGGCTAAAGCTGCGGGAAAAAGTTAGGCAGCTAATATTTATGTATGATGACGATTATTTTTATACTTTTTTTCGACGGTGAATAAAACAATGATTGTATTTTTTGTGACGTTTGTTAACGTTTTACTGTTATAACCGCACTGTCTCATCTAAAAGTAATTAGATTATTATTAGATTATCCTTGCAAAAGCTTCGATTTTGATACCTGCCTTAGATATATGATATTTTAATGGTATGGAAATCAGGTTCTGGATCAAACAACTGGTTATAATTGAAAAATAATTTGTCGTTATTCGTTTTAAAGTATTGCACTAGAAAGCGATAGTGTCCATCTTAAAAACAATGTAAAGTGACAGCTCGAATTTTTCGGCCGGCAAATTCGACTACTTCATAATGACTCGATAAAATAAATATTTCCTACATTCACACCAATAAGCCTAGCCCAGTAAGCACTGTAAGGCTTGTATTATGGATACTAGGGTAACGGATAGACATACATATATGATACATAGATATGTAATATTAATAGAAATATATATAAACACCCATGACTCAGGTACAAATGCTCGTATTCATCATAAAAACATCTGCCCTTACCGGGATTCGAACCCAGGACCGTCGGTGCGAAAGGCAGGATCGCTACCGTTGCACCAAACAGTCGTCGAAATAGAAAGGTTAGTATGTATTAGTCACTGAAAAAATGGCGTTTTTTCAGTGGCGAAAAAACGCCGGCGTTTGTATAACATCATAATTCTAAAACATGTCATTTAGTTTCAGGAAAAAGAAATAAGTAAGAATAGATAATCGAGCGAAGAAATGATTAAACCATTACTATCAATTATAATTAAAAGGAGTCGAAACATCAGAATTATTTAAAAAAAATCAAATTTTAATGCGCAACTTATCCGATATAAGAGGTTTTATTTAAACACAAAAAAAATAAAAAGTAATTAACAACTTTATAACTAAAGAGGGAGAATTTAAGTTATTAAATAAATACATTACAGTTTTATAGTCGGCATAATTAGTTTTAAACACGTTTTTAAAACTTTAAATGTTTACTTTTTAAGTACAAGTAGGTATTTCTCAAGCGTTATAAATTCAGATAATCAGACATCTATCGAAAAAGGGTTTTTTGTAAGTTTTCTAATAAATTATATAGTTCTTTATCTATCCAATTTATTTGAAATGCTTTTAAGTAATTTTGGTATATTTTTAGTACACAAGCTTCAGTTGGTAATATTTCAATTTCACTAAAAGATAGACATCTTAAAAGTTTTCTTGTAAGTTGTTGACTGTACGTGAACAAACTTCTGAATTCAATTCAAAAAGCATTCGTAAATCAAAGACAGTCCTTTATTTAAAAAAAAAAACACAAATGTTTCTAACTGAAAACATTGTAAAAACAAAAGATTCCTATTTTTTACTTGTAATTAAAAAAAAGAAATGCTTTCTTGAATATAACAGGACTTACACTGCCCATGTCCATCGCTATGTCTAGTTATAATACAATTCTCTATACTTTTATCATGTAGTTCTTCTCATAAAGGTATGCAAAGAATGCATAAAGATTCCATTCACTTTGTTTTTGGATTTTTTTTCAAGGTATTTTAACATCTGACAAAACACAAACAAGAAAATAACAAAAACTAAATGACTTTTACTATCTTTTTCCGCCTAAAATCCAAATCCCTTTTCAACACTGAAGACTATCAAGTATTTTATTAATAATATAACTTAATAACTAGAAATGAAATATGGGAGCGGATGTTTTTAAGTTCAGTACGTAGAGTCATCTCCATTAAGGAGATAATAAAAATAAAACCACCTTCACAGATAATGATAATACATTTAATGCTGATGTTTCGACTTCTTTACAAGCGTTGTGATCACAGGATGACTAAGATAATAGTGCTTTTACTTCTAATATTTTTATGGGGCATGTTTCTAATAAATTTTAAAATTTTAAGATTAAAATTTAAAGTTGTCGCACATTTATGACGACCATTACCTTAGTTATCTTGCTCATGGCCCCTATAAAAGAGTCGAAATGTCGTTTAATCGAGAAAAGGTTTTATTTCAATTTGCGATAGGCGCGAAAATGTAAGAACTAAAAAAATGGTTGTCTATAAAGTCAGTTAACGGACGATAATTTTATGTGATAGCGTCATAAGAAAACATTGATGAAAAATTGCATAGGTACTTTTATGAATTGAATTGAATTATCATTGTTTTGTATAATACAAAGAAAGAGTTAATTGAAAATTTTTTTTTTTTTCGAAAAATTAACTTTATGTTGTTGTAATAAACAATGAAAACCACATTAACTTCATGAAGTGGCAGAGATAGATGCGTCACAAGCCGAACGCTTAGGCCGATCGTGCCTCTCTATCGCTTGTTCCGCGGTCTCGCTTGCACGCTCGGCTCAGGCGGAACGTTACACTTTGTCGTGCGTGCAGTCGGCGTTCATCGATTTATAAGACGTTATCACGTCAAAAAGGAATTAATATTATTATTTATTTTAGAAAACATGTTCCAAATATAAACAAACGTTATTTTTTAATCCTTCGCTTAAACGACGCGGAACATAAAGTGCTCGTAGTATAGTGACTACTAAAAGGCATTACATTGTTACGTAAGGGACGACGTTATAATGTACCGATGGCTAATAAAATTGTCAGGGACAAATTAGATTGGCGCCGCGCTAGTTCAGGATGTGAGCCCACGTCTTGTCTATTCTTATTAACTGCGCTTACCTTTATGTTGGTACATACAAAAATCTTTTTTCGTAAAAGGAAAAAGTTTTGATATATAAAATGTACGCTGGTACAATTGTGGTAATATTCATTTATATTACGTTTAAAAATGGAATGTTAGTATTCAGATAAGCATTAGAATGGCCAGTGTTTTAGGAATGTGATTGATAATGTTAAACAACCTTTGCAAAGGTCAAGTGATGGATGGGAAATCAATTTTTTTTTCAACTTGATCTTTCGAAGTCAAGCCGTTGGTTCTGGTTGCATCCATCAGCATCCTCTAACTTATAAAGTATTTTCGTCCAAAGATTAGGCTAGTGCCTCAAAAGTCATAGCATTTCTTCTCGACTTCCACAGTCTTGATAATCCAGTATTATCCGTAGTATAACCAATACGGGGTACTTTATAACACCACTGGCTGGCCAATAAACAAATAGTCGTTAAAACGAATTTGAACGAATATATTTTTTTTACATTCACATCAATTAGCCAAGCCCAAAATAATCACTGTAAGGTTTGTGTTATCGATACTAAGGTAACGAAAATATATTTTTATATTTGTAGAAATATAAAAATAAATAACCATGACTCGATGAATTGATGAATTGATGTGTTGTTCACCTAATAATTCTTTTCAATAAAATATTTCCTAATATATTGGAGTATTATAAAATATTCTCCATTTGTTACACCTGTGAATCCATAGTAGAAACATTGTAACATTATTTCCAATTATACTCGTTGAATATTATGCTAAAAGCCATTATGTATTCAGATAAGAAATTGATTAAAAAAAAAAGAAAGAGGAGACGTATTTGTATGGTCGTAAAGGTTTCCATTCATTCAAAAATATTTATTCAAAATCATTATAAGTCTATTTGTGTCTCTAAATGGTTCATTCTTCCTTATGGATAAAAATAACTTAGAAACTAGGGCCCAACACGAGTGCCCGAGATTATACAGAACCGAAAATTGCTTACCCTCAGCAATAGCGCGCCAAACGCGTTGCGAACATTAATATTAATATTCGACGATATTAACATCCTTTTATCATTCGGGTTTACTTAAACATTGTTCATATAAAGAAGTATGGAAAACAATTTATATCTAAAGAAATTATTATAACACCTCGTGTCATTAATTATAAAGAAAACCTCTTATTGGCCATACTTTTGAATATTAACTTGCTGTAATGTAATTTTTAAATAACGCTGTTGGTTTTCAAATAAATAAATTAAAAGAATAAAATCAACTTATCCTAGGTGGAACTTAACACACATCTGGTTATCCGAGTCAATAAAGTTACCGAAACATTGATAGACCTGTCGAATTTTTTTAGCACAGTCTGTTCATGTTCTAGGTATTACCTATATACCGTTACCTAGTAGGTAACTACCTATATACCTACAATATCAAATATAATACTTATACATGTACAGAACAATCGATAAGGATGAAACAACTATGTGGCAAATTATTATAATAGAAAAATACTAGTAAAAATTTACACTGGTCACAAGTGAATTCTCAGGCGGGAAACGAACTCGCAACCTTTGGAAATCCGGTCCAATGCTCTCCCAATTGAGCTACCGAGCCTTGTGAACACTCGTCAAAATATTCTAGTACCTTTCCGATTTTACACTGTCTCTCTCGTATTCGAAAGAAACATTTTTACAAATGTTTGGGCATTCACTTGTGACCCGAGTCGACTTTTTCTAGTATTTTTATATTATTCCGCCTCAAACATGAGACAAGTTAAATTGTTAAACAAAACAATTTATTCAACAGTAGGACTGTGAGGATTTTTTGCATACCAAACATTATGTTACCGGCAAAGATGTTTTTGCCGATAATTGAAAAAGCTTCACGGTTCCTATAACGATCTGTAAACCTAGAGTGGAGAGTTTTTCCTGATTGGCTTCACTTCAATTTTACCTTGTCCAGTTTACCCTTTCTGAGCCTAAAACCATTTTGATACCTAAACAGATCCTTTCGTAGATATAGCGGTTTTCGTTAAATTGGATAAGTAATCTTACAACTGAAAGCGTTAGCTTTTAAAGTTTTCCTTTTGTAATCATAATACAAAGGAAATTAACTTCTGAACCATATTAGGCACTTAAATACTCTCATATGGTTTTAAGCTTTTACGGGATTTGCGATTGAACATGTCACTTAAACAATTATTTATAATTAAGCATAATCAATATTAGTCAAAACGGGATTATTATCGTGTTTTTAACACACTTATTAACTTCACCTATTTATCTGTATGTTGTTTGTAATGGAATCTTGTAACGCAATTTTTATCCACTTCAGAACGTCAGATTTATTTGAAAGTGCATACTTATTAGAGACCGATGACAATACAATAAATTTTTCTTTGGTTACTTCATCGAAAAATTTCGAAAAAAAAAAACAAAATATAAAGAACTGTAAAATATTATTAAATGACATGAATAAGAGTTGTTGTATATTGGGACATAACACGGGGACGTATCAAGCTGAAATTTATATCAAATACTCAGGTCTACTGTCCCTTGGAGCTGTGAAAACCTCAAACTTCTAAGCCAACGCAATCAAAAGATACAGCCGTTTATGTCACAAAATTCCGCAAATTTTCGACACTCGCAAGGGAATCAAAACCTACAGGGTACTTCCCGTGAACTCAGAATCTTGAAATTTGGTACAAAGCAACGTCTCATAGCACAGATAAAGGAAAAATTGCGAAAACCGTAAATTTTTAGTTACATAATATAATAAAAATATTTTACGGAACCCTCGGTGCGCGAGTCCGAATCGCACATGGCCGTTTTTTTTTATTTCGGAATGTTTTACTTTTTTTATTTCGAAATGTAGAGTTAGTTTAAGAAAAATGTCGTTCAAAGCACCCTACGCTTTTCTTACAATGACAAATTTTCTGGTTAATTACTTAATTATTTATATGGTGCTAGCGAATCTTTATGCTTAGCGGCTGCATCGCTCAAGTAAAGTAAAATTTCATAAAACTCTATTATGATTTCTATCATAGTATGTGAATGTCCTAGAATTCAGACAAACTATTAATAAAATACACCATCTAGTGCTTCTACAAATATCCAAGATAGCTGACATACCATCGAGGCAGATCGCTCTTTTCATAAGTCGTGGATTCCTCAGCAAATATAATGCCAATTTCAAAGGAATAGGTTTCAAATTCTAGAGTAGATCATTAAGAATGTTCTCTTCAGCAATTTTATCCCGACCGAGATGTCTAGATATTGGCGAATCTATTTCTTTATTGTTCGTATTATAATTGTTACCAGCTGCATTAGCAGACGTTTATGGTCTTCACCTGGTTTACGACAACATTTTCTTTGTTTTAGGTGTTCCCAATACTCGCTCATAGCATAAAAGCCGAGGAAACATTCGCTTATGTTCATCTAGTATAAACGATATCTTTAAATTAATCCATAAAAACATAGTGTTAGAAACAAAGAAAATCAAACGTGTGCAATTCACACGTGGTAGAAGAACCCTTCAAAAATAAAACGTACACGTATACAAAATAACACGGTTGTTGTGATGCATTCTCTCAAGCTTTGTACTACTCATGCGCACACAAACACGTATTAATACACGTACATAATGCTTCCTATCTCATTTTCTCCTATGTTAAATCTTATAAATTTATGTGTCTGTCTCTTTTTACTGTCGCTTTTTTGTTTCAAGGAGACACTGTACAATGCTTCTTATCTCATTTTCTCCCACGTTAAATCTTATGAATTTGTGTCTCTCTCTTTTTACTGTCGATTTTTCTTTACATCCACTTTTAAATTATAACGATGCTAAAGAAGTTTTCACTTCAAGAAATGAATTATCGCAAATTGGGTCCGCGAGCAAATCTTTCAAAGGATCCAAATCACTTATCTTATGCATTTTTTAAACAACGACGGTACTACAACACCCAGACCCAGTAGAGCCTATATAAAAAAATTCTACCTGGACGAGAATCGAACCCGGAACCTCGGAGTGCTTCGAGTGGCGAAGCAAATCCGAATTTAGAAAACAATACATAATACACATGAAAAAGTTTCAGTTGCTTATCGGACTGAAGTCGCGGCACTTAATATAAATGGCTCAAGGTATGGGTCAGCCATTTTGTTTTATCGAAAATAAGGTCACAAGTACTTTATAATTTGTTTGCGATTCATAAACCTTGCCGGCCATTTTATTAAAAAAAAAGCTTTTGAGATGTGTTTCCGATATTTTGATAAAGACTGATATTTTTGATTGAATCGAAATTATCTTTATATTATTTTGGGTGCCATTGCTATAAATAATATGTGCATTTTAAGATTTACTGTAATTTTCTTATAAGTGACATTTTTATCCGTGACATAAAATCAGGAAAATGATAACTTAGTTTAAAGTTGTTGGATTAAATAATTTTCGAATGAAAAAAATCTATAATAGTATTAGTTTTAGACTTCTATTACATTTTTTTTTTATTTATAACTAGCGGCCCGTCCCGGCTTCGCACGGGTGGACAAAATTCTTTCTATTATTAAATATTTTTCCGTTAGCGCCATCTAGCGTCCGGTAGACAAACTACTTGCGGTTACCGCGTTGCTATGGTAACGTTATTGATACTATGGAAAAAGAGCGGACAGACAAACACACAAACCACTGTGATCTTAGATTATAGATTTTCTTTAAGATTTTTATGATTAATACCTAATTTACTGGCAATAAAAATACAGTTTTTTTTTCAAGTCGTGAAAAATACCATCACAGTTCCGTATTTGATATAAAACATAATATAATACATATAAGGGCAATATCGTGTTCTCATGTGTCAACGAGGCGAGGGGTAATATACAAAAAGACTGTATGCCCTCTCAAATAGATTCACAGTCGTAAAAAGTTTTTTATACCGTGAATCTGCGTAACATAAGTGAGGCTTACAGTATACCCCTTTGTGTGTAGTATTTTTATGTACGTGTCGTTGAGAGAATAGCAATTTTTCACTTTTGCATGATAAGAAAATAATAAGATATATGACAGATTCAGAGTGTACTTCAACCGACTCGTGTTCTTACTGAATTTCTAGGAAACTGTCTTTTAGCCTTACATTACCTTCATTTAGATGAATAGAACATTTTTTTCCTTTAAAAAGATATTGAGCAATAGCCAGAAAATTACCAGTCAGTCTCCTCCACGTCTCAGAGATTTTAATTATTTAAAGATTCGTATCTAATACGAAGTGGTTCTTATAACAGAAAAATCGTTTCATATGTTGTCCTTAATCTGTTTCCATGCTAATGTGAAAGTAACGCCGTGTGTTTCTCAGTCAGTCCGTTACAATTTTAGTGACCAAGTCAGGTGGAATTAAGTAAATTGCTTGAATCGTGATCAAAGTATACGTTTTCTTTTTAATAAATTAAGTAAGCGCGATGCGATATTATTTTTTATAAAGCACCATTACTAAATATTTTTTGTGAAGAAATAATGTTCTTGTAAAAATCGTAAGTAGGTTTTCAAAATTGGGAAGTGTAATCGCGCTCTGTGCCAAATGAATACTTAGCCGAGGTGTTGACCTATGCGAATACTAAAAATACTTTTCTTGTTCTTTATTTATGGCTTAAACGATTTGTGCATTTAGCCAGTGTCAAGTAAATATGATTGCCAGTTCTTGAGTAATTTCTTCTTAATTTCAAGATGATGGCTGAAAAGTAAAATATATTTTTCTCCCCTAGGTTTCAGTAAATGTGTGAGGTTTACTGAAACTTCCCCTTGCACTTCCTTAGAGAGGAAAAGACCATTTCCGCTCTTTGTTACACTTGCCAACACTCTTGTATGTTCACAGACACTTAATGGTTAATAATCCACCATTTTTACGCACTAATATCCACAACAACACACATTTCAAATAGAGAAACAAAAACACCAACGTGACGCTTCGTGCACCCGTCAAAAAAACACTAAAAACACTTATAATAATTAAGGTCTTTAAACCTGAGGTTTATCATTGTATTTTTATGGCTGTCCTTCGTTACACCTAAAATTATTGGATATACATTGCAGGTTATGTTAACTTGGATATTTTTTCATCCATTACCAGCCAGTAAGTTATATCAATTGTGCCTAAAGTTTGTGTACCAAATGACAAATAGTGCTAAAAACAATACAGCGATCCAAAATAATATCCTATTTTTATTTATAACCTCTGTTGACTTTGACTAAAAATAGAATCAATCTGAACAGCGTAAACGCTTGATGATAATTGGTTGATATATTAATAACTAACAAAACCTATAATCTAAGAGCACAAATTTGTTGTTTGTGTGTTTGTCTGTCGGCTCTTTTTCCCGCTCTTTTTCCATTGTATACGCGTTACCATAGCAACGCGTTACCGGGTCAGCTAGTCTATTTTCAGTTCATACGGTAATATATTAATCAATTGCTATTCGATATTTTTAGGAAAGACCTGCGAAGAGTTAATTGACGCATAAATTTTCAGAAAGCAGCACTAGAACCCACCATATATCTACGCAAAGCCTAGTACAATGGCAATCGAGATTATCCGACCGCACATTTATAAAGGCCAGAAAGTGCAACTCCGTGTGTGCATAAGCTTGCGAGTTATGAACCTATTTGTAATTTATTTTTATAATATGAATCTGAGAATGTTGATTGCACAGCGGTTAAAGCATTCGGTATATGATTGCGGAAGTTAAGTGAACTTTACAAGAACCAATCAGAGGATAGGTCAGTCAAATAACAGAAAGAACTAATAGAACTTCGGTCAGAGGAGTGTGTTAGTGGTTACAGAAGGTCAGAAGGAAATGAAAAAAAGAGCTAACTGCTGAAGTCGCAGACAATACATGTATCGGTGGAATTTACAAGCTTTAATTTTATTTCTTCTCTCACATAGAATTATCAGTTACAATTTATAAAAGTACCTATAAATTAGTCTATGAGAGAGACTGGCGTCCGTACTAGAAGATCCTGTATGACAGATCACCAGTCTCTACACATCCGAACCAACGAATTCCAATTAACATTTTTGAAAAGAAAAGATAAACAATTTAAGATCGAGCTTAACTTAGTGTGTGTGTGTGTGTGTGTATACGTGTGTGTGTGCGTGTGAATATGTAAGTATGTGTGTTTAATATGATTTTACGAAGGAACGGTTAGCAAATCTTCAGTTGAATTATAGTCCAGTGATTTAAGTCAAGAGATTGTCACTTTTTACTTCTTGGATAGATATTGATTTCTTTATTTATTTTGTTGTACAAATTACTATCTATGAAGCCGAAAAACTTTCTTGTGAATGATGTGGCCCACGAAGTGTTTGGATGACAGACTCTATGTTCCATGTAAGATGTGGACTTCTGAATTTAAGTTTACAAAGTATTTACAAGAATTATTTAAATTGAATATATATATAAAAGAAAACTCAACAAATAAAACAAAGACTCAAATTAAAGTGAAAGATATGCACGATAGATTGCGCACAAAAAACGTGACGCTGTCATTCGATCACGTAAATTTAGCCTTCCTTTTTTTTCATACCGGGCCCCTTATATGAAAATCAATTCTTGAGGAGTAAACTCTAAAAATATACACACAATTTTAGTTTGCATATAACACAATAAGAAGGGAAAGAATAAATAAAAATCTGAATTCTAGATCTAGGCTGTGTGTTGATTTAGTTAGTGTATTCGTTTTATCCACAATATTCAATTTGCCTTTCCTTTTCTGAATAGAATTTCGTGCGTAAAAAAGATCCTAATACGTTTCACTGCATACCAATCTAAAAAGTTCCTCTTGTATATTTTTTTATCTAATTATGCAGGCTCTACTATAATCGCAGTAGTAAAAAATGCAAACCCCACGAGAATAGTTTTCAGCCAGTTTCAACATTAGAATAAACTAAATTAATTTGTTTATAAGATGGACCAACAGTTTACGTATTTAAAAGAAAAAGTAAGATTTAAAGCACTTGTGTTATAATAAAATGAATACTTGTGAAATAATAATAATAATAATATTTATTTATTTTCTTCATACAATGTATGTACGGTACAGACAAGTCAAAATTAAAGAAAATACTTACAAATAAAAGAATTCTAAGATTTTTGTGTAAATAACAATGGATTATGCATGTACATGAGGATTCGTATTAGAGTTTTTGTGTGTATGGTGTGTGTGTTTGTAAATGTATGTGTAACGTGAGTGTGTGAGTTATGGTGTGAAACTTTGTGCATAATCTGGATAATGAGTCAGTAAACTATGACGGATCGTTAATATGGAGTAGTTACTTTTCTACATTGTTCCGGCCGGGATCATACCCAGGACCTGTAGGTGGTGTTAGCTTTTCATGCGGAATGTAAACCACTCGACCAAGGAGGTTGCAAAAAAAAAAACAAACTCGGAGTAGAATAGCACCGCCCCTTCACTTAACCCGCCAGTAGTGACGTGAAATCAACTTATATAGTTGGTAGTCCCGCCTTAAAAATAGGATTTAAAGTCAATTTTTTTAGTACATTTGGCATTAGTTTATTTTTTTTGTAATAAAAAAGTATGAGTTTCTCAGTAATAAAACATAAATATATCCCAATTATGTAAACATGTTAAAAAATATACAAGGTACTAATAAGATTATTTTTTATACATGTCATCTTGATCATATCTGTTATTATAAAACATAGTTTACAATTAGAACTGAAAAGTAGATCAAATGTGGAGTGTAGATTACTACGAGATTCCGCGTCAACACGTCATTGTAATAATATTATAGCAGATACTACGAAAATATAATATAACAACATTTTATCTGTAGTTAATTTTCATAGTTGTCTATCGCTCATAAAAAAAAACACTTAATTACTGGATCCATATGATGATTAAGGTAATGAGCGTCATTTAATTATTAGTATTAATTGGGTAGTTAGAAACATGCCCTTTTAAACTATTGGACGGTATCACATGTGTTGGTGCGTGAGAGACGCGCTCGGCCATCTCCGACAGTCACCGCCGACGGGAGCCGAATCTGCCGATAGCCGCGCGGGCGGTCCTCACTTCGGCTTCGGAACACAGCGCGAACGGACTCTTTAAATTATAAGAACCAGTAAAACCTATTTTATACAGTCCGCTTTTATTATTTCGTATTTGAAGTCTAAAGACCCTACATTATGGTCCATCGAGCCGTGGAATAATAAAATTCAAGAAAGAATTTTTATAAAAAGTGTCCAAGTAGCGCATTTGCATTGTCAGTGGACTTCGACCGTGCTAACGTGCAAACGTCACCACTATCTGCAATCATCGTAGAAGAAGCTGAAGTCACCTTATTTTCTGGGAGTATATACAGATTAACAGTGAGTTCGTTCCAATTAGTCGCTTTCTATTCCCATTTTTTCTTTATTTTTGCCGAATTAGAAAATCATTGTCGCCACGTGTTTTCACTTTCACTTCATCATTAGATATTTTATATTACTGCATTTATTTGATCCATTTATACATTTCCGCTTAGCTTTCTGCACAAAGCGCAGTATATTTTACATTCAAATACCGGCCACGTGTGCATGCACTTTGCTATTGAGCTAAGCAACGTACTTGTGAATCGAAACAAGTGCGGATCTATTAAATAACCAGTTTGCTGTCGCACACAGCTGTTGACCCTTTTTTTGTGCGCATTCCTTTGCCGCATTATTTCCTTTTGTTATTCATTCGCAGTCATTGTCATTTCAAATTGAAACTTATATTCATTTTATAATGGCTGATTTTAAAACTTTATGTAAAAAACGCAGTTCAATGAAATCGAAGCTTACAATTTTTAACAACCACCTCAACTTAATAAAAGGGAATTCACCCCTGTCTCAATTACAACAATTAGATTTAGAGGAGCGCTTTAATAAATTTCAAAATTTATATCCCGATTATGACGCATTACAGACCGATATCGAGATGATAGCTGAGCAACCAGAAGCAGCATTCGCTGAACGAGAGGAGTTCGAGTCCCAGTACTTCGCACTCGTCGCACTTGCGCGCAGCTTATTGGATGCCACTAAGATCGCAGGTTCTGTATCGAGTGCTGGCAATTACTACTCAGTTGCACAAAATAAAAGCAATTTTGTTCGTTTGCCGAAAATAGATTTACCGCATTTCGATGGGAGTTATCAGTGCTGGCTAGAATTTCGAGATACCTTCATTTCGTTAATTCACGACAATAGTAATATCGATGACATTAATAAATTTCATTATTTAAGAGCTTCACTTAGAGGAACCGCAGCGTTAATAATTAAAAATATCGATTTTAAAGGGGATAATTATAAAATTGCATGGGATTTATTGTGTGAGCGATTTAATAACAACCGTCTTTTAATTAATAATCACATTCAATCACTTTTTGATATTCAGCCATTAAATAAAGAATCTAGTATTTTACTTCGTAATCTTGTCGATACAATAAACAAAAACGTAAGGGCACTCACAACTTTGAACCAGCCTACTGGGTATTGGGATACTCTTCTCATTTTTATCATGGTTAAAAAATTAGATTCTAACACTTGTCGTCATTGGGAGGAGTATCGCAATAATTTAGTGGAAGATCCCACTTTATCACAATTTTGTATATTTATTGGTCGGAAGGCGGACTTATTGGAATCAATAGAATTAAATCACAATTCATGTGATACTATAGTCGCTTTAAATAATAGTCACAGTTCTAATAATAACAATAATACAAAACTCAATAGACATACAAAGAGTAATACATTTTCAAATAAAACATATAATTTAATTTGTCCGCTTTGCTCCCAGAATCATTCGCTATATACATGTGAAACTTTTCGTAAATTAACGATTGAAAATCGTATTAAAAAGGCAAAAGATCTTAAAGTTTGTTTAAACTGTCTACGCTTAGGCCACGGTGTTAAGTATTGTAAATTAACACATTGTAAGTATTGTGAGCGTAAACACAATACTCTATTGCATTTAGAATCCACCGAACCCATATCTTTAGTTAATCCATTGCCTTCTACCTCCAATGACGTAGCACTATCGGCTACTTCTGTGCAGCTTGCTACTTCTTCGAATGTCTTGCTGTCCACAGCGATGGCGCAGGCGGTGAGCGCGACGGGCGAGAAGTATACTGCTCGGCTGCTGCTGGACAGCGGTAGTACGGCAAACTTTATAACTTCGAGCTTGTGTGATAAGCTGGGTTTGTCGCGACACGGTACAAGCACCAAGGTCACAGGTATCAACAATCACGTATCCACTAGTACACAGTTTTGCAATCTCACAATCGAGTCTTTATGCTGTGCGTACGCAACGGATATTCAGTGTCATATTTTGCCTGAGATAACTAAGGTCCTACCGTCTTCGTTCATCAATATTAGTCATATACCTATTCCTGCTGGGCTTAAACTCGCTGATCCGAATTTCAATATTCCGTCGGTCATCGATATCCTTGTAGGAGCCGAAGTATTTTGGAATGTCCTAGGTTCCAAATTCATAGAATTAGGTAAGAATCGTCCTAGATTGTGTGAAACCAAGCTCGGCTGGCTAGTTTCCGGTAGCATTTCACAACCATTTAATCTTACCTCTTCGCAATTTTGCAACTTTTCCCATTCATTTCCTAACCTTACTCAATTTTGGGAGCTTGATAACGTTCCAGCTCATCATTCTTTATCAAACGAAGAAAAAGCTTGTGAACAGCATTTTGTAAAAAATACATTTCGCAACGACGAAGGTCGTTTTGTAGCAACAATGCCTCTTAAAAAGGACCCATGTGTTCTAGGCCAATCTTATAATACAGCAAAAAAACGTTTTCTATCTTTAGAACGTCGGTTCCAACGAGAACCTCTTTTAAAATCAAGATATTTAGAGTTCATGCAAGAGTATGAACGACTAGGTCACATGTCGAAAGACGGTAAGCCCTTAGAACAAACAGGTTATTTTATTCCTCACCATGGAGTAATTCGAGAATCGAGCTCAACCACTAAATTAAGGGTAGTGTTCGATGCATCGGCCCCCACTAGTTCCGGAATGTCATTAAATGATATACAAATGACCGGACCAGTTGTTTAGGATGATCTTTTATCAATTTTAATTCGTTTTCGACAGCATAAGTACGTCGTATCAGGCGACATTGAAAAGATGTACCGAGCCGTCGAACTCAACACCATACAAAGACCACTTCAAAAAATTATTTTCCGCTTTAATCCTAATGACCCTCTTTGTACTTATACACTGAATACCGTTACGTATGGTACGACTTCAGCTCCGTATCTAGCTACAAAGTGTCTAAGTAGTTTAGCAGACGATTCTGAAGATGAACGCGTGAAGTCAGCTATATCACGTGATTTCTACGTAGACGACTATTTGGGGGGCGGAAGTACCGTTTCAGACACAATAGAAATAGCAAACTCAGTAAAGGTCATTTTAGCCAACGCCAAATTTAATTTGCGTAAATGGCGATCTAATAACCCAGAAATACTAGCTAAAATAAGTGACACAAATTGCAGTGAAAATCAAACTTTAAATTTTTCGGACCACTGTCATGTTAACACTCCTTCTAAAACTTTAGGTTTAAATTGGATCAGTAATACAGACCATCTTACTTACACAATCAATTTAAAATCATCCAAAATAATTACTAAGCGTCATATCTTATCTGTGATTAGTCAAATATTCGATCCTCTTGGTCTCGTTGGTCCGTGCGTTATTGAGGCAAAATTATTAATGCAGCGCTTATGGATCGATAAGTATGACTGGGATCAACCTGTGTCAAAAGAAATTGTTGATATTTGGTCTGCTTTTGAGACTACATTACTATACTTAAACTCTTTATTAATTCCTCGCTGGGTGCTTTGTGACCATTCTATAACTCATGAAATTCATGTTTTTACAGACGCGTCTGAGAGAGCGTATGGGGCTTGTCTTTATATTCGCTCTTGCGATGATTCGGGAACCGTACGCGTGCAGTTGCTAGCTTCCAAAAACCGTGTCGCTCCTATCAAGCCAACAACGACGCCGCGGCTTGAGCTTTGTGGAGCTTTGTTAGGAGCAAGATTGTGTACTAAGGTTTTAGAGTCCCTTACTTTGCGCATAGATTCATGTAGATTCTGGTGTGACTCAACTATCGTTATAAGTTGGCTTAATCAGCCAACCGCTCAGTTGAAATCCTTTGTGCGCAACAGAGTACATGAAATACAAGAGAGTACCTGTGGTCATACCTGGAGCTATGTACCGTCGAAGGAAAACCCAGCTGATCTTGTTTCACGTGGACTTAAAGCTCATGTTATTGGCCATAATTCATTGTGGTGGTCAGGACCTTCATTTTTATTGAAGAATGAAAACAATTGGCCTAAAATGCCTAACGTGAAACGAGATGAGTCTGAAGTAGTGTCGCTTTTTAGTAAAAATGCTAGCGCTAATAGCTGTAATTCTAGTAGCAGCAGTAAATACATTTCGCTTACTAACGTAGTGCAAAATCTCATAGAGAAGTATTCTAGTTTTTCTAAATTACAAAGAGTGGTAGCTTTTCTTAGAAGATATTTATTTAACATAAAAACTAAAACTGATAAATTGTGTGGCCATCTGTCTTTAAAGGAACTTCAAGATTCCCATAATTATATACTACGTTGTGGTCAACTTCAAATGTTCCCAGAAGAATATGATATTCTTAAAAATAATAAGAAATTGCCTCGCAAAAACAGGCTGATTTCTCTGTCACCCTTTTTAGATCAAAATGATCTCATTCGCGTGGGCGGAAGGCTTGACAATTCCCCTTACGATTTTAACACAAAACATCCCATTTTAATTTGTAGCAATCATAGCTTAACTAAACTTTTATTTCAAATGCAACATTTAAAGTTACTACACGCCGGTCCTCAGTTACTTTTGGCTAGCCTTCGGCAAAATTATTGGCCACTTAATGGCAGGAATTTTTCTAAAGTCATCGTTCATAACTGTCAAGTTTGTTTCAGACATAAAGCTCAAAACGTGCAGCCTATAATGGGGCAGTTACCTAGTTCGAGAACGTATCTCGAATTTCCTTTTCAGCATTCATATGTTGATTATGCTGGGCCAATACTTATAGCCGATCGGAAGGGTCGGGGTTGTAAATTAATAAAATCTTATTTGTGCATCTTTGTTTGCTCGGCAGTTAAAGCCGTGCATCTGGAGCTCGTTACGGACCTCACCAAAGAGTCTTACCTGGCCGCCTTGAATCGGTTCGTGGCACGTCGAGGTAAGCCTCGAAGTATCACGTCCGATAATGGCACGAACTTTGTAGGTGCGACGAATGATTTGCGAAAGTTCTTGCGTTCATCAAATGTTGCATCTGAGATAGCGCAGGAGGGCATAGAATTTAGTTTTGTACCTGCCTATTCTCCACATTTTAACTCTTTGGCCGAAGCGGCTGTTAAATCTTGTAAGTATCATTTGAAGAGACTACTGCATCTCACTCACTTTACCTACGAGGAAATGTCCACTTGTTTGTCTCAAATAGAGGCCGTTCTTAATTCACGCCCTCTCACTCCGCTTTCTTCGGACATAAATGATTTTTCGGCTCTCACTCCTTCGCACTTCCTAATTGGACGATCACTTTTAACTGTACCACACCCACAGGTGATCACTACCAACATTACCCGCTTGGACCGATGGAAGAGGACGCAGTACATCGCGCAACACTTCTGGAAGCGCTTTACTAACGAATACATTTCTCTGCTGCAGACCAAGTCAAAATGGTTCAAATCCACAGGCGAGGTGAAGATTGGGTCACTCGTTTTAATTAAAGAACGAAACGCTCCACCGCTGCTGTGGCGTTTGGGGCGAGTCATGAAAACTTATGCTGGTGTGGATGGCGTCACGCGAGTAGCAGAGCTGAAGACGAAAGGTGGAACAATTCGACGGGCCTTCAACTGCATCTGCCCTCTACCACTCAATTGAAGTCTCCATCTTCGTTTGCCACTTCAACCCGGGGAGCATGTTGGTGCGTGAGAGACGCGCTCGGCCATCTCCGACAGTCACCGCCGACGGGAGCCGAATCTGCCGATAGCCGCGCGGGCGGTCCTCACTTCGGCTATGGAACACAGCGCGAACGGACTCTTTAAATTATAAGAACCAGTAAAACCTATTTTATACAGTCCGCTTTTATTATTTCGTATTTGAAGTCTAAAGACCCTACACATGTATTATTTACAACCATTATTTTAATAATTCTATGAACATAGCTCCTGTTAAGGAGTCGAAACGGCGCGAATAAATCTTCTAAACAGCAAAACTGTTAAATCTTTTAAACAGCACACGACGTAAAGAACTATTATCGAAAACTAAAGATTACACATAGTTACAAAATTTTACTTATCAAAATTTTCCGGAATATTTTTTTACTTTTCCTTCATCTTTTGATACAGTAAATTTAAATCTACCAGCCGTTTCTATCCATCAGCTTTTATTTTTCGTACAGAGCTTTTTGGTATTTTGTGTGAGGGTAGGCGCACATTTACGAATTTAACACAGTGTTGATATCAGTTAAGATAAAATTTTAGCGATGTCTACATCAAGGAGACGTTGTTTAAACGATCCGGAATGTTTTTGCTTTATTTGTGGTGAATATGTTTTTAAAAATTATAGAAAATCGGTGACAGATTTCGTAAAAATCGCGTATGCTAACTATTTTAAAGTACAAGTGTGTAATTTGGACAAGCCGTGGGTGCCTAAAACTGTTTGCCAAAATTGTGTTGTTAGTTTACGACAATGTTCAAGTGGAAAAAGAAGTTCCCTGAAGTTCACAACCCCTATGATCTGGCGAGAGCCGAAGAATCACCATGATGATTGCTATTTTTGTGTCGTTAATATAAACGGCATTAATTCAAATAACCGCAGTAAATGGATTTATCCTGATTTACCGTCTGCTAAACGACCAACTTTGGTACCTATTCTAGCTCAAGAGCCTATACCACCAGTTTTACCTTCGACATCTGCAGCAGCTTCTTGCCAAATGGAAACAGACGACATAATAGACGATGATAAGTCAAATGATCCTGATTTTATTCCCAATGTCCCGACTACAGAACTTTTTAACCAGAATGAGTTAAATGACCTAATGAGAGATCTTAATTTGACAAAAGAACAGTCCGAGTTACTCGCCTCTAGATTGAAAGAAAAAAAAGTACTTGCACCCAATACTAAAGTCACGATATACCGTACGCGCGAAAAGGATTTGTTAAAATATTTTTCGCAAGAAAATGACTTAGTATTTTGCCAAGATATCGGAGCTTTAATGAATAACATGGGTTTACAACAGTATGATCCACATGACTGGCGTCTTTTTATAGACAGCAGCCAAAGAAGTTTGAAATGTGTTTTGTTACACAACGGCAATAAATTCGGTTCTATCCCTATTGCATATTCCAGGACATTAAAAGAAGCTTATGGAAATATTTCTTCTGTTATAGAGAAAATCAAATACCATGAACATAACTGGCAAATATGTGTGGATTTTAAAATGGTAAATTTTCTTTTAGGACAGCAAAGTGGGTTTACAAAGTATCCGTGTTTTATTTGTCTTTGGGACAGCAGAGATAGAGAACATCATTGGACTCGGAAAGAGTGGCCTTTAAGAGAAAAATTAGTGCCTGGAAAGCAGAATATAATACATTCTCCGCTCGTTAATAGAGATCGCATTATTTTGCCACCACTGCACATAAAACTTGGTATAATGAAGCAGTTTTTCAAGGCACTTGATACATATGGTGACTGTTTTGAGTATGTTGCACAGAAATTCCCTGGCCTAACTACAGAAACATCAAAAAAAAAAAAAAAAAGCTGGAATATTTAATGGACCACAAATACGTCTGCTAGTTAATGATGAAAATTTTGTGAAAACAATGAATGAAAAAGAGTCCAAAGCATGGAAATCATTTGTGTCAGTAATGAAAAACTTTCTTGGTAATACTAAAGCACCAAACTACCAAGACTTGGTCCAACATATGTTATTATGTCTGAAGAATCTTGGTTGCAACATGAGCGTAAAACTTCATTATTTACACTCCCATCTGGACCACTTTCCTGAAAATTTTGGCCACTTTAGTGATGAACAAGGAGAAAGATTCCATCAAGAAATTCGTACCATGGAGGAACGATATAAGGGCAGATGGGATGTGCATATGATGGCAGATTATTGCTGGAGTTTAAAACGAGACCTACCACAAGTATCACATGCAAGAAAATCATTAAAAAAATCATTTTTGGCGGCTTCCAAAAATTAAATATATTTTATCGTATTCATTTTTTGTTTTTCTACAAAATCACACATATGCCGTATCTCAAAAACTAAAGCTGATAGATAAAAACGATTTTTATTTTCAGAGTCAGCATGTCATATGTCTACATAAAAGCTAATTAACCGTCTGGAAAAAAATCTTTGTAACTATGTATTCTTCCCTTCATGAAAACGAATATTTTTTTCTTAGGGCCAAAACAGAGTCATCGTACAGTTAATCATCCAATTCTTACATATGATAAATTATTTAAATAGAAAAATCGACTCAACTCACAAGTAAACTTTCTGGCGGGAATTGAACCCGCAACCCTTGTATGTTCAATCCAATGCACTCCCAATAGAGCTACCGAGCTTTCTAGTATTTTTCAATTAAAATAATTATCATATATAAGATAGCAGTGAAAAATACAAAAACATTATAAAAATAATATAATCAATACTTTATTCTTTAAATAAAAATTCATGTTAAAATATCATTAATCCTTCCAATTAATTAACACAACTGTACTCAATAACACATGAAGTATATTGATGCGTCAGCTTGCGTGTAATACGTAATATTAACTATATATATACGAGTAGTACATTAAAATGAAGGTCGTATCCCATCAATCATTTTGATAATCTTTCTTTGTTTCACGTACACAATTTTATTCATAAGTTACAGCTTTGTCATAACATAAGAAAGTTTCATTTTTATTGTACCCAAATAATGTGTGTAGTGTTTGAAAAAAATATTTTGTTTTTTGCAGTGCATTTTTGCTGACTTTACATAACATATCAAAATTTCCTTTTAAACTTTCATGGTCACTAACATTATGGTAATATAAGTAATATTTGGGATTTATACCATGACCATTGTTTTTATTGAGTTTCCGATATTTCGGCGCTGTTGCAAGTGCCATGATCACGGAGCAAAAAAAAAATTAAAAAATTACCATGTTTTTATTGAATATCGGAAACTCAATAAAACAAAGTACAAGGTATAAATCCCGAATATTACTTATATTACCATAATATCAAAATTTCCTCGTAATTCATCTCCTACTTTATGAGTTTATTAAATTTAAAAATAAATTTATAGAAATATACATATAGACATTTATAACAGGTACATCGTTATGCTCAAAATCTATTAAGGATGAATGTATATGAACTTTCGGTCTCAGAAGGGATTGGATCCACTAAACAATTCAAAGCACTTTTGCACACTGCGGAGCACTTACCTGACTACTTAATAATATGAAACAAAGTATCATATATTTTAACTTAACCTTTTTTAAATGTACAAAGGGGAAGAGAAGGCAGCATTGATACACTATATAACCAATCAACGTAATTAATTTTCCTTTTATAACGGTGACTTTGCGTCTGCGACTGACGAGAACAGAAATATTATCGAAAATTCTATTTGAAATTCTAAGATGTTTAAACAGGTTTTGTATGGAATTTGATGGTTAAATATAGTCTGCGAGACATAGGGATCAAACTAATATAATAATTACATTTTATGCTTCTATAATTTTAAGATGACCTTTTGGAGTATCAATATTGTCATAATCATGTCTAACTTCTTTCTCTGACTAGTTGGACTACGAGCGTTTACTAGAGATCGTGGTTTGATTATTTTTGTAGTTGTACTATCCCGCTCAACAATCTTGTTGAATCAGACGTTTTCTAATTTCAAAATTAATATATAGATAAATGTTAAGTTTCTAAACATAAATAATATATTGTAAGTGATTATACATGGTTACAAACTACGATGGGGTTGACATATACTAGGAGGTAAAACAAAAGATCAAAAGGTATTTACTTTAATCAGAAACCTCAACTGCTTAAGGTTTATGTTATCCTGAATTATATATTTTCTTATATTTTCTTTTTTACAAAAATAATATGATTCTATAAGATATAAAATACGTGTGTAAAAAACAACCACGCCTCCGAGCCCTCAGATGGGATGGGATGGGCTCGGAGGCGTGGTTGTTTTTTACACACGTATTTTATATCTTATAGAAATATTGCATTGTGAATGCAAAAAATTAAATAAAAACATAATATGATTCATTTTCTTTTAATCGAATTGATGAAAGTAAACCTTTCTACGGCCCCTGTGATATTGCGTGTCTGTGTAGAGTTGATATTACGTCAGAATTCCTACTAAAAATAGCACAAATTTTCCCGTTTCCGTGATCGCAGAAATGGCGATAGCTGGTATACTAAGAAATCATTGGAAAACCAAAAGAGCAATCGTTTTTTATATTAACTTCAATAAGCTTATCCCACATAACTTTGATTTAATTTTGTCAACAAATTCAAATGAAGGCGTGTATGGTTTTCTGCTACCATACAAACATTGTAATGAAGATCTTGTATTAGGTTTTCCTTGAAAATATAGCTCGAAAGATTTTTCACTTGAATTAATTACATGAGTCAGAAATTATACTTTTCGATACAGTATGCTATTTAATTAAAATTCACCAAGCCGGTTATTCATCGAACATGCTGCCGAGCGACAAAAAAATAATCAAAATTTTAATATAAACAAATCGTTACAATGTCACAAAATTCCGATTAAAGTGTCGCAAAAAATAACTTTGCGTAACCTAGAGGTGGTTCCTCTGTCTGTTGTTCGTAGGCTCATTTCCAAAGTAGCAGGATCTTGATCTGGCGACGTACTGGAGCAGTTACGTTGGTCGTTGGGGAGCAGTTACGTTGGTCGTTGGGGAGCAGCTGGTGCGCCGCAATCGCGCTGATCGGCGGTGCTTGCGCTAGTCTCTACTATATAAGAGAAGGACTTTGTGGGTTTGTTACCATATATAGTTACCATAAGCCTAAGAATAATAGTTTTTATAATCAATTAACGTTACCATAGCAACGCTTGGCCTGGTTATACCAGCAACGCGTGGCCGGGTTAGCTAGTATACGTAAAAATCATCAATTTCTTATACTAAGATATAATGCACACATAAACTAAACTTTTATAATATTCTGTGGTGTTTGACAATGAGTAATACGAAGAATTTTAGGGGTTTTTATAATATATAATAGGTAGGTAGCTCGCGTGTCAAAATATTTACAATTTTTCTTCTAGATACTTTAGAATTTTCCGTTACACGCACGACACCAATGTTAATCCATCTTAATAGCGGCATGATGTATCTTTAGCTCAGTATGTGGTGTCTAAAATGGTTAATATTTTCGTGTGTATTATTTAAGAACCAAATATTATCAATGGACCCCTACGAACAAAACGCCCGCTCGCCTGAATTGTTGCGTGTATAACGGCAGTTAATCAATACCTGTCGAAAGTTATACATAACAGTACTTATCATAATATTATTCTGTAACATGAGATTTTAACATCAAAGCGAATAACAGGAATATATATATATTGTATACTAGATAATGAGTACCAGCGTTGTCACGCCAAATGATATTATGCTGTAATTTGTATTAAGTTCCATAATAATTATTTAATTTTTTAAAAGACACTATAAAACTAGAAATCGTGTTGGATATTAATACAAGTTTATTTTTTTATGTAGGTATATAGATATCGTAAAAATAATTTTTATTTTTTATTTTCTTTTCTCTCTTCAGCACTATAGTCCGTTTTTTTTTAGCATTAGAAAGAACGAAATTTGGTAACTTTATTGTACACATATAATGTAACAAGCAAAACGTAACATCGTGAAAAGTTTACACTAAAAATACCTTAAGAAGCAGAAGTTGCAAACTTGTGGAACGAAACGTTGGTCTGTTTGATACGAAAAAATAAAAAAGTGCATGCCGATGTTGTAATACGTACCATATTAGGTGATTTTTAAAATGGTCGCTTAACATGGCCGCCATTTGAAACAATAGCGGCAAATGTCAACGTCTGCATTTATGTTTTGACTATTTTCTTTGGTGTATTGTTAAGTTTCTATTGTTTTTGTTGAAGTTTTTTGTTAAAAGTTTTTGTTGTTATTTGTTACTCAATCTGTTCAACAATGGACGAGCCTGAAGCCGGTCAAAGTGGACTCCAGCACAAGGTTAGCCACCACTGTTTCTTTGTTTACATAATTTCTAATGCTAAAAAAAATGGACTATAGAATGATGCGTCCACCCCTCCGATCGAATAGTAAAGAATGCATATTAGCATTACGACTTGTTTTTGTCTGCAATAGTTTTAAATAAGTACATCACTCGAACCTACAACTTGTTGCTGTCCGGGCGAGTGCTCTTCCATTTGTTAGCGATTCTGCATTCTGGGGAAAATAATCATTTGTACCTGAGTCATAGACATTTACATATATTTCTGTAAATATTTAATAACTATGTAATATTTACGTCTATCCGTTACCCTAGTATTCATAACACAAGCCTTAGAGTGCTTCTTTTTGGCTAGGCTAATCCAGTGTTAATGTAAGAAACATTATTTTTATTATTTGAGCTACCGAAACTTTAATCTTGTTATTTAATATTAAAAATATAGGATTCGAAATGCTTAAATATCGTAAAAAATGATAATAATTTTATGATTTTGATATATTTTTTTTGCATTTTTCAATTGTATCTTATGTGAAAAATTATTTTAATAGAAAAATACTGTTAAAAAACAGTAAATTTTTTCTAGTATTTTTCTATAAATGTAACTTATAATGATAAAAATAATAAACATAAGGACATAGCACAATGCATAATAGAAAGTGTCATTGCATTTTGCTATTAAAAAATAACTAATTCAACTTTTGATTGTCTGCTGTTTATGTCAAACAGCGTTACTGGTCTTTGAAACTTGTTTTTTGGTTAACCGAACCAAAATGGATCAAAGGCAATTTCAGTCCACAAACGCTGAATTCGTTATGTCGGATGTACTTAATCGTATTCCTTTACAGAGAGAATTGAGCGCTTCATTCATGCTTTTGCATGACAATGCATTGTCTCTATTCGTCGGTACAAACCTTTGTAAGTTTGTCGGATTTTTACTCTGAAGCTAACATGATTGCTTGCGACATCCTGATGCACCGTAAGACTTGTGGTCATAAATTTTTTATTGTATAATTTTTAGAAATAAGAAACACGTATAGAATGTACCGAATATAAAACATAAATTAACAAATTTTTTAATCGATGTTATTTACAAATAATATCATATTAGGTGTTCATTTTATAGTTGAATTGACTTTTTGTGCGGGAGCGGGAAGCGTCACGTTGGTGGTTTTGTTTCTCTTGTTTCAATTTGTGTTGTTGTAGACATTAGTCCGTAATAATGGTGGATTATTAACCACTAAGTGTTTGTGAACATACAAGAGTGTTGGCAAGTGTAACAAAGCAGCGACAGTTCTCTGTTTCTGCTCTCTTAAGACTGAGGAGGTTTCAGTAAAACCCCACACATATACTGAAACCTAGGAAAAACATATTTTACTGTTCATTCATTATTAAATTAAGAAAGTACCCAGGAACTGGCAGTTATACTTACTTGACACTGGCTAAATGCACAAATCGTTCAAGCCACAAATAAAGAAAAATAAAGTTTATGGTTAACGGCCACTTGGTGCAACGGTAGCGATACCTTCAGCTACAATGCTTCTGGGTTAAATTCCTGGTAGGGGCATAAGTTTGTGTAATGAGCTTAAGCGTTTGATCCCCGGTCATGATCGTTTATATACTTATTTTTGTATGCTATACATTAATTTTTACCTATAGTACAAGTTTAGCTTAGTATGGGACGTTGATGAGTTAAATCACTTGTTATCCGTATCTTAATTTTAATATTTTTTGTTTTTTCACTATATAACTAAAGTAATAAATTAGTCCAGTCAACAAGTTGAAAAACGTGAAAAATAGAGATAAAGCTCCTAAAAATATGAGCAATAGCTTATTGGATTCGGAATGACCACTAGAAAAATGAGTTGTGAGCATTTTATTGAACGTAAATAAATGCAATTGTTATTAAAAAAATAAGATATAAATTAAGAGGTATTTAGTTTTTTTTTTTAATAACTCATAAACTATTAATATTTACGATATTTGAAAAAAAGATCCTTATAGAGGAGAAAATTTCTAAAAAAAAGTCGCTACTCCCGGAACTCTACCTCTATTATTAGTAATTTTAATTTAACGCTGAAAATAGGGCTCCGCGCAGCCATTACGGCATGGGTGAACTGCCGTTAAAGACAGCTTCTTACATAAACGAATTTTTTTATAGTAACAAATATGAATTTAAAAATTTGAATATATTATGGTAGTATCCAGATACTTAAAAGAATATATGCCCGTTGGAAAATTATTTTTTATTAATTTTTCAATACTTCACAAAAATAACGACCTGCAACTCTATTAATAATAACAAAAATAATATATTTTTTTACCTCTTACCTCCAATTAATATTACCTCCAATTAGCCCAGCCCAATCTAAGCACAATAAGGCATGTATTATGAATACTAATGTAATCGCTATCCGTTGCCCTAGTATTCGCAATATAAGCCGATGTATGCCTATACATACATACAGCTATGATACTTCAATATGTAATATGCAAAGAATAAAAATACCCATGATTTAGAAATTCTGGTATTCATGCTCGTTTCTTACATTTGCGCCAATTAGCTCAACCCAATGTAAGCACAACAAGGCTTGTATATGAATACTAGGGTAACCGCTATCTGTTACCCTAGTATTCATAATATAAACGGGTGTATGCTTATACATACGGCATATATGATACATTATTAAGAAAACTTCAAAGAGACATATGTTATACCCATGACTTAGTAATGAACGCTCGTATTCATCATACAAACATATGCCCCTTCCGGGTTTTATACTCAGAACCGTCTCGATGTGAAAAGCAAGCTACCGTTGCTCCAAATGGTCGTCAAATCCAATCTTTTGTTTTTTCATCAATAATACACAAAATAATAATTATTTCTGTGAGTTACAAACCGTTTCAATGATATCAAATGTTTTTCCTTAAACAATTTTAAATTAAAGTCTGCCTCAATAATTACCGCAATCCTGTTTGAAAAATGATCTAATATAATACGATTTCTTTTTAAACTCTCTTGTTAGAATGTGCTTATAAATAATTAGTAATATAAATAACAGGTGAGAGTTATAAAAGAGCAGTATCAACCGAAACAAATATAATGAAATGTTATCACTAGTAAATAGATACGTCTGCATAAAATAAAATAACATATGTGACAGTTAGGAGTGGTGAACCAAAGTAGTCAGATCTTTATGAATTAAGTCTTTTTGTGATAGTCAAACAATCAGAAAATTTGGGCGAAAAATTCTACTTTAAAAAAGGTATTAACAACTGTATAAAATAATAGAGAAAAAAATTAGTTCTTAAACTTCCGGTCCTATCACTCATTTAAAATTTTTAACTGGATTATTTGCGCATTTTAAATTTAAAATAAAATGCACAGTTAACCGGGTAAAAGTTGGCCAATTGGCCTAAACGCACGCTAATCTTAAGCATTTTATAGATCGTAAACCTTTTTTTTTGTTTTTGTACGGAATTATTCTATAACATTAAGTTTTTCAATAAGGTTAACAAGTGCTTCATGTGCAAGGGTAGTGCTACTGATGGCGTGCAGTGCTCGAGTTATGCAAAACAAATGGATTTCTGCTGCGCTCTTATTTCCAAATCCGGTTGGAGAAAACTAGGTACGGATCGCAGATCAACATGGCACTTTCAATATGTAGAAATACATGTCCAACGCCTCCTAGCCCAAATGAATCGGTTCCACTGACCACTATCCTTCATGACATTCGTGAGCTAAAGATGCAGATGTCTGAATTTGGTGAGATAAAGATATATATTCCCAAATAGACCGATGAAATCAAATGTCAAAGATGATATGACTTATTTAAAAAAATCATATGGTTTCGATAGATGAACTAAAAGAAAAAATTACGTTTTAAAAAAGCAAAATTAATGAATTAGACAATGAAGTTAAAGCGGTTGAATAATGGAATGGAATCTTACCAGGGAATTAAAGTCTAAATTGAACAACTTCGATTAAAGATCTAGGCTAAACAACATTGAAATTAAAGGTGTGCCTATTAAGAAAGACGAAAATTTGTTAAAGTTATTGAAACCATTTCTGAAAAAGTTGGGTAGATATAGATTCCCAAACACCCAAATCAATTACATATCAAGGGTTCCAACTCCAAATATAAATAAATAGTCGTCAGCTTCCTAAATCGCTATATAAAAGAAGACTTTATATCAGCAACCCGCGTATAAAAATCTTTGAAAGCAGAAGACAACCCCATCCAGGATTGAAAAATCGCATTTTCTGATCTTATCTTCAAGACATCTGGCGTTCCAAACACAATGCACTATGGTTATAGTATTGCAAATGATGGCGTGTCTATTTGTAATATGTTTTCGGTTTTAGTCTTTCTTAATTGCTCGTTACCTTCCCTAATCCATAATTACCCTGCCCTTGACCCTCGCCACAGGCCAATATTTCTAGTATTCACATAACTATACATGACGTGACTAAGTTATTGCTATCACAAGATACTACTAAATCGGCGCGGTCTGATAATATTCCTACAATATTTTTGCTGAAAAGCGCTAAAATATGCCGACTGTTTGGAAATCTGCCTTCATAACACCATTTCACTAAAAACTAAAAACTCTGAGGTTACTGATTACTGGCTCATTTCTAAACTCTGTATTTTGGCAAAATTATTTGAAAAGTTGGTTAAGGCACACATTTATTGGCTCTCAACATGACTTTCTTCAAGGACGGTCAACTGCATATAATCTCATCCTATTCAATGATTTTGTTACTTATTCTGTGGACAAGGGATTGCAAGTTGATGTGGTTTATACGGATTATAGCTAATGTTTGGACAGAATAGACCATAAATTATTAATTTTGAAACTAGAGGGTATAGCTATATGTGGGGACCTTTTGCGTAGGTTCGCGTCATATATATCTAACAGATCTCAGGCAGTGGTTATTAACAACTATATTTCCAATTGGGTCAATATCCCCAGCGACGTTCCACAAGGCTCGAATTTGGGCCCTCTCCTGTTTTTAGTATTTGTTAATGATATTGCTGCATGTTTTCAACATTCAAAGCTATCTCATCTCCATTCGATATTGACGAGCTTCAGTCTGACCTGCTTTGATTGAATGACTATTGTGCCCGAAGTCTGGATCCAGATTGGATTTCTATCCCTCGAAATATTAGTATTCACCTTCTCAAGAAAGAGCTACATAGCTCCTTCTCAATATTTTTTGAGAAACCAGAACTTAGAAGAAGTTTTGTAAATCGAGAATTAGGGATTCTACATGATTCCAAACTAATTTTCGATGCTATTGTTTAAAAAGCTTATAGAGCATTAGGATTTGTCATGCGATGCTCGACCAATTTTAAAAAAACATTAAAACTTTGAAAATCTTGTACTGCACATTTTTTAGGCGTATCCTGGAGTATGGGTCTGATATCTGGAATCCACAATTTTCCAAGTATATCTATCGCATTGAACGATTACAAATGAAATTTATATTTTTTTATGTAACCGTCTGAATATTTCATATGATTCTAATAATTACTTAAATTTATGCTCACGATTTCACCTGCTTCCTTTAGTAAAAAGACGAGAGTTGACAGATGTAGCCTAAATACTTAAAATAATACAAAATAAAATTGAATCTCCCGAATTTCGTTCAAAACTGAAATTTAATATTCCGACTAGGTCTGCTAGGCACTACACCGCCATTCGCGTTCCACTGGTCTCGTCAAACTATCGCCGAAACCTGCTGTGTGCAAGCGAGAGTCTAATTGATTTGTGCAAATCTAAAAACTTTGACATTCACCACTGCGAGGCGCTTACTCTTCTGTGGGGATTACTTTGTGCATTAAATTAAACGTTATATACCTACTTTATTACAATAAGTGTACTATTTTATATTATGTTACAGAGATTAAGATGAATTTTTTCATTTATTAATTTTAAGCTTGTCCACATTTATATGTTGTTATTGTTATGTTATTTAAACGTGGAGACCTATTATAAGCTTACTGTTTTTTATGTAAAACTGTGTATTCTGTATGTTCGCTGTTGGTCTTCCGAAAATAAATAAATAAAAAAGTAGTTTTGTTCAATAGTAAGAAAAAGTTTGACATATTTCAGTAATTAAATGTAATACATATAATGTAATTGACTTTTTAGTGAAATTAACTTTTTGCATTGATCTATTCGTAATTAATTTATTTTCACCACCAAAAATGCTTGGTAAGAATTACAGAAGGATGATTTACCTGACGTTTTGTAGAATATATTCTTTACATTTTGTTGGACGAAACTAATAAATTGTTAACATAATTTAGGATTAAGGCAGCCGTAGTCTGACGGTTGAGATGTAAGCTTGGAACCGAGCGATAGATTTCGAACATCGCTATGGGTGTACCAAAGGGTTGGGAGGTATAAAAGGCGGCTGCCCCCCCTCCAACACCCCTTGAATTTTGTTTGTCCATATACTTACCGTTGGCGAAAAAAGTTAAATTAGAGACTCGTTATGATTCATCAAAAAAGCTGGTTACGCCAGTGGAACTCGCTGATGTATTACGAACGTGGACTTATCCTAAAACTAGCACTGAAGCTCACGTCGAATTAACTGAAATGGGTTTAATAATAATTATAAAAAAAAACCGAGCTTCTCCGATAATATGCTTTAAAATAATCACCTGGAGTCTATAGGCCATTTCTTTCAGTCTCTCCGTCAATTCAGCTAAGTTTCAAGCAATAATCATTGGTAGCAGGCAGCTGCTTGCTAATCAATTTATAAAGTTTTCTTTTCACCAATATCACCTTCACCTTTCTGCACTCGGTTTCACCCGCTTGCTTTAATGTACATGCAATTTTTTGTAAGCTGGAAGCGATCTCTCTTAGGGATAAGTACTCTATTGTCTAGACATAAGCTTTATTAATATCACACTTGTAGAATTTCTGTGTCATAAAGAGTATAATAAATAACCTCACTGTTAGAAACTCCTAAACAAAGCGTATGTCACTTCTCCCTGACGTGATTACCACAGAAAATTCAAAGCCTTTGACTACCAAACTACTCACCTTAGAAATGATAATAGATCCACAAATAAAGTTAGTCAAAATGTTACACCAAAGCTATTTCCACCCGGACAAATTCAGATGTTGCTTGTACATAACTGTCTTTCATTGCTCAGGTAACCTACATAACTTATACGTATGTCGACGTGGGACAACCGTGGCTTTTTGAATTATTCATGAGACATATGGACCTAAAGCAGACTGGATTTCAGATGGGAATTTTAAAATACCTATACGGATGCTTTAAAATTGAAAATTATTTTGAAAGGAGCTTTATAACATAGCCTTCAAGAAAATTTGCACCGTTCGTATGCACTCTGTATTTTATACTACACTGAGGAAAAAAAATGGTTAACGGAAACTCTATCGTCAACTGTAGCAATTTTACTTTTCATAAGCAACTTTACCGGAGTGTACCCAAAATTCAAATATCGTTCAATATTTTTTTATCTGTATTATTTAGTACCGAATTTGACGTTAAGAGAGAATCTATATGAAATAATGGAAATGCATTTTTTTACATTTATAACACTGTGACGTGTCGAAATACTTCGTTACGTATGGCGAAACGTGTTCATGCTGTGTTCCAAAACAATTTAGTATTTTGCAGGCAAATCGACTAAAAGGTGAGTGTTTTTTAACTTATAGTAAATAAGACATTCTTATAATATACTTCAATTTGTAAATCGATTGTTTAAACTGTTACTGGTCGAAAAAAAAATCATATTTCGTTACGTATGGCGAAACGTGTTCGTGCTCCGAAACAATTTCGTATTTTGTAGAAAAATCGACTCAAATGTGTTTTTTGACTTGAATATGACATTCTTATAATATACTTTAACTTGTAAATCGATTATTTCAAGACTTTTGAGCAAAGGTAATGTTGTTTGAGGGTAGATAAGGTTACCTCACCTGTATTGATGTCAACATTACCTACTGGTAGGGCTGTGCTAAATCTATATTAATGCACTAAATTAAAAATCATTAGTCTGTATTAAAAAGATCATTTTCATAATTTATTTTTAAACAGGTTACAAATATAACTTGTTTTTTCTTAACTTTTGTGTGATACAGCCGATACCATAAATGTAATTTTTTATTCCATTTTAAACTTAATACAAAAGATATTAAGATTTCAAGGCACTTGAAGAGAGACAGTTTTTGCTAGGCACCTAACCTAATATATTGTTTTCTGTGTTAAACTTTGAAGCTTAATCATCACGCCATAGTCTAAATATTCACGTTTAATACTCACACAATTGCTTACTGTGGCTGTAGCGCAAAAACCTTGGGGCAGTAAAAATGATATCTTTTGTTTTCCTGTGACTGGTTAGGCTTGCTTCCTTTGATCGATGGAATTAATAAATTGTTTTAGGGCCCTCTTAAGCTATCATGACACTAAATTGCCAGCGCAAAAAAAGAGGCAGATGTTTGAGATTAAGGCCAAATCAAATTATTCGCAAGAAATACTGCTATTGGCCGTAGATCTAGTTAAAAGTAAAAATATAACATCATATGAATCTGAAACACAGTTTTACATACCAAGAAAACTGGAATAGCTGAAGAGGATGAAACTAAATTTATAAAAGTACCAATATATCCTGCCCACTTTCTCAATTAAATTTTGAAGCGGTGGTTTGGTATTATTGTTTAGTTTTTATTTTAAAAAATGTAGTTAGGTACCTGTAATAAAATAACTGTATTCTTATTTATTAGTGCCAGTCTAGACTAGATCTACAAAATACTGTGAAATTTTGAAGTATCATCTCCAGGCACCTTTGAAATACACTACTATTTTAGATTAAAAAATACTATGATATTGGCAAACACCAGCTTTCCAGTCTTAGTACTGCTCATATTCTGTAATAAAAATCAATGATAATTTTACCTTTCATGCATTTAATAGTTGTATATTTTTTTTAGTTAAGTTGCTAAAAATGAGCCAACTTTACCTGTAACGTTTTTTTTTTTATATAAATAGTCTTATAATAATTTTGGATAAACTCCATGACTATCGATTAAATCCTTATTAGATTTATATGTTAAAAAAAACTACTTTAAATATCGTAGTATACAAAAATCTGAAAAATTGTGGTAAAGTCGCTACAGTTGACGTAAGTAAAGTCTAAATTCAAATAAGTTAGATGACAGAGTCGAGAATAGTTGAAAGAAAACCTTTGTTTTAGATTCGATTCTTTTAATAAATAAATATTTCTTACACTCACACCAAATTAGTCTAGCCCAAAGTAAGCACTGTAAGGCTTGTGTTATGGATACTAGGATAACGCATATATGATACACATATATATTCATATAAATATATATAAACATCCATGACTCAGTTACAAATGCTGGTATTCATCATACAAACATCTGCCCCTTCCGGGATTCGAACCCAGAACCGCCGGTGCGAAAGGCAGGATCGCTTCCCTTGCACCAAACGGTCGTTTAATACATACTTAATAAATTAACATTATAGACCAGGAAATTCATGATAAAATAATTGTTCAGTATACGAACTAGGATAAAGTAAATCACCTTTTTTATCCGCGCGTACAGGCAACACAACGCTGCGAGAAACAGTATAGGCGTAGTTAATATTAGAAGGTACATATATGAAAAGTGTAAGGCTCGTAGTTTAAATGAAAGTAAGTAAGAAAATGTGAGGATGACATGACATTTGTGTGAGTGTGTGTAGTCTAGGTAAGATGTTTGTAATGTTGCTGAACATAACCAAAAAAATACTCCCTATTGAAAAACGATTCGATTAACACCTTATTCATTACGTTGGATGAATAGCTAAGGCGCTACGGATGGATACACGTAACCACACGTAGATATATTGTTAAAATTATAAGCCTCTTGACTATGCCGTAGTAGGGACAAAACACAATGTTATTTATGACACGCAATGTTGACGACTTAGTAACGGACTGTGTATGTATAGTAGGTCATCCATGACGTGAATGGACAAAAACACATCAACCTACTTTTAACTGATGCAGTTTATATTAACATATTTTTATTCATAAAGAAGACGAGTCTTTCAGAATTCGGAAATAGTACAATTGTAATGGTGGTGATGATATGGATACTAAATATTCAATGTGATTTTGTGAATTAGGAAGCTACTGTAAACAAGAGCGCAATCGGCCTGAAACAATTTTGGCACTTATAAGTGGACCCCATGGAATACTTGGGGTTAAGGCAGGGTTTAAGGATTTTTTAAAAGAACTAACATAAGTAAGTAAAATACAACCTCAAAACCAGCTGATATTATGGAATTAGTAGGCTTAATTTGTGAGTTATGACTTGGCCTCATTCCAATAAAAACAATCCCGTAAAAAAATCAACTCGTAAAAATTACAATTCTAACAGTTTTACAATTTAACACAAATATTAGGGTAAATAGGCACCTTCTGGGTTAGCTAGTTCCATAGTGGATTCTATCTTGGCCTATAGATTGGGATATATTGGGATTCTATATTGGAAGCAAGAGCTAACCCATCCTAAATTAAAAAAAACGGTAATGTTTTATGAAACTCTGTTCATTATATACGATAAAATGATTATTACAATTAAGAGATCAAACCAAAGTTACGTCCGAAAAATATCTAAAAGGACTAAAATAAAAGTATTTATAGCCTTTTCAATATTATTTCTAGAATGCGTGTATTGAAAGTAAACATTTAAGCCATGGCTTCATAAATCCGACGTCAGGAAGCCTTAAGACCAACAAGAAACAAGAAGTTGTTATTTTTCTTCTTTTAATTATGTTGTTGGATACATAATTTGAGAACACATTGCATGAACTAAAACATACAAGAAAAGTAAAGTTGAAGCATTGTATATAGTACTGCCTGAGTAGCTGTATTCAGTTTGTCGTTTAGGTGACTTTTCTTATTTTTGCTAGGGATGATAATCTAAACTTTAAAAATAAAACTATCAAGAGTAAAAAGACTTTTTTTAAGTCAACTGGTTGTGTCAGAGATTGGCACATTCAAATAAACTGTTAAAAAAATCAAAATTATATTTATTGTGAATACAAGTCGTATGAGGTCAAACATAGGTAGCAAATTAGTTTAGTCATATTCTTTTTTGTGACAAGCAACATTGATTGAATCAGAAATCATAAAATAACAGTAAACGGAGTACAATGCCATATCTAAGTATCAACTATTTTCACAACTGTTACATTAATAAAAAAATGGAATATAACTGTAGTCTGTGAACGTTACAAAGAATAGTACCTACTTTTTGCACCAATATGAAATATTATAAAAACTGTTTCTTGCTAAGTGATTAAACATTATAAAACTCATCAGTGCCACTTAGTTTCTCAGGATTATTGTTATCACCCATTGAAACGTACGTAAACAAAACTTATTAACCGAATAAGAGTGAACCCATTGTCAAAATTCTTTTTTAATTTCTACCGTCAACATTGATAAATATCTGTTATATCAAATTTAACCACCAAATTGCGGTTACCACCTTTTAAAACTTCCACTTGTTCTGAGGAAACAATATCCGTATTGGGAAAAAAAGAAAACATCTAAATAACAATAATTATAAAAAAAACACTTTCTAATAATGGCACCTAGTAATGGAAAATGCGCAGGTTGCTTAAATGTTATACCCAACAAAGAATTTCTAGAATGCATGAATTGTAAAAAGAAATATGACATCGAATGTGCTGGATTGAGCTGATAGAGATACAACAGTTTTTACGCGTCTAACCCTGAGAAGAAGCGCAGTTGGAAGTGCACCGAATGTATGAGTAAGATACCCAAGACAGGTAACCAGAGTACACCAATTCGGTCGCCAGTACATCAAGATATGCAAGCTGACTCCGACGTAAATTCAGCTTCTGTCTCGGATATGGAGAGTGTAACATTCAGACGTAAACAGCGTCCAACACACACGCGACCGGATTTACCAAGTTCCGACAGATATCTAACTGAAGACAGCTTACGTCACATCCTATCCGATACTATTTCGAAGTTAGTTGCTGATAAACTAAAATATATAAGCGAGCAGTTCAACGAATTACGTGAGAGCTTCACATTTTTCAACGAAAAATATGAGGAAGTTTTAACGCAACTTCAAGAAAAGACTGCTTTATTAAACGATTTACAGGGTGAAAATGAGAAATTAAAAGTAACCGTCTCGGATTTGTCTGTCCGACTTAATTCAATGGAGCAACATATGAGAGAATCCAATTTGGAAATCAATGGCATTCCTGAGCACAAGAACGAAAACCTCGGCAACACCGTGGAGCAGCTCATAAAAGTTATCAAAGCCCCGATTGCTATTGAAGACATTATACATGTGACCCGTGTAGCGAAGATTAACAAGGACAGTAACAGGCCCCGCACTGTTGTAGCAAAGTTTCGGACCCCCCGTATTCGCGACGATATCCTAGCAGCAGTTGCTAAATTCAACAAGAGCCACTCGAATGAAAAACTACATTCTCATCATCTCGGTTTCGGAAATGCGCGAAGACCTGTCTACGTGAGTGATCATTTGTCTCCGTCAAACAAGGCCTTGCATGCCGCAGCTCGCCTGAGAGCAAAGGAATTAGGATATAAATTCACGTGGGTGCGAAATGGCCGTATCTTCGTCAGAAAGGATGAATTTAGTGAATCTATTATAATTCGCACTAAAGAGAATGTAAAGTTAATTAAGTAATCTCCATCAACAGTTATATTTAAAATTAATTTGGAGTATGTAGTTCAATTCAACGTCTATTATCAAAATGTCCGAGGTATCCGGACTAAGACTAATGATATATACAAAAACATTCTCCTTTCCGATTATAATGTCGTAGTCTTTACGGAAACTTGGCTTAACCACAGTACCTCCAGCGGTGAATTTATTGACCCGCGGTACATTGTATATCGCCGTGATCGAGACTGTACGGCCCACTCTAAGCAGGATGGCGGTGGGGTCCTTATCGCTGCTTCTCGAGAACTTTCCTCTTCTCGTGTCCAACACTGGGAATCCTTCTGTGAGGACTTCAGGGTAAATATTGTAGTCAAAATAAATGGCCAAAAGAGAGTGGTATCAATTTGTGCGGTGTACCTGCCGCCGCCAGTCTGTTTGGCGAAGCAGCAGGAGTTCTTAGATAGGGTGGATGAGGTGATATGTCATGTGGATATAGTAATAATACTTGGAGATTTAACTCTCAGTTTCATAAAATGGAAACCACAAGATAATAAAACCTACATGTCACCACATAATTATGGAAACTTTTTGGGTTACTCACTCACAGACTTTATGAGTATAAACAGTATATATCAATTTAACGGTATCTGTAATTATAATGGCAAAATTCTTGATCTAGCTCTTAGTAATGTGGAACAAACTTGCGTCTCAGCACCTTCCGACATTTTGACTAAACTCGACAACCATCATCCTGCTATTCTATTAACAATTCCCCTAAATTTTATTGTTAATCAGGGACTCCAGGCTAACAAAAGAACAGACTTTAATTTCTATAAAGTAGACTACGACATTATAAATCGTGAAATCAATCGTGTAAATTGGCTGGAAGAATTTGAAGGGGTAGATGGTGTGAATAAAGCAGTTTCAGCCTTTTATAATGCTTTGTATGCTATTATTGCTAAACATGTGCCTAAGCGTCGTAACGTTTCTCATAAGTATCCTGGTTGGTTCAACAAAAATCTCATTAATCTTTTAAGGGAAAAACACAAAGCTAGAAAGAGATTCCAAAAATTTAAAAATCCACGAGATAAATTAGAGTTTGAGTTACTGCGTGAGCGCTGTCATAAGTTAACAGATATATGTAACAGTAATTACAAAAAGAGAATGGAGTCTAACATAAGTAAGAATCCAAAATTGTTTTGGCGTTTTATTAAAGACAAACGTAATGGGCGCTCATCTATTCCAGCTGTCATGAATATGGGTGATATCTCGGCTTCATCTGGTTCGGAGGTTGCCGATCTGTTTGCCCGGCAATTTTCTTCGGTTTACACTCACAGCAGTCCTTCTCCCTCTCCCCTTCAGAGTCAGTCCATTTCAAGTTCCCTCTCTGCTCTCATATTCACTGAGAAACATGTTACGAAAGCTATAAAATGTCTCAACTCACAAAAAGGTGCTGGCCCAGATAACATTCCACCTTTGTTTGTTAAACGTTGTGGCTCTTCATTGGCCTTACCTTTGAAGATCTTGTTTAATTATTCACTGAGAGAAGGAATCTTTCCTGATGAGTGGAAAAGGGCCCGAATAGTGCCTGTGTATAAGAAAGGCGATCAAAACGCTGTACAAAATTACCGTCCCATTTCAATCTTGCCTTCTTTCTCCAAATTGCTGGAATCCTTAGTCTTACCCCATATCTACGAATTAGTGCAAAAAAAATTATCGACATCGCAACATGGGTTTATGGCGGGGAGGTCGGTGGACACGAACCTGGTAACTATGATTTCCTCTATCGCGGCCGAGGTTGATGCTGGTGGCCAGGTCGACACCATATATACCGATCTAACAAGTGCATTTGATAAGGTGAGTCATACTATCTTATTATCAAAACTCAGTGATTATGGTATCTCCGGATCTTTGTTCGAATGGTTTAATTCTTACTTAAAGTGCAGGCCTCAGAGGGTCGCTTGCGCTGGTTATGAGTCATCAGTTTACTACGCCCACTCAGGTGTGCCTCAGGGCTCCCACTTGGGTCCAGTTCTTTTTCTCATATTTATAAACGATATTACCTCCTGCATAAAATCTAGTGGGGTTCCTCTATTCGCTGACGATCTCAAATTATTTAAGACAATCAATACTGTATCGGATGTTCGGCTCTTACAGGCTGATCTGGAAAACTTATGTAGTTGGTGTACAAAAAATGGTATGAAGTTAAATGCTGAAAAATGTTTTCATATAACTTTCACAAAAAAGTCAAAACCTATTAAATCAGAATATCAACTGAGTGGGACTAATTTGAGAAAGGTTTCCGAAATAAATGACCTTGGGGTTGTCTTGGATGATAAGCTCAAACTTAGCCCTCACATTAATGCCATAGTTAAAAAATCTGCGCAAATGCTTGACTTTTTGAAAAGACATCTACAGGGATTTCAAAATCATCAAACAAAAATTCTTCTCTATAACAGTCTTGTACGTAGCAGACTAGGGTTTGCTTCGGTTGCTTGGAATCCAGTTTACGTTAATGCATCACAAAGAATAGAAGGCATTCAGCGAGCTTTTACAAGACACCTGGCATTTGTGACACCTGGAATACATCACAGAGCTCCTTACAATTTAAGATTGTCCTTTTTTGGTATGACTTCTCTGAAAAATCGTCGCACACTCTTGGATCTACTGTTTCTTTACAAACTCCTTAACTCCAAGATATCGTGTCCTGACTAGCTATCTGCTATTATGATAAAAGTTCCTCGAAAATGTCCTCGAAAACCCCTTGCTGGAACATTTGCGTTGCCTCGCCATAAGACTAACCTAGGTCTTCATCATCCCATTGCTCGTATATGCACTGGGTATAACGACATCAGCGCGGAATCTCCTAACTTGGATATTTTTGGTGTTTCGCAAACGGTCTTTAAAACCATGCTGCTGAAACAGTTTAACAAATAAGATATAAAATACGTGTGTAAAAAACAACTACGCCTCCGAGCCCTCAGATGGGATTCGAACCCACGACCTTTCGCTATCCGGGCGACTGCTCTGACCGCTGAGCTACCGAGACGCTGGCAAACGTGTCGAATTTTACAAACGTATTTCAACTTCTACTATGAGCTAGTATCGTTCCACCAATGTTGAACGCTAACGACCTTCAACATCGAAAGTAATATTTTTGCAAATATTAAACAATCGATTAAGATGGAACCAGCTATAATAATGTTTTTAATTTAATTTTTTGCATTCACAATGCAATATTTTTATAAGATATAAAATACGTGTGTAAAAAACAACTACGCCTCCGAGCCCTCAGATGGGATTCGAACCCACGACCTTTCGCTATCCGGGCGACTGCTCTGACCGCTGAGCTACCGAGACGCTGGCAAACGTGTCGAATTTTACAAACGTATTTCAACTTCTACTATGAGCCAGTATCGTTCCACCAATGTTGAACGCTAACTACCTTCAACATCGAAAGTAATATTTTTGCAAATATTAAACAATCGATTAAGATGGAACCAGCTATAATAATGTTTTTAATTTAATTTTTTGCATTCACAATGCAATATTTCTATAAGATATAAAATACGTGTGTAAAAAACAACTACGCCTCCGAGCCCTCAGATGGGATTCGAACCCACGACCTTTTTTTTTTTTTTTACACACGTATTTTATATCTTATAGAAATATTGCATTGTGAATGCAAAAAATTAAACTAAAAACAGTTTAACAAATAGTTCCAACTTTTATTAATAACTTAGTACTGTCAATTTATGGTTGTATCCTAAATATTTTAAACTTAGCCATATTTTAATATGAAATAATAATTATTGTAATGTGGACTTGAATGTTGTGTAAGTTTATAATTGGCCTGCATATATGTATTTTTCAAATTGCCAATTACTATAACTAAACTGTAATTATGTGTTTGGCTGTATGCTTACCTAATAAAATAAAAAAAAAAAAAAATGTCAAATCAAATTATGAGATTAAATATTTCCAATTATAAAAGGCCATCAAGTCAAAAGATAAATATAAAAGCACAATAAAGTACAATATATATATGTATATATCTATGTCAAAAAAGAAAAAGTATGTCACAAAACAAAATTTATGAAAAATGCTATTATTACAGCTTAGTAACTCTCAAATACTTGTTAATTGTTAATTTCATACCTCCAAGTTAGAGTAACACTTTTAGCCGAGAAATTTCTAAAATCTAAGATCTTTTCAGCTTTAAAAGATTGCAATTGTTATAAGAATACTATTGTGTGTGTGTGTGTGTGTGTCTGTAGCTGTGTGTGTGTGTGTGTGTGTGTGTGGCTGTGTGTGCGTGGGTGTGTGTGGGTGTGGGTGTGGGGTGTGGGTGTGTCGGGTATATGACCTAATGTCCTACTTCTAAGAAGATATTATTAATTCAAAGAAGTATCTTTATTTTTTCATTGAAATTAGTTGATAAAGCAAACATTCGAATTTTTTCGTAATAAAACCAGCTTTTACCCACGACTTCACTCGCGTTAATGGAGACTACTGATTAAAAGTTATATTTATATCCCTTGGGAGCAGAACTTCTTTTCTAGATAAAAGGTTACCTACCCTAGGACCTACAGACAGACAAAACTTAAAAGAATAATACACTTAAGTAGTCTCGGTAAGTCATAAAACAAAAATTTATCATAAAATTTGTCCAAAATATAAATGTACAGACAGAACATACAGATTTATATAGTAGCATAGATTATAACTGTAAAAATGAAAAATGCCACTATAACAGTAATGTAGACGTATTATAGTACAGGAATACGCGTTTTAGTATGGGATAAGGCACAAACACATTACTGAAACATGAAATTCATCTTGGAATGGCTTTCGACCCGGGATTCTGTTTGCCCCCTAAATAAGGTCGTTACACTTAGATGCGGAGGCGTAAGAGCCTGAAAGCCTCACTTCGGAATGTGCGCTTCATTTTGCTGCTGACTTTACTAACTTTTCTTTAATTTTGTTATTTTACATGTATCTGTATATTTGTTGTGACTATTTGTACTGAATTTAGTTATAGTTCAACAAGTTTGGTTATTACTTCTTTTGACGCTTTCCTTATAATTTTTCTGAATGTTCGGGTTTTTTTTTTAAATCGTTCCACTTTTTACCTATCCTTTACGTTTTTCTGATTACTATAATTTTATTATAAATAAACCAGATGACCCGGTAAAGCGTTGCTATGGTAAAGCGTATACAATGGAAAAAGAGCGGAAAAAAGAGCGGAAAGACAAAACAAGACAACAACAAATTTGTGTTCTTAGATTATAGACTAGCGGCCCGTCCCAGCTTCGCACGGGTGGACAAAATCCTTTAATTTTTTTCTATTATTAAATATTTTTCCGTAAGCACTATCTAGCGTCCGGTAGACGAACTACTTGCGGTTAACGCATTGCGTTCATCACCATCATTTCGAATATCTATTCTGTAAGTGATAGATCTTAGAAAAGTGATAGTTAGCAAGTCATTGAAGATAACTGAAATATTCCATTTAATATATAAAAAATACATGGATGTTACACGACACACGTGCAGTTAGATAAAATGTTTCTAAAATAATTCAATGTGAAAATAACGAAGTATAGCGGCTAATTTTTTTTTAAACACAGTAGTTAACAACAATGACTATATGCTAAAAAAATATATAAAAAGTATGCCCTGCAATAAAATATAACGAGTAGTATTTGGGGTGGCGGTATATTTATAAATATCAATTTACCTCTTCATAATCCCATAAATACATGAAACCCTGCGAAACATCACAATTCGTTTTTTTGGATTGACATCTAAATCTACAAAGACGGGAGTTATGAAAAACTTCTGTACATACATGACCAATAACTATAGTCCATTTTTTTTAGCATTAGAAATTATGTAAACAAAGAAGCAGTGGTGGCTAACCTTGTGCTGGAGTCCACTTGGACCCGCTTCAGGCTCGTTCATTGTTGAACAGATTAAATAACAAATAACAACAAAAACTTTTAACAAAAAACTTCAACAAAAACAACAGAAACTTAACAACAAACCAAAGAAAATAGTCAAAACAGATAAATGCAGACGTTGCAAATGGCGGCCATGTTAAGCGACCATTTTAAAAATCACCTAATATGGTACGTATTACAACATCCGCATATTCATCCGCATGTACTTTTTAATTTTGTCGTGTCAAACTGACCAACGTTTCGTTCCATAAGTTTGCAACTTCTGCTTCTTAAGGTATTTTTAGTGTAAACTTTTCACGATGTTACGTTTTGATTGTTACATTATATGTGTACAATAAAGTACCCAAATATTGTTCTTTCTAATGCTAAAAAAAACGGACTATAGACGAAAAGATATTTTTCAAATTGATAAACCGCCGTAGTAAAGCTATAGATCTCTCAGTTGGGTTGCTTTCATTCAGGTCACAGTGTATTGTTAGTTTTGAAAATATATCAAATTCGACAGGCACGCCTAGAACTGAACACTTCAAATATTTTCATAGCGTTATGTGCATTGGTTGTTATTTTCACAGCATTCATGCGGGGGACACTGTAGTTTGTAACCACTTTTTATTTTGACAACCGTTTACCGCAACGGTAGTGACTCTGCCTTCCGCATCGACCTTACAGTGCTTACTTTGGGTTAGGAAAATTGTGTGAATATAAAAAAAAATAAAAGCGAGCGCTATATGTCTCAAGCATATGTCAAAGTATTAGGCATACGTAAGGCAGCTGGTGAGGCCGGCCGGTGTAACCTGGCAGAAACGTCACAATAAAAACCGGCCAAGTGCGAGTTGGACTCGCGCACGAAGGGCTCCGTACAAACTTTTAGTTAAGTTAAAAAAATCACGTTTGTTGTATGAGACCCTCTTAAATATTTATTTTATATTAATTTTAGTATTTATTATTAAATTAAAAATACAACTGAGTATTTTGTGAATATTTCAAGTGCCTACATGTTGCCATTGTTAATATCGAGCAAAAACTCGCGTTTGTTGTATGGGATCCTTAAATATTTTTTTTTTTTTAGTATTTGTTGTTATAGCGGCAACAGAAATACATAATTTGTGAAAACTTCAACTATCTAGCTATCGCGGTTCTCGAATAAAGCCTGGTGACAGACAGACGGATGGACGGACAGCGAAGTCTTAAGCAATAGGGTCCCGTTTTCACCTTTTTAGGGTTCCGTAAACCCTAAAAAGGTTCCTTACTACCATTTATTACGCGGTTAATTATAATAATATTTCCTACAGTCACAGTAAATAGACTGAGACTTATGTTAAGGATACTCGGGTAACGGAAAGACATTCATATATGATTCATATACATATTTAAGTACCTAAAATTCATTTATATACATTTAAATACCCATAACTCAAGTAAAAATGCTCTTGTTTATTGAGCGAAGCTCTCTTTTAGGCAACTCACAAATTTCACTTGTCTCCCTCCTGCTACTTAACGGTTCAACCTATTTGAACGAATTTTGGCATGAACATACATAATTATAACATGACGGACTAGTATTTAGGCTATGTAAAAAAAATATAGACTACCATGGAGGAATAATCACTGAAAGAAAAATTCAAAAGCTGATCACAGCCAAATCGCTGACACTACATTGATGAAATTTGGCACCAAAACTCACATCGTGGTCGTGACTAATATGCAAAAAAAGTTTTGAAATCGGACATACTATAGAGGAATAATGACCCTTCAAAAATCTAATTGCTTCGCTCAGTATTTGCAAACAGCAGCATGTATTGCAGACCTAGTATTACAAACATCCGTTCCTACCACGATTTGTACCTGGGACAGTTTGACTTTACAGGCTGATCAACTCAGTAATGTCCGGTTAAAACAAACCGAGCATTACAAACAAAACAAATACAAACAAACAATATGTGACGTGAAAGTTTTAAATACGTTAACTGGTATTCCGATTGAGTCACCCCGGTTTATATAATTGGATTATCTTGGAAGGTAGGTAATTGGTAGGGGTTACTCCTTTCTCGTAATTGCGGAATACACGGTCACCCTAATGCTGTGTACATTAACTTGAGAAGTATAAGAGCTTAAGTGTATTTGAGGAAAAGAGAATTTTAATAAACCTGAAATTAAATTAAACTTAAAATGTTTTAAAGGCTACAAAAGACAAAGAATATCTCAATATATTTTACAAACAAAATTTAAAAGTACCTTCTTAGAAAAGTTGATTGTATTGTAGGTATTAGATAATTAAAAATAACATGCTTGGTCATAGATATACTATACTATACGCTATAAATATACTATAAACAGTGTCATACCGACATGTTGCAATAAATTGTATGATTATGTACCATTTGTAAGATATCTTATTTTATTAATTGTTTGTCTAAGTTATGCTCTTTTAAAAATCTTTCCTGCTCAAGCACAAGCCTTTTGTACGGTGTTCGGGAATATATAGATATATTATTTATTTGCATCAAACGCACACATACAAAAACACATATAAACAACTACAAATACAACTAATATACATAGCACTATACTGACAAAGAGTGACACAGCGATGCAAAAGGCCAAAGCTCAGCAATATATTTGCACAAATAGAGCAAAACGCTGGTTTTCAGCTTTTGGCCGTAGAAAGACATGAGAATCGGCTATCGAAGCCGGTCGTGCTCTCCACTATTATATATGTCATAGGAAAATAAACATAAAAAATAATTGATATTTCTTTTAACTAGGCGATGCAGTCGCTAAGCATAAAGCTACGCTAGCGTAGCTGGAGCGGAGCGTGATACCTTAAAAAGATTTTTTTTTTGTCTCGATGGGAATTTTTGGGAATTTCAAATTCGGACTCCGTCACAATCTGGTCCTAAACCTGTTGATTTGATTCCACACAAAAATATTAAAATCAGTTAAGAACTCGGGAAGTTATGGCGTAACAGACATTGCGGCATTGAAGCTGATCCATGGGATCCAATTATAATTTAAATAAAAATATGATATGTATGAATATGAATAAAAACAAATAAATACCAAATATACTCAATAAAATTGAATAATTAAAAAATATGCACAATGGTACAAACCAAATAATAATATTTTTTCATTTATAAAACTTTTGTACACAGTACATTTCAGACCAATCATAAATATAAACGTGGGGCTATGCACTAATTTATTTGCTAATTAACATTATTTAACTTAAGACAAATACTTTCTTCTGCGTACTTCTGTTGCTTCAAAGGTAGGACGCGAAAGTGCACTCAGGAAAATGCCAGTCAACTTTCAGCTTCGCAAAAAGTCTTCACTTAATGTGCGATGCCTGACGCACTCAACTTTAAAATGCTGTACATCTTCAGTTTTTCCACCCAGCATGCAATAAGAAGCCAGCTTTTCTCATCAGATGTTAATGTTTTTTAAGTGACACGTGGTCAGATTGAATTCTATAAGCGCTTACAATCAAAGTCCTACTTTGCTGAATTCTGAACCAATGGCAAACATATAAGATACTTATTTTTTCATTTGTCATCAGCTGATAAGGCATCGTTTCGGAATTGGACCTAATCATAATCTATATATTTTGTTGTTTGTCTGTCCGCTCTTTTTCCATTGTTTTCGCGTTACCATAGCAACGCATTAACAGCAAGTAGTTCGTCTCCCGGACGCTAGATGGCGCTAACGGAAAAATATTTAATAAAAGGAAAAAAAATAAGAATTTTGTCCACCCGCGCGAAGCCGGGACGGGCCGCTAGTTTATAATCTAAGATCATAAATTTGTTATTTGCCTGTCCGCTCTTTTTCCATTGTATCAATAACGTTACCATAGCAACGCGTTAACCGCAATTAGTTCATCTACCGGACGCTAGATGGCGCTTACGGAAAAATATTTAATAATAGAAAAAAATTAAAGAATATTGTCCACCCGTGCGAAGCCGGGACGGGCCGCTAGTGCAATAATAATTTCATTATTTTAACCGTAGTAATAAAAATATCAGTATCAAAAATATCATTAAGCATTTCCCTATTTTTTTTATTCGCTACAAAGGCAATATGTTTGATAAATACGAGCACTTGTACCTGAATCATTGGTGTTTATATATATTTTATGAATATTACATATCTATTTATCATATATGTATGTCTATCCGTTTCTCTAGTATCCACAACAAGTCTTACAATGATTTATTTGAGCTAGCCTAATTGGTTTAAAAAAAAACAAAGCTGGCGACATGCTACACACGAAAACCATCCCATCTCAAACTACCGGAACACAATGCAATGGCGGCAATCTTAGAATTATGACAGCAAGATTAAAACAAGCTAGTTTGCAACAAGTTCTTTTGCCAAACAAACTCAGCGCAACTATGAAACCCAAGGCTAACAACAATAAAAAGATTAAAAAAATAATAGAGTACAACTTATAATTAATTATTGAAATACCGATGTGATTGATTTATTTGTTTTCATGTGATTTAATTATTGACTAGCTTTCCTCTTTAATCCTACTAGCCCCACGCGCGCCCCGAGCTTCGTAATGCGGTATGGAGCATCAACCGATGCTAATTTGCCACTCACATCAGGAGTGTATCAATTGCGGATAGTGTTTTGTTTTCGTAGAAATGTGAAAGCGTGAAAAATCAAATTTAAAATTTATTTTTATTACTGGCAATATGGTAACAAACACACACACAAAGTATTGTCATAATATAATTAGGATGACATATAACTAAAAAAATGTATTAAATTTAAATTAGAATAACTACAACAATAAGGCGAATACTGTTGATTCAAAAAGTCGATGTAACACCTCGCCATTGTAAGACACGGTATTAGCAAATAAATACTCTTATTCTCTTTATTGCATAAGTTTAACTCAAACAACATCTGAATTTGTGGGAATTTATAAATGCAGCGACTAAAGTTTTCTTCAGTACGTGCAACCTAATATTATAACGGGTTGACAGAGCAAATTTAATTAATAATATTTGATTACTCACAACAATTCCTAAACTAAGCTGAGCTAATAGTACAAGATCCGCTTAGTTTAGGACTAAATAATGTATAGAACATATATAAATAAGTATATAAACAACCATGATTCGGAACAAATTCTTATATTCATCACACGAACATAATATGCCACTATCCCGGCCGTCGAATGAAACAAAAATTAACTCAGCTATCGGATAATATACATCTTAATTGATAACGGCTAATTTGTTAGGCAACTACTTTACATATTTGAGAGATTTAACATCCCTTGGGGGTACAAAACATGAATTTTATGCGTACTGTGGGCAACCCACTACACCACAGTAACCATTAAAATGGTACCACCCAAAAACGACGAAGAAAAATACTTAAATTGCTTACCAGGTTATAAAATGCGTTGTCTATAATTATATTTCTTACATTCACACCAATTGGTCTAGCCCAAAGTAAGCACTGTAAGGCTTGTGTTTTGTATACTAGGGTAACGGATAGACATACATATAGGATACGTAAATAGATAATATTCATAGAAATACCCATGACTCAGGTACAAATGCTTGTATTCATCACACAAACTTCTGCCCCTACCGGGATTGGAATCCAGGACGTCGTCAAAGGATCGCTGCCAATGCACCAAACCGTCGTCAACTTCTATTAATCCCTTAAGACCCAAGAGCATTATATCATGCGCGCGACAACGAAACCTAATATCCTAAAATGCTCTATAGCGCGCAGTCTGATTTAATCCTTATTACGGCTTTGGTAATGGTTCTTCTTGATTGAATGATATTTTTCCCCGATAGAGTGAGAAAGAGCGCATTTAACACATAACTGGGCGTCAAGGGGTTAAACTTAACTTTATACATCAATACATACGTAGGGTGCCCTCACCAACGCTTAGGGTTGAAATTTATCTGTGCTAATAAATTACGCAGTGCGTACAACCTTGCTTAAATAAACACGAGGCAAGCACCGTATTTTTCATGATACCGAGTCCGCTGTTCGGGAGATGGTACCTTTTACACGTATGATACAAGTTGAGGATATTTGTTTGCTTACCGAGAAAACTGAAACTCATTCCATGACTGTCAGAGAATTTTTTTCTTCCATTTTCTTAACAAATCACAATGCTGTGGTTAATAATTTACGTCTCCCGCGGTTTTGGTTTATTCGCGTATAGCGTAAATTGTACGTTACTAAATCAATTAATCTTGATTCAGATTTATGTAAAAGAGGGAGAATTTGACTTTGAGGAAAGTATTTAATTTTAAAATCCTACAACACGAAACCCAGATTAGTTATCTTTCATATATCTGAGCTGGGTAAAACTATACATTTTAAGAGTTGTGGCACTATAAATGTTGTAATTGTACATTTAGGCTTAGAAGCAGTCAACGTGTGAAAAAACTCTTTACGAAATTAAGACATTTATAAGACCCTTATGATTCGCATTCCTTTGTCCTCACATCATTGCAGGTTATGTTTTGTGTAAACTCGTATATGGGAAATTGGTATTTATAAAATAAGCAGGAAGCATTACAGCGTTACATCATAATTAATACCCACACTCTCGCATATTCTCAATCAAATTAAATATCAATAGTTATGACAAAAAAAAAATAATTTCATATATTTGATTTCAATTCCTTTTCGCAAATCGAGTTCACAGGATGGTTAAGGTAACGATAGTCCTACTTCTGCTCATAAATTATATGAGACACATTCCTAAATACTTAAAAGAGAGTTTTATTCAATTGTAGATATTGATGACTATTTATAATTAAATTTCTTATAAAGTAAGTAAGTACTCCAGCTAAATGAAATGCACGCACAATAAATTAACCTATATAGTAATGAGGACACGAATGGTAAGAAAATTGCGGAGTAAATTAATATATTTTTCTAATATCACTTCTAAATATACTTCCAAAATTGAAATATTTTGGAAGAGACTCATTTTACTTTAAGTTATAAAAAGTGTGCACTGCTCTCTTTGGAGAACAAATATACTATCAATATCAGCCGCTATCCATCACAGCAATACATGACCATATAGTGATATTCATGTATTTATATCTAATGTGTTTTAATCGTATACAGGACATAGATAAGAAATTAGCAGAACATCTTATTTTGGATTGAGAAAAATTCACGTCGAAACAGATTATGAAAGGATCTGCCGTGAACACAATTTACTCACCCTAAAACACCGTCGTGATGTTCTTTTTTAACATAAGTAATAATAATATTTCCAATTATCCTAGCCCAAAGTATGTACTGTAATTTTTGTTTCATGGATATTAGGGTAACGGATAGACAGATATATATATAGGTAAATACCCACAATTCAGATGCAAATGATCATATTCATCACACAAACATTTTGCCCCTTTTGGGACGCGAACGCAGGACCATTGTCGTTGGGAAAGGCAGGATCGCTACTATTGCGTTATGGTCATGGTTTTATTGCTTGACGTCTTCGTTGGCGGTTTTGACTGGCCACACCTCATTAAGCTTCTTTTCTTTGACATCCTTGGACGCGTCGGAACCAGATCATATCATTAATTGTACGTCCTACCTAGTGTTGCCAGGTCCGATTTGATTTAAATCGGTACATGAGGTAGAAAAATAGGGATTTAGGGTTGCAGATCGGGACACTTAACAAAACACAAATTGTTTTTAAATCAGGGTTTAATTAATTGCCTTTTATACTACTAGTGTAAGCATAGTGTTATATTACCTAAATTAAATATGTTTTTAATCTTACATAACAAGTAATCAGTCTTGCTGGACTAGTAGAAATTATAAAATAAAATCGTACTTTAAGTGTAATTGACGCACTTCAGAAGAATAAAGTAAGTATTTATGTAGATTATTTATTTTTTATTAAAATTATATTTTTATTGGACTTTGCCGCCTATAGAATTGCCTTGCTTTTTATAACATAGTTATAAAATTCATTGCAAGTCATATTAAAGTTGATTTTAATTTGAATTTCTGCTTTTACATGCTCGAGTATCAAACAGTTTCGCCTCTTAAACCAAATTAAGTTAGCCTAGGAAAATACCCTTTATTTTGTATACTGGAATTGAAGCCATAAAAAAAAATAATTTTAGTAGATTTACATAGTCTTGTGTGTCTTTAAAATTGTTGTGTCATTTTTGTTTTTTCAATTTTTTGATCAGGTACAAATCGGGACGCGTCCCCAGACCCCTGAAAATAGGGACGTCCCACGCAAATCGGGACACCCGGCAACACTAGTCCTACCCCATTCTTAATGCATATACACTTAAGCGTATAATTGAGCTGTCTTCTATTCCCTAAAATAAATACTGGTTGTCTACGACTTTGTTGGCGAAGAATCAGGTCATTTGACGCGTACATAAATTTCCGAATCAACTTATGATTCTTTCCTCGGGTAAAGATCCTTTATTCGTCTTTATTCTTTGTCTTTGTCCCAGATATCATATAAAGCTGTTTAACTTTTTCGTTAGACAGACGTCAGACAGAGATATTGACAGAAATGGCTACTTGACAGTTCTAGCGAAAAAATATGAAATATATAATAGATAGCGAAAGGTCGTGGGTTCGAATCCCATCTGATGGCTCGGAGGCGTAGTTGTTTTTTACACACGTATTTTATATCAAATATGAAATATATTAAAAAACAAATTTTAGTGGTTAATAATAATTGTACCCATAAAATATGTTTTTACAAAACAAACAATTAAACGAGTTTTTTTAATACATATGAGTTTTTTTATCTGTGGGTAACAAGAACCGAAACTTGGGCGGCCATGACTAAGCATGGGAAGACGTCACATCACACAAAATAGCATTAGAGCGTCATATAAAATTTGTTTTATGTAATGTGACATCACAGCCAGAAAATATCACGTGGCTGGCTGTTTTCGGGTTTTTTTTTAATAACCAAAGCTCTTTGAGAAATATTTACTGTAATAGGTATAAAATAAACGTACGCACTCATTACAATATTTTTCTGAAAACAGTAAATTAGCCAGTTACTTCCACATTTGTAAAATTACTATGGATTTTAGTTTAGCTTGTTTTCCAACAGCATCGTTTAATTAAAACAACGTTGTAAAAACACTTAATTTAAAAGACGTGCAATTTTTTCGCGCTAACAAGGAGGATCGTGGAAGGAAAGTAAAGCGTAGTAAATGAGGATGACTTGTTAATTAATCCAGTAGATAACTAGAGCGCTCCTATTTCTCATTGCTAATAATTTATATTGCATTTTTGATAGCTTCAGGTAACAAGATAAGACGAGTCGACGAAAGTACTTTACGTTTTTAATGAACATTACTGGTTGTGTGGCTGATTCAAAATTAGTGGACTGTATTGCAGGATGAGAAAATTGATGTCAACAACAAATATGAACGGAAGATGAAGGGGGCACAATACCTTGACCGCGACGTGCTGTGTGATGCTGGAGACTGCCGGGGACTTCCCATAGTTTTGCTGTTCCTTATGGTTACACACACGAAGACACCATCGAAGATAGGCCACTAATTCAATTAAATATTGCGTAACTCGGCAGCTTGCGTGAGTACACCGACGCGCGACTATCAGTCCTCTTTTTCTATTTTTGTTTGTAAGTTGGCCATATTGCGATATGATTTGTCACCAATAGATGGCGCGGTCGTCTCACTCTTCCATATGAGAAACTAGATATGTGTGAAAGGGAAATGAAGTAAATAGAGGTGAGGAGTGTCGACTAAACTAATAAAAATAACAAAAACATAGAAATAAATTACGCGGCAATTTGGAATTTAATACTGGCAACCAATTAACTTAAGACAGTCCCCTTAAGACATTTTCTGCAAACTTTCAACTGCAAAAACTTAAAACAAGGAAACTGTTTGTTATGAAATTTAATAAACTTAAGGATCATATGTAGGTCACAAAACTTATTAGAAAAAAAAAATTTAAAAAAATATTTTTGATTATAATGCAAATATGAAATTATTAATAAATATTAGTCAACATCGCTTATTTTGTTATAAACCTAAGATAGGTGGCTAAATCACTTGTGTTATGAAATCAGAAACAACAGTACCACAACAACCAGACCCGAGTCACGTCGAACCCAGGACCACGGAGTGGACCATAAAAACCAGCCAGCGAGCCACTTAACTACTAATATATTTTTTTTATACAAAATGTTTTTTACTTATATTTTAAACTTATGCATCTTCATTAATTGTATAAAATTCCAAAAAAGTTAGTTATAAAGTATTATACTTGAATGATTGTATGAAACATCATACGAAGTAATACTCTTTTAACAAGGAAAACAAAATATTTAATGGTATGGTAATGGTCTGGTGAGGTCGCTGATCAGGTACCAGTTTTTAGGTTAAAATTTGGTAATTATGACGAAAAATGGTTGTTTTATTATTTGTAACGTAACTATACTAAACATAGCAAAATTTTTTGTTTTGGAATATTGACACAACACATACGATAAGTAGTTTTAGTAGTTTTTTGGTAGTGTAAACTTTCGAACTTATATAGTTTTACTGTTTAAAACACACGTCTATCGTTAACTGCCAGCTCGTAACAGCATCATGTCACCGTGACACTAATATTGGCTCCGGGATTACAGATCATTTATTCCATCTCACACTTCACTCGTGACAACATCAAATTTCGCTGTTAACGTATTTATCATTAAATGGGTTATAAATTCCGTTCGAGTTTATTTTTATAATAAATTCCGTCACGCTACGAAGGCGTGAACATATGGCTTCCGAACAAAAACTCAAGAAAAAGTAAGGAACGAGCGAAAGATACGAATATTGCCTGCCGAACAGTGATTCAGCGAAAGACTCACTTCGAAGACCAGACAAGTGCCCTGTTTATTCCTTTCCTAAAGCCTTTTTATTATCAAAATATGATCTAAATTAATTAAAACAATTATTTTAAAATCCGTTTTCTTTTATAGTTTTACACTTGTGCATAATACCATTACCCTATAACACATAAATATATTTTTTCTTAAATCTTTATATTTTGCTTTAATAAACATAAAATCATTGCATTAAACTAAATAAATATTGCCTTCCATCCATATCGCGCCAGTTATTACTGGTTGTTTAGCAAAATTTGGCGACTATTTCAGCTTTGCAAGTGATAGGTACTGGCCGGCTTGTCGCGGGTTTATCTGCTAGCGAGACATTGGCTGCTTTCTGCTGATAAGCAACCGGTTTACGAGTTTCGCCGCCGAGAGGAGTGTGAGATACGTATCAATATTTATTTTTTACTAAGATTTTATGCTTTCCAATTTAGAGCATGCATTGTAATTTGTGTAAATATTAAGTGATTTTTTTTTTTTATAAATAAATATTTCTTACACTCGCACCTATTAGCATAGCCCAAAGCTTACTTTGGCACTATAAGGCTTGTATTATGGATACTAGGGTAACGGATAGACATACATATATGATACATATAAATGTAATATTCATAGGAATATATATAAACATCCATGACTCAGGTACAAATGCTCGTATTCATCATACAAACATCTGCCCTTTCGGGATTCGAACCCAGGACCGTTGGTGCGAAAGGCAGGATCGCTACCGTTGCACCAAACGGTCGTCAATTTATTAGCATTTTAATATAAAATGACTACACCATCGCCAGCATGTCCAACACCGGTTTCACAGCAAACTAAACAAAAACTTAAAGGTTTAATCGCTAAACGTAGTTCGATTAAAGGCCAAATTACACGATTCGAAAACTACTTGGATATAAGGCTACCTACCCTGCTATTGAAGTTGCTGAATTGTTTTTAAAACTCAGCATATTCGACAGTCAGTCGGTTAAATATGACGAGCTGCAAACTCAGATCGAATGAACTAATTCAATTAACTTAGAATCGGAGTTTGATGAAAGGGAGCGCATTTAGCATGATTTTATATCGTACATTGAAATGGCCAAAACTTGCTTCGAAGAAAATATTTAAATAAGGACCACCGTCAAAAAAGGCGTGAATCTTTATTTCATGAAGCTCAATGCAGTCTCAATTATTCTGATCTTGGTGTACGTTTACCTCAAATATAGAATGCAAAATTTGACTGATCTTTATTTCGTTGGCTAGAATTCCGCGATACATTCACTATCTTGATCCATAATAATGAACGCATTTCAAACATTCAAAAATTTCATTACTTAATTTCATATCTAGAGGATGATGCAGCTCGTGTAATTTCTAATATTTATGTTTCATCCACCAACTTCAATGATGCATGGCAGTTTCGTTATGCTCGCTATAATAACAAACGATTTCTTATTAACCATCACCTTGAATCTATATTTAACATACAGCATTAACGCGCGATACTGAGGGTTCTTTGCGATACTTAGTGGATCATATCACTAAAAACTAACGCGTCCTAGCTACCTAGTCAACCCATTGAACTCTGGGACACGCTTATTATTTACTAAGTTTTTTCTAAGCTCGATAGCCATACCCTTGTAAAATGGGAGAATCAAAGTAAAAGTTCAATTGTTAGGACACACAATATTGAGTCTAAAATCGTTACAAATTCATGAATTCTAATAATAATATTAATAAAGATAATTTCGTAAAACCTCAGCATTCGTTATTAAACAATTATAAACAAATACTTCAAACAAAATCCTATGTTACAACACAACAAAATAAAAGTCACAGTGTAAGTGTATGTCAGTGTATAATTTGTGACCCAAATCATAAAATATACAATTGTCCATGATTTAAATCTAAATCCATTGAGCAAAAATTATGTGATCTTTCGAAATACAAATTATGTTCAAATTGTCTACGTCAAGGTCACCCACTAGGCAGTGCAATAAGCTCACAATACATTACTGCATTCAGTTTTAGCCACTAAAGCCAACATGCCCTAAACCAGGAAAATAATTCCATTGTCCATTTTTGTACAGAGAATAACTGTAAACATGTTATTTTGTCAACCGCTTCAATAAAAGTATTGAATCCAATAACTAAAGAGGCATTTACAGTTTGTGCCGTCTTTCATTACTAAATTGTTACTACAAGTATTATCTTTACAATCAAAACCCACTTCAGTTAATGTTGTTGGCATTGGCAATAACTCAGTAAATAAAGTAAACGAAAGCTTGTAGTCCAATTAAATTCCTAAAATCATAATAACCAAGAACAGCTTAATTGCTTTGTTTTAGATAAACTTACAGAGACCCTTCCATTACATTATAATTTGGCAGATCCCAACTTTACCCAGCTGGGCCCTATTGATATATTAATATGTGCAGATCTCTTTTGGAATATTTTATTATGTGAACAAAAATCATTGGGTAAAAATAAAACTATTTTACAAAATTCTAAATTTGGCTCGCTTATTGGTTGTTCTTTTAATTTTTCGAAAGACAAAAAGGTTCACTGTAATAGTTTGCTACTTAACGAAGATTTTTCAAATAATTCTTAAAATGATAATTTGCCTACAAAATTCTGGCAGTTAAAAGAAGTCCCCCACAAGTTTTTTAATTCACACCACACTTAAGATAAAGGCCGATTCTGTGTTATGTTACCGCTAAAAGCTTCTCCAGACTGCTTAAGTGACACATAGACTCGTGCAAAAATCTCTTTCAAAGTATAAAAAAAACGTTTTTGAACAAACCTTGTCATAAATAAAGATTATTCTCAATTTGTAAGGCAGTATGAGGCTCTTGGAACTACAGCTAAGTAGAACAGAGCTGCGCCTAGTAACAGGCGCTATTACTGGTGATGGCAACTAAAACAGCCCTCTATGCAGAGGATGCATGGAAGTGGAGGAAACAGCCAACCATGTCATAATGGAATGTGAAGGAGTGGCACACTACCGGGCGAAACATCTCGGCACGCTGGACAGTCTCCGGGAAGTTCTCACCAAGGTGAAGCTTTCCTGGCGGAGCTGGGATGGCTGGAATAAAGAAACAAACAACCTCCAGATACAAAATATGCGGATAAAGTCATCGAGTTAAGGATACCGCCCGTATTGGATGTAGAAGAAGAAGAAGAGGCTCTTGGACTTCTCTCAGAGTCACCTGTTTTCTTGCCAAGTCCTTCGTACTGAGTTTTGTTATCACTCTGTATTTAAGACACTTAGCGAGTCTACTAAGTTGAGAGTCGTCTTTGATGGGTCGACACCATCATCCCCCGGTTACACAATTAATGATTTGAAGTTGGTAAGCACAAATGTACAGGACTCTCTTTTCTCCATAATGATTCGTGCACGGCTTTGCCGGTAGTTAATTACCGGTAACATTAAAAAAATATACCGGCAAGTTGAAGTTTATCCCGACGACAGAAATTTGCAGCTGGTCTTATGGAGAGGAGATGAGTCCCTGCCTATCAAAACGTTACAGTTAAATACTGTCACTTACGGAACAGTAAGTGCCTGTTCTTTGAGTACAAGCTGCTTATGGCAGCTTGGAGAGGAGTGTGATGATGCTTTAATCAAAAAAATAATCCAAAATGATCATTACGTTGATGACCTTATAACCGGTTCTAATAACAAAAGGAAGCTACAGTTCATTTAAAATTCAGTAGCTACACAATTAAAGAAAGGATGTTTTAACTTACGTTAATATAAAACAAATTTACCATCAATCTATAATCTAAGAACACAAATTTGTTGTTTGTGTTTTTGTCTGTCCGCTCTTTTCTCCGCTCTTTTTCCATTGTATATGCGTTACGATAGCACCGCGTTAACCGCAAGTAGTTCGTCTACCGGACGCTCGATGGCGCTAACGGAAAAATATTTAATAAAAGAAAAATTTAAAGAATTTCCACCCGTGCGAAGCCGGGACGAGCCGCTAATTTGCAATAATTCTCCTATTCATTAATTACAAGACAATTTAACTATAAGTGTCACTTGTGTCCCTTAACACCATCTCCCGACCAATTACTTTTTCCTCTCCCCAGGGCACTTTCTTATAGGAAGACCACTAAACTCATTAGTATCACCTGCTCTGAGGGCTGTAAACGAGAATCGCCTGAATCGCTATGCTCTCCTGGAGAAGCTCCGACAACATTTTTGGACATGGTGGCACTAAGATTTCTTGTCGGAATTGTAGGTCCGAAGAAAATGGAAGCAAGACACTACTCAACCAAAGATCGGAGAACTGGTCCTGCTCTACCACATACTGGTCGAGTCATTAATTTGTATCTAGGAGCGGATGGAATATCCCGCGTCGCAAACGTGAAAACGACCTACGGATGCTACTGACGTCCCCTGGCTCGCCTCTGCCATCTTCTAGAAGACGATGACATTTAGGGAGTTTAAGATTTGTAGTCTTCAACGTGGGGGAGTATGGTAACACCTACTAGCCCGTACAGCAACATGTCACCGTATCACTAATATTGACTCCGGGATTAGGGATTATTCATTCTATCTCATACTTCATTTGTGACAACATCAAAATTCGCTGTTAACGTATTTATCATTAAATGGATTCTATTTTCAGTTCGAGTTTATTTTTATAATAAACGCTAGAAAGGCGTGAACATCCATGTTAAGCTAAACCGCCTATACAAAGTGGACAATGTCCTTTATACAGTCCGATAATTCTTAAGGTTCTCTATAAAGGGATAGAGAACCTTAAGAATTATACTTAAATGAAACGAATGATATACATAACTGCGATTCAAGTTTTTCTGGGGGTTGTTAGACTAAAATTTTGAATCCATTGAATAGGAAATCTTTAATTTTAAACCCATTGAATATATAAAACAATTTTACGATCAGTGAATACGTTAGTTAGTTTCATTGTTAATTTTGAACTTGTTCAACTTTTAAGTTTAAACTACCCTGTCTCAATTTAGAAGCGCATTTTATAATTATAGGCGAGCGTGCCATCTTTAAATTAGTGAAGTTGATGTTTTATGTTATTTTGTTAAATTTCTATTTTCAAAAGATAATGACAGTGTTTCGTGTCTTATTGTCTTATTTTTAATTGATTTCCACTTATGCTGCTAAAAATATATATATTTCGGTAAATAAAAACTTCGAAATAGTCCTACCGTTTTTTTGTTACGATTCCGTCACAATCTGGTCCTAAACTTGTTGATTCGATTCCACATAAAAAATATTAAAATCGGTTAAAAACTCGGGAAGTTATGGCGTAACAGATATTGCGCCATTGAAGCTGATCCATGGAGGCTTCGTTCGCTTTGCTCGCTCCGCTAAAATCAGGGTTAAAATCCCTCATAATTACCGTGAAAGTTTAACAATACATTCACAGGTAAAATATAAATGTAAGACGTAACTTTATATTCTAATTGAAATATAACGAAAAATTAGGATCTTTGGCTCCAAAGGTCCCGGGTTTGAATCCCGATATGTTTGTGTAAATATAAAAATATGTTCTTGAGTGATGATCGTCTATATACTTATTAAGCTATATATATTCTTTACTTTTTATTTATACTTAACTAACTAAATAATTATTGCGAGTGATCTGGCATAGTTGTAGGGCCGATTCAAAATTAGTGGACTGTATTGCGGAATGAGAAAATTAATGTCGCTAACAAATATGAAAGGAAGATGAAGGGGGCACGATACCTTAACCGCCACGTGGTGTGAGATGCTGGAGGCTGCCGGAGATGTCCCTGTGCTTTGCTGTTCCTTATTGTTACGCACACGAAGACACCGTCTTATAAAACTATAGTTTTTTGTATGGGTTTGCGGATAGGCCACTAGTTCAATTTAATATTGCGGAACTCGGTGCACGCGCGCGAGCGGCCCTCAGTCGATTTTTTTTTTGTTCGCATGTTGGCCACATTCCTGTATGATTTGGACCGATAGATGGCGCGATTGTCTCGCTCTTCCATATGCAAAAGGAGAATAGAGTAAATGGAGATGAGGCTAAGAGTGCCGACTAAACTAATAAAAATTACGAAAACATACAAATAAGTAACGCACAGATTTTAATTTAATACTGGCGCAGTCATAGTATTTATTTCTTATGATTATAATTGTCGACAGTTTGGTGCAACGGTAGCGATTCTGCTTTTAGTACCGACGAAATTGAACTGGACTGGTTTCAATTCTCAAAACGGGCAAATGTTTATATAATGAATTTGATATATATATATTTCTCTGAATATTAATTATTTAGGTATCATATATGTATGTTTATCAATTACCCTAGTATCCATAATAAAATCTTCACAGTACCTACTTACTTTGGGGTAGACTAATTGGTGTGAATGTAAGAAATATATTATTATTTATACTTTTAGTAGCTGAAATGATGGGATTACATAAAATCCCGATATACAAACGCATTTTTTATTTCGGAAAAAGCGTTAAGTATTTATTACGGATAATAAAAAAAAATCACATGCTTTCCTCATTTTTAACAGCCGTAGTCACTGGTTAATAATTGTTCTCCGGCACCTGAAAAGCGAATCGTTTTTTTTTGCATTCATAATTAAATGTTCCACTAACTTTATATAAATATCGAAACCCGATCATGAAGTATTTTTGCCACTTTTATATGAAAAACATTGTCAATCTAGCGATCGTGACGTCTTATGAGGTTTGTTTCTTCTAAACATATCCTATTATTACTCTAATTTTAACTTAATTACTCTGTCTTATAAATACTAAAACTTATAAGTGAAGTTATATTTAACATTCAGTTTCTTAACTGCTTAATGATATTAAATCAAAAGAAAATTAACAAGTAAACTGAGAACTTGAGGAATATCCTGAATAAACAAAGACTAACTTAGAGTGAGTATTAAAATTTAATCATAATAAAAAGTTTGAGTGGAAACTTTCAGTTATTCGAATGAAGTGGGACGGGTAAACTGTGTACAAAGCTACCCTTTTAAGCGAAAGTAAAGCATGCGAAAATGTAATTAAGAACAGTGGGTTAATTTCCCTTTTACGTGCCTATACGAATTAACAGAGTTATAGCGATGGTATTAAGGGATGTACAGGGTGTTCCGCAGCTAATGGTCTATCAGAAACTGAATACGGGATAACTGAACTAAGCACTATGTAATTGCAACTGGGATTTGGATGGAGTATAAGTAAATACATATTACTAAGAATAGTAAGGATTACTTGAATATTATTAGATAGATCATTTCTATGTTGCTAACCTACATGAGGACAGGGCACAGAAAACAGCTTAAAAGGCAAAGCTAAGGCGACAATTTTTGTAGAGAAAAACTATATAGAGAAAGATATAGTATGCCAGCAAGATAAAATGGAGAAAGAAAACCATAATAACAACTTAAATAAATACCTTACTCATAAGTTACTATTATTATAATATTTCGTAAAGATTATAATAATAGTAACCGTTAACCCTCAATACGAGTGTTAAATACTTTCTGAAAGAATTTTTTTTTTTTAATTATTACCTTAAAATATGGCCTTTAGCGTCAAAATTTGGTTTGTATTATTTGGCGTAAGGTAAAGCAAAAGAAAAAAAGCAGATAAACTATGTATTTAAAAAGTAAGTATTCTGCGAAACGAAAAGAAATATTTAAATATATATTCCGTTTGGTGCAACGTTAGTGATACCTGCCTTTTGCTCCCTTCCCTTCCTTTATGTGACGAATACAAGCATATACTTCATAAAAATGCAGTATCTATCTTTCTATCACACTAGTATTCTTAACACAAACCTCATGTTGCTTACATTGGACTAGGCTAATTGGTGTGAACTGTGAACATAAGAAATTATTATTATTAGTACTAGCTAACCCGGCCACGCGTTGCTGGTATAACCCGGCCACGCTTTGCTAGTATGGTAACAAACACACAAAGTATTGTCATAATAATTATAATGTATTATATATATTTTTTAAGTGTTAATCTATTTAAAAATTGGATTTTCACTGTAAATACTTTAACTGGATTCCTTATTAACTGCTTCGACTGAATGTGCATTACCCAGCGTATCTATCGTGCAGGTAAAAACTTGCAATATGAAAGTTCAGAACTTATTATGACTGGTGTCATAGGGTATAATTAGGTACAGTCTAAGTCAGGTCAATTCTAATAATGTCATCATTGCTGTCTCAGTTTTTGTGCTTTATGCCCCTGCGACTGATTCTTCCACCTTATTTTAGGCGATTATAAAATGTTTTTTTTTAAATAGGCTTTTGTTATGCAAGGCTGCAAAGGTAAGATTTAGCCGCGAGTTACCTGTATTTAAACCTGAGCCAGCGAAGGATTCTAGGATTGATCCACGAGCGTAGCGTGTTGTTCTTAGATAGAATCCTAAGGGGGTTAACCCTCTGCACCGCGCCCCGTCGCGTAGCGCGTGGCCGCAAATTTTACCATTGTATGCAAGAATCTCAATTTACATAGAAAACACTCCTATGACAACACACTGCCGACGCGGCAAAGCGCGGGTAGGCGCCCCGCGCGCAGATTGTGCTAATCTGCGCGGAAGCATAAGGCGCGGGGTCGTCGTGCATTGCTACCCCGCGCGGAGAAGCAGATTACACCTCTAAGATAGGCAGATCTTCGCCTCCGTCCCCGCGCGCGTTTTCTGACGCTTGGCGCACCGCGGCGGGACGCATGTCTAGTGGGTGCATCATCTAAGTGTGTGGTTTCAAAGGTACTAAACACTAAATACTTTGCTGCCGACCGAAACACACAATTTATCAGCTCACTACAGCGACGAAATTTTTGCCATAATCACTTTGACAGTTTTTTTATCGGTGCGGTCCGAAATCCAGTCATATGTTATGACATCTCACCCATCATACATTTAAAAATCCTATAATAAATAACATACTCTAAATGTTATTATTTCTTGTTGTTTTAATAATTTAAGGAACTAAAACAATTTAATAAAACCAAAACGAAGTATTCTTAAATTAATTCAAATATGAAAAAAATGTAACTTAAAAATACTATAACGACGATTCGGAAGGTACCTTGTGTTTTTGTTTAAATAGAAAAGTTCTTTTTTTAAAAACACTTTTCCATGCTAGCGGATAAAACGCAATTTTCCACGCAGTAATTTAATAACAAACTAAACTTTTCCGAGCGTGTGAGGTGAAAAAATATTTGATTGGTTATTACCTATGAATAAGTGAGCTATGGCAATTGAAACAAAATTTCAAATAAGGTCATCCTAATTATGACAATACTTTGTGTGTGTGTTTGTGACCATATTGTCAGTAAAAGTCTAAGAGTATCAATTATAACACTGAGTTATGACTTGATTTCCTATTGTAAGCAAATGTTATCTTTATTTATAATAAAAATATATTGCAAATTTAAATAACTGAGTCGGATCAGCTAGTATCAAATAAAAGTAAAGCAATATTATTGAAAATAAATTCGGGAAAACATGAGTAAACCGCTTTTTTAGCGTATATTCCGAACATTCGTGTGTTCGTTTATGTGCGTCCCCATCTAATTAACAACGGACTAGTTTCTTCCAATATCATATTATAAGTGTTAAAAGTTACAGTTTAAAAACACAAAAGATTCAATGTATAACTTTTTTTTCTTGAAGTCGTCACGATACGACCTAATTTCAACATCGATCGTACATTTCAACTTTTCCGTGAAGCGTGTGCTTCTGTGTGACTAGCGTGGGAAAATCAATTTAGAGTTTTCGCAAAACATTTTTACTTATAACTGTTGAAAAGTAATTAATCTGTATGAAGTTTTCCTTTAAACGATGCTTGCAACAGAAATGATAATTATATAAACATACATTTTAATTGTTTTTAATTATTTTGTGCCATTACTACAAACTTAATAAATAGGATAAATAAAATAAAGGAAAATGAATATAATATAAATAACAAGACATTGATAAATTTACTATTTAAACTTGCGCGGACAGAAAAGAAACATTCTTGAGATATTTCTCTTAATTTATCATATTGTAAGGCTTTCCGGTTATATAAACTTGCCATATTCATTGTCACAGTTTATCACCAAAATTTTTACTAATAAAACTTACGCTGACAAAAAATACAAACTCTTTAAATAACTTTCGGAATAATCGTTTAAAATGTCTTTTTTAATTTTATTTATTTCAAACGTGCTTTATTTTAAACAACACTAAGAGAAGTTATTTAGTTTTTTCTGATTAAACTGATGTTGATAGAAATAACTGCTTTCGTAGTCGAGTGTCTCACATGAAGATATTCATGGTAACACTCGGGTTCGGTCCTCGGCCGTTATCAATTAATGTTTAAAACTTTATTCATATTGGCTCAGTTGTTTTTGAATTGCATAACACAGATGTTTTTACAATGTAAATGGTGTTGTCTAATAACAAAAATAATAATATTTCTTACATTCACACCAATTAGCCGAGACCAAAGAAAGCACTGTAAGGCTTGTGTTATGAGTACAATATAATATAATATTTAAAAAGAAATAATTTAAAAATTTCAGTTATAAGACATCTTAAGAATAATAAGAACAACAACTGTGTTATTTTTTTAAAGATACATTCAGTTTACCCAAAAGTGAAAAAAATTGGCAGACTGCAAGCGATATCTTCAATATTTTCAAAATACACATCAATCGAGGCGTGTGACTGACAACTCTTTGACACGTGCAGTGTGATACTTTACGTCAGGCTGAATTTTACACTAACGTATACATTCAGAATTCAATTTTTGTGTATAAAGAAGAAAAGGCATGATATTTGATAGAATCAGACGTCACTTGGCGGAAGTCAATAGACTTATAAGCAAAATATGGAAAATACAAAAATATCAAGAATCGTTTACGTTGAGTGCTCGGTACTATGAACTCTTACAAACACCGGAAGATTCTCCGTGTGGGGGTGACACAATGTACAATGGTTGGTGAAGGTGCAAGTTGTGTCTCTATCGTGTTGTCTGTGAGTATCTGCATTTATTTACTATTAATATAACAAAGCCACTTACTACTCTACACGTGTTTCGCCCGCACACAGAGCATCATCAAGAGCTCTTAGACCGTGCAACATCGAGCACTTAGTAATAGATATGGACTTCCACGTAACGCCAGATTCTATCAAATATATATTTAATATTCTAATCGATGGGGATATATTTAAATATAAGCAGCATATCAACGGCAACTTTAAAATATGTGTCAGTGGTTATTATCTGTCTCTTTATGTTTTAACTGCTGGGGCAGAGGCCTTCCTTATGGAAGAAAACAACATAGAACAAATAGTCCAGAATCCAGTTAGTAATATCTAATGGTAGGTGAAAAAACAGCCGGGATCACCGGCTATTCGTCCCTTACTCGTGACGAAATATTTATTTTGCTTCTCTATTTAACCTTTTACATGCCTGTTAGGGTCTGGCAGACCCACACCAACGTATGGTCTGTTATAGTTCCTTCAAATTTGAATTGCGCGCTTCTCCGCACATAATACTTGTCTGTTACTAAACGCGGAACCTGCTCCACCCGCTTCTTTAGACAAGCAAGTGAGATAGAAAGACTTGCATAAAGCGCGCGCGAGTCCCACAGACCCCACCAGGCCTGGAAAACCCTATAAAGTGATAATGCAGGTTATGAGGACAATTTATTTTATTGTTTAGTGTTAAAAGTAAGTACCTTACATTTCATTAAGTCTGTTTAAGATTTCTTTAGTTCTGAAACAAATAAGATGTTATCTAATTTCTATTGTCAAAGTTTTGTAAAAAAATGTGAGTTTAATTTAATTTGAAGAAAATATGATTTCTATTATTATTTCTAGTTAAAAACATGGATTTAACTTTCAGGTTTTAATTATGTTTGTTTAAGTTTTATCTAAATTAGAGTCTCAAACAAGATCTTCTCAATATTAATATGACTACTACATAAAAAATACTTGGAAATTCTAAACTAAATAATCTGATTGAACCATTCAAGGCAACAAGAATATCGTCAGTAAACTTGCGTTGTTGGCGAAATAACACAGTTTACTATGTACCCACAGATACTACGTGCTCTGATTTTGAATCGTAGTAAAATTAGTAACACGTGACTTTAAACGTTGACATTCATTCTAATTAGATTTCGGTTCATTCCAAACATTCTTAATATAAACGACGACCGTCCAAATGCGACAGTCCTGGATTTGAGTCCCGGAAGGGACAGCTGTTTGTGTGATGAATACGAAAATTTGTACCAGAGAGATTAAATAAATATGTATCATATATGTATGTCTATCCGTTACCGTAGCATTCATAACAAAAGCCGTTCACTACTTATTTTGATGTAGGCTTATTGGTATGAACGTAAGAAACGTTATTATTAAGATATCTTCATTTTTATCTTGTAGGATTGATGGCGGTCCAATCTAAACACCTATATGTTTGTAGATCCAGTATCTACCTGGAATGACATATTATCAGACCGCAGAATTGAGATCTCTCCAGGCTAAGAAAATTCTGGATTTCCTAGAAGCTTCCAAGTTAAAAGGCTTATACTTACTCAGAGGTGAGTCACAATAGATCTTTCAGCTGGCACTGACTTTAGTTCCATTTTAACTGCGTGGAAGTAGATTTTATATCACAACACCTTTAAATGCCTTAAAAACGTTTATTTTAATAATTTAATCTGCAGTTTCAATTCATCGGTCATACTCGTGAATAGGAGTTTAAGCGTTAGAATAAAAAAATATATATAAAATTATTTTAGGCATTATCGAAAATTGTTTCATATTCATTTCAATAAATGAACGCGAAAGTTTAAGAATTATATAAGCAAGTATCTTACTTTAATCTTTTGCGTAGCATATCCATGATTATTTTACGAAACCGCGTACAAATGATTGTACCAATCATTACCTTTTTTATTAACAGGATGAAAAAATGTTTTTATTTTTTTATATTTGGGATTTTTTTGCTGCTTTTTGATGTATTAGTCAATTGTTTTGAAGCTACGCATTAATATGTTAGTCTTATTTTCTTTGGCATAACCCTCACTTCATATGTTAAAACACAATTCAACGATCCTTTCGAATTTACTTCTATTTTTTTGAAACTTAACTTCGCCATTTTAAAAAAAATCACAAAATGCATAAGGTCATTATTCATAAATAGCAACACTAATATGTTGTTTTACAATTGAATAAAATAAATTTACAATTTACAATTGAACAGAATAAAATATATTTTTTTCTGTTCAATACCAAGAAATACGGTCATTTTCATATACATTTATTCACTAAGTCTAGAAGCACGGTATCATCCTGTGAGCATATTTCCTGAAAAGAAGTCAAATCCTTACTAATATTATAAATCGGAAAGTGAGTTTGTTTGTTTGTTTGTTTGTTTGTTTGTTCCGCTTTCACGCCGTAACTACTGAACCGATTGCTTTGAAATTTTGCAGACGTAAAGATAAAAGTCCGGATTAAATAATAGGGTACTTTTTATCCTGGAAAAAATTGATATTCCCGAGGAAAAACAAAAATATTGTTTGCTTAATGGATGGATTGTAGATGGCGCTATGTGTCGTTTAAAACAACGTAAAATATTGTAAACGAATATAAACATGTAAATTTAGAAGCTCAATGATACGATAATGAATCCCCGAAAATGAGGAATTCCCGAGGGATGACGTACAATAGGGTATTTGACATAGTTAACAAATAAATAAATATTGTATTGAACACTATAGAATTTAAGGTCCTAATTAATAATATCTGACTTAAATTACAAATGAAAATTTTTAAATATTTTATTTTCCTAAATAAAAATTAGAGTTTTTGAATCTGTGCATCATTTAGACGAAACGTCTCAACGACCAATCAGAGCACGTGACGTCACGATGTAATAAATAAAATGTCTTGTCATGTCATTGTCATTCCGAACCCATAATATTGTACTTCATTTAGTTTTCCATGTCTTTGGGCAGCTGTAATAGAGACAAATCAGTGCTAAACAGGAAATGAGTGCGTTTAAACACAAAATAATAATATTGATAAATAAACAACTTTGCTTTAACCTCAAAATTTTACTAGAGTACCGTAGGTACCTTTAAGTAGCTACAGTTTTATCAAACGTAAATTATCAATATTTATAGATATTCAAGTAATACTACTTACATCAAAATGACCCTCGCAAAAATAAATTGAAGATTTGGGTGATACACTGGTCGGATCACGCCGTGCTAACTGCAGCCACTTTACACGAAGATTTTGCGATTGTGGCACGTGGATAAATAATTTAGAAGGGAACAGCACATATTCTATAGGACTTTGAAGCCATTTTTTAAAGAATCATGAACGAAAAACTAATCTCTCACGTATTGTTTACATGAAGACTATTACATCGTGACGTCACGCCTTTGATTTGTCACGTGACCTAGCGTTTCAGCGGGAAATACAACATGTAATTATTAAAACTATCTTTTTGTTATTAAAATGGCTCTAAATATAAGAGAAAGATTTGTCAAGCGTATCTTTAGCGACTTTAGAACATTTTGAAGTACTTTACGAAAATCTGTCAAATACCCTATTTGTTTTATCGTCTAAACTGTTTCTTTTACATCTACTTATATGTTGCAAACGAATATGAACATGTAAATTTTGAAGCTAAATGTTACGAAAATGAATCCTCGAAAATGAGGAATTCTCGAGGGATGACGTACAATTTGTTTTATCGTCTAAATTGTTTTTTTTAACATCTACTTATCCTGAAATCACTAAAGTCAACGAATTACTAATTGGTATAAGTATTAGTTACGTTATTTAGTTCTTGAGGTATGCGATAGATGGCGCTGGGTGTTTTTTAAAACATGGTAACGATGTGTTTTTTAAAATACATAAGAAGTGGAATGATAGCTTACGCTATTTACTTCTTGAGGTATGCGATAGATGGCGCTGGGTGTTTTTTAAAACATGGTAACGATGTGTTTTTTAAAATACGTAAGAAGTCGAATGAACTATATGAATTTTGTATCCAGCGTTACATCGCGCTTCTTAGATTTTTCCGTGGGAATGAGAAGTTTTCTTATAGTTGTGCTTTATACCGCAATATAACCGAATTCCACGCGGGCGAAGCCGCGGGCGGAAAGCTAGTCATCATAATAAAGTAAAAACGTACCCGATTGAAAGAGTGTTATTTTAATGAGTGTTCGCAAAAGTAAAAATACTAAATATTTCTTAAAAATTGCAGGTAATCCTTTGACAGCTGTTAACCTCTTCTACCATTGAGTTATCAAGAATTGAACTATCAAATAATATTTATTTATGTTATAGTTCTACCTTTTTAACTAGGAAGTAGATAATGCAAATAATAAAAAAAATACAGATTATCATAACATTGTGACCGCTAAATTGATTTATTACGTTTTCGCGTTTTTCATCGGAATTAAAACTTTGTACCGTATATAACTTATCCTGACGTTTCAGCTTCGTTCGTATGCTTTAAACTTATATGCAACGAATTACATCAAATGCCGCGTCTTTGAACGCCAGCTTTAGGCTAGGATCGAGGCCATCGTCAGTTCTCGAACGCAAGCCTATACGGGGTTTACAGTATCGAAATTGAACGAGTAGAAAAATTCAGAAATCATTTTGACACCACAAAGTTGAAGGTTCGACGTTATCTTAACCGATTCATTGCCACCCTCATTTTCATAACTTACGCAGACCCTAACAATAATAGAATGACGCGCTATCGCGTTATTGGCCTAGCTGAAAGTTGATGCGCTTTTGCATCAAGGGATTCATTCGAGGGAGTCCATTCGAGGAAATCCCTAAGTGATTCTGTGTGTTTACAAAAAAATTCAAATGACGCGTTTGTGCGTCATTTGCCTTCCTAAAGGTTTCGTCATGACGCAACAGGTGCGTCATTGGCCACGAATCGGTTTACCGACACAAATTATTTTATTGGCAAGGTATTACTAGCTTCTGGCGGCGTTTTTATCCGCCTTAACTAGAAATGTCTGTATATTTCTAATTAATTAGTTTTACTGTTTTTGTACTTAGCCTCTTGATTGGATCTTTGTGCGTGAGTTTTCTCCTTACTCAAACTAATCCAGTACATCTCAGACTATTAGCAGCCTTTTCAGACTGCTCCCGGGAGGGAGCAATGCTGGAGACTTGAGAAGCTGTGCCCGTTGATCTGCCACACTCGTTCATTTCAAAAGTACGTGCTATGGAATTTCGTCTGCCTTCACGCAACTAAAGCATAAAAAGCATGCTGATAATACGCCAGGAACTCATTTTTTTTTTCAGTATAAAAATATTGTATCTATTATTCAAGGTAATAAACTATATGTGAAGCGAATTTCACCTACGTATATTCAGATGTTTATGTGTGTATAAGTAATATCCAAACATCTAAAACCCACAAATCGTGCGTTATGTAGGCGCTTTAACTCCGTTTCATTCATTAACATCACTATTCTCGCTGATCAGGAAAAGAAATGCAATATTCTTTTCGTAATAGTATCTATGGGGTATTTTTTTTATTTTAACGGGTAACATGTAGCAATTAGATTACCTTTTTTATCGAAAGAAATTGATACAAAAAATATGCGCTGGATAACGAAGGGATTTCAGTTCAAGTCCCACTTAACACTTAAGATAAGTTGATTTTTTCTTGTAAGAATTTCTTTAGGTATAACTAGCTGACCCCGTTACGCGTTACTATGGTAACGCGCAAACAATAGAAAAAGAGCGGGAAAAAGAGCAGACAGACAACCACACAAACATCAAATTTGTGTTCTTAGATTATAGACTAGCGGCCCGTCCCGGCTTCGCACGAGTGGACTTTCTTTAATTTTTTTCTATTATTAAATATTTTTTTCCGTTAGCGCCATCTAGCGTCCGGTAGACTAACTATTTGCTGTTAACGCGTTGCTATGGTATCGTTATTGATACAATGGAAAAAGAGCGGACAGACTAAGATGACAGACTGATTGACGTATAATATTCAAGTATGTGACGTATTGCTTCCATGTTTACAAGGCTCCATCTTTTGATTTAAATCGAACAGCTTATGGAGCTTATTTTTTTTATTTGTTAGGCATGTGACCACCAGCATACTAGATAGAAAGCTTTGACCGATAATAACACACAAACCACTGTGATCTTATATAATAGATTACGTATATTTCGTGTCGTCATAATTATTAATGTTAGTTAGCATTTCATTTGGTTATTCCAAATGTCGCATCCGTTTTCTCTGTAATTTTCGTCACTCACGTCTAAAATTATTTTTTGGTACCAAGGTACTTTATCCATTAACACGGGACGAAAACATTTTTAATATTTTTGAAGCACCCATACATCGTAATGTCACGTCGCCTCTCTTCGACCGATGATGATAAATGGAGTATAAGTGGATCCGCCTTTATCGTGAGTGTGATAGGCTATCATATTTTTTGGAAAGGAAATAAATAACATCAAGAAAACAATTTATTCATTCGCATATGTGCAATAACAATTGAATATTTAATTGAAGTCCATTAGACGGTATCTTAATTTAAAATATAAATAATAAAATATTTTTAAAATAACGTTTGTCAAAATTGGACTTGATATATATATATATATATATATATATATATATATATATATATATACTAGCTGACACGGCCACGCGTTGCTGTGTTATAAATTAAAATGAAACCTTTCCTATCTTTCAAGTTGGATCAAACTGCACACGGTGTACAAATTTGATCAAAATCGGTTAAGTAGTTTAGGAGTCCATCGCGGACAAACAACGTGACACGTAATTTATATATATTAAGATATATATATGTATATATATATATATATATATATATATCATTATACAAGCCAGTAAATAATTAATTTGGGAAATAATCGCCAGAAAGAAATTCTTAATATCAAAAAATCATTATTTTTTTTAGTTGGTGAAACTTCATGTCTTATCTTTTGATAAAATGTATTGCTTGGGATTATCACGAAATCATATAGGTAAATCGTAGGTTATGGTAGATCAATTAAACCAAAATGGCTAGGTTAATTCAGGTTGAATCTGCCACCACAACTGCAAGAACCGCACTCTACAATTTATTGGCCCTCATTTTATAAAAGCGCAAAGACAAAAGAATTTTGTAGTCAACTGAACATAGTATTTCTTAATGTTCGATGAAAATAGTGTTGTAAGATATAAATAAAATAAATCATAAGTACTCCAACAGAATGTAAAGATGATCATCTCGTGTAATGGTAGCGTTCCTGCCTTACGCACCAAAAGCCCTGGATACGAGTCCCGTAAGGAGCAGATATTTATTTGATGAGTACGAGCATTTGTACACTTTTCTTGTCACAGTGTTTAACAGCGATTAATTCCGAAAGTGCTCAACCGATGTTGATTTTTTTTTTAATTTTGTTGGATTTGTTCCTACTTAGAACATAGGATAGGTTTTATTTTAATTTTTAATAAAAAAAATTGCAAATTATAATAACTGAGTTATAACAACAGGTGGCCGAGTTAGCTAGTACTTATATAAAACATCAAAAGAAAAGTTTCCAGTTATTAGATTGGGATGTAGGGGGCCTAAAAGGAATACTAGATTAATGTTAAAAATCTTCGCCACCCATAGAAATGGGACGGCATCAAAATGTAAGACCCAATACGACACACATAAGAGTATTAAATTTATTGTCACCCTCTTGCCTTTAGCATAGTAGTCTACAAGTGATACGTTGCATTCCTTTTATACTTGTCCAAAGCAATATCAGAGTTTGATTAAGAAAGTTCCAAAAAGTTGTTTATCACTTCTCATGTTTCCTTGAATTAAAATGTAGAAGACATTAAAAGTTGTTTTTAATTTAGAGACACTTTGCAATAAAGTTGATCTAGACATTGCTTAATCATACTTTAATTACATTTTAGTCAACTTTGTATAACTGATCACATTCTTAGAGTAAAATTAACCCTAAACAAAATTGCAAAGCCACAACTATTACATTTTTTTGCGGCAGTAACAACACATTTTTTGCGAATGCTTCAAACAAATAGGTACCTTACACACGAAACATAGGTAAGCCGTATTGCGTTTCTTTTTTGCATCACACGTAAAGCATGTTTTACGAACTTCAAGTTTTTCGGCAACAGAAGTGCTTGGTAAATCTTCTTTTATTTGCAAAATACGGCGAATAGAGTTCTTGATGTCTCTCGGAATGTCTCGTAAGACAATAATCCTATAAATGCTTTGAGCTCTGTAAGATCCAAGTCTTGAACACATGCTTGATTTTTGTATTTTGAACTCATTAGTCTTATTTTATTATTAGTGTGTAGTATAATTTTGTCGAACATCTTATCCGTAAATAAGAGACTGCAAATATCAAGTGGTGTAGTAGAATTATTGAGAATACTACGAAATGCTGGTTTTACACCCGGCGTTTGCTGTACAATATTATGCTGAGGTGTCCTTGAACGAGTGACGTTAGGCACGGATGACCAGCGAAAACGATTACTGCCGAAGTATTTTTTTTTTCTTGGCCTACCACTGGACTGCAAGCGCGAAAGCGGAATATCATCTTCCGACGAGTCGCTGTCTTCTGGAGACCTGAATATAGATTGTGACCTTGAAGAGGTTGTTGGTGTCGGCAAGCTATTTTCATCGTCGTCACCCTCAATTTCAGATTCACTCTCTTCAGCCTGCTCTTGATCAACGGTTACATCAGGTTCGACGTCGCTGCAATCCTCGCCAGAGAGGTCATCTTCGTCCGAGATTTCTTGCTGAAGCCATCTTATAATATTTTCGTCATTTTTACTCTAAAACAGTAATAATAAATAATTATAACAAAAAGTCACACAACCACCTACGTGCGGTCACGGAGACCGCTGGCGAATTTATTTTACTTACCCTGGCCAAACGCGCGCACGTACACAGTCGCCGAGCGCTAGCGCTACACTGTGTGGTGTGTAGAAAAGGTACATGAACGCGCTTTAACGCACGCCACTCACACGCGGAAATATTTGAATTTGAAAAATCGTTGCGGTCTCTGAGAGCGCCGGTAGGTGGTTAAGGGTTAAGATATTTTATTTTTAAGAGCCTCCCAATTTCCAAGCTGGTGGTAGACTCAGTAGTTTATCGTATATACAATAAATTAACTATATAAAATGCAAAATAAAACAATTTTTGTTTTTATAAACGTACGAGCTAACTCGTACGTTTTTGTTATGTAAGCATTTTACTCCTTATTTGTTTATTTATATTTTTAGTTTTATAGTTAGTTCGTGATCAGTAATCAATTACGCTGCGCGTACTCATATCAATAATATTATCATATCATTTATAAGTCAGTAGTAAGTTTATAAATAAGCACCTGTTCACAATAGGTGTGACTGACAGTCCCCTCTGCAGAGGCTGCATAGAGGCAAAAGAAACTCCACAGCACGTGTTTACAGAATGCAGGAGTGTGGAATATCAACGGGTACAACTTTTCCCGTCCCCAACATCACTCCCGGAAGCATACAGCAGCCTGAAAAGGCTGCTTACTTTCTAGGACGAATAAGGATGGCTGGTGTAGAAAGACAACCCAAGATACGCACAATGGCCCAATCAAGAGGCTAAGTTCGGTGGAAGTCCCTCTAACTTACTAAATAAGTCCGTAGTTATTAAACTAATTTGGTTAAGGTCAATTATTTTAATAGGAAATAAATACTGGAAAAAGTCGACTCAGCTCACAAGTGAATTCTCAGGCGGGAATCGAACCCTCATCGGATCGCATTTAATTCGGTTAAAAGGCTTTCACTTCTTTTAACACTCAATTTCTTTGTGGTAAAAAGTCAAAATCCAAGTTTTCAAGTCAAAATCTAAAATGCTCAAAAATTTACAGATTTCTTTGGCAAATCTGTACTTTCATACAAAAGTTTATTGATTTGTTCACTCCTTTAGTGTTCGACTTCCCTGAAATCCTTTATTATCCCTGGTCTTCATCACAAAAGAAACCTTTATGCAAAATTTCAGATTCTACGTCCAAGGGTTTGGGCTGGTCGTTTATCAATATTTATATGTCAGGATTTTATATTTTATCTACTTATAAAGATATGTACATATATTAAATTGTACTGGGTGATAATATCTAAGAAAATGAACATATTCAAATAAAATTACATTTACCGGCATTATTTGCGTATTAAATTTATGATTGACTCGGAAGTGTAAGAACTAAATGAGATAGAATTTATTAAGATTTTTTATTGCACTAACCTTGGGGTTGATATGAGATTGTGTGGTAGAAAAAAGGATCAATTATAAAATATAAGAAATATTTTTTTATAAAAAAATCTATTTTTTATATTTGTTTATAAACAACATTTTTTTTGTTTAAGGTAAATATGTACACATTTTTCGAATTTTCTATTCCATAGCTACGTATACAAAAGACTTCAAGGTGGTGGCGCTATATTTTAAAGTTTTTTCCTCGCGATTTGTTAATTGGAAATTGCTAATGAGTAGCATATAGATATGAGTGATATGATAAGTTTTATCTGGGGATTGGAAAACTAGCCCATAATGGAATATAGCCATCGATATCCTTGTTCCTAAGAACGTAAAAGTAAAATATATTTGACCATGACACTTTGTACTATTAGAAAAATTAAACGAGCAATATCAAAAAAGGAAGTAAGGTTCAGTGGAAAGCATGTTTAGCTTACGATTGCGTAGAGCTTACTAGAAAAAATTAATTAATAATAATTATGTAAATAAATAAATATAAGACAATATCGCATACGTTGTTCTGAACCCAAGTTAAAGTAGCTAAAGCACTAGTGTCTTGGAATTCAGAAATAACGAGGATAGTACAACATCTGGATCCAAGCCAATATAGATAAGTTCGTTTTACATTAACCCGGCTGGGATTCGAACCCGGGACCGTAAGATGACTGTACGGAGGTCGTCAAATATTTTTTTTATTTTTATTGTTAAGTAGTTTACACAACTAAATTTACCACTGTTGTATAATCTAAAATTTTATGGTTATTGCAATACCGCTAACGCCATATATGAGTTATTACACCATTTTGTTTCTCGACACTTCGTTTTGTTAAAACATTTCTGTAATTAAGAATGCAGTATCAATTAGTTGACCATGTCAAATACAAGACTATTTATAACATAACCTTTGTTGCTTACTTGAATTCAGTTTCAGAGTACCAACTACACTTTTTTTTTAACTCTATGTTATAACAAAAATATAATTCACAAAATATTGTGATTCAATGTCAAAAAACAATGGATTGCACTCCGGGAGTGCCAGTAGAAGTGAAAACATGAACATTAACGTTGTGAATTTTTGATATTTTGTAATGGTTAGGGAATAATTTCGCACGAATTGCTTTAATTCAATAATCAGTATAAAAGTACTATCATATGTGGTAAAATACAATATTCATTTATTGCGCTATCGTTCACAAACATGACAACAAACACACACGCACACTTGCGCAAGCGCCCTGCACTCCGTCTTACGAATTTTCAATTAGGTCACGTGTCTTGACGCAAGTTAAACATTTTTACCCACCCCAAAAAGTGCACAACGCCGCTAAAGAAGTTTTTAATTCAAAAACTGTTCTATTGTCCATTTTTTTGATAATTAAATAACAACAAACAAAGAATAACTTTTGCACATAGTTAACCAAACAATGTAGCTAATACACCATAAACAAAACAAAAACCTTGTTAGAGTGAAATGTTTTAGATTTTGTAATCCACAAGGATTACAAAATACAATCCTATGAAGTGGCTTTTACAGCTGAAAACGCGGATTTAACGTTGGGCATAGTCCACAAATCAGGGTAGGTGTAAAAAGAAATTTCCCCGTTATTACGGCATGGACACGGCAAAGGCGGCGTCGTCGCTGTGTTATTCATGAGGACCACACCTTGCAGAACTGGCCGATCTGCAGCGGGAACCATTTTGAATACTCCCTGCGAATTTATTGTTAAACCGCTGAATTTCTGCGGGAAAGCAGAATTTCCACGTTGACATTTGAATAGGGATTGTTATGTTTTCCTTTTATTTATTAATGATTTTTTTATATAAAAATACTACTACTGAATTAGTTTTTTAAATAAATTGAGTATAATTTAAGCTTTCTCAGGTATTAAATCAAAAAATCTGTTTCAAAATAATATATATTATATGTGTTAAACTCTTTTGTATTCATCTGATAGTAAATTCAATTGGGCGGATTTCAAAATATATAGAGATATATAGAGCTACTATAATTTTGATATTTCTGTTAAATATTTTGAAATAACAATGAATTACTTGTAATTAAACAAAGAGGCATATGAGTTATTATTAATAATAATAACAATAAATTCATTTGTTCTAGATTAAATGTCTATTTTGTTAGTAACATTTATTCTAATATTTATGTTAGTATTGTTTAATAATTCTTTTCCACAATAATGTCAATTTTTTAGCCCCTTTGATATTTCAATCCGGTGCCTTTGAATGAGGCAATCTTGTCAGTCTGTAATTACTTTTGGGATGCTAATAATTAAATAAAAATCCTCAATTACAATTGATGATGGCCGTTACTAAATATTTAAAAAAATAGTTATTATTTTTGCTTTATTTTTATTTTAACTTTCAATTTAGTTTAAGTAATGTTTTGTTTACAGTCCTACTTTTTAAAATCTGTAGTCAAACCGAGAAGAGATAACAGTGTCACTGATTGTCAAACACAATCATCTCATAACCCTAGTTTATCACCTATATCATTTCTATAACTGTATTCTCATCATGTTGTTATAAAAGTAAAGAAAAGCTTTTTATCATAATTAATATTTATAATAGATTTATTTCAAATAAACCTTACATAATATATTGCTTAAAAAATATTTTGAAAACGTTTGCAAATGTATTTCATCATTTGCTATGGTTAGCTAAGAAATTTAAATTTCCGATGCAAAGTTTCAAATGGTATGTAGAAAAAGGTATTTATCCTTTCAGTGTTATATATTAGTTTAATTTTTTATTTCAATTTTATATTTTTCTGAAAAAGATAGATTAATGTACTAAATGTATTTGCCAAAAAACTTTAATAATGTTCAAACTCACAAATTAGCTGAATTATGGTCGGATTTCGACTAATGAACGACCACTAGATATCGTAGTTAGTAGAATTAATTATTTATATTGATTGTATATGGTTTCAGCAGTATTAACCATTCAAACAATATCTCTTTACATTTAGAGAACCTTCAATTATAAAATATTATTATTAATGTTGTATTTCAATGTACATCATATTGCTATTACTGAATGCATAAAAAATAATATTAATATTGAAGTCCATTTAGTATTTGTGTTAAGCAATATAGTGTTATTTTACTACTCAATATATTTGATGATTTTTATTTTTTTTTACATTTTTCAATGCAATCCTCTATGATAAATTATTTAAAATGAAAATTGTTAGAAAATTCGTCTCGGCTCAAATACTAGAGGATTAGACAACGCTAGCCTATAGCATAAAAAGTAGAAAGGTACCTAAAAAATTCAAAAGGCTCGGCAGCTCAATTGGGAGAGTATTGGACTGGACACCAAAAGGTTGCGGGTTCGGATCCCGCCTGAGAATAACTTGTAAACCGACTCAACTTTTTCTAGTATTTTTCTATTAAAATGAAAAAGAATAACTATATTACCTTATACCTTACTTAGTTTCACGTATATTATTCATAAGCTGCTGCTTAGTGAAACGTCCTTTTACACATAGCATAACTCAAAGACGCCATTTGTATATTTAATACTATTATATTCTTTGTCTTAAAAACTAGGGAATGGGAGAACAATGGGATTTTTGCAGGAAATCTAAATAATTATTTTACGATCGTTCATTAATAAGCTCGATAGATAAACTCAGATCTATCAAACAGCTTTTTACCTATACGCGAAAACTTCTCTTATTATTAATGAAATAAAAATTAGATTGATTGGCTTTGCCCCTTACATTCAATTGTCACACTTGGATAAAACACTCAATGATTTAGATCCGTCTATTCAGAATTTTTATTGTATTTAAGTAATTATCAAAGAACAAATCACGTCTATCACAATAAAAAAGTTTTTATAAATATTTTTATTATTTGAACTCTCGTCTATTGGCCAGTGATGATATAGGGGGTGGACCGTGGTCGCTAACTATCGATCTCATGAGAAGGCTTCAGGTAACCCAGTGAGTAATGGAAAGGGCGATGCATAGCATTTCCCTAAAGAATCGATCCACAAGAGAACTAAAGTTACCAACATTGTTGGAAGGATTGCTAAGCAGGCAGTGGGCGGAAAGCATAAGGAAAAAAATCATTGGCAGAAAGGATCTCAAACCGCAAGCCGGATAACGTTCCTTCGATACCTAATCTCCCACAAGGTGGACCGACAATCTGGTCCAGGTCACGGGAAGTCACTGAATGCGAGCAGCGATCATTATGGAGATCATGGAAGGCCTATGGGCCGCAGTAGGCATTGTAAGGTTTTATGATAAATGTTTTTGCATCTACAGAGAGTATCCAGTATTAAAAGTAACTGTATACAATCCTAGTGAAAAAGGAAAAATAAAAGTACAAACGACAACCCAACAAGATATGCATTTACTCTAAAATTAAAATAAATCTTTAACGTTTTGAACTAACTTATGCCACTGTTAACATAGATTAATCTGAGGCCGTAATGTAAATTAATAAATTAATAATGTCAATTAAGTATCAAAATGCATTGAAATATGCAAGATAAAAACTAATTTTATTACATGACAAAAAATTATATCAATAACTTTTTCACTTCACGTGCTCGGGAAAGTTTGATTTGTCATTCAATTTATGCGCGGAAAATTTAGTTTTATCCGCTAGCGTGGAAAAGTGTTCTAAAATTAGAATTTTTCTATTCAAAGAAAAACACACATGGTACATTCCGGATTGTCATTATAGTCTTTATAAGTTAAATTTTTTTCTTATTTAAATTACTACTATACAATACCGTTTGGTTTTATTAAGTGATCTTAGTTCCTTAAATCATAAAAACAACAAAACTAAATAATATATAATATATAATATTTGTTTAGTAAAAGAAATTTAAATGTATGGTGGGTGAGATTTCTTCATAACATATGATGGGATTTCGGGGATTTCGGACCGCACCCGAAAAAGAACTGTCAGAGTGATCTGCATTCTTAGCCAATTCACAATTATAAAAATACCAATTTAATAAAATTAACATACAAAACTACTAATCGTAACAATTTCGTTTTTAATTTAAATAAACAAATTGACCATTTTATTTAAGCTGTTTTTCTTGCACCTAAAAATTTCCTCGCTGTAGTGAAGCGTAAAATTGTGTATTTCGCTCGGCAGCAAAGTTTTTAGCGTCTCGTACCTTTGAAACCCTTGTTACGCTTAGGATTCAAGGTAACTGGCGGCCAAATCTCAACTTTCCAGTCTAACAACAAAAAACGATTAAAACTCACTGTCTAATTCTACTAATACTCCGATTATTTGAACAAATCAGATTTATATATCTAGGCATATCTACATAAGTTTAAGAAGTTATAAAGAACTCCTATCTGTACTATAATATAGTTAGTTTATATAATAAAAAAAATTGTTAATTTTCTTAAACCTTTAACCATGTAAATAAGGTTACACTTGATCAAGTTATTATAATGTTTATATCTCTTTTATAATTGTAATAGAGTCACCTTGTAGAGGATCCTTGAAATAAACAAAAAAAATTGGTTGTCTCTTAAGTCAGTTTAAAGACGATAATTTCACGTGATAGCGTCATAAGAAAACATTGATGTAAAATTGCATACTTTTATGAATTAAATTGAATTATTATCATTGAATTAACAATATTTTGTATAATACAAAGAAAGAGTTAATTGAATTTTTTTTTCGATAAATTAACATTTAGTTTTTGTAATAAACAATGGAAACGACATTAACTTTTCACTTCATGATGTGGAAGAGAGATAGATGCATCACAAGACGAACGCGTAGGCCGATCGTGCCTCTCTATCGCTTGTTCCGCGCTCTCGCTTGCACGCTCGGTTCAAGCGGAACGTTACACTTTTTCGTGCGTGCAGCTGGCGTTCATCGATTTATAAGACGTTATCACTTCAAAACATAAAATGACAATTATCAAAAAGATTACTCTCCTCCGCCTTTTTATGTGGACCAATAGTTAAATTAAAAAAGTGTGTGTATTAACTCCGAAGCACGACTTGAGTTTACTCCTAACGATTGTCTTTGAACAGAGACAGAAAACAACAAAATAAATCCTCAAAATAAAAGTGATAGGTACGCACGATAGGTTGCGCACAAAAAACGTAACGCTGTAATTTAATCACTTAATATTACTCTCAATATGTTTTTCATACCGGGAAATTAAGAAAATCAATTCTTAAGAAGTAAACTCTAAAAGAGTAATTTGTGTTATTACACTGAAAACGTAACGTATTTATGTTAGTTTAAAGTTTTATTATATCTTTCATATTTCATACGGCATAATGCCCTACGCACATTAACGATAACACCCTGTATATTGATGTGCACTTTTATAATATTTATGATATAAGGATCGTGTTGGTATTCGTATAGTCAGCCTTATTCAAATTTTATAGTACCATGAGACAACTTATGATGTGAGCCATTGCTTCTTCAAAAGCTTTGGGGGTTTTGCAATATAAGAGGCCATGCCATTATTTTTTTGGAATAGCCCAGCAGCCTGTAATGGAAGTTTTAAACATAAATGATAAGTTACTCGTCAAAAGTTATTTATTAGAAAAAAAAACTATATTTTGTTATTTTAGTTCAGTTATCAACGAGAAAAAAATGTCATGTTGTATTTTTTAAATTTATTTATTAATTTATTACCAAGACTATACCGTATTATTTTTATTTCGAAATGCAGAGTTAGTGTAAGAATGTTGTACAAAGCACCCCATGCTTTCTTCACCTGTAAGTGAAGTTAATATAAAACATGTTAAAAAAATTATGCCAGCGACATTTTCTAAGGAGAAAGGCGGGTAACTTAAGAAAAGGATGCACGACCATCACTAATCCTTTAAAGTTCTAAAATTCCTCGTTAGTTTAAGTAAGAGTTCGAACACAAATACTTAAAATAAAAAACAGACCTAGTTTTACACTAGACACAAATTTTATTTTTTTCTTCAACCACAGAGTACAAAGCAATATATGTATCTAAATATTTATATATTATTCAGATAACACTACGAACAAAATCAAAGTGATGTATTCTTTAAATAATCGAAATTCAAACGTAATGAACTAAATCTTGATCACGTAGCTTCAATATGAAAGTCCGCGCCAAGAATCTGGGTCTAATGAGAATCGTCTACTAATTGGAATGCTCGTTTCATACTCGCTCGTGATAGAAGCTTAAAACTTTATTATTTACCGGAGTATTCTTACGTGATACCATTCCATTGCAAACGACTCTTAATTCCTTAGGATTAAAGCATATTACTCCTTACAAAATCTGTTCAATGGTGATTTGATTTAAAACTTTTTACTTATTAGTTTAGAAATTACGTTTAAGGTAATTATTACCTACGAAATTATTGAAATTTTCTAAGCAACTAAATATTCTCTTGTTACGTAATATTTTATTTTATGGTTCTTTATATGAGCATTTATAGCAAAAGTAAATAAAAATTCAAAGTAACAAACAATATCAATGAATAATTTAATTTTGTGTGTAGCCTTGAATCTTGAATTATGATCCGGTTTAACTAAACAGAAAACACAATCTTTTTTACTTGCCTTACTGGAGTTATTTGTATAATAGTGTTAGGAAAGAATCGGCGATTTCATTGATAAGGATCTAAATCTAATATATTCAGAATAAAAACTTTTAATAGGTTTTCTTTTATTCGAGGTAGCGTGCAAACAATGTTAACGTAACTTTGAAGCTTAAGCAAGTACAGAATAGTCTGGTTGAAAAAGTTTGACAAGCGCTTCTATTTTTACAAACGATTTTGTGTATTTTTTATGAATTTAAGTAGTTGGTGATTTATCCATTCCAAGGAAATGAGTTCAAGTGATCTTTGTAAAGAGATGATAGGTCTTAGAATCTTGCCTTAACATCGTTTTCTGTATTTTAGGTTTTAGGGATATTTTTACACTTTTTAAATATATTAAGAAATTAAATGTGACACTATTGTGACGCCTGAAGTATGTTATGAACGCTTTTTAAACTATCACAAACAGATTTCTTTTTGATTTCATATTTAATGTTGTAAGCTGAAAGCAGAACGAGAAATAATAATAATAACAATTTGCCTCTACACACACACACATATATCACGAACATCTGCCCCTTCTAGAACTCTGACCCGGTAACTTCGCGTTGGTGCGAAATGTCGCGGTTCCAAGTTCCGTTTCAGGTTATCAATATTTTTTAGGTTATCAATATCAGCATTTTCAGCATATCAGCAGCAGCAGCATCAAATAAATGGATACTTAAAATAGACTAACATTTCGGTGCTCTTGCTTGTTATGTATAAGATTATCTACATATTGTATTGCCTTCATCTTTTGGTAATAATGTGCTTTTCAAATGGTGAGAGTTTTTTCTAATAGGTAAATCCAAAGTATTAAATAATAGAAAAAAATCATTTTGTCGGGACTCGAACCAACATCCCTTCGCTATCCGGACGTTCGTCAAATTTTCCAAAGATTTCTATTACTCCTTATATACTTATCTTATCACTCTCTGAATAGTTATTATAATTACAAAAGTCTTCCTAAAATTTTATTTAAAGGGTTTCGGCGATAATATATTCATTCAAATTGCTCGGTCTCTATCAGCCATCGGATGACCACCCTTTGCTAAATTACCCTAATTGGGTTTCAATTTGTAAACGATTAATACTTAAAAGCATTTGTCAACTTCGCAGAATAAAATAAATAAATAAATATATTTATTACACACCATCATATACATTGTTTGGAATCGAAGTTAAATAGCTAAGCACTGGAATTCAGAAACAATGACGGTTAAGCTACTTTCAGACCCGAGCTAATATAAAAAATCTTCATTCTCTACATTGAACCGGCTGTGGATAAACCGAGACTTATCCGAGCCAATCGACCACAGAGGTCGTATTATTTATTGTATATATTTTATCTGTGGGTGTATTATTTAAACATCGTTTAAACGAATTTAAAACTTGCAAGACCTGATGATGTAGTTTGCTCTTTTTTCAAATAATAACAGTAAGATGGAGGTCGGTCCCCCTGCCCGAGTTTCTTTCGCCAGTTCTTCTTGCAAGGGCCTCCCGATTTCCGAACTGGTAGTAGACTCAGTAGTATACAATGTAATCGTAGTGAGAATTTAATAAGTAAATAAAATAATTTGATTTTTATAAAATAATTGTAACAGTAAGGAACGTGTCCGATTAAAATATTGTGAAGGTAGTAGAAAACACATGACAACCATTATCTTGGTCATCCTGTGATCACGACTCCTGTAAAGGAGTCGAAACGTCAGGATTAAATATAAAATAAAATATGCGAAAAATCCGTAAAATTAATTTAAAACTGTTAAACTAGCCAAGTTTCATAAGTGTAGTGAAACCTTTATGAAACTTGGCTAATAATATCAACAGTGTTTTCAAACAAAATATCCTGTCAGTCAGTCACATGACCGTGGGTCGAGTTTAATACTAAAGGAAGCATTGATACGAGTGCTGCTCTCTTATTCAGTATACGAAAGTGCTAGTAAAAAAGAATCGTCACTAATTCGCAACAGAAACGGGTAGGCCGGCATCAATCACTTACGACTTACGACAGTCAGCGATTAGTCAAACGGTGCGTCATACCGCCGGGCCGCATGGATTTACATAAATAAGCTCGTCTGTATGCAGCGCGGGAGTAGAACAACATGTGCCGACGTGCTGCCCTCTATTATTAATTATGGGCGACTAGGGAACAGTTGAACTCCTAGTCGCAGTATCCACGATGTTTTTAGTTTAATGAAAGTTTTAATCGCTTGGTGTGCATAAAATGAGAGAACAAAGCGAGGAGAAATTAACGTAAATAATATTTGAATAGGAGCTTTACTGTTGATGTAATGCAACTTGCATATAGAACGATGAACCTAAAACGTAAATTTTATGGAAAAACTATGACACTTTTATAAAAAAGAGCGATATCCGTATAGAAATAATGCTATAAACAAATCGCTGATTTGCGAGAATAGCGACGAAACTAAAAACTTTTGATTTTATAGAATAAGGTTCTCAAATTTCTTATTAAATCTTTTATCGCATACCAAAATTGTAATTGTATCTCTTTCGAGCGAACGGTATCTGTGTTGCATCTTTTCACGATAAAATATCTAAAATTTAAGAGTGTGTATTTGGTTCAATTTGACAGATTTTTCAGAACTTGCTGTTCCAATGTCAGATTTCAAAAAACAAATTCATTTTTGAGTATAGGTTGTGTTTTATAACAAAATTCCACGTAAGCTCACTGAACTGCCTCTTGAAAAGTTTGAACATTTTGTTGAAATAGACTCATGAACAAAGACCAATCGGTAATTTAAGAGACAAGTATGCGTGGGGATTATAGCCTATTTATTGGTTTTGATATAACAGTAATGTATAAAATTCGTTCATAATATCCGTAATAGTATAAAATTTTAGTATAAGTTATATTTTTAGCCCTTAACCTTGGCAAGTTTCTTACGATTAGGACTTATGAAGCCATGGCGTTGATGTTCAACACATGAATTGTAAATGCTAGTATTGAAGAAAAAGCATTTTATCTTTTATTATAGGTATCAAACTCCTTTCTGCTCCGAACACTGCATTTATTCCAACTGCATACCTTAAAATTCAGTACTAGAACAGAGTATTACGATATGGCCCATCTATTGAATTTTTATCCATTGGGAAAGCTTGAACCCCAGTAATGTTAGTGTAGTTGGCTATGAACTCGTACCTTCAGGAGGGCAATCATAGGGAACCTACTGATGGTGAATTATCAATGACGAATGTCTAAATGGATATCAACAAAACACAGCAGTTGTGTCGTAGACCTTAAAGTGTATCTAAGCAATAATAATAATAAGATTAATATAAAAGGAGATAAAAAGACTAATATTAACAGAGCACTCGCCTGGATAGCGAGGTGATGTGTGTTCGACTCCCGCCTGGCACCTGAAACTAGTTAAATTTCTTCTTGTGATTATTTCTTTAGATATAAAAGTCTAGCAGTTATTTGCCTTAATATCAAAAAATATAATAGGTAAATATATCTTCGGTTAAATTACTCAGTATTACAGTTTTGTTTAAATCCACGAAAACATTTACAACTCTTCCATGTTTCATTAATAATTAAAATTTAATTTGATGGCTCTTTAAAACATTACGGCAACGGCTCGCACCACGAGTCAAAAACATTAAAATATTTTCTTCGATAAGGCAATCGGGTGAGAGTACTTTATAATAATTCGGCTTAACAACACAGTTAACCCAAAGGCTGTTACAAGTTGGCCGTAGATTTAAATTTTGAGCTCGTAAATTAACCCTCCATCCTTTTGAAATAGCAAAGGGATTGGGACCTAATGGTCTATTTGTGAGACGTAATGGGCCGGTCAGACGGGGCGTATTAGATAATTTGGACATACTCTGACTTCGGTCTATTCATAAAGAGCTTAATGCGCCGTGTGTATAACAAGGTTAATGCAGAATTTGTGTTTAAAATTGTTGTTCTTAGAAACATTGTTTTATAAGTAACTAGTTTTGCCTGCGTGGAGTTCGGTATGTAACTTAAAGTTATCAACGACCTATATCACTCCCCAGCTCGAAATAATCAAATAGTACTATAAACCACATCAATACCTCGCTCTAAAATTCAAAGAAAAAGCGATGTTTGTGTAATTTTTACCATTCACGCAGTGCACGCGACGAAAGCCCTTGGTATAATTTCTCCTTTTGCAACATTTTTCATAAACACTTGGCTCTTATTAGTCACAGCGTGTTGTTATATAGTCTATTAATTTTTCTCGATAAATTGACTATTCAACACAAAAAGGATTTTCGAATTCGATCGAGTAGTTTTTTTTTTTATAGGCTCACAAAACTGGTTTACAATGATCACGATGAACAACTAAGAATACATTTATAACTTATCAAACTACATTGAAACCTACTCGATGTAAGCACAACATGCGTTACTAAACTATACTAATAAGCAAGGACTAATTTCTGGCCTGGGAAGCACTCTAACAAGAAAACAAACTTAATCATTAGTTCTTGATATAAGCGCGTTCATCCAAACATACAAACAAACTCCTCAGCTTTATAACATTAGTATATACCTATATTATAGGTAAACGAGAGAAGCTCCTAAATCTAAAAAAGTCTGGCTTATAGAGGACAATTTCGTACTTCGTCGTTTTGGGTACTCTAGTACCAGATACGACTCTCGATTGAATAGAAAATTAATTCATTTAATTATATTTAAATGATTGTGGAAATAATTTTAGTAACACTAGCATCTTAATTACCTTATCTTGGGATCAGAATAACGTAATACGAGTATTATAATCGCAATCACGGTTCGCAACAACTTAACAATATTTTTGCCATTATCCTAATAAATAATTGAAGAATTTTCTTTTTCCGGTATTTAGAAATTATAAAAATTTAAATTCCATAACAATATATCTTAGCAATATATTTTTTTAAACATTTTCAACGAAAGCTTGACCCACATCTATCATTCCGGAATCGCATTTTTTCATTCATCATTTTATATCGCTCAGGAATATCATTTGTTAAAATGAGAACGTTAGAGTGAGTGATTTTTCGTGCGGCAGCATCTATAGGAGTAGGAACGGCGGAAAGTTATTTTTCTCGCTCTAGCAAATTATAGGATAGGGCTACAGAAAAGGATAAAATGTGAGAAAATACTGACAGACGGATCATGCTGACAAATAAGAGTTAACTCTAAAATGCACTAGAAAAGTAATGACAAGAGTGCAGATATATATTTTAAAACAGGGAAAACACAGTGATTGTGGGTGCTAGAGAGAACGACTAATGTACATACAGACAAACAGTTTATAAGAGTTTATCGATTTTGAAGATTAAAACTGATATCAATAACTCTCTTAGCTTATTTAAACAATGAAACTAACACGCATATATGACTAAACTTACGTAAAATTATTAACGTACTGGAACTGATTGAAACGTTCTAAAATTGCAAAAGACGTATTTTCCGGAATTTTATAAATAACACATTTATAAAATTCCGGAAAATACATCTTTTGCAATTTTAGAACGATTTAATTTAGACTTTAAATCGTTCGAAAATAGCGCAATTATTAAAATAAAAGTTATGGATAAAAACGCTTTCTTAAGAGCAATGTTTATCTTATTTTTCAGAAAACTGCTGGTTGGATAAGTAATAATGCTTTATATAACGATTTTCTCGAAATAGAAAAATGGATTTAGTGTTCAATATTTCCTCTTTTACAATATCATTCGACTTTATTGAAGCTCCTGCTACAAATCAGGAAAGGGTAATAGAATTCCGGTCTGGTCGTATCTATCTTTTCTTTGTTTCGGCTGGTCGTACAATCGTAGTAATCAACTCGATAATCACACTTACGTTACTAATGGTGCAGGCCTTATATCTTTTTCCCACTATTATATAGGCCGAAGTTTTCTGCACATCATCAACAATTAAATGAAAATATATATTTATGCAAGAGGATTTATTACCATGCTTTTAATTGAAAATGAAAAATGAAAATATATTTATTCCAGTACCAATAATTGTAACAGCATGATGATTGACTGCCTCTATTAAGTGCATAGTGCACCTGTGCCAGATGGAGTCGCTCTTTAATAAGTAGCGAGTAACAAAATACAAGTACTAAGTGCTAACTAAAAATTATACCAACTAATATACTAACAACTTAATTAGTTACTATGTTTGTATATGTGTATATGATTTTGTGTGTGTGATTAAGTTAGGTGTGGATTTTTAAGAGATCTTCAATTGTCTCATCAAATGTAGGTTTTGGCCACGCTGATAATCTTCGTCTGCATTCGCGGAAGGTCAATGAATATATTTCCAAGTTCTTATTAATAATATTATACAAATAGGACGATAGATAACCATATTGACAACGTACAAGTTTAGTATGGGTTCGTTTAGTGGTAGCCTTCCTCAATTTTTATTGAAGGTCATTTTATTGCCAAGTTTTTAAGTATTATGGAGGCGCCATTACCTTGGCGCACTTAATTGTGCAATGTCGTCCCGAAAGTGTTTAGCCAGTCGGTTCAACATATCGGCGTTTTAATATAATAATTAAATCCTTAAATGAAGATTTGCAGAAAATAGATAAAAGGTCGCAAATATTTGGTATAAATGTCAACTCGGGTAAGTGTCAGGGTATTATTGTGGGTAGCTCACGCACGTTGTCTGGTCTTGACTTACGCTCTGTTCCACCTCTCTTATACGACAACACCTTAATCGAATATGTACCTCATGTGGTGAATTTGGGTTTGAATATAGATGGGGCGTTGAGCTGCAGGGTTCAAGTGGACTCTTTAAGTCGCAAAATTATCGGCACACTAAGAGCATTTTACCCGCTGAAGAACTTCCTTCCCATTTCTAGTAAAATCCTTCTGGTCTAATCAACCATATTTCCTATCCTTGATTATGCTGACGCGTGTTATGCTGACATTTCTCAGGAACTTCTTAATAAAATTGATCGACTTCTCAATAATTGTATACGTTTCATCTTCTGTCTCCGGAAATATGATCATGTCTCTTCATATCGGCAGAAATAAAAATGGCTTCCTATTCGGCAGCGTCGAGACCTGCGAATTCTCACCACTCTTTATTCTATACTTAAAGATCCATTCACTCCGCAGTACTTGAAATGTAATTTTCAATATCTGAGAGACTCTCATAACCGTAATCTGCGTTCAGACAGCAAAGAAACTCTTGCCATTCCTTCTCACCGTACTGGTTTTGTTTCAAACTCCTTTTCGCTTCAGGCTATACGACTCATGCATGACTCATGAATGCATTACCACCCCATATTCAAAAAGCTCCCAATAAATTTAATTTCAAACGATCGGTTCGCTATCTCCTTTTAAATACTCCGAACCTTTCCACTTAATCTCACTTTTATGTCTAGTAATACTAATATTGGTTTAGTGTATCAATATTTAAGTAGTTTATTATTTAATATATGTTTATTATTTTATATATTTTTATTAGTTTATATATGTTTATTATTTTATTATACATGATGTCAGTATGTATGTTTCTGTAGTCTATAGCATTATCTATTAACCTTTTCAATGCACCTCCAATACGCTATCAGGTTCTAACTCTCCGGTTGACTGATAAAGAATGCCTAATGGCATTTGTACATATTTTGTGTGCAACAAAGTTTAAATAAATAAATAAAATAAATAATAAATAGTGTCAATCATTAAAAAAGTAATACAAAAAGAGTTTACTTGTTACTATTTAACGTAATACAAAAAGTGTTTACTCGTTTGTTAGTATTGTAAAAAGTATTTACTTGTACAAAAACTTAAATAAAGTACCTTTATGTTTAGCAAACAATTTTCAATAATCTCTCCACCCCGGACCACGAAAGTGAACAGACGTGTGCTCTACGTTAGTTAAATGTAATATTTATAAAGATTTTGTGAAATATCGTTCAAAATTATTCCAAATAGTACCAGGTTAGCATAATACGTGAGAAGCGTGCGGCACACCAAGGCATTTGAATAAAAGAGACGAAGATACTATCCACAATATTTTTGTGAACTATGTCCTTGGTGCTACGAGCTACACTACGAGCTACGCAACGACCATTGTACTGCACGCGACTATACCGTTCGCCAAACCACATCCATTGCTGGCACGTCATACCGGACGATTGTTGCAGTTGAGAAGCGGCACCGTGAACGATTTAACTTTAACCTTTTTATATACCCTAATTTAATTATCCTTTTTATATACTGTGCTGTTGTCTTTCTACTAAATATCCTAAAATGCCAAATCTACGGTGCAAATTTCTAAGCACTTCGGATTTGGATGCCGCAAGAGTTGGAGAGAAGCTGCCATACTCCACTTATACAAGGAAAATTGTGGTTATCACATTGGTTATCGCATTGCTGAAGACCCAGATAGTTCAAAAACTTCTGAATTTGCAGACATCCGAAAAATTGTTCGGCAATTACCTTGTAAATTCAGCAAAACCTGCGGATGCACTTGTGAAACACTTACCTTAACTAAAAGAAAAAGACCGTTCAAACCATAGATTACTCTATGTATTGTTAAATGTTTACAGAAAAGAGATCGTATTCACTTACTTGTTAGAAAGAAACCTGATAACATGATCTCAAAACATTGTATTTGAAATATCGTAATATTTACTATATGCAATAATTACCTGTAATTCACAAATGAAGATTTCTATTTCTATTTCTACGAGAAAATCAAAAAAAAAACATTAAACATACGTGGAACACAATGAGGCAAGTGTGCAATATTAACGTAAAACGGACTCCAGCTTCTGCATTACTTAATTTATTACCCAAAGAATTTCTTGACCATGTTAATAATACTTCACATCTATAGGTGAACAAGTCGCAACAAACATATTGAACAAACTCAATACTAACGAGTCTAATTTGCCATCGAATACTACATCTAATAATATCCATTCAATGTACATGAACCCAAGAGATTATGCAGAAGTTGACAAAATTATTCTTATCCTTAAGACTAAGAGTACACCAGGAATAAATTCCAGCCCTACTTCTATTATAAAAAACTCCCAAAAATTTTTAAGAATATTAGCTCATTAATATAATTTAAGCATATCCACTGGCTTTCCATCCCAGACATCTTCAAACAAGCCATAGTCGTACCTGTATATAAGAGTGGTGGAGGTGAGGCGATGTCGAACTATAGACCTATTTTCCTACTAAGCATAATCAGTAAAATCATTGAGAGGGTAATCAATATTTGCTTCTTATCAGAAGCAGTTACAAAATTCCTTGATAATGGTAAACGATGTTTAGCCATCTTTTTGGATCTAAAAAAGACACCGTCTCCATTCCATTACTCTTACACAATAGAACATTTCGGAATGTCGGGGACGGTGCTTGCTTGGTTTCGAGATTACTTAACAAATAGAAGTCAAGTAGTTAAAGTATCCACAACCATTTGCTCTAGTTTTGCTGTTACCTATGGAATTGCATAGGGTAGTACACTTGGACTAACCTTATTTCTGGTCTATGTCAATAATCTCAGCGACATCAAAATCGATAACGGAAGTATGCTTGCATTTGCGGATGATACAGCTCTCATTTTCCATGGCAAAACATGGCCTGAAGTTCATATTTTTTCTGACATTGGCCTTAAAAAGCCAAAAACAAAATTTATTTGCTTCAGAATATCTGAAGCTACTATAATTCTCCTTATTTTAACATCAAAGCGCACATTAGTAGGTGTCATTCCGAAAATACTGATTGTCTATATAATTGCCCTTATCTAACCGAAGCAACTACACACAAGGACTTGGACATCATAATTGATAAAAATCTAAGCTGGTCCCCTTATATTTCTTCTTTGAGTAAAAGAGTACGGAAACTGCTCCACATTTTTAAAAGCCTTCGTGAATCGGCTATACAATAAAATACCCAACTTCCTGCAATTAACGTAAGTAAAAAAAATATCGATCGAAACCAAAAAAATAACGTTAAAGCTAACTTTAACCTGGCTAACCACAGTTCAATTTTCAACTGTAAATTAAGAATAAATTTCCATGACTTCTAAGTTATTTTAAAAACTTTGTAAGACTATATATTAATTATAATACAAAAAGTAACGTTCAGTAGGCCTTTTTAGCCGAAATCTGACTTTGAATGTACAAAGGTGAAACTAAAAAGGCGAAATGTTCTAAATTAATAATTTATTGTAAAAGTTCTTAGTGTTAACTTTTAAGGTTCATTCGGTTTGCAATAACCATAATTGATATTTAGTAGAGTTAATACATTTAGAAGGTTAAATTAGTTCAAGACCGGTGTGGTACCATTTCAGCAAAAGTCGGTCTTTGTGTGTACAAAGAAAATAGTATTTATATCCAACCGGTTTATCTTTAGCTAATAATAATAAATAAAAATAGTTCTGGCAGACGCTAGGATCATAATGGATAATGGGCTTTTCGCTCTTTGTACAAAGGAAGGAGGAGCGTTTCTGCGTCGTCTGTAGCGTCTCTTTTTCTCTTTTCGTTCGTCTTGCTCTGTCTTGAGGCACCTCTCAAGGCGTCGCATTCCTCAATTGTTCATAGCTTTTCCTCAAGTTACTTCTGCTCCTGGTTTTGTTTACGATACTTTCGGATAAAACTACTCTCGCTTGCCTACTGAACTCTGATTCTTCCTGTGGCTGATTTACCTGTACTTGTCTTCAGGCTTTGATCGCTTTCTGATTGGGATCTTTGTGTTGCAACATGAGCTACTCTTTGAGTAAACATGGAGAGATCTAGACACGCGGTAGAGTGTCAAGCCAAGTTCAAGAAACTGGCGAGCCGCACCGTGTGTAATATTACACGAACCATTTGGAGCCACTTTTGACCCCCTCATAAATCAAAAACTATTTCACATAAACTTATCAAATTTATCTCATGTATTGAGACTTGCGAGATACATATGTGTTCTAAATTTCATAAGCTTATCTCAAATGGTTATTTAGATATTAATGTCCAAAAATCCTCATTTTTATCATTGACTGACTGACTGACATATAGATCAAAACTCTAACCCAGTTCCACATGACCTAGAGAGTTAAAATTTGGTATGCAGATAGGTAATTAGATGAATACAAAGGAATAAATAAAAAACTGTCAATTTTTAAATAATTAGATTCTATTATGAACGCTTAACATAAATACCTAATTAGTGCCTGTACCTAACTATTAGACGTAAGAATCAGTAAGTAATCAAAACTCATGGGACCCACGGCGTTACGAGGATATGTACTTACCTACAAAAAGTAATCATATATGAATTATAGCCTTCGCAAGTTCTAAACCTACAAGTATTTGTCGGTTCTTATTTTATAATTCCGAAAATTTGGATTGTTGGTAGAAACTAGCGATCGAACATAATAATTCGTTGGTAGGTTTATAAAAACTAGCCAAGACAGACCTTAGGCTACAATACATTATCTTATGTTATAAGAAGATATGATATGTTATACTGTTACTTATAAATACATTTCAGGACTGACCATTGAACTTGGCACCCATTAAGATCTCACTTCTTTTGTCGTTGAAGTCAACAACCAAGGCATTTATCATAATATTGAACTTGGCTCTCATTTCACATTTATGTTTTTGATTGGGATGCACTGTTCTAAGAGTGTTGCCCAAAGAAATAGTCGTTTAGTGGCAAAGCTTTACCGAGAGCAACTGGAACGGTGAGGAGAACAACGGGAGCATTACCCGGATTACAAAGTGTTCGTAAACAATCACAATGCATTTTTGGCGGGATGAGTTCCTGGACGTCGTTAGGAAGGATTACCCAGAATGGATCCAGATGTTAGGGATCTAGTTGTAGAACAAGTGGAAAGAGATCCATCGACTAGTACCAGATCAATCACAAGAAGGACTGGTGTACCAAGAACATCAGTTATAAGGATACTGAAGTCAGATGAGTCAATTTTATTGTCTTTAAACCTCACAATTGCGCCATCGTAATAGGGAGCTCGCCCACGTTGCTTATGTCTGCCAAAACCCTCTAAATGTTGAAACTGAAAAATACTTCCTTTTAGTTTTTTCAGAGGGTTACAACGCTCTTCATTTTTTTTTCTTGTCCAATGCGTGCAACAATCACAACCTTGTAGATTATGCAAGACGAGTGACTTTCTGTCAAACAATGTCGCAAAGAACTCAAGACGATCCGAAATTGTGGACAGACGAATCGCGATTTGAAAGAACCGGGTTTTTCAATATCTATTATTATCATAGTTCATTATAAACCTACACATGGCAAGGTCATTAAATTTTCAATTTAGAGCCATATTGTTAATTTAGATTCATATAATTGATTATTTTTATTTTTTAACATTTTAGTGACAAGTTTTATTTTAAAAGATTTTTCGTTTAACAACAGATCAAATGTTTGTTTTGCATGGGTGAACATGCAACATTTATTCATATAAAGTACATAGTTTTGGAATGCGTTCATCAAAAACCTCAATTTTATATTTATATTATTAAAAAAAATCACAATTGACAATGGCCCATACAGCTGCCCTAATGAATAAAAAATGATGGAAGGATCCTAACGATACCTTATACATTCAAATCTGCTTAGGCAAATAGAATAAACTGTGGAATAAAGAAATTCACTTATACATACATAAACCCAGAATACATTAAAGTCCCTGTTTTCATGTCAAAAATTATATCAAATTACGCAATTTGTATTTTCACTGCATAATACTTGTCGAGCTTCCAGTCTTCCAGGCTTCCATGGAAAAGAAATATTCTTAAAGATCACGTAATAAGACTTAATAAATGGTATGACCTCAAATATGGAATACAAAAAACAAAAACAAGATGCGGGAGCAAAAGGTATATTATCCGCAAAATCTCTCTACAACCTGCTGTAAGACCTTGTTCTGCCTGAAACTGCAGTAAGTTCTATATTAAAATGAATATCCAAAGCTGCATTAGCAGGTTTATACCAGATTTGGCTAAGCAGGGACAACAACATGAGTTGTAAAGATGGGTGTTAATGCGCATCGGAAAGAGGCCCCTTAAACCTACACCCGTATCACAAGTCTCGGGATCTGCTCGGAGTTTCTCTTTCTGCTACACGATGGATCCGGCATCGGCACGATGAATCCATGAATTGCTAAGAAGTTCGTCTCGCTAAGACACTCACTAAATTAAGGTGAGATGAAAACTAATCACCAGAATTTTAATATCCTCACTACTGGACGGACAGAGGCGATTTCTATACATAAAAAAACGATATGGAAAATGGTCCGTCCCCCATCACACAGGCTCTGTAGGGAGCGATGGATGATAACAACTGCATGTGCTGCCGGTGCCAACAGTTTAATTCTGGTGAATTAAGCACAGAGGTGCTCGTTATAATAATTTATAAAAAAAACTGTTTATATCGAATCATCAGTCATTAGTTCACATAGTTAGTTAGTTAACTGCTTAGTTAGTAAGTTTTACGGGGCATTTTCCGTACTTAGCCTCTTGATTGTACGTAATTAAGTTTTCTTCTTTTACTCCAGCCATCCTAGTCCATCCCAGAAGGCGAGTAGCCTTTTCAGGTTACTACAAGCTTCCGGTAGTGATACTGGACTCCAAGAGCACGTGATGTATCGTTTCTTCCGACTCCATGCAGCCTCTGCATAGAGGGCTGTCTGTCACACCAATGGTAAATAGATGTTTATTCAGAGGACAGTGTCCGGTACTACCTAGTACTTTACGGATTGTGTCCCTGTTTAGTCTGGTGAGGTTGCGGGCAAGCTTTTTCGAAGCTACCGGAATGGCATTCTTTGTTTGCCTGTAGCCTACACTATTTCTCCATTGTGTTTGGTGGTTTTTTTACGCAGCCATGTTCTAATTTGTGCCATGGGTATAGGCAGTAATGGTTCCGGTCCATACGCCGTTCTATTTGAACCCCTTTTGGCTAGTTCGTCTGCCGCGTCGTCACCTAGTGAGTTGCTATGTCCTTTTATCCATTGCAAAGTTACAATGTTTGTGTTTACAATGGACTGGAGTGTGTTATGCCATTCCAGTACTAGTGACGGATTAACCAACTGGTGAACGTTGCGGATAGTAAATAGCTGCATATCGCCAACAGCCACTCTTTGTGGGTTTCCAAAGAGGAGGCCTATGTGGAGGCTGATGATATTGTTGATATCATAAGCTGATATCATCAGATGATGATATTTTCTGCACTTTGTGAATGCAAAAAGATATTTGTATTTGAATTTTTATCACTTATCTGATGATTATTTAATAAAATCAGGATTTACTTGGCGGAAGTCCAATCCAATAACACAACAAAAGTAAGTAATTTAGCCCCCAAATAAAGGCAGACAACGACACACCTTGCACTTTCACTAACTTAGTGCTCGATGTTGCACGGTCTAACAGTTCCTAATGAAGCTCCCTGTTGGATGCGAAACACATGTAAAGTAGAAGGTGAAAGGTTGGAAGGGCGGGCGGTGCACTTTGCTTGTTTTTTGCGGCAGTAAGCTACATATTTTTGTTTTCATAATTTTTGATGGTTGCTCAACCTCCACAAACTCAAGAAGAATTCTCTAACGACTAAATTCGCGCAGCCTCTAGTTCGGTATGAATTTAAAAAAATCTGTTATACACAATGAATCAATCGACGTAAGGTAAGTCTTGCTATTTTTTAATCTCACCTACTGGTGGACGCTTCAGGGAAAGGCCGTGCATGATAATGTATGTAATTCCACGTGATGTTGCGATTTATGAATATTCATGAATGATAAAAGCGCCGTAAGCTCGCCTTGATATAACATAATTTTGCATCTGAAAGTCATCGAAATGCAGTTCATGTAGTTTCACAACAACTGCTGGAGATAGATAATAAGATTTGACACAAAAAACGACCAGTTTGATCAAGCGGGAGTGACCCTACTTTCGAAGTCTAACGGTCCCGGTTTCTAGTCCGGGAAGGGGCAGTGTTAGTGTAGGTAATGTAACTTATTTAGGTATTATATGTATGTTTATTCGTTACCCTAGTATTCATAACTTTAAGTAAGCGTTTCAATGCTTACTCTGAATTAGGCTAAAAAGGGTGAATATAAGAAATATTTTTATAAACCATCACATAGTCGACACGTGCGCAAGACTACATAATAGTTATAGGCAACATATTTTTAAAACCCCGTTTTTTATTTAGTTGATTTAAAAAATATCAATATGTTATTGCTTTAATGTTCGTTGTATTTTTACGTGTTTTATTTCATCCTTTCTTTGAGAGGCAAAAGGCCATCCGGCTTAGCGCCCAATGAAAGTTCGGCCCTATTAAAACCAAACGAAATGCCACATGCCGATATTAACCTGGTGTCGGGCAAGCATCGCATTTTACGGATACCATAACAGTCGGACGCTAACTCCTATGACCTGCCCGTTTTTGCAACTCGCTGATGTACTACGTACGTGTTCCCCCTTGTGTTGTCATAAAACTTTTTGTCAGAATATTGAGAGGCAAAATTTTTAAAGGCAAAATTTGGTATATAGGCATTTGGCTGACACTGGATAATAAAACTTAACCTGCAGTGTGTATAAATTTATTTCTTTTGATTTTATGCCAAAGTAAATTCAACGAATTGTTACTATTCTTGATAAAAACAAAAGCACTTATGTACCAGTTTATATCAGTCATATAAATTACTAAACCTAGACGGATAAAGTTTTATTGTCACTTTGATAACTAAAAAGATCAGAGAAGTACTCAGTATTAATCAATTGCTTTTACACGGGCTGGCATACATACCGTCGCTTTAATATACTTAATAAACAACAAATAAAATATGCAAATAAAAGTAAACAATTACGAACAAAACAACAACAACCAATCCTTTTTGCTAATCATGTTATGTGAACGCAGAAACCATGATTCCAGCGAAAAGTTTGAACATTTATCTCGACTTGATCCCTACGCAAATTGAAAGAAATTTTATTAGGTAAGCTTTATCTAGTATAATGGCGTCCATGTATTCTGGATACTAAATTTTTATAAAAATCTTATTAAATACTCATAGTAATGATAAAAAAAATGTTTGAAATATCCTGATAGGCAATTGTTACTTAATTTTTTTGTAATTAATTTGGAATTTAAACCAAATTTTTAAGGTATGTCTACAAACAAAACCGAACAATTATTCAAAAACTATTGATATGGAAAAAATTGTTTTATATTTATTTTTGCAGAACTGATGCTCTTTAATAATAAAGAAAATGTTTTTCACTTTATTTCTTTAGCTTTTTGTGCTCTGATAAATAACACACACAGAACAACAACACACTTAATTTCATAACCATAATTAGTTTTTTAAATCATAAAAATTGAGACAATTTAATTATTCTAATCGAACAATTATTGTACTTATATAAGTATCTACTTATTAGTATCTCGATAACGTTAACGATTTAATATAATAATAAAGTTCTGTCTTTTAAGATTACTTATATAGTAGTAAAAACACAATTTTATTTCACATATTTTTTTAACTTCACAACCGATGCTAACAATTTCTTTTAGCGCTATCTCGATTTTGAAAGTAATATTACCACATTAGAAGAACAAACCAATGTCTGAGTGTTTTTAGAGTTTTGTAACAATCAATCAATTTCTTGGTAAATGGCTCTCTCTTATGATTTAGCCACTTGAAGAGTTCAAAAATAGCCCTATTGTTTTCACTCACATGTCCGACTGTCTGGCACTGTCACACAGATCAATGCAGTCAAACAGTTGTAGCTACAGTTTTAAATTTTTACCGTATAAGCATCAAGTTGACACAAAACCATACAAATTATAAATAAAAAATTTTTTGAACGGCGGCTTCAATAGGGATGAGAAGAAAATTCAACTCATTTCATCGAGCGGGATGTCTTTGTTTTGACATAATGAAGTAGATAAATATTCAATACTGTATTTTTTTGATTTGAAAAATATTGGAAAACAAATTAATGGGAATTTGATGAAAATGTTTACAACTCTCATAAAACAAATAAATGAATATATAAATCAGATTCTTTTATGTTATTTCTTATGTTTCCTATTACCCAAATTTTGCAATCAAATATGTAGCCGAGAAAGGGCGCGGGTGATGGCACGCCCCTGCTACGGGTCTACGCGTATTGAGCGTGCTACGAGTATATAGCTATCGACTGGAGCATACACCATACTTTTCAGTTACCATAGTGCTTTTTTCCGCTTCAGTGCAAATCATCACTAACCTAATATCTTACTGGTGCAAACCTCGACAACGAGATGCTGCAAGTGGCAAGCTAAGCTAATCGACGTAGGGGTAATCTCTGTTTTCAAATAAATCTATAATCAAGCTCTGGAGATTTAAAAAATAAGTGTCAGTCGGGTCACTTACCTACTGCGTATGAATAATTTTGCCATTGAGATGGCTTATAATCTATATTTGGTACAGAACCATAAATGTCTGAATTCCGAGATGCACTTTGCCGATTTTTTTTAAATACTTCTCTTCAACTTCAATGCCTTTCTGGAGACATAAGTTTTCACCATTTTGCGATTCCTGAACGTCCGATATTTGAATATGCCTGCAATTGTGTTATTTTTAGAATTCTCACAAAAAGTAGTTTAACTGAGCAACATAAAATAAATTGAAACTTGTTCATTGAATTGTATCATATGTTTTCGTATGGATGAGCTCGTTATCACAGAGGTTAACGCGTTCGCCCTATGAATGTGGAGGTTCAGCAACTTTCGAAAAAGCCGGTTATTGGATAGGTTACAAAAATGTGTCGTTATCTTGAGCTCATGCGTGCTTCGAAAGGGACGTTAAGCCGTTTCTTCTGATTGTGTCTGCAGTCGTTAGTACAAACCGAGCCACTGTTCTATTTTCCTGCGCTGTTCTTCCGTAGGGAAAGCCAGTGTCCCCACAATAGTGGGGTGTTTATACTGATGATGAAACGGTCGTATCCGCTCATTGAAATATATTTTTTTTACGTATATCGAATTGCATTTGTTTTAACATTTCTTTTTTAATTGTGACGGTATAAAAACGTAACTAACAACATGAAGCAACATTGTACTATTTTTTGGCAGATTACTGTTCCAAAGGGGCCTTCAAGCAGTCGTAGATCAAAGACGATGCTTCAGATGTCAATAAAGCGCCTATCAAATCTCGAATTTCTACTTTTGTTTGCAATATCTCGTAAAGAACTTGTTTTAATCGACATGTTTAAAAGTACCTCGATCAAGACCTAAAACAAAATACATTACTATCACAACTACAGACTTTACTTTGAAGAATATTATCTTGAACTAGACAAGCCTTTACCCATTTTACCATCAGATATCCAGGCGAACTGCGGGTTTTGATCCTTACTATACGTCAAGTGTACGAAGCGCTTTTCATCATAATTTGAAATACGCACAACCAAGGAATAAAATTCTCTGCCTGCCTCATTTTTCTAAGAGCATTTAACCAAATGATCTAAACATCTTACGCCTTCTTTTATGCATGCATGCGGTTAAAAAAATTACCAAGAGTATGCCAATTTATTATTAAAGAAAAACAATACTCATCCTGAAAGAAGCAAAAAAAACACAAAAATTAATATGCGGAATGAAAACAGTCCCTAGATCGTCATATCGCAGAATCATCGAGCGCCATTGCTAAATGTAGCGAGTGTGTTTTGTCCTCCACTGATCTTAAAATCTATATCTGAATTCGAAAAACTCTCGTAGCTAAGCAGTCTGTTAGGGAGATTCAACTTGCTTATGTAAATCTCATTGGTGCGTTGCGTGCAAATGTATTCACGCTTCCTGATTTTTATCGTTCAGTGTACACCAACTGAAGTGTGTGATATATTTACATTTTCTCTTATCGCTTCTCAATTTAAATGAGATTCTTGGCTGGATATGAAACTGATATAATGATCGCGAAAGTATGGGTATTTGAAATAGAAAAGTTTTCATCGTATTATAAAACTAGCTCGTAGTCATTATTATTTAATTCTTCAATTCACGTTTCGACTTCTCTTTAGGAGCCGTATTCATTAGCCTGATAATTGGTGGATGTATAAGGATTATATTTAAAAAAAATCCCGTGGACTATAATTTTGGAGTAACCAATCAATACATCAGATCCAATACATCCCGTTGATTAACTAAATTTCTCATCCCACTTCACTTGCGAATTGATAAACACTAGGGTAGAAAATGATAATTATCTGAACTGCCAATTCAGAGTGGACTGAAGCAAACGGATCTTTTTGATATTTTGCTAAGAAAGATTTTGTATAGCATAAGTGCCCACCAGTTGAGTTTAGGTAAGCAGACTGTTTTTGGGCTTCAGCACCAGCACAGGCCGCATTATACCAAGGTTGGGACTTGTAACCGAGCGCGATGTCGTAGAATAGAATGAAAATACGCCATTCCCTGCCGAATTATTTCCGCGATCGCATCACGAACGGTCGCTCGAATAAGATGCATTGAAAACACGCATCTCGCCTCAATCTGCTGACTATGAGTCAGCAGATTGAGGCGAGATACGTCATACCCGCCTCATGCCCCTAGGGGTATTCTTGGGCTAAGCTGACCTAAAAATGGAACTTACCTGGAGGCGGTGGGAACGTCCTGTGACGGGTGCCGTCGGGAGAAATAAAAGCACTCAAGGTCACTTGTTTTTGTATTTAAGGAATTAAGGTCCGTGATGCCGTTATCCGGGGTGGACCGCTAGGAGCTAGATCCCAACCACCCCAATAGTAATGAGTAGGTAAATAACTTTTACATTGAATAAACGGGAACGTTGATTTTCTTTAATTTATATTTACTTGTATTTTAGATTTATAAAATTACAATTATTTTGTATCTTTTGCTCTTTGTTGAACTTAAATATTTCAAATCTTAATGAAGTAACAATTCTATTTGACAGCTGTATTGTAGTAATTTAATATTATTTTTCTAACACAGAAAGATGCAAGACGCTCTAAATATTGACTATGAATTGAAAAAAATAACTCAAGTGATTTCGAATCCATGATTGGGCTAACTAAACCAGACGCCGCAATTACAAGAGCTAGTATGTAAGAGCCTCCACTTTTTTCATGTACCTAAAGCTTTTATGTAGTTAAGTTTCCTTAGATATTTATTTATTCATTCTACAACAAGAATAGGACTTTATCATTGTAAATAATAAAATTTGAAGAAAACCGTATAATCATAACATATACAAGCAAAAATCTCAGTATTTAGGAATAAAAATGTGACAAAACTCAACTAAAATCCTCTAAGAAAATTCCAAGCCAAGCACAAAAGCCTTCATTAAAGTAACGATTAATCACCTAAATTACAAGCACTTTAAAGAAATCAGGTCGAATGAATTATTTATTAAAAACTCTCAACGGTATAATTGACGAATATTTTCTCTTGTTCTGTTCCTTGAATCGAAATAGAATCTTGACGGTCACGCTAAAAGTAAAAGTACTTACCTACTTTTGAGTGAAAAAAAGGAACAAGTCTTCTACCTTAAGTTTACATTAACAACATTCGTTATTAAATGTAGTAAGTTATTTAAATCACTAAGATTTGGTTCAGCGTTACTCTATTTTGCCTCCACGTTTCTTTATTTTGCCTCCACGTCACACATCGCATCACATCTACGTGCCATGTTTACATTCATACTTTATGCATATCTTGTATTTTTTGGTTACTTACAACTGCTAATGTATAGCCAGCTGGTGTGGTGTTCGGCAAAGTAGACCCTTCAAATTGAAGGGTGTAAACTGGAGAGAACCTCTGTACACCCCCCATATGAGACCATTGTATTCAATAATATGGACAGAAGCATTTATGGTTATGTTACATAATTATGGTTTTTTATAGCGATCTTTAAGTTCTGGTCTCATGAAAGGTTGGTATTAGGGGTCTCCCTTCAAACATAAGGGTGTCGCAAAAGGCAACTAACGATGCTGGAAATAATCATCATACACCTCTTGATGTCCACAACATGGGCAGAAGCGTTTTCTAAGTGATTATGTTTTACTGCTTGCCAATCGTGCAGATAAGGCAAAACTATTTCATTTTGGGGAGGCTTCCGTCCAACAGTGGAGATCATCAAGCTGAGATGATAAAGGTAATTATATAATTATTCATCTAGATGAATATTATTTTGTTCTTTACTTTTGCTTTTTAACTATATTGCAGAATGTTCACTGCATTATCAACATAGCCTGATTTCACAAATCTGGTTAGTTTCTAACCGGGCCACAAATCAAATTAAGCCGCATTACAAATCAAAACTAGATTCCCAAAATAGACCCCGTTTATACTGAATCACGACGAATAATGATTTAGTGGCTCAAATACCACCGATATAATTCCAGCATTGCTATTTTGTAAGATGTTTTGCAGCTCTTTAGCTGAATTTCCAATTTCATATTTAAAAATGCTCAAAGCACTGTGAAAGTACATAGTTTTGTTTCCTTAACAAACTATCAGAATACATATATGCATATATATTATAAGTTCTTTATAAAAACTGCCACAAAAATTCATTAAAATATGATTAAAGTATCATAGATATTATATAACCGTTTACACAGGATTTATTTTCAGTTACGTTAGCCTTATTACGATTTTGGTTTTGGATTCTGTTATTAAAACCAGTTAATTTCAAAATAAATGACTATTTTAAATTATATGCTATCTCATTGAAAACGATACTCCCGTTTCATACAATTAGATTTGGTACAAGCACTTTATGGAAAATTAGTTTTGATAGGTAAACGAATAATTCTGGTGATATATCGGCAAGTGATATGCTTAAATTAAGTACTATGTATTGAACAGTTGTCAACATAATTTTCGTAGTTGAAAGCGATTGCTCTGCTTACCGGTTATTCAATCAACACAATACATATCATTTCACAAACGATATTATTTGCTTTATCAAAATGAACTATTTTTAAGCGTGAATAGTTTTTTTGTTTATTTTATTTTCACCAACTGTTTTTTTCAGTATTATGCTGAAACACCAGGGATTTTGTAGATTTTATGTTAGTTGCTCTTTTTCTTAATTGTTTACTGTCACGATTGAAGCCTGAAAGCGCGGATTTGAATCCTGTCTGAAATTTCAATAATATGTAATTGAGAAATTCATTTGGAATTTTAAAACAATAATAAAAGTAAAGTAGAGTACTAATACCGTCCAAATAAATTATCTTTAATTTAAGTTGATTTGTTACTTATCCAAACTTCATCTTTAAGTAAGATATGTCTGATATAATTGAAATTTACCTGCTAGGTAAAACCCATTTCCGTGTTGATCAATATCTAAATAACATTGTTGGTGCATTATCTCTTGCGTTGTATAGGAAAATCCCTTCGTTAATTTAATTTTAACATGTAACTGATTTTTTGTTCCTTGAAAGTACTAAAAACTTTAAAGAAGATATTTCTCATAAATTCTTTTCTCAGTAAAGAACGTCCAGATTTGTAATTTTAGTTTGATTGGGTAACAATGTGGTCACTTTTTCCACCGAATTAAGCAATAGCTAGCAAAATGTTCCACCAGTTGCCGTATAAATAAAAAAAGTCCAGCTAGAAAAAGTACAAAAAGTACTACCTGCTGTAATAGGGTTAAAGGTCGTGTGGCAAAATTAAAATCGGCAAACACGGTGCTGTTCATAATATGTTTAGAACAATAACACTTTATATTGATAACATTATACAGGTACTTATTGGACGACTGTCGAGTTTAGCACTTAGTACTACTAGATGTTCTCGATGTTCTTTCTTGGTGCATTTAGCTTGTTTTTTACGGAAATGAGCTAGATATTTTAGTTGCTATAAATTATTATCTTAACTTTCTCAGTGTTTCGGAAGGAACTTAAGCTGTTAATTCTGGTTCTGCCTGCAGTCGTTAGAAGTCATTATTTCATATTAAACTCGCGTAGCCAGATATGGTCTTTTGTCCCTCCGCTGTTTATATATACAGTGAATGCCTTTATTTCATCCAGTGTAAAATCCTATATGGATTGAATCCGACACGGGTTGTCAGCGGAGATATATAGGAATCCCTCTGCCAGTGCACACCGAGCGTCAGGAACTAAAATCACTGGGATGTACCCTCTGCTCCCGTCGGAATCGGCGGGACGTCATGGGTATGTTGCAGGCTCGATTAAATTTTTCACAACATTACTGTTAAATTACAGAAGAAGTCTAAAAAAACATTTGCTGTGACTGATTCCAAATCGGATTCCGTAATTTCGAGAATCAATTCTTACTCATACAATGACATCTCAACCGATTAGTCGACCAAACGACGCACGTATTTTTCGGTCCGAAATGACCGTATCGACTGTTAGATGATCCAATTACATACCGATCAATCATAATTCTAAGTCTGACGGAGACTACGGGATATTTGGGGAATTTTTTACGCCATACCAGTAAAGCCATGAACTAGGCACATAAAAATATTTTTTGTTCCATTTGGAGTAATGATGTGAAATCCTCGGTTTTAGTATTATTACAGTTAACGATTTAATTACATTAAATAATTTAGGATAGAGACCGCTCTCCTTATCTCTGGTCTGGCGAAAATCACCTATGTCTTCATCAAAATAAATTTCAATTAATTTTGAAACATTTATTAACTAAAATTATTTATCTTTGATTTCAAAGAACAATGAAAACAGTTTAAACCAAAGAGAGAATGCATTATTTACACAGAAGACAAATCAATATATCAGTGCTATTGCGAATTTCCAGGCTTTTCATCTGTATGTATAACAGTATGTTTTATTCAGTATATTTTAAAGCTTAAGAATCGCATTAATCATATCCCACACGAAACCTGAGTTTGTACAATATCTGGCATTAAAATACATGAAAACAAATACCATTATTCAAAAATGTGTGTTTGAAAACTATCTTCAGGTATAAAAACTTTATGCTGTCTGTAACCTGCATTTTACTGTGTTTGCAATAGTGTTTAAGTAAATAGATTAAAATACCTTTAAGAGGAAAAGCCACACACTCAGTTCTCTTCCGGCCCCAAGCGGCCCCATTAATTTAAAAAGTATAAATTCATGTTTCTTAGTATGTTTTCCCTTTATGAATTCCTTAACTATTCATAGCATTTAGATGTAACTTTGGCGAGTTGGTCTGCAGCTGCTCGCAAAGGATTCTGATCCAAAAAAGGTTCCTTTGTATCTTTGTCCTCATTGCGTTCTAACTTGCCCTTTTTGTGGAGAACGTTACAGACGCTATCTATTAGATGGCGCTACAGAACATCATTCAGCAGAATCGATTTACTTGTGTATATAAAAGTTTTCTTGCGATTTGATGAAAAATCTAAGAATGCGATGGAAACGAAGATACAAAGAAACCTTTTTTGGGTCAAGAACTTTTGCAAGCGGCTGCAGAACAACTCGCCAAAGTTCCAACAAAATCGTATGAATGATTTAGGAATTCATAAAGGGAAAACATACCAATAAACATTAATTTGCAACAAATGAGTTTTTATTTAAGCACGCTTTTTTATTATCAACTGTGTTATACCGAACCACCTCATGCTGATGCAGAACATCAAGTTATGTATTGTTCATTCGATCACCATGAAAATTGGTTATCAATTTTGTTGTAACTTCACTACAAGACGGCATTGAATCATATCAACTTCGTTAAAGAGGTTTTAGTGAAAGATACTAGCCATATATAGGAATTTTGGAACAAATTGTGATAGTAATATAATATAAATTATTTTTAAGCTAAGCTGACTGAAGATTAACTCATTAAGTTTTCTAATATTTTAAGAGAGATTTTTTTGTTGTTTGTGTAGTTTGTGTGTTGTTAATGTTTCGGTAGTATCTCATTAAATCACAATATCGCTTTAAGTATCAACTTAAGATCTTACAATAGTACTTAATTTAATTAAAGATTAGTGTCTTGCGGAGGCATTCGCTAATTTTAGAACGATGAACTCTATGTCAGTAAGTCTTTGTGATATGAAAGGCCTGTAACTGGTGATAATTAATTTTCCGACTTACAAAAGTTACAAGGTTATCTCATTAACAAACTTCTGTATGTCGTAAAGAAAAAAGTATAAAAGAACTTCGATTACTGAAAGCTCCGTGCAACATTGGAAAAAAAATGTTTTTAACAGCGCTTGACTCTTGGGTAGATTCAACTTTATAATTATTATGTATGTACTTCTGGTAGAAGTAATGCATTTGATTCTATATATAGGGTGTTCGGAAGAACGTTGAACATACGAAAATGGGGGGGCAGGTGAGGTGATCTGTTAACTACTTAGCCCTAAAGAGTTTACCAAGGTCTCAAGATTTTTTTTATTATTTTTTTTTTATTTTTTGGAATCTTTTGCTTTTGTACCTTTAAACCCGTCAAAATCTTTTTTTCAAAGCCAGATCTATTTTTTTTATTTATTACAATCTACGTGATCGGTAGGTCCTTTTAAAATTAAAAGGTGCACATTGTACATTGCTAGAAATAAAGTTATGAACCCTCAAACAAAAAAAGAGGAAAAATAATTTTTGAAGCTCAACTTCGCGTTGCATTTAAAAAACAGAACACCTCACCTTCCCCCCATTTTCGTATGTTCAACGTTCTTCCTAATACCCTGTATAGATACAATAAAACTTTTTTAATGACTACAGTACTGTTATAAAAGTTCATGTTCCCAATGTTAATTTTACCTAAGTTTAAAGTTAACTTTAGATTAAATATAACTTTTTGAGTCTTAGCATATAGAAAAGAAAACAAATGGTTTTGTTTATAAATATAATAAAGCAGTAAATTGTTCATATTCATAAAATAATATTTCTCTTCGAGGCCCAGCTTCGAACTTTAAGGTGCGGCTTAGTGGATTCTTGTGGATTGGAGTGATCTATTTAAAAAACGACTACGGTTGCTATTCATGGCTTCCCGTCCATTTAAGAATCATCTCAATCCTTATGTTGTAACGTCTGTCTTTAGGCAACAGCAACTTAAGACAAAAACAACAGAAAGAAACATTAATCCTTAGTCAACTGAAGTCTTAAGTTTGTCACGGCTATTTTTCGCCATCAGATAACGTAAAAAAATCAACCGAACGACAAAATATTAATAGAAGATATATCGAGTGACCGATTACCGACGAGGGTGAAAGCACCCGAGATCGGGAATAGCACTTTCTTTCGAATGATACATAGAAATTTATAAAAACAAAGTCATAATTTCTTTAAGTTTATATGAAAAAGATGGCACATTTTTAATGCGCCATTATCTCTTCTTCCATTGTATGAACTCGCGATAAATATTTTATCGTATTTACTTCTGAATTACTCAAGGTGAAGTAAGTTCATGCTGCGTCCGTCTGTCTTTCTGTTCTCAATGAAATCAAGAACTACTGAACGGACTTCGTGCGGTTTTTACCAAAAGATAGATTCATGAGAAAAAATTGCCAAGGTTTTGTGTATTTTTTTTAATATAGCGATAATTGTTGGAAGTGTGGGAAAAAATTAAGCCGCCTGGGAGTTTTCATCGAAAACGCTGCTAAATCCCTTTGAGAAATAAGAAAACAATTAATGGTAGAATATTCCTCTTTAATAGATCTACAAGAAAGTGCGTGATGGCATATATCTTTCTTTAAATTAACTATACCCCATTTTATTTAAAAAAAAATGGACAGATAAATGCGATAATTCCAAAGCTATTAAGATGGATACAATTTAAAACCTTAACAAATTAAATACGTTAGTAAGATGAATTATTATCATTTTCATCATAGAATTAAAATGAACATTTTAGAAGCTATCGCCAAATGACGCGCGCAATAATAAATTTAAGGACGTTTTCTTAGCAAAGAAGGTGAAGGCTGCGTGGAGTAGGGAGGATGACCAGAACGCCGTCCTCATGAGGCGGCGGACAGTTGTGGATAGAGAGGAGGCAGTTCATTATCCAATTGAATTTTGGAATTCTTTTACGCCTCCCGGAATATCACCGTTTAAATACCATGCAACGGAAAAATACTCAAAGTTGATAATTTTAAATTTTTATTCGAATGTATCATTATAACTGGCAAAAAAACTGGTGAAATTGTTTTTATATTAAGCATATCTATGATTCGCTCAGAATTGTCTTTTTAGTTCAAACGGCTCCAATTTTGCAATGACCATTAACAAAATACAATTTCGAACTTTAAAAGTTGCCGGAATGGACTTAACCACTCAATGCTTTTTACACTGACAATCTTATGTTGCCCCGTCACATGCAACTTCTTAACAAAATATGTTTATTTTTACACATAATTATTCAGAACTTATCAATGTTATATATTATGTAATATCATAGTTTGTTTTTATGTATAGGTATATCTTCGTAATAAAATATTTTAAGTAGTGTAGACATTATATTAGATTCAAAACTAATCCATTTATTCGACGCATCAAGCTGATGCGAAGCCGGGGCGGGTTTTTAGTCTTAGATTTAAGTATCTACTGCATTACATAAACTATATGACATAAAAATATTAAAAGACAAATCAAGCAATTTATTATAATTCATAATAGAAACTAAGCAGAGATAAGTACTTTTTGGTTATTGGTAGGTATTTGTTTTTTTTACAGTATCCAAAATTTAAAAGACCCAACAGGAAAGTGAATAATTTTCATTTATATTGCGATAGTCCGCGCTAGCAAAGTTTTCATAAAACTTTATCTTAGGTATGACGACAAAGACGTACTTTCTGACCCCAATTTGCACATGTATCAAAGTCTTTTCGAGCAGGTGTAATATAAAATAATTTTGTTAGATAGTTTTATTGTGGTTTATATTTTTTAATATAATAATAAAATGAGGAACTCAATAGCGTAGAAGTATGCATAATCGGCTATAATAAATGAGATAAATCCACTTTCGCAAGGATGTTTCATTTTTGTAAGGGACCCGGGCTCCAACATGTAGCATCCAAACCCTTGAAATTAAGAAATATGTCCATTAAGATCGGCAGTTGTCATATCTGAATCATATAATTTTAGTACAAACTGAAAACACAAACAGTTTGACGTGAGAAAATAACGACGAGATCTTTATTGTTAGCCTTTTCCACAAGGGAAGGCAAAGGGTGCAAATCTCATACAGCCTCGTTTTCGGTTTTTTTCTTAGTAAGATGAAGTTGAGAGCTTATTTTATGGAAGATGGTTGATCAATGGATGATCAATAATGAAATCACCCCAATCCCTAAGTTTTATTAAAAATGTGGAGATTGCAAATGCAAATGGCACTTTTGCGTTTAAGTTAAGATTTCAAATCCAAACCTTATTTGCTAGGTTTAAAAGTTTTTTTATCTTTTCAATATAAACTCAAACGCGGTAATAAAGTTTGCACATTTAAAAACTTACATTCGGAACCCTGATAAATAGATACGGTGACGTTGTTATTTTCACCAACTCATTTCCCAAACTCGAGAAGAAGTTGTCAAAGACTTGGAAATAAAAATGATAACGATACTTCATGTTTTTGAAATAATTTGTTTTCGACTTTAAATAAAACTAAAAATATATAAAGACTACGTAATTCAAGTATCTATTTCACAGTATTTATTTCGGCTAGGCTTTTTGTACTACTATGTTGACTTAATCATGGAGTTAAAAATTAATTGAAATATAATTGTCATTTCTACGTGATTCCATGAAAAATATGTACTTTGTAATGTGTATTATCTATGTATATATACTAGGCGTGGGTGAGTGAAGAGAGTAAGAAATTCGTCACGTCACTTCAAACTCTGTGTTGGCATTTATTTAGATTGTTTATAGGAACATTAGAGTAAATTGGTTTAATTATGATAACACTGTGCTCGCCCCGTCCAGTATCGCTCTATGCCATGAATAAACGTGTCTTTGTCAATTCTACAGGTTTTCATTTATCTCCGTTTACGCTTTCAAAGAAGTAGCTACCAATACAGTCAATTTGATAACATAAGACAGTCGACATAACCTTTCAAATTTAATAATGAATTGTAATAATAATATATCACAAAATCACATCAATTAGCCTAGCCCAAAGTATACACTGTAAGGTTTGTGTTATGGATACTAGGGTAACGGATAGACATACATATAATGTTACATAGATATGTTTTTATTAACAGACTTATATAAATACCCATGACAGGTACAAATGCTTGTATTCATCACACAAAACGAAACATCGGAACTAGTACGGGAGTATAAAAAGCAGAGATTTTATAGCTTTTAAAGGTGAGTGCACACGTGCAGTTTGGCATCGGCCACTGCCGATAAATCACGAGACATTGACAAACACGACTGCGCGCTGCAATCGCGGATGTCGCTGTCGGCACTTCCGTGTTGCGATGAGTAATAACTCGGTTTGCTCAGCAAAACATACAAGCGATAGAAATTTACATCCACTTTATTTCTATGGTAAAAGCTCTTTTCATATAAACTATATTTCTGAAACACAAGACAACATATTGTTTTACGAAAACGTGAATGTATGTTAAATGTTCGAGATTTCTTTCGAAACTTTAAAGAATCTTCCCCATACAGATGTCAATGTAAACTGATTGTTTACACATACTAATGTTTAGATAGTATTTTATATGACAACTCTTTGGTGCAACGGTAGTAATCCTGCCTTTTGCACCGACGATCCTGGGTTCGGTCTTGGCAGGGGCAGATTTTTGTGTGATGAATACTAGTTTTATTTATGCATGATATATGTATGTCTATGCGTTACCCTATTATCCATAATGCAAGCCTTATAGTGCTTACTTTGGGCTATGTGAATAGGTATGTATGAAGGAAATATAATTATTATTCTTTTATGAGCTATTACAAACCTATTCATTCTCACCAGTTAGAAGTTTATAAATATAACTTTAATAATATTTTTATTCAAACAAAATTATTAAATGACGAAACTATAACAGTACACAATATGAGAAATTTTTAACATTTACAACATCAAGTACCTATCTTACTCCCAGATTAGAAGACGTCCTTTATATTAGGGGCAGGTGACTCCTCAATTACAATTAGGGGGAAAACACTCTAATTCAGTTCGATTCGATTGTTGTCCATACAAAAACTGATGTTTTTACGCGATCCTTACGCGTCTTTTCAGTAGATACGTACGTTGCTACACAAAAAACACGGAGTTTGTCGGTTGAGTGAATGTGAATACTCCCTTATTTAAACAGAACTCTCGGTGATCTAGTAGTATATACATATTGATAAGTTTGATTGATTATCTTGAGTACCTTTGTGTGTATGTGTGATTTGAATCACATAACGCAAAACCTTTATCAATAACATTAAAGGAATATAATTTTAGGTCATGCAATATCGTTTTTTTTTAAATGAGCATTGATTTTATTGTCTAGTGGAGCTCTAGATATGAAGAACTAATTAAATTTTTCATAATACATTTATAAAAGTATTGATATTTAAGCTGGAATGCTGGTTCATTTTCCAGGTCTACGTTAACATAAGAGCCTATTCATAGGTATAGGTAAATAAAACCCAATTTCTGCGAAGCAAGATCAATCTGCTGACAGACAATAGCTTGCTACTTCTATAAAATTTCTATAGTATAGGTACATATGGATATTTAAGTCACTTTATCTGTCTAACAGATATAACATATTGTAATAAATAATATAATGAATTTAAAAGAAATTCGAAATATCTCTCTCTACAACTCACCTTGAACGTAAATTCTCTCGTAAATTATTTCGAATTTTCTTAATGCTAACAACGAAAATTTAAAACACACATCTACATTTTAGTTTCCACATTTAGGGTCGTTTTATTAAATGTAATATTGATAAAATATGGAATAATAATGATGATTTTTATACTCGAAAAAAACAAAACAGTTAAAAAATTTATATGGCACTTTCTTCATCATCGATTATGTGATACTTGTAAAAGTATTGTTAGTGATTTTTTAAAAATTATACCCCCTATGTTGTTCGCAGTAGTTATTCATAGTAAAACATGAACAGATGGTGCTGGCACTCAGCTTAAATACTTGGGAAAAATCGACGGTTCTGTAAAGGTCTTGATGGTTCTAAAAGACCACACGCTCGGATAGCGAAAGGTTGTGGATCGTTCCGTCTGACTCGAGAGATAAGTTGATTTTTTCTATTAAAAATCTAATAGTCGAATACTTAAATAACAAAAAAATACATTTTGCAAAAAATATATTTGCAAAGGAATTCATAACATCTACCAAATGCTGTTTACTTTATGTAAAGAATGTTTCATATATCATGACGTGATCCTTCGGCAATTTGTTCAGGACGATAAGTCACATGATTTATTTTAATTTATTTTGAGATTTGGGCTGGCCAAACGAGATACGAATTACTTAATGCAAATTAGTTAAAGATTGAAGTAAAAAAAACAAATAAATGCGTAATTTTCTTTTTCTAGAAAATAAGAAATACAGTGATGTTCTGTGGCACTCGCTCTGTAATCAAATTGAAATGCCGTATATATATATATATATATTTATATAAATAAATATATATATATACCGTAAATATACCGTATATGCCGTAAATATATATATATATATATATATATATATATATATCTTTTCAAGAAAAAATGACAAATTGTACTTTTAAAAATGCGTTCGATTTTAGACTTTATGGGAAATTTGATATAAAATCCGCATGTGAAAAACGACCACGCCTCCGAGCCCTCAGGTAGGATTATATCGTTTTATATATATATATATATATATATATATATATATATCTAATAAAAATATGGCATTGTGAGTGCAAAGAATTAAATTTTAAAAACTTTATGGGAAATGTAATATGCAAGTAAAATTAAGCATGTCCTTAAATGCTGCTTAATTTTTTATGGTATCCGGAGAACGGATGTATGTTGTCTATTGATTGTAAGTCAAAAATTTTGATAATTAAGTACTATATCTTTTTTTCTGCTAGATTATTATATATAAAAAAATTGATGATGGAAAAAAAAAACTTTTCTCCTTTGTCAGGCGGTGTGAGATCACCAGTAGGTAGTAGAAAAAATTGGCGCTGGCGTCAACTAACGAATAAAAAATTCAACAAGTCTTCCTAAGTCTCGGTAGCTCATTGCATGAGTACTCACCCAGATAGCGAGGGAACCACCTGAGACTATTTTCCATATCATAAGTTTTTTAATTTGGCGAGTTTAAATTTTCTACCAATCCTTGTTTTGGCAGTATGGACAGATTATGCTGAACAGAATTTAGCTATCTAAATCGCGGCCCTTTCTTCATTCTTACATATCTACAAGTTTCTGTTACAGTCAGTACCAACAAAAAAAACAGCGATGTGGAAGTAATTAAATAATATAATATGAAATAGTTCTATATATACGTATACGTGACAGGTAATGTGCCTGAGAACTAATGTCATAGAATTTTTAGATAACATAATATCAATACTAACTTTACTTTGGATCTCTGTCGTCTGGATTAAAGGATATTAATATTATCATTAATAGAAATGCCATAAAACCAATCGGGGGCGCACAAACGTAAGACACGAATAGTCTTGATTCAGGTTATAGAAATTATTTTCTATTTACTACCGCAAACAACATAAGCCGTGCTACGATAATTAGAGAACAAAGGAAACATTAAGATCTTATCTGGCAGAAAATTTTACGAGTAAAGTAGAAAGGCCACCGCAAACTATAACCGTATCATTATTATAGCAAGTATATTATAAAAGCACGGGCAAGTCGGTAAAGGCAAAACAAGGCAAACTTTCAGAGGCCTTACCATAACGTCTTATAGCGATTCAAGTTTAGCCGTTTAAAAGAGACGACAATATAAACCGCGTATAGCGGTGTCTCACTTTGACAATCTAACTTGCATCGCGCTAAAAGATGATGGTAGGCCTTAACGTCAAAAGTACCTACCTACTTTTAACCGACGAGCTTGTATGAAATATCTGATGAGAGCTAAAGAACGAGAGATGTTTGTCAAAATCGTGAAATCTGTGATCTCTTTCTCCCTTACGGGAATAGGCTTGATTGTTTGTATATAAATATCATAAAACATATACTGATACAACGCCTGTATTAAACGTTAGCCCGCAGAAGATGCAAGGAACTCAGCAGGGGCTGTTTTTGTTTCGCCCTTTAATTATGCATTACATACGGCCCTTCAAATTATTTTGTTACTCCTGTGTACAAAAACGGTAAATTTTCAATTGACGAATTTTAATATAGTATTGTCACAACACGTGTCTGTGACTCGAAAAGTGCGGAATTAAGTATCAGTTACAACGGTCACTTGTGACAGCTGTTAGCTGCAACGGCAGCAATCCTGCCCTTAGCACTGACAGTTCTGGTTTGTGCGATGAATACGAGCATTTGTAGCTAAGTCTAAGTATTTATATATATTTCTATTTATATTGCATATTTTTTATCATATAATAGCTAACCCGGCCACACGTTGCTGTATTATAAATGAAACCTATCCTATGTCCTAAGTCCGAACAAATCCAGCAAAATGAAAAAAGAAGTATTAAAATCGGTTGAGTAGTTTCAGAGTTTATCGCAGTCAAACACTGTGACAGGGTTATTCTTAGGCTTTTACTGACAATATGGTAACAAACACACACACACACACAAAGTATTGTCATAATATAATGTAGATGTATGTAGATGATGTACGTTACCCTAGTATCTATAACACAAGCCTTACAGTCCTTAGTTTGGGCTAGGTTAATTGGTAGGAATGTAATACTAAATGTAAAATATTATTGTAAGTATTATAGTAACTTAGAATAAATATCAACCAAATGCTCATTCTACTACAAAAAAGGAATGTGACTAAGTTTCTTTTCATTGTTATAAAACGGAATAAACTGATTAAACTTTTATACTTCTTAAAAGACGTGCCCGATATTTCTAACACTATGGAGTACTGGAGGGATTTTTAATTAAACACAAAAGATTCTATTCACGATTTTACCGCGCTATCCTATTACACGTCGGGAAGTATGAGTACAAAGGCAGTGAAGGAACGGTGTGGGATGACCCCCATTTATTTATTCGGGTTCATTCTGAGCCCAAAGTAAGAAAATGATTCATGCGTGCTTTTTAAAAGAGGGGTTATATTGTTATGGGATTAAAGGGATTAACGAGAAACATGGTTTTTCCTAATATATCTGTCTCAATTGCATTATAAATACTTGTTTAACCGATTTGTGTATCATGGGTTTATATTGAACAATAAAATCATATGTGTGCAGACCTTATTGCTAATTTTAAATTAAAAATAAATTGGTGATTATTTTTTTATCTTTAAATTACTTACTTAACCTGTTTTTTTACAATTTAATAATAATAAGAACTATTAATTCCCTTAGTGTATAATAAGTTGTGAATACTGATGCCATAAAAATATCATGGACCTTACCGGTCTGAGATGATAAATATACCTTCAGTAGTACAAAATGAACAGCAGTGTTTTCTGAATTCTGTTATTTAACTGCGATTTCCAATTTGTCTGCCAGGCGTGGATATTATGCCAAAATTTCCCTTATCTTTTGGAGGTTTCCATTCAAAAGTGGACTTCTATTGGCTGAGATAATGATGTTGTTGATGATGCTTATCTGGTATGTCATAATTTATCAGATTATAAGCCAAAGATAGAGAGAAAATCACAAATATAGTTTTAACGACTGTTTGGTGCAACGAGCAGGTGTACCTGAGTTATGGGTGCTTATACATATTTCTATGAATTTTACATATTTATATAGGTATATCATATACATATGTATGTCTATCCGTTATCATAGTATCCATAACAAGTCTTACAGTGCTTACTTTGGACAAGGCTAATTAATGTGAATGGTTAGAAAAAAACAATATAATAGTTAAATTATTATAATAGAAAAATATTAGGAAAAATCGACTCGGGTCACAAGTGAATTCTCAGGCGGGAATCGAACCCGCCACCTCTGGAAATCCGGTCCAATGCTCTCCCAATTGAGCTACCGAGCCTTGTGAACACTAGTCGAAATTATCTAGTACCTTTCTGATTCTACGCTGTAGGCCAGCGTTGTTTCATTAATGAGAGGAACATCCTCTGTTTTCTTCTTTATCGATTATTGGATACTTGTAAAAGTGTTACACTCGAAGTTGTCGGTAGTAATACCTAGAGTATGATGAGGTGGCGCTGGCGTCAGCCTAAGTAATACTTGGAAAATTTTGACAGGTCCGTCAAGCTCTCCGTAGCTTAATTGGAAAAGAAGTCGTCCAGATAGCGAAGGATGTGAATTCAAGTTCCATCTTATAGCTGAGACCAGATGAATTATTCCTGGAAAGGACAAATGTTTGTCTGATGAATACGAGCATTTGTACCTGAGTCATGGGTATTTGTATTACTCTAGTATCCATAATACAAGCCTTATAGTGCTTACTTTGGGCTAGGTTAATTAATGTGAATATAAAAAATATTATTATTATTATTGCCGGATGACGGAGGCTGCACTTTTAGAGATACTTGAAACCAAAATGTCAAAGAAAATTACTTGAACTGTTCGTTAATCCTTTATTACCTATTACAGAATTTAAAATGCTGTCACTGCGAGACTGATTTTAAAGACACAAAAGGAATATTAAAATCACAAGTAAGCTACTTACATCACTTACAGATCAATGTGTATTTAAATAAAACCAAGTATAGCGGATATACGACGCGTATTTTATTCTTATCAAGAGCCGTGATCACAGGATGGTTAAAGTAATGATCAGGATAACCTCTTAAGTCCCCGCGTACTTATACAAGTACAAATTAATGATAGCAGTTCAGACCTGACATTTTAACTACTTAAATAGAGAAACTACCTAACGTACTTACCCAAGTACAAAATATTTTTAAGGTTTTCCTTCTTAAGGAAGAGGAGGAGGAGGAGGTCTACATCACAAATATACCGTAAAAAATATAGACAACAATAATTCACTTTCAAAATTACCTAAAACCGACATCTCTTTGTCGAGGTCTGAAGTTTTGATTCGTGCTTGATATAGTACAGCCGGCAGATACTACTACTGATGTTTAAAAAAACACAGCCTATAGTCTCTTCCTATTAACATCAATGCAGTCTTGCAAAGACATAGTGTCATCATAAACAAGACTTAGGTGTTGTATCTCACTGGCAAAATTAAGGGATTCCTCCACATAGGCAGTTGTTAAACCCCTTAATGGTAATAATATTTTAGCTACGTGATTACCCAAACTGTAGCATAGTATATTAAGTGAGGCTTAAGTATGAGTACAATAAATGAAAGTGGTGTTGTCTGATATTAGTTTTAAATCAAGATTTCAACATTTTTCGCGAGAGCAGAACATCGCTTAGTTGGTAAATGCTATGTTAACTTGTGCTTGTTTATGTTCTGTCAGTCCGGGCTGCTTATAGAGTCTTTATCTGAACTCCACTATAGTCAATTCGCAACGGACTCGGAACGGACATAAAGCAGGCCTGTGTTTCAAATGGTCATGACGTCAAAAGTTTATCAACCATACTAAAAAAGCATGCATATTTAGAAACATTAATCGATTCATTGATTAATTTGGTGATTCCTTTCTTCGAAAGTTTTCCTCTTAGCTCACTATCCGATAAAGCTTAGGGTGGCGTCGTAATGGAATCATGACGCCGATGCGACACCACTCAGGATTAACTTTAATTAAGTGAATGTTATTCGAGACTTGCCCGAGATTTATCTTGTTTGATAGAGTTGAACGCTCAACTTGACTTGGTACTACTTTGTACGAATTCCTATGTCTATCCTATTGAGGTATTACACGACGAAAAGAATTAAAAATCCTTGCGAACCTAAATCAAAAGTTAGGCACAGCGTTAGATTCTAAAACATAAAGCTATTTAATCCTCTACCTACACAGTTGAATAATAATACAAATAAATTATAATATTTAAAAAATGGGACTTTTGAGTTTCATTGTGTGTTAGTGTTGATTCTGTACATTAATTGGTTTATGTACTATTAGTTAACTTTATCTATTTTGTTTTTTTTTTAATTTTATTAGTTTTACTTTTTGTATTAATAATAATCGATACAATGAAATAGCTGACTTTATGTTTTCATAATTTAGGACAGTAGAAAAGCATGAATTATTTTTTTAAACTTACTTAAAATATTTTGATTATGTCAAAACTTTAATTATGTAAATTTACAGAATAATGGAGAATAAAATAAAATTGTTTGTACTACTTAAATATTATAAAATAACTATTAGCAATAATTTGACTGAAAAAAAAACGCAAATTTTTCCAGAATTTCAGCGCCTCCTGATAGTACTAGCGATCGCATTAGATGTAAATGACGGACACGTCCAAGTTATCTCTGCCTGCAAATTCACTTTGGCCAGAGCTATAAAAATGATACATTGCCGTACTTTGAGTCCGGAACGCCTCGAGGTTTAGAGGCGCGAGAGAGGCATTCGTCCTAGACCAAGAGCTAGTGATTAAATAATATATACCAAAATTACTGTTGTCTAAAAAGTTTTTAACGTGGAACAGCTTTATTCAATTAAAACATAAAGGTTTCAAAGGAAATTTTAAATATTCATATCTACTATGTAAAAGATTCCATCACAAGGAACATCAAAAGGTTTTATATGTTTGTTATATTTCTCATGTTATTACTGTAAAAGGAATATGATATTTCGCTATTTGATTTGTTGCTCACATGTACTTAATATGTTTTTATTCAAACTCAAAAGTCTCCCGCTGAACATCTTAAGGCTTAAAATAAGTCGAGTATTATTTATGCACAAGAAATTATTTGAATTCAATTACACATTCAAAATTTAAATGGAATTCCATTGAATCCGACAACTTTGTTTCCAATTCTGTATCATATTCAAATCTAAAGAGGTTTTCACTTTCGCATCGACTTGTTGAAGCTAATCACTTTATTTGGGAACAGAAATTTATTTATCTACTTCTGACGTTTCGATTCTATTACAGAAGCCGTATTTACCAGCTCCTGAAAAAAGATCTACTCCCGTCTTGCTTAAAAAGTTGAAGAAGCTAAGCAATCGGTTCGTATGCCTACATTTTGTACTGAGAAGAAAAAGTATGAAACTTAGCAGTTTTTTTTCTGCCTGTTTTGTTTCATGCGAAGTCGTAAATTGACGAATTAAAGTCAACATTCTTAGTGTAATTATAAGGTTAGGTCAATTTTCATAACCTTAAAAATTTAAAGCTTTCTTATCCAATTTAACTTTGTACATTATGCTAGTCATTTATAATTATTAAAGCGAAAAACTAATCTCTGTACAAGCATAGAGTTAATAAATACTACTTGGTTGCTTGGTTGTGCCAGTATTAAATGTAAATGTGCTGCGTTATTTATTTGTGTGTTGTAATTTTAATTAGTTTCATAGACACTCCTAGCCTCACTTCTATTTACTCCATTTCCCTTTCGCACATACCTTGTCTCGCATACTGAAGAGCGAGACGACAGCGCCATCTATTGGTCGCCAAATCTAACCGCAATGTGGCCAACGTACTGGCAAAAGAAAAGAGACTACTGATGGCCGTTCGCGCCCTTGCACCGAGTTTCGCAATTTTAAATTAAACTAGTGGCCTACACGCAGAGCCCTACAACAAACTATAGTTCTATGTGACGATATCTTCGTATGCGTAACCATACGTAACAACTAATCCCAGGGACGTCCCCGGCAGCCTCCAGCATCTCACACTCAATTTTGAGTCGACCGCACAACCACTATTTCAAAGTCCTAATGTTGGAATTGGCTTTAAACACTACGTCATCAGCACTTTAAAAAATAAACAAAGTAAATAACGTAAGTAGTTAGAATTAGCCACAATGGGTAAGACCCGCTTTGCTAGAAAAGACATGGATTCGGCTTCCACCTGAGAAGTATTTTCTTAAATTACACTTCCTGTATCAAAAGTTTTCATAATTTAATAGTAAAGATGAAGACACAGTATTTGTTTAGTTTTATAATTGGTAAATATAATTACCTTTATAATAATAATTATACTACTAACATAGGTTTCAGTAAATATCTGACATTATAGATACAGGTCTGAACTAAAGTATATTTTTATTATCTTTTTATTATTCAGCATGGCCATATACATCTGTGTAAAAATAACATTGAAGTACAGACGAGGTGTTATATTCATAGTAGTGATTAGGACATAAATCGACAAACCTTCTATAATATCATTTGTTTAATAAATGCAGGGGTAAAAAATACCCCACTTGTCTGGTTATAACGATAGACTTTAAAATATTATTTTCATCAGGCCCTTGGCTTACGTGAAATGTGGAGTCGCATAAAAATAATCGCTCTCATCAGCCGCTAGCCCTGTATCGACATTGCATGCTGCTTTTACATCGCCCTGTTTACGAGCTGTGATAGAATTGACCGGTACATAAACTTTTATGCTCTACGCGAAATGAGGATATGCGCCATATGTCGGTGAAAGTTAAGCAATATTCGAAAATGTGGCGTTTCTGAAATATGAAATTAAATATTGATATAAAGATTTTTATTATTTATTTTTTATTCAATTAGTTTCCTTTATTGGATCAAAATCAGATAAATTATAGACTCCAGTTTTACAATAAATCAATAACTAAGCAATGTTCCCAAATTATATCAACCTGTATTTTGGGAAACCTGCTGTCTATTATATAGAGAGACAATTTTTATCAATAAATGTAGTATTAATAAATATAGATAGATAATAAATATAGACAGTAAAGTTTAAGAACAGGGTACTGAGTTTTTGTTTAGCTGTTCTCGCAATTCAGACCTATGGTTTCATCACTTTTATTCGCTTTAATTATTAACAATACTTCTGACATATTTAAAGAAAATTTTAATAGAAATATCAAGTTGTCTCTTGCGTTAGGCAAAACTTCAGGGGGTTCGTTAGATATAAAATCTAACAGTTAAAGAAATAAACAATATTTTTACTTTTCAATATAAAAAAAATTGTCAGCAGTGGACATATTTTAGTTGACATGATATGTTAAAATCTGGTTTGTATGATTTGTACGTTCAAAGTTTATCTGATCCAAGTCATTAGGTCTAATATTTAATTTGTCTCTGTAACAGTTTTCAGCTGTTACAATACGGCAGACCATATCAAATAAAAAACATTTTGCTACAGTTAATGTATTTCATGGCTTTGATTGCGTTTGTGAACACAATCAACCATAATCACTAAAAAAAGTTTAATCTTTTAACTTCCTGCCTATCTTTTTACTTAATTTATTAAGTAAGCTTAAAAAAAATAATTTTACAATTTTTGTACGTTAATGGAGATGAAAATTCGGTTTTACATCAAATTATCTTGTAAAAGTTTCCTTGTTTTATCTTTCAGGCTTTAAGTTATGATAAAACCTAATTCCCGTAAACGATACCTAAAGAATTAAGCTTATTTCAAGAATTTTTTACCGTTTAGCCTATTTATTAGCCTTTAGGCTTTAGGATAGATTTAATGGGCTGTTAAGTATAAGCGCTGTCTAACCTCCAACCTTAAAAATAATAACCTCCAACCTTATTGTCAGTAAGTTGTAACACTATAAGTTACTATTAATGAGAAGCAGATAATATTATGCCCTCTCTTTCTAAATACACACACACTCATCTATACTATAATATTATAAAGAGGAAAGATTTAATTGTTTGTTTATTTGCATTGAATAGACTCTGAAACTACAAGACCGATTTGAGAAAATATTTCTCATTTAGAATTCTACGTTATCCCTGATGAACAAAGGCTAGAGAATGTTTTCATAACAGGGATCCATATGATAACTTCGATTGTTTGTTTATATTGAATAGGCTCAGAAACTAATAGACCGATTTGAAATATTCTTTCACAAACAGAATTCTAAATTATCCCTTATAAACATAGGTGATAGAATATTTTTAAAAAGATCTGTATGAAAACTTCAATAATGCAACCTAATCTGTGAAAAAAAATCTTAAACCACGTACGCTATGAAAATTATTGATAAAAGAGCAAAGTGATGTACTATTTAATAGAGGACATCAATATCTACAAAAAAGTCCGCGATACCATAGATCTACCTATTATTAATACTATAAACGAGGCCACATTATTCGTACCAGGGTATTAATCCTTATTCAAATAAATCACTTCGTATCCAATGCTATAACAGTACCTGTAAATTACTTTTTGAATTATACCATTCCCAAGTTCCATACCATGTAAAAGTTATCATGAGTGTAATAATTATCATAACCACCAATTACAATAACCATGTAATTTACCTAACATTTTAGACTTGTTCAATCTTTGTTAATTCAGCAACCGTCTGGCGTGATGTCTCTCTCAAAGTTCGCGCTCCCCACCGCCGCCCACCACAGCCGGCCGTGCCAATGTCAAAAAATAAAGTGCCTCGCGGTTCACTCGTGCGGGATTGGTCGTTAGGAATTGCTGCAACTCTCTTAATAAACTGCCCATTCTAATTTTAAACTTCCACTATCAGTAAATATCGAGCAGAAATTAAATATTTTATCCGAAAAAATGGTCCTCTTGGTAAATTACTACAAGACGCCTTATTGATTATGTGGGATGAATGCACTATGAGTCATAGAGCACATATAAAGGCCGTGGACCGTAAAAGATCTAGAAAGTCCTCTGCTCCCATAGGCGGGATTCCTGTCATTAACAGTGGTACGCGAGCAGATATTATCAAAGCATGCTTGAAATCGTTTCCCATATGGAAAATTCAAAATTATGGACAATTATGAGAGCCTATCTTTATGGAATTACAGATAGTGTTTCCCACAACAACTGCTAAAACTTGGGGAAGGAATTTTTCCCACTTCAAATTAAATCAGAAATTGTGATATCCTTCTGGATGAGTCTCTAGACCAAATATAACATTAAGAAATTCAAATAGATGCAGTATACCCTGACATCGAAATTCCACGAAAAGGACTTTGATTTGTTGTGTTTTATGAATAAATAAATGAACCTATGAATGATACTGTCAACAAAATAAACAATTTGATTATTCAAAAAGCCCCCAGCCAATTAAAAAAATTACAAATCGATCGATTTGTACTAAATCTGACTAATATCGAAGACACAGTCCTTTATCCACAGGATTTTTTAAATTCATTAAACGCTTCTATACTGCGAACACACACGAATTGACGTTAAAATCGGAATTCCAATAATGCTTTTGAGAAATTTAAGCCCCCGAGCATGTGCGAGCCCCGACGAGGCTGCTTATTAAGGAATTTAAGGACAATTGTCGCATAGCGACTATAGTTAGTTAGTTAGTTTTACGGGGCATTTTCCGCACTTAGCCTCCTGATTGGGCCATTGTACGTGATTGAGTATTCTTCTTTTACTCCAGCCATCCTAGCCCATCCCAGAAGGCGAGTAGCCTTTTCAGGTTACTACAAGCTTCCGGTAGTGATTTTGGAGACTGGAGAAAGTGTGCCCGTTGATCAGCCACGCTCCTGCACTCCAAGAGCACGTGATGTGGCGTTTCCTCCGCCTCCATGCAGCCTCTGCATAGAGGGCTGTCTGTCACACCTATGGTAAATAGATGTTTATTCAGAGGACTGTGTCCGGTTATAGTACCTAGTACTTTACGGATTTCGTCCCTGTTTAGTCTGGTGAGGTTGCGGGCAAGCTTTTTCGAAGCCACCGGAATGGCATTCTTCGTTTGCCTACAGCCTACACTATTGTTCCATTCTGTTTGGTGGTTTTCCTCTGTTTTTTTACGCAGCCATGTTCTAACTTGTGCCATGGGTATAGGCAGTAATGGTTCCGGTCCATACACCGTTCTATTTGAACCCCTTTTGGCTAGTTCATCTGCCGTGTCGTTGCCCAGTGAGTTGCTATGTCCTTTGATCCATTGCAAAGTTACACTGTTTGTGCTTGCAATGGACTGGAGTGTGTTATGACATTCTAGTACTAGGACAGATGTTTTGGTGTTGCTTTGCAGGGCTTGAAGTACGGATGCACTGGCGGAGACGATTTTGATATTATGGTCTCTGACATAGCATAGCGACTATTATCACCGGACTAGCCAAAACTGATCTGCCTATTCCATTTAAACGGCTTCAATTTTTGGGTAAAAACATCTTTCGTGTTAACTATTACAAATGCCAACGCCAAACCTTCGAATAACTAGAGATCGACCTACGAAAAGAGTGTTTGACACATGGCCAACTGTATGTTGACAGTCGAAAAACATAACCTTCGTTTTTCGTAATTGGGTAAAAATAGCAACGTTTATACAATAAACTTGCTGCTCCAAGATTTAGACTTCAAAAATCAAGAAGCAAGTTTTTGTCTAGAAATATTATTTTTGTTAACAAAGTTCCAAAAAAAGTCACTGAACTTTTGAAAAGTTTAAAAAGCTTGTTATAAATACATTCATAATTAAAAGCTATTATAATATCGATGATTATTTAAGAATCAAAAATGCAGCGAGTTGATGGTCTTGTTTCTATTAATTTTATTTTTCTGTAATGACTGTTCTGTATATAAATTGTGATTGAATGAATGAATGAATGAATGAGTAGTAGTTTCCTTAATTTCTGTATAACTACGTCATGTAATACATAATTACAAGAAGATATAAACAGCCCTTATCGTGTTTCATGCGACTTCTTTTCGGTACAAGGTTTACCATCGTAGGCCTAACGTAGTCAAAACGTAGTCAAGGCATAGTTGTTGATGTTCAATAAACCCATTGTAAATGCACATATGGAAGAACATGGAAAATTTCACAATACAAAAAAGAAACTAAAAGGACATAGGTATTGTTTTAAACTTTCACTTTCTTTTAGTATCAATAAAAAATTGAATTTTTCTTCCTTGACGATAGCGCATGCAATTGCGCCCAAATATCAGGGACTAAAAAAAACATGGAAATAATCCCATTTTAGTAAATATATTCTAATACAAAAGGAGTTCAAAAACAAGCCGCTCAATTAGGGAAATCACACAGAGCACTGGGGTCTGACGTCAATGTATGATCACCCGGCCCCTTTAAATATTAAAAAAATATAAAACTTATAGCAATGATAAGAATTTAAGTCCAGAATGACGTTTATATGTTTTCTATGTATTTGTACTACTGAATAAAAATATTTTTATGCCTTGGAAAAAACTTTTTGTACAAAAATATAATGTAGTCAGAAATAACAATTTTTAATCGCCTAGGTGCGGTAGTATGTCGTTCCATTGGGCCTTGACTAAATTTTCAGTAAAAAGACAGCAAATGCCGGTGTTCTTATGAGCCTCAGCCATATCAGAACCTCGTGGTCAGAACCACTGAGTACAAATTGCACTAAATATGAAAGTGATAATTCATAAAAATATTAATTGAGATTTCTAGCATTTTTGAGAAAAATATACAAACACCTATTATTTTATTAACGTACTTTTCAATAAAAATAATTGTCGCAATTTTGTAAATATAAAAAAGTCAAGGGTACACAAGGGTACTCATGTTCTTTATTAGAACAATGTGGATTGCTTTTTATCGCCAGATAAAGCGACTGTACGATTCCTTTGCTATATATTTTCTTAGATAAAAAAATCACAGTAAACTCTCTCAGAAATTGAGATTCCCGTACCTTCAACATATTATCTCTATAAATTCACCTGACATCTCCAATATTTCAGGCGTTTTCACCAACCTGACCTCTTTTAATAAATCCTATACACTAGCAAGGGTAGAATGCCATAAGCCCATGTAAGTGTCGCAATATTTCTATTTAGCAATAAAAAATACATTATCTAAGACCGTTTAGCATCAAAGATTTCTATTTAAATAAAGATGATAATTATTATTAAAGAATAAATATAATCTAGTAAGCAGCATTAAAATCATCAAAAATGTACATTTATTATACTAGTTTTAATGATTTTGTTCAATTTACATTGTAATAATGCTGAAAAGAAGGACAAAAATAAGTTTTTGAGGTATGGCACATGGCCTACGATGTTTCCATGCTTAGGAATATTCCTCTCCTATATTTTAACGACATGAACCTACTTCCTAGGCTAAAAGGGCCAGAATGGTTATTTTTATTTCATTTCATTTCCATAATAAATAAATAAATATTTCCTACATTCACACCAATTAACCGAGCCCACAGTAAGCACTGTAACGCTTATGTTATGGACACTAGGGTAACGGATAGACATAATTATATGATACATAGATATGGAACATTCATAGAAATATATATAAACACCCATGACTCAGGTACATATGCTCGTATTCATCACACAAACATTTGCTCTGCCGGGGTTCGAACCCAGGACTGTCGGTGCGAAAGGCAGGATCGCTACCGTTGCACCAAACGGTTGTATAGTATACAGTGATTAAAGTTGATATATGAATGAAGTTGATGAAGCTTTTTTATCATGCTTTCAAGCGAAAGGCTTTTTTGCTGGATGGAAATCTCCCTAAAAGCAAAGCCCTTCGGTTTTGCCATAACATCCACGGGCGGGCGGGTTGGAGTTCGCAGTGAAAGATCGTCATTCAGAAAATGCTGCAGTTACAACGTTGATAATCTATTGAACTTCCACTATCATTAATCGCCGTAAACGACTCACAACAATACAATAGTGTGGAGGATTGGTTCTATTCTACTTTATATTTTACAGAATAAAACACACAAAGTTCAAACAACCTTGTTAACGCGTTTTAAGAAATAGTAATTAAGTAACAGCGCCATATGTTAACGAGTTTATGATAATTCATAGTTTAAAAAAATATTTTTCCCAAACCTGTTTATGATAAAAAATTCTGATGTCTATTTGCGACGACTGCGAAGACCATGAATTGGTAGCCGTTGCCAGCTCTTTTCTAGTAGCTGAAATTATATCTGTATCTGTTGATTTTTATTGTTATGAAGTTAACTAGAGCAATCTTCTGTTATAGCAAAACTTTACAGTCAACCCGCAAAAGTCACGAAAAGAATTGCCAATAAAATAAAGCTTTACATTTGTCTTAATATCGACGAGATCTTATAGAAACTTAATCCACATTATGATTTAACGTGAAAAAATTACAATTCTACTCGGATTAAGGGTACACACAAAGAGCTGGTAGAAAATCCGTCAATATCAATCAATAGTAGCAAAAGCAAAGAAAATGTAACAAATGGTCTCCGAGAATGTTTGGTGATTGATTATATCTCCCTCGGGTGTGTCATTCAGTGTCATCGAGTGATCGTTGCCAATTTATTCTTATTACTAAACGTATTAAGTCACAAGTCTATCATTCATGTTTTTTTCTTTGCGTTTACAGTGAAACAAATGACCAGAGGATTTTGTGTAAGCACACGAAAATGCAAATGTTACAATCGTTTTAGGGTAAAATTTTAAATTAGGAACTTATTTGATTTAACTAGCTGACCCGGTAACGCGTTGCTATGGTAACGTTAAAAGAGCGGGAAAAGAGCGGACAGACAAACACACAAACCACTGTGATCTTAGATTATAGATTTGATAACCGTTTGGTGCAACGGTAGAGTTTCTGCCTTTCGCACCGACTGTCCTGGGTTGGAGTCCCGGAAGAGGCAGATGTTTCTGTGATGAATACAAGTCTTTATACGTATTTCTATGAACAATGAATATATATGTATGTATCATATATGAATGTCTATCGGTTACCCTGGTATCCATAACACAAGCCTTACGGTGCTTGCTTTGGGCTAGGCTAATTGGTGTGATTTTGAAATTACTATAATTTTTTTTTAAATATTTTAAAGATAGGGCATTGTTTAGAGTGCATGGCCTGTAAATTTGTGCCTTGAACCATTGCATCAAATAATTATAATAATTAATTTTATTCCGATCCTAAAAACTGCAAGCTTCTAAGGGTTTGCATCATTGTTAATTTTTTACCGCAGAAAACATGTGTGCTTTCGTCATATGTCTTGTTATATCTATAAGCCTCATGATAAACTGCTTCAGTTAATAATGGGTTCACGTCCATAGCACATCGGCGACGATCGAACGCGGTTCGCTTGAGTTAAAGCTGACATATCAACCGGTCGCCTAATATAATATAATAATACTAGCAGACCCGACGTTGTTCTGCATAATATACAAGCGAATAGGATAAACAAAGTATAAATAACCTAGATACCAACTGCAGCACCATCTACCATCTGATTTGTGAATCTAAACTATCCAGGACGCCACCCAAACGCATACGAAAAAAATCATTCAAATCGGTCCAGCCGCTAAGGAAGAGTTCGGTGACATACACACGTACAGTAGAATTATATATATATAAATATAATAATAATAATATTTACTTGTTGCGAATTAATTTACACTATATTATGTAAGTGACAAATTAACTTTGTTACAAATCCAACGAAAAGATTTAATGTGATGGCGAAAACAATTTACGGTCATTACCATTAACCTATTTTTCTATTATATTTTTCCGAAAATGTGAACCAAATGTAATTTGGTGCATAACAGAATTAATTCTCATTGGTTCTAGTTACCCTCTCAACATAACGTAATAATATTTTCCCATAAAAACTAAAGAGCAAGCTTATACTTTTTTAACGTAGAAAAACGAACAATCTGTTTATTCGACCTATTTCATCCACAGGAAAATGCGGCGTTTGTTTTTATAATATAGGCAGAAACAATAGCAAAAGTCTGAGCGCGTGAGTTACGCAGGTCAATCCCAACCTCCCGCTGCGTAAAGATGATTAATCGTTGTAGTCCACGAGCAGAAAATAACTATTTCTCATCTTTTGAAAAGGCTGTCCGAAACTGCCATGGGCAGCCGTGTTTCGGCTAAGTGCTTACACATCGATCCGTGTTCGATTCGGACCTATTGGGTACATTAGGCAACGCTCGTGCATACAAAAGTGAACCGCTACCGTCCGAATCGTTTAGTGACACACAAGTTTGCGGAATAAGAATATGTCCAGTTTGAAATTCGAGCAGATTTTACTAACACTGCTTTCTAGCACATTTGAAGAATAAAACTTTCTTGGAATATATCTAAATGCTTTATGGTAAGTTTTGTCTAAAAGTATATATAGTAAATATTCTGCTGATTCGTCAATTCACATTTGAAGAGGTTTCCAAAAATAACATTTAGTTGGTGCTCCTACATTGTGTAAACTGTAAGTCATCCTTTAAGATTCTTTAATGTCTAGCATAATACCATTAAAGGCTTCAATTTGGCCAATGAGCAGAAAATGTTGCTTAAACGATGCATTTCTTAAAGTGCCGTATTTGGCAAGAATCTCATCGACATTGGCACAATATGAAAATTATTCTACATAAAATATGACTGATCTGAACTCTTTCTTTATGGAACTCGTGCCATCAAAAATGTTAATCGATAATAAATTGTAAGTACCGCACTTTCAAATGAATCAAAGCTCTAAATATCAAGTAGGCTAGTTAAAGTAAGTGCCAGTTTTAGTGACGACTTTTATAGCTTTCACGTTGAGACTCACGTAGCGTCGGCATTTCCGAGGATCCGTGTACCAATCACGGCTCATTTCTATTCAAAACTTGTTCTCTGTTTATCTGGAAATGCTTGATATACACTACACATTATACTAATGTGACGCCTACTATATGGCAACAATAATTTACTAGCACTTGTCTTATTTCTAGAAACCCCTCCAGAGTGAAAAGTTAGTAAGGTAGCAAAAAAAAAAGTTAATAAATTGGAGGGTTTATAACTTAAGCGATTATTTTAATGAAAAATAAGGACAGTGATTCCATCCAGCGTTTCAAATAAGCAGCGTGTAAAAAAGTCTTCTTTTCTTAAGTGCAATTTTAAATTAATTAAAATAAATAAATAAGAATATATAACTGCAAAGTTTTAATGAGATATTAATAAGGTGTACACTGTATCTGCCGGTGAGTGTTATCCACATAATTACTCCACTACAACTATATAGTTCACAATCAATCACTTAGTCACTACCTGAAATGGATGCACTAGCAATTCAAGACTCCATTGTTAAGCTTCAAGAGATGTTTACCCAACGCATGGATGCCTATCAGAGTGAGCTTGAAGCAGCGTCGCCATCTACAAGCACCAGTATTTCTAATTTGAAGACTGATTTTGTGGCTTTTCGGTCGTTCATTATGACTGCACTTCAAACTTTGGAGAAACAAGTAAGTGTCATTGCACATCAAATTGACACTATGGAGATGCGGAGTCGACGGAAGATGCTGATGTGTCATGGCCTGCCAGACCTCAAGGATGAAGATACTTCTGCGGTGTTAGCTAAAGCTGTTGTTGAGCGTCTCAAGTTGCCAGGGTTTTCATCAAAGGACATAAGCCGTTGTCATCGAATGGGCCGCACTCCTAGTCTTGATAAACCACGCCCAATTTTATTTAAATGCCGTGACCTCGAGATGCGTGATAGGATCTGGTACGCCAAGACGGCTCTTAAGGGGTCCGGAATAACAATATCAGAGTTCCTGACTAAGTCGAGACATGACATTTTTATGACGGCACGACATAGGTTTGGTGTGAACAAATGTTTCACGCAACAGGGGACCGTCATTGTGATCGGCGCCGACGGAAAGCGTGTGCGCATAGCCTCCACTGCAGAGCTTGAAAAGATCCCCGTGCAAAATGCGAACGCGAAGCCTGTTGCGGCTCGTGAGGCCACAGCCATCCAGTCGAAGCCTAGACGTGCGGCGGTTTCAAGCAAGAAGTAGCGACGGTGGCGGCAACGACTGGCATTGTAATGTCTTGTTTTGTCCTTTTGTGTTGCTTTTATTGGTTTTCAACGTATATTATTATTATATCCATGTTTAATGTTGAGGTTACCCGCTTATAATTTTATTTTTGGTGCACAGAACGCATTTATTTAACCTATGATAGTTCAATTTGTTATCTCAGATTGACATTGACACTTTTGCTTTTTTTTTATTCATTGTTCATCCATCTGCGTTCCGAATTGCAACAAATGGTGTCGATTCTGAAGCCTTAGTAATGCCTTCTGCTACTTTTTCCTAAATTATTAGTTACACTGTTTTATTATTGTTATTTTGTGTTTGTTATGTTAAGTGATCTAAGGCTGGAGACCTCAACCGGCAGGTGGAGACCATTATTTTTATTTACATTGAACTTTTAAATTTCGTATATTGATTAGTTAGTATATTTATTTAGTACACATATATTATTTTTGTATATATTTTATTTTCGGTTTAATTAATACCTATAGTATATATTTACGATTTTTATGTCAGGTTCAGATGTCAGTAGTGATGATGAACCGTATTTAACTATGTCCTCTGTTGATTGCAGCAGCAGTAACAGCAGTTTTGTCAGTATCCCGTCGCTTTTTGAGTCCCTTGAGGGTGTATTTTCTGATGTTCCGAAGAACTTCAATGTAGTCCACATTAACGCTCAGAGTGTTCCTGCTCATTATACTGATATGTTGGCGTCATTCACACATAAATATCTCCATGCTATTTTAATCTCTGAGTCGTGGTTAAAACCATGCTTGCCTTCTTCCGCTTACGCTCTGCCAGGCTTTCGTCTCATACGAAATGACCGCTTAGGCTCCGGAGGTGGCGGAGTTGCTATTTATCTTCGTGATCACATTCCTTTCACCATTGTTAGCACCTCCACTCAACCACCTCCCTCAAATGCTGGCGAGCATCTGCTGGTGGAAGTCCTTCTCTCGCACACTAAAATCCTTCTCGGAGTATATTATAGTCCATCCATGCGTGTTAATTATTTTGCTTCTCTTGAAAATCTTTTTGACAGTCTTATTCCTTCATACAATCACTCCATTATCATGGGTGACTTCAATACTTGTCTTCTCAAAAATGATCATCGCACCACGTCTTTACAATCCGTCGTTAATTCAGGCAACATGCACATCCTTCCACTTAATGCCACCCATCATTTTCCAAATTCTGTTCCATCTCTTCTTGATCTATTACTAATATCATCGCCCCAGCACGTTGCCAGGCACGGTCAATGCCCAGCCGATGCTTTTTCATATCATGATCTCATCTATTTATCCTATAAAGTTCGTCCTCCAAAAAATAAGCCTAAAATCATTCTTCAGCGCAATTTTAGCGGCATGGATCGCGAAGCATTTCTTTATGACGCACGTAGTATTGACTGGTCTCCTGTCATTAATGCCGATTCAGTGGATACGCAAGTGGAATTATTCAATACCAGCATTAATCATTTATATGACAAGCATGCTCCTTACCGTGCCATTAAATTAAAGCATCTTCCCGCACCTTGGCTCACGGACGAGATAAAAATACTTATGCACAAAAAAGTTCTTGCTAAAAGCAAATACAAACGACGGCCAAATGATCACAATAAGGAGATTTATGTTAAATTTCGCAATCGTTGCAATACAGTGTGTAGAGATGCACTACGTCGCCACATTCACAACTCTGTCGAAAATAGCAACCCAGCTAATGTCTGGAAATTTCTCCGTTCACTCGGGATTGGTAAATCACGTGAAAATAGTATTCCTCAGAGTATTAATATTGATTCTCTTAACCTCCATTTCTCTTCATCATCTGGCATTACTAACGCAGATAAAATTTTTACCTTAAATAAAATCTTTAACTCACCGATACCCGACCACCCTCCCTTTATTTTTGCTCAACTATCAGACTGTGATGTTAAGAAGAGTGTGCTGTCAATCACCTCGAATGCGGTGGGTGTCGACGGTATAAGTCGCAAAATGTTACTACCAATCCTTGACATCATCCTTCCTATTCTCACTTTCCTCTTCAATCGCTCCATTTCTAGTGGAGTTTTTCCTTCATCTTGGAAAGATGCGCAAATCATCCCCTTACCTAAAGTTCGTAATCCTAAGACGCTTACTGAATTTCGTCCCATATCCATTCTTCCCTTTTTATCCAAAGTCCTCGAGCGCCTTATCCACAATCAAATAAGTCAGTTCCTTTCCCGATACAATCTCCTGAATCCTCTTCAATCAGGCTTCCGTCCCGGCCACAGTACAGTTACAACGTTGGTAAAAGTTACTGATGACATTCGTCTTGGAATGGATAATGGCCTCTTAACGGTATTAACATTACTGGACTTCAGCAACGCGTTCAACACTGTCGATTTCGACATACTCCTCGCGTTGCTGCATTCTCTTAACATATCTCCTACTGTGGTTGACTGGTTTCGCAGTTATCTGCATGGGCGCAGGCAGCGTGTTCGCCATGACGAAAGTTACTCTTCATGGTGTAACACTACTGCCGGCGTTCCTCAAGGCGGCGTATTATCTCCTCTTCTCTTTGCTATCTTCATTAATTCTATATCCCGAGACCTTTCTTCGTCCTACCACCTGTATGCAGACGATTTGCAGATTTACTGTCAATTTCCGCTAACAGAACTGTCTGAAGCTATTTCGACCACCAATGCTGACTTACTGAAAATTGTTGAATGGAGTAAACTCTTTGGTCTTTGCGTAAACCCAGTCAAAACCCAAGTCATGATTGTTGGTAGCTCGAGACTACTCTCCCGGATCGATTGGCATTCACTCCCTAACGTGAATTTTGGAGGTGTTGTCATTCCTTACAGTCCAACTGCCAAAAACCTAGGAATAATTATAGACAGTACACTGAGTTGGGGACCGCAACTCCAAGCCATTAGCCGTAAGTTGTATGCATCTGCGTCATCTTTGCGGAGACTACGTAACTTTTTACCGACTGCCACTAAAATTGCGCTCGCACAATCTCTGTTACTCCCTGTCCTTGATTATGCTGACGCCAGTTACCTTGACTTAACGGAGGACCAGCTAAACAAGCTTGAGCGTCTTCAGAATTTTTGTATAAGGTTCATATTTGGCTTGCGTAAATATGATCATGTCTCTCAGTATCGCTATCAGCTCAAGTGGCTTCCTATTCGACTTCGCCGGAACACTCATATACTTTCACTCCTCTACAATATACTGTTTAATCCTACTTACCCTCGTTATCTTAAAGAACGCTTCCATTTCCTTCAGTGTGCAAACTCTTATCTCCTTCGGTCATCAGAAAATCTAAGCCTCCTAACCCCATCACATAGTACTACCTTTTATAACTGTTCTTTTACTGTGCAAGCTATTCGTCTCTGGAATTCACTTCCAGTTGCGATCAGGCGAGCTCAGTCAATAACTAATTTCAAAGATCAAGTTAAAAAGTTCTATGTTTCCCAATAACGGCTAAGCTGCTTGTTTGTAAATTTAGCTTATTGGATATTTGTGTATTTATTATTATTTGTTCTGATTTATGTACTTAGGTATTTATTTAAGTATTTTTTAGATATTGTATTTTTTTTTTTATCGTTATTTGCAAAATCCTCTATATATATTTATATTCTTTTCTTTTGTTGCATCACACCCCTGTCCTTAATAGCTTTATTTCCCTCCACCCAAAGGTTGTCTGGTAGAGATCGCTCTAAGCGATAAGACCGCCTATTGTAGCACCCTTTCGTTCTATATATATTGTGCTTAGCTATTTTTATATCTGTGTGTGTAACAATAAAGTATTTTTCATTTCATTCATTCATTTTTCATTCATTCAAATATCAGCCTTAGCAAGATGGACCCAGTTCAATCCTCGCCGATGTTCTACGAATATAAATCCGCTCGTAACACAACTTAATATCTTACCCAGAGGTGTACAGGAATACTAATAATGAACTTATAGCTTTGTAAATATTTGATGTATAGACATTGATGTATAGTTATTTTTAATTTAAACATACTTAAGCAGTTGTGGTAATATATCAAGTTCAATATTTAGTTCCATATGTTAACACTAGATGTCGCTATATGCTTGTGAAAAGCGCTATTATAGTTTAACGCTTGTTAAACTGCATAATATACATCTGTGATTGATACATCCTTTGTTCATTCGTTTAAATACGGTTTGCTTATACTTGTGATCGTAGTTTTATTATATAGTGAGTGATCGTTAAGAGATCTACGCCCGGTTCTACAACCTTGGATGAGGTAAAAATGTTAATATATGCTTTCCAACCCTCCGCATATTATATCATGCACTATTGTGACCAGTATCCGGTCAAAACAGGATTTTCAACCGAAACCGTCAATTATTTCAAAATATTAAAATTTCCTTTATTTATTTTACCAAATAAAATAAAGTAATCTTAAAAATAAAAGCTTTTAACAAAAATAAGAATTTACATTACTGGTATTATGATTTAACGTGAACAAATATGTTAATGGAGTTGTAATGGATTTAATTTTTTGAATTGAATTCAGTATTAAGGTACGAAACAACAGCATATTCAAATGATATTGAATGCTCTATGTAGGATTTAAAGCTTATAATCGTATTGAGGGATTTGACAGCTTTGTAAACGTTGATGTTAACTAATTAACTTTGACAACAGTTTGGTGCAACGGTTCGACTCCCAGAAGGAGCAGGGGTTTGTGTTATAAATACGGGAATTTGAACCTGAGTCAGGGTTATTTCTATATATTATAGAAATGCCGAACTGACACAAGAATCACGAGCTTATTCGCAGGTTGGGTTAATTCTTCACTACAATTTATGAACAAATGACTTACGACGCGATCACAGTTTCGAATTTTTTTGCCGAAACTGGCCATAGCCCAAACTTCGGTTGGACACTAATTGTTAATTTAAAAACCTTATTTTGTTATGTTTTTTTAAAATGTACTCAACCCTTTGTTCGTCACACTGTCTCCTGGAGGTCACTGTCAAAACTATATTTTCTGTCATAGTATCTTAAAGGCCGCTGTGACCGAGCCACTTTAGTGTTTAATTTTATTCTGCTGAGACTATATAAATGGTTTTCTAACTTGAATACGAAGATTGGGATATTGGGAGTATAGCAAGAAGGGAAATAATCGTCACAATACATGTGCGTCAAACAAGTGAACAACGCCGGGATATTGATTTATTTAACGCTCAGTCGCATCCGATCTCATTCATGAATAAACTTTTGTTATTTTTGGTTTTATTTTGTCAAAACTTCTTGTATCTTTAACAAAGGTATAATGCTGTAACTAAAATAAAAATGGTTTGTAATGCAAGCTTTTACGTTTAATTTAAAAAAAACGTGAGAAAGTTCGCTTTTTCCAACTTTTACAGTTTATTATAAATTATTTATCAATGTTAGGTTACTTAGTAAACATTATACATAAGAGAAGATTATTAATTTACTACATTTTAGAAACATTGGTATCGCTTCATAATCGCCCGTCAGTAGTAATATTACATAGTAATAATATTATGTCACTGGTGACAGATGTGAAAAAATTGTAAAAATTCAGTAGATGGTTGGAATTTTAAATTTCGAAAACGATGAGCAGAATACCTATTGTTCCACCGAAATCCCTAGGCTCGTTGTCACGGTCACCAATTCAGTGGAAATAAACTTACTTTTATCTAAAAAAAACTATAGATTGTATATATTATTATATTTGATCGAAAGTAGAATCTATTTTAATTTCGATTAAATATTACTAAAAGCGGAATCGATTCCACTTTCGAATAAACATATTATAATTTTCAGTTAATTTTTATACCGTATTTTTATATTTATATCGTATAATGCTTATAAATAATTTAAACGTTAAAATTGTATTCCAATCTTCGTCATCCAGCCACTAAGCCGATTAACATGAAATTTTCCTCTGCTGTGTACAGTGAAAGTAGTTTTGCATTTTATTCCGTATTTGCATAGGATTATACACCTGGTCTTCTGGCATATAATATTAATATATTGTTTGTTCATTTAAATTATAAATTTAAGCATTATCTAACTCAAATTTTTAAACTATTTTGGTATATGTATTAAGTTTTACTAATTAGTATTAAGTTTCTTTTTAGTATTAAGTTTGTAATGTTAACCACATTTATACTAAACCTGCTTAGAAAATACGTCGATGCGTGTGTAGGAACAGGTCAAAAAGTACATATTCATTGCCATACAAATTTTCGGGCGGTAAAGTTTCTGAAAATCTATTTTCTTCTTTAATAACCAGATCCAAAAAGTTCGTATAGTCACTTGTTTTTTGCATTGATTCTATTTCTATTATTGAAACTGAAAATAGTTTGATTTTAAATTGATTGTCATTTCATTTCGTTTTTTTAAGAGCAGAACTAACTTTATAAATAGCTTAAACCTAGTTAGATAGTTTTGTTGAATCTATTAGCGCCTTTATAATGACGTCGACAGTGCCAGAATAAAAAAAATAGCAATGCAAAGAAAAACCAACATTTCATATGTGAAATAAATTATTGCAATAGATATTAGTTTCGATAATAAATAATAATACTGGTCTGCACTTTTTCTTATTATTGTGCACGATTATTATAGATGTGATATTTCTCAATAGAAACTGGGTTCTAAAAAATTTGTATCACGCATCCATTTTTTGTGAGGGTATTTTCAAGAATTTTTTTTTTGTACGAAAAATCAATAATTGTTTTAATAATTAGGACAAAATATTACATTTATCACACTAAAAACATTAAAAATCATAAGATAATGTAATTAGATGTTGCTTTTATCATTTTACTTTGTAGTTTTTTTTTCTTTTTATATTTTCTACTGGAGTTTCGCGACGAATCGACCAACAAAAATCGGCAAGCATTGCTTCCGACCATTTTCCGTTGTAGCGCCTCTCAATGTGCTCTTTCACCGTGTTCATCAGATACCGCTCCAAGATTTTCGGGAAAGAAATCTAAGTGAGAATCTAAAAAATATATTTTAAGTGACATGTAGCATTTTAAAGATTTGTAAGAAAGCAAAAGTTCTTGTATGATTTCTTTGTAGTTTTCACTTTTTTTTGTTTCCAAGAAAATTATGACAGACCACTACGAAAGCGATCCATGCCCTTTTTTCAGCTTTACGCAGCTTAATTTAAAAATTTGAGTCTTTCATGAGCTCTCGTATTTGGGGACCTACAAAGATTTTCACCTTTCAAATTTGCGTCGCTGATTCGAGGAAATTTTGTTTTGAGGTATTGAAAGCCTTCTCCATCCTTATTCATGGCTTTGACAAAATTTTTCATTAGACCTAGCTTTAGATGTAGCGGTGGTAGAAAAAAATTTTGACGTTGAACTAAAGGTTCTTCAATCACTTTACAACTTTAAATCGAACTGAGCGCCACGGAGTCACAGCGAGAACTGCGCAAGCGTATGCATTAGTGTAAAAATATCATCAGTCGATATCGTACTCTCTCTTTCTATAAACCCAAGTCGTTTTTGTGTGGAAAAATATGATACAGACTGAATAAATTAGAATTAATGCAAGAATGACTCACAAAAAATACAGACTTTCGAGGTCTTTTAAGATAGGTTTAAGTGAGGTTTTTTAAGATATACATACGTGATAGCAAACAATAGGAAGCAAATCTAGATTCAGCATGTTAAGCTCTTCATATTTATCATATTTTATTCAAAGGAGGATTTCGTTGCAGACCTGTGTAATAGATTATTAACCACTATGTGTTTGTTAACATGCACGAGTGTTGACAAATAAAACAAACAAAAAAGACAACTTCAGCTGTCCTTTTATGCTTTCATCAGAAGTCCACGGGGAGGTTACAATAAAACCCCACCACACCTTTACTAAAGCCTAGAGAAAATAATATTTCATTATTCATTCGTCACCCAATGAGCTCACGTCATCGTTTATTAATTTATTATTATCAAGACATGTCTTCAAAGACACGCATCCAGTCCATAAAATGTTATTCAAATTATCTCCAAAAAAAATCCATCTTTTCTCTTTAGCAATTCACTGACTGTGATGTTAAAGATAGTAACATTATTAATTTTCTCCAGTGCTGTTAGTACTGATTCTATCAGCTGCAAAATAATACTTTTTTCTATTAAAATAATTGATCTTATAAGAAAGCATTGAAAAAAATGCAAAAAAATATTACTTCTCAGTTTAGAAGCAATTATCTCTATTATTTCACAAATACTTAACTATTCCGTTTGTACTGGTGTTTTCTTGCTGGAAAGATATACCCAATACCCAAAATTCCAAACAAATCATTATTCTCCAATTCCAGACCAATTGCTTTTCCTTTCCTTCCCAAAATACTTAATCGCCTTGTCCGTAGCCAGCTCTCCATTTTTTTTAAAGAACCGACTCCTTATGTCATTCCAATCTGGGTTCCGTGTGAGTCAAACATATCTGACGATAACAGATTAGGGATGGAAAATGATAAATTAACGGCACTGACACTGCTAAATTCTTTTCTTTTAAATCCGTAGATCTCGACATACTGATTGGCATATTACGCTCAATGTCTAGCGGTGGTTGATTGGTTATGTAGATACCCTAACAGCAGGTTCATATCGATGATTCTTTCTTTCCTCTTCATCATTCTTTCCTCGGAATATAGTTTCAGCTGGCGTGCCGTAGGGTGGCGTTTTATCTCTTTTCCTTTTCTACATATTCTTGAATCCAATATCCTTGCATCGTATTCAACGACCAGACATCTTTAGATAAAGATAAAGAAAAATGATTAGGTATGAGCATTTACAATGCGTCTATTGAAAGTCAAAGCTACGTCATGGCTTCGTAAGTTCCACGTCGGGTGACCTTCTACCGAGAAGAAGCCGCAAGAAACTCTGCAAGGACTGTTTTATTTCTCTTTTTATGTAGATGATTTTCAAATGTACATCCAAGCACAATATGGTCAACTCCCCCAAGCTATTAATATTATGAACGATGATCTAGACCGGATATGTGAGTAGAGTAACTGTAGTCTGAAAGTTTATCCCTGTAGTCAGTACTCATTCTGGGCAGCCCTACGTGGACAACTATTTTTCGATGCCCTCCGATTACTTGGATAATGTAACTGCTTGAGAAAGCATTAAAAATTAAGATGTCTTAATTGATAAAAAAATATTGTAAATATGAGCCCGTATTTACGAGAAGTATGTCGAAGAATGTTTACTTCAGATACATCCTTGAAAAGGCTGCAAAAAATTCTCCCGACGGTCATCAAAACTGTGCATTCACAATCACTCCTCGATCTTGATCTCAACTGAACAAACATGAGCGGCTTCAGAACTTTAGCATTAGGTGTTCCGTTAATATGACCATATTCCAAAATTCCGTACCAATTCCATCGGCAATTTGCTTCGCCGGAATGCACACATTGTTTCCCTGTTTCACAACATTTTATTCAATCATCATTACTCACCAGTTTAATTAGAGAAAAGCTTTAATTTTCCTCATGACACGCACATTCATGTTTTGAGATACTCCGGGAACTTGATGTTGAAGATACGGGAACACTTAACAACATCTTTCGACAGGTCCTGTTCGGTTCGAGCTGCACCTGTGGTATGCAAAACCGAATGAGCTAAATTGTGCACAGTCATCGGACTGTTTTGAGCGACCTGTGAACGAGTATTATTTGTCGCTTCTATGCGTGATATTGTTATGAATATTTCTTTTTTTATATTTATTAACCAACTTCCTTACCCACTTAATTTTGAAAAATATATACGTTTATTTTTATATTATACACTGAAATTGTATGTAGGCATGTAATGTATATTGTAAGTTTTGTCTGCTTAGTAAAACACCATAATATAGCTGCACTTTTATTGTTGTTGCTATCCAGTATAAGATAAGATAAGATAAGTTTTATTTGCGATAAATGTGGTACATTGCATAGATGGAAGGTAAGGTTGAGAAAAACACATTTAGCTGACTATGTCAGCATACAAATATTAAATTAAATTAAAACTATGAAATAAATACAAGTCACAACATGGCAAGTTACACTTTCACATTATACATTAGATTTCTTTTCCATAAATACCTACGGTTGCCTTTAAGATATTGCTTTTAGTGATAAAGCCGCCCGATCGTACCGTTAATTGTATAGTTCTTTTGATTTTCATGATAACTATGGTTTATAAACAAGAAAAAATTTAAATTATTTATTCATCTTTTTTTCTTTTTTAGTACAATGTCACTAATAGTTGCGTACGTTTACTATAGATGTAAAGCTCATAATAGCAACCATCATCTCTATATAAATAAGGATATGTTATAATCTCAATAACCTCACGTAACACGTTGTTATAGAATAATGCTTATTCTGTAGGTTTCATATAAGCTCGTGTGTTCTCTGGGTTAGAACTGAAAATCAGTGCTTTGCTCTCAGAGCAAAGGAATCACTGAGCTTTTTCTCTTTGCATCGTTGCGGCACGCACGCTTAAACTTAGGATTGTATTTTATTCTTAGATTAATTATTGTAAGCATGTGTGTATCTTGTGATGCAAATAAACTAGTTAGCTATCTATCTAGCATTCTGAGAGCAAATCAGTGTTATGTAACAAAGATTTTGTGTTTATTCTTATGTAATGATAGATCCTACCAAAGCATACTCACTACTATACTACAGTTTCATACTGCATTGATTCCATTAAGTAAATAAAATTAAACAAAATATGAAAGATTTGAAATTTGTCTAGCTTAAGGTTAATTCACTTGCAAATGTAAATGTAATTAAACTTACTACATTTAAGCAGTATAATTCAAGGCAATTGATGATTCGACATAAGTCGACTTTACCCATTTCAACTTTGAAACGGGTAAAATTCAAATTTAAAGATGATTTAGTAGAAATACTTACTATATCCTAACACGATTTTAGGTGAGTCCAAGAAAGTGTATAATTACAGCGTACCTAACTGAGAATAATTATCATCTGATATGACTGTTTATTACTTTCGAGTTCTAAGAATGTTACTACTAATAAATGTATCAGGTAATTTCAAATATTGAGTGGGTTAACTTTCCATCAGCTAAAAAAGGGGTTTGTACGTTAAACAACGAATTTCAAATCTATTTGCAAACAGGTTTGAACAGATATGTGAAAATACAAAAATATGATATACAACCCAAAAGCAAAATATATATACATTTTATAAAAGTCAGCATTATGTCATTGAAATTAGGGTGTACTTTTCATTAATTTGGTGTATAATATATAGTGTAGTTATAACATAATATAATAGTAGTAGTTAAAATAATAGATTCAATTTTATTTCAAACTATCAAGTACAATTTATTAACGAATATATGAAACTAGCTGGAACACATTAACTACTAAGTAAATGATATTAATATATTATCTACAATTAAATCTAATTGTTTATTCTAAAGAAATTATTACTTAATTTAAACTGAACCTAAAACTAAAAATCTTAAAAAAATATAATATAATGACTAAAATATGTTATTAAAAGGAGTCCCTTTAGGCAAGGTTCCGAAGGTACTGGCAGTATTCCCCCTTTGGATAGCGAGACTAATTCTTTGTCCGAGGTAGCTGCCAGCTCTTCGATCTTCTGTGATGTCGACTAACGTTTTTGTTATTTCTTTAAAAAGCCTTATAGCGCTAGGACCCCACGGACCAAGGGTCTCGACACCGAATGGGACAAAATCATATTCGGAGCCTAAAGTGTTTGCATACTTTAGCTTTTTCAGCCGCTTTACAAGCCGCACCAGCTCTGTTGTTGGTTCCAAGAGGATGGGAAGGGGCCAGCGGGTCTGAACAGTTTGCATCCCATACCATCTCCCGGCCCATCTTCCATGAAATCAAACTTATACCGTCCGGTCTCTCGCCTCTTTTAATACCAGTTGGCCCAATTAGACTTGGCACGTTGACGGCGGCAAGGGACCGGCGTATGATATCGTTAAGTGCGGCATATCTCGAGAAGCGGCCTGCACTTTTTTGGCCTGACAGTCCATGATGTCAACGATGCATATGATGATAACATAATATTAGACTACATTAGATACATTTTTTTTTAATTTCCCAAGTAGCTAAATATCTTGTGTTATGGTAAGCGAAATGTTTGTGTTATTAGTGGACCCACGTCCACAGTACATCGACAAAAATCCAATTCGGTACGCTTAGGTTAACGTTGACATGTTAACCGATGAGCTATGACCGCCTTGTATTATAGTGTAATTGTGCTTTAGGTAAAATGGAAAAACAAAACGACTTCGGAAAAGCAGAATTCGTGCAACATAAAGAATTTATTGTAAGTAAACCACTTTCTCATATTTATTATTTAATACACGATAACAATAAATACACTAGTTAATAACTTCAAAACGAAGATTAAATATCAGAAAATGGTTTACCTATCATAAATTATATTAATTTTGTACAAATTCTGATTTTCCGAAGCCGTTTTGCGTTTTTGTTTTTCCATTTTACCTAAAGCACAATTGACAAATTCATGAAATTCTGATTCTCGGTAGTTAATTTTATATGCTTTTAAATATCATTTAAGTGTTCTGTTACAACGGTCTGCTGTTTTGTAATGTAAGAATATTATAGTTTGTAAAGTGGAACAGTTTTCCTTGGTAAATATATCTTATATTTAATTACTTTATAAGCGACCACAATGCACACAGTTTACACAGGGAGAGAGAGAGGCGCCACTTGTGGCGAATTAGGAATTTAAAATTGGCTGCGTTCCATTTAACTAAAAAACAAAAAGATAAACAACTTTTAGTTGCATTTATGTTCCGTTTTATTCACTGTTGAATAGAATACATGAAATGCATTAAAAAATAAATCCTTACATTCACATCAATTAGCCTAGTATGGCTTGTGTTATGGATACTAGGGTAACGGAAAAACATACATAAATATTCTATATATATGGAAATACATAATAATAACCAAGAATAAGGTGCAAATGTCGTGTTCATCATACAAACATTTGCCCCCTTCCGAAACTTGAAGTCAGGACTATCGGTGCGAAAAGCAGGAACGCTTATATTGCAATGATGTTCAATAAGCGGTTATGATTGGGCTATTATCTCTGATAAAGATTATTATTATTATTTCAGCGGTTTATACGCATCTTCTTTTGAGGATAAGATAAGATAAATATTTATTTGCATTAAACATGGTAGTACAGATAAAGTTGTTACATTTCAAAATGAGCATTCACGTTTAATCGATCTATCGATAAGCAAATATTTTTGACGTCGTCATGCAAACAATTTACAAAATTAAAATCAATTAAACAATACAATAATAATAAAAATGTAAGCATTTGAAAATTAAATTAAATGTCATTAAATTGTCAAGAACTATAAGTAAATCATGCAATGGTAGTCAATATACAGTACAATGCAAAAATTCTTCACAGGCATATATCACAAGCTCAAAAACAGGAGCATCAAAAAGGTATAATAGTAAATTGCAACATTTAAAATATATAAATATTAATGATTATGCATTTAAACAATTAATAAATCTTTTTAGGTGTCCATCACGGCAAAATTTTGTAAATTCGTTAATATCATAAAAACAATTATCAATAAGAATTTTAAATATTGTTTTCTTGAAAACAGTGAAAGGAAGACATTGGATACAATTCGGAAGCAGATTGAACAATTTAATACACATGCTATAGCTGTTCTTTAAGAAGCAGGCTGTAGCTGATGGTGGTACATCTAATTTGTATGGATACCTCTTTTGGACATTACTAGATTCGTGTTTTTTTGTAAAAGTATTCATATTTTTCTTCACAAATATTAACAATTCAAAACTATATAGGGATGGTAATGCAAGTATATTCAATTGCTTAAAAAGAGGTCTACACGATTGTAACTGCCCAACCCCACAGATAGATCTCACACATTTCTTTTGGAGAATGAAGGCACGATTTATGTCCGTTGCATTTCCCCACACAATCAGCCCATACCTTAACACGAAACTAACATATCCATGATATGCCATCAGCGCCGCTTCAGTGCTGGCCAACTGCGTCAGTCTATACAGAGCATAAACGAACCTGTTTATTTTCTGGCATACCATTTCAATGTGATGTTGCCAAGTCAGCCCAGAATCTATCTCTATGCCGAGAAAAGTTGCAGATGTAGCTTCTGAAATGGTTTCACCACGATGGCGCAAAGATAATTCTGGGGGTTTAGCATTTTTATTACTGAATTGAATATATTTTGTCTTATCAGTATTAATTTTTAAATTATTACTTTCCATCCAGTTCGTTATTTTAGTGATTTCATTGTTGATTTCGGTGTTGTAATCAGTATTTATTTTTTTATGTATTGTGATAGATATGTCATCAGCAAAAAGAATTACCGGATATTCAGTACATTCAGGGAGATCATTAATGTAGAGTATAAAGAGCAATGAACCCAATATACTACCTTGAGGAACACCTGAATTATTCATTCTATTCTTTGATTTGTACGACACACATTCAAGCCTTTTGTTTAATCTTGGAATCTCCACGAATTGCGATCTATTAATAAGGTAACTTTGGATCCACTCATAAGCAGGTCCTCGCTTTCCATACGATTCGAGTTTTGACAAGAGTGTTTTATGATTGACGAAATCGAAGGCTTTAGACATATCGAACAAAATTGTAGCTACAGGATTTTTTTTGTCCATGTGTATCGATACGTTTTTGATTAGGGAGTAACAAGCAAGTGCAGTTGATCTTCTCCTTCGAAATCCATATTGGTCTTCCTTTATTACATTATTTTTTGTTAAAAATGAAGTTAGTCTCTCATGCATAACTTATTCAAAGACCTTTGATAATACTGGAATGAGAGCAATCGGTCTATAATTATTTAATTCACACCTTTCACCACGTTTAAATAATGGTTTGACAATCGAGACCTTAAGGCTGTGAGGAAATTTACCTTCAACAATAATGGAAAATAGATTAAACGTCACAAAATGTCCAAATTCTGCCAGATAACAGTTACATTATGATTAGTAATTACTAAAAATTGTAAATATTGGTCATTGTTAACTTTGTTGTAAATATATCAGAATATTATTTTTATTTTGGCCCTGACAAAAATGGATTTAAAACATTCATAGATAATTAAATCCCAAGAAAAAACCCTATTTCCTATTTTTGACCGGTATTAGAATTGGTCTAATAAACTCTTTTATATTTTGTTATTTAATCATTTATCTGCTGGGTTTGTTTTATCCGAAGAAAATAGGAAAAATCATCGTGTCTTATTTGTCCGCTGGGACTTAAATCCATATTCTCTCGTTATCCAAACGAGTACTCTTCCGATTGAGCCTGTTCTGTGACCTTGAACCATTCAATTTTTTTAGGTGTCTCTTAAGCACTATCTCGAATTAACTATAATAAAAATTAAATCGAAATAACGGTTGTTGAAGTTAAACGTTTAATTAATCTATAATCTAAGATCACAAATTTGTTGTTTGTCTGTCCGCTTGCGATTAACGCGTTACCATAGCAACGCGCTAACCGCAAGTAGTTCGTCTACCGGACGCTAGATGGCGCTAACGGAAAAATATTTAATAATAGAAAAAAATTAAAGAATTTTTCCACCCGTGCGAAGCCGGGACGAGCCGCTAGTATTATATTAAAAATACTAAAGTTCGTTTGATTGTAAATGTGATCGACATAATAAGTTAAAGTTCCTTGAAATAGACGTTGAACGCAGCGATAAAACATAGGTCCTGATTCTGAAAGCTATAAAAGAAACTTTTTGCTTCGTCTTCTTTGAAATTTTAATGTATATATGTCTTTGATATTTTCACTATGAAGGTACAACGGGCAGCGAGCTGGCACAGTGTCGCAAAACTTGCCGTTCATGCATTAACTTGAGAATTTTCACTTGTCTAACTTTCCTCGCTGAATAACAAATTTCTTACTTTAACAAATTCAATACATAAGTGTCTTCTTGTTTGTGGTCCACTTTAAAACTTTGCATCTGAGATCCAAAATAAATTATTGTTGCTTTTACAATGGCGGAATACTTAAATACAAATGATTTCAAGACTTTATCAAATTATGACTTGGTTTGGCCAACATTTCGGTCTGAAGGAAGCAATGTTTATCAGTTCATAAAGATAAAATGCTTTTTCTTTACAATGCGTGTATTGAACGTTAACAGCTACGCCATGGTTAGTCCTTTTTTTGAGGGGAAATGCCTTACGCATACCCCTCCGTTGGGTGGATGGTGGGGTTACGTGTAATTCAACCGTCACTAAGACTGACGGGCATACCCACTAAAACCCCCCGCTGTACTTCCCTCCACCGTGTGGCTTTATGGATCCCTGTTTGGGAGGAGTTCGCTATGGCCCAGTGGTCGGCCCGCTTCAGGCCCCTTCTCGGATCGGTGATACCTTTTTTTTGACGAGGGGAAATGCTTTTCGCATACCTTTTACTTCTCTCTACTCTTTGAAATGTGTCTTCATTCAGAAGGCATCTTGATTGCAAAATATTTATGTCAAAGTGATTATAATGAGTCAATTATTATAAAAAATATCAAGGTAAAAGTAATGGATTGAAAGATATGTTTTATATTTTATTTAGTACAATCATATTCGCGTAAAAAATGAAAACATCTTTCAATAAGCTGCTGACGTAACTCCATTTTAAAACAATTCAATGGCATTTCTCTGATTACTTTGGATTTTTTGATCGAGATAAAAAATAAAATTATTTTTATACATATTGCCTCGGTTTGGGCGCACTCTTAATTTTGTTGGATGTCTTTGTGTGTTTGCTGATTACAACAACTTTTCAAAGAGGTATGAGTACTTTCTAGATGTACATAAATGTTGTACAATTCATATGTATATAAGTGCTAATTGTCGGAATGCGCAGTCTTTTACAAGGTGGTCTGCGTGACTGCCTTGGGTCGACTATAATATCGCGCGCATAATTTTTTTTTTTAAGCCTCTTTGTCATATGATTGTTATATATTTTTTTGCATTTTTTCAATGCTATCTTTCCCGCCTGAGAATTTACTTGAGAGCCGAAACGACTTTTTAAATAATTTACCAAGCTTTGTTTACGTGTGTCGTGTTACCCCATAGTAGGATCCTATATCGGAGATTGAGCTTACATAGCGATATTATGCAGTAGTTGCGGCATTTTTGCTGACAGACAAATAGTATTTTAGTTAGCATAAACGATTATTTTTTCTGTTTCGTCAATATGTTCTCGGCAATTACAGTTTTTGTCGAGTGTAAGTCTTAAAAATACTATTTTATTTTTTTTCGGTTTTATGTTCATTATATTGAATAGTTATTTCTTTGTTATTTCTTTGTTATGTCTTCTTTATATTTCCTTTACATATATTTTCGCTCGTAAAACCGATTGCATAGCTTGTTTGCGAGTAAAGAACTCACTAATATACATTAAATTCTGATATTTTTATATAGATATTAAGTACTAAGGACTATTAGCATTAATTAGATATTTTTAACATACATTTCTTTAAAGGTAATCAGAATATATTGAAAAGTCTAGTTGATCGCAAAATATGTTTTTAATTGAATTTGAAGTTTTAATTATAATTTATTTTATTAATTTGTACAGATATAAAAAGCTGTACTTAATTTGGGACAAAATTATTGGAGTTTTCCGATACCAGTAATTTACCTACTGCAAATAATATTTCACATAGAATACACGGTACGTAAATAATATTATAGTTGGTATCCAATTTCGATAAACAAATCGAGTTATTATTGATACTGCGACGGAACACTGAAATGATAAACCAATATTGCGTCAATTAAAATTTTGTTTACCAACTTTGGCCACGTTACATGACATTTAATATATTGTTAAATAATCCTTTTAAATAATAAATAATTCTATTATGTGAAGAAATTATTATAATATAGCTTATCCATTTTCCACGCGTGTCAGGCGGGACTCAAACCCATATCCTTCGTTGTCCAGGCAAATGCTCTACCAACTATTAAACTATCGAGACCTTAATAGACCCATTGAATGTTTCGAAGTATTTCTTTAGTTGATGCCATGCTATTGCTTTATGTTTTACGTTTTTCTACAATCAGTATTGTGTATTTATAATTTTTCGATATTTGTCAAAGTATTACACACGAAGTTGTCGGTATATACCTAGAATATGAAGAAATTTTAAGGAATACTTGGAAAAATTCGGTTGGTCTGTCAAGGTATGAGCAGCTTGATTGGAAGAGCACTTGGCCGAATTATACTAAAGGATCGATCAAAGGTAGTGTGTATATGTAAAATGTCACTTCGATGGGGACATTTATTTTTGTTTTTATTTTTTAATTAAGTTTATTGAGTTTTGATGAAATTTAATGTTAATTAAATAAAATAACTTAATACTTAATTTACTTAATTACTGAATATGTCTTTAAAAAAGCATGTGTGCAATTCACACGTGATAGAAGTGAAACCTTCAAAGTTTTGGTTTTAAGATAATGAGACGAATGTAAAATTTCGGGAAGAGGACAATTGTAGGTTTTAGTAATGATCATAGTGATACAAAGTTAGATAATTATTTTACATTTTGTTCGTATATATTACATAGATTTATTCAGACTCAGAGCTTACATTTTCGATAAATGATACAAGAGGTAACTAAAGTACATACCACGAACATAAGAAACACTGTATAATGCTCCCTATCACATTTTCTCCTACGTTAAATCTTATTAAATTATGTGTTTGTCGCTTTTTACTGTCGCTTTTTCGTTTCATCGACTTGCAAATCACAACGATGCCAAAGAAGTTTTCACTTCAAAAATACAATTTTGATTACATGAACAATGACATTCGTATCTGTTATATTTGCTACTTTGTATTGGCAACACTGTATTTTCTTTGCTACCTCTGTTGGTCTATGAGGTTAACCTTTTTCTGTTCGGTGTTCTGTAATAAAATGCTGTTAACAATGTGGTATAACATTGGTGTTATATTTACATTACAGTAATATAAGCTATTTACGGAATTGTTACCATGTACCTTGTTTTTAGCGAGTTTTCGATATTTCGGCACTGTTGCAAGCGCCATGATTACGGAGCAACTTCGTAGTACATTAACTTCAACACGTGAAAATGAAACATTGAAGACGTATCACTTTTCTTTAAGCGTTATAAACATAATTTTACAATCACTGTAGGAAGTTTTATTTTCATTATATAAGATGAGGCAACTGTTATAATAATGCACTGCTTAAGTTGGCAAATAAAGTTATAAATAGAAGTTTCAAAAATACATCTGTGGAAGATAGGGCAGTCTGTCTTTTACGGGTAATCTACTTGCAGGAACGTTTTCCTGCATCGCGTCGGCCATCGCTACGCGGTCAGCTCTATTTATAGATCCGAAGCTGAAGCCCTTACTATTTGTTTCTATGATATAAAAATTACACACGCAGCTTATTTTTAACAATTTTCTCATAGTTGTCCAAATCGAGATCAAAAATCTATACTAATATTATAAAGCTGCAGAGTTTGTTTGTTTGTTTATTTGAACGCGCTAATCTCTGGAACTACTGGTCCGATTTGAATGATGTTTTCAGTGTTGGGTAGTTCATTTATCCAGAAAGGCTATAGGCTATTATTTCAAAATTAGGGATCCGTAATAAAATTGCTATTTTGTAACACAAGGTGTAAAATCGAAAACCTATTTTTGCGTGCGAAAAATTGAAAAACTATTGACAATAGAACAAAATGATGTACTACGGGTTTGTAGATCCCATTAAGACCTACAAAAAAGTCCCCGATAACATATATCTAGCTATCATGGTTTAATCACAATAACCGATTTTGTGTTCAAAATAATTATTAAATCATCTGAAGAAAAAAAAACTACGTTAAATATGTATCGTAATATTAATCTTTATCGAAATTAAGCATTATGTTATCAAGAGTACTTATGTAGAAGTAAAATACTTTTTGTTTCATCTCAATCGGATATTTCGTTTAAAAGTTATCACGTGTGTAAGATGTTAAGAGTTGGTACCTATCAATGAGTTATGGGCCATAGAGTTTTTTATCAACATTAAATCCTGTAATAATCTTTTTCGAAATATATTTGTTGATGATTGTAAGTATAAGATCTTTGAAGAGTATAATAAATACATTTCTAAAATAACTCTGCTAAGGAAATCCACGCGCGCTTGATGCAAGCAAGACAAGACGCATGCAAAAGTGTCGGGATCTCATTGTTATCTACACTAATATTATAAGGAGGAAAGATTTGTATTTTTAGATGTTTGAAATAAACTCAAAAACTACTAAGCCGAATTTAGAAATTCTTTCACCATTGGAAAGCTACATTCACGCTGAGTAACATAGGCTATATTTATTGCTAGAAAAATTTAAAGAATTTTGTCCACCCGTGCGAAGCCGGGACGGGCCGCTAGTAAGTATTGAAGAAGAAGTTTACCGCTCAAAATTCAGGTAGGAAGTAACATCACAAATGTCATGTACCTCATTAATGCTGCCGATAACAAAAACAATGAGGCAGTCCAGAGTCATGTTAATATATTTTCTGTGGTGGTACTACTTAATTACTATTTTATTGCTTTTTAACTAAGCTTGTTTGTAGAAAGATGTAATGTAGCAGGAAGAATTGGTGTTTAAAGTACTCTGGGCGTATGAGAACGCTGGCGTTCTAATGAGCCTTGATCTAAACTTTTGGTAAAAAACAGAGAACCCTGGCGCTCTTGTTAAGCAATTTTAAAAAAGGTTGGTTGGGTGAATAAAAATGTATAATGCCAAGATACTTTGTGTTTTGGGAGGCAAGTTAATCCGTTGATTTCAGCTACATCTATAGTCGCACCTAATCGCAATGGCACTTTGTAATGGGTTATCCATTTTCTTTCCGGTATTTCCATATTAACGTTAGGCTTGTGTCTCATTAGTGAGATCATTAGAATACTGATGATGCCATTCAAATCAAACCTGTAAAGTTCATCAACTACAGAAACGAGGTTTGTAGGTACAAAACTAACGAAAACAATTTACGTAAATGTAAGGTGAACGCTATTCTTTCACATAACATAACCTGGATTCGGCGTTTAAGATATTTCTTTTATGTGGAAAATCAAGGTTACGTTAGACACTGGATTGACGGAAAGGTAATAAATAATTGATAGCAATAATCGGTATGGACTTTTGAAAATGCCAAGTTCTGTCCATTAAGTCATTTCATCAAATTTGAGTCTTTTTGCAGAAGAGTAACTCTAACAAACGCATGTAATTAATTACGCATCATATTATCCATACAGTGAACCGCCACTATACCACGCCATTATTAAAGCAGTACCTAAGAAGCCAAACCACGAATATATATAAAATAAAATTCTTATATACATTTACAATGTGCAAATTAAACGTAAATTTCCTGCAAGTCCTTAAACAGAAAGTTTTTTCTCTGAAAGTGAATCATAAACACGTAGTACGGGCGAGTTCATTAAACTCGCTCATTGCTAACTATGCACCATAGTAAATTCATATATCTAAAGTCTAAACACAGATCACCGTTTTAAGTATAACATTTATTAGTGCAATATAATCGTTGCAATATGTAAAAATTAAACGTCTGATTTAATATTTGATGTCGATTTGAGTGTTAATAAAAGTAATAAGCTAAAATAATAAAAAAAATATAACAAAACTCACAATTTACAGACAAGAATACTGTTACACAAAAAAATAATGCTTTGGAGATTCTCAATTAGTTTATCCATACTGTGAAAGAATATATATCTACACTCTATTAAATACCGCCAAAAAAGAACATTTAAAATCCTTTACAAAAATGTTATGTTTGCTCAAAAATATTTCCGATCATAGCCTTGTATCCGACAGTTTTTTGGATGCAAAAATTCAATGAAGTGCAACATGCGACGGCAATTCACAAATTGTATATACCTAGACTAGTTTCACGATTCCCTCTTAAATGCATTATGTATCGTTGCTGGAATATTCAGATAAACCGTGTGGGTGTCCAGCAGAGAGGAATTGCACCAGTCCTTTATACCGAGGAGTATCTTAAAAGGAAACGAATAATTCTGAAGTCAATCACCATACATCACCCATCGACCACAAAATGGGCAATAGCATTTTCTGAATTATGGTCCACGATTTCCAACCCAATTGGCAAGGTTGGAAATTATCATAATTGGGTTTTGCCACAAAACAAAAAAAAAAAACAAACATTAATGAGGACAGCCTCCGTCCATCAGTAGACGTTTTTCGGCTGGGATAATGATTATGATGATGAATATTCAGGCGAAAGCTTAGTCTTCCTTATGTCTAAAAACACCGCAAGGAAAATGCAGGTCTATTGCGAACTGATGGGTAGCTAACAACTTTAAATTACTCTTTCAGGCTAAAGCGTCGTAGTGAATCTATGTAGGTTCGGAGACTCCGTCAGGGGAGATGCCGTCTGTCTTCAAAACCACTACTATGGCTCGCTTCATACGGCTTGAGTTCCGTTTATTTATTTTATGAATAACCAATAAGGTTTCATTAATTGGAACGGAACGAGCAAAGCGAGTGGAGCTCCCATGGATCAGCTTCAATGACGCAATATCTGTTACGCTATAAATTCCCAAGCTCTTAATCGATTTTAATATTGTTTTTGTGGAATCAAATCAACACATTTAGGACCAGATTGTGACACAGCCCGAATTTCGAAATTCGCGAAAATAAAAAAAGTTATGACCAAAAAAACATTGCCTCTATGGGATTTCCCATTGAAACAAAAAGCGCGCGCTTTTTGAAATTTGACATTATTACGGAATTTTAAAATTTTTTTTTCTTAAATTTTTACGGTCCGCTCCAATTTATGGTGCTAGCGAAGCTTTGTGCTTAGCGACTGCATCGCCTAGTATTAAACAGATACATAATAAAAATTTGATCAAGTTAAACTTTAATTAGAGCCGACAAAGGCAAGCGATACACAAAATAACAGCAATAGCATTACAAGTACAGAGATTTAAATGGTTATAAGATTTCATATTTGTATTAATTAACTATAGTAAAGTACAGATGGTTCTTTAATATTTACTCCATCTCAAGATTTAGCAGCCTCAAAACCTGGTGGCGTGAACCAACAGCAATCACACATAAAAAAACTTTTAACAGCTTCACGTATTTTTTGAGCTTTTGAGCTCGTAATTAATTATTTGGTCACCCATCCTATAACCAACCTTTGCTTTAGTTGCTGAGCTATTATATATTCATATAATTATGTATTCATAGGACATTATATAATGTAAAACAAGCCAAATTTGAGACAAAATATCCTGGTAAAATTTGTTGATTCTTTCATCTGTTAGCTATAAGGTCAGTAGGTCTTACCGGGTCGATTTGGAGCATAAATTATCTCTTTCGATCTATCTAGGAAACATGTATTGAATTTCTTTAAACAGTTTTAGCAAAAGCATCGATTTTTCGCGTTTTTCCTCATATCTCAATAAATGATTTTGTGACTAAGCGAACGGCAGATTTGTTGTATTAACATACGACTGTTAATAGCATCCATAAAGTGAGAAAACCGATGCCCATACATAGTTTAGTACTTACACTTACACGCCTATCATTTCAATAAAACCATGTTTACCGTATCAACGATGCATTTTTTTAATTTAGAATGGGTTCACTCTTGATCCCAGTCAAGCCTGGGGATCAAATCCACGATGGAACAAGCTAACCCAGAAGTTGCCATTTCACCCTGGCTTTGAAAACGGACGGGTTATAAGTTCTCGGAAATACAGACGCTCCTTTGGTTTGCGCATTATGAAGGGTGTTGCGAAGCGCTCGGTGCGACAGGTAGGAATTGCAACCAAAAAAGGGTGGTAGCCCGCGGTGCGTCTGGATGTCCGATGGAAAAAAAGAAAAAAGAAACCTCGGTCTAGGTCTAGGTCTAGTGAGCTCTTTTTGTAAATAAAGTAAGATGGAGGTCGCTCCTCCTGTCCAAGTTTCTTTCGCCAGTTCTTCTCAGAATGTCCTCCTGAATTCCGAATTGGTAGTAGAATCAGTAGTTTACAGTTATTCTAGATATATTTTAATAACTAAATCAAATGCTATAAAACAAGTAATTTCATTTGTGTAAATTTAACAGTTACGAACATTCTCGACTACAATATTGTTTGGTAATAGCGCATGTTTGTCATCCTGTAATCGCGGTTCCTGTGAACGCTTAGTTTATCCTGTGAAAGTGGTATTATTCGTTTAAAATGTTAGCATTTAATCATAAATATTAACAGTTTAAATTAAAATATTATTATTATTAACCATTTTTTAATAATTATAATACCTTTTTTATAAATATCAATTTTATCCGTTATTTTTAGTTCGGAAATGACTTCTGAGATACTGATTTCTCGACCACTATGATAACACCATTTTTGGAAAAAAAAAAACAAAGAGTTTTGTCTTGGCTGGTTTTTCGAACTGGAAACATCATTATGTTATTTGTTACGGAAGATTATAATAAGATTTATACGGTTTCCTGATCAGCACTATGGAAGTTTCAAAAAAAATCATTTACTACTACTTTTTCATATCATAATGAATAATTAAATGGTAAACGTCGTTCTAATAACAAAGATCATTAAGATATTTAGGAGAATAATCAAGGAAGAATTTCAGTGTGCATAATTAGAAAATTATGTGTTAGTTATGTTTTTTCTTATGTATCGTATTTCCATGATTAAGAGGGAATGTGCCTTATTTTATATTAACCGATGAAGATGATAAAAATAGCTGGTATGACACTTTAAATTGTATACACACTAACATTATAACACAGAGATTTTTAAAACGATACGATAATAACGATACAATAACAACGTATAAAGATTATATATATATATATATAGGTATATATATATATATATATATATATATATAATATCTAATACATAGTATATATTAGAATAACTAAACTCAAAATGTCATGTCGAATAGATTAAATAAATAGTCCCAAACTAAGCAGAGGTTGTACTTCAAATACTAAATAACGAAAAGAATGCATAAATAAGGATATAACAATCGTGACTTTCAAAAGGTAGGATCGCTACCGTTGCACCAACAGTACGTCCACCAGTACCAACAGTGTTATTCCTTGTCTGAGTATGTTTTTATTACACATCAAATTTAGGGGTCTTCAAGTCACGAGTAAATAGATATCTTTCGGGCATGCGCGTCACATCCTAGACCAAATCATCACTTACCATCGGCGCCAAACGGTTACCTATTAAAAAAATTACTTGGAATTACAAAGTAACTAGAAAGTCAATTTAAGATTGATCCCCTACAACGAGAAAAGGCAACCAGGAAAAAACTGTTTTAATTAAAATTAAAAAGGGCAACTGCAAACGTTACTTTGCAGTCGACATCAGAACTTTTTACCTGAAGAATTAAGGAAGTTTTTATAGTGATAACATAAATCTAATATTCATATGATTAATACAGATTTGCGCTTTAGGTTCAATCCCGTAAATTTAGTAAAGTTCTTACATTTTCGCGTCCACTCAATTTTTTTTAAATACATATACACGGTCACACTCATTGTTCCAAAATAAGCAGCTATGGAATACTTACTATATATACTTGTGCTATAAAATTTAGAAATAACAACGGTAACACAACCACCCAAACCCGGAGCCATAATAGAAAAGTCCTTTTTTACATCGTTTTGGCCTGGGATCTAACTTGGCACCCCTCAGCAGCGTTCCCATGAAAACGGACATCATTACTTATATGACAATTTTTATGGATAAAATTTTTTTTTTAATTCATCCCTGACATACCAACTCTTTTATAGGAGCCCCAGAAAACAAACCGCTAGTACTCCAATCCTTAAACCATGTCTACTTATAAAGACTTACTAAAACATATTAAAAACACATTAATATCTAAAAAAAATCAATAGTAAAAAAAAACCGATCTCAAGTATCAGGCGGGCTTTGAACCTACATTTCCTCGCTATACGGACAAGCACTCTTCTAACTGAGACACGAGACCTTGACAGAGTCTTTGAATCTATAATCTAAGATCACAAATTTGTTGTTTGTCTGTCCGCTCTTTTCCCCGCTCTTTTTCCATTGTATATGCGTTACTATAGCAACGCGTTAACCGCAAGTAGTTCGTCTACCGGGCGCTAGATGGCACTAACGGAAAATAATAATAGAAAAAAATTAAAGAATTTTGTCCACCACCCGTGCGAAGCCGGGACGGGCCGCTTTTACTTCCACTTCGACAAAATTAGAAACCATCTTGTGTACAAATCAAAATATTGATTGTTGTTTGAACAGATTGTAATACCTGCATAGATACGAGCAATATATGCAAGCTCGAATCAAATATTTATTTACTCTATTCCTTAACGTTTTGATTATCTTTATAGTGAGGAAGGTTAAGAACAATGAAATGAAGTTAACTTTATTCAAATGGACTTAAATTAAGTTGTTTTGAATCGTCCAGCATTTTTATCTACCACCCATTCAGGACGTCGATTAACTGACAAGAAGAATGGGCGCAAGAAACTCGTCAGCTTCAACAGAAGTAACGACATTTACAGTATAATACGTCGTCACCATGTATAATCCACAAAAAAACAAAATTATTCTGTTATTACAATAATAGTAGTGTTATGATATCATTATTTCGTTGATTACAACAAAGTCAACAATTATCTGTTTTAAGTAAGTATCCCTGAACATTGCAATAACATACAGGGAATAAACGACAAAAACAAAGCAATATGATGTATGTTTATAATATAACAATATTATAATAAATGTAACAACTTCCACGGGTCTGTCAAAGTCTCGGTAGTTCAGTCGTCCCGATAAAAAGCATATGGGTTAAGCAACTAGTTTATGTAAAAGTGAACTTCTGTTAATTTTCCTAAATAAATTTTATTATGGTTGAAGCGAATTCGGTGATAGCTGGCCATATAAGCGTCTCCAACACCCCACGTAGTCTTAGTACTAAACTGGGGGTGGTCACGTCTCCAACACTTGTCCCGAGTTTGCCCGCTCTGCAGCCTCCGTCGTGTCTGCAACTTTTCACATAAACTCCGTAAGTTTACCCGGAGCCACTTTTAACGGATTGCAGTCTCGCAATAGCTTGTTGATTTTAAAGGAATATTTAGAATTTCTTGTTGTTCCGATAAAGGTAACGTTATAATTTATTTTTTTTAATATTAATACTTTTATTTTAATTTATTTAATACTTTTATTTTAATATTTATTATTTTTTTATGTATTATTTTTCATGTATTATTTTTCATGTACTGTGTACTTGTATGTTTATTATTTGTTGTTTTTGTGCGTGTACGTCCGTACGTCCTCAGGGCCTGCCAGAATACCAGCGCTTCTGCGTCACTCTGTCCATCTTAGAGTGACGCAGACGCATATGCTGAGGCAGAGTCCGAATTGGCCTCGCTGTATTTTATGTTATGTTAGTTATTATATTTTTTTTTGTTTGTAATTGTTTTTGTATTAATGTAAGGTACTATAATATGTTGTTGAGGCCAATAAAGGTGTTTCTTTCTTTCTTTTCTTTCTTTCTTTCTTTATTTTATTTTTTGCATTACTAAAAACATATTAATGTAAGATTAAAAAATATGCCTACAAAAACACACATCGGTACTACCTATCGGCTCGGAGTTGTAGTTGTTTTTAATAAGCGTTTGAGTTTAGTTGAAAGCGTATATCAACAAAAATATAATATCCTGTTGTCGATACTATTTATGTACACATACATAATTTACTATCCGAAGCAATCTATGACGTTAATAATAAAATTCTTATGTAAGCCACCAATTGGCCTAGCCCAAAATAAGCACTGTAAGGTTATTGATACTACCGTTGTGTAATAGATACTAGGGTAACGGATATACATATGTATTTATATGTATATCCATGACTCACGTACAGATACTCGTATTAATCACATAAAGGGTCTTTTCCGGGATTCGAAACCAGAACCGTTGGTACGATAGGCAGAATTGATACCGGTCAATGCACCAATCGGTAGTCAATGCCGCTATTGTTTATTTTTTTATACATAATATATATATTCATCTTAGTCATCCTGAGATCACGGCTCCTGTAAAGGAGTCGAAACGTCAGGATTAAATATAAAATAAAACATGCGCAAAAATCCGTAAAAAAGTGTTTTATTCTGATAATATACATATATATTGTCAGACAATTTTTAACGAATGTATACGAACGAATACAAACTTATTTTACTCCTTGTTGTGGATTTTATGACGATTTTACTAATAGCATCTACTCGGTAGATGTTACAAAATTAATTTAGATGTTACAAGATCAGATTTTTTTTTATTTTGAATGGGTTTGCTCTTGATTTCAATCAAGCCCGGGGCCAAGACAGGATCCACGATGGAACGAGCTAACCCAGAAGGTGCCTATTCACCCTGGCTTTCAAAACGGGCGGGTTATAAGTAGGACTCGGAAATACAGACGCAGGGAGGGAGTTCCACTCATTTGCGGTGCGCATTATAAATGATGTTGAGAAGCGCTTGGTACGACAGGTAGAAATAGCAAAGAAGAAAGAGTGGTAGCCCGCAGTGCGATGGAAAATAGGAGATGGCGATGTGAGCATATGCAGCTCCTGAGATTATTACCAAGAAGATCCAACCAGTGTTTATTATTGTACACTTGGGAGCAAATAAATCATAGCATATCCGTTTTCTTTGTTTCATCCTTATTATTTTTGGCATGATAGGACGTAAATATACGAAAGAACTTTCGTTTTATAGGTCATTTAGTATTCTTTGATATTTTTGACATTATATTTTATTTTTCTCCGTGCCATTATAATACTAGACAATACTGAACAATAAACAGACATGTAGATTTATTATGAATCTATTATCTAAGAACACAAATTTGTTGTTCGCGTGTTTGTCTGTCCGCTCTTTTTCCATTCCGTATACACGTTACCATACCAACGCGTTACCGGGTCAGCGAGTGAAATATTATAACATAAAGATTGAATTGTATAGAAATTGAAAAAAAATGTTTTTTATTTTTATTTTTTAGATGAGATGTGTTTTTTTATAAATTAATTTTATAAATTCTGCTTGCCAAATATTTGGTGTGATGTGTAATGGTTGGTGATTATCTGTAATAACATCTGTTGATTGTACCATATTACTTGCAGAACAAAATAATTTAATTTGATTAAAATTACGGTAAGCTGTTTTCAAATAATGAATTTTAGTAAAGTGGAAGAGAATTGGATTTAACTACTTGCTTAATATAATTGTTGTCATTTATATTTAAGTTTTTCAATTATTGTAATAAAATGAACACTTTACCGACGTAGGCCTCCAAGTTTTATCATTACCTTACTAGAAGCACGACACAAACAACGTGAAGTGGCGCACAGATTTCATTTAAGCCGTTCAACAAAACTGCGAGCGCACGGGAAGTATCTGCACATGGGCTTGAGTGTAAAACGTACGACGATCACGAGGTATTCCTGACCAGATAGTGGAAGTTGTTACGCACCTTCTGATCCCAAGACTATTCATAGAGCTATACAATACGGATATCGAACACATGTATACTATAACCTATAACCTACATCTTCAAAAAAGTGAAATTAACAAAAACCATAAAAAACTATAGAAACAATAAAAAAACAAACAAATCACACACACTCGTTCACATATACACGCGCGCACACACACACACGCACGCGCACTAACACACACACACACACACACACACACACACAAACACACGCGCGCGCTCACACCCATACACACATGCACACAGACACATCTTTTGGCACATTGTTTTTAGGACAGACAATTTGTCACTTTTGTAATTTACAATTGTAGTAAACGTGAATTCTGAATTATATTAGTTCTTATATTAAACACTTACTTTGATTGTAATTCTGGTTCATTTGCCTTACATAACGGAAGAACGATACCTCCCAAAACAGGCTTTATAACTTTATAGAAAGACATCAATCTATACCACGTCTACGATATATTTTTAAGCGAAATAAATCTTTTACCATTTTCATTTTTATTTGACCTAGATACTGGTACTTTAGTACACCGGTCTGAAACCCGTAGACCACGAACAACAAGAGAACGTGACGACCGGTTTATCGTAACCACTGTTTCAATCATATCTAATTGCTATGAAAAGTTACCGGTTTTTCTTTTTTTTTTTCCCTTTACTAGGAGGATTTTTTTTTAAACATGCCAGTTTCATCGAACCTTATAAACTATATTATTTAACTAACTTAACCTATACTTAGAGGCTAAAATATAGAGCATCATAGCTGAACTCGAGCAAGGTTCAGCTAGGATGGTCTGTAATGTTCATTAATTTAAGGGATATGAACCTATAAGATGGTATGATAAAAAATAATCATGACCTTTTAGCACTAAAAATAAAAGTCATGAAATGTTATAAGGGTGACTCGATAAGACTCCTAAGTGTAGTTGAATTCAGTATTTAGAATAATGACCATGCGACTTTTTGGTTTATATTTTTATACTGTGTTTATTATAAAAATAAATAAATATTAATTAATAATATATTTGTTTTTAAATGTAATGTAACATTATTGTTACCAACCCTTAAACAAAAAAATAAGTTATTTTAATCTGTACAAAACTTTGTAAGATAGAGAAGTTGGGTTCGTGGTTTCAAGTTTGCTATTATTAGATCTATGCTGCTCGATGAATGTCTTCAAATATAGCAGTAATATCGACACAAATCATATAAGCATGTTTCTTCCAAATAATTTATCACCTATAATATAAAAGAAGGACTTTGTGGGTTTGTTTGTTACCATACCAGCAACGCGTGGCCGGGTTATAACAGTAATTAACGTTACCATAGCAACGCGTACTTCTCAGTGTAGTTTTGAAGACTTTTCTATAAAAGGTTTTTTACCGAGTCATCAAGTTTCATTTAAATTAGGTTTTTGACGACCGCTTGGGGCAACGATTGCGATCTTGCCTTTCGCACCGACGTTTATTGGTTCGAGTCCAGGAATGGGCAGATGTTTGTGTGACGAATACGAACATTTGTACCGGACTCATGGGTATTTATATGAATATTACTTATTTATGTATCATATATGTATATCTATCCGTTGCCTTAGTATCCATAACACAACCCATACACTGCTTACTTTTATATTTTTTATTTATAATTACAAATAATACTAGGCGATACAGTCGCTAAGCATAAAGCTACGCTAACACCATATATTGGAGCGGAGCGTAATACCTAAAAGAAGAAAAAAAAGTTTTTGTTTCGATGGGAATTTTTACGAATTTCAAAATTCGGGCTCCGTCACAATCTGGTCCTAAACCTTTTGATTCGATTCCACACAAAAATATTAAAATCGGTTAAGAACTCGGGAAGTTATGGCGTAACAGACATTGCGCCATTGAAGCTGATCCATGGGAGCTTCGCTCGCTTCGCTCCAATCATTTTGCCTTTTTTTGATTTATAATTATTACTTTTTAACAATCTTTATATAATAAAATCCATCAATTAATTTCTATTCAAAAAAATAAAGGAGCGCACAAAGTCGTAAATATTTTAGATAATTATTTTATTGCCTGACTGTTCCTACTCCTTTCATCATGTTTAGTCTCATAATATTAAAAATCTTACCATCTAACAAACTAAGCTTTTTGCATGCTATTTTTATTAGCAAAAAATATCATGTTTCAAGCAGATAAGGGAATATTCTATTCTACGTCATGTTTTTATTTGGTAAACAAAAAACTATACTCGAGCAACTTACTTCGAATATTTTAAAATACTTCCCCTACGATGGCTTATATAACTTTTGATATGGGAATTAGTGTATAAATAACAAATATTTTACTTAAATATACAACAATTTTCACAATCGGAAAGATTAAAACCACTTTCCATGATTGATTTGACAATATCCCTGTAATGTACTTCTTGTTCTTTTAAAGAATTTGAATAATTTTGTTCTAAACCCTCAACAGTTATAAAATATCAACCAAATGAAAGCTATTGAAGTACCATTAATTTTAAATTATGGCGGTCAAATCAAAATCAAGAAGATTTAAAATTCATAGCATCTATAGCGGTAAAATGAACCTTTATTTCACATTTTTTGAGGTTTGATTGGGGGTTATTTATCAAACTTGCCTACAGGTCTAATGAACTGCTAACCAGTCTCTTTAATATATCACGCCGAACCCTAGAAACTGGAGCTAGCCTAATTTAACGACAGCTTTTATAAATAATCATTTTAAAATTCACATACCCTTGTTGGTAAAGTAGGCGGAATTTTTATGATACCTATACTGTACTCTATTTCCAGTGAATAAATAATATTTCATTTTAATACGATTAAAATTCATTTCAAAAGTTTTGGATAAAATTGATTGTTTTCATCATAGAGTATTGTTTGTAATGACTGCAATACAAAAGCAATATGCGATGGAACAATTATGTCAACATCAAAAAAAGCACAAACTTTTTTTTCAGTCATCATAATTTTCGAGGTTTTTTGGAACTTTTTAATAGTATGCAGTGACGGTTATATCATGGATATAATTGATCCAAACGCCGCAACAACAAGTGACACAACAATTAATATTACCCACTTGTACGAGTATTAAAACAAGACTCGTGCCTTTTATATGTTTTTTGAACCAGATGACGTTTTCATCCTGGATAGAGACTTCAAAGACTGTTACATAGTCCTCGTATAACTAGGATATGAAAAACATCTTCCTCCCATAAAGGATAGACATGAAAATCAATTGACAACTGAGCAGGCCGATAAATCTAAGTTAGTAACAATATATTGGGTAGTGGATGTAGTAAATGGCAAGATTAAAAATGTATTCAAATTGTTACAAAAGGATTTTTCTTTTGACAAAGCAAGACATCGTGTGTTTGTTGATATTAACTTGGTGTAAACCGTACTTAGTAAACCATACTTAGTGTAGGTATGTCAAAATAAAAGTTACTTTTTACATGAACAGTAAATGTCTTTAAATTGGCGTTTACAACATCGGATCTCGATATCGCATTGGTAAACACGCGCGGCTATGATCGCAGAAATTAAGTAACTTTTCCAAAGACCGCTCATCAGATAAATGCTTTGAAAGACACATTAAATCAATTGCATTAGCGTCTGGGTTATAGCTTTTTCTCCCTTTGATTATCTCAAGCTGTGGAGACATTGGCTGATAACAGTTTCATTTATGAAATTGTAAATTCTGAAATTATATTAATTAACAAACTAAAATGGTTGTCGATCTAGCAATTTCTGTGTATCTATCATTCGTCTATGAGTTTATTTATAACTATCGGTGTAAACTTCGCTCATTGTTAGTTAAGATGATCATTTATTATGAGACATCGTCAAATAATTATACGTGATGGAATTTATTGCAATTAGCTGGATATTTGTGTTTTTATAATCTCTTAATGTAAGGCACTAGCTGTATTTGACTAGTGAAGTATTATAATGAACAAGGAATGCAAAATTATTATGGGGTTACTTGCTATTCTTAGGGTTCAAGGCTATCTCGTTACGTTTTAAGTACCAAGAATATGGCGGAAATACCAAGCATAGGAAACTACTTGACCATTACTAACTAACTATTGTCCTTTTCAAATAGGTAAATAATAAAGTCATTATAACAACACATACAGCACAAATAAATTACTTCTAATATTTTTTTAAAAGCCACAATTTAGAATCTAGCATTATCATTTAGATAAATGGAAACAATTTAAAAAATAAACATAAAATTACTAGAGTAATGTAACAAATTAGTCTGCAGTAACTGTCATTTTATCCTCAAACAAATCTAGCAAATGACCTGTCCGCCCAAAGTACGAAGTAGCCATAATTTTTTCTTGAATTCTTCCTTTCATTACTTTTGTTGGCAGATCACCAAAAGGAAATACCCACTGTACATATTGAGTTTTGGATTTGGCTTGAAAGCAATATATACGCTTATATGTGTAGAATTGCTATGGTCAATAACGATGTCAGATATAGTAATATTACGAATTGCCTTCACCATACATATCCAGTAGAGATGTGCCGACTATCCGGCCACTGTCGTAGTCGGCGACTGGTCGGCGACTATTCAGCAAATAACGCCGACTACCCGGATTTTTACTTTGTGTGTATTTATTAAGAAAATGTATGTAGGGGCGAATTACATTAAATAAAAACCTTGTTTGTTATTAATATTTTTATTTTCTAATCAGACTTACACATTTTGATTAATTTGGTAATCAGTTTCTAAAATAACGTGCTTGTGAAGAAAACATATCTATGACTTTTATCAAACAAAATTAATATCTAAACTAACAAAAAAAAACAATAAAACATCATCTTATCTTAAATAAACATTAATAAATATTTCTTCTTATTTAAATATAGGAGAAGGATTTTTTTATTGCGAAACAAAGTTATATTAAAGCAAGATTACACGTCTGTACAGAATGTATGGTAAAAATATATCAAAAAAAATTGTGTTCGTCCACGTGTCAGTAATGACTGAAATTCAGCTGGACTCATCACTCCTCTTCGTATTTCAGATTTAGTCTTTTCATAAATTTGAGGAATAATGTTCTCTGTGAAATACTTTCTGCCCGGTATGTTATATTTTGGTTTAACTTTTTCATCAAGTTTCTTTAACCGAGTATTTTCAACAATTGACAACGGCTAGGCGGCTGGTTGTCAGTGCTATCATCTCACCTATCGCAGTATTGATGTCTCCTGGTTTTGAGTTTTCACGTGAACATTGTACAGCAGCACTATCCTTAATATTTTGTTGACTTTTTCGACATAAACTGACCTTTGATGATAATGAAGTTGACGGAGTAGGCATTATTGTAGGCAGTCCTTCTGCTTGGATTTGCAACTGGGAGGAATATTCTGTTGCAAGAAACAACACACCCAAGAAATTATAATTTTTTATTGGTTACACTTTGGAATCATTGTCCAATTGTTAAAAAAAATCTACATGAGACTTTATTTTTGACATTAATAATTTAAATTGAGCTCTTTCACTTTCATTCAAAAATATTTTTGTATACAAAAATCAAGAAACAATGCGAAGTAAACTAAACAGCTGTAAACGAAGCGTCACGGAATCCCCCGAAACCGTAATCAGATTGGCCGACTAGTCGGCCGACTAATCGGCCACATTACAACCGACTAATCGGGTTAATCGGCTAGTCGGCCAAAGTCATTATCGGCACATCTCTAATATCCAGATTTTTGCGGCGTAAATATACAAAGTGTCAAGATTAAATTAGGGGGTAGCCATCAAGTACAAACTTGCTTTCGCCTTAATTCTTTTAAATGTTTTAGTACTAAATTTGCTTGCCGCATAATACTGACGTAATCTTCTGTTGATGTTATTATTTATAATCATCAAAATAATCAAATCACTTTTCAGACATTTGCGCTTTCAGGCTTCTAATGAGACGAAGATAACGAGACGACAATATAATCAGTAATAAACCAAATAAATACAATTATTTTCTTATAAGATATAAAATACGTGTGTAAAAAACAACCACGCCTCCGAGCCCTCAGATGGGATTCGAACCCACGACCTTTCGCAATCCGGGCGACTGCTCTGACCGCTGAGCTACCGAGACGCTGGCAAACGTGTCGAATTTTACAAACGTATTCCAACTTCTACTATGAGCTAGTATCGTTCCACCAATGTTGAACGCTAACTACCTTCAACATTGAAAGTAATATTTTTACAAATATTAAACAATCAATTAAGATGGAACCAGCTATAATTATGTTTTTATTTAATTTTTTTGCATTCACAATGCAATATTTCTATAAGATATAAAATACGTGTGTAAAAAACAACCACGCCTCCGAGCCCTCAGATGGGATTCGAACCCACGACCTTTCGCAATCCGGGCGACTGCTCTGACCGCTGAGCTACCGAGACGCTGGCAAACGTGTCGAATTTTACAAACGTATTCCAACTTCTACTATGAGCTAGTATCGTTCCACCAATGTTGAACGCTAACTACCTTCAACATTGAAAGTAATATTTTTACAAATATTAAACAATCAATGAAGATGGAACCAGCTATAATTATGTTTTTATTTAATTTTTTTGCATTCACAATGCAATATTTCTATAAGATATAAAATACGTGTGTAAAAAACAACCACGCCTCCGAGCCCTCAGATGGGATTCGAACCCACGACCTTTCGCAATCCGGGCGACTGCTCTGACCGCTGAGCTACCGAGACGCTGGCAAACGTGTCGAATTTTACAAACGTATTCCAACTTCTACTATGAGCTAGTATCGTTCCACCAATGTTGAACGCTAACTACCTTCAACATTGAAAGTAATATTTTTACAAATATTAAACAATCAATTAAGATGGAACCAGCTATAATTATGTTTTTATTTAATTTTTTTGCATTCACAATGCAATATTTCTATAAGATATAAAATACGTGTGTAAAAAACAACCACGCCTCCGAGCCCTCAGATGGGATTCGAACCCACGACCTTTCGCAATCCGGGCGACTGCTCTGACCGCTGAGCTACCGAGACGCTGGCAAACGTGTCGAATTTTACAAACGTATTCCAACTTCTACTATGAGCTAGTATCGTTCCACCAATGTTGAACGCTAACTACCTTCAACATTGAAAGTAATATTTTTACAAATATTAAACAATCAATTAAGATGGAACCAGCTATAATTATGTTTTTATTTAATTTTTTTTGCATTCACAATGCAATATTTCTATAAGATATAAAATACGTGTGTAAAAAACAACCACGCCTCCGAGCCCTCAGATGGGATTCGAACCCACGACCTTTCGCAATCCGGGCGACTGCTCTGACCGCTGAGCTACCGAGACGCTGGCAAACGTGTCGAATTTTACAAACGTATTCCAACTTCTACTATGAGCTAGTATCGTTCCACCAATGTTGAACGCTAACTACCTTCAACATTGAAAGTAATATTTTTACAAATATTAAACAATCAATTAAGATGGAACCAGCTATAATTATGTTTTTATTTAATTTTTTTGCATTCACAATGCAATATTTCTATAAGATATAAAATACGTGTGTAAAAAACAACCACGCCTCCGAGCCCTCAGATGGGATTCGAACCCACGACCTTTCGCAATCCGGGCGACTGCTCTGACCGCTGAGCTACCGAGACGCTGGCAAACGTGTCGAATTTTACAAACGTATTCCAACTTCTACTATGAGCTAGTATCGTTCCACCAATGTTGAACGCTAACTACCTTCAACATTGAAAGTAATATTTTTACAAATATTAAACAATCAATTAAGATGGGACCAGCTATAATTATGTTTTTATTTAATTTTTTTGCATTCACAATGCAATATTTCTATAAGATATAAAATACGTGTGTAAAAAACAACCACGCCTCCGAGCCCTCAGATCTGAGGGCTCGGAGGCACATTATTTTCTTATGTTAAATTCATCATAAAAGTCTGCACGGATTTTATAATTGTTACCAATTAAATAAATATATATTCCACTTCATCAGGTTATCAAAGACTTAATATTCTATCTATATAACAGCTCAGCCGAAATACATCCTTTGGACGGAAGATTCTCCTGAAAAAGATAAGTAGCTTCCATATTCTCTAATGTGTACATCCATAGGTTTTCCCATAATCACCACGCTTAATCTAGTAGCTATAGTGACAATAGTTCTAACGGCGGCGTCAGATTTAAGATAAAGATGCTGCCAAACGGTTATTTTGAACTTACTTCCTGAGAAGTAATTTGATGATTTCACGACATATAAGCTATGAAAAATTGGTTATTTTTCTTATATAATCTTACGTTAAAGAAAAAAAATCATTTTCCTCGTAGGTTAATTCACATTCATGATTAATAATATTCATGTTTTCGTCATTACAAGGATCGAGCTTTTGTAAATTAGGATTAGAAAGTAACATCCGAATTAATGTTTTCAAAAAACATTGAATTACGAAATACTCATTTCTTTGCCATTTTAATCCTTACCGATTCTGATATAATATTTTACTCTAATATGATGTTAAGAAAAGCTTGCTGTAAATATCAGTCAATGGTCGGTGATAATGGCATTAGTCGCAACATGTTGATGCATGCTTTCCTTAATTTCATCCTACCTGCTGTGGCTTTTCTTTTTAATAGCTAGCTTTAGAGGTCGTAAATTATATGCTTCGGCAACTGCGTTGAAGAGACTGCATAACTTTCGACTTACCAAAATTGCACTAGAGTAGATTGCGTCATTTGCTCACTCTCTAGATTACGCCGACGTTTGCTATTTAGATCCTAATCAACTTGAGCGACTTTAAAACTTTTGTATTCGATTCATATTTGACCTGCGCAAATGTGATCACATATCCCAATTTCGTTCTCAGCTCAAGTGGTTTCCTATTTGTCTTCTTTGGTTCTTTGGAACTTCTTCCTGGACTCTGTTAGGCGTGCACAATCCATTAGCCTTTTAAAGAATCAAAGGAACAATATATGTCATTAATAATTATAATAGAAAAATACTAGAAAAAATCGACTCGGGTCACAAGTGAATTCTCAGGCGGAAATCGAACCCGCAACCTTTGGAAATCCGGTCTAATGCTCTACCAATTGAGCTACCGAGCCTTGTGAACACTCGTCAAAATTTCCTAGTACCTTTCTGATTTTACGCTGTAGGCCAGCGTTGTTTCATCAATGAGAGGAACATCCTCTCGTATTCGAGAGAAACTATTGGACCGGATTTCCAAAGGTTGCGGGTTCGCATCGCATTGCAAAATGCTTAAAATATATAAAAATAAAAATTATAAAAATATACACAAAACTGATGCATCCAACTAGCTTGACAATTTTTGTTTATAATTGTACGTGTTTTTAATCGTATATGTTTATATATGTATTTATTCTGCATATGTATGTACATTTATATCTTTTTATTTATCGTTCCAATTTTTATTTACACCGCCGTCTCTTACGCTTACTTCTAGTCCTATCCACTCGAATATTGTCTGGATTGTCATTGTCTATTCAAATAATGAGATGCCCATTGCTTTTTGCTTCAGTATTTTCTCAATATGGAAATTTTTATATAGTGTTTTGTATTTTGTCGTTTTGCATTGTTTTCTATGTGTTATTCAGGAGAATAAACTATTCTTGATTTTAGGTGCTTTTAAAGAAGCTAGATTCTGTGGTTTCATTGAGCATCAGTCACTTGTTCTCCATAATGAACAATATACTATTTTTCTCAATCGATTTTAATCTCTACGTTCATTAAAATAAAAGAAATAATGGCAATGAAAACTTAAAGTTATTTATATATAACAGCGTAAAGTCAAATCAGGATTAATTAAAAATTACTTACACACAAACTTGTTTGTTATTTTAAACTAAGCTACGTGTTTAATTACGTATAGGCTAGCAGTTGCAAGTCAAAAGCGTTGCTTGGTAGGCATGTAAGCAACTTGAGGTTTTAATTAGCATATTTGAGCTGAAGTCGGTTTATATACGAGAACGTCGACTATATATATACATTTAATCTTACTTAAGTGTTTTGATTGGAAAGTATTATCAGTTTTTTCATGGCAAGAACCGAATATTTATTGCATTTTTTTAAATTCACACACAACTCACATTAATAAATATTACACACATTATCAAACTTCTATTAACTATTATTTAATACAAAAGCTACAATCAATTATATATATAAAAATATGAGAACCATTATAATAATATTTAAATGAAAACAATGAAATAAACTTATCTTTTATGACAGTGAAAAATGGATCTCAATAAAATTTAAGATGATTGGGCTAAAAAATATTGCTCAAAAATCATATAATTAGAAAATATAATTTTGGAGCACAATTTTTTTATCTTGTAATAATTATTCCTATTGTGGATGTTGCTTAATTATAGCTTACCTGACACGTTTAATCTCATCATACTCACGTGCAGATTACACGTCAGCATGTAATTGATTTTGTCAACGGCTTTCATAGACACTATTAAAAGAAAAATCTGTATAAGTACCAGTATAACGAATCCGAAGTTTTGTTAAATTGAAAAACGCGCAACATTTGAAAGCTTACAAATCGGCATTTCAAAGCAAGTATCAAGATTTTTTTATGGTAATATTTTTTTATTATTTTTTTAATATTTTACTGCAATATGCTTACAATATTTGTAATTTTATAATACCTAAAACAGAAATTCCGTGTAAATTCTGATGTGAAGTTTCACGTAAACACATTTACGTTGAAAAAAAAATTTTTCGTGTGTCCTTTGTGTTTTTCAGACTAAGAAGTTCTGCGCTTAATTGAGGCAATATCTTGAAACTACCAGAAAAATACAGCAATGTGGTTAGCTTGAACTGCTTACTGCGTCATTCCTGCGAGGGACTTGACATCAGACTTGATCTAAACTCAACGTTCTCTTACAATACGTCTTGTGACTTGTACAGAAAGTTTTAAACTTTAATGGGTCACTTATATTAATAATTATTAAAATGGGATACCATGTAATTTTATTTTTAAAGCTCCTATATTTCGGCGCAACTTCACAATATTTTTTTTAAAGTTTCGATATTTTTTCCGCTAACATATCGTCAATATGTTTATAATTCTTCTTTCCAACAGAATATGCGCGGTCAGCAAAATGCGAAAAGGAACTTTGAGAGAAAAAGGTTTAGATTGCAAAGTCGCTGTACGGCTGGTGGTACCCACATTGCTCCCAGGAACAAAGGAGCAAACGTCAGAGTAGCTTTTGCCATGTCATACATGGGCTTGCAGCAAGAGGGCAATTCAAAAGAGAGAAGCACAGATAATTAATAGAAAATTGGTGGCGAAGCTGAAAATTCGACTTAATTAATTACATACTTAATAAATATAAATAATTAAAGTGAGTTCCAACGGTTTAGAGAGTGAAATGGAGATTGATTGTACTCAACCAGATTAAGGATCAGAAGCCAAATGGGCAATGGAGAAAGTGCTTCCAGCGAAGTCAAAAGAAAAACCGAACCGACAAAAAGTGAATATTTTCTCCGAAACAATATTTTTGGCGTATTTAAATGAGATTGCAGAAACTAAAAAGCCATCTACATTATGGGCGATTTATTCCATGCTGTTAAAAAAGGCATTAACTTGGAAAATTATAAAACTTAACTACTTTTCTTAAACCACTATCGACCGGATTCAAATGCAAAATAATCGTAAATTTTTATTGGCGAAAACATAAAGCAATTTTTAGTTAAAGCACCAGATGATATATATTTAGCGACAAAGGTAAATATTATTCATTATTTATTTGAGACACAGTTAAGCCAAAATGACTATCCAGCCAGGATTTGGATGAATTTTGATTTATGAGTTATTAAATGTACTGTCCGTGGCTGTAGCTTGATATTAAGTTTTGTTTGTTACAGGTTGCTATGATATTAGGCGTTAACGGACCATGTCGGAGTATGGAACTCTATAATATTTCCACAAAAAAACACAGAATTTCTTGATGACAAAGCAATGATAACATTGTGCGACACTAAAACAAAGATTTACCGGATATTTGTAATCCTAGAAGAGTTCCTAACATATGTAAACAAACATAAATGTACCGGGGAAATTAATAACCTTTTCTTTTAAAAATTGCCCCTATTTGACTAATGTAAGTTTTAATATTAATCAAATTGAATGTATAATATAAAAGGTATGTTTTATTTCCCTGCATTCTTTTGAGAAAAGCACTATATATGCTTCGACGGAAAAGGCAATTGCCTATCTCGTATTAGTGAAGTCATCGCTTACGCCTACGGCTCGGCCGTCAAACTTATACTTGACCTGAAATTGACTTTTTTGCGGCCTTTGCAATAATGCACTAGTCTCACAAAAAGGAAGGTTTTCACCAAATTTCGTGAAAAAATATTTCTTTTGCAAAAGATAAAAATAAAAAATCAAAAACTTGGTTATTTGAATTTTTCACATTAATTTTGAGGTTCTATGAAAAAAGTGTAAATACAAAATTTGGAGATCTTTTTTTTACCCACAACTTTGCCATTTAACTTTCGTAGGACTTGTAGTTTTGCTGGAAATAGAGATAAACCGATTTTTCACCTTAAAAGCTCAGCCCCTTCCCCTTCCCGACCTTAGATCGCCCGTAAATTATTTTTCCTATAATTTTTGTTATAATTTCTACCTTTTCCAATGTAGAGAACCAACCTAACATAACCATTCTAATATAATTTTTTTGGTCTCAAAAATTATCGACCCTGGTCTAGTGGTACACTAGAAAAATAAGTAAAAATATGTTATTATGACATTACAAACAGACACTTAAATTTTTTTATTTGTATAGAAAATTTACATTATGGTATTTTTAAGTATGATAAGATACATACATAATAACATTTAATTCTACTAATTCAGTGTACCCTTATAACTAACGTAATTTAATTCTATTGGAATGAAATTATAAGCATATCGTAATTAGATTGATCTCTACACAATACAATATAAGATAATAACATTCAAATCATATTAATTAAAATGTACTTTGTTCTATTTGATGGCTTATTTCGGCGCTGTGCATGCGCTATCATCACGGAAGAACAAAAAGAAAAAAACTCCTTTTTATTAATAATGATGTTAGTTAAATGATGATAGATGATGAAAATGATAGTTCAATAAAATATTACATTGTATTGAACTTAACATATTAATACATCAAAATAAGTATTCGCTAATTGAAATTCATATCAAAGATCGTCTACATTATATTAATATGCCTCCGTAGCGATATACAATATAAAAATAAAATAATCTTTATTACAACAGCATTAGGTAGATTCAAATGTAAAAGTGTAGAGCTTGGTGTGCTATAATTTTGTACCTGTGTCATGGATATTATTATATATTTTATATGAATATTACATATATTTGGATCATATATGTATGCCTATCCATTATCCTTAGGAAGAGTGCTTACTTTGGGCTTAGCTTATTGGTGTGGGTGTAAGAAATATTATACTGAACGAGTATTTTTCTAGTGAAAAATAATTTGAATATGATTATAGATTTGTTAAGTAATAAATTACGAAAACAATTTCACTTGGCTAAAAATAAAGTCAGAAGTCTATAACAGTTCATTATTGCTTAAGTACACACTACTTTTGGTCTAAGCATCACCTTTCCTTCGGACATTTGTCTCAATCAACGTCAGTGATCTGGCCATTTGATATAATAAAGAGAGCAAATAGAAAACTTTTTTCCGTGGAAGTTATTTTTTACAAGAGAGCGTTTCCTCTTTGGTGACGCTTCGGGAAGTGGCATGAACGAGGATTGTTATACAAAAATTAAATATCAATTTCATTTAAATATTAAATTCATATTTAAAAACCATTTTTTAAATATGAATTTAATTTTAAAAGATTTATCTAACCGAGGACCTAAGATAACATTTCTTATACAAATAGGCTATAAGTTCTACCGCTATATAATGGAGTGGCCTTTTTGTATAAATATAATTTTACAAAAAAGAGCAGAAAAAAAGAATTTGTTCTTCAAAAGCTATAAAAATATCCATTTCCCATGTATTGCAATAGTTTAATCTATATGTGAATAGATGTTTTGTACTATTATGGTAATTTAAGATTTTTTTCACAATAAACGAACAGCTTTAAAAATGGAAAACCGTATTATTAAAGAAACTTAAATAGAAAACGATAATCGCTTCTCAGAAATGGAAGTTAAGGAAGAAATTTAGAACATAATGAATTTATTTTTAAGTATTTAATAGCTTAAAGACTTGTGTGAAGTCTTATAAATTTAAGTAGAAATAAGCTACTAAATATTTAAAAATAAATTATGTGCTCACCCGATGTCGAACCAATCAAAGTATATAACTTGGCCTTAAGAGAACTTGTCTATTCACATTTATGGCTTACATAGAATTGAGATTGAACATTTTATTTCATTTTCCATAAACGATAGTCTTCTTCTTCTTCATCCAATACGGGCGGTATCCGCAATTCGACGACTATAAGCGCCTATTTTGCGTCTGGAGGATGTTTGTTTGTTTATTCCAGCCATCCCAGCTCCGCCAGGAATGCTCCAAGTGCCTTCACCTTGGTGAGAACCTCCTGGAGACTGCCCAGCGAGCCGAGATGTTTTGCCCGGTAGTGTGCCACTCCTTCACATTCCATTATGACATAGGTGACTGTTTCTTCCACTTTCATGCATCCTCTGCATAGAGGGCTGTCGGTGATACCTAAATGAAAAAGGTGCCTAAGTTGCCATGACCAGTAATGGCGCCTGTTACTAGGCGCCATTACTACGGGTGCGGTGTACAGACGCTACATAAGAGTGTATGTGGTAAGTAACTAGACTGTCCCGACATACATCTCTAGCTTCTTCAACTCTCATCAACCTTTTCAGACAACCTCGTCGATTAAGGGTACTTTTCACCTGGTCTTGTTTTAGGACATCCTCTATTCGGTCCCTGAAAGTTCGCCTTGGTCTGCCGTTACCGACTTGCCCATGCACATTTGCTTCATATTTGCAGTTTGTATTTCTATTCGCTTCAGGTAATTTAAACTGTCCAGACCTTCTTTCTAAACTAAATTTTAAAACTCCCAGTAAATCTGTTACATTTATTAACCTGTTGTGCGTTCCTACGATAATTTGACGATTATCAATGCATTCTTATAGCATGCGTGAAGTAGCTTTATTTCAGCATCGCGTCAGGCCAACTTAGATCTGTTTGCAACAAATGAAGCTTTGATAAGGCCTATTATGAGTCTAATATTTTTTGAAGAATCCTAAAATTGTACGTGTCATAGGTACACGTGTCTCAGTTTAGTTATTATTTATAATAGTGCTTGTTATATGTATTATGATATTATTTGTGATGACCTGTAATTGGCATTGTGTTGCTATGTATGCAAATAATTACTTTATAACTAGCTGTTGGTCGTCCGAAATGTAACTAAATAAATAAACAAAATATAAAATATTATTAACATTTTGAATATTTATATTTTAATAACTATAATCACATTTGTGATATATGTAGAGAGCTAAAATAATAAAAATTAGAGATGCTTATAATGAAGCGATCGAATTGTATAAAAGTTATAACACCTTCTAAAACAAAGTGAGTATTAGGAAAAAAATATTACATACATATATAGTAACAAGAATGTATAATAAACAAACTTAAAAACCTATATCTGCTAAACAACGAATAACTCGAGATTGTACTGACAGCGTTGATTGTTACACGGCTCATTTATCTAAACTGCTAATCCTAACTTGCTTTTCCTTTTTTCTTTAATGAATTGGCGAATGTATCGAGTTACACGGTATAATTAACCTGTGGATAACGATGTGGGTTTCATAATGATTAAATTTAATGTAGCTATACTATTAATTAAAACATATTATGTAAATTGTTTGTTGTCCCAAATAAGATAAAAAAATTAAAATACATTCACTCTGTAAGGGTATGGCAAAATTGTATCCAACAATACTAATATTAGAGCGAATACAATGATATTATTATAATCTAACACAATATATATGAAACGACAATAGTAATAACAATCAGAAATGTTATAATGAATTTAATTAAATAGCCTTTATTAAGCGATACTATGCGACAACCACAAAATTTTGCATTTTATTTTATCACTAAAGAAATCTTCTAATGAGAAGTAACATTTTTGTATTAATAACGTTTTTAACTTTTTGTTAAAAGGTTTAATTTCTTTTATTGACGAGATGAACAGCGCTTAAATGCTTGCGTTCATTCGGAACCCGTAGTAAATACCTGGATGCTTAAAATTCATGCCCATACATAATTCACTGCATCGTTAATTTTTATGGTCATTCTTCTTTTTCGAAATCAAAAATTAAGCAAATTTTTCATATCGTAAATCTTATACAGAAACTTGAGTGTAATTTTTTTATATATATTTTTTTTTTTTTTTTTTTTTTTATTGCAAAAGTTGGCAAACAAGCAAACTGCCCACCTGATGGTAAGTGGTAACAGTCACCTATAATACATGTGGCTCTTGTGAGATTCGCAGCAAAACTGCAACCCCACAAGAACCACTGTGTACGTTGCCAACTTGTGACACAAGATGTAAAGTCACTGTACCCAGTAATTTCACTGCCATATCTTACCCTTCAAACCGGAACACAGCAATGCAAGCACTGCTGCTTTGCGGCAGAAATAGGTAAGACGGAGGTACCTAAGCAGACGACCCTGGTACAGAGTCTCCCTCCAGTGAAGATATATGAACAATACTATCGCATTCAATGAAATACGTATGCGAATTACATTTTTTTTATGGTTTCGCTCTTGATCCCAATCAAACCAGTGGGACAACACTGGTTCCACGATGGAACGAGCTAACCCAGAAGGTGGCTATTCAAACTGGCTCCAAAAACAGACGCGTTATAAGTATTCGGAAATACAGACGCAGGGAGGGAGTTCCATTCCTTTGCTGTGCGCTTGGTGCGACAGGAAGGAATAGCAAAGAAGAAAGGCTGGTAGCCCGCAGTGCATCTGGATATCCGATGGAAAAAAGGAGATGGCGGTATGAGCATATGCAGCTCCTGAGCACACTCTCCGGAATACAGTCTGTAAAAGACCGACAGACAGGGAAATATGTTACCAATATAATATTTTGACCGCAATGCAAACAGGGATAGGGACAGCTATGTTGAAATAAGAAATGTTTTACCTTTGACGAATATAAATATGTAATTTTATGATTTTGAGTTAATTTAAAACGTTTACTTGTTAATTATTTTGTTTGTCTAATTTAGAAATGCAAGCGGCAACGACTTATAACTAAAATAGCACTTATATCATTGGGAATGTACCGAAATATTGTACCGGTGTATATTTTGATGGTTGTCCTTAAAGATATGATTCGTCTATTGAAAAAGATTAAACTGTTACGTAAGATAACAAAATTTGTAAATTCATAATACTATTCTATTTACTAGCGCTTTGTATACCTTATGTAAAGCAAAATGAAGTCACCTTTTCTTGATATTTTTTTTGCATCGAGCCTTTACTCTATCCCTGCTGCAACTTCCTATATTGATCATGTGATGTAAGGCACTACGAATTTAATTTGATTTTTTTCATAATAGCTGTGTATTTGTGTATACGAATGGAATAAGAGATGTTATACTTAACTTTGTGTAAGTAATCTGGAAAGTGGACAAGATTTATAAGATATTTTTACACATAAATTCCAGTTTTTTGGAGTTTCCATGGATCAGCTTCAATGTTGCAATATCTGTTACGCCATAACTTCCCGAGTCCTTAACCGATTTTAATAATTTTTGTGTGGAATCGAATCAACACATTAAGGACCAGATTGTGATAAAGCACAAATTGAAATTCGCAAAAATAAAAAAGAAATGACCAAAAATCATTAGTTCCATGGGATTTCTCATTGAATAAAAAGCGCGCGCTTTTTGAAAGTTTTTATTCTTATGGAATTTACTAAACACTATTGATTTTTTTTTTACTTTTACGCTCTGCTCCAATATATGGTGCTTTATGCCAATATAAGCTTTATGGTTAACGACTGCATCGACCTTGTTTATAATTCATAAAAATTATTGCTTTAATAATTGTACTTTTTTAAATATTTTTGTTCTCTTTATTTTCCTTTGGTATAACGACGAGTATAAAATATAATGCTCATAAGAAGGAAAAATAAAACTTTACAAAAAATATTTATGCGAATTGACAATTTATAGGTAAATAGGTTCCTATTATTCGTTAATACAAACTTGCCTACAGAAAATTTAAATATCCACCTTCCAATCACATTATTGCTCCCTTTAAAAGATATAAGATTTAGAAGATTTTCTTTATGACAACTTGTCAGAACGGTATTGAGAAAAACTGTGTAATTTTATTTTCTATTACCGTTTTTAAACTGTCATTTTAATTAAATTTACTTCGTTAATTTAGGTTATCAGAAGCAAAATATAAAACCTAAAGGTTTTGAATATGTGTGGTGATTTATTTTCAGTTGCAATTTCATTAAGGAAATTTAACTTTTGTTTAATGTAATTCTAAAGTTATTATTATTTTATGTTTGAGACTCGTATTGTTTTTTTTTTATATATTTCTCATAAATATAACATATCTATACATCAACTAGCTGTGTAAACTATATTATACAGATTAATTACAAGTTACGATGACCTATTAACAATTTATATACACGTGTGATATTTAAGATCCTCCGCAGTTGATTTTCACGGCAATTGTTGTTGTAATAAACAATGGAAAGCACAATAACTTTTCACTTCACTTTATAAACAGTTGATAAAACAGTTCACGTGTAGGTTGTGTGCTGCAGCTGTCTCTCTTCTACTGGGACGCATCGGCCGATGGAGTGGAAGAGAGATAGATGCGTCACAAACCGATCGCTGGCCGATCGTGCCTCTCCTGCTTGTTCTGCACTCTCGCTTGCATGCTTGGCTCAGGCGAAAAGTGACAATGAGTCATGCTTTTTTGTGCGTGCAGCCAGCTCTCGGGCGTGCAGTATTTCATCAATTTATAAGACGTTATCATGTCAAAATACCTATTGCTATTTACACTTTTTTATTTTTAAACCATAAAAACAAAAAAAAAGAAATAAAAGACCTTCCTTTTACGAGAATAACTTAATTTACATTTACACTATTTTATATGAACCTAAGTTATTATAAATCTAAATAAATTAGTATTCAACTATTTTTATTGACCCAAATAAACAAAACCTGTTAACTTTTTACACTTAATTTAACTTATGAACGTAAGCAAATAAAAATTTTAATATTACTTTGGATTGCGAAAACCACTTACTATTATTTTTTAAGAAAATAAATAATGCAAAAATTATTTCTCAAACCAACTACAAAATAATGGAAATAATGGTATTTTACGTATGATTCTAAAAGAAAATCTAATCTAAAAAAAAAATTAAGAAATTATTTAATAACCTATCCGATTTTTTTTCATTTCATGATGAATATTAATGAAGTAGAAAAAGAAATCGTGTAAACAACTTGAAGTGTAATCAATTTGCAGGGGGCAAAAATTTAACATTCGCATACGTTTTGTAGTCGCCTGCCCTCCCGTGTCTGCTCGTTAGGGTTAATAATTAACGGGAGGGCAGGCGACTGCGAGACGTATGCGAATTTTAAATTTTTGTATTAACACCATACACAATTATTGTGTATGGCGTGTGGCGCTTGGCAAGTTTCTTTCTTGTGTTAATTTCAGTTTCACATTTTGTAATGACTCTGTGATTCTCTGTAGGTATTTTTTATATTTTTATTTTCTAGGTTGTAAGCCTTTTTGCTGACATCATCAAACAAAAACTTTCATCCCCTATTTTACCCCCAAACAGGGTTAAAATTTTACATATTTTGATTGTCATATCATATTAATATCTAATAAAAGGCCTAACAATAAATTTCAAGCTTCTAGCTTTAATGGGAATTACGAAATTCCCATACAAACTTTCATCCCCTATTTCAACCCCTTATAGCCCCTTTTTCTCTTTAAATAGTAGCTTATGTCCTTTCTCAGTCTCTAGACTATCTCTGCTCAGGATTTCATCTAAATCGGTTCAGTAGTTTAGCCGTGATTGCTTAGCATATAAACAGAGTTAGTTCTGCATTTATAATATTAGTAAGGATTTATTGTGTAAAATTTTTGGAGTTTACTCCTAAAGAACTTATTTCCATATAAAGAGCCCGGTATGAAAAAATATAAAGAGTACAAACAATCAAATGTCAGCGTTACGTTTTTTGTGCTTAACCTATCGTGCTTACCATTCACTTTTATTTTGGAAGTTGTGTGTAATTATTTTCTATGGCTGATACTCGTTCGACAAGACAATCCTTCTTACGGAGTAAACTTTAGTCGTGCCTCAGAGCTGACAGACACACTTTCTTAAATATTGCTCATATTTAAGGTCAAAATCTAATAACTTGATGTCGATGTTGTGCCTTGCTTTGCTAATACCAACCAACCGTACCAACCAACGGTACCAACCAACCGTACTACCAGCAAACTAAATATGTCACTTCTATAAAAATAGCCATAAAGTTATTTACTCTCCGTTAAATATAAATATTCGAAATATGAGGTTTGACTCTTTCTCTATTGAATATAAAAACGTTTGTTTTATCCAAAATTATTAAGATACCTGATGTCATTCGTTATGATATTATTCTATTTTTGGTTTGAAACCGACACGTTTTCTGATTTTCCAAATATGTGACAATATAGTAAAAAAATCTTAATTAAATTAAAAGATTTACGAATTTATATTGTTTCATGCTTTTTAATAATATGTTTAAAATTAACTTCACTTTATGTTTTATTCGTGTTGTTAATTCTATAGATTGAATCAAGACGGATTCGAATATACCTTTGACGCGTTTCAACGACAAAATGTGTCAAAATCCTCCAAGAAACAAATGAGCCAAGTGATTTATTTGAAAAGTTTGTTTATTTTTAAGTTAATTGCCAGCAAATTGTAAATATAAATTGTAAATATCATGTGTATACAAAGATAGATAACTGGAACATTTAATTAAGTGTAGCACATCAAACGTTTGGCTCAGAACACGTTTAGCTATGTTTAGACTGCACGCTCTCAAGATTTGTACACGATTCAAGATGCAGGCGGTTACGTGTGTGCTTAAGGAACACAGCGAGAGCTAATTCCTCGTTTCAGTCTTGAATTCCAAGAATGAGCTTCTCTAAGCGTTCTTAAATTTATTTGTCTTCAATTAACCCCAAATGGTTGTTTTTTTAAGTCTTAGTTTGTAATAAAAAAGTAATAGGTTATTGTTATTTTTGATCCTATTTAACAAAATAGTGTTGCCATAATTAAACGTCAAAAAGTACCTAAAACAAACTTAGTATTTTTAAGTTTATTACTTTTAAGAAATAAAAGTAATTATTACATTTTTATTATTTAAGCATTGAACTGCTCGATTTTTTTGTGGGTCCTAAATAGACACCTGACACTGGTAAAATATTTCTAGTTATTATTTCTTTAGAACTTTTGTACTATGACAATTAGTAAAATCTGACATTGATAGATATTCTCAAAAATATGACAACATTTAATAAATTTGCAATTTTAAATCCATCACATAAGGATCGATATCTTTTGAAACATTATGGAAATCACCGGAAAAACAATTGTGTTGAAGTGACTCATCTCACAGAGTGTTGAAGTATGAGTGTAAGTACAAAAAACGTACGTTAGATATACAAACTTGACTTGTTTTGTCCATTCCAAAGTTATGTCCTATTTTTTTATTCTAATAAAAAACCAATCCGTAACGGTTAATATTTTATTTAGTAAATAAAGATCCGCAATTTAATTATAAGCACTTGCTTTGCTCAACTTTTCACGGATTTTCCAATACAGTGTGTACCGGTTTGGGCGAACGCGTAATGATGTCAGCTGAAACTGTCCGATATGCGCAGTATTCACGGTTCAATCAATCCGGAAAATGTGCACAGGGCTAAAACCAATATTGCCGGCTCTTTCTGTGAAATGATCGCAACACCGCAGTCTACTTTAATAAACAAACTGTACTCGACATGCTCTGTAATGCTCTTTTTTGCTGACTATATATATAAACCTTCCCTGGCATACATAAAACAATTCAACAAAATTTCATGAGTTTGATAAATGGTTTTGGAACGCATAGGGAAAAAACATACAAATGTTGAGTTGAGTTGAACAAATTGATATTTCGTATAGTAAAAAAAACTTTAGTACTCATCATTCTACCAAAAATCTTTTTCTGGAGCATAAGCCTTACTTATCTATTGAAATAGAGAAGAGAAATACATAACCAATAGTACCATCGCTGTTGCTGAACTTCATGACAAAATTACTTTGAGTTCTAAAGAACTTGGATTAAAAACAATGTATGAGATATTGTCTTATATTTATTTATTTATAATCCACCCTTAAGGGTCCTCTATAATCATGCCATGCAGCATCTAAATAAGTAAATATTGTATTTATAAGCATGCAACATGCAAGAAAACTTTTAGGCTTGCAGCATGCAATCAAATAAACACATTCAAATACATAATGCAAGCAGTAGCCTAACAAGCAGCTAGTATAATATAGCTCTGCTGCGTTTCACAATCACAAATCGAACCTAAACTAACCTACCTAGGGTAACAATTCAGGATTTTTTTAATAGAGAGGGCAAGTAAACAAAAAACATATGATATGCCACCAAGCATACAGCTCTTAAAGAAACATGCAACGTTCATGCAGCAGGCATTACAATGCATACTTCCATATCATTTTCAACTTATTAATGACCTCACTATTAGGGCACATTATTATTTTCATGGTTAAAACCTATTATAAAAGAATTATATCGAAGCGAATGTTATATCAATTAATATTTTCTAATTAAACTTAATTGAATGAATCTTTATATCAAACAAAATTCTATTAAATAATGGTTATAAAAACGAAATTAAAATAACCGTTATACCTTATGTATTTTAGATGTAATGATTTAAGATTTGAGGTATATTATGCCCTTAGAATACAGAATAAACCAGAAGGAGCCTAGAGTCGATAACATATGCCACTCACTATGTCCAAAATCAAGTCACAACCCCCCGCATTCCTCATACTTCCCCCCCCGTAAAGTGATGCTAGCTTAGGGAGAGTTCGCTTATTGTAGGGTAAATTAAAATTCATATTTCAAAATATTGCTGTCCGAATAATATTTTTGTGTAAACATATTACAATTATACTGTTAGATAAATATTAATATACTATTATGCATAAAAAACCCTTTAGTGAAATAAAACACGTTATTTTCTAAAAATATATCTTTATTTACATATAGGGCATGGCGGTTTTGGTAATCTTAACAATACCGGTATTTTTACCGTATTAAAATTTTCAAAACCTGGATCTCGATATTTTCGTATTATTTAGGTATTTTTGAAATACAAAATTTACCTAGTTATTAGCGATCAAGTTCAGGTTAATTGAATAAGATCATGTATTATTTCGTTAAAAATACTATCAAATACCAATACCAGTAAAGATGGATAAAAATTAAACTTCAATTTAACATAATTAATCAACATGTTTATATTTTGTTCTCTGTCACTATTTTTTAAATTTTTGTTTAGATTCAATTTATAATTAAAGTTAGGTATTAAGATAATCAGTCTTTGTTTAAAAATGAAATTACGTGAAGAGCTTAATTACTACATCATAATTTCAGTCGAGAGATGTCCTCTGCTGCTCTTCCCCAAGGATCTCCAAATTAAAGCTTAAAACGTCCTCCAACGTGGCTGTAAACAGTTTTGGCGATATAGGTAACGTTTAAATCTACATACATATCAACCTTATTTGGAACAGATTCTTTGCGTAATTTTTTAAAACCACATTTTGTGTCATAAAAACAATCATCTTCAAAATATTTTGAACAAATAACACTTTTACATATAAGGTTTCCAGATTTCATCTAACCGAGCGTGTCTTATAATTTTAATCCACTTTGCTCTTATAGTGTCATTAGCGGGAAATCTGAAATATTACTTTTAATAATAAGAATAGTTTTAACACAAAACATTTTTATAAAAACACTACACCAAAAACACTAAAGATATATATTAGAACTCATTATTTTCAAAATATTGGTTTTTCGCAAAGTTGTATTGTTAAATGTCTGATGAAACAGCATGGCGGTTAGCGTTTCCACGTGTGATTTCTAAATCATTAATAAAATACGGATTAAAATAAAAAATCGGATTAATAAAATTAAAATAAAAAATCTACTGGGTCATTACGACTTTACTTTGACTTTTAGCATTGATTTTTATTAGTTTTCAAAAAAAGATGTAATTTCCTATTTATAACATAAATATATTGACACTAAATTAATAAGTATGTATTTATATATTTTGAAATAAAATTAAACGTTAAATTATTTTATGAACATTATTTTTTTTTAACCTACTGAATAATAAACCAGTGAATGTAGGGAAAAATTCAGCAAAACTGACAACATTCTATTTGGGCGAGTTCATTTTATTAAAATGGACTCGCCCAAATTGTTTACAATTTGAACAAGTAAAAAACTTCATTATTTAAACAAAATTAGATGCTTATGCGCTACTAACACATGAAATGTAATCCTTTCTTGTATTTCTATTTTTCCAACTGCATTCTAGCAGATGGGAACAGCACAAGACGTCAATATTAATTAAAAACTCAAATAATTTTTGAGACGTGCGTCACACGGTGGTCACAGATAGACTAGTCTTCCAAATTTCAAACTACTCTCTTTTACAGTAGTTTGTGTGGCTTCAATGTAAGGCGCGTTCGCGGTTTCTGGTTTGTTCTGTATCCTGTGATTATGCCAAATGATTCTAAATTATAATTATAATAAAATATTCGTAAGAATAAAAATAATTATGATAGTTTAAAAGACAGGTCATTCATAAAAAAGTTAAAATGATAAGTAAATCTTTTTTAGTTATAGAGTTTTGTCTTCGTTTAAACTCAAATCAATTTTCGAAAGAAATTGCATGTTTTTTTATTTCAAATATATTTTTAATCGTTTCCGTGTTTTTTATGAATAATGCTTTGATGATAATAATGCATTATGTTATTTTAATGGATAGCTTTCATATCTATGATACATTGCGTAATATAAACGTTATAGAAAAAAAAATATGTTACAGTTTTATTTGAATAGAGGGAATAGTGAGTCTATAACCTGTATTGAATTGTTTTTATTCAATAAGTTAGCGAGTTTCAATTTAATTTCGAGCATCGAGCAAAATGAATAGATTACCTATATCAGTGATGCATTCTCAGCCACTTCTGCAATAACAAGTTTTATTTGGTTACATTCTCAATCTATTTCATTCGATCGAGTTCCATTCAATAGATGAAAAGGTAAGAATAGTCTAGATTCCATTAAAATTGAATATTACATAACAGAATCACGTTAATAAGTGAATAAGAAATCTTAAAATATGAAATGATTAAACAAGTGATATCTTAGTTGAAAATAAATTATTTAAGTATGGTTAAGTAGGTACTTTTCAGGCATCGGCTTGTAAAGAACACTTTCAGAACATAATTTGTTTAATTATACCTTGCTATTTAAGGGTATTATAATTAACAAATTGCTACAGTTAAGAGAGACAGAGTTTTTTTAATTTTAAAAGCATAAAGTATTCTAAAAATCTACTAAACAATAATAACTTTGGACTTCGACTGGTAAGAAATTCGTGGAATTTCTTCGAACGAAAGGGTGTAGTCAGAAACTTCAATCTTGCCGGCAAAAATCCCTTTCATAGCAGCAGTATTATGAAGACGGTGGCTGAATAGGGTAAATGGTGCGAAATAATCTGGGCTCTTAGTTCTACGTAGCTGAAAACGAATTTATTGCTTCACGATACTCGAAGGAGAATTTTATTGACACCTTTATAACGCACCAAATATATGCAGTGCTTTCAGTTTGAAATAAGACACCTGTCATATTTATTGTACTTTCTTTTTCAACTTACTTATCTCGATATGACATAGATCTGAAAATACTTTATTTTTATCTCGTCTTTAACGCTTCAATGTTACTTAAAGTAACTGAAACGTTGAAAAATCCAATTCCCCAGGAGGGAATAGCAGTTATACTTACCATTATCAAGGAATGTTTGATATAGAAATAAGTTAAATTAAGTTTGTCTTACGACAGGAGTCTTAAATTTGCTCTATTTTCCCACGTTTTTCTTAGGTCGCTTTCTTGTCTGTTTGCTTGTCTGTCGTCTTGTCTGTCCGGTTGGAATCTTGTATCTCAATTTTGAGGCACTTCCCGACCACCTAGCGAGTTAAAACTTTCAGGGTAGCTCAGAACCCGATGACAATGCACGCTTAAACAACTTTCAACTTTCTAGGTGCACTTTCAGGTCAACTTTCGGCCACTTTCACTTTTGTATGGGGCTTATCCGATTGTTGCGTAACACATGGTTACTTCGTTGAGTTAATAATTAAAAAGAATAAAATAATAATACTAGATTTTATAATCTAAAAATCCCACTTTTTATAGTGACCAAAAAAGAATAAAATAACCCGGCGGGGCCAAGCGAGGGGCCACTCAAAACGTGGGAGCGCATCTTTACAAATACTCTCAACATCTATGCATATCATACATCTCATTACATCTCCATAAGTAACATGCGCCCCACATTTTGAGTGGCCCCTCGCTTGGCCCCGCTGGGTTATTTTTTTTTTGGTCACTGAAAAAAATTTTAGATTTTTAAATATAGTATTATTATTAAAGTATAATTCTTGTGCAGTATATGAAACGTCATAGGAATCGGTTTCCTTATTTTAAATTATTTGGAGTTAAAAGTATGTATAAAACGTGATGCGGCATTACCGCTCTTAACTCTTTGGAATAGTTAATATCATAAATAATTCTAATAATATTAAAAATCAATTATTAATGATATCCCTTTTAGATGACGTCTTTTTAATATTTGTATACTCTATTAAAATGTTTTTTATTATACCAAAACTTAGGCGCGTCAATATATTCTATACAATTCAAGTTGTCATTACATTTGAACATTCATTACTTAATTAATATATGAACTTAGGCTTATCAATAATTTCTATACACAAAACTTCTGCCGATGGGGTGGTCTTAAACATATGAGCAGTTAAGACAAAATTGCAGGCAAATATTCTGTACAATTTTTATCTCCTTCTTCATCTTCTTTAAGTTATAAGTTATTTCAAATATGTTAATGTGATGTGATATGTTGAGAAGTCAATAAAGGGGTTTTTCTCTTTCTTCAGATTTCGTTAGTATGTTTTTGTCTTTTATATTACACAGCAACAAATTAGGAAATGTCTGCGTAGATACACTTGACATTTTTTTTTTCGTTTTGTGACAAAAACAGCCTTTCTTAATCTATACATATATAATTTGACTGGATGACATTATCGGCAAAGAAGTTGCCAACAATAATCAATTCATAATACGCCTAAAGCAATAAAGTAATAAACAAAATAAGTGGCCCGATAATAATTATTAATATGTATATTATTATATTATATAATACAATGTTATAAAATAGAAAAGATATTATTGGTCATTTGTTGGTATAGAAATCATGGGCGCAGATATCATCATCTGCTCAGATATAAATATTTAAATAGTAATGGTAACATGTACTGTATGAAACCTATTGATATTTTAAACTGTCCAAAAATGTTTGGTCACCTTGTTTGCTACAATATATCTGACGGCGACTCTACGAAAAAATTATGTAGTTAAACAAACTGTATATGTATATTCTTTGCCGTTTGCCGTTAGTGGTACAGTATAAGTGTATTTTATCGAGCGTCTTTAAGATACGTTCATGAATTTGTATATACAGTTATTCGTTAAATAGTATAGTTAATGCAAATTAAGTAACTTTTCTATATAAATCAAATACTACGAGTTTGTATGAAAGGTCTGATGATAGTTGAAGAAGCGAGAGATGTATGTTAGGGTCGTGGGAAGTGGAAATCTGTGATCTCTGCCTACATCTACAGAAAAAAAAAAATTAGAATAATAAATAAATTTATTTTTATTTTCCACCAAAATACATATACAATTTTATTTTTAGACTTACATACTAAAATACAATTTAAAATATATAAACTAACGCTAGATATAACATATTTAACTGATTACGCATGGTATTTGGGAGGACTGGAGCCCAATATAGGATAACTCCCGGACAGGTACCGTGAAGAAGTGTGTTTATGAGGGTGTGTGTAAGTATGTGTGAGAGTGGTTGTAGTCCTGTGTGAGGGTATGTTTGTTGATTGTATGTATGTGTGAAAGTGTATCTATTATGTATGTGCGTGTGTCGGTATGTGTGTATTTTTTTTGTAATAATGATGAATAAAAATGCATGTATATTTTGTGTAATTAGCGATTACTACATTGAAACTTATTTTATAATACATCAATTCGTGTTTCATAAAAATATGCCCCTTAATCAACTGAAATAAAGGAACTTTCTTTGATTCCAACAAATTAATGTTAATAATAGAATTTTCCTATAAATCACGAAAATAGAAGAAGAAAAGCTGTCACAAATATTTGAGGTAAAACAACTCAATGTCCTTTTTCTTATTTGAAGTAACAAGGAAAATCAATGGAAGAATTGATAAGTGGACTACTAGCTTAAGTGAAAATTTAATACTCAGACGTAATAAAACAATAAAAACGTACCTGACCTTCCATTTTCGATCTATTTATTGTTTCCTTCCGTACCTTTTCCTTTATGTCCTTTTATTTTCTTTACTATTATGTCGTTTGCTGTTCCACAATGGTGGTCTGTTTTATAATAGCTATTGTGATTTCTTCTAATTGTAACTAATAGAGTTCTCTATTGGCGTAAGATAGCAAATGTTAAGCAACTGCAACGGCTTACCATTTGATAGGTGACCAACAATTTCATATCTTGAGCTCCATAATACTATCATGATAAGCAGTTAGTTCCAACTATATTTGCAGTCGTTATCATCAACAATCCGGTTATGACGTATTCTCCGTATACACCAATCCATCCGTAAGTTAGGCTTATGTTAAGCATGTGATCTCCTGAGTAGAATAGCACTCAACTCTTTATATTTAAAAGGCGACTAATGACAATGTTAGTAAATCACCATAATGACAATGGAGAAAATCACCATAGACTTCCCATAGACCACAAAATGGGCAGCAGCATTTTCTGAATTATTGTCTTTAACTGCGACCTTCGACCCGTGTGCGAAACGTGGACAGTATTGTGTAGCTTGATGAAGGATATACTAAGCTAAAGGTGCCGATACCGTCAATAAATTGTTATTAGTAAGTTTTTGACTATTCACACTAATTTGAAGTTCGAAACTAAGCAGAGCTTCTTTTATGAATACTAAATAACGGATATAATGAGGATATTACAACCGTGACTAGAAAAGGAAATTTTATACTCATCACACAAACATACACCCTCCAGTATTTGAACCGAGGACAGTTAGTACAGAATATAGGATGACTACCCTCGTCATTTATCGCTACCACCAAGCAGTTGTCAGTAATTAGAAGTTTAGTGCAGTGGCATCAACCTCGTGTGTCTGTTCGCCGGCGTCGGCATTGCCTTTGATCCGCTTTTATGTATTCCCCTTATTCTTCTTTGCTTCGACTGGAGTAATCATCATCCAACACATGGTTCCCCTCTTATTGGGATAAAAAAAATTGGCAGAATTTTGTTAACCATCTTTTTAAAAGTCATGATTTGATATAATTTGCTGGCTAGTTGCTGTTTAAGCTGGATATAAATATCTAGCCTAACCTTACCTGCAATGTACATCAATCAAAGAGATTCCCTAGCACACGGCCCACATTCTGACCGTTGTCCAAGACTAATTTCATGCAAACCGATAATTACAAGTATTTGAACGAAAATGGCTCATGCCGCAGCTCAACTAATCGCTGTTTTAAAGCACATATTAACATGGAAACAAATTATCACCATTTAAATTGAGGCTTTTAGTATGCCTTTTATAATACTGTCTTACCGTAAATCAGCATTAATATGCACTTGAAATTCCGACTTAAAGAAATTCATAATTTTTACAACTCAGTGTTAATGAAATATTGACAGACGATGAGAGATAGGTAATAAATATGTAAGAGATAGCATACACACACACCATAAATATTTATAAGCTTGAGGCTCATTTAGACCCTCGCTATTCCCTTACTCCAACATTAAATAATATCAATAATTTATAGATTCATCGTCTCTATTTGTATAGAGGTAATTACAGAAATATTTTAATAATTTTATTACAAGAAACTCATTACCAGATTAGCAAAGGAAAATCGTATTATTTCTGTAACGTTTGTTTAAAATAGTTGATAGCAATTTAATTTATTTCTGCGACCTATTATTATGGTTGATTGCCAACACTTTCATTCGATATACATTTCATTACGAATGCGAACGTAATATTTGGGAATTTATTTTTCTTGTCAAAACTCTTTGTCTATAGTTTCTATAGCAGTAATTTTCTAACCAGAATCTCTCTTTTCGAAAAGTTCAAACGGTACGTTAAGATTTTCTAACAACCTGAAAATCTTCTCATAATATTGTTGTTGGTATTGTATTAAGTAGTCACTAAATATTTTACTTTAATGTCTACCACTTACTCGGCGAAAAGGGAAGTATTTTGTCCGAGCTAGATTTCCGTGTACGTAGACTGCGGTCCAACTATTCATATTTACACATGTGTTACGGTGAAACCGGAGGTTAAGACAGTGAAATAATATAAGGGAGCTAGCAACTATATATGTTTTTAGATGTTTGACATTGTCTTTGTTGCTCAAAAATTGACTTTTAAGGCAAAAAAATATTGGGGTACATGGATATCTAATGATGTCTGGTAGACTAGAATAGCACAAACCTTTCACACAAGATCTTTGTAGAAGGTGACGAATGATATTGGAGTTAAACATCAAACACTTCCCGTAGACCACAAAATGAACTGCAACATTTTCTGTGTTCTGGTCTTTTATTGCGAGCACTAACCTACCTGCCAAGCGTGCGAATTATGGCAAAATCCTTCCATGATTCGGAAGAGGCTTCTATTCAGCATTCTTCAGCTAAGGTGATGATTGTCTGGAAAGCTACCTCTTGGAGGCAATTGTTATATAAAAAGAATATCTATTATTAACCACGCTGTTGAGACACAAAGTTTGATATTTGGATTAATGTAGGAAAAGGCTAACATCGACCATGCTGATTCGGGAAAAGTACTAACGACCGCAGCCAGAACTAACAATTTAACGTAAGTTTCAGTAAGTGTTTGTGCAGTGATAAAACGCGATCGTATAAATATTTGTAAACAGATTCTTAGCAATAATATGTCCAATTTTATCTAATATTTTCAAAAATCAATACGTCATTTCTCTATGTATTTAAAGGTTTAAGTAAACTGGTATAACAGACCATTTCAGATATTTTGATAACAAATACGGTAAATTTGAACAGGTAAAGTTACAGGCAGTCAAGGCGCAACTGTGCCGAAAGAAGCGTTAATTAAACGTACAGAAATCAGTAGGATTAGGATAATAATAGCCCTTAACACTTCACGAACCAATATTTTCTTTCTTCCATGTCAGACAGTTATTATTTGTACACAAATAAAAACAATATTTATTTGTATAAAAAAACAGTAACTTCGCAATCGCCTGTTATAAATATTACTATCTTTAAAAATAAACGCTTTACGCGTTCGTGAATTGCTTGTTTGCGTACATGCGCCATTGTTGAATGAATGAAGCGGGGCGTGGCCTAAAGCGATAGGCATCGTGTAGTGTGCAAGCGACTTTCGATAGTACATCATACGCAAAATGGTCAGCAGCATTTCAAAAATGTCTACATTTATTGGAATTTTTCGAAGAAGGTTTCCGTTTATCAGTGGACGTGGATGGCCAAGTAATAATGATGAATAATGCTTTTCAAATTTGAGATTTTCGTAGTGTTCTGAATTTGTTCGTAGCAGTAATTTTTTTGTAGTTTAGTTAACTTAGGTAGTCGTGAACGTTACATCTCAATAATAAAAAATCATTTGTGGGTAATATCTTACTTAACCTGTAATATTAAAAATTAACGTTCTAAATTCTGTCTAATAAGAAAATAAGATATGTTTATTAGATTAATAGATATAAAACATTGGTAGACAGTAATTTTGTAAATTGAGACTAATGTCAAAAGTATACTAACTACAATTCATTCAAAATACCTTCTGAAAAAGCCTCCAACGACGTCACTATTGTTAAAACTAGCACGTAAACTTTAACAGTCTTTTCACGCATACGTTATCCAGTTATCTACGAATAAAAACTACGTCAACGATGTTTTAGTTTATTGCAATGACGTTGCAAAACTAAGTGTGTGACTTTTGTATTCGGAAAAGTTCATTTTATTCGAGATTCGACACAACAAAAGGAAAACCTAATAATTTTACCAAAACCGAACTTTTGGTTTTATAGGGGAAGGTAGGGTAAAATGAAACAAACCTTCATGTCTAAAAATTTACATAATCAAGGTCATTTTATTACATCGTGATGCACGGAAGAAATAATTATTGCAAATTTAAAAACGCTTTGAGTGGATTTACGACGTATTAGGATTAAATAAAAAAAATAACGATAAATGCAACGTAAATCCGGTTAAAGTGGTTTTAATTAAATGAACTGTGTTAAACAGTTATTGTCATATATTAAAACTAATTTATTAGTAGTGGTTGGAGTATGGCATTCACTTGAAAGAATGGTGGTGTTGGAGGTAATCCTTAACGTTTTTTAAAAAAGTTTGAGTTTAGTAATGACTGGTTCTTACATCATGTTCGTGATCAGATACTGCCTTATAAATAGGTTTGCTGTAAACTATTTGTGTGTTATCAGATATTGCCTTTATAGAAGGTGTAAACTCTCCAAGTCATTCAGTCAGTCTACATGTCATAGCAGTTTTACTTCCTTATTTAAAACAGTTCTTGACTTTGTTTTATTAAATAACGTGTTGTTTATGCATAGTTACTATTTTTAATAACATTACTTCTGTTAAAGCTGACAAGTTACTTGCACCAGGTGTTTTCTTGTCAAATAAAAGATATCCTGAAATATTGGTTGGTAGGTAAAAAATTTTGAACGATTCAAAGTTATTATAAGTCCATTTTAATAAAGTTTTGGTTTTGCTGTTTTTAGCATTTTATCAGTAACTTCATTAGCAGTAACTCCTTGAGAGAGTGGCTTCGAATAATATTAGTATCTATCGGTAAGGACCGATTATTGTGATAGGAAAATTTGTAAGATTAATTCATTTTGCCTGTTATACTTCGATTCCAAGTATTCAATAAATTGTTTACATACTGCCTTTTCAACGATCTTGGAGACATCAAAAAAAATCACATTACGCATAAATCGCTGGCTCTGATGGAATTAGACTTTTTCGGCTTAACAAGAGCTATCTTGGTCCAGTCTGAGAATAAGCTCGAATCTGCTTTCTAAAAGCAATTCTTGAACTAAATGGTTGCGGCAGTGTCATGACTAACTCTGTAAGGATATGCTAGCAATCATAACTTAATCCAGGTTCAAGCCACAAATATCAGAAATTTTATTTAAACCGGGGATAATAGAAAAACTGAGGTGCTATGACTGAGATAGACAAAACATCCAGCTGTGAAACACTACTTCAAAATGTATTGGGCTGAATATGTATTTAGAAAGTTGTCATTTACAGCATCAGAATCAAGATATGTTACATAAAAATGTTTGCTATTTTTACTACATACTTTTTCTTTTCATTGAACTATAGCATGTTTGGTTTAATATATCACTTTTTCTCAAATTTGAGGACACAACACATTTAATTCCTTTGTTATTCATTTTATGAATTATCTCTCTTCGCTAGCAAAAGGCTCTTCTCTTATTTATATCATTTGTCTGTTAGTGATCGACTAGTGATTTTACCATAATGTGGAAGTGTATGAAGATTAAATTGTTATTATATAAGAGAATTGAGGACAGTAACAATTAAGTATAACTCGGGCCGTTGTCGACATATTTAAGAAATAGTTTTAAACCCAACATTTGTTTCACCATATAGTTTTAATATTAGGTTATGGTAGTCATCTTGCACTCCAAATTTAATTTATGTAATCAACATCATAAGGAACTATATAGTATTTATATTATCAAATCCAAAATAAGGGCTTAAACGACTTAATAAGGGATTATTTTTACTAATTTAGCCCATTTGTCGAACAAAATTTTCAACTTAATTCTTAGAGTTATGGTTTTCAAAAGAACTCTGACGTGCCTCAAGCGATTATTACATTGACGACGCGTCCGTGTCCCGTCGCCCAACGCACCGCGATAGAGGCGCAGATGTGCGCCTTCACGCGGTTTGGTTCACCTCTCTTTGCGGGCCAGCGGAGTACGAATACTCCGCGCCTTGTATTTATTTCTCAGTCGATCACCATGGTGACAGTTAATACCAAATGATTTAAGATGATGCAGAGACGGAGTTTAGTATGTTAGAGAATTATCACACTGACGACGAGTACCGTCGCGTCATCGGAAAAGGAATTCTTTCGATATCGAATTTAATGATAAATCATTTCGAATATGTCGTAGCAGAGACAAATATTTTTCAGTGATCAATTTGTAATAACGAAGAATAAAGACTTCTTAAAATGTTTATGTTTTTTTAAATACTAAATTTTATTTATAAGCTAGTAGCTTAAATGAATGATATAGTGAAAAGAGTATTTTATTCAGGTATTTATCCCAAGAAATAGGTCTAGTTTTATTACTGCTTTGCTATAGGTACATTTTCTGTGACGCAGATCACCAAATATTTATTTCACGGTTGAACGCACTGGTGATAGCACATAGTAGTTTTTCACAACGACATTATTCAAGTTACTGTAGTTATTTTATTAATTTAACCCAGATATGCCTGAAACTATTTTTATCTTAGAAAGAGAAGATTTTTGGATATATGGTTTGTTATAATCCCAGTATCTTTGGAAAAATATAAAAAAAAATTCACTGGAAGAAAAGCTGGAAAATTGATGACCCATATATGGGTCGGTCGGCATAAGCACTGCGTTTCAGTAAATGCTTAAGTAATAAATAGAAATATACATAAAATGCTTATAATTGAAACAATTGTGTTTTCTAACTTTCTATTAGTTTATTTATGATAACGGGTATTGATAATACATACTAATTATATTTAAACACATTTTTGGGATGTAAATGTATGTCATATTCTACTCAAATGTGGCTAGTTTTTTTTTTTATATATTTTATATTTTAGATCATTACTAACATAAGATCACCAATGTGGTCGAGACTTTATGACTCTCCAAAGCTGCTTTTTGGTGTAGGATAAGACCCGCGTTTTATGAGAAACCTTTCTAAAAAGGCTCTTGTGACTGACCTGCTAAAACCGAGATGATCAAAATCTCCACCGTCACTATGAAATATTGCCACACATTATGTTATGCCATTTCAATGCTACGACTATTACAGAATGGAGGAAACTAACATTTTTTGCCTCTGATAGAAGTTCGATATAGACCTATATTCAGATCGGAAAGATCGACGCCTCCTATGTTTACATTATATATTTTGAAAAATTTAGAAAAACGCTTCGTTTTTTATAGTGGAAAGTGCGTTATTTGTTCTTGAAAAATACCATTGTTAGCCAAATAGAGGCCTCATTTTAGTAAATTTATCATTTTGAATTAGTCAGATATGTTTTCCCCAAACATTATATATTTCTATGAATATTACATATTTATGTATCATATATGTATGTCTATCCGTTACCCTAGTATCCATAACACAAGCCTTACAGTGCTTACTTTGGGCTAGGCTAATTGGTGTGAATGTAAGAAATATTTATTTATTTTTAACATTCAACGAGTTTGTATAGAAACATATCCACTATAAATAAATATTTTAACGAAACATTTTTCAGTTTAATTATGGTTACATTACATTTTTTTAAACATTAATTCGTATACTCCACTATAAAGTTTATTACCATGCCATTGAATAATTGGTTAAAGTAATTTATAACGTATTTAGTTTTTTGGTCTTTCCAGAGGTTGGAAACTAGAAAACTAGTATTATTTGTGTCTACTCCTCCAATGGTAGGCCTTATTTTCTACGGACATGCATAGAATAAAGGCGAAGAACTAACTCTTTAAGATGTAGATGCCATTGGCTTATGAAAAAGATTTCTTTTGTTAACTGGTCAAAGTAATGTTATCATCTTCACTTTTCTTATCAGATAGAGACCAAATAGCACACAAAGCCTCTGCGATGCACGTAGAATAGCACCCTCTTCCTCAGAATCTCTATCTGTGACAGGAGTATTTGCGTTACAAAGTGGTTTATTATATTATATTATGGAGCTAGATAATTATTAACATCTAATTCACTCAATATTTTGAAAATATTCTGAAATAACAAACAAAAACTATCTTCATTTAAAAAGTTAAAAGTACTATATTTGTGCCGACGGTCCCATGTATGGGTCCATGGAATGCACAGCTGAATAAAAGGGTAAAAGTAAAGATAATTTTAATTTTCTTTAGAATATGAATATTACTCAAGTAATATACTTTTTAGTTTCACTACTGTTTTATAAGAATAATAACGGTAAATTAATATAAACTTACTTTTTTGAGGATACGTTTTTCAATTTTCGATTCACAATTTTTCAGCCGCAAATAACAACTGGTAATGTTTTGATTTACTATGTTACTTGTCATTATAAATAACAAGTACCTCTTAAATTTTCTAAAAATATGTGTATTTTGTTTTTAACGTATCAAAAAAAGACGGTAGATTTTTTTAATTCTTAATACCCATACATGGGCCGGTAGGTTTAAGTGGGTTAATATGAATGCACTTAAATTGAAACAAATTAAAACTTTTTGGTGCTTGATAAAGACCTAAGTGGTACTGCGGAGCTCCGTATGCTCAAATCCGCGGCACGCCGATTAACAGAATTTGAAAGCGGAAGCACGTCTAATGCGCTATGCGTTGACAGTGTGAGCATGTTTTCTATACAAACTGTATATCTACAAAGTTTAAATCTGCGGCACCGGGCTAGGCGACGGAGTGTTGTGCAGTCTGCTAATCGCCTCACGGTTACCATAATAAACCAAGTTAATCCAACAAAAATTGTTTCTTTTCAGAAAAACGATATTAAACAATAACTCTGTCGATGAACATTGAGGCCATGTTTTAATGAAATTCGACCAGAAATATATTTTTATATTAAAACCTTGTCAGCCTTTTCATTCCTTTTATGGCTGAATTTTAGTGGTTTGAATCACAATGAAAAATATTTCGAATAAATGCCTTTCCATATATTGTTTTATGTAAAAATAAATATCTTTATTTCTTGTATTTAAATACGAAATCATTGTACAAAACTCTACCTTTTAAAAGCCAAAAGTCTTACACACTGTTTATACTTTTTATAGAACCATTTGTTTTTACTGCTGACTTTACCAGAGTTAACGGTTCAGTCACACGCAGCCAACCAATTGAGCGACAGTTATGCGGGTCATAGATATTATCTCCGTGCCGGTAATTGTTGCAATTACTTCAGCTTCAGTTAATTGTTTTCGCTATTTACACTAATCATCTACACTGACATCTGATAAGATTATATTCTTAATTAAAAATGAAGTAGCGTAGTACCTACTGCGAAGCAGTGATAAGGCCTCTTGTACCCTTTGAAATGTGAAAACCGATACAGTAGCCCGTACCATTTTAAAAATAATGTTTTATTCAACAGCCTTCAGAGTTGCTACGGAGCGTTTCATTATTCTAATACTTGTGGTGGGCGATATCTAGATAGACCAGGTGTTGCAGAGTAAATGTAAATATTTTATTGGGGAGGCACAAACAACGCCTGAGAGATCAATAAAATTTGTTTGTTTTGTAAAATGCTATCCGCTGTCTGAGTTATAGATTGTGTACATGAATTATTCAAAAGTGCGAATGGAATGCTATACACCAGTAAATTTATTTTAATGTTTTGCTTGATGAAACGTTATAGCGATGCGAATTTTTTCTTTGCGATTATGAACCAAATATGACGCTTGAAAGATTTTGAAACAACATTTTACTCGATATATTTATATAAAAAAACTAGAAAAAAACTACTTGGGTCACAAGTTATTCTGGGGTGGAAGTCGAACCCATAACTTTAGGATGTTCGGTGCACTGTTCTTCAAATTGAGCTACCGGGCCTTGTGAGTGCCCGTCGAATTGTATTTAGTACTTTTTACGGTGTAGGCCACCGTTACTTCATCAATGAGAAGAATATCCTCGTATTTGAAAAAAAACATTTTTACAAATGTTTCGACAATCGACTAAGATGAAACAGATATTTAATTTATGATCTTTTTATTTTGCATTTTCAATGCTATCTTTAGTAATAAATTTTAATAGAAAACTAGAAAAAATCGAATTAGCTTAGTATTTTTCTATTAAAACTTATTATAAAAGATAAAACCATAAATATATTTTTATAAATTATATGATATAAAATTATTGCCGTGTGCGTGTGCAATAAATGACATACATTATAATTGATATATAGATACACATTTATAAGGACACGCATACAAATAGAAGACCAAGATCCTTAAACACTGTTACAGTAAACGAAACAACAGTAGGTCTTGTATGAAGTAATGTAAAATAGTCAATATATGTAAATGAAAGTGATGTTTTCAATGACGAAATTGAAATTATATTAGAACGCTGAAATGATGTAAGGAGGCAAACAAAAGAAAACCTCCATTACCCCTTTTAGGACCTAGTATTTACTTGTATGTCTCTAATGAAACTGAGATCCAACTATACCTTGTATGATCAACTATTGAACGATGTTAATATTTTTATAATTTTTATATATTTTATGCATTTTCAATGCGATCTTATAAGATAAATTATTATAATAGAAAAATACTAGAAAAAATCTCGGGGACTCGGGTCACAAGTGAATTCCCGCCTGAGAATTCACTTGTGACCCGAGTCGATTTTTTCTAGTATTTTTCTATTATAATGATGTTAATATTGTTCGACTGTGTTATGAATTGATATATGATATAAAATATTAGGTGTGCGCTGGAATAGAATAATAAAATTATTTAAATGAAAATACTTTAACCGGATTAATTGTACATACAGCCGCTGTAAAGAAGTCAAACCGTATAAAAAACTAAATTACTTTCAATAAAAAAAATTAAGAAAATTACTACCTTATCTCTGTTTCTTCAAAAATGCAAGTTTTATATGTTTTATAAATAATATTTAGCAAATGGAGAGAGATAGAGATGGAACAATATTCTTACATTATCTAACAAATGTTGTGTAACTGCTTAGATAATGTGAAATGAGAAGTTCTAACGTGTATTCTCCCCTCTATATATTTTAGTATCGAAACTAAACCATGTTCGAAACCATGTTTCATAAAACAATTTTCTCTGATAAAATCTAACACGAGTAAGAACCCTATTTAAAATAGGCTTCAGTTTTTTGAAAAAAATATACGACTGTTAGTATTAATTCAATATATAAGGTCACTTAAGTATATAGGTATTGAAAATTTTCACTGTGTTCATATTTTCCGAAAAGCTTTGTCCTCGTACCATCTTTAAAATTATTTTTCGTCACGAAATTTTTGTCTCTTTTCTTCATCATCAGTGTTGATTTAGTGATCAATCAATCTGTTGGACATAACTGGATCTTGCTTGAAGAACACCGTATAAATATTAACAACGCAATCTGAAGCTACTATTGCCTTAAAGAGTTAGGTGCATAACAGAATGTAGGAATAAAGGTAAACATATGAAATTGCTTATGTGATTTAAGTTAATATGCTTTTGTTACAAAAAGCACTTTTCAGTGGAAGTGGAATACAGATCATGTTTTTAAATTTAACACTTAACGTAGATTTAGCACTGTCATTTCGCAATGTCTGAAAGGAGAGCTCATAATTCAACGACGAGTAGCCATTTCTCACAGCTTTTGAATATCTCTTTGCCATCTTACAGTAAAGCAACCGAGATTTCAGAATGTTTAAAATTTCCTATTCAAATTTTCCACACGTGGTCCGCGGCACGCGTTCGTTAGTAAAATGCATTATGCAACATCATCCGGGCCTCACTGCGAGCCAAAAGGGAAAATTCAAGAAAAAGTCAATCGTTTATATTCGCGCCTGGTCTTATTTGAACGATGTGGTTTGGGTAAATGTCTTTTTCTGACCGTTACCCAATTTGTGCTTTTTCTAAAACAAAGAAAAATAAAAACATTTAGACGGTAGCAATTCACTTAAAACAACAACTGCCTTATTTATTTTGGTAACATAATTCTTGGAAAGGATTCAAGTCGAAACGCCAGAATTAAATAGAAAAAGTTAAAACAAACGAGTTTCGGCACCCGAAACAACAGTCTCATGTTAATTAAATAAAAAATAATAATAATAATAAATAAATTATTTGACGGCGTTATTCAGACAATCATATCATTTTTCCATTAAGAAATTATGACAGTACTATAGTAACCACACGATGTTATGGCATTAATAAATAGTGTAATATTATTCTTTATAAAATTTCGTTTTCTAGTTTCACAAGCACCGTTTACCGGATGGGTGGTCAAAAGAAAATGAAAAATGAAAAAAGTTTTTATTAACATAAAGCACCATACAGAATCGGTATTGAAACAGCCCCAGTAAGTAAAAATAAAATACTTGTGTTAAGGTTGTCTCGCTCAAAAGCAATCATAGCACCGATTTAGAAGGTATTTTTGAACATAGGGAAGGTCAATGAACCCAGCAGTTACTAAAATATGTTATTTACAACGGCAGCCCCAAGTGATCCCAAAGACTCCAGACTTTGAGAACTAAATCTTAGAGTCTCGTGTCTCTTTTAGGAATGGCCTACAGAAATGGCCTTCTAAGGGTTCGCAACTACTAAAAAACTTACAGTGTTTTGAAAGACTAGACCTGTATAGAAATTAACACATACTTTAGATACTAAAGTTTAGAGCTGTATTTCGTGTTTTACGCTTCCATGAAGTCTTTTAAAGGTTTGGGCTATTATCTTTTTCAAATAGACTTAAAAACTAAAAACCCTTTTAAGTAAATAGATATATATGAAGGTAAAATGTATCGAGAGCCAATGTTTTCTAATAGAATAAACTAGAGCCTAAAGAACATTATAAGCTTTTAGGCTTGCAATGGGCTATCAGCTTATCGTCTTTTGTTTCATCCGTTCCATTTATCCGTATTAGTATGCATAAATGTTCCCAAAAACATATTTTATTAACAGTCTAAAAGGCCACAAAAACGTTCCCGCACATGATCAACTTTTTGACCGACATTTTCGCCGGCTTTATTTGACATTTTGTGTATCATTCAACTTGCCGCTGAAACCGTGTCAGTAGCGCTCGAAGCAACTAAACGTCATGAATTTATTGTGAATGATGGACAACCGAATAAATACTCACAAACATATTTTATAGACAGTCGAAAGGGCCCTCGACCCTGAGTATTAAGCGTTATTGCACAATATTTAATTTCTAATCGAATTGTATGCTAACTTTTTTAAAATAACGACGCACAATTCTGGAACTTTGTCGGTAGCTCTCGAGGAAACTAAACGTCATGAATTTAGGGAATGATGGATATTCGGACGTGTTCGTTGAGTTAATGACAAAATCAGTGAAAAAAGCCGGCGAGTAAATTGGTAAAAAATATAGTTGAGTGCACGAACTCTTTTGTCAGTGGGTCCTGTCAAAAATGGCAGATTTTATCATAATCTCCAGGCTTTAAGAGCTGGATATCGCAGTAGAAGATCATAATTCCGTAAATACTGCTATGGCTTTTGTAGTCTGCGTTAGGTGTAAGGTTATAACTTCTAAAGTATGTAAAGATTGGTGCTGTTCTCAAAAGGTTAACAATTATTTTTAGGGTTTATTCAAAACAAAAAAAAAAGTTTTTTTGATTATGGTTGTAACAACAAGTGATGTGATGATCAATTAAATTAACGACGTGACCAACTTTACTTCTAAATAGCTGATTTGTGTAAACCAACAGAATACATATAATATGATTAGTCATTTAATTGGACTGACCCAGTGTTTGGCATTCGTGGAGCACACGAAAGCTTTTAATGCGTACGAAACTACTTACTACCTACCGCTACGTACAAAATGAATTTTATTGAGTTAGCCTCTAAAAGCTTCACGAGCAATTTAATCATTTGCTCCAAATACGGTACATTATTGTGAAGACATAGGGAGGGAAGAGAAGTATCTGAATAGTAGTTTTATGGATTTTAAGTTGTATCTATAAGAAACAACTTTATTTTTTTTGGCAAACAAAAAGGCATCCAAGGCGCAGACATGAATGGGTTTTGAAATCAAATATATATATGTAATGTTTCAGAAATAAACAATATTATTGATCACATCATTGCAACATATTTCAATCATGCAGTTGCCTTAACAGTTTTCACTGCTTAATACAAACAAAAGTGTCGAGTTCTTTTTTAACTAGATCATTTTAAAGAAATGGCTTGAACACATCAACAATTGGTGCCAATTTTTGACTATCGCAGGCTTGAGATTAAATAAATGCAAAAGGTTTTTTTTAAGTTATATAATTTCATGGCTCTCACAATGAAATTGTTACTCGCATAATTAATCCAGAACATAGGAATGTAAAACATGTCCGGAGATCACAGGTTTGGCCGAGTACATTTTAATAAGGTTTTTAATGTTGCAAGCATTGAACTCAATACAATTTTTTTACTTTTTTCCTAGTCTTTTTATAACTTTTACTTTAATGCGAAAAATAAACTTATGGCCTTTACATAAGTATCATTTTCTTTTTGTATATATTCGAAGTAGTAATAGTAAAAACAAACATAATCTTACGACTTTCTATAAATTGACGTATGGAAATAAACCGCACTCGGTAACAATAGATCGTAATCTTTTGTTACCGTTTCGTGATCACACAAAACATAAATATTACTTACAAGTCGAATTTGGGACTTTTGGGATATCGAATAAATTCCACAACTCACTCACAACTAGGCTTTATCTTTAATATAAAATATAATTTATAAATAATTATATTTTTTGAATCAAACCTTTTACCGGATAAACGACACATTTTTTTATATACAATCCTGACGTTTTGACTTTTTACAGGATCCGTGATCACATGATGACTAAGATAATATATTGTTTTAAATGGTCACTAACATTATAGTAATATAAGTTATAAATAGGATTTTTACCATGTACCTTGTTTTTGTTTTTATTGAGTTTCCGATATTTCGGCACTGTTGCAAGCCCCATGATCACGGAGCAACTGAAGTAACTGCGGGTAGGCTGTTATTGGTAGATATATCGGTCTACCCTCCGACGAAGTCTTCTATTGCGTTCGATACCCGTACCACTGTTCACATTCTCACTATTCACTTGAAACTGTCCTCGACACACAACACTTACAGTATCGGATCGCGACACGACACTTTTTTTATTATTTCAGTTTTTACACATACGAACCACAGATTTACAGACATTCGACAATTTAAAACCGTCGTCACGATTGAAATTTTTAAGGTTTTGTTATTTCAATCGCTTTCCTGACCAATCTTGGTATGTAGTGGCGTTCTGTCGAAATAATCTGTGGGTTATGGATAAAACAAAAACAAGGTACATGGTAAAAGTCCCGTTTATAACTTATATTACTATGACTAAGATAATGATCGTCATACATGTGCTACTTCTACCTTCCCATATTTTAATGAGACACGTTCCTCACCGTTAAATGTATACAAATAAAATTGTTTGTTTCAGTTTGCAAAATAAAAGGTGTGTTAGGCGCGACAATTACTAATTATATTTTTGTCAACATAATTTTCTTTTTGTAATAATATTTTTATATATGTAATTCTGGCTATTTTAGCCTGAAATAAGAAATTTAATAAAACGTTCAGTATTTAGTATTGAAATCAAAACATTTATTGAAAGTCAACAAATACGCATTACGTTAGAAGGCTATGGACTGGGAAGCCACAAGAATACAGTAACACCTCTTATAATGGCGCCTCTACTCTTTTTTGGAGGATAAAAATGTTATTAATATTAACCGCTAATCCTCTCCATATTCCATAGCATATAACACTTTGAAAGTATTTGAAACCAACCCTATCTTTCAACATCAATTTCTTTACGGTTTACGTGGCTGAATTAAGTCTTTTTGACGGGGCATAAATATATCGTCTCAGCCAAACTAAATCCACTGTTGGACAAAGGCCTCCCCCAAGGATCTTCACAATGACCGGTCCTGCGTTGCCCGTATCCAGGTGCTTCCCACAACCTTCACTAGATTATCGGTTCACCGAGTGGGAGACTTGTTCACGCTACGTCTTCCGAACCGTGATAGCCACTCGGGAACTTTTCTGCCCCAACGGCTATCAGTTCTACGAGCTATGTGCCCCACCCACTGCCACTAAGTGTGGCAATTCAGCGGGCTATACTGGTTACTTTGGTTCTTCATACCTGATTCGATCATATAGGGATACTCCGAGCATAGCAGTCTTTATCGCCATTTGGGTGACCTTGAGTCTTCTTATTAGGCCCATAGTACGGGACCACGTCTCCGTTCCGTATGTTTTCACTGCCAACACACACTAATTAAAGACTTGAGCAATATATGTATGTATACCCAATTATAATTTGGATTCTATAAATTTTGCTGCTTCGCCATTCTTTACATATAATTTAAATTAATACACCTAGTATTAAACTGTCTTACTTATCGTAGATATTTAGTTTTATTCGACCCTAGAGAGCACCGTTTACATCGTTAAACATATATTGTTCCCATGGCCTCTATCGGTTGTGGCTCGGCACGTCTGATTGTCTTTACAAGCAGCTGACTTCCAAATCAACTCAATTTAGATAGACACTGTTTTGATATGGTTATGTTTCGACGCATTATCAACAAACGTTTATTTAGTTCTTATACTTCCGCTATCACATATTTGAATAAAACCACTTTTACACCTTTAGCACATATACAAAGACCATTACCTTAGTCATCCTGTGATCACGATCTCTGTAAACTAGACAAAACATCACGATTAATTAAAGAAAGAGTAAACTGTGTTAACACCCACTAATCCTCACTGAGCCCTCATGGTGGGTTAGGGTTTGTTTCATCATTATGATTTAATCCTGAATCCATAATAAGCTGATGACCATAACTGTAAGCAGCAAACAAAACAAAATAATATGAAACGTTTTATTTTTATTACTTTCTCATAAAAAATATAATAGTCTTAATTTACATTTCCTTGGGGGTCATTGAATTAAAAATGAAGTGATTCATGAGTGTATATCATACAGTCAGCTACTATACTAGCAGAAGCATCCCTGCCTATAATGCTTTCTTGATTTGTCGAAGGCGTTTAAACTCGTGTCATACGATCATCTATAGTCTATGGTCTAAGATAGTTATGAATGTTTAATTAAATACTGGTATCACAATCAAACCAAATAAGGCGAGGTGGGATAGGCTCGCCTAAACTCTTTAACCTGTACATGAACCTTGGTCTAGGCTGCTAAGTCGTCGATGTTTCTTTCTTTATGCTGACGATATGGTCTTGCTGAGTCCTTCTGAAAGTGCCCTCAGAAAACTGTGTCAATGCTGTGAACAATGTACGGTAATTCTTGGTCCTAGGTACAATGTAAATAAAACTGAAACAACGGTATTTAAAGCGCGATATAGAATCATTCTTGATATTCCACCAAACTTATTAGAGCGACATTCATTATTCAGCGGAGTAAAGTTTTCCGTTTTAAATACGGACGTTAGCTTACTGATGACCTCTCAGATGACACAGACATGGAATGGCAGCACAGAGCATTGGCATTAAGATGCAATGTTGGCCGTCAGTTTTGCGCGATGCACGAAAGAAGTAAAAGTCACCATATTTAAAACATACTGCCAATATTTTTTTTACATTATACCATAATGCACAACCGAATTGCCTCATTGGTGCACTAAGTCCGCTGCAGCGCCAACAGTCTTCTATCAGTCATCGCAGATCGCTACGACGGTCCTATACTAAGACTCTGGGTACACCTGACCCTTGTCGTGACTCGGCGAAATAAATAAATATTCTTTATTGTTACTAACATAGTTTTAAGTATTGTTTGTTACTAATCTATTTACGGACTTTGTCTAAAATAAATAAATATAGTTATAATAACTGTTTGAAGGAAGGACATTTTGAAAAAAATGCATTTTGAGAGAGGTCCTTTTGGTGAAGAGACATTTTAAAAAGGGGGAATCACGAGAGGGCACTTTTCCGGAGAGGGATTTATAACAAAAGGACATTGTGGGAAAGGGCTCGCCCAAATGGAAACAAATACAGAATCCACTAAGGTTCTACCATTACAGCAACACTGTTGCATACAGTAACAACCTACTTGTAACCGGTCTGAGTATGCAGTTATTTCGAATATAAAAGTTAGGAATCCAATTTAGTTGAGTATCTTTGTTTCAGCACATCAGTCTGACATAACGACACCAATTTTTCTAACAAAAACAAATCATAATAAAATGATAATTGAACTACCACATCCGTTATGTTTAGTTCATAAATCAGTGACACTAATCTAATTTTATTTAAGTATATGGTCAATATTTTATCGTCTAAAGGATACAGTTTCTTTTTATTTCAGGTTTCTTTATAAAAAAAACTTATCTCAGAAACAGTTTGGTGTTTACTTATGCCCTAAATTATTATGTAAGCGAAATGATTTACAAATAGCTACATATACTAATGTGTAGCCATTTGTAAATCATCAATCTTCACTTATCTCATTCAGTCTTCGAAAGAGGAGGTTAAGCTACTTTAAAGTGGGCTAGTCATCGGATGAGTAAGAAATAGTTATTGGTTATCCAAGGTTGCAAAGTTGAGATTTAGCAGCGAGTTACCTCCATTGAAACCTGAGCAAGCGAAGGACTCTAGGATTGAACCATGAGCGACGAGTGTTTTAAATAAAGAGTCTTAAACGTAGCGAGAATTTCTAAGGTATGAGATGCTAAAAACTTCGCTGCCGAGCGAAACACAATTTTCACATCACTACAGCGAGGAGAATTTTTATTTGCAAAGAAAAAAACTTCAATAAAATGGTTAATTGGTTTATTTAAATTAAAAGTTTAAAGTGAAATTGCTATAATTAGACATGTTGAATGTATTTTCTTTAATTAATTTTAATGAAATGCGAATTGACTAAGAATACAGATCACTTTGACAGTTATTTTTGGATGCGGTTCAAAATCCAATCATATGTTATGAAATCTCAGCCATCATACATTTCATATTCTTATACTTAACAAATAGTATATATTAAATATTATTTATTCTTGTTTTTTTTTTATAATTTAAGGAAATAAAATCATTCAATCAAACCCTAAGGGTATTAATTTCAATAAGAATAAAATGTAACTTATAAAGATTAAAATGAAGATTATAAGGACGTATCATGTTTGTTTTTCTTTGAACAGAAAGGTTCTAATTTTAAAACACTTTTCCACGCTAGCGGATAAAACGTAATTTTGCACGCAGAAATTGGATGACAAATCAAAATTTCCCGAGCGTGTGAGGTGAAAAAAAAAAATTTGGTGCGTCTTTCTGCTGTGCAAGACGCTTGAAGACACCAACCCCGTGGAGGGTTATTACCTATTCTTCCTAATATTTTTTATCCACAAGGATCATAATTTAAGCCTTCAACTGCTGGATTTTTACATCTAAAGACGGAAACCCCGCCGGATCCTTGGAATAAGATGAAGTTTTTCCAGTAATAATCTCTTTTCTCTAACCTGTGTTTTTAATAAAGGAATGAGAATAATGAAAGGTCAGTAACGTAAAGGAGGAGGGTCAATAAGGTTCCGTTTGGGGTGGAATCGATTTGTTAGTACATATAGTAGATAAAAATATTTTTTTGAATTTTTAGGTCAAAAATGAAAGGGGCCGAAAACCCGCCTTATTGACCCTCCTCCTTTTTTTAAACGGCTTCTAAGGTCATTTTTGATTAGAAGAACATGTTGTTTTGAATATATCATGTAATGATATACATACAACACGTCATATTGTTTGGTGACGGACTTGGCTAAGTACGAGTAACGCTGCTTGCGAAACCAAACGCTCCCGAATAAGAGCAAATGATGGTGATAAATACAAGCATTTTTACCAAACTCATGTTATTTATATATATTTTAACCATACCCAAAACTATAATACGAGCTTCCAAAAACTACTCACTTTGGGCTAGGCTAATTAATACAAAAAAATATAATAATTTAATAAAACATCTATACCAACTGTACGAGACAGAACGGCATGAATGTACCGAATTTGTCAAAAGTACTCAAAGTAATGAAAAAAATTGATTCCATTTTAGGAGCACATTTAATTAACAACATTATTTAAGGGCTGTCCGAGTTTGAGAAAACACAAAAGTTATTTGTTGGAGAGCCCCAATTAGGGGCAAAGCTTTCTGGACTTAATCCAATAAACCTACTCATTTAGTGAGCAAAATAAAAGGTAAATAATTTTAGGGAGCGTTCGGCGCGGCAAGCGTCGCGGCGTCAGAAGGGTTACACGCCAGCGCCATCTATGTTCGTTTATTTATTACAGAATTGATTAAGCAACGAGAAACAGACTCCAATTAATTAAGACAAGGATAAAACGTTAACAGCGAGTTGACGACTTGATTAATTTGTTTAGTTCCTGTTAAGTTTGGATCTCGTTATTGGAATTTGTAGAATCTAGCGGTGCTATATAGTACGCTAGACGTAAATATTTGCATCTTTGAAAAATGGAGAACAATATTTATTATACTTTGTCCAATGTAGGATGATACTTTTGACAGGTGACACCTATAAAGAGGGTATAAAGTTGCTATTGCAATGTCAAGACAAACATAAGGAAACAAACGCAACCTTAGTACGTAGCAATAAGGAAGTGACACCTGTCAAAAGTATCATCCTACATTGGACAAAGTATATTTGAACCAGTACGATGGGACGGATTTTAACTCTAAAAGCCTTTCGTTATTTTGGCGGGAAAGGTATTTTATTAGTAGTTTCGACTTACATAACCTGTTATGATCGTTTAATGTACTGAATGGATACTGACATCCTTCTATATACTGGTTGTAAAATGACGCCTTATCAAGCTGGGGACAGTGAAAAGGCAGGCAGGTTTCAGGCGGGAGAACAAACATGTCAATGTGAAAATACGCTTTATCTAGCGTATTTAGCTCGCCTACAAAAGTTTATAACAGTCTAAAACCAGCATTAAATAATAATTAGTCTTAAAGTGCTTACACTACTATATTTATTTCTCAATTGATATTGAAATCTATGTCTTGGATTTTAAGCTGTAAATAGAATAGATGGTTTGACAGCTTCATATAGTTTGATGTGCTGAGAACTGTGATATACTAATGATTCCAAAAGTTTAATTTGTAACTGATGGTAAACGAATTTCATTTCATGTATGAAAACCTCAATATGATGTTCGACACTCAATGTACATAGCAATAGACTGATACGTACCAGTGTTTATTTATTGAAATGTGCACTACGTTATAAACTTTAACGATAATCGTTTTTCAATGAAAAAATAGTTAAAACTAACGATTTCATCTAAAATGACTCTATAATCATCTATTTACTGGGATCCCTTTCTTTCGCGTAATGTTTTATTCTTATTTATTTAAGGCATAAAATCAAAAGGCACTAATCCTTACTTCCTTACTAATATTATAAATCGGAAAGTGAGTTTGTTTGTTCCGCTTTCACGCCGTTACTACTGAACCGATTGCTTTGAAATTTTGCAGACGTAAAGATAAAAGTCCGGATTAAATAATAGGGTACTTTTTATCCTGGAAAAATTGATATTCCCGAGGAAAAACAAAAATATTGTTTGCTTGATGGATGGATTGTAGATGGCGCTGTGTGTCGTTTAAAACAAGGTAAAATATTGCATACGAATATAAACATGTAAATTTAGAAGCTAAATGATACGATAATGAATCCCCGAAAATGAGGAATTCCCGAGGGATGACGTACAATTTGTTTTATCGTCTAAACTGTTTTTTTTACATCTACTTATATGTTGCAAACGAATATGAACATGTAAATTTTTAAGCTAAATGACTCATTCCTCGGATTCCGATTATTCCAACAGACCTCCCATTTCAATTTAAAAGACTACTTGACTCCTACTTTCCGAGGTGTATCCGTGCCGATCACTGACCATCTTGAGCTTTTAGGTATGTCTTTGTCACCAACTCTCAATTTTGGCTCTTTCATTGAGAGCAAGGCTCAAGTGGCTTCAAAAAAACTTGGCATTCTGGCGAAGGTGAGAAAATACTTCACACCGGAACAGTTGCTCAACCTTTACCAAGCACAAGTTCGATCGTGTATGGAGTATTGTTCTCATCTTTGGGACGGTTCCGCCCGATACCAGCTCCAGACGCTTGAGTCCATTGAGAGGAGGGCAAAGAGGCTCATCGGCAATGAAGATCTTTTCTATAAAAAGCTCAAAAGCCTTGAGCATAGACGGAAGGTAGCAAGCCTATCCGTATTTTATAGGATACATTTCGGAGAGTGTGCAGCTGAATTGTACAATCTTCTTCCGCCGTCCCCATTTTATCATCGGACAACCAGACTTACAAACTGGCGAAACCGTTATATAGTGGATATACCAAAGAGTCGCACTAAGCGTTTTGGTTCCAATTTTGTGATACGTACCGCTAAGGAGTGGAACTCTTTGCCTGAGTCTGTGTTTCCTGACAAATACAATTTAGGGGTCTTCAAGTCACGAGTAAATAGGTACCTTCTAGGCAAGCGCGTCACATCCTAGATCACATCGACGCTTACCATCAGGCGAGATGGTGGTCAAGCGCATGCCTATTTTCTATAAAAAAAAAACTACAATTTCCTATAAGGGTTTCATTTGCAATGACCATTATTAAGGCCAAACTCTAAGGGTTGCTAGAGTAAACTTGGAAAAACATTGTTTTTCGCATAGTCAGCTCTATGTAGCGTGTTCCCGGGTTTCCAGTACCCAAAATCTGCATGTTTTTGCTCCACAAGGGAAAACATATAGGTAATATAGTCCATTCAGTTTTGGTTTAACAACTAATTGTATCCAGCGTTACATCACGCTTCTTAGATTTTTCCGTGGGAATGAGAAGTTTTCTTATAGTTGTGCTTTATACCGCAATATAACCGAATTACACGCGGGCGAAGCCGCGGGCGGAAAGCTAGTTTATAATAAAATCCTTACTAATATTATAAATCGGAAAGTGAGTTTGTTTGTTTGTTTGTTCCGCTTTCACGCTGTAACTACTGAACCGATTGCTTTGGAATTTTACGGACGTAAAGATAAAAGTCCGGATTAAATAATAGGGTACTTTTTATCCTGGAAAAAATGATATTCCCGAGGAAAAACAAAAATATTGTTTGCTTGATGGATGGATTGTAGATGGCGCTGTGTGTCGTTTAAAACAAGGTAAAATATTGCAAACGAATATAAACATGTAAATTTAGAAGCTAAATGATACGATAATGAATCCCCGAAAATGAGGAATTCCCGAGGGATGACGTACAATTTGTTTTATCGTCTAAACTGTTTTTTTTACATCTACTTATATGTTGCAAACAAATATGAACATGTAAATTTTGAAGTTAACTACGTTACTACTACTACTAGTTCCTCGGATTCCGATTATTCCAACAGACCTCCCATTTCAATTTAAAAGACTACAATTTCCTATAAGGGTTTCATTTGCAATGACCATTAATAAAGCACAAGGTCAAACTCTAAGGGTTGCTGGAGTACACTTGGAAAAACATTATATTTCGCATGGTCAGCTCTATGTAGCGTGTTTCCCGGGTTTCCAGTGTCCAAAATCTGCATGTTTTTGCTCCACAAGGGAAAACATATAATATAGTGTACCATTCAGTTTTGGTTTAACAATTAATTGTTTCCAGCGTTACATCGCGCTTCTTAGATTTTTCCGTGGGAATGAGAAGTTTTCTTATAGTTGTGCTTTATACCGTAATATAACCGAATTCCACGCGGGCGAAGCCGCGGGCGGAAAGCTAGTAATTAATATAAACTGCAGATTGGCCATTACAGCCATTTCAATATTCTGCCACAAAAAAGAGGAACTCCTTTTTCCCAGGTACGGTCTACCACGAAAAAACCATGTGGTTTAAGTTTGCGTTAAAGGGTGTCATATTACCTCTTCTATGATACTACTGTTTGACATTTGAACCTGAAGGTTCAAATGTCAAACAGCAAAATTGAAATTCTGTCTAATATGTTTTCTGTGAAATAAAACAAAAGAGCTATAAATAAAAGTTAAACGTGTCAACTGAAAAAATAGCACTGAGCAGTAAATGCGTTTTCTATATAACTTTTACAGTTATAAAAGACCGCCAAAAATAATTAAAGAAACCCAACTGAATTATGTTGTCATGTCCTTGTTAAATGAAAATATATAAATGTACTTTAAAGTCGATTAATAAATATATGTGTTTATCGAAAAGTTTTGATATTTTTACTAAGAATTTTCAAATTTTTATTTACTTCCATTAACATAACCTATAAATACAGTGTAATAATAATAATAATAAATATTCATTTTTTTGTTTAAGACCAGAGATAAAAATCAATACCAGTATTAAAGCTGGAATAAAGAAAAACATTAAAAATTTAATGTTAGTAGGTAATATGATTTAAAAAATCCCAAAAATATCATTTTGTCTCACGTGGGATTCGAACGCTCATCCTTTCGCGATCCGAGCAAGTACTCTTCCAACTGAGCTACCAAGACCTTACTAATAGCAATCGAATGTTTTATAATGCACACAGCAAAGGAGTGGAATTCCCTACCTGCGTGTGCTTTGAAAATATCCGAGAACTATAAGTTCTAACTATAAGGGTGAATAGGCACCTTCTGGGTTAGCTCGTTCCATCGTGGATCCTGTCCTAGCCCCGGGCTTGATTGGGATCAAGAGCAAACCCATTCTTAATTTAAAAAAAAAAACAATGTTTACCTCAACACCAATAAGCCACAAAGTGCGCACTGAAAGGTTGTGTTCTGGATATTAAACTATAGGAAAAGCTTACTCGTATGTATATTGATCCGCCCCTTCCAGAACTCGAAGCCGTTACCATTTGAGTTCAATTATAGGGTCACTAACTTTGTAACTTTTTTATATTATTTTGTTCTTCAGCTAGAATAACTATAAAATAATTATACTAGATTTAAAAAATCTAAAAATCCCACGTTTTTCAATGTCCTAAAAAGAATAAAATAACCCTGCGGGGCAAAGCGAGGGGCTACTCAAAACGTGGGGGCGCATATTACTAAGAGGAGATTTTAAAGAGATGAATGACATGCATTGATGCCGATTATTGTAAAGATGCGCCCCCACGTTTTGAGTGGCCCCTCGCTTTGCCCCGCAGGGTTATTTTATTCTTTTTAGGACATTGAAAAACGTGGGATTTTTAGATTTTTTAAATCTAGTATAATTATTTTATTCTTTTTAATTATTAACTCAACGAAGTAACCATGTGTTACGCAACAATCGTAACACATGGTTAAGCCCCATCGGATAAGCCCCATACAAAAGTGAAAGTTGCCGAAAGTGGACCTGAAAGTGCATCTGGAAAGTTGAAAGTTGCTTTAGAGTGCATTGTCATCGGGTTCTGAACTATCCTAAAAGTTTCAGCTTTCTAGCTTATCGGAAAGTGCTCAAATTTAAGTTGCAAGATTTTGCCCGGACAGACAAACAAATAAGAAAAGTGAGATAAGAAAAACGTGGTAATAATTTCTGTTATTAATTGAATACAAATAAATAATAGGTTTGTATTAAAAAATATTGATATTAAAAATGTATTTACAAGACTTCGTTTCTCGCTGATATTCCCAGATCAATGGTCGATTAAATGCCTTTTTCATCCAGCCGGGGATAGAACTTGGGATCTCGGAGTGACTTTACCGCAAAAATCGGTATGTTAGTCACTCAACCACGGAGCTTGTTAAACTATCCTCAGGCTTCTATGGTTTCGTCGTTACTTTAAAAATTCTACACTTCGCCTAATAAGAATTCCTACACTACTATTTCCATTTGAGAGAATTCTTCCCAGTTGCATTGCAATCCCTACGCTCCATTAAAGTTCAGTTCAATTTACCTTGTTAAGTGACTATGCAATTTTTATACATACAAAGTGCAGTTAGCGCGACACCAAGAGCGCAAATCGCTGATAAAAAGTTCTCGAGTTAAACAAACATCCGGGCGGGCACACTCAATTACTGAACTTGGTTGCAAGAAAATTCCCACATCCAATTTTTGTCGTGCACTCATTTCCTTTGTAACAGCTTATTGACCTTGTTTTAAAACTAATGTTTACAGATTTAAAGCTGGTAAAGTTGTCGATTTCAAAGTTCACAGATGAAACAGCCGAAACGAATGAGTCCTTTGATTCAAAACATTTTCAACTCATTAAGAGTTGAAAATTTAAGACGTCAATGAAAATTAAGCACTAAAGAACTAAACTTTTCGTTTATTAAACATTTATGTGATAAATTCTCGTTCTATTTAAGTCAACTTACATTAATTATTAAAAGGAGATTTTGTTAATTTGTTTATATATGAAGAAGAATAAACGGGACCTCAGAATCTATTTGGAAAAAATTAAAATACGACAATCTTACGCGCGTGGAATTAACCAAGAACCTGGGTATGATGTTTGATTCCAAACCAAACTAAAATTGCATAATCACATAATATCCCTAGTAAAAGAAAATTTTAGACGCCTTGGTTTTGTTTTACGAAATGGTCCAAATTTTAGAAGTCCACAATTAATTAAGCTCCTTTACTCATACGTAATAAAATCGAAGCTTGTAGCTCTGTCTGACATTCCTGCGAACGCACTTATACTCTGATACTCAAGAAAGTACAGTAGGCATTCGTCAGGTATTTTTACAAGCGTTGTCATACATATATTATTATGACCATTTATATCCGACCTTATTTCTCCTAGGTACTATTTGATCTCCAGTGGCAAGAACGTGACAGTATTGATAACCTTGACCTACACAACCAGTTGTTTCCACTATAATATTCTCGAACGGTACGCACGAAAGTGTGCTGGGCGGCCCCGGCACTCGCACAGAACGGGGCGTCTTTGCCGCATACTGGTAGAAATTACTCAGCCAGACTCATTTGGGCTCTTTTCTTACTAACCAACCCGAGTGTGATGTGTTTGCGGATGATTGGGAGGTTATTTTAAAACGTTGTCTTTTCTATTATGAAAAGTTTGAACCAGAGACAATCTATACTATATGACTGCTGTTTGTTTTGTTTTTTTTTACTATTGTTAATTACTGTAAGTGGTGAAGCCAATGTAATTAATTAATTAAATTATAAAAGGATATTACTACATTTCATATATATGATACATTTAAACCGGGAGAAATCGGGAAAGACCACTAGTAAGTATAACTAGTCTGGCCATAACATAAAGCAACAGGCTTTATGTTATGGCCTGATGACATAAAACCTTTTCTTTTTTCCAACTTTATAATTATTTTGAATTTGGAACGCGTTTATTATTTTAAAATTTTCTTTTAATTTTCACAATTAAAGAGCACTACAATAAGAAAAATGATAAAGTGTACGCTCACATTTCTAAAGAAGCTGCTCAAGTGGTCGGAAAGGTACCTACAACGTTTTCATCATCCTGCGTCAGTGATGGTTTGGTGGGGCGTGTCTTATCGAGGCGTCACAAAGCTAGAAAAAGGAGTGAAAACTTCAACCAAATTGTATCAAGAGTCAGTCTTAGATCATGTTGTGAAGCTTCTCAGCAATACGCTTTTTAAAATGTACCGTATGCTCATAAAACAAATATTATCTATAAAGATATCAATGGTATTTAGGATAAATGGTTGAATCTATTCCATATATTTAGAATGAATAAAAATTCCTTTTGTTGCACATTATGTGTGTATATCTTTATATATATAATTCTTCTGTGAGTGTGTATGTCACTGAACTCCTCCTAAACGGCTGGACCGATTTGAATGAATTTTTTTGTGTGTGTTCAAGGGGATCTGAGAATGGTTTAGATTCACAAATCAGTCCGGCAGATGGCACTGCAGTCGGCACAGCAACGCGTGGCCGGGACAGTTAGTATTATATATAGTTGCAGTTTATCCATTATCCTAGCCTAGTATCTAAGTAGTAAACTAGTATATCTGTTACGGCTAAAGGTAGGTGTGAATATAAACTTAAGATTAGCCGGCTAAACCTAAGTTTATCTTCGAGAAGCAGCTAAAGTTCGATATCATGTTAGGTTAGGTTAGATTAGTTATGCCGGCTAAAGATAGAAGAAACTACCATTAACACCTCCTTGAAGATAAACCTAGGTTTAGCCGGCTAATCTTAAGTTTATGTTCACACCTACATACCTTTGGCCGTAACATATCGATTACCCAAGATAGATGTCATACACCAGTGTAACTAATTCAAACACTTGACTCAGTCGAGTCAGTCAAAAATGAGTTTATTGATTTTGTGCTATGGGAAATTAAGTTCCAATAACGAACACATATAAAAACATATCCTACAGGCGTCAGTTAGAATCGTTATACCGATTCTTCCTTACGAAGAAGACATAAATCAAAAGATAACGAAAAAAGTGTAAGCTCAAACAGTCATACGTATGACAGTTTTATTCGAAATCGATTCGGATTTGATATCGGTGTTGCAAACTACTAAGCTTTAGTAAGTGCTTGCTGGAATGTAGGTCAAACAATAACTTTTTATTATAATAAAATAAAATAAAAAAAAATTGCACGAGTATTTTCTTTTTTGTTAACTTTGAATAGTGTTGCCCAAAATTAGTCTTGCGAGAGGCAAGAGTCTCGCAGGCTTAGTTTTCTTCTTGCTCAAATCTTGGTCATGATTGCAGTCTTGGTCTTGTTCTTGCAATTTTGCAATACCAAGACCCCCAAATTGTATTAATAAGGAAAAACAAACTCAGGCAAAGAGTTCCACTCTTTAGCAGTACGGATTACAAAATTGGGACCAAAACGCTTAGTGCGATCCTTTGGTATATCAACCATATAATGATGGCGCTTATTTGTAAGTCTGGTTGTCCGAAAATGAGAACGGCGGAACAAAGCTATGCAATTCTGTTTCACACTCTCCGAAATATATCCTATAAAAAACGGATAGGCTTCCTACCTTCCGTCTGTTCAAGACTTTTGAGGATCAACATACTTAGCAAGATTTCAATTTATTCATCAATGGATTATATTAAAAAATGGCATTTAATTAATTGCTTACCTAATCTTACCGGCAAAATCAGTAACTGCAAAATCTAGTTAACTAATTTGCTGTATTTTTGGTATTTTTATACGGCAATAATTTGCTGCTTAATTTGATGCATTTAAAGTATTATGAAAATTTAGACTTCTATCTTTGGTTAGATAATTTTGTGTTGTTTTTAATATTACATAAAATATAAGTCTATATAGCATTAATTAAAGCTCGTCTAAAAATACAAAATAAATTTAAGTTAAAAATTCGGTGTATAAAATCATTATAATGACTATTTTTATAGTTCCCGTCTATTTCTGTCTCTGTTTGTCCTAAACAAATCACGACATGGTTCAGTTTACTAAACTTTAGTTTTTGAGAAAGTTTCATTCCGATATTTATTTATTAATATTTATTTATTAATATTTATTTATTAATAAATAAATATATAAATAAATCTATGGATATCTTTCAAAACGCAGAATAAGTTATAAATTATTGTAATAAAAGTGAGTCAACGTTTTCAAACGCTTATAAGCGCTTAAATAGTGATAATATTCCAATAGTTCATAATGTCGAACACCGTTAAAATAACAGATTGACAAATATTGACTAAAGGTACACCTTCACTTTTAATAAAAAAAAAATGCCGACAGAAGTGATAAAGTCAACCAACAAAATTAGCGCAATGATTACTTTTTAAATGAAAAAAGGTTTAGAATCGACGCAAAAATAAACACACAGCCAATATCTTTAAGAAATAAAAACTTTTTAGATTATAAAAAGTTCTAATTTCTAAATTCAAATATATAGGCCGCTTATTTTTTGTGATTCGATTTTTAACCTCTTCTACATTTTAAAAGGGAAGCCAGACTGGTCACGTAACGCGTTACGTAACGAAACGGTTTACCCTCCCATAAGAAGTTATCACATCAATCACTGATTAGTTTATTCATGAAATAGTACATATTACTTAAAGTTTTATTAAAGACTCAATTAAGACGATAAACTGCACAGATTATGAAAATACGCTTGCTAATTTTATCTCACGTCAAATCATTCCTATTTTAGTTTCTACTAAAAGTATTCAATTCTGAAATAAAAACTGCTGATATTAATCGATTTTTATTTTCGTTTAGCGGATTTTTTATGCTACATTTTGAGACCGGGCCCCATACAAATAAGATCTATATACTAAATAATAATAACCAAAAAATAAAAACTTTAATCGTTAATCATTTATTACTAAAATCATATAGTACACAAAGGCCTCATACTAAGTTATGCTAGTATGTACATAAAGGCAATACAAAGGAAACCTACAGCACGTTTGTTATGCCTATTATCTAATAATATAAACAGTAAATAGGTTGACAATGTATCCTGCATTCTAAGTTTTGGTTATTGACATTTGATATGAGGAACCTTATCGATTTGAATTGAACTCGTGAACAAGTAATGTAAGTGAAAATTAAATCACCGTAAATATAAAACTGCATGAATAATAAAATCGAGAGACATATTTTGCATTAGTTCTCCAGCGTATTTCCTGCTTTCCCTTATTTCCCAGGGGATAACTCTACTTATAGAGGACATAAGTTGTACGGATATCGAAGGAGGAGACGTACGAAAACTAAGTATTTCTTTATTCAGACTTGCAGCTTGTTTAAGATTTAACTTCCCAGAACATATCTAACTTATTAGATGTGATAGAAAGAGAAGGAAAAATATTCATAAAAACACGCATATGTACACGTATATATAAACAATGAAACTAATAAAAATTCTTGTTTCCAGACTGTTTTACTTCTAAATCACAAAGCAATCCACTCATGTCGATACTTAGGTTTAAGCATTTTCTATTAAATCACAGTCTCTACAAAAATATACAATAAAGTTAAGGATATTAGCTGAGAAATGTGCTAATTAGTAACATGATCTGACATTGTTTACTCGCTCATAGAAAGTTCCAAAAACAGGCTTATATTAGAGTCTAAAACAAATGATTGAGTAATGGAATTTGTGATTTTGCATTAAATTTAAATATGGAGATATTCCTCTTTAATACAGCAGAAATCCTTTTAAGAGTTGATTATTAATTGAAAGCTTGTAATGTATTAAATTCATATTTATCCCAAAACATTGCCCACTGTTTGGCATCTGGCACCGCTTGCACTGTTTCAGTGCTAAAGTTAACGCTCTTTAAATATATCAGCGCTCATGAAACTTTGTAACTTCCAATCCAGCGCCTTTTTTCTACTGCTAGTTATAAGGTTGGTTGGTTTGGTTTTATCCAAGAAACTGTATTTAAACTTGGACCGAAATCGTGAATAAGTGGCATACGGAATGCCAATGATTTAGCATACGACCCTTATATAACATAATATACATAAGGTATTCCAGGAAAAGGTAAATCCGTTAATATCAACAAAAACATTTCTCGATCTTTACAGGTTACAAACTTATTTTTTATTTTGAATGGGTTGGCTCTTGATCCCAATCAAGCTCGGGGGCCAAGAGAGGATCCCCGATGGAACGAACTAACCCAGAAGGTACCTATTCATTGTGGCTTTAAAAACGGACGGGTTATAAGTAAGTTAAGTACTCGGAAATACGAGGCAGGGAGGGAGTTTCACTACTTTGCTGTGGGCATTATAAATGATGTTGACAAGCGCTTGGTGCGAAAAAAGGGTGATAGCCCACAGTGCCAGTGCTACAAACTACGGTTACAAATTTAAAATATATATATCATGTCTAAAGAAATGTTTGTAAATCTTCAAAAAAATATTATTTAAATTATCTTATTTCATTTTTGTTTTATTATTTTACCTTGACGCTTAATCGTTACACTGAGTTGGGAACACTGCTGTTACCCCGCCAGTCGCCTTCAGGCACTTGCCAACGGCGTTACTATGTCAAATATTCGCTCCCCGTACTTACTTTCACGCAAAGAAATCAATTTGAAAATAACCAATATGAAATAAAATCGGTGTAAGTATTTAATTTACTAAAGTTAAGAAAAAGAACTATAATAATCTATAAGTTATTTATTACATATACGTTTTATACTTAACCTATAATTACCTAATATAGTTTAGACATTGACGTAAATGCAGACTCAATATAGCAGTATGATAAAAATGTGTATGCAGATAGAATTTTCGATGCATATATTTTTTTAATCCAAACAAGATTTTCGGCTGATTGATGAAAAAGGTAACAAAACTTCAGTTAAACAAGACTCATTAGTTATAGCATCTTTATTGGAGCGGAGCTCCAATGGATCTGCTTCAATGACGCACTGTCTATTACGCCATTACTTCCCGAGTTCTTAACCAATTTTAATTTTTTTTACGTCGAATCGAATCAACAGGTTAAGTTTTTTAAATATCTCTATAAGTATTCTATTCCTAATTCATTTATTTAAGATTGTCTTATAAAGACAGTTCAAGTTCATCTATTATTATAAATTCTAATAAGGCATTCGGTGTCCTTTGACAAGTTACAAAATAAAAAATGCCATCATTTTATCGAATTTTCAAGTGAACAAGGTGAGTGGCAAAACCGTCGTGAAAAGTTCAGAAAAAGATTAAATTCATATGCCGATTCAGGATCTACATACCAAATGTTTAAGATATACCAAATGTCTAATTTGGCTAGCGTCATGCTACCCAGATCTTTGTAAAAAGAATTAAATAACTTTGTGCAGCAGGAAAATGAATCCTCAAAAAGTAATCAAGAAAAACCATGGAAAAAACTCATTACGTTGAGCACAACGAAGAAACACAAATACCTTTCAGTTGATACTAGCAAAAAAGTATCGAAAAGAATTTCCAGTATTGGCTTATGGCTCTTAAGTCGCTGAAGAGAGCACTACTCACTGTATTACAAAAGAAGTTGAATTACATTAATATTCACTTGAATTAACAATATTTCACTATTTCAAACCAATGTTTTGATTGATTCATTTCAAAATTTTTACAAAAATTAGGTGACCCATATTTTTTTTTTTTATTTTTTTTTCAATGAGTAAAGTACTTTTATCTGCTTATAAACAATCAAAGAGAAGTATATGGACAATCGTTAAACATGCAACTGACATGTAACATATGCGCTATGATAAGTCTCCAGTGAGTGATCATGCTTTTGAAGGGCCTTACCAATAAACCATAAGTCCTTGCTAGAGATAAGAGGTTTGTTCCTAGAATGCTACACAAGGCTATGAAGAATGCGAAACATCCATGTCTCGATAAAGAGGAAGGTGGGAGCGTTTCTCCTGTGTAGGATCCCATAGTTATTAAAATATTATCTGAAACAAAAACACTCACAGCGAGACCGTGATAGAGATAAGATAAAATGCATTTTATTCGATATGAGCAGTAAAAATATTTTTCTATTTATAGTGGTGTAGTAACTCGTTTTATAAAAAATAAATGAAAGACGGATGCTGATCCCCCTGTCCGAATTTTCTCTTGGTAGGGCCTCTCAATTTACATTTATATGAGAGGTATTATTTTATGTATTTTTTAAATAATTTTATATCAACTTAGACATGACAATGAAAAATTTACTGATTCTGCCAGATTCTTTTTACTTTACTGTGAAGATAAATAAAATAAATTATTCTACTTTTAGTTCCGAAATATTATTTAAAATACCAAATTATAATTATATTAAAACAAAAAGTAAATAATACTGGGCACTCTACTACATCTTCAAATAAACCAATAAAATAGGGAATTGAAAATCGAAATATTATTGATTGAACTTTTGACCCGTGGCGTAGTTAAGAGTTAGAAGTCTTTGAAGTGAGAGTCGTTGTCGAAAGATAAAAAGACATTCGGAATAAAAGCAAAGTATTCCGTATTGCATACGACAAATGAAAAGTTTTTATATTCTAGCCAAAATTGTAAGTGATGATATGGGTGTTAATCGAACGTAATTTGTGGATTGTTCGATAGATGCTGTGAAATATCAAAGCAATTTGCAAGAGATTCTTCTGTGTTCTATTCTATCACTGACACACCAAAATTTGGTCATAATTCAATAAGGGTGCGTTTCGTTACTGCAGCTCAAACTAGGTTGAGGTTTATGTAACAGTTTCATGCTCACCATAGATTCATCGAAAACTTCTCGCCGTGTGAAGCACTTCCGACAAGCTAGGTGTCTGTGTTTAGGGGCCGTGATCCAACTATTCTGTATTGAAACTTGTGTATTTATGTCGCCGGTAGAATAACTCTGCGAGCATGTTTCAGGTAATACGAGATATGCATACCCATGCATAGCTTTCACACATTTATGCGCCATGTTTACAATAATACTTTTCACTGACCCTGCTCTCTTCTTTCTTAACTACTTCCCCGAAATAGCAAAGAAACTTCTTTTAATATTCCACTAAACGCCATCCTTAGTAATCTTATAATCGAATAATGTAATCATCCTAAACTTGATGGGTTTCTCAGTAAGCATCCTAGAGTCTGTCTTACATTTTCAAGCACTATCATATAACGTGCTTGGTCACATATTATTGTATTGTCACCTATAGATACTACATATAAATACCAAGTTTCAAAATGATACATGAAGAGAAGCGGGCAAAATTTTTAAAAGGTTGAATTAAATTAAATTTTTGGAAGTTATCTGAAAAGCGATGACCTGGTACCTTGTATATGACAGAATCAAACTATTTTAAACTCTACACTTTGCTATTAGTTAACCGAATACTCGACGAATCATCTCAGCTGAAAAACTTCACCTGCCCGACGTAAGCCTAAAACGCTACTTGCCCATTTTGTGGAATTCGGGAAGTGTATGGTGGTAACTTAAAGTATTTTCTTCTTTTGTTTTTAACTTGTAGCAAAACATTCGTTAAGGACAACATAATATTTACAACTTTTACCCGCAGCTTTGCACACGAAAAAAACAGTAAACGTAATGTACCCTGTCCTTTTCTGTACCCCTGACAATATGTCAGCAAAATTTATTGATGACCAGTCTCGAACTACTCGTAATTAAAACTAAAAAGTGTAAAAAACAATACACTTTCGCATTTATAATATTAGTCAGGATTAAGATAAAACTATTAGTTTATGCATCAAAACCAAACCTACTTCATAACGGTTTCTCTAATCATAATTCTGTTTTAAGTTCAATAAAAACACTTGACAGCTCATTACCCGGTAGTCGTAATGTTGTAACCCATTTGTTTTATGGGACGGAGTCGGAGTTCACGACTAAGTGTTTACCCTCCGCGCCGGCAGAGAGAGGGTTATGTCCGCAAATGACGCACTGAGAGAAACTTCTTGTTTGGCCTCTCCAGAAGAGCAACACAAATAACCCGTTTAGCATTATGAAAATAAAATAGATGGAGCAAAAACATAAAATGGTGTAATTCGAAAATACATTCCCTTCCATAAGTCATTAACAAAGCTTCTAATTAAAACGATGGCATGTAAAGTATAAATACGAGGTATTACCTCTAGGGATTTAACTTGGGCCCGGGACTGGCATTTCATACGGTTGTTCCAGTTATGTTTTTATGAGATAATGTGGCATGGAATTTGGCCTTTGATGTGTGTAGCGGGCGAGGGAAGAATACTAATCGTTGGAGATGGCTCGAAGGCTTTGTAAGGCGCGTAACAGGCTACAACCTACCTAACGATGACGAAATCCTATGGGATAAATAATATCAGCTTTCCCTTAATATACCGTATATATATATTACGATTTATCATATTCAATATTGTAAATATCAGGTGAAAAGTTACTTCTTCTTCTTCTTTGTAACTGTTGAATTTTTCGCTAAATCTCTTTAAGAATAATAGTTTTTACTGATGTTGCAATATCCATGAGTTGTTTTTCAACTGATTTGGATATTTAATTTATACTTCGTCATGTCATGGAACACCATGAAAGAAATTAGGAGTGAAACGTATTAGAAGTCAATTTTTTTTTATTACTTAAGCACGCAACTGTTAGATTAACGCAACTGTTATATGCCATATTAGGCGCGCGTTGTACCGCAAGACCATGTAAAAATTTAATTCAGTAAAAAGTTGTTTATTCAGAGATTAAAGTGAATTTGGGTACGTTTTGTGTGTTTTGTGACAAATTAACAACACAAGTGTTAGCAAAGTGATTTCAATACTATAAAGGAAGATATTGTGAAAATAAAAACGATTTGTGAACTAAAGGACTACAACTACCCCCTTCGAGAAATAAAATGATCAAACATAAAATACAATTACTTTCAGTGACTAATTAACTTTAAAATCGTCTAATCATAACAATTCTAAATAATAAGTAGTTAAAATAATATACATAAACTGTGATAAAATTCAAATACAAACTACATTTACCCATTGTATTGTGATGCGTAACTATCAGTGATCTTTGATTCAGTTCTTTAGACTTGCCCTCTACCTAAACAAACAGTGAAATTTCGAAACCAAAAAAAAAAAGCTGGCAAGAAATAAATAAAAGTGAATAAAATAAGACAAAAATAAATTTTTGATAATTACAATATTGTGACTACTCGAACGCCATCTATCATAGAAACATCGAACTACTAAAACTGCTATCGGATTCTGCTTTCTTGCTCTGCTATAAAAAGCATCCCGCATACTACTGTACTGTGCTGTAATATCCATTTACTAAATAATAGAAACAATGAACAACCAGATGGCGCTTAAATGCGCTGGTTGCTACAGAAAAATAACAAAACAATATCTTACATGTGCGCTTTGCAATGAACCGTATGATTTGGATTGCGCTAACGTTTCCATTCAACGGTATCTTAACACAATGACACCATTACATAAAAAAGCTTGGAAATGCCAAACATGTATTTGTAAAACGCCAAAAATTATAAATACCGATTCTACACCAATACGATTGCGAGACCAATATGATAGTCAAAATGAAACAACAGCCACAAACTGTGAGAAACATAACGTAACCACTAGAAAGAAAGTGACACACCTAAATGATACTACAGATTCAGAAGAGTGTAGCATATTGGGAGACACAGTTATCACAGAAGAGTCAGTCCATCATCAAAAGACCTCGGCACGAACTGAAATAACCCTTCAAAATTTAAGTGAGCTTATTACACAAAGATTAATAGAAAACAACAAATCCATTATATTAGACCTTCAAAACACAATACAAATCGAGATAAATAAGGCTATTAAAAAATTCAAGGAAGACATGCAACACCAAACTAACGATTTAATAAAACAAAACGACAAAATGAAAAGAGACTTACAAGCCATTAACACGCAAATAGAAAGTCTTAATAAAGAAAACTCTAATTTAAAAAAAGAAATCGAACAACTACAGATGAAGATTATTTCCCCTGAAACACACTACAAGGAAGACACCAGCAAGTTTATCGTTCTTTACGGCTTTGACGACTATTATAAAGAACCAGATTATGACTTGCAAAACAGATTAATATATATGTTTCAAGAGTTATATAGCGTTGACCTCACAGGATACATAGAAGACACAAAAAGGATTGGCGTATATAACAACAGAAGTTGTAGACCTTTGATAATTGAATTATTAAGCAAAAAAATGGCGAAATATATATTAAACAACAGCAATTACTTATTTGGAACGAGACTATCAGTATCCGAATATTTAGACAAACGAGAGCTAAACACTAGAAAATTGTTACGCGAAAAAATGTTTAAAGCACGAAGAAATGGCCACCACGCCATCGTGCGTAACAATGAGCTATATATAGATGGCAAACTACAAAAAGACCAAAACAAGTTAAATGAACATTCTATGGATACATTTCGAAACCAACCAAATACAACTGAAAACCGTAGCTACCGCAACAACACCTTTCGAGAAGAAGCAGCAATTTAAGGCTCTATATAGTAAAGTACTTTACCAAAATTTCCAAAGCCTGTACAACAAACAACATATTTTAACGGCTTTATTGGATGAAGATCCATCGTACCAAGCAATTTGCATATCTGAGTCGTGGCTATCTCAGCATAAAATAAAACAGGTTAACATCCCCGGTTATAAAATTGCCACATCCTTCTACCGAGAATCGATGCGCGGCGGAGGTGTATGCATACTACTACATGAGAACATAGAGTATTTAGAAATAAAAGAAGTTGCAGATATGTCGGTGGAATATGTTCTAGAAGCGTCTGCAGTGTTATTGACTAAGAAAAATGTGTTGTTGATTGTTGTTTATTGGAATGGAAGGAGGGAGGACGTTTTTTACACCCAAATAAATAAAATACTAAAATACGTTAACAATAAATACTATAAACATAATATTATCTTAGGCGGAGATTTCAATATCGACGTTTTAACAAATAATAATAAAACCTACCAGTTATTGAATTTAATGAAAGAATATAACTTTACTCAGCACATTAAAGAGCCCACACGCTTAAAAACTTGTCTCGATTTAATATTTACTAACTTTACAAATATCAAAAACCAATTTCATACTTCCGTAGAAGAATTAGGTATCTCAGATCATGCGGCAACTATAGTTCACATCGCTAGTAATCTTCAAAACATAAATAACAATAAAAATGTAAGGTGGCAAAAACAAAAACGCTTATATAACCTTACTAATTTAAATAAATTCAAAGCAAAACTAAATGAATTAAACTGGAAAGAAATTTTGAAACAAAACAATAACATAGATCAAAATTATAACGCATTTCATAATACATTAACCGATATTCTAAATAAATGTATACCGAAACAAAAGATCAAGCTAAAAATTGATAATAAAAAGTATTGGCTAACTACAGGTATTAAAAAGTCTTCCAAAAACAAACGATTATTAAAAATAATTTCAATAAAATTTAAAAATAACGCAATTACTAATTACTACAAAAAATATGAGAAATTACTGAAAAAGATTGTGCACCAAGCAAAAAAAATTCACTACATTAATAAATTAAAAAAATCATCTAATAAAAATAGAACAATGTGGAATATTGTAAAAGAGCGCACCAATAAAATGCGCCAAAAAGAAAAAGAAAATATTCAACTTAAAATAAATAAAGATACGATTGCACAACCATATGAAGTTGCTAATACATTTAACAATTATTTTGCATCAATTGGCGGGATTTGTGCTAAAACAACAGTTGGCCGCCCAGTAATACACCCATCCACAAACTCAATTTTCTTAAAATGTGTAGAATATCAAGAAATCTACAAAATTATTAGAAATCTGAAAAATAAATTTACCTGTGGCTTTGACGAACTACCGCCAGTACTATTTAGGCATTGTGCCTCTGAACTCGCGGTACCATTAACTGAACTTGTCAATCAATCTTTTGATGAAGGCAAATTTCCAAATTTACTGAAAAAAGCTATTATTAAACCGATACACAAGAAAAATGACAAGTTAGACCCTAGCAACTATCGGCCCATAGCTATACTTACAACGTCTTCAAAGATATTTGAAAAGGCAATGAGTGACCGTGTCTACAATTTTTGCGAAAAATATAAAATTTTTGACGACTCCCAAAACGGTTTTCGTAAAAACAAATCTACGATATCGGCAATATACAATTACATACAGGAAATTCTAAATATAATTAATGGAAAGCAATACGCGATTGGAATTTTACTCGACATGAAGAAAGCCTACGATAAAGTCCAATTTAAAATACTGCTTCAAAAATTATATGGGGTTGGAATCCGAGGTAAATGCTATGAATGGTTTCAATCATTTTTAAGGGACCGAGAGCAAATAGTTGAAATAGAGCATTACAACTCTTCCACAAACGAAATTGAAAGCATCAAATCAGATAACATAATAACCAATGCCTCCATTCCACAGGGTAGTGTCATCTCATGTTTGTTGTTCCTACTTTATATTAATGACCTCCCTAAAGTGGTGAAGGAAACGTGTGTACTATTTGCGGACGACATATCCCTCCTGACATCTTGTAGTAACAGTACGGAAATTAACAGCAAACTTTACTCTATATTTAACTATATTAACATCTGGATGAAAGAACATAATCTTGATATAAACTTTTCAAAAACTAAATTGATACCTTTTTACCCTCATCAAAAGGCCCACATACATTTAAATTTTACATATAATGGAAACAAAATAGAATCAGTTAGTGAAGTTTCTTTACTCGGCCTCATATTAGACACACATATAAATTGGAAAGCACATGTTCAAAAGCTAAAGTCAAAATTTTCTAGCTTCGCCTACGCCTTACGTGAAATTAAAATAACAACAGATGAACGCACTGCACTAACCACCTACTACGCATATGCATATGCGTGGCTTTGTTACGGTATAATTATGTGGGGTAATAGTACCGACGCTACCTCTTTATTTACACTACAAAAGAAATTGCTCCGTATAATATTTAATTTAGACAATTTAACTAGCTGCAAATCATATTTTGTCAAATATCAAATACTTACATTACCTTGTATCTATATTTTGGAAGCATGTACATTTATAAAAAAACATCCTGAACTATATGAAACGCGTGATGAATCAACAAAAAAGTACACTCTACGCAGACGGAACAAACTAAGATTACCAACCTCCCGTCTAAAGCTGCACTCTTCAGGACCCTTATTTGCGTCAATAGAACTATACAACAAGTTACCAGATTCTATAAGAGATCTATCTGAAGATAAAAAATTCTTAACACGTCTAAAGGAACTTTTAATAAATAAACATTACTATAGCATCCAAGAATACCTTAATGACAAAAATTTTTAAGTAGCATTTACTATACTTAATAGAACTAACATTGCTACATCGACAAAATTAATAAAATAATATCATTTCTAAAAAAAAAAAAAAAAAAATAATAATAATAAAAACCTCTAAAATAATAATTTATAATCAAATAACTAAATAAATAGATGATTACACAACTGATTATTAATGAATAAACATTAAGCTCTATAGCATCCAAGAATAACCAAATGAGAAAACTTTGAAGTATTAAATTTGTATTAACTGGCTTAAAAAATTAAAGATAGTGATGAAAAATTCATGATAATCATAATACGATACTTATCATAATCAATTTAAATACACACTAAATAAATTAATACAATTAAAATATAAATTTAAGTATATATAAAATAAATTAATTTAAAATGTTACCGTAAATTGTTGTGAAGGGTTCTCCCCCTCTCATCCAAATTGCTGTGCCCGACAGGGTCCACAATGACCTTTAACCCTATTCTTTTAACATCTTTATGTACATTGTGGTTTATGCAATAAATTATTGAGTATTGAGTATTGAGTATTGAGATTTTTATATCTTATGCATTTAAGACTAACATTTCTATCTTTCAATTGGAAGAGCGAGATTTTTAGTTAAATAAAAGTTTTTCCAACTAAAAGAGCAATTGCCCGGATAGCAAGAGGTTGTAGGTTTGAGTCGCTTAACTCCTGATACGAATTCAGTTTTTTTAGTAAAAAAATCTGTAAATAAAATAAATTAACTATTAGCGTCTTTGTCGTATTTTTTCTCTTTTTCGCCTTGTTACCTATGGTAATCGTAAGCCAGCTAATTATTACGGGTTTCGTATGCTTAGTCCATCGTTCCATCTTTAGTTATTTCTTTCGATGATCTTCTTTAAAAAACAGAGCTCTTTCGGGAATAATCTTGTGAAGACATGTTTTATGCCAGTCTGTCAGAATATTGTGAACGAACTTAAAACTCAGCTCGTTGGCTTATCCCTTGAGCCAACTCCTTAAGACTTTTGATACATTTTTGTCGTTCATATGAGGCCGACCAGACTAAGGCAATATAACTACTTCTTCTCGGCCTCGGCTTCTTTGAATATAAAGTTTTCAATACAATATCAAATATTCAAATGCCATTAAAAAGCCTGTAATTTTGATAAAGCTTAGATTAATCGCAACATTTTAAGTGGTTAAAAATATAAAAATAACACAAAAAAATAAAATAAAAAACTCTTGTAAAACTATTTTATAAGTAAACGCTTATACATTTTTTGTAATAAATTAAAAAAAAAAACAAAGAATCATGTATTTTATAGGTAACTAGCTGATCCGGCAAACGTTGTTTTGCCATGTATATTATTTCTAGGAAACATTTTTTAGTTCAATAAAAATAACTATCTACTATAAGTGTGCGGGGATGTTCTTATATCTATATATACTATCTAAACATCAAAAACAATAATTCATATTTTTACTATCAATTATGGCAGTTGAAAAAAAAAATCCCTCAGTAGGGGTAGCGGGGTAAAAATTTAGGGTTGTATGTATACTTGTATAAAAAAATAAAAACAAAAATTTTGTCAAAAAAGAAATTAAGGGTGTACCACCTTTTACATTTAGGCGGATGAAAAATAGATGTTGTCCGATTCTCCACCCTAGCCGATATGCACGCTAGGATTCACGAAAATCGGTCGAGCCGTTTCGGAGTAGTTCAATTACGCACACCGTGACACGAGAAGTTTATATATTAGATTTATTTAAGCTATCTTAAAACTATCTGTCGTGGTTTCCAGCAGAGTAGAATAGCCCCAACCCTTTACACTTAAGGGTGTCGTAAAAAGCCACTATTTATACTGGATGTACTAATAGAAAAATACTAGAAAAGCTATTTATCTTTATTATTTTTATATCTTTATGTTTACAATGCTAACTTATATGGTTTATTTTAATATAAAAATACCACAAAAAATCGATTTGGTTCGCAAAGTCTTTCCGCCTGAGAATAACTTGTGAGCCAAGTCATTTTTTTTTGTATTTTTCTATTAAAATTTATCAAAAATTGGAAAAACTGAAAAACCACAAATACGGATGGTAATTTTATACACCTGTAGTTGTAGATCACAAAACGAGCAGCAGTGGTTTCTTAATCACGTTCTTTTACTGCGATCTTCAACTTGCTTCCTAAGGGGAGGCTTTCGTTCAGCAATGGACGTCTTTCTGCTAAGATAATGAAATAACTATATAATAAAAGGAAGTAAATAACTTTATCACAGGTTCCCCTTTTTCTCTTATTAGGATTGAGAATACAAAATTGCGCAAACCTTTTCAAAAGATGCAATTTGGGTGACTCTTGGTTTTGTATAAAATAACACTGTCTTTTTACACACTATTGATCTACCTTCGACGCTATGTGATCCCGGTTTCGAGTTTCGTTACTAGTTTTACTATGTTGAGCGCCGAGTCAATGTCCTGCAAGCGAATATGTACCACTCTACGGGTGCGCAAGATCTCCTCATGCAGTACCTGGTGGAGTGGTTCATAGACATCTCGATTGTGTCGGAGCCCTATTGTGCCCCTTCGAGGGACAATTGGACCTGTTCAGGGCTAGACCAGGGTTCTAGAGTGGACGTGACGTTTGCCTCTCCTGCGTTAGCGTCCAAAATTAGCAGATGGCGGGTTCTGTCCACGGAAGAGTCCCTGTCGAACCATGCCTATGTCAGTTTCGAAGCTGACTTGAGGGGTGGAGCCGGCGGGCATCAGGCAGGGAGAGTGCGAAATGTGCTTTCCCAAACGGGCCTTTACTAGGTTAAATAGAGACCTAGCGGAGGCAGCCGCGATTGCGGAAGACTGGCGCCTACTAGATGATGAGGGCCTTTCTCCGGACGAGCAGGAAGCAAGGGTTACTGCGGCGTTCCACGAGGTCTGTGGTGCCGCCATGCCAACAGCAAGTGGGATACCAAGAAAGACGCACGTCTATTGGTGGACAGAAACGATTGAACCCCAGTGGGCGGTATGTCTCCGGGCAAGGCGGGCATTACAGAGGTGCTAGCGGAGGAGAACTCAGGATGTCAGGGAGGAGGAGAGACTGCACACTGCGCACAAGTCGGCAAAGACGAAGTTTCAATCTTGCCATTTGTCGACCCAAAGACGCGGCCTGGGAGAAGTTCCTATTGGAACTTGACAGGGAGCCTTGGGGCCACCCCTTCCGTATGGTAAGAGCGGATTTAAGCTCCAGTAACGGAAACAATGGAACCGGAACTATTGGAGCGGGTGGTAGCAGGCCTGTTTCCTACAGTAGCACCCAGTATTAAGCCGCTAATAGTGCTTCCTCCAAGCCCCCCAGGGCAGGTTTCAGGCTTCCTGCCAGTCACCGAGGAGGAGATGTCAAAGGCCATGGGCCGCATAAAGGTTAGGAAAAAGGTGCCGCGGCCAGATGGCAGAGAGCAGACATGAAGGAGAGGGAGACTTTGTTTATTGTGAAAGGAGGGACGACCATTGGCCTCCGTCTGGTTACAGGTCCTTCGTGCTGCTGGTCGAACTCGGCAAGTTGTTGGAGAAGATTATCGCCGACCGAGTCATCCAGCATTTGGCCCGAATCTCTCGGACAGGCGGTCGCTTTTCGCAGGGGGAGGTCGACCATGGACGCGGTCGTAGCGCTACGGGAGGAGATCGACAAGGCGGAAAGATTGGGGCAAGGGTTTTTTGCGATTTCGCTTGACATTCATAACGCCTTCAACTCCCTGCCCTATGAGACGATTAGAGAGGTGCTGGTTTATTTCCTCCCTTCTTATGGACTGTCAAAGAGTACCTTTGTTGTTGTACTTACTTACTTGTGAGTACCTGACCTAAAGATTGTCAGAGACTACCTTTAGGTCAGGGTAGTGCTCCATGTCAATAGTCAAGGCGCATTAAAGGAAAGGGCGATGGCGTGCGGTGTTCCACAGTTCGGTGTTGGGTCCACTCCTGTGGAACATGGTATATGACTGGATCCAGCGGGGATAGCTCCTGCCCAAATCGGGGATTGTGTGATACGCTGACGACACACTAATCACCACGCGAGGAGACCTATGTGGAGGCTAGACGAAGAATAAGGATGGCAACGGGCCTGGTTATAGACTTTGACGTTGATGGGATTGCAGGTGGCGGTCGAAAAAACCTAGGTCATCTTCTTCCACGGCCCAAGGAGGTTCCTCCAGTAAGGGCGAGAGAAGTGAAGTTGCAAGGGGTAAAGCTCGCAGTGTCGCACTACATTAAATATCTCGGGATGATTCTGGACGCTCGCTGGAGTTTTAACGAGCATTTTTAGTAGCTGGGCCCCAGGCTGATCAAGCTGCTGCCTTGATCAGCCTGAATCAGCGTTGGGAAGGCTCCTGCCAAATGTCGGTGGCCCAAGTTCTAGTTGCCGCCGGCTTTACGCAGGAGTTCATGGGGTCCTGGTGTGGGCGACGGCCCTGAATGCGAAGAACAGGGCCAATGGCTATATTTATACATATTATTATTCCGTGCGTGTATTGCCACTGAACTCTTTAACGGTTGAAACAGTCTTAAAAATTCTGATGATTTTCTTCTAGTAAGCTTTATAGGGTGCCTGGATGGTTTACATATCAGTTTATTATGTACGAGCGCTAGAATTGGGCATAACAACGCCTCCCATTTCATCTAGTCTTCTTTTTTATAAAAACCACTTGTCGGTAGTCTCGCAAAAACTCAAAAAGATGGATGGCGTCAAAGTTTTTGTAAGGTATTACTTACTCTACACACATGCCAGATCGTCAATATATATAGTCAGCAAAAATGAGGGTGCCAAAAAAACCGGAGACAATAAGTTGTTATATAAATTTCTGATAAAGCCATCCAATCCAATCAGAAAGGATGTCAAACAAACGTCACATAGGACTTTAAAATAAAATAGCAAACGCTAATATGAATTCACTCAGACTCTTTCATAGAAATCTATTTGGTTTTGATGAAAACAATTTATTTGTCGATATTTGATAAATCAAATCAATTCAATCAGTCTGAAGCAGTCTACAATACGATTGTAAACCTTTCAGTTACAATAGTATTTTCTTGACCAACAAAATTATTAAGGCTTCTTAAAAGAAAAATTATAGAAGACTGTTAAAAATACTTTACGTTTATCTGTTTAAAACTTCTCTACCGATTTGGATGATTTCTTTTGTGTACTGTTTGTCATTATCAGGACAAGGATTGTGTGAATAATATTTTATGAAAGTCTTTGAAAGAGTCGGAAATTGGGATAATTTGTGTGAAAATCTCAAAGAAGAAGGTGACGTTTAGTTTGACAGTTCTATTTTTATATATATGTCGAAGAAATGGGGGAACCCCACTTTTTAAAATAAGCAGAACCGCTGGCATATCACTATACCACCGGTTCTACCACTACAGTTACAAAGCTAACCTAGCAACTGCCTAAACTAAGCGTTATCTTATTGCAGCATTATTCATTAATTCTATTCAGTTCGAAAAGTACATCCAAATGGATCTAAAGTTATTTATTCTATTGGTAGAATAGTGATAATAAGTAAGGGGCATCTATCGAATACCAAATACACAATTTAAAAGGTCCAAGCACTGTTTATTTCATAATGATGAGTTTTAAGAATCACAAAATTCAAATAGAAATAAAAGCCAGTCTAAATAGCCTAAGCTAAGTTTATCCAACATCACAAAGTTGTTGTAAAATCGTTATAATAAGCAAGGGAGCTATAGAATATCAAAACACTATTAAAAAGTACCAAGCACTGTTTATTTGATAATATTCAGTTATAAGAAAACACAGTAAAACAAATTTTCAGAGAGAAATAATAGCTAGTCTGACTAGACTGTACTAATTTTATTCCAAATCACAAAGGTCTTACTTACACGTGTTAACCGCTCGAAATTCCCAATAAGAATGACTCAAAAATTCGTACATCTAGCATTATGCATCGCCATCTTTCCCGCCAACACAATCATCAGGTTAGAGGGCAAAAGTGGCGCTGCAAACGCCTTAGTTTACACATTAGCGAGCAAAGGTGGCGCTGCAAATGCCCCAGTTTACATTCTTAAAATAACAACTTTGAGAAAACTCGGTATTAATCTTTATCGTGCAATTTCTTAATTCGTTTCATGATTTACAATGCTAGTTTGCTAATAAACAAAAGCCAAATAAGCAATAAATAGAAATAAGTGACTTACTTGTCAAAACACCATAGTGGTTTTTGTTAGATAAAACTATCCTCTTAATAAAAATTATCCGTAAAGTCACAATTTAGTTTTTGATAACAATTTCTTAATTAATTTTCTTATTTAACAAAGCACATTTCTTTATTAAGAGATTAATCTAAACAATCTTAAGAAATAAGTGTTTTACTTTGAAACATCATGGAAGCACCATGATGTTTACTTAATCAAAACGATTAATCTTTATTAAATAGTTATTCGAAGAAGCATGTGCATCATTTCTTTTTGTTTTTAAGAATGAGCAGGATTTTTAAATTACTTTAGACAATCGTAAACTATCACATTAATTCAATCAAATAATTGCCTCGAAGTGTGTTCGCGGCGACACGGCCATTCTGAAGTGCAATGCGTGCTCTGCATTGCTCCTTGAAGCTGCATCGTATTCTGTGAATGCAAAATAAAATATTTTGAGGCTAGGCACTTCCACAGTACATCCAAGCCTAAGGAATTACTTTACAGTAAAGCGATTTGCAATTCGCATCTAGATCAATATTAATCTGTTCACTCCACGTGACAACAGAATCAAAGACTTTTATAGTAACTTGTCTGTTCACTCCACGTGACAACAGAATCAAAGACTTTTATAGTAACTTGTCTGTTCACTCCACGTGACGACAGAACATAAAAATTAAAAAAAAGTGCTCACATAATCACACAAAATTAGTGAGTAGCAGTGGAAAAGGAAGGATAGGGTAGTGAGAGGTCGATGCTGTGTGAACAGGGGCTCTAAAGGATCATGCATGGGCTAGGTCGATGCTGTGCTCTGGGCGGTCCTGAACGCCGTGATACACAGGGGACCATTTTCCTTTCAGGATAGGATCTTACTGAGACTCCACGTCTTATCAGTAATTTTTTTTTAATAATTTTTTTTTATTTGTTTTTTTTTTTGCTATATGTAGGCGCCCCTCATGCCAATAGCTTTTTTTTTTTGTTTTTATTTTTTCTTTGTTTTTATTTTTTTTTTCTTTTTCTTTTTCTTGTGGTTTGTAAAATGAAAGTTGCTCACCGGATTTAATTAGTCTGAAGAGTCATATTCGATGATGTGTGGCGCCGCCACCACATTCGTGCGAGTTGGTAGTGCCAGGCCTGATGGTCCAGGTTGGGGTTCATCTGGGGGCGACACGGCAGCCTGGACTCCAGCGGTTGGTTGTGGGGCGCGTCGAAGTCGGTCATGCGCCACCATGCGTGGACGCCCGTGGCCCACTACCTTCTTTACTAAGTAGCGGTCGTTCTCGAGAACCCTGTGAACTTCATAAGGCACGCTGAATTATAAATCTAGAGAATTATGGTTCCTAGTATTGTTTTTTATCAAGACGAAGTCACCACGTTGGAAATTACGAATCGTCGCTCGACCACTATCAAACCTTTATCTTTTGTAGACTGTTCGGTCATCCTTCGTTGTACATGTTGTAGCAACTCCGGATTGATTGAAGCGTTGTCGACGTTTACCAGGTTCAGCAGCTCTGGTGGCACGCAGTTTGGTCTTCGAATTAGGAGAGTAAGTGGAGTCGTACCGGTTGTGCGATGTGGTGTGTAGGTGAAAGCTAGCTGGAGGCTGTCTAATGCAGTATGTCATATAATCATCATAATAATATAATCAGGAGTTTCATAATTCCTTATCATGATAAGGCCGAGACAATCAGGGGGATCGCGGAAGCGATCCCACTTCTGATGTCGAAGAAATGGGGGAACCCCACTTTTTAAAATAAGCAGAACCGCTGGCATATCACTATACCACCGGTTCTACCACTACAGTTACAAAGCTAACCTAGCAACTGCCTAAACTAAGCGTTATCTTATTGCAGCATTATTCATTAATTCTATTCAGTTCGAAAAGTACATCCAAATGGATCTAAAGTTATTTATTCTATTGGTAGAATAGTGATAATAAGTAAGGGGCATCTATCGAATACCAAATACACAATTTAAAAGGTCCAAGCACTGTTTATTTCGTAATGATGAGTTTTAAGAATCACAAAATTCAAATAGAAATAAAAGCCAGTCTAAATAGCCTAAGCTAAGTTTATCCAACATCACAAAGTTGTTGTAAAATCGTTATAATAAGCAAGGGAGCTATAGAATATCAAAACACTATTAAAAAGTACCAAGCACTGTTTATTTGATAATATTCAGTTATAAGAAAACACAGTAAAACAAATTTTCAGAGAGAAATAATAGCTAGTCTGACTAGACTGTACTAATTTTATTCCAAATCACAAAGGTCTTACTTACACGTGTTAACCGCTCGAAATTCCCAATAAGAATGACTCAAAAATTCGTACATCTAGCATTATGCATCGCCATCTTTCCCGCCAACACAATCATCAGGTTAGAGGGCAAAAGTGGCGCTGCAAACGCCTTAGTTTACACATTAGCGAGCAAAGGTGGCGCTGCAAATGCCCCAGTTTACATTCTTAAAATAACAACTTTGAGAAAACTCGGTATTAATCTTTATCGTGCAATTTCTTAATTCGTTTCATGATTTACAATGCTAGTTTGCTAATAAACAAAAGCCAAATAAGCAATAAATAGAAATAAGTGACTTACTTGTCAAAACACCATAGTGGTTTTTGTTAGATAAAACTATCCTCTTAATAAAAATTATCCGTAAAGTCACAATTTAGTTTTTGATAACAATTTCTTAATTAATTTTCTTATTTAACAAAGCACATTTCTTTATTAAGAGATTAATCTAAACAATCTTAAGAAATAAGTGTTTTACTTTGAAACATCATGGAAGCACCATGATGTTTACTTAATCAAAACGATTAATCTTTATTAAATAGTTATTCGAAGAAGCATGTGCATCATTTCTTTTTGTTTTTAAGAATGAGCAGGATTTTTAAATTACTTTAGACAATCGTAAACTATCACATTAATTCAATCAAATAATTGCCTCGAAGTGTATATATATATATATATATATATATATATATATATATATATATATATAATTCTACTGTACATGTATATGAACTGAATTCCTCCTTAACGGCTGGACTGATTTGAATGAATTTTTTGTATGCGTTTGGGTGGCGCCATGGATGGTTTAAATTCACAAATCAGCCCGGCAGATGGCGCTGCTGTCGGCAGCGTGTGGCCGGGTCAGCTAGTTGTATATATATTGTATATATGAGTAAGCAAGATATCAGCATTGAGCGGACTCTCAATGATGTAAAATAAAATTTACGGAATAATAAGAAACAATAAAACTAATGAAAGAAAATGCGTCCAGTTCAGGTAAACGGAACGGAACATCAACAATATATGTACCTGTTAGTGTCGTTCGAAAAGAGAGAACATAGTGACTTAGGTAACGTAGTAAGTGATATTAGGCGTGGTGAGAGTGTATCGCCATCTCTCACCGAAGAAAACTAGAGGTCAGCCTATTCGTGCACAGTAGTGAATGTATTAAAGTTTGCAAGTTATATGACTCCATCCTTTACTTTGGGTGGGGAGAAGACGCGTCATCTATGATTCTGGGATATCTCTAGGCTTCATATAAATGTGAACAGGGTAACGTGTCTTTAATAATTGTAGGCCAGCTGTGTAAAGTTAAGCGAGTCTGGCAAAAGGCTGGCTGTTTAATTTAAAAATAAAAACTTTCAGTAGCAAATCAAATGAAAATCCATTAGCAGTGCGTTTTTACTGCGAAATTCGATTTTAAATTGCAAAAAGTTCATATACTTTAAAAGTCAGATACTTTTATGACTTGAGAAAACCCAATATAACCTTATTTTTAATTACTATCGCAAACTGTGACATATATTTTGATGTCTAGGCATTACTAAGGATCTCATTAACTTGGTTATGCGAAACTCTATGAAAACCTTTTCAACGTTTCTTTTCTCTTTATTTATAAATTACGATTTTTAAACGAAACCTTTTTAATAAGTAAATGTTTCATATCATAATTATTATTAAACATGGTGTAGTTTTAGATATCTTTATGGTTTACTATTTAAGAAGATCATACTTCTTGATTAAAATCAGCAGAAAATTTGCAGAATCGCATTATTTACGACATCCTAAAATATTAATTTGACTCAGAATCCTAGTCTGTATAATCAACTTTTCGGTTAATTCCATGTTACTACTGGCATGTTGTCTTGTATCATCAGTAAAGTTACATACATTTAATATTGTTTTAATACAGAACAACTTTTTATCATTTTTGATTTTCGCTCCGAAGTTATGACGTTTATATGCTGAAACATGTGTTGATAAAACTTCTCAGACGGGTTTCGAATCGCTCGTCCAGGTAAAACGGATACAGAGTTCCAACAAGTTATGCTAGGTCTCACAAGCCGTTATGTATTTATTCAATGATATTTTGCCTTGTGAAGAATTTTAATATTAATTTACATTATATACTGAAAGTGAACTATGGCATTAGTAGCAAATTCGAACATGTTTACTGAATTTTAGTTCCGGATGGACCAACTAATTATTCATTAATCAATTGAAAAATATGGTGAAAATCTCGTTTCATATAAAACTTACTTTGTTACGGAATGTTTTTATCTTCCTTGAAGTAAAATAATTACTGTAAATCTCGTTGAGTAACCTTCAGCATGCAGTTCTGAAAGATTGCTAAAATCATTTAGATTCCTTACTGATGAAGTATTCTGGGATTGTATGGCATTGCGTGCACGACATATCTTTATCCTGAAACTATGACAAACTTTTCTATCGTCGCATATTTCGAGAACGTGTACCTCAAATGCATAGTATTACTGACGGTATAAATGGTTATGGTTAGTATTATAACTACGTGCATATATGCTGTTGTAATATGCAAAAATTACAGTGTAAATAGTGGGGTGGTACATTTATGAGAATAAATCTATGTTTTAAAGCGTTATACCTAATGCATTTGTGTCAAGCATATCGACGTACAGAGGCTCTACCATCACGTCTTAGAGCGATTCAAGTTTAGCTGTTAAAAAGAGACGCCACTATAGACCGCGTATAGCGGTGTCTCACTTTGACAATCGAACTTGAATCGCGCTAAAAGATGATGGTAGGCCCTCTGAACTTTAAAAAAAACTGAACTTTTCATGTTTTAGACCACAAAAAACAAGAGTTTCGTTAATATTTAAAATAGAATCTTACCTAAGGGCTGAGAGATGTGATTGTTTTTCATATGTTTATTTTAAATCCTTTTGTGAATGCAAAAAAATAAAATAAATACAGGAGATTTATTTTTGGGGAAGCAATATAATAATAAAAATAATAATAAAATTCCACAAAGTGTAGTTTGAAATGCCTTTACATAAATTTAACAAGTACGTGGAAAATACGCTATGTTCCAAAAGTTCCAAAACGACCATTTAATACATTGAGATGTGTGGTATTTACCAACTTTTTAATAGTACCGCACCGTCACCCTTATAGAGCAAGAGCCCACGACAGCCAGACCTTCGTTATTTTATAAAAGCTGAAAATTTCTCTGTACATGTCCCTTATATAGGTAAGAACGACCAGCGACTATGGAGTTTGGGTAGTGGTTACCTTGGCAAATAGCAGGTAGTAAAGGTTTACAAAATAGTACCCAAAATTTGTTAGAGTATGAAGCTCAATTTTTTTATATTTTCATCGGGATAACTTTAGGAATCTCGTCATCCATTGCCGGACACTTATGACTGTTGCTACCCCCTGCCAGACACCCCTAAATTTTAATTAATTATAATTATACTTTCGGTATAGTATTAAAGCTAAATTTTATATATGCTACTTGGGGACCTATAAAAAGATGTTACCTCAATAGACGGACAGTTTTCATGGTTTTTACATCTTGCCAGACACATTGAAAGTCCACTGTAGGTGCGAGCGCGAATGCTTAGTCGATAACGATTTTTTAAGATATGTAATAAAAAAAATATTACGTTCATGGCCATGTTGTATAAAGTAAATAATGTTAGTTTAATATCATAAAAAAGGAAGATTACAGGTAAAAAATATATTTAAACTTATTTATTAATTTAAACATTGTCGTTGACGTTTTCATTTTCTTCATCACTACTACTCCAGGTAGTTAGGTAGGTAGGTTTTGGTTTGGTCTACATATCTTAAATTATTGCCAGTGCCCGTAAGCATCCGGACAACCGAATCACTTTTTAGGTGATGCGTGTTACCAAGCATTATAGTCGCAATATCGGTATCAGCACTTCTGATTACTATTTCTGCTGGATAGTTGATGTTACATGCGTGGTATACTATCTTCGAATCTGCTTCCTCGTGAGTTGGGCATGACAACTCTTCATTAATCCTTGAGACAACAGATGGTGCGCAGTAAAAGATCGCACTCGACTAAGCGCCCGATCTCACTCGCATCCGCTTGAACAGTTGTTACCTCGCGCCTGCAAACACAGCAGGCTTTCAATGTGTCTGGCAAGATGTAAAAACCATGAAAACTGTCCGTCTATTGAGGTAACATCTTTTTATAGGTCCCCAAGTAGCATATATAAAATTTAGCTTTAATACTATACCGAAAGTATAATTATAATTAATTAAAATTTAGGGGTGTCTGGCAGGGGGTAGCAACAGTCATAAGTGTCCGGCAATGGATGACGAGATTCCTAAAGTTATCCCGATGAAAATATAAAAAAATTGAGCTTCATACTCTAACAAATTTTGGGTACTATTTTGTACACCTTTACTACCTGCTATCTGCCAAGGTAACCACTACCCAAACTCCATAGTCGCTGGTCGTTCTTACCTGTATAAGGGACATGTACAGAAAAACTTTCAGCTTTTATAAAATAACGAAGGTCTGGCCGTCGTGGGCTCTTGGGCTATTAAGAATGTCGTAATAGGTGACTGATTATACTTGAAAAAGTCACCATAAACTTCCAAAGAGCATAAAATAGACAGCAGCGTTTTCTTATTATGGTCTTTTAATCTTCAACCCGCTTGCCAAGTCGGGAGAATATGACAAAATCTCCCCATTTTCGGGGAAGGCGGCCGTGAGCATCTTTTTACTGAGATAATCATGGTGATGGTGATGATGCAAGGAAGTAATACGTAGCGACTGAGCTTAACACAAAATAATATAGCCGAGTCATATAGCTATTAGTATTTGCTTTTTTTAAACTAATTTATATTCATTTGGAATTTGGTTTATGTTCTCTTGGACTTAGGTGGTGGCGTGTGCAGTGGGTCGTTATGTTTCCTAAAATATGGTCGTTATGTTTCCTAAGATAATAATAATTAACCTGTAAAGCTTGTGTTATGGATACTAGGGAACGGATAGACATACATATATGATATATAATATGCAATATTTTTAGAAATACATAAAAATACTCATGACATAAGTACAAAGTATGCCCTTATTCATCACATAATCATATGCCCCTTCCGGAACTCGAACCCAGAATCTTTAGTGCCAAAGTTAGGATTGCTACCGTTGCACTAAACGGTCATCTAGATTGCTAGTTCATGCGTCATGCTCTTGAACGGATGTTGCGTCGGAAAGGTCTGCTTTAATGTACCAGAATTGTCGAAGATGACCTTTCCTTAAGTCTTTAAGTACTTTAATATAACATTTTTTTTATCCATTATCATAGCAATGTTTAAATATAATTATTTAAAATAGATACTGTTGACTTTGTTGTTATCAACAATGTAGTAGAAACATAACACTGCCATTATTGGGATAATGGAATAATATTGTAAATGTCGATACTTCTGTCAAAGCTGACAAGTTTCTTATGCCCGTTCCTTCTCTTAGTAGACGTCCTGAATGGGCGGTAGGTAAAATTGTTGGACGATTTTGAAATGAATATTTTCATTTTATAATCTTTCTTAATACAGAAATCTGGATTCAAATAAAAAAAACTAATATATATTTATTTATTTACTTTGCTGCGAATCATCAGCTTACAATGCTGTATAATTACATGTTATTCTACTTAAAAAGCTAATAAAAGATTCACACAGGTAAATACATTAAATACGCATGTAAATAATGACCACGCCTGCGAGCCTTCTTATAGATAGGTCATTTTTTAAAACATTAAAAAAAAATTGAAAACATTAAAAATATAGTAATTCATTAACGGCAACGATTACCTTACCTATAGTTTGGCCGAGAATGTACGGAGATATCTAAACAAAATAAATTGGCTTTTAAAATACCTTGTTCATCAAAAGAGGCCCCTTAATTAAAATGACATTGAATTTACAATATAATGTAATTAATTTTGAGACTCACTCGATCCTACAGACAAAATATTAAAAGAGTTTTGCAGCACTATTTCTCTGTTATTAAATTTTAATAAAAACAAAATTACATTTTAATTTTACTCTTCTTGCTTTAATATTAACTATTCTTCTCGTTTGTATTACATAGCTGAACATTGCGTCTTCCAAATTTAAGGATCATTTTCCAATTCCTTAAAATATTTAAGGTTAATTAAAAACAGTTATTGTTTGAGTTCAAGTTGTATTGCGCTATTGAAGATCGACCTCGAATGTTGAACAAAGTAAGTTCGCTGTGCATGTCTAACGCATTAACGAGCGACTTCAAACTAATCAAGACTGCCGTTATTAGTGTATATTGTATGTAATTTATTAGCGTTTATCCCCATACAGCAATCTGTACGGATACCGCCTATTACGCAGACTCCAAGATCCCTGCTTCAGTCAGCTTCGGGAGAGGGGACTGTGTAGACGCTCCCGGTCGCTCCCAATATCTGCGACCTCGCGGTTGTGTGTTTAAAGTTAACAAGTTTGAGTTTTGAAATAAACAAGGATTTCCTTCATGTTCCGGAGGCGTGGGCGTTCGAATGGTAAGTTTGTGTGTGTTGATATAAAAACCAATTTATGTATACCGGGACAAAAGATCTTATCTTGACATTATGGTGACTTCAAACTTTTCCACTTTGAAAAGCTTACCTGGCCTGCATGAACCCATGATGGATCCTTCCGAACCTACCTCGGTCGGAAAACTTTTCGTTCAACAAACTTCTTCCAATGCCCAATTTATTCTCAGGATTGATTAGATATTAAACTTTCCAAATATTTAATAAGGCTTTTAGAATTCGTTACTTATTCAATTTATAACTGGCTATTTATACTTTTTTATTGAGTTATTCCTCAGCCAGTTACAACTTTTACTTTATCGATTAAGGTAATGTGTGAATAAGAACATTTTCGTATTAACTTTAAAATATTTTTGGAAAATCTATTGATAAATTAGAAATAAAATTGCATACAAACTAAAAATGTTAAACCTATTTTTTTTAAAAGGTTTCTATCTAATTATAATATCTTATTTAAATACTATATCAAAAATACTTGACACAAGAAACAATTACAAAAGTTATTAAAGTAACAATATTAATACAGAATGTGATAAAATATCAAAGGAAACTATAAAAATAAACAGATCCAAAAAGCTAGCACTGCAATTATAAAATATATTATTATGAAGTTCAATACGTGATAATCGTAAATACAAATTCCACAATAAAATGAATGTAAAAATCTAAAAAGATCACGTTGAATAACAATGTTATGTGGAAAGACAAAAGAGTAATGCTATAGTCACGTAAAAGGCATAGTTCAGAATAATATTTGCTCATTTGCATGAAAACAATTTCGTTCTTCATCGATCCCGAGGGCTGAGTAAGATGCTAGAAGTGCAAAATTAAACAATTTAAGGTTAAAAAAGTGTTTAACACAATAAAAAAAAAATTGTCAACTCATTTGGATAGCCAGATAAAAATTAGTCATGAACATCACTATTTAAAATATACAGTAAACTAACTGATTTATATATGATTCATTCATATATTAAAACTAGCTTTTATTGCCAGAAAATACGTTCAAATTATTTAATGATTACTTGGTAATTTATTATGTTAATCTTCTAGACTAGCACAGGAAGTAAAGCATTCTATTAAAAAATCCGTGTCTTGTTCTTGTTATCAATTCTTAAAATATGACATATTGTATCTCTAACTCAACTTTAACACGACAGGAGTCACAAGATTTATACAAATTTGACACGTAACACATTTAGGTCACGCGCACAAGACAAGAATCATAAAATCCCTCCATAGATTAGTTAGTGCTATGAGATACGTTCAACAAATTCTATTTTCTGCTCCCTTGTAATCCTTTCCATGTGCGGGTTTTAGCGAGCTGTTAAATCGTAACTCCAAATAATAAAGTTCAAAATTCACTGAAGGTAAAGGTAGTTGAAATGACAAGCTTTAACACTCACCACTCGTCAACGCCGTATCTCGAGAGTGACGGATAAGGACCATTTGTTGGCACCAAAATGGAATACACGACGCTTGCTCGTGCGTTGAAAAACAGATTTTATCTCTCTTCATTTAGGTTTATTTGGTTGGGAAGTTTAATTGATTCCTGAACAGTATAAATTTTATACGACGATTTAACAAACATATTATGCCAATTCAAACAATAACCAATAACTTAGATAAACAAAATTTAAGAGTAAAACAAAGGACGAGATTAAACTTTGGATGGATAGAAACCACATGGAGTCATGCTAAGTATTAGATAATGTGTATAAATAAATAGAGGCATAACTTGAAATTCATATAAATTTAAAGGCTATGGTAGTGTTGCTGACAGAGGTTTTATTTAGAACGCGATTTTCAACATGCTTTTAGGCTCCGACATAAAACAATAGATGATATTGTTAACAGTTATACCAGCTTTTAATGGAATAGTTTATTGTATTTAAAAAGTATTTTTTATTTATCAATGGAAAACTAGTTGTCTGTTCGGCTTTTCTGTGTCATATTATTTATTAATAATAGTCAATTATTTATTAAAGTTGTTTTTTACTCGTCCACTGAGCTATCGGTAACAAAGAGCTATATATTCACATTTAACTATCCAGCAATTTCGTGCTCCGGAAGGTATGTTGTGCCATTAATACGATATTTATAGAATATTAAAAGTGTTTAATTATATGATTAATATTGCCATTAATTCTTCGTGGTACGATAAATGCTTGTGTTGTGAACTCAGTCCACTTGAGTTAAAGTTGACGGTCACCTCAAAATATTTAAAATTATCAAGACTCAATGTTTAAAAGTTTTTCAATTTTTAATAAAACTAGCCCCACGCGAGCCCCGAGCTCCGTAATGCGATATGGAGCATCAACCGATGCTAATTTGCCACTCACATCAGGAGTGTATCAATTGCGGATAGTGTTTTGTTTTCGTAGAAATGCGAAAGTGTGAAAAATCTATGTTTTTAATTTAATTTTTTGCATTCACAATGCAATATTTCTATAAGATATAAAATACGTGTGTAAAAATCAACTACGCCTCCGAGCCCTCAGATGGGATTTGAACCCACGACCTTTCACTATCCTCTGCTCTGCTCTGACCGCTGAGCTACCGAGACGCTGGCAAACGTGTCGAATTTTACAAACGTATTTCAACTTCTACTATGAGCTAGTATCGTTCCACCAATGTTGAACGCTAACTACCTTCAACATCGAAAGTAATATTTTTACAAATATTAAACAATCGATTAAGATGGAACCAACTATAATTATGTTTTAATTTAATATATGCATCTATTATAGAATAGGAAAATCTATTTTTAATTTATTCTTATTACTGACAATATGGTAACAAACACACACACAAAGTATTGTCATTATATTATTTAGATAGATAGACTAGTAAACGAAGTTTGCAACAACTCTGAAACCAGGACTGAATATTTTTCTATTTATTTTGATAGTTTTGATCTGGTTACCCTTGTATTAGTTATACTGTATAGTGATCCTAAGTATCATTTATTTTGTTGATAATTCTCGTGGCTTCTATAACAATCTTGAAACTCTACTGTTTCTTTCAATTATATTTTGAAGCAGAGAAAGTCTAAGTTCGAACTTTGAGGACTTTGATAGGCTATTGATAGCGATAACTGAATAATTATCTCGGTAAAAAGTAAAAGGTTACTCCATTCAAAAATATTAATCGAATACTAATTCTTTATAAAAACTTTCCTTTATTAAAAAACTCATTTTGTAATTATTTAGGCAACCCAAAGTATTTCAAGTGGTACAAAACTACATTCGTTTAAACATTATAATTTCGTCCAATAGTTACCCGATATACATTGCGTGGCAACAATAAATTAATTTTTACTTTTAAATTCTATAAAATTATTTTCTTACTGAGTTATCGCATCTATTAAAACTAAAATAATATGAATATAAACTTGATTTGGGCATCTCTTAAGTATAAGAAACATGTCACATTCATTTTTTAGTTAGATATTTTTTTTAGCTTTAGGTTAATTTAAGATATTTTTTTTAATATTGCATAAAGTAATTTCTTTTCTTAATTTCAATTAGATGGCATTACTATAGATAATTAGATTTAAAATTATAGAAATCACACAAAAATAATGTTAATTTTTCATTCACATTGCCACATTTCCATAACGTTTAAAATACGCCACAAAACAACCACATCTCCGACCCCTTAGATAGCCCTGAACACGTAAATTAGTCAATAATGATTTACAAGTAACATGATTCGAATCCACAACCATAATTTCGCAGTTAATTCGTCGTACTAGTCTTCAACATCTATAAATAAGTTCGTTACGTAATATATTTCTTAATTATACCGTTGATGAATAATTAGCAAGTTTTGTTTTCTTTCAATTAAGGTTTAATTAAATAGTACAAAAATGTTGAGCTCAGGAGAAGACGGAGATCAAAGATGGTTAATTTTGTTCCAAGAAAAGGCTTACTTTGTATGTATTACCAAGATAACTTCAAATCATAAAGTTACTAAATATAATAATATTTCAAGTTGATCGTGATACGGGGAGGGGCGCAATCTGGCGATCCTGCATTCCGCACCAACGGTCCTGGGTTCGAATCCCGGAAGGGGCAGATGTTTGTATGATGAATACGAGCATTTCGTCGTTGCGCGTGATAAAGTCGCTATGTGTTTATTTTTCTTACTTTACAGGAGACGTAATAAACTGATTTTCACGAAAATTATCCAGAGTATTCTAATGTTCGGAACTATTTAAATATTTCATTTATTACATAGCTGTTTTTACAGTATGTGTGCATCGAAATAACTATCAACACTGCATAAAAATCCGAAAATAGCTAAATAACTCTTAGCGATTTTTGCACGCGCAACGACGATTTGTACCTGAGTCATGGGTATTTATATATATATATATATTTCGATTAATATTACTTATTTATGTATGATATATGTATATCTATACGTTATCCTAATATCCATAACACAAGCCTTATAGTGCTTTGGGCTAGGTTAATTGGTGTGAATGTAAGATTTATTATTATTACAAATTTTATTCGCAATAAAGCTTAACCTAAATATATTTTACATCCTATACTTACTTATATAATATCTTAATATTATATCATTATTATATTGTATACAGGTTTACGAATTAACATAATATAAATTTAGTAGTTCACTTAAGTACGTACCTTAACTAAGTAAAATTTTTTATTTGTTTCTTAGGTATCTGTGTCTGTGTTTCCTGACAAATACAATTTAGGGGTCTTCAAGTCACGAGTGAATAGGTATCTTCTAAACAAGCACGTCACATCCTAGATCGCGTCGTCGCTTACCATCAGGCAAGATAGCGGTCAAGCACTTACCAATTTACTATAAAAAATCCAAATGTGTTAGTGCTAAGTTAACATTTTTGTTTCAATAACAATAAACTCAACTGATAACAACTAAAAGGTCAAATGTGAATCCAAAGCTTTGTTCGTATACTAATGCAGGGTAACGTGTAAAGTTGTAAAAGATAAGCAATTAACCGTAATCAGGTCAGCAGTACACTGTCCACTGTAATGAAAAATAAAAATAACTTTATTCAAATACACTTAAAATAAGTTGTTTTGAATCGTCCAACACTTTTACCTACCACCCATTCAGGACGTCTTTTAACTGACAATACGAATGGGCGCAAGAAACTCGTCAGCTTTAACAGAAGTAATAACATTTACAATGTAATACGTCTTTGCAATAATCCGCAAATAAAAAACAAAATTATTTTGTTATCACAATAATAGTAGTGTTCGAAATAATAACATATAATGTTATGTTGATTTCAACAAAGTCAATATCTGTTATAAGTAAGTATCCCTGAACATAGCAGTAATATACAGGAAATAAACGACAAATTAAAGAAAGGAACAAAGATATAGATTATGTATATGTCAATAATACTGAAGGTTAAAGCAGACCCATGTCCCAAAGTACTTCCTCCAAAAATGGAGTAATTTTAGCATAACTCAACTTGGCAGGGGGTATAGCACTAAAAGATTTACTATAAGTTTGGAAAAGCTCTAGCCCATTTTGGGTTCTACGGAAGATCAATGGTGATAACCAGTATCGTTAGTTCATTAGTCGCCCATTACGACATATGTGAAAGATTTGTACTATTTACTCTAAGGGAGACCACATGGCTTCAGTCTTCCATCGTCGGTCTTGTTCCTGAGATGAAATTAAAAAAATCCTGCAGAAAAACAATGGTTCGGCTTACAAAAAAGAATTAAAGAAATAATGGTTTCCCTTTTCTAATGAATATTGATTGTGACTGTTTAACTTTTGATTGCTCTTTTTGTGGCGAGATTTTGCTATTCATTGATATGATAAGATGTAAAGTACATATATTTTAGGGTTCCGTACCCAAAGGGTAAAATGGGACCCCATTACTAAGACTTTGCTGTCCGTCTGTCTGTCAACAGGCTGTATCTCAAGAACCGCGATAGCTAGATAGTTGAAATTTTCAACAAATAGAAAAGAGAAAATAAAATAAATACCTATTTAAGCGGGGCTCCAAAACAAAAGCGATTTTTTGCCCTTTTTTGCGCGATACCAATAATGGCAACAGGTAGGCACTTGAAATATTCACAAAATAGTCAGTTGTATTTCTACTTTAATTATAAATAATATGAAAATTGTGTACTTACTATTGTTTACCCAGTCAATGGTACGGAACCCTTCGTGCGCGAGTCCGACTCGTACTTGGCCGATTTTTTATTTTTACACAAAAGAATTCGATATTTCCATCTCGTATATAATATTGCTTTCATAATCATGATGAATTTATTTGATAAGTCCTCTCGACAACACTGTATAATAAGAACACAAAATACGTCTATTTATTGAAATGAATCATCTTTATGGAGATAACTAAATCAGATAAATATAATTAAATAAATAGAAATATTAGACAAATCACGTACATTGTTTTAAACACAAGTCGCTAAAGCAGTTTTGTTTTTTACTCATAAATAACGACGATTACACAACACCCAGACTCGAGCCAATAAAGAAAAGTTCTTTCTCTACATTGACCAGGCTAGATATCGAACCCGAGACCTCGGAGTTGTGTACCATGAAAATCTGTTTGCGAGTCACCCGACCACAGATGTCGTTCATTCCATTTTTTTCATTCTACATATAATATTATTTTCATAATTACTAGCTGACCCGTTAACACGTTGCTATGGTAACGCATATACAATGGAAAAGAGCGGACAGACAAACACACAAACAAAAAAATTGAGTTCTTAGATTATAGACTAGCTGACCCGGTAACGCGTTGCTATGGTAACGCGTATACAATGGAAAAAGAGCGGACAGACAAACACACAAACAACAGATTTGTGTTTTTAAAGTATATATTATGAGCTTTGATTAATATATTCTTCTCGATAACACTGTATAAAATGAACACAAATTACATCCATTTCGTTCAGTTGAAGAATTCCAAAGAGATTATTAAATATAAGGACAGTTATCCTGTAAACACGGCTTCTGAAAAGGAAATCAAAACGCCAGAATTCCATACAATGCGTGATACGTGTGATACGTTTAAAATAGACTCATTTCAATAAATTAATAACTCGAAAGTGTAAGAACTGATTCTTAACATCAGTTTGTCGGAAATTTTTCAACATATTGCGTACTACTCAAAATTAATGTCCAAATTGCTTATTTTAGTCATAGAAAATACCTTAAATAACACATTTGGATTTCATATGGATTTCTAATTTAAGAACTTTTAAATTTGTAATTAGATGGGTGTTTGGTACAGAAAATAAGCACTGCATAAACGTAACGTAACGCAACTACATTATTTGGTACCATATCCAATTATTTAATGGTTAACCACGGATAAATTTCATCAAATCCGTTTTAAAAATGACTATATTTTTATCTTTTTGACGAAATCAAATCGCGATTTCGTCAAAAAAGATAAATACGGCTGGAAAGTTGAAATTTGGCCTCGAGTTACCGCTATTGAAATCTGAGCATTTTAGGATCGCTACGCTAAAGTGGTGCTTCCGACAAAGGGACCCACAAGGCTGCAGGACAGTGTGAAGGCACAACGACGAGTTTTAGTGGGTATACCTTCGTTCACCCGCTGGACTTCGTCGTTGTCGTTGTCGGGCGGGTGATCGAAGGAGAGCCCCACATAACTCCGCTGTCTACCCAAGCAGTGGAGTATGCGTAAGGAGCATTTCTCGTCGAAAAAAAAAAAAAAAAAAAAAGGATCGCTACGCTCGTGGTTCAAAGACAGAATCCTAAGCGTAGCGAGGGTTTCAAAGGTACGAGACTAAAAACTATGCTGTCGAACGAAACACACAATTCGCCTTACTATAGTGAGGATATTTTTTAGGTGCAAATAAAACAGCTTAAATAAAATGGTATATTTTGGTGAACTAGTTTATTTAAATTCAAAATTGAAAGTGAAATTGCTACACTACGTAATGTTGAATGTTTTTTTTTAATGCGAATTGATTTATAATACGTATCACTATGACAGTCTCACCCATCATACATATAAAAATCTTATACTTAACAAATAATATACTATAAATATTATTTATTATTTTTGTTTTTTTCATTTTTCACGCAGAAATTGAATCACACACCAAACTTTTCCGAGTGTGAAAGATATTTTTCATATTCCGTAGACGAAATTACCAGCCGCTACCAGTTACACTATAATTGACAATGAATGATACTACAATGAACTATTAGATTATTACTATTCTAATATTCTTATGTTCTTGTGTACAGTTACAAGCACAAGTAATAAAAGTTAGGTATATTAATATATTGGTTTATTATAAAAAAGAACCACTTAATATTTGTAGTAGGTCTCATAAGTATAAATTTGAATAATATTTATCGAAGCTTATCTAATACATGTCCCAGTTATATATTTTTTTATCCCTGGGAACATTCCTTTATGAGAAAAATCCGACTTTAAAAAAATATGGTTTTAAAATTTTGCGTATTTATGGTTTCAAATTATTTTTTATCTTCACATAGAAATCGGTGTCTAATTTACCTCATACGGAACTCGAACACGCATCTCGGTTGTATAGAGCGTCTTTTGTTAACAACACTGGTTCATTCATAGTACAGAGTCCGGCTTTTTTAACACTTTTCCCTACGTCGATATTTCATTTTCAATGCTATAAGTATAAAAATAAGGTACGTTTTTACAGAAGTCAAATTTTTAAACAAAGCTAGAAACTGCTGCACTTAGATTTCTACTTGTTTCGGGGTCTTATTTTAAATAATAGGTGCCTTTTAATGTCTTGCATAGTGAAAAGCAGTGATTCTTCACACTTTAGGATGTCTTGGGTACTATTGGATAATAATTGAAGTAATCACCATTTACATTCAGTAGACTATTGAATCCGCAACAGAGTTTTACAAAGTGTGGTGTTTTACAGTGATTCGCTTGCCAAGGGTTTAGAAGAAACCCTAAAAATGGTGGGGTTACCTTACCTACTATCTTTGGATGTCTTTAAGATGATGATGACGAAGATAATTTTGTATAATGTAAAGATAGTCCTTTAACTATTTGACGTTTGTACATGTCGCAAGTTTTTTATCAAACACAAACTTTCCCGAAAAACGGCTAAAATCATGAAAATATCCACAAGATGTCAAAAAGTCATAACACAAAAGGCAAATGTGCCTATTCAATTAACGTACCGGAATGATGAAAAATGTCTTGAATTTGTTATATAAATAACGAAGTGAAATTTTCCCAGAAGTTATGAAATATTTATATTACAGCTCACATTATTACACATTAAATATACCAAACGCTCTTTTTGATGTTTTCGGAGTAAGAACTAGAAGCTTTTTTTTGCTTTATGATTAAATTGCCACAACATAGACAAAGTAAACATCTATTGATTGATCAAAAACTGTATTGAATTATTGGTCATGAAAACAACAAAGTATATTTTTCATATATATAAAATAGCTATCTCATTAGTACATAATTAGGCCTAACGATATGGGAGTCTGAATGTAAGTCGTGTGATTCACATATTATAGGTGTTTTATAAATAAACATACATATCGACAGTGGCTTAAAAAACTTCAAAATTATTCTTTCCAATTGACTAATTTGCAAGATAAATATTAGCAACATTATTTACAGTAAAAAAGTTACATTTAATACAAATGACGCTTTCAAACGCTAAAACTTGGCGAATTTACGATGACGATAAGCATTCACCCTTTCCATTAACTTTACTATTCAATCACGTTGTCTACTTCTGTTCTTACTCATACAGTATTTGTTGCCAGTAATTCAATTATTTATTTATGTATTTCCAACGGTTTATATGGTGCCGTAACTTTGAGCTAACTAAATTATGTTTTTTTAATTATAATTACATCTCTTTACTCTCTTATCGTAAAAGTAAACGCATCGAAGCTGTCAAAGTAATATTAATGGTATTACAATAAAAGATAAAACTTCCATGCTTGATATTGAACTGTGAAGAATATTTGATTGCCTCAATAGATGGGTAGGTTCTTATCAATATTAACCAGGGAGCTTTCATCACGATTGAAAAGAACGCCATTACAATAGAAAGCTCAGGCCGATTTGATCAATACAGAGAATGGCCGAAGAATACTAATTACTCTCCTTATATTATGTTAGATAACAAAAATAGTAGAGTATTTTTATCCATCGCTTTTTTTTCACAACATAAATTAACTCTTTACCGGAGGGCAGGTTTCCTAATGGGTCCAACCGCGTGCCAAGTTATTTTTTTTCTTTCTCAAAGCAATAAATTTAGCGTTTCCGATACGGGGCTTAGTAAATTCTTTCTTTTTTCATCAATTACTTTGCGGAAAACAAGCAATAAAATTTTTGTACCCGTTTCTGATCCCCTTTTACAGCTTATAATAAATTGATATTATTATTAAGCCTATTTGTTTTTTTCTATGTATGTTGACTATTTTATTATTGCTTTTCAAAATCTGAATTCGAAAGGGAGGAATTTTACCAATTGAACAGGTAGATTAAAGAACATATAACAAAAAGCCATTTTGCCTTGTGGAGTCTAGCAGAGCAAAATGCAATCAACCCTTCGATCTAAAGGGTGCTGTAAAAGGCGACTAGTGATATTAGATGGAACCACCATAAACTTCCCGTAGATCACAAAATAGGTAGGAGCGTTTTTCGAATTATGGTATTTTACTGCAATCTCAACACGCTTGCCATACGTAGAAATTATGTTAAGATAAGGATATAGGAAGGAGAGGCTCCAATACAGCAGTGGACGAATACTTTAAGGAATTTCAATAAACCATTGGGTCGCGGAGCCGTATCTTTCATTCACGTCTCTGTCTCTTTTATGTCTGGTCTGCATATATTGTCCTACCTTCTTTTATTAGATAAGTATTACTCAATTTAATATGTTATACATTTCTAGACACAAGGCAAATTTCAATTGCAGTAACTTTTGATTTACTCTGAACCTGTGTCAAATTAAAACATGCTTCCTTGTAGCCACAAATAAGGGAACGGAAGCATTGATGACTCGGATAGCAATGAGAAATTAGAGACCTCCTCATTTGATAGACTTTACATAAATAGCTATTCAGTATTTCTTAAAGAAATTTTCAATTTATTAATGTAGTCTTTATTTTATAATTATCATCATTTTGTAAGCTTCACACCTTAGCTCATGGCCGCATAGTTGCCTGTCTGTCGGTCTTCTACAGATTGTATTTTAGAAAGTGTGCTCAGGGGCTGCATATTCTTATACCACTATCATCTTTCTTCCATAGAACATCTTTCTTGGTTTCAATTCCCACCTGTAGCACAGAGTGCTTTTCAACTTCTTTTACAATGCGTACAGCAAAGTAGTGGAACTCCCTCCCTGCGTCTGCATTTCCGAGTACTTATAACCCTTCTGTTTTTAAAGATAGGGTAAATAGGCACCTTCTGCGTTAGCTCGTACCATCGTGGATTCTGTCTTGGCCCCCGGGCTTGAATGGGATCAAGAACAAACCCAATGTAAATAAAGAAAAGGCATGTCACGAAATAGGCTGCAGCGTTTTCTAAATTGTATTCTTTCACTGCGATCTCCAACACGCCTGCCCAAAGTTGAGTTTTTGACAAAACCCTGCCCCTTTTTGGGGGGTGGTCGTCTTGGCTGAAATGATATGTTGGTTTTAAAACTGTGTTGCGTAGTAATAAACAAAACTATTGACTGGATTACCGACCACAACCTTGAAATTAACGTTTCAAAAATCAAAGCAATGACATTTCAACCTTATCAAAAAGATCTTTCTACTGTACATTTAAATCTAAATGGCACTATACTAGACAAGGTAACAGTATTTTTTTTATTTAGCAAGTGATACTAATATAAATTAGAAACCACGTATTCAAAAATCAAAATCTAAACTTTCTTTATGTATATATGCTTTCCGTGAAATAAAAAAGACTACCGTCATATAAACGACCCTAGCGATAAACGACCCTAGTGGCGATTCAGCTTAGAGTTTTATCTTCTTGGTGTGGTTTACATAAATTATCATTTTCATCTCAATTTCTCGTCTTTAGCAATGAAATTTCTCTCAGAAAGCATAGTGCCGTAGTAAGTTTGTTTAGTTCATTTGATTTCATCGCCCGTTGAGGTAGAAAGTCTGAGTTACCATATGTAACTTGATTATTACATATAATTTCGGTATCTGATTAATTATATTTTTTTTCAGATATATTTCTTTGTCTTTGATGTTTAGTTTAGGTTTCTAGTCATTTAACGCATCGCTCGATCACGTAACGGTTGAATTCAGAAGTACGTAGGTAACAAAAGGCCCAATTATGTTAATGCACAAGTGAGCGAAAAGACCGGATGGCGGAAACTGATGAAGTAATGAGACTGTGTTGTTTCTACGTTTCGGCCTGCGGATATATTAAGCGGGTTTTACCCAAGTGCCAATGACTGTATTCTTTGATGGCCAAAAATAACATAGCGCTCCTAATCGAATTGTATACCTTTAGCACCGAAATATGTGACGAGATAAAGTGTAAAGCTATTCTATACAGAACCATTTAAATTGTCTTTGATTCACATATAACAGTTTTAAATGTTGTTGCTTTTGTTTACACTACCGTAGTTTACGATTCCTACAATAAAAATCATTAACTATTTTAAGTTGTTTTTGTTCTGCTATTTTCTCAATGTGGTGTAACCAAAAAAGTGTTTTATGTATTGTATGCTATAGACATCCACGTTTTGCATGGTAAAAGATGAAATTTGCTAGCCTAGATAGACAATTGTTTAACAATTGCCTTTTGTCTTCATACTTTACTGACTCTAAGTTCGACAACTGTTGAGTAGTCTATAAAATACAATCTAATGGCACGTAACTAAATATTTGCTTACACAAATATAAATATATATAAAATCGTGATAAAGCCACGAAATATTTTTTGAGATATGTGCGAAAAATGCAGAAAACCTTTTAAAATTGATCTTTTTGCTAAAACTATTTAAAAAAATACAAGTAATAGAATTATGATTCCTAGACAGATCGAAAGAGATTTTTTTTACATAGGCTGGCATTTAAAACTTAAATTAGACCTCCTGAGGCTTAGAAACCTTTTAGCTAACGGACGACAGAATTATTAATAGAATTTATCAAAGCAACTAATTTAATTTGAAATTATTATAATATTTACGTGGTCTACCAAGGGCGGGAAATATTGATTTATGTCCTCTATCTCTACATTTCAATATTATTTTATTTCAACATATATTAATTATTATTACAACACAATTATTAATGTTAATCTTAAAAATAGAAAAACAAAAATATCAGAAGACGCCTGGAATAAATATTTTATTAGCAACGTTCTTTGTAATGCTTCATTATATTGATAATAAATTCAAGATACTTTTGACGAAGTAGATCTTCAGTTTCACACTGAGTCCTCAGCCACGGAGAAAGTGGTTTTCTCACTACAAGCTGTCGAAAACACAACAATGTTTGCACTTTTTGATATGTTGGAAGATTTAAATAATGATGGTAGCTTGCCAAGTAGACTTTTAATAAGCCCAATCGCCAACCTTCGTATTTTTACAAAGAAACCCGATTTATCAGCCCCTTCCAATGAGTGATGTGCCGGTAGGAGTCCAAAACTTCCACCCAGCACCCGAATGCGCTGAAAGAATGCTCGCTAATAACCCCTTGATGTACCCAGTACAACAGTAGCAAAAGTACGATAGAGCCAGTGTAGTATTCATTACCCCTACAAGACAGCCTTTCGGCCTCCTCATGAATAGAGTATGCTCTGGTACATCTGAGCGGGTGAGACTGTGCAATGCCATCGGTAAGAATCTCCCCTCAGGATCGATCCTGGGATCTCTAAGTGCAAAACAATAACCCAAGTAACTACTAGTGAAACGGTTGAAATTTTGAAAAAAATCCGAATGTTCTAGCTTAAATTAATAGAACAATAAAAAAAACTTTGTTAAAAGGTATTTGGTCTCAGTATGTAATAGCACTTTATTTGTGACGTCTTTCTACCCCACAAGTCGAGTTCAACGAAGTGTGCCAACAATAAATGAGTACTTTTAAATGGAGCTTTGTGTGTAATAAAGTTCTTTAGGCACTTCTACGTTACAAAAAAAACTCCGTGACTTAATGATTGCTTATAAATGATATTCATAGAAATATAAAAAAGTAGGCATGACCCAGGTAGAAATGCTAGCTAATGCCATACAAACATCTGTCTCTTCCGGGACTCGAAACCGGGCCCGTTTGGCTTTGAACATAGAGTAACTGCCGCTCGGATAAATATAGTCATAACTCATCTCGCGAGTCAAATGCGGGTAGGTGATAAAAATTGCAAATGGAGTCGGCAAAAAAACCTTGATCACCCATCCAAGGACTCACCCTTGCCAAAGTTGATAAATTTCCGAAAGCCCAACTCGCTCACAATAACGCCATCAAGTTTTTTCTTGAGCGATAATAATAAAATTTCTTACATTCACACCAATTAGCCTAGCCCGAAGTCAGCATATTTGACCAAAATTCGGATTCTTCCTCGCATATCGCTTCGCTACTTCGCACATCTCTGGTGAATCCGCACCCTAAGACTTGTGTAATGGATACTAGAGTAATATATATCATGTAGAAACAAACAAAATATAACGTATCATACAAATAATATTATCTAAAAGAAATTTCAGGATACTTTGGACATTGTTACAGCTATGTTTTCACGTTATGTGGTAACGATATCTTTGTAAATTTCTGAGTCTGTAACTAAATAAATATAAAAAAGGCAAGACAAACAAGAGCCTTATAGAAATCATAAAATTAGCCAAGTATGCATGCATTTATTTTTTATTTTTATATTTATTTCATATACAAGAAAAAAAAAATACAAAGATACAATTTAGTCCCACAAAACCGACTTGTCGGTTTGACTGAGGGATCTTTAGTCTCTTAGCTTATAATTATAATTATGTAGGTATATAATACAAATATAACTGTATCAGGTAAAGTTAAGTGCACAATAATTGGATTTAGACTGAATTACAACAAACTGAAGGAAAATTTAGCGGTGATAATAAGATACAATTGTTGTGTTAAATAGTAGTCATCAGATAATCTTTTAATATTTTTTTAAATTTATTTTTATCCGTTTCACATCTAATAGTTTCGGGCAACGAATTAAGAAGATATGGTATACGCTTCTGTAAAGTTCTGTCACCAAAATAATTTTGAACCCTAGGAATTACAAATTTCTTTTTTGAGGTGGCTCTAGTGATCTGGTTATGATTTATGTATTCAAAAGTGGAGACACACTCTCGGCTGCCGTGATTAATTACTAATAATAAATATTTATGTTTTAGACCAGCCGGAAGAATTTTACATATTTTAAATAGTTGTCTATAGTCATTTTTATGTCTGTGTTTAGTTTTTTTATTTACCAGAAGTTTTAAAAATCTAATTTGCATGTTCTCGAGTTTAGCTATGTTAGTTTTAAATGTAAGACCACAGCAGTCGAGTGCGTAGCTCACGATAGATTCCACCAGAGACTTATATAAACATTTAAGGGTACCAATCGGTACTCTGAAGCTTAAGAAATAAAACTTACCTAGTAAAATTTTTAATTTGTTACAAATAAAGTTAATATGATCTGACCAAGAAAAATTTTCATCTATTTTAACTCCCAGATAAGTTACACAATTAACTCTTTCAATTGGATCACAAACACAATTATTCGAGCTGTCATGAAGGCATTCATAATTATGCGAGTATATCGAAACTAAGGATTCTTTGAGAGGCAGGTGTGGTGAACGTATTACCATGAGTTTTGTTTTACTACTATTTAAAATTATACCATTATCATGCGACCATCTGACTATCGCATCTACATCTTGTTGAACAAGCCGGTATGTCTCAGCAAGGTCCGTCCCGGCGCGCAGCACACATAAGTCGTCCGCGAACATATACGCGGAGCAATGTTGCAGCACACCGGTTAAGCTATTGGCGTGGATCAGGTAACACAGTGGGCCACTCCCGGAGCCTTGAGGCACGCCGCAAGGCACCGCAAACTGCTCGCTGAGTTCGTTGCCTACTTTGACTCTAAAGGAGCGCGCCGCTAGATAGTCGCGGAACCAATTGTTCAGCGGCTGCCCCACCCCGCACTCCTCCATTGCCATAAGTAAAGTGTTAGTTTCCAGCGTATCGAAAGCTTTTTTATTATCAAAAAAGATAGCTACAACAAACTGTTTTTTATTCAGACATCTATTTATATCATCTGTGAACTTAGATAATAAGGTACTTGTACTTTTTCCTTTTTGGAAACCGTGTTGACAATCAGTTATAATGTTATTTTTATGCAAATAGACCTTTAGTTGGTTAGTAACACATTTTTCAAATATTTTGTTAACACTGGACAGTATGGCAATAGGCCTATAGTTCGAAAAAGATTTTTTATCACCCTTCTTAAAAATGGGACGTACTATTGCTTCTTTTAATTTATGAGGGAAAATACCTTTACTTATAGATAAATTAATAAAATTGGTCAATAATGGAGCCATCTTTCCAAGAACAAGTTTTATGTCGCACATGCGGATGAGGTCACAACCTGGAGATTTATTAGAGCTTAAATTTCTTATTACCTTTGTAACTTCCTTGATCGAAACAGGCCGCCACCTCATACACATGTTGGCTGTTTGTACATAACTATCCCTATTTAACCATCTTTCATTACAAGAATGCTTTATCTGTTTTATTTCATCTGTAAAGTTTGATGCAAAGTTATTACATATATCTTTAACATCAGAATACCTGTTAAAATTATTCAAGATAATGTTATCCAAGCTTTGTTTTTTATTTCCCAATAAAATATTAATTCTCTCCCATAATTTTTTAATGTTATTGTTACATTCCAGTATACACTTTTTATTATAATCATTGCTACATTTGGAAATGACCTTTGAACATTTGTTTCTATATTTTGTGTAATTAAGACGTTTTATCATGTTTTTAGGATCGTTACACCACACCTGAAACAAGTGATCCTTTTTTGTAATCATTTGTTTTAGATTATCAGTAATCCAGGGTTTATTATCTCTGTTAAACTTCTTAACTTTTATTTCCTTATAACATTCTTTATAGATATTTTCAAATAATTGTTTTAATTCATTATACAATTTTAAAGGACAATCAATAGAATTAAGATAGCTAAGATCACATGCAAGTAACCTCTCGCGTACCATTCTATTATCGAGAACGCGCCGCGTCAGGGGTGCGGGTTCGATGCTCGGGCATGTATCATTATTACTAGTATGTTGCGGCGCCGGCGCGCAGCGGCGGTCGCACCGCCTAGGCGTAGTGCTCGCGCCCGCGGCCGCCGCTGCCCGCGGCCATTGCCGAGTGCGATCCCACTGCATCAATGCAGCTACAAAAAAATGATCTGATATTTTGTGTCTAATAATAGCTGAGTTAATTGTAACCTGTAGGCCTTTTATAAAGATATGATCCAAACAAGATACGACTTTTTTACCCTTTACTATTTCCTCTCGTGTTATTTGTGTAATACATTTAGTGAAACCGTGCTCATACATTAAGTTTTCATATTCATTTACAGTTTTATTATGTTCATTATTGAATAAATTAATGTTCACATCGCCACAGAAAATGACTTTGTGTTGTTTAGGTAACATTCCCAATAAATTACTAAGTTCTTTGAGAAAAAGCATTGTTAGATTTTTCTTATTAATTCTAGGCGGTCTATAAACAGAAATAATATATATAAGTTCGTTATTGTACACTAATTCAATAGGAACGCACTCGGCTGATTGTAGATAGGTAGTTATAGTTGACTCGCAAACACGGACCGTGTATTCGGAGCGCGTGTACACCAACACCCCTCCCCCTCCGCGACCGGGTCTCGTGAAACTATTAACTTTAAAGCCATTTATTTGGTAACATGGTAGTAATAAAAAAGGGATGTTGGGTTCAGTTATAACTATGACATCAACTTTTCTTATGTAGTCGTGCAAAATAACTAATAATTGATCAAAGTTTTTCTTAAGAGATCTTATGTTAATATGTAGTAGGCAGAAGCCTCTAACATTACTTAACTTAAAAAACCATTCGTCGAGGCTGTGGACAGTATCCTCTTGCACAATATCGTCCGTTAAATAGTTAATATCACTCAGAGACGCGAATTTTGAAATAGCTGTAATACACTTTAAACCGTTACTTAATTATTTCAGAGATAATCATCACTTCACTTTTAGCAGATCAGCGTAGTCATTTTCCGATCGAACCCACAGAGCCTTATCACCTTCAGCCTTCTTCACAAGTACTTTGCCGTTCGCAACCCATATATACTTGTAGAAGTCCTTCAGTTGTTTTTTCGTGTTCCATAACAGGGAGCGGGTTGATTTGGCCAGATCTTCGTTAATAAATACTTTTTCCTTACGCATCCCACCTGTGATCATGCTGCTGTTGATGTCGGCCAGGTTACGTCGTTGCGCCAACCAGGTCTCTCTGGCGGCAGCACCGGATGTTTTGAATCCCACGAGTATGGAACCGGGCTTCTTTCCTTGCTTATGGGCCGGAGTACGACGAATCCATTCTATCTCTTCACAGCTCGTTTTAATTATAGTTCCAATTTTATTTACTACTTGGGCCAAGTTCTCGTCGGGTTGTTGTTCAATACCTACAATTTCTATATTGAGTTTACGCGACGCTTGCTCGAATTCGAGAACCTTCTGTTCGAGCGCCATGTTGCATTTTTCCAAGTATAGGTACTTATTGTTTAAGTTTTCTACGTTTTTTTCTAGCTTATTTATCGATTGCTTAGATATTTCTTGCTCTGATAATAATTTGTCGTATTTATCTGATAGCACAGACATGCTTTGTTTGATGCTATCTAGTTGTTTTCGCAATCCAGGAATAACATCGACTTTTGACCTAATTTCCTTAAGCAATTTGCCATGATCATGGGTATCCTCATCTGCATTTTCACATTCAGACTCTTCATCTTCGCAGTTATTACAGCACGTTCTATTAATTCCTGCCTTCATATCCGCCGCCAGTCCTTTGACACATCCTCTGTGAAATGTCCCCTGGCACGGACCTTGACAAACGAAGTGAGGGCCCTTTTTAGACAACACCTTTTTACATTTCTGACACTCCATTGTGTTCACTAAAAGCTCAATTCACGTAAAACTGATTGTATTAAAATCCACCGCAGAATATATGGATCTCTTTAAAAGTAGGTAGGCAGCAAGGTTGCCGCTCGCGGTCAGTTCACTCGTACGCACGCGCACTCAACCCGACGCTCCGCGCGAGACTGATATATCGATATATCCTTCTGATATCAGATTAAGCAAATTAACATGATATCAGGGAACAAAGCAAATTAACTTTCTAGATAGTTGACAACTAAATGCATTGGTGTTGTATTTAATTCTCAATTAGACCATAACGAATGTAGGAATTTGCACGCTAGGTACAAAAAACTGTAAAATGTCTTTGCGAATTAAAGGAATGAGACAAAGTAATTTTATACTATGTATTATCATAGTGAAAACATTTATGACAATACATTATCTGACAAATGATTTTTTAATCGACCGTAATATTAGATTTTTTTATTATTTATATTTAAGTTATAAACTATTTTAAATTTCATGGAATAATAGCCTATAGGAATCTATTTTGGTATAAATTGTTTCTTATTTACAATACTGTTATCTGCACTAATACTGCCACAAAAATACATTTTGTTTGACAAGTGTAAAAACTGTGAAGAAACAATTATAAAATAATAAAATCATTGTTGTGTGAAAAGGCGTAATATGTTTAATAAAATGGAAAAACGATGACTGACAGGCGGAAATTATTCGGCGAATTGTTAACCTGTGGCCACTTTTTAATGAAGATATTTGACGCGATAAAAATATATCAAAAGTGCCAATTCACTTCTATTTATTTATTTTGAAGAAGGTTCGGTGTATCGGTACTGATTCTGCGTTTCACACTGACGGTTCTAGGTTCGACTCCCGGACCCTGTCGTGCCATCATTGCGGCGCTGCGGAGGACACTGCCCAGCACACCCTAGAGGTGTGTCCGGCGTGGTCTCCGCAGTGTGGCAATCTTGTCGCGACGATTGGGAGTGACCTCTCGCTCGCCGCCGTGGCGCGAGCCATGGTGACGAGCGACGGGTCCTGGGAGGGGGTGGCCTCCTTCTGCGAGGACGTCCTCTCGCAGAAGGAGGCCGCCGAAAGGTGGAGGGAGGAGGTCTTTTCCCACCCTTCCCCGCTGGGAATGGCTTTGGGTCAAGAGGCCAGTAGCGCAGGCTCGCGGGATGAATGCGCTCGCGAGCGGAATGCGCTTGAGGAGGACCCTCGGAAACGGCTTCCCCGAGAGTAGGCCCCTCACTCGGCAACTACAGGTGATACCGGAGTTTTCTCCGTTATCACCCGGCGTGGCCGAGAGGGGGCCCGATGGGATGGCGACCGCGGAAGCCCTCCGGGAACTTTTGTTTCCATGTCGGTCGAGGGGTGTGGTTGATACCTTTCCTCACCAAAAAGGGGCCAGCGGTTGTCGGGGCGGTCCGGGTCGGGGCGGTCCGGGTCGCGGCCGAGTCCGGCAAGGGGCCACGCGACTCGCACCACTGTGTATTGGGACGCCGCAGTCTTTAGTGGGTAGGCCTCCAAGCCTTTACCGGGCACTCGGCCGGGTAGGGACATGGAGGAGAGTCCCATATATCCATCGTGTTCTCCCGACACGATGGAATGCCTAATGCCATTTTCTGCGAAAAAAAACGACTTCGTCTCTCGGAAGAGGCAGATGTTTGTGTGATGTATAATAGCATTTGTACCCGAGTAGTGGGTTTTTGTATATATTTCTATAATTATTACATATTTGTGCATCATATATGTCCCAGTTCTTACTTTGGACTCGGATACTTGGTTGTGAATATAAGAAATATTATTATTGCTATTATTATTATTATTATTATAATCTATACTAATATTATAAAGAAGTAAAGTTTGTGTGTTTGTATATTTGTTAAATTGTAAGGGGTAATCTCGGGATCTACTGAACCGATTTTAAAAATTCTTTCACCAATAGAAAGGCACATTATTGCTGAGTGTCATAGGCTATATTGAATGCTAGAAAAAATTTAAAGAATTTTGTCCACCCGTGCGAAACTGGGACGGGCCGCTAGTATGTATATATTTTCTACTAGCGGTATGTATATATTTTCTATTGGTGAAAGAATTTTTAAAATCGGTTCAGTAGATCCTGAGATTACCCCTTACAATTTAACAAATATACAAACACACAAACTTTACTTCTTTATAATATTAGTATAGATTTCTATTGATAATATGGTCGTCTATGTAAGTTCATCTGTTTCGTATAATTTCTAAACTTTTATCATAAAATGACAAATGAGTTACTGTTGAAAGCGTTTTAATCGACTGCTTCATGACGTCACATAAAATAAAATATGGTGTATCGTGTAAAAAAGACTTAACATTCCAATAATATATAATTGTAAGCTGTCGCTTGCAGTTTTGCTTGCATGCACCCGTTAATTGGGAATATTTCTCTCCAAACTTACACACTTGCATAATTCATATAAACTTCATTATGGATTATGGTAAAATTATATATATAAAAAAAACCAAAAAGCGTAAAGTATGTTTGCAAATCCTTTACTAGCACATGTATGTACGACCATCACCTTAGTCATCGTGTGATCACGGCTCCTGTAAAGGTGTTGCAATGTCAGCATTAAATATATAGGTATAGTATGCGATAATATCCGATAAAAAGTTGTTTTATTTAAGTCTATGTTTAATTTTGTGATTCCCGTACAAAGCTTCTTATGTGGGCTAATAAACTATGAAGATTTATGATCGTTGAATCCACCACAAGAATAGCAAATTAACGACTACTTTTATGTTTTCGCATCGAAATTACCTTTGGCCATAATCGTATGTTTAAGCGAAAATATATTTTATCAACAAAAGTGTTGTAATAAATTAAACATAAATAAAATAATGTTATAAATTAATAATTTTAAACACAACTTTTATTGTATCTTGGCGAGACTTTTTGAGTGACATTTATACATGATAATATGTCAAATAATTCATATTCACGAATATTAATTTTATAATACTAAATTTGGAAAAAAATGAATGCCCTAAACAAATAAAAGAAATCTGAAGACACAGAAGATCTGTTTAGGACATGAAGGATATTAAACCCAACTAAAAGAATATAAGCATACTTTTGTGTGTAGATATATGTACCAAAAAGAGTAAGATCAGTGTCATTTAAATATTTTCTTTTGTATTTTATAACATACAAAAAATCAAATAAGATCTTAAAAATAAAGATCTTAACTAAAATCCAAATAATATTGTGTTACTTTTTCTCACAAGAATTTAAATTTATTTATTTGCATAACTATGGCACATACAAAGGTGTTACAATTATAAATTTACGCATATTTAAGAGGCGTGTAGTTTTATAAATATTTTATTTCAATACGTTTTTATAAATTTATAATTATGAAAAGTCTTCTTAATGGTAAAATTCTAAACATAAGATTTTCCTCCATACACGTTGGAAGTACAGTAGATATATTATGTGACTTCGTTTTTCAGTTCACAGCAACGGAAAAGGCAATAAGAAAGGAGTTTTTGGCAGTATCTGAAGTGCTCTCTAAGAAGTTGAATTCTGCTTTTAGAAATGTACTCGTATATTGTCGGATATTAATTCTAACCTATGCAACAGATTTTGATGCCGAATTGCCTTATAATTATTATATGGATTTGTTCATAAAATTTTTTGTTTGCTTTGTCAGGACTGGTCGGATACCGGTGACCAGACAGAATATAGTGTAATTAGCTATTCTTCCAGAAAATATTATAGTATTTGGTTACTTAAATTATTAATTTAGAGTTGGACTACCCTATGTGTAACCAGTTTCGTGTAAAGGAGGAGTCGGACGCTAAAAGGTATTATAAGACGCATATTTTTTAACTTGTATTCTATAAAAGTAGATTATTATTAATTCAGTTTGTGAACACTTGCAATTTTGTGGTTCAGACTTTATTTGTTAATATTTTTTTTGTTACTTAAATGTTGACTAGTAGATATTTATATCAAAAGATATTATTTTTTGTAACAAACTACGACTTGCTCCAGGTGTCAAGCAGGATGTAGAACTTAAAGAGAAGGCGCTCGCTGGCATCAGCTTATAAAGTATTTGAAAAATTGGAGAAAAATTCACCCGGTATAATTAAAACATAAGGGACTCATTAATTTTATAATAGTAAACACTTCATCATAAAGACAAGTAAAAGTCGCCCAAACTATTTATAAGAAATAAGTTATCACCATTATCAAAATTACTATTTCTCCATGAAAGAAAGATAATATTTTGTTAACGAATTACAAAAGGAAGTGCAATAATAACTCATAATTACTACGCTACAAAGTTGTTAGTCGCGATTTGGAATTAATATTACAGCTATTCAACAGAAGTAGAAGTTACCATAAGCCCATTCATCAAGCGATTATTCTGAAATCACAATATAATTACGCTAATGCCCGGAGCAGCGCGCGATTCATCATTGTTAATGTCTCTAATTAAATTTTATTGGCCATATATTTTCTGGACCAGGCTAATTTCATCAATTCTTATAAGCACTCAGATGTGGTCTTATAAACACTTCCCAAGTGACTTGGAAATAAACAAATACTGTATTAGACAAAATATAAATCTGAAAAACGAGACATCTTACATTGAAGTCATATCGCGATAGTGATGTATCACTATTTAAATAACAGTAAACTATATGTTAAAATTAACGTAAAAAACATTGTTTGGCTCTTGATTCGGAATTTAATCTAAGCTTTATTTTTACATAATATTCATATTTTTAGATATTTAAATGCAAAAAAATATGTAGTAAAACTAAAAACAAAAACCTAACTGATAATTCACACTATAAGTATGAAGTTCCTTTTGCGGTTGTAGGCTAGTTATTTTGTATTTTTTAAATTTTAAGGACTTTCTCCAAGTTTCACGTGTAACAAAAAAATTTTTTTAAGGTGTAAAAAAACCACTGTTATTTGTCTTTATGATAATGTTTTAATTATACCGGGTGATTTTTTCTCCAATTTTTTCAAATGTTTTATAAGCTATTGCCAGCGAGCGCCTTCTCTTCAAGTTCTATGTCCTGCCTGACACTTGACGCAAGTGGTAGTTTGTTATAAAAATAATATCTTTAGTTATAAATATCTACCAGTTAACATTTAAGTAACAAATAAAATGTTATCAAATATGGTCTGAACCAAAAAATTGCAAGTGTTCAGAAACTCTAAATTATAATCTCTGTGGGTCTGCTTTAACCTTCAGTATTCAGTATTGACTAATATTAAACATAAATCTTGTCGTTTTCTTAAATTTGTCGTTTATTCCCTGTATGTTATTGCAATGTTCAGGGATACTTACTTTAAGTAAGTACAGATACTTGTTGACTTTGTTGTAATCAACGAAACAACGAAATAATGATATCATAACACTATTAGTATTGTCATAACAAAATAATTTTGTTTTTTTTTTTTGTGGATTGTGTATGGTGACGACGTATTATATTGTAAATGTCGTTACTTCTGTTAAAGTTTCTTGCGCCCATTCTTCTTGTCAGTTAAAAGACGTCCTGAATGGGTGGTAGGAAAAAATGTTGGTCGATTCAAAACTACTTATTTTTAAGTGCATTTGAATAAAGTTATTTTCATTTTCATTTTCATTGTTATAGAATATTAATATCGGACAAGACACGTTTCTAAAAACAAAAAATAAAATTTCTTAGAGAGCACTTCAGATACTGCCAAAAACTCCTTTCTTATTGCCCTCTCCGTTGCTGTGAACTGAAAAACGAAGTCACATAATATATCTACTGTACTTCCAACAAGTATGGAGGAAAATCTTATGTTTAGAATTTTACCATTAAGAAGACTTTTCATAATTATAAATTTATAAAAACGTATTGAAATAAAATATTTATAAAACTACACGCCTCTTAAATATGCGTAAATTTATAATTGTAACACCTTTGTATGTGCCATAGTTATGCAAATAAATAAATTTAAATTCTTGTGAGAAAAAGTAACACAATATTTTTTAGATTTTAGTTAAGATCTTTATTTTTAGGATCTAATTTGATTTTTACAATAAGACGTATGTTATAAAATAGGAAAGAAAATCTTTAAATAATACTGATCTTACTGTTTCTGGTATACATATCTTCACACATAAATATGCTTACATACTTTTTGTTGGATTTAATATTACTTAGTGTCCTAAACAGATTTTCTATTTGTCTTCAGTTTTCTTCTTTTTGTTCTGGGTATTCAATTTTTCCAAATTTAGTATTATAAAATTAATATTTTTGAATATGATAAACATATATAAACAACCGTTACTCAAAAAACCCGGCAAAATAAAATAAAAGTTGTGTTTAAAATTGTTTATTTATAACATTATTTCATTTAACTTTATTTTTAATTTGTTACAACACTTTTGTTGATAAAATATATTTTCGCTTAAACATACGATTGTGGCCAATGGTAATTTCGATGCGAAAACATAAAAGTAGTCGTTAATTTGCTATTCTTGTGGTGAATTCAACGATCATAAATCTTCAAATAGTTTATTAGCCCACACAAAAAACTTTGTACGGGAATTTTAAAATTAAACATTGTTGTAGACCTAAATAAAACAACTTTTTATCGTATATTATCGCATCCTATATATTTAATGCTGACATTTCGACACCTTTACAGTCTCCGTGATCACAGGATGACTAAAGCGATGGTTGTCATACATGTGCTGATGGTGTACAAGTGATAGCGGAAGTTTAAGAACTAAATTAACGTTTATTAATAATGCGTATAAACTAAACCATGTAAAAACATCGTCTATCTAAAATGAATTGATTGGGAAGCAACCTTCACAATATTGTATTCAGGCACGTTTTAACTGTTAAAATTTATACAAATCAAAATTTATTTTGTTTTGCATTTTATTTAGGTATATTTTTATACCTACAATTAGAAAAATATACTATAAACGACTGAGTCTACCTCCAGTTCGGATTTTGCGAGTCCCTTCTGAGAAGAACTAGTGAAAGTGACTCGCACTGGGAGACCGACCTTTATCTGTATATTATTTGCAAAAAGAGCTAATTACACCACTAGGTCTTGCAACGTGAGTGTTTGGAGATATTCAAATCCGATAAAAAGATGTTTTATTTCAATGTGTAATGTGCGCTGAAGTGTAAGAACTAAATATTGTAATAGTTTTTAATCTATAATCTTAGATCACAGTGGTTTGTGTGTTTGTCTGTTCGCTCTTTTTCCCGCTCTTTTTCCTTTGTATCAATAACGTTAATCGCAAGTAGTTTGTCTACCGGACACTAGATGGCGCTAACGGAAAAATATTTAATAATAGAAAAAAATTAAAGAATTTTGTCCACCCGTGCGAAGCCGGGACGGGCCGCTAGTAAATACTCTAAAAACACAAATTTGTTGTTTGTGTGTTTGTCTGTCCGCTCTTTTTCCATTGTATCAATTAACGTTACCATAGCAACGCGTTACCGGGTCAACTAGTTTATATATAAGAATCTTAGTAATCAAATTAAATAACACCGTATGGTATCTGGCAGATAAGAAAGCACAAAACCTTCACTCTTAAGGCGACTACGGATACTGGAAGGTAGTCAACATACACCTCCCGTAAACCACAAAGTGGTCTAGTGGTGTTTTCTAAATTATGCTACTTTACCACAATCGCCGATCGATTTGATTCTACTGCGATCGTCTACTCTAAACAGCTACATCTTTGTAGTATTTAGTAAAGCGTCATAATTTTAGAATACATTTTGATATTACATAGCGGAAATATCATAATAAAATGGCTACGCAAGATTAGCATCAAAGTAAACCCAATTTCGTGTTTATGAATTCATATGAAACGTATTCATTATCACCAGCTGGCCATGTAGTGTCTGGCGGAGTAGAATAGAAATATTCCATCACACTTAAAGATAAAATGTAACTAACTTCCACACTGGAGGTAACAGGAGGCATCTCTTATAGGCCAATAAATGGGCAGCAATGTTTTACAAATTATAATTTTCTACTGCGATCTGCCAAGCGTGAAGATTTTGACAATCCACCACCGAAGGATAAGGATTTTACTATCATATAAAAAAAAAAAAATTGATAAAAAAATTAATCTAACAAACAATAAAGGAAAGAATGAATATACTGAAACTAAATCAGTTAGTTTTATTTTATTACCAACAAACAGTTAACACGATATAGTATTACATAAACATCTTAATACAATTTTGTTTGGTTCATTGTGAAACTCATACCGTTATCCGTATCAGGTAAACCATATTGCTCAATATGAAAAAACTCAAATCTGGATGAAGTTAATTAAGTCAACATAAACAATACTTAAGTTAAATAAGAAATGTGTACGTGCTAGAAACAGTTTGATATACTTAACCTATAATGTTTAATTTTACAATTTCTGATTTTGCATGTTGTATTAGCATTCTATTGAGAGTCGTTAAAATATAAGAGTAAGGTAATCAGTAGATTTGGCACTAATGAGAACTGTAATGAAATTAGTGTTTTTGGAACCATGTCTTAATAAATAGAGTATAATAAATATATAAAACTTTTACAAGATCTTTACTAGTATAATGTCTGCAACCCGATAAAAACCTAACAGACCTAGATTTCGGAAAATTTAATCCAATCCTTACATGGATTCCTCCATCATGACATTTAACATTGACTCATATAATTGCTAAATATTTTGATGTTGTTTGATGAGATTTGGTTACTCTACATGTTGAATAACTACATTATAAAGGTGCTAATAGAAAAGACATTTTTTATATTTTTGTTTTTTCTATATGCCAATAAAATCCAAAATATTTCAACATTGATTTTATAATAACCTTTTTGGAAGTAGAACATTTTTTACAAAATCATCGTAGAGGTGTGCAACAGTTAATTGTTTTATTAATTTATAAAGGACCACAACCAGATCCACAATATAAAAACTATTTATATAAAGTGAATATGTTACATATTAGCTAGTATTATCTTGTGCTTTTTCACAGATAGAAAGGCAAGATCTGTGTCTTTGGCACCAACCAATCTGTTTTATGCCCGTGTGGGAACCTTGGTCCATGCTACTTACGGTATTTAAAATCACTCTAAGAAAAAACGTGTGTCCCAGACGTAGTTACATTAATGGACCGATGATAAGTTTTTTTCAATAGTTACGAAATCTAAATATACTTGAAAATTACGGAAAAGTAAGAATGCTAGTTTATTGAAATACTATTTAATACTTAATTAAATACACTTTCAAGAAAAGTAATATAAATTCTTGGTTATTGTAAAATTATGCCATAAAGATGGCAAAATAAAAAACCGGACTTACGAGTATGTAAACGGAACCACGAATATAGTGCATCTGTTTTTGCTTTTGTTCCTTTTCTCTTCTATAAAGATATATGTATAGACCGTTCTTAGTATTCAATATTAATTACTGAAGCTGTTATAATGTCGCTTACACCTTAGGGATTCAGCAGAATTCTCAGAATCAGCTGAAACAACAAGGGCAGTCCATGTGTCGCTATCAATGTACAATGAGTTCTCCGACGTTTACGAAGAAATCGGCCCTAAATTACGCTGACCAAATCAACAAAACACTTAAAAATCACATTCTCACAGGAACTGAACTTACAAATCAGTTTCGATGTCTCAAAGAAAGTAACCCAATGCATGGACTGTAAAACGACGACATGTTGAAGCTAATATTAAAACCATTTAGAACTGTAAATGGCTTTAAACTAGAGCATCGACTTCTTATTTCGAGATTAAGATATGCCCGGAACCACTTAAACTGGAGTGTTGGTATATCAAGAGTTATGTTCTCAAACCAATAAAAAAATAAGAAAGATGGCAGAACAAACGCGTATAAAAGACCAGAGGAAATTTTGAAGCAAGCATACATTGAAGGGAAAGTGCCCTATAGCAGTGAAACCATACTTATGTTGCCGGAATTTCTTCAGAGAGTCGCACAAAGCTGGTGCTTTATATAGAAAACGGCACTAACTAGTTTAGGAAATCCTCAATACGTTGGTCTGTTTATGGTCAATTTTAATGAGGATGCTGTATTTATGAATGACAAAGCCCAGCCTTATACTCGTCGGATTATGAATAATTACCTTCAAGAGGTGAACATTAGCTATGTGAAGTATCTTGTATCTTCATGTGACCCAAATCCATTGGTCTCGAGTGTATGCTTGAATTAAATCCCCACCCACCAACTATGTCACTGGTGGCATCGTTTAATACAACGACATATTATCCAAAAGCTGCTACACAAATACATTTTTCATTCGGCACACCTCAGCTAACAGCATCATCAAATTCAAGTTTCCACAACATAAAAACCCATTCATTTATGCAAACGCAAAAAGTTTTACCACGAAATAAAAAAAGAAATCGTTTGCGTAACGCCCCAGCGTTCATTTTGCCAACTCGTGTAAGTAGCATCGTTAAAAATCGATTATTAAGTTGTAAAGAGCTACAACAAACGAGTGTAGTAAGGACTTCGGCGTTCCCCGCAAAATATTTCAGACCAGGCGGGAGGTCGTCGTTGGCCGACTTTAGCCAAAGTTGCTTGAACAACGTAATTTCGTACTTTATTATTTTTCAATGCCCCAAGGCTTCTTTGTCTAAAATAGACGTCTCCTGGACAAATTGCTAGTCATTCGAATTCACTTGAGCCCTCATTTTATTCTTGTTTCTTTTACCAACATTATTACACTTTCCAACTTTTTGATTAAGATTTGATAGCAATTTAATGGTTGTAAAGAACAATAACGAGTATCTATAGTAACTTTAACTTAATATGAACAGCGATGAAAATATTAATAATAATATAAATAAAATATTATAAAAAAATTAACGATCTACTGGCTTAGTGTTTTACACATCGGTTTTCATAATGTCGCCATCTGTTAAAGCTTCAGGTTCGCTCCTTGGTCAGCTGAATGTTGAAAACGAGTTTGGGTTTTTTGTGAGACCGTCGTTTCTGATTTTCATGTTTTCACAATTATGTGGGTGCTTTAGGTGCTTACTTACTTTCAGATAAAATATAAATGTGACTTTGTCAATATTGATTTCTTTTTGCTTTAGTAAAAATAATGTCACCTTTTTCATTATTATGAATTACTGTAATCTTTATTAGTCATAATAGTTTTGGATTTAGATCAATCAATCATCAATGATCAAGAAGCTAAATAAGATCTCAATATTATTTTGATACTATGCCCAACCAATATGCAACAAAAAAATCATGATAAAAGAATAGCATCTAACAGTTCCATCCGGGACTCGAATCCACTACCCCTCGCTATCCAGTTGAGTACTATTCCAATTCTGCCATCGTAATGAAGAACGCAGTAATCACCAAAAACAATTTTCGTTTTTTGCTTGAAATGGCATGAATTAAAAAAAGGTTTTTAAACTAAGAGTCAGAATTTTATTAGTAATAGTCAATTACTAAGAAATTATGCAATCATTGGCATGTATAAAATGCAGTTATTATGTAATTAATACGAAGAAAATCGCTTTACTTTTCTTTATCTATACTAATATTATAAAGAAGTAAAGTTTGTGTGTTTGTGTATTTCTTAAATTGTAAGGGGTAATATCGGAATCTACTGAACCGATTTTAAAATTTCTTTCACCAATAGGAAGGCACATTATTGCTGAGTGTCATAGGCTATATTGAATGCTAGAAAAAATTTAAAGAATTTTATCCATCCGTGCGAAGCCGGGACGGGCCGCTAGTACTTAGTATAGTGCTTTGATGATAAAATGTAAGGATTCCGATATTGAAAGACATTTAGAGAAAAATTACTCAACCGATTTTTATGTTTTTTTTTTCGTTTTTCTGGATTCCGACTTAGGACATAGGATAGGTTTCATTTTAATTTATAATAAACAAATATTGCTAATTATAATAACTAAGCCACAGCATCGCGTGACCATGTCAGCTAGTAGGATATAAAAATTCCCTGTCAAAGTCTTTGACCGCAATGAAACTACTCAAACCGATTTTTGTGTTCTTTTTTTCATTTCGCTGGATTCTTTCCGATTTAGGACAAAAGGATAGGTTTCATTTAAATTTATAATATTTTTTTATTGCAGATTGTAATATAATTCTTTAGTTAGAACTCACATAGAGTATGCTCCTATAGTCTGAAAGCCTTTGTACCCTACCTATTATATACATAGATCTGGTGGAAAGGCTTAATCGGACTATAGACTTTAATATACTGCAATGCTTCTTCAGTCGGTGAAATAACAACTTGAACTAATAGTTTGCATGTTTTAAGGTTTTATTCAAAGATTTAAACAATACTAGATTATCTTTTTCTTTTCGATTCATGTATTATTAACGTAGCCAAGATTTAGATCTCGCTCCAATGCTATTTTTTCATTAGCTAATTATAGCACTAATTATTCTAAACATCAAATTTCGCCTATTGGTAAAAAATCTAAAATTGGGCATTTAGATATTAAGTGTTAGAAGTATATTTCTTTTTCGTTTTGGCTTTGGATCGATAAGATATTTATTTTGCAAGAATTGTAGTAAATGCTGAGTATAATCAATCAATTTTATGATATATCGAGCATTGGACCGGATTTCCAAAGGTTGCGGGTTCGATTCCCGCCTGAGAATTCACTTGTAACCCGAGTCGATTTTTTCTAGTATTTTTTTATATAATAATTTATCTTATAAGATCACATTGAAAATGCATAAAATATATAAAAAAATTATAAAACTAAAATGGCTGTTTCATCTTAATCGATTGACCAAACATTTGTAAAAATGTTTCTTTCGAATACGAGAGGATGTTCCTCTCATTGATGAAACAACGCTAGCCTACAGCGTAAAATCAGGAAGGTACTAGAAAATTTCGACAGTGTTCACAAGGCTCGGTAGCTCAATTGGAAGAGCGTTGGACCGGATTTCCAAAGGTTGCGGGTTCGATTCCCGCCCGAGAATTCACTTGTGACCCGAGTCGATTTTTTCTAGTATTTTTCTATTATAATAATTTATCTATTGTTTTTTTTTTCCCGTAAAAAAGTTAATAAAACATAGGCTTCTTTTCTAGGTTCTGCCATCTCATAGTTATATTTTTGTTTTTTTTTTCTTACACTACGGTCCCTTTAACATATTTAAATAAAACCTAAAATAATATTTTCCATATTTAATAAGGATCACATGAAATGAAAAACAAAAAAAAATACGTCGTTTATTCTACAAAGTATTTTTATTTAAATTATTATTTTGCTAATTATACTTAACTAGCTAACTTAGTGTTTCTAAATGCTACATTTTTATGTCTAGGAAAAGAACCGCATCAGGTAGGACTCAAACCCGAGTTTCCTGGCAATACGACACAGACACCTTTGCCGCTAGATTATCGAGGTTCTTTTATAGAACTTTAGTGAAAAGTTTGTCTAATGTAATAGTAAAATTATATTTACTTTTTGAAGGTTCAATTTCATAGATCATAGAGATAAAAATAAAGAAAAATTTTTGTCATTGTATTAATTTATTCTTTTACAATGACCTACTACTGATGTACGAATTTCGCAGTACTATTAAGCGAACACCGTTGGGGTGCCACAATGGGCTGATTGATCACGGAATCGAATGTGGTTTGTGCGAAACTCATTTGTGCGATGGTCTATTAGTTCGAACATTTATTTGTTCGAAAGATTGCTAGTTCTATTTTCGAACAAGGTACATGGCGACGCTTCGACTGTCCTTCTATAGTACTTTCTTATACATCAGGATGGATATAACCGGTTATTTATTAAAAGAAAACAATAACTTTTTATTATACTATTTGATGCTATATATATAGTAAGACATTTATAATGAAGTATTAGTCAGTTATACGACACAATCGTTAGCATATTTTTACAAAACCTTAATAAGTATTGTATAGTATTTATAGCTAACATCTTAAGATTTAAAGGATTTTTTTTTTTAGTTACATATTTCTAGAATTTGGAAAGTGGTCATAATTTTTAAAATACTTTTTTTAACATTGACGAACGGTTGGCGTAATAGTAGTGATCCTGTCTTTCGCATTGACAGTCTTAGGGTTATGCTCAGGTAGGGACACATGTTTGTATGATGAGTACGAGCATTTATATATCATTTATGTGTTTATCTGTTATCCTATTATCCACAACACAAGCCTTACGGTTCTTATTAAAAGATTATTATTATTAAACATTAGATAGCGGAAATGTCATATTAAAATGACTATGAAAGTATAGCAAAAAATGAAACCCTAATTCGTGTTTTAAATTGATGTAAAAAGTTTTTGATATTTTTGATATTTGATCATACAAAAGTCCCACTAAAATAGAAGTATAATTAATATACAATTGAGATTTACAAAACTAGTATTTAAAAATCGCGTAAACCAAGTTGAACTTGCAGATCTTGAAAGTAAAAAAATATTTTTTGCTAAAACATTGTCGTTTTTATTTTTATGTTATTTGGGAAGAAATTCCAACAAAACACTTTAAACGTTTAAGCCTATTCAATTGCCTGGGACCGTGCGTTCTCTGATCGGCAAGCCACCGCGCGAGAATTATTAGTGATGGACTTAATCCTTCGTTCATTCAATTGTTAACTGAATCTATTCAATATTACGCATAATACTGACGATTTAAATATGAATTTATCATTAAGTTTTTAATAATAAATTTATAGCTGTTCCATCTAATTTGATTGTTAAACATTTATAAAAAAAATTCTTTCGAATGCGAGGATTTTTTTTTCATTGATGAAGCAACGATGACCTGCAGTGTATATTTCAATGGATGTTCACAAGGTTCGTTAGCTCAATTGGTAGAGCAGTGGACCGGACATTGAAAAGTTTCGGTTTTAAGTCCCGCCTCAGAATAACGAACGAGCCAAGTCGATTTTTTTCTAGTATTAATCTATTTAAAAAAAAAATAAGACATAGATCTTATATAATGGAACACATACATGCCCAATATCACAACACACAGGCTCAATGCGGAATAATGGGATTAACAATCACAACGAATTAGCAGATACAGCTATTTGACGTGCCTTATATTATTATATTGTGTAAAGGCTTTAGAAACTGTTATTGCGCGATATAGGTACCCATACTTATTTGAAGCTTTTTTGGAGCTGGTGTCATCTGTGATACGAAGTGTCAGCGATGTTACTTTCTGTAGTGGTTTCTATATGTTGTCGCCGTAACAATGTATCTGATTTTCAATTTAAACTATCGATAGTTCAGCAACACTCCAGATTAGAGCTTTTCGATATAGAAAGTGACATCGGATTATTAGCCACCTTCGTTTACAATCCCCGAAGACTTCGACGATATACGAAGGCGCCCAGAGTGCACCGACTGGTGACTAGTTATCTTAACCGATTTGAATTGGAAATATGATATCATCTTTCCTTTTTAACAACGTTAAGAAATACGTTTTTTATAAAAAAGAGAAAATATTTTAAGTATTTTTATTTACTTCTTTCGTGGAGTTTATGGCCTTTAATAACTATACTGCTAATTAATGTTACAATTTATTTTTTGTAACGCATTTTTACTAGAAAAATATACTTAATTTTGAATTTTTTGTATCACATTGGAGGGAGAAAAATCAGCTCTTGCTTATTTTTTGCGTAGTCTCTTGTCATAGGACTTACGACGTCATGGTGTAGTTGTTGACTTTAAATGAATGCACTGTAAATGATAATATTGAATAAAAAGCATTTCATCTTTATCACATTTCGTGTAACATAATAACTTGTGTGAAAAACATTTGTGAATCGCATAACAGTGGAATTATATACCTACACTCTAAGGCACTCTAAGAAACTGAAATATTAGATCGACTTGACAATTTTTTTCGTAGTAGTAGTAATTTATTAATTTCGAGATTGCAGAACAATTTTAAAGAAAAAGTATAAAAGTTTAAGTTGCCCCGGGATTTGTTAGTTGTTTAAACTATATAATATGTCGAATAAATGTGAGACTATAAAACGAGACCAGCTGACCAGTATTACAAGAATACAAATAAAAAAGTAAATATTTGCGATATTATCACATTGTTTTGTCTTTTTCCAAATAAATATCTTTCGGACTGCTCGCAATAATTACGTTGCTCAAACTAAGCAGAAAAAAAAAACAAAGAAAACTAATCTTATTCAGATCCGCAAAGGAGGCCTTAACTTTTTAATTTTTTGTCAGAGCAAAGAAAGGCAGAATCATGGACAAAAGAAATTTGATACAATTAAATAAAAAGAGATACTTTTCGTATTGCCAGTGTTTCCTTTCAATTAGTGGACGAGAAAAACCAAATATAATTCACACACATTTTGAAAACGGTAGTTTTCATTTGCAAGCGGATATAAATGTTCTTGCCTGTCTTGTATTAGTATCTGTTATGTGTTACAAATAGCGAAAGTTTTAATAGCTGCCTTTGTTTCAGACATAAAGCCATTTTGGGATACCGTCGAATGCATGATGTCAGTGAAATGATGTCAATCCAGAATGGACACTATAACTCGAATCAAAAGGCAAAAATGCGGAATCTACATATTGTTGATTGCCATCCATATTCCGATACTGCAAGGAGAAGAACAATCGCAGTGTCCAGCACTAGCAGAGAACCCTATTTGCCCATGTTATAAGTACAAACACGGTACGTATTTTTCTATAAACAACAGAAAAGATCATCATAGCCATTATTTCATTATTTTTTTTCTTTCAGGGTTGTTTCTGGAATGTCCCAGTGCCACCCCTGGAGTTGTGAAAAATGTGTTATCAAAAATCAGGGGATCTGTACAATCCTTATCGATTTATGATCTTGAAAGTTCTACAACAGAACTGAAAGCAGATTTTTTTCCACCTAATGTAAAAATAAACAATCTGCTAATTTCTCAATCAAACATAAACAAAGTAAATCCAGGTTCATTTTCATCTCTTCGTGAATCATTAAGGTCCTTGAGTATCATTTCCAGTAAATTAAGTAGAATCCCCCACGAATCATTTTTGGAATTGCACAATATCGAAGCACTCGAATTACAGCACAACGACATCGAAGATATTCAAGATAATACATTCAGAAATCTTAAACTGAACAGACTTTATTTAAAAGGCAATAAAATTGTTAACATCTCTGATAATGCATTCAAAGGTTTGGACGAATCCTTGTCTGAATTGGATATAACATACAATTACTTAAATATATTTCCTTTGCAAGCTTTAGGAAAACTAAAACAGTTAAATAAATTACTATTATCTTGGAATAGAATTAACTCAATACCAGAAAATGAAAATATCATCATAGAACATTTGGTTAGATTAGACTTAAGTTCTAACTCTTTTGCGGAAATAAAAAAGAATTGGTTTCGATGTACACCTAAGATAAAAGTTTTAAATTTTTTTAGTAATCAGATTAAGAAAATAGACGAAGAAGCTTTTTATTCGTTGTATGAATTAGAAACTATTGACCTTAGTCGTAACAAAATTATCAGTCTTGATAAAAATATATTTCAAAATAATAAAAAAATTCGTATTATAGACTTGAGTCATAATCACTTACATCACGTCAAAGGTGTGTTTTCAAATCTAGCTCATCTTTTAGAAATATTTTTATTGGATAACAATATTTATGAAATTCCAGAAGATGCATTTAGTAATGCAACGGCGGTGACTGTTCTTAATTTAGAAAACAATGCTTTACAAAGGTTGCATCCAAATTGCTTTTCTTCCTTACAAAATTTAACTATATTACATATGGGAACAAACTTTTTGGAGGTACTCCCTCGAAAAATTTTTCACTTCAATTATAAATTACTCACACTAAGTTTAGATAGTAATAAAATTAAAGAATTAGATGAATTAATATTTGAGAACCTCAACGAACTCAAAGAGCTCCGATTACAAAATAATAAATTGAATCATATTAAAAGAAATGTATTTTGCCCAATGCCAGATCTCTTAGAATTACATTTACAAGATAACTTAATTCAAAATATAGAGTCACATGCATTTATAACGCTTAAAAGTCTCCAATTTATTAATCTGGAAGGTAACCGCTTGACAACAATTGGAGACGTGTTCCCAAACAGAAATTCTTCATTAGTTTCAATACAAATAAGTTCGAACTATTTATCTTTACTAAAGAATAGTTCCCTAAGAGGTCAAGAAAATGTGAAAATAATGTGGCTCAGCCAAAATAATATTAGAGTGTTAACTTTTAACTTGTTCAATGATTTGTTTAATATTCAAAAACTGTATATAAAAAATAGTAGTATTGGACTCATTGAAAATAAGACATTTATGCACATGAAGCGGCTAAAATTTTTAGATTTAAGTTATAATAAACTAATAAAACTAAGCAATGAGACATTTTACAAAATTGTGACGTTGGAAGAATTGTATTTACAGTGTAATAGTATTAGTCAAATCGCCAAAGGTACTTTTAATTTCTTAGTTAAATTAAAGGTATTAGATTTATCACAAAACGAAATAATTCTTTTAGACTTTGACATTTCTTCTCTTCCAATTAAACAACTTCGATTAAACAAAAATTTAATATCGGTAATTGAAGCCGACTCACTCAAGAACTTGTCAAATTTAAGTGACTTAGAAATGAAAAATAACTTTCTAACTTGGGAAGATGTTACACAAGTTCAAATCCCAGGACTAAAATCTCTAGCTTTGGTTAAAAATAACTTTACTGTGTTGGAAAACAAAACTTTTTCTCATCTACCTTCTTTACGGGTGCTTTCATTAGAAATGTCAAACATATCGCACTTACCACCGACAATTTTCATCAAAAATCAAAATCTATTGCGTATTAATTTGGCATATAATTATTTGAAAGACATACATAAAGATGTATTTGCTTATACAACAATACTCCAAGAGTTAAACTTAAAGGCTAATAATTTTACAGACTTTCCGCACATAGCATTATTTAACGTGACGTCATTAGAAATATTAGATTTATGCCATAATCAATTACGAAGCGTCGATTTTTTTAAATTTATTGGGTTGCAAAATTTAAGAACGTTAAATTTATGCGACAATCACATTTCAGTTCTTAGTGGGTTTAATTCTCCTGTTTTGAAAAACCTTATTTCTTTAAATATAAGTAGAAATATGTTAACAGTTCTTCCATCGAACTTTTTTCAGCATTCGACAGGCTTAAAAGATATAGACTTATCATATAACATTTTTAAACATCTACCTAGCAACGGTTTATCTGAGACAGTACTTTCAACACTGACCACACTAAATATTTCACATAATTCTTTAACACAGCTATTACAAACTTATCCAAGTAAAGAATTGCCAAAACTAGAAGAGCTTGTCATAACGGGCACAAATCTAACTCTAATCACGAGTAGAGATTTTGAAAATTTCCCGTCTCTCAAAAGGCTGATATTGGCTAGAAACTCAATATTACGACTGTCGCCTGGTGCATTTTCAAAGCTACACTATTTACATATACTGGATTTAAGCCAAAATCAAATGGAATACGTTCCCAGAGAGAGACTCCAAGGATTATACTCCACACGTTTGTTGAATATATCTCAGAATATCATTAAAGAACTTGAAGAATTTACATCGGATCTGCAAAGTTTGCAAAAGTTAGACCTCTCTTTCAATCACATAACGAGAATAAACAAAGACGTGTTTCGTGGATTACAAAGTCTCACTGAGTTATATTTACGAGGTAACTGGCTATCAACAATAACATCTGATGCATTTCAAAACTTAAACAAAATTACTTTGATAGATTTGAGTCACAATTATTTCGAAGTAATACAAATGAAAATGCTATTGCTTTTGGAAACCCAAATCGAGACTTTATCATTAGATGGTACGTATTGCGATATAATTTCTGAATATTTGCTAGCTCTTTGCTTATATATTTATTAATAACGTACCATATTCCAGAAAATCCACTCACTTGCAATTGTGAGTCCCAAAACGTTTGGAAATGGATGCAAGATCATTACAAGATTGTTTTAAAGCGAAGCAGTAATTTACGTTGCGAGCATCCCGAAGATCTGCATGGTTACAGTTTTATCTTATTGCCGTCACAGAAACTATGCAATGTGCCCCTTGTAAATCGAATCGCCATACAAGATATCCAAACATATTCTGTTGTAGTTTCTTGGCAGGGTCGCAACCAAAGTGGAATAAGCGGATATCAAGTGGCTTACTTCAGTCAACAAAATCCAAGCATCGTAAGTATTACGTTACGTTGTATCATTACTCTTCATTTTCTTTTTGTCGTGAACAAACCGATTCTTTTGAGTAATTTTTTCACACGTTCGTAAATTACACCTTATCATGTTTTGGGTAAACTTGTATAATAAAACGAGCCCAGCTTCCATTACAACAAACATTTGAATACAAAGGCTGTGCATCACTTCAATGGACCATAAAAAATATTTATGCCCTTTCTCGTGAATATCCGGTAGCATAGTGTAAATTCTTTTAAATAATTTTTTGCAATGTCCATTCATACAATTGGAGAGTGGAAAATAATCTTTGATAAATTATTTTTGTAAATATCTAAATGAATACCTTAAGTCATTAAATTTAAAATTACAAAAAACAGATAATAATTTATTGCAATGAGGACAATTTTTTTTATTAATAGGTATTTGACTCGTGCACCTTGTTACAGATACGAGGTAAAATATTAAGCGCTGCCATCAGATCTACAAGATTAAACCACCTTACACCTGGTTCCCAATACTCAATATGCGTTTTAGCAATTGGAAATTTGGGTATCGGTTCCACTTCTGGATCTTCATTACCAGACGCGAGGATCGCTCCTTACCCTGAAGCTCCAAGCAATAGCATTTTTGGTGACGAACTAACATTCAACCATCTTAGACCATTCATGAATGATTCTCTTACAACAAAATGTACTAGTGTTAGAACAATAGAAATATTTACCGGAGCTATAGACGGGCCTTACTCCAATACCTACATGGGTATAGCTGATATGGTAACAAGAAGATTGAGCCTGGTTGTTGGTTGTTGCATCGGATTTACAGTGTTCGTTGTTTTAGTCTCTGCTTTGGGTTATTTCAAAACAAAGAAACGTCCAGTAATAGCTAAAGCAGATGTACAAGAGGCCCCCCAATACATTTCGTACGATAACTTCAATACACCAAATATAGAGGTGCAAACGACTGATATGGATCTTAATACATTAACGGATAAAGCGAAATCGCATACAAACCAACAGTAAGTGGAATTCGTTTCTACAAATGCACGTTTCAAAACTTGTGTTACGTTAAATATGGCGCGGGTGGCGTCGGATTTTTCCAATTTGATTCCCTTATGAAAAGCGTGCCACTCACGTTGAGAAGGAGCCTTTTATGATTTCATCGTCTTTGAAACTTCTTTGAGAGTTCGACAGACAGGAATGAATTATTATAGCCACCGGCTACCAATAACTAAATGTGTGATATAATCAAAAAAGTTTAACAATGCCCAAATGTATTAAAACTGAAAATTTTGTATTAGCGCTGTAACTTTGTGTAGTTGTACATAACGAATGAATGGGATGTGTTGTAAAAATGATTGTTCTGAACGTTTTATAAGAATATTATAAGAGTTTTACGGGTTTTAAGCCCCCAAATCTATACATTTTAATTTCAAATTTATACATGTTTTATTGTTGTAACTATATTTATTTATACTATTATTGAAGACAAGGTCTTATTACAAGAATATTTTTAAACATTTTATTATTATTGTTTAAAAATATTTCTCTTTTAATATAAGGTTAATAAAGTACTTTTTGTTATTTGCAATCGAAAAGGACGTGATTTATTTTATTGTTTTGATATACGTTACCTTTATAATTGTTATAGTGAAAAGATGTACAGTCAATTGCAGATCAACTTACATTACAAATTTCAATAACCGATCTTCACTTTAAATTTCATCACATAGGGTTCAATATCAATCAACAAAGTGACATTCCGTCGTAGGTTGATGAGCTTTTGACTCTGCATATTGACAATTACAATTGAAATGCAGGACGAATGTTTATAACCTGGAAATGCAAAAATATGTAAACTACTATAGATATAGGTTAAATAATAATAACGCTAACGAAAATATCAAACTGATTAATAATTGTAATCTGTATTACTTCAACACAGTCTGTTTAAAACTATAGAATAAATACTGTAGTATTGGTAATAAAAGGATAATGTCTTACATTACTTTTAGTTACTATTTATTTCATTTTATCTTATCCGCAGTGTGAGTATACCACCGTGCAAATACTAAATCTCCTTTATCCTGACATCGCTTCTCCAGAATTCATTCAAAGAAAGATATTATTTTAGTATCAGATAGTATTAGACAGATGGCAACACGTGAAACATTTAGAATGATAAAGAAAATTCAAAGAAGTAGTTGGAGGATTATCTTTAATGACGCATTGTCTGTCACGCCATAACTTCCCGAATTCTTAACCGATTTTAATATTTTTTGTGTGGAATCCAATCAACACATTTAGGACCAGATTGTGAGGGAATTTTGAAATTCACAAAAACAAAAAAGCTTTTTCACAGTTTTCATTCCTATGGAATTTTAAAATTTACTAACTAATATTGAAATTTTTTTTATTTGTTTTTTTTTATGTTATGCTCCGCTCCAATATATGTTACTAACGAAGCTTTATGCTTAGCGACTGAATCGCCTCGAGTTTAATATCGAGATAAAAGTACAAGGGTAGCAAGAAAAAGTTCGCTTCATATATATCACATTTTTGGTTTTTACCAATCTTGTCCGTATTATTTTCAGCATATCAATATAAATCATATAAAATCTTAATACTTACTAAATAGACGCTTAAATACTTTATCATTTTACCAAACCTCACCGTAGGTCGCTAGCTTACAAATAGGAAACAATGTATTTCTTAACATAGTCGAGTTTATCGGTAGAATACTACGATTATTATTATTAGATTCTTTTTCATATAATTATGAATAGGTTATTAATATAATAAATAATCAATCAAACATGTCACTGTGTAGAAATCGGCAATTAAAGAGTTCTATTACAAAACAGTCTAATATTTGGATAGCATAAAAACGGACCATACGGAGAGTTTTACTTGAACATTGTTAAATTTAAAAAGAACTAATAATGGTTAAAAATCTTACTAATAGTTAATAAAAACTAGTTTAGGAACATAATATTTTGAATTACCCAAAAATTAAGATTTTTGATGAATGAGACAAGACTTGAATAGAGGATGCGGTATAGTAGGAATGAATGGTGGTCGTGGTGAAATTTTGATATAAAACTCGAAGTCTAAAATCATGCTATTTATTTTTTTCTTAAAAATTACACACTCGTAGATATAGTGAAATTTTAACTACTTTACACATTAAGAGTTTTACAATCTAATTCAATAAGAGCACTCATCAATTCAGTTTCAGTTACTAAGATCAGACGCATTAGAAACTTTTTATAGAAATAATAAATGAAATGTTTATCCGATTTTTTTACAGTTCTTTTATATTATAATAATCAATCTTATTGCATTACGCAATTGCAGATTACATCTTCTGAATGTCGCTATTAATATAAGGCGCAAATAGTAAAAAAGGAAAATTACATAAAATACATAGCTTAATAGTTATAATTACTACATACAATCAATACTTAGCGCAGCTGATATGCTGAATCTGAATGCCTGTAGATCTAATCTTACAAAACCATTGACAAACAAACCCACTAGGATGATGTAAAGGCGATCTTTCGCAGCAAGCAAATGAACACAAGTTAACATTTGCCCCTAATGTTTGAAGCAAGATAGCTGATCTCGCGGTGATACTGAATTCAAATCAATTAAGCTGGTCGTCAACTCCAAAATTGTAAGTACATTTATCAGAATATATTAAGTATACCTATAACGTAACGAAAACTCTCGAGCACTAAGGTGGATTCGAACCTACCGTTCTTTTACCGCTGAGCTACAGAGACGCTGGCAAAAGTGTTGAAATTTACAAACGCATCTCGGTAGCTCAGCGGTCAGAGCACTGGCCCGGATAGCGAAAAGTCGTGGGTTCGAATCCCCTGAAGGCTCTGAGACGTAGTTGTTTTTTACACACGTATTTTATATCTTATACAAATATCGCATAAAAATTATAAAAACACACCAAGATTTCAAGATCTTACATGTTGAAAGATCAATATGACTACAGAAAAAAGAAAGAAAAAAGGAGTATGGTAGGATCACGTAGATGGTAAAAATTATGTTGCCATGTGTATTCCTTTTGTATTACAAATCCCAACCTCTTTCAGTTCATTAGAAATATCCATCGAACTACCAACACTGGTTACTTGAAAAGCAATGTAAATGTTGAAATAGCGAGAGATGTTTATGTCCTTTTGTACTGTCCTATTAGATGAATTAAATGAATTATTCAGAAGCAACATCCTCGATCTGTGTTTGGGAATATACTTTCATCCACCTCTTTGACATTTACAAGTCGATACATATTGATTCAATACGATAGAAGAATAGTGCCAGCTCTTTATATGGATATTTGATTATGTGATTTGATCAAAGCAGTTCTGTTTTGTGCCACACACTATTAAAGTTTCTTTTTCGAAAAAGAAATTAAAAATCGTTATAAGTAAAAAAACATGCAATAAAACGAGCCATAGTATTGATCGGTATTGAAATTCAATTGAATCAAGTCCGGAGGCCAAGACAAAATCCACGATGGAACGAGCTAACCCAGAAAGTTCCTATTCACCCTGGCTTTGAAAATAGACGGGTTATAAGTTCTCGGAAATACAGACGCAGAGAGGGAGTTCCACTCCTTTGCTGTGCGCATTATGAAGGATGTTGAGAAGCGTTTAGTGCGACAGGTAGGAATAGCAACCAAGAAAGGGTGGTAGCTCGCAGTGCATGCATTGTATTTTCTTATTCCATTAGTTCATAATTATAGTTTCGTTCATCATAGTGCTTTAATTCTCAAACTGATAAAACATCATTTGGGACTAAATCATATTTTTGTAAGTAATATAATATCTAAGTTAAAGGCATCTGTATAAATTTTAAGATTTCCGCGTAGAGTTAGTAGGAACTTAAAATTGATTGTATCAAAGCATTAATGACAATCGAAAGGAGTGGCGATAAGACGCCACCCTGAATGATACCGGTATTGATATCGCTTAATCAAAGAAAGAAACTACAGTGCGAATTTGCTTTCGTCGCTCTGGCGGGTAACTTCGAATCTAATCAATTGCAACACAACTTTAAACATGTTTAAAGAACGTAAAACAACAAAATAAATATCAAATTCAACAGAGTTGATATGTTTTTAAAGAAACTATTATAACTAAATAAAAATGACTTAATTATTATGCGGGACTCGAACCATCGCTGTCTGGATGAGATAAAGAAGAAACAGCTATCTAATAATTGTATCTTTTTTAACACGATTTTATTTACATCATCTATATGATAAATTATTTTTAATAGAAAAATACTAGAAAAAATCGACTTGGCTCACAAGTAAATTCTTAAGCGGGAATCGAACCCTCAACCTTTGGATGTCCGGTCCAATGCTATCCTAATTGAGCTACCGAGCCTTGTGAAAACTCGTCGAAAATTTTCTAGTACCTTTCTACTTTTTCCGCTGTAGGCCAGCGTTGTCTTAACAATGAGAGGAACATCTTTTTGTATCGAAAGAAACATTTTTTACAAATGTTTCAGCAGTCGATTAAGATAAAATAGTAATTTGTTTTTATGATTTTTATATATATTAGCATTTTTAGCTCAAGGAATAATTGGAAAAATTGACGGGTTTGTCAAGGTTACGACAGAGTGCTCGCCTGGATACCGAAAGGATGTGGGTTTAAGTCGCGTTTGATACTTGAGACAAGCTTTTTTAGTAATAATTTCAATGGAGCGGAGCGAGTGGAGCGAGCGAAGCGAGCGATGCTCCCATGGATCAGCTTCAATGACGAGATGTATATGACGCCATAATTCTATGAGTTCTTAGCCGATTTTAGTATTTTTTGTAATGAATCGAACCAACAGGTTAAGGACTAAATCGTGACGGAACTCGAATTTTGGCTAATAAACATTGGCTCTATGGGATTTCCTATTGAATCAAAAAGCTCACGCTTTTTGAAAGTGTCATTATTATGGAATTTTAAAATTTACTAAACGCTATTGTGTTTTTTTAGTATTACGCTCCGCTCCAGCATATGGTGCTAGCGAAGCTTTATGCTTAGCGACTACATCGACCTAGTAAATAATTAAATCTGGCAATTTAATGTCTAAGTAACAAAAATACTATAATCATAATTTACTATAATAATGCGACGACTGGTTTTGACGAGCGGGAGTAACCCCTGTGAAATCAAACAGTCCGGGGTTCAAGTTTCTTAAGAGGCAAGTGTCATGAATATAAACGTTTGTACCTAAGTCTTAGGTATTAACCGATACTTCTACAAATACAACCAAAATATCCATCCGTTACACTAATAACCATAACTCAAGCCTTACAGCCTTACTTTAGCCTAATTGGTATGAATGTAAGAAGGACAAAGGTATTATCTAGATTTCTCCACGCCTTTGAGGGTAACGGTACACACAAAAAACAAAGAAACCGTATTTAATAATAATATAAAATAAATTATAAGTTTTCCATTACAAAGGCTGCATTTTTCACTAATAGGAAGATATACCTTTTGCTTTTGTTTCAACTTCTACACGATACATCAGTAATCCATTAGCTTTGCTAAAAGCAAAACAATACTTACTCGTAGATCGTAAGATGCTTAACAAGGTAGAATTACAAAAGCAATTAGCAAGCCTACTTTAAAACTTCCTTTCGCAATTTATTAGCTGACAAAACTTGAAGTAATTAAAATAATTTGAGATTGGTATTCGAAACCTGTCTTTTGCACAAAGGCGTTAAGTAAAATTTACAAAAACTACGACAAATGAAGACTGTTTTCTTACAATGTTTTTGTTTTGGTTGATAAATTACTTTCTTTATTAGTTTTCAACGTTTTAAAAATGTACAATCATTCATTGTTATCCCTGTTTCAAATCGAGTCTGACCTTTTTAGATGACTTCTATAGGTTTAAAATTAATAGTTTAGGATGATAGGTAAAAATAGTATTAAAAGATATATTTGTGATTGCATTTATCACTTACGCTTGCTTGTGCGTATCTATGTATCACAGCAAATATATATCAAAATTCTAGTTTTTGTGCTCTACGTTGATTAAATTTCCGTCGTAATATCAAACATCTGTTTTTAAGGAAATCATAACACATCTTTGCAACTTTTATTGAGATTTTATGACATGTAAAAATGTTAAAAGCTAGTTGACGAATTGGTTAAAGTCGTTAACAAGGTTAAGTTACATTCGCTACGGTTAGTCATTGGATAGGTGGCCGAAACGTGAGCGTAAAATTGTTTTTTATTTGCATCTTTAGTTTCCACCAGCAAGTGTTTCATATATAGAAAAGCCCTTGTCCCAGAGTGGGGATATAATTCATAATTCGTATTTATTTATTGAGCTCGAAACACAGGTACATTGAAAATAAGTCAGATTGTTTAACTACATATAGTTCTAGTGAAATTCACCTTTACAGGCGTTACGAAGGAAAAAGTGAGATTAAGAAGTTAGAAGACAAAAAATACTTAGTTTAGAGCAAAAAAAAATGTAGTATATTTTTTGTTATATAACTAGCTGACCCGGAAACGCGTTGCTATGGTAACGTTAAGAGAGCGGGAAAAAGAGCGGACGGACAAACACACAAACAACAAATTTGTGTTCTTAGATAATAGACGGCCCGTCCCGGCTTCGCACGGGTGGACAAAATTCTTTAAATTTTTTCTATTATTAAATATTTTTCCGTTAGTGCCATCTAGCGTCCGGTAGACGAATTAACGCGTTGCTATAATAGCGTTATTGATACAATAGAAAAAGAGCAGGAAGAAGAGCGGACAGACAAACACACAAACCACTGTGATCTTAGATTATAGATTAATATTATAAACAGATAATATTATCTTCTCTCATTTGTCGAGAACGAATAAACAGGTTTTCGCTATCCGGGTGACTGTAAATGTTGAATTTTCCCAATCTAGTCTCCGAAACTAAAACATTGATCATGTAATACGTTACAAGAATCATCTTTACTAATATTATAAAGAAGTAAAGTTTGTATATTTGTTAAATTGTAAGGGATAATCTCGGGATCTACTGAACCGATTTTAAAAATTCTTTCACCAATAGAAAGGCACATTATTGCTGAGTGTCTTAGGCTATATTAAATGCTAGAAAAAAATTAAAGAATTTTGTCCACCCGTGCGAAGCCGGGACGGGCCGCTAGTATAATTTATAAAGAAGAACCAGGTGTGTAATCATCATATTTTTTGTTATTAAAGCATAATAAATTCAAGTCTCGTGGGGAGCGAGAGACATGTTGAATTTCTTTTAGTAAAAGTTACTTGAGTCACATATTTTATTGGAAATAGAGTGTTTCCAATAAAAAGAGTGTGTTTCAAGTAAAGAACTGAGTTTTATGTAGGTGTTGTATACTTCTATTCCTATACCGCCGTAATAATAATGCTGACACCCGATTTCAAAGGTGACGAAGCTTCTGAAATAGTGTTACCCGTTTAATGAAATCGTATGTAAGGCTTAAAGAAAAAGTAGGCGAGCTTTTCAATTGAGGTATAACGATCCACGTCACCTTTTGTTGTTCGCATGCTTTTCTTTTCATCATTATTTTCTTGCGCACTTCTTGAGATCCGGGGAAATCTTTTCTACTAACTTTAAACGGTAATGAGATCACTACGACTTTTTTAACAGATTCATAATTCACAAGATAAAAAATAAATAACAAACACAGCGGATAAAGTATCTTTTTGAAAATTCTCTCCTTTGAATACAAACGAGACGAAGTATTCTCTTAATATTATTATTCCATGAATATTTTTGCATAGGACCAATTCTAACTTTGTTTTCACTATGTTCTGTTTGAATATTCTTTAAAAGGAATTGAATATATTTATATTTTAAGAAAACTCTTTCAGAAATTATACACAAAAAAAGTTAAATGAATAGGGAGTTAATCGGAAATAACATGGTTGTACGATTTTGATTTCTTTCTTTCGTTTATTTAATAGGATAGTTATAACAAATCGTTATATGTTTTTATATACAAAAAGTACTGACTTTTATATAAGCACTAAGAAAGTAACCAAATAATTTTATATAACAGAAAAAAAGATGATATATCTTTTATCTTAAAAACACTTACGCCGCACGCAATATTATTGTTCGATTTTAACCCTTTTAGTGCATACATACATATTCTACCAATATATGCTAAAATGCTAGTAAAAAAGTGCATTTTTAAAGATAATTTATATGAACAAGAGTTATATGAACGATGTTTATATAAAAAAAATATGCGAAGATAGAAGAAGAACACGGTAACACGGCTGTCACCTGCGCGCGCCAAAAGTGAACTGTCAAATGGAGCGCTATCGCGGCGCCGCTGGCATTATTCACAACTAGCGAGAGCAGCGCGATGGCGCTCCTTGGCACTAAAAGGGTTGATGTTACCTTTACAATAGCTACAAGGCACTGATGACAAAAGATAATTAGCACCTTAATTCTTTTTTCTAAATACTTTTAATTGTTATCCTGATGCTGAAAATACGGCCTGATGTGTAGAAGGTTTACCTGTGGTTCATCAAAATGGATGTTGGGATGAAGCTGCAGATCTCTCCGAACTCCCAAGTAAAGGTGCCAATGGATGACCTACATTATCTGCAGAATCAAACATCATTGATAAGTTTCTAGTGGCCATTCTTTTAGTAGACGTAATATCTGTTCTTTTTCAGACTGAAGGCTCCAGGAAGTTATTGGATGCAAACAGCTCAAAGCTTATTGCTTTGGCATTCAAAGGCTCTTGTTCAGAAATGTACTTTTACTCTGTCGAATTAATGACGGATAATTAATGCAGGGATATTTCCTAAAAATAAGCAATGTACTATCCATGAGTTAAACTACTACTGAGCTACTACTAGATAGTTAGATCTAGGTTCTGCCTTAATAACTAAGTTTTCATTAATATATATAAGATATTGTCGTGAAGGGACAAAATATAAAGACGGAAGATCAGGGTAAAGTTACAGTTTATATATTTACAAAACAATTTAAAGAACAAAAAAAAAGAAGGTAAGAAGAGTGAGGGCGAGTATGTGTAATGTACAGTGAAAATGTGAGTAGGTGATTGTGGGTCGTCGGCGATCTTCTATGTAGGCAGCTTGAGGCCCGGGGCTTTAGGGCCCAGATGCGGGGCAGACGTCGGCCGGAGCTGCTGGTAGACGGGCAGCGCTGCTGGTAGGTCGGGAGGCGTGACAGGTAGGTAGGGCGGCGCTGCTGGTGGACGTCCTGCACCGATTTACTGCCGGCGCTGCTGGTAGACGTGCGGCGTGACAGGTAGATAGGGCGGCGCTGCTGGTGGACGGCCTGCACCGCTGGTGGTCAGGCAACGTTAGTGGTAGAGAGTGGCTAAATTTAGTGTAGGTTCTTGAGCCTAAAGTTTGCCTTACGGCGTTGAGGACTTTTCTTGAGTCCCGGGGCAGCCGGCCCCGGGATAACCCTTTAAGAATTTTGGAGAGCTCGGTAGCGAGCTATAGATGTTAACGTGGCAACTTTTGCCGAAGAACTGAATGACTTGGCAGGTCAGCTCGGTCTTTTATAGGCCCAGAGCCATTTAAATTTAGATTGTCTTCGAGAAGACATAAAAAGAATAAAAGCTGGTTTTCTTTGGAGGTTGAATACCATAAATGAAAGATCGTGTCATGGGTAGCCATGGCAACGGAGAAAAACTTATATGTCAATAAATTAAATAAATACATTTTTAGTAATAAAATGAAGAAATAATAACGAAATAGATTAAACAAAAAGACAGGTTAAAATAACAAGCAATGCCGGTAAGTGTGTAGCATTCTGTATAGAAGTTTTGAGTGGTTGCGAAGCTCTATATGAAAATCCAGTGTTTCTTTTCAGCAATTGAGTAAAATATTATTGTATATATATATTTACAGAGATTAATACGTTTACAAATGACGATGCAAAATGGAATTATAAAATATACAATTTAACGAATGTTATGAATGAAAATCGGAGATTATAAAGGTACATATTAGTATACATTACAATATATATTTTACTTTTCACAGAGCTCAATGGAACAAACGAACTATTTTAAATATATTCGAACACCTCTTTTTTCCTAATTTCCATATATAGCTGCTGCCAACTAAAAGTTATGGATATCGATTGTTTGATGAAAAGTTTGTACGAGCGAAGTCAGAAATTTCCAAAATAATGTCCGTTTTTACGTGCTTCGGTTAAAGTTGAACATAGCTTTTCCTTCGGGACCAGCACTTTTAATAATTGAAAGCTACCCTATATCCTTATCTATATACTTGACAAGATGTTCGCAAGATTTTATGGTGATAGGTTGAGAACCTAAGGCATAAAAGCGCAACGAAACACTTTTGCATATGTAATATTTGGTAGCCGTGCCTAGCCGTGCCTACGACTTAGTTTACGGGGATGATTTAATTCCTAGAGGTCTACAACAAATCCGATCATCAGACAGACCTACGGCGATCACATGTTGATGTTTTTTTCAGAAAATCTCCCAACCTACATTCAACATTTGAAATAAGTTTATCTTCTCTCTTACTATCTTTTATTTTTTTAACTTATTCGTTGCATGGAGCCAAAATGACTCAATGGCATAGCAAAAAACTAGCATTAATTTTAAGAACTTTCACACACAGAAGAAATAAAATCCTGTTACAAAAAAAATGAGATAGTCCACCAAAATCATTTTTCGACATTCACGTGCGGGGTACGGGCCATTACCAATTTTTAAATGTAAATGTGGGAAGACAAAAGCATATTGGCAACCCCGAAATGTGTACGCATATTTATACTCAAGTGGGTAGATGTTATATTGCGCCATAAAATTGAGCTCTTCAGATAGGCACCGTCACCAATTTAATCGGCTTTCGTTCCCTGGGGTATTTATTATCGGAAGTGACTACCTACCCTTAGTCGCTCCAGAGATTTACCGTAATTAATCTATAAGAAAGTACACCACGTACAAAAGATAAACCTAATAAAATTAGCCTATTTCGAAACCTAATAATATCTTATTTTTATAACTACAAATATTAACCAATGGAAAAGTTAATAAACTTATAATAATTCGCAGATTATCATCAGAAACCGAAGTAATGTTTTCGTTTGGATGAAATATTTCGGGAAACTAAAAATCATTTTAAACATACGACCGAAAAGCACCAAGGACAACTAAATTATTTTTTCATGTCTGAACAATTTTACATGACAGACAATTTGACCATTGATCCACAAAAAGACCATTACAACTTTAGAGCCGGTCAAATGAGAAAATGACTTTTTTCTGCGCATTTACAGCGCGATCCAGGTCAGTTACTCAACGCCATCTATCAAGCACACCGGTAAACTTAAACTCCCTGCTGTATAAACATGAAAACCATTTAAAACAGACAACTTTATCACATTAATAACAACTTACAACATCTGATTAATTTGAAATACTCAGCACCACACAACACGTAATACAATGTTGGAGAATGACTTCGTTGAGACTTTAAATTGCAAAAACTTTTGATAAATTTTAATGAAATAAAGACAATATTTTAGGGACTTTCATTATATTTTCAAACTCTGATTCAGTTTACATGTTTTGGTTTGATGCGTTATCAAATATACAGACAAACAGACGAAAAAATTTAGAAATATATATTATCCTAGAAATATTACAGAATAGTTACCCTAGAAATAGTACGTTTTTACTTGACGAGTTATGCGCAACGCATGCGCATAACTCGTCAAGTATAAACTAGTGAGAAAAGTATTGGCAACGCTGCCACTTACAGGGGCTTGCAATATAAGTGTATTAGGTATATGACGAAACATTTATGTTAATCTAGGTTGAGACGAATATATTAATTACATAGCTGTTTCTTCTACTTGTAAATGTATTACAATTGATGTTGTAGGTAGTAGTTACCTAGAATATGAAGAGATGGCGCTATTAGTAACTTAAGGAACATTTGAAAAGATTCAACGAGACTGTTAATCGGTCGCTCAATCTAAAGAGCACTAGCCCAGATAGCAAAAGGTTATAGATTCGTGTCCCGCCTGATACCTGAATGAGTTTTAATTTTTCTAGTAAATGATTCGTTGATCATATATGTGCTACTAGTTCTAACTATTAAAGTTCTCCCAAATATAATTCTTACATTTAAATAATAATATTTCTTATATTCACACAGATTTGCCTAACCAATAAAGTTATGAGCCCAAAGAAGTGTTTCTAGAGTAATCAATAGACATATGTATAATATATAATACAAAAATAGAGATTTACAAATAGGTTTATAATCTGACTGTGTTTTTATTTATAAGCGTTATTAAGGTTACAGTGTAATCATGGAAAAACTGAAATTACAATGGTTAGTCTGCCCTGGCGCTCGAACTGGGATTAGGTTAAACTACGTTTACAAGGCCAATCATCAAATGAATAACCAAAAAATATATTCCTACGTTTGATCTCGTTGTTGTAGGCATACAACAATCCGAACTAAATCCGCGTAGCCGCTTATAGCCTATTCTCTTTACCATAATTTTGGGCTTTTTTCATACCTATGAGAATGGCCATCCATTTTTCAAAAATCATCAATGCAAAACAAAAAATCAAAGCTGTTTGGGAAAACAAAGTTGTTTGTATTTTAAAACATCATGTTCGAAGCTTAACTAAACTTCAGAAAATTCCCTCTGGCAAAGGGAGATATCAGTGGAGACTTTTGTAGGTAATAACCTACAAAAGTCTCCACTGATATCTCCGCTGGCTGAGCTTATCTCATTTCATCTGAAAGACGTCCAATGCTAGACAGGAACAGTGGGAAGTTTGTCATAATATCAATGTATGCCAGCCGGGTTGGAAATCGCACTATAACAGCAAGATTCGGAAAAGGATGCTGCCCGTTTTGGGAGGAGAATGATGATTCCCTCTAGTATTATTGGTCGCCTTTTATATAATTATTAGGCGTGGAAGGTTGAAGCCATTCTACTCTGCTGGACTTATTAATTTATACAAAAGATATGTTCATACTAATTGTAATAAAACCAAACAAATACGTAACAATATTTCAAAATTATGCCATTTAGAGCAATTTTCTGTAACAGTCATTAAATACTAATAATTTAAAAAGTCATTGCATTTCTGATAATTACTAAAACTGTAAAGCGATAATTTACAATATTTTACATGGATGCCTTTCGATTCGCCTAAAATTACTGGTCCTAATTTCATTTCGCACATTAATCATCGCCATAATTTGATAAACATTGCGGGTTAGATTAGATGAGATAATTTTTATCCATTATAAAACAGAAAGCTATATCAATTGTTTAAAAATGTGCCAAATGACAATAAGGCTAAAACAATGAGGTGATCCAATATACTATATACCCGCTTTAAATACATATAGTGCTAATCGTATTATGTGACTCTGCGTGTAAGTTGCCTTTTCTCTTATAAATAAGGTAAAACGTGTTCTTACATCTAACTGTATTTACTGGCATCAGGACAATTATATTAGATGACGGCATTGCCAACTGTTTCACTATATGTGAGACCTTTTCTGTCCTTTATACGACATTCCGTAGTCGGAAACAATTGACATAGATTTCGACCGTGACTCGTAGTGTGTATTCTGTAATATATCTAATTAACTATGGGAATACAGTCGTTTTTGTTATGACATATCACATGACGTGTTTGTGACATACACGTATTAGATTAAATTTTCAACAACAACACACCAATACGACAATAGATTTATAACCAATGGTCTGTCCGCTGCGGCGCGCCCTACCCCTCTCAACAGTCCTAATGCTACACGAATTGTGAAAAAATTTCGGACTCTTAGATAAAAATGCAATTTTCTCGCTAAATAATAGAACCAAACAAAAAATACTACCGAAAGCTGATTTAATAAAGAATCTACAACAGAATATTTGGATGTCTGAGGGCAGGCAACGCGGAAATATAAATATGGTAGCAATTGCTACCGGGACTGACGAAGGGTGTTGGCTATCGGTAGCAATTGCTACCGCGGACTGACAAGTAGATAACAATTATTATTAAGTGTTAATGTCCCCTCCGTTGGGACAATGGTCTTTCTTGTGAATATCTTAAAGAAGAACTGCTAATAATTCATCGTGCAGCTTTAGTATACTTTCAAAAAGGATACCAAGCGGCTTCTATACTGTAATGTATTTATAAAGTGCAAGCAATGCACGCGCGTACGCACGGCCCAAGCGATGTGATTCTTGGTTAAACTGACGGCTTTCTTTTGATAGATACCCTGCCAGCAATTGAGGACACCGATTATTTGTTAGCATCAGACATAATTATTAATAAAAAAAAATCCAGTAGAAAAACATATAAAATAACGGAAACTTTTAGCAAATATTGCTTATATTTGGCTCCAAAAATGTGTTAATTTTTGAAATTACAAACAAGGTAATACGCTAAACACATTTTGTAATTTATAAGAAGTAGGTACCAGAAGGAAAAAGTGTTAATGGTGTTAGATGACAATTCCGTTTTACATTTCTTAAATTAAATAGCGGCAGTGGTGCCCTAGTGCTTCATCCCAGCCAAAATATAATGAATCTAACCCCGGTAGATATTCACGAAATACAAAAAAAAAATTTAGTATTAGAAAAAATAATAGAGGAAAGTGTTTTGATGAACTACCCCTACATTTGATTCAATAATGTGCAGTCAAACTTGCTTTCCCTTTTACTAAACTTATCAATCAATCTTTCCAATAAGAAAATTTTCCCGACTTATTAAAAACAATAGTGATGAAACCATTACAGGAGAAAAACTAAAAAAAATATCCAAATAATTACTTGAAGTTATTGGATATTAAAAAATGTATGCTATTGGAATATTCCTAGATATGTACAAGGCGTATGACCGCGTGGAACATAAAATATTAATAAACAAGTTATATGAAATAGGCTGTATTGCGAACACAGCTCCCAAATGGTTTATTTCTTATTTAAAAGATAGACATCAGTATGTCCAAATCGAATATTATAAACATATGAATAAAGAAATAAGAGTTCGATTTGATATTAAAAATAATAATGCCTGAAAACCACAAGGGAGTGCATTGAACTCTCTTGTTTTAGTTTACATAAAGGAACTGTCAAAGATTATGAACGAGCCGTGTATTTTGTTCGCTGATGACATTTTATTACGCACATCTTGTGAAAACAGCAATATATTAGAATTAAAACTAAACAATATTATGAATATAACCTTAAATTGGTTAATTGAACATGATTTAGAGATAATCTTAACTAAAAATGAAATTAACTACTTTTCACCCACATCAAAAAACTTAATGAAAACTTGATTTTAAAGACATCAATTTAAATTGGAAAACTCATATAGACAATTTAAAATCAAAATTGTTATCTTTTCATATGCTCTGCATGAAATTAAAATAAACTACTTGTATAGCATCTGCATTGACAACAATATTATGCTTATGTCTACGCTTGGTTAAACTATGAAATTATTGTGGGGTAAATAGCACAGACGCTCTAACTTTGTTTACCTTTCAAAAGAAATGTGTTTGCGTTATACTAAATATTGACGAAATGGATAGTCGCAAACACTATTTGCGCAATCTTAAAATTCTTACTTTTCCATTTTATACATATTACAAATCTGTATATTTGCTAGAAAAAAATAATTTGCTTACGAAACGCAAAGACATGCCAATTAAATATTCTTTAAGGCATTAAATAAATTAATGATTCCTATTAGGTGCCTTCATCTTTATTCATAATAAATTATCAAAAGATCTGATAAATGAAAAAAACGATACAATAATTACTTATACTAAGAAAGAATTATTAATTAAAAATGCTTCTTCAATGTCCAAGAATATTTTACAGATAAAATACAGCATCTGTTATATGTACAATAAAAAAGCGGTACCGACAGGATCCATAATTCGTAGTTCTTTTAAATTTAATAAGTTTTGACGACACATATTCAGACTCCTCAACAGGAGCCAGGTGAAAGATTTAATAAATGTCTTGTACAACAAAGCAGAAAGTGTCATTCCACTTAAATGAAGATAATGATCTAATCGATAAGATCATTGAGAGATATAACTATATTGGACTAAAGTAGGAATTGCTGTTATCTTGGGCTATGTTACCTTATCAAAGGGTTGTAATTGAAGCCAACGCTCTTAAATCCGTATCTTTCTTGTATAAAGATGACCTGATGATTACCAAAAGAAAACACAGCAGGGATAAATCTTCTTGCCCTCGTATATCAGATTTGCTTGAGGAAGAAAGACCTTAAGGTGTTAAATTTAGAACTGAATATTAATATGGAAATTTAGAGACGAGATACCATCTGTAATAGAAAGCAAAAGAAAAGTTGATTGAAAAATTAGAGACAGATATAGACTTATGAAAGGCAAAGGGAAGACATATGAAGATAGGAAGCGAAGAGCAAGGGATTACGAAATAAGAATAGCAGAGAAAGTTAAGTCAAAAATATGATTAATAAAAACAAACTTAAACCCAACATCACATACGGTACTTAACTCCAGCAGATATGAATACAATATCAGAAACGATGAAAGGGGCTTAAAAAATAAATGGAGAGTGGCGTATTCAAAGTAAAGTGGAAGGCACGTAAGATAAGAGTATTTCGATTGCAAATAATAAAACATAATTTCTAATAAATTAGTTCTTAGTTAAATAACAACTCATGATATAATATTTATGAATATTATTTTTTTATATTGAAAATTATTTATCATAGTTTCAAATCATTCTAATCAGTTTAAAGAGGAAGTGGTGTAATGTATAAATAAAATGCAAGCAATGCACGGCCTATAGCGTTAGAGGGGCATTTCTCGCTCGACCGCCGGTCGATGCGTGTGCTGCTCGGTGAAACTACTGATGGTTGTCATTTGATGGATACCCTGCTAGCAATTAATGACACCACACAAACAAACCTAGACCAAAAGCGTAACAAGATAAAAATTATATTATTAAAAAGGCAGTACGATAGCAAATGATTCCTGAAAACGTGAGTGTTTTTGGCAATAAGAGAACTGAGGTAAAATTTTATATAAAGAATGAGGTTATCGAAAACTAAGGCTGAATCATATACAACTTATCTAGACATCGAAGGAAATAACGAAGTAACACATCACGCACGAAACAAATCAAGCAAAAGTGGCTGACGTTTTTCTTCGAGATGTCAAATATGTTTGTTCATGGCTCTGGTGTTAATTATAATGAAAATATAATTGAGTCCCGCTACATGTTTAATAGTAAACATTTTAGTGAATAGATATTTCTTTACTTTATCTTTATAAATTTCCTGGCCGTCTGGACTGTCCGAAGCGTGTCGAACTTATTTCACTTTATACCATTCCACAGCGCACAAGGCATACCCATCTGCTGCACGTCCCGCACCGCCATACTAACTACGCAGAACTCTGTATTGACCAGACTGCCCTCCACTTGAAAGAGGCCCGGAAATGAGTGAGGATTCTATCCGAACTCGTTTTCTAGCGGAAGAAACCCGGTGTGTGTTATAATTCAAAGTTTCACAACATCAATATTTTAATTGGCTCCAAGAAATCGTTTCAGAACATTATTAAACGACGTTCTTTTGACCTAGCACTGTAATTAATTACAAATAACAGTTAATAATATGTTTCATTGAATTTGCTGCGAATGTGGTGAGTATGAGAATCAATTCACGAGAATTTATGTATTTAGTAAAGTCTATGTAAGTCTATTAATTGGGTATCAATATTGTATCCCTTTTTTCTAATTTCTTTTGTTTTAGAATGTTTTTATTGTTATTTGAAATGTTACCCTGTACTTTATTGGTGAAAATGTTTCAATTTTTAGCTCAATTGTAAACCATTAGATAGTCGTAATTGACCTACAAAATGACAACACACATTTAAAAGTTTGAAATTGTTGTTAACAATGCACTTTATGCTGTGTAATATCCTTATTATAATTAAAAAAATAAAAATAGAACCATGTCAACTTAAAACCACTTATGCAACAGTGTTATCGGATTATAATATCGTTTTTATCGTTTTATTTTACTCCTAATGCTAATTTCGTCTTCCCAAGATTACGGATTAAGTTGATTTTTTCTATTTCACATTATTAATAAATAACATCTTAAATAAAAGTAACATCTTGTGATATATTGACCCAAAAAGCCCGTTTTCCTTTCTGAAATAATTTAGGTATTTTTTTTTTGTTTCACATAACTAAACATATGTATAATATCCATTATAAGACATAAGGTCCCTTAGCTAACAACACCACGCAAGCTCCATCTAAAAGCATAGAAATGTGAAATCGACCTAAGCGGTGTTGTAAGCTAAGGGAAGATATTTTGTTATGATATATAAATTATCAACATTGTGTTAAAGGTAAAAAAGAAGTAATAAAGGATTATTGCCACTTTCTCAGTTTTCAAATAGCATGTTGTCAGTTTCTTCCACTTATGTCATGTCTTGATAAAAAATTATGGCATATTGCAATATGCCATTATTTTAAGAAGACACAAAATACATTAAAATTTAATGTGATTCAGACATTAAAATTTTTTAATTTCGATTTTTTGTTATTAAAAACTTAAACAGAAAATTTGTTAAACTGTTTTCAAAGGCTGTACGATTCTGTTAAACTTCGATTCTTCATCTCCATTTCTCAAATATTTATTATGACGTCACACGGCAATATAACACAATGGCTTTTAAAATCATCAACAAGGGATTTTAATAACTCGAGCTACCAAACGTTCAAACTATCGCAACTCAACAGTGAAATTGTATTTTATAGAATCATAATAATAATAATTTCGTGGTATACAATCATGCTGCAGGTGAGATTCAAACCCATGTCCTTCTGGCAAACCGATCCGAACCTTAAAAGCAATAGAAATAAGTTTCTTCGTTTATCTTTACTATATATATATAGATTAATATTGTTTTACTGTATTCCACAGTTTAATATTATTCACGATAAAGCTAAAAGGGGAGTACGTATTGTTTTTCAACAACGTGCTCCTATCAACATAGCGCGATACGTTCGATCCGACTTCTGTTTATATTGTAGAACGGTGGTGGTATCAAATTCGCTTGACGTCCAATCCCTGTGATATTTGACGTTGTCTCACCCTACAAAGCAAACAGCGGAAATAGCTCTTCGAAATGATAAGAAGCAAGATCACGAATCATGTCAAGCATTGTTAATAGTACAGCAATCGTTACACCAATTTTAAAAGTAATTCAATTTGATTTTATTTATTTCATTTTTTTATTTATTTAGTTATAAATGACAAAAAAAAACATTGGAAGAGAAAAGTTGTGACTTTCTGTCCTTCAGGTTGAAACTTTTTCCAGCTGACTCATGACTAAATAGAAATTAAAGGCAGTTCGTGTGGATCCTCAGAATATTCTTCTGTATATTATTAAGGATTGTCGGAACATCGACGTCCAAATAAAGTTAAGGTCACTCGCATCTTGAAGTGTACGAATCATTCTGCGACTTTTCATAGTTTTCGAGTTATGATTTTTTTTTTCAATACTTTGAGCATTTTCCACCTGATCAACTTACCAAGCCAACGGAAAACAAGTTACGTCAGACGTGCTCACAGAGCATAAAAACTCAAGTTGTCTACTTTTTTAGAAATGTTTTAAAGTTGATCAGTTCGAAAATTACGAAAATTTCACAAAAATATTTAATTTTAACTGAACCATAAAATTTTTTAGTATTTCTTCAGCTGATGTCAAAGCCATCTCTTCATGTTCGAGGTACTACTATTACCTACGGGAAAAAGTACTCTCCTGATAGAGAAGGGTTGTAGGTTCGGGTCCCGACTGACATTTGGGACAAGTTGATTTTTTTTCTTGTAATAATTCATATAGATTTCGTCAATTTGTTTAAGCGGAGCGAGCGAAGCGAGCGAACCTCCCATGGATCAGCTTCAATGGCGCAATGTCTGTTACGCCATAACTTCCCGAGTTCTTAACCGATTTTAATATTTTTTGTGTGGAATCGAATCAACATTTTTAGCCCGAATTTTGAAATTCGCATAAATAAAAAAGTTATGACCAAAAAGAGGATCTATGGAATTATCCACTGAAACAAAAAGCACGCGCTTTTTGAAAGTTTTCATTATTATGAAGTTTTGATTTACTAAACATTATTTACTTTATTTTTTTGTATTACGCTCCACTCCAATATATTGTGCTAGCGAAGCTTTATGCTTAGCGACTGCATCAACCTATTAAATAAAAAAAATAAAGGTGCTAACCCTAACGCTCTTATGGAATGTGGGTATTAGTAACTAGCGGCCCGTCCCGGCTTCGCACGGGTGGACAAAAATTCTTTAATTTTTTCTAGCATTAAATATAGCCTATGTTACTCAGCGTGAATGCAGCTTTCCAATGGTGAAAGAATTTTTTGAAATCGGCTAAGTAGTTTTTGAGTTTATTTCAAACATACAAAAATACAAATCTTTCCTCCTTATAATATTAGTGTAGATGACAATGAGATCCCGACACTTTTGCATGCGTCTTGTCTTGCTTGCATCAAGCGCGCGTGGATTTCCTTAGCAGAGTTATTTTAGAAATGTATTTATTATACTCTTCAAAGATCTTATACTTACAATCATCAACAAATATATTTCGAAAAAGATTATTACAGTCACCTTATTTAAAGCATACTGCCAATCTTTTTACTCGTGCAGCCTATGGGTTAAGCATACACAAAAGTCATACAATGCCCTGCGTATCCAATATAATAATGCGTTCAGGATACTGTTGGGGCTGCCGCGGCACTGTAGTGCGTCAGGCATGTTTGCCGAGGCTCGCACACAAGATTTTTATGCCATAATGCGCAACCGAATTGCCTCATTGATGCACAGAGTCCGCTGTAGCGCCAACAGCCTTCTGTCAGTGATTGCGGACCGCTGCGACGGTCCTATATTAAGATACTGGGTCACTGTACACACGCCTCTTGCCGTGACTCGGTGATATAAATATTGTTAATTGTTACTAACATAGTTTTAAGTATTTTTGTGTTACTAACCCATTAATGGACTCTGTCTGAAGTGAATAAATATTATAAATATTATTATTATTACAGGATTTTATGTTGATAAAAACTCTATGGCCCATAACTCATTAATAGGTACCAACACTTAACATCTTAGACACGTGATAACTTTTAAACGAAATATCAGATTGAGATGAAACAAAAAGTATTTTACTTCTACATAAATACTCTTGATAACATAATGCTTAATTTTGATAAAGATTAATATTACGATACATATTTAACGTAGTTTCCTTTTCTTCAGACGATTTAATAATTATTTTGAACACAAAATCGGTTATTGTGATTAAAACATGATAGCTAGATATATGTTCTTGCGGACTTTTTTGTAGGTCTTAATGGGATATACAAACCCGTAGTACATCATTTTATTCTATTGTCAATAGTTTTTGCAGCGCACGCAAAAATAGGTTTTCGATTTTACACCTTGTGTTACAAAATAGCAATTTTATTAAGGATCCCTAATTTTGAAAAAAAATAGTCTATAGCCTTACTCGATAAATGGACTACCCAACACTGAAAGAATCATTCAAATCGGACCAGTAGTTCCAGAGATTAGTGCGTTCAAATAAACAAACAAACAAACAAACTCTGCAGCTTTATAATATTAGTATAGATAGGTATTATTTGTAGTATAAGTATAGTTTCAGTAATGTTTTACTATATATATATATATATATATATATATATATATATATAGACCTTAAACACAGTATATATATATATATATAGTAAAACATTACTGAAACTATACTTATACTACAAATAATACCTATCTATACTAATATTATAAAGCTGCAGAGTTTGTTTGTTTGTTTGTTTATTTGAACGCACTAATCTCTGGAACTACTGGTCCGATTTGAATGATTCTTTCAGTGTTGGGTAGTCCATTTATCGAGTAAGGCTATAGACTATTTTTTTTCAAAATTAGGGATCCTTAATAAAATTGCTATTTTGTATATATATATATATATATATATACTGTGTTTAAGGTCCTTTATTACCGATTGATGTTCTTCTTATGCGTTAATAAATATATTTGAATATTTCTTTCACTTCATAGAGTTATAACAAGTTGTTTAGGAAATATCGTTGTCTATATAATTGATCAATCATTTTTGATCGAAAGTAGCTTAGTTCCAATCAAAGGTGTCATTGATCTTTTGAAGCTTTGAACTAAATGATCAAATTTAATTAATAGATGTAGGTATTGCTCCAAGCACATTAATTGGATGTAAATTATATACTAATTTGTAGACGGTTCCATGGTAGCAAACATTGGTACTTATGCTCTAAAGGTCATGAGAATGAATGGATTTGAATTCTGTAACAAATTTCAAGAATTATGGTTGTTTACATATCTTCTAATTTAATTTAAAAGTTTTACTGACAAAAAAGATAAATTTGTAGAACAACGGGTCTTAATGCTGTTAGAATTCTTATTAGGCACAACAGCTATTCTCAGAAATCTTTTATTAAATAGTTGTGTTATTTAATAAATGGATGCCGAGTTCTCCTTAATTAATATTCAATACTCAATACTCGGCAATATTTTTTCAAATTTTAAAACCTAGGGTCGTTCTTCTTTTTTACCGACAGTGAAACGATGTTTTTCTGTTTTTTTGGTTTTTGAACTATCCATAATTGTGGTTTTTGTGTGGAATTTAAAAGAAATTGCATCTGTGTTGTCATTAGGACTAATTAAAGTTTCCTTTGCGGCAAATATTAATTCTTTTTTAATGTTGGTTTTTTTTTAAATATATGACAGAGTGGCCTTTTTCTGTGGAGACCACATTTCGGTTTACCACTCTGTCACGGCATTCTACGGAAAACAAACGAAAAAATATGTTGGTTGGAGAAAATGAAAAATTACAGAATATTAATAGATAAGAAAAATATGGACGTTTACCTAAACCGAATTAAAAAGCCGTAAATATCAACACTCCAACGAGATGCCATAATAAGACGAAGGACAGACCATTGTCGGTAAAAAAGTAGAACGACCACTATACATTTTTCTGAAAAAGAAATAATAAAAAATAAGTCCCACATTATTGATTTTGACCTATATTTGATTTGTGCGAAAACTAATAAATTAAAACTTTTAATAGCTTTAATTTATTAGTTTCTGCTTTCTTGTTAAAATTTGTGTTTGACGGATCTTAGTCCGTAATATTGTTGGATTATTCAACCCTAAGTGATCGTAAACCTGCACAAGTGTTGGCAAGTTAAACAAAATAGCGGGAAAAGGTTCCTCAAAAGAAGTCGACGGAGATTTGCCATCTTTTATCTTAACTGAAACTTAGAAAAAGTGGTTATTTCAAATTTGTTGAACAATATTAAGCATCAATTATTCATAAATTAGCCTTGATCATCATCCACCACCATTAACATAACACAAAAAAATACTTAAGATGTGGCTGTATGGTAGTTGTACCCTTTGTTTTCCCTTATGGGAAAAAAACAAATAAAATAATATCCGTTCTCCTACTAAATTAAGAATGGATTTAATTTATTTATTATTAACATAACTTATCAGAAAAGATCTATTATGCCATCGTGTTCCTTAGTATTTCCACCGCTCTTATAAAATGTTCATAAACGTTTGTTATCCTAAATTTCTGTTACAAAAATATCCTATGTCTGACTTCATAATGGAATAATCTTTTCATTCTAAATCAACTCACATAATGTGAGCAAAATCAGGGTCTGCTCTGAAAGGAAAGACAAAGTAATAGCTCGCAAACTTTTATTGTTCTCGCAACCTTAATAGCGTCGGCTTTTCGGGAAATAGTATGAGATAAAATACTCTATGTGATTTTGTGGTACAAAAGAAACTCATTCACATCCACAGACTTTTTTAGCTTCAAACAGTCTACTAAAATATGTTTGAAGCATAATGAAATGAACTGAAAAAAATAAAGAACTTTACTTTATTACACTTAAATTACGCAGTTTTGAATCGTCTAACATTTATTGTTATTTATTATTATTAAATTACATCTTATTATATATAAGCATTAAGCTGGTAAACTTTTACATCTAAATAAATGTTTACTAGAAAAAAAAAATGCATAAGAGATTACTACAAGAAAAAAGTCTACTTTTCTCAGGCGGGACTCGACCCCTCATTCCTTGCTATCCGGGAGAGTGCTCTTACAATTTAGCTACTGAAACCGAGACAGACCCGTCGAATTTTTCCAAGTGTTCCTTAAGCGCGTCGTAACCAACGCCGTCTCTTCATATTCGAGTAATTACAACATACAACATCGGGTGTAATTCTTTTACAAGCATAAAACACACGACAAAACAAACAAATATATTTAAATAAAACAATTTAATCCTGACGTTTCGACATACATTTTCTACTACCTTCAAAATATTTTAATCAAACACTTTTTTAACTGTTAAAATTTATATAAATGAAAATTATTTTATTTTGCATTTTATTTAATTACTAAATTGTTACTACGGTTACGGTGTGCACTGGTTATTCTATCACCAGTTCGGAAATTGGGAGGCCCTTCCGAGTAGAACTGTGAATAAAACGGCAAGGAGACAGACCTCCATCTTGCTCATATTATTTGCAAAATAGCTAACTTCGTCACTAGGTTTTGCGTCTTTAAAGGGTCAAATAAAAATTTACCGGTTTTATATACAGTATAACAGTTGTAAGTTATAAACTGCCACCCTGCAATGTCATACCAATATTATACAACTCGTGAAAGATTTTCAAACATTTTATTCATCTTTTTTTGAATAAATACTTCTTTAGGCGCGTTATGAAAAAATGATGAGAGTGAAATTTTAAGTTGCGCGCGCATCACTGTAACACAAAAGTAACATGTTGAAGTTGCAAAGCGACATTGAATAAACCAGCAGGATGAAGTTGGCCGCTAATTGGGTCAAGGTAGTTACTCAAATATTTATGTGTGTGTGTGTGTGTGATTTTAAATTATATATGGTGGCTAACAATAATTTATATAATATTATAATAACAATTTTATTTAAAAGTGGTTTTTATATTATAAACTTTTTAAAGTGCGTTTATTGATTTGAGGTTAACTGTCGGTATGTATTATTTTCATTTGTTTATAATATAAATTATTTAATTTAATGATGCCGAAGAAGTGTAACTTCTCACGCGCGTACATAAATACACATACCCATATATTATTTTATTGTGAGTAGGTAAGCGGTTCGATCTAGAATGTGACGTATTTGCCAAAAAGGATTTTCTTTCAATTACCTACAAAAACGCATAAGTAAAATAATAATTTTGATTTGATTTTGTGCAATGCATGAACTAAAAAACAAAATTATGCCATCTTAATTAAATTGTCTAAAAATAACACAAAAAACACTTATAAAAAAAGATCTAATACAAAGTCAATTAAATTCCTTGATACGTATTTAACTTATTTTATTAATTATAATAGTTATTCAGCAAGTTTGTTTTATTACCAACTTTTAATTCATTTATGTGTTGGCTCCACCGAAGATTAGCATTGCAAATTAATGTTTGCAACATATTTTGAGAGCCGGCAGATGTTATACTTATCTAGTTAAAGGATGTAGTGTTAGTTTCATTCTTTGTACTTGAGCTTAATAAAGAATTTAATTGAAGCTTGAATTTAATTTTATTTTTTGCATTTAATTTATTTTGTGCATTTTTTCAATGCTATCTTATAAGATAAATTATTTTAATAGAAAAATATTGGAAAAGATCGACTCGGGTCACGAGTGAATTCTCAGGTGGGAATCGAACCCGCAACCTTTGGAAGTCCGGTCCAATGCTCTCCCAATTGATCTACCGAGCCTTGTGAACACCCGTCGAAATTTTCCAGTACCTTTCCAATTTTACGCTGTAGGCCAGTGTTGTCTCATCGATGAGAGGAGCATCCTCTCATATTCGAAAGTAATCGATTAAGATGAAACAGCTATTTAGTTTTATAACTTTATATATTTATGCATTTTTTCAATGCTGTCTTATAAGCTATTAAAATAATTTAACTTAAATCAAAACAATTTAACTGAAATTTAATTTAACTTAAATTAGATTTAACTTGAATTTAAAATCTAAATTCTATTGACACTTGCTAGGCGTAATTCATGAAAGTTTAAGGACTTTCAATTTAGTTGGTCAAACTTATTTCAGGTCAATATGGAGTAGATATTCAAGACCAGCCTTTGTACAATGCCTGTCCACCTGTCATGTCGTGTATTCATGTGTCTTATAAGTGAATTTATATCTATCCATTTTACTTGATGTCTATTTCACATCGGAATACGGTTAACGCATGTTATGTAGGCAAGTTTTTAAGTTTGTACTAATTTATACAAATAAATTTAAATAATTTTTAATAGAAAAATACTAGAAAAATCGACTCAGTTTACAAGTGAATACTCAGGTAAGATACGAACCCGCAACCTTAGGAAGTCCGGTCCAATGCTCTCCCAATTGAGCTACCGAGTCTTGTGAACATTGTGATTTTTTTCTAGTATTTTTCTATAAAAAAATATTTATCTTATAGGATGAAAAAAATGCAAAAAATAAATAAAAGACAGACGTTGTGCACACCTTAGTTTCTTTCGTCGTTTCAACCAAATGTCATCCATTGCTAGACAAAGGCCTCTCCCAAGGATCTACACAACGACCAGTCATGCGCCCGCATCTATGCTACGTTTTAGGCTCCAACGAGCCCTATCTATGCACCCTGCCCACTGCCACTTAAACTTGACAATTCTGCGGGCTATATCGATTATTTTGGTTCTCCTACGGATCTCCCCATTTCTGATTCGATAACATAGGGAAACTCCGAGTATAATACGTTTCATCGCGCTTTGGGTGACCTTGAGCCTTCTTATGAGGCCCATAGTAACGAAACACATCTCCGTTGCTATGTTGATCGCTAATCATATCGCATAATCATTTTTAATTGGTGCTCAATGTATTGCTGAGCTTTTGTGTATTATGTCGATGTCATTATGTACGCTTTGTAGATATTCTCTAAATAATTGAATAAAAATAAATAAATCACACGTATTGTGATAAATATAACAAACTTCGATCGAATCACTATCCAGATTTAAAGTTACGCTGGCCAACCTTTGTAGGATAAAAACATTGTTATAAAAAAGGTATGACAGGGTATTGAGGGTTTTAAGAAAATATCTGAAATTATTCGTTATAATATAATACAACTGGCATTTGATAAAATCTTTGTAAATTTCTCTATTTAAAAAAATATATTGGTTGTCTGTAAAGTCAGTTTACGGACGATCATTTTACGTGATAGCCTCATATAAGAAAACATTGTTGAAAAATTGCATCCTTTTATCAATTCAATTGAATTATTATCACTGAAATATCATTATTTTGTATAATACAAAGAAGGAGTTAATTTAATTAGTTTTTCGATTAAAAATAATATTAATTATTTATTTAGTCGATTCGATAAATATATAATATAAAGAAGGAGTTATTTTTTTTTCGATAAATTAACATTAAGTTGTTATAATAAATAACGAAAAAAAAAGTGGATTCCACATTAAGTTTTCACTTTATGAAGTGGAAGAAAGATAGATGCGCCACAAGTCGAACGCTTAGGCCGATCGTCGCTTGTTTCGCGCTCTCGCTTGCACGGGAACGAGGCGGAAAGTTACACTTTTTCGTGCGTGCAGCCGGCGTTCACCTTAGACTTAGACTGAAATTTGCTCTAAACAAGCAGACGACGTCACTCCAGAGTCAGCCAACCCCTTGCGTTTTCAATCACGTGATCGAACACATATTTTTTTAAAATAATGTGTGGGTTAAATTGGGTTGAAAATATTTATTCTTAAATTAGCACCAGTTTGATCTATATCTTCATTGTACCTTTGAAACCCTCGCTTCACTAAGGATTCTATCTTTGAATCATTGCAATCCTAGATTCTTCGCTTGCTTTGCTCACCAGGATGACCAAGGTAAAACTTTAACAATTAGGAACGTGCCCGATTAAAATATTGTAAAGTAGTAGAAAATATATGTCGATAGCCTTAGTCATCCGAAACGTCAGAATTAAATATGAAATAATTATTCGCAAAATCCGTTTTAAAAATCGTTTTATTCAAATGTGTAATGTATTCGGAAGTGTAAGAATTAAACAGTTCTAATTCATTTGATCCAGTTTCTCAATCGTCTAATACATTATCCACTTTCTTTTTGACATTGATGGCTTGTCGGTGCCATTTTCTGTGCAAAATCAAAACTTTTTCCTGCTAGGAAAGTTTATTTCACTTGTGCAAGAAAAAGTCTAATAGTACGCTTTACTGTCATACAAACATGGAGGGGATAAAGTTGTATTGTTCGAAAATCTATTTCTGCCCTGCCAGTGTGGGCGGTAATGTTTTATGGAAATTCTTTTTCTTGTTCGGTTTCTGCTGTATAATAAAAAAAAATAAACACCATAACTAAAAGAGGTTTTATATCGAAATTACCACTTACCAATAAAAGCAACACCTACATGCTTTAATAAATATCCAAGACAACTCTATTACTGCACGATGTTACATCAACGACGCCAGAACTAGACAAGACAACACAGTAATTAGATTTTACTTTCTTAAGTATAGAAGTAGGTAAATAAATACAAAAAAGTACCTACAACATAATTTTATATCTTCAATTTTAATTTACAAACAACACACATAAATATTTACAGAAATATATTTAAATATCCATGACTCAGATACAAATGTTTGTTCTCCCTTTCGACCGAGACGGTAGCATGGACTAATCGACAGATCGGCAATTTATTCACGTATTCTATTCAGATGTTTTTGTTATAAACTCGTATATCAACAGTAAAGAAATTAATTGGGTGACATGAAGGTGACGGAGTGAACGAACGTATATAAAAAAATATTTGCCCTAATTTCAAACAAGGATTACTGTCAATTTCTTTAAAGTTACAGAAAAAAGTTTAATGAATTTACTATTCCTAAAGTTGTCAAAGACGTCATCAGAAACGTATTAAGATTGCCTAGGTACTTTCGACAAATATTCATTGCTAATACTCGTCGTTTGGCCGAATTTCGTGTAATGTGGGAGGTGGGGGGTTATTGCCGCCGCATCTGTGCTTTCCTCATTTATTCGATAATTTGCGCAGAGTTGGGAAACACATCACTCTAATAGCCCATATCTTACACGCTTATGCGTCTATTACAATAATTTATATTAACGCATCAAATTAATACAAGCTGCTGAATTAATTTCGGAGTAGGCGTAAATTATTACGGAGGAAGATATTTAAAAATTTTGATGATTCATGTTATCAGATAATGTTCATCAAAAAGTTTATAGCTACGTTCTACACTCGGCGTCAAAAAAATCGCACCTCTAAGAAAATCACGTTCAAATGGCATTAACTCTGGATATGCACATGCAGTCGTATTAATTATAATTTTATTTAAAAGGTTACTTAATTAACTTAATAAAAAAACATTATTTTTCATTATCAAATAAAACCTAAAGCAACAAATAAAGGGTCACAAAAATTCTAAGGAAATTTTGCTGCTCGGGAGAGTCGCGAGTTGCGCTAACTTTGTGGGTATAAAGAGGTCAACACGGGTTCAATGTGGGTCATTCGCTATTAAACCGTTGAAGGGGACACACGCACTGATTTTACTGAAGAAAGAACATCTGGAAAATGGACACTACAGCTGATGAGGCCGCTCAAGTGGTTGCACTACTGCAAGCAGGGGTGCGGCAGTGTGATGTCGCCCGGCAACTGAATCTGAGCCGTTTTTCGGTTCGTAGAGTCTACCAGCGCTTTTTAGAGACCGGTGGCTATATCCGGCGACATGGGTCCGGTAGACGTCGCTGCACTTCGGAAAGAGACGACCGGTTCGTTGTGTCGTACTCTTTGAGAAATCGCTTCTCAAACGCTGTTCAGCTGCAACAGGAGCTCCAGGCAGTTCGCAGACGCACCGTGAGTGTATCCACGGTTAGAAGAAGACTGAAGGAGAAGAACATAGCAGCCCGCAGAGCTGCTACAGGTCCAAAATTGACTGCAGCGCACCGACGAGCCCGCTTGCAGTTTGCTCGCGACCACGTCGATTGGACCATTGAGCAGTGGGGAGCTGTTCTCTTCTCAGACGAGACACGAGTGTGTCTTTTCTGCAACGACCGACGAAGAAGAGTATACCGGAGGCAGGGTGAACGTTTCGCTCAAGCCTGCATCCAGGAGACGGTGGAATATGGAGGCGGATCCTGCATGTTCTGGGGCGGTATGTCGGCTGCCGGCAAAACCGACCTGGTCTGCGTCTCCCGGACCGGAGGTGCTCGCGGACAAGGGTCGCTGACTGCGCGCCGCTATATCACAGAGATCCTGGATGTGCATGTGGTCCCTTTTGCCGAATCTTTTGGCGAGGGGTTCACATTAATGCACGACAACGCTCGCGCACACACTGCAGCCATCGTGAACGACTTCCTGCGGAGGTCCCAAATTCCTGTGATGCAGTGGCCAGCGAGAAGTCCTGATCTGAATCCGATAGAGCACCTCTGGGACCATCTTAAACGTAAGGTTCGATCTCGGGATCCGGCTCCTTCGACTCTAGAGGAACTCCAAACCGCGGTGATTGAAGAATGGGGTCTTATCCCTCAAGAAGAGCTCCTGAAGTTGGTGAGGTCTATGAGGGACCGTATGGAAGCCGTCATCAGGGCAAGGGGGGGTAACACTAGATTTTGAGTTAATTTTAAGACACTTTTTGTACATTTTTTTTGTAAATTATCGATTATTAATTAGGACTTAATTAAGATTTTTTATTATTTTTCAAATTTTTATGCTTTTTGTATAATTTTAATTAAAAAAAAGATTGCACTTAATTGTTGTTTGATGCTCCTTTTTGTTACCTTTCTAATGATACCTAACACTATCCTCTATATAAGGTTTAGGAATTTTTGAATAAGATTTTTATAAGGTGCGATTTTTTTGACGCCGAGTTTATTTATACTTAGTTACTTGTAAAGACTACTAGTAATATAATTACAAATACAAAATATTTTATTTTCAAAAAACAAGTTCCAAGATTGCTATGAATTGGAATCCCCTGTTAAGCTCATAGGCCTGTGTCAGGAGACTCCACTCTTCCATAAAAGCGAACATTTTAAAGTTATTCAGGTTGGTAAGTATTTATAAACATTCTTGATAATTTAACATTTTAAAACAAATTTTAAAGAACTACTAAATATGTGTAGTATAGTCTGTGTTTGGGTGTGTGCGCGTGTCTGCTTGCATGCGTTTGTGCGCCTAGTTGTGTGTGCGTGTGTGAGTTTGGGTTTGAGCGTGTGTGTTTGGGTGTGTGTGTGTGTGTGTAAATATAATAATAATAAAATTAATGGCTCTAATATTTTTACTATTGGTGGCTTTTAAAATAAAACCGCACCACAGCTGCAGTATCTAGTATTGCACACATGCCAGACCCACCCGCGCCACCTTTCATTTGATACCCTACTCGGGTATGTTTGCTGGATTCAGTAAGTTCATCCCATTCCCCATAATTACCTCCCCCTTACTTCAAACAGCAAATTTTGTAATACATACATCAAACTCTTTCATTTGTTACCCCACTTGGGTATGCTGAATTTAGTAAATCCATCCCCCCCCCCCTCCTCTATTGAAACAGCCAATTTGTACAGCACAAATCAAATCCTTTAGTTTAACACCCCACTCAGATTTATTTTCTAACCATTTTTCATCCCCTCTTCCACCTGCCCATAACTATTAAATGGCTGAATCAATTTTCTTCAAAAATAGCTTTATACACTCTCGACTAAGAAATATTCCAAATAAAATCAACTATGTGAAAATCGGTTCATCCGTTCGAGAGTTATAATGTTATAAAGACATATAAACAGAAACACACATCAAACTTATAAAACCCCTCGTTTTTGCGTTGGGGTTTAATAAAAGTTCGTACTAATGACCTGTCTGAACTTGCTCTGGAATGCAAGCGCCGTCTAGCGGTGCACAGAGGTGGCGAAGCGGCGTGGAGTTAAACTCACTTTCGTTCTAACCAGCGCTGCGAGCACACTTATCCTATATCACGGCCCATAATTATTTGATTAGCAACACGTCTCAAACTATTAGTTTAGTTCAATAGCAAAATGTTAAATTCAGTTCGTGACTTTAATTTGTGTCCGTATACACGCCCCGAAACATGCGTTGGTTGGTTATATAAAATAATAAACGGAGTCCGGTAGTGGCCGGTTATATTAAGTTGAATTCACCGAACTATATGAAATAGAAGGACAACACATAATTTTAATAAAATGCACTCAATTGGTTTATCGCATTTTTTCAATTTTCATTAATATTTTCAAAGAAAGACATATCTATTAATGTTTATTACTACTTCTAGTACTCTAGACATAGCAGATAACTAAAACAACGCTAGACTACTTTGTTATGAACTATACAGCAAAAAAATAAAGGAAAGCCATTTAGACAACAATAAATCTCTCATTCAGATCACAGATATGACTACCACAATATATATTTTTCTCTTACAAGATATACAAAGACTTATCGCACAGTAAGCAGATATCTTTAGAGTAGAATATAACATCCAATTTTTTCAATGCTCTCACCCTTAGGGGGAGAAGGATAAAATGACCTTATATAATATATCCATAATGACTAGTTTTGAGGTTTCCTATCTGTTATATAAAAACTATCTTAAAAAAGTAACTTTTGTTGATGAATTAATTAAGTCAACTAACTAGAGAAAAAAAACGACCACCACCTGAAAACTGGCCATGATGGAGAACTTGGCAACGTTTGATATACATAAGTTTTACTACATGTAGTGTAGTAATCAAACCAGCTCGTGATTAAACCAGTCTGTGCTCTAGTTAGCTTACACGATAAGAACATGACCAAAACAAGCATTGTATAAGACAAAAAGCATTTTAACCTGCTTAATTAGGAAAAATTAAATATATTTTATACTGTTTTCTATTAAAAAAGTTTCTTAAACATTGTATACACGATCTAGGTATTCTTATAAAAGCCAAATAAAAGATAAGAAATAATTTTATCGGTCATTTATTTGCGAATTATTTTCTACCACATAATAATATCATATATTATTCTTACCTAATTCACCGGTATTTGTTATTAAACAGTTCTTCTTATAAATGAATTATTCAATTGTTATACTTAAAGATTGTTCTATATATTTATTTATATTTCAAATTAAGCCGCTTGATGATGGAATTCTTTCGAAACATATTTCTTTAACTTAGCTGAATTCTCATAAATTCACTATAAAGTTTTTAGTAAATTAATTACTAATGAATCGTTAAAATAATATAACGATGATTTGTAGGTAGCAACTAGACATATATGATAATATAATGGCAAGAAATACATGGAATACTTATGGTTTGAAAAGACCAACTTTACCCAAGTTTAAACGTTAGGCGAAACTATTAAGCGTTACCACAAATTTGCATTCCTATGTGTTATTATTTGCTTGAAATATATTCCTACTATGCGTGTTGAGAAATAGGTCTTTCGAAATGTCAGCGATTTGTCGACCAAAATTTGCTTAAGATAATTAAGAAAGTGTATACTTATTTTTCCAAATTCATGGTTACAACAAAATCCTGTGACATACGTATAAAAGACTTACCCATAGCTAGAAAACTACTTAAATTATTTTTAATTCACTTAACCTGAAATTCTGCTAGTTCTTATACATATCGCCTTTTTCCCGTAGACCTCTACGTAGATCCTGGACATAACAGATTTCCACTATTTACCATTCTATGATATACATTTCTCGCTTCTTCAACATTCATTTATAAAAGTTCGTCGATTAGAAAATAATTCAAAACTGCTTTTTCCAATTTGCATTATGAAGTTAATTTGTCTAGGTCCTCGCCAGTCAGGTTTTAATAAAAGATTACATAGAATCTAACGACGGTACGACCCTCATCCTATCGGAGACATTTTGGACGACAATTTGCTTTTAGAGCTTTCATATTTAGTTGATTTATGTGGGCTAATCAATGAGTATTTGCACGCATACCGACGCGTCTTGGTGAAAAACAAGCTAAAAGAAAACAGAAATGATTTTTGAGATATAATTTAATAATGACATTCCATTTTCGACTTTCTTTGATGCTATATTGGCTTGACGTACGATATTTAAGACAGAAATTGAAGTCCTTTACAATTTCTGACAATTTCTAAGAAAAAGTTTGTTAATTATTTCTTCGAAATCATCATAAGAAAAAAGATTTGATCAATGAACTTGGGTTCTTTTTTTTTAAAGAGGACTAATATGGAGTAATTGCATTAAAATTTTTCCTCGAATGGTTTTGATTAATATATTTCTGGCAAAAAGGAGGCTAGCTCGTCATGTAAGTTATTTGTTTATGTATAAATATTTGTGAGGAAAAGATAGAAAAAATATTGGGAAATATAGGAAATAATTTTATTTGTCAATAACTGTACAAAGAGAATTATGTATTTGCTTCAAGCTAAGGCGCCTTCATGAACTGAGTTTTTTTTTAATTTAGGATGGGTTAGCTCTTGATCCCAATCAAGCCTGGGGCCAAGATAGAAACCACGATGGAACGAGCTAACCCAGAAGGTGCCTATTCACCCTGGCTTTGAAAGTGGACGGGTTATAAGTTCTCGGAAATACAGACGTGGGGAGAAAGTTCCACTACTATGCTGTACTTTAGGAAGGATGTTGAAAAACGCTTGGTGTGACAGATGCGAATAGCAACCAAGAAAGGGTGGTAGCCTGCAGTGCGTCTGGATGTCCAATGGAAAAAAAGGAGATGGTGGTATGAGCAAATGAAGCTCTTGAGCACACTCTCCTAAGTACAGTCTGTAGAAGACCGACAGACAAGGTAAATTGTGATGAGAGATGAGTCCAACGAGCACGACGTGGACAAGCTCTATGAGATGATGGTTATTTCGTCGTTTGTCGCGACCACTGTCACATTCAATGAGTGCATCGCTTAACCTACTAATTCTACGAACAAAATAAAATTTAAAATCTGGCGGCAGCCTAATAAAACTTGAAAAAATTCGACGGGTTTGTCTCGGTCTCGGTAGCTTAATTGGAAGAGAGTTTGCCTGGATTGCGAGGGATGTCTGTTCGAATTCCGCTTGACACCAGCTTCCAGTTGAATTTTTTCTTGTAATAAATTCTTGAGATAAAAGTAGAAAGTTCTGTCAAGCTAGCATAGTTTCTTTCCCTTAATGGTTTGCTTATTTGACAATTCAGATCGTTAATTCGATGAGTCATGTTTAGTTAAATCAATGCAAAGTTTAACAGCAGCTGTATAACTGTTTTAGATGTGTTTCGATTTCGATTGAAGAGCTTTTGTAGGTAGAATTAGTCCCCTGACAGGAACAACCTGGGAGGCAGCGAGTGTTTGAGGTTTTGCTTGTTAATTACTACTTGGCGTGTAGTTGCTAAATATCGCAGCGTAGACATCATTGACAGATAAAAATAAGAACATATTATTATCATGCTACGATCCTTGTAATCAGATGTTCACAAAGAAAAACTTATTGAGGTTTACTCCTTAACAATTGATTTTCATATAAAGCCCCCGGTATGAGAAAAAAATATGAAGAATAAAATTTTGAGATCGATTAGTTTTTTGGTCAACCTATCGTGCGCACGTTTCTCTTTTGTTATGAAGTATTATTATTTTCTGTGTCTGTTCAAAGACAATCGTTCTTAAGGAATAAACTTCAGTCGTACGTCGAGCTGACACATACACTATTTTTAATCCAATCTAAATGTGGTTTCTATTCCTTCCAGACACCTGACAAATTGTTTCTCAGTATTAATTTCTTTTGATATAAAAATTTAGCAGTTAAATAAAATATTATAATTAATTTTCCAAGTAGCCCGAACGATTTAACCTACGAGAATAGAGGTGGTTATTGTGCTCATGGAATAATATAGAACAAAGTGACGTGACTATTACATAATCCTAAATTATTCATTAATTGAATATAATAACGTCAGCCGTAGACCATCGATTGAGATATCAGATTCAACCCAAATAGACCGAAATCGATTCTTGCCTATGTACTACTGACATGGATTCACTCGCAAGCATTTAACTTACTGCGAGGGGTTAACAGGAATAATTATTATGTTTCTTAAGACATTGTTAACCCTGAATCACTAAACATATTTTGGCGTAACTCTGTCAGTAAACATTCGAATGAAAATTATTCTTACAAATTATATCTAAGACAAAAAAGTATCTTTTTTCAGCTCGTGCAGTTATTACATATCGGAACCGTGTGTTCGCCACATATGGATCTTATGCACAAGTGACACAAATATGTAGTCATTCTGCGTTTTTTGTATGGACGTTTTTTCTTTGATTTTACTGTTCTTAAGTCGAAATCGAAGGAACACTATAAATTTTTATGATATCTCTTATGTGCTCTTTGATATTTTTCCTCAAAGTTAACATATTGTAGCGCTCGTGCAAAAAGACTCGATAAAGCCATCTGCCATGTTTTCAATAAAATTTCTGCGCTTCAAAGGTTTCTGACGTGACTTTACCATATAAGATACATAAATGACATACGTATTGACCATGTACAAATTTAAAATATTTTGAAATACTTGAAGAACGGCAGTTCGAACTGCAAGGAATAGTTGCCCATTTGTGTGTATTTTTTCCATAAATATGACTCTGTTCTAGTTGAATCTACATTTCTGGGTGAATTCTGAAGCTTACATCCTGCTGGCTGGTGTATAGTATCGTCATCAGAATCGATTGTCTTTCTAAAATTTCAGTTGCTTCTAATAATAATTAAATCTCGCTCAGAATCAGTAGACTCATCAATTTCCTGATCGCTGTAGTCGGTATCGACCACTGAATCTTACTTCTAAACTGTCTTATATTTCAGAAGCAGAATCTTGACAATCATATGCATTTAAGAGTACCCCTTCTTCTTCAGCATCGCTGCTATCGCAATGGGAAAGAATACACAATATGTTTTCCTGATCTCTTTCTCAATTCATCTAAAACAAAAAAAATACATTACAAAAAAAAAAAAACTCTTAATAGATACGATTCTTTAAAACACAAAAAATTGTTACGTTAAAATCAGCACAAGTAATAGTACATTATATTTATCGTAAATATGTTAAAATATATAATAAAAAAGTGATATTTTAAAACTTACTACGGCAGTTTTAAATTACGTTGTCACTAAACATTCGTCTGTGAGACGAACAAATCTTGTTATCTCGAAAACTAGGAAGCGTGCATCAGCGTCGCTTGGTCACGGGTCACTAATTATCCAATCAGGAAGGTACTGAGAATTGCGGGACGGTCAAGTGGCGGGAACATACCAATACATTGAATGCGTGGGGTGTCGATCGACCGTGAGACGAATGATAAATGATCTAGGATATATTCTTTAAAAAGAAAAAAAACACTGTCCCTGTTAGTTGTGTAAACAATCCTCTTCAATTAATATTACCATAGTGTAGCTAAAGTGATTGAAATAAAATATAAAATACAATTTTTCAAACTTTAACTCACTCAAATTAAGAATGTTCATTAATAGCACTAGTTGACTCGACAACGTATTGCTGTGTCTCATTTACAATTTGCAATAACTTTTTTGTTTATAAACTAGTGGCCCGTCCCGGCTTCGCACGGGTGGACAAATTTCTTTAATTTTTTTCTATTATTAAATATTTTTCCGTTAGCGCCATCTAGCGTCCGGTAGACGAACTACTTGCGGTTAACGCGTTGCTATGGTAACGTTAATTGATACAATGGAAAAAGAGCGGAAAAAGAGCGGACAGACAAACAACAAGTTTGTGATCCAAAATTGCCAGATCACTTGCATACTTGTAATGAGAGTCGAGTTGATTTTCTTGCAAAACGTATACGTTTGTTTATTTCCTATACTAATATGGATCATTAGTCTGATGTTTCACGATTCTGACTCCGGAATTTATAGTTTTCTGATTAAGCGGTTAATGTTTGTATAATAAGCCTAATTAATCGCTATTTGTCGATTATGTATGAATATGTTGAATGTATTCTAACTGTTATCTGAATGAGAAGCACTCCTTAATTTGCAAATAATTAATAATAGGGAGTTATGTAAAATATGTTAAAAATTAAAACCTAGATGAGAATCACTTAGTAGTTCATCTCTTAAATCTTAAATTTTCTACCAAGAATTAAGAAAAAAAATGTCATAACTATTTTATACTTTGTGATAATTGTCTGGGTTGGACTTTTATTCTTTTATAAACGCAAGTTTTTGCGATGGGTCAAAGTAAAGAAAAAAGATCTTAAATCAAACATCAAAATTCTTACAATTTATAATACGAAGGAGCCTGAGATTGAAATCAGAAAAAAGTTAGAAGAAAAGATAAAAGTCTATTAACTGCTGGTCACATAGTAGCGTCCAGCATGTCATTTTGAAAATGGAAGTTGGGCTCCGCTAATTGGCTTTAAAAAATACCTCGCGGTGATCATGTTTAGGGCTTAAATAAAATGTATTGAAATTTAGTAGTTTTAATATTATTATAAAAGACATCACTTATTTAGCAGTGTGGTATCTAACAGAGTAGAATAACACTTCACATGTAGGGTCCTGTAAAACGCGACTCGCGATTCTGGAGGCAACCACTATACACCTTCCGTTGACCCAAAATGGACAGCAGCGTTTTCCAAATGGTTTTTTACTGCGACCTCCAATCCGCTTGCTTAGCATGAAGATTATGCCCCCGCCCCACTTCTTCTGTACAGAAGAGGACGTCCATAGGTTGAGATGATGATGAATCAGAATAATTCGAACACGGAAACCTTACGTAACTCATTCTATGTAACGGGGCGACATAAAATGCAACAAAGGAATATGAAGAACTGAAGAAAGTTCTACCATCCATTAGCTGAAAGGAAGCCTTAAATTTTGGCAGCTTATGTAAATAAATCTCTTGTAAACTGTCAAGATTTCATATTTCTATTACTTGTAGTCTTTGAAATAGTTCTAGCAAACTCTTAAATTTTTAATATTTCCGCTTATGTCTATAAAATGATTTTGTGTCTAAGCGATGTTATAGCTAACAGATGGTAGATTTTCCAAATTCTTATGACTTCAAGAAACCTAGTTCACTCAAATCCTAAATCGTCGAATTAAAAAGCTATTAACGCCGTGATATAAATCATTCGCTCTCCGTTGCAATACCCGCTCAGATGGTCCAATTTACATCGGGGGTGAGTTTAGTTCAACTCGGAATCGCCGCCAAATTTAACGAATTGTGAAATACAAGCGGATGTAATTATAATATCGTTTGTTGCCTTTTGTGATAACCACTGTGCCTGTTCTTTGGTTTCCTGATTTATTTACTGTTATTTTTTAAGTTTTTGAAGTAAAACTTCTTTAGGCACATGAGGGTAAAATTTTTACAGATGAAACGTCACGAAGATGTGCAACGGATATGTCGAATAAGAGGGAGAGAGCGATCGAGACTGATTGAGAGAGAAAGAAAGGGCGAACGTAGCATGAAGCAACTAGCCATGGAGTGAGAGGTGGGAGAGATCTATAGTGAGAAAGATTGAAAGAGATAGAGAGTAAGGCAGATCGATAAAAAATACATACTATTGTTTGTGTATTCATTTAGTAGTTAAATATTAGAACTTAAGATGGCAATTCTGTCGCATAACGTCTTTTGCAGTAAACGCAGATATTTCATTTATTTATATTATCATTTAGCACGTATACAGTGTGTAAACAGTGAATAAAATTTATAAATAAACTTTATGACTAAAATGTTGTAATAAATTTGTAAGTCAACGAACAAAGAAGTTTGACTTTTGACATTTGTACTTTGTACGCACGCACTTTTTTTAACAATACAAACATCATCAGCCTAAAATAGTCTCCGCTTTTGGGCACAGGCCTACCTCATAGATGAAATCATTGTAGAAAACACATATACATGCATACAATAACGCCTTTCTTGCAGGGTAGGCAGGGATCACAGATGTCCACTTTCCACGATCCTTACATACATACAGATCTTTCATACAAGCTCGTTGTTTAAGGGTTCTTTTGACGTGACTTTTTTCAGGACATATATCACATATCAAATAGATATTTGGTCCCAGAAAGTTCGCCTTGGCCCAACTTTAGTGACTTTTTATGCAAATTATTTTTAATTCAATCAATCAGTCATTGTTAAGTCAGCGAATTGTCCACCGTAGAAAAAATGTGTGCAAAGTGTGCACGTTCCGAAGCGCGAAGGAGTTTGGTGTACAAATTTTTATAACATTTCATTTATTTTTTATACCTAAGGAATTTCTTCAAGAGATAATGCTGATGCAAACTTAAGAAATACTTAGAAAATTCAACGGGCTTGTCAAAGTCTCGATAACTCAGTTGGAAGATTACTCGTCCGGATAACGAAGGGATGTGACTTCGAGTCCTACCTTACACTTGAGTCAAGTTGATTTTTTATAGTTACAATTAATTCAATTAAATATAAAAATCCAGCAATTAATATAATAACTACATAGCTATTATTTCTTAGTTTTTCGATACTCGTAAGAGTATTACATTCGTTTTGAAAAGTATTATTGTAACTGTGGGCGTTTAATAATGGAAATCCTGAATAATTTATTACTTTCTTTACTTTGTTAAGTCATTGATATGTCAATTAGTGGTTCTCCACGTTTGTTCTAGTTACTCTTAGGATTCCTTATGAGAATCGAAGTTACGGTGAGCATCAATAAGGGAAGCTTGAACCCCTTCTGTGGGAACATACGGGTGATGTGGATAACAATAAAAAAGTGAAAAGATCCAAGATACTAATCTTGATCATTAGTTGAGTCAAACTACCTACCCTTTATTGAGTAAATGTTTAACCCTTAATTCGATGGATTTTTTTTAATTTGTAAAATTGTTCTTATTTAGAGGACCATAGCCCCCACGTTTTGAGTGGCCCCTCGCTTGGCCCCGCCGGGTTATTTTATTCTTTTTTGGTCACTGAAAAACGTGGGATTTTTAGACTTTTAAATCTTAGTATTATTTTGAAATTATACTTCTTTAGGCGCGTAATGAAAAAATGATGAGAGTGAAATTCTAAGATGCGGTCGCATCACTGTAGAATTTACTGTAACACAAAAGTAACAGGTTGAAGTTGCCCATGCAAAAGCGACATGGAATAAACCAGCAGGATGAAGTTGGTCGGTAATTGGCTCAAAGCAGTTACTCAAATATTTATGAATGAATGTGTGAGTGTGTGATTTTAAATTATATATGGTGGTTAACAATAATTTATATAATATTTTAATAACAATTTTATATTATATTGTAACAATTTAATTTAAAAGTAGTTTTTATATTATAAACTGTTTTAATTGCTTTTATTGATATGAGGTAAACTATCGGTATGTATTCTTTTTATTTGTTTATAATATAAATTATTTAATTTATTGATGCCAAAGAAGTATAACTTCTCACGCGCCTTTAATTTTTTTTAAGTACACGCACCCCTAATTTTTTTATGAGCGACTAGCTGGTGCCCGCGACTTCGTCTGCGCAGGATTAGTATTTCGAACAATATGTTTATAAATTGTAGCCTATGTGTTATTCTGATGTATAAGCTATATTGTGGTAAAGTTTCATTCAAATCCATTCAGTAGTTTTTACGTGAAAGAGTAACAAACATCCATACATCCATACTTACAAACTTTCGCCTTTATAATAGTAGTAGGATGATAATTGTATAGCATCCTTTGTTGTAATAATATTTTTTTTAAACATCTGGGTAGTATACGAAGAGCTTTTTTCTAAAACCATTCAATATAAAAAAACACATAATAAAAGGAAGAATAAGAACAAAACACTTGCAGAATTTCTTGCGGCTTATCGGTACAAGTCTCCCAACGTAAGACTTACAAAGCCACAGCGTAGCTTTGACGTTCATTACATGCATTGTTTATTTATTCTTTATTTGTGGCTTGCGCGATTTGTGCATTTAACCAGTGTCAAGTAAGTACAATTGCCAATTCTTGAGTAATTTCCGTAAGATGTGGCGTTTTATTGAAACCTCCTCGTGGCCTTCTTGACAGAGCGCGAAATGACACCTTCCATTGTTTTGTTTCACTTGCCAACACTCATGCATATTCAGAAACACTCAGTGGTTAATAACCCACCATTATTAAACATTTATATAAACCACAACACAAAATTTAACAAGAAAACCAAAACCATTGAAGTGACGCTTCGAGCTCCCGTCAAAAAGTCCCTACATGCATTGTAAATGCTCAAATTGAATAATAATGTATTATGTATATGCACGTATTATTTAAAGTTCTATCAGATTTGTTTTAGTTCCTAGATAAGGAATGGTTATTCATTTTCAGGTTCTAGATCGTTTGTTCTCTCAACACTTTGACTGGCGATGATATAAATATGATAACAACACAATTTGTATTAAAAAGCACATATATATCACTGGAGGGAGACTCTGTACCAGGGTCGTCTGCTTAGGTACCTCCGTCTTACCTATTTCTGCCGCAAAGCAGCAGTGCTTGCATTGCTGTGTTCCGGTTTGAAGGGTAAGATATGGCAGTGAAATTACTGGGTACAGTGACTTTACATCTTGTGTCACAAGTTGGCAACGTACACTGTGGTTCTTGTGGGGTTGCAGTTTTGCTGCGAATCTCACAAGAACCACATGTATTATAGGTGACTGTTACCACTTACCATCAGGTGGGCAGTTTGCTTGTTTGCCAACTTTTGCAATAAAAAAAAAAAATATTGTTGTTTCTGGACAAGCAATATCATATGTTTATAGGCGACGCGGCGATATTATATTTGTAGAACAAATCTCCTCTCCATTTTCTTGGTAATCACTCAAATATCTAAGCAGTTTCAGATCCGTCTATTTTATTTTTAAAGGGAAATTATTTCCAGTTTGATAAAGAATAAATCTCGAGGCTTTCGTGTCGCTGGGGACTGAAGATTCAATCTAAATTTGATATTGGAGTATCTAGCTATTTGTTCTACTACACTGCGCTACGAGAATATATTTCTGATGGTTTTAACTGCCTTTTTATTTGAGTCTCTTTTTGTGTTTGCTTAAGCTAATTTACATAATTTCATTATGAGAGTTTTATAAATTTAGTAAAGCACATTAAATGAGAAAATCTGTTTCTTAAACCTTAAATCTGTTTCTTGTATTGAGTTACGATCTAGTCTAGTTAAGATAGACAAATCTTATCTTATGTACAATTTATAGATAAAGCTTCTTTATTAAACTTATATAAACTGATAGTTTTATAAAATATACATATATCAAATAGTATACCTATATAATTTTTCTTTAATTTTATTAGATGCCATAAATGCAATGAATATCAATCAAAAACCAAAGGTTGTTCAGCCATGCTCTGCGTGCATTTTTTAAAATTAAATACTGTTAAATGATACATATAACATTATTTAAGATTTAAAAACCTGCTATGAACACTAACATCAATAATATACAGAAAACTTTTTCAATAATGAAGCTTTGGCTACAGGTGTTGTGAATCGTTCGAAATCGAAAAGCTCTTTGATGATGCGTAACTATGTTTCTATATACTTACTCTGAGTAATGGTAGAAGAAATTGTTATATTAAGCTAACATTTTACATAAGAGTGCAGAAACGATAAGTTAATGCTTTAATAATCCGTTTACTTCAGTGGGGACCTAAGAGTAGCTAATTGCAACTATCATAGCTATGTTTCATGTAATTTTTCTATCTGTTGGTCATCCAACAGATAATAATCGAAATTTTCATGAGACATGGACCTTTCAGCAGACACCTTCACAAAATTGGCATCAAAGACTATACTATAAGACATCAATACTATATTAATGATGGAGTTGTTTCTCCATCTGGCTACACTAAACGACAAGCTGCTAAACTACAAACAGATGGCACAGCACCGGATGAAACATCTAGGAGGCTTAATGATACTAACGGAAGCCTGCAGTGACATTCGAGAAATGCTGAACTTTCTGGAAGAATTGAGGTGACGAGACTAACGTCACTTCATCACGTAAAATAGACGCAAGGCGTCGAGTTGCAGGAAAAAACCCGACCTTTAAAGAAACAGAAAAAGATGCCACACAAACAGAATTGACATGTATGCGGTACCTTGAAAATCGTTAATATGATTGCAATTCTAACCGAATTATTTTCTTGTATTACATCAAATTGCAATAAAACACAATATTACTGAAAGTATTTACAACACAAAATATTTTATGCGAATGTGCATAAACGTGGGTAAAGTAAAAAATGCTTCCGCTAATACTGTTATTCGCGTCAAAATTCAGTTATCTTTTAGTGAATATTAAATGAAAACAGCAAATCCGTCAGAAGGGGAATTTCAATGAATCGCATTGAAAAGTTCCCGTTCGAAAATATATGGCCAGTTATTGTTTTATGGTCAATATTTGCCTATGAATTGACATTATATTTATGTGAAGAATACGAGCATTTATACCTGAGTCACGGGTATTTATATGTATCAGATATGTCTATCTATGTCTGTCTGTCTATTCATTACCTTATCACAAGCCTAAGAGTGCTCGCTTAAGACTAGGCTAATTGATGCGAATGTTATCAAATTGTTATTATAAATGTAAGCTGATTAGTTTGAAAGTGATTCTTATTAAGAAAAATCTACGATGAAGAGATTTGTCAATTTGTTAATATATGCTTAGAGAATTTTTTGAATACACGTAAACAGTTACATAGCATGTAAGGTTTTTAGAAAAGGCATTGAGTAGATTGGTGTCTTTAAAATAATTATAGAGCAAATTTAAAAATATGTATACACTTGTGATGATTTAGTTTAGTTTGAAATTTTTAATTTAATGATATACATTTTGTAGCTTTGTGTCGTTGTCATTTCGATTACCCGAAATACAAGCACTCTTTTTTAACTATAGTAATCCATTATTATTTGAATATGTTACACCATTAATATATACTCTAAGAACACAAATTTGTTGTTTGTGTGTTTGTCTGTCCGCTCTGTTTCCCGCTCTTTTTCCACTGTATACGCGTTACCATAGCAACGCGTGACCGGGTCAGCTAGTCTATAATCTAAGAACACAAATATGTTGTTTGTGTGTTTGTCTGTCCGCTGTTTTTCCCGCTCTTTTAACGTTACCATAGCAACGCGTTACCTGCTCAGCTAGTAGTAACTTAAACGTGGATGCACCTTAAGTAGTGAGTACACTGAAAATTAAAACCTCTTACTGGTAACCAGAATCGTGTAATACATACATACAATCACACCTTTTCCCGCAGGTGTAGGCAGACATCACAGCTTACCACTTTCCACGATGCTGAGATACGTCTCTCGCTTCTTCAAATTTCATTACACCTTCATTCAAGCTAGTCGTTTAAGGGTACTTTAGATCTGGCCATTTTTCAGGACCTTTTCTATTTGGTCCCTGAAAGTTTACCTTGGTCTGCCTTTACTAACTTGCCCATTCAAATTTGTCCCAGAAACTTGTATTGCCGACCTTCTTTGGTCTATCCTCTCTACATGTCGAAACCATCTAAGCATTCCTTTTTCTAGCTTTGTCACTATTTCTACACCACACCGCTCTTTTATCACATCACTCCTTATGTTATCCATCAAATTCAATCCAATTTTACTTCTTAAAGTTCACATTTCCACTACATTAATTATACATTCGTGTTTCTTCTGCCAAACCCAAGATTCACTTCCATACATTAGAGTCGGTACCAACACCCCTCTATGCACAGCCAGTTGGGCCTTATTTGAAACCTTCTGGCTGCTCGCAAAAGCGTGCAAAGCCCCATTCACTCGATTTCATGCATTCACTCTTCCTTCAATATCACTTTCATATTATCCATCCCTTGTAACAATCATACTATGTTATTACATATTTATATGACGACAAAATAATTAGTCCTCATAAACAATCTAATTCGTAACTTTAAAGTTTCGCTTTTTATTTGTATTATTTCTACTACGATGTGGAAATATTCACTTTACAAAATAACAGTTAAGATTAAGTGAATAGCACACAACTTTCCTTGTAATAAAATTAATTGTAAAAATAAATATCATTTCGTATTAAGCACAGTTGCATAATTTACAAAACTATACGTTTGTTAAACTAAATTCTTGTTTAACTTGAATGACAATGTATCTATTAATGATTTATATTTTATTGCACTAAACAGTACAAATAGCGGACTTGATGCCTTTAGGCATTCTCTACCAGCCAACCGGTGAACTGAGTATAGAAACAGTAAAAGGCGTTGAATATTTATTTAATTTAAATTATTTTGATTAACCGATTGGAACTCGATACTAAGAAACAGATATAGATTGCTTTGTAAATGATACATTTTTTGTAGTAAGTAAAGTAATACGTTTTTGTTCCACTGTAGATTTTTTGTGTATTAAGTGTATCAACGTTTGTGCGATTTTTATAACAATCATTGTAGCTATTTAACTTGGGTTCGAAGAAATAATGTGTGTTTGTCTTATATTAAATATTGACTTATCTTTTATTTCATCAAACAAAATATACAATCCAAACAAAGATAAAGAAAACATACTATAAAGACGGCTTCATTGTTTAGGTAACGGTATTTTTTTACAAGCTAACTTTTAGTAAAGGAAACAATTTGAAGTTATTGAGTATAGTATAGTAATTAGTTTTTACAGTGTCATACTAGCATCTATTATTTTGATACTTGTGTCAAATTGAAATTGAACGAATTTAGTTAACTAAGGAGAACTTAACCCTATAGTTGAGAAGTTTTTTAGAGAATATATTAAGTGATTTTTGTTTATACGTGTTCTTATGTGTTTCTTGTCAATGTATCGTATAAAGTCGATCACTCGATTTTTTATACTTTTGTTAAATTTAAAACTAGAATATAAGTACGAGTTATTTCTATGATAGCTTCGAGGTGTTAGGCTAACAAAAAACTTCTTTCGATTGAATTTCATAAATTTAAATCAAATGTAAAACGAACTGTGGCAAATACTCGATTATTCTAAAAATTCCAATGTAAAAATCTCAGGATTTTAGACATTGGACGAGCCACATCGGCAAACCCGTGAATTACTTTCCTTTGTACGCTGTGTACACTTTTTTCCGTTCCAATGTACGCATGCATTCCGCAGTTTAAAAAAGGAATTTAGTGACTTCTGACGTGTCTAGTATTATAACCACCGTTGGTTCGCTAGTGTTATGATCCTTATTATATTCTCATATGTGACTATCTTCATAGTTTAAAAACAGAATAAATAAAAATTATATTTTCTAATAACTACATTGGTTAACTGGTAAATTATAACACCTCTGATTTACTATCCTACTTTTTTATTTCATCTCATACAGAATAATTATGTACGGGTGTAGCATAGATACAAATAAAACGAAAATCTGATAAAACTAATTTATTACAAAATTAAATCAACACGATATGACAATGTTTGATGTTAAAACCGAAGTGTCTTCGCGGTGTATATGCCTTACGTTGCGTCGAGTCAGCGCCTCGTTAGATGGTTGACCCAATAAGGTATTTGACAGGTTGTACAAAAATATTTCGTTATAACATAATAAAAAGAAAGATTTATTTTTTATTGATTTCTTTATTTTCAGTATAAAATACCATCAAAATTAATATACAATTCCCGCGAAAACGCTAAAAAGCCTTTATGAAATATTCAATCAACCCCGTCCATTAACATGGTCAAACATGAAACTTAAAATGCCTTTATGAAAGCTTCAGTCAATCGCGTCCATTCACGTGGTCAAACATGAAATTTTAATTTATTATAAATGGTTTCTTATAAAAATCATATATAAAAACAATGTGTAAGCTAAATTGGTTTAAATAAATCTTTACAGTTAAGCTAACAATAGTTTGATCTATATTTTCACTGTAGTCAAATACAGAGGTTATTAGGTAAATTGACGTTAGGTGCTCTACAGGTGTTTACTTTTTGGCGCAATGACATAACACAATTATAATTTTGGTAAATTGATTTGCGTAAGGGTCAAACACTCGATCGACGAGACGTCGGCGACCTTAGCCAGCCATAATAAAGGCAGGCGATCATTTATTTCAACAAGAATATCGAAATATAAATAATCATCACATAATATCAGCATTCGTCAAGATAGACGATGAACTAAGTAATTTTATTTAAATATGCATATAAATATTTTATTTATAATCACAGCTACAAGAATAAGATGATATATTTAAAGAGATACCCTTGTCGTCAAAAGAAACAAGTCAATTAGCGGTTCGCATTCGAAAATTGAAAAATATACAAAGGAAAGAAAGGCAACAGCCAATTGTAGTACATCGCACAAAACGTTAAGTCTATTTAATCCGCCATTACGCATTGAAAGAAAAATGTAATTCCAATCGCTGTTTCTGATGCAACTGGATATTGTAATAACAAACACACCTTTAAGCCTAAAGTCGTATTAAGGGATTCCTAATATTGATAGGTGTTATTATGAGAGATGAAGGAGGCAGATCTTTATCTCATATCATATAATATAATACGCGAATTGAATAAGTACGTTATTTAGGCGTAGAAGGTACTTACACTTCAATATATTTTTACCTTGAGATTGCGTTGCCATAGCAACTGTCTGTTACGAACGCACGACCTAAATAGATATACCTATTTGGAATCAAAATAGATTCTATCTAAAGAGGTTGTAATGAGCAACGCGTCGTGTTCTAGTAAAGTCGAATTACCAACCTTCAAACAAGATTGCGCAGGTTAGTTTAGCGGGGCTTTTTCCGCACTTAGCTTATTGATTGGGCCATTGTGCGTATCTTGGGTTGTCTTTCTTACTCCAGCCATCCGAATTTGCCCCAGAAGGTTAGCAGCCTTTTCAGGCTACTGTAGGCTTCCGGGAGCGATGTTGGGACTGGAGTGCCCGTTGATTTTCTACACTACTGCATTCCATAAGCACGCCCTGTGGAGCTTCTTATGCCTCCATGCAGCCTCTGCGCAGTGGACTGTCAGTCACACCTATTGTATACAGATGCTTGTTTAAAGTTCATGCTTTGTCGTATGATAAAAAAAATATATATTTGGTTGGTTTTTAAGATGGGAAATGTTAATATTATCAAGTATAAGTACAGTGCAGAATACAATAATGTTTAAAGTGGCTATAAGCACGTGTCAAGCAAATGAGCGGCATTGTCGGTGTTCACCGTATGTGACTATAATCTATAGCCTACTTTTCAACAAGAGTAAATATTGAAAGTGGTACAATGGTGCTGCTAAACTAGAGAAAAGTATAGTCAGTGGGATATTCGATACTAACGACTATTTCAAAAACCAGAAAAATCATAGAAACTACCACATTCGATAAATTTCTGAGGTGCATTAACGAAAAACAAAGTTTAAAATACTGTAGAGGTTGTCACTAATAAATACTGTGTGTACGTAGTAAAACTTTGAAAATAACATCAACTCATACGTTCTCAACATCAACTCAATTTTATTATATTAGGTTGGGGAATAAGTTCGTTCGGTTTTTTTCGAAGAGGATTATTTAAAGTATTTGTTTGTTGTTGAGCAAAGTGTTTGTATTCATTAGACAGTGCCTTTTCTGCTCTACAGAACTGTGTTATTTGTTTTTCGAATATTTTTAGTTTTTCCTATTTTCTGGGCTTCGAAATGGAATACCCAGGTGACAAAAATCAGCATTTTCGACATCTACGTTTCTTCGCTTTTCACCGGGGTCAAAAAGCAGCTGAAGCCGCTCGTGACATATGCAACGTGTATGGAGAAGGTGTCATAGGTGAGCGCGCAGCACAGAAATGATTTGCAAAGTTCAAAAATGGTGACTTTGATCTCGAAGACATGCCTCGCAGTGGACGACCTGCAGAATTCGATGTCTTCATCGCCTTGAGGTGCGATACACGGGGAAATGCTTGAACGGAACGCAACAGTCAACAAGGAGCTCTACGCCGTGTAAATGAGGCTATGCGACTGAAAAGACCTGACCGACAAGGCCAAGTCATCTTGCTCCACGACAACGCCAGACCCCATGTTGCACAAGTCGTCAAAACCGCACTCCAAGAACTCGAATGGGAGGTTCTTCAGCATCCACCGTACTTTCCGAACCTTGCGCCAACAGATTATCAGCTTTTCCATTCCTTGTCGAATCAAATGAGGGGTGTTATCTTCGACGGCGAAGAGGACCTCAAAAACTGGCTCATCAACTTCTTCGACACCAGACCGGACGATTTTTGGCGGAACGGCATCAACAAATTAGTCGAGAGGTGGGAGGAGGTTGTAAACAGTAACGGCGAATACATTATTGATCAATTTATTGTTATAATTATTGGTTTTTGTTGAAAGAAAGCACTTTGAAAAAACCGAACGAACTTATTCCCCAACCCATACAAATTTGAATTGCTTCCCTGTAAAGAAAGTGATTTCTAGATTTGATACTTTACGGTGTAAAGTATATATTAAAATTTTGCAATAATATCCACTTTTAGTTACCTGTTTGGAAATCGCAGTATATGATATTTTAAATGTTTTGAATCTCAGTATTAAAAATACTATTTTCTAAGTCAAGAGAAATCAATTTTCTGTACTCACTATTTGTCATAACTTATTTATTTGCCAATTACGATTTAAAATTCTTGTCATTTCATAATTCAAATCGTAAACAGAACACTTCTTGTATCCTTTTTACACTACACTTGAAACTTTCCCTTGTTTGAACAACAATAATACTTTTCTTCTTTTTTATATATGAATACCCTTATCTTAAATGAACTTTATTCAAAGTTATAATAACGTGTCATAGTGTTATAAAATGAAAGCAAGCTACGGAAATTATATACGTCGGTTTGATAACAACGTAAAAAGAACAGTCATTTTAATTTCACAAATTTCTTTACACCAGTTAATTTATTACTCACTGGAACCGTCGAGAGGTTTTTCATAATTAAAGACTAGGCTCTTATTCCCGCTTACAAAAGACCGTTAAATTAAACCTGCATATTCGTATACGTCGCTTTTATACACTACGGCCTCATGTCATAAATTAGGTCCACAAAAAGGGAACATTATGAGCCGGTATGCTTTTTGCGTTATTCTGCATTTTCTAACATGAACACGAATAAGAAATTGGGACTTGCAAAAACAAGAATGAACGAATGGGTGAATTTACGCAGAGTTTTATGAGAAATTTCAGAAAAAAAAAGAGCTGTTAATTATTTTAAAAAAAGATGATAAGATGTATGGCAATCTAAGATCAAAACGCTTTTTTCGAATAAGGAAGTTCATTGTCACTCTAATAAAGAAATACGAGTAGTAAGGAAATTCCCAATAGAGGCTTTCCCGTCAAGCTTGGCAGGTCTATGAATTATTAATCACCGCCTCAGTGTATTGAATTTGAAGGATATTTTAAAAACTTAGTGGATTTTACTTTGGTTTTGGAAAATTTTACAAAAAATGGAAGCTTTAATATTAATAACGCAGGTAGTGTAATAACACCGCACAACAAAATAGCAACTTTTTTCTGATAAATAAGTTTTGTCACGCGATGTTGACTAATTTGACTCCGCTGATTCTAAATAAAGCCTCATTTTATTGGTAACAGCTCTTGTATACGAGTGTGCTGGGCATGAGCTGGGTTTTTGCGATTAATAAATAAAATATAAAGTTTCTTTATACAATTTAATATGGCATCGTCAAGGAGTTTGTGCGAATAATTCGAATCATTTTTGTTACATTTGCGGAGAGTATATGTTCAAAGAAACCCGTTTAAATGTAATAGCGTTCGTAATTGAGGCTTACAAAAATTACTTTGGTCACCCGTTGGAAATGAAAGATAAGCCTTGGATTCCGCAAAAGGTATACAAAACGTACGTCGAGTTTCTAAGTTTGTGGACAAATAAGAAAAGGAATACATTAATATACAAAACAGCCATAATTTGGAATGAACCCATGAACCACCACAATGCCTGTTATTTTTGTATGGTGCATATAACCACCATTGATCGAAAAAAAGGGGCAGATGGGAATATCCTTGTATACTAGCACCATATAGACGTGTTTTGAGCACTAAAATGTCACCTGAACTCTGAAAATCATGCTTTACAAGAGAAGCTTATGCATGTTGAGACGAAAACTTAGAGTAGTGATATTGATTTTGATTCAACTGATGAGCCACTTGCAAAGGATTGGATGTTATGTGAGCATCAAGTTGCACTTTTTTCACAACCACTTGGACTATTTTCCGCCAATCTTAGGGATGTTAGTGAAGAACAAAGCGAGCGATTTTACAAAGACCTTCGTACGATGGAGGAACGTTAACTAGGGCTACTGGAATGCACACATAATGGCTAACTATTATTGGTGCATACAGAACAGCTCTCTTCCTTCAACTTCAACAAGAATATCCTATAAAAGAAAGTTTTTTTTAAATTTAATGCATTTATGCATTAAATTAAATATGAGATATTTTTCTAATACACAGGGTTTTTTTTTAATAAATGCCTCAAGTTTTCCAAACTAGAGCTGATACAAAGATTTCAGACACAGATTTTTAATCGCCATCAAAAATTTGATTATTATCACGCAACATAACCCAATCATCAGACATGCTGTTGTGCAGTAATTGTAATGGTCAAAGATATTAAGAGTTTTAGACTGCTTATATCATAGGAAAAACTGATTGATTATTTATATTTTACTTACTATTATAAAAAGAAGTAGTGGCTAGAGCGTTTCGATCTACGTTTAAGAAGGATAGCAAACTTTCACAAAAGCCTGATATCGGATAATTATATTTTTTCCTTGTTCTCGGCTTCGGACGGTAGATTAAGCCACAGCTGTGTCTGCAATAATGATACCCCACCGATCTCCACTAGGTACTTTTGGTGGATTATAGTTTATCTTCTATACAATTTTTACATTCCAGGGTAATAGAGCGTTCTACGCTCGGAGTTTCCCAACGTTATCGAATCAGAAATTACGAGATCCGCAGGAGAACTAAAGTAAGGGACATAGCCTGCAGAATTGTCAAACTAAAGTGGCGACCACGGTCTGAGAAACGCAATATAGGCAGGCCTCCCACTTGCTGGACCGACGATCTGGTAAAGGTCTGGGAAAGCATTTGGATGCGGGCAGCGCAGGACCGGTCGTTGTGGAGATCTTTGGGGGTAGGCTTTTGTCTAGCAGTGGACGACATTAGGCTGAGACGTAGGGAAGATTGTGCCTCAGAAGTAAAATGATAATACTGGCGATAACGGATAAAAAAAATCTTACAACATTAGTCGGATAAAAAATATCATAAATATTATAAGGGGAAAAGCTATGTATAGATAAAATTATGTCAGTGAACGTTAACTAAATACGCATGTTGGGCTACTTCGAAAATCGTAGCTGCGCGTGGTCCGACACGCGCTTGGCCGGATTTCTTCGAAGGTGATGGTAATGAATAAAGATATTCAACTGTAAAACATACAAGTAATTATTTTATTATGTGACCAAATCTTAGATCTACATCAAGTAAGACTAGCGATATAAAGTTGAAGATGTTCAACATTTGCTTATGGATATTGTAAGGAACAAGGATAAGAGTTAAACAAATTTTAAAACTCTCCACTCCAACGGTTTAGATGTAGGAATGATCTAAAGTGTTTGTCGGATAAGTCAGAAATAGCAAAATATTTATGTAACTTATTTACTAAATGAAAAACCTAATTTTCTATGATGTACGAAATGTTTACTCTCTGACGTTGATCTGCTGTTACTCGTTAAACTGTTAAGTTTATCTAGCTGTGATAATTTTCTTTTTTAACACTACTGCTGTGAACTTTTTCGCGATTTATATACCAACAATTCAGCTGATAAAGGTTAAGGGGAAACATTTGAGGCGAAAAAAAACGTTTGTTAACTTGAGGCAAGCAAAAGTATGCCTAAACTCACACTATTTCTGCATTATCTATTCAACGACTTCCCACACCATGAGATAGACAAAAACTATAAAATCATCTTCACTTTATCACCTAGGGAAAGTACTCCCTATCCGAAAAAATCCGAAAAACTGTTTTTTATGATTTTATTCTACTTTATTATCGGCGTGTGAAAATGTATGTGTTAAAATGTATCCCCATGCCAAAGTTAAGCTTCTTAGTACCAATGACCTCTGAGCGAAGCCGGAGAAAGACACACAGATGAATGGACATGGTGAAATTATAACCCAGGCAAGAGCTGGAACTAGAGCCGATTGGTAAGTGAATAAATCGAACTCAGCAACTTTATGATAAATATTTATTCCAAATACGATATTTTGTAGTAAATTAGTATAAACACAAACAATAAGTTTGTATTTCTTATTTTTTTTTCGATCAAACTGTTTTTAAAGAATAACAATGAGAAGCTCTTTCTGAGAAACAAAACTCATTTCATAATACTAACAGAAAGACAAAAACAGTCTAATATCCCTTCAAACAAAATAAGCAAACTCTTTGCTATAAAAACTATATAACCGTTTATAATAACAAAAATTGAAGGAGATAGTATTCGAGAGCCAAAACCTTTGCAGCATCATATATTCTAAATTGGACAAGCTTTCCTAACAATAGCTATTCTCATAGTCAAATTCTCTAACGTTTGGTAGAACGTATTACAGTCGTATTCATTAGTTGAATCTGTTATCTAGTTTACTAGTCTATCTAGTAGTTGAAATAAAAAGTTATTATTATGAATAAATGTATGTTTGATATATTTATATTAATATGAGTATTAATAGAAACGGGTTTATTATCATGTCTTTTATTTTTAAGGCTCTGGTTCGGCGCAGTTGCAAGTGCCAATGTTACGGGAGAACAGTTCTTCTGTTAAAATAATAATACAATAATTTTTCTTACATTCACACCAATCACAGAAGCCCAAAGTAAGCACTATGAGGATTTTGTTATCGATACGAGGGTAACGGTTAGCCATACATATATGATACATAGATATGTAATGTATATAATTTTCCATCACTCATTTCATCACACAAACATCTGCCCCTTCCGGGACTCGAAACCAGGATCGTTAGTACGAAAGCCAGGATCGCTACCGTTTCACCAAGCAGTCGTCGTTGTCGTCATCTGTTGCGCTATGTATGTCACCATGAAAATTAAAAACAATATATGAATATATGAATAGGAAGAGGTCATCTTAATATATATAATTCTTCTGTGAGTGTGTATGTCACTGAACTCCTCCTAAACGGCTGGACCGATTTGAATGATTTTTTTTGTGTGTGTTCAAGGGGATCTGAGAATGGTTTAGATTCACAAATGGTTTAGATCGCCCGGCAGATGGCGCTGCAGTCGGCACAGCAACGCGTGGCCGGGTCAACTAGTTTATATATATAATTCTACTGTAAGCGTGTATGTCACTGAACTCCTCCTAAACGGCTGGACCGATTTGAATATTTTTTTTGTATGCGTTTGGGTGGCGCCCTGGATGGTTTAGATTCACAAATCAGCTCGGTAGCTGGCGCTGCAGTCGGCACAGCAACGCGTGGCCGGGTCAGCTAGTCTATCTATAATTTCCGAATGGTCTCCCCTAAAATCTAATTTACTTTTGAATTATTTCTATTACCAACTTACTCCACTCAGGACCCATTGGCCACTAAACTGTCATTGAATTTTACGACTTTATCGCTTTATATTAGCGTTTTAGTACTTATATAGGTACATAAACGCTGATAAGCAATGTCAAGTCAAAAGCACATCAACGTCACAAGAAGAAAATAATGTATACAGATGTTATACCACTTCGTAGTTAATTGATAAATATATGTGAAGTCGCATAAGTCCAATAATATTTTTTATTACGTTAACACGCTTAGCGCCATGCGTATCGTTTTCGATACACACTGTACTAACACTTGTGTATCTTTTTCGATACATATGGCCCACGAAAATGTTTTGGGTGTGAACTATTTTCACAGGCCTGTGTACCAAAAAATACCCACTAGAGTGGAGTTAGTAAAAGGGTGGGGATAGAAAAAAAATAATCATCTATAACATTTAGGTGGCATTAAGAAGAAAAAAAATTTTTTTTCAAGGATGTTAAATTTTGTTAGTATTGGCATATAGGCCTTGGCGTTGAGCGTGTTAAATATCGATCATATTTACGAGTTTAACGGCGTATTAACAAATGGTGTATGCGCGTTTTATCATGTCTTTTATGATATACATTATTTTTTCGTACTTAATTGCTTTAAGTAACTTAAAACTCTTTTGCATAACTTTTAATAAATGACGTATCATCAGAATACATCAATAACTACAGATTACACTACACTACTCCATATATAACGGATATAGATCTCTCATTATTGTCAATAACTAAATCAGCTTTTAAAGCTCGTAAGCCATTAGAACTGGTGAGCGAAGCAAGCGCTAATTGATTGGATTTGTCACTTGGCGGAATGTGAAATGTAATAAAATCTGCACCATCACTTTTCATTCAAAATTCTCTCATCGCTATCCGCGTTATTTTCAAAAGGAATTGCAACATGGGGCATTACATAAATTAATATTGAATGCATTGGTTTTTTTTTTATTGTGAAGACAGCAAAGTTAAATAGATTCAATTTAAGGCAGCCATGTCTATAACCATTGGTTGAGACTTACTTCCACTTGTAAAACGAACGTAAAGCTAACAATGAGGGGTAAACGAGAACATTATTAATAAGTTCCTAGTAACGCTAATATTAACAAAAAGACGTACGATACAACAGTACAAACATCAAGCTTTCACAAAATCTCAAATTTCCTACATCCCATTCAGACTTTTTGTTGTTTTTGTTCCTGTTCTTATATTTAAAGAGGCTGTAATATTTTGTTTTCTAGAGTAGCAGTAAGGTTTAACTTAAATCTGTAAGGCTTAGATTTTTAGCGGTTTTATTTATTTTCTTTACAAAATTTACCGCTAAGCTTAAATTGGTTCATCATCATAACAAAAAAACGTCCACGGGTGGACGAAAGCCTCCCCCAAAAAAGAAGAGGTACAAAACCATATTTAGGAAACACCTGGCCTTTTATGGTCTACGGGAAGAATATGGTGTTTACCTACAGTATCGTTTATTGTATTTGACCACACCCTTAAATGTGAAAGGTTAATGCTATTCTACTCTTGGGTTCGCTCTTGATCCCTATCAAGCCCGGGGGCCAAGACAGGATACACGATGGAACAAGCTGACCCAAAAGGTGCCTATTCACCCTGGCTTTAAAGCGGACATATATATATGTATATATATATATATATATATATATATATATATATATATATATATATATGTGTGTGTGTGTAATGTATATAAATACCCGTGCCTCATTTCATCATACAAACCTCTGCCCCTTCCGGGACTCGAACCCATGACCGTCGGTGCGAACGGCAGGATTGCTACCATTTCACCGAACAGTCGTCATTGTTGTCATCTGTGGTCATTTCTATTACCCAGTTACTCCACTCAGGACCCATGGGCCGCTATATATAATATAATGTCAAGTCACATTAATTAATTTACTAAAAAAATATGTGAAGTCGCATAAGTCTGTAGTAAGCATTGCAAAGCTTGTGTAATGGATACTAGGGTAACAGATAGACATACAAATATGATTCATACGAGGGGATGTCAAAAAGTTCCTAGGATGACAGGGAAGGTGGATGAAATTAAACATGAAAATATTATCATTTACAATATATTCTCCTTTAATACATCAGTCAGATCTATCATATAACTTATTAATACCGTTTAAAAAAATGACTTGTGTTGGGCGTCAAAATAGGTCAAAATCACCGACTTGACTAAATAAAATCGTTTAATTTTATTCCACGTAGCCCTGTCTTTATCTTTGGCACTATATAATAGTCGCTAGGGACTTGTCCCTAGGTCTGGACTGTAGAGTGGGTGGCGTAGTAGTTTAAAAATGTTGTCGTGCAGAAGAAGCACACTTTTTGACAGGTTTCCTCCTCTTTTTTCTTCAAAGGCTTCTTTTAATCAATCTAGTAATGAAGTGTAGTATTCTCCAGTTATGGAATTGCTGCGTTCCTTATAATTTATCAAAATTCAGTATTCCAAAAGATCGTAGTCATGATCTTTTCGACCGACTGAGGTATGCCATTTTTATGTCACTGCATCTACTCTTGCTTTGACTCAGGTTCATGATAATGAACCCAACATTAAATCCGAGCCATAACTTCTTTCCCTTGCCCAACGGTCCAAAAACTCACGAAAAAAATCGACGCGCTCTTTTTTTCGAAGCGGGCAGCGTAAGCGTTCTCGGCACCTATCTTAGACAGACCAAGATGTTGATAGATGTTTTAAATCATTGTTTCTGATATTCCTACTGATGCTGCAAGTTGCTTCTCCTTTAACCGATCATCTTCCAGTACAAGTTTCTCCACTTTTTCGACAATGCCTAACGTGGTGGCCGGCCGCTATGCGGCCGATCGAGTTGAGAGTTGTTTTGAATGTATTCCCTACCTTGCTTGAAAAGGCTGTGCCCTTTGTAAATCATGGTTTCACCAGGCTCCGCTCCCGTAGACGACTATGATCTCTTAAAAATGGTTAGAGGTGTTTTTTCTTACTTTGTGAGGAACTTTATGACAGCGATATAAGATTATCTTCATAGTGTTTTTATTTACTTGTTTGTTCGATAATAACTCAAAAATTAATGACCCGAATAGGGTGAAATTTAGTGTATATACTTATAATGAGTTACTCAACTACCGACTATTTGTAATAAAACCCTCACCTACAGCAATCCCTTCATTCTGCGAACTTTTTGACCGCCACTCGGTAAAATTTGAAATATTCATATAAATACATATAAATTATCCATAAATCAGGAACATCATACTAACGTCTGTCCCAGCATCAAACGATCGTCAATTATAACCTGCCTGCCACTTACATTGGTAGGTACATACTGTTTAAATATACTGCTACTATGTAAAGAATTTAGATATTTACATGCTCGCTGTAATAACATTGCTCTCCCTCCCTATATTCATTTAAATAGCTTGAGCATTATAACGACTTATAGAATGCCTTCACCTGGGTCTGTGTTTAATAAAAAATATTAAAATAGTTGGAGTAACATTTAAAAAAATCATATTAACTTTTGTGTGTAATTTGAAATTACGTCTTCACAATATTTTGTAGCCATAATATTAGAAGGAATAGAATCAAATATAAAATGTCATAAAGATTGTTTTTAATCTTTTGTTTTTTATATTATTCTGATTATAAGAATATCTATCATAAATATGAGCCACATTTGCTCATACCGCCATCTCCTTTTTTCCATCGGACATCCAGACGCACTGCAGGCGTTGGAATAGCAACCCTTTCTTGGTTGCTATTCCAACTTGTCGCACCAAGCGCTTTTCAATATCCTTCATAAAGCATACAGCAAAGGAGTGGAACTCCCTCACTGCGTCCTGCGTTAAGCTAATCCGTCCTTAACAAAACAGAAATTAAAATGTCAGCAAGTATATTAATTATTAAATCAGAAAATGTTCAAACCAAGCCAACTACTGTGCCACACGGCTTCTTATTTTGTAAAGTAGGCAAGGCCCCTTGCCTTCTTCTTCTCGATCATAAAATATAAATTACTTGGCCAAACAATATTGTGTTAAAGGCAATGTTTGTCTTTCTAAAATTGCCTCGGCGATAAGATTAATTATATTAATAAGAATATAAGTTTACGTACTTAAATTCGTTTTGAAAGATCAATGTATAATTGCAATGTTTTTTTATTCGTATTTCATCGATTTGTTTATTAACTTTCACATAAATATAAGTCGTCGCGGTATATTTTAAGTTTTACAACTTCTCAATAGAAGGTAATTATTTTATCTCATTTATATCTCTTACCGTTAAGACAGTTTTCTTTAAATATAACATCGCTCGACTATTTTTTCGTCGACTTAATTTGTAAAATAGATCGCTACGAGAAGCCCTTTTATTTTAACAAGATAGTATAAGCCTATGTCTACTCTGAAAGTCCATTCTAAATATTGGAGAAAGAATTTTTGAGACGATGATTAGTTTAGGAGATTACTACTTACATCCAAACTTACAAATTACTCGTATATCACTTTATTTATCAGAATAGATTACTTAAATTTGACTGCAGTAAAAAATAACAGCTATGCATTCCCATACAAGCACATAGTCATTTCAGAGAGACAGAAGTTTATAATTAATTCCATTTTAAAAAATATTATTTTCGTTAGCCAATTGTTAAAAATATTTGATCAAGTTTTCATAAGCCTTTTTCAGGCGCTAAAGTATTGTCAGTTCAAAAGATAGTTTTGAAGTAAATATATTAAAAACGTTTCTTTGAGTCAGTAGAACACTGTAATTTAAAATGTCTTTAAAATATGTACGAGGTATTTGTCCTTAAATTCGAGAACTTAAACGAATTTGCTTTCCAGGGATTGTAAATACTTCGCTTAATTCAACTCGTTGATTTCTACTTGTTGGTTCTGATAGATATTTTTATGTACTTAGACGGAAAATTAGAGTTGGAGTTGTACGATAGCACCTAGCTGAAATTAAATTTCAATTTCAATTCCCAAGTATCTTCAAACTTGTCTTTAACAACCTACTGGGTTAGTATTTTGTATTTGAACAATCTGGCAGCCTTGCCTATTCAAAGGGGCAACGCTGCTAGTGTTTTGGGTACCTTTCCTCGAACGGGCGATTTAGTTGTATATTTTGTCTGTGAAACGTAATTGACAATTTTTTTCAATTTTTGAAATAAAATAATTTAATAATATATATGTAATATGTTGATATTATTTTAATTGGTATAATCATTAGTTAGCACTTAAGTATTTTTTATTTTATTAATCGCTTCTTATGGAAGAGTGACTCTATCTGGCACAGGTGCACTATATGTTTATTCGAGAGAGTCAATCACGATGCTGTAAGAATTATTGGTAGTAAAATAATTATTTTCATTTTTTTTATTAATATCTACTACACCTTCGGGTCCTTAAGGTGCCGTATATATGTGTTTTGATTTTGTGTTTAAATCGCCATTTACGATATTAACATAAAAAATATTAAACAATTATTATGTAACATTTACAAGACATAAATATCCTATATTCTAATACAGTTTTAGTATATTAATAGTTTCAAATTTTATGAGACAATAAAGTTTTTATTTCGAATTTCGTCTTTAGATATATCAAAAACTGAACGTGTTAAAAAAATTGATGCAACAATTGATGAATATAACTGACAAAATTAAATTTTAAATTAAAAAATTTAGAGCCTAAATACGTAACTTACCTAGATTATTCATAAATTGAAATGGTATAAAAAATGCAAGAAACTTCCGAGGTATTGTAAAAAATAATACTTATTTTCTAGATATACCGCAATGAAAATCTACTGTTGTCATGAGCTACACTTTGTATACTTGCAGAAATGTGTTATTATGTGATTTACAATACTTTGTGAATAGCTGACTACTGCCAATTACGGCAAACACTTCATTATATTGAACGCAAATATCAAACATTTTCTTGGGGCACCTTTTTTGATTAAACTTCTCTTGCGTGAGACCCTGTTGTATCGGTCAGGAAACGGCTTAGTTCGTTTCATGTTCGTTTACTATAGTTGTAATACATTTATCGCGGAGCAGCCTATTTATTATTTGTCAATGAAACATTTTCCTCTTTGCCCGATTTCTTATTAGATTGCTGTTCAGTTACTCGGGCTGCTACTGGTAGGCTCTCTTCTATTGTTGTTATTCAGTTAGAGAACGGACCACTGACGCGCGAAACAAAACTTGACTTGTTATGTTCTTGTTGCCTTATTGTATTATGTCATTTCTTATTTCGTATACTGTTTCTTTACTGGGATAACTAACAACAAACACTGATTACGTTGCGTTCGGTATTAAGTTTTCTTGTTCTTTGCTATTGGATAAAACGCTTTTATTATTAAAGGTGAGACAAAAGGTATTTGCTATTTGAAAAACAGTTTCTGTTCGTACATGTATTTCAGCTATAACTTGATGTTTGGTAGATTTTAGAACAAAAGAACAAGACTTTAAACTTTCACTTACATTAGTTTTAATTTTAAACATGATTACCTATTACTGTGCTTTTATTATTTATTTTTGAGGCTGAGATATTTTGCGCCATTCCATGTACCATTCTCAGGTAAGAACTGAAGTTTTTTTACGAGTTGATGATATGAGCAGACTCATCGGTCCACCCTTCGTCATAGTCTTTTACACTGTCAGTAAACTTACTATTCACTCGAAACTAAGCACGACATACGATACTCACAGAACCAGAACGAGACACGACACTTTTTATGTTGTGTTTAGCATAAAAAAGTGTCGTTTTTTTATGTTTTTTTTTTTCTGTTTATGTATACACACGCACGGTTGAATACATAAACAGCATGTTAAAATTTAACATATTAAATAGTGAATGCAGCATTTTCCTTCCATCAGTTGGCAGTACCTACAAATATAAGTTGGCTGCACCGTAATTTTACCTCATCTGTGATTGTCCTGACGCTTTTGCCGCCTCGATTCAATCATGTTATTGCATCAAATACTTTTGACTATTACTAAAGTGATCACAAATCCTACATGGTAGCAGAGCGTGATTTACTCAAATTTAGTGGTTACTCTGAATAGTATAGTGAGAAGTCCGAAAAGTGCAAATAAACATCATAAAATCCTACTGACGCCACGTCAAAGAATTTTTTTTTTTTTTTTTTTGAAGGTAACACGTGGACAATGTCTGTGAATACAGTATTTAACAAAGAAAAACTCATTGGACGGAATATCTATGCAAATTGGAAATTCGCAGTGAAGGCGTACCTGGAGCATGAGGATCTCTGGCAATGCATAGAAACGGAAAAGGCCGACAGCGCGAAAGATGTCAAAGCTAAGTCGAAACTGATTTGATTAGTGCATGCCATCAATTAGGTTCATATCAAAGATGCTAAAACATCAAAAGAAATCTGGTTGCATTTGGAATGACCAATTGACGATAATAGCTTAACACGCAAAGTTGCATTGTTGAAAGATCTGATCACCACAACATTGGAATCCTCTAAGAGTGTCGAAGAGTATGTTAATAGGATTATGACGTTGATTCATAATTTAAGAAACAAATGGTCTACTGTCGATGACGAATGGTTGAGCACACTGATGTTAACGGGTTTGCCGGATCTATATAAATCAATGACTATGGAAATTGAAAGTTCAGGGGTAACGATCAGTGCAGATATTGTTAAAACTATTACAAGAAGTTCAGAGTTCCGAAACTGTTGTTTTTTACTCAATTTAATCAATAAAGAAAACTTATGAGAAACAAACAACATAAAAACCAAGCGGCGCACATTGTTTCAATTGTAACAGATATAGTCACTTAAGTAAATATTGTCGGACACAGAAGAAAACTTCAACTAAAAATGAAGATAAGGGCTTTGTAGCAGCTTTTACAGCTTCTTCTGTTACAACTGAAAGTGACATATGGTATGTGGACTCAGGTGCCTCAATGCACATGACCAACCGCAGTGACTGGTTTTATGATGTCAAAGATCCACCAGTTTCTATCAGCACTGTTGCTAATATTACTCCACTAGCCGTGATAGGAATAGGGAATATTGATCTTGTATTTCATGGTGATGATGAGATATTGTGACAACATTAAAGATTACTGTCTCGCAGAACCCAAAACAAATAGAATCACAATGAGTGGAGATATTATTTTTTTGGAGAATGCTAAGGATAATAATTATATATACATAACTTGTGATATTAACAGTTCCACTAATGACCTACAATCTGAGACACCAGCAGCAGTACCTGAAACAGAAAAAAGAGAACAATCATTAGAATCCACTAGTATTATTTTAGACACAAATTTTAGCAGGAGTTCTGATGAATATCAAACTGAAACAAACTATAATGAAAAGTATATTCCACATAGACCAATAAAAGACATACCTTATAGCACCATCACCTTACGTCCAAGGAACAAACTTGGAAAAACAGATTTCAGTTCTAAACCCAGCTATTTTTGTCCTGTCAAAACGCTCCGAGATTCAGATTCAGTAAAGGAAGCTTTATCTTCTGAAAATGCTAAAACGTGGAAAATTGCAATGGATGAAGAATTACAATCACTTTTGAGAAATGATACTTGGGTACTTACCAACTTACCTCCTGTAAAGAAGGCTATTCCTTTTAAATGGATTATTAAAACCAAAATCGATGAAACTGGAGCTACGAACAGATATAAATCTAGACTTGTTATTGAGAGTTGTGCTCAGAAAAGAGGCGTTTATTATGACGAAATATGCTCACCAGTGGTATGATATACATCTGTTAGATATCTCATTGCACTGATAGTAAGATTTTATTTGGATATCGACCAAATGGATGCAATAACAGCATTTTTGTAAAATTAATTATATGCATTCTTGCATTTATATGGTACAACCAGAGACAAATGAAGAATACTCTTTATAGTTTAAAGCAGGCAAAGCAGGCAGTGGATTCTAAAACTGGATAGTGACTTACAGAAAATTGGACTTATTAGATCAAAAATAGATTCATGTATTTATTACTGCATAAAACAAGACACAATGATTTTTGTAGCTGTACGGGTCGATGACCTTATTATTAAGGTCATCGACCTTATATTAATATTTACAAACAATAATAATTTAAAGTGTGATGTGTGTGTGCTTATAGTTCCGTCAGCTGCAATACGTTTAGCTTCTACTGATTGTTATAAACCAAGAACGAAACATATAGATATTCGATATCATCTTATCCCAATACTCAGTCTCAATCCCAATACAACGTGTTCTACTATCCATTTATTCTCTTCTATTTGAGGCAATATAACAATGTTTAAACTACGAAATAAAAAAGTAAACAAATGTCTCTCGTTAAAATGAAGTAGTAATGAAATATTTTATTTACTTACCATTAAAACAATATTTACTCAACAAAAAAAGTGAATTGCCCACGAGTTCGCTTTTAATTAAAAACAAAATTAAACACGTGTTGCATCAGATCGGGTTATATTTTTCTGCAATACACGTATTATACTTTATCCTATCATATTTATATGTGAAAATTTTAGAGAAATAGTAACATTTTGGTACTTTTTTTGGAAATAAAAAAAAATAAAAAATAAAATATTTCTAACATTCACACCAATTACCCTAGCCCAAAGTAAGCTCAGTAAGGCTTGTGTTATGGATACTAGGGTAACGGATAGACATACATATATGATACAAAGATATGTAATACTCATAGAAATATATATAAACACCCATGACTCAGGTACAAATGCTCGAATTCATCATAAAAACATCTGCCCCTACCGGGATTCGAACCCAGGACCGTTGGTGCGAAAGGCAGGATCGCTACCGTTGCACCAAACGGTCGTCAAAAAAAAAAAAATATCTAATTGTGATATCAGCACTGAAAATTCTAATAATATAACTAAGTTATAAACACTACCGTATGCCTTGCTAGTATTTTTTTGTTGTCTGTGTAAAATTTGTAAATTTTGGAAAATAATAAGAAGTTATTTGTATATTCAATATGTTTGTGTATTAGACTGGAATCATGTATGTTTCCCTTGCCATGCCACAATAAAAACAAATAAGTAGTACCAACAAAATTACAGACGAGCAATCAATAAGTTCATTAGTGTCTTCGAACACGTTTCGTTATTAGCTTTATAGTTTTATGTACGTTACTTTTTATTATTAAGTATTATTAACTAGGTCTAGCTTTCACTTCACAAGTATCTTTTTTTTAATAACAAACTTTATTTTCAATAAAATTTCATCTGCTTTCTTTCTTCTTGAAATGAAGAATAATCATCAAATATTATTTTATTCTCCCAGCTTTTGCACATGATGTTTATTTCCCAAACATAATTGAATCAACTAAAATTGCCTCTCAAGCTTACCTAGCACGTGTCTATGCGCTGGTCTTATATCCAACATCCAACAATATTCTATTGATTTCTCGAGTTAATTAAATAGTACAGCGTAAACTAATAGAATATCAAACGCACACGATGTGTGTATTGGGTACTATTCAAATTCTCGTATATTTGTTGTAGGAAGAGGATATGTTCAGCGTTGACTCAGCGAAAAGGAAAGTATTTCTGCCGAGATAGGTGTCTATGCTTGGGTATTGCAGGCCAATTAATTTGCGTTTGGAATTTGTATTTATGTTAGCCGGCGTCTAAACTTCGCAAGCGTGTTTAAGATTTCCTTTGTATTGCCTTCATGTTACAAATCGCGTTACATCGACGCACCTCGCTCTCAGATTCCGAACATACACCTTCTGAACAAACTGATTTACAAAAAGGTTTTAGTACCATAGACTAAAACCTTTTTGTTTTAGTCTATGGTACTAAAACAAAAAGGTTTAGTTTTTGTTTTAGTACCAAAAAAAAAATCCATACTCTGTCCAGTCCATACTCTGCGACTGGATCAACAAAAGACCAAAGAGTTTAATCTGCAACTTTGCTTGGCGTTCATGAATTATAAAAAGGCTTTTGATTCGACCGAAACTGAGGCGATGTTTCAGTCTCTTCACAGATACCGAGTATATAAAGGTATCTATGCAAAAATACTTCTATATTGGTCTGATTGCAGGACCCAGGGCACAAATCCTATTCAACTGCAGCGAAGTGTGAGAAGGAGAGAGATGCTATATATACGTTTGTAATATCCATGATTATGTTGTAAACTAACTCAAAAGTAATTACACCTAATACTATTCCAAGCTTTGTTCATTTGACGACCGGTTGGTTAAACGGCATAGGTCCTGAATATTCCTGAACGATTCTATGTTCGAAAGCAGGATCACTTTATATGACGACCATAGGAATGTGTTCCAGGGTTAGTTGTATGTACAACTGTATATTATCATTTATTAAGTACCAAGAGTATAGTAAAGTATTTTTCTATTATAATAATTTACCAAAAGTACTTTAATTGGTAATATTCTCAGACAACACAGTCCGGAATATTATTAATATATTATTTCTTACTTTTTACACTTCAATAAAACCACTTTTACACAGGGTCATTGTGATCACAGCTCATGTAAAGAATTCTAAACATCAGGATTAAATATAAAAACCGGCCGAGTGCTAGTCGGACTCGCCCACCGAGGGTCCCGTACAAATCTGTAGGTATATAAGTAAAAGTCAATTATTAAAATTATGTTTATTATATGACATAACTAAAAATTTACTATTTTCACAATTTTTCCTTTATCTGTGCTATAAGATGTTGCTTCGTACCAAATTCAAGATTCTGAGTTCACGGGAAGTACCCTGTAGGTTTTGATTCCCTTAGGAGTGTCGAAAATTGCGGAATTTTGCGGCATAAACGGCTGTATCTTTTGATTGCGTTGGCTTAGAAGTTTGATTTTTCACAGTTCCAAAGGACAGTAGACCGGAGTATTTAATATAAATTCCAGCTTGATACCTCTACGCGTTCCTGAGAAAAAGTGTTTTGACAGACAAACAGACGGACGGACAACAAACTGATCCTATAAGGATTTTTTCCTCTCGAGGTACGGAACCCTAAAAAGTGTGTATGTCAGCTCCGACGCACGACAGGAGTTTACTCCTTAAAAACGGTTGCCTTTGAAGAGGCACAGAAAATAATAAAACAAAACTTCAAATTAAAAGTGAAAGGTGCGCACGATAAGCTGCGCACAAAAAAGATAACGATGTCATTGGATCACAAAATTTTACTCCTCATATTTTTTCATACCGGGCGCCTTATAAAATCTATTCTTACGGAGTAAATTCCAAAAATCAAAACGCGACGTGAATCCAGTCAAAAATAGAACGAAATAATTTAGTAAATCGTGCTTTCAGTGAACAGTGGTCCGATAAACTTTGTACATGACATTCCGTCGATCGCGTGCACCCATTGGCTTCCGTAATATGAGGAACTCTCATAGTCGGCCCCAATACATCATCCGAGGCAATGACGTCACGCCGCCAAGCCATCTCCGGCCACGACTCATTAAAATAACCGAAATTAACTTCCTAATTTACGACTCGTTACGACACCGCGTTAATTTGATCTTACAAGACAATGACATGCTATTCCACAGATTAAGCAAACACTGAAAGATAATATTGCCAGAGAAATAAGAGACACAGAGATAATAACTTTACCTTAGGTGCTATTTTGTATCGGATAATTATTTCCGTTTCTTTAACCATTAAATACGATTCTCAGCTTTTTTTTAACCTTCTCCAAAAAGAAGGAGGTTCTCAATTCGAGCTCATTTTTGTATGTATGTAATGCTATGCTTGACAGCAAAAAAAAAATTATTGGGCTCACTGTCAGAGTCATATAAGTTTGTTTAGAATCTGATTAGGATCTGAGTTTGAGGTTATAAACAATAACTAATAAGACTAATTTATTACCTATTTATTCAACTAAGATTTTATTTCTTGGATATTGTAACTGTTCAGCATTAATTATTGTAAATATTTTCAAAAGTCTTTAGTGTTTTGTCTTCTATTATTTAATGTATCTTCTTAAGTTGAATTTTGAAGTCGGTTTAATTTTAATTATTTTGTTATTGTGCAGGCATTTTCAAGTTAATCATAACATTATTTTGCGAAGATCGGTGGTACAATGTTATGCGCATTTGACCTATGTCAGTCTTCGGATGGGTGACTGATTTTTTATTTTATTTAAAGCTCTATCATGCTTTGAAATTCACGTTGGTGACGATTACATTTGCATATCGATGCCCTAAAGCAAACAATCGGTAATCGAAAAATGCAAATTTTACAGGACAAAATATTTACTGTTTTGTATAAGGTTGTATATGGGTTTACTAAAACCATTTCACTTTGCTGGATTCTTTCTGACTTAGGACATATGATATGTTTCATTTTAATTAATAACACAGCAACGTATAGTATACCTATATATTATGTATTTATATTCATATATTAAATAGTCTATACTACCTATTATAAAAATAATTTCTTATTTATTGCCTTTGTTTTTTTACACTGGTTGTGCACTCTACTTCTTGCTTGTCTCGACATCACCCCAAGGTTGACTGATAGAAAATTCCTAAGATATTAAGGCTGCCTTTTTGCAATTTGTGCATGAAGTATAAATAAATAATGAGTTTTTACGGCATTAGGGTAAGGTTGCTATCATTGGACCAGCGCTTTCATTGAACCACTTTAGCGACTTGGAAAATAATAATATTAAAACTATTCGTTACATCGAATCGCGAGCTAGATGACCGGCGTACCTAAATATGTAGCTACTTTGTTGAGAAATATATTATTTTTTTAAGTTGATTTTTTTGTACGATAATACTGAGTTGCCGTCGATGAACTGACGCATGGCTTTTAGATGGGACAGTCTAATCAAAGCAACTCTTAACATGTTAGTGTTTATATATTTTTTTCTGTTAAAATTTCTGGAGTGAGGTCTAAAAAGGTCAAGCTTTAAGTTGAAAAGAAAAAGTAGAGCTTCCTAAAACGAAGGTTCGATGGGACCTATATAAGTCCAATTATAGCAACTGAGTAGACCATTCAAATTAACGGTTGCCCAAATAAGGCAACCGAAACAAAAATCACATTGCATTTTGCGAATGAATACCTTCTTTGAAAAATCTGCAACAGTAACTGTGGATAGCTATTTAAAAGGACTATTCATTATATTAACTTCATTTTATTTACAAATAATACTTTTTAATTTAACGCCTGTTTATTATTAAGTGGTTCAACAAGACAACTTTACCCTAATCTGGTTAACGCGACTTACCAAAACAAAAAATGATTTTTTTAAGAATGCGATTCAGTAATTCGTGTGACAAAAATTTGTAAATATATTTTTTACCGTGATCTTAACTATAAATATTAATATTGTTGTTTGTAACAAATCCTCTTTAAAATTTCTTTCTCCCGCTTACCTTTACTTAAATTTAGTTTGTACCAAATAACTATTATTAAAACTGTATACTACGGTAACCCTTCTCATTAATATTGATACCACGAATTCCCTCCCAGATAGAATTACAATGAATTCGTCGTTTTAACTTCTTAATTCTACAATTGTTGACCTTGATTCTGTAAAATTATTGTTATAAGATGTTCGAGCACAACTTGTTCAAAGTTAAATCGCTCGTTGAGTTTATGTGGTCTCACAGTTAAATTAAGACATTAAAATTTAAATGTTCGGTAAGAAAGTTACCGACGCAATGTAAGGTGTTCGCTCGTTCCCCAATTACAAAAGCCAACTGAATTATATTTCACGTTTTGAATAGACTTATCAACGCATTATTTACTTCGAAGCGAAAAACAAAATTTAAATAAATATTTTATTAAATTTTCTAATCTATTTCAAGAATTTGATTTTCAGTCTGAGATGATTTAGGGTTAAATAATTTGCTTAAGTAAAAATTGTTAGTTTTACTTACTACTGAAATGAAGATGGTATACTTCTTATGGCCTTCTATGGCCTTGCTTTAACTTCTTTTATTTCCTTGGCATACATTAAAGAGGAAAATTAATAATTTGCCAAGCCCAAGCAATTGGTGTGAACACTGTCACTGGCCACGACTGCGCGCCATCTCTCGAGCCGAAGGTACATTAGATCAATTTTAAGTCATTCTTCATACATTCATTCTTGTCATAATTTTTAATTATTAATACAAACAATAAAATATTTTTGAAAATATCTATAAGTTTTAATGTAATGCTAAGACAATTGTGCAATCTTTATATCTAATGAAATTATTACATTAAAAATTCAAAATTCACTGTTTTTTCCACACTGGAAATTCTGATAATAAAAACTCTGACTTTCTAAGAACCCAAAATTAACTCTTTTAGACATAATTGAAATAATAATAATATTAAAACAAAGTAACCTGTACACCTATAATACTATGCACATAAACACATTACACAGACATGCATAACACTACAACACAAACAAACATACATGACATGCAAACTAACACACAATTAATTAATATAGCATGTACTTTTATTATTTAACTTTTGTATTTTAATTTACAATAACATACTTACCCTAGTTAAACCGGAAAGGAAGAGCGGTAACTTCTTGTTATTTAGACCGCTACATATCCAATTGAGCTATCTTTATTTTGACGGCGGCCAATTATTTATGCATACCCCACCGATGGGTGGACGGTGGGATTATGTAGGATTTACCTGTCAGTAAAAACTAAGGGGCATATCAACTAAAACTCTCCACTGTACTCCACTTCACCTTCGTTGGTCTTCTAGGACCCTTTTAGGATTCACCACTACTGCCCGGTGATTGGCTCGTTTCGGACATCTCCACGGATCAGTGATGCCTTAGTACAGTCAGGTATGACCACAGACCACTCCCTTAGCACTGATCTGATGGCTTCGAGTGTTCTGGCTCCTTACGTGGAGATCCTGAGCGTCCGTTCTCATTCTCCCATTACCACCTCTTCCGCTCTCTGCCTCGTCCAGCGCGATTCGAGGCGAGGAAATAGATTGCCCCCATTCCCTCGCCGTACCGTCCTGTACCCCCTTATGACTCTGACGGCAATCTATCTCTGTGACTGCCGCAGTTTCCCCCCGCTTTTAGCGCCCCTGCCCTGATTGGAGCCACGTAGAGGGTCATACTCCATAATACCCCTGCGAAAAGCTTACGGCAGCTTTGACCTGGGCCGCCAAGTTTTAACAGGAGTCTTCCTAGTGCCCCTGAGGCGCTCACTAACCTGATGGCCAGTTGCCTGAAGTGCTCATGAAAGTTCCACTGGCCATACAGGCCCAGCCCCAGGTATTTGATATGGGACTTTATTCGAACCTCGGAGTCCGGGGGTGGGCCCCATCCTCTTTAAATCTTATATATCTCGACCATTTGGCTCATTTTTTTATATCTGTAGCCTGTGGTCCAATTATACTCAAAGATCTTACAGCGCCCTTAGGGTTCAATATAATAATGCGTTCAGGGTGCCTTTAGGGTTGCGCCTCTTCTGTAGTGCATCTGAAATGTTCGCTGAAGCTGATGTTGATTGTTTCTACGCAACTATGCGTAAAAGATGTGCTTCCTAGTGCTCAGGGTGCGGGGCAGCCCTAACAGCATCCTGAACATGATAGCAAACAGACTCGACTGCGCCTATGTCAATCGTTGTTGTGCTATATCGAGTGGCGTGGCACAAACATAAATATAAATATTATTTAAAAATGGGTACAAATATACTTTTAAACAATATTGTCACTATAGTCTGACCGCAACCGCTGTACCGCGCCTTAGGAATCCGCGGGGAGGTGGGGGGTGGGAAGGCTAGTTACCGCCGTGAGCAAAGACGGCAGAATGAGAAAATGGAGCAACTGTTTCGCCTCCCCGTCTCACCGCTTGCATACCTAAGGACCGGTATAGAGGTTGCGGTCAGACTATAAAAAAATGAGTTATTGTAATTTCTTGAATAACGAATTGTTATTACTATTATATTATATAATATAGTTGAGGTAATAACTCATTAAGAACAGAGTCCCTTATACATATGTTGTTGAACAAATAATTCAGATTTCAATAATTTAGAAAGGTTTACTCAACCCTTTGGTAACCACCATAAAGTTCAAAATTTCCTACTTACATTGTAATCATAAGATCTATTTTGCCTTAACGAGGGGCACGCCAGTTAAAGGCAAGAGGACTCTCCTCTTGTTATATTTTCAAATTGAATTGTATGACCGAAAAGTTATTATTGCTTCACAAATTTCGATTTCCTTAATTTGGCATATTAAACGTTGTTGCGCAAAGAGTAATTTCGTTCGTTTGTCGTTGTATTTTTAATGAAAAACTCTCCTTCCATAATGGGATATCTTATTAAATATTTATTACTTTTACATGCAAATTAAGAAATGTTGTCTTTTCGCCTGTCCAATCAATGATGTCTATATATTTTTAACTAAATTATGTACACACTACAATCAAAAGTGTTAATTTAAAGGGCAATTATAATCATCTATATATTAAGAAGGAATTAACTCGGTTAACTATATATCTAAATATTACCCACCTAAACGTGTACGTCTCTGGTTCTATGTTTCTGAAACCTTAAAATCATATTACCGAATTTTCTCAATTTCTACTGAATGGTACTTTAGTTATAAGGGGTTTGTCAAAATTACACAAAACTTGAAGTTTGAATATTAGAAGTGTGAAAATATTTTCACAGAAATTCTCATTATTATAATTGTTATTTATAATTGATATTACATAATGTCAGTTAATTTAAATGTCTTTTATACTCGTGTTACTCTAATTTATCTTCATTTAATTTCTTAACAATACTGTTTCTTTCACAGTTAAGACTTGCAAATGATGCAGCATTTGATATAATGAAACAATGTAATTAATAACATATAAAAAGGCACAATTAATCGTAAGTGAGAATAGATCTCGTCGTCTGCAATATTCTGCGGCAAAGGTGCCGGAGTCGAATCTCGGTAAGGGCATATGTTTGTGTGATGATATTTATGTATTCTACATACCACCAATAGTACAAGTTCAGCTTAGTTTAGCACTAAATAATTGTAATGAGTTGTCCGGAATTTATATTTATTATTTAAGGCAAATATTTATTTTTATAAGTACAGTCCACATGGCACATTTTCAATTCAATAATACTTAATCTATAAAAAACAATTCTGATATACACCAATATGGCGTCCTATATTAAACTTGCATTAATTTAATTCCGTACTGCATAATAAAAAACACGTGAAATAGAATAGAGTGACTAATACCAATCAGCTTAAGTTTGACTTAATAAATACCCAAAGAACAAAAACTTGAATTTTTCAAAATTATGCAAAATATATGTAAATCAAGATATCATTACTAGCACTTATTGATTAACTAAGGTTTTATAATTGTTATTTGTAATTAATGGAAGCTCTATCTATTAATACTAATATGCAGAATACCAATCAGATGTGTTCCCGCCTTTCGGTTGAAGCATAGACCTTTGCCCCGCCATTTTGGCAGGCTTGGCGTCTGTGGTTCAATCTGGAGGGCATTCGGTTGCTGACGTCGATAAAGTGCACAAATGTAAATGAATTGCTGTTCAACAATTACCATATATTGAAGCGGAGCGTGCTACTAAAAAAACGATAATGTTTGGTAAATTTTAAAATTCTATAAAAATTAAAACTTTCAAAAAACGCGCGGTTTTTTTACAATGGAAAATCCCATAGAGCTAATGTTTTTTGGTTATAACTTTTTTATTTTCCGAATATCAAAATTCGGGTCGATCTAATCCTAAATGTGTTGATTTGATTCCAACCAAAAAATATTAAAATCGGTTAAGAAGTCGGGAATTTATGGCGTATTAGACATTGCGTCATTGAAGCTGATCCATGGGAGCTCCAATAAAAAAAAACTGCATTGTATGCAAATAATTGCAAGTGTTAATAAAAGAAATCGTGTGAACTAAGAGTAGGTACTTATTTGCCGGATTGATGCATCACATTACATCCTAAATTTTATATTTATATATCCTTGTTCCTATAATCCTTAGTCATTAGGTTAGGTTAAAAACTGTTGTATCCCCAATAGAAACGATCGTGTCGCAGCATAGCCGAGACAGCGTCAGAAATAACACAAAATTGCAATTGATTAATTTTTCTACTGTAATGTTTCTTATATTTATAATAAGGCAAACCAATTTTAATAGTAATTATTAGTAACTATCCAAATTCTGTTATTCATTATTTACAATGTACATAAGTGCTTAAAAATATTAATGAAATGCATAACTTTAATTGAAAGTAAAGTTAAAAAAGCAGATGCATTCTTTTTATATAATATTTTTTTATGAATCTATAAGTAGTTCTGTGAAATATGAATTTGGGACAAGTGATAATTAAAACTCAATTTTTTAATAAGAGAAAATGTCGGCTTTCAAATTTTCTAAGAATCATAATGGACCGATATGAAACGCTTCCTTATAAAAACACAAACTGATGATTTTTCTAATCTTTGATTATGTTTATAATAAATATTTAAACCAAATATAACTCTAGTTATAAATATTTTAGTGGTCATTTTGAAAAATCACCCGTATAGTAAAAAATACTTATAGTACCGATTTGTATATGATTTATCTATTGCTTATATTTGTAATTTTTATTTTGTCGTTACGACACTGTTAAGTTTCTGCTTAAGTATTCTTTTCAGTGCTTTTTTATAATTAACTTTGTAACTCTTTATTGTCAAAGGGATAAGACGATTTGTTTTGTATTTTCAGTGTCTTCTGCTCCCAACTTTTTATTTTTTTTTATTATGCTTTCCGTGGCAGCCTTTCAGTAAGGCAGCACCGTATTGATGCTAAAAATGTAACATTAACTTGTAAGGTGTAGGTCTTGTTCTAATAAACAAAAGATATTTTTTTATTAATAATAAACTGCCAGATTTTATACCAAGAGAAAGTATTACTAGAAAAAATTCTTGTCCCATGTGTGAGGCGTCAGTTTAAGAATTACTTGTAAAAATTCAACGGGTTTCTCAAGGTCTCGGTAGCTCAATTAACCCAAGTTAAAATTAAGAAAAGGTCTGCAAGCAAATCTAGTACATTAGAAATGTTGCTGTCTAAATATTTAATTTGTATTTATGCTTGTAAGTACTCATAGCATGCTAAATAATCAGGACTCGTATTTAAATACTGTATTTTTTACAGAAACATTGTGTGTTTTTTATTTAATTTTAAATAAAAACATAATTATAGCTGGTTCCATATTAATCGATTGTTTTATATTTGTAAAAATATTACTTTCGATGTTGAAGGCAATAAGCGTTCAAGATTGGTGGAACGATACTGGCTCATAGTAGAAGTTAAAATACGTTTCTAAAATTCGACACGATTGCCAGCGTCTCGGTAGTTCAGCGGTCAGAGCACTCGCCCGGATAGCGAAAGGTCGTGGGTTCGAATCCCACCTGAGGGCTCGGAGGCGTAGTTGTTTTTTACACACGTATTTTATATCTTTTAGAAACATTGTGTGTTTAACGAGCTTTTACCCGCGGCTTCGCTCTTTTTAATGTAAACTACCGATTAAAAGTTATATTTCTTTCCCTCGGGAATAATACTTTTATTCTGGATAAAAGGTACACTTTGCACTTTTCTGTAGCCCTGGAAAAGTATATGTAAAATTTCCAGATAATTTATTAAGTAGTTAAGGCATGAAAGCGTAACAAACAAACTCACTTTGGTATTTATAATATTAGTTAGGACGATAAGGTTTTTACACATGATGAAACACACAGATAGACAGACAGATTGCCAGACAAAAATTAAAAAGTGGTAGAATTTTAATTACTGAGCTACAAAACTAATATTTATCAAAAAAAAAATGTACAGACACAATCTACAGATTTATGTAATAGTAAAAAGAAGTCTTTATCCAAAAGAAAATAAATAATGTTATTAAATACTTACCTAACAATAGCAACTTTTATATATCTCGAAACTATTCAGTACTTTTATATATCTCGAAAGTGCTAATGTTAACAATCTGCAAATAGTGTAGATATCGCCTTATCAGGCGCCCGATCGGCATAACAAAGATAAATAAAGACAAATCGTCGTACAAGTTTATGTTAATCCCGTAAAGGGTCGTCTGAGATAAAGTCCTCCGGGATTACAGTGTCGTAACTCGGCTCAGAGCGGACACTCTTGACACTATCTGCCACAGTATTCCGCGGATTACTGCTAGATTACTATTACCCTCTGTGTAAGAGCGTACTAATTGATACTTCGACGCAAGAACTTGTGATGTAACCGATGTATGCGAAACTAGATGTGTGTATGTATTTGATATTATGCTTCAAAAGTGGGCACATTAACCCGCCAATGGTGACGTGAAATCAACTTTCATAGTTGGTGACCCCGGTCTCTCAGACCAAGATTTTTAAATCAAATTTATCTTTATTTTATAAACCTAATATTACATTTTGCTGGTTAAAGCAATAAGTAAAGTATACAAAATATACATTTTCTTAATAATAATACATAAACATGTTTATTACTAGCACAGATAAAAAACAGGCAAGCCATTAAAAAGCTTCTTTTTTATACATGTAATATAAAATATTACTGAAAATGTTTTCGCAATAAAATCAAGTTAACGAGGTCCTAAGTGATACTAAGTCATCAAGAACGATTAGGAAAAAATAATGATGAGTAAGTTTATAGACAAAAACAGCAAATTATAAAATACATAATCGGTGAGGCACGGTCCTCAACGACTGGGTTTTACTGAAACTCCGTAATATAAGCTTCCTTATTTCCATACGACTAATTGTCGCAAGGCAATTCCCAATCAGGCAGCTACACGGAATCATAGCAAAAATCACATTAAAAAAAAATAAGTCTGTTTTGTAAAACCCCGGTCTCACAGACATATAAGTCACCGTTGGCGGGTTAATATGGTGTGGTTTATCATCACTAATGAGATTAAAATTTGGTATCAGAAATGGCACTCGCATCGTATTTTTATTTTTTTCATTTATTTACAATTACATGCGAGATAGATAAGCGTCTTTATACAATTCTCAATATACTTGTTACTAAACAATCGCATGTACCGTGCCTGAATATGTGCTGAATCTATAATCTAAGAACACAAATTTGTTGTTTGTGTGTTTGTCGGTCCGCTCTTTTTCCATTGTACATGCGTTACCATAGCAACGCGTTACTGGGTCAGCTAGTTCTATCTAAATTAGCTGCATCAAGGTTTCCGAGCAAAGGTCTTTCCTTTGTCTTGTCCTACAGTGACTTTCTATTATAAACTAATCTCTACAAAATCGCCATGTTTTGGTTATGGCATTAATAATTTAATATTTAGTTCTTACACTTCCGCGCACATAAGACGATTAAATAAAACTATTTTTTAACGGTTTTTTCGTACAATTTATATTTAATCCTGACGTTTCGACTCCTTTACAGGAGCCGTGATCACAGGATGACTAAGGCAATGGTCGTCATATATTTAGTTTTATAGTTTCTACTACATTTGAAATAATCAGTCGGGCATATTCCGATGTATTAAAATTTATATAAATAAAAAAAAAATGCCAAATTTTTTATCGCATACGGCCAGCAGTCGTTGAGCACTAAAATTCCCTATGCATTGCTTTAGTCCTATACCGTGTTAATATAGGCGTTTCAGGGAAGCTTACTTAGCTTAATTACAAGCTAGCAGTGAATCTGTAAGAGCATTAAATTTCAGTTTTTGACAACAAATTAGCACCAAATAAGCTCTACTTTTTCCACTTTCTTTTAAGCGATTCTGCTCACTTAGCCATACTAGCTTTATAGACGTTAAATCAAGTTGTTTTATTTTACATTTTATTTAGTTATTAAATTTCACTACGATTACAGTGTACACTTCTGAGTCTAGCACCAGTTCGGAAATTAGGAAGCGCCTCCGAGAAGAACTGAAGAAAGAAACACGGACAGGGTGACCGTGGTGGTCCCCGATGGAGACATTTTAATAATTATGAACGTGCCCAATAAAAGTTTTATGAAGGTAATAGAAAATATAAGACGACCGTTGCCTAAGTCATCCTGTGATCACGGCTCCTATAACGGAGTCGAAACTTTAGGAACAAATATAAATTATGCGCGAAAACCGTAAATTAGTTGTTGTATGAAAAACAAAAAAATAACCCTTTTGTTTTTTTATTCTAAATAGTAATAATTATTTTATGTATTTACGATCACAATATTGAGAAAGAGCACCCAACTTAATGTGGTCTCATATGTTGTCATCTAGTTTTTATCGTAAAAGATTATGTATACAACCTATTTATATTGTATACAATGTAAAGGCATGCGTATGGCAAAGCGTCTTAGTTACTGAATCCCGTTTTTTAATGTCTTAAGAGAAAGCCCTGCATCATCCAAAAATGAATTCAAGGAGTCAAGAATTAAGTCTCTTATTAAGTTCTTAACTATTCGCGTCCATTCATTTAAATATAAAACATATTTTTTATATAATTATGCCGTTATGACACCTAGTCACCAATTAAATTGTAACACATTTTGAAAATTAAACGCCCATTGGCTACTTTATTTATAATATTAAGCTGATTAAAGCTTAAAATAATCCCGTAGACCTCTTCTACGTTACTACTTAAAAATATTTTTTCTCTGTATTTGTTTTAACGGCATTATAGGACAGATTTCGTACACAAAAAAGTAAATGAAATATGTGCATTTTAAGATTACTTTGACAAAAAGCCAGGGCGAATGAAACGAGCCAAGACTGAACCAAGCTACTTTTGCCACTGAATAATTCATATAATCCTTTCAATATTACAGTCTCAGGGTAAGACGTTTTGTTGGTCTATAGGCCACTAGGCTTAAGTACAATTCACGTTTCGTACTACCCGTAAGCAACTTACGTTCGACACAAATACACAATAGCTCCGATCAAGTATTTAGGTTCTTATTCCCATAAAATTCACCACGACTTCGACGAACCACGCTTCGACATGTAATCATAACAATTATGTAATTATTAAAAATAATATTGCAAAGTTTAATATTACAATTACGACACTTTTCAATCAAGCTCATAAGAAAAATTTTAATCGTTGTTCACCTCCACGATCGAGTGGCTTGCTTACGGGTTTTAAAGGTAAGATCTAAGGTTTAAGATTCGATCCCCGACCGGGTGAATGTTTTAAACGAACTTTTCTATGTTGACTCGTGTTTAACTGTTGTGGTACCGTCGTTTTTAGGGTTACATACCCAAAGGGTAACACGGGACCCTATTACTAAGACTTCGCTATCTGTCCGTCCGTCTGTCTCTCGCAAGACTCTATTCCTAAAACCGCGATTCCTAGACAGTTGAAATTTTGTATTTTTGCTGCCGCTATAACAACAAATACTAAAAACAAAGTAAAATTCATATTTAAGGGGGACTTTCATACAACAAACGCGTTTTTTTGCCCTTTTTGCTCGATTTCAATAATGGCAACAGGTAGACACTTGAAATATTCACAAAATACTCAGTTGAATTAAGTAGTCGAATTTTTCTAGTATTTTTCAACTATAATCATTTATCTTATAATATCGCATTGAAAAATGCATAAAATACGAGTATAAAAAAATTATGAAAATATATTTATTGTTATTGTTTTTTATTCGATTTTTTTATATCTGTAGATGTATTTAATTCGATGTTCTATAAACATAAGTATTTAGAAAATGAAGAGATGACACTAATATTCAGCTTAAGAAACAATTGGAAAATTAAACAGATATATCAAGTTCTCGGTAGCTGAAATGGAAAAGTAAACGCCCGAATAAAAAAGGTTCAAATCCCGCCTCATTTCTTAGACAAGATGTTTTTATTGCAGTATCGATCATATTGTAACTTAATTTATGACATAATCTATGTGTATGTCAATAGCGTCATTCATTTCCGTAATAATAAAAAATTGTCGGTGCACAAGCAACATTTTAATCTACATATAGAAAACAAAATTCTCACCAAGATTGAACTCTAAATTCCAGTTTTAAAGTACTAACAACTTAAATATGAAATTTTCCCATTTAAAAGGCACGTAATTTTTTTTTTAATTTCTAATGCTTAGACACTTTTTGTCATATTGGAAATCTTTAACTTTTTACTCGGTCAACATATCATTTTCACGACTACATGTATAAAAGCAAAATACCAGCCAGGCCAACTATTTTTATGTAAAATCTTTTATAGGCAGTATTAGCTAATGAGCCCGCCTGAGAATTCGCTTGTGAGCCGAGTTGATTTTTCTATGTTTTTTGCATTGAAAAAAATGCAAATAACATATAAAAAGGTGAAAAAGCAAATAAAATGTTTCCATTCTATTCTATTAAGATATAATTCACATTATTTTGATACTTAAAATTTAAAAATAAAAACCGTTTTAATTAATATGATTACAAAAATATTTGTTAGGTTAGATATTTTAAATTATTTTTAAAAATCCGGATAATCAGAGTTTGTAGTATGGGTACCAAAGAACGCATAGAATATACAAATAGGCACGTCGTCACACCATGATTCGAGAAAAAAATGCTTATATTGATCACGCCAACATATCTGACGACAATCACCTCTGATTTTGTAGTTTACTTAATATGGGCGTCGGCAGCGAATACATATAGGTAAGAATGTCTCTATGTGTAGTATGATATGGTAACTACAGAATTGTCATATGAATTTAATTAAATTGTAGGTTGTCAAGCGAATAATTCTGAGAAATATAATAATAATTAATTAAGTTATATACTTACATGAATATAACAAAGAAGTTATTGTTATTAATATAGTAAACTGTGAAATAATAGCTGTAGTGATTATCATTTTCTAGGAATTATCGTGCTCATTAATATAATTTCCAGTAACGTAGATTTAAGTACCGGGCTAGTTCTCTTTCAATTGTGCTACTGAGACCATAACAGACCCGTTAAATTTACCAAGTAGTTCTTAAGCTGACGCCAATATCTCATTTATTTTGTATTTCGTTCTTTTAATTTTTATGTAAATAATAATTTCAAGATTTTTTTGTATGTTTAAAAATTTTATATAGGTTTTAGAATAATATATCTGGTTGGTTCATTATGCCTGCTATTTTAAACTTTAAATTTTTCATTCCCGAGGGAGGATTGTAATAAATCTATATAAAGGTACATATATATATATATATATATATATAGGGAATGTTTTGAAGAAAAATATACTCGTATATAAAAATTTCCACAGTGTTTGACCGTGATGAACTCCGAAACTACTCAACCGATCAATCCGAACCGAACAATCTTATTTTTTAGTTATCAAGCTTTATCTACAAATATACAAGCAATTCGTCCTCTGTGGCAGAGTTGATCGATCGTGAGTTCGATCCCCGCCCGCTCAACGTAGAAAACTGTCTTTTCTATCAATATAGAAAGATAGAACCAATGCTCGGGTCTTAATGTTGTAGTACCTTCATAACTTGTGGTATCTTGGGTTCAGAATAATAGTTCACTATCCATTTGCATAAAAATTTAAACCATAAAATATGTTGGCATATTAACGATATTTACTAATAAATTATATTTATTAATATAATGATATTCATACTAATGATATTTACGCATAATCCATAACAAATTTAGCATAATTGTTTTAATCATAAATAAAATCAGCATGATCATATTTAAGCATAAAATTCACAACCATTACTTTATAAAGGCATAATGGTATCATACCATAATGAATATAATCATAATATGTAATCTCACGCTTAATAAGTAACTCCCAAGATAATATACACACTTTTTAGATAACTAACCTAACCTAACCTTTATTATAAAATACTATTTAGCGACAATACACTATGCCTTAAAATATTTTGCAAATTATAATTATGCATATATATATATATTAGACCTTATTATAATTATGCTACACAATTGATTTTCAGCAGCACATATTGCTGCTAAAAATCAATTATGACAAAGTAATATTATGCAAAAAAAAATATGCCAAACTCGTAACGCCAAACTATTTTAGGAATAAATACATTATGTCAACGTAAGGGATCCCCAGAATAATACATGTCATGTTGTTTAATATTAATATTTACATATTTAACAATTTAAAAAGCTTTGAACGTAACTTAACATTCCGCCGTTCATTTAATAATTACTTAACACACTTGAACCCTTTCATAAAGGAAAAATAAAAACGTTAAATTATCTTAAAACATTCAAAATATTTCTTTGGGGGCTTTATTCAGTTTACCCTCGTGGCGTGGCTGGGACCAAGTGTTAAGTAAATATTTAGCGAAACCTTGTAATCCAGAGGGTTTTTGCTCTATGGAAACGGTATCCCTTTGTCTTGCGCTTAGAGGGTACCTGCCCTCTTATCATCGCGCTTTGTGTTTAATGATAAATTATTACAGTGCCTCACCGCTGTCCGAAATATTACGAAAACGATACTGAGGCCAGTTTTGTGGTTTATAATTAGAATAACACTGTGAGTTCTATTTTGTCCAGGCAACTTGATATTTAAGTATTTTCTTTGTTTAAAGTAGAATTAAAATGATGCTACATCGATATCTGGTTTCTTACTATGGGCCTCATAAGAAGGTTCAAGGTCACCCAAAGGGCGATGGAGCGTGCAATACTCGGACTTTCACTACGTGATTGAATCAGAAATGTGAAGATCCGTAGAAAATCCAAAGTAACCGATATAGCCCGCAGAATTGCCAAACTTAAGTGGTGGGCGGGGCACAAAGCTCGTAGAACTGATGGATGTTGGGGCAGAAAAGTTTTCGAGTGGCGACCACGGACCGAAAAACGCAGTGAAGACAGGCCTCCAAGATACGGCGGACCAAGGATCTGGTGAAGGTCGCGGGAAGCAACTGAATGCGGGCAGCGCAGGACCATTCCCCGTGGAGATATGCCTATGTCCAGCAGTGGAAGTGACGATACTGATACACAACTTTCGTTTCATGAAGCTAAGTTCACCAAAAATAATTATTAAGAAAAGACGTCTAGTTTCATTTTTAACAGGATTATAATTTATAGTTATACATTTCATGGTCACTTATATGAATATTATATTTATGTCTATTTTGATAGTATTGGTTATTATAGAGAATATATGAGATTAAATTATTAACAGGAAATGAATTACATACAAACACATCCACAAACCAGCAAACTTATCCTTTTTGCTTGATTGTTGTACCTTGTAGTTTTTATTTTGAAATAGGTAACTCTTTAGGTAATTGGAGCGGAGCGAGCGAAGCGAGCGAAGCGAGTGAAGCTCCCATGGATCAGCTTCAATGGCGCAATGTCTGTTACGCCATAACTTCCCAAGTTCTTAACCGATTTTAATAATTTTTGTGTGGAATCGAATCAACGGGTTTAAGACCAGATTGTGACGGAGCCCGAATTTTAAAATTCGCAAAAATTACCATCGAAACATTTTTTTTTCTTTTTTTAGGTATTACGCTCCACTCCAATATATGGTGCTAGCGTAGCTTTATGATTAGCGACTGCATCGCCTAGTTATTAACAATATATTGTAAAGTGAAATTGATTTGAGCGAGACAACCCTAACACAACAATTTTTTATTGCTTATTAGGGCTGTTTTACCACTTATTTTGAACGATTATTTATGCTCGCATTTCACATGGCGATAGGTATGCATATGTTTGTCTAAATACCTAATATCATCCATATGAACACAAAAATTATGCCAATTTAGCACAATTTGGTAAAATTGTCAAATGTCAGACGTTGTTTTCATCGGGAGTCGGTTTTCCATTGGCCATCAAAGGCGGCCAAATGGCCAAATATTTGTGTCGTATATCCACACTCCGTCCTAAGAGGACGTAGAGTGCGCGATTTGGTAGATTATCTTCATGTCGTATATTTCTTTGAAAATCTTGGATAATGTTTGTTTTTTTATAATTTTTATATATTTTATGCATTTTCAATGCGATCTTATAAGATAAATTATTATAATAGAAAAATACTAGAAAAAATCGACTCGGGTCACAAGTAAATTCTCAGGCGGGAACCGAACCCGCAACCTTTGGAAATCCGGTCCAATGCTCTCCCAATTGAGCTACCGAGCCTTGTGAACACTCGTCGAAATTTTCTAGTACCTTCCTGATTTTACGCTGTAGGCCAGCGATGTTTCATCAATGAGAGGTACATCCTCTCGTATTCGAAAGAAACATTTTTACAAATGTTTGGTCAATCGAATTTCCCGCCTGAAAATTGACCCGAGTCGATTTTTTTCTAGTATTTTTCTATTATAATAATTTATCTTATAACGTTTGTTTGTTAAATATTTGAAGCTACTGAATACTCAGATAGCTACTCAGAAACTAAAATTGACTATGAAAGAAAGATCTGATTCAGTATTAATTTTTTAGATTAATTTTTATTTACATTTTATATAATTTGTTCGAAAAACATAAGTAAATTAAATATGTAGTCATGAATAAAAAAATATAGTCTTTCGTAAAAGGAAGTTTAAACTTAAAAATTCAATGATATCGACCGTATGGGTCGAATTTTTCCGACAATTAGTTACATTACATACTTTGAAAATAATATGAACCGAAAAGTTTTTAAGACACGAGGCAAGTTGTGGTAGAAAGTACACAAATAATATATAGTAGCACCTTAAGTACGTCCGTATCGTCCGCAATAACTCATTTATGATAAACTTACATTTACCATTACATTTGTCTAATTTGGCATTGTTTATCATGTGTAGTCGTACAGTTCGTAATATCTGCCTATGTGACAAAGCTTTGTAACCAGACAAATACGTCAACTGAAATGCTTATCGGCATGTGATGTGCCACCTTTATGTCGTAAAACATATTTGGAGTTTAAGTCTCCTTAAGAATCGTTTCATATATAACGCACGATATGAAAAATAGATGGGTAGTGAAATCAAACGATAACAAAAAGTAAAGGGTCACATTTCCTCTACGTAATATACACGCACATGTTATTACGATCCCCGCTCCTCAGACCGAAGTACACGTTTACTCTCTCTCTTTCTTTCTCACTATAGCATTCAGTATACATGTAAAATATCATAAATAATAAAAAATAAATAAAAAAATTGAATACAAATAATAATACCATAATTTAAGTAAAATGTTTTATCAAATTAATATAAATAAATATATGATTATATGAATACATATAGTTCTTTAGAATATAATATATTATCTTTCCATGTTTCACTGTGTTAAGAGAATAACATCATTTCCGATTCCACCTGAAAATCAGCAGCTTAGTCAGTCTGTAACATTAACTGAGGTTGGGGACCTGGTTGAGTTTTCTTTTTTTGCATTATATTGTAACTTCCCATAGCTTTATAAGTGTAATTAAGAGTTCGAATATTTTAATTTTTAATTTTGTTCTGTTTTGCTCAGTTCGCTTAGTCCTGGCTTGTATTATGTTTTTTTTTGAGCCAGTGGAATATCATTTATGGATTCAACCCGCCCCGATTGACGGCAGTGATATGTAGGACTCTCCCACAACTTAACGCACGGAGCGTAGGCGGAGCATACCCAAGAAATAAAAACCATTAGAACGTACCTGCCGAGAGTCAGTGAGTTCATTTGCGGCAATCGCCACTACGAACCCAGGCAGTGTCAAGTCTTATACTATCCTCTCCTGTCCTGTCACGTCCTGTCTTGTCCTATTCTGTTCTGTTCTCATTTGTTCTATTTTGATTTATTCTTTAATATTGATTAAAACGGGATTATTATCATATTACCACCGAAATATTGGAACTTCAAACATAAATAAAAACATGATAAACAGCACCCACATTATCTTTTAAAATACAGAAAATTGCGATTTCGTATAAAAATCTTAATAAAAAAAATCACTCTAAATTTACCCCTAAAAATATTCCTAATTGCAATTTGAGTTGGCAGGCAGTTGTCGATAATGCACATGACATAGATTTATCAATGGTTTACAACTAAGAAGTTAACCCAACTTTAGTGAGGTCCTGTTAAAGGATGGGTGTTGAAAATTTTACAATCTCGATCTCAGTGCTTTGGAAGGTGCGCTTTTCCTTGGTCTCTTCTGCAACTGCAGTCGTTAGCGCCTGAAATACATAAATAAAGTCTATCTCAGAAGTAGAAAAAACATTGGCTGGTAATTTAATGTAAAAGCTTAAAACTAACAGCTTTTTTTTAATACTAAAGGTCTCTAGCGTGGACCTACGCTAGACGAGTCCAGTACGAGCAGAACACGAACCGAGCACAAATAGTGCAGTCATTGAAGCGAAAAATAGGGCCTTACCTCTGAATTTTTTTACTGTGAACCGATTTGCATCGAATTTTGGAATTATGCTCGTCTTACCTTTAACTTCAAAAGTGAAAATGATCTGAGCTCCGCCTATTACTTTTAAGGGGTCTAAGCAACCCCTTAATGGAAAAATTGACATTGATCCATTTTATCGCTAGAAAACATGTCTAATAGTAAGTGGTGAAATTGTAAAGTATTTTCTAACATAATTACCTCATATTAAAATCATTTTCAACCCCTTGAAAATCTTACAACCCTTGCAAACAACCCCTAAATGGAAAAAATCACAAAAAAAAACTTTGGTATGACATAAAAAGATGTAAGTATAGAGTAAGTAATATTTTATATTCTCTATAATAATTATCGAATTTTAACCCCCTTTCAACCCTTGAAAACTACCCCTTGATAAAAAATTGTTAATATATTTTTTTTAATAAAATGAAAAGATTTAACTATTATTCCACACTCTCGAAAATGATTATCATATTCTTAAGCTTTTCTACCCTTAAAACTACCCCTAAATTAAAACAGTAAATATATATGATTACATATTTAAAAATAATTTAATTTAGAGTATAAACTTGCCATTTATTGAATAAAATATTTACAAATTATATAAAATTGTACTATTATTATTAAAATATAATATTATTATTCATGACTCAATGTCGGAGTCGCTGTCACATTCAACATCTCCTGGCTGAATTGGAGGGCTATTTTGGAAATTATCTCCACTGCACGTTCCACAGGTACTATTACAAAACAGACCACAATTTCTGCATCCGCAAGACGCTCCACATCCTTTTTTGCAGTTGCAAAAAATCATTTTCAGCAGTTGCAGACGGAAATATACTGGGCACATTATAATGAATAAACGGTGCACGCACAGCTGATCACATGGCTTTTGTTGGCCCCTTCACTCAAATGTGTTATATATACATATAAGAACGTTGGTATGTATTTATGCCTACGTTTCCAAAATATATGAGCCATATTATGTATATATATACACATAACAATAGTTGTGGGTCTCTATTATACTGCGTACTTTCACATTGCTCTAAATATTCACACTCCGAAATTTTCAGTTACTAAGTAGAAAAAAATATGATAGTTTTTGGACCATAACTCCTTCGGTAAAGGTAATTAAGAGAGCTACAACATCCTTCATTGCAATATATAGTAAAAAACCTTTTTCTAAAACGGTGAAGGGTTAAAGGGCTTAAGAGAGGCTGTGATTGCGCTGCCACGCGCTCTTTAAACAATCATGTCTCCGTCAATTTTTGTTTGACAGAAAAACCATAAAACCAAATTGTTTGTCAGAAAAATACCTAAATTTTTAATCTGTACTTTTTTATACGTATCTGTCGTCATTTTTGAGATATTATGAAAAAAAAGTGGGCTTTTTAAAAATTTTAAATTTTGTTTTTTTCTTTAACTTTAACTTTTTTGAAAAATATGTGTACTGAAGCAGCCAAACTGATACTATCTATCAAACTCTTCATAATAAAGTTAATTCTAGGCGGAATACGATTTATTTTAATTTTAGTGGAAATGGCACTTATGAAACCCATTAATTTATAAGAAAAAACATTAGATGCTCCCCTTATTTGCAATACAGCTCACTTATTTTACGTGCAAAAGACTTTTAATAGTACTCATTTTAAAGCTTATTTCAAGCACTACAAAACCCTTTTATATTAGAATGCATAAAATGCATCTGCTCGCCGCTAGATGGCATTGACCACATCGATTAAATTTCAGACAAAATAAAAAACGGCTTTGATCTTTAATATCTAGCTTAATATTGCACTTAGAATACTTTATAAAAAGCCAAATTGTTCGTTGTTTTACCTGCTACAATTTTGTTCTTTATAAAATTTTCGATAAAACGTATATTTTTGGAGATATTTGCAAAAAACCGATGAAAAACGTGAAAAAATTGCGAATTTTCAATTGCCAATAACTCGATAACTATTGGATTTTTTGAAAAACTTTATGGATGATTTTTTGCTTAAAATAAGCCTTCTATCGATATCCGACGTTATTTTGCAAAAAAAAAATCACCCCCCGAGAAGGCGGAGTTCAAATCATTTTCACTTTTGAAGTAAAGGGTAAGATGAACCTAATTCCAAAATTGTATACAATTCGGTTCACAGTAAAAAAATCGGAGCAATAATGCTTCAATGACTGCACTAAAAGTCGTGTGTAGTGTGAACCGACTTACAAGGCTCGAACGAGCGCGCTTCGAGCATTTGGTTAGAGCTAGACTGTGCTCCGCCTATTGTCGGTTTTTTGACGAAAACAAATAAATTTGCATCTCGCATGAGCGTTACTCTGCAAGGTATCTACTCTATGTTCACGACTTTGTAAAGAATGTGATAACAAGTGTGAGTTTACTTAAGCAACTTACTTTTATTTAAGGACATTAAACAAAGCACAGCAAAAAGTACGTGTTTTGAATACAGTTTAATACAGTTTATACAATAGAGAGAGATAGAGAGAGAGGGAGAGTCTGTTAAAGTAACTTACAAAAAAAAGCATGTGTGCAATTCACACGTGGTAGAAGTGCAACCTTTAAAAATAATACGTACACGTACACAAAATACCACGGTTGTTGTGATGCCTTCTCTCAAATTCTGTACTACGCATGCGCACACAAACACGTATTAACACACGTAGAATACTGAGGCCTAAGCAAACTCCCACTATGCCTTGGTAAATACGAGTGGAGGGGCTACAAAGCAGAGCACAAAGAGAACCACAAACATAAGAGACACTGTATAATGCTTCCTATCTCATTTTCTCCTACGTTAAATCTTATGAATTTATGTGTCTCTTTTTACTGTCGCTTTCTCGTTTCATCGACTTTCAAATCAAAACGATGGTGAAGAAGTTTTCACTCAAAAAACTACTTTAAATATAGTCAGGCAAAAATCTGAATCTGAAACTGTTTTTGAACAGATTCTATTTCAATATTTTTTGTAGTTTTGCTTTAAACTTATGAAGCTTATATATTTATTTAATTAGTTACAACTATAGGTCGACCAGTTGAATGAGTCTTCGCCCGTGCGGTACAGGGGCGCGGGGGTAGGGCTACAAAAGGGAAAAAGGTGACCGGGGCACGCTATGCACGCCTGCTACCCGCTTCAACTCAATCAACTTTGTCGCTGTATCCCCACGCCCCTGCACTTCGAGGACTCGTTTAAGTAGTCCACATTTATTAGATTATTTCGTCTATAGAAATTGTTTCTAGGGAAAAATTCAATTAGGTGGTCTTCTCTTAGGTGTCAGGTGCGACTCAAGCCAACACACTCTCGCTATCCGAACGGGTATTCTTCAAATTGAGCTACTAAAACTATGAAAGAAGTATTTCTTAAGCTGATGCCAGCGCCATCAATTTGTGTACTAGTAGTACCTATACATTGAAAATTTAAACCTACATTTGTTAACTAATGTTAACTGATATTTTACCTTGCTACTAATGACACGAAATGTTTAAAGTTTCTTTTAAATAAGACAAATAAATTAATTACTTACAGTTTACTCCTTCCATTTTTTCTTTCCATACACAGAATCCACACTTTCAAGTTACTTATCCCGAGTACGATGTAGATTCAACTGACTTCTCCGAAACAATGATACCCGCTTTTAAAGGATTGTCATAGTCAATAGACTATCTTTTAAGTACCGGATGTCAGTAGAATCGACGCTTCACAAAATTAGTATTGACGATACAATTCATATTTATTTAATAATTATCTTAATAATAACAATAATAAATATCGTCGTTAATAATTACTACAACGCTAACACATTGAATTATTGAAACTTATAGAAATGTGACATCGTGAATGCAAAAACAAAAAATTAAAAACATTACATTTAAAAGTCCAACAATCGAACAATCGATTAACAAGAATTAATATATTCAAATATATATAAATGTAATTATTATTTTTTTAATTATTTTGGAAGTTAACTGTTACAATTTTGTAATCTAATGAATTTATTACGTGGAAAAATCAAATTATCTCCGTTGTCAGGCGGAAAACGTCCTCACATTTCCTCTCTATGCTGTCTTCCTTATCGATAAATATTATATTCGATGTTGAAGGTAGTCGAAGCTAACCATGGAGAAATGGTGCTGGCGTCAGTTTCTTAAGCTGGAAAAACACAACGGATCTGTCAAGTAGTAAAATAAAAATATGTAGCTTACTTCCGCAAAACTCAAGCAGCGTGCACCGCCCGCCCGCAAATAAATGCAAGAACCGCTGACACCGGCACCTTCACCAACTACTCTACACGTGTTTCGCCCCCACACGGAGCATCATCAAGTCTCTATCAAGGTCAAGGATCTGTTAAGGTCTATCTCTTGCCCGGATAGTAACACAAGTGGAATTTTTCTTATAATAATTTCCTTAGTTACTACTCGTTCCAGGAAAAACTAGGAGAGCATAAAACAAAGATATGTCTTGCTGAATTACTCAGATGAGAAGAAATTTGATGAGAAAAACGTGACTGCTGTTTCTTAATAATCTATACATATAAATAAAATTGGAGTGTCTGTTTGTAATATTGAAATAACCATTTTTTACTACATGCTTATGAATATATATACGGTACATAAACCAAAATAACATTTTTTTAAATTTTTGTCTGTCTGTCTATTTGTTCCGGCTAATCTCTGAAATGGCTGGACCGAATTTGACGGGACTTTTATTGGCAGATAGCTAATGTAAGAAGGAGTAACTAAGGCTACTTTTATTTTAGAAAAAAATCTTTAATTTCAAAAAAATAAAGGAATGTTGCAATGTTCTACGCGGACGAAGTCGCGAGTGGCCGCTAGTAATAAATAAATTCCGGACAACTGACAATAATTTTTTAGTTCCAAACTAAGTTAATTGTACAATGGTTACTAAATAGTCTATTCACATAAATAAGTATATGAACTCAAATGACTCCGGAGCAAATGCTTATATTCATCACACAAACATATGCCCCTAACGGAATTCTAACCCGGGATCTTTGGTGCAGAATAAATAAATAAATATTCCTTACATTCACACCAATTAGCCTAGCCCAAAGTAAGCACTGTAAGGCTTGTGTTTGGATACTAAGGTAACGGATAAACATACATATATGAAACATAGATATGTTATATTCATATAAATATATGTAAACACCCATGACTCAGGTACAAGTGCTCGTATTCATCATACAAACATCTGCCCTTTCCGGGATTCAAACCCAGGACTGTCGGTGCGAAATGCAGGATCGCTACCGTTGCACCAAATGGTCATCGTGTTATTTATCGTAAGAATAAAAAATATGGCACCAAAAGTTTTGCACCGTACAACATTGCTAAGAAAAAAGGAGCGAGGCGTGAATTTTTGTGAATCTATAGTCTAAGATCACAGTGGTTTGTGTGTTAGTCTGTCCGCTCTTTTTCCCGTTCTTTTTCCATTGTATCAATAACGTTACCATAGCAACTCCTTAATCGCAAGTAGTTCGTCTACCTGACGCAAGATGGCGCTAACGGAAAAAAAAATTATTAGTAAAAATTAAAGAATTTTCTCCACCCGTGCGAAGCCGGGACGGGCCGCTAGTATTAAGTATAAGCTGAAATATATCTACTCGGCCTTTTCTATACAAACAGTTTTGGAATGACAGAATTCTATTAAAGAGGAATAATTTATCTAAGTTTGCGTCAAATTTAAAAGTAAACATGGATAGTTTTTCTGAAGGGTTATTCTACTAGGATAATTTAAACTGATTTTAGAATAAAATAGAGGGCACCACTAAAACAGTATTTGTTTCCAACTCTGCGATTGACTGGTAGATAATTTTTATTGGCATAAAGACCGCCATTTATACAAGGCTTTTTTATGTGAATGAAATTTAAATAAATAAACACCAGGAACACGTGTACAGAAATATCTAATCTAATAAGTTAACGTCTTAAAATGAGACTATTCAAGTTATATTTAATTAAGCAATCTTTATATGAATTAATTATTTTAGCTAACCTTATTTTATTTGCTTAAATCTTGTGTTATGAAATCGGTCATACAGAAAAAGTACACATTAGAGACGACCGGTATGGAAGTATGTTTGGCGCAACGGTAGCGATCCTGACTTTTGCACCGAAGGTACTGGGTTCGAGTGCCGGAAGGGGCAAATGTTTGTGTGATGTATACGAGTATTTATACCTGACTCATGGGTATTATGTATCATAATATGTAGGAGTATCATATATGTAGGTCTATTCGTTACCGTAGTATCCATAACACAAGCCTTATAGCAGGCTAGGCTAATTGGCGTAAAATTGAGAAGTAAAATATATATGTATATATATACCTTGCTTTTTACGGACTTTATCCATTATTTTTTGTGTAATTATTGGATTGCGAGTTTTAGTTGCTGTGTTGTGTTCCGCAGAGTACAATATCACCAATCCTTCACTCTTTATAATGTCGTAAAAGGCTATACATACTCCACCATACACCTCTTGTATGGCCTCTACAAAATGAGCAGACAAATTTCAAATTAAGGTATTTCATTGCGATCTCTTACTTGTCTTCCAACCGTGAAGATTGTGCTAAAACCCTGCCTTTTTCAACGCTGTACAGCAACTTAATCTGTGATGATCCGTTATTTATATAATTTAATTGACCCCAATACTACATTGTAATTCGCGACGGTGCTGAAAGAATTATCTGCCTTTGAATATAATTTTAATCACGAACACGTCAATATTAATAGCACCAGATTTAACACACACACAGTGTTTGACCGTGATGAGCTCAGAAACTACTTAACCGCTGTTGATGATTTTTTTTTATTTTGCTGGATTTGTTCCGACTTAGGACATAGGATAGGTTTCATTTTAATTTATTATCAAACAAAACAACAGTAATGTATAGTAACAAAGCGAAAATTCAATACGGTAAATTTTTTTAATAAAATGTTATTTTTAAATAACAAATGAGTATATAATTTAAAATTGTATTGCAACAATATGAGTTACATACTTTTTCGTGCTCAAGTGGCTTGCATTTACATTTTCATCTTGAGGCCTATCTGAAAAACAAATTTTTCTAAATTATCTCAGATCGGTTTTTATGCAATTTTGTTTTCATTGCAAATTATAACAACTCCGCCACAGCAAGTTATTATATAAAAGTTACCTTAGCTTATATATATACTCGCAATGATAAAAACGTAATGATGAGTATTGCTTTGCTCTGATCTCTAGGTGACTTGGCTTTTAATTAAAATATCCTCTGTTGGATTTGAAGAGGCTGTTCGAAACTCGAGTAGCATATAGGGAACACGAAGCAGACTTAAAGCCTTAATGAAATAGGTGACTGGTTATTACCAATGAACTGAATGAAGCCGACGGCCATGAGTGTTACAGAGATACTGAAATTTACATTTCAAGTATTCCGGGGATATGGTATAAAAATGACATCTCATTTCATTTCGGCTGCGTGGTTTGTCGGCTCTATGGCGACGAAGTAAATGGTTTGGATGTCTTCCAAGTATGCTATCTTAATACAACGGATACTTTATCATACAATTCCAATATCAGTACTTCTGCTATTAGGCTAGAAGATCCAGTTGAGATGTTGTATTTATTTTAATAAATAATAATAATAAATATTTCTTACTAAACCAATACCAACACCAATAAGCTTAGCACAAAGTAAGCACTGTAAGGCTTGTGTTATGGATACTAGGATAACGGATAGAGATACATATATGATACATTAATATTTAATATTTATAGACATATATATAAATACCCATGAGTCAGGTACAAATGCTCGTATACGTCAAACAAACATCTGCCTCTTCCAGCACTTGAACCTAGGACCGTCGGTGCGAAAGGCAGAATCGCTACCGTTGCAACAAACGGTCGTCTCTAATGTGTATTTTTTCCGTATGTCCAATTTTAACCTGATTGTTTGAGTTTGAGCTCTCTCTCAAGTCCCGCATAAATTAAATTTGTGAGCTTAGTAAATTTTTACTTTTAAAATTAATTAAGTTTTAATTTTCTACTTTTGATTTATTTAAAAATAGTTTCTGATTAACCCGTAATTATAAAAAAACGAATATTAGGATAAGTTACAAAACAAATTATCATAATATAAAAGTACTATATAAGAAATTGGTGTCATTATTCTGTTCCATTTTTGAAAGTTCGCGAATGTTATTTTTTCTTCTTTTATCTAGATAAGATAAGATACTATATTTGCGATAAATGTAGTACATTGCGTAGATGGAGGGTAAGGTTGACAAAGGCACATTTAGCTTACATGTTAGCATACAAAATAAATTTAATTAAAAACTATTACAAGTATGTATTTGTTAGAATCATGCATTACATGACGGAAGTCCATATCCATTAGTAAAATAAAAATTTGTAGTTTACTTCATACAAATATGTAGCAATAACGAGCACTAAGTGAAGGTGCCGGTGTCTGCGGTTTCTGCATTTATTTGCGGGCGGGTGGGCGGTGCACACTGCTTGAGTTTTGCGGACGTAAGCTACATATTTTTATTTTACTAATATTAAATGTATATAAGTTACAATATTACAAGTTACATATTATATTATATATTACATTTTTATTCTTAAATTGTACAAAAAGTATTTCGTATTAACCATTTTTGTAATGTCAACTGAAATCTAGTAAATGGAAGTTATTTTATATGTATTGGTATTTTATTGTAAAAGGAATCGCGGTTCTAGGAATACACTCTAATACAAGTGCTTTTCTTCAATAAAAATTCAATTTACAGATTGATTACGTTGTATATAGGCTGTATGAAGATCTTTAAAGAAAACCTAAGCCTAGTTTTTCCTATTCTTATAAACAGGTTTTTATGTCAGACCGAATATAGGAATTATAATTTTCTTTTCCATGAAATCGTTTTGAACATTTAACATAGAAGGACATCAATATTTTTCCCACGTTTTTCTTAGGTCGCTTTCTAGTCTGTCGTCTTGTCTGTCCGGTTGGAATCTTGTATCTCAATTTTGAGGCACTTCCCGACCACCTAGCGAGTTGAAACTTTCAGTGTAGATCAGAACCCGATGACAATGCACGCTTAAACAACTTTCAACTTTCTAGGTGCACTTTCAGGTCAACTTTCGGCAACTTTCACTTTTGTATGGGGCTTATTCGATTGTTGCGTAACACATGGTTACTTCGTTGAGTTAATAATTAAAAAGAATAAAATAATAATACTAGATTTAAAAATCTAAAAATCCCATGCGTAACATGCGCCCCCACGTTTTTAGTGGCCCCTCGCTTGGCCCCGCCGGGTAATTTTATTCTTTTTTGGTCACTGAAAAACGTGGGATTTTTAGATTTTTAAATGTAGTATTTTTTGGTATTTATGAGATATGGCAACAGTTTCATTGTGAGACTATGTACATAGCATAATTATATGTTTATTTTATGAATAGGAACTATATCTAGGAATTTTAGTATAGAAACCAAATGAATTCTGTGAGATGGCCACGATATTTTAATGTTGTTCATAGAGAACTATGATGTGGAGTGAGGCAAGGGTTTGTCTTTCAAGTTTATTCTTCTCGATTGTTCAAATCTTTATATGAAACAGCTTAAATATGGGATAATGTGGTATATTCCGAGGACGATGTTTCTATAAATAATACAGTTACGCCCACTATACCGTGTTTAGCCCATCTATCAGTAAGAATAATTATTTCGGACAATTCATAATAATTTTAGTCCCAAAATAAGCAAAGCGTGCTTTATGGGTACTAAATAATACATAAATATCACAACAAAACTAGTATGACTCAGGAACATATGCTTGTGCTCATTACAATTATGTTATTGTATTTAAATAAAACAACTTTTGCTCATAATTTATATTTTATCCTGACGTTTCAATATTATTTTCTATGTTGTTGACATTGCCGTAGTCATATTATTGACAGTACCTAAATCATTCTGTGATCACGGCTCCTGTAAAGGAGTCGAAACGTCAGAATTAAATCTAAATTATGCACAAAAACCGTAAAAAAATGAGAGACGTAGATATTTGGTTGTTCGCTGCAATATGCTGGCTCTCTAATGTGCATTGTAGTAGTGCAGTAATTAATGCTTTTTAAAATATACTTTCATCTATAGGTGTGTATCTCACGCAACCTAACACGGCTCCGCGGGAGCAACGGCGGTGAGAGGGTGATTACTAAGGTTTTAGTGGGTAGGCCTCCAATCCTCCATCGGGCACTAGGCAGGAATGGACAAGAATGGGCTGCTCGTCCGAAGGCATAGTATTCGTAATGCGTTTTCCTTATTATATAGAAAAAGGTGAGATAGACGCAGCAGAGATATAAGAGTCCAGTACTTAGTTCTCGATATTGCACGGTCTAACAACTGCGTAGACGAAACGTGTAGAGTTGTTGGTGAAAGTGCAATATGTGTCGTTGTCTGCATTTATTTCTGGCGGCGGTTTATTGATCATAATCAAATTTCAGTTAAAATTAGTTTATTACATTTTCTGAAGTTCATGCTAACTCCTGTGAAGGAATACTTCCATCTAATACCTTATATATGTAGACAAACTAGGGTTCGAAATTATCTGATATTTATAATAAATATTAAAATATCCTATATTTACGATATATATGGAAAGATACTAATCTACACTAATATTATTAAGAGGAAAGATTTGTATTTTTGTATATTTGCAATGAATAAACTCAAAACTACTACGCCTATTTCAAAAGTTCTTTCACCATTGGAAAGCTACATTCACGCTGAGTAACAAAGGCTATATTTAATGCTAGAAAAAAAATTAAAGAATTTTGTCCACCCGTGCGATACCCGGGACGGGCCGCTAGTTATTGATAAAATATTTATCAATCTGACTTTATCAATTGAAATTCAGTAGTTCTGAAAATGTCAGTATTTAATAAACAAGTTTAAATTTTAATTTAACTCAAATGAAAACAAAAGATCATTTTAAATGTAAATTTTTATTGATTTTTCTAGTTCCATCAATACAATGTTTTCGTAGAAACAACACGATAGTGCGTTTTGCCACAATCCGCGTCCCTGGTAAAATTTATTTGTTTGCTGCACCGCAAAGATATAGGATTCCAATCGCCTTTGCTCGGATTTCACAGCACAGTAATAAAAATCCTATCAGAGAAATGTCCTTGCCTAATGTGGGATAAACATTTACAAATCATTGAAACGGGATTTATAAAAGGCTTATGATCGCAGCCAAGTTGACAAACATGGGTTGGTATTCATAGTATATATATATTTTACCATTTAAGATAGTATTTTAAATGCAAAAATACAAATGTTTTAAAGTCAAATCACATAGTCATCGCTTAATTAGAAAGAAATTGATTTATGCTTTCTGAATATGCGATTGCTAGCACATTCAGCAAAATCGATATTAATATATTACAAATTTTAATAGAAATATACTAGAAAATAATATAAAATAGAAATCGATTTGGGCCACAAGTTATTTTTTTTCTGAATCGATTGTTATAAGTTTTTTTTTATAAAATATATTTTTTTTTTAATGCGATGATGTTCCTCTCAGTGTTGAAGCAACGCTATCATACCGCGTAAAAAAGTAAAAAGTAATAGAAAGTTTCGACGACTGCTTAAAGGACTCGGTAGCTCAACTGGAAGAGCAGTGGACTGGACATCCAAAAATTGCAGGTTCGTGTCCCGCCTGAGAGATCCGATTTTTTCTACTATTTTTCTATTAAAGTTTATGACATAAAGACAATTGAAATTACGCAGCGCAAAAAGCTCCCCACAAACATTTCTGGTGCAAAGGTAGTGATCCTGCTTTTTACACATCCTATATTTATGAATATACGTTACCGTAGTTATCCATCACAGGTTCCGGTGTTTTTAGGCTAGGCTGATTGGCGTAAATGTAAGAAATATTATTATTATTTATATAATTATTTATATACATTACTTTAACGTTCTGTAATTCTAAAAAATATGACATTAATATTTATTTGGGTTATTTCTATTTATACGGCGAATCCTCGTCAAATAATTAATCAATACGCAACAACCGGAAACTCATCATACTGGAGTTATTATCCTTTCTACCAAACTCAAATTGAAACTCACAACGTTTATTTACTACAGAAATGAGACCCTTCAAAAGCAAACACTCATAGGAAAAACCGGTCAAGTGCGTATCGGGCCACGCACAGTATAGTGTTCCGCAGCAGCTCAATATACGTAGGTACTTAGAAAACAATTTTATACCTGTTTTATTCTAATAACTACCTGCTTTAGATAAATTATTTTATAACAAAAGTACTAGGAATTACCCGGCTCACAAGTTATTCTCAGGCGGGAATCGAACCAATGCTGTCCCAATTAAGCTACCGTGCCTTGTGAACAACCATCGATATTTTCTAGTACCTTTCTATTTTCGACGCTGCAGGCCAGCGTTTTTTCGTGAATGAGAGGACAATCCTCCGGTTTTCGAAAGAATCATTTTTACAAATGTTTGAATAATCAATTTAGATGAAATAGCCATTTATTTTTATAATTTTTATATATTTTCACTTCGATACTGATAGATTTTGAACAACCTATCAAACAACACCCCACATTATGAGATAGACAGAAAAAAAATTTAGTTTACAGTGTAGTAGGTACTCCAAAATATTTTTTTAAATATTTTATGCTTCATTTTTGGTAGCGTGATCAAAATGTATCTCATTGCCAAAGTACAGCTTCCTAGTGGCAATAATCTCTGACGTAGCCGGGAACAGACAGACAGAAAAAAGGTTCCTTGTTTACATCGGAACCCTAAAAATATCCTTGCACAACGATCTACAATTACGTATTACAAGGCTATACTAAAACGGAATTAGTTATAAAACTGACGCTTACGATTAAATAAGAGTTATACAATTTCAATAATCCCCGCAAAAAGCTTATTTTCTTTAAGAAAGTGACATTAGAAAAAGCTAGGATTGCCATTGACTAACAATACATTTTGTTAGTCAATAATGTGAATTAGGACAGTTTTATTTTAGCCAGATAATAGATAAGTAGGACAGATGAAGTATCCTCTTCACGTGATTGATTAAGATTGAATGTGGTTACACTTAAGACTCAAGTTATACCTTGTAATAGTAGTTTATGATACTGTTGCATAATAAGGGTTCTTATAACACGAGTGTGTTTTAAAAAAACGAGCCGTAGGCGAGTTTTTTTATAGTATCACACGAGTGTTATAAGACCAAGTTATGTATAGTGTCATACACTACTTTATCTACTTTCATACTATAATACGTAAAACAATATTGCAAATAAAACGCTGAATATAACAAAAAATTTTTAAATGTCAAATGTTGGCGCCAAGGTGCAAATATCGATTGCGCATGCGTGTTGCGTCGTCACGGACTCGTTCATTGAAACCTTTTTAAAGTAGAGGTTCAACCTCCTTGGTCCAGATGGAGGTTGTATAGGTGTATCGTTATGATAAAAAAGTTATATTATGTTACAGGTGTCCATACAAGACCTGTATCGTAATGAAACTTTTTTTTTATTATTTTTGGCCTGTACGTAATGTTTGTCATAAGCATTTTGTTTTCAGTTTTAGAATCTTTGTATTATAGTATTAGAGTAGATAAACAATATTTTGTTACATATAAAGAAAATAATTGGCAAAGTGCTTCTCCAATTTGCCAGTCTTTCTTAGGCTGTACAGTCATGAGTTTTAGAACCATGTCACACTAAATTGGCCGAAAGCAAAGAGACAACAGTTTAGTAATAAATAATTGATGTAATCTCATATGGTTCTACGCTGTATCCATCTTAAAGCTTGTGACTGTACCTAAGTTACTGAAGCGTATATTTCATTTACTTTAAAATAGATCCTAATAAACCCTCCGAAGATTGTACTGTGGTACATTCGCAGAGCGTCCCGGACAGACGAACGCTGACGTATCGCGATGGAGGAAGCGCGATCCAATTTAGGGCCCAAAGCCGATGACATTCCCCTGAGACTCACAGCTTTATTCATGGAACAAATTTTAACTGGAAGGAAGAAATTCGATTTTTTTTCTCAGATACCTATATTGTGAACGTATCTTTCTTGTGATTTACAAGACGAGGAATAATTTTAAGAGAGTGGATTTAGTGGTTAGTTATTGGATGTGTCTATGTTTTTGATACGCATATTTTCTCATTGTAAATTTTGTGTTCGCACTGTTAGTTTAGTGTTTATGCGTTAAGTTTCAATAGGACTAATTATGCAGGCAAAAGGTTTGTGATTAGAGTAAAAATTTGGCGTGCTGGTAGAAATTAGCCATCGAACATAATAATTCGTATATGAAAACTTGCCAAGTCAGACCTTAGGCTACAATATATTATCCTAAGTTATAAGAAGAAATGATATTTTATGTTGTTATAAATAAATTTCAGGACAATTGAACTTTGCACCCATTTCAATCTCTTTTTTGTCGTTGAAGTCAACAACCAAGGCATATATCATAATATTAAATTTGGTTCTCATTTCACATTTATGTTTTTGATGGGACATCATTACTTTTTGTACATAAATTATTAGTAGGTACTTATTTATAACAAAATTAATACGTTTTTGTTAAACTACCCACTGTATTTTTCTATGTTTACGGGGTATAATTGTCTTTTTTGTGTTATTTTCTATATTTTCTTGTACCTTTGAAATGTTCGAGTGAATTGCCCATTCAGTAACCGGATTTTTTTTACGCGTTTTCTGTTTATACTTAATTTGACCAATTGGAGCGGTATAACGTGTGCAGACAGCTGTAGTCTACAATAGAGCTGTCTTTTGCCTTGATTTGACTTGGATCTAAATTTAGTAAAAATGATAAAAATTAACCAGTTTCTGATTTATTCCTTTATTGTCACTGCATGCCAAATTTGATATTTCTAGTTCATCTGGAACTGGGTTAGAGTTTTGATCTATAGGTCAGTCAGTGATAATATATTATATAATATTTTTTGACGTTAATATCGAAATAACCGTTTGAAATGTGTTTATGAAATTTGGAGCACATTTAATTATCTTGCAAATCTCAATCTAAGAGCCAAATTTGACACGTTTATGTGAAATATTTTTTGAGTTATGAGGGAGTTAAAAGTGGCTCCAAATGGTTTGTGTAAAATTACACATGGTGCTGCTGGCCAGTTCTCTTCTTGAACTTGGCTTGACACGTTAACGTGTCTTGATTTCTTATTTATACGTAATTAATTTGACACAACTGTTATGTCTGCCGTTATAGATATAATAATATCACATATCAGAAATGTTTTTTCTCGATTAAGTATTAGTATTATAGTTTTAATATATACCATGTGGCCTGTGCCTATATAAATAAAAAAGCACAAACTGCCTTGAGATAATAAATAAATTATTCAACCATCCAATGTTCAATATTCATAAAGAATTACTTCTTGAGACATAAGTACCATTATTTTCTATTTTCCCTGTTTTGCCTTTTTTCGATCAGTTTAAGCTCACGAGCTCTTTTACAGTTTTCTTTTTTTTATGAAGTTTTGAATTCAGTAGTTTCTTTTGTAGTTTGTTTTTTAAGTATGAGAGCAGATAAAGTTTTTTTACTATTCTAACAAATCGAATTGTAAGCGTATGTCAGAATTGACTGAGTCTTTCTTTTTAATATACCTCAGTGTCGTTTCTATTTCAAAACACGAATAATGAAGTATTTATCATAGTTGTGAGTTATGTAACTTTCTTGTACACTAAAGTGGTTGTGGTTATTTCTTGTTCTCTTAACGGAGCTTGGCTCTTAACAATAGTTTTTAGGCCTACTCTTTAAAAAACTCAATTGGAATATTCATTTCATCATATTAGCCATATTTATATTGCAATCATATTATCAAATATTATATTTTTGATAACCTCTATAGTGATGTTTTTAATTAAATTTTTTGCATTCACAATGCAATATTTCTATAAGGTAAAAAAATACTCTCAGCTCAATGGTCAGAGCAGTCGCCCGGATAGCGAAAGGTCGTGGGTTCGAATCCCATCTGAGGGTTCGGAGGCGTAGTTGTTTTTTACACACGTATTTTATAATTATAGGTGGTTCCATCTTAATCGATTGTTTAACATTTGTAAAAATGTTACTTTCGATGTTGAAGGTAGTTACGTTCAACATTGATGGAACGATACTAGCTAATAGTAGAAGTTGAGATACGTTTGTAAAATTCGACACGTTTGCCAGCGTCTCGGTAGCTCAGCGGTCAGAGGAGTCGCCCGGATAGCGAAAGGTCGTGGGTTCGAATCCCATCTGAGGGCTCGGAGGCGTAGTTGTTTTTTATATACGTATTTTATAAGTAGTAGGGATTCGTGGGTTCTGGCGCACTTATTTCTAACGCATTTTTGTCGAACTTCGGCGAAGGTCTGCTAAAAAAAAAAAAAGTAAGCACCCCATTTGGGGTCCCAGCTTCATATCTCTTACCGTTTGCGAGATACGTTTTTGCTAAACTCATTCCTACTTGATTAACTAATGAACCCCTGTTAATGACACACTCGACTTAAGGCCTTAATGACATGATTCTAATCACCTTCCCCGATGCTTCTCATTAACATATCGTTCATGGCTAATTGTTTTTTAGCAATGCTATGTACTCCGTACCTATCTAACATTACCTAAATAATAAAAATAATATATCATGGAAATTATTTCCATATTTGAAATCTGCTCTTCATCGGTCATTCTCGTGGTACATTCATACTGTTTTTCAACCAAGTTAAACCACATGAAACTTTTTTACTTATGTTTTATTATTACAAGTTATCACGCGAACACCATATTCCTTTGTCTTAAACGTTTACTCATTCAATATTGAAATGCTTTATCAATTACTTGAAATATTTGATTCCGCAATCATATTGACTTTGTTCATTAACTTTGACAACTACTTTCACTAATTTTGTTTTCAGAATCTTAATAACCTTGTTCATTATTTTATCAATAATTTGCTTCCAGTATAAGTTCCAGTACAAGTTTTGTTTACTTGTATAACTACATTTTATCAATTATTGACAAACACATCTAATGATCTGAACTAGTATAAGAACAATCGCATCGTAGCATTTCCTAACAAAGTGCTATCCACTGCCATCGAAAACGTAGACTACTGCTCAAGTCAAGTCAAGACAACCGATATGGATGTGAGTATAATAATCTACATACTTTCATTATGCTTGTTTCTGATTTTGTGACTTGTTTGTAATTATCAACCTTCAGTGTATTCCATAATGCTGATTTGTATTCATTGTTGTACTCACTTTTCTTTGTATTCATTGCTATAGCTTACATCTTGCTTTGGTGACAACACCACCGCTGACTACGAGGAAAACACATACAAACATTATTACTATCCGACATCTGATGATGACGAGGGCGCATCTGCAACTCCATACCCTATCCAGAAGAGAAACAGACCGGACAGCGAATCTCTGAACGAGTTTTTTGAAGAACCTTCGAAGAAGAAAAAAGCTACACTACAATCGTCTACTGTGGGGCGAGCAACAAATGATGGGATGTCATACATATCTACTAATACTGATGATGGATCAACAGCAACTCATCTGATAAAAATCGACATCTATGACCTGAAAAAATTGGCAAACATCCCACCATCAGATCATTGGAAACATGCGGAAGTAAGAGTGAAGTACTACAACAAAGCAAAGACTAACCATCACCAACGAACTCGACAGTTAATTTATAATATAACAAAAGAAATTTCATCATCATCTGACTGTAAGAAATATACATTTAAACATAAAGATTGAATCAAAATAATAATTCATATTGGTTGGTACTTGGTCGTCTTGAGCTGTAGTCTTCAATGGTAAATCACTAGAAGTTCTACAACAAGGAGGCAGGCAACTAACCAACTATAGTTGATTTATAATTTATGTTATTTTAAAATGTAAAATGTATGTTAAGATTTGACAATGAATAAACGATTTATTTTGTTAGCATTTACTTGTTTTTATTCATTTCAAGGTTTTTAAAATAAAGATCAAAATAAATTTCAACATATTTTATTACACAAACTTAAAATTGGTTACAAGTAAGTACATTATTTATTATTAAATCAATATAAGACTTAAACATATATTTAATCAACTCATCATTTTTTAATGTATCTTCATTAAACATTTCAACAAAATCACTAAGAGACATACTTCTAAACTTAAGATACAAATACACAAGGCAATATTCACCACAAAGAGATGAAAAAACATTTTGAATAACTTCATTGTTGTAGATCCAACTTCTTGTGTTCCGTTTTAAAAAAGTTAAATGGTAAGTATTCGGCTTTCGACCGAAAGTATCAAAATACTCTCCAACACCATCTGTACTTATATAAATTGCTACCCAATGTGACCCTGGTTTTGAATTCCTCAAAATAAAGAAAAATATATTTCATTTTCCAAAATACTTAACGTAAACGGTCAGCGTGTGAGTTTAAGGTTCATTGATTCTTTTAAATTTTTATCTAGTAGTTTAGATTCATTAGCTTCTAATCTTAGTGATGATCAGTTTATAGAACTAAAAAATGAGTTTCCCAATGAAAACGATTTTGAATTGTTGAAAAGAAAAGGAGTTTTTCCATATGAGTTTATGAAGTCTTTCACTTCATTAAAATCGACAAAATTGCCGGAAATAAATGAGTTTTTTAGTTCACTTACAGACTCGATTATTTCTAATGAAGACTACGCTCACGCCCAAAGAGTGTGGTCTCATTTTAAATGTAGTAATATTTCTGATTATTCTAATCTTTACTTAAAAACTGATGTTTTGCTTTTAAGTGATGTTTTTGAAAACTTCAGGAATGTATGTCTCAAAACGTATGATTTAGACCCAGCTCATTATTACACTGCTCCTGGTTTAAGCTGGGATGCTATGTTAAAGTTTACCGAAATCGAAATTGAGTTATTGACAGACTTTGATAAAATTTCTTTAATCTTGATTCAATATCTTAGCCCTAATGTGAATTAATGTATGCGATAAATCAATGTAATCATCACCAGATCCAGGAATTAAAAATTCTAATGGTCCGTCATCGCTGAGTGATGAAATAGGCTTATAATGAATCCATTGTCCATTTTCAATACTTGTCTGAGTTGATGGTAAAGCAAACAAATCCAGTTCTGATTTAGCACATTCACAAGAATTATTATGTAAGAACGACATTTTATTTTTAAGAAAAGATGTCGTTGTTATTAATGTTTCTTTTAACTTTTTTAACTGTTCTTCCTTTCCGATTCTCTGATGGAATGAGACATTTTAAACTTAGTATTTTCCTTTTATAACCCGATCCTATCATAACTCTGTCTATTTTATCATCGACTTTTCTTTTTAAATTTAAAGTAGCCTCCTTAAAACGATCTTTAACGGATTCTTGTAAAGGTTTTGCTCGTACCATATCTGATAAAAGTCCTACACCAGCGTTTAATGCTTCTTTACCAACTACTTTAGCACCACTTGAAACGAGAAGTACCACTGACCGAAACAATCCCCCCAAAAAACTCCCAATACCATGTCCACGTTGGTGCGATACACCCTTATATATTACTCCGATTCCAGTTCCAGCTTGATGAGTATAGTAGTGTTGATACGGGCAGATATTGTTATTATGTTTCATGTTCATTGTTTTTATTTAAGTTAATTACGTTTGAAATGCAACTTAACGCAGCTCGTTCCGAACTCAAATGGTATATTTTCGCCAGTGTTAGATCTTATATCTATTTCAATGGTGTCAAACTCCCTACGCAATACTGGAATATAGTGCGGTGGAGAAAAAACATGCATTTTATTTGATCCATATACATATTTAATCGGGTCTAATGATATTATCCTCAACAACGGACACATTACATCTCCAACAATTTGAGGTTGTACAATATCACAATATATAAATAACTGAGATGGTAGTCCTAAATAAAGATTAGCTGGAAATTTACCAGTACGTCTAGTGGCTACATCAGTGTTTGGATCAAATCCAAGTTGAAGACTTAATTTTGATGAAAATTTTAAAGAAATTAGATTATCAATATTTCCGGTCAGACTTACATACTTGGAAATTTTGTCATGTCGTAGTTTAAACGTTTCTCTTGAATTCAATGCTGTTAAAACATCATCTATATTTTCATAACTGGAGGCTGGTATATGGTTTTTATATGTTACTACAGATGAATCTGTTTCATTGGGCACAACCATTCTTTTCTTTATGTACATGATATTATTATTATTTTGGACTGTAAACATAGTGCAAGGATATTGAAACTCCACAATTCCCACTGACCATTCTCCTTCCAATTTGATAGATTTTGGTAGCTTTGTTGAAAAGTTTGTTGTCTTATTCTCAGGAAAGTATGAGAAAGAACTGTTACTAGGTAAAGTTAAATAAAAGTTTTCGATATTCATGACTCTAGACTCGATGCTAATATCCAACTATTAAATTTATTCGGATAACCTTTCCACTTCACAAGCAATTCCTTTCTGGACCCCGAATACCGAGTACGAACAATTTTATCTATTTTATAATTTAAAGTGGGGTCATAAGTCACTTTTTGCAGTTCTTTTTCATAAAATGTACCTATGATAGGTTCATTCTTCAGATCTTTTAAAGTGTACACTAACCATGGTGATCTTTTTATGATTGACGTTATCACAAATATCTCATCACTCCAATTTGTTTCATATCCTTTTTGAAAGATATGTTTATATTTTGTAATTCTCACATGATCACCGATGTTTAATTTAGGATTACTTAAACCACTACGCAGAATATTTGATTTCTCATATAAGTTACGCCAAACTGTCATGATATTATTATCATTAACATCACAGGGTCGCATCTTAATACTTCTATGAAAGCTATGGTTATATGAATGAAGTAAATCTTGCAAAATGTCTACATATCTATAAGTGTTGTGGCGAGTAAAATATCGCCACATTTTCATTTTTAGTGTTCTTTGAAATCTCTCAACAATACTAGCTTTGATGTCAGGATTATTAGTGGTATAATAATTAATGTTGTGACTTTTTAAAAACTGTTGAACATCTTTCGATATAAATTCAGTACCTTTATCTGATTGTAAATGTCTAGGAGTTATTGTAGATTACAAATTATGCTTTGAAAACATTTTTTTACAGTTTCAGAAATTTTTTTTTCATAACCCTGGCAAAGGCATATTTACTAAAAACATCAATTACACACAATATATATTTATTTCCATCATTATAATCGCTATAAGTTCGCATATCACTTAAATCAGCTTGCCAAAGTTCGTTAATATTTGATAGAATATATTTATTCCTTGAAAATCGTCTTTGTACCGGTTTGTGCAAAGTATAAGTTTCTTGTGATTCCAACCATTTCTTTATTTCTTCTTTAGTCATTTTACTTTTCATTGCTTCTGACAATTTACTGTAACTGCTATAGCCAGCAGGATTAGAGACATCGTAATAAATATTATTTATTTCTAATAAGGGGTCCATCTTTCCCAATCAAGTTTTCTTTTTAGTTTTCCTTCCCTTATATTTGGGATTGTTTGTGGGGTAGAGTAATTAATCGCCTTGGGAGATTCTGTTATACTTTCAGCTTTTTCCCCCGAATCTGTTTCCTTTTTTGACATCAAATTTATGTAGGTTACTCTTTTTGGATTACCTATGTAGCTCATTGGTACTTGTAGATCCTTTAAAGCAGTTGTGAATTCCATCCAGCCATGAGGAGAACTATTTTTAAGTGGTCTTACATCATCATTAATTAAGTCTACAATATTACTCTTATGAACCTCCTTGTTGTTTATAAAAACAGTACCTTTGTCGTTCCAATGAATCTTATCTTTATTTTTTAATAGTACGTCAATTAAAAGCTCACCCTTTATTTTGTATGTCTTCGGTATGAGTTGAAGTAGTTGAGACTTAATATAAAAATTATTACTTTTTTCCTGTATGTCTTTACCACTAACTATCTCGTGCGTTTTTATAGAATCTTCTTTAGTATCTAAAGATTTTTCTGGTTTTACGGTTTCTTTTATATTGTGCACTGATTCATCAAAGTTTATTATAGGTATTTCTATTGGTTTTCGGTCTTTACCAATAAAATATAAATATCTTTGAAGGGTTTGTAGATAAAGTGACCATTTTCTCTATCTTCTAATTTGGTTTTTAAAACTTTATTCATTTCATCATCAAGTTGTGATAACGTTGTATTAGTATTACAATTATCTTTTTTAAGTTTTTCTATTACTTCAGGTTCAATCAATATCATTTTCTTTGCATTATCCATTTTCAATTACTTAATAAGCGAGTTCACTAGTGCACTTAAAACTGAACTAAGTATAATCGGTAAGAAAGCTCCACCTTTTTGGACTATGATATTTTTTCTTAGTTTATTTTTACCTTTTGAGATGAGTTTTCTTAATATATTTTTATATTTATGTAATTTATTTCTTTTTTCCTCCTGTAAAGGAACTTTTCCTTTCAAAACATTATAGATACACTCGCAGATACAGTTAATTTCTTCTTCACCACAAGCTTTAAGTACTACTTTTCTAAATTTTGGTTTTAGAACATGTAAAGCTCTTAAGAACTCTTCATGTGTCTTCACTCGATATTTCATTGTTCAGAAATGAGAGGTTTTTGTTTAGAGCTACTATATTTATATCCCTTCTTGGGAATGTAACAAATAGTGTAATCATTGAGAAATATGTTCGTTTTCAAACGATAAATATCATCTGTATTTTGTTTTAAATCAATCATTAGGTAGCCATGTGGCTTAATAGTAGCATCCCTATATGCATCCTCAACATATTTAGGATTCTCAGGTACTAGTTGCCGAGCAAGATAACGTATCTGAGTTTTGTCACGAGGATTTTTAAAGTAAATAATGTAACTAGAGTTTAGTGATATATCACGCTGTCCTTTCCCCTGGTGAAATAAATTTTGTGTTATGTAAAATATACTTAAATTTCTGTGGTGGCTTCCTTTAGTGAAAATATCTACTACACGTCCATCAGATTCCCTCATAAGATCATCAATTATTATTAATTGAGATTCCTTGCCATCAAACATGCATAAATCACGAATTCCTTGAAAATAATTAACAGCAGTTAAATTGTACAATGGTTGCATTTCATCATAACACCACAATATGTTTTTAAATTCTGTATTACATATATGTGTCATATTTTTAATAAATTCACACACAAAATTAGATTTACCACAACCACTTGGACCAGCGACAATTGTAGTAAATGGATGTGCAAAATGAATCATGTTAAACGTCTACTCTATATTGCAGTAGGTAACAAAATGAATAAAACTTTCCATGTGTATATTTTAATGAGTAACTAAAACAATTTACAAATACAAAATAACTTAACGATAACTTAAATAATACAAAACGGTTTTAAAATAAATAAGTTTACTTATAATGAATACACAAATATCAGCTAAAGTAGTTAGGTTAACATCTTATAATTAGTTAATCATCGCAATTTATAATGACCCCAAGCTAATGTGTCAGTGGAATTGGGTATGATGAATCGTTTGGTATCATTATAAGACAAGCAAATTTTATTAATCTTTTGAGTAAATATCACATGTTTTATGGATCGGAAACGATACATTTCAGCAAGTTCTATATTTTTATTGAACAAACAAGTTTTATAATTATCTAATTTTAATTTTCTACTTACACATTTGTTTACACCTTTGGCCTTAGTCGTAGTTTTATTGTTTACTTGCATAGCATACATTTTTGAACGTAAGCCAACAAACTCGGAAAAAACTTGACCATTGTGTTCATCTTTAAAATAACCTATTTTTTTCTTATGGAAATGGAAATGGAATGGAATGGAAATCCATAAATATTGTTTTGTTCGTAATCAGATGTGTCAAAATAATTGCATATGTCTGGTTGAATTTCGTTATAAAAATCTTTACAAAAAATTTGATAAACCAAGCTGTCAGTATCTGTATACAATAATTTAATTTTTTCAAATTTACACTTCATGTATTTATAATGAAAATCATACATCAAAGTTTTTGATAAATCTAATATACTAAAACCTAAGAATATGGGTTTATTGTACAAAAGTTTAGTCCTTTTTAATTGAACTGCTACTAAACTCTCAGAAAAGACAGACAGACTATGAAATTCGGGTTTGGCAATCAGATCTGATGCACCTTTTGTTTTACCTCGATTTTCCCAATGCGTCAATAGCTTGACGTTGACTCTTTTCTCAATATTTTCCATAGTCTTACCAAAAATTGAGTTATTCATTAGCTTATAGAAATCTTTTTCAAAGTCAGATGTTGCTAATGTACGTAATTGTGTGTTTAAATCTATGTATTTTTTTAGCCATGGACTTTGTTTAAATTTCAAAACTCTATACACTTTAGTAACTTTTAAGCCCAACTCCATGCTTTGTAAAAGATTTCTATAATGTATAACATATTTTTTCTTATTATATAAATTTGGTACAAGCTTTCGTTCCTTAGATCCACCAATACAAATATTTTCAGGGCATAATGGAAAATCTGAATGAACATCATGAAGGTTATCGGGATATTCCAAATCTACTTCTAAAATGTAACCAAATTCTGATGTGATGGGAATATTAAAATTAACGTCAACATTCGCCCATTCAAATTGAGAAATAGGTAGATACTGAGACATAGCCCACCCATACAAATTATTAGCATCTAAATATGTTAGATAAGAAATAGGTTCATCATTCTGATAATTATCCATATAAGGGTTATTAGCTTTGGCATAACGGTTACTGCACTGAGACACGCCACCTCTTATACCAGATTTTATAAAAGAAATTTTATCAAAGTCTGTCAATAACTCAATTTCGATTTCGGTAAACTTTAACATAGCATCCCAGCTTAAACCAGGAGCAGTGTAATAATGAGCTGGGTCTAAATCATACGTTTTGAGACATACATTCCTGAAGTTTTCAAAAACATCACTTAAAAGCAAAACATCAGTTTTTAAGTAAAGATTAGAATAATCAGAAATATTACTACATTTAAAATGAGACCACACTCATTGGGCGTGAGCGTAGTCTTCATTAGAAATAATCGAGTCTGTAAGTGAACTAAAAAACTCATTTATTTCCGGCAATTTTGTCGATTTTAATGAAGTGAAAGACTTCATAAACTCATATGGAAAAACTCCTTTTCTTTTCAACAATTCAAAATCGTTTTCATTGGGAAACTCATTTTTTAGTTCTATAAACTGATCATCACTAAGATTAGAAGCTAATGAATCTCAACTACTAGATAAAAATTTAAAAGAATCAATGAACCTTAAACTCACACGCTGACCGTTTACGTTAAGTATTTTGGAAAATGAAATATATTTTTCTTTATTTTGAGGAATTCAAAACCAGGGTCACATTGGGTAGCAATTTATATAAGTACAGATGGTGTTGGAGAGTATTTTGATACTTTCGGTCGAAAGCCGAATACTTACCATTTAACTTTTTTAAAACGGAACACAAGAAGTTGGATCTACAACAATGAAGTTATTCAAAATGTTTTTTCATCTCTTTGTGGTGAATATTGCCTTGTGTATTTGTATCTTAAGTTTAAAAGTATGTCTCTTAGTGATTTTGTTGAAATGTTTAATGAATATACATTAAAAAATGATGAGTTGATTAAATATATGTTTTAGTCTTTTATATTGATTTAATAATAAATAATGTACTTACTTGTAACCAATTTTAAGTTTGTGTAATAAAATATGTTGAAATTTATTTTGAACTTTATTTTAAAAACCTTGAAATGAATAAAAACAAGTAAATGCTAACAAAATAAATCGTTTATTCATTGTCAAATCTTAACATACATTTTACATTTTAAAATAACATAAATTATAAATCAACTATAGTTGGTTAGTTGCCTGCCTCCTTGTTGTAGAACTTCTAGTGATTTACCATTGAAGACTACAGCTCAAGACGACCAAGTACCAACCAATATGAATTATTATTTTGATTCAATCTTTATGTTTAAATGTATATTTCTTACAGTCAGATGATGATGAAATTTCTTTTGTTATATTATAAATTAACTGTCGAGTTCGTTGGTGATGGTTAGTCTTTGCTTTGTTGTAGTACTTCACTCTTACTTCCGCATGTTTCCAATGATCTGATGGTGGGATGTTTGCCAATTTTTTCAGGTCATAGATATCGATTTTTATCAGATGAGTTGCTGTTGATCCATCATCAGTATTAGTAGATATGTATGACATCCCATCATTTGTTGCTCGCCCCACAGTAGACGATTGTAGTGTAGCTTTTTTCTTCTTCGAAGGTTCTTCAAAAAACTCGTTCAGAGATTCGCTGTCCGGTCTGTTTCTCTTCTGGATAGGGTATGGAGTTGCAGATGCGCCCTCGTCATCATCAGATGTCGGATAGTAATAATGTTTGTATGTGTTTTCCTCGTAGTCAGCGGTGGTGTTGTCACCAAAGCAAGATGTAAGCTATAGCAATGAATACAAAGAAAAGTAAGTACAACAATGAATACAAATCAGCATTATGGAATACACTGAAGGTTGATAATTACAAACAAGTCACAAAATCAGAAACAAGCATAATGAAAGTATGTAGATTATTATACTCACATCCATATCGGTTGTCTTGACTTGACTTGAGCAGTAGTCTACGTTTTCGATGGCAGTGGATAGCACTTTGTTAGGAAATGCTACGATGCGATTGTTCTTATACTAGTTCAGATCATTAGATGTGTTTGTCAATAATTGATAAAATGTAGTTATACAAGTAAACAAAACTTGTACTGGAACTTATACTGGAAGCAAATAATTGATAAAATAATGAACAAGGTTATTAAGATTCTGAAAACAAAATTAGTGAAAGTAGTTGTCAAAGTTAATGAACAAAGTCATTATAATTGCGGAATCAAATATTTCAAGTAATTGATAAAGCATTTCAATATTGAATGAGTAAACGTTTAAGACAAAGGAATATGGTGTTCGCGTGATAACTTGTAATAATAAAACATAAGTAAAAAAGTTTCATGTGGTTTAACTTGGTTGAAAAACAGTATGAATGTACCACGAGAATGACCGATGAAGAGCAGATTTCAAATATGGAAATAATTTCCATGATATATTATTTTTATTATTTAGGTAATGTTAGATAGGTACAGAGTACATAGCATTGCTAAAAAACAATTAGCCATGAACGATATGTTAATGAGAAGCATCGGGGAAGGTGATTAGAATCATGTCATTAAGGCCTTAAGTCGAGTGTGTCATTAACAGGGGTTCATTAGTTAATCAAGTAGGAATGAGTTTAGCAAAAACGTATCTCGCAAACGGTAAGAGATATGAAGCTGGGACCCCAAATGGGGTGCTTACTTTTTTTTTTTTTAGCAGACCTTCGCCGAAGTTCGACAAAAATGCGTTAGAAATAAGTGCGCCAGAACCCACGAATCCCTACTACTTTTATATCTAACCTCTATAGAGGCTCGCATTACCGGTTTTCACAGTAACGCCACTCCGAGTTCCCGTGTTCGATCCCGGATCGGGGAAATGAAGAATACGAACTTTTCTATATTGGTTTGGGACTGAGTGTTGTGATAACGTAGCTGTTCTGAATTCCCTAAAAGTACTTTAGCTACTTAACTTAGGTTCATAAAAATGTATGTGGTGTCTGTGAAAATTTATATTATTATTATTATTAACTACAGTTAAAAGTTTTATAGTTAAGCTTAGGGACCGCATTTTGTTGGATCCATAATTTTGCTTTGATTAATGCTAGTATTTTATCAGCCATTCGACAGCTGCTTCGCTTGATTTTTTTATCATCCGCTAAGCGCGAACTTTCCCTAAATTGTTTAATAGCATAATAACTAAACCTTCTAGCTATTAACAAATGTTACAGTTTCGTAGCTTATAAAAGTTTAAAAATCTCGGTTGGCGGAAAACCGTTACAATGCAGTGCAAAAACCCCGACACGGACCATTTTCGAGTTCATTGTATTTTTAAATTATCGTTTTACTTTTGGTAATGGCGCATATTTTCTTTATTTAAAATAAATCTAAACCCTTCTGACCAGTTTTTATTTAACTTATATTGACAGTTCATATATGTTCTATGGGACAAGACACGATAGGACAAAACAACACATTTTTACCTTTTTATCAGCTTTTAGCAAAAGTCGAATGTCATAAAACCAAAGAGGATTCATATTTTCCCAAAATATTTCATTGGATACTTATTCGTTTTGCGTTTACGATAATATAATGATATTTTTTCTGCCGTAGCAATGATATAAATTTCTTTGTTCATTTTCCGCATAAAAATTGAGAAATTTTAACATATTTTTAAAAAATATTATAATGGGAAAATACTAGAAAAAATCGACTCGGGTCACAAGTGAATTCTCAGGTGGGAAACGAACCCGCACCCTTTTGAAATCCGGTCCAATGCTCTCCCAATTGAGCTACCGAGCCTTGCGAACACTTTCACTTGTGACCCGAGTCGATTTTTTTAGTATTTTTCTATTATAATAATTTATCTTATAAGATCGCATTGAAAATGCAAAAAATATATAAAAATTATAAAACATATTTTAAAAAGTACGAAATAAGAAAATATATCGTACCAATGGGAATTGCTAACTCAAATTAATATCTTAAATTGAATCTGGTCTGGGAATAAACTATAAACTTATTGTTTATGGTCATAAGGTCATAGTCAAAACGAGTGCAATTCGATAACTTTCAAAAGCGAATACCGATATTTTGAATAAATTTATACTAGACACCCTGAACTTATAATCCACCTAATATCTCACAATAGGATTTTATACCATCTTCATGTTTAAACATAATCGAAAAATGTTTACAGTAATCAATTATTGATTTATTATCAAGATCGATAATTCACACGGGAAAGAAAATACATCAACTTGACATAAAGAGCCAAACGTTCCTAATTGATATTAGAGTTTAAACGTAGACTTGAATTTATAAGTAACTTAAGAAAATTATATACTTAGCTGTTATTAAGTTGCTAAACAAATAAATAAAACGCATGAATAGCCATTTCTAATCAGTTGATAATTTTAACTCAATTGTTTTCAATAAATCATTAACAGACTTTCCAACTTAAACTTCTAATAATGGAGCAAATTTTTTCGATGGCAATTCCAAATTATTCCACAAAGACCGCAAGCAAATATTTGAAATCAAAGAATGAAAAATGAGCGATTATCCAATCTTTTATCGAATATCTATTCAGGAAAAATGTTTTGGTTTGGAAATAACATAAATATGCAAGCAGTTTTCCTCTTTGCTTTGGTGGGGAGGAAAATCAAGTGGGTTGAGGGAGTCAGTTCGTCGAGGCGAGGCACTGATAAGGTTAAAAAATGTTGAAAACAGCCAAACCACTCAGAATATTTTGATACGTACCCGAACGTAAGAAAACGCTTTGACTCTACTTTGACTTTGATGAAGTTATCCGCTTTTTCATTCTGGTGTATATGTGATTTCGGTCTTACTTCTGTTATTGTTACTATTATGAGAAAATAATGTTCTGTGTTTATCAGCTAATCACACTATAAATGCATTTATTTTAATTTTGATTAATTAAGTCGGCTAGGGTGTTGTGTTATGCATTTTTTAAAGGCCAGTCGCTGGATTGGTGAACAAAAAATTTTTGGTACTTAAGTATTTCATTGCTAGATTTTTTATATCTAAAGAAACACAACTTTGTGGAAATTATATAAATTTCAGTCTATTTTAATTGAAAAATATACTAGAAAAAAATTACTCAATCGGAATCCAGTCTGAGAATAACCTGTGAATCGAATCAATTTTTTTAGTATCTTCTATTAAAATAATTAATTATACTCGTATAAGGTAGCATTAAAAATGCAATAAATCTAAAAAACTATATTAAAATTTCATGGCCTTTTCTTCTTTATCGATATTTAAATTATTGCAGAATTACATTGTAAGTAGTTACCTATAATGTTACAAGATGGCGCTAACGGTCGGGATAAGGAATACTTGGAATAATTTAGCGGGTCTGTCAAAGTTACGGTTGCTCAATTAGAAGACCACATTCCCGGAATGCAAGATAATTTTGTTATAGTAAATATTTATTAGCGGCAGGAAGAAGAGCTGTTGGGTATAGGAAGAAGTCGTGGCTGTGCAATATCCACGAATAATAAAAATAACTGTTAATGTCGCGGAGCATTTCAACTTTGCCAAAGACCGGGGGAAATATGCGGAGATGACAATCAGCCTTTACTAGTTGGAGAGGCACTGGAAGGAAAAGAAAAAATTATGATTGATTTGTTTATTGATTGAGGGTTAATGATATAAAAAATTACTATCTTGGGTTTTTTTGATGTTTCGGAAGGTATATATAGTTGATGGTCTCGACTGCATCAGCAGTGTTGCAATGCACTCCTACGATTCCGCGCTAGGCCCGCATAGTTAGTTAAGGCCTACTCTACCTACTGATTTTTCATCCTTGGGAAAGTGAGTGTACCAGCAATGGGGCATTGGGACCTTAAAAGGCTGGTAATGGTGGCGCTTAAGAAATTAATTTCCCCCGACTTTTTTCTATTTCTTTGCCAAAAAAGTTTTTATATCTGGCAAACCTGAAGAAACCATGAACTCCTATTGAAAAAAGAGAAAAGAAACCATGAATGAAATGAAAATAGTGATACCAAGCCAGGCTACTATAAAAAGTACTAAGCTCTTTAATTAATTTTGTTTAAGCGAAGAAAATCTCCCGAGTTATTATTTATGAGTCCTGATGTAGTTTTTTAAGTAACTTGTAATCTTTTTCTTGTTAAAACTTTTTTTTTTTATTATAAAGTTGTATTACTTGTTACAGTTACATTATATCGTAAGTATGGATAGTATTTGAAAAATCATTCGATAGTAATGCGGTGTACGTAATTAATAATTAATACATAATATTGTATTCACACACATTGTTTTAAGCGATTAAGGGGAAATACGAATTTTTCTAAGATTTAATAGTTATTATAGTTTTTTGTTATTGACAACGAGCTGTCACCGATGCTGAGGGTAGATAATAGTGGTAACCTCGCAGACGCAGACGAAGAGATGGCGTTGTCGTCAGCTTGAGAAATGCTTGAAAAACTTCGACGCATCTGTCAAGGCGCATCTGTCATGCTGATTTGGAAAAAAATGCGGTCAGAACATGAGAGGAAGAGGAAGGGTTCAGTCTCAGCATTTGAGGCAAGTAGATTTTTTTCTAGTAACATTTTCTTTACAATAAAATACTATTTTACGGAATTTGCCCATAATTTATTTTATATTTAATCCTGACGTTTCGACTCCTTTACAGAAGCCGTGATCACAGGATGACTAAGCTAATGGTCGTTATATATGTCCTACTACCTTCACAATATTTTAATCGGGCACGTTCCTAATTGTTAAATATATATTAAAAAATGTTTTATTTTACATTATATTTACTTATTAAATTCTCACATCGATTACATTGCATACTACTGAGTCTACTACCAGTTCGGATATTGGGAGGTCCTTGCGAGAAGAACTGCCAGAATAAACTCGGTCAGTGGGATCGACCTCCATCTTACTGTTATTATTTGCAAAAAGAGCTAAGAGGCTTGCAATGTCTATCTTTGAAGTGTAAGTACTCAATATATTCTTTAGAGTTGATAGTTGCTAGGGTTTGCACGCGATTTTCGTAACGTTCGCGCGGAATTATGTTAACCTTACTTAAATTTAAGGGCAAAGAGTAAGAGAAGCCTTTATCCTTCACTAGGGTTCAAGCAATCTTTCTACCAAATTTAATCAAAAACGATTGAGCTATTCCTCTATAAAAAGGAGACGGATAGATATATTTGTTTTTGCTTTTAAGTGTTGATTAAACAGAAAAATGCAAAATGTTATTTGCTTATTATTTTTGATAGGAAATCCAATATTGGAACTCATTTCCATATCAATGAAACGGAATTTATTACAGACGTATTTCAATGTCATAAATAATTTGTCCAAAATGTTTTAGGTCAACAACTCTCAATGTAATTGGTTGTTAGCCGGTCCATTTTGATAAAATTCTGCGTATTTGCGACGTATTTATGTCCAAGATTTAGTTAACCTTGTAGAGGGGCCATCGGGAAAATACTACCTGTTTGTGCCGTGCGGAGCCGCTAGAGAAGTTCTAACACTTTCAGTTGTATATTAGCTGACTATGTGTACTGTGTATTGACTGTATTGTTTATGTGAGTGTTAATAATGAAGGAAAATGAGATTGCCGTCAGTTATAAAGACAGAGATGTAATTAAATTTCAACTATTCCAAACGAACTTCCGACTATCCGCCCTATAGTCCATATTTGGCTCTGTCGGACTATTTGTTAACAAAACTATAGGAGTTTTATGTAGGAAATATATCGGAAACAGATGAACTGAAAGAAATTGTTTCCGATATATTTCCTACATAAAAAGAAGAACGAGCTAACCCAGAAGGTGTCTATTCAACATGGTTTTAAAAACAGACGGGTTATAATTACTCGGAAATACAGACGCAGGGAGGGAGTTCCACTCCTTTGCTGTGCGCATTATAAAAGAAGTCGAGAAGCACTTGGTTCTGCAGGTAGGAATAGCGACCAAGAAAGAGCGGTAGCCGACAGTGCGTCTGGATGTCCGATGGAAGAAAGGTGATGGCGGTATGTCTCAGTACACTGACAGTGCATATGAAGCTGGTATACAAGAACTCGTCACGTGTTTTAATTTTTTGAAAAAAGTCCTTTAATACCGTTCGGTCGGTTGTCCTATTGTGTACACTGACGAAACTTGTTTTGACTTCTCACGGGCGTCACATATTTATTTTAATTTTCTCACTGTAATTATTTATTATTGCTAATGTAAATTAGTAGTTACTTTAACGATGTTATTTTTTATTTTGACCATTTAAAATATAAAATAGATGAAATCTGTAACTTGAATTAATGAATTTTTGTTTCCCTATGCCTATATTGTCGCGTATACAGATTGGTCACTCACACAACTAAGGACGCCGCGCTGCCGCAAGATCTGTACAATGAATGCCTAAAGGATGGTGACAACGTGGAGAAGTAGTTAAAGGTACAAGTAATAAAAAACGTCGATATCTTATACGGATGTAGACGTATATCATTGTGAATGCGAGAAATAAAATAAATACAAACAATATGTTTTTTACAAATAAATCGTTAATATTTGTAAATATATTCTAGTTTCATTTATATTGGTACTACTTTCCGGATATCCCTTTCATTAGTTATACATAGAAGTAGGTTCTAAGGTTCTCAAAGCACAAATGTGTTTGTCTTGGTGCAGTTTCAACTTGGCAGGGCGATAGATGTGTTTGCTATTAATGCACACGAGCTTGGGAGCTTAAACTGACAGGAGTTAATAATGTTTGCCATTCGGTATATCGGCTGACCCATTGTTGTACTGGAAATTTTCGATTAATTAATACTCTGCCTTTGTGTTAAGCCGGTGAGCGGTAAATGCCAAATTGACGAAGCCACATCACATTCAGGACACTCACGAATAACTCGATCATAGTGAGATGTTACGCCACATGTCAGTGCTACAATTTTAGGAATCATTCTGGATGTAAAGGGTGTAAAGTTCTAGTGACACTGTTTATAAAACAGTGGCGAGGCGAAGCATGGAATTGGAGCTTAAAGTGGCGCAAATTAGAAATTCTCAAATTGGAGCGACGTAGTTTGAGCGCCCAGCTGGATTGAAGTAGCATAGTTATGTAGCTCTATTCCTATAGTAAGAAAGACTCTAGAGCTCAGGTCTAAGTTTAGTGTATAGGAATATTCTGTTAGAACAGACTAAGCGTTTTGGTTTCAATTTTATGATACGTACCGCTAAGGAATGGAACTCTTTGCCTGAGTCTGTGTTTCCTGACAAATACAATTTAGGGGTCTTCAAGTCACGAGTGAATGGGTATCTCCTAGGCAAGCGCGTCACATCCTAGATCGCATCGACGCTTACCATCAGGCGAAATAATGGTCAAGCGCATGCCTATTTGCTATATAAAAAAAGACATTTTAAATCGAAAATACGTATATTAGTATTTACATACCTGGATAAACAGTTGTCACTGACATTGTTAACTATTTGTGAAATTTAAACTGAGCTTCTTACTGCAATCTGCGTTATGAGTTATAAGCACGTAATTTATAAAAAAATCTTTCAAACACCTTCAGGCTTTAGAAAGCAAGTAAACGCGTTAATGTATTATAATTGGTTGGTTATGTGAAACAACTCAAGTCTCTTTCTCCAAGTGATGCCACTCGTAAAAAATGAAAGAAATTGCCATACCGAGTTTCTTTGAGGTAGTTTTAACAAAGATAATAGTTATAATATTTCTTACAGTAACATTCATTAAAGAAGCACTGTAAGGCTTGTATTTGGATGCTAGGGTAACGGATAAATAAACATAATATAATACATAGATGAGTAATATTAATAGAATATAATATATAAATACCAGTAACTAAGGTATATATGCTCCTATGTATCACACAAACAACTGCCCCTTCTGCGAATCCAGAAAATGGTGAGGTGTATGTCACTAGATATAGACAAAATAGTTCATAAATACAAGCGTGGGCTGTGAAATGAAGCGGTGATATTGAAGAAAATTACAGACATGTCATCAACTAACGGAAAATGCCATAACGAGTATTTGTCATAGCATTAGAGAGGCATTATGTAGCATTATTCGGTTTCAAAAATAGATCTACTAAGTAAACGTTTGAAAATAAAATAAAAATATTGGCTGTAATTAAGTTGGTTTACGGACGATAATTTTACGTGGTAACGTCATAAGAAAATATTGATGAAAAATTACATACTTTTATGATTCGAATTGAATTATTATCACTGAATTATCATTATTTTATAAAATACAAGGAAAAAGTCAATTGAAAATTACAAAACTTTTTGATAAATTCACATTTATTTGCACTCGTTAAGTAAAATTATATATTTAAAACAAGTAAAGGAAATTGTAGATATGTTTATCTAATGTTATCTAGAATTAATGTTTATTGTATGACCCTTTTTTTATTATAAAATAAAAAGTCCTTCAATTATTTTAAATCATTATTTAGTACAGAATCAGTAGTTGAAAGGATATCAATAGGAAAATGTTATTGACATTAGAAATGATGTCGTAATTACTGTTAAAGAACTGCCGTCACCAATTTACGAACAACAACATGTCAAACTATCTCGAAAATTCGAGTTTTTGCAATTATTATTGAACTCCGTTGAACATAAAGCTGCAAATCGGTATATGTAGCTAACTGTATAAAATTTTAACATAAAACTCCAATTGTGTAGTTTTTTATATTTTTACGTCTACAACACTTAGTATACACTTGTATAAGTGTAAATGAAACGATACAAAAAATTGTTTGTCTTAAACGGGAAACGATCTACGAAATCCTCTATCTGAGCGGTTCTCCAGCACACAATCTGGAGTCCAAGAGGTTTTTAGAAGCCTTTTTCGTTCGTAGAAATTTCGTTGCTTAATCCAATGACCTTCATGTCTGAATGGAAACTTTTGGTGCCGGTAAACTAGAATGGTAGAAGAGTAGAATGACGCGGATCGCTTCGATGACGAACCCGGCATCATGGGGTCAACGCCACGGCCACCGCCACTTATCGCACCACGACCGCGCCAGAGCGGACCAGTCGGCGGTGCCTGCCCGACAGGTCCGGCTCCTCATAGTGCCAGTGTGAGTGCTAATCAGTGTGATCAGTGTAGTGGTTGCAGTGTGTGTGACAATCGACTCTAGTTCAGTGAGTGATTTAGTGCTGCGCAAAGATAAGGTTACGATGCCAACCTTTGAAAAAATCACTTTCACGAGTGATTCTTAATTCGATACTTATATTGTTAGGAATCACCTGTTTGTTATTCAACACGTATGAAAATTGTCGGGAATCATTAAGAAAACTCATACTCCATCGCCATCATACTTTGACCCATAATGTTCATGCCACATTTTTGCCGGGGAATATATGTACGGTCTACGAAACGACCTACATTTAATTTGTAGCAAGTCATCATTTTTAACATAATTCAATCAGTCAACTCGCCACTCATCAATTAGCGTTACATTCATTACGCAATAAAAGTTATTTTAAGTTATTTCAAATTTTATAATTCATCACCTTTGGTGTATGACCAATCAACTCATACACCGCTGCTGTTTAGAACGATGCCCTGGCGGTAGGCAGGCTGGTAGCGTTATCAATGGTATCCCCATAGACCTTTACAATGAGCACCAGTGTTTACCGAATTGTAATATTTTAATGAAATCTTCAAACTGTTTGCCAAACCCTTCCATTTTTTAGGGGAGGTTTCAGTCCTCCAGCCTTTCAGTTGAATTGATGAACCAATTTGTCCAGACTGTGCTAGAATAGCGAAAAGTAGATTTGATTTCCGTATCAGGCAGACGACATTTTTAAAGTTTATTTCTCACTTATGAAACTTCAATGTAGCTAACATAACGGGCGTGATAAAAGACTTTCATCTCCGTTCAAACGGTAGTTATCTAACCGCCATGTCAGTTACACGTCGACATGTATAGTAGCAGTACAACACAGCGGCTAACGGAAACACACGAAATAACCCGGTCAAAGTTCCACGAGCTCATCGCTCCACACAATGTAACTTGGTCTAAATGTTGTGTAACTTTAATTAGAATTCCTACAGCGGAGCGCTGCGTCCCTATTTGAGAAATGAGTCTATCTACCATCTTTCGAACTAACCTTTCGAGCTAACGAGAAAATAATGCTTGTCACCAATAATGTAAAAATGATGTCGCCAGCAACGGACGTCTAGTGCTCGATACGGGGAGCGACAGTGAAATTGAATTGTGATGACCTTTTATTAAATAATAAAAATGCGAATGGCCAGATATTGATTTAAAAAGTTACGATTATAATGTCTCCAAGAAATTCACAGTATTAAAGTGTTCTTTGATCTTGGGTTCTGAATATAAAACTTGTTGGCACATGTGGTATTTTCACCAAATCATAAATTAACTGGAAACTTTTTGAATTTTAAATCGATGCTCATGTAAAATTGAAACATCTTTATTAAAAACTAGTCTGGCCATAAATACTGTTACATAAAACCTTTTCTTTTTTATCATTTTTTTAATTATTTTGAATTTGAAACGCGTTTATTATTTTAAAAACTTCTTTCGGTTTCGCACCACTTCACATATTTTTTCGTGTTCATCATCTTTCAATATGGAATGGAGTGTTACAGAAAATAACATTTCAGTGATCGCCTTGCACAAAGTGGGTATGGAGGCGTCGGTCATATTCCAGACACTTCAAAAACTTGGTATCGGCCATATAATCGTTTGTCGTACTATCAACAGATACAACAACACTTCCTCTATCGAAGACCATAAAAGATCGGGGCGGCCACGTGCTGTTAGAATTACAAAGGCTGTTAATTCTGTTAAAGCCAGAATTCGTCAAAATCCCATTAGGAACAAAAATCTTATCGCGAGAAATAAAAATTTCTAGGACTCTGTCGCTTATTATAACACAAGATCTGCAGCTCGGTGCTTATATATATATTCAGGATATGCCCTAAATCAATCTTTACAAGTAAAGAGAGTTGATCGATCAAAATGCCTTCTGTCACGATACGCAGGTGAAAGGCACCGAAATAAATATTTTTTACATTCACACCAATTAGCCTAGCCCAAAGTAAGCACTGTAAGGCTTGTGTTATGGATGCTAGAGTAATGGATAAACATACATATATTATACATAGATATGTAATATTCATATAAATATTTATAAATATCCATGACTCAGGTACAAATGCTCGTATTCATCATACAAACATCTGCCCCTACCGGGATTCGAACCCGGACCGTCGGGGCGAAAGGCAGGATCGCTACCGTTGCACCAAACGGTCGTCAAAATGTCCTCTTTACCAATGAAAAAATTTTATAAATTGACGAGCACTACAATAATCAAAATAATAAGTCTGCTGTGTACGCTCACAGTTCTAAAGAAGCTGCACAAGTGGTCGGAAAGGTACAACGTGGTCATCATCCTGCGTCAGTGTTGGTTTGGTAGGGCGTGTCTTATCAAGGCGTCACAAAGCTACATTTTTGTGAAAAAGGAGTGAAAACTTCAGCCAAAGTATATCAAGAGACAATTTTGAATCGTGTTGTGAAACCTCTCAGCATTACCCTTTTTAAAAATGTACCGTGGACTTTCCAGCAGGACTCTACACCTGGTCACAAGGCACGAACTACCCAAGCCTGGTTTGAAACCAACGTTCCGGATTTTATAAGAGCTGAAGACTGACCCTCATCTAGCCCTTTACCTTTGCGGTCGTCAATAACATTTACTATCGGGTTTTATTTGCATATTTTAATTTTAATTCAATTATTGTTTTAGTTTGTGTAACTGATCTAGAATCCAATCATAGTTTTAAAGTCTTGTCTTGAAAATTCCAAAGATTGATAAACTATGTAGTCAATCGAATATTAAAATACTGGATTTGTTTTACTTTGTAAATGTTAAGTATAGTTTATCAGACTTTATCAAAAATAATTTAATAAAACATGTTGAAGGTAGTTAATCTTTAACATTGGTGGAATGATACTAGCTCATAGTAGAAGTTGACATACGTTTGTAAATTTCTACGCATCTGCCGACGTTTCGCCAGCTCAGCGATCAGAGCCCTCGCCTGGATAGCGAAAGATCGTGAGTTCAAATCCTACCTGAGGGTTCGGAGGCGTGGTCGTTTTTTAAAGGCATATTTTGGAGCTTATGAAAATAAAATATATTTATTGCAGAATACATTTGTTCTTTAAAAATCGAGCAATGAAATGCTTTTGAAACAAAAAAAACATTTACTTCAACCAACTTCATTTTCTTCTTGTACCTAATATTTTTTTTAGATATAATCTATAATCTAAGATCACAAATTTGTTGTTTGTCTGTCCGCTCTTTTTCCCGCTCTTTTTCCATTGTATATGCGTTACCATAGCAACGCGTTAATCTCAAGTAGTTCGTCTACCAAACGCTAGTTGGCGCTAACGGAAAAAATATTTAATAATAGAAAAAAATTAAAGAATTTTGTCCACCCGTGCGAAGCCGGGACGGGCCGCTAGTATATATATATTTAAAAATACATTACATTATGATGATGACATTTCGCATTAAACTACGGACACTGGTAGTTGCATATTTATAGCTATCTTTACTTTTTAAACGTATTGTGTAATTACGCCCGTTATATTTTTTCTTTAACAAACAGAACCCGTTAGAACCTTACATTTTGTTTAAAAGTTAAGAGTAAACGAACTCACGTCTGAGTTCTCGGTAAAACATCACAGCCGCCGCTATATCCTGGCGGCTAAGGAAAAAGTTAATACAACACAAACGAAGCGACCGCCTTAAAATTCCATGTGAATTCTTAGCCTGCCGCTTGTCTGAAAAATATAAAAGCTTTTCTTATGCAGCGCACTGCACCAACAAGACTGTGTATTTTTACTGCAGTTGCAATTCTAATGTCACATGCAGTCTAGCCACTTTTTATGCCAACGGCTCTTATAGCAAACAAGGATCAAGCGGAATTTATTAACCGCGATATTTTCATTAAAAAACTTTATTCTTTGAGTTTTTCTTTGAATTTTCAAAAGGTTTTTATTAAATTCCGACTAAGATAATATTCACTGAATATTTTTTGTTTATATTTAGAAGATACGTTAAAAACGTATAAGTAATTTCATGTTACATTTTGTGTTTTCTCATAAATTCTGTTTAACCCCTTATTGTTTGAATTTATTAAAGGTGTGGAATAACAAAATATTGTTGCATAACAGTGTTTTCTTAGGCTCACATAATGAGATCTAATTGAAGTAAGAAAAATAAAACTTTACTATTAGAAGTTATTATACGAAACCATTAGCACGCAGTCTGGTCATGTAATCACATATGGCTTCCTGTGTGTTTAGGACAAATTTCAACTATATTTCTTGGAAATCGTAATAGAAATTAAGTTAGTCGCTATAACTTTTGCGGCTTGGTATGCGTTAAAGGCTACAAAAATTGTTGTCAACAAATATATTTTCTTCAGTGATAACTTCAAAACCAAAACAATTAAGAAAAGAGTACAAAAGGTATCAAAAAGTTTGGCTCACCAGCCAGACCTATACAATATGTAGGCTTTAACCTAAGACCGCTAGGTAGTTTAAGTGATAAGTCTCCTAAATTCAAAAATATGTGTAACATATATTAAAAGCGAGAAAAAAACAGATCTCAACTAGTTTCTTGCGGCAGGACTTACGAAGCTATGGTTATGGCATCATTAGCTCGGCGGTCAGAAAAGTCGCTTGGATATCAAAAAATCATGGGTTAGAATCCCACTTGGGGCTCGTAGATGTGGTTGTTTATTTATTAAATTTTATAGAAATATAGCATTGTGAAAACTAAAAAAAAATACATAAGAATATAATATATTCTTATGTATTTTTTTGTTTGCTTTAAACTGCCATTATTATTTAGAATTACGTAACATATTATGTTAAGTAATTCTAAATAATAATGGCAGTTTAAAGCAAACCCATCTCCCAAGGCAGCTCTCGTTCACAAGTAGGACACATTATAAAGCCCTACTATAGTGAACCTAACATGCTACCACCCAAGAATTGATTAGAGAGAGCGTGTCATACTTACTCCAACTATAAGTGATAAAATAGTGTTTAAATGAACTAATTCTAATAGCTGATAAAATGTAAAAGAAATATTGAAATGAAACAAACAATCGACTTTATCAGGGTAGAATAAACAAACAGGAAAATTAGTCGAACTAGGTTTCAAACAATTGTTTCAATTCAATGAATGAGCAAGGCGTAAAGTTACGAATTTAAAAATAGGAAACCAATGTGTCACATTGCAATTGGTATCACAAAACTGTAGTCTTGTACATAGGAAGAGGATTGAACAGATTCTGTCAGCACGTGGGAAGAGGGATACGACAAACATATAATTCCACTTAAGTGCAATAGATTGCGGGATATTTTTTGGTACAGGGAATTTCCTTCAATCGGTTTGTCTCGCTGGTTGTCGCTCGTTTACATTTGTTTATATGACGAAAAACTACTTTTTTCCATTTCATTTGATAAATGTAGGTAAAAATATTATCAAATAGTTAAAAAATCAAATGGTTAAATATGTCGGTGGAATTCAATGAAGCAACACCTCAAGGGGGAACGGCATAAAGTGCACAATTAAATTAATGCTGTGCTAAAATATTATAATTATCTTTTTAAATTCTCATGACATTACAGCACAAAAGAAGTTTTTAATTATTTAAGGAATATTTATAAAGCTAAAGAGATTTTTTTTACGTGCTAAAATTTGCTAATGCAAGTAAAAATCTTTTTGCAATTGATGGCCAAATTCCTGAGAAAGGTTAAAATTATGTTACTACCCTAAGGAGTCGGGTGCAAAACAAAAAAGCCTAACGGTCCATCGCTGGAAACCTTCTATTAAAATGAGAGGCAAAATGACAACGGGAAATGACACATTTGGCAGCTGTGTTGGAGATCATAGGAAAAAACCATATTTGGATAGCGCTACTGCCCATTTTGTGGCCTACAGGAAGAGTATGGTGGTGGCTCAAATACTAAGTCGATGCAGTCGCTAACCATAAAGCTTCGCTAGTACCATATATTGAAGCGGAGCATCATACTTAAAAAAATAAAAAATATATAAAATTTAATAATGATTAGTTAATTCTAAAATTTCATAAGAATAAAAACTTTCAAAAATCAACTTTCAATTCCACACAAAAACTTTGAAAATCGGTTAAGAATTCGGGAAGTTATGGCGTAACAGACATTGCGTCATTGAAGCTGATCCATGGGAGTTCCGCTCCAATCATTAGTTTCTACTTTGCCGGACACCACACCTAACATAGTTATATACTAGGCGATGCAGTCGCTAAGCATAAAGCTACGCTAGCACCCTATATTGGAGCGGAGCGTAATACCTAAAAAAAGAAAAAAAAATGGTTTTGATTGGAATTTTTGCGAATTTTAAAATTTGGGTCACAATCTGGTCCTAAGCCTGTTGATTCGATTCCACACAAAAAATATTAAAATCGGTTGAGAACTTGGGGAGGTTGGGCATGACAAACATTACGCCATTGAAGCTGATCCATGGGAACTTCGCTCGCTTCGCTCGCTCTGCTCCAACAAAGCCACTACTTTTCTATTTGGAAAAATCCTTAAGTTATACAACGGAGTAAGTATAATAGTTCGAAATTTGTATCTGTGTTCGCAACTTGTTACTAGATTCTACTCTAGCAATGTGCGGTGTTTTGTACTATAAAAGTTGTAAATAGAAAAAGTGAAACTTAATTGGCATAAGAGCTTTCCATCATTTAAAATATTTCATGAAGATTTGTAAAGGAGATTGACATAAAGTAATAAAATGCAAAAAATACTGTTTGGTGTAACAATAGCGTTCCGGCTTTCAGTACCGACGATCCTGGATTCGAATCCCGGAATAGACAGATGTTTATGTAATAATTACGAGCATTGATACCTAAGTAATGAGTGTTTATTTATATATCTATAAAAATTACATATTTATATCAGATTTATGTATGTTTATCCATTACCCACGTTTCCATAACACAAGCCTTAACGGTGCTTCCTTTGGCTGGGTGTGAATGTGAGAAATATTATTGCGACTTCATGCGAATAGAAGAAAAATCAGAGAATCGTCATCATCAGCAGTCTACCAGATCGCCTGGATTCATTAAGATGCAGAGACGTTAACGTAACATCCGAAGCACGAAAGAACACAGGATAATACATTTTTTTTGGTCACCCATCCCAATACGGCCTTCCCGAAAGCTGCTTAAAATTAATAGAAATCGAAAGAAAACTTCAATCATTCCGCCATCCAGCTCCTTACGTATGACAATATACATTGAGAATCGTACGGGCCAGTTTAACCACATACACTTGATAAGTTAGAAATTGTAGATAACGTTGGAGTACGCAGAAAAAGACACTAATGAAGATAAACAGCTTGTTTAATATATAACCTAACACAAAAAAGGCAGTAAAAATGTAATTTTATAGGTAACTCTTTACTCAACCGTACAGTGAAAGTGTTCTTGCGTATTAATTCATTTATTTTAATATAACAATAAAATAAACAATGTCGAGTGACTTTTTGGTGATCAACTGTGGTCATATTAAAATAAAGATAAAAGCTTGGTATTTTTGGGATTGTAATGGAATACACTCGCTTGATATGGTAGTGAATGCGCAACTACCTCGTTAAATAAATTTTACTCTTGACATTTTTTCATATCGGGCGTCCTATATGAAAACTTATTTTAAGGAGTAAACCCCAAAAACTGTAATAAGGTTAAATATCGCAGGACACAAAATGTTTATAGTGTAATACATACGCAGCGGGCGAAAGTTCAATATCCTCGATTGCTCGGACAGTTCGTAAAGGATTTTTCAACAAGAACTTTACTTTTTAATCAAAATAAAACAATTAATTTAAATAACAATGATTGAAATGTTTATTGTTTTAGAAAGAGTGAAGTTTGGCAATTATGAATGAAAAATAATATCGGATAAATGTTCGCCACGTTTCCATAGTTGGTTACAGAAACTTTTAATCACTTTTTGGCAAAATGGCGAGTCTATTTAGCTAATTAAGTAACGAATTTTAAAAGTATTCGAGCTGCAATCGATTCGTTTAGCTCTGTATAGACTCTGTCTTTCACTTGATTACCAAAAAATGATCCAGCAGTTTGAAATCACATGATTAAGCCGGTCACTGAACTGTTGAATTTCGTAAAATTATGGGATCGGAAAACTTTGTTTAGCAATAAATTCTTTGTATCAGTGATGGTGTGATTTATGGCAGCATCTTGTTGAATATGGCAGCATCTTGTTATATTATTAAGTCAAACTGTTTTATAGAAAATGCGGGGGTATTACTATTACCTTTACGCTATGCAGGCGTGACAAAAATAAAAGTCGGAATACAATGGGTGTGTTTGGCAGAAAAAAGCGTTTGCGCTGAGAAACAAACTATACAGTTTTCGGCAAGGACACGTTTTCTAACTTTCGCAGCGCTGATGTTTTTTACGCCATTTTGCTTAGATAAGTTTGTTACCTGTATTAATTGGTGCATTAATAATAGGAGCAGCGATATGATCCCCAAGAATATCGTCTATCTCGTCTTTTTCAATATCGTCATTTACTAAATTATTCATAGTTTAAAATTTTCCACTGCAAATTTGATAAAAATATATTTAATTGAGGTTATGTTCCCCAGTGACCGCTAAGTTTGCGTCCTAACAAAAAAAAGTCATTTAGCGCTCAGTAGCGCTTACTGCTGAGCGGTTCTTGCTATTTTACTCTGCCGGACACTACACTACTTTTATACGCACCTTACCTTCATACATACAAATCTCTCTATACAAATCTCGCCTATTTCCCGCAGGGCCAAGCAGAGATCACAAATTTCCACCTTCCATGATCCTGCCATACATTTCTCGCTTCTTCAACTCTCATCAGATCTTTCATACAAGCTCGTCGGTTAAGGATTCTTTTGTCCTGGCTTTTTTCAGGCCATCTTCTATTTCGTCTCTGTAAGTTCACCTTGATCTACCTTTACCGACTTGTCCATGCATATTTACATTATATATTTGTCTTCTAAAAATCTTCTTTTGTCCATCCTTTCTACAAAGGATACTCAACCATCTTGGTTTGGACATGTAGTGAGTATCCCTTTTTCTATCTTTGTGACTTGTTGCGCCAATATTTAATTCAAATCTGCAGTTTTATCTATTTGTATCTTTTTGTAATTCTTATTAGTATGGTCGACACTCTTAGCCACACCTCCATTTATTCCATTTCCCTTTCGCACATACCCTCTTGCATATTGAAGAGCGAGATGACCGCGCCATCTGTGGCAAATAATACCGCAATGTGGCCAACGTGCGGGCAAAAAAAAGCACAGAATTTCGCAATTTAAATTGAATTAGTGGCCTATACGCAAAAACCTTACAACTAACTATAATTTTATGTGACGGTGTCTTCGTGTGCGTAACAATAAGGAACAGCAAAGCCCAGGGACATCCCCGGCAGCCTCCAGCATCTCACACCACGTGGCAGTCAAGGTATCGTGCCCCCTTCATCTTCCTCTCACATTTGTTGTCAACATTAATTTTCTCATACCGCAATACAGTCCACTAATTTTGAATCGCCCGCACAACCACTGAGTAAATCTTCATAAAACCTTAAAAATTCTCGCCCGTTATTGTTCTTATAAAGTATCCTAAAGAACACCTAAAGCAGGTTGAGGATTTATGGGCAGCACTTAGCAAACTTCACCGAGTGGCGTGCGTTACCTTAGCCGCACAGGCTTTTGAACAACACTCCGTACACTGCATTTTTATACCCGGACACAACTTTAAATGCAATTTAACTTAAAGCGGTAAGCAGTTTTCGTGCTCACTGATTACGCTAACTTCGCTTTTAAGTTTGTAATAAAATTAGTGTGACTAAAAAGCGACAAGTGAAAACGCGTATATAACTAAAGCAGTACCAAAATTAAGGATTATTTGTTGAGATATGTAAAAACTTACGTTTCATTTGAACGTAAGTGGTGGCACTGGTTATTTTTTTGTATTATTTTAAAATTATTTTAATCAAACTGTATTTCAGTTCTATGATGATCAACTGAATTATTCGATTACATCCTAATTATATTATGAAAATACTTTGTGTGTGTGTTTGATACCATATTGTCAGTAATAAGAATAAATTTAAAAATAGATTTTCCACGCTTTCGCATTTCTACAAAACACTATCCGCAATTGATACACTCCTGATGTGAGTAGCAAATTAGCATCGTCGGTTCATGTCGCATTACGGAGCTCGGGGTCCGCGTGGGCCTAGTTTTAAATAAAAATGAAAATTGAAAAAAGACGTCAACATTTTCAGAAATCGTATTTAGAAATTGATGACTGAAAATTTATTTAAATTTGTGACTTTCGTCTACTACGACACGTTCAAAATGATTTATTTTAATGTTTATAGCGTAAAAAATACCCATCCTAATCCATAGGTTAATTTGTTTGTTGCAACAAATATAGATTAAGCTAATTATCAAATCGAGATTTTTTACACATTTGTACAGGCTGATGTGCTGATAACTGTACATTATGAAATAAACGTAGAATGCTTTAATAATCCTAATATCTTAGAAACAAACAAAGTTAGTCACTAACATCGTTATCGTAATGGATGCTTAGTTTTGAAAGTTGTCTTAAGTGTTTCAATTAATTACTTGAATTGGAAACGCCAAGCGGATTTGTCACAGAATCTATTGAACTCGACTATAATTAATACAGACAATTTCATATTCAATATTTATGTACGGCCTCACCATATTTTGCTGAATTAGCGACACAGTATTAACCGCGACTCACTTTTGATCGCACGAAATTATTATTTACTTATTTTACTTTTATTATATTTAGCCTATCTCCTTTTTAAGTGCCACACCAAAAGGTAATCCAATAACCTATGACTTTAAATTCACCACAGATAAGTAGGTATTCGACTCTCAAAAGTTACGCGTAAAGTACGTAACTTTTTATTATTTTCGCGGCAGCGAGATAGCAGTCAAGCGCTTACCTATTTACATTAAAAAAGCTCGAAATTAATTAAATTAAAAGTCTTTTTATATTATAACGCGGTCTATTGTGTAGCATTACACTATAAAGCTCTCGCCAATGGTCTTACAAGAGAAACGGTACTACATGTAAATGTATCATAATTTAAGCAAATTTAATTTTAATTCTAACATATTCTAGTCAAGGGATTGTTCAAAGATACATTATTTTTGCCAAGTCACATACAAAATAATCCGTATACCTTTATAAAAAAAAAGTTTTATTAAAAGTTAAATTACTCACATATCTGTTGCTAAAACAACAAATATTTAAATATCACCATTAACAATTAATTAATTAAATGTCATCTTCTTTTTTCTTTACAGAAATTGTAATAAGAAAAATATTTACTATTCTCAGGTGTCAGGCGGTCCAACATCAGATCCAAAGGTGTCGGTAGCTCAATTAGAAGAGTACTCGCCCGGATAGTGAGGAAATGAGAGTTCGAGTTTCGCCTCTCTGATATAAGATCTTAGATAAGTTGATTTTTATTTTGTAATAATTTCTTTACATATCAAAATTAGCTGTTCAATTCTTAAAAAACATATAAACATAATTGTTATAATAGCTTCACTTTAAATGTTTTAAAATCCTGTATTGATCTCAAGATAGATCCTTTAGCTATCCTGTTTACGCATTAGCATTTATTTCATGTCGCAAAGCCATTGAGAGTTACTCTCAAAATCCTCCTCGTAGCGTAGGTACACTGACAAATATTGTACATCTGTCAAACGTTGAGATTACCAGCCTCGATATTATTTACAGTCCTCAAATCGGGAACTAACAAGCGAATCTATTCCTTTTACTTACAAACACAAAGCCTATATTTCTTCGGAGCTATAGGGCTGTGCAAAACACCGTGGTCCATGGCACTTGCTGGCGAAAATGAAGTGCTCCAGAAATAAAAGGCTTTTAAAGATTTAAGGGAAAACGTCGAGATTTGCTACAAAATTTGAGAAACTTGATTTGTTGATTATTTTCTGTGATAACGATTAATTAAACTTCTATTGGCGTACTGTTGCGGTATACGAGTAAACAGAAAATTTGGAAAATAATTTATTTATCACTGCTCTCTATCATTGTTTACACTTACGGCTTTTAAAAGCTTTTGTATGATACATGTTCAATCAACAATTTTGCATAATCAATTCGGTGTACAAATATGTACTGTAATAATAAGGAAAAAATATGATAATTTCAGAAAGCAAATATTATTGATTAGTTTATTCATAAGATAGTAGGTATTATTAAATGTTTCAGTAAAACGATATTTTTAATAATAAGCTGAAAGCCTTGAACGCAAGCGAAAGGTAGCTAGCCTATCCGTTTTTTTATAGGATACTTTTCGGAGAGTATGCAGCAGAATTGCACAGCCTTGTTCCACCTTCCCCATTTTTTCGTCGGATAACCAGACTTATAGGCGCTACCAGTATATGGTTGATATAACAAAGAGTCATACTAAGCATTTTGGTTCCAATTTTGGGATCCGTGCCGCTAAAGAGTGGAACTCCTTGTCTAAGTCTATGTTTCCTGACACATACAATTTAGGAATCTTCAAGTCGCGAGTAAATAGGTGTCTTCTAGGCAAGCTTTTCACATCCTAGATCGCATCATCGCTTACCATCGCTTACCATAGTGGTCAAGCGCTTAACGTTTACAAAAATAAAAAAAAACACCATAAACTCTTCAGAGCAAAGTCATGTTCGTGGCGGTATATTCATACGTTATCTGTGATCGTCATCACCCTCTCGTCGTTGTTCTATTATATTTTGTCCAATGTAGGATGATACTTTTGACAGTTGACACCTATATAGAGGGTATAAAGTTGCTATTGCAATGTCAAGCCAAACATAAGGAAACAAACGCAACCTTAGTACGTAGCAATAAGGAAGTGACACCTGTCAAAGTATCATCCTACATTGGACAAAGTATAGGTCAAATCATTTGTATTCCCATATTGTACAAAAATATATAATTCAGATTTGAAAACTGTTGTTTCACTATTTATACGGTTTTTTTATGTTTTAAGCCTAGATCCCATACAAAACTTGTTGGTGAATACCCCTACTGGCTTCTCCGGACCCTGCAGAGATGCAGGTACATACACTGGTTTTTAGTGAGTATACCTCCAAAGCTTAACCGGGCATTAGGCCGGGTAGGGGGATGAAAAAGAGACCTACATAACTTAGCCGTTGCTTGAATAAAAAAGGTCACATACAAAACTGAAACACCTCATATTGGTCTGCGCTTCTTCGAGCTTTGAAAGGCAAGTTAACAGGGAGGTTTTATATATAATCGATAACGCATACCAATCCGTGGTTGGCCTGGGAGGTGCCTCAAGACCCATCTTTATAACGGTGTTTTCATTAATAGTGTAAACTAGTACCCCAAGAGTAGGGACATAATAGAATGATGGGACAAAAAGTAATACGTACACATATCTTTACTATAAGTTCTTCAGAACCAATAATATGTACATACGAATACCCATGACTATAATAACATAATAATATACATGAATACCCATGACTTAGGTACATAAACATTTGACCCTTCCCTGACGCGAACCGAGGACCGTCGGTGCGAAAAGCAGCATCATCACCGTTCCACCAAACCGTCGTCAAATAATGGTATTCAACTATCAAAAACGTTATCGATTTCATCAGTGATTTTTGGTGAAAATTATCGATTGATCAACAATCGATTTTTCTACAATACTAAATAGACAGCAAACAAACTAAATAAATAACCTTATATCACATAGTTCTATGGTGAATACATATTATTGATGCTGCCTATACATAATTTCTACAGTTGGTAATGGCTGGCAACTAATCTATAGCCGTGACTTGACGAAAATGGTTGGCCTTAATTGTTTTACACGGTTTTGACTCACTTTTATTAATTGTTTCCGTATTGTTATACTATATTCGTATAATAATATATAAGAAAAAAGCCTGTAGACAAGATTTTAAGGTGCACGACAAGTCGATGAAGGCAGACCAAGGTGAGCTTTCAGGGACCAAAAAAGGCTAGGTCAGAATCACCCTTAACCGAATAGCTCGTATGAAAGGTTTATTAAGACTCAAAGAAGCGAGAGATAAATGTCTCTGCCTACTCTTACGGGAGAAGGCGTGATTTTATGCAGTAAGTATGGATATAGTCTATAGTAAAATTTGCAAAACTTTAAAACTTTATAACTTCAAGCTATACAAATTAGTTTCAGAGCTCAAGCCGCAACAGAAACTCATTATTACTACCTTTGGACAAGTGGTATCAGGCAGAGTAAATAACACCAACTCTTATCACTTAAGTGTAAAAGGCGATTAAAGATACTCGAGGTAATTATACTTTGAAATCCAAAGGCGACAAAAGCAAATTCCGAGTTTAGGGATAATGTCTAAATCCTCTGCCCTATCTTAGGGAGAAACCTGTTTCGTATGCTGAACTGCTGCTGGATAGCAATGAACGTCTTTCCTAGTCTATATATACGTATATATTTATATATATTATCAAGCAGTCGGCTCTCTCATTTGAATCGATTTGGCGCATCTCCAGATTTATAACTGATGACAGGAAATCACGTACTGAGAAGAACCGGCAAAAGACTACACCATTTTTCTCACTGTTTTGTTTCATATAGACTCGTCAATTGAATGGTGTTCGATTGTCAATATGCTGTAAAGTCAACTTTGATCACACATTATATACATATGATTAAATGTTGATGTTTAAACGATGTAAATAGTTCTAAGATTTGGTCACGAAATACTTATAGCATTCCAAAATGGCTATAACAAAAATAAATATAAAAAATGAAGCGGAACATTGGTTAATAACAATTATATGAATGTGTACTTTCTCCATGGCTTTATTCGAATGAAAAGTTTAGTCGTTTAATCATATGTTTATAAATTAATTAATATTGGACCATACCAGTTTATTAGTTTTTGGGTGACCTCATTTTCTGGGTATTTATAGACGAATGGTTACAGGAAATTTAATCAGAAACTTTGTATCGGTATTATTGAGTTCTGCTGACGGCTGGACATAAAGTCCCTTCCCCACTAGTTGCAAACATTTCATTGTTAATCGTATTAAGGATAGGATTCATTTATACGTGGTTATTGCGTTAACTTGTGTACAAATATTTTGTTATTTGTTGGATTTTATCAACTTCTCAAAAAGGGCATACCTACTAAAAATTTCATTATTTAATTGATTAAGTATTTTTTGTGTTAACTATCTTATAGAAATAAAAAAATATTAAGCTTTTCGCGTATAGTATGTATAAATTTGTAATAAAATATCTTTGGCTGTACTATTTATATCTGGCTGTTTTTCATGACATTAAATCAAAATTTTGTTTCCCACTATTTTTCATTTGTTTTTCTTTCTGTCAAAATGAGCGAATCGAATGAAGAAAATAGATATATTTTAAAAATGTTATTACAAAAAAGGAAAAACTGCAACGCAAGTCGCGAAGTGAGGTTTATGGGCCTAATGCAGTGTTAGTAAGAGTAGCACAAAGTTGGTTTAAGCGTTTTCAATCCGGAAATTTTGAAGTCAAAGATGTACCTCCACCTCTGATCGCCATGTTACAGATAAAATGGACGCTATTTTTGAAAAATTGGAGCAAGATCTGCATATCCGCAGTTACGACATAGCTGAAGAACTAGGAATTGACCACAGAACAATGTTGACCCATTTGAAAAAAGCTGGGTACTGTCGTGAAGGGACAAAATGTAAAGACGGAAGATCAGGGTAAGGTACAGTTTATCTATTTACAAAATAATTAAAGAACAAAAAATAAATGGAGGTAAGAAGAGTGAGGGCGAGAATGAGTAGTGTACAGTGAAAATGTGAGTAGGTGGTTGTGGGTCGTCGGCGATCTTCTGTATAGGTGGCTTGTGGCCCGGGGCTTTAGGGCCCAGAGGCGGTGACACCGTCGGATGAAGGGTGGCGCTGCCGGTAGACAGGTGGCGGGGCAGACGTCGGCCGGAGCTGCTGATAGACGGGCAGCGCTGCTGGTAGGTCGGGAGGCGTGACAGGTAGGTTGGGCGGCGCTGCTGGTGGACGGCCTGCACCGATTTACTACCGGCGCTGCTGGTAGACGGGCGGCGCTGCTGGTAGGTCGGGCGGCGTAGCAGGTAGGTAGGGTGGCGCTGCTGATGGATGGCCTGCACCGCTGGTGGTCAGGCAACGTTAGTGGTAGAGAGTGGCTGAGTTAAGTGTAAGTTCTTGAGCCAAAAGTTTGCCTTACGGCGTTGAGGACTTTTCTTGAGTCAAGGCCTTTAAGAATTTTGAAGAGCTCGGTAGCGAGCTATAGATGTTACCGTGGCAACTTTTGCCGAAGAACTGCATGACTTGGCAGGTCAGCTCGGTCTTTTATAGGCCCAGAGCCATTTAAATTTAGATTGTCTTCGAGAAGACATAAAAAGAATAAAATCTGGTTTTCTTTGGAAGTTGAATACCATAAATGAAAGATCGTGTCATGGGTAGCCATGGCAACGGAGAAAAACTTATATGTCAATAAATTAAATAAATACATTTTAGTGATAAAATGGAAAAATAATAACGAAATAGATTAAACAAATGGACAGGTTAAAATAACAAGCAATGCCAGTAAGTGTGTAGCATTCTGAATAGAAGTTTTGAGTGGTTGCGAAGCTCTATATGAAAATTCAGTGTTTCTTTTCAGCAATGAAGAAATTATTAAGTAAAATATTATTGTATATATATATATATATATATTTACAGAGATTAAAACGTTAACAAATGACGATGCAAAATGGAATGATAAAATATACAATTTAACGAATGTTGAATTAAGAAGACTAGAAAGGATAAAGACATCGATTTGTCCCTGATAGGTTAACCCATGGCAAAGGCATTTTTTATCTAAAACTGTTATCACTATAATAATAATAATAATATATCTTACAATCACACCAATTAGTCTAGCCCAAAGTAAGCACAGTAGGGCTTGTGTTATGGATACTAGGCTAAAGGATAGACATACATATATGATACATAGATATGTAATATTTATAGAAATATATATAAACACACCCATGACTGAGGTACAAATGCTCGTATTCATCATACAAACATCTGCCCCTTCCGGGATTTGAACCCAGGACCGTCGGTGCGAAAGGCAGGATCGCTACCGTTGCACCAAACCTTCGTCAAATATCCGTCGGTCGTCGGTCGTATATATACGTAATATTTATAGATATATAAATACCCATGCTTTAGGTAGAAATTCTCGTATTCATCACACAAACATCTGCATTTTCCGGGACTAGAACGGCCCTCGTTTGGCTTTAAAGAAGTGTCACTCCCGCTTAGTCAAACAGGTCGTCAATTAATAAATGTTAAATGAAGCCATATTCAAGGAATCCATATTAAATAACCTTAAATACCGCCACAACTATAATTAATTACACAGAGGTTATTAATTAATTTCATATCGTTTGAATCAAGCTCTTTCGATTCAGTGAATACCCTTTGATTAAATTTTGAAGCCACACAACTGTTTTTCGTATATCTATTCATTCGTGTTACATTTCACAAATAGATTTATATACAAACTCATTTTTTTACTTTCGCGGTTTCTTTGGAGGCTTCGATTTTATCGTCCATTGTGTGCACGGTTCTTAAGCTTGGATCGGATAATTGATGGCGCCCGTTTCCGCCAACTCATGCGCAAGGTTCATGACTCTGTCCGAGCCTTCGGCCTCTCTATTAGTGGCTATTAACTCTTTAATGGTACCCGAATTTCTACCCTTTGTCTATCGATAGAAAGTGAGCTGTGTATGTGCTGAAATCGATTTACTGTTTTAACATTTGGAACATTGTTCGCCACTAGACATTTGTGATTCGTTACGTCATCCGCGGATCACATAACTTTGTTATAAAGCCTTTGTATTGTCGATATCTACTTATAGTCTATTTTTCCTTACGTGAGCTAAGTAGTAAACAAATATGGCGGTCGACATTTTTTAGGGTTGGGAACCATTGAGTGAAAGTGTGACATCTTTAAGCGAATGAATGAGTATATGAACCTTTAGATTATTGGGTTCTTAAATACGGTCGAGATAATGAAATAAATTCTTCAGGCTTTACTTGTAGTAAATACTTATAATAATAATAATAATAACTATCACTGTTAGTTTTTCTTCACTTTGCCCCTACTGCAGATGAAAACAATAAAATGTCACAGTGTAAATGTATAAATATGTGTCTAACAAACACCTACATAATTAACAAAGACAAAAACTAAAAACCGACACATCAAAACGTCAACAATGAAGACCTAAGATATTTTTAAATATCGATATTTACTGGATTTTGTTAATTTGCGAAATTCTGATCCGATTTAAATATAATTTTTATGGGACCACCCTGAAAGTATCGTATTTATCTAGTAAAACACAGTCGAAATAAGAACCTACTTTTTTTGAATAATAACAGTTGCAGCAAAAAGATAATTATGAAAATAACCACGGAAACCTTAAAATCAACTGATTCGTTACAAATCATTCATACATTCACTTCATCCCATCCTTGTTTTATTTTTTAATTTTGACATATTGTTTATTTAATCTGTGACCGAGAAGGTCTTCGAAATTACGATTTTAGCTAAAAAATGTTATTTGTGAGGATATTTCAAAGTAATTTTCAGTGAAAATAAATGCGTTTATATGTAAACTAATGACTATGATATATTGTGGCAACGTTAAGTGAGTGATTCTTTCGGAATGTCGTAAATTGTGATCCATTGATGTTTGTTTACCATTTAGCTCAAGTTAGAAAAAATACACTATATATTCTTAACTCTTCATCGAAAAAAAGTTGTGCGATCGACTTTGTACTTTCGATCGCTATTAAAATATATATATTGCCTTATTGGATTAGCCTTTTTACTAAACACCACTGTTCTACTAGTAGACTGTATGACACTGAGATAATGGATATAAGACATAAATAAGAAAAATAATTTGGGACCTCCATGATCGAGTGGCTCATATACTGGTTTTGATATTTGGCTGAGTTAATGTAGAAAATGAACTTTTTTATATTGGTTGGGGTCTGGGTGTTGTGGCACTGTCATTGTTACGGAATTTTATAACACAGGTGCTTTAGCGACTAACCATGAATTAAGAACAATGTATTCTTTTGTTAATTTCTAAATCTACGTAAATAAGATACAGTTTTGGTTATTAGTGTCTTAGAGTCTATATTAGGTTTGTCTAGATACTAGGTCGTCCACATTATAGTTTAACGCTTATTAAAACGCCGCATCGTATGTGATTCATTATTCATTTAATCACTTGGGATTATATGTAATGCTGTCAAGGTTATTTAGCGCTATAGCAACTGATTGTCTCATCAGTGTCTTTTTAAAAACTTGTTTTTTTAATATCAAAGTTAATAGGTATTTCTTTATAGGTAAATTTGTATCAGTATGATTTGACAATATCTAAGCAAAACGGCGAAAAATCACAAAAAAATGAATCATTATTATTTGAGTCAATTATTATCTAAAAGTGAAACGTTCATGGTACATTCATAGAAAATAAATTACGTATTCTGCTGAGCTACGATTAATTCTGAAAACGTTTTTTTGTGGCGAAAATCTATCGCTTCATTATTGTTTCCTACTGATGTAGCTAAAAATAAAATATGTTATGCAAGAATGAGCAGCTGGGAAATTACGTGAAGAAAATATTGGCTATTTTATTATTCAACACAAAGTGAAACCTGTCTGGAAAATAATAACAGATCATTTTAATCTGCAGACCGACGCTCGGCCTCGAGGCTCGAGCCTCTGGCATTAAGACGTGATCAATTATCCACATGCGTCCTTCTTCCTCGTTTGCTCCCGTATTCCTTCGTTGCTGGCTGGTTGGGTTCGGTTATGTATTTTTTTTGGTTCCATTCATATTCTGCTAACGTCTTTACATCTTATTCAAGTAATAAATATTTGGTACCACAGACAAATGGCAAATCTTCTTTTAGTCAAAACCTTGAAGGTAACTTCACAAATTCGTAAATTTACAAACGTATTTCAACTTCTACTATGAGCTAGTATCGGTCCACCAATGTTGAACGCTAACTACCTTCAACGTCGAAAGTAATATTTTTACAAATATTAAACAATCGATTTAGATGGAACCAGCTATAATTATGTGTTTTTTATTTAATTTTTGCATTCACAATGCAACATTTCTATAAGATATAAAATACGCACGTAAAAAACAACAACGCCTTCGATCCCTCTTTTTATATCACTACTAATTAACTTTTACATAACTACTAATTAATTTGAAAGCAGATATTTTTATGTCTCTAATATTCGGCAATGCTTTTCCCAAGATTGAAGTATCAATTAAAAAAAACCATTTAATATTAAAAGCAAAACTTATAGATATAGTTTCTCAATTTTGCTAATATTTTCAATTTTACAATAAAACAGCATTCAATATAAATTTTATGATATTTGGGTATAAACATTTACCTGCATTAATTGGAAAGTTATGTTTATCATAAAAACTATCAGTTAGTTGTGTATTCAATAAAGAAAATACATTTACATTCTGAATCTAATTAACTACTGTACTTTTTTCTATTCAGACTTTTCGCTTTAGCAAGTTTATTGCAGCAGTATTTAAAATTGTATCTTTTATTTTTTAAGAGCGAAAGTAATTTAGCTATAAAAAAAAAAACGGCCAAGTTCGAGTCGGACTCGCGGCCTTAGGGTTCCGGACAAACTTTCAAGTATGAAAGTTTTTTTGTGATGTAACTACAAATGGCCACTTCCCATACAGTGTTTAGTCAGTGTGTGTTTAGTTTTATAGATATTTCAATAATATAAAATGATAATAATTCATTTTTTCTTTTGTTACTAAAATGAATGAACAAATATACTCACTTTCACAGTACTTAATCAACGTTGAAACTACAGATCTAAGTTCTAAAAATTCTACCGTGTGTCTTCTCAATCTCCTGGTGTGCATTCACAGTAGTTTCATATATCCTGCAACACCCATACGCCCTTACTCATGCCAGAATATTTAAGTAAAACGGAATCTTCCAATACGTTAAACGCGCTAGTGTCATCTTGTGTTGTGGGTACGGGATTCCGAGCCAAGGTCATCATGAGAAGCGGCTTCGTTTCGATCCATTATTGTTAGGGGAGTTGATAGATATTCTAAGCAAAACAAAACGTTTACAAAGCACAGTAGTAAAGCGAAAATGGAACAATAATCATGACGATCAGACAGGTGACAATGATAAAATGACACTTTGGCTTACACGTCTGGGATTAAACCTTCCCCCGCTTAAACTAATCTTTGCCACTATTTCAGTCAAAAACCCCGTAAAAATGTAATAAATTATCAAAGCAAAAAATATTGTCAACCCTAGTAAACTGTCACTGCTGCATAGAACAGAAGTTATCATAGATTATTTAACAGAGTGTACTCTTTAACGGATTTAAAGTTATTCATTCAAAAAGGTTTGCAAACTTAATAAGAGAAATAAATGGCTTCGATAGACGTCAAGTCTAATAAAAACGTTATATTGTCAATTTCAAATCTTCTTATCAATATTTTACAATTATTTCGTGTTTTAACCAACATTATTTCTAAAGTGAAAATAAAATGCCACACAAGCCATATCCCGGCGAGGGAGGTTGTACATTAAGCAAAGCAGAGCACACTTTGAGCCGTTTCTGTAAATTTCTTGTTCGTTACGAAAAAGTAAGTCACCATAAAGAAAGTGACCATATTTAAAGTACCTATGTCAGGGCTTTTAACATTTTCTTTGACTTGTAATATCGATCTGAGCGGCTCCTGTATACTTTGTTATTGATTCTATGTCGTTCCGCGGATATTAGGTAAAAATGTACTCATAGATAAAAATTCTGTGTTATTTACTCTTTAATTATATGGAAATAGGGTTGGCACATAAATGATTTTTTTTTTATTAATTTTGGCGGTAAGTCATACCGCGATTCTACAGTCTTCAAATATTGTAAATTGACTCTTTATAAGGGACCATTTAACCCCGTTTCCGCTTTATGGGTATTTTTGTAACACCTTGTATAGTACTTGTGACATTGGGTCCGATTGCGTTTCTCTCCGAATCTAATTAGTGATGGACTAAAATTTTACTAATTATGTCCATGTCTTTATCTAAAAGCTATTACGTTTCTGTTAAATTACGTCCATGTCACTAAATTTTAACTTACTGCTGTGTCTATGGTTTTGAACCTAATTTTAGTTCGTTTCTACGCCGAAAATGACAACATCTGCGTCGAATGTTAAAAAAACGTCGAACTTACGCTGTTACCCCGCGTGTGCATTATTTGTGGAGAGAAGACTTTTGTTGATTTATTTATTTAGGACTTTATCGGAAAGTATAGTTTATTGAATTGATGAAAATGGAGACAAAAAATATTACGTGCAGCCTTTGCAGGTTTCAATTCTGGTGAAGACACTCTACTAAAAAAGAGCGTTTTCTTTGGAGAGCCTGTATAACTTAATAAATACCGCTGTGGGCACGTCGAAAGGATTAGAATGGTCCCGAATATGCCAATGAGCTAACCTTCTCGCAGCACTAAAAAGAAAAATGTTAGTTTATGCAATTAATTACAGCAAAAGAAAAGTTTATATTTATGCATAAAAAATAAGTTAATTTCGTACTCGTACCGTTGCCGTTCCTCGTTGTGTCTTCTTTGAATGATTACCCAGCCATTAGGAATCATTTCTTATTACTTACTTTAGAAATTAATTTACGTACGGACTAATTAAGAGCGACCTTAAACAAGTTCACTGCTTAAAAAAGTAGGTTCATTTAACACCGACCAACTGTCAAACTGTCAGAAACGGAATAGCAATGGACATACGGCAGACTAAAATAGGTTCGAAATCGTCATAAATAGTGTTGTGAACCTAATTCGTCTACAAACGGAATATGTATGTGAACTTAACATTTTAGTACGAATTTTGAACTAAATTAAGCCCATTATACGGCATTAAATAAGTGCGACGAAGAAACGCAATCGGATCCATTGCTTCTTGCCAAATTTAATGGTTCTAGATCAACGGGAAGTACCCTATCGGTTTAAATTTCCTAGCGGGTGTCAAAATATGCGGCACGGGACATAAACCGTATCTTTTGATTGTGTTAACTCGGATGTTTAAATTTTTCAGTGAAAATACCCCGGGTATTTGATATTAATTTTTACTTGTTACTATCGCGTATTCCTGAGAAAAAAGTTCTTGTTATTTTATAATCAAAATACTACAATTGTTATTTAGTTTATGGCATTGGCCAGATTGGATCTATGTCACCGGATATGTCCTTTTAAGAAAATTCTGTTCTCTTCCGTCCGAGCCACCAGAGCCGAATCGAGCACGTTGTTTTATTCAAGCTAAATTCCACTTTTAATATTAAGTTTTAACAGCCTTACGGACAGAGGTGATCCAGCTAGGGTTCCGTTTTTCCTTTTGAGGTAAGGAACCCTAAAAAGGTTGTGAAAATATTTAGTCAACCTCGTAGATTGAGATTTAGATGAAATGAAAATATTATTTTAATCTTTGGGCACATCGAAGGGCGTTCACCAAACGCCGTGTTGCCAATTGTTGTCCATCAAAAAGTTGTTCTTTCAAAATTTCAATGGCATCAATTCAATAAGATTTACAGCGTAGGCAGCTAATGGTGTTGCTATATTTTCATTGTTGTGAACGCATAAAAGGACAGAAGTTTATGGTACTTTTATAGCGTATTGACAGTTCAAGTTTTTACAACACTTTTTTAGTGGGGAGTCATAAAAATCTTATAAAAGATACTTTCTTTGATATACGACAGGTTAATGTATTTCAGGTGAGTACTATGAAGTTCCACATTGAGCTGGATTTATTGGAACTAAAAATTCTTGACGAAACTCATTTTACGCCACCATAATAGCATCCAAGTCGTTGACATCCAAGTATGGTGAATTTAGGCTTATACAAAACATTCGATAAATATGAAATCTGATCATAGAATAAACAAATATTACGTGCCTACCCGACTTTGAAAGTCGCTTTAGTTATTTTCTATGTATGTATACGCTTTTAGTAACTTCCTAAGCTTTTTTCCTTTAATAAGATAAAAAATATTTTTTTATTAATTTAACGGTCCTACTGAATACTTTAGGGGATACTTATTTATAAGTAGATTCACGTGAACGAAAAATGCATGCCCCATGGGATTACAGCATGGGATTATAATGGACGGAGAGAATCTTAGTAAAGAATTAAAATAACATATAAGATCAATTTTACTGTTCATCAAGCATGTGGAAGCCGGAATTTTTCTTTTATTTATGTCGACTCTGCTACACTTTCCCTACGGTATTTTTATACATTTCGGTTGCAGCAGAATTGCACAGTCTTGTTCTTCCCCATCGGACTGACAATAAGGCGCCACCATAATATGGTCGATATACTAAAGAGTCACACTAAGCGTTTGGTTCCAATTTTGTGATCCGTACCACTAAAAAGTGGAAATCCTTGCCTGTGGTTGTGTTTCTTAACGCACACAATTTAGGGGTCTTCAAGTCACAAGTGATTAAGTTACTTCTAGGTAAACGCGTCACATCTTAGATCGCATGGCTTACTATCAGACGAGATAGTTGTTTGGAAGAACTGTGGCCACAAGTGGGGACAATAATGGGCTGGTGATGATGGAGTTATTTTAGCTGAAAGTTGTCCACTGCTGTATAAATGCATCCACAAAAGGGTTTTTCCATAATCTTCCAACTTAGCAGACGAATTGGTTGTTGCAATAAAATACCATATTTGAGGAAACGCTACTGCCCTTTTCATGGTCTCCGGGTGCTGAACAGTGATTACTTTTAGTAGTGAGACATCCTTAAGTGAGAAGCAGCATACTGCCTTGATGATGATGACTCAACTAATACGAATTATCATTTTATTGTTATGGAACTATTTGAAATTTTGATCCTAATTATATTATGACAATACTTTGTGTGTGTGTTTGTTACCATATTGTCAGTAATAAGAATAAATTTAAAAAAAAAATTTCTACGCTTTCGGATTTCTACGAAAACAAAACACTATCCACAATTGATACACTCCTGATGTGAGTGGCAAATTAGCATCGGTTGATGCTCCATGTCGCATTACGGAGCTCGGGGCGCGTGGGGCTAGTTTTGAATAATATAAAAACTTTGAATTTGAATGTTGAAAGGACTACATCGAAATAAATGCTTGAAATTAATTGTTAGTGCAATTTAATTCAATGAGGTATAAGGATTTATTCTAAGGATAATTGTAGGATTTATGGTATAAGGACTTCCGAAAGTATTATTGTTTTTATTATCGAACCCCATCAATGTAATCATCGAAATCTGTAAATCTGTTCTCATCAAAAAGCATACAAAATGTTTGAGAAGTTAATTTTCTTCATAATTTTTATTTCGAGAATTTTTCCAATGTCTTCATAGCTATTCTGCTTTTCGATGTGGAGACAAATTCAACGGATCAAATCGGTCCACCAGTTCATGTCTTGAGTTATTAATGATAAGGCAACGATATGAGGATCCTCTTGCAGCCTTGGGTTCAAACTCATGTAATGCTTAAAAGTGGTGGTGTATTGACCTGACTTACGTTAAGTGATGTAAATATGTCAGAGTTTTATCGAAGTTATAAAATAGTGAACCAGTGCACTACTTTAAAGAGCATTGTTTACATAGCCAGAACATAAACTGCATATGTCATCTTTAAGAACTAAAAAGGTATAATCTGCAAAGAGAACCTCAGACAAGTTTTTTAAATGAGAGTGATCATTGATATAAATAATAATAATAGGGCCAATATCGATCCCTGGGGTACGCTCATAGTGATTAATGCTCCACAAGACTAAGCTTTATTAATGACTATTTTTATTATGATTTAAATATAATGACCGTTTGGGGCAACGGTAGCGATCATGCTTTTCGTTCCGACTGTCTTAGTCACTAGTCCTGGAAGAGCCAGATGTTTGTGAAATGAATACGAACATTTTTATCTGAGTCATGGATATTCATATATATTTCACAGAATATTACATTTCTATGTATTACATATGTATATCTATTCCTTACCATTAGTATCCATAACACAAGCTTAACAATGTACCTCCCTCATGATCTACAAACAAAGTTTCCGACCTGTGCTATGAATCTTTTACAAAATCAGACAGCACAAAGTTGATCATGTGCGGGAAAGCTTAGGTTGAATCTAGGTCTGCTTCATGGCTTGGGATCAGCAGTGTGATCAGAAAACCACTAGAAGAGATTCCTTAAGTTAGAAACAAGTATTATGTACTAATTGCTACACACACACACATTCAGATGTGTGCCTACATGAGAAAGTATAATATATCTATATGACGCGTCCCATTAAATCCGTTTACTCATTTTGATGTCGTTATGTAACAAACATGATAATAATCTAAATTTTGGTCATAATGACATCCCGACATAAATAAATTTTCCAAACTGTCTGTCTGTTGACTTTAGGATAATAATGGGCATATTTTTCAGTAAGTGCCTGATTCAACTTGGGTTGATTATGGGCATAACCTAATATTTTTTGCTGCAGTTTTTATATGCTTTCTACGAATATTGTCTGTGAACCTCTGAAAGCGTTTTTTACCTTGCCGGAACCACTTACGCCAGATTCTTCAGAACTATCCGTACTTACTTGTGAATCAATCACTTTAAAAGATAAATTTATTTCAGTATCTTTCGGGGCATAACTGTTGATAACATTCGACAAAAAATTTAAATCGTAATCTACTGATTCGAAAAACAGGTTGCTCAAAGTTGTCTCACTTGCTATTGCATCAACATTCTGTAAATAAGGCGACTCAACAGGAATCAACACGTCAAAATTTCCTTCATTTGCATGTGTTGATTGCAAGACATTGGCTCACCAAATTTTGCAATAAGTCTCTAAAAACAGTTAGGGTTCAAATGGTAAATTTATTTAGCTGCCATAAGGGGTCCCAGGTTGTTCCATTGTAAAACACATAAATCTTTGCCAATTGTAAGTCACGTGGCTTAGTATATTGGCTCGAACTTGAGCAGCCATTGAAATTTTGTCATAGAGCAAATAAGACGGAGACAAAAATAATCTTGCTTCATCGCATATTTCTATAACTGTTATAATTTTTCAAACAAACGTAAATTTAATCAACAAACAAAAATCAAACTAAGTAATTAAAATCAGATTTTTTAATTATTTGAGAAGTGTCTAAATGAACAATAGGTATTTTGGTGTCAGAATTTCTAACAAAAAAATCAAATGAATATTCAAACGCACAGAATTAAATAAATCTGAGAAAGTGAACATCAATCAAGCAGCATAAAGCGCAGGAAAATCGTACATTCGATAAGTGCGACAACGACGACTGCCCTCACGGGACTGCCCGTTGGGGTAGCCATACCTAATGAAATGACGGACCATCCCGCGCCGCGTCTTTGAAACAAATTATGGTTTCATCGTTTTTCTTTTGTTGAATCTGAAATTCTTTCTTTAGATAATAAAAAAAATTGTATGGGGGTTTTTGAAAAATCAATCTATAGTTTTACAGAAAACTATGAGGAATGTGGTATAAAAATAATTCGAATTAATAATTCAAAAAAAAATTGACTACCTTCTTTTGATTGGCTTGATGTTATTTAAAGTAATTCCATAAGCAATGCATATTTATGCGATAGCAGCAATCGCTGTTGATTTGCTGTCCTTTTTTGAAGAGTTCCGTTATCCGTCTCCGAAACTTATCATTAGATCTACATAAAATTTAAATGGGACCATTTCGGAATAACCCCCGTAACAAAATTGCAGATACGTCTATACGATCAAGCTAAAGCTCTCTGTAGCACCTGGCGTGATGAGCGCCTAATCATGTCAAAATCGGCTCTTATTTCTTCGCCGACTGACATTATTTTTGCGACGAGTTCTTCTCTGTTGTTGGGAACATTAGCGTACACCTTTTGATTCATGTGACCCCACAAAAAATAATCTAAAGGGGTCAAATCGGGTGAGCGAGGTGGCCAAGCTACCACACCGCTGCGACCGATCCATGGGGAATGATGGGTATTTAAATATTCTCTCACTGCTCGAGAATAGTGGGCGGGTGCACCATCAAGCTGGACCAACATATGTTGCCAGTATGACAGAGGTAGCTCCATGAGACTCCAGGAATCTAGCCCCATTTAATGTTGGAGGCAATTCCAAGGACCCTATCAAACGATCGTTGATTATGCCTGCCCACACATTAACTGAAAATTCATGTTGAAATGAACTTTGGCGCACCGCGTTTGGGTTCTCGGAGCACCAGAGATGATCATTTCGGTGATTTGTAATACCAACTCTCGTGAATTTAGCCTCATCAGTTCACAGTATCTTCTGCAGAAAACGACGGTTGTGTCTTGCACTTCGGTTAAGCCACGAACAAAATACAGATCTAGCTGCATGATCTACATCGATTATGTCTTGGACCCGTCGAAAATGAAAGTAAAAATGTAAAAAAATTACATGAAATTCAATTATTTTTTCAAATTATGAACGTAACAACTCCCTGTTTCATCTTATACGATAGACTAGAGTTTTCCATATTAACGGGCATTTTTATTGACACTTGTCTCCTTGGTATTGCCATAGTCTAACGACCGTATCGATTTGCCAAATTTAATTCAATCGATATGCTATTGATTTCATTAAAATATCGAATTGACAGTTCATATTCTAGCATATTAAATATAAAAATTTTTTTGAAAGTAATATGTTACGAGATCTTTCTATAGTTTTAACGGCGCTCTTTTTTCACTAATCTTATTACATCGTGCTTTTAACTTTTCATACAGTTTTGTAATGTGAACCCTTATAATTAAATTACTTAAACCAGCAACAGTGGCTTTATACAATTTAATATGCTTTATTATGGAATGTAATTTATCATATTAACAAACAAGTAGACAATGTGTAATAACAGCCCATATTAGGTCCTTCGAGTCTAGACATTATTCATAGTACAGCCCTAAACGGTAATGCCGCTGACATGTATTTTTTTTAGGCGAGGGGAAATGCTTTGCACTTACCCCACTGCTGGGTGGGCATGTTAATTTTATGAATATTTTTATATATTTTTTTCATCCGTCAACCTACGGAAAAACTGTTTTAATAATTTCGCAATATCCCGTGTCAGTGAGCACCTACATTCTAAAAGGAACTCGCAAATAAAATATGAGACTCCTAGCACTTGTAATTTTTGAGATTTCGTGTGACCTTTCGCTTTTATATATATAAGATATTGGATATATATATATATTGTTGGAGATAGAAACACCCCATCCACCGCTTTGCTATAAAAGGCGGTGTAATGGCGCCGCCGCTCTCTTTCGTTCGCTAGACGTCGACCTGTACGGAGCTCCCTGATAGTTTTTGTTAGAGCGTTCGTTGTGTTAGATTATTTCTAATTACTCTGTTTTAGTTTTGGTTAATTATTAAACTTATAATTGGTTAGAATTGTCAATGGTTTCTTTTTTAAAAAATAATTTATTACTGAATTGCTAAAATCAGAAGTGGGATAGGATCAACGTTATCCTATCTTGCTAGCCATTCTGTTATTGTCTGTTGTGTAAGGGTTTTAAGGAAACAACAATGTCGGACCACTCTAATCGCGAACGTAGCAGGAACCGTGATTGTAGAAAACACCGTCGTGTTAGAGGTCGTGATCGTACTCCCGATGATAGTGTTCGACGTGAAATGAGTGTTATGTTAACCCGGCTTAAAACATTAGAGAGTCAAGTGCAAAATACATCGCAATTAGTCGCGCGTCCCGACTCGCCGGCGACATCGAGGCGCCGCGAGTTGAATAGGCGCGTCATGACGCCATCGTCTCGTAGGTCTGTGCCGCCGTCGCGTCCTGAAGTCCGTTCAAGGTCGCCTTCCTTACCGGCGCAGCCTCACGGCGACGCACACGCCTATCGAACGGTGGATACGGAGATTGAGGTACCGAGTGATATAGTTGCACCGTCCACGGTGACCGATAAGATTGTTGACGCCATCCGTTCAATTGGTGCAGTAGGAAGGTCGAATCAACCTTTTTACATATCGAGTTTTGATCCTAGTTTACACAACATAGAGGATTGGTGTGACGAGGTTGACCGCGCTAAAAATTTAAATCATTGGAACGATTATGAATGTCTCTCGCGTATCGGTAATTGTCTTAAAGGTGATGCTAGCACATGGTTGAACGAATGGGTGACAACGGAGCGTAGTTGGAGTAGTTTTAAGAAGGAGTTCAAGCCTTTATGCCCGAAAGCACCTGATGTGGCCAATATTTTGTTTGAGGTTATGAGTACAAATTCAGATAACTATCCCACTTACGCGGACTACGCTCGTCGTTCACTTCTTCGTTTACGCATTGTTCGGGGCCTTAGTGACGAGTTAATTTCGGCAATCGTGATTCGTGGAATAACAGATCCACAAATTAGGGCGTCAGCCACGAACTCCAAACTTTCACCTAACGACTTAGTCGAATTCTTCTCGATATACGTTAAGTCTAGTGCACCGAAAGGCAACGCTGATCGTGTAGGTACTTATAATAGTTCGAATTTAAGGAAAAGAAGTGCGTTAAATGTTAATCCACGGAGACAACATTTTGAGGAAGGAACGTGTTTTAAATGTGGTCAGTTGGGACATAGACAGGTAGATTGCAACAAAAAATTCAAAAATAATGACACAGAGGTTCCTTCGTCTAGTAAATCTAATCCTGAGCCTGTTTTCGTACCATCTAACACAGTTATATGCTCATTTTGTAAGAAATCGGGTCATAGAGTAGAAAGCTGCTTTTCTAAGCAAAAAAGCGAGTCTCACAATTAAATTAACGTCAGTTTTCGCCAAGCAAATCAAAGTAATCGTAATATTGATGTTGATGTCACGGTTATTTAAGGTCATTTTAGTTGCGCACGTAAGCCAGCGTTGCATGTATTGAAAGGTCTGGGCAGTCAGGAAATAGAGAGTACTAATTTTGTGACATTACCTATTGAGTTTGACGGTATCAGTCTCGAAGTAGACGTGTTTGTTTGTAGCTTAGGCATCTATGAATACTTCAGTTATTGTTGGTACTGATGTTTCGAACAGGAAGGAGGTTTGTTTTATCCACATTTGCGACTCTCTGAAACTTTTTAGAGAGACTATTCCACTGGTCAAGGTTATGAAGGTTCAATCTGATGTGTCGGTTTCCATTATCGCATCTCTTGTTAGCTGTGAATTACAGCAGTTGTTGGCAGTTATGAGTTATTTCTCTCGATACTTTATATCGGGCACTGCTATGTCTACTGTAAAACGGGCACGATGACGATCAGACTGAAGAGTGACGCACCTGTTGATTATCAACCCTATCGCATGTCTGATGCGGAGACTCTTCGTGTTCATGGTATTATTCGAAACTTGTTAGGAATCAGAATCAAGTTACGCGAGTCCAGCCCTGTTAGTTAAAAAGAAGGATGGGACAGACTGTGTGTGGATTTCAGTAAACTTAACGTGATATCCTAGTCTTCATCGATGACGTGCTCATTTTAAGTTGTACGGTAGATAGTAGGTTAGAACTTTTACGTAAGGTCCTTACTGTATTTACTGATTGAATCTCTCTTGCTTCCGAAATTGAATATCTGGGTAAGACCATCACTGAAGGTCAGGTGTGGCCGAGTAGGGAGAAAGTAAAGACGTTGATCGATACCCCTCGATCGATACCAGCAAGTGTCAAACAGGAATCGATCTGGCAACACCCGTTATTCGTAATCTAGTACCTGCTATTCGTAATCTAGTGACGTGGCGCTGGAAGGTTCTAGTCCAAACCGGAAGGCCCTTCGCGTGATGAGCAGACGGAGTGTCTGAACGATTCAGGCAATACCAGCAAGATCAGGACGTCTACATGAACTAGAACAGAATATCGCCTGGAGCCTTCAATATTAATTCTTTGGTGTTTGTTAAAAACAGGCGCAGTCGACTGGAAGACTAGACTCCGGTATGCGGGGTTCGTACCGCGTGACCAAGATCTGGCGGCATGGGCGGTACGAGTTGCAACTCCTGTCTGGCTCCTGCCGGGAGTCAACGCAAGTAGCGGTGGAGTACATGGTTGGGTGGCGTGGACAGGGGACTCCTGAAGTGTGTGCTGCTTAGTTGAGTTGCACGTACACCTGTGATAGGTCGCGACTATCTCAGGTGTACTGGTGTGCAATTGTTGGGATAAGCTAACGTCGCGCCTCTATACCAACAATTGTGGGTGGTCATGCTAACGTCGCGCCTCTGACCTGTTGGGCTAAGTTATGCTAACGTCGTGCCTATGACTTGCCTTTGTCCTAGAAACAGCTAACGTCGTGCTTCCTTTCTAGAGGTACAATTGTTGGAATAAGCTAACGTCGCGCCTCTATACCAACAATTGCGTGTGGTCATGCTAACGTCGCGCCTCTGACCTGTTGGGCTAAGTTATGCTAACGTCGTGCCTATGACTTGCCTTTGTCCTAGAAACAGCTAACGTCGTGCTTCCTTTCTAGAGGTACAATTGTTGGAATAAGCTAACGTCGCGCCTCTATACCAACAATTGTGAGTGATCATGCTAACGTCGTGCCTCTGATCGCTTGGATTGAGTTACGCTAACGTCGTGCCTATGTCTCAATCATGAATCCCTGCGACTCTCCGTGTCCTATTTATATGACGTAATGGTTGCGTGGTATCGGTGGGACTCTGAGAGTTGTTAATTCAGTGACCATAACTTTCATGTGTGTCTAATTTATTTATTTAATTTGGTTATAAAGGTGCAGACACGGACAGCGAGGAGTCGCTCTCTGTGGCTGATCAACCACAGGATGTACACGGGGAACTCGCGACACCACAGCAGAGTTCTACCGGAGCACCGATTGTTGAAGAGCCACAACCCAGCACATCCCGAGCTACTGTGCGTGCTAAACCTGGACTCTCCATGCCGCTGCTTGATTAAGATGAGTTGCTGAAATAAGAAGAGCCCGAGGACGGCCTCTTATCAGGAAAGGCCGTGTTGGAGATAGAAACACCCCATCCACCGCTTTGCTATAAAAGGCGGTGTAATGGCGCCGCCGCTCTCTTTCGTTCGCTAGACGTCGACCTGTACGGAGCTCCCTGATAGTTTTTGTTAGAGCGTTCGTTGTGTTAGATTATTTCTAATTACTCTGTTTTAGTTTTGGTTAATTATTAAACTTATAATTGGTTAGAATTGTCAATGGTTTCTTTTTTAAAAAATAATTTATTACTGAATTGCTAAAAATATATATATCAAGTAACATATAATCTTTATTCGTTACTAGATATTAAATGTCAGGAAAATTTCAGTGATATGGTGATAATTATAATAAGTGGTATGTTAGTAAGATAAATTTAGACGGTTTGACTTCAAGTGAAATTGGAATGAAGATTGGAATTTAGAACATTTAGTTCCCGAATGACTTAGACAATTCATTTAAAATTCTAGTACGCTCCGTTTGTTAATTTAGTCGCATTAGAATAAGTATGAGGATTAAACCAGACATTTGAACAAGATAATGTTATGACAATCAAAGATAAGAATAGAATCTATAATATAAGAACACAAATTGGTTGTTTGTGTGTTTGTCTGTCTGCTCTTTTTCCCGCTCTTTTAACGTTATCATAGCAACGCGTTACCAGGTTAGCTAGTCTATAATCTAAGAACACAAATTTGTTGTTTGTGTGTTTGTCTGTCCGCTCCTTTTCCCGCTCTTTTTCCATTGTATTAATTAACGTTACCATAGCAACGCGTTACCGGGTCAGCTAGTTGTAATTTATTATAACATATACACAAAAAAATAAAACTGATAATAAGTAAAAAATTACCATACAAAAAAATATATTTTTGGGGTATTATGAGATGCCAAAACTAATAATGAACAAACGATATTCTTCATAATTCTTTGAAGATTTGCATTACCTTACGTTAAAAAAACGGAATGTTCGAAAAGCAGTAGTACATTATCCAAGACGTTAAGGAGTTTAATAACTATTGGTACGAGAAACTCTTCTAAAACCTCAACCAGGGTTAAAAACGAATTTGCATAAGCACTTAGGACATGCCCAGTATACATTTAAATATTGTTTGTCATACGAGTTACAAAAGGTCTCATTTCCTAAATGATATGTAATATTTTTAGCCCATCGATAGGCGTCGTTATTCATTTGCTAGTAATTATATCTGTGCGGCGTTGTAATCACTCATATGTAGCTACATATTATAATCTCATAACATTAGTAGGCTGCCGATATTAGTGACTTGACAGTTCCCGAACAATCAATTACCGAGGTTTCCTCTTTCAACCCTTATTGGCAGGATCGATAAATGTATCAGCACCTTTGTTACGTAAACGTCTAGATATCACGCGACAGAACTTTCCTGTCACTTTGAGATTGCTTCTAACTCAACGGCATAGTGGTTAGCGCATGTAAGCGTTATTTGGGGATGTATGGCTGTTTTTGTAAGGGTCTGTCATCAGAGGGTGACCGAAAATTTCTTTCAATCTCCTTATGTTTCGGTAAGCAACTAAAGCGCTAGATAATTGGCGCCACTTATCTAGGGCGCCACTATACCTATATACAATGTTTTTATCCATAAAGAAGACCTGTACTTCCATAATTTGCTAGATGTTTTAAGGCACAATCGATATAATTACCGTATGCTCCATACTAAGGAAAAGCTCAACTGTATATCATAAAGCTGGTATGAGCAAGTTTATTTAAGAAAGCTAGCGTTGATCTTCGTCACCTTTATTCACCTTTTCATTTTGTATTCCTTAATCAAACAGATTTTTTTATTTGTCATGATCACAACCGTAAGACGTCTGCTGGACGGAAGCGTCCCCTAAAATAGGGGAATTTTAGCAAAATATAAACTCTTGGCAAATTGTAAAAGACACTAATTCGTAAAATGCTGCTGCTCGTTTTGTGGTTCACGGGAGATGTATGATGATTACCTCTAGTGTTTTTAATTGCCATTTACGGCAACCTTTAGTTTATAGGGTATTTTAGTGAACACCACACGACTTTCTCATTCTCAACTGGATGTATTAACTTCTATATTTTTCTTTTACAGCGTTGGAAATTACATGGCTAAGCGACTGTCCTAAACTTGTATGTTAATAACTTACTCGCTCGTAAGAGTCGAATATTCTTACATTAATAGAAATTTCGTGAACTAATCGATAACAAGGTTTAACACGGAAAGGATAATAATATCAAGAAGTGCCGTTTTACGAAAAATGTGAACAATAAACCTACTTTAAAAGATATTTGTATTAACTGAAACAAACAGTATCAAATAATGAAATTCGTATTTTTATATAAATATATTAATAAGTTGTTATTATGTGTAAAAGAACAGCTTTTGAACAGAGTTAGAAATAGCATTGAAATTAAAGTTAGATAAAAAAACAAGCGAATACTTCGGAGCATATTAAACCCTTTGTTCAATCCATTAAAATAATCCAATAAAATGAAACTTTTCAAATTTGATTAAGTAAGTTAAAACCTTAATGTTTTGTTATTGTTTTTGTCATATAGTTATTAATTTATTATTATTAATTGCCACGAATATATTCTTAGCTGGTAGAGCATTTTGTCTGTTCAACATTATGTTTTAGTTAGCGGTGGAAACTGTTAATAACATATTTTGAAGTATTTTGGCTAAATAATGATCGACAAGAAAAAATACTTTTTTTATTGACGATAAGTTCAGTTCCTTCCAACTCTATAAAAACACTATAAAGTCAGACGCCATTTAATCGTTCCTTTTGAAATTATATATTACTAGCTTTCCGCCCGCGGCTTCGCCCGCGTGGAATTCGGTTATATTGCGGTATAAAGCACAACTATAAGAAAACTTCTCATTCCCACGGAAAAATCTAAGAAGCGCGATGTAACGCTGGATACAATTAGTTGTTAAACCAAAACTGAATGGTACTCTATATTATATGTTTTCCCTTGTGCAAAAAGCGCAAAACAGTGAATAAGTAACAGCAAGTAAGTAAATGAGTCGAAAAGTGCACCGAATAAGTGTATGAGCTACAGGTTAAAAGATATCATTCCACTTCTTACGTATCTTAAAAAAACACTTCGTTACCACGTTTTGAAAAACACCGAGCGCCATCTTTCGTATACCTCTAGAACTAAATAGCGTAAGCTATCATTCCACTTCTTACGTATTTTAAAAAACACAACGTTACCATGTTTTAAAAAACACCCAGCGCCATCTATCGGATACCTCAAGAACTATATAGCGTAAGCTATCATTCCACTTCTTATGTATTTTAAAAAACACATCGTTACCATGTTTTAGAAAACACCCAGCGCCATCTATCGCATACCTCAAGAACTAAATAACGTAACTAATACTTATACCAATTAGTAATTTGTTGACTTTAGTGATTTCAGGATAAGTAGATGTAAAAAAAAACAATTTAGACGATAAAACAAATTGTACGTCATCCCTTGAGAATTCCTCATTTTCGAGGATTCATTTTCGTATCATTTAGCTTCAAAATTTACATATTCATATTCGTTTGCAACATATAAGTATATTGAAAAAAAAACAGTTTAGACGATAATGTACGTCATCCCTCGGGAATTCCTCATTTTTGGGGATTCATTATCGTATCATTTAGCTTCTAAATTTACTTGTTTATATTCGTTTGCAATATTATACCTTGTTTTAAACGACACACAGCGCCATCTACAATCCATCCATCAAGCAAACAATATTTTAGTTTTTCCTCGGGAATATCATTTTTTTCCAGGATAAAAAGTACCCCATTATTTAATCCGGACTTTTATCTTTACGTCTGCAAAATTTCAAAGCAATCGGTTCAGTAGTTACGGCGTGAAAGCGGAACAAACAAACAAACAAACAAACAAACAAACTCACTTTCCGATTTATAATATTAGTAAGGATTACCAACCAAATGTTAATTATTTCAAATGAACATGATCTTATTTGAAATGAAGCACTTCTCTAAGTTATTTTCGTAGCAAAAAAAATATTTTACTATTTGTGGAATTCTTTATATCTTTCGTCTTTAATTGAAGTTTGTATACCTGTTGCCGTCAAAAGATGATTTTTATTTACAATCCTTCCAACGAAATATTATTATTCAGTTCTCCAGCATAACATATTACTAGTACAATTTTGGCATATTGCGATGTTTCGGTTTCTTCTTTCTGTAGCAGTTTTGGCCCAATAATGGGCCTAGAAAACCTAGGCCTAGGTTTTCATCAAAAATCAGTCGGAACTTCGGTTCTTTGGAAAAAAAAATTGTTCATATTTTGTCGTGCAATGTTCACATAGGTTCCTACTTTTGTTTTGTTGAGCTGACTTAATGAAATATGTTCCGTCACGTGCTCACAAAGGAATGGGCACCTAGGTATAAAATCGTTAACACATAAAATCAGAAAATAAGATATATAAGTAAACAATATGAAACCAAAGCGTTTTGAGTCTAAGTCATAAGAAACAGACTGGAATAAAAAGCATAAAAGCAATGTTATTAGTTTGGTTGATAATTTTTAGCAGGATTGTCAGAATTTTGTTAATAAATAAAATAAATGTTAACGTCCAAAGCGTTAGTAAAGTACCTGCTTGCTATATAAGACGAAAAACTTTTTTATTTGTCTTTTCTTGAATATAGTATAAGCAAACAAATGGTATTGAATGTGAGCCCTTATAGCTGAAATAACCTGATAAATTCTTGCTGAATAAATTTCTAGTCCGTATAGTAATCTCATTTTTTAGCTCTCGGTTGCTTTCAGAGCCGGCTGCATTGATCTTATTCAGCTCTTTCCAGGCAAGCTCTATGGGATTGAAGTTGAGATTTCGAGCTGACCAATCCAATTGACGTATGCCGCGCTTACACTTCCATTTTTAAGACCGGTCGGCACGTCGTCGTCCATGAAAATTCAGTTTTCACCAAATAGCCGCTAATGTGGGTTATGAATGAATAATTGTAGGTGTGGGTAGAGTGTAGGGTACGAAGAGTGTGGTAGAGTGTAGGTGTCCAGTCAATGTGCTCTTTTCGATGAAGACCTTGGCTTCAGTGTTGAGCACTACCCCTATTACAATCTTCTTAAGTTCAAGACACATATTTCCTAAGTAATTTAGGGCTACGGGCCGGGCAATGACAGTATGTATTGACACCAAGATGCTCATGCTTAGAAATTATTCTAAGTAGTTCACCGAAACTGAAACCGAATCTAAAGAATTTCCCTTTCTTCCAATTTTCCAATCGATAGATTACCGAGACATTGACAGACCCTTTGAATTTTTCCAAGTGTAGGCTGACTACCAGCGCCATCTCTTCATGCTCTTGGGAACTTCTATTCTCAAAATCGAATGTAAAAAATTAACATGTATTGAACAATCGATAAAGAAGAAACAGCTTTAACTGCTGGATTTTGATATGTAAGAAAAATTACTAGATTAAATTCAAATTGTTTCAGGAGACAGGCGACACTGGAAATTACAACCTCCTGTTATCCTAACGCGTACTCTTCCTTGGAAGAACACTCGCTCCTTCGGTTTAGGCTAAATTCAAACTTGAGCCTGACGTTTTTTTTTTCAATGTTTCTGTTCCACTTATTTAAGTATATTTCAAGCATAGTAAATACCTCCCTAAAAGATTTGACTTGAAATGAAAACTATCTAAGTCTAGGTTTAATTTAATACGGTTAATTTTAATAACGATATAGTTACAAAAAATATAGATCTTGATATATAAAGTGAAACGTTTTTTCGTCAAAGAAAGCTGCGGTAAAATATTCAGAAATGAAATTATTTTAATGGTAAAGTTCTCAATGTCCGTTATCATCATATCAGACGAAACGTGCTGGACGGAGGCCTTCCTCAAAACAAATGAGGGGCTTTTGTTATAATCCCCACGTTTGGCAGGTGGGTTGAACATCGCCGAAAACCATAATTCAGAAAAAGCTGCTGCCCATTGGTAGTCTACCCAAAGTATGCGACGATAACCCCCAGTACGAGTATCTTTAGTTGCCTGCTACAACACTCTTAAATTTGTAAGTTTCATGCTACTTTATTTTGCTAGATGCCAAACGGCAACTATCTTATAGCTCATGTCATCATTTTATCGATATTTTTAAAGTTATCACTTTATCTTATGCTTGTTTAGAAAACGTTAACTGAATGATTTGTTTTTAAAATGAAGCCAATCTGTATGGGAACACGCGCCCGGCTGTGGCCGATGGTCGCACTTGATGTTTGCTCGAGTGTCTATGTTAATTAATACATGAGCGGATTTTATTTAGCGAAAAACTCATTTCCATTCGCAAACACTCGACGATCAGAAATACTTGACACTTCATTACGCTATATATGTTTATGATAGGGATTGTTTAAAGTGGAACACGGTGTAAGTGTATTATTCATTAGGATTTTAAAAAATAAAATGAACTGTATTCGAGAATGAACATTAAACAGGTTTAAAACGATCAATATTTTTATTTGCCTTTATTATTACCTACCTGCCAAACATTTATCAAGTAATAGTGTAGTCATAATTGTACACTAAAGATAAATTACAACAAAAAAAGAAGAAAGCTAAATAGCAAATGTTTCCATGTATAGTTAGATGACAAGAAAAATGAACGAATGAATGAGAGACTTGCTAGAGACATAAGTAATATTAAAAACTAAAATGTACTGTATGCACATGTGCATAAAGATTTGTGACATAAACTCAGAATATAAACTCAAAATAAATAAGTGCAATTATGTAAATCATTTATTTGCATTTGGTTATTACATCTAAATTATGATGAAACTGAAAGTCTATTGCTAACTACGGGTTAGAAGGCACTGCATCGTGCATATATGCATGAAAGTTTTACACACATACACACACACATATACACACACATACATACATTCATACACACACTTTTACATAGATACGCACACATGTCAATTCAATTCAATATACATACACGACCCTACATTAAAATAGTTTGTCTGTATTTCTTGTTATAATTGGTAAGAATATTTTTCTTTTCTTTCTTTTGTTAATTAATTAAGTCAGAACATTAATGTAGTCAGAATACAGTCGCCCTGGGGTGGGAGCCTGATGACCTGTAACACAGGCTTTTTTCCTAGCACAGGCATCAGTCTCGCACAAACGTTAAAATACACCAAGTAATGTATAATACCCTAAATCATGTAAGCTTGTGACGAGAAAGAAATAAATGAATATTATTATTTGCAAACGTTACTTATATAGGATAATTTAACGTGGGAAAACTTGAAGACTGTTTTGGATTAGTTCACTTTATTTCTAATGAAGCGGTTTGCTTGATTTGTGATCAAATTGTTGATTGAAGAAAACATTTAGGTTAAGTAAAGACGGATAGTTCTGGAGCTAGCACTCAGTAAATATGACCAACGACGACCACGTGGTTAAGTAGCTCGCAACCGGTTTTCATGCTAAAGCCACTCCTAGCTCCAGTATTTAATCACAATGTAGAAAATCAAACTTCCTATATGGGGGTTTTTTGGCGAGAGCTGTAAGGGTCACGTTGGTGGTTTTGATTCTCTTGTTAAAATTTGTGTTGTTGCGGATATTAGTGCGTAATAATGGTAGATTATTAACCACTAAGTGTTTGTGAACATACAAGAGTCTGGTGTCTTTTCCTGCTCTCTCAAGAAGTCCACGGGGAGTTTTCAGTAAAACCTCACACATTTACTGAAACCTAGGGGGGAAAATATATTTTACTGTTCAGTCATCATCATGAAATTAAGGAAAGAAATTACTCAAGAACTGGCAATTATATTAGGGGTTAAAGTATGAAATTGCCGATTTGTACTGAAAATCTATATTGTTTATTTTTTAAATTTTTAACAAATTTATTTAATCAAAATAGTTGCCATTATTATCTATACATTGCTGCCATCTAATGGGAAGGTCATTAATGCCTTTGCGATAGAATTCCGACGATCTAGACTGCACAAACTGTGTGAAAGCATTTTGTACTGCCTCCTGGGAAGAAAACTTCTTGTCACGTAGATAATTGTCCAAATCACGAAAAAAATGGTAGTCCGTTGGAGCAAGGTCTGGTGAATACGGAGGATGACGAATGGTTTCTAACTGCAGTTCCTGAAGGGTCAAAATGGTTTCTCGTGCTGTGTGAGGTCTCGCGTTGTCGTGGAGCAATAATGGTGAAGATCGATTCATGAGTCGGGGCTGTTTTACTGCTAGTTTTGTCAACATGGTTCGGAGTTCGGCACAATAGACATCTGCCGTTATTGCTTGACCAGATCGGAGAAAACTATAGTGAATAACACCATGCTGAGACCACCAAACAGTTACCATTACCTTTTTATTGGTAAGTTTTGCTTTAGGACACTGTTGTGGCATTTGACCTGGGGTCAGCCATTGCATTTTTCTTTTCCGGTTATCATAAAGAATCCACTTTTCATCACATGTTACAATTCGATCCAATATTCCTTCATTTCTGTACCGGTTCAACAAGGCAACACAAGTTTCAACACGCGTTTCTTTCTGCAGATCAGTCAAATCATGAGGCACCCATTTTTCGTATTTTTTTATTTTATTGATTTGACGCAAGTGAGTCAATATTGTGGGTAAGGTAACGTTAAACCATGCCGCTAATTCCTGGGTACTTTGACTAGGATCGGCTTCCACTATCTCTCTTAATTCATCGTTATTTACCTGTGTGGGCGGTCTTCCTCGTGGCTCGTTCTTTAAGTCGAAATTTCCATCACGAAAGCGTTTAAACCAAAATCGCACGGTGCGTTCATTAGTAGACCCCTCTCCAAACGCAGCATTGATATTGCGGGCTGTTTCTGCCGCGTTAGTTCCGCGTCGGAACTCGTATTCAAAAATAACTCGAATTTTCGCAGTATCCATCTTTCTTGTCTAAATTGAATAACAAAAACAATTGAAAGTCGATATTCAAATGTTTTACATTTTTTAAAAAAAGAACATCATAGAAACCATTTAAAAAAAGTTTCATTCGAAAACCTCAAACCATGAAGATTCTATGTCAATTCAAAGAACCTATTGCAATAAAACGGCAATTTCATACTTTAACCCCTATTACTTACTTGACACTGGCTAAATGCACAAATCATGCAAGCCACAACTAAAGAAAAAAAAACTTCCTATATTGGTTTCAAGTTAAGTTTATTAGTTAAATTGGGTTCAGAACAATGTATGTGATGCTAATTTATATTAATAAAACACTCAAACTGTCGGAATAAGCTAAGCTACTTCTTCTAATTTCTGCGATACTATTTTTTGTGATCTATGATTTGGAAGCAAAGGTAATATTTAAATTATATTACAAGCTTGTGACACTTTCTTATTATTTCTTTGTAACTTTTGAATTTTTCAGTTTATAGTTGTAATGTAGTCAAGCTGTAGCTAAGCTACTTCTTCTAATTTCTGCGATACTATTTTTTGTGATCTATGATTTGGAAGCAAAGGTAATATTTAAATTATATTACAAGCTTGTGACACTTTCTTATTATTTCTTTGTAACTTTTGAATTTTTCAGTTTATAGTTGTAATGTAGTCAAGCTGTAGCTAAGCTACTTCTTCTAATTTCTGCGATACTATTTTTTGTGATCTATGATTTGGAAGCAAAGGTAATATTTAAATTATATTACAAGCTTGTGACACTTTCTTATTATTTCTTTGTAACTTTTGAATTTTTCAGTTTATAGTTGTAATGTAGTCAAGCTGTAGCTAAGCTACTTCTTCTAATTTCTGCGATACTATTTTTTGTGATCTATGATTTGGAAGCAAAGGTAATATTTAAATTATATTACAAGCTTGTGACACTTTCTTATTATTTCTTTGTAACTTTTGAATTTTTCAGTTTATAGTTGTGTCTCAAGCTATATAAGCAAAATTTCAATACACAATATGATACTAGCAATCTTACATATTATTTTATAACAAATATTAAAACACGCATAAAACCCGGCATGTAAGTGATAAAATGTTTCACCGTTGTTTTTGATTTGTATTTTGGTACATAAAACTATTCTTATAACAGGGATTAAGCTTATATAGCAAGTAATATTATATTGTGACTCATTAAGTGGGTAGCCAAGTAGTGCTTATAACAGACGAACAGCCGATAAACATAATATAGAAACAAATGTAGTAGATAGGTTTCCAACTAATTTTGAAACAAAAGTATGTTTAATAGAATGGACCACGTTTATAAGTTTCAAACTATGTATTGGAAATAGTTTGTCGTAAACCGCTAGTCTTCGAAGTGGTTAATATTTGATTGTTTGATGTTTAACCAACCATATGTAACCTATTCAAAACTGTCAAGTTGTTCAATCAATTTTCGTCAATACATATCAATCAATAGAATTTATTTTGATTGTAAGTAGTTCTGTCGCATAATTATGTAATGAATTAATTGTGTACTGTACGATTAGTTTCCAAAAAAAGTATATGTATATTTTAGTATTAGTAAAAGTAAAAGTTCGCAACAGTAATAAAAATATAAACTGGGAGCACCTCCACGCGGTGAAAGCAGTAACAATTTAATTGGCCAAAACTCCCACCCATAAATTTCGAGAAACAATATTATACGGAGCTATGGCGGATTTTAATAGTAATTTGTTCGCCAAAGGTCAAGCTTATGTTGCTTTATATAGACGTAAGCAGCTTAAAGGTTTCTCTATTTGCACTAGACCATTTAAATGTTCTTATATTCGTATAATCGTCTTCAAATCTTCTTCATCATATTAATGTGCTAGCTATTTGAGCAAAGGCCTTCCTCATGAATGAAAATACAACGCAGATTGGAGAAGTTGGTGCAAACAAGCGAAGATAACTATGCCACATATATTTAAAGCAGCCGTAGCGGCCGTAAAGAACCCACGCGGACCGCGTTCGATCCTTACCTACTTAGTGAAAAGCTACCACGAGGGGGTTACCCGAATTTTAATTATGAGTTTAACAAATGATTGGTATTCTCTAAAAAAACGCAGATGGGCTTTTTGCACAAGAAATATAGATGGAATGCTTTACGTCTGTTCTTCAGATAACAGGCTAAAAATTATGTTCATTTTTACAGTTTATCTGCTAGATTTATATCCATTTTTGATATCTAGAGGAGTGTTTATCTTGAGTAACTGGTAATCAACTTACACGAAAGTGAAAAAACAACGGTTGATTTACTTTCAAACTGATTCTTGTCGTTTCGTTCTTCAGTAGACGAAAAGTTCATCCATTCGTCGGTTTTTAAGTTCTGTGGAAACAGAGAATCGTCCGGTCCATATTTTTCACATCGCTGTAACCCTCGTCAAGGATTTTTTCCTTATATGACATGTTATGCTCCAACCGTTTTGCGATACTTTCATCGTTCCCAACCATTTTTCTAGGAAAACAATAAGGAACATAACGTGCAATAATCACACAACTACCTGACCACGGTCAACATGACCGCTAAGGAACTTTTTTTACTCGCCCAATATAATACTGACGAACATTTGCACATCTAAAATAACTGTATAAGAAAACGTGATTAAACTTACTAAGCCGCTTGAGATTTATTACAAGCTGAAGCTTTAAGTTACTTAAAAATATTTAAGGGCCCCAAAAGCGTAGTGTATTAAGTTTCGATTTCTTTTCAGGAGCCGTGTTCTCCAGATAGCAAGATAAAATGTTTTTTATTCAATATAAGCAATAACAATGCATTTAGTGAAAGTGAATAAAGCATTCACTTAAGTACTCGTATATTTAGGATTGCCAGGCGTCCGGATAAAGCCGGACACTGTCAGGCTTTTTATTTGCATGTACGGCCAAAATAGACGGTATCTAGCCTGTCCGGATATTTATTTTTTCCTTTTTATACATTTATAATGTGGTTTGCAATTATTGAAATTAATATCGTAATGAATTATGAAGGATTTATCAAAAACAAGAGTGATTCTTTCAATTTTGTCTGTTGTTTCATAAGAAATTGGGATTAGAATTTGTTTTACTTGTCATGTTAAAGTGCCCGGTTGTTTTACCCAAATGTCCAGCTTAGTTGGATGGTCTGTCCGGCTTTTCGGTTTTTAGACTTGGCAATCCTACATACATGTATTTATTTGGTTTATTTCTCTATGGTAGTAGTTTTCATCCTCTAACAAAATTATTATTGACAATAGTACAGGCGACACTTTTATTAGTCGTTTTATAAATTTCATAGTTACCTTTTTTGCGTTTTCGAAAACCACTTAGGAAACACAAAATTCAATCACCGTTTACAAACCTAATGTAATAAATAAGTTACAGACAACTCACAACGATTACTTAGTCCCTCAGTAAGAAGAGCTTGACTATGGATAGGTACGAAATAACGTAAAGAATACATAAAAAAGCATACAGACGTCGGATACTTGTAAAGTTGATAAGGAACAAATGCTTGTGCTCATCATATAAATAAGGATTCTAACTCGAGCCCTTCGTACAGAAGATAGGAACATTACCGTTGCACCAAACGATCTTTGAATGTTGGATTAAATGGCAATTTACAGAAGGCATTTGTTTTTTTAATTTGATAAAATGGGCTTAGATCCTTTAGTATCCTAAAAACTCAATTAAAACGATGAGTTTATAATCGAAAATCTGGTGAGCATTTCCGTATGGAGTCGAATGATGAGGAATTCCTCATAAACAAGGAGTAGTCCAGTTGAATTAAGAAGACTAGAAAGGATAAAGACATCGATTTGTCCCTGATAGGTTAACCCATGGCAAAGGCATTTTTTATCTAAAACTGTTATCACTATAATAATAATAATAATATATCTTACAATCACACCAATTAGCCTAGCCCAAAGTAAGCACCGTAGGGCTTGTGTTATGAATAATAGGGTAACGAATAGGCATACATTTTATACATAAGTAAGTAATATTAATAGAAATATATATAAGTACCCTTGACACAGGTACAAATGCTCGTATTCATCACACAAATATCTGCCCCTCCTGGTTCTCGAACCCAGAACCGTCGGCGCGAAAGGCAGGATCGCTACCGTAGCACCAAACCTGTAAGCATAACAGCTGTCGTCGTGTCAAGTCTGTCGTGTAGACATCAGAGGGGAATACAATCAACCCTTCACACCTAAAGCATTCGTATAAGGCGACTATATTCTATGACAATATGGTGCCCATCATATACCTCACACCAGACCACTGAATGGGCGGCACCATTTTCCGAATTATGGTCTTTTGTTTTGTTATTCTACTCTCCGACCCACCTGTACAGCATGGAGATTATAGCAAACACAGCAGTGAACTTCTTTCGATTCAACTGAGACGTATTATCACGTGGGACGTATTCTCGAACGCTCAACAGAGCGAGATGCATAGCTGTGATTAGGAATGTTACTTTTAAATACCAAAGTTTGTTAGAGTTAATGTATTATATAACATAAAGAATAAGCATATACACTTTGATGTAAATAAAGCTCTCCCACACACGGAATTTTGTATGTTATATTGTAGTGCCGGGATACAGGTCTCAAGCTAGAATACTTTTAAAGGATGGGGTTCTATTTTTGAGCTGATAGTTCCCTACCACTTATTGTACTATCCGACATATATAATAGTTAAACGTGGTCGGTGAAGCTAGTATTCGATTAGCTACATTACATTACACTATTAAAAAACTTGAAACATTACGGTATCTCAAAATACTGTTTACGTTTTATACAATCATATTTAGCAGTGAGAGTTTAAAAAGTTGTTATAGGCGATGCTAGTCTTTGGAACACCCCATAACTTTGGGCGTGCCACCGGGATCAATATTGGGTCCAGTACTCTTTCATAAATACATTACTGACCTCCCTCATTTTACAAATAACTTTTTGGCGAGAGTGTTGTTTGCAGATACCTCTTTAGTTGTTAAAACTGATAGAGGAAATAATTGATCTGACGATATAAACGACGCTCTCTCCAAGGTCGTTCACTGGTTTATAAGTGGTGTGTAATGAAAGGCCGGTTGAATGCTAACTGACTTTATTTTATGTCTACCGCCATCTTAACTAACAACTAGTAATGTGCCGTAGCTATGAATACCCTACACATCCCACCACCAATACAGAAGATACAATAATCATAAAAAGTTGATATACTAATAACTACTTTACTAGGAATACAATTACATAGTTTTCTGTTTAATTTTATTTCTTTGGTGTGCCTGCTTGGCTCGCTCTGAAGCACCTGGTGGTAGAGAAGGTCGAGGCTCCGACTGTGTCGGCATTGCGTCCTCTATAGCATCCTCAAATTCCTCAATTTCTCTAGCTTCCGATTCGTCTCGGGTCTCAACCTTACCACCACCTCCCGAGTCAGTCTCGGATTGCACCTCTTGACCATCAGGTAATTTAATTATCTCAAGTGACGGCCGGGTACTTGCACGTGAAAGAGAGTAACGATTTCTCAGAGGTGCGACCTGGTCGTAATGTCTACGCCATACAGACCCTTTTCCTACATTAACCTTGCAAGACACGGGTCCTGTTATTTCAGAAATGTAACCTTTCGCCCATTTATTCCCCGACTTAGAATAATCGCGTGCGAGTACATCATCGCCCAGAGTGAGGCGGGAATGTTGTCGCTGGGTGGCTGCCACCTGCTTATCTTGAGAGGCGCGCACCACAGTCGCACTGTTCGGACGCAATGCGTCTAAACGGAAACGTCGACCAAACAACGCGAATGCTGGCGAAACGCCTGTTGTAGCGTGTTCACAATTACGATATTGAAACAAAAATCTATAAAGCGCGGCAAAGATATCCTCTTTTTCAAAAATCGCTCGTTTTATTGCCTTCTTAACTGTTTTGACAGCATTTTCTGCCTCGCCATTACCTTGGGGTCTATAAGGTGCCGAAGTGGAATGTCGTATGTTATTCTTAAAACAATACTCTTTAAATTCTTCTAAAAAGAATGGTGGGCCGTTATCGGTTACTAGTTGCGTTGGAATACCAAACCGAGCAAAAATAGATCGCAATGACGTAATAGTTGCATTCACTGAAGTACCTGCCATCGCAACGGTCTCGATCCACTTTGAGTGGGCATCTACCAAAATTAAAAATCGTTTATTCGCACAGTCAATAAAATCAACATGAACTCTCTGCCAAGGATGTAAAGGGTACTCCCACGGGTGCAGCGGAGCGCGAGCTGGTGCATCACGTACCGCTCGACATGCGTCACACGCCCGGCACGTTTCCTCGACGTCTCTATCAATGTTCGGCCAATACACATAGTTACGTGCAATACTTTTCATTTTATTCATGCCTAAATGGCCGCTATGGATTTCTTTTAATACTGCCGAACGTAACTTATTAGGGATCACTATTCTGTATTTATAAATTATACATCCGCGATCTGCAAATAAATCTTCTTTACGAGCAAAGAAAAATTTTTTCTTCTGCATTATTAAGCGATGACGGCCAACCAAACGTTACATAGCCTAGTACTTTAGAAAGCAGTGGGTCCTTTTGAGTTTCTTTAGCTACTTCCTTGAAATCTATAGGCAAAGTTTCTTCAAGGTAGTGTAAATAATCTACGTGAGAAAAGGGTAGCCGCTCGCCTGACACTGGCATCCGCGATAAAGTATCGGCCGGACCGTTGTCCGCCGATCTAACGAATTCAATTTTAAAGTCGTAGCCCGCTAGCCGCGCGGCCCACCGCTGTAGCCGGCTAGCCGCCGTCTGTGGGATGCCCCTTTTGTTACCAAATATGTAAGTGAGAGGTTTATGATCGGAGCGTAATATAAACGGCCTGCCAAATAGATACTGGTGGTGTTTCATCACGCCATAATAGATGGCTAAGGCTTCTTTATCTAACTGACTGTAGTTATGCTCAGCGTTATTCAAAGTGCGTGAACCGCAACTAGTTAGTCGTTCACTTCCGTCATCGTAGCGGTGGGCCAGGACAGCGCCTACGCCGTAGGCGCTACTATCTACGGACAGGACAAGCGGCCGCCCCTCTTCATAATGTGCTAATACTTTATCACTTAATAGTAACTTTTTAACATTTTCAAACGCCGCTGCACAATGCAAATCCCAATTCCACAGGACATCTTTCTTTAAGAGATTGTGTAGAGGATGTATGATGGATGCTAATCCAATGTGCTTTGCACGCGTGGGTTCGGATCCCATCCTCGTCGCCAATGGTGTGTAATGAAAGGCCGGTTGAATGCTAACTGACTTTATTTTATGTCTACCGCCATCTTAACTAACAACTAGTAATGTGCCGTAACTATGAATACCCTACAATAAGTAATAATCTAAAGGTTAACTCGAGATAAAATAAATGTATAAAGTTATCTCAACTACATGTGATACAGGTGAATACGCCGATAAACGTTAATGGCTAAGCAGTACAATTTGTGAAATTCACAAAATTTTTGGGTACCACCTCAGACACTAGACTAGAATGAGATCCACACATTACTTATACAAACTGATGAATATAGATTTTATTACTTATTTTCACCCGCTGCATTGCTTGAATTGCGGGTGAAAAGTACTCTTTGTGATTTTCTCTACTCCTGACAAAGTATATGTAAAAAGTTTCATTATGATCCATATATGTTTTTAATTCGCCTTGCGCGAATTGGCGTAATTTCTGAAATAACTGTTTCAGCAGAATCGCATTAATTTACTAATGCTGCATAACTCCCGGATACTAATTCCGTAATACGGATACGTGATACGGGATACTAATTAAGTGCCCGGTAATAATGTCATTTCTATCTCAGATCTTACTTACTTTGAGCATCATAGATATAGTCCTGCACATTTCACGCTTAAGCTTGTTGATGAGAGTTCTGTTGCTAAGGTTATCATGGATATAAATAGTAACTCAGAGGGTGTGGATTGTATTACTCGTGACATGATTTTATTGACTTTACCACGAACACTAAAAGTTATCACAGCAATAATAAATAAGACTTTTGAAACTGGCACCTTCCCTGATGCATGGAAGGAAGCTCGTGTAATTCCGATACCTAAAGTTAATAATCCGGTTCACTTGAAAAATCTTAGGCCGATTAGCATTCTTCCATTTATGTCCAAAATCGCAGAAAAACTTGTATGCCAGCAGTTAACCGACTATGTGAATGCAACTAATATTTTGCCACCTAAGCAGTACTGTGATTAGCAGGTTTCGTGCTAATCACAGTACGGCTACAGCTATGTTGGATATCGTGGATGATTTTCTTGCAGGAGAGGATGCGGGGCAAGGATCTGTATTAGTTCTTCTTGACTTTTCTCGAGCCTTCGATGCTATCAACCACGACCTTCTCTTGTCAAAACTGGCTTTTTATTGATTCGACAGTTCCACTTTAAAATGGTTCTCCAGTTACCTACATGGTCGTTCTCAACGTGTGATGATTACTGATGTGGCTGGTAACAGGAAAGCTTCGAAAGCAGCTACTTTACATCGAGGTGTTCCACAAGGCTCTATATTAGGCCCGATTCTGTTTAATTTATAGTGCTGACCTGGCCTCTTGTATAAAAAATTGCAATTATCATGTTTATGCAGATGACCTCCAGGTCTATTTGACTTTCAAGCCGCAAGAGACATTAACTAGTATACCTCTAATTAACGAAGATCTGAACCGTATAAATGAATGGGCATCTAAGAATTGCTTAGTTCTTAATCCGATTAAATCGAAATTCATCATAATGGGTTCTCGGACACAAACAATCAGAATCAATTCTTTTAACCCTGTTTTAAAAATAGGTGATACCGCTATCGAACAAGTTGCTGAAGTACGAAGTCTGGGGATCCTTATTGATAATCAGCTAAAATTTCACAATCATGTTGTGCAAACTGTTAAAGCTTGCTTTTACAGACTCAAAGTGTTATACCAAGTGCGCAACTACCTTGATGTTGATACTCGAATAAAGCTTTGTGAAACATGAGTTCTTTCAAAATTGAATTATGCGGACGTAGTTATTGGGGAATGTCTCTTTGGATACACAAAAAAACTTATTCAACGCGTCCAGAATGCCTGTGCCCGATTTTGTTTTTACATTCAGCGTAGAGCCCACGTGACTCCTTTTTTAAATAAAAGTAATTTAATGAATATGAATTCTAGACGTAATTTTCACTTTGCAAGTCTCCTATTTGGCATTGTTAAAACACACAGTCCTTCCTACTTATTTAATAAACTTTCATTTTCTCGTCGTGAGGCAAGAATTACACCACGCTTGGTATGTCCCACCCACAACACAGCTGCATTTCGTGAGAGTTTTCGATATTCTGCCACGAAATGTTGGAATAACATACCACCCCCTTTAAAAAAGTATGGTAGTATAGCATCATTCAAGCGAAATTTTAAAAAGTATCTACTTGAATTGCAAAAAATGAAAGTCCGTTATTCATAATCAGTATCATACAGCTGTGTTAAATTATCTCATCTTACTGTTTATGGGTTATTTTATTATTTATTTAGTTCTATATTTATTTATTTATTATTATTTTATTATTATAAAAATATATTTATAGTGGCGAGGCTGGTAGTGCTCTCTAGTTTATATACAGGGCGTCCCAAACTTATGGGACATGAAGGGGAAGTACCTTAAATATCGTAGATAGTGAATTTTGCTCAAAGAAGACTTTATGTTATTTTTAAAAGTTAGTAATTCTGCATTTATAGATTTTCTAAAAATTACTTGCTTCGTCTGGGAATCGAACCGACTTAAATGTCAAAAAAAAATCACCCTACTTTTATGATGCCAATCGAAAGAATAGCTAAAAAATAATAACTATGCTTAAGTTACATGGTTTTTTAAAAGAAAGGAACAACGTGAAATTAATATTTTAATCAAATTAAAAACATACATGAAACTGCCGTAGTCAATTAAGTAGGTATTTTTTTGTAAATTAATTAATTAAATGCTCAAAATGTGATCCCTCTTGTCTTACGCAAATCTCCAATCTTTTAATGAGTCCGCTGCCTGTTGATTTTCTTATCATTTTATGGTGAACACTCGATGTGATATGGCACAATTCTGTTTGCAACTCGCCCACGTTCTCGTATCGCTTTTTGTATAGCATATCTTTCACGTATCCCCAAAAGAAGAAATCTAATGGTGTAAGGTCTCGGTATCGGTCCATTTGTACCAATCCATGTAGGAAAACATCGAAACGTCCCAGAGTTTTCAAATTGTTCACAAGCCTTTTCAAAACTTTACGAGACGGTAATTGTCTATCAGGATATTTTACGCTATACCACCGCAAACTTCTAGAGATATCTTTATCATTCAAAAAATATGCTTCCATTAGATCAAAACTTACTTGATATGCCATGTTCGCAATAAATTAACACAATAACACTTGTGTAAGTGAATTAAGACTAAACAAGCAAACAAAATTCGAGCAATCACACCTTTGTCCGGCTTCGATCCTGAAAAAATATATTACGATTACCGAATATGTCATTGGTTACTTATAATGGTGACCATAGAGTAATATTTAATATCTATTATTATCTGCCTGTTAACACACAATTTATATTATATGAAAGCTTGTCGCGAGATTCACATGTGTAGATAATCAAATAAATTAATTAAATTGATATGGTTGATTTTAATTTTTAAAACTTCCAAACTAAGTAAATACGAGTATCTACTTAAATCCCATACTTACTTAAACGAATACGTTTAGGATATGCTTTATTTGCAAACGAATAAATGATAAACGATGTTTATTTTGCTCAGAAAATTAGAAAGTTGAAAGATCGAACCGAAAATCTTTTTGTGATGTTGTAATAAGTGACAGTCTAAAGTTAGTTGTTGATTTTTATTACAAAAAAGGTAGCGATCCTGCCTTTCGCACTATTGATCCTTGGTTCTAGTTCCAGAAGGGGCAGATGTTTGTGTGATGAATACATGAGATATGAGTATCTATATATATTTTTATAAATATTTAATATCTATGGATCATATTACGCCTAGCCGTTATCCTAATATACATTACACAAGCCCCATAATGTTTACTTTGGAATAGGCTAATTGGTGTGAATGTAAGCAATATTGATATTATATACTGTAACTGCACTTTTTATTATAAGTAATCTGAATTAGTTCAATTTTTGGACTTGTTCTCGTAAGCTAAATGATTTGCGTCAAATTCCGTGCAAAACTGTACTAATAAGTAGGAGTTTATTCTGCAAAGACTTAAAAATTTTCAACAAAATCTCTGTATCGATACGCTGCATGGATCAAATGAATATTTTCAAAGAGACTTTGCGAAATGCTTGTACAAAAATACTACTACGGTATATTCGAATTTAAATAAGTTTTACAGGTAAATTAATTTTACAAATTTTTTAATGATTATTATTTATTTATTGTTTTGATAGTAGACATTTGTATAGCATAACTGACTAGTGTAAAATATATTGTATATTCTACGAAGTAAGACACAGATTGTACTAACCATATTTTAAAAACTTAATGTAATCTGTGATGCACTATAAATAAATTTGAATTTTGTTTTCTTAATCCCCTAGTTACGAGGTGTTGTCCCCCAACGACCAATATTCAGGCTTGGATGAAGCCCTCTTCCAGTCCTTTATAGCTGTGATATTCACATGCTGAATCGGAGCCGGAGTGGATCGTTCGTATGGACTATTTACTACGTCCCCCGGTCGTACGGGCAGCTTCGCTTTGATTAAACCCTTTCGGCAGCTCTAGACGCTCGTTTTACTTTTATCTGGTCTGCTACTGGAGCCATGAAAAGAACCCGTGTTATATTATATACCTACCTATCGTTAGACGAACGAATCACAGATTCTCGCTTCGAATATTATCTTATACACTAGTAATCATAAGTGATTTCAAGTTTTTATAAAATCATCTATATCTAGTATCTAAGGGCATATGCACACTAAGTTTTTAGGGTTCCGTACCTCGAAAGAAAAAAAACAGAACCCTTATAGGATCACTTTGTTGTCCGTCCGTCCGTCCGTCTGTCTGTCTGTCTGTCGAGACCCTTTTTCTCAGGAACGCGTGGAGGTATCAAGCTGGAATATATATCAAATACTCAGGTCTACTGTCCCTTGGAGCTGTGATAAAATCAAACTTCTACGCCAACACAAGCAAAAGATACAGCTTTTTATGCCGCAAATTTCGACACTCACGATGGAATCAAAACCTAAAGGGTACTTCCCGTGAACTCAGAATCTTGAAATTTGGTACGAAGCAACGTATTATAGCACAGATAAAGGAAAAATTGCGAAAACCGTAATTTTTTAGTTACATCATATAATAAAAATATTTTTAATAATTGAATTGTACAGGTATATCCTACAGGTTTTTACGGAACCCTCGGTGCGCGAGTCCGACTCGCACTTGGCCGGTTTTTAAACGGAATGTTGACGCGCATCGAGAGCGCGTTTTATTTATACCTGTGGTATTTTTGATATGATATAATATGATTTTTGATTGATTTAATTTGTATGTCGCGTAAATCATCGCGTCTGTTTCGATTCAAGCGCGAGACTGAATTTATGCAGATATTCAAAGGTAGAGCTTTAAACACCTACATCATTTCATTCTCAAGCTGCGTTTGTCTCGCCTGAGTATCTCGTTTTTATCAATATAAGTGAGCAACGACGACGCGTTAAAAAACGTGGTGTGCTCAGGCTCTTATTATTAAAGTATAATAATACTGCAATACATGCTGCTGTTTGCAAATACTGAGCGAAGCAATTACATTTTTGAAGGGTGATTATTCCTCGATGGTATGCCCGATTTCAAAACTTTTTTTTTGCACATTAGTCACGACCACGATGTGAGTTTTGGTGCCAAATTTCATCAATGTAGTCTCAGCGATTTGGCTGTGATCAGCTTTTGAATTTTTATTTCGGTGATTATTCCTCCATGGTAAAGTCTATATTTTTTTTACATAGCCTATGTCCGTCAGGTTATAATCATGTATGTTCATGCCAAAATTCGTTCGAATCGGTTGAACCGTTAAGTAGCAGGAAGGAGACAAGCGAAATTTGTGAGTTGCCTAAAAGAGAGCTTCGCTCAATAATATTTCTTACAATCACACCAATTAGCCTAGCCCAAAGTAAGCACTGTAAGGCTTGTGTTATGGATACTAGGGTAACGACTAGGCGTAATACAATCCATAAATATTTATAGAAATATAGTATATAGCTACTCATATCTCAGGTATTCATCACACAAACATCTGCCCCTTCTGGAACTAGAACCAAGGACCAATGCCAATGGTGCGAAAGGCAGGATCTCTACCGTTGCACCAAACGGTCGTCAGTATAATAGATATTTATTTGTATTATGATGTTTTGTCATATCTCTGAAAGAAATGTGCATCAAAAAACACGATTGCCTTCCGTTTTTTTTGAGTTATCATATAACTCGTTATATGATAATTTTAAACATTATTTCTTACTATGTTTTAATGTGACATTTAGACATAACTACAGTCGGTCCGGATGTAGATAGAACTTGACTAATAACAAAGTACACGATTTCTTTTTTAATAAAAATGATAAATAGATAAAAAATAAATCATATGAATATTATAAATGCATTGACAATCAAATATTAATATTAAGGTTTATGTAAAAATCTGAACCGAATACATTCTATTAGAATTTATAATACGAGATAATATAATTATTTCATTTAAAACTTTGTCGTGTCGGGGGACCGCTTAATACCAAACTGCATAGCTACATACATATATCTTTGTACCTATTCGAATTACCTACGTATAGGTACCTAATTTACTTAATTTCAACTAATCAAGTGTTTAATTTTATAAGATTTAATTTTGAAAAATGTTTTTATTCCGTAACTGAATTTATAAATGACAAAATATAATTAGAAAATTTGACATTTGCTAACATTTGATATGGTTCCTACCTGTCGCACCAAGCGCTTCGCAATATCCTTCATAATGCGCACAGCAAAGGAGTGGAACTCCCTCCCTTTGTTGGATGGGTTATAAGTATCAAAGTACTTATAACCCATCCAACAAAGCCAGGGTGAATAGGCACCTTCTGGGTTAGCTCGTTCTATTGTGGATCCTGTCTTGGCCCCCGGGCTTGACTGGGATCAAAAGTAAACCCATTGAAAATAAAAAAAAAAAATGCTAATTGACATTTGTTCCATTGGTTTAATTTTTATCTTTTGTTTTATTTATGTAATTTTATTGTATCTTATATTTAATTGTTGATATCAAAATTAGTATAGAATTTAAAAATGGATTTTATAAATACAAATATAATAATTATTATAAATATATTTTTTATGACCTCTTGTAATTGTTGTACTGAAAGTTTACATGAAGTCAATAGTGAGTAGTAATAGCTGTATATTGACATTTTACGCCCAACAAAAGGTTATTTGTGTGTATAATTTGTATATTTTGTAACATCCTTATGTAACCACAATTAAGACAGTAAACGAATAAAGAATCACATTGTCTCGTATTGTAAATTCTAACATAACGTATTCGGTCAAGGTATTTTACATAAACCATACTATAAATTCTTGATTGTTAATACATTTATAATATTGATATAAGTAATATATATAACTAGCTGACCCTGCCACGCGTTGCTGTGCCGACTGCAGCGCCATCTGCCGGGCTGATTCGTGCATCTAAACCATCCAGGGCACCACCCAAATGTATAAAAAAATCATTGAAATCGGTCCAGCCGTTTAGGAGAAGTTCAGTGACATATACACGTATAGTAGAATTATATATATATATAAAGATAATTACTTAAAAAATATACGATTTTTACTTTTTATCTCTTCAAAGTTTTATTTGCTTTTTTAAGTCAGGGTTTTTTTATTTTTGATATAAGTTTTATTTAACGTTTTTTAACTTAGATTTAGGTAGGAGGTATTTTCTTGGGCCAAAATGAAATATAGGTTCAAATCGTGTTTTATCATAGTATTGATAGGTATTTGTTACGGAAAGTCTGTAAGTACCTACTTATTTCCATAACCTTTCGTTGTTGTGTAATAATTAAATACAATGTTATAATTACTTATTTTAGGTTATCGAAAAAGACATTATTAGATACTAGCTGCCCGTCCCGGCTTCGCACGGGTGGACAAAATTCTTTAATTTTTTTCTATTATTAAATATTTTTCCGTTAGCGCCATCTAGCGTCCGGTAGATGAATTACTTGCGGTTAACGCGTTGCTATGGTAACGTGTATACAATGGAAAAAGAGCGGGAAAAAGAGCGGACAGACAAACACACAAACCACTGTGTTCTTAGATTATATTTTAATGTTATATTATAACAATGCATGTGTATTTCTTTGTTGCGATTGTTCTTTAAATAGTTGTGGAATAAAATAAATAGCTGTCATATTTTTAATACCATTACTTAAAAAAACTTTTACAAATGGCCAAGCCTACGTGGCTTTAAGCCGCTTAAAAAGTTTTAATGGTGTCGCTATTGCGAGCTCGACCAAAGGAAGCCGTTTAATAATCCTCATGACAAATTGGCTTTGGCAGAAATACACAGACTGAGAAGCAGTAAAGTTTAAACATTTCCACTTTTACCCCAAATCATTTTAAACAGCTAAACCGATTTAAATCAAGTCAATCTAATCAAGCCCTTCCACTTTATTTATTGAATGAGTTGCAAAAAAATGTAATGCACCATTTTGTAGTGGCGGCCATCTTGGACCGATAGTCCACAAACATAGCTTAGAACATTCCCTACTAATACACCTTTTACAAAAAAAAAAATCCAAATAGGTTTATCCGTTCGGGAGCAACGATGCCAAAGACACACACATACAGACACGTCAAACTTACGCCCCTTCGTTTTTGCGTCGGGGGTTAAAATCGAAAATAAACTTTATTCAAATTCACTAATACACAAAAACTAGCCAAGTAAGATGTTAAGGTTCAATAAATCATTTTTTTTTAATTTAAGATGGGTTAGCTCTTGATCCCAATCAAGCCCGGGCGCCAAGACAGAATCCACGATGGAACGTTCACCCTGGTTTTGAAAATGGACGGGTTATAAGTTCTCGGAAATACCTACAGACGCAGGGATGAAGTTCCACATTAAAATAAATAATAATAATTATTTGTGTAAATATTTCCACTATTTTATTTAAAATTTCGTATTTTTAAATAGCAATTATCGCTTAATATCAGAAAACAAGAAATTGTGTTTTAAATTTACTTAAGAATGTTATACGTCATTATAAATAAATGTCAGAGTTGTCTACAGAACATTGTCATTGAGATCTCTATTCTTTCGTTAATAAAGTCTATAACCCCACCATATTACAATATTTAATTTGACTCCTACTTTCACATTAATGCTGTAGGTGGAAATACAAGACTTTGTGTAAAATAAATTATACAAAAGTGATCTACTTATTAAATCTTTTTCAAGGTATATTTTATACGATGTATATTTTTATTTTTGTGCTATTTACTAAATGTTAGAAATAAATGAGCGTATTGCCCAATTATTCGAAATATTTTATTTACGTTTTCTGCATAATGCTTAAATTGGCTAAGTCATGGCGTTATAACTTTCGCAGGCAGTTGTATTCTTTTATAGGAATTTCACGTTATTCAATTTGACTAGTATCTAGATTGTTAAGATATATCCGTCTAGTGTTTTAGTCTCTAGGGAGCGCAATGTTAGCTTACTCTCTACTAAATATTAAAGTGCATAGGACGAGAAGAGCGCTGTCAAGACTAAGCACTTGTGATTTGTGAATCGTAATCATATATGCTAAGCAAATAGGGACTTGTTCTGGGTGAACATATGCATTACTTAGGATCTAAAACTTGGTCTTGACACGTTCCAGCTCGTAAGTTTTTGCCTTAAGAATTTATTTTTCTTGTATATTATAATTGTTACAATTGTTTGCAATAAAAATATACCGCTAAGCCGTCACTGCCAGGAACATTTAGGTGTCTAAATTTTATGAATAATTGATAAGTACCTAGGAGAAAAGATAAAAACGACCTACATTATAGAACTGCTACTATGGAAGTTGTCAAGAAGAAAGAAGACATTTTTGCTCATATTATTTAAAAGGCGCTAAGTGTTACTTAATAAAATCGAAAAATTTTCAAGTCAAAGGAATGTGAATGTAAGAAATATACATCAAGCTACACATACACAAACAATCGCTTAGCTGGATGAAAAAAAATTATTTATAAACCTTGAAAGGTCATCTGGAAATGAGTTAGGTTTTCGATCGATAGATCTGTCATATATTTCAGTCAGTCAAAGTAAAAGTAGTTTGAATTGTTTTATGTCATTTATGATATGGCTAAAGTAGTTATGGTATCAAATTTGTTTATTTGTGATTAGGGCAAAAGTGACTCTAAAGGCCTCGTATAATATTACATATGGGTTCTACTCGGCAGTTTTCTTTTCTTAGCGTGACAAGCTCCCAAGTGTGAAAAAATATGTAATCCGCCATTTTGAGGCGGCGGCCATCTTGGATCGATAGTCATCAAACATAGCTAAGAACACTCCCGACAAATTCACCTTTTGAACAAAAAACGAAATCAAAATCTGTTTATCCGTTTGGGAGTAACGATGCCAAAGACACACACAGACATGTCAAACTTATATCACCGTTTAGCGTCTTTTAGTTTTTGCGTCACGGTTAAAATTTAGTAGTTACCGAGCCGTTAACGAGCATAACGTATGAGCCAGCTATCACTTAGATTAACCTTATTTTAAGTACCGTAACAACCCACCTCTGTTATAGGTAAACGGAGGAAAAGTCAAACCTGGGTCAAACTTATCAATTAATTAACATATAACATAACATAATCATATTCGTATAGTATTGTTCGAAAGTGTTGTAATTTCCGATAAATTGTTGGTTTAATTTCTCTTGCGTTTCAGAATATAAGTAAAAAATTAAAGTAAAAAAATAAAAATCCTTACTTTAAATCTTTTACTATCAAATAATAACGTTATTACATAATTTATATGATATAAAAGCTTGTCGCGAGATTTAAGTACTAATTATTTACTTAGATTTTTTTTTAATGTTTATTAATTAGATCAAGTTATTTAATTTACTTGTTTATCTCTTGCCTGTATGTCGGTCTTCTACAGATTATATTTTGGAGAGTGTGCTCAGGAGCTACATATGCTCGTACCGCCATCACCTTTCCATCGGACATCCAGACCAGACGCACTGCCGGCTACCGCCCTTTCTTGGTTGATATTCCTACCTGTCGCACCAAGCGCTACTCAACTTCTTTTATAATGCGCACAGCAAAGGAGTGGAACTCCCTCCCTGCGTCTGTATTTCCGAGTACTTATAACCCGTCTGTTTTTAAAGCCAGGGTGAATAGGCACCTTCTGGGTTAGCTTGTACCATCGTAGATTCTGTCTTTACCCCGGGCTTGATTGGGATCAAGAGCGACCCATTCCAAATAAAAAAAAAATAATCTACAAAATTAAATCTCGCGACAAGCTTTTATATCAAATAAATTGTATTCTAGTGTACCAGTGGAAGTCTTTCAGATAAGATGATAAATCAAGCAGGATGAATTTTAACCAAATACGAGTATATCTATAAATTGCTATTTCTCCGTCAACGACGCTTCATAATACCTAGTGAAGTCATTTGCTTTTTATAAACTAAAAAAGAAGAAAAACGTATTTAAAAGTTTTGTACCACCGTGAAAGCAATTTCCAATTTAGGTCGCTGGAATCAAATCCAGCCGCGATTGTGGGCAGTCGGGGCATTGAAATCGAATTTTCCCTTTAGCTGAACTGCAATCTACCTAATAAAATCTGAGGAACCACTGATGGAGAAAAGAAGTAGGTACTCTTTTAGTAAATGTTTTATATCAACTGCGAAGCGTCAATACCTCCTAGCTAAAAAATTTCCATTTTTGGTAAAATCAAATTTTATGTATTTGACAATAGAGATTAAATTCGTATATTCCTGGAAAACTCGTAAGTTGAATTGTAAGATCGACTTTCACCGACCATCACTGAATAAAAATAGCGAAAAACAAAACATAATGTCATTTCTGTCATTTACTTGAAGTTGAAAGGGACAGAACGATGTTTTTAATATATTTAGCGCTAATTTGTTTCTTAACACTACGAAAAATTACTAAGTAAGCAAAGTAATAGTAATATACCATTGCAATTTATGTTTACCAATAAAAGTCTTTTATATATAAATATACATAACATTTCATGTTTTTTTCGAGAATATTCTTTATATCACCTTGTCTCTAATTTACTTTGTTAATTATAAGCTACTGGTACTGATGACACTTTGACGTTTTGACCTAATTTATGTCATTGAGTGATCTGGACGACCTTACTTTGTCGTTGACACGTTAAATAACTTACCTTTGAATATGTGATGTGAGAAGAAACTTTGGATATTAATTAGTGTTTAATTTAATATCAATAAAGCGGTGTGGATATGGGCTGAGTAGAACTGTACCAACCCGTCTTACTTGAGGGTGTTGAAAAAGGCGTCAAATGATATTCGAAGTTCACCGTAAACACCCGTAGATTATAAATTAAGGAGCAGTGTTTTTCCGTTATAGTCTTTAAGAGCCCTACCTCACCGAGACGCTATGGCGACGTCACCGGCTACGTATCCAAGCAATCAATATTGAAATGTATGGCAGTTAACTCACTTGGAGACAGTTTAGTAACGTCGCCAATTTGGGAGCGTAACCACGACCAACAGGTTACTTTGTGGAGTCTGGATACTCTGGCGACGTAGCTAATAAAATATACACAAGTAAGCTGCGTCTAAGTCACTCAGTGTCCAATCGGCCAACAAGACGGGTGCACGCGTGTTTTGTGGAGAAGAATGAGTTTCTACATAAGTTAAATAATTCACCAAAATATGAGATTGTCACACGCACATAGTTAAAAAACTAAGAAGGATATTTTCTCAAATCTTCATATAGTTTGGATAAACACTACTTCAGCTTCGATTTGATAAAAAAGGCTGGACCCATAATTTTTTTAGGTTTCTTTTTATAAATACATACATAATAATTTCGATCTCTTCTATGCACGTAGCGTCCATTCATGATAAACGAAACGAACTGACTGATAGATACAGACGGTAGTTACTGCACTGGCTACTCCATTTGGCAACCGAAGGAAGTCAGTCGTTACCATACCTGCGTAGCCGACGATATCGTTATGTCGGCTCGGTGAGGTAGGGCCTTTTCTTCGGTCTTTAACCCACTGGCCAAGCGTAGAGACAATGATACAACCATCCCTATACTAGAAAACAACTCCATCTAACAGATTACCCACCCAGCACAGGCTTTACGGCTCATTGCGGCTGGAATAATAATATATTTCTTACATTCACAGAAATTAATCTAGTCCAAAGTAAGCACTCTAAGGCTTTTAACATATTATATAATATTATGAATATTTTCATAGAAATATAAATATATTCATATTATATTATTACATTACCCATCAGCCCTTTTCAGGACTCGAGCACTGTAACGTCGGTGTAAAAGGCAGGATCGCTACCATTGCACTAAACGATTGTCAGATGAACCGAATTAAAATATGTTGATATCGCCTGAATCCTCAATAGAGGTTCAAAAGTAGAAATAATTAGATAATTTAATAATAAGCATTATAAGTTTTTAGTCGTATATACCTTAATATTCTTGATTATCTTTTCTAAGCATCAGTTTGTTGCTTAAAATAAATAAAAACGACAAACTTGATTTTATTGCAGCAAGTATAGAAATAAATAAATAAAACTATAGTAACCATAAGAAAATAAAAATTACAGACACGGGCATATACACACAACCACAGACCCACACCAACACCCACCTACACACACACACACACGCACACATCTTTTGACACATTAATTTGTGACAGGCAATTTGTAATTTTAATTGTAGTAGAAGTGAATTCTGTTTTATATTTATATTTGTTCTATTATAAAACTTTATGAAAAATGCCACCCATCACAGGATTTTATAAACTTAAAGGAAAACCTATGTATTTCAAGTGAATTAAAGCTTTTTTCATTTTTAATTTGAAAAATAGAATTGTCGTGACCCATCATTACCGATACAGGAAGTCATCATTTGTAATGATGTTTCACTGCTGGGGCGCAAGTCATCTGTATGGATGAAAACGCTGTAGCCACTTGCCAGTCCACGCTAGCAATTGCTCCCGATAGCCAACACCCTTCGTCAGTCCCTGGTAGCAAATGCTACCAGGGACTATTCAAAGTTTCGCGCTATTCAAAGTTTCGCGTGGCCTGATGTTTTTTTTTGATTATGATTAATTTTTGATTTACAGTGATCCAAAAATTCTGGGTTGGATTCTTTATTTCTGGAGTAAATTTTCGTTTAGGGTCGGATATGGCTGGTTCTCCAGGGTTCAGCTTTTGCGATGAGTGCTTCCGATTATCGTACAGGATCCACTTTTCATTACATGTAATGATCCGATTTAAATCCCTTCATTATTGTGTTGGTTGAGCAATGTAACGCAACTCTCTACGCGTGTTTGCTGATTTGATTCATTAAATGCATGAGGTTTTTACTTCCCTGATTTGCTTCAAGTGGGTCATAACAGTTTTATCACTCACACTTCCACATTCCACTTTTTAATTCTTCATTATCTACTTTGGTCTACGGCCGTCCACGGGGCTTGTTTTAAAGATCGAAATTTCCAGAACGAAAACGTACCGTGTTTTCTTTTGCGACACAACTGCCATACACATCGTTAATCTTTCGAGCTGTTTCTGCATCACTGGTGCCACGGTAGAAATCGTACTCGTGAATATAGCGATATTTCATGTTTTCCATTGTACGATATGAGCGACGCCAGAACAAAATTAATCAGAAAAAAAACAAAGAAATGACTGTTTCAAAAGTCAAATATCCCAGCTAATTGGAATTTATAAATTTGAATTTAGAATTCTTTTTTCTGGATTCTCTTAACCAAAGAGGAGATATTTCAGATCAAAGTTGTCAGTACGACAAAACGCCCATTTCATATGTAAGGACCTAATATATTGCTGTACATAGCAACCGTCTTACCATTATAAATGTTTAAACCGTTAACCATCCGACGGGACTGAACGGAACTTGTTAAATCACGCTAATAACTGTGCCAAAGAACTCGTGATATAAACGACATTGGTTTAAGGGAATATGTGTGTATTTATATTTTCCTATGTCGACGCTGATCATATCAATTATTCTATACCATTAAACTAAACTCCTTTTTTTGAAAATAGTGCCGAGATTTTCTATAAAATACACGCTACTTTAGACTATCAATTTTTGCATCTAAAATCTTTTTTTTACTTAAGGAATCAACATTCCTAAAATATATCTTTAGAACCTTCGTATTCGACTGGCGCGCATACCGGTTTTCGTGGTAACGACGCTTTGAAGGCCCGGGTTCGGTCCCCGGTCGAGTTAATGTAGAAAATGACTTTTTTCTATAATGGCTCGGGTTTAGCTGTTGTGAAACCGTATTTATTGCTGCATTCCATAACACAAGTGCTTTAGCTACTCAACTTAGGTTCGGAACAATGTAAACATGTCCAAAAACTAATCGAATAACAGTTTTAATATTAATAAGTATTATTGTATAACCGATGTTGCGAGAAATCAACATATTGTAAAAAATCAAAAACTATTCTAATTTATCAGACGAGAAACAGTGAAACATTTAGAGAGCGATTGTTATCAAAATTGTATATAATCATTGGTGAACTCAAAGATAAACCAAAACATTTTTGGTCGTTTGTCAAATCGTTCTGTTTTATTGTATCATTACTGCAAATGGATACCATTTTCATGTTATCAGACTTTTTAACTCCACTTCCTCATTGCCATTTCAATACTCACAGTCCTCGCACCAGGCCTCTACTTACTTATTATTATTTCAATTATAAATCGGTGAATTGTTAAGTTACCCTTATCGGCAGATGTCATAAAATTAACGGGGTTTAATAATCTACATTCGATTTTTCTATTCAATTATGCTGAACTTACAAACAGGCAAATACGAAAGTATAGCCAATACACGGAGATTTCTTGAGTGGTAATTACTATTTTAATTAAACACTGGATTATATGCAATATAAAAAGTCCAAAGAAAGAAAAAGAGCTAAAAAATGCACATAATCCATACCTAGTCTTAACTTTGAAGATCGATTAAAATATTGTCAATAATGGCGACTCATTTTGTGAAAAATCAAAATAAAAAAATTGCTACTTACAACGATAACTACATTCATACATATTACAGTATTTTTTTTCGGAGTACCTGCTTTTGAAAAATCGATGCGACCATGGAGGGGGAATTTTTTTCAGGCGCTAAGGCATCGTTTATATTTTTAAAACTATTTAATATTTTTTAATAAAAATTTGTAGAAAATTTATTACATGTGTACTTAATAAAATAAAAAAACCTGATACAAAAATTCCTCTAATTACTCGGTCAAAAAAAAAATTAAAATATCACTCAATATATCCCCCTTAACCTTACGAGTTATTATTTGATTAGGTACCTAATCAATTATATTTTACTGGAGAAATTAACTCTCATTATGTTAGTAACAATGAAACTTAAAGCTAGTTTATAATATTTCTAATTTCATTGTCAAATTAATAAAATAAAATTATTAAAATCAAATAATAATTATGTTTTCAGCTGTATCCTTGTACCCAGGGGTTCTGCAAGGTTCATCCTGGGCCTTATGATGTTTTTAATAAGATTTGATGATATTTACGCTTGCTTTTATCACTCTCGGCTCGTTTGTTTTGCCTTTAAAGATACGTGCTTAAAAGCCAGGTTTTTCAAAGGAATCGTGTGCTTTAAGGCTTGGGAGTTGATTCAAAACTTACAATGATTTTATTGAAAACAAGAGAGCATCTAAAGCGTTTGGATTTGTATGCGAACCTTGGCTATCTAAAACAAGATCAAAACCTTAAAAATCTTATATTGTACTTTTGTGCGTTGTTTTCAAAGATTTGGAATTCGCGCTATAATAAATATATCCTTGGCATCCAGCAAATGCTAATGAAATTGGTAAAATGTTTTATTTCACCCCTAAATATAAAATATGCCTTGAACAGCTACTTACAATAACTAAGCTCGCCTTTTCGTCTTTTTCCCATGGATAAGTAGAGGGGGATCTAAGATATTGTTTGTTTATTTAAATCATATCCAACTAAATAGATTCCCCTGAGCTGTTTCCAAACTAAACTTTAATATCCCATCCAGCTCAGTAAGACAGTACTCTCCCATTCACGTCCCTCAGGTCTCGTCAAATTTCCTTGCCGAAATTCATCCTTGTTACGAACAAGCAAATGACTTAATAAATTGAGCAAAGTAAAACAATTTGATATTTTTTACTCCAGTAACTGCTACAGCATTGATTTGTGAGCATTTCTTCTTGTTGTTATTTTGTTATATGGTATGGCTCTTAGTTTTATGTACTTGTTCATTATTAGTTAGTAAGTATTAGAATAAGAATTATGTGCACACATATTAAGGATGTTTCCAAACGCTAAAACCTGTAATTAACTTAAGAGTATTTATTTAATGTCTTCCGAAAATTAATTAGATAGGATAAAGGGATCATTAGACAAACAGTTACATACATTTGCACGTGGCTTTTGTACCAAGTCAAAGTAAAGCTCACGTTGACTAAAAAAACCCCTGAGGATATAAAAATAAGCATGTAATATGCAACGTTTGCGTCTTGCTATCTTAAGGGTGGCCTGAGGGTTCTTATCCTCTAAAACGATTCTTTAATAAGCTTCAAAGAACTTTCTCCCTTAAAAGGCTATTCATTAAAGGAATCTGACTTTCTTTGTGGCAAGAAAGGGAATCCCTAAAAAGTCTACGTGAATCACAACGGTTGGTTTACTCCCGGGAGCTAAAAAGTTACGTACTTTTTGGACGTCTTAATAGGGTGCACATGAAAATAGACTGAATTTAATTCTGGATTAATAAAGAGTTTAACTGTAAGTCGAGACCTACATTGCTCTAGTAGTTTAATTGCGTCAATATATCGAGTTAAATTGTGTTTTTGGGATATAAAGGACAAATATCTTTGCTATATAAATCTGTGGGTTCTGTCAATACATTTATAGTTTGGACAAATTTTATGATAACGACAAGAACACGTTGACCGATTTCAATAAAATTTGACATATACAAAAACGAAAATGAGTTTCTTTAATACACGCCATAACTACTCCACCGATTATCATAAAATTTTGCAAACTCTTTGTCAGGGATACAGAAAAGGACATAGGGCATCTTTCATCAAGAGTAAACTTTTACTAAGGAATAGAAATTATTAATCGGTAATCTACATGAACGCGAGTGAAGCCATGGATAAAAGCTAGTCAGCTTCAGCTAGCGTATTTAAGTTCCCTCTAAACAGGAAAGCATTTCATAGATTAATTTGATTTATATTGCACAACGTTGTCTTTTTAGGTAATAGTATTTTTATTTTAATAGGCTGAAAACAATTTCTCCATACTATATTAAATATTTTATATTGTTTTATACTGTACTAGATTTTACCCACTGCTTCGCTTGCGTTAATTTAAATGACCTATTAAAAGTTTAATTTATATCCCTCGGAAACAGTATTTTTGTCTGGATAAAATACGCTATATACTTTTCTGTACTCCTGACGAAGTGTATGCAAAATTTCATGATGACCGATTGAGAAGTTATTGCATGAATGTGTGACAAATAAACTCACTTTCGTATTTATAATATTAGTTTAGACTATAAGGATTTTATCGATATGATATATAGCGCATTTGCGCGATCACTCGTTCAAACCATATACCAAATTTCATCGATATCAGTCAACTCGTTCGTGACGTATCCACTTATCAGTCCGCTACCGCACGCCACACTCCTCTCAACAGTCCCAATGCTGCGAGGAATGTGGAAAAAATTTCGGACTCTTTTATAAAAATGCCATTTTCTTGCTAAATAATGAAGCTAGGACAAACAAAATATTACCTTAAAGCTAACTAAATAAAGAATCTAACACAGAATATTTGGAACTCTGTAACTCAAAAATTATTCGTAATTTTTTAAAAAAACAGCAGGTCACGCGGAAATTTGAATATGGTAGCAATTGCTACCAGGGACTGCCGAGGGGTGTTGGCTATCGGTAGCAATTGCTAGCGTGGACTGACAAGTGGTGGTGGAAAGACATATAGAGAGAGAGATATTAAAAAAATAGTAGAATTGGTATCAGTGCGTATACAGTAGGGATGTTGCGAATATTCGCATCCGCATCTGCATATGCGGAACATCCGCATCGATTAAGACATCTGCATCCGCATCCGTATAAATCGATGCGGAGCTGATGCGGATGCGGCGGCGGCGGCGAGTGGCGCGTGTCGACCGAGTAAAAGATTAAAGATGATATATTGAAGATTAGCAGAAACCCCGAAGATATCTTGGCTTCTAAAACAATATCCCCAGGAACCGAAAGAACGAAGAAAATGAGAATAACAGATTCCATGGACACAGATACAGAACGACCAGGGACCTCAGGTACAGGACGTCGGTCCTGTTTAATTAGTGATCTTGCCATGATACTCGATTCATCAAGTGACGTTGAGGAGACTCAGGAAACACCAGAAATCGTCAGCCCTGACGTATTTCTCAAGAAGGAGTTACTTACTTTGCGCAATAAAAAGTGAATTAATTTAAATGAGAGTCCTCTTAAATGATAGAGTGTTAATCAAAGTGAGTTCAAACTGTTATTTAAAATAGCACGCAAATTCTTATCAGCGCCACCAGCCAGTGCTCCAAGTGGACAGTTATTTAGTAGTGCAGGATTAATATACGAACCCTTGCGAAACAGACTGGAGTCCGAAAAAGCGGCCATTCTACTTTTCATTAAATATAATGCTCCAATATTTGAATTAAATTACTTAAATAATTAATCAGTAATAGTAATTCACTCACAACTTTATTATTAAAAAAAGAAAGGATAAATATTACTGTGTTTTTTTACCCTACCAAACCAACACTTAATTTTTTTTGTACAGATCCACATCCGCAGATGTGAGCCTCTTAAAATCCGCATCCGCATCTGCATCCGCGGATGTGAAAAAAATGCATCCGCAACATCCCTAGTATACAGTTTAACGAATATTTATCAAAAAGTTGTCCCAAAAATAAATGTACCGTCAGAGCCTAACGATTTATATAGTATAGTATAGATTTTGTCCTCCTGTTTCTGTTACCTTTTGCCTGCTTAGTATATTTTCAATTTTATGCTTTTCTTGTTATATTCTGTTAATTTAGCATATTTTGAAAAAAAAATGATTTCCTCCTTCCTTAACAGTCCCTAATAATAAAAAGTAAACTGAGGCACAGCCATGCTGAGCACGAAACAATAGATGAGTTATATGCAATCAATTTTGGAAACGTTCATATTAATAATATATATGTCAAGAATCTCGCAGTTGTCTATTAGCCTTTTATTGTTTATTACACTATATGTTCTGATATAAAATAAATCGTAACCAAAGGTTTTATTATCTATCTTTAAAGAGCCTTGTAATGTTTAAAATGACTACTAATTTGTTGGAACGGTGAGGTGGTATCTTATTATAGGACTCATAAGAAGGTTCAAGGTTACCCAAAGGGCTATGGAGCGTGCTATGCTTTGAGTTTCCCTACCTGATGAAATCAGAAATGATGAGATCTGTAAGAGAACCAAAGTAACCAATATAACCCGTAGAAATGAATAACTAAAGTGTCAATAATTTAATACATTATAGATACAAAGATATTATTACGATAAAAATTTCAATTTGTCTTAGGTGTCAGGCGGAAAGTAATTAATTCTTAATGTGTAATCACCTATTCTTTTGTAAGTTTTCATTTTATATGAATTTTCTGAGTTTTGTTAATTCATCTTATAAGGGATCTAAAATACACGAGTTTTTTTTATACTGACAGTGAATTTTTTTTTTGGAAAGTATTTATCGTCGTCTCAGCCACATATTGTTTACTCATAAAGGCCTCTCCCAAGAATCTTCACATTGACGGGCTGCTCGCTTCCAGATGTTTCCCGCGACCTTCACCAGATCGTTGGTTCACCGATTGGGAGACCTGCCTACAATTCGTCTTCCGGTCCGTGGTTTCCATTCGAGATACTTTCTGCCCCAACAGCCATCAGTTCTATGTGCCCCGCTCACTGCCACCTAAGTTTGGTAATTCTGCGGACTATGTCGTTTACTTTTGTTCTCCTACGGATTTCCTCAATTCTGATACGATCACGTGGAGAAACTCCGAGCACAGCACGCTCCATCGACTTTCGGGTGACCTTGAGCCTTCTTATTAGACCCATAGTAAGGGACCACGTCTCCGTTCCGTATGGCATCACTGGCAACACAGCCGTCCCAGAGGTGGCTGCAATATTCTATGCGAGATCAGACTTGAGGTTTATAGATAGTAAAAAACTGTCTCGGCGTGAAATATCGCTTGACCTTATTAAGGATGCCGAGCTTTTTAGCTGCATTTTGAGACTTGGACTCTATGTTGGCGCCAAAGTTGAGGTCTGAAGACAACTTCGTGCCAAGTAGCTCGAGGCTGTCGGTCATAGACCTCGATGGAGTGAGGTGGAAGGGTTTCTTTTTTGCCGTGAAAAGAGACGCTTGTGTTTTGGAGGCGTTGAAATTAACTAGGTTACTGTCACCCCACTAAGAAACGTAGTTCATTCGCTCAACCATGGCCGCTCTCATCAATATCACGTCGTCGCCGCTGGCTTTTGCGCTAGACAGGTCTCTCTCTAGGACAGTACTGTCGTCTGCATTCCCAACAATTTCTGGTATCGACAGGTCATTGATGTGCAGCAGGAAAAGCGTTGCAGAATGAACAGACCCCTGAGGAACTCCGGCATTAATAGTCACAGAGTCAGAGGAACAGCCTCAGTTTACCAGCCAGTTCAATAAATTGCGTGGAATCTACAAGTATCTACCCGCTTCTCCAATTAAAATAAAATAATAATAGCAAAAACCAAAATAAAGTTGCGTAAAATAAAAGTCAATTAAAAATCAATATTGCAAAAATAATCACTTTCAGCCAGGATTGAAATCGGGTTTCCTAAGCAAATGTTGCCAATGTCATAGAGAGTGTTACAACCACTGGAATACCAACTTAAGGAGCAAAATTAGCGAACAATATGTTGAAGAAAGTTATTTGAATACAAAACACTCCTTATTATGAGTAATGCAAAAGAATTATTTTTGCACATCTTTTCTTTCAATCAGTTTTGTCGCTTTATTTCACTATGGATTTTTCAATTATTAATGTTCACTTGTTTTACAGTTCTGAATTTTTGAAATTTAGTCCATCATTAAAATTCGAGTCGAGATTATTTCTTTTTCTTATTTATTTGCTTTTAGTCGGTTTTCCTCTTAGATTTCCACTTAATTACGATACAGCTCAGAGCATGTTTATATGAGATTTATAAACATGGATCGCTTATATTTATTTTAAAGGTAATATTTACACGGAGCTCGTTTAACGTGACAGTAGCGCCACCTTGTTCGTGTTAAAATATGCGGCATAAATATCAGTACTTTTTTATTGCGTTGTCTTAGAAATTCGATTTGTAATTACAGATTTGAGTATTTGATATGAATTTCAACTTGAAATATCTACAAACTTTAAAGTGGTTTGGTCACAGGAGGCACAGGAAGCGTCGATAAGGAAGTTTTGACAGTAATCTCCAGGAGGCCGTGTGACGGACAAGGTTTAATAACTAGCTGAACCGGTCACGTGTCGCTGAGTTATATATAAATTATAATTAAATCTATCCTATGTTCTAAGTCGGAACGAATCCAGCAAAATGAATCATTTAAATCATCAAAATCTTTATTTTAAGCTTAATTTATCAGGAATAATGAAATATAAAAAAAAATACAATAATTCGGCGAAACGATCTTTGGGCGAAGAAAGCTTAAGTAAACAATAGAACACCGGAGTAGGTCTAACAAGACTTATTATTTTAGTAAACAACTCAATACTGCGTCTACTAACATCTTGAGATAACATTGTCGTTCGAACCATTTTTAGTGTTTGCATTAATGGCCGGCCTATTCCGTATAATGGGGAAAATAGTTTGAATCATTTTACCCGATATATTCATCTAGGTTTAGGTTGTAAGAAATATATTCCCATAAAACATAACATTGCCACATTCATGTAAACATATTAAAATAAAATAAAACTTTAAACAAATAAATAAGCAAAAATCACAACAATCAATAACGTATCAATATTTAAAAAAATATAAATCAAACTTAAAATACGCCCGTAAAAACAATCACACCGAGGAGCCCTCAGGTAGGTTCTTATGAAATTCTTAAAAATATTATAGAAATATAGCATTTTAGCAAATTGTGAATCGGTGGGTAAATTGTATGCGAAGATACTGACTAAAAGGTTGAGTAATGAAACTGAAGAGAAAATATTTGATGTACAAACGTGATTCAGAAGGAGAATGCGATGCATGGACCAGGCCCTGTCCTTAGGAACCATAGTGGACCAGTTTTTAGCAAAAACCAAAAGGTCTAGGTGTGTTTTCGTGAACTTGGAAAAAGCTTACGACAAAGTAAGAAGAAAAGAATTGTGGTCAGCCTTGACAGTGTATGGGGTGAGCAACAACCTAATTGAAGCACTGAGATCACTATTAGGGTTCCAGTACTTGTTTTAGGGTGAACGGAGCATGTCCAGCGGTTGTCGGGGCGGGAGACCGGCAGCTGCATTGCACTTGGCCATCAGGCGTGCGGGGTATTCAGGGTGTCACGGCTCACCCAGTTGCTCCGTCCCCCACGGATCATAGGAGACGTCCGCCCAAGGGGCGAACCCACACTGGTCCGGGTCGCGGGAAGAAGCCGAAAGGGGCCATGCGACACCCATCAATGTGTTGTGGGACGCCGTAGGTTTTAGTGGGTAGGCCTCCAAGCATTTACCGGGCACTAGGCTGGGTGCGGGCATGGAGGAGAGTCCCACATATCCCTCGTGTTCTCCCGGCACGAGGGAATGCCTAATGCCATTTCCTGAGAAAACAAAAAAAGGGTGAACGGAGCATACACGGACTGGTTTGATATCTAGCAGGGTGTTAGGCGTTCTCCGGACGGTGGATTGGGGAAGGCCCCCAGATTTGAGGGTTACCGGCGCGGACCAAAACTAGCAACGGGGGAAGCTCGGCTGGCGTTCTGGGAAACCCGGGTGTCGGTAGTCAAGCTGGAGGGTGTAAGACGATGCCAGTTCTGTCTGGTGATGTAACATGGCGGTTGCACGGAAGAAAACCTTATTAAAAAATTACCCTGGTGGCGAGGCAGGTGGCCCCAGAGGAGCTCGTAACCCTGTACGTAGTGCAGGGCCGAGGGCCTCTACCTTCGGGTGGAGGCCGTGGGGACGAAAACCCCTCAAAAAAATTACACGAGGGGTCCTTCGGGCCCAGCTCGCAGTAGCGAGCAAGCCGGAGGAGTTTTGATCGGAGGATTGGTTCCGGCCCAACTGTAGCCGCCGCATGGGGGCTGCGTGGAGGAAACCACTAAAAAAACTTTAAAGTCTGTGGTGTCGGGACACCTGGTAACAGGGCCGCTTTCTGTAAGCGGGAGCCGGCGTGTTCGGCGTGCGCCGCCAATGGGCAGTAATCCGACTACTGCATGGGCATTCGCAGGTGCGACCCGCCAGTAGTGAAGGGGAGGTCCCCTCAACCGGCGGTCTGACCTGCGACTCCGCAGGTGAGATGCAGATGCGAGCGCAGGAGGCGCGAGCGTAGGCGCCAGGGGGGGGGATGGGATGTCCGAGTAAACATCCCATCCGCCCATAAAGAAGATTAACAAGACAAATATATGAAACAAAAGACCGTAACGGCAGACCAAGACGAACTTTCAGGGACCAAATAGAGGATGTATGAAAAGGCTGATCAGAGTTGTAGAAGCGAAACGTATGTCAGGTTCGTGGTAAGTGGCAATTTGATATCTCTGCTTACCCCTGCGGGAAATGTCGTGATTGTATGTATATGAATGCAAATAAAATAACACATAAATATAAATAATTTTACCTAACCCGTTTACCAAATAAATAATTATTTTCATACAGTTTGTTGGTTATTTATTATATTTAAGGCAAGTTTTTTTCTCTAATAAATGAACCGAGTTTTCGCTTTTTATTATCTTGCCTGCTCTCTATAATAAATAACTCAGGTGATTTAGGTGTCAAATTAGTTGGTCATACATTTTAAATATGATTTATATCACTATAAATCATATTTAAATGCACATGGCCTCCGTGGTCGAGAAGCTCACATACCACTCCAAGATCCCGGATTAGATCCCCGGCAGGATCAATCGACAAAAACAACCTTTTTTATATTGGCTCGGGTCTGGGTGTTGTGGTACAGTCCTTGTTTCTAAATTCCATAACAAGTGCTTTAGCTACTTTACTTGGGTTCAGAAAAATATTTATTGATTTATAATTTTATTTATAGTTTGTTAAATAGATACTCTACAAAACGTAACATATACACATAGAAATAGTTGATTGGAACAAGTTCGTGTTAGGGTCAACATCGATATCTATTAACCCTTCCAATATGAAGGAAAATTACCTTCGGATAGGCATGAATGTGCTTCACTTAATTGCTTTCCAACCAATCAATTCAGTTGACTGAGTCACCCACACGGTAATAACTTTAAGGACCTGTTTTGATAGTACCCGATTTTTAGTCTATTCCAATATTAATTACTTGTATATATTAAAACAGTGCAACCTGAATATAACAAAATGGAAGGGAATTAGAAAATATTCAATCAATTAATTTATTTATTTGAGTAACAAAGTCTCGTAATCTGTCAGTAACAAAGAAACTTAAAAACTATGTTAGTATGTTTATAATATTTCACTTTCAATTATCAAATTAATAAAATGAAATTGCCAAAAAACAAAACCAAAAATCAAATTATACAATCATTCAAAATTAATTTATCAAATTCAAATTTCTAAAATAAAATTATTTAATTCAAAATCATTAAAAATAAATGAGATGTAAACTAAATAATCCAGAAATATTAATAAGTCCCTTAATATATATTAGTAGGCTTTCGGATAAATTATTCCACCCGATATTTAAAGATGGGACAGTCCATTTAACTCGAAATGACTGACAATACGTTTTACTAATATCGTTATTTGTTATAGCAAGTTTTTGTTACAATGAGATGTGTGATATAAAGCTAAGGTTGGTCTATGATTCTTAATTTCTTCTTTCTTTTAAACAAGGTAAGAAAACTTGTTTATTGAAAAACTCGTCTGCTATAACAGGTAGTACCTGTGTAATGTTGAGGACATTACGCAGGTACTACCTGTTATAGCAAACGATTTCTTCAAACGTTTTAATGAAGCGCGATGAAGTTTTATGAAGAAGATAGAATTTTAATGAAGTTTCTACTGAAAAACGAAAAAGGTGTTCCAAAACAGTATGGGACACTTTATTCGTTTTTTAGAAATTGCAATTTTAAATCTAATAATAGTGATAAATATCAGTGTTTAATTGCATCGAACAACATTGATTGTCTTAAGTAAAATTTTACGTATCTGAACTTTCGAGACTTGAATTAACATGGAATTACATGTGAATTTTTGATGGGATAAGCTATGTAAAGGTTATAAGTTGACAAAATTAGTTAAATGAAGGTAAACAATGCTTTCTATTTATATTCAACAATGATTGAAAATTTGTTAGGAAGTGGTTTTTGACAAAAATATTAGTAATGTAAAGGTATATTTTGCAATTGTTCTAACGGGCAATTGTAGAAGATTTCAAAATATTTGTTAAATTGAGGAAATTCTTATATTGTGAATCGTTATATTATAGTTACACTGTAGTCATATTCTGGGTATTAATATCACAATAATATTACTGTTATGCTTCATTACATCGTTCATAAAAGTTAAACTTTGATGAATATACCATTATGTATATTTAGTATCATTGTATATTCAATATGGCCGCTGCCACAAAACGTCGGATTTTTTTTCAATCACCATAATGTGGATATCAAGTGAAAGGGCTTGCCACCTGTAAAATATTGAATTTCCATCATTGTACAACTTCATATCAATAGTTAAACTTGTCCCAACTAACACATTGTATTGTCTCTCAGTTCCCATCTATAATAAAATTAAGGGATAACTTGACATTTACTCAAAAAACTATAAAGACTGTAATAAAATATTACTTACATATGTAGTTAGAAACTGGTAATTATGACAAGGTAGAATTTTTTTACAAGAATAAATATTAAAAATACTTGCCTTAAATGTAAAAAAATCATGCACACACCATCGATCAAGCACACTTCAAACTAATTAGTTTTTAATTTTTCTTACTGTAAGTAAATTTTTTAGACCTCCTAAATAAATATGTACTTTAAATAAAGAGCGGAGTTACCTGGCACAGGCAATATCTACTTAAAAGAAGACTCTGGTCTTTAATTTATGTAAATATGAAGTTTTGGCAAATTAGCTCACCGCCGCAAAGTTGCCTGTCTGTCGGTCTTCTACAGACTGTATTTTGGAGAGTGTACTCAGGAGCTGCATATGCTCGTATCCAGACGCACTGTGTCCGTTATAATAACCAACGAAATTATTTAAATTTTATTCACTTAATTACATATCTCATACTTAATAGATTAAAAATAATATTTTATGATGCCGACAAACGCTTTTTCACGAACTTGCTTTTATAAACAATATAAATTTAATCCCTACAATAAAAAAAACAAAATACAGTCATTACTGTCTCAGTACTGCATCAAGTGAAGACGTCGCCATAATATGGAGTCCATATCTTTGTTTTCATTCTAGGTTAGCTCACTCCATCGTAGATCCTGTCTTGGCCCCCGGGCTGAATTAGGATAAAGAGAAAAAAGATGAAAATTTGTTACATGTCAAATACGACATGTATAACACTGGATGGAAATTTTACAAATTAAGTCTTATATTTAATGTGTAAACTGTATCTTTATACCTAAATTGGATTTTTTTCTTGTACTCGATGACCTAAAACGAAGCTATCACGGTCTATTATTTCTAGGCATTTGTACGGTTGTTGGATCTCCAGTCATTACCTAAAGTGTTTAGTTGGGATGCCTTAGAGCCGTCAGTCAACTAAGAAAATTGGATAGTTTTTGATATTTTTTTTATTTTCATTATAGTAGCTATCATTTCACTGAATGCTGACTGTGTTAAGTGTTTTTATTTCTTGATAGCAGAAATTGGACTTTTTTCAAAGTGACCTTTCAATTTCTGTTTGATGAAGTGCGGATAATATTGTTACGCAAACAAAATTATAGTTTAAAAAAACACGCTTTAACGGCAAACTAACCTAAAATTTAAAAAATAAATAAACGAGAAAATTAATTGTAAGAAATGTTTTTGTTTTTATTTATTACTTATTCATTTATTACAAATACACCTTACTATTTTTATTTGGAAATGCAAAGTTAGTGTAAGAAGAATGTTTGCAATACAAATCTTTACGTATAATAAAATTAAAAAATGCATTTTCTGCTACTTTTACATCTATACATATAAATAAAATTGGAGTGTCTGTTTGTAATATAGAAACAACCGTTTTTTACTACATGTATATGAACATATATACGGTTATCCTTACTAATATTATAAATCGGAAAGTGAGTTTGTTTGTTTGTTTAATCCGCTTTCACGCCGTAACTACTAAACCGATTGCTTTGAAATTTTGCAGACGTAAAGATAAAAGTCTGGATTAAATAATAGGGTACTTTTTATCCTGCAAAAAAATGATATTCCTGAGGAAAAACAAAAATATTGTTTGCTTGATGGATGGATTGTAGATGGCGCTGTGTGTCGTTTAAAACAACGTAAAATATTGCAAACGAATATGAACATGTTAATTTTGAAGCTAAATGATACGAAAATGAATCCTCGAAAATGGGGAATTCTCGAGGGATGACGTACAATTTGTTTTATCGTCTAAATTGTTTTTTTTTACATCTACTTATCCTAAAATCACTAAAGTCAACGAATTACTAATTGGTATAAGTATAAGTTACGTTATTTAGTTCTTGAGGTATGCGATAGATGGCGCTGGGTGTTTTTTAAAACATGGTAACGATGTGTTTTTTAAAATACATAAGAAGTGGAATGGTAGCTTGGAAAAACATTGTTTTTCGCATGGTCAGCTCTATGTAGCGTGTTCCCGGGTTTCCAGTGCCCAAAATCTGCATGTTTTTGCTCCACAAGGGAAAACATATAATATAGTGTACCATTCAGTTTTGGTTTAACAATTAATTGTATCCAGCGTTACATCGCGCTCCTTAGATTTTCCCGTGGGAATGAGAAGTTTTCTTATAGTTGTGCTTTATACCGCAATATAACCGAATTCCACGCGGGCGAAGCCGCGGGCGGAAAGCTAGTGTTATATAAATAACATTTTTTACAATTTCTGTCTGTCTGTTTGTTCCAGCTTATCTCTGAAATGGCTAGACCGATTTTGACGGGACTTTTATTGGCAGGTAGCTGATGTAATAAGGAGTAACTTAGGATACTTTTATTTGAGAAAAAAAATTGGTTGCCTGTAAAGTCGGTATACGGGCGAAAGTTTTACGTGACAACGACTTTGAGTGGTAAAATAATTTAAATGTGAATATTCATTCGTATAGTAGGAAGAAGGATGAAATAATAGTAACAATTTAAAACATTTATTTATACAAAGAATTATATTTAAAACATTAATTTATAGGCACGCGTCCCTTCCACTTTTTATGTCTGTCTCTCTCGCTCTTAGGCGGGCTAACCATGCCCGAGTGGAAGGGACGCGTGCCTCTCACTCGCTCTCATTGTGAGCGCATAACGTGAGCGGAGCGTAACGCAGTTTCTTGAAGTGTCACCCGGCAAACCAATTTATAAGACGTTGTCACGTCAAAATCTTTTATTTTAGAAAAATAAAGTAATGTTACAATGTCCTAGTACTGTACAGTACCGCGCGCAGCTCACACACATGCCACCACTGTGGCGTCACGTCGGGAGGATCCCAACACTTCTCCCATCAACGAATCAATATCACAAGGGCTGCCTATCGCGCGGGCTCAGAACGCGCGAGCGGGCTATTGCTGATTTTTAATAAAAAAATATATTGCAAATTATTATAACTGAGCCACGGCAACGTGTGGCGGGGTCAGCTAGTTTTATTATAAATATTCGGTCATTTAATAAATAATATAAAGATATAACTTGAACATACACTCTCGTTACATAGTTTTAAAGACACCATATACACATATAACATTTTAATGACACGCGCCATCATCGACCGGAAGTAATGTGTTAAAAGTGACAGATGTGTAATTAATTTCACAATGGCCGTGGTCGGCTTACTGGCTTAACTGCCTTTCACAAAGTATGTATAGCTCGAAACTTTTTCTGAACAAGATAATCAAATGGTAAATAGATAAAATTAAGGCACCTTCTCAGTTAGCTCGTTCCAAAGAAGATCATCGTAGAATAGTTAATCAAAAACTGTTAATTTTTTTAGCATTCAAATATCAAATATAATAATCCAAAGATTTTTTTACAATATTCAACCTGTGTCAGGTATCATGCGGAACTATAACCTACATCCCTTGCTATCCGGGCAAGTTCCAAATAAGGGACCTTGAGAGATGTTGATTTTTTTCTCGTATTCATTTCTTCAAATATTAAAAATATAACGAAAAATATAATAATTACATATAATAATATTTGTTAGAGAAGTCAAGCTGCTTAAGCCATTAGCATCATTGATTGGTAAAGGTAATAAGATTATATTACTCCTTTGACAACAGCTGGCTCCATGTTCTCCCTTTTTTACCTAAGGTAATTCTTTATAAATTCACCCCACTTGACAGCGGTGAGTGATATGTGAGGACTCTCCTTCGTCATTGCGCACGGAGCGTAGGCGAGGTATACCACACTAAAACCTTTGGGACAGACCATCCTGACTGCCGTGGACCAATGGGATAGTGATTTGCACTCAACCACCACAATCCACGGCAGAAGGCCCGTAGGCCCCACCGCAACCGATTTCTTGTACGCCCTTAAAATCTCTCCGACGGTAGGACCACCTATCCGCCGTCGGCGGCTCCATAGTCCCCTGACTCTATTGAAGACGTCTTCATATCTTTGTTTTGCAAACACAATTCCAAACATATACGTTCTTTTTTCTCAGTGAATAAATCTATACATTTATTACTCTTTTGTTCACGTCTGTCTTGCGTTAGCCTTTTCAATAAGTATTTTCTATTATTCCAATAACACACAAAAACCTAAACGCTACATAAACCAATTTTAGTGTTTGGACCATTTCTTTCGAATTATTATTTCAGTTTGCCAAAAGAAGACAACACTCTCCCTCGCCTAATCGTTTTAGCTTTTTAATAACACAGCTAGTCTTAAGTATTCGATCGATCATAAGCAACCACAGAATAATTGACTTGATATCTGTTTGTTTAAGTGTGTGTATTCTATTAGGTATTACTTTTTATTGTTTCTGTGTAAAATCTATAATCTAAGAACACAAATTTGTTGTTTGTGTGTTTATCTGTCCGCCTATTGATACAATGGAAAAAGAGCGGGAAAAACGCTCTTTTTTCCATTGTATCAATAACGTTACCATAGCAATTAACGTTACCATAGCAATTAACGTTACCATAGCAATTAACGTTACCATAGCAATTAACGTTACCATAGCAATTAACGTTACCATAGCAACGCGTTACCGGGTCAGCTAGTATATACTCTAAAAACACAATTTCTCGTTTGTGCGTTTGTCTGTCCGCTCTTTCTCCATTGTATCAATTAATGTTACCATAGCAACGCGTTACTGGGTCAGCTAGTTTAATCTAAATATATATATCCAAACGAATGTCTGAATTAGGATCAAACCCGAAAGTACCTTAACTAATCACTACAAAATTTACACGGTCGAGATAAAATTACTTTAAAAAGTTGAAATTAAATCTTAAAGCCTTAAAGTTCTGGATTTTTTGGATTCCAGTCAGCTATAAATTTAAAATTACAGTTTAGATTTTTCAATTAAAATTTCATTACACTTATGGATCGAAAAACCGATCAGTACAGCAGTTTCGATTACATATTATATTCACAGTGGGCGCCAATCAGGAATACGATGAAGATTAAAATACGCCATTTAATATTTCCCTCTGATTGCTGCGTAACAATTTTGACATGTCACCCGCATGTGTCGCTTGATTGACACAACACATTGGCGCAGAATAAATAATAGCCCCCACATAGAGGCACATTGGGAACGCAAGAGATTGTAGCTATCTTTACGAATAATATTTGTATTATGAATGTTGTTTTAATGGTAGTTACAAATTGTAGATAAGAGTGACATTATCATAGACTGGTTTATTGTTCTTATAGTTCGTTACGAAATTTGGCTATCAAGTAAAGAGAGATGTGGAATAATGAAATATAATAAGATATTATCGAACATTGACTGAGATAGGTATACAGTCGAATTACGAAAACATTATTTATTAATTAACTATTTCATCTTATTTGGATTAAGAGTCGAATCGTTTTCACCAGTTGTAACATATTATAGTAGCACTTTAAAGACACAGGTATAACTTTTTTTTAATTTTTAATGTGTTTAGAGCACTACAAGTTATAATGAATAGCTTTTTTAACGAATTTTAAAAATTCGAGGAACGAATTTTGTTGCGAGTAGGTGCGTCCGCTTGGGTTAAAGTCAGTAAAATCGCCAGCCGATTTGTTTCTTCTTAAAGTCATTTCAGAGTGATAGACCTTTATATCAAAGGTTTCATTCTCTGCAATCTCTATTAAAAGTTTTTCATTTCATCACCAAATATTGTTATATTCAATGGATAAAATTTACTTTCAAAGTACTTTTGAGAATTAACAAAATTAATTATAATATAAAATACAGTTGTCAACGTTAACCTCCAAAATATTATAATTATCAATTGTACTTTATTAACCAGTTTTTTTATTGTAAATAGGTAAGCACTTCACCACTATTTCACGTGATGGTAAGCGATGATGCAATCTAGTATGTGAGGCGCTTGCCTAGAATATACCTATTCACTCGCGACTTGAAGACCCCTAAATTTTATTTATCAGGATACACAGACTCAAGCAAAGAGTTCCACTCTTTAGTGGATATAGTTTAACTCAATGTTGTGTTGTTAATAAATAATAATAAAAAAAATATGGTATAATAGACGACCAGTTTGGTCGAGCGGGAGTGACTCTACCCACTTTACCCGTCGAGTCCAGGAAGTCATGTATTTCTGTAATATTATTTATTTATGTATTAATAATAATACTAATATTTTTCCTTATATTAACGCCAATTAGCCTAGCCGAAAGGAAGCACAGTAAGTTTGTTTATACACATACATTGAGCTAGGCTAATTGTTGCTAACAGTGTAAGAAATATTACTGTCATTTTAAATTACCAAATCTGATCTAATCAAGATCAGAACTTGAATTTTGTACCGAACAATTTAAATTATGTACTGTAAATAAAGTATAAAATTGTAGTAACTTCGCCCTCGTAACTTTAAACAGGCGATGTAAAGCGGAGGGTCAATAAAACCGTCTGAAAGTTGTACCGCACTGAATGTGTTAAATGGTTTAATTTTCATTTAAACTATAAAATTTTTAATACTTTGTAAGCTATTGACGTAACTGTTAAAAATCTTTATAAAACGGAAGCTTATAACGTGCCTTTCCGAAGAAGTTTAAGACTCTTTATAAGAAATTATGGTTTTAAGAGGCATTAATTTTTATAAAAACTTTAGTATATTTTGTCAAGTATATTTTGATTACGTAAAGTGAGAAAGATGTTTAGTTTTTATTTAAACAGAAAGAAAGAGTGTTACAGAACAAATAATATTATTTTTTTGACATTCAGTCATGTACTTAAATATTCCACGTTAAACTATAATTGCTTGATTTTAAATGAGCCTTTTCTAATCTCTTAAATATATGTCGATATTACATTCTAGGTCTATTAAAAGAGTATTGAAATTTAATATTTCATTTTGGGGTTTTTTGAGTCCACTAAGCTCACAATTTATTTTCATTCACCGGGCACACGAAGGTTTAAAAATGGCAAGTAACAAAGGTTGCATGGTAAATGAACAAGAAAAGGCCTGTCTTTTACTGGGAAAGATCATTAAATGGACGTTAGGGTTGTAAGCATTTCAGATATTAAGGACATATTATAAACCTTAATAATTAAAACATAAAGTTACTTCTTGTAAAAAAATGTCATCGGAGATAATAAACGATATAACAAATTAATTCCGGTCAACTCACAACAACTATATAATGTAAAGAATACATGATTAAGTATATAAACGACTGTTGCGAACTGATTTATAAAGGAAAAAGCTAGTGCAGAAAAATAGGTTTAATAGCAAAAAACAAAGAAAACCTACTGCCAATTACATACCAAAGTGATAAGAAACCAAACAATTGCTTTTAGTTGACAGAATTAATAAAAAGGAAGCTAAAAAAAAGCTTATAAAATAATCGGCAAGTGTGGGCCAGTCCGTAACAACGACGATGACTCGGAAACAAATGGTTTTGCTCATCACACATTCATTTGCCCCTACCGGGGTTTGATCCTGGGACTTTTGGCGCTGAAGGTAAATCGCTACCGTTGCACGAAGCGGCCGTCGCTTTATTAATCTTTTTCAGTCAAAAGTAACGATAAGATGTTAATTAATAAACTTTTAATTTGTTACTTAAGTGTCGCTTTTTCTATTTGGCCGATATTTGGGAGCATATTAATATACAACAATTTGTAACGTGTTTGCTAAGAACGAGGCCCCATTAGTGCGTCGCATCACAACGCGTCGCGTCGTCGCAGCGTCAACGCCGCGATGTTTTCCGTATATTTTTTATGATATGCCACATTAATGCTATGCGTCATCGCACGCGTTTCAACGTATCAACGCACAAGATACGAAGCGAGAGGAAGGGTTATGCGCTGCGTTATCGGAGCTTCGGTGCGACGCGACGGACAGTTCCACTTCTTGAGGGGCAAACTAGACGCGCGCGACATTTTTTTATCATCATGAATGTGAACGATATCGATATAGATTTTCTCATCTCCCTGGTACAAGAAAGACCGATCATATGGGACTTCTCTGCGACTGCAACGTCGTGCGTCGCCCTCTTGCGTTGCGATGTAGTGCGTCGATGTAACGCATAGGTGTGGCATACAATGCGTTTATCATTTGCGACGACGCGACGCGACGCAACGCAACGTACCAATGGGGCCTCGCTCTAATCAGATCACGTAGTTTCTGGCTCTATTATGTTTCTAGGTAAAAAGTTACCACAAAAGCGGCGTTTGGTTTTGTCACCAAAGGTATATACAAGTTTTCACGATTAATATCGTTGGCGTTCCGTCGACAGTTTAAATATGTTTAGATATCGTAAAACAATTTTGAGACCAAACAGTTTTATATTGTTTGCCCTGCTGACAAAGGCCTTTATTAGTAAGTTCTTGGAAATTTACACCAAAGCATCAAAGTTTAAAGTATACTAATGTATAAATCCACAGCTGGGCACCCGTCGTTAATGTAAAAGTTAACTTGGTAACATTAATCCCTTACTATAACTTATTTCGGCTATATTTTAGAGGTTTACTTTAAGGAGGTTTAACGAAAGTTAGACTTAAAATTAATTTATCATTTTTTTTCAATGCTATCTTATATAATAAAAATTTTAAATAGAAAAATACTAGACGATGCAGTCGCTAAGCATAAAGCTACGCTAGCACCATATATTGGAGAGGAGCGTAATACCTAAAAAAATATTTTTTTTTGTTTCGATGGGAATTTATGCGAATTTCAAAATTCGGGCTCCGTCACAATCTGATCCTAAACCTGTTGATTCGATTCCATTCAAAAAATATTAAAGTCGGTTAACAACTCGGGAAGTTATGGCGTAACACACATTGCGCCATTCAAGCTGATCCATGGGGGCAAAACGACTCGGCTCACAAGTGAATTCACTGCCTGAAAATTCACTTGTGAGCCGAGTCATCATCACAGTCAGCTGCTTATCTTAAAAAATATATATATATATATATATATCCATACTAATATTATAAATGGGAAAGTGTGTCTGTCTGTTTGTCTTTCTTTCACGGCAAAACGGAGCGACGAATTGACGTGATTTTTTTAGTGGAGATAGTTGAAGGGATGGAGAGTAACATAGGCTACTTTTTGCCCCTTTCTAACCCCCCACTTCCCAAAAATGGGGGGTGGAAGTTTGTATGGAGCATTCCGCAATTGTCAAGGTAGAAAGCTAAAAATTGGTATGCTGACTATTTATGACTACCAAAAAAGTCGCTCATCATTTTTTTTTGAAAGCTGCACCCAACCCCTTAAAAGAGGGGGTGAAATTTTATATGAGACCTTTCGCAGTTTTCAAGGCCGGAAGCTAAAATCGGCACACAGACTCTTTGTTACTAACGAAAATACCTGCCATTTTTTAGAAATCCTCCCACAGCCCCTAAAATAGGGTATGGAAATGTGTGTGAGACTCCGCAAAATTAGAACAGGTTCTTTAATACAAACGAATAATAAAATAATTTATTTAAAACGAATTAAATAAAACAATATTAAAAACATTAAATCTTACCATAAATCAATCAGCTTTTGAGAAAATAAACATTATAAACATAAATAAGTTTATTGTATATTATGTTCACGATAGGTTTAATTGTTTAGTTCAAAAATTAATAACAGATGGCAGTGTTCGTTTTTACAACGCGCTATGGTTGTCTACATGTAAAAGTATAAGGGCAAAACCTATTATGAATAAACTACAATTTGGTTTTAGTGCATACGGTACCTATACTCTGTTATTTGACCATTGATTTAATGACTTTCGATTTTTGGCTATTCCGTTAAGCTTTGGTGTGGCTGGGGTGAACTTAGAAAAGCCGTACTTTTCCCATGGGCAGCTGTATGTAGCATGTTCGCGTGTGTCCAAGGCCCAGAATCTTTTTATTCTAACCTCAAATGGAAAGACATATAATGTAGTCTGTAGTAGTGTGTTAAAATAAAACAAATAACGTGTAAGATTCTGTTCCGAGTTCTCTTCTGTGTTCAGGAAAGGGGAACAGTGCTACCCCGAATTTAACGCGAGCGAAGCCGCGGGCAAAAGCTAGTATATATATATATATATAATAGGCAAAGGAAGTAAATGAATTCATATATTTATTGATATTAATTTGATAAATATATTACTTAAATTATGGTATTATTATTTATATTATTTTATTTTTATTGTTTATGATGTTTTAGATGTATACTGAATGCTTTGGTAGGAAAGAAAGAGTAAATGTGTACTTAGGACTGAGCAGCGGGGTGTGATATAAGATGTGCTAGTATATTACGAAAAGGAAATGTGATCCTTTACTTTTTGTTAACGTTTGATTTTACTACCCATCTATTTTTCATACCGTGCACTATATATGCAGGTATATATGTGGCTTACGAGAGATGAACGGTAGTTATCTCCGATAACATTAGTCGCGCTTTACTACAACCTTAAATGTTAAGTATAAGTGCTATTCTAATCAGCAGGACATCACATGGTTTTTTATCTAACCAAGCATGAATATCTAACAAAGGAGCCTTTCTTTCTTCCATATAACTAAGGCTAAAAATGTACCTAAGATTCAAAGATACCAATAAATAGCAAAAAAAATGTATATTCAGAAAAAAATACTTATTTATTTTTAAATACATTTGTACCACTAAAAAGAAATCATTCAAAAATATACATTACTTGCAACAAATGTTTTTTCTTAGCTGGCAAGCACAATTGTTTTGATTTTGAAGCGTTTTGTAGATTAAAATTATATAAACATTTTTCGATATTCAGTCTTATACATAAAATGCATACAAGTTTATCAGCAACATACTGCTTTATGAATTCTTCTGTTTTTAATATATACGGTAGGATTAAGAGCAAAAATAGATATTTCTTGCTATTGCGAATCTTTCTTAGCGTTTAGTTATTTTATCAGCTTACGGATTTTACTAAAATACCATGTTCCAGAGCCGCGAAAAACTTGTTAAAATCTAACCGACTGTCACACACAAGTGCCACATTAGCGTTTCGTTCTACGCAGTTGTAATTTAGTGTATAATTTATTGTGTTTTATTAACTTTATAAAAATCTTATTAATGGGTATATTATCTATGAAATAAGTGTTTGTACATTATTATGAATATTTTCAAATAACTTGTACCAAGGTACATTTTTGTCCCGAAAAGATAGGCGTGCCATCAGTAATGTACAGAAATTTTGAAAGAAAAAATGTAATTAATATATTTTTAATCCCTCATGTGATAACAGTTCAATTAGTTACCTACTAGCGGCTCGTCCCGGCTTCACACGGAGGGACAAAATTCTTCAAATTTTTTCTATTATTAAATATTTTTTCGTTAGCGCCATCTAGCGTCCGGTAGACGAACTACTTGCGGTTAACGCGTTGCTATGGTAACGTTATGGATACAATGGAAAAAAAGAGCGGACAGACAAACACACAAACAACTGTGATCTTAGATTATAGATTACTAACCTCAAGTAATCGTTGTTTCGATCAATTGCCCCTGCATTTAGTCATAATTGCACTTATCAATTATTACACTTTATCCCGTAGCGCTAGGCAGAAATCTATGAATTCCACTTTCAACGGGTATCAGGATGATATACATCTCTCGCTTCTTCAACACACATCAGCTCTTTTCACACAAGTTCGTAGGTTAAGGATGCTTTTGACCTAGACTTTTTTCAGAACATCTTCTATTTGATTCCTGAAAGTTTGCCTTGGTCTGTTTTTAACAACAAACGATGGTTAAAGATATTATTTTTTCGATTCTGTGATCATATTTATGTCCCCAAGTGCAAGGTAAAACGGACCAGAAGATGTTCAAATGGGGTTTAAAATAGCTTTACATTAATAATTAAAAATTATTTATAATTAATAGCATTAATTATCTTCAAAAAATATATATATTTGTATTTTTATTTTATAGTATGCTAATTGAGACGAAAACTTCAAAAGTCAGAATCAAATATTAATGTTTGTTTGATTTTCGCGAAATTCGTTAATTTGGCGTGGAAACTACAAAGAGACTTTCAAATCAATTAGCAAAATTTTCTATTCAGCTCATTTACAAAGTACTCTAAAAGGTTTTGGTTCTTATTTCTTTGATTAATAAATACTCACAAAATACCTTTACATTTGCATTAATTACCTTTGCTTAAATTTACAGTAAGCACATACCCGCGATACCATTAATGTATTTTCATAGATTTATCGTCTCTTTTTTCTGTTCAATTAAGTTTAAATATGAACACGTGAGAGTTCACGCCGGACAGCTTTCAACTCTTCATAAAGCTCGAGTCTGATATTACATGGAATGTTGCAGCCACCTTTGCGATGGCTCAGCAGGATACCAACTTGCTGCACTGGATATAATTCAGCGCAGAGCTGAAAAGCTCTTTGGTGACAGCAAATTGGTGAAAAGCAATCTTTACATCTTAACTCGCATTTGTAAAGTTGCCTGTCTGTCGGTCTGTTACAGATTATACTATACTTCGGAGAGTGTGCTCAGGAGATGCATGAGCTCATATCGCCATCCCCTTTCTTCCATCGGACATCAAGACCCTATACTATAAGACCTACCACCCTTTCTTGGTTTCTTTTCCTTCCAGCACACCAAGCGCTACTAAACATATTTTATAATGCGGACAATAAAGGAAGGGAAGTTCCTCCCTGCGTCTGTTTTTCCAAGAACTTATAATCTACGGGTACACATTAGTTAGCCTGCTCCATCGTAGATCCTATCTTAGCCCTCAGACTTGATAGAAATCAAGAGCAAATCCATTCAAAATAAAAAAAAGAACATTAAGTATTGGCTCTTCGAAAAGTTGGTCATAACAATTTAAATATATAAATAAATATAAATGCAATAAACGCTCCTTTATTAAATATACGCATAAACAAAGAAAGAGACACGTAGAAAAAGAGTAAAATATACAAAAATAAATATGATTTTCAAAAAAAGAATAAATAAGTTCCTCTATTAGTGTCCATATGTAAGCATTATTTTTTTTATATACAGTTTACTGAAATGTATGTATTAATTTTCTTTTTGGTTTTGTATAGTCAACGTTATTATAAGTGTAATATGAGGGTATCTGTATTTATTTAATGATTGTCATTATACAGTACTCAATTTCTTCTGCAATAAGCCGTTGTTTGAGACTGACGTATTTCTGTTTGCTCCGTAATTCCAGATATATTTACAATTGACGATAAAAATGTAATTTATATTTTATTAATTAATAATAACGCTATATCTTTAATCATGATTGATTACTCTCAATAATAACTCGCTTTAATCATAGCTTAGATTTTGTTTACACTTGATTGTTGATCGAGAAAACTCCGCACAAAACTCTCTCTTCGTGAAAATTTCTAACAAGTTAAATCATAATATAATTTCGCTCACCCATAAAGTTAATGCTAAATGAATTGCACCATACGAGTTGCAGAAAATGCAATCATTATTGATGAAACAATTGTAATGATGAAGCCTGGAGAGGAACTGAAAATTCGTTTGGGACACCGAAACGTATAAAGCTTTTAACCAAATGAAACTCATATATTACCCAATAACGCACTCGTAACTTGGTGATATAAGCCGCTCAGAAAATTGCCTGGCGCACAGTAACTGTGATAAGCATCGCAGCTAGTAATAACATGTTTGTTTTTATGCAATCCTGTGTAAGTTTCAGTTAATTCATTTTGGCTGGTACCATTAATATAGAGCAATTATCTTAATGCCCTGGCTACACGAACTGTTAGCGATGTTGTACGATCGCCAAAAGTTGCAACATTTATGAGATAAAGTAATAGCTTTGTTACATTTAAGGGTGACCAATGAAGTATGTTCCAACTACTTAACTTAAAATCCGTAACTTAAGAATATTCCAAGCGTTAAAAAATTTATATCAAACACATTTTTATTTGGCTCACAAAACTAGGTACAATCCATTTAATTTAGACATGTAATGGCTTATGAAAAAGTTACTAGGATTTATCCTACTCGAAGTAAGCACAGCATGTTTAGTAACAATTTGAAAATTATTTGAAATTTTAAAAAGACAATTATAACTACTAAAATAAAATAATTAAAGAGGCATTTTTATACAATTACAATTTATTGTAATTAATGCAAAAAAATCAATTGTTTTGTTTTAATTTAATTTTCGAGTGTTTTTTGAGACTTAAAACCAGTTTAGTGTAAGATTTTTCTTGCAATATTGATTTAAATATTAAACATCGTGAAACCAGGAAATATTCTATTCAGGAGAGGAGGGATTTGTCATAAGAAATATTAAGGCTCAACAAAGTTTTCAAATGAAAATATAAAGCAATGTACATACCGAACCCGCCGACTCGCCTCGCCACAGTCTGCGGTTTTGTTGTCGGCGGGTTAGTCGGTGGCTTCACATTTGTTGCAAGTTGGAAAACAATGTCGACGGCATGAGAACAGTAACTTCTTTTGACAGTCTTATTTGGTCTCGAATAGACGAGGCACTATAATTTTATATGTCAATTATGATGAATATCGTGGGCAAATAGCTCACACATTGGTTTTCATAGTCACGCCACTCCGAGGTCCCAAGGATGGATCACCCAATCGAACTAACTTTTCTAAAGTGGCTTGTTTCTGATTTAACACAAGTGATTTAGCTCCTAACTTTGTTTATTTATTTATTCAGGTATTTGCAAGCATACGCGGTACAAAGGATGTATAAAATTATGTTATGTTCACGTGCTGCACCAGTTACTGGCACGCAAACGTTCAAATGGAAAAAAAAGCTATATAATGTCAAATAATTCCGTATGCATTATAGTAATATAAGTTATTTACGGGATTTTTACCATGTACCTTGTTTTTGATTTTATTGAGTTTCCGATATTTCGGCACTGTTAGGACGGTTTTAAATTGCCGAATGCCTGGAATCCTGTGGTTCGTATACGTAAAAACCGAAAAAATCAAAAAAGTGTCGTGTCGCGTTTGGATACTGTAAGTGTTGTGTGTCGAGGACAGTTTCAAGTGAATAGTGAGAATGTGAACAGTGGTACGGGTATCGAACGCAATAGAAGACTTCGTCGGAGGGTAGACCGATATATCTGCCAATAACAGCCTACCCGCAATTACTTCAGTTGCTCCGTGATCATGGCGCTTGCAACAATGCCGAAATATCGGAAACTCAATAAAACAACAACAAGGTATATGGTAAAAATCCCGTAAATAACTTATCTTACTTTAATGTTAGTGACCATGAAAATTTAAAACAATAAATTCAGCATGGAGTTAAAACTGTTAATATATTTATGAATAATAATCAATGTCATAATTAAATTCTAACAAAAATATCACTACAATGGTAAAATTTTTACAATTAAATACTTATAATCATTTTAAGAATGTCACAATTAAATTAACATTATATATATAATAAGCAATAAAAATACTAGGAGCACAGTAACATAATAATTTTTTACTCGTATCTAAACATTTATTCTTATTATATATACACAGATCCCCCATAAGTCGAACAGTCTATTTTCAAATTTTTTTTGTGGTAAGTCTACGATACTTAGGGCAAAGCATTGTACTATTTTATGGCCATATTGTAACTTTTTGGCAAAGTATTTTGTTTTATATTTCAGAATAATGTGTGTGATGCTGTCAAATTTTATATTATTTATTATTAAATTACAAAGATGAATGTTGCTTTGATTTAATTACTAACACATATGATATTGATGCGAGGTATCTTTTAAGGCAATGTTTTTATTACCTTTCATAATTAAACAGATACCGAATAATAAACAGTATTCTAACTATCAAGATATCAAATTCGCTACTTAACTTGACTTCAGAACAATGTCTGTGATGTTTTCTAATACTTTTTTATATATATGTAATTAAGAAAAAGACAATAAACGATTAATATTTTATAACTAGCTGACCCGGCCACACGTTGCTCTGTTATTATAATTTGCAATATATTTTTTTTATTAAAAATCAGCCATAGCTCTATGGTGCGGGCTCAGAACGCGCGCAGCAGCCTTTGTGATATTAATTCGTTGGTGAGAGAAGTGGTGGGAGGCGCCCAACGAGACGGTACAGTGGTGACATGCGCGTGAGCTGCGCGCGGTACTGGACAGTACTTGGACATTGAAACATTACTTTATTTTTCTAAATAAAAGATTTTTTCTAAAATAAAAGATTTTTTCTAAAATAAAGCCACCTAAGTTACTTCTTATTACATCAGCTACATACCAATAAAAGTCCCGTCAAAATCGGTCCAGCCATTTCAGAGATTAGCCGGAACAAACAGACAGACAGACAAAAATTGTAAAAAAAAATATTTTGGTACCGTATATATATTCATATGCATGTAATAAAAAACGGCTATTTAAATATTACAAACAGACACTCCAATTTTATTTATATGTATATATACAGGTTTACCTAGTACAGGCACCAGTCTTCCACAATAGATTTAAAACTGTAGTTAGTTCCTAGTTATATTTCCTTTTGTGTGGAGATAATTAATATTATTAATAGAATTCGTAAATGCAAAAATATAAAAATCATATAATAATATGATTTTACTTTTTACTTTTATTATTTTATAAAAAACAACCAAATTTCATCCCGTTAGCCATGGTATTCATTGTTCAAACAAGCGTTGTTATCTTTTAAATGAATTTCCCCAACAAGTTTGTGTATACGCAGAAACAAATTTTAATTTGCTTAACATTAAATATATAAAATCCTCTTAAAGCGGTGGAATCCAACAGATACCGTGATCACATCCATCAAACTGTCTTATTGTATCGACAGGGGATCGTTTCGTAGAATAAAGTGGAGGAGAATTTTTATTATGCGAATGCCCTTAAATCTTCTTGCTTGTAAAGGATTACTGAAAGTTTCATCTTATCTGGAACGGAGATACCAGGCGGGTTTATGTCGCCTTTCAGTATCCTCGCAATACGAGATTTGAATAAGAAGTTGTTTATTATGTTGTAACATTTATTCAATTACTTATTTCTAAGATATTCTAATAAATGTATCTTTCAGTCTTCATAAAATCAGAACTTTGCTTAAATAAATTTAGACAAGTTGATTTAATTTTATGATTTTTGTATAGAAAGTATAAGACGTATTGTTCAATTAATATAACAGTATTGAAATTTTGCTTTATATATTTATCCGTGCTAGTGATCTGTAACGTGAAACTAATACCATGTATCATTATTTTTTATACCTATGACACGGTTTTGTTTTTAATTTAATGGTTTATTTCTCTTAAAAATAGTTAAAGAAATTCGCCTCAGGTGGGATTTGAACGTCTTTCTGGTAAGGATTTCTGGCAAGCCAGGTAAGACATCACTACCGCTGGGCTACCGATCATATATATTTATTTATATATACGAGTATGTCATTTAGTACCCACAGTACAATCTCCGCTAAGTTTGCGAAAAAGATAGAAATAATGATTGTCAGATTTCGAAAATTTAGGGTTTTATTATTAAAAGGTATTTCTATACTGTCTCTTACTTTTACTTGTAACTATGTTCAAACATTGGCACTATAATGCTCTAACAAAAAAAATCGAGTGTCCAGATTCAAGATAAATAGTGTTACCAAAATGGATTTACCAATTCAACCCGAACAAGATAAGTTATACTCGAATAGGTTTGTTTGTAGTGTTTATCTTATTTTGTATTTTTTTATATATTTTTATTTAGAATGGGTTTGCTCTTGATCCCAATCAAATCACGATGTAACGAGCTAACCCAGAAGGTGCCTATTCACCCTGGCTTTGAAAATGGACGGGTTATGAGTTCTCGAAAATACAGACGCAAGGAGGAGTTCCACTCGTTTGCTGTGAGCATTATGAAGGATGTTGCGAAGCGTTTGGTGCGACAGGTAGGAATAGCGACCAAGAAAGGGTGATTGTTTGATAAATGATTTCACAGGAAACCTGGACACTTAGTGATGATAATATATCATTTGTTCGCATTGACTTTACTAACATATCACTATACAGATAAGCCTTGGCGCTAGTTTTCTTAGTAATCATTATGGAAGATGAAAGTTGTCGATAAAGATACCTTGTACCAATAAAGTGTGTGTTACATTCTCGCCAATTAGCCTAGCACAAAATAAGCACTATAAAGGCTTGTGTTATGGATACTAGGGTAATGGATAGACATACATATACGATCCATAGATATATAATATACATAGAAATATATAAATACCCATGACTCAATTAAAACTGCTCGTAATCATCACACAAACATCTGCCTTTCGGGACTCGATGCCAGGGCAGTCGGTGCGAAAGGCAGGATCGCTACCATTGTGCCAAATCGTCGTTGGATAGTTATTGATACTGTGTATCTATATATGTACATAAATTGTCTCTGTGACCACAACCTGTATAACGAAGATCAGTTTTTGGTCGCCCGTTCGACGACCAGCCCTCTCAAAAATCGTTTAATCTCCGTTCCTTATATAAGTTCTTTTAATTAATTTATTATGTAGAATTTTGTTTTTTTCTTTCCCCTTTTAAGTTTCTCTTGTGTAAACAATTATTTTTATTTCATTATTTTAATTTTTGTTTTTTGCAATGTAATATTTATTGTTTATGGAATAAATTAATTAATGTATAAACATGATAACCGTGATGATATTTGTCATAGAAAAACTTTTTATCCTCACATAACACTGAATGCGCCATAGCAGTTTGAGGATATTAATAAAATTTCGTTGAGTTGTTGGTTTGTCCGATAAGAAAGTTTAGTTCGTTAAGTAGGCACATTAGGGGAAACAGGAAAACATTAGGGGTGTCGCCGGCAGTGGCGCGACGCCAGATGCTATTAAAATATGCCATCCAATTGGACGCACTGACTTCATTTCTGTCGTCCCTATAAGTTTCTTACAGCCATGGAAAATGGTCGTTCAATATTCTCTTCATATTCGGCTTAGCTGCTACGTTATATTTAGTTCTTAGATTTTCGCTTTGCTACCTCGTTCAAATGAAACTATTTGTTACGCAGCAATTACAAATACCTACGCAAACGCGTTAACGTTCATGATCACTACCGTTTAGAGCAACGGTCGCTGCCTTTAGCACCGACGGTCGTGGCTACGAATCCCGGAAGAGGCAGATGTAAGTACGATGAATACGACCATTTGTACCTAAACCATGGATGTTTATATATTTCGATGAATATTACATATCTGTGTATCATATATGCATGTCTATCCGTTACCCTAGTATCCATAACACAAGTCTTATAGTGCTTACTTTGGGCTAGGCTGATTGGTGTGAATGTAAGATTTTTTTTTTATTTAGAATTGATTACATGCAATATTGTCGTCTGAATACATTTCTCAATATGCTGATATCACTAAACAATCACAAGTAACTTTATAGGCACAGCAACACATAATTCTATCCCCTGTTTTTACAATACAATGTAATATATTTTAATACGTTAATAAATAAATAAAAAATATTTTTTAAATGTTATTTAATGGAATAGTAACATTTTGCATATAAGATATTTTAACGGATTGGTAAATTTATTTTTATAAGTCTCAGCTTTTAAGTATTTTGGTAATTTATCATAAGCTTAAACTTCACACCTTAGCTCATCGCCGCAAAGTTGCCTGTTTGTCGGTCTTTTACTGATTGTACTTTGGAGAGTGTGCTCAAGGGGTACAATTGCTCACAACGCCATCTCCTTTTTTCCATCGGGCATCCAGAAGCACTGCGGGCTCTACCCTTTCTTGGTTGCTATTCCTATCTGTTGCACCAAGCAGCAAAAAAAGTGGAACTCCCTCCCTGCGCTTGTATTTCCGACAACATATAACCCATCCATTATCAAAGCCAGGGTGAATAGGCACCTTCTGGGTAAGCTCGTTCCATCGTGGATCCTGTTTTGGCCCCCGGGCTTGCCCGCGAATCGAATAAATCGAAACACTTCCGTTTTAAGTCAGTTTAAAACTCGTTGATAGCTAAAAAAGAAAATCGGTAACCATACAAAGAACTTTTTGGAGTTTACTCCTCAACAATGGATTTTCATACAAGGCGCCCGGTACGAAAAAGATTTGATGAGTAAAATTTTATGATCGAATGTCAGCGTTACGTTTTTAATGCCTTTCACTTTTATTTTGGCGTTTTGTTTTATTATTTTCTGTGTTTTTAAAGACAAATAATTCTTAAGGAGTAAACTCCAGTTATGCGTCGGAGCTGACACAAACACAATTTTTTTTCTCCTTTGTTTGTGGACCGATAACAGAATTAATGAATCGCATACGATTCCAGGCAACGACAAAAAAAGTTAATGACAAAAGTCATGAACACAAAATTATTCAATTTAAAGGCAAGAAAAAAACAGTTACCAAATAAAATGTCTTAATCTATGTATAATCTAAGAACACAAGTTGTTTGTGTGTTTGTCTGTCCACTCTTTTTCCATTGTATACGCGTTACCATAGCAACGCGTTACTGGGTCAGCTAGTCTATACTAATATTATAAAGAAGTAAAATTTGTGTGTTTGTATATTTGTTAAATTGTAAGGGGTAATCTCAGGATCTACTGAACCGATTTTAAAAATTCTTTCACCAATAGAAAGGCACATTATTGCTGAGTAACATAGGCTATATTGAATGCTACAAAAAATTTAAAGAATTTTATTCACACGTGCGAAGCTAGGACGGGCCGCTAGTATTATATAAATAACTCTGAAGTCTTTCTAAAAATGTGTGTTTGGAACCAAATTCTATAGGACGTTGAACGAATATTTGTAGTCTTTTCATTAGGTTTGAATATGTTCGTTTTAATATAACCCTTGCCTTTTCGAAACTATTGAAATGTGAAAGTTTCATAAGCCTTAATGATACCTAGTATGACACGGTGAGTGAGCGATTTCTACTCTAATATTCATATCCTTTATTGAGTGAAAATGTGATATTTTTAGAGAAATTGAATTGAATGGACCGAATACGACCTTGCCCAGTTTACTTATAAGTCTAAAAAAAGTTTTTATTATAATTTTATTGGCAGCACTGCGAATGCATTTACTGTCAGGCTTAATCCTCTAAAAATAAAATGAGCTCTATTAAAATGGTAGGTGAGTCCAGACTTCAAAGTAGATAGCTTACTGTACTGTGTCGACTGAACCGGTTTACTCAGGTGATTTAAAAAGTAATGTCGGTTGTGCTCAAATTTATTGATACAGCTGACAACGGGAGAAGATGTGTAAAGAGTGTTCCAAGTAAGTGTTATTGATGGAAAAATAAAAGTGTGATCAAAGGGTATTTGGACGTTCATATTATACTTGATTACCTTTCTCGCGAGGAGTTTGATATCGCTTTCGATTAGCACATTTGGCCTGTAATTGCGAAAGTTAAGAAACATTCGCAGGGGTCAAAAATCGGATGGGTGACCAAAAATAATATAGATAGATCGATATTATTTATTTGTATGAAACCCACACACATACAAAAACACGTGATAACAGCAAAGTGAATAAAAAACTAGAATTACAACGTGTTGGTAACTGGCTGGACCTCAGACCTCTTTTGATACTATTTCTTTATACAACGTTTTGTAAACATTTAAAATTCTCAATGTCAGTGTAATTCTTCTTTTCTGTTCACAACTGATTGCTACATATTATATTTATCTTCTTAAAAAATACGTGTTTTCGTCATCAGCCTCACACCCATCCTCAATACAACGAATATACATAGCACTCTACTGATATAATCATTAAGCAAGCCGATCACAGCGATGCAAAATGGCCAAAACTCAGCGATATAGTTGCATTTATAGAGTAAAACGCTGGTTTTCAGCTTTTTCCCGTACAAAGACGCGAGGATCCGGCACCGAAACCGGCCGTGCTCTTCACTATTACATATGTCAAAGTTTGGATAGCATTATAATAATATCTCGAACTCTTTCGTGCTTTGACAGACACGTTCTGTTTGTCCAGATCTGCGATCGTAAGAAACCAATTATTGTTTGCATTTTTTAAAAAAGGAATATTATTGAAGATGCGATGTTTTTTTAAGTTCGAGATGTGTTCATATTTTAATTCCTTATTTGAAAAACGGTTTAAAATTACCAAACTTTTTAACACCGGAGGCATATCCATATCATAAAAAAGTGAATAAAACGGTGATTGTAAGCCATGAACATTACATTTCTTAAATGAATTAACTTAATGACAACAGAAAACATTATTTTTCACCTAAATAAAATAAGTCAAATTTTCAGAACTAGTTTCAAACTAGCTTTTAAATTAATACTACAACTTAGGGTTTATATAAATGAAGATATTAATCCACCGAATACTGGAGTAACCAAACCAGGCAAAGTTTCACTAGTTTAATATAGAATGTAGTGATCAACTTACGTACGTAACTTTACGTACTAATGATGCATCAATCCCAATTAAAACTTTAAAATTAATACAAAAATGTTTTCTCGCATAAAAGTTATGAGCTACAAAGAAAATACAAACTCTCTATCCATTCATCGATATTATCAAAGAATCAGATCTTCACAGTCACGTAAGGGTATATTATTATGATGCAAAATGAACATCTAAAAAGCAATAATAAATATACAAAAAGATTACGACATAACTAAATAAATGGTAAGAGGTTTGGATAAACAAGTGCCTGAGGATATTAATATTAATATCACAAGTCAAAATAGAAATCGTAATAACTGTTTTGCTCGGGGGCAAAATAATTTGCGGACAATTCGTCGCTCAAGTCCCCGTAGATCTATAAAAACCGGCCAAGTGCGAGTCGGACTCGCGTCAAGTGCGAGTCGGACTAAAAGTCATTTATTATAAATATTTTTATTATATGACGTAACTTTACAGTTTTCACAATTTTTCCTTTATCTGTACTATAAGACGTTGCTTTGTACCAAATTTCAGGATTCTAGGTTCAAGGGAAGTGCCCTGTAGGTTTTGATTCCCTTGCGAGTGTCGAAAATTTGCCGAAATTTGCGGCATAAACGGCCTGATCTTTTGATTGCGTTGGCTTAGAAGTTTGATTTTTTCACAGCTCCAAGGGACAATAGAACTGAGTATTTGATATAATATCCAGCTTGATACCTCCACGCGTTCCTGAGAAAAAGTTAGACCTTCTCTTCGTTCTCGGTCTGACGGACAACAACGTGATCCCATAAGGGTTCCGTTTTTTCCTTTCGAAGTACGGAACCCTATAAACAACTTTTTTGAAACAGGAATTTCATTTTGTTTATTACAAATTAAACAATAAGATAAACACTTAAAACGTATATGAAGCAATTACATTAATAAAGGATATAAAAGATCTGAGACGCGTTTATTTTAACGAAATCATAGTCTACGTGCTACTCGATCTGCTCCATATAAGATCATATTGAAAAACGCTAAACAAAATACACTATACTCTTTAAGTTGCTTGATTGATGTTTACATTATAAATTCATTTAATTTTTTTATTAGACATTGTGACACCAAATAAATATGAAAATACCTACTTATCCATTTAAATACTTTTTTATTTGTCACACAAAACAGATTTACAGCAGTATCATTTTTTTCACATTAAACAAACAAAACAACATGGTAGGCTGCAACTCCAAACATATGTGCGAACAGCATGTTTAAACATATCGTACATTTATGTTATACAATAATAATTATAAAAACTAGAATTAAAATTTATAAAAAATAAGGACGTGATTATTTATTTATTTATAAATAGGACAACTTACAAAACATACACAAAGGAGAAAATGATACAGTTTCTGGTGTGGCTCGAGCTATAGTGCTGTTTCTATTACAAGTTGCCACGGCAAGCAATACTATAAATAATTATGATTTAGGAAAATAAAATTACATTAAATTATAATTGATTAAATGAAAAATTAAATTAAATTGATTAAAAAAATACAATACATTTCATTTTGTATATATTTCTATAAATATTACTTATTTATGTATGATATATGTATGTCTATCCGTTAGCCTAGTATCCATAACACAAGCCTTAAAAAAGTGCTTACTTTGGGCTAGGTTAATTGGTGTGAATGTAGGAAATATATATTTATTTATTTATTTTAATTCAAAGTTTCATTACAATTACATAAAATTTATATTTTAATCAAATTTTCTAATTTAGTTTTACTAACATACTAATACTATAGTTTACTAAAATTTAAAAATAAACGTTACAAACTATACTAGTACAACATGCACTTTTAAAATATCTACTGGAATTAAGATACAAACCAGATACAGTCTAACATCACAGGGAATAAATAGGCTTTTTATTTTATTTTTTTATAATTAAATTTACGTTTGTTTGAAAAGTGGACGAAAAAATTATAATAGTCGTCGTTAGACGACGTTAGATTACAAATCCGATGCAGAGTCGTAGAAATACCTGGCGATAGAGCATGTTTATTTTCGTCTCTGTCTTATTTGCTTTATGATAATATTTTAATTGCTGCTCAAGTTCAAGCCAATATAGTGTAATATAGTATAATATAGCCACGTGACTAAAAATTGGCAAAGATTAAATGTTTTTCAATAGATCGATCTGGGACCCCTTATGGTATGAACCGCCTAAAAATTGCCCACCCGATCTTACGGAAATCGTACATTGTATCAGTATAATCTACGTATATGCCGAATCCCATTAATTCCGTTCATTCATTTTGACGTGATTAATTTACAAAACCCATACTTCTGTGATATTAAACATCTAAGCTTTGATGTGTAGCTTTTTGTTTTTGTTTGAAACCAGTCTGACTGAGCATCATTAAACTTTTACTTAAAGGGAGGCCTTAAAACCTAACCTTATAAAAAATGATAAATCAAAAATTTTATCATGGATGAATCAGAAATTTTCACGCAAACGAAGTCGCGGGGAATAGCTAGTGATATAATATTTTTTATTATTGGTAAAAATATTATTAATTCAGACTTCAAAAGACATAAGAATTAATTAAAATATCTAATCTCATTGGGTATTTTTTTGTTGATTAGAGAAACCTTTTAAGTATAGTGTTTTTAAGAAGGACTCTAAAGGCTTGATTCTTTGCCAACACGAATTAAATGACACTAAGTTATGTTGGTTGTAAAAAGATCCTAAACGAAACAGAAAGCAACGTAATGTGTGTGACACCCAACCCATTTGCTCAAATAATTATCTCAGTAACCGACTCTTATTTTTAGGCACAAATACATTGTGATGTCTGTAACCCACACACTAACACGTGCAAAAATAGTGAGTGAATAAAAGAGGGGAGGCCCCACCACCCGTTCTCGCCTATTTCTGAACGGATACAGAATAAAAATATGCACAGTGAAATGAAACTTTTACATTCAATATCGTAATGATAATAATAAGTGGCTTTTGACACTCCATCCGTCGTTGCAAAGGGGCTTTTTACACCGATAATGTACAAGAAGTTCGATGGCCTTACTGGTAAGTGCGTACAGCTAACGGATGCGAAGATTAAGCAACATCGTATGCAAAGCATGTGGTTGATTAGACATGGCCCATTTTCCCTACGGTTTTTTATCTGTAGCATTAAGGATATAATGATGATGTAATTGTCTCAAGTGGGCCCCGAATCCACATCCTTCTCAAGCAATTATTCTTCTAATTAAGCTTAATTTTGAAAGCGAATTTTTCAAGTGTTTCTTCAGTTGACGCCAGCACCATATATTTATGTTCTAAGCACTATTACCTCATTTACTCCATTTTCCAAATAATAGTTTTTCATATTTTAAAATCTCGCAGTTTTATGCTTAAATATCAAGAAATATAATAACATCCCAAAATTTTCAAGAAAATTGAACACTGAAATGAAAAACTCGATATCAAATTAGCATGTCTTACTTGGGAATCCGTCTACAAAAGGGTTTCACAAGAGTGTTTTACAAACTCATTTAAATTATGTACGATCTTAACCACCTCTAACCTCCAGGGGCAGGAACAAGATCTCATTTGATAGCGATTCAGAACCAATTAAACTTTTAATTCACAAACAAGAAAGTTTGCATCCACTCATTCCACTAGACCCATTTGAATTCGTTGGGCATTCCCAAATCAGGGCGACATGTTCATCTAAATAAATTCCATTTACTCGAGCTGAGCGTTACGTGGTATTGCATTATTTATTGTAATACATATTACTAAGCTGGGTTTTATGTTGATGTTTGTATTGAATTAAGCCGCGCTCCGCCTAACTACAGAATTGGGAGCGCAAATTAGCCGCGGCCGACAACAGCATCTGAATAACAATCAACTCAATTAGTAGACCGGTGGATACGAGTAGTTGCACCTGGGCGCCTGGGCGCCAGATTGTGTAACTACTGAGAGCTTTGGACTGTAATCACGGTCTAAGGTTGCTTCTCCACCAGATATGTGCGAGATAGCTTACATCGATCAGCATTTATAGAATATTTCCTCGCATAACGATGTAAGGAAATATCTACTAATATCTGCGTAAGGACGACGCTATTCTTTTAAAAGTTATTAAAGTAAATATTTAGCTTTCTTGCTTTTTTTGGTGGTGTGTGCACTCTAAGGCTGCTACTAAGCATATTCCACAAGAGGTGTACGAAGTACATCCTTTTCTCAGCTCTGGCTCTGGTGGAAAAGAGCTTAAAGTAACAAATTTTGTATACAGTTGACAGCATATTGAGTTGTACACTCAAAAAATTAAATGATCTCTATTTGAGGTAGGCCCAATTGTCAAATGTATGGAATGTGTGAGGATGGTTCCTTACCTTATTGCCTAGTGCCAACCAATCAAAAATATTTTGACTGTGTTTGTAGAGTACCGTAAGGAGTACTGGCCATAACCTACCTAAAAATACGACCCCATTGCGTATTGAAGGATGCTAAAGATTGAAAATGATTCTCGGCATGTCTTTTTCACCAATTCTCAATATTGGCTCTTTCATTGAGAGTAAGGCTCAATAAGCTTCAAAAAAACTTGGCATTCGGGCGAAGGTGCGAAAGTCTTTCACGTCGGAACAGTTGCTCAATATTTTCCAAGCGCAATTTCGATCTTGCATGGAGAACTGTTCTCCTCTTTGACGGGTCCGCCCAATACCAGCTCCAGATGCTTGAGTCTATTGAGAGGAGGGCCAAGAAGCTCATCGGCAATGACGATCTTTTTAATAATAAGCTGAAATATCTTGAACATATACGGAATGTAGCTAGACTATCCGTTTTTTATAGGATACATTTCGGAGAGTTTGCAGCAGAATTGAACAGCCTTGTTCCGCCGTCCCCATTCTTCATCGGACAACCAGATATACCAAAGAGTCGCACTAAGTGTGTTAGGTCCGCTTTTGTAATTCGTACCGCTTAAGAGTGGAATTCCTTGCCTAACTCTATGTTTCCTGAAATATGCAATTTAAGGGTCTTCAAGTCACGAGTAAATGGGTGTCTTCTAGTTAAGCGCGACATATCCTAGATCGCATCATCGCCTACCATCAGGCAAGATAACGGTCAAGCGGCTACCTATTTACAATAAAAACCTTGAATCCATTAATTCTCTTCAATGCTTTAAACTTTAAGTCTGAAATAATTTAATCGTTGCTAATATGAAACAAGTTATTTAGCCTTATGACACCAAAAAAAGTTAAATGCTAGAGGAATATATATAATATTTGTTATTATGTTGGAATATAATTTAACTTTTAGAATATTTGTGATCTTAACGTTATTTAATATTAACAATCTATCTGATACATAGCGTATCAGTTTTGTTGCGTATAATGCCTTTTATACGTCGTTACAATAAAATTCGCAATTACGGAAGCAGAAGTAGAGATATAATGCAACCCTTGTAAGGTAGCCAGCGGTTTGCGGTTGTTAGATAAGTATCTACCTGCAACGCGATGCACCTGGCGATCTTACTTGGCAGAATATATAAGTAGTGGTCCTAATTTGAGTTTGCATAGTGCAATCTGAGGAGATATATCTTAACTATATGTAGAATTAATTTAAGAAGCTTGAGCTGTCACTGCAAGAATAATTTGCTTATTTATCAGGTTCCACAAAACCATTAATAAAACATTTTCTCGAATTGATTTCTTCCACAATAGTAAATTAGGCTTTAGGAAGGAGGTTCTACAAATTCTTAATAAACGCGAGAGGGTTGACTGAGGCTGACTTGAATTGTTTATTTATTTTTTTCATTTATTGAAAAAAATCACCAACAAGATATCTTTAAACATTGAATTATAGACATGCAAACATAACTAAACTTTGCTGTATGCCTTTACAGGTGAAAACAGCATTTTTTCCTTTCATTTACTCATTAACTATAAATTATTATGAAATATTATTATTAACCATGATTAAACATTGTTAAAATTTATTACATTGTTCTCCATTAAATTTTGACGACACTATTAGTGGTCGCCACACATAAATATCCTGAGTCGTACAATACAAATTGCGTTAAAAATTTATTTGATGGTTGATACTGACCGTTTGCATCGCAGACTCTATAAATCATAGATCTGGACTAAACAGTTGCATTTTTGAAGCATTCAATTGCTATATTAATATCATAGCTATTTTAGTTTCAGTTGAAAATATCAATTTTTATTTCCAGTAAATAATGTATTAAGCTCAGGATTCGGAGATGTGGTTCTTTTTATATGCGAATTTATATCTTGGTGCTTCAAGCTTTTAATTTTTTTACCATACGCATACATAAGTATTTTAAACATACACCACATTATTTAATTAATCATTTAATATACATTGATTTGATATTTTAATATTCAATATTTATAATAAGCTTATATATATCATATTGATATTTCTTTCCAAAATCATTCAGTATTTATAATAATCTTATATATATTATATTGTTTAAATCCGTCATGGTTTTATTACAATGTTTTTTTTTATACTTTTGAAGCCCAGATGAATTCAGATCTTACAAAGAAATATCATATCACTCGCACCTTTAAAAATGGTGTCCTAATAATACTGTTTTAATAAATAAATCAAATCTTAGAATACTGCCTATTCCAATTGCCGTCAATATCAAAAGGTATCACCAATTTGCGTTAAAATGCCCAGAAAATAAAATATTTTATTTCAATAAAAATTGAGTATAATCATTATCTTTATATACGGGAATATTCTCATTTCTATTTCTAGTTTAATACACAAATTGAGATAATTACAAAGAAAGAGAATAATTTCTTGTAATTACAAGATAGACTGCAGTCTAAAATTGTTAAGGTAACAATCAGAATCGTTATAAAATTTATTTACAATTAGTAACATCTTTATTAAATTGTTAAATCCCTACTAATATTATAAATGTGAATGTAAGTTTGTTTGTTATGCTTTCACGCAAAAACTACTAAACCGATCATAATGAAACTTCGTACATATATTCTTGGAGGTATTAAAAGTAATATAGGATACCTTTTGTTGAAAAACAATTTTGCGGGTGAAGCCGCGGGTAAAAGATAGTAAGAAATAAATGTTTCTGTCATGTGACAGTAAATATAGTTATGAAGCTACTTGAAATGAAAAAAAGATATGAAAGAAATAATGAAAGAAAGATATGAAAATTTAAATAAAATAACTAGAATGAAAGCGTCCTAGTGAGACAGTGGTCTTATTCACATCAGCACCTGATTGTGCTTTCTCCAAATGGCGAATTAAGAAACTTCCTTGCGAGGTCAGGTAAGGCGGAGATTGGCGAAACAAGACAGTTGCTTTGTCAACTTTTTCCTTAGTAAACTGTTAGTATAACTTATTTACTTTATTTGGTAACTGATTTGATCCTGTTTGTGGAACTCGAAGCTGGTTTAAGTAAGTCTCTAGATAAAGAAAGTCTAACGATAAGAATATCGTCTGATTCGTTTGGTGTAAAATAGCTGGAAACAATTACATCATCATTTATGAGATTTTACAATTTACGATTCTGTTCTCTTTGTCTTTTTCTTCTGACGGCTCAAGATAAACTTATATAATGCTGATATTCAGATCATTTCATTATATCAGTGTAGGTATAGTATATAGCTTTATGTATTATTGTACGCACCGACGGTTCTGGGGTCAGAACCTGGGTAGATATTTGTATAATGAATACGAGCATTTGTTTATAAGTCATGGGTATTTATATATATTTCTATTTTAATATCTAAGTATAGTATATGTATGTTTATCCGTTACCCTAGTATCCATAACACAAGCCTTATAGTGCTTACTTTGGGCTAGGCTAATTGGTGTGTTTGTAACAACTATTATTATTACGGAACAACATCAAATACCTTGATCTGAACCCAAATTAAGTAGCTCCACTTGTTTTATGGAATTCAGAAATAATGACGATATCACAACATCTTGACCTTAGCTGATATAGAAACGTAACGTAATGATATAAAACCGAAACGTCAGGATTAAATCCTTACTAATATTATAAATCGGAAAGTGAGTTTGTTTGTTTGTTTGTTTGTTCCGCTTTCACGCCGTAACTACTGAACCGATTGCTTTGAAATTTTGCAGACGTAAAGATAAAAGTCCGGATTAAATAATAGGGTACTTTTTATCCTGGAAAAAATTGATATTCCCGAGGAAAAACAAAAATATTGTTTGCTTGATGGATGGATTGTAGATGGCGCTGTGTGTCGTTTAAAACAACGTAAAATATTGCAAGCGAATATAAACATGTAGATTTAGAAGCTAAATGATACGATAATGAATCCCCGAAAATGAGGAATTCCCGAGGGATGACGTACAATTTGTTTTATCGACTAAATTGTTTTTTTACATCTATTTATCCTGAAATCACTAAAGTCAACGAATTACTAATTGGTATAAGTATAAGTTACGTTATTTAGTTCTTGAGGTATGCGATAGATGGCGCTGGGTGTTTTATAAAACATGGTAACGATGTGTTTTTTCAAATACATAAGAAGTGGAATGATAGCTTACGCTATTTAGTTCTAGAGGTATGCGAAAGATGGCGCTGGGTGTTTTTTAAAACGTGGTAACGAAGTGTTTTTTTAAGATACGTAAGAAGTGGAATGAATTATATGAATATTGTATCCAGCGTTACATCGCGCATCTTAGATTTTTCCGTGGGAATTAATTTTTTTTCTTATAGTTGTGCTTTATACTGCAATATATCCTAATTCCACGCGGGCAAAGCCGCGGGCGGAAAGCTAGTATAAAATAAACTAGGCGATACAGTCGCTAAGCATAAAGCTACGCTAGCACCATATATTGGTGCGGAGCGCAATACCTAAAAAAAATTTTTTTTGACGTGACAACGTCTTAAATTAGGTTGCGGCTGGGAGTCACTTATGAAAAAGTGTAACGCTCGGTAACGTTACGATGAGTCACCGAACGAGAGAGAGGCCCGCCGAATGCCTTGCGTCTCTCTCCCACTCAACTATGATCGGTCTGCCGCGCGCATTGTGCAATTTAATTATATTCATATCAATAAATATTCTACCGAGAAAAAGACGTTGTCACGTAAAATCTTCGCCCGTAAAACCGACTTTAAGGGCAAAAAAAAAAAAAAAAAAAAAAAAAAAAAAAAAAAAAAAAAAAAAAAAAAAAATGGTTTTTTTTTGGTTTGATGGGAATTTTTGCGAATTTCATAATTCGGGCTCCGTCACCATCTAGTCCTAGACCTGTTGATTCGATTCCACACAAAAAATAATAAAATCGGTTAAAAACTCGGGGAGTTATGGCGTAACAGACATTGCGCCATTGAAGCTGATCCATGGGAGCTTCGCTTCGCTCCGCTCCAATTATGCGCAAAATCCGTAAAAAAGTATTCAATTCAAACAAGGAGGATTCAATTCAATTCAATGAGGTCACCACAATAGAAAACGAATCTTTCTGTATCATTTGAAATACAGAAAGATTCGTTTTCTATTGTGGTGACCTCCTTGCGTCTATGACACCACATTCCACCTCGTTGCGTAGATAATGCTTAATGACAAGAAATAAAGAATATTCTAGAATATTAGACGAACATAAGACGATCACCAGGAGTATCTGAGAGTGTAACCTAAGACATTGTAAAGAGAGTTGAGTAATAGAACAAATTGAGATATACCTAAATGGTTTAAATTAACGTCCCAAGTTCCCAACAATCCCGGAGCGCGCGTAGGGCGCTACACTATATTGACCCGGACGGGTATCGAACCTGGGACTCGGAGGTCGTCCGGATGATGTTTTTCTTAAGTATTCCTCTATAATAATATTCAAAGGGTGTGCATATGAAATACTTTAATCATGATTTAACATACGCCTAGAAAAATAACTACATCTGCCCTCAGCTAGGTGGTTAGAGATGTGGTTGTATTTGTAAGGGTATTTTAAATCATATATAATATATAACACTGTGAATATATATCTTATCTTTTCTTGTCAAGGTCCTTCACAGAAATATCGTTTTTTTTTAAATCGTGACTAAGAAAGGTATCTCGCCTGATAGTAAGCGACGATGCGATCTAGGATGTAACGCGCTTACCTAGAAGATACCTTTTACACTCGTGACTTGAAGACCCCTAAATTGTAATTATCAGGAAACACAGACTCAGGCAAAGAGTTCCACTCTTAAGCGATACGGATTACAAAATTGGAACCAAAACGCTTAGTGCGACTCTTTGGTATATCAACCAAATAACTCATGTGTCAAAATTATACACCATAGAACTTAGTCACATTACGTTATTTACTCATTTCTATACGACCGTCTTTTAGTTTTATGGTCTATTCAGTGAGACTGGGTTCTAAGCTGTAAACATTTTATGACTCGTGACTGTACACGAAATGATATTTGCATGTATATTTTTTATTTTTTTCTTTATATTGTTTTCTCTTTTTTTATTATTCGCTTACAAAACCCACAGCTGTTTAAGTTAATCAAGTGGAAAGTAGTAAAAACAGAGCTTAAAATCAATAGCATTTTATAAATTAATTTTACCATGGTCCCTAAAATAAAAGATCGTGACTGTCCACGTGGCGCTGATAACGTCGCCTTTCACACTTTAAAATGACGTCATTAGTAAACTTTTGGCTCTCGCAAGATATGCACGCAAGATATGCATAAGCTTATGCACGGCAAGTTAAGTTGTCCAAATCTACCTCAACAGATATGTCCCATATGTCCCTAGACATCCCATATCGAATAGCTTCAGTTTGCCTCGCTGTAGAACCAATCTTGGCCAGTGCGCTCCATTGTACCGGTGCATGTGATTATAAAAACAATATTTTTTCTAAATTACTTTTGTAGTTTATGGGAAATATAGGCCCCTCGCCCACGGCGACTTTTTGTAGTGATGCTGTTGCGCGTTTAGTAAACGAGCGGCAGCATCGCTGCTAACGCGCGTTAGTCGCCTTTGCAACGCGCTACAGAAGTGATGCCAACGCGCTACTAACGCGCTACAGCATCGCGACTGTATCCAAAGAGTATGTAATCACTACGTTTTAACTGTATCGATGCAAACGCGTGACCGAGTCAGACAACATCGGGGAGAGAACGGAGGGAGGGCGGCGCGTGAGTGGAGAACCAAGCATCAGTGCAATACAGACAGGTCGAGAGTGCTATTCTAACGCTTCGGCAGTCCACGCTTCGGCTGCTTACGTAAAAGCAGCACCAAAGACAACGTGACTAATGTTGCCCAAACGGAGTCCATCTTGCAACTGTAGCAATCGCAGGTAATGATGTGTCGTTACTGAATCGCGTTTGCATCACGACTGATCGTGTTTATGTGGACGAGGGCACACAGCTAGCGACCGCAATGTGACTGTATCGATGCAAACACACAACAGAATCGTTACTGTATCGCTATAAAAAGTCGCCGTGGGCAAGGGGCCATAGATACACATAAACGAAAACTAATCCTTCGTGTCATAGGTGGCATTAGTTCCACAGCACGCATATAAAAGCGCGTTTTATTATGATAACCTACATCACACATTCGCAGTTTCTAAAGTATATCAACTGTGTAACCCTTAACCGGGTAGGTAATCTAAGCCGATGGAAGATTTTCCTTTTAAACATACAACTTTAATATATTATGAAAAATTACTAACGGGAATACCATTAAAATACCGATCAGTGTCATTGAAGTCGACTAAATATTGTTCATAGCCAGTTTCTTATTTTTAAAAGGCCTAAATCATATTATTAGAACTCACACTTTCACAGCTAAAGTGTTTTTATAATATTCTTTTATCCTTAATTACCTATTCTTATTCACTTTTGTAACTTACAGTGATTTAGTTATAAGTAATTTATTATTTTTATTAATTTTTTTCAAGTCAGTTTTTGTTTATAACGCTTGTGAAAAGTTTCTCTAGTTCGAATCCAAGTATGGGTGATATGGAATAAAGATCAGAATTACATTTACAAAGCCATCTTATTTCTTAATTACCACGCAGAGCATATATTTGTGTGATGTGAATAAATATTTATTTTCATATCCGTTATTTATTGTTTATGGCTGACTCCTCGGTTTGAAAATCTGTACTTAGCTAAACTGATTTATCCGGAGTTTATGAGACTCTCGCTCGATAGCTGGATAGTTTGTATTTTAATTATAATAATTGCTTTTCGTATATACACAACATTTATAAAAATAAAAAGACAATATAATAAATAGTACATACACGGGCGTAAACCTTAAGAAACTATATCGTCTATATCACCGCTGCACCGTACATATTTTGTTATATCGGGTGGTGCTGTGTTTCAGATTTGTCAAATGATTTTTTTTTAATCTGTTTATTCAAATTACGATTTACTTTTGTTTTGGTTGTGATATCAATTGTCTATCAATCTTACTTGTATTTGGTTAACACTTTTTCCTCTTTTTCCCGTTCAATGACCTTAAGCGCAGTTCATGCTATAAAACATTAACAACCAATTCGCTAAATCCGTTTTATAAACGTTCTTTAAGCTTGTGCATCATAATCAGCATATTAACGTTTTCTCATGACTCTCAAATAGCCAAGAACTTCTTAAAAGGATTTCTCAAAGATTCTGGGATTAATTTCAGTAAGAAAAGTTTCACATCCCGAGACACGGTGAAGTTTGTGACTTCGGGGAGTCCGCAGATAATAGTTGAGTATCAAGTTTAATTACTTTTCGCTGGTACGCGAAGTGGGCAAAATTGTTAACGCGCCTGTGGTCATGTTATTTTGCTCACGTGTTAGATGTTACTGACTACTGCTATAGTAAAATAATAAAATAATAACCAGGTCGTCGCAGTCGCTAAGCATAAAGCTTCGTAATAGTAAAAAAATAAAACAAAACAATAATGTTTAATTAATTTTAAAATTCCATTAGAATGAAAACTTTCTAAAAGCGCGCGCTTTTTATTTTAATGGCAATCCCCACAGAACCAATGTTTTTTGGTCATTACTTCTTTATTTTTGCAAATTTCAAAATTCGGGCTCCATCACGATCTAGTCCTAAACCTGTTGGTTCGATTCATTACAAAAATACGAGAATCGGCTAAGAACTCATAGAGTTATGGCATCACATAAATTTCGTCATTGAAGCTGATCCATGGGAGCTTCGCTCGTTTCGCTCGCTAAATATATCCATAATGTTGTTTAATATGTGTGATATTGACAATAAGTTTACAATAAATTTCCACACAATTAGTGACCGGGTATGTGCGTGCATGTGCATGTGTGGCGCGCGTGTGTGTGTGTATATGTGTGTGTGTGTGTGTGTGTGTGTGTGTGTGAGAGAGAGAGACAGAGAGACAGGGAGAGAGTTTAAGAGACCACTTTAGTAGCTTTTCAGTTTCGCGTGTTTGTGTGCGTGCGTGTGTGAGTGTGTGTGTGAAATTAAGAGACCACTGTTAGTAGTATTTCAGTTGCGTCATAATCAAGCGTGTTGAGCCAAGTTTGACTGAAGCACACATGGATTTTTTCATACAAATTTTCGATTATAATAGTGATTCGCACGTGTAGGCACTGATCACGCAAGCTAAGCAACTTTTTATAAAAACCTGTCATAATTTAGTGATAAAATCGTTAAAAAAATAACGAAACTCCTTTGTGCGTTTAAAGGTGGTTTAAGCGTACTTGCTACCGGTTGCATCTGCTGTCGATAACAAATACCAATTTTCACTCAATCCATTATGTTATGTCAATTAAAAATCCTTACTAATATACAAAATCCAACAATACATAAATATATCGTGATGTATATTGAAGCCCTTAGACAATACTTTGTAAGTTATATTGAATCCAGTGCAAGCATACTAAAGTCTGAAGCTGTCTCAAAATCTAAGATAGGGGCATACATAAAAGAGGGTTGACCTGAGAGGTTATGGTAATTTTAAGGAATATCTCAGCGTTTTATTTTACAATCTTCGCTAAGAGTTCCGGGTAATCGAGAGCGCTTGAGGCAATTTTGATAAGGAAAACTAAATCCCTAATTTGACGACAATTCTGGCAGTGATGATGGCTTCAGGCAAACGGATGATAAATAATAAAATGGTTTATATTACATGTGCAGTAAGCTGTATATCATCATAAAATTTTATCACTTTTCGCATACCGAATAAAGGTTAGCCCAGAATTTTCATAGAAGCATGTGGCTGATCTACTTTAATTGGGTAAGGTTCAGATTTATTTGCATACTTTTTAATTATATTTTTAGGCATCTAAGTGTCATGTATTTATCCTTACTTCCTTACTAATATTATAAATCGGAAAGTGAGTTTGTTTGTTTGTTTGTTTGTTCCCCTTTCACGCCGTAACTACTGAACCGATTGCTTTGAAATTTTGCAGACGTAAAGATAAAAGTCCGGATTAAATAATAGGGTACTTTTTATCCTGGAAAAAATTGATATTCCCGAGGAAAAACAAAAATATTGTTTGCTTGATGGATGGATTGTAGATGGCGCTGTGTGTCGTTTAAAACAAGGTAACATATTGCAAACGAATATAAACATGTAAATTTCGAAGCTAAATGATACGATAATGAATCCCCGAAAATGAGGAATTCCCGAGGGATGACGTACAATTTGTTTTATCGTCTAAATTGTTTTTTTACATCTACTTATCCTGAAATCACTAAAGTCAACGAATTACTAATTGGTATAAGTATTAGTTACGTTATTTAGTTCTTGAGGTATGCGATAGATGGCGCTGGGTGTTTTTTAAAACATGGTAACGATGTGTTTTTTAAAATACATAAGAAGTGGAATGATAGCTTGGAAAAACATTGTTTTTCGCATGGTCAGCTCTATGTAGCGTGTTCCCGGGTTTCCAGTGCCCAAAATCTGCATGTTTTTGCTCCACAAGGGAAAACATATAATATAGTGTACCAATTCAGTTTTGGTTTAACAACTAATTGTATCCAGCGTTACATCGCGCTTCTTAGATTTTTCCATGGGAATGAGAAGTTTTCTTATAGTTGTGCTTTATACCGCAATATAACCGAATTCCACGCGGGCGAAGCCGCGGGCGGAAAGCTAGTATTTAATAAATGACTAAATAATTTATTGGTGGTGTGATCTTCACCACGGGTTCATTCTTATCTTAGTAATAGAAGTCAACTAGTTGCTCTTAAAAGTTTCAGGTCATCACTTGTTTTAATTACATCTAGTGTTCCACAGGGCTCACACCTCAGTCCTTTCTTCTTCATCGTTTTTATTAATGATTTTCATCAGTGAGCTGTCTTGCGCCTACTTACTCTATGCTTACGACCTGAAAATAATAAGGGACTCATCCGACTGTTGTGAACTTCAGAATCAGAATAAACGCAGTATCTGAATGATGCAAACAACAACATGAAACTCAATGTACAAAAATGCTTTTTCATAACCTTCACTAATAAACGATATTAACATACTTATGAATACCAACTTAAAACGTGACAGTAATTATAAAAATGGTTGCATTGGTGTATTGTTTGACACTAAATTAACATTCTGAGATACAATTACGCATATATTAAGAAGAAATCACTTCAATTACAAGGCATTTTAACAAGGTTTACTAAGGGCTTCAAGCAGCCTCAAAGTTTCCTCACTGTTTATTATAGCCTTTCTTGCAGTATTATGAAATACGCCACTGTCGTTTGGTTTGGTTCGGATTCCATTGAAGGCGTTCAGAAAAAAGCTCTTAGGATTCTTAGTTACAGGTGCGGTTTTGGTCTCAGTCTGGTTGGCTACAGCGACTTGATAAATTTAAAGTAACCACCTTATTTGCTTGTCTCATGAAACAGAACCGAATTCAATTGCATGTAAGTGCAACGCGTTAAGGCCTCAGAACTTTTCTTCAAAACGGCAGAGAGCCATTCAAATCAACTTATCCGGAGCGCATCCGACTACATACCTTATATTTCCTCAAATCCTCTGTCCAGATGACCTAGATCCGTCTTAACGGTTTAGCCCAATCAGTTATCGACCGACCTGAACCTTTTCTTAGAGGCACAGGAATCCGCCTAAAAAAGAGTCACGACAGACCCTTCAGGTCTACCCCAGTCCTCTAAATTGAAGACTGACCCCCCTTCTGGGAGCCAGCCGACCTAATTTTCTTCGCTACGACCGACCCCCCTTATGGGAGTCGGTTAATTTCGCAAAAAAAAAGTGCAAAGCGCAACCCCCGAATACCTAACAAAACTTTTTATTTGCAAACCTACTAAAATAACACTTCCTTTTATAACCTCCTCGTAAGAATGTGTCTGCTTTACAAAGAGATATCTGTCCGACATACGCGTATTGATATATTTTATCCAAGACCAAGAATTTTTAGAAAGTAAATTAAACCTTTCTTAACACACGCCCATATCACTCGCTGTCGTAAGTGGTTCAAAATATTTAATATATTGTTAGAAATAAATTAATTTATATTGATTTGTTTGTTTGTTAATTAGATGTAACTTGTTATTACTTCGTTAATGATGTGTCAACATAGGGTTACAAACTAGCACGTAACTGTTTATTGTATGTCTAAATGTATTTCTGATTGTAACCTGCTTTGATGTCCATATCTAATAGGGATATTATAAATGCGAATGTAAGTTTATTTGTTACGCTTTCACGCAAAAACTACTAAACCGATCATCATGAAACTTGGTACATATATTTTTGAATGTATTAGAATTAACATATGATACTTTTTATTGAAAAAAATGCGGGCGAAGCCGCGGGTATAAGCTAGTAATTAATAAATAAATAGAAACATTTCCTCTATTAGTACATAGTGTACCTGTGCCAGATGAGGTCGCTCTTCCATTAGAAACAAGTAATAATAATGGTATTATGTACTTAAGTGCTAACTAATGATTGTGCCAACTAAATAGGATGTGTATGTCTGCGTGAGTATGTTATGTGTCGCTATTCAGTCTCATCATAAGTTTTAGCCACCCTCACAACCGTTATCTGCATTGGAGTAAAGTCATTGGACATATGTCCAGTTCTTAATAATGATATTATACAAAACGGACGATAAATAAATTATATAAACACCGTGCAAACTTAGTGTGGGTTCGTTTAATTATAGTAACTCTGTCCTTCTTCGCCTTTTCAGAATAGTATTGCAAAGTTTACTGGAAAACAATTCTTATATAGATAATTAGCGGCCCGTCCCGGCTCCGCATGGGTGGACAAAATTCTTTAAATTTTTCTATTATTAAATATATTTCCGTTAGCGCCATCTAGCGTCCGTTATTGATACAATGGAAAAAGAGCTGGAAAAAGAGCGGACAGACAAACACACAAACCACTGTGATCTTAGATTATAGATTCCACCTTAAAGTGTCCACCTTAGTCATAAAAATAAAATATGATCAATTTAAAGTCATTTTTCCAATTATTTTGAAGCTAAAATGCTGTGATTACTTATGCATTAAACTTCATTAATTTTTCTTTCTAGTGTTTATAAGTTTATTTTATTAATTTAAGTATGTTATGTTTAGTTTGGACTATAATATCGTTTCCCAGTAATTACGTCATGTTCACAACTATTTTTATTTATTAATCTATTACGTTTGTTAATAACGTCTATTCTTATTTCTGAATGAATTTATTTTGTTTGTCAATTTTTATGTTAACTACCACTGTCAGTATTGATGAAGCTTAAATCGGTACAGTGAGCAAGTGTAACGTCGCATCAAAAAGTACTGTGCTTAATTGAGTGAGAACAAAAGCTTAGCATGTACTTAACCTGAGCGTACCGATGTTACTAAATGCCCCATAAAATAGATTAATGCTGCGGTATGTATCCTGGAATTTATACAGCACTACATTTAGTTGGGACTTGTTGCTTTAGATACATTGTATCTTTACAGTGTTCTGATCTATTGCTATGAACATAAATAGTTAAGTTGAAACGCTATTCAATTCATGACATTTTTGTGCCCAAAATTACTTGTTATTTCAGTCTGGTGGCATTTTGGATGGGTTTAAATTTTTCTTATATTCTTTAGTAGCACAAGAAAAGATTCCTTTAATAATGAAACTGTAAAACCTAATTATAGGGATAACAAATAGCTTTTTTCGAGTTTCTTGCAGCTTCTGAGGGCCTACTATTATCTTTTAGCGCGATTCAAGTTCGATTGTCAAAGTAAGACACCGCTATAAGCGGTCTATAGTGTCGTCTCTTTTTAACAGCAAAACTTGAATCGCTATAAGACATGATGGTGGGGCCTCTTGTCGGTACAAGGTTTCCTGATATAGTACTTACGAAGCTACTACACAATTGTTGAATTTAATTATCTAACGTATGGGGCTATACTATATGCATAAAAAACATCATATCAATCTTTAACTTTTGGGTCGTGCAAACTTGCACGTAATCCTTTGAATATTCTGTGTACATCTTTATATGTATATCATTGGCATCAAATGAACATTTTTATAAATAAAAAAAACCAATTATTAAACTATTGTTTTTTTTAGGTAAATATTGTAAATTAGTATTAGGCTGACATAATATATTTCTAATGAGGAACCAATTCGTATGCATTATACGTACGGTTTGTGTATGATCAGTAAAAGCTGATTCATAATTCAACGAATTCACTATTTTTTTAAACATAGATAATAGATAATAGAAGACTAATGTAAAATTTCCAAATTCCCTTGGAAATTTTATTTCCAAAGTCCCTATAATTATAATCTGTACCCAAAATCCACATGTAAAATCCAAGGAGGACTATCCCGAGAAACCTCAATATCCAATATCGAGTAATGCACTTAGGTTGGTTAAAATACCTTTAAAATATAAAACCAGGTCTAATCCTAAACTTGGATACGAACGAAATTGTTGGACTAGTCGGTGCAAAGTTATGACTGGCTATTCAGCATTATTTCCTTGGCTTCAGCAAGGTATCGTCGTCAGCAATAGTAAACTTCGAAATGGCGCGTTTGCAGAGAGAGAAGGGACTCTGGCAATGTTAACATCGAGTTTTGTAACTGATATACTCACATAAAAACAGTGTTTTGCTGGTTTCAATCTGGATTAAGATACTTAATAATTATACCACAAGAGCCTTAGAGTTCAAAATCCATTACATACTTCTTAGGTATTTATTACGACTTCGGAAATAGCGTTTTGTCCAAAATATATGGTAAACAGCTCAATTAGGAGGTAGGCCTATTATTATGAAGATTTAGACGTATTCAAAAACTGGAGTTTTCAAATGGGCTACCAAAAAATAATACCCCCAGCTCCTCCATACTTCTGAAGACAAGTGTTGGTCTGGTCAGCAGTCTGCATTTGCAGCCAGCTGATAAAATGATGAATGTTGGTGAAGTACCATCTGCAAGATATCGGAATTCGAGAGACAAGTACTGGTTTCCCTAAGAAGACACGAGAAGTCTAATAATGACTACTGATGAAAAGTTTGTTGTTGGTTGGTTGTCAGATATTGTCATAGAAGATTGCTTCTCCGTTTAACGGCTTTTCATCCAGCTCGTTGCTATTAGCTCCCAAAGAATAAGATGTGTATTGGGTCACGCTGATGCAAATTTTTCCTTTGGGTTGTGTAGATGCCCACAGCACATATGCCCTTACTATGATTACGAATCTTTACATACTATTTTACTACAAAAATTATGCCTTTTATAATTTTCAAACGTGGCTGCGGTACCAAAACACCCTTAGCTCGGAGTGTAGTAAATACGCAGTCCAAACTTCATATAAAAGTTTATATCACGTTGATGTCTTAAAAACTTAAAACTGAAGTTTAAACTTATCAGCTACAGTGGAGACCATAAAAACCAGTTTCTCAGTATAATGGTTATATATTTCTTTATAAGCTATTACTCTTTCGCAACTATAAGAGATTCGACAGAATAAGACATAAAAACTTATTTAGAAAATTAGTTTTCGTCTTTATTAGAAACTGCTTTTCTGGTATAGTCTGTAATAGCCCGGGTGGTTACAATGCTGTTCTGCAATCCTGTTTTAAAATACAAGTGTGTTTATTATGTTGGTCTCAAATCATATTATTTATTTTTGCCTAGCAAATTAATTGTTATTTTCTATATCTTTCATTTATTTTTTCGAAATGTCTTACTAAAACATGTTTTGGTGAATAAATGACCACAGTAGTTCGATTGACTAACCGAGCGTTAGATATCTACTTAGTGCCTATACACGTGGTAGGATACCTAAGTCTTAACCTAAAATAACTTAAACCTAGTGTACGAGCGATACTTATAAAAACAGCTAGGTATTTAGGTGCGTCATTCCCTATGTAATAAAACTATTGCGATTTTACCACAAGCTACTTAAATAAATCATAAAAATCCGGAACGTATGGATGGACCAGAAAATGGTTGTGGGAGTGATTACACAAATGAGAAAATTAATGTCGACAACAAATATGAGAAGAAGATGAATGGGGCACGATACCTTGATCGCCACGTGGTGTGAGATGCTGGAGACTGCCGGGGAGGTCCCTGGGCTTTGCTGTTCCTTATTGTTACGCACACGAAGACACCTTCACACAACTATAGTTTGTTCAAGGGTTTTTGGATAGGCCACTAGTTCAATTAAATATTGCAGAACTCCGCTTGTCATCAATAATCTTTTTTCTTTTTGTGCGCGTGTTGGCCACATTGCGGTATGATTTGCCACCGCTAGATGTCGCGGTCGTCTCGCTCTTCCATATGCGAGACAAAGTATATGCGAAAGGGAAATTGAGTAAATGAAGGTGAGGCTAGGAGTGTCGACCAAACTAATCAAAATTACAAATAATAACGCGTACAAATAAAACACATTTGAATATAATAAGGGCGCAACCATGTTTTATTAATTTCTAATACCGTAAAATATACAATAAAGTCATATATACAATTTCAGTTCCTCTACATTATTTTAAACGATGCTTGTCATCAAAATTCACACGAATTCGTTGATTTACAAACAGTTTATTTATAATACTTACTTGTTCGGTTACAGTATGACGTATATTTATGAAGTTTTTAATATAGCAGTTTGTGGCAGCAAACCACATCCGCCTTCTCATTTATACAGAGCCATTTAGTAAAAATACAATCACCTTTAAACTTAAATACCAAACTTTTCATGTATGTATCATCATCGATAGTTTTTAAATGTTTTATTAATAATATGTTTAATCGTATCATTTCGGTAAATTAAAATATCAACAATGTTTCTTAATATTTTCTTACCCGAAAATAGACAAAGTGCGAGACTTTTATGAAAAAGTGTTATGTTCATAACTTTAATATAAGAAACTACAATAAATTGTTAGTTTTCTCATCCGCGCTGTTACATGTAGCCTCGTGTATTCTCTGGGTAGGAGCTGAAAATCAGTGCTTTGCTCTCAGGCCAAAAAATCGCTGTTTTTCCTTTTCCGTCGTTGCAACATGCACACTGAAATCTAAAATCTTAAGACTAATATATTGTAGGCATGTGTCATATTAACTAATTTCTATGTATCTATCTAAATTTGCTGTCTAACATTCAGCCTATTCTTTTTTTTTTTTGGTAAACCCTTCCAAGTTTAATCTGGAACTGAGAAACTATATAGTACTACAAAGACAGAATAGCATTTAGAATAGCACAAAATATTTGTGTGTTTCACGTGGTAATAAAACAGATCTTATTAGACATAACAATATTATTAGGTACTTAAAATAAAATAAAAAAAAGTCGTGTGGTATCGTGAGACACCGGATAAGAACGAAGTTCCCTATTATAAAAATATTAATTGTAAGTTCTATTCGAGGTTTAAAGAAAATAATTATTCGGGTATACATTCTTATTATGATCTTTATATATAAATAGCAAAGAAACTACTTTACAAAATTATCTTAACATCTTTATTTTATTTACTATGACTTATAAAAATATATAATAATAAAAACAAATAAAGTGAAATTATCTCTTTTCTACTAAAGATGAATACATAAAAATCATAATTATATATATATATATATATATTAATTTATAGTCAAATTATTAAAAAAATATATTTTTATTAAATTATCAAATTTTCATCATTGAATAATATTATTGAAGTTACTTTATTGCACGTACTTATAAAATTCGTTTAGTTTATAATAACAACTTTTTCAATCAAGTTATCACTCAGACATTTCACTTTGTTGTAATCATCGATTTCACTAATATACATATTTAAGGAGATTATTGGACAATTTTATCGCCATCGAATAAGTTCCAAATCCAACTAATGTCATTTATTTCTTTTAATATAATTATTTTCACTATTTCTAAACATTTTAGTTAAATTCTTCTTGATTAAATTTTCTAGGCATGGCATTGATTACTCAGTTTCGAAAATTTTGACAACTGTGTCTTTGTTGTACTAGATGTGTGATAAAATAAAATCTAAATCTAATAAAACTTGGCATATTTATGAAGTTTAGATGGCTATGTAATAATATGGTACTATTTAGTTGGTCTGATGATCGAGCACCAAGTTGCTCGAATTCTGAGATGCTTACAACCACTTTTGGCTTATTAAATTAGCTGCAACAATATATGTATTTATTTTACCAGAGGACAAGCCTAGATGATAAAACTGAAAGGTGGCTGATGGCATTCCTTGCTTAAAGTGGAGCTAAGTACATATAAAATCATGTGTTTTAGTTTTTTAAGTTTATAATGAAGTTCTACATGGTACGTACACGGGAATTTAAACTGTCACAATAACTTAAATGAGTCTTGTGTGTATGTGACATTAGAATACTTTTAATTTGATATTATAGTATGTATGTACCAGAATATGCAGCAATAATAATATGACTATGCTTATCGACTGTATAATTATTTCTATCACAACAATAATTATTTATTTTATTGTTGGAAGAGCAATAGTTTAAAAATTATTGTAAAGCATTTAAAAATATAGATAAAAAGGGTGTAATAATATAATCTCGATAAAGTGTAGAAGGTGAGTCATAAAAATAAATTACGGACGTTTTTTTATTAATGTTATACAATTTAAACAAGATCTTGAATAAAACTCATAGTTAATCAAACAAACTAGTAAAACTCTATTGCATACTTGCAATTTTCATTAGAAGAATTAGCACAATTATACAGGGCGTCCCAAACTTATGGGACATGAATGGGAAGTACCTTAAATATCGTAGATAGTGAAATTTGCTCAAAGAAGACTTTATGTTATTTTTAAAAGTTAGTAATTCTGCATTTATAGATTTTCTAAAAATTACTTGCTTCGTCTGGGAATCGAACCGACTTAAATGTCAAAAAAAATCACCCTACTTTTATGATGCCAATCGAAAGAATAGCTAAAAAATAATAACTATGCTTAAGTTACATGGTTTTTTAAAAGAAAGGAACAACGTGAAATTAATATTTTAATCAAATTAAAAACATACATGAAACTGCCGTAGTCAATTAAGTAGGTATTTTTTTGTAAATTAATTAATTAAATGCTCAAAATGTCATCCCTCTTGTCTTACGCAAATCTCCAATCTTTTAATGAGTCCGCTGCCTGTTGATTTTCTTATCATTTTATGGTGAACACTCGATGTGATATGGCACAATTCTGTTTGCAACTCGCCCACGTTCTCGTATCGCTTTTTGTATAGCATATCTTTCACGTATCCCCAAAAGAAGAAATCTAATGGTGTAAGGTCCGGGGATCTGGCCGGCCATCTAATCGGTCCATTTGTACCAATCCATGTAGGAAAACATTCATTTAGAAAATCTGCTGCTCTCCGACTATTATGAGCCGGAGCTCCATCTTGTTGGAAAATTAAGTTTTCTTGCTCCGCCGCGGAAAGATTTCTTATCTTATCCCTTAAAATTTGAAGTATTCCTAAATACTTTTCCGTGTTCAAGGTTCCTTGGTAAAAATGGATTAAGAAAACCCGGTTTTTTAAAAGTCTGCACCAACAGTTGAGTGAAAAACGCACTTGGTTATTCGTTTCAGTGACTCGTAGGGGATTTTCTTTAGACCAAATACGATTATTGTTGCGGTTATACATACCGTTATTGCTAAAGTTAGATTCGTCTGTCCAAATAATATTATCCAAAAAATTTGGATTTTCGAGCAAGCGTGCCTGGATATCAAGACAGAAATTTCTTCTCCTTTCTGTATCGCCCGGAAGTAATTTTTGAACCAATCGTCCTTCAACATAACTCTTAAAACCGTGTTTTTTTAATACACGGTGTATTTTGCTTTTCGAAACTCCAATTTCATGTTCTCCTTCTCTCACCGATGCTTTCGGAAAAGCCGAAAAGTAAATTAAAATACCAAGTTCTTCGTCGTTGATCGTACGGTTTTCTTGCTGTGGTTCTCTTGGGCGTTTATCGAAACGTCCCAGAGTTTTCAAATTGTTCACAAGCCTTTTCAAACTTTACGAGACGGTAATTGTCTATCAGGATATTTTACGCTATACCACCGCAAACTTCTAGAGATATCTTTATCATTCAAAAAATATGCTTCCATTAGATCAAAACTTACTTGATATGCCATGTTCGCAATAAATTAACACAATAACACTTGTGTAAGTGAATTAAGACTAAACAGATCAATATCCGAAAAATAAACGCTCGCACAGACTGTTCCATTTTCAAATTTTAGAACTACATTAATTTATTATTTTTAGCTATTCTTTCGATTGGCATCATAAAAGTAGGGTGATTTTTTTTTTGACATTTAAGTTGGTTCGATTCCCAGACGAAGCAAGTAATTTTTAGAAAATCTATGAATGCAGAATTACTAACTTTTAAAAATAACATAAAGTCTTCTTTGAGCAAAATTCACTATCTACGATATTTAAGGTACTTCCCCTTCATGTCCCATAAGTTTGGGACGCCCTGTATATACTCGTACTATATTTGTGAGTGAGTTTTTGTAATTTATATTTGTATCGCGTCGAGCACAAGACATTTCAGTTATTACGATATAATAAATTCATGAGACTTTCAGTAAGTACCAACAATAACAATAATACCTTTCACTTTCACCATGTAAAACTTCTAATCATTTTTCAAATATTATCTAGAAACAAGCGCAAAGTTATTTCATAATAAATAAAACTCGGATTCCTTATTAAAAATCATGGCTATATCGTCAGGATAGTCACAGGACTAGCTGTGCTTTTTTATGACGAAGTAAAATATTAGCTACTATTTGATACGCCAACTTAATTTCTTAAAATTAATAGTTGGATGCATACAATTTCAACACATAAGTAAATCCAATATATTCCCTCTTTTTCCTCAATCGTGGACTTATAGTTCTTAAAAAAGGCTTAAGTCTCCGCGACAAAAGGATTGGACTGTTTATGTATGAAAAATATATTCTGTGTGAAAAATATATTCTTATGACTTTATACATATAGATTCTCACATCCTTTGTTACTTCTGTCCAAATGCTTAGTTCGAAAACATTATTTATTCTCCAATGGTTTTTATATTTGAACAAAAAATCACAAAATATAACTCAATAATTAATAAATGCCAAAAGAGTTTAAGATAAATAAATACAGCATGCGATCCTCTTATGAAGACTTAAACTTTTATTTATCTATTAAATTAGTACTTAGTATTTTTTTGAAAGCTTATTTATAGCAGTATCATCACTGATACTATTATGGAGCCCACTTAAACTTGAAACTGGTGAGTTTCAAACGGAGAGTGTTGTTTCATAGAAAACTTGGGATATCTACACGTTATTTTAAATTTTAACTTATGGAATAGCTGAGGACAATCAACTTCATTCCTGAGACATACGTTTGGTACAAGGGTAGCGATCCTACTTTTCGCACCGCGACGGTCCTAAGTTTGAGGCCCCCAAGGTGCCTGTTGTTTGTGTGATGAATACGAACATTTGTACCTGAGTCGTGAGTATTTATTTATCTATCATTTAAAACTTGTGGAAGTAAAAGAAACTTTAAACTGTTTTCTGTACCAGTTTGCAATAAAAATGTTACAAATCATGATCCTTTGTTAAGAATATGTAGGACATATAATGAAAATGTGGAACTTCTAGATATTTTATCCCAGAGCATGTATTATTTAAAAAAAACTCTTTAAAGCATTCTTGCGCTCCTTAATTTTTGTCATTCTAATGATTTTTATTTGATTGGTTGATAAGTAATTAGTGTCAATTTTAATATGTTAAGTCTTTTTGTTATGTGTATGAAAGTGGTTTTTCTGCCTTGAATAACTTAATTAAGTATTTAGATTTTACAAAATTTAGATATGCATCAGTCACTTATATTTAGAAACGAGTTTTTGCGATTATTATAAATCTTACTTTAATGAAAGCTGTGCGAAGTTGTTTCAGAAATACAAAATTTAATATTATATGAAGTCTTAAGGAACTACTGAATAATGGTTAGAATTGTATTTTGTTCCTGTGCCTTATAAATAAATAAATATCACTAACTATAAGTAACAAAATTAGTCATATTGATAAAAGAACTTATTATTATTGTATTAACATGCCTTCTGAAGAAGCTATAGATAATACATTTTTGGTGACCAATCCAATGATCAGATCTTACGTAGCTTAAGTTTCACAATAGTAGGCCAAACGCACTATCTATTTATATTAATAGTTTATAAATTAATATGTAAAATACGAAGTCACATAAATAATGATCTTCTAAAAATTAAACTAAAAAAATTTCGTTGTTACCTCACTTCATCTGATTTTAAGTGGCAATGATTTCCAGATGTGATGTGTGTTTTAACAAAGCAGAGTGTGTATTAATAGTGGCCTTCGTCAAGATAGGTGCTCTTTCATGCCCTGATATAAAAAGAAATGAACACTTGACTTGAGATGAGTTATTGTTACGCTGAGACCGCACTAGAGAACAAATATAATATAGAGAAAATTAATGAACACAAAACCGAAGCATCTTGCGTCCATTATCGCCATGTTTAACGGCCCAATTCTCGAAGTGGACACTATAACTAGTATTTGATAGAATCAGTCGTGACATAACGGAAGTCTCTATCCATTATTAAATCAAAAACATGTAGCTTAATTTCGCATAAAAACAAGCAAAATGAACATCCTGCCCACCCGCAAATAAATGCAGATACCTTCACCAACTACTCTACTCGTGTTTCGCCCCCACACGGATCATCATCAGGAGCTGTTAGATCGTGCAATCTTATGATGCAAGTGACTTAAAGCTTCGTTCAGATCTACAGACATCGAACGTGTCAGGAAGTGGAGGGAAGAGGAGATAGTACTACAAAGACAGAATAGCATTTAGAATAGCACAAAATATTTGTGTGTTTCACGTGGTAATAAAACAGATCTTATTAGACATAACAATATTATTAGGTACTTAAAATAAAATAAAAAAAAGTCGTGTGGTATCGTGAGACACCGGATAAGAACGAAGTTCCCTATTATAAAAATATTAATTGTAAGTTCTATTCGAGGTTTAAAGAAAATAATTATTCGGGTATACATTCTTATTATGATCTTTATATATAAATAGCAAAGAAACTACTTTACAAAATTATCTTAACATCTTTATTTTATTTACTATGACTTATAAAAATATATAATAATAAAAACAAATAAAGTGAAATTATCTCTTTTCTACTAAAGATGAATACATAAAAATCATAATTATATATATATATATATATATTAATTTATAGTCAAATTATTAAAAAAATATATTTTTATTAAATTATCAAATTTTCATCATTGAATAATATTATTGAAGTTACTTTATTGCACGTACTTATAAAATTCGTTTAGTTTATAATAACAACTTTTTCAATCAAGTTATCACTCAGACATTTCACTTTGTTGTAATCATCGATTTCACTAATATACATATTTAAGGAGATTATTGGACAATTTTATCGCCATCGAATAAGTTCCAAATCCAACTAATGTCATTTATTTCTTTTAATATAATTATTTTCACTATTTCTAAACATTTTAGTTAAATTCTTCTTGATTAAATTTTCTAGGCATGGCATTGATTACTCAGTTTCGAAAATTTTGACAACTGTGTCTTTGTTGTACTAGATGTGTGATAAAATAAAATCTAAATCTAATAAAACTTGGCATATTTATGAAGTTTAGATGGCTATGTAATAATATGGTACTATTTAGTTGGTCTGATGATCGAGCACCAAGTTGCTCGAATTCTGAGATGCTTACAACCACTTTTGGCTTATTAAATTAGCTGCAACAATATATGTATTTATTTTACCAGAGGACAAGCCTAGATGATAAAACTGAAAGGTGGCTGATGGCATTCCTTGCTTAAAGTGGAGCTAAGTACATATAAAATCATGTGTTTTAGTTTTTTAAGTTTATAATGAAGTTCTACATGGTACGTACACGGGAATTTAAACTGTCACAATAACTTAAATGAGTCTTGTGTGTATGTGACATTAGAATACTTTTAATTTGATATTATAGTATGTATGTACCAGAATATGCAGCAATAATAATATGACTATGCTTATCGACTGTATAATTATTTCTATCACAACAATAATTATTTATTTTATTGTTGGAAGAGCAATAGTTTAAAAATTATTGTAAAGCATTTAAAAATATAGATAAAAAGGGTGTAATAATATAATCTCGATAAAGTGTAGAAGGTGAGTCATAAAAATAAATTACGGACGTTTTTTTATTAATGTTATACAATTTAAACAAGATCTTGAATAAAACTCATAGTTAATCAAACAAACTAGTAAAACTCTATTGCATACTTGCAATTTTCATTAGAAGAATTAGCACAATTATACAGGGCGTCCCAAACTTATGGGACATGAATGGGAAGTACCTTAAATATCGTAGATAGTGAAATTTGCTCAAAGAAGACTTTATGTTATTTTTAAAAGTTAGTAATTCTGCATTTATAGATTTTCTAAAAATTACTTGCTTCGTCTGGGAATCGAACCGACTTAAATGTCAAAAAAAATCACCCTACTTTTATGATGCCAATCGAAAGAATAGCTAAAAAATAATAACTATGCTTAAGTTACATGGTTTTTTAAAAGAAAGGAACAACGTGAAATTAATATTTTAATCAAATTAAAAACATACATGAAACTGCCGTAGTCAATTAAGTAGGTATTTTTTTGTAAATTAATTAATTAAATGCTCAAAATGTCATCCCTCTTGTCTTACGCAAATCTCCAATCTTTTAATGAGTCCGCTGCCTGTTGATTTTCTTATCATTTTATGGTGAACACTCGATGTGATATGGCACAATTCTGTTTGCAACTCGCCCACGTTCTCGTATCGCTTTTTGTATAGCATATCTTTCACGTATCCCCAAAAGAAGAAATCTAATGGTGTAAGGTCCGGGGATCTGGCCGGCCATCTAATCGGTCCATTTGTACCAATCCATGTAGGAAAACATTCATTTAGAAAATCTGCTGCTCTCCGACTATTATGAGCCGGAGCTCCATCTTGTTGGAAAATTAAGTTTTCTTGCTCCGCCGCGGAAAGATTTCTTATCTTATCCCTTAAAATTTGAAGTATTCCTAAATACTTTTCCGTGTTCAAGGTTCCTTGGTAAAAATGGATTAAGAAAAGCCGGTTTTTTAAAAGTCTGCACCAACAGTTGAGTGAAAAACGCACTTGGTTATTCGTTTCAGTGACTCGTAGGGGATTTTCTTTAGACCAAATACGATTATTGTTGCGGTTATACATACCGTTATTGCTAAAGTTAGATTCGTCTGTCCAAATAATATTATCCAAAAAATTTGGATTTTCGAGCAAGCGTGCCTGGATATCAAGACAGAAATTTCTTCTCCTTTCTGTATCGCCCGGAAGTAATTTTTGAACCAATCGTCCTTCAACATAACTCTTAAAACCGTGTTTTTTTAATACACGGTGTATTTTGCTTTTCGAAACTCCAATTTCATGTTCTCCTTCTCTCACCGATGCTTTCGGAAAAGCCGAAAAGTAAATTAAAATACCAAGTTCTTCGTCGTTGATCGTACGGTTTTCTTGCTGTGGTTCTCTTGGGCGTTTATCGAAACGTCCCAGAGTTTTCAAATTGTTCACAAGCCTTTTCAAACTTTACGAGACGGTAATTGTCTATCAGGATATTTTACGCTATACCACCGCAAACTTCTAGAGATATCTTTATCATTCAAAAAATATGCTTCCATTAGATCAAAACTTACTTGATATGCCATGTTCGCAATAAATTAACACAATAACACTTGTGTAAGTGAATTAAGACTAAACAGATCAATATCCGAAAAATAAACGCTCGCACAGACTGTTCCATTTTCAAATTTTAGAACTACATTAATTTATTATTTTTAGCTATTCTTTCGATTGGCATCATAAAAGTAGGGTGATTTTTTTTTTGACATTTAAGTTGGTTCGATTCCCAGACGAAGCAAGTAATTTTTAGAAAATCTATGAATGCAGAATTACTAACTTTTAAAAATAACATAAAGTCTTCTTTGAGCAAAATTCACTATCTACGATATTTAAGGTACTTCCCCTTCATGTCCCATAAGTTTGGGACGCCCTGTATATACTCGTACTATATTTGTGAGTGAGTTTTTGTAATTTATATTTGTATCGCGTCGAGCACAAGACATTTCAGTTATTACGATATAATAAATTCATGAGACTTTCAGTAAGTACCAACAATAACAATAATACCTTTCACTTTCACCATGTAAAACTTCTAATCATTTTTCAAATATTATCTAGAAACAAGCGCAAAGTTATTTCATAATAAATAAAACTCGGATTCCTTATTAAAAATCATGGCTATATCGTCAGGATAGTCACAGGACTAGCTGTGCTTTTTTATGACGAAGTAAAATATTAGCTACTATTTGATACGCCAACTTAATTTCTTAAAATTAATAGTTGGATGCATACAATTTCAACACATAAGTAAATCCAATATATTCCCTCTTTTTCCTCAATCGTGGACTTATAGTTCTTAAAAAAGGCTTAAGTCTCCGCGACAAAAGGATTGGACTGTTTATGTATGAAAAATATATTCTGTGTGAAAAATATATTCTTATGACTTTATACATATAGATTCTCACATCCTTTGTTACTTCTGTCCAAATGCTTAGTTCGAAAACATTATTTATTCTCCAATGGTTTTTATATTTGAACAAAAAATCACAAAATATAACTCAATAATTAATAAATGCCAAAAGAGTTTAAGATAAATAAATACAGCATGCGATCCTCTTATGAAGACTTAAACTTTTATTTATCTATTAAATTAGTACTTAGTATTTTTTTGAAAGCTTATTTATAGCAGTATCATCACTGATACTATTATGGAGCCCACTTAAACTTGAAACTGGTGAGTTTCAAACGGAGAGTGTTGTTTCATAGAAAACTTGGGATATCTACACGTTATTTTAAATTTTAACTTATGGAATAGCTGAGGACAATCAACTTCATTCCTGAGACATACGTTTGGTACAAGGGTAGCGATCCTACTTTTCGCACCGCGACGGTCCTAAGTTTGAGGCCCCCAAGGTGCCTGTTGTTTGTGTGATGAATACGAACATTTGTACCTGAGTCGTGAGTATTTATTTATCTATCATTTAAAACTTGTGGAAGTAAAAGAAACTTTAAACTGTTTTCTGTACCAGTTTGCAATAAAAATGTTACAAATCATGATCCTTTGTTAAGAATATGTAGGACATATAATGAAAATGTGGAACTTCTAGATATTTTATCCCAGAGCATGTATTATTTAAAAAAAACTCTTTAAAGCATTCTTGCGCTCCTTAATTTTTGTCATTCTAATGATTTTTATTTGATTGGTTGATAAGTAATTAGTGTCAATTTTAATATGTTAAGTCTTTTTGTTATGTGTATGAAAGTGGTTTTTCTGCCTTGAATAACTTAATTAAGTATTTAGATTTTACAAAATTTAGATATGCATCAGTCACTTATATTTAGAAACGAGTTTTTGCGATTATTATAAATCTTACTTTAATGAAAGCTGTGCGAAGTTGTTTCAGAAATACAAAATTTAATATTATATGAAGTCTTAAGGAACTACTGAATAATGGTTAGAATTGTATTTTGTTCCTGTGCCTTATAAATAAATAAATATCACTAACTATAAGTAACAAAATTAGTCATATTGATAAAAGAACTTATTATTATTGTATTAACATGCCTTCTGAAGAAGCTATAGATAATACATTTTTGGTGACCAATCCAATGATCAGATCTTACGTAGCTTAAGTTTCACAATAGTAGGCCAAACGCACTATCTATTTATATTAATAGTTTATAAATTAATATGTAAAATACGAAGTCACATAAATAATGATCTTCTAAAAATTAAACTAAAAAAATTTCGTTGTTACCTCACTTCATCTGATTTTAAGTGGCAATGATTTCCAGATGTGATGTGTGTTTTAACAAAGCAGAGTGTGTATTAATAGTGGCCTTCGTCAAGATAGGTGCTCTTTCATGCCCTGATATAAAAAGAAATGAACACTTGACTTGAGATGAGTTATTGTTACGCTGAGACCGCACTAGAGAACAAATATAATATAGAGAAAATTAATGAACACAAAACCGAAGCATCTTGCGTCCATTATCGCCATGTTTAACGGCCCAATTCTCGAAGTGAGTGTCCACTTCTATATAACTAGTATTTGATAGAATCAGTCGTGACATAACGGAAGTCTCTATCCATTATTAAATCAAAAACATGTAGCTTAATTTCGCATAAAAACAAGCAAAATGAACATCCTGCCCACCCGCAAATAAATGCAGATACCTTCACCAACTACTCTACTCGTGTTTCGCCCCCACACGGATCATCATCAGGAGCTGTTAGATCGTGCAATCTTATGATGCAAGTGACTTAAAGCTTCGTTCAGATCTACAGACATCGAACGTGTCAGGAAGTGGAGGGGTAGACAAAATAATATTCTTTTATGTTCTATATATAGGTGTATCACATATAGAGCACGCGAGCGGAGCGTAGCCGCACAGGATAAGGACCGGCATCGGCCAGCATTCTCAGAAAAATGTTTTGTCTGTGCTGGCGCGTGTGTGTGGCAGTAATGGCAATTAATGCTATTTTTCATTAATTCATTAGCACGCTAATTTTCATGTCTTAGCATTGTGCTATTGCTATGCTATTTGCTTTAATCATTTTTAATTTGATTATGAATAGCTGTAATTTTTGAATTGCTAATTTTTATTCATAACGACAACATAACATATTATACTAAATTATTATAATGTAGCATTTTCTAGTCCACACCAAAGTTAAAATATAAAACATTTTTCATATTTCGCGTTGGTTTTACTTTCGGGTCGCGTCGAGTTATATTAATTCACATCGAATGACATTAGCGTTAGCACTCAGCACGCACGACAGTCAGTTAGCGCCGGGGTGCGAACCAGCCTGGTTTCATATTTTTAGCATGATAGCAGAGCAGGATGCGAACGAAGACTATTGCTGGGATCGATGCTATAATTAGCAATCATTTATTTTAGCATCTTTAGCAATTAATTATTGCGATTGCTAATTATTCCAATACTAGCTAGTATGAATGAATTCGCCGACAAAGACAGTTTGCCTGATGGCGTCTGTTTATGCCGGTTGTGATGATGTTGTATAGGTGTGACAACAATTGTCTGGGCCGTGTCTGGCACGTTAAATGCTCGACACGCTACATATTGCGTGTCGTTGCTATACACTTTAAAACTAAATTTACGGTACGATAAGTTAGTTTAGGTTATAATTATTAGATACTTGTAAATGTTCGTTTGATGTTATGGTTAGTCTTATCGGCGCCATCTTTGTACCTAGAACGTACAAAGATGGCGCCGAGTTCAGCTTAAGAAATACTTGGTACAATTCGACGGGTCTGTCAAGGTCTCCCCTGGATGGCGACGGGTTGTGGGTGCAAGCCCCACCTGAGACAAATTCTATTAATAATTTATTAAGATTAATAAATATAGCAGTTAAATAACATATTATTATTATGTTATAGAGTCTGTTTTAAATATGGAATCCAGACCATATTTCGACGATTTCTACAACCAAAATTTAGTTAAAAAATATTAATAATTGAAATAACATTGATATAGATTCTTTTTGCTTTCCTAGATTTGATTCTTTGATATTTTGTAAATTTTAATTACACAGTTTTTCTATTTATTTCCTATCACTAGATAACAACCAACAAGACACACAAAAAAAAGTTACAAAAGAATTAAAAGAAATCTTTGTAAGGAAAAAAATACTTTATATCAAATATTTATACAAACCGGCAATTTCATAGTAGCATGCATTTGTCTCGTAATGCTTAAGTTAGTCGATAGATTGGGGAGTGGTACGCATACCGTAAGGTTTATGTATGGTCAGCAAAAACAGCGTTACAAAGCTCGCATTATTTACTACCTATAAAATAGAATAAAAACAGTAAAAATAAATTAGTTTTATTTTATTAACAGTTATTAGGTAACAGGACATATAGTTTTCTAAACCCTGCCTGATAGTTGGTATTCTTCTAGTATGATTTTCTGAAGATTTAAAAATGTAACAGTTAACTGCTTTAATGATAATAAAAATAAAACACGTTCAGGCGAATTCCGAAATTGGCAATTCCTAGAACTTTAAGCCCATAAAAAATAAATTGTAAACTGCGCAAATCAAGTTTTTCTAGCACTTTAATGATAAAAATAAAAAAAGTGTGTGTGCCACCTCCGAAGCACGAGTGGAGTTTACTCTAAACGATTGTCTTTGAACAGGCACAAAATTATAAAATAAAACTTAAAATTAAAAGTGAAAATTAAAGGATACAAAGTAAAGTATACAAGGTGTTTTATTTTTCTTTCTTAAAATTAACCTCAAAGTATTTGCTTCACATTCAATTTCTACTAATACGAAAAATAAAAAAGCAATCAGTTAACGAACAATACTAATGTTTTAATTTTATAAGATTATTAGGATTAATTATTTCAAAAGATAAATTTATCCGATTTTAGTATATTTGATATCGATAAAATCGTTCAACAACTTTTTTACTATGGCAACATTGTAATCTGGTGGCGTGGTTTAACTGGGTTGTTATTGGTTTACGAATAAGTATGTAGTTAAATCTCAGTACGGTGAACGATAGTTCTTAAAAACAAAAATAAGACAGTCCAGCTCGATGTTTTATTACAGACTAACTTATTTTATTACTTCTATGACCGTAGCCCTCATTTTAGGGATACTGTTCTTATCTTATAACGGATGTAGGTCGCCAAGCTCTAGACTAAACATCCAAAATGCTGCGTTAGCGTCCCCACCTACTAAGCTCCGCGATTAGCATGACCTAGGCATCCTAGAGCCGGGTCATGCCTGTATATCTACGTAACCAATGGCATGACTTGTTTTTCCCCCAATAGGCTAGAGAAGAGGGGGTTTGATTGGTGGTGACCAACTCGATAGTAAGCAGAGATTCTCTCTAAACTTCTATCTGTCTGAGTCTCAGATGCCAGAAATATGTGTTGTAATCATAGCTGGGCATTAACTCGTAAATCCGTTAATCGTTAATTAACTAAGTTAACATTTCTATTAGCGGATTATATTTTAAGTTAATTTTAAAAAATGTTAACGGACTCGTTAACTTCCGTTAAATTATCCTAAGTCCGTTAATCGTTAATCCGGTACCTACTATTTACCAAAAAGATACCGCTCATTGTGCCAGATGATGAAATTACACACTTTTATTTTTTTATATATTTATACACTGTCCTTTTTAAACCTAACCTATTAACTTCCAGAACCGAAAACAAGTTTTTGTAAGCAGATCACTAACGCAACGATATAAAAAAATCAATTTTTATCACGTATTAACGGATTAACGATTAACGATTAACGTTAACTTGCGTTAAATCTTCCCAAATTTAACATTTTAACGTTTAACGAAGTAAACTTTTTTAGTAACGGAATAACGATGAACGAAGTTAAAACTATTTGGTTAACGGTGCCCAGCTATTGTTGTAATACGATTGAGGTTTTATTCTACGCATCTGCGAAAAGCCCCAAATACCTGATGCATCGTTGTTCTATAGTATATCATGAGTGAACTAACAAATTTGCTTAAACTAAATGAGAAACATAACGGCGTTACCGAGTTATGTTACACGTCGCGGTATTTCTGTTCAGGCATAGTCGCGTTCCGCTTACGCAATAGTTTCGCGAACAAAATTCTCTACATAGTTCGTATGCACGTAGTAAACGAACTGGCATCCGCTGTTATGCACTTTGTTGTTATTTCGACGACCTTCTACATACACTGTATAACCAGTGTAGTTATTTAATACTTTAACTTGGTTTTAATCAAGGATTAATTTGAAATCTGTAATTATTAAAATACACACCTTTAACACACTTGTATGGGCTTCGCAAGTGTGGAAAAAATTATTTAATTTTTTTCTATTATTAAATATTTTTCCGTTAGCTTCATCTAGCGTCCGGTAGGCGAATTACTTGCGGTTAACGCGTTGCTATGGTAACGCGTATAGAATGGAAAAAGAGCGGACAGACAAACAACAAATTTGTGATCATAGATTATAGATTGAACTATGAGTGGTTGTCACCCAAATAAATTTTTTTTATTGATTTCGAAGATTTGATAAATGTTCCTTGGTATTGTTAAATTAATGAAGTTTACGATTTTTGAAGTGAAAACTTCTTTAGCGGTGTTGTGCACTTTTTGGGATGGGTAAAAATGTTAAACTCGAGTCAGGAAACGTGACTTGATCGAAAATTCGTACGGCGCAGGGCGCTTGTGCGAGTGTGCGTGTGTGATTGTTGTCATGTTTGTGTACGATAGCGTAATAAAAGAATATTGTATTTTACCACATAAATGATAGTACTTTTATACTGATAATAAAAGCGATTCGTGCGAAATTATTCCCTAACCATTCAAAAATATCAAAAATGCACAACGTTAATGACCATGTTTTTACTTCTGCCGGCACTCCCTGAGTGCAAACAAATCAACAAAAAATTAACGCATAGACAATAAATCAATAAGTCCGATCATGTCAAAAGCATATAATATTTGTTACTACTTCTAGATATTGGCTTCTGGAACCTTAAAACATTTGCGTATAATTTGTTATAATTCATATGATATGATTGAACTTTAATAACGGTAATTTTACATAATACCCATTGGCTATACCAACATAAAATATAATATAATGTTTACTGGACATAATAGTCATTTTATATAATAACTAGTTGACCCGGCCACGCGTTGCTGTGCCGACTGCAGCGTCATCTGCCGGACTGATTTGTGAATCTAAACCATTCTCAGATCTATAATTTTTATATATTTTATGCATTTTCAATGCGATCTTATAAGATAAATTATTATAATAGAAAAATACTAGAAAAAATCGACTCGGGTCACAAGTGAATCTCAGGCGGGAAGGCGGCCTGAGATTCACTTGTGACCCGAGTCGATTTTTTCTAGTATTTTTCTATTATAATAATTTATCATTCTCAGATCCCCTTGAACACACACAAAAAAATTCATTCAAATCGGTCCAGCCGTTTAGGAGAAGTTCAGTGACATACACACTCACAGAAGAATTATATATATAAAGATCACTTGAAATAAAACTCTTTTTCATTTGTAAATTTGATAATTTTGTTTGATACAACTTCATTAAAATTTTATATGATAACATTTCATTTCATATTTATGGCACGCTTGCTTGCAGTTTTGCATATGGATTGCTTGTTGCATGCTTGCACGTTTCCTTGCTTGTTGGGGGGTGCCCGGAGGCAAACCCTTCCGCTCGGGGTTCGGGGGTAGGGGCACCCCGCTATAAAGAAAACTTATGAGTACAAAAATAAAGCTGACGGTTAGGTTAAGTTAGGGGCGGAGGTGGGAAGGTGGTGAATCCTACATGGAAACTCCGGCCCATCTTTGAAGTTACGCAGAATCGTACTGACTAAACACCTAGAAAATGCCATAGCCTAGGAAGGCTGTATAGGCTTCATATAAGCGACCGCCTTGGGGGAACCGCGAAGGCGCTGAGGGTTATGCACATGTTTTTATACCAAATAAATGTATGTGTTTTAAATATTATATCGTAGAAAGGTTGTATTAAAAGACTGTCATGTTAAATGATTTTACATCAATTGTTTCTTATACGTTTAAAAAAAATCATTCCATTATTATATTTATTTATAGTTTACTAGTGTTCGTTTACACTATTTCTTAACCATAATGCTAAGTTAATAATACCTACCTATGAGGACCTATCAAAAGAGTGTTTGTTTATTTATGAGGTTTGTGAACGATTGCTACAACTTATTCTTACTTTCTAAAAATACATATACTTATAATCTAATTGTAGACTATTAGAGACAAAAACCACATGCATAAATTAATTAGTTCAGTGAACAAGAACAATACCATATCTATAAATTTAAAATTTATTTGTATCTTGGTGCAGGTTAATAAACAGTCTTCGAATTCTGACGTAGAAAAATTATATGTCCAGCTAAAAAACTGTGCTGGTTGTAAATTCTACAAAAACGTGAGATTGGAGAATTTTGACCGAAGTTCGTTTTACGCGGCGGTGGCGCAAAAAGTTTTTCAACAATGTGGCGAGGATAGTCGAAAGGGATTTTTAAATTCACTAGGCCTAATAATTGAGGTCAATCTATCTCGTTTGTTAGTAACTTTAAGAAAAAATGACGGATCTAATAGGTCTCGGGGATTCTCTAAACTGCTTATCTTTGAATTATTTAGTTTTATATTTGATATACATTCCCAAAGAATCCTTATTTTGAGTTAGTTCATTATAGTATTAAGGATACGAAATTATAGTAATACAATTTACACGTTTCGTTAGTTATATAACGATAGTTCGTTACAAAAATGTGTTTTGTTCATCGTTACCTAGGAATTCAAAGGGAAAGCAAAGGGAATTAAAGAGAAAAACTGTGCATTTGAAATATAACGATACAATGTATTAAAGCTTCAATTCTGCGAGACGGAAAAGCAGCTATAAAAATGTTAAATGCAGTTTTTCATATTTTTTAGTTTTAAATATCTAGATTCTGTTTGTTTGTTGTTAGTTATATACCTTGAAAATATGATCTAGTTTTTAATAAAATTACACAAATTGAAGCTACAATTGCCACAAAGGTTATGCCCATGACAGTAAATTAAAGTAGGTAATTAAGAATCGGTAATTTCATAGGTAATAATGTAAAAGTCGAACTCCAATTTTGAGCCCAACCGTTACCTTTATATATTCCATACAAATCACCTGTTTGGACTATTTACAAAATTATTTATTTATATATTTGGACAAACTTACACCTTAAAAGCTTAATGTAACGAGGTCGGTGGTAAACGATTAAAAGTGTTGCCTTCATAAAAGGTTACCTCAGAGAACAAATAATAGTGGTAGTTGAAAGCATAAGGCTTCCCGTAAATAAAAAAAAATTGATAATCTATCTGCATAAAAATCAGTGTTTGTATAATTGTTCTCCATACGTTTCGCAACCATTGATAAAACTTTGTTAAATTGTCTTATGCATGCCAGGGAAGGTTTATATGTTTATAAGGAGCATTGCGAAGCATGCCGGACGCAGCTAGTAATCTTTATATATATAATTCTTCTGTGAGTGTGTATGTCACTGAACTCCTCCTAAACGGCTGGACCGATTTGAATGATTTTTTTTGTGTGTGTTCAAGGGGATCTGAGAATGGTTTAGATTCACAAATCAGCCTGGCAGATGGCGCTGCAGACGGTATCTAGGTTATTTATCTATACTGCAAAAATAACAGGCAGGACAACGTCTGTCGGGTCCACTAGTAAGTATTATAAAGCTTAATAAGTACTTACAAATATTAAAAATATATATCACAATGCTTTATATGCGACTCAACAAAATCTATTTTACTGGATCTTAGATTTGCGACAATAATTGAATCCTAATTTTTGCTAACGAAATGATAATCCGTACAGAGCCTTCTTATTTGGAACAAGATACACTGGCACATTTAGTATTGTAATGCAATATTAAGCATTGCTTATGAAAACTGTGTTGCACTACTGACGCTCGTCTCCAGAAAAGAATAGATTAGAATACATACATATTATAGATCTTGCAAGGAACATTGCAGCCACCTCTGGGATGGCTCAGCCAAATACCAACCTGCTGCACTGGACACGATTCAGAGCTGAGAGGCTCATTAGTGACAACAAATTGGCGAAGAGCAAACTTCACACCTTAGCTCACCGCCGCAAAATTGCCTGTCTGTCGGTCTTCTACAGATTGTATTTTGGAGAGTGTGCTCAGGAGCTGCATATGCTCATACCGCCATCGCCTTACTTCCATCGGACATCCAGATGCACTTCGGGCTACTACCCTTTCTTGGTCGCTATTTCTGCCTGTCGCACCAAGCGATTCTTGACTTCTTTTATAATGCGCACAGCAAAGTACTTATAACCCGTCTGTTTTTAAAAGCCACGGTGAATAGGCACCTTCTGGGTTAGCTCGTTCCATCGTGGATTCTGTCTTTGCCCCCGGGCTTGATTGGACGCAAGAGCGAACCCATTCTGAATAAAAAAAAATATTATCACGCTTTTTTTCCGCAGGGGTAGACAGAGATGACAAATTTCCACTTTCCACGATCTTAACATACGTTTCTCGCTTATTCAACTCCCATTATACAAGTTCATCGGTTAAGAGTATTTTTGACCTGCCTTTTTTCAGGACATCTTCTATTTGGTCCCTGAAAGTTCGCCTTGGTCTGTCTATACCGACTTGTCCATGCACACTTGCCTCATATACTTGTCTAGTCAATCTTCATTAATCTATCCTCTTTACATGTCCAATCCATCTAAGCATCACTTTTCTATCATTGTCACTATATCTTCTTCCACACCACACCACACCAGAATGGAATACATTTATTACATGTTATTTGGTATAAATATGACGCCTTGTGAGGGCATGGCAAATTTTGAAGTCATGGATGCGCTATTTTGAATAAATTACCAATTTATTTCCAATAAATTACAGTGAATTAAATGATGAGTGGCGCTTGGTACGACTGTTAGGAATAGCAGCCAAAAGGGTGGTAGTGCGACTGAATGTCTGATAGAAGAAGACGTTTTTTCGCGTATCGTAGATACGCCTGTGCAAGGGAATGTAATGGATTTCGTTTATATGCTATGCTTAAGACCTTTGCCTATTCCGCATACCAATGACGATTACCTTTCTAACTGACCGTTTCTTTACTTTGGCCCGACCCTGCTAATCATCCTGACCTTTGTTTGAATTGTGAAAATATTAACTGTTTTGACCTTACCTTACCTGTGATTTTGACGAACTGTTGTAATTGTAGCGTTTAAAAAAAAAGTTATTGACACTTACACATCATAAATCAAATCAATTATAATTTCTGTGTTGTACCTAATCTTAAATCTCTACTAGCTGACCTGGCAAACGTTACTTTGCCATGTATATTATTTCTAGAAAATGTTTTTAATTAATAAATAAAAATAGGGGTTGGTCGAAGAGGGGTGAAAATTTAGGGTTGTATGTATTTTTGTATGATGTGTCATAAAAAAATAAAAACAAAAATTTTGTCCAAAAAAATAATGTCCGATCCGACCCTAGCCGATACGCACGCTAAGATTCACAAAAATCGGTCGAGCCATTTCGGAGTAGTTCAATTACGCACACCGTGACATAAGAATTTTATATATAAGATTATATTTGATAAAAGCACGTGTAAAATGCATTATTAATGGACGATTTCCAATATGAAATATTGACGCTAAGTAGAAGGTAGGAACTAAGATATGGTCTAATATAATTATTTAAATGGTCCTTTTTCATAACTTTATACAAAATAACAGACAACATATAAGTTAGTAATGAAAAGATTTAACTAATTTGGTCATTGCTTACAACTGTGAAAATAGGTCCTATGAAATTTTATAGATAGTAAATGAAGTAATGATCAATTTTTACCTTTGTATCTGGACTCAAGTTTTTTTTTTGCTTGCCTGTCAAATTATAATAATAAAATGGGTTTCTCTTTTAATAAAATTGTATTTTTAAAAGAATAGCCTTACGGTGCATCCTTTGGGCGCGTAAGCGCGTTGTTAGTTATTCTGTGTTTTGTTTCCTTTGTTAATCCTTTGTTAGCGTAAATGTAAGGAAAAATATTGTTTTCCTAAGAAACATTTTTTCACAGCATAATATACTAGGTCTGCAATACATGCTGCTGTTTGCAAATACTGAGCGAAGCATGAGATTATATGTCCGATTTCAAAACTTTTTTTTGCACATTAGTCACGACCACGATGTGAGTTTTGGCGCCAAATTTCATCAATGTAGTCTCAGCGGTTTGGCTGTGATCAGCTTTTGAATTTTTCTTTCGGTGATTATTCCTCCATGGTAAAGTCTATATTTTTTTTACATAGCCTATGTCCGTCAGGTTATAATCATGTATGTCCATGTCAAAATTCGTTCGAATCGGTTGAACCGTTAAGTAGCAGGAGGGAGACAAGCGAAATTTGTGAGTTGCCTAAAAGAGAGCTTCGCTCAATTAAGCTCATAAATTACTTTAAATGGAAAAGTATTAGAAAAACTCGACTCAGCTCACAAGTTATTCTCAAGCAGGATTCGAACCCGCAACCTTTGGATGTCCGTTCCATTGCTCTCCCAATTGAGCTACCGAGCCTTTTGAACATATGTCGGAATCTTCCAGTTCTTTTCTACTTTTTCGCTGTAGGCCAGCGTTGTCTCATCAATGATAGAAACATCGTATCGTACTCGCAAGAACCATTTTTAAAAATGTGACACAGGCATTTAGTTTAACAATTTTTGTATAATTTTTTGAATTTCTTAAAGTAGAAAGTAACTTTTCATGTAGTACTAAGTTTTCTTATATGGTAAATTATTGTTTAAATAATTATATAGGATCATTATAAAGATAGCATTGAAATATGTCAAATAAAAATTAAAAACAATAACATTAGCGAATTTACTCTATAACTACTAGCATAGACCAAGTGAATTACAGGGTGTGGTGACTCGGTGATATTTTTGACGAGAGGTGTCAGTTGTAGTGTTTCATCTACCTGTATGAACTTTTTTACTATACGGCAGGCGTTGAATAAACTATTAAAGAAATTAACAAAGCGATGAACTAGAAATTCCTTATCGAGAAGTTATCCTTTACGTTGCAAGCAAGGATTTTCTACTTCAGTCATAATAACAAAGTTAACTCAATAATGGGATAAACGTGAACCTGTTATGGTATATATCGTCGAGGATATTACAAATACGCGTAACTAGCATTGGATATTGCCACGTTTTAAACAAATGTCGGTCAATATGAGATTTCCCAACAGCCAACTTTAAGCCGTGTTATGCAGTTAGCCTCTTTAACTCCTGTTAGGATCGACCAATAGCAGGAGTTGTTCAATAACAGTATCGCAACTGTCAGCAATTGGAAAATTCGCGCAACTCTAATCAAGTGTAACTTTTATGTGTGTTTGACTCAATTATTGTTATAAAAATGAGTGACATTTGAAATAATCAATATTTGGACGACCTTTTGGAGCAGCGGTAGCGATCCTGTATTTGTACAAATAGTTCTGGATGCGAGTCCCGAAAGTGGGTTATATTTGTATTATGTATTTTACTTTGTATAATAACATTTATCAATCAACTTGTAAATGACTCATTGTATTCTTTACAAATCTTAGTCGTTTAGTATAATGCGCAGATTGAATGTACTCCGATTAAATAAACGATATCGGTGTGGCTATGTTAGATAATAAAGTAGTTAATAGTCATATATCAAAAGGCAAAAACAGTTTTTCTACATGTTTGAGTAAACGAGACATATGTCGATATCGACAAACTTCTCTTTAATCGTGCGCGAAATACCTCGAGTAGCGCATGCTAGGCCGGCTTGGCTGTGCTGCACACTCTTCAGCGGTGCCAAATTGCCTATCGATACATCGAAGTGCTGAAGTACTTGAACGAAAACGTCACCATGTCGTTCCGCCTCCAGGATCAGAACACGAAACCCATATCGTTGCAGCGAGGACTGAGTCAGAAAGACGTCATATCCCTGAAACTGTTCATCGGTGCCCTCGCATCGCTGAAGATGTTTTCAAGCTTCTGGAGCGGACTCAACATTCATATCAACGGCGAGTACATCACCCGCCTTCGATTCACTAGTGATATCGTGATAGACAAGACGAAAATTATTTCAAGTCTCCGTGTTATACCCACTCCTCTGAAGAGCACCTCTCCGAGACTCTACACTCGAAGTTGTTGACGATTAAATGTACCTAAAACAAACAGTCCAATTAGGTAGGTCCAACTTTGAGAAAGAGGCCAATCGTCGAATGCAACTCGACTGAGCAGCGTTTAGAAAACTTAGAAAAGTCTCAAGACTAAGTTCTTTGAACAGTGTGTGTTGCAAGTGATGACATACGGAACGGAGACGTGGTCCCTTACTATGGACCACAGAGGGCTCAAGGTCACCCAAAAGGCGATTAAGTGTGCTATGATCGAAGTTTCCCTACGTTATCGAAGCAGAAATGAGAAGACCCGCAGAAGAACCAAAGTAACCGACATAGCCCGCAGAATTGTCAAACTTAAGTGGCAGTAGGCGGAGTACAAAGCTCGTGGAAAACACAGTGTAGGCAGGCCTCCCATTCGGTGGACCGACGATCTAGTGAAGGCCACGGAAAGAATATGGATGTTGGCAGAACAGGATCGGTTATTCTGAAGATTCTTAGGGGAAGCATTTGTCCAGCAGTGGACGGAGACTATGACATTAATACCATTGCTCTGATTTTAATTTTAATCTGTGGCGTAGTGGTTAGGACGGTCAACTAGTGAATGCGGAGATTAAGTAACTTTTGCAATGGTTATTCATTGGAAAGATGATCAAAAATTTAACTGTATAGAATCTTCCTATGCATCTGAACGTGCTTGTGCCGGTGTTTCAATCCATAGAAAAATCCTGACTACAGCATGACGTGAAATATTCAACATATTTCGCGTTTCTTTGTTATTATGACTATTAATTAAATTTTTTTCGATTTAAAAACATTCGGTGTCCATTAGTGTAGGTCTGTGAAATATAAATTCAGTTTTAAATTGCTGAAATATAACGTACTCGGAAAAAATGGGCTAAAAAATCGTTAATAACTTAAGTTCCCGTTATGGACTTGATGAACTGTTAACATCTATGTTTGCACAGACTCTTTGGTAAGAGAATCAAAACTCGCTAGACCGTGTTTCCTTTTTCATAAATCATTATGTTTATCATCAGCATATATTATTCCACTGCTTTGCATATCTGCCGCCAGCAAAATAATAATAATTTTCATTTATTTCCTTCTTGTTACAAACTTACATTGTTTTATCATATTCTACATAATTTACACCACCTTATCGAGAACACAGCACACCATTTACACTCATTGTACATAAACAGTCACCACACAATCTGTTTTTTTTTGTTTTTTATTCATTCACTCATAAAATTATTGAAACAACATGTATCTTTTGTAATTTTAGAACAAGCGGGGCCCTCTAACACAGGTTTAATACTTAAAAGAGGACACCAGCCACTAGTTATGTACGTATTTAAAACATACTTTTTTATGAAACTGATGCCTGTTCTAGGTAAAAGCATGTGTTATAGATCATCAAGCTACGCATCTATGCTATCAGCAAGCCTACTCCGAGGACTACTGCGTAACGGTGTTCTGATTTACATTTTTTTTTTATTTGAAATGGGTTCGCTCTTGATCCTTATCAAGACCGAGGGCCAAAATAGGATCCACGATGGAACGAGTTAACCCAGAAGGTGCCTATTCACCCTGACTTTAAAAACGGATGGGTTATAAGTACTCAGAAATACAGACGCAGTTAGGAAGTTCCACTCCTTTGCTGTGCGCATTATAAATGATATTGAGAAGCGCTTGGTGCGACAGGTACGAATAGAAACCAACCAAAAAGGCCCGCAGTGCGTTTGGATATCCGGTGGAAGAAAGAAGATGGTAGTATGAGTATATGCATCTCCTGAGCACACTCTCGAAAATACAATCTGTAGAAGACCGACAGACAGGCAACAATATCCAAAAAAATAAAAAAGAGAATAGTAAAATAATAGAAAATAAGCTCATTTTTGTATAAATTTGGCCTTACATTTTGGGATATATTACTTATATAATCTAGGTATGTTATATTATTAACATATCAATAATTTGTATAACTTACGTATACAATTATTTGAAACAACATAGGAATTTAATATACTTTCGAGGATTTGTACATTGCAGTTTTGAACTGCTAAATTCAGTAGGACGGCCTTGATTTAAAAAAATGGCGCATATTACTTGAATAATAATGATTACTTAAGTAAAAATGATTAGCTATAAATGACATTAAAATAGCATTTTATGAATAAATAGATTACATTTTATGAATATTAAATTTCTTTTATTTCTTTACAATAAAATAAATACTAATATTTCTTACATTCACACTAATTAACCTAACCACTGTAAGACTAGTATAATGGACACCAGGGTTAGCCATGACTCAGATACAAATGCCTGTATACATCATACAAACACCTTTCGGAACTCGAATCCAGGAGCAGCGATGCGAAAGGCATGATCGCTACCTTTCCACCTAATAGTCATCAAATTATATATAATCATAATTAAGGTTATTTCATGAAAAAAGAGAAAAATGCTGCTGTTTTCAATAACTTGGTAACTATCTATTATCAAAGTCTTTATGATCTCATATAAAAAAATATAATAATGAGTAGAGTTCAGTTTTCATTGTGAATATTTTTTCTCCTACTATAATTCTTTTGTATTCATAAGCTATTTATTATAAAGAGCTCAGTAGCTCAAATAAGTCACAATAGCATTCTAGCTGAAATTCTCGTAAATAAAAGCTGAAATATTCATTATCATGGCATTTATAATAGGTTGGGGAAAAAGTTTCTTCGCATTTTATATGAAAATTCAAGACTTTTTTTCCAAAGTTAATTTACATTTAATTACAGTATATTTGTGCCAGTTTGTTCGTAGAGTTTCTGCCATCTTGTAGGTAGAGACATGATCCCGTTGCTGTAGAAATTTTAGGACTTCTGATCAAATAAACGAAACAAGTAGTTTTGGTAGTCCTGTCTTGATGTTAACCTGACACTGCCTAAAGAATTCTGAAGAGACCGAAACAGGTGGAAATCTGAAGATGCAAGGTCAGGGCTATATGGCAGATGTATTTACAACTCCCAGCCAAACTGTCTTAATTTTTGGTAAGTGGCTAAATATGTATGTGGTCTAGCGTTATCGTAAAAGAAGACCACACCCTTTCTATTAATCGATTTCGGCAGCTTTCTCACAACTTCTTGCTTTACTCTCATCAGTTGTTGGCATTAGAGATCCGGGTCGATAGTTTTGCCCGGCGGTAAAAGCTCATAATGAACAATGCCTTTCCAATCCCACCATAGACACAGCATCACCTTATTGCGAGTTAACCCAGGTTTTGGCACACTCTGTGAAGCCTGACCGATCTTTGACCACCACCTTTTTTTCACTTTTTTGTCATACGTGATCCACTTTTCATCACCAGTTATCAATCTCTTCAAAAATGGTTCAGTTTCATTAGGTCTCAATAAAAAATCGCAAATGAGTACACGGTGCATTAGGTTTCTTTCAGTGAGCTCGTGTGGCACTCAAATATAGAGCTTTTTTGTGTACCCAGCTTTTTTCAAATGGTTCAAAACTGTTTTCTGGTCAATTCCTAGTTCTTCAGATATGTCGTAACTGCTGATACGCCGATCTTGCTCCACTTTTTCAGAAATAGCCTCCATTTTATCCGTAACAAGGCGACCAGAGTGAGGTGCATCTTTGACATCAACATTCCCGGATAGAAAACGCTTAAACCAACTTTGTGCTACTCTTATTGACACTGCATTAGGTCTATAAACGTCACCATTTTTTTTTCACGGCTCGCGTTGCATTATTTCCTTTTTTGTAAAAAAAATTAAAATGTACCTGATTTCTTCATTGGATTCGCTCATTTTGACAGAAAGAAAAACAAATGAAAATGGTGGGAAACAAAATTTTCCTAATTTGATTCTTATTTGAAATTTCGCCTTTTTAATGTCATGAAAACCAGCCAAATACAAAAAGTACAGCCAGAAATATTTTATTACAAGTTTAAACATACTATATATGCGAAAAGACTTTTTCCCCTACCTAATATTTACTTATTTTTCTATGAACAAACATCATGTTGCCGTGTTTTGCGATTATTGGTTTCAAACCATTCATTTATTCATGTAGTCGTTTGCCTTTAAAATTATTAAAGCAAGTCCTGTTTGCCAACAACCGTTACTTGCTTCAGCCCGCAGACAATTACAAGCATTCTCCAAGTGTTATCTAAAATTGAAATCCATATTATTGCCAAATACTCCCTATGGGAAAAGACGACAAAGCCAAGCGGTATATCACGATCTTCTGCTTCAGATTAAGTTTTTACTGCGTACTTTGATGAAACTGAATAAATATTTGGCTTCAGTTACGTGATTTCTATGAAAATAATTGGTTTACTGATTTGTATTTTTCAGTTATTATATTATTTGTAGCTTGAGTATTTAACTGTTATATTCTTAAATATTTAATAAAATTTTCATAAAGAAATATTCATCTTGACTCAGGTTTCAGGCGGAACTTAGACCCATAACCTTTCACTTTCCGGACGAGTGCTTTTACATTTGACTTCCGAGACTTGCCCGCCTAATTTTGGTGACAAGTCCATTTTTCCCGAATTATATTTTGAAATATTGTTTGTGTTAAATGCGTTACTTGTGAGCTAATATTTCATACGTTTTAGAAGTGAAGTTTATTAAATAACCAGGTTATAAAAATACCTTTACCAAAAAATTAAGTCACGTTCGCTACTCTAATTACGATGATATTTCACGAAATCACATTCATAATATCGTTATTGCGTATTCCAATCCATAACAACCGCTTGGTGTAACGGTAGAGATCCTTCCTTCTGCGCCATAGGTCCTGGGTTCGAGTCCCGGTAGGGGCATATGTTTGTGTGATGAACATAAGTATTTGTTCCAGATTCGTGGTGTTTTTATTCATGTATTCCATTTGTAAGTCGCCGCGTTCGGTAACTTGCAAACGATATCTCTTTTTGGTAAGCAGCGTTGTCACAGTGCTAAATCCACGTTCACACAAATATGACGATGGAAATGCTATCAAAAATCGTTGAACGATCGACCATAATCCAGGATAGAACTGCGGAATTCGCTTTTGTAGCCAAAATTGTTGGTAGCCACTTTCGAATTTGATTTTTATTTCCTCGTTTGTTATCAGTTCTATAAGTTCTTCTTCCAGGTGGGGTAATATTGCTATGTTGACTTTCTTTCAATGAAATCACTGTGAAGATTTTTCAAATGTTGGCAGAAGACAAGCGAGGCGCCGTTGTTGCAAGATACTGATAAATCGTGAAAATTATGGAACTCACGTTTCTCGATCGAATCGTTGTTTTCAGATAGAAGAGTCGAGATCAAAGAACTGAAGCTTCTTCAATGGAGACCTCATTAAATGAGGCTTATGAGTTCGTAGACGCAGATCTTTTTTGTTCTCTCCCACCGTAACCCCTGATAAAAGCAAACGGAAAAAACAAACCACGTTCACCTTAAGCACAAGAAATGTTAGATGTCTTACCCAAAAGCTTGTTAGTATTCACATGGGGGTCAAGTGACAAATTGATTCATTGTTCATCACTGTTTTGTTATAGGTCTTGAAGAAACGAAACGACCAAGCCACATATTTTGACTAAGGTTAGAGTTTGTAAAGTTAGTAGAGTTAGAGCGTGTAGAATTAGAAGCTTGTATATCAAATCCAAGAGAAATCTGATAACTTTTTGACAGTGCGAGTCATATGGTCTCATTTTGGAGACGTTTTACATGAAAATGTTTTTAGTGGGATGGTTTTATACATATACCAGTCTATAAAAGGATTACATAAAAAATAGACTTCAAATACCATAAACATCAACCTATCTTGTTAATAGTTGCGCAATGTGTAACGGGTGATACATACAAAAATTTAAATGATTATAATAGAAAAATACTAGAAAAAATCGACTCGGGTCACAAGTGAATTCTCAGGCGGGAAGATTAAGGGAAGATTATAAGATCGCATTGAAAATGCATAAAAATATAAAAAAATATAAAAAATACAAAAATTTGTATAGATTACGTGACTAATAAAAATCATGAAATATTATATTCCCACGTTCCAAATGAATGCTTATTAAAAAACAATTCATAATGGTAAATTGCTGATATATTTACTATTATAATTATATATACTACTATATAGATCTGTAGGTTCTGTCTGTACAGTATAAATATTCGTGTGTCTGTCAATCTGTATGTCCTTTTTTAAGTCAAGAACGGGTTGACCGATTTCAATGAAATTTTGCATATGGTAAGAACATTTGATTGCTCAGATGATAGGTTATATATCTTATTGCTAAAATCCTTACAATTGTAACTAATATTATAAATACAAAAGTGGATTAGTTTGCTACACTTTCACGCCTTAATTTGTCAATCGATTATCATGAAATTTTGTAATTTTGCCAGTTTTTTGCTTTTGCCAGATATACAGAAAATAAGGTAAAAAGTACCGTTCATGAACTTTTTAACGTAATAACGCGAGCAAAGCTGCAGATAAAATCTAGTTATGAATAAAATCTTACCGAAAACTTACCTTTATTTTTTCGCTTGATAGTAACGTGAAGTAATTTTATAAAAAAAACTCTTTTGTGCTAAATATTTTCAGTTCAGAGCGTTTCACCACAGATACGTTGCAAAATAAAAGGTTCATAAATAAAATAAAACTAGCTTTACAAGCTTTTCAAAGTTTGTATTACTGCTTTATTTCATAAATACTATTCACTTGCGGCTTCATTTCATGTTCTTTTTAATCCCAAAGCAAGAGATAATCAAATCTCTTGCTCTTATATAATTCACAGGCAGTATGAAATGAACTTTAACAAGATAAAAGTATTTACTGAACTCACGAAGGTGGGAAATACCGTTTGTAGTAAATCAGTTATGGCATCTGCCCCAGAATGACTTTTGAATACGTTTCTTATGTATTCATAAAAAGTTATCGCTGTATTCAAAGCTGAAATCACAAATGCAAACACTTAAAATTGTAATTTATGCTTATTATTATAGCTGTTTGATGGTAAATTGCTACCGTAGTCACAAAAGGCTATTTAAATATCTCAAATAGTTCTTTATAATGTCATGCCATTATGCCATTTGATCATGTCTTTGTTAATTTCTCTATTTTTTATAAAAATCACCATCAAAGTTTAATTTCTCTATTTTTTATAAAAATCACCAAAAAAATAATTTATCTTATAAGATCGCATTGAAAATGCATAAAATATATAAAAATTATAAAACTTAAATGGCTGTTTCATCTTAATCGATTGACCAAACATTTGTAAAAATGTTTCTTTCGAATACGAGAGGATGTTCCTCTCATTGATGAAACAACGCTGGCCTACAGCGTAAAATCAGGAAGGTACTAAAAAATTTCGACGAGTGTTCGCAAGGCTCGGTAGCTCAATTGGGAGAGCATTGGACCGGATTTCCAAAGGTTGCTGGTTCGTTTCCCGCCTGAGAATTCACTTGTGACACGAGTTGATTTTTTCTAGTATTTTTCTATTATAATTATTTATCTTATGAAAGTATATAGCTGCGAAATTTTATGTTTTTGTAAAGCGATTACTATAAGGCGTAAGGTTACTGGTTCAAATCTCGCCTGATACCCGAGAGAAGTTAATACAATACAAATAGGTTTTTATTTTACTTTATTTAGCCAGTATTTAACTTTGTGTTTAAGACTTATACGTGTAATAAATCTATTATACGTCAGTTAACCTAGAGAAATAATATAAAATAAGGAAAGTGAATGATGACAAATAAAAAACTTAATTTAGTAAATATCTTAGGAATGTTTTTATTACAATTTTGTAATAGTAGTGAAATAAACGGTCCTTGCAGCAATTTTGAAAGAAAGCATGCCATTACAGGAATTTAATATTGTCCTTAAGTAAAATATTTCCTTTTTTGCATTCATTTCTTTATTTATTGACTAACGTGCTTGCTCGGCTCCGCTTTTTGACAATTTCCCCATGATTCCCGTGTTTACTTGTAAAAGAAATTGAAATTCATTTCACTTTACATTTGTTTTGAATTCGGTTGGATATATGAGCGAAGACGAGGTTGGGGTACGCCTACCAGCAGTGGACATCGTACAGCTGTTAATATAAATAAATAAATAAATATTTCTTACATTCACACCAATTAGCCTAGCCCAAAGTAAGCACTGTAAGGCTTGTGTTATGGATACTAGGGTAACGGATAGACATAATTTAATTATAATTTAATGACATACATATATGATACATAAATATGTAATATTTATAGAAATATATATAAACACCCATGACTCAGGTACAATGCTCAGGTACTAACGTATTCATCATACAAACATCTGCCCCTTCCGGGATTTGAACCCAGGACCGTCGGTGCGAAAGGCAGGATCGCTACCGTTGCACCAAACGGTCGTCTATAAATTACTATTATTAAAAATGTGAATAAGTTACCAAAGCTCCAGGGGGTTTTTCTCTTTCCTTTTATAAGCTCATCAACAGAATCAGAATTTATTTATATAACAGTTGTTAGGATTCAATTTTGCTTGTTAAAATACATATTTTTTTTAGATGTCACGGTTCCTTTATAGCCTTCGTGTTATTTTGATGTCTACCTGTGAGGAGCTATACGTGGCTGATGGTTGTTATTCTTTTTTAAGCTGTGCGTCTTTCATGCAACTAATTTAATAAATTAACATTAATGAAAAGGTTCACCTAAATCAGTTTTGAATTTTTTTCGTGAAAAACTTTCTTCACAAATTTTTTTTTCTTATAATATAAGTAGGAAAAAAACCAGTAAAAAATTAAATTATATCACTTTCTTAAAACAGGTTTCTTTTTATAAAAAAATCACATAAAAGATTTCCATGAAAATGTTTTTAAAATAAAAATGCACCAAGAATTTTTATTAAAAAAAACACATACCTTGCCGACGCGACTTGTACACGGACGCGCTTCGCCTTCCCCGGCACTAAAACACGCCCGTAAATTAAACTAGGTACTTGTCCATACAATCGTCTGTACAGACATTTTTTTTAATAATAAACAATTAATAAAATTTAATGATTACCTATTTAAATTCCTCTTAATATGTTAAAAGCAAAACAACATATCTTTTAGTCTAGTTGTATCAATTTGTGAATCAACATGATTATTTAGATATATGTCTTACAGTACTTTTAATTTTTTTTAAGTTTTTCTACTTCTCTTCTCTTAAATGTTACAGTTCTTATGGTTAAAGTGGCGTTTTTTCTTGGTTTTACTTGTAAAATGAAATTATTTACAATGACATATCTTTCTCCTTTGTAAAATGAAATTATTGACAAAGGACATATCTTTCTTCTTCTTTGTTCGGATATTCAAAGACGTTTTTAAATAAAAGTAAGTTGATGCAGTCGCTACGCATAAAGCTTCGCTAGTACCATATATTGTTCCAGAGAGTAATACCAAAAAAAATATTAATAATATTTAGTAAATTTTAAAACTCCATAAGTTTGAAAACTTTCAAAAAGCGTGCGCTTTTTGTTTCAATTGGAAATCACATAGAGCCAATGTTATTGGTCATAACTTTTTTATTTCCGCGATATTTAAAATTCGGTCCCCTCCATAATCTAGTCCTAATTCTCCGCTCCAAAAATTACTCCCATTTACAACCTTTTTAAAGTCAATTTTATAAAAATGTTCAAATGCGTGTTAGCTTATACAAAATACAAGTTTTCAAGTCTGTAGCTCGTAAGATACTGTAAATCCTTACATAAGTTTTTTGCTCTGTTCAGCTTCTCAAAGCTCGAGTTTCATGTAATCCTTTCTTATCCCTTGCCTATATCACAAAAGAAGCCTTTGCGAAATTTCAGATTTCTAGGGTCAAGGCTTTGGGCTGGGCGTTGATGAGTGAGTTAGGACGTTTCTATATGATTTTTTTAAATTCATATTATTTTTTTAATGGAATGTCCGATTTTAATAATTTAAAAAGTAATCTACAGATACTTAAATAGCCATGAATTCAAAGTGGTTTATTTGATTAACGCTAAGGTAATTATAATGTGGTTTAGTTCCTAATATAGTTTTTATTCTCTTAAAAACATAATAAGTAGTTATAGTGCCCATATATATATAATAGTTGGGCATATAGTGTTACTAAAATTTTTGAAGATATTGATGTGTTTTCTAAATCTGTAGTACGTTTACAAAACATGATATAAAGAGTAAATACGGCCATTTTTAGGATTCTGTACCTCAAACGGAAAAACGGAACCCTTATAGGAACACTTTGTGGTCCGTCCGTCTGTCTATCTTAAGACTCTTTATCTCAGGAACACGTGGAGGTATCAAGTTGAAATTACCATACACGCAGGTCTACCTTGAAGCTGTGAAAAAAACAATTTTCTAAGTTGACGTTAAAAAAGATAACGCCGTTTATGCCTCAAAAAACGTATGATTCGACACTCGCAAGGGCATCAAAAATAGGGTATTTTCCGTTGATGAATGACATGAAGCAACGTCATGTAGCACAAGTAAAAGAAAAAATACGCGATGGATACAACAGATTTCAGTTAAGTTTGCCCCTCAATCCGTTTTTCTTGATGCCTATGATGAACGAACTATTTATTTACTCCTTGGTTTAGTTATCATAAATATTGTATAAATCCCAAATGAAAATAAATTTAGCCTATATCCACCTTGTAAATTTATTACAAATATTGGTAAAAAAAATTTGAAATCGGATATTTTTATAGTTTACCCTGTACATAAAAACAAGTTCTCTTCCCCCTTGTCCTCTCTTAAAAATATTTGAAAGTATTTTTTACAATTTGTATGGCTTTAGGTGAACAAGACTCTTGACTGTGAAAATTTGAAGACTTTGACTTTAACCGTTAACCTGTAAAACCTGTATGTCAGAAGACGGACAGACGGACACGTGAATGACAATAAGACAACCGGGTACGGAACCCTGAAAATGAAGGATGGAATAAACTCCAGCGATGAATAACGGATGGCAAGCCACAATTCTCATGCAACCGGTAAGTTAGAACAAGGAGGCTTGTTAATTTTCCACTTCACCCATAATGATTAAGTAACACACAAAGTTTGGAATCAAAGGCGGCTCTGATTGGGAGTCGGCACTTAAACGCAAACTCATTATCCCCTTTGTAGATTAAAAGAAACAATTACCTACGTAGTTGCCTTTGACCTTCTGAACATGAGAAGGGTATAATTGTGCGTTTGAATTGAGTTGTAGACTTTGTTCAAAGTAATTAAATACTGCAAATGAATTGGACGAGAAAATCAACCTTTCTGTAACATCAAAATTGTTTTTAGTAAATAATCATTTTATTTAAATTTATATATTTTTTATATATTTTATGCATTTTCAATGCGATCTTATAAGATAAACTATTGTTATAGAAAACTCGGGTCACAATTGAAATCTCAGGCGGGAATCGAACCCGCAACCTTTGGAAATCCGATCCAATGCTCCCCCAATTGCGGTACCGAGCCTTGTGAACACTCATCGAAATTTTCTAGTACCTTTCTTATTTTACGCTGTAGGCCAGCGTTGTTTCATCAATGAGAGGAACATCCTCTCGTATTCGAAAGAAACATTTTTACAAATGTTTGAGCAATCGATTAAGATGAAACAGCCATTTAGTTTTATATTTTTTTATATATTTTATGCACTTTCAATGCGATCTTATAAGATAAACTATTATAATAGAAAAATACTAGAAAAAAAATCGACTCGGGTCACAAGTGAAATCTCAGGCGGGAATCGAACCTTTGAAAATCGAATCGAAAATCGAACATTTGGAAATCCGGTCCAATCCGGTACGCTCTCCCAATTGGGAGAGCATTGGATTGGTTTTTTCTAGTATTTTTCTATTATAATAGTTTATCTTAAATTTATGTTTCGATATTATGTTATCTAGATACATATAGGTTTAAAGAGTATTTATTTATTTATATAAATTAAAACTGAATGCAGAGTTATAGCAGTTTACCTATCACTACCTAATGTAAATATTTCTGAATAAAATAATAAACCATATTTTTAAAGCAAACAAAAAACAAAAGTATGTATATATTATCAAAAAGTAGACTGACAACAATAATTCAAATATCAAAAAACATAGACATATCTTGATTTCATAGACTGGTATGTACAAAGGAGATTGGTTTCTCAATAAACCTTAACAATATAAATTGACTAGCTTTTACCCACGGCTTCGATTGCGTTAATATAGACTACTTACCGATTTTTTTTACTATATACCAAATTTCATCGAATTCGGCCAGTTCTTTACTTTTATAAGGATATATAGATAGACAGACAAAAAATAAAGAAATAGTAGGATTAGTATCAGTGACTCATAAAACGAATAATTATCAGATTATATAGTATAGATAGAAAGGTATATGTAGATGGGACCAGATTTATTTGTTACTAGCTGACCCAGCCACGCGGTACTGTGGCACAGTAATTTTATTTTTCTAAAATAAAAGTAGCCTAACTTACTCCTTATTACATCAGCTACCTGCCAATAAAAGTCTCGTCAAAATAGGTCCAGCCATTTCAGAGATTAGCCGGAACAAACAGACAGACAAACAAAAATTGTAAAAAAATTATTTTGGTGTATTCATATGCATGTAGTGAAAAGTTATGTCAATATTACAAACAGACACTCCAATTTTATTTATATGTATAGATTAAGATAATAATTGAAAAAGTTTAATGTGAAATAAAAACTTCTTGCATATGTCGTAGGATAATCGCACACAAATCGGATCATTGCGAGATCCGAGAACGATAGTTTTAGGATCATTTTGGCTCAGGATAATAAAATTTGTTCGGACGATGGTGAAAATCTGCGAAATTCCGACTAACTGATCGTTTGCAAGTATTAGAATTTTTGTGCAATGATCTGAAATGTAAGATTTTCATGCGAAATTTAAAAAAGTAAAACATTAAACGTAAGAAAGAGACGCTAGCAATTTATGCTTATCCTAAATAAATAGTAAATTGTTATCAAATCGCGATCTTCGAGCAAATTTCTTAAAAACACCCTTCAAAGGCAAAAAAGCAGTATTTATCTTTCATCTCATCATTAAGGTTCAACCTTGATTTAATTATTCAAGCTTGGTTTCACCTGAGCAGGCAGCAAAGCACTCATCTCACACGGGAAATAACTTCCTCTGAAAAGTAGCTAAACAATAAACTTTTTATGGCTGTTCTATCCTATTTACACTACAGAAAGGTAATTACTAATTACGGACCTCCTTTTCCTTGTTGTAACAGATTATTGTCACTCAAATATAAGAGGGGAATTTTTGAAGCTAGCAACATTGTCAGATTGGCTGGTAAAGCTGAATTGGTATGATAATGTTACAATGAAGGAATATAACTCATGTTCGTAGAAGTGTGAAGGAAATGAGTATTTACCACACCGTTTTAGATCCATGTCGCTCCTTACAAACATATCTTATATAAAAATTCATAAAATTAATACGCGAAACAAAAATAAACTTGCTGTTCCAAGTTTCGAGCTTCTAAAAATAAAAGACTCATTTTGGTTAGAGTTTTGGTCTTTTGTAACGAAGTTCCACACAAGCTGACTGAAGTACCCTTTGGAAATTTTAAAAAGTTTTGTTAAAATGCTCTCAATGAACAGAGCTATGCTGACTATTACCATATCCTTGATTATTTAAGAGACAAGAATGCGTGGAGTGGGGTCTAGAATGATGATGAAATTTTGCATTAGATTTCCTTAAATGACGTAAGTAAGCATTTATAAGAGATTTTTAGAAATTCATCCCTTAAGGGGTTAACATGGGGGATAAAAATTTGTATGAAACTTCGTTAATTTTCAAGATAAATATATTATAATTGGAAGGCCAGTTAACATTTCTTCAAATTTTTGGATGCTGTACCAGTCTGTATCAATTTTACTACCGATATTTTCGTAATTTGCTGCTTTCTTATTGCAAACCTCTAAAGTACCAAATATCGCATTAATGAGTTTTCAGATAGATTACGATTCTAGTTTTATACTTATAAAACAAACCTCAAATAAGAAGGTTAATAATAATTTCAGCAACCCATGCGCTCTGTAAAATTAAAACAAAATTAGTAAGAAATGAACGCCATACATTTGTATGATTTAATTTAATAGTGATAAGATAATGTATAAAGTCATATTCAAAATATTCACCGAAAAAACTGAAAATTTACCTTCCTTCTATTAACGGGAATACGAAAAAAAGTCATATTATTAGATTGGAGCAAGCGAAGCTAGCAAAGCTCCCATGGATGAGCGTCAATGCCGCAATGTCTGTTACGCCATAGCTTCTAGAGTTCTTAACCGATTTAATAATTTTTGTTTGGAATCGAATCAACAGGTTTAGGACTAGATCGTAACGGAGCCCAAATGTTTGTGAATCGAAATTCACAAAAATAAAAAAGTTAAGACCAAAAAACATTGGCTCTAAACATTTTTTTATTTAGTGTTATGTTCCTCTCCAAGAAATGGTGCTAGCGAAGTTTTATGCGTAGCGACTGTATATATATAATATAGGATACTGTTGGTACTTTAGTGCATCAGGCATTACCGAGGCTCGCAAACGAGACTTTCAAAAGAAGAAAAGAATTGACATTGATGCACAGAGTCCGCTGCAGCGCTAACAGCCTTCTGTCAGTGATCGCAGTCTGCTGCGACAGTCCTAAGCTGAGGCACAGGATCACTGTTCATATGATCCTGGCAGTGACTCAGTTAAATTAATAAATATTGTTTATTGTTACTAACGTTAAGTATTGTTTGTTTCTTATCAATTTATGGACTTTGTCTGAAAGAAACAAATATTATTATTATATTAACCGTACTATGGTACGGTGAAAAAAACATCAAATTTTAAGCTCTAAAATTGTCTTTTTAACAAGAAAAATAAGGAGAGTAGAAACGTCAAATTATACATCAAAATAAAAAAAAGTTATCGTGTACTTTGTAACTCGCCGCTCAAACTCAAAAAGTGAGTTTGTACTCATAAAATAGCATTGAAGCTTTCATGTAGCAAACCAACAAACAATATTGTTTCCGAAGGAGAGATGCGAGTATATTAAGAAATCACGAACACAACTCGGGGAAGAAGTTCGAGCAACTCGCCTGATCAAATAAACACGACGTAATTTTGTTTCCAAAATCATCCGTGTTTGCACATTGGCGTACACAAAACTTTTTTATCGACGTCCCGGGACATCGAACGATTCGCACAGAACTCGTGGAAGCTATCGGGACAAAAATTAAATTACAAGAACAGTTTCGGGGGGGAGTTACGAGCGTGTTACTAATTAGTGGAACTCTGAACTATGCAGTAATTTAGATTGGTACCAATTTAGTTTTGTCGGTGGCGGGGAAACGGAAGTCATTGAGCGCGTGTTGACTTTGAATTATGGAAGCGATTGAGTGAGCAATATTTCTGCTATTAATATCATTCGTGTTTCAACGGCAATCAATATTTATGATACCATTACTTGATTTTTTTAAAAGGATAAAAACAAGAAAAAGTGAGACTGATGAAACAGTCATTAAATAATAAAATATATATCTTTGCATTTTCAATACTAACTTCTTTTGTTGTTTTTTTGGAAAAAAAAATCTAATAGTTTTTCCATTGAAATCTATCACATACATAAGTAATAAATAATATTTCTTACAATCACACCAATTAGCCTAGCCCAAAGTAAGCACTGTAAGGCTTGTGTTATGGATACTAGGGTAACGGATAAACATACATAATTATATCATACATAAATAAGTAATATTAATAGAAATTCATATAAATACCCATGACTAAGGTACAAATGCCCTTCTTCATCACACAAACTTCTGCCCCTTCCGGGATTTGAACCCACGACCGTCGATGCGAAAGGCAGGATCACTACCGTTGCAACAAACGGTCGTCGTTTTTTTTTTATTATAGATTATATAACATAAGTTAGGGCTGTTTTATCATAATCGATTGCCAAATATTTGTAAAAACGTTTCTTTCGAATGCGAAGATATCCCTCTCATTGATAAGGCAACGCCGGCCAATAGCTTAAAAAGTACTAGAAAATTTCGACATTGTCCGGATGCCGAAAGGTTACTTGTTTAAGTCTCTTCTGATTCTTGCAAAAGTTCAACTGTTCTAGTTAAAATTACTTTTGTCATAAAAATATACTGGAGTGAAATGCTTAAAAAGTACATCTCTACTATATAAAAGAAGGACTTTGTGGGTTTGTTACCATATATAGTTACCATAAGCCTAAGAATAACAGTTTTTATAATCAATTAACGTTACCATAGCAACGCGTGGCCGGGTTATACCAGCAACGCGTAGCCGGGTTAGCTAGTATATAATAATTTTCTAAAGGTTGCCATAGAAATAAGCCAGTAACAGACGACGATCGAAGCAACTGTTATTTTTCTTTTATTCCCATGTAACTACTTTATTCGAAAGATTTTCAGGAATCTATTTCGAACGGCTTACGTTATCTTTTCTTTTAATTTTGAAGGAATGAGATAATACGTATTGAAATAACAACGTTTATACGAGAAAAACATTCCGAGGACCAAATTCAACTGGATTAAAGCCAAACAGATCACGTCTCGTGTTTCCTTGGAAAGGAAACTTACTTCAGACAAGACTTCTCTTTTGCTACCTCGTTTTATTTTCTACTGACAGGAATTTGTTCACGTGAAATGTGGACGGAACATATAGATCTAATAATCTATCCGGTTGTAATGGAAATATTGTTGAACAGGTGTGTTAAATAAATCAATTTAGGCTGGATTCGAATTCGCGTCTATTTTGCTAATCAAATCAGGCATTAGTTTGAATACCTCGTGTGATGTCAATATTTCTGTATCTAATCAATATTTTTGTTGGGTCTTTCACATTAAAAGAAAAATATTAAACAAACACCGGATAGGAACGAAGTTCCTTATTATAAGAATATTAATTTTTATAATAAACAACTTTACAAAATTATCTTAACACCTTATTTTATTTATAATGATTTATAAAAATAACAGTCATCACGGAGATTATACATTAGACACTGTATAGCGATCCCACATAGACTATACATAAAAATCTTACGCTTTTTGTTTAACGCTACGGACGTTTTTTCCCGGCTAGGGTACCCCTCCGCAACGCCTCATAAGGAACTTCGTTCCAATATGTAATATGTCTTTTAAGTGTTTATTTTTTAAATAATCCAAAAGATCTTTTTAAAGTTTTTCATTTTTGTTTCATTTATTTAGTTAGTACAGAAATATGCAACATTCGTCAGAAAATAGTTATCATAAAAATATACTGGTCAGCAAGAAAGTCAGCAAAAGCTATTTTCTCCTTTATTTGTAACACAATTTTTATGTCACATAATACTGGCATATTTTGTTCCTCTAGTCTCTTCCTAGTGATATCAACTCATAATGTTATCTGTACATAGGTAGTTAAGAGTACAATATGCCAAGTAAATATGATAAAACAGAGATAGCTAGCGGCCGATAAACTAGCTTTTCTAGGTTTCAATTCAGCAGTAAATCCAAATCAAACAATATCTAGCAATTAACACATTATTAGTATACCCGTTAATATTTGAATAATAGCTGGATATCGAAGCTAACCATAGTATCACCATCAGTAAGATGTAGGTGTTGTATCCCACTGACAAAATTGTAGGAATCCTTGAGATATAAGTTATTTTACCTCATAATGGTGATAGTATTTTAGCTACGTGTATCCAAACAGCAGTTTAGTGAATCTTTTTGGCTAACGATGTGACGCTGCAGTAAGTCACGTTTGTATATCTATCCCAACCCGTACAGTTTCCTAAATATAAAAACCGGCCAAGTGCGAGTCGGACTCGTGCACGAAATAAAGAAAATTGAGTTTCAGTTCTAAGTATAGAGAACCCCCAAAATTTATTGATTTTTTCTATTTTTGTGTGAAAATCTTAATGCGGTTCACAGAATACATCTACTTACCAAGTTTCAACAGTATTGTTCTTATAGTTTCGGAAAGAAATGGCTGTGACATACGGACGGATAGACAGACAGATCAACGTCCCGTTTTTTACCATTTGGCTACGGAACCCTAAAAAATGCGTTGTGAATCCGAACTCTATGTTTTTATTTGTATCAACCGCCTACTCGTAAAGAAAAGTACTAAATATGTACATCCAAATTTATAAGAAGTTACCCCACAATTTAAATACTTTGAATGGGAACATTTAAAAGAAACTTGACGTTGAAGTACGCGGTTGTTCGTAACTTCACCGAATGGAGGCGTCATAATCATAACATTTTCTTTATAATTATACCCTCTTCAGAATGTGCTTTTGAGTAAATAATCAAAATATCCAAAGTTGAATATTTAATTGTTTATCCATGTGAATACCCGAAACAAGAAAGTTTCTTAAACAAGAATTGCAAGTTTGATTGGTTTTTATATAACTGACGCCAAGGAAATGCAGATGTTAATTTCCCCGCCTAACTTTAATAACATATGAGAAAACTCTCAGTGATTTCAGTCTTTGCCGGGATATTCATCTCTCGGTTTTTTTTTTTGATTTGTTTTTGTGACGACAGTTCTAAAAGTTTTTCATGAAACTAATTAAGATGATAATTAGTTTTGACTATCCGTGAAAAATGGATTTATTTTTATAAGTGACTAGCTGACCCGGCCACGCGTTGCTGTGATTCAGTTATTATAATTTGCAATATTTTTTATGTCCCTGCATTTTAAATCTGTAATATCTTCGAAAATATTAATTTAAGTTACATGCTGTAAACGGCCATATTTATCTATAATAAATGCACAATGTGTTTAAGGTACTTAATTGGATAAAGACGAATGCTATATTGATTAAATCGCTTCGTAAATAAAGTAATTATTTCTGGTAAAAATTAAAGGATGAAATAATATTATTGTGGGTTATCCCTAAGCGATAGACATGTACCATCGCGCACTTTTTTATAAACTTTTGCAACGTATACAATACTGTAGTACATGATTTTGATCTATCTCTTAGGGTCGAGCTAGCGTTTGCAATATATGTGCAAAAAATGTGTTTATTTACGACATCACATTAAAAAAACTTCTAAAATTATAAGTGTTTCTCTACTTTATTATACATGTATTATACATATAATTTTTTTACTTGAATCACTCTATATATTAAAAAACCTCATCAAAATCCCTTGCGTAGTATTAAAAATCTAAGCATACGTATAGACAGAGAGCAGGAAGCGACTTTGTTTTATACTATGTAGTGATCTCTTCCAGTATACCCTAGTTGAATGTGGCTTACCAAATAGGGTATTTGACTGTAATGAAAATATAGATAAAACTGTTATTAACTTAATCGTATACATTTTTTTAAAGCAATTTAGCCGACATATAATATAAAAAATATATAATTATTTTAAGAAATCATTATTATAAAAACTAGCTGACTCGGCCACGCGTTGCTAAGGTAATATTTATTGATTATAAAAACTGTTATTCTTAGGGTTATAGTAACTATGTTAACTATATATGGTAACAAACACTCAAAGTATTGTCATAATATAATGTACTGATTTTATGTTCGACCACGTGATTGAAAATGCATGGAGTTGGCAGAATGACGATGTGTCTTCACCTGCTTATATAATGTTAGTCTTAGGTTTTACGTATTACGATTTGACAGCTAAAATTTTTTTAACAAGCAAGTGACGTCATGACGCCAAATAACATGCATGAAAGTGTTAGGCGTTTTGACGGGTTTTTTGTTCATTTAAACTTTTATCGTGATTTTTTTTTAATAAAGAATATTTATTTATCCATTTGAGATATTTTTGTTAAATCTGTCAAACACCCTATTAGGAGTGAAGAACACAAAATAAAGGTCTCTGCCCACTACACAGTATCATACCATGACCGTGCTATGAATGTATCAAGCACGGAAGGTAATACGATACGGCTTGCTTTGCCCACTGAAACGAGTCGACGGCGTTTAATGCCCGTATGATGCCGGTATGGTGTCCGTATGCAACCCGTATGTTGCCCACCCGTAATTTGTATGACTATTCATAGGAAGCCGTTTCATTATCGCATGTGTATCGGTAATGCCAGGACGTCCTAGGAGTGGTTTCAAGTTTTAAAATAATAAAATAGGTATGGCTATTAAAAGATTAACTGTTGGACAACTGGCAATGATTGCCATAATATTGGATGAGGAAGAAGAAGAAAACCAAAAACCCACTCGACGCTACTGGATTCACGATACTTTAAAAAAACGAAAAACTGAAGGAGAATATTGGACGTTGTACAGGCACTTAGTTGAAGATGAGGAAAAGTTTTTTCAGTATTTCCGAATGTCTACATACCAATTTAATATGTTGCTGCAAAAAATTGAAAATGATATTTCCAGAAGAAATACCAACTTCAGAGAATGTCTGTCATCTAAAGAAAAGCTTGCTGTGTGTTTACGGTAAGTAAATTAATTTTTTACATATTTTTAATGAAACCTTTATTTCAATTATATATAAAAATGAATTACAGACTTATTCAAACATAGTTCCAGACTGATTATTCCAATCGTTGGTAGCCGTATTCCAAGAAGACGTAGGCATGGGTGTAGCACTTGTTTCAATTGAAGAAGTCGATGCTGGAGATGGTGTGCCCGTATATTGAGGTGTAGTTGTAATAAACCTAGGTGGTGCGAGCTGCTGTAACTCCATTTCAGAAACTAAACTAAATGTCTTATTTTTTACTATTGCTTGTAGGTAAGGTGAAAACTTTTTCACTGTTTCTGATATATTCAAAAAGAAACGATCTAGTTCGTCGTGGTCACACTGCCGTGGAACATTCATTTGCTCGTCTAATAATCTAGACATCAAAACTGCGGATGCTGACGGTTTCGGTTGAACTTTCGCCTTCTTTATTGCCTTTGCCTTTTTTACTTCACTGTGTTGTGGTTGTGACGATATATTACGAACAATACTGTCGTTTTCGGTCCGAATTTCAGTGACGTGAGAAGCAGCCACATCCACAGCGTCGGTGCTGTTGATCTCATTGCCGGAGTTAGGGTTCTGGACTTCCATAGCATCATCTTGAGACTCTTCATCGTCACTCGACATCTCAACGCTTTCTAAATTTGTTTTTGAACCAAAAAACGAAGCCAAAAAAGACATCTCATCCTCATATTTCCATTTTTTAATTTTCTTCGCTGCCTGTCCACTTTTGCCTTTTTTCTTATTCATTGCTCTTCTATATGCATCTCTTAGACCTTGCCATCTTTGTTTACAAGATGCAGCTGTAAAAATACGTAATATACATTTTAAAAAATATAATACTAATATACGTTATTACGCATTCGAAATACACTAACCAAGAAATAACTTCGCGTTTGTAAGATTAAGAGAGGCTCCGACATAAATACATACATCCATAAATACATTTATACACTGCAATATATACATAACAATTTGTCAAATAGCATTTTGTTTGCAGGTACTTAGCAACTGGTGATTCGTTTACAACCATTGCTTTTAGCTATCGTATGGGTATCAGTTCTGTAAGACGTGCCGTGTTGGAAGTTTGTGATGCTATAATAAAAAAAATATTGCATGAATATATACCTACGCCTGGCAGAGAACAATGGGAAAAAAATATAGAAGAATTCTGGAATAAATGGAATTTCCCTAACTGCGTTGGTGCTATAGACGGAAAGCATGTCATTATTGTAGCACCACCTAACAGTGGTTCTTTGTATTTTAATTATAAAAAGACATTTTCTATTGTACTTTTAGCTTTGGTTGATGCTAATTATAACTTTATCGCCGTTAACGTCGGAGCTCTCGGCAAAGATAGTGACGGAGGTATTTTGTCAAAATCAAAAATGGGCAAAGCTATTTTCGACAATAAATTTAATATTCCGAGTAACAAACTTTTCCCGGGGAGTAATATAAGTGCACCGTGTGTAATATTAGGAGATGAAGCTTTTCCTTTAAAAAATAATCTCCTAAGACCTTATCCATCACAACAGTCGATTAACGATGACAAGAAACGTCACTTTAACTATCGCCTATGTCGAGCACGACGCGTAGTGGAAAATGCTTTTGGTATTTTAAGCCAGAAATTTCGTATTTATAATAGACGTTTGCATTTGAAGCCAGAATTTGCGGAGAAAATTGTACTAACCACTTGTATTTTATATAATTTTATAAGACGCGGAGAAACTGTACATATTATCGAAACAAATACTCCCGTACAATTTACAAACCTAAGACACCAAGGGGGTAATGCAGTTTCTAACGCTTTTGAAGTACGCAATCGATTTGCGGATTTCTTTCAAACAACTCAAGGTCAATTGGACTGGATAACCATGTAATCAAATTACTTATTGAAATAAACAATAATTTAATAAACATACCTGATTGTTTTAGTTCTTCCGAAATTTCCTTCCAAGCCATTTCCTTTTTCGTACTATCCATATATTTCGGGTGTTGTAGATTATATAAAAACTCATATTTACGGACGAGTTCAATCAATTTTTCGTCATCCATTTTACACTGTATAAATACGTGCGTCCTTTTGAACTGGCAACGTATGACTAAACTCAGTGAAGGCATTTGAGACGCGTTTATAACGGTCCTTATACGCGGTTATAACCCGTATTATCACCGTTTTGCTGCCGGCACGCATCGGTTTGGCAACGTCACGTGCCATGCGCGGAGCGTATCGGCACCGGCAAAATATTCTCGCCGACAATAATCAACGCTCCGTGCATGGCACGCGACGGTACGAGTCGGTGACGGAACGGTCTAGTGGACATAGTATCATGCTTTTCTATACAAAGAATATTTTTTTGGCTGACACGTTCCTATTACGGTCATGGTATGATACGATGTAGTGGGCAGACTCCTTAAATGCAATACAAAAATGCTTCTTTCCGCGCGTTGTAGAACTTTGCCCTGCCAACTCCGGTGGTTTATATCTCTGAAAATACACCAAAGTATAGTTCATCATATCACTTTCAGTTTATTAATGAGTCCACCGTTGTAGCTTGTACTACGGTACGGATAGAAACCCATGGATAACGAACCATCCATCACCATTGTAACCTAATGAATAGGGGAGTAGAGTTAAGTCAATCAGTCCATTTCTTATCAGCTGTCAAAATGAAACATACACCCGAGGTCAGGCGTGAATGGTCTGAAATATGATGGCTCAAATATATTATGACGATCGTTTGGTGCAATGGTAGCGATCCTGCCTTTCACACCGGCGGTCCTGAGTTCGAGTCTCAAAAGGGGAATAATAAATTTCAACTGTTTCTAGAGGGCAGACTTATTGCAAAATTTGAGCAATGTATTGCAATTAAGACATTTAAATGAAGGACAGTTTGACGTGTTGATTTCTGTTGAGTCGCCTAATTTACAGAATGTTGATGCAGTAGCGAGTGAGACAACTTTGAGCAACCCGTTCCCGAATCAGTAGATTACGATTTAAATTTTTCATCGAATATGATCAACAGCTCTGCCCCGATAGATACTGAAATAAATTCATCTTTTAAAGTGATTCCCAAATATTGTAAACACGGATCGGGCGTGAGTGGATCCGGCAAAAGTAAAAAACACAGAAAGAGGTTTGCAGACAAAGACATAAGAAACAAAAACTGCAGCTTAAAATTATTAAAAAATCATCCTGAAGTGAATCAGGCAGGCGTTAAAAAATATATCCACAATCATCTCGAAACGAACCGGGCAGCTGCTAAAAAATATGCCTATTATTATCCTGAAGTCAATAGATAGACTGTTGCGAATCATAAGAAAAATCAGCAAGCAATTATTTCGAAAAATAAATTTATGTTCGGATGCCACTATGATCGAAACTTAAACACACATGTTGTAACTTAATAATTCGGTTTTCGGCATACAGGTAGATTATACTGATACAATGTACGATTGCCGTAAGATCGGGTGGGCAATTTTCTCATATAGGCACACATCTAAATTTTCACGCGAAGTCGTCAGTAAAAACTAGTAGTATAATATAAAAACATAAATAGGAATCCAAGTAATTTTTTTGCCTATCGATTGCAAAGTCATTTGTTGGAGTTAATTTAATGTTTTACATGAATTTTTTTTTCACACTTTAAGTAATGCAGTTTTTTGGAGACAGCAAAAGATATTTAACAATTAAAGTAACATATCAATTTAAATATTTAGTTCCAAATGATACCACTAGATGTCACTATGTGCTTGCGAATTGCGCTATAACAGCGTGTCGTCCAATGTATATTTAAATAAATAATTATTGTATGGATTTCCCCCGAGGCGGTCGCTAAGATGAAGCCTAAACAGTCTTCCTAGGCTATGGAACTTTGTAGGTTGTGTTTAGTCAGTACGAATCTGACACACCGCCATATACTAATGGACATGCCGCATCCGTATAACGTGCAGTAAAAACTTGGTTTTAGAAGAATGACGAAGATAGCATATTCTTTCGGACTAACACTGTCTCTTTCCTGATAGGCGATTGGCTCTCAATTTTCATGACAGGTACGGCATATATTTTGAGAGAGATAAAGATGATGTTTTATCCCTTTCTTTCGTAGTGCCACAATTCTCACCGCTAGGGTATGTCCATTAGTATTTGTCGATGGTCTGACATAACTTCGAAGCCGGGCTGGAGTATCCATAGAGAATTCACCACCTCCCTCCCCTGCGTCCGGAGGGTGCCCAAGTCGCTAGGAGCGCAAAAAAAAATTGTAGCGATTCTTCTTTTTTGTCAACCCCCTCTCTAGACGTGATTGTTTGATCGGATAGGATTGTTTCTTAAACACTTGCCTAAGTTAGCAGCGCACGCGCCATCCTCTAAATAGGGAGCTCGCATCTGATGATTAAGGCTTTTGACCCTTCTCCGAGATAAGCTAACCGCATGTGGTTTTAGTCAGTAAGAGTGTGTGCAACCGGCTGTGAGGTATCGATAAAGATTCACCACCTGCACCGTGCTTGACGGGTGCCCAAGTTTTCCAGGGCGTAAAAAATGTATGTTTAGTGCTTTGGTAAATATGAGGTTAGGTTTTGTAATTGTAGGTTTTATTGTAGAGTAATCGTCAAGAGACCTATGCTAGGTTTCGATAATTATATATATTTTTTTTATTGGCTTTTAACTACCTATAGGGATAATAGAAGCCGAATGATGTGCGCTCAAGCTTTAAAGTTTTTTGATTATACAATTAATTTAGACTTTGAATATTAATACGGTCTCACTAAACTTAGTGAACTAACATTAACTGACTTGGTTTTACGTGAGTTTTCGCAACTATTTGCACTGGAATGTCTTTGTTGTGAAAATTTCTTTTTTGTATGTTCTCCCTCTTACAAAACTTGGACTAAATTTAGGTGATACCGTCACTTTTCGCAGCATCAATTTTAAACTCGATCTAACTTTTGTTTATTTTTTATAATAAAGGGAAAATTTTCTTGTTATATTTAAAAATGACGCGCACTGGACCGCACTTGGTATCGAACCGTGTGTGTATGATAGACTGTAAATAATGTTTTTTACTTATTTATGAACAGACTTTCATAAATTTGATGTGAATGTGATTTTATGCACAAATTGTTAAAAATGTTCGAGTTCATCTTAAGCAACATCTTTACTGTCTTTTATCCAGGTATATTATTTTATTAAAAATAGTGCATTGTTGTTGTTGAAAAAGTTGCAGATTACGCTATAACGAGAGTGCTGTTTGAAACCTAAGCCGTCAGGCGAGGGCTTTAAAAGAACCCGAGCTCGGGAATCGCACTTTCTCTCTCGAGACTTTATTTGTTAAATATATAGTAGCTAGTTAAATATATATATTTTATATTTAAGTTTCCTTTCTATAGCATTAAAAAGAAAAAAAACAGCAGATAACTAAAAGAATATCACATAACTTTACCGGTGCAATAATTGATTTTCGTATGACAATCATCAACGTACTTTACGAGGCAGGAAAAAATTTTGTTTTCTTTTTAAATATTGCATAATTATCTTTATATGCACAATTCTTCCGTTATTCTTAGCCTGACAAGGAGCAACCTTTACTAAAAAATTGAGGCTGGCATCGACCTCAAATAAATTTTCTTAACATTAACTTTTAGATAATTAGATAATTTTTTTATAATATACAACTGTTATTTCTCGCTTTTTTATTATTAATTAAATAAATTACTGTTTCAAAGTTGGTTTAGTTTTTTTTTAATTACTTATTTGAACCTATTCTTTCGCATATTCTATGCGAAATGCCTATTGATAGATAATGTATGTATGTATTAAATCCTGATGTTTACCAAGTTGACAATATCCTGAAAGGGAGTCGAAAAATCAATATGAAAATCCTATAACCATACGACGTAGAAATGGAATGAAAACACACAACATTCGTTTAACTGGTTAGAAATGGTTTAGTGACATACGGAAGAATTGTGCATATAAAGATAATTATGCAATATTTAAAAAGAAAACAAAAATTTTTACTGCCTCGTAAAGTACGTTGATGATTGTCATACGCAGGAGGTAAAGGTGTATGAAAATCAATTATTGCACCGGTAAAGTTATGTGATATTCTTTTAGTTATCTGCTGTTTTTTTTCTTTTTAATGCTATAGAAAGGAAACTTAAATATAAAATATATATATTTAACTAGCTACTATATATTTAACAAATAAAGTCTCGAGAGAGAAAGTGCGATTCCCGAGCTCGGGTTCTTTTAAAGCCCTCGCCTGACGGCTTAGGTTTCAAACAGCACTCTCGTTATAGCGTAATCTGCAACTTTTTCAACAACAACAATGCACTATTTTGAATAAAATGATACACCCGGATAATGAGAAATAACAGTTGTATATTATATAAAATCTAAAAGTTAATGTGAAGAAAATTTATTTGAGGTAGGTACCAGCGTGACAAGGAGCAACCTTTACTTAAAAATTGAGGCTGGCATCGACCTCAAAATAAATAGTTGGCATATTTAAGAAACTGTGAAATCTGACAATATACATGTCGAATTTATAACCACCTTATTCTCTAAAGTTGTTTAAAAATATGCAATGAACGAAACTAACTTCAAAATTAATTGCCAAAATGGCATTTTAAAAGGATTTGTTAAGGCGCATGAAACATTTTGACGTTTATCTCCGTACGTTCACTGAAGAGTTATATTTACAGTTTTAGCCAAATCGTTCCTTAATTTATAAAAATGGTAAACCATTCATGCCCAATGGCGCATGTAATCCAGCGATTCCGATCGTCTCGTCGTCGAAAAATTGCGTCACAAAAAGGTAACTATCTGTAAAATGATTGGAGCAAGACAAATCGTGGTAGGTAACCGACACCAATCGCATTGGAGCCCCTAAAGAAGTCATAACTTTATCCTGTTTGCATTATTTCGCGGATGACTGATCGTCCGGATCCGCGTGCAAATGTGACATGAATATTTCAACGTTCCGAATTCACAAACAAAATAGCACAAAGCATACCGACAAAGAACTAAGCCGCGATTAAATTTCTTTGTTTCAATCAGTTGTTTATATTGTTTTTCAGTTGTGCACACGTGTCAGTTGTTGTTTTGTTTTATAGGTAAACAAATAGTTTTTATTGTATAATTACATAATTGGAAGTGTCAGCTCAAAGAAAAAACGTCAATTTATTCATAATTAAAAAATGTCATTACTTTTTTCTTTTTTACAACCTGTGGATGTATAGGTTACTGTACATTTGCCACAAAGTAAGTTCGCCACGGAAAAATGTATTTACAAATTAGCGGAATACTATAAATTGTTGTAAAATTAAAATTAAATTATATTTGCTTACTCTTGTCGCTTGAGAACAGCTGGATAAACTTTATTAATTATTATTCTTATTGAATGTTTATAATATGATTTGATTAATAAGGAATAAAATATTGAAATAGTTATCGGGATGATAAAAAAATTCTCGATTCTGTTCCTTACAGGATTTATGTATGAACTTTTTACTATGAAATCGAAGCAATAACTCGATTTGAAAAGAACAACGTTTGTCGCATCTACTAGTTACTAGATAAACATATATGAATATCTAAAAAATCCCCTAATCTCTTTTCTGAATCCAGCTATGGACCGAACTTCCAAAGGGTATAAGAAAAGCTTATTGGAGTTTACTCCTTAAAGATTGATTTACATATAAGGCGCCCGGTGTGAAAACAATATGAAGAGTAAAATTTTGTGATCGAATGACAGCGTTGACGTTTTTGTGCGCAACCTGCACACCTTCCACTTTTATTTTGAAGTTGGTTTTATTATTTTCTGTCTTTGAACAATCAAAGATATAAACTCCAGTCGTGCATCGGAGCTGACATAAATGCTTTTTTCTTCAGATCTTATAGTGATCAAGTTAGGAGTTATTTATTTTCTACAAATGACTTGTATGTTATGACTCTTCATATTTACATATCCTTTTTTATATTTGTACTAACTGTAATAGCTGGCAGTGTTTATTCACATAAACTTGATTAGGAAAGAATATGCATTGGCCAGTAGTAGAGTGTTTATGGTAGAAGAAAACATGCAGATTCAACACTAACAAACCGTGCAGACGTCCGATCATACAATCATGGTGCTTATTGGACTCGATTTTAAGTTTAAAATATGGTCTCATTCAATCACACAAAAATGTTGATTACATTTTGCAGATCACTGTAATAATCTTACTTCACCAGTTGCATTTATTTTTATAATATTTTGTTACTAAAATAACTAAGTTGTAAGGTACGTTATAAAAAGTTATTTTAGTAATAACTTGCAAAAAATATGAAAATTTTGGGTGATATGTTATTAAAACTGGTCTAGCAGTTTAGAAGAAGATCAGTAACATATCCATATGCAAAGAAATTTTATGATACAATAATTATAAATTACCGGGTTTAGTTGTTAATCTAAGCCGTCCTGGGACCCACAATAACACATAAGAGTTTTATCAATATCGGGCGAACCTTTTATGATGAGTTCACTGGCTTAAACACAAAGACAAGAATTGTATATATAAAGATAATTAAAAACTAGGCAATGCAGTCGCTAAGCATAAAGCTACGCTAGCACCATATATTGGAGCCGAGCGTAATTCCTAAGAGATTTTCTTTTTTGTTTCGATGGGAATTTTTGCGAATTTCAAAATTCGGACTCCGTCACAATCTGTTCCTAAACCTGTTGAGTCAATTCCACACAACAAATATTAAAATCGGTTAAGAACTCGGGAAGTTACGGCGTAACAGTTAGTGCGCCATTGAAGCTGATCCATGGGAGCTTCGCTCGCACCGCTCTCCAATAACGATAAGATAACTTAATAAATATTTTATTTATTAACCTAACATTGCGAAAATCTCTGGATTATAAGACCTTATTAAAAATTTTGCCATGGGTGGGATTTGAAATAACTTTTTGGAGCCAGATACGATGAGCGCTACGCTACTGAGACTTTTACCTAAGGTTCCATATTGGGTTGCATAAATTGAACAGGCATACTTTTAAATTCATACTAATCATAAGACATAATTTTAAATAGCTTGCTGGCTGGAAATAGATAAAGAAATATCCTCATCTAACCTAACCTGCAATGTATGCCTTTTGATTAGTATTTAACCAAATTATAAAAATTGAAATTATCCACTGCGAAATATTGGAATTGGTATTAAGGCGATTATTTTTAAATATATCGTATAATATCTTTTTCTATGTTCACTTCCTTTGCGTCTTGTGCCACCCATTTCCCCAGTGTTTATTATTAGTTTATTCATCGTTTGAGGTTGTCTGCTGGAGATGGCTGCTGAGCAATAAGAACGTTTTCGTGTTTAATTTACTCTGTATTTCCGAAATCATTATAAAATAATTGCAAAAACCAAATACTTAATTGCAATCTTTTTATTGTCTTTTATTTTATTTGTCACACAAAACAGATTTACAGAAATAACATTTTAAACACAAAACAAGAACAAGACGACATGGTAAGCTAAGTATTATAAATAGAAAATTTTCTTGTTATATTTAAAAATGACGCGCACTGGACCGCACTTGGTATCGAACCGTGTGTGTATGATAGACTGTAAATAATGTTTTTTACTTATTTATGAACAGACTTTCATAAATTTGATGTGAATGTGATTTTATGCACAAATTGTTAAAAATGTTCGAGTTCATCTTAAGCAACATCTTTACTGTCTTTTATCCAGGTATATTATTTTATTAAAAATAGTGCATTGTTGTTGTTGAAAAAGTTGCAGATTACGCTATAACGAGAGTGCTGTTTGAAACCTAAGCCGTCAGGCGAGGGCTTTAAAAGAACCCGAGCTCGGGAATCGCACTTTCTCTCTCGAGACTTTATTTGTTAAATATATAGTAGCTAGTTAAATATATATATTTTATATTTAAGTTTCCTTTCTATAGCATTAAAAAGAAAAAAAACAGCAGATAACTAAAAGAATATCACATAACTTTACCGGTGCAATAATTGATTTTCGTATGACAATCATCAACGTACTTTACGAGGCAGGAAAAAATTTTGTTTTCTTTTTAAATATTGCATAATTATCTTTATATGCACAATTCTTCCGTTATTCTTAGCCTGACAAGGAGCAACCTTTACTAAAAAATTGAGGCTGGCATCGACCTCAAATAAATTTTCTTAACATTAACTTTTAGATAATTAGATAATTTTTTTATAATATACAACTGTTATTTCTCGCTTTTTTATTATTAATTAAATAAATTACTGTTTCAAAGTTGGTTTAGTTTTTTTTTAATTACTTATTTGAACCTATTCTTTCGCATATTCTATGCGAAATGCCTATTGATAGATAATGTATGTATGTATTAAATCCTGATTTTTACCAAGTTGACAATATCCTGAAAGGGAGTCGAAAAATCAATATGAAAATCCTATAACCATACGACGTAGAAATGGAATGAAAACACACAACATTCGTTTAACTGGTTAGAAATGGTTTAGTGACATACGGAAGAATTGTGCATATAAAGATAATTATGCAATATTTAAAAAGAAAACAAAAATTTTTACTGCCTCGTAAAGTACGTTGATGATTGTCATACGCAGGAGGTAAAGGTGTATGAAAATCAATTATTGCACCGGTAAAGTTATGTGATATTCTTTTAGTTATATCATGGTGCTTATTGGACTCGATTTTAAGTTTAAAATATGGTCTCATTCAATCACACAAAAATGTTGATTACATTTTGCAGATCACTGTAATAATCTTACTTCACCAGTTGCATTTATTTTTATAATATTTTGTTACTAAAATAACTAAGTTGTAAGGTACGTTATAAAAAGTTATTTTAGTAATAACTTGCAAAAAATATGAAAATTTTGGGTGATATGTTATTAAAACTGGTCTAGCAGTTTAGAAGAAGATCAGTAACATATCCATATGCAAAGAAATTTTATGATACAATAATTATAAATTACCGGGTTTAGTTGTTAATCTAAGCCGTCCTGGGACCCACAATAACACATAAGAGTTTTATCAATATCGGGCGAACCTTTTATGATGAGTTCACTGGCTTAAACACAAAGACAAGAATTGTATATATAAAGATAATTAAAAACTAGGCAATGCAGTCGCTAAGCATAAAGCTACGCTAGCACCATATATTGGAGCCGAGCGTAATTCCTAAGAGATTTTCTTTTTTGTTTCGATGGGAATTTTTGCGAATTTCAAAATTCGGACTCCGTCACAATCTGTTCCTAAACCTGTTGAGTCAATTCCACACAACAAATATTAAAATCGGTTAAGAACTCGGGAAGTTACGGCGTAACAGTTAGTGCGCCATTGAAGCTGATCCATGGGAGCTTCGCTCGCACCGCTCTCCAATAACGATAAGATAACTTAATAAATATTTTATTTATTAACCTAACATTGCGAAAATCTCTGGATTATAAGACCTTATTAAAAATTTTGCCATGGGTGGGATTTGAAATAACTTTTTGGAGCCAGATACGATGAGCGCTACGCTACTGAGACTTTTACCTAAGGTTCCATATTGGGTTGCATAAATTGAACAGGCATACTTTTAAATTCATACTAATCATAAGACATAATTTTAAATAGCTTGCTGGCTGGAAATAGATAAAGAAATATCCTCATCTAACCTAACCTGCAATGTATGCCTTTTGATTAGTATTTAACCAAATTATAAAAATTGAAATTATCCACTGCGAAATATTGGAATTGGTATTAAGGCGATTATTTTTAAATATATCGTATAATATCTTTTTCTATGTTCACTTCCTTTGCGTCTTGTGCCACCCATTTCCCCAGTGTTTATTATTAGTTTATTCATCGTTTGAGGTTGTCTGCTGGAGATGGCTGCTGAGCAATAAGAACGTTTTCGTGTTTAATTTACTCTGTATTTCCGAAATCATTATAAAATAATTGCAAAAACCAAATACTTAATTGCAATCTTTTTATTGTCTTTTATTTTATTTGTCACACAAAACAGATTTACAGAAATAACATTTTAAACACAAAACAAGAACAAGACGACATGGTAAGCTAAGTATTATAAATAGAGTTGAGTAGATTAAAATAAAACCTATGATAAATTTAAATAAAATATGTGAAATAAATTAAATTTTATTTAATAAAAAATACATAATATTTAATTGGATACAATTTGGAAGAATCATTAAATTATTAGGAACAATACTAATTAGGTTTAATAAAAATCAAAGCAGAACATAAAGCGCTTTTTACAAAGCCTTGTAAAAAGCTCAATCGTTTCGTCTTTGCCTTGAGAAGATTGATTTACCATGGAAGCAGCGCTGTCAGCCTATTTTGGCTACGTTTCGTCTGTAATCAGTTACGGTCTCTTATTATGGGAAATTCCGTTCACATTTTTAGAGTTTTTAAAAAACAAAAAAGTGTATGTACATAGTATTCGGATAGTCGTTTGCTCTTATTTAAGAAACTCTACATACTCCCATTGCCTTGTATGTATATTAAATTGACGTCGAGGACCTAGACGGAATTGGAAGATGGAAAGACGAAGACGGAAGTGGAACCTTAGGATGATTTGTTTTTGTTATTTAGTGCAAATAAGAACAGAGTTCTCGAGTAGCGACCACGGACCGGAAAGTAGGTACATTGTAGGCAGGACTCCCACTCGGTGGAGCGACGATCTGTTTAAGGTCGCAGGAAGCACTTGGTTGTGGGCAGCGTAGGACCAGTCGTTGTGGAAATCTTTGGGGGAGGCGTTTGTCCAGTAGTGGACGAAATTTGGCTGAAACGATAAAGTTCAGATAAAAGCGAGTCAATAAAACCACCAAACCGGATAAACGACGCATTTATTTTTTTACATTTAATCCTAATATTTCGACTGCTTTAACCACTTGTCAGTCCGCTACCGTGCGCCCCACTCCTCTCAACAGTCCCAAGCTAACAACAGCGAATTGTAAAAAGAAATGTCATACTCTTAAATAAAAATGCCATTTTCTCGCAAAATAATGAAGCTAGGACCAAAAAAACAAATAGCTAATTAAATAAAGAATCCATCACACAATATTTGAATCACTGCAACTCAAAAGTTAATAGTTATTAAAAAAAACAGCAAGCCATGCGGAAATATGAATATGGTAGCAATTGCTGCCAGGGACTGGCATTGGTTACAGGAGCCATAATCAAAGGATGACTAAAGGTCGTAATAGATGTCAATTTCAATATTTTAATCAGGCATATTCCTAACCATTAAATTTATACAAATAAAATTAGTTTTATTTTGCATTTCATTTAGTTAATTTATAGTATCTACGATTACTGTAAACTACACCACCACCAGTTCGGAAATTGGGAGGCCCTTCCGAGAAGAACTGGCGAAAGGCGAAAAGGCGATGATCAACCTATATCTTATATTAATAACGGTAAAGAAGTCGAAAAGTCAAGACTAAATATAAAAAAACAAGAATATACGCATCGGTTATCCCGTTTTATTTAATTGTGCTAAAGACGCGGCAGTATAAGAATTAAAAAGTTAAGAGTGTGTTTTTGTTGTTTTTAACAATTATTAATTTAAAGATCAATTATAGATCAGAATAAAACACTTTTTTACGGATTTTTGCGCATGTTTTATTTTATTTTATATTTAATCCTGACGTTTCGACTCCTTTACAGGAGTCGTGATCACAGGATCACTTTACAGGAGTGTGATCACGACTCCTGTAAAGGAGTCGAAACGTCAGGATTAAATATAAAATAAAATAAAACATGCGCAAAAATCCGTAAAAAAGTGTTTTATTCTGATGTGTATTGTGCGCGGAAGTGTAAGAACTAAATAGATCAATTATAGGTTATGAATTCGGTATTTAACGTAACAATTATTTACTAATTCAATGTATTTTTTGAGTAGAATCCTATTCAGTTATATGATAAAAAAAGGTATAATTAGCTCATAATTATGTAAATCCGATTATCTCGGGTTAAAGCTGAAAACCAGTGATTTGCTTACAAAGCAATGTTGGCAAAACATATCGCTGAGCTTCAGCCTTTTTGCGTTTTCCCGTCACACGTGCATTCAGAATTTAATAATAAGAGACATTTTATTTGGGTATTGCTTGTATTTTTTTTATATTTTGTGTTATTTGCACCTGTATTTGTAAGTAATGCAAATGAAATGATTCTCCATTGAACACGTGATATACTAATGTAGTGTTAGTTTTTTGCTTTATGAACTAAAGAATATCTAAAATGAAATGTTAAAAAATGTGTTTAGGAGGCACAGGAAGATTTTTGACGTCATAACGTCTTATAAATCTATGAACGCCGTCTGCATGCACGAAAAAGTGTAAGGTTCCGCCTGAGCCGAGCGTGCAAGCGAGAGCGCGGAACAAGCAATAGAGAGGCACGATCGGCTTAAGCGTTCGACTTGTGGTGCATCTTTCTTCCACTTCATTAATGTGTTAATGTGGTCTCCATTGTTTATTACAACTTAATGTTAATTAATCGAAAAAACAAACACAATAATTTTCAATTAGCTCCTTCTTTGTATTATACAAAATTATTATAATTTAGTGATAATAATTCAATTCAATTCATAAAAGTATGCAATTTTTCATCTATGTTTTGTTATGACGCTATTACGTTAAATTATCGTCCGTAAACTGACTTTACAGATAACGAATTCTTTATTTTATTTTTTGTACAATAAACACGGTTTTTTATTTGGTTACTATAAGAAGAAAGATCCTTTCAAAAAGGAAATATTCCTAAAACTGGAAGTCGGAAAGAAATTATTGGTCTGTGTAAATTCAACTTGAACTGACATTACATCGGTATTCTTAAAGTAATAATTCGAAAACGGTGAATTTGGAAATTTGTTACAAAAATAACAGGTTCAACAACGAACAGGAATATAAATTTTTCTATTGTAATTTAATAATTTTTGACATTCCACCATTTTGGCGGGGACAAAAATGGATTTTCATGTTATAGTAGATTACTTTTTCTCGCCTTGTTTGTATTTACATGTTTCAAATATTTTCAATTAAAAAATGCTCAAAAAACATTATAAGATAGCTCGGTTATTTAATTTTTGAAGATTATTTTTGTTTCTTACAATTTCGCGACTATAGTTCAAATTATAACTACTTTTATCGGATAAACTCGGTTCAAGTTCAGTCTTTTATTTACATTTAACCCTATATATGTGTTTTTAAAAATTACTGATATTCCATTTATCGGAGATTAGGAATGCTTGAAAAAGTGAAGAGCACATTTTTATTAAAATCTATACGTCAAAACCTTCCGTCAATAAACATGAAATAATAAAATTTGTAATTAGATGTGCTTAGCGTTACTGGACGTTGCCAAGTGGGAATCAAAAGATTGGTTACTAGCTATTCGATGACGACCGTTTGGTGCAACGGTAGCGATCCTGCCTTTCGCATCGACGGTCCTGGGTTCGAATCCCGGTAGGGGCAGATGTTTTTATGATGAATACGAGCATTTGTACCTGAGTCATGGGTGTTTATACATATATTTCTATGTCTATCCGTTACCCTAGTATCCATAACACAAGCCTTACAGTGCTTACTTTGGGCTTAGCTATTTGGTGTAAATGTAGGAAATATTTATTTATTTATAATTCACCCGTATCGACAACTCCATATTCCGGCCTACACGTCAGGATGACCTATATTGCAGGGGGTAGTGGTGGGGATCGTAAATACTGATACGACAAAATTTTCCACGGCGTCGGCGTAAGCTATTCTAGAGCCGAAGGTTATATGATAACTATGGCAAGAGACCTGATAACAATACCTCTCTCAATGATGGCTATGGCTATGGCACTATGTTACCATTTTCCACGGACCATCCTCGTGGCCTCGATTAGATGCTGTTGAAGACAAATGAACAAACATCAATGACGTTTTCGAACTCTTTGTGTTTAAAGCAACATGCCCGTAGAGTCCTGATGCCTGTCAAATATAGAAGGATATTAAAATATTTGACAGTTCAGGTTATCAGAATACCAGTTTAGTTTGCCTTCTTTTCAGTATTTAGCCTTCTTATTTTTGTCAAATGTTTTGTTTATTTTAATTTTTTTGTTTCTTTTATATATTTTCATTTTTTTATAATACTAGCATGAACGAATCTTTGCCCAACCCTGTTTTAGGACAACGCAGCAATGAATAATTATCCAGTCTCGTCTACTGGCTGTTAAGTTTTAAAAAGTAGTCAGTATAATTTTTTGATTTAACGTTTAAATACAAAGCGAACGACATACATAACGGTTTATGCATGAATAATAATATTTTAAAAAAAATGACATAGGTACTGTGACGAATCTGGGGTACACACACGAATTGAAAACGCACTGATTTCTATAAGGTTTTTATATTCAAAGGCACATGGAAATAAACACATGGAAATAAGCACATGGAAATAAGCACGTGGAAATAGGCACGCTCAAAGCGACGTGAAGCATCGCCAGAGGTTGTTCGCGGACTGATCGTGCTACAAGAACGGCGGCCGCTCGCAGGCGAACCGTTGAACAAAATCATAAAAATAAGGTTAACAATAAAAAAAATCTTAGCAACTACCTTCAAATAAAAATATTAAATTCTTATAAATATTAATATATGAGCGCGTCGCTAACACTCTCCCCCCTAGTGCTGATTCAGCACTCACCATTTGTAAGAATAGGAGCAACACGCGCTGCAGACCGGCGCAGCACACCGGACTTCGTTCTGACATCGACTAGTCGCACTCTTTGGTCGCTGCCAGCGTAAACAGCCTGCACAACACCTTTTGGCCAAACATTGCGAGGTGAATTTGGATCCACCACCAGGACGCAGTCACCAACTTGAAGCGGCAATTGTTCCCCTGTCCACTTCTTACGCGGTAACATTTCTGGTAAAACTTCTTTCACCATCGTCTCCAAAACATGTCAGCTAGTCTTTGTGCTTTTCGCCACTGCTTTCTCAAACACAGATCATCACTACTAAACGCACCGACAACTGGTAGGTTGGATGATGTTCCAAGGAGGAAATGATTAGGAGTCAAAGATTCGCTACTCCCTGGTTCCACGGAAACATATGATAACGGTCGACTGTTGACTATGTTCTCTACTTCAGCAACTAGGGTTATTAAAGTCTCCTCTCTAGGAGCACGTTCCTTCAGTATAACTTTCAGCGAAGTTTTAACGGACCTGATGAGCCTTTCCCAAGCTCCCCCCCAATGTGGACTAGCAGGCGGAATGAAATGCCACTCCATGTCATTATTTACTCCTTCGCTTTTAAGGACCTCTTTGTCTAAGTCACTCAGCAACCTCTGCAATTCTAGGTCAGCGCCTCTCATGTTGGTACCATTGTCCGAATAAAGGTGCTTCGGCCAGCCTCGTCGAGCAGCCATTCTACGTATGGCCATGATGAGAGAATCTGTGGAAAGTGATGTTACTACTTCGATGTAAACGGCTCGAACTGTCAAGCACGTAAAGAGAACTCCATACCTCTTCTCTCGGCGTCTACCAATAGCTACCTCTATAGGACCAAACAAATCGAGACCACAAAATGAAAAGGGTCTCTGATGATGTGAGACACGAGCTGCAGGTAAGTCTCCCATTCTTGGCACGCGAGGCATGCTTTTTCTAATTTTGCATACTAAACATTTAGATGCTACATGTTTCACAGTTGGTCTCAAGTGTAAAATCCAATATTTTTGCTTCAACTCATTGACTACAGTTTCGTGATTGCCGTGGGCAGCATTAACATGATAACGAAGGACAATCAGTTGTGCTACTTGATGGCGTCCATGCAATATTACAGGTCTTTTCGTTTCCAAGTCTACGTTCATCGCTGCATCTATGCGGCCCCCAACGCGAAGAAGTCCATAATCGTCCAGAAACGGAGATAAAGTTATCAACTTGCTTGTCTTACACAATGGCTTCCCCTTTTTTATCGCAAAAATTTCTTCGCCAAAGGATGTTGCCTGTGAATAACGTATGATCATGCGTTCAGCCTGCTTCATCAAACTGCAGTCCATGGCAGCACTGCCACCTTTGAATATATTGACAGCCCTCAATACAGTAGCTGTTGCCCTCTGCAGCCGTAACCAAGAGGAAAAATTATTTGGATCAGGCATGGGTATATCGGCAGTGGATACACTTTCGTTTTCACTTACCACAACACACGCAGTTTCTGCCTCGATATTTACGGTCTGAATCACATCCACGGGCCAGGACGTTTCCGTGTTGTACAAGAAATCTGGACCAGCGAACCAATTACTGTCGAATACAGATTGATCAAATGTCTCTCTGGTACCTAAGTCAGCTACATTCATCTTAGTAGGAATATACCTCCATTCTTCCATGCGTGTTAGATCGTCAATTTCACCATATAAAACGTTGAGTAATTATTAATTTATGCTCGTTCGTAATCGTATCGATTAACTTAGCAGCCAACAGTGCAGCTTGTAGTTCGGCTCGGGGCATAGTCAATGGTTTAACGGGCATGACGCGGCATTTACTTCCAATTAGCGCGATCCTTGTTTTACCATTATCGAACCAACGCCAATATGCAGATGCGTCACAAAAAACATGCAGTTGTAAGTCATTATAATCACCCGTCGTAGCGATGGGACCTGTCGTAGTATCGAAATCGTAGCAGCGAGCCGTAGCACGCTGCGTAGTCGCAGATCCTGTTTCGCCCGCGGGGCCTGTAGCGGGAGGGTTGGAACGTTGGCTACGGTCGCATGCGTCGCGCTCGTGACCGCTTGCCTGCCTTTCTATCTCGCTCACGCTCGCTGCGTTGTGATAATATCTTTGAATTCGAATATTATTTACCTTTTTAAGTAGGTCAAGCCAAGTACTCCATTTCAAATAAACAATGTTGGGTATATCGTCATCCCATCCTAAATTTAATCGCCAACAGTCTTGTAACATTATTTTACCTTGTATAATAAATGGCGTCAAAAAACCAAATACATCAAAAATGGACATTATTACACGCAACATAACACGTTTTGTGGGTTTTTCTTTTTTTAGAAAAACATTCTCAGGTATACGCTTAAAAGAAACATCGAATCCTAATTCGTCTGTTCTAGGGTACCACATCAAACCTAGCGTGCGTTCACCTTCATTTTCCCCAACCATTATAAACTTTATCGCAGCTGTACCCAAACTATTTTTAGGAATTTTTTCTAATACTGCGAGACTATTACTGGTCCAATTTCGTATCTCAAAACCACCTTGACTATGTATGTAGGATATTTTTTCAACTAAATCAATTGCAGTCGCTTCGTCCGGTAAGCTTTGTATACAATCATCCATATAATGCGAATTGTTTATCGCATCGACCGCGGCCGGGTGTAATGACTCATAACGTGCTGCATTCATATTTTTTATAAATTGAGCTACGAACGGCGAACAACTAGCGCCAAATACAAGCGATGTCATTGTATATGTTTTGATAGGTTCCCCAGGGTTGTCTCTCCAAAGAAAACGTAATGCATGTTGATCCTTTTCATGAATCTTTACTCGAAGAAACATGTCCTTTATATCACCTGTTACTGCAATTCTATTCACCCTAAAGCGCAGCATAATACCATAAAGTGATGATAAAAGGTCAGGACCAGTGAGTAAAAAATCGTTTAAACATAACCCGTCGGCCTTACCTGCCCCATCAAAAACAAGTCGCAACTTCTTTTTATAAGGGTTATCAACACCAAAATGAGGTAAGTACCAAGTTTTATCTGTAACACTTGTATCTAGTAATAATCGAGCGTAATCATTTCGTAATAAGTGATTTATACGTTCCCTGTACCTATCAGCGAAACCTTGATCCTTAACCATTTTTTTTTCAATACTTATGAACCTATTCAGGGCGCTGGGAAAACTATCTGGCATTTTACAGTTTTCGTCTTTCCAGGGCAGCCCTACAAACCAGCGACCGTCGACCAGTTTGGATGTTTGTTGCAGTAACTGAACAGCACGAGTATCATCTGCATTCTGTCTAGGTTTACTTAAGACGCCGAGGGAATCTAACGCAAACGAGCGGCGCACTTCCTCATAAATGTTTTGCAGAAGGCGCGCATTGTCCGTATGTTCTAATTTTGACTGCATAAGACAAAGAGTATGCGTAGCGGTCTGCAGCATGGGCACAATACCGTGAACACACCAGCCTAAGGGAGTTAACGTAGCAGACGGCTCATTGGGTTTCCCTAATTTAACATCTAGCGGTAACAAATAAATGATGATTATCCTGACCAATTAACAATTCGGGCTTAATATCAGACAAACATAATTTATGATTAATATCCAATAAATGTTTAAACTTACTACAATTCACAATTGAATACTTTTGTATAGGTAAATTTAGTTCATTAACACTGTTCATTCTAATATTATTTATTTTATCGTCCATACCTGATATGTTTACATTCATAACCGTGGCGTTGCATACCAGCTCATTCCCCGTCCACGCGCCGCTCACTCGCATCGAATGCGGGCGGCCGCGCAGCCCTGCGCGCGCCGCTAGCTCACTGCTTATCAGTGAAACCGTGGAGCCGTCGTCTAACAAGGCGGACGTACTAAACACACCGTTCGGTCCGTGTACGTGAACAGGAACAACTTTAAGCAATATTTTGAATGTATCACTCGCGTTGATATGCGTGACGGTTTCATTTTCACTTTGTTTATTTTGTAAAGCTTCGGAATTGAACTCACGCACTCCCGCACTGTTACACGCGCGATTAAACGAGTAATGTAGTAGTTTGTGATGCGCCTGATTGCAGCCATCCTTATCACAAGCAGGCGCCTTGCAGGTTTCTCGGTCGTGACGGGCAACTATACACTTAAAGCATAAGTTGTTGCGTTTTACGTGTTCCCATCGCACCTTGCGTAATGCTCTTTTGAACTTTTTACATTCAGTTAGTTTATGTACGGATGTATTACAAAATGTACATTTTTCACAAGCGGTTCGTTCAGTTTGCATTAAAACCGTTTGATATGTAGATGGGTAGTTCGGAGTCTTTTGCTTTAAGTTATCACTGCGTCTTGTAGTGTAGTAATTATTTGTTGTAGTAGATACCTTCATGGCTTCATCACAAAGGAATTCTGATAATATCACAAGACGTGGTTTACTGTTTTGAGCGATAAGCGGGTAACTGTATTCAGTCCATTTTGGTACTAGTACTGTTGGGAATTTGCACAGAATAATAGACACTATATTCATTCCATACAAATATTCTTCTCGCCCAACTGCTCGGACTGCTTCTACGAAGTTCTGTATTTTACATGAAAATGCAATTATATCTCTGTGATATTCATTTGACATTGGTTGTAACCTTTTAATATCTTGTACTATTCGTGATATTATGTACTCAGGGTTACCAAACTGTAGCTCTAAAGAAGCTATTATTTTGTCAGGTGATGTCGCGCTGATAAGCAGTGCAGAAACGGCATCTTTAGCAGCACCGCGAAGACATCTCCTCAGTCTCCAAAGGTTCTCCTTTTCGGTGAAGTTACAAACATCTGTCGACTCGTCGTACGCGTTTTTAAATTGCAGCCATTCCAGAGGGTCACCAGAGAACTCAGGTAAATCTCGTGGTGTGCATATGCGGCTCAATAAATTGGCGTTCCCTTCGCTAGGGGTTGATTTAGATGTAAGGTTACTTAATGCACTAGCCAACATTCGTATCGTGGCCTCCGACGTACTGGTTTTACTTTCCATTAGTGCCAGTGCTGACGGTGACGGTCCATTTAGTGCTGGCGGTACAGTAGGTGGTATGTGAGGTTCCTTGACATCCAGAGCTGATGGTGCTGAATTCTGCGGCTGTATACTCAGGGGAGTGTACCATGTCGTACGAGCCGGTATTGGACGCGGCTGCATTGGTTCCGCTGGTAGCTTCGTCTGCTGCTGCTGGGCAGATGCAGTTTGCAGCTCTGTGGAGCCGTGAGCTTCGCCAGTGACGATCGACTCCTGCTTGAGCCCCTCTAACCACTTGTTAACATATAACGGTCGTTCTTCTTCATCTTGTGGACTGTATTGATTTTCTTCTTCTTCGAGACCGGCAATATCAACCTCTAATTGCTTATCTATCAGTTCCATGCGTATTTTTGCTTTTTCTTGTGCGGCAAATAATTCCAGCTCAAGTCGTTTTTTCCTGGCCTCAGAGGATGACGTCGACGATTTGCTTGATCTTATACTTTTGGCGGACGACTCCTTTTTCCGTTGGCATGTTGTCTGTTGAGCGTCAGTATTTATTGTACTCTGCGTGATTTGCCCTGGAAGAACTTCCTCAGGAACTGGATGCTGCTCGCTAAGCCCTCGTCGCACAGCACCACGTGTGAGTACCATTTTAGGCGGCGTTCTATACATTAAGATCCGGCTCGAAGGACCAAAATGTGACGAATCTGGGGTACACACACGAATTGAAAACGCACTGATTTCTATAAGGTTTTTATATTCAAAGGCACATGGAAATAAACACATGGAAATAAGCACATGGAAATAAGCACGTGGAAATAGGCACGCTCAAAGCGACGTGAAGCATCGCCAGAGGTTGTTCGCGGACTGATCGTGCTACAAGAACGGCGGCCGCTCGCAGGCGAACCGTTGAACAAAATCATAAAAATAAGGTTAACAATAAAAAAAATCTTAGCAACTACCTTCAAATAAAAATATTAAATTCTTATAAATATTAATATATGAGCGCGTCGCTAACAGGTACTATTCACAGCCCTACAACGAATCACCTTTTCATAGTTCACATTCACAGTTCAAAATGTGTTTCTAATATCGTGTTCTGACTTTGAGAAAAAATAGAATTTCATCATCGCTAAATTGTGAGAAGGCGATTTTTTTTTATTTTACATATTGTATTCTACAGAAAGTTATTTTGAAACTCGTGTACGTTAACTTACTCGTACATTAATGATATGAACTTGAGACAGTCTGATTGTAATGAATCCATTTTCCTTAAATCAAATAAAAAAAATCTTAAGTTCTAACAAAAAACTGGCCAAGTGCTAGTCGGACTCGTGAACTAAGGGTTCCGTACAAACTTTTAGTTAAGTAGATTGTATAATATAACTCAATATTCTGTGAATATTTGAAGCGTCTACCTGTTGCCGCTATCAATTTCGACCAAAAACGAGAAAAAAATATCACGTGAGCTGTATGGGAGCCCCATTAAATATTTATTTTATTCTGTTTTTTAGTATTTTTTTTTTGTTATAGCGGCAACAGAAATACATCATCTGTGAAATGTCAATTATCTAACTACCATAAGGTGGTGGCATAAGGGCAGACAGATGGACGGGCGGACAGCGGAGTCTTAGTAATAGGATCCCATTTTACCCTTTAGGTACGGAACCCTAAAAACAACGAAAAATCCCAATTAACATGATTATGTACGCATCACTAAGTTTGATAAGTTAATAACGGTATTCTATATAATCATATTTTGTTATTCTCTATTTTAAGTTTATTAGCTGATATTCTCATATTTATAAACTTCTTATTTATAAAAAAGTTATAGGTGAAATTTACGATAGTTCAATTTCTTAATATATTATCTCAAATACTTTTAGCATGGCTCCACGTAAATACATTAATTCTTTTGATCGACTTTTTTTACATTAAAACAAGAAAACAACAACGGAGTTCGTAAATACGTTCCAACTATACTTCGGTCTTACTATTCGTAACGTGAACAAAATTTGGTCACCGAATAAAGTTTTTAGGAGCCGCGTAGTTAGCAAGTGGGCAATAGGCAAAGATAATAGTTTTCTCATAGCTTAAAGTAGACTTAAAATTAAGAATATTGATTGGAACCTGCCTGCATATACCTGCATAGTTAAGTTAGTTCAACAGTTCTATTTGAGCCATCGAAAGCGTCGACCTTTAAAGGAAACGAGCTGTTGGGATATGTAAAAAGCAGTTATCGAACCATCGTACAATTTGTTTAATTCGATTCATTATGGACAGATTGATCCTGCTAATTCTTTGATTCTTTAACATTACTTGCATGGTCAAATTTTTTATTCTAAAATTAATTTATTTCTTTATATAATAGCCATCTGGTATCCCAGAAGGCTTCCTTGATTTCGGAACCTCTGTTTCATTACTGATTATATGTAAAACTGAAGTGCATATTTTCTTATTCTGTATTTCTTGTGATTTTGATGCAACAAAGAACTTATTATTATAGCTAAACCATAAGAATGCAGCATCTCGAGATTACAACCAAGACTGCTACTTCTGGAGGTGCAATGTTAAAAATTATAACACAAAAACAAAACAAGGTGTTGTTTAGCCACGCCATCAATCAGTGAATCTTCCAGTGCTAAGAGAACTAAACGAAGATTAGGTCTTTCCTCTGTTCTCTTCCCATACAATGCATTCTTGCGAATCATCTGAAAAATCTGCCCCCTTTGCATACAAAATTTATCTTATGAATTTGTGACGTTTTTAAATAAACAAGGTAAAAGAATCTCTGTCTGAAGCGTACAAAGCTAAGCTGAAGGAAGATATTTTTATTGGATCGGATATATACAATTTTACAAAAGAAGATAACTTGGATAGAAAACTGACTCCTATGAAACTGGCAACATGGGCATCGTTGAAAGGAGTTATTAGTCGCTTCTTAAGAAATTATAAATTTCTTAATTTTGAAGATATCATAAACAATATTATGTTTAAAAATATCTAGAAATAACACTCTTATTATTATTTAAATTCCTTTATTCGTATTTATCTACTTTCTTAAAAACTTAAAAGGAACACGAGGAAGGATAGGAGTTAACTTAGTAATGAACAAGGAGAAAAATTCCACTAAAAGATGAAGAAAATGGACCGAAGATATCAAGGAATGTGGAATATTACAAAAAAGTAAAAGGTTCCACAGGTCTCTTTAATTATTATAAAAGTTAATTATGACATAAACTTATCAGGATATAAAAATATTAACTCGTTTCATTACTTCTTTTCTTGCTTGTTTTACCTGAGTTTAATTATCTTACAGTTTTCATAAATGTGTATTATAAAACATTCTGATATGGTAGAAAGAAATTAATATCAGATTCCTATTTATGGTATCCTAAAACACAGTCAATCAGCACTGAAGTAAAAAGAAAAAAAAACTAATATTATTAACAAATGAATTAATTTAATTATATCTATATAACAGTGAATTCCTTTAATATAATATAATAATACATACTAGCATTATGAAGAAGTTGATTTTTGATAAAGTATACATTGTTTGAGTAATAGTAATGTTTGAATATAATATTATTAATAATATATACTACACCTAAGAAGTTGCTTATATAGAAATAATTATGCAAGTATCTTGTAAACATTAATGTCTAGTTTTAGTAATCTCGCTGTTGGTCCTTGTATTACGCAAATCTGATATTTTTATCACTTTTTGTTATACTCCCTACACATTTGAATAAAATGAGAAATGCATCTATATAGACTCAGCCTACTTAAACTGATCTTTCTGTCGATCGGTTACAGCCTAATATTACATTGAGTACCCATATTAATAATCAGTACATTATACAGGGCGTCCCAAACTTATGGGACATGAAGGGGAAGTACCTTAAATATCGTAGATAGTGAAATTTGCTCAAAGAAGACTATGTTATTTTTAAAAGTTAGTAATTCTGCATTTATAGATTTTCTAAAAATTACTTGCTTCGTCTGGGAATCGAACCGACTTAAATGTCAAAAAAAATCACCCTACTTTTATGATGCCAATCGAAAGAATAGCTAAAAAATAATAACTATGCTTAAGTTACATGGTTTTTTAAAAGAAAGGAACAACGTGAAATTAATATTTTAATCAAATTAAAAACATACATGAAACTGCCGTAGTCAATTAAGTAGGTATTTTTTTGTAAATTAATTAATTAAATGCTCAAAATGTGATCCCTCTTGTCTTACGCAAATCTCCAATCTTTTAATGAGTCCGCTGCCTGTTGATTTTCTTATCATTTTATGGTGAACACTCGATGTGATATGGCACAATTCTGTTTGCAACTCGCCCACGTTCTCGTATCGCTTTTTGTATAGCATATCTTTCACGTATCCCCAAAAGAAGAAATCTAATGGTGTAAGGTCCGGGGATCTGGCCGGCCATCTAATCGGTCCATTTGTACCAATCCATGTAGGAAAACATTCATTTAGAAAATCTGCTGCTCTCCGACTATTATGAGCCGGAGCTCCATCTTGTTGGAAAATTAAGTTTTCTTGCTCCGCCGCGGAAAGATTTTTTATCTTATCCCTTAAAATTTGAAGTATTCCTAAATACTTTTCCGTGTTCAAGGTTCCTTGGTAAAAAGGGATTAAGAAAACCCGGTTTTTTAAAAGTCCGCACCAACAGTTGAGTGAAAAACGCACTTGGTTATTCGTTTCAGTGACTCGTAGGGGATTTTCTTTAGACCAAATACGATTATTGTTGCGGTTATACATACCGTTATTGCTAAAGTTAGATTCGTCTGTCCAAATAATATTATCCAAAAAATTTGGATTTTCGAGCAAGCGTGCCTGGATATCAAGACAGAAATTTCTTCTCCTTTCTGTATCGCCCGGAAGTAATTTTTGAACCAATCGTCCTTCAACATAACTCTTAAAACCGTGTTTTTTTAATACACGGTGTATTTTGCTTTTCGAAACTCCAATTTCATGTTCTCCTTCTCTCACCGATGCTTTCGGAAAAGCCGAAAAGTAAATTAAAATACCAAGTTCTTCGTCGTTGATCGTACGGTTTTCTTGCTGTGGTTCTCTTGGGCGTTTATCGAAACGTCCCAGAGTTTTCAAATTGTTCACAAGCCTTTTCAAAACTTTACGAGACGGTAATTGTCTATCAGGATATTTTACGCTATACCACCGCAAACTTCTAGAGATATCTTTATCATTCAAAAAATATGCTTCCATTAGATCAAAACTTACTTGATATGCCATGTTCGCAATAAATTAACACAATAACACTTGTGTAAGTGAATTAAGACTAAACAGATCAATATCCGAAAAATAAACGCTCGCACAGACTGTTCCATTTTCAAATTTAAGAACAACATTATTTTCGTTTTAAATTTGCCTTCAACGCTCGCACAGACTGTTCCATTTTCAAATTTTAGAACTACATTAATTTATTATTTTTAGCTATTCTTTCGATTGGCATCATAAAAGTAGGGTGATTTTTTTTTTGACATTTAAGTTGGTTCGATTCCCAGACGAAGCAAGTAATTTTTAGAAAATCTATGAATGCAGAATTACTAACTTTTAAAAATAACATAAAGTCTTCTTTGAGCAAAATTCACTATCTACGATATTTAAGGTACTTCCCCTTCATGTCCCATAAGTTTGGGACGCCCTGTATTATGACAATACTTTGTGTGTTTGTTACCATATATAGTTACCATAGTTACCATAAAACTAAGAATAACAAAAAAAAATGCAACGCGTCGCCGGGTCAGCTAGTTTAATATAAATGATATTTCTTACATTCACACTAGCCTAGGCCAAATTAGGCTCTATATGGCTTGTATTATGGAAAGTAGGGTAACAGATAGACTTTAATATAAAAATACATATAAACACCCATGACTCAGGTACAAATGTTCGTATTGTGACTTGAACCCAGGACCATCAGTACGAAAGGCAGGATCGCTCCCGATACACTATTAATATCTAAATCTTTAATTTTACAGAGGTTTCCCTGTATTTGAAACACAGAAGTAACATGTATTTTATTGCGTTTCTATATCAGTCCCAACTGGCAAGCTTTAAAAAACTTCCAGGTGAAAAAGTTGAAAACTCACCAGTGATTGTTCTAGTATCGCAGGGTTGCCAACTCATAATTACTAGATGCTACTCTCCACATGTTTAGCACGATATCTATAAGTATGCGTTTTATGACTTTTAATTAAGTGGGCACTATTACGTTAAGCCATAGTCAATTCAGAATTAATTAAAGTGAAGTTGTTAGACTTCAGGTACAAAAAAGGTTTGCGGGACGCTGTAACCTCTTACCATTCAGGCCGTATGCGTTTATACTAATCTAATAAAAAAAATAAAAGTCTCGTTAGCACATATTTATTTCTTGAACTATTATAAAAACTAATTTAGAATTATAGTCCAATACTCCAGAAAAAAGTTGCGACAATGCGCTCTTAATAATTTACGATTTCAGAATAGATCAATGTGGATGAGTTTGTGAGTTTAGTGTTTTTTTAGTAATAACAATAAAATAATATTTCTTAGATTAATACCAAATAGCTTAGCCTATCGTTAACACTGTAAGGCTTGTATTATGGATACATACATATGAAATATTCATAGAAATTTATATAAATGGTCATTACTCAGGTGCAAATGCTCGTATTCATCATACAAACATCTGCCCCTTTTGGGACTTAAACCCAAGACCGTCACGTCGGAAAGGCAGAATAGCTACCGTTGCGTCAAACGGTCGTCATTAAGAAATGGTAATTAATCCAAATTTTTTTTCGTACCAACCAAATCAAGTGAATGTGTCGAATGACAAGATTTACCCTATGTTGAGTTATTTCAAATCCTCTCTCTGTATACACTCAAGTTTTATATGATACTAGTTCACCCGGCTAAGCTTTGCTGTGGCCGGAACAAATCAAAGCAAAATGAAAAAAAAAATCATAACCGGTCGAGTAGTTTCGGAGTTCCTCGCCGTTAAACATTGTCGAATTTATTGGAGCGGAGCGAAGCTCCCATGGATCAGCTCCAATGACGAAATGTATGTGACGCCATAATTCTATGGGTTCTTAGCCGATTCTCATATCTTTTGTAATGAATCGAACCAACAGGCTTAAAAAAAAAACATTGGCTCTATAGGATTTCCCATTGAAACAAAAAGTTCGCGCTGTTTGAAAGTTTTCATTCTTATAGAATTTTAAATAATTTTGTTTTTAGTATTACGCTCCGTTGCAATATTTGATGATAGCGAAGCTTTATGCTTAGCGACTGCATCGATCGATAGTATATATATATTAGGGTATTCTTACACCTCCTCGCACATTACACATTTGAATAAAACAACTTTATATGGATTTTGCGCATAATTTATTTTATATCTAATCCTGACATTTCGACTCCTTTACAGGAGCCGTGATCACAGAATGATTATGATATAGTTTGTAAAATAGATCCAATTTGACACCTGTACATTTAATGTAATAATATAAAGTTGGTGGTTTCTCATTTATTTACTGGTAGCAAAATGGTGGCAAGAAAATTCATTGGTCACATACAGGCTAAAGGATAAGCTACAAACTCGTCACATTTTATGATGTAAACAAATAGCTAATTGTTTATTTATTTAAACTAGCTAACCCGGCCACGCGTTGCTGGTATAACCCGGCCACGCGTTGCTGGTATAACCCGGCCACACGTTACTGGTATGGTAACAAACATATACACACAAAGTTTTGTCATAATATAATATAGATTAGATATGTGCAGTTCTCTTAAGGTGAAAATAAGAGGAAAATTGATACATTGGTCTAACTTGTAGGAGCGAACCGCCACCCATTTAGTGAGAAGTAGTAAAAGTGGAGAACATTCTAGAAATGAAACAATAAAGTCAACGATTCGAGAGGGGACTACAAATTCTTAAATGCTTCGACATTGTAACAAAGATCACGAACCGGTAAGTGTAAGACTAGTTTACGTGGGGCAGACGTTTATGTCCTCGTAAACCGATGACGTCACTTTGTCAACATTTCAGTGTTCTTTTGTTTATAGATAGGTGTACATAACAGTTGATTACCCTGAAGAATGTAGAAAAGCTTAACACCCATAAGCTTAGGATGTTGAATAACATTTGCTCTTGCTCATATTGTCACATGACAAGTAATTTAATAGTATTTTTTTTTTAAGTAATTTTTTATTTTGTGGATTATGTATGGTGACGATGTATTATATTGTAAATGTCGTTACTTGTGTTAAAGCTGGCGAGTTTCTTGCGCCCATTCTTCTTGTCAGTTAAAAGACGTCCTGAATAGGTGGTAGGTAAAAATGTTGGACGATTCAGAACAACTTATTTTAAGTGCATTTGAATAAAGTTATTTTCTTTTAATTTTTTAGTAACTATTGCCACGACTACGACTACCACGTAATCTACGATGACGTATACGCAGACGTACGCAGATCTTTTGAGTTTTTTTCTCTTTTCTTATGTCTCCGCTTGACAGTATCGGGCTTAGGGATCTGTTTTTCATACAGCCAAGCGGCCACTGTTTTTATTTTTATTTTATTGTTTTAAGTAATTTATTAGACTTTTAAAATGTATTGTTGTTTATTTGTGCACCTGTTGTCGCCACTGTGCTTAGCAGAATATCAGTGCAGTGCTTGCTTGCTGCTTATATTGAGCTAAGCACCGGTTTTGGCATCACACGCCGTTATTGTGTTTATTTATGTTTTGGTTGTAATTATGTAATTGTGCAATATTCGTGTGGTATCAAAATAAATGTTATTTTATTTCAAGTATGTCCTATAAAATTATATACAGTGTCCCTGATCCATTGTGCTCCAACAGTTTTATTCGGATAGGTGCGCATTGTGATCCATAACCAGCCTCTCAGCGTGTCAAGTGTTGTATTATAGAACTCTCTCGAAGGACACTTAGCTATCATTTAACTATACAGTCAAAACCGATCATAACGACATCTCTTTAAACAACGGATCGTTTATTACGACTTAATGGCAAGGTCCCGGCTGAATCCCTATATTAACTCATATATAAACATATCGCCGATAACAACATGGGATGAAGCGACATATCGCTTAAAACGACGAACTTTCTCGAAATTAATTGGCTATAACGACCATCCGGCGTAATTGTTCCAGCAAAACAAAATATTAATTTTAATAAAGAGAACTATTTTGACTTGTAGTACCATAAGTCTAGTGTCTCGGTCTGTCAATGTCACGGTAGTTCAATTCGGAGAATACTCGCCCGGAAAGCAACGGGCTGTCGAGTCCCACGTGTTATCTGAGACAAGTAATTTTTACTAGTAATACTTTTTTAGCTCTATGCTTTGATAACTAAAAATATAATAAATACATATAAAAAATTCAAATAAGATAAATGTTTCTAATTATTTTGACATATTGCTTATAACAACTACCGGATATAGCGACTGAGGTTATTATCCCTTCAATGTCGTATTTTCGGTTTTGACTGTAATTATTTAATAAATTAGTGATCAAGTACTCATTTATTTTTAAATATATTCCATTACTAATTTTATGGACACACACCTCAAACAAAAGATTTTTATTTTACTTTTTATAAACACATAAGCTAAGGATTCAAGAATGCGTAAAGAGAAACTAGTAAAGTAGGACATAATTTATATTCTTGTGGGTGGATTGATAGGTGCTAATGATAGCAAAAGGACCATCCATCTGTCATCTATAATAAAATAATAATAATAATATTTTTTACATTCACCCCAATTAGCCTAGCCCAAAGTAAGCACTTTAGACTTGTATTTTGAATACTAGGGTAACGAAGAGATTTTCACGTAATATATAGATATTTATTATTTCAACGGCGAAGTACCAATAACACCTAACTGTTAAATGAAAAATACGTTTAGTTTCTGGACAAGTTAAAAATTGGTTTATTATTTTAACTTAATGCGCTTGCTTTCAATTGAAAATACGCTTAGGAAATTTCATTACAACATGCAAATAACGAATTTTAATTCAAAATAACAAAAAAGTGAATTTCTCGACGAATTTCAGTTAGGAGGTCTTGACACTTCGCCGTCGATTTCATCACACTGCCCCTTCCGTGACTCGAACCAGGACCGTCGGTATAAAAGGCCGGATCGCTGTTGTTGTTCTATACGGTGGTCATCGATCTGATGACCTTTACGAAAGATCCTTAATCACCGCAATCGTAAACCGAACCACTAACCACTGGGCCAATAAAGTGTCTACCTCTTTATATGTTTTCCTCAACATATAAAGAGGTAGACGAGTTAAATTCTTTCGTACGCGATGCGACGTTTGTTTGTCATTGTTCTTGACAGTTTTACGTCCCATATTAATGATACGATCTGCTGTGGCTGGGATTACCATAAGAAAAAATGTTTTGTGTAACTTGCTCCGTTTCTTGTCAGCCACAGATTTGTGTAAACATCCCTTAGCAGGGATTGTCTGGTTTTAAAGTAAAAAGTCAGAGGGTAGGGTATGAGCTGGTCCTAATCAAGGGTTGGCGAGTTTTTATAAAGGAAAAGTTACTAATTAAATCATCGGAATAACTTTCTACGGAACTGAGTTAATGGACTGATTACTGGAGCCTGAATAAATGTTGACTGAGCAAGCATGAAATGACTAAGTCATTTGGGCTTTTTTATTATCCTAATTGATTGTTATTGTTGGAAGTTTTTGATGCTGAATTAAGTTGAAATCTAACTTCAATTGTTTTATATCAATTGGTTTGTTTTTGTACGGATTGTTTTTTCAACTGGTTCTAAGCCCTAGGTAGAACTTCCCTAAGAAATTAAAGTGAAAAAAAAAAATGAAAGACAAAGAAATAATATAACTTACATTGTCAGATATTAGAAGCGTATAGTTACAATAATAGATTTGACTACACAGAAATTATGTTTTAATTCAAAGTACAACTGAATGTATCAACGGTTGTAAAAACATTTTTAAAATCAGTAATTATAAAACAATAGAGATGGTGATCGTAAAAAACGGAATGGTTAACAATGGAATACAGATTAGATTCAAAAGGTAGTCATAGAGATCTAGCTAAGCAGATTAGACACGTTCGGCCTTGTGTAACTGATGCCCGAACATCAATTTATTTTTAACTTGAATATAAAACAGGATTTAAAAAGTTATGAAAAGTAATCACTTAAGTACAAAATTGCGGAGCAACCTCACTAACATCATACAAATGGAATGATTTATATTTATATAATTAATTACGTATGAGTTTTGTTTCCATCGTTTTAGTTCTTTTTTATATTATTATTTCTTTGATTCAAATATTTTCAGAATAAAACACTTTTTTACGGATTTTTGCGCATGTTTTATTTTATTTTGTATTTAATCCTGACGTTTCGACTCCTTTACAGGAGCCGTGATCACAGGATGACTAAGACGACCATCATCCATCATCACCAGACCATCCATCCAGACCAGACCATCATCTTAGTCATCCTGTGATCACGGCTCCTGTAAAGGAGTCGAAACGTCAGGATTAAATACAAAATAAAATAAAACATGTGCATAAATCCGTAAAAAAAAGTGTTTTATTCTGATGTGTAATGTGCGCGGAAGTGTAAGAACTAAATATTCAAATATTTTGTTTACTTTAAAAGACATGAAAATACTAATTAAACGTATTTTCCGTTTCTGTAATAAGTGTTTTTTTATAATTATGCAAAAAAAAAAGATATTTTTTAACGAAAGAGTTTAGGCCATAAGTCAACAATTAAATATTGTGTAATTTTGACTCGTTCGCGCTTGCATTCATTTATTTCAAAGTATGTTTTACTGAATTGTATAAATATTTATGAATTTGTAATATTACTTGGTTGTTTTTACGTAATGTCCTATTTCAGTTATTTTTTCTTTACTTCATGCCTCGACTTTTAATTTAATATTCTTTTTTTTTCATTTCAGGCGGTAGGTATGCACTGGGTCTTTGTTAAAAACTCAACTTTTTTTTTACTAAATATAATTTGCGCTTTTTATTTAGCAATTGGTTATTCTAAATTATATTCAAATACATGAAATTAATATAATTTTGTGATCGCAGTTTAAAATCCTCCATTTTAATTTTTTGACGTCGTGACGCCTAGGACGCTAGGTCACTTGGTTTGCTAAGTATGCCTTTAGCGAAACCTTGATTCTGTACATCCGTCAATAAACAATAATAGTTATATAATAATGGAAGAACATTTGCCCGGATAGTGAGGGATATGGGTTCGAATCCCGCCTGTCACAAGTTGTATTTATTTTTGTAATAATTTCTTTAGATACAGTTGAATGATAAAAATAATTATTTGTAATGCAAGGCTGCAAAGATGAGAATTTGCCGCGAGTTACCTCTATTGAAACCTGAGCCAGCGAAGAATTCTAGGAGCGTAGCGATTGGCTTAAGGATAGAATCCTAAGCGTAGCGAGGGTTTTAAAGGTACGAGACACTTAAAAACTTTGCTGCCGAGTGACACAAAATTTTTCACTTCACTACATCGAGGAAATTTTTTAGCTTAAATAAAATGTTAAATTGGATTATTGAATTAATGTTGAATATATATATATATATATATATAAATATATATGACGGAGGGTCGAGCGGGGTAGGTGAAGATTCGGTATTTCTTACAGACTCGTTCATAATATTTTATCAAAATAAAACTTGGTTTACACTCTTCAGGTATATTAAGATTAATTTAAATTACAATCAACGCGAAATGAATCAACACAGCTCTGATGAAAACCGATTATGATTTCGGAACGTGGTGAGGTCGGAATGAGGTTAGAAACACAACCGCGCTGTTCGGCGTCACGATCTAGTCTAGTGAAGTCCGGGCCCGCCAACATCAACTGTCAAAGCAACTGTCATCCAAGATTTTCCCGCGCGTTTCGAGCGCCATTTTTTGAAGTGACCGTTGGTAGTGTTGCCAACGGCTCTCGTCGGTTACCCGCTCAAACCAGTGTTGCCACAACCTCATTCCGAATACACCCAAATCTGTTCAGACTTGACGTTCCGTTGTACGCTCCACGACACGGCCATCTTGACAAATCACACGTCCCAGTGTGATGACCCTGAAAAGAAAGAAATTCAAACGCAGTATCACAGCGTGTTCTCCCGTCTCGGCCTATCCTGATCAAATTTCGTCTAGATGATAGGCTTTCATTAAAACAACTTTATTTAAGGCGAATGCTAAGTTTATTTACCAACAATTCCATTTTACTGTAAATCACAATTTAGGTAAGATTTAGAATAGTTGAACAGAAACCAATGACCAGTATTCACTCAATAGGTAATCATACTTCCTCAAATAGTAATCATTCGATTGCATAACTCGTCAAGAAGACGCCTGGAGCTTTAACTGTCGTCATTATCACCTAAATCGAGTGATAACAACTCATGCCACCTCCATCGAGTGACGATAACCTGTCGTCATTATCACCTAATCGAGTGATAACAACTCATGCCATCTTCCTTGAGTGACGATAACCTTGCCAACTCCCTCGAGTGACGATATCCGGTCGTCATTACCACCTAAATCGAGTGATAACAACTCATGCCATCTCCCTTGAGTGACGATAACCTTGCCAACTCCCTCGAGTGACGATAACCTAATTTGCTTCCATCAAGCAACATAACAACCAATAACATCACCCTAATCGAGTGATGCATAACCAAACTAAGATATCACAAACAATGTTGAATAGTGGTCAATTAGTGTCTCTATCTACATCCATTACATCATCATCATTGTCGTCATCAGTTTCTATCATAACATCATTACTGGGCATTTTTCGCAAACGATCGTGGGCGTACTTATAAGTGCGACGAGAATCTAAAGCCTTAAGTGTGTACCGATCATTTTCTAGCACTTCAATAACCTTGAACGGTCCTTTATATTTGGGGTCTAGTTTTGTCTGATTTCGTTCCTCGTTCTTTAGTAAAACGAAATCACCTACGGAGAAAATGACGATCTTAGCTTTTGATTGGTCAAAGCGTGTTTTGTCATAGTCAGCTGTTTTCTTCATATTAGTCACAGCAGTCGACCTAGCCTGTTCAATATCAACTGTTTGCTCTACGTCGTCAGCCAACATAACATCTACAGGCCTAGTCACCTTGCCTATGAGCAATTCCAACGGACTTGATTGAGTCACACGATTGAATGAGCTATTTAGGGCCAATTGCACATCGGGAAGTGCATCCTGCCAAGACCTATTAGATGTTTCGGCCACAGTGAGCATATTCTTTAGGATCGACATCATTCGCTCTACTTGGCCATTAGCCCGTGAGCTTCCAGTGGCGATCAGATGCAACTTAATTTTATTCGTGTTGCAGTAGTTACGGAATTCCTGACTCGCAAAGCAGCGACCCTGATCTGCGATGAGTCGCGTTGGGGGACCGAATAATGACACGCTTTTTGCCACAGCCTCAATACTGCTAGCAGTGTCGATGTGACGAGTGTGATGCAAAATAGCATACTTTGTGAATGCATCTATGAGAACAAAGACGTATTCTTTTGCATCACTCTTCCCGCTGAGCTTGCCAGTAGCATCTATGTGCACCGTGTGCCAAGGGATCGCTACTTTGGGTATGGGACGTAGTTCTGCCTGAACTTTGCCTGATTGAGATTTCGAAATTTTACATGTTACACAGTTATCAACAAACTTCCTTACAAATTTTGACATTTTCTCAAACCAGTAAAAATCGTACATTTTCTCGAGAGTTTTCTCCCAACCCAAATGTATCAGTCCCTCGTGCACATTATGAACGATAGACCATCGTAGCGACCTAGGAATTACAGGTAAGCAACGAGTTTTTCCATAACGCTGTATTCTGCGGTACAACATACCGGAACGAAGTTCGTACGTTTTGGCTACATCAGGATTTAGTTTTTCATCAACAAGATCGGTTACGAGCTTTACGATGTCACTATCTCGCTGTTGCTCCGCTAGAAGCCAATTTTGAGATATTTCAGTGACATGGATCTGTTTGGGCTCTACCTTATCGAATATCTTACTGGGTCTCAAGGGGTTAGGGTTTCGTGAAAAAAAGTCCACGTGAGCCATACGCTTTCCGTCTCTATATACGATGTCGAAATCGAAACTCTGAAGGAAAGCCCACCATCTGTGGACTCTAGGGGTCAGATCGAGCTTTTTACGTGCCGACTTCAGTGAACTACAGTCGGTGACTACAACAAACTTCCGGCCATGCAGGAAATGCCTGAAATGTTTTACCGCATTAACGACCGCGAGAGTTTCCAACTCGTATGAGTGGTACTTTGACTCAGCGGTCGTGGTACGGTGGCTGTAGTAAGCAACCACGTGTGGCACGCCTTCGACTTTCTGAATTAAGATGCCACCATAACCTACGGCACTAGCGTCTGTATGGAGCTCGGTTTCGCGATCGGGGTCGAAAATAGATAAAACGGGTTCTTTAGTCATGACAGAGACTATACGACGCCTTATTTCCTCATGTTCCGGTTTCCAATTGAGTTTTCCGTTTCCGGTCGTCAGAGAGTATAAAGGGGCCATAACCTGTGAGAACTTAGGCACAAACTGCCTGAAGTAGGAGGCTAACCCAATAAATTGGCGCAACTGAGTAACGGTTTCAGGGGGAGGTAAAGCAGTTAATGCTTCGATCTTTTTAGGATTGGGTCGAATCTCACCATCTTGGACCTCAAAGCCTAGGTACTCTACTTTATTTTTTAAAAAGGAGCACTTTTTAGCATTGAGTGAGAAGCCTTTACTAGTCAGTATGTGAAGGACTACCTTCAGTCGTTCAATTGCCTGCTGTGGGCTATCCGCGATTATCAGCACGTCGTCCATATAGACGACCACGTAAGTACTGGTCAAATCGCCAAGAGCTTTTATGACGGCACGTTGAAAAACTGATGGTGCATTCCTTAAGCCAAACGGCATGGCGAGGTACTCGTACTGGCCATCAGGAGTAATGAACGCAGTACACTCGATAGAGTCGGAATGTATTGGTATCTGATTGAAACCCGAGGCCATGTCTAAACTGGTAAAATAACGTGCACCGTGTAATCTGGCGATCTGGTCTGAAATCAGGGGGAGGGGGAACCTATCAGGTATCGTGTTGTCATTAAGTCCGCGATAATCGACACACATTCGGTCAGACCCGTCCTTCTTTTTTACCAGAAGTATCGGACTGGCGAATGGTGACGAGCTGGGTCGGATAATATTAGCCTTAAGAAGCTCATCAACTTTACCACGAACTACGCTACGCTCATCGGGGCTTAACCTATAGGGACGTCTGTACACAGTCTGGTTTGGATCTTTCAATCGTATCTTCATAGGGTCAGTATCAGCGCGTTTAATAGGGACACCGTGCGTAAATGAACTGTCAAATGATTTTAAAAGCTCTATTAACTCGTTTCTGAATTCTAAGGGTACATCGGTGTCAAGAGAGTCAAAGTCAATGTTGGGTTTGTCAGTGTCACACCTATTGACAATTTTAGATCACGTGATTGACAATCTGTCAGCTGACATATGTACTGCGATGCCTAAAGCTAGCATCTCGCGTCCAAGCATGATATCATAATGCAGACAATGATCGGGTAACACGTGAAAAACTACCTCCAAGGGAATATCATCAATCTCAATTTGAGATGAAATTTGAACTGTACTACAAATAGCAGTTTGCCCTATACCGGTCAACGTAACGACATTATTCACACGTCGCCCACGAAATTTGCATGCTACAGATTCTCTAATTAAAGAACACTCTGCTCCAGAGTCATATGTAAAAGGAAACTGCTCACCGGCATGTTGCAGCATCCCAGTAGGCGTGTTGACCACGCAGACGTTTACCCGCTTCTCCTGCGACGACCCCGTTGCGCCGCTGGTGGTGCTCTCCGCTGCTCCGCTTCTCCCGCGTGGACAGTTCTTCGCGTAGTGGCCGACGGAGCCGCAGCCGTAGCAGGTGACAGAGGGCGCCGTCGATGTCTTCTTAGGAGGGATGTCACCAGTCAAAGTCTTCGATCTAACATCATGATGTCTTGTTCCTTTTCTTGAGCGACAGTACATCGCTTTATGACCAACTTTTCCACACACGTAGCATTTGACAGGTGGTGCTTCACTATTTTGACGGGATCTCTTGGCATCGTGGGTGTGATCGTTCTGGCTAGACGACTTCCGCTTCATAAACGATGTAGCCTTCAGTTCTTGCTGCATACGTTTCCTTGTCGTAATATCTTGCGTAAAAGATAACCGTTGGATCCGATGTTCAAATTGAGAGATGTGTGCTAAGATGGTCGATACAGCAATCTGCTCCACGGAGAGGTTTTTCCATTTAGACATTACGGATGACATCAACGAAGCCGCGTAGGAAGCCAAACACTCATTGTCTTTAGGTCTACTATTGTGCAAATTAATCAAAAATGCAGCAGCAGTTTCAGCACATTCGTACCTTGCAGTGAACAGGTCCTTAAAATTTGCCCAGGTCATTCCGTGAAAGGAAACTTGTGACAGCCACGCGGAGGCCTGGCCTTTCAGCGCGCGACTCAATGCCATCATAAGCTCCGGTCCTTGTAGATCTGGATTCGTGATGCACATCTCCGCCGTAGTAACCCATGCGCGTGCGTCTAAGGTTTCTTTGTCCGGGTTAAATTCCGGCAACTGGATGTCCTTTTTCGCAGGGGGTACCTTCATTGCTTCAATCAACGCGAGAAAGTTACGATTCTGCTGTTCCATAATCAGCCGCCATCTTGAATCATCGTTACTGTGCATGTCACGTTGATTTTCTTCATTGTTCATCAAACACATGGGCGCGTCACATTGATTTTCGTCATGGTTCAATCCCACTTCTGATGACGGAGGGTCGAGCGGGGTAGGTGAAGATTCGGTATTTCTTACAGACTCGTTCATAATATTTTATCAAAATAAAACTTGGTTTACACTCTTCAGGTATATTAAGATTAATTTAAATTACAATCAACGCGAAATTAATCAACACAGCTCTGATGAAAACCGATTATGATTTCGGAACGTGGTGAGGTCGGAATGAGGTTAGAAACACAACCGCGCTGTTCGGCGTCACGATCTAAAGTGAAGTCCGGGCCCGCCAACATCAACTGTCAAAGCAACTGTCATCCAAGATTTTCCCGCGCGTTTCGAGCGCCATTTTTTGAAGTGACCGTTGGTAGTGTTGCCAACGGCTCTCGTCGGTTACCCGCTCAAACCAGTGTTGCCACAACCTCATTCCGAATACACCCAAATCTGTTCAGACTTGACGTTCCGTTGTACGCTCCACGACATATATATATTTAATTTGGTTTCTATTCAATGATTTGACTAAGAATACCATAATCACTTTGACAGTTCTTTTTCGGGTGCGGTCTGAAATCCAATCCACAGAATACAGAACAAAAAAAGTATTAATATTTATCTTAACAAAAAAATTATTCGAATTGCATTATTTTGAAATATGAATTTTAATTTACCCTACAATAGCGAACTCTTCCTAAGCTAGCAACACTGTACGGGGGGAAGTATGAGGAATGCGGGGAGTTGCGAATTGTTTTTGGACACACTGAGCGACATATGTTATCGGCTGTAGTTCTGTATTCTAAGATCCAATTATATGTTATGAAATCTCACCCACCATACATTTAAAATTCTTATAATAAATAGCATACTCTAAATACTATTTATTCTTGTAATTTTTATAATTTAAGGAACTAAGACAATTTAAATGTATCAAAAACGAAGTATTCTTATATTAATTTAAATAAGAATAAAATGTTACTTATAAAGACTATAACGATGATTCGGAACGTAACATGTGACTTTCTTTGAATAGAAAGGTTCTAATTTTAAAAGACTTTTTAACGCTAGCGGATAAAACGTAATTTTCCACGCAAAAATTGAATGACAAATCAAACTTTTCCGAGCGTGTGAGGTGAAAATATAATTATTACATAGCTGTTTCTTCTTTATCGATTGTTTGATACTTTTTAAAATAATACACTCAATGTATACATAGAGCATGTATAAATGACGCTGGCAATGAAGAAATACTTGGAAAATTGGAAAAGCTTCCTTCCGGATATCGAGGGATGTGGGTTCAGGGTTCAAGCGCCGCATATAACCTGAGACAAATAGATTTTTCTTTTTGTAAGAATGTCTTTAGAAATATAACTCTCCTCAACAGTCGAAAAGATCTAATGTTGGCATGATTGGCATAAATCTTCGGCAGGGGGTCAGAGGGGTGTTTAAAAGTGTCGGCATAATCGACATTTGTAAGCCCGTTTAAATTATTCTATTTGCATAGTGGCAGACAGAACAGCAAGTTTCGAATCTTCTGCCATGCCAACTTTTCCGGTAGAGTAAGTTCGCTTGAATTGTGAACTATGACGTATTATATCTAGGATTTTGTAAGTTACACTTTCTGTATAAAATAAGATTAATATTTATTATATTCATTCTAATAAGCCTAGCCCAAAATAAGTACTAGGCTTGTGTTGTGGACAGAAGGGTAACGTAACGCATAAATGACTCAAGTACAAATGCATTTACGAGAATATTGATGCAACTCAAAAATCTGTCAAATTGAACTAAATATGCCAAACGATCTTAAATTTTTGATATTTTATCGTGAACATAGACGCAACGCAGATATCGCGACCCCGTTCGCTCGAAAGAGATACAATTACATTTTTTGGTATGCGATAAAAGATTTAATAAGAAATTTGAAAACCTTATTCTATAAAATTAAAAGATTTTAGTTCCGTCGCTATTTTGATGAACCAGCGAAATATTCTAATTTGTACAAACATCTTCCCCTTTCGGGAATTAAACCCAGAATTATCACTGCAAAAAGACCGCTACTATCCCGCCAAAAAGTCGTTAAAAACAAATGGATTGACTAAAAATTCACTTTTAAACCTATCCATTATTTGTTTGCGTTTTATTATTTACTTAGTAAAAACACAAAAAGTATTAAAGGAGTACTTGTTTTCGCCTGCGGTATGACGCTTCCCTAGAGAACACTTCAACTTCATTTCAACTACAATTCTGTGAACACATTGAATTTCTTTTTCCTTTGAAATTTTGGAAAAAATCATCAAAATTCGTTGAGCTGTAAAATACAGTAAGTTTCGCAAGTATAATATTTGTATAGATAAATTTCAAGAAACGATTGTTCTTATTTGATTTAATAACAATATACGGAAATAAAAAGCAAAGATAATTATTAGACTATACGTATAATTTACTGTTCGCTAATTTTTGTACCTGTAGTAACTTTTGAACAAAAGTTCCGATTTCAATGATTTAAAGAGGAATTAAAACCTACGTAATCACATTTTAATATAATGCTATTTAGTTAAATATTAGACAACTTCAAACACATTGTTATGATCGAAGTTAACCCTTTTAGTGCCGTACATATTTTACCACTATATGCTAAAAATACCTGTAAAAAAGTGCATTTTTATAGATAACTAGCTGACCCGGTAACGTGTTGCTATGGTAACGTTAATTGATACAATGGAAAAAGAGCGGACAGACAAACAACAAATTTGTGTTTTTAGAGTATATATTTATATGAACAAGAGTTATATAAACGATGTTTATATAAAAATATGCGATCGAAGATAGTTAGATTGCAATATAATAAATAAAAAAACGAAGACGGTAACACGGCACAAAAAGTGAACTGTCAAAAGGAGCGCTATCGCGACATTGGCATTTTTACAACTAGCGAGAGCAGCACGATGGCGCTCCTTGGCACTAAAAGGGTTAAGTAGCTAAAGCACTTGTGTTTTTGTATTCAGAAATAACGACGGTACCACAACACCCAGACCCGAGCCAATAGAAATAAGTTCGTTTTCTACATTGACCGGGCCAGGGGTCGAACCCGGGATCTCGGAGTGGCTTTACCATGAAAACCGGTATGCGTGCCACTCCACCACGGAGTAGTTGGATAAGGATTAATTATGACAGGAATGTCATCACTTTTCTATCGTACCTGTGTATTGATTCACTTATCAGTACATTATATTATAATAATACTTTGTGTGTTTGTTACCATAGTCACCAGAAGCCCAAGAATAACAGTTTTTATAATCAATTAACGTTATCATAGCAACGCGTGGCCGGGTCATCAATTAACGTTACCATAGCAACGCGTGGCCGGGTCAGCTAGTCATACATTATATTATGACAATACTTTGTGTGTTTCTTACCATACCAGCAACGCGTGGCCGGGTTAAACCAGCAACGCGTGGCCGGGTTAGCAAGTTTGAATAAAAAGCGGTTATTGTGACTATAATAGTTAGGCATATAGTTTCGGAAGTATATATAGTTACGATGAGTACTATAATACGTTTTTAGGGTTTCGTACCTCAAAAGGATAAACGGAACCCTTATAGGATCATTTTGTTGTCCGTTCGTCCATCTCTCTGTCAACACCTTTTATCTCGGGAACGCGTAAAGGTATTGAGTTGAAATTTAAAACAAATCTACAGTCCCTTAAAGCTGTGAAAAAATCGAATTTCTAAATTGAAGTTTAAAACAGATACAGTCGTTTATGCCGCAAAAAATGTAGGGTTCGACATCCTATCTAGAATAATGAAATTTGGCATGAAGCAATGTCATGTAGCACAAGTAAAGATAAAATCCGAAAACCGGAAATGTGAAGTTGAAAAATGCGATCATAAACTTACTTGCAGTTGGTAAAGTAACCGCGACCTATATCGATATATGGGTACAACGGTTTACCAACGGCAAAGTAAAGTTTGTCCCGCAATCCGTTCATCTTTATTCCCGTGATGAATGAACTATTTACTTAATTAAAAGTTTGTACGGAACCCTCGGTGCGTGAATCCGACTCGTTCTTGGCTGGTTTTTTTAGTGCCACGTATCAGCAGTGGTTTTCATAGCACACGCAAATTAATTATATAGACTTTTGATACTTTAAGTTATAATTATCGTTATATTTGAGCTAATTTATACAAAACTTTATTTAATTACTAGCTGACCCGGCCACACGTTGCCGTGACTCAGTTATTATAATTTGCAATATATTTTTTTATTAAAATCAGAAATAGCCCGCTTGCACGCTCTGAGCCCGCGCGATAGGCAGCCTTTGTGATATTGATTCATTGGTGGGAGAAATGGTGGGAGGCGCCCGACATGACGGCACAGTGGTAGCATGCGCATGAGCTGCGCGCGGTACTGGACAGTAGGTACTTGGATATTGCAACATTACTTTATTTTTCTAAAATAAAAAAAATCTAAAAAAGTAGCCAAAGTTACTCCTTATTAGAACAGCTACCTGCCAATAAAAGTCCCGTCAAAATCGGTCCAGCCATTTCAGAGATTAGCCGGAACAACAGACAGACAAAAATTTTAAAAAATGTTATTTTGGTGTAAGTACTGTATATATATTCATATGCATGTAGTAAAAAACGGTTATTTCAATAATACAAACAGACACTCCACTTTTATTTATATGTTTAGATATACTTAAACCTTCATCATAAATCACTTTGCTCATTTGTGAAAATCGTATGAATACCTGTTTGGTATTTTTTTAAGTTTATAGCGTTCAGACAGAAAGACAGAGGCAGAGGTGAAAATTTGTTTTAAAATATTTAATGACACATCTATTATTCTCAAGGACACACGTGGAATAATATTTGAGAAATTTAAAATTGGTTGAGGAGCCGCACGCTCCAGTAATGCCGATATTGCTCAATGAAGCGTATAGAATCGGCGCATCAAAGGAGCGGTTTAATTGCGATCTTCTTTCGTGGAGTTTTTATTCACGAGGAAATTAGGCATGTTTGCGCCAAAAATACACAATTTCCGCGTATTGGCATTCGGTCTTTGCGTTAGAAAAGTTTAATTAACTCTGTGCTGACTCTGCGAGTTTTGATGCCATATTTTTATCACCTATTTCATTTGATTTAGTTATATAATCTCAGACTTTTATTCTTCTGGTTCTTAAGTGAAATTTCTTTAGCACCGCTGTGATTTGAAAATTCGACGAAAAGAAAAAACGACACAAAAAATAGACAAATGAAAGTGAAATTCTCGTAGATTACTTTTCTGAAGTTTCACTTTTGCCATGTGTAAATTTCAGACACGCACTTTTGGGAGTTTACTTCTTAGGATTTGTTGTTAAGGTTCCCGGTACGTTTTTTTTTTTTTAAGTCTTGTTTTATTATTTTCTGTGCCTGAACAAGGGCAAGTGTTCTTAAGACACTTTTTTTTACTTTATACTTTTATTGTGTTCTATACTTTCAATGCATATACAAAAGATTTTGAAAATTCCATTAATGAAACTTTCGAAAACCCAATTTAATTGGCTTGAAATTCTAAATCTTATTGTAAATCCAATTAAAACAACATTAAATAAATTCCGCAACGTCAGTAATGTTTCGTATAAATAAAAAATACAGACTTTGTAAAATATCTCCGTAGTCGAATCGATATAAATTTTAAAACGTATAAATTACCCATGGATGTAAAGCAATTTGATGTTGAAATGTTTAAACCAATACTAAAAACAGTGATTAAAAAAATTAAAACGGTTTCAAAACAGTAATTTATTCAATTAATAACAGGGATAAGTAACAGCTACTTTTTGCATAGGTAATTGCGATCCTACCAAATACCAAATGACAATGTTTATTCAAAAATTGAGGTTAGCACTGACCTCAAGAAATAGTTGGCATATTGAATTTTAGATTTTTCAAAACATGAAGTTTTATTGCCTCCATTTTTTGAATTATTAATTATCGATTATTAACAATCTTTCGGTGCAACGTTAGCGATCCTGCCTTTCCCAGCGATGGTCCAGGAATCGAGACCCGAAAGGGGCAAATGTTTGTGTGATGAATACGACGATTTTTACCTTATTAAATGAATTACAGTTTTGGAGTCGATATTTTTTTTTAATCACTTTTTTATTTCTTTATTTTTTATGTTTGATGTGATTCAAATTTAGTCACTTATTAATTTTTTTAGTGAGATTGGTTAACTAGATCCTGACTGCATGCAAACCTTGAAAGAATATGCTTGATGTCATATTTTAGAATTCCGCTGTTGACAAAAACGACACGTTTTCATAGCAACACTAAAGTCTTTGACTCAAAAAACTTAATTTGATACAACTTACAGAGTTGCCTAAGTTTGTACTATATCTATACAAAGTAAAAAGCTTTTTTGCAATCTAAGTTATACTTTTTATTATATGTGGGGACAAACATACATACCAACACTTATGTAATTTGGCACCCATGTTTGGAAGCTGGTAGAGACTAACATACCTATACCAAAACTGTGCAATTCTAACAATATTACATTATACGGGTCGAATTAAAAAACACTTTTTTAGTCGGTTAAATAGTATGGTAATATGATCATGTATGTTATACTTATCAAATATCTTTTATTTTAAGACGTTTTGTAACAATTTTAAAACGATTTTCGATCCCCCTTAAAATTTTAAAAGCTGTAAAAATTCTGTCTGACGTTGTGATTCTATTTAAAGACGAACATCTTCTGATACGATAAATTATTTTAATAGAAAAATACTGGAAATAATCGACTCAGCTCACAACAGAATTCTCATAGGGGAATCAAATCCTCAGCCTTTGGAAGTCAGGTCCAATACTCTCCCAATTCTCACAAGGCTCGAAAGCTCATTTGGGAGAGCATTAACCGGACTTCCAAAGGTTGCGGGTTCGATTCCCGCCTGAGAATTCACTTGAGAGCCGAGTCGATTTTTTCTAGTATTTTCTATTTACATAAATTATCTTATAAGATAGCATTGATAAAATGCAAATAATTATATAAAATTATAAAATCCTCTGGTACTCTTATACTTTTAGAGTGAACATACTCTTAGTCTCTCAATGCGATTTCTACAGCATTAAATATTAATAAACGATACGAAAAGCCAGCGAATATGAGAGTACGAGTATCTACTGTATCAACACCGCGATAAAGATAAAATTTCAATTACTTCACTCATTTGATTACCTCGTTCAATTGCAGTCCGTAAAAGCATTTTTGAAGTTACCTCACCAGCAGTGTTATTAAAAAATTGTTACTAATATGTAGGTTTCTTTTTACATTTGTAACTCGATCACACAAAAGCGGCTCAACTCATTTAAGTGAAATTTGGCACACAGATAGTTTATATACTGAATTAAAGCATATAATACTTTGATTCCGGAAAATGTATGTGTTCTCTGAGGAAGCGCGATAAATAGTTTCTATATCGATGAACGATCAAAGTGATTATTGTTTAGTTACATTATAACTACTTAATTATGTTATGGAATTAAAAAACAACCACGGTAACACAACACCCAGAACCGAGCCAATATAGAAAAAAATCTTTTCTGCAGTGATCGTGCTGGGGATGGAACCCGAGACCATGAAAACCATTATGCAAGCAACTCGACCCCGGAGGTCGCCATGTACTTGTAAACCTATAATTTTTTTATTATTTCAGCATTGTCTACACTTTTTTTTTTAATTTATTAAATATTTCTTATTGTTGTTTTCTTTTGCTTTATCCAATGACATGTATTGAGATACATGTCATTGGAACAAATCATTTATTTTGTTAAATTATATGCTTATGAAATAACTTTGCTTTAAGATATCAACTGCCAAAAACGTAATTAACGGCAGCCTAGTACAGTGAAAGCCTTAACTGCATACAACATACAAATAACAAAGGAGTATTGATTTTTGAAATGTTACTAATAAGTTGACCTTCATCATCATCATCAGGCAAAGGGATGTTGCCCGTATAACCATGTTTATTTGTTATTAGTATTATTATTGTTTTATTTTGTAAGTACTGTTATAATCTAAGTTGTGATATTTTTAATCTCAATACTTATTATTTTTATTGTTAACCGTAGGTCCTGCCAGAATACCAGCGCCAAAGTGTCGTTTGTCACTATTGCATTATGCTGAGGCAGTGACCTAGTTGGCCTATTATTGTAATTTTTTTTATAATCTTCTTTTGGTTATTGTTTTTATGCACATTGCTAGACATATTGTTATTTGTTGGCCAATAAATGCTTTCTTTATTTCTTTATTTTATCCGAAAGATGTCCACAGCTGGATACTGCAGGCTAATGACGTAAATCTATTGATAGGCTAATCTGTTGCTAACAATTCACTTTTGAAATCAATGAAAATGTTACTTTTGCGATTATAGATGAACCATTTGATAGTTTCAGTTGCAACAGGTTGCTAACAGAGGCACTCAGAGTGCCTGAAACTGTCAAATCGTTTATGCATAGTCGCGTTTGCTATTACCTCCACGCTTTGTAAGTGAGATCGCAGTAAAAACTTTAATTAAGAAAACACTGGAGTAGGTGAAAAGCGATTGCCTTCAGTATAATAAATCTTGAGGGTGAAAGGTTGTCGCTGTCACTCTCACAGACAGTGTCAAACACCATTTCTTTTAGTGGAGAAAATGCTTTGCGCATACTTCCGCCAATGGGAGTGCAGTGGAAGTTATGTGGAACTCTCCCCTGCAGACCTATCTGACGATAAAAGATCGTCAGATTGGTGTGCAGGGGTCTACCCACTAAAAACTGCACTAAATCCCTTCAATCACCTTAGTGTCACTGGACTGTCGTACAACTGGTCATCGTCTGGTGACGAGTATGTCGACGATGCAGTGACACCTGGTGAGGTCATGGCAACCCTTGCGGACACTACCGCGGCCCCATCGGAGGATGTCCGCCCTAGGCAGACCCGTCTTTGTTCTTGAGTGTCGAACATCATACTGCTTACAGAACAGTGCAAAAAACGCACAAAAACTCATAATATAACTATCTTTCACAGCGTATATTCCAATAACCAAAACCCGTTTCACTCGCTTTGTAATTATAAAAAAGATACCATTTCATTGGGTTCAATTGATACAGAGTACAAAATATAATTATCTTAAATGGATTTGTCAAAAAAACGAGCTTTGAATAAAGCTACATTGAAACCAGTTATACGAAGATTATTAAGCCCGTAAGTCTGGACGTGTGGGTAATATCAGATATATTTTATTTATATCGTATAAACTTATTTATTTATCCTATTTAATAAGCGAATCTATAATCTAAGATCACAGTGGTTTGTGTGTTTGTCTGTCCGCTCTTTTTCCATTGTATCAATAACGTTACCATAGCAACGCGTTAACCGCAAGTAGTTCGTCTACCGGACGCTAGATGGCGCTAACGGAAAAATATTTAATAATAGAAAAAAAAAAATTTGTCCACCCGTACGAACCCGAGACGGGCCGCTAGTACCTTCTAATATTAATTAAGTTTTAGACAATACGAGACGCATGAAAATAAGAAAGGATAAAAAAACTTGACGTCGGAACATAGGTAAAATGTAACGCTTACCGATTTCAAAATTATTTAAAAAGTTAGCATAGGAAAAATTAATACATGCATATTTTTAAGAGCATTAACAATTTGCTCATTGAATAACAGCATCTCTGACATGATTTCGAAGTACTACATCTGAGTGTACCGAGAAGAAAACGGCATTAAAAGGGAGATAGATATTTTTTTCTCCCTTTAATTTTATTTACAAGAAAAAAATGTTGCCAGAAATCCAACTTAAGTAAGATTCGAATCCATGCTTTTCTCTTTAAAAAGGACCAATTATAATCTTATCTAATAAGTCTTTTACCTGCATTACAAGAATTTTATTATTAGTGTCTACTTTTTTCGTATGCATAAATGAGTTTATATACCTAATAAATACCAATATATTTGAAAATCCGTTTAAATTCATCAATTTGACAATTTATTTGAATGTTTAACAATAAAAATATTACAATAACATTGTATACATTTATATTATTCGCAATTAACAATTGACATGAGCTTTTAGCAAAATTCAGATGATTTAAAAAAATCTTGTTCTACTTTTAAGTTAACAATATATATTAAATAACATTTTATTAAGAAATGTTAGAAATGGATTTGACTTATTCAATAAATGTACTGAAGCAGACTTGCTTAGAAGTATTTCCAGAAAGGTGAAGATTTTTCTAACACTAAATGTAACAGGAAATAAGTTAGTCTTTCAAGCAATAAAAATCCATTCAGCAAGTGTTGTTTGCTGACAGGTGACTGCTGATTTTAACCATCAAAATATATTATATTATATAATAAATATATCGTAAAATCATTATTATCATCAAAAGACTAATGTTACCACATTCATTTCCTATGGATAAAAGCACCAAAGAGAGCATTTTGTGGCTTACGACTTCTTGCATCAGCTCCTTTTAAATGCAGACATGTAATTAGATGTATAATTGTGTATCTTCCATTTACGATTTAGGTTTTCATTACAATGAGAAAGTCAGTCACTATACTTAAGTTTTTTAATATACATTTTAACTTTCGCGTTCTATTTGAAACATTATACGGAAGTTTAGAATCTTAATAAAGTATCTATTTGTTCTCACGTTAGCCCGGTGTAACTTGGCCGAAACGTCATTAGAATAAGTTGACTTAATACCATTCTAAGCGTATTAAAACCCATTTCTGTATAGTGTTGTTTTTCAATAAATTAATCCATCAATAAAAAAAATCTGCACCATAGTTCACTTTTCGCTATAATTTTTTTATCTAATATTTTTGAAGTTACGGGTTGAATCTCTTCATATTTGTATGGGCTTATAAGATCCTCATCAAGTTCTATTTAGTTGTATAACTTTGCTAAATTTAAAAATGTATGTGATGTTAACCAAAATTTTTATAATATTAATATCATAAATATTTCCTATATTTGTATTTATTATTTTATTTATGATTATTCACATAAGAGTTTACACGGGCATAAATAATAATAATCCATTTATAAAAACATTTTTCTTTTTTATGGTTGACTGTGCAGGATCAGTTAAAAACTTTTTTTTGTCCAAAGTTGTCATTATTTCACCAAAGTTCCGCACCGTACATCTGTTAGGCACTTAAATAAAAACTGGAATTTTGTGAGCGTCGATGGTGTTTCAAAGAAAAGTAAAACAAATTACTTGAGCCTAATAGAGTTGAAAAGAATTTCTCTCAAAATGAAGAGTTGCTAGGGTCTGGGTAACATAAAGAAATAGTCAGGGAAAATATATTTTTTTAAGAAGAACGGTCTGAACTTTACCGATGAAGCATGAATACAATTTTACTTTATTACGATTTGATATAAAATTCAAGATGGAGTTTAACGTAAAAGATTTTATAAATAACATTGGCCAGCGTCAGATCCCCTTTCAAAACCACATAACATGACTCCACAAGTATTGTGGAAAATTTGGAATAAGAAGAAAAGCGAGTCTATCAACTCAAGCCCAATGGGGAAAGGTTTCCAATCTCTTGGTTACCAAGCGATTATGAACTATTAAAAAGTCTTTATTTATGAGAATTATGGCCATATCTGAATGCCTGGTACTAGGTTATTATAAATTGTAAGGAGGTTTTTTAACTGAGGTGAATTTCTTAGCTGTTTATGATAGCCTCGTTCCTATTTCAGTTATAATGAAATAATGTATTATTTGAAAATAGTTCTTACAACACCACCAATTAGTGAAGCTCTAACCACTCTAAGGCTTGTGTTATGAATACCAGGGTAACGGATAAACATACATATATGATACATAGATGTGTAATATTCATAGATATACACTAGCGAGCAAAAGTATGGAATCACTTACTTGGAATTAATTCCGCGCGATCTTGAGTACTTAATAACTAGTTAAGATTAATAAAAATGGTACCATTTTAAAGGTTAAACTGTTAACTTTAAATTGATAACAAATTCAATTAAATCACGCCATTATTTAAGAAGTTATCCCGGATTTCGTAAAGAAGTAAGGAAAAAGATATGTTTCAATGGTTTGATACGTCGCGAGTTGCGCCCTATTGACCCCCTATAAAAGCACGTGTTATCGGATTTCCTTATCCCCATTTTACACGGTCCCCACCCCCCATTTTACACGGTCCCCACCCACTCGGGGTGGGGGACGCTTTCTCGCGCATGCGCTAGTTTGTAACTAGTGCGGCGCTGCGCCGCCGGAGCCTCGCCGAGGCGGTCGCTTAGATGAAACCTTTTACAGCCTCTCCGGCTAAAGGTACTTGCATACTACCTAGGTAGGGCGTGGTTTTAGTCAGTCTAGCCTGACATAACACCTTGTTGAGTGGCTTAACACCGTTGTTGAGTGGCTTAGCCATAGAAGGGTTTCCACGTTAAAAAAAAAAAAAAAAAAAAAAAAATTCCTTATCAGTCGGCTTTCGCACGTTGACCGGTACACATCTCCGCTACTTTGGACTCTTGAACTTAGACGACATACTATGGATACTACACCTATAGAAGCAGCACAAATCGTCGCCCTATTGCAAGAAGGGCTCAGCCAGCGGGCTGTCGCACGTCAGCTCCACATAAGCCAGTCCTGTGTTTCGAAAGTTTATAAACGCTTTCGGGAGACTGGTGGCTTTATCCCGCGAGCAAGATCTGGACGGCGCCGGTGCACATCGGAGAGGGATGACCGTTTTATCGTGTCAACCTCTTTCCGAAATCGACATTTGACTGGTGTCGACGTCCAACAGGAGCTCCGAAATGTTCGTGGGGTAGCTGCCAGCGAGTGGACAGTTCGTCGAAGACTTAAGCAAGCTAATTTGACTCCAAAAAGGCCTGCCACAGGCCCGAAACTGACGGCAGGTCACCGACAAGCACGCCTTCAATTTGCTCGCTCCCATCTTGATTGGGAGGTTGAGCAATGGAGGCGAGTACTGTTCTCCGAAGAGTGCAGAATGTGTTTGCATGGCAGCGACCGAAGGGGTCGGGTCTACAGGCGGCCTGGGGAGCGGTTTGCGCAATGCTGTTTCGCTGAGACAGTGGCTTATGGGGGCGGTTCTTGTATGATGTGGGCCGGCATTTCCTTCGAGGGTAAAACGGAGCTTGTTTTCGTGCCTGGCGGGGGACGAGGAGGCGGTCTAACTTCAGACCGCTACATTTCCAATATTCTGCTAGAACATGTCGTTCCTTATGCGGGATATATCGGTGATAACTTCCTCCTTATGCACGATAACGCTCGTTGTCACACTTCCCGTGCCACAACTGAATACCTCGAAGAAGTCGGTATCGCCACATTGAACTGGCCAGCGCTCAGCCCGGACTTGAATCCCATTGAGCACGTGTGGGATGAACTGAAGAGGAGGGTTCGTTCCAGAAATCCTGCTCCTTCAAGTGAGAATGAGCTGAAATCGGCTTTAATAGAGGATTGGGAAGGTATCCCGCAAGAATCGATTCAGAAGCTGATTAGGTCAATGAAGAACCGTCTTCGAGTAGTTATTAGGGCGAGGGGAGGGAACACAAAATATTGAAACTTAATTTTAAGGCCAAATATTTTTTTTATTAATTAATTTTTGTTTTTTTCTTCATTTATTATTTTTCCATTTTCCTTATGTTTTCCTAACTCCTTCACTCAAACCGGGTTAGCTCCTTAAATACTGGTGTGATTTAAATAAATTTGGTATCAATTTAAAGTTAACAGTTTAACCTTTAAAATGCTACCATTTTTATTATTCTTAACTAGTTATTAAGTACTCAAGATCGCGCGGAATCAATTCCAAGTAAGTGATTCCATACTTTTGCTCGCGAGTGTATATACTGAGGTACAAATGCTCGTGTTTATCACATCACATCTGCCACTTCTGGAACTAGTTGCACCAAAACGTCAGACGTCAAATGAGATTATAGTAATATAAGTTATATACGGGATTGTTACCATGTATCTTGTTTTTAGTGAGTTTCCGATATTTAGGCACTGTTGCAAGCGCCATGATCACGGAGCAACTAAAGTAATTGCGGGTAGGCTGTTATTGGCAAACATATCGAACGCAATAAAAGACTTCGTCGGAGGGTAGACCGATATGTCTGTCAATAACAGCCTACCCGCAATTACTTCAGTTGCTCCGTGATCATGGCGCTTGCAACAGTGCCGAAATATTGGAAACTCACTAAAAACAAGATACATGGTAACAATCCCGTATGTAACTTATATAACTATAATGTTAGTGACCATGAAAGTTTAAAACAATATGCCAAATGAGATGTTAATATTATTTATTCATTTACACATTTCCGAATGCAATAAGATGCAATGAATTAACTTGGATGTGGGCAGCGCAGGACCGGTCGTTGTGGAGATCCTTGGGGAGGCCATTGTCCACTGCTGGACAATGGTCATCAAAGGAAAACTGATTAGAAGATTATAATAATGGATCAATCATACCCCCTATCTAATTGAATTTCTTAGTTGGCCATCAACGACCGAAATATGCGATATACATCCGATAAAACATGAACTGTGCTAAATGGAAATTCCTGAGTTAGCTTCGTTAACTGCGCAACTTTATTCATTAGCGTGTATTGTCTAACGAATTTATTCGTCAGGTTGAACACGGCTAACTTCGGTAACATTCTTCCTCCTTGAGACAAACTTTTAGCAAATGTTTTCCATCGCATTTCGTTAATCTGAAGAACACGAGAAAGCAACACTCCCTATAACTCAAGGGAAATTAACAACTTGACGTGACTTCTGACAACCGTGTGTAAGCTTAGGTAAAAGTAGAAATTATTTTCTAATTAATTGCAATTGGGGTAGGAGTCAAGCGAGGCTGCGCTATAAAGGTTAACTAACGTGATTTTATTTACTACTTTTCAATGGGAAAAGCTATTTTTGCCATTAAAAATGTTTGACTCACATAAAAAACTCTAGACCATTTTTCTAAACTATTACTTTTCAAATCCCAGATCATTTTAATAGTCTGATACTAGTTGTTGCTTTTTTCTTTATATAACAAAGGTGTTTTCTTTTTGATTCGATAATATTTTATTTGAGTGATAAATATGTATCCAATACTTGATTGGAAAATTGACCTTTAGTCAATAATTTTGGTCAGTTGGAAAGTTTAGCTGTGACATAGTTCAGCTGGACAATCATAATAATAATTTTTTTATGTATTAGTAATTTAATTTAATTCACCAAAAATAAGGTAGAGACTTCGTGGTCTAAAGAGAAAGGCTTACGACATCTAGCCCAAATTGTAAGAGGCGCCCGCTAGATATATATTTTTTGAGTTTACTCCTTAAGAATTGATTTATATATAAGGCGTCCGGTATTGAGAAAATATGAAGAGAGAAATTTAGTGATCAAATTACAGCTTTACGTTTTTGTGGGCAACCTAAGTTGTTTCGGCGGTAAAGTACCTTTACCACCCAGACACGGTACCCTTAACACCAAGACACGATAAATTACAATTTACACTAAATTAGCGGCCAACTTCATCCTGCTGGTTTATTCCATGTCGCTTTTGCGGCCAACTTCAACATGATAATTTTGTGTCACAGTGATGCTGGCGCATCTTAAAATTTCACTCCCATCATTTTTTCATAACGCGCCTAAAGAAGTATAACTTCAAAAATATTTATTTATAAATAATTACAACTTTAATTTAGAAATGTATACAACGACTAAGACTTATTCTAATTATTATAAGAAACTTATTGCTAAATAAGCATATTGTTAATGACGCACAAAATGCATCGGATGCAAGTCAGCAATCGAAGCTATTTTGGATGTCATGCGATTGCTTAACTCCTGTCGTTCGTTTCTTTCTATTTTATTTTGAAGTTTCGTTTCTTTCTTACAGAATAAACTCTGGTTACGCGTTGGAGCTTACACAGACACTTTTTTAAATATTATTTTTTACTCTACCTGCTAATAGCAACAGTATGATTACGTTTTATTAAGGAACTGTATGGCGCAATACCGGCATACCGAGGCACCGAGGCCCCGGATTCGGTCCTCCGTCTGGTCAATGTAGAAAACGTACTTTTCTCTATTGACTCGTATCTGGGTGTTATGGTACCTTTGTTTTCAGAATCACATAACACAAGTGCTTTAGCTTCTTAACTTGGGAACAAAACGATCTATGTGACGTTGGTAATATTTAGTTAGTTTTACGGGGCATTTTCCACACTTAGCTTCTTGATTGGGCCATTGTACGTGATTGTGTTTTCTTCTTTTACTCCAGCCATCCTAGCCCATCCCAGAAGGCGAGTAGCCTTTTCAGGTTTCTGCATGCTTCCGATAGTGATTTTGGAGACTGGAGAATTTGTGCCCGTTGATCTGCCACGTTTCTGCAATCCAAGAGTACGTGATGTGACGTTTCTTCCGCCTTCATGCAGCCTCTGCATAGAGGGCTGTATGTCGCACCTATAGTAAATAGATGTTTGTTCTGAGGACAGTGTCCGGTTATAGTACCTAGTACTTTACGGATTGTGTCCCTATTTAGTCTAGTGAGATTGCGGGAAAGCTTTTTCGAAGCCACTGGAATGGCATTCTTCGTTTGCCTGCAGCCTACACTATTGTTAATATTTGTATGCACTAATTTATTTATTTACTCTGCGTTTTGTTAAAACCTACTATTCTGCATTGAGCCAGTGTTCAATTCTTGTGTTATATTCAATTCAATTCATTCGATCAAGATGCAATGTCTTATTATGGTTTGTAACAAATGAACGTAATGTTTCTTTTTATTTATACTTGTACGAAATTTTGTACTGTAAGTACGAGATTTGTGGAATCCCTGATACGAGAAAAAAAATTCGGCATCTGGCAACCCTGATTTAGTGGCAATTCTCTTCTTTCTTTTGGAATTCGATTATATAACAGTATAATCTTGGACGAATAACTATTGAAAGGTATCAATTTCTTACAAAAATCAACATCAACAAATAAAAATTCCTATAATTTCATTTGTTTTTACATATCATAACTTAAAGAGGTCACATAAGCTTGATTATAACAGGCACTTCAAATCACGTACATACAATTTCTATCGATCGGTTCTCCAAATGCGGGACGTTCGGCAATAACGCACATATCTGGGCCAATTCTTGCGGTAATCCACGTTACGCCCGAAGGCAGCCTTGATCCCATCAATTGGCAAAAAGATCTTTATTGGTCCGCATGTCACAATCCGGGATCAATCTTCGACCGCTAGTCTGATTGTTACTTAGACTACTGCTGATCGTAGGATTTGATGTTTAGATAAATCTACTTCGGATATCGGAATGAAATGTAGGACTTACATACTTCTTGGTTGTTGATATTATTCGGATAATAGTGTTGTTTGCAATTGGATATCTTCGTCGTATGTTTAGTAGGTCGTGTATTTAAGGTTTTTAAGGTTTCACAAACTATTTTCGTCATAGAAACTAGCTGACCTGGTAACGCGTTGCTATGGTAACACGTATACAATGGAAAAAGAGCGGTAAAAAGGGCGGACAGACAAACACACGAACAACAAATTTGTGTTCTTAGATTATAGACTAGCTGACCCGGTAACGCGTTGCTATGGTAACGTTATTAATATAATGGAAAAAGAGCGGGAAAGAGGGCGGACAGACAAACACACAAACAACAAATTTGTGTTCTTAGATTATAGATTTATCGGAGATACTCCTCCTAATCAATGTGAGTAAAAGGAACGGAGCTAGTAGTTATAGCGATTTATGTTTATAATTTTATGAACTAGAACTAGAACGTGACACTTATTTGGAAATAATATCGTGTTACGTTATGATTTTTTAACCCAAAGTAGTCAGTGTTATGGAATTCAAATACAAAACTAAGACCTGAGCCAATTTGGAAAAGTTAATTTTCTACATTGTTTCGGCCAGGGATCGAAGCGATAACCTCAGAGTGGCTTTACCATGGAATTAGGTACTCGAGCCACTGAATCAAGGAGGTAGTTCTTTAACTTAACTGTTAAGTGTGAACAAAGTTTCTGATAAGTTTATATTGTTAAATTCGTAGGTAGAACTGAGGCTACTAGTACTTATATACCATACAAAATTAAATATTTTTAACTGTAATCTCCATTGTTCCCATATTTTATGTGCAAATAAACTTATTTATTAATGTTATTATGTATTATAAGATAATAGAATCATAACAAAAAGAAATGAATTCGAAATTATGATTAAGATTACTATAATTAGCAGTCGAAGTTAATAAAAATATGACATATTTTACAACCAATGTAAAGAAAAATTATAACATGTTTTATGTAAATAATAAGAAAAAAACAGTTTTCTGCTTTTAAACACGTGTCTGACTTTTCATTCACACCAAATCGGGAATTCAAAATGAAATGTTGGACGTAATATTTTATAAAAGGTGCCTCGGGCTGAATTCGAACTCGGTTCGGCTTCCAAGTTATTTTCAAACGGGACTTGAATCCGCAACTTTCGGATGCCCGGTTCACTGCTCTCCCAATCGAGATAGGGTTGCGGGTTCGAGTACCGTCTGATAATGAGTTGTGAGCGAAGCCTATTATTTTGTGGTATTTTTCTATTAAAATGTATTTTATATACGACTAGCTTTCCGCCCGCGGCTTCGCCCGCGTGGAATTCGGTTATATTGCGGTATAAAGCACAACTATAAGAAAACTTCTCATTCCCACGGAAAAATCTAAGAAGCGCGATGTAACGCTGGATACAATTAGTTGTTAAACCAAAACTGAATGGTACACTTAATTAAATGTTTTCCCTTGTGGAGCAAAAACATGCAGATTTTGGGCACTGGAAACCCGCGAACACGCTACATAGAGCTGACCATGCGAAAAACAATGTTTTTCCAAGCTATCATTCCACTTCTTATGTATTTTAAAAAACACATCGTTACCATGTTTTAAAAAACACCCAGCGCCATCTATCGCATACCTCAAGAACTAAATAACGTAACTAATACTTATACCAATTAGTAATTCGTTGACTATAGTGATTTCAGGATAAGTAGAGGTAAAAAAAACAATTTAGACGATAAAACAAATTGTACGTCATCCCTCGGGAATTCCTCATTTTCGGGGATTCATTATCGTATCATTTAGCTTCTAAATTTACATGTTTATATTTAATATTTTACCTTGTTTTAAACGACACACAGCGCCATCTACAATCCATCCATCAAGCAAACAAAATTTTTGTTATTCCTCGGGAATATCAATTTTTCCAGGATAAAAAGTACCCGATTATTTAATCCGGACTTTTATCTTTACGTCTGCAAAATTTCAAAGCAATGGGTTCAGTAGTTACGGCGTGAAAGCGGAACAAACAAACAAACAAACAAACAAACAAACTCACTTTCCGATTTATAATATTAGTAAGGATAGCATTAGAAATGCAAAAATATTAAAAATTATAAGGTTATGTGTTCTTTGATAAATTATTAAAGTCATTTCCACTTTGAAAACAAACCACAAACCCATGACAGTTCTACTCAAAGGGGTTCCAGTAGATATTCAATATTTTATAGTACTCGTAGAATCATTTTCAACAAGAATGTATTTCTGCCTAATTTTGGTGGATTTTTTTGTCTTTGAATTTTTAAGTAATTTTATTTTAGTTTGCAACTTTAGAGAAACTCCTTAAATTTAATTATAACTATCAAGAAATTGTTCAAGCCTTATATTTTTTTATTAATTAGCGACACCCAAATTAATGAACAACAAAATTGACAAAAGCCAGCAAAATTAGCAATCCTGGATTATGTGTCAAAATGAGGAATAAAAAACTCTATCGTCAAAATACCCTCTAAAAATTAGGAAATTGTATGAATATATTCGACGACACTTTGATTAAGCTATATACTATTACTTATATTAAACTTTAAGGTTAATTAACTTTTTAGAGGATATTTCTAGAGTAATCAGTTTTTTTTTATTTTTATGGAATGCTTTATATTTCGACCGTTTCCCTTAAAACTTCGTATCCGCAAGAAAATCACAATCAGTCTATTACTTATTTATTGAGACTATTTCATCCAATTTGCCACTATTTGATACAACAACTGCTGTAAGTCGGTGAGAAGATAGCTAGCCTGCAGATTGACAATACTTGTGAAATTTTCTCATATTCCGACGTTAACTATAAGAAAGCTGATGGTCTTCAAACTGCTGGACAGATTTTATTGATTCAAAGTTAATATGCCTATTTTTGTATAGGAAGTTAAAAGAGTTCTGTTAAAAATAAGTTGGTACAAAGATTCTATATTATAATTAGTATAACAAAAGTCTTAATTATGGTAATCTTAAAATTAAAAATAACATAAACTTCTGAGTCGCAAATTTAAAACTAACTGATAAATTTAACAAATCTACCTCAACATAATTAGCAACTTACAACAATACAACGAATAATTAGATCATTTTTTAATTGCATGCCTATATGGGTCAATGTGTATTGCAATTTTGTAGTATAGTACTATCGTCTACCATATTCAAATGTACCACATTCTTATTAAATAAATTCTGTTGTATTATTAAACTCTCGTCAGAATCTTCATCATAATCTTTATTACTTTCGGAATGGTCATCTCTTGTACATTATTATTTTACCATAATTTCGTTTTAAATATTTTCAAATAGTGATGAACTTGGAATCACACTTTCCCAATCATTGTATGATGCACTTGCAGTCGGTTTAGTGGCTGTATTTTGTGGTAAGAGTTGTGCGTCTATCAAATAAAATGTTTGTATTTTTAAAATAGTTTTCTTCTGTTTGTTCTAAAATAGTTTGCACAGATTTCTTCCAGTGGTAATTTTTTATTTAATCTATAATCTAAAATCACAGTGGTTTGTGTGTTTGTCTGTCCGCTCGTTTTTCCGCTCTTTTTCCATTGTATCAATAACGTTACCATAGCAACGTGTTAACCGCAAGTAGTTCGTCTACCGGACGCTAGATGGCGCTAACGGAAAAATATTTAATAATAGAAAAAAATTAAGAATTTTGTCCACCCGTGCGAAGCCGGGACGGGCCGCTAGTTATTGTTAAAAAAAACTTTAATTTACGGAAACTTCTGACCTTGGATTATTAGGCGCTGTGTTAGGCAGCGGAGATTGTATAGTACTAACGTCAGATGAATTAAGTGATGAACAAGGTTGATACACTGGTGTACTGGTATGATTGATGTGATAAGCCAATTTTGAAAGTGCGTCGTCATCAAATACCCCTTCTGATGTACGTTGGACTGAGGCATCTTTCGCATTATTTCTGGAATATGTTTTTGGGACCGTAGGATTCATTAATTATACACTTGCTGACTCTGAGGCTGTTTCTGAGAGGTACTTGACAAAGAGCTAGCCGAAAAAGGCAATATTAGATTAATCTTTTTATGGGTCAGATTTCTACATGTAAAGCATGCTTGTTCTATGTTATCTTTGAAAATCAACTTTCTTCTTAATTCGACTTTTTGTTACAGTCGATGCATACGACTTTGACTTAAAGGCTAGATTTTTGAATGAGTTTGTTATGGTATCTCTTTCTCCTCCTCGCATTTCCTCTAATTTTACAGAATCACTTCGAATTCTCTCCTTCTTATTTCTCACTGCAAGCTTGAATATTAGATTCGGCCTGTGGGCATCCCTCTGATGGGTAAATTTCCTTAATAAAACAGCTGAATAAAATGTGTATATTTTATGTTTTAAAGAGAGTTTAGATTTCTCTTAATGTATTAAATGTTGGATAATTAAGATATTGTATTAAGTATAATAATGGGTATTACAGAAATAAATTTGATTTGCCTACTAAGCATGAAAATTATAATTTTGGCGTAATTAGGCAATTTCGGTGGGTAGCAATATGCCACTAAAATCAGAAACCAGCTAAAAGAATAAAATTAAAAAAAAATCTATTAGGGTTACAATAAAATCTCTTTGATATACTTACATTTATACCAAACCTTCACTCCATAAACAGAAACACCGAAATTGTGTTTTTTTTGTCAGAGTACCAGAATGTTGAATACTCATATTTTTGCAGAATAATGCGACAGGCTGACATACCTGTTTCATATTTATCGTCGAGAAGCCAAATAAAGGATGCAATAAATGTATTTATTGACTTTGTGGGTTCGATATTTACAACACAGGATTGCGTTATATTTTGTTCACCAAAATTTACTTTTTTGCTCGGACAGACTTATTCCGTAATATTTTGTATTACTTGTAGCACTAACTACAAAAGTAAAGCTATTATCGAGTAGTTAAATAGATACAGATTACGAATAGAATATAAACCAGTAACCAAAAATGTTAACCTATTTAATTACTAGTTGATAAGATACTACCGTTGCATGTCTGCTAAAACTATTACGGAAACTGTGTTGGCTAATGCATTGTCACTGTTACTTATAAATTACTAGCTGACCCAGGCACGCATTGCTGTGTTATAAATTAAAATAAAACCTATCCTATCTTTTAAGTTAGATCAAATAACATATAGTTACGAAGTTTGATCAAAATCGGTTAAGTAGTTTATGAGTCCATCGCGGACAAACAACGTGACACGTTATTTATATATATTAAGATGTTAAAGTAGCTATTTGTTTCCTTTCATAATAAATAAATAATATTTAATTTCACATGCTACTGATGTATTTTTTGAGCCATGAAAACAACTGGTGAGTCATTTTGTGGACAAGCCACCGAACGATGAAAAGTAAAATTGAGTATTTTACCACGTTTTTCTTATCTCACTTTTCTTATTTGTTTGTCTGTCCGGGCAAAATCTTGCAACTTAAATTTGAGGCACTTTCCGATAAGCTAGAAAGCTGAAACTTTCAGGATAGTTCAGAACCCGATGACAATGCACTCTAAAGCAACTTTCAACTTTCCAGATGCACTTTCAGGTCCACTTTCGGCAACTTTCACTTTTGTATGGGGCTTATCCGATTGTTGCGTAACACATGGTTACTTCGTTGAGTTAATAATTAAAAAGAATAAAATAATTATACTAGATTTAAAAAATCTAAAAATCCCACGTTTTTCAATGTCCTAAAAAGAATAAAATAACCCTGCGGGGCAAAGCGAGGGGCCACTCAAAACGTGGGGGCGCATCTTTACAATAATCGGCATCAATGCATGTCATTCATCTCTTTAAAATCTCCTCTTAGTAATATGCGCCCCCACGTTTTGAGTGGCCCCTCGCTTTGCCCCGCAGGGTTATTTTATTCTTATTAGGACATTGAAAAACGTGGGATTTTTAGATTTTTTAAATCTAGTATAATTATTTTTTATAAACCTTTAAAAAGATTTTTATCAGTATTATTGTTATAGAGGTCTAGCTAATCACACGTAGTTTGAAGGAAAAATAAAGCATTTTATGCAACTCTATTTATTACCTTGAATTTCAATATTGGCACGTAAAAGTTACATTTGAGAAAATGACCCATTAGATAAAATAAAACTCTCTTGCTGCTTGGAAACAATTATTAACTTTTTCATATAAATCCTTTCATACCCATTAGATAAATAATTATAATAACGAAGTATTTTATGATTAATTTAACAATTATTAAGAACTCATATATTTTTTTTATTTATTTATCTTTTGTCAGATTTTTGCCAAGTTAGGATTGTGGCTGTACGTTAGCAAAAACATCGCTAAGCAAGAAAATCTTACATATAATAAAATATGATTCTTATACAGAAAGAAAGAGATTTTTTTTTAATTTGCTGGCATTAAAAACTCCAAATCGACTCCCTGAGGTTTAGCAACCTTTCAGTTAACACACAGCAGGTTGGCGATTGTGAAATGAAAGAACATGTATTATATCCGAAATAGCGAAGCGTAATCCGGAACGTGAGGACAGTTACGAGACTAACTACCGCTGCCGTTGGATGGATTGACGTTGACTATCTCGAGCAGCTACGCATTAGCTCTGCCAAAGCGCGCCAAATCTTAATTGTGGAACGACCAATGGCTGTGCTTTCGTTTCATTTTATTATCATGACCGGATGATAAATTATAATATATTTTGAGTAACCTTTTATTGTTAATGATTATGTATATATTTATATATATCATTTAGTTGAATTAAAGATAGACTTATGACTTTTTCTATCAACCAAAGGCTGACTCAAACCATATTTATTCCAATATATGTATATGAGAATGTAATCTTAAACTGTTACTTTTCTGTAAGTACGATAAAGCAGCTATTTGACATAATTAAAGTTTACTCAAAATAGAACATAAGGTTTAATAAAAACTGGAGTGCTTCCTATCATCTAAGAGCAATTCCAAACAATATCAAAGACATATCAGGAAACAAGGTAAATTTAACTAATGAAAGCATTTTGTAATAACCATCCGCAATTTTTTTTATACTTTTGATTTCAATTGACAGAATTGAAGGAAAAACAAAAAATATATTGCCTTCCAGCACTGCCGTAAACTCACTGACCTATTACAAAGAGGTTAGTCGTTAGCGAATGAACTTGTCTTAACTGGCCCGCCTGCCGGCTCTGAAGACTGATGCCTCTGCGATAATAGGGAATATCGATTTATCAGAACTTCACGTTGAATAGATACGAATGGTAAGTAGGATTATCGTTGATCTTTCCATTAAGTTTAACAGGTAAAGATTTCATTTGAATAGCGTGTAATATTTTTTGATGCTAGCCAGCCTTATTGGAATTATTAATCTTTTATGATTTTTTTTAAATACTTATTTTTAAAAGGGAGAAAAGTCAGTCCTTGCCGAGTTTCTTGTGACTTCTTCTCGATGAAAGGTCTCCGCACGTAGGACTTACGAAGCCATACACGCATTGGACATTGTTATGCATAAAAGATTCAACTTACATTTTGTCACTTTCGATTTAAAGTTTAAATGAAATTATTTCTGCATGACTTAATCACTAGGAAAGTTATTAAGATAATAAGTCCAATATTTAACTGTATTATTACAGCAGTTTCATTAATTTCAATACGAGAAAACCTCTTAATTGAGTTAAAAACATGAATGGAAAAAATTGTCGCTTGGATATTTTATGCATAACAAGTGGGTCCCATTATAAATGCTCGTATTGTTTAAAAAATATATAACTTTTTATTTACCTTATCTTTATTTGAAAATTTCATGGTCAATAACATTATTATTAATCAAAAGAGATTATTACAATGCTTTTTATTTTTTTATTATTGAGGCTACAATATTTCGGGGCAGGCGTATGCACCATCGTCATAGAACAATATTCAACTGCTTCGAAATATCGGACCCACAAAATAGAAATAAAAAATATGTTAATAATCCCTTTTCAATAAACACATATATTTTTGTGTTTTGTTTTTAATTATTACTCTCATATTTCTACTTCTTCTATTGTTGCGCCAATAATTTTAGTAGTGTTCTTTTTAAAATCTCTTAACCCTCTGGTTTGTTTTAATTTTAACACTCAACAAATGAGCTGTTAGTGACAACATTTTTGATCAAAGTAAGATAATATGTATTTACAATAAAAGCTGCTTGGTTTTTTTTTATTCAAAATTTTATACTAAATGCCAAGAAAGATTTTTTTTCCATTAAAAAAATAGTTACCAATGTCTTAAGACATTTCGGTTAAAACAAATTACAAATCCTCATAGTATACTACGAAATGGATTTTTGTTTTCTGTTTTTATTGAGGCACATTAAATTAAGAGTTTTAATTCTGTAATAAACTCTCTTAGTCAGTGTAGTGACTAGTAATTGTATTTTCAATATTCACTGTATATCCATGATTATTTTCATTTTAAATCGGATTATTTAAGACTTATTACATTTTAAGGAGAGTCTTGTAAATCTTTATTATTGAACTCTGAGAAAATCGTTTAACCATACGAATTATTAAGCAATAGATATATCGTACTGAATGTATTCCGTTAAATGTCGATAAAAAATCAGAAAGTCTTTTTTATTTTTGTTTGAATAAAAAATGTTTTAGTACTAAAAAGAAAAGAACAATGTACGGGTTACTGAACAGTAATAATATGTTGCACATGTAATGTCAACGACTTGCTATTTAGGTCACTTCAAATAATATTTAATTTATTGTTATATTCACACATTTATACCTAAATTCCGTACGGCTGCTTATCAATTTTATAGTTACTAAGTAATAAAGACAGTGTTAGAAGTACTATCATTGGGTTTGTTTCGTGCATTAACCTTCCCTTACAAATCTTCTTTCACTCGTCTCGTAAACTGTATAATACGATACAAACAAAACAATAGAAAAAGTGGATTTGCTTGGCCTTTACTATATAATTAGTGCCATCGCAAAAAATACTATGTTAGTATTTAGTAATCAAATTGTATAAAAATTAAAACTAACTTTGACAAAATCTAAAGCCATTTCTTTTACATATTGATACGAACATTTATTTTGTTAATTGCCAGATTTAATAAAGTATCGTTCAAACTGTCATTATTTAATTTTACCTAACATTACATAAACACACATATGTGCAAGTTTTTTTATTACATCGAAAAAATAATGAATTTTGTTATCCAACACTTTTTCGCGTGTACTACTAGATATGTTATGGCTTTTATAAGTATGTAACTACCCAATGTATTTTTTAAATTATGAAATTTAGTAAGCAATTGATATTATCAAAATACTACTGGAAAATATCGATAGAATTATTAAGTGCTACGTACAGTTTGTACTGCAAATGGCTTGTGAGTAAATAGTAAAATAAAACAACTCTGCCTGTTACTGCAAAATACTTAATTATCACATTCATACCACAGGTAATCAGGCACATTTTAGTGGCTCATTTATTAACTTCAACTATTCAATGTTAATAATATTAATATATTTAATGTAAATAGTGTTATTCAATTAAGAAACAATGTCTCATTATGGTTAGTAACAAATGAACTTAAAGCTATGTTATGCTTTGTCCAATGTAGGATGATACTTTTGACAATTGACACCTATATAGAGGGTATAAAGTTGCTATTGCAATGTCAAGCCAAACATAAGGAAACAAACTCAACCTGAGTTCGTAGCAAAAAGGAAGTGACACCTGTCAAAAGTATCATCCTACATTGGACAAAGTATCGCATATAATATTTTAATTATAGAAATTAGATAACATCTCATTTGTGTCAGAACTAAAGAAATCTTAAACAGACTTGATGAAATGTAAGGTACTTATTTAGATTTATACGTAACAATAAAATAATTTGTCGTCATCACCTGTGTAAGCAAGTGAGAGCAAATGGGGGCTGGTTTATGAGGAAAACACGTTCAGTTTAGGGTATAAGTTTAATATAATATTAAATCAAAGAAAACCAAACATTCATACAAACTATCTAAAACGCGACTGACAACCAACTTCAAAGCAAAAAAACTATAAAACAATAAAATATAAAAAAAATACAAATCATTCTAAAAAAGGGTTGCTATCAACAACAACCTGCGTTATCACTTTATAGGGCTTTCCAGACGTATGCCCGGTGGGGTCTGTGGGATTCGCTCGCGCTTATTATTAAAATTAAAATAACTATAATTAATTTAAATTACCAAGAAACAAATCAAATTATTAAATAAGTCGTCCAAATAAAACTATAAAATTAATAAAATTGCACTACAATTCATCGCTGCATGATTTATTAATAATGTAAACATTCGCATGTTGAAAAACATATATGCAAATACATAATTTTTATGTTTTTGTTAAATGTTTATAAAAGAATACCGAGTTTCGTCGCTTTGGGGTTTAAGAATTCAAAGCTGTGGTGGCATTTTAATTTAAATTCACAATCACCACTCGGGCCAGGTGGGGATTAGTGGATGGTGCGACCCAGGCGTGTCATTTGTCCGCTAAAAGGAGTCCTTTCGACTTGACTCCTACTTTCCGAGGTGTATCCGTGCCGATCACTGACCATCTTGAGCTTCTCGGGATGTCTTTGTCACCAAAGACATACCAAGCTTCTCGGTATGACTCTTTCATTGAGAGCAAGGCTCAAGTGGCTTCAAAAAAACTTGTCATTCTGGCGAAGGTGAGAAAATACTTCACACCGGAACAGTTGCTCATCCTTTACCAAGCGCAACTTCGATCGTATATGGAGCATTGTTCTCATCTTTGGGACGGTTCCGCCCGATACCAGCTCCAGACGCTTGAGTTCATTGAGAGGAGGGCCAAGAGGCTCATCGGCAATGACGATATTTTTTATGAAAAGCTCAAAAGCCTTGAGCATAGACGGAAGATAGCAAGTCTATCCGTATTTTATAGGATATATTTCGGAGAATGTGCAGCAGAATTGCACAACCTTGTTCCGCCGTCCCCATTTTTTCATAGGACAGCTAGACTTACGAATAGGTGACACCATATATGGTAGATATACCAAAGAGTTGCACTCTTTGCCTAAGTCTGTGTTTCCTGACAAATACAATTTAGGAGTCTTCAAGTCACGAGTGAATAGATATCATTTAGGCAAGCAATCGTCGGTCCACCTCGTAGCGGGCCTACCTACTGAGCGTCGTCCGGCACGCGGTCGCCATTCGAGAACATTTCCGCCCCAACGGCCATCAGTTCTCCTTGCTATGTGTCCTGCCCATTGCCACTTCAGCTTCGCAATTCTTTGAGCTATGTCGGCGGTTTTTGTTCTCCTACGGATCTCCTCATTTCTGATTCGATCGCGTAGGGAAACACCAAGCATAGCTCTCTCCATTGCCCGCTGGGTGACCTTGAGCCTTCTTACAAGACCCATAGTGAACGACCACGTTTCATTCAGCGATGTGCCGAGTACGGCTTGACTCGAGTCAGACTCGATTCCTGCTTTGGACTCGCCTATTCGAATACCAATTTATTTTGATTCGAGTACGCTGGACTCGATTCCGGTACTCGAGTCAGGAAGAATCGATCTTGTACTCGCTGTCTCGAAACTATTGTTCGAGTCCAACTGACTCGAGTCTAGTATTCGAGTTAGCTTGACTCGTTCGTACTCGATTTCTGTTTACTTAATGAAGTGTCACCTAAAAAAAAAGTACATGCTAACTACCTAATAGAACAAATATCTGAAGTTCTTAAATACCTAGCTTCTAAAATGGTCTCATTTTGTTAATAAAACAAATAGAGCTTGATCTCATTAACAGAAATTTTCTGGTTCCTAGATATCTCCTTAGTATTCTGTTTACTTGTTATGTTTTATGTTTAAACATATTTTTCATTAAAATATTCGTAGTGTTATTATGCTAAACCTAGATGCTGTTTGAAGTTTACTCCTTTCCAATTTTTCCTTTTGTACTTAAATCGGTAACAGACTCGAGTTCTGGACTCGAATTTCCAGACTAAAGTTCTAGACCTCGAGTCTAGAACTTTAGTCTGGAAATTCGAGGACTCGAGTCAACATTCGAATACCAAACATAGAACTCGAGTACTGGACTCGAATCGTGGAATCGAGTCATGACTCGAATACCGTACAAACTAACTCGAGTCGACTCGATTCTAAAAAACAACGACTCGGCACATCACTAGTTTCATTGCCATAAGTCATCACTGGCAACACACACTGGTTAAAGACTTTCGTCTTAAGGCACTAAGGTATTTTGGACGCGAAAATGTATCGCAGCTACCCGAACGCTCCCCACCCGAGTTGGATTCGACGAGAGATCTCTTTCTCGAAGTTGGACTTACCTAACTGTATTGTATGTCCTAGGTAAACATAGTGGTCAACAACTTCGAGTGTATCGTTCCCAACATTTACTGGAGCGGGTGTAACATGGGCGTTGGACATAATTTTCGTCTTGTCCATGTTCATCTTAAGACCCACTCGTTGGGATGCGTTACTGAGATCTTCGAGCATGGTGCTCAGGTCTTCCAAGGTCTCCCGTGTGCAGTTGCTGGAACTGCCATCGGGCGCGTCCCCCGGGTGGCGGATTGGGGGGCCTCCAGATATGGAGGCCACCGGCTTAGCCGGCGCGGACCAAAACCAGCAGGGGGGGAGCTCGGCTGGCGTCCTGGGTATCCCGGGTAGCGGCACCTCTGGAGAGACTGCAGCACCGCCCAAGTCTCGATCGAATCAAAGGCCTTCTCATAGTCCACAAACGCCAAGCAAAGTGGCCGATTATACTCTTCGGTCTTCTGTATAACCTGCCGCAGCGTATGAATGTGGTCTATGGTACTAAAGCCTTTTCGGAAACCGGCTTGTTCTGGAGGTTGGAAGTCGTCAAACCTGCGAGCAAGACGTTTCGTAATGACCCTCGAAAACAGCTTGTAGACATGGCTCAGAAGCGAGATGGGTCTGTAGTTCTTCAGTAGGGTTTTATCGCCCTTTTTGAAGAACAAAATCACCTCGCTTCTGCTCCATGCCTTCGGCGTTTTGCCCTGGACGATGACAGAATTGAAGAGCTTCTGGAGGACTTTACGTACCGGCAAGCCGCTCGCTCTCAGAAGTTCTGTTGTAATTTCTTCATCTCCCGCCGCCTTGTTGTTCTTTAGCTGTTTGAGGGCCATTCTAATCTCGTACAGGCTGACGTGACGGATATATTCGGTATAGTGTCGGGTAAGCTTGGCTCTAGGATCTCGAGCTCTGCTTTGGCCTGGTGTGATATTGGAATCCAGCTGCCTATAGAAACTCTCAATCTCTCTCAAGATTTCAGGAGTCGATGAAGTGATACTGCCCTTCTCAGTTTTCAGCCCCGACAGTTGACTTTGCCCAATAGACAGATCTCTAGCGAACACTTTGGAGCCTTTGTTCCGCTCTATGGCCTCTTTAATACGCTCGGTATTAAATTGGCGAAGGTCGCTCGTCAGCGACTTCGAGATCCGTCTATTAAGCTGTCTATAACGTAGGGCATCCGCTGAGTCTTGCAGTCTCATTTCATGTCTCTTATCCATGAGTTCGAGTGTATGTGCGGAGAGTTTCTTCAATTTGGGACGGTGGGTTTTGAAGTATTTTGACCCTACCGTACGGACAGCATCCACCACCAGGTCGTTCAGATCGTCCACATCTATGCTGTTATCAAGGGTCTCGAAGCGGTTCTGGAGCTCGAGCTGAAAGCGTTCGGGGTTTTGAATCTAGGTCGGCACTGGTCGGAGCGTAGATTTTATCAGTCGCGATCTTTCAAGCTTCACGTTGATATTCAATGTGCCTCTTACCAGTCGGTGATCGCTCCCTGTCTTAACAGCGTTGATCACAGAGACGTCATTGAATATTTGCTTCCTCGTTGACATGATAAAATCGATCTCATTTTTGACCTTGCCGTCGGGACTCATCCATTTGCGAGTTACGGGCTTTCTGAAGAAGGAGTTCATCATATAGAGGTTCTCCCTCTCCATAAAGTCCGCCAGTATCTGGCCTCTGTCGTTCCGTTCTCCAAATCCAAATTGCCCCACTCTCAACTCGTCACCGCAGCGCTTCCCCAACTTTGCATTGAAGTCCCCCATCACAACCGTGTAGTGGGATTTGTGACTATGTATGGCCCTAGAAACCTCCTCATACATAGCCACTTCGTCATCGTCGTGTTTCGAGGTTGGAGCATATACTTGGATGACTGTCAACGAATACCGTGATGATATTCTGAGTACCAATTATGCCACTCTACTGGAAACACTACCGATGGATAGCACGTTGTTGACGAGGGACTTGTGGACGATAAACCCGACACCACCCATGGACAGTTGGTCGCCCTCCCGGAAGTACAGCAAGTTACCGGAGTCCAGAATTATCGTATCCTCTCCCCTTCTCTTCGGACTTCAGACAACCCGATGACGTCCCAGTGTAACTTGCCGATAACTTCTTCCAACTCTGTAATTTTCGCGTCGGTCCTCAATGTGCGCGTGTTATATGTTGCCAGGTCCAGTCGTCGGTGTTGGTAGCCGCAACCTACCCGGAGATTCTTCGCACCCCCTGCCGCACCGTTACCGTAGCCGCTACCGTAGCTAGGAATGGTTTGGCTGCCGGGGACTAGGGACCGTTTCTTGTTGTGCCTATCCATTTGAGGGGTTTTGCCATAATCGCCACGCTTGGCAGGCGGGTTGGCGATCGCAGTATGACCCGTACGCATAAAAAGATGCTGCTGCCCATCTCCTTAGGTGAGGTTTCCCTTAGTCGGCTCTTACGACACCCACGGGATGAGAGGGGAGTAGTGCTATTCTAGGCCGGCACTACACGGCGTGTACGCAACCTATTATTTATGGGTATTTATATATATTTGTGTAAATATTACATATCTATGTATTATATATGTATATCTATCCGTTATTCTAGTATCCATTTCACAAGCCTTATAGTGCTTACTTTGAGCTAGGCTAATTAGTGTAAATGTAAGGACTATTATTATTATAAAAGGAAGGTGTTCCGCTCCTCTAATTGTTGTTTTGTGCCTGGCAGGGTCCATAATGATCTGTTTTTTTAACATCTATGTACACTATGATTTAAACAATACAATATTGAATATTGACTCATTTTTCCAATGGTGATTCAATCCGCATTTAAGGTGATTCAATCCGCATTTAAGGTCAGGCCCACTGCTGGTGAGGACATTAATAGGTATATGTTGATCATGATGCTAGGCATTTAGTTATATATTTTCATTTGAAATAAAAGAGAATTTAAAAATAGATACGGGCAGCTACACGAATACTGCATTTTTTTACAGATTGTAACATTTGAATATGTTGGAACAATGGAATATGTTGCTAAAAAAGTGTGTGTGCTAACTGGAGTTTACTCTTTAAGAACTTCATAATGTAAGTAAAAGGTGCGCTCGATAGGTTGCGTAACGCAAAAAAAATGTATCGCTGTCATTCGATCACTTTTTATATTTTCATAGCGGGGACCCATATGAAAATTAATTCATAAGGAACAAACTCCAAAAATCAGATATTTCACAAAGGTTTTATTTCGTAGGACAATTCCAGCAATTTATAAGAATACAATTTTTTTTTTTTTTTTTTTTCATTTTATACAATTTATCGTGACAAATTAACCCTAAAATATTTATATACACATTCACAAAAAGAATATGTCATCCAAAATTCCAATTTATATGAATATTCTTTTAAGATGTGAGCGTTGGTATTATGAAACAAAACATGCTGTCTATTTAAATTAACATAACATAACATAACAACTGACGTCAGCTATTCATTTCTAGACTAAAAAGATTTTTATTTTTATATCATATAAAAATAAACCGTTTATTTATTGTCAAGTAAGTATTTATATCAAAACAAATTATTACAAAAAAAATTGTTTTAAGTATCAAGCGGGACCTGTCCCGATTTTTTTTTGTAATCATTTCTTTAAGTAAACATTTTTTCTTATCACTACATAGTATAACACAAAGTCGCTTTCTCTGTCTCTATATCCCTATGTATGCTTAAATCTTTAAAACAAGGCAACGGATTTTAATGCGGGTTTTTTTAATAGATAGAGTAATTCAAGAGGAAGGTTTATATGTATAATACATGCATAATATAGTAGAGCATTGCATTCGTGCGAAGCCGGGGCGGGTCGCTAGTATAGTAGTAGTAGTAAAAAAAGATCCCTCTGTTTGTGTCCGCTAAATTGGAATGGCAACGAATTGATTTTTTTAGACTGGGCAAACATCGAAGCGTGGCTGAATTAAAAAAGCAAATTTATAAACAGCTATGAAAACATATATTAATGCTTACATACAACTATATGTCTCTATTGGGATTCGAACACTGGCCCTTTGATGGCAGCAGCTCGCTAATGGCAGTAGGTAGCAAACGCGTTAAGTTTGTCAAACCTAGACGTACTAAGTTGCGCTTTATCAGTGAATTACGTTTAATGAAACTGACGTTGGCACATTGAATGAATTTGATATCGAAGGAAAGCTCTGACTCTATCTAATTTAAGATTGAAATTTTGAACAATAATTTTTAAGAGATGTTAATAAAAAAAATATCCTTGTATTGAATGGTCAGATTTATAAAACAAATAAAAAAAATATATAATATGAACATTGACCATTTGAGTTCAATTTATCAGTCCTAAAGTCAACAAAAGCGAAGTCGTAAGTAACAAATATTAAAGTTCATATAATGTTGTAGATAATAAAATAATCCAAACATTAAATGGAAAATTGTTCGTAGTCTTGTGAAGTTATGAAGTTATTAAAAAGACGTTGTAGATTTCATTTTCATTCCTGAAATATATAGGAAGGTATATGTTTTTCTTCTCACTATGCCATTACTCCATTTTCAACCATTAAGGGTCAAACAAAGTTATGTGGAAAGCAAGTTAGTCGGTTGATCGGGTCGAACCCGCAAAAAATATTAATTAGAGGCAGAATGAGAAAGTTTTAAGGAGTAAAAGTCAATATTGGCGAGGTAGTTTGTGCCCAGTTACCGGGGCGTGTCCGGCTCTGCTCTCCCTGTACACATGGCGAACTAATTCGAAAAGCTGGAACTTGGAAAGGTTCTCAATTTTTTTTTATATCAGAGGGTTACCAGCTGTAACCCTGGACGACCCTTTATATTTGTGTACGAAAACTAATAAATTCTGTATATATATTCAAAATTATGATTAGTTGATAGTTTGGGAATCGTACTTCAAGAAACAGATTAAAATAAAACCTCTTTTTACCGGATTTAAGATGCGTTTATTTTTTTTATATTTAGTCCTAAAGCTTCGACAACTTTACTGGCCGTGATCACAGGATGACTAAGGAAATGGTCGTCATGTGCTATTAATCGAGCATGTTCCTAACTACTTATTAATAAATAAACATTGGTTTATTTTGACTTTTATTTAGTTAGTTTTATTATTGCTAAGATTACTGTAAACTAGGCGATGCAGTCGCTAAGCATAACGCTACGCTAGCACCATATATTGGAGCGGAGCGTAATACCTAAAAAAAGAAAAGATTTTTTTTTGTTTTTTTGGGAATATTTAGATTTTCAAAATTCGGGCTCTGTCACAATCTGGTCCTAAACCTGTTGATTCGATTCCACACAAAAATATTGAAATCGGTTAAGAACTCAGGAAGTTATGGCGTAACAGACATTTCGCCATTGAAGCTGATCCATGGGAGCTTCGCTCGCTCCGCTCCAATTAAAAATCATGCGATCACTACTCCTAAAAGAAGGTCAACTATAAATAAAAAACAAGAATATGTTAAACAGGAATATGGTTTTATGTAAATTAATCACGTGGAAGAGTAAGAATAAAAAAAACAGATTCAAAAAATTAAATACCTTTAACACAGTACGTATTTTGCGTTACTCTTTAAAGCTCGGAATAAAATACTGTAAGTTGGCTAGTAAAATAACGTATCTTATACAAATGCTAATTCTGCAACTGATTCACGACTTAAAGAGCAATACACAAAGCTCAATATAAATCTGAAAAGATGAATTTCGTGGTAGTTATGTCATGCTGCTGCCGCTGACGTGCTGTTATGTACTTACCCAGTTCATGTAATCAATATTTATGATGTGGAGAGCAGTGGAAAGAGCTTGTGGCTAGTTTCCATAAAAATAATGAAAATAAATGCAATAATTCATCTTCTATGTAACAAGTGTGCACGACCAGTTTTATTACTTGCCAAATTACACCACTGAAATCTCTCAGTACTATGACACATGTGTACACTTCGACGGTCGGAGAAAAAAAGGGGCTTCCTGCATCCGAGTGGCGCTCAACTGACTTCAGCCCCCTCCATTTTCCCTTCTTGCTAAACGAGCTGAATGCTGATTGGTCAGTTGAACGCGCACCGGAAACACCGGAAACACATAAGTGAATTTACAGTCATTATTTAATAATTAAAAATAAATCTTTACATATAGAGTAAATAAACATTAAGTGACGACTATTTGAATTCCTTTCTTATTAATATTATTGAAAAGTATGATTTCATTACTGATTGTGAAACAAAGTATTAAACATGACTTCCGTGCGATTATTCTTACCCGTTAAATAAAGTTCTGTAAAAGTAATTACAAACGATTGATAACACAAGGGATACCATAATCACAAATCCTGTCGGTTTAGCAAAACTAAAATTATTTCTCTTCATTTTATACTATTAAGCAAACCAAAGTAATCAAAGAAGTAAATTGCTAAGTTGTAGCAGCAGGTCTTCAGAATCGTGAACCAGAAGATTGAATCACAACAAGAATATTCCCACACCAGGTAGATCTATGGTCTAAAGTGGTGCTTCCAACAAAGGGATCCACAAGGCTGCAGGACAGAGTGAAGGCACAACGACGAGTTTTAGTGGGTATGTCTTCGATCATCCACCGGGCTCTTTCGTTGTCGGGTGGGTTACCGAAGGAGAGCCCCACATAACTTCGCTGTTTACCCAAGCAGCGGAGTGTGCATAAGGCGCATTTCTCGTCGGAAAAAAAAGGTAGATCCATGGCTAATAGTCACTTTAATCAGTTAAGGCAATAATTGTAGACCAATGCTTTGTCAGCACAAGTACTACTATTAGTAGTTCTATTAGTATTACTAAGCTTCAACTATATCGGTGGGTTATACCTCTCAGATATATTTTTTTAGGTTAGCTCTTTGTAGTAAGGTAAACGATTTATGTATGAGTGGGTTCATGTCTATTCTTAACAGATTGTCTCCGGGCACCTTAGTAAATTAAATTGAATATACTTCCTCTAGTTAGGTTAATTTCATTGAAATTCTATGCAAGACGGATGTCCATGCAATATCATGGTATCATAGAACTGATCTGATGATAAATGTTCCATAAGAACTCAATAAAAAAGCATTACTATCAGTTTCGAGTTTGAGCTTATTGGATATAAAACGCATTGGCTTCTTCGATTTTATCAGGTTATCAGTTTATCTATCTGGGACACTAATTCAGGTAAATAAACAATTTAATGTTATAAATGTGGAACGACACATGTATGAGGGACAGAGATGAATGATGATGAGCGGGATGGATAATAATAAATAATTTACTTGCGAAAGATGGTGTGCACGGTTAAAGAGGCACATTAATAAAAATATAAGATAAAACGACAAAAAGATTGAAACCTAATTCCATGTCTACTAAAAGTTTTATGGATTATCTTCTTACCTGATTATTATTTCACAGACAAACATCAAAAAGGTAGCGGGTGTTTACAGAATCACTGTGCACTGTGTTTGTGTGTGTTGTCCACTGCAATGACAATTAAAACTTGAATGCGATAAAAATAAAAAGAAGGGAATATTGGATACTGAGTTTTTTTTTATATCCCACATAACTTAACGACTCTCTTTTTTGTATTTCTTTAGTGCTTTAAAAAGAGAGGGTTTTTTTAAGTGTGTTTATATGTGGACGGCAGTCTCTAGAGCCATTTGAAAAACCTTTGCACTAATACTTAGAACGCACATTTAAAGTAGACATAGAAGTCTTTTAATTGTGGTATTCCTACGGGAACACGAACGGTAAAAACGCAAGGTAGGTAAGAAAGAAGGCAATAATTTTTTGTCCTTTTTACTAAAAAAACTAATAGATAAAATTAAAATAAATTATTCATCTCGGTGGCGTGCCCTAGCCGTGTGTAGCGCACTGTCTGGGCAGCATTCCAGCGAACCTGCAGTCCACGACGTGCAATTCATTCTAGTTTAAAATGGGTTACTCCATTTCTCGCTGACTACGCGTCTCTGTGACAACTCCGCCCATACTCCCGTTTGTTTTTGCACGAAGATATCGGCGCGATTTCACAGTTTTGTTTGCGGATATGTCCTCGGGGATCTATTTTGCACCGGGCAGCACCGCACTTGTTTTGTTTCGCATTCAATCCACACGTGTTGATATCGATTTTATTGTAGAAATATACACATAGACACAAGTTGAGTAAAGAAATTTGGTTTGAAAACTGTTTTGTAGGGATGCTCTCGAAGGACATACCGAGTCCCGTCATTTGAATTCGGGCTACAGGTGAAAACATATAATAAATCTTTGTTTAAGCATGAAATGTTTTACGGGGATTTATGTTTCTTGGAATAATACGAGTATAAGAATGTTTTAAAAGTATCAAAGGAAATTAATGACTTACAAACAACTTAGAAAGAAATAAATCAGCAAAGTGTTTCTTGTTAATTGTAAAGGCCTTTATTTAAGACTCTTCTAGACAAATAGTTTTTTAAATGAAGTTAATTTAATGCTACCGTCCAACTATAAAGACGGTGGAATAATAACGTCAATTATTAAACTTTTTGATGCGGAGTGTGCTTCGATGTCTAGAACTTGTCCAGCAACAAAGAAACAACTTTAGATTTAAATATCTCTTGAGCATTTACTTTTAAATTCTTGTCAGACTACTCCCAATGGATATTAAAGTATAAAAATACTTTACTTACCAAATTGGATCGTTATTGGTTAGATTTGGTTTTATATTTTATGTATTAGATTAGATAGATGTTAAAGAGTAAATTTTTTGTGTAATTAGCAAATGCAAGGCCAGAGAGTTCCTGGGTGGAGTCCCAGTAAGCGCAGATGTTTGTGTGATAAATACATAACAACGTATATGTTTATATGTACCTATGTGTCTATCTGTTACCCTAGTATCCATAAAACAAGCCTCAGAGTGCTTACTATAGTGTAAGTTACTTGATGTAAATCTAAGAAACATTTTTTTCTAAAGATAGCATTGTCTTTCTTTAACGTAGAATAGATATTGATTTGTTTAATTTTTTTGTTGTTCGAACGTCGCTTAGGTCATTTGTCAATTGTCATCGTCAATTACCTTAGACTCGAAGTCTGAGTATCTTGAGATTTTTTCAGACTAGTATCATTATTCAGATTCACCGATAGAGAATTTTAAGGACACAGTATTGCGTAAAGACCTGCAATAGTTTGTTTTAGCATTATTGCGTCTATTCACAGACATAGTACGAGAAGTTCGTATCTACTAAGTGGACCGGTGCTACGGTCCAATTCGGCATCACATATGTTGAAGCGTTAAGCATATATATCAAATACATTAGATTTTTTTCATTTTTATTTTGATTTTTTTTATTGATACTGATTAGGTCAAAACTGTTAAAAAAAAAACAGTTTTTTTTTAGTTTTTTTTGGTTCCTAATACAACCAAATTGAATTAAAGATGACATATCGTCGTTTATCATACATTATATTATGAACTAGCGACCCGGCCCGGCTTCGCACGGATGCAATGCTCTACTATATTATGCATGTATGTATTATACATATAAACCTTCCTCTTGAATAACTCTATCTATTAAAAACAAACCGCATCAAAATTTGTTGCGTAGTTTTAAAGATTTAAGCATACATAGGGATATAGGGACAGAGAAAACGACTTTGTTTTTATACTATGTAGTGATGATAATACTTTGTGTGTTTGTTACCATACCAGCAACGCGTGGCCGGGTTAACTAGTTACATATTAAAAAGGTAACTAATATATTTTAAAATTTCAATCTTTTTTCACGTTTCATGTTTCTATTTCTTAGTCCTTAGGAATCCTCCGAAACTTATAAATAATGATATGTTTAATATAAACATTTTTAGATCATTATCTCAGCCAAATGATATCACTGTTCGACAGAAAGAAAAAAGGGGAGGTTTGTCATAGTCTCCACACTTAGCAGGAAAGTTGCAAATCGTGATAGTAAAAGACCACTATTAAGTAACGCCACTACCAACTTTGTGGTTTACGGGAACTTTAAATATAAGCAAATAAAAAAAAAACTTCTGCGATAAAAAATCTGGGACTTAAAGGCAACATTAAATTTTTGAGTGATACAATGAAGTTATAGTTCCTGAATTTGAGAATTTCGATTCCTCTAATTTTTCAATTACAGAATAAAGTAAATTATACTTTATTGTTTAGTTCTACCATTGTTACCGGATAAACAAAACGATTATTCTTGTTTTTTATATTCAACTAGACGTCACTGTACCGGAATGAAACGTGCTAACGTTTCGGTTATACGACTATACATATAGCTAACCGTTCTTAGCCTTCATGAATGTTATTCTTAGGCTTTTACTGACAATATGGTAACAAAGACACTCAAAGTATTGTCATAATATAATTATATTCAATCCTGACGTTTTGGCTCCTTTTTAGGAGCTGTGTTCATAGAAATAATTCTATAAATGTAGTCTAGTACATACTAAATCCGTTGAACTTCTCCATAGCCAAGTTTACACAACTCATTAAAGGCTCACCCCAATAGCCCGTCCATAGAAGATTGCTTTATATGCCCATAGTCGTACTCCCGGGGGTTGTCCTTTGGTACATTTTATAATGAACACAGGAATAATAGTTGTTGATGTCACATAACTTTCATCATTAATGTGCTCTGAAGTGGTTAGTGTGGGCGACAACCCCACGCGTACTTATCAAACGGCCAAATCAGGTAAAAGATTTCAAAAATGTTTAAGCAAAAGTTTATGATGGTAAGCGGAATCATTACGAAAGTTAAGCAACTTGTTCGAACGTAAAATTTGTTTTTTACACAATTCACACTCATATTAATCAAACCGAAAATACCAAATGCAGAGCAACGTACATAATTTGATGTGCAATAAGTCATTATGTTAGTTGTAGTTTAGGTAAATGAAAACAGCTCGTAATAAAACCTTCGTATTTATAATTGGAGTCCTCTTCAATTATTTTTTCTCGGTATGCGGAGGACGTTATATGGGTCTCTCCTCCACGCCCCCACCCCGCCTAGTGCTCCATGAAGGATTGAAGACTGACCCACCAGACACGCTCTCCGGCGGCCCATATACGCTTCTGTATTGGCCCTGTATAGACACACCGCTTCTAGCTGCTGCTTGCTGTTCATCTCTGCCATAGACCAAACAATGGAAAATAAAAATAGAATTGGCAGATACGTTAATATAGTGATAAACTACTATTTTTTTTTTCAGTCTTAGCATCGTGACGTTATTAAGGTATCACATCATGTCTTTGCTTGTAAAAATAAAATTATTAATATAAATAAGTTATTAAAATGAAATAGTATACTTAAATGGAGTAAAGAAGTGTTATAGAAGTCACATATACAGTGTTTACTCCCACCGAATACGAACTTCAATCATATAAATTATTTTTATTCGACTATATAAAATTTAATGTATATAACATAAAAGATCGACAGTGCAATTATTAGCGAGTTCCTCTGATTGCGGAGGTTTTTTGTAATGACTGACTGCGATGGGATTCAATCCACACTAAACCCACAATCTCTCTCTACGTTATGAAAACACCCTTTTAAATGATGTGAACTGTGGGAACAGTAAATATGCTGTTGATGATGAATTTTGTCAAATAAGTACTTAATTTTAGTATTTTTTTAGTTTGGCCATTTATATACTGCAGAAGTCAATTTTCCAGTAGTGAGAATCAAATCTATCCAGCCATAATATTTTAGTATAACTGTCTGTATACTTCTTAATTAATCGCGGCAATACGTAGTGTTTGCCTTTTTTTCCAAATTGTGTATGTACCTAACTAGTAGACATATTTTTATCCTTATTTTATCACCTCGTTACCTATTAGACCTCTGCCTACTGTGTATCTTCGGCGGGGATTTCCCACACGCCGGATCAACGTCCTCTGAGTTTGTGCGATCTACGACCTCGCTTGGACGCTTCCGGATTCGATCACTAGTCCCTAGAGGATAGGCTCGCTGTCCCTTTGCAGCGCCTCTTCGGCACCCAATTCATGCCGCGTCACTTCGACACGCAGCTAGTCCTCATCGAATGAAAATTCCTCTTTGTCGGACGCAAAAAGCAAGCGACCTTGACACAAGTTTTGGTAGGATGCTGTGTGTTGTCCTTCTTCACCTTTCTTCCTTTTTATTAAGTTATTTAGTTGCAACACTCATGATTGAATCTACGAGTATGAGAGATCTAAACGTTCATCCGGGCAGAGATACACCTGAACGATAGCGATCCTGCCTTTCGCACTGATGGTCCTGGGTTCGAGTCCCGGTAGGGGCAAATGTTTGTGTGATGAATACGAATATTTGAACTTGAGTCATGAGTTTTTTACATATATTTCTATAAATATTACATATCTATGTATCATATATGTGTATGTCTATGTCTATCCGTTACCCTACTAGCAATACCACAAGCCTTACAGTGCTTACTTTGGGCTAGGCCAATTGGTGTGTATGTTTAAAATATTATTGTTAATATATACGGTTGACTCTCTGTTCTCTTTTAATTCACTGTGACATTGTTTACTGATGTAAATGTTCCATTACTCGTACGTTGAATTTCAATTTGTTTTGGAACTAAAAGTTTCTTCCAACGGAAATAGTGTTAAAATATTCAAAATATCACTCCATGATCTGCAACGTGATCAAGAAGTAGTAAAAAATTACTTTTTATATTTAAAGCTTATAGGTATTAAAATGATATACTTTTTAAAGCATACCGAAGTCTTTTTCATCCTGCTATGATTCCTTTTCAAGACGAAAAGGAATCGTAACAGCAAAAAGAATTAAAATCACTACATCGCACATTTCCATGGATCGTAGTCAACAAAAAGAGCTATCTTATGTATTTGCGTACGATCGACAACAGATCAAGCTATACGCTTCCACCTCATGTCATTATAAGAAATTTCTATACTGTATACTGCGATATAAAACTGTAGGTCTGTCTGTACGTTTATTTTTTTTGGACTTTTATAATAAATATTCGTTTTATAATCCACTGATACCAATTCTGTATTTAAATTTTTTGTCTGTATGTCCTTCTATAAGTCAAGAAAGAGTTAACCCATTTCGATGAAATTTAGTGTATAGTAAGGACATGTAATTTCACAAATGATAGGCTATATATCATATCGGTAAAAGCCTTATAGACTTAACTAATATTATAAATACGAAAGTAAGTTTTTTACGTTATACTTTCACTACACAATCGATCATCATGAAATTTTGCATAAACTTTGGCAGGGGTACAGAAAATTAAGTAACGTACCTTTTATCCAGAAAAAAATTACTGTTCTAGAACTTTTAATCGTCTTTAATAATGCGAGCGAAGCCGCGGATAAAAGCTAATATAAAAAAAAAACGAGCGAACCTTACAGTAGTCGCAAATGATGTGTAACATTTGACATCTCACCTTAGTAATGAGCAATTTTAAAATTATATTCTGAAAAAAAAGGGTAAGGTATTATTTGAAATTATTTTTTTTTTCACAACAAACAATAATTATTTTTAATGAAAATTGTATTTTATTTAATCGACACTAGGAGTAATGCAATTTTTTCGTTTTAGATACAGTTATTATTACTGTCCAATTGTTGTGATTTTAGAGTATTTAGAAAACGCTGAAAAACTGCATCAATAACAGTCCCACTGTTGGTTATCGAAACATTGTGATTTGTATTCATTTCGAGCTTCAGTTATTTATTTAAATTATTATTACTTACTTGAATTTTTTCCAATGATCTGCACTTTATTAAGACTTATTATCAACAGTCAATGTTTATTGAAGTAGTTGAAGTATATAAATTGATTTATACAACAGTAAACTTTATACACCGTATTTACACTTACAACACTGTAACTGGAAAATTGGTTGGTACTGACATTCGTCAAATCGAATAGCGCGCGCTTTCGCGACTTCCTGTTACACACTTCCGTCCCATTTCACGAAATCACTCCCAAAAATTGCAGGAAAGCGAGAGGAAAGATGTTACACATCAATAAAAATAGAATTACGACACAGTATTGACATAACAAAGTATTGACACTCCCAGCATGTAATACAATACTTGTTTTGAAGTTGATTCGCTCTTCCCAAGACAATAGATCAATGTAGGGTAACGGAAACAAATTATATTACAAAAGGTAATAATTATAAAGTGAAAATAAGTAAATGAATGCACACAAACACACGTTTGTGTTCGAGTATGAGTGTGTGCGTGTCCTTGTGTAAATATTATACAGTTAGTTCTTACATTTCCGCAATTTACATTTACATTATACTTTTTTACGGATTATGCGCAAAATCCGTAAATAAGTTGTTTAATTCAAAAGTAGTATATTGTAGTCCTTAATAAGTACGTATGTTTCGGTTCATTTCTGTTTATTCTTTTTCGTATGTTTTTAGGGTTTTCGTAATTTTAATTGTTTGAGCTGGCTTAAAATTATTTTTTATACAAATTATTTTAATGGAAAAAATACTAGAAAAAAAACCGACTCGATTCACAAACTATTCTCAGGCGGGATTGTGAGCCAAGTCGATTTTTTCTAATATTTTTTTCTATTAAAATAATTTTTCATATAAGTTATCATTGAAATATGAAAAAAATCTTTATAAAAATCATAAAATATATATTTATATTATAATGTATTATGTAGTTAAATCAATTGTCATTGTAACAGAGATAGTTTTGTTTTTAGAGTGCATAGCTACTATGCTGTCAACCGTACATGCAGCAATTGTGAACAGACTGTATATTTAGTGCATTGATGGCATGCATAATGCAGTCAATAAAGGTTCACTTCCTAACAGTTTGTATGACATTCATAATATGTTAATATTAGGAACTTGTTTATGAAACTATTGATCTCTATGAATATTCAAATAATTAACACATATTGAGATAAAACAACTTCTTTACGGATTTTACGCATAATTTATTTTATGTTTAATCCTGACTTAACGACTTCTTTACAGGAGCCATGATCACAAAACGACTAAGGTAATGGTCGCCATATATTTTCTACTACCTTCACAATATTTTAATTGTAATTAAATTTTAAATCAATTTTTTTTTATTTTACATTTTATTTAGTTAATAAATTCTCATTACGATTACGTTGTATACTACTGAGTCTACTACCAGTTCAGATATTGGGAGGCCCTTCCGAGAAGAACTGGCGAAAGAAACTCGGGCAGGGGGACCGACCATCTTACTGTTATTATTTGCAAAAAGAGCTAACAGAGACACACATTGCAATGTGTAATGAACGCAGAAGTGTATGAACGAAACATATTGAGAGACCTAGTTATTCTTATTGTAAGTAATCAATATAAGATGGAGGTCGGTCTCCTTGTCAGAGTTTCTTTCGCCAGTTCTTCTTGATAGGGCCTTCCTACTTCCGAACTGGTGGTAGACACAGTAGTTTTACAATAATCGTAGATACAATAACTCAATAAAACGGAAAATAAAACAATTTTGATTTTTATCAATTTTAATAGGAACATATCCAATTATGAAACGTCAAACTTAAAATATATAATTTGTGTTATTTAAACCATATCTCATATGAAGCAGTTTTATCGCATTGTCCTCGTAAAATCCATTTTTTCGTTGTTTACTCATTATAATAAAACGCGAATTATGTACACGCATTGAAGGAGGAACGCTTACGCGGCGACTGAATTCTATTGCCGTGCGCCGACATCGAGGTCAAGTACCCACGAGTTGCCGACGCTGTATTTACGTTATAATTAATAATTAATACTTTAATTGTATTGTTTTCTTACATCGAATCAGACGCTAGGTTATTAAGATTTAATTTTAGTATTGTAATTTTCGATATTAATTAAATTTATAAAAAAAGCTTTTGGTGTTTTTTCGATCACTCGGCTGCAGCAAGCGTATTTCGCGTCTCTTTCGTGTTTGTATTTAATTCTCACGTCTCGACTTCTTTACAGTCGCCGTATTCACGGGCTGACTGAGTTAACCCTAAGAGCCGTAGTCGCAGGATATTCACGATAAGAAATCTCATTTTGTGTAAAAAGTTTAGCACCATTCTCAGCTCGTCCACCGTCGCCGCGTCGTCCGTCGACGAAAAGTCAATGGAGTTTATATTTAATGATAATTTAAATGAATATTTGACAGTTCCGATCTGACATTTTACGAAAAAGCCCCGGGTTTGGATCCCGGAAGACATATATGTAGAGAGCGCACAAGAGCCAAAAAGACATCGCATTTAATGCTATTAAATGCGTTACTTAAATGTAAGGGTGCAAGCACGGTATAATGTTTTTGATCCATGTTGAATCTCGACAATGCATGGACATTTATTAAATAAACAATTGTTTTATCTGACAACCAAACTTACAAATACCATTATATGGTTAATATACCAAAGAGTTGTACTAAGCGTTTTGGTTCCAATTTTGTGATCCGTACCGCTAAAGAGTGTTGGAACTCTTTGCCTGAGTCTGCCTTTCTTTTTAGACATAGGTATACTGAATGGGTACATCCTAGTTCGCATCGTCGCTTACCATCAGGCGAGAGATCAAATCACTGTTTGTTAAACATAAACATACAAAATGAGAAAGACAAAATAAAAATCTGCAAAATAATAATAATAAGTAACTACTTTCTGTCATAAATTATTTTTATAGAAAATTTATAGAAATAATTATACTAGATTTAAAAAATCTAAAAATCCCACGTTTTTCAATGTCCCAAAAAGAATAAAATAACCCTGCGGGGCAAAGCGAGGGGCCACTCAAAACGTGGGGGCGCATATTACTAAGAGGAGATTTTAAAGAGATGAATGACATGCATTGATGCCGATTATTGTAAAGATGCGCCCCCACGTTTTGAGTGGCCCCTCGCTTTGCCCCGCAGGGTTATTTTATTCTTTTTAGGACATTGAAAAACGTGGGATTTTTAGATTTTTTAAATCTAGTATAATTATTTTATTCTTTTTCGCTTTCTCGTATGTTTTTTTGTTGTTTGCTGAATTAAATCATAATCACACACTGCATTAATTAATCATGAACGCAGCAAACATATCGAGAGAAAGAAGTGACATAAAGTCTCATATAAAAGCGAAAGTGGCCGAAAGTTGTCGAAATTTGACCTGAAAGTGCATCTGGAAAGTTGAAAGTTGCTTTAGAGTGCATTGTCATCGGGTTCTGAACTATCCTGAAAGTTTCAGCTTTCTAGCTTATCGGAAAGTGCCTCAAATTTAAGTTGCAAGATTTTGCCCGGTCAGACAAACAAATAAGAAAAGTGAGATAAGAAAAACGTGGTAATAATCAATTCGGCTTACAAGTTATTCTCAGATGGGAATTTATCATGTAGGATGGGATCATTTGCATTGAAAAATCATTTAATTTAGTTTAAAAATTGAAATAATAATATGTTGTATTGTAACATTTTTTCAATTAAAAAAAAAATAATTTTTCTCCAACTTTTCCATTGTAAATAATTTTTACTCCACTAGCAAGACATTGAATAATTGATTGCTTGGAATTTTACGCAGTCTAATATGTTATTTTAGTACCTACTACAGCAATTCGCGTGTTTTTTTGACGTGCAAGTTCTCTCCGTGTTTTATCATCATCAGACTCAAAATTGGTAATTTTTTTCTCTAATTTAATTAATAATGTAGAGATATAAAAGGGTTCACTATCCATCAGCATAAAAATTTAAACCATAAAATATGTTGGCATATGGTAATGCATACTAATGATATTTACGTATAATATTATTCTATAATGTGTTATTTTGAACAAACAATATGAATATTTAAAAGCTGTTGCTAATAATTTACACTTAAAATAGGATACATTATTTACCTAATTGTTATATATACACATACATGTAAGTAGCTATATAAAATTTGCATGAAACTTAAAAAAACATTATAAATTTTTCATTCATTTTAACCTATTAATCTTTATTATAAAATACTATTATGCGTCTATACACTATGCCTAATGTGCAAATTATAATTATGCATAAATATATTAGTGCTAATTATAATTATACCACAGTACATATGCTGCTAAAAATCAATTATGACAAAGTAATATTATGCAAAAAAATATGCCAAACTATTCTAGAAATAAATACATTATGTCAACGAAAGGGATGCCATATAAAAGACGGGATTGTTAATATAAGTACTTTGCATTTCGAAATGTGAAATATGTGTTTCGTTTCGAACAATAGCTGAAGTAGTGCTGTAGCCAGAATGGAAAATCAAATTGAAAGGAGTTGAGATGGTTACCTTTTCTTGGGATAATAGACCAAGTTGTTCATAAGATGTTCAAGAATTTTCGAGGGGAAATGAAGTACAGAATAGACCTAAAATCAGTAATGGACGAAGGGTTCCTCAACAACGCCTGAATTCCTTGCATTTCCAAGACTTCAATGGTCGAGTGGCTTGCATTCCGGTTTTCATGGTATGGTTTCAAAGACACTTCGAGGTCCTGAGCTCGAACCCCGACCGGGTCAAAGTAGAAAAAAACGAACTTTTTACATTGGTTCGGCTACATTCTATTAAATTTGTCATTAGAAGTTAAATTGACTGAACCGTTTAAAGAACAATATATATTATAGTCATGTGTGCTATAATAATACCTTGTCATTCCTTGGGTTTGCCAGAAAAAAGAGCTTGCGAGCGCTTACCAGCGCTGAAAAAAGCTATACAGTTTTCGGCCAGGACACGTTTGCTAACTTCAGCTGCGCTGACACAATCTGCCATTTTACTTATCGCTCAGCGATCGCCATTTTGCTTACAAGCGCTCGCAAGCGCTTTTTTCTGACAAACAAGGATTTATTAACCGTTTCTTATTTCTAATATACCTACCTATTGGTTCACATAATTTTTTTGTTATAACTTTGAAAATAATTATTTTAAAAAGCATAATTTGATAGAGTTTGTTTGTTAGTAATGGACAAAAACATCTGTGTAATAATTTTGAAAGACAATATTTAATAGCGTTACTATAAATAGTTGTCTTACTGGTAATTAACAAAAAATATCTAACCTGACCTGCAATTCATGTCACTTTATGAGAACATGCTTTAATTTCATTTAATTTAATGAGCTTTTTTCAAATTCCTTTCAATATTGTCACTCAATTTAAATCTATAATCTAAGATCACAGTGGTTTGTGTGTTTATCTGTCCGCTCTTTTTCCCGCTCTTTTTCCATTGTATCAATAACGTTACCATAGCAACGCGTTAACCGCAAGAAGTTCGTCTACCGGACGCTAGATGGCGCTAACGGAAAAATATTTAATAATAGATTTTTTTTTAAGAATTTTGTCCACCCGTGCGAAGCCGGGACGGGCCGCTAGTATATATGAAAAGCAATCAGTCTCTTCTGCATAACCCTTAACCGACTATAAATCACTATAATTACTAAAGCTTACTTATGGTTTGAACAGTTGAATGGTTTGAACCGCGAATGCAAATGGTTATAATCTAACACCAAGATTAGATTTTCACCGTTTAGTTACATACCTGTGTATTAAGTTTCATTTATTATGTATGTTCGTACGTTTGCAGTGCCGGTTGCACTCCTGGAATATTATCTTTTGATGGTATATATGAATATTGCTGAAACTGAATACATGTTGAATTTCAAACCGGTTTAATACTACTTGTAGTAGTTCCACGTAATTTATTTATATATTTTAGTTTTCGGCGAATCATCAGCTTACAATGTAGTATAATTATAAGCTAATAACTTAAAAAGCTAATATAAGATTCACACAGGTAAAAATGGTCTAGCTATTTCTAAAGTGAGTTGAATTAATATAACTTCAATGATTCAAAACAATGGTACAAATAAAAAAAGAAAAACGGAATTATTCATTATTGAAGAAGCGCCTGCTAATAAGTGTCCTTGCCACACGGATGGTATTAAATATATCCACATGAAAATTATTACACAAATAATTAAATTCCTTCATTGCTCGGTGAATAAAATATTTCTTCTTATAATTAGTATTGCAAATGGGCAAATGAAAAAGTGCAAACTACGGGGCACATTAAAAATAGTTTATAAAAAGCTCAGAGCAATCTTAATGGACGACTATAATAAGGTAGATAATATCTGCAATATCACGTCGAATGGGTAATGAATAATATATGATATTGGCACGACGGAGTGTAAAGTATAGTGCACGATCATTTGTTTATAAAACTTACGAAAAAGGAGCCGCGATAATTGAACGGAGTGCGTAGCTATAAATTGTAGGTATTAAAGTAATAATAATATCCACTTATCAGCGGACTGATAAGTGGATATTATTATTAACTACTCACCTCATCACAACCCTCTCAACAGTCCCAATGCTGCGCAAATTGTGAAAATAAATGTCGGACTCTTAGACAAAAATGCCATTTGACCGCTAAATAACGAAGCTAGAATCAAACAAAAAGGTAACTTAAAGCTGATTAAATCAAGAATCCACCACAGAGTATTTGGATCTCTGTAACTCATAAATTAATCGTAAAAAAACAGCAGGCCATGCGGTTATTTGAATATGGTAGCAATAGCTACCAGAGACTGACGAAGGGTGTTGGCTATTGGTTGCAATTGCTACCGTGGACTGACAAGTTCACGAACATTGTTTGAAAATTATGTCGACTCGACGCGATGATTCTAGAACGATCGCGGCTGCGTCGTCGTGTATTTAAAGCCTGAGTAGTTCTGATTTTGGAAACTAATCTCTGGAGCGATTTTAAATACCTAATTATACTTTTTTTATTCTTTTCAACAAAAAATGCTGTTTAACATGAAAGCCGCTATTATTATTGTTTCATTTTACTATATTATGTGAACTAAACGAAACCAAAGATCAAATATTATCACAAAAGCGGCTAATTTCTATCTCACTTAAACGTTTAATGTGAGTTTAAAACAAGCCACCAGAACAGCGCACTCGATACGCTAACATTTAGGAACTAAAAGATCCGTTCTCTCTTGATATGTTCGATTTTACTCCGAACTCTGTATAAACTTGCTTGGAATAAACCGCAAGTGGAGCGCGCGTCTCACTTGATTTAATTCATTGCATATAAACCAGGACCAGTATTTTGCTTTTCATCGTGCATAACACTCTGGTTTTCAGGCTTCATTGTATATATTTCCAGTACTTTACATGGTACGTTATCTACCATATTCGGGATTATGCAAGTATTACCAAACACCCTGTATAATATAAATATTATCATCCAGTAGATGATAATTCTATCAATTGAACTTGTCTTATTAAATTCATGATTTATATAAATAAATAGAAGACAAGAATAACATATATCGTTCTGAACCCAAGTTAAGTAGCTAAAAGACTTTTGTTATGGAATTCAGAAACAACCACGGTACCACAACAGCCAGACCCGAGCCAATATAGAAAAGTTTGTCTTTACATTGACCTGGCGGCGAATGAATAGGGGACCTCGGAGTGGTTTTACCATGAAAATCGGTATGGAGTAACATATATGAATCTACTAGCTGACCTGGCCACGCGATGCTGTGATGAAAAAATGAAACCTATACTTTGTCTTAAGTCAGAACAAATCAAGCAAAATAAAAAAAAGAACAAAAAACATGTATGCAATTCACACGTGGTAGAAGTGAACGCTTCAAAAATAATACGTACACGTATACAAAATACCACGGTTGTTGTGCTGCCTTCTCTCAACCTTTGTACTACGCATGCGCACACAAACACGTATTAACACACGTACATAATGCTTCCTATCTCATTTTCTCCTACGTCAAATCTTATGAATTGATGTGTCTGTCTCTTTTGAATGTCGCTTTTTCGTTTCATCGACTTTCAAATTGCACTTTCAAAATCGGTTAAGTAATTTCGGAGTTCATCACGGTCAAACATTGTGACGATATGAGTTTAATTTTAATGTGCTTTTATAACAACAAGTACCCTTTTTAATAATCCAATACTCTTATTTGTTAACATTATTATTCTATTTGAAATTATTTAAAAAAACAATTCTTGTTAGTAAGATTATGTGCTTTGCTATGTGCTATCAGACAAACGCTCGTGACTTGCGCTCACGCTGTGTGATTAGTTTATCCATTAGTGTGTAAGTGACATGGGCAACTATATTAGAATTACTTTTTTCTGTAGTTTGGGCATTACTCAACAGAGGGCGTTATTTATGTCATGACACATTCAAAGAAATTTATTCGAATGTCTTTTATTATAAACATTTTTTTCTAGAGTTGATCAGAATAAAACACTTGAGTACAATCACGGAAAACTTCACTCAACCGAAATAACTCTGCTTCTGATTAAAAATTTCGATTTTTATTCGATAATGCAAATAAATGAATGCTAATGCCCATACAATCTTATGTAATCTCATATTATATCAAGACATGTTTGCCAGGTGAATATTTATGTGTAATGAGTGAAGCAAAAAAAATAAAAAATTGGTAGTCTATAAAGTCAGTTTACGGACGACATTACTTTACGTGATAGAGTCATAAGAAAACATTGATGAAAAATTACATACTTTTGTGAATTGTATTGAATTATTATCACTGAATTATCAATATTTTGTATAATATAAAGAAGGAGTTAATTGATTCTTTTCAATAAATTAAAATTAAGTTGTAATAAACAATGGAAACCACATTAACTTTTCATTTCATGAAGTCAGGCGGAACGTTACACTTCTTTATGCGTGCAGCCGGCGTTCATCGATTTATAAGACGTTATCACGTCAAACTCCAGTTATTGGTTCCAATTTTCATTCTGTCTGTTTAGATCCATAAAATGACCGTTAGTTTTCTTTGTACAACTCGGTTACAATATCTGTGGACCTCGCTGGAATGTCAAGCCCCCTCCCCGTTCTCTTGAAAAAGAATAAAATAATAAAAGAATAAAAGAGTAAAAGTATAATATATTTTATTTATAGTTCATAATTATTATTGTTTACAATACTATCCCCATGATGCTCGTTTTGTGCACCGTACCTAAGCGCTGACGTGACGTCATCAGGTCCACAGATATTGTAACCGGGTTGTATAAGCGGAACTTTGGTTTCAGAGCAAAATTCACCGAAACAAAACTTTCACTTATTGCTACTTTAAATTGCCACATGTGTACAGCAAAATAGTCAACTAGTCTTTGACATTAAGTTTAGTTAAACAACTAGGTTTTGACGTTAAATTATTCTCTTAAATAAATTATTACAAATAAAATCATCTTCTCTCAAGTGCCAGGCAGGACAAGAATCCACATCTCTCGCTATCCGGGCAAGCATTTTTTCAATTGACCTTGACCGACGTATCGAATGGTTGATTTTATATAAAAGACTTGCAGTTAATTAAAAAAAATTTCTTAAAATCACACCAAATAGCCAAGCCCAAAGTAACCACTGTAAGGCTTGTGTTATGGATACTAGGGATAGACATACATATATGATACATAGATATGTAATATTCATGTGATGAATACGAGTATTTGTACCCATGATTCAGGTACAAATACTCGTATTCATCACACAATCATCTACCCCTTCCGGGATTCGCACCCAGGACCGCTACAGTTGCACCAAACGGTCGTCATTGGAAATACTTTAATAACAAAGAAAGTCAATTATTTTATAAGAAAAATACTAGAAAAAATCGCATCGCTCACAAGTAAATCCCGCCTGAGAATTAACGCACCAAACGCTTCTCAACATCCTTCATAATGCGCACAGCAAAGGAATTGAACTCCCTCCCTGCGTCTGGGTTTCCGAGAACTTATAACCTGTCCATTTTCAAAGCCAAGGTGAATAGGCTCATTCTGGGTTAGCTCGTTCCATCGTGGATCCTGTCTTAGCCAAAAAATACTTGTAAATCGAGTTGATCTTCTTTAATATTTTCTATTAAAATAATTTTTCATATAAGATAGTATTGAAAAATTCAAAAAATATATAAAAATCATAAAACAATCAAATAACTTAACATAATTTAACACTGAGAAATAGGTTAATTTGGAATCATGTGAAGCCTTAAATCATACTAATCATTGGATAGGGTTTATAAGCTCGTGTGATCAATAATTTCGCTCCATTATCCTTTGCCGAGAAAGCCAATCTGATAAACACCGATTTCAAGGAATAAATCATGAGAGTATTGCCAATGGGATTTAATCCAAGCCGAATTTAATTGGTTACATAAACAGGTCCATAGCTTTCGTCTTGCTGATTTATTTTTAGTGTAACTTTAAGTTTACTCAGACTAATGTCTTCCAGTACCAGATTTAAAGAGTCTGTGTCGAAATATTACAACTTATCATCCATAGAACAGAGTTCGATGTGATCGTAACGCAAAAACTAGTTTTTTAGCTGTTTAATGAGATAAGGTCTCTGTGTCTATGGATAAGACGAAATCCTTATGAGATTCGTTTGTATTTTAAAATAGAAATAGTTTTGGAATGAGGTTTTTATCTAAAAATAGTGCTGCTCTGAATGGATTATCTCATATTCTGTTTGTTTTTGAAGTTATACTTCTTTAAGCGCGTTATGAAAAAATTATGAGGGTGAAATTTTAACATGCGCGCGTATCACTGTAACACAAAAGTAACATGTTGAAGTTTCCCGCAAAAGCGACATGGAATAAACCAGCCAGTTGAAGTTGGCCGCTAATTGGTTTAAGTTTTCGTGAGAACTGATAACTATAATATATTCAAGATAGTTACTAAAATATTTATGAATCACACACATTCATGTGTGTGATTTTAAATTATATATGGTGGTAAACAATAATTTATATAATATTATAAATTTATACCATGTACCTTGTTTTTATACTGCGTGTGTTGCTCCGTGATCATGGCACTTGCAACAGTGCCGAAATATCGGAAACTCGATAAAAACAAGGTACATGGTATAAATCCCAAATATAACATATATTACCATAATGTGATAACCACCATGACCATGAAAGTTTAAAAATATATCTTTTTATTTGTTTATAATATAAATTATTATTATTTTTACATTATTTGTCGTATTTTTTTAATTTTCAGGATATGTAATTCTGATATTATGAAATGTTGTGGATTTTTTACAATACCAACAACAGCTCCGAAGCACGGCAAGAGTTTACTCCTTAAGAACAATTATCTTTGAACAAGCACAGAAATAATAATAAAACAAAACTTTTCACGATATGTTGCGCACAAAAAACGTAACGCTGTTATTCGATCATAAAATTTGACTCTTCATATTTTCTTCATACCGGGCGCCTTATGAGAAAATCATTTCTTAAAAAGGGAACTCCAAAAATGTAATCTTTACTCAACTGCACTCAAGTCTAACACGCAGACTTGCATTTCAATTAATAACATTTAATACTTATGTTCTGTTGACCCAATTAAATCATAAAAAGCCTATTTCCAGTAATAAAATATTTACAGGGATTACGCGTATTGAGCGTAACAAAATTAGAATAGAATATATACTGGCTGATGATAATAAATAGGGTAGTGTAATACAAAATAACATGTTTATATTTTTCTATCTGTCTGTTTGTACGTGCTACTAACCAAATCTACTGAACGGATTTACTGGTGGCTTTCTTAAATCAACTAAACTTAACTTGGAAAAATATATAGGTATTGTTTTGTCGAAATCGTTTTTTTATCGTTTTTTCATAATGTTATATTAATTCTATCTAAAACTATAAACTATTTAAAATTTTGAAGACCCTAAATTCTAATTCATACTTTTTTATATAAATAAAATAGGTATGCGCTTGACCACTATCTCGCCTGATGGTAAGCAACGATGCGATCTAGAATGTGACGCGCTTGTCCAGAAGATACCTATTCATTCGGGACTTGAAGACCCCTAAATTGTATTTGTCAGGAAACCCAAATTCGTCCCCCGTCTTCCGCAACTAACCAAAATTACTCTCACCTATATTTAAAATATAGTATTAAATTATTTTGTCAATTTTAAAGTCAACAGGAGGTGTGTGGTGATCACTTCCATTATGATTGTCGCGTGGACAAACTTGACGTGAAGGGTTGTGCTATTCTACCGGACACGACACGGCGAATTCAGGGTCAGTAATGAAAAATTTTTTTGTTCGAAGGTAACAACAACACCATCAAAAAAAATTAGCTTAAAATAAAGAAATGAATAATGTCTTAAACCTAAGATTAACCAGGGCCCTGCCTCAGCATAGGCCGCTGCGAGCAGAGATCCGCTGCAACAACCCTGATATTCTGGCAGGGCCTGAATGAATGACGTCCTACTGATATAATAAATATATGTAAATAAACTCCTCTAAAATAGTAAAATAGAATATATCTTAATATATAAAAATCCAGTGTCACAATGTATGTTCCCAGTAAACTCTTCACCAACTCAACCGATATTGATGAAAGTTGGTATTTATGTGTGGTCCAACTGAAGAGATAGGATAGTGTTTATTTTAATTTATAATACAGCAACGCGTGGCCGAGTCAGCTAGTAATAATATATATATAAATTACGTGTCACGTTGTTTGTCCGCGATGGACTCCTAAACTACTTAACCGATTTTGATCAAACTTCGTAACTATCTGTTATTTGATCTAACTTAGAAGATGGGATAGGTTTTATTTAATTTATAACACAGCAACGCGTGGCCGAGTCAGCTAGTCTTAATATTTTAAAATTACGTGTCACGTTGTTATAAATCGCCAATATCATTTGGCGATTTTATAAGAGTTTTGGCACATGAGTTTCTTGCCCGATTCTTCTCATGTTAGCCCCTACGTTCGGAATCGGGTCGCTCGTGGCGATTACATGCGCGGCATCAACTCCGCGGACTTTGACTTTGACTTTGACTTTGACTTTGACTTTGACTTTGACTTTGACTTTGACTTTGACTTTGACTTTGACTTTGACTTTGACTTTGACTTTGACTTTGACTTTGACTTTGACTTTGACTTTGACTTTGACTTTGACTTTGACTTTGACTTTGACTTTGACTTTGACTTTGACTTTGACTTTGACTTTGACTTTGACTTTGACTTTGACTTTGACTTTGACTTTGACTTTGACTTTGACTTTGACTTTGACTTTGACTTTGACTTTGACTTTGACTTTGACTTTGACTTTGACTTTGACTTTGACTTTGACTTTGACTTTGACTTTGACTTTGACTTTGACTTTGACTTTGACTTTGACTTTGACTTTGACTTTGACTTTGACTTTGACTTTGACTTTGACTTTGACTTTGACTTTGACTTTGACTTTGACTTTGACTTTGACTTTGACTTTGACTTTGACTTTGACTTTGACTTTGACTTTGACTTTGACTTTGACTTTGACTTTGACTTTGACTTTGACTTTGACTTTGACTTTGACTTTGACTTTGACTTTGACTTTGACTTTGACTTTGACTTTGACTTTGACTTTGACTTTGACTTTGACTTTGACTTTGACTTTGACTTTGACTTTGACTTTGACTTTGACTTTGACTTTGACTTTGACTTTGACTTTGACTTTGACTTTGACTTTGACTTTGACTTTGACTTTGACTTTGACTTTGACTTTGACTTTGACTTTGACTTTGACTTTGACTTTGACTTTGACTTTGACTTTGACTTTGACTTTGACTTTGACTTTGACTTTGACTTTGACTTTGACTTTGACTTTGACTTTGACTTTGACTTTGACTTTGACTTTGACTTTGACTTTGACTTTGACTTTGACTTTGACTTTGACTTTGACTTTGACTTTGACTTTGACTTTGACTTTGACTTTGACTTTGACTTTGACTTTGACTTCGACTTCGACTTCGACTTCGACTTCGACTTCGACTTCGACTTCGACTTCGACTTCGACTTCGACTTCGACTTCGACTTCGACTTCGACTTCGACTTCGACTTCGACTTCGACTTCGACTTCGACTTCGACTTCGACTTCGACTTCGACTTCGACTTCGACTTCGACTTCGACTTCGACTTCGACTTCGACTTCGACTTCGACTTCGACTTCGACTTCGACTTCGACTTCGACTTCGACTTCGACTTCGACTTCGACTTCGACTTCGACTTCGACTTCGACTTCGACTTCGACTTCGACTTCGACTTCGACTTCGACTTCGACTTCGACTTCGACTTCGACTTCGACTTCGACTTCGACTTCGACTTCGACTTCGACTTCGACTTCGACTTCGACTTCGACTTCGACTTCGACTTCGACTTCGACTTCGACTTCGACTTCGACTTCGACTTCGACTTCGACTTCGACTTCGACTTCGACTTCGACTTCGACTTCGACTTCGACTTCGACTTCGACTTCGACTTCGACCTCGACCTCGACCTCGACCTCGACCTCGACCTCGACTTCGACTTCGACTTCGACTTCGACTTCGACTTCGACTTCGACTTTTTGAGCGTTGACAGTAAGAAAAATCCTTGTTTGAATAAGAATTGTGCGTTGTATGAAGTATAGCAATGAAGTAAACTTCCAAAACGTTCTTGATAGCGTTATAGGAATTGAACACAGTTGAACAACCCATAAATTGTTTATAATAAATTTACCGGATATAAACTCCAGCTCCCCTGAGACCAGATATATAACATTAAGACCAAAAGAACAGAAACATGCAAAAGGTACAACGGCTGATAAAGAGGAAAATACTTACCTGTCTAGACACGAAGAAACCCCTGTTGATTCAGCATACATACCTGAAACCTACAAACAAGCTCAACAGATAAAGAAAATTGGATAAAATCTATTAATGAAGAGTTAGATGCACATAGGAAAAATGAAACATGGACATTGGTAGAGAAGGCACCAAATTCAAAAGTTATTGGATGCAAGTGGGTGTTCAAACTAAAAGAAGAACCAACTGGTCCACGGTTCAAGGCAAGACGTTGTGCAAAAGGATTTTCCCAAACTTTCGAAATAGATTTCAAAGAAACATTTGCTCCTACCGTGAGGTACGACTCAATCCGTATATTGTTGTCAGTGGCTGCTCAAAATAATCTTGAAATCATCCAGCTTGATGTCAAGACTGCCTTCCTGTATGGTGAGCTAGAAGAAACCATATTTATGACTCCTCCCGAAGGTCTGTCCTGTGATAAAAAGATGGTATGTAAACTTAACAAGTCATTGTATGGCCTTAAACAATCACCACGATGCTGGAATAAGAAATTTGACTCTGTCCTAAAAAAAATTGGTTTCACTCAGTGCACAGCTGATCAATGTGTATATGTTGCTCAAGTCAATAATAGTAAATGTTACCTTTGCCTGTATGTTGACGACGGATTATTGTTCAGTAAAGATAAAATTGTATTAAAAGCATTAACAAATGATTGACAGACCATATTTGATATAAAAATATTAGATACACCAAGTAACTTTGTAGGAATGCAAATTAAGAAACCAAACAAAGGCATATTAATACATACACCAAGCTAAATATGTAGACCAAATATTGAACAGATTTAACATGTATAATGCCAACCCCAACAGCGTACCAGTCGATCCGCACGTGAAGTTACAGAAAGAGCAAGGTCAGCCTGAAAAGAACATACCATACAGAGAAGCGGTGGGCTGCCTCATGCATCTGGCTACAGTGAGTCGACCAGACATAATGTTTGCTGTTAGTCTGGTAAGTCGATTTCTTTTTCGACTTCGACTTCGACTTCGACTTTGACTTCGACTTCGATTTTGATTTTGATTTTAATGAAAAGTCAAATAGCGTTGACAGTAAGAAAAATCCTTGTTTGAATAAGAATTGTGCGTTGTATGAAGTATAGCAATGAAGTAAACTTCCAAAACGTTCTTGATAGCGTTATAGGAATTGAACACAGTTGAACAACCCATAAATTGTTTATAATAAATTTACCGGATATAAACTCCAGCTCCCCTGAGACCAGATATATAACATTAAGACCTAGAAACAGAAACATGCAAAAGGTACAACGGCTGATAAAGAGGAAAATACTTACCTGTCTAGACACGAAGAAACCCCTGTTGATTCAGCATACATACCTGAAACCTACAGTCAAGCTCAACAGATAAAAAAAATTGGATAAAATCTATTAATGAAGAGTTAGATGCACATAGGAAAAATGAAACATGGACATTGGTAGAGAAGGCACCAAATTCAAAAGTTATTGGATGCAAGAGGGTGTTCAAACTAAAAGAAGAACCAACTGGTCCACGGTTCAAGGCAAGACGTTGTGCAAAAGGATTTTCCCAAACTCCCGAAATAGATTTCAAAGAAACATTTGCTCCTACCGTGAGGTACGACTCAATCCGTATATTGTTGTCAGTGGCTGCTCAAAATAATCTTGAAATCATCCAGCTTGTTGTCAAGACTGCCTTCCTGTATGGTGAGCTAGAAGAAACCATATTTATGACTCCTCCCGAAGGTCTGTCCTGTGATAAAAAGATGGTATGTAAACTTAACAAGTCATTGTATGGCCTTAAACAATCACCACGGTGCTGGAATAAGAAATTTGACTGTGTCTTAAAAAAAATTGGTTTCACTCAGTGCACAGCTGATCAATGTGTATATGCTGCTCAAGTCAATAATAGTAAATGTTACCTTTGCCTGTATGTTGACGACGGATTATTGTTCAGTAAAGATAAAATTATATTAAAAGCATTAACAAATGATTGACAGACCATATTTGATATAAAAATATTAGATACACCAAGTAACTTTGTAGGAATGCAAATTAAGAAACCAAAAAAAGGCATATTAATACACCAAGCTAAATATGTAGACCAAATATTGAACAGATTTAACATGTATAATGCCAACCCCGACAGCGTACCAGTCGATCCGCACGTGAAGTTACAGAAAGAGCAAGGTCAGCCTGAAAAGAACATACCATACAGAGAAGCGGTGGGCTGCCTCATGCATCTGGCTACAGTGAGTCGACCAAACATAATGTTTGCTGTTAGTCTGGTATGTCGATTTCTTTTTCGACTTCGACTTCGACTTTGACTTCGACTTCGACTTCGATTTTGATTTTAATGAAAAGTCAAATAGCGTTGACAGTAAGAAAAATCCTTGTTTGAATAAGAATTGTGCGTTGTATGAAGTATAGCAATGAAGTAAACTTCCAAAACGTTCTTGATAGCGTTATAGGAATTGAACACAGTTGAACAACCCATAAATTGTTTATAATAAATTTACCGGATATAAACTCCAGCTCCCCTGAGACCAGATATATAACATTAAGACCTAGAAACAGAAACATGCAAAAGGTACAACGGCTGATAAAGAGGAAAATACTTACCTGTCTAGACACGAAGAAACCCCTGTTGATTCAGCATACATACCTGAAACCTACAGTCAAGCTCAACAGATAAAAAAAATTGGATAAAATCTATTAATGAAGAGTTAGATGCACATAGGAAAAATGAAACATGGACATTGGTAGAGAAGGCACCAAATTCAAAAGTTATTGGATGCAAGAGGGTGTTCAAACTAAAAGAAGAACCAAGTGGTCCACGGTTCAAGGCAAGACGTTGTGCAAAAGGATTTTCCCAAACTCCCGAAATAGATTTCAAAGAAACATTTGCTCCTACCGTGAGGTACGACTCAATCCGTATATTGTTGTCAGTGGCTGCTCAAAATAATCTTGAAATCATCCAGCTTGTTGTCAAGACTGCCTTCCTGTATGGTGAGCTAGAAGAAACCATATTTATGACTCCTCCCGAAGGTCTGTCCTGTGATAAAAAGATGGTATGTAAACTTAACAAGTCATTGTATGGCCTTAAACAATCACCACGGTGCTGGAATAAGAAATTTGACTGTGTCTTAAAAAAAATTGGTTTCACTCAGTGCACAGCTGATCAATGTGTATATGTTGCTCAAGTCAATAATAGTAAATGTTACCTTTGCCTGTATGTTGACGACGGATTATTGTTCAGTAAAGATAAAATTATATTAAAAGCATTAACAAATGATTGACAGACCATATTTGATATAAAAATATTAGATACACCAAGTAACTTTGTAGGAATGCAAATTAAGAAACCAAACAAAGGCATATTAATACACCAAGCTAAATATGTAGACCAAATATTGAACAGATTTAACATGTATAATGCCAACCCCAACAGCGTACCAGTCGATCCGCACGTGAAGTTACAGAAAGAGCAAGGTCAGCCTGAAAAGAACATACCATACAGAGAAGCGGTGGGCTGCCTCATGCATCTGGCTACAGTGAGTCAACCAGACATAATGTTTGCTGTTAGTCTGGTAAGTCGATTTCTTTTTCAACTTCGACTTCGACTTCGACTTCGATTTCGATTTCGATTTTGATTTTGATTTTAATGAAAAGTCAAATAGCGTTGACAGTAAGAAAAATCCTTGTTTGAATAAGAATTGTGCGTTGTATGAAGTATAGCAATGAAGTAAACTTCCAAAACGTTTTTGATAGCGTTATAGGAATTGAACACAGTTGAACAACCCATAAATTGTTTATAATAAATTTACCGGATATAAACTCCAGCTCCCCTGAGACCAGATATATAACATTAAGACCTAGAAACAGAAACATGCAAAAGGTACAACATCTGGCTGATAAAGAGGAAAATACTTACCTGTCTAGACACGAAGAAACCCCTGTTGATTCAGCATACATACCTGAAACCTACAAGCAAGCTCAACAGATAAAGAAAATTGGATAAAATCTATTAATGAAGAGTTAGATGCACATAGGAAAAATGAAACATGGACATTGGTAGAGAAGGCACCAAATTCAAAAGTTATTGGATGCAAGAGGGTGTTCAAACTAAAAGAAGAACCAACTGGTCCACGGTTCAAGGCAAGACGTTGTGCAAAAGGATTTTCCCAAACTCCCGAAATAGATTTCAAAGAAACATTTGCTCCTACCGTGAGGTACGACTCAATCCGTATATTGTTGTCAGTGGCTGCTCAAAATAATCACAACCAGACATAATGTTTGCTGTTAGTCTGATAAGTCGATTTCTTTTTCGACTTCGACTTCGACTTCGACTTCGACTTCGACTTTGACTTCGACTTCGACTTCGATTGCGACTACGACTTGGACTTCGACTTCGACTTCGACTTCGATTTCGATTTTGATTTTGATTTTAATGAAAAGTCAAATAGCGTTGACAGTAAGAAAAATCCTTGTTTGAATAAGAATTGTGCGTTGTATGAAGTATAGCAATGAAGTAAACTTCCAAAACGTTTTTGATAGCGTTATAGGAATTGAACACAATTGAACAACCCATAAATTGTTTATAATAAATTTACCGGATATAAACTCCAGCTCCCCTGAGACCAGATATATAACATTAAGACCTAGAAACAGAAACATGCAAAAGGTACAACATCTGGCTGATAAAGAGGAAAATACTTACCTGTCTAGACACGAAGAAACCCCTGTTGATTCAGCATACATACCTGAAACCTACAAACAAGCTCAACAGATAAAGAAAATTAGATAAAATCTATTAATGAAGAGTTAGATGCACATAGGAAAAATGAAACATGGACATTGGTAGAGAAGGCACCAAATTCAAAAGTTCTTGGATGCAAGTGGGTGTTCAAACTAAAAGAAGAACCAACTGGTCCACGGTTCAAGGCAAGACGTTGTGCAAAAGGATTTTCCCAAACTCCCGAAATAGATTTCAAAGAAACATTTGCTCCTACCGTGAGGTACTACTCAATCCGTATATTGTTGTCATTGGCTGCTCAAAATAATATTGAAATCATCCAGCTTGATGTCAAGACTGCCTTCCTGTATGGTGAGCTAGAAGAAACTATATTTATGACTCCTCCCGAAGGTCTGTCCTGTGATAAAAAGATGGTATGTAAACTTAACAAGTCATTGTATGGCCTTAAACAATCACCACGGTGCTGGAATAAGAAATTTGACTCTGTCTTAAAAAAAATTGGTTTCACTCAGTGCACAGCTGATCAATGTGTATATGTTGCTCAAGTCAATAATAGTAAATGTTACCTTTGCCTGTATGTTGACGACGGATTATTGTTCAGTAAAGATAAAATTGTATTAAAAGCATTAACAAATGATTGACAGACCATATTTGACATAAAAATATTAGATACACCAAGTAACTTTGTAGGAATGCAAATTAAGAAACCAAACAAAGGCATATTAATACACCAAGCTAAATATGTAGACCAAATATTGAACAGATTTAACATGTATAATGCCAACCCCAACAGCGTACCAGTCGATCCGCACGTGAAGTTACAGAAAGAGCAAGGTCAGCCTGAAAAGAACATACCATACAGAGAAGCGGTGGGCTGCCTCATGCATCTGGCTACAGTGAGTCGACCAGACATAATGTTTGCTGTTAGTCTGGTAAGTCGATTTCTTAATTGCCACAATGGGAGTCACTGGAATGCTGTTAAAAGATTTTGAAATACCTAAAAGGTACAAAGCAACACGGATTGTTTTACTCTCAATCACCAGAATGCTTAGAAGTCACTGTTTATAGTGATGCCGATTACGCAAACGACATAGACACAAGACGCTCGGTGACTGGTTACGTCTTCATGAAGAATGGAGCAGCTGTGACTTGGTCCAGCCAAAAACAGCAAACAGTTGCCCTCTCAACTACCGAAGCTGAGTTCATGGCAGCTTGTGCTGCTACCAAAGAGGCTCTATGGAAAAGGCAATTATTAAATGATTTAGGTGTTTATAAACAAGATTCAATATGTATCCACTTAGACAGTCAAAGTGCTATAAGTGTTATTAAAAATGTTAATTTTCATAAGCGTTGCAAGCACATTGACATTAGATACCATTTCATATATATAATTCATATATAAGAAAAATATCAGCTTAAAATTATAACTCTGAAGTATGTAAACACTAATAATCAATTTGCAGATATATCTAGCAAAGCATTGTCAAAAGATCTCCATACGAATCTCTTTGCCAAAATTAAGATTACGTACCTAATTTAGTTAGCTGTTAAATGTTTTTATTTTTCAACATGTACTTAAAACTATATTCAGTACATAAAATATGTAATACTGTAGTAAGATTTAGTTACATTTGTTTTGTAAAAAGGCTTAAATGTAGAGGGAGTGTTAAACTAAATTTTAAATTTGCGCGCCTTTTATGAGCGGCTCACGCTTGACCGTTTTTTTCCTCATGTCTATTCTCTACGATCCGTCCATGCAAAGTGTGCAATTGTGCAAGGTAATATAAATTAATTAATAAACACAATACATTTAAAAGGACTTTAATTCATTATTTCTCATACGAATCAATCAAATCAGTTGATCGCATCTTTAAAAAAAAATTGCATTCGATCAGAAAATAAAATCAAAGTACAAAGTCGTGGGCATAAATCAATTAACAGGTATGTACCTATTTTTGTAACAAAAAAAACTTAGAAGTCAGCAGGCATGAACTTGTGTCTAATTGGGTCTCCGAAACACACACAAAACAAACAATTAATAGTTGACACCCAGACCCGGGAACGAAAATCGATGTTTTCGTTCAAAAATAATACACAAATAAATATTTTAAAAATTTTCGTTCGAGATCAAGTTCGGTGACAACCCTAGCATAAATATTTAAAAATGAATATCTTCTAATCGCCGCAATAGTGTGACGTGGCTCATTAATGTATATATATTTTTATTTATTAGTATTTCTATCTAAGTTGTAGGTTCCACTTTTTCGTTTTTAGGGAGAAAAATAATAAATACGAAATACAAAAAAAAAATGCTGCTCCCAAAGCAAAGCATTATTAAGCTAAAGAAACGGGTTTTATGCGTGTGATTATGTCCGATTGACACATATTTATTTGTTGTCTTTTATCTACTCTCACATCGTAAAATTAAAAATATAAAACTCAAAACGAGTTTATATTGACGAACTTTACAAATAGTATATCGAAATGAAATTATATTATATAACACTAACAATATAATTATATTATATTCATTATAACACAAAATAATGTTATAATATTTTTTTTTCATTACGTTTCGATTACAGACCATTTGATACAATACTGCGCCAATTCGTATAGCACTATTTCATTTATATCTGTGGCTGCACGCGCTTTGGCGCATGCGCGGTAATACCGGGAATTTTGGCGCCATTATACGTTTACTTGCAATTCGTTGTTGTGTTTCGCTGGATAATTATTATTGTTTATTAAAATTTCTGATATCTGATATGATTTTCTTTACTTTCATAAAGAAAATTTAACGCCGCCCGACATTTTAGAGACTGCGGCAGCAATCAGTCTTAATCTACTACCAGTAAAGTCATTGTAATATACAAAATGCTAACACTTACAATAACCAATAAATAAACTGTATCAATCTCTATCTTTTATTTGATATATTTAATGTATGAGATTAGATAAAGTAGTGTATGAAACTGCACATAACTAGGTATTACACACTCGTGTGTTGCTTTTAAAAAACTCACACTCGTGTATAATACCCCTCATTATGTACCAGTTTTATAAACTACTATTCTATTCACTTTCTATTCATTTTATAAAAAAATATTTTAGATTTCATAGGTCAGAGGTCACGATAAGTTCATGATTTTTTTTCTCAAAAAGTATTTGAGTTAGACTTTTGGGAATTGAACTCATACCTTTCTAGGTTATAAATAATCTATTTATGTAAAAACCGGAAGGTGTAAATTTTTTAAGTTCCATAAAACACTGTGCTATGATAGGTGGTTAGACCAATCGCAAATTAATTAGTAGGCCCAATCATGAAATCCTGAAACCCTTTAAGATGGTTGACATTTTATCGACGAATAAAATAACTGTGTAGGTACGTATATGTGATAGTGACAAATGTTTTGTCCATCAATAAAATGCAACCATACCTATTACGGCCACGGGTGTTTTCAGTAACAACTGCACCAGTTACTATTTAAAATACCTAAATCTCGATAGGTGTGCCTCTAATATTTTATTTCCCTCGATTTTTCCAGGATCACGTCACCTCGCCCTGACCTGATAACAAAGGGATAAACTAGAAAGTGTTTCATTTGAAACAAAAAATCAATTTTCCAAATAGGTATAATACGCGACACGTTCGTAAACCTGAACCAAACATGAGTAAAAAATACATAGTTACAATAGTTAAGAAAGTGGTTTCCTAAAATTGTTCGCAACGTTCCGTTAATACAGTAAAAGTTCCCCATTCACGGTTTCCTCATCCGAGGGAGAAAAAATTGCAACCCAGTTCCTGTATTCGCGGCTAAAAATTTCATTATTCGAAGATGAAAACAGTAAATAGAAAGAGATTCAGTCTTTCATTAAAGTAGCGGCATCATTTGAGTTCTGGTACATGCCCAGGCGGCTTTCATGAAAGATTTGACCAAGTGGACTAATGTCAATTAAAACAAACCTTACCGTCACAATACAAAAGCAAGTTAAAAAAAGAATATTACCCCTCGTGGTAATAGAGTAGTTCTACGTTCGTAGTACATCGACGAGGATCGAACTACTCATAGGTCCGCTTGGTAAGGAATACATTAAATTTAAAAAGTCTGAGTGAAGGTTTATACGCAAATGAACTTTGTGATCATGAAAGCTGTTCGATCTATGGAAAGGAGCCTTACTCTTAAAAGGCAAATTTATAATGCTACAGCTCAAATTGATTTTATTTTGATATATATTCGTTTTATTTTGTAACTTGTAACGCATCCCCTATGATTCCATACTAATTACCATTCCATATTCACGGTTTCTGTATTCGCGGCATATTTTTGGAACGTTAAACCCCGCGACCGTGAATAAAGAGATTTTACTGACATACGAAACCTCGATTGATTACGCACCGACCAACGTCCGTGAGTAGGCTATATAACGAAGCGCCATCTAACAACAACAAGCGACAACCGTATTCTTAGTGTCTCACTAGATGGCAATACGTATCGTGTTATTTGTGTTCTCACTAGTGTCATCTATCGTAAAATAGAAGGAAAGCAATATAGCCAGTTGAATAGCCAGTTTTAGGGTGATACCATTTTCTTGTACTAAGTGGTGTCTCTGTATATCATCTACTTTGTGCTTTGTATGTTACTAAATTATTAAGACAATATTTTTTCTTACACAGGTATATAAATTTGTTGATTTATTATTTTGTACTGACCCTGTAACCTTTCGTTTCGTCTGGTCACATTCTACTCTGCATTTGTCTTATGATTTGAGAAGTCGGCGGCAATAAAATAAAAACGAGATGTTGCTGCAAGTTATAACCCGGTTACAATATCTGTGGACCTGATGACGTCACGTCAGCGCTTAGACACGGTGCACAAAACAAGCATCATGGGGATAGTATTGTAAACAATAATAATTATGAACTATAAATAAAATATATTATACTTTTACTCTTTTATTCTTTTATTATTATATTTTTTTATTCCTTTTCAAGAGAACGGGAAGGGGGCTTGATATTCCAGCGAGGTCCACAGATATTGTAACCGAGTTGTAGGTTCAGTCTGACAGAGAAAATAGTGAGAAAATTCGTTCAGTAATTTCGGAGATCAGCGTGTACAAACAGACAGAAAATAAGAAAATGTTTATTTGTATTTTATTCCTCTTTTTTGTCGCCCACACATTTAATATGTTTATTAAATGTACAGAAATGCAATTCTCAATGCTTTATCATATGTATATATGATTTGGTACAATTTATTGTTCTCTAAGGATGTAGAAGACAAAAAATCAACAATGATAATAACTTTCAATTGAATTCCATTTTTAGAAACGAGTTAAAAAATATTGTTTGGAATCCAAATGAATATGCAAATGCAAGAAACTTTATTAAACATTTGATAAGCGAAACATGTTAAAAAGATTAAAAGACGATTGTTTTCTAAGAGGGGAACTTTAAATTCTGGACAACTCACATCAAATATTTAGTTTCAAAGTAAGCAGAATTTGTAATATGGATACTGAATAAGATAAATGAGTATTACCACGACCACGAATAGAATACCACGATGACAACAAATCCTTATTCTGATCACACAAACTGATATCCTCTAACAGCGCCTGTAGAATCACTACCCAGTCACTCGTCAAATAATCCTCAAACAATTACTATATTCAATGAAATTTCTTGAAAGTACTTGTAAACGTTATTCGCCAAGGCACTTCATTAGCCAAGGTGGAATCAGAATGTCGTAATCGGGCGATTACGATCTGGCCCGAATTGCCAGAAGGATATAAGACCGAATTCCACCTGAGAAGAACTTTCTCAACATATGTTTATTGTTATTTTGTTACAAGTAACAAATAAATCGAATCAGGGTTTTATATCTAGATGACGTTTTAAGAGTAACAAGTTTTCAATTAAAAACAATAATAAAAGAGAAATCAACGTTACTTTGATATAGTAAGTAGGTATATATGTAGTATAGTTTGGTAAGTTCAAAATAGTACTTCATTATAAATTGGTAGAATTTTAACTACACCTGAATAAATAATAATAAAACTTTATTACAGACTGTGTCCTTAAAATGTAAATAAAAATTTTAAATCTTAAAAAACTAGTGTTGGTACGTTGTATTTCAATTGTTATTTATCGCCTGGTGTGGAGCTACACCCAAAGACACATTAATAGGGAGTCCGATCGGTCTAAAAATACCTTCAGCATCGGACTGGCGGTGTTGCGAAGACGGGCTAACATGGATACGCACCGTTTTCTCTTAATAGCACAAAGGTCTCCTGTGTGTGCCTCCTCAAATATCCCTGAGGCACTACAACGCCACGGCAGCCCGAACAGGATTCTGCATTGCATTATTATACTCGACCTGCAAATTTCTGTATGTCCTACGCATGTAATCAGTCCACAGTATGCAGGGATTTACTAACTGGTCGTATTCGTTTTTTTAATTGTCTCATACTCTGTATGCTATAGCATTGTTTAAGTACACATATTTAAAACAGATATTCGTTGAGTTGAATAGAATTGCTGACGACAAATATTGTAAATGTCGTTAAACTTTTGTTAAAGTAAATAAGTTTCTTGCACTCGGTAGGTAAAATTGTTGGACGATTCAAAACTACTTATTTTAAGTGCATTTGAAAGTTATTTTCATTGTTACTTTGGTTTTCGTAATAATTTGGTGAGGTAATAAAAAAAACACACGGATACGAATTCGCAGCACGCTGAAGTTAAAACTTCGACTTACAACACGTTAGGTAGTTATGGGTAAATAAAAGGTGTACAAGCTATTGATTTTATAGGTCAGAGGAGCTTAATTAAAAATGCGGAATTATGGTAGAAGAAAAATAGTAATTATATTATTTTAAAATATTTTCCACTAGGAAGCTATGCGACCGACTCCTAGCACAGTAGAATATAAAAAGAGATAAATTAAAGTGATTTGAATGAAACGTGTGAAAGATCGAATGAGTGAGGATTGAATGAATGAACAGTTTACTTTAGCCTTTACATATAGTCATATTAATTACTTTTAATGTAAATTCAATATAAATCTATAATCTAAGAACACAAATTTGTTGTTTGTGTGTTTGTCTGTCCGCTCTTTTTCCCGCTCTTTTCCATCATATACGCGTTACCATAGCAACGCGTTACCGGGTCAGCTAGTCTATAATCTAAGAACACAATTTTGTTGTTTTTGTGTTTGTCGGTCCGCTCTTTTTCCGCTCTTTTAACGATTCCATAGCAACGCGTTACCGGGTCAGCTAGTAATTAATTTAAAAATATTATTTTTTGCCTATTATGATACATTTCATTTCAAATTCAACACAAGCAATGAATATAAAATCGCTCACTCAATTAAAAAGGTTATTTTAAATCCAACTACAGCATATTTATTTGACATGGAGGGTTAAGTAGCAATTAATACGGTCAGTGCAGTAGGGCGCTTTTTCTTATGCACCGGTAATTTAAACTGGTCTTCTCGCTTAAGAAGGCTTAATGAATGAGAGTGCTTCAAGCGTCATATTTCAGGTTCCATGAAATTCACGATAGCCTTCTTGCTTTAGCAAGAATAAACAGAAATTTAATAAGCTTACTGAATGTTGTTGAATTTAGGTACTTTGTGAAATGCTACACGATAATTTATATTCGAAATCAGAGACTCCATTTAATTCCGACATGGGTGCAAAATTACAATTTATACAGGGGTTTTCCAAAGTATGGTATTTTACCCGCCTGCCAAGCGTGACGTAATAGCAAAACCTAGAGTTAATTGTAAAATTACGGCACCCAAACCCCCCACCCCCCACCCCTCATTTTAGTGGAAGCTTCCGTCAAGCAGTTGAAGGCTTTCGACTAAGATGAGATGGGATAGATTGCTGACCCGCGATTAGATCACGCTCAAAACTAGATAGATCTTGACACTAGCAACCTCTTTCGGCTAAGGCGATCCCCTCTTTTTTGGAGAACCGAATTTTATTTATGATTAATGTGTATATTAAATCCGGATTAAGTCCGAATGGTGAGTTTATGACTTATTTTCCCTTACTGACTTATTTTACCTACTTATTCATTCACAGAAAAATTCTGCGGATACGTGTGTAGAGAAGTGAGAATGACTGTCTCTGTCATCACAAGGAAATAGCTTTATAAGAAGGTTCTTTGTATTTGCTGCTTGAAAATTATTATGCGACTTAACTCCGTCTTTACAACAACATTTTAACGTGGAATATTTAATTACACGATCCTTCTCAGAAAATATTCATTTTATTTCAAATGTATGAAAAATATTTCCTCAAATATATTGACCTTATCTGATAGAAATATAATTATTTGGACTGGGAAATAATTGGAACATACTTTTTATATGTTGAACCATTACATTTAATTATTTTCTTTAATTACATTATTATATATTACTTATAATTTTGGGGCGTAGCAAGGCTGGTGGGATCTGTGACCCCCAGCACCCAAGCTAACTAACCTTATTAATATAAATCGCGGGAAACACTGAGATTTTGGCTGGGATGATTGATAAACATGCATAAATTGAATTCAGATACAAAAAACTTTAGACTTTAAACGCATGTATTTTGAGACTTTGAGACCACACCAGGCTGACGAAAGGTAGATTTCTACATTATTTGACATCCGAATTTTACACTAATCAAAACCGTCTTCAAAACTGTAATTTATTTAATTAATGACTAAGAAGGCGAGACAAAAGGTAATTAAATATGTATACTATTTTTTTGAAGTCGGAGCCAGCCTTAGTATTGAAATAAACGTGATTGACTAACAAATACCAAGTGACGACATTTATTGCTTTATTTTTATCATTTCAGTTGTAATTGAAGCTAATTACTTCGTAATTTCTTCCGAGTTACCTGAGTCTGTGTTTCCTGACAAATACAATTAAGGTGTCTTAAAGTCACGAGTGAATATCTATCTTCTAGGCAAGCGCGACACATCCTATATCGCATCATTGCTTACCATCAGGCGAGATTGTGGTCAAGCGCATGCCTATTTTATATTAAAGAAAAACTCAATTATTTCTTTGCCTTTTTTCAATACTTATTAAAACATCGTGCATTGTGATATGTCTTTGAAATATGCTGTTATGCCAACGCCACGGTTTCATAGGTACTGATACACACAACACACTGTCTCAAAAATTATTTAATACTAGCTAACCCGGCCACGTGTTGCTGATATAACCCGGCCACGCGTTGCTGGTATAACCCGGCCAAGCGTTGCTGGTAAAACCCGGCCACGCGTTGCTATGGTAACGTTAATTGATTATAAAAACTGTTTTTTTAGGCTTATGGTAACTATGGTAACTATATATGGTAACAAACCCACAAAGTCCTTCTTTTATATAGTAGATATTGACACAGTTCCCTAAGTTGAACTATACCGAGCCCAACTATAAAAGAATTATTACAATCCGTCTTATAGTTTTTGAGATATGCGGACACAAACATAAATACATACACTTAAAAAAGAGTGTGTGTTTGCTCCGTCGCACGACTGGAGTTTACTCCTTAAAAACAATTGTCTTTGAACTGGCACATAAAATAATAAAACAAAACTTCAAAATAAAAGTGAAAGGTGTGTACGATAGGTTCCGCGCAAGAAACATGACGCTGTCATTCGATCACTAAACTTTACTCTTTATATTTTTTCATGCCGGGCGCTTTATATGAAAATCAATTCTTTAGGAATAAATTCCAAAAAATTTACACCTATTTTTAAAAGCTGGTACAAACTAACATACCTTTACAAAAACTATGCAGTTCTGACAATACGTACTTTGACAACCTCCTTGTTTGAAGTCGATAAAAAAAATAATGCCTGTCAGCTCCGACGCGTGCGTGACGAGTTTACTCCTGAAAAACGATCATCTTAAAATATATAATTATATTAAGCAAATGAAGTAAATTAATTCATATATTTATTCATATTAATTTAATGAAATATATTATTTAAATTATGGTATTATTATTTATATTCATTTTTTATTTTTTTATATTCTTTTTTATTTATGATATTTTACATGTATATTGAACTAGCTTTCCGCCCGCGGCTTCGCCCGCGTGGAATTCGGTTATATTGCGGTATAAAGCACAACTATAAGAAAACTTCTCATTCCCACGGAAAAATCTAAGAAGCGCGATGTAACGCTGGATACAAAATTCATATAATTCATTCCACTTCTTACGTATCTTAAAAAAACACTTCGTTACCACGTTTTAAAAACACCCAGCGCCATCTTTCGCATACCTCTAGAACTAAATAGCGTAAGCTATCATTCCACTTCTTACGTATTCTAAAAAACACATCGTTACCATGTTTTAAAAAACACCCAGCGCCATCTATCGCATACCTCAAAAACTAAATAGCGTAAGCTATCATTCCACTTCTTATGTATTTTAAAAAACACATCGTTACCATTTTTTAAAATACACCCAGCGCCATCTATCGCATACCTCAAGAACTAAATAACGTAACTAATACTTATACCAATTAGTAATTCGTTGACTTTAGTGATTTCAGGATAAGTAGATGTAAAAAAAACAATTTAGACGATAAAACAAATTGTACAATTTGTCATTTTCGAGGATTCATTTTCGTATCATTTAGCTTCAAAATTAACATGTTCATATTCGTTTGCAATATTTTAAGTTGTTTTAAACGACACACAGCGCCATCTACAATCCATCCATCAAGCAAACAATATTTTTGTTTTTCCTCGGGAATATCAATTTTTTCCAGGATAAAAAGTACCCTATTATTTAATCCAGACTTTTATCTTTACGTCTGCAAAATTGCAAAGCAATCGGTTCAGTAGTTACGGCGTGAAAGCGGAACAAACAAACAAACAAACAAACTCACTTTCCGATTTATAATATTAGTAAGGATGTTATAGTGAGAAAGAAAGAGAGAGAGTAAATGTGTACTTGGGATTGAGGAGCGGGGAGCGTTTTAAGATGTGCAAGTATGTTACGCAGAGGAAATTTGACCCTTCACTTTTTGTTAACGTTTGATTTTACTACCCATCTATTTTTCATACCGTGCGCTATATATAAAACGTCTAAGCAGTTAAACTTCAAAAAAAATGTGTGCAATTCACACGTGGTAGGAGTGAAACCTTCAAAAATAATACGTACACGTATACAAAATACCACGGTTGTTGTGATGCCTTCTCTCGAACTTTGTACTACGCATGCGCACACAAACACTGAGGCCCAAGCAAACTCCCACTATGCCTTGGTAAACACGAGTGGACGGGGTATGAAGCAGAGCACAAAGAGAACCACGAACATAAGAGACACTGTTTAATGCTTCCTTTCTCATTTTCTCCTACGTTAAATCTTACGAATTTATGTGTCTGTCTCTTTTTTGTTTCATCGACTTTCAAATCACAACGATGCTATAGAAGTTTTCACTTTAAAAAGTAATTAAATTATGACCTTTTTTGTGACGAAATATAGGATGCAGGCTATTGAAACACAGTGCAACGGCATAAATGTGCGAACACTAGACTGAAACGGCTAATTTGGAGCCCGGTGTGAAATGGACTGAGTCATCCCGAACAAAGCCTACTAATGCGTTCTTGCACGTTGCACTAACCCGCAATTATATTTGCATACGACCTTTGCTCGTGTGGTACAGACAAAGTAACAAAAGGTATGTAGAACTGTGTTTGGCACGGAAACCGACTTGAGGGCAATCAAAGCTTATAAACTCTATGTTCTAGTTTGTAAAATCAACAACTGGGTATCTTTTGACGGGACTGAAAATCTTCTGCGTAGTAGTATTTAAAAAAAATCTTATATTCCACATAAAAGGTCCGTACAGACAAACACCCAACACACACTCACTCACACTCAAACAGGTACTCGCGCATACACATCTCATACATAAACACACACAATCACACATAGACACACACTCACACATATTACCACACCCATCACTAATTTTAGATATTTAAGAACATTGAGTAGGGGAGAGTACTAGTTTTCCTGAGATACAGGCTGCGGCCTAGTTCAGATACCAGTCTCTCCACAATCTTATATTTGTTAAGATTACTTCATGGTAGCAATTAAGAAATTGTGTGGAGAAGAAAAATAAAAAAATATTAATTATTATTTTAAAATAAATACATAAATATAAGACAACATCACGTTCACAAGTTAAAATATAGAATTCAGAAATAATGAGGGTACTACAACATTTTCTACGTGACCCAGCCATGTATCGAACCCGGTAACTCGGACTGGTTACTTACCATGTAAACCGAGTAAGCCAACATGTGTAAATGGTAGCGGTTATATGGAAAATACGTTAATTTCCTACTTTTATTTAATACTGATGTTTCGATACGGACTTATCGAATTTTTGAAAATTAAAATCTATACAATATATAGGTATACAATGATTAGAAGATATAATGATTAGAACAAATTAAAATCAGTAGTACCTGTGCTATTGGTTAAAAACTAAAACCAAAAGCAAAAACCAATACCAATGGAATTTCATGTTCTTTATTTGTGGCTTGCACGATTTGTGCCAGTGTCCAGTAATTATAATTGCCAGTTCTTGTGTAATTTCTTTTCTTAATTTCGTGACGTATTCCCCCCCCCCCCCCCCTAGGTTTTAGTAAATGTATGGGGTTTTTCAGAAACCTCCCCGTCGACTTCTTGAGAGAGCAGGAAAAGACAACTTCCGCTGCTTTGTTACACTTGGCAACACTTTTGTATGTTCACAAACACTTAGCGGATAATAATCCACCATTATTACGCACTAATATCCACAACAACACAAATTTTAACAAAATAAACAAACCAACAACGTGACGCTTCCCGCTCCCGCCAAAAATGTATGTAGTCGATCTCTATATAACAAGTTTGGCCATAAATACTGTTACATAAAATCTTTTCTTTTTTCAACTTTTTAATTATTTCGAATTTGGAACGCGTTTATTATTTTTAAAACTTCTTTCGATTTCGCGGCATTTCACATATTTTCTCGAGTTCATTATTAAATTACAATATGGAATGGAATGTTGATGAAAATGGGATTGCAGTGATAGCCTTGCACAAAGTGGATATAGAGCCCACAGACAGACACTGCAAAAGCTTGGTAAAAGGCGTATGTTCGTATATCGTCCTATCAACAGATACAACAACACTTCCTCTGTCGAAGACCATAAAAGATCGGGGCGGTCGCGTGCTGTTATAACTACAAAAGTAGTTATTTTCAGATTATACTGATACAATGTACGATTGCCCTAAGATCGGGTGGGCAATTTTCACACATCTTAATTTTTCACGGGTAACAGCTAGTGAATGTATATTTCCAGAATTATTTTTGTTAATCTATAATCTAAGAACACAAATTTGTTGTTACCATAGCAACGCGTTACAAGGTCAGCTAGTTACTATAAACAATCAGAAAATATAATGTTTAGAACGAATCTATAATCTAAGAACGCAAATTTGTTGTTTGTGTGTTTGTCTGTCCACTCTTTTTCCCGCTCTTTTTCCATTGTAGCAAATAAAGTTACCATAGCAACCGGATCAGCTAGTAAGTCGTTTAGAATTTTTATTAAAAAAATTAAGACCGCATAATGCCTTCTTATCATTTATCATAATGTTTAAATCCAACAATTACAAAAGAGGGTGGTTCAGTTATAGGATCCGGGCCTCAACATGTAGTAATAAAAAAACCCGTATTTTTTTTTTTACTTACATGATATAATGTAATTGATATATTAAACTTGTCGAAGAATTATAATAGCCTTAGACGTAGCCCGGTCAAACTGTCGTTTCCTGGATCGCTCTGAACTATTTCAAAGTAGATATTTCGCAAGTTCGATTAGAAATACCAATGAAATGAGATTTCACGACCCAAATCGAGACTGAAATTCAGCTTGTATAATAATTTCTACTGAAAGTCACCTTTGCTGCCCCTCGAATTTGCAGTTATTGCCGTCGATACCGATTAACGTTATAGCTTTACGAAACAAACATGCACAGATAAATAAACTTTTTTATGGAAGTTAAACTTCTTTTACGGGATCCACGGCCTGTTTATTTTTGTTTTTTTTTTTTAAATCTAATCTTGATATTTCGACTCCTTTACAGGATCCGTGATAACAGAAATAAACACCATAACATCCCTACTAATATTATAAATGGGAATGTAAGTTTGTTTGTTATGCTTTCACGCAAAAACTACTAAACCCATCATCATGAAACTTCGTACATATATTCTTGGAGGTATTAGAAGTAACATAGGATACTTTTTATTGAAAAAAAAATTTGCAGGTGAAGCCGTGAATAATACCCATGACTGATTCATATAGATGTTCGTATTCATCACACAATCATTTACTCCTTCCAAGACTCGAACCAAGGACCGTGGGTGAGAAAGGCAGGATCGCTACCGATGCACCAAACGATCGTCAAACTGTATCAACAACGTATCAAAATTGATACTATACTCCAAATGTTGGATTTCAAGCTGAAAATTGAATGGGAAATTTTTCTGTATTATTTTATAAATTTATTCAAAGGAAACACCGTCTCAAATATTAGATAAATGAAAAATTACTTTGGGTTATAGGTTGATGTGCTGTTCACTGTAACCATAATTATTACCGTATTTAATTGATTAGCTACTTGATATTGCCGCAGATATGTGCATACAAATAATTCAAAGATGGCGGATGCCCAAAGCAATGTTATTAGTATACGTAATTACTGTAATGTTGTAATAATAAAACACTTATTATTATTATTATCAGTATTTAAACAACAAACAACTTGTTCATAATAACCGAAATTAATCATCAAAATAGATCTTAACAGTAGTGTTGCCAGGCGTCCTTTAACGTCATTTTACGTAGGAGAAAATGAGATAGGAAGCATTATGTACGTATGTTGATAAGTGTCTGTGTGCGCATGCTTAGTACAAAGCTTGAGGGAAGGCATCACAAAACCCGTGGTATTTTGTATATGTGTACGTATTATTTTTGAAGGTTTCACTTCTACCACGTGTTAATTGCACACATGCTTTTTTAGTGTATATTTGTTACGTCTGAAAATAGGTTGAAAGCTATTTTACACAATTGTTTATGTACAAAGTCGCAGGTAACAGCTTGTTATAATATAACACTACGATTTCATTATAATATTTTGTACAATTAAAATAAGATTTACTAATAAATAATATTATGTACGTGAAGCAATAAAATAATCCTTTATTTGTTTTTATTTGTCCTGATCTAAATTCCTAAATTCCGATTTGTTTTACCATTTCCCCGATTTTATTCCAATCAGACCTGGCAACACTACTTGATAGCCAAGTTTTTAGCGGGAACCACGTTCCTTTACACTCTAAGAACTTTACGATTACTAAATCAACCAATTTTCAAACATGTTATTTTATATATTTACTTCGAAAACCCATGGTCGGTATGTGAATCTTATAAGCTGACTCATATTTTAGTAAAAATATCCAAGCTTCTGTAAGCGATAGCTCCTTTAAGAACAAAAGATAGCGCGTCATTACATTTGCATAATATCGAGTGAGGGTACCGGAATCTTCATTAAAGCGGCGTAGTAAAGTATTCTTTTTAACTTAAAATATAAGGTGTATAATTCTTAAACAGTTTAAAAGGAATCAAGGGACTCACATATAGTAAATAACATTTAAATTAGAATTATGTTTAGACTAACAAAATAAATGCCATCTATTTTACTTCAAACCACTTTGATATTTATTTTTGACGTTTAGACCTGCCTTATTTCATTGTAATAAAGACCATTTGATCTTAACAGTGTACCTATATCTTGATGTGATTATGGACTTGACTGTTCCTATACTACTTGTTTTTACTCGTATAGTCGCCATTTTGACTCTTTCACGGACGAATAAATAGAACTACCCAGACCTTATAAATGTGCCTGGCTAAGCAGTTGATTTTCAATACAATTCAAAGAATTTAATGCTATTATAACAAAGATATTGTACAACATAAATCCAGTACATCACATGATCTCTGCTAGCAACGCACACCGCACACCGCAACTTAGCTTATGTTAATAATTTACTTTAAAAAATAATTCATAAATGTCTATTAGTAAAACAAAAATACGTAACTTACCTCCGCTAAATCCAAAAAAAATGCACCGATCGCCCGCCAAGTAACGCCTGATATAATAAATATAATATAATAATATAATTGCAAGATATTATACTAAACAAAAATTAAAATAAAACAACCATTAAACAAATGAATAAGAAGCAAAAAGACAGATAAATTCAAAATGTAATTAAATAAAAAAAAACTGACAAAGTGTAAAGAGATTGTCTTCGAGAACTTCTTAAGCGTCGTTTGGATTTGAAAGTCGATGAAACGAAAAAGCGACAGTAAAAAGAGATACGTAAATTCATAAGATTTAACATAGAAGAAAATGAGATAGGAAGCAATATTTACATGTGTTAATACGTGTTTGTGTGCGCATGCATAGTACAAAACTTGAGAAAGCATCACAACAACCGTGGTATTTTGTATACGTGTACGTATTATTTTTTAAGGTTTCACTTCTACCACGTGTGAATTGCACACATGCTTTTTGTTCTAAATAAAGTGGTACGCATTCGTTAACACTAGATATAAAAATAAACTTGCTGTATTGCAAAAAAACTAAAAGTTCATTTTTAAGTAGATGTATTGTATTTCATCATAAGGTGCCACATCATGTAACTTTGTTAAAAAACCCTTATCAGCAAGGCTTTCACAGAATTAAAAAGGCCTTTACTTTCAAAACTAATTGATATTTTATGAAGTTTTTCTAATGCATTATTATAAGCGCTACAAAAGTTTCCTTAATTAAAAAAATATATTATTGTGTTAGTTTCTGCATAAAATTCAGAAAAGTGAATACACGAATGAATATCCCTTTTTTGTACACAACAGTACCAAAAAAAATATGTAAACACAAGTAGACGTACAAATATCGTGTAAGTTTTTATTTTATTTGCTTGAAATCATTGCGATTACAATGATTCATGGTCGATGCAGTCGCTAAGCAGCATAAAGCTTCGCCAGCACCATATATTGGAGCGGAGCGTAATACTAAAAAAAAATTAGGAAATTTTAAAATTCCATAAGAATGAGAATTTTCAAAATGCGCATGCTTTTTGTTTCAATGGGAAATCTCATTGAGCCAATGTTTTTTGGTCATAATGTTTTTAGGTCATAACTTTTTTATTTTTGCGAATTTCGAATTTCCGTCACGATCTAGTCCTTAATTTAGTGATTCGATTCCACACAAAAATTATTAAAATCGGTTAAGTACTCGGAAAGTTATGGCGTAACAGATATTGCGTCATTAAAGCTGATCCATGGGAGCTCCGATCCAATAATCCATGTTGCGTATGCTTCTATTTATATGGATCATATTATATCTCAAGAAACATTATATTCAGTTTTGGTAATAATAGAATTATCATTTGTTTTACAAACATGTCACAAAAGCCGATGTAAAATAATACAGCTGTTTCCATAGCGATACGTGAGTCGACTTCGAGATGTAGCCCCGAGCTGTGCCTGTCCCATTAAATGTCTACTGCTCTCCGTAATATTTTACTATATTAATATGTCACTTCAAATATTTCCCGAGAGAAGACTGTAATGCAATTACAGATTTTCTTTTATTTCGTAAAACATGTGTTTTTTGATATTGCTTCTGAGTTACTTTAATTTGTTCTAATCCAATTTTTTGCAAAATTGTTATGGCATGTAGTAGGGATGTACATATAGAGAAGCACAATACTGAGTCACTTTTAAATATGACATTATTAATTCTCTTTAGAAAAAAGGTTTTATTAAAGAAATATTTACTTTTAAAAAATCAAGTTATATCAGGTGACAGGTTCTTCTTTTACTTGAGCTATTGAGACTTTGAAAAATATAGTTAAAAAACAAAAAGCAGGCTTCTATGGTTAAGTGAAAAATAAATCTTATATATAAAATTCTCGTGTCACAGTTTTCGTTCCCATACTCCTCCGAAACGGCTTGACCGATTCTCATGAAATTTTGTGAGCGTATTTAGTAGGTCTGAGAATCGGCCAACATCTATTTTTCATCTCCCTAAATGTTAGGGGTAGTCCACCCTAAATTTTTATTTTTATTTTTTAGACAAAATTTTTAGTTTTTATTTTTTTATGATACAACATACAAAAAAACATACAACTCTAAATTTTCACCCCTCTACCATCAACCCCTATTTTTTATTATTTAATTAAAAACTTTTCCTAGAAATCATATACATGGCAAAACAACGTTTGCCGGGTTAGCTAGTTTCAATATAACAATTAAGTGATTAACGAGAAAATTAATGTCATTGTAAGAAAAGCGTGGGGTGCTCGATATCGATTGTCGTATTTTTTTTATTTATTTATTAATTTATTGCCAATATACTTCATTATTTTTTTTTATTCTGAAATGCTTAGTTAGTTTAAGAAGAATATCGTAAAGAGTACCCAAGTAACAACAAATCAAAAATAGTCAACATGTACTGAAACACTGAAATATTTAAAAGTAAAAAACATTACAATTTTTGAAATACTGATTTTTTTTATAAACACGTTATTTTTCTAAATAAAGTCGGCAACCCTTTTCATGGCGAAAGAATTAAATAAAATTGAATTTGTCAGCAAACAGAATCAGTCAGAATTCCACTCTTTAGCGGTACGGTGGCGCGTATATGGTTGTCCGATGAAAAAATGGGGACGGCGACACAAGGCTGTGCAATTCTGCTGCATACTCTCTGAAATTTATCCTATAAAAACAGATCAAGTAGCTACGTAGCTACCTTCCGTCTATTCTCAAGGCTCTTGAGTTTATTATAAAAAATATCGTCATTGCCGATGAGCTTCTTGGCCCTCCTCTCAATGGACTCGAGCGTCTGGAGCTTATATTGGGCGAAATCGTTCGAAAAATAAGAACATTACTCCATACACGATCGAATTTGCGCTTGGTAAAAATTGAGCAATTATTCCGGGGCGGCGTGAAGTACCTTCTCACCTTCGATACAAGCGCGCGTTGACGGCGTGTTAAAAAACGTGGTGTCTTTGCTTTCTTAAAGTCTTTATCAACGACACATGTCACTTCCCAGCTCCAAACAATTATATAATACAACTAGCGGCCAGTCCCGGCTTCGCACGGGTGGACACAATTCTTAAAAAAATTTCTAGCATTCAATATAGCCTATGACACTCAGCAATAATGTGCCTATCTATTGGTGAAAGAATTTTTAAAATCGGTTCAGTAGATCCCGAGATTACCCCTTACAATTTAACAAATATACAAACACACAAACTTTACTTCTTTATAATATTAGTATAGATGAACCACATTGATACCTCTCTCTAAAAGTAAAATAAAAAACGATTTTTGCGTAACATTGACCGATTATGCAACGGAATCTATCAAAAGGAATTTTTTTCCAGTATTTGCAACAATTATCATTACCGCTCCTCTCATATCGGTAGAAGCGTGATGTTATATAGCCTATAAACTTCCTCGATAAATGGACTTTCCAAGACAAAATGTTTTTTTTTATTCAAACCAGTATTTTCTGAGTTAAACGCGTTCAGCCGAACAAACAAACCATTATGATATTATGTACAGAAAACACCAATTTCAACGAGATAACCAAAATTACTTGTACAGGATGACCACTGTACATGGATATGTAAATAATTTAGTAGATAAGGTGACGCTGTTGAAATGCAAAGAAACCACGTAACTAAGATAAACATATGTTTACTAACAAAATAAGTACACAATAATTTAGTAAAATGGCTAATCCGTACACTTAGATCACTCTTATTTCAAAATATCAAAAAAACGTATTAAAATATTTTTACGGGTGCTTAGTGACAAGGCTTGGTAGCTTAATTGGGTGAGCAGTGGACCGGATATAAAAAAGGTTGCGGGTTCAAGTGCCGCCTGAGAATAACTAGTGAGCCGATTTAATTTTTTTCTAGTATTTATCCAATAAAATTTATAAAAAGTGCTAGAAAATTTCGAAGAGTGGTCACAATGATCGGTAGCTCAATTGGGAAAGCAGTGAATCAGACATCCAAAGGTTACGAGTTCAAGTCCCGCCTGAAAATAACTTTAGAGGCGAGAGGATTTTTGCTAGTATTTTCTATTAAAATATAAATTAATTAATACTGTAAAGAAATCGCTGGCGCACCAATGTAGATCACTATGGTAGCTAAATTAAGTGGGATTAGCTATATTATGCAGTCTATACACAAGTCTATACACTACTAATAAAGCGACGATTAATGTTTCTGTCAAACCTCTTATTCAAATTATTCAGTCTATCTTCTTTCTATACAGAGGTATGGTATTTTCAAGTTGTTTACGAAATATTAACTTAAGTTATTGATAATTCATAACTTAAAATTGATGAGATCTTTTAATGATCCTTGTAAAATTTACCGTTATTCAATTATAGCAAAATTTGGTCCAATATCAATCTCCTTATATCTATATAAAATTTCCCTGTCACTATTTGACCGCGATAAACTCCGAAACTACTCAACCGATTTTGATGATTATTTTCATTTTGATGAATTTATTCCTACTAAGGACATTGGTTTCATTTTAATTTATACACAACACCGCGTGGTCGGGTCAGCTAGTAATTTTATATAAAAATAAATTATGCAAACACACAAAAACATAAAACAAAACACTTGTGTTATTTCCACAAGATTTGTCAAAATTATATTATTCACCTTTGTTGCCTCAGCTTTGAACAAGAAAGTTTATAGTTATCTAAGATAAGTTGTAAAACTAATTTTAAATATTAAAATAAAACTAAAAATAGTCAACATGTACTCAACTTTTTTATTCATAGTTCAATTATATACTTAAGATTATTATTACAATTTTATTATTAATTACTGCTGCGGTACACGCTATTGTCGATCGATAAATACTACGTACTTTTTTTTACGTTACGAGATTAAAAAGTCAACAACTGAATCCATTCGTGAAATTGGAATTCTTTGACCTATGCTGACCAATAAGAAAGATAAAATGACAAGGTTCAATGTTTTATTTACCTTCGCCTTGTAGCAAACTGAGAAAACAAATGCGGCAAGACTTTTTGGCGGGAGCTAGAAGCGTCATTTTAATGGTTTTGGTTGTTTTGTTAGATTTTGTGTTTTGGTTGATATTAGTGGTGTAATTTAACCACTGAGTGTTTCTGAATATGCAAGAGTGTTGGCAAGTGAAACAAAACAGTGGAAAGTGTCTTTTCGCGTTCTCTCAAGAAGGCCTCGAGGTTTCAATAAAACCTCACTTCTTTACTGAAACCTAGGAAATTACTCAAGAACTGGCAATTATACTTACTTGACACTGGCTAAATGCACACATTGTGCAAGCCACAAATAAAGAAAAAAAAAAAATTGCGGCAAGTTTTTTGGCGGGAATATCATGCGTCACTTGGGATACATTATTACACTTTTATTGAAAAAATGCGTTTTGTATTGCATACTGTTGGTATACATGCGAGAGTTTTGTAAAGTAAAATGGGCAGAGGAATACACCTTTTCTAGTTTTCTGTAGAAGCCAGCAGAGGTAACCTTAGCAACTGTAAAATATTTTTTTTTATTCTTCGTCAATTATTCATTCGTCACATATGTGATAGAAGACAAAGATCATCCCGCCTTTACGTGTAGGGGAGTCAGATACGCTAAAATATTTTAAAATTATTGTCACGATTTTACTTTAACGATACGATAACGATATGTATGTATACAAAATTACACAGCTTTTCAACACTATAAGTTTATTTCTATGGGCAAACGGACAGGTGTGGAGAAACTATAAATCCGCGCGTGATCCAGGTTCAATATTACTGAAAAGAATTGTTCGTAAAAACTAATCTTCATTTCAGTATATTTTCAATAGAAAGTCTTCTTACTTTCTTTTAATTTTGACCAAGCATATATTTATCATCATTTCATTATTTTATAAGCATTTCTCTCATAAACTTTATGTATATTTTTCAAACCTTTAAAAAGTCTTTTAAAATATACGCCGTTTTAATCATAATACCCATTTTAGTTGAAGATTATTTTGTCTTCTTCTTTCAAACTTAAATCGAAATAAAATAAAACACATTTTAATAAAAAAGGTTAATTATAAGCGTTTAAATTTTTTTGAATAATAAGTTTTCAACGTGTTAATATTTCTCTCTCCAATAATAAAGGCGATATAATAGGTCAAACACAAAGAAAACAAAAACCAAGTATGAATCGAAAGTTATATAAAATTTATTGTGATTCCTTACAGCTCATTATTGATAACAGATCCGCGGCTGGCGGACTTGGCTCGAATGATACTAATAAATATGCTAATGTTGGCGTCCCTGAAGGATTTTCCCGGATTTTCATCTTCTATAGCGATGACGATGGCGAAAATAATACTGCTTGCCGAGAGTATCTTTGAAATATTGCCCTACCTGCACCAGGTTTTATTAGCGAAGACCGGATTTCGTTCACAGCGTACATAAAACATTACATTCGAGTAAACACACCCATGAAGGTTAAATATCATTAGTGTCAGAAACACGATATTTATTACAAAAGTACAGAAGTACTTGTTAAGGCTTTTGAAGGCGGATATTTTCACTTATACTGCTATGAACCATTTCAGGTGGGACATCACGCTCCGCCTATGACACTTCCGCCGATAATTTTAATTAATTAAAAGTGTTTTGTAAATTGATTCAGTTATGTGAAATCTAATTAGAATGTTATATATAATTTTCATCTGTTTAAGTCAGTGTAATCTTTTAAAATTTGATACATCAGAATTTAATAGATGATATTATGACTTTTATGTCTTAAGTTTAAGCAGGGGAAATTGTGGGTTATATAAGATGGGGTGCAGTGGTTTTACCGCTCTCTTCCGTCTGGTCGATTTGTTACGGAGTAACTGCCCAAAATAAAAAGATGATCAATATTGCAGTACTGTGAAATTATTATGCGATTCTGACCCCTGACTATTTAAAAATACATTTGCATTTTAATTAGATAGAAAGTATTTTATGTACATACTTAAGTGTTCGGTCGGCCAAGACTGTTTTCCTAGTTCATGAATAATACCAGTGAGGTTTATATTGTTAAAGTGTTTAACTTATGACGTGGTTCATTAATGAAAGCCGTTCATAGATTAAAGTGCATACCAATTTAACTTTACTTATCAAGTTATAATATATTTTCATTACCACTATTCCTTCATATATGAGGGCTATAATTTGTTAATAGTTATTATTCATAGTTTTGAACATTTAGAGACGTATCGTTTTTGGATTAAACGTGAAGGTGAAGAGGGAAATATGTTGGATCACAGAAGACGTGGTCGTGTGCCGGCAACTTCGAATAACTAGGTCGATGCAGACGCTAAGCATAAAACTTCGCTAGCATCATAATTATGTTCGAGCGGTGCGTAATACTAAAAAAAAATCAATAATGTTTAGTAAATTTTTAAATTCCATAAGATTGAAAACTTTCAAAAAGCCCGCGCTTTTTGTTACAATGGGAAAACCTATAGAGCCAAAGTTTTTTGGTCATAACTTTATTATTTTAGCGAATTTTGAAATTCGGGCTAAGTCACAATCTAGTCCTAAACCTGTTGTTTGATCTAATAATAGTAATCCAATATATCATGAGACGCAAATAAGAAATCAATGGTTTTACACCGACAATGTTTGGTGTGAGTACACACACAATAAAAGATCCTCTTCGTTACATGGCGTTACACCATAGACATTACATCAAGAAATTCTATTAGACTGACACGCACATATGCTCGGTTGGACTTTGCAAAAGAGTACTTGGGATTTTATTGGTTTGGTTTTGCGATGAGAAAACATTCAAACCAAATCAGTCGTATAATACAATTTTGACAGGTCTGGTCTCATATCAAAAAATGTTTTGGGGCTAGATCAAAGCTGGTGATGTTGGAGAACTGTGCTCGTTACCACCACGACCACGTTAAATTATGTCAAAAATAAATCTGTAACATATTAATGAGAGAAAAAAACAGCCCTTTCCGACAGAAATGAATAAACCAAAATTTTGAGTAGACATGCGAGAAACTTTCCTCTGCTCATAACTTATTAAGTTAATGAAGTCTTGACTTTTTTTAAGTCGTAAAAGAAAACAGCGGTTATACCAGATGATGATTAATAACTAATCAAAAATAAGCGCCGTTTGCTTCTACGGTGAGATTCTTTATCATATTATTTATTATTTTATTTATTATGTATTATTCGCATTATATATTATCCGATATTTTAATACAAATGTAACAATGTAAGCACCTAACAAGAATACAAAAGCTCATGTTGCCAACTGATAACCAGTCTGCTGTATGTAAACATGTTCTTTATTAAATTTAAATATAATATTGTAACGTCGGAGGGCTGTGAAGTACCTGCGCACGATCGTTTGTTTATACAAACCTACGAAAAAGGAGCCACGTTAATTGCTTCTCGGTATGGTAAATCGTCGGTATATATCTTAGGTGTAATAAAAGTAGTTATACCTACTAGATGATAGAAATAGTGAGCACGCGGGGTGCCGCGAATGAACGAGACTGTTCGCGAACATTGTTCGAAAGTGATGTCGACTCAACGCCATGATTTGTTACAGACCATTTCTGGCGGAACATCACGCTCCGCCCATGGTACTTCCGCCAATAATTATAATTAATTAAATAACCTAATATCATTTGATTAAGGTATTTTTGTCTGTTTAGGTTAGTGTAACCTGTTTAAATTAGATACTTAAGTATTTAATAGATGTTATTGTGACTTTTCTGTCTTAGGTTTAAGCGGGAGAAATTGTGAATAGTATAAAATAGGGTATAGCAGTCTTATCGATCTCTTTTGTCTGCTCGATTTTACGGGGAACCCTGTCAAGAATAAAAGACTGATCAACATTGCAATGTCTCCCAATCTTAAATAGTTCTAGAACGTTCACGACTGTGTCGTCGTATATTTGAAGCCGACTGCGTCAGTTTAATGAGTAGTTCTGATTTTGGAAACGATCGACGCAACTTGAAAGTAATCTTTGGAGCGAATTGAAGAGTGATTAAATGAGCTACTTCAATGAGATTCAACTGAGCTATTGTGAACGTGGTTTACGCACGCGACTGGGATATTTAGCGACGGTATTGAAGAGATTTCATTTCTGACAACTTTGGCGATTTTTTAAACATTTGGACTTAATTAGCGAACTTATTTTTTGGTGAACTTATTTGTGATTGGTTGTCACAAAATATTATGACGGGTTTACAGTAACCTACCAACTCCTTCATCAGAGCACTACACTAAACTGCCTCCTTGCACGTTTCACTGAGTGTAACATAGTTTGAATAACTATAACTGGTGTTGTATTTTTGTCACTGTGCTTATCAATTTTGTTTGTCTCTGTTCTTCTAGTTCTTAATCTGAATATATATAAATTACGTGTCACGTTGTTTGTCCGCGATGATCTCCTAAACTACTTAACCAATTTCGATCAAACTTCGGAACTATCTGATATTTGATCTAACTTAAAAGATAGGATAAATTTGATTTTAATTTATAACACAGCAACGCGTGGCCGGGGCAGCTAGTTTAATATAATGTTGATGTAGTTGTGAATGTAAGTGTCGAAGGGACTAAACTTTTTATTCTTTGTACTAATAACTTAACGGATTTTATCCCCACTTTATCTGATGAGGTTGAAGGTAAGCCTTTTTTGAGTGATTGAGTAATTAATGAACAATTCTTACATAATCGTAGGTAAACATCTTAAAAACAGATTTTATTCGCTCGCGTTGGTGTTGGAAAAATACCATTTTACGACGTATGAAAAGAAGGGCTTTTACACGTAAAATGAGGCATCTATTTGATTATGTTGCCGTGAATATGCCGGTCGTGCCCGCTGATGGTTTAATGAAGCGCCGTGAGTGAACGCACGTATGTACGTACGCCACAATCGAATTTGCATGATAGCTTATGGAAATGATCACTTCCAAGCAAATCTATACCTTAGTGAAACCAGCTTAAAACTCACGACACGTACCGCATAAAATGGATTTTAATACCATTAAATAAGAAGCTATGCTTACCTTCATATTTCGAATTAATGGTTTCGGCGACTGTTCGGTGCAACGGTAGCGACGGTCCTGGGTTTAAGTCCTGGAAGGGACAAATTTTCGTGTTATGAATACGAGCAGTCGTACCTGAGTCTTGGATATTTACAATAATTAATAACTAGGCGATGCAGTCGCTAAGCATAAAGCTATGCTAGCACCATATATTGGAGCGGAGCGTAATACCTACCTAAAAAAAGATTATTTTTTTTGTTTCGAATTTCAAAATTCGGGCTCCGTCACAATCTGGTCCTAAACCTGTGGATTCTATTCCACGCAATAAATATTAAAATCGGTTAAGAACTCGATAAGTTATGGCGTAACAAACATTGCGCCATTGAAGATGATCCATGGGAGATCCAAATAGTTGCCCCAGTATCCATAACACAAGCTTCACAGTTTTTACTTTGGGCTAGGCTAATTGGTTTGAATGTAAGAAATATTACTGGTATTACTAATGTAGCGAATATAAAGTGAAAAATTGTATCAAATTGCATCTTTATGACTGCAATATATGTTTGATCTGCTGACTTGGATACTTCTGTGATAGTATCTTTTAACCGCTTGGCTTTGTATCAGTTACCGCTAAAAAGATTACCTACAATGAATAAGAAAGTGCATGTTTATACTTCGATAAAAAACATTTTCTAACTGAAACAGACGAAGTGCCTATAAATTAATGTTTTAAATATAATTCTTTGTATAAATGAATTTGTCTCCGCTCAATTGAATTTCCATCTGTCGCAACCGCTGAGGAATTACGAGAATTACTAAATCCAATAATAGACTCAGATTGTTCTATTCTTTCCAGTCCTTACTCCATTGAACGTGATCTTGATAAAATCAAAAACATTCTGCTTATGGTTTCTTCATGATTAATTTATCAATACGTTTAAATAGATTAGAGATTACTACATAACATAAATGACTTTTGCAAAACTTCAAGCAAATTTTTCATCCATGACAGCCTGTCAATCAAATTTTAAACCTCTTCTGTCCAACAATAACATAACTACGAACTCCTGGCACAAAATTTACTCAAAACTCTTTAGACCTAAAAAAATTCTTTTATTACTTACTTTTTCTTTATTACTTTATTATTACTTTTATTTACGTTTATACTATATATTACTTTTATTACGTTATTACTTTTTCTCCCAATTAGAATTCTCTATCGTTATTACTTTTCCAAAGTAATTTTTTTTTTATATATTACTTTTATATTTACTACCATTTACAACTCATTCATTCCCTCATTCTATTACAACACATAATAATTACTATACATTAACTGTCTTCATAGAAGACATATTTAATTGTCTGCATAGACGACATCTTCAATTTTGGTCTTCATAGAAGACATACTTAATTATACAGTCTTAGTCTTCATAGAGGGCATTAATTTCTCAGTGTTCATAGAAGGCATATTTAATTTCTCAACCGAGAATAGAACCTCTAAGTCTATTGGAATAGCCTCATCTTGAGGAAAATTTTTCTTCCAGCGGGTTGTGACTGGTTAAATAAGCCTACACTAATTTTTATTTTTCATCCAGCGGGTTGTGACTGGCTAAATAAGCCTACACTAATTTTTATTTTTCATCCAGCGGGTTGTGACTGGCTAAATAAGCCTACACTAATTTTTATTTTTCATCCAGCGGGTTGTGACTGGTTAAACAAGCCTACACTAATTTTTATTTTTCATCCAGCGGGTTGTGACTGGTTAAACAAGCCTACACTAATTTTTATTTTTCACCCAGCGGGTTGTGACTGGTTAAATAAGCCTTCACTGATGTAGGGAGCCAGTTGAGTATTCAATAAATTTTGGATACTCTACCGCGTGGAGTCTGGTTGTCTTATTAAATCAACCATGACCGTTGACTGAAGTATGTTCTGGAAGTATGAAAGTGATGCATGTAAGGAAAGTGATGCATGTAAGGAAGCTGGTCTCCTTATTTTCTCATTTCACAATTCTCATCTCATCCATTTTTATTAAAGATATGTTTTTTTTTTATATAAAATGGTCACATTTTTACATAGTTTTATGAAAAAATCCTTTTTATACTCAGGATTTTTTCTTCCAGGGGGAGCGGGTATTGTAACGAGGCGCCATAGCTATATTGGCGACTCGTTGCTTTCATTGCGCTCTTCTCTGGCCGTTTTTCATATTTTCTTTTCTCTTCGTTTCCTATTTTAAATTTACTGTCTGTCTCTGTTTCCTTTTTTAAATTTACTGTCTGTCTCTGTTTATTTGTTTTGTTCGAAGTTTATTCTTACCAGAGTCAGCGCGTAGAGCGGTTGACTCACCGAAAATAAATTATTTAAATATATTTATAGTGCTGAGCAGTTATAATAAGCTCACAAGTATATAATAAGCTCATAAGCATAATTCACAAGTTTCCTGTATATATGTATATTCTGTACCACCAGTTCCTGTTTATAAGTCTATAAGTTTCTTTAAGTCACTATTTTGTGCCTTAATTCCTTAAATATAAAAACAAGTGACCTTTTTGTGTGAGCTTTTATTTCTCCGGCTGCACCCCGTCACAACGGTAATAAAACAATTGAATTTGAAGGAGTAAAATTATATAACGAATTGCCAGAATCTATTTAAGATGCCGATTCCATGACCAGCTTTAAAAGGCATCTAAAAGAATGTATTTTGAAGAAAGAAAAAGATTGGAAAGCACATTAAAATATTAAACAAAAAAAAACAGTTACAAAATACCTAGTTCTGTTATTATAATTTTGTTTAGCTTTTATTTGTTTTATTTTATATTTAAATAACCATAATTGATATTTATTATATAAATTAATTAATAATTATAAATGAAGTGAATTGGCATTTCATAATAAACAATTTAACCTTTCACAATACTCATCAGTGCCGCATCCACGCCCAATGTACCGCGGAGTTGTTTCACACATCTATGTTCAGGTGACTGGTGACTCGCGATCTCGGGTGCTCATTAGAAATTATTTTAGTTGTACCCTCTGTGTGTTTTTATCTTTAGTTTTATACGTTTCATGTAAGCTCATCTGTTGTGTGTAATATTTGTTAACAAAAATGTAAAATGTATTTCTCAGTAAGTGAATTTGTAATTAATTCTTTTGAGAAATTAATAAAGTTCTTTAGCCATTAAAATAACATATTCCAAGGAATTCAATTTGTTAAAAGTTATTTATGCATTACGTTGTTTTGGTATTAACGTGTTTAAAAAAATATTTGTGGGATGATGTTTTGATACAATGATATTTGTATTGAGTTACTTACGGAAATAATAGTCGGAGAAATTATACATTTTATCAGGTATGATTTTATCAAATTTTATTTTTGACGTGACAACGTCTTATAAATTGGTTTGCCGGGTGACACTTCAAGAAACTGCGTTACGCTCCGCTCACGTTATGCGCTCACAATGAGAGCGAGTGAGAGGCACGCGTCCCTTCCACTCGGGCATGGTTAGCCCGCCTAAGAGCGAGAGAGACAGACATAAAAAGTGGAAGGGACGCGTGCCTATAAATTAATGTTTTAAATATAATTCTTTGTATAAATAAATGTTTTAAATTGTTACTATTATTTCATCCTTCTTCCTACTATACGAATGAATATTCACATTAAAATTATTTTACCACTCAAAGTCGTTGTCACGTAAAACTTTCGCCCGTATACCGACTTTACAGGCAACCAATTTTTTTTATTAAAATTTGTGACTTGTTTTTTGTTAAATGGCAGGATACCGTTATAAACGCATGTCTTATTTACACTGATTCATTCAATACGGAGTGTATTGGGTTTCATTGTCAGCTGCTGTTCGGGTATAGAGAGACCCTCAATAAAGTCACTTTAGGTATGCACAGTGTACACGATATCAAGTACCTAAGGTTACAAAGAAAAAGAATTTCTACGACTGTTGTTGTAATGTTTTAAACCAGCTATCTTTGTTTATACTAGCGGCCCGTCCCGGCTTCGCACGGGTGGACATAATTCTTTATTTTTTTTCTATTATTAAATATTTTTCCGTTAGCACCATCTAGCGTTAACGCGTTGCTATGGTAACGCGTATACAATGGAAAAAGAGCGGGAAAAAGAGCGGACAGACAAACAACAAATTTGTGATCTTCGATTATAGATTCCATGTGACACACATTGCAATAGATGGCACCTGTGTTGTATAATGCTCGTGTGTTTTTTTCATTGGAATATTCAGTAATAATAATAAAAATGTTTTTTATATTCACACCAATTAGCCTAGACCAAAGTAAGCATTGTAAGGCTTGTGTTATGAATACTAAGGTAACGAAAGGACGTAAATACGTTATATGTATAGATATTTATTTTAATATCTTACTCTCATATACAAATGCTCGTATTCATCACACAAACATTTGACCCTTCCAGGACTAGTAACCAGGACCGTCGGTGCGAAATGCAGTGTTGCTACCGTCGCACCAAAGGTCGTCAAACATATACCTATTAAAAACACATGAGTAAATAATAAATACTTGAAACATGTTAGTGGCTCCTTTAAACTTCTATTAATGCACCCAATAATTATAATAAATATACCTGAAAGCGACCCAACGATGATTCCTAACAACTTCTAAAAGTTTCCACGAACTCCAGCGAAGAATGGGCGTATCTACTGTAAACTGAATGGTCGACTATAAAATAACTCAAATACAACGAATCTATTTACTCAAGCCTTCAGGGACGTCCCGACAACTTCTTTCCTATTTAGATAACAGAAATTGTTTCTAACTTGCTTTAACTGGCTACAGCGCGATGCGACGACGATGCCGGGAATAACAAACAGGCGTTCCTTATCACTGAATGCAAAGCGCATATTGTTAGAATTCACTTGTATTCCCTCTCAAATGTACAAGGTAGAGATGTATAATCGGTTTTACACAATTCTAGGAGTTTTGATTACACTAAATGAAAACACGGATTTGACAAAATAAAATGTGTAAAATCTTTAAAAACTAAACATGGAGTAGTAAACATGGTGGAAAGAATTTGTTTTATTGAGTTTGCGAAGAAAAAATAAGAGAAGTAATCGACAGGAATAGGGACAAATATAATGTTAAGAAAGAAAACTGTAAAAATGAAATAAGATATAGGCATGAAAATAGAAAATAGATACTATAAGTAAGGAAAAAATTGTAATTAGATATAAAAAAAATTGTTAAAATCCAATCGGGAACAAAGTATCCAGAAAAAAAATAAGGCCATAAAGCGAGGAGCAGCTGCAATAATTAAATAAAAATGAGTAAGGCGCAACAACTACCGTGTTATTCATAAAAAAATCAATTGTTTAATAAACGACTGTTTGGTGTAACGGTAATAATCCCGCCTTTAGCACAAAAGGTCTTGGATTCGAGTCCCCGGAAGGGACACATGTTTGTAAGATGAATACGATTTCATTCATGGGTTTCATGCATTTGTTCCCGAGTCATGGGTATATCCGTTACCCTAGTATCCAAAACACAAGCATTTACAGTGCTTTCTTTGGCCTGGGCTAATTGGTGTAAACGTGAGAAACATTATTATTATTATAAACCTATTTGAGGTATTGAGATGTTTTGTACTTTTCTTTAAATCTTAACTTCGACTTGACAGAAAGGGACAAAAGAGTTCATTAGTTAAATAGGTTCAATGGTGGTTGATGCTCTTAAGAATAACACTGTAAAACTGTAATAGACTAAATTATAGATTAGTTCTTCCCTGACGATGACATGACAATATTCCGGTTTCAATTAATATTTATGTAGGTATGTGATTATACAAGTTTAAAACAATATGATTTAAAATATTGCTAAAGTACAGACCAATGATTTTTATGCATTAATCCGGAAAAGAATTCACGCATTCGATACTCGTTATCGAGCGCGTTACAGATTTCCATGAAAAAACTGTAGATTTACTGTTTAAATTACTGTTTAGTATTAAGTTGTGTTTTATCAAAACCATAAAAAGGTTTTTTACGGTTTCTCCGGTTAACGCGACTGAACAAAACAAAACATGATACTTATATATATTTTTTAAGAATGCGTTAGAGTTATTTTGCTGACATAATTTGTACATTTATTTTTTTGAAATAAACGTATATGTTGTTATATCCTCATAAATATAAAATATAAATAATCTGAACAAAATAAAATATTGTACTAAAATATATGAAAAAAATGTTATTATTGTATTGCAGTTTGTAAATTCGTCAAAACGAATTGGTCAAAACAGTAAGGGCGCTGACAGACGAACGAGACTCGATTGACGACACAGTTGCCACTTGGCGACCACGCCGTCACCTGTCAATGACAGAGGTCTACGACGTCGTCGATCGACCGCGCTTGTGTCAGTGACTGGCAAATAGTCCAAGCGACCAGACATATTTTGCTATTATAGTCTTATACCTTCTGAGTATATCACTTAATTTGAACATAGAATTTGAAAAAGAATTACGCTCAGGGGGGATGCAAAGCCATACCTTATCTTCTTTTAGGCATAAACGAAGATTTATGAATTAATGAATTGACGAGTATTTTAAAAGATTTAGTGTCCAGCCAAAATACAGTAATGCGAAGAAGCAATTAGGAAGAGAAAAGGATTGTTATGACTATAAAGTAAATCAACAACTTTATCTCCTAAAATACCTCCACCTTCATCTTTCTGTGTACCCTTAATTATCATATCTAATTTAAAGAAAATTAATATTTTCTCTCGTGTTCTGTCGCTGTCAAAGAAGGAAAGTTGCTCCATACTAGTGTTATAAATAATTAATACAACTTTGTTCTAAACTTCGTCTTATCAATTTACTTTTTCAAGAGTTATATAAAACAACTCTTAAAAAGGTAAATTAATAGGACGAAGAATCATGTACGAATTTTGCTCACATTGATACCCAAACATTACTTTCAATTACTTTTTTACTGTACTCTATACATTTGCAATACTAAATACAATCGCATTTTTCACTTATTACGTCAGTCAGTTTCTTAAATTAAATACATGCGGTCTCTTTGACTATATGTTGTGAACTAAAAAGAGCCTGCACGGTGCTCTGTAATTGTACCAGTCGACAACGCCGTCAGCTGTATTGTCGATCGAGTGTCGTTCGTCTGTTAGCGCCCTAAAAAGTCCATAACAGCACGTTACCGATTTTTAGCTTGCGGACATCGATATGCGCTTTTTGTGTAAACAGTTTTTATTTATGGAAACTAAAACCTATTAACTTGATTGTTTGACAGTAGCAATCTAGAGCGATTACATGTGTGTTTTCAGAAACGTTATTTGCCAACAATATTTGGCGAAGGTAAAATGTAAAGTGCTCTAAACATGTATCCATTTTACAAAATTGAACCTTTAGAAAATGTATCCTAATTATATTATTACATAACTTTGTGTCTGTGTTTGTTACCCTTTGTCAGTAATAAGAATAAATTTAAAAATATTGTAGATTTTTCACGCTTTCGCATTTCTACGAAAACAAAACACTATCCGCAATTGATACACTCCTGATGTGAGTGGCAAATTAGCATCGGTTGATGCTCCATATCGCATTACGGAGCTCGGGGCTCGCGTGGGGCTAGTAGTAGATAAATTTTTAATAGATACAAGAAAATTATGGGAGGAGGAAGGAGGAGCGGGTATTGTAACGAGGCGCCATAGCTATATTGGCGACTCGTTGCTTTCATTGCGCTCTTCTCTGGCCGTTTTTCATATTTTCTTTTCTCTTCGTTTCCTATTTTAAATTTACTGTCTGTCTCTGTTTCCTATTTTAAATTTACTGTCTGTCTCTGTTTATTTGTTTTGTTCGAAGTTTATTCTTACCAGAGTCAGCGCGTAGAGCGGTTGACTCACCGAAAATAAATTATTTAAATATATTTATAGTGCTGAGCAGTTATAATAAGCTCACAAGTATATAATAAGCTCATAAGCATAATTCACAAGTTTCCTGTATATATGTATATTCTGTACCACCAGTTCCTGTTTATAAGTCTATAAGTTTCTTTAAGTCACTATTTTGTGCCTTAATTCCTTAAATATAAAAACAAGTGACCTTTTTGTGTGAGCTTTTATTTCTCCGGCTGCACCCCGTCACAACGGTAATAAAACAATTGAATTTGAAGGAGTAAAATTATATAACGAATTGCCAGAATCTATTTAAGATGCCGATTCCATGACCAGCTTTAAAAGGCATCTAAAAGAATTTATTTTGAAGAAAGAAAAAGATTGGAAAGCACATTAAAATATTAAACAAAAAAAAACAGTTACAAAATACCTAGTTCTGTTATTATAATTTTGTTTAGCTTTTATTTGTTTTATTTTATATTTAAATAACCATAATTGATATTTATTATATAAATTAATTAATAATTATAAATGAAGTGAATTGGCATTTCATAATAAACAATTTAACCTTTCACAATACTCATCAGTGCCGCATCCACGCCCAATGTACCGCGGAGTTGTTTCACACATCTATGTTCAGGTGACTGGTGACTCGCGATCTCGGGTGCTCATTAGAAATTATTTTAGTTGTACCCTCTGTGTGTTTTTATCTTTAGTTTTATACGTTTCATGTAAGCTCATCTGTTGTGTGTAATATTTGTTAACAAAAATGTAAAATGTATTTCTCAGTAAGTGAATTTGTAATTAATTCTTTTGAGAAATTAATAAAGTTCTTTAGCCATTAAAATAACATATTCCAAGGAATTCAATTTGTTAAAAGTTATTTATGCATTACGTTGTTTTGGTATTAACGTGTTTAAAAAAATATTTGTGGGATGATGTTTTGATACAATGATATTTGTATTGAGTTACTTACGGAAATAATAGTCGGAGAAATTATACATTTTATCAGGTATGATTTTATCAAATTTTATTTTTGACGTGACAACGTCTTATAAATTGGTTTGCCGGGTGACACTTCAAGAAACTGCGTTACGCTCCGCTCACGTTATGCGCTCACAATGAGAGCGAGTGAGAGGCACGCGTCCCTTCCACTCGGGCATGGTTAGCCCGCCTAAGAGCGAGAGAGACAGACATAAAAAGTGGAAGGGACGCGTGCCTATAAATTAATGTTTTAAATATAATTCTTTGTATAAATAAATGTTTTAAATTGTTACTATTATTTCATCCTTCTTCCTACTATACGAATGAATATTCACATTAAAATTATTTTACCACTCAAAGTCGTTGTCACGTAAAACTTTCGCCCGTATACCGACTTTACAGGCAACCAATTTTTTTTATTAAAATTTGTGACTTGTTTTTTGTTAAATGGCAGGATACCGTTATAAACGCATGTCTTATTTACACTGATTCATTCAATACGGAGTGTATTGGGTTTCATTGTCAGCTGCTGTTCGGGTATAGAGAGACCCTCAATAAAGTCACTTTAGGTATGCACAGTGTACACGATATCAAGTACCTAAGGTTACAAAGAAAAAGAATTTCTACGACTGTTGTTGTAATGTTTTAAACCAGCTATCTTTGTTTATACTAGCGGCCCGTCCCGGCTTCGCACGGGTGGACATAATTCTTTTTTTTTTTTCTATTATTAAATATTTTTCCGTTAGCACCATCTAGCGTTAACGCGTTGCTATGGTAACGCGTATACAATGGAAAAAGAGCGGGAAAAAGAGCGGACAGACAAACAACAAATTTGTGATCTTCGATTATAGATTCCATGTGACACACATTGCAATAGATGGCACCTGTGTTGTATAATGCTCGTGTGTTTTTTTCATTGGAATATTCAGTAATAATAATAAAAATGTTTTTTATATTCACACCAATTAGCCTAGACCAAAGTAAGCATTGTAAGGCTTGTGTTATGAATACTAAGGTAACGAAAGGACGTAAATACGTTATATGTATAGATATTTATTTTAATATCTTACTCTCATATACAAATGCTCGTATTCATCACACAAACATTTGACCCTTCCAGGACTAGTAACCAGGACCGTCGGTGCGAAATGCAGTGTTGCTACCGTCGCACCAAAGGTCGTCAAACATATACCTATTAAAAACACATGAGTAAATAATAAATACTTGAAACATGTTAGTGGCTCCTTTAAACTTCTATTAATGCACCCAATAATTATAATAAATATACCTGAAAGCGACCCAACGATGATTCCTAACAACTTCTAAAAGTTTCCACGAACTCCAGCGAAGAATGGGCGTATCTACTGTAAACTGAATGGTCGACTATAAAATAACTCAAATACAACGAATCTATTTACTCAAGCCTTCAGGGACGTCCCGACAACTTCTTTCCTATTTAGATAACAGAAATTGTTTCTAACTTGCTTTAACTGGCTACAGCGCGATGCGACGACGATGCCGGGAATAACAAACAGGCGTTCCTTATCACTGAATGCAAAGCGCATATTGTTAGAATTCACTTGTATTCCCTCTCAAATGTACAAGGTAGAGATGTATAATCGGTTTTACACAATTCTAGGAGTTTTGATTACACTAAATGAAAACACGGATTTGACAAAATAAAATGTGTAAAATCTTTAAAAACTAAACATGGAGTAGTAAACATGGTGGAAAGAATTTGTTTTATTGAGTTTGCGAAGAAAAAATAAGAGAAGTAATCGACAGGAATAGGGACAAATATAATGTTAAGAAAGAAAACTGTAAAAATGAAATAAGATATAGGCATGAAAATAGAAAATAGATACTATAAGTAAGGAAAAAATTGTAATTAGATATAAAAAAAATTGTTAAAATCCAATCGGGAACAAAGTATCCAGAAAAAAAATAAGGCCATAAAGCGAGGAGCAGCTGCAATAATTAAATAAAAATGAGTAAGGCGCAACAACTACCGTGTTATTCATAAAAAAATCAATTGTTTAATAAACGACTGTTTGGTGTAACGGTAATAATCCCGCCTTTAGCACAAAAGGTCTTGGATTCGAGTCCCCGGAAGGGACACATGTTTGTAAGATGAATACGATTTCATTCATGGGTTTCATGCATTTGTTCCCGAGTCATGGGTATATCCGTTACCCTAGTATCCAAAACACAAGCATTTACAGTGCTTTCTTTGGCCTGGGCTAATTGGTGTAAACGTGAGAAACATTATTATTATTATAAACCTATTTGAGGTATTGAGATGTTTTGTACTTTTCTTTAAATCTTAACTTCGACTTGACAGAAAGGGACAAAAGAGTTCATTAGTTAAATAGGTTCAATGGTGGTTGATGCTCTTAAGAATAACACTGTAAAACTGTAATAGACTAAATTATAGATTAGTTCTTCCCTGACGATGACATGACAATATTCCGGTTTCAATTAATATTTATGTAGGTATGTGATTATACAAGTTTAAAACAATATGATTTAAAATATTGCTAAAGTACAGACCAATGATTTTTATGCATTAATCCGGAAAAGAATTCACGCATTCGATACTCGTTATCGAGCGCGTTACAGATTTCCATGAAAAAACTGTAGATTTACTGTTTAAATTACTGTTTAGTATTAAGTTGTGTTTTATCAAAACCATAAAAAGGTTTTTTACGGTTTCTCCGGTTAACGCGACTGAACAAAACAAAACATGATACTTATATATATTTTTTAAGAATGCGTTAGAGTTATTTTGCTGACATAATTTGTACATTTATTTTTTTGAAATAAACGTATATGTTGTTATATCCTCATAAATATAAAATATAAATAATCTGAACAAAATAAAATATTGTACTAAAATATATGAAAAAAATGTTATTATTGTATTGCAGTTTGTAAATTCGTCAAAACGAATTGGTCAAAACAGTAAGGGCGCTGACAGACGAACGAGACTCGATTGACGACACAGTTGCCACTTGGCGACCACGCCGTCACCTGTCAATGACAGAGGTCTACGACGTCGTCGATCGACCGCGCTTGTGTCAGTGACTGGCAAATAGTCCAAGCGACCAGACATATTTTGCTATTATAGTCTTATACCTTCTGAGTATATCACTTAATTTGAACATAGAATTTGAAAAAGAATTACGCTCAGGGGGGATGCAAAGCCATACCTTATCTTCTTTTAGGCATAAACGAAGATTTATGAATTAATGAATTGACGAGTATTTTAAAAGATTTAGTGTCCAGCCAAAATACAGTAATGCGAAGAAGCAATTAGGAAGAGAAAAGGATTGTTATGACTATAAAGTAAATCAACAACTTTATCTCCTAAAATACCTCCACCTTCATCTTTCTGTGTACCCTTAATTATCATATCTAATTTAAAGAAAATTAATATTTTCTCTCGTGTTCTGTCGCTGTCAAAGAAGGAAAGTTGCTCCATACTAGTGTTATAAATAATTAATACAACTTTGTTCTAAACTTCGTCTTATCAATTTACTTTTTCAAGAGTTATATAAAACAACTCTTAAAAAGGTAAATTAATAGGACGAAGAATCATGTACGAATTTTGCTCACATTGATACCCAAACATTACTTTCAATTACTTTTTTACTGTACTCTATACATTTGCAATACTAAATACAATCGCATTTTTCACTTATTACGTCAGTCAGTTTCTTAAATTAAATACATGCGGTCTCTTTGACTATATGTTGTGAACTAAAAAGAGCCTGCACGGTGCTCTGTAATTGTACCAGTCGACAACGCCGTCAGCTGTATTGTCGATCGAGTGTCGTTCGTCTGTTAGCGCCCTAAAAAGTCCATAACAGCACGTTACCGATTTTTAGCTTGCGGACATCGATATGCGCTTTTTGTGTAAACAGTTTTTATTTATGGAAACTAAAACCTATTAACTTGATTGTTTGACAGTAGCAATCTAGAGCGATTACATGTGTGTTTTCAGAAACGTTATTTGCCAACAATATTTGGCGAAGGTAAAATGTAAAGTGCTCTAAACATGTATCCATTTTACAAAATTGAACCTTTAGAAAATGTATCCTAATTATATTATTACATAACTTTGTGTCTGTGTTTGTTACCCTTTGTCAGTAATAAGAATAAATTTAAAAATATTGTAGATTTTTCACGCTTTCGCATTTCTACGAAAACAAAACACTATCCGCAATTGATACACTCCTGATGTGAGTGGCAAATTAGCATCGGTTGATGCTCCATATCGCATTACGGAGCTCGGGGCTCGCGTGGGGCTAGTAGTAGATAAATTTTTAATAGATACAAGAAAATTATGGGAGGAGGAATCCCATCGCTCGCTCTAGATTGCTACTGTCAAACAATCAAGTTAATAGGTTTTAGTTTCCATAAATAAAAACTGTTTACACAAAAAGCGCATATCGATGTCCGCAAGCTAAAAATCGGTAACGTGCTGTTATGGACTTTTTAGGGCGCTAACAGACGAACGACACTCGATCGACAATACAGCTGACGGCGTTGTCGACTGGTACAATTACAGAGCACCGTGCAGGCTCTTTTTAGTTCACAACATATAGTCAAAGAGACCGCATGTATTTAATTTAAGAAACTGACTGACGTAATAAGTGAAAAATGCGATTGTATTTAGTATTGCAAATGTATAGAGTACAGTAAAAAAGTAATTGAAAGTAATGTTTGGGTATCAATGTGAGCAAAATTCGTACATGATTCTTCGTCCTATTAATTTACCTTTTTAAGAGTTGTTTTATATAACTCTTGAAAAAGTAAATTGATAAGACGAAGTTTAGAACAAAGTTGTATTAATTATTTATAACACTAGTATGGAGCAACTTTCCTTCTTTGACAGCGACAGAACACGAGAGAAAATATTAATTTTCTTTAAATTAGATATGATAATTAAGGGTACACAGAAAGATGAAGGTGGAGGTATTTTAGGAGATAAAGTTGTTGATTTACTTTATAGTCATAACAATCCTTTTCTCTTCCTAATTGCTTCTTCGCATTACTGTATTTTGGCTGGACACTAAATCTTTTAAAATACTCGTCAATTCATTAATTCATAAATCTTCGTTTATGCCTAAAAGAAGATAAGGTATGGCTTTGCATCCCCCCTGAGCGTAATTCTTTTTCAAATTCTATGTTCAAATTAAGTGATATACTCAGAAGGTATAAGACTATAATAGCAAAATATGTCTGGTCGCTTGGACTATTTGCCAGTCACTGACACAAGCGCGGTCGATCGACGACGTCGTAGACCTCTGTCATTGACAGGTGACGGCGTGGTCGCCAAGTGGCAACTGTGTCGTCAATCGAGTCTCGTTCGTCTGTCAGCGCCCTTACTGTTTTGACCAATTCGTTTTGACGAATTTACAAACTGCAATACAATAATAACATTTTTTTCATATATTTTAGTACAATATTTTATTTTGTTCAGATTATTTATATTTTATATTTATGAGGATATAACAACATATACGTTTATTTCAAAAAAATAAATGTACAAATTATGTCAGCAAAATAACTCTAACGCATTCTTAAAAAATATATATAAGTATCATGTTTTGTTTTGTTCAGTCGCGTTAACCGGAGAAACCGTAAAAAACCTTTTTATGGTTTTGATAAAACACAACTTAATACTAAACAGTAATTTAAACAGTAAATCTACAGTTTTTTCATGGAAATCTGTAACGCGCTCGATAACGAGTATCGAATGCGTGAATTCTTTTCCGGATTAATGCATAAAAATCATTGGTCTGTACTTTAGCAATATTTTAAATCATATTGTTTTAAACTTGTATAATCACATACCTACATAAATATTAATTGAAACCGGAATATTGTCATGTCATCGTCAGGGAAGAACTAATCTATAATTTAGTCTATTACAGTTTTACAGTGTTATTCTTAAGAGCATCAACCACCATTGAACCTATTTAACTAATGAACTCTTTTGTCCCTTTCTGTCAAGTCGAAGTTAAGATTTAAAGAAAAGTACAAAACATCTCAATACCTCAAATAGGTTTATAATAATAATAATGTTTCTCACGTTTACACCAATTAGCCCAGGCCAAAGAAAGCACTGTAAATGCTTGTGTTTTGGATACTAGGGTAACGGATATACCCATGACTCGGGAACAAATGCATGAAACCCATGAATGAAATCGTATTCATCTTACAAACATGTGTCCCTTCCGGGGACTCGAATCCAAGACCTTTTGTGCTAAAGGCGGGATTATTACCGTTACACCAAACAGTCGTTTATTAAACAATTGATTTTTTTATGAATAACACGGTAGTTGTTGCGCCTTACTCATTTTTATTTAATTATTGCAGCTGCTCCTCGCTTTATGGCCTTATTTTTTTTCTGGATACTTTGTTCCCGATTGGATTTTAACAATTTTTTTTATATCTAATTACAATTTTTTCCTTACTTATAGTATCTATTTTCTATTTTCATGCCTATATCTTATTTCATTTTTACAGTTTTCTTTCTTAACATTATATTTGTCCCTATTCCTGTCGATTACTTCTCTTATTTTTTCTTCGCAAACTCAATAAAACAAATTCTTTCCACCATGTTTACTACTCCATGTTTAGTTTTTAAAGATTTTACACATTTTATTTTGTCAAATCCGTGTTTTCATTTAGTGTAATCAAAACTCCTAGAATTGTGTAAAACCGATTATACATCTCTACCTTGTACATTTGAGAGGGAATACAAGTAAATTCTAACAATATGCGCTTTGCATTCAGTGATAAGGAACGCCTGTTTGTTATTCCCGGCATCGTCGTCGCATCGCGCTGTAGCCAGTTAAAGCAAGTTAGAAACAATTTCTGTTATCTAAATAGGAAAGAAGTTGTCGGGATGTCCCTGAAGGCTTGAGTAAGTAGATTCGTTGTATTTGAGTTATTTTATAGTCGACCATTCAGTTTACTGTAGATACGCCCATTCTTCGCCGGAGTCCGTGGAAACTTTTAGAAGTTGTTAGGAATCATTGTTTGGTCGCTTTCAGTTAGATTTATTATAATTATTGGGTGCAATAATAGAAGTTTTAAGGAGCAACTAATATGTTCAAAGTATTTATTATTTACTCATGTGTTTTTAATAGGTATATGTTTGACGGCCTTTTGTGCGACGGTAGCAACGCTGCATTTCGCACCGACCGTCCTGGTTACCAGACCTGGAAGGGTCAAATGTTTGTGTGATGACTACGAGCATTTGTACATGAGAGTAAGATATTTAAATATATATCTATACATATAACTCATTTATGTATCTTACATTTATGTCCTTTCGTTACCTTAGTATTCATAACACAAGCCTTACAATGCTTACTTTGGGCTAGGCTAATTGGTGTGAATGTAAAAAACATTTTTATTATTATTACTGAATATTCCAATGAAAAAAACACACGAGTATTATACAACACAGGTGCCATCTATTGCAATGTGTGTCACATGGAATCTATAATCTAAGATCACAAATTTGTTGTTTGTCTGTCCGCTCTTTTTCCCGCTCTTTTTCCATTGTATACGCGTTACCATAGCAACGCGTTAACGCTAGATGGTGCTAAGGGAAAAATATTTAATAATAGAAAAAAATTAAAGAATTTTGTCCACCCGTGTGAAGCCGGGACGGGCCGCTAGTATCAACAAAGATAGCTGGTTTAAAACATTACAACAACAGTCGAAGAAATTCTTTTTTTTTGTAACCTTAGGTACTTGATATCGTGTACACTGTGCATTCCTAAAGTGACTTTACTAAGGGTCTCTCTATACCCGAACAGCAGCTGACAATGAAACCCAATACACTCCGTATTGAATGAATCAGTGTAAATAAGTCATGCGTTTATAACGGTATCCTGCCATTTAACAAAAAACAAGTCACAAATTTTAATAAAAAATATTAAATTTGATAAAATCATACTTGATAAAATGTATAATGTCTCCGACTATTATTTCCGTAAGTAACTCAATACAAATTTCATTGTATCAAAACATCATCCCACAAATATTTTTTTAAACACGTTAATACCAAAACAACGTAATGCATAAATAACTTTTAACAAATTGAATTCCTTGGAATATGTTATTTTAATGGCTAAAGAACTTTATTAATTTCTCAAAAGAATTAATTACAAATTCACTTACTGAGAAATACATTTTACATTTTTGTTAACAAATATTACACACAACAGATGAGCTTACATGAAACGTATAAAACTAAAGATAAAAACACACAGAGGGTACAACTAAAATAATTTCTAATGAGCGCCCGAGATCGCGAGTCACCAGTCACCTGAACATGGATGTGTGAAACAACTCCGCGGTACATTGGGCGTGGATGCGGCACTGATGAGTATTGTGAAAGGTTAAATTGTTTATTATGAAATGCCAATTCACTTCATTTATAATTATTAATTAATTTATATAATAAATATCAATTATGGTTATTTAAATATAAAATAAAACAAATAAAAGCTAAACAAAATTATAATAATAGAACTAGGTATTTTGTAACTGTTTTTTTTTGTTTAATACACTCGAGAGCAATGAATCCGGGTCACTTAAAGAATCCTAAAAATCTCGGAAACTAAAAATGCTAGGTTAATGCAATAAATTGTATTTAATAGACAATGTAATACTCCTTAAATGAAGGTATTAAAACTTCTTAGTTATTGTAAAGTTATATCATAAAAAAATCAAATTTGAAAAAGGGCCACTTTCGAAGATGGAACTACGAAATTACAGCATTTGGTTTTGCTTTTGTTTGTAATCTGTCATTTATGTGGGTACATAAACCATGTTGATAGTGCTCTATATTCATTATTCAAGCTGAAATTATGTCGCTTACGCCTGAAGAATGCACCAGAATACTTACAATGCTGGAAACCGGCCGGAGTCAGCGCGATACAGCCAGGACTGTCGGTGTGTCGCTGTCAACAGTACAAAGAGTTCTCCGACGTTACGAAGAAACTGGTTCTAACCTACGCAGACCAGGAACGGGCAGAACCAGGTGTACCACAGCACGAGAAGACCGATACTTGGTGAACACCATGCTTCGAAATCGCTTTCTCACAGGAACTGAACTCACCAATCAGTTTCGACGCCTCGGAGGAAGTAACCCAAGTGCATGGACAGTAAGACGTCAGCTTGCTGAATCTAACTTAAAACCCCTTAGACCTGCAAACGGCCCTAAACTGGAGCGTGGGCATCGTATTTCAAGACTAAGATATGCCCAGAGCCACGTAAATTGGAGTATTGAAGATTGGTCAAAAGTTATGTTCTCCGACGAATCAAAATGTATGCTCTACAAGCACGATGGAAGACACAGAGTGTATCGAAGACCAGGGGAAAGATTCAAGCAAGCATGCATCGAAGAAAAAGTAGCCTACGGTGGTGGGTCTGTACTTGTGTGGGCCGGAATTTCTTCTGAAAGTCGCACAGAGCTGGTGATCATAGAAAACGGCTCTTTAACTAGCGTAAGATATGTGGAAGAAATCCTTAATGATCACGTTGGTCCATTTATGGTCAATTTAGGTGAGGATGCTATATTTATGCATGACAATGCCCGACCTCATACAGGTAGGATTGTGAATGACTACCTTCAAGAGATGAACATTACTCGTATGGAGTGGCCAGCGCGCAGCCCGGATATCAACCCGATCGAGCATGCTTGGGACGAGCTAGGCAGATGCGTAAAACAACGAAACCCTCCCCCAATCACGCTTCGTGAGCTCAAAATTGCTCTCACAGAGGAATGGGAGAATATTCCCCAAAATCGTATAAGGAACTTGGTGTACAGCATGCCAAACCGCGTAAACGCAGTAATGGAAGCACGAGGAGGCAATACGAAGTATTAAAATTCAAGAAAATCGTAATAAAGTTCAAACATTTCATGTTTCCTATTTTTGTTTTAAGGAGAGATCAGCAGTTTTTTTCTTTATGTAATTTTGTGTTAATAAAATGTATGGTGACTCATATTTTTTTTACTTTCATTTAAGGAGTATTACATTGTCTATTAAATACAATTTATTGCATTAACCTATCATTTTTAGTTTCCGAGATTTTTAACATTCTTTAAGTGACCCGGATTCATTGCTCTCGAGTGTATTTTAATGTGCTTTCCAATCTTTTTCTTTCTTCAAAATAAATTCTTTTAGATGCCTTTTAAAGCTAGTCATGGAATCGGCATCTTTAATAGATTCTGGCAATTCGTTATATAATTTTACTCCTTCAAATTCAATTGTTTTATTACCGTAGTATTTTGTTCTATGTTTACGAGAAACCAAATGATTTCCGTTCCTTAGTTTCATTCTTTGGTGACTATGTTTCCTAGAAGATTTTATATTAATATTAATTTCATTGTTTAATATTTTGTGTATATGTAAACAAGTGAAATACTCGTATGTTTGTCTTACATTCATAATTTTAGTTTCCTTGTAAATTTTAGTAGTGTGCGTTCGAAAGTTGTAATTAAAAAGAATTTTTATTAGTTTATTTTGAGCAGTTTGAATTGGTTTTAGGTTACTTTTTGCTGCTGTACCCCATAATTCAATCAGGTAATCTATTTGGGGTTTAACTAGTGAATTATATATCAGGTAACGTACTTGTTTGGGCAGACATTTTACGATACCACACAACATCCCAGTGAGCGAAACCAGTTTTTTCTTAATTTTATCTAATTGTGGTTTCCAGCTGAGATTGTTATCCAAAACAATGCCTAAGTATTTTTCACTTGAGTTTCTGTTAATTATTTGGTTATTTATTTTAAGTTGTATGTTGTCACAGATCTTTTTATTTTTGGACGAAAAAATAACGAAATTTGTTTTAGCTGTATTGATTGTGAGTAAGTTATATTGGAACCATTCATTTAGTGTATTTAAGTCACCCTGGACTTGGGGAATCATAGTGTCAGTTGACTGACCAAAGTAGAAGATACTTGTGTCATCCGCATACAGTGTTATTTCGCCTGCAAGACCAATTTGGTGAATGTCATTGATGTAAATTAAAAATAAAAGCGGCCCTAAAATTGAGCCTTGAGGAATCCCACATGTAATAGGCTGAAGACTACTTTGGTGATCACCTATTTTGATAAGCCGTTTTCGATTATGTAAGTAAGATTCTAAGATTGAAGGGCATTCCCGCCAATACCAAGGCCAGACAGTTTGTTTACTAATATTTTGTGGCTTATAGTATCGAAAGCTTTTTTTAGATCAATGAAGATACCTAATACAATTTGTTTTTGGTCTATTTTGTTTTTTATGTTTGTAATGAGATCCATAGTAGCTGCTAATGTGTTTGATTTACGACGAAATCCGTACTGATTTTTAAAGAAAAGGTTGTTAGAATTTAAGAAATTTTCTATGCGGTCGTGTATAATCTTTTCAAAGATTTTTGAAATAACCGGAAGAACTGAGATTGGTTGATAATTACTAGGATCAAGTTTAGACCCACACTTGTTAAAAATCTGCTGCTCTGCAAGAAGTGCTTGGAGGTGGGCTAAGTAAACCTCGGTGGGACACTCGGGCACAAAGCGGCAGTCTGCCATCACAAGCCCAAATGCGAAAACAACGTTCTGCCAACTAAGACATACAATGGGTAGCAATACTAGGTAGAAACTACCGGAAACCGGGTTTGCCGAACGCGTATGGGCAAGCGTCCACGCCCTCAGAGGAGGGAAATTCTGTAATAAGGAAATGGTTGCGACGCGGTTATGCATGGAAGAATTGTCTAAATTATATCATCTGCTAGAGGTCAAAGCGAAAATGACAAAAGATTTTTTTTTTTTTATAATTATATTAGGGGTTAAAGTATGAAATTGCCGATTTGTACTGAAAATCTATATTGTTTATTTTTTAAATTTTTAACAAATTTATTTAATCAAAATAGTTGCCATTATTATCTATACATTGCTGCCATCTAATGGGAAGGTCATTAATGCCTTTGCGATAGAATTCCGACGATCTAGACTGCACAAACTGTGTGAAAGCATTTTGTACTGCCTCCTGGGAAGAAAACTTCTTGTCACGTAGATAATTGTCCAAATCACGAAAAAAATGGTAGTCCGTTGGAGCAAGGTCTGGTGAATACGGAGGATGACGAATGGTTTCTAACTGCAGTTCCTGAAGGGTCAAAATGGTTTCTCGTGCTGTGTGAGGTCTCGCGTTGTCGTGGAGCAATAATGGTGAAGATCGATTCATGAGTCGGGGCTGTTTTACTGCTAGTTTTGTCAACATGGTTCGGAGTTCGGCACAATAGACATCTGCCGTTATTGCTTGACCAGATCGGAGAAAACTATAGTGAATAACACCATGCTGAGACCACCAAACAGTTACCATTACCTTTTTATTGGTAAGTTTTGCTTTAGGACACTGTTGTGGCATTTGACCTGGGGTCAGCCATTGCATTTTTCTTTTCCGGTTATCATAAAGAATCCACTTTTCATCACATGTTACAATTCGATCCAATATTCCTTCATTTCTGTACCGGTTCAACAAGGCAACACAAGTTTCAACACGCGTTTCTTTCTGCAGATCAGTCAAATCATGAGGCACCCATTTTTCGTATTTTTTTATTTTATTGATTTGACGCAAGTGAGTCAATATTGTGGGTAAGGTAACGTTAAACCATGCCGCTAATTCCTGGGTACTTTGACTAGGATCGGCTTCCACTATCTCTCTTAATTCATCGTTATTTACCTGTGTGGGCGGTCTTCCTCGTGGCTCGTTCTTTAAGTCGAAATTTCCATCACGAAAGCGTTTAAACCAAAATCGCACGGTGCGTTCATTAGTAGACCCCTCTCCAAACGCAGCATTGATATTGCGGGCTGTTTCTGCCGCGTTAGTTCCGCGTCGGAACTCGTATTCAAAAATAACTCGAATTTTCGCAGTATCCATCTTTCTTGTCTAAATTGAATAACAAAAACAATTGAAAGTCGATATTCAAATGTTTTACATTTTTTAAAAAAAGAACATCATAGAAACCATTTAAAAAAAGTTTCATTCGAAAACCTCAAACCATGAAGATTCTATGTCAATTCAAAGAACCTATTGCAATAAAACGGCAATTTCATACTTTAACCCCTATTATTTTTTATAATAAGACTATGAAATATATCAACTTATACCTATTCAACACGGAAACCAAAGCAACGAAACCAGCATAAAGTCTGTAGCAGACTTCGTGGCTCTGAATACCCAAAAAGATTCATACTTGAATGGGTAAAATGGGATAATACAGAGAATGGGTGATCTGACCGAAGGCATTACACGGCCTTGCTTGCCTAGGGGGAATGCCGTATGTATCCGGGTTTTCCCCGATCTAGGCCTCCGGGCTGCATTCCTTATCCAGGGTGATGATTGCTGATTGCTGCAACAGCCCAACCAGACCTTGACGAGATAAAGGGTACGTCAAGGAATTTTTAAAGGGAAGTCCTTTTAGCAAGCTCTGGTTGGGAAACCCGCACTCCTACCGGTTCACCGCCGGTAATCGCTGATAAATCTGGTTTCTCCTCGTAAAAAAATCCGTTAAGGGAAGTTATTTACAGTAAGTATAAGAGGAAACTCCTATGGCTAGTGAAAAAAGTTTAGTCTAAAATAAGCTATTATTATGTATTATATAGATAATGTCATTTGTTTCCCAACAAATAAATAACAAGGGTATGTGAATTGAACGAAAATATTAGGTAAGAATTAAAACTCAAGAACCGAATTTCACTATTTATAAATTTCTAAAATCGCATATTTGACAAACGAATTACATGCTCAAATGAACATTTTTGGAATAACATTTTAATATAAGAATTATTTGCAGAGAAAACTTTAGCAAAATCTGTATTTTGTCCAATCATTATTTATTAAGTAGTTTAGGAGTTCAACGATCAAACATTATGGCAAAGAATTTTTATATATTGTCTAATTTTAACATTAAAATTAGTGTCATTATCTTCTGTAATTACATTTAATAACTATGGTGGTTATGTTATTTTTTTATAACTAGCTGACCTGGTAACGCGTTGCTATGGTAACGTTAATTGATACAATGGAAAAAGAGCGGGGAAAAGAGCGGACAGACAAACACACAAACAAATTTGTGTTCTAAGATTATAGACTAGCTGACCCGGTAACGCGTTGCTATGGTAACGCGTATACAATGGAAAAAGAGCGGACAGACAAACACACAAATAACAAATTTGTGTTCTTAGATTATAGATAAAGGGAGGTTTAAAAATATTTTTAAAGAATCATTCTCTTTGAAACTTCTTTAATCATCCGCTTGATACGTAAAATATATCTTTTCTAGTTGTTATAGATGCTTTCAATTGAATCGAATGAGACCGATCCGTCGTTCGAGAATATTCTTTTGTGTAGTATTCTTTGTGTCGCTCTTGCTTAAAAGATAACTAGAGCTTCCCTTATTCAAAGCAGGAGTCACTTAGATACTTTAAGATGAGGGTGTGCTCCTGATTCCTTTCAGGTCGTAACTTTACAATCTGTATTAGGAAATCTTCACACTGTTTTGCGATTTTTTATTGTGATACTGAATAAATACTTCGGTGATTAAATAATTTGAACCTTACACTGGTGTCTAATCATTATCCTATTTATATTATGACAAAACTTTGTGACTAAACTTGCCCTTACGTACTCCCGCAAAAACAATACGATAGCGTGTTTCTACGCGCTACACCTCCATCTAGTAATCATAAAACTATACTTGACCTACGTGGTCGAGTAGCTCGTTTACTGCTTTTCATTGTGAAGCCACTCCAAGTTCTCGGGTTCGATCAATCAATATAGAAAACGAACTTTTCTTTATTTTCTCGTATCTGGATTTTGCGTTATATCAACGTTTGCATATTTGAAATAAAAAACGAAACAAGATGTATATACCAAACTGTGTAACCATCTAAACAATGATTAAAGAAAATAAATAATATGAATTATGATAAGTCATTGTTTCTTATTTGCATAACACAACATAAAAACTTTAAGCTTCTTGGGATCAGAACAGTATAAAATATACAGTATATTATTATATAATAATTATTTTTTCATAAAAAAATGGGGAAAGGAAAAAAATAAATGCCTGAGAAGCTGCGCGGGTAATCTACTTATTATTAATTTTGGATTTTGATATTTCACCATTTTGTTTTCGTTTTTACTCGCAAAATAAAACTCTAAGGATTTTTTTTCCCCTACGGACTCGGGGGAGGGAGGTGGTGAATCCTACATGGATACATCGGCCGGCCGAGAGGTTATGTCAGACTCATACTGACTAAACACCACGTGAAGTAGGTGCCTTGGCCTGGGAAAGCTATACAGGCTTAATATGAGCGATAGCACCCAAGGTGGCGAGGCGACGCAAAGTTTAAGGCGAGGTCCACAAATGTTATATAAAAGTCTCAAAAATCTTGTTAGCGCTTGATAAGAAATAGTATTTACAAAACAGCGCCATCTGTTGACATGTTAACGATAGGACATAGTTTCTAAACACACCACTTTCCCCAAACAGAAAGAAACTCGGACAGGGAAGTCTGAGGTTCTTTCGTCAGTTCTTCTCGGAAGAGCCCTCTAATATCCGAAATAAAAATTAAAAAAATATTTTCAAGTATATTTGCATATTCTTAATTTATCCTCAGGTTTCGAGACTCATCAAGCAGATGTATTTGCATTCAACCTGTAAACAAGCCATTCAAGAGCCTTAATACTGTTACATTTTTTTTTTTCATAAAACACATAACTTATACTCGTAACTATAGGCAAATTATTAGGCACGGTTTTATTTAATTTTATTATTATATACTATTTTAAGTTATAATAACGTAATTCCGTGAAGAACTGGCAAAAAAACTCGAAAAGGAGCATCAACTTCCATCTTATATGTTGAGTCTTGTAGAATAGAGAAGAACTAGCGAAAGAAACACAGATTGGAAGACCGACCTCCCTAATTAAATACATATAAGATGGAAGTTGATCCTCCTGTCCGAGTTTTTTTTGCCAGTTCTTCACAGAATTACATTATTATGGAAGAGAATAGAGAAGAAGCTATTTTTCTCGGAAGAGGGCTTATTTCCGAACTGGAGGTAGAATAAAAAATACAGGAATAATGCGTCGTTGATACGATAACATGGGTTTAATTAAATGTGCGATATGCTTGGAATGCAAAAACTATAAAACGGTCATTTTTAATTAAATTTTGATTGATGATTTTTATATTAAAACAATACCTGACATATTTTTAAATGAGGTTTGAAAAATGGGCCTTAATCGTATTCAAAAATTCCCTTAACGGTACTTGCGGATAATGGATCCAACGGCCTTCAGAAGTTAAGATGCAAGTATAGTGCTTATTCCTGTCGGTATATGCCGACACAAAGTGCCAAGTCACCTGTCAGTAGACGCGCGAGTCGGACCCAAGCACAGAGGGTTCCCTACAAACTTTTATTTTAGTAAATTATAAAGGCCCCGAACATGGCTCTATCTTAATGATCAACGAATTGAGGGACAAACTTAACTTTTCCGTTGAAAAATTGTTGTCCCCATAAAATGACGTAGGTCGCGGTTAATTTACCAACTATAAATAATTTTGTAATCGCAAAAAAAGTATTCTTTGCACTTGCAAAAAAATCGGTCTACAATTCTAGCCGCATATAAATACATTCAAAAAATAATACTATTAATAAATAATACGGTGTAAGAATACTGTTGGATATGACTAAAGCATCAGTCAGTTCGTAGAAATCGAATATTTCGATAGTAATACTGGAAATAGCACTTGCTTATGCTCCGATTGTAAAATTACAAACGCCTCGATACCCCAGGGAAGCATCGTCTTATGTCCTATGAATCCTATTAGGGGTATATCACTTGTTTGTGTAATGAGCCGATTTATTTATAACAATTCCTGCTTAGTTTGGGACAAAATAATAGTTGTAAATTGGATATGGGAAGAGTATTTATATGGCTTTAGTTTTTCTAAACCAATTACAACTTACTGAATTACTTTTAGCGATTGTCGAACTACATTCATTCTCGTCGTCACAATGGAAATATTAGCAGAATATAATTATTCTCATACCTACAACTGTCAAAACATGTTTACAACTTTGAGAAAAAAATAGCAAATTTAGCTAAAATATTTGAATTGTTGTCTGGCTTTTACAAAGAAGAAGCGACATTATTTTAGTTTATGAAACAGAAATATACCCTCAAGTGTTACACCACTAACAGTTCTCCATTTACCATAAGATACTATGTTATATTGAACATATATCACTATATATTTCAATACATTTTATAATGAAAATTTGCAATATAAGTATACAAATAAAAACGTACACAATAAATTGCCTATACTTGTTACGAGTATAAGTAATGCCTTTTACGAAAAAATACTTAATAACAGTATTAAGGCATTCTTGAATGCCTTTTTAACACGATGACTGCAAACACATCTCCTTAAAAGGACTCGAAGCGTGAATATAAAATACCAACATTCAAGCAAACTTGACAAAAATCCTTTAAAAAGTTTTAATTTTTTTTTATTAAATTATTCAATGAATGTACAGTTAAGTGTAAGAATTAAATATATTGTATTACTTATATACACATAATGTATATTTACAGATTACTTTATGATTTACGATATCTTAAACAAATAAAAATATATAGTTTATCAATAGATGTTATATGAAAATATGACAAAGAACAGTCAATTCGGAAATCGAATAATTCCAAGGTTAAAAAAACAAGTGAAATATTTCTTTCGAATTTACGAGCTTCTTAGGAGCAGAAACATTTTTGTGTGCACGTCAGAATGATTCCCTTCAAGGGGTTAGTGTTCATTTGGTTGGAAATAACAAAGACGATAAAACTGTTCGCTTGGAAAAAGGATATTGAATGAGGTCAGACGCAGATATATTCCGAACCAAAGGCAAATGTCGGGGTCTGTTGGGGACAGCCGTTTGCGCAGTTATTTTTTCGCGTCCCCTATCTAATACAATGTTTTCTTACGCGGCATCCCTATTTGATTGCTAAACTCTTTTCACTCTTCACATTGTTTGTTTCTCCATTTAAACAGTCATTAAGTTATCTAATTATTACAAGAACTTTAGAAATTAAGATAAACAATGTAAAAAAACTCTAGCTTTAGTGCGAATACCAAACAAATACCTAATTAAAATGTCATTAAATAAGGGCAATTAGGTGCTTCTTTAATGTGCAATGCTAACTGAGAACGAAAAATAAAACCATTATCGTTATCAAACTTTTTTTAATCAAATCCTTAACTACAGATTTGGTCTAACAAACTTTTTTCCAGATTCTTCTATTTTTTTTTATTATTAATGCTCAACCCTTGCTAAATTCTCTCTTAGGTTTTGTGTGTTCTTATAATTTTGTAAAGAAACTGATTAATATAAGAAAGAAGCATAAAATACTATATTTAAATAACATTAATCAAATAAGATAAATAACAAAGGCATTTGATAGCAACTGAATTATTCTAATTATTTTCTTTTGAATGTATAAAAATCCCTGAGATGCCGAAACCTTTAGGCCAACAAAGTCCACAATCCTATAATTATATAACAGGTAAAATTTTCACGGTAAATACATCTTAGTTACATAAATTACGAGGGGTTCCATCTAACTTATTTGTGGGTTTATTCAAACTATTCTCGTAATGCAAATCTATGGTCCTATTACTTTTTCTCGCATTGACCATAAAGAAACATTTTCCATGGTTTTCGAGTGAATAGACACATACTAGACTCACAGGTCGTAGAAAAATGAGGTGATATTTATGTGGCTCTGGTAATAACAAAACTTTCCCGAGTCTTTGGACCGAAACTTCTATAAGAAGCTTTTAAGCTTGTGACGAATTGAGTTACGTACGGTAAACATTATTTTTAAAAATATTGAAAAAAAAACGACGAGAGAACAACCAAAAATAACGCATTATATGTTCTTGATGAGCGAAGCTCTCTTTTAGGCAACTCACAAATTTCGCTTGTGTCCCTCCTGCTACTTAACGGTTCAACCGATTCGAACGCATTTTGGCATGAACATACAATATTATAACCTGACGGACATTGGCTATGTAAAAAAAAATAAAGATTTTACCATGGAGGAATAATCACAGAAAGAAAAATTCAAAAACTGATCACAGCTAAACCGCTCATACTACATTGATGAAATTTGGCGCCAAAACCCACATCGTGGTCGTGACTAAGGTGCAAAAAAAAGTTTTGAAATCGGACATACCATGGAGGAATAATCACCGAAAGAAAAATTCAAAAGCTGATCACAGCCAAACCGCTGAGACTACATTGATGAAATTTGGCGCCAAAACTCACAAACGAAGGTAAGGTAGTGCTTTGCTCAGTATTCGCAAACAGCAGCATGCATTGCAGACCTAGTTATTAAAACATTCATGATTCAACTACTAGATTTTATATCTAAGGAATTATAACTAAAAAAAATTAGTCTCAGTTATAAGGCACGACTTGAACCCAGATCCTCTTGCAATCTGAGCTCTTAAAATTGATCTACCGAGACAATGGCAGAACCCTTGGATTTTGTCAAGTATTTCTTAAGCTGACTCCAGCGCCATTTCTTCATATATTGGCTACTATTACCTACAACATCAAATGTTATACTTTTACAAGTATCCAACAATCGATAAAGAAGAAACAGATATGTTTTTTTATATTGTATACATAAGGAAATTATTACCAAATAAAACTTAACTGGACACCGGTGACCACGTATTCTTATAAAATAACCTTATAAAGGATTACAAAATTGGAGTGTGCCATGATCATAGCAAATAAAAAGCTTCAACCTCCCTTGTGGAAATAAGATCTTATTATATTCTTGATATAGTCAATTGTCAAATATTAACTCAGTCGCGGAGTTTGTTACTGCGTCTTCTGAAGTCTGTTTTTTATAAATATGACGTTTTCATGTAAGTAGGCAAATAAATAGGCAATAATATGCGCAAAGATTATCAAATCTATTTGTTAACTGTTTCTAATTGTCATCACATAATTATAGGGTATCATTAGCTAACGAGCCATCTTAATGATTTCTCCATATTGCAATTAGCTATAAATATTAAGTTTTCGCTACTTCAAGTTATTAATATATTTAAATTGGCTAGAAGCACACCTCATTCCACCCTTTTCCGTTAACATATCTGATCATGAGGACTGCAGGTTTCGATTCAGTGTCCAGCCGCCCCAGAAGATATACTTGCGGCGGTTGTTCTTCACCATACAATAATTACAAGGACCTGGTTTGCCACTTATTCTGGCGCCACGGAACAGAGAGTGTGGAGTGCAAAAAATGTCACGAAAGAAGGTGGCATTTCGCTGTGCACATATGTAATGTTCTTCCCTTTGAGGAGACCAACTTCATTGAAGATGCCACGGAGGAAAGCATCACAATAAGAGAAAGCATATATTGCTACTGTGGGAGGAACATTCCAGAAGCTCCAATGATTGGGTGTGATGGAACTCACTGCCCTTATCAATGGTACCACTTTTCCTGTGTCCGAATGGTTGAAGCGCCACATGGAAATTGGCTGTGTCCAACGTGCACCGACCGATGACCCAGGTGAATACTTATATCTACCATAACTTGTTCACACTGTCGTCGTAGAAAGTTGGCACATTATTTCAATTATTCTATAATCTAAGATCACAGTGGTTTGTGTGTTTGTCAGTCCGCTCTTTTTCCCGATCTTTTTTCATTGTATCAATAACGTTACCATAGCAACGCGTTAACCGCAAGTAGTTCGTCTACCGGACGCTAGATGGCGCTAACGGAAAAATATTTAATAATAGAAAAAAATTAAATAATTTTGTCCACCCGTGCGAAGCCGGGACGGGCCGCTAGTAACTTCTTATTAATTGAAAAAGGAAATGCTTGATTTTTTTTATTAAAACCTATTTTCTATGATAGAAATATAATAAGATTTAATCCGTGAACAGGGTTAATGTTTTGTAGGAAGGAATATTATGGAATGCCTTATGAGTATAATTGGGAGAAAAACATTTTTTTATGCTTAACCTTATTTCATATTTCAACCGTAACAACACACGGAAACTGTTCTTTGTCATTTCCAGGAGCCGTTGTCACCATTAAAATTTAACGGCTTTCTTAGATGTAATTACAGAAATAATACTAGGGATAAAAATGTTTTCTGTTTTCTTTCGCTTGTCAATTGTGATGGGGTGTCTTAGTGGAAAGAATTATTTGTCGTTTATATTTAGGAACAACAAGAGAGCTTATGATGAATTGATAATAATTTTAGGCGTGCACTTTTAAACTATTTCATTATGTGTCATTAAATAGACCACTTACCAAGATCTAAGTGGCTACAGCTACCGTCCAGATAGCCAAAATCTTCGATTCTCGCCTGAGAAAACCATTTCTTTTTACTTTTCATAAACGCAGAAATATTATAAAGATAATTTTAACCTAAATCTAGCAGCGGTTGGTCATACTCTGATATTGAATTTACAAGAGTTTAATCTATGAGTTCAATGATTGTTGTAGCGACTTCACAAACACTCCTAACCTATTGTCTTTTGTTCACAGAACCATAAGCATGAAATGCATGAAATCGAGCTGTGAACTACACAAGTGTACTTGTTTGTACTCCAAAATACAAACAAAGGCAGTTACAAGAAAGTATTAAACGTCACTACTAATTTATATGTTATTACAATTAAATTGTATAACATTTATTTGTACAGTCTATTACACACATCTGTTAGGTACTCTGGTTTGACTAGAGACACAAACTGTATCTTCAGTTTTCTGTTTGTTATTTATTTTATTTTATTTATTTATTTCTATAAATAGTAATGTATTTAAAATTAATATTACATATTATATAATTGTAATTTTTGCTCTAAACCAGGTGATAAAACATTCGTAGTTTCCAAGTAGATTAATTATTTATACCATTTATTGTGTTTTGTTTAAATTGTGACAGGTTATTTATCGACAATAAACTATTATTAAAAAATCTACTTATTATTATTTTACACCCAAAAGTATCGAATTACTTCGATTATGAACTCTATTATGATTTGACTTTCAGAATAGTAGTTAACTGGTATTTTATAAAGATCAAAGAAAGTAATGTATTGATTGAAATTGAACAGATTTGATTCAATAAAGGCGCGCTGTTCGGGTTCGAGACCCGTGTAAGGTGATTTTTTCAATTCGGGCTTTTCTATCTATATGTTAACGCAATAAAAACACATTTTTACTTGGCTCGTCAGTATAAATTCCGTGATAAAATTTATTAAGGAATTTTTATCTCTTTCTTTTATTTATGTTTTTAATAATAAATCCATTTGGTGCAACGGTAGCGATCCTGCCTTTCTTCCGGTCGTGGGTTCGAATCCCGGAAGGACTATACATATAAATCTTCCCTGTTATGCATACAGCAACTTAACTAAGTTACATCACAATCTGATTAATGGTTTTTGAAACGTTCATATGATAGGAAACGCAGGTTAGATGGTAGAGAATGAATAATAACAATGTTTCATTCTTTGTATGAACCTGGGATTTTAGTATAAATTGCATTACTCTAAAATAAACCTATTAATTTTTTGTTTTTCAAATTTAAACTGGAAGATTTTTGACATCTTTTTTTAAAGCATTTATTACTGGTAAATATTCAAGTTGTGTCAAGTGTCCAATGCGACTCGGATATACATCCTTCCGCTATCCTACTCCATTACAGACCCGTCTAATTTCACCAAGAATTTCTTATACCAACGGTAGCGCCATCTCTTAACTTTCGAGGTACTGCAATCTACAGCATCTAATATCGAATGTAATATACTGTAACAAGTGTCAAACAATCGATAAAAAAGAAACCACTATACTTTGTCCAATGTTGGATTATACTTTTGACAGGTGTCACTTCCTTATTGCTATGTACTAAGGTTGCGTTTGTTTCCTTATGTTCGGCTTAATATTGCAATAGCAACTTTATACCCTCTATATAGGTGTCATCTGGGGCATTTCACGTGAAGTGGACAGGAAAAAAAAAGTGAGGTTCTGAAAATCGATCATATTCGGTCCATTTATACTTCTAGCAGGTATGAATGTAAACACAAAATATTTTTTTGTATAATGTGTATTTCACAAGTTATGTAATATTAATTTTTATGAAAGTATTTTTTCGAACTTAATAAATTTACAATAAAGTATTTATCATAGTGATATATATAGGAAAAAGACTGTTGTTTTCAACAATAAAATAAAATTTTAAAAATAAAATCCTTTTCATTTCCAAAACCGGAAGTAAACTTTTCCAACCTAAATTTCAGTCACTTCGACCAAAATATACAATTTTTTTCTTTCAAAATATAGCTTAAAGTTTATCGAAAATACCCTATAAAATTCAAAATGGGATCTCTATTAGTTTAGGAGTTAGATTGATTTATGTACACACACGTCGCAATGGGCGTGATATCTGACGCTTGCATGGGTCGAGTAGTTTGCGCGATATTGCATTAAAACTCGCAACTTTATTAATATTTTATCTCGTTAAAGCGTATTTAAGCTGTTTCAAGGATATGGAATAAGTATTATTAATATAATAAACTAGCTTTCACCCGCCCGGTATGTCCAATCTTAATAAATTATAGCCTATGTTTCATTCTGATGTCTTAGCTACATTACTGCAAATTTTCATTAAAATCCATTCAGTAGTTTTTGCGTGAAAGAGTAACAAACATACATAAATATACATCCATACATTCTTACAAATTTGCGCGTTTATAATATTAGTAGGATATATATATTAACTAGCTTTCCGCCCGCGGCTTCGCCCGCGTGGAATTCGGTTATATTGCGGTATAAAGCACAACTATAAGAAAACTTCTCATTCCCACGGAAAAATTTAAGAAGCGCGATGTGTCCATCTGTCAAAAGTATCATCCCCATCTGTCAAAAGTATCATCCTACATTGGATAAAGTATAGAGGTTGTCTCTTTTACAGTCAGGGTTATTGTTTTGTTATCAAATCCACGATTAACTTATTCTATTAACAGTCATATTATTAAGTTATTAAAGTCCATTACTAAATTAATATTAAGTTAATATTCTTACCTCATTCAGTCATTTCTACGAACTACTTACCTACTTGAGACGTGGTCCCTTACTATGGGCCTCATAAGAAGGGTCAAGGTGCGATGAAGCGTGCCATGCTCGGAATTTCCCTACGTGACCGAATCAGAAATGTGGAAATCTGTAGGAGAACCAAAGTAACCGACATAACCCGCAGAATTGCCAAACATAAGTGGCAGTGGGCGGGGCACATAACATAGTCGTTAGGGCAAAAAAATTCTCGAGCGGCGACCATGGACCAGAATACGCAATGCACGCAGGCCTCCCACTCGGTGGACCGACGATCTGGTCGGGGGAAGCACCTGAATGCGGGCAGCGCAGGACCGGTCTTTGTGGAAGGCCTTTGTCCAGCAATGGACATCATTTGGCTGAGACGACGGCTTACTGCTACCGACTACGACCTACTTGATAAAAATAAGTTTGTCTTGATATTTTTTGTCTTCGATACCAACTACCCTGAAAGTTATTTTAAAATTAATTTTATTAATTTTATGCTCATTGTTGTGTTGGTACCTACACAACTTGAAGTACTTCTTCTTCTTCTTCTTTTGGTTAGTGGCTTGTTTTGTGACTTCACGATTCCGCCAATGTCACGTGAGTAGCCTTTACACGTGAGGAAAGGTTCTGCATTAAATTATAAAATTAAATAAGAATAGAGACTTTATGTAAGCTCTTAGCACAGGTTTACCTAAAAAAAAGATATAACAGCACTGGACATCACAAAGCATCACATATAAGAAATTTAGTAAAATCCAAAATTCGACAGTTAAATGAGGCGGGGTTATCAGGCTTGTTCATAGTTTAATATTGTTAATTACTAGGAATTTGGACAAAATTTCGATAAGAGGAGGGTTTAACATACTAAGGACGCATTTTATATTAGTAGGGCGAGGGGTGTCATGAGGAAGGACATCAAAAAGAGAAACAGCTGAAAAAGATGTGGTCTGTAGTTCCTTCTTCAATGCCGCACTCACATAGAGAGGTATCCCTTACGCCGATTTTTGCAAGATGAACAGGGGTGCAGGCATGGCCTAGTCTCAGACGGCAGATAGTTGACACAGCTTTCTTACTAATTACTTTCTGTTTGAAAAACCAGGGCGTGTTTGGAATAGATCTTTGGATTTCGTAATAATATCTACCTGCGCGGCTTCTAGTATATAAGCCGCGCGCTGAAGCTAACGATTGATAATTGTGCTGACGCGAATCCGGGTGCAATCAAATAGCGAACGTTCAGGAACTAGTGAAGCTTTCCTGGAAGTATCATCGTAGTACATAAATAACTCTTACCGGATTCACGACGCGTTTTTATATTATTCACACAAGATCATTCTGTGATCACAGCTCATGTAACGTAGTCGAAACGCAAGTAAAAGTGGGTTTTATTTTTAAAAGTGCGAAAGGCACGAAAGTGTTAAATACCAAGTACAGTAATAATAATACAAATCTCCAATCTCTGGCATCTCTCCCAGAAGCTTGCAGTAGCCTAAAAAGGCTGCTAGCATTCTGAGATGAATCGCGTTGGCTGGATAAGCAGGAGAAACCATCATATGCACTCTACTATATAAAATAAGGACTCTGCAGGTTTGTTACCATATATAGTTACCATAAACCTAAGAATAACAGTTTTTATAATCAATTAACGTTACCATAGCAACGCGTGGCCGGGTTAGCTAGTGTTTAGGACCAAGCGCCTCTTACATCACAATAGCGATTGAATCATGGCTCGGTCTACTCAGTTAACTTCAATGGGAGTATTGTTGGTGTCGGTAGGCACATGGACATATTTATATAACCGTTCACATATTCTCACTAATCATCCACGCGATCGTCAGGTCCGCGTAATAAATTGTATCAAGTTATATAAAATATAAAAATACAAGAAAAACTGAGTTTCTTTAGAAATTCCTGCATATTCTATCAAACAGCTAGTAACTAATAATCTTTATAATGAATCATTCACATATGACATGGCAACATTTTCAACAATATATATGTAAAATTATTTTAATAGAAAAATGGCTCACTAGTTCTTATCAGGCGGGAGAATAACTCTGCTTTTTCTATTTAAAAAAAGCACTAAATATATAAAAAACATGAAATATATATGTTAATATACGTCGTTATACCATTACACATAATATCACATTCCACTTCATTTTTTATTTTCCTTTTTTGTATATTAACTAGCGGCCCGTCCCAGCTTCGCACGGGTGGACAAAATTCTTTTTTGTTAGCGCCATCTAGCGTCCAGTAGAAGAACTACTTGCGGTTAACGCGTTGCTGTGGTAACGTTATTGATTCAATGGACAAAGAGCGGGAAAAAGAGCGGACAGACAAACACACAAACCATTGTGATTTTAGATTAAAGATTAAGACCTGAATTGGCTGTATAAATCACTAAACGTTATGTCTTTTACTTTTAAACGTCTTTTAAAATTAATTAAATTAGTACATTTGGGAATAAATTTCGAACTTACCGGGTAAATGATTAACAAATATAGTTCTTACATATCCTCACACATTACACATTTAAATAAAACAATTTATTTACGGTTTTTTGTGCATAGTTTATATTTAATCCTGACATTTCGACTCCCTTACAGAAGCCGTCATCACAGGATGACTAATATTAATGATATATTAATGATATTTAATGATATTTCAATAATATGTGATAATATTGTACAGGTAGTAGCTTCACAATATTTAAAAAAAAATGACGACTATTGCCTTAGTCATCCTGTGATCACGGCTCCTATAAAGGAGTGGTATTATTATTTTGATAATACAATAATGCTTACCAAAAATAATAAATTAATACAATTTATTTCACTCATAACTATAATTACCTTTGTATTACGGCCGCTTGGTTCAACGGTAGAGATCCTACCGTCTGAGCAAAGGTCCCGGATTCAAATCCCAGTTGGGGCATATGTTTGTGTGATGAATATAAGCATTTGTTTCAGAGTCGTGGTCGTTTATATACTTCTATGAATTTCAATATATTTCTATATGCTACACATTATTTTGATGACCATTTGGTGCAACGGTAGCGATCCTGCCTTTTGCACCGATGGTCCTGGTTTCGAATCCCGGAAGCGGCAGATATTTGTATGATGAATACGAGCATTTGTGCCTGAGTCATGGATATTTATATATATTTATATAAATATTACTTATTTATGTAGGATATATGTATGTCTATCCGTAACCCTAGTATCCATAACACAAGCCTTATAGTGCTTTGGGCTAGGTGTGAATGTAAAAATTATTATTATTATTATTAATAGCACGAAATCAGCTTAGTTTAAGACTCAATAAATATTGTGAGTTGTCCAGAATTTTTTTATTTTTTATTGTGTTTTAGCAACAAGGTTTGCTATTCCATAAACAATTAGTTCTTTAAAGAATCTGTGCGTACTAGAATTGGTCGTCTTAGAAAATGTCAGCCCCATCATATCTTCTCAATTACATATCAGATGTATTAGAATTCGGATACAAAAGTATTATATAGACGAAAAGGAATCACTGTTCGGTCAGTTTAAAATGCACACTTAATTACTGCTATATAAATTGTAAGAACATACTTATTCAATGACTAATTTAAATGTAAAAATACCAGAAAAAATCTACTCTGTTCGCAAGATAATCTCAGGCGGGTGGGTTCGACCCACAAACTTTGGATATCTGGTTCACTTCTCTCCGAGTTGAGCCACCGAAGCTTGTGAGTGACTTTTAACTTTTTTGTAGGCTCTAGGCCATCGTTGCTTCATCAATGAGAGGAACTTCGCATTCGAAAGGAACATTTTCACAAATGTTTATCATAGAAAATACAACAATATAAAAATTATACACTTATTTTACTTGCGGCGGTTCATTTTCTAAGAAAATTCCTTTGTAACGTATTCTTCAGAGAATGCATACGCAGTCTACCTTACACAATAGACATCTTAAATGAGCCTCCAGCGTTCTTGCATGAAAACAATGTGGTAATTTTCGGTTGTTGAAAACTGAACAACGGTAACTTTCAGTTATTTCAGGGGAACTGTATATAACCACTACAAACGTTTTTAATTTTACTTAGATATATTTACACGATAATATTCTACTTTTTATTAGGGGTCCATACCCAAAGGGTAAAAACAGGACCCTATTACTAAGAATTCGCTGTCTGTCCGTCCGTTTGTCTGTCACCAGGCTGTTTCTCATAAACCGCGATAGCTAGACAGTTGAATGCTAAAACCAAATTAAAATTAATATTACCGGGGGTTCCCATACAACAAACGCGATTTTTTTTTGGTGGAAATCTGTGATCTCTGCCTTACCCCTGCGAGAAAAAGGCGTATGTATGTAACTTTTTTTTTAAATATAATTTTATGACCTGGTAACATAGAACTTTATGTCATAACTTATTTGGACAATGTTCGTTACTTTGGAAATGATGATGAGAGTTGATATATGAATGATAGATTATCAATGGATGATCAATGAATAGCGAAATACCTTAACCTAGGTTTCAGTAAAGATGTGGGGTTTTACTGAAAATTTCTCGTGGACTCCTAGAGAGAGAGCGAAAAGACACCATCCATTGTTTTGTTTCACTTGCAAACACTCATGCATATACAGAAACACTTAGTGGTTATTAACCCACCATTATTAGACACTAATATCAACCACAACACAAATTTTAACAAGAAAAACAAGACCACCATAGTGACGCTTCCCGCTCCCGCCAAAGAAGTCTGTAATTAAATATTACACGGTTAAATATAAATTCTTTGCAAAAAGTTATTTTACAAGCAGTAGAGCCTCCGTGGTCGAGTGGCTCGTCTATTAGTGGTTGTCATGGTAACGCCACTCCAAGGTTCCGGATTCGATACTCGGCTGAGTCAATGTTGAAAACGAACGTTTCTATATTGGTTCGGGACTGGGTGTTTGTAATACCGTCGTTGTTTCTGAATTCCATAAGACAAGTGTTTTAGCTAATTAACTTAGGATCGGAACAATGTATGTAATGTCGACTTATATTTATATCATTTATTTTTATTCGTTACTACAAACACACCCACATACACATTAGAACTAGTAGCTATTTAAAAAAAATATTTGATAGTAATATAAGTGAATTTTAAAAACCTTGACGCAAAACCGACTAAATCTATTTTGATAAAATAAGTCCTAGAATCATTGCTAAAAGACTTTCTTTTAAACACAAAAGTTTGCATCCCAATCGGTTCACTCATTTACGAGCTATGGTGCCACAGACAGACACACACAAACATTTCGGTCAAACTTATAACACCCGAGTTTTTTGCGTCGGGGGATAAAAATACCCTTATCAGAGTACCAATACTAATTGGTAACATGAGCAGTTAATGAACGTTTCAACCGAAAAAGAGAAATTATTTTAGAGGCTTACGTCGTCATGTAAATGCATCGATAATGAAGCTAAGCTTATCGCCTGAAACAACGTCCCCTCGCTGCCATTTATCCCGATTGGAAAATCCTGATTTGAGGGAATATTAACTGCAATCACCAATGTTATGCTTAGATATTTTGAAGTTATACTTTTATGGCGCATTGAGTGTGAAATTTCCTATGTAACAGAATCTGCGCATGCAGAATGCAATGAAAAAGCGACACCATGAAGCTAGCCGTTAAAGTAAATAGGCTAACTTCAAGTTATCTCATTTAAAAATGGAATATAAAAATACAACTTCTGCCGCTCAGTACACAGTACTCATAAGTACACGCACGCTTTTATTTTGTTTCTTTTCCGAGTTTGTAAACAGTCTGAATATGGAAGTTGTTGATGCTTAATTTATTTCTTTATTTTCACTTTATGCACAACCACTTAACTTGTTATCAAGTGCCAGTCAGACCTCATCTGCGTACCTTTCGCACACAGAAACTTGTAAAGCAGGTAAGAGTTCTCCTCTAGCTCGATTGGCTAACACAACAAAAACTTTGTTACTTTAGACATATTTTTTCAAGATTGTAAGTGCTAACAACACCTTTTTTAAATCTTAAATCTAAAATACGACTGTTTGCACCTTATTTGTTTGCTTTTAGCTTTATTTCTATTGTAGATACCATAAGTGTGTTCATAGTTAGCACATAATTATTCATGACAATTCGATGTCCCTAAGCAAAAAGTCGGTAAATTGCTATTATGAACTTTTTTACTGTTTTGACGAATTCTGAATTTGCAGACTGGAATATATATATATTTTTTTTAGATTTTCATATTGATATTTATTAAGATATAAGACAACATATTATATGTTTATTGCAAGGAAATAAATTTACAAAATTCTGTCAGAAAAAGAACTGTAACTGTAACCGTAGAAAAAATATTTCATGATAATTGCCTTAAAAAACCCATTATGATCTTGGTAAACCCTAATACATCCTAATACAAAACAGTAAATATTTACTCCTGCAATTTTGCATTTTTCGATTACCGTCTTACTGCTTGTGGGCATCGAATTGTTACTTGGATGAAATCGGCCGTCCTGTGTAAATTCGACATCTCAACATCTCATTGTCTCATCAACATCAATCAAAACATCTGTTTCATTAAAATACAAAATGGATATCTTTAGTTGCACTTCAGTTGATCTCTACTTCCTCTTAACTTTATAAATGTTTGTTTTAGTTATTAATGCTTTTGGTATCTCGTATCTTCTTATTGGAATATTTAAACTTTAATATACCCTCAAGGTGGTCAGAATAAAATGTAAAATATTTAACTATTAAAATAAGTAAAATGGTAAACTTGTTTGTGGTTATTTTAATAAATAAAAAACACTAGCTGACCCGAACATGCGTTTCTGTGCCTCAGTTGATATAATTTGCATTTTTTTTTTATTTTATAAATTAAAATGAAACCTATCCGATGTCTTTGGTTGGAACAAATCCAGCAAAACGAAAAAACATCAAAATCGGTTGAATAGTTTCGGAGTTAATCGCGGTCGAACACTGTGACAGGGAATTTTATATCTAAATAAAGATAATTACAAAGATTGGGTTTTTGTAAGATCTTGAGTTCTTTGTTAAACAATCAATTGCTGAAAATATTTCCCTCTTCAGGACGTGTTAGAAGACTTGGAACTCGAGTTAACTACGTGTGGCGAACCTATTTGTATTTTATACTTTTTATTTTGTTTGCTCTTTTACCTTGTACTTTTTGGTTGTTGTCATGGTGATTTCCTCTTGTTATATGAGTTTTAATTAAATAGTGTGCTGAATTTATAAGATTTTTCCTTTATTTTTCTAATTTAGTTTCATTTCTCAGTAAGTGGTGTCAGAAGTATTTATTTTAAAAGAATTCACGTATTACATTTTATTCAATTTTATTATTTTTATTGCTAATGGTGAAAACTAGGGCTCAGGCAAAAAACATGGCTGATCGAAATAGTACAACCGCAGGTTCCTCTACATCAAATTCATCAGTCGTCGCCCAGCGTGCTGCGTTAGAAGCGCAACATGCTCGGCGTATGGCAGAAATGGAATTGAACCGGATTCAAGCTGAGCGTGAGGAACGCGAGCGTGCCGCGGTAGCTGAGCGCGAGGAACGCGAGCGTGCCGCGGTTGCTGAGCGGAAGGAACGCGAGCGCGCCGCGGCTGCTGAACGCGCAGTTGCGGATGCAGAATTACGAGCTCAGATTGCTGCTCTAGAAGTGCGCTCCAGCCGCGCTAGCCATACCAGTTGTACCGCCAGCCGAACTTCAGCGCAACATGTTGAAAATTGGGTAAAGTCTCATTCCAGTATTAATGTTAATGACTGTACTCAATTTCAGGTCGCACCTAACGACCGTGCCTCGGCCAAAGGAGGACAGTTTCCATACCTTGCTGAGGCCACATGCTCCCCGCCGGCGACGCTGCCAGATCAGCGGAATGCCCCAAAGGCTGAGAGCGTGTATGCGGACGACACGACCACTACACATGCACGCGTAGGCACACACCCCAGTAATCAAAATATCAATTGTAATAGTAACACAAATAAACCATATGAAACCATTACACAATTCACGGAAGCTATCAAGAGCCTCGCACGGACCGGACGGAAGGTGAGTGATCTTCCTGTTTTTTCCGGCTCGCCCACAGATTGGCTCTGCTTTCGCAAAAGTTACGAGCGCACTAGGGCTCATTTTGAGGACGCGGATAACCTAGTCCGATTATTAACGGCCCTGCGGGGAGCAGCACGTGAAGCTGTAGCAACTCTCTTGATCGCGTGTGACGACCCGCAAGCTGTGATGACAGCTTTAGAACAGCAATTCGGTAATCCGGAAATTGTTGTTCTAAATGCCTTGTCTGAAGTAAAAGCTTTGCCGAAGATGAGTAATTTCGTCTCCAGCAGAGACCTAAACTATGTTGCGTGTAAAGTCCATAACTGTGTCATTACTATTAAAATGCTGAATCATTTTGAATATTTAGCCAGCCCAGAGCTCGTGAACACCATTCTCGGTAAGCTTTCTCCTCATCTTAGGGAAAAATGGGTTGAGTTTGCATTTTCTCGACAGCATTCTCGCAATTTTAAGTTAGAACTTCTCTCGGACTTCCTCGATCACGAGGCTCACATCCATATTAAGTTCGGAATTTTAACTGATTTCATACCTCACGACAAGGTGGGTCAAGAAAAGTCTCATTTTTTAGACGTTAAAGAAAACTCAAACTCAAAAGCAATTTATTTAAAGGACAAGCCGAAGGCTCCGTATTCATGTGCTTTTTGTCAATCTCAGAGTCATGAGATTTCAGCTTGTATGCGTTTTCTTTCGTTGTCAATTGATAGGCGAGAGAAATGGGTTACGGAAAACAAAGTTTGTAGGAAGTGCTTGGTTAAGGGTGGCCATAGATATGCAATTTGTAAGACAACTTGTACTGTGGCATCTTGTAAAAATCGTCGTCATCACACACTACTTCACAGTAACGAAGTGACTAATTATAACGTCAATATTAGTGATGACCGTGACGATATGCAAGATCCAGATAACCCTGTAGCATCTACGTCGTTTCCGTCCCCGCAGAAAGACAATGTAGATATTGCCGATCAAGCTATTGTTGGGACTACCTCAACACCAGTCTCATCTTCTCTCCGACCTTTACTAAAAGTGCTACCCGTAACAGTCTGTGGGCCTGCCGGAAGCGTCGAGACATACGCTTTGTTAGATGATGGCTCTACGGGGACTTTCATTGATGCGGACGTTGCTGTCCGAATAGGTGCAAAGGGCCCGGAGGGACATATACGCTTAGATTGCGTTGGAGGCTTGTCCCGAGATAGTACTGTTAATTATGTAGATTTTAAGATAAAAGGTAAGTATTTATCTGATACTTTTGTAATATCTAAGGCGCGTGCTATCAAGAATTTAGGTTTAGTTTCTCAAACGGCTAGCCGTGATAGTTTACGTGATTATTTGTATTTAAGTGATTTGGCCGAGGAGCTGTGTTACGATGTTGCTACGCCTATGTTGATAATAGGTATTGACAATTGGCACCTTATTGCTTCCCATGAGACCAGGAAGGGCTCAAAGTCGCAACCTGTGGCTATAAGGACGGTTTTAGGTTGGGTTCTCTTTGGTTTCTCAAGTAGTAAAACTAAACCTATAGATTATGCAACTGCTTGTCATGTAAGTTCTTTCGATTTTTCTAACCCTAAACATGAGCTAGAGAGCCTTATTAAGGAGCAGTACAAATTAGACGCCTTAGGTATTACAAAACATGAACCACGTAGTAATGATGACCAACGCGCTCTCCAAATTTTAAAGCGCACAGCTCACAGGCTGCCATCTGGGCGTTTTGAGGTTGGACTGTTGTGGAAGGAGGATAATCCTTGCGTACCTGACAGCTATCCTTTAGCATTATCCAGGTTTCATAGCCTCGAACGGAAGATGCTCAAGGATCCACTTTATGCTGAACGTTATCGTAAAAATATTCACGACACTTTAAGCAAGGGTTACGCTGAAGACTGCACAGGGCAGACACCAGGGCCGATTTGTTGGTACTTGCCACACTTTGGTGTGATAAATCCAAACAAGCCTACCAAGCTCCGCGTAGTCCACGACGCCGCGGCTAAGTCCCATGGCGTATCACTAAACTCCCTTTTATTGCCCGGCCCTGATTTACTTCGCTCTCTCCTAGGAATTTTGATGCGGTTCAGGGAGGGAAAAATAGCATTGACTGCGGATATTCAGGAGATGTTTCCTCAGGTGAAAATTCAGGAGGGTGACCGTGACGCGCAACGTTTCCTTTGGCGCGACAGTCCAGCAGAGCCCGTAAAAACATATCGTATCGTCATCGATGATGTTTGGAGCCTGTTCTAGCCCTTCCACCGCGATGTTTATTACCAACTTGAACGCATCGGAATTTCGGGAAGAGTTTCCGGAGGCTGTGAGCGCAATAGAAAGCGACACGTATATGGACGACTACATCGGCAGTGTTGACAATGCAGCACACGCGGCTCGTTTGATATTGCGACGATTTACAGTCGTGGTGGGTTTAAAATGCGCGATTGGGTATCTAATACCCCAGAGTCTTTATGTTTGCTGCCAAACGAGCTAGTGTCCGCTCTTATTACTAATGTAGATCGTAGTGTAGATTTAGGGTCATCAGCTTTTGTACGAACATTAGGTTTAATTTGGTTTCCCAGTCGGGATGTAATTAGTTTTAATTCTAAGTTGTGTAATCAGTCGCCTGATCATTTCACGAAGCGTACTGTTTTAGCGCAGGTTATGCGTATTTTCGACCCACTGGGTCTTCTTGCGCCTATTGTAGTTAGAGGACGTATTTTATTTCAAAGTTTGTGGCGTAAGAGTTTGCAGTGGGACGACGAGTTGCCCGAGGCGGACCAGCGTGTGTGGAGAGAGTGGTTTGATAGTGTAGCGTCATTATCTAATATGGAGATGCCGCGTTGCTATAATCTTTGTGGGAATAAAATTGTTGATTTAGAGCTGCACGTGTTTTCCGATGCCAGTGAATTAGCGCATGTTGCAGTTGCCTACTGGCGGTTTACCTTTGAGACTGGCGAGGTACAGCTCGCCTTAATTATGAGCAAAGCACGTGTGTCTCCCCTCAAACCCGTCTCCATCCCGCGGTTGGAACTACAAGCCGCCTTATTAGCCGTTCGCCTCGGTGCGACCATTTGTAGTAGCCATTGTTATAAACCAGCCCGTCGTTTTTTCTGGTCTGACTCGATGACCGTTTTGGGCTGGCTGCGTAACGATGCCAGAAAGTTTAAGCCCTTCGTCGCTCATCGCGTCGGCGAAATCTTGGAATCAAGCGCCATACGTGAATGGCGTTGGGTTCCCAGTGATCTTAACGTCGCGGATGATGCTACGAGGGGCAAGTGTAACTCTCTGTCTATCGAGTCACGCTGGATAGGTGGTCCAACGTTTTTATTATCTCCTCCTTGCGATTGGCCGGTTGAATCGTTAATAATTCCTTCATCATCGCTGGGAGAAGATGAGCTAAAACCTAGTTATAAGGCTCGTCGTAATATTTCATCAAAACCTCATTTAAGTTCACCTCATCCACTGTCTGAAATCATTCTTTTTAATGATACCTTTAATTTGCCTTTGCCAGCAGTCGTAGATGTGACTCATTTTAGTTCTTGGCAGAAATTAGTTAGAGCCACTGCTAGACTGCATCAGTTCATAGCTCTCATTTTCAAAAGTCGATCTCATAATATCCAAAATCCTATGTTGCACGATATTGTTTCAAATTTCTTTTCCGATAAGATTGTCGCTGCCATCACTGCTCCTGCCACAGAGATCATGTCAGTAGTCATATCAACCGCGCAGAAAGGCATGTTTTACGTCAGTGTCAAATAAACTCCTTCCAGAAGGAACTTGTTAGTCTGAGCCGTGGTGAGCAGTTACCCACCAAAAGCCGCCTAGCCAGCTTGTCTCCCGCTCTGAATGAAGAAGGTCTGATATTTCTACGTGGCCGAATATCTGCTGCACCTGGAGTGTCGAGAGAGGCAACTCGGCCGATAATTTTATGTGGAAAGGAACCCGCTGTGCGCCTATTGATACGTCACTTTCATAACAAGTTTGCTCATGCCAACAAGGAAACGATATTGAATGAATTACGCCAGCAATACTGGATCCTTGGCGCGAGAAATGCTATAAAATCTGTTGCCCGAAACTGCCAACTATGCAAATTGCTGCGAGCGCCTTTATTGAAACCTCCTATGGGCGACTTACCTGAAGACCGCCTGGCCCACCACAAGCGTCCTTTCTCCATTGTGGGCGTAGATTATTTTGGCCCATTGAATGTTACGATTGGGCGGCGACGAGAAAAGAGATGGGTGGCTTTGTTTACGTGTTTGGTCACGAGGGCTATCCATTTGGAGGTGGTCTACAGTCTGTCGGCTGATGCCGCAATTATGTGTATCCGCCGATTTATAGCACGTCGCGGATCACCGAGCACGATATGGTCAGACAACGGGACAACGTTTGTAGGTGCTAATCGACAGCTGCGGGCACTCTATGATCGCGCGGTTTCAGACTTTACAACGGATCAGAGGATTGAGTGGCGTTTCATCCCCCCTTCGGCTCCGTTTATGGGTGGAGCGTGGGAGCGAATGGTGAGGTCTGTGAAAACGGCGCTCAGTGCTACATTAAGAGATCGAGCGCCGTCAGAAGAGATTCTTTATACGCTTTTGTTGGAAGCAGAGGCCGTAGTAAACGCACGGCCACTTACACACGTACCACCCGATCCTCATTGTTCAGAGGCACTGACGCCTAACCATTTCTTGCTCGGAGAGTCGTCAGGGCGGCCGTTCCCAGTCGAAGTTGCGGACTCTGATCTTTGTGGCAGAAGCGGTTGGCGGAAAGCCTTGAGGCTTGCTGACCATTTTTGGCGTCGGTGGATCTCTGAATACCTACCAACCTTAGCTCCTCGCCGCGTCCCGGGGACCGTTGCGTCGATCAAGCCAGGGGACCCGGTTCTTATTGGGGACGGTGATCTCCCTAGAGGAACCTGGCCTCGGGGAGTGGTCGAAGCTACGTACCCAGGTCGAGACGGTATAGTCAGGGTGGTAGATATTAGGACTGCAGGTGGGATCCTGAGGCGACCATTAAAAAAGGTTGTCCTTCTTTAAAAAAGGGGAGCATGTGGCGAACCTATTTGTATTTTATACTTTTTATTTTGTTTGCTCTTTTACCTTGTACTTTTTGGTTGTTGTCATGGTGATTTCCTCTTGTTATATGAGTTTTAATTAAATAGTGTGCTGAATTTATAAGATTTTTCCTTTATTTTTCTAATTTAGTTTCATTTCTCAATATCCAGCAAAACGAAAAAACATCAAAATCGGTTGAATAGTTTCGGAGTTAATCGCGGTCGAACACTGTGACAGGGAATTTTATATCTAAATAAAGATAATTACAAAGATTGGGTTTTTGTAAGATCTTGAGTTCTTTGTTAAACAATCAATTGCTGAAAATATTTCCCTCTTCAGGACGTGTTAGAAGACTTGGAACTCGAGTTAACTACGACTCATTTATGTTACTGTAAACAATATTGCGAATATTATGAGGTATCATATGCTAATAAAATTGCTGAAATTTTCAACGACCATTTTATTACATTTAATACAAGTGACAAATTTTCTAAAAAGAAAATAGTGTCTCGACCAGTTGATAAAAGCGAATTAAAAAAAAATGTTATGGCTTAGGCAACAAAAGGAGTTGCGGTTATGATAATATAACTATAAAAGTTATTAAAAGCCTTTTAGATAATATAATACTAGATAGAAGTGGTTTTGATAATTTTTGATAATATGCCTATAAAAGTTATCTAAACCACTTCTCTATATTCTCAATCTAATGATCGAGCATGGAACATTTCCCCAAGAATTAAAGATAGCTAAAAACTTCTTGACATCTTTTTTAAAAAGTGGTTATATATTTAAAAAAGATGTCAAAAATTACATAGCGTTATTAACTTGCTTCTCTAAATTATTTTAAAAAGTTATTTATGGTCGACTTCTGGATTTCTTAAATAAATATAATTTACTCAACAAAAATTAGTTTGGATTCCAAAAAAGAAATCTTTTTCACTTGCTATTTACAAAATTCTTAAAGAAGTGTAGGAGACATTAAATACTAAAGTACCATATATTGGTCTTTTCCTGGACATGTCCAGGGCATTCGAGTGCGTTTGCCATGACTTCCTCCTTCAAAAACTAGAAAATTTAGGCGTGTGCGGCTTGGCCCTTAAACTTATAGAAAGTTGACTTAAGGATAGAGAACAATTAACAGTTGTTGATTCATATAACAAAAATAGTAACCCTTTTGAAGAAGTAAAAAACAAAAAGTAACGATTGGATTGCCTCAGGGAAATATTATTGGACCTCTTCTCTTTTTAGTATATGTAAATGAATTACCAGTTGTTACGGAAAACTTATGTGCTGATGATGCAACAATTTTTGTTTGAAAATCATAAAAATGAAACACTGCGATCTATTGTCAACTGGCTAAAAATAGTTTTAATTAAATATATGTAAGGAACTTAGACATTTCATGCCCGGTAGGGGTACACTGCTGTTACTTATGTAAACCTACCGCATTTCAGTCTGCAAACTGTACACAATAAAGAACTATTCTATTCAGAGTCTTGAGAACTCTATTAAAGTGAGGCTGGTCCTCAATATAAGAACGTTAAAGACTCAAATTCTTTACAATAATAGCAGCTAACTGTCCATAACTGATTATTTGGTTACCCTATTACAGTAATGATCTGCGAAAGTAATTAATCCCAAATTAATTCATTTAACTAATTCTTACAAAGATAATGACAGCTACTCGTAATTACTTCGACCATTTTTTTTTTCTAAACTATATTACAATGCGCCAAAATAATAAAACATATAACTAGGTTTATGAGTGACATTTTTTCAATCGGTGATTTTAATTTCACTGACTGTACATCGGCCAATTTCGAGTTTGTGTTCTTACATCACAAAATGTATACACTGGTAACACTAAATTGATTAAAGGACATACACTTTTGATAAGTTTTCCCATAAGGCAATGCAAAGGGCACAAAGCTAATACAGCTTCGTTTCAGTGCTTTCTTTACTGATTAAAATGATGATGAATGATAATAAATGATGATATAGAGTGGTTTATAACTGACGTATGATCACAATGAGTCATTACCAATTATGACATAAGCCCCCTTCCCCAGGCTTCAGTAAAGGCCTATGGATTTACTGAAACTTCCGTGGACAATTGAATACAATGTGTCACTGCTATAATTCACTTGCCAACACTCGTGCATGTCCAGTACAGAAAAAACCAAAACTACAAACTGACGATTTCCGCTCCCACCAAAAAGTCCATTACGTTGGTGTTAAGTAAATAAAACAATCAAATCAAATTTCAATACTGGATGATTTAAAGTCTTCATAAATAGAATAAAAAGTATAAATCTTTTTAGAGAAAACATTTGATATACTGCCTATTCACTCTACAAAGAGTATAAGACGAATTGGGGTTGGGAGGGGATGAGATTTATTTTTAACTAGCGGCCGCCCGCGACTTCGTCCGCGTGGAATATTGCAACATTATTTTTCTAAAACAAAAGTAGTCTAAGTTACTCCTTATTACATCAGCTACCTGCCAAAAAAGGGTCTCATCAAAATGCGTCCAGCCATTTCAGAGATTAGCTGGAACAATCAGACAGACAGACAGACAAAAATTGTAAAAAATGTTATTTTGGTGTATATACCGTATATATATTCATATGCATGTAGTTAAAAACGGTTATGTCAATATTACAAATAGACACTCCAATTTTATTTATATGTATAGATTTACTATTGACGGACACGTTTTGTTATGATGATACTATTTTCACAGTCATTGGCTAATAAACTGCATAAAAGACAAGTTGTCTCTCACACTTTATGGATGAACTGTTACAAAGAACTAACTTGTAACAACTTGGAAAAGTCGTTGAAGTTAAAAACTCCTATTAAATGCAATAGTGGATACCTAGTTCGTATTTTAATTTAAAGCAGCTATCTTATATACCACTATTTTTAATTATGGCAAATAATTGGGGGCTATCTGTTGCTTTTACTTAACACGTATGAATATTCGAAACAAGTTAAATCGAAATCCATAAAAAAAACCACAAGTAATCCTAATAATTAGTAAAAGAATAAGACACTTCGTATCTTAGTATAGTTTCTATGTGCTCTCTAGCTTTTTTATTGGTTTGTTTAAAGTATACAGTCGATTTCAATTAATAAATCCCGGCAAACTCGCTTTCAAGCTCTCGATTAGTCCCTAACTCCTGCCGCCATCGAGCGACCGCGAGGGTGGCGAAATGGCCAAGTGCAAGAGAAAGACGATGAGCGAAAAGCAAACGGCGTCATCCTGTGACCACGGCTCCTGTAAGTCGTCGAGTCGAAACGTCAGGATCAAGTATAAAAAACAAAATTAACGTGTCGTTCATTCGGTTAAAAGTTTTATTTATAGGTGCGGAATTATAAGAACTAAATTACTATTATTATTACTTATTACTATTATTACTAGTAAACCAGTGTAATTTTACACTGGTTTACTAGTAATAATATAGAGTACTAGCGACCCGTCCCGACTTCCCACGGGTGAACAACATTCTTTAAATTTTTTTCTAGCATTCAATATAGCCTATATTACTAAGCATGAATGTAGCTTTTTAATGGTGAAAGAATTTTTTCAATCGGATTAGTAGTTTTTGAGTTTATTCATTACAAACATACAAAAATACAAATCTTGCCTCTTTATAATATTAGTGTAGACAACTCGAGTAAAACCAAAGGTAAAGTTCTCTCTACCAAATATAAAACAGGTGAATACGCCAATAAACGTGAAAAGCAAAGCGATAGAATTCGTAGAATGCACAAAATTCTCGGATATCACTTTAGACGAGAGATCACAGTGAGATCCCCATATTGAAGCCTTGAAAAAACTTAGTTCCGCCGTACGCCGTCAAGAAAATAAGGCTCATATCTGATGTTGTAACACCAAGAATGGTTTAATTCAGCTACTTTCACAGTTTAATGTTATATTTATTCATCCAAAAAGAGCAGTGCGCGCTATTTATAACTTAAGATGTAGTGATTCTCTTCGACAATTGGTTAAATAAATAAATATACTTACAGTGTCTTCCCAGTATTTATTTGAAAATATTATGTATGTAAAAAAATATTATAACACTTTTCTAAAAATAGTTATAACCATACGAACAACACTAGAAATAAACACAAACTTGCTGTTTCAAATGGCAAAAAACGAGAAGCTCATTTTTAGGAATATATATAACGTTTTATAACTAGGCGATGCAGTCGCTAAGCATAAAGCTACGCTAGCACCATATATTGGAGCGGAGCGTAATACCTAAAAAATTTTTTTTTTTTTTGTTTCGATGGGAATTATTTGCGAATTTCAAAATTCGTTCTCCGTCACCATCTGGTCCTAAACCTGTTGATTCGATACCACACAAAAATATTAAAATCGGTTAAGAACTCGGGAAGTTATGGCGTAACAGACATTGCGCCATTGAAGCTGTTACATGGGAGCTTCGCTCGCTCCGCTCCAATGAGGTGCCACACCATGTAACTGAACTGCATTTAGAGAAATTTAAAAAAAAAATGTTAAAAACCTTTATGAGCAAAAGCTATTACAGAATAGATGATTATTTAAAGGACAAAACGGCGAGGAGTTAATGGTCTTTGCTTTAAGAACTATACTTCTAATTAATATTTTGTAAAGTTTTTTTTTCTAATGCATTTTTACAAGCGCTGGAAGAGGTTCCTTAATTTAAAAAAATCTGTAACACATAGAAGGGAGAAAAAAATAGTCCTTGCTCAGTTTCTTGCGGTTTCTTCTAGGTACAAGGTCTCCGTCGTAGGATTTACGAAGCCAAGGCATAGTTGACTTTCAATAAATGCATTGTAAATGCTCATATTTAATCATAGTTATTTGTTAGACAAGGCTTCAAATAGAGACGCTAAAACTTTGGTGCCGAGCGAAAAACTAAATTTTTCTTCACTACAGCGCGGAAAATTTTTGGATGCTAGAAAAACGGCTTAAATAAAATGGTAACTTGGTTTAATTAAATTAATAATTAAAAGTAAAATTGCTATAATTAGTAATGTTAAACATGTTTTTTTATTGGTTCCTATTAAATGTGATTTGTCTAAGAATACCATGATCACTTTGATAGTTAAATGTTATGAAATCTCACCTACCATATATTTAAAATTCTTATAATAAATAATATATTCTAAATAACATTTATTCTTGTTGTTTTTATAATTAAAATAATTGTATAAAACCAAAATAAAGTATTATAGTAGTAATTTAAATAATCACTTGTCAGTCCCGGTAGCAAATGTCAAATTTCCGGGTGGCCGCCCGCCGGCTGTTTTTTTTTAATAACGAATAATTTTTGAGTTAGAGAGAATCAAATATTCTGTGGTGGATTCTTTATTATATCAGCTTTACGGTAATATTTTTTGTATTATCCCATATTCATTATTTAGCAAGAAAATGGTATTTTTATCTAAGAGACCGACATTTTTTTTACAATTCGCGCAGCATTGGGACTGCTGAGAGGGGTAGGATGCGCGGTAGCGAACTGACAAGTGGATAAGAATAAAATGTAACTTATAAAGACTATATCGACGATTCGGGATGTACCATATGTTTTTTTCTATGAATAGAAAACTTCTAATTTTAGAACACTTTTTTACGCTAGCGGATAAAACGCTATTTTCCACGCAGAAATTGAATGATAAACCAAACATTTCCGAGCGTGTAAGGTGAAAAAATCATTTTATCTTTTATCTTTACGTATACTAGTCTATTTATTACAAAATAACTCTTAATCAATGTACAATGTAATGTGTAATACAATAATTGTTTTATCTAAAAAACTATTAAAATATATTAATCTTAATTAATACCTATTGATTATCAGTATTAATCATCAGAGCAAAAAATAATTAAACAAATCGTAATTGTCGATAAAGTGTTAACTTCAATATTTGAGTTAAAAAAGGGTCACTATAATAAACATTAAGAAGGTTATAATTAGAAATGGATATAAAATAAATTATTTAATGAGCCGCCGTAACTGATCAAAGACTGATAGTGGTTAATTACAGCAGATTTAAACGAAACTAATATTATACCAACTCATTAGAAACCTCAAAGTACTTCTCAAGTGGAACTTACATCATAAACGAACTTTACAAAAGTAGTTACGTAGTTCGACAGTTCAACATAACCTCAACATTGGCAGCTATTAACCAAGTTCTGGATAATATCAACTAAATTGCTAATAATAAACTATTTAACTAATTGTATACATAATAGGCGGATTGATTAATTATTATTAAAAAAAATGGTTGTCTGTAAAGTCAGTTTACGGACGATAATTTTACGTGATAGCGTCATAAGATAACATTGTTGAAAAATTGCATACTTTTATGAATTGAATTGAATTATTATCATAGAATTATCAATATTTTGTTTAATACAAAGGAGTTTATTAATTTTTTTTTAATTAACATTTTGTTGTTGTAATAAACAATGGAAACGACATTAACTTTTCACATCATGAAGTGGAAGAGAGATAGATGCGTCACAAGCCGAACGCTTAGGCCGATCGTGCCTCTCTATCGCTTGTTCCGCGCTCTCGCTTGCACGCTCGGCTCAGGCGGAACGTTACACTTTTTCGTGCATGCAGCCGGTGTTCATCGATTTATAAGACGTTATCATGTCAAAAACGGATAAACAAAGCCGCTATGTGTCTCGTCGCCGTGAAAACAATTTAGTTGAACCAGCAGTAAATTTAAGTATACTTAAGAATAATGCGTATTATATGGCTATTAAAGAACCACCTACCTAATAATCTCAAAACCATCTAAGACAGTACATTTGAAAAATCAATTAATAGCCAAATCTTTTTACAACATGGAAGAATATTTCGAATTTAAATAGTAACACTGTATTTATCGCATTTTAAAATCAGATTTTTGCCAAATATATTTATTAATGAATTATTTATGTTAAAAAGTTAAACCATTGTCAAGAGTTGAATTTTCATTTGTTTTTGAAGTGAAAACTTCTTTAGCATCGTTGTGATTTGAAAGGCGATGAAACGAAAAAGCGATAGTAAAAAGAAACAGACACATAAATTCATAAGATTTAAAGTAGAAGAAAATGAGATAGGAAGCATTTTACAGTGTCTCTTATGTTCGTGGTATGTACTTTAGTTACCATAAGCCTCTTGTATCATTTACGCGGAGCGTCACTTTAATGGTTTTGGTTTTCTTGTTAAATTTTGTGTTGTGGTTGATATTAGTGTGTAATAATGGTGGGTTATTAACCACTGAGTGTTTCTGAATATGCATGAGTGTTGGCAAGTGAAACAAAACAGGTTGGAAGTTGTTTTTTCGCTCTCTCTCAAGAAGGCCACGAGGAGGTTTCAGTAAACCCCACTTCTTTACTGAAACCCAGGAAATTACTCAAGAACATAGAAGAAAGATTATACTTACTTCACACTGGCTAAATGCACAAATTGTGCAAGCCATAAATAAAGAAAAAAAATCCTTTTGGCACTGGTCCCGCAGTGAGGGAACTTTCAGATATTAAGCTGAAAAGAACAGATAAGATTTTTTTTCTCAATATTTTACTTCCCTCCGGGGGGGGGGGGGGGTCAGACCTTGTGCTGGGCACCGCTAGCTCTTTTGAGATTATTCTTTGCATGATCCGAGGGGTCGATGTTAGTACCCCTTAGACCATGTGGACTTAGCCAAAAGGCCGAGAAGCGATTCTCAGGTGGTGTTTAGTCAGTACGAGTCTGACATAAACTCTCGGGCCAGCCCGAAGTATCCATCGAGGATTCACCACCTCCCTCCCCCGTGTCCGGAGAGTGCATTTTGCATAAATAAAAAAACACAATACTTTGTGTGTGCGTGTATTGTCATAATATAATAAGGATAGGTTAAATAGGGCAAAAATTATTCAGCAATACAACATATACAAATTATGTTTATTGTGTTCATATTTATAAGGCATAAAATATTTATTTACGTTAATACCACATGTAATGGAATATAAAATCAGATGGCGGAGTGTAAATTTGGGTAAAGATTCTAAATTATACCTTATTGTTATAATGTTAAAGTATATCGTACAAATAATAAATTCGATTGGAATATTTGGACATTTATTAACATACACCCAGGTCTCAGTGTGTAAAATGATTCTATTGCAATTTGAAGTTTTCAAATCGAAATTTTAAATATGAGGGGTGACCGTGGAATATTGATTTTGGTTAGTTTGACGAGTCGTCGATTGTACCCACTTTGGAGGCTCGTTTTAATTAGTTTTCATCGAACCATCGAAGCAATATTTAGGTTATCGCTCTTTCCATGACTTGGAACTACATTTAAGAATATGTTTATCTTTCGTTGATTGGAAACAATTAATATTTTTCGACATTTATCGCCTTTATTACTTGAGTAATAAGGTGACTTCTTATTATACCAGCCTACTATGGTAAAATTAAAAGCAATTTCGCAAAAGCAAACGCTAACTTTTTTATTAATTAGGATGTTCACAAGCGACTTTGTCTGTTTTACTACAAAAGATTTTAAAACTAATATCTATAACTTTCTACTCTAAAAGGAAAAATGCTTTGTTCATTATTATATTTTTTTATTTAAATATTTAACTGCTAGATTTATATATATAAATAAATTATCACAAGAATAAAACCGACTTTTCTCAATATTATATTATTTATATATTTAATGCATTTTTTCAATGCCATCTTATAACTTAAATTATTATAATAGAAAAATACTAGAAAATTTCAACTCAACTCCACATTCCCTCACTATCTGGGAGTACTCTTCCTATTAGAGACGGCGCGTTAGTGTCAGCTTAAGAAAACTTAGAAAAAGTAGACAGGTCTTCAAAGAAGGACTAGAAGGCTCAATTAGAACTCCAGTTTCGATAGGTCCTGAATTAATGTTATATGTTGACAGCACTCTTTGCGGCTACTTACAATGTGGGCGACGGTGATAGTTCGCTTGCTAATCATACACTAGCCATAAAATGAAGTCAGTGTCTCAATAATAATTAATACTATTTGTTACGTAGTGCTCCAGATATGTATATGTGCATAATAGTGCGACTTATCCATAGAACAGAGTTCGATGTGATCATGTGATTATGTGATCATGTCTAGTTTTTTAGCTAAATGAGTCCCTTATCTCATTTAGCTAAAAAAACTAGTTTTTGCGTCATGATCACATCGAACTCTGTTATATGGATAAGTCGATTTTTTTATTTAATTTAATGAGATAAGGTCTCATTTTGCTAAAAAACTAGTCATGATCACATGATAGTAGTAGGGATTCGTGGGTTCTGGCGCACTTATTTCTAACGAATTTTTGTCGAACTTCGGTGAAGGTCTGCTAAAAAAAAAAAAAAAAAAAAAAAAAAAAAAAAAAAAAAAAAAAAAAAAAAAAAAAAGTAAGCACCCCCATTTGGAGCGATTGCGCTGGGTCCCAGCTTCGTATCTCTTACCGTTTCCGAGATACGTTTTTGCTGAACTCATTCCTACTTGATTAAGTAATGAACCCCTGTTAATGACACCTCGACGCTAATGACACACTCGACTTAAGGCCTTAATGACATGATTCTAATCACCTTCCCCGATGCTTCTCATTAACATATCGATCATGGCTAATTGTTTTTTAGCAATGCTATGTACTCTGTACCCATCTAACATTACCTAAATAATAAAAATAATTTATCATGGAAATTATTTCCAAATTTGGAATCTGCTCTTCATCGGTCATTCTCGTGGTACATTCACTATTATTTCATGCTCCTAAACTTATCAACTACGTATGAAAAATATGTTTAAAATTATGTTTTATTATTACAAGTAAAAACACCATATTTCTTTGTCTTAAACGTATACTCATTCAATATTGAAATGCTTTATCAACTACCTGTTACCGCAGTCCATGGTCGAGGTCAATGAATTTGTACCATTTTTCACCCCATGCAGTCAACATCAAAGCAGTACAGATAATGAATTCGAGATCGATGGGTTGAGAATGATGGTTAATTGCACCTTATGCGTGGAGGAAAGAAATAGTGGACGTTTGGTTGCTGGTTACTCACGCCCATCATCGCCGATTCCGATGGAAGCCGCACCAGTCAACCCCCTCTTGCGGGATTGGACCGCAGAGGAAGATGAAGAAATCAACGATTTTTTGGCCAATACCGATACCGACATGTGGAATAGGGAATATCATATTCTCCAACAACCACTTCTCCAACTTTGTTTTAATAAATACGATGTTTGTAACATATATTAAAGAATTGTAAATTAATTAAAGCATTTTTTCTCTTTTACTCATCTTATCTACAGGCTACATACTTGGTCATCACTTTGAAAATACGGGACCTTGTCTACACAATTGCAACAATAAAATCTTGGCGATGCATACTATTATTTCATGCACCTAAACTTATCAACTACGTATGATTACGTACTCTTTGCTGTATTTCAACCAAGTTAAACCACATGAAACTTTTTAACTTATGTTTTATTATTACAAGTAGATACTCGTTACCATGCGAACACCATATTTCTTTGTCTTAAACGTTTACTAATTCAATATCGAAACGCTTTATCAACAATTTGAACTATTTGATTCCACAATCGTAATGACTCGCCATTAACTTTGCCAACTACTTTCACTAATTTTGTTTTCAGAATCTTAATAACCTTGTTCATTATTTTATCAATTATTTGCTTTCAGTATCATGACAAGTTTTGTTTACTTGTATAACTACATTTTATCAATTATTGACAAACACATCTAATGATCTGAACTAGTATAAGAACAATCGCATCGTAGCATTTGCTAACAAAGTGCTATCCACTGCCATCGAAAACGTAGACTACTGCTCAAGTCAAGTCAAGACAACCGATATGGATGTGAGTATTATTATCTACATACTTTCATTATGCTTGTTTCTGATTTTGTGACTTGTTTGTCTAAACTATCAACCTTCAGTGTATTCCATAATGTTGATGTGTATTCATTGTTGTACTTACTATTCTTTGTATTCATTGTTATAGCTTACATCTTGCTTTGGTGACAACACCCACCGTTGACTGCTAGGAAAACACATACAAACATTATTACTATCCGACATCTGATGATGACGAGGGCGCATCTGCAACTCCATACCCTATCCAGAAGAGAAACAGATCAGACAGCGAATCTCTGAACGAGTTTTTTGAAGAACCTTCGAATAAGAAAAAAAAGCTACACTACAATCGTCTACTGTGGGGCGAGCAATAAATGACGGGATGTCATACATATTGACATCTATGGCCTGAAAAAATTGGAAAACGTCCCACCATCAGATCATTGGAAACATGCGGAAGTAAGAGTGAAGTACTACAACAAAGCAAAGACTAACCATCACCAACGAACTCGACAGTTAATTTATAATATAACAAAAGAAATTTCATCATCATCTGACTGCAAGAAATATACATTTAAACATAAAGATTGAATCAAAATGATAATTCATATTGGTTGGTACTTGGTCGTCTTGAGCAGTCTTCGATGACAAAAACAACCTCATTAACAACAAAACTTTTATGAAGTAGTGCACGAATTTACAAACTTATCATTAGCTTAATTATTCTAAATCAAGTTATTTCTTCATATAAAAAAAGACATTTAAAATGTTTAAATTTATTAGATATCAATACTCTTAGTTGTAAACTTCGATCTGAACCTATGTATTGCTTGAGTGAGTGTTAATCCTTATAACAATGTCTGAAAATAAGTGCGTTAGTGCTTATCAATGATTGACAAACACATCTCATGATCAGAGCTAGACAGATCAAGAGGTACCTTATTTTGAACGATTGCAAAATTTGAATATAAGCCACTGAGTAACATCGTTAAAAAGTATCATGACTAACGATACTATCATAGTGGATGTGCAAGGCTTTAAAAATGAAAATAATGAATTTATATTAAAAGAATTAGTTATCGGCACAAAAGAGCACAATCAAATATTTCTAATAAAACCACCATACCCATTCTCTACTCTGACTCTGGAAGAAAAGAAACGTGTCAAGTGGATAGAAAGAAATAGAGGATACCTTTGGAGTGAGGGGCACATTGATTACATAGAATTTAGAAGACTCATTAAGCCCTACTGTGATAAGCGGAGCATCATAGTGAAAGGTAGAGAAAAAGTTGATAGGGTGCGAGAATTATGTGGACACGAAAACGTTTTTGATATAAGTGATAAAGGTATACCTAATTTAGAAACTTTAAGTGAACTCTATTGTAAAGACATATCCACATATAATTGTTTTAACCATACGAAATATTGTGCATTAAGAAATGTTATATGTATTAGAAAATGGATTATAAAAAATAATATATCATTGTATTGACTATTAATAAATAACTGGTCTAATTTATGACCTTTGTTAACATTTACTTGTTTTTATTAATTTCAAGGGTTTTTAAAATAAAGACCAAAATAAATTTAAACATATTTATTACACAAACTTAAAACAGGTCACAAGTAAGTACATAATTTATTATCAAATCAATATAAAAGACTACATATAATTGACATTGTTCAAATTGTAAAGTTAGAAATTTTGAATACAAACTTGAACATTTCTCAAAATTTGACACAAATCCTGTTTTTCCACTGCCACTAGGCCCAGCCTCTATACAAGTTAATAGATTGTTAAAATGAATCATTGTTACGTCTTACTATAAGAACGATTAATTGGGCAGTGCATAAGAAAGGAAAGCTGACTACAATTTACAATTACAATTATAATAAAAAAGATATAATTAGTAGGAAAATACATACAAAATTACATTGGTAATAAGATCATTTCTGATACACGATTTCTTTATACATTAAAAAAAATATATATATTACTTCTCGTGCGAAGTCACGACTTCGCACGGGTGGACAAAATTCTTAAAAATTTTTCTGGCATTAAATATAGCCTATGTTACTTAGAGAGAATGTAGGTTTCCAACGGTGAAAGAATTTTTGAAATCCGCTTAGTAGTTTTTCAGTTTATTCATTGCAACCATACAAAATACAAAAAAACAAATCTTTCCTCTTTATAATATTAGTGTAGATGTAGGTAGAAGTCAAAAAGATTGTTCATAATTATATGTGAAACACTATATAACTAAAATAACACAACATTAAAAACATGCATAAAACACAAATCTTACATATTTTTATTACAGATATTAAAACTACTTACAATAAAAGGAATACTATAAATAAAATTTTTTCTGGCATTAAATATAGCCTATGTTACTTAGAGAGAATGTAGCTTTCCAACGGTGAAAGAATTTTTGAAATCCGCTTAGTAGTTTTTCAGTTTATTCATTGCAACCATACAAAATACAAAAAAAAACAAATCTTTCCTCTTTATAATATTAGTGTAGATGTAGATAGAAGTCAAAAAGATTGTTCATAATTATATGTGAAACACTATAAAACTAAAATAACACAACATTAAAAACATGCATAAAACACAAATCTTACATATTTTTATTACAGATATTAAAACTACTTACAATAAAAGGAATACTATAAATAAAAAAAACACATTGCTAATTAAATCATGCTATTTACTTAAACACAAAAAAAATAACATTTTCTTAAACTATATTGACCCCAAGCTAAAGTGTCTGTTGAGTTAGGTAAAAGGCATCGTTTTGTATCCATTATAAGATAAACCAACTTTGGATATTTTTGTGTGAATATCACATGTTTGATTGATCAAAAACGATGCATATTGGAAATCAAAACTTTTTTTTTTTTCAGTAAACAATTCTTATAATCGTCCATAGTATATTTTTTTGTTGTACATTTATTGACAACTTTAGCCTTAGCCATAACTTTGTTTTCTACATTCATTACATACATTTTTGATCTTAAACCAACAAATTCCCTAAGTTTTTTTTTTCCATTATTTTCATCTTTAAAATAACCGATTTTTTTTATTTATCTGAGGGAAACCATGTGGATTATCAGCTGAATAATCGGAAGTATCGAAGTATGTATATAAATCTTGTTTTATATCAACATAAAAATCATTAGTAAAAATTTGATACACGAGGCTGTCGGTATCTGTATACAATAATTTTATATTTTCTCTAAATTTAGCTTTCATATAGTTATAGTGAAAGTTATATATTAAAATTTTTGATAAATCTAAAATACTAAAACCTAAAAAATATATATTGGTTTATCATAAATTATGTTGGTTTTTTAACTGTATAGCTACAAGGTTTTCGCAAAATATAGCTAAACTGTAAAAATCAGGGCGAGCAATAAGGCTTTCCGCACCTTGACTTTTACCTATATATTTCCAGTGAGTTAATAATAATTTCAAATTAACACATTTATCGACATTTACCATTGTTTTACTGAAAACAGAGTTATTCATCAATTTGTAAAGTCTTTTTCAAATTATGATTTTGCTCTCTCTCTTAATTGTATATTTTGTAACCACGATCCTCGATTGAATTTTAACACTATGAATTTTTATTCGCAACTTTAAACAAAGCAAAAGATTTTGAAAAATGAATAACATTTCTTTTATTATTTATATTGGCTATTTTTTACTATTTCCTGGTGTACAAATATTTTCTGGGTAAAGAGGAAGATCGGAATGAAGGTCGTGTAAATTATCGGAATAGTCTAAATCTACTTCTTTTATGTAACCTACATCTGATGTTGGTGACATATCAGAATTCACATTTGTGTAAGTCCATTCAAAACTACCATATGGAAGTTATTGAGACATCGCCCAACCATAAAGATTGTTTGTATCTAGATAAGTTAAATAGGACACAGGTAGATTGTCGTCAAAATCATCTAAATATTTATTATTAGCTTTCGCATATCTATTACTACACCGAGAAATACCACCTCTTAAACCACACTTTATAAAAGCTATCGTTTCAATATCACTCAAAAGTTCCAATTCAACTTGAGTTTGTTTTAACATAGCATCCCAACTAAGCCCGGGTAAAGTGTAATAATGTGCAGGATCTAAGCGATATGTACTAATACAAATATCGCGAAAATTTTCAAAAATGTCTGTTAAAAGCAAAACATCCGTTTTGAGATAATTTACCATGTTTTTACATTTGAAATATGTCCAAACGTTTTGAGAATGTTCGTAATCTTCATCTGACACATCAGTCCCAACCAAAAAGCTAGTTTGGGCATTAAGAGTCATCTAATAAAATTCATTTCGATAAATATCTAAAACAGTTAAGAATATCGTTTGTTATTTATGCTGATACTGATCGCATAAATAACAAAGCTGATATCGGTTTCCATATTTAGTTTTTTGTTGAACTGGGAAGAGTTGTGCAGATGTGATTACAATCAATTTGTTGATGATGTCTTAGTCTTTCATTTAAAGTGAAATATACAAGACAACCATCGCATAAAAATGTTTTTTATGCTATGGTTGTCTTCTATTTTAGTTAAAATAGTCCCTATAAAAAAACACAATAAGTATCTTAATAACCTTAGTTAAAATCAGTTTCGCGAACTATCAAAACAAAACCTGCGAAAATTTCTGATACGGAAAGAAGTTTTTCCTTATCGTTTTTTTGACATCATTTGTCTCTTTAAATTCAACATTCTTACCAGAGAAAATATATTTTTACAGTTGTTTGGTTGGGACTGATGTGTCAGATGAAGATTACGAACATTCTCAAAACGTTTGGACATATTTCAAATGTAAAAACATGGTAAATTATCTCAAAACGGATGTTTTGCTTTTAACAGACATTTTTGAAAATTTTCGCGATATTTGTATTAGTACATATCGCTTAGATCCTGCACATTATTACACTTTACCCGGGCTTAGTTGGGATGCTATGTTAAAACAAACTCAAGTTGAATTGGAACTTTTGAGTGATATTGAAACGATAGCTTTTATAAAGTGTGGTTTAAGAGGTGGTATTTCTCGGTGTAGTAATAGATATGCGAAAGCTAATAATAAATATTTAGATGATTTTGACGACAATCTACCTGTGTCCTATTTAACTTATCTAGATACAAACAATCTTTATGGTTGGGCGATGTCTCAATAACTTCCATATGGTAGTTTTGAATGGACTTACACAAATGTGAATTCTGATATGTCACCAACATCAGATGTAGGTTACATAAAAGAAGTAGATTTAGACTATTCCGATAATTTACACGACCTTCATTCCGATCTTCCTCTTTACCCAGAAAATATTTGTACACCAGGAAATAGTAAAAAATAGCCAATATAAATAATAAAAGAAATGTTATTCATTTTTCAAAATCTTTTGCTTTGTTTAAAGTTGCGAATAAAAATTCATAGTGTTAAAATTCAATCGAGGATCGTGGTTACAAAATATACAATTAAGAGAGAGAGCAAAATCATAATTTGAAAAAGACTTTACAAATTGATGAATAACTCTGTTTTCAGTAAAACAATGGTAAATGTCGATAAATGTGTTAATTTGAAATTATTATTAACTCACTGGAAATATATAGGTAAAAGTCAAGGTGCGGAAAGCCTTATTGCTCGCCCTGATTTTTACAGTTTAGCTATATTTTGCGAAAACCTTGTAGCTATACAGTTAAAAAACCAACATAATTTATGATAAACCAATATATATTTTTTAGGTTTTAGTATTTTAGATTTATCAAAAATTTTAATATATAACTTTCACTATAACTATATGAAAGCTAAATTTAGAGAAAATATAAAATTATTGTATACAGATACCGACAGCCTCGTGTATCAAATTTTTACTAATGATTTTTATGTTGATATAAAACAAGATTTATATACATACTTCGATACTTCCGATTATTCAGCTGATAATCCACATGGTTTCCCTCAGATAAATAAAAAAAATCGGTTATTTTAAAGATGAAAATAATGGAAAAAAAAAACTTAGGGAATTTGTTGGTTTAAGATCAAAAATGTATGTAATGAATGTAGAAAACAAAGTTATGGCTAAGGCTAAAGTTGTCAATAAATGTACAACAAAAAAATATACTATGGACGATTATAAGAATTGTTTACTGAAAAAAAAAAAAGTTTTGATTTCCAATATGCATCGTTTTTGATCAATCAAACATGTGATATTCACACAAAAATATCCAAAGTTGGTTTATCTTATAATGGATACAAAACGATGCCTTTTACCTAACTCAACAGACACTTTAGCTTGGGGTCAATATAGTTTAAGAAAATGTTATTTTTTTTGTGTTTAAGTAAATAGCATGATTTAATTAGCAATGTGTTTTTTTTATTTATAGTATTCCTTTTATTGTAAGTAGTTTTAATATCTGTAATAAAAATATGTAAGATTTGTGTTTTATGCATGTTTTTAATGTTGTGTTATTTTAGTTTTATAGTGTTTCACATATAATTATGAACAATCTTTTTGACTTCTATCTACATCTACACTAATATTATAAAGAGGAAAGATTTGTTTTTTTTTGTATTTTGTATGGTTGCAATGAATAAACTGAAAAACTACTAAGCGGATTTCAAAAATTCTTTCACCGTTGGAAAGCTACATTCTCTCTAAGTAACATAGGCTATATTTAATGCCAGAAAAAATTTTATTTATAGTATTCCTTTTATTGTAAGTAGTTTTAATATCTGTAATAAAAATATGTAAGATTTGTGTTTTATGCATGTTTTTAATGTTGTGTTATTTTAGTTATATAGTGTTTCACATATAATTATGAACAATCTTTTTGACTTCTACCTACATCTACACTAATATTATAAAGAGGAAAGATTTGTTTTTTTGTATTTTGTATGGTTGCAATGAATAAACTGAAAAACTACTAAGCGGATTTCAAAAATTCTTTCACCGTTGGAAACCTACATTCTCTCTAAGTAACATAGGCTATATTTAATGCCAGAAAAATTTTTAAGAATTTTGTCCACCCGTGCGAAGTCGTGACTTCGCACGAGAAGTAATATATATATATTTTTTTTTAATGTATAAAGAAATCGTGTATCAGAAATGATCTTATTACCAATGTAATTTTGTATGTATTTTCCTACTAATTATATCTTTTTTATTATAATTGTAATTGTAAATTGTAGTCAGCTTTCCTTTCTTATGCACTGCCCAATTAATCGTTCTTATAGTAAGACGTAACAATGATTCATTTTAACAATCTATTAACTTGTATAGAGGCTGGGCCTAGTGGCAGTGGAAAAACAGGATTTGTGTCAAATTTTGAGAAATGTTCAAGTTTGTATTCAAAATTTCTAACTTTACAATTTGAACAATGTCAATTATATGTAGTCTTTTATATTGATTTGATAATAAATTATGTACTTACTTGTGACCTGTTTTAAGTTTGTGTAATAAATATGTTTAAATTTATTTTGGTCTTTATTTTAAAAACCCTTGAAATTAATAAAAACAAGTAAATGTTAACAAAGGTCATAAATTAGACCAGTTATTTATTAATAGTCAATACAATGATATATTATTTTTTATAATCCATTTTCTAATACATATAACATTTCTTAATGCACAATATTTCGTATGGTTAAAATAATTATATGTGGATATGTCTTTACAATAGAGTTCACTTAAAGTTTCTAAATTAGGTATACCTTTATCACTTATATCAAAAACGTTTTCGTGTCCACATAATTCTCGCACCCTATCAACTTTTTCTCTACCTTTCACTATGATGCTCCGCTTATCACAGTAGGGCTTAATGAGTCTTCTAAATTCTATGTAATCAATGTGCCCCTCACTCCAAAGGTATCCTCTATTTCTTTCTATCCACTTGACACGTTTCTTTTCTTCCAGAGTCAGAGTAGAGAATGGGTATGGTGGTTTTATTAGAAATATTTGATTGTGCTCTTTTGTGCCGATAACTAATTCTTTTAATATAAATTCATTATTTTCATTTTTAAAGCCTTGCACATCCACTATGATAGTATCGTTAGTCATGATACTTTTTAACGATGTTACTCAGTGGCTTATATTCAAATTTTGCAATCGTTCAAAATAAGGTACCTCTTGATCTGTCTAGCTCTGATCATGAGATGTGTTTGTCAATCATTGATAAGCACTAACGCACTTATTTTCAGACATTGTTATTAGGATTAACACTCACTCAAGCAATACATAGGTTCAGATCGAAGTTTACAACTAAGAGTATTGATATCTAATAAATTTAAACATTTTAAATGTCTTTTTTTATATGAAGAAATAACTTGATTTAGAATAATTAAGCTAATGATAAGTTTGTAAATTCGTGCACTACTTCATAAAAGTTTTGTTGTTAATGAGGTTGTTTTTGTCATCGAAGACTGCTCAAGACGACCAAGTACCAACCAATATGAATTATCATTTTGATTCAATCTTTATGTTTAAATGTATATTTCTTGCAGTCAGATGATGATGAAATTTCTTTTGTTATATTATAAATTAACTGTCGAGTTCGTTGGTGATGGTTAGTCTTTGCTTTGTTGTAGTACTTCACTCTTACTTCCGCATGTTTCCAATGATCTGATGGTGGGACGTTTTCCAATTTTTTCAGGCCATAGATGTCAATATGTATGACATCCCGTCATTTATTGCTCGCCCCACAGTAGACGATTGTAGTGTAGCTTTTTTTTCTTATTCGAAGGTTCTTCAAAAAACTCGTTCAGAGATTCGCTGTCTGATCTGTTTCTCTTCTGGATAGGGTATGGAGTTGCAGATGCGCCCTCGTCATCATCAGATGTCGGATAGTAATAATGTTTGTATGTGTTTTCCTAGCAGTCAACGGTGGGTGTTGTCACCAAAGCAAGATGTAAGCTATAACAATGAATACAAAGAATAGTAAGTACAACAATGAATACACATCAACATTATGGAATACACTGAAGGTTGATAGTTTAGACAAACAAGTCACAAAATCAGAAACAAGCATAATGAAAGTATGTAGATAATAATACTCACATCCATATCGGTTGTCTTGACTTGACTTGAGCAGTAGTCTACGTTTTCGATGGCAGTGGATAGCACTTTGTTAGCAAATGCTACGATGCGATTGTTCTTATACTAGTTCAGATCATTAGATGTGTTTGTCAATAATTGATAAAATGTAGTTATACAAGTAAACAAAACTTGTCATGATACTGAAAGCAAATAATTGATAAAATAATGAACAAGGTTATTAAGATTCTGAAAACAAAATTAGTGAAAGTAGTTGGCAAAGTTAATGGCGAGTCATTACGATTGTGGAATCAAATCGTTGATTTCTTCATCTTCCTCTGCGGTCCAATCCCGCAAGAGGGGGTTGACTGGTGCGGCTTCCATCGGAATCGGCGATAATGGGCGTGAGTAACCAGCAACCAAACGTCCACTATTTCTTTCCTCCACGCATAAGGTGCAATTAACCATCATTCTCAACCCATCGATCTCGAATTCATTATCTGTACTGCTTTGATGTTGACTGCATGGGGTGAAAAATGGTACAAATTCATTGACCTCGACCATGGACTGCGGTAACAGGTAGTTGATAAAGCATTTCAATATTGAATGAGTATACGTTTAAGACAAAGAAATATGGTGTTTTTACTTGTAATAATAAAACATAATTTTAAACATATTTTTCATACGTAGTTGATAAGTTTAGGAGCATGAAATAATAGTGAATGTACCACGAGAATGACCGATGAAGAGCAGATTCCAAATTTGGAAATAATTTCCATGATAAATTATTTTTATTATTTAGGTAATGTTAGATGGGTACAGAGTACATAGCATTGCTAAAAAACAATTAGCCATGATCGATATGTTAATGAGAAGCATCGGGGAAGGTGATTAGAATCATGTCATTAAGGCCTTAAGTCGAGTGTGTCATTAGCGTCGAGGTGTCATTAACAGGGGTTCATTACTTAATCAAGTAGGAATGAGTTCAGCAAAAACGTATCTCGGAAACGGTAAGAGATACGAAGCTGGGACCCAGCGCAATCGCTCCAAATGGGGGTGCTTACTTTTTTTTTTTTTTTTTTTTTTTTTTTTTTTTTTTTTTTTTTATCAGACCTTCACCGAAGTTCGACAAAAATTCGTTAGAAATAAGTGCGCCAGAACCCACGAATCCCTACTACTCGTGATCACATCGAACTCTGTTCTATGGATAAGTCGAGTGTACAATTGTCATAGTAGAAACGAGTCCCATCAAATAAACAATAGGTTTGTAAAAGATATTCACCTCAAATTTTAACAATTTATGTGGTTGTATTATAATTCCGCATAAGGGCTACTAGAGTGGCTACTTCCTCGTGATTCACCTCCAGAGGTTACAAATAAAGGAACATCATATGTGGGGGCGCCTCCATTAAACGGAATGCGAGTCTAACCACAGTAAATATATAATTTAAGCAGTATCTATACTAATATTATAAAGCTGAAGAGTTTGTTTGCTTGAACGCGCTAATCTCAGGAACTAATGGTCCGATTTAAAAAATTCTTTCAGTGTTAGGTAGCCCATTTATCGAGAAAGGCTATAGGCTAGCAACGTGTGGCCGGGTCAGCTAGTAGTAAATACATACAATGGATCGAAACCAACACACTCACACTGGCTAACGCTTCAACAATACCACTAAGCAAACATCATGGCGCCGCCAGCGTGCTGTCAGTCGCGGGTGCTGCATCGAAAGAAGTGGTCACATTTATACAGCTTTGTTTCTATGCATTAGAATAAGGATTTCTACATCATAAAATTGAATAAATTGAAGCATTCCAAACGTGTTTTCACAAACGAATTTGCGACCAATTTGCAACAACGAAGAATAAAGACTTTTTGTAATGTTGTTTTTTTTATTACTCAATTTGAATTGTAAACTATTTCATTCATTTGTTTATTTGATCATTACATGACCCAAATAAATGTTTTAATCTATACTAATATTATAAAGAAGTTAAGTTTGTGTGTTTGTATATTTGTTAAATTGTAAGGGGTAATCTCGGGATCTACTGAACCGATTTTAAAAATTCTTTCACCAATAGAAAGGCACATAATTGCTGAGTGTCATAGGCTATATTGAATGCTAGAAATTTTTTAAAGAATTTTGTCCACCCGTGCGAAGCCGGGACGGACCGCTAGTAAATAATAACTTTAAAAGATTACATAAAAATAGTTAGGAAATTAGGAGTTTATAATAATAATAATATTTCTCACATTCACACCAATTAGCCTAGCCCAAAGTAAGCACTCTAAGGCTTGTGTTATGGATGCTAGGGTAACGGATATACATACATATATGATACATAATTAAGTAATATTTATAGAAATACATATAAATACCCATGACTACGGTACAAATGCTCGTATTCATCACACAAAGATCTGCCCCTTCCGGGACTCGAACCCAGGACCATTGGTTCTAAAGGCAGAATCGCTACCGTTGCACCAATCAGTCGTCAGTCAATTTATCTCAAAAATAGGCCTAGTTTCAGTACTGCTATAGCTGTATATTGACTGTGGTCAAACGTAATAAGGGAGTGATAGGACTCATAGATATGTGAACAAAGCGTCGCATCACAATGGATGCTGTCTTTGTTCTTCTGGAATACTATTTTGCAAGAAAATAATACTATACTCAGAACTATATTGTTCTGTTTAATAATCCAATCATCGACATATATATAGTTTTACGTATACCATATATTACTACCTGGGCGACCGAGCTTCGCTCGGCATCATTTTTTTTGTGACATCGCGTTTATTTACTTTATTATTTTTTTAAAGCTCGGTCATTTGTATGCCTCTAGTTATAAAGTATAAAAAAAATAAAAAGGATACTGGAGGGAGACTCTGTACCAGGGTCGTCTGCTTAGGTACCTCCGTCTTACCTATTTCTGCCGCAAAGCAGCAGTGCTTGCATTGCTGTGTTCCGGTTTGAAGGGTAAGATATGGCAGTGAAATAACTGGGTACAGTGACTTTACATCTTGTGTCACAAGTTGGCAACGTACACTGTGGTTCTTGTGGGGGTTGCAGTTTTGCTGCGAATCTCACAAGAGCCACATGTATTATAGGTGACTGTTACCACTTACCATCAGGTGGGCAGTTTGCTTGTTTGCCAACTTTCTGCAATAATAAAAAAAAAAAAAAAAAAGAAATGGGATTCTGTCAGTGTGGGAGAGGCCTAACTCCCGACTGAGCTACCGTTACATTAAGGATAGTGACGAAATTTAGCTTTGTATTCTAATGATAATTTTAGCAGTTTTTCAATGCTCAGAAACACGAAAAAAAAATTCATTTTCTAAAAATTAAACCTATACTCTATCCATTTCGACCTGAGACAAAAGGTAAACAAACCATAAAAAAGGTTCTTTAAGATGTCAATTTTCTTCATTGCCGAAAGGTTTGATCAAAAACATACGACTATTCAATATTTTATTATTTAAACTATTTAAATTAAGATAACTAAGAATTACTTGTCACCTTTTATAATTTTCAGTATTTTTACATTGATGTTAGGTATATTTTTTAACGTAAGTTTAGATTACTATAAATTTACTATTAAAAAGACCTAAAATGAATAGTGTTCTAAAACTTTTACGCATTTCTAATACTTCCAAATGAAGATGAACAACCATCACATACCGGAACTAAATAACTTCCGGGTTTAGCCGGATTATATCCGCCATTTTTTATTCTCGATCAACTATTGGTGCGAGTGCGTTATCTCCTTGATTATTTCGTTGTTTCTTGTTAATATTTGTTATAATTGTCGTTTTTGTTAAGTTTTATTGTTGTGTTACGTTGTAATATATGGTTATTGTTGAGTTTTTGTTATTAAATCGTTTTTGTCAGTGAAAATGAGTGAGCCTGGACCAAGCATCGCTTGCATTTTTACTTCTGGACAACATAGTACGTAGAAGAAAGCTGGTCCAAAGATTCATATCCTTACAAAATGATGTTGTGAACAAGACTGCCGAGATAATGGGAATATTGCGGGCCTATTATAACTAACCTATTATAATAATTTGAATTACTTTTGAAATAATTGTTTTATTTCAATTCAAATTAGTAGTACCATTTGGATAATAGCAATGATAGCTTGTGTTTATATACACTTAAGTACCCCTTTTCCTATTTTATTATAAAAAATTAACACCATTAAATATACCTACCATATTTTTTATCCCAAAATTAGATAAAAAAGTTTGAGAACCAGACATTCTTTGTTTACCTTTTGTCTCAGATCGAAATGGACAGAGTATAGCTAGATCCACTGATCGTCCCCAAAACCCCTTGCCTACAAAAATTCATGAAAATAGTTAGCGCCGTTTCCGAGATATATATATATACACACAAGAATTGCTCGTTTAAATAGATAAGATTGAGTGTGTTTTTGTTCGTTTTATATTTGCAATATTCAACACCACACACTATTAAAAGTTACAAAAAGTGAAATCCTGATAAGTAGCAATTCTTACGTCCAATAAAATGGAACTCATTTCAGCAAATAAACAGATTATATACATTGAAACATAACTCAGCATAAACATGGAAAGTTAAGGCCAGAAATGTTATCCCCAACACATACGGTGAAAGATAAAAAAATGTTATTAATGGAGTTTTAATAATAACAATTTACTTCCGTACAAATTCAATTTAAAATATTTTATAAAACATGGTTTCATTCAATTAGTAATTTTTTCATTACTTAAAGTTATTAATTCGCAAATAAAATGGCCTATAAAATCTTCAATTACATGGTATAATTTAAACATTATTAATAGTAAAAGTTATGTCACTGGATATAACTTTATTGTTTTTTTTTATTTTGAAAAACCAACAACGTAACAACGTAAAGCTAATTTCAGGTTTCCCCCAAAATCACCCATAAAAAATCTGTTCATTCTAACTTGTCCTATTTTGTAAACAATCTTGGCACAACTTTTTGACAAAATCACCCATTTAAAAATAAAATAATAACAAAGTCAATAATCTATTACAATAAATCGTCATTATAGACTGAAACCTATTGAACCTAGTTATTAGTTGATTTTTAATGCTGCATTTTCAATAAAAAGGAGTGCCAAGATCGTTTACCAAATAGGATAAGTTAGGATGAACAGATTGAATATTTTTGGACGTGTCACAAGTAATTTAAAAAACAAAAATGGACAGTCATGAACCTTCACAGAATAAACTTGAATTAAGTTAATATCCTGTTTATATTTGAATTTATATATCATATATAATTGTTATGATATATATTAGTACGGTATATGACAGTAAATTGCACCCTATCAGCATATTTTAAATGTAATTTATTTTATGGTTTTATTAATTTTGCTTGTAAGCATTTTCGTTTACAATTAGCATTCGTTGCATGTTTGGTTATTGTTATGAAATCATTTATTTTAATTTATTATATTGGAACAGCTGTCAATATTGAAAATATATTTATTCTTAAAAAAGGACAGTGCGCGCTATAAACAACCTACGAATCAAAGATTCTCTTTGACAACTTTCTAAGGAATAAAAAATATAAACAGTCGCGTCTCAATTTACCTATGGAAATATTATGTATATACCATATAATGTAATACTACTATATTGCTAGTACCTGTAAGTGGAAGGGCTTCTAGAGTGAGATATGCATATGTCAGGAATCAGAATAAAACACTTTTTATGGATTTTTGCGCATGGTTTATTTTATATTTAATCCTGACGTTTCGACTCCTTTACAGGAGCCGTGTTCACAGGATGACTAAGATGATGGTTGTCATGTATTTTCTACTACCTTCACGATATTTTAATCGGGCACGTTCCTAATTATTAAATTATTTTATATAAATCAAATTGTTTTTTTGACGTGATAACGTCTTATAAATTGGTTGCGGCTGGGAGTCACTTATGAAAAAGTGTAACGCTCGGTAACGTTACGATGAGTCACCGAACGAGAGAGAGGCCCGCCGAATGCCTTGCGTCTCTCTCCCACTCAACTATGATCGGTCTGCCGCGCGCATTGTGCAATTTAATTATATTCATATCAATAAATATTCTACCGAGAAAAAGACGTTGTCACGTAAAATCTTCGCCCGTAAAACCGACTTTAAAGGCAAAAAAAAAAAAAAAAAAAAAAAAAAAAAAAAACCGACTTTTTTATTTATATTATTTAATTCGAACTGACAGTTCGACCTATATGTATGTGATATCGTTAGAATTGCAGTTTATGTAAGTCTATAACAGCTTCTAATCATGGGTGCCATAAGTGTATCTATGTTTTTATATTTGCGCGCTTGTCTCCGTATATCTATAAAACTGTACTTCGTAATGTAATAATTCTTTTTTTATTAGACTAGTTTATTAGGGAACTGTGCAAGTTTTAACATATTCATTCAGTTTAGTAGTTTTTGAGATAGAGAGTTAAGTGTGTATAAGTCACTAAATAACGTGTCGTTGCGTATTGGTTTAATAAATATTAAAACAAGACAAAAAAATAATTGACTAAACTTATGATTTATGAACAAAAAATCATTAAGTAATTTTTTTAAATTACAATTAAAATTAAAAATGGAAATAATAATTAAAAATACTCTTTTATTAATTTTAATTAATTAATTTTATGCTGCAGTTATTAAGTCGGTTTCATTTCTTTAATTAGTATACAATATCTTTACAAATCTAATAATGACCCAATGGCTAAAGCTCTCCGCTGGGTGTGCTAAAGATCACGATCCACGATCAAGATTTACGTGGACGCAACTGGATTTACTCAACACGACAAATCCCGAAGAAACCTTTGCGACTACGTAGTCTTAGCTCCCGCGCATAACAAAGCGGCGCGCGATCGCGTAAACTCAAAGTTCTAACTTTGAACAGCGATCAAAGCGATTTGGAAGTAATTTTCGGAGTGAATGAAAGATTAAATGAAGACTACTGTAGTTCGAGATATTCTGCGAATATTTTTGAATTATTTCTTACAGCTACTCGTAAATTAGCGAATTTGTTAAATTTTATGCTGTAGGTAGCTGTTTAAGTAAGTAAATCTTGGGTTTAATTAATTACTTCCCATCCCATACCCACAACCCATGAAAATATTTATCTACAAACACAGGTAAATATTGCTCTTTTCAAGGGCGAATTCCTGCTATCGACAGTAATAGATGGGGCTACTACAGTTGCGTCGCCTTGATATTCCTTGTAAAGGCATATAAATAAAGGTTGCCTAGTGATAGCAACCAAACCAAGGAAAGCTTATCTTTCACTGAGGCAGTGAATTTATTGCTAAAGCAGTACGGAAACAAGGCCGATTTGTTGAAATATATACCTAAGTTCCATTAGAACGTTGCTTGGGGCAGCACTTTGAATTTATTATTTATTTGGGTTCTGTAATGATCAAATTATCAATTGAATACTAGTTTACAAATAAATTTGAGATATATAAAAAGCATGTGTGCAAATCACACGTGGTAGAAGCGAAACCTTCAAAAATAATACGTACACGTATACAAAATACCAGGGTTGTTGTGATGCCTTCTCTCAAGCTTTGTACTACGCATGCGCACACAAACACGTATTAACACACGTAGATAATGCTTCCTATCTCATTTTCTCCTACGTGTTATGAATTTATGTGTCTGTCTCTTTTTACTGTCGCTTTTTCGTTTCATCGACTTTAAAATCACAGCGATGCTTAAGAAAATCATCAATATTTTTTAAAATCTTTATTTTTAATGATTACAAATAGCAATTGGTCTTTGAAAATAACTTTCGTCTGCTGCAACACGTTCGGACTGCTTTACTGTTAAATTTTATAGCGTGATAAATCCTCATTCTAACGAACAGCAACAATAATGAATAATAATGAATGTAACTTATTACAATTTTTATTTACATTCTCTGCTTTCGTAAGTATAAGCGGGTTTTATTTGTGTACTTACCGTGCGACATGTAAACCATGCAGTAATTTGTGTTCGCTCGACTTGGACGGGCGTGGCGCGGGCTCATAAGTCATTCAGTGCTCGCTAGCATATTTCTTAACCCCTTAAAACCCGAGAACATTATATCATGCGCGCGACAACGATACCTAAAATCCGCGAGCATTCTATAATGCTCTATAGCGCGCAGTCTGATTTAATCCTTATTAGGGCTTTGGTAATGGTTCTTTTTGATTGAATGATATTTTTCCCCGATAGAGAGAGAAAGAACGCATTTTACACATAGCTGGGAGTCAAGGGGTTAATCGTTGGTAAAAGAATATTAAGGAGGAATGCATGCAGACACACACAGACGCACACATGCACCCACCCACATTCACACTATGTTTGTTTGATATTTTTGTTAAGATTATTGTTGAAGTACCCAGTATTTTCTTAATATTTATTTATTTATTAGAACAACAACCAAGGGTCTAATAAATAAACTATACGTGTGAAAAACTTAATGATATGAACCGCTTACACTAAGTGTTGCCTTACTTGCCTTAGTTGCCACGAAAAGCTATTTATTTCCCATAAAAGCCTAAAAAAAAGACGCCATCATAATCAATCTATGTTAATGACCATTTGGTTATTTACATTTTTTACAAAATCAAACAAAAAAAACTCAAATGAAATATAGAATGAATCTGACGACCGTTTGGTACAACGGTAGCGATCCTGCCTTTTGCACCAGCGGTCCTGGGGTCAAGTCCCGGAAGGGGCACATGCATATGTCTGTATGATGAATACGGCCATTTGTACCTGAGTCATGGGTATTTCTATTTCTATGAATATTACATATTTATGTGTAATATATGTATGTCTATCCGTTATCCTAGTATCCATAACACAAGCCTTACAGTGCTCACTTTGGACTAGGCTAATTGTGTGAATGTAACAAATATTATTATTATGAATAAGAACTCAGAACTCCCATAGCGACCACCATTAACGAGTACATTAAACATACGAAGAATATGTTTATTTCAGTATATTTGTATAGCACTTCTTAAAACGTGGTAATGATAACCGGAAGAGATCTAGATCATTGTTGTTTTTTGATATTGCATTATGCTGAAATTGTAATCTGGAAAGTGGAACGTGGTAAAATTGCTTGAAAATAAAAAAATGAAAATAACTTTATTCAAATGCACTTAAAAATAAGTAGTTTTGAATCGTCCAACATTTTTACCTACCACCCATTCAGGACGTCTTTTAACTGACAAGAAGAATGGGCGCAAGAAACTCGTCAGCTCTAACAGAAGTAACGACATTTACAATATCGTTGTCACCATACACAATCCACATAAAAAAACAAAATTATCTTGTTATGACAATACTTATAGTGTTATGATATCATTATTTCGTTGATTACAACAAAGTCAACAAGTATCTGTACTTAAAGTAAGTATCCCTGAACATTGCAATAAGATACAGGGATTAAACGACGAATTTAAGAAAGCAATAAGATGTATTAGTCAATAATACTGAAGATTAAAGCAAACCCATTTCCCAAAGCAGCACCCGTTCAAGAGCATGACGCATGATACAGCCATCGCTTCGCTCAACCATATCTTAGGGAACGTAACGACCCGCACCACATGCCACCACCCAAGAAATGTATGAGAGCATGTCATGCTCTAACTACCAGTAAAAAATTAGTTTTAAAAATTAACAAATGCTATTGTTGTATGACACAACCTGTAATAAAGTGTCATGTTGAAACGACACATATTACTTCCATGCATCGCGATCTATTAAATAGTCGTTGACATAAACATGTAAACATGGCTTGTAAACATAATGTCTGTAATTGGCTGCAATACTGAATAACAGTTTAATATATTTTGTTTGAATAAGAAAGCTACAGAAACTTTCTTTATAAATAAATAATAAAGTAAATAGGGATCTTGTTGAGGTGTAAGTGTGCTTCGATCGATTGCACGTATTTACATTACAGCTTTGCCAGTATATTTATTGACTAAGAGTAGGTTTTTGAGTAGAGTATCGAATTTAGCTTTTGAGATTTCTCTTTAAATCTTCTCGTCTTTAATATAGATTTCTTTAAATTCTAATTAAAGTATCATGCAAAATTATAAATTAGGTCTGTCTAAGATAAGATAAATGGAACTCAGCGGTGCCGTTCACATTGTAATAAGGCCTTTTTCAAGGCATTATTGTAAAAACGTCATTCACACCTAATTATCTACATAATACTTAAGCTATCCACACTTTTGTTGAATAGCACGACAATTTTATTTAACACTAGCTTTTTCCTACGGCTTCGCAGGCCCGCGGGCCACACAATGGCCCATCAACGCATTTTGAATGGCAGGTAAGATTCAGAAATTCCCACCAAGTTGAAAATATTGAATATGTTTTTATTGCACAAGTCTTAAAAGTATGAGTTTTTGGTGGATCATTGACGACTTGATTTCATTAAATAAATAACTGGTTGCCCGCCAAAAATTTCTGAATCATCCGTTTGGCCCGACTGTTAAAAAACTTGAGCAGCCTTGATATAAATAAATAAATATTTCTTACACTCACACCAATTAGCCTAGCCCAAAGTAAGCACTGTAAGGCTTGTGTTATGGATACTAGGGTAACGGATAGACATACATATATGATACATAAATATGTAATATTCATAGAAATATATATAAACACCCATGACTCAGGTACAAATGCTCGTATTTATCATACAAACATCTGCCCCTTCCGGGATTTGAACCCAGTACCATCGGTGCGAAAGGCAGGATCGCTGCCGTTACACCAAACGGTCGTCTAAACGATATAAACCACCGATTTTAAGTTATATTTCTATCCCTCGAGAACAATACTTTTTCTAGAAAGGCGTGAAAGTTTAACAAACTCACTTTCGTATATATAATATTAGTTACGACTAGCGGCCCGTCTCGGCTTCGCACGGGTGGACAAAATTCTTTATTTTTTTTCTATTATTAAATATTTTTCCGTTAGCACCATCTAGCGTCCGGTAGACGAACATTTGCGATTAACGCGTTGCTATGGTAACGCATATACAATGGAAAAAGAGCGGACAGACAAACAACAAATTTGTGATCTTAGATTATAGATTGACTACCGTTCCATGGTCGAGACACTTGGATACCGGTTTTTATTGTAACACCACTTTGAAGTCCAGGATTTGACTTCCAGTCGGATCGATTTTTAAAACGATTTTCCTACATTTACTCGCGTTCTGGGTTTTGTAGTACCAACGGGATTTGTGATTTCCATAACACAAGTGCTTGAGTTAATTATTTTCTCGGGTTCAGCGTTCTTTAGCATCATTGTGATTTGAAAAAGTCGATGAAACGAAAAAGCGATAGTAAAAAGAGAAAGACACATAAATTCGTAAGATTTAACGTAGAAGAAAATGAGATAGGATGCATTATGTACGTGTGTTAATACGTGTTTGTGTGCGCATACTTAGTACAAAGCTTGAGAGAAAGCATCACAATAACCGTAGTATTTTGTATACGTGTTACGTTATTTTTGAAGGTTTCACTTCTACCACTTATGAATTCCACACATGCTTTCTTTTATTTTGTATTTAATTCAGTTTATTCATTTAAATACTAATTTCATCACTTCAGTATTGCACCCGTTTTCAACAAAAAATGCAATAATTTGCACTTCCAAGATAACGAAATAATAAATAATATTAAAAGATGCTTTGTTGACAGGGCTTTAATAGTACATATCTTAAATATAAAAATACATTTTCGTTAGTTGGTCAAAAAGTTAAATGGAAAACTCAGCTCACAAGTAAACTCTCAGGCAAAATTCTCATTCCCTTGTGAACCGAATAGATTTTTTCTAGTATTTTTCTATTATAATTTTTTATAATAACATAGCATTGATAAATGCATAAAATATATAGAAATTATAAAACTAGATGGATTGTGACTAAGCAAAGCACGCACACCAAAGCACGCCGGGCACAGATATTAATGAGCTAATTAAAAAACGTATTTTTTTATATTTTTTGATATTTTAGCATTTATCTTTTGAGGATATAAACTCAATGGTGTGTGCCATAAACACTTTAAAAGTAATGTATGAAAAATAAAATGACACGAGTCTCTCTAGCAGATGTTCTCGAAGTAAGGCCGTTTTATTTTCTACGACTCTATTTTAATATAATTTCCCAACATTATTTTCTAGATCAATTATATTTAAATATTACATTCAAAGAAATTATTACAAGAAAAAAAAATCTTCTTATCTCAGAGTCATCCGAGGGATTGCTGTTCCAAAAGAGCTAACGACACTTTTCTCGGAACCTTTTTCGAAATTGTATTTTTATGATTTTTTCCAAAGGATCTCAAATTTCTCAAAGACGAAAATTTTTACATAACCTCTCTGGAGAAATTTATTATCTGTAATTCCCAAAACTCGTTGAAAATTTAATGATAATTTTGTAATCCCTTACAAAGATAAGTCCTTTTTTGGGGTTCCGTACCGCAAACGGAAAAACGGAACCCTTGTAGTATCACTTTGTTGTCCGGCCGTCTATCTGTCTTTTCTTCCCTTCATTTCGGGAATGCGTAGAGGTATCGAGTTGAAATTAAAACCATATACTCAGGTCTACAGTCCCTTGAAGCTGTGAAAAAATCTAACTTCTAATACGTATAATTTCACACTCAAGTGATTTAAAATTTATAGGTTATTTTCCGTTGACTTAGAATCATAAAATTTGTAATGGAGTAACGTAATGTAGAAAAAAGGGCAAATTTGTTGTTGCATCACAAAAAAAATTGCGATCATAAACTTACTTGCAGCTGGTAAACAAATCGCGACCCATGTCGATGTATGGGTACAACAGTTTTCCAACGGCGAAGTTAATATTCAATCTGTTTATCTTGATTCCTGTTATGAACGAACTAGTTACTAAACTAAAAGTTTGTACGGAACCCTCAGTGCGCGAGTGCAACTCGTACTTAGCCGGTTTTTTAATCATTAAAATTGAAATCACAGTTACAAAAGACATTTTTATGATTAATTATTTAGTTTTTAGGTATGTCATTCGAAATCAAGCTATTTCGAGAAATTGTCATCATTATAATGATTAGCCTTTGGTTAAGCTATATACTAACTACTATAAGGCGCACAGTGACAAATATGCCCATCTCCCTCATTCCTTTTACGTGCCTAGTCCGCTATCCTCCTCACTCACCTGGTTCATCGAATCAAGGTTTAAAAGGACAGACTTGCCAAAAATGCAGGCTGTTGCAAGTCAATTGTCTTACGGAACGTCTATCGCACGCGCCGCTTTCGGAATATTTTCCTCTTTTGTTCATAGCAATTAAATTAGAGTCAGTGTGGTGGCCACCAAGAAGATATCAGCTGCAGAACCCCAGGTGAGTCCCATCTATTTCAATTTCCTTCGATTTGGAACTGTGTGCCTTAAATTCTAGAAAAATAATTAGAACCAGCGCAATCATAATTTTGGTCACTTCTCAACGGATAGTAGAAAAATATATATATATACCTATATTTTTAGTATCATAATTTCACTTTACTTATAAATTATTCAAGAATATTGAATAATAATATTGATTATTGCAGATACATTTTGCCGCCATATTTATTCTTTTCTGTTCATTAGCGTAAATTCGTGAATTCAACATGGCGACGGATAGTGATGATCGTAAATTACAAAAATTACAAAATAAATTAAGTGCTTATTTTGGACGCGCGCAAAGCATTTACGACTCAATTTCACTATTAAATGATGATCCAATCAATATTGAAAATTTTATAGCCAACAGTTACACGATTGACTCAATTCACAAAGAATTCCTCAATACAATGGAAGAACGTAATGAGTACTTAACCACGTTTTCCGATGGTCCAATACCTAATTATAATTCGTTAATTGCCTTTGAACAATTATATACTAAAATTAAATATACTATCGATCATTTGAACTCGAAAATACAGAGGTCAAATGTTTCACCTTTCGCACCGCTAAAAAAGGAATCAGTGAAATGTTTTCCTAAATTACCTCGATTAGAACTTTCTTCCTTTAATGGTGAAAGTGAAAGTTGGCCTATTTTTTATGAGACATTTAGAACAGTTATTCACGAAAATACTGATTTAACTGATACTGAAAAAATACAATACTTGGTAGGTAAATTAACAGGTAAAGCATTGACCATTTGTCAAGGTATTCTGCCTACCGGAGATAATTACCAAATAATATGGAACGCTTTATTAAATAAATACAACGATAGACGTTTACTTGCAGCCAATTATTTAGATAAATTACTTAGTTTGCCCGCAGTTAGTGACAATTCACCCGCTAATTTAGAAAATTTTATTGATAAATTTTCTTCCATTATTTCCGCATTAAGACAATTAAAATTAGATAATTTAGAAGAATTTATTTTTATTCATTTAGGTTTTAAAAAAGTGGGCGTACAAATTGTAAAATCATTTGAGATGTCGGTAAATAATAATAGCTCTAAACTACCCACATGTAATGAATTTATTGAATTCGTACGTAATCAATCGCATATTTTACAACGCGCTTATAATATTTCAAGTACGAAAGTAGGCCCTATGCAACGTAAGATTAGTGCTCAGAATTTATCGGTTGTACCCACCTCTCGCTCTAATAGCACTAAAACCTTTGTGAATGTTAATGACAACAAAATGAAATGTGTTTGTTGCGACAAGTGTGATCACGCTTATATATACCAATGCACTAAATTTAATTCTATGGATCCTAACGCTCGTTTTAACTTTATAAAATCGAGAAATATGTGCGTGAATTGTTTGAGTACTAAACATACAATACGGACATGTAAATCAGACACTCGGTGCCGTTATTGTTCTCGTAGTCACCACAGTTTATTACATTTTCAAAATAATGTTCCGTCTGTAAATAGTTCTAGTAATTGTGATACATCAGTTATGCCTACCCATATTACAAATGAACAGACGAGCGAGACGAAATCGCTCGCTCCTTGGAATGGATCGGTGGCTCCTGCGACCGTCCACACGCTGTGCGCGGTTGGCGATTGCGCCGCGCTAACGACTACGCCCGCAGTTACAGTACTACTTGGGACCGCTCAATGTCACGTTCTTGACAAAGATTCGAATGTAGTCGTGTTACGCGCATTGGTAGACAGCGCTTCGCAAAAGGATTTGATTACAACCGAATGTTGTAAAATATTAAATTTACCTATTTTTCCCCCGCAAAATAATTACGTTTCTGGTGTCGGTGACGTCACAAATACGATTGTTGGTGTGACGTGCCTTACCATCCGCTCACGATTCGACGATTCGGTCCAATTCACAATACAACCGATAGTAGTCGATCGAATCACTAATGAATTACCTACCGCAGTTATTGATACCCAACGCTTAGGATACTTAATAGATATTCCACTCGCTGATAGTTCTTATTATCAACCCGCAACTATTGATCTGATTTTAGGATCAGATTTATTCGCTCGCATCTTAAGGCCTAATACTATTTCTCGAAATATCGGTGAACCTGTCGCTGTAGAAACAATATTAGGTTATATTATTATAGGACAAGCCCCTGTCGCATTACCCACTAATAATAATATACGTACTTATTGTACATTCGAAGGATCCCTCGAAAACTCAATGAATCGATTTTTCGAATTAGAAGAAGTCCCTGAGCCAAAGAGTAAATTATTGACTTCCGAGGAAGACGCTTGCGAGCAGTGGTACATTAACACTACACGACGTGACGTAAACGGCCGATACATTGTTACCCTACCATTTGAAAGGGACCCGACATTACTGGGCGATTCAATGGCTGTTGCGCAGCGTCGATATTTGTCGTTGGAACGCAAATTACTTTCCAACCCCGCAATTAAACAACAATATGATAACGTTTTCAAAGAATATTTAGAGAAAGATTATATGCGCCCCGTAACTAATAATAACGCTATTTCACAATATGTAATACCGCATCACGGAGTTGTACGAACAGATAAGAGCACTACAAAGTTACGTGTAGTTCTCGATGGTAGTTCTGCTACTACTTCTGGAAAGTCGTTGAATGATTTATTATATACTGGACCGAATCTACAAAATGATTTATTTCAAATAATACTTAATTTCCGTTTGTTTCCAATAGCAATTAGTGCTGACATTCGCCAAATGTATTTGCGTATATCAATGGCTGATGAGTGTCATCGTTACCAAAGATTATTATATCGGTTTGATCCCAGTGGCCCTGTTCAGACTTATGAAATGACCCGCGTACCTTTCGGCTTGCGCTGTAGTCCGTTCTTAGCCATTCGTACTGTACGGCAACTCTGCGCTGATGAGCACGACCGCTACCCTTTGGCTGCTTCTGTGGCGGAACGTGATATATACACGGACGACTTAGCAACTAGCTGTCTTACAATTCAGGAGGGTACGGAGTTATCCCATCAACTGATAAATTTATTTTTGGCTGGTGGTTTCGAGTTAGTAAAATTTTCTAGCAACTGTCCTGACCTGCTAGACGGCATTCCTCCCGCTCACCGCATATCTGAAGTGTTTGAATTCAGTCCTGAAAATCAATTAAAAATTCTGGGTTTGCTCTGGCTACCCGCTGAAGACATGTTCACATTTCATGTAAATATCGAACCTCGTGAATGTACTAAACGTAACATTCTTTCTACTATTGCTAGACTGTGGGATTTAATGGGTTTTGTAGCGCCAGTCACATTACTGGTTAAACTTTTAGTAAAATTCCTATGGGAAAAAAATGTTGATTGGGATGAGACTCCTCCTCAAAATGTGGTAACCTTGTGGCGTCAACTTGAAACAGAATTACCGCTTCTTCAAAATTTAAAATTAACCCGTCATGTAGGTGCAAATAATAACTGCAGTGTTTCTGTGTTAGGATTTGCAGATGCCTCTGAAAGTGCATATGGAGGTGTAGTGTACTTGCATGTTTATTTTCCAAGTGAAAACCGCTTCGTTATAAATCTTGTGTGCGCAAAATCCCGCGTAGCGCCTAAACGTGTTGTTTCTCTAGCGCGCCTTGAATTATGCGCTAACCTAATATTATCTAAATTAATGCGTGTCGTGATTGATACTTACTCATCGCGGATAAAAATACAAAACATTTATGCATTTACAGACAGTACAGTCGCACTCGCGTGGATACACTCGTCACCGGCGCGATGGCAAACTTTTATTGCTAATAGAGTTGCCCAAATACATAACAATATCGATGCTAACTACTTCTACCACATTGCTGGTAAAGACAATCCTGCTGATTGCCTATCAAGAGGTTTAACTCCCGCGCAACTTCTTGAACACCCGCTTTGGTTTCCAGGACCTAAATTCGCTCAGTTACCAGCAACCGAATGGCCCATTCAGCAATTTAACCCACTTTCTGTAAACAATGTGCCTGAAATTAAAAATAAAGTACTAATTAACACCGCAGCTCCTAATGAGCAACCGGTATTTTACAAACTCGCTTCCCGCATTTCAAAATGGAGTAAGTTTCTTCGAATAGTAATATACATCTTACGCTTTATTAAAAAGCTCCCGCTTAAATTTCATGTCACTCATCTGGACATCGCAGAACTCACAATTATTAGAGATCTGCAAAAGGTTTATTTCAATGATGAAATAAATAATATTACAACTGGTAAAAAAATATCTCCAGCGCTTTTGAAATTAAATGCATTTTTAAATGATGGTGTGTTACGTGTTGGTGGTAGGTTAACTAATTCACATCTAGCTTACGATAGTCAACACCCCATTCTACTTCCACGTCGCGATCACATAGTGAATTTAATTATAGACCATTACCATATGAAATATTTACACACCGGACCACAATTATTGATGTCACTATTGAAACAAAAGTTTTGGATATTATCGGCCCGCAATATTGTAAGGCAACGCATACAGCATTGTAATGTATGTTTTAGAACAAAACCTAGTAATGAGTTTCCAATGATGTCAAGTCTTCCAGCTTACAGAGTACAGGAGGCTAAAGCATTTTGCCACACAGGCGTAGATTACGCTGGGCCCCTCTCGATTATACCATACCGCCGCAGAGGTGTACGCAGTATTAAAGCATACATATGTTTGTTCGTTTGTCTTGTCACAAAAGCTGTGCACATCGAATTGGCTTCCGACCTGAGCACTGGCTCATTTTTAAATGCCCTTAAACGCTTTCTGTCGCGCCGTGGCCCCGTGGCTGTAATGTACTCCGATTGTGGTACAAACTTTATAGGTGCTAAATCCTATCTAGATAGTGTGTACACATTGCTAGATTCTGAAGAATACACAGACAAATTCTCTAATGAGTTACGTGATAGACGCATTGAATGGAAATTTAATCCCCCAGCCGCTCCACACTTCGGTGGAATATGGGAGAGCAACATACGCAGCGTTAAAATGCATTTGGCTAAGGTGGTAGGGTTACAATTATTAACGTACGAAGAAACGCTCACAGTCCTCACACAAATTGAGGCTATATTAAACTCGCGCCCGCTTTCCGTATTAAGTTCGGATCCGTCGGAGCCCCTCGCATTAACCCCTGCTCACTTTTTGGTCATGACGCCTTTAAAAACTTTGCCTGCGGAGGAGTTGTCCACTACAAGGAGCAATCTCCTCGATAGAAAACGTATAGTAGACCAACTTGTTCAGTCATTTTGGAAAAGGTGGAAGGTAGAATACCTTAACACGTTGCAAGTGCGCAACAAATGGTCAACGTCAAGTAAACCTATTAAAACGGGTACTGTTGTTTTGCTCGGGTCTGAAAACAGTGCTCCGTTGGATTGGCCTTTGGGTGTAGTGGAAACTACTTTCCCTGGAAAAGATGGTGTTATACGTGTGGTGAATGTCCGTACTACGTCAGGCATTTACCGCAGACCAGTGGTAAAATTATACCCACTGCCAACCCAATAATTTTTTGTTTATTATATTTACATACAGTCCACTTAGTATTATAATTTATTTTTATATATTATATTTCGCATTAATATTAAATTACTTCGCTTTAATACCGTTATCGAATAGAACTAAGTACATTATTATCGATCTTCCATTGTAACAAAGTCATATTAACTGTCATAAAATGCTTGCCGCATATTAAATTTCATGAGCAATAATTGAATTAAGTAATAGTACTTTATTGAAGGACTAGGTCCTGTCAAGCTGGGGGGCATGGTTAAGCTATATACTAACTACTATAAGGCGCACAGTGACAAATATGCCCATCTCCCTCATTCCTTTTACGTGCCTAGTCCGCTATCCTCCTCACTCACCTGGTTCATCGAATCAAGGTTTAAAAGGACAGACTTGCCAAAAATGCAGGCTGTTGCAAGTCAATTGTCTTACGGAACGTCTATCGCACGCGCCGCTTTCGGAATATTTTCCTCTTTTGTTCATAGCAATTAAATTAGAGTCAGTGTGGTGGCCACCAAGAAGATATCAGCTGCAGAACCCCAGGTGAGTCCCATCTATTTCAATTTCCTTCGATTTGGAACTGTGTGCCTTAAATTCTAGAAAAATAATTAGAACCAGCGCAATCAGCCTTTGAATCCAAAAGCCATGATAACATGACATGTTATATGGATTTTTGCAGCAATATAGTCGGACTGAATATGCAATATGAATTTGATCGCTTTTCTTTTTCTAGTTAGAGCGGAGCTCCCATGGATCACTTCAATGACGCAATGTCTGCTACGCCACAAGTTCCCGAGTTCTTAACCGATTTTAATAATTTTTGGTTGAAATCGAATCAACACATTTAGAGAAACATTGTGGTATAGCCTGAATTTTGAAAATCGGAAAAATAAAAAGGTTATGACCAAAAAACATTAGCTCTATAGGATTTCTCATTGAAACAAAAAGCGCGCGCTATGTGAAGGTGTTCATCTTATGGAATTGTAAAATTTACTAAACATTATTCATTTTTTTTTTGTATTACGCTCCACCCCCATATATGGTGGTGGCGAAGCTTTATGCTTAGCGACTGCATCGACCTAGTTTACGGTACTTGTTGTATCTAATAAGCATAGTTAGTTAATTTTACGGGGCATTTTCTGCACTTAGCCTCTTGCTTGAGCCATTGTACGTGATTGAGTTTTTTTTCTTTTACTCCAGCCATCCTAGTCCATCCCAGAAGGCGAGTATCCTTTTTAGGTTTCTACAATGAAGTGATTTTGGAGACTGGAGAAAGCGTGCCCGGTGATCAGCCACGCTCCTGCACTCCAAGAGCACGTGATGTGGCGTTTCTTCCGCCTCCATACAGCCTCTGCATAGAGAGCTGTCTGTCACACCTGTAGTAAAAAGATGTTTATTCAGAGGACAGTGACCGGTTATAGTACCTACTTTACGGATTGTGTCCCTGTTAAGTCAGAGCTTGAAGTACGGATGCACTGTCGGAGACGATTTTGATATGACGATCTCTGACATCTCTGGCTGCAACCGCCTGTGCTGCCTACACCTATACATTCTGTTTGGAATATAGTGTTGAGTTTATCTAAGGTGGTCGAGATTTTGATGTTTAGGCCATTCGAGAAGACACCAGCTCCATGCCCTATGTGGTTTTGGAGCCATCTGTGTATATCCTTACTTCGCCAGAATTATCTTTTTTTTCTGCTGTAAGTTGGATATTGTATCTACGATCGAAAACATGATGACAGTGTATATTGTCCGTAAGTGCCTCAAAGAATGGATTTTCTTTTAAGATTGCCTTTAGAATAGAAACGCCACACTCATGTGGTGTTTCTATATTTTGTTTCCATAGTCCATTTGTTGTTAATCTAAGAGTAAGGTGTAGGGGTCTTAGATTGAGCAAGTATTCAAAGGCGACTGATAGAGTGGTTCTCATGCATCCAGTTGATGCAATGCTTGCTAAGCGTTGTAGACTTTGGAGTCTTGTTTTTATTGTGGCCAGCTGTGTTCTGGGCCACCATACAACTGAGCCGTAGGTTATAGATGGTCTGATAACTGTGGTGTACAGCCAAAGTGTTATTTTTGGATTGAGACCCCATTTTTCACCAATTAGTCTCTTACACTGATAAAAAGCTATGCAGGCCTTCTTGGTTTTATTTTCGATATGACTCGCCCAATTCAATTTGTTGTCAAGTATAATACCCATACATACACCCATAAGCATATGTCTGATTATAAGATTTTAAGCGTTCAAAGGTTACTATTACTTTATAGTTTATATTCGAATAATAATCCAAATAACCATAGAAGTAAGTTCACAATTTAAAATATTAACTCAACGCTATAGAAAGCTTTTTTTTTGGTTTTGGAAACAAAAAAAATTGGAAACAATTTTTTTTTAACATTCGCCTAAACCCTGTCTCAAACTAATTTGCTAAAAAGGCAAACAAAGAAACTGCGGAGATAATGGGAACTTCTTAAAACACCATATGTAAAATATACATTATGACAATAAGTATTTAATTACGATAAATATTTAACTACAATACATAATAAACAGTAAAACACATAAAACATACTATTTATTTGCATGCATTGATATCGAATGGCAGCTTGTCGATATCGATATTGATAACTAATTTTAAGACTAAACTGTTCTGATTGTTTTTAATTTAATGGAGATATATCAATCAAATAAATTTCAAAGGAAGTTCAGGTTAAGTATACAGTGGTTTGATTCGATGGGCTGTTGTTTCAGTTTAACATATAATTATTGTAATTGTGAGGAAGGATTCGATTAGTTACAATAATTTGTCACAGTCACACTAAAATATATATTTCCAAAGGTATACTAAGTGCATTCCAATGTTTTATGAAAGTGACTCTTTGGTTTAGACTTCAATGATGTCAACGAAATCCACAGGTAGTTGATTAATCATCCGTACCGAATATACAAAAAACGGTCTCACTAAATATGATTATGGCAAACGTTTTTGTTATTTTAAATGAAATACCGGTAATTATCAATTTAAAAAACCGGTAATTTTTTAGGCCTACCTAGGATTTATAAAATTTGTGTAAACTAAATAACTATTGCTTTAACTCTCACTAGAATAATTTTACTTAAGGTTACATAGTTAACCAGCTCTAACTAGCCGAGACTAAATATTTTAAAATATTTGAGATATTTGTTATATTTTTAGCAGTAAAACCAACAACACAGGTATAATTATCACGTATTTATCTTTACCATACATCCATGACTAATTATTTATTTATTACATTACCTATGCGTCTTCGATTCATCATCGATTCAATTGAAGTAATCAATGAATTGAGAGATACTCTTTTACGGTCAAACACTATGCGAACACAGATTAGACAATTTTTTTCATTGGATTAATAACGTCACTTTTCGTCTTAAGTTTTTCAAATAAATTTTAAATATGTTAAACAAACTGCGATCTTTGAAAGAAACTAGTGAGATACATGTTGAAACCTTCTTATTACTTATAAATGTGTTTTTTTATCCATTTAGTGGCCGAAAGTGTGAGTATTTTAAATGAAACTGGTTTGTTTACCTTTTTATCAAATTGGATTGAGTCAGGGTATACAAAGATACTTAGCTTTTGGATTTCTGTTGTTTTCAATTATGAAAGTAGCATACATGAATTAATATGAATCCTAGAACTATGGCAGTTCAGTAAAATAAGGGAAATGAATCAAGTGTTCTTTTATAATAGTAAAGGGATGAGTGAAGCATCGATTGATTAAAAATATTAAGGTCAATTAAATCAATAACGTCATTCGACGTTATACATGATTATTCAATCATAATCAAGGCAAAACTGAAGTAAAAATATTTCTTATTGCGCTATTTATAAACTGTTACTACTTCAGTTGTGGTGTGTTACTTTTAAGGTGTCTTTTATAATGTCATGTTATTCTTCCCTGTGTCTATTTATTATGTTGTAGCTCGACTTCATCTTCGTGTAATTCAGAACTTATAAAATCCAGGCAACGTAGTGTTACATTTATAGCAATTTCATTAATGAGGAAGAGATACTTAATACGATTGATTCTAATGCACATAAATTGAAGAATATCTTTATACGCAACGCCTTGCGATAAAATAAAACGGAGAGTAATTACGGAGGATTAGACCACACAAAAACAGTTAGACCCTAGGTCGTTAAAAGCAGCCTTTAGTATCTGCCCTGTACGACCTATTTATAGCCATCACGAACAAGCGGCTTGAACAGGGATAGGTAATTGTTGAGGATCAAGGGTATTCGCGGTATGAACACATTTTCCCTAACCACATCCAGTGGGAATCTCAAATTATATTCCTTCGAAAAGCAGTTAAGCACTCTGAATCGAGTTCCATTACAAAATTTACGTGGAGTGAGATTTCTAAGAAGCATTATCGGAGCGTCGAATTTAAACGTAATTTTGTGTGCAGGAAGAGAACTGGCGTATATAAATGTGTTGCTTAATGTATTTTTCAAGCTATATACCGTGCCAATTTACAAATTAAGATCAGGAAATCCGAATAATGAAGTAAAGAATAAAACCAAGTCTCAAAATTAAAATATTGTTAATTTTGTCTAAAAATAACTAACCAAATCGCAAACAAACCAAATCAAATATATCTTTGTCCGTATTAGTTGTACATTATATAGTCGAATAAAGTCGTCAGTCGGAAAATTCACATTTTACAATTAAATTGCGCGTTGCATGATCAAGCCGCTGAACAAAACTGTCAAAAGGTTCGTGTTAACGCGTTCCAGGAATTGAGCACGATTTCATCCATCATCCCTCTAGAGCATGAGAGCGTGGCTACTAATTTTTAGGAGATTATATAAATAAAATTAACACCGGCATATCTCTCTCTATCGGGAAAAAATATCGTTCAATCAAAAAGAACCATTACCAATGTCGGATTATCAGACTGCGCGCTATAGAGCATTATATAATGCTCGCGGATTTTAGGTATCGTTGTCGCGCGCATGATATACCTAATGCTCTCGGGTTTTAAGTGGTTAAGAGTTCTATCGAAATATTATTTTAATGTTGTGAAACCCGATACTCTTTGGATATAAAAAAGTAAAAAAAAATCTATCATCTCAGCCGACTTCCACTGCTGGACGGAAACCTCCCCCAAAAAATGGGGGTTTTGTCATAATCTCTACGCTTGGAGATCACAGTAATATACCATAAAAGGGGTATTTACGAATTCTACGAAAATATCTCAAATTTGTTTTAAACTTTCATGGTCACTAACATTATAGTAATATAAGTTATTTACGGGATTAGGAAGGTACATGGTAACAATCCCGTAAATAACTTATATTACTATAATATCTCAAATTTTGTTAATTTCTCTATTTTTTGTAAAAATCACCATCAAAGTGAAATACATTGCTGTTACAATGCTGTCAAATCGTAATACGAAATACCGTTCAAAAATTTAGACCGACATTTAATGTAAACAAGCAAGTGTCGTCACTCCAGATTCCGCCAATCCCGTGCGTTTTCAATCACGTGGTCTAAAACGATATTTTATCGATAAATTCTAATAAAGATTGTATATATTTAAAAATAAAATGAGCGCTAAATTGGTTTAATAAAATTTACTTTTAGACTAATACTTAATAGTGCAGTCAAATACCCTGCCGACCATTTTGTGGTCTTCAGGATGTGTATCATTAGTCCCTTTTAGTGAGACCCTTAAGTGTAAAGAATTGATGTTATTTCCACTCTGCCGGAACCACGGTCAACCAAATAACGTCACATTGTAGCGCGCAAGCCTCCCCAAAAATAGGGATTTCGCCACATCTCCACGCTTGGCGCCCACGACACGACGTACCATAGCCAAGGTCAGAGCTTTAAGAGCCGCCCTATAATTTTCTGGTTAGAGTACCATAGTGTATCTATGCTGGCTAGGAGACTTATTCATGGATAGGGTTACCAAGACTAAAATCCGAAAAGCCGGATAGACTTGCTGATTTAGCCGGACATTTGGATAAAAAGGCAGGACATCTTAAATTTTTTATTTTTACTATGACATGACAAGTTTTTACTTTATAAAACAATACTTTTTTATTATTTACCATCAAATCTTTTTCAAACTTTAATAAAACAAAATTTAATGAATCAGTCTTGTTACGTACATTCATTTTTTATTGAATGATATTATCGATATAATTATTACAATAATAATTTCAAAACTTGCAAACCAGCACATCTAACATTTAAAAAAATTAAATAGTCTAATAAAAGCCGGACAGGTCAGATACCGTCTAATTTGGTAGCACACGCAAACAAAAAGTCCAACTATGTCCGGCTTTATCCGAACGCCTGGCAACCCTGTACATGGAAACGCAGTCCATCTAGAAAACCACTATGGTAGCTTGCTGCGGCTTAAGGTCCATCTAAAGATTTCGTCGTCCCAAATCCCGATATCTTTGTCGAGGTCATCTGCGACTTAAATCAGTAACACATTAAAAAATCTAGAAATCCCACGTTTTTCAGTGACAAAAAAAGAATAAAATAATCTGGCGGGGCCAAACGAGGGGCCACTCAAAACGTGGGGGCGCATGTTACATGTTGTGCATGCATGTTTTAAATCTATTATTATTATTTTATTCTTTTTAATTATTACCTCAACGAAGTAACCATGTGTTACGCAACAATCGGATAAGCCCCATGCAAAAGTGAAAGTTGCCGAAAGTTGACCTGAAAGTGCACCTAGAAAGTTGAAAGTTGTTTAAGCGTGCATTGTCATCGGGTTCTGAGCTACCCTGAAAGTTTCAACTCGCTAGGTGGTCGGAAAGTGCCTCAAAATTGAGATACAGGATTCCAACCGGACAGTCAAGACGACAGACAAGCAAACAGACAAGAAAGCGACCTAAGAAAAACGCGGCAGTTGGGTTACAGATCGCAATAAACGACCACAATTCTGAAAACGCTTCTCCCCAATTCGTAATCTACACAAAGTGTTACCTTCAGTATCATTAGGGGGTCGTACCCCTAAATGTTTTTAATTTTTATTCTTTGCATTCACAATGCCATATTTCTATAAGACGACCACACCTCCGAGCCCTCAGATAGGAAGAGAGGAGCCCTCGGTAGTTCAGCGGTCAGAGCACTCGCCAGGATAGCGAAAGGTATCCTATCCTACCTGAGAGCTCGGAGGCGATATCGTTTTTTACATGAGTATTTTATATCTTATAGATCCCCTAAGTGTGAGGAATTGGTACTGTTCATTGTGGGACACTGATATTTCTCGCCACCTAAACAAAGTTTAAGTTAATTTTGTTAAATTTAGATTTTTTCAATAAACTTTTACATTGTTATTTATATGTGTGTATATTTACCATTATAAGGGCACCTAAAAGCTTATATTAAGTTATACACAATGTCATATATTATTATAATGTGCTGTAATGTTGCGAAGCCAATATACGTGTTTCTTTCTTTCTTCTTCCTGTCTTTAAATAAGAAGGTGAATTTTAAAATTATTATAAACTTACATTTACTGAGTAAATATTCTTAGTCAGTAAATCAAATTAAGAAAAAAAATATATGTGCAGCACCGTGACCGTTAATAAAACACGATTTCAAATAAAGAACATTACAGCTGTCTTGGTTCGATGAAATATAAGCTTTATTGTTTTTTCCTGGTAATAATTTTGTTCGGCAGTAAAAAGTTTAATTAAAAAAAATATTATAACATCTATTGTGTTTAGGTGAAATATAATATCGAGCAAACGTAATCTCATTACATTTACCACAGTTAATTTCGATTAACATATTTTTTGAATAAAACACTTTTTTTACGGAGTTTGTGCATATTTTGTCACATATTTTATCATAAACACGACTCCTGTAAACGAGTCGAAACGACAGGATTAAATATAAAATAAAATATGCGCAAAATCCGTACAAAAAAGTGTTTTATTCAAATATGTAATGTGCGCGGAAGTGTAAGAACTAAATAACAAAATTTTGTTTAAAATAATAATTATACAGCCAAATTAACGATAGATATACTTTACAGACTAACAATTTTAAAAAATATAACGACATATTTATATACAATCTATAATCTAAGATCACAGTGGTTTGTATGTTTGTCTGTCCGCTCTTTTTCCATTGTATCAATAACGTTAACATAGCAACGCGTTAACCGCAAGTAGTTCGTCTACCGGACGCTAGATGGCGCTAACGGAAAAATATTAATAATAGAAAAAAATAATGAATTTTGTCCACCCGTGCGAAGCCGGGACGAGTCGTTTACTATAAAAATCACAGCATAATTTTATACATATTGTTACGTACTATAGGTATTGGATGGTCAAAAGAATAAAACTTATTTTATCCGAGATTTATTTACTAAAGTAACTAACACACAGTTTAAGATTTTCTAAACAAGTCCGCTTATTTAGTCAGTCATCGAATAAAGAGTCAGAAATCAACTCTAAAACCTTCAAACTTCAAAAGTTTATTTTACCAAAGATTTTATTAGGCAAAATACATTAAATCAATATTACGTTTCACTTATTATCATTACACCGTTTATTTTTTAATAATAATAATAATAATAATAGAGCCTCAATTTAGATACTTCAGAAATATATATATCGGAACTTGCGAACTAGAATCATTTTTGAAAAGAGCAGAACCGGTAGCTCGTTCATAGCCATCGGTTCTGTCTATTGGATGATCCATAAGAGATCCCTAATATAATTAAAGCAACTTGCTAAGCACTAATTCGTAACTTTTATAAAGGGTAGTTTTTAATAGATTTTAATCACTCATTGACAAAAGAAATGAAAACCAATTAAATTAACGTTTTTAATTGAATTGACAATCTCACGCTTATTCTCAAGCGAACTAAATTGTAATATTATAATCGTAACTTTTGAACTGATTAATAATTAAATCAAAACCAATTTTTGAATTGACGGAGAGGCAGAATTTTTGCTTAACATCCGTATCGCAACAAAATCAGAAGTGAAGTGAACTCGTCTCTGCCCGTCCGTCCGTCGAGCGCAATGCCCCACCCCACTTCCTGCTACTTGCCACGTGGGCCAATGGCGTTGCGTCGACGTTACAATCAATTGAGTTATTTATAAGTTAGAAAAGACTTCTTTTTAAAATGAGTGGTTGCCAATAATGAATTTAGTTAACAATACAAATAAATTGATTGAGCAATTATAGAAAGCAATAAGCCTTGAATAATTAACCATTAACTTACTTGTCAAAATGTCATCTGTTTACACCTTTCGTAGTAATCACTTTTATTTGAAATAATTAAGAACAGAACAGGTTGAAATTAATACAAAACTGCTATTGATCATTTTAAATCTTAATTCTATGACTTAAATGCTAATAATAATTTTAAGAATTTATTTAAAACGTTGTTGATTTATGCTTGCAGCGACATATACACTGTATTAACATAAAAATTTAGAAAATATCGACAACGGTATTTGTTTGTCTAAAGACAAACTTTTACCTCCAACTCCTCCATCTTTTTCCATTCTTCTCAGTCTTTAGCTTTTCTTGACCATATTTTTCCTGCTATCATTTTTAGTTCATCTTCCCATATCTTGTATTGTCCTTTTCTTCTTCTTTTTAAATTCTTTGGGTACCAGTATTTTTATAACTAAATAACATTTAATTATACACGGGAAAATGCGTTGCAGAAAAGTTGCTGCAGCTATCAGAAATCAACTATCAAACCTTCGCAAAATATGCCTTTCGCGTGCATAGACCATAGTCACTGTAGCCCAATAACTTAGTGAAGTCACTTCTTAGGTCGTTCCTTAATTCGCTCCGAAGGTTGCTTCCAAATCGGTTCGATCGCTGTTCAAACTATTCGTTTTAATTTTGGATTGTGAAGGAGCTATGGACGCAGTCGAAAAGCAAAAAAAAATGGAACATAGCAAAATGTTCTTAATACCTAGAGACAAAAAAGTTTAGTTTTATTTAAAATATTCATTCTTAAAATAAAGTTTTATTCACAGATCCTACTAATATTATAAATGCGAATGTAAGTTTGTTTGTTATGCTTTCACGTAAAAACTACTAAACCGATCATCACGAAACTTCGTACATATGTATATTCTTGGGGGTATTAGAAGTAATATAGGATACTTTTTATGGAAAAAAAGGGCGAAGCCGCGGGTACAAGCTAGTATATTATAAAGAGAAAAGATTTGTATTTTTGTATGTTTGCAATGAATAGACTCAAAAACTACTAAGCTGATTTCAAAAATTCTTTCACCATTGGAAAGCTACATTCACGCTGAGTAACATAGGCTATATTTAATGCTTAAAAAAAATTTAAAGAATTTTGCCCACCCATGCGAAGCCGAGACGGGCCGCTAGTTTTCTAGAAAACCTAAATAAAAATGCCATTTTCTCGCTAAATAATGAAGCTTGTACCAAACAAAAAATACTACCGTAATGCTTATTAAATAAAGAATCTACCACAGAATATTTGGATCTCTGTAACTCAAAAATGAATTGTAATTTAAAAAAAAAGCAGGCCACGCCGAAATTTCTATATGGTAGCAACTACCAGGTACTGACGAGGGGTGTTGGCTATCGGTAGCAATTGCTACCGTGAACTGATAAGTGATGAATTGATTGTTATGTTGACGACCGCTATGGACGAGTGACTCGCATATCGTTTTTCATGGCAACGCTTTCCGGCTTCCCTCTCCGGCCGGGTCAATAATTATTTTTTTTATATATTGACTCGAGTGTGGGTGTTGTGGTACCATCGTTGTTTCTGAATTCCATAACACAAGTGCCTTTTTACTTAATTTCGATTCAGATCAATGTTTGTGATGTTTTCTTAAGTCAAATTTTATTATATGAACTAAATTTCGATTAAATCACTATTACATGTGTCTATATATTATTATACTATGTGATTTATTATCTCTCGCTATCCGGGCGAATCCTCTTTCAGTTGAGCTACCGATACCTTGACAGGCACTTCGAATTTTATATAAGTTCAAATTTAATTTTTTTTTTTAGTTTTTAGGATTACATTTTCACGTTGTTGTTGAAATTATTACTTCATTAAAATTATGTAGGCGTATAATATTAGATAATGTACGATTGCCCTAAGCTCAACCAGATCGGTGTGTGCTATGCCTAGCACTGAGTGAAATAAAACGACCAAAGCTGGTGTATTTTCAATTCAAGGGGGTTATACCTAACACAGCCAAACTACTAATATAAAAAAAAACAAAAAGAAACCAAAGCGTAATACAGAAAGGCACAACGCCATCTGTTGTTACATTTGAACAGATATTTTATACTATAAAAACAAAGAAGTTTAGGAAAACTGAATATTTGTAAGCAATCATATTATTAATTTTCTTTTTTTAATTAAACCTGTCTCCAACCAAATACGAAACATCTTTGACAAATGATATTACTACCAAACCTAAGGCAGATACATACCAAAAAATTTGATAACGCTACTCATATCGCTTATTTGAATTTCAAGTTTGAAGAGAGATAAGTTTATATAGCACAAACAAATTGATTCCAGAGTCGGCAGTTGCCGGTGTTCTCTACAATGACATTTAGCGGAGCCGTTTTATGGCTCCTAACATCCTCTCGCGAGCAGATTTGGGCCAAATATTCAACACCTATTTAAATATTCTCTGACACTACAATTGTCCTTTTATCTCAGTTCGTTGTAAGTACGAGTTTGATATGATTTCTTTTTATTAATGTACTTACTTTCAGATAAATGTGGCTGCTTTAAACTTATTAAAATCTTTTTGCAGTTAATATTAAACAAATACTATATTTTGATTATTGTTTCTTTTTAATAAAGTTTTGTGTTTGGATGCGTGTCCTTTAAGCAATGTCTTCAATTCAGTATTTTCTTTTTCACTCAGATGATGATGAATGATTGTGAGAGCTGATTAATGAATGATAGAGATCAATGAGTAATGAATAAATAATGAAATACATCTTTCCCTAGGTTTCTTTAAAGGTATAAAGTTTTACTAAAACCTCACAAGGGACTTATTGAGAGACCGTGAAAAGACACGTTTCGCTATTTTGTTTTACTTGCTCACACTCGTGCATCTTCAAAAACACTTAGTGATTAATAATCCACCTTTATTACACATTAATATACGCAACGACACAAATTTAAACAAGAAAACCTCCTAAATAAACTTCTAAATACTACTACTAAAACTACTAAAGTGACGCTTCCCCGCTCCCGCCAACAAGTCTCATTCTCGTGTCTTTGGTAACAACTCCTTTGTCACAGATTATAAATAAAAACAGTTTACCTATTCGAGCATTCATGTAGGATGGGATATGAACACACAATATCAGTTCACACTTATCTATACGATTTTAAAAATCTTTATAATTACAAAAACATCCCTAAACCTATCGAATAATTATATTAGCATGTTCATTTTTATATTTTTTACGTTTGCTGTACGTTTTCCTTATCCGTTTGTTCACGGTGAAAGCGGTAAATTATTGTGCCACTGAATATTCTCAGAAGTCAAAACCTCGCGAGGAAATCGCGAAATAAACTCCGTGATACGGTATTAATTTTATTTAATTTTACCCAATGTTATGGGTGTATTCTTGAGTATTTAGCTCGCATTTATTGCGGTCGGCTCGTAGAATTGAAGCGGTACATAGGTGCTTAATATTTCATGTGCGAGCAGGGCCGGAATGCGAACGGAACAATTTGCCAATAATCCTATCCCGAGGCAATAACTGAGGTGGCGCCCACCAGAAATGTGTGTTATAGCCCATGAATGATTTCTGCGCAACTCATAAGACCAAGTCGAATTCTCTTTGTATTGAAATTGCCTGTTCTGTTTGTTGTTTTACTCGCTCAATTCTTAAGTTCGGTCTCAGTTTGCTTTCATTTACGTTAAATTGAGTGAAACAATTCGCCTCAGTGTGTTTGCAATAGGTATTGTATTGTGCCAACTGTTGTGAAACCGTTGTTTAGGATTCTAATGGGTGTATATAGTTGTGTGCCTATATTAGATCGATGCATTCGCAAAGCATTGGGTGCGCTTTGTATTGAGGTCGTACGTGCAGTTATTCCGAAGATGTTTTCGCGTTGATATCGGTAGAAATGGGACACTGGCATTTATGAGACAAACGCTGCAAACGTGATGTTCATCGTTGTTGTTACTTGTCGTTTGTATACGAGCTCTAAAACGTGTGCTCATAAGGTATACAATTGGGTGATTATTAAAAGATAATATTTGTTTTTAAATGAATGATTTGATAGATTTTGTTAACCAAAATAATGAGACAAAGATTTAAAATAACAACCACATCTCCGATTCCTCAGATGGGCCTTATGGGCGTATTTTTAAATTTATAAAAGAATAGTATTGCTAAGAAATAAAATAAATATACAAAGGATAAATTCAAACATTAAAACATAAATAAAAGACACACATTCATTTTTAAAGAAAGTACGTATTCCTCATCTATGCGTGAAACCAGTACTTAATTAAGGCCGCAAGCGGACCGAGTTTGGTCCTCGTCTATATACTACGGACGTATGTAACATATGCATTTGGCTGCACGAGAGTCTCAGGGAAATATTAAAAATATGTTCAACGCATGATTACATACTTTAAAAAAATATAGTTTTGTTGCGCGTAACAAGTGACAATTCTCTATTTATAGTATATCTATGAATATCTGGGAAAATATAAATTTTAATAAATAATAAATTATTTTAATAGAATAAAATCGAGTCGGCTTTTCACATGTCGAAATTTTCCAGTACTTTTCTAATTTTTTATGCTGTGATTATTGTTAAGCCGCGTCGATTTGTTCTAGTATTTTTTTATTAATATAATTAATCATATAAGATATCATTTAAAAATGCAAAAGAAATATGAAAATCATAAAATAAATAACACAAGATTTAAAATTCCTTACAACGGGTATTAAAAAAAAAACTTTTTTTTCTTTATTTCTGTCGCATACCTTTTAGTTAAATACATTTTCGTAAGTGACTAACTATATTACTTACTATTCTTTGTGTTAGTGTCCAATCGTTTTTATAATAGGAACCGTAAAATCAATATATTGCATCCATTAAATTCTTTTTTCTGCCTAAAATGCATTCAGGTTAATAAATCAATTTGTCGCGCGCAAACTCCTGTTGAAGTCCTTGCAGAGGACAATATGCTCGCCCCATTGTGCCCCAAATTCAATTTATATTCTGATCCGAACTGAAATAGAATTGAAACTTAGATTGCGGTGGGATTGTCGTTCGATTTATAAACCCTGTTGACTTCATACAGTAACTTATTACGACCCTGTCTAATAAATTAAAGATTTTTTCCGTACACGCACAACTCCTGTAAGGCAATTACTAAATACAATTTGTGTAATCAACTAGGAATCCAAGCCATATTTAATAAACTACATAATAATTATTTCAACTAACTATTTAATTATATTACTTAATAAATATAACTCAACAACATATATTCTCTAAAATACTTATTATTATGGTAGGTAAATTAATAAAAACACGTATTTTGTATACAGATTGTATTTTGGAGAGTGTGCTCAGGAGCTATATATGCTCATACCGCCATCACCTTTCTTCCAACGCACACCCTTTTTTGGTCGCTATTCCTGCCTGTCGCACCAAGCGCTTCTCGACTTCTTTTATAATGCGCACAGCAAAGGAGTGGAACTCTCTCCCTGCGTCTGTATTTCCGAGTACATATAACCCGTCTGTTTTCAGGACCAGGGTGAATAGGCACCTTCTGGGTTAGCTCGTTCCATCGTGGATTTTGTCTTTGCCCCCGGGCTTGATTGGGATCAAGAGCGAACCTATTCAAAATAAAAATAAAAAAAAGTATTTTTTTGTATCGCTTTTTTTATCTGAGATGTAGAAAATCATAAAAAAGGGAGTGTTACAGATATGTTACATTGTGCTATACTATTCCCCTACGATGTATGAAATGCCTTGAAACAATTTTCAACTTATTATAACATAATGCTACGCCACAGTTTTCAAAACAGTTATGTACTTTTATATTTTATTTGTATTTTGCAAATTTTACCCACGAACGAATGTCACAAATTGGCGCAAAGTGAATTCCGTACGAGTTTGACACAAGCAAAGCCATCTAGTTCATGATTATTGCAGTGAAATGCAAAGACAAGTTTGTTACCGATATGAAACATTGACTTGGAGGTAAAATGCGTGTATACTTTGTCCAATGTAGGATGACTAGGGATATTAACGCCGCGCCCCGGTGTCAACTATCCCCTCTTTCTGCCACTGGGCATAAATGTATGTCTGCTCCCGCCGTTTCGTTTAAGCGGCGCAGAGCGCTTGCGCGAGTGTGCGTATGTGTTTGTTGTCATGTTTGTGTACGATAGCGCAATAAATGAATATTGTATTTTACCACATAAATGATAGTACTTTTATACTGATAATTAAAGCAATTCGTGCGATACTATTTCCTAACACAATATCAAAAATGCACAACGTTAATGTTCATGTTTTCACTTCTGCCGGCACTCTAATTATAGCTTAATTTAATATATTTTGATGCAATTTTAATTAAATTGATTTATTTCGTAAGTTTATTTTCAAGATGTTAGTATCTTTTTATGTGATGTGTGAATTATACTAATTTATTTGAGTGGAGAGATAATGATATATCGAATATTGTATTTACAGGTGTAAAATCTAAGTTTGTTATTTTTCAGATGTTATGTTAATATAATATTAGTGTTGCTTAAATTAATAAAGATGTAAAATTCCATTTTTGTGATCCGAACCTCTAGACCACTTGTATTTCCTGACACATACAATTTATAGTTCCCAACATATAAATTGAACCTGGTTCTGATATCACGTGACATGCGCAGTAGTGAATAATGTACCTAAACTTGCTACTGCGCATGTAACGTGATTTCAAAACTAGGTTCAACTTATATGCCGGAGACTATAGGGGTCTACAAATCACGAGTGAATAAATCTAGGCGAGCGCGTCACATCCTAGATCGCTTTATCACTTACCATCAGGCGAAATAGGGGTCAAGCGCTTACCAATTTGCTTTTAACAAAAACTTAAACTAGTTTACTATGCATTGGTTGAATTAAGACAGCGCCACAGTAAATTATTTTGGGGAAGGAGTTATAAATACAATATTCATAAATCATTTGTTATGCAAAAAAGAGCTTTCCAAAGTATAGTTCGTATCGCAACAAGAAGCGTGTTGCGAATATTTCAAATTTGTTAATCATGATTCTTGGAATCTTAACTGTTCAAAACTTGTATATACAAGCTAGTATAACAAAGCTTGTTAATGGAGTTTGCTACACATGTTAATGAATATAAATCCCCAAAAGAAAAAAAATATCAGAGAAAGTACAAGGATAAAAGACTAAAAATAAATTAATACCCCGTTTCGGCATTGTCAAACAATGGAATAATTGTCAGTCAACTTGAATATAATTAATAATATAATAATCATTTTATTTAGGAACCATAATCCATATTAGTGTTAGTATAATATCAAAACAATTACATAAAATAAAATAAAATAAAAATTCTAGTGAGGTATTTTTATTTATTTATTTTTTTATTAAAGAAATATCAATTTAATTCAAAAAGTATATTGTATACACTCGATTAGCCTTTAAAACAAAATTGAAATTGTTTTAACAATATTATTATTCTGGAGACTATATTTGTCAAAGGCGATAAAACTTAGATTAATCAAGAATTATTCAATCGCATAAGTGACATAAACTATATAGTAGATACTAGCTGCAATGCTCATTTTTAATGACTTTTCATTTAGAATCTCAGAATACAGAATAAACTCTGTATTCTGTGTGTAGAATAAACCTTCCCTGGCGTACATACAACAACTTAACAAAATATCATCACATTCTATATGCGAATAGGTCAGTCTGTTGCTAACAATTCTCGTTTTAAAACAATGAAATGTTAATTTTGTGATTGTGAATGAACGATTTGACAGTTTCAGAGTGCCTTTGATAGCAACTGACACTGTCAAATCGTTTATCGATAAATGCGATAACTATATAAGTAAATGTTTCGTTGTTTACATAGTTACATAATAAGTATACTGATAAATTATATCGGAACGAATAGGAAAAAAATATATAAACATTATTTTTATATTGTAATACCTAACTGTTTGACATTTGAATATTGTGATTGACATTTGACTGTAATTTTCCATTGTTTTTGACATGTCATTTAATTAACCTAATCATCATATTTAATTCATAAGCATTATATATTATTTTGCGTACGATATTGAATTCAATTTATAGTATTATATATTTTTATTTAAACATTTATCTGCTAGCTTTGATAACTAAAAAATTATAACAAGAAAAAATTGAACTTGTCTTAGTAGCTAGAAGAGGTCTCGGTAGACACCTCGGTTTTCTAGCTAATTTAAATTGTTTGGAATGGAATTATTATATAATTGCTGCTATTCATTTCTCAAGAATCGTAATGAATAAAATGATAATTATAATTTGTGCCGAAAGAACAAAAGGTGTCTTTATATTTGCAGCTGCTGTAATCTAGCTACGTACTTCTTTGATTCTAAATGCGATTCTTCATCAATCTTAGTCTTCCATACGGCTACTGATGGCGTCCATTTATCCCCAAACCGTCGAGGTGGAATACTGTTCATTACGTAAGTAGGTACCTAATAGGTAGGTCCCTATCTCACATAATGTTTGTGGGCCATTAACCAATATTGCCCTGAAGAAAGATCGTGTCCATTATGTGAGTTTAGCAAATAAGAATTCTTGTTTACTTTCTTATTTATACTTAGATTTAAGAAATGAAAAAGTGATCATATATTTACAAATACCTTAAAAGATATATATTATAAATTTAAAAAATACGATCACCTTAGTCGTCCTGTGTTATGCCTCGTATACAGAAGTCAATACATCAGGATTAAATCAAAATTAATACACAACAAATCCGGTTTTATTTCAATGTTTTGAAAGGCGAAGAAGTGTAAGTAATAAATAATGCTACAGATGGTTCTTGTTTATTTGAAGACTAGAAGAAAGAAAATTAATAATTAAACCGTTTGGTGCAACGGTGGCGATCCTGACTTTTGCACCGACGTTCCTGGGTTCTAGTTCCGAAAAGAGCAGATGTTGTATATTAAATTAGTTTTCATGTTACCCTAGTATCCTACAATTGAATAGTATTTTATTTTGTTAACCATAACCTTTTTCTTTATTTGTGGCTTGCACGATTTGTGCATTTAGCCAATGTCCAGACAAAATGACATTGCAACGTTTGCATGTTGCAACACCATTGATGTTAAGGTTTTGCAATTATGTAAAAATAAAAATATATTTCTTTTATTCACACCAATTAGCCTAGCCCAAAGTAAGCACTGTAAGGCTTGTGTTATTGGTACGGATAGAAGATATATGATACATAGATATTTAATATTAATAGAAATATAAAAAAATACCCATGACGCAAGTACAAATTCTCGTATTCATCACACATCTTCCCCTTCCGTGTCTGGAACCACGGACCGTTCGGTGCGAAATGCAGGATTGCTACAGTTGTACCAAAGGTAGTCAAAAATAGTTTAAAAATATAAATATATACTCTTTATTGCACTTATAAAGTAATTGAACAGTACAATCACTACATAGTATAAAACAAAGTCGCTTTCTCTGTCCCTATATCCCTATGTATGCTTAAATCATTAAAACTACGCAACGGATTTTGATGCAGTTTTTTTTAATAGATAGAGTTATTCAAGAGGAAGGTTTATATGTATAATACATGCATAATATAGTACAGCATTGATCCGTGCGAAGCCGGGGCGGGCGCTAATAACATATATTAGTGAGCCATGGTGGGCTTTTCTCTAAAAGAGATCTCTTTTAGCAAGGGTATGTAGGTGATTTATCAGGTAAGCGGTAAATTCTAAAAAATCTTTTATACTATGTCAATATCTTAATATATATAAATTACGTGTCACGTTGTTTGTCGTGTCACTCCTAAACTACTAAACCAATTTTGATCAAACTTCGTAACTATCTGTTATTTGATCTAACTTAAAAGATAGGTTAGGTTTTATTTTAATTTGTAACACAGCAACGCGTGGCCGGGGCAGCTAGTATTATATAAATAGCAACAAACTATATACTACATAAATACAATAAATAAAGGTTATAAATAAGTTAATTATGTTCAGACTATGATAACTGTGCGAGAAAGTGATCTTTAAGTTTGGTCTTGTAGTAAGTGATGGACGAACAGTTTTGGGTGCCTTCAGAAAGAATATTACTGTTTATTAACATTTAGAGGAATACTTTCATTCGACATCTATAAAGCACGCCACTTATGTCACCTTGGCAAGTTTTATTGACACTATTTCCTTTGTTTTGTCAAAGTGCTTTATATTATAAGTGCTGCTAATAAACTTCGTCATAACTCAGGCAATTAAAACACCTTTGCAGTTTTTTTTATTAAATATACAACATTTATTTTTAACTTTAGAGGTAATTTAAAATCACATTATAAATATTGACTTTAATATAACGTTATTTAATGCGTTTATGTATATTTAATATTTCGTTTAATAAGTTCAGTAACTTACTATAACAAGAAAAAGATCAGCTTCATCTCATCCTCAGGTCAAGTAATATTTTTACTATTAATAATATCTTTCAATATAAAACTCTCTTTAAACTCTATATAAGTAGTTAGTTACTAGTTTGGTGCAACGGTAGCGATCCTGCCTTTCGCACCGATGGTCCTGGGTTCGAGTCCCGGAAGGGGCAAATGTTTGTTTGATGAATACGAGCATTTGTACCTGAGTCATGGATATTTTTGATTTCTATAAACATATGTTTATCTATCCGTTACCCTAGTATCCATAACACAAGCCTTACAGTGCTTACTTTTTTTTATTAAACATGGGTACGCTCTTGATCCCAATCAAGCTCAGGGGCTAAGACAGAATCCACGATGGAACGAGCTAACCCAGAAGGTGCCTATTCACTATGGCCTTAAAAACAGACGGGCTATAAGTTAGTTATTACTATTGTTCCTCATTTTGGGGTAAAATTTTAATTTTAATTATATTGTCTTTATTATAATTTAAAAATAGATTACTTACATATTAGGTAGTCGTCAATTTCGATATGTAACTAAGTATGCTGTGCTTACTTCGAGTAGGGTAAATTCTAGTAAATAAATTTTTATGCTTTTATATATGTATAAATGGATTGTACCCAGTTTAGTGAGCCAAAAAAAAAACGGATAGTAGACATAAATGCATTTATAACTCATTCATCGGTTTGCATTTAAAAGACTTAGAAACCAGGACCGTTGCTGCAGCAGGATAATAGTGGATCCGGTAGCACGTTGCAAAAACCGGTCGCAGTTAACAATGAACGAAATTAAAATGGATAAGTTTTCATTGTCATACTCCAGCCTTACCACAAATCACGAATGTTACATAATAATTAACTAACACGTGTAACTTTTGTGAATAAAAAAGGCGGTAAACGTGGGCTCAAGAATCTGTATGTCGAATTTTTTTTAAGTTTAAGTCATCACGCATTTTTTTGTAGCAAGGGACAATCTGGTTGCATCTATAAAAGACATCATGTAACTTTTTGGTAAAAGCGAATAGTCTACACATACAAAAGTCATCACTTAAATATTTTTTTAAAAATGAACACTACCGGCACCTAAAAAAGACTTCACATTAATTATATTTGTGAAAACAAATATTTTACACCTGATAAACTCGTCACGTAACTTTTTTGTAAACACAAATCATTTACCTGCACTTACAAAATGCTTCACATTGTTAACACCAGAATAAAGCGTCACGTAACTTTTTTTGTAAGACTCCACGTTATTTTGTTTGTAAAAACGAATATTTTACACCTGAAAAACTCGCCACGTAACTTTTTTGTAAACACAAATAATTTACCTGCACTTACAAAATGCTTCACATAGTTAACACCTGAATAAAGCGTCATGTAACTTTTTTTGTAAGAATGCTACTACCTGCACCTACAAAAAACTTCACGTTATTTTGTTTGTAAAACGAATATTTAACACCTAAAAAACTCGTCACGTAACATTTTGTAAACACAAATAATTTACCTGCACTTACAAAATGCTTCACGCAACTTATTTGTAGAAACTAATTGTCAACATACATTTACATAAGGCATGTTTTCGATATTTCATATTTTCGAAAGTGTATCTCCACTTACGAAAGTTGTCATGTAACTTTTTTGTAAAACGAATAGTTTACCTACATTTACAAAAGTCGTTGCGTAACATTATTTGTTCAAAACTAAGACACTTATGAACACTACACCACCAATTTTTATAATTGTCTATTCCAGTGATTTTACCTTATATCCGTCGAAGTGTGAAATACGTGCGGTTTTAAACTCCGGTTACATGTTTTTTTACTTTTTGTTCCAAACTTCAAGAATCTGTAAAGTTGCCGTGACTCAATAAAGGTTTTTACGGTCCAGGTTCCTTGTTAGTTTCATAGTAACAAGTAACGATCGTGAACTAAAAGCGAAACATATGTTTGAAAATACTTTCGAACACGTTTCGATACATTTTTGTTGCTTTATTTTAGTTAAAGAAACCAATACTTTGTTATATTTTTATAAAACACAACACTTAAAGAATATTTATATTAAACTAGCTTTTACCCGCGGGTTTGCTCGCTTTAATGTAGACTACCGAATAAAAGTTATATATTTCTATCCTTCTGGAATAGTACTTTTTTCTGGATAAAATGTACCCTATGTTCTTTCTGTACCCTGGCAAAATGTATCCAAATTTTTCATGATGATAAATTGAGTAGTTGTTGTGTGAAAGCGTAACAAAGAAACTCACTTCCGTGTTTATAATATTACTTAAGTCTATAAAGTTTCTAGTTGATATACCTTTAATTATTTATTTATTCAGAAATTCAACAGCTTTTTTACATATATATCTTATATAACTTATAGTATTTAACTCTTAAGCCAATTACAGAGTTTCATAACATTTTATGAGGCTAAAACATAATTAGGAACTAGCAACAAAACTACCTAAAATATTCGAGCTATGATTGCTTGCAATTGAGTTAATGCTCATGTTATTTTAATTGTAAAGTTATCTAAAATTAATTTGTCAAAGTCTATTTTAAAGGTAAATACGGAATTACTGGCCGATTAACGTTTATTATTAATTCAAAGACATTATTAAAAGAAAAAAAACCCAACCCATCTCAGTTGTCAGGCGGGACTCATGCAGTAATTTTCGTAGATATATATACCTATAGCCTATCATTTGCGCAATCACATGTTCTTACCACATACTAAATCTCATCGCAATCGGTCAACCCTTTCTTGACTTATAGAAAGTTATACAGACAAACAGACAGACAGACAAAAATTAAAAAAATGTAAAATTTATTTTCAATGAGTCATAAAACGAATTTTTATCATAAAATTTGTCCCAGAAATAAATGTACAGACAGAGCCTACCTTTTTATAGTAGCATACATATTAGCTTATATGATTATTATTTCTTTGCCTTTTCTTTGATTAGGTATTATATCTTATTTACTAATAACTAACATAACTAAAGAACGAAAATAACATAAATAGCAAATTTCATTTATTGGATAATTTCGTCAATTAAACAAAATCTAACCTTATACAAATGGAATCGGAAATAGAAATAGCGTTGTTCACAAGCCACTTTACCTCGGAATCGCTCGCAAGTTATCTACTGATCAACAACTTAAAGAAATAGCAAGATTTGTTTTTCAATACATTAACTGACATTCAAAATGGACATATAGATGTGTATTTAATAACTAAGTACAGCAAGTCTTTTGAACGGATAACTGAGATTTATATATTTTTTTATTTCTTACACTCAAACCAATTAGCCTTTTATAATGCGCACTGTTATTCCCTCCCTGTGTTTGTATTTCCGAGTACTTATCAGTGGCGACGCGTGCATATAACACGATTCCCATCGGGTTGCCTTGGCGATCACTAATAATTTTTTTATTATTTTCAATAATAGCTTACCCCGCTTTGTAATGTAAGCCGAAGTTCAACGGCTTTCGGATTGCAAACGCCATAATTACATTGCGCGCTTTGTAAAAATATTCTTCTATATCCCGTATACAAGATACGCAATGTATTAGAAATAGCAAACGCACACAAACACAGTTTACAATCATATGACGCGACAAGTGCGACGCGCTCCTCCGCTCCGGCAACCCGATCAAAATATTGGGAATTTACAAATGCCAAATGTATGCAAATCACTCACACATACATAAACAAATACACGCAAAAGCCTCGTAATAATTGTTTATAGATAACTCGATCTCGGATAGCCTACCAATCTTTATTTGTCTCACGTTAAGGTTTCGTTTCGCTTGAGCGTCTAGTTTCGCGCGACCTCGACCTTGAGGCTGACACTCGCTTGATTGATCACAGATCACTCATTACGCGGTCACGGTCAGCACGGGTAATTTATGCTATAAATTAGCATTTATGTGAATTATTGTTTATGTGAATGAATAGATGTGAAAAATAAGTGAAATTTTACTTGCCGAGTGTTGTGTTAGTCTGTAATAAATAGTTTGTTTCGTTTCCTCGTAAAGGTTTGTCTTTATAGTTTATTTAACTTTGTTATTTGTCGTGACGCGGTTAGACGAGAAATGGCGGCATTGATACAAATTGACTGTTGTCTTACAGATTACTTATTAAATGACTTAACTTCGTTCTCCAATCAATCTTTCGAAAATAAAAAATATATCATAAAAAATGGACGGGCTTGTCCCGATATAAAAATTGATTATACGCGTAAAGACGGATTTTTCAAACATTTTCACAGTTCTATGTATGATAAATACAATTGGTTAACGGGCAGTTGCAAATTAAATAAATTATTTTGTTTTCCATGTTTGTTGTTTTCCGATACAAACAGTGCTTGGAATAAAACGGGTTTTTCAGACATTAATAATTTGACAAATTCGGCTAGGAAACATACTCAAACTGAAAAACATTTACGCAGTTGTTTATTATTACACGATTTTGGAAATAATAGAATAGAAACATTTTTCGGTAATAGTTATGAAGCCCATAATCGAAAAGTGGAGCGTAATCGAAACTTAATGAAACGTTTAATTGACACTGTTGTTCTTCTTGGAAAACAGGAGTTATCCTTACGCGGCCATAGTGAAAACTTAAATTCAGACAATCGTGGCAATTATGTAGAAAGATTGTTTTATTTGAGTAAGTACGACAGCGTTATAGACTCTCATCTTGATCAATGTTCATCTAATTCACACTCCGTGTTTACCGGTCTCTCGGGAGACATTCAAAATGATCTTATACAATGCATCGCGGCGGTAATTTTAGACGAGATTAGGTCTGAGATTAGCCAAGTTAAATTCATTTCAGTCATGATAGACGAAACCCCAGATGTTAGTCATAGGGAACAATTATCAGTCATATTTCGTTATTTAACCGAAAACGGTCTGGAGGAATGATTTGTAGGTTTTTACGACGTCAGTGAAAGCCGGACAGCGGCTGTATTAGCGACTCAGTTGCTTAATATTCTTGAACAATATCGATGCAAAGACAAATTGATCGGTCAGACATACGACGGTGCGGCCGTTATGTCAGGTGAACGCGGAGGCGTTCAGTCTTTAGTACGGGGTCAATGCCCTCTCGCACGTTTCGTACCGTGTTATGCTCATATACCTAATTTGGTTTTAAGCAAATCCTTGGAAAATATTTCGGAATTAAAATCATTTTTTGGTCATATCAATGGAATTGTCAGGTTTTTCAACAAATCGTCGAAGCGGTCAAATCTTTTAAAACAGTTTTCCGACCGTCGTATGCCTGGAGTAGCTGAAACGCGATGGCATTATCATTCACGCATTATTAATGTTATATTTAATTGCAGGTTAGATATGATTGAAACGTTTAATCATATATTAGATGATCCCCAATCGTGGGATGTTGATTCTGTATCCATGTCGGAGTCGTTTGTAAGTAAATTAGAAGATATGCAATTTTGTTTCCTTTTACATGTTTTTTCGGAGATTTTTGCCAGAACTGACATTTTATTTGCTTTGCTTCAAACCAAACAAGTCGACATCGAAACCTCAGTTAGAGAAATAAATGCATTTCAATCTTGGATGTCAGAAGAGTTTTTAAAGCAATTTGACTTTATTTTCAGTAGTATTCAGGAATATTGTGAACCACCACGACGACGCCGGCGGCTGGATACAGAAATTGACTTAAAAACACAATACAAGCGTTTATTCGTTGAAATAATAGATAACATCAAAAGCCAAATAAACTCCCGTTATTCATCTTTTCAGAACTTAACTTTTCTTGATTTAGTCAACAAATCGAAATACGCGAGTTACCGTAGTAGTTTTCCTGAGGAAAGCGTGTCTAAATTAATATCCGAATTTTCAAATATATTTGATTTTCACGCCTTAAAAAACGAATTAAAAGTTTTATACAGTACTTCATCAATTAGTAATTTAGATGTTTACGAACTTTATTTATATCTTTTTAAATCCACGTTGAATGAAGCTTTTCCTCAGCTTTTAATTTTATGTCAAATTATTTTGACTCTTCCCGTATCGGTGGCTTCCGCGGAAAGGTCGTTTTCGGCATTGAAGCGGATTCATACTTATACACGAAACAGCCAAAGTGAGGCAAGATTATCAAATCTCGGAGTAATATCAATTGAAAAACATCTATTGTTAAAATTGCAACAAAAAAGCGACTTTTATGAAAGGATTCTGGCTCATTTCGTAAAGAAAAACCGTAGAATTATGTTAGAATACAAATAAAATAATTTATAATTTAAAATCATGTATAAATAAATAATTTATCAAAAAAAATGTTACGTAAATTTATCGGGTTATAGAATATATATATGGCGAAGACAGACGACAAACGACAAGTAACAAAATAAAAACATCCAATATTTCTACTGATATTTATTTGCTAGCTTATGCCTGCGATTTCGTATGTGTGGAATTCAGGCCATGTTGATTGTTCTATTCCGTGTCCAAGGCTACATGCATGCCAAATTTCATCCAAATTCGTTAAGCCATTTTCGCGTAATTAAGTAAAAACATTCACCATTTGTAATAATATAGTTAGTAGAATATGTTCAGCAAGTGAAGTTTCACTTATTTTTGGTTCTTGTTTTTCTATATATTATAACCCCTGTGCGAGTGACGTGTGCTTAAAACGGCTTTTTTCAAAGCCACTTTTATCATACTCGACATGCACTGTTCATATAATACCAGTGATGTCATGTATGGTGAAGGTGGTGAACACTAACAACTGATAAATTGCATACAACGCACGCAACGCAAGCAAATCACCAAACCTAACATTTCGTCGTAGTTATGGAAAAGGTAAACTAACACAACACATGAACACACTCAGGTCAGGTATGTAATTTATTGCATATTTTTTTATAATATGATATTTTGTTTAATTACGCATTAGCCGTTTTTTGGTCCGGCTTTACCTTCCTTTTTTTTCACCCCACGCTACTGATAACTAAATAACGACTTTTAAACAATGCTTGGCCGAGGCAAGAGAACCATTAAATATATCAAATTTAAAACGTATAGAATTATAAAACTCACACATACGATACAACGGAGAGTGCTGACCGAGTCGAGTCTTACACACTGGAAGTGAAAAAGTCTTTCGATTTTGTAGACGACCAGCACTGCGTGGGACTGAAAAACTCAAGCGTTCTAAGATGTCTGGACAATCCACGTTATGTAGCATTCATGGTACAAGCTCTTCTTAATCTGGAACTTAATAATTAGAGTGTGGTTTCATAAATTCATTTATTTATTGTTATCAAGTGTCTTTAAGGACACTAACCGGCGTAATGCTGTTATGTTCTACTGATCTCATTGCAAAGGAATTAAAACACGTTCCATTGTTTGTTTATCGACTCTAATAAGTTATTCGACCAACAACCATCGTTGTGTTTATACAAATTGAGATTATTATCATACTTAATTTTAAATTTAATGTATAGTCCAAACTGTAACATCTCACAAGCTTTTGCTTAAACTACGGAGGTGTCGTCAATAAAACTGTTTTTACGACACCTCTAAGAGAATATTTGATGTCACCTCTAATAATGATCATTAGTAGTACATATAGTTTTGTCAGAAACATTAAATAATACATACTAACCTGTTCCTGTGATGATTTTTTTAAAAGATAATTCCAGTACTCAAAAAAAATAACATTTTCACTAACGTAATGGGCTAAATTTTACACGTATGTCATCTTCAGTCACGTACCTATACCCTGTACCGGTGTAGTAGCCATACCCATATCAGTTTTGAGTAACATTTTGAGTGACGTTTTGACAATTATATCTCCGATTACTGTAGGAGCATTTCGTTATTTTTGTTTGTATTATTCCGTAAGTAAGAGTTTTTATTTTTAATTTCAAATTTGCCTTTTATTTGGTTTTATGAAAAAGAGAAATCCTTATCCTAAGGTCGGGAACTACAGCCGACTTTAAATTTCTAGTAAATAAAATTTAATATTCAACATTTGCAGGAGGTGATTACATACTCTTTGCTGAATTTGTATGAAAATCTTCAGAACAATCCTTGTGTTTGGCGCAACAAGCGCTTGCGAGCGCTTGTAAGCAAAATGGCGATCGCTGAGCGATAATAAGCAAAATGGCGGATTGTGTCAGGGCAACTGAAGTTAGCAAACGTGTCCCTGGCCGAAAACTGTATAGTTTGTTTATTAGCGCTGTTAAGCGCTCGCAAGCGATTTTTTCTGCCAAACACAAGGAATAACTAAAGCTTTAGTTATTGTTCTGAGTGAAAATCCAATACTTGACTGTTTATTTTTTTTAAGTTTTCTCATAAGGCAATGCAAGGGGTACAAAACTTTCTTAATCTTTCTTCGTCAATGATCAATATGGCCAACCCATCAAAGATGAAATAATAATACCAGTTTATTAGTATGCCATAGCAATAATTACGTATGCCTATTTAAAACAGAAAATGGTTGATTTCATTGTAATCAACGATATGTAACGAAATCATAACAATACTATTATTATGATTTGATTATACTATTCTTCTATTTCTATATTTTGTGTTCCGATCCTCTTTCACGAGAACACAAAGTCAACTCAAACAAGCTGCGTCTACACAAGCGCGTCGAAAACGTCTACGTAAAAGTAGTTTGGGCTGCTCGTAAACAGTACAATAAAGTTTAGTGAGCACTTATGAGAAGGCCAACCCCACCCCGAGACTTACTGCCACTGTCCCTTCTAATCTATGTAATGTTTATCCCGCAAATAACTTGTAACATAACTTTACTTTCGGATCATTTGAACAGTATATGCTAAATTAGATTGTGCGAGACTACGAACTTTTTTCTACTTGTCATGAAAAAAAAAGAGTGATAAAAGGAAAAGACTTACAGTAAGCCCACGATTTTAACTAATTTTGAATAATTCTTACATGGTCGAATTGTAATTAGTTACATCTTTATGGAAAAATATAGAAATATCAGTACGTTCATTACACACAATAACAAAATCATGTTACATTCGTACTATTACAATTCTCTCTCACTGTTTTTATAAAAAAAAATCAAGCAAATCAGCAAGACAAAAATAAATAACTGGAAATTAATTAACAATTTAATTGATTAGAAATTAGTATATTTTTCAGTTTATTTTTTATACTGTTAAGAGATACGTTAAAAGATCTTCATTCATTTACTAACTGGTTGTGGCCGATTCTGTCTACGGTGTTTTCGGCCATAAGGTATCCCAGGACTTAGAACATATAGAAATAAAGATCATAATAAATCAAACCGTTTACATTTCTCAATTTTATTCCCAGAACCTTCAATGTAGTACTCACTTTGTTAATCTGATACGCACTTTAATTATAGACAAAATAATTCAAAATAAAATAAATTCCATTATTAGCCAATCTTAGAAACTTATTGTTTTACCGAGAGGATTGTGCTAAATTCCATCCGACTGATAAGTTACATATTTTATAAGCAACAAGTTTATTACGAAATGCTACTAGAATATCTACGTTCTCTACGGAAGAACTATAGATATCAACCTACCTAACTTGCTGTGGTCACATGTTCTAGGGATGGATAATATTTATTTATTTTAATAAATACAAAAACATTACATTAAATAAACTATCCAAACAGTGTCACAAAAAGCAGTTCAGGTTTTACCGTACACTGTCTGACATTCATCATTAAACTATATTATCTTATAAGTATATCAATCAACTGCAATACATCTTTACAACCAGAAAGTCATCATCTTCTACCTGCTTAGTCCGGCCACTCGGCAACACTGGCGCGCACAAACTCACGGATGGATTTCTTAGCAGTATTTTACACGTTTTTAAATTGATATTCAAGATTGTGAAAATATTGTGCTTGTGTGTGTATATCAATCAATCATTTATTTATTTGCAATAACATGTGGTATAACATTAAAAAATTTATTAAAAAAAATGTGCTTCAATATGCTTACCATTAGATAAATGGTGTACAATTATTTATGTCAAAATAAGAAGTGAATTATTACAATATCATAAAAATATTAAAATACAAAAGAGATTTTTTTTAATATTTCTAACATTCACACCAATTAGCCTAAAGTAAGCACCGTAAGGCTTGTTTTATGGATACTAGGGTAACGGATAGACATACATATATGATACATAGATATGCAATATTCATAAAAATATATATAAACACCCATGACCCAGGTACGAATGCTCGAATTCATCATAAAAACATCTGCCCATTCCTGGATTTGAACCCAGGACCGTCGGTGCGAAAGGCTACCGTTGCACCAAAGGGTAAACAAACAAATATGTACTCGCGTGACGCATAAATAAAATTTATTTACTCGTAGATAAATCCTCTTCTATTATATAAATTTTCTAGAATATAAGAGAGATTTTAATAGAAAATAGTATTAAATTTTATCATTTAAGATAGCATTGAAAATGCAAGATATAAAAATCATAAACTAAACGGCTGTTTCATCTTAATCGATTGTCAAACATTTGTAAAAATGTTTCTTTTGAATGCGAGGATATTTTTCTTATTGATAAAGCAAAAACAGCTTTGCTTTTTGCGTAGCTGTGAAAACGTAAAAAAGTACTAGAATATTTCGACAGGTGATCACAAGGCTCGGTAGCTCAATTTGGAGAGCAGTGGACCGTATAACTTTTTAGCCGTGTCGTATTTTTAGTATTTTTCTATTAAAATTGGGAAATTTGTCGTATAACCCAGCATTGAAAATACTATAAAAATGCAGTATTAAAATCATATACGTATAGCTTCGATGCATAACTGCAGTTTACTTCTTAAGAACGATGATTGTCTTTGAATAAGCACAGAAAATAATAAAAGAAAACTTTAAAATAAAAGTGAAAGGTGTGCACGATTGTTTGCTCTCAAAAAACGTAACGCTTTCATTCGATCACAAAATTTTACTCTTCATAATATATGTTTTTGATGCCTTATATGAAAATCAATTCTTAAGAAGTAAATTTCAAAAATATTCCAATAGTTCAAAATAACGCTTTAATTTGTCTATTAACATTTTGTTTCTGTCTAAACGTAAATTTAATGTGTGTACGATCCGATTATAACTGCATGCATGAATAGTCTCTAAAGGATTTCAATTACATTCACATATTCCTAAATATCAAATGGAAACTGTTTTAATTTATATTAAATTGTAGGCCTTTATAGAAAATTAATACTGGTCCATTTAATACAAAAATTAACATAAAAAAACCGGCCAAGTGCGAGTCGGATTCGCACACCGAGGGGTCCGTAAAAAATATTTTTATTATATGATGTAACTAAAAATGTACGGTTTTCGCAATTTTTCCTTAATCTGTGCTATAAGACGTTGCCTCGTACCAAATTTCAAGATTCTGAATTCACGGGAAGGTCCCTGTAGGTTTTGATTCCCTTGCGCGTGTCGAAAATTTGCGGAAATTTGTGGCATAAACGGCTATATTTTTTGATTGCGTCGGCTTAGAAGTTTGATTTTTTTCACAGCTCCAAGGAACAGCAGACCTGAGTATTTGATAAAAATTCCAGCTTGATATCTCCACGCGTTCCTAAGAAAAAGGGTCAAACAGACAGACGGACGGACAACAAAGTGATCCTATAAGGGTTCCGTTTTTCCTTTGAGGTACGGAACCCTAAAAATCGATAATGCCTCATATCACCGCTCCGATACGGTGGCGGAGTGATCTTTATGTTCGATACAACGGACTGTTTGAACATATCATTAAGAAAAAAAATTATATTAATATTCCTTATATATTGAAACAAAAAGTGTACAAATTTTTAAACAGAATTTTTTGTTTTTTCTAGTTATTTTGTTTTTTTTTTACCGATTTGTCGGATCTGAAATGCATCAAAAGGGTTAGATATGTATTATTACATGGTCAGTCCAAGTCGTGTTACAAAATCATAACTTGTTCAAGTTGAAATAACACTATAATTAACACAAGTAATAATAACTTCTTATATTTATTAAAAAAAATACAAATGAAAAACATTTAATTTCTGAATTAAGAATGTGGATTCAATTTTTATTTAAAAATATTTCTTTTTTATATTTACTTTGGTATTGATTTAACGTTTTGTTTATCTATAATCTAAGATCACAATGGTTTGTGTGTTTGTCTGTCCGCTCTTTTTCCAGCTCTTTTTCCATTGTATCACGTTACCATAGCAACGCGTTAACCGCAAGTAGTTCATCTACTGGACGCTAGATGGCGCTAAAGGAAAAATATTTAATAAAAGAAAAAAATTAAAGAATTTTGTCCACCCCTGCGAAGCCGGGACGGGCCGCTAGTACTATTAAAATTACAAAAGAATCGAAGTCGTTTCCTTTATTTTGTTATATTTTAAAATGTGTGGTGTAGTCAGGTAAGTTTCACAATTTTGCACATGCTTCACTGTAATTCTAAATGTACGATAAATGCTTTTTGTTCACAGGTTACTATAAAAGAATTTCATTATTTGCTCCTGAGTTACGTTCTGTAACTGTCACCTACTTACAATTCCTTCGTGTGCAAATGTAAATTTAAAAACGTTTCGCTTGAGCTCTTGTCCTGTCGAATAAGGTGCAAAATGACTTGGCTTTTTCCATCGTACATAATTCATGTGTTTTAAAGTCTATTGCTCTGTGATTGCTGACGCGGCGAATAATTCGCTGTATGTTTAAGAGAGTAAAATAAATATACCTTCGGTGTACAATTTCTGTACTGGTTTGTTATTGAAATAATATTGCTCATTCTAATTTATAATAATAGTAGTCACTTAAAACACGCTCTCCTTTTTGTTCACGACGTAAGTGAATAGAAAAAAAAACGCAAACAAAAAATATTTATGATATTTTATCACCCAGATTAGATTCCGTCGCGTATGCTATAACATAATAAAGCATTTTTAAAATTATGTGTTAACAACATTTTTTACTTTTAAGTTCATTTCTGGCACGGCAATCGTGTTTTTTTTTCGTTGTTCTTTAAAAATGTTACTTTTGTTCCAAATGTAAGTTCCATTTTGTAAGAATTCTAATGATAACTCAATCATCTACAAAACGATTCACTCATATTCGCAGTCTCACTAAACTATGATTTGATTATTTGCAGCCACAGACTTAATTTATGTCAAATTTATGTATAATAATAATAATATTTCTTACGTTCACACGAACTAGCCAATTGGTGCCTATTACGAATTAGCTAATCAAGATTTTGAATTTGATACGCGTATTGTAATTATTAAAGATTGTTATTAGACGTGTGAAAAAGACGCCATACTGCTCTGTCTCTCGGTTTGTGGTTTTTACCAATAAATTATAGCTATTTTTACTCGGGTTGATGTAATAATTCTAATGGTGCAGCCAAATCTGTTACAGAATTTAAAAGAAATGCTGGAATAAAAAAGTATTTGAAATAAAATTATATTCAATGAAAATAACTTTATTAAAATGCTCTTAAAATAAGTTGTTTTGTATTGTCCAACAATTTTACCTACAACCCATTCAGGACGTTTTATAACTGACAAGAAGAATGGGAGCAAAAATCTCATCAACTTTAAGAGAAGTAACGACATTTACAATATTATACGCTGTCACTATACATAATCTACAAAAAACAATATTATTCTGTCGTCACTATAATAGTAGTGTTATGGTTTCATTACATCATTGATTACAATAATTACAGTACATACATACATGTAATATAATACATATAGAAACCTAAAAACAATACACTTCTAACGTTGACAATATTTTATGTACAAAAAGATTTCTCTTGGATATTACCATCTACGACTATTTAAAGAAGCTAAAATATAAACCATTGCTAAGCATTTTTAGGCGATTTCGTAAGAAAATGCCGAGTTCTGTGAATATTGTCTGAAAAGATTCGTTTCTCTTACAACATATTTTAATCTTAGAAACTACTGAATCTCTTGTTTTAAATTGTGTCTATTTTATTGATTATTATCTTATACAAAAAGGTAATAAAGAGAAAAGCTTTATATTTATAAACTTATTAAGTATAAAAGCAACCATTCTGCGAAACCAAAGTGACCGAAATGAAGTAAGAAAAAATTTTAGCACGAAAAATATATAAGTAAGATTGAGAAACAACTTTTAACGGATCCAGAATGCGTTGATTTTTGTATTGTATTGTATTTATTGTATTATTATTTATTTATTGTATTGTATTTTTATATTAAATTCTGACGTCATGACTCCTTTACAGAGGCCGAGATCACAAGATAACTTCGGTAAAAAGTAAATAAGATTCAGTTTCTTAATATTGATCATAGGTAACACAAAATTCATCCAATATCGTTGTCAATTCTATTGGTCATCTCGGTTTTCGATAAAGAAAGATGTACTAGTTAAATGCACGTGATAAAGATAAAAAGGGTTTAGATTTTCCGCTGACAGTGTTGAAGCGTCCCGCGAAGCCACCGTTTTGTATATTATCTGGCGCTACAAATCACACCGGATGTCCCGCCGAGGGGAAATGAAAATTGAGATACCGGGGACGCATTGTTCCGTGAAAATATATCTTCTTGATATTCTCAGGGCGCGGGACAGCGACGACGCACGGATATTGCGATAATGTTACGTCATCTCGCGAGATAAAAGCGCTTTTGATATCTCCGGATAAATTTTCACTTTCGCATAACGAGCGGAGACCCACTCGGATGCCGAAGGCCCTCAATTGTCTCAACCGATTCACTCAAGGAGTTAAAAAACCGTTCAAATATGATAAGTAATTAGACTGAGATTGGTGTAGGATAAAATAAACCAACAGTTTATTATTTATTTGACCATCAATTTTTATACATTTACTAATAAAAAAAGAATAATATACTTGTTTAGCCTTTTTGAGATATTAATTACTCCAACTAAACACCAACAATGGATAAACGACATCCGATAAAAGATGTTTATTTAAAGCAGTTTATGAGCATGTGTAACGAAAGCAAATCTTATATATATAATTCTTCTGTGAGTGTGTATGTCACTGAACTCCTCCTAAACGACTGGACCGATTTGAATGAATTTTTTTGTGTGTGTTCAAGGGGATCTGAGAATGGTTTAGATTCACAAATCAGTCCGGCAGATGGCACTGCAGTCGGCACAGCAACGCGTGGCCGGGACAGCTAGTTAAATTATAAAGATTTTTTAGAAAAATAAAACTGCATAATCACATTAGGTACTGTTTGATAGCTACTTAGTCTGTTTTTAATGGTTATACACTACCTAGTTATTTGTTCCAATAAAGGGACATCAATTACGTGAGGTGTAAATAGGGGAGGGGGGTTCGAAAAACATCACTATGAATCATAATGTAACTGTAACCCCCCCTGGTTACAGTTACATAACACATGTATATTTTTGTATTATTATTGCTTATAAAGTTACTGTTGTGTTGTTGTCAAGCAAATCCGTTGTCCGAGAACGCTTTTAAGATTAATAGGTATTTTTTATGCATGTTAATAATATACATAAGGTACTGTTTTTTAATTTATTTATATTTAAAATAATGAAAATATCTTTTTAATGACATAAATACACGTGATGTAAGAAGGTGGGAGGGGGTTAAATTAGAACCTCACCACGTATCACCAGAGGGGAGGGGCAGTGTGAAAATAGTCCTAAAACCTCACGTGATTAATGGACAGCCCCTAAGTCTCATTTCGAATAATCAAAATAATTTCCAATAGATATCTTAAAGAATGTGAAACGAAAAAATCAGTTTTTTTTTAAATAGTATTACAAACTGAGCGTCTTTTGAAAATTAATCTCATTGTAATAAAAAATCTAGCAGACGACTCGTAGTATAAGATTCGGCGTTGATGCTGCTTAGATTTTGTAATAGAATCTATACCAGTTACCCCGTCGATGTAAGAAACTGGCGATCAAAATTTTTCCTTGCTCTTCTTCCTCTTGATGATCTTCTTCTTTGGCAAGTGCTAGTTCATTTTAAATAATAATAATATATCTTACATTCACACCAATTAGCCCAGCCCAAAGTAAGCACTATAAGGCTTCTGTTATGGATACTAGGGTAAATGATAGACATACATATATGATATATGGATAGGTAATATTTATAGAAATACTAGCTGACCCAGCCACGCGTTGCTGTATTCAGCAATTTAAAAAAAAACTAAAATAAAAGTAGCCTAAGTTACTCCTTATTACATTAGCTGTCTGCCAATAAAAGTCCGTCATAATGGGTCCAGCCGTTCCAGAAATTAGCCGGAACAAACAGACAGACAAAAATTGTAAAAAATATTATTTTGGTGTGTGTACCGTATATTTATTTTCATATGCATGTAGTAAAAACGGTTATTTCAATATTACAAACAGACACTCCAATTTTATTTATATGTATAGATTTATGTATAAATACCCATAACACAGGTACAAATGCTCGTATTCATCACACAAACATTTGCCCCTTCTGGGACTCGAACCCAGGAGCATCGGTGCGAAAGGCAGGATCGCTACCATTGCTCCAAACGGTCGTCAAACAATGATGAACGTATATTAACGATGATTTAATCAACTAGTGAGTACTAAATGTACATGGTTACTTTACAAGTGTGGTTACGCCGGGTCGACAGTGATTTGCCGCTGTCTCCCAAAATGTGAGCGGTGCTTTAATTATAATGCAATATATTTTAGATATTATTCTTTTAGTAATTAAGTTTTAACATTCATTCGTAAATACAGTAAATACACCAAAGTAAATTGTTATAGTTGATAGCATTTCATCTTACTAAGCACCCGTTTTAATTTATTAAGTTAAAAGTAAATAAATTAGAAAATTCATTAAAAGTAGACGTAATCATAAAAAACACGTTTATTGTTTTAATAATGGTTTTTATTCAAATAATTAATTTTTAAAACATGCTCACAGTATTATATTTTAAAAGATGTTTAATATTTAAACATAGATATAAATACAATATTAAATTAGCATCAATCCTGAAGAAAATCACTAACAAGATTACGTTTCTCTTCGTTCTCTTCCTTTCCTTTCTTTCTGTCGCTCTAACTGTGTATTACCTTTTTCTATTTCCGATTTTGCTCTTATGTGAGATGTGTCATTACCTTCCACCCTCAGAGGCCTCAGTGCGAGTTACCGCATTCGATTCTCGTTATCGAGCGCGTTACGGATATCTATGAAAATTCGTAGTTACTGTTGGTTACCGCTAGGGGCGCTCATACAAAAATCTATAGTAAAATTTTACACCGATTGTATCGAGTGTCGACGCGTAAACTCGCACTAAGGTCTCTGATGTGACTACGACCAATAAATACTCTTTATAATTGCCAAAAAAGATAGAAATATAAAAAATATACCTAAATTTTCAATAAATAAGAATACAAAAAAATTAAATACTAAAAGAAATAGCCTTCTAGCTTCGTTAAGAATTGAGATATCGAATTCAAAAAGATTTTCTCAATAAAGCTTGTAGTTTCAGAGACTAACAAATTCAATGATCATCATGCATCATGAGTCCTGCTCTTGAACGGTTGCTGCTTTGGGAGATGGATCTGATTTAAATGTATGTGGCTGCATTAATGTGTTATTTTTTATTTGTCATATACTTTGTATGCCATAACATACTTATTTAACTCAGATACTTATTGTTAACTTTGTTGTAATCAACGACATATGAAAGCCATATCACTAATATAATTGTGATAATAGATTTTTTTGCCAATTATGTAGGTATGACTAGCTTTTGCCCGCGGCTTCGCTCGCGTTAAATTCGGGGGTACTGTTCCCCTTTCCTGAACACAGAAGAGAACTCGGAAGAAGAGATGTATTTTCATCATGTAGTTACATACAAATTAATAATATAATAAATTATAAAATAAACTTCAAAAATAAATCTAGTCCAATATCTGCCAGCTTGACGATATTTCTAATTATAGCTACAAGTAGGTATTTAATTAATTAGTTTTATACAATAATTGCAGTAAAAGAACAGTTAATTAAGTTAGCTTTGTAAAATAAGATTAATACACACTCCTCTAGAAATATCTCCACTGGCATTCAATTTGAACTCTTAACGTGATCTGAAAATTACATTGTGGTTGCAACTCAAGGCTCTATAGAATCTAAACATTTTATGGCGGCGACATCTACACATAGCTTGGAGCAATAAGATTGACATTTTGCTTCACAGATGGCGCTAGCTCCAAGAAAGCACATTAGTATATGAACCTACATCGTGCTGTAAAGGTCTCTGAAACATATCTACATTTATATACAAAGTTTAACCTGTCGCCGGTCCGTTCACAGTCCCCGAGCAAATAAAGCCTAGTCCTAACATCTTCCCTTTGGCCTTCTATAAGTTGTTTTCTACAATTTCTTAAGAAGATAAATAATAATTAAACACAGAATTATCTTTATTTAACAAAGTAATATCACTAAACTAAGATTTTGCTTATAGAAATTGTTTTTTATTAAGCGTTTCGTTTATAACTTGAGGCTTCCCTCAACAATATGCCTTATGCTCCCAACAACCTTACTTTTTGCTCTCCGTGGCTACGTTTAATTAAGACAGTACTTATAATTATATACCCCTGACCTCTTAAGGTGTATGTTCATGTTGGTTGTTAAAATAAATAAAATAAGAACTAAAGGGGAGCATAAACTCCTTGCACAAATTGTTGTTGTGTGTTGTTGCGTTGTTGGAAGGTTGCAATTACGTTAGTTTTGACATGTTAAAGTTAAATTTTAAAGTCGGTTTTTTTTTTATTGTCTTAAGACACATGTTAGATTAATCGCTTGAATTCTGAACAAAAAATTGTTTATGACGTAATATTTTCATCATATAATAGTTATTAAGGAAAAATGTTTTTTGGATAGTCTTGCAGCCATGGGTAAAACACTTCTTATAAATTTACTGTTAGAAAAAGTAAGACCCGATAGAATAATTGCCTTTACTGTGGCACAGCAGTCACACTTTTGAAACGTGAGCGAACTATCCATTCGACGTAAAAAATTCCACAGAAAAAATAATAGCGATGATGTCTCGAGCATTTAAAGTTACCCCTGAAAATTGGTGAAAGATTGCAGGTTGATTAATTATTTGGGAAGATGTCTCATAAAACTTCAGGTAAGGCGTTAGGTAGGACAATGCTAGATTATTCCTACAATAATATTAATAATTAATATTTATTACATTCACACCAATTAGCCAAGCCCAAAGTAAAGCACTGTAAGGCTTGTGTTATGGATACTAGGGTAACGGATAGACATACATAAATATGTAATATTCATAGAAATATATAAAACACCCACCCATTAGGTACAAATGCTTGAATTCATCATAAAAACATTTGCCCCTTCCGGGATTTGAACCCGGGACCGTCGTCGGTGCGAAAGGCAGGATCACTACCGTTGCACCAAACGGTCGTCATAACTGCCCAATGGGTGGCTGCACTGTTTTGTTCTCTATTTACCTATAAATGCACTACAGAAACAGTTTAACACTACTACACTAACAGAAAGAAAATATACTTGTATATGTTCTATCTAAGACCTCTTAATACAACGTTGCTAGTACAGCCACACTGAAACGATTTTTTTATGGCAGGAAGCTGATACTGTCGTACCCAACTCCAGAAGGAAATGAAAGCGATCAGTCGCTTAGACGAGTCAGTTCGTTACCGTATACCATGAACGGTCACGTTACGACTTCGGATTTGCCTACAAATAAAATTGGCTTGACCGAAGGCAAACTAGCTCCCCAGGAGACCACCCAAAATGGGTGGAATAAAATGTGAAGTCGCCAAACACATCTCCTGCGGAACTTTTAGGGTACGTCCGCTTGCTTACGAATCTATGTTTATATACATAAGTAAATAAAACTGTCTTCAGACAAGATTGTCACGAGAGGATACGTCTTCGGTTTCGCAAACAATACACGAATAAATCTTTTACGAACTCCTGAATTATTATATTGTAGATTGGGAAAATAACCGAGTACGTTAAATGTTTACAAAAATAATTCACTGTCATTTTTTTGTCTTTTTCAAATAAATGGTAAGTGGAACACTTAATAAACTTATCGGCATCCTACATATCTGATGAGCAGATGAAATTAAACAGATCGTTTTATTTTTGTAGAGCGTTGCATGTACAATTACTATTTATACATAATATGTTATACAAACAGTTGAAACGTCATACGTACGAAAAATGTATCACTTGAGAGACTCGAACTCGCATCTTCCTACAAATCAAGCCAGATGCCGTCACCGCTAAGCTACCGAGGCTCTGACGAGCTTTGGAGGATTTATTCGACAAAAACTTTTTAAATACTAAAACTCGTGAACTGATTTTTGTTTGTACTATCAATTAATTACTATTGCCATAGATGGCCCTAATTTTTTTTTTACATTCTAGGTCACCATCATAAATACTAATTAAAAGGGAATATTAACCAGAGCTTTGGGGAAGTAGCGCGATATTTTCTCGTCCTAAGTCCCCCAGAATCGATTCATCGAAGTGATGAAGAAGCACTAAGACGTCTTTGACCTCTTAAAAAAACTGAAAGTCACCCAGCGTTATACGAAGAGAGCTGTTCTGGGTGTTTCTTTGCGTGATAAAATTCGTGTAAAGGACATCCGCAGGAAAACTTAAATCAGCGACATAGCTCTTCGAGTCTCTAAGCTGAAATGGCTTGATCAAGCCACATTGCTCGCAGAACTGAGAGAGCCGATAACTGCAAATAGCTTATAGCTCTCACGCAAACACTTTATCTTTGGGTGACCGCTGAAAATTGTTGTTATGCGGGGATGCAAAAGTTACACACCTAGTCTTAATCCTTCTCGCTGCGTGTGTAAGTGCACGTGTGTGCACGTATACCTATTCTTCTTTATTACTATCTCTTTTGTCATTGTGCTTACCAATTTTGTTTGTCCCTGTATTTAATTTAATGTAATGTTACATGCATCGGTTGTGAATGTGTGTGTTGTAGCGAATAAACTTTTTATCTAATTCCTCTTTCGTAATAATGGCGCATTCAACTGCACCGAAACATTGGAACCACAGTAACAACACAGGAAAAACCCGTTTTAACTGATATGGACCTTATAATTTCTACGTAAGTGTCAGCTCCGACGCACGACTGGAGTTTACTCCTTAAGAACGATTGTCTTTGAACAGGCTTATAAAATAATAAAACAAAACTTCAAAATAACAGTAAAAAGTACGCATAATAGGTTGCGCACAAAAAACGTAACGCTGTCATTCAATCACTAAATATCGCACAAACGGTGCTATAACGTCACTTATGCAAATGGTGTAATATTTCAGGGGGAACATTTAAAATTGAACATCCTTACAACATATAGTTTTTCTCGGCTTAACAAATAAAATAATTAAGCTACAACTTTGAACTTCATTTAAGAGTAAAAGCAAGCAAAGTAAAGAGGTAGAGTAGAGGTAGGAGTATTTTCTCATACTCAGTTCAGTTTTGTCTGAAATTACATAAGTGACGTTATAGCACCGTATCTGCGATATTACTCTTCATATTTTTTTCATACCGGGCGCCTTATATGAAAATTAATTCATATAGAGTAAACTCCTGAAAACAGTTTAGTTGATAAATGGAAATATTTTTTGCGAATGGCACATCGATTTCAAACGCCCCTTTTCTCAAAGTTCAGAACGATATGTATCTCATTCGATATATTGTTCCTAGCTAGCGATTACGTTATCCGTTCCGATGTACTCTTTCCCCGGTCCCGGGCCTTGGTCGCGGCAGGAGGTTTTATAAGGCATAAACCCCGTAGATAGCGGTAGTAAAACTTGGTACTGAGGCAATATGCCAGCTCTGTATTGCCCACCCTCGCTTTGTTTTTAAACCGTGGAGGAGGGTAACAATGTCTACACAACCGATGTATAAAGACTGTTGCGTCTCTTACACAGAACCATAGTTTGAATTGCGGATTAAATATATGTTTTTTATATATTATTTGATTAATAAATTAAGTTACACAACTCATTAGCAAAACCGTTGAGGATTTATATGTTTTGCAATCAAATTTTAGTAAGAAAAATAGAAAAAACATGCGATTAATTCCAGTAAATCAGGGTATTCGCATGAACATCTGTCGCGATTTATGTTATATGTAGTTTTATGTATCATTTTAATATTTAAATTGTCAATCTGATAGTAACTAATGTTGTGCGTGTACTCTGTCTTACATTACATTTGGCGATAAAATATACGACTTATTTTATTTCTGTTTATAAAATATTTTTTAATGTTTGATTTATTTAAGTAATTATTTATTATTAACTATTCATTATTATTATTTCTTGCATAAAGTCTCATATATTTAAACAGTTCAAATGTATTCTTCTTAAATAAGTTCACAGATTTTCATTACGAATACACATTTCCAGGATTTTTGCATTGTAATGTTTTTCTTTTTAAATCGCCAATATCACTTTATTTTGTATATTTTTGAAATGAAATTATTTTAAATAGATCAATAAATTCACTTTAACGTTTTTTTTACGACGTTTAGCCTCCTTTGAGCCTTGTTAACGGGATACTGAAGGAACAACGTAAAATTGTTTGAATTCAATAAGGCAATTTAAAGCAATCGCCAGCAAGAGATAGGGTTACTATGCCTAAATACTTCTGTGGGAATAACTGTTACTGAAACTAATAAGAATTTAATAAAATTGGTAAGTATAAAGAAAAAAATATTTTTTGTTTATATTATTATCGGATGGGTGGCCAAAAATATGTTGTACGCTTTACGTCGTTTTCGAACCATAGTATATATCAATTAATCAGGAACTTAGAATTGTTGTTGTAGGAATAAAATCCAAATGAAAAATCACTATTTATCTTGTTTAATAATGTTTTTAATTGTTTTTCAAATAAAGAATGCGGACAGATCAAGAGATCAATTTCCATCAATCCAATGTTTTCGTTAAAACAAAACGATCCATCTTTAACGCTTCGCAAAATGTGAGTAAATTTAAGTGAATTTTATATGGGTATTTGTAATATTAATAATTAATATACACGTATATCATAGTATGCTAGGATTAATGTCAAGATCAAGATTAAATATATAGAGCGGTACCAAAACTACACCTATTTGTTAAAAAAATACCTACGTTCCGTTATAGAGTTAGGGGTGGCACTGATATCTTTTTGTTTTTTTTTTATTTTGAAAGTGAAAACTTCATATATCATAAAACGCTGATTCTATTGTTGTAAATAAGTATCTTCCTTAAGATAAATTATTGTAATAGAAAAATACTAGAAAAAATCGACTCGGGGTCACAAGTGAATTCTCAGGCGGGTATCGAACCCGCAACCTTTGGAAATCCGGTCCAATGCTCTCCCAATTGAGCTACCGAGCCTTGTGAACACTCGTCGAAATTTTCTAGTACCTTTCTGATTTTACGCTGTAGGCCAGCATTTTTTCATCTAGGAGAGGAACATACTCTCGTATTCGAAAGAAACATTTTTACAAATGTTTGCAATCTATTAAGATGAAACAGCCATTTAGTTTTATAATTTTTACATATTTTATGCATTTTTCAATGCGATCTTATAAGATAAATTATTATAATAGAAAAATACTAGAAAAAATCGACTCGGATCACAAGTTAAATCTCAGGCGGGAATCGAACCCGCTAACTTTGGAAATCCGGAAGATTTCCACTTGTGACCCAAGTCGATTTTTTCAAGTATTTTTCTACTATAATAATTTATCTTATAAGATCGCATTGAAAATTGCATAAAATATGTAAAAATTATATCTTTCTTAAGTGTATTCGGACTTGAAAGTTAATATAAAACGTGCGCGGTAACGCTCTTACGCCATTGACATAACAATGATGGTAAACAAGGTCAACATTTTGTTTATTCATTGCATTTATCAATAACACAACTATAGTTATTTAATCACTGCACATTCAAATCAATTCTCTGTCCTCTGAAGATCTGTTTACTGCATCATATTTCTAGACACTCATCGTATTACAAAACCTGTTTTAAAATAAATCAAAGTCAGAAGCCCGGCCGAACATTATATATAAGTGATGTTGTGATACTGAAAATATAATATCATAACTTTTTATGGCAAAACCAAATAGTGTCATCAGTTTCCCGAATGGTCCTTAAGAAGTATCACTCTATTACCGCAGCATAATACGGTCCCTTCTAAATCCGTTTATCGCTACAGTGGTAAGACTCTCTGGGAAGCGCTTCGGCCTGTTTAGATACATTGCACTCGATATACTCTGCTCAAATAGCGAATTTAGCCTCCCTTTGTACAATTTTGCAAGAGCGTTCAGACAACATAAAAACAAAATAACTTCGCGCGCGAATTTCGTCGGAACTCGCTCCTTCGTTTGTTAACTCACGAATTGTTAGGTTAATTAAAAAACCCATTGTGTTGCCGAATGATCTTCGGAATGAACGTGAAACGATGTTAATACCATTTAATTCGTTGTTTTTGCGATTGTAAACAACAATGGATATCGTGAATAACGGTAAAATGGAATTCGCATCGAACGTTCTGTATTGGTGTGATATAAATCGAGGGTATTCGAAGCGTGACGACAGCGATACTAACTCCCGACTACGGACGGTCGTAAATCGGGGAAGTAACCGACCACTAGCGTTCGGGCCGCGGCCGAGCCTTCGGATTTGCGTACAAATAAAAAGGCCACTTTATCAACCGGAAAATAAAATGCTAACGTAGTGGAAGCAAGCCCTGAACATACCTACAAGGAGAAAATATAGTATAAAACATTTGAAGGGATCTTACGACCCGTCGTTTGCAGTGATCGACAACAGAATTTACAAATATAATTAAGCAGTACTTATCGTTAAAGACCCTTTACACTTAACGGTGTCTTAGAAGTCACTAATAATTCTGGAGGTAATCAACGTAATGTATACCTCCTTTAGACCTTTACACCACAAAGTGGGAAACATCGTTTTTCGAATTTTGGCCTCTTACTGTAATCTCATACTGACATGCTAAGTGTGATGGCAAAATTCCCCCAATTTAGGTTTTCCCGTCCAACAGTAACGTCTCTTTGTGCAACGGTAGCGATTCTGCCTTTCGCACCGACGGACGGTCCCGATTCGAGTCCCGGAAGGAGCAAAGAATACGAGTATTTGTACCTGTACCTTTATACGTTATCCTAGAATCCATAACATAATCCTTACAGTACTTACTTTGGGCTAGGCTAATTGGTGTGATTGTAAGAAATATTATTCGAATAGGTAGTGTATATTTAAGCAAACTACAATTTTCCGCAATGGAAATTAGGAAACAGATTATACATTTCAAACTTCCCAACCCAAAAAACCACGAATAACTCTGACCAAATAAATATACATTCCGATCCATTTGATTGTAAGTATCCTTTATTCCAAACAGTACCTTCAGCAACCAATGTTCGTTTATTACACGGCTACATAAATGGCATATGAAATAACCCATTCGTGAGTTACCCGTACATTATTAACGGAACTCGATTGGTTTATTCTTATGATTTACTCAACCATAAGTCTACGGGCTTATCTGACTATTTTGTTGGGTAGCAGTTACCCACTTTAGTTGTACGCAATGGCCCCGTGCCGCGATTAAAGATTTCATCCTCTGATATCGGACGATCGTAATATTTTAACGACGCCCTACCCGGCACTGACTCCTTTGTTTTACTGCCTTTATTTTATTATTTATCGAAACATTTGATATAAAAGTGCTATTATCTACAATTTTATGGTATAATTTATTGTCTACGCCATATGAATCAATGTAACACTGCAAAGATAGAAGTGACTATCAATCGTTGTATTTATTTATGCAGATATGTATTCCTACGGTGGCATATTGTCTTTTTATAACGCAATCCGTTCTGTGTGTTATTAAAAAAGTCTAAGCAAAAAATAATTCGAAATGGCCACTTTTGGCTTTTATACAGGCCAATCTGTCTGGCCACGAATCTATGCATTTACGCACTGTTTCCATCGGAAATTTCGACACTGCTTGCTCCAGAGATTTTGTAAGCGACTCAATGTCGCCGTGTCGTTTAGAGCTGGTCGTGTCCTCTAAAACTGACCATAATTTTGGAGTCTAAAGAGTTGAGGTCTGGGCTAGATGAGGGCCAGTCTTCAGCTCTTATAAAGTCCGGAACGTTGATTTCAAACCAGGCTTGGGTAGTTCGTGTCCTGTGACCAGGTGCAGAGTCCCGCTGGAAAGTCCACGGTTCATTTTTAAAAAGTGTATTGCTGAGAGGATTCACAACACGATCCAAGACTGTCACTTGATATACATACTTTGTCTGAAAAATTTCAATTATAGTAGACCTAAATTTAAATAAATTAATCTTTAATAGATACATATAAATTGAAGTAAACACCCTAATAGTCTAAAATCGAACTAAAATTAAAATTGTGAAATATATAATGATTATAAATTGATGAATTAATTACGGACAACCCACACCAATCATTTTGACGACGGATTGGTAACAAACTATGGTCCTGATTTCGTATTTCACCTGATCAAAGGTATTATATTTGTGTATCGGTTACCCTAGTAACCATAACACAAGCCTTACAAAGCTTTATTTGTGAGCCTTGCTAATTAGTGTGAATGTAAAGAATATTATTATTATTTAATCCGTAATAAGCTCTTGTAATATAAATCTATAATCTAAGATCACGGTAGTTTGTATGTTCGTCTGTCTGCTCTTTTTCCATTGTATCAATAATGTTACCATAGCGTTAACCGCAAGTAGTTCGTCTACCGGACGCTAGATGGCGCTAGCGGAAAAATATTTAATAATTGAAAAAAATTAAAGAATTTTGTCCACTCGTGCGAAGCTGGGACGGGCCGCTAGTACTAATAATATATAGTACACACGACACTAAATAAACAAATTTGTTTTATAACAGTCATTATTCGGTTCTGCTCATCACACAAACATATAACCCTACCAGGAATATCACCTATTATAGGTTTATTGATCACTGATAAGCAATATTGTGTCAACCCACAAATAGTCTAATCCGTAGTTATACTGATGTGTTTAAAATTATGCAAAAGAGTTTCAAGTTACTAAAAGCAAATAAGTACGGAAAAAAATAATCTATATCTATATGACAAATGGGAAATCGCGCATACATCATTTTGGAATACGCCCTCAAGCTCAACACGATCGACATTCAAATTAACGCCATCTGTCGTCACAATAAAAATATTAGTTATGAGATCATATAAATTTTTTTAAGCAAATTAATTACGAAGTGGTGTGATTATTACGTTATTTTCTTAATTTAAAACTAGCTGACCCAGTAACGCGTTGCTATGGTAACGCGTATACAATAGAAAAAGAGCGCGAAAAGGAGCGGACAGACAAACACACAAACAATAAATTTGTGTTCTTAGATTATAGATTCATGTGGCTTGCCATTATATTGTTAATTAAGCGTCCAATTCTTATTATTGAGCCAATTTTAACATAATCGGCACGTAGTATATGTCGAGATTAAATGTAGACTAAAGAAGTAAGTTTAATAACGAAACAAGAATAGAAAAAAATTGTGACAAATTTTGATCTATCTACAAATAGCGGTATAATACATTTCGTTCCATAATACAAAGTACTTAAATATCAAAAATATTTGGTATTGACTAAAACAAAAGGAACTTTTTTTTTAATCTTGTGTTGGCGCAGTTTCAATTTTTCAGCCTACCTTTTTTTAATATCCCGTTTTAATTAACGACGTACAGTTTAATTAAATTTATAAACGTAACTAAATAGGTTTTTTATGGGTTAGTTCTAATTTTGTGGGATACATTGAACTACTTAATTAATAAAGATATAATAAAAACATTGAATATTTAAAAATAAAAATGTTTAGAAATAGAAATAAAACAAAAGTTTAATAGGAACGTGCCCGATAAAAAATATTATATAAGGTAGCACATGTATGACCACCATTACAGTTATAGTCATCCTGTGATCACTTTACAGGAGTAAAGGAGTCAAAATCAGGATTTGATATAAAAAACAAGTCACTAAGTTCTTTTGTTAGTTGATAATTTTCAGGGTTCCGTACCCAAAGGGTTAAACGGGTTCCTATTATTAAGACTCCGTTGCCCGCCCGTCTGTCTGTCACCAGGCAGTATCTCATGAACCGTGATAGTTAGACAGTTAACATTTTCACAGATGATGTATTTCTGTTGCCGCTATAACAAATACTAAAAAAAAGAAGAAAGTAAATATTTAAGGGGGCTCCCATACAACAAACGTGATATTTTTGCTCGTTTTTGCTCGATATTGATAACAGCAACAGGTAGACGCTTGTGATATTCACAGAATATTTAGTTATATATTCACTTTAAAAATAAATAATTAAATTAAAATAAAACAAATATATAAGGGGAGCTCCCATACAACAAACGTGATTTTTTTTTTGTTCATTTTACTCAATCGAGGTTCTTCTACCTGTTGCCGTTATATTGAAATATTCACAAAATATTGAGTTAAATTATATAACTTACTTAACTAAAAGATTGTACGGAACCCTTCGTTTTACAATGTATTAGAACCTTTTTTAATTAATTTTAACTCAGAATGTAATAATGTATAAAGCATGCTAGGTACACGTTAAAGTGATCATATGGTATATTAACAGTTTAAGTACTTTAAGCTGTAAAACATTTTTGTATTATTGTGCCAGTCTTTGGCGTATTTATTTAAATAAATAAATATACAGCAGAATTACGAGACCGACAAATGTTCAAAATTAGCTATCTCACTAGACGCAAGATCTTTTTAATGTATATACAATTTTTTATTAGTTACGTTAAGATCTAATCAACAGACTGTTATATTTCTTTTTATTTTAATTATTACTAAAATTTTATTTGTACTTCTTTTGATTGAAATATCCGTGTTGATTTGTTATGTATAAATTATTTAGTATATTATAGTATCATAGTAAGCTATGATTTCCATAAGATAAGATTTCCATAACTAATAAGATAAAATTCTCTCGCATCAAAGATAAGAACAGAAAACAATGTAAAACAAAGGAGGAAAATCCTGTTTTTTTTTCTCATTTGAGCCTAGATTAAGATCGAGTACTATTTTATATATGATTTACAGAATGCTGTGTAATATTATAAAGGTTCGCCTTGTTGTAACAGAATATAAAAGGCATAATTCATCATAAATTGCTGGATATTAATGGATAAAAAATTATCTTACCTAACCAAAAAAAAATTGCACGAAAGAAAGGGACCCCGCTTATAAACAAAAGTATAACTTTTTAGATGAATCTTTGAAACTTTTATAATGTGTTTGCAGTGTTGCCAGTAGGCAATAGTCAAAAGGCACGTCAGACAGCTCAAAAAGTAACATTATCTTATTTGGAAAAAAGACTTTTATACTGGTATTCTCGCTAAATTTAACTTGTGGCAAAGAGAACGCAAAACCAAACCAAATTCTACGGCTGTGCTGACTGGTACTTAGCATGAATTCTTGGTTCCCTAAATGTTTACTTAATATATAAATAAATATCAATTACTATTATGACACACAAACTAACTATTATAAACGAAATTATTTACATTTTAAAATAGGTAAAAAAAACTCCACAAAGTTAAATCACAGATCAATTATTTTTGTCTTCGAATCGAAGTTTGTGTAGCTTTTTTCTACCATTTAATCGTTATGTAAAATTATAGTTGTTCAACATGGAGGTAACATGGAAAGATCAAAAATAACGTAGACTGTTACAAAAATAATATTCTGGCAACACTGTGTACGCTTACCATAAACAAACAAATATTGTTTAAGATAGGTAGAGTTATTTGATTGCGTCCTTCTTTATTCTCTTATCTATTGTCTGTTCGTGTTCTTTGATAAATGGCACCACAAATTAACAGTCCGCCGGCGGATATCCTCTTCTATACATCACAAAACAATAACAAAGAAGAACAATTCATAAAGAACAAAGTAAAATCAGGTGAACTTATTGCTTAATAGCAGTCTCTTTCACATAATTGTAATAAAGGGATATAAAGAAAAAACAGAGTATTCATAAATACGAATAGGTAATATTTTTATAATTTTAATATTATTTATTAATGTTGATGTTAGGCATATGGTGTCCAATAGACACTAGCGCCATAACTACACACATATTGGTGTCTTAAAAGGCAACTAATAATAATTGAGGCAATGACCGTACACCACCCAACGTAGGCGTTCGTCGCAGCGGTAGTCCTAAGTGTTAACTAGTTTTCTTAAAGAATTCCAATCGTATAGATACGACCGAGGTTGTTGCTAATTCAGATTTTTACTTTATCAACAGATGCTAATGCTGATATTAATAAATAACGTAAATAAAACATATCCTATTAATAAATTATTAGCAAAAGATAGCATTAATGCAAAAAAATATATAAAAATCACTATAAAACCCTAACATAACAAACATGCAGAAGGCATTACAGCTCAAAACAGTTTAAAAGAGGTTTTTTTTTTAAAGAATACATGCTATTATTAGTTATTATATTATATTTTTTAAGGTTTTTAGTTTTTAGGTTTAGACATAGTAGTTTTAACTTAATTATTTCTTTATTATAGTTTTCATCGCCCTCTGGTCATGATCTAGACAACCAATAGAAGACGTTATATTTTTTATTATTTAAAGCATATATGCTATGCAAAAAATATCTAGAAATTCCACATTGTCATTATATGCTCTTACACAATCGAAACAAAGGATGTATATGTAAACGTTGTTTTTTACAAATGGGTACAGATAACAGTTTAAAAATTCTGATATTTCAACAGTAATTCTGATGAATTACAGATTAATAATGCTACGTGGCTCCAAATAGTTTCCAACATACTCGCTTGATGAGTTTTGATCCAAGACTTTTTCTCAGAATCCCTTCAAGCATCGGGCACATCTTCCAATGATACATCATAATGTATATTTAATTTGCTCAGTTTAAACATATCAAACTCTACAATCAAAAAATTAAATGCTCTCATTAAGTAATTTACATCAATTCTTGTTGAAGTGAAAACTTCTTTAGCATCGTTATGTTTGGAAAGTCGATAAAACGAAAAAGCGACAGTAAAAAGAGACAAACACATAAATTCATAAGATTTAACGTAGGAGAAAATGAGATAGGAAGCATGTACGTGTGTCAATACGTGTTTGTGTGCGCATGTGTAGTACAAAGCTTGAGAGAAGGCATTACAACCACCGTATTTTGTATACGTGTACGTATTATATTCGAAGGTATCACTCCTACCACGTGTGAAATGCACACATGCTTTCTTCTTTTTAATTTTATTTTGTTTTAAGTCCGCCATTTTTTGAAACATTTTATCTATAGGTACTACTTTATAAATCTGTTGGTTGTGTCTGTACATTTATTTTTTGGGCAAATTTTATGATAAATATCCTTTTAAAGACTTACCGATACCAATTCTCCTATTTTTCTGTATGTCTGTTTGTCCTTTTATAAGTCTGGAACGGATTGACTGATTTCAATATATTTTAGTATATAGTAGGCAAATGATAAGCTTTACAATATGTAGTATCGGTAAAAACCTTAAAGTAACTAATAGTATAAATACGAAAGTGAGTTTGTTTGTCACACTTTTACACCTTAACTACTCAATCAATCATCATGAAATCTTGCATACACTTTGCCAGGGGTACATAAAATTACATAGAGTACCTTTAAAGCGAGCGAAGCCGCGGGTAAAAGATAGTGTTTAATAAATATTGTGATAATAAAGAAATAAACTATGTAAGTTAACGAATAACATGTTGTATCACGTTTTCACAGAACATCAATTCGAACAAAACTAGTTACAAGTGCTTTAAAACGGGGAAAACGTGAAAACTACGTGTCGATTTATTATTTGCGAGTACACGCCAACTATGTAACATTCTATGCTACAATAAGAAAGCTTTTACGAACACGTTTGAGTTGAGTATAGGAAAATATAATTCAAAAATGTAATTTATTAATTGTATCAAATGTTAGTGTTTTATATTGACGTCTTATTTACTGGTGACAATTTTATAATATAGACTCGATGTTATTTTATGTACCTTATGTATAATTAAAATAGAATTTAATTATTGTTGACGGAAATCCTAATTTAAATTCTTATTATTTAAATGTTGTCTTATTGATCATAATTCGGTATTTAAATAAAACCAAATTTTAACGGATACTTACGGATACTTTAAATTTAATCCTGACGTTTAATTGTATTAGTTTACATTTTATTTAGAAAATAACTAAATATAAAGCAAAATAAAAACAATTATTTGTATAAACTAGCTGACCCGGTAACGCGTTGCTATGGTAACGTTAATTGATACAATGGTAAAAAAGCGGACAGACAACCACACAAACAACAAATTTGTGTTCTTAGTGTATATACTAGCGGCCCGTCCCGGCTTCGCACGGGTAGACAATTTTTTAAAATTTTTGCTATTATTAAATTTTTTTCCGTTAGCGCCAACTAGCCTCCGGTTGACGAACTACTTGAGATTAACTCGTTGCTATGGTAACGTATACAATGGAAAAAGAGCGGATAGACAAACAACAAATTTGTGATCTTAGATTATAGATTTAACAGTTAGGAACGTGCCCAATTAAAATATTGTGAAGGAAATTGATAACATTACCTGGATCGTCCTGTGATCATGGCTCCTGTAAAGTAGTCGAAACGAAAGTATACTTTAAACTGTAATGTGCGTGGAAGTGTGAAACTAAATAATTTGGTATTTCCTTTATGTATTTATTATTTCTTATATTTTAATTTTTATTACCGACACAATATAATAGGGTTCAATGGAATAAATAACTAAACTGAATATTTTTTTTATAATTTGAGGAATAAATCATTTATTTTCCATTTTTGTTTTTTTTTTATCCCCAAAAACTAATTTATGCTTTTATAATAACTTATATAGGTTTAGCCAAGTGGCTTTTCTGACACATTTTCATGTAAATATTTTTTTAGTAAAGTTTGATTATTATGTTGTTATACCAATATAGGTACAAAGTTAATAACTGGATACTCTATAATATAATTATAATAATAGATAAGATAAATTATTATAATAGAAAGATACTAGAAAAAATCGACTCGGGTCACAAGTGAATTCTCAGGCGGGCATCGAACCCGCAACCTTTGGAAATCCGGTCCAATGCTCTCCCAATTGTTAATTTACTAGCAGGACGTTCAGAATGGAATAAATAACACATACCATACGGTATACAACTTATGCAAACATACATTTCCATTGCAAGTATAATATTAACGAATTCTTACACGTACTTGCTTAACTGAATGTTTGTCACACGTTGTTGATTTGATAATATACAGACAAAACGTGCTTCAAAAATCCCGGAAGCAACGAACAGCAGTCAGCAATTCTGGACAGAGGTTATAAATACTAACTTATATGCAAAATGAACAGTTTCTTCGCTGATCTTAGTTAATAATGTGTAAAAATGTTTGAAAATGGAAATCCGAAATTGGAATTGGTACATCATTATAAACTGCGCAGTTATACCTTGTAAGTAGATAACATTTTTCTTTCGTCTGACACAGATTAAAAAAATAAAATAAAGAAAAAAAAATATTTTGGCGGGAACGTGGAATTTCATGATAAAACTACTTTTGCATATAATTTTAATGTGGAAGTGTATTGGAAAGTGGAAGATATCTTCGCTTTCTTTCAAAATGTCCGTGGAAGTCTTAGTAAATTCCCACATTTTTACTGAAACATAGGAAACCGGGGTTTTGCGATTTATTCAGTATCCGCTGATATTCTATCATACACAAATCACTTCCATCATCATTCATTATCGAATTAACAAATACAAAAGACGTAATGGAATTCAAATATGATTTATTATCGCTACAGTTAATTATTAGATTTTATTTGTCTGGAATTTAGACACAATTGTAAAAAAAGTATTTATATAAATAAACTATAAACTATACTGTTTGCCTTCCCCTATAAAATAAAACTTAATCAAAAAAAAGAAAAAATATTCGGTCTATGTTTAGATTTATTAAATAAGATTTTTTTTTTTTTTTCTGTCAATTTAGGCGAGCAACGTATGGATGATGTATCCTACTAACTAGACGTTATGTATGTGTATTATATACGTATGTATGTATTTTTAATTTAGGTATATGTGTTTGTATGCTATGTATTTATGTGTATGTGTGTATATGTATGTATGTATACGTATGTATGTATATATATTTATCGTTTACACCGCCGCCTCTTACGCTTCCTTCCAGTCCTATCCATCCAAAGGTTGTCTGGAAGAGATCGCTCTGAGCGATAAGACCGCCCATTGTAACACTATTTTAAGTTTTCTCTTGTTATCTTATTATTTCAATGTGGTGTTATCAATAAAGTGTTTTGTATTGTATTGTATTGTATTTTATGGCCTGGATGCGTGTCCTTTAAGCCATGTCTTCATATACAGTAATTTCTTTTCTTTATTATATGGTGATGAATGATGATGAGAGCCCATCTCTGAATGAACAATGAAATACCTCTTTCCCTAGGTTTCAGTAAAGGTGTGAAATTTATTGAAACCTCCCCGTGGACTTTTTAATAAAGCAGGCAGAGACAACTCCCGCTGCTTTGTTGCAACTTGCCAACTCTTGTGCATGTTCACGAACACTAAGTGGTTAATAATCCAATATTATTACGCACTAATATCCCTCAAAACACATTTTTTTAACAAGAAAAACCAAAACCACTAAAGTGACGCTTCCTGCTCCCGCCAAAATGTTTTAGAATTAGAACACGATTAACACAGATTAAACTTACGTTTAGATAGATGTGGTCTACTCCGAATCGTAGTTCAATCGCCATTATTGAATCGATCGTAAGCTATATAATTTTCAAAAATTCTAAAGTAAAAATAAAGTTATGAAAAGAAAATTAATTTTATTGTAAAAAAGCGTGGGGTGCTTTTTATATCAAATTTCTATACTATCTTTATGTTTACAAATAACTACTAATTATACATATATTTACAACAATCAATATCGAACACCCCACGCTTTTTTACTATGAAATTAATTTTCTTTTCATAACTTTATTTTTATTTTAGATTTCTTCAATTATTTAAACATATTGAGTTAGTATACTTTTTATAACAGTCAAATAAAATATAAATTAAATGTTATTTCTGATTTTTAGTTCTATTTACTATTAAACATGTATATCAAAAATGATTAGTCATTCGATTTTTTTAAATCTATAGGCAATCTCGGAATAAATTCCGTTTACCAGAATTGCAAAAAACGACTTAATACGGCCCATATGTGCTCTTAAAGAGGGTGTTTACCGCGGTCGTTAAAGTGAGCCCTGTAAGCTCAGTTTAAGGGCCCTATTTTTAAAACGTTCGTGTTCGACTCTCATGTAAAGTCGTGTGTCTTTTTTATTCTCTATATCGCGAGAAAGAGACAGCATGCGCTCCTCCATACTAACAGGGCTTGTATGCGAGCCCGAGAATGAAAAATAGAGCACCTGGTCTGTTTGCTTTGAAATCGGAGGCCAACTACTAGTGACGTAGCTAGTGAAAGGCTATACGGTGCTGGTGCACCATTACCATCAAGCCAAGAGAGCCCTCAGAATTAAACAGCAAATTTTTAATAAACTACAGAGAACCAGTTATTTAATTTTATCAATGGTACCGTTTAGATACTATTCAAATTTTTAAAAATGAAAGAAAATAATATAAAAAACTATCACATAATTACTGCTTCAGATCGTGTGCCACACGATATAAGAATTTGATAAATAACTGTCAAAAATGCACTTAGGTGAATAATTAATATTATGCTAGTCAAACAAAACGGTGTTTTTAACATTTAACTCTGCCGTATGGGTTATGGTCGATCCACTTGTTTATTAAGGGCCCTGCTACCCACACTATTTAAAATTAAACCGACTTCAAAACAGTAACTTATTCAACTGGTAATTAAAAAGAAATAAATATATATGCCAACTATTTTCTTGAGGTCGGTACTCATTATTGGAATATAGATAATTGTCGTATATTGTCCCCGGCAAATAAGTTGAACATGGTTTTGAAATCACGTGACATGCGCAGTAGTGAATAATGTACCTGAACTTGCTACTGCGCATGTCACGTAATTTCAAAATCATATTCAACTTATTTGCCGAGGACTATACTACATCTACCAAGTATCATACACTTACGAAATTTAACACCCGTGTTTATAAGCTGGTATAGATTAATATATACAAAAAAATGTGTTCAATTCACACGTGGTAGAAGTGAAACCTTCAAAAATAATGCGTACACGTATAGTAAATACCACGGTTGTTGTGATGCCTTCTCTCAAGATTTGTACTACGCATGCGCACACAAACACGTATTAACACATGTACATAATGCTTCCTATCTCATTTTCTCCTACGTTAAATCTTATGAATTTATGTGTGTCTCTTTTTACTGTCGCTTTTTGTTTCATCGACTTTCAAATCACAACGATACTAAAGTAGTTTTCACTTCAAAAACTGTGCAATACTGACAATATACTCTGGTCGAAATTAACCAATAACCTCCAACTACTGATTAATTAAGTTGTGCTAAGTGCCACCACAGGCACCAGCGATTCGCATCTAAATTCTGACATGTTGTTCCTAAACATATTTTTGGTATGTGATGAGAAATAAACGACTTGTATTATTATTATAAATAATAGTCAGCTAGTAATAAATATATTACTAGCTGACTAGCGGCCACGGGTCACTGTGGCTTAGTTATTATAATTTGCATAAAGATTTTTTTATTATGAATTAAAATGAAACCTATTCTATGTCCTTAATTGAAAAAAATCCAGCAAAATAAAAAAAAACTTCAAAATCGGATGAGTAGTTTCGGAGTTCATTGCGGTCAAACATTGTGACACGAAATTTTTATATATATTGATTATTATTTGAGCATACTTTGTTAATTTATTACAAATATTGATCAGTAAGATATCTATAACCCGTGCGGATAAAGAATGGGATTAGAAATGGCGGCGCAACTATTCACTTCTCGCTCGCTCACTATTTGCGTCTATACTCACACTCGTGAGTACAGTCTGACAAAAAAATAACGTTAAAAACAAAGTCAGGCATCAGCACTAAGTAAATTAATAAATAAACCAAATTATCCTTATTACATTCTTTTATTTCAAGATATTTGATAGATATTATTTAAAGTTATGAAAAAAATAAGAGTAGTCCATGAAATCAATGAAAATAATATACGATAAAATAAACGATTTTAACGCGATATAATATAACGATTTTATATAATAACCCTTAGTGTGTAAAATTTGAATTATTTTCATAATTTGTCTGTACTACTCTACTAATAATATTTTAATTCAGTAGGTACACACTTTATTTTTATTTTGTTATATTTGTCTCAAAAAGATCACAAAATAATAGGACATATGAAACTGTTTAATTGTAATAAAATAACGAAATAGTTTCAACGGTAAAAATATTTTATACCGTTTTTCAGTTATTTTACTAGTTACTAAATCGTGAATGCGTTTTTACTTATTATGTTGACGGTACCGGCTCTATGAGCCGCCATTTTTAATCCCATTCTTTATCCGCACGGGTAATAGTTACCTACGTGATGCTTCTTACGAGTATGTTAACAATATAATATACCTATTTAGAGATGCAATCACTATCACCATAAAACTAGCACGACACAATTTTAATAAATGTAATTTATTTGTAGATTGGTATTTTGTTTACCATAATTAATTTGATTTTAATTTAATTCTAACTGATATTATACCTGAATTTTAATTTTGTTTATGAATTTATATTTAATCCAATAATGCATATTTTATTTTTAATCCTCATTTAAATTGTAATTTACCTATTTCCATTGATTATTAAACTTGATTTATAACTAATTTAAAAAGAATACTCTGAGTACTTAATTAAACTAAACAATAATTATTTGTTATGCAAGGGTGCAAAGTTGAGTTTTGGCCGCTAGTTACCTCTATTAAAACCTGAGCAAGCGAAGGGTTCTAAGATTGAACTAGGAGCGTAGCGAGGTGATCAAAGATAGAATCCTAAGAGTAGCGAGGGTTTCAAAGGTACGAGACGCTTAAAACTTTGCTGCCGAGCGAAACAAAATTTTTCACCTCACTACAGCGAGGAATTGGGTGCAAGAAAAACAGATCAAATAAAATGGTAAAATGATTTAATTAAATCAAAAGTAAAATTGCTGCAATTAGTAATGTTAAATATCTTTTTTTTTTTATTTAAACGATTAGTTGCTGATGGCACGCCTGTCGTGTCATCACTTTTTTTTGCGTGTTAACACTGCAACCGTGTTATTTTTAAATCGATGATAACTCCATCAAATCAAGTTTTAGGGAAATCAACCCAGAATAGAACTATCTTTATTTTTCACGTAAATCAAGCACGTAGCCTTCGTTTCTGTAATTGTATGTAGCAACGAATCGGTTAATGTGATTTGACTAAGAATACTATAATCACTTTGACAATTCTTTTTTGGGTGCGGTCGGAAATCCAGTCATATGTTATGAAATCTCTACCACCAAACATTTAAAATTCTTATAATAATTATAGTATATTCTAAATAATATTCATTTTTGTTGTTTTTATAATTTAAGGAACTAAATGAGTTTATAAAACCAAAACGAAGTATGATAGTGGTAATTTAAATAAGAATAAAATGTAACTTATAAAGACTATATCAACGATTCGAAATTTTCCGCGCAGAAATTGAATGACAAACCCTTTTCCGAGCGTGTGTAGTGAAAAAATATTTTCAAAGATTTATTGCCGGTAGGTAATGTGCCCAGAAGACTGATTGCGTTACCTCGTTGTATCGATTTAATTATGATTAAAATTTATCTCTTTTTAGAGCTCTTTTGTACAATCGGGTTTTTTAAATTGACTTTTTATTTTTAGCTCTTTTGTTTATTAATTATCATTGTTTATCTCACCTGGAATCACTCATCGGCATCCATATTGTCACAGATTGAGCTTCTTCAAATTAAACTCTCTGTCTGAACGACGTGCTGTGGCAGACTTAATATTTCTGCATAAAATTGTACATGGCTCCACCAAATGTAATGATCTCTTACAGCAAATTTCGCTCAGTGTACCTCATAGATACCCTCGTTATCCGTGTTCCAGGCTATTTCATGTTCCCAAAAGTAGGACCAATCTGGGTTCACATCAGCCACTTTCCAGGTTGTGCTCAGGCTATAATAAGATAAATGGAAAATTACCGGAAATAGATATTTTTAGTGACAGTCTAAAGAAATTTAAACAAAAATTACTGAAACACACTGGATAATAATAATAATAACTCCCTTAATCAACATTAACTATTATCAATTTTGTTTTTTATAATTTAGTTTGATTTTTATTTTAAATTTAATTTTTTTTTAATTTTTATATTTAGTTTATTGCTTTTAATTGTTTCATTGTTTAGTTAATTTAATTCTTATTAGGACCTTGCTATCTTTTTATTAATTATACGTTTATGTAAATGTTGTGTATGCCAGTTATTGGCTTTCGTGTAGGATAAAAACCTAGAATATAAGACAACCAATAATAAAATACACGTAAAGCTGTTGGTGTACCTTATCAAATAAATAAATAAATAAAATTATCGGAGAAAACGTACGTAAATTTATAATATTGAAAGTTTGTTATTAGCACCGACAAAATATAATCGAATATAAGAGAATCGAATAAGCGTAAAAGATTTTTTGTTTTTTTTTATGTATTGAGTTTTTTTTATTAAGTATCTAATAGGCAAGTTTATAATGTTGTAACCCCGACTCAATTAACATAAAAATTAATTTAAGTAATTTTGATCATGTGGGCGATCTAGCAACTTTTTGGGAACAAGAGTACTTTTTAATCTGCGCGTTAATTCTATATAACTTTTATTGTTATGAAGTGATGTAAATTTCGGCGGTCAGCACGAATCCCCCGTTATTGACAGTTAAATAGTTTATATGTAGATACTGTATGGATTTTGTACTGACGTCACATTAGCTAAGATGATCCGGTGAAGAATATAATTCTAATGACCCTTAACTCTTAAAAAAGTTTAGGCTGCAAGAGATTGTGGACGGAAGGGTGATGGATTAATCCAGTGCCGGATTAAGAGTACTTGATGCCCAAAACAATCAACGCATGTGCCTCCCCATCCATAAGTTACATAGTATCGATCTTTTAAAAGAAATACGTATTTATTTCAACGAAATAGATCAATACGTACCTTAGAATATTTATGAAAAACGATAGAGATATGGGGCATTGGTATTACATTAAATAAAAAATCCAAACATTTTTTATTTATTGAAATGACACTTGCAACATTGACGGGTATAAAATTCGCAGAAAATATTTTTTAAGTCCAATGGTTTTGGTATGTCTGACTCTATATATAATATCGATAAATATAATATATATAAAAATCCTGCAGCCTCGTCGTTCTTTCTTATTTTTTATAATTTTCAATTTCGATAAAATCGTTCGGCTGTGCAATTTAATATCTTGATGATATCAAATATTTAAAATTTTATATAAATTTTTAACATTTAATATCTCGACGATATCAAATGTTTAAAATTTTAATATATTTTAATATACCTTTTGTGTTAGCAATTTGTTTTTAGTGCTGTTTATGGTTCCCCCCCAAGACGTGATGTCCTAAGAAATTGACCCCACAGAACCTAGGCAGTCAGGTTGTACGTCTCTGTAGTTTTTAGCTAAGGTGTGGGAGAGTCGCACATATCCCCGTGCCGGGTCAAATCCATAGAGAATTTTCCACTGGGTCACAAAAAAGACTACAAGAAGTTATAATGCAAAGGACATACAAACATACATACGCTCGAAAAACATTACACTAATTCTGAATCAGTCGGATAAAAGCAAAATGTCGCTCGTACGTTAACGTTTTGCTAATACTTCGAAAAAATAATTAAATATAAAAAAAACTGATATTCTAAAGAAAAAACTATTACAATATTCCGTCGCACAACGCAGAATTAAAAAAAAAATCTGCGGTCTTTCTCATTTGAGTTGGGTTAGGTTAGGTTAGGTAACGCCTGATTCTAAAAACTACATAGGTACTAACTTAATATAATTATTGCTTTACAGTTCTAGCTGCTAAGCCTTTTTCCTTGAACGAAGCACTCGCAGCCGAATCAAAACTGAAGACTTCCAACGCAGACTCCGCACTATCTATAGGTATGTTATTGAGGAGAGGATAGAAAAATCAATCCAACTACTTTTTATTAGCTGTTTTCAAGATTTTTTTAAAACACTGACTTAGTAATTACTTGTCAGATATCAAAAAAGGTATTTTGCAGATATTTACAAGGAACAAGTATTCGAATAATGTAGGTTTTGCTATAAGTTAAGGTTTCTTATTATAACTCAACTTATTTATGAAATTGCCATTTTGTATGAATATTTTAATAGTATTCATCTGGCAATTATTACAAAAAACATGCTTGCGATGAATAATTATATCATAATGTCATGTTTTCCATGATAAAATTCTAGAGAAATCGTAATAGACTCTAGAATTTAGTGAATATTTAAGATTTTGAACGTGAAGTCCCACTATGAACAATAGACTATTTTGTCTGTGGTCAATTCAACGTGTTAAAACGGTTAAGTTGTAAGTCCGCCAAATTAAACTAGGCGCTAGCCCATCCCAGGCACTATAGTAGCCCAGTACCATTGGATTCTAATCCTTTTTCTTACTACTGTAAGGTTGAATTCCACGACGAAAGCGACCGGAATGACAACTGAGAGGTCAAACGAGCAAGTGACTAGGCCATAATTTTATCTTTTTATTTGATGGTCACCGTTTCAACCTAAACTTACCAATTTATTTCTAGTAACACAAAGGAAATACTACTAGACTTAATTAGTTACGTTAGTTAAGAACTGTGACTAGCAATAAAAAACATAAAATAGTGGCTGAATTTAATTTGGCCGATTTACCACTTACCTAAGGCTATCGTCCTCAAAGAAATGAAAAGAAGAGAAAGAGAGAGAAATAAATTAATTTTCAGAAGGTATTCTTACCTAATGAAAATGCATTTATTTCTCAGACGTCTTGTATCATAGGGGTCAGTGGTTTATTTCGAACTTTATGCGTCTTGTCCAAAATCATTTGACTACAGCTGATCATCTAATAAAATAACATCCATTCATGTTCTGAAGACGTATGTTTGACAATACAACAGTAATTTTTGATAGTATTAATTTCTTTAGAGCAAAAATTTTGGCAGTTTTGTGGCCATTTTACGTTCACACCAATTAGCCTACCCCAAAATAAGCACTGTAAAGCTTGTTTTACGAATACTAGGGTAAACGTATATGATATATAGATATTTAATATTAAAATATATATACAATGTGTCCCGTCACCTATGTCGGAGCCATTAATGGTGTGAAATATGGCATTTTTTATCGACAAATTGCCCCTCAAATTTTGTTTTTCTCTTACGGTTATAAAATGGCCGCCATTTTGTTTTCTTGGTAACCAAGACCTGGGCTCGCATACTAATTCGACCACCAATACTCATGTAAATGTCCTATCAACATTAAAAAAGTGTCATTTGATAGCTAAACATGAAGACAACAGTTAAACAGCCATCATGTTTCAATTGTCATTGAATAAAAAATAGAAAAAAATAATTAAAGAAAAAAAATAGATTCTTTTTTGAGTATTTTTTAATTATTGGCTTTTATGAGAAAAACCAAATTTGAGGGGCAATTTGTCGATAAAAATGCCATATTTCACTCCATTAAATGCTCCGACATGGTGACGGGACACATTGTATAATGCAAATATTTGTGTTCATCACACCAATATTTGCCGCTTCCGGGATTTGAACCCAGGATGCGAAGAGATCGCTATCGTTGCACAAAACCGTCGTCAAAACATACCTACTTTTTGACTATTGTTTAACTCCTGGTAGTAGATATACCTATAGAATAAAAAAGAACCTCTTCTGATTATTTTACCTGCCAAGATAGCTTAATTTATAGTAGGGGTAGGTAGGTAGGTATTTATAGTATTAATCTTAAACCATCATTTTATTTCAACTACATGTTTCAGAACCGACAGCCCAACGATTCTCATTGAATAGAGATTTTTCTAAAGAGACCTCGACAAAACATAAGCTTGGTAAGTTGGTAACAGTTTTTCAAGTCGTTAATTTTTAAAAAACAAGCGAAACTGGACCACTCTTGTTCACACTAAATCAGCGCTGTGAAACTGCTTATGGGTATTTATTGATTTCTAACATAAAACTAGTAGGTATCCTTTATTTTAATGCCATAAGAAGTACCTACCCATAATTAATTTCATAAACGTTTTTTCAAAAAACATTTAAAATAGTAGGCACAGTATTAAAGTTAACACTAAAAAGGACCATTAGATGTTTTTTTTTTCTAAATAGCATATAGCTTATTATAATATAATAATATTTTAAAAGGATAAATGGGAAACGACTTATCCGGTACCTTTATAAACTGGTAACATTGAGAAAATAAATATTTAGGGAACAGTGTTGCCTTCTTCCATAACGAGTGGTTCCTATTATAATCGTGTAAAAATAATTTTATCGTTAGCGTGGAGTAAATATTTCAAAAGTCAAATTTGATACTTCGTTTTCTTATATTAATTTTAAAACTCGTTGAAAACGGTCTGATATCATTATTAGCTATACAGAACATATACATAAAAATATAAATAATTTCTTTTTTCAGAAAAGCTTCTACAAGGAAAACTATCGCCATCAAAATATAGCAAAAGTCATCAATTCAAAAGTGCTTTCAAATCTAATAAGCCAAGAAACATTCTCAAACCTCTTTATTCTCATCGAAACATCTCCAAAAAACGTGAATTACACAATGACAAAAAATACTTCCCGCTTCTTAAAAATTTGGGTCTGCTACTTGATAATTTGCTCAACTCTCAGCAATTCGATTCCTACGAAATCAGCAAGAGTAAACAAAAACGACACAAATACAAACCCGAAGAAAGACGGGGTATCGTATGTAAATGCGCTTTACAATCTGATACCGACACAGGAGAATCGAGATCGCAAAAAGAGACAACTATTGTTTCCAAGACTGTCCCCTCTGAGAGCCCGGCTACCACCTCGGCAACCCCTAATTCTACCATGGGTGACGTCAGCAGTATCCGACAGAATAAGGACTTATCCTTATTACTTCCAAGAGATCCCTCTAGCAATAGGAGAAACGGTCATGGACACAGTGAGGGAAGCCGCTCCACACTTCACGGAAGCATTGAAAGAGATATCTCCAGGAATCTTAGAAATAGTAAACATTACTCCAAATACGGAAACGAGGAATCCAGTACACAACGTTATGAAAAAGTTGCCCACGTTTATTCACGAGACTATGCAAGTAGCGATGAATACAGAAGACAGAACAAAAGAAATAACACTGTTCCAATCCGAAGAAGAGCGGCCGATAAAAGAAAAGAATTCGAAGAAGGTGATGAAGCCAACAGCATTTTCGGAGGAGACTCCTTTGAGAAGCATACAGGAGAAACTAAATTCAAAATTAGACCTATCAAAACTAAAAGCGAAAACTTTATACCAGAACATGTTCGAAGACTACGAAGACCTGTTCCCGAGATTGAAGATGGCTATATCGCAGAGTCCATACAATCCAAAGAAAATGATGAGAAAAGCTTCAACAATGTCTCATTCGATAACACCAGTGATAAACGAATCTCTGGCAGAAGTGGCCCAGATTCCACAGAGATTGAAGAAACTAGTCCAAGAGATGAAAATATGATTTCTTTAAAAGATTTATCAAATATAAATCTTGCACTTCACAAAAGTTCCAAAATTGAAGCACCTTCAGTCACTATAATAGATGGATACAGTGTTGCCAGGGATAAAAACGGACAAAACAAGTTATCCGAAAAAACTATACATATTCATACATAAGGCTGTTTATGAAATTAAAACTAATAAGTTTAAAATTGTACTGATATATTATAAAAACTTAACATATAATATATAATTAACCCAACTATCGTCGTCCTTTCTTTCCCTTGCTTTTGGCTGCAGCTTGATGAGTAGACTGTGGTTGCTGCTCTGCTGGTCTGAAAATTGAAATAGTTATAAATTCAGGCTCCATTTTGCTTATTGTTCACAAAATATCTTCTTTCATCTTTCTCAAGTGGTTTTGTTAATAGCACAAATAAAATGTTAAAAAATATAAAAATTATAAAATTTTGACAATTATTTAAGGTGTAAAAAGACACCTTACGAATTTATAAGGCAGATTTGTTCACTTAATTAGGATGGTTTTTTTAACTATACATTTCTTTTATGTATAGAAAAAAAAACAAATCATAATATGGATACTAGCTACAAGTTATGAAATTACAATCAATCACTAAACCACATTCTAATTAATAACAACATATGGGTTAAAAATGTGTAACTATTTAATTATTTTTCTTAAAGATAGAAATCTTAAAATTAAAATTGATAATACAGTAATTGAAAGAAAAACTAGTATTGGCTTGGCTCAAGGAGACCCACTGTCCCCTCTTTTATTTAACATAGTTGGGTATCTGCTATAAACAATGGATATCTGCTTAAAACTTAAAGGTGTATATATGTCTCAATATGCTGATGATTTAGTCCTTTATCCCTTGGTTTGATAATGCTAGCATGACTAGGGAAGATAATGTTACATCGCTCAGGCTGCGTTCTGGTCGTTACATTAAATAACTTTCCATACCTAATGAAAAAAACAGAATCCCCTAATTGCAGTAAGTGAAGAATCATCTACGCTTAGCATATTATAATGGAATGTGAGCGAAACCTGGCGCTGTCGATATTCCAATGACACAGACATTTACGCTATATTTGTATGTTCCATATTATGCTGGTTCCATATTAGCCTCGTACTTGATGTGATTTTATAATAATAATGCTCATATCCACACCAATTAACCTAGCCTAAAGTAAGCACTGTAAGGCTTGATTTATGGATAGTAGGGTAACAGATAAACATACATGTATATGTGCTTGTATTCATCACACAAACATCTGCCCCTTCCGGGACTCGAACCCAGGACCTTTGGTGCAGAAAGCAGGATCGCTACCGTTGCACTAAATGGTAGTTAATTTTATGTCAATTTTTTATAATTGTTTGTATTGTTTTTTAGAGTTTATGGTGTGAAAGTAATTAGGCGGTTAACCCACTGCACCGCAGATTTTACCATTGTATGCAAGAATCTCAATTTATATAGAAAACACGCCTATGACAACACACTGCCGACGCAGCAAAGCGCGTGTAGGCGCCCCGCGCGCAGATTCTGCGCGGGAGCGCGGAGCCTTGTCGTCTTGTATTGCTACTCCGCGCGGAGAAGCAGATTACACCGCAAAGATAGGCAGATCTGGGCCTCCGTCCCCGCGTACCGCGGCGGAATGCATCTCTAGTGTGTGAATCGCCTTAGACGTGTTTCTTTCTTTCTATACCGAATACTAATTTTAATACTTACAAAATATAAGTTTTTTACCATACATATTTTTGGTAAACTTACTTAATTTCATGGATAAGCAACAGTATATTAACCTACCACAAACTATAAAATTACCTTAAAATCCATTTTTATTGTTTTGTACAGGTACTTGTGCTGTAAATGCACCTTTGATTTCATTAAAGGTCTGTGTACACTGATTATACTATCAGCATAGTATGCAGTATACAGTAAGACAAATCAATCAATCAATCAATCAATCAAAATATTTATTTGCATAGAATATGGGTACAGAAAAGATGACTTCAAATAGGAATTAACGCCACATCTAACCCTCACGGGTGTGCAAATTTAGAAAACAAAGATATTTAAGCCAAATTAATGGTATCAATTTATAAAAACATAAACAGCAAACAATTAATTTATATAAAAATAATTATAGATTTCAGTTTATAAATAAAATTAAATTATACATGCCATAGGAAATTAAATGTACAAAAATTTTAGCGATTAATTACATTATACTTTGTCATTGATATATTCGTCAATCGAGTAATATGCTTTGTCAACTAGAAATTTATGTAATTGTGACTTAAAAATGTGAGTCACCTTAATTTCTTTTAAAAATTTCGGTAATTTATTATATACTTTAACACCCATAGAGAAAACACTCTTGCTAAAAACACTAGTGTTGTGTCTATCACACCGCAATCTATGTTGATGCCTCTTACTGTTTAGAACTTTATAGTTGCTAATGTTTTCTTTCACAAATATAGCTAACTCGCAGATATATAACGAAGGAAGTGTAAGTAGTTGAAGGTCTATAAAGTGCGGTTTGCAGGAATCTATTTGTTTTAGCTGACACATAGACCGTATGCACTTTTTTTGTGCCTTAAACGCTAGCTCCTTATCTGTGGAGTTTCCCCAAAATAGGATACCATATCTGATCGTGGAGCCCACGTAAGCGTGATATGCACTTAGGAGCGCCTGTTTGTTTGCTACTTTTTGAAGCAAGTAAAGAGCATACGAAAACCTACCTAGTTTAAGGCATATGTGTTCTATATGCTTTTTCCAGGATAGACTAGCGTCGATATAGATGCCCAGGAACCTAGTGCATTGGATCTGTTTTATTTGGCAGTTGTCATAAACTATATTTAGAGGGTCAAATTTACTATTTTTATTTTGAAATGTCATTATGTAAGTTTTGTCGATATTAATTTTCAAGTTATTACATTCCAACCAGTCTATTATAGATGTCAAAGAATCATTTATGCTACTTTCATAATTGCTATTTTTGTTGTCAGTAAAAATTGCAGTACTGTCGTCTGCAAAAAGAGTCATAGCTTTTGGGAGGTCGTTAATATATATGAGAAATAGCAATGGCCCTAAAATACTACCCTGCGGTACTCCGTAACGTACAGTCCTAAATGACGATAAATGTTTGTGTTCCTCGCCAGTTTTTAAGTCTAACCTGCTTATTTCAGTTTGTTGTTTTCGTTCCGTTAAGTACGATTTGATTAAATTCAATGCAGTTCCTCTTATTCCGTACAATTCTAGTTTACGCAGTAGTATGTTGTGATTAACGCGATCGAATGCCTTTGTCATGTCCATGTATAGGGCTGTAACTCTTTTTCTATTGTCCAAACTAGATAAAATTTCTTTTAAAAAATTTAATATCGCCATATCAGTAGATTTCTTTTTTCTAAAACCTGTTTGTTCCGCAACGATAATATTGTTTCGTTCTAAATAACACTCTAGAGTTTCATAGTACACCTTTTCAAATATTTTGGCAAAAATAGAGAGTAAAGCAATTGGTCTGTAATTACAAATGTCATCTTTTTTTTCTTTTTTTAATATTGGAATAATGGTCGATATTTTTAACTTGTTGGGAAAAACCCCTGTCTCGATACTTAGATTAATTATGTGACTTAATACTGGTGCTATGTACTTATTTACAGTTTTTACAATTTTTGTACTGATGTCATCATAACCAGCACTAGACGTAGATTTAAGATTTTTTATAATTTGTTCAATTGTAAATTTGTCAGTAGGTGCCATGAAGCATGAATTTGATTGTGCATATTGTATGTAGTTTGTTGATTTATGTAAATCACATTTAGTGTCTTGGTTTATTTCATCAACAAAATAGTCATTGAAGGCTTGTGCCATTTCTCTAGGGTGAGTAATTAATTGATTTTTATGTTTTATTTGACTGATTTCTTGTCTAATTTTTACAATTTTGTCTCTATTTATAATATCCCACACAGCTTTAGATTTATTAGTTGCATTAATTATGTGATAGTTATTCTGCGATTTCTGAGTTTGTTTAATTACAGATTTCAACCTCCTACTGTATTCTTTGAATACCTTCCTATTGTAATCGCTTGATGAGTATCTGAACTTCCATAAGAGCTGTCCATAAGAGTTCCATAAGAGAGACAAAGATATTACAAGCTCTGCTTAGTTTAGAACTAAAATCTTTAGTGGAAGTCGATTGTATGTATGGAATTAATTGTATGAGTGAAATGTATTTTGTCATGCATCGCAAAATAATAATAAATAGTCTAAAAAAATTCAATATACCAAGTTAAACAATTTATATGAATAAATTATTATGCTTAGTATATTTGCTTTTATCATCATATTTCACATCTATGACCTGAAATATGCATTTTAGTTACCTATTCTGACGAGTCTTCAATTTGGGTATAGATTCTCCAATAAACTTCATGATAGATTCTTTAGTTGCAAATTCAGGTTTGACAGGGGTGCCGTCATCATTCTTTAATTGCACACGTATCCTCCCTCTGTACAACATCTCCTGAAAAAAAATAAGTATACAGTTAGAAAAAAAAATAGGTACTTAATATTTTAATATAGGTGACATGACTTTAAACAGGTAATGAAAGACCCCTTTTTCCTATTGGGCACTCTGGGCAAGAGGCCAGGCCCCGCAATCAATAGGGGCTTACAAGTTCACCAAATGATAACCAATATTCATTACAGAAAAACTTATTTAAAGCAAATAAATCAAACCTAAGTTACTGACTACAATACCAACTGGCTTATTAACTTTTGCATGCACAAAGCTACTCTAATCTCTCCCAATGATTATAATTTTCAACTTCAGTATGTTTAAATAAATTTAAATATATAAAAATGTAAGTTAGTGGTATATTAAGTACATATTGTATTATAGAAAAATCATCAGTGTGACCAGTGCCATTTATTTATTTATTTGGCACGGTAACAAAATACAAATGATAACATTCAATCAGTTATCTATACCCATTGCATATTACTAAATCAATATTTCAGTAACAACCGTAAACAAAATATTTTTGTTTTATTTACTAAAAAGAAGCAAAGCAATTTTTTCTGAACACTAATTAATTATAACATTATCAATTGACTAAATGAGACTCAATAAAAATATCTAGAATGTTATATATCTACTTCCTTTGTTTATTTTAGTAACAAAGTGTTCTATCAAAGGGTCATATTATACTTATATACTCAGTGCCTTCAAAAGGTTAAAAGAGGCCCTGGGTAACAAACAACTATTCGATGATATCACAATTAATTGCATAACTTCAAATCAGAACCCCAATGAACACATACATTAAAATGGAATAAAATGTACACACATGTTTAGAAACTCATTCAACATACTCAATTCTGTTGTTAAGATCTTTTCTAACCAATCCCTTGTTAATATTTTTTATAAACAAGCCAAGAAAGGGTGATAGAAAATAAATACCTCAATTGTTTTGTAAATAAAAGATGTCTGTAGGTTAATATTGGTAGAACAAAATAACCAACAAGTTTTTAAGGAAAAAAATAGAGGTTTCTTTTAATGAGCTAATGAGAGCACTTACCTTACTTCTTTCTCGGGAATAAAGTTTGTTTTCAACACCAACATGCAATCCAGCAGTTACTAAAACGTCACGAATCTCTTGATGTGTAGGATTCTCCACACACAGAGTTTTCGGTAATTTTCGTCCTTCTGCCAATGTTTTCTTGCTATTCAAATAGGCAGGATATATACAAATCCACCTAAGAATTATTAAATATATTTGTTCAATGTTTTGAGCCACTATTTTAAAAGTGATTTTCTTGAATTTCTAAACTCTAATTGAAACTTGAATTTAACCTACCTTTCCACATCACTGTACTTCTTATCTGGGCTCCAAGAAGTTATCATTATTATAAATTGTTTTATGATATATTATTTATTTATTTAACACAAAATGAATACCACAAAATGTTACTGATTTAGTGGTACAGATTGAGTAACAAAATAACTATTTACGTGGTACAGACTAGTGTAGTAGTAGTCACAGATTATTGTACATGTAGTAGTTTATATTCCTCCTTTTCGGGACATGCGAAGGTCTATGCCATACTGCCACTCTTGATTAATTCTTTAGCTTTTCTTAATTAGATGATGATCAGAGAAATGATCAATGAATTAAGAATGAACAGTGAAATATCCCTTTCCCTAAAGTTTCAGTAAACGTGTCCTTCACGCTATTTAAAAAATGCACGTATTTTCCATTTAGTTTCATACCATTACAGTAACCTAGGAAAAGGGGTTATTTTATTTTTCATCCGACATTCATCATAAACTGAATAAGAAAAAAATAAAGATGCTAAAACTGTACGGGATTTGTACTCTTTATTTTGTTTATAAGAAAACCTAATAAAACACTGCCTGTATATTTTTCTGTTAAAAGAACAATGGCGAAATATTCTTTGAGATATTTTTGAGCGTCTTGAAATATTCTTTCTACAGAACGAAATGAAAAAATTTTCTACATTTTTACATCAAAAGCTTATAACTAGTTAGAGCCAGAATAAAAAACACTGCTTTTGGGACATATCATTGATTGTTAAATGAAAGATCGAAATTCCGCTAGGTATCATTTTCTTTCGTGTTGCCATTTTATTATAATTGTTCGAGTTATGTAAAAATCGGTTTCATGATATCCTGATAAGTTCATTTAATTGTTAACTAATATAATCTATATCTATACTATACTTTGTGTTATTTAAAAATAAATCAAGTACTGAAATTAAGAAATATGTAGTGTTTTCTTCTTTTATTGTAACATTGTTATAGCAACACTGCTATTTTTTCTTTTTTTTTCTCCCGTGAAGCAGGTGCAACATACTCATCCACTTAATGAGTATATTATATTTCTACTTATTATTTAAGTAGCTACCAACAGGCAGAAATAAGATGGCATACACTCGATTTCAAGCGAACTATTATTAACGACAGCATTGCTAAAATGTGGTTAAATATGTTGATTGAATTTAAAAGAAAAAGGTTACCATAATTGTCTGGATATGTCGATTAAGGCGATAAAATCGAATTTAATCGATAGTAGGTAACACTTTAGCAGCGACTTAAACGATAGGTACCTATTAATTTCAACAACATTGCATACCTAATTACCTACATATATAACAGATTATAATAGATACCTTTTCAAACACATTGGTCTTGATAATATCTATTTGTTTATTAATCAGAGTGAATGTTATATAATGATATAATCGATTTTGTGACAACACTACCGTAACCTAATCTTAAAAACTTCGAAGCTTAATATCTTTTTTTCCAGGCCTCTTAAATAAAAATTTCTAAGACACGCAGTTTCAGGAATTAACGGTTGATCATTTTAGTATTTTTTAATCTAAAGACGCAACAATTTTAGGTGAAAGAAAATGATGTATGCGAGTTCGCCATTGTTCTTTGTGTTGTAGTTGATATTATTGCGTAAAAATGATGATTAACCACTGAGTTTTTGTGAAAATGTAAGAGCGTTGGCAAGTGAAACAAAGCAGTGGAAATTGTCTTTTCCTGCCCTCTCGAGAAGTCTATGAGGAGGTTTTGATTAACCCCAAACCTTTGTTGAAACCTAGCAAAAGGGATATTTCACTGTTTATTCATTGATCATTTATCATTTAAGGATCAGCTCTCATCAACATCCAATTAAGAAAACAAATTACACAAAAACTGGCATACTGCCAGTTTTTGGGCTTCGAACTTCGCCTGATCTGATAAGTGAACGAATATAAACTACTGTCATTTTCACAGGTTAGGTAATCATTACTACTATGACTTTGACGTTCATTTGAGTTAGATTCGAAAGAATGTAATCTGAGTTTTAGGTTATGTGAGGTTATTCTTGAATTACACCAATATCAATTAACTTTGAATAGAAAAATTTAACAGCAATTTTTTATCTTTTTACCATATTAATAATGAGTTGTTTAGCAGCAACTGAAAATATTTTAGTTCTCGCCAAAGGTTTACACATTGATTATTATAACTTTAAGATACACAGTTATTTTGATGTCCCAAAAGAAACGGCAACACATGATGATTACATTTGTGATATTGTTATCTCGTCAGACAATAATTATTTGGCATTAATAACTTCCGTGTCAAAGCAACTCATGATATACACATTACCAATAATTAATTTATGTAAAACTGTCAAACTACCAAGAAGTGCTAGCAAGATTAGATTCGCAGCAAATAATAGCAGTGTACTAGTAGCAGACAAAAGCGGTGATGTTTTAATTTATGACTTAAAGACTGATGACTCTGGCACCAAACTTTTGGGTCATTTGAGTTTATTATTAGATGTTTTACAAACAAATGATAAGAAATACATTGTGACTAGCGACAGAGATGAAAAAATCAGAGTCTCCTGTTATCCTAATACATATAACATACAAACATACTGTTTGGGTCATAAAGAGTTTGTGAACCACATAGAGATATTACCTCACAACAACAAATTTTTAACAAGTTCATCTGGTGATGGTACAGTGAAATGTTGGGACTATGTAAATGGGTCCCTGTGTCACACTATTGAGGTATACCTAGAAGTTGATGACAATGAGTTAAGCGAGACCTTCTCTAAAATAATGGATGAAGAGGGTGTTGAGGTGTCTAGGCTACCTATAGTTCACTATGCTATCACTAAACTTAATGAAGAGACAAGCTTGATTGCTGTAGCAATACACAGCTTTAACAAGATTTTAATCTACACATTACAGACAATTGACAATCAATTTAAGCATCAAAAAGAAGAAATACTTAATGTTGAGAATTTCCCAGCTGCGGTACTGTTTAATGAGACTTCACTTATTTTATACGACAACATAACTTGTATAGTTACAATCATGTCAATTAATCATAGAAATGATAAAATAATTTTTCAGATAGATAAAAACATAAATATGTTTAAAGATAAAGTTTTTATGAATGAAGATAAGCTAGGTTTAGAAGCTATTAAAATATTGTATAAGAGAAAATTTGATAATGTTCAAGAATATCAGGAAAGAAAGAAGCAAAGGCTAGAAAAGACATTAAAATGAATTTTTAATTATTTGTGTAATTTTTTCACTACATTGCCCCAAAAAACTTGACAGATTTGTAGATGAATGATTTTCACAAATCTTTAGTGATATTTGATTTCTTAATACAAAGTGGCATTGATTTAAAGAACAGACCCCCCATGCCCCTAGTGAAGCTAAAAAGGCTATTCCTACATTGACCAGCTGGGATAGAACCCGGACACTCGGAGTGGTGTCATGATCAATTATGATGTAGTTATATTAAAATCCTCTTAGGTGGTAAGTTGGCCATACTATTTGTTTTGTTGTGTTGCTGGTCACATTCTAAACTAACTGAGTAAGTTTGATTTTTATACGGTTTCATTAGTATTATAACTAAAAAGTATATCAGTAAGTTTACGTTGGAATGGTAACCAGCAAATAAAACATTCAATTGTTGCTGATTAAGTCTGGTCGAATTATTAAACAAACCCTAAGATCAGGCTCATTTTACATAAAAAAATTATGTGACCTTAAACTGAGGGAAGGCTCTTACAAGAATCAGCTGAATAAAACGGGGATTTAAAAAAAAAAGATTGTAATTTTTTCTCCCCTAAAAAAAACTGAAACCTGTTATTTTGATGAGGGTAACCTCTTAGTCATGCGGTGGCAGCTGGTAAACCTATATGTAAAGGTAACTAAGAACTGAGACCTGAAAGCGAAAATTATCAAGTCCATGATCGTAGTATGTACTATCGAAGTCTCTCGTGCCTTATCACTTTGTAGAAATATTCGTTTGAAGTGATCGCATCGGACACGTCCACACGACCCATACCTATCCCTAATTGGCTTCGTATTTTACTACGATTTATACTACGGCCAATCATAAACAACTAGTTTTAAAATCGCCCTTGATGTCAGTACTGTCAACTGTCAATCTGCTTTACGCGTTCGTGGCGCCATTATATTATTAGATGTTTTACAAACAAATGATAAGAAATACATTGTGACTAGCGACAGAGATGAAAAAATCAGAGTCTCCTGTTATCCTAATACATATAACATACAAACATACTGTTTGGGTCATAAAGAGTTTGTGAACCACATAGAGATATTACCTCACAACAACAAATTTTTAACAAGTTCATCTGGTGATGGTACAGTGAAATGTTGGGACTATGTAAATGGGTCCCTGTGTCACACTATTGAGGTATACCTAGAAGTTGATGACAATGAGTTAAGCGAGACCTTCTCTAAAATAATGGATGAAGAGGGTGTTGAGGTGTCTAGGCTACCTATAGTTCACTACGCTATCACTAAACTTAATGAAGAGACAAGCTTGATTGCTGTAGCAATACACAGCTTTAACAGGATTTTAATCTACACATTACAGACAATTGACAATCAATTTAAGCATCAAAAAGAAGAAATACTTAATGTTGAGAATTTCCCAGCTGCGGTACTGTTTAATGAGACTTCACTTATTTTATACGACAACATAACTTGTATAGTTACAATCATGTCAATTAATCATAGAAATGATAAAATAATTTTTCAGATAGATAAAAACATAAAAATGTTTAAAGATAAAGTTTTTATGAATGAAGATAAGCTAGGTTTAGAAGCTATTAAAATATTGTATAAGAGAAAATTTGATAATGTTCAAGAATATCAGGAAAGAAAGAAGCAAAGGCTAGAAAAGACATTAAAATGAATTTTTAATTATTTGTGTAATTTTTTCACTACATTGCCCCAAAAAACTTGACAGATTTGTAGATGAATGATTTTCACAAATCTTTAGTGATATTTGATTTCTTAATACAAAGTGGCATTGATTTAAAGAACAGACCCCCCATGCCCCTAGTGAAGCTAAAAAGGCTATTCCTACATTGACCAGCTGGGCTAGAACCTGGACACTCGGAGTGGTGTCATGATCAATTATGATGTAGTTATATTAAAATCCTCTTAGGTGGTAAGTTGGCCATACTATTTGTTTTGTTGTGTTGCTGGTCACATTCTAAACTAACTGAGTAAGTTTGATTTTTATACTGTTTCATTAGTATTATAACTAAAAAGTATATCAGTAAGTTTACGTTGGAATGGTAACCAGCAAATAAAACATTGAATTGTTGCTGATTAAGTCTGGTCGAATTATTAAACAAACCCTAAGATCAGGCTCATTTTACATAAAAAAATTATGTGACCTTAAACTGAGGGAAGGCTCTTACAAGAATCAGCTGAATAAAACGGGGATTTAAAAAAAAAAGATTGTAATTTTTTCTACCCTAAAAAAAACTGAAACCTGTTATTTTGATGAGGGTAACCTCTTAGTCATGCAGTGGCAGCTGGTAAACCTATATGTAAAGGTAACTAAGAACTGAGACCTGAAAGCGAAAATTATTCGCACTACGTGGTCAGCTAAATGCTTGTCATCATGATCAAGTCCATGATCGTAGTATGTACTATCGAGGTCTCTCGTGCCTTATCACTTTGTAGAAATATTCGTTTGAAGTGATCGCATCGGACACGTCCACACGACCCATACCTATCCCTAATTGGCTTCGTATTTTACTACGATTTATACTACGGCCAATCATAAACAACTAGTTTTAAAATCGCCCTTGATGTCCGTACTGTCAACTGTCAATCTGCTTTACGCGTTCGTGGCGCCATTGTTGAATGAATGGCACGGGGCGTGGCCTGAAGCGATAGGCATCGTGCAGTGTGCAAGCGACTTTCGACTTAGGACTGATAAGGCGCCAGAGGCTTCGATAGTACATCGGCGATATTCGAATACGGTCCTTTAGTCTCGGGCGATACTGCCGTAAATAAAGTATAATAAAATAAAATAAATCACTTTTTCAACCAGGTAATTGTTTATTAGGTACTTTATTACAATTCAAACGAGAAATGTGAAATGTGCACGTCTTATTTAGTTGTACAAAAATAAATGAAACATAGGTAGTTTCAACATTATTAAGCTAACAAGTAAATATTTTTAAGCCAAGTTCTTATTATTCCTCTATACTAACAAAACAAACTAAAAAAAATCACAAATATCACAATTTAACTAAACACAACAAGACAACTTTATATAGCCAAACAGGAAGTAGGTAAGTTCCGATATTCCAATAATTATTGCTTTTAGTCCATCGAGATGCGATTATGTTGAAAATTAACCTGGCGGATGGTTCCAATACAGTTCATTAGCCTTAACATAATTTGTATTTCTACATTTAATAATACATACCCACATAATCAGATGTCTATTTTACACTCGCCATTATAACTAAATGCAATAAATACGTTAGGTATATACGCAATTTATCTAGATTTAAGCACGTTTGCGAAATTTCGGAGAATTGGAGAGCTTAGGCTGTCCATTATTTCACTCAGTACACTATCTACTTCATTTTTGAGATCCATTATGTCTGGCAAACTGTTGCAATCGGGCACGTTTAGCAATGTTGTGAATATTTTGTCCCATAATGACACTTTCATGTACCTAAAAAAGAAATATTGAAATTAAATGAAAATAACTTTATTCAAATGCACTTAAAATAAGTTGTTTTGAATCGTCCAACATTTTCAGGACGTCTTTTAACTGACAAGAAGAATGGGCTCAAGAAACTCGTCAGCTTTAACAGAAGTAACGAAATTTACAATATAATAACGTCGTCACCATACATAATCCACAAAATTGTTATGATATCATTATTATGGAGACTGCGAATGAGATACGAGGCCTTATAAAGTTGACAAAGCTACAGATTCCAACTGTTACTTCATTGTACACATTCATGCCAAATGATAATAATTCTTTGCGAGAATCTTTTTTTAAGCTTTACATAATATTATAGTTTTGGCAAAAGTATCGGTAGGACACCATTTTATACGATCTTCTGACCACATTTATAATCAATTAAATAATAAATTAATATTATTAGACAATATCACATATGTACATCGTTCTGAACCCAAGTAACTGAAATATGTCTTATGGAATTCAGGGACAAAAACTGTACCACAACACCCAGATCTGAACCAATATAGAAGTTTGTTTTGAAAATTGACCCGACCGAGGATTGACCCCGGGATCATGGAGTGGCTTTACCATGTAAACCCAGTATGCGAGCCACTCGATTAAGCAGGTCGCCAAATATAATTCGACCTGGGTGAAGAGCAACATACTATTGAATTGTTTAAAAAAATTGGTTGTCTGTAAAGTCAGTTTACGGACGAGAATTTTGCGTGATAGCGTCATAAGAAAACATTGATGAAAAGTTGCATACTTTTATGAATTCAATTGAATTATTATCACTGAATTATCATTATTTTGTGTAAAAAAGGAGTTAATTGAATTTTTTTTTTTCGTAAAATTAACATTAAGTTGTTGTAATAAACAATGGAAACCTCATTAACTTATCACTTCATGAAGTGAAAGAGAGATAGATGCGCCACAAGTCGAACGCTTAGGCCGATTGTGCCTCTCTATTGCTTGTTCCGCGCTCTCGCTTGCACGCTCGGCTCATGCGGAACGTTACACTTTTTCGTGTATGCAGCCGGCGTTCATCGATTTATAAAACGTCATCACGTCAAAAAATTAAAATTTTAATTCGAACCAATAGTTTCTGAGATAAGCGCGTTCAAACAAACAAACGTATCACCTAAACAGTAATGTAACAAATTAATATAAATATTCACCTTGGTAATTTCTTGTCTATATTCCATTGACCTAAGCGATTGACCACTTTCATGTAGCTGCCCATCAATATAACGTGTATTGTCCCCGCGAGGCAATACAAATCCGTTTGATAAGTCCAACGTTTCCCTTCTCGCATTTCCGTGCACGTAAAACCTTCTGTAGCAATTAACTGTGAAAAAAATTAATTTTAATTATGCTTAAATAACCATCTAATCTCGGCGAATTCACGATCAATTTAAGTGCCCAGTTAACTATCGCAGACTTACACTCCCAGAGTGCAACCCGTTGTTTTTCAAATCGCTCGCAGAACTGATAACCGATAGGGAAAAGGTTTCTCGAGTGGCGAACTGGACGACGCAGAGTGGGGAATCCTCCCACTAACAGAGGCATGGCGTAACCAAAGGGCGTGGTGCAAAAAAAACTGAAGCCTTAATTAAACTAAGTTTTCGCGATTAAAGTAGTACGATACGGCAAAAGTCAAATTTAAAAAACCGCATCATAAACTTGCAACATTAACTGTTTAGATGTAGAAATGATCCGAAGTGTTTTGTTGGATCCGAAGTCAGAAATAGTAAAATATTCATGTAGCTTGGTTACTAATTTAAGTTTATAAGTATAGTTTTAGGGCACCGTCTTGATATTGTCGATTTTGGTATTAGGTATGATAGGGTTGACATATCCAAAAGAACTAAATATAAAATATAGGTTAAAAAACTCATCTTAAATGTCTAGCATAGTATTGTCCCCGGCAAATAAGTTGAACATGATTTTGAAATCACGTGACCTACCGTACCTAAACTTGCTACTGCGCATGTCACGTGATTTCAAAATCATGTTCAACTTATTTGCCGAAGACTATACTCAGTATAGGCGAAATCGAGTTGGAGGGAGAATAGAGAGCTTTTTTGACAGTTGTACAAATACAAAACACTTTTTGAAAACATCACATAGAGGAAATAACAAAACAGGAGAAAGCTTAAAATAATGGGCGGTCTTATCGCTCAAAGCTATCTCTGCCAGACAACCTTTGGATGGATAGGAATGGAAGGAGACGTAAGAGACAGCGGCGTAAATGTGAAAAAATATTTAAAGATATTAAAATCAATTATTACTAACACATGTTCTAAAGCAGTAATCATTTGTCTAAAATCTATATAATTATATACTGCATACAAAAAGTTTGTTAGCACAGAACGCTATCACAAACGCCTATTTATAAGTAATGATACTTACTTCTCTAAAGGAAGTGCCTTCTGGAAATAGAGACATATCAATAGCGCAACCGAGATCAATCAGTTGCAATGATGGAGTTCGCCATTCTCGAGTAGGTCTGAAAAAATATTTTTAATTTTATTTCTCTTCTAAATAATTTATTTCACGATACATTTGGTTCGTACATTTGTTAATTTAGATAAAAAAAATCATTTAAAATACGCTTGGTAAAAACAACCACTTCACCGAGCCCTCAGGTAGATGTTGTTGTTTTTTAAAGGCCTATTTTAAATCTTATAGAAATATTGATATATATATAGAAAAAATAAAATAAATATAATTTAATACAATATAAAAAACAATAGGTGATGAGTGAAAAGAACTCTCAATATGTATGCAAAATGAACAATATTTCTTACATTTACCCCAATCAGCTCAGCCAAGTAAGCACGATAATGTAAGGCTTGTGTTATGGATACTAGGGTTACAGTTAAACATACATATTTGATATTCATAGACAATATAAAATCCCATGACTCAGGTGCGAATGTACTATCGAGGTCTCTCGTGCCTTACCACTTTGTAGAAATATTCGTTTGAACTGATCGTATCGGACACGTCCACACGACCCATACCTATCCCTAATTGGCTTCGTATTTTACTACGATCAATCATAAACAACTAGTTTTAAAATCGCCCTTGATGTCAGTACTGTCAACTGTAAATCCATTGTTGAATGAATGGAGCGGGGCGTGGCCTGAAGCAATAGGTATCGTGCAGTGTGCAAGCGACTTTCGACTTAGGACTGATAAGGCGCCAGAGGCTTCGATAGTACGTATTTAACTGCCCCGGGACTGAAACCCAAGACTGTAGTTCTATTAAAATTAACTTGAAGGTGAGTTGTAAGTAACAGTATACTTTTAATAAGTAGAAAGTAACGTCATTGTATCATTAATAATAATACTTCTTACATTCACACCAATTAGCTTAGCCCAAAGTAAGCACTATAAAGCTTGGTTATAGATACTAGGGTAAAAGATATATGAATATCTGTTACCCTAGTGTCTAGTATATATAATTACATATTAGCTTCATAGATATGATATATTAATATAAATATATATATAAATTCACTCACATAAACCTATGACTCAGATACAAATTCTCGTATTCATCACACAAACATTTGCCCCCTCCGGGATTCGAACCGTCCTGGGTTATAGATATAGTATATGACTATTGTATTTATTTAAGTGAATCTTAAAAGTACTTCTATATACATAGACTACAGGTTTAATTAGAATGTATTTACTTATACAATATAATCCGCAAAAAGAAGAATCTTTGAAAATTGTATGTTTCAAATATTTTTTCTTACGAGTGTATTGTAGAAATGCAAGTTAATAAGCATTTATTACAGATTTTAAACAATTTACATAGACTTCGATTGTCCGAAGTTGACCCTAATAGGTCCGAAGTTGACCCTAATAGGTCCGAGGTTGACCTTAATAGGTCCGAAGTTGACCCTAATAGGTCCGAAGTTGACCCTAATAGGTTATTACTCTAAGAGTTACTTACATTTTCATAAGTAAAAAGTTATCGGGCTTGATATCAGCGTGGATTATTTGAGCTTTGTGAAGGTAATGCACAATAGAAAGCATTTCTGAAGTCAACAGGATAACAATAAACTCATTTATACACTTCGAAGTAGCTATTCTAATTTTGTTGGCGACGTCTAGTAATGATCCATATTTGGAGTATTCCGATACAAATAAACTGGCATTTTCTCCTATGAACGCAGTTGTTATATCCATATATCCTGGAAGCTGGAAAAGAAGAGTTTTTTTAATATATAACTCTAACGTTTCGACTAAATAAAAATAAACATGTTGTTTATCCGGCTAAAATAATTTTGCCCGAACACTATATAGCTAAATAACATACTATATACTAACCATAAATGGATCCTTTATTCTCGCTTTGATTTCCTGACAAATGTAGAACTCCCATGGCCGGCTCGGCTTTTGGTACTTGACTGCTACAGACTTATTGGTGTGAACATCGAGACACAGAAACACTGCACCATAATTCCCTTTGCCGAGTTGTTTCTCAATGGAAAATTTACTATTTCCAATACTTATCATAGTTGCCGGCTGCAACTTAGGCACAGATCTCACCTCTACGTATCCATCGGCATGAGTTTTGTTTGGGAATTTAACGTATTCCAATAAAGACGCTATAATCTTCTTATTAAATGGATCGATCACTTTGGGGAAGTCAATGTCCGCAGGTCTGGGTATATCACTAGTTTCCAACAATGAGATGGAGTGTGTAGACTTGAAAACGCCACATTCCATAGAATTCTCACTGTCTACATCCATGCCATAGCCGTCAGATTGGAAATCGGATTGCCTGGAGTACACCGATGAGATTCTACTTTCCTTGCTAACAGAGTCCCTGCTATCTTCAGATTGTAAATCAACTCTATGTTCAAAGTCCAACTGCCTTTTAGATATATCTTTCTGTTTTTCGGAAATATTATGAGATACTTTAGCCGATTGAATCGGATTCACAGTCTGCGCGGTCATCCCGTCTTTACTGTCAGAGTCCGAGAGACCTGAAGACGGTGGTATTTGAGCCTGTTCTGGACTCGAGACGTATAGATTTTTATGCATCTTCTGGGAAATGCTCGGACTGTTTGTGAACTTAGGAGTGTTGGCATTGTCTTTTGGCTCGTTTCTGTTGGAAATGAAGTTAAGGAACTGGTTCGAAAAACCGACATCGGATGAATTCTGGCTCGGTTTCTGATTGGGCTGATCGTGTCTAATATGGCGCAGCGCTGAAGTGGGACTTTTGTGGGGCGCAACATTTTTAGTCTGTGAATTTACTTTGTTACTACTTTGATTATTAGAAACAGCTTCTTGCGGCTTCATAGGCACATGCGACTCTCGTCCAGCTCGAGTTTCGGAAGTTTCAGGAGACATGTTAGTGCTTTGAACGGCGACAGCATTTCCAAAAGTGCTCTGAGACTGTTGAGGGCTTTGGTATATTTGGAAAGTTTTATTATTCTGCACACCATACGCAGCCGGATTGCCTTCGGGCACAGATTTCGTCGCCTGCCTATAAGGACTTTGCATGGCATTGTAGCTCTGACTATTGGTATGACTACTAACATTCGCATATGCATTTGCGTTGTTATATTGATTATGTACGTTAGGATAATTTTGTTGACTATACGTTTGATTAGGCGAGGCGGAAACTTGAGAGGGCCTTTGGTAGAATTGATTATTTTGATACTGCGGCTGGTGTGGAGGACTTTGAAAGACAGCAGGATTTTGTTGCTGTTGTTGTGGAACATAATTATGCTGTCTATCAGTTTGACTAGGGTAGTGGTAATCGGGGCGTCCAGGGTACGAGGTTTGCGGACTCATGACATGGCCTGGGCTGTGATAGCCCTGGCTGGAGTACGGGGGACTCTGGAAGCCGGGCGGAACGCCAGGGCTCATAGCGTGGGGACTCTGCATTCCCGCGTGTTGGGGACTGTGGTATGCATTAGCATTGGGACTGCCATAGCCCTGCTGTTGCTGATTCATCATCTGATTGTTCGTATAACCCTGTTGGTAGCTGAAGTTTTGCTGATACTGCGAATGCATCGATCTCTGTGGGGAGTATCCGTTGTAATTGTTCGGTATCGGTTTCTGATACTGGTGATCGTGGGATAGGTAAGGCACGGCTGAAGGTCCGATTGGTTTATTTTCAGTTTGTTCACGTTTCTGAGGATACACTCGCGCAAATTGTCCGCTAGGCAAACGCGGTTGCGTCGATATCGAGCTTCTTTTCGATGTTGTAGGCTGTTGGGTGGGATCATTATGATTGTACATAGAATCGAAGTTTGTCGTGTATCCCGTGAAGTTTGTTCTTGTTGATTGTCCAGACGAACTTGACCCGGATTTGCTAAGAGAATAAATGTTTGATTTACACAATATACTTATGTATGGTAACATAATTTTTTATTTTGTAATATAAAATCGTTTAAAGATGAAATACCTGGTATATTCCCGCGTAGCTTCCATTATAACAGACAGTCCTCCACCTTGATTGTCTGCAGTAGCATGTTGATCAGTATTAATCAGCCTAGGACTATCTTCCTTTTTCACAACGCAATTGTCTACACTCTCAATTAAACTCTCATCCATACTGAACTTAGGTACACTGGGATATTTGGACTGATCGATTGTGGTTGGTTTCTTAAATTGTGACATATTAGGAGTACTAGCATCTTTGATGTTAAAGTTGAATACTTGTGTGCACGAAGGCTCTTCGTAATATGCAGTTCTGTTAACCTGTGAGCAAAATAGTAACATTGTTTATACTCTTTTATATTGAAGTAAAACTTCTTTATGCACGCTTGACTTGAGCAAGCTGGTGAAAGCGTGACGAGAGCGTTACGAAAAGTGTGATCGGGTGAGACGATCGGAAGTTGAGAGGGAGTTATAGTAGTTAGTGAAGATAGAAAGAGAGAGTTAAGTTTCATATATTACTGTAGGGGCAAGAGAGAGAGGTGCGACCACACATTTTCTTTCTCTCTTCCTCTCATAGCCAGTTACGTTTCATATATCTAATGTATATACCGTGAGGTGCAAAACTGAGTCAGTATTGTGACATTTTATATTATATTAAATATAATCGCAATTATTAAAATCTTTTTAAATCATATGTATTATTATTTAAAACTGTAACTTACTAGCTACTTAACACATATAATTAAGATCCAGTATCTACGTTTTAAAACTTTAATATAACTAATATTGATTGACTCACTTTTGCACCGTATTTACAAACGTCTTTGCGCTCAAGTATAAAGGACAATGCCCATCGTAGTATGGACTTTGGTATCGCTTTGAATAATTTTGTGCCATTATGATTTTTACTATATTTTTAGGTTGCTAAGTGTAGATTAAATTATTAAAAACAGTTTTTCTGTTGTTCGACGGATAAAATGAAAAAAATATATAACAAAACTAATCAAATTAACACTTTTCCCGGTCTTCATTTGTGTTTTTATTTACATTTGAAGTTTTATCTATCAACACAATGGTTGGATGTGAGCTGGGTGCGAGTATTTTAATGCTTTAGTTTGAATAATACTTATTTAGATATAATATTTCAGACTATTAAGGTTTTCATCACAACACTCAATTGACTATACCAATTTGACAGTTCATCCTACCCGATTGCCCCATTGTTGCCAGTCTTCTAAATTATTAACAATTATGTATCGATTATGATTGCCAAATGCCAAGTTTATATGAATAACTTAAATATCTGTGCGTTGATATTATGTTTTATTAGATATATTTCTTTTCAGAGCATTAAAATAGCAGATATACCTACTAACTTTTTTATAAGACCCCTAATACACTAGCATATATCTATGATGATTGAAGAATCACATTGCACGTATATCGAATAAAATCTGTCATCATACTGTTGGATGAATCTGTGATCTCTAGACGGCAATGCAGCACTCATAGTCATGCTTTACGTGCTGTTATGCATGCAAGATCGTTTATTTTATTGATAGATACGAATGACATGCAAACAATATGCTGGCAATGGATTGAAGGATACCTTTATTTTTCAACATGCTAGCTATAAATGACGTGTATGCATGCGTATGTATGTATTGTCTACACATCTACGAGTCATGCACGTTTAGGTACTGTATGTCAGCGGCATCACCGTTAAGGGGCGTACTATGATTGATAGACATCAATCATAGTATTCCTTAACTTCGAGTTCCTTCGAATCCAGACGGACTCGGAGGGCCTAATATGGGCTATAATATACATTGTCTACTTGTTTGTTAATGTGATATATTCCATAATAAAGCATATTAAATTGTATAAGTCACTGTCGGTGGTTTAATTAATTTAATAATAAGGGTTCACAATACAAAAACTGTATTAAAAGTTAAAAGCACGACGCAACAAGATTATGGGAATAAAGAGCGCCGTTAAAACCATAGAAAAATGAAATCGTCTTCTAGTAACAAATTAGTTTCACATCATGTCTTATGCTTAATTACTTTATATGCTAGAATGCGAACTGCCAACTCGATATTTTAATTAAATAAATAGCGTATCGATTGTATTATATTTGGCAAATCGATACGGTCGAAAAGAAAATGGCAATACCGAGGAGACAAGTGCCAACAGAAATACTCGGTAATATGGAAGTGAATTCATTGCTAATTATTATGTGGATTATTGTCCGTCGATGTTATGGCAAAGTATTTTACAGCATTTCGTGAAAAATTAAAACTTAGTTTTTGACATAAATTTGATTTAAGTACAACGACGATCAAAGACGATACCACGAATGGGCATTGTCCTTTGTTGAAACTTGCTGAATCTTGTCGGGATTATACTGTAAATGAACAATTTCGCTTTGTGTATTACTCAGCCTAATTCGATACAGCACAGTGAACGGTTAACTTAATAAATTTCTTTTCGATACAATCATGAAACCGATTGCAAAAAATATAAAAGAATCTGTTAAACAGTTCCTTGAAAATGGGAAAATCGACAAGATACATTGCTCAAAAATTAAAGACAAGTCAATCAGCAATACAAAGAATTAGAGCCAAATGTAAATTTCCTATATCGGCTAATGTTGGTGGTCGCACTAAAAAATTATCAGATAGAGACGTGAGAAAAATATTCACTATTTAAGATCTAGTGAGGAGTCTTCAGCTTCTGAAGCGGCGGCGCTTTTAAGGCGCGATACTGGCACGTCAGTGAGTAAGCGAACTGTTCGTCGGGCATTACACAAAGCAAATATGCGAGCTTTCGAGAAGAAAAAAAACTCTTCTTACTAAAAAAAATAGAAGAAAATATAGAGCTAGAGAAAATTTTGCAAAACAATATATTAACTGGACTGAAGATGATTGGATTAGGGTTATTTAGTCAGATGAGACGAAAATCAATCCTAATCCAATCATCTTCAGTCCAGTTAATATATTGTTTTGCAATATTTTCTCTAGCTCTATTTTTTCTTCTATTTTTTAAACATATATTAAATAGTGTAAAGTAAGTATTTCATATTGAAGGCTCGCATATTTGCTTTGTGTAATGCCCGACGAACAGTTCGCTTACTCACTGACGTGCCAGTATCGCGCCTTAAAAGCGCCGCCGCTTCAGAAGCTGAAGACTCCTCACTAGATCTTAAATAGTGAATATTTTTCTCACGTCTCTATCTGATAATTTTTTAGTGCGACCACCAACATTAGCCGATATAGGAAATTTACATTTGGCTCTAATTCTTTGTATTGCTGATTGACTTGTCTTTAATTTTTGAGCAATGTATCTTGTCGATTTTCCATTTTCAAGGAACTGTTTAACAGATTCTTTTATATTTTTTGCAATCGGTTTCATGATTGTATCGAAAAGAAATTTATTAAGTTAACCGTTCACTGTGCTGTATCGAATTAGGCTGAGTAATACACAAAGCGAAATTGTTCATTTACAGTATAATCCCGACAAGTTTCAGCAAGTTTCAACAAATTTATACTTGAGCGCAAAGACGTTTGTAAATACGGTGAAAAAGTGAGTCAATCAATATTAGTTATATTAAAGTTTTAAAACGTAGATACTGGATCTTAATTATATGTGTTAAGTAGCTAGTAAGTTACAGTTTTAAATAATAATACATATGATTTAAAAAGATTTTAATAATTGCGATTATATTTAATATAATATAAAATGTCACAATACTGACTCAGTTGTGCACCTCACTGTATATATGGAGCTAAAGAAGTATTACTTCAGTCGTGTAGTCTAAAGCACTCTCGTTTTTGTTTTAATATTATATTAATAAAAATAAAGATTAGACAACATCACATACATTCTTCTGAACCCAAGCAGCTAAAGCACTTGTGTTATGTTTTTATTTAATTTTTTGCATTCACAATGCAATATTTCTATAAGATATAAAATACGTGTGTAAAAAACAACCACGCCTCCGAGCCCTCAGATGGGATTCGAACCCACGACCTTTCGCAATCCGGGCGACTGCTCTGACCGCTGAGCTACCGAGACGCTGGCAAACGTGTCGAATTTTACAAACGTATTCCAACTTCTACTATGAGCTAGTATCGTTCCACCAATGTTGAACGCTAACTACCTTCAACATTGAAAGTAATATTTTTACAAATATTAAACAATCAATTAAGATGGAACCAGCTATAATGATGTTTTTATTTAATTTTTTGCATTCACAATGCAATATTTCTATAAGATATAAAATACGTGTGTAAAAAACAACCACGCCTCCGAGCCCTCAGATGGGATTCGAACCCACGACCTTTCGCAATCCGGGCGACTGCTCTGACCGCTGAGCTACCGAGACGCTGGCAAACGTGTCGAATTTTACAAACGTATTCCAACTTCTACTATGAGCTAGTATCGTTCCACCAATGTTGAACGCTAACTACCTTCAACATTGAAAGTAATATTTTTACAAATATTAAACAATCAATTAAGATGGAACCAGCTATAATGATGTTTTTATTTAATTTTTTGCATTCACAATGCAATATTTCTATAAGATATAAAATACGTGTGTAAAAAACAACCACGCCTCCGAGCCCTCAGATGGGATTCGAACCCACGACCTTTCGCAATCCGGGCGACTGCTCTGACCGCTGAGCTACCGAGACGCTGGCAAACGTGTCGAATTTTACAAACGTATTCCAACTTCTACTATGAGCTAGTATCGTTCCACCAATGTTGAACGCTAACTACCTTCAACATTGAAAGTAATATTTTTACAAATATTAAACAATCAATTAAGATGGAACCAGCTATAATGATGTTTTTATTTAATTTTTTGCATTCACAATGCAATATTTCTATAAGATATAAAATACGTGTGTAAAAAACAACCACGCCTCTTATGTTACAAGTGTTGTTGCCCCACTTGTGTTATGTTACAAGGACAATACCACAACACCCAGACACGAGCCAATATAGAAAAATTAGTTTTCTACTTTGACTCAGCCGGGATCTAACCAAGGACTTCGGAGTTTATCATGAAGACTCGACCACAGAGATCTAATTCTATTTAAAGTTAAGTTTCGAAAATAGTTATAAATGAAGGCTTATTTATTATTTAATGGAAGAAAAGAAGAGAAAACTGGAAAAGCTCCTGCTGTTTAAATAATCCATTTAAATGGATGCCCTGTTTTATGCTACGTAGATGAATTCTATTAGTTTAACATGCCTTGACAAACGGTTATACATAGAGATAGCAATCAATAAGAGACCAGTCAGGGCATGTCATGATCATCAAACCAGCCTATTCATTTCTCATCTGCTGACCTTCCATAAATACCATAGGAACCACTTAATCTCAGTGGGAGTTAGTATAAAAGCCACAATATCCGTCACCCTTGTCACATACAGAGTGACGTCGACTCGATGCCTAGATATAAGATATGAGATATGCTTCTATCAGGATCCTAACCAGAGACCTTTGGCGCAGAAGGTAAAATAGCTACTGATGCACCAAGCGACCGTCAAATACAAACAAAATAATAAATACATCTAAATATATTGTGGCTAGATAAGTGCGGTGTTGAACTCAAGATGGACAGATGGAATAGATACGTCTATCTGCAGAGAGTTAAGCTGTGGCGTTTGGTGCAACGGTAGTGATCCTGCCTTTCGCAACGACGGTCCTGGGTTCGAATCCCGGAAGGGGCAGATGGGTATTTATATATATTTCTGTTAATAAAAAAAAAAAAAAAAAAAAAAAAATTAATTTTATTTCTTTCAAAATACTTAATGACTAAAAACATAGTTAATATTACATATCTATGTATTACATATGTATACGTGAGTCTATCCGTTATCCTGGTATCCATAACACAAACCTTATAGTGCTTACTTTGGGCTAGGCTAATTGGTGTGAATGTAAGAAATATTAGTAAGAAACATTATAAGTGTGGCATGCAGTAATTCGATAAAAAAAGTCTAAAAAAGAATCATTATACTTTGTCCAATGTAGGATGATACTTTTGACAGGTGTCACTTCCTTATTGCTACGTACTAAGGTTGCGTTTGTTTCCTTATGTTTGGCTTGACATTGCAATAGCAACTTTATACCCTCTATATAGGTGTCAACTGTCAAAAGTATCATCCTACATTGGACAAAGTATAGCTACAGTTTTACAAGCGAAAACAGTGTCTGTGAATTATCAGTAATAGTGAGCAATTTTGATTTGTATACTTTAATCACAAATAGTCAATAAATTAAATAATTAATATAAATTAAATAATTGATTTAAATTATTCTATGGTTGAGCTACCGAGCCTTGTGAACACCCGTCGAAATTTTTTAGTACCTCTCCGGTTTTTCGCTGTAGGCCAGCGTTGTCTCATCAATGAGAGGAACATCGTCTCGTATTCGAAAATAACATTTTTACAAGTGTTTGGACAATTGATCAAGAAGAAACTATCTTATGAGATAAATTATTTTAATAGAAAAATACTAAAAAAATTAATTATTAAAATTCAATAATGTTTAGTTAATTTGTAATTCTATAAGAATGAAAACTTTAAAAAAGCGCGCGCTTTTTGTTTCAATAGGAAATCCCATAGAGCCAATGTTTTCTTGTCATAACTTTTTTTTGAGAATTTAAAAATACGGGGCCATCACTATTTAGTCCTAAATGTGTTGATTCAATTCCACACAAAAATTATTAAAATCGGTTAAGAACTTGGGAAGTTATGGCGTCACAGACATTGCGTCATTGAAGCTGATCCATGGGAGCTCCGCTGCAATTAAGCACTCATATTTAAATCTTAAGAAAAGGCAGAAGAGTTTTGACATAAACAATTAGTATGAATTTTTCATTTACTCACATTTTGTGACGGCACAGCAGTAGGAATGGAGAATTTATTAGCATTTTCTTTATCTTCAGGTAAACCTCTAGTATCCATTGCTTCTTGCTTCTTCTTGGTATTAACAGCCATTGTTATAGAGCGATCCTCGTGTATGTCAAAATTGGGTACTTCAAATTGTTGAACAACAGGTTGTACCATTGATGGTTCTAAAAAAATATTAACAAGATTAATATGATAATATTTCTTAGCCTCACACCAATAACCTTAGCTTAGATTATGTATACTAAGGTAACGTACAGACATACATATATGATACATATATAATATTCATGGGAATATATATAAATACCCATGACACACGTACAAAGGCTCCTAATTATCACACAAACATCTGCCCCTTCCGGGATTTGAACCCAGGACCATTGGTGCAAAAGGCAGGATCACTACCATTGCACCAAACCGTTATCTAATATGTAGTAATAATTAGTAGAAATAATTTCTTTAAATATTAACACATTGACCGCCTTGTCAGTCGGTGGAGTATTCCAGTGTCAGTCACCCGTGACTGACAAGGCGGTCAATGTGTTAAAGAAAAATTAATAAATTATTTAAAAATTTGTTACCATTGTCATTAAAGAGGTTCCGCAGCTCCCAGCGGGCCTCCTTTGTATTAACAGTCACCGAATCACAAAGTAGATTGCCCATCAGACTTCTATTAAAATCTTCCATTAAATTGTTTTTCATTCCATGGTCATTGCCATAGTTGATGGAAGTTTGGAATTTACCAGCATTCTCTTTATCGGCATTATTATCAGCAGGTCGTTGGATTTCGTCACTTTTCTTCACACTAAGTTCGCTAAATTCCTTTGAATCTAAATTTACCAAAACTTTTGGCTCTCCAGGCGAATGCATACTGGTGACCTTCGTAATTGTTTGTAAAGTTGGTATAGTCAGTGGCATTAGTTGTCCTAAATGGTCATGTTCCGTATCCAAAGCACAATTAGCTAGGGTTTCCAGTGCACTGCACTGAGCAAGAGTTTCATTTATGTTTTGATATGATTGTTGACACTGTGTCTCTTTAGACAAATCAGTCTTAGTTTTCTTATTCAGATTGTATTTCCTAGACCTAATCTCTTCTAAACTGTATTCATGATCATCAATGTAAACCTGCAAAAGATAAATAGGCATTAATTTGTTCTTGAATACTGTTCTTTAAGGGTTGACCCACATCTGTCAATTTCAGTGTTCAGCCTTAAGCAAATTTGGAAGGGCTGGTCACCGGTTTAAAAGCATGTTTTGATGTTGTATACTTTTTCGTAGCCCAGGAATGGCATTTGGTAACGTAAGAAAATTTTCTATTGGAAAATAGGCAGCAATGGTGGTGGACTTTCTGTTAATGTCTGTCTGTTGTTATAATTGTCAAGAGAGTTAATATCATGTGAAATGCTCATTTCTTCACTGCCGATTTTAACATAACACTATTACTTTTATGATGATAAAATAAAACTGGTTTTTGTTGATTATGTATGGTGTCAATGTATATATATTATAAATGACGTTACTTATGTTAAGGCTTAAGAGTTTCATGCACCCATTCTTTTGTCATTTAAAAGACATTCTGAATATAATTGTTTGACGAATGATCATTCAAAACTTCTCAAATTTTAGGTGTATTTTAATGAGGTTATTTTTTTTACAAACATACAGAATAATCTCGTAATTGGACGCAGTAATCGATGCCACCAAGCAAAAAGTCGGTAATTGAAATATGAAAATTTTACAGGAGGAAGTAATTACTGTTACATATTAGGTTTAGGTCATATTAAGTTTTACCAATGAAGATGAAGAAAGATTTACCAAAAACAGGAAGTTTTTTTTTCCGGCAATAATCCGGTAAACGCGAATAACTAAAACAAGACATGAAATATTTTTTGTAAGAATGCATTACAGTAATTTTAATGACATGATTTTGTTAATTTATTTCCCTGCAATAAACGTATATGTTGTTATATCGTTATAACTGTCATTATGAAAAATCTGAAAGAAAATACTAAGAAGCAAATTTCTATTTGTCAAGACAGTAAAAAGTCCATAACAGCACTTTACCGACATTTTGCTCGGGGACATCGTCATACCCCAAAAATTGATTTGCTGCGTACGGCCTATCATGCTATCTTACTCTTGCAAACGACATTCCTGAGCGACGGAACAAGATGGAGCATGATTAAATACGATTCTGCACTGACAGACGTGTGTATTACCATTTTATTTTGTTGATTAATTTGTTCAAGAATTATCGAGGTATGCCAAACGCGTTTACCATCTTGTTATTTGTTTCTTACCTGAGATTTGTCATAACAGGGAATCTTCGTAGGGTCTGCAGGGTCAGGTACACAGAGAGGCACATTAAATGTTAAATCGTCTGTACAGTGCGACACATGGTTAGCAGGAAGCCTAAGTACATCATCTTCATCTTCATAGGCTGCAAAAATATTGTCATTGTTAATTACAATCATCAAGGACATCCACCCTAGATAGAACAACAATTAAATACAATTTCTAGTCTTGTATTAAATTTTTTTTTGGGTTCAAAATGCCAAATTTCTGTAAGATACAAAATATGCCTGTAAAAATGTGTGCGTTATTGTTTTTTACAGATTTATTTTATATCCTATACAATTTGTAGTCAGTTTTATTAGCAGAAAATCTGTCTTTTTTTGACATAGTAGCCATACCTAATTTTGTTATAATTTTAAAATGTTTCACTTACGGGTAAAAGGCAGTGGCTGGTGAGGAACAAGGTTTGAATGTACCATTTTAGTTTTGGGATTTGTCCATATCCCAACTTCTTTTTCATTCTCCACATTGCTATATGCTTGAACTAATGAAGCTGGGCCAGGAGTTTCCCCAACAGGAATAGCTTGTGATGTGGATGGGGCATCCTGATTGAATATTTAAATTAAAATGATAAAAATTGAATGATTAGGGGCTAGATTGAGACGCAGTGGTTAAAGCGTTCAGCCTGAGATTGTGTAGATTAAGCAAATTTAGAAGGGCTGGTCATCAGATTGGTGATAAACTTCAAGCTCTTTTGTGCTGTAAGAGGCCCATTAAACCGATGGTTCTGGCTGCATCTGCAGTTAGCTGCATTAGCACCAACACTCTAGGACTTTGTCTATGTGGTATGCTATTGCTCCTGACTCATAAAACGTGATAGACAGTTGTAATTTTTACAGATGATGTATTTCTGTTGCTGCTATAATAACAAATACTAAAAGACAGAATAAAATAAATATTTAAGTGGGTTCCCATACAACAAACGTGTTTCTTTTTTTTGCTCGTTTTTGCTTGATATTAATAACGGCATAAGGTAGACACTTGAAATTTTCACAGAATATTGAGTTATATTATTCAATTTAAATATTAATAAAGAAACTAAAATAATATTAATATTTAAGGCGGGATCCCATACAACAAATGTGAATTTATCCAAATTATTTCTCGGTCTTAATAACAATAACAGGTAGAAACTTGAAATATTTAGAAAATATTTCATTTAAACTTCGTTTTATTAGAGCAATGTTCGGTACTTTTATAATTTACTTAAGTAAAAGTTCGTACAGACACCCTTCGTGCACGAGTCTGACTTGCACTTGGCAGGTTTTTTAATAGTCACATTAAAATTAGTTTACCAAATTTATGATTTTGAAATTTTTGCATTTTCAATGTTTTCTTGTATAATAAAAATTTTTCCTAGAAAAAGTCAGAACTTCCAGCCTAAAAATAACTTGTGAATCAAGTTGATTCTTTCTACTATTTTTCTATAAAAAAAGGGTTTTATCATATTAGATTACCAAATTTTTGCATGCTACTATTGTAGGCTGAATGAGAGGAACAAGATATTGTGTTTACCATCTCATATGAGCCTTGTTTATTCAATTGCAAATAAAAATAATTCTAATTTTGTCTATAGGGAAGAACTATTCCTCAGCTATGGGGCATAAGATTTAATTAATAATAATAACATACAAAAGAGTTTGTCTAGTCATAATACATTGCTAAGAACTTATTTTTCATTCTAACTTGATTAATTTTTAGTAAGGCACTAGCAGTAAACGATTCATAAAATATGAACACAAATATTACACAAAATTATCATAACATTGAGCTGATTTATTTTTAATCAATTATCTAACTGTTTGTTGTACTGCATAGCAAAAATTTTAATATAAAATATGTGCAAAAATCATGAAAGAGTTGTTTTATTTCAATGCTGTTGATCTTTAATTTCAAGCATGTGTGCATATGTGTAATGTTATAACTTTAGATCGTAATTTGAATAAATAGTTAAACAAGACCATTTAACCAAATCAACCGTAGCAGTAAGCTCACATGTCTTTATAAGCATAAATTTATTGTTGAGCACTGTAATTAGCATTAGAATAAGTAAGACATTTTCTGTGTAAGTGAAATAAGAATGCTGTTGATTTTGTTAAATAATTTAAAATAACTTTACTATTGCACCCTAATTTTTTCTAGAATATGTATCCTACATAATAATTATTAAAAAATAATGTGATCACGGCTCCTGTAAAGGAGTCGAAACGTCAGGATTAAATAAAAAAATAAAACATGCACAAAAATCTGTAAAAAAGTGTTTTATTATAATGAGTAATGTGCACAGAAGTGTAAGAACTAAACTGTTGGTAATGTATAGATAAAAGTTATCCAAACAAAAAGATGAAGCAGATGAATTCTGTGTATGCAGAGAAAACAAAGATTTCTGGGTTTGTAATGATATTGGACTGTATGTCAGCACAAAGCATGTATAACCTGCCTGCGCTTTGTAGAAGAGACTGTAATGCTCTACTGCGGTCCATTCTGATTTTGACATAATGAAAAGGATAATTCTAAATGAATCTGTACTATGAAGAGGCTCTCGAGTAGTCCAGACTTGTCTCATATTAAATATGAGACAAATTAATAAAATATATATTAATAAAACATATTAGGAAAATTAATAAAGTACCTATCCATCAAGGGTAGAAATAGATTTCAACAAGAAAATTAAGGCTGTTTGGGATTGAAAAACACTGGAAGAATGTAAAGAATTAGTAGTAACCACTCCACTTAGGATAAAAAGCAGTTATTGAAAGTAAGATAACCAAGTGGTAGACAAACTGTTTTACACAGTGGTGGAAAATTAATAAAGTATCCATTAAAGGTAGAAATAGATTTCAACAAGAAAATTAAGGCTGTCTGGGATTGAACAACACCGGAAGAATGTAAAGAATTAGTAGTAACCACTCCACTTAGGATAAAAAGCAGTTATTGAAAGTAAGAGAACCAAGTGGTAGACAAACTGTTTTGCATGTTCAACTATTGTGCTTTTACATTGGAAGAAGAATTCATTATTTTCATTATAATAACAAAATATTTTGTTTCACTGTACAGAACATTACTAAATTTAATTTGATGAACTCTTTTTATTTGGTGGAAACATAGAAATAAGTTAACTAATTTATATTTCACATAACAAACTCTTTTGTATTAAGGTGTGTACACACCAAAATTTGAAAATATACATACCTCGAAAACATTAACCATGACATTGGAGTTGGGCATTCTATTATCGAAGTGGTTCGTTTGTTGCTTTACAACACCAGGTATTGTGCTTTTGATGCTCTCTCCAACCCTTTGTATAGGAACATTAGCTATATTGCGGCGTTTGAATGATTTAAGAGATGTCAAAGCCATTCTAGTTTCAGCCAAAGCTGATGCTGCCTTCCTTTTTGTTGGAGAATCATCATGTAACATTCTTTGAGCAAAAAACAATTGAAAGTTCCTAAAAAAGTTTGGTATATTAGTATGAAACAGTGCCTAGACTATCAAGCCTTATGATACATTAGAGCATTCCAAATGATCATAGATTAGAGGTACAAAAATGAGGATAAAAACAAAAATATCAATAATTTAAAAGACTAATATTTACACAAATTTACACTTAGTTTCATTATTGTTAATATCATTAAAATTGTTTAGCATTCAAAACCCTAAAAACTTTTAATACAGAAAAACTGGTTTGACACCATATTATTCTGTTTTCATTTAATGCTCATTTTTATTATTTTACTTGTTCAAGTGGACTCACTAGGGTGAATTTGGTAATGAAATATCAGACATAAGGCATAGTATCAGTATCGGTGCGGTACGTAGGAGCTTGTAAGCTCGCGACTGGAGCGAGCGGCGCGCTTACGATAATATGAGACATATGAACTGTATGTGTTCATATCAAACGGCGATGCGCACGATATATGCCGCGACCTTATGTAAGTTCAACGAATTTGAACTTCTTTTTGGAATGTTACAGATTGCAGAGGCGTAAACACCTAGTGGCCAATGTTAACATATAGTTGCTAGATCATCGCACCCCCCACCGCTACTGCATCAGCATTTCGAACTTAAACGAGCATTATGTAAAAAATCATATTTAGATGATGCTAACTATTGTATAGACTGATTAAGTTAGTAAAAATGTGCTAAATTGCTAATTGTATTGGAATATTTAAGCTTTATTCTGTAAATTTAGGACATATGTACACAATATTGTTATAAATAATTATGTCAATATTTTTTATTATACTGCATTCTACTTTTTTCCATTTTACAGTTACATTTTAATTGACAATATTTAAAATTATACAATGCTAATACTTTATGCTGAGTTGTGATGTTTCTCAATCAATGCTGAGATAAGTGATGTAATAATTATGCAATCACATTAGTATGACCTATACCTGGATCTAACATTTAATATAAATTCTGTAATTCTAGAATTAACAATATTGTTGACCAATAACAATTAGGAAATATGTTAATTGTTATTATGTTTTATAAAATTGATGTTCAAAGATTACATGTTAATAAAAATACTTTAAAAAAAAAAGAAAATACAATACTCACATATGTGCCTGCTCAAGCTCATCTATAGGCTGAGCTTTGGCCTGGAGACCAAGCATATAAACCTGATTAGCTTTTTTGTAGTCCCCTGATTCTTCACAATAACATGCCCACGCTCTGTAGAATTCTGAACATTCTACCCCTATGCCAGTATTATACAACCTTTGGTATATTTCCAATGGATTAGAAAGGCAATCAACCTAAAAAAATACACAAAGAAGTAAACAATTTGAAAAAGAGCAAGTGAACATTTTCCAATAATTCTTCAGTTCAGACAACTCTGAACATTATTTAGTCTTAACCTAGACAGAGCTTGTACTATAATAAGTATACAGACAACCATGACTCTGGAACAAATGCATGTGTGCACATAACATAAACATATGCTCCTACAAGAATCGAACCTTGGCCCTTTGGTGCAGAAGATACGATCCCTAACACTGCACCAAGTGGCTATCATTGAACTAATATTTTTATCACAAAAAGAAATAACAAGATAAACAACTTAGATAACTATAAAAATTATTAGTTCTTCAGCACAAACTACAAAAAAACAACTTACATATTTTATCCATAACTTCACTAGTCTCCTATCTTGGAAATATCTCTCATCTTTTTCAAATAACTGCAAACAGTCTTTTACAAGCTTATCAATATTGCCTTCGTGTCCATGTTTAGGAAAAGACTGCTCTACCCATTGAATGTAGTTAAACCAAGGATCCAGAGGGTCAGGGCCCTGATAGTGTCTAATAGCTGCTTCATGTTCTCTGAAAATGGCATTTACAGAATTCAGTGGCAAATGGAACTTTATAACTCAAATGCACACTTTGTATTGACAGTGCATTCACACAGATCCAATGTTCGTTTAATTAAACAAGAATATTTGTAGGTTGATTAATAGAAATACAGCAAAATGAGTGTTTTAGCTTCTGCTATAAAGAAAACTTACTCTTTTTGCTGTTGCAGCTGTTTTTGAGCATCTACATCTGACTGAGCTTGCAGAGCTGCGCCCAGCTGCATAAGGTTTCTACCACCTCTCAGAGGCTGGATATTCTCCTTACTAACATCGATGTCCATTGTAAAATCAAATCAAAGTAGAAATATCACAGCATGAGGAATAAACACGGGTCACTTGATCACAAATATGCGAAGTTTTAATACAAGCTTTGCAAATGTTTCACTTCATTTGATTGGCACTACACGTAAACACAAATTGACTAACAAATAATAGCTTGTTTATAAATGAATTATATGCAAAATAACAATGTACGATTGGTTTCAAAATCTAAAAAAATTGGTGTCTTCTCCAACTGATGCACCAAAGACTAGCCTGAAATTGACAAAACTCAATAGAATATTTTGTCAATGGTGAGATTCAAATAAACGGTCAATGGTGCTCAACGGAGTTTAATGGCCCTGCTACACGCTCTGCAGGAATTGTCATAGTTTTATTAAATGCCTGCCTGTCAGAAAAATGAAACACCAGTTTACCAAATGAGCAATCTTAGAACTAAAATAACGTGAGAGCGGGAAGAATCACTGTAGTAGTTTTGGTTGTACTTTTTAAATTTGTATTGTGGCAGATATAAGTGGTAATAATGTGCAAGACTGTAATCCATCTGGTTTTGACAACAACACGGGTGAAACAAAACAGCGGTAGGTTTTTTCACGCTTTCTCCAGATATCCACTGAGGTTTTAAAGAAATCCCACACTCCCACACCGTTACTTAACCTTGACAAAGGAGTAATTACATTGTTCATTAATTATTTATTATTCCAAATCAGCTCTTACCGTCACCTAAATAACGAAATGAAAGAAAAATGGGCTGTATAGTCTTTGTATCCTTTGCCTAGAAAAATCTAAAATCTCTTTGGCGAGAAGCGTCACTTTAGTGGTTTTGTTTTTCTTTTTATTATTAAGCACTAAAGTAAACATGCTTATACTACACTAGACGTGTTGCTCTTTAAGTATACGACTCAGTGTTCCGAAACATAAATGTGATCGGAATGATTCGGAACAGATAAATATTGACCAATTCAATGTTGATGAGCTATCATTGGACCCGGGAGTCGATTTCGGAGGCACCCATTTAAAAGTGACTTCGAATATCTGCTATCGACATTTTATGACCATCACGCTCCTGTGCAATTGACGAAAGTCAAACCAGATAGGTTGTTTTTGTGTATAATAGATATATTATGGTATATAACGCACATACGCAATGAGGCTTTTCTTAAATATCGCCAGACAAAGATTTAGTAGGATACGAATTGGTAGCAGAGTATAAAACAAATTATGCTTACGTGTATGGATACAAGTTCAATCAATCAGTTTATGGACTTTCAGGCTGGTAATGACAAAACTTTTAGAACTATCTGGTCCTAAATGAGTTGATTCGATTCCGCACAAAATTATTAAAATCGGTTAAGAACTTGGGGAGTTATGGCGTAACAGACATTGGGTGAATTGAAGCTGAGCGGAGCTCCGCTCCAATATTCTTAAAGTGGATCAATGTGGTGAGTCTAGTGTTCGTCCTGACTGAAATCCTGCTAAAATAAATGCACAGTTTATAAATGTACTAAACGGTTATCGCGTTTCTAGATCATATATTATTTTCTGTAACCCGTAATGGTTTAGTTGCTCAACCTTCCAATTGAGGACTGTTAGTAAAACTCCCTAATTTCATTATGGTTGTAAAATCAAATGTATCTAAGTTGCATGGTGTTAGCAAGGAGATGTTATCATCACTAATCTCTGAACAACTGCCTTCAGAGCTTAACAAGTCGTTATAGAACCCGCAAGTTTCCATCGGCGCTTCATCCTTAAACTTATCACATAGCTTTAATTATCTGTCACTAACTGCTTCCACAGCCTGGTTACTTATTTATTAATTCATAAATCTCCCTCATAAATAAGAAAATTACTAAATATAAAGCTGTATGGGCTTAGTATCCTTTGCCTTCTCGTAAGGAAAACCACTAAAAATAACAATGACAAAATAAATACAATACAATCATGGTTGCTACTTGCTATCAAAGATTGTAATATAATATAATACAGAATAATAATGAATGACTGTGCTTATTGAGTTATAGATTTGTTATGAAATAGTTGGTGAAGGAACGGATTCGTAAAATAAAAATATACGTCAACCCACCTCTCGAAATTGTTATTTAACTCTTATTTAATATTAAAGTTGTTGATCATTTATATGTAAGCTTACGAAATAAATTCCGAAGATTTGACTTCAGTTCCAATGTCAAATGCTCTAATTTACTCCACCTTGTTTGCTGAATTCTAATTTCAACTGAATCAAGTCTTGGTCTGAAATGGCGGAACCCACTGAGAATGGTGAAAATCCACTGAATATAGATGGAAGCAATTTTAATGCTGATATGTATTTAGAATGCATAATGAAGCATGCTACATTGAAACAAGTGATGGATAAAGAAGCAGAAATAGTTACACAGAGTCAGTTTCTTCAATCTGAAATGCAAACATTAGTGTATGAAAACTACAACAAATTTATTTCTGCTACTGAAACGGTCAGGAAGATGCGTTCTGATTTTAAAATTATGCAAGAAGAAATGAATAAGCTGAGTGAAAACATGAATAAAATAACATCCTTCAGTGCCCAAATATCTGAATCCTTAAAAGAAAGTGGAAGCAATGTAAGTCGCCTATGTGGCACCCGTCAACTCTTAGATAAACTTCAGTTTCTGTTTTTGTTGCCAACCCAGTTAAATAACGCTATTTCAGAAGGCAGATACGTTGACGCTGTTCACGATTACACACACGCTCAAAGAGTGCTTCAGAAATATGGCAACCAACCTTCATTTCAAAGTATCCAAACTGAATGTTCTGAAATAATTTATGGGCTAAAGAAAACCCTCCGGGAACGGTTGTTGAACCCAGAAACATCAGCATCTGAATTAGCTGAAAGTGTAGGTCTATTGAGGCAACTTCAGGAGACAGATTCCTCCCTCAGAGATATATTTTTAAGTTGTGCAGAAAGCAGACTTGATCAACATTTAAAGTCATTAAATGCTTTAGTAGATAGCACAGATATCATAGAATGGGTAGAAAAATGTAACAATACATTCTTAGCTGATTTAGGGATCATTGTATCCTGTTACCATGAAATGTTCCTAGATATTTCAGACATACCAGAATTTGCAGATAAAATATTATTTCAAGTTTTTAACCTTTTCGGGGAAGTCTCAAAGAGACCTGAAAATGTAGGCACTGAAATTTTAATTAGAGGGTTAGATAAGTTCTTCAGAAAACTTCAAGCGATGACTGAAATAATTTCAAGTGACACTATGTCCAGTAAGGCTATTGAAGTTGTAATACAATGCATAAACAACAAGGCTACTATACAGTACCAGACTATACAAACTCAATTTAAAGAAAGCTTAATGAAAGTAAGACAATTGTTAGCCAGCAAAGGTTCGGAAAGCAGTGACCTGAAAGATATATTGAACTCATTACAAGTTTATCTAATGCAGAAGGTGCAGGCCTCATTGTTAGATTTAATGGCATTTTTACAAAATAATTTGTCATTTGGTCTTAAACCTTGGTGTGCTAAAGCAGTGGCTGATTCCTGTTGGAAGGTTATTTACGAAACAATGGTTAATTTATCAGATAAGGTTAAAAAGATGGCATGCTTACAAACGTCAAACAGTAACATTCCTTTTGAGCTTTTGTTAATTCTAGCAAAGTTGTGCTTAGAGATGCAAGAGACTGGAGTGACGACATTACACAGTCATTTGACAAAACTTTTAGAAGAATCAGCACCAGGTTTCACTTTAGAAAACAAAGATACTAATAGTGTAATGGTGCATTTATCGACTGCTGCTCAATCTGCTTTGGATGCTGAAGTAGTATATATAGGTCAAACAGCAGCACAAATGTTGAGAGTGTCTGTCCTTGCCAGGGATTGGTTACGCGCTCCAGAGCCCAGAGGTCCTCGAGCTGTTTGCCGCAGAGTGGTGGAGACATTGGCTGGTGCGGATAGTGCTGCATCACAATTATTTCCTACAAGTATAAAGCCATCAAGTGACTCCAGTCGGCGAACAATATGGTCTCGAGCACCATCATCTTTCTCACCAATCAACAGAATATTTTCAGAAAGAATAGAAGTCTTTAGCCCTGCTGGTGCAGACAGGGCTGCTTTATCAAATGGTGCACTAAAAGTGGCCTTAAAAGCATTAGTAGAATGTGTAAGACTTCGTACTTTTGGCAGGCATGGCTTGCAGCAATTACAAGTCGATGTGCACTTTCTTCAACAGAGATTATCATGTATGGGCAATGACGAGAGGCTTCTCAACGCTCTACTTGAAGATGCTTTATCTTCAGCTCAATTGCGATGTGTCGACCCACAATTAATGGAACCAAGTATTGTAGATATCATTTGTGAAAGAGGATAGGTCTAATTTCTATAGTAATAAAAAATTAAAGTATTTTGTTTATGTTTTATTGAATTTTACCAAACATTTTGTTACATTCAGTCCACATACTTTTATAGGGTTCCATAGTCAAAAAGGAATCTTTATAGTTTTGCCATATTTTTTCATCTGTCTGACCACGGTTTGGCACCAAGACGTACTTACTAGAAAGCTGAATAATGAAACACAACGAAGTTATAAAATGAAATAATGAAAAAAGCAATTTTAAGAGTACATCGCCTACACGATAATACAGCCGTAGTATAGGTTGTTAAAAAAATTTCCTCTCCTTGTGTAAAAAACTATTTTTCGCGTGCGAATAATTAAGCATTTATTATTGTCATAGGTCCCCAAATGCCAGATAAAAGGTTGTTTTGGGAGGTGTGGGAAACTTTTTGGGAACATGATTTTTATATTTTGTGTGAGCCGAATCGATTTATCTAGTATTTTTCAATTAAAAATTAACATTTATAATAGCATTAAAAATGCAAAATATGAAAATCAGAAATCGAATGGCTGTTTTATCTTGTCAAACATTTACGAAAAAATAACTTTTACTGATGAAGCAACGCTGGTATACAACGTCTAGAAAATATCGACGGGTGCTTACTAAGATCCGTAGCTCAATTGGGAGAGCAGTGGACCGGACATCAAAAGGTTGCGAGTCCTGCCTGAGAATGACTTGAGAGATGAGTGATTTTAGTATTTTTTCTATTAAATTTTTTACAATACCACTATATTTACGAAGTCTAAGTTAAGAGAAAAACTATCACAGCTAAGTCGGCTTTACAAGTTAACAAGTGATAGTCGATCAACTACTTAAACATTTTATATTAACCGATTCGTTGCTACATACAATTACCAGAAACGAAGGTTTCGAGGTTGATGTCCGTGAAAAATGAAGATACTTTTATTCTGGGTAGATTTCCCTAAAACTTAATCTGAAGGAGTTATCATCGATTTAAAAATGACACGGCTTCAGTGGCTAACGCCACACGCAAAGAGGTGATGGCACGACAGACGTGCCATCACGTTCAGTTCAGTTTCAAAGTACACTCTTCTACGACAGCATATTGTGACGGGAAACTACGGAACCCTATACTACTGGGCGTTGCTCGACACGCACTAGGCCGGAATTCTCATACCTATCTAACTAGTTTCTCACAATGAACTTCATTATGGGGACAGCTAAAAGGAGAAATGTCGGGAAACTGTGCAAGAAATGCCCAGACGTCCTGTGTTATGCATGAATTGGGCAGTCACAACCTAAAACAAATATACTGTAACAACTCACTATTAGTGAATCAAATAAATATAAAGACTACGTGATATAACTAGAGATCCACGTAATGCATCCACCCGCCATTATTTAAGTTTCGAGCATATATGTCACTAGCGGCTCGTCCCGGCTTCGCACGGTAGGACAAAATTCTTTAAATTTTTTCTAGCATTCAATATAGCCTATGACACTCAGCAATAATGTGCCTTTCTATTGGTGAAAGAATTTTTAAAATCGGTTCAGTAGATCCCGAGATTACCCCTTACAATTTAACAAATATACAAACACACAAACTTTACTTCTTTATAATATTAGTATAGATTTACTGTCCTAGTACGCACACTTACGAAAGACAAAAGGACAAAAAATATAAATTCTTACCACAATTCGTGTCGATCTTAGGACCTTTATTATCAAGAAAACTGTGAACATCTTTTTGAATTCAGATGCCACTCTCGTCGCTCCTCATAGTTTACCCAGAAAACATTTTTAACTATTAAAATGAGAACTCTTGATTATTTTCAAATTAAAAAAAACATCCAAATACCAATAATCAATATCAAATATTAAACTCCTAAAGTCAATGTTCTTATTCTCAACCTTTTTCTTGGCAATTGTAGTTCTGCCCAATCTTAGGCGAATCTACTGTAACTAGAACAGAATTTATCTTTAACAAGAATGAAATATCGACACCGCCGTCCGTTCAATCCAAATCCCGTGGTATATAGCTGCCTCTCATTATGTGACGATTCTTTCTGCCAATATCTAAGTTAAAGCTGAATTAACACTTTATATGGTACTATTTACGATGAAAATTTAGCTCCTTTTCGTTATATCAACAGAAAGAAAGCTCACCACCTTGACGGTCTACCATCGACCACACACCGGTATGTCGTTGATGGTTTACCGTCAATTTACATTACACGGGAGGTTTAACAAAAAATAAAACAGGGTCATAAAATATAACTACGTGTGTTTTAGACAATTTATTTATAACCCAAAATTGCATCATCATATTAAAAATAATGACATCATGTAGATATATAAAATTTATGTTAAATGCTTCTAAAACATAAATCTCACGAGACGTTCTACTAATTTAGCCATTTATTTAATTTACAGTTAGTCGCGAGAGTACATATAAACATATTATTTAAAATTAAAAACAATGTATATATTATATGCCTAATACTATTACCATTACAAACAGAAAATTTGATAATCATTTTGGTCCTAGTTCCTAGTTGAGAGAGTATCGCTCACTATTACGAACCATATTCGAAAACGATGTACGATACGATAATAAACGCTATTGCATTGGTAGTTCGCCTACGAAATATTTTCAGTTTAAAAAAAAATACAAAACGCGCCACGTATGCTCACTTAGAGAGATTGTGAAGTTAGCTTCAAGTGCGCACTTACCCTCTCTCAAAATATTTGTAACTCCGTTTAATTTTAAGCATATTAAAATGGCGCGTATTGTAAGTCCGTTATATAAAATTTTGATATATAATTGAATTTAAAATATTAATATTCTGATATGGTAACAGATGTAAGAATAAAAACCAGCGTTAAAACGATTCTTATAAGTCGCTGAACTCTTGACTGGTTGTACAAAAGACACAGGCGTGAACTTCGCCCCGTTAACACCAATCGGATTTTCAGCCGCCTACTGTAAGCGAGTGTTGAGTCAACTTTATCATAAACTGACAACATCTCTGTTATTATATAACAATATTAATTCAGCATATTTTAAAAATAATGCACAGTCTGCACCTGATAATACATTTGGTGTGAATGACATATTCGATTAACTGCAACAAAGCGCATTAGGAAACTGAATAGCGCGACAGCAGCTGTCACGTTAGTGTGCACGCACGGGTGATTATTGTCACTATGAATATTTCTTCACTGTGGAAATCTATATGTTACAGTCAAAACTCATAACCATAACCAGTCAAAACCACTTTTGACTGCAAAAAATAGGCAAAAGTACTTTTGACCAACGACCTTAGTTAATAATAATTTTGACTGAATTTCGCAGTCACAAGTGTTTTTAACTAAGGGCATCGGTCAAAGGTACTTTTAACTGCAAAAAACAGTCAAAAGTGGTATTGCCTGATTTAAAATTTAGATTGTCAAAACTCATAAATATTGAGGTGGTTAGGTTAGGTTATTCTCTTTTTATTATTGATCTAAATCAAAATCTCAATCTAATGAAAATATTTTATTTGGAAATATTGATGCTAGTCCTTGAAAAAGTTATTAAACACATAAAATACAACCCCTTTGTGGTTGATGCATGAATTTTGCAACACGTACAAAAGAGACTAATATGTTACACTGTAACCTAAAATATTGTAGCAGAAATTGGAATTCAAAGAAAATTAGTGGAAACGAAAAGAATGAACGCTTTTTATTAAGGCTTCAAACGTTAGAAGAAATAAAGAATAGTCATTATAATGTAATGGCAAAGAAAAAATTTGAAAATTTTGTTATTGAGGTGGAAGTGGTGGTGAGGTGGCATTGAGGTGAAAAAAATAAAAAAATAAAAATTCCCACTCCAAGAAGTTTTGACTAATATTCTTAGTCAGAACCACTTTTAACTAAAACAATTTGGTCACAAACACTATTACCCAATATTTCGCAGTCATCAGTTAAAACCACTTTTGACTGCGAAAATCAGTTAAAAGTGGTTTTAACTAAGGTCGTTGGTCAAAAGTACTTTTGCCTTATTTTTGCAGTCAAAAGTGGTTTTGACTGGTTATGAGTTTTGACTGTAACATATATAAAGTCATCAAGTTGTCACTTCACTAAGTGCGCGCACTTACATACATCCCTATGGACCTAAAGAGATTGACAAAATAGACAGTGATATATCTGTCGCATTTTTCATCCTTCATCCTGTTCTGTAGCGTAGGAATGCCATTTGCTAGAGTGAGGAAAAATAGCGTGAGTGTCATCGACGATGCGTCCAGCGCCACGCTATCTTTCTCGTTCTAACAAATGACGTTCCTGAGCTACAGAAGATATAACACGTAAAAATGTTATTCCGTACTAGCAGACATAGGTCAACCATAAACCCTAAACGCGTTATTGCCTCGTAAGCTGATTGACGAAACAGAAATATTACAACTTTTAGACATTGCAACCGTTACATAGTATTCAGTTTAGGAGGTTCTGATCGACAATGAAAGCATTTCCATAAAGGAAACAGAGTTTTAAAATATCTTTTTTGGTGTTCCCCTTAAAATTGTATTAATAATAACACTACAGACAAAATTGTAATATTTTAAAATTGAAAGTAATTAACTGATTACATCATTTAATTGTTATTCTTCACTAATCTAATGATGAAAACATACTATGAAGCACTATACATATAATAAGTCCAACCTCCAGGAAAAGCTCTTAATAAAATTAACTTCGATAGCATATACTATACAATTCCATCAACATAAATCCAACGAACGCCAGTCGTGTCCATCGAATAAGCTCATTATAGAAACACTATATGTTACATTATACAAAACTTATTAATAAAAGAACTCTTTTGAGACATATAATTGATAGATATCATGTAAAATTAATGGTATGTAATGAGTTATACAATTGCCACAAATTTAAACTGAATTGCACTTCGTAAAATTATATGCCCAATGATCTCACACTTAAGACTAAAGAAACATAAATATTTCATAAAACTTACAGATAATTATTAAAATTCTAAAACAAATTGACATAATATATCTATCGTTAAGTTCTCCCATTTACATTAAGATATATAAACAGCTTTCGCTCACAATATAAGTATCTTAGTTTTATAAACGGTACGTTAATCGCAAACGTGTAAAAATATTTCTATGTTACAATGGTCCGTCTGTTACGTTATCGAGAGCGTCGTGATGCATGATTCCATTTAGATTACAACTAGCGATTCCTCTAATCTACACTAGTTTACTACCGTTTTCGTGCAACAGCCGAGGAGTCCTTATTCAGTTCAAGCTACAAGTGCTACTTTTTAAAATGTTCCATTAGTTTCTGCATTTTTTCCGGGGGAGGCACTCCCCTATGAGCTACAGAGCTCCTAATCTTACGGTTTTTCACACCGCTCTTTGTGGGTTCACCGGCTTTCACCGATGTTCGAGTGTCAGACTTTTTTGAATCTGTCCTCTGCGAGCGGGCGGCAGTCTGGCGAACGTCAGGGTCCGCTTCACTCCTGACGCTGGAATTTCTGGTAGTACTGACCTTGGGCTTGGGGTCGGCGACCGGTTTGGCGGTGTGTTGCTTGGGCTTGGGGTCGGCGACCGGTTTGGCGATGTGTTGCTTGGGCTTGGGGTCGGCGACCGGTTTGGTGGTGTGTTGTTTGGGCACGGGCAGCGACGGCGCTGGTGGTGGCGAGCGACGGCGTCGGATGCGCGGTGGCGTGTGCGCTAGAGACGTATGCCGCGACAGTAAAGCCGCGCTACTGAACAGCTGGCCGCAGTCGCACCTGTGACCCGCCTCCGCTATCCCTGTTCGCGATGAAATAGAAACATTATCCTCTTATGCATTTTTTTTTCAATCACATTGCTATATTTCTATAAGATTTTAAAATACGCCTGTAAAAAACAAACATTGACCAAAGATTGATGGAGGAGATTGCTGTTTAGCAATAAGGCCGCTTATTTGTATACTTTTCTTTGTTGCACTTGTCTTTTTTTATTCTATCTGTATGTGCAATAAAGTGTAATTTATTATTATTATTTTATTTTCGAATACTGAGTATACAAGTCGTTGGTAAAAATAATTTGGCAAATCTAGGTATTTGCCTTTATAATGTAGGCATGCAAATATTCAACTAAGACAAAAGGGGAAATAATAAAAAGACGGACAGTATAGGCAATTTAAATTAATAATAATATTTTACTATAAAATGAGGGATTATTAGACATTTTTTGGCGTTTACTCTTTAAGATTTGATTTTCATATAAGGCGCCCTGGTATGAACGCACGTGTCACTTTTATTTTGAAGTTGTTTTATTATTTTCTGTGCCTGTTCAAAGGCAATCTTTCTTAAGGAGTAAACTCCAGTCGTGCGTCGGAGCTGAAATACACATTTTAAATCTTAATTGAACCAAAAACATAAGATAAAATGGGTTTTTTTATCAAATGTTTATAAAAGTACTACGGAATCAAACTAATATTACATTCTAATTTTAAAGCAACTAACTAAACCGGCCACGCGTTGCTATGGTAACGTAAATTGATTATAAAAACTGTTATTCTTAGGCTTATGGTAACTATATGTGGTAACAAACCCACAAAGTCCTTCTTTTATATAGGAGAGATAAAGAAGCATCAAAATCACGACTGACCTAAGAATATATTAGAATACATTTTAACAAGACTTTGTCGATTAGAAAATAATCTTCATTTTTTAAAGATTGCTAAAAATAAATTCAATACATCATAGCTCACAAAAAAGGGTAAATAATACTCACGTTTTTTAACTGCAGAAGGTTGTGCTTTGTGTTTTGCACCTGTGACTTTTCCCAGTGATTTCCTTTTTGCTATAGTACTAAGGGACTTCCTTTTTACTGTCGCAGATTTTCTATGAAAATTCTTATCTGTATCTTTAGACTTCTGTTCTTCAGCATTAGACTTAGAAATCTTTGGAAAAGAATATTTAATGTCATTGTCTGAATCTGAATCTGTAGAAAGTTCTAATGCAGAAGTTTTGGGTATATTTTTGGTCAATGTCATACCATTTGTAGCCTTGCTTTGAACTAATTTTGATTTTAAACGAGGTATTTTGGCTGGATGTTGCAGAGATATTTGACTCTTCACTGGATTCTTTGAGTTAGGGCGTGCAATCTTCAGTGAGTTTCGTTTATTTGCCTTAATTTTCATAAATAACTTAGCATTATCTTCAATTTTGTAATTAGGATTAAACATGTATCTTATTTCATCATCATCATCATCACTTATCTCTATGGATTGGGTGTCATCATTATTGGATATTGAACGATTTGGTTTTGTTTTGTTAGTAGCTGTATGAGGTGCCTTATCAGACTTCTTTTTCAGTGTATCTTCAAAGTTTGATGATTCTCTTTCTTCAAATTGTTTAAGATTGTCTGGAAGATTTGGTATAACTTTCGCTATATCTCTCTCAGGTTCTTTTATTAAATCGGTACTTAACTCTTTTGTATTTTCAGTTATGTCACTGTGTGATGGAGGTTCAGGTGGTAAGATAATTGTATTGGCGACTACAAGGCTTACATCAGTTTTATTTTCTTTTTGCTTGTGGGCTTCTTCAAGAGCTACATTCTGAACATCTTTATTAACAGTAATGATTTCTGTTGATACAATGATGACTTCATTATCTTGTTCCAAGTCATCGTCTGGTTTATCCATTAATGTATTTTCTTCAACATTCTCTAAATCTTTAATTTGTTTATTTTGTTTTGAAGCTGATTGACGCTTTTTCCTTTGGCAAATAATTGTATGTTTATTTAATGAGTGTTCATTAGGGAAGACCATATAACAAAGTGGACATTCATGAATAATATCCTTAGTAGAGAGAGAACTCTTGATATTTTTTTCCTCCAATTTTTCAGAACTCGATTCAACGTGTTGTTCTTTGTGTTCTATAAGGTGGTGCAATTTCCTGAATGTTTTCTTACATATTTCACATTGTGGCGGAGGAGGGGCTTTCTCCATAGGTGCTGTTACAGTTGTTGTATTTTTTTGTCTATTTATACCATCATGAGTTTCGCGATGTTCTACTAAATGATGCAATTTTCGGAACGATTTATCACAAGGCTCACAACGAAAACCAGCACTGGTGTCATCAACTGGCTTACTCACATCTTGCTCTTTGAAAGCTCTGTTCTCGTTCTGTTCTGCAGAATTCTTTCTTAATAATTTGGAAGATAAAGCGCCACTAGGATTGTGAATAAAACGATGTTGTACCAAGTGATGTAATTTTCGAAATTCCTTTTTGCACACCTCGCAACAAAATACAGGCTTAGAACTTTTAACGTCACCTTTTAGATTCTTCGACTCAACTTTTTCGTGTTGCAATTTATGATTAGCCAAGTACGAAAGTTGTCTAAATGTTTTGCCACAAAATTCACAAATTAAATTGTTAACTTTATTACCAGAAATGTTGCTTTTGCTTTGAGCCGATTTTCTTGACTCTGATTTCCTTTCTTCAGAGATATCTGCTTTGGTTTTCGAAACTACATCTTCAATTAAAATACTTTCTTCATCAATAGCATTCGATTTAAAACTTGTTTCTCTAGATTTTCTTTTTTTACGGATGTCTTTTTGAACGATTTCTTTGTCACATGTTTCTATTTCATCTAATTTACCGTCACCGGATTTTGATTCAGAATCTTGAGATTCTCTAAATCTTCTTGGGCTTCTATTCCCAGAATCAGACCGATTTGGTGAAGGTCCAGTGCAATGTTTGACATGTTTGAAAACCACATTTTCTGAACGGAAAAGTTTATTACAAATAGGACAAACTATATTTTCATTTATTTTTCCCATTGTCCAATTTTCCCTTATTATCTCTCCATCACTACTATCATCATCGTCATCATAATCAGAGTTTTTATTTTTGATCATTTCAACATCAGAGAGTCTAGGTTTTTTTTGTGGTGGTGGAACTTTAGTTGTACTAACATTTCCTTCAGGCAAAGGGTACTTTCGTGGACGACCTCTACCCCTTTTCACCGGTGTATTCTGTTGACTGTCAGTGTTATGTTCAACCAAAGATACTTTGCTCAAATTTTCCGATTGAGTTTCTAATAATTCGGCGGCTTTGACCAGATTATCAATAGCCGAAGCGGTGTTATTATGTGAAATACGACTAGTTTCTAGTTTTAATGGTTCGGCTTCAACAGTTTTTGTCACTTCTAGTGTTTTAGTAATTTCATCTTCGTTTTTAGGTCCACGTCCTAATAAATATGTTTTTTTAGGCACTACAGGTTTTGGACTATTTTCGATTCTCTCTTCTGTCTTTCTTTTCTTTTTTGGTGAGACTTCTATTCCTAAATCATCAGGTTCAATAAGTTCTAGCTCCGGTGTTTCTACAGGAGTTAACACTTGTTTTCTCTGATGTTTTGTTTTGGATTTGGTCTCAGCAGATTTTCCGTCTTCTAACTCTAATATATCTGAATCAAGCGAGTCGCTTGTATTAATGGTACATAAATCAATACTGGAAATTTGCTTTTTGGCCGGTGACAATTCTTTTCCGTGTGCATTTAATTGTTTCGGTATAAATTCAGCACTAGTATCCATAAAGACAACCTTCACAGGTTTGTCTTCTATTATTGTAATGGGGTGTTCCAAATGGCGTTTCGCTGTCATAGCAGTTTGATATGCCATTTTAACTTTTGCTTGATAATTTTTGTTAGTGACTTTCTCATCCTCATTTTGAGTAATAGCTTTATATGTATCTTGAGCAAGTTTTGTAACAATAATTGGTTTTTGTGTTTCATATTTGAGAGCTGTATTATTATCAAGATGGTCTTGTTTTGTGATAGTTGACAAAATGGTATCTTTTTGTACAATTGTTTGAACTACATTATGAGGTTCTTTAACATCAAAATTTACAGTTATGCAATTCTCATAGCTAATAGAGTTTCTCCTAACGAACTTGTCAAAGTCTTTTTCGGTTATAATGGCTTCTTTTTTGGAATTATCAGTGTTTTGCCTAGTTATAGGTTCATGTTTATCAGTAAATTTCTCAGACAATTTAGAAATATGTTTCTTGTTTAAATCCATATCACCAGTGATAGGTTCATGTTCTATTATTTCCTCTTCTGAATCTATATCAATGACATTTTCTTTTATATCTTTCCTTTGACTTTTATGTGTAAAGGGTAAAAGGTTTGGTATTTTGCTTGGTTTCTGACATGCAACTTTTTGCATATCTAATTTCTGTGATGATTTCTGTTCAGGCTGATGTAACTGTGAATGATTAGCTCTTTCAGAAAATCCAACACCATGTAATTCATTCATTCTTTTTTCAATTTCATCAAATGTTTCATTACTTTGCAAAGCTTCTAATGTTTCGGTCATTACATCCTGACCATTGTCGTGTTGAGATTTAACAGGCAAAGCTCTGTTTATTATATCCTCTATAGTCTTATCAATTAAGTCTTGGTTATTGATTTCTTTTCTTTGAGCTGGTTCTTTTTTACTTACAGTTGTGGATACAATGGCCAAATTGGCTGAATTTGTTTGCAATTTGGATATAGTTTCTTGTTTCACAATCTTTTTATTGGTTCCAGAATTTGCTTGTAATAAAGATGGTTCAGTTTTGACAGGAACTTTGCTTTCTTGTGGTACTGGTTTACTTGTAAAAACGGAAGCTTCTTTCTTTACAGGTAATCTATTGCTGCTACCAAAATCTTGGATTTTAGCTGTTGAAATATTTGTATGAATTTGTCTATGACTATCTATTTTTTTTAAAACATCTCTGCGATTTAAATCATTTGAATTCTTAATTTGCTTGCCATTTGAACTATTCGATGGCACTTTTGTTTCTTTTATTTTATTTAAAAATGCTTGTCTGTTGGCCTCTGTCCACTTGCCAAAAGGAACGGGTGCATGATTGTTACTAATAGGCTTTTGTTCTGTAATTGCAACAACTTTAGGCAATGTCTTTTTGGCTATCGTACTTTCTTTATTTTTGGTAGTATTTTGTACCAATATAGATTTCAAATCTTTAGTGTCAATTTCTTTCTTCTTTTTATTGTCTACAACAGGCACCCCAGGTATTGTTTGGGAGTCCATTTTCTTGGTAAATAAAGCCTTTTCAACTGAGTTTATAGTAGTCAAGTCAGCAACATTACTATCTTTAATATCCATGTGGACAAGATTTTCATTTTCCACTATATCTTTTATCTTTTCTAAATCTAGTTTTTTATCGTCGGGTTTAGAATCGTTTTCATTTTTATTATTAGATTGTGTATCTGTTTTCAACAAAAAAGGTTGATCTTTGTTAATATTTTCATTAACAACAGCTATTGTTGGAACACCTGTTGTCAATTTTTTTTCCTTGGTCTTTTCGTTGGAAGTTTGGATTAGAATTTCTTTTTCAGCTTTGACAGGACGGGAATCATTTTTCTCATCTGTAACAGTATTCTCCTTCATATTTTGTTCTGTATTGTTATCTTTTTTATCTCTTCCTTCAACAGTAGCCGGGTAAATGACTTTAGACTGTTGTATATCTTGGTTATTGTCGAGGCCTGTGAGAGATATATCAGAAGTATCAGTTTCATCATTATTGACATAAGTAATTTTAGTATTATCTTGTTTATTTCTACATATACTTTCACATTCATCTTGTAAAATAATAGGTTCAACCCCTGACTCTAAATTAATTGTTTTATTGCTTGTTAATTTCTTTTCATGTGCCAAATCATTCTTATCAATTTCTAATATACTATCTCTAACATCATATTTACAAACATCACCCACCAATTTCGAATCTTTACACAAGTTTTCAGTGGCAGCAATTTCTAATACGCCTGGTTCGTCTGATGACTTTGATATTACAAGAATAGGCTTGGGTGATGTTTCAGTAGATTTTGGTTCAACTTTTTTAATTTCGTTTTTTGTCGCATTTTCTGTCAAACACGATGGTAGCTTGTCTTCTTTTTTGGTTTCTTCATTTTCTCCAGAACCAATTTTTACATCTGTTGCTATTTCTTTTATTTTATCCCTTTCTACTGTTGCAATAGTTTTTTCTTTGTCTTCACTACCAAGCTCTAATATTCCACATTTCTTTTTTGAATCTATGTTACTTTCATCTAAGCATATTTTATCTTCACTATCTTTTATGGTTTCATTTAATTGGTTAAATTTAGGTTTAATACTATCTGTGTGGACTTCTATGGTTTTTTTAACATTGTCAGAATGTCTATTTGGATGTAGCTGCATATCTACCATTGTTTTAGTAAGTGGGATACCTTCTTTATTTGGTGTTGAATGATATGCCATTGGTGTAAAACTACCTACAACTGGAGATTTTCTAGATTCACAGAACTTCATCAGCTTCCCATTTATTTCGGATTTGGAATCAATATCTTTATTTGAATCTTTATCTATGTTACTAGTAGCTGTTGCTAGAGTTTCACTTTGTGCTTTATTTTTTCTTTCAGGAACTTTGCTACTAGTAACATCGCTTATATCATTTATAGGCACATGTGACACATTTGCTTCACACAATTTTCCATCTAGAACAGGCTGAAAGTTGACAAAACAAAAGTATATTTTTATTAAATCCAAAATATATATAACAATTATTAAGTATATAAAAATGGTCAGTCCATGAAATAAATCCTTTTTAATTATTTTTTTACTGTCAATATATTAATTGTATATTGTTATAACTTTTGAAATTATAAAAACCTATTTATCATTTACGGAATCAAGCATACAATAATGCTTTATTATAAGGATTGCCTGTTAAATTGAGCATTGTACAGAAAAAAGAGACTCCTCCTAACATTTACTAAACATGTTATTAGTAGATTTTTACGAAAGTTAAGTTTATTAGTATATTCACTAGTTATAGATTTTAGTTTCACCCTATCAATTACCAGGTAACTCTGTACTAGTTACAGCACAGATAATCTTATATTATCTCAACATCTTTCATAATATGCACAACAAAGGAGTGGAACTCCCTCCCTGAGTCTGTATTTCCAAGCACTTATAACCAGTTTGTTTTCAAAGCCAGGGTGAAAAGACACCTACTGGGATAGCTCATTCCATTGTGGATCCCGTCTTGGCCCCCAGGCTTAATTGGGATCAACAACAAACCCATTAAAAAAAAAAGAAAAACTTACTGCTTCCTTAGGGACCTCAATTTGAATTTCTTCATAAACTTCTAAGTTTCCTTCGTCATTCTCACTGTAACCAGTTAAATAATTTTTATTCTAATGGTTAGTCACCGTTAGGAACATTTAAACTTCAGTATAGGTATATCCTGTATACTCTTTTAGAGAACTAACTTTAGGAAGACCATAGATAGATAAAGTAATTGTGGTAAAATATTTATTACTGCTTTAGCTTTGTATCCTAGGAGTAAAGTGTAGATTAGTGTTGTTTAACTATTGTTTTTTATTTACAATTAATCCCTTAAAACCGGAGAGCATTATATCATGCGCGCGACAATGATACCTAAAATCCACAAGCATGATATAATGCTCTATAGTAAGCCTGAGTTCTTTTTGATTAAATGATATGTTTCCCCGAAAGAGAGAGAAATAATGCTTTAAACACAAAGCTGGGCTTCAAGGGGTTAAATTAAAAGTGACCCTGTACAATTTGATTGACATTATTGGCAATACATTATGAGATAATTTAGGATTAGTCCTTAACTGAAAAGCTGGAGTAAAATATGACTATGCTGGCAAGACATTTCAATAATGTTTGAGCCGTAGCATTATCACTGGAGGACAAATATCTAAGAGGTCGTCCATAGAGCCAGCTTTACTATGAAACTTGTAGTGTACCAAGCTTGACCTCTATGTAAACAATACTATTTACAGATATATACAACAAACTTCATATTATTTCCTTTTACAGGGAAAAATAATGGTTATTTAATTTGTAATATTTTTATCTTCAGAGATAATAGAACTATAAGAAGTTTTAATGAAAAAAATTAATTCTTTTTACCCATAAATAGATAAATCTATATTTTTGTAAATACTGGCATGAGAAATTTACTCTCTGCATATTATTAACTGTTTATTAGGAATATTATTTATGAAAATTAAAGCCATTCTCTTAACAAAACTCACCGCACTTTCAGAAACTTGTAGCTTGGTTGTTGTTGATCCTCATCTATTTGCACAGCAGCCAATTCATCCTCTCCTTCCCTCCTGTATAGGTATAGACCATTACCAATATCAATTGCATCAACATTTTTTCCATCAATGTGTAGAATCACTTCAGTAGTATCTTTTCTGGGCGCTGGATCAGCTTCAGGAAGGGTTGCATCATTGACTTGTTCTTCTTTTAAGTCTGGAAGTTTCATTCCTGGGTTGCTTTTGTCCTCACCATCAGCATTATCGTCAATAACTAGCTCATCACCATCATAAGAATTATCATTATCCTCAAAAATATCCACCCCACCTGATAAAATATTAGCAGCTTCTATTTGTTTACCAATTTTGTAGCTATCTAGGAAGTCATTTTTCTTTGCGATTGGTGACAAGTTTGATATCAATCTATCTGATTCAGAAACATTCTTCTCAACATCTATATTGGAAGACACGTCTTTTATTGGGGAAACGTCAAATGTGGAGTCCTCTTCTGAAAAAGAGAAATATTTGGAAGTGGTCTCGCTGGCTGTTATGAAAGCTTCACTCGATAGAGATGAGGTATCCAGCGCAGAATCCCGAGAGGTTCCCGCTTCACCTCGCAACTGATTCAGCCTATCCATGTTCACACTTCATCTGCTGCAAAAACAATCATCAACTTTGACAAATAAAATAAAACCATTTGAAGGTTGCTCTAAATAATTAGCACTCAATTACAAAGAAAATATAGTGAAACTTTTTTGTGAAACGTACGATAGCGATACTTGTGACACATAAGTTAATAATGATAACGGGGTATCATACCAAAGAAATGGTTACTACAATGTGAGGTTATCCATATACTGAATTGTAATTATTCTGTTAATTTGACTGTAAAGTCTACTTATTCGTTTTTTTTAACAATTTTTCTCTAACAACACAACACATCAAAGATTAAAGATGGACGCCAAATCATAATGTTGCTGTCATAGAATTTAGGGCTACGAAGTTGCCGTCTTTGTATAAAAAATATATTTTTAATGTTGAGGTCATTCTACATATACTATGGAAACTTTTTAGACCGCTGACACGCGGACGCAGTTAGGTTCAAACTTATATATATACGAACAGATTTAATATGAATAAGAAAAATTAAAAAGAATAACAAATTGATTATGAATATTATCCAAATAGTAAAAACATATGAGTATTGTAATAAGAGAAAACCTTTAATGAATATAAGGTTTTAATAAGTTAAAATTAACATTATTTGTTTTGTTACAATCTACTCTGAGGTTACAATAGATTCATTGACAAAGACCTCAGAGTAAACAGGACTGGAGTAGCCTTTGCCTAACATTACCCCTCTGCCAAATGCACAAGCGTCGGAATCCTGTGCGTTATATAAAACTAGTTGAGCCGCCATTTTAAAACCACAATAATCAGAACGTCTTACCGTGCAGAGCTCCCACGAAAATGCCTGCCTGTGCTGTTTTCTACTGTAAAAAAAATTCGAAAATATCTAGTATGCAAAAAGATGGTGTCACCTTTCATTTGTAAGCATAATTTTTAGGTTTTGATTATTATTTAATTCATAATTTCATGTTTTAGCAGACTACAATTTCAAATTTCGCGCTCAAAGTTCGTTTGATGACGTCACGGCTGCACTCCCCACGAGACTACCTAGGGTTGACCATTATCGCATTTCAATTAATTAAGACAAAAATTAGAAAAAGTTTGTTGGTAATAAATAACTGTAATTTTGTATTAATTAATTACCAATTATAATTTCGTTTTAACAATGTACGTTGCGTGTTTATTTTTAGTTTAGTATTAAGTACATACCTACACTTTTGCGGCTGCTTGAAGCCTATTCTTTGCCACACAACATGGAAATATAAAATAATAAATAAAATAATTAATTAAAATAATAATCAAACTATTTGTCCTTTTATTCATGCTGGGCGGCGCTCATAAACATTAAGAGTACTAATGCTGTATATACTTCCAGTGTCCCTGACTTCATAAAAAAGACACGGTTAAAAGGGTACCATCGTCTAACCAGCACACCCGATCATTTCCGAGAAACCAAAATTTTTTTTCGAGCCACAGGACAAATTGTTTTTATTTTGTAATCAGCAACCCTTATTAATTTGTACAATATTAATTTGCACAATAGTGATGTCAACTTCATCGATATTGTGATTTTACGAGTGAGTAATGAATGAATGAATGCAAGTATCATACTTAAATTGGAAATATGTATTTTTAATTTAAATCTGTATGTCGCAGGGAAATTGTATAATTCCGCAGTTTACATTCGGCGTCATCAGTTTAAAAAACACATACCCTTTTCTTAGTTCTTTTTCTTAACGATAATAAAACACAGCTTAGATAAATTACAGTTTGTTTCAGTAATTATTACCAGGTATTAATGATGATTTCAAATAAGAATAAGGTATGTGATTTTGAACTGATGACGCCGTATGTAAAGTGCGGAATTATACTATTTACCTGCGATATTATACATACGAGAATAAAACTGTAAAGATATAGAATAAAACAGGTCAAGTCCACCTTAAACCAAATGGCTAGTAATGAGAGTAGAGGAAGCGAAATCACTAATTTTTGAACATTTTGTCTGTCTGTATGTATGTTTGAGCACGCATCACCCAAAAACTACGCGACGGATTTTGATGACATTTTAGTATGGTAATAGCTAAATGTCATCGTCAACATTTAAGTTAAGTTTTTTATTAATATTGTAGCATTTATAGCTCCTTTTAAAAACCGGCTTGTCCAACTGCAATACTTCAAGATACTAGGAGTAAGGTATGTGGTACCAAAAGTCATTTGTACATAAATGAAAGCTATTGGAAGATAGTATTGCAGTATTAAAATTAGAAATGATCGGTATGTGTAGTTCAGGCAAATATACTCTGCCCCTAGGCGGTATACTAATTGTTGGTATTTATACTTTAAGCTTTGATATGCCCGGAAACATCTAATTTTTCATATTCAGTTTTCCTAAAGAATACAGCATACGAAAAAAATGGATTCATGCTTGTAATAGGTAATAGGGCATCTTGGGCATCTTCAAGAACAAGTACTATATGTTCCATACATATTGAGCCGTCTCAGTTTCAAAAATTATCTAACAATAGAAGAAGATTAGTTGCCCATGCTGTGCCAACGTTATTCTTGAATGATCCTCTTAGTTTATTATATAACTAGTTATGCTTCAAATAGATATTAACATGTAATATTATAACAGTTTTAGTTTATTACATTTAAATGTATTAATTTTAGGTTAAAAAATAAGTTGAAAAGGAAATACCTGCAAAAAGTGATGTAAGCAAATCGCAAAAAAATACAAATAATCAATCGGTCAAAGTAAAAATCTGAGAAATATAACTATATTCACTATCGCTTTGTTAAAAATAATGTTTCAGAGTTCCTCCTTTCCATTATGGGTATACGCAAAAGGGTCCACAGTGAATTCTATATATATAATAACACCTATTGTAAATATCTTTTAAATGCAATAAACTATCAAGTTTCAATTTGTATTTGTAGGAATACTAACGCAAAGTTAATAAATTCATTCATTGAACGAAACTGATTTATCGATATCGATATTCTCGTGCTATGTCATGTCACTTCTCACACAATGACATTCGTGTGTTTGAATAGAACGTTAACACACTATTTTAAGCACGTGTGCGTGTATTTTAAATATGTTTGTCGTATTATGCATGTGTGCGTTTGTAAACACGCAAAGAGTTTTTGTTCCTGTGTGCTGGCATTGAATGTAGTAGTAACCTCACCCCCCGCAAAAAATGGCAGAAAAATATGTACGAGATATTGACTAATGGCTACTCCAGTCCTGTTTACTCTGAGACAAAGACACTTCAAAACAGATTGACAATGACATCAGCTTGTGGCTGATATAGTTTCAAGTAACGAGTTTTACTTCAAGTATCTTAGTTTTGACTATGAAAAATTGCAAACAAATATAAATTTTCCACTGTAGGTACTGCCCCCTATCTTGTAGGTATTACAGGTGTTAGTGCCTGTGGAATAAAATTGTTAATTCAATATAAATTCAAGTATTATTGGAGCGGAGCGAAGCGAAGCTCCCAAGTCTTTTTTGTTTCGATGGAAATTATTGCGAAAATCAAAATTCGGGCTCCGTCACAATCTGGTCCTAAACTTGTTGATTCGATTCCACACAAAAAAAAAAATATTAAAATCGGTTAAGAACTCTGGATTCTCTCATCATTAATTGTGGGATTGACTTTCATCATCACCTAATGAACAAAATAATTTACTTAAGAACTGGCAGTGTGGCTTAGACCTTCGCCTGTTCCGAAAAGGATGAATATAACTATTTAGTTCCGATTAGATTCGTGATCAAAGGACTTATTGGCAGGAGCGGGAAACGTATGTTTTGGTGATATTGACTTATGTTTTTATTTAATTTTTTGCATTCACAATGCAATATTTCTATAAGATATAAAATACGTGTGTAAAAAACAACCACGTCTCCGAGCCCTCAGATGGGATTCGAACCCACGACCTTTCGCAATCCGGGCGACTGCTCTGACCGCTGAGCTACCGAGACGCTGGCAAACGCGTCGAATTTTACAAACGTATTCCAACTTCTACTATGAGCTAGTATCGTTCCACCAATGTTGAACGCTAACTACCTTCAACATTGAAAGTAATATTTTTACAAATATTAAACAATCAATTAAGATGGAACCAGCTATAATTATGTTTTTATTTAATTTTTTGCATTCACAATGCAATATTTCTATAAGATATAAAATACGTGTGTAAAAAAAAAAACAACCACGTCTCCGAGCCCTCAGATGGGATTCGAACCCACGACCTTTCGCAATCCGGGCGACTGCTCTGACCGCTGAGCTACCGAGACGCTGGCAAACGCGTCGAATTTTACAAACGTATTCCAACTTCTACTATGAGCTAGTATCGTTCCACCAATGTTGAACGCTAACTACCTTCAACATTGAAAGTAATATTTTTACAAATATTAAACAATCAATTAAGATGGAACCAGCTATAATTATGTTTTTATTTAATTTTCAATGTTTCTTGTTCAATGTTTCTTTCAATGTTGAAGGTAGTTAGCGTTCAACATTGGTGGAACGATACTAGCTCATAGTAGATGTTGATATTGACTTGTTAAATTTTGTGTTGATAGATAATAGCATGTAATAATGCTGGTTTAATAACCACTACGTATTTATAAACATGGACGAGTATTGTTGATTGTAACAAAGCAGTGGCAGGTGTCTTTTACATACACACACATATATATATATATATATATGTAGGCCTTTTTCTTGCAAGGATTTCACAGATTTCCACTTTCTATGATCCTGATATACATTTCTCACTTTTTCAAACCTCATAAGACCTAGGCTTTATTCTTTCACGCTCTCTTAAGAAGTCCACAAGTAAAAACCAGGAAAGGGATGATTTCATAATTATTCATTGATTATAAATAATTCAGCTGTATGGGCTTTGAACCCTTTGCCTTCCCTTATGGAAAACCTAACAAAAATTTTTAAAGATTGGAATTGGATTAGATTCGTTAATTTGTTTTCGTTTAAATAACACTCAACTTAGGTATAGTAGATAATTGTCATGGCTCCACAAGAAATACCAAAAACTGCTCCAAAAGTGACTACACCCAAACCCAAAGAAAGTAAGACAAATCCATTGCCAAGTAGTGGAATAAAAAGCTCAAAAAAACCGTCTTGGCATCGTGGCCCTAAACCAGCACATTCTGGTGTGCCGGTTCCTGAGAAGATGAAAAAGCTTTTTGAAAGACAGTTGAAAGCTGCTGCTGACAGCCATCCTTGACTTTAATATTGTATGTGGAATGGCAATTTATCATTTAGGAAGTTGCATTATTTTTAATGAAGATTTTTTTGTACTACTTCAAGAGGTTCCTGATTGCAAAATATTTCTTTGTAATTCCAGTTACACAGGAAAGAAATATATAATGAAATGATTTGTGCATTTAAATAACTCGTTACAGCTTTGATATCAGTTATGTTTTATTAATTGATACTTTTTAGTGACTGGAAACATTCCTTGCCTATCATTAATGCAAGTGCCATAGAACAGGAGTATAATAGATAACTCCTAAAGGGACAAACTTATGTGTATATGATATTTTATTTAAAAAATATTACTTCCTCAAAATATAAAAGAACAGTCATAACCCAAATAAATTCGCTACATTATTATTATTATATATTAATATTGTATCAAGTATTTTGATCACCTGATTAATAACTGATTTTTTATTGTGTCTGTCTGATGATGTTTTATATGCTTATTATGTTAGTGATTGTATATCTAATATAATATTTTGTAAACTCTTTATAATGAAACTCAAGGGACAGAGCATATTTTATCGTTATATGGAGTGAAGTAAGAAAAACAACCAAATTCACAATAATTTAATACCTATGTATTTGATAAAATTAAGCTACAATTTTATTTATCCAATCATTAGTTCACATATCAACATCCTGCGCCTCTCCGTTAATTTTACCATAGGTAATTTTGTGACAGTGCTTAAATTTTCCGAGCCAACCTTCTGATGCTTTAAAGTTAATTACGCCAAGCTGTTCGGCAAACTTCTCATCCTTGGCTTTAATACTATTTTTAATAATTGGAGATAGGTACATTATTCTGGCGTTGGTTATTGAACCACAACAACATTGCTTGATCCAATTCTCCGAATTTTTGCTTCCTTAATTTTTTAGTAGACTTTCCTCCAGTGCCGCCTGCAGAATTGTTTCCTTATTTTTCCAAATGGTAGCAACAGTACATTGACTTAGTTCAAAACGTCTTCCAACGTCACTTTTCTTTTCACCCTTTTCAATTGCACTGCAAAACTTTTTCGTCAACACATAACGCTTTTCTTTTACTGGCCATGTTAACAGTTTCAGAGTTGGTTTGCGACTGATAATACGATAGTTACCTGGTGTGTTTATTCGAGACCATCATTTTCAAGCAAACTAAGCATAATGATGCACGTGTTCAAGGCAATTAACCATAACAAAAGCAAGATGGCTGTCGGTGTCTTTTGTATCCTGATAACATAAACAATAACACCTTTATTGAATATTTTCTGTGTGTTAATATGAACACATTTCTTCGTAATAGAGAATGGCTGCTGCGCTATAAAGAGTGTATCAATGTGTAGGTTTTTAGGTAAACCAACCAAATAGTGCTCATTTCTACATTAGAGAGAGCTTATCGTTATAAGGAATAACATTATAAGGAATTTACACTATATAATATCAAGTTCATGAACGTTTTAATGCCAATGACCTATTGCATGTGTTCAAACGTTATTTGAACTAATATAGAATATGATAGAAAAATACTACTACCCCCAGAACAATAGTTAATATATTTTTTAACTATAATAGAATGAACTATTATTTAGACTGAATGAAAAAAACGGGAAACAAATTATTCAATGCTGAGCTTTTATTCAATGATTTTCCTAAGATAAAATGGTTATATATAATATTATATATAATGGTTATATATAATATAAATAAGATGATTGTTGATCCATTAATTAACATTTGAAAGAATAGTTGACCTATCTTCCAACCTTAAATCTGTGATGTTGTATTGTGTCTCACTGATTTAATATATGGATATAGCAATAATGGTATTGCTATTTAAATGTTAAATTAATCATTATGTTTAATAAATGGTACACAAAATGTTATACTAAGTGTTTTGGACAAGGAAAAGTGTGTTTGTCACACACTTCATTTGCAATTTGATTTTATTCAAGTAGAGTGGTAAGATATCTATTAAAATTTAATAGTAACAAGGCTGTAATCTCATTGGTGTGTGCAGAATATTGTGTGAGAACTACAGGCCAGGAGTTAAATAAATAGATTTGTTTTGACAACTATACATTTTTTAATTCTTACCCCATCATTAGCTTATTATAGAAATTTAGTGTGAAAATTCAATATAGCAACACTCTTAGGACAATATTTTTTAAATCTAGCTCCATTATCTGGCTCCATGAGAAAGAATGACTTAACACACAGTAACTGATTTTTTTGTATTATTGTATACTAGCTGTTGCCCGCGACTTCGTCCGCGTGTATTTGATTTTATCACGCGGTTAACTGTTATACAGCAAAAAATAAAAAAAAAACAAAAATACAAAGTGTGGATTAATGCGTAAATTGTAGCTAAAAAGAAAATGTGAACAACTGGACACAGATAATTTTCCAACTTGACCTGGCCGGTGATTGCATCCGGATCCCTGCGGGCCAAAGGCACTTGCGGTACCATAAATGACCACTGTGCCACAGAGGTCGTTTGATCGACACGATCAGCAAAAATAAAACCAGCCAAGTGCGAGTCGAACTCGCGAACGAAGGGTTCCGTACCATATCTAGCTAGTACCTTATGATGCCTCTTTATAGACAACGTTCGATGTGTTTTGGTTCGGAACATAAACAAACAGTTTGTTTGGTTGACTTACACGGGAGAAAGCCACATAGAGCTGGCCGTGTGAGAAACAGCCGACGCTTAGGTCCACGCCGGCAACACGTAGCGTCTGCCCTTGGGCTTTGTTTATAGTCATTGCATAAAACAAACTCACCGGTAACTATACACGTTTGAATGGGTAATTATTGGGAATCAGTGGAATTCGTAGTATAAAAACTTTCACCGACGCCACATCCCGAGATGTCGGGGGATGAAGCGCTTACCATACCGTACCATAACGCCATCTTCTACCTAAATGGTTATGTTATTAGCAACTAGCCCGCGCCGCAGTTGTAATAATAAAACGCGGAAGGTACGAGCGGCTACAGCGCGTCTGTATCGCTGTATCTGCGCGTATACGCGCAGTAGACTCCCTGTGCTTAGGTTACAAGGTTACGTTCGAATCTCGCTTGAAGCGCGTATACGCGCGTCATCTGCGCGTTTAAAATATGCCGTGTGCTAGAGGCCTAAGAGCCTATGCACACCACGTTTTTTAAACGCGCCGTCCACGCGCGCTTGTAGCGATACGAACGCGATACTCACGCGAGTCAAACGCGGCTTGATTATGAATTTATGTAGCTATTCAAACTTGTCTCTGAATACCTGCATAAATTCAGTCTCGCGCTTGAATCGGTACAGATGTGATGATAACGCGCTCTTGTATCGATATAAACGCATTGGACATTTTAAAAGTTATTCTGTTGAATTAAAAGAAACTCGCATCTGATTGGCGTTTCTGAATCGCAGTGTGCCTAAGCCCTTTTTTTTAAATTTAGTATGGGTTAGCTCTTGATCCCTATCAAGACAAGACAGCCAAGACAGAATCCATGATGGAACGAGGTAACCCAAAAGGTGCCTGGCTTTGAAAATGAACGGGTTATAAGTTCTCGGAAATACAGACGCAGGGAGGGAGTTCCACTCCTTTGCTGTGCGCATTATGAAGGATGTTGAAAAGCGCTTGAGGCGGCAGGTAGGAATAGCAACCAAGGAAGGGTAGTAGCCTGCAGTGTGTCTGGATGTCCGATGGAAAAAAGGAGATGGCGGTATGAGCCAATGCAGCACTTGAGCACACTCTCCAAAGTACAGTCTGCAGAAGATCGACAGACAGGCAACTTTGCGGCGATGAGCTAAGGTGTGAAGCTTGCTCTTCACCAGTTTGCTGTTATCGCTGAGTCTCTCAGCTCTGCGCTGAATCGTGTCCAGTGCAGCAAGTTGGTATTCATAGGTATATAATATTCTTATGCACATATATGTAATAAATAGTTTTGGTGTGCCATGCAGTGCACGATAAAGAGCGGATGGTAATGTAGTAGTTTTGTATAATAAAATCTACACAGTTTAACCGATTCGTTGCTGATGACACGCCTGTCGTGCCATCACTTTTTTTTGCGTGTGGCGTTAGCCACTGAAACCGTGTCATTTTTAAATCGATGATAACTCCTGCAAATCAAGTTTTAGGGAAATCAACCCGAATAAAACTATCTTCATTTTTCACGTAAATTAAGCTCGTAGCCTTCGGTCCTGTAATTGTATGTAGCAATGAATCTGTTAATATGGAGAGCCAAAAGAAGAATTTCAGTAGAAGGTTCTTCTTTGTATTTGGTGGGACTGGCAGGTGTAGTGTACTACGAGCTCCTTCCGCGAAGTGATACAACTGGATCAACTAAAAGCCGTCATAGCAAAAACGGCCAGAATTGGCGAATCGACAAGCGCACTTCAAATAATGACTTTTATAAGCAAATGTTTGATACTTTGGGTTACAATCTTTGTCATATTTCAACCAATTTATACAAAATTTAATAAATTATTCACCTAAACCCTCCTGATGAATCACTCCGATGATTGGCGAAAACCGTATGAAAATCCATTGGCTAGTTTTGAGAGTTTATATCATACATTTCATAATAAAAAATATTTAATAATAAAAAAGAAAATGTTTTATGGTATCTACAATTATGCACTTACGTTGTAGTAACTTGGACTTTAATTACTAGTAAAAGTTTCATAAGTTAAACGTACATAGGTTAAATTTATCAAACTTTTCCTTACCTACCGTTAATATTTATGCCGTACGAACTGTACTAATCTACGAGATCGCCCTCATCTCCAGAGACAGGAGCCAAGAAGCGAACAGACACAACAGAAGTCGTAACAAAAGACCCAAATGTATAATAATTGTATATACAGTTTCCAAAAGTCATATAAGTGGCAATAAAAAAATATTTAGGAACTACATATAAAAATATACTGTATGTAACAGGCTGTAGGTGAGAATGATCCAAAAACAACATATTTGAAAAAGTAAATCTTTTTTTCAAAACTAATAAACAGTTCTATCATTAATTTATATTATGCTGTTTATATTATGCTTATAGGTATATATTATGTTTATATTATGTTTATTTTATGTTTATATTTATATTATGCTATTTATATTATACAACGCTGGCCTACGGCGTAAAACCAGAAAGGTACTAGAAAATTTCGACGGGTGTTAACAAGGCTCGGTAGCTCAATTGGGAGAGCATTGAACCGGACTTCCAAAGGTTGCGGGTTCGATTCCCGCCTGAGAATTCACTTGTGATTGTGTGTCCAAGGGTTTTTAAAATTTTTAATTTTACTTTTATTGTAGTAGTAGATGATGCTCTAGGATAAATATTGTGAATGATGGTTTTGCCCCTGTCCGATTTTATCTACGTGCCTTTATCTCGATATCCATCCACTTATTGACACCTATCAGTCCCAAGGCATCTGGCGTTGGTCCTGTTGAGGCGCTTCAGCCAATCGTAAATCGACGAACACACAAAAATACTACCTTCTTTTTGCGTTATGTAATTTAAGCTATGTATTACAAGCACGTAGAGCCACTAAATAAAATATCCCACTAAACCTTTCGTAACACGCATTTAAAAATATTTGTTCCACTGGGACGTTTTAATTTTAACAATAAGTGCGTTCAGCTTTCTTTCAATGGTATACTGTGAAGAGAGGCGCCCACCGTTTCTCTTGATATCTTGAAAGCTTTTGTTAGTGTTAAGTTATCGCCAAAGGATCATACCAGATTCAAATACAAATTCAAACGTTTTTATTGCACTCATGTGGTATACAAAATAAGATGGAATTACAAAAATAACAGAACCGAACATGAACCCTGTTAGGGTATCGCAACATTATAATAAATTCATTAAGAATAATAATAAAAATAGGAGTAACTAAAATCTAATAAAAAAAGTAACATTAAACTATAATGAAATAACATATCGGTTTGAGATCAGTGAACAGCAAAAAAAGAAAAGTTACAAATTAAAACTTAAATTAGGATAAGTAGGTATATGAGCAAACCAGAGTATAGTACCATATCTTGTGCGCCGGCATGTGCATTGGCGGCCTCAAAAAGAAGACTGTCCTTGGGAGCTGGAAGCGTAGGTTTTCAAGGAGCCTCGTCATTTTAAAAAATAGAACTAAAAATTCTAAATGCTTACAAATAATAACAAAATATCAAATCATATTGGCAAGTTATACTTTATTCAAGAAAAGTAAAAAGCCACGGATTTAGATGATAACCTAGACGCCAATGGTTGGCGTCAGGCGTTTTCATTAAAATAAATTGTTAATACAAACAAAGTATTTAGTTCTTACACTTCCGCGCACATTACACATCAGAATAATGATCACGGCTCCTGTAAAGGAGTCGAAACGTCAGGATTAAATATAAAATAAAATAAAATAAAACATGCGCAAAAATCCGTAAAAAAGTGTTTTATTCTGACAAACAAAGTAGCAAAAGCGCTCATAATACTTTCCTACCACTTACAAAATTATACACACAAAACTTATTTACTTATCGTTCCACCAAATTATATAATAATAACGTTTAACATATATTATGCTTTGCAAGCAGTCTCTGCCATTTTGCTGCAGCTCTATGTTTATGTAACTTATTAGTAGATGTATAAGATACGCAATAATTTAAATAAAGTTCGATGGAGCTGGCATGTCAGAAGACAAAAGCTCCTAAATAAATAAAGATAAAAAAAGCAGTCTCTGAAAGGGACGACGTTAATTTGGTAAAGTTCAACTCATCACAGACCAAGGCGTGTCTGTCAACTGCAAAAACGAGTTCTTTAGGCCCGACTCCGACTTTCTGTAGCGGATAACTGAACATCTCGGGATTCTTGGCATCTTAATGACACTTACGCTCAATTCTAATGTCTTTATGGAGACTTAAGTAATATATTGGTTTCTAAAAAGCTTGGCTTTCTGAGAAAAGTATCTTCAACATTAAGACTTTTCAATCTTTATCAAGTACAATTAATTATATTGTTTTAACTTTAGAATGGCCCTGTTAAATACCAGTTTCAAGTGTTTGACTCAATTAAGTGAAGCGCCTAAATCTCAAAAGTAAAATAAGTGTAGACGCAAGGTTGTTTACAGTTTTGGTTATTAAACTATTTAATACCAAAATCTTTTTGATGTAATTATAATAAATCAACTCGCAACAATTAATAAGTCCTAATCTAAGCACATATATATATATTTATAATTTTTATATATTTTATGCATTTTCAATGCGATCTTATAAGATAAATTATTATAATAGAAAAATACTAGAAAAAATCGACTCGGGTCACAAGTGAATAATAATTTATCTTATAAGATCGCATTGAAAATGCATAAAATATATAAAAATTATAAATCTAACATGGCTGTTTCATCTTAATCGATTGACCAAACATTTGTAAAAATGTTTCTTTCGAATACGAGAGGATGTTCCTATCATTGATGAAACAACGCTGGCCTACAGCGTAAAATCGGGAATGTACTAGAAAATTTCGACGAGTGTTCGCAAGGCTCGGTAGCTCAATTGGGAGAGCATTGGACCGGATTTCCAAAGGTTGCGGGTTCGTTTCCCGCCTGAGATTCACTTGTGACCCGAGTCGATTTTTTCTAGTATTTTTCTATTATAATAATTTATCTTATATATATATATATCATATATATCAGTCAAAACTCATAACCAGTCAAAACCACTTTTGACTGCAAAAATTAGGCAAAAGTAATTTTGACCGACGACCTTAGCTAAAACCACTTTTGACTGATTTTCGCAGTCAAAAGTGGTTTAACTGAGGACGTTGGTCAAAAGTACTTTTAACTGCAAAATATTGGTTGTGACCAAACTGTTTTAGTTGAAAGTGGTTCTGACTAAAGAATGTTAGTTAAAACTCCTTGTAGTGGGAATTTTCCTTTTTTTCTTTTTTCCGCAAATTTTGCGTCTTCCACCTCAATTACAAATTTTTCAAATTCTTCCTTTGCCATTACATTATAATGACTATTCTTCATTTCTTCTGTGAAAATCAGTCAAAAATGTTTTTAACTAAGGTCGTTGGTCAAAAGTACTTTTACCTAATTTTTGCAGTCTAAAGTGGTTTTGACTGGTTATGAGTTTTGACTGTAACATATATAAATAAAATATATATCCATGTTATAATTTTTTAAGTTAGTTTATAGTATAACGTAGGTATAGAATACATAATCATAAATGTGTGTTTGTGCTCACCACACAAACATATCTTCTACCAGGATTTTTTTCACAGAAGATGGAATGGCTACCTTTGCACCAAGTCGCAAAGCATCTTAGCGTTCTAGCACAGAGCCGTCTTTAACCTATTGGAGGCCCTGGGCATATAAGAATAAAGGGGCCCTTATGACTTTGACAGAACACTTTTTTGTTACTAGAATAGACAAAGAAAGTAGATGAATAAGGTTTATTATTGACAGTCAATAGATGAATAGATAAGCTTTCATTTAAATGGAGCGATTCACATATATTTAAAATTATCTAAGCATGCTGAAATTCGATAGCCTTATTTTGGGCGAGAGTAGAGTAGCTTGGCGTATGCAAAAGCTTATAAGCAAGTCGATAATATAGTCCCTAATTGAGGTTCCATTTACTCTAATTAAATAAGTTTTTCAGTAAATGTCGGTATTAGTTTAGTGATCTGGCAGGAAATAGGGGGCCCCTAACGATCACGGGGCCCTGGGCACTTGCCCAGAGTGTCCAGTGGGAACGAGGGGTCTGGTCTAGCAAGTCTATAGTTGAGTCTATATATATGTGAAATTCTCTCGATTGTTGTTTTCGTGTGTTTTTTAAACTGTTGTATAATGAAGCGGCAAGATAAAATAGGATACGTAGGGTTGGTATTGAAGCTATCAAACTGAGTTATGATGTGACTATTCTTCAATACACTGAACACGTCCGTACAGGCCATTAACAATTAATTTAGGCAGAGTACATGATTTATAGGCGCCAGACCCCGCTTGTATTTGGTGATGAATGCTATTTGATGGAAAACGACCCTTGCATACAGATTAAACATACAGCCACAAAGACGTGTAATGAGCGTTGAAGCCATTTTTAAATTATAAATTATGTAAGTACAATACTATTGATTCTTTTTGTTTATATAGAAATACTTTCTTTTAACTGTATTCATCATTTTACTAAACAATTTATAAGTTTATACTATCCTAGCTTTCACCCGTGGCTTCGTTCTCGTTAATATAGATTACCAATCAAAAGTTATATTTCTATTCTTCTGGAATAATACTCTATGTACTTTTCTGTACCCTTGGCAAAGTGTATGCAAAATTTCATGATAATCAATTGAGTAGTTAAGGCGTGAAAGTGTTACAAACAAACTCACTTTCGTATTTATAATATTAGTTAAGACTAAGGTTTTTAGGGATATGATATATAGCCTATCAATTACAGGGTCACGTGTTCTTACCATCCAAAGATTTTCCTGTAAAACCTAAGATTTACTAACTCTTAATGGTAAAAGTCCGAATAGTTCTGTGATTATCGTTTTACCATTAGTCACATGGCAAATCTTAGCATATCTAACCTAACCTAACCTAACCTAAACCTAGCATGTACTAAACTCTGATAGTAAAAGTCCGATCAAAATTGTCTCTTTTGTAAATCCATACCTTTACCAACTCATGTCGGTAAATTCTAAGATTTGCCGGTAAAATCTAAGATTAACCAACAATTGGGCTTTTACAGTAACATAGACATATATTAACGATAGAATAATCAAACGTCAACTTAACGACTTGGAAGCTGTCAGCTTTCAAAATAGGCGATTTTTGTAATTTGACAGCTTCGGTTTTAATTAATAATTCCTCAACATAAAGAAAGTTTGAATTGAAATAAAATCAAAATAACGTAATTCAAATCACATTTTTTTACTACCGACGTTTTTATGCGAACAAGAAGAAACAGACGCGAGAGAATTTTCAGTTTGAATGGAAGTAACGACATTCACAATATCATATATCGTTTCGATACTAAATCTAGAAATAGTACCTATATCAAAACAATGAAAGCAGTGTTACAGTTTCATTACATTTTACATAGTTCATTACAACAATTATCTATTAAAACCACAAGAAACACCAATTTAGCTGAAGCTATTGATTGACGAGCTCCGTTGTCGAGTGAATTGCATTACGGTTTTCACTTTGATGCCACTGTCAATGTAAAAAACATAATTTTCTATATTGAATCAGGTCTGGGTGTTGTCATACCGTGGTTAGACTTAATTTGGGTTAACTATTAATGCCCTCGCTGTTGAAGCACTGATTTTCCATATGGAGACTACTAAAAAGATATGACTATCTAACTTAGCAGCACTACAGAGTACCCAATATTGTTACCCGCAGACAAAGAATATAAGTCATAATTATTCGTAATGACTGTTGTTTTACTATAATAGTTAAAACCTTGGATCTAGACAGAGCCAAACGCTCAGAGTTCGTTTGTAAATAATTCAGTACTTTAGCGAGACATTTAATTTTATGGATAACTGCACCTTGAAATGAATGCTAAACGTAGTATGCTAAATAGATGTAGATATTGCATTTCAAAAATTATTCTTGCACTATAAATGTACTATGTTTAAACAAGAATAGATTTACAGAAATAATTACAAGAAAAAATTCAATTTATTTTAGATGTCAGGTGGAACCCGAACTCACTGCCCCTGGCTTTCCGGGTGAGTACTCCTCCAATTGAGCTACCGAGCGCGACAAGACAAGTAAGTTTCCACCTCCCCTTAGGGAATTTTCAAGCCGATAATAGATACTTTAAACGGATTTACAGAAAACTATTTTTTTCTGTTCTATACCTGGTAATTTCAACTATTGCGTATGTATAAGGTTTAATTATTGGTTATCAAATTATTCGGTGTTGGTTGTGTTGGAATACAGGCACTGCGATGTGGTCTTTAACTATAGGCTTCTTAAAAAGCTAAGAATAGCGTGCTATGGACAGAGCTATTCCCGGTATTTTCCTTGCGTGATAAAATTAGACCCATTTAATACTAACATAAAAATTAAACACCAGTTAACCAGTTAACAGAGTCACACTAATTTATTTATCTTATTTTGAACTACATTGAGTTAAGGAAATAATATCATAATCGTAATATAACTTAAACCGTACAGAGTATATTCACACTGACAAAAAAAGGAAAAGAGAGCAGATGGTAAGTAATTACGGTAATTTCATTGAATAATGTGGTAAGATTATGTCTGATCAAGTCACAGATATAATAAAATAGATCTTTATAAGTTTGTCGCATAGTTGAACATTTGTAAGGACGTGCAAGGATTTTTTTATCTGTAATCTGTAATAAGTGGCCACTTGGCAAGACACACCGACCAGCGATGGACTCTTAAGAGCACGACGTGGAGCGGACCACAAGGAAGAAGAAAGGTGTGCAGACCACAAAATCGATGGGCGGACGACATAGTAATAAAAGCGGGAAAAATTGGACAAAAATAGCACAAGATAGACAAAAATGGAAGGAAATGGAGGAGGCCTTTACCCTATCAAGGGTTTCCGATAACATAAGATAATTATAAGTATAAAAATTTGAACTTAATTAACTATAAAAAATAAAAAGTAATTTACTTAAGACTGAAAAAAACCGTAACTTATATACTTTTAAGATTTATTGGAAATAAAAAGGCTTTATTATTATTAATCTGTAATTGGTTTAACATGACCTACTATTGGGAACATTAAAATACAATAAGGACAGGAACTCGGGACAATCAACAACCCCTGAGGTTATTTTGTTTAGATACGTAGGTAATGTCGGCTATTATTCTACGGTTTTTCATTGATAGGAGCTTTTCTCTAATTTTAATGTTTCCGTTGGAATTTTGGCAGGGAAGTAAAGAATCTTTAAGAATTATTCTGGATATTTTTGAACCTATGAATATAAACAGCATAATTTGGCTTACAAATCTATGAAGCGTATTGCCGGTTAGAGCTCTTATACACGGGCGGCACGTTGCCAACGGCAGTGCCAACTGCAGCCGTCGACACGCGTCGGCGGCAGCCGCTGACGCTATAGACAGGGAGGTAGACCAGTTTAAAAATGGATTCGGAAGAAGTAACACTGTTATTACTTTTACTCCATCATCTTTATGGAGTCTTTCAAAATAGCCGTTAGCTCATCTAAAGATACAATTGATATTCGAAAATAATTGAAAAATGTTCGCTCGTTCCATGGTAAAAGCGGATAGAGTGTAACAAAATGTCCATCTGTGTCTCTATACGTTAATATTTCTTCAAACCACAACGAACGCGTTCTTGTTTTTCGTTTTTGTCGGTGACTATGGAGTAAAAGTAATAACAGTGTTTCTTCTTCCGAATCCGTTTTGAAACTGGCCAAGCTATAGGCTCTTGTGTGGCTCTATAGCGTCAACGGCTGCCGCCGACGCGTCGACGCTTGTCGCCGACTAGTGTCGACGGATGCAGTTGGCACTGTCGTTGGAAACGTGCCGCCCGTGTATAAGAGTTCTTACTGAGCACAAGTGGACAATACAATATCTCAATAGATATAGCGTCAGTGACGTCAAAAATTCAAGAGTTTAATAGCTTTCCATATTATAACATTGAAACGAAATGAAATGAAAAACGTAACGGGGAAACACTATTATAACCGCATTCACTTGAATAGTGTTCACTTAAGTTATGCAAGCAGTACCTACAAAAGTCACCAACAAGCAACTAATGAGGGTCCTCTTCTCTGTCAACTGACCCCCCTTCTGGACGCCGCCTGTCGACGTTACTTATGCGTAACTTCGCCTAGGTAAGCTGTGCACACTCTTCTCTTAAAGGGCGGTTGCTTCGGATGAAGGTTTCTTACCCTTCCCGGGTACAAGCCAGGTGGTGTTTAGTTGGTAAGTGACAGACAACCGCATAGCCGGCGGCTGTGAGGTATCCATGAGGGTTTATTACTTCCCTCCCCCATGGCCACACAGTGCCTTGTCGTCTAGGACGCAGAAAAATTATCTTTAGAAAAAAATCATAAGGTCTAGTACTATATCATTATACTTTATTTATGTGTCAATATTATTCACTGAGGTCAATCACCTCATAGATTAAATTGATTTCAAATATTATAATTATAAATTATAAAAGCTCTTCCATAAGTGAGTCTCTCTGCCGTAATTATTTTTTATTGAGAACTGTTGTGTATTTTATATATAGTATCCAAATGTTTACGGACATTTTAAATAGTTTAAGTTTGTTCATAATTGTTATATTTTTATTATATTATACAGCATACAAGATTTAATCAACATTTATTTTTTCGGGGAGTGTGCAGCAGAAATGCCTTGGTGCGCCCGCCGCCCCGTCCCCATTATTTGATCGGACAACCAGACTCCATACAGTTGTGTTTCCTGACACATACAATTTAGGGGTCTTCAAGTCACGAGTGAATAAGTGTCTTCTAGGCAAGCGCGTCACATCCTAGATCGCACCATCGCTTACTATCAAACGAGATAGCGATCTAGACTATCTTACTTAATTACATTAAAAAAACAAAAAAATCTAAAAAATAACTGTTTTTAACATACCAAACATACATGGATATAGTCCTCGGTATATAATTTGAACTGGTTTTGAAATCACGTGACATGAGCAGTAGCAAGTCACGTGATTTCAAAACCAGGTTCCATTTATATGCCGGGAACTATACTGTAAAACTCCTTATCGTTTGCTTGGCTGAAAGGTAAAACTTTGAGTTTTCGGTTAATGTTAAACTAGGTTAGTTTCATTTGCGGAAACAGTGTAGACTAAATAATTTACATAATAAACGGTGATATCAAGTCAAGTTCAGTTAATTAACTTATTTATTTGGTTCATATACCTACATACTCGTATTTAACTGCAACTGTAAGGAAGACACTTATCAATGCAAAATAGATTGTAGTTACGGCAAATCATTAGAACAGTTTATAAATAAAAGTAAGGTCGGTTCATTGACGATTAGTAACTTTTAACGGAATTTAGTTCACAGTTTGGTAAATATATTATAGCAATTATTTAATTAAAGATAAACAAACGAACGGCACCGCTACATTGGCAATGGGTAACTTTCGCTGAAAAGAAATAACGGAACTTACTAAAAAGGAAACTGAGCATCAGAAAAGAGGAATTTACATTGAGGTAAATTATTAATATATGTTACTAGCGGCCCGTCCCGGCTTCGCACGGGTAGACAAAATACTTTAAATTTTTCTAGCATTAAATATAGCCTATGTTACTCAGCGTGAATGTAGCTTTCCAATGGTGAAAGAATTTTTGAAAATCGGCTTTGTCGTTTTTGAGTTTATTTCAAACATACAAAAATACAAATCTTTCCTCCTTATAATATTAGTGTAGATAACAATGAGATCCCGACACTTTTGCATGCGTCTTGTCTTGCTTGCATCAAGCGCGCGTGGATTTCCTTAGCAGAGTTTTTTTAGAAATGTATTAATAATACTCTTCAAAGATCTTATACTTACAATCATCAACAAATATATTTCGAAAAAGATTATTACAGGATTTTATGTTGATAAAAAACTCTATGGCCCTTAACTCATTAATAGGTACCACTCTTAACATCTTACACACGTGATAACTTTTAAACGAAATATCCGATTGAGATGAAACAAAAAGTATTTTACTTCTACATAAATACTTTTGATAACATAATGCTTAATTTCGATAAAGATTAATATTACGATACATATTTAACGTAGTTTTTTTTTCTTCAGACGATTTAATAATTATTTTGAACACAAAATCGGTTATTGTGACTAAACCATGATAGCTAGATATATATTCTCGCGGACTTTTTTGTAGGTCTTAATGGGATCTACAAACCCATAGTACATCATTTTGTTCTATTGTCAATTGTTTTTGCAGCGCACGCAAAAATAGGTTTTCGATTTTACACCTTGTGTTACAAAATAGCAATTTTATTACGGATCCCTAATTTTCAAAAGCCTATAGCCTTCCTCGATAAATGGACTACCCAACACTGAAAGAATCATTCAAATCGGACCAGTAGTTCCAGAGATTAGCGTGTTCAAATAAACAAACAAACAAACTCTGCAGCTTTATAATATTAGTATATATATAAATTACGAAATAAGTGAAAAAAAGCATGTGTGTAACTTACACGTGGTAGAAGTGAAACCTTCAAAAATAATACGTACACGTATACATAATACTACTAGTACAGTCAATCTGCAATTTTAGCTCCAAAAAATGACAAACCGGGATTTGACGACGCGAATCGTTAGGGGGGCAAGTAATCAACTTAATTTCAGATTTCCGAAGTCCTCCCGCCTGCTGTTTTTGAGAAAATCCAAAAAAAAATAAAATGCATTTATCTCAGCAAGTATAAGTGCTAGAGACCCGTTTTTTTTAAATTAAAGAGGACTACATTTTCTTTCATTTCTCTCGTTCCTTTTTACTGTCGCTTTTACGTTCCATCAACTTTCAAATCACAAAGATGCTAATGAAGGTTTCACTTCAAAAAACAAGATAGTGATATTTTTATTAAACTAAAATGTGCTTTTCTAAGTTTTTCTCCACGTTTTACAGGTGCACTTTCAGTTGATATGATTCTTTATACGATCTGGACTTCAGCTATATATTTAAGTTTGACTAGCGAACATTGTAAGCAAAGAGTTTTTATTTGATTTAATGAAAATAATACACAAAATTGCATAGAACAAAATAAAGGAAAAATCCCTGATTTTTTATAGTAAATAATCAGGCGTAAATAATTTTAGAAGAGTCAATTTTCAGTGCATTTATATTGCTGTATAAGTTATTGTTATTTTAAGAATTTGTGTACCGTTATTTAGCGCTTATTTTTTAAATTACGTGCTATAAAAATGTGTTTTAAAAATTCTGCTCGCAAGCTACCAATGGTTCGGTTTTTGATTACTATTTTTATAGTAGATGCGGTCCTGCCTTCTGCAACAACGGTCCTGGGTTCGGATCTTGGGTACGTGATAAGCATAAGCATTAGTTCCCTATCCATGATCATTATATACTTACTTATTTATGTATTTTATCCTTATTTATGTATTTAACTGATGTAAGTTGTTCGGAATTTATTATTATTAGGTACTGTTTTTATTAAGAACTAGCGGCCCGTTCCGGCTTCGCACGGGTGGACAAAATTCTTTTAATTTTTTCTAGCATTAAATATAGCCTATGTTACTCAACGTGAATGTAGCTATCCAATGGTGAAAGAATTTTTAAAGTCGACTTAGTAGTTTTTGAATTTTTGAGTTTATTCATTACAAACATACAAAAATACAAATCTTTCCTCCTTATAATATTAGTGTAGATTAAGTTATATCGTTTCTAAGTACGTATCTAGAAAAAATATGATTTAATTACGTTTTTAATACTTAAGTAAGTAAATAGTATAATTTATTTACTCTCTAGGACACTCGAAAAGTATTCCGAAAAAGCAGCGGACTAGAAAAAGTGTTTCGAAAATTGTTTCAAACGCAAGAAACTGTATAGAGACTAATGAAGAGTTACTTGAAAATAATAAATAAACATTGCCTGCCTAAGAATCAATTTGCTAGCAAGATGATTTTATTAAATTAATTTAAAAAAAATTACCATATAAGTTGGTTTTTTAGTTTCTCAGAACTTCCGAGTATCCCACGGTTACTAATGACACGATGTGACGTTTTCCATTCATTCCCCATATAAAGACATAATCCGTTGTATATTCACAACGAGTAATGACGTTTCAAGAGGGAAAATGACGAAAGCAATCACTGTTACTACGAGTCTACACGTAACGATTGTAAACTTTGTTGCTAGGGAAACTAAAGCTATAAGTACTGAATTAGTGTTGCCCAAATGCAAGAACAAGACGAGACTTAGCCAGTCTTGGTCTTGGTCTTGCGCCAATACACCTGGTCTTGGTCTTGGTCTTGGTCTTGCGCTTGCAGTCTTGGTCTTGGTCTTGGTCTTGCAGCAAGAGTCTTGCAAGTCTTGCAATTACCTATTAGTCTATTGCTATTTATTAAAGTTTACTTTAAATCTTAGAAAAACGTATTAGAATTGGAACATTGTGAGCTTGAATTAACATAGCCATAGTAAAGATCAATCAGATTAATAAATAACTGAAGATTTGATAAGAAAGTCGAAAAATCAACTGACCTATATGTCGTTTTCCATGGAAGTAACTGTTTCTTAATAAACATTTATGATTTATAAGCTTACATTTGCTAAAACATGTAAAAAAACAAATTAATTACAATAACTTGACTGTATTTTAAATAACAATGTCTGTCTAGAAAGAGATTGAACCCTCAACTTGCATGAAATTTAATAAAAGAGTTTTATGATTTATCATTTATTTCAATCAAAAATAAAATACAACACAAATCAAACATAACAGTACACAACAGCTTTATCATTAGGTTATGTTACTTTATATCAATTCTTTTGACCAAGAATTAATACAAAGTAACCATCTGGCTGACTCATCACTTAACCTATTTCTATGTTTTCTAATTACTAATGATGCTTTAGAAAATAATCTCTCAGCAGGTACTGAAGTTGCAGGTATTGAGAGAAAATCACGGGCCATCTTCGATAAAGTCGGATACTCTGTCTCATGCGTCCTCCACCAATCTAAAATGTCTTCCGAGCTGGCAGTTCTTGGTTTTCTCAGGTACTCCTCCAACTCGTCTATCACTAAGCCTTGAAGACAAGATCCAGATGACGTCGAGGGACATTCATAGAGTTTATCAAAGTCTATAATGTCTTCATCTTCATCACATACTTTATTTTCTTTTCTTGGCAATTCCAGAGATTTGTTCAGTGAGTGTAGACTTTTATATTCTTCATAAAGTTCATTGAACTTGCGCAGACTTTCTGTTTTAAGTTGCTTCCCCCACATTGTCAGGTCAAAAGTCTGAGCCTTATGCCTTGGGTCTAAAATTAAAGAAGTACAATAAATCCAGTTGCTCTTCTTATAATGTTTAAGCATTTTGTCTCGAGCTGCTTGGAAAGCTAGAATGAGCCTTTCATCCACTTCAGATCGATTAGGTTTCTCATCTAACTGTTTTACCATGGATTCAATTTTATCTAGCAAGAGATTGAATGATACAATGACTAGCGGTAATGTAACATATTTGTCTCCACCAAGTTTTGTACTTAAAAGTTTAAAGTTTATTAGAAATTTATGTAATTTTTCGAGTACCTGCCATTCACTAGCTGTGATTTGAAAATCATTCAATTCGGTGACAGAACTGCACAATATGTTAATGCCCGCTCTCACTTTTAAACCAAATCCAATCATATCATGTGTGGAATTCCATCTTGTTGGACAGTCAAGAATGGCATTTAGATTTGATGGCACGCCAGCTGCTTCACAAGCAGACTGAAACTTCTTCTTCACTATCTCACTTCTTTTTATTTTACTGGAAATACTGCGTAACTTTGTTACAGATGTACGCGAGTCAGCAATATTTGGTGCATATTCTTCATCTTCCTCAGTTTCGTCTGCATAGTCTTCATACTGCTGATCTTGCGCGTTAGTGTCAGACTCACAGTGTAATGCTAAGGTCTCTAATAAATCTTGTACACCAAGGTTTAAAATGTGAGCAAAGCACCGGAAATGTTGATTGTCTGAATCAAAGTGTGGCAACTGTTTGCCCAGTTCATACATAAATTTGGTATTTGCAGTTGCGTTGTCGACCGTGATACCTTGTATTTTATCAATTATGCCATATTCCAATAAACATTCATGGAAAATCGTTGCAATATCTTCCCCAGTATGTCGACCGCGTGATGGTATAAAATCAAGAACTACAGATCGATACTTCCATTCGTTGTCTATATAATGCATAGTAACCCCGTAGTAACTCCTACCAGCAATTGACGTCCACCCATCAATGGTAAATGACATTTTAGATGATAATTGTTGAAGTCGTTCCTTGAGATTAAATTGGAGCTCTTCAAATCGCTCTTTGACTTTCCTTCTAAGTGTAGACCTTTTAGGAAACTCCATATTAGGGCAAATACGTCGAAAATATACTTGTGTAGCTTCGTCATCGAAAAATGAGAAGGGAAGATATTTTTTCACTACCCAATCAACTGTAGCTGTCGTGATGTTGTCACTGCTTCCGACTGAAATAAAACAATAAATCTTGTGTTATTATTTAAAACATACTAGGTTTGAGCGTTTAGGAGGAGGAGGTTTGTTGTTGTTAAATCGAGAAAATCGTTAAATTGACATTTGTTATATTAAGGTTGCACTGTACTGTAATTTACCAAAATAAAGTACTTAGTTGTTACTGGCCGATTATGAAAACAAATGAAAATATAGGTGTTTATAAAAATATTTAAGACGATAATTACATACTTAATATGTCGCACCCCTAGATGAAAACACCACTAACTCAAAAATACTTACGTAAGTTAATGGCGTTTTTGAAAGTATCGCATGAACAGCTACGCGGAGTTAAAATTCCCGTAGCGACAATTTCGACCATTGTTAAAAATGACGCGAAATATGTACCTATGTATTACTATTTTATCAATATCTATAAAATATTCCGAAGTCAGTTTAAAGTCATTTGTTCAAAAAAGACTTTTTTGAGTTCCTGGAGTTTTCATATAAAAAAAATATATTCTTACCTGTCCACTTCTTCCAGCGGTTACTAAAAAGCTTGTGATATCTCCACTTAATTTTGGTTTAACAGGAAGAAATATTTGTGATTCCTTTTTGTGGAAAGATATTAGATGTTTCCTTAAGCCTGAAGTGTTTCTGTTTTTCATTTTTATTTCAGTCTTTTTATGTTGGCACAATTTACACAAGGCAGTTTGGGATGCATGAATTATTTCGAAAAACTCCTCAAATTTGCTTTTGGGTCTTTTAGATCTGTGACTCAAACTCTCGTTACTCGGACTAGAATAATTTGAATCTTCGTCACTCATATTAAATTGTACACGTGATACGTTTTTAGAAAACAACAAGAATTAGTAAAAACAATTATTAAGTTAGACTCGAAGCACAGCTCAATTGGAAATGACTGGAATTAAAATAATTCCTTTGTTTATAGTACGTTTCCTTGCTTTCTACCGCGCCGCCTCGCCACGTGCCGGCTCTATTAAAAGGATGCCGCCGCAAATCAAACGATGCCGCGTGCGGCGTACAAACACAGATTATTACCTACTTGTACAGACGCGACGCGTGAATAAAATATATGTAAAGAATTAGTGCCAATCACTATTCTTTACATATAAGTGAATGTTTTGGCGTACATCTATACTAATCTATACTAATATTATAAAGCTGAAGAGTTTGTTTGTATGTTTGATGACAGAAGTTTTAAAATAAATAAATAAATCCTGAACGTCACTATACCTCCAAAGTTACTATTCTTCGTGGGCGAAGTCGCGGGCACTGCTTGTAAATACTTTTTTTTTTTTTTTATTTATTTTTTTTTATTTATTTATTTCATATACAAGAAAAAAAAATACAAAGATACAATTTAGTCCCACAAAACCGACTTGTCGGTTTGACTGAGGGATCTTTAGTCTCTTAGCTTATAATTATAATTATGTAGGTATATAATACAACTATAACTGTATCAGGTAAAGTTAAGTGCACAATAATTGGATTTAGACTGAATTACAACAAACTGAAGGAAAATTTAGCGGTGATAATAATAAGATACAATTGTTGTAAGATATAAAATACGTGTGTAAAAAACAACCACGCCTCCGAGCCCTCAGATGGGCTCGGAGGCGTGGTTGTTTTTTACACACGTATTTTATATCTTATAGAAATATTGCATTGTGAATGCAAAAAAATAAATAAAAACATACAATTGTTGTGTTAAATAGTAGTCATCAGATAATCTTTTAATATTTTTTTAAATTTATTTTTATCCGTTTCACATCTAATAGTTTCGGGCAACGAATTAAGAAGATATGGTATACGCTTCTGTAAAGTTCTGTCACCAAAATAATTTTGAACCCTAGGAATTACAAATTTCTTTTTTGAAGTGGCTCTAGTGATCTGGTTATGATTTATGTATTCAAAAGTGGAGACACACTCTCGGCTGCCGTGATTATTTACTAATAATAAATCGCAGGCTTTTTATTTTATTAGTAGGTAAGTACCTACGCTTTTTATATTATTTTATTAATTATGTAGAATTTTTTTACACGTTTCAAGTATATTTAAAAGTGGCTACAATATTTATCAAACGGGTGATATTTGAACACTTTTTTGCTATTTTTTCTTGTAAAAACTTAAGAAATATAATGACTAAATGTACAATAATAGTACCTAAGTAATTAGTTTAAAACCATATAATCAATATTATAATATATACTTACTAGAATAAATTATTATGACATCTACTACCTATCCTTACCATTTTATTCTAATCATAATACTACTTGCGTGATCAGTATAATGTATTCATTTTCATTATAAGCACTCTGAAACTTATTTATTCTTTGGAACACCTGTAGGTACTCTTAAAATTCGAAATTATTTTGCATGAGTATACCTACGCCTACGCCCTGTGGCGGCAATCAAATAGTGTCAAATGTTGTGATTTCGGCGCGGCGGCAACGATTGTTGTATATGATTTCAAAAGAAGCCGCCGGCGCGTGTATTATAACCATGTGCTTCCGAAAAGCAGCAAATTTCTTTGAGAAGTAAGTACAAAACCTTTGATGCCGCATTATCAAAGTGCCGATGGTTAAAACATAACTATGCATGCACTCAGTTTGATTTTAATGGATATTTTTTTATTCGCTATGTAGGTATGTTTATGGTATTAGTCGTAATGCGCATAGATCCAGTTTTTCATATTCTTTGATACAGTTTTTTGCGTCTCATAGAATTCCTAAGCGTACCTATACACCGAACTGTTACACCTAACTACTCCGTGAAATAGCGCTAAGTCCTAGCTGCAAGACGCAAGAGTCTTGCAGGCTTAGTCTTGTTCTTGCTCAAGTCTTGCACGGTCAGTCTTGGTCTTGGTCTTGCTAAAAATACGCGGTCTTGTTCTTGGTCTTGGTCTTGCAAAAACGCAAGAACAAGACCAAGACTGCAAGACCAAGACTGAATTTGGGCAACACTATACTGAATACAAATCTCAGAAGTGGGTTAGAAGGTTACTATTTTAATCATAGTAAACCAACTGTTTTTTTTTTAATTTCCTTCTTTCTATATTTTCTTTCTTTCCTATCGATCTGTCGCTCTCTCTTTCTAATTTTTTCTCTCTTCGTACTTCCATTCTAGGCGAGATTTAGAGGAGGAGGAGGATGTAAATACGAATAATAATGAACCCTACATGAGTAACGTTATAATAATAATTATTCAGTTACCCTAACTTAATAAACAAGAAATTAGAAAAAATCTTTATTTGCCTTGAACGAGGTAAAACTAGAGCTCTTATTACTAATAAAATGTTCGGCCCATTCAGCTAATAATCAAATAGCATGCAAATACAATATTGACAGATCACATAATTACATAATTCTCAATATCAAGACTTAACCCTAGGATCAAAATAGGTATATATATATATATATGTCAACCAAATTAAAATAATTGTCACGATGTATAACAAGAATAACTACTCCCTATTCTTAAATGTCTTAATTTTTTAAAAGTTCAAAAGCTAAAATTTATCATTCAAGAAATCGTCAGTACTATAATAACATTTACTCAACAGAAATGATTTAAATTCATTTTTAAACAAATGAATGTTGAGATTCCTTATTGTGTTCGGTATCTTATTAAAAATTGTAGGACCCATAAACAGGATGCTTTTAATAAGAAGAATAGTTCTAAACCTCTCTAAGTGCAGTCTGTCATTATCTCGTCTGTTTCGTTTGATAAAATCAGATAGTTTTGGGAACAAAGACGGATTTGATTTTACAAATATTGCTACTTCATAAATATAGATGGACGGGAGTGATAGAATATTATATTTTATGAAATATGGCCGGCAGCTATCAGTTACTCGCAAATTGAACATGGCCCTAATACAACGTTTTTGTGCCTTGAAAATCGACTCCCTATCAGTGGAATTTCCCCAAAATATAATTCCGTACCGTAAATAAGAAGCAACAAGACCATGGTATGCCATAATTAAAGCGTCTCTGTAAACTGTAAACGGACAATTTGTGCTTTTATTTAACTAGTTATTAAATCATTAATAGAGTTAAAAAATAAAGAAAGTCATTTATTAGCAACACATAACAGAGAATTGAAAAAAAAGTGGCAGAGATAAACAAATACTGAGTACAAAAGAAATAATGAGTGTGCAGTTAAATTGGCCCCGACTTAACACAAGCTTCTGAGTCCTTCAACGTTGGTCAGAATGACCCAAAACGGATAGAGCGGTCTAGTAATGCCTTATCAGAATAATAGTATTCTACAGGGCTTAACATGGAGAGGACGTTGTAGCACAATCGAGACAGTAAAATAAAAATATGCATAAAGTACATTTTTCTTTTACCGGACGGAGCAGAAACCTCCATAAAAATGGGAGCAATTGGACCCCATGGACCTAGAAGACCATGTGTTCTCAGTCTTCTTCTGGTAAAGGTTTCGTGAAACACAAGATCGCGTGTTTTAGTCTCTAATAGCTGAATTTTTATATTTACTTATGGTTATAAAATGTTTAGACACCTCAATAATTAGTTCATATCTGAAATGCACGTGATCACGTTTCTATACACTTACTTATATGGCAAAAATAGCATACTTTTTGTAACCTAAAATATTTTTAATCTATAATCTAAGATCACAGTGGTTTGTGTGTTTGTCTGTCCGCTCTTTTTCCATTGTATCAATAACGTTACCATAGCAACGCGTTAACTGCAAGTAGTTCGTCTATCGGACGCTAGATGGAGCTAATGGAAAAATATTTAATAATAGAAAAATTTAAAGAATTTTGTCCACCCGTGCGAAGCCGGGACGGGCCGCTAGTCTATAATCTAAGAACACAAATTTGTCGTTTGTGTGTTTGTCTGTCCGCTCTTTTTACATTGTATCAATTAACGTTACCATAGCAACGCGTTACCGGGTCAGCTAGTATTCAATAAAATTAACTTAAAAATTAAAATATCTAGCTTACATCCGCAAAATCAAGATAATGTACCGCCCACCCACTTGCAAAGACAGGTACCACAGACACCAGGACACACCTTGCACCTTCACCAACTACTCTACACGTGTTTCAATCCCCCCCCCCCCCCCAGGGAGCATTAACGGGAGCCGATGGACCGTGCAATACCATAACACTAAGTCATGTCGATGTTGGCTTTTGTAAATAAGCTAGATATTTTTGTTTTTATAAAAGAATACTTTAAAAGTTGCCAGTTGAGCGCAACAACAATGCATCATAACACAATTCAATGGATTCTGTTAAAATTCATTAAACATAATATCATTTCGATATCAGCCTAAAACCATATTTACATTATCAACTTTTACAACATATCTTAATTTTTAACATAGCTACAATATGAGGATTACCAATCTGAAAAAATACTTTGAAAACAGTATTATTCACATTTATAAGTGTTACATTTTTAGTCTTTTTCGAGTTCAGCGATTGTCTACTTGTAGACAAAATACAAAAAAAATTACATCACTAAATTGTTAAAACTATGGAAGTATCATGTAGATAGGAGAGGGCCTACCTTAGGGCTCGAAGATGTGGTCGTTTTTTATGGATATTTATATCTTATGGAGGTATCAATTACAAATATCAGTGTCTCATGTACATTCTTAGTGTAATAAGATAGATAATGGATTAAGAAGAGTAAATGACCTAATATTTGCCCTTGGGGTACGCCTATAGTGATGAGACTTCAGAAGCCTCCATTTATTGTATTATATATTTAATATTTATTTTTCTAAGTTATTTTTATTTTCATATATATTTATTAATTCTCTTATACAAATGTGATAGCAAAAACCTATTAACGTTTTAAAGTATTTGTCTTAAATATCAAGTAGCGTTTCGTGATCAATACAATCAAAATGTTTTGGGTCAATTGCTTTATAATTTGTAGTTTTTATAGTAGAAGCTTGTACTAGAAACTTAGAACATGTAGTCACAGTCTTATTTATAACAAAACACCAAATTCAATTTCAATAAAAAACCCTCGTCGACAATATAACATTGTATTCTCTGAACCTAAACTTAAAATGTACAGGCCCGGGGGCCAAGACAGAATCCACGATGGAACGAGCTAACCCAGAAGGTGCCTATTCACCCTGGCTTTAATAACGGACGGGTTATAAGTACTCGGAAATACAGACGCAGGGGAGGAGTTCCTCGCCTTTTCTGTACGCATTATGAAGGATATTGAAAAGCGCTTGGTGCGACAGGTGAGAATAGCAACCAAGAAAGGGTGGTAGCCTGCAGTGCGTCTGGATGTCCGATGGAAAAAAGGAGAGAGCGGTATGAGCAAATGCAACTCTTGAACACACTCTCCAAAGTACAGTCTGTAGAAGACCGACAGACAGGCAACTTTGCGGCGATGAGCTAAGGCATGAAGCTTGCTCTTCACCAATTTGCTGTCACCGATGAGCAAGGCCGTAACTAGGGGGGGTCATTGTGGGACAATGCCCTACCCTGAAATCAAAAATACCAAAAACTAAGATAAATTGTTTTATAATTTTTATATATGTTATGCATTTTCCAATGTGATCTTATAAGATAAATTATTACAATAGAAAAATACTAAAAAAAATCGACTCGGGTCACAATTGAATTCTTAGGCGGGAATCGAACCCGCAACCTTTGGAAATCCGGTCCAATGCTTGACTTAGAGGTCAGTTATATACATAGTGATTGATTTAGTAGCCCGTACTTCGAGGGCAAATCAATTATGATAAATTTAGTACTTCCGCCCTACCTGTAACCAATGCTGCCCTACCTCAATTTAGACTCTAGCTACAGCCCTGCCGATGAGCCTCTCAGCTCTGCGCTGAATCGTGCCATAAAACTTTAACAGAAACTAAAAGAATTTTTAAAAGGAGAATACTACTATTTAGGTATACATGTGTGAGAAATTCAAATAATTAAAACTAAAAATTAATAATATTACTTAATTAAATAATTCCTGGGAATGTTCTTATGGTATTTTAAAATTTCAAAGTTTATCTTTTAAGCATATAGGGTATATGTTCAGGGTTGTATTCAGTTCATCACATCCTTTGTTACAACTTTTATGTGAAAGTGAATCACTATCACAAATACGATGCTTACTGAACATAAATAAATATATGTTAAGAAAACTCTTTGTAAGACGAAGGATTCCGTGATAAAACCTGCTTTACTGATTCAACGTTAATCTTATTTTTCTTTTCTGCTTCAAAGCTATGAATGTGTGATAATTATTTTTAATTTCATAACAAGATGTAAAATGTTTCAGCAAAATGATAACAGGTATCACAGTTGGTTACAGCATGATCCAAAAGCGATTTTAGTCATAAATACTTCTTACTACAAATACTTAGGTTAATCATGTGCTTTTACGCCTTATTCAAAAGATCCCTTGTAATCCGCTATGCCAGAGAAATATGTTCGCAAACTTCTTTGTCAGTGATGCTCCGTTTAATACTTTCAGATCACTGCGTGTAAGACAATGCCCCACATGAGTCACTGCTCTTAGTTTAATTTCCTTAGCGACAAAGTTAAACATACGATGACACAACTTCATTAGGTATACATTAATCCAACGTAGAAATGATAAAACAGTAGCAATGTGATGTAAACGTAATGACGATTTAAAAGGACAATCGCCTCACATGGGGAATGAATGGGACACGTCACAATGTACTGCTACGTAATGCTACGTAAGTATCGGTGTAAAGGAAGAGATATGAAATTCCCAGCAACTGGGTTTTAAAAAACCCTAAAGTTTGGTTTTTAATAATTAATTTTAGTTTTACAGATATATAAGAATAATATTCCAGTCAGCTCACTATAAATATTTAGTTTCTAATTAAGCACAGATTATACTATGAATATACAATATGCGATATAATACATAATTTAGAATATAAGCTATCAATCTATGAAGTATTTATAAAGGAATATATATGTGAATATATAAATAAACTAGTTGACCCGGCCACGCGTTGCTGTGCCGACTGCAGTGCCATCTGCCGGACTGATTTGTGAATCTAAACCATTCTCAGATCCCCTTGAACACACACAAAAAATTCATTCAAATCGGTCCAGCCGTTTAGGAGGAGTTCAGTGACATACACACTCACAGAAGAATTATATATATAAAGATATTTCATACATTTACACCTATTAACCTAGTCCGAAGTAAGCACTGTAAGGCTTGTGTTATGGATACTAGGGTAACGGATAGACATACATATATAATACATAGAAATATAATATTCATAAAAATATATAAACACACCCATGACTCAGGTACAAATGCTCGTATTCATCATACAAATATCTGCCCCTTACAGATTCGAACCCAGGACAGTCGGTGCGAATGGCAGGATCGCTACCGTTGCAACATACGGTCATCAAATAATATCAAATTAAACTACCAAAACAGTGACAGAGCAGTGTTGTAATATATTACCGTCCAAATCTTAGCTTCATTCCAAACCGGACTTAGGAATTTTTCATAAATAAAATTGCACACAAATCTTACAACAACTTAAAAAACAAGATTACGAAACCTTCCAAATTACAGTAGAATAGTACTATTATACTAGATAATATATTATGTATCAAATAAGAACATACTGTTAATTCAATATTTTTTACATGAGGATGCATCCTTCTTAGTACAGTAAATAAGTTACAACAATATCCGACTTCAGATAGGCTATTAATTAATTTTGTAAAGCCGTATTTGTATTCTTTCTATTTCCCTTAAAGTTCAACAACCTTTCAGCATCATTAATCTCCCATCCTCAATAAAAGAAAACAAACCATTTCATTTTATGAACAGAATTAAAAAGTACAAAAAATCGTGTATGTCGTCGTAATTCGTAGCAACGTCGTAGCTTTCCCAGAAATTTCGTAGTAGTAAATGTAGAGATTCAAAAGTACAGTTAATTTTTTGTGATTTTTCTTTATCTATGATAAATTATTTTAATAGAAAAATACCAGAAAAAATCGCTCAAAAGTAAGTTGTTACGCTATAGACCAGTGTTGTCTCATCAATGAGAACATTCTCTTGTATTCGAAAAAAACACTTTTTTCCACTTAAGACGAAATAGCTGTTTAATTTTATGTTTTTAAATATTCTTATATGATATATTTTAGAAAAATACCAGAAAAAATGGACTCAGTGCACAAGTTATTCTCAGGTGAGAATTGAATCCACAACCTTTCCTATAATTCATTATGATGTGAAGTAACTCTCGTTATTACAGGCCGGTCTAGAGGAGAGTTATTCGGACATATATCCGGAGTAACTAACAAAATGACGGCAATAGTTTTGAAAACATATTTATAAAGACGTTAACCACATGTTAATAAAATTAAAAAATGTGAATGATTGCCGTGTGTGATATATCGAAAAATAATCAATAGATTGTCTTGTGATGTCTTTACCCGCATCGCGAGTAAGTTGCTGATTTTCAGCTACAACCACGAGGGACCAACAAAGACGATGACCAGCAACATCAGTGTGTGTGATATTTTAAAACATAAAATAGAAGCTCAATAATAATGTACTTATATAATGGTGAATGTGTAACATATTTTTATATATTTTATCTACTCTCATACTATAATACAAAGATTCTAAAACTGAAAACAAAATGCTTATGACAAACATTACGTACAGGCCAAAAATAATAAAAAAAAAGTTTCATTACGATACAGGTCTTGTATGGACACCTGTAACATAATATAACTTTTTTATCATAACGATACACCTATACAACCTCCAGCTGGACCAAGGAGGTTGAACCTCTACTTTAAAAAGGTTTCAATGAACGAGTCCTCGACGACCGACGCAACACGCATGCGCAATTGATGTTTGCACCTTGGCGCCAACATTTGACATTTAAATAAATTTGTTGTTATATTCAGCGTTTTATTTGCAATATTGTTTTACATATTATAGTATGAGAGTAGATAAAGTAGTGTATGACACTGTACATAACTTGGTCTTATAACACTCGTGTGATGCTATAAAAAAACTCGCCTACGGCTCGTTTTTTTAAAACACACTCATGTTATAAGAACCCTTATTATGCAACAGTATCATAAACTACTATAATAAGCGTTAAGTATATGTCTATTATAAATAAATAAAACTGTGATGGATATTATTAGGGACATAAACGGACAACATCATGTAAAATCATGAATTACGGTTGACATATTTTGATTCCAATCAACATTTAAGCTCCGCTACTTGATAAAGAACCTGGGAACACCTAACTTTTGCTTTGAAAGAAGATATGCCTTCATTTGGCATTTAAAGTTGTTCTTATTCTTTAGGTGCCTCAGTGGAAGTGGAATTTTGTTCCAACATTTGGTAGCGTGGTATCGAAAACTCCCTGTAAAAGCCACGGTCCGGTGTAATTGAAATTTAAGTGGTGGTCGAGAAGTTCTAGGGGTCTGAGCTTCTCGACCGCCACTTACAAAAAAAGTATATGTGTTTATACTTTTTTTTTGTGCGCAACCTATCGTGCACACCTTTCACTTTTATTAAGAAGTTTTGTTTTATTATTTTTTGTGCCAGTTCAATCGTTCTTATACTCCATTGCGTCGGTGTTGATACACATATTTTTTTATTTTTTGCATTCATAATGCCATATAACCTTGATCTTCTTCTATTTCTTGCTAAGTATGTGGTTGTTTTTTACGAGCGTATTTTAAATCTTATAGAAGAATGGCATTGTGAATGCAAAAATAAAAAAAGTTTGTGTGACAACACCGATAATCATAATACTTCTATTATTGTGATAACAGAATAATTTTGTTTTTTGTGGATTATGTATGATGACGACGTATAATATTGTAAATTTCGTTACTTCTATTCAAGCTGACGAGTTTTTGACGTGACAACGTCTTAAATTAGGTTGCGGCTGGGAGTCACTTATGAAAAAGTGTAACGCTCGGTAACGTTACGATGAGTCACCGAACGAGAGAGAGGCCCGCCGAATGCCTTGCGTCTCTCTCCCACTCAACTATATATGCGCTTACAATGAGAGCGAGTGAGAGGCACGCGTCCCTTCCACTCGGGCATGGTTAGCCCGCCTAAGAGCGAGAGAGACAGACATAAAAAGTGGAAGGGACGCGTGCCTATAAATTAATAATAATAATAATAATAATAATAATAGTCTTTATTTACAATATAAAAGTTTACATAACATTATAACGTTAATAACTACATTAGTCTAGGACTGTGTCGCAGTTATTAGCGCCCACCTCGAACTTTATCAAACATTTTTCATTACTTAAATAAATTTAAAAAGCAACAAATTACACATTAAAAAAAAAATGAAATAAAATAAAGAATCTACTAAATTTGCTATTTGTAAGTGTGTGTATGTGTAAGTGCGTGTGTGTTTGTGTGTGTGTGTGTGTGTGTGTGTGTGTGTGTGTGTGTGTGTGTGTTTATGTATGGATGAAGGAGATAAATATATGATTTATCGTTTCATTTGAGAAGGGACTCGACATCATCATAACTGAGGCTTAAAAGCCACTTGTTCAAAACAGCTTTACACTTGCGCAGAGGTAGGTTATAAATATTTAATTTATTATTAATTGTATTGTATAATACAGAGCTAAGGTATAGATAATGAAGGCTAGCCAAAACTGTACTACACTTTTCTACTCTAAATACTCTTTTGGACAATCTCTTATTTAATGTAAATCTTGGATCATACTCGCAAGAAGCATGCTTGCGTAAAATAAGATTAATTACAAATAATCCACGAACAGAAAGAACCTTCCATAACTCATACAGTTGCTTAGTGGGGAATCGGACAGGTTTATATGCCATTACTTTCAATACTGCCCGTTGAGCTCGTTCCAGCTGAAGGAGATGCGTCTTTCCCGTGGCACCCCAAACAGTAATGCAATATGTCAACAATGACTGCACCAAAGAGAAGTAAATAGATTTAAGTGTGCCAACATCAGCACTGCCTCTCAGTTTGCAGAAAACGAAGATTAGTTTTCTGATTCGTGCTGAGATGGATTTTACATGCTCCTTCCATGACATAACACTATCAACAATAACACCCAAGTATTTGACATGGCTAACCCGTGCGACAGGAATACAGTTGTGTACAGTGCAAGAAGTTTGACCAATAGATGAGCACCGCCTCTTATGTAAAGATATGAAAAACGAAGAATAGGAGATAAATATATGATTTATCGTTTCATTTGAGAAGGGACTCGACATCATCATAACTGAGGCTTAAAAGCCACTTGTTCAAAACAGCTTTACACTTGCGCAGAGGTAGGTTATAAATATTTAATTTATTATTAATTGTATTGTATAATACAGAGCTAAGGTATAGATAATGAAGGCTAGCCAAAACTGTACTACACTTTTCTACTCTAAATACTCTTTTGGACAATCTCTTATTTAATGTAAATCTTGGATCATACTCGCAAGAAGCATGCTTGCGTAAAATAAGATTAATTACAAATAATCCACGAACAGAAAGAACCTTCCATAACTCATACAGTTGCTTAGTGGGGAATCGGACAGGTTTATATGCCATTACTTTCAATACTGCCCGTTGAGCTCGTTCCAGCTGAAGGAGATGCGTCTTTCCCGTGGCACCCCAAACAGTAATGCAATATGTCAACAATGACTGCACCAAAGAGAAGTAAATAGATTTAAGTGTGCCAACATCAGCACTGCCTCTCAGTTTGCAGAAAACGAAGATTAGTTTTCTGATTCGTGCTGAGATGGATTTTACATGCTCCTTCCATGACATAACACTATCAACAATAACACCCAAGTATTTGACATGGCTAACCCGTGCGACAGGAATACAGTTGTGTACAGTGCAAGAAGTTTGACCAATAGATGAGCACCGCCTCTTATGTAAAGATATGAAAAACGAAGAATCAGGTTGAGACTGTAGTTTTGGTGCAAATGTTACAAAACAAGTTTTATTAAGATTCAGAAGTAACATGTTCTGTAATAGCCATTCTTCCACCGTCCTTAAAGCACTCTCAGCAAGGGCACGAGTCTCTTCCCAGGTTTCACCGTGAACAAGTATCGCCGTATCGTCAGCATAAGTTATAATTTTACTCTTAGGGAGAACTAATTGACACAGGCCGTTTATATAAATTAAAAACAGGGTAGGCCCAAGCACACTACCCTGTGGAACACCAGAAGTGATAGGCTTTCCATCGCTCACAATGTTGTCAATCGTGACACACTGATATCTGTCACTGAGGTAACTCCTAAACATTTCAAGAACCAAGCCGCGGATCCCTAATAGTTCTAGTTTATTTAAAAGGATTGACACAGAGACAGTATCAAACGCTTTCGAGATATCTAAGAAGACGCATAGCGTCTTGAATTTTTTGTTTAGGTTCTGAACAATTGACCCTGTAAGTTCGAGAACCGCATCCTCAATTGACCTTCTTGTTCTGAAGCCGAATTGATTGGCTGAGATAACATTTTTAGAGTCAAGAAAATTAAGGAGTCTTTTTTTTAGAATTTTTTCTAATATTTTCGAGAAGATAGAGAGCACAGATATTGGCCTATAATTAGCGAGATTTTCCTTATCTCCACTCTTATATATTGGGTGAACTAATGCTTTTTTAAAAACAGTTGGAAAAACACCGAATGATAGACAAAGATTAAAGACATGGTTCAGTATAGGTAACAAGATAACCTTTCCGGCTCTAATAAGAGAGGCAGGGATACCATCCCATCCAGCTGCAGTCCCAAGTTTGAGGCTCATAATGATCGAGTTAATCTCTGCTTCATCAGTGGCAAATAAAGCCATTGACTCCTGAGAAGGAATGTCGGATATAGTTGTCTGCAATGGTGGGGAAGGGATATCAGTTATGATCGTTGTATCAGAAGTCTGCCTGTCTCTTACGCTTACAAAGAAGTCATTGACAGCGTTAACCGAACTCAAAGGATCACTGGAGATAGATAAAAGGTTGCTAGATTTGGTCTTACTATTTAAATTTGTTATCCTTTTGATAACCTTCCAGGTTCCTTTCTGTTTTAAATATAATTCTTTGTATAAATAAATGTTTTAAATTGTTACTATTATTTCATCCTTCTTCCTACTATACGAATGAATATTCACATTAAAATTATTTTACCACTCAAAGTCGTTGTCACGTAAAACTTTCGCCCGTATACCGACTTTACAGGCAACCAACCAGTTTTTTTTGCGTCCATTCTTCTTGTTAGTAGAATGGGTGGTAGGTAAAAATGTTGGACGATTCAAAACAACTTATTTTAAGTGCATTTGAATAAAGTTATTTTTCATCATTCCATTTCATGTCCAATATTTAGCTTTCTTTCTCTAATTTGAATGCTTGAAGATAATGCCACACCTTAATCTCAATACTTATATTGGCAAATATATTTTTATTCTTTCTTATAAATTTAATTAATTTACAATAAATTAAAACTGTAATGAAATAAGCATTACTCTTATTCGCCGCAATTCCTAGCAAAACATTGTATATATAGTTTTAAGAATAAATTATAAATCAATGAAAAAATAAAAATCCATTAAAATAGGTTCGGTAAGAGACCTCCGATATTGCTACCTGTTTATCTGTACTTTTAAGATCGCTTTACAGCAACAAACATATAATTACAATGCGAAGTTTTAAAACTATAAAGAAATAAAGGCAATGATATAACAAGTAATTTAAAGGAATCTGTAAAATTGGACATATTAAAATTGTTTTTCAGTGTGGCCGAATTTTTTTTTTAAATACTGTTATGATACATTTTTAATTGTATGTTTTTATGTAACTGAATCGCATTTTATATGCCTTGTATAATCGCTCAGCGAATACGTCACGCGTTTTTATAAAATACAAGTTGTGTTCCGCGATTTCACCCATCATTATCCGTTTCAGCGATTTTAGAGTTCCGTACCCAAAAGGTAACGGAACCCTACTACGAAAACTCCGCTGTCCGTCCGTCTGTCACCAGACTGTATCTTATGAACCGTGATAGTTAGACAGTTGAAATTTTCACAGATGGTGTATTTCTGTCGCCACTATAACAACAAATACTAAAAACAGAATAAAATAAATATTTAAGGGAGCTCCCATACAACAAATGTAATTTTTTTTGCTCGTTTTTGCTTGATATTAACAACAGCAACAGTTAGACGCTTGAAATATTCACAGAATATTGAGTTATATAATTTACTAAACTAAAAGTTTGTACAAAACCTTTCATGTGCGAGTCCGACTCGCACTTGGCGTGATTTTTAGATATTTAGTCAAACTAAATAAAGGCTTTAGTTTTAAGGGTTTTACCTATATATCTTCTTAAGATGCATCAAATGCAAAAAATATTCCAAATCCGACTTGTAGTTCCAGATAATCTCTGTAAGTGGTACGTTCAAATAAGCAAACTCTTCAGATTTAAAATAACGTTTCTCATAGTGAAGAGCAATTGTATTTTTTATTTTGAGTATACTATATTCTACAGAATAAAATATATATTCCATTCTAATCTGTAATGATAATAATGCATAAAGTACTTTGATGACAATCCATTTATCGGATCAAATTAAATTGTAACTTAAAATATTTTGTTCCATCAGGATCGTGTGAGATTGTGATTAGGGTATTTGACATAGTTGACAAATAAATAAGTATTGTATTGAACACTATAGAATTTAAGGTCCTAATTAATAATATTTTACTTAAATTACAAATAAAAATGATTAAATATTTTATTTTCGTAAATAAAAATTAGAGTTTTTGAATCTGTGCATCATTTACACGAAACGTCTCAACGACCAATCAGAGCACGTGACGTCACGATGTAATAAACAAAATGTCTTTGAAGCCAATTTTTTAAAGAATCATGAACGAAAAACTAACCTCTCGCGTATTGTTTACATAAAGACTATTACATCGTGACGTCACGCTATTGATTTGTCACGTGACCTAGCGTTTCAGCGGGAAATACAAAATGTAATTATTAAAACTATCTTTTTGTTATTAAAATGACTCTAAATATAAGAAAAAGATTTGTCAAGCGTATCTTTAGCGACTTTAGAACATTTTGAAGTGCTTTACGAAAATCTGTCAAATACCCTATTAAATATATTTATATAATTTGGGCTACAAATTAACGAATGAATCAATTTATCGAAAATCGATATTGCAATGTTCGAAGTAAAAGGAAAATAAAAAGGAAATTAAAAACATATTTATAGCTGGTTCCATCTTAATCGATTGTTTAATATTTGTAAAAATATTACTTTCGATGTTGAAGGCAATTAGCGTTCAACATTGGTGGAACGATACAAGCTCATAGTAGAAGTTGAAATAAGTTTGTAAAATTCAACATGTTTGCCGGCGTCTCGGTAGCTCAGCGGTCAGAGCACTCGCCCGGATTTCGAAAAGTCGTGGGTTCGAATCCTACCTGAGGGCTCAGAGGCGTAGTTGCTTTTTACATTTGTTTGAATTTTATATCTTATAAAAGGGAAATGACTATAAATACCTCTATAGTTCAGTGGTTAAGGCATCGCATCTTGGTGTAAGATGCGTGATCATACCACCTTTACGCTGTAATTAGATTTTGTATACGATTCCAAAACAGTAGTATACGCAGAGACAAAAATAATGCAAGTAAAGTTCCGTCACTTCTTTTCAAAACCAATTTACAAGGCGAGTAACATTTTTTATCGAATAACCAACGCAATTATTGGCGTGATCTAGTTTTTCCATCCTTACATTTCTTATCTCATTCATAAGCCGGTGTTCAGGTCCGCAGGATGTATAAAGTAACTTCAATTCCCTTACAATCATCCTGTATACATAGCTCCTGAAATAGAGTCGAAACAATCAGTATTAAATAAACGAAGGCAATTTTTTGCATGACTATTACTACACAATAAATTAAAATGGTTAACAATCAATCGACTGTACATAGTATACTCCAAATAGTAATTATTTTTGCATTTTAATTTATTATTATTATATTTTGCATTAAACAAAACTAAAGGTATACAGAATTAAAATATACAACTAAATAATAACTATGTAACAACTATAATAAATAAATAATTAAGTTAAAATTATTAAGTCTAAACCTAAAAACTAAAAACCTTAAATAATATAATATAATATCTATACATATAAATAACATTGGAGTGTCTTTTTTTAATATTGAAATAACCGTTTTTTACTACATGCATATGAATATATATACGGTACATACACCAAAATAACATTTTTTACAATTTTTGTCTGTCTGTCTGTCTGTCTGTTTGTTCCGGCTAATCTCTGAAATGGCTGGACCAATTTTGACGGGATTTTTTTGGCAGGTAGCTGATGTAATAAGGAGTAACTTAGGCTACTTTTATTTTAGAAAAATAAAGTTATGTTGCAATGTTCCACGCGGACGAAGTCGCGGGCGGCCGCTAGTCTAAAATATATTACTAAAAGGAGTCCCTTTAGGCAAGGTTCCAAAGATACTGGCAGCGTTCCCCCTTTGAATAGCTAAACTAATTCTTCGTCCGAGGTAGCTGCCAGCTCTTCGGTCTCCTGTGATGTCGATTAAACTTTTTGATATTACCTTAAAAAGCGTTATTGCGCTAGGATTTGCATTTATATTTGCAATACCAACTTGCTGCACTGGACAGGACACTATTCAGCGCAGAGCTGAGAGGTTCATCGGTGACAGCAAATTGGTGAAGAGCAAGCTTCACACCTCACCGCCGCAAAGTTGCCTGTCTGTCGGTCTTCTACAGATTGTATTTTGGAGAGTGTAGTGAGTAGCTACATATGCTTATACCGCCATCACCTTTCTTCCATCGGATATCCAGACGCACTGCGGGCTACCACCCTTTCTTGGTTGCTGTTCCTACTTGTCACACCAAGCGCTTCTCAACTTCTTTTATAATGCGCATAGCAAAGGAGTGGAACTCCCTCCCAGCGTCTGTATTTCTGAGTACTTATAACCCGATTGATTTAAAGACGGGGTGAATAGGCACCTTCTGGGTTAGCTCGGTCCATCGTGGATTCTGTCTTTGCCGCCGGGCTTGATTGGAATCAAGAGCGAAGCTATTCTAAATAAAAAGAAATCTTATATGTAAGATAGCATTGAAAATTCGAAATTTATTATTTTACTATAAAAAAATATAATAAATACTAGAAAAAATCGACTCAGCCCCACAAGTTGTTCTGTAACGAGACCCTGAGAACACAACTGTCCCTGCCAGAGAGCCTTATGAGCCGAGTAAATTTTTCTATTAAAAAGTTCTTGCTTCGTCTATCACACATTTATTTTTATTATGTAAATACGATGTGCTTTATAGATTAAACACGTCGTCGTTTATCCCGCCTTTATAAGATAGGAAATGCTTAAAGTGATTTTAAGTTAAATAAAATCACTTGTTCCGCCTGGGAACAACCCTTGAGGAGAGTCCATTTCTTCTATTAAAACTAGCTAGCTAGAAAAAGAGCGGACTGACAAACACACTAGCGAGCTATTATAGCTATTCAGTTCAACTTTTCAATTCAAATCCAGTTCCGCGCCTAACTCATAATTAATTTAAACAAATTTGATGTGTTTTATAGATTAAACGAGTCGTTTGACGGGTAAAATGATTTTATTCAGATTAAAATCACTTTTAAGTATATCCGATCTTATATAGGATCCGTGCTTTAGTTACATCAATGAGACGAATATAATTGTAACAATACAATAGGCTGTCTATTATGGGTGCTGCAGTAATATTTTTTATTTTGGCCCTAGTCAATGGAAGTGTTTTATCAACTAGTCTAATTATTGACATCATCTCATCGTTTTGTTATTATCTATTGTTCAAAAGATTCGAGCATTTCGTTTTAACCCTAAACTATTCAAGTATGTGGGCACAGGACTGTATGATTCACTTGAGGTCGATAAATACCCCTGACTTATATTTTGATTTATATCTATGATATTAAATATCCCCAATTGAATTCCATAAATTAACTGAAAACCGAGCTAAGGGGGCACTTTTTTTTAATTGTCATTTATAAATCAACTCTTCCTATGCTTTAAAATTACCTACTTTTAAAACAGCTAGTAAAGAATTACCTGAAGTTTGATTTTGTATTTATGTGTAAAAAAAAAAAAAAATATTATTATTGATTATTATAATTATTATTATTTAATTGTTATTTTTTTTTTTTTAAATTCAAATAACTGTTATAAAAACTGTATACAAGAAAGCCGTCAATGTATGGACATTGTTACTATTTTTTTATTAGGTATTTATTTGTTTTTTTTACGATTGTTCATTTTATGTACTATGTTGAAAAATTTTGCTTCAGTTCTCGAAGTAACTATATAATATAAATGTTTAAAAAGTGATATGTAGTTAGTTTTCATGATTATTTAACCAGTTTTTGTCAATTTAACTATATCTGTAACATATACATAGCGAGACTATGAGGTGTTGGGTATATCGAGTGTTAAATTACCCTTAGGGAAGACAAAGCATATAAATAGTGAGAGATTAAAAAATCATAAGGTGAAATGACTTTTATTTTTAATTAATAAAAAAAAACTAGTTGAAGTTATCCAACACCCAATGTAATTAAATCACAGGACGGTGACCGATAGCTTTTAAAATGAGACTGTCGAGCTTAATGCTTTATTACAGACTAAGTTAATTCTATTACAAAACTCTTAGGGCTACAATTCTTATCTCTACAATTAATGCAGGTCTCTAGATTAAACATCCAAAACGCTGCGTTAGCGTCCCCCACCTACGAACACAAGATTAGCATGACGTGGGCTTCACAGCGCCGGTATATGCCTGTAAAACTATGTAGCATACGTTTAGCAATAAACAGGAAGGCCCTATTTTTGTAGACATCTTCGCGTGTTGTCCTTTTTATTCCCAAAATCGCCAGAAACAGATGGCGCGAATACTTAGCATGCGAGCCAAGCTCGACCATTTCAAAAATAACGCACTAGGTGTCTGACATTGGGTATTTAAAATAAAATTGAATTGTAATAAAATAATAAAAATTATAAAATATAAGTGTATACAACTTTGAAAGTTAATTTACTTAATACATAACTACTTACTTAACTTATCAATATTTTCATGGCTATCCTTTTCCCATCTTCATAAGGTTAAAAGCAAAAAATTCTTTGAAAATCTCTAAAAAGTTTTAGTTTATATTTTTTTAGGTCTCCTTACACCTTATAGGTCAATTAATTTTCTTTTTGGTGTTTTAGAAAGAAATTTAGATAAAGTGAACAAAATCCTACAGTTGTGTTGCTAAGTTTTATCATAAAACTAGGTATTCCTACAGACATGGGTCGCAGTTAGTTTCATAATTAGACGCCTTGCGAAATTATTATCGCCGAAGAAGTGTTTGTACTACTTACTTATAATTTTACGTGATGTTAACAACATAGATAGATGCCGTTACTCAATCATGTGATACTGAAACCGATACCAACTGAAGCAAATATATGTAAAGGCTTAGAAACTTAAAGTCATTTCATTGAGTGGGTTAGAGATAGAACGCCTGTTATAAGCAAATCTTCCGGGAATATAATTAACATTTTTTTTATTTAACAATGTGTTTAACAGATTATTTATATTTCCAAAAACTCCTCGTGATAAGCGAAATGCTTATGTTACTGTGGGTCCACGTTTGTAGTATATTAGCGACGATCGATCTCAAACCGATGGGATAAGCCCTATTTATAGTCCATTTTTTTAGCATTAGAAACTATGTAAACAAAGAAGCAGAGGTGGCTAACCTTTTGCTGGAGTCCACTTGGACCGGTTTAAGGCTCGTCCATTGTTGAACCGATTAAATAACAAATAACCTCAAAAACTTTTAACAAAAAACTTAACAATAAATCAAAGAAAATAGTCAAAACAGATAAATGCAGACGTTGACATTTGCCGGTATTGTTGCAAATGGCGGCCATGTTAAGCGACCATTATAAATAGAGATGCGCCGAATAATGGTTTCACCGAATAACCGAATACCGAATACTATTCGGTTAAACCTTTACCGAACCGGATATTCGGCCGAATTATTCGGTTTACCTTTTCATTGCTTTGCGCGTAAACAGGTTCTAACATGTCGCTACTGGCAATATGACGAGCGGACCGTACCTCACCGTTTGAAGAAATCACCAAAATTACCAGTTCTACATTTTCGACAAAGTGGAAACCACTTTGTAGACACAGTAACACTCTGATTAAATATTAAACAAAGCCCAACATTTCAGAAATATGTCCAAATATACCTATGTAATGTAACATGGTACAGAAGCTACAGGAAGAAGTTCAAAGTCGTTTTCGAAATTTGGAAGAAGACAAATACTACTGCCTGTCTACATTGTTGGACCCGCGATTTAGAGTGAGATTGCGAGTTAGTAAGAAGTAGGCTTTTTCTAGAAGCTATTCAAAGAAGCGACTCTGATGCTGAAAGTTCAGGTGAAGATGAAATTGTAACAAACAGGGGAAGACCTCTTCAAAATGTTACAAACTTTTCAGAGGAATCTCATGTGGCATTTTTACCTGTTATGAAGAACTTGCCTCAATTCAACATTTTTACCTGTTATGTTTACAATAAAGTACCCAAATTTTGTTCTTTCTAATGCTAAAAACGGACTATAATTTGAGTGCATTATAACAAAAAGAAAAAAATGTCCCTACCTACTTAAGTGAAATAGTAATAATTCATCTATAACGGGTACCTTCCCTTTAAATATAGAGATAAGTACTGCGTTGAAGCGAGGTAAAAGGAAAACCCACTAGTACTAATACCAAATACCAATAAGTTCAATGTGTCATCACTGCTTCCTTGGTCCTTAAGTTTTATGGATAAAAACGTAATTAAACTTCAGGTAATTACCAAATCTCGACTTACCCGCTTAATAATACTAGCTGACCCATACGTTGCTGAGTAATAAATTGAAATGAAACCTCTCCTATGTCCAAAGTCGGAGCGAATGTAGTAAAATGAAAAATCGTCAAAGGTTGAGTAGTTTCGGAGTTCATAACGGTCAAACACTGTGTCAGGGAATTTTTATATATCGTATCCACTATTGGAAAATTGGTTTGAATTCTTTTCAGCTCCTGTGGGCCTGAGAAATATCCTGAGAAACGTCAAGATTAAATCGCTTAAAGTGGTTTTATTTCGATGTGTGATAGGCCTGAAAGTGTATGAACAAAATATTTGGATAGCATTTATTTATATACTATTATTTAAGGTAATCTGAAAGATATAAAAAAAATCAAGGGAGACAAAAACGCATACCTATATTTTTTCTTTTTACTCGTATGCCTTATTTATATTACACAGCAGCTTGCGCAGACTTTTTTAACACACTAAATCACCTATTAAGACCATTTTGTACTTTTGAAAAGGCGCTAGCGAGCTATACGGGTTGAAAATGGCTCGCAATAGCCTTCGTTCAGACCTGAATAGATTTCTTTACGTAAGGACCTTTAAAATGGGTAAATAACTATGTAATATTCTGAACACAAGTTTAAATAAATGCAATGGACTACGCTTTAGAAGAAATGAAGAACATAAATTAAACTATTGAATATGGTAGGTAAGTGTTTAAACGGATTAAAGTTATAGCTGATTTTAGCGTTATTAGGTTTTGAAATATAAAAAAAAAGTTATTTAGGATTTTTTGAGTATATTTTAAATTTAATCCTGACGTTTTGACTCCTTTACAGGAGCCGTGATCACAGGATGGCTAAGGTAATCCTCAATTATGCGCAAAAAAAAAAAACAAAATAAGTTGTTTATTTAAATGTGTAATGCGTTACTAGGTTTTGTAATTTTGATATTCTAGGATTCCTGTTAGGTCTTCTAGACCGAACGGTTTCATCGAGCGGCCGCGACCGCGGGTTTAGGGTTAGCTCTCACGGCGATGACGCACCGGCCCATTGAAAACTGCAGAGCACTCAATCTGCCGGTGTAGTATTTAAGCCACCACCACTGGGGTAGGAAGCATCAACACCACTGATCATTTCATTCCATACAATTCAAGTGTAGTGAAAAATGAATTCAATCAGTGTTACGACAATCATCGCCATTTTGGCGATAAATGGTAAGTTAGATAAAAAAAAATTACTAATAAAAAATAATTAATTAGATTAAATTACTTAGATATTAACTTCTAATTACTATAAAAAGGTCTCATTATTAAATTTTTTAAGGAAATTAATATTAATTGTTTTTCGTATATTACAATTTTTATTCATAAAAAATGTCATATTAAATTACAAATTAGTCTTATAAATAATACATCTAATTAGCTGTTAATTATTTGATAGCACCAGAAAAATAGTTTCAATTAGGTATAAATACTTATCTCAATATTGGTAAATGTTTTTTCTTTAAAAAATGTTATACTTCTAGCTTTATTAGTCTAAATTTATGAACCAAGTAAAAGTTCAACACATAGAGTAATACCAATTGGTTCCTGCTGGGCACAAAAATATTCCTCTAATATTTTCTTACTTTTTAAACTGATTCATGTTTAAACATGAAGTAAAACATTATGTCTTAGATTTGCTCATTTACAAGGCTATTATTTATATGAAGCATTTTTTGAATTTTTTTTTAACTATTAGTTTCACCTTCTGTATAATAACGCTTAACTGGGTCTAATTGGAAAATTTGATAAATGGTGATAAGTTCAGAAGTCGCAATTTACCGAACTTTTCAAAAAAAATCCGTTTATCAAAAAGGTTCCAATCACTTAGACCTCCGGTAAAGTTTACTACTTACGCTCCTAAAGTAGTAGACCCCCGATTTAAAAAAAACTATGGCGACCAACCATCAAGGAAAGTACTTAACCACATCAATATCTGCTCGATTACAAAGCGAATTAACGCAGTTCCGTTGATTACAATATCTTGGACTGCATTAAAAAAAAACCAGATATTTACTGAGTTAAGATTAAAGATTTATATATTAATAACATTTATAATCTCTCTCGCATGCCCGGTTTTGTCAGAATTCGAAACACGTGATCTTTTCCTTTGATACAACGGTGGATCGCGAAAACATCCGACAAAACATAGTCCTCAATGAAATCAGTAAAGTTATGCTATATAGCCAAACTACATAAACATACAGTTTATTGGATATTTCGACAATATTTCAGACATTTTCAATTATATTATTGAATGATTTATTTTATTTTAAATATCGCACATTAAACTGTTTAATTTACAGTTTTATAGAAAGCTAAATTTTATTGGACAGATAATGAAACAAAAATATTAATCTTAAAAATCAGACTCTCATTCATTTTATATAAACTGCCAAGCGAGGCAATCGATTTGAAATACGCAAGTATTCAAAGAATATTCGATTGTTTCCAGATTCGCTTGCAATCCGATTGAGTTACGGGTCATAAAATTGATAATCTACAAGTACGATAATTAAAGCAAATTTAAAACTTTACACTAACACCGTCGAAAGAATTATTTCGAATATCTTGGCGATGTTCTGAACGATTTCAATATTTACATGTAAATTCAATAACGATATCACAAATGATTGTCCTAATAAATACTAATTTTGTGGAAAAACATAACAATGTTAGCTCTCATAATATTAAATCAAATCTCAGTATTAATAAATATCCGGGTTATAACTTTCTCTTTTTGAGCTCTATGAAAACCTTTCCTATAAATATGGACGGTTCTTTAAATATAAACAGTAAAGTGTTATCTCCTAAGAGTTTTAGCGTAATTACCTTTTTAATCGTGTTCAGACTGATTCGAAATATCGAAACAATGTCCTGTATACATGGGTATTTAAAATGCGAAAGCGGTTTGGTGCCTTTAGTGCCTTTTACGCAGCTACGAAGAAATTCCAAAAAAGCACGGCTGTACTTTTTCAGGACAGATGAGCAATTATGTATATTCTGCTAAAATTTCTAATGCAATTTATTCCATTTCATTTTTTCCGATTTATTCCGATTCCTTTATTTCGATAAAAAGTTTGCACATTTTAAGATTACAGAGACAAATTTGTGAGCAGAAACTATCACGAAACTTAGTTTTTCCCCCAAATCTAATAAATATTACATCTAAGATTCGGCCTTTTTGCATTTAATATGATTGCAACTGTGCAGAGGTCGCCAATATTTGCTTATTTCATATACGCTAATGCTCCGTGATTTTGTTTGCATTCCGAATTCAGAAATTTATATAACTTGTCACGGACACGCCAGTTTTTGTGGCCTACACTTGTGTTAGGTTGGTTTTTTTTTGTGACATTACATATATTCATGTCATTTTAAATTAATTAATGAATAATCCAATAAAATTAGTAACAGATTTTTTTATACAACACCATTATACAAATTAATCCATCCATCCAGGATGATAAATCCAAATTTCTTCTTTAAGTTCTTCCGGAGTTATTTTTAATATTCCTGTATCACTATCAAAAGCAAAAACGAAGTATAAAAAAATTATGTAAGTACGTACGCATATACCTAAACATGCATGATATGTATTTCTTGAAAACGGATTACGTACCTACAACATTTCTGAAATTGCAAAAGAAGCACTTTCGAACAACAAAAAATAGGCACGTAGGATGTGACAAAATGCATACATAAAATAATGCATATAAATAGCAGAAAACAATACAATCCTATGAAACATGGTGTCGTACTCAATATGATAATTGATTCAGGACTGACGCCACTTGACGTCAAAAAAAAACCAATCAATCTTCTTGACAATATACATAGTTTTGCATAATCCTGACAGACAGATCCTTTGAAAAAGGTTCAGGACTTTAAAACCAGTTGATTAAAGAGGCGTGCATTAACAGAATCGTAAATAAGCCGCACATTCCAATTTATTCGTGTTCTATCCGACTTAATAAGGCTTTACACGTATACATTTAAATATAAAATTAACTAAATATGCGCAATTAATACTGATTCGTAGACTGACAATAAAATTTGATTGGGATAAGTTATACCTATAGTCAATGTGGTGTCTTTGGTGTTTTAAATCAAGAATCACAACAATGTTAATTATAAACATAATGCATTCATCTCACTTGTGTATTAACAAAATATTAAGTCAATATGAGACAACGCACATGTTTTGATAACAAGCGGTCTCAATAATAAATTAAACATTTCTTTGTGGTGGTAGCGAATGTTTGTTCTTACTTTGTCAAATCATTGATCATTATTATGATATGCATTATAAGACATAAGTAACGTTTTAAATGCATATATATTATTTCTTTCTATAATAAAACATAACGGTTTATTAGATCTAAAGGTAATATTTGGATCTCGCAAATAATAATCTTAGATTTTTTTATTAGCTAACTTTCTTTTACACCTTTTAAGGTTGGGTAACTCTCGTGTCCTGTAACTCAGATATGAACTTTACATGACGTTCTCTTGTGCTTCTAGCACTATAAACAAATGAATCGGTATTATATATACTTGCTTGAAGCTGTTACAAAAGCAAATGCTCATAGGTCAGTATATTAAGCTGGCGTCATGTACAATGCTCAAAGTAGAATTCTGTAATGTTACATTACAGACAAACACGTAAAGGCACCCCCGTTTTGGTTCCAAATTAATAACTTTAAATTTAATCGACTATAACTTGGAATGGTCTTTTAGTATCGATCGCATTCGGTTGGGGTTACCGAGCTTCTGACCAAAGACGATGGGCAGTTCTGCACCCTGCGTGTGGCGGCCGCCAACAATCCCCTATCGCAATCTCAGCACGCCAGGCCATCCCAATCTCCATTCCCGCAATGGAACTGATCGGCTACCAAAACCCTCTGCCTGGACCGCTCACCATCACTAACAATGGTCATTCTGGTAAGTGTTTTTATTAATACGGGAAAATATCGCGACGCACACAGACTACGACATTATATGGGACCCTCCTCCACCGGGGAGTGGCTAGTTTATATCACGTTGTCACAGTATTGTAATGGAATAAATAATAATCATATAATTCCAATATCTTTTTTACATAATTAAGGCTTTTAACCTTTTCCAGTGGCTCTGACTATCCCGAAGTACAGTTCAGAAGAAGAAAAGAAAGGATTCCGTCTGCCTTACATCTTCGGTGGACCTTTGGACAACGAGTACGAGATCGAAGGACTGCACTTCCATTGGGGAGACAAGAACAACCGAGGTTCTGAACACACCCTCAACGATATGCGCCTTCCTCTGGAAATGCACATCATCCACAGGAATAAGAAATACAGGAACTTGGCCGAAGCTCTCCAGCATCCCGATGGTCTCTGCGTGCTTGCATTCTTCTACCAGGTACTGATACATTCGATTAACCTATTAAAAAAAATATTTACAGTATTGTTGGCAATAACGAACATGGTAATCAAAATATCATGTATACAGTCAAGAACACATAACTTTCCCAAAAGTTACCTCATTCTATTTTCAACTTAAATGCCCAAAAGTTAGAGTTCAGCTTATATGAAAAAAGTAACCTTTAGTGGTTAGCTGACGCGTTTTTCGCACCTGTAAAATCCTTTTACATTAACTAAGGCAATTCTGCTTATTTACCAAGCCGTTTTGGTTCATTTGATAAGATGTGGAAATCATTTTAGATTCAGGCCGTAGTTTTATGAAAATATCTTATAGACTAGTAAAATTCGTAATCACATATCGATGTTTGCTTATATAGGTTGTGGAATTCGACGCCAAGCTGCTGACTCCCATCGTGAAGAACTTGTCTGCCATCGAGAACTACAACACCAGCATGCAATTGCCACACACCTTCTCGCTGTCCTCCATCCTCTCCGGTCTTGACACCGAGCGTTTCTACACCTACAAGGGATCCCTGACCACCCCACCCTGCGCTGAAGCCGTCACATGGGTCGTCTTCTCTGACTACCTGCCGATATCTGTCTTCCAGGTAAAGTTATTGGCACACAATTTCGTCAAAATAGCTTCCAGAGAAAGATATATATAAAGTACTATAATAATAAAACATAATCAACATCAAATACTTGGCTACGGTCAATATGTCTTAATAACTAGGCTTATCTACAATGTGATCAAAAATATCGCAGAAGCTAGTTCAAGTATTTTAACTGAATTTTTTTTATTCATTTGAGAATGTCATCGTCATCAGCTCTCACTGAGGTCATCTTTGAGATGGCAATTATAATATATTAATGAATAGTTTGAATACAATCGGATCTCGTATCCATCAGATGGACAACTTCCGCGGCCTCCTGTCCAACCTGAACCTGCCTCTCGTCGACAACTTCAGGCAGCTGCAGCCCCTCTTCGGTCGCCGAATCTTCGTCCGCATCACATCCAAGAATCCCAAATTCAAGAAGACCAAGCTCCACTACTCCAAATGGGACTGGGTTGGCCACAAGAAGGCCGAAAACGACGTCGCCGAATTCGACGAATAAACAACAAAACACCGTTTCCTAACCGATACTAACGTTTAACTTACGGGTACTTATATAAATGAACTAATCAAATACCAAATACTAGCAACGATTATAACTGTTATTATCTCATTAAGGTTGTGCACTGTATAATATTATTAGTATATTTGAATAGTATTAAGTATTATATGTAAGTTTGTTAAATGTATTTGAAAATAAAAACAATTAAATAAATTTCAATTGCTTTAATTTATCTCATTTACATAGACAATAGCCAGGTACATCTTTATTATTAATATATTGTATACATATAAATATAGTGGTTTATGCAATTTCACCATCAAATGACATTATGTACTGTAGTTATCGGATCCAAACATTGACTGAAAGTAAAGATAAAAATATTAATTGTAAATATATTTAAGCGAAATCAGTTAAATTGAGCCATTTTGGTAACTAGAGTTTGATAACTATTTAGGTACGTACAAAGTACTATCTTTCTGCAAATTATTTTTTTAATTCGCAATTTCTCATAAGTTGTTTTAAAAACAAAATAAAAAAATTTAAACCGATTCAAAAATCAACATAAAATACACAAAATTAAAAATAATTTATATACCTATTTACAGTTAATCGTTTTGAACAGTTACTACAAATAAAATAAATTGCTAGATGGAAAAAATGCTAAATTGGTTAAGCTTAATATTTTCTAATTAATTTTTTTGATTATTATACAACTGTCAATTTGTTTTTGGAGTCGGTGCTAGCAATGAATAGCAACGACAATAAAAAAAGAAAAACGTGTGCCTTACCCACGCATAAATGAACAATAAATATTTAGGTAATTTAAAACGAAACAATGTTCAGCTAATTCCAACTCAATTTAACTCCAAATAAATGTTTACATAACTCCAACGATGTTTATATGACTCCAAAAATAGTTGTAATATATTTTTTAAATCAATATACACTATAATATGTTTCTTGTTGAATCAGTCAGTTGATTATTGATATCTAAGACAGTTGCTCCTTGTGTTTGGCAGAAAAAAGCGCTTGCGAGCGCTTGTAAGAAAACGAGAATTCTTCAACACTTGACGGTGTCATGATCAAGACACTGTTATCATAAATACAGCAAATAGGAGTATGTATAGGCCCGACGGTTAACTGATCATGTAATGTAAAGGCACAGCACACGTATCGCGATTAGGTCGTTCTTGTGAAGATCACAATATACATTCCTTGTGTTTGGCAGAAAAAAGCGCTTGCGAGCGCTTACCAGCGCTGAAAAACAAACTATACAGTTTTCGGCCCAGGACACGTTTGCTAACTTCAGATGCGCTGACACAATCCGCCATTTTGCTTATTATCGCTCAGCGATCGCCATTTTTCTTACAAGCGCTCGCAAGCGCTTTTTTCTGCCAAACACAAGGAGTATGTTGTCGCTACCTCTATACTTTTGTTTACCCATAATATCAATGGGGACCAGTCACGTTTTATGTTATGAATGCAGTTCTATAGACATTGAGAAACTAAAACATAAAGTGCAAAAATTTTTGTTCTACGACCAAAATTGATAAAGTTATGAGCAAAATACCGAACGAGGTTCACAGACCGCGCGAACGCATGCGATGACGTCACAATGACCCAGCGCATGCCGCCGAACCACTGCGCGGTTTTATTCTGTTTGCGATATTCGTCCAACAGGGAGCGTAACGTCACCAGTTTATACCCAATCGATTAATAACTGATTTTATTTGTTATTAATCGATAATAAGTAGGTAGATAGCAGAACAGCAGGATAATAAGTAGGTAGGTACACGTACTTGTTGGACTAGCCTATAAAATACCCAAAAGGTTTAGGTTAGTCAGCTAGGGCAGTTGTGTTTGTTGTTGTAACTACCTACGCCGTTATTTTAACATTGTTATGTAGATGAGTATGTAGAAACTTTACTGTTCAAAAAATATTATGTATACAATAAATAAAATTAGGGTTAAATACTTCATTTGACAGGAATGTACCTACGTTCTTTGGACACGTAATTTTGAGCTATGAATAAACGAAATCGCTTTGTTAAGTCCTATTATTGTTTCTAGGTAGGTACTACTTTCTTAAATCTGGTTTATTTATTATAATCTTAGTACCTACTATATTTACAGCAAGTTTCGTGGTGATAGCAGCAAGAAAACTTACTTCTCCATACAAACTTCACTTGTGGTCTTCCTAGTCCCTTGGGGTCAAGGCGTGATTATTGTACAAAATTATGTTTAAGAGGCAGAAGGACACTCGAATGCAAAAAGTTTTATTTAAATACGTCTAACTGTTTTCACATGGAAAGCGTACAACAGACAGACAGACAAGAAATTCAATGACAATGTTTTTGGTTTCTATTGCGTGTGAAAGGAAAATGGAGCCCTCCTAACGCGATTATCCAAAAAATATTCAATGTACAGAATTCACTTTGGCTACAGTTTAATTACATGTATAGATAGATATATATTTATTCCCTAAGGCGGGAATATTCCCCTATGTTCCGGGGAACTTCAATTTTATTGTAGTTAGACCTTAGAAAGACCCTGGTTTTTACCCGAGAAAGGGTTATTAGAAACTTCACTACTTACACTTTTTATCATTAATTTACTCATTGAAATATACATAATACAACCCTGTATTTTTTTTAACATTCGTAAACAAGTTTTAACTAAGTTACCTACCCACTTGTTTACCACACGAGTAATGATGATAAAAGTTGGTATACAATTGTTGTGTTGTATACAAGGTAATGGTTGGTAGGGAGGTATTTACATCAAAATGATCCTCGCAACAAAATCTTGAAGCTTGGCACGAAAGCGGAATTTTGTCATCCCTATTCATGACAGTACACCATTTTTTGCGTACTTTTGAGTCCTTTGGCACATTGAAAAACAGTTTTTCAAGTGTACTAATTGAAGTATTAGTACATTTCGGTATTATACAGTACTTATAATCCGGCATATTTTCACTTAAAAACTGCAAAACCACAACATCACCCGCGCAGATCGAGGGAATCTTAATAAATGAATTGCGGAGAGTGCGCGCGCGGGCGGAAAGGTAATCGTGACGTCACATAAGTTATTCGGCCGCCCCGCGGTCGGCTTGTACAAAATGTGTAATATCTTCGCAACCAATGGACCGATTTCAATGATTTAAAAAGTATCGTACCTAAACGAGTTAAAGGAACAGCATTATATAGATAATATATGCATTTTCCGACTTGATACGGGGACCCATTGACTGTGCTAGCAAACGTCTGAATTGGTTAAAAAAGTTTACAACCTTTAATATATTTTTTATAATTAATCCTGACATTTCTTCTCCTTTAACCGATTCGTTGCTGATGCGTCACCTTTTTTTGCGTGTGGCGTTAACCACTGAAACCGTGTCATTTTTAAATCGATGATAACTCCTTCAAATCAAGTTTTAGAGAAACCAACCCAGATTAAAACTATCTTCATTTTTCACGTAAATCAAGCTCGTAGCCTTCGTTTTTGTAATTGTATGTAGCAACGAATTGGTAAAAGCAACCGTGATCACAGGATGAAACGAAGTTTTATTTAAATGTTAGATAGGCCACATATTACCTTATAATTGGACAGGCCCGGAAATTTAACCTATTACTTATTAAACAAAGTAATTTCTAATTATAAAAATGGTAAAAGGCAAAAGCATTCTTAGTTACGAAATATATACCCAGTCTGAGATACAGCGTAATAAGTCTTTGTACGTAACTGGTTATAAAAATCTAGATACGAAAACGGCTCAAGAAGTTCAATCAACTGCCAAAGAAAACTAACAATAAACTTGAAACTCTTGAAACAAAATACAATCCTAATGACATACTAACTTAACAATTTTTTTTGAAGGTTTCAGTTTTAGATTTATCGGCTAATATTTAAGTCATCTACAGTGTAGCTTTGACTTTATAACTTAGGATTTTATAACTGCTTTCCAAATAACATCTGACCTATATATAATATAGCTAAAGCAGTTAGTACTACAATCGATCGAAACAAATGCCTCAACTCTGTCAGTCATATATACATAGTATCAATACTGCTTTTGCTATATATAAACTATGCTTCTACTGCCCAATGGTCGTAAGGACTGAATCAATTATAATACGGGCGTAAAGTATATCAGGAGACCATTGCAGCGATAAGGATGATAAAATTTACCATCGTTAGAAAATGTGATAGGTACTATAATTTTTGGCCATTGTATGGTTCACATTTGATAATATAAGTAGGTTAATAAAAATAATACAGCATACCTGGCATTGTTAACAAGTCACGACGCACGACACTCATAAAAAATATTTAACAATTAGTAGCATATCTGCATGGGAATCTATAAAGAAGTAACATTGTATTTGCGAAATTAAAATGCCTCAGTACGTTTTCTTCACTAGATAATCTAAGTGTTGCTGGTACATTAAAGTGAACCGATAAACAAGAATACTTCTTTATGCACAAAAACAAAACACATGCACAGATGTTCCACAAAAATAAAACAATGCATATGGATTTTATTTTTTGATATAATACAATTATTGAACTTCAACAAATTTATACAAGTTTAATACTCTATAACATTATGTAGATTATAGGAAATAGTTCATTAACTAAACAACTATTTTACTATACTGTTTTTATGTTTCTTAATAGAATTCTTTTCGTATTTGGAATGTATGTCAGGCAACAAACTGATTATTTAAAAATTGCACACAGAGGTAAAAACAGGGATATAATACAGCGGTTAGTTTTTGGTTTGGCATATTTACAGGTGCCAATATCTGCTTTTGTAACAGACAAAATCATCATGCAGTAAATTGTATTTAGCGTACCAAGTCATCGGGGTTGAACATGCCCTGAAAACAAAAGTTATCCATTAGAAGTGAAATACAATTGTAAAATTTATGTAACTATTAAATACTTAGAAGATGTTAAAATTATAAATTTGACAATCGTTCAGTGTAACAGTAGAGATTCTGCCTTGCGCAACAGCAATACACTACTTCATTCAAAGTACAAGCATACACTACTTCATTTGGGCTAGGCTACTTAGTTTGAATTTAATAAATATTATTATATTTTTCCAAATAAAATATAAGTGTTATAAGTTAGTTATAATTGTTCTCAATCTATTATAAGTACATAAATTTAAATAAATCTATTATAAATTGTTTATGTCTTATATGTCAATTATATTCATGTGACAATAAAATATTATTATTAATATTCCATCATCTCCAGAAGACATTCTGAGTGAGATCTACTTATCAATATATATATTGTAGTAAAATCTAGAGATTTAACTTAATTACCTTTGCACGACGTAAAATAGAATCCTTGCTAGCATCATAAGGATGATCTTTGGATGGGATCTCGAGCACTGAGGGCACAGGAGCTGTGTGTGCATCAATCACATGCCGGATCATCTCAGCAACGTTTTGGTTGATCAGAATGATGTCAATGTCATCTCGCTTGACGAATCTCTTGAAACACTCCTCAATTTCACTTACTGCTGTATCTGTTTACAAACCGCATTATAAAAATACACAAAAACAGTCTCTACAACAATACTACTGGTCAAATAAGTATTTAGGAATCCATAAAAAATATTGTAGTGAAACTTACTCTTGTCCACGACCATAAAATTAGGGTGTCTGTTTTTGTTGATTTCACCGATACCACCCAAAAGGAAACCCACACAAGTATCCTGGAATAATATAAAAACCGAGGTGAGTTAATAACATTTGACATAACAAATAAAAATAATTATTTATGGAGTAGTAGTAATTGTTATTCACCTCGTCACCGATAACACTGATCAATTTTCCTTTCACAGCTGCTTGTAATGCCATTTTTCTGAATTTAAAGCTGTTTTAGGTAGGAATTTCCAATTTTTATTGAGAATTTGAGAAATGTCACAAGGGGTCGTCACCTGACTTTGATCGAATTTTCTACTAGTTAGTTGGCAGTAATGGCAATCAGTTCTGAAAAAAGTTTTGCATTTGGATGCGTTCAGAATGCATAAAAATAACCTCAGTAATAATAATTTATGTAGTCTATAACTATAAGGGAACAATGTAGGTCAGTTTTGTCGATTAACTTCTTTATATATTAATGATAAATTCTGACCTATATAGTGTTAGGGTATTCACGAGTATTGGCACTTTAAACAAAGCTGTTTCAGCTTCAGTTAATTCAGTTTTACATTTTGAAGATTGGACCTATCTACCGTCATATACCTGATACTCCTATATTCCTATATAGCAATATAGGAGTATTAGGTATATGCCTAGCGTAAACTATTATAATAGAGCATATTCAATTTATAGAATGTATAGCTTGATATGAAGCTAATCGTACCTTTTGTCTTCCACTTATAGACAAATAATATTAACACATTAAGACATTCATTAAAATTCTATGGCGTGAGCGAGATGCGTCTCTTTAGTATTATTTATTTTCTGTGTTATAAAGTTGGATTTGAAATGATTAATTATTATAAATTAAGTGTTTGTGAACATGCATAACTGTTTAAAAATGCAGCGCAATAGCGGAAACTATCTTATTATGATTTGTCAAAAAGTCCAAAGGCAGGTTTTAGTATAATATTAAGCCTAAGGGATAACTTTATTATTCATTCAGCATTCATACTCATAGATTATTCAATTATCAGCTCTCATTTCTATTCATCATCACACTACAAAAAATTCACAGCTTCTGAATTTTCTCCTTCTGCCTTTTCTTTTAGGTAAAAAAAACTGGTTGGTTGCCTGTAAAGTCGGTATACGGGCGAAAGTTTTACGTGACAACGACTTTGAGTGGTAAAATAATTTTAATGTGAATATTCATTCGTATAGTAGGAAGAAGGATGAAATAATAGTAACAATTTAAAACATTTATTTATACAAAGAATTATATTTAAAACATTAATTTATAGGCACGCGTCCCTTCCACTTTTTATGTCTGTCTCTCTCGCTCTTAGGCGGGCTAACCATGCCCGAGTGGAAGGGACGCGTGCCTCTCACTCGCTCTCATTGTAAGCGCATAACGTGAGCGGAGCGTAACGCAGTTTCTTGAAGTGTCACCCGGCAAACCAATTTATAAGACGTTGTCACGTCAAAACAAAAAAGTGTCTTTTTAGCTGGAGCGGGAAGAGTCTCTTTGATGGTTTTGTTTTTCTTGTTAAAATTTGTGTTGTGGTTCATATTAGTGCATAATAATGGTGGATTATTAATCACTAAGTGTTTGTAAACATGCAAGAGTATTGGCAAGTGGTTTGTTTCACTTCAAGAAACGGAAGTTGTCTTTTAATGCTCATTAAGAAGACCACGGAGAGGTTTCAGTAAAACCGCTAACCTTTACTGAATCCGAGGAAAAGGGTTTTTTTACTGTTCATTCATCATTAATTGATCACCTATCATTCATAGTCCAGTTCTCACCATCATTCATCATAATCTTATGAAGAAAAAATAACTAAAAACTAGTCTGTATGGGCTTTGTACCCTTTGCCTGCCCTTACAGGAAAACGACAAAAAAGCAAAAAATATTATTTAAAATAAAAACACGATACGTCGTGCATGCATGTCGTGAAACTAGAGATAAAAACAACTTGTTCTCTGTGTAAAATAAAAACAACAACACAAACTACCTACCCTAATAAAATTGTGCTGTGATAAAAACTCTAGAACCAGTAAAGTTACGACGTTTATAACTACATTGCAATGCAAACAAATCAAATCCTGTAACAAACCAATATAATCTTAATTTACGTTAATTAGAATAAGTGACTACAATGTTCAATATACAAAGCTATGGAAGCAGTTCAGAAGATGAAACTGAAAGTGACGTGGGTGTAGTAAAAGAAAATAGTAATGAGAATTTATTGACTCACTTGAAACCTGTTGATCCTAACTTATCAGTTGCTAAAACTATGCAGATATGTTCTGCTCCTGTAGTAATGCCCACTGTGAGTATAGTTTGATTGCAAACTGCTTAGCTTGTTCATGTTTTGGTTATATAGTCTTGGTTCAGTTAATTCTGAACTCTGTGTTTCATTTTACAGAATAATGACGACACCAGAGTATTAATTCCATCAAATCAAGAATTAATGCATAACCCTAAATATGAAGAGCTCTTTGCGCCAACATTTGGACCAGATAACCCTTTTCAAACACAACAAATGAAAGCAAATAGAAACATGCTTTCAGGGTATGTAGAGAAGGCACACATAAGCGATTTTCAATTTGAAAACCAAAGGAGGACATTCACTAGCTATGGTTATGCTGTAGATCCTTCAACTGATATAGACGAAGGGAACACAGATGCTGTTGTTGGTAAGTGAAACTGTTTTATAAATTATTATCTGAAATTAAAATTATTATTGTATGGCTATGTGAAAAATATAGATCAAACTGTTGTTAACTGATCAGTAAACATATTATTTTAAAATATATATGGGTTTTATATGATATCCTTAATAAATTAATTCGAATTTCATGTTCAATCACATGACTGAAAACGTTTGGGATTGACTGAATGTGGAGTGATATCACCCGTTTTTTTAATTTAAATGTCAATCTCAGTTTTTTATGGTATGTGGTGGTTACAATTTGACAGCTAAAAGTTCATAACAAATACACAATCACAGACACACTTACAATATCATTGTTTTTATAGTTTCAGCTATGGTAGCACCGCCACCAGAAACTGAAGGGAAATCTGTTTTTGAAACAACAAAAAAGAGGCCTTTAGACAAAAAGAAAAGAAATAAAAATGATAATCCTGAAGATATCAATGGGTTCCTTGGACCTTGGGGAGGATATGAAGGAGAGAAAAGGTATATACACTCATAAGCAACAATTTAATAAGCAATAACTGTTTACCTACTTTAAAAAATGTATTAAACAAGCTAAAATTTGTTACTATTTTCAATAATTATTTACTGCAAATCAGACTTATAAATTCTAACACATATTACAGTGGACCCCTGGTAATCTGGTCCCTGTCTAATCCGGCGCCTCCTGTAATCTGACATGCCTTTATTTAGATAGAATCTTATTATTTGTAATTTGTCAGATTACAAGGTTCTCTGTTTCAAGATCTTATGCAATACTTAACAATCCGACAAATTTGATAGTCTGACACTACCCTTTGTCGGATTACCGGTCCACTGTACGTTGTTTAATGGACACTGAGGCTACATGGACAAAGATTAACCTAGTCCTTAACACTGAAAAAAAAATGCATAATTTAACATCTTAAATGCAATTGCAAGATTTGCATATTTGAAGTGACACTCTGCCCTCATACAAAACACAGTTCATGGTATTTTAGTTAATTAAATGCAAGTAATTATAATACACCTAATAGTTTATTTGTTTTTAGAAATCATTGTAAGCTATACAGTGTTGTTCATGAAGGCCACAAAACAGATTGCAATTTCTTTGTGTATCTGTTTCACAAGTAACATTCACACTGAAAATCGCTGGAACTGGACACTTACCTAAACAATATTAAAAAGTAATTACAACTTTTTAAATAGAACACTTAAATAAAACCACTATAACAGGATTTGCCGTGTGTTTATACTTGAATTTTAAATTGAATCCTGATGTTTTAACTCCTTCACAAGGGTTTGATCACAGGATCAGTCATCCTAATCACAAATAAATATGACTGTTCTTGAAAAAACGGTGTACAAATATGAAAGTATTTTTGCAAAATAATGAAATTAAATTTGGTTATATTAATGGACATAACTTGAGATCATTTTACTTGACAATTGTTACTGATGGTATTTCAGAGTAATGAAGCCAGAAGGTGATGAAGCCAAAGAACTGGAAGAAATTCTAGCGAAAAGACAGAAGAGAGGCAAGGTTGATGATGATAAGCCTCTGGAAGAGAAGTCTATAATTCACAGTAAGTGTCATTTATCGGATGTTTTTATTTTAATAATCAAATTTTGGCATGTACATATTAGTGATGTGCCGGATCGTCAAAAATGTAGATCCGCGGACACGGATCTAAATACGGATATTTGGTGTCAAGATCCGCAGATACGGATCTTAACTTTCTTGCCCAATCGGTTTCGGTGCGCGCCATCTTGAGTTAAGATATGTTTCGACTTGCATTGCACAGCGGGTCTTTCTTTTGTTTTGTTTTACTTTAATGTGACACTGGGCAGCATAGATAACCCTTGTGTTTGGTATTGGTACATGAGTTTAAAAAATGTCTACAAAGAAGTTTAATAGTGTGTAAACCGGATCTATTTTAATTTTTTAATAATTGTTGACCGTCGGAATCTCGGCAATGGTGTCGCTAGTGCGCCTTACCCTTTGCTTTAAAGAATTTTATCTATAAATTTAAAATTAATAAGGTAAATAGATCCGTAAAAGATCCGGCAAAAAGTAACGGATACGGACACGGATACAGAATTTTCTTCTATTCACATCACTAGTACATATATCACACATAACGAATCATAAATTGACATTTTCCATCACTACTAACTTATTAAAGTCGAAGGGATGTCTTCTTGCTTTCTTCCTCTGAATTACTGCTGGACCACCATAAAGCAGCAGCATTTTGCAGTGTATAGACATATTCAAAACTTGGTGTTTTGACTTTGACTGAATTATGGCCCCAATAAGCCATAACATAATACGCAAAAAAATTTTGAGTCAAGACAAGACAGGAATAAATACCTTCGACATCGTGGTGCAAGCGATCTGTGCAGAGTATATTTTCCTGTATTGGGTTGATGCGCCCAGTGAACCAAAATAATTTTGCACTCACATAAAAGTTTATTAACCTATTAAGCGCCAACGACTACTTTAGGCGTCATTCGATGCCCTTGACTCAGACGCCGTAGGCTACTCAAGGAGGCTAAACTTCGCATATTTTGCGATATTTAATTCTTTTAGAAGGTTTAAATTGCCAAATATTTAATTTCGATCGGAGCATTTTCATTATATTTACTAACTGCCTACATTTTTATTAGCAATTTTAATTCATGTCTCCATACTAAAAGTTAAGTCTAAACTTTGTGTTGAATTTTAACAAATTTTGAACTTCGTGTGACGCCTTTGACTCCTTTAGGTGTCAAACAGTGATGAGATTTTATCGATTATTCTTTATTAGATATTTGTCGATGTACACCAAAAAATATATGTAGTGTCAACATAAGGTATTTATTAAAATGTGGATTTGTGATATCAACTTCAGTACAGTCATGGATCTAATATTAGGATTCTAATATTATGATGATGACTCTCCTCTAACTCGTCGAATACATTCAAGTATTTCGACGTATACCAATGAACGATCCTCGGGTTGCACCTTTTTCAGTTCAAATGCAACTAAAGCAGCAAAATACTCTAGGCAATGGGGCTTTTTGTTTTCTTTGATATTGGTTATTTTCTCCCAATACTGATTCTTTAGTTTCAATAAGTTTTAGAGTGCTAGGAAGTATAAAAAAATAGTAAATACTGATTATTAATTAGGTATTCTTTAAAAACAGGAATACCTAAATGTGTCCCAACACTATTTTTGTTACAAATAGCCTGTACCAGTACGCCAAAGATGCCTAGAGTTGTCAAGTAAACGTAATAAGATAGTAATACGATAACGTAATAATATAAAGGACTATATATTACTATATATTAGGCTTTATATTACTATGTTATCATATTAAAGGTCTGGAAATTGCAAACACCCATACAAGGTGTCACATGTACAAAAAATTTAACTACTATCTTTGTAAAAATGTGACAATGCAATAAACTATATAAATTATTGGGCTATAGGTATATAGCCTGAAGCAACTCATGCAACTCATCACTCCCCTTTATTTTGAAGATATCCTTGTAACCCTAATCCCGTAATGTTGTGTTACAGTCGACAAAGCGACGGACTACCAGGGACGATCATGGATCGAACCTCCACGTAGTGAAACGCAGCTGCGCAGCGACACGCCGCCCGACAAATGTTTCTTGCCTAAGGTAACTAAATTAAAAAACAACATCTGTTCTATTATATCTTTACTCTGAAAACGATTTCGCTTGATCAATATTAATCGGTATTATACTTTTAAAAAAGTTTTTTTTAATCAAGATAAAGTACAATAGAGAAAAAGCTTAGATTACTTTGTAGCAAAAGGTTACTGCTCAGTATAAGCCAAGACTCAGAGACGGTATCAGCTAAACTAAGATGCTACAACTTTAAGGTGTTTTCTTTCAAGAGTTAATGCTGGTAAAACTTTCTTGTTGCAAATTGACAGCATATAATTATTGTATCTCCGTATTTTTATTGGTTATTTTTTTTTGTAATTTAAAAACTTTTAATTTAAACAATTTTCTATCATTGTCTCCGTTAATGAAATGGCATTAACATTTTTTACTTTTCTGACAGAGACAAAGGCAAAAAATGATATTGTTTATATAACGGAAATAAAAATATTTATACTTTTTAAAACAAGAACAAGAGTGAATAGAATAGTGTCAATTATATGCAAATACAAAGTAAATAAGTTATTTTTTACAAATAATAAAATGACAGGACTACATTATTTGCATTTATAAGGTAGTCATGCAAATATTTAAGTAAAGTAATTAATGATTAAAGTAAAGTGTGATTTAAGGCATTTAAAAAAATACATTGACTTAATTAATGAATTAGGCATGTTACAATAAATGACAATAATGAATATTAATAATAATTTCGATCAATTAATTAGGTCTGTTAGGGACAATCCATAAATTACGTCACATGAATTTTAAGATTTTTTACCCCTCCTCCACGTCACATTTTTAGAACCCCCCCTGTGACCTCACAAATTTTCAGTTTTATGCATGTATTTAAAAATAACCAAGAGAAAACAGTTACTTGCTTTTTTCTCAGTTTTTTTAAATAATCTTTTATTATATCAACATAAAGTCAAATATTTTACATAACAGAGATAACAAATGACTAGTTATTAAAATTCCGCGTTTCAGTATTTTTAATAAAGTTTAAAATACTGAATGACATGTGACGTCACAAAGCTTGTGACCCTCCCGTCTTAACGTGTGAGTAAATTTATGCATGACCCCTTAGATCCTAAAAGCTTAAATAATAATAACAACAGGAAAAAAAAAACCGTCCCAGTGCGATTCGGACTCGCGCACGAAGTGTTCCGTACAAACTTTTAGTTATCTAAATTATATAACTCAATATTGTGAATATTTCAAGCGTCTACCTGTTGCTGTTATCAATATCAAGCAAAACAAACAAAAAAAACATGTTTCTTTTATGAGAGTCCCCTTAAATATTCTGTTTTTTAGTATTTTTTGTTATAGCGGCAACATAAATACATCATTTGTAAGAATTTCAATTATTTATCACGGTTCATGTGATACAGATGGATAGTGATATGGACCTGTTGCCCTTTGTAAAGTGTAAAAAGATGATGTTTGAATTGGTGACCTTTGTGATGCAGGCGCACGTGCACACGTGGCGCGGGCATACGAAGGGCGTGGCCGCCGTCCGCTGGTTCCCACACTCCGCCCACCTCATGCTGTCTGCGGGCATGGACTGCCGAGTCAAGGTAACACTTTTCATATAATAATAATAATTTTCATCAGATTTCTGTCATTATTGGAGTGATAAGTTCTTATGGAAATTTTATAATTCTATATATATATTTGCTATTTTTCAATGTTATCTTATAAGATAAATTAAGTAAATAGAAAAATTGGGAGAGCATTGGACCGGTCCAAAGGTTGCGGGTTCGATTCCTGCCTGAGAATTCACTTGTGAGCCAAGTCGATTTTATCAGTATTTTTCTATTAACATAATTTATCTTATATGTTTTAATTTTTTATAAACACTTATTGGTTAATATTAGGGGTTAAAGTATGAAATTGCCGATTTGTACTGAAAATCTATATTGTTTATTTTTTAAATTTTTAACAAATTTATTTAATCAAAATAGTTGCCATTATTATCTATACATTGCTGCCATCTAATGGGAAGGTCATTAATGCCTTTGCGATAGAATTCCGACGATCTAGACTGCACAAACTGTGTGAAAGCATTTTGTACTGCCTCCTGGGAAGAAAACTTCTTGTCACGTAGATAATTGTCCAAATCACGAAAAAAATGGTAGTCCGTTGGAGCAAGGTCTGGTGAATACGGAGGATGACGAATGGTTTCTAACTGCAGTTCCTGAAGGGTCAAAATGGTTTCTCGTGCTGTGTGAGGTCTCGCGTTGTCGTGGAGCAATAATGGTGAAGATCGATTCATGAGTCGGGGCTGTTTTACTGCTAGTTTTGTCAACATGGTTCGGAGTTCGGCACAATAGACATCTGCCGTTATTGCTTGACCAGATCGGAGAAAACTATAGTGAATAACACCATGCTGAGACCACCAAACAGTTACCATTACCTTTTTATTGGTAAGTTTTGCTTTAGGACACTGTTGTGGCATTTGACCTGGGGTCAGCCATTGCATTTTTCTTTTCCGGTTATCATAAAGAATCCACTTTTCATCACATGTTACAATTCGATCCAATATTCCTTCATTTCTGTACCGGTTCAACAAGGCAACACAAGTTTCAACACGCGTTTCTTTCTGCAGATCAGTCAAATCATGAGGCACCCATTTTTCGTATTTTTTTATTTTATTGATTTGACGCAAGTGAGTCAATATTGTGGGTAAGGTAACGTTAAACCATGCCGCTAATTCCTGGGTACTTTGACTAGGATCGGCTTCCACTATCTCTCTTAATTCATCGTTATTTACCTGTGTGGGCGGTCTTCCTCGTGGCTCGTTCTTTAAGTCGAAATTTCCATCACGAAAGCGTTTAAACCAAAATCGCACGGTGCGTTCATTAGTAGACCCCTCTCCAAACGCAGCATTGATATTGCGGGCTGTTTCTGCCGCGTTAGTTCCGCGTCGGAACTCGTATTCAAAAATAACTCGAATTTTCGCAGTATCCATCTTTCTTGTCTAAATTGAATAACAAAAACAATTGAAAGTCGATATTCAAATGTTTTACATTTTTTAAAAAAAGAACATCATAGAAACCATTTAAAAAAAGTTTCATTCGAAAACCTCAAACCATGAAGATTCTATGTCAATTCAAAGAACCTATTGCAATAAAACGGCAATTTCATACTTTAACCCCTATTATAATAATCCACCATAATTACGCACTAATGTCCACCACAAAACAAATTTTGCCAAGAAAACCAGAATCACTAAAGTGATGATTCCCGCTCCAGCCAATAAGTTAATGTTAGGATGTTGTGTGCTTCACAGATTTGGGAGGTGTACGGTGCTCGTAGGTGTATACGCACTTACTTTGGACACAGACAGGCTGTTCGGGACGTGAACTTCAACAACGCTGGAGACAAATTCCTATCTGCAGGTATGTCAACCTCAAGCAGGTATACGCTATTTCTGGACGGAAATCATTTATTTGCGAACATTATCTGTTAGATGCAAAAATATCAAAAACAATTAATTTGACTTACATTTTTTTAATTACATTTATTACATTCCCTGCAACAAAAAGTCTTCTAGTGTAACAAAAAAATTATAACAAAGAAAATTAAGTGTGTTATTACTTGCTTAATATTTACACAAGAATAATTTTATAGAAATCTTATAGAAATATGGCATTGTGAATGCTAAACAATAAAATTAGCTATTACAATTAACAAAATGTTGACTTATGTCAGTAGTTACATGAAAATAGTCACAACAGTGAGTGAAAGAAGATGTAAGGGAAGGTTAATGCACAAAACAAACCCAACGATAGTCCTTCTAACACTGTCTTTATTACTTAGTAACTATAAAATTGATGTATAAGCAGTCGTACGGATATTAGGTATAAATGCGTGAATATAATTTAAAAATTAAATATTATTTGAAGTGACCTAAATAACAAGTTATGACATTTCATGCACAACATATTGTTACTGTTTGGTAACCCGTACATAGGTTGTGACGGGTGCAGCCGGAGAAATAAAAGCTCGTTTAGGTCACTTGTTTTTATATTTAAGGAATTAAGGCACAACTGAAACAATTATATAAAAAAAAGGTAAATTACACTGAATACAAAAACAATTTCACATTTATCACTAAAAACATATTATAAAAGGTAGGGCTACTTACAATAGTTCCTTAAAGAAACTTATAGACTTATAAACAGGAACTGGTGGTACAGAATATATATACAGGAAAACTTGTGAATTATGCTTATGAGCTTATTATACTTGTGAGCTTATTATAACTGCTCAGCACTATAAATATATGTATTTAAATAATTTGTTATCGGTGAGTCGAACCACTCTACGCGCTGACTCTGGTAAGAATAAACTTCGAACAAAACAAATAAAAAGAGACAGACAGTAAATTTAAAACAGGAAACGAAGAGAAAAGAAAATATGATAAATGGCCAGAGAAGAGCGCAATGAAAGCAACGAGTCGCCAATATAGCTATGGCGCCTCGTTACAAGGTTATTGATATAATCTATGTTTGGGGATTCAGCCTATTCGCTACTTTAATACCTTAAAAAGTCATAGTATTATAAGATAGGGATAAAAAAAGTTATTAAACTTGAGATTATTACAGTACAACTTACCCACAATTAAAATAACAGAATCATTTAAATATGCGCCGATGCGGTCGCGAACGTTTGAGAATCATAACTCTCGAATAACGTTCGCGAACCGTCTCGCTCATTCGCGGCACAGCGTGCGCTCGCTATCTCTTTCGTCTACTTTATACCTATTTTTATTACACCTACTTTTTATATCTTAACACTCCGTTCAAATACAGCGGCTCCTTTTCCGTAAGTTTTTATAAACAAACGATCGTCACAGCCGTAGTATTTAGGAGACTCTCTTTATACAATCCGTGTGTTTGGCAGAAAAAAGCGCTTGAGAGCGCTTGCCAGCGCTGAAAAACAAACAAAGTATACAGTTTTCGGCCAGGACACGTTTGCTAACTTCTGTTGCGCCATTTTGCTTATTATCGCTTAGCGATCGCCATTTTGCTTACAACCGCTCTCAAGCGCTTTTTTCTGCCAAACACACGGAATAATTCACAGTGTTTGACCGCGATGAACTCTGAAACTACTCAACCGATTTTGATGATTTCCCTTTAATTTTGTTAGATTTGTTTCGACTTAGGACATAGGATAGGTTTCGTTTTAATTTATAACATAGAAACGCGTGGCCGGGTCAGCTAGTAATTTTATAAATTTATCGATAAGAAAATGTATTTATTGGATGTGAATAACTGTATACCGCTAAATAAATATATTGTTCGTTGTGTGCAGCGTACGACCGGTACATAAAGCTATGGGACACGGAGTCAGGAGCGTGTGTGGCCCGCTTTACATCACGTAAGGTGCCCTACTGTGCTAAGTTCAACCCGGACGAGGACAAACAACACCTGTTCGTGGCCGGTACCTCTGACAAGAAGATTATTTGCGTGAGTTCAATGTTTTCCTTAGAATATTCTTTAAAAAAAACAAGCAAGAAAAACAGCTTAAATAAAATGGTAAATTGGTTTATTTCAATTGAAAATGAAAGTAAAATGGGTAAATAACTTTTTTTTTGTTTCTTTTAAATGTGATTTGACTAAGAATACTATAATCACTTAGACAGTTCTTTTATGTGAGGTGAGAATTCATAAAATCCAATCATATTTTATGAATTCTCACGCACCATGCATTTAAAATTCTTATAACAAATAGTATATTCTCAATAATATTTATTCTTGTTTTTTTTTAATGTAAGGAACTAAAATAATTTAATAAAATCAAAACGATATATTATAGTAGTAATTTTAATAAGAATAAATTGTAGTAGTGCAGTCATTGAAGCGAAAAATAGGGTCTTACCTCTGAATTTTTTTACTGTTAACCGATTTGCATCGAATTTTGGAATGATGCTCGTCTTACCCTTAACTTCAAAAGTGAAAATGATCTGAGCTCCGCCTATTACTTTTTTTTTTTTTTTTTTTTTTTTTTTTATTGCAGAGAGTTGGCAAACAAGCAAACTGCCCACCTGATGGTAAGTGGTAACAGTCACCTATAATACATGTGGCTCTTGTGAGATTCGCAGCAAAACTGCAACCCCCACAAGAACCACAGTGTACGTTGCCAACTTGTGACATAAGATGTAAAGTCACTGTACCCAGTAATTTCACTGCCATATCTTACCCTTCAAACCGAAACACAGCAATGCAAGCACTGCTGCTTTGCGGTAGAAATAGGTAAGACGGAGGTACCTAAGCAGACGACCCTGGTACAGAGTCTCCCTCCAGTATACTTTAAAGGGGTGTAAACAACCCCTTAATGGAAAAATTGACATTGATCCATTTTATCGCTAGAAAACATGTCTAATAGTAAGTGGTGAAATTGTAAAGTATTTTCTAACATAATTGCCTCATATTAAAATCATTTTCAATCCCTTGAAAATCTTACAATCCTTGCAAACAACCCCTAAATTGAAAAAATCGCAAAAAAATACTTTAGTATGACATAAAAAGATGTAAGTATAGAGTAAGTAATATTTTATATTCTCTATAATAATTATCAAATTTTTCAACCCTTGAAAACTACCCCTTGATAAAAAATTGTTAAAATTTTTTTTTGATAAAATGAAAAGGATTTAAATATTATTCCACACTCTCGAAAATGATTATCATATTCTTAAGCTTTTGTACCCTAAAAACTACCCCTAAATTAATACAGTAAATATATATGATTACATATTTAAAAATAATTTAATTTAGAGTAAAAAATTGCCATTTATTGAATAAAATATTTACAAATTATATAAAATTGTACTATTATTATTAAAATATAATATTATTATTCATGACTCAATAGTATACAATAGTTGTGGGTCTCTATTATACTGCGTACTTTCACATTGCTCCAAATATTCACACTCCGAAATTTTCAGTTACTAAGTAGAAAAAAATATGATAAGTTTTTGGACCATAACTCCTTCAATTTTCATGCTATCACAATTTATAAAAAAAACATTGTAAAGGTAATTAAGAGAGCTACAACATCCTTCATTGCAATCTATAGTAAAAAACCTTTTTCTAAAACGGTGAAGGGTTAAAGGGCTTAAGAGAGGCTGTGATTGCGCTGCCACGCGCTCTTTAAACAATCATATCTCCGTCAATTTTTGTTTGACAGAAAAAACAAAAAAACAAAATTGTTTGTCAGAAATTACCTAAATTTTTAATCCGTACACTTTTATACGTATCTGTCGTCATTTTTGAGATATTATGAAAAAAAGGTGGGTTTTTTAAAAATTTGAAATTTTGTTTTTTTTTTAATCGTGACTTTTTTGAAAAATATGTGTCCTGAAGCAGCCAAACTGATACTATCTATCAAACTCTTCATAATAAAGTTAATTCTAGGCGGAATACGATTAATTTTAATTTTGGTGAAAATGGCACTTATGAAACCCATTGATTTAAAAGAAAAAACATTAGATGCTCCCCTTATTTGCAATACAGCTCACTTATTTTACGTGTAAAAGACTTTTAATAGTGCTCATTTCAAGCACTACAAAACCCTTTTGTATTAGAATGCATAAAATGCATCTGCTCGCCGCTAGATGGCATTGACCACATCGATTAAATTTCAGACAAAATAAAAAACGGCTTTGATCTTTAATATCTAGCTTAATATTGCACTTAGAATACTTTATAAAAAACCAAATTGTTCATTGTTTTACCTGCTACAATTGTGTTCTTTATAAAATTTTCGATAAAACGTATATTTTTGGAGATATTTGCAGAAAACCGATGAAAAACGTGAAAAAATTGCGAATTTTCAATTGCCAATAACTCGAAAACTATTGGATTTTTTGAGAAACTTTATAGATGATTTTTTACTTAAAATTAGGCCTTCTATCGATATCCTATTATTTTGCAAAAAAGAAAATTCACCCCCGAGAAGGGGTGGCAACCACCCCCAGGGTGGTTGCGGAGTTCAAATCATTTTCACTTTTGAAGGTAAGGGTAAGATGAACCTAATTCCAAAATTGTATGCAATTCGGTTCACAGTAAAAAAAATCGGAGCAATAATGCTTCAATGACTGCACTATAACTTAAAAATTCTATATCGATGATGATGATATGATGAAAAGTTCGAAGGAAAATTAGGCTTTATTTGCTAGCGTGGAAAAGTGTTTTAAAATTCACTTTTCCATGCTAGCGAATAAAACCTAATTTTCCATGCAGTGATTGAATGACATACATACCAAACTTTTCCGAGCGTGTGAGGTGAAACAATATTTGCCTTATTTATTTTCAGCTTATTTAAACCTTGTGTGAGTGTCACCAGGGGCGCCTAGTTTTTAAAACTCCCGTGGGTGCTCCAGCTTTTTTAATGACATACCTAGCTACTTATATGTACCAATTTTTGTTATTTAATAGACGCTAATTGATTATATAAATAACACAGCAGTTTGACATGTGCACCTGTTAATAAATATCTTATTTAACTTAACATTATTTTTTATTCAATGCGAATGTATTTTGCCGAACTACTGCTCTATTTATAAATATGTCGGCAATGTTTTCAAGTTCCAAATCATCCGCTATTTCTCTGTTTGCATGCACTGCCATGTAATTATTAAGTCTTTGCTGAGTCATAGTAGTCCTCAAGTAAGTCTTTATTCTTTGTAATGCTGAAAATGATCTTTCAGCTGGCGCTCGTATTACGTATATTATTTCGGTACCTATATTATTTAGATTTAGTAAAAGACGAGAATGATATTTATTTTAGGTATTCATAATCGTGGGTGCTTGGCACCCACCATTTACCTCTCGTGGGTGCTGGAGCACCTGAGCACCCACGGAGTCGGCGCCCCTGACTGTCACTGTGTATATGTGTGTGTTTGTTTGTGTGTATGTGTGAATTTGAGCGAGTGCGAGGTTTCTTTATTCATTTTATTTATTTACTATAGTCATATTCTTTAAACTTTGCTGAAAGGTCAAGCGGACTTTTACAATACCATAATTAACTAGTTCTATCGCGACAGTGGGACACGCGGAGCGGTGAAATAGTTCAAGAATACGACAGACATTTGGGCGCCGTCAACACAATAACTTTCGTTGACGAGAATCGCCGTTTCGTCACCACGTCGGACGACAAGAGTTTGCGGGTGTGGGAGTGGTGAGTTATTTCATTTAACTTCACTTTAGTCGGAATACCAGCAGCGTTTCTTATACAACTTGATGCAACGGTAACGATACTACATTCTCCGCGAAAGGTCCCGGTGGGGGCATAATATGTTTAAGTGATAAAAACCCCTGGACCATGCTCCAACAGATTACCATTTTTTCCCCTAATTTGGATAACCTTTTAAAAGGAAAAATTCAAGTTCGACGTGGAAGTCCACTCCGCCTTGTAGAGTACCTATGAGATGGCAAAAGTGCTTAGATCACAGTGGTGCATACTTTGATTAATGACATATACACATAAACATAGTAATTAATAATATTATTAAATTGTTTGTATATTTAGTTGGTATAATTATTCGTAAGGACTAAGTACTTTGTATTTTATTACTCGCCACTTATGAAAGAGTGACTCCATCTGGAACTATGCACTTAATAGAGGGAGTCAATCATCATGCTGTTACAATTATTGGTACTGCAATAAATATTTTTCATTTTTTTTTACAAAAAAAAACGATTGTATATTCCTTTCATACAAAACACCAATTTTATATGTAAGGACCCATGACTCAGGTACAAACTTCTGCCCCCTACCGGTACTCGTAACCCTCCAACTGTTTTTATGATTGAGGAGAAATATAAAAAAAATGTAACGCTGTGTAGTATATGCCTTCTCATTGTCTACTTTAACGATATTCGACATGTTTATTGTGTTTTCTTTCCTTAAATAATAATAATAATAGAGAGTTTTACCAACAAATAGAACTTACCTATTATTTTTTCTTCAATATCCGGAATCCATCTTGAGTCAAGCACCTATCTTTCTACCGTTTAAGTCAGCATTTCCGGTTCCTCTCCGATCGTGGCGCCCTCTATATCGTGAATCGAAACTTACTTTCCCTCGCACCGGGTGACATCCGCCATTATAGATCTCATGATGCACTCAGGTAGCACTTACCTGGATTCCGGATATTGAAGAAAAAATAATAGGTAAGTTTTATTTGTTGGTAAAACTCTCTATTATTAGTTTTGTATCAATATCCGGAATCCATCTTGAGTGATTTGTTTGTTGTCACCTGGTGCGAAAAGCTATAGACGCTATAATGTGTAAATACAGATTGTTAAATAAAACAGGCATAATGTGTACCAATTATGAACTTTAATTAGAGCATTATTTATGTTTCTGCGTGATAAATACAAATACTTAATCACGATATATAACAGTTAAGTGGACAGCTTCGAAATAATTAGATAAAGACACAGATTTGCAAGGACCAAGAGAATCACCATCTTTTAGTTCCTTTTGATAGTTTTTTTTGAAAGTATGTATCATTTTCCAATTTCCGGTTTCGAGAATTTGATCTATGGAAAAATTTTCTACAAAATTGAGGGACGCCACGGCTGACCGTACCGATCTTGGAGTAGCTTTGATGCCACTTTCCTTTAAAAGAGATTTAACCCAACCTCCAATCACTGTTCTAGATGCAGGCTTTATTTCGCCTCGAGCGGTCATAAATAAATTATCAGAATCTTGACGGCGTGCTTGAGAAATTTTTAGTAATTGTTTAATCCAAAATACAGTATTTAATTTATGAATAGGATGCTGTTTTAGCTTCCATCCCGACTGCCTATGGTTGGAAGTGTCAGTTTTTGAGCCAAAAACGGGCCAAAATATAATGGAACTATTACCTACTATTAAGTTGTTGGCACCAGTGCGTAGCAATGTAAGGTCGTGGACTCTTCGCCCCGACGCTAGTAATAACAATGTGGCAGTATGCTTAGATACTTGATATAAGTTATTTTCATCAAAGCAGTATGAACTTAAGTAATCAAGCAACAATTTAGGATTCCAAATAGGTGGTTTAGCAGGTTTTTCGCGGGCGACCGATATAGCCTTAATCATATGTTTTACAAAGAAATTTGAAGATAAGTCTATTATACTACGTGTTAAATGCGTGAAGGTAGAAATTACCGATTTATGAACTAAAATAGTTCTATAAGCTAGACCAACTTCGCAATGTAAGTGTGCTAGATAACGGGCTACCTGGTCAGCACTTGGATATTTGTAATTAACTGTATGCGCCTCACACCAGTTTTTCCATCGGTTCTACGCCGGTCTGTAGGTGTTTATGGTGGAGCCTCGCCAGCTCGACATTAATAGAGCTTGTTCTTCAGCAGTCCACTCTGTGAGCATGTCTTGCCACCCAAAATCAGCCATGCCTCCAACTGCAGGTCCTATACTTCTTGTGGGTGGGTGCCCGTCCTCGTGTCTATAAGAACTCTTGTTAGGTCCGGTATCCGAAAGGGAGGTTTTAGTGCCCGACGTTGCAGATCCCCGCGCCAAAACACTTTGTTCCATTTCGGTGCGATCAAAAGGTATTGACCGCTGGCTTGGTTCAGGTGGCTGAGAACTCTGGGGATGAGGTTCGGTGGCGGAAACAACCACGCTAGGTGGTAATGCCACTGATGAAGGAAAGCGTTGTGATATTCCGCTTCCTGATCTCCCACGTCCATCGAAACATATTTTGGTGTCACGTGTGCTGTTCTGGATGCAAATAGATCTATCTCCGGCGTGCCCCACCTTTGGAAAAGATCTATTGTAGCTGTTTCTACCAGGTGCCATTCCGGTTGAACTTTCCGGCGAGACAAGGCATTGACTTCTGCGTTGAACCTGCCTTGAAAATACTGAGCTACTATGTGTATATTCAGTTTGTCTAGAGTCTGAATCAGAAGTTGTGTTTGTTTGATAAGTTTCTTTGACTTTGTCCCATCTTATTTATTTATTTATTTATTTATTTATTGATTTACCAACATTTGAGTACATTGTTACATTCATAAACAACAAATCCTAAAATTTAACACTAAATGCATCAAACAATTATAGGTAAATACAACATGCTCAAGTAGAAATTTAACAATTAATTTAATTTAAAATAAATAATTATAAACATTAGAAATGTCAAATAATTGTATTGTAAATAATTGAAATAATTGAATTGCAACTTTTTTAAATATATTTAGTCATAAATTAATCACTAATTGTACTAACATAATTAATTATTTTAATTTTACTAACATAATGTAAGTGCAATGTTATTAACAAAATAAGAATATATATTTATTTAATTCTGAAACAGGTGATTATTATTATTACTCTTATTATGCTTATCAATGACGATTTTACCGACATAGTTGAGCGAGTCAAAGTGAACATCAAATGAATTGTTATATTTGTTAATTAGTTTGCAAAATCGTGAAACAGGAGAGTTAGCACCAAACACCGTCTTACGGAATGGAGGGCATAGTGGTGTTATTTTGTTACGTGGATATCTATTGGGTGCGCGAAAGTTAAAAAACGACAACAGGAATGGACAGTCAACCTTATCATTTAGAACCTTCCAGGCAAAGCGGACATCAGTCAATTCGCTACGACAAGCTAATGATAACATTTTGAAATGACGAAGTCTATCGACATACGGGATTCTTTTCATTTTTTTTGATATGCCATTAGCGAAGGCTAAATGCCACATAAATCTCTTCTGCACGCGTTCCAATCTTAAGTAATGAGTAGCAAAATGCGGCCTCCACACTATACTTGCGTACTCGAGAATGCTACGAACCAAGCTATTGTACAACTGAATCTTGACACTATTGCCTCTGAAGTCCTTAGCGTTTCTAATTATAAAACTTAACATTTTAGAAGACCGTTTTATGATGCTGTCTATATGAGGAATAAATGTTAATTTATTATCAAAGACAACCCCTAAGTCCTTTATCTGCTGTAGTTCTTCAATTATAACATCTCCAATATAAAAATTTGAAGAAACTACCCTTGATTTGCGTGAATATCTGACAAGGAAGCATTTAGAAGCATTGAGAGTCATTTGATTCACAGAACACCAGCGTACAAGGCTATTAATGTTATTCTGTAGTTCGACACAATCTTCTATCGAGTCAATTACTTTGCAAAACTTCAGGTCATCCGCATACATATAAGATTCCGAGGATTTGATACATTCTGGCAAATCGTTGATAAATATGTTGAACAGAATGGGGCCCAAGTGAGATCCCTGCGGAACACCAGATACTATATTGCATGATTGTGACCGAAAACCATTAACAACTACATAAAATGACCTATTTGCCAGATAAGATTCCAACCAGCTCAATGAGACAGGAGTGAAACCATATGCAGCTAACTTTTGCAACAGAATTGAGTGAGGGACACAATCAAAGGCCTTGCTGAAATCCGTGTAGATAACGTCAACCTGTTTATTAGAATCTAACGCAGCAGTTAAAGTCTCGACAAATGTCACCAAATTAGTGCAAGTAGATCTATATTGAACAAAACCATGCTGCCTCAATGAAAAGTATGGCTTGAGGTGATGTTGAATATAGGGGCAAATAAGTGACTCGAAAATTTTAGCAAAAGTAGACAAAATAGATATTGGCCTGTAATTTTGTATTACTTCTCGAGCTTCCTTCTTGTAAACAGGGACAATTTTTGCAGTTTTCCATTCATCCGGAAAGATTCCAGTCCGCAATGATAAGTTAAATATCATTGATAGTGGACTCACCAATTGTTCAGCACATCTAAGTATAAAGATAGGAGGAATTCCATCTGGGCCAGCTCCCTTTGTAGCATCTATACTTTTAAGTTTTTTCAATAATATTTCATCACCTATATCAGGTAAAATAAATAATTGGCTGCCATTTTGTAAGTGCTGCAGCTTATAGGAATCCTTAACCTCGGTGTTGCTAATGCTTTGGTTGTTATAAATTGAATTAAAATGTGACGAGAAAAGCTCACAAATTCCTATTCCATCTGACGTAGTAATAAGACCATCTGTCATAGCAATAGGATAAGAACTACATCCACCACGGCGCTTTTTTACATAAGACCAAAACAACTTGGGATTATTTTTTATATTATTCTCTAAACTATTTATATATTTTCTGTAACATTCAGAAGCCAAATGTTTACATCGAGAATCCAATAATTTTACTTCATAGCCATCTAGCGAATTTCCATATCTCTTGTACTTTCTTCTAAGTTTGTATTTTTCTTTTAATATTTTTATCAAGGGTTGGGTGAACCATGGCGGAAATTTGTTATTATGAGGTTTTTTGAACGGCACATACTGTTTAATAATAGATCTAATGGTTTTGTATAACACATTAACAGCGTCATTTACATTATTCAAACCATTGAACAATTTATGCCAATCACAAATTTGCAACTGTCTACAAATAGCTACATAATCCGCATTATAGAAATTGTAATTTAGAGTTTTTGTGTTATAAGGTAATTTTATGTCTTCTTTTAAACCTATTTCAATAACAAGAGGCGGATGTAATTTGTCGATACGACTAAGATAGCTTTGAGACTCACTTACATTTAATGATTTAATATTTGAAAGTACTAGATCCAGAGTTCTACCTGATACATTTAAAACTGTACTGTGTTGTTTTAAAGAATTGACATTCATAAAATCTATTAATTTATTAGCCATACTCGACATCGGTGCACCCGATGTCGAGTATGGCTAATAAATTAACTGAAGACTCGCTCAACATGTTCCAGTTTATATTTCCCAGATTAAAATCACCAATCATTAAAATATCACTAGGGGATTGTTCAAAAACAAAATTACAGTTGTCAAAGTAGTGGTCCAATACAGCATTATTCACGGGAGGTGGTAAATAAACAGCGCAGAGAGCTATCTGACGGACAGAATTATGATTTGGGATATCAATTACTACCCAGATATCCTCACAACTGCTTTCCCATTTACATACTCGTTTTGAAGGTAACTTTTTGGAAACAGCCACTAAGACTCCACCGCCATCCTTTTTGTGACCAAAACACAAGTCATTCCTGTCCCTCCTGTAGATGATATACCTGTCGTCAAACAGCTCACTACTGCTAATAGAATCGTTCAGCCAGGTTTGCGTAATAACGATAACATCATAATCATTAACACAAATTTGTTTATAAAAATAATGGGTTTTAGTTCTAAGTCCACGTGAATTTTGATAATACAAATTTAAAGAAGAGAATTCAATAATTTTTTTAACAATTATAGCATGCACTATTAAATAAAATGAAACAGAATTGATTAGGATAATTTATCGAGAAACCTATTATCCCTTATAAGTATATGCTCAGAAGCATCATCCCTTCTCATAAAAACTCTGCCGTTACGCACCCAAACATATTTGTAACCAATGTCCTTAGCTTTAACACGCGCCGCAGCATGGAGAGCCTTGTTAGTAGGCGAGAGATGTTCCATGATATAGATTGGTACATTTCTCCTGAGATGCCTATGTGACTTGAGTTAATCTTGTCATTGGAATGTGATTTGTTGTATTTGAACGCGGAAGCCAAAAAACCATCTCGTATATGTGGGGTGTTAAACTGAATTATAACGGACCGAGGACGATTACTTTTCTTGTCCAATTTAGCAATTCTAGTACACTGTGCAATATTTTCATTATTCACTTGATGACCAATGACAGAACCCAGCTGCTTTACCATCATCAAAAGATTCTCATTTTTCCTCTCTGGAACGCACTGTATTTCGATGTTGCTAGCTCTTGAATGTTGTTCCAATTGATTCAGCCTGCTGGATAAATTTACTATGGTAATTCTCATATTATCGTTTTCAGATTTTAATGCTTTCATAGTTTCTGAATTTGTTGTCATCTCCTTCGTGATTTCTTCAAATTTACTATTTATAAAGCCCATGGACTCCTTGACATCAGATATGTCTTCCTTTATGGATTTTAATTCAGATGAAAAGTTTGACAGGGTATTTTTCATCAGGCCTAACATATCAGCAAATTCGGATCGAATTATATTCCTTACGTCATCTTGCGACAGAGTAACGTTGATATTTGTCGGGGGTGAAGATAACGCCGGCCTTTTACTTGAGCGGGTAGTAGTATTCGCATTATGGCCTCCAGCGCGAACAGGTGTTGTATCTTTCTTAAATTTCTTTCTTTCTTAAATCTTCTTTGTTTATGTAAGACACCACTGTTTTGTTGTCTGTCTGAAGAAGTACTTGAGCATCTTGAAGCTGATGAGTTTGATGCTGGATCGCGGCGTGAACAGTGAACATTTCTTTTTGGTTTGCGTGCCACGTTAGCTGTCGTGCCGTCCAATTCCCTTTGATACTTAAGTCGTCCAGTTGCGCGCCCCATCCTATGTCGGATGCGTCTGTCGTCAACAGATGGGTTATGGATTTTGGGTGTATAGGTGTACAGCTCCCTATCGTTTCGTACCACCATTTCAGCTCTTGTCGGACTTCTTGAGGAATGTTTACTTGTCGAAATGGGTAATTTTTGGGCAATTGACGACTGAAGTACTGAAGAGTGCAACAATGAAGCCGCCCTCTTCTGGTTACAAACGAGGCGAAGTTGAGTCTGCCCATTAAGGTTTGGTATTGTCTGAGAGACAACTTGCCTTTCACGAGCTGCTGTCGAAGTGCTTTGCGTAGCGATAGACACTTATGCTCCGACAGGGACTTTGCGTTGCGTTTTGTGTCCCATGTGATGCCGAGGAACTCGAGGCTAAGACAGACTTGTCGTGGTTGATCACCCATCCAAGTGTTTGCATGGTTCTTACTGTGAAAACTACGTCCTTCTGTAATTGCTGTTTGGATTGGTTTGTCAAAAGGAAATCGTCTAAATAGACCACGCACCTTATTACGTGACTTCTCAGGTATTCTGTCACCCAGTTGGTGATTGAAGCAAATGTCCTCGGCGCGGATGAAAGGCCAAACGGTAAACATGTCATCTGCAGCAGTTCATGCTGATGTGAGTCGTGATGATAATTGAGTCTCAGGAATCGGCGATGCTGTTGAGCGATTGGCACGTGGAAATACGCTTGGCTGAGGTCTAGTTTCGCCATCCAGTCCTGATCCTGCAAGAAATCTGGTACACGGAAATGATTGAAGAGTTGAAAGGGTTTTGCTAGCACAAACTGGTTTAGTCGTTTTAGGTTGAAGATAGGTCGAAACGTTCCGTCTGATTTGGTCGCGAGGAAGAACGTCGACAAGTAGCTGGGACTTTCCTCCGCTTCTTCTAGGACACCTGCTTCTAACATGGATTGAATCTGTGCAGACATATGACGAGACGTTTTGGTTATGTAACATTTCATAACTGTCAAGCTTGGGAATATTAGAGGCGGTTTCAGTATGAATGGTATGCGAACACCGTTTAACAGCTGACAAATTTTCTCCGGTGCTCCTAAATTGCGCCAAGCAAACTGAAATCGATTGAGACTGGCGGGGTGGGTGAGGAGCGTGGTTGCCTCTTTTTGCGGAATTGTGCCCACGAAAAAATGTATCGTCAGTCTGTTTGCTGGTCGAAGGTTTAGGATTTTGGTAAACTGCATCCTTTGTTTGGACTTTGATCGTTGGTTTTGGGAAGGATAACTTTTCAATCCCCCCAATTTTTTTGAAGATAGTTCTGAAGTAATTCTTCATCAAAAAGTGATGTTGAACTAGGGGATTTTATAAAAAAACATCACGATGATACTCTTCGGATACATGACGTAACAAGGTATCTCTACGTTTAGCAATAAGATCCGCCCTCCTTCCACAAACCATTTGTAACAGATAGTCTGTTACCATACTATATACAGACTCTTTTGAGAAGGTGGTCTGTATTTTTTCAAATAAAGAGCTAGGCGTTAATGCCTCTTTGGAACCGTATGCCCAATCAACGAGGATTTGTAATAATCTATGTAACTCTGCTTTTTGGGTGAGCAACGCGTTAGTCAAACCAGCATAAGACCGCTGTAGTAAGTATGAACGTGGATCGTCCTTTAACATCAAACTTTCAAAACGTTTTATTTCATCGTTAACGTTTAGTTCTATGAAGCCGGGGGTAGTCAAATACTTCTTCTAAGCATCGGTAAAACGAATAGCATACCAATCGTCACACTTAAAATGTTGTAATTCAACCAATTTTTAAGAGTCCTTCGTTTGACTTAGGATAAATAGGATCTTTTATTGTAGTACTCACATCCGATAGAATGTTAAGCTTATAACAATTTTCCGACTCGGGACATCGAAAAATAAACTCATTAGGGGTAACGGCTGAATTTTCAAGGTTTGAATTAGATCTATTAACCTCATTGAGGTAGTGGCTATATCTTCACTATTTGGATTAAATGTTTTATTTTCTAAGTTCGAAGTAATAAGATTTGTCAAGTGCGAAACTTGTGATAAAAATTGAAAATGGGCATAACTCACAGTTGATGAATCTTTGCTAGCCTTACTCCTCGGAGGGCTTGAGCTGTCGCTAGACGACGATCTGCTATCTTCGCTGCCGGAATGCGGCCATGGAGAACGCATCGGGAGTTAGGTTTTTCATTAACGCTTTCTGACACTGTTTTTCCTCTTTCCCTATCTTGGATCCCATTTTAAAGGAGAGAAAACGGATTTAAATCAATAGAATATTTCGCGTAGTTTTAACAAAATTAGTGCTGACTTGTACACGGCGCGAAAGATGACGCTATAATGGCGGATGTCACCCGGTGCGAGGGAAAGTAAGTTTCGATTCACGATATAGAGGGCGCCACGATCGGAGAGGAACCGGAAATGCTGACTTAAACGGTAGAAAGATAGGTGCTTGACTCAAGATGGATTCCGGATATTGATACAAAACAAATAATATTTATTTATGTTATTTAAAAACCTAGTGGTAAGTATCTTAAGTAATTACTACAGGGTCATGTTTGCTCCTGTTTTATATTCACAACATTAATACAGATAAATGATTATAATAGAAAAATACTAGAAAAAAACGTCACGGGTCACAAGTGAATTCTCAGGCGGGAACTTCACTTGTGACCCGAGTCGAATTTTTTCTAGTATTTCTCTATTATAATTATTTATCTTATAAGATAGCATTGAAAAAATGCATAAAAGCTATTGAACATAAATACAATAAAGAATTTGAACTCGAACCCCAGACCGTTGATGCGAAAGGCATGATGGCCATCTTTGCACCAGATGGTTGGTGAATAGGTATGATACATGGTGAATGGTCCACAGGGACATTCCGGTGGACATGAAATACATAGCGGACCCGTCGATGCACTCGCTCCCGGCGGTGGCGGCGGCGCCCAACGGCAAGTGGCTGGCCTGCCAGTCCATGGACAACAAAGTCATCGTCTTCAGCGCCCTCAACCGATTCAAGATGAACAGAAAGAAGACCTTCACCGGTCACATGGTGGCCGGGTACGCCTGCTCCGTCGACTTTTCGCCGGATATGAGGTAACTTTACATTATTTATTTAATTATAAATTATATAACTATATACACTAAATTATAAATACTAAATTATATTTACTTAAATTATATTTCACTCAAACTTTAAATATAATATAACGAAATAAAAAAGGCGGGTATTGAGCCCGCAACCTTTGGAACCGGTCCAATGAGCTACCGAGCCTTGTGAACAACCGTCGAAACTTTCTTCGAACCCGCCTGAGATTTGTGAGCAGAGACATTTCTTTCTGCTATTTTTAAAAATATAATCAATCTATGGAAAATGGGCATGATTCAAATTAGTTTCTTAAAACAGATTATATTTATTATAACATTATATCGCACATACGGTGCTATAACGTCACTTATGTAATTTCAGACAAAACTTTAGCCGAGAAAAACTAAAGTTGTAAGGATGTTCAATTTTCAAATGCTCCCCCTCAAATATTACACCATTTGCATAAGTGACGTTATAGCACCGTATGTGCGATATATTGTTTGTACACCAACTATTACTTCATGAAACATGTTACACATTTTTATTCTTAACAATGGAAAAAACATATTTCAGTGTTTTATTTTAATTTAGGTAATGTGAAATTACTTTGATACGATATAGTTGATGTTATGTACATTACATGCAGTTTATTCGCAAGTCATATTATGTTGACATTTAAAGAAATGAGGACTGTACACTTAATTAATTTTAACAATTTACTTCGAAGAACATAGCTTCGTATGTTTTCTTTTTTAGATTTGAAAGCTGAATTGCATTGCAAATAATATATTCATATTTCACAATAATATTTACATCTATATATTTATAATGTTTAATCAACAAGTTATGAATAGTTCGTTCATTTTTATCATATTACTTGTCATATACACGTAATCCATTTTATAATAAAATCCTAAAATATAACGGAATACTGTTAGTAATGTGTGTTTGTCGCTGTTTATACAGATGCAGTCGTCTATAATAAAGTTTTAAACAGAGTGGTTTAATCCAGTTTTTTCATTTGATTGCTGTTAAATTGATTTGTCATCTTTCAAATTAAAAAAAATACTTTTTTTTCATTTATTAATTACAAGCTGACCCGGTCACGCGTTGCTATGGTAACGTTAATTGATGACCCGGCCACACGTTGCTATGGTAAAGTTAATTGCTGGAATACACCGGCCACGCGTTGCTATGGTAACGTTAATTGCTGGTATAACCCGGCCACGCGTTGCTGGTATGGTAACAAATACGCAAAGTCCTTTTATATAGTAGAGATAGACTTACTTGAAAATATTTAAATGACGTCATTATAAGTAGTGAACTTGTAACGTCGATATTAATTGAAATATTGATTGTTCACTTCGTTATTTATTTATTTATTTATTAATAATTAATAACTAGAAGAGCACTCGCCCGGATAACGAAGGGTGAAAGTTCCTGTCCAACTTAATATTTTCTTTAGATATAAAATCTAGCAGTTAAACAAGTTAAGTTGACAAAAAAGTCATCTTGTTTCGTTAGAAGTTTTAAATGTATTAAAGCTTTACGTATCTCACTTATTGGAGCGGAGCGAGCGAAGCTTCCATGGATCAGCTTCAATGGCGCAATGTCTGTACTGTAATGTACGCCATAACTTCCCGAGTTTTTAACCGATTTTTATATTTTTTGTGTGGAATCGAATAAACAGGTTTAGGACCAGATTGTGACGGATTTTGAAATACACCAAAAATGTTAGGAACAAAAAGCATTGGCTCTATGGGATTTCCCATTGAAAAAAACCGCGCGCTTTTTGAATGTTTTCTTTCTTATGATATTTTAAAATTTACTTAACATTATTGTTTTTTTTTACGCTCTGCTCCAAACTATATAGTGCTAGCGAAGCCTTATGCTAAGCGACTGCATCGCTTACTATTTTTATCTTTGTAATAACCTCAATCGTTGCTTTGTGTGCATGTGTGCATTCAAGTGTTGTAGAAATGGAATATTTTTATTTGAAATAAAAGATAAGAAAAAAGAAAAGAAAATTTCGCACTTTGTCGAATCTGGGGTTTTTATGTTACTGATTTACCTGTTACCTAATAGTGTAATACGTAAATATGAGCAAGAACTTGTAAAAACCAACCGTGATCGTATCACATTCTCTGTGACATTTTACAATTTAATATATTTTATGCATTTTTTCAATGCTATCTTACAAGATAATTTATTTTAATGGAAAAATACTGGAAAAAATCGACTCGGTACACAAGTGAATTCTCAGGCGGGAATCGAACCCGCAACCTTTGGAAGTCCAGTCCAATGCTCTCCCAATTGAGCTACCGAGCCTTGTGAACACCCATCGAAATTTTTTAGTACTTTTTACTTTTTTTACGCGTCCTAATTACTCGTGAGTTTAATCAATGAGTCGATTTTGTCTAGTATTTTCTATTAAAAATTACACAAGGTAGTATTGAAAATGCGAAATGGTAAAAAAACATAAATTACTTGAGTTATCCATTATTCTATGCATTTATTTATTTTGATTAGTTATTAACTTTGTTTCACCTTCATTGCACAAGAATGACTTTTCAGAACTCATTCTATTTGGTTAGATTTTTATAGTTAAAACAATAGATATGGTATATACGTTTTTATTTAGAAATAAAACAATACATAGGACAACAATATGTTGAACGATTTATCATTTATTAGAAAAACAATATAAATCCCATTACACAAGCGCACTTTCAATATTACTATATCATCAGTTAATGATCAACTAATTAGAATCAACTAATTTTCTATCGGGTTTAAATCCGGACTATTTGCTGGCCAGTCTAAAACGGATATACGCTGTTCGCTAAGGAAAGATTTCACGCTATTGGCCGTGTATCATTGTCATGCTGAAAGATCAAGTTTACAGGCAAATTATCGTCCGAGTAGGGAATCATTGTGTGCTCTAAGATATTTTTGTATTGCCATTGATCCATTGTACCTTCAATCTTCCGAACAGGTCCAACTCCACATCCGGAAAAACACCCCCAAACTTTAATGCTACCGATTCCGTGCTTGACTCATTGTGTATTTATAATTAAAAGAATTGTTTACAGGACGTCTACCATAGCGCTTTCCAACGGAATTTACCATATTTATTTTTGTTTCATTTCGTACCGTCCTATTAACATATTTTTAGCGAATAATAACCCTTTCTAAGTAAGAAGCGGTACCTTTCGAGAGATTCTTCCAGACAATTGAGCTTCCACTAATCTTCGGTGTATCAGTGTTGACGAGATGTTTCTCGGGTCATCAGGCAAAAAAACTTCATTTTAAATCTGGTTGGAGCCTTTACTTGGGGTCTTTTTTAGCAACATGAACGATAAGCGTATCTTCTCTGGAAGAGGTTTTTCTTGGCCGAGCCTTTCTAAGAACATTTTCAACAGTTCCGTGTGTTTTATGACGATCAATTGCATTAAAAACTTTCTTAACAGAACACTTTAAATGCTAAGCTATTCTTCTGTACGCTCACTTACGATCTATATGTAAATTAACAATTATTTGCCTAGTTGAGGCGTCACAACTTTTATTATTGCCCATTTTGAACAAATTAAAATCCAGATTAAATTTTAGATAAAATAATAGAAAAAGCCGAGAAAGAAATCCAATTTAAATTCTCCAAATATCTCCAATCGATCTCCAATTTAAAAAAAAAACGAACTATCGATGCTTTTTTAAAATGTTTCCAATTATACTTTGTCCAATATAGGATGATACTTTTGACAGTTGACACCTATATAGAGGGTATAGACAGGGTGGTTTGACGTCACCCAGTTTGTTCAATATATATGTAGACGCGCTCATTGCCGGGCTCAGCAGTAAACATATCGGATGTCACATTGACGACATATGCGTCAATAATATCAGTTATGCCGATGACATGGTGCTGCTGAGCGCGTCAGTTTGCGGTCTGAGACAGTTATTGCAGATATGTGAACGGTATGCGTGTGAACATGGCTTGATTTACAATGCTGCGAAGAGCCAGTGCATGATCTTTGGGGCTGAAGGTGCTAGATATTCGCAAAACATACCACCTGTTTATCTCAATGGTATACCACTTGAAAGAGTGGAACACTTCAAATACTTGGGCCATATAGTAACTTCAGACCTCAGGGATGATCTTGACATTGAGCGCGAACGGAGAGCTCTGTCAAAAAGAGCAAACATGTTGTCTCGTAGGTTTGCTCGGAGTTCGGTTGGGGTAAAAATCACACTCTTCCGTGCGTATTGCACCTCGCTTTATACTAGCGCCCTGTGGGCCAACTAATCGCGAAAATCGTACAGTGCTCTCCGCGTGCAGTTCAATAATGCGTTCAGAGCTTTGTTGGGGCTGCCCAGGTTCTGTAGCGCTTCGGGCATGTTTGCAACGGCTAGCACAGATTGCTTCTACGCGACTATACGCAAGAGATGCACGTCTATAGTACACAGAGTGTGGACCAGCCCCAACATTGTTCTTGCGATGATTGCTGACAGGCTGGATTGCCCTTATATTCGGCACTGTTGTAATAAACATGTTACATATGGTGCGGGGTGTTATGGTAATACCAGGAAAGAATGACTTATTTATTGTTTACTTATTATTTCATTATTTATTATTACATTTTATCACTTCTTTTAAATTTAATTTTTAATTTTATAATATTAATTGTGACATGATTTAAATTTTAATTATTTTGTAAATTTTATTTGCTAATTTGGTTTTTATTTGTTTATATTTTTGTTCCAATTTGATTTGATTTAATATGATTTTAATATTGTCATTATTAATTATGATCTTGAGTAATTTGCTTGTGTATGGGTTTAATCACCTGAATTAAATGATTTTTATTTTATTTTTATTTTATTTATTTATTATAAAGTTGCTATTGCAATGTCAAGCCAAACATAAGGAAACAAACTCAACCTTAGTACGTAGCAATAAGGAAGTGACACCTGTCAAAAGTATCATCCTACATTGGACCAAGTATAGGTGTTCAAGCGGCCAGTAACAGAAAATAAACTCCTACATGTGTATGACTCATTTTGTAATTAAAAGTAAAATATGTTTTATATTTTATGCATTTAAGGGGATTTTTGAGTGGCTATATTATTGCATGATTGTTAATTATAGAAAGTGTATATTTTTTATGAACATTTGTACGTTGAAATTATACTTTCTTTATTCATAAGAAGTGTTTCTAATTATACGACCGCCACTGTAAATCCAGGCAATATCGTAATTTTCAAAAGTGAGATTTGTTAACATAGATTGAATGGTTCTTGATTAGGGTTTCTGGTATCTTAAGTATTTCGAGATTTTTTTTAATTATTGGGCCCCTACTCGTTCCCAGATATACAAATAAATAATAAAAAATATTTCTTACATTCACACCAATTAGTCTAGCCCAAAGTAAGCACTGTAAGGCTTGTGTTATGGATACTAGGGCAACGTATAGATATACATGTATGATACATAGATATGTAATATTCATAGAAAATATATATTAATATCCATGACTCAGGTACAAATGCTCGTATTCATCATACAAACATCTGTCCCTTCCGGGATTCGAACCCAGGACCGTCGGTGCGAAAGGCAGGGTCGCTACCGTTGCACCAAACGGTCGTATACAAAATATATTAATTAAATAAAAAATAATAAGTAAAGTTAAATCAATAAAATTAGTAGTAACATTTTAAGATAGGTATAAAAACTTGTTTAATTTTTTTCTACCATACTTAAACTATTTTTTTAGATATTTATAAACTATTTTCTTAATAACATCACGCGTTAGTTGCGTGTTTTGAGGCGTTGGAGTTTTTTTCCGTCTCGACTAAGGACGAATTTCTCGAGCTTTTTAGGCAGAAACCCTATTTGTAAAATTATATTACACTCCACATATTAACAAAATCCGCTCTATTAAAATATAAAAATAGATTTAAATCAATGGGAAACCCATATTGGTGACTGTTAGGACCGGTACCTTTGAAGGTTTCGATGAATAATATAATAATAATATTTGTACATTTCCACCAATCCGCCTAGCCCAACGTAATATATACGATACATGTATATGTAATATGCATAGAAACATGCACCCATAATACAAATGCTCGAATTCATCACACAAACATCTCCCTTCCGAGAATCAAACCCAGGACCGTTAATGCGAAAGGCAGGATCGCTACCGTTGCACCAAATGGTCTACAATTTATGCAGGGCCCGATCAAAGGGGGCGCAGGCCGGGCATTTGCCCAGAGCGGCAAAAATGCAGGGCGGCAAAAATGCAGGGCGGCAAAATTGACTTATTCCTATCTTCCAACTTAGCCATTAGCCATATACCACCCAAGTTTGAGAATTTTATGCGCCACCTTCCAACCTACTTCAGATTGGATAATGGAAAAATTGAAGTATTTTACTTAACTGAATTATTTTAGTTCGAAAGAAAGAAAGAAAGAGTAGGGATCCGCAAAAATACCGAAACCTGAGCAGTTTTGCTGGAATAAACACAACCTCTTTTGTTTTTGATAGATTTTATTTATAAAAAGTATTGTATGATTTCGTCATCTGTCTGTCTAAAATTTACATTCTAATAAACCGAGTTCAATATAAACAATCTACTTAAATCCGGGTATTTTCTACAGGTTATGGACCTGCAACCTCTTTTCTACAAGTATCGACGACCTCCGTGGTCGAGTGGTGTGTACACCGGTTTTCATGGGTACGCCACTCCGAGGCCCCGGAATTGATTCCCGGCCGAGTCGATGTAGAAAAAGTTCATTAGTTTTCTATGTTGTCTTGGGTCTGGGTGTTTGTGATACCATCATTACTTCTGATTTTCCATAACACAAGTGCTTTAGCTACTTACATTGGGATCAAAGTAATGTATGTAATGTTGTCCAATATTTATTATATATTTATTTATTTATCGATACTAAGTATATTTGGATACGATACTTTGTTCCGATATTTTTGAGGTATCGATACTTTTATAAGTACTCGATATTTTAACAAAATTTTATCGTAGCGGATTACCCTTCTATAGACAATGGTTTATGTTTAGAGCGTGTGTTGCCAGTTTCTCGTGATTGGTAGCTATTCTCCTATTTAGTAGATTTATTTTGATCAATTAATTAAAAAATGATTTAATACAGTTTAATCCTAAATTTACTTTTTTACTGTTGCTCTTGCTTTTGCTAATATAGCACAAGGGAAAAAGGCCCATACGCAGCAGTGAATCGCAATAGGTCGATGATGATGATAAAGTTGAAAGGTATATAACTATGTCGATAAAAAAATATATCACTCCATCCATTCAATAGTTCCTGTGAAATTTTTCAAAAGACATACATCGTATACTTATAGTAACATAGAAACACTTATCAACTTTCGTATAGGTTACTTCTTCAGAAGGCCCAAAATACTGACGTGAATATTGTAGGTAGGTCTAACAGTATGACGTATTTTATGTAGGTACTTGTATACTTAGCATCCCCCAACAAAACTAGCTCATGACTTATATGGTTTTCTGTATGTAAAGGGCGACGAAAATGATCTTTGCCCTGAGCGGCAAAATAGCTAGATTGGGCCCTGAATTTATGGTAAACATCTGGATAATGATCCGCTTAGGTAAGGCGTGCATTGTTTTTTTAGCTTAGGTAAGTAACGTAGATCTAATTATAATAGAGGCAGTTCATCTTAATAGTAATTATTGTTGACCCAAAATAACAATAGGTAACCATTAACTTGTTAAATAATAATAGTAAAATAATATATTCCTCAAATTTTTATTATGAGCTGTGCCCCGCAGTTTCTCCTGCGTTTAATGTGGCAATACCGGTATAAAAAGTAATTTAATTAAATCAATCCACTGTTGCTGCGAGAAAAACTGACAAACCATCAAATTCATTTAAAAATATATATTATAAGTAGGTAATAGAATATAAAATTGATTACCACTTGCCTTTTCATTGAGTTCAAATTAAATTCTTATATGGAGTTGCTTGCTATGAATGATGCGTTGATGGCCGAATTTATTTTTCCCCACCACAGAATATTCATGACTAATTATGTATCGTAGCCCTTTTATCTTACTTCATAAATAGGGGGATAACATTGAGGTGAAATACTTTGTGGGAGGTATTTTAGTTTGATCGACAAAACAGATTTTACTGCGATTTTTGTCATACCTATTTTATTAGATACTATTTCACAAACTACTCGCAACACAGATGGCTATTATAAAATATCTTATATATTATATAATTATTATAATTTTTGCCTAAAAATAAGTCAAAAGTGAAGTTCGAAAAAAAAAACATTACGTGCACTAGTTTTATCATTGGTATTCTCAAACTTAACCAAACAAAACGATCACAGCGCTCGCTACGGCTAAAATTTTGCCAAAAAACAACAATTTTAATGTTATTTGCAATAATGTTACTGACTACCATTCAAAATTGTCTAATATAGTAAAATAACACAAGATTTCATTAATTTTTTTCACAATACAGTACATGTATTTACTTCTTGCTTGACAGCAGTGATAATATTGTCCATAATGGCTACCTGTCATGTGGCGCTGTCTTCGCGCTCTATCCCAATAGACGATGTAGGTTTTGTCATGCGCAAAAAGTTTTTTTATGTTTTTTTCATATTTTTGATTTCTCTTGCCATCTGGCGATCTTAGCGACTATTATTGGAGCTAATTACTATACACTGCGGTCTCTAACCCGTCTGTCAAGCGTGGACATTATGGCAAACCTTAAATTCTTAGGGAAGGCTTCCTTTCACCAACGAAATGATGATGATGATGAACAAATCCTGCTAATAAACACTACCAATCTTTCTGTCAGCATAGGCACATGGGCAACTATCCAAAAGGCCTATCTAGGAGCAGTGTTCTCGTGGATTTAGGCCAAATCAAACACGCCCAAAAATTTAAAATTTTTTTGCAAATCATTGTTTTAATCTAACCACACCAATCACGTTTACTTCTGTAGTATTTTTTTAATTTAATGACTTAAAATTCTTAAGGTAATGTAAGGTAAGCTTTGTAACTAAAAAATTATCAAAAATTTTCGATGATCTATATTATATCCTCATTAAGGCTATTGACATTGTAAGTCTATAGGGTTCGTGTTGACATCAGTTGGGCATGGGTTTGGCTGGATATGGCGCAGGTTGGGCTTCTTTCACAAAGTCTAGTATCACTTGGGGGATCAAAAAATATTCTTCCTCCTTCTTCTCTTTATCTTTCTTCGTGCTTCTTCTTCTCCTTCGGACTTCTTTTGCTCTTCTCCTTTTTCGTGCTTGAAATTCACGTTAAATAGGTCCTAGCTGTCTTTCTCTGCAGTCCTTAGCGCCCACAGAACCGTAATGTGTGCGTCTGTGTTTATGCCAATAAATGTTTATTTTCTTCTTACAATGGGGTCCCGTGTTGCGTTATTGTCCATTCTCTCTATGATAATTTAATTAATAACAAATGGTTCTACTCTACAACGCTAACGATGTATCTTTGTGTAAAATTTGGCTTAGCCGAGGTATAGATTTCACGGTATAAAACAATATCCATTTAATTAATCACGAAAATACGTATAATAAAAACCCGCTAGACATGCATGCTAGGTTGACGTTTTGCGTCAGCTTTGATACTTTGAACTGTCTAGTTATAAAAATGCAAATTATGTTTGCTTAGGTAGTTAATTTATTGGCGTCTTTGTATAATTTATTTATATTGAAATTAATTTTTCCTAATTTGCTTGTTAGCCTGAGTCAATCGTGGAACTTTTCGTTTGTTGAAGGTTATTACGACCATTTGGTTCAACGGCAGAGATTCAGCCCTCTGCACCGATAGCAGTGTTGCAAGAATGTTATTTTTGTACCATTTTATGTTACTTTTACATAACTAGGAACAATTATTAAAAAATGCAAAATCAAGATACACAAACTTTGATTCGAGGACCAAAAAAATTTTACTGTGGAGTTTTTTATACATATTTGAAATGTTTAGTTTAAATAATTGTTTTGTTTGCTATCGTCTTGTATGTGCGAACAATAATTGGTACCTAAGTAAATATTTATTTAGGGAATTAAAGATTCTTTAAGAAAGTCCTAGCTGAGTACAAGTCAGAACAGCCGTAGAATTTGCTTTTGATTTACGTTCTCTTTGATAAAATTAAAATTTTGCTAGTTTTACAGCATTTGTATCATTTTTATATAAAATAAGATAATTTTACCTTTCCGTGTACTTCAATGTTTCTTTATGAAATGTGTCATGTTACTTTTGACAATTGACTACAGGCAACACTGACCGACTGCCTCAGTCCCGGGTTAGAGCCCCGAAAGGGGCAGAGGTTAGTCTGATGCATACGATCATTTGTATCTGAGCCATGGGTATATAAAGTCCATAAAAATTACTTATTTATGTGTCATATGTGTATGTAAAACCGTAACCTTCATAAACATAACACAATCTTTACAGTGATTTGGGCTAGGCTAATTTGTGTAAATAAGAAATGTACAATGTGTCCCGTCACCAGTGTCGGAACCTTTAATGGTGTAAAATGTGGAATTTTTTATTGACAAATTGCCCCTCAAATATTGTTTTTCTCTTACGGCCGCCATTTTGTTTTCTCGGTAACCAAGACATGAGCTCTCATACTAATTCGACCACCAGTACTCATGTAAATGTCCTATCAACATTATAAAGGTGTCATTTGATAGCTAAACATGTAGACAACAGTTACACAGCCATCATGTTTCAATTGTCAGGGAATAAAAAATAGAAAAAAATAATTAAAGAAAGCAAATAGGTTATTTTTTGTGATTTTTTTAATTATTGGCTTTTTGAGAAAAACGAAATTTGAGGGGCAATTTGTCGGTGAAAAATGCCATATTTCACACCATTATAGGCTCCGACACTGGTGACGGGACACATTGTATAGTATTTATACTAGCTGACTCGAGCACGTATTGCTGCGTTATAAATGAAATCTATCCTATGTCCTAAGTCGCAACAAATCCAGCAAATGAAAAAGTAACCAAAATTAGTCAGGACGAAGAAAGAAAGGTAATAGAAGCTACATTCAACTTTTTCTAACTCCATGGTAAGAATAAATACGGATATTGCGTAAAAACTTTCCATAAGTTTCTCCTTAGACAAATCAATGACTTTATCATTCGGTGCATACATAAACTTGTAATTTAATATACAAAATCACATAAAATCATTTGCTTACAAAGTAAGACACGTGTCGCCATAATATATTGCATAAACCAGTTAAAGTTAGTTTTACTGTTCCTTTGATGATGACCTTCCTATTATCAAAGTTGTTTCTTACTTATTGATAGCTGTTATTTCGTCTTAATAAATGAGATGAATAATAAAATTCATTTATGAGCATCATCTTTTCATATCAGAATTTTGTATAACGGATGTATAACAAAATTTTGTGTAATGTGCATCGTGTCAAAATTGCATCTTCTATCAGAATCAAGCGCAAGACTGAATTTGTGCAGGCATATAAAGGTAGAACCTTGACCACCTACATAATACATCCTTCTATAATAAACTCACAATGCAATCATCACATTTTATTTTAAAACAGATGGTGGTGAACCAGTATAAATTATTTGCACAAATATTTGCATATCGATAAATCGAGAAAACGTTGGATCTAATTTTTCAGCTATCAAAACTCATCACTGGTTCACACTCACAAATGGTTCTATTCTTAATTAAAACTTAACAGAACAATCAAATGCTACATTTAAAGGTTTAATTTAAAAGAAACAACCACCGATGCCATACAAAATATTTAAAAGTACTGTTTTCATAAACGAATGTCCATGACTACTTGTTTGACTTGTAGATGACGTGAACGTGTCGCAAAAACCTGTAGCTGGCTTATTAAGAATTTCTGCGTAAAACATTATATGTATTAGACATGATTTTTAGATCGATTTTGCACCCGTATACTTTACAATGCTCTTTTGATGACTATACATATCTTTCCTGGCATGCATACAATAATTGAACGAAGATTCATCACAATCTGATCCATGGTTTCGGAACGCATAGGGAAAAAAAAATACAAACTTAGATTTTTTAAATATATATAGTATACTAGCTGACCTTGCCGCGCGTCACTGTGGCTAAGTTATTATAATTTGCATAAATTTTGTATATATAGATACTTAGAAGAGAAGATAATAGTTTGACATGCTGTCCACTGCCAAATCAAGTCTTATTTGACTCACTATTAACGTTAACGTTAAAAATGAAACTGGTTAAGTGTCTTTGTATTTAAATAATATTTTCTTAAATTGTTAAAATATAGTTTGATTCAATTCCGTATTGAGTTGAAATGTATTTCCCTAGTAGATAGACTTTTAATGTTATCAATTTAACATACACATAATAGTTATTCTGATTAACCTCTGTTCAAAAGTAAACAATAGTTTACTAAAACTGAAACGAGTTTGTCTTTATGACAATAAACACCGAGTGAGGAAGTGGAACACTTGTGCCAAATATGTATAAGTTATACAACCAGCAGCGGTTAGGTGACTGCGAAAGCATGTCAATAAAATAATACAATATGTTTCATACTGTATAGCCTGATATTTATTCATATAAATGTTTTCTGTGCTCAGGATAATTCGAAAAAATAAAATGTACATTTGAGTACTTAATTGAAAAGATCTAATAAGATCTTGGTGATTCAATTGGAAAAAGCAATCTCTCGGATAGCTGATGGCTACGGATTGGAATCCCGTCTCTCAATAGATACAAGTTGAATTCTTTGTCCAGCAGCATTTCCACCAAATCCTTGGAGTATTTATCAGGCCAAACACTGGGCCGATGAGTACTCTAAAATTAATCAATCTATTATTTTGCATGTGTTTTTTGTTATTAAATTAACGCAAGTGTTATGCCTTAGTAAAACAAAAATATGTAGTTTCAAGAAAATAAAACTACTGAAATTGCATGCAATAACCTTTATATTATACGAAATATGTAAAAAAAAAAACAGAAGTTTCATTTGATTACATATGTACTACAGAATTAATCTTCTGTTTTTCTTTTTAAACATATCTACTACTTCATTCGCATCAGTTGCTATCCCTTCAGCCGTTCAGTCTGTTTTCACTCGTTGTGTTCCGCAAGTAGTTTTTAAGTCTTCGTAGGCTTGAAAAAGTCCTTTCTGGTGTAGCAGTGCAAACAGTTATGGTAGCCAATATTTGTAACAACGTGTTAATATTTGGATATAATTTTTGATCGCACCCAAAGCAAATTTTGGAGTAGGGGAGGTGATAGTCATAGCTGCTTTCCACACTTCAAGTTCTGCTTTGATGCAGATGTACTACTCTGTCAAAAAAGTGCCGGGAAAAGATCAATAATATACAAAATAATTGTTATTCATCCAAATTATTTAATCACCTTCAAAGTATGCTCCTTCAGTAACGATACACTGACGCCAACGAATAATCAAATCATCAAAACATTTTTTAAACGCTGTTTCCGGAATTGAGTTCACGCGAATTCTCCTTTATGTCTTCTACCGATTGAAAACGGGTGCCACGAAGTGGTAATTTGAGTTTAGGAAAAAGAAAGAAGCCAGCTGGAGCCATATCTGGTGAATATGGTGGTTGCTCGATGGTATTTGTTGTGTTTGGTCAAAAATTCGTTCACAATGATGGCCTTGTGCGAAGGCGCATTATCGTGGTGCAAATTCCAAGAACTTTCTTTTCACAAATCTGGCCTTTTTCTTGGAATTTGCTCTCTTCAATGCCGCATAACGCTCAAATAATATTCTCTATTTACCGTTTGACCTTGCGGCAAGAATAGTGCACAACACCGCGATAGTCAAAGAAAACAGTCAACATGTCTTTGACTTTTGATCGACTTTGGGGTGGTTTTTTCGGTTTCGGTTCAGTTGGAAGGCGCCACTCCACTCCACTGTTGACTAGTTTGCGTGTCAAACTCGTAAACCCACGTCTCGTCACCAGTAACAATGCGTTTCATGAATGTTGGGTTGGAATTGACTCGTTCTAGCATGTCCTCAGCGACTCTCAAGCGATTGAGTTTTTGGAGAAAATTCAGGTCTTTGAGACTAGCCGAGCGGTAACATGTTTCATAACCAAATGATCACTTAAAATGGTACGGATCGACTCGTGAGATACAAAAAGATCGGCGGCTATCTCTATTAAAGTTAAATGAGGATTTTCAGTCACTATTTCTTTCACTTTTGCGAAGTTAACTTCAGTTGCAGACGTTGATGGCCTACTAGAGCGAGGCGAGGCGAGGCGAGTCGAGATGTGATGGAAGATGGAATCTTGCATCACATCGCGACCGCTTTTGAACGCTTTGTACCACTCATAAGCACGTGTTTTTGATAAAATCGATTCACCGTAAGCCTTTTATAACATTTTCAGTAACTTCGAATACAAAATTCCATTGGCGATGCAAAATTTAAGACAAACTCTTTGTTCGATATTTTTGTCGCCAGACGCCTGCGGCGTGTACCCGCGCAAGGTTTAGCCTACGCCCTCAATGACGACGAATCCAAAATACATTATTAGTGTAATAATTAGTAATAAAATAAGTTATGCCGCTGGCCTCTCCTTATTTTGGTATTATTGATGTTGATATCTTAACATTTCGGGGGGGGGGGGGGGGTTGAACCCCCAAAACCCTCCCCGTGGCACTGCCCGCCCGCAAAAAGCAGAAATTGCAGACACCGGCACCTTTACCAACTACTCTACACGTGTTTCGCCCTCACACGGAGCATCATCAGGAGTTGTTAGACCATGCAACCACTTATTGCCAAAGTATTGCCAAGCGAGTTTATAATATACGCGCGTTTATATTTATAACCTATATTTAACTATGTAACGCCAGTTAACCTGGCATCGGTGTAAGGATTTCAGAAAAGCCCAGATTACGATGGAATCGAAAGCTTTCTCATAGGCCACAAACATCAGACACAGGGGTCAACCCCTGTTCCGTCTTTTTTATTAATTGTTGCACTGTGTTTGTGGTCTAAGGTGCTTCAGCTTTCTAAAATCCCGGTTTGATATGTTGATATTTGGTAGGAAGTCGTCAAATTTGTGGGCGAAACGATTCCTAATAAATAACTCTAAAAAAATTGTATTTGTAGCTCAGAAGAGTAATCGGTCGACATATTTGCACCACACCTTCTGAGTTATTTCCTTTGGAGGATAGCATCGAAAAACTTCAACTCTTTTATGACCGTTGCCCCACTTGGTCGCAATAATTCAGTTGTGATGCTATCGTCACCATCGAAGTTTATTGTTTTTAAGTTGCCCGATTGTTATTCTTATCTCGCCAATGTCAATTTCGAGTCATTTATCCGTATTGGTTAAGACTGTCTGTTTTGTCCTGACAGTCGTAGCTCACAGGCCGTGTCGACACATGAGGGTTGCCATAAATTTTTCGTCACTTCCGCGAGATTTTCTGATTTGTAGGTTACGTATTGGCTATCCGCAGTCATGAACTTCATTAGGTGAGCTCCCAAACATCCCTGACTGAACATTTTCGACCCTCTGTTACGCTCAGTTGCTTCTCTTACGGTGTGATTACCGGAAAACCGAAACTCGCGTTTATTCAGCTACTTAGTCCGTGAATTCCGAAAGATAGCCTGTGGAATCAGACTGCCTTTTCGCCATTTTAGGTCTTCTCGTCAGACTCAGGAGAGAGTTAGGATATATTGTCTTTCCTTTGCTTTGACAGGACCCGTTTCTGATTATGTTTGCTACATTTTTGGAGCCAACTATCTAAAGTTCTCGAAGTTTTCGGACTTTATAGGAGGTTGGAGCGATTTTGACGTCGTCGACTCATCAGCGGTCGCCGATCCAGCTTAAATGATAGATAGATATCTAGAATGCTAAGTATGACACGTTACGGTGAATCATCAACGTTGTTAAGCGTGTTGAACACGTCGTAAACTTTATTACGATTAAATAAGGTTGATATTTTTTGGCCCCAATTAAATGCAATATTGCAACATCTGATCATTACATTAGTCAATCACAAACACACAGCTACCAACTAGGCAGTTAGCTAAGCAACGAATCACGGTAGTCTACCTTCACTCGTACTTAGACAACGAACAGGCGGTGAAGTGACTTTCTCCGGGCGAGGCGCGACCTCGTCTCTTGTTCCCAATCACATCGTACGCAATAACAATGAGGCTTCAAATGTAATACGACTTGAATCTTTTGGTTGTTTACGGTTAAGATAACAGATTCTGAACTGGTTCATACTTTAACCAAAATTTAAGGCAACTTAACTGATTTCAGTTAAATTCAATTATTTATTTGCAGAGAAAGTGGTACAGTCTTAGCAAAAGTGTAACACATAGATGTTATACATATTTGTTGATATTCAAATATTGTATTGCCATAATCATTAGTTTACAAAAACTTATCTTTCTTTAAATGAAAATGTTTGTTATCCCTAAGCGTTCCCAAACCATTGACCACCAAAAATCAGCAAAAAAGCCCATTGCAAAGCTGGCTGCAGTTAGTTTTAAATACAAATTAGATAAAGGGATTCACTATTTACATGTCACAAAAATTTCCATACAATTGAAGTCAAGGCATAATAGTACGACTACGATAGATCATTGTTGTATTAACTTCTATATTATGTTTCTGTACTAAAAGTATGTTTAGTCAATTATTTTGGAACCGTTTCACTGCAGTTGACTAGTTAACTCTAAGAAAATTTGTCTACATTTATATTTGTAGACAGATATATCTGTCAATACACTATTACAGATAGATTAGTCGTACCGACAACCGTACCTCGTAACCAAAGTAATACAACGTACATATAGTTATGTCTTGTTTAGTATTGCTAGTAAAAAAAATCTTATTTGCCTTCTACTCGGGAAACTAGTTATAAAGTCTCAACTGAATATGATTTTAAACGATAAGCCAATCAGTTTTTAAAACGTTCCCTGTGGCACCAATTTTTGCATACTTTCCGTTCCTGCGGCACGAAGTGCAACATATTTATCTCTTTCCTACACAGGACCAAACCGAAGCTATGCCCGTCGCACGCCAAAGAAGTTGCATGAGGGATGCTTTAGGCCTCGTTACGCACTTAACGTGTTTATATATATCTGCATGGCAGGGCCCGATCTAGCTATTTTGCCGCTCAGGGCAAAGATCATTTTCGCCGCCCTTTACATACAGAAAACCATATAAGTCATGAGCTAGTTTTGTTGGGGGATGCTAAGTATACAAGTACCTACATAAAATACGTCATACTGTTAAGATTATACCTACCTACAATATTCACGTCAGTATGTTGGGCCTTCTGCCCGCCTAGCATGCGCTACTCGAGCTATCTCGCGCACGATTGAAGAGAAGTTTGTCGACATCGACATAATATCTCGTTGTAGACAAACGGATGTTGCCTCTTGATATATGATTATTAACTACTTTGTTATATATCATAGCAACACCGATATCGTCCATTTAATTTGTGTTGCGTGTTTTACCCTTTTATTTACTTTTTGGAAATGTGGATTACATCAATTTTGACGTTGTCTGACGACTAACATGATCTGTGGTTGATCGTTTCTCGCTAAATCAACGGTGTTTGTTTTTTTTTTTAAATCGCCGAAAGTTTTTGCTGTTTATTAAATCGACTTCTAAGCGCAGCCATGTTAGAGACGACTGACGACAAATGACTTAAACACGAGAAAATGGGTAGACAAAATTTTGTCGTGTTGCGTATGCTAGGCGGGCTGTGGAAGTAACCTATACGAAAGTTGATAAGTGTTTCTATGTTACTATAAGTATACGATGTATGTCTTTTGAAAAATTTCACAGGAACTATTGAATGGATGGAGTGATATATTTTTTATCGACATAGTTATGTACCTTTCAACTTTATCATCATCATCGACCTATTGCAATTCACTGCTGCGTATGGGCCTTTTTTCCCTTGTGCTATATTAGCAGAAGCAATAGCAACAGTATAAAAGTAAATTTAGGACTAAACTGTATTAAATCATTTTTTAGTTAATTGATCAAAATAAATCTACTAAATAGGAGAATAGGTACCAATCACGAGAAACTGGCAATACACGCTCTAAACATAAACCATTGTCTATAGAAGGGTAATCCGCTACGACCCAAATCTAATGATGTGGCTGAAATGTTGTTAAAAAAATCGAGTACTTATAAAAGTATCGATACCTCAAAAATATCGGAACAATGTATCGTATCCAAATATACTCAGTATCGATATGAAAGTATCGATATATAAATAAATATATAATAAATATTGGACAACATCACATACATTACTTTGATCCCAATGTAAGTAGCTAAAGCACTTGTGTTATGGAAAATCAGAAGTAATGACGGTATCACAAACACCCAGACCCAAGACAACATAGAAAACTAATGAACTTTTTCTACATAGACTCGGCCGGGAATCAAACCCGAGGCCTCAGAGTGGCGTACCCATGAAAACCGGTGTACACACTACTCGACCACGGAGGTCGTCGATACTTGTAGAAAAGAGGTTGTAGGTCCATAACCTGTAGAAAATACCCGGATTTAAGTAGATTGTTTATATTGAACTCGGTTTATTAGAATGTAAATTTTAGACAGACAGATGACGAAATCATACAATACTTTTTATAAATAAAATTAATCAAAACACAAAAGAGGTTGTGTTTATTTCAGCAATACTACTCAGGTTCGGTACTTTTTGCGGATCCCTACTCTTTCATTCTTTCTTTCGAACTAAAATAATTCAGTTAAGTAAAATACTTAAATATTTCCACTATCCAACCTGAAGTAGGTTGGAAGGTGGCGCATAAAATTCTCAAACTTGGGTGGTAAATGGCTAATGGCTAAGTTGGAAGATAGGAATAAGTCAATTTTGCCGCCCTGCATTTTTGCCGCTCTGGGCAAATGCCCGGCTTGCCCCCCCTTAGATCGGGCCCTGCTGCATGGTACACATTTGCAACGCCAACAAATTCGTTTACAGGAACTGTACTACAATGGATATCAAAAAAAGTAAGAAACAAATTATTTATAATCGGATATTACTATAATAAAATAGTTATATGCTTCATAATTTTGTAACAATACATATTGGTTTAAACCTGAAAATGTCTTACAAAAATTGATACCGAAAAGAAAAGAATAATTTAAATTAAAATACTTTAACCGGATAAACGCCTTTATTCTTATTTTTTATATTTAATCCTGATTTAATCCTGATTGATTACAGAAGACGTGATCACAGGATAACTTAGGTAATGCTCGTAATACATGTGCTACTTTTACCTTCCAATATTTTAATCGGGCACGTTCCTAACTGCTTAATTTTACAAATAAAATTGATTGTTTTACTTTATAATAACTTATGGCAAATTTAAAAAAATCAAATTTATCTTAAAGAATAGGCACCTTTTTATGTTTATGTAAAGTTGTAAAGTTAATTTCATCTTCGCTTATTTTTGTACAAATATTTTAATAATACATATGATAATTTTTCACGAATTAATATATAACTATCGCCGTACTTATTTACTAACGAAATTCAATAATTTATTTAATTTTAAGTTTGAGTAAATGTTTTTGGAATTTAACTCCTCAAGAATCGTTTCATATATAGCGCACGGTATGAAAAATAGATGGGTAGTAAAATCAAACGTTAACAAAAAGTGAACTGTCACATTTCCTCTGCGTAATATACTCGCACATCTTATAGCGCTCCCGACCGTACTCGGTCCCAAGTACACATTTATTCTCTGTCTTTCTTTCTCACTAAATCATTCAGTATACAGTATATCATAAATAATAATAATAATAAAAATTAATGTAAATAATGAGACCATAATTTAAGTAATATCAATACATATAAATGAAATTGGAGTGTCTGTTTGTAATATTGAAATAATCGTTTTTTACTGCATGCATATGAATACGGTAGGTACATAAACCAAAATAACATTTTTTACAATTTTTGTCTGTTTGTTTGTTCCGGCTAATCTCTGAAATGGCTGGACGCATTTTGACAGGACTTTTTGGGCTGGTAGCTGATGTAATAAGGAGTAACTTAGGCTACTTTTATTTTAGAAAAAGAAAGAAATGTTGCAGACGCGGACAAAGTCGCAGGCGGCCGCTAGTATTTTATAAAATTAATATGAATAAATGTATGAATTCGTTTACTTCCTTTGCCTATTACATATATTTTAAAATAAGAATCGTTTTTAAGGAGTGAACTCCAGACACGCGTCGGAGCTGACAAGTGCATTTTTTTTGTTAGATTATACCTTTATGGTCAAGGTTACACAGTGAAATGAAATGAAAATAACTTTATACAAATCCACTTGAATAATTTTTTACCTACCACCTGTTCACGATGTCTTTTAAATGACACGAATGGGCGCAATAAACTCGTCAGCTTTAACAGAAGTAACATTTACTTATACGTCGTCACCATACATAATCTACAAAAGGGATATTATTCTTTTATCATAATAATAATAGTGTTATGGTTTCATTATATTGTTGATTATTATGAAGTCAACAAGTAGGTAAATTATTATAATAGAAAAATACTAGAAAAAATCGACTCGGGTCACAAGTGAATTCTCAGGCGGGAATCGAACCTGCAACCTTTGGAAATCCGGTCCAATGCTCTCCCAATCGAGCTACCTATCCTTGTGAACACTCGTCGAAATTTTTTTCTAGTACCTTTCTGATTTTACACTGTAGGCCAGCGTTGTTTCATCAATGAGAGGAACATCCTCTCGTATTCGAAAAAAATTTTTTTACAAAATAATTTATCTTATAAGATCTCATTGAAAAATGCATAAAATATATAAAAATTATAAAAGTAGGTATCTGGTTTAAATAAGTATTCTTAAATCAGTTAATAAGACTATATCTTTAAACAAATAATACCCATAACATTAAAATAAAGAAATAAATCTAAAAAATATTATTGAAATAAAGGATGCGTCTTTTAAACACTCCATTTGTACTTGCATTGTAAATTTTAGCTTCTGAATTAACCATAGCAAATGATGAATTATATTTGCTGATGTTTTCAAAATAATGTTTTGACACACTTTTTGTTGAAGGTTCAATTGAAATAATTCCATCTAATAATAATTCATTCGATTTAAGACTTTGCATGCAACGTGCATAACCCTTGCTACACCTTCGTGATAAAGTGAATGCGATCACAGATAAGATATGGTAGATAATCTACGATTATGACGTTAACAACATAACATGATTATGTTTGACATCCGGTATGCATTTAGTAAGACCATATCATTTTTTCTCATTTTAAAACAAATAAATGATTATTTTTATTTATTTGGCATATTTCTAAATATTGGCTTTTGGCGCTTCTTTCCCATATAAACTTGTGCCAAATTTCACATTCTTCTGTCAACGTAATTTTCTTAAGTAGAACCATGTCACTAAATCGGCCGAAAGCAAAGAGACAACATTATGGAAATAAATAATTGATGTAATGTGACTGGTTCTATGGTATTATGTCACCCTCGAATTGTAAAACTGTTAGATTATAATCTTGCGAGATTGTAAACTGACGAATGATTGTGAAACGTAACATCCTGCTTAAAATTAAGCGCATTATTTTTTAATTGATTATAAAATATCGACGTGCACGATCGAAGGCATCTTGTGCGCTCATTGATTATGCGTCTGAAGATTAGGTAGTCCATGGAAATATAAAGTGTCATTAATCATTTATGTAATGATTAATCAATAGAAATCGAATCACGTTTCACGTATTCACTGCGTCTGCGATTTTGATGCAGTCTACCCTATATAAATATCTTCTTAATATACACTTATTTGCAAAAAAAAACTGATGGTTTTGATTTCCATTCATCTTTAAAAAGATACAATACAAAAAAGGTTTCAATCGTTTGTACACGTTACTGACCGGTTTTAAAAATGCCGTGGTATTTAAAAAAGTACGTTCTAAATTCAAATTTTCATTTGATGCTCATTTTTACAGAAAACACCTTTTTATCCTACATTTTTGGCGCGAAGTTCCAGAAGTTAACATCGACTTTCATAACTTTTATTCAATTTTAATCGATTAATTTCATATCCTTGACTGTCAAAGCTTTATTTATTGCTGTTTGGCTGTATCAAAAATGGTAGATAAAGTGGTAATAGCTACCAAAATTATCGCGCTGCTTGAAGAGGGTTGCAGCCAATGCTTCGTGGCTAGGAGGCTAAATGAAAGTCGCTCGACGGTCCAAAGGACCTGGCAGCGATATCAGGAGACTGGTTCCGTCGAGAGAAGGCCTGTAGGTCTAGACAAAGTGCCTTTCTATTGACGATTTCTATAATAGAAATAGAAAAAAATGTATGGGACTGACAGTTCCGATAGATAAGTCACGTGATTCCATAAAGCGAGTAGCAAAGTGGTAGACAAGATGCTTTCTACTGTGTCTCTATTCTATCATACGTCATCATTCTATTTTGACAGTAGAATAATCCCATACAAAGTGGTAGACAAGATGCTATTTTTGACAGAACAAATAGATAAGTTTCTATTCTACTAATCGCTAACCAAACGATTCCTCTAACCCAATAGTAAAGCGTAAACCTTTGAGTTTCTTACTTGTGTTTTGTGTATCGTGTTTTAATTAAAAGTTAATATGCATACTTTGAGGCTTTTGTGGGCAGCCAAAAATGAAGAAACTTGGCTTAGACGGCAGAGAAGACATAAAAACCGAAAACGTCTTGAAAAAGTTAGCAACTTGCCAGACAACTTATTTGTTGAACATTTTAGACTTACTAAAGACATTTTTTATAAACTATGTTATGAACTTAGGCGTACACACTTGAAAGGAACAAACGAGTTACCATTGGAGATTAAAGTAAGTAAGCAAAGCTTTTTTATTAGGTACTAAATAACAATTTAAGTATGGAGACTTAACTAACACTGTAAAAAATAACTCTAAAAATTCTAACAAGAAATTTTTTTCGTAGGTCTTGTGTGCCCTTAGTTTCTTCGCCACGGGCTCTTATCAGCGAATAGTTGGCATCACTCAACACATCGTGCAGCGAACCGCGAGCCGATGTATTCGTGATGTGGTTGACGCTTTGTGTAGTGATGCTATTTGTTCCAAGTGGATTGTGTTCCCACAGACCATTGCAGCAAGGTCATTAATAAAACAAGAGTAAGTTATTTTATGTTCCAATAACTAAGTTGATTTTGTAGGAAATATGATAAGCAAGAAGCTTAAGAGGAACCTATTGTGTTACCTATTTTTAAATAATATTTATTATATTTGCAGATTTCACAGACGATTCTCTTTGCCAGGTGTAATCGGATGTATTGATTGTACACATGTGGCAATATTTAAACCAAATGAGAATGAACATTTGTATATAAATAGAAAAGGATATCATTCTTTAAATGTTCAAATGGTAAGTTCACAAAAGTACATTAACAAAAAAAAATTAAAAGAGCATGACATAATATAAACAACCAAAGTGATAGGTGATAACTACATTACTTTGACCACTATTCCATTGACTACAATCGTTTATTATTCTAATTCAAAGGTAACTTGATTGTGTCATCCTACAGGGGTAGTCAGAGGTAACTTCATTTTAAAGACTCATATACAATTTCAGATATGTGATGCCAATCTTTGCATCTTGTCTATCAATGCTAAGTTTGGAGGATGTGCCCATGACTCCCACATTTGGTCTGCCAGCAGAATTGAAGGATATATGCGAGAGCTTCATCAACAAGGTGAACATGTTTGGCTATTAGGTAAGACCAGTTAATATTCGAACCTATGCTAATAGTTTTTTGTGAAGCAAGTATCTCTGTATAGTGTAAATATTTCAGGAGATTCTGGATACCCGCAGCGTGCATGGCTGATGACGCCGGTGCTGGGCGCGGCGGCCGGCTCACGAGAGGAGCTGTACACCTCGCGCCACGTGCAGGCGCGGAACTGCATCGAACGATGCTTTGGACTGCTCAAGTCTCGTTGGAGATGTCTAATGAAAGATCGCACTCTGCATTATCATCCACTTGTAGCCAGCAAAATAGTCATGGCATGCGCTGTTCTCCACAACATGGTGCTTACCGTCCCGTCGTCATCTATTCCCCCGGACCCTTCTATGCATCATGGGGATGATGATGGGAGAGGAGCCTCTTCCGGAGATACCCGACATTGCCAGACCGATTGAGCTAGTCCAAGGTAGAGCTATGCTCAATTTATTAATAAGTAGACTTTAATATTAGTAAAATTAAAATAAGGGTTAGAAAAAAACATTTGTATTAGGTATTTATATTTTTTGAAGTTTAAGTACATAGGTTTTTTTTATAATATGTAAACACTAGTGTTGGAGACCACAAGATGTTATGTTTTCCCATACATTTAAATCTTATGTTTATTGTTGAAGTTAATGTTGTCTGGAGACAGAGAAAGATGAGTTACGTTGAAGTTAAGTTTAATATAGTCTTTCAAGCCAAATAACAATTATAATATAAACATGAGATTGTACAACTAGTTTAAGTTTTTTAGTTCTATAAAAAAATATGCATTTGTATTAAATATTTTATATCCTCAATTATTTAACTATAATTTCTATCCTAACATAAATTTAATTTTTACATTATTTACTTATATTTTACATTAAAAAATATACCAAATTATATATATTATAATGATTAGTATGTATTTTTATAGTCAGTTTAAGTCCTTAAATATACCAATATATTGTAAATTATTAGGAAAGCAGTCTTATTAGTTCACATTCAAGTCTTCTAGATTAAAGCTTATTGTTTATTATTAGATTGAAATAAAAAGCAAGAAGTATTCTAACTCTAATGTATCATACCTATTGCAAATTGTTAATCAGTCTTTTCTTTCAGCATAATACAAAACAAACACATAGTTAGGTTTTTGTCTATTAAAAATACTTTCTACATTACCACTATCACATTGTGTATATTCATAATAAATTTTATGTGCCTAAGAATAGTAGAAAATAATAATATATGCAGATACAACAATAACAATTTTAATTAACACATTACCTATGTTAGTCACGCCTGTATGTCGGGAGAGCATTGGATCGGATTTCCAAAGGTTGCAGGTTCGATTCCCGCTTGAGAATTCACTTGTGACCAGAGTCGATTTTTTTTGTATTTTTCTATGATAATAATTTATAAGTTAACATTGTAAAGTGCATAAAATATTATAAAAAGGATTTAATCAGTATTAAATCTATTACTCAATTCACGAATTGCTTGGGAGAAATTTTCAATGGCGTTGACAAGGCGATTCAAGGTAGCGTCTCGGCGGTCCTCCTGGTCGAGCCGGCGCACCTCGAGCTCATGCTGGCACCGCTGTCGCTCGGCGTCGAGCTGCATGCGCCGCCGTTCCACCGCCGAGAACGCCTCCGCTGCACGCTCGAAGGGCGTAAGCGGCGCGCGCCGCCGCCGGCCGACGACGCCCGCAACGGCGCCGCGCGGCGAGGTTGTCGCCGGCGACAGGGACGCCGACCCACCGCGCTCCAAGAATAGGCGACGACGGTGCCCTGTTAACGATAACATTTAGTAAATTCATTCCAAAAAAACTAATAAACAAATGAGATGTAAAAATGATTTTTTTTTGGCTATTTAATCATGCCCTACAATAAATTCCATAAAATACATGTAGTTACCTTGTCGCGCGGGCGTGCGTGGAGCCGGTGGCGGCGGCGAGGGCGCAGGCGGGGGCGGCAAGCTCGGCGCCGCCTGCTGGGCCTGGTGCTGGGCCCTGCAGTTGACTCATCTACAAAAAAATTACTTAGTTATAAACACTATCACGCTTCTCTTCCAGATGGGTAAACAGAGATAATGGAAGTAATTGATTATTTATCACTTTATTCAATTTAATAAAAATTAATATTGTATGTAATTACCTGCAATAATTTGGAGAGAGCTTGGAAGATCCAATATTTCCTCCACAATGTCATTTTCAGCATTGGGTTAATTGGAATCCTGTAAGAAACAATAATTGTAGACAAACTTAAATAAAAATAATTAATATAAAAGAAAACTTTTAATAAGCTATACAAACCCGTAAACCTCTCTCACTGACTTCTGCAAGGCCCATCACCGCTGTTGATCCACCCATCAGGTCAAGAACTTTCTGTTCTTGATCACTGAGGGACAACCTACTGCCAGGCCCACCACCAGTGCCATGCAAATCCCTTTGAATTGCCAAATATTTCTTTTTTGTTTTTGCCTTCAAATCTATCCACACCTTTTAGATATGAAATGAAAGCAATTAGAATTTGTATTAGGTTTAGTTAAAAGAGACATAACAAAGAGTTAGAAAATAAAGAGGTAGTTAATAGGTAATGAATTCAACTTACTTTCTTCCATTTGTCAGCGGTCTTTGTCACACCGCTGCCCATGGAATTCAGCATCAAAGTTACCTCGGTCCACAGTCGGTCTGATCGCACTCGACCTTGAGCCCCCAACTGTGGCCTTGTTAAGTCTCCATGCCTAAAGAAATATTTCATTTTTTATAATGAGAGCTGTAAGTTTATCGTCATAAATACCTATTTCAGTAATGGTTTTTATCATTATTATTCACACATTCACATTCATTATTCACAAAATACCTTTCCATAAATTCTACCAACGCGGCGAACTGCTGTGGGCTTGCTCGTTGCCTAGATTCCATCCTAAAAAGGAACAAACATAGATTGTAAACCCTAATTGTTTTCACTTTATAACGACAACACTAGAAAATAATAAATCACTATGCTCACGAACGTAATAGCACTTTTCTTTTACACGCACAGTTAAACATCACACCCGAAACATTTGAGTTGAATATTGCACTTACTTTCTCTTGTCTTTTCCCAAACTCCTTGAATTTTGAACACAACCGCGCTACACTTCAAAATCTCATAAATGGATAACTCAACCGCCAAATGTCAAGTTTGACGTTTCTTCGATAGAAAAACCATAGACATTTTTTTTTTCTTTCTACTGTCATGATGGAAACAACGATTTTGACAGTAGAAACATCTTGTCTAGCTATCTACGATAGAAAACGTTAAGTCTATGACGATTGTAGAAATAGAATAGATAAGAAGCGATGGCATTTTGTCTAGGCCTACTGGTTCTGGAAGAAAACCATGTACCCAACCACGGGATGATCGTTTTCTTGTGAGTGGCGCATTAAGAAATCGCAAATCTTCGTATGTGGATCTTAAGAACAACCTCCAAGAAGTAAGAAATGTGCATATTAGTCTATGGACGGTCAGGAGGAGGCTTCTCGCTGCCAATATACGTAGTCACCGCCCGGCCCGCAGCCCCAAATTACTCCGTAAGCACCGAGTTCACAGGCTTAGGTTCGCTAGAAATTGTGAATCATGGACTCAAGAAGATTGGAATAGGGTTTTGTTCTCTTATGAAGCCAGGATATCTCTGTTCGGTGAAGATCGACGTCGGCGAGTGCTAAGAAGACAAGGAGAACGCTTTGCAGAGGCATGTTTCGAAGAAATCACACCTTATGGTAGGGGCTCTGTTATGTTTTGGGCAGGAATAAATTCAATAGATCGTACAGACTTAGTCTTCATTGAAAACGGCTCACTGACTGGGCATCGATACATAATGGAAGTTCTTATTCCTCATGCACAACCCACATTGGCCGCTCTAGGTGAAGACTCGATTTTTATGGACGACAATGCTCGCGCCCATCGATCTCGCGATGTTAAAGCGTATGTGCAAGAGGTCGGCATTCGTCGTTTGGATTGGCCAGCTCGAAGTCCCGAACTCAATCCCATAGAGCATGTCTGGGACGTTCTGAAACGGCGTGTGAGATCAGTACAACCGGCTCCGCAGACCATCAGAGAGCTGAAGAATGTGATTACTGCGGAGTAGGAACGTATTCCGCAAGCAAGTATCCGGGATATACTCGCTAACATGCCCAGACGAATTCAAGCTGTGATTTTAGCTAAAGGGGGTCACACTCGATACTAAACATTTATCTGCTTTTACTTTATTAAAGAAAAACAAACAAAAAATCTTTTTTATTTTTACTTCATGAGCATATGCACTACTAGCGAACATACACTACTAGTGAGGTTTAGCATTATTTCCCATAAATTGTATCAAAATTTTATGAAATACTGATGAAAACGATTATTTTCTTATTAATTTACCAAATTGTGAGGATAAAACTACCTATAATTATCAAACAAAGCAATATTAACATTTGAAATGGTTCATTACTTAGGTGCCTGTTTATGTCACGTTGTTTGTCCGCGATGGACTCCTAAACTAATTTTGATCAAACTTCGTAACTATCTGTTATTTGATCTAACTTAAGAGATAGGATAGGTTTTATTTTAATTTATAACACAGCAACGCGTGGCTGGGTCAGCTAGTATATATATTGTATATAATATCAATTGTGTATTTTTGTCATGATATACCAATTTTATAGCCTATTTTGTTATAACGATGAGCTAGAAAAACTTTGAATTTGTCAATTAGATCCAAAATATGAATGCGAGTCTTAAATATGGCTGCATAAAGTCCATATTACTTTAAGGATGCTAAAACCTAAAACTTATTTATTTTGATCACTATCTTCTAACTCCAAAAATGAAAATTGACAAATAAACCCATTTTCAACAAGACGAAATATTTAGTTCAGTACATTCATCCATACTATTTGCGCAATCTCCTTTACGGGCTTCGCTTCTCGTATTAAATTACATAGCAACTATGGATCTCTATGGTTGTGTATGATAAATGAAATGGTCTTTATTGCAACCATAATGTCTGTATTAGGGCTACCATAGTGTCGAATACATAAATGTGGTGTCGCTCTTTGTTGTATCCACTTAATACTAATTTGAATTTTAGTTAACCGCAAACTTTTAATATATTCAACACAGAATTCAGTATTGGTATTAACGGTATTATTGTATTTCACATGTATTTTATGCGAATTAATTTATGGAATGTGGAACGAGGTTTTGTGTTCCGAGCTATGTAAATTTGACTCCTTGAAGTTGGAATTTTGAATAAATCTGACGATACTGAGATGTCTTTCACGAAGAAGAAAAGTTATGTGATAATAAAAATTTACTATAATTACTTACGTTTATAGGGTAAATATATACAACGTAATTGTATTACTTAGTGCTTCGGTAAAATTAATTATTTGTCTATTTCTAACGTCAGTATTGCGTTCTTTGTTTCGCGACCATTGCCACTGTAACTACCTACCCTGTCTCCCCTAGTCGGAAGGATTATGCATGACAGTTTTCATTCACATATTTTTTGACTTAAGGAAAAGAACAGCCACACACCTTACTTGTACTTGGCACGTATTAAAACGGTTGCCATGCCAACCATACCATACTACTTTATATGAACATACTTTCGATTTTATATTTAAATAGATTAGGAAAAAATACTTTTTTTTTTTTAGTCTTTATAAAATAAAATGATTGATTTCCGGATGAATTGTGGATATTTTCAATATTTGTATTTCTGTTCTTGCAATTGCAACCTCAGCTTGATAGCTTGGTAGAGTTTAAATCCAACGACCTCCGTGGATGAGGCATACCGGTTTTTATAGTAACGCCACTCTAAGGTCCCGGGTTCGTTCCCCGGCCGGGTCAATGTAAAAACGAACTTTTCTATATCGGCTCGTTTCTGGGGGTAATGGTACCGCCGTTGCTTCTGAATTCCATAACAAAAGACCAACGCCTTAAGCGCCAACGGTCCTGAGTTCGAATCCCAGAAGGGGCCGATGTTTGTGTGATGAATACGAGCATTCGTACCTTAGTCACGGGTATTTATATAAATAGTACTTATTTATGTATTATATATTATGTATGTATATCAGTTACACTAGTACCCATAACACAAACCTACAGTGCTTACTTTGGGCTAGGCTAATTGGTGTGAATGTTAGAAATATTATTATTATTAGATTAATACTAATTGACACTTAATATGTAAACATAAAATCTGAGAAATACTTTTTCATAAATATTATTTATTATCTATCATTATTTTCATACGGTAGATTTAATATTTCAAAAAGTGGCAACCCTTCGTATGAGTGTGCTACGCATAAGTTTATATTTTATTTTGACATCCCAGTCTCGTGATGGGATGTTTTGAAAAATAAAGTCACGTGCATTGAAACATGCGTTGTCGGTCGTACAACTTCAAAACAAGAAAGGCGTTTTGTTTTAATATGTTAACGCTGGTGCTGTGGGTCTCCGACTTGGGTCGCGTTTAGTTTCTGTTTATTACCTATTATTATATTGACAATAAGAATTAAGGCAGTATTATAAAAGGCAAAGTTTGTAAACATCCCGACATCGTCGTATTAATCTATACTACAATATAAATCTGTAGGCTCTGTCTGTGCATTTATTTTTTGGACAAATATTATGATAAATGTTCTGTTTATGGCTAACAAATACCAATTCCGTTATTGTTAAAATGTTTGTCTATCCATCTGTCTATATATATCGTCAAGAAGGGGTTGACCGATTTCGATGAAATTTGGTGTATGGTAAACACATGTTATTGCGCAAATGATAGGACATACAAGGTTATTTTATAAACGCCATCAATTTTTTTTCTAGGCATTAGAGATCATTAAAACACTTAATTTTTGAAAAAAAAAATTATTCGAGCGAATTATGACAACAGCTGGTTACTGGTCAAACATACCTACGGGTCAACAATCACCCGAAATGTTTTGAATGAAACAGCGCCCCACCACGCTGCGCGCGCATGGTGCGTGCGGAGATGCGCAATGAAATCAGTTACCCGGGGACCTTCCGCGATGTCTTGCCTAGTACCTACCTAATGAAATGTATTCACACCACTTCACACTTGCAAATGATTATTTATTAAAATTTTCATCTAATTGTTTAACGGTTGATTATAATACGTTATTTTTCCAGCAGCGTGTTTTACTTTTTCAATGAAAACAACATGTAATATTGTTATGACAACCAAGTAACGTACACTTTTTGCATTTTTAATGATAAAACATAATAATGATGATCAGTTTAACATTAAGTCCTAAAGTTGCATGGTATTTCGTATCATTGTTGAAGGGGAACCTCGATAACAGTATTGGTTGGTTTAATTTTTATTTTATGTTCGACATGAAAATATGGTAAATGTGATGTCAATTATTTGAGGTTTACCATACACCATTGGTCTTGAATACCGTTTGTTTCAAAAATTTCAATATGAGTTGTTTTGAGATAATTCTCTGTATTAAACTTGAACATGTGCACAGAGCTGAAGTTAAAATTGTATTTTTAACTAACTTCTATGCGGGTTCGACTGGTTCTTATACTGTACAATACTGCGCATTGTACGTAAATTTTGGGAATGTTCCACTACTGTTTCCGACCGACGATATATGCAGATGAAGTTTCAGCTCTAGTGCCAAAATAATAAGCAACAGAATGCATCAAATTATACGTACACTTCTGGTTTTTATCAATTCAGCGATTCAGACGGACAGATATAATACTTAGTTATTAAGAAACAATGTTAAACCTATGACGCAGCCAGTAATTGGCTATTACAATGTAATTTTGTATACGACACGTGTTTAGGGTCAAACAATTCACAACGTGTAGCGTCGTCAATAATAATTTACATATCAATTAATATACAGATCAAATAAGACGTCTTAGTATCTTAAAATAACAAATGTTAGTAGCTCATATGTATTATATGTAATTAACATAAATAAAATGTACATACTTAGCGGTTGGTTGTCCTTAATCTCGTCACTCAGCTAGAAAGAAAACAAAACGTAAGAAAAAAAGATTAGACAACAATTTAGTAGCTAAAGCACTTGTGTTATGGATTTCATAAACAACGACCCTGTATAGAAAAAATAGTTTTATATTAACCCGGTCGGGAATCGAACGCGGGACCTCGAAGTGGAGATATCATGAAAACGGAAAGCGAACCACTCGACTACGAAGGTCGAGATAAAATGCAACTTTATATGTATAGAATAAGTGGATATTATGTAGGAAAAATTGGAACCCACGTCTGAATTACTGATTTTTCCATCAGCCTTTAATTAAGAGGTTAGGTATTTTTAACAATAATATTTATAAGGGGTAATTTTTTGTGTGATGTATACAAGCAATTGTATAGAAGTCATGGGTTTTTTTTTAATTTTTAATGGGTTCGCTCTTGATCCCAATCAAGCCTGGGGGCCAAGGCAGGATCCACGATGGAACGAGCTAACCCAGAAGGTGCCTATTCACCCTGGCTTTAAAAACGAACGGGTTATAAGTACTCGGAAATACAGACGCAGGAAGGAAGTTCGACTCCTTTGCTGTGCGCATTATGAACGATGTTGAGAAGCGCTTCATGCGACAGGTAGAAATAGCAACCAAGAGGTAGCCAGTGCGTCGGGATGTCCGATGGAAAAAGGGAGATGGCGATATGAGCATATGCAGCAACTGAGCACACTCTCCAAAATATATTTATATAAATGAACGTTATTAAATTTCTATTATATTATGTTTATCTTTCCGTTCCTCTAGTATATGTCGTTTCGACTAACAATACTTAACTCTAATTGAAATCGTCTAAAGAAGTTATTGCAAAAAAAAGTTTATCTCAGATGTCAGTTCAAATTTTTCCAGTAATATTATCTTTACGTAGAGAGAATGCCTAATAATATCGATCGATTAAAATATTTACCGATGTAGATATCTGCCTTGCTAAGTGAACTTGCAGTAGGTAATCGACATTTTTGTGATTTCCACTTTTCGCAAAAATGACATCCCAATTGGATAATCTATACGTAGAAAATATAATTACATGCTTTTTCTTATTAAAAACATGTTTTTTATTTAACATGAAACGCAGTACTTGCACCTAAATTTTACTTTTGCTAAAAGATTTACAGCATTAATCATGTGCTAGAAGATTATGCAGTACTTGCTACTTTTACTGTATATTCATTTAGCATATTACTTTTTGCTACGAATACTAACTAAAGCCAAACGCAGTACTCATCATTACTGCATTTGATTGTAGCGAGAATAACAAAGAACTACTCTCGCGACGCTAAAACTAAATGCAGTATTCACCACCTACTGCATTTGCGTATAGCGAAAATCTATTTTATTTAATCGTGAATAGGAAAGTGTTTGACCGCTATCTCGCCTGATGGTGATGTTGATTCACTCGTGAATGGAAGACCCCTAAATTGTATTTATCAGGAAACACAGACTCAGGCAAAGAGATCCATTCTTTAGCGGTACGGATTACAAAATTGGAACCAAAACGTTTAGTATGGCTATCAACATTTGTAAGTCTGGTGGTCGATGAAAAATGGGGACGGCGGAACAAGGCTGTGCAATTCTGCTGCACACTTTCTCAAATGTATCCTATAAAAAACGGATGGGCTATCTACCTTCCATCTATGTTCAAGGCTTTTCAAGTTATTATTAAAAAGATCGTCATTGCCGATGAGTTTCTTGGCCCTCCTTTCAATGAACTCAAGCGTCTGGAGGATTGGACGGAACCCTCCCAAAAGTGTATGCAGTACTGTTCTCAATAGGTGAGAACAGTATTCCAAACAGGATCGAACTTGCGCTTGGTAAACATTGAGCAACTGTTACAGCGTGAAAGTACCTTCTCATCTTCGCCAGAATGCTGAGATTTTTTGAGCTCATTGAGCCTTGAACAATGAAATGCCGATGGTCTGTGATCGGCACGGATACATTTCGGAAGATAGAAGTCACGTCGAAAGGACTCCTATTAGCAGAGAAAAGACACGCCTGAATCTTTGTTAGATTGAGCCTTATCAGATTGGCATCGCCCCATTCGGAGACTGCCTGCAGAGATAGGTTCATGAGGCTGACCCACGCTTCTCTACGACGCTGGCTCGTGAATGAGATATCTAGTTTTCTACATTCGTGCTGTCATCTTCGTACTCCAAAATACCGGGCATAAGCAGGTCATTAATATATAGCAGAGAAAGTGTTGCAAAGATTACGGAACCCCGAGAGACGCCGGCATTGATAGCCAAATGGTTCGACAAGCTACCACCAATGACACCACGTACCGACCGATCCCTCAGGAAGTCGGAAGTTAAAAAAAAATATTTTGATAATAAGCTTACTAAAAAATCATTTTTTCCAATACCTACCTAAATTCTATTTTATTCGTCTCTTAGTCGCTTAAATATTTGACATAAGTTTTTACCTACATTTTAAATAGTACCAAGCATGAACATAGAACATGATTGCTAATTACAGTATTGAGCACGTGCTAGGTGATTTTGCAGTAATAAACACAAATACTGCATTTAGTCTTATCACTAAGACTAAATGCAGTATTTGTGTTTATTACTGTAATGACCGCAAGCCCAGAAAGTTGATGAAAATGCAGTACTAAGCATTTTATCCAAAGGAAATAAAGTAAAAAAAAATAGTGCAAAAGTAAGCTCGATTTTTTTACTAATTTTTGGTTACACTTTTAGATTTATATAACAGAGATTTCTTGATTAGATATCAAGAAATATGTTTATCGCATCAAAACGTCATTCTGCAAGTCTGCGTCTGCAATAAAGAGGGCAGATGTACCTAAATGGAAATAATGATGTTTAAATTCTTCTTACATTCTTACATTCAATATTGTTTTGATGTTAGTTTTAATGACGTTAGCGTTTTACAAAGAATTTTAAAATAAAATATATGATATGTATCTACAGTCAAGTTACCGCAACCAATTTTCAACTTTAATTCTAGCTAGCAACGCACGGACTCTATGCCCGGTTCATTCCACGACATGATACTTATCGCATAAGCGATATTAAACCTATTCTTTAAAGAATTCAATGTGTGATTTTTATCTGTTCAAATTTACTAGACGCGTGAAAAAAATGTTACGGACGGGATCGGACAAAATTTTTTTTCGCACAGTAATGTTACCGAATTTATCCATTTAATCTCACATTTATAGTTACTAGCTGGCGCGGCCACGCGTTGCTATGGTAACGTTAATTGATTATAAAAAGGTCTATGGTAATTATACTTATATGGTAACAAACACACAAAGTATCGTCATAATATAATGTACTGATTAGTCTATCGATATATAAGTAGTTTATTATGTTATATATCACATATAATTATTATTAAATAAATTAATAAAAATATAAGACAACATCACATAAAACATAAAAAAACAACACACAGACATGAGCCAATAGACGAAAGTTCGTTTTCTTCATTGACAGTGATCAGTCAGTTTAGCCGGACATTTGAGTAAAAAGGTATGACACCATTAAGTCTTTTTTATCACTTTCCATAATATTCTCTTGTTTCCTAATGAAACATCAATAGCATTGAATAGTTTTCTCTTTATTAAATACATTAATTACAATGTTAATGTTGATAGTTGCAATAATTACAGACCAACATAACAAATTTAAATAAGGTAAAAACAAAAAAGCCTAACAAAAGCCGGACAGGCCGGATGCCGTCTAATTTGCCGGACACGTATACAAAAAGCCTGACTGTTTCCGGCTTTAACCGGACGCCTGGCAATCCTAAATGTAGCTGTGACCGAGCAAACCGAGAAAATGATATTCTTTATGTGTGCAAAACCTGGCAGATTTCGTTTTGGGATCATCATAAATAACGTTAACATCTATTTTTAGTCATAATGTCTACATAGGTATTTAAAAAGTGAACTGGGATAAAAAAATATTACCCTCCTTTTACAGTCTGGCGAATATGCACATACACTTTTAACAATTGACTCTTATTAGAAGTCTATTTTTATTAGTACCTATGTATTCCGGTACAGTCATATAAAAAAATTCTGTCTCGTCATAACACAAAGTCTAGCACCCGGTAATTCGAGGCCATAGTATAGAAGTAAAATTAATAATATAGGTATTGTAAGAAGACTAAATAATGTACCTATACATTTAATTGTTCATGATTGTACATTGTCAACTTTAGACTTTACCTGGGTATAAGTTTTTGCAATAACGTTTGCGTTCCCATCGCCTTCAATTTAATAGTTCTGTGTTGGAGTTTGAATATGTAAATACTGGCAGGCAACACTTGTCACATATGAAGTGAGTTTTTCAAATATCAGAATGTTTATTTTAAAAGATGATTGTCTTCTGTTATGATGACTGACTTCTCTTCTAGACACTGACAGAATAACACCATTAAGGTTTTATACACATAAATATTGTAAACTAGCGACCCGCCCCGGCTTCGCACGGATGCAATGCTCTACTATATTATGCATGTATTATACATATAAACCTTCCTCTTGAATTACTCTATCTATTAAAAAAACCGCATCAAAATCCGTTGCGTAGTTTTAAAGATTTAAGCATACATAGGGATATAGGGACAGAGAAAGCGACTTTGCTTTATACTATGTAGTGAAGTGTAATTGTGCAGTGCAGTAATAAGTATATATTCCCAATGAAGATAGTGTTTTAAAAATAGCCCCTCACCTCCAGAGACCAGTCCACTAAAATAGAACCGTCCAAGACTATGGTAGACTTTAATGTTACGATAATAAGGTTTTAATTTAAATGCAATAGTCCAAAATATAATTAAGATAGTACACTCGTACTATACTTTAAAGCATTGGTTTATATTTATTTGATTATTCTTAATAATATGTATTAACGAATATCACACACATGGGATTAAACAAGCGACGGATGGCATGCATTACGTCCATACCATATCCTCTTCTCAACAGACACCGGCCCCCATTTTATTTATAGTCACTATACGGACTATGACTAGATAGCGAGGAGGTAACGTAATTTTGCTTTACGAAGGTGAAGAGGTCGTGATAAGGTCCCAATGAACTAAAATAATATACTGAATAAGCCAAGTTTAATTACGAAAAAAATTTATTTAGGAGTTACATTTGAATTTAAAATAGATTATTTATTTTAAACTAATGTTAACAAAACGGGTGCCCTTCTATTCGCCCAAAAAAGTTAGCCTAATTTTCATATGCCATACTTCATTGATCTAAACTCCTTACGCTCAATTATTTTTTTAGCGTGTGTTATCATCCCATAACGGCATCCCCTTATTCTGTATAAATGTTACAGTTGCAGTATAGAATTTAGTTACAAAATAAGAGCTTGTATTGTAACCCTACCTCCCAATGGGGGCTCGGGAACGGTTTCGCAATGAAGAAACTTCATATTCGGTTAGGTTAGAAAAAAAGACCAAAAAAGGGTAGTGGGCGGCGAAGCGCCAGGGACTGTTATTTCAAATCCTCCCTTCATTAAAGGTGGGATGTGAAGAGAGGATAGAAAGGGAAAGGATGCAAAACCACATGCTGGCTGACATTATTAACCGTTACACTATTAATGGAGTTACACTCCCATGGATCAGCTTCAATGACGCAATGTCTGTTACGCTATAACTTCCCGAGTTCTTAACCGATTTTAATATTTTTTGTGTGGAATCGAATCAACACATTTAGGACCAGATTGTGACGGGGACCCGAATTTTGAAATTCCAAAAATAAAAAAGTTATGACCAAAAATCATTGGCTCTATGGGATTATTTCCCATTGAAACAAAAAGCGCGCGCTTTTTGGAAGTTTTCGTTATTATGGAATTTTAAAATTTACTAAATATTATTCATTTTTTTTCTTAAATTTTTACGATCCGCTCCAATTTATGGTGCTGGCTTATCTTTATGCTTAGCACTGCATCGCCTAGTTATATAACTACAATTTCGTATTTGTAAATAAGAGCGATTATGAAATTTTCCGCTGTTTTCGAATTTGGAAAGTGAAAATATGGCGATAAAAGTTTAGGCCAAATGAAAATTGGCCAAACCAATTTAATGTGTATATGTGATGAATGTGGCAAAGTTTTTAAGTTAATTCTTTTTCTACTAATAACAAATAGGGCAACAAAAATTAAAGAGATACAATATATGTATACATAACTATTATTGTTGCATTATTACAGTTGCATGTACCTCGTATCAGCGGCTATTCGTGGTTATTTATAACAAAAGTCACGTCACGTCTGTAGATCACGTAACTATATAACGTAAGAACCGCCCTACATCGTACACGTGAAAATACGTCACGTATCATTGTTAATCACGAGATTGGATGCTATAACCTCGGTTAAATACCGATTTCCGATCTATTCATGTGAATGAATAAATAAATAAATAAATAATTACATTAATTACTTCAATAGTGTAGTATGAATGAAGGAAATAATTTGGTACTCTTTAATCAATTATACGTTAAACGAGATAATAAAAACAAAAAAGATAAAAAAAAACTTACGAGCTTAGTACCAAATAGAGGTAACAACGCAAGTCAACATGACACTGATATTCTGCAGATGCCTTGCATAAGAGATTAGTAAATGTACTATAAACTATAATTAGAGGGAGAGCATTGGACCGGATTGCCAAAGGTTGCGGGTTCGTTTCCCGCTTGAGAATTCACTTGCGAGCCGAGTCGATTTTTTCTGTTAAAATAATTTATGTTATAAGATAGCATTGAAAAAATGCAAAAAGCAATATTATAAATAAACTAGGTTTGTTTATATAAGTACATTCTAATGGATTTAGTAAATTTTTTTTTTCATGTTGTAGTTGTTACTGTAGTCGTGTTTAACAGTGTAGTTGTTACAGTTAAGTGAGAATGCGCTATCTAAATATTTTTCTTTTGTTACAGTTATTTGGTGTCCGGTGATGCTGACGGCAAATGTTACATTTGGGATTGGAAGACGACGAAACTGTACAAGAAGTGGAAAGCTCACGATGGCGTTTGTATATCGGCTCTATGGCACCCGCACGAACCCAGCCGGCTCCTAACCGCCGGCTGGGACGGCGTTATTAAATACTGGGATTAAGAAATAAAACAGTTATTTCGTTGACACGAGTTTAATTTCCCCTAATATGAACCACGAACCATAAATATATAATAAAATAACGCAAATAAACTATACAACATTGTAACCTTTTTTTAACTTTTTTCATGCTATGCATATAAATCTCATAATGTCATGGCCTTCTCCTCAGGGTCATTGCTAAGTTATGCTACTTGCATTGGATATTTGTATGGTTCCTCGTAAGCGATGTCGACCTTGTATTCCATACTACATTCTCTACAAGTACCGTTCACCATGAACTCATCAAAGGTTATGTTGTTTTCATGGAATGCTTCGATTAGGGCAGTTATGAGGCTGTCTATCATTTCGGGCGTGTGGTAGGGACCGGGCGCGAACCTGAGGCGCTCCTCCCCGCGCGCCACCGTTGGATAGTTGATGGCTTGCACATAATGTCCTCTCTTCATCAGAGATTCGGCGACCAGCGCCACTTTGTCTGCTCCCATTATAGGAACAGGTACTATGTGACTCACAGACGGCATTTGCGGTAGGCCAGCAATGAGCAGTGACAGTTTCAAGTATCTCACAATTGCTTGATGCTTCGCTCTTAAGTTCCTGCCTTCTTCACTAGCAAGGAGTCTAATGGCAGCTAAAGAACCCGCTAGTACAGGAGGTGGAAGAGCAGTTGTAAATATAAAACCAGGTGCCAACGATCTTATGGTATCAACCAGAAGTGAAGAACCTGCAATGTAGCCCCCTACGTTTCCATAGGCTTTTCCCAATGTCCCCGACACTACATCTATTAAATGTTGTATTCCTCTCTCTTCTCCAATGCCTGCTCCGTGCTTGCCATACAAACCCACAGCATGAACCTCATCCACGAAAGTCAAAGCACCATATTCATGAGCTATATTGCACATTTCCTCTAAAGGACATATAGCTCCACTCATTGAATGAACAGTTTCAAAAACGACTAGTTTTGGCACAGCTTTAGGAGATTCTGACAACAGTTGTCTAAGGTGGTGGGGATCATTGTGCCTAAATATATGTTTAGGAGCTCTACTGTTACGAATACCTTGGATCATCGAGGCATGATTTCCAGCATCTGAATACACAATACATCCTGGTAATATTTTTGCCAATGTAGAGAGAGTTGCATCATTAGCCACGAAACAGGAACTGAATATTAGTGCTGCAGGTTTTTTATGCAGTTGTGCTATTTCAGCTTCAAGTTTCTCAGTCATTTGGGAATTCCCAGCAATGTTGCGAGTCCCACCAGCTCCAGTGCCATAAGAATTGATTGCATTAATTGCAGCATCCTGCACGACAGGGTGGCGAGAGGCGCCGAGGTAGTCGTTAGCACACCATACAGTCACGCGACGATTCTCAACTCCCTCTAAGGCTTGAGGATAGGCACCATCTGCAGCCAAGCGGGATACTTTTCTGAACACACGGTATGAATAATCCTTCTTCTTAGCACTTATCTGCTCGTTGAAAAACTTTTCATACTTATATGGCAGCATGTTCTCGACGATATCTTCAGACATTTCCTTGGGAGCCTCGGCGATGATGGTATTATCCTTGATAAAAGGGCATTTTGTTTCATCATTACCGAGGGAACGAAAACCTCGAGATATGACAGGGCAATAGTTGGCGTACTGTTTCATCAGAGCCCCTCCATAATTCCTTACGAACGCTTGGTTAAGCGATCCCATAAATGGACAAGGCATTTTATATAATTCTTGATAACTTTTAGCACCTTGTTATTCACGATATAATATAAACGCGGGAATCGATGAGTGTTTTAAAGAAAAACGTTGGCTCGCACTGTAGCCGAACGTTTATCAGGATAAACTTCAACTGGCGGCAGGGACTGAGAGATCTTTCATTTATATTATAAAGTACGTGTCGTCATATCGATTACGTTTTGCTTACACTGAAATTTTCGTACATTTCATAATGCTATTTAATCTGTGACCCTAATGACATTTTGGGTTACCATACCAACAATAAATAAGCTACTACGAAACCAGATTTTTTGTTGTAAATTAGTGCAATATTATGCCTTTGTTATGGAAAATAGTGTAACGTTCGACACATAACCAAATAATTCGGTAACAATTGTCGTCTCATTTAAATAGCTTTAGAAATGGATTTTATAACTTTTATTTAAAATAAAGTAACAGTACACTACATGATATAGTACTTGGTAGTACTCCCTATTATACAGCTACGAACTAACAAATAGTTTCTTTTTCAAAAAAAGAATTATTGTTGAATATTACCTACTTCTTTAAACCTTTCGAGAAATGAGGCTTCAGATACCGTCTTCACGAATTCAGTCCGTCGAACTTATGTCATTCAAGATTATGATTCATGGATGTAGCAAACTTCGAGCTTACGTCATTCGTAACTTTGATGCATGATCTAGTGAAATGTCTTATGATTTGTCGATTTTATAATACTTCGAGAAAAAGTTTTTGAGCACTTAATGTTCGAGCGAAGAGCAATCGATTTCAAGTAGGAAACCCCCTATACATACCTCGTCATTATAATACTATACTGCACTCTAATGCTGACAGAAGCGCGACTCTGGATGGACGGAGCCTCAGCTATATCCGGTGCGTTCGCGTCTGATATTATTATATTATTTAAGAATTTGCTAAATCCAGATTATACTGTAATTAATTGTGTGTAACATTCAGCTCAAGTAACTAACTTTTGTTTCATAATGCCAAATTCAATTTCAAATAAAAAATTATGTAGAAATTGTATTGAAATTATTTTTGAAATATTTTTTTTGCGTTATTTTATTTTAGTCTGACATTATTAATCTAACTATGGAAAAGTTAATATATTATTATAAATTAACTTTCAAAATTGAATCTTTTCAGATGCGGATACAACTCGAATAATCAATGAAGGTAGTGTTTAGGCTGTTCAGAAAATTTTGTTCTAAAATGTAATTGGCCCTTGAGACGGCAAGAGCGGCAAGTCAATAATAAGGAATTAATAACGATAGACGAAGATGATGCATAATAAACTGCGTGAGAATTAACAGCAGCCCTTGGTGTAAACGAAAATCAATTATTTAGCGTCAAATTGCAAACCTGTACTGGTGTATTCCACACCTTATAGCGCACTTTTCATAAAATCGATCTTCTATGGTGAGCGGTAACGGTCATCACCAAACGAAAATTTATTCAAAAGATTATATTGAGTCTTTGGTGGAAGTATTGTTGTCTTTACTAAATCTTAGGGAAAGGGATTATTTAATTTCTCATCATCATTCATCGTTCATATTAAGCTATATAGATTTTTCACCCTTGTCTTGCCTTGTCTTGGAAAAGCTTAACAAAAAAAAAAAGACTGGCGGGAGCGGAAAGCGTCTTTTAACTATAAACTCTAGCCCATTCCCTGTAGCCCTTTACTGTACGACAACCCCTACATTGATTATATACATATTTTAATAACCCTTTGTGTTGTGACGTGTTTAATTGTGTTGTTTTTAGGACCTAGAAAGAGGTTTACTCAAGAAAGAAAGTAGCAATCAAAAGTTAACCAATTGGATATTTTTAACGCAGTACTCTGTGTCTCTCACTACAGGACACTGGCGAAATTTCCGTGAGAAACGGAAAAAGCCACATAATAAAAAAAAATAAAAAAGCGTCTTTTTGATGGTTTAGTTTTTCTTGTTAAAATTTGTACATATTCGTGGGTAATAATGGTGGATTATTAATCACTAAGTGTTCGGGAACATGCAAAAATATTGGCAATTGAAACAAAGCAGCGGAAGTTATCTTTCCTACTCTCTCAAGAAACCTACGGGAAGGTTGCAGTAAAATCCCACACCTTTACTGAAACCTAGGAAAAGGGGAAATTTCACTGTTTATTCATTATTCATAGGTCTATCATTCATAGATTGGCTGTCATCATCATCATCTAATGGAGAAAGAAGTAACTAGACTTGGCTGTATAAGCTTTATACCCTATGCCTGCTTTTATGGGGAAAATTAACAAAAAAAACAAAAACCTCGTCAGTTGCTGCTCAAGTTATTGTTCTGAGGTTGTCTGCAAAGAACATGCATATATACTCTCTTCTGTCACTGTCACTATCTGTTATTGTATTTGCACCCTTTTCATTTTATTTAAATAAATTTATATTGTAATTATAAAATAGAAATGTTCATCTTAAATAATCAATTAGAACTTAGAAAAGTAACAATATCCAGTCTTGTATCGTGTATTTATTTGCCTAGTATAATTACTTTCATATCATACAAAGGTTTACTTTATTCTGTTGGAAATGGATCATCGTTTTATATTTTGGTTATAATATTCGTGGCAGAACTCTTGAAATCGTTCTACTTGAGCTCGTCTGGTGATGTACAAACAAAGAAAAATAAAGCAAACAAAAGCAGTGTCTCGGATATATTGAAGTCATTCGTTTTCCTACTAATTGTGATGTTTTGTTTCTTCTTTGGAATTATATTGTTTGGTGCTCCGTTGCTGGAATGTCATGAAGAGACTCTTATGCTGTCAGCATTAATTACACTATTGGCTGTATTTCCCATGATTGCGCACAGTGGTGTGGAAACTGCCATGCAGTTATTATTTGGTATCAAGAGCTATGGAAAAAACACTATTATACAGATGCTTATAAACAACGCCCTAATGACAATATGCGGGGCGTGGCTAGGTGCTGTTGTGATACCCTTGGATTGGAACACTCCTTGGCAAAAATGGCCCATACCATGTTACTTGGGTGCAGTTGGAGGTTACTTGTTCTCAAATGTTCTAACAGTATTAAAAGTATCACTGATATCTGCAGCACAAAAATATCCTGTTCTTGACTTTGTTGTGAACATTGTCAACAGTCTTCATACACCTAAGAGTATTTAAAGTGATTTGTATGATTCGGTTATCTTATTGTGAATATAGATGATATTAAAAATACTTCTTTTACTTTATATTATTTATATTGTGGTATGTGTATACAAACCTGGTTCCTCAGCTTATGATAGATTCGAGGAAATCATGGATGAAGCCTTGAACAAATTGAGTCGGTCAAAAAAATACTTGATTGTGTGTGGAGATATTAATATTGATCTTCTTACAAAGAATAGTGAAACTTATAGAATCTTAAATTTATTTAAATCACACAATCTTTTCAACTTATTTATGGAGCCTACTAGATTCTGTAAAACAACGGCAACCTGTCTAGACAATATATATAGTAATCTGGTACCTGTAAGTAAGAAAGTTATTGCAAACTTAGATTCAGACCATTGCGGGCAAATAGCTTGCTTCAAAATTGTCACAGAACAAGTCAGTAAACGTAAAATTATATGTCGACCAGTAACTGCTGACAGATTGAAACGTATAGGAATTGAATTATGTTGTAAACTTCCTTTTTTATCACCGGATATGCCACCAAATGATATGTATAATTTATTTTTTGAGTCATTTTGTAACCAATTTAATAAAATTTTCAAAACCAAAGAGATCACCGTTACTGTTAATCCAATGTTTAGCGAATGGGCCACTGCAGGAATACACAAAAGTAGGCAAAAATTGTATGAGCTGTACTCAGAAGGACAGTTTAATAGAACGGAATCTTTTCAAAATTATGTCAAGTCATACTCAAAAATTTTTAAGCAGGTTTGTCAAACTGCAAAAATTAAATATATTAGTTCTCAAATATATAACAGTACTGACAAAGTCAAATCTACTTGGAAAATTATAAATGCAGAGACTGGCCGAACAAAAGCTTTAGCAAATAATTATAAACTTAAAATTGATGGTAAATTTATTAGCTCGGACTCAGATGTTGCGAATGAATTTGAAAAATTTTTTACTCGAATTCCAGTAGATTTGACAAGCACTTTAGGCTCTTCCACCCCGATTGCAGAATCCTTGTTGAAAGAAAATGTTCCTTGTTGTAATACTGTATTTAAATTTAATTATGTTACTAAACGGGACATCATAGACACTTTTAAATCGTTGAACATTAAAAAAACTGCCGATCTTTGAGGAATATCTGTATATATGGTAAAGAATGTTATTGAAATAGTTGCTACACATTTAGCCTTAGTTTTCAACAACTGTATTGATAGTGGTGTGTTTCCTGATTTGATGAAACTTAGCAAAATAACTCCATTGTTTAAATCTGGTAGTACTTCAGATCCCTCTAACTTTCGTCCAATATCCGTACTATCAACATTCAGTAAAATTTTTGAAAAAACCGCGCTTAAGCAATTACAGAAATATTTTAGTAATAATAACTTACTACACATTAAACAATTTGGTTTTACCCGCGGACGGTCCACGACTGATGCTGGAATAAAATTGTTAGAATCCATTTATGAGGCCTGGGAGGAGTCGCAGGATGCCTATGGTGTTTTTTGTGACTTATCAAAGGCTTTTGACTGTGTCCAACATCAGACGTTAATCAGGAAATTACACTATTACGGTATCCGTGGTACCGCTTTGGATTTTCTCACTTCTTACCTAAGTGACAGGATTCAAAAGGTGGTCATCAATGGAGAGCAGTCGCCTGGATCATTTGTAACAATGGGGGTGCCGCAGGGCTCAATATTGGGTCCATTTCTATTTCTGGTATATATTAATGACCTCCCTCACCTTGTAAGACGCGACCATGAGATAGTCTTGTTTGCAGATGACACGTCTTTAATATTTAAAGTTAAACGTGGACAAATTAATATTGACGAAGTAAACATTGCACTCTCCAAGGTCGTTCACTGGTTTGGCGCCAATAATTTGTTGTTAAATGAAAATAAAACAAAATGCATTAGATTCACTATGCCAAATGTTCAATTAGCTAAAGCCAAAGTCCGGGTTAGGGATGAGGAAATAGAGCTGGCCAATCAAACTGTATTTCTGGGTATAACTTTAGATTCTAAGTTACAATGGGGTCCTCATATTGAATGCCTATCGAGCAGACTAAGTTCTGCAGCATACGCCGTAAAAATGATTCGTCAGTTAACAGACGTAAAAACTGCACGCTTGGTCTATTTTAGCTACTTCCACAGTATTATGTCGTACGGGATACTACTGTGGGGAAATGCCGCCGATATTGGCTGCATTTTTGTGCTGCAGAAGAGGGCTGTTCGGGCGATCTATAGGATGGGCTCCCGAGAGTCTTTAAGAGAAAAATTTAAAGAAATTGGTATTATGACTGTACATTCACAATATATTTATGAAAACCTACTGTATGCGCATAAGTGTAAAGATATTAAATTCAGAAAAAATAGTGACAATCATAATTACAATTTAAGAAATAAAGACAAGCTAGCAATGGCCAGGCATAGGCTCCATAAAATAAGCAACTCCTTTGCAGGTCACTGTATACGAATGTATAACACGCTGCCATGTAACATGCATGACTTGTCAATGAATAAATTTAAATTTTTAATTAAAACTCAGTTATGCAAAAAGGCTTATTATAGTGTTAAAGATTTTTTGAATGATAAGGCAGCGTGGACCTAAAAGAAATGAATTGCTCGTTCTCTGAATCGTTTTGTAATATGCACAATTTGTAAGACATTTGGCGATTTTATAAGAGTTTTGGCACATGAGTTTCTTGCCCGATTCTTCTCATGTTAGCCCCTACGTTCGGAATCGGGTCGCTCGTGGCGATTACATGCGCGGCATCAACTCCGCGGATGTACTTGCCGCTAGCGCACGGGCTATCTTTATTATAAAAGAATATTATCTTGATTCTTCTATGTAAAATTGACGATTTTAAGTGCCCGCAAGGGCCTATGAAATAAAGTTATTTTGATTTTTGATTTTTTTTTTTATTTTATATATGGCATCTTTAACATATAAAAATCTTGAAGAACTGCCAAGAAGTATTTAAAATGTTGAATCGCATAACATTCACAATCCACTATGTTGCTAGTAAAATAGGTTAAAATTTAAACTAAAAGCAGACACAATATAAACAACGAAAAGAAGCATAACATTTGTGAGACCTAAAGAAAATTGTCATTTACTTCACAAAAGTTACTTTATCATTTTTATTTAGAAAAAAGGATGGATGTATGTAGTGCTGGCTAATTCTTGAATTATTGTGATACACAGTAATAATTTTATATTATAAGTTCAGTACTGGTACTGGTTTATGATTGATGTAACTAAAATTTCAACCACAAATCATGTTTGTGAACTTGTACTCCCAGTGGGTCTACTTTTTCAATTAACTTAGAACTCAATAATGTTGAAGAATATAATAGGAAATTCTGATTATTAATATATAAAGATAGCAATTCAAAGCACTTTATTTATGGATTTTCATTTGTACAACCTGAGCATATCCACCGATTACTTGGCTGGAAGGTCCAATAATACAAAACAAAAAAGAAGAGATAGGAGACAAAAATAAAGGACCAACTTAGATAAATGATTCTAGCCTCCTATAACTGTCTTATCGTTTTTTCTTATGAGTTAAGAGATGTTGGTAGCATTTCACAGCTACATAAGCCTGCCCTTTAAACTGCTTTCTCAGTCAATTAGGTAGTTGTCATTCACCAAATTATATATTCTTGGTGAATCCATGTCAGTCTTACATATAGTATTATGAAATTACTATATGTATGTAAACTTTATGGATAGATGCAGAGAACAGATGTTCATATATTTACTTAATCATGTCCGTTTCAACCGCGCGGCCACCTCATAAAATTTGATGAAACTTTGCCAGGAATTAGTGCTAATTTGTTACTTTACACACCTCTTTTCGTGAATTTGTTACAAAAAAAACTAAGACGCTATGACAAAAAATAGGTGGCCGCTAGAACCGCCACTTGCCGTAGTCATCGTCCGTGATTACACAGAAACTATATAATGCAGATAGACGAATGATGCATCAAAAGAAAGGTCTTAATTTGTTCAATTTGTTACAAAAATAAAAAACGTGAAAACGTAAATAAACAAAAAGTTATGCAATATTTAGTTTTCAGGTTATGAGTAGGTAGGTATGTCACCATAAATATCAAATTATTAGAGGCTAATGTGTATGGATAATTAGTTACTAATTTGTTACAGCGAATAAACGTAAAAAAATACTAGAAAGTGGGTTCAATAATTTGTTAGAGTCGATTTTAGTTGGCCGCTCGGACGGCAATATGCCTAAAATACAATGGCATTTATCTCGTTATTAAAAGTAGGTTTAAGCTTAGTTAGAGTACTAGTCGACGGGTAACGTAACCTAGTTTAGATAAATATGGCGAATATAACTGCAGCATTCATATTTTAGAAAATATTTGCAAAAAACCGTAATATGAAACCGTATGAGAGTAGGGTGACTATGATTATTGGAATGTTCAATATTCATATCTTTTTTTTTAGGGAGAGTGCTTATATAAATACATTTTATGTTGAGGCATACTTTATATTACCATATTTGATATTTGCTTTAAAATATGCTTATAGTATTTCTGTTAATAATGTTAGTGTGAGTGGAGTAATAAATTAAGCTATTATCTATCTATCCTATGTATACAATGTGTCCCGTCACCAGTGTCGGAGCCTTTAATGGTGTGAAATATGGCATTTTTGGCTCTTACAACAACAGTTACACAGCCATCATGTTTCAATTTTCATGGAATAAAAAATAGAAAAAGAAATGAAAGAAAAACAAATATGTATATGCAAGCAACATTTAAATAACGCGGGCGTTTACGGCCGGCTGGTATTGAAGAAGAAATATTACGATTAGTTGCATCCAAAGGAATAGAAATCCACACACAATCACAGTGAGCGCGTGGGGGCACGGGCCAGTCGCGGCGCAACGGCATCGGCTTGGATCGCACGGCTACTGCCGCCCCCCCCCACCTCGCTCGAAACTGCTATCCTCATGAGATCTATCACAACGAAAAACATGGAAACTTACGTCGAAATACTCACGGTCATAAAAATTATCATTTAGCCAAGTCTTAGTTAAGCAAATAAGGTCGTAATTGGACAATGCTACTTGAGAAAAAAGTTCTTACGACTTAGTTCGAAGGCCCCTCACATTTTGATAGTAAATATTAAAGTTTCTTACAATCATGAATATGGTAACAGATATTTATGTATTTAAAAACTCCAGAGAAAGCACTCAAATGCAAGCTCAATGAATATATACGTATATTTAAGAATGTAATAACAAAAGTGTTTAGTGGGATTATTTTAAATTTAAAATTCTCTTTTATTAAGGCACCAATATGTTAACAAGGACATATAATTGGACGTATTTACATGGTAAAGATCCAACCCACAACTTCACTTAAATTGACGTAAGTATATCAAAATAGCCTTAATGTCATATACTTTCACGTCACGAATAAAGTAATAACTTTATTGAAGTCATCATTAAATTGTAAAAATTAAACTTACCGTAGTTAATTTGGATCCCTCTGCAATACACTTTTTGGTGGTGACTTCTATATTAACAAATCATATAAGTGGGCACAACTCATAGCTAAGCACTTTTAGACACTTCTGGATTTACTGATAATCGTCTCAGTAACTTAGTAGTATACACTTCAAAATCCAGCACAATAAAAACAATATTCACAACGGACAATAATCGCTTTTTAAACCCCTTCCGACAAATATTTTTAACAATAATTTGGAAACAAGAGATCCTTTTTCGGGAATCGTGCCCATCATAAAACACCTGCGCAATGTCAATGAAACGAAAATCTTATCAGTAAATACTTTAAAGAATTAAGAACAATAGACATCAATATGGCTGCAAAACGAACTGCATATTCCTTCAAACAGAGTACAACATTAAAAACATGCCTGTGTACTAATGTATTCATAGTCACCCTACTCTCATACGGTTTCATATTACGGTTTTTTGCAAATATTTTCTAAAATATGAATGCTGCAGTTATATTCGCCATATTTATCTAAACTAGGTTACGTTACCCGTCGACTAGAACTCTAACTAAGCTTAAACCTACTTTTAAAAACGAGATAAATGCCATTGTATTTTAGGCATATTGCCGTCCGAGCGGCCAACTAAAATCGACTCTAACAAATTATTGAACCCACTTTCTAGTATTTTTTTACGTTTATTCGCTGTAACAAATTAGTAACTAATTATCCATACACATTAGCCTCTAATAATTTGATATTTATGGTGACATACCTACCTACTCATAACCTGAAAACTAAATATTGCATAACTTTTTGTTTATTTACGTTTTCACGTTTTTTATTTTTGTAACAAATTGAACAAATTAAGACCTTTCTTTTGATGCATCATTCGTCTATCTGCATTATATAGTTTCTGTGTAATCACGGACGATGACTACGGCAAGTGGCGGTTCTAGCGGCCACCTATTTTTTGTCATAGCGTCTTAGTTTTTTTTGTAACAAATTCACGAAAAGAGGTGTGTAAAGTAACAAATTAGCACTAATTCCTGGCAAAGTTTCATCAAATTTTATGAGGTGGCCGCGCGGTTGAAACGGACATACTTAATCCTGACTTTATTGTTCATTGTGTTGCATTCAGTTTTCATTTCAATGAGCAAATACGAAAGTGTACATATTAGTTATCATAATGAAAATCTGGGTATTTCGATAAAAAAAGAGCCTTATAGTAAATTAATAATTTTATTCTTTTATTTATTAAATATGTACATAGCCTATTTAACAAACTATTTAATAATAATAAAATATGAAACTTAACTAACATTTTTGCTTGATCACATTTTTCACATAACACCTAAATTAGCATCTTAATTAGTTGAACTTGATAACTTCACTGATCTTGTCAACAGCAATAAAATTTACAACGCAATGTTTTATTATACTTTGTGTATAAAATAACAATAGTTAACATGTCTAAGGCCTTGTTATTATTTCAAATGTTTAATAAAATGCAATTATACATTCAATGGTAGACTAAGTACAGTCATTATCAGTTTGATGTAAACATATAATGCTCAACATCAATGAAATTATTACATTGACTGGCAACAATAAACGAAAAATAAAAATATATTATTCCAGGACTACATAGGATTGACAAAGTGAATAGAAGATAGTAGGTGATAGCTCCTGTCTGCGATTTGATTTGTGTTGGCTTCACATTATTCTCTCTTAAATGTGACATGAAGTAATTAAATACGAGCAAACATCCAGAGCCGTTGAATAAACAGTAGGTGGATTAAAGCAGCTTGTACTGGCCAGCGCTTCGATGCGAAAAGGCCATTCATCCATATTTCCACATTAATACAATGTTTCATGATATATTTGTACAGAGAGAAAGAAAATAAAAATGGACTTTAAAAAAAATGAAAATGTATACAAAATAATTTTTATTTCTATAAACTTATCCATCCTACATAGTTCTGGTGTATATTTGACTTGCCCTGTTGATGTAAGTACTAAGAAAAGTAAGTTTTTTACATTCTAATAAACTAGACCATAATGCAGTCATTAGGTAGAGAACTTAAAGAAGCATTTCTTTAAAGAAGATAACATAATTTTATTGTTAACACCACAGAAGTAAGATTATATTAAAAATGCATATATAACACAGTTACATTAGGCGCTTTCATCGCTTGCGGTGATTTACCTGATAAACTTTTATGGAAAAATATTAGAATGAAAGATAACAAGTAAATTGCTTTAAAACAATAACTAAATTTGAAAATTTTAGAAACAGAATAAGTACATTCTTAAATTATAAAATCTTTTCATTCACACGGAAGGAGAGCCATATAGATAAAACTGCATTCTTATACTTGACTGACAGTTAAGGAGCCGGCAGAAAGAACAACCTTATTACATTTCCATTAAAAAAATTGTTACATTTTTCTTTTTAGAATTATTGATGTTTCGACCAAAATTTAATGATTTCCATACACATTTGTTACTGTTAATTATAGTAAGTTATCACAAAATGGGAATGAAATAAACAGGGAAAAACTTACTTTTAGATTTTAACTGATATTATCTGTCAAAAAAATTGTTTTATTGCAGCCCAATTAATATAGTGGTTATAAAAACGCATTAATTGCATTATTACTAAATTACTTTAAATTATATGTAACTATTTTCTTTTTTACTAGAGATAGGGGACTTATGCAAATATAGAAAAAAAAATCAAAGCCTACTGTATATAAGGATAAATATATAATTTTTTGTTAAAAAAGACTTTTTTAATTATTACAGTTCCTTTTGTCAGCGCTTCAATTGTCCATTATCTCATAATATACGTGCTATCTGGTCATGGATGGGGGAGTCGCTTTATAAATTGTGACTTTTCTACGTTAACATCTCTATGATGTTTGTACTAAAGAAAATATTAGAAAAGTATTACTTTTTTACAAAACTTTTATAAAGATCACGTGATTCAATGTTTGGCCACGTAACTCGTATAAAAATCAACTAAATAAGACAACCATACGGAGTGATGCGCAGTTTTACGGTATATCGACGGCAAGACATCCTAACTGAAATTCGTCGAGAAATTCACTTTTTTGTCATTTTGGATTGAAATTCGTTATTTGCATGTTTTAATGAAATTTCCTTAGCGTATTTTCAGTTGCAAGCGCATCAAGTTAAAAAATTAATACACATTTTTTTAACTAATTTTTAACTTTTCAAGAAATTAAACGTTTTTTTTCAGCTTGTGTCTTATTTTGAATTTAGTAGTTAGGTGTTACTGGCACTTCGCCGTCGATATGACGTTATGTTGGGCAGATATTTTTTTTTGGTTGTAATCATTTGTGGTGTGGAATACGTAAAATTTATTCAAGTCTGTCTTTCGTAAAGTTTAATTTCTACGAATTCTCGCAGGCGATTATTAAAGTATAGATTAATTATAATACGTTATGTAAATCGACTTTCGAAACACCGAATGGTTAAAGTGCAAATGTTAGAAATGTCAAAAGTATATTCGTATTGGCAGTTGTTTATATGGACGAAGTCTAAAATGTCTCAAATTGGAATGTCTATTAGCAATACATCGAAAATTCTTAATAAGAAAGTACAAAACACGAGATATGTTTGAAATTATGACGAAATACAAGAAAAAAGAAATTATATACAATCTATTTACATATTTTGTTCGCCTTGTTTTTGGCGTTTTTTAATATTCGATAATGAATGTCGATGATATATTAATGAGACATTTTAAACTCCGCCTCGACCCATATTGTTATACCTTCGACATTTTAACTTTCGAAATTTTAATACGTGCTCAATCTCATTTTTCGACAACACTATACAAACCATAGATATTGTATTAACATTTTTACAAATATTTTTATAACTGAAAGCTCTATAGGGGTGGCACATCTTTTGGTAGGTAATCAGTACTAGAAAAAATATATTGATTCTATTTTCAACAATATTTACTGTATTTGTACATTATTATTCAGCTCATTACTCGTACTGTTCACAAAGTGCTTTGCAATTTATTGCAATATAATACTAATTGATAAGTACAAATGGACTAAATTCCATTTTTTAGATCCACGGTTCCTCAAATTCTTGCTATGGCACGAACAAGTAACAATCGCACCAGTTTTAGTTCAAGCGACGGTGGCAGTGGTGTTTTTTTTTATATTGGCAACACTAATATATAGTCTGTCAAGAAAGTCGTGAAACGACACGTAATTATTTCCGATAACAACACCTTGGTTTTGCATAAAACGTTCTTGTGGGTTACCATACAAAAAAATAATACGAAGAAAGTTGCACTTTCTCTATTATCATGATTTTCTTGACAGACTGTATTTTCATAAAGTTTACAAATGATCTATAGCACAAATTCTCATTATAGGATTGAAGCCAATATAGCGCGAATATAATATTCTAACAAAATATAATTTTTACTACATATCAATTTTTAGGCGAATTATGAAGTATATATTTTTGAATTTGAAACGACTCACACCAATTATTTGGCCAAAGTTAGTCATTTGCGCTACAGATTTTTTAAGGTTATTAAAACCTTATGCCGTTTTAAGGTGCATAATTTCAAATCGTTGAATTAGCTTTTGATAGTATCTCATATTCCTCGCCCGACGACAACGGGTACATAATATTCCACAGCAAAATTGCAACGTTCATCTAAGGCCAAGCTTACTTTCGAATATACTTAATTTTAAGTATAATTTTGTTTTCAAGCACCTTTGAAACAAATATATGTTTATCTTTAAGTTACTCCGGCTCACGTAAGAATTTCAAAGGACTTGGTATATCGTTTTAAAATAAATCTCTAGGCGCTAAACGAATACCCTGTCGCAGGTTTACTTCGTACAAAATACGTAAAACCTAAAACATTTATAACTAAAAAAAAAAATATTATGCATGTTTCAGAGTACTAAAAGAGCACTTCAATAGAAAAGTATTATTGTTACTTTCAGGTAAATAATAAAATATAATTAGGTTCAAGGAAAATGGATGAAATAAAGGGACTCCTTTTGATAAGTAAGCTACTAGCAATTACTATACTGGTTTATAAGGCGGTGGATAACATTAAATTATGTAGTGTAGTCCTTTTTTCATCCACGATACAACACAATAATAAGACATAACACGTTCGATATAACCTTAGCAATATAATTAAAATAATATAAAAATGCACCTCTAATACCAAGTTATATGATATACTCTCAACAATCTTAAAAACACTCGAGTGAAGTTTTTATTCAAATATTTTTTTTAATCTACATATTTAAAAAAATACGCCGGCAGAGATATCATTTATAAATATATTTAGCTTTTGACATTATTGCAATTATTGATTTGAATAAAAATTTCACTCGAAACAACAACAGCAGCGGCCTGAGAATTCATTAAAGCTCGTCCAACCGCACGTCTTACGTAACAGTCGATTGGTCGATTTGTATACGATGACATTAACTTTATTTCTCGATTACAATTTTTTGCCGCCATTTTTTGTAGTGTTGCTATAATTTTATGTAGGGGTTTAAATAGTAGTATTTTTTTTATCACGTACTACTTATTTTGATCGGTGACGCAATTACTAAGTATCGATTATAATAGGAAGATACATGGTGTTATTGTGTTCCGTAGGAGGTCACCATAAAGCGCCCGGCGGCCGCGACTGACACTTACGTGTTGTTCGTGTCTGGTTGGAAGTAATGGAGACCGTTTATCTGGAATTATATAATTAATGATTAATAAATAAAATAAAATTCATTATTTTAATAGAAAATACTAGAAAAAATCTATAGACTCAGAAGTGAATTCACTTTCCTCCTGAGAATTCACTTGTGAACCTAGTCGATTTTTTCTATTTAAATAATTTTTCTTATAAAAATAATATGTCGATACAAATTGTGTTTATTTGCAAGCGAGAGCGTAAATTTTTTTATAGAAAACATTTAACACGTCTCAAGGGTCAGGCAGGACTCAAAACTACATCCCCTCGCTATATTTAGATATAAAAAGCAGTTAAATGCTTTAGTAACAAAAACAAATAAAAAATAAATCAAAACACGATAAATTTCTAAATTCAAATGAAATATATTAATTATCAAAAACAATCAAATATGATAGTTACATTAATTACTGGCCGATACGCCTAATTAAAATATAGCCAAATAAAAAAAAATGTTAAAGAAATACAAACTTTTTCTCAATAAAGAGGTCTTCAGTTTTTTTATTTAATAGTGCGCAAGTGTGCAATTGCGCAAAAGTATTTATAAATCAATTCGAAATCTTTTAAATAAAGTAGTAAATTAGCGCATTGGTTGGCTACATCGAATTTGTGTATTTTTTACAAAATAGGTCATTTTAATAAATATTGAAAAATAGTGGATTCAAGATTGAACTCTGTGGTACACCTACTATAGCATGCGTCTTAGATCAATAAGTTTCCTCGCATCACTTCTACTCAATACCTTGTAATGTATGGCAACGTAAATAAACCACCTCTGCACACATAAGTATTGTAAACGTTGAGTAATAAATTTTAACGGAATCTGAAACCCCACTCAACTTAAAATTAATCTAATTTCAGTAAAACAGAAGTGGTGGGTTTAAGAATTTACAACGCTCTATTTTATTATTTGCTTTTCTCTGTCGGTGCGGTCATCGGACAGGTTGAATTTATTCTAGTATATTTTTTTTAATATTTTTTGTTATTTTGACTTAACAGCTAGATTTTTCAATAAATATCTAAAGAAATTGTGACAACAACGATTCAACTTGTTAGGTGTGACATAATGAAAATGTTATTTTATTTGTATATACGTTTTAACCAAAGTAAAAGCAAAGGTTCGTTTCTTTTTTTTTTTAATATTTGTCCAATGTGTGTGTTTTTTAAGATTCCTGTTCTCTATTCACAAGCCAATATTCATGCATGCAAAAATGATTTTTTTCATTTTGTGTAAAGTAAACCTAGTGTTTTTTATGGAAAATAAATTCTTTGAACTTATAATACATACACATCCCGTAGAACTCAAAATGGGCAGCAGTGATATCTGAATTATTGTGTTTTACTGCGATTCCCGACCCGTCTACAAAGCGTTCGACCAGCCGAAAGATTTTGGCTGAACCCCTTCTTTTTATGGGGGAGTCCTCCGCCTTCTTCGATTAAGAGGATAAATAAAACCCGCCTTATGTTTAGTAAACTTATAGACTTTTGTCTGAAAAATTCGTGTTCCCAGAATTATTTATTCATGAAGGGACCTGTTGTCAAATCCTCTGTTTACTATGAGACAAGCCGTGAAGAGGTTTATTGACGACTAAAGCTAACTATTATATTAATTGGTATTTTAAAATTTAACTGCGAGGCATTTGTATCCAAAAAAAAAAAATATTACACGAAAAATTTCAACTTTGTTTCATCTGTAATGTTCATGGCCTAATACGTTAAAATTGTATTATTAAAAAAAAACTCTCGCTTACAGATAAACACGAAATCAACATTTTGTTTATATTAAATGTTTAAAATAAAAAAAAATCTTCTTTATCGATTGATCGATGTACAAGTATTGCATTCGATGTCGTAGGTAGTATCTAGAAAATGATTCGACGGATCTTTTAAGGTGTCCGTAGCTCAATTGGAAGAGGGAATGTGGTTGACAGACAAGCTGATTTTTTTTCTGTATTTATTTATTTAAACAATTTACTTGCTGGCTTACAGTTTGCCCAAAACGTCAGCAAGTTAATATTATTCATACTATTACATAAAAGATTTCGATAGAAGGATAAAAATGGCAAGCACTGCTACAAAATACGCTACTGCTACAGATTTGTCAAAATCATCTTGTGAATAGCGGTACTGTAAAAATATCTTTTGAGGTACTATGTCAACCAAACCGGACTTTTTGTCATTGACAGAAAGAATTTTTTATATGTGGGTAGTATTAGATTGTAATTATATAATTTAGTTTTACTAACATACTAATACTTGCATACTTTTATGAATTGAATTGAATTATTATCACTGAATTATCATTATTTTGTATAATACAAAGGAGTTAATTGAAATATTTTTTTTCGATAATTTAACACTAAATTGTTTTAATAAACAATGGAAACCACATTAACATGTTACTTCATGAAGTGGAAGAGACATAAACTCGGCGTCAAAAAAATCGCACCTTATAAAAATCTTATTCAAAAATTCCTAAACCTTATATAGAGGATAGTGTTAGGTATCATTAGAAAGGTAACAAAAAGGAGCATCAAACAACAATTAAGTGCAATCTTTTTTTTAATTAAAATTATACAAAAAGCATAAAAATTTGAAAAATAATAAAAAATCTTAATTAAGTCCTAATTAATAATCGATAATTTACAAAAAAAATGTACAAAAAGTGTCTTAAAATTAACTCAAAATCTAGTGTTACCCCCCCTTGCCCTGATGACGGCTTCCATACGGTCCCTCATAGACCTCACCAACTTCAGGAGCTCTTCTTGAGGGATAAGACCCCATTCTTCAATCACCGCGGTTTGGAGTTCCTCTAGAGTCGAAGGAGCCGGATCCCGAGATCGAACCTTACGTTTAAGATGGTCCCAGAGGTGCTCTATCGGATTCAGATCAGGACTTCTCGCTGGCCACTGCATCACAGGAATTTGGGACCTCCGCAGGAAGTCGTTCACGATGGCTGCAGTGTGTGCGCGAGCGTTGTCGTGCATTAATGTGAACCCCTCGCCAAAAGATTCGGCAAAAGGGACCACATGCACATCCAGGATCTCTGTGATATAGCGGCGCGCAGTCAGCGACCCTTGTCCGCGAGCACCTCCGGTCCGGGAGACGCAGACCAGGTCGGTTTTGCCGGCAGCCGACATACCGCCCCAGAACATGCAGGATCCGCCTCCATATTCCACCGTCTCCTGGATGCAGGCTTGAGCGAAACGTTCACCCTGCCTCCGGTATACTCTTCTTCGTCGGTCGTTGCAGAAAAGACACACTCGTGTCTCGTCTGAGAAGAGAACAGCTCCCCACTGCTCAATGGTCCAATCGACGTGGTCGCGAGCAAACTGCAAGCGGGCTCGTCGGTGCGCTGCAGTCAATTTTGGACCTGTAGCAGCTCTGCGGGCTGCTATGTTCTTCTCCTTCAGTCTTCTTCTAACCGTGGATACACTCACGGTGCGTCTGCGAACTGCCTGGAGCTCCTGTTGCAGCTGAACAGCGTTTGAGAAGCGATTTCTCAAAGAGTACGACACAACGAACCGGTCGTCTCTTTCCGAAGTGCAGCGACGTCTACCGGACCCATGTCGCCGGATATAGCCACCGGTCTCTAAAAAGCGCTGGTAGACTCTACGAACCGAAAAACGGCTCAGATTCAGTTGCCGGGCGACATCACACTGCCGCACCCCTGCTTGCAGTAGTGCAACCACTTGAGCGGCCTCATCAGCTGTAGTGTCCATTTTCCAGATGTTCTTTCTTCAGTAAAATCAGTGCGTGTGTCCCCTTCAACGGTTTAATAGCGAATGACCCACATTGAACCCGTGTTGACCTCTTTATACCCACAAAGTTAGCGCAACTCGCGACTCTCCCGAGCAGCAAAATTTCCTTAGAATTTTTGTGACCCTTTATTTGTTGCTTTAGGTTTTATTTGATAATGAAAAATAATGTTTTTTTATTAAGTTAATTAAGTAACCTTTTAAATAAAATTATAATTAATACGACTGCATGTGCATATCCAGAGTTAATGCCATTTGAACGTGATTTTCTTAGAGGTGCGATTTTTTTGACGCCGAGTGTAGATGCGCCACAAGTCGAACGCTTAGGCCGATCGTCGCTTGTTCCGCGCTCTCGCTTGCACGCTCGGCTCAGGCGGAACGTTACACTTTTTCGTGCGTGCAGCCAGCGTTCATCGACTTATAAGACGTCGATTGATTTATATCACGTCAAAATAAACGTTACTAAACCATACTAGTATAACAAGCACTTTTTAAATATCGACTAAAATTAATATACAACCCGGAGACATTGTAAAGTCACAGGGAATAAATAGGTTTTCTTATATTTATTAGGTTGAGAAACGTACCGTCATGTCGTACTCGGTGACGAAGGCGGGTAGCTCGAGCTGGTCTCGCGGCATGACGCTGTAGAGATACTCCACGCCGGGAAGGCTGTGCACCTTGGCCTTGATGGCCGGGGCCATGAACGTGGTGAACCACCACGTCATCATCTGCCAACGAGCAACATTTCAGGTCAGGGATAGGCAAAGTTATTGGTGATTTTTTTTTATTTCTAAAGAGCTGAGGCGTCTTGACGGAAAATTTTATTATACTTTGGAAGAGCTTTATCATTTAATTAAAATGTTTCATTGTTATATTGTGTGCATTGAAAGGTTTAATAGTAAAGTATAATATGAATGGCAAGGTATTCTATTTTTCTATTTTTTAATATAAAATTATTTAATAGAAAAATACAAGAAAAAATCATCGCGGCTCCCAACTAAATTCCTAGGCGGGAATTTACTTTCTAGTATTTTTCCATTGAAATAATTTATGCCATGATAATTTCTCACTATGTTGCCATACCCTTACAATCATCATCATCATCATCATATCAGCCGTACGACACCCACTGCTGGACATAGGGCTCTCCCAAGGATCTCCACAACGATCGGTCCTGTGCTGCCCGCATTCAGCGTTTTCCCGCGACCTTAACCAGATCGTCGGTCCACCTCGTAGCGGGCCTACCCACTGAGCGTCGTCCGGCACGCGGTCGCCATTCGAGAACCTTTCCGCCCCAACGGCCATCAGTTCTCCTCGCTGTGTCCTGCCCATAGCCATTTCATCTTCGCAATTCTTTGAACTATGTCGGCAGCTTTTGTTCTCCTACGGATCTCCTCATTTCTGATTCGATCGCGTAGGGAAACACCAAGCATAGCTCTCTCCATTGCCCGCTGGGCGACCTTGAGCCTTCTAACAAGACCCATAGTGAACGACCACGTTTCACTGCCATAAGTCATCACTGGCAACACACACTGGTTAAAGACTTTCGTCTTAAGGCACTGAGGTATTTTGGACGCGAAAATGTATCGCAGCTTCCCGAACGCTGCCCACCCGAGTTGGATTCGACGAGAGATCTCTTTCTCGAAGTTGGACTTACCTAACTGTATTGTATGTCCTAGGTAAACAAAGTGGTCAACAACTTCGAGTGTAACGTTCCCAACATTTACTGGAGCGGGTGTAACATGGGCGTTGGACATAATTTTCGTCTTGTCCATGTTCATCTTAAGACCCACTCGTTGGGATGCGTTATTGAGATCTTCGGTCTTCCAAGGTCTCAGCCTTTAGGACCACATCATCGGCAAACCGAAGATGCGTCAGGTACTCGCCGTTGATATTGATGGCAAGTCCATTCCAGTCCAGAAGCTTAAAAATATCCTCCAACGCAGCAGTGAACAGTTTCGGAGAGATAACGTCTCCCTGTCTCACTACTCGCTGTAATTGGATAGGATTAGAGCTCTGGTTCTGTTCTCGGACCGACATAGTGTCGTTTTGGTACAGGCACCTTAACACTTCGATATACCTGTAGTCCACTTGGCACCTCTGGAGAGACTGCAGCACCGCCCAAGTCTCGATCGAATCAAAGGCCTTCTCATAGTCCACAAACGCCAAGCACAGTGGCCGATTATACTCTTCGGTCTTCTGTATAACCTGCCGCAGCGTATGAATGTGGTCTATGGTGCTAAAGCGTTTTCGGAAACCGGCTTGTTCGGGAGGTTGGAAGTCGTCAAACCTGCGAGCAAGACGATTCGTAATGACCCTCGAAAACAGCTTGTAGACATGGCTCAGAAGCGAGATGGGTCTGTAGTTCTTCAGTAGGGTTTTATCGCCCTTTTTGAAGAACAAAATCACCTCGCTTCCGCTCTATGCCTTCGGCGTTTTGCCCTGGACGATGACAGAATTGAAGAGCTTCTGGAGGACTTTAAGTACCGGCGTGCCGCCCGCTCTCAGAAGCTCTGTTGTAATTCCTTCATCTCCCGCCGCCTTGTTGTAATTTAGCTGTTTGAGAGCCATTCTAATCTCGTACAGGCTGACGTCCGGGATATCTTCGGTATAGTGTCGGGTAAGCTTGGCTCTAGGATCTCGAGCTCTGCTTTGGCCTGGTGTGATACTGGACCCTTACAAGGTGCATGTAAATTCAGTTTCACTGTTATTACTTAATTTTTTCATGTAATTTCCAATAAATAAACTTAAATAATTAATATCACTTATATAGCAAAAAATGACAAACTCACCTTTGTCCAAAAGGTAGGGTGGACAATGTAAAACGCTTTCAGGTTCTTTTTGTATCTGTAAAAAAAACAAACGCTACTAAGTAAATAGAACAAACATCACTTGCTTGTAGATCATGTTCTAGTTAACAAAAAAATGCAATTGTCTCTATATGGCTTAGTAATGTCATGTAATTTTTATCCATATATGGCTTCGTATGTGTTTAGGACAAAACTGAATTATAACAATTACGTTTGGTTTCACTCACAAATGACCTTTAGAGCATTTTAGCCGGGAGAATCTATAGCGACCCCTATCAGGGCGACGTTATCATAAGCGAGTGAACGCGAGCATAAGTCCACTCTTGTCAAATAACCTCATTTCAGTATAATACGTTAAAAGCTTTTTTCATATAACAGTTTTTGAAAGAATGATATTAATTTTGTTCTAGTATATGACTTGATCGAAACGAAAAACTTATTTCCGTGAAGATAACACTACACTCAGAAAAATAAATGTGTTGTATCTCTCATAGCTAATTCTACAAATTCTGATATTTGGTGCCAGTTTCGAATCCATATTATGATAAATATAAAAAGGCTCTCGAAAAAAGTTCTCACGATCTATGCCCTACCGTGACAAATATAAAATTCTTAGTCTCACACAGACGATTTTTACTAGGTACGAAGTTCTTATACGATGAGTGCCACAATGGCTATGACTGCATCCCAATGACAAATAAACTTTGTTATAATATTCCCATCAGGACACAAAGAAAAAAACTTTCCTTATTTGCAACAAGGAAGGTTCCCACTCACCCACACTTTCAATAGGTTTTTCAGCACAGTTATACATTTTATCATTACGCCTCTGCAAATTAAAAAAAGAAATTACAGCTGTCACTCAAAATAACAGATTATTGGAGCGGAGCGAGCGAAGCTCCCATGGATCAGCTTCAATGGCGCAATGTCTGTTACGCAATAACTTCCCGAATTCTTAACCGATTTTAATATTTTTTTGTGTGGAATCGAATCAACAGGTTTAGGACCAGATGGTGACGGATCCCGAATTTTGAAATTCGCTGAAATTCCCATCGAAACAAAAAAAAACCTTTTTTTAGGTATTACGCTCCGGTCCAATATATGGTGCTAGCGTAGCTTTATGCTTAGCGACTGCATCGCCTAGTATTACTTTTATTTACTTTTAGTGTCTACAATGTCAAATTGATTTTATTTTCTTTTATAAACTTCTCAGTGATATATTTTTTTAAATTTGTTTTTGTTTTTAAACTATAACTGTAACTGTATATTTAGGGGGATTTAAAAATTTCTACAAGCCCAGACAGTAACTGAATCTCGTTTAGAAGATATGTTTAAAAATATTTAAAGTATATGTTGTGGTAAATATTGTTGGTTTCAAAACTAATATATCATATTATAATGTGTATTTTATTAGTTTTTTTACCTCAATAAAAAGAAAATAAAGCAAGAATTCAGCACTATACCTGGATATTCATAGATATAAATAAAATGAAAGTTTATTGAGATCGAAGTAAAAAACCATAACTCGGAAAACATTGCTGCCCATTTTATAGCCTATGAAAGGTGTACGATGATGGCCTAAAATTTCATCAGTCACTTTTTACGACAGGTTGGTGCTATTCTACTATGCCAGACACAAAACGGCAAATTAAACATACAATTGCGAATTATTCTAATAGTTAAATGTATAAACTCACTTGTAAGGCAGCACGGTGTAGACCTCCTTCAGCCAGGAGAAGGGCGGATGGTTTGCGGACGAGGCGAGGGTGTGGAAGTATGCTATTACGTAGTCTCCGCGCACGATCGGGTCCAGGAGTTTGATTAGGTATAGCAGCGCCTACCAAAAACGACACCTTGATTAAAGCCAGAGATTACACTATGACCTTCGAAATAATACTATTTACTGGTGTTGCCATGTCTAAGTTTTAGTTCAACACTTACGCTCCTATCGCATATTTAAGTAAAACCTTTTATCGGATTTAGGACACGTTTATTTTTGTTTTTTTATATGATCTTAACATCCTTTACAGATGCTGTGATTACATGGTTAGTGTCCTGAGATCACGGAGTATAATGGAGTAGAAACGTCAGGATTAAAAACCAAGAATAAACGCGTACTGAATCTGAAAAAGTCGTTTAATCTGTAAGGTTTCCATGGGTTAGGTATTTGTTGATGATTTATCTTGGGCTAGTGCGAGGTGTGTGAGAGTTGCAATAGTTTTATCAATTTACTGGCTAGTTCTAATAAATCTGTCTAGACTGCTCCATATTATACGTCGATGAGAAATAGAAAAATAATCTGAGTAGTCTTTTATTATTGCGTTCATTCCTGGTTGGCAACGATGAGGCGCACCGAGGCGCATCAATGTTTTGAAAGACATGTTTACATAGCCATTACCAGCACCAACGAGTAGCGGGAGCATAATTGCATTAGATCAACACCCAAAATCGGACTGTACCAGAGAAGTGCGTTGCGTCAAAAGGCTTTCTTAAGGAATCGATAAATGTGATAATCACGGACGTCAAACATCAATGTAATTATAAATTCAATTTGCAAAGATTGCCCAGTTTGCACCTTTTTTCACATACCCTTATCGTAGTGATTTGATTGAAATTCCAAACTACCAATTAACGTGAACAAAGACTATTCGATGTATCCTGTGTAGTCACAAAAACGTTTGCAATGTCGAACATCCTACGTGCGCGTCTTGCATATTTATGTTCTTAAGTATAATTTAAAATAAAGTTAAATTTAGAAGTTGATCTAATCACTCAGTCTGATATAATCATACCAAATGCTTTGCTGCTTACTAAAGTTATATTTGAAAAGAAACAAAACCTAAAGGGTAAGGAATAGAAACACTGTCAAAACGACATTTATACGGTATAAAGTAAGGGTGGTTACCTTGTCTAGGTCGATGTCGCCGATAGGAAACCATTTGCCAATGAAGATTACCACCGGTCTACCGAGCCGGTCTACTCCGCTTTGGTACAGGCAGCCGATGCCCGAAACTTCGCTCAGATCCTCTGTACGCGCGCGCCGCAGTAACCGTTCGTATCTGTAACAATTACGATAAAGCATATTAATACAATTTATATAATAGTGTTACCGGGTTAATAATGCGCTTAATTTTGTTTTAACATTTAATCCTCACGTTTCGACTCCTTTACAGGATTCGTGATTACAGGACGACTAAGGTAATGGTTGTCATACATGTGGACTAATATTTTAATCGGGCTCGTTCCTAACTATTAAATTATATAAAAAAAATGTTTTTTTTATTTAGTTATTTTATTATATCTTCGATAACTGTACACTACTGAGTCTACCACCAGTTAGAATATTGGGAGGCGCTTTTATTCCTGGATTCAATGTGTGCTAGGCGCGGAAGTGTAAGAATTAAATATATTAATGCGTGTTTCTACAGTACTACTGCTGCTTAGTTTTTTATTCATGGGAAAATACGAGGGCGGGTCAAAAAGTTCGCGGAATGAGGGGCATGGAGGGGGGAAAGGTGACTTTTTACTACCTGCACTAGTTGTGACACTTATTAAGAGTATAAATACTAAGTTTAAAAAAAATAGGTCAGAATTACCTGAGCTACACATCAATCAACAAGTCAATCCGGAAGAAAATTTGCAACATGGAGAAAATTGAGTTTCGCGCAGTCATGGCTGCTGTTCAAAGAGTGGGCTTCGAAATCTTGGAATATCCTCCCTATAGCCCAGATTTAGCCCCAAGTGATTATAAGTTATTACCAAAAATGAAAAAAGAGCTTCGAGGAAAGAAATTTTCCTGCGATGAAGAAGTGAAGAGCGCAATTTCGGCCTATTTTGACGACAAAGAGAAATCATTTTTTTTCGAAGGTATTAATAAATTAATTGATAGGTCTAATAAATGTATTAAAGTTAAGGGGGAATACATTGAGAAGGAAAAATAATTTTGTGTTTTATTTCTTACTTTTTGACCCACCCTCGTATATTCCTGAGAAAAATGATATAAAACACGACACCGAAGAAAGAGGATTAACTAAACGATTCAAGTATTTGGAAGTTGGAAGTTTACGAATTTATGCCGCGGACGTGTTTGGAAGCGTTCGTAAAAGCCGCCCTAAAACTTACACAAAAACGTCAAATATCGTCGATCGATTTATCATCTTAAGGCCTGACATGTAGAGTTTAATATTGATTGCGAGGCTTTGACATTTTGCGGCAGACTGATGGGCTGTTGTGTTATTCTTACATAGCATGTTAAAAGGAGTTCGAAGGGGAGAAAAAATAGAAAAAGGAAATCAAAACTTCCTGTGTGTCAGGAATTTAGGATGAGAGATATTGAATTTCCTAGCTCAGTGCCTGGTCTATCAGCAGAGAAGGGGAAATAATTGATTTATTAGGTGAAGCAGAATAAACATCAGAAGCGTGTTCATACTTAGTATTGAATTGAGCCAAGAAATTGTGATTTGGTTTTCAGAATATGGAGTGTTTTACACGTTTATATTCCTTGATTCATAGAGTAGGTACATAACTTCACTTATTTTAGCAATCCTAAATCAACACTGAGTCCAAAACCAAATAAAATATTATTTAAACGACTCCACCACAGTTATAATTACCGTGTTATTTATTCTTCACACATTTTATCGTGGTTTGCCAACGTGGTAAACAAAAGTAATACTTAAAAGTGAAGAACAAAGTGCTTATTGATTTCCTAACATTGAAATGTTTAATTAGACTTAGTGGATGTCACCGAATGGATTCTCATTTATTTAACTGTGCTTAGGTATTAGCGAAGTTATTTATTCTGCGGTCACATGGAATTTTTTGTTTATTTATTTTCTGTTCAACTAATATCAGATATTATCTGAACAAAATACTTAATGGAATACGTACGATGCATTTTGATATTGAACCTTGATCAGATTTCTACAGCAGTCAACTAAAACACAACCAATATGCGTCGCTCGTAACCTAGTATAAATTATGACGTGTCCATTCCAGAAAGGGGAACAGGAGCTTTCAGGCCAAGGGTACAATCGGTGAGTAAATATATCCATTTATAACTGGCCATTGCTATTAATTAATTTATTTACTAGAAAATATTTGAAACAAGTAACGGTGATTTGAATATTTCATTGTTCATCAGTTGTATTATGTTGTTGAATAAAGACTACAACAGAAGCTGGTGAAGTCTTAGTTGTAATTAAAAAAGATTTTCTGTTCAATTTATTTTTGACAGTCTATTTTTATTAAATCAGATATATGTATCGTCATTAGAGAAAATCATATCCCATCCGAAAAAAAATTATATTATAGGATCACACGGTCACACGTTATTTAAAATACGTGTAAGTATATTAATCTTATAAATCGGTAGCATTCCTCACTGATATATAATTTGTTTATTTTATAGTAGTGTCCATCGGATTATTTTACTATGTCACTTTATGCATGACTCATAACGTAAAATAATTCACTATGAATTATTTTACGTTATCAAAAACACTATCAAATATAACATTTAGCTAACTGTACCATCAAATATGATATTTTTTAAACAGCATACAACGTACACATAATTAATATATTTTTCTGCAACAAGGTCAATATTCTGCCTACCATTTAATTGATAGTTAAACTTGTAAAGGTGTTTGCAACATCGTCTGTATCACAGATCCAAAAAAAGTGTTGTATTCCAGGTCACCTCATTATTAACTAGACGCGTCTCTCCGCATAAGAAAGCCGCTTTGCCGCTGACGAGTCGCATTACTCTTAATTCTTTACTAATTAAGTTCTTGCACGTCTAACGTTCACTTCCATTAAGGATGCTGTATTGACAAAATGCAGTACCTACTAGAAAGATTGTTCCACTCTCTTTATTTATTATCTGTGTTGTTTTAATTCAAATATGTTATAATGCGTGCGTATCGAATTGTATTAAAAAGCAAGAAGCTTTAGAAATTTTACAATTAACAAACAATTATAATTTTAACACACATACCTACTATACGCTGTTGTATAATCTGAAGTGAACGTGACCTTAATGCTTTTAAGATAAGAGTGTTATGGTAACCATCAATGCCGAGAGACATGAAGCAGATACAGGAAGCGCCAGCAAATGAGTTGGATAGAATTCTTCATTATATACAATGTTTACGCTGCTGCTTACTCAATGGCTAATGAGTACCAAGCAATATTTGCCCTTTCCATTCGTTTTCTTTTAGTATTGTTTTATAAATAGCCCGTGTATGAGGAATGGAAACGCGATTGACGTCAGGAATACGTCATTGAACAAGTGAACACTATTTAGGGTGCGTCTGACGCGTAGAAGTTAAAATAGTAATACTACAGTGTACGTATTTACTGTTAACTCTTTCTTTTAATAGAAAATGGTGTAGTTCGCGCAGTTATGAATGAATGAGGTAAGATAAATTTTAATAGCAAAAAACTAGAAAAATAGATTCGGTTCAAAGTTATTTTCAGGTAGGACACTAACCCGCAACCTTTGGACTACTCAATTGGGATAACCAATCTCAATTAAATTATCGAGCCTTGAGTACACCCGTAAAAAAAATCTAGTACTTTTTTACGCTGAAGGCCAGCGTTGGTTCGTGAGAAACATGTTTTACAAATATTTGACAATCGACTAAAATGAAACAGTCATTTCATTTATGATTTTCATATTTTTTATTTTGAATGCCATTTTATATGATAAATTTTAATGGAAAATGTTAGAAATAATCGACTCAAATATAAAAAGAATGAGTTATGGTTAAAATATAAGGAATATAAGTTGTCCATTTCTATAAAAAAAATATGAAAAATTCTAGAATGTTTTTACATAGGTATACAACTTTAAGTTTAACAAGATCAAAATAACTAAGTTGGTTTTATTTTTATTATGTCACGATGTTCTTGACATCTACGGTTTTGGCTCTTCTAATAATAAATTAGTGTCAAAGTCTATTGGCGAGCGTCTTCCCATCAAACTAGAACACGGTGATTTTTTCAAAGTCATTTCAGAATGTAATAAGAATTTTGTAATTATTTAATACAAAAAAAAACGAATTAAAAATGACATATATTTATTGACGTTGATTTGAGAATATTCAAATAAAGCATAACGATGTGTATGTAAACAAAAAAATTATAAGTGCAATTTCCGATAATTCTGTGTGTCTTCTAAAACCGTCAATATTCATGTTTGGCGGTTGTGATAAAGTGAGGTTTACAGAAAATATTACATTTTCGGTAAGCACGGCGTAACTACATTTCATGAGACTCGATAAAAATAGTTAACGTGGGTGTCATTCTTTAAATAGCTTTACTGTACATAAATAAAAAAAATGTTTACGTTCACATAGATAATATAAGATATGTTAATGATAAAATAATCTTTTCAATAAAGCTCCCTTATTTAAATACGTTCCATTTGAGGAACAAAATAATTAACTTTGTATGTTTTATAAAATTTTAAAATAATTATGAATATGTACTTTTAAAATAAAATATAAAAAAGTTTAGCAAAAAAGAAAATAGGTTTTCCAAGTGATTACAAACTTTATATAAATATATTATTTCCTCTGTATAATAAAATAATACTCGTAACACTCACTATATTAGAGGAAATAATTTTTCTAACAAATTCCACTAATTTACACATTCAGAACCTATCCCAGTACTACAAAGCTGGGTCAAACTGTCATATGGCGTCTAAGACCTTGAAAAATCATTTACGATCGAAATCGTTTATTTACATAGATAATAAAAAAAATCGTGAAACCTTTTTAACGTGTAATTGCTGGATTTATGTCAGAACTTTTGACCGATAATAATCTATTAATACCATACCATAGATATAAGTGCCATTGTTACTAACCATTTGAGTCCAATTTACTCGAAATGAAAGATTTATTATTATTATGTTATAAATCGCCTCCAATTTGTTTAAATATAGGTACGGAACCATGTCTAAAGGTCTACGCAATCCTAGCTAATATTATAAACACAAAAGTGAGTTTGTTTGTTTGTTGCACTTTAACTATATCGATCATTATGAAATTTTGCATATACTTTGTTGGGGGTACAGAGGAGGATATAGGGTACCTTTCAATCAAAAAAGTACTGTTTCTGAGGGATAGAAATATAGGTTTTAATCGGGAGTCTATATTAATGCAAACTAATATATACTCTAAAAACACAAATTTCTTTTTTGTGTGTTTGTCTGTCCGCTCTTTTTCCATTGTACACTCGTTACCATAGCAACGCGTTATCGGGTCAGCTAGTATATACTCTAAGAACACAAATTTGTTGTTTGTGTGTTTGTCTGTCCGCTATTTTCCCTGCTCTTTTTCCATTGTATCTATTAACGTTACCATAGCAACGCGTTACCGGGTCAGCTAGTATTATATAAATTTATCAATTATCGCTGACTAACCCAGTGATTGTAGTAACAATAATACAACATCACTGAGACTAAAGGACTGTGATGCCAATCCTTAGGCATTGAATGATAAACCAAAAGAAAAATCTTAGGCTCACGTTACGAATCGATACTTGAATCGCAAAAAATGAACGATGACCACAGCTCTGATGTATTGATGTTGAGAAGGTCGATGTTTTCTACATTGCATTGCAGTAGGGTGTGGGGCAAAGTAGCCTGGCGCCGCCGTGCCCCCGCTTGCCCATTGTCTCGTGACGTCATAGTTGCTGTTCGCACTCCTCCAGTTCGCGTTCGCTAAAGGTCAACTTTTCTAACCACTTATCAGTCCCTGGTAGCAATTGCTACAATATTCAAATTTCGAGGCCTGCTATTTCTTTTTAATTCAGATTAATTTTTGAGTTACAGAGATCCAAATATTCTATGGTGGATTCTTTATTTAATCAGCTTTACGGTAGTATTTTTTGTTTGTTCGTAGTTTCATTATTAAGCGAGAAAATGGCATTTTTAGGCGAGTCCGACATTTTTTTCACAATTCGCGCAACATTGGCACTGTTGAGAGGGGTGGAGCGCGCGGTAGCGGCCATACAAGTGGCTAAGAACAATACTTTTAAACGGCCATAGTTAACTCTAATTTAGTATACAAACATAATAGTATTTCGTTCTTACACTTGCGTGCACATTACATATTTAAATAAAACAACTTATTTAGGGTATTTTGGCCATAATTTATATTTAATCCTGACGTTTCGACTCCTGTAAAGGACTGATCACAGGATGCCTAAGGCAATGATCCTCATATATTTTATACTACCTTCACAATATTTTAATATTGATTAAAATGTTCCGGACAATTATCCTGTGATCACGGTTCCTGTAAAGGAGTCGAAACGACAGGATTAAATATAAATTATGCGCAAAAGACCCTAAATAAGTTGATTTATTTTAACGCCATTATAGTATTTATTCTATTCTTCTACCGGGAGAGCTGGCTTTGCCAGTACTTCGTGCTTCTTTGGCAGATAATGTTTGGTCATTATATCTTAATAAATTATCCGGCCTAGAGTCAGCTTAAAAGATGATTGGAAAAAATTCGACGTGTCTCTCAAGTTCTCGGTAGCCCAAATGGAAATAGTACGCGCCCAGTTAGCGAAGGATGTGACTCCCGCCTCATATTATCCCCGGCGAATAAGTTGAACATGATTTTGAAATCACGTGACATGCGCAGTAGTGAATAATGTACCTAAACTTGCTACTGCGCATGACACGTGATTTCAAAATCATGTTCAACTTATTTGCCGGAGACTATACCTAACGCTTGTTTTTTTTTGTAATAACATGAACCATGTCATAACATTAAACCAAGTTCGTCTTACCCTTCAGTTTTTGAGAAGAAGTAGTTTATACGCAGTATTTAAATGTATTTCGAAAGAACGCAAAAGAGTATTGATAAAATTTGCCTAGAATTATAAGATTTTTGACCTACGGTTTGCCTGAAAGACACAACTTCAAATCCCACTTGAGGGGAATTATCAGTACAATTTTCTTACATAGGCTGATGATAAACGCGGTTACCGGTAGTTCTAGGAGAGGCAAGAGTATTTAAGCAATCAAACCAAAGATATGCAAAGTGTTAGATTTAAATTTAGTTTCGTTATAGACTCCGACTTAACTTATGAAAAGTTTAGAGACCTTGGAAAAAGTTTTGCTATTAAAACAAATGAACCTCCAAACCATAACAACGAGGTCTGAAAAGGTTTAAACAACTAAAACTCTTTGTTTTATGTTACAAAATTTTGTGCCAGTTACACTCTATGATTCATTTATATGAAATTATTCAAGTATATTAATTTGAATTTAGTCGGACTTTGTTATACGGTCTCTTACCTAACTCTCGTACCGTATGTTGATCTATACATACAGTTTTCGTTTTAATAGCATATATTACGTTAGTTTGTGACAATAGCAATGTTGCCGTTCCATCGCGTGGCATTGGGTGTTGCGGAAGGCCTCGCGTAATTGAAGGTTACCCTGTAGATCACTGAACTCACTTCAGGATACATACACAATACTATAATTACATATGACGACCTCTATGGTCGAGTGGCACTCATACCAGTTTTCACCATAGAAAACGATTTTTTCTTTATTAGCTCTGGTGTGGATATTTTGGTACTTTCTTTTTAATACAGTTGCTTAAAAAGTGGCGTATTGCAGGGACGTATAGCGTTCGGGATGTGGGCTATTACATACTCGAGCTTTTTCTTTACCTTTTCCGAACTCGTGCGTTCTCTTTCCCAACTGTCAATATAATGTCTATTAAAAAGAAAAAACCAACCACGAAGTTTTTACAAAAAAAAAACATAGAAGTTTTTATGATTCATGCAAATATTTCTAAAAAGATATTGAAACAAATACTAATTTGTTTCAATATCCGATTTAATGATTTGATTCCATGAGTTAGCTTATAGGTTTCATTTCATTTCATCTCATTAAATTTCATCCGTAATCAAATATACTATTTTTTTCATTTTATAACACAAGTCTCATATTTATTTATACGATTATTGGCAACTAGCAGTTGAGACTCTTTAACAATATTAAAGACCCTTTAATTGCTTGTGTTTAAAACGATTACATTAAGTTTTTTTTAATTTATTTTTTTTGCATTCACAACGCAATATTTCTATAAGATATAAAATACGTATGTAAAAAACAACTACGCCTCCGAGCCCTCAGATGGGATTCGAACCCACGACCTTTCGTGACGTGTTTCGTGGTCGTGGGTTCGAATCCCATCTGAGGGCTCGGAAAATAAATTAAAAAAAAAACATAATTATAGCTGGTTCCATCTTAATCGATTGTTTAATATTTGTAAAAATATTACTTTCGATGTTGAAGGTAGTTAGCGTTCAACATTGGTGGAACGATACTAGCTCATAGTAGAAGTTGAAATACGTTTGTAAAATTCGACACGTTTGCCAGCGTCTCGGTAGCTCAGGGGTCAGAGCAGTCGCCCGGATAGCGAAAGGTCATGGGTTCGAATCCCATCTGAGGGCTCGGAGGCGTAGTTGTTTTTTACATACGTATTTTATATCTTACGATTACATTAAGTCAAATGGCTTGACCTAAAAAAAAGTTATGATACGTTATTCGTAATCCTCTTTCAATTTATATTTTTCAAATAAAAATTATATTAATAGCAACGAACCATTTCGAAGGGTTATCCTTACTTCTGTAAATTATTTGATTTACAATTTTAAACTAGATAAAATAAAGGATATACTTTTTACGACAATACCTATATTAAATATATTTAATATCAAATATGTGTATGTCAGTCTACTACACAAGCTTTACTACACATTGGTGTGAAAGTGAGAAATAATATTATTATAGCTACAACTATCATAGTAGATGTTCTGTTATTTATATATGTGCTTATAAATATACTTGATATTAAAATAAAACGCAATTGCGTATTTTAAATGGTGCAATTTAACGCTAAGCGGAACTGTGGTGAGCGAATTTAATTTTTAATTTTGATTGATATATGTAAGCTTAGAAATAGTAAAAAATTATTTATTTATAAGAATATGGTTTCATTTGACTATCGATAGGTCGATGTACAAATATCCAGCATTAGCTGGTTTAGCATAAAAATCACAACAAACGATTAGATTAAAATTATTAGTAAATGTCAGTAAATACAATAAAATAACTATTAAATGTCATAATAATTAACAAACAGCTTCGCTAGTATAAGCGACCGTTTTGTGCAAAGGTCCTCCTACCGGTCTCATCAACGCTCCTGGGTTCGGATACCGTTAGGGGCAGACGTTTCTGTGATGAATACGATCATTTGTACCTGAGTCATGGTTATTTATATATATTTCTATAAATATATATGTATCATATTTGTATGTTTATCCGTTACCATCCATAACACAAGCCTTACAGTGATTTACTTTGGACTAGGCTAATTGGTGTGAATCTATAATCTAAAATCACAGTGGTGTGTGTGTTTGTCTGTCCGCTCTTTTTCCATTGTATCAATAACTTTACTATAGCAACGCGTTAACCGTAAGTAGTTCGTCTACCGGACGCTAGATGGCGCTAACGGAATACATTTTTTTTTAATTTCTTTTATTTTAATATACGATATTGCCGAACGTCAAAACGAACTTACAGGCTGTGTTATATTTAATATATTAACAATACCTCTGATCTATTGGTAGATAGGTAGTTATAACGTTCTACTGGAGTCTCGTTCATGTGTTGTGACATTTTTATGGAATGATAACTATTGTGGGCGTCTAGACAGCATGGGGGGGTTACAGGGTGTGGTTTGAGGGGCTCTCGGGACTGATAGAAGGCGGTCGTCGAAACATAAAATGAGGTTGAGGAGCCCTCGTTGAGGAGTATGAGGATTTTGTGCCATAGAACTAAAGTTTGTTTACAACCATTAAATTGTTATTCAAATTACGACATATACTAATACCGGTTTGTATTTTATAAGTACCAAATTATAATAAAAAGAGAAAGAATAGCCTAATTTGTTGGGACAGAATACAACCTTAAATTAAAATAATGATTTTTGATATCAAAACTATATTAGGAAAAAGGTATCGAACCGTGATATTAGAAACTATGTGGATACTGAGACCCTTACAGCTTATAAATCCTTAAATTACTGATTCTAGTGTATAGAAATGTAATGACGTGGGTTCAAATCCTAATCGATGAGTATGTATTCAACACATATTTCTTCCATTTAATTATTCGCATTTTAATGCTTAAGAAACAACAAAAAACACATCAGTCATACGCTAGCATTCCAACCTACATTGATTAGCATTATTATTAAATAGTGTTGCAGGAAAATCGACTATCGAGCAATCGATAGTTCCTATCCGAAATCAATCATATCGTCACTGTCAGCCTATTTTCATGATATTATCGACAGCAAGAGTTGCATCAATAATATTGATACTCTCATATATAAAATACGTCCGTAAAAAACAACCGCGCCTCCGAGCCCTGGGATAAGAACCCACGAACCCACAGATCACTATCCGGGCGAGTACTATGACCGCTGAGCTACGAAAAAGAATTCACAATCGTATTTCAACGTCTACTAAGAGCGTGGTTGTCTTTTACACGCGTATTATACAGGGCGTCCCAAAAAATAGTGTCAAGCGTAAGTCCAGAGTTAGAGCACCTCTTGGAGTACCCGAATCACCCCCATGTATGTTCCGCGATTATTCGTAGTTTTCGAGTAATAATTTTTTTTCTGACTTTTTAAAAATTTTGATCCAAAGAACTTAAAAATTTTAAATAAAAAAAAGTAGAATATATTTTAATGTTTTTCTTTTTGCCACTGAATCATCTTTAGTGCTTCTTTTATGTCTAAAATAATCAGCTTCGTAACTTTAGTGGAAATTTAGAAAACAGTAGTGTAAAGTCAAAATTTGAATGTTAGTGAATAATTACTTAAAAATTCATCTTTAAATTAAAAATCTAAACAGGCGAATTCATGGTTTCTAAGTATGTGTAAAAACTTCTCTAGACTCTCTGCTTTCATAATCATTTAAAAAAAGAAGTACTTAATAGGGCTACTTTGGCTTAAATCGGCCATCAAAGACAGCGAGGTGAAAATTTCATAAAATTTACCAAATTCCTATTAGATGATAAAAAAAATATCTGGTCTTTTTATAATTTCTAAGGTTTAGATTAATTACAATTTAGCAAAAATTTACTACATGAAACCCATATTTAAATATTTTTCTCGCGGATCACATCGGTTGTAGTGAGAGGATATGAAAGAGACCGCATTATTGCTATCTCTCTCACTCTCATTGGCGAAATGGTTAACTGTAACTGAGGAATGCTATTCTTTGTGACAAGGGGATGAGGCGGGGGGTGTAGTCCGAGTGCCTATTGTGTTCTGGCGCCAGTCGTTTGCCTGCTTTTGTTTGCGCCTTACGTACGATACGCTCATTTGTGATTATTTGACGAACTTTGCTTTCTTTACGGACCTTGAGTGCGATTACGATTTGGTTTTGTGTGAATACGGGATTTTGACAAATTTGGCATTCTTAACGGACTTTTCAAGCTCTTCATTTTGTGATATCTTTTTCATCGCAAGAATATGCTCTTATGCATTACTTTTATGGATATGCAAGAGGAAATGCTTCTGAAGCAGCCAGGTTGTTCCGGCAGCAAGTACAAAATGGAGGTGGACCTCAGCCTGAAACTTGGCCTGATCATCGCATGATTTTAAGAGTACATAACTCTTACATGGAAGGACGCCTACCAGGTAGAAGATCGGGGCGCCCATCTGAAATGAGTGATCCAGATACTGTCCAATCAGTGGTCGAAGAAGTGGTGAGAGATCCATCAGTTAGTGTAAGAACAATAGAACGTCGAATCGGAATTCCGAAATGACAAGCACATCGAATACTTCATCAAGAGAGTTTTCACCCATATCACATCCAAAAAGTTCAGCAGCTCAAGCCCGCAGACTACCCGAGAAGGGTGGCATTTTGTCAGGAAATGTTACGGAGACAAGCTGAAAGCGAAAATTTCTTTAAAAATATTCTATGTACTGATGAACACTGATACATTTTAAGCGATGTGGGGTGTTTAATGCGCATAACTACCATTCGTGGAGTATTGAAAATCCACACCTCACAAGGGAATCTAATTTCCAAGAACAATTTAGTATCAATTTGTGGTCAGGCATCCTAAACGGACAGCTGATTGGTCCGTTCGAACTACCGGACCGACTGAACCGCGAGGCCTACTTGCAATTTCTACGACGTGATCTCGGCGTCTTATTAGAAGATGTAGACCTATTAAAGCGGAGAAATATGATTTTTCAAAACGACGGCGCTCCATGCCATTTTGCTAGAAATGTTCGACAACATGTCTGAAACATTTCCAGGCAGATGGATCGGTCGTGGAGGGCCCATTGCGTGGCCGCCACGGTCCCCCGACTTGAACCCCATAGATTTTTTCGTCTGGGGATACTACAAGGAATTAGTATACGCCAAGGACATTACAAACGTCACAGCGGAAGAACCAATAAAAAACAACAGAATTGCATTTATACATTTAAAAGAAAACTTTTTTAGACGATGTAGAATATGTATTGAGCACGAAGGTCGTCATTTTGAAAACTTTCTTTAAGCGATCGAATAATAAATACTTTGACAATAATGTTTTGTTTCATTAATTAAGTTATAATAAACCTTCAAAGGTTATTAAAGATGGCAGCAGGAACAGTTATTTTTGACCTTCAAATAATAAATATTTTTTGCTTTTCTACAATCATTTTTGGTTTATTAATAAATAATTGGAATTTAAAAAAAAAATATTCAGAAGTCGAGTTTTATGAAATTTTCACCTTGCTGTCTTTGATGGCCGATTTAAGCCAAAATAGCCCTATTAAGTACTTCTTTTTTTAAATTATTATGAAAGCAGAGAGTCTAGAGAAGTTTTTACACATACTTAGAAACCATGAATTCGCCTGTTTAGATTTTTAATTTAAAGATGAATTTTTAAGTAATTATTCACTAACATTCAAATTTTGACTTTACACTACTGTTTTCTAAATTTCCACTAAAGTTACGAAGCTGATTATTTTAGACATAAAAGAAGCACTAAAGATGATTCAGTGGCAAAAAGAAAAACATTAAAATATGTTCTAAATTTTTTTATTTAAAATTTTTAAGTTCTTTGGATCAAAATTTTCAAAAAGTCAGAAAAAAAAATATTACTCGAAAACTACGAATAATCGCGGAACATACATGGGGGTGGTTCGGGTACTCCAAGAGGTGCTCTAACTCTGGACTTACGCTTGACACTATTTTTTGGGACGCCCTGTATATCTTATAGAAATATGGCATCGTGAATGCCACAGTAAAATTAAATACATCGAAGCTCTCGATTGCGCAATCGATAGTACAAGTGATTTGGGGCCCTTAGAGTCTACTTATATATTATATCGATAAACCAATCGATTTTCAGGCAACACTATATTAGGACGCTGAAGGTTAAAATCGAATCTGTTGCAAAGCATAATGTCCGATTCGTCCGCCATATCAACTGTCGGTCGGAAAAAAACTGATCATGATGACATATTCACCGATCTGTATAATAGAGTTATTTGTAGGTCCAAAGCCATAGTTAAATAGGTACTTTGTATCCGTTACGTAGTTCGTATTTATAATACAAAGATTATTGTTACTAGTTTTATTCGTATGAGTTGTTTTCGGCGTAAAAAAGACTAACTAATTTATTTACGTTTTCTCTCTTTATTTTATTCTGCTGACATACTATATCTTTCTCTTTATAGTTTTCCGAGGGTTGTCTGAAAGAGATCGCTTCTAGCGATAACGACGCCTTTGCCCACATTAGTTTAAAAGTTTTGTGCAACGGTAAAATGACGACCGTTTGGTGCAACGGTAGGGAGCCTGCTTTTCGCACCGGCGGTCCCGAGTTTGAATCCCGGAAGAGGCAGATATTTGTATAATGAATACGAGCATTTGTAACTCAGTCATGGATGTTTTTATATATTTATATGAATAACTATGTATTATCATATATGTATGTCTATCCGTTACCGTAGTATCCTTAACACAAGCCTTACAGTGCTTACTTTGGGCTGGGCTAATTGGTGTGAGTGTAAGAAATATTTATTTATTTTTCTGTATACTGTCCTTGTGTATGTGAGCAATAAAGAATTTATCTATCTATCCAAGATTTGACAATTGTTTGGTGCAACAGTAGCAGCCCTGGGTTCGAGGATTACGAGCATAGGTACCTGAGTCATGGGTATTTATATATATATGAATATTACACATCTTTGTATCATATGAGTCAGCCAGTATGTTGTCTTAGTATGCATAACACGAGATTTACTTTGGTCTAAGCTAATTGGTGTGAATGTAAGTAATATATAAAAATGAGATTACCAAATATATTTGGAATGGAAGATCTTTATTTTTATGATGTAAAAGTCAATGTGACATATGACACGATGGCAATATACAGCGTGTGTGCCGTAGGGCATCCATGTGGGTTAGTAACAAGAATGTGTGCCAATGACATTTTAAACGTGACTTCATAAAAAGGAAGAGATTTATACGATTTCTTTTGCTTTATAAAAATTTAACTATTAGTCTCTTATGTCTTAAAAAAAATTATGACTAGAAAAAATTCAAGTTGTTTGTCTGGCGGGATTCGAATCTACACCCCCTCGCTATGCAGGCGAGTACTCTAACAATTGAGCAAACGAGACCTTGGCAGATTGTTTTCATATTCTAGCTAGTATCACCTACAACATAGAATATGATACTTTTACAAGTTTCCAACAACCGATAAAAAAACAATTATGTTTGGTGCAACGGTAACGGTCCTGCCTTATGCACCGACGCTCCTGAGTTCGAGTCCCGGAAGGGGCATATGTTTGTGTGATGAATACGAGCATTTCTATCTAAGTCATGGTTATTTATATATATTTGTATAAATATTAAAATATCTAGGTATCATAATATATGTATGTCTATCCGTTACCCTAGTACCCATGTACAGTGCTTACATTGGCTCAGTGATTGGTGTGAATGTAAGATTTTTTTCATTTCGCACGGGTGGACAAAATTCTTTAATTTTTTTCTATTATTATATATTTTTCCGTTAGCGCCATCTAGCGTCCGGTAGACGAACTACTTGCGGTTAACGCGTTGCTATGGTAACGCGTATACAATGGAAAAAAAGCGGACAGACAAACAACAAATTTGTGATCTTAGATTTTAGACTAGGAAAGTCCCGCAAATAATATTTGTTTTGATTAGCTACATTTTTCGAAATTTCTTCAAAAACTCATTGACTAATTATTTCTTAGGTATGGTCACATACAAAAGGATCGTCGCAATATTGATAAGAGCATCTGGTTTTAGTTAAGAATCTCTTTAAACATTGTTTACGAGTATGTTTACAAGTTTTAGCCCTCAGCCATTCTACGGCGGGTCAAGTGCGACGGGGTTGTTAGAAATAATGAGAGGCGAACAACAGTGTACCCAAGTGCTTCTTTACTACATTTTTAAAGTACAAATATATAATGTTGAATACTGGTTGTGGTAAATAAAAAGAAATTAGATGGCTTAAATATAAATTCATTATGTTCAAACGTGACTTCTATTTAATTGCATTACGAATGTTTTTAGCACGTTTATTGCCTTATACGTGACAGTTATAAACACGTGTAACATTGGTGCTTCTAATAAGTTAATTTGTATCACTATATTCCATACTGGTGAGAATAATTATCAAACAGTTTGTTAGCCTTATAAATTACTAGCTTTTACCCGCTTGTTTCTATCCCTCGGGAAGTGTATTTGTTTCTGGATAAAAGGTACCCTATGTACTTTTCTGTTCACCGGCAAAGTGTATGAAAATTTTTATAGTGATCGATTAAGTAGTTAAGGCGTGAAAATGTAACAAACAAACTCACTTTCGTATTTATAATATTAGTTAGGACTTTAAGATTTTTACCGATATGATATAGCCTATCATTTGTGCAATTACATGTTAATATCATATACCAAATTTCATCAAAATAGGTCAACCCGTTGTTGACATATAGAAGGACATACAGACAGCAATTTAAAATATAGAAGAATTCTAAACCACTCACTGATGTGAGTCATAAAACGAATATTTATCATAAAGATTGCCCAAAAAGTAAATGTACAGATAGAACCTACTGATTTATATAGTAGTACATATAGATACAAATCGTGACTTGTTTGTTTGTTATACTTTCACGCCTTAACTACTTAACCGATAATTATACGAAGATTCTACATTAAAGTGAGGTAAGCCACGGGTAAAAGCTAGTAGTAAATACAACATCACAATGGAGAAGAGTAATCACTGGTTTAATAGAGGAATGATGATCAACGAAAGTTATCATCAAGTGGTAGGCAGGAGTCAAGTAGATAATCCTAATCAATTAAAGGCAAGATAAGAAATGACTGTTGATTTCAGATCTTGAATTGTAAGAAACTGTAAGAACAATGTCAGAAAATCGACTAGAACATTTAGTTATGTATTAGTTGGTGTAATGTAAATTATTCAAAATGTAAATTGTTCAAAATATAATTTCGAGATAGAGAAAGCGTATGTACGTGTTCCATTTTTGACAATGAAATTGTGGTACAAATAATGTTTGTTTCAGACAAGTGTGCAGCCAGTATGATCAGCGAAGGGCAGCGGTCAGTGCTAATCGTTACTGACTGGTCAGCGACCGCACGTCAGTAAAAATATGGTGTTACACGCAACAACGCGAAGGTTAAAGTGATAGATGCACTTGCAGCATATTATAAGTGTTTTATTATGATTTGATATTTTTCCTATGTTGGTTTTCAATAGTTAATCCATTCCTTACAAAATAAATGTCATGCATACTAAATGTCAATTCGACAATAGAGTATTTGACTACGATAAAAATATAGATCAAAATGTTGATAGCTTAATACTTAACAGTTTTAAAACCAATTTAGTCGTAATTTCATGTACGACCACGCGATTGAAAATGCCCGGGATTGACTGAATCTGGAGTAACGTCACCCGCTTGTTTGCATTAAATGTCAGTCTAAGTCTTTGTTTCGTGTTTTTTTTCAAACTTAAACGTTTAAAAAGTAGACGTGAAACCGTAGGCACAGAAAGGCCTGCCTCACGTTACGTCTTTTAACGCAACGTGAGACAGGCCTTTCTGCGCCTTTATTACGTAAAGTAAATGGAACTTTCAGAAAAACATCTTTCAAAAATTTAAGAATATACGCTGTTATCACAATGGAAGCTATTATTCCGTAAATATAAAAAGATTACTTCCGCAATCCGTTATGAAACGGTATCTTGCTAACTCACTTTTCCTCGGGAGTTTCTTCTGTTGGATGCGCGGGAGCATGCGTCGTCAGGTCCGGTAACTCAACCGCCATTGTGTCCATAGCCATTCTTAATAGTTCACTGGTGCACAATCTTATCACATAAACACTATTTATCGCACAAGTTTTTTTTCACTAAAATTTGTTTTTTATATTATACTTAATTTAATTGTCATGTTCAAACTGCTAATATATAGAACAGTCATATAACGGCTGGCTTTAAGAAGATTATTATATTGTATGTACGGAAGGTAACTAAATAAAATAACACAAAACCTAGTTTTTTATGTGTATTCCGGTTAATATCAATAAACATAAATACTTCCGGATCATGCTGAGATTAAAAGATCCCTACATCTGTTATTGAAGGAATTATTAATAGCCAGCTATCAAGCTATCAATTTGAACTTAGGAATTAAAAAACTATATACGAAACGGTTAGATAATAAGTCAGCTGAATTAAACTCGGCCACAATTTCATGTTTTTCTTATTATCACGGTTTCAACTTTAATTTAACAATTAATTTTAAGTGATAATACTAACGAAACACTACAAATAATTAGATACAGGTCCATTAACTCCACGCGTTGTAGTCTTTTAAATAATCATTATAATAGCTTTAGTCCATGAGAGTATTTTTATCTAAAATTTTAAAAGTTTCAACTATGTGATGTGTATATAAAATAAAAGTGTTTAAACATTTAAAGTAGATTTATCCACTACTTTCAAGTTTTGCGAACACAAATATACGGAAGCTGATTTGTTAATACACAATAAAGATTTTTACCATCTAAATATTTTCCATAACCTGCCACATTGAGAATAAAATACTAGTTTTATAATTTTTATATATTTTATGCATTTTCAATGCGATCTTATCAGATAAACTATTATAATAGAAAAATACTAGAAAAAATCGACTCGGGTCACAAGTGAATTCTCAGGCGGGAAACGAACCCGCAACCTTTGGAAATCCGGTCCAATGCTCTCCCAGTTGAGCTACCGAGCCTTGCGAACACTCGTCGAAATGTTCTAGTACCTTCCTGATTTTACGCTGTAGGCCAGCGTTGTTTCATCAATGAGAGGAACATCCTCTCGTATTCGAAAGAAACATTTTTACAAATGTTTGGTCAGTCGATTAAGATGAAACAGCCATTTTAGTTTTATATTTTTTATATATTTTATGCATTTTCAATGCGATCTTATCAGATAAACTATTATAATAGAAAAATACTAGAAAAAATCGACTCGGGTCACAAGTGAATTCTCAGGCGGGAAACGAACCCGCAACCTTTGGAAATCCGGTCCAATGCTCTCCCAGTTGAGCTACCGAGCCTTGCGAACACTCGTCGAAATGTTCTAGTACCTTCCTGATTTTACGCTGTAGGCCAGCGTTGTTTCATCAATGAGAGGAACATCCTCTCGTATTCGAAAGAAACATTTTTACAAATGTTTGGTCAGTCGATTAAGATGAAACAGCCATTTTAGTTTTATATTTTTTATATATTTTATGCATTTTCAATGCGATCTTATCAGATAAACTATTATAATAGAAAAATACTAGAAAAAATCGACTCGGGTCACAAGTGAATTCTCAGGCGGGAATTTCCCGCCTGAGAATCGTAATGTAACACATCAAGAGTATCAAGTGTGGACTAATAGGCTGTGGCAGCCATAGAGCGGTGCGAGCGGTGCTATAAATCAAAATCAACCGAAACGTAAGACAAACGACGATTGCGGTATATTAAGCTGAAGACTCCTAATCAAGAGTAAACAACTGCTTTAACAATAAAGTTTAAGGTACAATCTAGAATTGTTATTGTTTTGGCCACTGGTGGACAAAGGCGTCTCCCAAGGATCTCCACAACGACCGGACCTGCGCTGCCCGCATCCAGGTTCTTCCCGCAACCTACACCAGATCGTCGGTCTATCGAGTAGGAGGCCTATCTACAATGCGTTTTCCGGTCCATGGTCACCACTCGAGAACTTTTTTGCCCCAACTGCCATCAGTTCTACGAGCTATGTACCCCGCCCAGTACTCCAGTACAGCTTAGGAAACTCTGATCATAGCACGCTTCATCGCTCTTTGGGTAACATTAAGGCTTTTTATGAAGCCCGTAGACATGGGACCACGTCTACATGTTAATAGAACCGTTACTGCCAATAGGTGCTTAGAAGAAATCAATAACGTAATAAAAGATTAAATATGATTTTGAAACATGATGGAGCTCGACACGTACATTTCTGATCACCCATCGAATTATCGGATCTTAAGAACGTTAACCCCCGCATTCGCAGTTCAAACGACTCACTTATACTTATTCAAAAAATTTGGCATATATATATTCCTTGTTGATCAGAGCAAGTTTGTTTGTCTATTTAATATATAATCTGTCTAACATAGCCGCCTGTGTGGCGGCGAGTATGGCGACACTAATCCGAAGTTCCGGTTTCGAGAATCACCAAAGTAAATGATAAAGTGATTGTTTCTGGATTGTTGTGTTGTTTTGTTGCTGATCTTTATAATACAAAATGTACGGTACCGTAGACCACACAATAAAACTACCAATTAGCCGTGTAAGCACTACACACTAGCTGGTCAAATCTAGTGCACGAGACAAGTCAGTCTACGATCACAGGGTGTGATAAACATCTTCATTAATTACATCTATATTAAGTACTAGCCGGCCCGTCCCGGCTTCGCACGGGTGGACAAAATTCTTTAAATTTTTTCTAGCATTAAATATAGCTTATTTTACTCAGCGTGAATGTAGCTTTCCAATGGTGAATGTAGTTTTTTTTAAATCGGCTTAATAGTTTTTGAGTTAATTCATTGCAAAAAAACAAATCTTTCCTCTTTATAATATTAGTGCAGATTTCATAAGTCAGTAAACGTAATGTTGTAAAATCATATATTCTTTTATTTTCTCTTACTATAAGTTTGTACACAAGTTTTAAACCTTATTATTTCGGTGCAAACGTGTATGTAAAGTAATCTTAGATTTAATTGCCCACCTCGATACCAAATATACTTATATAGACTATATTTCTCTAGTTAAAGATAAATGTTAAGGCATCAATAGTAAAAAACCGATGACTCGGCCAATTCTTTCATCGATTTTAGTTGTAATATAGGCCACGAAATGCCATTATATTTAATGGTATAATATATAGCCTATGTCCTCGCTGAAAGCCCATTAAAAGGATCGAAAAGAGATTTTTCGCAATCCAATGGGTTGTTTCTAAGATTACCTTCTTCATACAAATTTACAAACAATACCTCTTAATAATGTAGACAACAGTTTCTTTAGATATCAGCAAGATTAAGTTACCTTTTGTTAAAAGGAAAATAAAACCTCTTTACGAATTTACATATAATGTTGTGTGCGGTTAATTTAATATAAAATTAGGATATTTCTTATTTTAATTTGATAAATTGATGACGTCATCCCAATTATTAGTAACTTATTATTTTACACGAATATAAAGTTTTTATCACATTAACTGTCAAGCTTTTATTTACATTTTTGTATTTAGACCACTGGGGACACCACTAAGACAACATACTAATATTCTTCGGGTAATGTGGGAATCAATTTATGTCCCCGCGTTACGCTACGCTACGTTCGATTAATCAAAACGTATCCGCAGAGTCGGCGGATCTGTTTTCCTAGTAAATTTATACTAAACGTTACCCCCATTGCCCCGTTGATAAAAAAAATGTAAAAGAAATACATATCTAAAAATTCGAAGTCTAGTTTAAGACCAAAAAGGTTTTATAAAGTCACTACAAAGTATAAAACAAAGTCGCTTTCTCTGTCCCTATATCCCTATGTATGCTTAAATCTTTAAAACTACGCAACGGATTCTGATGCGGTTTTTTTAATAGATAGAGTAATTCAAGAGGAAGGTTTATATGTATAATACATGCATAATATAGTAGAGCATTGCATCCGTGCGAAGCCGGGGCGGGTCGCTAGTGGAGAATAAACGACAATTCGTATGTTTACAACCGCTATATTATAATGTCATAGCTTAAATAGTCTTTCAGTAAACCGCATAGCCTTTTTGCTAACGCCGTGTAAAACCAACCGACTAATAGCTCTTAAAATAATACATTAATTTAAGAATGGATAAATTAATTAAAAGTAATAATCGTGTGTGTTACTCAGCGATTACAGCCTGTATACTCATTAAAAAGGGACAGTGAGTTGATTTTCCTGTAATAAGATATGATGTAATAATTTTTCTTGTGTTCTCTACGCTAAGTGAATCAGATAGCACTTGTTATTAAGTACGCAGAATAGTAGGTGTTAAATACTAGAGGAGGTTCATTTGAAGCATCACAATGATATCAGCGAATCATCTAAGGGCCACAGTATTGTTGGTTAGTGCATAAGCAAGGATGCAATTTGCATATTATTAACTACAATATAGAATTGTGTAATATTTGAATAATTTTATGTTACGCCTTATGTTTAATATTTTATTTTATGTTAGCTGTATTTTAATAAAGTATTAACAAGGTAAAATGTAAATAATTAAAAATAAGTGTTTTACGCAATATCGTAAGAGCATTACTCTAGCTTCTAGTCATTTTCTACCATTCAGCATGAATTTGAAAAACTAATAATAATATCAGTATATAAATAAATATTTCTTACATTCACACCAATTAGCCTAGCCCAGAGTAAGCACTGTATATTGTGTTATTGATACTAAGCTAACGGATAGACATACATATGATACACAGATATGTAATATTTATAGAAATATATAGTCATGGATGTTTAATCCATGACTCAGGTACAAATGCTCGTATTCATTATACAAACATCTGCCCTTTCCGGGATTCGAACCTAGGACCGTCGGTGCGAAAGGCAGGATCGCTACCGTTGCACCAAGCAGTCGTCATCATAGTTATATGTTTATTTTGTAATATTATAAGCGGAAATAAATATACATATACATTTTAATATATTTGAAATAGCTCAAAAAAATTAGAATACAGCCATAACCAAAGCTAAATAACTCAAGGCGCAACTGACAATAGTCACAATAATTTGTTTTCATATTTTCATCTACAAAATACGAAAACTATTTACATAGAAAAAAAAACATGTGTTTAAAGAATTATCCTTAGTTGGAATTTGGATATTTCTCCTATATACTTCAAGATCTTCTGCTATGCCTATAGCTCAAGTAGAGCTGCAGCAAGTGACGGATGCCAGAAATTGTCGGAAATTTTCAAATTTAAAACATTTAAAGTGTTTGTTATTTAAAGATATGGTTAAATGGGCTTAAACGGGGATACTAAAAAATACCCCGCAGTTATATCAAGGACAAACACATTAAAAACCGGCCAAGTGCAAGTCGGACTCGCGCACGAAGGGTTCCGTACAAACTTTCAGTTAAGTAAATTATATAATATAACTCAATATACTGAGAATATTTCATGCGTCTAGCGATCTGTTGCTGTTATTAATATCGAGCTAAAACGAGCAAAAAAAATCAAGTTTGTTGTATGGGAGCAGCCCTTAAATGTTTTATTCTGTTTTTTAGTATTTGTTGTTATAGCGGCAACAGAAATGCATCATCTGTGAAAATTTCAACTGTCTAACTATGAGATACAGCCTGGTGACAGACGGACGGACAGCGAAGTCTTAGTAATAGGGTCCCGTTTTACCCAGTGGGTATGGAACCCTAAAAACCATGTAAACTGACCCTAATGAGAGGAAACGGTAGCGTCATTCAAATATATAAACATATCATTATTAAGTTTCCATAAACAGTGGGTTAATATTGTGAAAATACAAATGTACGATAAGCTAACAAACGGCGGTGTTGAAATTTATTAGTCAACGACAAACATTACCTTGCTACATTAATCATTAACGTGACGATTCATGCAAATAATACTGGTGAACGTAAGAAATTAAGTTATAAATAGCGTTTTATGCAGTATGTATGCCTCATTTTATTATTCAAATTAAACTTCTTATGAAGATAACGCTGGTTACCTTTTATAATAGCATTACACTAACAAAAGATATGCTCGGAAGGCTAATATAAAAATACGTGGAAGTTTTTATTACTGTACCAATTATCATACATCACTACATAGTATAAAACAAAGTCGCTTTCTCAGTCCCTATATCCCCATGTATGCTTAAATCTTGAAAACTACGCAACGGATTTTGATGCGGTTTTTTTAATAGACAGAGTATTTCAAGAAGAAGGTTTATATGTATAATACATGCATAATATAGTAAAGCATTGCACCCATGCGAAGCCGGGGCGGGTCGCTATAAAAACGAAATGAGAATACCATGCTATTAACACAATAACATCAAAATAAAAAGTATTTCTGAAAAATAACAATGGTCACGCGGCTTTATGTTTTTGTAAATGTAATTTACATCCTTTGGGCGTGTAGCTTCCGGTAGAGTGAAAAAGTACCAAAACCATTCATAATTAAGGGTTTCGAACACGCCGACTAATGATACTGGAGGCAATCACATACATTCCATATACCATGAAGTGGGCAGCAATATTTTCCGACTTATAGTTTTTTACGCGTCTGCAAACCAAGGAGATTATGGCAAAGCCCACTGGGGAGCAGGGCCGTCTTTAGCATATTGGAGGCCCTGGGCATATAAGAATAATGGGAGCGCCTATGACTTTGACAGACCACTTTTTTATTTCTAGAATAGACAATGAAAGTAGGTAAACAAGGTTTCAGTTTCTTTTTATTGACAGTCAATAGATAAATAGATAATTTTTAATTTAAATGGGGCGATTCTCACATATTTAAGATTAGCTAAGCATGCTGAAATTCGATAGCCTTATTTTGGGCGAGAGTAGAGTAGCTTCGCGCATGCAAAAGCTAATAAGCAAGTCGACAATACAGTCCCTAATTGAGGTTCGATTTACTCTAATTAAATAAATTTCAGTAATAAATGTCGGTATTGGTTTATTGATCTGGCAGGAACTAGGCGGCCCCTATCGATCGCGGGGCCCTGGGCATTTGCCCAGAGTGCCCAGTGGGATAGAGGGGTCAGCTGGGGCGTCTATTAGTTGAGAGAGTTTTAATCCTTATCCTAACTATTAGGATTATAATATCATAAAGATTATTATAAAAGGTGACTTTGATACGCTTTGACGCTTTTATTAATCGATCGATCATCTTAATATGTTGCTGTTTGTTTTCGCGAGAACTCATTCGCTCGCGTTGATAGTAGCGTTAAAAATTACATGTTAAATCTTTCAAACTGTATTTTCCAATAAAATGCAGAATATTTCCTTCTAGGTCCTCTGATGAATCTTTCGCAAGTTTATGTTTATCACGTTTTTTCATATATAGACAATCCTATGATATCTTTTTTCTTTATATTATTTGATAATGATGAATATCAGTTGGCTACACATTTCATATAAAAGGTGGCAAAAGTCTTGTCCATCGAAATACTTTGGTATTTCAGAATTTGCCTGAATATATTACAATGTAATTTTTTTAAGAGCTGCTTATTGATCAAGTCTAACGATTCACGCGATTAGTGGCAAAGGTTGTGTTTTTAATATCTCTTATCTGCTTTTGCAAGTTTTTGAGAAAAGCACCATGTCGCCAGCGTTCAGCAAGAGAAATTGGTTTTTGTTTGGAAGGATTCACGCCAAAGATAACCGTATGTCTGTACCTCAATTGAATCAATTAATATTTTGAACAACCAACCGACATTACATGAAACGAATGAAGATTACGACGCATAAGTCAGTAATAGTGACATTGAATTGTGGATTAATTATTTTTTAAGCATAATTATTCCATTTCTTTAGTTATTTATCTATGTTTTTTTTGTTGTAAAAAAGAGTTGTTTTTATTTACTTTGTTAAAAAGACAAAAATACACTGATTAAAATAACTATTATACGTGAATCATTGTTTTCCTACACATCAATAACCTTTTTTTCGAAATAAACATATACTTTACAAGAAAGATATAAAGTTGCGATAAAGACAAATTTATCTTGCATCATTTTCTACGTTAGTAAATAGCTAATTTTCATAGTTCTAATGCATATCATTGACAACCTCCGCGGTCGAAGGGCTTGCATACCAGTTTTCAGGGTAAGGTCCTGGGTTCGATCCCCACATCCCCAGCCTTAAGAAGTAAAAAAGTTTTTTTTTTATATTGTCTCGGGTCTGGGTGTTGTGGTATCGTCGTTGTTTCTGCATTCCATAACAAAAGTGCTTTAGGTACTTAACTTGTAATCTATATTATTCTAATGATGAGAGTACGAGTGATAGAACGGAAATAGACTGGCGCAAAAGTTGACGCGTTCAACACAAGATTATGGATGTTACACTACTTTCTTTCGGGCCGGTCACTGGATTGGTGTGCAAAAAGGTCCCAGCTGTATCTGAAGTCGTTAGCACCCATTAATCCGCACTGAGCCTGCGTGGTGGACTATTGCCTATTCTCCCTTCAGTATCTCATATCATGGCGTGATATTAACTGGTAGCTAATGATGAAGAATATAATCGTAGTTCACTAAGTTTTTATCTGTATTGTTATTTTACGTAAATATATGCCTTCCCCTACCAGGATAAAAGCCTGTATTGCTAACCATAATTCGGTATAAATATTATTGCATTTCCTGTATGTTATTGCAATGTTCAGGGATACTTACTTAAGATACTTACTTAAATATACTTACTTAAGTAAGTACAGATACTTGTTGACTTTGTTGTAATCAACGAAATAATGATATCATAACACTGTTAGTATTGTCATAACAAAATAATTTTGCTTTTTTATTTTTATTTTGTGGATTATATATGATGACGACGTATTATATTGTAAATGTCGTTACTTCTGTTAAAGCTGACGAGTTACTTGCGCCCATTCTTGTTGTCAGTTAGAAGACGTCCTGAATGGGTGGTTGGTAAAAATGTTTGAAGATTCAAAAACAACTTATTTCAAGTGCATTTGGATAAAGTTACTTTCATTTTCATTTTTAAATGGGATCGTAATCATTGCACTAAACGGTGATCAAACACCATAAACCACTTAAATATTTCCGCGTAAATTTGTAACTAAGCAAAAAAACTATGGCAAAGACTGAATAATACCTATTTTTAGTTAACAATTACTTTCAATTATTTTTTCCTTCTTTCACAAAACCTAGCTATCATATCAATGTCATTATTTTTACGCTTTTCATATATGGAACACCATTCAATTACTTATCAGTATATTTATTTAAATAAAGTTTATTTTTATAATTCAATGTCTACCATATCCAATGATGTCATTTCATAATTATATTTTACATAAAGATTTTTATTAACTTACTAGAGATAACAGCTTTTACTGTAATTGCCCAGCGACAATATAACAATATAAATATTTAAACGTATTACCAACTAAAGCAGTAAATTCCCTAAATTATGACGATATTATTCTTATTTAATAGTAATTTATTCACTCAAGTCTTAAAAATATAATTTTGCTTTTTCTAAGATACTAAATTGAATTCAAATACTCGGGGATTGCAATCGTGTCATTAACTGCGTAATTTATTTAATAATTGTCGCATTATCTCCTTCAAATAAAAAAATATATAATTTTTTGATAAGTAAATATTTTTCTAACAATACCGGTTTAAAATGCGAATGCAACGGTGCATGTACTATTTAAAAAAAGTTAACTACACCGATTGCAGTCAAAACATCGGTTTTGTTCAGCCGGTCGTCCAATTTCGACTTATTGGGTTAGGTTATCGGGCAGGGAAACCTTCTAAAGCCAGCCGTAGGATTATATATAACTGTTTTCACACTTCTTACATAAATACAACGATTTTTTTGGTAAAGAATAGCTGTACTCTTCGTTAAACAAATATTTTCCAAGATACGTCGTATGAAAAAGAATCTACAGTTCCATTTAGTGAAAACAGAAAACATAGCTTACCGATACAAAACAGAATGGAAAAAATCAATGTGTTGTCGCGGAAAACAGTTGTTTGCAGCTGAAATCTTTATATTTCATCAATGTTGATGTTTCAAGTCAAATTATTTGGTAAATCACCTTGATTGGTAACACGGTACTCGGGTCGTGACTCGACTGTTTATGTGTTAGAGCGCGGTCGATAACAGCTGTGAGCCTTGCGCAGTGGTCGCGGTTCAACTGACTAGGAGCGAGCGCTAACACTTAGTCCAGAAGGAGTCGAATACTCAGCTAATTTAAAACGCGTCGCACTAAACAGGATCCCATACTACGCACAAATGAGACGCATTTTATTATGGCCTGTTCCCTAATGAGGTTATATGGAAGAGATTTGTACTATTTTTCCAATAAAAAAAGGCTGAAATTCATAAAAGTCATACTCTTTTGACAGTGTCTTTTGTTAACCACGTGACATGTCGTATACCCAAGGAAAAACAACGCCACATACAACTATGAAGTTATGTGACTAAGGAAATATTTTCAGTAATTAAACTTTATAGATAACTGTACAGACGACGGCTCAAAAGCTTTACATAAATCTGCCACGAGTTCCGTCTCCTTTTGAAGCTGGTGAAATGTGTATATGGAGACTATTTTCTAGACATAGCAAAAAAACAAGCTAGTTAAAAAAGCAATATCTGCGGGATTTATTAACTAGAATGAACAAGTTGACATTGCAACATCTAAATAAAAAAATGCTATTGGTTAATAAGTACTAAATAGATTTTTTTTGTACTTTTTCTTTTCATTGAAATTCAATTTGGATACTTAAGAAAAACAATTAAAACTGCTAATTGCAAAAATCGGAAGGACTTAAAAATATTTTTGTGTAAAAATTACTACGGCTAGCCAACCCATATAAGATTCTGCTTAGAAAAAGAAGGATGAAATAATAGTAACAATTTAAAACATTTATTTATACAAAGAATTATATTTAAAACATTAATTTATAGGCACGCGTCCCTTCCACTTTTTATGTCTGTCTCTCTTGCTCTTAGGCGGGCTAACCATGCCCGAGTGGAAGGGACGCGTGCCTCTCACTCGCTCTCATTGTAAGCGCATATATAGTTGAGTGGGAGAGAGACGCAAGGCATTCGGCGGGCCTCTCTCTCGTTCGGTGACTCATCGTAACGTTACCGAGCGTTACACTTTTTCATAAGTGACTCCCAGCCGCAACCTAATTTAAGACGTTGTCACGTCAAAAAGCAAACTGAAAATGGTCTTTTGTATAGTAAATTCGACGAGATAGTGTGGTCAACTATTAATTTCATCTATAATAGTAATTGAATAAATTTAAGAAGAACATTTAATTACAATTGGACACTTATTTTGACACTTGCTTACGTAACAAAAAATACAATAATAACTTAGCCTTTTCTTCTTTATTTTCTGAATAAAAATGAATGAATGAATGGATCTTTAAAAAACAAGAAATATAATTATTAGTAAAAATAAGTTAATTTAGAATAACTGGCAGGGCAACACCAAAGTTTTATGGTATATATAAAACTATAAGTGCCACCCTCTACTGGATTTCCTCGGGGTAGGTGAACATTGACTGATCACAAGACATTAAGACGACGGAAATATCTAGCGATGACGTCATCGGTAGATGGCGCTATGACGTTACTGGCGATAAAGTTGCTTCTTACTGGCACGATGCTTACGGCTGTTCATCGAATAATAGGAGTGGTTGCGTTTAACCTTTCATGTAATTGTACTGTTATCAAATCCTATCAATTTATACTTACACAAGGAATAGAAGATTATTTTACGCAATTCAATATAGACTAGCGGCCCGTCCCGGCTTCGCACGGGTGGACAAAATTCTTTATTTTTCTTTTATTATTAAATATTTTTCCGTTAGCGCCATCTAGTGTCCGGTAGACGAACTACTTGCGGTTAACGCGTTGCTATGATAACGTTATTTATACAATGGAAAAAGAGCGGACAGACAAACAACAAATTTGTGATCTTAGCTTCAGCTTATTCAGCTTATAATTTTATAAAATTATAAGCTGAATTTCTTTCATTATTGTCAAAATGTATCCATTGAAGATAAGTAAAACCGTAAAGAAAAATATATTTAAAATAATAATATCAAGTTGAGTCTTATATTTCAATTTTTAAGTACCTTTAAAACTATTAAAACTGATTACTTGGACGCAATTCATTAGTCATTAATATAAGGTATTTTGTTTCGAAAACAATGAGACTTATTTTATTAAAATCTCCTACAGCTTTTGCTTATATGTAGATACTTCTGGAGCCTAGCGGTTTAATCAGGTTTGACATTAAGGGGTTCGTATTCTACGCCAAGAGAGTTTGTTTGTTATTCTTTTTGTTAAAACTAAAATTAAAATTAGTACTTCTGTTGTATTTTTTATAAGGGCTTACCCTAACTTCCACCGGTGCTATGACGTAAAATATTTAAAGGTAATTATTTTAGACTGTCTAGTGTAATTTAAGCAAAATAACTGCCAGCATTTTTATATAATAATATCGATAAATTAATATTCAATTTATTTTGCCAATGTTCAATTGAACTGTAATATTATACGCATATTATATGTTTAATAACAATATACCGTGTAACGGGTTTTGATAAAGCGGAAAAGCGATTATAAAAACTCCTTTATCTCACTCGGATTTCTTTTTACAAGCTCTGTAATAGTTTATTTTTAAATCAATTGTAAAGTTTGCTTGAAAAATAATTTTTAACTTCAATTTTACTGGTGTTCTTATCATAGACTAGCTGACCCAGCCACGCGTTGCTGTGGCACAGTAATTTTATTTTTATAAAATAAAAGTAGCCTAAGTTACTCCTTATCACGTCAGCTATCTGCCAATAAAAGTCCCGTCAAAATCGGTCCAGCCATTTCAGAGATTAGGCGGAACAAACAGACATACAGACAAAAATTGAAAAAGAATGTTATTTTGGTGTATGTACCGTATATATCGCAGCTTTAATAATTATAGGGGCACAATTCGAAAAAGATGATTGTTGGAAAAACACCTTTAAAGATTTTGGAGCCGCTGTATTGTTACAAAATCGGTCATAAGTAAATTAGTAAAATAAACTAATACTAGGATAAATTTAATATGCGATAAATATTTCATGCTTAGTGAACATGCTCTTATGATGTTTTATGATTTTGCTTTCAATAGTTTAATTTACTTATGACCGATTTTGTGACAATACAGGGGCTCAAAAATCTTTGAAAGTGTTTTTCCAACAATCATCTTTTTCGAATTGTGCCCCTATAGTATTAAAGCTGCGATATATTCATATGCATGTAGTAAAAAACGTTTTTTTTTTCAATATTACAAACAGACACTCCAATTTTATTTATATGTATAGATGTATAGATGTATTAAGATAAATCATTCTGCTTTTGTTCTTTTTTAATTAACTTAAGTATATGTCTTCTAGTCATAGATTAACATAAAGAGGTCAAACCGACACATGGACACAATAATAACTGTGCACCGTTCACAGCATTGTTTGTGTTTTCAAATGTGTTGATGTATCCGTTTGTCAACTATTCAGGTGTCGGTTTCTCCGTATTGTTTCCTTTAATAGGCCTCTACATTTTGAAGGACGCTACAGACAGAAGTATTGCTACGAAGAGAGACAGGGATGCTTCAGATTTGAACAAAAGTTTCGTTTTTATATGAAAAAACTAATTATCTCTGGGTCCTTAAACTTAGTATCTACACTTTGGATAGCTCTTCTTTTATATAATTTCTTAATTTAAAATATTAGCATATTTTTTGTTATGTAGCAATTTTTACTGTAAGATTTTTATATCTAAGGGAATTATTATTATTATATGAACTATGAAGAGCACTCGCTCGGATAGCGAGGGATGTGGGTCTCGCCTAAAACACTTTTACTTAAAATTATATACTTTAAATAAGTACGACGTTTTGGAATCACGAAGTGATTGTACCGTTGAGGTGTTTGCAGTTTCGTTTTATGTATGTAAAATAATATTATCTATACCAGTGTTTTTTTGTGAAAGAATTTCGAGTAAATTTTATTATAAAAGTAAAATGTCCAAATTGTAACTTCAGTTTATTTTATGCGTACAGAAACCACAAAAAAGCACAACTTTTTAATCTTTTTAAAATTTAAGCATTTGTATAAAAGCAGATAAGTAATTTTACTCAAGTAACAGTTTATTATCAGGTAGATGATAGAAAGGTTTCTTATTAATAATAAAACAAGAAAGCATTCGTTTCATGCTACATAATTTACTGTTCGTAGCAGCTATAAAGGGCCTAAGTAGCACAACCGTAGACGTACGTAGCAAATGTAGTAAACGGTATAGCTACGTAGAAACAAAGTACGCAATATTTATAAAAATAACTCTACCAATTTGCGAAAATACATTAAGTAACATTGCTGATTAAATTCATTATTTGACTTTTTGGCGGGAGCGGGAAGCGTCACTTTAGTGGTTTTGGTTGTCTTGATAACATAAATATTGTGGTGAATGTTAGTGCGTTATAATGGTGGATTAACGATCATTAAGTGACTGTGAACATGTGTGTGTGGTCAAGTAATACAAAACAGCGCAGGCTGTCTTTTCACGTTTTCTCAAGAAGACCACGGCGAAATTTTAAGTAAAACCTCACCTTAACTAAAACTTAGAAAACGGATGATTTCATTTCTTATTAACCATTTATCATTCATAAATCAGCTGTTATCACCATTCATCATCACCTACCTACCATCCAACTACCATCGACTAGGCTCTATATATTTTGTACCCTTTGCTTTTCTGTATAGGAAAACTTAACGAAAAAAATCTGCTAACAATGCCCGGTGTGCTTTGCAACGTTCTTTTTCTGCTGGCCATACTTACATTTCTACGAGACTAATGCACGGCAGTTGATAAAACGGTATATACAATCTATATAAATGTATCTATGTATATTAATCTTTCCGGTTGTTTAGCACTGAACACACTATACGTTTCTTCACGGTTGGTGTGTCAGCCGAGTTTAATTCATGTGACGATATTGTAATAGAAAGCTGTAGGACATCGGTTTTAATTAAGATGTTGCGTGATAAGAACTAATCAGGGAGCCATGTTCATTATATTTTGACACTCGAGGGACCGGAACCCAAATTCGAATTAATACCTTAGGTTGGTGATGTCGTGTTTTTAGTAAATAAATCAAGAAAAGTACATCTTTCAAGTAAGCGAGTAAATGATTCATAGAAGGGAAGTGACACCGTAGTTCAAAGTTACGTTTTATAAATATGTATTAGTGTGGGATGTTTTCAGAAAGTTCTTAAACGATTTTACAAATGGATAATGGAAAATGGAAAGGTAAAATATTTTGAAATAGAAAAAAAACATTTTCTTTACACCGATTACTACGCGTGTTTAATGTACCGCTAATCAAAAACAGCATTTAGCATTCTAACTAAATGATATAAAGAGAGAGCGGGATGCAGAGGGAGTGACAGAGAAAGATAGAGCAAGAGATATTCTTATATGTGAATGGTAAATACTGCATCTATAAAGTTTTGCTATAGACTATTTTCCTATTACGCATACATTATCTTGCATCCGTCGAGGTAGGCTGGTAGTTATTTATACCGATGAAGTGAACGCAAGACTGGGTACGTAGCTTCTGTTTTCAAAGTAAATTATGTCGCTCTTTGGATGTAAATATTACTATATGTAGCTCTTTTGTTATGCTATCTTGTTGATAGATTACTTCACGTGATAAGGGTGTCGTCACATTGCCGCACTGCTGTCAACTGACGGACGCGTCGCCCTAGTTATCATGAGTTTCACTTTTTGATGTGTTTGCTAATGGATCTATGGGATTTAATTCATCATATATAGCAGTAGTGTGTGCGCCATTGATATGATTTATTACAACAATGCTAACCTGTTTTTGAGGAGTATAATAAACACAGTTGGGGTTGACAATGCTAATGAGACGCGAGCCATGTACACATGAGCCCATAGTGCCACTTTCGGGAATTGTCATCGATCGTATAAAAGGAATTTGTGGTTGCATTATTTTAAGCAATGATATTAAATGGACAACTATACACCCTCCTCAATATCCTTATGGTTAAGGGTCAGGATTTGCTATTTTCAGAAGATGTGGGAAACACGAAAGCTCTTGAGAAATAAGTAGACGAAAAATATTTAGTCATTTCAAGAGCTTCAGTGTATGCCGGTGAGTGCTTGAAATTTTGGATATATATTAATCAATACTTTGATATGGCATTAGTACGGTAAGAGAATCTACGATTAAATCGGCAAGTGGTCGGATATGCTAACATTCACGGAAAACTTCTGTACCTCAGGAAGTACATCAATGAACTTTGGTTGGTCGTTGGGGTTTAAGGAGACTCAATAATTGTGCCAAAAATCATTTACATCAATGATTTTTGTATTGTATAGTATGGTTTTTTAATTGATAACATTGCTATCAAAAATATGTTAAAGATATATAGAGAACCCATGTCGTCATGTGCGCCAGGCGCTATGGCATTTTCATAGGAGTTTAGTAAGGAAGGTTATATGGGTTGGGATAGTATCCGTATTACCTTAAACCCTTATTCGAGTGAGTGCGTGTGTGGAATTTGTGACGAATACTTTCCTACTTTTTGCTTAGTGATATAGCGTGCGGGTGATATCGGCTATCTCCTACCCGACTGTTTATAAAAATAAGGAATATCTGTTGAAATTACAATTGATGAATGCTTGTTAGCTTAGTAGTTGGAGGTTAGGGCTTTATTGAGTGATTTTCTGTGATGAAAAAAAATAAATTACAAAACTTACGACTGCATTTCATGTATAAGAAATATACACCGCGCAGATACAGATTTAAAAAAGCTATGTATTATATTTTAATGTTACTGTTTTTCGGGACAAAAGCCATTCCATGACTCGAGAGGATGGCCTTAAATTTGGATCTGAAGAAACTGGACGTCCGGAATATCCGGGATAGTTGCTAAGCTGACGTGCAGTCGACTTTGACGTCTGGATGCCCGTTACATAAGGTAAGCACCTTATGCCATTGTAATAGATATCATTTTAGTTTTAGAGTGTAAAGCTTGATGTGTTGTAGAGCGTGCAAGACAATTTTAAATTTACTAGTAGTAAGTAAACAGATTCTTGCAGTGCAGCTAATTTATAATAGTTTCACATGTTTGCGACATTTAAACGGTAACGAACAGTTACGGAATACTTGATAAGGTGTTAGGAAACGCTTTGTTATTATTGAGAAAAGGGAGGAAATACTGAAAACCATTAATCAAGTGCGAAAAGAATTTACGTGAAAGGTCGTGTTTAAAGCAGATAAGTCCAAGTTTTCCTACTATGGTGAATGTCATATGTACTAGTGAAAAAGGGTACCCTTTATCTGGCAGAACCTTATTGCAGAGAAAATTACTTGGCTTATTAATCAAAAGGTATAAATTGACATACATAGCTGGTTAAATATTTTTTTATTCATTACCATGATAAGTATGAGTTGTTATAAATTTTAAATTTCTGCAAAATTAGGTAAACCCATTAATTATCATCATTATGAGCTTATTATGGTACCCATTGCTGGTCTCAGGATTCCATACAGATGAAAACACCGAAAGGAGTATGGGCCATAGGCCACCACGAGGAACTAGTTCGGGTGGGCAGTATACGCATACATTGTTTTGAAGGCTTGTGTTGATTACTAGGGAAACGGATAGACAAACCTATATGATTCATACAGTACATAGAGATATGAAATAATCATAGAAATATATATAAACACCCATGTGACTCAGGTATAAATGCTCGTATTCATAATACAAACATCTACCCCTTCCGGGTTCGAACCCAGGGCTGTCGGTGCGAAAGACAGCATCACTACCGTTGCACCAAATTTGTAGTTTTTTTATTACCTTTGCTGTTTTCATGTGTATTTTGTTATGTGTGTGTGTGTGCAAATAAAAATTATATCTATCTAAGGAAAGGTTCTCGTGTGGCGATTACGAATTGGACGATGTAGGACTAGGTGGAGCGATGATCTGGTAAAGGTTGCGGGAAGACGATGGCTGCTAATAGCTAACAGTTGCTTCATGTGGACCGGCCGCATAAGCAGGTCGAAGTCCAGCAATGGACTCGTGACTGACGATGATGAACTTGCGGAGGTAGTTTTCCACAATCGTAGGGAAAGCCTATTTCCATGCAGTATGGATATAAATGTTAAATTATGTCCATTTTTTCTAAAGGTTGTTTAAACTTGTTTAATTTTGGAATTTTAAACAATTTTATAGTCCCCGGCATATAAGTTGAACCTGGTTTTAAAATCAAGTGACATGCGCAGTAGCAAGTTTAGGTACGTTATTCTTTAGTGCGCATGTCACGTGATTTCAAAACCAGGTTCAACCATTTATACTATATATTACCAACGCAGTTAGTGTGACGTGTATAAACTAAGTGACAGTGTAAATGTCAGCAAATATTGAATGTTTGCATCCAAGAACGTTGCTTAATGGTTCTTTTAGAAATTCTTTTCTGGAAACGGCTGCGCAGGAATCTCATTGGTCGAGATTATTTTGACGTACGCTAATATTTACTCGTTCTACATAACTTTTTGTGAACGTTTAGGTTAGAGAAATTTTTATTCTTCATCTGTGATAAATGGAAATCATTACTATTTTTTATGTTATTAATGAATATAACTGCAAGATAATATTAATAACTCAATTTGGGATTAAGTTGAATTTTCTCTTTCTTTGAAATGTAAAACATATTTTCTATCGTCATCTACACTAATATTATAAAGAGGAAAGATTTGTATTTTTGTATGTTTGCAATGAATTAACTCAAAACTATTAAGCCGATTTCAAAAATTCTTTCACCATTGGAAAGCTACATTCACGCTGAGTAACATTGGCTATATTTAATGCTAGAAAAAAATTAAAGAATTTTGTCCACCCGTGCGAAGCCGGGACGAGCCGCTAGTATTAAATATGGTTGAAGGTTGAAATTCTTGACCCTAGTTCATGGGACTTAATCGACTATAGATCGAATTAAGTCAGACCAACTATTTTTAAAAATATTTATACGGTATAACGCTATTATACTTACGACTTAGTAATAGAAAGATTTTTTAAAAAAGCCTAATTTTTCTAAATATTGTTATTAACGACTAACATTTTATCAAAGTAGAATATATCAAATTCAGCTAGACTGAGCAAATAAGACTAGATTAAAAAAAATACAACTTTCACAATTTTTTATATTGACACAAGGCATTTAGTGGAAATATATTTTTAGCAGCAAGTCATTCTACGAATAGGCTGTATAAATAGATTATTCGGCGAACAAGTATTTTTTTAAGAAGTAGGTAATATTGCTAACAGTTCCATTAACTTGAAAATACATTTAATCAATCGGTTTGTAATTGCTGAGTACTGACTATCCACATTTAGTTATGTGTTTAATTAATCTGACAAACAAATGACTCGAGTAAAAAGGTAATTGTAACAAACAATGACTCACTGAACACCGATAATCACACACGGAACGTGGCAGAAGATTCACAGATGTTTTGCTAATTTGAAGTACCTCCTTTGCGGCAAGCCATTATTAGAAGCGACCGACGACCGTTTGGTGTAACGGTAGCGATCCTTCCTTTCGCATCGACGGTCCTAGGTTCGAATCCCAGAAGGGACATATGTTTGTGTGATGTATGTTTGTACCTGACCTTTTAATGGACTGCTAAACCCGTTCCGTAGATATTTATAATAACAGCACGTTCTGCAATGCTGTTAAGATTGTATAAACTGTCGATATTGAATACCTGTTAAAAAGTGTAACAAAAATTCTTCAACTCAATCTTGAACAAATGCTATTATCGACGACCAATGGTAGCGACCCTACCTTTCGCACCGACGACGGTCCTGGGTTCGAGTTAGGGCAGATATTTGTGTGATGAATACGAGCATCTGTACTTGAGTCACAGGTGTTTTTATATAATATATTTCCATAAATATTACATATCTGCGTTTCATATTCATATATATATATATATATCCGTTACCTAAGTATCCATAACAAGCCTCTTACTTTGGGTTAGGTTAATTGGTGTGAATGTAAGAAATTATCATTTATTTATTTACCGAATACCAATTTTTATTACTAAATAATATTTTGGTACTAACCAAAATTGATTAACGACCTTCCATCGAACATAAAAAATCGATCAAACATCAAAAATAAAGGAGATTGTCCAAATAGTATGGATGAATGTACTGTACTAAATATTTTCGTGTCTTGTTGAAAATGGGTTTATTTGATAAAGCTATCCTAATGAATTCAACGTATCAACTTTAGTCAATTTTCATTTTTGGAGTTAGAAGATAGTGATCAAAATAAATAGGTTTTTGTTTATAGCAAACTTAAAGTAATATGGACTTTATGTAGCCGTATTTAAGACTTGCATTCGTAGTTTGGATGTGATTGACAAATTCCAGTTTTCCTAGCTCATAATTATAAGAAAATAGGGTATAATTTGGTGTATCAAGACAAAAATACACAATTGTTCAATAATCTATTCTAAGTATATACTTAGATGGAACAAATTAATTTCGGGTAGACTGCATCAAGAACGCAGTCGCAGTGAATACATGAAACATGATTCGTTAATTAATCATTAAATAAATGATTAATGATACTTAACAGTTCCCTTAACTATTATCTTCAGACTGCATTATGCAGTCAAACTCACCAATCTCAAAATCAATAACTTTTTTACGCTTAACCTGCTAGTTAGCTATTAATTAGTTACTGATCAATCAAAATATCAATTATGAATCAATGTCAGGACCATATGCCTAACCTTATCCTAACTTAAATGGGGGAATGTGTTTAAGTTATAATATGTAAGTACAATTACTTAATTATTCAAACATAACACACCAACAAGTACAAATAACACAAACACCGATAAAACAGTCGAGTGACAGCTACAACAATACAAATAGTGATTCACCTAATTGATACGTAATCAATTCCATAATTATGATTAAAAAGGCGGATATCATTTCTCCGTTTTATTATTGCTTAATACTTATTTTTAGTACAAGACTAAATGTCTATTTTTTTACTCTAGTTCGAGTCGAGAGTACTGCAAAAATTAAAAAATATGAACGCAAATAATAATTAATTCTTAATCGATCGATGTGATTTATTTTTGCACCTTGGTCCAACTTTTACATAAATGACAAAATGTTTTGATTAGTATTATACTTTGTCCAATGTAGGATGATACTTTTGACAGATGTCACTTCCTTATTGCTACGAACTAAGGTTGCGTTTGTTTCCTTATGTTTGGCTTGATATTGCAATAGCAACTTTATACCCTCCATATAGGTGTCAACTGTCAAAAGTATCATCCTACATTGGACAAAGTATAGTTAAACGGATGTCCGGCTAACTTCTTGCATTACTAATTATTTTGAGAATAATAATCTCAAAAGGAATAATTAAAAAAAAGCAAGTGTTGAAAATATTTTTGATTTAAAAATCATTGTGACACAAATCATCTTACAAAAGTACAGGCCATGGGCATTCTTATTAAACAATTATTTTCTTTCATTGACAATAATTATACCTCCTCTGGACATGTAAATAAATATGGCATCACAAATCACCATGTGGTTTCACAAATCATTGCATGCATTTGTGCATTCTGATCAAAATACCTTAGCAGCACTGTGCAGGAGGAAGCGGATTTACACAATGCAAAACGTCGGATATCAGTAATTTGTAATACTTATGATGTGAGCGTCGGGAGATGAGTCCCAGTGTGCGGATAAACCAATACTGGTTTTTGTCACACTGCTGTTAAATAACAATGCTAAGTTTCTTTGTAATCTATACATATAAATAAAATTGGAGTGTCTGTTTTTAATATTGAAATAACCGTTTTTTACTACATGCATATAATTATGTATGCGGTACATACACCAAAATAACATTTTTTACAATTTTTGTCTATCTGTCTGTCTGTTTGTTCCCGCTAATCTCTGAAATGGCTGGACGCATTTTGACGGGACTTTGTTTGGCAGGTAGCTGATGTAATAAGGAGTAATTTAGGCTACTTTTATTTTAGAAAAAAAAAATAGAAAAATAAAGTAATGTTTCAATGTTCCACGCGGACGAAGTCGCGGGCGGCAGCTAGTTCTTCAATAAAAAAAATCTAGGTATTCTGTTCAAAATAGCTGAATTTCATATCCGGAGTGCTGACTGTTAGGCATCATACGTCAAAGTTCGTCTGTGATCCTAATGGAAAGCAAACTAGTAGTACCTACATATATCGAGACTTACTTAGCGTGGAAATAGCTAATACCGCGTAAGCTTAAGTTAAGGGGACTTATCCTTTTTACCGCCGGTAAAGAAGTTTAGTTATGTCCTTACCCGTGGTTCAGGTAAATTTCATTAAAATAGGTTCAGGCTTTCGAGGCGAAAAGGTAATAGGGCCGTAGATTACTTCTACGACACCGACACACTAACTAATCGCCATAAAATGATCTTAGTTTTCAGGTTTCAGGTGGGGCAGGAGCGGGCGACAAGCGATGCGCTCCAGTCAAGCGACGACCGCCAGTGCGTCTGTATTGACAGTGTTGAGTAATTTGTTTTTTTCTGACGGTTGGAAAATGTCCTCGTACGTGATGGAGCAAATTATTTCTTTCTTTCATAAATAGGAGGGTAAATTATGGGAAGAAATCAAAAACGAATTAGATATTCAGACATTTTGTTCGCGAAATAAAACAAACAACTCGACAGCACAACACAACGCAACTGTAGTGACGCGCGATCTACCTACTAGTTTCGAGAAAAGGTCTGCGTTGCCCGCTCGGCTCCCGTGACGCCGCCGCCGCGCCACCGCCCCGCTGCCCGTAAATTTTGAGACGGCGGCAAGTTCGCTTACCATGTCACTCTAATATGTATCTACGGTTACAAAGCTTAAGTTATTATTCGTTCACTTACTGGTCGTGGTTGTCGAGTAGACGGCGGTCGAGCGCAGGCGCAGAGGCGCGGGTTGGCGGCGCTAGAAGCCGCTGCGTGTCCGACGCGCATGCGCGGGCGAATGCAGCCGCCGCCTCCGCTGCAGCGTCCTCATCGCATAGAGACGCGTCGTCCTCCGCTACAACAAAACATAAATTTAACCCTTCATCTAATTTTCATATCATAAATATGATATAAAAATTAATAATATTTATTAAATTCACACCAATTACTCTAGAAAAAGTAAACACTGTAAGGCTTGTGTTATGGATACTAGGGTAACGGATAGACATACATATATTGTACAAAGATATATACATAATAAAATATATATAATACCCATGACTTAGGAGCAAATGCCCGTATTCATTGCACAAACATCGCCCCTTTCGGGACTCGAACCCAGGACCGTCAGTGCGAAAGGCAGGGTCGCTACCGTTGAACGGTAATCAAAACTGTTAATGTTCTAAACTTGCAGAGGACTTTTTGGCGGTAGCGGGAAGTATCACTATGGTGGTTTAGATTTCTTATTAAATTTTGTGTTGTGGTGGCTATTCATGTAAAATAATGGTGAATTGTTGTGGCAAGTAAAAGAAAACAGCGGGAGTCATCTTTCCACGCTCTCTCAAGAAGTCAATGGCGAGGTTACAGTAAAACCCCACACCTTTACTGAAACCTAGGGAAAGGTGTATAAGATTATTTATTCATTGATCATATATCATTCATAAATTAGCTCTCATCATGATATAATATACAAAAATTATACTAGATTTAAAAAATCTTAAAATCCCACGTTTTTCAATGTCCTAAAAAGAATAAAATAACCCTGCGGGGCAAAGCGAGGGGCCACTCAAAACGTGGGGGCGCATATTACTAAGAGGAGATTTTAAAGAGATGAATGACATGCATTGATGCCGATTATTGTAAAGATGCGCCCCCACGTTTTGAGTGGCCCCTCGCTTTGCCCCGCAGGGTTATTTTATTCTTTTTAGGACATTGAAAAACGTGGGATTTTTAGATTTTTTAAATCTAGTATAATTATTTTATTCTTTTTAATTATTAACTCAACGAAGTAACCATGTGTTACGCAACAATCGGATAAGCCCCATACAAAAGTGAAAGTTGCCGAAAGTGGACCTGAAAGTGCATCTGGAAAGTTGAAAGTTGCTTTAGAGTGCATTGTCATCGGGTTCTGAACTATCCTGAAAGTTTCAGCTTTCTAGCTTATCGGAAAGTGCCTCAAATTTAAGTTGCAAGATTTTGCCCGGACAGACAGACAGAGATAAGAAAAGTGAGATAAGAAAAACGTGGTAAAATAATAAATTACTGAAGACACACGCACCCAAGTCATAAAATGTTATTAAAAAAAATTGCAGCAGGGTTCATGAGATACTACGACATGTTTAAACTCATTAAGCAGTAAAATATCTATTATTACTGTTGTCATTTTTAGGAGTTTTTACCGACTCTTCCAGATTAATCCTAAATTATAACAAGAGGCAATAATTAACACATATTTTGAATCCAACAAGTAAAAATTCAGCAATTTTATCTAAATCCAATATTGTTTTACACGTGAATGATAGATAACACACAGCATACGAGTTTACAATTCAAAGTTTAGATAATAAAATCTGCAATGCGCAACCTCTGGCTATATGAACACAGATTAGTTTATTTGACAAGCATAAATAATATTTTTTACGTACTGAAGTATATTAAAAATAGTCAAGGTAGATTCTTGATTTTATTTTGAACGGTCTTGATCCCAATCAAGCTCGTGGGAGAAGACAGGACCTACGATGGAATGAGATAACCCAGAAGGTGCCTATTCACCCAGGCTCTGAAGACGGACGGGTTATAAGTATTCGGGAATACAGGCGCAAGGAGGGAGTTCCATTCCTTTGCTGTGCGCATTATAAAAGATGTTGAGTAGCGCTTGGTGCGATAATTAGGAATGGCAACCAAGAAAGAGTAGCTAGATCCCAACCAAGCTCGGGGCCAAGACAGGACCTACGATGGAGCGAGCTAACCCAGAAGGTGCCTATTCCCCCTGGTTCTGAAGACGGACGGGTTATAAGTATTCGGAAATACAGGCGCAAGGAGGGAGTTCCATTCCTTTGCTGTGCGCATTATAAAAGATGTTGAGTAGCGCTTGGTGCGACAATTAGGAATTGGAACCAAGAAAGAGTAGCTTGACCCCAATCAAGCTCGGGACCAAGACAGGACCTATGATGGAGCGAGCTAACCCAGAAGGTGCATATTCACCCTGGTCCTGAAGACAAGGGTTACAAGTACTCGGAAATACAGACGCAGGGAGGGAGTTCCATTCCTTTGCTGTGCGCATTATAAAAGATGTTGAGTGGCGGTAGTTGGATGTAATAAGAATGAACAGATAAAATGTTATTTAGCACAATGCATTCTTGTAAATCATACAAGCATTTTTATACAACATCATTAATATTGTTTTTAACTAGATTTTTGTATTAAAATTAATTTGCATTGGAAGAAATTTACTTTTCTAAATATATATTCATATTTATAACAGAATCGATAAGTTAGAGGGAAATTTGAAATAGCCTATAGCTACGGTTATTATTATTTTTAATAAATCTGAATATATGTTATACAGCCGAATTGCTTTAGTATTATTCTAGAACAAAATTCTTAATTATATAATCCAATTGTTATTTTTAAAACATGTCTTGTTTCCCGGTATACAAATATAATAATTTTGACTGTTTGGCGCAACGGTAGCGATCCAGCCTTCGCAACGAACGGTCCTGGGTTCAAGTCTCGAAAGGGGCTAGAAGGGGAACGTTTGTTTGATGAATACGAGCATGTGTACCTGAGTCATGGGTATTTATATATATTTCTATGAATATTACACGTCTCCATCCATTACACAAGCGCTTGCTTTGAGCTAGGCTAATTGGTGTGAACGTAAGATATATTATGATTTACTATAATAGGCACGGAAATATTTAACGATATAGCGCCCACGAAGTCGAGTGTGCCTGAGCGCCTAATTATATACATCTCTCTAATAATCTAGTATATTTGACGAATTTGCTCGAGTACATAGAACAAAGTGCTCAGAGGTCAGCTGCCTTGGAAATTGTTTACTGTTGAAAAATAAGTTTATATTTTTGCGTGATTATGATTACTAGTAGTCGCTTAGTCGTCCACATTGGAATGAATTTCGAATCTATAATCTAAGAACACGAATTTGTTGTTTGTGTTTTTGTCTGTCCGCTCCTTTTCCCGCTCTTTTTCCATTGTATAAGCGTTACCATAGCAACGCGTTACCGGGTGAGCTTGTAATTTTTAATTTCAAGACTATTATTATCTCTATAATAAAGGCTACACAGTTAAATTGTCTTACACTTCCGCGTCTATCACACATTAAATTAAAACTTATACATCACTTATACGGAATGTACGATTGTACGTATGTGCGTGTGTGTGACACATCCTTCACTTGCATAAACACATTTGTAATGAATAACAATTACAAATATTAGCTTTCTGCAGTCCTTCTCCATATAAAAATTAACTGTGCCAAATTTCACACTCCACCGTCTGCGTGTTTTCTTATTAGGGATAGAAAGCGTTTACTTCACTTTAGATTGTCAATAGGGTTGAGTGCAAAGTTCTATAACCCAATAGATTATATTTAATTAGTGATTAATAAAGCAAACACTGGTGGGAAAATATTTACTCCGAATATTCATGCCATTATTTGTCAAATTATTCATAATGGTAGATAGGTGTTCTTGGTTCGTGCAATTTGTAAAGTTGGTAACACAACTAAATACATCCCAATAACCGTTTCTTCACGATTCCGATGGATCCGAAGTAAGAAGACATGTAATATATGAGTACCCACAAAATATCTGCGTGATTATTGCAATCGAAAATAAATGTCTTAGTAATTGAAGTGCATTGAAGTCGTTGTTCTGTCAGCGCGCTCATGTCACGATTAAATAAAAAATGAAAATAATCGTGTGTTCTGTATGTAAAAACCAATGTATGCGAAAGTGTTGAATAAAATTATGAATGCTTTTAATGAACATTTGGATTCCCACGAGATTGATGTCTTCTCAACCCCGACGGCCTTTTTCAAGACAAAAATCTATAAATTATTGTCGCATTAAGTTCTTGAACTACCCTACGCTAACACGCGAGTTTTATCGTAGGGTAGTTCAAGAACTAATTTAATTTATGTAAATAAAATTAATTTAATTTATTTTGCTGTTACCATTCTTCAACACTAGCGAGCCTGGACGAGCCATTCCTGTTATTTCTTGTTTTGTTTGCCTATTTCATTACAAGATGTTTTTTTTCTTACTATAATAACGCTTTACTCTCTTATAGAAACTAGCGGATAACGCTGCTGGTTGTATAATCAGTAATAAGATACTTTATAATTCTATAATGTGTAAAATACACTGTACAACTGTTTGTTATTTTTCTTATAAACAAATAAAAATAAAAGTGTTAAGGACTTTTCTCTGGGAGCCAATCTATATGAATGGTTCTAGCGTCTTACGAGTACAGTGCTTACTTTGGGCTAGGCTAATTGTTGGAGTGTACATTAATACTGTTCAAGAACTTATATGGTCAATAAACTCAGTAACACGACACGCAATATTCTGTATTTGATTTTTGTTTTTACTTTACCCAATAAAATTAACTAACCTCATAACGTCATTACGATGGCTAATTCATGTGATACGTCACTTTAAGGAATTGCGGAGTAGATAAATTAGTACGTTTTAAATTATATAACACAAATTACGATTATAGCAACGCCAACGCTTGAATAAACAATTGTTAACTTATCTATAAAGTTAAATATGTACATTGTGGAGAATTAACTTGCTATTTTTTATAGTATCATTACGGTAGAATTATTTAATCGTCAAGTAGTTTTTATTACTATGAAGTCAATATGAGTTCGTGACGACAATTTTCTCTTGAGAAATTTGGTAATCAGACTGAACAAAGTGTCAGGAAATGTACCGCTGAACTTTTTTCTAACATAGTACAAAATGAAGAAAGTACTTTTGCTGTGGAAGAAAATATAAATATATCAATACAATAAGGCGGCCGTAGACAATCGGTTGTGATGTCTGCTTTAACCCAAGTGGACAGAGTTCGATTCTCGCTGATGTACTTCCTAGTATTTGACTTGGTACATTTATTTTTAAATATTGAATAATTTAAGAAAGTTATTGAGACTCATAGTATAAATACCCGTTGATAATAATAAAAACAAATAATAATATATAATCTATTTTTCCGTGATAAAAACATATTATATATCCCCCTTCCAGAATAAATATGCTGTCCAATAGCTCATAATAATATTTAATAAGACACCTCATAATATAAAAAGCATGAGTGCAACTCAGACGTGGTAAAGTGAAACCTTCAAAAATAATACGTATACAAACACGTATTAACACACGTACATAATGCTTCCTATCTCATTTTCTCCTTCGTTAAATCTTATGAATTTATGTGTCCGTCTCTTTTTACTGTCGCTTTTTTGTGTCATCGACTTTCAAATCACAACGATGAAGAAAGAGGTTTTCACTTCAAAAAACGAAACTAAATTCTCCATATTTAAAGCAAAACTTAAAAAATTCCTTATTGAAAGCTGTTTCCACTCAATTGAATTAAATTGGCCAACTAAATAATAATAAATGCAATTATAATAATTTATGTTCTCACATGTAAACCTTAACAACAATTAATTAAAACTTGACATTAATATGGCACGTTAAATAATATTATTTTAATGTTTATGAATTTAGATAAATTTGACTAAGATAACAAATTGTTTAATTATATTTAATTTATAGTAATGTTATTTTTTATTTGTTTTTGACTATACATACTGACTATTTGACATTTATTAAAATTTTTAGTGATCTTTGCTATACTCGAGAAGAGTAATTAAGTTGTAAGTAACGTTCTAGCATCAAAATCTTTTATGTAAACTTAATTTGCAAATAAATAAATTCTACAGCCGTGGTCCCACTTGCAACACAAGCCATTAGTTTAGCTTACCACGGAATATTAAATGGAATATGATTGATTGTTAACCGGATTGTTACTATTCTTTTATATTAAAAAAAAATAGATGCAACGGCACTCTTTACTGCTAAATTCAGACGTCATAAAAACAGTCCGTAAGCGAACCCACCATTTATTGCAATAGTTCAGTAAAATTCGTAACAATGATCAGCGTATTAAATCAAGAAGAAACTTTATCACATACTACAATTAAGTTTGACATCTAACATAGTCTTTAAGTAGAACTTAAGTTAGTTTATGCTTTTGATAGACTTAGACATGATAAAGTTTCTGTGTATAGAACGCCCCATTCACGTCGTTTAGAAAGCTCTTCGATAACGCTTAACAATACAGCTGCGGAGTATCAAGTTTGACGTGCATTCAAATACTCACGGTCCAACTCGAAACCTTCGTTGAACATAACGCACCTGACAGTATCTCGGTGCGTTCTAAACAACATGGCGTTTTGGCGGGAAACAAATGTCAAATTTAACACACAACATGCGATATTTCCATACGATTATGAAAATGTTATTGATCACAAATATTGTTTTTACACCGAATATCCAAGTATTGTCTAAGTTTTTTTTTTATATCATTTTAAAAATGAAGACGACGAATGTAACATATGGTACGTTTAGCGGCCGTCAAAAACAGATAAAAACTAGAGACTGTCAAAATATGACGGCAACAGGTTCGTTATACGGTTTTATGTCACTGTGAAAACACTAAGACGTTGTTTACACCAGACGAGTTTAGTGACCGAGTAGTTGGGTCTAACTGAGTTCATTATTTATTGATTGGTCCTATTCTAAGGGAAACTTCGCTAGTTATAATATTAATTTCGTAATATAAGATAAGGTAAATGTAAATTAAAAGGTCAAATAGCTGGACGATAAGTGATTTGTAATTTTAAACATAAACGATAGATAATATTTTTGAAATAATTGTAAACTATTCTACATAAATTAAGTCATTTTAAAAATAAGAAAATGCATTAAGTAAGTTACCTCTTACGATACACAATTATGTCGCAAAATAAGAGTACTTACATGATATAAAAAAATATGATTGTACTACTAAATTATAAAGTTATTCTTCTTATGTTTATGAAATTATGAGACAAACGGTATGTATGCGGCGGACTCGTTGTAGTCGGTCGTATTAGCGTGGGGAAAAAAGGCGATAGTGGCCCATCGGTGGTTTCCGTTTTATTTTGTTCTATATGTCTCCTCCGTTTTATGTATTATATTTACATTGTGTTGAACATTATTTTTTTACTTCCTCTCTCTTAAAAATCCCCGAAGGGTTTATTAAAGTTGGTTTCAAAAACGCTTTTAGAACAAAATTTTTACTCGAATTCCTTACTTCTGTAGGAAATTATCGGATATGGTCATTTGAATTGCGATTTTAGTGTGGATTTCTATATTTATTGTATTGTTTTTTAATGTATTGCTAAACCCGTTCCGTAGGTATTTATAGTAACAGCACGTTCTGCAATGCTGTTAAGATCTATAATATGCTGTCGGACGATATTGAGTAACTGCCAATTAAAAAGTCAAACAAACTCTTCAACTCAATTTTGAACAAATGCCATTGTCGACGACCGTTTGGAGCAATAATAGCGACCCTGCCTTTCGCAATGACGGTTCAAGTCGCAGAAGGGGAAGATGTTTGTATAATAAAAACGAGCATCTGTATTTGAGTTACGGGTATTTATATATATTTCTATAAATATTACCCATTTCTATATATTTATATATGTATGTCTATTCATTACCCTTTGCCTTATTTGATAATCAGGACTTAAGGAGTAAACTCCAAAAAATGTCAGTAATTAAGAAGTGATGATACATGGGGTCCCGCCGGATATCGTTCTGGATCCTACGTTCTTCCTGGTAAACATAAAATAAAAAAAAAACATCTATATGCTAATCACACAGCACGGTTTACCCAATGCGAAAATGGGTAGGAGCTTTAAAAGCGTAGTTACGTTTCGATAAATTCATATAATGGTTATTTTTTTTATTATATTCAATTATTGGTTTAGTTGGTTTGTTTGTACATCATATATTCACCGACGACTATTTAATAACAAACTTCGAGAAGTTTGTGTGTTATTCGATAAAAGGCTAAAATCGATTCCATGACGTGACCACAATGCCGTTCAAAACTTTAATTTCAATAAAGATAGTTGAAGCTTAAACAATTAAAAAAAATTGTTTTGGATTATTGGTTTGACAACCGTTACTTATTATAATAGAAAAATACTAGAAAAAATCGACTCGGGTCACAAGTGAATCTCAGGCGGGAATCGAACCCGCAACCTTTGGAAATCCGGTCCAATGCTCTCCCAATTGAGCTACCGAGCCTTGCGAACACTCGTCGAAATTTTCTAGTACATTCCTGATTTTACGCTGTAGGCCAGGGTTGTTTCATCAATGAGAGGAACATCCTCTCGTATTCGAAAGAAACATTTTTACAAATGTTTGGTCAATCGATTAAGATGAAACAGCCATATTAGATTTATAATTTTTTATATATTTTATGCATTTTCAATGCGATCTTATAAGATAAATTATTATAATAGAAAAATACTAGAAAAAATCGACTCGGGTCACAAGTGAATCTCAGGCGGGAATCGAACCCGCAACCTTTGGAAATCCGGTCCAATGCTCTCCCAATTGAGCTACCGAGCCTTGCGAACACTCGTCGAAATTTTCTAGTACATTCCTGATTTTACGCTGTAGGCCAGCGTTGTTTCATCAATGAGAGGAACATCCTCTCGTATTCGAAAGAAACATTTTTACAAATGTTTGGTCAATCGATTAAGATGAAACAGCCATATTAGATTTATAATTTTTTATATATTTTATGCATTTTCAATGCGATCTTATAAGATAAATTATTATAATAGAAAAATACTAGAAAAAATCGACTCGGGTCACAAGTGAATCTCAGGCGGGAATCGAACCCGCAACCTTTGGAAATCCGGTCCAATGCTCTCCCAATTGAGCTACCGAGCCTTGCGAACACTCGTCGAAATTTTCTAGTACATTCCTGATTTTACGCTGTAGGCCAGCGTTGTTTCATCAATGAGAGGAACATCCTCTCGTATTCGAAAGAAACATTTTTACAAATGTTTGGTCAATCGATTAAGATGAAACAGCCATATTAGATTTATAATTTTTTTATATATTTTATGCATTTTCAATGCGATCTTATAAGATAAATTATTATAATAGAAAAATACTAGAAAAAATCGACTCGGGTCACAAGTGAATCTCAGGCGGGAATCGAACCCGCAACCTTTGGAAATCCGGTCCAATGCTCTCCCAATTGAGCTACCGAGCCTTGCGAACACTCGTCGAAATTTTCTAGTACATTCCTGATTTTACGCTGTAGGCCAGCGTTGTTTCATCAATGAGAGGAACATCCTCTCGTATTCGAAAGAAACATTTTTACAAATGTTTGGTCAATCGATTAAGATGAAACAGCCATATTAGATTTATAATTTTTTATATATTTTATGCATTTTCAATGCGATCTTATAAGATAAATTATTATAATAGAAAAATACTAGAAAAAATCGACTCGGGTCACAAGTGAATCTCAGGCGGGAATCGAACCCGCAACCTTTGGAAATCCGGTCCAATGCTCTCCCAATTGAGCTACCGAGCCTTGCGAACACTCGTCGAAATTTTCTAGTACATTCCTGATTTTACGCTGTAGGCCAGCGTAAAATCAGGAATGTACGTTTTTCTATTATAATAATTTATCTTATAAGATCGCATTGAAAATGCATAAAATATATAAAAAATTATAAATCTAATATGGCTGTTTCATCTTAATCGATTGACCAAACATTTGTAAAAATGTTTCTTTCGAATACGAGAGGATGTTCCTCTCATTGATGAAACAACGCTGGCCTACAGCGTAAAATCAGGAATGTACTAGAAAATTTCGACGAGTGTTCGCAAGGCTCGGTAGCTCAATTGGGAGAGCATTGGACCGGATTTCCAAAGGTTGCGGGTTCGATTCCCGCCTGAGATTCACTTGTGACCCGAGTCGATTTTTTCTAGTATTTTTCTATTATAATAATTTATCTTATAAGATCGCATTGAAAATGCATAAAATATATAAAAAATTATAAATCTAATATGGCTGTTTCATCTTAATCGATTGACCAAACATTTGTAAAAATGTTTCTTTCGAATACGAGAGGATGTTCCTCTCATTGATGAAACAACGCTGGCCTACAGCGTAAAATCAGGAATGTACTAGAAAATTTCGACGAGTGTTCGCAAGGCTCGGTAGCTCAATTGGGAGAGCATTGGACCGGATTTCCAAAGGTTGCGGGTTCGATTCCCGCCTGAGATTCACTTGTGACCCGAGTCGATTTTTTCTAGTATTTTTCTATTATAATAATTTATCTTATAAGATCGCATTGAAAATGCATAAAATATATAAAAAATTATAAATCTAATATGGCTGTTTCATCTTAATCGATTGACCAAACATTTGTAAAAATGTTTCTTTCGAATACGAGAGGATGTTCCTCTCATTGATGAAACAACGCTGGCCTACAGCGTAAAATCAGGAATGTACTAGAAAATTTCGACGAGTGTTCGCAAGGCTCGGTAGCTCAATTGGGAGAGCATTGGACCGGATTTCCAAAGGTTGCGGGTTCGATTCCCGCCTGAGATTCACTTGTGACCCGAGTCGATTTTTTCTAGTATTTTTCTATTATAATAATTTATCTTATAAGATCGCATTGAAAATGCATAAAATATATAAAAAATTATAAATCTAATATGGCTGTTTCATCTTAATCGATTGACCAAACATTTGTAAAAATGTTTCTTTCGAATACGAGAGGATGTTCCTCTCATTGATGAAACAACGCTGGCCTACAGCGTAAAATCAGGAATGTACTAGAAAATTTCGACGAGTGTTCGCAAGGCTCGGTAGCTCAATTGGGAGAGCATTGGACCGGATTTCCAAAGGTTGCGGGTTCGATTCCCGCCTGAGATTCACTTGTGACCCGAGTCGATTTTTTCTAGTATTTTTCTATTATAATAATTTATCTTATAAGATCGCATTGAAAATGCATAAAATATATAAAAAAATTATAAATCTAATATGGCTGTTTCATCTTAATCGATTGACCAAACATTTGTAAAAATGTTTCTTTCGAATACGAGAGGATGTTCCTCTCATTGATGAAACAACGCTGGCCTACAGCGTAAAATCAGGAATGTACTAGAAAATTTCGACGAGTGTTCGCAAGGCTCGGTAGCTCAATTGGGAGAGCATTGGACCGGATTTCCAAAGGTTGCGGGTTCGATTCCCGCCTGAGATTCACTTGTGGCCCGAGTCGATTTTTTCTAGTATTTTTCTATTATAATAATTTATCTTATAAGATCGCATTGAAAATGCATAAAATATATAAAAAATTATAAATCTAATATGGCTGTTTCATCTTAATCGATTGACCAAACATTTGTAAAAATGTTTCTTTCGAATACGAGAGGATGTTCCTCTCATTGATGAAACAACGCTGGCCTACAGCGTAAAATCAGGAATGTACTAGAAAATTTCGACGAGTGTTCGCAAGGCTCGGTAGCTCAATTGGGAGAGCATTGGACCGGATTTCCAAAGGTTGCGGGTTCGATTCCCGCCTGAGATTCACTTGTGACCCGAGTCGATTTTTTCTAGTATTTTTCTATTATAATAATTTATCTTATAAGATCGCATTGAATATGCATAAAATATATAAAAAATTATAAATCTAATATGGCTGTTTCATCTTAATCGATTGACCAAACATTTGTAAAAATGTTTCTTTCGAATACGAGAGGATGTTCCTCTCATTGATGAAACAACGCTGGCCTACAGCGTAAAATCAGGAATGTACTAGAAAATTTCGACGAGTGTTCGCAAGGCTCGGTAGCTCAATTGGGAGAGCATTGGACCGGATTTCCAAAGGTTGCGGGTTCGATTCCCGCCTGAGATTCACTTGTGACCCGAGTCGATTTTTTCTAGTATTTTTCTATTATAATAATTTATCTTATAAGATCGCATTGAAAATGCATAAAATATATAAAAAATTATAAATCTAATATGGCTGTTTCATCTTAATCGATTGACCAAACATTTGTAAAAATGTTTCTTTCGAATACGAGAGGATGTTCCTCTCATTGATGAAACAACGCTGGCCTACAGCGTAAAATCAGGAATGTACTAGAAAATTTCGACGAGTGTTCGCAAGGCTCGGTAGCTCAATTGGGAGAGCATTGGACCGGATTTCCAAAGGTTGCGGGTTCGATTCCCGCCTGAGATTCACTTGTGACCCGAGTCGATTTTTTCTAGTATTTTTCTATTATAATAATTTATCTTATAAGATCGCATTGAAAATGCATAAAATATATAAAAAATTATAAATCTAATATGGCTGTTTCATCTTAATCGATTGACCAAACATTTGTAAAAATGTTTCTTTCGAATACGAGAGGATGTTCCTCTCATTGATGAAACAACGCTGGCCTACAGCGTAAAATCAGGAATGTACTAGAAAATTTCGACGAGTGTTCGCAAGGCTCGGTAGCTCAATTGGGAGAGCATTGGACCGGATTTCCAAAGGTTGCGGGTTCGATTCCCGCCTGAGATTCACTTGTGACCCGAGTCGATTTTTTCTAGTATTTTTCTATTATAATAATTTATCTTATAAGATCGCATTGAAAATGCATAAAATATATAAAAAATTATAAATCTAATATGGCTGTTTCATCTTAATCGATTGACCAAACATTTGTAAAAATGTTTCTTTCGAATACGAGAGGATGTTCCTCTCATTGATGAAACAACGCTGGCCTACAGCGTAAAATCAGGAATGTACTAGAAAATTTCGACGAGTGTTCGCAAGGCTCGGTAGCTCAATTGGGAGAGCATTGGACCGGATTTCCAAAGGTTGCGGGTTCGATTCCCGCCTGAGATTCACTTGTGACCCGAGTCGATTTTTTCTAGTATTTTTCTATTATAATAATTTATCTTATAAGATCGCATTGAAAATGCATAAAATATATAAAAAATTATAAATCTAATATGGCTGTTTCATCTTAATCGATTGACCAAACATTTGTAAAAATGTTTCTTTCGAATACGAGAGGATGTTCCTCTCATTGATGAAACAACGCTGGCCTACAGCGTAAAATCAGGAATGTACTAGAAAATTTCGACGAGTGTTCGCAAGGCTCGGTAGCTCAATTGGGAGAGCATTGGACCGGATTTCCAAAGGTTGCGGGTTCGATTCCCGCCTGAGATTCACTTGTGACCCGAGTCGATTTTTTCTAGTATTTTTCTATTATAATAATTTATCTTATAAGATCGCATTGAAAATGCATAAAATATATAAAAAATTATAAAACCGTTACTTGTTATCACACAAAAATTAAATTTCATGCAACAACATAAAATAATAGAAGATTCAAATTCAATTTTATTCCTTTATCTATAAGGTATAAAATACGCCTGTAAAAAACAATCACGTATCGGAGCCCCCAGGGAGGTGACGTGGTTATTATTTTTCCACAGGATTATAAATCTCATAGATGTATGACACTGTGAATGCAAAAAATTTAATAAAAACATTCCTATATCTTTAATATAAGTATTTTACTTACGTATTGTTTTTTTTTTTTGCTATATTTATTTATCTGTAACTGTATGGTTTCTTTTTTTTTTTTTTTTTTTGCTATATTTATTTATCTGTAACTGTATGGTTTCTTTTTTTTTTTTTTTTGCTATATTTATTTATCTGTAACTGTATGGTTTCTTGCTACCATACAAACTTTTTATGAATGAATTAGGTTTATTTGAAATTATAACTCGAATGACTTTTCACTTTTATAACGCGAGTCACAACTTATACCTATCTGTACAATTTGCTAACTAATTAAATTAATAAATGTTATTTTGTAACAGCGCTGACAGCACCGAAACGATATATGTGCGGTTATTAACCGATTCGTTGCTGACGTCTGGCGTGCCATCATTTTCTTTTGCATGTGGTGCTAGCCACTGAAGCCGTGTCATTTTTAAATCGATGATAACTTCTTTTAATCAAGTTTTAGGGAAATCTACCCAGAATAAAACTATCTTCATTTTTCACGTAAATCAAACTCGTAGCCTTCGTTTCTGGTTATTGTATGTAGCAACAAATCGGTTAACCGGACAGTAACTTTATTATATTATTTCATCTAGGTGTGAAATATGCTGAGTCGAGACCTTTTCAGTAGATGTTTATACTAATTAAAGTATAATTGGGTGAAAATGCATTTTTTGTATTTCTGTCGAACAAATATTTTTGGATTTGGATAAGTCGTGTTGTAAAGAAATATTCACACATTTCAGAGTAAAATGAAATCACAAGGCAATAAGTTGAAAAATGCAATGTAAGCCATAGAAATATATAAACCTATATACTCTTCTTAGTGTATAATATACTACTAATATAACGAGTGGCTAACAAAACTAACTTTTCAATATTGTCTCGGCTCTGGGCGTTATGGAACCTTCGTCGTTTCTGAATTCCATAACACAAGTGCTTTAGCCTCTTAACTTGGTTTCCAAACGACTTATTTAATGTTGTCTAATATTTCTATGTTATTAGATTTTTTATTATTATTTTATTATATTTATTAAAAGGCTTATTGTATTCAGGGCCGGCTTTAACCTATTGGAGGCCATGAGCATATAAGAATAATGGGGCCCCTATGACTTTGATACAAAATCTTTTTATTACTAGAATAGACAATGGTTTCAGATTTTTTTTATTTACAGTCAATAGATAAATACATAATCTTTAATTTAAATGGGGCGATTCTAACATATTTAAAAGCATGCTTAAATGCGATAGCCGTATTTTAGGCGAGAGAAGAGTAGTTTCGCGAATGCATTGAGGTTCGATTAATTCTAATTAAATAAGTTTTTCAGTAATAAATGTCGGTATTGGTTTAGTGATCTGGCAGGAACTAGGGGGCCCCTATCGATCGCGGGGCCCTGGCCCAGAGTGCCCAGTGGGAAAGAGGCGTCTGATTGTAATCAATTATATTGAAGCACAATTAAATCGGCACAAAACACATACCAGTAGGTCGTGGTTGCAGTTCCAAATTGACGGAGATGCTTTGCAAAGCCATTGTTTCACACTGCGTCATATAAATAAACTTTTATTTCTACACTCCAGTCGATTCCGGCAAAGGAATCGATAACACTGAATGCGTCAATACTCGATAACCCGCTTTTATTTTGTTATCTGAGATAAGGTATGACTACCGCAATGAGCGCCCTACGACTTCAATATCCTTTTTTTAATAAGCACACGGACATTTGCCTTTTTTGTTTTAATTTTGTATATATTCTCTATACTGCTGTCCGTTAGATAAACGTTGATAAAACACAAAATCATTTTTCAGAAAAGCGCCAAATATTTAATAATGAAATTTTTAAATTATTTTAATAGAAAAATACTAGTAAAAATCGACGGATATTTACAAGGCTCGGAAGCTCAATTGGGAGAGCATCCAAAGGTTGCGAGTTCGATTTCCGCCTGAGAATTTACTTGTGAGTAGAATCGAGTTTTCAAATAAGATATCATTGAACAATGCAAAAAATATATAATAATCTTAAAATTAAAAGTTTTTTTGACACATCGAAATAGACTTTATTTTTTTAAACTCGACTCAAATGTGTGAGGCTTAGCGAACTTTTAGCTCACGGACCGCAGTATACTTATAAAGAGTTAAAGCTTGCCCTCTTCCCTCTTAGCAAAACTGATTTGCTGAACTGTGAATTATTTCCTTATTTCGTGGAAAATTATACATTCCGTATTACACATTGATCATATCATCATCATATAGATTTTTGTAGATGCATGTGTTAAGTAGATAGTTATATAATTTGTTTAACTACGAGAAAAAATCCTATATTTCTTTATTTACACTTATTTTAATGGAATAATAAGCAAACCAAGTTTTGTTGTCTTCTCGTCATGTAGTTTAATACTTCAATTTGTTATTATTTATGTTTTATTTTAATTTTAGCTACGTAAGTTAAGGCTCGTTACGTAGTGGGAGGAGTAAATTATTTATTTTTTTATTTATACACTTACATTAAAATAAATATGGAATAACAGTATAACTAAAATTTATTGCCATGCACGAGAGATCAAAAAAAAAAAAGGGATTCTATCTTTATAATTTTACCTAAATGTTGTTAGAGTAACATTATAATAAATGGTTGTTAATTTAACTTGTGTTATTAATAATAATAAAATATTTCTTACATTCACACCAATTAACCTAGCCCAAAGTAAGAATTTTAAGGCTTGTGTTATGGATACTAGGGTATCGGATAAATAAGCAATATTCATAGAAATATATACAAACACCCATGACTCAGGAACAAATGCTAGTATTCATCATACAAACATCTGCCCCTTCCAGGATTCGAACCCAGGACCGTCGCTGCGAAAGGCAGGATAGCTACCGTTGCACCAAACGGTCATCATATATGACACATAGATATGTAATATTCTTAGAAATGTATACAAATACCCATGACTCAGGTACAAATATGAGTTTGGCGGTGCGAAAAGCGAACCCCACCGTTGCATCAAATAAACGGTCGTAATTTATACTATCAATAATATCTTCTCAGAATGCATAAGCATTATATAAATTTTAAATATTACAAGCGCTCATTTGTTTCATTAATTAGGCGTATAATAATAAATATACATAGGAATTTTAAGCATATATAAATTTTCACGAGGAAGAAAATATTCTCATGGTCAAACTAGTTTCGCAATTAGGCAAAAAGGCAACACTACTAGTGTTGCCTTTTTGCCTAATTGCTTCAATAATATTTAGCAAGTAATTTCAGGGTAGACATTTATAAACTTTATGTTATACCATGACCTATTAACAAATAAAGACGATAAATTATTATAATAGAAAAAATCGACTCGGGTCACGAGTGTATTCTCAGGCGGGAAGCTCTCCAAATCCCACCAGGCTCAATTGGGAGAGCATTGGACCGGATTTCCAAAGGTTGCGGGTGCGATTCCCGCCTGAGAATTCACTTGTGACCCGAGTCGATTTTTTCTAGTATTCTTCTATTATAATTATTTATCTTATTAGATCGCATTAGAAAATGCATAAAATATATAAAAAATATGAAACTAAAGACCACAAATATAATACTCACGCATTTTTTATTAATGCCGCCTTAACTGTAAGAGTATAAATACTTTTTATAGAGATATTTCTCGACCCTAAAAAGTTCTATAAAAATCAGCGAGGATATATATCTATAGTCGTCATCACAGAAGACCGAAGAGCTGGCAGCTACCTCGGACAAATAATTAGTTTAGCTATTCAAAGGGGGAACGCTGCCAGTATCTTTGGAACCTTGCCTAAAGGGACTCCTTTTAGTAATATATTTTAGATATAATATTATATTTTTTAAGGTTTTTAGTTTTTAGATTTCGACTGAATATAATTTAACTTAATTATTTCTGTATTATAGTTGTTACGTAGTTATTATTTAGATATGTAAGTTTTATCATTAATTTAATATTTTCTATATTTTAAGGTGAATATATAAATTGATAAAATATTACCAAAAGCTATATTTCAATTTATTTTAAATCTATAGCGGTAAATTTAAGTAGGCAACCTTAAATTCTTATCAATATACATTTGCTTATCATGAAGGAAACTATCACAACGATAAGATTGAGTTTTACACAATATTGTTTGGACAAGTAGTTCAGATTTTTTGTTGTACTGTGAACACTATAAAAAAAGTTATACCTGGTAATATTAGCTGTTATTCATTCATATTGGACAACTATATAACAATGTTAATTTTATCACTTACTAGCTGACCCGGCCACGCGTTGCTGTGGCTCAGTTATTACAATTTTCACGAAACAAAATATTTTGGTTATGAATTGAAATAAAAGATTTTTCCTAAAATAAAAGTAGCCTAAGTTACTCTTTATTACATCAGCTACCTGCCAATAAAAGTCCCGTCAAAATCGGTCCAGCCATTTGAGAGATTAGCCGGAACAAACAGACAGACAGACAGACAAAAATTGTAAATAATGTTATTTTGGTGTATGTACCGTATATATATTCATATGCATGTAGTAAAAAACGGTTATTTCAATATTACAAACATATTTATAGATAAATGTCTTAAATACCGCGACCGCGATGAACTCCGAAACTACTCAACCGATTTTGTTGATTTTAGTTCCGATGTCGGACATAGGATAGCTTTAATTTTAATATACAGAAACTTGTGGCCGGGTCAGCTAGTAATTCTATATGTAGAATATATGTTTTATAGCAATATTTTTAGAATACATAATCCTAAAACATACATTTCGCGGTAAAAATAGTAACAAACTTAAGTATTTTGTGATAATTATTATATCTTCTTTATAAAAGAAGGACTTTGTGGGTTTGTTACCATATATAGTGACCATAGTTACCATAAAATAATAACGTTACCATAGCAGCGCGTGGCCGGGTCAGCTATGTATAATAAATAACAGCTTACTTCTTTTTTTTAGTACCGCTTTAGTGTACAAGAGGGCGTTACTGTTTTACTATTCTGTGCCCTAAACCAACAAAGTGGTTTTATTTAAATTTATATATTTATGTTAATATTGAAATTTTAATCGCTAATAAACCACTCGGTAAGTTACTACGGTTGTTGTTTAGGAGTAAGCCGTCACACAAACCGTAAGGGCGCGGATACAAAAGCTAGATGTAGCGGGAGCGATTGTTTATCGAGGGGAGAAAGTGACCGATTACCGACGAGAGAGTTAAAAATACCCGTGATAGATCTACAAAGTACTTTATATCTATTATACCTTTGAGGAAAATAAAAAAAAAATTAAATTAAAATAATTTGAGAGCATATAAAAATGAAGGCGTATTTCTCTTATTTTTCCATTGCACTAAATTATATTTTTTTATCGCATTTATACACTTCTTAGGAAGTTAATTGTCAAAAACTTATTATAGGCGGCATCTTTTAGTTATGGCGGCGTCACTATAAAATCTTCACTATGACTATTAGATGACGTCTGATAACATAACTGTAACTAAACTAACTGATAATAACTGAGCCACAGCAACGCGTGGCCGAGTCAGCTAGTTTATAATTATACTAAAAAAAAATGTCCTTATTTGAAATTTTTACCGATACAATCACAGAATGAATTGGAATGCAGTTCTTCTGATGTAGAACAATTAATGGTTTTAATGTGATTCGATTTTTTTATTTCATATTCATCGCTAATATATTAATATTTACTAACTAATAAGTATATACGGAACTTTAAGAAAACGAACGTATAGTCGGTTATTATAACGTGTAACAGTCAATACGATGTGTAGGTAGACCAACTCCAAATTAAGAGATGTGTCTCTACATTGTTTGTCGCTGTATTGTATACGATCATTGTATGCTTTATTTCGGCTTCACTTCGTATAACACGTCATGTATCGTTACTTTTATTTTAGTGTGAGATATAAAAAATAAACAATAAACTGATTTTAAATATCTATCCTGTTTTTTTGTATTAATAGCTTTGGATATTAAAATCTAGCAGTTAAATGTTTTAATTATAATAAATATTATAACTCTAACAGGAATTTATCTAATACTACTTGCCCTGCTACGATTAGCCCATGACTTTGTTCGAATTGAATCCGGTTTTATCACAGAATAACAGTTCGTATCTTCTCGGGCCTTATTGAGTAGTAAGGTCAAGCAATTCTTTATTATTTATACTGACACTAAACGAATGATAATAATGTAGTTTCTTGGCTTTCAATGTTTAACTGGTTAAATTGTCAGTTCACCTTAGGATAAGTCGCCAATACAAAGTGGGCAATGGCTTTTACAGGTTTTAATATACATACTAGCTAACCCGGCCACGCGTTGTTGGTATAACCCGGCCATGGTAACGTTAATTGATTATAAAAACTTTTATTCTTAGGCTTATGGTAACTATGGTAATTATATATGGTAACAAACCCACAAAGTCCTTCTTTTATATAGTAGAGATTGATTTATCATCTGTTTTATCTTCATTCGATGAAGAGTCGAATTAATTGTTTTGATCATTAACGTAAATTAATATTAGTGACTATATAACATAATAGTAGCTATATTATAGTATAAGTTTAAAGACACAATAACTTAATATTTGTATTTTGTAAATTTTAAAATATTTATTAAATGTGATTATGTGATGATAAGTAATAAAATTGCAAAACGATTTGTTACTATTTATTAAACGATTTTTATAACACCTTTGCTCGTAAAGCTGATGTAATTCCACCGGTTTCAAATATGTAAAGCGGGTCATAACAAACGCGTGTGTTACCAAAGCAAATAGTTAAGTTATAGTCCATACAAATTCCATAACAGTATTCATCTGCCATTTTGCACGCTGTTGCTATTCAAATTTCGAACTAATCCCCGCTCGTTCAAATCGCGGGAAAGCAACAGTGTACATTCACAGATTGAGTTTATTTAATAATAATAACATAATTAAAAAATTTGGACGACCCTTTGGTGCAACGGTAGCGATTCTGTCTTTCGGTCCTGGGTTCGAATCCCGGAAGGGGCAGATGTTTGTATGATGAATACGAGCATTTGTACCTATGTCATGGGTGTTTATATATATTTCTATGAATATTACATATCTATGTATCATATATGTATGTCTATCCTTTAGCCTAGTATCCATAACACAAGCCCTACTGTGCTTACTTTAGGCTAGGCTAATTGGAGTGAATGTAAGAAATATTTATTCATTTTATAAAAAAAAAATAAAAAAAAACTACAACTACGTATCATTTTAATAATTTTAATTTCACTAACTGTTTCAATAGTTAAAAATGAAAATAATATAAAATGATTTTTTTCTGTTTTCTCGCAAATGTGCTATAAAACGTCGTACGATATACGTGCGTATTGGTTATAACGCACTAATATCGTAATGTACTATTATATTATAATGGCTAACTGTGGTAATCGATTACAAAACTGTAAATGGCCGAGTGTTATAGTGCAATAGGTTAATTTCATCGTCGTATTTTTGAGAATTAACAAAATTATTTCATGTTCAAAATGTATATTTACAAGAATGTATATTTGCATTGTAGACTTCCGGGTGCAACTAGTACTAAAATTCAACTCGGACAACGTCCTCTTTCTGATTTTATTTTTGATTAACTGAGTAGAAATATTTAGAAGCAATAAAAATGGTAGTATCGAACACACACGCACACACAACTACGCGCACGCAAGCAAGCAAACACACACACTCACACACTCACTCACACACACACACTCACACATAAGCAAAAACGCGCGCGCGCGCGCGCGCGCACGATTATCACGATTATTGCATGCACGTCTGTTCTATACAACTTAATACCAATGATATCTGAAGAGCCTGCCTCTCATAACACAGGGCAACCTACCATGAGAGCAGATCAATAAGCCTATTTGTAAAATAAGTTGTTGGAATAAATTTATTTATTATTTATTATGAAAACTGTGTGAGCATGCGTACGCGTTTACCCTATCCGGCTAGAGCGCCGCAGTGAATCTATGCTGGTTTGGAGACTCCTCTTGGGAGATGCTGTCTATCTAGAAAATGACAGTGGCTCGCTACTCTCGGTTTGAGGTCCATTTTAGGATCTCGCCACCCCAAAACCAGGTATCGTTGTTAAGGTCATCTGCGACTAATAACAATCACACATAAAAAAGTGCGCGTTATTATGCGTGCGTGCGTGCGTCTCTTTGTACGTGTTTGCGTAAGTGTCTTCGTACGCGTGTGCGTCTGTTTTTAATTAAAACAGATACTTGTTGACTTTGTTGTAATTAATGAAAATATGATATCATAACACTACTATTATTGTGATAACAGAATAATTTGGTTTTTTTTTTGTGGATTATGTATGGTGACGACGCATAATATTATATATATCGATTCTTCTTTTAAAGATGACGAGTTTCTTGCGTCCATTCTTCTTGTCAGTTAAAAGACGTCCTGAATGGGTGGTAGGTAAAAATGTCGATTGAAAACAACTTATTATAGGTGCATTTGAGTAAAGATATTTTTCATTTCTATACATACATGGTGGCGTGGCGTGGTGCGAGTGCGGGTTGTGTATGATGCGGATTCGACGCTCGTGCGGTGCCAACGGGAAGTAGGCGGGGGCGACCGCGCGACACAACGACAGCTCCCCGCTGTTGCTGCACGCCAGGATCACGAGCTGCGGGAGCCGGTGTTGTTCCAAGTGCTTCCGGATCGCGTCTGGAACACCAACATATAATTTTAATTTGAATAACCTTTTTACGGATTTTAGCGCATAATTTATATTATATTTAATCCTGACGTTTCAACTCCTTTACAGGAGCCGTGATCACAGGATGACTAAGATGATGGTCGTCACATATTTTCTACTACCTTCACAATATTTTAATCGGGCACGTTCCTAATTGTTAATTTTTTACATGAATCAAATTGTTTATTTTTACATTTTATTTGCATTCACAATGCAATATTTCTATACGATTTAAAATACGCATGTAGAAAAATAACTACGCCTCCGAGCCACCACCTGAGGGCTCGAAGGCTCGGCTGATTTATTAATATTACTTTTTATTTTAGCTAAGTTTAGCCCAAAGTAATCTTGTGTTATGGATATAGGGTTACAGATTGAAATACATATAAGATAAATGGATATATAATATCCAAAGACAGATATATGTATATAAATACCCATCAATCAAGTACAAACGTTCGTATTTATCAGTCAACTTACGTAACTTGGAACCACCACCATCAGTCGGTACCGAAGGCATAATCGTTGCCGTTCATTCGACTCTATATGGGTGTCTATTATTTTTTGTTATCTGTATGTCATTGTAATGTTTCAGTATACTTGGTTGAAACGATCGACGCATTAACGATATAATGTTTTATATTTTTTTATATATTTTATGAATTTTCAATGCGATCTTATGAGATAAATTATTATAATAGAAAAATACTAGAAAATATCGACTCGGGTCACAAGTGAATTCTCAGGCGGAGTCATTGGGAGAGCATTGGACCGGATTTCCAAAGGTTGCGGGTTCGATTCCCGCCTGAGAATTCACTTGTGACCCGAGGCGATTTTTTCTAGTATTTTTCTATTATAATAATTAATGATATAATGTTTTGTTACATTGATATTATTCTGATATTTAAAACTTTTATTGTTTTATATTCTTTATGTATGATACCGACATATTAATATTGGAAATGTCGTTTTCTGTTAAAGCAGGCGAGTTTCTTAAGCCCGTTTTTTTGTCAGTTAAAGACGTTTTGAACGGGCGGTAGGTAATATAATAACAACCCAAAAATAAAACTCATTTTAACTGCATTTGAGTAAAGTTTATTTTTATTTCATTGAGCTTTTATACAATGTTTTTTTTATTTTTTTTAAGAATAGGTATTCGACTAGTCTGCCATTCGCGCATTGGCGATCATACACATAAAGACTTCACGTGAAGGAAGACAAGTGGTTAATTAAAAATTCACGCAAAGCTATACTAATTATCCTAGTCATAAATAGATTTCCTTAAAGCTACAATTAAAACACAAGTTTTTAATAATTACAACTGTTTTACTTGATAACCTTAGCACGCACCAATTCAATGAAATAGAAAATAACTTTATTCAAATGCTTTTAAAATATGTAGTTTTGAATCGTTCAACATTTTTACCTATTACTCATTCAAAACGTCTTTTAACTGACAAGAAGAAGGGCGTAAAAAAATCGTCAGCTTGAATAGAAGTAACGACATTTACAATATTATACGTCGTCATAATACATATTAGGGCTGGCAAGGTCAGTTATAATCCGTTCTCCCTTTGGTATATTCATACACAGAGAAGGCCTGTGCTATAGAAGTACGGGAGTTAGTATGACGTTTTGGCGTTGACAATGACTATTAATAAAAACAACAAAAATAAACAAATCTTAAAAATTCAAGTATATTTCTCAATATATGGCCCTTACTTATCAAATAGTAGACACTCACTGTTACTTCACATTGTGTAATTAATTTTGAATCCAAGCTATCTTTGTGAGGTATTTTTATAATTGAAATCCAGTAATTTAAACTTTCTTGATGTTGAAATATCATTAATATAACCTTTTTGGTGTTATAGTTTAAATATTTAACAGCTTTTCAAATCACAACAGCCTTCAATGTTTTTCCACAAACTTCTTAACGAGGGACCATATAGTGGTTATTTCGAAAATGTTACCTGTATACATATATAATTTAATGGGAGCGAGGGGTAAAGGAGCTTGTACTCACGCAACGCTTGGTGCACGTGCGCAGCGGGCGTCGGCGAGCGCCGCGCGGTGTTCGCCACGCACAGCGCCACACTGCGCACGCCCAGCTCACTCGCTCGAACTAACACGCTCCTGCGGGCACACATTCCGTGTTCAAATACGAAAATTTTTCAATAAACTTTGCCATCTTCACTGATTAGATTACTGATGCTAATACATTTTAATCGCCCAATTCATTGATTCTGCAAAAATAAATTTTCGAACATTTGTTGGACATTATATCTATAAACATAATAATCAATGTTCTGCTGAGGTTTGATGATGATGATGAAAACATTATTATTTTATTTTTATTGTTCAGCTGAGGTTGTAAGTCTCTGCTGACGGAAATGAAACCACGTAAGGTGAAACCTCAGCTGAAGATTGGTCCTTCGAGCCGGATGTGTTGACCGTTCCGGTTTTTTGAGATTCCACGTTTTACTTATAATTGGGGTTTTGATATAAAGCTCTTATTACAAAGTATCACGTAGTTTAATTTTCTTCGGCTGAAACTTACAAAACCTCAGCTGAACAATTAAAATAAAATAATAATGTATTTATTTAATCTCATTGATGGGACGATACTTGCTATTAGTAGAAATTAAAATGTGCTTTTAAATTTCGACACATCTAACAGCGTCTTAGTAGGCCAACGGCCGGAGCACTCGCACGCACGTTTTGACTTCTTGACGGGAGCCATGATTACAAGATGACTAAGGTAATGGTCGTCATACAGGTGCCACTAATTTACCATATTTAAATATAATGGTTTGTTTCGCATTTAATTAGTTATTTTAACTAACTATTATTGTAAACTATTGCGTCAGCAAAACTATTGTGCCATGCTTTAGCTAAAATGTCGATAAATCACAGACTTCATTTAGATTTTAAATACCTGCATATGTTAAAAAAAAATCTCTCTCAATCTATCAAGGAATCATATTTGTATTACTTGTAGTTTTTGAAATAGTACTAGTAAAAACATCAATTTTAAAATATTTTCTGTGTTTTTTATTGGTTTTAATACAAGAAATTAATGGTACACAATATACCATTTATTTGCTATCTTTTTTTAATGTTGACGATTTTTGTCATTTGGTGAAATCCTCAACAAATATTAATTTACGTTGCCGACTGGTCGCAAGTGTGAAGGCGTGTGATGTGTGAAGCTATACAAATATTGCGAAAAGAAGACAATGGCCGATTGGAAAGGCGCGGCGTTCCTCGGTAGCTCTCGGCGCGACGGTGGTGCCCTTTCGTATTATTAGGCGCGAACATCGATCATATCTCAAAGAATGATATTGTGGCTAAGCCACATTTTAGCTAAGGGACGGCAGTATAGTTTTTTATACAAATGTTTGATTGAAACACATGCTTAGAGTATCATGGTAATAGGTAAAGCAATCAGAGAATGTTTAGTTCTTTAACTTGCGTACGCATTACACATTTAAATAAAACAACTTATTTAGGGGTATTTTGCGCATAATTTATATTAAATCATCACGTTTCGACTCTTTTATAGGAGCCGTGATCACAGGCTGACTAAGGCAAATGCATAAACTTAAATATAAATTATACGCAAAAAAACCGTTTGATTTAAATCAGAAAGCGTTTCAATAGAGAAGGATACTGACTTATAGAGGGTGGAGCCAGGCGCAGGCGCTATTCGTGGACAAGCCGCGTGCAGCACTACGCGGCAACGCAGACCGTACCCGCCCGTCACCACCACCTCGCCAACGCGGCACTCTGAAACCACCACTCCATTTATTTATTTAGCACTGCATATCTGATCACCTAATAAAGGCAGATGAGTCTCTAGCCCATGCAGAGCCCGTGTGCAATCATTACACAAACTGTCAAGATTGCCCAGTGGATAATAAACTCTATTATTTGAAGGTTAAATTGAAAATCGATTAAAGCAAATTGCCAGTTTTGGATGCCATTATGTGCTGACTGACTGTATTTAGAATTATACAGGGTAATCAACCCCAACAAGCCAAAACGTACCCATGTTAACATGTCTATATATACGGTAGGTATATCAATGTCAAATAATAAAACTTGTAAACAAAACGACTTTCCATTCTCACTCGATCAGCTGATCGGTCATTTTGTATGCAGAGTCTTTCATTTTTCCATTAATTGACATTGAAGTGATTGACCATAGGTAGACGCCTCTGAATATAGGTACTTGGCACTGCCGTTTTCTTTGTGTTAAAGTTGAAAAACTCAAAAAAATTGTATGAAATATCTTACGCGTTCACATTTTTAAGGATATAGTTGTCGTTTTATATTGAACTCTTTTAAGTGTTCTTAGGATGACTCCGGTACTGGTCGTCCTTTAATATAAGAAATATTTTCCTTTTCTACACTTTCCTAAGTATTGAATTTAATTTTGGATATATAAGGTAATTTTATTTACTCATTACATGGTTGTAATCTCGTCAGCGAGCGTATCCTCTTCGTTACTCCTGACAGATATATCGAGTTGGACTAGTTTTAAGTCCGTCTGTTGTGTCAATACATTTTGGTCAAATCAGCTTTATCAAATAAATGAGTAAATAAAATTAAACCTAGCAGGGTTTCTAGGAGTCCCATGGGCAACTTAGCGAGGGCTGGTTATTAGATGTGGGACAAAAATTTACTATCTCGAATTCCTCCGTGCTATTAAGGCACGTTGGCCCCAGCTTCATCTGCTACGTCAATAGCAGGTGTTTTCATTTGTAGGGAAAGTCTGTGCCTTATCAAGGACATTAATAAATGGGTAAAGACGATGAGAAACTTATATCGTCAATGACGTTGGACATAATTTATCACTAGAGCTGATGTTTCCCATATCTAGATTTCAGGAAGTATAGACAACGTACCCAAAGCCCTAGTCAGTATTTCGTCTTTGAGCTCGCTGCCGGCGGCTGCCAGGATGCGTTCGCTGATGGGATTGCATTCCAGTAGGGTCTCGTCAGTGTAGTTTGCGATGGCGTCCACCTCCAGAGTTGTTATGTCGCCTTGCCTGAAAAGTCATAGTAATGTGTAAGAAATTTGTTCTTCATTAAGTCAATAAGTGTACTTTACGTTTGATGAAATTTAACTCCTTTCACGTGCCACACATCTTACTATAGGTATTCTTTCATGTTAGAATACTAGAGAGAATAGAATATGATTTTTATACGTATTACAAGTGTGCAAAGTTGACGAAATCAATTTTATTTTCGCTTGTAATGCTCTAGATGATGATATTTCAGTCACAATTCCGGGGATTGATCCTCGAGAATGTTCCTTAAATTCCGCAATTACAGACTACAAAAAGAAATCGAATTCTTAACTGTAATGTGTCAATAATCTGTGATGCAAAGCAATCTTCGATCAATTTGTTGGTAAAGTAGCACGGGTTCCTGTCAAAGTACGTAGAACTAGCCACTATAACCCGGCCACGCGTTGCTGGTATGGTAACAAACATGCACACACACACACACACACACAAAGTATTGTCATTATATAATGTAGATATAGATATTTAAGGAGTGGCATACCACCCTATAACACATTATTGATGTTCCCTTTATCCCTCGTGGTAAGCTTAATGCTTGTGTTTCGGGTCAATGTCCGAAGTCCATCGAAGATCGATTATAGCATGCTAAAGACCCTCTTATTGCTATAAAATTTCATGGGTTTCAGTTTTACTTCACTATGCGATTCTCGACTTTAAGGTTAGACTGAATTAAGTCTTTTATTATTTATTTTCGCAAAAAAAGGAAAATTCAGGTCTAACTAGTTTGGGAAAGAAGTTTCATTGGGATATTTATATGAATTCAAGACATTAACTCGAATAGTTAAGGACAATGACTGTCGCGTCGGCTAATACACTCGAGAGCAATGAATCCGGGTCACTTAAAGAATCCTAAAAATCTCGGAAACTAAAAATGCTAGGTTAATGCAATAAATTGTATTTAATAGACAATGTAATACTCCTTAAATGAAGGTATTCAAACTTCTTAGTTATTGTAAAGTTATATCATAAAAAAATCAAATTTGAAAAAGGGCCACTTTCGAAGACGGAACTACGAAATTACAGCGTTTGGTTTTGCTTTTGTTTGTAATCTGTCATTTATGTGGGTACATAAACCATGTTGATAGTGCTCTATATTCATTATTCAAGCTGAAATTATGTCGCTTACGCCTGAAGAATGCACCAGAATACTTACAATGCTGGAAACCGGCCGGAGTCAGCGCGATACAGCCAGGACTGTCGGTGTGTCGCTGTCAACAGTACAAAAAGTTCTCCGACGTTACGAAGAAACTGGTTCTAACCTACGCAGACCAGGAACGGGCAGAACCAGGTGTACCACAGCACGAGAAGACCGATACTTGGTGAACACCATGCTTCGAAATCGCTTTCTCACAGGAACTGAACTCACCAATCAGTTTCGACGCCTCGGAGGAAGTAACCCAAGTGCATGGACAGTAAGACGTCGGCTTGCTGAATCTAACTTAAAACCCCTTAGACCTGCAAACGGTTGTAAACTGGAGCGTGGGCATCGTATTTCAAGACTAAGATATGCCCAGAGCCACGTAAATTGGAGTATTGAAGATTGGTCAAAAGTTATGTTCTCCGACGAATCAAAATTTATGCTCTACAAGCACGATGGAAGACACAGAGTGTATCGAAGACCAGGGGAAAGATTCAAGCAAGCATGCATCGAAGAAAAAGTAGCCTACGGTGGTGGGTCTGTACTTGTGTGGGCCGGAATTTCTTCTGAAAGTCGCACAGAGCTGGTGATCATAGAAAACGGCTCTTTAACTAGCGTAAGATATGTGGAAGAAATCCTCAATGATCACGTTGGTCCATTTATGGTCAATTTAGGTGAGGATGCTATATTTATGCATGACAATGCCCGACCTCATACAGGTAGGATTGTGAATGACTACCTTCAAGAGATGAACATTACTCGTATGGAGTGGCCAGCGCGCAGCCCGGATATCAACCCGATCGAGCATGCTTGGGACGAGCTAGGCAGATGCGTAAAACAACGAAACCCTCCCCCAATCACGCTTCGTGAGCTCAAAATTGCTCTCACAGGAGATGGGAGAATATTCCCCAAAATCGTATAAGGAACTTGGTGTACAGCATGCCAAACCGCGTAAACGCAGTAATGGAAGCACGAGGAGGCAATACGAAGTATTAAAATTCAAGAAAATCGTAATAAAGTTCAAACATTTCATGTTTCCTATTTTTGTTTTAAGGAGAGATCAGCAGTTTTTTTCTTCATGTAATTTTGTGTTAATAAAATGTATGGTGACTCATATTTTTTTTACTTTCATTTAAGGAGTATTACATTGTCTATTAAATACAATTTATTGCATTAACCTATCATTTTTAGTTTCCGAGATTTTTAACATTCTTTAAGTGACCCGGATTCATTGCTCTCGAGTGTAGTTTAACTTTCCCACGGTTGCCCGGAATAGATTGCTTTTTGTGATAACTCATCAAACATTACGATTACTGCGGCAAGGTAGGGTAGGACTAGGTCAGGTCGGTAACGCAGTAATGGATCGGAGTTTAAACGTAAATGTAAATATGTGCTGTCGTTCTTTGAAATTATACGTCAGTTTTAAAAGATATTATATTGATTTACAGAAATTAAAACTCAACTACTTAATAACAGAAGAGGGCCACTTAACAGGAAATTAATTATAAATAGCAATTATCTTTTGTTGGGAAATCGATTGATTTTCGATAGTGACATTGCAGTGATATAGTTAAAGAAACCTTCATGTAATATGTTTTGAAAATATAATGAAAGCCAGGTATGACACGACAGACAGAGTAGAAATTTTTGCCACAGTCTGTGTTTTCTGACAAAATTAATTGAGGTGTTCAAGTGATGAGTGAATAGGTGTCTTCTAGGCAAGCACATCACATCCTATATCGCATCATCCCTTACAATCAGGCGAGAAAGCGGTCAAGCACTTACCTATTTACAATAATAAATAAATATATCGTCGGCTACGTTGTATATATTTATGAAGTATTTTGAGACAAGTTTAGAACACCGTGTTCTTGTAAATCGCTTTTAGTTGAACATTCTAACAATTTCCGCTAGTCGAGTGCTAAGTGTATTGGAAATCTGTTAGGGAAAAGACTGCATTAAATTGAAAATAGATTCAGGCTTGAAAGAGAAATTGTATTTGTTTAATCTCCTTTTAGAAAATAAATAAATGTCTTTTTAACTTAGCTGCGTGGCTTCGCATATGTAGATTTTTAGATTTTGACATTTTCCCCATTTTTCCCGCGCCGACGAAATTAAATTCTTGGCTTGGCTTTGACTTTTGTGTTAAAGACGACATCAACGTTTAGAAAGCTGAGAATACACAACCCGCATCTTATAGGAGTCTGGAGTAATATTTATTTATTATGTATTAATTTAATGTTACTTGTTTACTAATTAAAAAAACATGGTTGCCAGAAGAGGTAGCTTTTCTTCGTTTATTTATTTTTTATTACAATACATTTTAAAAAAAGTAATTAATTTTTATATACCAAGTATGTTTTTCTACTAGTAGTTTTTAACTAATAAAAAAAGTTTTCACAAAAACTTTTTTTTTTAGTTCAATGAGATAAGGTCTCATTTAGCTAAAAAACTAGTCATGATCACATGATCACATCGAACTCTGTTCTACGGATAAGTCGATTTGTTTCCTGTTTATTTTAAGGCATTCTTACAAAATAAATATTTTATAATTGATTTATTAGGGTCCGCGCTTGTAAGACTACGCCTCTAGAAATCATCTCCCCTCCTATTGGCACGGGGTTGCTTATTTCTATACGAGTTAAACTCCTAGTAGTTGAGCTAGCTCAACTGTTCAGCAAACACCGTTAACTGAAACGACTTTACTTAGCACAGAAAACTGGGGTCTCATTTGTCTGGCGGTTATATCTTCCAGCATAGCCAGAATCTGAGGAAGAGGAAATAAAAATCTCTTGAGAAGCAACTGGCATAATAACATTTGTCAACGTAATGAGTAATTCGAAAACTAGCTAATATTTTTATACTTAATTTTTTAAGAAGTATTTTTAATCTGCCTTATGATTTAAGAATGAACGTATTATTATCAAGAAAATAAAAGCATAGCCCTAGTTCAGTATCTTTTTTTAATTCTTATCTTTAAAAAAATAAGGTCAAATCAAAGCCTTTTCTACCAGTAAAATATAGTTAAATTTTGTTAACCAACTTGTCAGATTAGAAAAAAAACTCCAGTTCTAGTATAAAAAAGCTCGTGATCGCGTGATCAAAGACACGCACGCCATTATGTAAGTCTTCATTTTACGTATAGAAATAAAAATTGCTTTGTGCCGCTCTAAGCTCACAACCAACCTACAGTCCTAAGACAAAGCCCCTTTACCTGATTTAGCTAACTTTCTGGCAGTTCGAAACTATGGTAGCCCTAACTATTCGTAATAGTTTCGCTCTTCTCATACTAATTCTATTGTGAAAACATGCTCGCCCACAAAGTTAGCGGAAAACTTCCGGTCAGAGTCGGTTTAACCATATAACTTTAGAATTTGTATGCATTCAAACTTTGCAAGCGTGATTCAGATTTCCTGTTACTTCGATCGCCGAGATATATTTCATCGTGTCTGCGCACAACTGGACTCATCCATGGATCCCAAATTTCTCGGTAATATTCTGAACTTTATAACTCTGGGCACGACCAATAATTCAACATTGGCATTAATTATTTACTAATTTTGTTGACTTTTCATCTGTAAGAACATATCTTGATAACTTGTAATTAGGGCTGCCAACCATACTTTACAATAATAAAACCTACTTTTTTTTAAAAATATTTTTAAACGGTACATAACAATAATGTATTTAAAAAAAGACTTTAATTTGAAACTCTATAAATAAAACAAAAGTGTATAATTTTCAGGTTTGCCAATATTGTACTTGTTATTACTGTTGCAGATTAATTAATAAAAAAACAAAAATATGTAAAATGTACTGAAAACACATAAAATTATATATTTAAAACGAAAGAAAATTAAACCACTTATGCTTTAGGTCTTAAACTAAGTTATTTGCACAAAAAGTAGCCAACCCTATCTGAAAAGCTTTAGCATCGCTATGATTCTGTCAACAATAATCGTGTACCTACAGGAAATAATTCATGCAATTTTGATCTTACGCGTTGGATATGAGATGTAGTTTTTCGTATGACGTTTCGATTTACAAGAAAGGACACTACACCCATAGTGGGGGCTTTAAGATGTGAATGGACAATTCACTTACCAAATAGCAAAGCGGTGGTTTATCTCGTGGTCGTATGCGAAGGTGGGGTTGTCGTGGTCGTGGTCTAGGTCGGGCGACGTATGAGCGGGTGCGGCGTGAACGGGCGCCGACTGCGACCAGCGCGCCACCGCGCCGCTCGCGCATGCCGGCGTGCGCATCACGCACCTAGACGGATCTGAAAACATAATATTAAATCATTTAATAAACAACGCAAATACAAGGTGTGTTTCTCTAAGTCACAGGGGGTTACGACATTTGCTCAAAGATTTTTTAGATTACAAGTAGCTTTTATAATATTTTTTTTCTATATTTTATGTCGACTTGGGTCACAAGTGAATTCTCAGGCGGGAGAATTCACTTGTGACCCGAGTCGATTTTTTCTAGTATTTTTCTAGTATACTAATTTATCTTATAAGTAGCTGCTTGTATAATAAAATAAAAAAGCAAATTAACATATACCCAAATCTGAATGCAAGAGAACCATAATACCTGGCCCAAAACGCTAGATTATGTGTCTACTAACAGTGGTCTCTTAAATTCACACACATACCGGCCCCACGCACGCACATTCTGTAGGAACTTATTTATACACATATAGCTCAACATTATGTATTTACTTGTCACTAACTGCCTGGTGTTTGGAGGTGGAGAGGCTGGCAATCTGTAATACAGGTCTCCTAGTACAGATGCCAGTCTCTCGCACAGATTTCCTTATGTGCAGATTGTAGGTTAAGTAATCATTGTATTTATTTTATGTGTGAGAGAACAATAAAGATAGTTTATTATTATTACCGTGATAATTAGCTCATCTATGTATTTTAATGCAAATCCATCACACTTATGGGTATCGTTAACTTGTAATACTAGAGGTAACCACAATACACCTCCAATATAATAATATTCTTTACATTTACATCTATTAACCCAGGCCGTAAGCACTGTAAGGCTTGACTATGGATACAAAGGTAACGGATAGACATATAAGAGGTTTTCCAATAGGAACTTGACAATTTTGAATTTAGTTTGTGAACGCACCTTTTCACTTAACATTGAACTGTCAATGTCAGTTTATTCAGTAGACATAACCTTTTCATCATGGTGAAAGCCTCTAGATTTTTTTCTTTGGGGCTACGTCAAGTCATTGGTCTATGCTAATAAGCCGACGATGTTGGAAGAGCTCAAAGCCGACATTGAACGCGAAATAGCAGCCGTTTAGGCTGAAATGTGTGGCCGAGTCATGGAAAATTAGGTCCAACGAATCGACCGCTGCAAACCATGGTGCCCACGGTGGCCATATGAGCGAGGTCGAGTTCCATTCTTAAATGTTTTGAATGTACTTCAACCCGATAATAAAGTTTTTGAAATATCTCAAATGGTTTTCATTTTATTTTGAAAAAAGTTGTCAAATCCTTATTGGAAAACCATTTATATTATGAAACATAGATATGGTAGGTATATTCATAGAAACATACATAAAAACAATCATACCATACAAAAATCTGCTTCTTCCGGGACTCGAACCCAGGACCGCCGGTGCGAAAGGTAGGGTAGCTACCGTTGCACAAAGCAGTCGTCATTTGAAGGTAGAGTAGGTTGTTTTTGCTGTGTACTCGATACTGGCGATTACTATAAGTACTTGTTAGTAAATATCGGGCTGTAGTATAGAGTACTCAGTATCGATTATCGCCATCAAAAGTATCAATATCTACTCGGTATTGAAAGTATCGTTCGATTCCTATCTCAAAGTAAGAATTGAGTTTTAGACGCACACCTAATGAGAAATTCCCAATGACAAATGACCTTTAAAGAAGATATCTAACAATCTCTTTGATATTTTTATCCTTATACAACAAAAGAATCATTTACCTGCAAGAAAAGTTGAATCTAATTGTCATTTCATAATTTAGCGACTGCAAATCGATAACTAAGATTTCCTTAACTGATATTTAAGACTAAGTTGGTGTAGTATGGATAGATCAATTCTTTAGAGCTTATCAATTTTAAGGAGTACACAGAAAACAGTTAAAAACTAATGCAGGCAAAGACTCTACAAGCGATCTCTTCCATACAACCCTTTCTGTACCATACAGTATTCCAGCAGAATAAAATATAGAAAGAAAAAAGCAAATATACACACAAACACAATATTTAAATGTACACACATGTTACAGACTAGAATTGAGCTAGGAGATATTCGTGTGGCTTTGTTTTAGTATAATTTATTGGTGTCGGTTATTTCTTTATTGCAGTATGCTTCCGGGGAAATCCGTGTCACTGCGACCTCGCTTCGTATTAAGCAACCATTTTCAAGTTCAATGGAAATACTTTAAGTTTCGTTAATTGGAGTTTACACCTCTAGAATTAATTTTCATATAAAAAATATGAAGAGTAAGTATTCATATTAAAATAAAATTGTAATCGAATGATATCGTTACATTTATTGCGCGCACCTTTTACTTTTATTTGGAAGTTTTGTTTGATTATTTTCTGTGCTTGTTCAAAGACAATCGTTCTTAACCCTTTGAACTCCTCTGACATTATGACATTATGTTTCTTACACCAACTCCTATGTCGAGACAGACTCAGCGTTATAGTAACTCAGTTTTTTAAAATAATTTAAATGATCAAATGTATTTTTAAATAGTTTATATGGACATAAATACTATATGGTGTGTTCCAATCGGAAAATACAGGGAAAGAGAAATAGACAAAATCCTATTTCGAAACTTGTGATAGGAAACCTGGCCTTTAGGAGAATGTTCCAAAAGGTACACACTGACAAAATTTAACTGAATAAGTGCATATTAAGTTCTTGATTTTAAATAATTCTATGTATTTTGTACTCAATGTAAAGTAATATTAATAAAAATTATAGGTATATTTTATAATTTTTTCTTTAACTTTGAGACCACATTTTATGCCTTTTTTTAAATAAATTAAGGAGTTAGTAATAGGTCATTGAAAAAAAAAATTAGGAGTTCAAAGGGTTAAGGAGTAAACTCCATTCGTGCGTTGGAGCTGACACAGACACTTTTTTTTCGTCACTCGATTTAAAGTTCTGGTCATACTTGTGATATGTGTAATACATATCTAACCAATATGTCTCGGTTGTAACTTGTGTGCTGCATGTGTAAAATGGGACTTTTATTTAATATTGTAGACAGTTTGGTGCAACGGTAGCGACTCTGCCTTCTGCACCGATGATCCTGGGTTCGAGTCTCGAAATGGGCAAATGTTTGTATGATAAATAGAAGCATCTTGGGTTACAGTGTCTATTTTGGGATATGATACATATCTATATACCTATTTTATATGTTTATATATTCGGTGCCTTAGACTCTATAACACAAGCCAAACATTGTTTACTTTGGGCTAGACGAATTTGTGTGAATGTGAGATATATTATTTATATGATATATTTTTATAATAGAAAAATACTAGAAAAAAATCGACTCTTGTCACAAGTGAATTCTCAGGCGGGAACGAACCCGCAACCTTTGGAAATCCGGTCCAATGCTCTCCCAGTTGAGCTACCGAGCCTTGTGAACACTCCTCGAAATTTTCTAGTACCTTTCCGATTTTACGCTGTAGGTCAGCGTTGTTTCATCAATGAGAGGAACATCCTCTCGTATTCAGTTCAGTTTAGTTCATCTCTCGTAAACAGCCATTTAGTTTTATAATTTTTACATATTTTATGCATTTTTCAATGCGATCTTATTAGATAAATTATTATAATAGAAAAATACTCGAAAAAATCGACTCGGGTCACAAGTGAATTATCAGGCGGGAATTTTTCTATTATAATAATTTATCTCATAAGCTCGCATTGAAAAATGCATTAAATATGTAAAAAAGATTACTTATTTATTATTATTAAGGTCTATTACGTTTTTGAAGTATTATTAACACTTATTAATGGTTTATTAATCAATTGAGTCATAGAGCCAAAACAATCCTAAAAACGAAATAGTTCTGGCACACCACAGATAAAATATTCATGATCAAACTCACGTGCGTGACTCGCTCGGCAAACAGATGCTAACCACGATTAGCCCAAAAACGTTATACCCGTTACAAATGCTATTGGTTTGACTTAACATGTACAAAATAATTAACGTGGCATATTATACAAAATGTACGTACTAGATAGTCAAGCTGTACTGCAATTGAGCAAGTAAATAGTACAGCGTAAAAAGTATTAAGATTCTAGGACATTTTGACGGGGGTTCATAAGGCTCGGTAGCTAAATTGGGAGAGCATTTGACCGGACTTTCAAAGGTTGCGGCTTAGTTTCCCGTCTGAGAATAACTTGAGAGGCGAGTCGATTTTTTCTAGTGATTTTTTATTAAAATAAATTATCAAGAATTTTTTGGCAAAATTCAAGAAATTTAAATATTAGGTGCTTGCTTGTCTATTATATGAAAGTTACCGTTTTTTATGGATTATTCCTATTGGAGTATAAAATTAGAATGTATGTATGTTATGTACTCTAAACTACATAGATTTTTACAGACATATCAATATGCATACCTTGTAACGGTCCGTAAATCACTACATAGTATAAAACAAAGTCGCTTTCTCTGTCCCTATATCCCTATGTATGCTTAAATCTTTAAAACTACGCAACGGCTTTTGATGCGGTTTTTTTAATAGATAGAGTAATTCAAGAGGAATGTTTATATGTATAATACATGCATAATATAGTAGAGCATTGCACTCGGGCGATGCCGGGGCGGGTCTCTAGTTAATTCTTTATAATTATTAGACAACATCACATACATTCTTCTGAAGCCAAGTTAGGAAGCTAAAGCACTTGTGTTATGGTATTCAGAAACAACGAAGGCACCACATCAACCAGACCTGATCCAATATAGAAAAGTTCATTTTCTATTGACCCGGCCAGGAATCGGCCGGACCCCGTAGTGGTGTTACCATGAAAACTAGTATGCGTATTAATGACACTGAGGGTAGACAAAATATTGGACTCGAACCTTGATTAATAGACAAAGAAAAGGAGCAGCAGAATACTGTAGATCGCAAAAAACTGAAATTGCAAGTCGACAATGTAACGCACAATCAGCACGGCTATATCGTCGTTGCGACTTTAAGACCTCCTATGTGTAAAATTTCTTCACATTTTTCAACTAACTCCAACAAATATGTTGGAGTTAGTTTCTTCACATTTTTTTCAGTAGACACTTCTTATCGATTATCTCGTAAACATGAATTTTACACATAGAATGTCTTAAAGTCGCAACGACGATATGTTGCTATTAACAATAAACTGAATATCTATCCGACGAAAATTGTAAAACGGTATCTGGCTAAGGCAGTTATTATACGAAGACACTGGAATCCCTAATAGAAGTTATAACGTAAATGTTAAATAATATTGATTATGCACACAAACACACATACACACACAAACATATAAGTTGTTGGTAAATTTCACATTTCTGATTAATATTCATTGTATTATGCTTCAGGAGGATCGGTAGTTTCAGGTTAAATTGAAAACTAGACAGGAATAAATTTTCTATTAAAATTAAAAGGAGCTAGCCAAAGAATGATTTATAATTTTTGATCGAGGAACTGAATTAACATTTATTTTTTATTTTTTTTATTCTGAAAGTTTAGTTTCTGAAGCAACATTTTTTATGTTTTCTTAGTTATAAATGATCCTTCGTTACCAAATATTTTAAGTTGTAACGGTTACCTGGGCATGTATAGCAATAGGAAATGATGATAAAACTTTTAAAAAATTTAATAAGAAACCAAGCATCAGTTCTTCGTAACTAAATAGAAGTCGTATATAAATATATTTCAATGTAAAACAATTTTTATCAACTGGATTTTGTTAGAAGAAATACATTAGAAATATGTTCATAAAAACAAATTTTACATACCGATGTTACAATTGACTTATATGTGTTGTAGTATGTAGAAAATCGGCAATTTAATAGGATATCTGTATTATTTGTAAAGAAATTGTTATTCGATTTGATTTTATTTGATTTGATTCGATATAACTATAGTTACGAATAAAATTCACAATAGGGCATTAGCTGAGATCATGTAAAATAAGTAAGTATTACAGTATTAAAATACCAATGAATGCTATTTATTACAAGAGTAATAGATTAAGAAGCAATAGAGGAGTATTTAGTCTACTTTAATCACAATTCAAGGACGAATTTCCCCCGTGTACGAAGAAGGCAAAAAAAAAAATACATTATTCATGTTAAGGAAATGATTACGTCCGGTCACGTGAAACAGTTACATAAGCAGCAAAAATAAAAAAAACTTACCTAATATAGTCATTGTAAGTTTATATCACAAACACTCGGTTGGTTGAATTATGTAAAAAGTAAAATTTCGATCCGAAATGTACACTTCCACTCGGTTACAAGTACAGATGGCATGTGACCTCGACGGGAGGGAAGAAACACACCCCCGTGGTGCGGGGAGGGGCGGACGCGCCGTGACGTCACACGGTCGACAACCCCAGGAAGTGGGTCACGGGATCGGAATGGTCGATCTGACAAGTTCTAGAGGAGGGCAGCCTTTATCTGAATCAGTGTCTTTAAGGAGGTTCGCACTCGTTAGAAAAGGGCGAGGAGCTCTATGGCGCAGCCATCCATAAACAGCCGAAAGAGATGACGTCACGGCTTGCAGAGACAATATTGGCGTACAAGATATTATTGTTTTTTATGTGTTAAGTATTTTCGTAATATTATTTCAGCTGCTTTTAGAATTAATTTAAATTATATTTTAAATGTTACTTTTACTTTTAATTGGGTCTTTCCCAACATAAAAAAGGTAGCATTTAAACGGGTTGTCAAAATTATTATTGTTTACATTTTGGATTTTTTATTATGCATGTGGTTGCATTAATATTTTGACGACTGTTTGGTGCAACGGTAGCGATCCTGCCTTTAGCGCTAACGGTCCTGGGTTCGAGTCCCGGAAGGGGCAGATGTTTGTGTGATGAATACCAGCATTTGTACCTTAGTCATGGGTATTTATATATATTTCTATAAATATAACTTATTCATGTATCATATATGTATGTATATCCGTTACCCTAGTATCCATAACACAAGCCTAACAGTGCTTACTTTGGGCTGGGGTATTTGGTGTGAATGTAAAAATATTATTATTATAATTATAAATTCGAACACCGACATTTAAAGAAATGTGCCTTAGATGATACGAGACTTGGTAAATATGATTGATTATTCTTTGAAACTTCCATTAGATAGAATTAAACAACATCTATACAGCTCTCTTTTTGGCTTTGTAGAAATGGGTCTCGTAAACAAGTCTTTGAATTATAATTTTGAACCTATTTGGACCTAACTTTGGAACCTATTTGTTTACATTGCCGTATGAGTAACATTCAAAAAACAAACATACACACATACACGCTTTCTCACACAGAAAGAGACACCAAAAGCTTGAGTGTAGGTTTTTAAATGTGCAAAGGCTTCTATCGCTTTCAGTGAATATAAAAATATCAAATTTATTTTGTGTCAGCCTATAAAATTCTTGCTATCCTTTTTGTTGTAATTTCCCACCAGGTGGCACTGCAGCATATCAACTTCTATATCGTTTAACCGATTTTTAAGAAAATTGATATCCTACTACATTTGAACGTGTAGAATGTAAATACTATATTAATAGCTGTAAAGTATTTTTTATACAAATTTTGTTATATAAATAATTTCTATTACTTAACCTGATTTTTGTATTACCTCATCTAATTCGGATTTAATAAACGAAAATGGCCCGTCATTTGGTATGGCTACCCAACGGGTAGTCACGTGAGGGCAGTCGTCGTTATCGCATCTATCAAATGTACGAATTTTCTGCGCTTTATGCTGCTTGATTGATGTTCACTTTCTATCACAAAAGAAATATTAAAATACCTACTTATTCATTTAGATATGTACACTTCAAATTTATATCAAAGTTACATTTCAATTGTTTAGTTTTATTTTTGTTTGTGAATTAAATTTACGTTTGTTTGCAAAATGGACGGAAAAATTACATATAACAGTCGGCGTCGAAGAATCGCAAATCCGACGCAGAGTGGTAGAAATACCTGGCGATGAAAGATATTTTCGTCTCTGTCTTATTTGTTTTAAGATAATATTTCAATAGCTGCTCAAGTTCGAGCCAATATAGAAAGCAATGTGACTAACAATTGGAATTGGACCGATCTGGGACCCCTTATAATACGAAACGCCTTTTAGCCGATACAGATTGCTTACTTATGGCACAATCTGCGAACTTAAAGCAGCTGTAGAAACATTTCCATTTAAATTCCAACTGTTTCTAAAAGGCAGACTTATTGCGAAATTTGGGGAGTCAATGAAGGGGATCAAAAGAATGCATTTTAATGAAGGAGTTTTTAACGTGTTGATTCCTGATGAGTCCCCTAATTTAAATAATATTGATGCATAGTGAGTGAGACAACTTTCAGTCTCTGCACGCATGTATTGCCGCAATCTGTTGCCGAATCAGTAGACTAGCATTTAATTTTTTCGTCTAATATGATCAACAGCTCTGCCCCAAAAGACTGTGATTGTGAATGTGATTAAGTCGCACGTTAATGTAAGCACGGATAAAATAAGAATCTGGCGTGAGTGGTTCCAGCAAGAAAGGTTAAAAACGTTAAAGATGTTCACAAACAATATTCGTAGGAAACGGATAAAAACTGTAGCTTAAAATTATTCCAAGAATCATCGCGAAGTGAATCGGGCAGATGTTAAAAATATGTCCCTAATCATCCCGAGGTTAATCGGGCAGTTACTGAAATATATGCCCATTATCATCCTGAGATCAATAAAGAGGCCGTTGTGCATTAAAAAGAAAAAGCAGCAAGCTATTGTTTGGATAAATAAATTAATGTACCACTATGATCAACAGTTAGTGTATGAGTCCTTGCTAAACTACACAACTGAACTGCTAATGATAAGGGTTGCTATATCTTCAATGATACGAGATGAAGATAACTTTTATGTTTTTATTATAATTACAATATCGGCTATTATTTAAATAGCGCTAATGAGTTATGTGATCGGTGACGGAAAGCAAACTAAATTATAATTAAATATTTCATTTACAAAAGTGCTGATTAAGAAATTGATGCTATTGTGCGGTTAAATGACCGTACAGTTAGGCGGTTCACACACTAGAACTGCGTCCCGCCGCGGTGCGCGTAGCGACAGAAAAACGCGCCCCCGCGCGGAGGCGCAGATCTGCCTAACTTAGCGGTTAATCTGCTTCCCCGCGCAGATTTTCAATACAAGTTGACCTTACTTCTTCACGCCCCGCGCTCCCGCGCAGAATCTGCGCGCGGGGCGCCTACCCGCGCGTTCCCGCGTCGGCAGTGTGTTGTCATAGGCGTGTTTTCTATATTAATTGAGATACTTGCATACAACAATAAAATCTGCGGCCACGCGCTACGCGACGGGGCGCGGTGCAGTGTGTTGACCGCCTAAGATTACTAATATGTTTATAACTTAATCACGTCAAAACGGGCGAACGGTTTTAATGGAATTCGGCATATTGGTATTATATACCATTATATTGATACAAGATTGCCGTAAGATCGGGTGGAAAATTTTCTCATATAGGTACACATCTAAATTTTAACGCAAACGAAGTCGCGGGTAATAGCTAGTATAATATAAAACATAAAGAAATAAAAGCAACATGCAGGTGGATTCTGGTTCAAATTTTTTACAGTAGACTAGACAATGTTATCATCCGCAAATATACCACATAATGCCTACACCTGAGCCCACCTTATCAGTTTTAAATTATAATACAATATTAAGATTAAGAGAGAGATCGGCGTGGTATAGAAGATATAATGACAAAGAAAAAAAAAGGGATGCCAAGTGTATGATGCAAATGTGCTTAGTCAATGCAATTCTATTATTAAATTCAGATCTTACACTTCCACACCTGTTGAACTTGTAAAACTATTTTTTTATTTAGGATGGGTTAGCTCTTGATCCCAATCAAGTCCGGGGTCAGGACAGAATCCACGATGGAACGAGCTAACACAGAAGGTGTCTATTCACCCTCGGAAATACAGACGTCCTACCAGTTCTCGGAAATACAGACGCAGGGGGGGAGTTCCACTCCTTTGCTGTGCGCATTATGAAGGATGTTGAAAAGCGCTTGGTGCGACAGGTAGGAATAGCAACCAAGAAAGGGTGGTAGCCTGCAGTGCGTACAGACTTCAGTAAAGGAGTCGAAACGTCAGGATTAAATATAGAAAACAAGATTTAACACGTCGTTTATCCGGTAAAATTGATATTATTTAAATGTATCTATTTAATTAGATTGACAAGAAAGTTTATGAGGCAAATGTGCATGGGTAAGTCGCTAAAGGTTGACAAAACAAACTTTCAAAGACCAAATAGAAGTCCTGAAAAAAGTCTAAGTCAAAAACACCCTAAACCAACAAGCTTGTATGAAAGGTCTGATGAGAGTTGATGAAGCGAGATATGTATGTCGAAAGTGGAAAGCTACAATATATGCGTACCCCTACGGAATTGTATACGACACGTGTTTATATGTATAAATGTATGTTATATTTTTTATATAAAACAGGGGCGTTGTGGTGCCGAAAAGCGAAATATTTATAATAACGTCGATGGTACAAATACGTGTAACATCGCGGTTTGTACCTATTAAAACTGCGCAAACACAGACACAATAGCACAAGGCTGTCTGGCTGTTATTTTAAGTTCAATTTACTGGGAGCACAAGTAAACTTATAAAAATAGTTATTTTAGACAAACAATAGAAATAAATTTATGAACTGAAGCATGATCTCGCAGCGGAGTCAACGAAGCGCTAAAATGGGTAAAACATAAATAACTTAGCTTTTTTATAGTGTTTTATTATCCTCAAGTTTTTTGTGCTCCATGGCTACGAGACCAAGATGATGTATAAATCTGAGTAAGCTTGGATAAAGCAATGCATCGTATTAGAGCATAACCATTAAATTGACGGACAGTTTATAAAAGCTTGGTTGTTTGTATAGTTGTTAGATATTTTATCTATTCACCTATTTCAAGACACTAAAACATGGTTGCGCCATCTTAGTATTTAGTCTTATTTTAACTTTTTTATGTGAAGCAAAGACTTTTCATCATTTATCATAAAATCTTCATAAATCCAATGAAAATAACAATGACATTAAAATTTAATGATTCATTGTAATTTTTTATTTAACATTTAATATTCATTACAATATTAATATCTGTAACTGCAAAGTAACACATGACAGATGTAAAGAAACGGTTAAATTTAACCGATTCGTTGCTACATACAATTGCAGAAACGAAGGTTACGAGCTTGATTTACGTGAAAAATGAAGATAGTTTTATTCTGGGTTGATTTCCCTAAAACTTGATTTGAAGGAGTTATCATCGATTTTAAAATGACACGGTTTCATTGGCTAATGCCACACGCAAAAAAAAAAAGTGATGACACGACAGGCGTGCCATCAGCAACGAATCGGTTAAAAAGCCTTATTCAGTCAGACAGACGTTACCGTCTAATTTGGCCGTACACGTAAACAAAGAGCCTGCCTTTCCGGCTTTATACGGACGACTGGCAAGGGAACACCTAAGTGACGTGAAATTCGGTCACCTACTTCGTTGTTGATAGCAGATAAACGAAATAATGCTTTACAAATACACAGATTACAGGTTAATCTGTTTTTAATAAGCTAAATTACCGTAAAATCTATGTTAAAGTCATACATGTAAATACATAAACTTATTATTTATTTATTTATGATGGGTTAGCTCTTGATCCCAATCAAGCCCGGGGGCCAAGACAAAATCCACGATGGAAAGAGTTAACCCAGAAGGTGCCTATTTACCCTGGCTTTGATAACGGACGGGTATAAGTATAAGTTCTCGGAAATTCAGACGCAGGGAGGGAGTTCCACTCCTTTGCTGTTCCCATTATGAAGAATGTTGAAAAGCGTTTGGTGCGACAGGTAAGAATAGCAACCAAGAAAGGGTGGTAGCCTGCAGTGTGTCTGGGTGTCCGATGGAAAAAAGGAGATGGCGGTATGAGCATATCCTGAGCACACTCTCCAAAATACAGTCTGTAGAAGACCGACAGACAGGCAATGAATTGACTATGAAAAAATCTGGCAGTAACGAATCACAACATTAAATTGTAAATACAATATTTATAATGCAATACACACGTTATACAGAAATGCTAAATTGTAGCACAAAGCGTGCACAAATATGTACAATTCGATTAGAACATGGGACAAACCGGTAAACTTAGTGCGTATGCATGCAACAATGTACAATAAAATGGAAGTGTTCGTGTTAATATGTTTATTTGTAAGGATCATTAGGATTGTTAACAAGTAACTATTGTCGCGTCAGATGTCAAATATTTAACAAGGACACGGTAAATTGCTCAGTCACTTGCTTTAGCTCATAATATTCTATATAAGTTTTTCTACACTTTTAAATACCATTCTTCAGTAAAAGGACAGGTAGCACATTACTCTAAATCTATAATCTAAGATCACAGTGCTTTGTTTGTCTGTTCGCTCTTTTTCCATTGTATATGCGTTACCATAGCAACGCGTCAACCGCAAGTAGTTCGTCTACCGGACGCTAGATGCACTAACGGAAAAATATTTATTAATAGAAATTTTGTCTACCTTCTTTAAGTCCTTTAAGTAATATAGAAAATTATTAAGAATGGAACTGAGATAATCAGATGGGGCAGTACAAATTGTATGTAGAGTTGTAAGCAAGCTATTACACGATTACTGAATTATAGAATAGAATATCTTTATTTGTATTAAATATTATAACTGAAATTAGTATAAATTTGTGTTCTTGAGTTAGTGTTGTACTCTAATGCTTTATGGAAGTTATTGTTAATTAAGTTATATTTTGAAAACAAAGTTCGTTTTATTACAACTTAAATAAACAAGGTGGATGCCTCAGATTATAAAACAAAAGGCAGATAGACCGTGCGGAACACCGAAAGTGAAGCCAACAAAGCAAATACAAATTCAAAAGCGAATACAATCTCGAGTCAGTACGTCACGAAGCGTCGCATCGTTAGTACGTCACTGATAATATTCATATTTTTGAGAATAATGCCGTCTTGTGTTTTCAAACATTGCAAAAATTGATCCCAAAAACAAAAGAAAGAAGATGGAGTATCTTTTCATATGTAAATATTGATTTATTTGTCTATTTAGATATTATTTTACGTGATTATTTTTAGTGAACTCTTGGAACACAAAACCTTAACAAAAATCTGCCGGTGTTGCTAGTTTATTTTTAAACATTTGCCCTTAAGTTGGGAAATATGTATTGGAAACAGGATTATCGATTTATACAAATATTTATTTCGATAATAGTGTTTTGTTTGTCTCGCTTGTTGGTTGGTGTGTTTGTATGTATGTGTGTCCGTTTCTATGTGACTTCATTACTAAAACTACTGAATGTTTGGTCTCTTATAATAATTAGGTATGTACATCCGTCGATTCGCCAACATAAAGTAAATATATATATATATATATATATATATATATATATATATAGCCAAAAACAATAAAGACTCATCACGACTTTACTAATGGCTGCTATAAATCCACAAAATATTTCTATTCATACCCATACCGGTTGGCTACCATCAAAATTTTGTGTTGTCTGTTCAACGCATTTTAAAGAAGAAAATGTTTACTTCACCGAAAACGGTCGTCGGTTAGTTAAAAAAAAATCAAAACCAACTCTGTAACTGTAACTAAGTAACTTTGTTATTATCCTGGCAACCGTAACGCACACCGAGGCTACGTGTTTCTATAGTGCTGTCACGCACACATGTCTACAAGCGTGGCTTCACATTATTGTTCCGTGCGGTCTATCTGCCTTTTGTTTTATAATCTGAGGTGGATGCAGTCGCTAAGCATAAAGCTTCGGTAGCACCATATATTGGAGCGGAGCGTAAAACTAAAAAAACAATCAATAATATTTAGTAAAGTTCAAAAGAATGGAAACTTTAAAAAAGCGCGTACTTTTTGTTTCAATGGGAAATCCGACAGCTAACGTTTTTTGGCGATAACTTTTTTATTTTTGCGAATTTCTAAATTCTCTCTGTCACAATCTGGTCCTAAATGTGTTGATTCGGTTCAGAATTCGGCAAGGTATAAGCACAGTAAAGAACAGTAAAATATCTTCATACAAACGTGCCGCTCTCGGTTTGAATGTGTGCGTGCGCGCCGCGCGCCGTGTCGGCACGCGATTTCACGCACACGCTAGCATAATATATGGGGGAATAAGGTGGCGGCAGTGCGGGCTGTGCCGCGCGACTGTGAGCATGCGCATACGTCACATGACCGCTCGTGATCGTCAACTCTCGCCGGCCACTTACCATAATATTAATTATTACGAGTATCATGACTTCAAAAAGGGGAAAATAATATTGTAGTGTTTTCGGGTGCCTCAATAACGATTTCGCAAACTCATTCGCAAACAAATATTCAATCATAATATGCTTTTTATTACATAAATTTAGATCAAGTGCTGCTTGTTCGAAAATCTTAACTAAAAGTAAAAGTGAGAACCCTGGGGATCAACGCAAGAGTAGGCTAATAACTCGGCGGGCGGCCTTAGATAAACTACTGTTCTGTATTTACTGTGGCATAAGGTAACAGGCATTGCGTCATTTAAGCTGATCCTTTTAAAACAATTTTTAATTATTTTTTGATGAATATTACTTTTTTACTTAGCAAAGCGTAGTATATTTTACCATTTTCATTATAAAGGTAAAAAATTTGCATGACCTCATTCTATTGGAGAACCCAGCACCACAGTAAACAGAACAGTAGGTTATCTAAGGCCGCCCGCCGAGTTATTAGCCTACTCTTGCGTTGATCCCCAGGGTCGTCACTTTTACTTTTAGTTAATATTTTCGAACAAGCAGCACTTGATCTAAATTTATGTAATAAAAAGCATATGATGATTGAATATTTGTTTGCGAAATCGTTATTGAGGCACCCGAAAACACTACAATATTTTTTCCCCTTTTTGAAGTCATGATACTCGTAATAATTAATATTATGGTAAGTGGCCGGCGAGAGTTGACGATCGCGTGCGGTCATGTGACGTACGCGCATGCTCACAGTCGCGCGGCACAGCCCGTACTGCCGTCACCTTATTCCCCCATATATTATGCTAGCGTGCGCGTGAAATCGCGTGCCGACACGGCGCGCGGCGCGCACGCACACATTCAAACCGAGAGCGGCACGTTTGTATGAAGATGTTTTACTGTTCTTTACTGTGCCAGCACTGTGCACGAGCAATGTTTAAGAACAAACAAAGCGCAATATGAAGCAACGGCTTTGTTGTTTATTAAGATGAGTATACACCAAGAGCAATAAGCATTGCGAGATTTAGTATGATATTACTAAATGAGTTCCTTAAGCGAGATAGCGCTTTTAGGATTCCGTACCTGAATAGGAAAACAGGGAACCCTTATAGGATCACTTTGTTGTCCGTCCGTCTGTCTGTCAAGACCCTTTATCTCGCGAATGCGTGGAGAAATCGAGTTGAAAATAAAACCTTAAACTCAGGTCTACAGTCAGTTGAAGCTGTAAAAATATCAAACTGCTATGTTAACGTGAAACAAAGATAAGGCCCTTTATGCCGCAAAAAACGTATATTTGGACACTCTCAAGGGCATAAAAATGTATAGGGTTTTTTCCGTTGACCTAGAACTATGAAATTTGTCATAAAGGTCTTAAAGCATAAGTTAAGGAAAAGAATTTAAACTGAATACCGTTAATTTGTCATAATATCACATGAAAAAAACGAATGTATTTCAATTACAATGTTGAGTTTGTTTGTGGGTTAGAATCAAGAACATGGTATATCTATAACATTTTCATAATAAGGAACCCTTTTTGCGCGAGGTTCACTCGCACTTGTTTTTTTAATCGCCAAGTTCCGAACTACATATCGGGTTCATATAATAAGGTCAGAAATATCAGTATTTGATTTTACAGTTCTGGTTCTTTGAACCGAAGGCGCGGTTATCGATGCGTTCCGTTTCACTTGAATCTAACAAGTAACACCCGCGCGAATTGTGATGCGTTCCGGTAACAACACGCACAAAAATGTGCTTTGAAAATTAAATCTTGTCAAACTATGAACTATTTCTACTCCAAATGATAGATTTTTTTAATATTTAAATTTTACAATCACGTTAGAGTTCAAATTTATATGATATATCTTACACGACGACGATTATGACGATCGGTAGCGATCCTGCCTTTCGCACCGACTTTCCTGGGTTCGAAACCCTGAAGGACAGATGTTTGTGTGATAAATATAAGCATTTGTACAGAGTCATGGGTATTAAATTAATATATATTTCTATGAATATAACATATATATGTACCCTAGTATCCATAATACATGTCTTACGGTGCTAACTGGTTAGGCTAATTGGTGTGAATGTAAGTATTATTTCTAGGAAAAGAAGTATACTATATATCAAAATTTTATAGGGAATACTGTAGTAACATTTGCATATTCGAAAACTTATACTCGGATGGTTGACAGTCTCATGATATCTATCGTTATAATTATTCGCGTGCTCTCTGAATGAGCTCATAAAGGTTGCTGTTTTTATTTGTAATTATAATTTAGAATAGCTGTTACGTCAGATTTTTATTGTTTTCACTATGGCATTGAGCTTGACATCCTGTTATGATAGTTGTAAATTTTGTTAACGTATAATGCTATATCAAATATACGCCTCCGAGCCCATAGGTGGGAATTTTTTCATGCGTATTTTAAACCTTATATAAATATGGCATTGTGAATTCAAAAAATAAAATTAAATACATGAGAAAGGAATGCTCTTTGTGCATATCCGCCTTTATATTGCGATATTATTAGAAGGAATTAAGAGATCATTTTAAACTCGTTAACAGCTTGGTAAAGATTAATTCAGAGTAGTTATATGGTGAAGAGGCACATGTAAGCAAAAGGAAAATATAACAGCACAAAGCAGATTTTTGTATCAATAAAAAATCCATTCGATACCGGATACTGCGTGGAAAGACCGGTTATGAAATCTCGACTCATATATAGAAATCAAAAGATTAGATAGTATCAAAATAAGTTGATGAGAAAGATTGGAATGAATTTTAATAGAAAAATACAAGAATAAATCGACTCGGCTCATAAGTTATCAGACTGGACTCAAACTCGCAACCTTTAGGTAACTGCTCTCACAATTGAGATACCGATTCTTGCGAATAGCTGTTGAAATTTTGTAGAACTTTTTATTTTATTACACTGTTCGCCAACCAATGACAGAAAAATCCTCGCATTCAAAAATTTTTTTTTACAAATTTTAACAATCAATTAAAATGAAACATATCTTTTCACTCTCTTATCTCATATCACCATTTTTTGCATAAATGACAAATTTTAATATAAAAACCGACGCTGCTTACAAGTTATTCTCAGGCTGGACTCGAACCCGCAACTCTTGAGTTGTTTGGACGACTGCTCTCCTAATTGAGCTACCTAGAATATACTAATAATAGTATTTCTTTCATTCACACCAATCAGTCTAGCCTAAAGTAAGCACTGTAAGGCTTGTGTTATGGATACTAGGGTAACGGATATATGTACATACATATATGATACATAAATAAGTAATCATAAAAAAATATATATATATCCATGATTCAGGTACAAATACTAAATTAATAGAAATATATTTGTATAAATATCTGTAACACGGGTACAAATACTCGTATTTATCACACAGCCATCTGCTCCTTCTAGGACTCCAACCCAGGTCCACCGTTGCTCAACAGTCGTCGTACATATCGTATAGAATAACATTGAAAAAGCAAAAATATAAAAATCATAATTTGATTTTTTAAATTATTGTATTAAAAATCAGTCTATTTATGAGGGGCATTATTATACACGTAGCATCAACTGCATGTATGACACAACGTGTTTATTGATTGGAATGTGATAGAGATCATCACCATCTCAGTCGAAAGAGTTTCTCTTCTAGACGAGAGCGTGTCCCGATAAAAGGAGTTTATGCCATCATATTCACACTTGACAGGCAGGTTGATTATCGCAGTAAAATATTTATTAGATATGTTTCGGATAGTGTGCAGCAGAATTGCACAGCCTTGGTCCGCCTTCCCCATTTTTTTCGGACAACTAGACTTACAAATAGCCGCCACCGTTATATGGTTAATATATCAAAGAGTCGCTATCCACTATTCCATTCTAGCAAATCGATATGGTCTCTGGAAGTTCAGGAATAGTTAAAAAAAATCCTTCTCTTTATTTTATTGCAATATAGCAATTTCAAAATATAAAGCTTATGAATTAGGGAGTTGCTTTACCAGAAATCTGTATTACATGGATAGTTTAATACATACATACAATCGCGCCTTCTTCCCGAAGGGAGAGATCACAAATCTCTACTTGCTACGTTTCTGACACACATCTCTCGGTTGTTCGACTCTTATCAGACTTTTTAATACAAATTCCTCAGTAAAAGGTGCTTTTGAACTGGCCTTTTTTCAGGATATCTTCTACTTGGTCTCCGGAAGTTCATCTCGGTCTGCTTTACCGACTTGCCCATGCACATTTGCCTCATATACCTCTCTTCTCTTGTCAATCTTCTACCGTTTATCTTCTCTACATGTCCAAACTATCTGACATTCTTTTCACTATCTTTGTCACTATATCTTCTTTTACACCACACCGTTCTCTTATAACATCATTTCTTATTTTATCTATGAAAGTCTCTCCAGCTATACTAAAAAGCTCTCATAAATTCATCAATTTCCGATTTTGGATTACTATCTTTGCCCTTCAATGGATATAAATAAAAATGCTATGTAGTCGCGATTCATATAGTAACATTGGGTCAATATGGCTGTGATACATAATTTACATAGCGTTGCCATCGATTACGTACAACAACCTATTTTGATGTCAACTTACAGACTGTTGACTTTTAACTCGTACTGTGTGCATTTTCTATAAAGAAAGAGCGACAACTATTGAATGTTTTAAAAATAAAAAGCTTGCTGTATGTAGTTAGAGTTGAATATAGTAAAATTAATTGAGGCTGGTGATACCTCGTGTTTACTGAAATTAACAAGCGATGTAATCCAGTTTGCGTTATGTCTAGAAAAATTAACGGTACCCTAATAAAATTCATGTTCAGTGTTGTCATCACTAATCCTGAGTCGCTGACAAATACGTATAGATACGTGTTTACCATTTTAATACAATCTCTACGCGACTAGATTAAACACATTTCATTTTTTTTTTAATGAAATGTGTTTAATGTAAAAATCTATTTCCCTTTGTCATATTGTTTACAGACGGCTTAGCAATGCCAGTAAGTTTTGTTTTTATGACTAACTAGCGGCCGCCCGCGACTTTGTCCGCGTGGAACATTGCAACATTTACTTTATTTTTCTAAAATAAAAGTAGCCTAAGTTACTCCTTATTACATCAGATACCTGCCAATAAAAGTCTCGTCAAAATCGGTCCAGCCATTTCAGAGATAAGCCGGAACAAACAGACAGACAGACAAAAATTGTAAAAAATGTTATTTTGGTGTATGTACCGTATATATATTCATATGCATGCAGTAAAAAACTGTTTATTCAATATTACAAACAGACACTCCAATTTTATTTATATGTATAGATAACACAATATTATATTAATAAACTTGTGATTTTCCTTAAACAATAGTTAGTTTTTAAACCTGGTTTCTGGGTAAGCTCGTTCCATCGTGGATCCTGTCTTCGCCCATTGGCCATTGGCCAAGAGCGAACCCATTCTAATTAAAAAAAAACCAACCATACATATTTCACAGATTAGAGAGTCTCTTTTACAGATTATATATTTTTTTAATTGCTCATATAAAAATGTACAAGACGTTGGTAAATAAAAAAAAACTTCCACAGACTAGATAGTTTTTGCCATAGTATATAACACTCAGATAAGCTGCAATGTCGTTGAAATGTCAAGACCAATGAACTAGGTATATAATATGTAAGGGGAGTTACATTAAAACCCAACTATTGCCAGCCTTTTGGAATAGTTTTGTGTTTTGTTTTTAGGACCGTTATGTTTTATTTTGTCTTATTTTTTAATTAGTTATGAGTTATTTTTAAGGGTTGTTTTAGCCTATAGTCCGTTTTTTTTTTACCATTAGAAAGAAAAAAATTTGGGTACTTCATTGTACACATATAATGTTTACACTAAAAATACCTTAAGAAGCAGAAGTTGCAAACTTGTGGAACGAAACGTTGGTCAGTTTGACACGACAAAATTAAAAAGTACATGCCGATGTTGTAATACGTACCATATTAGGTAATTTTTAAAATGGTCGCTTAACATGGCCGCCATTTGCAACAATAGCAGCAAATGTCAACGTCTGCATTTATCTGTTTTGACTATTTTCTTTGGTTTACTGTTAAGTTTCTATTGTTTTGTTGAAGTTTTTTGTTAAAAGTTTTTGTTGTTATTTGTTATTTAATCTGTTCAACAATGGACGAGCCTGAAGCCGGTCAAAGTGGACTCCAGCACAAGATTAGCCACCACTGCTTCTTTGTTTACATAATTTCTAATGCTAAAAAAAATGGACTATAGTAATATAGAGGTTATGCTGAGTTATTATTAGTAATTGTATGCTATAGCCAACACGACGTTTTATTACTCCTTGTTTGAAAAACAAAAAACAAAACTCCCAAAGGAATTTCCGTTGCTAACTCCATGATTATTAAAATAGCTCAGAGGTAATGACTTTTGTTTATGTTGTTAAGCGCTTAATTTATAAATGGCAACGTTATGAGAACATAGATGGATTTTAAATAAATTATATTAACTTGTAATGCTCAAGAATTTGTTTTTCTTTTGATTGTTTATCTTATTATGCTAAAATGTGTTAAGCTCTACAGTCTATTCATATTAAGAGCGGTTTTGAATTTATACTCAAATAGCTAGAATGAGTTCAAGCTCATTGCGATATTGAGAAACTTTGTTGCTTATAGTTTCTCCAGCATCTTTTTGAAATCTGACAAATTTTATCCAGTAATCCTCTTTCTTTACTTGCATTGTTTAAAAAATAAACAAAGGTACTTTGATTTTTTTATACTAGCATCTTTTAGATTAACTCATAAACAATTATTATTCTGAACGAGTATCAGTCACATCACTGTATGATCCGTTTTTTCTTTCTCCTACTGCTGCTATTATAACGGATACGACAATTTGTTTTTTTTTTTTATACTATATGGGATCAAAAATATGTCAAATATCCTAATTATATTATGACAATACTTTGTGTGTGTTTGTCACCATATTGTCAGTTTATTCGGTGCGTTACTATGGTAACGTTTTCACTAATTCTTACACGTCAAAATAGGAACGTGAAAAGTTGAATAAGAAAACTGAAGATGTCAGTCCAACAGCATTTATTCAAAGCTAGAATCCAACTCCTAGTATATTATAAGACAAGAAAAAAGTGAGATGTGAAAGAAGGTATAGTGACAAAGATAGAAAAAGGGATGTTTACATGGTTTGGACATGTAGAGGATGGATGAAAGGTTAACAAGACAAGTTTATGTGGCAAATGTGCATGGGCAGACCACAGAGGACTTTCAGGGACTAAATAGAAATTGTCCTGAAATGCCACGTCCAAAATTACCCCTTACCGACGAGCTTATATGAAACTTCTGATGCTAGTTGAAGAAGCGAGAGCAGTATGTCAGAATCGTAGCAAGTGGTAATCTGTGATGTTTGCTAACTACGGGAAAAGGCGTAGGTACGTATGTTTTCAGCTATTGCAGAGGACTGGATAACATAATGGTGTGTATTAAAACTACTTGAAACGAGATATCGATAGATAGCGTCCTATGCGCGCCTGCCTCCCGCGCCTCACTCCATCCCCTCTGTCACCGCAACCCCGCACCCCTGTACCGCGCGGGTGAACACTCATTTAAGCGGTCAACGAATAGGCGATATGTTAGTTCTGACTATGTTTATAAATTATATCAACCACGATATCATAAAGATGTTTATAAAAAACTTAAAACCCGAGAGCATGTATACATGCTCGTAACCGATAAGTTTAATCCGTATAGCATTCCAGAATGCTCTAGAGCTCACTTGTTTCATTAGTTTCTCAAAAATACAACTCTCAAGGTCCTAAGGTATAACAAAAACAATAGACGAGCAGCGTGTGTACGTCGTAAAATAAAAGAAATTCGAATGTTTGCGGTATGCGACGGGTAAATGTTCTATGTGCATAGGTATACATTTATAACAAGTTACCCGTTCTAAAAAATAAATAAATTTGGAATTCATTTTAAAGGGTACTAACGAAACCGCTGCGTCATTTTGATGACTGTACATTTCTTTTTAGTTTTTAATATTTTTTATTTAAATTCAAAGATGCCATTATGTGGTTAAAAAAGGTGTACAACATAAAACTAACGTTATCCCTGCTAGGGCTTCGCGACTTAGCTTAATAAATTAGTCATTCATGAGAATTTTTATTCAAAAAATAAAAATAAATAATTTTTATCAATTTGATTATGAGTTTGGCACTTTCATATTTACATTTAATTTTTCATTTAGTATCGTATCCCTGATAAAATATGAATTAAAAAGTAATAGCAAAGACTCCAAACAGCTTTGGAAAACAGTAAAGAGAATTTGTAACGCGAAGCTCAAACACGACCAACCCACTGAGCTAATATCAATATCTAACAGTCCTAGGGTTTCTCTAAACAATTGTAATGCGTTTTTCTCAGCAGTTGGTAATAATCTGGCCAGACATATACTAGGTCAATTAAATAAAACAGAAGATGACCTGGCTTCTAAAGTTGTCCTTAAAAACTCTCCCTCTGACTCGTTTTTCATGGAACCTACTGATAAGGAGGAGGTTCTCGACATAATAAGTCAACTTAAAAGCTATAGTGCACCTGGATTAGACGGTGTCAGTGCGGCATTTGTTAAATATGCAAGATTCGTGCTATGTGAACCCTTAGTGCACCTGTATAATTTGAGCCTTGGCTCCGGCTGCTTCCCCAGAACCTGGAAAATCGCCCTTGTTACCCCTGTATATAAAGATGGACCTAAAGAAGAGCCGGGAAACTACAGACCTATTTCACTCCTCAGTGTTTTTTCTAAAATCCTGGAAAAAATTGTGAACATTCGGCTCACTAAGTTTCTTGAGTTGAATGGTATTCTGTCTCCCAGACAATTTGGTTTTAGACGCCATAGGTCCACAGAAGATGCTGTAGTGCTTCTGACGGAGCTTGTGTCGGGGTACCTGGACAGGGGCCGGAAATGTATGGGGGTGTTCCTGGACCTAGCTAAGGCCTTTGACACCGTATCTTCTAAAATACTATACCACAAGCTGGAATGTCTGGGTGTGAGAGGTGTTGCGCTTGAATGGTTTAAGAGTTATCTCTGTGACCGACATCAGCTTATTAAAGTAGAGTCAGAGAAAAGTGACCAGCTCCCAGTCAATTTTGGTCTCCCTCAGGGGAGCATCCTTGGTCCTACTCTATTCATTATTTACATGAATGATATCCACGATCTGGCCTTAGGAAATGCTGATTTGATGTGTTATGCTGATGATACTGTTATCCTTTTCAATGGTCCCAACTGGATAAATGCCTTTCAGATGGCCGAGACTGGACTGTCATCCGTCAACGACTGGCTCAGGAGGAATCTGCTTACACTAAATTACTCAAAGACAAATTACGTATGTTTTCACAAAACGTCTATTTCTGGACCAACTGTCTGGGGCAATATTAGGATTCACTCATGTGATATGGTTTCTCCTCTGCAATGTAGTTGTGACTCCATCTGCCGGGCTGAAGTTATTAAATATCTGGGCATAATCATTGACGAACACCTCTCTTTCAAAAATCACATCCAGTGTCTCTCTACACGAGTTAGAAAAATTTCTGGAGTTCTCAGGGGGCTGAGGGACGCTGCTAATAAAGAGCTGCTTATCATGATATACAAAATGCTATGTCAATCTGTTACGGGGTACTGTATCGCGGTCTGGGGTGGTGCCGCGAAGACGACATTACTTCAGGCCGAACGAGCAAACAGATCTCTACTAAAAATTATGTTAAAAAAACCTTATAGACACCCTACGACAGAACTTTATAAGGATGCCCAAGTATTGTCAATTCGTCAACTGTTTATATTAAAAACTTGTCTGTTAGCGCACAAACGGCTAATCACTTCGGATAATTACAAAAAACTATTAAATAAACGTACTTTTCAAATCCCGACGCCGTCAGTAAATTCACACTTTGCTACCAGATTTGGCGACTCAATTAGAGCTCGTGTGTATAATGCAACGATAAGAGCTTGTGACATAAGAAACTGTTCTGTCTCGGAAGCAGGAAAGGTTCTAACTAGGTGGCTGCTTGGTAGATCGTATATTGAAACTGAAGCTCTTCTTGGTCGATATTTCTAAGTTACTTCTTGTATTATTATATTTATAAACGTTTTTACTTAATTTCCTATGTTTTGTTGAAATGAAGCAAATTATTCAATAATTTTTGGTTATATTCACATTCAGATTTTTGCTTTTCCGTAGTTTACTTTTATTTTATTTTTTTGATTTGTCTCGGATTTGTTTTTCTTTTCTAATAATCTGTTTCATGCAGTAGGCATTGTGAATTCTGGCCGCAAGGCCATGTAATCGGTTTACTGGTCTCCCAAGATACAGGCACTGCCTAGTTTGGGGACCTCTGTGAAATGTATAGACTTCAATTGCCTATGCACTTTTTAAACAATGTATTTATTTATGTGTACTTTCCTAATTTTTAAATTTATAGTGCAATAAAATTATTATTATTATTATTATTATTACAATGTGTTTCTTCAAATACACTGTTTGATTGATTGATTGATTGATAAAAAACATGGTAATAATCCTATTTTAACGAATACTAATGTATATGACCATGAAAGTTTAAAAACAATAAATTGGAGTGTATCTTCGCAATTGACGTCTATTAATATAAAATGGACGTCAGTGGTCTTCGCATGCTGCCAATTGACCAATGTCTTGTAAAATTATGATAAATTAGTGTGCTGTCAATGTCAAACGGAGTCAGGTAATTGCTATCACTTGTCAAAATATACAAATGATTTATTCAAATAAAACTTGTCATTAAGATATAAAAAAAGTGATTTCAATCTTATTTTAATATAATAATATTTCTTATATTTACACCAACAAGCAAGCCCAAAATAAGCACTATGAAGCTTTTGTTATGGATACTAAGGTAACGGACAGACATGCATGTATGATATATAACTAGTCTGGCCATAAATACTGCGACATAAAACTTTTTATTTTTTTCAACGTTTCAATTATTTTAAATTTAGGAAGCGTTTATTATTTTAAAAACTTCTTTGGATATTGCACCATTTCACATAATTTTTCGTTTTATAATTTTTATATTTTATGCATTTTCAATGCGATCTTATAAGATAAATTATTATAATAGAAAAATACTAGAAAAAATCGACTCAGGTCACAAGTGAATTCTCAGGCGGGAATCGAACCCGCAACCTTTGGAAATCCGGTCCAATGCTCTCCCAATTGAGCTACCGAGCCTTGCGAACACTCGTCGAAATTTTCTAGTACCTTCCTGATTTTACGCTGTAGGCCAGCGTTGTTTTATCAATGAGAGGAACATCCTCTCGTATTCGAAAGAAACATTTTTACAAATGTTTGGTCAATCGATTAAGATGGCTGCTGTTAAAACGTGCTGTTAAAACTACAAAGGCTATTAATGCTGTTAAAACCAGAATTCGTCGAAACCCCATTACGAAGCAAAAAAATCTTATCGCGAGAAATGAAGATTCCCGCTAGGACTCTGTCGCGAATTATAAAACAAGACCTGAAACTTGGTGCTTATCGTCGATATACAGGACATTACTGAACCAAACTGATGGCAACATCAAAGAAAGTGGATCGATCAAAATGCCTTCTGTCACGATACGCGTGTGAAAGGCACAGAAATATCCTATTAACTGTTGAAAATATTTCACGATTAAAGAGCACCACAATAAGCAAAATGATAAAGTGTACGCTCACAGTTCTAAAGGAGCTGCTCAAGTGGTCGGAAAGGCACAACGTTGTCATCATCCTGCGTCAGTGATGATTTGGTGGGGCTTGTCTTATCAGGGCGTCACAAAGCTACATTTTTGTGAAAAAGGAGTGAAATCTTCAGTGTATCAAAAGACAGTCTTGGATCGTGTTGAGAAACTGCTCAACAATACACTTTTTAAAAATGTACCTTGGACTTCCCAGCAGGACTCTACACCTGGTCACAAGGCAGCACGAACTACCCAAGCCCGGCTTTAAACCAACTTTTCGGATTTTATAAGAGCTGTAGACTGGCCCTCATCTAGCCCAGACCTCAACCCTTTAGACTACAAATTATTGTCGGTTTTAGGGGACATAGACATGGCTAAAGGGGACGGCGACATCTCGTCTCTTAAAAAATCTCTGGAGCAAGCAGTGGCGAAATTTCCCATGGAAACAGTGCGTTAATCCAAAGATTCGTGGCCAGACAGATTAAAGGTCTGTATGGCGGCCAAAGGTGGTCGCCAAAGGTGGTAAAATTTTAAATAGAATATTTTTTTATTTTTTTCTAACAAATATAAATATGTACATATAAGTTTTAGTAATATTACATTACTTCATAAAAAAACATTGTATTTTCATTTGTAACAGTACTTATGGCCGGACTAGGTAGATATGTAATACTAGCTGACCCGGCCACGCATTACTGTGGTTCAGTTATTATAATTTGCATTTTTTTTATTAAAAATAAAAATGAAACCTATACTATATCCTAAGTTGAAACAAATCCAGCATAATGAAAAAACATCATAATGAGTTGAGCAGTTTCGGAGTTCGAAAAATATATAAATACCCATGGCTCAGGTACAAATGCTCGTATTCATCACACAAACATATGCCCCTTCCGGGATTCGAACTCAGGAGCGTCGCGCGTCGGTGCGAACGGCAGCAACGCTACCGTTGCAACAAACGGTAGTAATTTTTAATTTAATCAATAGAAACAGGTCGGTTACGATAATTGACTCCGATTACGATTATAAACTTCGGTGACTTGACTTACTTTATTGAGAAAATCACTTTATTTGGAAAGTAATTTGCTTCACCAAACATAACTATTTATTCTTTCAATACGTCATTGTTATTGAAACACTCATACTTGTTATTTTTTTCTGCCAATCCATGTGATATTTTCAGTAAACACAACACAACTCACAAACAAATAGAAGTGTCGAATAATCATTGTACCAACAAAGATGGCATTAGATATTTGCGATGACGCATCCAGTATACAGAAACATGCGAACGTAATCACCAGTCCATTGTCTAAACGACCAACTCTGTACCCAGTTTATTGCCTCCTTGTCTGACTGTGAATAGACAATTCACTAATTCACCTTATGACAATAACATCAAGGTGGGAGATAATATAATCCAATTGCTTCATAACAAGACAAGAAACATTATGTGCGAATTTATTTAGATTAATTTTAATTCTAATATTTCTTACATTCACCTCTGTCAGTCTAGCCCAAAGTAAGCACTGTTAGGCTTTTGAAACGGATACTAAGATAACGGAAAGACATACATAAATTAGTTATATTTATATGGATTTGTATATAAATACCCATGATTCGAACTCAGGATCGTTGCGTCGTTGCAAATGGCTGAATTGCTACCTTTGAACAAAACGGTGGTCACGATAGATGATTTATTTGTAGTTTGTTTTTTTGCGCTTCTGGATAACTAGGGCTCCCTTAGGACACGGGGTAAGGAGGTGGTGAATCCTCATTGATATCTCACAGCCGGCTGTGTAGTTATATCAGATTCTTACTGAATAAATACTACCTGCGATCGGCTTGTACCCAGGAAGGGTCAGAAGCCTTCATCGGATGCGATCCGCTACGCTATATGACTATGGTACCTGGTGTTACAAATTATTGGTAGAGATTTGGGAAACAACTCCTAAAACTTTTTGATATTAAAAACGCTGTTATTATACGCGCTTATTTAGTTATTTTGGTCGCAGAATATCTTCTGGTGTTAAGGTTTTCGCCATTTTTTAGTAAAATGCATAGTAACAGTGTTAAACGGTTCTAATATGTAATTTTCAATTGCAGTTTAAATTTTTCTTAGTTAAATATTAGTAGCAATTAAAATACAAATTTAATCTACTTATTTCATTTAGTTTACTGAAATTGATATGTAATACAACCATATTTATATACCGCCTAATTTTGTCCCAAAAATGGTAATGATTTTTTAAGCATTTTTTGGTGATTTCAACTTGCCATTATTGATTTATCAATTATTATGTATCTCTTAAATTCATTAAAAAGTCAATTTTGTAAAACACACCAAGACTCATCCTAGTAATATTTACCACGCAAAGACAGCTGAACAGATTTGGATTAAAGGATAATGCCCATTTTCTGAGGAGACCGGTACCAACTTGCATCAAACCAAATTTACTCTCAAGAGTTTAGTTTTTATCTTACTTTTTATTATCAAAAATATTTTGTCAACCACATTTTAGAAAAATTGACATAAGTTGGAAAACGCCCGATGATAACATTATAAGGTCGCAGGTACATTGTAAGAGCCGTGATATTATAGTATAGTCTCCGGCAAATAAGTTGAACACGATTTTCAAATCACGTGACATGCGCAGTAGTAAGTTTAGGTATATTATTCACTACTGCGCATGTCACGTGATTTCAAAATCATGTTCAACTTATTTACCGGGGACAATATCACTAGTTAAATTATTATTATCAAAACTACTGCATGTTTTAGTTCGACTGCAAAAATTTAACTAAACCACTTACATACTAACAAGGTAACACAAATAAATAATTTTTCATGTCAGATTAAACATTTATTATCTTACATAGCCAGATGAACCATTTACTTTTAGGTACATTATCGAATATATTATGATAAATATTCCATTTTTTACTAGCCAAGCACCATGAACGTCGGCTGGCGTCTACAGAGTCGCTGTTTCGACACGGCACTTCAAAGTCACTATCTCGATAATCCACAGAAAAGAGTCACTATCTCAACACAGTGGCGGATTTACCAGGAAGCAAAGGACCAGGAAGCAAAGGCCCCAAAATTTGAAAAAAATTTAAAACTTATTTGAAAATGTAAAAATAATTAAAAATATTATTTTTTTTTGAAATAAAATAAAAATGACATTGACATTTTCAATTCTTCGATGGGCCAAGAAAAAGTCAGTGATTTAAGCCTACTGTTTATCGAAAAAGACAAGCTTCGAGAACTTGACTTTGATGATATTATTAATCAATTTGTGACTGAAAATAGTAGAATCAAGTTGTAATGGAGATGGTTCAAATAATATATTGATTTTGCAAAATTGATCTGGTTTTTTGTTATTTAAAAAGAAGAGGATCTGGTTTTTTGTTATTTAAAACGAGGGCCTCAAAAATCAGTTGTTGCTTGGGGCCCCGTCTGAGGTAAATCCGTCATTGGCTCAACACTGTCATTACTTATTATAGACGTGGTGAATTAATTAAACGATAAAACTACCAGATCGACTCAAACGCAGCAAGAATAACATCGTTCAAACAATCAAAACAAACATCATCAATTCATCACAACAAAAACGAAATTGACATTGACACTGACAGTTCCATAATTAACCATTCCGAATCGCCATAAATGAATGTTTTGAGTTTCGAAAATACGCAATGTTTACTTTATGAAATGGTGAGATAAAATAAAATGATGTAAAAGAATTACATATTTTACTTTCTACTTTAAAATCTTGTTTACTTATACAACGGCTAAAGCTAATAAGACGCACAAAAATTTTATGTTCATTGTTAAACCTCGGAAATAATAGACAACTGTTATCGGAACGTGCAAGATTTCGGAAATGAACTTTTGATATATGGATATGAAATTTTTTGCGGAAGTAGGTAATCGTTAATTATTTAGCATCATTTGAATGATTTTTTTTTAAATGTGGTTAAAAAAACGGTAAAAAGTCAGTACATAATACACATAAATAAAACATTGTTAATACATCTATGACGCAATGTGGCATTGTCCTTTGTTACTCTGATGGCCTATAACCTGGAAGAAAATATAGGATACTTTTTATCCCGGAAAATTAAAGTGACAAAGCGCGATAAAGACTTTCTGTGAAAACGTAAAAATCGCAGTAAACCGGAGAAACTAGATCTCATATAAAAAAACGAAACTAAACCCACAAGGTTTAGTATGAAAAAAAGGTGTGCGTCAGCTCCGACACACGACTGGAGTTTACTTAAGAACGATTGTCTTTGAGCAGGCACATAAAATAATAAAACCAAACATAAAAATAAAAGTGTTAGGTGCCCACGATAGGTGCGCACAAAAAACGCTGTCCTTCAATCACTTAATTTTGCTCTTCCTTCATATATTTTTCATACCGGGCGCCTTATATGAAAATCAATTCTTCCATAACAATTTAAAAATTTGATTGGATTAATAATAATAATAACAATTTATTGTCCAACAATAGCACAAAAACAATAATCTTACAAACATTATTCAAAGTACAATGCTAAACATAAACAATATTACTCTGCCCCTAGGTTAGGTCAACCAGTATTCTAGGAGACAGATCCTTCCCTCTAATATCGTATTGCATTAGCACATAGCACTATCTTGTAGCTGTAAACTAAGAAGTCATCGGACGTATCAATGTGTGTATGTGTGTGTGTGTGTGTGTGTATGGGGGGGGGTGTATGTGTGTGTTAGAGAGTGTGCGTGTACGCATGCGTGCATGTGTCTCATTGATTTGGTACTAAATAAAGTTAGTATAACTTAGTTTATTTTATTACTATTAAGTTAATTACTTTGAAGTAATTTTAAATAATTGAGTTTAGTTTATTTGGATTGCATTCCCAAAAATAAGATTGGCAGCACTGCATCATGTATAACTATATGGAATTAGTAAAATTCATCAACACTATAATATATACGTTCTCTTTGCGTCATCTCACCGTTATACCCACGTAGAGTGGATGACGTCTCCCCCAGACGTACGTAATAATAAATTAACTAATGTTCTTTTATTATTTCTCCCACTTTCAACGTCAAGTTAAACTTAGTTATAAGTAAAAGACTTTTTAAAGAAATGTGTTTAATTATTGTATCTCACTGGTTAACAAAATATAAGATAAATAATTATAATAGAAAAATACTATAAAAATCGACAAGGGTCACAAGTGAATTCTCAGGCGGGACCCGGGTCGATTTTTTCTAGTATTTTTCTATTATAATAATTTATCTTATAAGAACGCATTGAAAACAGCATAACATATTACTTAATTAATAATATAGTCAAAAACTAAGAGACCTGTATTTTTTATGATTCATTAAACTGTTTGAGTTATCATATTTCTATTACTTGTTATTTTGAAAAAGTTCTGGTAAACATCAGTTATCCATAGGTACTTTTCGTGTTTTTCGCTCATATCTAAAAAAAGATTTTGTGCCTTAGCGAAGAAAAAGACAATTTTATTTAAGCGCCTTAAACCGGTACATATCTTGACGAACTAACCAGTTTATAAGGCGCATTAAAATCTGATTTAGTAAATCGAGGCAATCAATATACTATTTATGATCTTGTATATAGGAATAAGGCATCGAACAATACTCTACGTTATTTCAGATATATTAATTATTAGTTGTAGAGGCAAGTTTTTTTGCAAAGTGATTTGAAAGCCGAGAGGGTTTATAAAACCTTTCGTGGCTATATTAAAAGCAGTTTTTATACATTGTTTGGTAAAACCTGTATCCCGAAAAAATATTATAAAGCTTGAAACTTACACACGTCTTATGTTTTTTATGATCGATCAGGATTTAAGAGTCGTCACTATTCATACAAAAAAAGTCGTGTGGTAGTTTGTTGGGTTTATAATAATTTCCCGGGGTTATATGCATGGTACCCTATCTACCATATTTCGAACTCTACAGATATTACCAAACACCCTGTATATCTCATAGAAGAGTTCATAAAACACTGCAATATTGTGAAGCTAATTTATTATTTATTGAAATTCCTATTCCTACTATTTTATTGAAATTCACACAGTTGCGTATTAAATAGCTGAATAACTTAAAACTTAATGCTAACTTTTGTCTATATGTACCTAAATAAAGTTTATTATCAATATTGTAAGATCAAAATATTGCAATTAAATCTTATTACATCATTAATATAAAATTGTACACAAATGAAACGAGGAATTCTTATGAAATAATATGTACTACAAATTGTATTCCGTGTGCTAGTAGAACCATAGATGATAGAGAAGATAACAGCAGTAATAAATAACTGATAGGTAGAATGTATTGATCCAACTGGACTACATTCGTATCTTTACAAATTGGTGCCATAATTGCAATTGTTGCTTACAAAAGACATTCATGTAACCGCATAGTTTACCACTAAAAAATGGATATGGAAAAATACAATAGGATTCTGAACAAGACCTTGTCGGACGTCAATACTGTAATCACTTCTCACCAGGGTTCCATAATATATCACATCTCCAGTGCTACGAAGACAGAATTGTCAAAATTTCCGAAACTGACATAACGATGCCAGAATGTCCCAAAAAGTTTCGGATATTTTGACAATTCAATATTTCATAATATTTACATATTTTATGCATTTTTCAATGCGATCTCATAAGATAAATTATTATAATAGATGATCTTAATCAATTGCAAACATTTGTATAATGTTTCTTTCGAATACGAGAGGATGTTCCTCTCATTGATGAAACAACGCTGGCCTACAGCGTAAAATCAGAAAGGTACTAGAAAATTTCGACGAGTGTTCACAAGGCTCGGTAGCTCAACTAGGAGAGCATTGGACCGGATTTCCAAAGGTTGAGGTCTAGATTCCCGCCTGAGAATTAACTTGTGACCCGAGTCGATTTTTTCTAGAATTTTTCTATTATAATAATTCAATATTTGTAGTACTTGAGGTGCGATATATCCTTGATACACATTACGATTTATATCATATATCATAGTATTTAGCCATGAATGATATGTCAATGACATAAATCAATTATTGCTTTTACAAATACACACATAATATGTTGCTTTTACTCATGTTTCGCGGAATGCTGACGACAGATGGATCGTTCTGTTTCTGCGAAACCATTTTTGCATATATGGAACTTGATCTCTCGAATTCTCCGCATTCGCACTTAACTTAAAAAATAACTTTGAAAATATTTTTTTGTCCTTGGAATTTCAATTCAATTTCGACTTATTAAAAATATCTACATTTTAGAACATCTGAATATAAATTTACAAAGGATTAGTCAGATCTATATTTATTATCGATTTTCGATATATTTAAAAAATTAAATATGATATCTGATATATTCCAACCCTGCCTGCACTCATAAGTAATGTAATGTATTATTTCGTATTGAATTATTGTGAAAATCGCGAAAAGCAGCGCAGAAAGGCGACAACTGAAGTCACGGAAAATGTGATTATTATAAGCTTATGATAATGAAAATATTAATCTAAACCTTTTTGTTAAACCTTAAAGAGATGCGACTTCAGCCATATCTAAGATACAAGATCAGAAAGTATATTATAACGATCTTTTCTTAATTTCGAACGTTTACATAAATTTCGAATAAATTCAATAAAATTATTAAATTATTAGACAACATCACATGCTATGTTTTTATTAAATTTTTTGCATTCACAATGCAATATTTCTATAAGATATAAAATACGTGTGTAAAAAACAACCACGCATCCGAGCCCTCAGATGGGATTCGAACCCACGACCTTTCGCAATCCGGGCGACTGCTCTGGCCGCTGAGCTACCGAGACGCCGGCAAACGTGTCGAATTTTACAAACGTATTCCAACTTCTACTATGAGCTAGTATCGTTCCACCAATGTTGAACGCTTTTTTACACACGTATTTTATATCTTATCGAAATATTGCATTGTGAATGCAAAAAATTAAATAAAAACATAATTATAGCTGGTTCCATCTTAATTGATTGTTTAATATTTGTAAAAATATTACTTTCAATGTTGAAGGTAGTTAGCGTTCAACATTGGTGGAACGATACTAGCTCATAGTAGAAGTTGGAATACGTTTGTAAAATTCGACACGTTTGCCGGCGTCTCGGTAGCTCAGCGGTCAGAGCAGTCGCCCGGATTGCGAAAGGTCGTGGGTTCGAATCCCATCTGAGGGCTCGAAGGCGTGGTTGTTTTTTACACACGTATTTTATATCTTATAGAAATATTGCATTGTGAATGCAAAAAATTAAATAAAAATCACATGCTATGTTCTAAATCCAAGTTATTTAAGGCACTTGTGTCATGGTATTCAGAAACAATGATGGTATCACATTATCCATTCCCGAGTCGATATAGAAAAATTCGTTAACCTGTACGGCGATCGGCGTAAAAAAAAAAGAAAAATTATGGAGTAGAGAAAAACGTGTAAACGTTACTAAAACATTTGTAAACACGTTTTAGTAGGTAAAAGGTCTAATAAAATGTAAAAAATATACATTTTTTCAATAAGATAGATTCTTTTTTAATAAACTACATTCACACCAATAAGCACTGTAAGGGTTGTGTTATGGATACTAGAGTAACGTTGTTAATACGTCGTATCAAGTTGTTTATACCATTTAAACTTTTAGTTTCCTACCACTTACCCAGATTTGAGTATCTATACATGTTTTCATCAAAGCAAGTGCTTATGCCAAAGAGACATCCGTATTTGTTTGAATAATATAAAATAATGCAATGGTCAGTGATTCTTGGGTATATATGCGACGGTCTTAACAGCTGTTCTCATGGTTACATACATTCCTATTGACTATACGTAGAGTACTTCCTTTTGCGAGCAATTAACCATATGCGTATTCCCTTATAAATCCTCCATATATTGCTTATTTATAATAAATCATAATTATCTGATATTACGAACGTTTGGTGCAACGGTAACGATCCTGCTTTTTGCACCGATGGTATTGGATTCGAGTCTCGAAAGGGGTAAATTAAAAAATACGAACATTTATACGTGTGTCATGGGTTTTTATATATACAATATCTATGTATCATATATGTTATGTCTATCCGTTACCCTGGTATCCTTAACACAAGCCTTATCGTGCTTACTTTGGGCTAAGCTAATTGGTGTGAATGTAAGAAAAAATATTATCTCCTTAGGATTACGATCATACAAATATTTAAAAATTACACTTGGCTTCAGGTGATGGTTCTTTTGCGTGGCGCTTTACAAAAAGGTAAGCCCCACAACACGAGTGATGTCATTGTCCTAAGTACGAAACGTTCAAGGCTAAGTTGCGTGTAGATTGTCGAAGAGCGTAACAATAAGTATAAATCGCTTAGATAACCAAAAAACTCAAGTTAGTATTCACCCATGTATCATTATTTATTTGTTGGTCATATTCTTGCTGAGCTAGTGAGCAAGAAATTTTATCGTTTTTAAACCCACGAATTTATGCTCTGAAAAAACAATATTTTATTTCTTTAGTTACGTTTACGTAACGTAAAATATCTACTTTTGGACTACTACTAAAGGGCTACTAAAACATACGACAATAAGAGTTTAAAAACAAGTAATAATTTAATATTTCTTTAAATAAATGAACCGTTTTTAATACATAATATGGTATTATTTGAAATAACCCATATATGGTTCTCCCTTACAATTATTACAAATACGAGTACTACACGAGTAATAAACATACATGTAATTGATTTTTGTACGGTTTTCCTTATATTAATCACTCGTATTAGAGCAAGAATCGTGCGCAGCTTATAAAGAGATTTAAATAACAATATTTTATTTAGGTAACATGTTTAAATTAAAAATATAACATGAGACATATATATTGACTTTTAAGTTTTATTCAGTTTTTATTTATTAAACTGTAAAAAGCCGTGTACATTGAATATTAAAAAAACAACACTAACTAAATGGCACGGGGACGTAAACATGTCTGTTTTTTTTTAATTTTTGTCTGTTTTTCTGTCTATCTGTGCACACATCACGCAAAAACAGCTAAATAAATTTTATGCAATTTTCACAGTTTAGTATATTGGGGTTCAACTTGAAATAAATGGCATGTTTCATTTCATTCGTATGGGTCATTCTAATAGCATAAAAAACCTTAGGAAGATCCACGAAAATAAAATAGTCTCTTTCATTGTACATTAAAACACCATAAAAAGACAAGGAGAACAAAAACATACAGATAAAGTAGAAATGACAGCCTTATCGATGAAAAGCAATATCTTCCAAGCAACTTTTGGATGGACAGAAAATAAGCTATAAAAATAGTCCAGTTCAAAGTCAGTGATGCTTAATAAACTACTATACCTACTATAAATAAACAATATTATAAAATATAATACATATTTCGTTGTTCCAGCTCTACAGCGTAGGGTTCTTTACTTTCCAAAGACGTAAAGAAAAAAGGAAAGCATCAACATTCTAAAGACGAGCTGCCTGCACAGCAAAAGATTTGTTAAAATAGTCATCATCATAAAAACTTAATCATATCACATCAACCTTTTAAACACATATATTTTGAGAATTGTCTTCAATGTACTCTTTTATACGAGATCGAGGATAGACAGGATGTATAGATAGGAGGAGGATAGAGGTAATGGATTATTTTTGTAACTTATGGGGATGAAGATTTTCAATTTCTCACATTAAATGACATAACTTACAAGTATACTTTTGAAAGATAGAAATCATTTATATGAAAATGCTTTCTTGTGCAGTTATCGGCTGCCGAATTCCCTTTAATTTCTTCTCCAATAAATAGCAAAAGGAAAAACTTTCGCTCAATAAAACCACTATTGACAGATAAATTATGCGTTAACTCTTGTTTTTTATAATTAATCCTGAAGCTTCGACATCTTTACTGGAACCGTGTTCACAGGATAACTAAGGTAATCTCATCTCATCTGTGACAACTATTTTCCAATATTCTAATGGGGCACGTTCTTAACTACTACAAAACAAATAAAATTGTTTGCTTTATTTTCCATTTTATTTAGTTATTTAATTATATCTACGATAACTGTAAACTGTGTCTACCAACAGTTCGGAAATTGGAAGGCACCTTCGAGAAGAACTGGTAAAAAACTAGGAGAGGGGTACCGACATCCATCCTAATTTATTATTTGCAAAAATCATTTATGTATTAAAACAAACAATGAGCTTATTTAATTCGAAGCACAAGAAGTGATTGCAATAGCATTTTGTTTTTGTAATAGCATTTTGGCAACCCCGCTATAAAAAACGGCGAAGATCCTATATTTTACTGTGCAGTGTGGCCTAAAGCGTAGAGATACTTAATGAGTTCTTTTTGTGTTACCTATGAGGGTGGTATTTCCTAAGGAAGAACACTCGATAATATTAAAGAAAAAAAACTGCTATCTGCGTTCAGTTTTGAATTTTCATCCAATTTGTGAGTATTCAAATGTGTCCTTCCCTATTAATCTAATCTGATATACATAGGGTCACTCAGTGGCATACACTTCACCGGCTTCCGTGGCCAGAAGCCCTGCAGGATTTGTGACGCGCTATCCGATTTCTAGACTGCCACCTCACATTCGAGACCTGGAGTTGTGAATGAGGTGTTGGTAAACAGTTTCATTCACAAGTTATAAGGCATTTGAGTAGAAAATCTCATTACGCGTCTAAGACGCATAATTGGCAACAGTTCTTTTTATGTAATCACTTGAATTTATTAATTCAATTAGAAATATACCAAAAGATTAAGCGTCACTTATTTTTCGTTTCTTTTAATATTTGTAGTATTTTTGACAGGATTGCGATTGCCTTTTAAAGAAGCATTTTTATTTTAAGTAGGTTACTATGTCTAAGTTTAATTTAATACGGCAATATAAGGTTAGACATCTTAAAATCTTAAAAATAAACATTCGATGAAAGGTAGGATAATGTTAGACCACTTTTGAACATTTCGATCTCGAGATTTTAAAAATAAATATTCGGCAAAATGATCTTTCGACGAGGAAAACTTTTGGTAAACAACGTAAGGCTTTGACGACAGCCATAATATACTGGTTAGTGTTTTAATAGACATATATATTAAGTTTTACTCCTTTTATTTACGTACAAATAAATACATTTGAATATTTTTAAATGATTTTTGAATAAACGCGGCGTTTAAAAACATAAATGTAAGAAATTGTTCTTATTGGAATTTTGTCACCCAGAAACTTTTCCAAATTTAAAACTTCACCAAATTATAAACATCGAAGTTATTTCATCTAAGACACAGAATTTTCAGAATTAGCTTTATAATATAGTATTAGCAGATTCTCTTTTTCTTTTATCTGGCTGTACCAAAATAAACTTAAATGCAAGCGGTTAAGCGAACCGATTGTAACGGTACAGAACGTGCATTTCACGGGCCACCGCGCCTGCACAACGAGACTGCACGACTTCGCTGACCCATTATATTACCCCCGCCCTCCGTTTGTCGCGTCCATCCCTTTATTGCGAATGTTATTAACTTAAGCTTAAACAACTGTACCGTAGTGCACATCATTATCAAATTAATTTTCTGCTTTTGTGCTGTAATAATTAAAAATTACATTACTTACTCTTGTTTTCTTTTCCTGTATTACACATTAATATTTACTTAATTAATTTAAGATTCAAAAGATGTGCCATTATTTGATTTTAAAACTTTTGTTGTGATTCTTAATAAATTTCACACCTTACTTATAAAGCTGCGTATTTTATCAATGCTGTGTTATCCTCATCAGTCCCCTGGCAAGCAAATTCAGAAAAATCTAAATATCTCTGAATTTCCTTAAATGTGACTGGCCCCACGGGGGATATATTTATTAAATTAACTATGTTAAATACCTGAATTTGTAGAAATTGGATTTTAAAAAATATAGTTAATAAAATATCTCTAAAAGATACCTGATATTTATACAATCACCCAAATAAAAAGATTATATTTTTTTAGCATAACACAAATTAACCTGTAGGAAGGTTGACGTCTTTAGAAGAATGAGGGTATTAAATTTGTAAAATTTTTAGGGTTTTTCACTTGCAAAACTGGAAAAAAACCAAGTACCAAGTTTACTTTAAGTTAAGTCATTAAGTTGGTAAACTGAAAAAAAATATCTTTCAGAGCTAAGTCATCCATTGAAATGATTAGTGGAATAAAGAGTAGATAATTATGTTGCGACTGTGGATATACATACATAGGCAATATATTAAAATAGATAACATGAATACTCACAGCATGACATGCGACAGTAAGCACTACATGTGACCTAATATGGTTAGTAATTGCTTGCATCCTCGAGTAGACCTGTAATGCATCTGCAGTCATCAGTCGTCTACATTTGTCTGATTATGATAAGCACGTTTTAAACGTGAAGTTATCAAATATTAGTCAACTATATTAAAAATAAACTTGTTCTGGTTAATGGTGCCGTTATTACCAAAGTTAACCATTGCATTTATTTAAAACTCGTTTCTAATCTATATCGACCAAGATTTAAAGAGGTTGCAGTTTCCAGCATTCCTGAGCCAGCCACGAAACCTCAAACTAGACCTTCTGCAAGGTTCAATTGTTTTATCTTTTTTTTATTGACAAGATTTTGTGTATTGTCCATTTGTTTTTAAATGTGCCTCTTTTTTATTTATTTTTACAATTTTTGTTTAGTTGATAAGTTGTTTTATTATTCTCAACACCAAAATTGCTGGAATTTAAACAATACGGGTCGTAGAAGTCGATTGATAATTAAAAAAGAAATAAACTCGTCAAAAGTATTTTTTCTCCAGGAATATTTAAGATGTTATGGTGCAGATGTTCTTAAAATCCCTTTTTTTCATATGTCCAACAAGGTATATTATGAGAATTCATAGAAAATACTAATATAAATCTAGTTTAGCCTAGATGCAAAATAAAATATTCCAAATTGTTAAATAATGACATTCATTACTCTTTTTACAAATTTGTCTGTGTGACATTTGACAGACAACGCACAGTCTTAACTGCAAAACCTGGACACTTGAAATTGGAGAATATGTTTATAAAGGGTAAAAAAACTCTTGCTAAGGAACGTGGAAAATTCTATCTCTAAGAGGATGAAATAGCTAACCAGTTGTGTAGAAATCAGTAATTATAAGGCGTTCATGGTTTTAGTTAAAAATAAATGTAAATACAAGTATTCGACGTTCTTAGAATTTGTGTTCAGGCTTCGCTCGTGTTTTTTTTTTCTTTGTTTGAGCAAAATATATAGCAGGTATATTAACGTCTGAATAAAAGGAAAACATAAAAAAAACTTTGTGATGATGGGAGACTCATAATATGTGTTTTTCATAGCGTGATAAAAATTATCAAATTAAATAGACCAAGCTACGATCAAACTAAACCAAAGCTACTTTTAAACATAGTGAAAATTTGTATTAAAAAGATCGATGACCACGGGATATTTCCAGAATTTTAAAATTTATTAGGATTATTGTCCGGAAAATTATTAAATGGCGCTGTATGTAAGTAGTAATATAGTTTGTGGACTACAATTAAAATATTACATTTGTAACTCAAAGTAAAATCTTTAATTTTTATATTTAAAAAATTCTCGCGAGCAAAGCATTTTCCTGCAATAATAGTACGTAAAGTCCGTCACAAGTTTGTCACAATATTTCAAATCAGTTTGACGAATATTATGAAAACATAAAGGGAACAAAGAAAACACATAAAATTTAAATTAAAACGTTTTGCTATTTCTCTTTTAATTTCAACTGTAGTAATTATTAAACTATTTAACTATTTTATGGGCTACTATTAAAACATAACATTTGTAACTCAAAGTAAAATATTAAATTTTTTTTTCACGGTTTTTTAATGATTTTAATGAAATGAATAGTGGTTAGTATATTATGAATATTTTAAACACTCAAAAAGTTTAAAGTAACAAGAAATAATTATTTCTATCGCTTACTAGGCATATCCACAATACCAACTGGATCCACGTCGAACAGAAGTAGTCCCAACAAAACAGAGAAACCGTTACAACCTTGTACAATTGGAATGAACAATCAGCTCCAGCCGAAGCGGTCAATAAACTCTGTAATACGTGAACTGTTTTAATTAGTTCATGTTTTCTATAAATAAAAATTTAGGTCCAAACCATCATCTGAGAATGGTTTTACATGTTTTAATTACTTTATATAATCCCAAAAATTTAGGAAATACTGTAAACTGTGGAAAATTTGTTTGATTTCTGTTTCAAAAGATCGTAATTCATTTTGAATTACACAATGTGATCGTAGGGAAATCGTCATGCTGCATCAAATTATTTAGGATTTTTTTTTATATAAAAATCCAAAAACAAATATTAAAATAAGCATAGTAACATTATTTTTTAAATGAAATATTGTCATTGCCTGATCCAGAGTTGAGTGTAGCTTTTATCGCAGGAAGCAACAACTATAGTCCGTTTTTTTTAGCATTAGAAAGAACAAAATTTGGGTACTTTATTGTACACACATAGTGTAACAAGCAAAACGTAACATCGTGAAAAGTTTACACTAAAAAATACCTTAAGAAGCAGAAGTTGCAAACTTGTGGAACGAAACGTTGGTCGGTTTGACACGACAAAATTAAAAAGTATATGCCGATGTTGTAATACGTACCATATTAGGTGATTTTTAAAATGATCGCTTAACATGGCCGCCATTTGCAACAATAGCGGCAAATGTCAATGTCTGCATTTATCTGTTTTGACTATTTTCTCTGGTTTATTGTTAAGTTTATATTGTTTTTGTTGAAGTTTATTGTTAAAAGTTTTTGTTGTTATTTGTTATTTAATGGACGAGCCTGAAGCCGGTCAAAGTGGACTCCAGCACAAGGTTAGCCACCACTGCTTCTTTGTTTACATAATTTCTAATGCTAAAAAAAATGGACTATAGTATATGAGTACGAGTGTAGAAGCCCAAGCACAAGATAACTGGTGATTGTTGTACTTATTATAATAACGATTACGGATGGTCCGTAATCGTAATCAGGCGTGTGTGGATAACAAATGTGTTTTTTTATAACACAACATTAATTTTCAGAATATAAAATAAAATATTTATATTATGAGCAGAGATCAGTGTAGGTCAATTGACATAAAGCGTATATGTTAATATAACTACGGGATATTTCCGGAATTTTAAAATTATTAGTATTATTTTCCGGAAAATTATTAAATGGCGCTGTATATAAGTTGTAATATAGTTTGTGGGTGTAACTCAAAATGAAACATTTAATTTTATTTTCAAAAAATTCTTGTGAGGAAAGCATTTTCTTGCAATAAAAGTACGTAAAGTCCGTCACAAGTTTGTCACAATATTTTAAATCAGTCGGACGAATATTATGAAAACAATAGGCAACAAAGAAAACACATATAAAATTTAATTTAAAACGTTTTACTATCGCTCCCTTTTAATATCGACTGTAGTAATTATCAAACTACTACTTTTATAATATTCATTTTTAATCCAAGAAATACCGGAAAGACATGTCCGTGTTATGTACATCATGTTGCAATAAAAAAATCTATCTATACCTACTGTGCAAGGTTTAAACACTTTTTCGAAGTTTCAGAATCAAAGTGGATTAGTAGTGGAATGTTCTAGGCCTTATGACATTATCGCTCATACTTTGTTCTGACCACAAGATGAGTTAAATCAGTTAATTTTATTTATGTTGTGGAAATACAATACAGCGACATTTTAACAATAACTCCGACCTTTAAGATTTGGTAATAAAGAAAATAAAATTTTACATTGAGTTGGCGGAAAGTCAAACCGATACATTGGGGACGGTAAGGTCATCGTGTTTTAATCATAAGAAAATATTGCGCCCGAATAGTAGAAGAGCGATTGAGAAGTATGATTCTGTCCTATAGCTAAACGTCGCTAAGCCACAAATTTTTTTCTTGAGATATGAACGTAAAACGCGGAAAATAATAAAAAAAAAATTGCTAGAACTATTTCAAAAACTACAAGTAATAAAATGTTGATTTTAAGATCGAAAGCGACATACATATGCTGACATAGAAAACTCAAAATGGGCCCCTTAGAATAAGGTATTTGGATACAGTAAAAATATTGACTAACTCAACAGTAGGCATTTTTTAAAACAATTTAGCCCACATATAATTTTAAAATTGGTTAAAAATGCACGAAATTGGCAGAATGACGGGTGATGTCACCTGTTTGTTTGCAGGTAATGTCAGTCTAAGTTTTACGTATTACGATTTGACAGATAAAATTTCATTGTCATGACATCAAGTAACATGCATGAAAGCGTTTTGGCGGGTTTTTTGTTGATTTAAACTTTCATTGTGTTTTTTTATAACAATATTTAGATATTAGAATTCATCAAATGGCAAATGTTTAATGCTATAACGAACTATTTGAAATATTTCATATAACCTGTCAAATAACCTATAAGCGACCTTTAAGTCAACAGACAAGTGCCAGTGATAGGATAGTTGATCGAATATTTACAATCTCGTGATCCACCTTGATTCGGAAGGCACATTAAGCTGTTGATTCATCTGCAGTCGATAAATTCCACCAATCCGCACGTACTATTGGGACTGTACTTACTCAGCACTAGGAAATTGATTTATTCGCCGGTAATTTGGGATACCTTGCTTATCCTTTTTGTAATATTTTAAATTGTAACATAATTTTTAATTTATTGTCATCAATATACATAAGAATTGGACATATATTATTTTTCATAACTATTATCTCTATTATTTTCTATTTTATATATTATAGAAATATGACATTCTGAATGCAAAAAATAAAATAAATACAATGATATGATTATTATATTTTTTGATTAATTGTAACACTAATCTTTCGAGCCTTTTGAATGGTGTTTTTATTTATTAGCTTGTAAGACATGCATTTAAGTAAACCAATAGGGAAGCCCTGTGTTAGGGAGATTAATAAGCTGATGATTTCGAGAGATAAAGTTGGCAACATTAACTTATATTTCTCCGTAGGGTATTTAAGCAGGTACTTAAGTATTTTGTTTACGTAGAAAATGATTGTTTTATAGAAAATATAATGTATATTTTAAATATACCTTGGAGGCATTATAATAGCATTCCGTTTCAATAGCACATTCCATATCAACGAGTTAGCTACATTCAAGCGTAGAATTCTCAAAGCGATAGTGTTTAATTGCTTAGTTAATCTTCAGCCAAAGGCACAGGAAAGAGCACAGTAATCCACGTTCTTATGCAGATATTTGAACTGCGATAATTTCTTTGTAGAACCGATAGTTACTTGACGATATGCTTTCAAAAGACTACTTTTAGCCCTCTAACCCTATCTATTACTAAGCAACCATTGTTGATTCACAGAAGTGAAATCTATAATAGTCCTTATCATTAGTAAGAAAAGTAATTGTCAATAATTGATGGCATAATGCGTTTGTCTTTTTTAATATTTATCAAAACAATGTTTATACAATCAGTCTAGACTTGTTGTTTATTCGCGTATGGTGTAATTAACTTCGCTAGCTGTTAGTTTTATAAATGTAGTAATAAAGTATTACAACTAATCCTAAGTCTATTAACGAAATAGATTACAACAAAATACGTCATATTAATAACTGTTAGTTAATTTATTCTCAGGCTTGAATCATACCATCAGACGGGATATCCAGGTTGAAAAAGTTATGCAGACTTAAAACAATAAATCACTGAAATTGTCACAAAGTATTTCAATTCACACACTAAAAGTTTATTGACACATAACGAGTTGAACTAAAGAAGCACACGAATGAACGGCGCGACCGTTCTCTGAGCAGCATATACAAAGACTGATGATGAACTCCACTCCAACTAGATGCAAAGGTTATAAACCGCTTCCGAGTTTGTTTACAGGAAATCGTGCTTTAGTATGTCGTTATTGAGTTTATATTTGCACGGGTAAATAAAGGTGACAGCGAAGGTTGGCGTAGGTAGGCAATGCAGATTTCAAGTTAATGCCCACGCCTTGTTGCGTAGACATAGAAATAACTTATTATTTTAAATATTTAAAATGACTGACTCAGTAAACATAATTTTCGAATCGAAATATATAGTAACACTTCAAATTCAACTATTTTTTATTCATGAACCAAGACCCCATGACGCAAGAGATTTGTTGGCTATTTATAAACTAAACAACTATTATAATGGTTCAACATTGGATTAAAATTTGAGAATATAAGGCAACCATAGCCCAACGGCTGATATGTCAGGGCTAACCCAAGCAGATTGGGTTGGATCCTCACCGGTGTACTACCAACGTAGACTCATTCATAACCCAAGCATTTAATATTACCACTAGGAGTTAACGGGAATATTGGAACGAAGTTCCTTATGGGGCGTTGCGGAAGCGTACCCTAGCCGGGAAAAAACGTCCGTAGCGTAAAACAAAAAGCGTGAGATTTTTATGTATAGTCTATGTGGGATGACTACACAGTGTCTAAGGTATAGTCTACGTGATGACTGTTATTATATATTTTTATAAATCATTGTAAATAAAATAAAGGTGTAAGATAATTTTGTAAAGTAGTTTCTTTGCTTTTTATCGAAAAAATCATAATAAAAAATGTATACCCGAATAATTATTTTCTTTATACCTCGAATAGAACTTAAAATTAATATTTCTATAATAAGGAACTTCGTTTCTATCCGGTATCCCACGACACCACACGACTTTTTAATAACGTGTACAACGCTGTTGTTGATATTTTTATTAGTACTAGCTGACCCGGTAACGCGTTGCTATGGTAACGCGTATACAATGGAAGAAGAGCGGACAGACAAACAACAAATTTGTGTTCTTAGATTATAGATTATTTTACTAAACTAATTATGATCCATTGACCATATTCGACACTTATAATTGTTTTACCAAGGTTTAAAACTTAAGTTTGGTAGCTCTTATATGTTATTGTTGATAAATTGTAAGTGTTGCTTGAATTAATATACAAGGTTATTTTATAAACACCATCCAAATTTTTTCTAGGCATTAGATATCATTCAAACACTTCATTTATGAAAAAAAATTGGTAGGTAAAATTTCCGCAAAAAAAAATTTTGTCCGAGCGAATTATTACAACAGCTGGTTACTGGCAAAATAGGTACTTACAGTTGAACGACCGACCGCCCGAAGCGCCCCACCGAGCTGCGCGCGCAAGTTGTAACGACATCGGCGCAATGAAATCAGTCAGCCGCGGACTTTCCGCGATGTACAATGTTGCGTTCACGCATTTACGTCGCATAATTATCTACCTAACGAAATGTGTTCACACTTGCAATTGAAATCGAGGGCGAAATTGAACGACGGGTTTATGTGAAGAAGGCCCAAAGCCTCGAGAACTTAATATAAATATAATCCGTGCATTTAACGAAGTGACAAAGTGAAAAAACAAGTAATACAATAAAAGACAATGTTCATAAACGTGCAAGACTGTTTAGAGAGAAATTACCTACACTTTAAGGTAGTGATTGTTTTCAAACTTCATGTAAGTGTATTTTGTTTGGATTTCTAATTAATTATTTTGTTGGAGTAAAGCAAAATGTGTGCAGGGCGGCTAAGACATGTGAAATTTTTCACAAAAATATAGAACTATTAATTATACATTTCTTTATCCTATCGTGTAAAATAGACAAAAATAACTTAGGTAGGTAGGTACTAAGGTTTTGGCACTGCATTTGTTTTTGCGATTTTCGAATTGCCTTTGCGATCCCTGTGTTTTTTTAGATTCTGTGGTTAATAAACACCCTTTGCTTTACTCCAACCAATTATTCTACATAAGTTGATTAAATTTTAAAAAATGCGACGTAAGTGCCTAAGGTGTGGTTTACTTTTAAGTTCATTTTTTATTTATTAAAAGTGTTATCGATTAATATTGTTATAATCAAAGAACAAATCAACTTATCTCTTCTTCAATTTGACGTTCCTATTTTTTTCGTTTAAATTTGCAACTTATGAAAATCATTGTAATGTATCAATGAAATACGGGAGGGCGGGGCGGGGGTCGTGTAATCATCTGCTACAACACCGTGCGTAGCGTGACTGTGACAGCAATCGGTAGTTTTCCTCGGATAACTTTGTGTAGGCTTAACTTAATATTTTAGTACTGAGTGATATTAAAAGAAAAAAATCTTGTTTCGTTATTTTCTTCAAAGAATATAATATATAAATTTGGATGGTGTTTATAAAATGACCTTGTATAAAATACCTATATAAAAAAATATAAAAAATGTGTGTAATATAACTATTTGTGGTGACAGTGCAGGAAGCAGTAGCTATGAGACTGATTAATACTAAATAAAGTACGTTATTGGAATATTTATCGCCTCAAAAATTCGATAGCATTTATATAGAAAAAAGGTATATATCCCAAATGCGGGTACTGTGGCAATGCTTAATCGCGTCGCGGGTTTAATTCAAGCCTATGTCATATCAACAGTATTTATTTAACTAAAACAATAAGGTTATTACATAAAAGATGAGTGTATCAAAAAGAAACCTTAAAACACACAATTTTTAGCTTATGAGATACGATATTCACAGTTTTTGTGATAAGTAATATTGACATCATCACCGTTGACGTCACCACGACGATGGGAGATTTAGTGGTGACAATAATTCAATTGTCACTTATTTCTTTGTGATTAATTATGATCATGTAGTAGTGTGTAGTACGTAGTACGTACGTAGTGTCCGTCTGAATCATCTGACCCCAATACATTGCCTGGATTCGGCATTTACATGTTACGGTTTATCGGAACGTTTTTGGTATACGGTTTCTAATGGGCGTTTGAAAAAGGAAATTGCATACACACATATTTGTAGTGTTTAAGCCGTAATAAGTTGAAAGCACAGTAACTCTTTGATTTGTGGTCAATAGTGTTGTTGCTATAGCGATAGTCTATCGATATCGTCACAAATTCATATATTAGTTCCTAGAGTTTCAGCTCAACTGCATAATTATAAAACATTCTCAGTACTATAAAGAAAAAACACATGGAAGTTTTTCACCTGTTTGTTTTTTTAAAAATAATTTGTTATTTAAAAATAATAATTTTAAATATGTTTTGTATAACAAAAGCTTACTTTAAGAATCTATTATGGACTGTTATATAAATAATTTTTAGTTGCTTAATTAATATGTTATTTAATATTTTTTACTGTTATAAATAATGTTGTAATTTCAAATAATATTAAATAATTAATTAATTATGTTCGAAAATGTAAACGTCTTCTACGTATAGCAATGTTGTGCTTACTTTAATGTAAGCCTTATTAAATAAATAAATAAATAGTACCGTGATACTCTCGTGGCCTCGAAAATCAGTCATACTGGGTCCGATTGCGTTTCTTCGTCGCACTTATTTAATGCCGTATAATGTACTTAATTTAGTTTAAAATTTATAATATTTTAGTCTGCCGTATGTCTATTGCTATTCCGTTTCTGACAGTTTGACAGTTGGTCGGCGTTAAATGAACCTATTTTTTTAAACAGTGAACTTGTTTAAGGTCGCTCTTAATTAGTCCGTACGTAAATAAATTTCTAAAGTAAATAATAAGAAAGAAAGAAAAATCAGAAAATAACTTTTAATTTATATTTTAATCGACTGTAATAAAAAGTATACTAACTCAATATGTTTAAATCATTTTCAAAAATTATAAAATAAATATAAAGTTATGAAAAGAAAATTAATTTTATTGTAAAAAAGCTAGAAGAAAATATCGTAGGTTAGTTGGTTTATAAATTTATTCGTATATGTTATTGTGTTTGCTTAAACTATGTTTTTTTTGTAAATTAAAGAATGCATTGCAGACGGTAATGATAAAAAAAATCATTGGAATTGATGGTGGAAATGTCTAGCGGATAAACAGCAACGCATGAAATTACTCAACCCTACTCTACCAAGTTCAACATCCTGCAGATTTCCTACTATAAACTGGGTAAATTTTCCATCCCAAGCTATCCCTCGTTCTTTTTGCTATGCTATAATGTAATACACTCGAGAGCAATGAATCCGGGTCACTTAAAGAATCCTAAAAATCTCGGAAACTAAAAATGCTAGGTTAATGCAATAAATTGTATTTAATAGACAATGTAATACTCCTTAAATGAAGGTATTAAAACTTCTTAGTTATTGTAAAGTTATATCATAAAAAAATCAAATTTGAAAAAGGGCCACTTTCGAAGATGGAACTACGAAATTACAGCATTTGGTTTTGCTTTTGTTTGTAATCTGTCATTTATGTGGGTACATAAACCATGTTGATAGTGCTCTATATTCATTATTCAAGCTGAAATTATGTCGCTTACGCCTGAAGAATGCACCAGAATACTTACAATGCTGGAAACCGGCCGGAGTCAGCGCGATACAGCCAGGACTGTCGGTGTGTCGCTGTCAACAGTACAAAGAGTTCTCCGACGTTACGAAGAAACTGGTTCTAACCTACGCAGACCAGGAACGGGCAGAACCAGGTGTACCACAGCACGAGAAGACCGATACTTGGTGAACACCATGCTTCGAAATCGCTTTCTCACAGGAACTGAACTCACCAATCAGTTTCGACGCCTCGGAGGAAGTAACCCAAGTGCATGGACAGTAAGACGTCGGCTTGCTGAATCTAACTTAAAACCCCTTAGACCTGCAAACGGCCCTAAACTGGAGCGTGGGCATCGTATTTCAAGACTAAGATATGCCCAGAGCCACGTAAATTGGAGTATTGAAGATTGGTCAAAAGTTATGTTCTCCGACGAATCAAAATTTATGCTCTACAAGCACGATGGAAGACACAGAGTGTATCGAAGACCAGGGGAAAGATTCAAGCAAGCATGCATCGAAGAAAAAGTAGCCTACGGTGGTGGGTCTGTACTTGTGTGGGCCGGAATTTCTTCTGAAAGTCGCACAGAGCTGGTGATCATAGAAAACGGCTCTTTAACTAGCGTAAGATATGTGGAAGAAATCCTCAATGATCACGTTGGTCCATTTATGGTCAATTTAGGTGAGGATGCTATATTTATGCATGACATTGCCCGACCTCATACAGGTAGGATTGTGAATGACTACCTTCAAGAGATGAACATTACTCGTATGGAGTGGCCAGCGCGCAGCCCGGATATCAACCCGATCGAGCATGCTTGGGACGAGCTAGGCAGATGCGTAAAACAACGAAACCCTCCCCCAATCACGCTTCGTGAGCTCAAAATTGCTCTCACAGAGGAATGGGAGAATATTCCCCAAAATCGTATAAGGAACTTGGTGTACAGCATGCCAAACCGCGTAAACGCAGTAATGGAAGCACGAGGAGGCAATACGAAGTATTAAAATTCAAGAAAATCGTAATAAAGTTCAAACATTTCATGTTTCCTATTTTTGTTTTAAGGAGAGATCAGCAGTTTTTTTCTTTATGTAATTTTGTGTTAGTAAAATGTATGGTGACTCATATTTTTTTTACTTTCATTTAAGGAGTATTACATTGTCTATTAAATACAATTTATTGCATTAACCTATCATTTTTAGTTTCCGAGATTTTTAACATTCTTTAAGTGACCCGGATTCATTGCTCTCGAGTGTATATTACTACCGGTCCTATTGATACTTTAGATTTGAATGCTACTTTATCTCACGATAACGAACAGTTTCCGAGTTGTGGAAACTCGAAAGCACTTCAAAAAGGAAGACAATACTGTTTGAGTGACTTTGAATATGAGAAGATAATGATAATAACTTAGAACAATCATCTTTTCGAGTCACACTTTTCACTCACAAAAATAGTATCAAAATTATAAATACTCAGTGTCAGTGTCCAGCATCTTCTTCAAAGAGCTGCTCTCAACTTTACTTTAACTTGAGGATTACACAGTACGTAAAGGCAACAAATTAGGCAATAATTCAAACAATATTTTAACTGTTAGCTATCACACCAAACGAAAACACGTAAATAAATCAATCAAAGTTTTGTTCCGAAAAACTTATGTACCCCCACCGATGCTACCTCTAGCGGATCTTTTTTAAATCTTCCCAGGTAAGACTAATTAAAAAAGGATAACAATCAATTTGATTTTAAACCCTTTGATCAATGTTTTAATTAACGGCACATAATTCCAATATTTGAACCACAATAAAGTAATAATAAGTTATAAGGAAATATGATATTTTATGTCAGGAAACATAACAAGCTAGATATTACTATAATATTGAACATTTCGTTACTACCTGAAATAGAGATTTGATTTGTTTTGACCAACTGAATAAATAAATATGTAATTATGACTAAACACATTATTTAATCATTGATAGAGATGTTTATATATATCTCAGTTCATCTTATGACGTATACATATGTATGTTTTCTTCGCAGAGCCTAGTATAAATTGAGTTGATTGAAGTGATGTGGATTTAAGTAAAAAAAACCTGTTTCTAGATTATTTTTTATTTTTACTAAAGCTTGTAGGATTATTGACGACCGTTTGGGAGAACTGTAGCGATCCTGCCTTTCACACTGACGGCGTTAGGTTTGCGTTCCGGCTACGTGAATTTGAAACTATAATAATATTAACAATGTTACTTACTGCATACATATAAAGAAAATTATTTCATCGCTAATAAATAAAAAGTTTTTTCCTTAATCCAGTATTAAACAATATTAATTATAATAAGAAATACAGACCAAGAGAAAACGCAGTTTTTAGGTAAATTGTTAATATAGCTTAATTTATAAACCAAAAGTCTCTTAAATAACATAAAAAAGAAATGCCTACTTAAAAAAGATTAAAACTAAAAACACAAAAACCAGACAATAACTCGTGTTTAAATTTTGTATAAAAATAAAACAAATCTTAACATGCATTTATTGCGTACTGGTACGTATTTAATCTTACGTTCAAACACTCCAGTGATCGAACTGGAACGCCTTATAATAGTTCATAGATGCTGCACTCGCATAATCTGTTCTTCCATGAATGAAATCGCGATCTAAAAATAAATCCAGCCATACTCAGAGGTTAAAGCTGAATGGAAACCCCTCTCCAAGGAAATAGGCCACCGTGTCAACGGTGACGTAGTCCAATGACGTCACAAACACATCCCAGGTAAACTGGGGAATTGGGTCACAATTATTTGGTACGAGTCAATGGTAAAGAGATTTGCTGACACAGCTGTTGTATCACACCTTTTAACAATTACTTTACTAAAAATTAAATAATTCATATTATTTTTGTCGTTATAGCTTTAAGAATAAAATATATATAGTAATATAGTAAATAAGGAGTGGTACTCTTTGCCTGAGTCAGTGTTTCCTGACAAGTACAATTTAGGGGTCTTCAAGTCATGAGTGAATAGGTATCTTCTAGGCAAGCGCGTCAGATCCTAGATCGCATCGTCGCTTACCATCAGGCGAGATGGTGGTCAAGCGCATGCCTATTTTCTATAAAAAAAAATGGAATATTTGATAGAGTCAGGCGTTACTTGGCGGAAGTCTATATCCATTAATAAAACAAAAATAGTAAGTAACAAACAACAAACAAAACAAAAATACACCGCCCGCCCACAAATAAATGCAGACACTGCAGACACCAATACACTTTGCACCTTCACCAACTACTCTTAACGTGTGTCAATCCAAGTGGAGCATGAGCTGAGACCGTGCAATATCGAGCACTTAGCGCACTCAGTGCGGGCGTTGGATTATGCATGTTTTTGCGAAAGTGAGCTACATATTTTTGTCTTATTTATAAATATGTTAAGATGTCGAAGCCTCGACATAAAGATCTTCTTTTTCGTTCTAAATGGGTGGTTTCCGCAACTCAATGACTTTAAAGACGAAAAACTGGCTTTTTGCAGACGTCCCAGCTCCACTAGAAACGCCCCAAGCGAAAAATAGGTTATAAATATATAGTGATCTTTGTAAATATGGAAAGAACGAAGGCTCGACATAGAGGTAGCTTCAATATAGAATAGAAATACTCCTCCAAAATAAAGCCATTAAAACCTTAATATAATTGCCTTTATTTGGTAAGAACTATGGAACTGCACGTATATTTAGAAATGCTCATTGTTAACAAGCAGATAAGACTACTGTGATCAACAATCTGGCTGAATCATTCATGTATAGGTAGTGTATTGCGACTGAAAAAGACAAGATCTAGTTTCCATCTGAATGTGTGGGAGAGTAAGTGAGATGTTTTGTCTCGTTTGTCTATCTTTTTTTATCTTGTGTTGTTTTATGAAATTCAACAAATTTATTTATGGCTTCCGGCAGAATGAAAAAACGTATTGGAAAAAAAAAGGATACGAAACTAAGATGACCAAACATAATTGGTGGGAAGCGACATTTATTTCTATATTAAAAATGAAAAGAATTTTGACAATGTAACTAACACACGCAGTAACCATGTCAAGTACTTACTTGGAAAGTGGAAAAATGACATTTAAAATGAAGTTTTAAGAAGTAAGAGTAAAAACTGGTAGGCTTAAATTCATTTCGGCGGGTGGGAGTGACCCTACCTTTGAAGTGAAACGAACCCGATTCCCATAAATATAACTTTTTAATTTATCATATATGTATGTCTATCCGTTAAGCTAGTATCCATAACACAAGTCTTACAGTGCTTACTTTGGACTAGGCGAATTGGTGTGAATGTCAGAAATATTATTATGATTACTTTTTATGATATTACATATGGACCTTTGACTTTAAGAAGTTTCAACGTAGGTAGGTTACGGTGTTACTTTTAACAATATAAATACGTGTGTATATAAAATATAGTGTGTGTAAAATATTATTATTTCTATTTTTAAGGGCGTTTACACCGTTTAACTATATTAAGACTACATAAAAATTAAACTAAGACACTCAACTGTAGCCAGTCAGGCGTATCTAGAAAAACAATGTTCACATTTTCTCGCGGTGAATCACATATTTCCTGTCATGAACTTCCTGCCTTTACTCGTGAACCGTAACGGAAGACGTGATTAGTGTATTAAACTAGGCTTAGTAACTAAAGATAATACCATAGAACAAAAAAAACATAGATAGTACACTAGCTTGTACGCAAAAGACGGTTTTGGTTAAACCCTTTTTTTTATTAGAAACAAAATTAAAACTTTTTTTACATTTACAGTGCTATATCAACCAGTTACCAAGCACTGGTATCAATCAATGTTAACTCTAAAATAATTAGCTATAAAATCTATGTAATCTCATAAATTTTAAACAAATGTTGAAAGGTAACCCAAGCAACACAGAAATCTGTATATTTAATCACTTTTGGTCTTATTTGGTGATTTTAGCGCATTAAAACCGTTATTACTATTCACTGGTGATCCTAAAAAACTATATTCTGAATAAGAACTGAATAATGGTGTATATTCACTATATACCCTTAAAACGCTACAGGCGTTTATTTGGTATATAACCTACGCCTTTATTCAGTTTTTGGATATTTACAAGTCTATTAACTGAATAAGGCGAGTTAAATACAGGCGAAATTGTCATTATCCGTATAATAGAGTAACTGTGGACATGTGGAGTTTTATACAGACAGAAAATACTTTAAGAAGAAAATTTGGTGCTCTTTTCAACAAAACTTTATCCATCTCTATACTGCTATTGTTAAAGCCTGAATAGTGGCTGTTTACAAGTCCGCTTAAACATTCTTGTTACTACTTGAGAGCATTATATACCGCATAATACGTAATAGAGATTCACATTACTTAGTTTATTCAGTTGATTTTTCTCACAGATATTTTCATTGACAAGTTGTTTCTGATATCTGGTCGGTATGTTTCGATTGTTTGTTGGACATAAAAAAAAATTGGTTGCCTGTAAAGTCGGTATACGGGCGAAAGTTTTACGTGACAACGACTTTGAGTGGTAAAATAATTTAAATGTGAATATTCATTCGTATAGTAGGAAGAAGGATGAAATAATAGTAACAATTTAAAACATTTATTTATACAAAGAATTATATTTAAAACATTAATTTATAGGCACGCGTCCCTTCCACTTTTTATGTCTGTCTCTCTCGCTCTTAGGCGGGCTAACCATGCCCGAGTGGAAGGGACGCGTGCCTCTCACTCGCTCTCATTGTGAGCGCATAACGTGAGCGGAGCGTAACGCAGTTTCTTGAAGTGTCACCCGGCAAACCAATTTATAAGACGTTGTCACGTCAAAAGCAAGAACCGGTACATATGGAAGAAAAGTGTTAAAGAAATATGAAAAAAAAATCTGCTCAAATTAAAAACGAATTCAAGCAATACGCAAAGTGTGAGCGGTAAATGTTCCGTGAGTTCCGTATATTACAATAAAAATTAAGTTTTAAGATATTTTAGAAATTTTACAATTAAATATAATTGTTTCATTAACAATAAGCAAAGCGGAAATTTCACACCCGGAAATCATTACTCAGAAGAAAGTCCTTATCGAAGATATAAAACGTTTGTCGTCCGTTTCAGGAATATGTGAAAAAAGTTGTTGATAATGAAAATCCTACATACGAAGGGCGTTCAATATATTATCGGTATGGGTATGTTAGAAAAAAGATAAAACCTTAAAAAAAAAAGTTTTTTCCATATAGTCTCCCATGATATGAACACATTTGTTTGATCGCGAAATAAGTTTTTCTATTCCCTTAAAAAAAAATCTTATTGGCCCGAAAAATGCTCATTTACAGCGCACTTGAGCTCATTATCGTCAGCAAATCGCTTTCCCCGGAGGTCTTTTTTTTAAATTGGGAATAAAAAGTAGTCACTGGGGGTCTTGGTCTGGGCTGTAGGGTGGGTGGTTAATTTCCTTGAACCCGCACTCTCGTACAGCAGCCTTGAAGAGCCGCGCAGTGTGAACCGGTGCGTTGTCGTGAAGAAGCAGCACTTTCTATGCCAGCATTCCTCTTCTTTTTTCTTTTATTGTTTCTCTCAAACGGCGTAAAGTAGATGAGTATTTTTCTGCGATGATAGTTTCACCTTTTTTATGTACTCGATTAATAGTATTCGTTTAGAATCCCAGAAAATTGTGGCCAATATTTTGCCAGGCGATGGAGTGACTTTGAACTTCTTCGGAGGGTCTGATCCCTTTTTATGCCACTGCATAGACTCCTGTTTACTCTCAGGGTCATAGTGATGAACCCACGTTTCATCACCTATAACTATCCTTTCGAAAACACTTGCTGGATCGTCGCCACACAGCTCTAAAAGTTCTTTACAAGTATCAACCCGCGCTTGTTTTTGAAGCGCAGTGAGCATTCGCGGCACCCATCTTGCACTGACTATTGTAAGGTTGAGATAATCATGTAGTATAGTGTGTATAGTACCAACGGATAGCTTAATTATTTCTGCCAACATCTTGATTTTACACGTGCATCTTTTATTACAAGATTTTCGATAATTTTCACATTTTCTTCGGTAGTCGCCGTGATTGGCCCACTTGGGCGGAGGTCGTCTTCGATACTTTCCCTGCCTTTTTTAATTCTTTGCCACTTCTGTACGGTCGATAATGAAGGAGCAGAGTCAAACGGCTACCATTTCGTCATGGATACTTTTTTGAGATTTTCCTTGTTTAGTGAGGAATTTAATCACCGCACGATGCTCGATTTTCTTCAACATTGTCGCGTCAGTTATATTCGTCATGATTAATATGGGCTCACCTACGATACCACACAGCAACTAGAACATGCACACTGATTAGAAACCGACTGCGATTTGCAAAATTATTGCTTAAATTTACCTACTTGTAAAGCGCAGCTGAGTGATTTTTCAGAGTGGTGTAACATACACCATAATAATATGTTGATTCTTCGATTTTCAATTAGTTTTATTTTAAAAAGGTAAATATAGATTTATCTTTACTATAAAAACAAGTACAATTGATTTCGGAAACACAAATCTAAATCGTTATTATCTTATTAATTTTATTATTTTAGATCAACTGCGTAATATTATGTTCACTAATTTTACCTTAAACAAGGACGAATCTATTAATAAAATTATTTTAATTTTTAAGAAGTATTTGCTCGTAATTTTTAATTCGCACTAAGCTAAAAAAGAGGGCTGATTGGCTGAGAATTCGTAATTTAGAACTATCAAACATTTATAGGAAATTATTGCTGAAAACACCATCATCTCAGTTGCCTACACTCGACTGCTAGATATGTACAAAGCATTTATCAATTTACTATACAGGAAGTGAGTATGTAAGTTTTATTGAATGATATAACCTAATTTGAGTAGATAATGCACTCTATTTCTTGTTCATTTATTGAGCTCTACTCATAGAATGTGTGTAAAATTTACATTCATATTAAAATATTACGTTTCTATGAAGTAAAAAAGCAACATTCAAAAATCCATTATGTTAGGTACTCTTATAAAGTGTAAAGAAAAGAAAGAAAGAAAAACATTTATTGACCACAAAGCACAGAAGGAACACATAAAATAAACATAGTACATATAGGTGACATATAAAAATCAAACATAAAACTAATAGCTAATGGTCAATTAGGACCCGACCTCAGCATATGCTGCATCAGGTTAGGCTGATACAGCGCTGGTATTCTGGCCGGGCCTACATAAGTTTGTATTATTATTCTATAAATTAAATTCACGATTCACAATAACGTAGAACAAACATATAGATTACAAACAGGACAAACAATTAATAAATAAATAAAAATCAAATAATAATAAAGCAAAAAACAAAATAATTCACGAAAATATTACAATACATTGAATTACAAAGAGAGGAAAAAAATAATAATAAAAATAATATTATTATGGGCGAGACCCTTTGCCTTGCCTCTGTTGCGGAACGCAAATCTGTGGCCAACCGCAATGTCGGTATTCAGTCTGTGACATAAAGTCATGTTTGCCACGTAGGCTAGAAGGTTATAGCTGTGAAACAATTGTTATATATACTACTTCACTTTCATTCTTAAAATACCATAATTTAGTCATACATAAAATATTAACTGCACCTTAATACACATACTTTTTACGTGACTGTTGTAAACTACTAAACAAAACCAAGCCAACCCCACACAGCCCCTCGGCACCATCAGCGCTGGAACGCTGGCCCCAAGTTGTCGGTGCGTCGCGAAGAAACAGCATGTAAGTTCAAAGAAATTTGCTCACTTAGAAGATACTTTCTTAGGTTGTTTCTAAACGAGCTAATTGTTTCCAGGTCGCGCAACGGAGGGGGAATATCTTTCCAGCACCGTGAGGCGGCGAACCTAAGAGACCCGCGGAATGCCACAGTGCGGTGCTTTGGGGTAACAAATATGTAAGCACAGGCCCTCCTCGGATAAATGGTGTTTTTCCTTGCCCACACTAATTTCTTATAAAGATATGATGGTCTACTAGTACCAATGATACCGAAAAGCAATGTGGCCAAATGAAGCTTCCTTCGACCCTCCATCTTTAAAATATTTCTACTATTAAGAAAGGGAGTAACATGCGTTCTGGGGGGGGATATGGAAACAAAAAGGCGCACAAGCATTTTGCACCCGCTGAATAAGCTTAGCTGTTCTAGAAAGCAGGCAGTGGCCATAGACAGTATCGCAATAATTAAGCTCAGACAGAACTCATGCTTCGCAGAGTGACAGTCTCAGTTTCTCGCACAGGTAAGGTCTGAGTTTATATAGTAATTTCAGCCTATAAAAACAATATCATGTACACTCCGTCAAATGGCTTTCAAAATTTAGATGACTGTCAAGTGTTAAACCCAGATTCTTAGCCGAGTCAACACGCTCTATCGATTCCCCATTTATGCTAATATTAAGTGTGGAGTTGCTTAACTTCTGTATGCCCCTATTTGATCCCACAAGCAGCAATTTTGATTTCTTCGGGTTGAGGACAAGGCAATTTAAATTGCACCATAAGGAAATGTTTATTAAATCCTCATTTATTTTTGTTTCAGCAACATGAATATCAGCCGGTTGGAAGGAACAGTATAACTGAAGGTCATCAGCATACAAATGATATCTGCAGTTATGGATATATTTAATGACATCGGAACTGTACAGGGTATAGAGGATTGGTCCAAGAATTGATCCCAGAGGCACTCCACGAGTGACTAACAACTGCGAGGAGCGTGTCTTCGACCCGTCTGGATTGGTCAACTCCACAAGCTGTCGCCTATTGTGCAGGTAACTTGAAAACCATCGCAGTGCAACATCATCGACTCCATAGTATGCTAACTTAGAAATCAAGAGTGAAATATTTATAGAGTCGAATGCCCTTGAGAAATCCAGCAATACCAGGGCGCTTATCTCCCCCTGGTCACGGGCAGCAAGAAGATTGTCAACCACATCCGCTAAGGCAGTTGCTGTGCTGTGACCCTTACGGAACCCAGATTGCTGTAGTGGAAGAATGCCAGTCTCTTCCACAAATGTAGTGAGCTGCTCACATACAATTTTCTCAAGAACCTTGGATAGACACGGAAGCAGGCTAACTGGACGCAAATCACTCAAGGATGCCGGATTGGTGCTTTTAGGCAATGGTTTCACTATCGCCAACTTCCAACCATCAGGGAAGATTCCCTTAGTTAGTGAGAGGTTTATAATGGCTGTGAAAGCACAAAGCGACTGGGGGAGAGTGAGAATCAGCATGTCCAAAGACAACCCGTCACTACCCTGAGCATTCGACTTAAGACTCCTGATAGTTTTCAGAACCTTGTCCTCTGTTACTGTGCACAGAGAAAATGTCTCCAAGCCATGCCTGTGTCCACCAAAGTAAGAGAGCTGAGATACTGGCGCATGACCATCCCCGGGTTCGTTCAGGAAGTGGGAGTTGATGACATCAGGATTATTAAAACAGGGTGGAATATCCATGCATTTACCATCTGGAAGCACAGTGTTCCTGAGATTTCTCCACAGCTTCTTTGAATTCTTAATGTTAGTATTAATATAATTGTTGAAGAAACACCTCTTCTCACACTCAATTGCTTGTGATACAATTTTTTTAAGTATCTTGTAGCTCTCGTTAAGGTAGACAGAATAATTACTTTTCAATTTACGATGATGGTTATCTCTAATGCGCATCATAGAACGAACAGTATCAGTAATCCGTGGATGGGGAGGGTGCTTGAATTTACGTACCTTAGTAGGAGCGTGTAAATCAAATAAATTAACAAGACAGGTCGTGAGCGAATCCACCATGTCATCAATGTTGTTTATTTTGTATAGATAAGACCAGTTAATAGCCTCAAGATCAGAGTTAAATAGATCAATCATAATATCCCTAAGCGGCCTATAAGACACCCACTGGGGTTGTGGTTTAACCTTTCTGATGTTGAATTCAGCCGTAACTATAGCATGACCTCCCAGCTCTGGTTTATGATTGACTACCACCTGTAGGACCCCAATGTCTGTGCAGATCACGTCAATGAGACTGGAACAATGTTCAGTAAAGTGAGTAGGTTCGGTAACTGATTGTTAAACATCAAAACTGTGCAGGAATTGGTGAAGGGATCTGGCCTTGCTACTAGTAGCGCCGAGAAGGTTGATATTAAAGTCGCCAACCAGTATCAGTGCATCACGCTTATGAAAACAGGTAATGGAATCAGCAATAGAACCCAAAAACAAGTCCACATCCTGCCACGGCGGTCTATAAGCTGTACCTATTACCACATTAGTGTTGTTTATGAGTACCCTGAGCCACATCTGTTCAACTTCTGGATGGGATAGAAAATCACAAGAGCGAGCATAAAAGCCCCTACGGATATAGAACTCCACACCTCCACCACGGCCACCACAGATGTGCATAGATCTTGGCTTATGTTTAAATCGATAGCCTGCCAGCCTCGGTGCTCTGTTGTCCTCCCCCTCTTGCAGCCAAGTTTCATTAATAGCTAGTATGTCTGGCGCCATCTCCTCCACAGCCACGACAAGCTCCTCATGTTTAGTACTCAGTGACCCAGCATTATACAAACCAACTACAAAATTTTTTTTTAGAGGAAGTTCTGTAAGCAATTAGCTATATATGATTGTATTTTGAACTCAGATGAAGTAAATGCTTGAACAGTTATGCCCTTATAAATATATTTGAAATTTGTATAGCGAAAGATGTAAGGTTTATATAATAATAGAATGATATTGATTGCATAAGTTGATGAGTCACTGTAAACATATATATATTTAGTAAAGTTATAGATATAATGTATGTGTATAAAATTAAAGGTAACATATATAAGACCTATTGTGATTTTGAATATATACATGAATTGAGTATTGTAAAAGTAAAAGTATATATATTTATTTAAACAATAAGAGCGCGAGTAAAGTACACATAACAAAGACGAATTCAACAATGCATGACAGAGATTTACGCTCCAGGATCCCCTCACTTTAAAGCCCAATAACAACGACAGGACATAAAAAAATATAAATGTGCACACATGAAAGCATTAATACTAGTAACAGCACCGAAAATTTGTATTTAGACATATAAATATTTATCATGTAAAACAATATATAAACATATAAGCACAGAGATAACCTGTGCTTCGGAACACCTTGAGTCATTTACTCTGGACACCAAGAGCCCTGCCAAGGTCCGCATCCATTCGAATTTGGAAGACCGGTTGACCGTCTGCTCGCCGAACAAAGATTCGGCCCCGCTTGGTCCACGAGTAACGCCAGTGCTGGTTCTTACATTCCTCACGGGCGCGGTGGAAAAGCTGCCTGTTGTGCCGCGTCAGCCGCTCGTTGATGAAGATGCGGGGCCCCCCCGCGCCAGCGGTGAGCGTGCGGTGAACGCGCGCGGCGCGAATGAGCTCGTCGCGCAGATGGCGGCGCGCCAGCCGCACCACGACGCGGCGCGGCGGCCCCGCCGCCTCGGCCGGCGGCGCGCCCACGCGCTCCGCAAACACCACATCGCGCTCCTCCAGCGGCACGCCCAGCCCCTTTTCCTCCGGCAGCTGCCCTATCTCTAAGTCGGAGAGCAGCGCCTCCTGGTCCCGGTCATTGAGCTCCAGCTTGAGCTCTGCGATGGTCCGCTCGAGCTCGGCGGCCCCACCAGCCCTGGCGTCCGGCTCGCGCTGCTCCAGGGCATCGAGTCTGCGCTCAACGCTGTCGAGCCGCGCCGACAAGGACTCACGGAGCTGCGCCATCTCGTTGCGGAAATCCCTCATTTCCGCCATGAAGACCGCGAGCTCTCTCTCGCGGCGCTCTTCCCTGTCGTGTCGTCGACAACGGCCTCCCGCGCACGGACAGAATGAACCGCGGCCGCGGCCTCGCCCCCCGGACCCGGGAGCACCACCTCTCCCAGGCCCTTCACCGAAGTGTCGTCCCTCTTGCGGTCCACCCTCTTACAGCCCGGACATGTCCAGTCCCTACTTATGGTAGCCTTCTCTGCTAGGTTGAGGCAACCCTTGTGGAATTTCTGGGGACACACTGAACAGGAGGCACCACTTGATGGGGCCATAAATTTGCCGCAAGCACCGCAGTTTACCATTTTTCTGCCAACTTCAACTCAGCAAGGAACTCAAGGTATTTTGCGGATGCACGAAACTTATTGCCTTTGCCCCGAGATTGTACAAAAATATTGTGGGTAGCAATATAAAACTTTGTAAATGTTAATGTCACTGTTTGTTTTATTTTCCCAGTATTGTATATTTTTCCGTGAATTTTGCAAAAATAATATTAACACGTCATTAGGCTATTGTGACCAATACACCAGACGTATCCACACTTGGATTATCGCACTTCAACACACAAAAATCGCAAAGAAAACACAAGCACGTCCGCACTGTGAAAGTGAATTTGATAGTCAGAGCCAGTGAGTCAGTTTTTTTAGTAGTTACCCTTATGTATGTTTCCGAGAACCTCGTGTGTGTTTCCAAGAACTTCATGTAGCGGCATCTTTGACACGGTTCGTTGTACCACGCGGATCAGCTGTGCGCGATTATGTCTACTTTTAATTGAAGATAGTTTATTTTTATAGTTAATAGGTGAGCTAAAAAACGACTACGTATAAGAAATGACAGTGAAAGTTATAAAATAAAGTTTTGGTTCGAAAAAAACAAAAAAAAATATTCTGCATATTCTTTACACTTGACCATATCACTCCACGAAGTCCTGGCAGGTCATTTGATTCCGCCTTATATATATAATATTTCGGAATAAGTGAACACTTCTACATAAAATTCGTATTAATTTTTAAGCTTCGCGCTTCAGCTTTCAAGTGTTGAGAATATTAAATTCTTGCGAGGTTCGCATCAACGGTGACCTTTTACTTAACTAATTCAGCTGCCGATGCTCAAGCCTGGGGAATCAATATTGTCTAAGTGCTTTCTTTGCTTTGTCATTGCGAAGATTTAATACTACTAATAAACTATATCTGATTTAATAATAAAAGCAAAAATAGCAAATTATCCCTTTTCAAACCATAAATCAATAAATTGGGAATGTAGTATTAAAATATCAATTTTACTATGCAAATTTCGATAAAAGACATTGGTCTTCAATATTTGGGATAAGAAATCTAATGCAGACCGCAAATAACCCTACACAACAATAATATTTCTTACTTTCACACTTATGAGCCTATTCCACAGTTAGCACTGTAAGTCTTGTGTTATAGATACTAGGGCGGATAGAAATACATATATAATACATAAGAAATATTCATAGTAATATATATGAATATCCATGGCACAGGTGCAAATGCTCGTATTCATCACACAAACATCTGCCTCATCCAGGACCGTCGGTGCAAAGGAAGTATCGCTACCGTTGCTTGAATCAGTCGTCGCGATCTTATGGTTGTTTAGTAATAGACATTCTTCTAGTATTTCAGCTATAAGCATCCAAATATTCCCAATTGTATGCTTGGCCGATGAGGCGAAAATGCTCGAAGTTTCACATTACAATCTTTAATAAACTATTTATTAAAAGAAATATTGGAATAGACATTCCTGTGTGTATCAGGAGCAAGAGCAATCCTTAATCGCACTCGCAAATCTCAAACACTCGGCACGGGGAAGTGGACCAATACGTGTCATTTAGGTTTTGAATAATGTTTTCGTCTGCTAAACTCATGCCAAACTTGCCGCCCTCTAAATTTTCCTCCGGGGCATGGGATCCAGCTTGTTTCCCCTAGATCCGGGGCTGCTACCAATCCTATCCTCCAGAAACTAGAATCTCTGAAGGTATCAAGAGACAGAAAGATCAAATATTGGCTGATTTATAATTTTTATATTTTATGCATTTTTATTCAACAAGATAAATTATTATAATAGAAAAATACTAGAAAAATCGACTCGGGTCACAAGTGAATTCTCAGGCGGGAATCGAACCCGCAACCTTTGGAAATCCGGTCCAATGCTCTCCCAATTGAGCTACCGAGCCTTGCGAACACTCGTCGAAATTTTCTAGTACCTTCCTGATTTTACGCTGTAGGCCAGCGTTGTTTCATCAATGAGAGGAACATCCTCTCGTATTCGAAAGAAACATTTTTACAAATGCTTGGTCAATCGATTAAGATGAAACAGCCATGTTAGATTTATAATTTTTATATTTTATGCATTTTCAATGCGATCTTATAAGATAAATTATTATAATAGAAAAATACTAGAAAAAATCGACTCGGGTCACAAGTGAATTCTCAGGCGGGAATCGAACCCGCAACCTTTGGAAATCCGGTCCAATGCTCTCCCAATTGAGCTACCGAGCCTTGCGAACACTCGTCGAAATTTTCTAGTACCTTCCTGATTTTACGCTGTAGGCCAGCGTTGTTTCATCAATGAGAGGAACATCCTCTCGTATTCGAAAGAAACATTTTTACAAATGTTTGGTCAATCGATTAAGATGAAACAGCCATGTTAGATTTATAATTTTTATATTTTATGCATTTTCAATGCGATCTTATAAATATATAAATATAAATATTGGCTGACCCAAGAAAACAGTCTGACGTGATAAAGCGAATAGTAAGGCAAAATGGCAATTGACCGTTTACATAGCCAAAAACGATCCAAACGGTCCAAGACGATCCATTGGGAGTGAGTCCATGGGAACAAAAGACCAGTTGGTAAACCGCAAACGACGTGGAAGAATTATATCTTAAAGATGGTGGTCAAGAACAGGAAGGAGACCTACACAGATTTGGTTGAGAACTGTTTGATTCTCAACCTTGACTGTGAAGCTTGATTGTTGATGAAGTGATTAAAAATAGTGAAAACAGCTTACATAATATTATTTTTAGTAAAAATCTTTTAACAAAAAATACTAGATGTTATATTCGTCATATACAAAAAACAGTAATTTAACAAAACTAAAAAACTAGACTGCGTTTCTGTGTAATTTGGAAATGAAAAAACCCTAAAACAAGACTGCCAGATCAGATTGAACCAGTAGTTTTAAATTTAGTCCACCTTTTACCCCCGTAAGAAACTTAACTTCAGAGAAAGAATTTTAACTTCAGTTTAAAATCACCGGAATTGACAAAACAGCTCCGTTTTGGAAACAGCTTAGCGAAGATCAGCTGTTTTTTCTTAATAATAACTGAAATTTACGCGTATACTTGCATAAACATTTTGGGTTCATCAATGCAGCGGGTCAATAATTAGTGTTTGTAAAACAGAATGAAAAGAAATCAGATTGACGATTTTAGTTATAAATTTTGTCTTTTAGAACTCAGTAAGTCATAACAACAGTGGCGATTTATTGACTAAAATTATTGACTCGCAAAACAGTTCACGATTTTAACCATTCTGTACCACGCCTACCCTTATGAGAATATAGAAAACTGTAAACTTTCAGGGTATAAAACCCAAAATTCTTAAAATTAGAATACTCATTCTAGTTTTGCGAGTCAATAATTTTTAATATTCAGAAAGTACACAAAATTAAATAACTGAAATTAGTATTTGATTTATTTAGAAAAATATATTTTTTTGTTATACGTTTATTAAGAGCTTTATCATATTTAAACTGATTGTTAACTATGTTGTTAATTGTCCATTATATCGTAAGTCAATAGATTATAATTCTTTTTTGTACATAATATAAAACGCTTAATATGATGAGGTAAGCCATTCTAAATTATATCTAAACATGGTTTTGTTAATAGTAGCACAATCCAGCTAAACGTTTTACAGTAGTTTTACATAACGGTAGTTTGTAAAACAGTAGATTCGGCAATTCATTTGCGAAATTCATAATTAGTAATATCCATACCATAAACAGAACTGTGTTTGGGTGTTAGCAAGGAAAGCATTAATCTGATCATACACACACTAAATAACAGAAACGAAAAGAAAAAATAAAATTCAAAATGTGTGTAAGCAGCAAAAATTCCTTGCCCTAGAAAGAACATTTTTTTCCTCTAGTGCTCTCAAAGCATTTCCACTAGGAAATATGAAAAGTGGAGCGACATCACGTAACTTTTAATATGGAGCGTCCCTAGCACACTGTACACTCATCAGTGGCATGGCAGTGATGAGGTCGCGGAATGAGGTCTTAACACAAAAGGTCGACATTCGCATACAACCTTTCCTACACGCTTTTAAAAAAGTAAACTTTTGATAGAGGTTGCTTTTCTACATCGTTGTGGGATCACTTTATAAAATATATATATATGTGTACTTACATTATTGTAAGACAGTAACTTTTACTAAAATCAGTATATGTGAGTTTTTATTAAAGTTGTTGGACCACTTGAAATCTTAAGTAAACAAAAATATATTTGGTTAAATCTTTGGGTACTTCGGGAGGGGTATAAACTTGAAAGTCGTTGAGTCTTCAACTGTTAAGTTACTACTTAAGGGGCAGAGTGGACTAAAGCTTCTACACATCACATGATTAAATCATCAGCTGATGACAGGGATGTAAACTCATAAGTCGTTAGGGAATAGTTTTCTATCCACTCTTACTTAAGTAGCAGACTAGAAAGACAGAGACAGAAATTTAGACAGAAATTGTTTCTACCCAGTTTGTGTTCTATGGGATGGTGCATGGTGGTTACCTCTAGTAGGTTGCTGATACTCTACTGGACACCACTTGACTGGTTTACCATTGTTTGAAAACTTTTTTTAATTAATATTTATATACTCTAAGGTTGCAGTGCAACAAACCCTTATGTTTACAATGAACACCAAAGCTGCCGTCCTTGCGATAAGTGCAATAGGTCGAGTTTTTGGGCAAATTGACTTACGTACAAATGTATGTACTATATATAATATACTACATAAAAGTCTGCTTAATTTTATAGTCGTATAGTAAAAGTTTCAAGTCAATAGCTGTTATAGTTACGATGATACACAAAAAAACAAAAATTTAATCTCTAATCACAATTATTTCGAAAGTAGCTGAAACTACTTATTGCACATTTCATAAGAACGGCAGAAAGTATTGGTTGTCATTATGATATATATCTGTGGAAACTTTATTGCTATATGTGTATTCAATATATGTTTGTAAAATTACATATGTTCCCCTCCAAAATAAATAAAAATAAATTTTGAATTTAAAAATATAACACGATATCTCATTTTATTTGGCCAAAGAATCGGTTACTTAATTAAATATGCACCTAAATATGAATGCAATAGAAGAGGCATAACAGTGTATCAATATGTAAGTACAATAATTTTTATGATATTCTACACAATTAAACAAAACAATAATAGTTGTTTGTTATCGCATTCCAAGCAATGCTGCATGTCTTGCTTCACCAGCACCATTCAATTGTATTTGCATGGTGTGAATAAATAGATATTCAATTTGTTAATTATGTCATCCTTGTATGGTAAAGCAATTCCAGATAATACCTTAATTTCTGTTATAATCATTATTAAACTCTTGCACATCTGTTTTAAACACCAGTTAATTATTTGAAGCATAATTTGAAAACAGTTCAAGTAGAGTGTTAATATTTAGAGCTACACAATGTACCAGTAGCAACCTACATACCAATAATAAATATTAGTCAACATTACAAACATTACCCTGAACCCAAATTAATTAACTTCTGTTGTGAAATTAGAAACAACGATGGTACCACAACACCCAAACTTGTTCGAACCCGGGACCTAGGACCCAGGACCTATGCGACCCACTCGACCATGGAGGTCAACAAAATTGTTAGATATATCTACAATGTTTAAAGTTTTTTCCTTTTTTGTGCCTGCTGCCAAACATTGTTTTTAAAATTGCAAACAAAACTTCTTTCCGTTGAAAACCAGCTGACTAGAAATAAGTTCTGCTATCCAAATCTGTCATGCAGTTATGTAACAAACATACATAAAACAAAAAACTATTCCCCTATTTTTCTGAATTTTTGATCTATTTTTCCATTTTTCTTATCATTATTTGGGTTTTGGGTTAAGAACATTAGAAAAATAAATAAGTAATTTGGTCTGACTGCTCTTATTTATATTTGATTTTAAATATTAATGTATTATTTATTTATTTAACACATATAACAGATTTACAAAACATACAAAGTTAAGATTGTTTATGTATTTTAAATGTCAGCAGGCCTATAACTCACCAATATCGAAACAGTAGTGCTTCTTTAATTCTTCAAATCTTAATGGTCAAACTGACTGATTTCACAAAAATATTGTATTGTAAGGGTTTATGGAAGTTAATGAAATTTGGATTTTATGTTTATTTAAGATGTAATATTTTATATTAAAAAAGGGGTCTTTTCATTAAAGTAAATACTACAAAAAAGAGCTCAGTTAACAAATACAAGAGCCAGAATAGAACTACATGTTACTCTTAACTGAGAGAACCATCTACGACTTTTGAATGTCTTTAAAATGTATGAAGGACAAAAACTATCAGTTATTTAAATTTTATTTCAAAATAAATTTAAGAAATTGTAAAACAACTTCACATTTCACAAGGTAAAAGCAAAACTAAAAGGTAAAAGCTCGTGTACATCAAGACAAGCTATTGCTTATAGAACTTGCAGTTATCTTGACAAAAAACTTGTATGAAACAGAATAATTTTTTCTTCCATAATGTTTTATTATTAATGATTATCATGTTCACAATCCAGTGGCCTATGTATGAGCTACTTTATGTACATTAATAGATGTAATTTAGGAGGAAATCCAATCATCTTTCTGAGTATTTTGAATGTGTAGATTACTTCACTAATTATATATATAATTAACAATAAATAATTGTAAGTTAGATATATAAAAATGATAATATTTTGGTACTTTTTCTCTGCTCCTTTATTCAAAATTTAATAATTCTGAACCTTCAACTTTTCTTATAAGGCAACTATATACATTTACCAAATAAAATCGGAACAATTATAGTGGTTATTAGAACACTATTAAACCATGAAGATTAAATGTTACATATACCGTTATTTACATTCCTTAATATTATTTAATAATTATTTTTTAATCAATGTATAGGTTACAAAATTTAAAAAGTACTGGAATTCCGCGAGTTATTTTTATTTAGTATGAGGAGATTAAAAAGATATCCTGTAAATATTTAAGTGAGCTGTTACAGTCACAAGCACCCCATTGCCTAGTGACATAGGCTTTCTTTTGTAGCTAAGGTAAAACAATCAATACAAGATCACAATTTGAATGTACGGAAAATATAAATACTTACATATACAGAAAAGATTATTGATTGTTTAACACTGCCACTAATCGTCTTTGACAATCACTATTTGGATATCACTGTTTCGAAAAGTCATATAAAACAAAAATAAATTAGTTGTAGCGATTCGCCCATCTTGTTTTGACAACCAACAGATTACACCACAGATTACTTATTAAGTAGGTATCCTATATTTACATATAATAACTTAACTAATCTGTGTTACATAAGAATAGCTGTTCTAAATAGCTAGGGTACCTAGACCAAAACATAGTGATTATATCTCAGAACAATAACTAAAGCTAAAGGATTATATACTCTTTGGGTAGACCTATGTAGACTATTCAACATTATACATAATCTATACACAGTCTGATTCGGTGTGGCAATTCTCTGGCAATTATACTAGTCTATGATCGATCAGGCTGAAAGTTAAAACGATACCGATAATTTATCTATTTATTTTGCACGAAAGTATACTTGTCAATGCAGTCGCTAAGCATAAAGCTTCAATAGCACTAATATTGGAGGGGAGCGTTATACTAAAAAAAATCAATATTATTAAGTAAATTATAAAATTCCATAACAATGAAAACTTTCAAAAAGTGCGCGCTTTTTGTTTTAATGGGATATCCCATATAGCTAATGTTTTTTGGTCATAAATTTTTTCGCTTCCGCTCAATCTGGTCCTAAATGTGTTGATTCGATTCCACACAAAAATTATTAAAATCGGTTAAGAACTCGGGAAGTTTTTAATTAAAAAGTTTAATAAAAATATAATTAACAAGTTTTATCATCATCATAATATCAGCCGTAAGACGACTACTGCAAGGCAGAATCCTCCCCTTCCCCAATTGCAGTGTGACACAAAGTAAACGCACCTTCTGTCAGAAATACAGATTTTGGTTAAAACTCGCGAGCTTCACATTAGTATTTCATCTTTCGAAGATGAACATGGTACACAGAATTCAACCGCAAAGCGCAGAACTGCGTGACGCTGAACACGGGTCTGGGACTATGCTTTCGGCGAAAACAAATTTAATTTTTTCTATGGTTTTTTTCATAAGGGGTACAAAGCCCATAATAATATCTCGTCAATAATTAATAAACAAGTGTGTGAGGATTTATCAAAACCTCCGTGGACTTCTGGATAAAGTGTGAGAAAACATATTCTGCTGCTTTGTTTCACTTGCTAACACTTTTGCATGTATATTTATACTTAATGATTAATAATCCACCATTATTACACAGTGATATCCGCCGACACACATTTTATCACAAAAATAAATTTTAAATCATTAAATCATCAACTGATGAGAGCGATATACACTCATAAGTCGTAAGAGCAGAAAAGTTTTCTATCCACTCCTACTTAACTAACTGACCATAAGTCAAAAAATGATGCTACTTCATTTGTGACCTACGGTACGATGTTGTGCATTGTGGTTACCTCTAGTATCACAGTCACCTTTTATAATACTCGTAACAATGCCGTACCCGTATAACGTGCAGCAATTTCTTGGTTTGAGAAGAGTGACGAAGATGGCATATGATTATAACATTTTGATTGAAATAAATAAATTTATACTCTATGGCTACAGTGTACGTAAATAGTGCCATCTACAAACCTGACCGTCAATTACAACAAAAGCGACAGAGTGTGACTTGTTGCTTTTATAAAAGTAGGCTTTATTTTGAGTTCAAGAAATAGCTGTAAGATGGCGTTACTGTAAAGGCTTTAATTTTATTTCTTCGCATAAATTAACATTGACGAAACGACACGTTTTCTATCCAAAGTATTGTGTTCAATTGTGAAAAATTTCTCGCTCGGGAAAGAATTGCTGTATTTTAACCCAAAATTTGTCCTCATGATAATTTTAATCCTGAGATATTGCGAAGATAAGGTCCATACAAATCGCGAAGAAACGCTTTGTGTAAAATAACATTATGCGATACTAAATATATACCTACAATATTTTTTTTAAGTTCTACTCATTTGTCTGACTTTCGATCACACATTTTACAATTTATTATTTTTAGATATGAGGAGGACAATCAGATTATCAAACATAATTTAGTAAGGGAAGCTTTCCTAGTGTTTCTTAGTGTCATTTGTGGCGTAATAACTAGTCTGTCGTTTCTAAAAACTTAGAAAGTCTTTTGTAAAAATGTTTAATTAATTTAGTTGGAAAGTTTAATATATGACAAACAAGTCATACCTAACCGATAAATAGCTAATTGGTTTTTATTTTTTTTATAAGGATTTGAGGTTTCTTCCAGAAAATAGCAAATTTGTTAGGATTCTTTATAAACTGACCAATGAGTTTTGCAAATATGGAATAGGTAAGAGGTTTGTTTTTGTATTTTCACAAATATTGAACTAAATGTAAAGTTAAGGATTTGATTAAGACAAGGAAAAATGTTTTCATGGTATGGCAACGTTTCTAAAGGTAAAGAGAAAGAAGGCAAAACATTATTGTAATCACTTAAAAATTATAATTTGTTACAATTAAATCGTTCAAGGTATTATTTTTTAATTGTATTGTTCGGGAAGATGTAAAGCTTGGCCACGTCAAATTTTCTGGAGACGCAGAAGGCATCGTATTGGTCATAGGCAAGTTTGGAGCCAATAAAGGAGACGGCGAAGATGCAGACGAGCAGCAGTGCGCAAACTGTTGGGCACAGGATGGCACCTAACTTGCTCGCACGCCGCGAACTCACTGACCCCAACTCGGAGTCTGTGCCACTGTTTTGATCGGACTCTCTGGTCATAGCTGAAAACATTACAATTCTCGCATGTCACGTTGATCATTTAAACATTAAATACCTGACAATATTTTTCTAATAAAGAAATTCTATTAAACAAAATGCCAATAGAAAAGATTTTTTTCAACATTTCATCAGTTTGATCCACTACTGTTCATCAAAATATTTTATCTTTAATCAGTATTCTGTCAGTCAGTGTGTGTTACACGCTCAGCATCGACATATACTAATGGACATGCCCTAGCGGTGAGAATAGTGGCACTACGAAAGAAAGAGATAAAACTCAGTTTCGGACTATCTTTATCTCTCTCAAAATATATGCCGTTACTACCTGTCATGAAAATTGAGAGCCAATCGCCTATAAGAAAAGAGTTAGCGTTAGTCCGAAAGCATATGCCATCTTCGTCACTCTTCTCAAACCAAGAAATTACTGCACGTTATACGGGTACCTACGGCATGTCCATTAGGATATGCCGATGATCAGGCTGGTGCCAATCAATATCAAACTGATAAATCAAACTGATTTAATACTGATCGGTTAACCCTCTCTTTAAATTAATTTTACTTATCTATCATTCTGCCGTCAATCAAAGTTTTACTAGACTAATGGATCAAACTGATTAAATACTGAAAGTGTAACTTCCCTCTTAAAACTACCTAAATATTTAATTGTTCGTCAGTATTTGTCAGTCAGTGTGTTAAGTAGGGGGTTACACGATCAATATTTCATTAGTTTGATACATCATTCTGATAATGACTGACGCCAGACTGTTCTTGTAGGTAGCTCACATTGATTGACAAAAGATTATTTAAAAATTAAAATATTAGGGTAATTTTAATAAATCCATCAGTCTGCCGTCAGTGAAGACTGATGAATCAAACTGATAAAATGCTGATCTTATAACCTCCCTCTTACACGACCAGTTTGGTGTCAATCAATACCAAAATTATGGGTCAAACTGATGAAATACTGAACGTGTAATCTCCCTCTAACGTTTGATTCTTCGTGATGACTGACAGAATAGATCACTAATCTATAAAAACCTTTTATTTTTAAGTAACATTGTAGGTCACTAAAAGAGGTACCTTCGGAAACATACCAAATTTCTTGAATTAAGATAATTGGTGTTTACCCATTACTCCACGATTACACCAGATTTCTTTGGTGTGCTAGGCATACTTATTATATTATAAAAGTTTTCGAAATCTTCATTTGTATATAATTTATTATGATATTTCCTACTTATTGTCTTATCAAACTTTATGTGTAGACGTTCATGAAAAAAAATCTTACCTTGAGTTTATATTACTTTTTTATTTTCGATTTAGTTAAAATAATATAAATAAATCTAAAGTTTTATCATTTCAATAAATTTCAAAATGTCAATATAATTACCACAGACGCAGTGAATGGCGCATGGAATGTTATTCTCCGATATCTTTTACTTTTGTCTTGTTTGTGGTATAATTCGAACTTATTACTCGCCCGAACAAATGTGCAGCACTGATCACCAATTAAACTAAAATTAGATTGTAAATTTTAATTTAAAAAACCGGCCAAGTGCGAGTCGGACTCGCGCACCGAGGGTTTCGTACAAACCTGTAGGTATATAAGTAAAAGTTCACCCATCACGACAATCGAGTCATAGTTATGGTATTTTTATTGCAAAATGAAGATATAACAAAAAATTTAAGGTTTTCGGAATTTTTCCTTTATATGTGCTGTTAAACATTGCTTCATGCCAAATTTCAAGATTCTAGATCAACTGGAAGTACCCTTTAGGTTTTGATTCCCTCGCGAGTAGTTGCGAGTTCGAAAATATGCGGCTTAAATTGCTATTTCTTTTGATTGCGTTGACATAATAGTTTGATTTTGTAACAGCTCAAAGGTATTATAGACCTGACTATTTGATATGAATTTCAATTTAATACCTCTACGCGTTTATGAGAAAAGAGGTAGTAACTTAAAATTTCCAAAAAAAAAAATTATTATATTTTAATAAGACGGTTTAATAAGACGTTACTTCGTACCAAATTTCAAGGTTCTAAGTCTATGAGAAGTACCCTGTAGGTTTTGATTTTCGTGCGAGTTTCGAAAATTTGCGGAAATTTGCGGCATATACGTCTGTATCTTTTGATTGCTTTGGCTTAGGAGTTTGATTTTTTCACAGCTCCAAGGGACAGTAGGCCTAAGTATTGGATATAAATTTTAGTTTGATACCTCCATGCGTTCCTGAGAAAAACGGTCTTGAGAGGCGGACGGACGGACGGACAACGAAGTGATCCTATAAGTTCCGTTTTGTCCTTTTGAGGTACGGAACCCTAAAAAAGCGTGTGCATCTCAGGACGCACGACAGGAGTGATAACCTAAAGTGATCTAAGTTGAACCATTTAATATTTTTTAATAATCACTTTCAAAAACGGTGATAATTTACGGCTGCCTGTGCCTCTTCTTGAATAGCAAGAGGTCTTAAATTAAGCAGGTTTTCAAGGGCGACTGATGGAGTGGTTCTCATGCATCCAGTTGCTTCAATGCTTGCTAAGCGTTGTAGGCTTTGGAGTTTTGTTTTTACTGTGGCCAGCTGTGTTCTGGGCCACCATACATCTGAGCCGTAGGTTGTGGATGGTCTGATAACTGAAGTGTATAGCCAAAGTGTTATTTTTGGATTGAGACCCAATTTTTTACCAATTAGTCTCTTACACTGATAAAAAGCTATGCAGGCCTTCTTGGTTTTATTTTCGATATGACTCGCCCAATTCAATTTGTTGTCAAGGACAACGCCCAGGTATTTCACTTGTGTTGATACGGAGAGCACGGTGTTGAGTAAATTGGGTAGTTTACCCTCCCATAACAAGTTATCACTTCAATACCTATTGGGGAAAATCGACTCAAGGTATCCTCAGGTGGAACACGAACCTGCAACCATAACCTTTGGATGTCCGTTCTCCTAACTGAGCCACTGAGCTTTGTGTGTATCCTTCGAAATGTTCTAGTACTTACTGTTGCAGTTAGTAGTACCGTCTGAGAATGATTTGTTACCTTATTAAATATGTTAAAATTTATTATACAAGATAGCATTGAAAAGTCCGAATATAAAAAATTTAAAACCACATTTTGAGTTCCTGAATGCGTCACGTATTATTAATTAAAATGGACTAAAGCATTAGAGGAAGACAGAGAAAGAATTAGATTTAAGTCATTATTGGCTTAATCTACGTTTCAATTCAGCAGTGTTTAATGTTTGATGGCCGTTTGGTGCAGTGGTTGACGATCCTATCTTTCGCACTGACGGTTCTGGGTAAGAGTCCCGGAAGGGGTAGATGTTTGTGTGATGAATATTAGCATTTTACTTCATTCCTCGGTATTTATATATATTTATTTGAATATTACAGATAGTATCGTGAAATCAGATCAAACTATAGATGGCATTCCACAATAATATCGATAGTAACGCGGCTCCTGGATAGCCTATCGATACATTCAATAGAAAAAAGATTTTCAGGAAACACTAGCCCACGTAGTCGCGTGAATCTCACAGAACAATAAATTGTTCTGTGGTGTGAATGACTGCCTCGTTTACTCTCTCCGATTTACAATTCTCCAGCGATCATAGTCGTTACTTACTCTATCGATGACGGGAATTAGGAATAATGCCATACGTATAATTCTTTAAATTATAGGTTTATATAATATAATAAGCGTTTTTGTTAAGTATAACGTGAAAGTAAAAGGATTTTTTGTTATTTTATCATAAAAGCATATTTTATTAATTGGCAACTAATTATTTGCAATGAAAGTTGTACTGTATCTAATAGTTTCATCTACAGTGATGCTGGGGCTGTTCTTCTCGATGTTATATCTGATGACATTGGTGGACCCTGATCTAATGAAGTTGTCGGAGAAAGCAGCGATAATGTTAAACTCTGCAGCTGAGGCTGCAAGCAATGTTCGTGATGAAGGAGAAATTGGTACTTTGTTGGTATGTAGGAATGAAAACAACATAGAAATTATTTTGTGTAATATTATGGTAGATGTTTTGGTTGTTTATTTTATTTATTCACAAAATCTTCAGCTCTTAAAGCACCTAATTTACAGCTTACAGCTTATGAAATTTTGCAATAGTCACGAAGAGTCTTTGCACACCACGTTTTTTTAACGCGCCGTCGGTGTCGACGCGCTATTTTATGTAGGTGTTCAAAGTTCTACCTTTGAATGCCTGCATAAAGTCTCAGGCTTGAATCGATACAGGCATGATGATAACGCACGTTTGTATCGTTATAAACGCATTAGACATGCAAGAAATATATCTGTGGAAAAAAACAAACGCACTGCCGGTCGGTCGTCAACCGCGCGTTTTAAAAAGCCAGTGTGCATAGGTCAATATTTTCAATAAGACTACGAAACAAAACATAATTAACTTAGCCTCAGTCAACCCTATTGCTTGTTTTAAACTTTACACTTACATTGACAGGATTATTACCACTTTTTTTTTCAATTTTTGTTGCTCTAACATTTTCGCGCAATCGCATGCGCCATGGTCATGAATGAACTGAAGTTTTTTGCAGAGGTTAGAAGTAAACATCGGAGCCTTGTTAATAACGTGGTTATAATCCCGTTATGTTTAATACTACAAATGTTTTTTGTTCTGTTTTTGTAGGTTTAAATAGATGCTACACTACACATAACAGATGTTAGGGCTTTGTTCTCAAGTCACAAAATCGTGACTATTTTGAAATTATTGAATTGTTGTTATAATATCTTTGTTCGGGTACAGTCAGGTGGTCAATCAGCTTAAAAGTCTCACATTTAGAATTTAATGTCGAAAAAAAATTACTGATGTTGTAGGTTGATGTGCTGTTGTCTTACATTTAATACTGAATGCAGAGTGCTAAGATACCTATTGGCGAAATTAAACAGCGCTTTGGCACTTTTAAAGGAAAATTGTCTTATTGTAAGAATTAGCGCTATTAAAGAATCATGTTTTTAAATAGTTAAACTTCTATTAGTAAAACTAAAAAATATGTAGCTTACTTCTCCGCAAAATACGAGCAAAATGCACCGCCCGCCCGTCCGCAAATAAATGCAGACGACACACCTTGCACATTTACCAACTACTAACAATATCGAGCACTAAGTCCTGATTCGATCAAATATTTTAACATCTGATTTTAGACTCCAAAATCAAATGAAAACATCGGCCACCGATTCGTTAGTGTTATTATTATTATAATATATACTCATGTTTCAGATAGGATATTTTTAGAGTTCCGTAATCAAGGAGTTTGGACCCTATTACTGTCACTCACGTGTCAGACTGTCCGTCTTCTGTCTCACTGGTTTAACAGCCAAATGATTAGAGCTACATCTTAAACGTCACAGTTTTAAGTTTTTAAGGCGGGCTCCAATACATATGAAAGGGGCCTCGAAAATACAGTTGACACACTCCATCGAGTGGGATATCCTTATACATTGTTGGTAGAGTAGATAATTATTATATGTTTTGTTTTAAGAAATATTGTAAAACAAAGGTATGAGAAGCCACCGAAATCAACTTTTTAACAAAAAATTGGTTAGAAGATTTTTTCTTCCCCCTGACCTATTAACTTGAAATTTGGTGATAATGTTTATTATTACGTATATTATATATAGATACCATTATATTGATAAATCATTCTATTCTGTATTTGGTGCGGAAACATATATATATGAGCCCTAACCCCATTTGACCGGTTTTTTTAATAAGTCAGTAGGTACCTACTTATATCCAATGGTAGGTCTGGTGTTACAGGTATAAAATAATAAACTCCGAACTCACAATAATTTATTTAGTCCTAAACTAAACCGACCTCGTACTATCAGTACGAAATAATGTATAGAATATATAAATAAGTATGTAAACAGCCAAGACTCCGGAACAAATGCTTATGGTCATCACACAAATATATGCCCCCACGTGGATTCGAACCCGGAACCTTTAGCGCAGAAGGTAGGATCGCTACCGTTGCACCAAGCGACACAATTCATGTTCCATTTTGTCTCAATATAAACAACAGTACGAAGAAGTAGTGAGTTCTTCAATATAAGCTATGAAAGGCACAATCACAAGTAGGAAGCTCCATAAAACTAAGTTGAAAGTTTGAAGGGTCCCCGGGTAGCGATCTCAAAGACCAACTTTAGACTCTCAAGTCTTATTTAGGACTCGTCTACAGAGAAGTCATCCAAAGGGTTCACAATAATTAAAAAGCCTACAGTCTTTTTAAAGGGCCGCTAGCTAAAATGGTCGCAAAGCCTCAGATTTATTTTGGATTTAAAGTGCATATGAAGAAAAATCTCATTCATGTAGGAATCATATTTCTTTACTTGTAGTTTTTTCAATATTTTCCACGTTTACCGCCCATACTCATGCTCAACTCATTAAAAAAAATTAGGCTACAATCTATAGCTATCGAAGTGGTGCCTTCATTTTGCAAACTAATCACTCGGCATAATTTGATAATCAATGCAGGATAGGTAAGGTTAGACATTTTATTTTCATTACCAGCCGGCAAGCTATATCAATTATTCCAAAAGCTTTTGTGCCAAATGACAAATAGGGGTAAAAACAATTCAGTGATCCAATTTATACCTCATTGAAGTCCTTCTTCGATGACCGTTTAGGTAAAATAGGAGACGCGGGTTATTGGCATCATTACGTTTATGCTAGTCTTCTCTTCGAATGAAAATACTGTAGGGAGTATGGAAAATAAAACACCACACAAGCCTAACTACGTAACTTGTTCCATAAAGCTTCGAGCCACGACCTCTTTGCATCAACTTATTCTATCTGTGGTCAATTCGTTTACACTTCTTCATTGGAACTTTTTGGCGGGAGCGGGAAGCGTCACTATGGTGGTCTTGTTTTACTTGTTAAAATTTGTGTTGTGGTTGATATTAGTGTGTAATAATAGTGGGTTATTAACCACTAAGTATTTCTGTATATGCACGAGTGTTTGCAAGTGAAACAAAACAATGGATGGTGTCTTTTCGCTCTCTCTCAAGAAGTCCACGAGAAATTTTCAGTAAAACCCCACATCTTTAGTGAAACCTAGGTTAAGGTATTTCACTTTTCATTCATCATCCATTGATAATCTATCATTCATGTCATTCATATATCAACTCTTTAAACATGAATGGACATAATACGAAGAAATGGCTCAAAGGTCTTTGTAACCAAACCAAAACCCCTTGTAATGTAATGCACTTCTTCATTTTTGCGCGAAACTAGCATTTTTTTTACTTATATTTTGTTTTCAAATTATTATGTTTATTTGCGTAATAATACGATTAACTTCGAACTCTTCATAAATTTTTTCAAGAATTCTTCTGCGCTACAGAGCGCGGATTAATGGGTGTTAGTGTCAGATGCCGGGACCAACGGCTTAGTTTGTCTTTTGATGATGACACGGATATGTCGGGGCACGTTGGCCAAATTGAATGCTCATTGGATGACTAGCCTTAGTGAAAATTGGTTTACCTTCACAATCGCGTGTTAAATAAAATATAGTACAAATATTTGTTCTTTTTGTTACAGCCTAATGATACGTATGAGTACTTCAATGAGATCCTAGCCAATATATCAAGAGATTAATACCTTTTCTTGCTCATTTAAACGAAGGTGTTGGATAAGATTGGATAAGATTCAATTATTACTGTTATTAAATAAAAAAAATAAAAAATATAATACTGAGTTCGTTTTTAAATCCTAATAAATAAATTTAATAATAATAAGCTTTAAATAACCTTTGATTGAGATTGTTTGGTGACAAGAAACAGTCAATCATGCCTTCTTCCCTTAAGGGTAGGCAGAAATCACTGATATCCACTTTCCACGATCCTGACATATATCTCTCGTTTCTTCAACTCTCATCAGACCATTCATACAAGCTTGTCGTTGGTCTGGCCTTTTTTCAGGGCATCTTCTATTTGGTCCCTGAATGCCGACTTGCCAATGCAAAGTTGGCCAGACTTTGCCAACTCAAAATCGAGATATCGATTTAAAAGTATAGACAACCAAAAATAAAGATCCTTAGTGATCATTAATGACGTTTTGGCATAAAATACTAATGAAGATACTGTTAAAGCCATAAAAAATCAAGAATGTGAAGAATCACATAACTCTTTTGTAGAAACAAGTATCTTCAATAGTCTGGTAAAACCTAACTATGAAAAGTATATATAGACATTCAAGAAAAAGGAGTTCCAGTCCAATCCTCTTTAATGCAATGGACCAAATGTGTAACGTTTTTGCAATAGCTGCAAAATGTGCAGAGACAGCCAACCTTTGCTCCCATTGTAGAGAAGGCCATTTGAAAGCTGACTGTCCAAAACAGACATGGCGATAAGTCAAATTATAAAACCTACTCAGATGCAAAATTATGTAAAAATAGCCACAACACAACACTCGATAAATATGCTCATTCAGCCGCAAAAAGGACGACCTAGCACGACTGCCATGGGGTTTAAAGGAATCATGCTGCGTTTAACTACGAAATGGACCCCCGACTCCTTATATAACCAAGCAGAGGAAAGTAAGAATAGCCAGAAACCCTATGTTGGTTCAACTGGAGAATTAAATAAAGACAGGTACACGTCTAACACACAAAAACACAAAGAGAAATAAACCAGTGAAATCAACAATAATAGTTTTAGATGGCAGAATTAAAATAACGATAAATTTAACTCCACAAACAGAAACAGAACAGTTCTGCGTATCATGTGGTCGATGTTTGTGATATAACCTTTTTACGCTATGGTGCATTTTTTGATGGTTATCTGGCATTCTATTCGTCACGATGAAAGTGCAAAGTCAGTAAACTTTTGAAGATTTTATTATTAATCTTTACATGTATTATGGTGAAGAAGAAAGCTTGTATATTTCTTTTTATAATTATAACTTTAGCAGTATTTTGTGTGTTAGTTTATTTGATGACCACCGTGAATCCAGATCCAATTGCGACAACGTCCAATCCTGGCGATGTGTGTATACGTTTGCTAAGTTTATTTATATATTGCTGATATGCTTAATTTTTATTTTTATAAATTGGTTTGCTTATTTAGTCCACTGTAGAACGTAAGAACGACATTAGAACTTATATTTTGATCATAAAAGCAGTTATGAATTCGACGTCCATTTTATTTTGTGCATTATTTCGGAAGACAAGTCTCGCCCTGCTTTGATTTTGCTGTATGCCTCGACCGTTAGCAATTCTGATGGTGGATGTTGGGTTGGAAACAACATTACTGTCTAAGTAAGCAAAAAGATATAGTGTACGTATCATACTGTATAAAATTAAAATCTATAGGTTGTTATCTATAATTTGAAAATACATAAAATAAAAAATGTCCAGAAGGAATAATAATGATATTTCTTACATTCACACCAATTAGCCTAGTCCGAAATAGGCACGTTAAGGTTGCTTGTGTTATTGATACTAGAATAACGGATAGACATACATTTACGATACGTGACTCCGGCACACATACATTAAACCAACCCCTTCCGGGACTCGAAACCGGAATCGTCGGTGCCAAAAGACAAGATCACCTCTACTGTTGCACCAAAGGGTCGTCATAATTACAAAAAAGACAGCAGCGTTTTCTGAATTATGGTTTTTTTATTGATCTCTGGCCAAGCAGGCCAAGCGTGTCCAAAATGTATTTCCCTTATTAATTTATTAATACACAACCATTAATAAATTTATTTCTTTAAGGTTGTGCCTTATTAATTTTGTGTCCAGTTGGCACTGCGTCGCGTGTCTGTGTTTGGCTGTCACGTGAAAGATCTCCTCGCGATTCCGGGTCGCATATACATGATGGGCTCTCCTTGCACTTGACCCTGTGCTAGTACGCTGAGAGTCAACTATGCCCGGTTAATTGTTGCGTAACGATATAAAGTTATATCCTATGTTAGTAAGTACTGGGACAAAACAATGAAAATAAATACTTACAAAGACCCTCACCCGCTCCTCCGACTGGACAGTGTCTTCACCGCTACCCAATAAGGGCACGAATAATGGCCCTCATAATACCTGAGTCAAACTTATCAACTATGACATTCAGGATGCTGGTGCATGATTACTGCTGCTACGTATTCGTACGTCACGTCACCTTAATTTATAACGATGTGTTAACGAATTGGAAATAGTTAAGTATCATGTGAACCTGATGTAGAATTTTAAGGAGGATTTTTGAACTGGTCGCATCAATAACTCGAACAATAATAATTATTAACCGATGTCTAATTTTTTTGTTTTATTCGTCTTAGTAGTGGTGAAGGTTAAGCGTAGCCGATTTGAAAAATTTTGTTATTTACTATTTTTTAAACTGTTTCAAAACCAACAAAAAAACGGTCGAAAAAAATAAAATATTGTCAATCGGTCGCCATTTTGTGAAAAATTTTGTTATTTTTCACTATAATCATAGATTACAAAAATTTTTTTTTTGGAGAACCGGCTATTGAAAAATCGATGCGACCATGGAGGGGGAGCTTTTTTTCACGCGCTACTGTATCGTTTATATTATTAAAACTATTAAATATTTTTTAATAAAAAATTGTGGAACAATTATTGGATGAGTACTTAATAAAATGAAAAAAACCCGGTCCTAAAATTCCTCTATTTACTCAGTAAAAAAAAAATTAAAAAAATTCACTTAATTTTTGGCCGTTACAGTGGCTATCTCCCTTAAAATAGACAAATACTACTAACAATATTGGAGATGAGCTAATTAAAAAGGTTTTCCGTACATTATTTTGAAAGTATTCAACTGTTGACTGTACGTTCAAATATCACCAATCTTCTTTTCAAAATTAACAAGTCTTTTTTTAACTTAACAAGGTGTCGGTAACTCAATTGGAAAAGTTGTCGCACGGATAGAAAGGGTCGTGGGTTCGAGTCCCGGTTAATTTCTTAAGATATAATATCTATCAGTCAAATGATTTAAGAAAAATTTTATATGTAAACTTTTAATTTAGATGATTCAAAATTTAAAGCTAGAAAAACATGTCCTAAGAAAATGTACAACATTATTGCTGAGCAATATATCTTGGATATCGTAGTTAACACTTAGTAAAATAATAACCTGTTTCCTGCGTGTGTATTTATTGCTCAATTATTTTAAACAGCGGCATTGCACTCGTGCCATGACTTAATGAGTATTTCTATTAGATAATAAAAAAATTGCTTTCTGTAACATTGCAGGACGGGGAGGCTTTATCCGAAGTTCTGTTTCCATCACCTGAAGGCAAACTCAACTATGGGTTACAGAAGGTGTCTGACACTAAGAAATTGACGCAAGAAAAGGACGACATGAAAATAGTTTCGTTGTATCGACACCTAGCTGCCAAAGGTTTACTTGTTAATAGCTCGAATGTTCAAGATGTGGTTTCTCCCATACAACCTCCAACTCAAGTGTACCAAAATGAGACCATCACAAATAGTACAGAGTCTTCTTCAACGTCAGTGACGATTCCCTCAGTCAAAGGAATCCGGAGATCCGTTAGTAATATAAATGGAAATAGTAGAATAATTGAACCAAGTTCAGGTGTTGTAGTAAAAGTTATCGACGATTCTGGATATCCTAGAATAGAGATAAAACTAGAGCCAAAAAGAGGTTCTGATGAAAAGAGAAAATATATTAGGAGGTCAGCTAACAATTCATTTTTCTTGAATGAAGATACAAAAGGACCGACTGAAGATTTCATCGAAGGTGGGAAAAGTACTTTCATAAAAATATTGAATAACAATACGCTAATTATTGATGAACTTGAAGAACCGCCGACCGCTCATAGAGGCGATGATTTCAGGATTTCAAATAATTCAATCGAAGATCTTAAGAAATATCCAAGTGACATTATGATTACGTACGCAGAACGTGATAATAAATCAACCACTGGTGCAGCTGAAGAAATATTTGGGAATATTACAGATTTCAATATGTTGTTTCCGAATCAAACAAATTTAAAACAAGACTCATATACTTCAACTGAAACCATTTCAAAAAGTGCTCTTTTCGAATTACATGCAACCGACACAGATTTCACTGTTTCAACAGAAAATTCAACGTTAGATTCAAGGAATGTAGAGGATATATCATTTAATATATCTTCTACAGAAGCGTTAATAGAAACAACCGAAACGCAACTATCAACGGATTATATATTAAATCAGACTGTATATAATTATAACGTGACTGTGTCTTAACTTTTATCATCAAGAACAAGAACATGGGTGAACAAAATTGGCTGAAGTGGTAAAAACTGATTTTGTGAGTTACTACTGATTGTGATTTAAAAAATCCTCAAACAATTCAAAATAATACAAGAATACAACTTTTTACGAAGTATTTAAAAAATAAAACGCTTTTTGTAGTAATCTGGTGCGTAATGATTGCAACAACCAACCCCTTTCTCAGACTTCCATATGCACCCGATAGCCTCGCTTTAGACGTCCACGGCATGTCTTCGACGCCCCTGATGAACCGATCAGACAGGCCAATGCCCCTCCAATTCCTTCTATATATGACAGACACAGTTCAGTCACTCGCCACATTCTCATTCGTGTAGCATCTGCACACCACACTCGTAGGTCCAGATTGCGAAGACCCGGTCTACAAAATTTGTGCTTTACCAGGTACAGGCACGTATCTGGCCGCTTCCTTTCCTCGCGACACGACACGCTTTCCATAGACTTTAAAGGCTCGGACCTAGATAGCCTTTAAAGGTGGACCCCGTGCACCCATCTGGCTAGAGTACCGTAGTGAATCTATGCTGGTTCGGAGACTATCCCATACCGGTCATCAGCTGCTAAAAGCAATCTCACAAAAAAGTCCCTTAGTGAAAAGTTGAAGGAGAAGTAAATGAAAATTGTATCTAGTGAGCGAGAGAAATCAATCTTAATAATTTTACTATTATAAATAACTATTACTATTACTGTACTGTACTATTACTGTACTGTACTATTACTGTACCTAGTACTGTTTAAAAGCTACTAAAAGTAGACGAGCTAACCTCTATAAATACGAATATCTTTTCACCTCACACGCTCGGAAAAGTTTGGATTGTCATGCAATATCTGAGTGGAAAACTGCGTTTTATCCGTTAGCATGAAAAAGTGTTTTAAAATTAGAATAAAAACACACATGGTACTTTCCGAATCGTCATTATAGTCTTAAGTTAGATTTTATTCTTAAATAGGAAAGGAAATATTTAAATTATATATATACAAACCAGTTAAAAAACGCTTTTTAAAGCTTGCTACCAATCGATTTACATTTACAGCCTTTGGGCTGATTAAACATACAGGATATACAGCGATATGCGGGTCCAGTACAACACTCAAGCAGGGTTCTGTGGAAGCTATCGTGGCATTGACACTTTAGGCACTTCTTAGGGCCTATAAACACTGTCGAGCTGCCAGCGCGCGTCGAACGCACGTTGGCAGCTCGTTTCTTTTTATTACACAGAACAACGTTTTGCATGTTTAATGTATTTGTATGCATACAAATGCGCGTTATCATCGCGTATGTACCGATTCAAGCGCGAGACTCAATTTATGCTGGTATTCAGAGACGAGTTTGAACAGTTACATTAATTCATAGTTAATGGCTCCCGTAAAGGAATCAGAAAACGTTAGGATTAAATATAAAAAAAACTAAATTAAATGCGTCCCTAATCCGATAGAATTAATTTTATTTAAATGTCTTAAGGATGTTTGCAGAGTTGCTCACGGATGACTTTTGGGCTATTATGAGAAAACGCTGCGCCTCCATATTAACCTGTTTTCGCGACGCCGCCAACTGGATGCTGAATATATTTGTAGACCGGTAGAACTTCCTACAAATGTGTTATTAAGTGCTCCACACCACACGGTAAATATTGTTTGATTCAAATTCAACTCACTAACATTAGCTTATAAGATTTAGAATCTTTATTGACATTTTATGGGCACATTTTGGAAAAAGTTATTGCCTTTTCTTCCTTTAAATTACTGGCTACTGTAACAAGAAAATTGCCTGCCTTCCTGACTTAGAGTTGAAATAATACTATGGTATAAATATCTCAGAAAAGTCAAATTATCCCGCTGGCTGCACTGAACATTTGAAACACGTGTTTATTGCATTAACTAGAACAATATCGACAAGGATATAAACCAGTTTATCTCGATATGAAATTGTATTTAGTAAAGTGTCTTAAGCACCGACTGATTAAGCAACAATCTATAATAATAAGTGATTGTAAATCTGGTGAAACTCGAAGCGATATGAAGATAAATTAGTGTTCAAGGATATGTAATGAAATGAACAAAGTATTACGTCCAACTTGGTCTCAGCTGTCCGCCTGACACATTGAATGTTGGTTTTTGCATTTCTGGTAATAATTTCTTGTTATTATTTATTTTATTTATATAAATAAAGGATATAACTAAAATGTTTTAATATTTAATTTCAATGTTAGATAAAACACAATTCAATTTTCTCCACGTAAATTCAAGTATATTATTGATCATATTGTGATCTGAAATTTACGCCACATCTGCTAACACTTTGTTCACGAAATGAAGGAAATGAAGTACGTAAAAGAATAAAACAAAGTTGATGAAATTATTTAAACAAAATAAACATTTTTTGTAGAATAGATGGCATTTTAGGTAATATATATAGGTTGGGGGCATATTTTTTCTAACATTACCCACCTGACAAGTACCAGGTTACGACGAGTAGACCCCACAAGCACAAGATAACCTTAAAAATATTTACAATTAGTGCTTAGGCCGTTAGGTGACGGTAAAGTAGAATATTATCCAACCCATCGCACATAAGAGTGTCATAAAAAGCCACTAATGACACTGGTGGTAATCACCACAATAACTCGGCTATGAACCGGTTCAAATGTTCAGATTAAATAGACTTGAACCGCTGATCTGCATCTCAACCACAAAACAAACAGTTCACGGCACACTAAGTTAGGTATATTCACATTCTCACTGGCTCACAGACACGTGAGTATTATCATAGGCGAACGAACCGCAAAACGGCTCCGCGGTAGTAGGTCGGAGTAACTAAAGTCAACACTATGCTGCTCGCGAGCAAAGCATATCTTCATCGTCGCACCAAGCGCTTCGCAACATCCTTCATAATGCGCATAGCAAAGGAGTGGAACTCCCTCTTTGCGTCTGTATTTCCGAGAAGTTATAACCCGTCCATTTTCAAAGCCAGGGTGAATAGGCAACTTCTGGATTAACTTGTTCCATCGTGGATTCTGTCTTGGCCCGCAGGCTTGATTGGAATCAAGAGCGAACCCATTCTAATTTAAAAAAAATCATCGTTCACATCCCGTAGATCACAAAATCGCAAGAGCGTTTTCAGAATATGGTCTTTTATTGCGAATTCCAACCCGGCTCCCAAACGTGGATACCCTTTTTTGGGTGACATTTTTCAGCTGGGATGAATGTAGTTGAAAATATATTAAGACAATTTGATTGTAGGAACAAATAATAATCAAAATTCATAAAGCCGTTTTTCATAATGATCGAATTGAAGTATTTAAAATATAGATAGTGTAAGTATGGTCAAAGCATCCATTTATGGGGAGGTATTGGTTCAACAGTGAAACTTTTCGATTTAATGAGAGATAATGGGTTCTTTATTCATTTTAAAGGCAATTATTTTTTTTATTTTACTTAGATTGATTAATTACAAGCTTCACTCATTTCGTTTTCATTTATTTTAACCACAGAGATGTAGTGTTGCATAAACGATGGATAAATAGAGGCTCTCTAGCAGGATTTCGTTTGAGCCTGTTCACACCATATTTTATAAACGCTCCGTCCGCGTGCTTCGATACAAACGCGTCACTCACACGAGCCACACGCAACTTGACTATTAATTTACATAGGTGTTCGAAAATTTACCTTTAAATACCTGCAAAAAGGACCACGCAAACGATACTAGGGGTCCGTGGCACCAGCCAAATTCGCTCAAATTGATATATTGCACAGCTCACGTGCTTATAATGAAACATCTAAGGAGTTTTCCCCCCAGTGATATGTCAAGGGGTAAAGACAGCCCTTAAATGCTTCAGGAATAAGTAGTCTGACAGGGCACTGATTCATTCTACGGGTTCAAAAAACTCTCTTGCACCCTCTAATTTCATGGATGCCATGATGTGAAACTTCATATTTGAACGGAAATGATTCAGGCACCGCGTTTCGCCATTACCGTCTCCCTGGTCACTGATCTATACTACTTATTCCTGAAGCATTTAAGGGTTGTTTTTACCCCCTTTACATATCACTGGGGGGTAAACTGAGCATTTCATCACAAGCACGCGAGCTGTGAAATATATCAATTTGAGCGAATTTGACCGGTGCCACGGATCCCATGTATGGTGTGCGTGGTCCTTTAGTCTCTTGCTTGAATTGGAGCAGGCGCGATGCTAGCGCGATGCTAGCGCGATTATATTATGAATATTTGTTTTATGTTTGATTTTTATATGTCACCTATATGTGCTATGTTTATTTTATGTGTTCCTTCTGTGCTTTGTGGTCAATAAATGTGTTTCTTTCTTTCTTTCTAATGCGATAATCGACAAACGCGTTAGACATGCAAATAAAAGAAACGTGCGGCGGCTTTGCTTTTAAAAAACATAGCATTACGATCAAATATCATATTAACAAACGGTATATTAAAACCGTAACCTTACCACCAATAAATAATGGTAAGTGAAGTAACTAAGTTGACAATATGACATTAAATTTACAGAAAGGCAAGCGTTTTGTAATAACTTAAATCACTTGGACGCTCGAACGATCGACGTGAGTTTAGATTTACAGAATAGGCTGGCTGTAGCGATTCGGGTGCAGCGAGAGAGTGGCGGTGCCGGCATTCGTTCCCACGTGCGCACCCGCTTGCCTTGAACGACCTTGCCGGTCACTCGCTGTTGCTGCGCGTACGACCATTACTGGTGCGAGTCTTTTAGTTTATAAGCAATAAACACATTTATTAATTTCGTAACATTACAACACATCAAAATGATATATGATATAATTATAACATAATAGGAGATAAACAATTAGAAGTAATATGTTTTTTGACTAGCTTTTATTATAACTTGTTGATAAAATGAACTAAAAAGCTAAAAAACCCAAACTCGATGGGATTGTGTCGTTACTTACTTGTTTGGTTCACTCACGTATATAGGTTTTTCGCGCATGAAATAAAATAAATATCTCAGAATAATGCTATACCTTCTGTTCATTGCCTGCGATTGGGTTTTTTTTGTTGTGTGTATCTGAGCGAAATTTTTCATTATTACATGATGATTTTAGTATTTAATTGTACTGTCCACATGCCATGCTCCGAGGGGACGTCCTTGTGACATGTGACATGTCTCAAGCTGACATAAAACAGAAGTGGATACAAATACAAATTGACTTTTGAACATACCTTATGCAATGGTATTAGAGATTATTTTATCAGTAATGGTATTACTCTCCAAATTCAGTCATAAAATTAAGTCAAGACTGGGGTCCTCATTTTCCTAGATTTTAAGAAAGAGCAACTGCAATTGCACTGTCATTATTAAAGAAAAGCTATTTCTATTGTCTTGTCCTACCTCTATTGTATTAAATTACCCTTCCCAGATATTAGTATCCGTACGTGTGGAATTTAATTGTTTTATATTCAATACTAGCTTTTAGCTTACAATTAGTGTAGACCACCGATTCAAAGTCATAGTTCAATCCCTCGGGTACAGTACTTTTTCTAGATGAAAAGTATCCTTTATCCTTTATTGTACCCCTGACAAAGTATATGCCAAATTTATGATGATCGTTTTAATAGTTAAGAAGTGGAAGTGTAACAAACAAACATACTCACTTTCGTTTTTATAATATTAGTTAGGGTAAGCACATGTGATTTACGAACCTTGCCTGCTAGAAAAAACATCTATAAATCGGGACCGTTACAGACAGGCAACTAATAAATCGCAAAAAAGTCGCATCACAACTTAGTGTATGTACCTACATTACCAAAGGAATGGAAAATGCCGCGACCCGATTGCTTTGTTCTTCGATATTTTTTGCCTCGCTCGCACCAAAACGCAACATGTTAACAATACAATTATATAGATCAAGTGTGTTTATTTTTTTTTATTAGCATCGAATAGTCTTTTGTTTTAAAGGACTATTGTGAATTGGTTTCTAATTTAAAAGGTCATGCCATAATTACACAAGTCAACAAAATTTGACAAAGTTTCTTACCCAGACACCTGAGTATATTTTCCCGAAGGATTTTGGTGTGCTGAATCCAAATCCGGTCGCAGAATTGCTCTATCACGTCAGGTTTATGAGATCTGAATCTAATCTAAACTAATGACAGTATAGGCAGTATGAAGAAAAATTGAGAAAAATGAACTTCATAATACGATATATCAGCAAAAAAAAAAAGAATTTGTAAACAAACTCAACGCCATTTGAAAGTTCAAGACTTGTACTTTAAGATTACCCCTGTAGTTTCTTAGGTATACTAAAAACTAAAGGATCACATAACCTCAAAAATGGGTGAAAACGGCGTTTTTTTGCACTTTTAGGTTAGAATATCTCAAAAGCCTGACGTGATAGAGCAATTCTGCTACCGGATTTGGGTTCAGCACACCAAAATCCTTCGGAAAAGTATACTCACGTCTATGGGTAATTTTTTTGTTGCCCTTTCTTATTATATGCTAATATTAAAGCTGTATGTCCATTAGAGAACAATAGCATCAACATTTCATATTTAAGGGTTCGTCTGTAAATTAACGATACTGGAGGCAATCATCATAGACCACCTGAGGGCCTACCATGATCCCTTAGCGCGATGCGAGTTCAATTGTCAAAATGAGACACCGCTATACACGGTCTTTAGTGGCGTCTCTTTTCCACAGCTGAACTTGAATCGTCGTAAGAGATGATAGACCCACTGTAGACCACGAAACAGGCACCGCTATCTTCTTCTTTTACTGCGGTCTATATTTGCCCGTTTGTGAAGCGCGGAGATTAAAGAACCCTTTTCCCCATTTTTGGAGGAGGCCATCTTTCAGTCGAGGTGATGATTTTTTAAGTTTTGTTTTAATAATATTATACTTTTAAAGTTCTAATTTATTTCAAGCCTTTAAGCACCTGAGCTGGGAATTAATGAGATATTTCAAAATCTAATGACCTGAGGCTTTGTTTGTCAGTACAATGTTCTGTCTATCTCAGTTAGGCTTTCCAACTTTACTAAACAGTTTTATAATGTTCTTTAATCTATCGCACTTTTTACGGCGCACAAAACTAAAGTATAGAAAGTAATGTTAGGCTTCCTTGGTATCTAAAGCAGAAAGCGAATAAAAAGTTTCTCGAAGTGCAAGCAACCTTCATTTCAGATCGAAACTGGCAATGTCAAAAAAATGTTGAAGACTATTTGTAAAGATGATTTTCTACAAAAGTAAACCACTTTTTAATGACCACTGTAAAATAATATAAAAAGTAGTTTTAGTTCCTGTCACCTCAGCATTTATCGAAAGAGTGTTTTCCGCAATTATTGTGAAGTAACAAATCACAATTAATATAATTAACAATGAGCTTATAACTTATTTAAACTGTGCTGAGATTATACCTGAAGCTTTTTGCAAAATTCAAACAGGTTGATAGCTTAACAGGTTTAAAAATCATGCATTTAAAACTAATTCTGTTCATTTTCTGGCTTCCACCGTAACTTACTGTTATTATTGTAAAAAAACACGTAACCGTAATCTCAGTATGTACTACTATTGAACAAATCCTATGACAAATCTGCCAATTCCTTTTTATTATAGGCTCTATATATGCTTAATTTATGTTCACAATTACAATAAATCGTCGTGTTTTAATAAATTAATGAATATTCACATGCATTCCGAAATAAGCTACCTAATGCACTTGGGTAAAGGAAATAAAAAACAACAACCCATCCAGAATCTTGAACGTTCCGATGTTAAGACACTTTATCAGACGTGCTTACACTGAGCTGGTTATCAGTACCACGTGACTCAAACACACGTGCAATGAAATGGATAGGGGTTAAGCAATTAAAGGAGCTCGCCCACTAGTTTACAGAACTGCGTCAACATATAAGAAAATCTTGTTTCATTTTGCGGAGAAAGGTTAATAAATTATCGTCTCACTCATAATGGAATGTGAGCAGTGGCCTACTACCGGGCGAAATATCTCGGCTAGGTAGCTCCGGGTAGCTCTCACCAAAGTGACGGCGCTTGGAATGTTCCTGGTAGGGCTGGGATAGCTGGAATAAACAAGCAAATGCTCCAGACGCAAAATAGGCGCTTAAAGTCGTCGAGTTGTGGATACCGCCGGTACTGGATGAAGAAAAAGAAGAAGAAACTCGCATTGTCGAAGTGAGGGAAAGCGGAAACAAAAAGTGGAAGCTAAGATTACGTTATTTTGCATTTTATTTCGACGAACGGTGCCTATGGTTTTATTGATTTTTGTAAGAAAATATCCGGACATTTCGAATAAAAATAATTTGTATTCCTAATCGGATAGCTTAGGTACTCTCTTTTAGTGATTTAATTAAGAACTGAGTATTAATTTAGTGATTTTCAATTAACTCCAAAATTAAAATAATATGGGTATATTGTTATAAACTTTCTACATTAAAACTTGGTTAAGTGGTATCCGATTAAATGACAAATCTCCATAGTTGGAACTCCTGGACAGAACTAAAAGCCATATCTGGAATTAGTTCTTTAGATTTTATCGTCATAATTACCAATATAATTAAAGCAGCCAAAATGTTTTTATACGTGTTGACCTCTGTAACTGAGATAATGTCAATTTATTACCTCTCTAACTAGGTCTTTGGTTTTTTGGTTGGTTTGGTTTCGTTCGATGTTTATAATCAAAAATATCAAAACAAATCATTTAGAATAAAAACAAAATTCAGTCTCAATGATATGAATGACAAGAAAAATTGAAACGTGCACGTTTCTCAGTACATTGTGAACTTGAACACTATTTTATAGAAAAATTCTAGGAGAAATGGACTCTGCTCACAAATTATTCTCAGGCGCGACTCGAACCCTCAACCTTTGGATACCCAGTCCATCGCTCTCCCAATAGAGCTACTGAGCCTTATAAGCAACCGTCTAATGTTCTTGTGTATGTCTACTTTTTACACTTTAGGCCAGCGTTGAATATACTCTCGTATTCGAGAGACACATATTTACAAACCGTTTGGACTATCGATTACTACAATAACCTCTATCCTCACCTCTGATAATGGAACCCTCTGTAAATGGGGCAAATATTTATTCATACCTGGATAACTGAGATGGCTCAATGAAATACCTCTTTAAGTAACACAAATTTGCAAGTTCATTAAAATCCCAATTAACCACGTTTCATTGTACTAACTACTCTCTAAACGGCTATCAAACATTAACTACTTTTAGAAATGGTGTATTTTCTTTCAATTAAAAATTACATTAACGAGTCATAATTAGTAATTTTCATAGTCCTAAACTTTAACCCCTTTTATAAAAGAATAAGATCAAACCAACTTAATAACTAATCAATCAAGTAAGTTAAGTAATAGTAAAATCTGTTCTCATACAACAAGAAATATTTACGTACGCTTTTAACATTTTCGAGTGTGGTATCTACAACGTGGATACAATGTAGTATTTGATACATAAAGTTGGTAACTGATTAATATCTCGTTCACCTTGTAAAGTTAGTAAACATTATACCTTGACGTGAGTCTTGCGTTCAATTTAATCACAAAATAGCATTTACTATTTATTTCCTCGATAAAAGTTAGCTGCACTGTGTAATGCTATAAACCCTGCTTTTGGGTGCCTAAAAAGTTATCTTAAGTTTCTTTGTTTAGAAGAGCTTTTTTTATTAAGCAGCAAGAGCTTGGTTGGGCTTTATCTAATCGGATGTTGAATAATAAGCCAGAAAGTTAGTGGGTTTTTATCGCCCAAATCAAACATGCCCAAAATTTTGATATTTTTTTGTAGATCGTAGTTTAAATCTAAATCACCTGTATAACTATAGTATTTTATTACTATAATAACTTAAAATAAGGTAAGGTGAGGTAGAACTGTAACCAGCAAAAATATCAGTTAAGACCTATTTTGATATGGCCTTTGGAAATATGAGTGATATGAAATATGAATGTTTTGGAATTCACGGATATGAAAATTCTGTAGAGTTGTGTTATTTATTAATCAAACTTAATCAAAATAAGATGTTATTTATACTGTTTTAAAATTTCATGCACAATTACATTAATTGAAAAGGTATTTTTACCACTTTTTTTTCCTCATTTTTCTCTACTTCTCTTGGTGTCTGTTTGTCCATTTCCCGACTAGCTAGAGCTCTGAAACTTTAAACATAGCTCAGAACTCGACGACAATATATGACTTTCTGACATGTTTCAATCACAATTTCAGAGAATATTAAAAAATTTAATTTCAATTGGAAAAATTTTAGTTCCGAAAAAATCCACAGATGGCGCTAAAATCGAGGCAACAAATGTTGCTTAATGACATACTAATTTGCTACTTGACATTTTAGATCGAGCAATTGGAAATCATACACACAAAACTAAAAAGAAGAAAATAATTTACAGTTAATTTTTTTTACGAAAAACGGGGGGCGCATAAAAGATTACATTCGGTATTTATAGTATTTATGCGCCCCCCGTTTTTCGTTTTGGAAGAGAATTATTTTTTCTTTTTAGTTGGCTTGAAAAACGAGGGTTTTTTAAATTTTTATTTTTAATGCTGAACTTCCGTGACGATATCGCATACAATTGCGTCGAACTATCAGAGCCTCAATGATAAAAAAACAAAAAACATAATACCATTTTAATTAATACTGACAAAGGCCTTTGTTGGTTTCTTTATTTTTGCGGACATTTCAATTAATTGCAACTATAAAAATATATTAAATTAAAAAAAAGAATGCAATCACACATGCATGACAAATATTTGACATTATCCCATTTAATGTTTCAAGTTTTTTTTGTTTGTTTTATATCCCCATTTGCATATAAAAAATGGCTGTGCCAACAGACCTTGTCATCGTAACTTGTATGTCCTAAAACAGCATAAAAATATATGTGTTATCCAAACTTCCTTATTACCTAACAACTTTATTTCTCAAATTCTGTGAAACCAGAACATCTCCTTGACGACTTACATGAAGGTCGGCTAGAGATAGCTGTTACCAAAACCAATATTAATACTATGTGATAACTGATTGAAACAGATAATAAATAACAGCAAATTTATTGGTACTTATCTAATAAAACTAACTAAAAAGTTCTTTTCGTTTTCTATTAACATATTTTCCTTTGTGTAGTAGTTCCCACGAATCTAGGACAAAAACGGTCCATCTCTTAGAGGTCCATTGTAGAGAGATTAGGGCTTCAGTGCCTTCAACAGATTGCATCTCACTGGTAATGCCCTGCGCTTCTTTTCCATGTCTGATATGAGAGGTCTTCAGTAAGCCAGTATCCGATAAACTAATAACTAGAAATTCTGTTCAAAGACGCTCCACCGAATTGCCTCATTGATGCACAGAGTCCGCTGCAGCGCCAACAGCCATCTGTCAGTGATCGCAGACCGTTACGATGAGACTTTGTGGGAGCGCGAAGCGTCACGTTAATGGTTATGGTTTTCTTGTTAAATTTTATTTTGTGGTTAGTGTGTAATGATGGTGGTTCATTAACCACTGAGTGTTTCTGAATATGCATGAGTGTTGGCAAGTAAAACAAAACAGTGGAAGATGTCTTTTCGCGCTCTCTCAAGAAGTCCACGAGGAAAAGCCCCACATACCTTTACTGAAAAAAAAAACTAAAAACTAGGGAAGGGATTTTCACGATTCATTCATCGTCCATTGGTCATTCAGCATTCATATATCAACTCTCATCATCATTCATCATGATCTAAGAAAAGAAATTTATTATTGAGGATAGGCCGTATGGTTCATTCCAAGGCCGTTAAAAATTAAAAAAAACCTTTACGACGTCATAGGGTCACTCAGCAGCAGTGAAACGTGGTCGTTCAGTATGGGTCTCGTAAGAAGGCTCAAGGTCGCATACATAGCTCAAAGAATTGCGAAGCTGAAATGGAAATGCGCAGGACACATAGCAAGGAGAACTGATGGCCGTTGGGGAGGAAAGGTTCACGAATGGCGACCGCGTGCCGGACGACGCTCAGTGGGTAGGTCCGTTACGAGGTGGATCGACGATCTGGTTAAGGTCGCGGGAAAACGCTGGTTGCGGGCAGCACAGGACCGATCGTTGTGGAGATCCTTGGGGGAGGCCTATGTCCAGCAGTGGGCGTCGTACGGCTGATATGATGATGATGATGATGAGGGTCACTGGTACACTGCCCTGCCACTGTCTTGCCGTGACTCGGTAAAATAAATCATCATCATCATCATATCAGCCGTACGATGCCCACTGCTGGACATAGGCCTCCCCCAAGGATCTCCACAACGATCGGTCCTGTGCTGCCCGCATCCAGCGTTTTCCCGCGACCTTAACCAGATCGTCGGTCCACCTCGTAGCGGGCCTACCCACTGAGCGTCGTCCGGCACGCGGTCGCCATTCGAGAACCTTTCCGCCCCAACGGCCATCGGTTCTCCTTGCTATGTGTCCTGCCCATTGCCATTTCAGCTTCGCAATTCTTTGAGCTATGTCGGCAGTTTTTGTTCTCCTACGGATCTCCTCATTTCTGATTCGATCGCGTAGGGAAACACCAAGCATAACTCTCTCCATTGCCCGCTGAGCGACCTTGAGCCTTCCCACAAGACCCATAGTGAACGACCACGTTTCACTGCCATAAGTCATCACTGGCAACACACACTGGTTAAAGACTTTCGTCTTAAGGCACTGAGGCATTTTGGACGCGAAAATGTTACGCAGCTTCCCGAACGCTGCCCACCCGAGTTGGATTCGACGAGAGATCTCTTTCTCGAAGTTGGACTTACCTAACTGTATTGTATGTCCTAGGTAAACATAGTGGTCAACAACTTCGAGTGTAACGTTCCCAACATTTACTGGAGCGGGTGTAACATGGGCGTTGGACATAATTTTCGTCTTGTCCATGTTCATCTTAAGACCCACTCGTTGGGATGCCTTACTAAGATCTTCGAGCATGGTGCTCAGGTCTTCCAAGGTCTCAGCCATTAGGACCACATCATCGGCAAACCGAAGATGCGTCAGGTACTCGCCGTTGATGTTGATGCCAAGTCCATTCCAGTCCAGAAGCTTAAAAATAGCCTCCAACGCAGCAGTGAACAGTTTCGGAGAGATAACGTCTCCCTTTCTCACTCCTCGCTGTAGTTGAATAGGATAAGAGCTCTGGCTCTGTACTCGGACCGACATAGTGGCGTTTTGGTACAGGCACCTTAACACTTCGATATACCTGTAGTCCACTTGGCACCTCTGGAGAGACTGCAGCACCGCCCAAGTCTCGATCGAATCAAAGGCCTTCTCATAGTCCACAAACGCCAAGCAAAGTGGCCGATTATACTCTTCGGTCTTCTGTATAACCTGCCGCAGCGTATGAATGTGGTCTATGGTGCTAAAGCCTTTTCGGAAACCGGCTTCTTCGGGAGGTTGGAAGTCGTCAAACCTGCGAGCAAGACGATTCGTAATGACCCTCGAAAACAGCTTGTAGACATGGCTCAGAAGCGAGATGGGTCTGTAGTTCTTCAGTAGGGTTTTATCGCCCTTTTTGAAGAACAAAATCACCTCGCTTCTGCTCCATGCCTTCGGCGTTTTGCCCTGGACGATGACAGAATTGAAGAGCGTCTGGAGGACTTTAAGTACCGGCGTGCCGCCCGCTCTCAGAAGCTCTGTTGTGATTCCGTCATCTCCCGCCGCCTTGTTGTTCTTTAGCTGTTTGAGGGCCATTCTAATCTCGTACAGGCTGACGTCCGGGATATCTTCGGTATAGTGTCGGGTAAGCTTGGCTCTAGGATCTCGAGCTCTGCTTTGGCCTGGTGTAATACTGGAATACAGCTGCCTATAGAAACTCTCAATCTCTCTCAGGATTTCAGGAGTCGATGAAATGATACTGCCGTCCTCAGTTTTCAGCCTGGTCAGTTGACTTTGCCCAATAGACAGATCTCTAGCGAACACTTTGGAGCCTTTGTTCCGCTCTATGGCCTCTTTAATACGCTCGGTATTAAATTGACGAAGGTCGCTCGTCAGCGACTTCGAGATCTGTCTATTAAGCTGTCTATAACGTAGGGCATCCGCTGAGTCTTGCAGTCTCATTTCATGTCTCTTATCCATGAGTTCGAGAGTATGTGCGGAGAGTTTCTTCAATTTGGGACGGTGGGTTTTGAAGTATTTTGACCCTACCGTACGGACAGCATCCACCACCAGGTCGTTGAGATCGTCCACATCTATGCTGTTATCAAGGGTCTCGAAGCGGTTCTGGAGCTCGAGCTGAAAGCGCTCGGGGTTTTGAATTTGGGTCGGCACTGGTAGGAGCGTAGATTTTATCAGTCGCGATCTTTCAAGCTTCACGTTGATATTCAATGTGCCTCTTACCAGTCGGTGATCGCTCCCTGTCTTAACAGCGTTGATCACAGAGACGTCATTGAATATTTGCTTCCTCGTTGACATGATAAAATCGATCTCATTTTTGACCTTGCCGTCGGGACTTATCCAGGTCCATTTGCGAGTTACGGGCTTCCTGAAGAAGGAGTTCATCATATAGAGGTTCTCCCTCTCCATAAAGTCCGCCAGCATCTGGCCTCTGTCGTTCCGTTCCCCAAATCCAAATTGCCCCACTCTCAACTCGTCACCGCAGCGTTTCCCCAACTTTGCATTGAAGTCCCCCATCACAACCGTGTAGTGGGATTTGTGACTATGTATGGCCCTAGAAATCTCCTCATACATAGCCTCCACTTCGTCATCGTCGTGTTTCGAGGTTGGAGCGTACACCTGGATGACCGTCAACGAATACCGTGATGATATTCTGAGTACCAAGTATGCCACTCTGCTGGAAACACTACCGATGGATAGCACGTTGTTGACGAGGGACTTGTGGACGATAAACCCGACACCACCCACAGACAGTTGGTCGCCCTCCCGGAAGTACAGCAAGTTACCGGAGTCCAAATTTATCGTGTCCTCTCCCTCTCTTCGGACTTCAGACAACCCGATGACGTCCCAGTGTAACTTGCCGATAACTTCTTCCAACTCTATAATTTTCGCGTCGGTCCTCAATGTGCGCGTGTTATATGTTGCCAGGTCCAGTCGTCGGTGTTGGTAGCCGCAACCTACCCGGGGATTCTTCGCACCCCCTGCCGCACCGTTACCGTAGCCGCTACCGTAGCTAGGAATGGTTTGGCTGCCGGGGACTAGGGGCCGTTTCTTTGTTTGCCTATCCATAAGGGGTTTTGCCATAATCGCCACGCTTGGCAGGCGGGTTGGCGATCGCAGTATGACCCGTACGCATAAAGAGATGCTGCTGCCCATCTCCTTAGGTGAGGTTTCCCTTAGTCGGCTCTTACGACACCCACGGGATGAGAGGGGAGTAGTGCTATTCTAGGCCGGCACCACACCAAAATAAATAAATATTATTTATTGTTACTAATATAGTTTAAAGTATTGTTTGTATTAACAAATCTATTTAGGAACTTTCCTTCAATTAAATATTATTATTATTATTATACCATCACATTTCTGTAGTAAGGTTTATATTATGTTTAATGTTGCATAACATTTCTCCTATACCGATATAAATGTCTTTTCGTTCATAGCTAATTATACGTAGTATTAAGTCAAGGTGACCCATTGTTTATTTCGCGGCGGTCAGAGGTATAAGTATTTTGACATATATCAAATAGTAATTAGTCTGAAAGATACTTTAAACTGATAAAGCTAAAACACCTTGACAGTTATGACTAGAATAAGTACAAGCGGGTATGTAGGTTTGGATTTCCTTATTTTTTTGTTTTATATATGGATCTAGTATGAGATTTATCAGAAATACTACTCATTATGAGAATGAAAAGGACACAACAAAATATGGATACAATAAATTAGTTTTTAGGTTATAGAAACTTCAAAGTAATATGAACTTTATGTAGCCGCATTTTAAGACTCGCATTCGTGTTGTGTTTGTATAAACCGTTTTAGTACAAAAAAATTACAGGCTTACTTGATCAATAGAGGATCGAAATATTAAGAAGCAATAATTAAAAAATCGGGAAGGCTGAATCAAGGACGCAGCCCCAGTGAACACTTGAAACGTCATTCGTTTACTTTTGAATAATAACTAAATAGAGGATTCAAGAAAATAAAACTACTGAAAGTGCATGCCACCTTTATATTATATGAAAAATATGTAAAAATAAGAAACAGAAGGTTTATTTGATTTCATATGTACTACAGAAATAATCTTCTGTTTTTCTTTTTAAATATATCCACTACTTCATTCGCATCAGTTTCTATCCCATAGTGAATATTCATGAGAGCCAAGACGTTCAGTCTGTTTTCACTTGTTGTGTTTCGCAAGTAGTTTTTAAGTCTTCGTAGGCTTGAAAAAGTCCTTCCTGGCGTAGCAGTGGAAACAGGTATGGACCAATCCGTACAGTATGGTAGCCAATATTAGTAACAACGTGTTAATATTTGGATGTAATTTTTGATCGCACCCAAAGCAGATTTAGGAGTAGGGGAGGTGATAGTCATAGCTGCTTAACACACTTCAAGATCTGCTTTGACGACAGATGTACTACTCTGTTAAGAAAGTAGTCAGTAAAGAGTATGCTCCCTCAGTAACGATACACTTACGCCAACGAATAATCCTTTCATCAAAACATTTTTTAAACGCTGTTTCCGGAATTCAGTTCAGTTCTCGCCGCGAATTCTCCTTTATGTCTTCTACCGATTGAAAACGGGTGCCACGAAGTGGTTATTTGAGTTTAGAAAAAAAGAAAGAAGTCAGCTGGAGCCATATCTGGTGAATATGGTGGTCGCTGGATGGTTTTTGTTGAGTGTTCAAAAATTCGTTCTCAATGATGGCCTAGTGCGAAGGCGCATTATCGAGGTGCAAAATCCAAGAATTTTCTTTTCACAAATCTGGCCTTTTTCGTGGAATTTGCTTCTTAAATGCCGCATAACGCTCAAATAATATTCTTTATTTACCATTTGGCTTTCCGGCAAGAATTCCGAGTGCACAACACCGCGATAGTCAAGGAAAACAATGAACATGTCTTTGACTTTTGATCGACTTTGGCGTGGTTTTTTCGATTTCGGTTCAGTTGGAAGGCGCCACTCCGAAGTTTGTTGACTAGTTTGCATGTCAAACTCGTAAACCCACGTCTCGTCACCAGTAACAATGCGTTTCATGAATGTTGGGTTGGAATTGACTCGTTCTAGCATGTCCTCAGCGACTCTCATGCGATTGAGTTTTTGGAGAAAATTCAGGTCTTGGGGACTAGCCGAGCGGTAATATGTTTCATACCCAAATTATTTTAAAATGGTACGCATCGACTCGTGAGATACAAAAAGTTCGGCGGCTATCTCTCTTAAAGTTAAATTATTATTTTCAGTCACTATTTCCTTCACTTTTGCGATGTTAACTTCAGTTGCAGACGTTGATGGCCTACAAGAGCAAGGCAAATCTTCAATCACATCTCGACCGCTTTTGAACACTTTGTTCCACTCATAAGCACGTGTTTTTGATAAAGTTGATTCACCGTAAGCTTTCTGTAACATTTTCAGTGACTCCGAATACGAAATTCCATTGGTGATGCAAAATTTCAGACAAACTCTTTGTCGATATTTTTGTCCATTATGAAATTCGCAATATACACTCATCATCATCATATCAGCCGTACGACGCCCACTGCTGGACATAGGCCTCCCCCAAGGATCTCCACAACGATCGGTCCTGTGCTGCCCGCATCCAGCGTTTTCCCGCGACCTTAACCAGATCGTCGGTCCACCTCGTAGCGGACCTACCCACTGAGCGACGTCTGGCACGCGGTCGCCATTCGAGAACCTTTCCGCCCCAACGGCCATCAGTTCTCCTTGCTATGTGTCCTGCCCATTCAGGCTTCGATACTCCACGACATCAATATACACTAGATGTGATATAACTAAAAACAGCACTGTTTTTTATATTAATAGCAGATGCAACTCAAACTCCGCGCCAAAATGGAAAACAGTTGTGCCAATCTAACAACAACAAAAAAAAAACAAAAACTTGAATTCGGAACCATAAACAAAACATCCATTCCCGATACTTTTTTGACTCAATGTACTTCTTTCGGGTAGCACTGCCGAATACATAATAATTGCGTTTTCAATTACAGAACTGACCGCAAAATTTAAAGGGTAATACACCAGATAATGTCCCAGGCCCACGTCTGACGCTGAAGCAATGCCTGCGGCGTGTACCCGAGCAAGGTTTAGCGTACGCCCTAAATGACGACGGGCGGCCGGCGGCGGGTGGTAGAGAGCGAATCCAAAATACACTATTAGTGTAATAATAAGTAATAAAATAAAATAAGTTATGCAGCTGGCCTCTCCTTATTTTGATATTATTGATGTTGATATCTTATCATTTCGGGGGGGGGGGGGGGGGGGGGGGTGTTGAACTATTGATGTGCCGAGTCGTTGTTTTTTTGGATCGAGTCGACTCGAGTCAGTTTGTACGGTATTCGAATCATGACTCGATTCCGCGATTCGAGTCCAGTACTCGAGTTCTATGTTTGGTATTCGAATCTAGAACCTCAGTCTGGGAATTCGAGTCTAGAACTCGAGTCTGTTACCGATTTAAGTACAAAAGGAAAAATTAGAAAGAAGTAAACTTCAAACAGTATCTAGGTTTAGCATAATAACACTACGAAAATTTTAATGAAAAATATTTTTAAACATTAAACATAACAAATTAACATAGAAAACTAAGGAGATATTTAGGAACCAGAAAATTTCTGTTAATGACATCAAGTTCTATTTGTTTTATTAATGTACTTATACTTTAGGTATCACTTCATTGCTTAAGTAAACAGAAATCGAGCACCAGCGAGTCGAGCTAACTCGAATACTAGACTCGAGTCAGTTGGACTCGCATAATAGTTTCGAGACAGCGAGTACAAGATCGATTCTTCCTGACTCGAGTACCGGAATCGAGTCCGGCGTACTCGAATCAGAATAAATTGGTATTCGAATTGGCGAGTCCAAAGTAGGAATCGAGTCTGACTCGAGTCAAGCCGTACTCGGCACATCGCTAATTTAAACCCCCAAAGCCCTCCCCCTGGCTACGCCCGTGATACAGAAGTACCGACAGTGATTATTAATTCAAATATAAAACACCAACAAGTAGAAGTAACACAAGCACAGAACATTGACGATAGTCGAGTGACAGCTACAAGAATACAAGTAGTGATTTACCTAACTGATACGTAATTAATTCTATAATTATTATTTAAAAATGCGAAAATTATTTCTTCGTTTTATTATTAATAAAAGAGAACAAGACTCTATTTTATCTTTTTTTTAATTTATAAAGTCGTAGAATACTGCAAAGAATATGAACACAGATAGTAATTAATCCTTAATCGATCGATTTGATTTACTTTTGCACCTTGGCCCAACCCTTACGTAAATGACGAAATGTTTTGATAAATAGTAGGTAAAACGGATATCCGGTTACCTACTTGCATTACTAATTATTTTGAGAATAATAACTGCAACAGGAGCATATAAAAGCAGAAGTGCTTTAAATGTTTTAGTCGTTTTTTTTGGTTTCAAAATCATTGTGACACAAATCATCATACAAAAGTACTAGCCATGGGCATTCTGCTTTGAAAATTGTTATTTTTTCTTATACAAAACCGGAAGTAAACATTTCAAATCATTTCAGATTACACTCAACTTCGGAATTTTTAAAATATATTATTTTTATCTTAAAATGTTGCAAGTAGTCCATAAAACATGTGTGTAAGGGTTTAGAGTGGAATCTGCATTCATTTTGAAATAAGACGGATTATAGTGCGTAGGCGATGCACTGACTCGCCGTACTCGCAATCTACATATTTGGTCAGCCGTATTTCAATAGTATGTTTTACAAATGCTTAATAAAAAAAAAGTTTTCATTGAAATAGATGTGGATAAGTCATTGAATTATTTGTATTATTCAGGTCATGAAGAAGTATATTTAATCCAAATATGAACATAATCCGAAATCTGACATAATTTTCACCGTCCGCTTCACGTAAAATACTCCATCTATGAAAGTATGTACAAGATTTATGCGACGATAATATCAGTTACTTCTGAAGAGTAAAAATATAGATTTCACCCCCATCGGTGTGGAATGAAAAATGTGAAAGTGATTGGATTGCTAAATGTAGTTTGCTTAGTTGGCAGCGTTCCGGAAAATTGAAAAAGTTTCCAGCTGGGATTATCATCCCCCACGCTGAACGTTGACTATTTTAAGACACAATTGTTTTCGCCCTCACTTTATTTCACATAGTAGGCCTGCGAGCGAAAAGATACTACCATTCATGCCAATGTTGCCAGAATGTTACTTTTATAACATTTTATGCCACTTTTGACCTTTTCACGTTACCTCCTTTTTATTTTGATTGAATCAGGCGTCACTTGGCGGAAGTTCATATCCAATAGTAAAATAAAAATTATAGCTTACTTCCGCAAAACTCGAGCAGTGTGCACCGCCCGCCCGCAGGAACCGCAGACACCGGCACCTTCACCAACTACTCTACACGTGTTTCGCCCCCCCACGGAGTATCATCAGGTGTTGTTAGACCGTGCAATAACTTAGTGCTCGTTATTGCACGGTTAGGTTATACAACTTTATAAAACCTTTGCTCGTAAAGCTGATGTAATTCCACCGGTTGTAAATATGTAAAGCGGGTCATAAAAAACGCGTGAGTTACCAAAGCAAATAGTTAAGTTATAATCTCAGAGTAATACTCTGAGGTTATAGTCCATACAAAATCCATAACAGTATTATTTGCCATTTCGCGCGCTGTTGCTATTCAAATTTCGAACTAATCCCCGCTCGTTAAAATCGCGGGAAAGCAACAGTGTACATTCACAGATTAAGTTTATTAAATAATAATAACATTATTAAAAAACCAACTACAACTACGTATCATTTTAATAATTGTAGTTTCAATAATTAAAAATGAAAAAAATATAAAACGTTTTTTTTTCTGTTTCCTCGCAAATGTGTTATAAAACGTCGTACGATATACGTGCGTATTGGTTATAACATGCTCGGCTCAATTACGCCCCCGCCTTCGGCTCGGGCTGAAATTCCGCCTCGCATGTTATAACCATCATAACGCACTAATATCGTAATGTACTATTAAATTTTCCTTTAACATAACTAATAAGAATCTATAAAAATGAACAAAAAAAATACTAGGTACATGAGCTTAGATTCAAAGACAAAAAAAATTGTTTGTCTGTAAATTCGGTTTTTCGGACGATAATTTTACGCGAATACATTATAAGAAAACATTTAGTTAACCTATTATTACTACACTGGCCGACTGATGTTACTTTTTTACTAAAGAACAAATATATGAGATTATATCGCCAATTTTTTGCCGCAATTGTTGTTGTAATAAACAATGGAAACCACATTAACCTCCCACTTAACTTTATAAATAGTTGACAACACAGTTCACGTGTAGGTTGTGTGCTGCTGCTGTCTCTCCCCTACTCGGACGCATCAGTAGATAGAGTTGAAGAGAGATAGATGTGTCACAAGCCGAACGCTTAGGCCGATCGTGCCTCTCTATCGCTTGTTGCACGCTCTTGCTTGCACTCACGGCTCAGGCGGAACAATAATTTTATTAATAAAATTCAATAAAATAAATATTTATCACCATGTTACATTTTTACTCGCCACTCATTCAGGTCTTTTAATTGACAAGAACTACGGGCGCATGAAACTCGTCAGCTTTCAATCAAACAATCAATCAATCAATCAAAATATTTATTTGCATAGAATATGGGTACAGAAAAGATGACTTAAAATAAGAATTAACGCCACATCTAACCCTCACGGGTGTGCAAATTTAGAAAACAAAGATATTTAAGCCAAATTAATGGTAACAATTTATAAAAACATTAAAAGCAAACAATTAATTTATATAAAAATAATTATAGATTTCAGTTTATAAATAAAATTAAATTATACATGCCATAGGAAATTAAATGTACAAAAATTTTAGCGATTAATTACATTATACTTTGTCATTGATATATTCGTCAATCGAGTAATATGCTTTGTCAACTAGAAATTTATGTAATTGTGACTTAATAATGTGAGTCACCTTAATTTCTTTTAAAAATTTCGGTAATTTATTATATACTTTAACATCCATAGAGAAAACACTCTTGCTAAAAACACTAGTGTTGTGTCTATCACACCGCAACCTATGATGATGCCTCTTACTGTTTAGAACTTTATAGTTGCTAATGTTTTCTTTCACAAATATAGCTAACTCGCAGATATATAACGAAGGAAGTGTAAGTAGTTGAAGGTCTATAAAGTGCGGTTTGCAGGAATCTATTTGTTTTAGCTGACACATAGACCGTATGCACTTTTTTTGTGCCTTAAACGCTAGCTCCTTATCTGTGGAGTTTCCCCAAAATAGGATACCATATCTGATCGTGGAGCCCACGTAAGCGTGATATGCACTTAGGAGCGCCTGTTTGTTTGCTACTTTTTGAAGCAAGTAAAGAGCATACGAAAACCTACCTAGTTTAAGGCATATGTGTTCTATATGCTTTTTCCAGGATAGACTAGCGTCGATATAGATGCCCAGGAACCTAGTGCATTGGATCTGTTTTATTTGGCAGTTGTCATAAACTATATTTAGAGGGTCAAATTTACTATTTTTATTTTGAAATGTCATTATGTAAGTTTTGTCGATATTAATTTTCAAGTTATTACATTCCAACCAGTCTATTATAGATGTCAAAGAATCATTTATGCTACTTTCATAATTGCTATTTTTGTTGTCAGTAAAAATTGCAGTACTGTCGTCTGCAAAAAGAGTCATAGGATAGTCAATAGCTTTTGGGAGGTCGTTAATATATATGAGAAATAGCAATGGCCCTAAAATACTACCCTGCTGTACTCCGTAACGTACAGTCCTAAATGACGATAAATGTTTGTGTTCCTCGCCAGTTTTTAAGTCTAACCTGCTTATTTCAGTTTGTTGTTTTCGTTCCGTTAAGTACGATTTGATTAAATTCAATGCAGTTCCTCTTATTCCGTACAATTCTAGTTTACGCAGTAGTATGTTGTGATTAACGCGATCGAATGCCTTTGTCATGTCCATGTATAGGGCTGTAACTCTTTTTCTATTGTCCAAACTAGATAAAATTTCTTTTAAAACATTTAATATCGCCATATCAGTAGATTTCTTTTTTCTAAAACCTGTTTGTTCCGCAACGATAATATTGTTTCGTTCTAAATAACACTCTAGAGTTTCATAGTACACCTTTTCAAATATTTTGGCAAAAATAGAGAGTAAAGCAATTGGTCTGTAATTACAAATGTCATCTTTTTTTTCTTTTTTGAATATTGGAATAATGGTCGATATTTTTAACTTGTTGGGAAAAACCCCTGTCTCGATGCTTAGATTAATTATGTGACTTAATACTGGTGCTATGTACTTATTTACAGTTTTTACAATTTTTGTACTGATGTCATCATAACCAGTACTAGACGTAGATTTAAGATTTTTTATAATTTGTTCAATTGTAAATTTGTCAGTAGGTGCCATGAAGCATGAATTTGATTGTGCATATTGTATGTAGTTTGTTGATTTATGTAAATCACATTTAGTGTCTTGGTTTATTTCATCAACAAAATAGTCATTGAAGGCTTGTGCCATTTCTCTAGGGTGAGTAATTAATTGATTTTTATGTTTTATTTGACTGATTTCTTGTCTAATTTTTACAAATTTGTCTCTATTTATAATATCCCACACAGCTTTAGATTTATTAGTTGCATTAATTATGTGATAGTTATTCTGCGATTTCTGAGTTTGTTTAATTACAGATTTCAACCTCCTACTGTATTCTTTGAATACCTTCCTATTGTAATCGCTTGATGAGTATCTGAACTTCCATAAGAGCTGTCGTTTTCGGTTTGCACACAATTTGATTCCTTTGCTAAGCCATTTCGGACGTTTATAAATTGGTATTTTGATTTTGAGAATGGGAAAACACAGATCATAGAACATTTTGAAAATATCATAGAATAAATTGTATGCTTCCTCTGGATTGTCGCTACTATAAATATCATTAAATGTGAGATTTTGTAATACATTTTTAAATTTTTCGATGTTTTCAATGGAGTAATCTCGTTTAAATTTAAAATAGTGCTTCATGTAGTAACCTTTTTTTACAGGGCATTTTAAAATTTGAGCAGTATGGTCTGATAATGCTAGTTCTATTACAACCGCTTGACATCCTTTTATATTATGTGCAAAATTATCTAGACAGGTCTTGCTACTGAGCCTAGTGGGTTCATTGATGGATAAATTTAAGTTAAAACCTAGTAGGATGTATTCAAATTGTTGAGACGTGGGAGTGCATTTTAATCGGTCAATGTTGAAATCACCGCTTAAAATCACCTTTTTATTTTTATTACATATTTTATGTTAGAGTTCCTCAAGTTTTCCGAAAAACTTCTCCACTATAGATAAATTAGTTTTTGGTGACCTATAAATACATATTATTATAAGGTTATGTTCGGTTAACTCTACTGCGCAGCATTCAAAAATATTGGCGACACTGAACGAAATTAGTTCGTGTAGAACTTTGTATTTATGTTGAGTATTTATCTTGTCACTTTCAATCATATTATATTCGGTTACACACACAATATCGATAAATTTATTTTTATTTTTTAATTCATCTAGGTACATTATGAGTTCATCAGCTTTGGTGACCAGACCATTGATATTTTGATGAAGAATATTTATCATTACATTATCGATCAACAAAGCATCAAAAACTGAATAGTATCGGTTTTTAAATATCTTTATTCTAACTCTACTATAACATACAGATAATAAAAAAGCAACATAAAGATGTTATACCTTAAGTCGATAGTACTATAGTAAACTTTAAAGCTGAACCGTCTTTCAAGCACCCGTTCACGAGCATGATGCGTGAACACACACACACACACACATACACACACAATCAGACGCACAAACACACGAACAGTCCATAAGAACACAATATTACGAGTAACAATTCACAAAAAGAACTGTTAATTCATAGTATCAATACTTTGTAAGCGATTCGGTTTAAGCCAATTAGCGTGATAAATAAGCTTGTTGTAGCGTCTTTTAATTAAGATACAGTAAGCGACGGAAAAAAGAGTTTAAATTTGAAAGTTTATCTAAATTAAGTACTTAAAATTAAGTAATGCAATAACATCATTATGGATATTGAAATAAAGTAGAGGTTATTTTAAACTACACACGCATCGAGGTGACTTAATTTGTTTCTTGGGTAATTGAAAAACTTTTAACCCGCACTCCTGACGATCGCGAACAGGTAATATTTACCTTTGTAACAAGGAAGAGTTTGCTTAGCCAACACAACTTTTTTATTCACCAGTTTCGACACTCAATAAAATTAGAATAAAAATTTTATTATCTGGGAAATATGGACAACGAGTTATGACCCCTGGGCAGCTCTGGGTAAGAATTATCCAGAGTATTATAAAATTGTCATAATGTGTTTGCTCGATATTCCCAGATGCGGGCGCATAAGTCATTCAATGTTTGCTAACATTTTTCTTAACCGTAGGCAATAAAATCTAAATAGAACACAGACCGACAGACGGACGGGCAGACGGGCAGACGGGCAGACGGGCAGAAGGGCAGACGGGCAGACGGGCAGACGGGCAGACGGGTAGACGGGCAGACGGGCAGACGGGCAAACTAGCGGACGGGCGGACGCTCACACGCACGTACGTGCACACCCACATGCACACTTTGTTTAATTGGTGAACTTTTCGAAATGATTGTTGAACCACCCAGTATTTTGTTAATATTGCTTGTTATCATAATTTCTGTAATTAGCTAATAATTCGCTTTTATATTATATTTGTAAAGAAAGCTATAAAATATATGTTTATTAATAAATAAATCGTCATTGACGCTATTGAATTCTTTAGGGATTTGACGACCACGATTCAAAAGAGCTTATTTGGAGGGCATTTTAACAAAGTTTTTTTCATTTAATTAATTGAAGAATTAATTGTCAACAACAAATGCTTATATTCATCACCCAAACATATGCGCCTACAGGGATTCGAATTCGGGCCCTTTGGCGCAATAGGTAGTATCGCTACCGTTGTCGTAATAAGGGTTCCTCGCCATTAATTTTGAGCTTAAAAATTAGAAATTCAGAAGGGTCATGCATACTTTGAAATGACTAATTAAGAAATAAAAAAGGAAAAATATTTAAAAATTAAAAAATGAATTAAAAGAGTTATAAATAAATACTCCATCTCAAGGCCATTTGTTGACAAGCCAGGCCAAGTTTCAGTCGATGACCTCAGATATGCACTTGTTTTTAACTTTACAACCTCAAACGAAAAACATCTGTAGCTTAGTTATCATAAGACGGGTTTTGCCATTTTACTATTATGTTTATCAAAATTGTTTGTCGATTTGTGTCTTATTTTTCAGCTTCAAAGTTATTTTTTGAATAAACCGGTGAACACAAAAGGCATACATATTTTAAGTTTTTTTAAATAGTAAATTTGAATATAATAAGTTTCTCTTGTTAGTATTAGGTATACATTTGAGTAAATAAAATAATTAATTCTATCATATTAAAAGTTAATAAAACTGCAAAAATATCAAAACTAAGAATCGAATTAAATGTAAAATAAAAACAGTGTTTTAATTATATATTAGACACAACATTTAATTATATATTGGAATATAGATAAGGGCCGTGAAAACAAAATGTTAATTGTATGCTATTTGACAATAATCTTTAAAATATACTTAGCACTAGAAAATAAACGAAGTCGTCTTAGATGTCAGACCCTGTGCTATCTTAAGTCTACCACATTAAAAAATAACTAAAAGATTACAATACTGTTATTAGAAAAAAGCTTTTTAGGCCAGTCATCCTGGCATTTCTCATGCTTTTTTTTCCGGTAGCTGATTTTTCATTATTCTTATGTATTTTTCGCCGCGAGGTGAGGTCCAAATCTGTCCAAACCCTGTGCTAAAAATGTTATGGACACTTTTTGGACACAAAACTAGCGAAAAATGAGTTTTTGGGAAATAACTCGAAAAATAAGCCTTTATCGAAAAAAACCCTAGAGAAAAAAAATGTTTTAAATTAAATTTATTACAACTGATTTCAGGTACTGGGCCCAGATATGGCCCCTTTCGTGCGTTTTTGGCGGTTTTGGAAAATTATGTTTATCTGGCACATTTTTTCTTCTTTCAATGCACACTATCAGCCAAAAAGTAGTGTTTTATATGTTCTTTAATACAAAAATCTTATCTCATAGATACAAATATCTGCCCCTACCGGAATTCGAACCCAGGACCATCGGTGCGAAAGGCAGGATCGCTACCGTTGCACCAAACGGTTGTCAAAAATGTTAATATATTTAAATATAATTAATATTAAGTAGTCTATACCATTTTGAATTTGACACCTTTAAATTGGACACATAATTGACACAACGGTATTCAGAATACACGTATTTTTAATATGGATTTTTTTAATGCTTGATTTTTAATTCTTGATGGATATATGATATTTTTTAGGCCCAATTTCAAACCAAAAATAAAATCTTCCTGTACAATGGAAGAATAAATGAGAAATCGCGGAAAATATTTGTGTGGTAATTAGTCGATAATTTTAGCCAAAAGACCTATGGGAGTTTGAAGGTTCAATCCCAGCTATTTGAAAGGGTCTTCTTCCATGTTGCGAAGGATTTTTCTCGATAAGGGTCAAAATGGACCCTGTAGGGCTCAAAACACATTTTTCGAGTTTTGTTGAGTGCCTGTACAGATAAACAATATCCTTCGGTAAAATCCTTTATTTTTGAGCATTCCAACGATATCTGTAATTTGGGCCCACTCAGACTTTCCTAACCTCAAAAATTACTTGATTTGGATTGGGCCCAAAATTTAAAATGCGTCTTAAAATTTTTCTAGCGGTCCAAAGTGACCCAATTTTGTATTGTAGGTGGTAGGCATCAATACCAATGGACAGCATTTTGATTTTTTTGGATAGCTCAATTTTTATGCTCAAAATCGACATTTTACGGATTTTTGTAAATGATCGAATTTGGCGCGAAAATTGAGGTTAATCATAATAAATAAAAAAATCACTAGCGTGATCAAAGAACGTATGTTTTATACGTTCTTTGATCACGCTAGTGATTTTACTACTTTTTGGCTGATAGTGTGTATTGAAAGAAGAAAAAATGAGCCAGATAAACGTAATTTTCTAAAACCGCCAAAACCGCACGAAATGGGCCATATCTCTGGGCCCCGTATCTGGCCCATGTCGATGGGAAATTTAATTTAAAACATTTTTATTCTCTAGGGTTTTTTCGATAAAGGCTTATTTTTCGAGTTATTTCCCAAAAACTCATTTTTCGCTAATTTTGGGTTTAGAGTTTGAACAGATTTGGTTTCCGATATATTTTTACATAGATCTGAGGGTAACTTGTTTATAAGGCGAGGGACAACATAACAGGTAGTCCGCTTGCTACAGGTATTAATAGCACTCTGAGTACGTAGACGACCCGCAGAGATCGCCCGTGTGTGTATAGGTTGTTCGACAATAGTTCGACAAGCAGTAAAAAATTCACTTAAGCGATATGATATATGTCTATCCGTTGCCCTAATATCCATAACAAAAGCCTTACAGTGCTTACTTTGGACTAGGATAATTGGTGTGATTATAAAAATATTATTGGAGCGGAGCGAATGAAGCGAGTGAGAGTTACGCGTCGCCCCGCCACCCTGAATGTGATCGCTCATATTAAGCCTGTAAAGCCACCCCAGACTAAGTCACCTTCAAGTTGTGTTTAGTCAGTACGAGTCTGACATAACCTCTCGGCTGGCCGATGTATCCATGTAAGATTCACCACCTCCTTACTCGGAGTCCGGAGTGGAAACAAATAAAAAAACGAAGCGTTCGGAGCTCCCGTGGATCAGCTTTAATGACGCAATGTCTGTTACGTCATAACTTCCCGAGTTCTTAACCGATTTGTGTGGAATCGAATCAACACATTTAGGACCAGATTGTGACAGAAACCCAAATTTTGAAACTCGCAAAAATAAAAAAGTTATGCTCAAAAAACATTGGCCCTTTGGGATTTCCCATTGAAACAAAAAGCGCGCGTTTTTTTAAAGGTTTCATTCATATGAAATTTTAAAACTTATTAAACATTGAATTTTTTTATTACTTTCCGCTCCAATATATGGCGCTAGCGAAGCTTTATGCTTAGCGACGACCTAGTATAATAATAGACTTAGCAGCGAACACAAGGCGAAACTATTTGGATTTGATTTTTTCCGATTGAACGAAAGACATATGTATTTCTGACCTTACGACATTACATATTTAAATCAACGGAAAGTCACCGTTATTTTTAGATTCATTGATGTATTGCGCAACGTGCATTCACGCTTTGCATTCTAGGCGAGATAAAGCGGGTTACTGATAGTTCAATTATTGAAAAGATCTTGTTCAAAGGTTGTTTAAATGTAAGAATTTTTTACTCGTTACATACTTTTTTATTTAATCATTTAATTGTTAGGTTTTTATATCTAAACATATTATAACAAAAAAAATCAACTTGTGTCAGGTGGGACACGAATCCCCATCGCTCGCTATCCGGGCGTTCCAATTGACAGACCCATAGATTTTTTTTTGTATATCTTAAGTTGACGCGAGCGCCAACTTTTTGATTTTTGGTAATACTTTTTAATATTTAATATTTCGTTTTCATCACACGTTTACTTCTTCCAGGACTCGAACCCAGGACCATAGGTGCGAAAGGCAGGATCGCTGCCGTTGTACCAAACGGTCGTCCAATATGATTTTTATCATATATATATGATATTATGAGTACGCGAGTTCGCTACTGCATCACGTTTCGTCAACTCTTGAGTATTTTCAGCACGATTAATCAGATAAGTAGAGAATGCTTATTAAGTCCGCCATTTATTCATCATCCTTATATGTAATAATAAGGTTTAAATAATTACTTTGATTTTATTTTATTACTAGCGGCCGCCCGCGTGGAACATAGCAACATTACATTATTTTTTTAAATAAAATAATTTTTCTAAAATAAAAGCAGCCTAAGTTACTCCTTATTACATCAGCTACCTGCCAAAAAAGTCCCGTCAAAATGCGTCCAGCCATTTCATAGATTAGCCGGAACAAACAGACAGACAGACAAAAATTGTAAAAAAAAATATTTTGGTTTATGTACCTACCGTATATACATTCATATGCAGGTAGTAAAAAACGGTCATTTCAATATTACAAACAGACACTCCAGTTTTATTTATATGTAGAGATAACGTAAGGGAGACATGTACATAGGTATCCGTATTTGAAGACTTAAGGACTTAAGTCTTTAACAATGGCTACGGTGACTGTAGACAGGTGTCCAAGGTCATCAGCAAATGCGTTTGAGGTACATTTTATTTATTTATTTGTTGGGAAACCAAACGGCCATTAAACATTGCATTATAAAAGCCCAATCTTTGTTTTTTATTAGCCATAGGGATAGTCTGCCCGATGCCCGGTATTTTACGGGTTACCCCGTTTTTCTACAAGTTAATAGGAACCCGTAATTAGCAAAATTAAATACGGGGTAGCCAAAGTTTACGGGAAAACTTTTCATATCAATGAATATAAATTAAAAAAATTAAGAACTTTTCATAAAACAATGCTATTTTAATTGCCACCCGTAAAAATACTGAAATCCGTTATTTTGATGTTGGTAACCCCTAAATCACGCAGTGGCATGGCAGGTGGTAACCCTACATAGGAGTTTCCACTTATAATTATCGTTAATAACTTCGTTAAACACAATAAGCACTTCTAAGTACAAAGCTATTTATAACAACAATACCTATAAGCAGATATCCTACACAACAGTACTACCAACTAAATGATATAACTATTTTAAGATTTATTTTTAATTTACGATGTGATCGTACCTCGTATTATAAACCTATTTTGTAAATGGAATTAATCGAAGTGATATTAAAAAAGTATATTTGAAATACTAAAATAATCGGTATCATTTATAAAATCAAATTAAAGTAGTTTGACTCTCAATTCGACACTTAAATAATCGATCTAAGTGTACGGTCACCTTATGTTTATTTAATATATTTTTATTTAATGACTAGCTTTCCGCCCGCGGCTTCGCCCGCGTGGAATTCGGTTATATTGCGGTATAAAGCACAACTATAAGAAAACTTCTCATTCCCACGGAAAAATCTAAGAAGCGCGATGTAACGCTGGATACAAAATTCATATAATTCATTCCACTTCTTACGTATCTTAAAAAAACACTTCGTTACCATGTTTTAAAAAACACCCAGCGCCATCTTACGCATACCTCTAGAACTAAATAGCGTAAGCTATCATTCCACTTCTTACGTATTTTAAAAAACACATCGTTACCATGTTTTAAAAAACACCCAGCGCCATCTATCGCATACATCAAGAACTAAATAGCGTAAGCGATCATTCCACTTCTTATGTATTTTAAAAAACACATCTTTACCATGTTTTAAAAAACACCCAGCGCCATCTATCGCATACCTCAAGAACTAAATAACGTAACTAATACTTATACCAATTAGTAATTCGTTGACTTTAGTGATTTCAGGATAAGTAGATGTAAAAAAAACAATTTAGACGATAAAACAAATTGTACGTCATCCCTCGAGAATTCCTCATTTTCGAGGATTCATTTTCGTATCATTTAGCTTCAAAATTTACATGTTCATATTCGTTTGCAACATATAAGTAGATATAAAATACGTGTGTAAAAAACAACCACGCCTCCGAGCCCTCAGATGGGATTCGAACCCACGACCTTTCGCAATCCGGGCGACTGCTCTGACCGCTGAGCTACCGAGACGCTGGCAAACGTGTCGAATTTTACAAACGTATTCCAACTTCTACTATGAGCTAGTATCGTTCCACCAATGTTGAACGCTAACTACCTTCAACATTGAAAGTAATATTTTTACAAATATTAAACAATCAATTAAGATGGAACCAGCTATAATTATGTTTTTATTTAATTTTTTGCATTCACAATGCAATATTTCTATAAGATATAAAATACGTGTGTAAAAAACAACCACGCCTCCGAGCCCTCAGATGGGATTCGAACCCACGACCTTTCGCAATCCGGGCGACTGCTCTGACCGCTGAGCTACCGAGACGCTGGCAAACGTGTCGAATTTTACAAACGTATTCCAACTTCTACTATGAGCTAGTATCGTTCCACCAATGTTGAACGCTAACTACCTTCAACATTGAAAGTAATATTTTTACAAATATTAAACAATCAATTAAGATGGTGTTTTTGTGGTTGTTTTTTACACACGTATTTTATATCTTATAGAAATATTGCATTGTGAATGCAAAAAATTAAATAAAAACATAAATAAAAACATATAAGTAGATGTAAAAAAACAGTTTAGACGATAAAACAAATTGTACGTCATCCCTCGGGAATTCCTTATTTTCGGGGATTCATTATCGTATCATTTAGCTTCTAAATTTACATGTTTATATTCGTTTGCAATATTTTACGTTGTTTTAAACGACACACAGCGCCATCTACAATCCATCCATCAAGCAAACAATATTTTTGTTTTTCCTCGGGAATATCAATTTTTTTCAGGATAAAAAGTACCCTATTATTTAATCCGGACTTTTATCTTTACGTCTGCAAAATTTCAAAGCAATCGGTTCAGTAGTTACGGCGTGAAAGCGGAACAAACAAACAAACAAACAAACTCACTTTCCGATTTATAATATTAGTAAGGATGGTTACAGAAGCCTGTGCCTTGTGTCCGGTAGAGTAGAAACCAGAGGTGTCTTTGGATATGGCGCAGGGTGTGTGTTGCACACATGCTAGGGAGTGTCAATCACTTTAATATCATTTTAATAAATAGCAATCATAAAAATATGGATTCACCATACAAAATCAAAGACAGATCACCGATCGTGTGAGAATAGAAAATCGTTTTGTTTACAATTTCCCTCGTTTGACACTGATATACCTAACATCTATACAGACATGTTAACATGGGTACATTTTGGCGTGTTAAGGTTGTTTACCCTGTATAATTCTTAATACAGTCAGTGAGCACACATTGGATTCCAAAACTGGCAAATTGCTTTAATCGATTTTCAATTTAGTCTTTAAACAATAGAGTTTATTATCCACTGTCGAATTTTGACAGTTTATGGTAATGTGCCGTTATTTTGTCCACGCGCTTACTAGAGGGCGCTAGGGTATTGATTACACACGGGTTCTACATGGGCTAGAGACGCGTCTGGTTTATAGCTATGTAGTTTTTAACAAATTGGCAAACAATGGACGAAAGACTCTTTTTTAATAATAATAAATTTCCAACAATTCACGACAGATATTATATTCCCATACTAAGCAAATCTTGTACCATGGGTACTAAATAACGTATAGAATACGTTAAGTATAAATACCGTCCATGATTTTCTTCACAAATGTTGCCAGTTTAGGTAACATGAGTTACTTTAGTAATTATTTTGAACAACTGGAACCGCCACTAAACTGACATGTCCGACAGGTTCAGGTTTGGAACATTTATATAAAAATGTATTTCTATTCTGTATTATAAGATATTATTAAATAAATAAAAATAATTTTATAACTCTAAAAGAAAAAATAATATAATTACTAATAAAATAAAATCTAATAAAAATGATAATTCAAATATTACGAATTTTAATTAAATAAAACAAAAACAACACTATGGAAGCGCAAAATCCTTTAATGTTTTCATTATGTACTATTTCAGTAATTTCGGCCAATTCAAAGCTGTTGTAATTGTAAGCTGGTAATTATTTAAATTACTCATAAATTAAATATTTAAAGTTATTTAACCAGGATTGCAGAATATTACGTCATTTTACTGTATATTTTCCTTTTTATTTAAAAAAAGAGACAATATGTATAAAATTTCAAATAAGTGGGAGAGTTTCCGGGTAAACTAGTCCCAAAAAAGACAATGACTATGAAACAAATGCTTGTGCTCAACAAACATCACCTATTTAATGATACCACAGTGTCTAATCTGCGGGTAAAACCTTTAATGTTTATTAGATTAACTTTTAATAATTTGATCATATCGGTTGTTAAAAAACAATTTGATTTTAAATTAGTAAAATTTTTCGTTTAATTACTTTGCATATGAAAGTTCGATATGTAACTGTTTCATTTATAGTCGGTTATTAGTCTAATATCTCTAACCATACTCAAATATTTAAAAAAAATACTTAGTATACATACCTATGTGTTATTGACTTTTGCACTCTCTGTACTTCGACAAATCCTAGCTACTTTTGGTGTGCTGATCAACAATGTAAAGATGTTTAAAAAAACTTAAGGGCCATTTAAACGGCAACTTATGATCCTGGAGGCCTGCAACTGTTTAAGCGCCCGCTTGCAATACCGAGCCGCCCGCTCTCCTGTACCTACTATGTATGTACCTACTATCCTTTTGACTACTTCTGCGATTCCGAGTACCAAATCGAATTGAACCCAAAAACACTAGTAGCCTTTAAGGCTAGTCATTAAATGACTAGTAAATAATCAGCATATCTATTTACCACGTCTAAAATAAATTCACATTAATCCGACCGGCTATTAAACACTTACTTTGAAATATTAAAAGGGTAATGTTATCAGTAATCACAAAACTCGAGTGCGAGTACGGGCTTGCGGGCAAGTTATTCTCCGAACGTTAAAATAGGCACTTTATCGCACGGCAACCGAGTTCAAAAATGACTCTATATACAAACGGGGAATACCCCTTTATAGAATAATGCGAAGCTTATAAACAATAAGACATTAAAATTATGACAATATTTCGTTTGTGTTTTGAGATCCGTTTTTGCCGCCCCCTTGAAAATGGCGCCCTTATGCGGTGCACGCCCTGCAAGCTCCCAAGCAGCCTGACTCGCTTGACAATCGTGCAGATTATGACAAAACCCTCCAACAACGACCTCTGTCGAGCAGCAAATACACCAGTTTTTATTGCACGGCCTCTCCAAGGTTCTGATCGAACCCCGCCGGGGTCAATGTAAAAACGAACTTTTCTATATCGGCGCTGAATTTCTGACTTCTATAACACAAGTGCTTTAGCTACCTGATTCATTGCTGATGGCATGTCTGGCGTGCCATCACTTTCTTTTGCGTGTGGCGCTAGCCACTGGAGCCGTGTCATTTTTAAATCGAAGACAACTCCTTCTAATTAAGCTATAGGGAAATCTACCCAGAATAAAACTATCTTCAATTTTCACGTAAACCAAGCTCGTAGCCTTCGTTTCTGGTAATTGTATGTAGCAACGAATCGGCTTCTTGACTTGGGTTAAGAACAATATATGATGTCTTATTTCAATAATATTTATCTCCGACTCGCCAACCAAGCGTGGAGATAATAGAAAAACCTCCCAACTTTGGAGAAGGTTTTGTTCTAGCAGTGGACGTCTTTCTACTGATAAGATGTAACGAAACGGAAGCAAAATAAAATAACTGTTATTATATTTGTTGTTATTAAAATATGTATTCGCTAGATTATTATATGCGTATATTTAAATTTTTTAATTATAATAATATTAAATTACTATTAGAACAAAATCGACTTGTCTCAGATATCAGTCGGGACTTGGAAGCGTACTCGACCGGAGTCCCTTCTGTCACCTGACATAAGTTGATTTTTTTTCTAGAATCAGAATCAGAATCATTTAATCCATAGAAAATGGTTACAATGTTGGTGTACAAGTTAGGTTAGTACAAGCATCTTCTGCCAAAATTAGCGTAGGAATTAGGTGCTAAATTAAATTACATTACATTACATTCATAGTCATATGTTAAAATTTTTGTAATTTAAGATTTAATCTTATTAATAATGGTTAATTACTTTCTATAGTTTATATTACCCTTAGGTCATGGTTATAATTTCAGCTTACGAGTATTGTTATAATGAGTATATTTAATTAATCAGTTACAATATATATTTCATTTAAAACATTTGTCAATTATATTAATTATATTTCTATACATCGTTAAAAGTCATCCCTTTATGTCACATTTGCAGTGGTATCAGGTTATATGGTCATTTAAGTAATCCTGTACCTTGTAATAAAGTTTTTCTAATAGCAGTGAAAATAATGCCCTTTTGAAGTTATTGATATTTAGTTTATGGTACCTATCTGGAAAATGATTGTATATTTTAACAGCCATGCAATAGGAATTATTAGAATGTAAGTGCAGTCTCTGTAAAGGTACTTCTAGTTTATCTTTGTGTCTAGTTCTACTGTATTCTGTGTGTTTTTTACATTTAAACAGATGCAAATGTTTTATAACGAAAATAAAGATTTCAAATATATATAAGCAAGGGAGTGGCAGTATTTTAAGTGATTGAAAATGACGTTTACAAGATTCCATAGGACCAATGCCACATAAAGCTCGAATAAATTTCTTTTGTAGCTTAAATACACTTTCAGCCTTTACGGAGTTGCCCCACTAAACTAAGCCATATGACCATATCGTAGCACTGTTGATACATATCCATGGTATGCTGAAAGTGAAACATGCATTGATGCTACTTGTCTTAATCTTTTTATTGCATAAACAAATTTGTTCAATTTGGATATAGTTATTTTTGTGTGCGCATCCCATTTACAGAATTTGTCAACTTCTATACCCAGAAACTTTGATGTGTCTGTCTACACAATTTATAAAGTTAACTTTACACAACACCTTTAAATTTGGAGGGGTACTATTATGTGTTTGGAATTGAATGAGTTTTGTCTTGTTTACATTTATATTAAGGTTATTTTTATCAAGCCATTCAGTTATTTGTTGTAATGCAAAATTTATCTTCTTTCCTAGTAATTCAGCTATCGAGCCTTGTGAACACCCGTCGAAATTTTCAAGTTCACTTCTACTTTTTACGCTGCAGGCCAGCGTTGTCTTATTAATGAGAGGATCATCCTTTAGTATTCAAAAAAATATTTTTCCCGCCTGAGAATTTACTTGTGAGCAGAGTCGATATTTTCTAGTATTTTTAAATAAAATAATTCATTAAATTTTTTATTTAGCATGTATATAGAAACCTGTAGAAATATGTAGAAATCACGATTCAATATGATTTTCAATGAAAATCCATTAAAAAGCATTTGATGACTATAACATTGTTTATTATTTTTTAATTGATTTTAATTTATTTTGATACCAGATATTTTAATTTTCTCGTCAAGTCAATTGTTATCTTAAAATATTTGAAATACGAAACTTTTATTATCACCAGTGAACAATATTTGTTTTTTACAATAAGGTTTTTTCCTTTCTGTTTGTTTTTTAAATATTGGCTATTCGATTTAACGTTACTTTGTATATAATAAATAAATAAATAATAAATTAATTTTTATTTTCCACCAAAATACATGCATTATAAACAATTTTAATTTTAGACTTACATACTAAAATACAGTTAAAAATATATTAACTAACACTAGATGTTTTATTTTTTTTTATTTATTTAGAATGGGTTCGCTCTTGATCCCAACCAAGCCCGGGGGCAAAGACAGAATCCACGATGGAACGAGCTAACCCAGAAGGTGCCTATTCCCCCTGGCCCTGAAAACAGACGGGTAAAATAAAATACAGACGCAGGGAGAGAGTTCCACTCCCTTGCTGTGCGCATTATAAAAGAATTCGAGAAGCGCTTGGTGCGACAGGCAGGAATAGCGACCAAGAAAGGGTGGTAGCCCGCAGTGCGTCTGGATGTCCGATGGAAGAAAGGAGATGGCGGTATGAGCATATGTAGCTCTTGAGCACACTCTCCAAAAAACAATCTGTAGAAGACCGACAGACAGGCAACTTTGCGGCGCCGGCGGTGAGCTAAGGTGTGAAGCTTGCTCTTCGCCAATTTGTTGTCACTTATGAGCCTCTCAGCTCTCCGCTGAATCGTGTCTAGTGCAGCAAGTTGGTATTTTGCTGAGCCATCCCAGAGGTGGCTGCAATATTCCATGCAAGATCGGACTTGAGCTTTATAGAGAGAAGAAAGCCGTCCCGGCGTGAAATATCGCTTGACCTTATTTAGGACACTAGATGTAACATATTTAAATAAATAAATAAATAAATAAATAAATAAATAAATATTTCTTACATTCACACCAATTAGCCTAGCCCAAAGTAAGCACTGTAAGGCTTGTGTTATGGATACTAGGGTAACGGATAGACATACATATATGATACACAAATATGTAATATTCATAGAAATATATATAAACACCCATGACTCAGGTGCAAAATGCTCGTATTCATCATACAAACATCTGCCCCTTCCGGGATTCGAACCCAGGACCGTCGGTGCGAAAGGCAGGATCGCTACCGTTGCACCAAACGGTCGTCTGTCGTCTCGGTCGTCTATTCAGTTAAACCAAATTTAACTGAATACGCATGGTATTTGGGAGGACTGGAGCCCAATATAGGATCGCCCCGTATTTCGGGACTCCAGGACCCCCTCCCGGACAGGGGCCATTCATTTATTACGTAAGACGATTTAGGGGGGGAGGGGGGTCGATCATGACTTATTTTTTCTTACAAGGGGGTGGGAGGGAGTATCGATAGTTCTTACGTAAGATCACAAAAATGCGCAAAGTTAAAATGATACTTTGAAAACCACGGGAACCGTGCCCGTTGCCCGTGTTTTTCTAAGGTTCGCTCGGATGCGCTTGTGTAAAAACTTCATGGCCGTATTTCAAATATTGAAAGAGAAAAAGCTTTAGCCATATATTCAAGGCGAGGCAAAGAAGTCTTGTGCCGCATCAGGACTTATGTCGAATGGGTGAACGTTGACAACGTCATAATCCTGAATAACCAACTAGAAGCAACACCTATTATTAGATGTTCCAGTGTCAGATCCAATTTCCGACTGGGTTTTGAGCCCTGACTGAAAATCTTATGTAAGTATAGGTTAATTATTAAAATCAAAAAAAAATTCTACCAAAAAATAAAAATTATTAATACCTTTGTAAGTACAAATAAACATTTCTAAAAATTGTTTGTTTGAAAAATAAACATCAAAACAAACCAAACGTGTATTCATTTTTGCCTTTAGATTCTTACGTAATAAATGTTAAACAGGGGGGAGGGGGTCGACCTATTCTTATTTTTTCTTATAATAAGAATGAGAAGGGAGGGGGTCAAAAGCTAGCGAAAATAGTCTTACGTAATAAATGAATGGCGCCACAGGTACTGTGCAGAAGTGTGTTAAAGAGGATGTGTGTAAGTATGTAAATATGTTAGTCAAATATTTTCGAGGTGACGTTACAAACTTCGATAAACATGATAATAATCGATACATAGAAACAGCGAAGAATAAACAGATGAATATACAAGGCGTCGCCAGTAATAACACTAAAAATAAGTAGGTATATATAGACACAGATGGTACAGGCAAAATGGTATATCGATCGCAAGTAGGAAACCCACGTCATCAGCCTATTGATGTCTTTATGAAGAATGAAAAAGCTTTGATCAACCAGCTGTGCCAAAATTGTTTAGTGACAGCTCATACTAAAGCAGAGTTGAAGGGCTAATATGAAACACTGTTTGGTGCGCGCGTCGTCACTCGTCAGTCGGAATTGCAAACGGAGGCCTTAGTGCGAATTCACGCATTCGATAGTCGTTATCGAGCGCGTTACAGATTTCTATGAAAATTCGTAGTTCCTAACGTTTACCGCTAGGGGCGCTCATACAAAAATCCATAGCACAAAGTAGATAATATACAGAGACACCACTTAGTACAAGAAAATGGTTACACCCTAAAACTGGTTATTCAACTGGCTATATTCTCAGATTATAAAACAAAAGGCAGATAGACCGTGCGGAACACCGAAAGTGAAGCCAACAAAGCAAATACAAATTCAAAAGCGAATACAATCTCGAGTCAGTACGTCACGAAGCGTTGCATCGTTAGTACGTCACAGATAATATTCATATTTTTGAGAATAATGCCGTCTTATGTTTTCAAACATTGCAAAAATTGTTCCCAAAAACAAAAGTAAGAAGATGGAGTACCTTTTCATATGTAAATGTTAATTATTTGTCTATTGGGATATTATTTTACGTGATTATTTTTAGTGAAATCTTGGAACACAAAACCTTAACAAAAATCTGCCGGTGTTGCTAGTTTATTTTGAAACATTTGCCCTTAAGTTGGGAAATATGTATTGGAAACAGGATTATCGATTTATACAAATATTTTTTTCGATAATAGTGTTTTGTTTGTCTCGCTTGTTGGTTGGTATGTTTGTATGTATGTGTGTCCGTTTCTATTTGACTTCGTTACTAAAACTACTGAATATTTTGTCTCTAATAATAATGATGTACATCCGTCGATTCGCCAACATAAAGTAAATATATATATAGCCAAAAACAATACAGACTCATCACGACTTTACTAACGGCTGCTATAAATCCACAAAATATTTCTTTTCATACAGATTCCCAACTGATCCTGTTCTACGTAACGATTGGATTTCTATCGTACGTGATAGCAGACAAGATAACGGTTGGCTACCATCAAAATTTTGTGTTGTTTGTTCAAGGCATTTCAAAGAAGATGATGTTTACTTCATCGAAAAAGGTCGTCGGTTAGTTAAAAAAAAAACAAAACCAACTCTGTAACTGTAACCAAGTAATTTTGTTATTATCCTGGCAACCGTAACGCACACCGAGGCTACGTGTTTTTATAGTGCTGTCACGCACACATGTCTACAAGAGTGGCTTCACATTATTGTTCCGTGCGGTCTATCTGCCTTTTGTTTTATAATCTGAGGCTATATTGCTATCCTTCTATTTTACGATAGATGACACTAGTGAGAACACAAATAACACGATACGTATTGCCATCTAGTGAGACACTAAGAATACGGTTATCGCTTGTTGTTGTTAGATGGCGCTTCTTTATAGCCTACTCACAGACGTTGGTGGATGCGTAATCAATCGAAGTTTCGTATGTCAGTAACAGTACCTACATTAAAATATCTTTATTCACGGTCGCGGGGTTTAACGTTCCAAAAATATGCCGCGAATATAGAAACTGTGAATATGGAATGGTAATTAGTATGGAATCATAGGGGATGCGTTACAAGTTACAAAATAAAACGAATATTTATAAAAATAAAATCAATTTGAGCTGTAGCATTATAAATTTACCTTTTAAGAGTAAGGCTCCTTTCCATAGATCGATCAGCTTTCATGATCACAAAGTTAATTTGCGTATAAACCTTCACTCAGACTTTTTAAATTTAATGTAGGTATTCCTTACCAAGCGGACCTATGAGTAGTTCGATCCTCGTCGATGTACTACGAACGTAGAACTACTCTATTACCACGAGGGGTAATATTCTTGTTTTAACTTGCTTTTGTATTGTGACGGTAAGGTTTGTTTTAATTGACATTAGTCCACTTGGTCAAATCTTTCATGAAAGCCGCCTGGGCATATACCAGAACTGAAATAATGCCGCTACTTTAATAAAAGACTGAATCTCTTTCTATTTACTGTTTTCATCCTCGAATAATGAAATTTTTAGTCACGAATACAGGAACTGTGTTGCAATTTTTTCTCTCTCGGATAAGGAAACCGTGAATGGGGAACTTTTACTGTATTGACGGAACATTGCGAACGATTTTAGGAAACCACTTTCTTAGCTATTCTAACTATGTATTTTTTACTCATGTTTGGCTCAGGTTTACGAACGTGTCGCGTATTATACCTATTTGGAAAATTGTTTTTTTGTTTCAAATGAAACTAAAAAAAAAACTCTAGTTTATTCCTTTTTTATCAGGTCAGGGCCAGGTGACGTGATTCTGGAGAAATTGAGGGAAATAAAATATTAGAGGCACACCTATCGAGATTTAGGTATTTTAAATAGTAACTGGTGCAGTTGTTACTGAAAACACCCGTGGCCGTAATAGGTATGGTTGCATTTTATTAACGGACAAAACATTTGTCACTATCACATGTACGTACTACCTACTTTTCAGTGACTGAGAGTTATTTTATTCGTCGTTAAAATGTCGACCATCTTAAAGGGTTTCAGGATTTCATGATTGGGCCTACTAATGTACTTCCGATTGGTCTAACATAGCACAGTGTTTTATGGAACCAAAAAAATTAACACAATACAAATTGAGGTTTTTACATTAATATATTATTTATACCCTAAAAAAGCATGAGTTCAATTCCCAGAAGTCTAACTCCAATACTTTTTGAGAAAAAAAAATCATGAACTTATCGTGACCTTTGACCTATGAAAACTAAAATATTTTTTATAAAATGAATAGAAAGTGAATAGAATAGTAGTTTATGAAATTGGTACATAATGAGGGGTGTTAAACCTAGTTATGTGCAGTTTCATACAATACTTTATCTAATCTCATACATTGAATATATCAAATAAAAGATAGAGATTGATACAGTTTATTTATTGGTTATTGTAAGTGTTAACATTTTGTATATTACAATGACTTTACTGTTAGTAGATTAAGAGTGACTGCTGCCGCAGTCTCTAAAATGTCGGGCTGCGTTAAATTTTCTTCACTTTCAGTATCAGATATTTTAATAAACAATAATAATTATCCAGCGAAACACAACAAAGAATTGCAAGAAAACGTATTATGGCGCCAAAATTTCCGATATCACCGCGCATGCGCCAAAGCGTGCTCAGCCACAGATAAAAAATTAAAAAAATGAAACAGTGCTATACGAATTGGCGCAGTATTATATCAATGGTCTGTAATCAAAACGTAATGAAAAAAAAATATTATAACATTATTTTGTTAGACAAATGGTGTTGTATTAATTTTTTTTAATTTCATTACGATATACTATTTGTAAAGTTCGTCAATATAAACTCGTTTTGAGTTTAATATTTTTAATTTTACGATGTGAGAGTAGATAAAAGAATATATATTTTAATAAATACTAGCGACCCGCCCCGGCTTCGCACGGATGCAATGCTCTACTATATTATGCATGTATTATGCATATAAACCTTCCTCTTGAATTACTCTATATATTAAAAAAAACCGCATCAAAATCCGTTGCGTTGTTTTAAAGATTTAAGCATACAAAGGGATATAGGGACAGAGAAAGCGACTTTGTTTTATACTATGTAGTGATGAGTGAATCGGACATAATCACACGCATATAAACGCGTTTCTTTAGCTTAAAAATCCATTGGTTTGGGAGCAGCATTTTTTTTATTTCGTATTTATTATTTTCTCTCCCTAAAAACGTAAAAGTGGAACCTACAACTTAAATAGAAATATACATTAATGAGCCACGTCCCACTATTGCGGCGATTAGAAGATAATCATTTTAAAATTTTTATGCTAGGGTTGTCACCGAACTTGATCTCGACGACAATTTTTAAAATATTAATATGTGTATTATTTTTGAACGAGAACATCGATTTTCGTTTTCGGGTCTGGGTGTTAACTGTTAATTGTTTGTTTTGTGTGTTTCGGAGACCCAATTAGACACAAGTTCATGCCTCCTTGCTTCTAAGGTTTTTTGTTACAAAAATAGGTACATACCTGTTAACCGATTTATGCCCACGACTTTGTACTATGCTTTTATTTTCTGATCGAATGCAATTTTTTTTAAAGGTGCGATCAACTGATTAGATTGATTTGTATGAGAAGTTACTTTTTCGCGGGGTCACAGACCCATGGCACCGTATTGCCTCAGCAGGGGCTTACCCAACCTACTGAGAGCCATAGCCAAAGACTATACCTCACCGGGCCCATCTCAGCCACTGGTAAAATTATTAAAGCCTTCGTCACTAGTATTTTTTCGAGCGAAAGTAGTTTGTAGAAAGGCACAATAACCCTACTTCTAAAGCGGCAAAGCCACAACCTTATACGCCTAAAGAAGCTCTTAATATGATAATAGATAGACAGTCAAGTGACATGTAAACAAATAACGGCAGATCTTAATAGGAGAGGATACCCAGCCTATCCCTCATTACAAGGCGACTGAGTCCTGAAATAAATTCTGGCGTCAAGTTAAAGTAGACGTGGTGCACTAAAAAGGTGCCGGCAGGTGATGAGATTTACCTAGATCGATTTTAAATGTGAATGAATTTCTAAATCTAAAATTTCATCACAATCGTTAGACCCGTTTCCAAGAAACCAATTACATACCAACATATTTATACATATAGGTACATGCAAGAATTGCTCGTTTAAAGTATAGGATGTGTCTATATGTGTTAAATTATTTCAATCAACATAGTTTATTTTTTCGACCATTTGGCGTGTAAGGTACAAAATTAAAGATGTGGTCGAACATACATAAAGTATTCCTACATTACCACATCTACATTAGGTAGGTAGTATATGTAAGTATATTGTATTCGTCTATAAGTGTTGTTAATTTATTCAATTCATTGACGGTATCAATTAACAAAAAAAATGAAACATTTTCATTTAACACATAGTTGATCTTTGTGACAACCCCAGATCATGAAAGTTGACCTTTATGTAAATTCTATCATAACTTCTTAAAACCGCAAAAGTGGGATTTTGTTTATAGAACCTTTCTATACTAAATCCAGGTTCCACTTTTGCCGATTTTTGGAGAAAAAAAATAAAATCAAAATTTAAAAAAATACGTGTTACTCAGAAAGTAGGACACTTATGAATAAAATAAAATTGCGACATTATGCCTTCAATAATTCATTATCAAGTGGCAAATATCTCATGGACAGATATGGAACCTTTTTGGATAGAAGAGAGATGGAAGTCGTTTGAAGAAATTAAATTGTTATTTTTTTATATGCGCAAATTTTAAAAACTTTACTACTTCATATAGTTTTTTACTGAAAAAAGTGATTTGGAAATTGAACTCTTGCCTTTATTAGGGTATAAATAATCGATTTATGCAAAAACCTTAAGGTGTAAATTATTTTGTTTCCATAAAACCCGCCATCTAGCGTTACAATTGCAAAACACTTCGTAAGCCTCATAGCTGAAAAGTAGTCACATGTAGCCTATACTTTCGTATTCTCAATTGATTATTTGCGGTGTTTCTTATCTTCAAATTTAGGAGTCGAATTAAGGTTGATGTGAAGTTGTATATATAAAATATGCTAGTCTTTATTTTAATCTCAATATTTTTACTTAATTCGTCTTATTTCTAAACATGTGAAATGTTATAATTTACAAATGTTAATGGTAGTGACATCTATTGCGGTTTTTTAGAATCAAAAATCTTTTGTATGAAATGGTACCCCATGTCCATAGTAATATTTTACGCAGACGATATCGAGTATCTAAGCATAAACTCGCACTAACTAAGGCCTCGGAACTGATATACATCACACTAAATCGTGCGAATACGAGCGCATTTGTGGCACTTCGCTTTATGTGTGTGTGTAAAATTTGACGCTTGGATGCGCTTGGATCTGCTCTAGTATGAGTTGACCCTTAACCTCCGTATAGCAGGCTAACTACTACGCCATTGAAAAGTCTAGAAGGCTAATATGCTAAACTTACAAATATAATATGCATGATAAACTTAAAATGCTTTTTTTACACATACTTTGACGTTTAAAACACGTATTGTAAATGCTCGTGTTACATAATACTGATAAATAAAAGTGACAAAAAACACGCGAACGTTGAACCTGAACTAAATAACCCGACATCGTCATTAGTATTCCCGGATCGCCCCCGTTTACACAATAGGGGGCAGCCGACTTAACGGGACCGCTGAAACAACTAGATAACACAACCGATACACCGATTTAAAATGCACACTCTCAAAGACCGACATGTTATGTTGGATGGGGCCTTTTTGTACAAACTCGTCAATGGCATTTTAGATCGTCCCGATCTACTCTCAAGAGTTAATATCAACGACCCCATTAAAATGCCAAGAAAATCTAGATACAAGTTATTTGTAACCAGAAATTCTAAATCAAACTTAAGCTTGTTTTCTCCTGTAAATAGAATTTTCTCCCAATACACAAAGTTGACTAATCTCGATATATACTCCGATTCATTGAACATATAAGATCTATATGTCTCAGCAAACCTACATAATTTAAAGAAGTGAATACTAACGTACTTTTATATGATTCTTACGTTTCTATAACCTGTAACCATGTATTAGAAAGTGTAATTGTAATGCAATTGCTTTTATTTTGTAATCGCATGCCGTTGTCGCCTCTAATTAAGGTTTCACTTGATCAAGTTGTTATGTTTGTATCTGTGTTGTGATTGCATTAGTGCAACTTTGTTGGTGATCCGTTTCATAAATAAACAAATAGATAATCGGTAAAATTTCTTCAATAAATACCAAATCATAGTCAGCAGTTTTAGAAGGAAATATTGGACAATAATACGTAAACCATTAGATGCTTGTTCTATTAATTTGAGGGCTTGTAAAGGCACGAGGTATGGGGTGGTAAGTGTTGTGTTAGTATTTCTTCAATATTATACACATTTGACTAAAAAAATGTATTAAATCCAAGTTCATTGTACTTAAACTTGACGTCAGTGTTTGTGAAAACTGGATAACTAATTTTTCGTTTCCGAATTATATTCTTTAACCGCGATATCCATCAGTTTGCGAAGCATGGTGAAACCCCTCATTTTTGGGGAAGCGTCTCTCCAAAATTGAACGCCTTTTAACTCAGACGATGAAATAATATCCTAAAATAGTTCCCGTGGTTGATGTTTACACTTTAAATTCGTCAACTTGGCGTGTATCTAGGCCATGGTACCGCTATCGTCGGGTTTTCAACGAGCTTTTGAATATGAATATGAGGCTTGACGTCATTGGTCGTATGTGGAGCAGGGTTATGTTACTATATGGTAAATACGTAAACAACTGTGTAATTATAATGTATTATAATTTATTATGCTGTCTCAACCAGTTTTCTGTTTTCTTATTATGTAACAGCATTGCTGTTGCCAACGAGGGAACTAAGAATTCTGCAACTCTCAGTCTTCATATTTTGGAAACTTACCTGTTTGTTAAGAAACATCTTGGACTTATTTAAAACAAAAAAATGACTATGCCCAGAGGAGAAGAGGTGATAGGTTTCTTCTTCCATGCCAAAGGTTGCAATTATGTCCTAAAATTTGCTTTTGGCCATTAGGATTTTCAACTAATTTTAATCTCAATTGACAAGTTTAATCCAATTTAAATTGAAAGATAAATTAAGGGAGATGACGAGCAATTATTACTGTACTTCAGATTTTTTAATCTGACGATATAATCATTTTATTATTTTCTTGCGCCGCCTCGGGGGAACCCGAAGCCTATACAGCCTTCCTTGGCTATTACTAGGTGGTATTTAGTCAGTATGAGTCTGACATAACCTCTCGGCCGTCCGATGTATCCATAATGGATTCACCACCTCCCTCCCCCGGGTCCGGGCCCACGTCGCTAAAGGCTAAAAAAAAATAATTATTTTTTTGATATGCTATTTAATATTCAATGTTTAATTTTGTAAAGTCACTTATTTCATTCTATGTTTGTGATGACTATGACAGTTACATATTTATATTACTAATTCTATAGTCTTCACGTCGTATTTATCGACATGCTGGTAATATAATGTAATCCTATCTGTTTGAACCATATACTTGCAAATAAATTGATCGATTGAACAATTTCACCAGTATTTTCATTTTAATATTCAGATATGGGTAATTATTTTTTTATGTTCGTATTTCATATCAGCAGCTTACTTAGCTTAGTTTTTAATATCTATGAAGGATTCATCCTATTTCTATTAAGCTAATCTAATCCCCAACATCAAAATCCGTTTGGGGTTTGGGTCTGCTGACCTCTCTATAAGCCTATTACTGTGTAAATTTATCGTCGAAAAGAAAATAAAAGAAATCCATCAGAAAACCTATTCAGTATAGCCTAGCTATCGGTGGCGTAGTTACCGAAGGCCTACAGCTAGTCGGTGCTGTGCCTCAGAGCCCCTTATCTCAGGGGGCCTTCAAACTCGTATTGAACTAGCTCTAAATTCTCCCACCTTTGAAATATTAATAAAATTTCAACGTCAGAGAGTTACCATTCACTTGTAGAACCTAGGACATCAGTAAAGCTTACACAAGACACTTATGCACTGTGTACTGCATACACAGTACAGTGCAGTGTACTGTGCCATCCAGTCAGAGGCGTATTTACCTATGGCGCAGGGTGTACAGTAGGGTGGAGTGAAAATGTATGGAGAATATATAATGCTTTGTATTTTTGTAATAGCATATTTTTAAAAAGTTGCTTATGGATGAGTAAACGAAGTATGTTAAATAAAATTTAACATATTATAACGGTTTGAGGTGCCCCAGCACAAAATAATTTCATAAAAAGTATTATTTCGTCACTTTTTGACAGCCTCAATAAGATATATAAAAACATTAATAATGTTATTTGAAGCACATATTTTTATGTAATAATAAAAAAGACTAGAGAAATTTAGGGTTTCTGGTGCCCCAAACCTAAAAAAATAAAGCAAGAAATTTGTAATAAAACCACGACTCATATTCATGAAATATTAATTTAAAATTGTTATAAAACCTGCATCTGAAGCTTCAGTTACGAGCTTTGTCCTAATGATGGCACCTTTAAATATAAACCTGAACAAAAATTCTTTTCGCATTTACTTATTGTGCATATCACGCAGCTTTTTGCGGGTATGCCATAGTAAAAATAAAAATTTCACTCCACCCTAGTGTACAGGCCGCAGGGCGCAGGGTGTGTACAGGGTGTACATAATGCAAACGGGCGCCGCAATCCTAGGGGTGCCGCGCCGAGCATTTTCAACCACTTCAGAGTCAATAAATGGAAATAGTAAAAAATGGACTCTCCATACAAAATGATACAGCTGATCGAGTGAGAATAGAAAGTCGTTTTGTTTACAAGTTTTATTATTTGACATTGATATACCTACCATCTATACAGACATGTTAACATGGGTACGTTTTGGCTTGTAAGGGTTGTTTACCCTGTATAATTCTAAATACAGTCAGTCAGCACATAACGGCATCCAAAACCAAATTGCTTTAATCGATTTTGAATTCAATCTTTAAACAGTAAAGTTTATTATGTTTGAATGATTTTTTTATTATTTTTAAATACTATTGAAATCATATGTTACAATGTCCTTATTTACTATCAGAGCTTCACGATATGAGGTTCTCCAATAGTTTGTATTGTTTGCTCGGTTATCAGACAATAATATTCTATGCGAATCAACAGGAAAATAAAACTTCGTGTTCCGACATATCAGACAGAAGATAAAATAATAATCCTCGAAGTTTTCTCCGTTAAGGCTTTGAAGTTGTTTTTGACTTTATGAAAGATGTCACAAGCTCAGGAATTACTCAAGTGCTCATCAAGTCCTTTGCAAGCAGCAGGTTTTTGTTTTGTGTAATTTGTATTGGACGCAGATAACCACCGGAACAAATACAACAAATCCACCGGACTTTGGGACAGCGTGATCCTGAGATGGACTTCAAGCGTAATTTGCGAGCCACCGTTGTGATTTTCTAAATGGAAGGTATCTCCCATGAGGGAGTTTCCGAACCAACATAGATTCACTACGGCGCTCTAGCTGGTATGGGAGCACGGGGTGCAATAGGGTGCCTCTAAAGGCTTGGAGCTCTGCTATGGTACGCCGTGTCGCCGTGTAGAAAAGCGCCCAGGTACAAACCTGTACCAGGTAAATCACATTGTGTAGGCCGGGTATTCGTTCTCAGGACCTAAGAGTGCAGTGCACAGACGCTACATGAGTGTGTATGTGGTAAGTAACTGAACTGTGTCTATCCTGTGTGGGAGGATTTGGCTCGTGTGATCGCTTCATAAGGGGGAAACAGTAGGTATCTTACTAACTATAGACAGTTATTCCCACGGTCAATTCTCTCTCATCTCCTACATCTGACAGAAATAAGTACAGAAGTATAGGGACCCCTGTTAAAAAGCTGATCTAAAACATAGGCGCGATAATAACTGCATGTAGTCTTGAAGCGCAATCAAGTACATAAATTCTGAGTAAGATTATAATATAATTTTTACTGTAACACCAATTAGCTTAGTCTAACTAACCTTGAGCAATGATAAGGGATAGATATATGATATAAAAATGAGTTATTTTTTAGAAAAGATTACAAATACCTATGACAGGTACAAATGCCTGTGTTCATTTCAGAAACATCTGTTCCTTATGAATTGAACAGGACAGTTTAGCTTCGTATGAAGGATCACTCCCGTTCTGCCAAACAGGTTGTAAATTGAATACGAAGTATACTTTTATTATTTATTAAGAAACTGTAATATAAGTATCATCAAAACAGTCTGTCTTATCGACGATATAAATTAATCTCATTAGTGATTACTTAGCATAATTTCTTATTTAGAGATATTAAACAATTACACAGGTCTGCAATGAAAAAACTGCATGGGTTTTTTATACATTTTCTTATAGATTTTGACGTCCTAAAACCGAAAAAAATATTTAAAAAATTCCATCACAGCAATTTTTTTTAGGATACTTATTTTTGTATTTTTATTAAGTGTAAATTCTTGTTTACTTAATTTTTTTTTTGTTTTTTAGCTTCAAATTTAATTAAAATTAAGACCTTAATAGTATAATTATCTAGGAATAAATACAAAAAAATATGGACGTAAACAATTGCAAGCAAGTTGCATTATTCTAACAGACTAAGTCCATTGACTCTATATCGCTACACTCCATTGACATCCAGCATTCAAACGCTACTGTGCTCTTGTTTTTATATAATTGTTATGGCTCATAGAGGTTGTGTTATTTCTCAGGACAGCTTCTGTTATATTTGTGGTGAATATACAGTGAAAAAAATATTAGTGATTTTGTGAAGAAGGTATATTTTGCTTCCTTCAAAATAATACTTGATGGTCTTGGATCACCTCCCTCCTTCCTGAATCCCTCTTTCCTGAATCAATGGAAGAAATCGAAAAAGAAGCATGGGAAATGTAGAGCAGAAGTTTTTGGGCAATACTAAGGATTCCGAATATAAAAGTATTGTACAGCGCATGCTGACTGCGTATAAAGCTCAAGGGTGCAAGATGAGTTTAAAAGTTCACTTCTTACACTCCCATATTGAATATTTTCATGAAATCTTGGGTGCTTACAGTGAAAAACAATGGGAAAGATTTCACCGGGATGTACGCGATATCGAGAGACGTTACCATGGAAGATTGGATGTCAGTATGTTAGCGGACTACTGTTGGATACTTAAGCGAGAAACCAAAGAAGGAAACCAAAAACGAGTTTGGAGAAGCAACAAAAATAGAAGAAAAGATTTCACAAGGAAAGAGAGTAAACATAAATTAATGTATAAATTAAATAAAACAAATGGTTGACAGGTTGTGATAAATATTATGCAGTGTGTTTGTAATAAATAGTTGATTTTTCTCATAATTTTGTCATCATTTTGCAAAAAATCGATACGTGATGGAGAGTAATAGAAGTCATTTTTGAAATCAGCGTACCTTAAAACATATAATTCAGCAAAAATATCTCATGCAGCTGAACTTTTTTGTTTTTTTGCAGACCTGTGTTATTGGAGCGGAGCGAGCGAAGCTCCCATGGATCAGGTTCAATGGCGCAATGTCTGTTACGCCATAATTTCCAGAGTTCTTAACCGATTTTAATATTTTTTGTGTGGAATCGAATCAACAGGTTTAGAACCAGATTGTGACGGAACCCAAGTTTGAAATTCGCAAAAATTCCCATCGAAACAATTTTTTTTTTCTTATATGGTGCTAGCGTAGCTTTATGCTTAGCGACTGCATAGCCTAGTAATAATAAAAATGTCAGTTGCCTCTTTATTTTCTCGCGTTTAACATTATAGGGATTGCACAATTTCTTTGAAGGAAATTTGCAAGAGGAAAGGTTCCAAATTTATAGTCTCGCAGTTGCTTGACGTGCTATAGTTTAGTAGCCAAGTGTTAAGTGTGGAACAAGTTACCATTCAGGAATCTTTCTGCACGAGTTGCTTCTTAAAGTTATTTTAGTTTTAGAAAGACGCGCCGACCATTATAAGGTATACGAACCGATAAAGCTTGAACTAAACCACAGGAATCTTGGACATCAGCCTATTAACTGAAGTCAGACAGTTCTTTTTATTCCACAGATCGATTTTTTGCATGTCTAAGACGTTTGTATCGATACAAACGTGCGTAATCATCATGTCTGTAACGATTCAGCGGGACTGAATTTATGCAGGCATTCAAAAGTAGAACTCTTGAAACTCAATTTTCACCCATTTCCATACTAGCTAGAGTTCTGAAACTTTAAATATAGCTCAGAACTCTATGACAATATATGATTATATACTTTCCGACATGTTTCAATCACAATTTTAGAGAATATTTACAAAATTTAATTTAAATTGGAAAAAAATGAGTTCCGAAAAATCCGCAGATGGCGCTAAAATCGAGGCAACAAATGTTGCATAATGACATACTAACTGCTACTTGACATTTTAGGTCAATCAAGTGGAAATCAATTTTTAAAATTTTTGAAAAACCCTCGTTTTCAGGCCAACTAAATTCGTATTAGACACATGACAGAGAATTATTTTATTTTTTTAGTTGGCCTGAAAAACGAGGGTTTTTAAAAAAAATGAAAATTTTTATAATCAAGGTGCGTTTGCATCACGTGAATATCAATATAGCAGCGCGTCTAAAAATGTGGTGTGCAAAGGATCTAACGATTACAGACGCAGTCGCTATCAACAGCGCTATAACCCACACCTTACTGCGCCCATGCGCCAAAATTCCTGGGTTTCTGGCAGGGCTATTATATTTGTGTGATTGATTTTCTATATTTCTTTTATACTAGCTGAACCGGCAACGCGTCGCTGTGGCACAGTTATATTAATTTTTTTTTTCGTTATAAATAAAATGAAACCTATCCTATGTCCTAAGCTGGAACAAATCCAGCAATATGAAAACAAATCATCAATAATGGTCGAGTTTTTTCGGAGTTTATTGCGGTCAAACACTGTGACACCTTATTTTTATATTTATAGATAGAGAATGTCCTTCTCAACCAAAAGATTGCAGAATTTGAACATAACTCCGTGGGATTCAGGTTGGCGAAAATCTGAAATTAAAGTAGTAATTTCCTCGATGAATGCCATCTCCTGATCTCCTCCATTAAATATGAAGAGACTGTACAGTTTAGTGCGTGCGCGCGCGCGCGCGTGTGTGTGTGTGTGTCTTTAAGTTTTGGATAATTGGGAAAATACAAGGAATAAAATAAAAGTCATAAATTCACTGTTTATCACTTTTTTTATAGTTTATTTTCACAACATTTTTATTTAATTTTTCTGTAAAATTTACAATAGCTTAAAACTCCTCACAAATATAATATGTATAGTGATCATTATGTACCGCAACAACGCCATGACAACGTATCACGCTAAACAGGCAATTCGGAAGAGGAAATAAGAGTTATGATGTAAATATATTTGATAAATCTAACAGTACAATAAGCTTATAAAACGTAAGGCGTTTGAACTAGCAACCCCTATACTAGAGAGTCAAATTGTCGACTGCACGCATGAAACATATGAGCGGGACAGTCGGCAAGGCGGACTTCGGAGGCTGGGGCTACAGCATTGTGCCTCAAACAACCAGCAAGGCTTCTTGATAACATGGGTGATTGTGTTAACGCAAGATCGAAAACGGTCCAAGATTGCTCTCTTTACTGGAGCCAAGCAATCGAAAAAACAAAACACTATCAATTTTAAAAAGTATTAGCCACCATTTATTTCCTCATTGCTGGTTTGTCTTTATTTTGTAATTATTTAAAAACATATATAACGATGGGGCAAAATATTTGCTCGTAGTAAAACTGTAATTAATGCCCAATCTCAAGAATGTATTAAAAATATTTTTTACTAGATTCAATCATTTTCACAAAAGCTAGGACCTATGCACAATGTGTTTTTAAAACGCGATGCCGTTTGCTTTTATTCCACAGAGAAATAATTTTGCATGTCTAACGCGTTCGTATCGATTCAAACTCGTGTTAGCATCGTGTCTATACCGATTCGAGCGCGAGATTGAATTAATGCAGGTATTCAAAAGTAGAACTGTGAACATCTACATAAATTCATGGTCAAGCTGCGTTTAACTCGCGTGAATATCGCGTTTGTATACAATGTGTCCCGTCACCAGTGTCGGAGCCTTTAATGGTGTGAAATATGGCATTTTTTATCAACAAATTGCCCTTCAAATTTAGTTTTTCTCAAAAAGCCAATAATTAAAAAATACACAATATTTGTTTTTCTTTAATTATTTTTGCTATTTTTTATTCCATGACAATTATTTTATTCAAACATGATGGCTGTGTAACTGTTGTCTACATGTTTAGCTATCAAATGACACCTTTTCAATGTTGATAGGACATTTACATGAGTAGTGGTGGTGGAATTAGTATGAGAGCCCAAGTCTTGGTTACCAAGAAAACAAAATGGCGGCCATTTTATAACCGTAAGAGAAAAAAAAAATTTGAGGCGCAATTTGTCGATAAACAATGCCATATTTCACACCATTAAAGGCTCCGACACTGGTGACGGGACACATTGTATACGAGCGCGTCGACTACGCGTTTAAAAATCGTGGTGTGCAAAGACTCTTACAAATAATAATATTCTCATCAATATTCTATGTGTTTAGGCAACAAAATTACTTGAAATGTTTAGAATTACTAAGCTGAACGAAAATAATTCCTTTATTCAAGACAAAAAGTAAAACTGTAATGAACTATGAAATAAGGGAAATCATATAAACAGTTTTCTTTTTATTCATGATGGTTAATTTTCTTGTCTTTTTTATATCAGAAGTTTTATTTGGTAATCGTTATTAATCAGATGTTACGATTGACTCTTTTGACCATTAATATTGTAATTTATGGTAAAGTTGTTTTTCCTTTCGGTAATTAAGATTTCCGGATCAAATAAGCAGATCAATAATGGAGTTTTACTTATGATAAGCAAGATATTGCTTTTTAGTTAAATTGTTGCTCCAGAGGGCATTAGTTTGGTCCGTCTTATATAAATAAAATTGATCTTGAGATGACAACGTTGACATTTTAAAACCATTTCAAAAATTCATCTTTCTTTGACGAAATGCTGTTGAACCAAGCCTCTTTAGTATTGAAGCCGCGCTAATTATTACGGCGCTTGCGCACATCGCCTCACATAAAAAAAAACAAATCCGCTATACAAATTAAATACTATTCTGACTTGAAAATTCACTCTGTGAAATATACATACATATCATTATAACATAACGTCGAATCAATAACGCTAACTGGCAAGACAATCCAATGTGCCCTTAAGTTAGGTTTGACTAACAATTTCTAACTTCATATTTAATAAGTAAATGCCTTGGCGACGATAGCATAAACCAACAAAAAATTCAGTTGCACAATCAATTTCGTGGACATGTCTATGTGAACGAGTCATCGACCTTAATGTAATCAATATAACAAGAATAATTCTATGACATTTTATTTCGTTTACAATAAGATTCAACTTTATCAACATCAACATTAAACTTCCAGAGAAAAGTTCCAAAGTATCTTTAAGATTTAAAAATCTTACATCTAAATCTGATTCGCGATAAATAACGATATTCTTCAAATAAAATGATCAACAATCAGAAACACATTTTAATTCCAGGGAATGACTTCTCTGTATTAGATTATTTGAGAACTTTTCATTTAAGTGTGCTTAATCATTCATTCCACATATATAAGTACAATATATACAGATTTATAATCAATCAAAGCACGCAAGCGCCCCTACAAGTGCTCATTATGATAAAATTAAACAATATAAAATTAGTCTAGCAGAAAACTGACGGTAACTTTAAAAAAAAATCACTAATCTATATAATATATTGCAATGTCTCTCATTTGCATTCGTAAAAATTTAATCGGAAAATATTTAGACCGGGTATGGAAGCAATTTGTCACGTATACCTACATTTTTAATGGAGTAACGAAACGTTTTGGAACATTTTCACTACTTTCTTTAGGCAAATTTTATACTAAAAATAATGAATGAGCACATATAATCCTCAATCTGGATTATGAAGATGGTTGTAACCATCCATTTTTCTGACACTATTCCCGATATTAACAATTCCACTATTTTCACTTGTCAGCTTTTTTCAATGACGTACGGGCAAATTATTAAGAGTATGTTAAAGTTGCAAATTAATGTACTACTGGTCGAATATCTAATGCACGCCAGGAGGTAGATCTGCCAATAGCTGTATTACGACATAGTTCAAAAATCACAGTTACAATAATTATGATATCATAAAGATTACAATAAAATACCTGTCAAAAAGACTACAAATCACAACTTAGACGCCTGCCCGACACAACGACATACTCTAATGATAATTAGCTTACATTCACTCTTATAACAAATTAATGGAATATAGTTTAGATTCCTTTATGTAAATTATGTACTTCAATTAATTCTAAGTACATACGACTGTGAGCTATGACTAAAAAGGGTTATACTGATTGGAAGGCACTGCGTTTCGTTTCGCCCATGCTCATGATTAATAGACACTTAAAATTTAACTTCAGAATTACTTTTTTTAAGATTGGGAGACTTGATATGCGGTTGAACAACTCATGGGGAAAACGAAGCAGGTACCCCTTTCATAGCATCAGCCTCTCGCCACGTTAAATTGGATAATCGTACGAGATTGCATAGGCCTGCTGACGCTCCTATCACAAAGTAATTTCAGTTTAAAATGAGATCTCAAATTTTGGTTCAATAGTGAGCAAGTCAGATATTCGTTTATCATGTCGTCGTTAAGTAATTCCGTAGTAGGTATATTTATAAGATTAATCTAGAAGCGAATTGTACTTGTTTACTCTGGATATTCCATCCCTACAAGAGAAAATATTTAACCGCTTAATTCAAGCTGTATAAGAATTCCATGCGTTAATTTGTATACATATATTTTTCTTTATTATATTAAGATTGATTATAAAGTATTGGCAAATTATCTAAAACATGCACATTTTGGCCGGACACTGTTTACATCGTTCATATAATCTATATATTTAAATTACATCCATAATAGTTTATCTCTCTATTGTATTTAATCTACATAATAATGTAAGTAGGTATAGGTATAATATTCATCGACAACAGATTATATCTACAACAATTAAATCACATTTTTATACCATCTACTGGTTTATTTATATAATCTGTAATTGAATGTCAAGTTAATAAGAACATGTTCAAAAGTGCTCTGTCGCTACATGTCTTTGCTACCTGTAAATGTTCTTAAAATATTTTTTATAACGTTTCTATATTCAAATAAAATTACAAAAACGAGTGAACTTTAATATTGTACACACCTTAGTTCCTATTTGGATATTTTTTTCGATTTTTTATATTTTTTCTTTACCTTAATTTGTTACCTCGTATGCCAAGCCGTATACAATACTAGAGCGATCCCCCAAAGAAGTGTATACATTAATTTCAGATTTAATAAATATGTCATAAAATAGCTTTTTATAAAGTTCCCAGCAGGAACGGGGCCGGCTCCGACTTCCAGTTCCGCGCTCGGACCGCGAACGTCAGCCGGTAGCGCGTTCATTAGGCGTAAAACGGAATCGCTCGCGTTTAATCGCCGACGGGCAAGGTCGGACTCGTTTCTTTTACTTTTGAACGTCGTCATCGAACCACGGTCCGGCGGTCGACCTGCGCCAGCGCCGACTCGGAGTCGACCTCCGACGGGTCGCGAGAGACATGCTTCTACTTTAACGGAGACATACAATTTTAACAATAATAAAAATATTAAAAATAACTAACTAGTCTTCTTTATAGGCAGACCGTTTACTCGGTTCCACACCGGAGCGACGACGCGCGTGGATCGTGAAGGATAATTTTCGTACTGCTAACATATTAAGTCGTCAACACGAAAGGAGTACGACTAGAAATTACTTCACTCGTCGCGGCGGCCTAGCCGGGGGGCCCGGGGCAATTGACGTGCGGAATTGATCGGCGGAGACTGAGCGAGACGAATCGACAGAGAGCGAACCGGCCGGGGCGACCGTTGGAGTCGGATCGGTCGCCGGATTTCTATATTTCTCAAGACTGGGAACCCCCGACGGCGACGCGCTCCCTCTATCCGTATTATATACATTTGGCACTAAATTCATCGGTCGGCCGGGCTCGCCGTTGGCGGTCACGCCGGGCAGAGGGCGGGCCGGTAGCAGCCCGCGCACGCAGGGCACGCGGAGCACGCGGCGGCGGCGGCACACGCGGCACATGCGCACGCGCACGGGGCGCACGCGCACGCGCAAGCCGCGCACACCACGTAGCCCGGCACTAGCAGCGCCGTGCGCGCGCACAGCTCGCGGTACGCCAGCGCCTCGATCAGCGCCAACGTCTGCCGTCGCTCGTGGCCCATCAGGCACACGGTGGACTCGCGCACCACGTCGTGGAGAAGCGTCAGGTACCTGTCGAAGAAGCGTGCCGTCAGACATAAGGTCATTCATTGAAGATACTCGCCTAGAAGATACCTATTCATTAGGACTTGAAGACCCTAAATAGTATTTGACAGGAAAAACAGATTCTCGCAAAGTTCCAATCTTTGCGGTACTTATCACAAAATTGGAACCAAAACTCTTAGTGCGACTCTTGGTATATGAACCATGGTGGAGCTTATTTGTAAGTATGGTTTTCCAGTTTCATCCCTGAGGCTAAAAGAAATCTATATAGATATATTTTTCCTGCAAAATTAGAATTTTGTATTCCAACTTTCAATTCTACCATAATCTATGGTGATGATATTATAGTATAAAGTATTATAGGAGATTTAAACCATATAGATTAAACCATTAGAATATTGTCTATTTAAAAGCTATTCCGTAAGAATACTTACTCGTACTGTCAAGGTGATCGAAACTACTGTGGTATTTCACTTGACTTAGTTTACCATAGTGACGCTTACAATTCCTTGATTATTAAATGCCTGTTTCTATTCTTACAGAATGCACACTCGAGCATGCATGATAATTCTATGATAAATATGGATGAATTACCTGTGTTTTAGCGCTTCCTCATCCCGACCGACGAAGTGATTCCTCAGGTAAGCTTCGAGCTTGGCACGTTGTTGGCCGAGCTCGGGAAAGTCGATGAAGAACCTTGAGCACATGTAGCGCTCGAGTGTCTTGATTTTGTCAGGGCGCGCCGGTCGGTAGCCCTTTGCGAGCAAGGCGCAGTATTTTAACAAGCCACCACCGCGGATTTCCTCCGGTTGCCGCGTCGCAATCAGCTTCTCTGATAAGTGTAGCAGTGCTTCTTCGAAGTCTCCATACACAGATTCGCCCTCAACGGTCGGGTAGAAGTTTTCCCCGATAGGAAGTTGAGCGCACTCATGGAACGCGAGCAGCGAATCGAGAGCAATCTGGAAGGAGTCGACGGAAAACTCGAACTGGCGGCGCATCGTGTCCACAAATTTAAGTTCAACGGATTTGTGGCCGCGTGAGTTTCCGAGTGAGATGAGGGACCAGCGATCACCGTCGGAGTTCACGCGGACCATTTTGGAGACGTAGGCCTCTTTGAGGCCGGCGGGGGTGGCGCGGCGTCGGGGCGTGGCTGGGGGGAGGAGCGTGGCGAGATGCCCCAACACTGCCGCCTTGACGCGGTCGCAGTGACGCGCGGTCGGCAGTTCAGCGGTGAAGATGAGGTCGATGTCGGAGTAGGGCTGGGCGCGGTCGGCGAGGACGTGGCTGGCGGCGCCGCCGTTGAGCCTGACGTCGCGAACGGCAACGCCAGCGCCACCGGAGCTGAGCGGAGCGGCCAGTCGGGCGCGCACGCCGGCCACCAGTTCGCGCAGGCGCACGTGCAGCGTGGGGAAGTTGCCGCGCCCGTGGATAGACACCACCTCGTCCATGACGTCGTTCAGCCGCCGCACCTGCTCGTAGCTGAGCACCGCGTGCCTCTCGCCGCCGCCGCAGCCCTCTTCAGATGACGTGTAGGACGATTCGCTCTGGAAGAAAAGATGCCGTTGTTAACCTTTCATTATATTTATTTACAGATATATTACTACAGATATGTACTACCAAGAGACAATATTTAACATATTTTTTCTGTGTAAAGCGTATCTATGTTTCTATGGTGGTGTAAATGTGTAACGTAAACTTGAAATTTGTATTTAAAGCATACACTCGCGATCCGCAACACATTCATTAGCATATAAAAACAAATAATCTCTCAGTTGTTGACCGAAACATTGCAATGGCTCCTGCATACCTATTCGCCTCTTAATTTATTGTGGACTGTGTAAATACATGTATGTCCATCTAGTGCACACGTTGTTAGCTAATACTTTATTAGCAATAACTTCTAACCGTAAAGACACCGCAAATACGGCGGCTTCTTTGTCTCGGAGGTATAATTGCGAAACCGGAAAATTTGCAGAAGTTTGCCCGAGTCACTGGAGTACCAATGAGACATTACGTTATTGAGCTCAAACAATAACTAATGAACGTTCTGCGGCCTTAACTAACTTCGAAAACTATTCGTTATTGTGGTTTACAAATAACTATCAGTTACACTGGAAGCGCACGTTGTTTCCTCACATTATTCTGTATCATATTTGTGCGGTGATACTTTGCGTGTACTTTAATTTAATAAAGCGGATATATCCTCTTCAGTATTGTCTATAGCTTGGGCTCGGAGCTACGTATGTGATATGTTTGTCATTATTATGAGTCGCGCATAATTCCAACTTTTAGACGTTTTTCGTGCGACATCGTACAGTCACGCAAAACTGTTTTATGTACGAAGACTTCTGGCTGAAGGGACCCATGCCATGTACTACCGAGACGATACAAAAAGTGGCAAATTGAATTTTACTAATTTATTAATAAGTTATTTACTAACATTATCGCGTTTATTTTTTAATATCTTTTGTGAAGAATAAAGAAGTAAATAAAAAAGGTTATATTTGTTATTTATTTATATTGATTGCTAGAGTACAAGGAATAAATGAAATTGTAAGAAAAGAGAAAGTACGTAGTAAGTAGTTTCTGAATATTTTTGAAATACACGGCTTCGCACGAGTAGTGCCTTGTTTTTCTCGAACACTCGACAGCAAATAGAAAGCCGCTTCAAGTAAATACATACTTAATCACGCACATAGGTTTTTCAGCTTCATCCAAAAAGGATTTATGCAATAAATATTCAAATAAATAATATCATCGAATAGAATCGAACGAAATGCTAACAATGTGAACGAAATAGTTTTGCGATACTATACTTTGGGATATTGCTTCTTTTGTTTTAGACGGGATGATGAAAAATAGATTTCAAAGTAAAATAGTCCCCGGTTGGAAGTTGGAGTTGGTTAGATGTGTCTGTGATCAATAGAAGCATTTTTACATATATACAAGGGCTATCCGGAAATTAGTACCCATTTGTGCCGCGCGGAGCGCTAGCGAATAGAGTAGTTATCGGATAAATTCAGTTGTATATTAGCTGTTTATGTGCAAAGTTGCGTATTGATTTTAACTGTGTTGTTTATGTGTGTTAATAATGTTCAGGAAAATAGAGAACGCCGCCAGTTGTGAGATTAGAGCTGTGATTTACTCTCAACCATCCCAATAGAACTTGCCACCATTCACCTTATAGTCCTTACTTTACATCAGACTACCATCTCTTGACAAAATTAAAGGAGTTTTTGGCAGGAAAGAAATTTATACCAGATGAAAATTTTAAAGAAGCCGAGACTCCGTATCTCAATATACTGGCAGCGCACGAATATGAAGCTTGGATACAAAAACTCGTCACATGTTACAATAAATGCTAAAATTTGGGAGGTAGCTTCGTAGAGAAGTAGATTAAAATTTGTTAATTACAAATAAAACGTTAACATTAGCTAATATAGACTAGTTTTATTTATATCCCCAAACGTGTATTTCTTACTAGATGGCCCTCGTATATTTTAATATTTATTTATTAGACAATTAAGAAGACCATCATATAATAATTATAATAAATATTATTTATGAAGTTATCATATACACCTGCCTTACTGTGGTTGCATTGGGTCTATAGGGACTGCTTAAATGAGTCTTGGCCTGCGCGGTACAGGGGCGCGGGGTATGGAAAAAGGAGGGAGGCGCACTAGGCGCGCCTACCGCCCGCTCATCTGTCGATTCCCTTTATCGCCGTACCCCCACGCCCCTGTACCGCGCGGGCGAGAACCCATTTAAGCCTATAAAAATAAGTTAAATTATAAAACAGCGATACTAATTAAATTGAACGAATTCACAAAATGGATTTCGATAGATTTGTCATACTCAAACATCCATAAGTGGTATTTTTGTTTAGTTTGCAATTTAACGCCTACATTTGACATCGTAAAACCATTTTACAAAAAAATATATGTTTTAACCTTGAGTTCTTATTTATTTGTATAGTCATTTATGATGTAAATGGAGTTGGTTTTAAAGGTCCAATGACTCATGTGTTTGATATGTGAAGGTCCAATTGGTTTACGCCTGGGGACAAATAGCATAGACATTTGATTTGTCCGTAGCACTCACATTCAACACCTGGACCGACCACACGGGTCGAGGTCGTCGCGAATTATTTGATCAACATATTACAAAATTATTGAAAGCATGTTAATATATTGGTCATATAGTTGCGGGATTCAGATACGAAGATACACACATAGGTATAATTAAATTAGTTAAGTAAAAATAAATTTCGTGTATTTTCTATACAGCTATAGTGTTTTTCTTGTTGTTATCATCAGAAAAATACATATATTGTTTAATCATATTAGCTGATAAGGGTTTTTATCTTTGAAGTGAACATCTGATAAGTCACTATTTTTATAAATACCCCCCTTATTACCAAACCATGAGATCCTTTATTTTTATGTTTCAAATTATGTTACAAACAAGAGCTCAGAAAAGTTGTAGTTTATTAAAAGCTTTACATTTGGTGGCCATTTGTAAATCTGGTCGATAATTTGTTTGTTGACGGCCATTGCAGTATTGGTCGATAAGGTCTACTTTAGTTACGTATTTCGATTAAGTATTGTATTATACATATTTATGAATGGTCAAAACAAGCTTAACATTTTACGAACGGTAAATCAATTATGTAGGTACCTACAAGGGATTTTAGTCGTAACAATTTCGAACTGGCGACAGCGTTATCTGCTTCATCAGATTACAAACAAGGGGGGAATATTACAAACCAATTGAATTTTCCGTAATAAAAAAAAACATAATTATCAGTATCGATATTTTATTTGGACGATCGGCGACGATGAAATTTAAGGTTATTTTTATTTCGTAAGAATGTTAATGAAGCTTTATAAATAAATAAATCAATATATTGTTCAGTAACTCATACAACAAGTTCGTAGCTTATTTGAAGAGATAAAAAACTAATAATGATATTGAATGGAGAACAGTCATTGCCGTTCTTTATTGTCATGCTTTATGATACCTATATACCTACATAGGTCTTGAACCCTGCAAAAGAAATAAGTCATTATATATTATATTAAAACAAAAACTAAAATTGAAATTATAAACTGATTTAAAAATCCATACTAATTATATTTTATGTTATAATATATTATATTATTTATGTTTACAACGTCGATATAAACACTTAAATCCAAAAAATAATAAAAACATTTACTATTTCGAAGTATGTTAATTGTTTAATAAATTAAGATTAATTTTTTCCTTTTTTATAATCTGTTGGTATTTTATTAAACACTTTTACTGCCATGTGGTATGTGGCTGAGATAACCAAATGCATCTTAGTGAAAGATAATGTTCATAATTACACTATTCAAGTTTTAACGTCAAACTATAAATCATATCATACATTATATTATGACAATACTTTGTGTGTTTGTTACCATATCAGCAACGCGTGGCCGGGTTATACCAGCAACGCGTGGCCGGGTTACCTAGCATATGTAAATATTGGAAAGGTACATAGCTAGTTTATCATCAGCTGTTTATAATGCACTGCCTGGCAAAGCAAAACTATTTACTACAAGTGTGTGCATAAGTATCTTGTGAGCTTTAGTGATCGCCCAGATTCTACAGGTGAAGAGTTTAGGTATATTCACTTGGATATATAATATACTTGCTGACCCGACCACGCTCTGCTGTGTTATAAATTAAAATCAAACTTATCTTTTGTCTTAAGTCGGAACAAATCCAGCAAAATGAAAAAAGAACCTCGACCTATTTTGGTTGAGTAGTTTTGGAGTTCATCGGGGTCCAACATTGTGACAGGGAATTTTATATATACGATAGATAGATGTTATAAACAATTAAACGATGTAAATCTTAAGGTATTTTCAGGTATGTATCACAATCTACTAACATGCTAAATTTAAGAAATAAAAAAAAAATGCATTTTATTTTATTTACATTCCAAAATTGGGAGAATTTTTATCTATTTCATTACGAATTTGCGTGTAGTAGAGTTCCTTCTTTATGTTGAAATTGATGAATTGCTTTAAAATAATCATGAGTAGCCTAGATTTTTACACTATAAGGAAAACGTAAACACGAATCAATACCACGTCTGCACATAAGAAGTGTTTAGCCGTACAAATTGAACGTGACCAAACTCACGATGTCGATAATACGTCACGCCGTACACGTACAGAGTGACCCTAATGTCGAATCAACAGAAAGTATTACCTTATAGTGGATTCAATACGGATTTCGACAAGTGACGCAATAGGAAGTCGATTGGACACAGGAATTATTTAATTAGGCGTTTGGCCGGTGAACCGGATCTATAATTACAATATTGTAAATTGTGACCAATAATAATGTGACGAGAACACTTTGTATGTTATCTTAGTAAATACGAGACTGATTTTTGTAAACATACCCTCTTTATTTCTGAGTAACAAGAGCTGTCAAGTTTTTTTTTAGTTTTTTTCATTGTAACGATCGATTAGTTTCTATCTCGTAAAGTTTACCTAAATTAATATTGACATATATAAGTTTTTTGAAATACCCTATTTTTAGTAACAACTTTTACATTTCTATTACCTATATTTTGTAACATAAGCGTTTTTTATGGTAATAATTAATTTTACTATTTTATATGTAATGCTAATTGTAATTAAGTAATATTTGTTTTTTAAATTAAATTCATTGTGTTAATTAAGTAGTAGGTATCCTTGCATGCTATGTAAAATGGCTGAATAGGTGCCCATTTTATATTTAATAACACCAAAATTGTAACCTGATTCACAGGAAATAAATTTATTTGTATTTCTATTTTATTATTTGTATTTTTTTTATTATCACAGGAGAGCAAAAATTCATTTTTGTATGTTGAAAAACGTGTTAATAACATTGGAACAACTAACAGTTCTTAAATCTATGGTTATTTTTTGTTATTTAATCAATGCTCGTTAGTAATATAATAATGAAAAAAAAACGTGAAACAACTATATTTAGTATTTTATGATTTGTTTCTTGTTTTTTTTCATTAAATAATAATAATAAATTATTCCGACTTTAAAAATATAAATTATTAAATCAATAACTAAAAACGGAGAAACAAATATGCAAACAATTTCTTGAAGTTGGTGCCGGCTTTCTATATTTCGAATAAACATTGTCACGTGGTATGGCAGTCATTGTATGCGACTCGATTCATCATTTTCTTATAATATAGAATAAGATCTACGTGATTGGTTCATGAAATCTGGCACATTAAAAAAAATCGAATTTACCCCATTTTCCATTAAATTTAATGCATCTGAATAGGCAACCCTAAAATATGTAAACGAAAAAGACTTCAGCTGTGCGAGTATCACAATAAATCTATGAAAGCTAACTTTGTTGACATGGTGCCTTTTATCGCGATATGATACATAGCTTAATGTGTCAAACGGTAATAAATAATGCGCTCTGCACTATGGAAGCTACGATCACAAGAAAAAGAATTCAAACAAGTTTGATGTAAACAAAGAAAAGTATGTTTGTATTCGTTATTATGTGTTCGTGGATAATGCGTTCGAAAACAAACATAAAAAACAACTTTATTCAAATGCACTTAAAATACATTGTTTTGAATCGTTCAGTATTTTTACCTACCATCCATTCGACGTCTTTTAACTGACAAGAACGGGCGCAAGAAGCTCGTCAGCTAAAACAGAAGTAACGAAATTTACAATATTGTACAGCGTCACCATTCATAATCCATAAAGAAAATATTTTTCTATTAACACATTAATAACAGTATTACGGTTTCTTCGCATCGTTGATTACAACAAAGTCAACAAGTATCTGTTTGATAAGAATACCTAAACATTGTTATGACCGTATTATTCAAACAACACACTCTTAGTGAACCTATTTTAGTAAAATGTGTTTTGTCAATTTCATTCTAACTATGATTTGAATTTAAAAGAAAAAGACAAAAAAAAAATTAGACAATATCACACACTGTTCCGAACCCAAGTAGCTAAAGCCAATTCAGACACAAAGACGGCACCCAGAGCCGAGCCAAGGGGACCACAATGTGGCGTCACCATGAAATCCGGTAGGTATGCGAGCCACTCGAACAATGAGGGGCTAATTCGCCGCGAAATTAGTGGCGTATTTGTTTAAACTGTCTTTAATTTCTGGTATCCGAAAAGTAAGCACAGACCTTCATTCATAACCACTTGTCAGTGGAAGCAATTGCTACCGATAGCCAACACACCTCGTCAGTACCTGGTAGCAATTGCTACCATATTTTCCGCGTGGCCTGCTGTTTTTTTTTAAATTACGATTAATTTTTGAGTTACCCAAATATTCTCTGTTTAATTAGATTTACGGCAGTATTTTTTGTATGGTCCTAGCTTCAATTTCTAGCAAGAAAATGGTATTTTTATCCAAGAGTCCTACATTTTTTTTTCATATTTCTCGCAGCATTGGGACTGTTGAGAGGAGTGAGCCGCGCGATAGCGGATTGACAAGTGTATAAGGATCTGTATACAACAAGTGTATATATCGCTATCTGGAAAAGATATATACACTTCTTATCGCACATCAGGGATGTTCGCCGAGACTCACGTGGACTGCTTCTACGCCACCATGCGTAAGTGGTGCGCGTCCCTGGCGCGCCGGATCCGGGCCAGCGCTAACAGCGTCCTAAACACGAATGCAAGCAGGCTTGACTGCCGGTACATCAACCATGCTGTATGGTTCATGTGCATGTAAATATTTAGTGTTGTTGCGTTTGTGTTTATATTTTAATGCATTTACTAATATTAGATATAAATACCACTGTTATTAACCATTTGAGTCCAAGTTATATGAAATAAATGTATATTATTATATAAACTTCATATATAAACAGATACCGCTCTTTATTAGATAAGTTGATAAATATCCATATATCTCCGATATTATCGATTTTTTTTGTAATAAGTAATAAACATCGACCTCAGGGAGCATTAAAAAAGACAATGTCATTGTCATGGCATCTCATTCACGCTGTCGCGACCTCGCAGCTTCGATCGAATACGAAAACTATTGTTTTCCTTGTGGATTCGAAATCAGTCGGTCTTTGTAAAGGTCGAATGCGCAATCGAAACGAATGGGTTCTTTACATAAATAGCCTTTGAAAAACATTAAAAATTAATGCGTTTTTTATTATCATTCGCATCGGTTTCCGATTGTGATATTGCACATAATTTTACTTTGATAACCGATAAATGAAACGAATCACAAGGAATAAAGGCATTTAATAAGCAAAAATGTAACACATTGCATACATTTAAGGTGATAACTAACACTATTAAATATAAGGACCGTGGTCGAGTTTTAGTCGAGACCGTACCGGTTTTCATGGTTTAGACCATGGAGGTTAGAGAGATGGAGAACGATCGCTGTAGAAAATAGTGTCCCAGAAATATGGACAAAATAAATAAGGCGCTGCGATCGCTAAGTTGTCTCAATTGTTAAATTTGTACATTATTCAACTAACTTCATCTACTTGTACTCATAAACAGCTAACTTCGCAGATACTACTTACCGACAGCACCGCGGCTGGTGGCTGAAAAATGAACTATAAATTCTACAAATTTTCAGGGACAGGCAGGCTAATGCTTTATAGCACGTAGCGATCGTTCTTCTCTCTAACCTCCATGGTTTAGACACTCCCAAAGTCTTGTGTTCGATGTAGAAAACGAACTTTTTTATATTGCCTTGGGCCTCGGTGTTGTGATAATGTTGTTATTTCTGTACTTCATAACACAAGAGCTTTATCTAAATGAGGTCAGAACAATGAATGTGATGTAATGATTACTATTATTTATTTTATTTATTTAAATAATTTTACTGCTTCAATAACAGGGGAATAAGAAAATTGCGAAAGATTATAAAAATAAAATATCTATCTTTTCGTTATGTTTGTAATTTTTTCGTGGTATTCGATGTGATTTCTATTTATCGAGGGCGAAGTGCCAATAGCTCGAAACAGAACTGACATTTTTCTAGAACTTTACTTTTTTATCATTTTGATTATAAAAACGGTATTTCAATGTTTTTGTGAAATTACCTAAACGCATTTTTAGTTACAATCGCATAAAATATATATATTTTTTTTACGTATAAAGAAGTTAATCGTTTTTATCAGTATATGTACAATTTTGAATTATACAGGTGTCATTGGCACTTCGCAGTGGTTCTATAGGTTCTATAGATGACTACTTTGAATACACCAGACCCATGGCAGAATTGAGGGCACATATACTATATAGAGGGTAATGTACAAATGTATACGCCATTTGGGAAGAGTCCCTTGTTCACCCGCGGCTAAGTTTGCGTAATGCATTTTCCTATATATTAATAAAAGAAATACCCGAAATATAAGACAGAGAGAGACAGATCATCGTTATTGAGACGTAGAAATCAGCTGTTGATGCAAGGTCGACAGTCGCGTGTTTATTTTCTACCGGATTATATAAATAGCCAGTTCAATTAGAGTACGTGCGGAACTAAAATGTTTATTGATAGTTTTTGTCTGAGTTCCGTATAAAGATATATGCGTTTAAGTGTTTTGTTTCCTATCAAATGTTATTCCAATTACACAATCTTTTATTCAAAATCGAATAACGCAATGTACAGTCGAACTGGACTTTTGAACATATGCATTCGGTTTTATGAATATAAAAAAGTTAAAAAACCCCCAACGCAAAAAATGAGCGTACATTTATAATATGTTTTATTGTGATCATTATAATAAACTAGCCTACCCGGTAACGCGTATAAAATGGAAAAAGAGCGGGAAAAAGAGCGGACAGACAAACCACAGACGGCAAATTTGTGTCCTTAGATTATTATAGATTCGACGTCTGTTTGGTGCAACTGTAGTGATCCTGCCTTTCGCACCGACGGTCCCGGGTTCAAATCCCGGAAGGGGCAAATGTTTGTATGATGAATACGAGCATTTGTACCTGAGTCATGGGTGTTTTTATATATTTCTATGAATATTACATATCTATGTATCATATATGTATATCTATCCATTAACCCAGTATCCATAATACAAGCCTTACAGTGCTTACTTTGGGCTAGGCTAATTGGTGTGAATGTAAGAAATATTTATTATTTATTTATTTATAGATAACAGCTGGACAGAGTTTATAGTAGTGTAAATGTGAAATCAGTTAATTTATAGAAATTTTGCGACTAAGATCCCTACCACAGCTAACAAAAGCCTATCAGAGAGCAAAATACCGTTAGAAAATCTGCTTTTAAATATAAAAAAACGCATCCAAACCTGTTTCCCCGTTTAAGAGCTAGGTAGCGGTCAAACTTATACCTAATTAACCTCTTTTTGTTGGTGGTTAAAAATCTATATATCGAATTCACATCAAAGCAGATCAAAAAGAATGTTAAAAATATATCAATAAGTCTCATTCATAAGTGCCAGAAAGAGGAATTAAGAGTTAATTTTTATAGAAACGACCAAACCATGCTGGTTTCTTATATATTTTTGTGTATACTTTATAACGTTTTTGCCCGCATTCCGTTTTCGATGTTATGAACGAAATGCGCGTGATGAAAATGAAACAGCCGCGTTACTGGAATACTCCTCGTGATCCAATAATATTTTTTTACCTCTACCACTTTTAACTAATAATAGTATCGATTCGTACTTTTGCATCAGCGATTGCATCAAGTTTTTTTTAAATTTGGCATTGGCAGCGATATCGCAAGAACTTCGCGGAAACTCCAATGTCCGCGAAATGCAAAAACTCGATTCGGGGACATGAAAATCGTATATTATTTATCGATTGTTTGTCGATGGTGCAGTTTCTAAATGAATATTGGATAGCATCACGTTCATTGTTCCTAATCCAAATAGCTAAAGCACTTATGTTACGGAATCGAACCCGGGACCGAAACCGTAGTTGCGTTAACAAGGAAACAGGTAACGCTTCAGTCGATCACAAAGGATATCATAAAATCATAAAACTCTCTCATACTTTATTAATGTATTTTTTGACGACTGTATGGTGCAACGGTAGCGATACTGCCTTTCGCACTAATGGTCCTGCGTTCGAGTCCAAGGGGCAGATGTTTGTGTGATAAATACGAGCTTTGGTCTATACGTTACCGTAGTATCTAAACAAGTCTTACGAGGCTTACTTTCGGCTGGACTTGGTGTGAATGTAAGAAATATATTTCTAATAAACAAATTCTTTCGCTATTTTCGTAAAGGTATGTTATGTTTATCTATTTGTTTTATATCGTCTTAATAATATTACAAATGGAATGAATGACAGACTGTTTTAAAATAATCAATTTTGAACCACAGACTACGAACTTAAAAACTTATACTGTATTCATTTTAACAAGAGACCTAAAATCTTTTAAATATTTGAACGCGTTTAGTAATAAATAATATTGTACTTTGAAATAAGTACCATCATTTAAAAATATACTAGTGTTTCAGTTTTTGAACTAATATTTTACGACTGAATGCTTAATTTCATAAAATTTAATAAAATTCGATCATGTTAAGTACTTCGTTGGCAGTTTAGAATGCATTTTAACAAAACAAATATTTTTAACGAAATTCGCTAAGTTAGGTTAAAGTTAGTCCCTTAATCCGAAGACATATATATGTTCTAATTTCACACGAAGATTTTTTCAATACATGTACATTACATTATATAAACAGAAAAAAAAATATGACTATATTGAAGATAATTTAATATAATATTTAATTTATAAAACAAAATTAAATCAAACTAATTAAAGCATACGAAATAATCGTCACTAACCTTAGTGTGTAAATGAATTATTACTACCTAGAACTGCCCTGATTAATTGATCAATTAAATCATTTAATTTTTTAATTAAATCTAAGAGATTGTAAATTTTCCTGATATCCGTCTTCATACCAGGCTTGTTCAATAGTTGATGCAACTTGAAAATTAGCGTGATGAAATTCTACACACATGCGCGCTATCAGCGCACTGCAATCATCTTGAAATGCACAAATTACCGACCTTGCACCGCTTGAACAAAACCTTGGTATTCCATTTCGAAATGCTTAATTTGTTTTATTTTTTCAAAGGTTTTTGTCTAAGCTTAATTTTCTCTTAGCACGTACCTGAGTAAATATGGCCTTTTTGGCGGGAGCGCGAAGCGTCACTTTAACGGTTTTGGTTTTCTTATTAAATTTTGTGTTGTGGTTGATATAAGTGTGTTATAACCACTGAGTGTTTTTGAATATGCATGAGTGTTGCCAAGTGAAAGAAAACAGGTTGGTAAGTGTCTTTTCGCGCTCTCTCAAGAAGGCCATGAGGAGGTTTCAGTAAAACTCCACTTTTTTACTGAAACCTAGGAAATTACTCAAGAACATAGAAGAAAGATTATGCTTACTTGACACTGGCTAAATGCACAAATTGTGCAAGCTATAAATAAGGAAAATAGTACGTATTTTAACTCCATTGAAATAAAAATATTAAAAGATTGGTTGGTTGGTTGATTAAAAACTCATGATACTTATAATAATAATTTGAAAATATTATAATCTTTGTGTCGAGAATAGAATTAATTTTTAGAGAATATTACCAATGTATTAAACACATAATTGATATTCCATTTGACCCCTCGTGGTAAGCTTATTGCTTGTGTGTACGGGGTCCACATCCGTAGTACATCGGCGAGGATCGAAATTCCGCTTGTGTGAAAGCTGACACCTCTACTGGACTACGGCCGTCTTAAATTGATTGTTTATTAAGGAATATTTTATAGGTACCTATTGGACTGCGTTCAGCGATTGTAAGTAATTAGTTTTTTAATTATTGAATGAATAGGTTCCGATGTTCGTAACTGCAATATATGCACGCGATTGCATTGGTTCATGAACTTGCAGATAGCGTGCTTATATATATATTTAGTGAAAATATTAAGCGATGGTAAAGTTTATTGTATGTTTTATTTTTTTTATATATAATGGTGGTAATTTGACTCGACTTCAAATTTGATATTATATTTTTAAAATTATATAAAAGCTCTTTAATTTTATGTTTATAAATAAATTAAAATGATGCATTTCCTTATCATGTTTCCTTTCCTTATCATCCTTTCCTTATCAATCATGCATTATGCCAGTGTGAAATATGTTTTTTCTTAAAAAAAAAAATATAACTAATTATGAAACAATCTTTATCAGGTAAAGATTGTTATGATTTGTAATAGTTTATTAGAGTAAAATCATAAGTGCCGTAAACAATGTGAGGTTGTTTGAGTCGGAATAAGATAGCGATAGTAATTCATAAACATACAGAAGTACAAGCATCCGCACAGCCAAGTGATGTATTACGGAGGTGTGAAAAGTTTTCCTCCTATCTGGAAGGTTTTCATTAGAAAACAACATTATCAGCGGAAGCTAGACGCGCGGGGGTGCGGGGAGAGAGCCGATTGTTGTGCGTCACGGCGCGGCCCCACTGCTCTTGCGCACAATAGCGGCGTGAAGTGGACCAGTGGTAGACGAGCAGACCCGACAATACGCCAGCCGGGTGCAGTTACGCTTTTCGCATATCTCGGTCATTACCATCGGCATTCACAGTCGGATATACGAAAACGAAATCGCGAAATACTAATGCTAATGTCGCATACTATAATGATTTGTCGCCGCGCGCTCGAAACGAGTACGCGCTTTCCGAACATTCCACAGATGTGTCTACTTTTTTTTTTATAAGGGGTTTTGGCTTGGTTACAAAGACCTTTGAGCCATTTCATCATATTATGCCCATTCTTGTTTAAAGAGTTGATTTATGAATTATATGAATGATAGATTATCAATGGATGATGAATGAAAAGTGAAATACCTTAACCTAGGTTTCAGTTACGATGTGGGGTTTTACTGAAAATTTCTCGTGGACTTCTTGAGAGAGTGAAAAGACACCATCCATTGTTTTGTTTCACTTGCAAACACTCGTGCATATACAGAAATACTTAGTGGTTAATAACCCACCATTATTACATACTAATATCAACCACAACACAAATTTTAACAAGAAAAACAAGACCACCATAGTGACGCTTCCCGCTCCCGCCAAAAAGTCCAGATGTGTCTACAAGGCGCCGACATCGCAGATTATTAACATTTCAAACGAACGACCTTGCGTCTACTCCCTATGTAGTCTGACAACTCGATTAGTTCCACAGACAAAAAAAAAACATTATATTGCGTAATGATTAAGCTCGGAAATATGCTATAAGGCCGTTGCGTTGGCACAAAACGAGTAAACTTTGACAGACGCTTTCGATTTCAACTCAGATTTTGTAGGTATTCGATTCGCGCTCGACTTAAATATCTATGAGGAAAAGGTCAGTTTCGTATTTCTATCGGCCCTGTAATCCATACCTTCTAATAACGAAAACAAAATCTTCATTAATTTGCCGTCACAAGTGACCATTTTCTTGATATATAAATAATAGCTTTATTTACAAGAACACAAATTTTACATTAAAAGGTGAAATGGATTAGTATAAATGCAAAATGCAAGACTATTCAGTAATCCTATCAAATAAATCTATTGATATAGATATTAAGAAAACTGATAATATTTAAGTACAACAAAAGATACAGGAATTTGACAGTTTTGATAAGGTTGATGTGCTGTTAATTGTACAATTGCACTCTTTATATAAGCAGAGGTTTATAAAGCACCTTCAAATTCAAGCAATGAAAAATAAACACTTATCGATGAGGCATTTGCGCAACTCCCAATTTTAAACGTTAAAATAGCATCGTTTATAACTTGTCATATACTTTAATCGGTAAAATAAATATAAGCCAAGAACAATTTTATTATAGTTGAAAGGAATTCGAAGTAGGCCATTACGTTTCTATGTACGCTGGTTGCCCGCATCTAGACAATCACTAGTGGTTACTTTCGATTTCGTGAGGCTAATAATTAGCATGGCCTTCGCATACGAGCTGCGTAATACGGAACGGCACTACATGGCTAGTGCGCCGCGAGTTGCGACCACGGGATCACACGGCGCGTGGGAAGTCAGCCATTTTCACTTTCTTTTTTTAAATAATTTCGAGCTTCGTTCCAAATTTAAATTAGTTGATTGATATTGCGGACAGGTTGGCTGTATCGACGTATCATATACTAGTTTAATGTCTAATATATGCATGGGAGGAGTTTCTTACACCATTCCTTTATTTAATTACGTTACAGCAAAAACTGTACGTTGCAATGTTACTTTTATACAACGACTGAGTTATTTGTAGGTTACATTTATAAAAATAACTATTTGGATGCAAAACAACTTCCGTAACCGGAGAAAAAGAAATATCTCTCGCGTATCAGACTTTTGTTTCAAGCTGTATTACCTGTATGTTCGGTTTATCAGTTTTAATCGCGCTTAGTTACGTTGGTTATCGATATGCAAGAGGGTAAAATCAGGATAAAAGTTACCTTTTTCTGCGACGACTATTTTAAATGACCGGTTCATTATATGAAGGTTACTACTAAGAAGAGATCAAGCTGTATTCCTGAGTTGAATGAGATGAAATATATATTAAAATTGAAGTTCGACTCTAAGCTACTAATGTTATAAATTGCATCATAATCTGTTTAGCGGTTTTTGCGTGATGCGCGCACAGACAGACTAAAAAGGCATGTCTACGCCCCAGAAGTCTATCCCAAGGATTTTTCTGGAATATATTCAATGTTAAAGTTTAATAATAATAATAGATAAATCGTCTAACGTAAGGCAAACGACGACGTTTTTATTTCATACGTCATGCATGACGTGTGACTTTATTTTAAGAGTTTTGAAAACAATGAGTAAGGAACTGTGGCGCCAGGTGAATTGTTACTCAACAACCAGCTACATTAGAGCTGACAGCTGACATTCTGATTGTGGAGCCGGAAAAATACTTGTTTGTACAGCGTGTCCGGTAACGACGTAGCGATAATTTAAGAGCATTTTAGATATCTTTTTTTATCAACAATATCATTTCGTTATGGGGATTAAACCACTGCCGGAGTCAAAATGATAGGGAATATATTTTTTTAAACAATATTCAGGTTGCCAGTGTTTTAGACTGGAATGAAAGCAACCTCATTTTAAAAAGTGATCGTCATAAAAGAAGCATTGTAGAATTTATTGTCTGTGGGGTACATCGAATTGCACATCGACGACGACAGCTTGCGGGACTTTTTGGCGGGAGCGGAAACCGTCTTTTTAGTGGTTTTGGTTTTCTTGTTAAATCTGTGTTGTGGTAGATATTAGTGCGTAATAATATTGGATTAATTGTGAACATGTACGAGTATTGGTAAGTGAAACAAAGCAGCTGGATTTGTCTTTCCCAGCTGTCTTTCTGTACACGGGGAGGTAAAGGTGTGGGATTTTACTGAACGCAAAGGAATGGGGTATTTAATTGTTCATTCAACATTCATTGAACACCTCTCGTCAACATTCATCATCTAATTAGGAGAAGTAATTAATGAATAACAAGACATAGCTTAAAAGATACGCATCCAATCCATAAAATCTTTCATAAAAAAAACAACCGCTTGCGTCTATGACCTCAACCCGATAGGACTTAATAGGCGGTTGAACGCTAAAGTAAAAATAGGCGCGACCGCAACTTGATTATACGAGTGATCAAAACAAGTTTTTTTTTTTATTATATCTCTGTTTGTCACCTTCAAGACATTTACTCTTATCGTTAATTAGTAAAGCGATCGGCATTTGTTTTTGTGCCGTGAAAAATGTGGAACTTACCTATTCCGTTTTAAGAATTGAACATTTTAATCAGCATGGCAACATAAATGAAAGGTTTTTCTTACTCAAAAGTATTCAAAATGTCGAAATTTCGATATGTATTTAAATAGGTTGGGAAACCTTGTTATTTTAAATGATTTTATTCTATTAAAAAATAAATTATTAATGTTATTCTTTTCTAAACTGTTAAACTACATTATCTGTAGAGTTTGTTTGTCTAAACGCGTTAATCTTTGGATTTAGAAACGGGATTTGAGAAAATATTTTTGTATTTCCTAGCTCAATCTTCGAGGATGGTTATAAGCTTTGAGAGCCGGCGAACGAAAGCGGACACAGCTAAGTAACGGTTAAGATTAGTTTTAATATTAACACCTACTGCGGTCGGGGTCATATTTTAACACAATTACTAATTAAAAATTTTATAATACCAGGTTTAGGTTAGGTCATATTTTTTATTATCAGCTAGCTATACAAATTATGTCTTTTGATTGGTATTCGTTTAAAAATTATGATTTTATGCGGTAACCACTATGGTCACGTAACAGTGTATTATTAATTCAATTGTTTTCTGTTTCAGTTTTCACAATTTCAGAATATGCGTCTTATATATAATTTGACGTAACTATTACGCCTGTACACACACAAGACCCGTGCGTTTGTGTGTTTGTGTGTGTGTGTGTGTGTGTGTGTGTGTGTGTGTGTGTGTGTGTGTATTTTGTGCGTGCCTGTGTAAACGTAAACGTGTGCCTGTGTGTGGATATAAACAATGTAATATTTTTCAGAGCAGTCATAAAAATTGCAGAAGGTTGTATATTGCGTCTAACGTAATTCTAAAATAGCTTATCTTATCTTAAGATGTTATCGTTTGTTATGATTTATATGTTATGCGAGAATGAATTAAAATATATTATGAATTGATTATTGCTTTGTTGGCTAGTTTTAATTTGAGTAATTATAGAATAAATATATTACTTAAATTAAGGTAAAGTTAGTATTTTTAAGAAAAAATATTAATAATGCGATTAATTCTTTAATTAATATTACCCCTAACGCCTGATGGTAAGCTACGGTGCGATCTAGGTAGGAAGATAGTCCCCTAAATTGTATTTATCAGGAAATACGTCTTAGTAGTTTTTTTTTTATTTTAATTAAAAATGGAAAGCTCATAAGGCTAACAAAAAGGACAATTATCCTTACAGACTGTCACGGCTTCTGATTCGGTTAGCCAGAAGCACGTGGGTTCGAATCCCATTTGAAAATTTATAACACAATTGGTAAATCTATAATCTAAGATCACAGTGGTTTGTGTGTTTGTCTGTCCGCTCTTTTTCTCGCTCTTTTTCCATTGTATCAATAACGTTACCATAGCAACGCGTTAACCGCAAGTAGTACCGTAAATATTTAATAATACAAAAAATTTAAAGAACTTTGTCCAACCGTGCGAAGCCGAGACGGACCGCTAGTCTATAATCTAAGAACACAAATTTGTTGTTTATGTGTTTGTCTGTCCGGTCTTTTTCCATTGTTTACGCGTTACCATACCAACGCTAGTAATAAACTAATATAAGACAATATTATATACATATTCTAAACCCAACTAAAGTAGCCCACAGAACTAATAAAAACTAGTATTTGTATTATCGTAATTGTTGCAGCAGTGTTCAAACAAAAAGCTTCTCTTCTATGTACGAGTTGATTGATACTTAAAATTTCAACTCAGACGACCTTACACGGCCGAGTCTTCAATCAAACTCTCAGCCAGTGCCAAACATTGCCTCACAAGGGAATACGCTAGGACGCCGTTAGTATGCGCGAGCGCACCCGGCCGTCGGGGTAAATCGACACACTTGTGCCCGATAGCGGACACATCTACATGGCTGAGCCCTTGATCTAGAATGGAAGGACTTTCCTTTGTAACCGCCGCAGTTTTAAATATCTGTAAGTGCATAATCTAATAAAAACAATATTTAATCTCCACCGATTATAAACATAAATAATATTTTTATCAGGAAAGCCGATCAAAGCTTTAGAGATAATGTACAATTATCTCATTTCCTAACTTTTCCATTCAATTATATGGTGTCGTATTAAATGTATATTAAAGAAGCAATTCTTGAAATCCAACTTAGATAAACTGTTGAATGCAAGTCGCATCTAACAAATTTATTGATATGCACAACTGCAGAATGCAATCAAAACACATGCAAAACAAATAGTAATTTTAGAATGATAAATGCAAAAGAGAATCTATAATCTAAGATCACAGTGGTTTGTGTGTTTGTCTGTCGCAAGTAGTTCGTCTACCGGACGCTAGATGGCGCTAACGGAAAAATATTTCATAATAGAAAAAATTTAAAGAATTTTGTCCACCCGTGCGAAGCCGGGACGGGCCGCTAGTTCTATTCTAAGTTAAGGTATCGGAACACTTTTCATATGTTGCTGATACTATTTTGGAAATCTCCAAGTCCACTTATTCAAAATCCAGAAAGCTCTTCTCCGGGTGAAAACGTCCTTTTTATCAAATCCCTTTTAAGTAGTAGCGATACTGCCGCGATACACCGACGGTTCTAGGTTCAAATCTCGGAAGGGGCAGATGTTTGTCTGATGAATCCGAGCAGTGCCGGATTTACCATAGAGGCTGAAAAAGCTGAAGCTTAGGACGGCAAAATTAGGGGGCGGCAAAATTGGTACAGAAAAAAGTAAGTAATAGTGCAGTAAAACAAATCTTTGCTTTTATTAGCTTATAAATATACCCAAAAAGTTGTAAAAATAATCTTAAAACTAGATTATTCCCTAAAAAAGGAATTAACGTAATTGTGAACAGTGATTCTAATTTTAGAGACATCTTTTGCCGGCAAAAATTTTATAGCTTTGGGGCGGCAAATGTGTAAATTCGGCACTGAATCCGAGCATTTGTAGTGTAGTTATGGCTATTTATATATATCTCTATGAATTCAATAAAACCCTAGTATCCATAACACAAGCCTTATAGTGCTTATTTTTGGCTTTGAACCCATTACATTCACACGATCCAACGAGATAAAATTAATAATGAAAACATCATGTACAGTTTGTTTTCAAAAACACTTAAATTAATTAAATAACAATTGGTAATCGGTCAAATCTTTTTCGTTCAATGTTATCGCTTGGGCTATCGCTTTGGCCGTGAAACGACATACAAAAATACTCAACGATATGAATAAACATTTTAAAGCAAACAATGCACCATGACAACAAAAAAATATAGACGACCACCATAGGCGAGTGGCTAGCATACAGATTATGTAACGCTACACGGAGGTCCCGGGTTCGAATCCCGACCGGATCAATGTAGAAAAGTATTTTTTTTATATTCGCTCGGGTCTGGGTGTTATGGTACCGCCTCGTTGTTTCCAATTCGATAACACAAAATTAATGTGTCACTTTAATACGTCAAATGTGACTTGTGTATGTATGTATGTTAGGCTAATGAAACCCCAAAATATTGATTTAACACTAAACCTACCGATACTTCATGTATTTCCTATTCTCTCAAAGCGGGTCGAATGACCCCGTCTTTAAAATGTTACATATCTTACTATGTCTCGCGAAAAATATATCAGTTAAGCAATTCGGTACATGAATAAAACAATTTTTTTTTCAAATAACGATTCAAAACAGTTTATATATTAAATTAAAAAAACATAAAAGTAATACAAGAAAAAAAAGTTTTAATTAAGTTTAAAATGGGTCATTTGACCCGACATGGTATGTTTAGTGTTAAATAAACAAGGTTTATAATAAATGGGTTTTTATTCAAGAGACTTCTGTTGCTTACTTACTGATGACCTCTTGGTGTAACGGTAGCGATCCTGCCTTTCGCTATGACGGTCTTGGAATCCCGGTAGCGATGGGGTATTACATATCTTTGTATCATATATGTATATCTATGTGTTTCCCCTGGTATCCATAACACAAGCCTTATAGTGCTTACTTTGGTCTTGGCTAATTGGTGTGAAGCATGTGAATGTAAGAAATATTTTTATTAATATTGTTGCTTTATTCTTTGGAGTATAATTTGATTTATTTATTTACCAGTAAAGAAATTGTGGGTTATTATAACATGTTCATATTATATTATTTCTAATAAATTTTGTGTTGATTACGACAGTTTACAAATGTATTGGAGAAGTAAATTGAGAACTGTTGCTGTGTTTTCTTAATTTAGAATTGCAGTGACAAATCAGATATTTAAGTTCGTTCGTACAAAGACACGTCACGTTTATACGATTCACTTTTTTCAATTGAGCTCTTGAAAGAATACTTTGACGTTGAAGATGTCATCATAAACAAATGAGGGGTTTAGCCTCACTGAACAGAGTTATTGTAAAGTCTGGTTTTAATATAATCCATATAAAAAAATCCGTTAACGTATGCAGAAACGCGAGTGCTGAAAGTTGATATGCACAAAATATAAATGTTATAAATAATATTATTTATAACTATTCTTATTATTGTCAAGCCTATTTTCATTAAAATACTTAACGTTATACATAGCTTCGCTAATATTCTCTCAGTGTACCTAAAACTAAATACATTTTCATACCCCAAAGTAAGCACTATAAGGCTTGTGTTATGGATACTAGGGTAACGGATAAACATAAATATATCATACATAGCTATGTAATCTATAATACAAGATCACAAATTTGTTGTTTGTCTGTCCGCTCTTTTCCCTGCTCTTTTTCCATTGTATGTTTTACCATAGCAACGTGTTAACCGCAAGTAGTTCGTCTACCGGACGCTAGATGGCGGTAACGGATAATATTTAATAATAGAAAAAATTTAAAGAATTTTGTCCACCCGTGCGAAGCTGGGACGGGCCGCTAGTATTTATAGAAATATATATCAAAACCCATGAATAAGGTACAAATGCTCGTATTCATCACAAACATCTTGCCTTCCGGGATTCCAGGATCATCGGTTAGGCAGGATCACTACCCTTGTACTGAACGGTCGGTACTGTTGGTTATTAAATACGAGTAAGTATTTTTATTAAAGTGCGAATGTAACTACATTCTATATAAATAAAGAGACACGTTGGTTAAACAGTGTAAGTAAATTCGATGAAGCGGTGTGGGTTTAATTATCACCAGCTGACTTAACAACTGGTTGAAATTTATGTAGGAAAAAAACATGATGCGACGAAGTTGACGTCGTTGCTTACGCCAGAGCGGCACCTAAGCAAACACCTAAGAATTGGTGATCGGCTGAATTGAAACAACTTTTATTGAGAAGGTAGTTCAACAATAAACACAGACATCGACTATATATTTTTTATTTGAATAATATACTATTTTTGTAGTCAATCGATTTAGTATAAAATTAAAAAAAAATCTTTATAACAAGTGTGAGTGTTGTCTTTGAAAATAGTGTCGAAAATAATGTGGATTATAGACACAAAGTGGATAAACGCTATATAAGTAGTGTAGTAAACCTTTAAACAACTATAAATTACAAATCAAAACTAAGTTATTCCAAGATTAACTAATAACGATCAGAAAACTTTAATACTGCCATTCCGTTAGCTTAAAGCTCGCTAAGACTCAGGGGAATATTGAGTTTAAAATGCTAGAAAACTTTAAAAAAATCTTTTAAGAGTTGTCTAGAAATCATAATTCTATTTTTTGTAGTTTTATATATAGTTCTAAGAGACACAGTTTTTTTTATATTCGCCGCTTTTTTCGCTCTCATCTCAAAAAATGATTGTCTTTTGTTATTTGGTTAGCGAAATTTAACTGACAGACGGCAGAATTTAATGAAGGAATGAAAAAAAAATTGTTTAAATACGCTTAAATTAAGGTCTTTCGAACTTTTTACCATTTTCCCCACCCTTTTTAGGACGTTTTTGAACTTACAAGAAGAACATCAAACTCGTCAACCTTATTAATATCGGGAACGAGCAACAGGATAACCACAACCAGTTGCGGAAAAGATAAAAAGCTCCTGTATCGTAACTGGTTGTGAAATACAGTTGCCAAGGTGGCAGGTAATATTGATATCACTATATTGATATCGTAGTAATAGACAGTATTAAATTAATATTTTCTTACAAAACGATGTAGAACAGTTAGGAATCACACATTTATAGTATATTTCATTATATCTGTGTTACACCGGTTTTCATTGTAACGTCACTCGGGAGGTCCCAGGTACGATTCTCGGCCGAGTCAATGTATTAAATGAATTTTTTGGCATTGGCTCGGTATCACAAATACTTTAGCTATTTAACTTTGATCCAAAATTATGTCTAATATTATTATTATATCATATATTGCAATATATAATAAACTACATAACTGACCCCGTTACCATTTAATTTCAAATCATGTCAATAAAATTTCCCATAAAAACAGTATTATTTTACATAATAATACAATAAAAATTTGTAATAACTAATAAACTTCCAAATGTCCTTTGAAAAGGAATTTATGCCGCTACTGGACCAGTTATCAGCGAAAGTGTCGTGACAGATCACCTTGACATAGATTGTATAATACTGTTATCAGCACTTTACTAGACTTGTAACGATTTAGTTTCATACATGATGGTGGTATTATCCACAAAAACTATTTTTAATATATTTTGTCTGTCGCAGACGGGAAAGGAATCCATACCTTTCGGTGCGTAGACCACTATATATATTTTAAGGTTTGAAAGGCCTTAATTAAGAATATTATAACAAAAGAATACATCTTGTATTTTAATTTGTTTAAATGTTTACGCATTTATATAATAAAAACCACAATTAGAGTACCAATGGTTATTTTATAAATAATAGCCAATTGGTTCTTCCGAACGTTTTAAATCTAAGAATTGTTACAAAGAGAACAAAAAAAAAAAGAAATAAAGTGGCAAAGGCATTCGAGGCCGTGCAGCCGACATTGACAGCCGATGCCGATGGTTTCAAAACGCAGCGTGCGTGATGTGTCCCACATATAACGCATCCGTAACACAAGGCATATAGAAAATGTTACACTTGTTAATACCAAGGATAAGACAATCACGACTCGGGCTCGGCGTGAATTCAACGTTAAATTAATTCTGAAATATGGCCCCGTCAAATTCAAGTAATAATTTTGCTTTATAAACCACAGAATTAATGTAAATTGCACCCTTTATACAAGAAATAAGTATGGTTTTGCGATTACATTACTGAATCATAAGATATTAAATAACAACGTATATGTTTATAAAGAAACATATTTCTTTTCAAATGAAACATAAAAGACAACTTTAACTTTTTGCCCTCTCTTTTAATTTAAATTACATTCTGATGGAATTAGTTTTGATTTGTATGAAAATTTAGCAGATTAATTATCATTAATTAAAATAAAATTAAACAACATTCAAACTATCCTCAAAAGTTTAATTAAAATGTTAAGGAAATAATAAAGAGATAACAGTAAGTGTAAAAACTTTTTTATTACCATTGTTTGACTTAAAACGCACACACGTTAAACACCTTTCAAATATCATCTACGACAACTGCATCTCGGGCAGGAGGGCCGAGGTCATTTAATACAAAAACGAGATCCCAGTTTCATAAAGAAAAACCAATATTGTAATTCTAGATGCACGAAATTATATATTTCCTTATTCACTTAGTTTATTACATTGTTACCTTCATTGAATTAAATTGATCTATTTTTATTAAATATCTTTTTTGTAAATGTACCGTTTTCTTCTAAAATTGCTCAGTATTCCGAAAATTGATAGTTTTATAATTAGCTGATCATTTTATCGATTAAAACTTGATTATCTAATTGAGAATCGATTTTCTTAAAAAGCATCTATTGCCCCGATGGTAGACAAAGAATATTATACATACATGTATTTTTTTAAACACAAATTTAGGTTGCTTGCTTTATAATTAGCTAGCATGAACACTAGGATAATAAGTCTTTAAACTTCAAACTAGCGAACAGAAGCTATAGTAGACAATGGATGGAAAAAACTTGACAAATCTTCCACCAAAAGTGCATTTTCTTGCTGTGAAATTATCGATCGAAATTCTATTGTAGACGTGGCAAAGGAATCATCTGTGGATGCACGCGAAACAATCGTGCTAGCTCGAGCGAAAACATTGCGTGTGCAACGTTCGACTCGTATATTCGTCGCTTTGCACTTCATTATCGTTGCTAAGTTTAAATACACTTATAATTTCAATGATAAAAAAAGATAGGAATACTTTTTGAACCGACCAAACGAAAAAGTTGTTTTTTTTTCTCAAATGTAACTTCTTCGTTCGTTTCTTGCTAACTGATGCTTGCCTTGATGTTAACTGTTCATAGTGAAATAGTCTCACCGAAATCAACGCGTAAAGCTACAACAAAAACATAATCTCTTGCACACAAGTAGGTAAAACATAAAAAATAGAACTATTTCAGCAATTATCGGACTCTGACGACTTAGAATCAAAACAAAAATGATATTGCGTCATAAAGTGGGTGAGCGAGACATCTGGACTACAACAATTTCGCCATAGACAAATTCTCATTTGGGATCAAGATTGGAAATTCCAGAAAAGTCCATTTACTTCGTTTTTAAAATAATTATTTATCTTATCGCGAAAGTAGGTAAGCGTTTAAACATATTTGTGACAAACAATAGCTTTCCTGTTGAACATATTGGCGAATATAAATATTTCTTTTAACGTTCAACAAGTATGGCTAAATTAATACATTCAAATGAGTCCGTGCCGTCCGGAAAATTGGGACGCTGATTACTCACGAGCCCTAGTGATTTTTAATAAACACGTTATCTGTTATTTGTAACGTGAGCGTTCTCACGTAGCGGGAACGTTTGCGATGGTGCAATCGTGTCACAAACAATTGATAAGGGCACCGCTTCCTGACTGACCATACGACACGAGTTTTCACTTCGCGTAGAAACCGTGCATCTGCATAGCGACACGCGGCCACGCCAAATTCCACCGCGTAAAAGCGCATAACTAAATGACGCTTACGCGAACACCCGCAAGAATCGCCTCCTACGCGCACGAATCGAGATCCGCGCCCTAGCGAGCCAACCGGGATACGTCCGGAATCGTCCCGTCACCTAATAGCTGCTTACCTTCAAGTCGTCGAGCATGTCGCAAGCCGAGATGAGGGACGCGGTGTCCGGGGTCACTTCGATGACTCCCATCGTTCCAGGGTACACTTTAAAGGTTTTCTTCGGGAGTTTCGATCGCACGAGAGACCAGTGGGCCGTTTGCGTACGTCTATTATATCCCGAAAAAGTTAGCGATATACTACGTTGCGAGTGACGCGTGAGTCGGTGAGTTTTAGGAACACTAAGCGCGAGACGTGCTCACGCTGTGACCGAGCCGCGCGGACTGACGCGAGTACGTCGAAATGCCGACTTCGGACAGTGAAAGGGTCTTGACGTCACGTATACGATAACGTTGCTCTCCGCGCCCCCCACCCTGCCCGATCCGCCGACTTGTTGCTACATCGTCTGCCCCGCTCACACATACTAGCACCTCTCGTTCACTTATTCATGATATGACAAACGCCAGTTTGATTAAGTAAATTCAAACAGTTTTTGCACACGCTGTGTTATTTTCTAAAAAAGGAACGTTATAAATAATTTTGTTCCGATACTGGATAGTTTCTTAGAATTTATATTAAAATGTATGTTTAACCTTTTTATCGTTCGACGTGTTTGAATTAAAGACAAAGGAATGGAACATTACGTAAGTAAAGCCGTAACAATAAACTAATTTTGAAATGACTACAACTAATTCTCGTAGCAAATTTGATCGCTACGACCGATGGTTACGTATAGTCCATTTGGCCCCGTCTTACGTCGTAGTTGGATTCATGTAGTCGGCTACGGGTTAAGAAGTAGGGAGTAGCAAATACATTGGATGTACGTATTTTGATTACATGAAAATTTTCCTGTTTAAGGCTTTTAATGGTCCAAGTAATCAAAATAAATAAAACCACTTTAGCCAAAACCCCTACGCGGTTAATCTCGTTATTTTATACTAGCGGCCGCCCACGACTTTGTCCGCGTGGAACATTGCAACATTGCTTTATTTTTCTAAAATGAAAGAATTTTTCTAAAATAAAAGTAGCCTAAGTTACTCCTTATTACATCAGCTTCCTGCCAATAATAGTCCCGTCAAAATGCGTCCAGCCATTTCAGAGATTAGCCGGAACAAACAGACAGACAAAAATTGTAAAAAGAATATTTTGGTTTATGTACGTACCGTATACATTCATATGCATGTAGTAAAAACGGTTATTTCAATATTACAAACAGTGACTCCAATTTTATTTATATGTATAGATTTAATCCGCTAAATTCAATAAAAATAACAGTTGCCCTTGTGAAGTAATGTGTGGATGTAACGATTATATTATCTCACGAAACCTACATAACATTTGATTATGCTCGATAACGAGACCAGACTGCCTTGTGAAGGCTGTATATTTAATTCAGTCTAGAAATTTAATCAGTCAGTGCTAAAAATAATTTTATTTATGAGTACATTACATCATTAGTAAGTTTTCATCATTAGTAATTTAAAATCTGCAGAAAAAGGTTATATCCTTATCCCGCTTACGAACAAAAAGGTTATAGGCTAAAATTTAATCATAAACGTTCTAAAAACTAAATACTATATTTATAATTAAAAAAAAAAACTAAATTTACATAATGTATTTTAAGTATTCATATATCAACTATGTGATATTTTTTTTATGAAAAATTAAAATTTGATGACAAACACCGATCTAATAACTGTCTAAAAACCAGCATTTTTTTAAAATTATTAGAATGAATTAATGCGGCCATAGCTCTTCGAAACAACAGGCATTATGTGTTGATAGCATTGCTAATATTAGTTTTAAATGTTTTTTGTTAATATAATAGCATGCATGCGATTTTACTGCTACTGAACAAAGAGCATTAACAAGAACATAAATTAATAATAAGCCTTGAAACTTATGCATCATATTCAATGTTCATTTTGTTATCATTTAAATTTATTGCACATTATCCTAGGTCATCGGAAACACGAAAATTTCCACTAAGTATCAAATGTTTGACCTAGAAAAGTCGATTCGGTACAGTTGAAGAGAGAAGTCTTTATTGCTGTCGTGAATTTCGACACTAAGCTTTTTGGTAGCGATACTTAAGTTACTTAGATAAATCACAAAATCAAGTAAATTTTTTATCATCTCCGGGTATATTGAATCGCCTTATCTTTTGTTGATCTATTTGTTATTTGCAAAGAAACTGTTGGAATAAAAATTTTTGGAACAATCGTCACATGTCCAAAAATAGTTTGGCCTATTTTCATTCCGCCTAAAGTTTTGTCGCCGTATTTTCACGTCCTAATTTCATTTTTAGGTGGACCAATTCATAATCTCTACTATTTGCAAATGCTAAATTATGATTCGCATGTTATCAAGCTCCTTTTTTTCCTTTTCCACCCCAAGTAAAGAAGGAGGGAGTTGAAATAAAGATCAGACAAACAATAACACTGAGTATCACAAAAGAAATTCCTATTTTTGTAACTCAATTAGGGCGGCCGGAATGTAATCTGTATATCTAATAATATTAAGGTTAAAAATACTTTGGCGTTGTCATTGTTATATCGAAGGAAACATATGCTTTTATAACACATTATATATTAGTAATTATAAAATAATGGCTTTCAATATTTACGCCAAATTAGAACAGTACGAAAAAATCGATTACGTTAAAAATAATTTTGCATAAGAAGTTTAGGATAATGAGATTTGGGCAAAAGAAATTAGGACAAATTACTTAAGGCGAATTTAATTTGTCTCTCTCTATTTGTCTCATGGATCTAACAAATGATATTGGAGTATACTGGGCTAATAGCTTGTCTTAATTTTTGCTTTGTCTCTACTGGACCTGGTATGTTGATGACCAACATTGCCTACGTCTTTTTTTTATAAATACACTAGTGATCCGCCCCGGCTTCGCATGGGTGCAATGCTCTACTATATTATGCATGTATTATACATATAAACCTTCCTCTTCAATTACTCTATCTGTTAAAAAATCCGCATGAAAATCCGTTGCGTAGTTTTAAAGATTTAAACATACATAGGAATATAGGGACAGAGAAAGGGACTTTGTTTTATATTATGTAGTGATTCACAACAATTAGCCCATCCCAAAGTAAACTATAAGGCTTGTATTATAGATACTAGGATAACGGATAGATATACATATAAGATACATAAATAGTAATATTTATAGAGATATAAATAAATATTCATGTCTCAGGTACATCAGGAACTCGGGTACCCAGGACCATCGGGGCGTAAAGCAATTATTAATCAAACTTTGGCGATAATTAAACTCAAAAAGTATCAAGTTTCTTTTGAGTATCAAACAAAGGAGGTAGGAATCTGTATCGTATAGAGCAATTAAAAAGAACGATCATCTCTCAGCGCGCGGTGAGAGCGGTTTTAGAGGTCGCCACGAGCGACCTTGAACTTATCAGCGAGTTGCGCGTGCGTTTGCGCTCGTTATTCAAATTTTTATTGCGAAACAGTCCGGACAGGTTTTGTGGATTGGATGCTCAACGAAAAAATAACCTTTTATAGAAAAGCTTCTAAGAAAAAGTCTATCATATCTGAACAAGTTTAGACAAGTAAAAGATATTTAGTTTTTACACTTCTGCGCACATTTAACATTTGAATAAAACACTTTTTTTACGGATTTTGCGCATATTTTATTTTATTTTATATTTAATCCTGACGTTTCGACTCCTTTACATGAGCCGTGATCACAGGATGATAAAGATAATGGTTGTCCTGTATTTTCTACTGCCTTCACAATATTTTAATCGGGCACGTTCCTAACTGTTAAAATTGTTTTATATAAATCAAATTGTTTTATTATTTCATTTTATTTAGTTATTAAATTCTCACTACGATTACATTGTACGCTACTGAGTCTACCAGTTCGGAAATTGGGAGGCCCTTCCGAGAAGAACTGGCGAAAGAAACTCGGGCAGAGGGACCGAGCTCTATCTTACTGTTATATTTGCAAAAAAAGGTAACTACGTTATCAGGTCTTGTAATGTGTGTTTTTGTAGGTATTAATTTATTAATTATTGGATCCCAAGCAGGTGGAACGCTGCAACCTTCGTCTCTATTGAAATTAGGATGTTTCCGGATTTCAATAGCCTCGCGTAGCAGCCTAGGAACAAATCTTTGTTCTCTAGCGAGAATTTGTGGTTTATCGATAGAATGTAGTGGTTTGGCCGCTAAAAGCATGCTCATACGTCAGGATTGAATATAAAATAAAATAAAAAATGCGCAAAATCCGTAAAAAAGTGTTTTATTCAACTAATGATAAAGAAAGAACATTAACAATGCGTTCAAAAACATAATTTATATTTCCGTGAACCCCTCATAGTAAGTTCAATGCTTGTTAAGGGTAGATCCACAAATTTAGTTCATCGTTGAACATTGAACTCAGTCCTCTGATATAGTCACAAATGAGATGCTAGGTTAAACGAGAAAATATTACATGTTTATCGCATTTATTAATAAACTTTATTAGTTTATTAATAAAAGAAATCCTCATAAAAGATTTCTTTTATTATAGATTTATTTATTTTTATTTATTATATTGTTCAACTTTATTATTGACTGATACTAAATATAATTTTATTTTTTTAATTAGGAAACATTTTTTTTTGCTTTTTTTATAATTTATCGTTTATTCCCTGTATGTTATTGCAATATTCAGGGATACTTACTTAAAACAGATGTTGACTTTGTTGTGATCAACGAAATAATGATATCATAACACTATTAGTATTGTCATAACAAAATAATTATGTTGTTTTTTTTTGTGGATTATACGAACGACGTATTATATTGTAAATGTCGTTACTTCTAAGCTGACGAATTTCTTGCGCCCATTCTTCTTGTCAGGTAAAAGACGTCCTGAATAGGTGGTAGTTAATAATGTTGGATGATTCAAACTGATTTTAAGTGCATTTTAATAAAGTAATCATTTCATTTAGGTGTACATAAATAACACAAGTCAACAAAATTTGACAAAGTTTCTTACCCAGACACCTGAGAATATTTTACCGAAGGATTTTGGTGTGCTGAATCCAAATCCGCAGAATTGCTCTATCACGTCAGGTTTATGAGATCTGAATCTAATCTAAACTAAACTAATGACAGTATAGGTAGTATGAAGAAAAATTGAGAAAAATGAACTTCATAATACGATATCTCAGCAAAAAAAAAAAAAGAATTTGTAAACAAACTCCACGCCATTTGAAAGTTCAAGACTTGTACTTTAAGATTACCGCTGTAGTTTCTTAGGTATACTAAAAACTAAAGGATCACATAACCTCAAAAATGGGCGAAAACGGCGTTTTTTGCACTTTTAGGTTAGAATATCTCAAAAACCTGACGTGATAGAGCAATTCTGCTACCGGATTTGGGTTCAGCACACCAAAATCCTTCGAAAAAGTATACTCACGTCTCTGGGTAAAATTTTTGTTGACCAGTGTAATTATCACATAATTATCGCTAAGCATTTAAGTGACATAATTATGTAATAAATAATGATAACACAAGCCGTAGATCTTCTATTACAATAAGATTATCAATTTCAAACTTGTAAAGTGCAATAACCTAAAATGTGATACTATTTCTTATATTTACACCAATTAGCCTAGTTCAAAGTAAGTACTGTGAGGCTTGTGTTATGGATACTAAGGTAACGGATAGACATACATATATGATACAAAGGTTATATTATATTATACTCAAAGAAATCTATTAATACCCAAAAGTCAGGTATTAGTACCTGTTCATCACACAAACATCTGCCCTTTCCGGGACTCGAACCCAGGACCGTCGCTGCAAAAGGTAGGACCACTATCGTTGCACCAAACGGTCGTCACAATGAATTCACGGTATATGAAGCAATGTTGAAAAAAAGTAAAAATAATGACCCTACAGAAAACGGAAAGTTGTCGTTTGCAAAAAAAGCAACATAGCTCGCTGCCAATCGAAAGTACTATCGATGGATTAAAAAGTGGGTCATTGTCGAGTCAAGGCGAGATATGATTTATCGATACCGGCCATTCGGATAATGTACTTATTAGCAACTCTTATTCATCTTAACAGGACCGATCGTTGTGGAGATCCTTGGGGGAGGCCTATGTCCAGCAGTGGGCGTCGTACGGCTGATATGATGATGATAAGTTAGGTGTGAATTATTAATTTATCGATATAAAAAATTGTACAGTAAAAGAGGAGGGTCAATAAGGTGGGTTTTTGGCCCCTTTTATTTTTGACCTGAAAATCCCAAAAAAAAAAATTCATCAACTATGTGGACTAACAAATCGATTCCACCTCAAACGGAACCCCCCCCAATTCCCTTCCCCCTCCCACCCCTCCAAGAAGCAGAATAATCATATATGACCTAATACATAAAAAAACCTTATTGACCCTCCTCCATTTTTTACACGACTGCAAAAAAAATGTAGCAAGTTCAAATTTCATGCATATATATTTATTTTTCAAAAAGTTTCGATAAACTTAATAGATTATGATACAACTTTAAATAAAATAAATGAAGGTCATCATTCCCATCCACGCTTCGACTCAACGAGCGACCACCACCTTTAGTGCTTAAAAATGTATTAAATAAACATAACATGTCAAGTGGCTCGCAGTTACATCATTCCAAGGTCCGGGTTCCATCCCCGGGCAGGACAATGTAGAAAATAGTTTTTCTATATCGAATCGGGTCTGGGTGTTGTGATACCGTCGTCGTTGTGTACTTTAGCCACTTAACTTGAATTCAGAACAATGCATGTGATATTGTCGAATAGTTATATTTTTTCATGGCCAAAAAGCGAACGAAAAAGTAAATAATATGTTACATTAGTCAATATACAAAGCGAAAGGTCACTCATTAACTCGTTGACTAAACAGATAAATAAAATTATATCGTTGTAGTCAGGGACTACAACGATATATAATATTATATTATAATAACAATTTTTGGAACGCAGTTCCTTATGTGCGTTGCGGAGGGGTACCCTAGCCGGGAAAAAACGACCGTAGAATTAAAAAAAAAGCGTAAGATTATGTATAGTCTATGTGGGATGGCTTTACAGTGTCTAATGTATAGTCTACGTGATGACTGTTATTATTATTTTTTTTTTTTTTTTAATCATTGTAAATAAAATAAAGGTGTTAAGATAAATTTGTGAAGTAGTTCTTTGCTTTTTTATATTGTATAATAACATTATAACAATTTTATAAACTTTTTAAGTGCGTTTATTAATTTGAGGTTAACTAACGGTATGTATTCTTTTTTATTATTATTACAAGATAAATAGTAGCCGTAGACCATCGGTTGTGAAGTCAGCGGACCAAGTTCGATGCTCACCGATGTACTACGGAAGTGGACCCACTTGTAACACAACCGTTTAAAATACCACGAAGGGGCAACAATATCGTCCCTTAGTTAACAACACCGCATAAGCCATTTTTACCAACTTTACAGGAGACGAAAAATCGGTGGAATTTTAACTAAAGTATATACTAGGTCTGCAATACATGTTTCTGTTTGCAAATACTGAGCGAAGCAATTAGATTTTTAAGGGTTTATTTAAGATTATTATTCCTCGATGGTATGTCCGATTTCAAAACTTTTTTTTGCACATTAGTCACGACCACGATGTTGTTTTGGCGCCAAATTTCATCAATGTAGTATCAGCGGTAACGGTTTGGCTGTGATCAGCTTTTGAATTTTTCTTTCGGTGATTATTCCTCCATGGTACAGTCTATATTTTTTCAATAATATACTTATTACAATATACGTATTTTTATAATATATTTATTATATATACTTTAGTCAAAATTCCACCGATTTTTTTGAAATAGACAGTTTTCTTCGTCTCCTGTAAAGTTGGTAAAAAGGACTTATGCGGTGTTGTTAGCTAAGGGACGATATGTTTTTCGCATTGTTAAAAAAATATAATGTAAATAGTATACATCACGTACATTATTCTCAACCCAAGTTAAAACACCTGTAGTAGAGATTTCAGAAACAAACACGCTACCACAATACCCAGACGCGAGAAAATATAGAAAAGTTCGTTTTCTACATTAACACGGCCGGGGATCGAAACTACGAAAACCGGTATCAAGCCACTCGATAATGGAGGTCGTCTATCACTAGATTTTTTGTATCAGTTTATTTTATTTTATATTTATTCAACTTCTTGGGGCAAGGTCGTAGGATTTAAGAAGCCATAGCATAGTTTTGACGTTCAATACACGCATTGTAAATGCTCGTAATGAAAAAGAGTTTGTGTCGACTGAGGTTTACTCCTAAAGAACGATTGTCTTTGAATAGGCACAAAGGCCTTAGTGCGAGTTTACGCATTCGATGGTCGTTATCGAGCGCGTTACAGATTTCTATAAAGACTAGCGGCCCGTCCCGGCTTCGCACGGGTGGACAAAATTCTTTAATTTTTTTCTATTATTAAATATTTTTCCGTTAGCGCCATCTAGCGTCCGGTAAACGAACTACTTGCTATTAACGCGTTGCTATGGTAACGTTATTGATACAATGGAAAAAGAGCGGACAGAAAAACACACAAACCACACTGTGATCTTAGATTATAGATTCGTAATTTCGGATGGTTACCGCTAGGGGCGCTTAAACAAAATCCATAGTAACATTTTATGCAGACGATATCGAGTGTCGCAGCGTAAACTTACACTAGGGCCTCAGAATATAATAAATCAAAACTTGAACATAAAAGTGAAAGGTGCGCCCATAAACGTAACGATTTCGATCACTAAATTTTACACTTTATATTTTGTAAGATATAAAATACGCGTGTAAAAATAACTACGCCTCCGAGCCCTCAGGTGGGATTCGAACCCACGAGCTTTCGCTATCCGGGCGAGTGTTCTGACCGCTGAGCTACCGAGACATCAACTTCTACTATGAGCTAGTATCGTTCCACTAAATTGTATAAAAAATCATTAAATAAAAACACTTCATATTTTTTTCATACCGAACGCATTATGTGAAAAAAATTACAAAAATAACATAATTTAACCAAACACTACACTCTTTTTTATATTTAAACTCGTAAAAGTCACGTCTCCATTTTATTAGATACCTATAGGTGCTAATATCAGCTGTCGGAATGTAGTTTCACTAGTTTAAAAGATAAACGAACTGTTATCATATTTTAGTGTCTTAGCATTTTACCGTTAGTTTTTTTATTTTTAAATGACTAATTTTCAAAAAACTACGTTTCTTAAACAATACATGATAGTTCTAGTAAACGCAACTGAATTGCATAAAAGGTTTTAATGTATAAGATAAAACCTCTTTTTAACAAACTTTTTTTCCATAAAGCTAAAAAATATTATTGCATTTGCTTGACAGTGTAGTAAAAAAATTTAGGCGTTTGGCTATTCCTAATGAGTTACCGAGGAGTGTGATCAAGACACTGATACTTAACTTGAGAGACACTAAAAAATTTAACAGGTTACCCCACGCTATCCGCATGACTTGCAATCATGCGGATAGCGTAGGGTTGGACTCGGGACAAGTTCAACTTATTCTATTAAAATTCTGATATAAATGTAATTGCTAATTTAACTAAGCAAAGTAAGGAAGAGTGAGCTCTAGTTGAATGACGCGAGACAACAGAAGAATCTGAATTCTTCACGCTTGAGCATTTCATCGTGTTTGGTAACGCGCACAACCAAGAAGTGATATTTGATAGCATATTCATAGTGTTGACAGGTTATGGAAAATAACACACTACAGCTCCTGAAATATATGACGGCTGCTTGGTGCAACGGTAGCGATCCTAGCTTCTGCACCAAAAGTCCCGGGTTAGAATCCTGGTAGAGACATATGTTTGTGTGATGAACATAGGCTTTTATTCCCGAACCATTTTTTTTCTATAGATAATTTACTGTCCGTAGTTAAAGCTCAGCTTAGTTTAAAATTAAGTTATTTGGTACATACTAGCTGACTCGGTAACGCGTTGTTATTGTAACGAGTTGCTATGGTAACGCGTTGCCAAGGTAACGAGTTGCTATGGTAACACGTTTACAATAGAAAAAGAGCGGAAAAATAGCGGACAGACAAACACACAAACAACAAATTTGTGTTCTTAGATTAAAGACTTGCTGACCCGGTAACGCGTTGCTATGGTAACGCATATATAATGGAAAATGAGCGGGGAAAACGATAGCGGACAGACAAACACACAAACAACAAATTTGTGTTCTTAGATTATAGATTTATATGGTATAGTTCGCTAACAACGAGTAAAAGTAGTAGTACTAGAGTAAAACAGCTACTTTAGGGGAAGGTTGTTTCATCATTGGCCTTTTTTATCCTCATGAATTGTTTTTTAAAGTAACTATCGGCCACAGATTATATTTAACTGTATTAGTAAATGGGGGTAATCTTTTAATGGCAATCTTTTTTTAGGGAATAATAGGTGAGGTATTTAAAAACTACGCACTGTTGTTTATATAAAAGAATATTAAAAATTTTCTAAAAACACCGTTTCTGAAAAGGATAAATTATTATCAATTTCTATCTTTAAGATTTGGATACAGATAAGATTAATTGTAATAAAAATATAACAATCACGTGACGTATATATTATAATCAGCTTTGTTGACAGATAATATTTGAAAATACAAACAATCTATTTCATTTTAGTTATTTTAGCTATAAACTGCTACATTTTCATATTAATATCCTTTTTCTAGATTTTTTTTTGTGTCAGATGGGATTCGAACTCGCATCCCCCCGCTATCCGGGCGAGTACTCTTCTAATTAAAAATATAAATAATAATGTGTTTATTCAAGTAATCTTATAACAACACTTAGCTGAGTCTTCCCTGTAGGTAATCACAAGATACGTGAGTCACTACTTCCCTTGTGGACAACAGTGGATAACAAAAATATAACAACATTATAACAAAAGAAATATAGAAATTAGATTATATTATATTTAAAGTAGAACATTAAGTTATGCATGTTTCTTCTTAGAATGTTACAATGTTGTACACAATTTAACACAGTTGTAACAATGTGAATGGAATGTGTGTGCGTGCAAGCGTACGTGCGCGCGCGTGTTTGTGTTTGAGTGGTCGCGTGCGTGGGTGTGTGTGTGTGTGTGTGTTTCGATAATTCTAGTAAAAAGATTTTCGACTTCATCATAATTGAAGGAAGGAAGCTATTTGAGCGAATACCTTAACTTACGGAGTCAAAGAACACATTGATAAATTGACAGAATAAACACCTGAGCAATTATAACAGCCTGACCCGGATACTGAATGCCTGAATGGACAGAAATGTCACATAAAACTAAGTGATATTTGTAAATTTACATACTAAAGTCAAAAGCGTGATACAATAATAAATATATTTCTTCTTTTCACACCAATTGGCTTAGCCTAAAGTAAGAACTGTAACACTGGTATTATGAATTGTAAGGTAACGGATAGACATACAATGTCATACAAAGATTTGTAAATTTTTTAGATATATATAATCACTTATTATAATTTGTAATATTTTTTTAGTATAAATTATAATTAAACCTATCTTATGTTCTAAGTTGGAACAAATGGCAGTAGAATGAAATCATAAAAATCGGTTGAGTAGTTTCGGAGTTCATCGCGGTCAAACACTGTGACAGGGATTTGTTATACAAAGGATACCTTTCATCCTGAAAAAAAAATTGTTCCTGAGGGATAGAAATATAACTTTCGATCAGTATCCTACATTAACAAGACCGAAGCCAGGAGTAAAAGCTAGTTATTTATGATCTTGCATCTATTTGTGTGGTGATTTTAATGTTTTCAGACCATCTTCTCTGTACCTTTTTCGAAATTAAAATTATAAATTGATTACGAACTTCTCATCAAATTAAGCGTTTATATGTCGCCGCATAATTAGCCTAAGAGGAACTCAAAGAAAACAATGGCGAATTAGCAGCAACGACTACTAATCAAAAATACTTTACGTTTAAAAATTTGGCTTTGTGATATTCAAAGGTCACAATTAGATTGTTAATTTCCTGAATAGAAGTTGGTTAAAATATGTTATATAGTGTCCAAAGAAAGCGGAAGTCCAAAGGTAGAGTCCTGAGGTCCTCAGGTTTCTCGAATCATACCCATGAATGCTCCGTGATTTTTCGTAGTTAATATGAAGACTTCTGCCATTCTCATTTCCTAAAAAAAATACATGGTGTTGTGGAAATACCTTAACAGTCTGGTTTCCGATTTCATAAATCACTGTAACTTTTTCCTTACATGAGTTATGCGCATGATTGACTATGGGAGTTTTTACTAGGTAATGACCATGTACTAGGTGGCAGTACTAGGTATAAACTGGATACTTAGTAGCAGTACCAGAACCTGAGTATGTACTAGATAGCAATACTAGATACATCGTAGCAGTAATAGGTAGCGAACATTCGTAATTAGTTTATTATGTCTTCCATGACGATCTAGAAGCAAGCGAAAAGCATAATAATAACACCGTTTATTATGCACGTAATGCAGATAAATGATGGCTTGCATTTGCTATTTTCATATTGCAAAAGTCGTAAAAATTGAGGCAAGCAATTTAATTTAGTGTTTTATGTTATAAGACATGGGGAGAGCGATCAGAGGCGTAGCTAGATATCCATGGGTCATGTAACAACGAAAACTGAGACCCTTATTAAACTGTGTAGGTTCTATTAAGTAAAAACAAAATACATGATAATGCTTTAAAGGTACAAAGTTACTAGTTTAATATTAGTTATTATCGTGCACTGTAAGAGACAGCACAATGTTTACTACTTGTATGTGCTTCAGTGTCTTGTGTGAGCTTTAGTTATCACCAAGGTTGTATAGGTAAATAGATTAGAAAAGTATACGTGGATTAATAATATTGTTATTCAGAAAAAAAAAACGAAGAAAATCAGAAGGTTTATGCACGTATGTCTCATAATCTATTAGGATGCCAAATTTTAGGAAATTTAATATTTTTTATTTAGATTTCAAAATAACTAGCAATACGAGGTTTGCTGGTCAAGGTCCGAGGGCCCCTTGAGCTTGGGGCCTTGGTGCACAACATCTACCGCTTCGGTAGCTACGCCACTGTGTCGACGGTTTTTAAGTTTCTGAAGTAAGTTAAACCATTGGTTCAGGCTTGTTCGTCAGCACTTACCAATCCGCATTGAGTCCACGTGGTGGGTTATAAATAGATAGATGGAAATTCGCACCTACATACACATTAAATGTCATACCACTATAGATCCAAACATGCAAAAAAAGGATCTTTAAATAAAACTCTTATAACAGGATTTAAGACGCTTATTCTTGTTTTAAATTAAATAAATAAATTTTTGACAACTCCCAACAATTATTTAGTTCTAAACTAAGCTGAGCTATGAATACATAAATAAGTATATAAACGACCATGACTCTGAAACAAATGCTTATATGTTTATCACACAAACATATGCTCCTACCGGGATTCGACCCTGGGAGCTTTGGCGTAAAAGGTAGTATCGCTGCACCAAGCGGCCAACTATATTTAACCAGGACGTGATCACAGGATGGCTAAGGTCGTCATTCATGTGCTACTACCTACTAACATTTTAACTACTTAATCTATAATCTAAGATCACAGTGGTTTGTGTGTTTGTCTGTCCGCTCTTTTTTCCATTGCATCAATAACGTTACCATAGCAACGCGTTAACCGCAAGTAGTTCGTCTACCGGACGCTAGGTGGCGCAAACGGAAAATATTTAATAATAGAAAAAAATTAAAGAATTATGTCCACCCGTGCGAAACCGGGACGGGCCGCTAGTCTATGCAAATAAAATTATTTGTTTAATTCTGCATTTTTTGAATTTATTTTAATTATCACTACGTTGGTAAAAACTACTGTGTCTACCACTAGTACGTAAATAGAAAGACCTAACCGAAGTGAACTGGCGAAAGAAACTCGGTCAAGAAGACCGAACTCCATATTACATATATTGGTTACAAAAAGAGCTCATTACATCTAGTGATGTAATATGATACATAAATCACCGCTTAGTGGTCTCGCTGTGTTTTGTTTAAGATATTATTTTATTGATTATCGGATGCCAAGCACGTGGAACGCTCTAACCTTCATCTCTATTGTAATTAGGATTTTTCGTGCATAGCATTCTAAGAAGTTATCTCTATTTTCTAGCAAGAAATTGTGGTTTATCAAAACTAAATTAGGGCCTTGAAAAGAATGTTCACGCAAAACAAACTAAAGAGTTTGAACGTACCAATTGTGCTCTATGGAAATGAAAACCTAATTTTCCTTTCGATATTCTAACTCTTCGGAGCGGCGGAAAAAGAAAAGAGACGATCTTTGCTCGCGAGACATAGAAGTAATTTAGTTGGGTGGTTGGTTTACACTGTTAACAGTGTAATCTATAATCTAAGATTACAGTGGTTTGTGTGTTTGTCTGTCCGCTCTTTTTCCCGCACTTTTTCCATTGTATCAATAACGTTACCATAGCAACGCGTTAACCGCAAGTAGTTCGTCTACCGCACGCTAGATGGCGCCAATGGAAAAATATTTAATAATAGAAAAAATTAAAGAATTTTGTCTACCCGTGCGAAGCCGGGACGGGCCGCTAGTCTGTAATCTAAGAACACAAATTTGTTATTTGTGTGTTTGTCTGTCCGCTCTTTTTCTATTGTATACGCGTTACGATAGCAACGCGTTACCGGGTCAGCTAGTTATAATAATATTTCTTACATTCACATCCATGAGCCTAGAGCAAAGAACGCATTTTAAGGATATTAGGGTAACATAAGTAATATGATTTTTTATATTTTTTTTTATATTTTACGCATTTTCATTGCGATCTTATCTTTCTATTATAATAAATTATTTTATAAGTAATATGATATAAAAATAAATAGTAGTACAAATGCTCGTATTTATAACGCACACATTTGCCCCATCTGGGGCCACTCGAAACCATAACCACCACAATCACTACCGTTGTCGTTAAAGTAACATTGCATTCATTAATCTTTGTCAATGTAATAAGATCTGATGACTAATTCCCACTTAGGTGTTTTTTCATCATATTGAATACACCCTTTTTTTTCTCGCTCTGTTTACGGATGTAGATCGCTCTCAATTATAATGGTCCAAAGACCCACGCCGACCATTTCACGTGGAACGTACTTCACTGCACGGATGTCGGTCGTCCTTGAAGCCAAAAGTACAGAGCACGACAAAACAACACTTCTTATTTACGTATCTTTGTAATCTATATATAATTTCCTGTCACGTGTTTGACCGTGATAAACTTCGAAACTACTCAAAAGATTTTGATGGTATTTTTTTGTTTTGCAGGAATTATTCTGATTTAGGAAAAGGAAAGGTTTAATTTTAATTTATTACAGAGCAACGCGAGGCCATGGCAGTTAGTATTAACTTATTAGTATTAACATTTCTTATTTACAAACTGTTTTATATAGTATACAATTTGTTTGTTTGTTTTTCCTAGCGTCCATTTATGTATGTAGTAATAACTAGATACTAACTGACCCGGTAATGTGTTGCTATGTTGTAACGCGTATACAATGGAAAAAGAGCGGACAAACAAACACACAAACACGAATTTGTGTTCTTAGATTAGAGGCTAGCGGTCCGCCCCGGCTTCGCACGGGTGGACAAAATTGTTTATTTTTTTTCTATTATTAAATATTTTTCCGTTAGCGCCATCTAGCGTCTGGTAGACGAACTACTTGCGGTTAACGCGTTGCTATGGTAACTTTATTGGAACAATGGAAAAAGAGCGGACAGACAAACACACAAACCATTGTGATCTTAAATTATAGATTCATGTGGTAGTACATAGCGTCAACTTAATTTTCTGAGGAAATTATCATTCCTGTGAAAATGTCTTCATTTGGGTTATAAACACAACTTTATTTGTCTTAAATAATCTTCATACCGAAATGTGAAAGGAGTCTTTACACTAAATCATCAACATGGGTTCAGCTATTTTGCCGTGAAAACGTAACAGACAGTCCGAATTTTTTACGTATTTATAGTTTATATTATTATATTTTATGTATATATAGGTATTTCTGTTTCTTTGTATTGCGTTTCATTTGATTGCTGAAAATAATTTACAATAAAATAAATATGCACCGCCTTTTACTGTGTCTGTACTCAGCAGTTTTCTGGTAGATAATGCCTAATGGTATTTAGTTAGCTATTTGTATAGTTTTTAGGTGCAATAAAGTATAAATATATAAATCTACGTATTGATTTTCAAAGGTCAAAGGGCTAAATAAAAAATGCGGTATTATGTTGGAATATGTTTCTTTACTAGGAAGGTAAACGACCGACTCCCAGCACAGCAATATACAGACTGAAACAAATGAATGTGATTTGAATGGAACGTGTGACTTGTCGAATGAGTGGGGTTTGAATGAACAAATTCACTTTACCATTTTTTAGTCATGTTAACTCCTTTTAATGTAAATTCAATTCAAATAATTAATTAAATAAGATTATTTTTTGCTCATTACGTTTAATAACAAATTCTAAAATATGTATTTACTTTGCATCCTCTAATCAAACAATTCTCAGAAACTTTCATTATTTAAGACAGTCACAAACATTAAGAATGCGGAAAAGGTGACATAGTGCTTATAATATCATTCGTAAAAACTGCAATATCAGGGTAGATCTAATGGCCCTAATAATAAGTGTTACAATAAAACAGTAGGAAATAGATGTGCCGCACCTACTACGGCCGATACTCGGAATGGAAATGTCATACCGCAATTTTAATTATTATAAATCGTTCATGTAAAATATCAGTCGCCTAAGAGTGTGTTGTTAACATTCAGTAGTGCATAATTTTATATTTTAATGGACTGATAACTGTGACGAATAAACATCATTGGTGCTTTCGTTTTTTTATTTAAAAATAAGGAAAAAACCTAATTGTGAATCGATTGCTCGTTTATCGAGTGATAAAGACTTATTTTTCTTCTCAAAATCAATTCCTGATAAATTTAACGAAAACACTATTATAATACATTTTATAATATATGTATAATATAGTTTATAATTCTAATTATATTATGACAATATTTTGTGTGTTTGTTGCCATACCAGCAACGCGTGGCCGGGTTATACTAGCAACGCGTAGCCGGGTTATACCAGCAACGCGTGGCCGGGTTAGCTAGTAAATTTTAATAGAGAAAATACTAGGAAAAATTCACTCATATCACAAGTTATTCTCAGGCAAGACTCGAACCCGCAATCTTTGGATGCCCGGTCCACTGCTCTCCCAATTGAGTTAATAAGTCTTGGAAGCACTCGTCGAAATTTTATAGCACATTTTACTGTTAATTCTGTAGTGTTGCTTCATCAATGAGAGGAATATCTTCGTGTTCAGAATAATTTTTTTTTACTAAATGTTTGACAATTGATTAAGATGAAACAACCATTTAATTCATTATTTTTTATTATGCATTTTTAATGCTAAATTATAAATTTTAATATTAATTATAACAATTATAAACTAATATTTTATGATGTAGGTAGGCAATCGTTAAGATAAATCATTTAAATAACCACATAAATAATATAAGTCAGATCGAAAGCCAAAAGTATGTTTTTTTAGTTGAATAAGGTTTTTATTCCAACGTAACGATCAATAATGTGCAATAAATATATTTTTTTTTTATATTTAGTTGTTACGTTTACGGAACGGAACGTATTTTGGGTACGGATCCAAAGGGTAAAAACGGGACTCTATTACTAAGACTTCGCTGACTGTCCGTCTGTCACCAGCCCTGCATCTCAAGAACCGCGATAGATAGTTGAAATTTTCACAAATTATGTATATCTGTTGCCGCTCTAACAACAAATACTAAAAACAAAATAAAATAAATATTTAAGTGGGGCTCCCATACAACAAACACGATTTTTTGCCCTTTTTTGCTCGATATCAATAATGACAACAGGTAGGCACTTGAAATATTCACAAAATACTCAGTTGTAATTTTACTTTAATAATAAAATTAAAATAAAATAAATATTAAAATAAAATATTAAAATATTAAATTTTAACAACAACAAACGTGATTTTTTTACTATTTTACTATTTTATTACTAAAAGTTTGTACGGAACCCTCCGGGCGCGAGTCCGACTCGTACTTGGCCGGTTTTTTCCATGCATATCTCATATCTATGATTAAAAAATGTTTCAAGACAGACACGTCATATTAACTGCTTACAAACTATTTTTTTAGGCGAAGAGTTATATTTTTCTTTTTATCCTAGGTTATTTGGCGTTAATTTAGATTTAATACCTTTTCGCATTCCCGAGAAAAACATCTGAATAATTTCAATCGAGAAGACGGTATTAAATTACCCGCAATATGGAAAGGAATCCAGGTTTCCAAATGGCCTGGAATCCAGAATCTCATTTTAGTTAGAAATAGATTGATTAATAAAGTCATCAATTTGTGAATTTTTTTTTCATTGTTATAACAATGGAGGAACCACAGCATTTTATTATTACCACGTTTTTCTTATCTCACTTTTCTTATTTGTTTGTCTGTCCGGGCAAAATCTTGCAACTTAAATTTGAGGCACTTTCCGATAAGCTAGAAAGCTGAAACTTTCAGGATAGTTCAGAACCCGATGACAATGCACTCTAAAGCAACTTTCAACTTTCCAGATGCACTTTCAGGTCCACTTTCGGCAACTTTCACTTTTGTATGGGGCTTATCCGATTGTTGCGTAACACATGGTTACTTCGTTGAGTTAATAATTAAAAAGAATAAAATAATTATACTAGATTTAAAAAATCTAAAAATCCCACGTTTTTCAATGTCCTAAAAAGAATAAAATAACCCTGCGGGGCAAAGCGAGGGGCCACTCAAAACGTGGGGGCGCATCTTTACAATAATCGGCATCAATGCATGTCATTCATCTCTTTAAAATCTCCTCTTAGTAATATGCGCCCCCACGTTTTGAGTGGCCCCTCGCTTTGCCCCGCAGGGTTATTTTATTCTTTTTAGGACATTGAAAAACGTGGGATTTTTAGATTTTTTAAATCTAGTATAATTTCTTTCAATAAATCTCTTACATAGTAACTCGTTTGTCGATAACGTAATATTTATATTTATGGTTCAATCACCACATTATCTTGTTATTTACTGGACGACCTATACGGATATTGGAGTAAACGTATACGATTATGAACTTTAATGCGATGAAAATAAAAATGCGCTCATTAAAACGGCTGACATTTAATTTGCATACGAATATGTGTTTTTGCTGCAAGTGTGATCTTAAGTAACCTCGTTGGTTGATATTAGGTTATCTGCGACATAGTATTTTTCTCAGCTGTTACTATAAGCCATACTATGAAGACGGAGGCGGCTATTTATGAATATCTCGAAAGAGATTGAAGTTGGATTAAGGTACTGATACTTTTTGTTCGCATAATTTATATTTGATTCTGTATTAATTTTAACTGATAATTGTTTTATTTAAAAGTACTAGCTGACCCGGTAACGCGTTGCTATGGTAACGTTAATTGATGCAATGGAAACAGAGCGGACAGACAAACAAACAAACAACAAAATATTTTTAGAGTATATACTAGCTGACCCGGTAACGCGTTGCTATGGTAACGTTAATACTATGGAAAAAGAGCGGACAGACAAACACACAAACAACAAATTTGTGTTCTTAGATTATAGATTCATACTTCTTGGTGCAACGGTAGCGATCCTACCTTTTACGCCAAAAGTCCCTGTTTCGAATCCTTGTAGAGGTATATGTTTGTGTGATACAAGCCCTTATTTCTATTACGTATATTATATATGTTATTTTGTACCCATATTACAAGTTTTGTTTGAGGCCAAATACGACGACAAAATAGTTTGACTGTCTGCTGAAACCTGAAACGCCTACAGTTGTGATGACTATTTCCTACTTTAAATTGTTTTATGTGTTTTTTTTTGTGAAAATATTGAATAAATAAATATTAATGATTGTTGATCGATTATCGTTCGGAAACAGTAGTGAAACATACCAAAAATTTACAAAGATTGGCAAAATGAATTAAAATAATCAAACATCTATTAAGAAATCATACGTACAATTGCCAATAAAATTTAATTATATAAAATACAATTATGTAAAATAGATTTTTTTAGATCAGATATTAGAAATGATGTCATTTTTAATTGCTCGTTATCTCAGAATAACTTATTTGTTACAGTTCTCGACCAACGGTATGACAGGTGCCTGATGTGGGCGAATGTCGTGAATCGGATTTGTTGCGCTTCTCTGCCGGGCAGTTGGGGGAAGTGGTTAGTGGAATGACCAGAGGAAAGTCACCGGGACACGATGGCCTTAGCATCGAGCACCTGCAGAATGCTGGTGTTCATCTGCCCCGTGTGCTTGCGATGTTTTACTCTCTATGCATGGGACACTCGTACCTTCCTAATGACCTAATGCGAACTATTGTTGTGCCCATCATAAAGGATAAAACGGGCGACGTAGCCGATAAAAACAATTATCGACCCATCTCCTTGGCTACTGTACTGGCGAAGGTGCTTGATGGCCTGCTGGACTCCCATCTTCAGGACTATTTACTTTTACATGATGCTCAGTTCGGGTTTCGACTAGGATTATCAACTGAAAGTGCCATTCTTGCCCTGAAGCACACGGTACAGTATTATACGAGGCGTCAAACGCCTATTTATGCATGTTTCCTAGACCTATCGCGCGCTTTTGATACAGTGTCTTACAGTGTGCTTTGGGCCAAGTTACGGGATAGAGGTGTGCCAGCGGAGCTATTGCGCATCCTTCAATTTTGGTATGGTGGTCAGGAAAACTGTGTAAGGTGGGACAATAGTTTGTCCCGATCATTTAAATTAAATTGGGGAGTTAGGGAAGGCGGCCTTACCTCACCTAAGCTCTTTAACTTGTACATCAATGACCTCCTCGTCGAGCTCAGCAGCAAATACCTGGGATGTCGCGTGGATGACGTAAATATAAACAATTTAAATTACGCTGACGATATGGTTTTGCTGAGTCCGACGGTGAGGGCATTGAATTAGCTTCTTCATATATGTGAAAATTACGCGCAGGTACATGGTTTGACATATAATGTCAAGAAGTGTGAATACGAAATAAGTAATGGTGTTTAAGGCCGTCGGTGGGAAATGTCCTGAAAATGTACCTGTCATTAAATTAAATGGCACGGAGCTGACAAGAGTTAATAAATTCAAATACCTAGGACATTTTATAACCGATGACCTTGGGGACCAAGCCGACATAGAAAGGGAACGCAGAGCGATGGCGGTTCGATGTAATATGCTCGTTCGCAGGTTTGTACGTTGCAGTAAACAGGTCAAAATAACCTTATTCAAAGCTTACTGCCAAGTATTCTATACGTGCAGCTTGTGGACCAGTTATACTCAGAAAGCCGTCAGCGCTCTGCGAGTCCAATATAATAATGGCTTTAGGATGCTGATGGGGTTGCCCCGCTTCTGCAGTGCATCGGGTATGTTTGCGCAAGCGCGAACAGATGATTTTTACGCAAGAGGACCGCCTCACTGCTAGGCAGGGTGCGGGCCAGCTCCAGCGGAATCCTGCAGACCATTGCGAGGAGATATCACACTCCGATTATGTGTCATTGGTTCAAAGTTCTTAGCAGAAACAATGACACACTTTAGTATAAGTAGTTATTTTATATTTTTTACTAACATAGTGAGTAAGTTTGTTTTGTTACTAACAAGAATGGATCTTTGTTATCTAAATCAATAAATATTATTATTATTATTATATACAATAATACTGAATTTGGGCTATAAGTAGAAGTGACCTTCAAAAATAATATGTACACGTATACAAAATATCACGGTTGTTGTGATGCCTTCTCTCAAGCTTTGTACTACGCATGTGCACACAAACGTATAAACACATGTACATAATGCTTCCTATCTCATTTTCTACTACGTTAAATCTTATAAATTTATGTCTGTCTCTTTTTACTGTCGCATTTTCGTTTCATCGACTTTCGAATTACAACGATGCTAAAGAAGTTTTCACTTCAATAATTTATTTGATTTTGAATAGGGTACAAATAAATATCATAGATAGTTACAAAACCGTATTCAAGTAGAGTCGCCTACTCAGCTATGCAAAATATATTTAAATTATTGAACCTTATAAAAGAATGTCAAAGTCACAGCTTAGCTCTAGGTTTCTATTTTGATGTTATTTTTAATTATTAGTGTATCATAATTTTTTGTTGTGTTTTTCATGTAAGTGTAGCGTATAAACTTTCATTCATTCAATATTTGATACGAACAAAATAATTATTTTTATAATTTTATATATTTTTGATTTTTTCAATACTATCTTATAAGATAAATTATTTTAATAGAAAAATACTGGAAAAAAATCGACTCGGTTCACAAGTGAAAAATGCAAACATTGTTGGTATCAAATAATTTTATCTGACGGAAACCGCCAAACCGTAATGTGGTCTCTGAATATGAAAATATAAGATTGTAATCGAAATTTAATTTTGTTTTTAGTTAACAATGTAACAAATTATGTTGACGTCAAATGACAAATGTTTATGCTCACGCTATCGCAGATCGGTATCAAGCTGTAATAAGCTCTTGCCTTGTGTATACATATAATTTATTTCCTATACCTTCCGATACCGATTTGCCCTGATGATTACGATTCGAAAACATGATTTACGATGCAACGATAGCGGTATACCTTCCGGCAAATAAGTTGAACATGATTTTGAAATCACGTGACATGCGCAGTAGCAAGTTTAGGTACATTATTCACTACTGCGCATGTCATGTGATTTCATAATCATGTTCAACTTATTTGCCGGGGACAATAGTAATCCTGTCTTTCATACCGACGGCTCTGGGTTCGAATCCCGGAACGGGCAGATGTTTGTGTCATGATTACGAGCTCTTATACCTGAATCATGGGTATATTTCGATTAATATTACATATTTTTGTAACATATATGTATATATCTATACCTTATAATGCTTACTTTGGGATAGGCTAATTGGTGTGAATGTAAAACATATTATTATTATTGTTATTATAAATAAAATTTAAATAAAACCTACAAGTACCACGCGCAAGTAGCTCGCAAAACAATTATTTTATAATATTCAAATAAGTGCTTTCTGTCAACTGCCTAAAGAACAATTTGTGTTGCACTGACTGTAAGATAAAGAAAAGAAAATACTATTTTACTGCTTACCCAAAAGTTGATTAAAGATTAAGTGCATAACGAACTGCGTCATAAGACTCAATCTCCTATCATGAGCACGCTGCGTTCACTACACAACACACACACTTTGTTGTCGTGTAGCGAAGTGGATCGCAGCTGGATCTTTCCAGAACGGACAGCAGAGATATTTCTACCGACCAACAAATCACTCTCAGAAAAGCAAAAATCCTCTTTCTGAATACTCTGCTCAACATAAAATTGTTCAACTACGTTGGTTAAAAAATTATTAAGGTTCAAACGTTCCGCCTTCTTGGGATCTCTCCAAAGACATTGCAAGACCTAATGATGTGGTGACCTCTTTTTAGATAATAAAAGTAAGCTTTAGGTCGGAATTCGGACAGGGAGTTTCTTTCGCCAGTTCTTTATGGGAGGGACTCCCAATTTTCGAACTGGTGGTAGACTCAGTAGTTTTACAGCAATCAAAAAACAATGCATGTCAAAGCAAAACAATGTCGACTATTATCTTAGTCATTATGTGATCAAAGCTCATGTAAAGAAGACGACACGTCAAAATTAAATATTCAAAAAAAAGTAAACGCGTCATTACTAAATATATATTAACTTAATACAGAAAGAAAGAGAGAAAAACGATAATAGAACAGCAAAAAGGCCTTTATATCTATGTAGGGTATTTTTTATTTACTTATTTTATTTTTATTTTAAAACCTTTTGGAAAGGCTGAAATACAGCCATTTACAAGTTTTCTAGAAATTTACGTTTAGATAAGTCCCGAAAGTTATATCTTAATAATAACAATAAACTGTATTTAATAAATTACTTTTCAAAGAACTATCATTTAACATGTATGAAGGGTGAATTTTTGAGTGCATTTATATAAAATGTACTAAGTAATGCAGACGACTAAACCTGAATATAGTACCCTGAAAAACCTTCATGGTTTTTCTATCTTTCATAGGTGGCTCAAAAGGAAGAAAGGAAACCTCAACACTTCAATATCTAATGCAAATACAAATAAAAAATAATAATTCGTTTTACATGTCGCTGGTTTGCGAGAATATCGATGCAACTCAAAAAACCGTCAAATTAAACTCCATATGCCAAAAGATCTTAAATCTTAGATATTTATTGTGAACAGAGACACAACGCAGCATTATAAATCCACCGTTCGCTTGAAAGATTACATTTTTTGGTATGCGATAAAAGATTCAATAACAAATTTGGAAACTTTATTCTATAAAATCAAAAGTTTTTAGTTCCGTCGCTATTCTCGAAAACCAGCAATGTATTTTGTTTAAGTCTAAGTATGTAAAGAAATTGTAATTCAGCGTTGCCAGCTACTCAAATATCGACCGAACATTATGGAATCAAATTAATTTGTGGCGTCTTATAAAAACAAATAGTTTAACGCAAATAGTGTATTTGATAGGTCTTACGAAAATATCTCAAATTGTTCGTTATAGCATAACACATTTACCATTTCATTAATTGTGTTAATTTCTCTTTTTTCTATAAAAATCACCATCACAGTTTAAATGAATAAAAAACGCCTAAAGTCACCTTTATGTATGCTACTTGATTTCATGGCATCACATGCTTGTAAACACACGAAAAACACTGTAAAAAACTTAGACTGACATTTACGGTAAACAAGCAAGTGACGTCACTCCAGATTCAGCCAATCCCGTACATTTTCAATCACGTGGTCAAATATGGAATTTTTATTATTATATTATTGATTTTTCATAAAAATAATATACATTTTAAATTCATAAGTGGGCTAAATTGGTTTTAAAAAAATGTTTACTGTTAAGCTAAAAATTTTTTTTAATAAATAAATATTTCTTACATTCACTGCTTGTGCAAGGCTTGTGTTATGGATACTAGGGTTATGGATAGGATCCATATATCATAGATATATAATATTAATGAAATATATATTTATATAAACACCCATGACTCACGTGCAAATGCTCATATTCATCATACAAACATCTGCCCCTTCCGGGATTCGAACCCAGGATCATCGGTGCGAAAGGCAGGATCGCTACCGTTGCACCAAACAGCCGTATCAATTTAGAAGGTACGTGTGTATTTATTATGCAGGATTTAATAAAATGTAAAACTTCTTATTAACTTTTTATCTCCGAGTCTACCATCATTTTGGAAATTGGGAGTCTTACGAGAGAAGCAATAATAAAACTGCATCCATTTTGTGATTTACATCTGGTCTGTGCTAATTACCTACAGTCTGTTCATCCTTACTTGTCCTATTTGGTAAACAATCGCGGCACTCCTTTTTATTAAAAATCAACTGATAACTAAATTCAATAGGTTTTAGTCTATAATAACAATTTATTGTAATTATTTATTGGCTTTGTTATTATTTTATTTTTAAATGGGTGATTTTGTTAAAAAGTTGTGCCAAGATTGTTTACCAAATAAGACAAGTTAGAATGAACAGACTTTAGTATCGTCACTCGTCATTTAGGATACCTTTTAGTGCAAAAGATTTGATACATACATTCACGTCTTTTTCCAGGGATAGACAGAAATCCCAGATTTCCACTTCCCACAATCCTGACACACATCTCTCGCTTCTTCAACTCTCGGCAGACCTTTCATAAAAGCTCGTCAGTCAAAAGGGTGCTTTGACCTGCCCTTTTTAGCACTATTTGGTCCATGAAAGTTCGCCTTGGTCTGCCTTTACTAATATGCGAAAAATATTAAAACAACGAGTCTCAGCTTGCTTGCTTCACAAAAATTACAAATAGAACCTTTCTGTCGTATAATTAAAATTACTGGATCATTTTATGTGGCAATATATTTTTTACATCTGTCGTAAAGTATCCATTAGAAGCTCTTATCCGATGCCATCAAATTTACATTACCATTGGTTAAATAGCGATAAAAATTAAATCACACGCTAGTATAATTATGCCCATATGTAATTGCACAGACTGGAGTGATCAAATGATGTTTACGATGCTCATCAGTGAAAACCCAGGAATAGGGTATTATTTTACGAAAATATCTCAAATTGCTCGTTATTCTTTGTTAATTTGTAAATTTGTAATTGTAAATTTGTAAATTGTAAATTGCTCGTTATTTCTATGAAAAATCACCATCAAATTTAAAAAAGAACCTGAAAAAACGCTGAAGACGCCTTTATGTAGGTTACTTGATATCATGACGTCACTTGCTTGTGGAGGAATTTTTACCTCTCAAGCTTGAAGTCTACCATTGCGTTTAAGAGAGGCTTCAGCCCAGTTATAGAAAGTTTTCTTTTTGCAAAAATAATAATGCTTATAAATTATGGTAAACGTTTAATAACAGGGTTACCATACACAAAACTGCTCGTGTGTAGTGGCTTACTGTGGTGAAGGCTAAGCCAATTTCGTAAAGTTCACCCATTTGAAAATATATAATCTCAAGAAGTGTGTTAACTGACATCCTAAAATAATTTCAGGCATAGGAAAGATCTGTATTCCACTAGGTAACTCAACAGGCTTTTTGCTACAACCGTACTTAAATTATAAGTTTTAAATAACGCTTAATCAAAAGTTACACGATAGTTTTTTAACCCTTTTTTTATGTTCATTAAAATACTACAGTCCAAAATTAATTGACGAAAATTAACAGTTATAACATCACACACATCCACATTAGGGGCCCATGAAAATAAATAATTTTTATTGATAAATTCAAAACTCTTTAAATGTAAGAACACGTATCTTAATAGTTCATTTGAAATAAATTTTATATGAGCAAAGATCATTATTAAATAGTACGCAGCAAACTCGTATTATGTACTCAAGCGTTAAGAATAACAGTGATAAAATTGAGTGTTTTCCTCAGTAGATATCAAAGTTATTTGGTAAACAAACTAATGTTACTGTACTAAATAATACATTTTAATGCTCGTGTCTGAGATAATGTATAGAACTAACAAACAATTATAAAAAATATCATCCAAATTTCGATTTCTTACGATAGCTTTAACGAATCACAATTCAGTTTCTATAACAATAATATTAATTGACCAGTCGCAGCCTCAAAATATCTGCGCACGTGTCTACTCCCACGATATATATATATAGTCCATACTTCTAATAGGATGTGAGGTCTGGACCCTTAAAAAGCAATTCTGGAAACGTGTAGAAGCATTTGAAACGTGGGTAAATAGAGACATGTTGGCCATAATCAATGTTGAGGTCTTACGTCGAGTTGGGAGGAAACGCGAACAGATGCAGACCATCAAAAAAAGAAAGATTGTCTATCTGGGTCACGTGCTAGGGCACTCCAGATACGAACTTCTTTAAATAATTATGATGGGTCAACCTCGCAAAAGACCGAGGGAAATAAACGGAGCTGACAGCCAGCCTTCACTAGTTAGAGAGGCACTGGAAGAAGAAGATTAATTATCATTCATGAATACCATATAAAGATATAAGATAAAATGCGCATTTACAATGCATTATTGAAAGTCAACTATGCTATGACTTCGTAAGTCCTACGATGGGAGACCTTGTACCCAAAAAAGCCGTAAAAACTCGGCAAGTTCTATATTTTCTTCCTTTAATGTGTTGCAGCTTTTTTAAATTAAGGAAACTGTTCTAACGCTTAAAACTGTATTAGGAAAATTAACTTCACAAATTATTAATTAAAAAATACAGTTCTTAAAGCAAGAGTTTGCTTAAAGCATGCAAACTCCACGCCCTTTGTCCTTCAATTTGCTCAATAAGGATTTTTAAACAATTCTTTTAAACTCTAAAGGCAGTTCAGTCAGACAGTGTGGTACCTTATTATGAAACGCAACACATCTTCATAAAAATGAGCATTTCCGTAACACATCGGTTGAAATATAAGCTTCAACCCAAGTGAGTCGAATTCGATCCTCGCCAATGTACTACTGACGTGGATAAACGTAACACAAGCGTTTAGCTTACCATGAGAGGTTTACATCACTACATAGTATAAAACAAAGTCGCTTTCTCTGTCCCTATATCCCTATGTATGCTTAAATCTTTAAAACTACGCAACGGATTTTGATGCGGTTTTTTTTTATAGATAGAGCAATTCAAGAGGAAGGTTTATATGTATAATACATGCATAATATAGTAGAACATTGCATCCGTGCGACGCCGGGGCAGGTCGCTAGTGAATCTATAATCTAAGAACACAAATTTGTTGTTTGTGTGTTTGTCTGTCCGCTTTTTTTCCATTGTATACGCGTTACCATAGCAACGCGTCAGCTAGTATTAATAATGTGCTTAACGCGTTATTTTCTTTAAAATAAGTATTGGACAGCTTAAAGTAAAAAGTTAGTTATAAACTAAGATTTTCAAATATGGATGCTTTATACCGGATATAATACTCAACTATGTTTATAAACAATATGACCTAGGATACCAGGATTAGAACCTGGTAGCTCCTGGATAGTTTCTGTTGAGAGCTTGGTGCAACGGTAAAAAAACCCTTATTTTCGCAACGACGGAGCTGGGTTCGAGCCCCGAATAGTGATTTAAAGGATTAATACGAGCATATATACCTTATATATTTTTCTATGAATATTACTTATATATGTATATATATCCGTTGCCCTGGTACCACAAGCCTTTTAACCACTAACTTTGCGTTACGCTAATTGGTGTATATGTAAGAAATATTATTATTAATTTGCTGTCAACTCTTCTGTGTGACTTATAGAAAATGCTTAATTCGATTTATTAGCTTATTTTATTTGACACAGCACACAAAATTCAAGATTCTTAAAATAAAAAATGCGAACACAAGAGCGTATATAAAAAGATGTACCTGTGTGCAGCAGCCAGATAGGGTCCGGGCTCGGTGTATAGTTCTCACCCTAGGGATGGGCAGTAATAAAATAGAAAAGTAGTAAATCTAATTTTCACTTCTAATATAATTTATGTAAGTATAGAAATAAAAAAACCCAAACGTAGGGAACTTTGGGGTATATCAATATCAAGAATGTTAATACCAATTAACGTAATAAATATACGATTCTATTCTTTTTTTTTTTTTACAATAATTAATTATTAGTTAACTGGCGGCCCGTCCCGGCTTCGCATGGGTGGACAAATTTTTTTCAATTATTAAATATTTTCCGCTAGCGCCATCTAGCGTCCGGTAGACGAATTACTTGCGGTTAACGCGTTGCTATGGTAACGCATATACAATGGAAAAAGAACGTGAAAAAGAGCGGACAGACAAACAACAAATTTGTGATCTTAGATTATAGATTGCTTAATGTCGAAGTCATTTGTTTAATTGATTCATTATTTGGTCTGAAATTAAAGTCAGTGAGAGAGCTTTAACCTTTAAAGATATCTCTAGTTTTATTTATTAAATATGAAAGTAATAACCGCTTTTTGAAGATGACTAGCTGTACCTGGTGTGCTTTGCATTGCTCTTATTTGCTGATCTTCTTTTGGTGACTTAACATACTCGTATACACCTTCTCTGGCAAGCATTCATTAACTTAACTAAGTCAGATAAATTATTATAATAGATTCTTCCGAGAATTCATCTGTGATCCCAGTCGATTTTTTTTAGTATTTTTCTATGATAATAATTTATCTTATAAGATCGCATTGAAAAATGCATAAAATATTTAAAAATTATTAACTAAGTCATCACAATCTGATCAATGGATGCGGAACACCTCCAGGAAATACCTCTTTCTTAGAAATTTCTCCTTAGAAAGTTATCCTTAGAAAAGCTTGTGCAAGCAATAATTTCATTTCATTTCTTGTGGAATTCCGCGAAGTTCTTTAAATTAAGGAAAGTAAATTTATGAAACTTGATAAGATTATACCAAATTCAATGATTATTTATCAGTTAAAATAATTATCATTAGACAGACATGGAATATTATAATATTTACAAGAAGTCTATAAAAATTAATCCCAAAAGTCGTTTAAGTTGGCAACAAGTGCTTTATCTATTTGTTATTCCGCAATGGTGAATTACCAAGTAAGTAAAAGCGTAAGACATTTAAGAGAATATAACGCTAACAAACCATTATATTATTTGTAAGAAGAAACGAAAGAAATGGTTAAACTGAACCTTAAATGCCAAATCCACCGTAGCCACAGATGACGATATAAGAAATAATATTGCTATAATTAAAATTAACGTTATATCTAATAATTTAATATTAATTAATTGTTAAATCTACAAATATAGAAACACTTTCATTATAAAATCTTCATTTTATAATGTAAAGTTTACAAGTTTTATCGCTATGGGAACGGAATCCATGCTGTTATTTCTCGAGGTAGAATGAAGCGCGTTTTATGGTGAATTATTAACCACTTAGTATTTATGAATATCCAAGTGTTGGCTAGTGAAAAAAGCAGTGGAAGTTGTCTTTTCCTGCTCTCACAAGAAGTACACGCGGAGGTTTTAGTAAAACCCCACACCTTTACTGACACCTATAAAAAGGTTCATATATCATTCATTGATCATCTATCATTAAAGGATTGGCTTATTCAACATCCTCTAATTAAAAAAAGAAATTACTCAAGAACTGGCAGTATGGCTTAGACCTACGCCTGTCCCAAAAATGACAAATATAAACTACTGACACAGACTAAAAACTGTGTAATGTTGCCAGTCATAAATTAAAATAATACCATTTCGTCTATTTGCAACGTTCATTGCGTAGACGTGTCGAGTGAATGGCGAACAAGGTCCGTTGAAAGGGTTCATACTTCTGATGGAAATGCGAGAATGGTTTGAGGGCGTCATATCGCGCAAGGAGATCGTTGCCATTTAGGAAATATACTGAGTACCCTATAATAAGAACGCTCGCTATATAGTCAATGAGAAAAATGAATAATGATTATACTTAATAAGACCACTAAGATTTTCATTTGGTAATAGTTCGTGCAGAGACGGTATACAACAATAGAAGACTTACGTCATTAATAAATAAAATAAATAGAAATAAAAGTTTTTATTGGCTTTAATAGGAATGTACATATTTTTAAAGGAGTGACAGGAGACACTGGTTCCTGAAAATAGATATCAGTTGTAATATTAAATTAGAATAATGTTTCGATAAAATAATTTAAACGTATATGTTTTGTGTATATTACCGTGTGTGTATGTTTTCGCGCACGTGTGTGTGTATCAATGTAACGCTTTGTTCATAAGTGCCTCAATAAAATTATAGGTTTTAGGTTGCAATTGAAATGAAATGAAAATAACTTTATTCAAATGCACTTAAAATAAGTTGTTTTGAATCGTCCAACATTTTAACCTACCACCCATTCAGAACGTCTTAATTGACAAGAAGAATGAGCGCAAGAAACTCGTCAGCTTTAAAAGAAGTAACGACATTTACAATATAATACGTCGTCACCACACATAATCCACAAAAAAAAAAATACAAAATTATTATGTTATTACAATAATAGTAGTGTTATGATATCATTATTTCGTTGATTACATTAAACTCAACAAGTATCTGTTTTAAGTAAATATCCCTGAATCATTACATCAAATACCTTTTGCAAAAAGTATTTGATGTAATGATTCAGGGATAACTAAAGAATAATCAGGGATCACTAAAGATATATAACATATTTGCAAATAAAGACAAAAAAATTATTTTGTATTTGCTGATATTGTTTTTGGGTGTTTATTTGTGTTCATCAGTGGTTACTGACCGTTACTGCGAAAATCAGGAACATGGATTTTAATTCCTGCAAATGTTATGATTATTGGAGCGGAGCGAACGAAGTGAGCGAAGCTCCCATGGATCAGCTTCAATGGCGAAATGTCTGTTACGCCATAACTTCCCGAGTTCTTAACCGATTTTAATATTTTTTGTGCGGAATCGAATCAACAGGTTTAGGACCAAATTGTGACGGAGACCGACGGACCCGAATTTTGAAATTAGTATATGTATGTATGTATGCACCTGTAGGTACCTTCCAAGTATGTTCAATTAACTTCCAAGGCGCCCATTTCGGGTATCACCATTCCAAAGGTGTTGGCATTTTAGGGTTCTGTACCCAAAGGGTAAAACGGGACCCTATTACTAAGATTCCGCTGTCCACCTGTCCGTCCGTTTGTCACAAGCTGTATCTCATAAGCCGTGATGGTTAGACAGTTGAAATTTTCACAGATGATGTATTTCTGTTGCCGCTATAATAGCAAATACTACAAAACAGAATAAATAAATATTAAAGGAGGCTCCCATACAACAAACGTGTTTTTTTGCTGGTTTTTGTTTGATATTGATAACTGAAACACGTAGACGCTTGAAATATTCACAGAATATTTAGTTATGTATTTATATAAAATAAATAATTAAATTTAAATAAAACAAATATAAGGGGGGCTCCCACACAACTAACGGCTTTTTTACTTAACTATAAGTTTGTACGAAACCCTTCGTGCGCGAGTACGACTCGCACTTGGCCTGTTTTTGGATATCGTACCTTCTTGAAAATTCAAGTCTATGCATTTTGTTATATCAAATATGTAACGACTAAAATCACGATCAATAAATAGATTTTGAACTATCGATACTAAATACCATATAGAATATATAGATTGGTATAAAAACGACCATGACTCAGGGACAAACACGCTGGCACAGGTTATAGGATCGCTACCATTGTACCAGGGGATAATGATAGTGTCAATATTCTATTGAGCAATTTCTTTAATAAACAACAAATGTTTTCCGAGCATCAGCTTTTTTATCTGTAAAGTTTTTTCGTTCGTACCAATCGAAGATCGACCAGTACCAGATAAACCATTTATTTCGACTCACACAATTCACATGCTTATTTTTGACAAGCCCTAAGTTTTGCACAACATTCTTATCTTAATATCGCTTTAACTTTAAACCTACTTTTTAACATCATACCAATATTGTACTGCCTTAAAATAGTTTTTTATCTGAAACTTTGTTCTAAATTGCAATTTAATCTAATAAACGCTGCCAGTATCTTCGGAACCTTGCCTAAATGGACTCCTTTTAATAATCTATTTTAGTTATTTTATTATATATATACATATATACTTTTTTAGGTTTTTAGTTTTAGGTTAATTTAAGATAAATTATGTTTTAGTTTAGTTTCATAGTTGTGTCTTTAATGTAGATAATTAAATAAATAATAAAAAACATAGAGATAATAAAAATAATCTAAAAATAGAGATATATATATAGTCAACTGATCTAATAAAAACTTTCTATGATATCTAATTTGCAACATTGAAACGGCTCTACTATAAAATTATTATTTTTTTACTTATACCCCATCGATCCTACCTATCGATAAAACTGAATATAAATACACAGATAAGATAAAAGCAAAAATAAAAAAATAACTACATACTTGAAAAAATCCCATCAGAAACGACACAAGTCTTCTGGCACGCTGACCTAGATAAACAATGTTCTATATTTATTAACAGATAATTTTATTGCACTGCATTGTTTTTTCCGCTGCGATAAGTGAGAGTAAAGCGAATTGTACAAATACCCACAAAATATAGTAATTTCCCAATCTATATTCGAAATCGAAAAATTACATTAAATAAATTAAACAAGGTCGACCCTATTAGTACGATTTAAGGTTTTGAAAATAATGAGTTTTGCACAAGTTAACTTCATGCTGACTGTACATCATTTTAATATTTTTATCCATAGATATAAGAAAAGAAAACTCGATATAAATTTTATTTTTCTGGACGGATCACGAAAAGCCAAGTTTGGCGGCGAGAATGTAATTATTTTCGCGTTTGACTGACAGCATCTTATTAGGAGTACGAATTTTGGAATAAGGCATTGAGGCGTTGAAATTACAGCAAAAAAATATTAGAATTTAACGGGAAACAGCATTTTATTTATCAGTAGGTATCCAGTGGGTGGGGTGTACGTGCAAACAGGTAGATATTCAAGAGAAGAAAATATAAATCAAACTGTAGTTAGACAATTTAACCTACACATTATTTTAAAATATTTGTGATTTTTCTACGAAATTGTTAGTAAAATAATCAAAAATTCATGTCTTACCACGTGGTCACGTGTCAATCACGTGATTGTAAAAGCACGAAATTGCCTGAATCTGGAATGACATAATTTGCCTGTTTACAGTAAATGTCACTCTAAGTTTTGTACGGTGTATCGTATGACGATTTGACAGCTAAAAGTGAGTTTACAACCAGGTGACGTCATGATATCAAGTAACCTGCATATAGGTGTATTTAGGAGGGAGTTCGACTTCTTTGCTGTGCGCATTATAAAGGATGTTGCGAAGCGCTTGGTGCAATGGTAGGAATAGCAACCAAGAAAGGGTGGTAGCCTGCAGTGCGTCTGTATGTCCGATGGAAAAAAGAGATGGCGGTATGAGCACATGTAATGCAATGTATATGAGCATGAGCACTCTCCAAAAGTACAGTCTGTACTCTGTAGAAGACCGACAGACAGGCGACTTGGACTAGGCTTATTAGTGTGAATATAATAAATATTATTATTATTATAAAAAAACCGCCAGGTCAAAGCTTCGTTTCCATACTTTAGTTATGCATGTCATTCATTAATGTCACTATAGTTCTTGAAATAAAATGTGGAGGATTTGAAAAAAAAGTAACATTATGATTTCTGACAAATACAGTACCATATTTAGTTCTTATAATTCCGCGCACATTACACATTTGAATAAATTAATTAACACCTCCAAAGACACACATTGCAAGACCTGGTGATGTAGTTAGCTCTTTTTGCAAATAATAACAGTAAGATGGAGGTCGGCCCCTGCACGAGTTTCTTCCGGCAGTTCTCGGAAGGGCCTCCCTATTTTCGAACTGGTAGTAGACTCAGTCGACAACTCTTTCGAACTTGGAGCTCAACCAAGTCGGTCTTAGAATCTTATAAAATGTTTCAGAAAGTTATTTTCATTTATACAAATATACAAAGCAATTTCATACCGGAAGACAAATGAAGCGTCAGAGATTCACCCGATGTAATGATATTCCAGAGATTATCTGATGTGTAATAAATTAAACATTAATTATGTTTGTTTCTTTGTGTGTTATTATGCTTTCCACACGATAGCGATGCGAAAACACGCTAGTCAACCAATTTGTCTGCCCTATCGTAAACATGACCTGTCATCCGTAAGTGTTGATATGATAATAGAGGATTATTTCAGTAACTTCATCATTAACAGTTGGGACATTAAATCATCTGGAATGTTCGCCGAATCTCGTGTTGATTGCTTCTATGCAACTATGCGTAAAATATGCTTCCCTGAGGCATTACCATCAGCGATTTAAGTTCAGCTGTTGAAGAGAGGCGCCACTATAGACCGCGTATAGCGGTGTCCCGCTTTGGCAAGTAAACTTGCATCGTGCTAAAAGATTATGGTAAGCCCTCTGGTGTGCAGAGTGCAGGACAGGACACCCTGGACATGATTGTGTACAAACTTCACTGGTACTGAAATAGATACTGACAAAATATTAAAGAACATTGTTACTAAAAAAAAAAGTTTTTTCAATTACTTGAATAGATAAAGATAATGCTGATATAATGTATTTTTCAAATGACGAGATAATTTTCCAAATAGTGGTCTTAATCTTCGTGGTTCTGAAGATTCCTTGCACATATAAAAACATAATAAAAACAAAATAAATAAATAAAAATTATTTTAGACCAAGTAGTCAGTAGACGAACTATGGTGGTATTAAAATGGTGGTGGTAAAAATAAAAATATGATAAATAAATTCAACGAAATTAATTTAAAACATTCTTTTAAAATTATATAAATTGAAAATTAGCTACTTTTTTGTAATGGTATTTGAATAGATTTTTAAACATATTACTGTATAATTTTACACTGTGTCTTTTAACACTTTACATTTCAATCTCGTGTGACGTCAGGTTTTATTCTGCAAGTGGCGCTTGTTGACTTTTCATTGCAGATAAAATAAATAAGGACGGACTTTTGTTTACTTGACATTTACATTTACAGCATGCATTGTCTCCATTAAATAAAATCGATGATATTGTTTAAATAATATCATAATTTTGGACTGACTCTGATTTTGTCGTTCATATTGATATTTTAAATGCAAAAGTTTGTTTTCACGGCAAAACAGGAAAAACTTCATTTACACACGGTCGAACACAATCAATCTCCGTCGGCAAACAAATAAAAGAGAGTTTACAGGAGTCTTATTATAGACCCATTCACTATGTATGTTTACAAAGCAAGTTATAAGTTAGTGTGCTTAAAGACCCACTCGAGCTGTCAAATATTACAATCTAATGGTATTGTGTTTATAAAGGGGTCGTTCTTTTTTTTTATCGACAATGGTCTGTCCTTCGTCTTATTATGGCATCTCGTTGGAGTATTGATATTTACGGTTTTTTAATTCGGTTCGAATAAACGTCCATATTTTTCTAACTATTAATATTATGTAATTTTTCATTTTCTCCAACCCACATATTTTTTCGTTTGTTTTCCGTAGAATGCCGTGACAGAGTGGTAAACCGAAATGTGGTCTCCACAGAAAAAGGCCACTCTGTCACATATTTTTTTTAAAAACCAACATTAAAAAAGAATTAATATTTGCCGCAAAGGAAACTTTAATTAGTCCTAATGACAACACAGATGCAATTTCTTTTGAATTCCACACAGAAACCACAATTATGGATAGTTCAAAAACCAAAAAAACAGAAAAACGTCGTTTCACTGTCGGTAAAAAAGAAGAACGACCCAAAGACTGATTTAAAAACTGCTGACACGATTTTAATAATACTTGGTATGAAGATTTATTGAAACCTGGCTATGGGTATAAGGTTCTTTATGTCAGGCGTTCAATCGCTCATAGGATTTCAATATATGTGCTAGTTTGTCAATTATTATATAAATTTTGTCTATTTAGTTCTGACAATGTCGTGCCTAAAAGTAAATACTACAGAAATTTCTACCTTTATTATGATTACGTTTTTTTTGGGATAAATAGAACTTTATAAGAGTTATTGTTTAAAATAACTCTTATAAAGTTCTATTTATCCCTTTTTGAGAGTATTTATATAATAGGTAATTATTATACTTTTTATATTTAAATAAACATTAATTAATATAAATAAAAATCAAAGCAATGTTTGTTCTAGGAAAGCATTGATTTTCATATAAGGCGCGCCCGGTGTGAAAAAATATGAAATTTAGTGATCGAATGAGAGTTACGTTTTTTGTGCGCAACCTATCGAGCGTACCTATAACATTTATTTTTAAGTTCCCCCCATTTAAGGGGAGGCTTCCGTCTAGTAATGGACGTCATACAGACAGTGAAGATAATACTGTAAATTTAATTTTCCATCAATTATTTTTGGTTATCCATTGGCTTCAAATACAGTATTCAGTAAAGTCTTTGGCCAGTGAGTGTTGCCAGTGATCTCGTACGAAACGGAGACGTGGTCCCTTACTATGGGCCTAATAAGATGGCTCAAGGTCACCTAAAGGGCGATGGAGCGTGCTATGCTCGGAGTTTTCCTCTGTAATCGAATTAGATATAAGGAAATCCATAGAACCAAAGCCTGTAGAAAATTGCCAAACTAAGTGGCAGTGGGCAGGGCATATAGGTCATAGAATTGCTGGCCTTTGGGGCAGAAAAGTTCTCGAGTGGCGACAACGGACCAGAAGACGTAGCGTGGGCTTCTTCCTCGGTGGACCGACGATCTGGTGAAGGTCGCGGGAAGCACCATGCGGGAAACGTAGGACCGGTCATTGTGGTGATCTTGGGGGAGGCCTTTCTCCAACAGTAGATGTCATTAGGCTGAGACAGTTCTAGAGGTTTGCACCGGAGCGAGATTTTGACAACCGATTGAATTCACCGGTGATTGGGCAATCTCCGGTGAAAAACCGGAGGTCACCGGAGAATAATAATTTATTCATTAAAAATGAAGAAATAAGAATAATCAATTGATATACATACTTTATATAATAATTTATTTAAGAAAAACGTTTTATAAGGATAGCAAATGCTGATTTTGCTTTAAGAAACACTGCATGTCAACAGCGTTGTAGCGTAACATATTTCGTCTATCATTTAATATTTGTCCTGTCGCCGAAAATACTCTCTCTTACCTTACAGAAGTAGCAGGTACAACTAGGTATTTAAAGGCTATTATATAGCCTTTAGAAAGGCTTTAAATGTTTATTGAATTTCAAGAAGTGCACAACTTCATCCCAATTGTGGTTTTTTTCAGGATACTGTGTTTCCGTGTACATTTTGAATAAATTAATTGCCGTAGCGGATGTAATATCAGCATTACTGTTGTTTCTTTTTAGAAATCCAAGCAAATCCTGGCGACCAGTTTCTCTTGTACTATTTTCGCTTGACGTGGCTATTTCTTCTGCGCTTCGAGATATGTTTCGGATCCGGAAAATATTATTTATTTGTGCTTTTACAGCATCTTTAGCAGCCAATTTATTTTGCAATTGTTTAAAGCTGTTTCTAAAAACGGGATGCAGTATAGTAGAAATTCGACAAACAGTTCTAGATTAGTATTACAATAAGCGATCATTCATACAGTTTTTCAATGTTTGTAAAAATATTTTACCTACCCCTGTAGAAATTCTGGAACCCAAACTTTGAATGTTAACGAATAGCCCATAAATAATAGGTATAATCAAACTAGAGGTTGGATACTGGCCCCGTTTACCATTTGGGTTGCTTGTTCGAATATATCCAGCAAAAGCACCATATCTTGAAATATTTTTTTTTCTTCTGGGCTAATTATTTGAGGTGTTTGAGGCAGCTTTCTCTGGGCGGTTATGCTATCAATTAATTTCAAAATCCTTTTTATCATATAATAAAGGCTATTCCAACAAGTTGGAACTTCTTGTAGTAATTGTAAAGGTTCCACATTAGGATTTCTCTCCTTTTGTTCTTTGTGGGGTGTTAGTGTAGCAATATTAGATTTTTTGAAATATTTGACAATTTTTTTACACTTCTCTACCAAGTTTATTTATTCAGGAATGTTTAAGGCATCATTTACAACCAAATTCAAAGTGTGTTCAAAACAAGGCATGCTACATACTCCTAACAGTCTAACCATTTTTACTACTTTGGCCTCATTATCTGTTGTGATGCACACAAGTTTATCACGGATTTCCCACTCCTTCAATATTTTATGGACCACATCTTTTTACGAACTGCAGTGTGCGACTCTGTCAAAGATGTAGTGGTTAGTACACAACTTTTAAGGCCATTTGAAAAGAAAAAGTGAACAGTGATTGTGATGTAGGACATGGAATGACTCGTCCAAATATCAACCCATAGTAACGAGCAATGAAAAAGGAACGCAAACAGAAAATTACAAATATAACCTATATATTATAACATTGGAACAAATTATTTTACCAGTTAGTTGCTAGTGAAATGAATCACATAAAGGGACAAGACCGCTTTGAATTAATGACTGAAATATTTAATCTAATTCGAAAGAAACACGTTGGTAAATAATTGTCATGAATGTTAAATAATTAAAAAAAATAATGTTTAATGTGTCTTTTATTTGTGTAATTTTATTATATGAAAAATAAGATGCGACAATCACCGGAGATCAATCGGTTAATTACCGATTATTTCAATCGAGTACTTTTACCGGTAAATCACCGGTTATTCTCCGGTACTCACTGCTCCGGTGCAAACCTCTAGACAGTTCTTTAGTTATGGATTCTTAATATGTTTTTTTTATATCGTATAAGTATTTTTAATGAATTTGCAAACGGTGAAGAATCAATTCAATGATATGTAAATAACCTTCGGATGTTGTTTATCGATAAAATCGATAAATCAGGTGCAGAGATCAGAGTGAGTCACGGTCAAGAGTGTGAGATGCTTGCACATGGTGTCCTTATCATTTCAGAAAATAAGAACTACCAACACATGTCATAGCGTTGCTTTAATTATAACAGTAATGTATTTTTATTTTTTTTAAGATTTTTTTAATACTCCACTTGATTATTGCCCTAAGATTGTACTGGAACTCCTACAACACCATGGTTCGTATAGGTGACAAGAATCAAACCACACGTACTTAGGTGTAGTGTGTAAAAGAGTTTTTTTCCAAATAATCAAAAGAATTTATAGAATACAAGAAACAAAACCATGTGTCAGCATTACACAGCGCCATCTATGAACCAAACGGAAAACTAATTAAATACTGTCTAAACACTACTGAACTGTCGTCGATGTTAGTAGAAATCAATTATAGCGGGGAAATATACCTATATGTATATCTCGTGATGCTTCATATGACATATATGCATGTTGTTTTTAACACGCTTTCGCAGTGTTTGTAAAGTCACGGTTTTATATAATTATCCCTATGTTGTTATTGGTCACACGTGGCGCAGTGGGTCATCGAACCCGTAATGTTACATAACAGTGCAATGTTTCTTGCATGCTTCTGTGACACTGTAAACAACAACGTCAGCTGTTTTAATGTCATTGCGTTCGTGCATTTTTATTAAAGGCACGATAGACAACTAAATAGTTGTGTAGTTTTTATGTGGAATGTGAAAGCGCAGTTGCAAAGGTCGTACCTGTCTGTCGGCATAGTTTAAAGGATTTCTACATCTCTGTACTATGACCATAATTGTTCATCATTAAAACAAAAACGTTAAATCAATAGAATTTGAACTATTATATATACTTTTAACAACCATCTATATTGAAGCTGTTAAAACAATTGAACAATTGGTCGTCAATTGTTTTTGCGTCCTAGGTTGTCTAGCGAACATGCAGACAGTCAAAAATTGCATTGAATGTTTTTAAGCTCAAGGCCGCGATGTGCGACCTACACCGTGTTTATTTGAATGTTCGATCACATTCAAATAAAGTCCGACCTTATGGCAAAATGTAAACTTCATTGGATGTTGCATATGTTAGATTTTTTAAAGAATTTAATTATTTTATTAAGATTGCCCTAGCCCATTCGACCCTCGTCGATGTACTATGGACGTAAATCCATATTATAATGTGATTTATAGCATTAATAATATAAATTACGAATATGTTTTTCGATAAAAGCGACGGAGCCTTGATTACAAGTTTTACAAATGTACAGAAAACGGCAAGTCAAAAAAACACGAACTGTCGAATTTTTTCAAATGATATTGAAACATGACTGTGTTGAATTTAGGTTAAAAAATCAAATGAAGAAGTTCGACAGATTTGTATAGGGTTCATATGCTGTTGACTGCACATACTGAACTGACTCTGTTTTTAAATTTTGGCACTAGTAAATAATCCATTTTGATTTGTGATTTCTTTTTGTCAACGAATATTGAGACAATGACCACTTTGAAAGTTTAATTATTAATTTGTATAATGGCAATTAGATTATTAGCTTGTTGCAAAGATATTCTATTAATAATCCAATCTTTGATTAAGTTTTAATGTATATAATATAGTTATCTTATCTGGCAACTAAATGTAAAATTTATATAAGGACAAACAACATATCAATCTTCCACAAACTGACAAAGTTTCTCATTTAATATTGGACTTTACGATTTGGACTTGAAGCTGAAAATGGAATGGCTTTGTCCATTTAATTTTTTTGTGTTAACTATACTAACTATACGGTGAATATCACACCAGGCTATCGCTTTTATATAGGTCACCTTATTCCATTGTAATTAAGACCAGATTTTTATTGTGTACAATCGAATATTTCCACGTCGAAGCCTTTTGAAAATGTTGATTATCATCATATTTCATATTCAAATTTTAAATGTTTAACAGTCACCTTATTCAAAAGTATGAATAATTGGTGATCATTTTGTTACAAGATTATTTATAGCTGACCTTGTAATGGTAGCAGGGTACACTGCCTCATGAAAGTTGATCTGAAAGCAGTTTACAACAAGACAATTGTAAGGTGACACTTCGAGGCCCTTTTTTGCAGTGAAACTGCGAATCTGGTAACACGTTATGAAAGAGAAACGAGTAATGAAAAGAAATTAAAAACAACTTTACTCAAATGCTCTTAAAAAAACCTTGTTTTGAATCGTCCAAATTTTTTGCTTACCACCCATTCAGGAGATTTAACTGACAAGAATAAAATGGCGCAAGAAACTCGTCAGCTTTAACAGAAGTAACAAAATTAACAATACTACATCGTCATAATTTTCACAAAAAGAATTATTATATTAACACAATAATAGTAGTGTAATAGTCTCATAACATAGTTGATTATAACTAAGTCAACAAGTATCTGTTTCAAATAAGTATTCAGCTATATACATATAAAACTATTTATAACCTGTTATCTTGTTTGTTACCATTCTTTTATATCAGAAGTTGCATAGCGAAGTGGTCGCTTTAATCCGAGATACTGTAACTGATTAATAAAATGTAATTTAATTGTTTTGCATAAATCAAGTCACCTTTGTAAAACCACAATTCATATTTAGTTCTTACACTTCGGCGCACATTACTAAAACACTTTTTTTACGGATTTTGCGCATATTTTATTTTATTTTTAATCCTGACGTTTCGACTCCTTTACAGGAGCCGTGATCCACAGGATGACTAAGATTAAAGAGTCGAAACGTCAGGATTAAATATAAAATAAAATATGCGCAAAATCCGTAAAAAAGTGTTTTATTCAAACCACAATGAAAGCCAAAAGTTTTAAAGGGTTATAGCCTAATGATCTAGAACGTTAGAAAGTATTTCATTGTCGTTCATCAGAGTTACCGTAATCTAAAATCACATCACATCACAATCACAAATTTGTTGTTTGTGTGTTTGTCTGTCCGCTCCTTTTCCATTGTATACGCGTTACGATAGCAACGCGTTACCATAGCAATGCGTTACCAGGTCAGCTAGTATATACTCTAAGAACACAAATTCGTTGTTTGTGTGTTTGTCTGTCCGCTCTTTTTCCATTGTATACGCGTTACGATAGCAACGCGTTACCATAGCATTGCGTTACCAAGTCAGCTAGCATATACTCTAAGAACACAAATGTGTTGTTTGTGTGTTTGTCTGTCCGCTCTTTTTCCATGGTATACGCGTTAACATAGCAACGCGTTACCATAGCAACGCGTTACCGGGTCAGCTAGTATATTTAGATAATAATAATAAATTTACTATATCAATTTATTTAATATAAATACCGGAAACGCTTTAATTACGATATTTTTTATTAATTATGATTATTTACATTGAATTTATTAAAGCTAGTCCGTGGCTCCGTAAGTGTTACGTCGGGAGACCTTGCACCGAGAAGAAGCCGCAAGAAACTCAGCAAGGGCTGTTTTTTTCTTTCTTCTATTATGTGTTATATAGTTATGCAACATTAAGTAAACTTTTATTGTACTACTAAGACGTATAAGAAATGTTATAGTTACAGTGAACGGATTTAATAGTTACCATTTATCTTTACAAAATGAAACAGGAACAAGACTATTTACTCAACGCATTTTTATATTTTAAACTAGCTGACCCGGCTACACGTTGCCGTGGCTCAGTTATTATAACGAATTTTTTAAAAATAAAAGTAGCCTAAGTTACTCCTTATTACATCAGCTACTTGCCAATAAAAGTCCCGTCAAAATCGGTCCTGCCGTTTCAGAGATTAGCCGGAACAAACAGACAGACAGACAAAAATTGTAAAAAAATGTATTTTGGTGTATGTACCGTACCTATATATATTCATATGCATGTAGTAAAAAACGGTTATTTCAATATTACAAACAGACACTCCAATTTTATTTATATGTATAGCTGTATAGATAATCATCGCTATAGTAAAAACCTTTGTTTATGAATGCATATTAAAACCTTTTTAAACTTTATTATATAAGGCATAAGGTATCCAGCACAATTGGGAGAGTATTTCCCCTCGCAATTCGTTGACAAATGAGAAAAGTTGTTTTTTTTTCTCGTAATTGATGTGATAACTTCTTTAGCATCGTTGTGATTTGAAAGTCGATGAAACGAAAAGAGACAGTTAAAACAGACAGACATAAATTGATAAGATTTAACGTAGGAGAAAATGAGATAGGAAGCATAACACAGTGTCTCTTTGAAACGAAAAAGAGGCAGTAAAAAGAGACACACATAAATTCATAAGATTTAACGTAGGAGAAAATGAGATACTAAGCATTATGTACGTGTGTTAATACGTGTTTGTGTGCGCATGCCTAGTACAAAGCTTGAGATAAGGCATCACAACAACTGTGGTATTTGGTGGTTTCACTTCTACCACGTGTGAATTGCACACGTTTTTTTGTGAAATCTAATTTTCTCTACTATTCAAAACAAACTTAACAAAAAAACAGTTTCTAAATGTTTAAAAATAAGTAGAGTAAAAAGGCATAAATAACCTCAGTGGATTCCAATCTGTACAATCATTAAGCGTATGTTTCACGTGACATAAAGTACACCATATTCAATTTATTTCATCATTAGTATCTATTTAGTTTATGCGAAAATAGCCTTTAATTGTACGCTAATATGGTACAATTTAAATAAATCACAAATATGTTTTTGTCGTGTTAAATCTACGTAAAAATGGGAACCATGCCAACTACACACGTGTTATGTTTGTTCACGAATTTACCGAAGTTGTTATTGGTTATAATATCGTCAGGTAATCACTTGTGATAAATCTGCTTTGTCATTAGCGGTGACAAGAATAAAGTGACTATATTTGCTTAAAATATAGTAACATTAGCAGTGATATGTTAGAAATTAAGAGAATGTAGAAATTCTTAGTGTTATTTAAGCAATCCTGACTTTAGCACCGACGATCTTAATTGCGAGCATTTGTACATGAGTATATATATATATATATATATATATATATATATATATATATATATTTCTATTAATATTACATATTTATGTAGCATATATATACAGACCCCTCTTTCCCACTGGGCACTCTGGGCAAATGCCCAGGGCCCCGTGATCGATAGGGGCCCCCTAGTTTTTGCTCACTTCAGATCACTAAAACAATACCGACATTTATTACTGAAAAACTTAATTAGAGTAAATCGAACCTCAATTAGGGACTATATTATCGACTTGCTTGTTAGCTTTTGCATGTGCGAAGCTACTCTACTCTCGCCCAAAAACAGGCTATCCAATTTTAGCGTGCTTAGATAATTTTAAATATGTGTGAATCCTCCCATTTAAATCAAAGATTATCTATTCTACTATTGACTGCAACCTTTTTTATCTATTTGCATTGTCTATTCTAGTTATGAAAAAGTGTTTCTGTCAAAGTCATGGTGGCCCCATTATTCTTATATGCCCAGGCCTCCAATAGGTTAAAGATGGTCCTGTATATGTACCTATGTCTATCCGTTACCCTAGTATCTATAACACAAGCCTTTCTGTACTTACGTTGAGTTAGGTTAGTTGTTAATGTACTGCGTGTAATGTAATGTTTTAAATCTACACTAATATTATAAAGAGGAAAGATTTGTATTTTTGTATGTTTGCAATGAATAAACTCAAAAACTACGAAGCCGATTTCAAAAATTCTTTCACCATTGGAAAGCTACATTCAGGCTGAGTAACAAAAGAATTTTGTCCACCCGTGCGAAGCCGGGATGGGCCGCTAGTCTGTAATAAATTAATTCATTCATAAATTGGTCATAGTTCGAATTTAACCAAACAAGTTAAACATTTTATTTTATAGGGTTTTATTAATGTTATCACCAAAAAATTACCTACTTCTAAGATTGGGTTTAAATTGTGACCGGTAAAATTTAAAAGTTTTTGCGACACTTTCTACCTATCCGATAAAAAGTGTTTGCCTTGTTTTATTCTTGCTTTGTATCAGACCATTAACTACCAAAACACTCTACAACTTCTTCAGTATTTTCAACTTAAAATTCAGTCCGTAAAATTCACTATCGATTTGAATAATTAAGACAGTTTGTGGTAGGTAGGATTGAATGTGCACTGTACATACATTTATATTATGTAAATATAAACAACTAGCTGCTGCGTTGCTGTGGCTAAGTTATTATAGTTTGCAATATTTTTGATGTTACTGCATTTTGAATCTGCAATATCTTCAAAAAAAATCATTTAAATTACATTCTCTGAAGGGCTATATAGATCTTTATTAATTGCACAATGTATTTAAGGTACTTAATTTGATAATGATTAATGCTGTTATGCTTAAAATTGCTACGTATATAAAGCATTATTTCTCGTAAAAAGTAAAGGATAAAACATTGTTATTGTGGGTTATCCTTAAGAGATAGACATATACTATCGCGGACTCTTTTGTAGACCTTTTGTACATGATTTTGATCTATCTCATAGGGTTCAGCCAGCGTTTGCAATGTAAGCGTAAAAATGTGTTTATTTTACATTAGAAAAAGTAACAACAACAACAACAACAATTAACAGTACTCTAAAATTAACAGTGTTTCTCTATTATACCATGCATGTATTATACATATTAACCTTTCTCTTGAATCACTCTATCTATTAAAAAAAACGCATCAAAATCCGTTGCGTAGTTTTAAAGATCTAAGGACACATAGGGGCAGACAGCGGGAAGCGACTTTGTTTTATTCTATGTAGTGATATACTAATAATACTGATTAATATCGCTATAGGTATACATATATATATAAGTAAAAGATAACTGAATACCTGTTTTATCTTCTAAGATAAATTGATGAAAATACCATTTTTTTTAATCCTATATCTTAATTATAATAATAAAAGCAATTAAAAATTGACTAATGAATCAAGATATCAATATAATTGTTAAGTTTCCTTTGTTAATTGAAAATAACATTAAAAACTACTTAAGTCGTTTTTAAAATCTTTTAAATCGTTTACTAATATTTTGTTTATCTTTCTAAAAATAAATATAAGCTTGAACTAAGCTAGTACATCAATGCTAAGCTAAGCTAATGCTATCATCAAAGCTAGTATACTGGTTGGAATGCCGCTCGTGTAACGAATGGATTCATGTCCGTTCATCGGTGAGGTTCGAACTCGGTCCGCTGGCTTCAAAACTGACGTCTTAATCTATCCAGCCAGCCAGTCCCTGGTAGCAATTGCTACCATATTCAAATTTCCGCGTGGCCTGCTGTTTTTTTTTGAATTACAGAGATCCAAATATTATCTGGTGGATTCTATATTTAATCAGCTTCACGGTAGTATTTTTTGTTTGGTCCTAGCGTCATTATTTAGCGAGAAAATAGCATTTTTATCTAACGTTTTTTCACATTTTGCGCAGCATTGGGACTGTTGAGAGGGGTGGGGTGTGTGTGCGGTAGCGAACCGACAAGAGAATAATTTACTTTCAAGCAGGGTACAGTCTGAACTTTTCAAAATAACATTTTTTTGCTTTTAGCACTTATTTTGACTGGAGTAATGAGCAAATTGTATTTATTTAGTTCTTACACTTCCGCGCACATTACACATCAGAATAAAACACTTTTTTACGGATTTTTGCGCATGTTTTATTTTATTTTATATTTAATCCTGACGTTTCGACTCCTTTACAGGAGCCGTGATCACAGGATGACAAATTGTATTTAGTTGAAGCTCGTACTACCTACTGTCAATATTTTCGCGAGTATAACTTTTAAGAAAAAATTTAGTGTAAAAAAAACTATTGATAATCATTGTGTACCTCATTATAGAAGTTAGCATGCTTTGGTTGGACATCCAAACGTACATATGTGACTGTTATTTCTAATATAATCGAATTTAAGATTTTTTTTTTCTCATTGCAATTGTATCTTTCTTATTCTTTTAATTGCATACTGACATTTTGTATTGTTAAGCGATTTATAACAAATTCCAATGATATTTGTAATACTGTAGTAGTGATACTGTAATAATTAACTTTACAATATTAATTTTAATTACCCTACAATTCACAAATCAAATTCTTTTTATATCTTGTCCTAACGTAAACGTATCTGGTCTATGGATAATATTGTTTACCATTGGGTAAGTAATCTCACCCATTTTCTTAAGGTAGACAAAAAAACTACAGAAAACAAACTACTGAGTGGTGACGCACAAAATATTGTGGGCTTTATAGAGAATTATACCCCCACCAATTGGACTTTTTGGGATTGGAATTGGTCATAATGGGGATCGAACATGGGACCTCTGAGAGTAAAACCAGTGTGCAAGTTACTACATTACACACTAAGTTTTGGCTCAAGGACCCAAAGTGAATCTTGTCCCCCGAAATGAGTTTTCACGGGCTCTACGTATTCTAGTCACTTTGTGCCTTGAAAATTACGTAATTCTGATTCCGCAGCGTCTAGCGATACCTTCGGCGACATCTCTTTAGGCACTATATGCTAACGTAGCCGAACGAACAAAGACGATATGCTTAAGTAAGGCCAATCATATTAGGCTTAGTAATAAGGTCTTGTAATCTGTAATGTCTTGTAAGGACTACACTAAAGAGGTTGTAAAAATTTTGAAACTCCGCTAAGCGTCGTCTGGTATTCAGGTATGAATGATTTAACATACACTTTCTTATATTCTACGTATAGGACATACCGATATTCGCTTGTCATGGATTTTATCGAAAGGATGGGTTAAAACTTACCCCACACATGCGAAGGCATTCATTTTTGGTGTATTTCGTTTCGTTGAATTCGCTTACCTGTAACAAATAAAATACCCATTTATATAATAAGAAGAAACAGGTTTATCAGCTTGTGATTTTAGACGTAAATAATAATTTACCCACAATGAGTATGGTGGGCGAAATCGAACAGCACCACCCTTGGCTTATCTAAATAAGATCAGTGAAATCTTTTTACATTTGTGTAATACACATAAATAGAATTGAAAAAGTACAGAAATCATTTCTCTTATTTTGCTCTTTTCGTAAATAATAAATGTAAAATGAATATCCTCCTGTACCAGTTTCTTTCGCCAGTTCTTTGTCTGTATACATAATATTAATCTGATTAAGTTATTAAAATTATGAAGTGTGACATTATTATGAATACCTTAGAAATAATTATAATTTTAATTAATTTAATCCTAAAATGTGATATGAACTAAAAAATCAAATGCTAAAATTCCTATTGATATGTAAATAAATAAATTTATTAATCTATTCTTAAATTAATATGTTATTATATTCATTATATTAATAATTATAATATGTACTATGACTTGTAAAACAATTTTAGATAATATGTTTTAAGCAAATAAATATTTCATTTCAAGCAATTATCACAAGGTCAGTCATCGAATTAGAGATCAAACAGTTTATATCAAGCCCCTTATTGTATCGAAAAACTGCGTATTGCGTTCTTAGTCTGCGTACGTCACTTATCTGGGTGTAACTGCAGTCGGATTATGTACCTTTTATGACTGTTATTCATAGAAAAAGTCTGTGTTGTAACAATGTTATTCAGTAAATAGCTTGATGACGCACACGGTGGTGTAATTTAATATTTCTGGGTGATATTGAAATAACTTTAATCTTTAAGATAATTGCTTTTGTATAAAATGTTTTGAAAGTTACTGCTGGAGTAACTTGGTGTGTTGGAGAGTTATAATTATAAAGCAAACGTAATATAAAAGTCACATGAGAAATTCCCTACGATAAATTACGAATTTAATTAAAAGTCCTATTTTAAAGGAAAGTACAGAATAGAACTGAACGACGTGAATATTAGGCATGTGACAAAAAAGCAATTACCAGTCACTTTATTAAAACTTAAAACAAATTCTGTAGACAGTGTTTGTAAAATTATGTCATTATCATATTCAAATAAATGGAGAGGTATGTATAATTGTTAAAATGTATTTAAAATAAAATATAAAATAATAAATTATTTGTCTTTAACATAAAGGTGATATAACAAATAACAACTGGGACATAGCAGATTGCAGCTTATTTTTTTTTTTTGATAATTCGGATATTTCGGTGCAGATGCAAGCCCCATTGCTATGAAGGAACTTCTTTTGTAACGATAGCGCATGCAAATTAAAAATGAAAATAAAAATGAAAATGGTAATGAACCCGTTTCAATGAATAGTAATTAAGCTAATGTTTTATATAATACTCATTTACTTTGGAAAAACAGGCTATATCAATTCATTTAAATAAATAGTAAAATATGACACGGCAATAGAATCTATTTCTATTTGTGAAACCATTTAACCGGCTTATATCTATTAAATAGATAATCTGTTTATTTATTAGGTAGGGTTAGAGTATTTTGATCAGAAATCACCTTCAGCCTCTGGGGACCGCTTTGCCCACGCCTCGTTTGCCCTGTCTACCCAATGTTCTTGGGTGGGCCAATCACCTATTTCTTTAATATTTTTCTACAATTTAGCACTAAAAATGCAAAAATTCTTGGCACTTTTGAAAAACCTACTTTGAAAAAAAATTAGTTTTATAATGTAAAAAAAACAAAGTAACTAATAATCTAAGCAATATATCTATACTGTTAGTAGTTCATTGCGGTTTTCGGTAACATATAAATGTGTTTCAAACAGCTGAATCATAGAAAATGTTAATGGAGAAACTATGTCCAGTGTAATATACCTTGACAAGACAGGCGATGGTCCTGAGCCGGCATCCCACGGTCTTACAAATAAAACGTTAATTTGTAAATAAATATAAGTTCTATTTATAATCCCAGAATGGGTATATGGTAAAATAGGTGTTTTTTACAGATAGCCTTGGTATTTCTCCCATAAGCAGCCCTTGTGAATGTTACTTAAGATCCGCAATCCCAAACCACAACGCCAGCGACTTCTTTAATTTAATTAATGAAAAACCAACTAAATAGAACCTTTTTACAATAAAAGTTTGTTGAATATAATTCATGCAAAAGACAATTTTAATCATCCTCAGGAGTCAACCCAAAGTCTTCGTGAAATTTAATTCGAAATAGGTGGGTTTTCTTAAGACTTTCACTCAGTTTCAATTAATAGAGCTACGGTAAGAACACTTCAAGGTAAAGTTAAAAGCAAAATGTCTCCTCGGCAAGAACTAGAAATTAAAATGAAGACTTTTATATATATTTTAAAGATATATTTAATTTACTTTGCTTTTATAACCTAAATGGATTAGTTAAAAGAAAAAATGATTTTACACAGTTCATTAAGGCACTGCGTGTATCTCCGTTACAAGGTTTTTAGGTTAATTTTAGATTTTTTGCCATTTAAATACTAAAGACAAAAGCATTTATTTACTGACTTTTTAAAATTATCTAACCACTTGTCAGTCCGCTACCATGCGCCCCTCTCAACAGGTCCAATGCTGCGCGAATTGTGAAATACACCGTCGGTCTCTTACATAAAAATGCCATTTTTTCGCTAAATAATGAAGCTAGGACCAAACAAAAAATACTTTACTAATATAGCTTTACGGTAGTAAAGCTGATTAAATAAAGAATCCACCACAGAATATTTGGATCTCTGTAACTCAAAAATTAATTGTAATCTATACATATAAATAAAATTGGATTGTCTGTTTGTAATATTGAAACTTACTACACTTAAATTTACTACATGCATATGAATATATATACGGTACATACACTAAAATAACATTTTTTACAATTTTTGTCTGTCTGTCTGTCTGTTTGTTCCGGCTAATCTCTGAAATGGCTGGACCGATTTTGACGGGACTTTTATTGGCAGGTAACTGCTGTAATAAGGAGTAACTTAGGCTACTTTATTATAGAAAAAATCTTTAAAATTACTGTGCCACAGCAACGCGTGGCTGGATCAGCTAGTTGAAAATAAAAAACAACAGGCCATGCGGAAATTTGAATATGGTAGCAATTGCTACCAGGGACTGACGAGGGGTGTTGGCTATCAGTAGCAGTTACTGCCGTAGTTTGACAAGTGGCTAAATTGTCGAAGTAGTTGACTGGTTTGGTTGGAACTTAGTTCTGTATTTTGCATGCATACTCGCAAGATTACATGCATGCTCGCAAGTTTGCATAGCATGCATGTAACTAAGACTTATATTTTCAACTATGTTGATAATGACTGTAATTTAACTATTTACTATCGGTTTACTGCTTTTATGAGCATTCATTTCACACGTATGAAAATATTAATTTTGTAATAAATTAAAGTTGTAGAAGTGTTAATAACAAGGAGCTTTGTGGAGGTTTAAATTAAAGCTCATTATATATGCGCCCCCGCATCCAATGTTTGAAACTAAGTTAAAAATTAACCGAAACGTAGTTAAAAAGGTGTGCCATTTTGGTCAACTAATTTAAATGTAAAGTAGCAACACAAGGTTATATTATACACAAGGAAAGGCAGGCATCTGTTTAACTTTCAGAATTCGTGAATAGGTAAGTAAGCGCTCAATCTATAATCTAAGAACACAAATTTGTTGTTTGTGTGTTTGTCTGTCCGCTCTTTTTTCATTGTATACGCGTGACCATAGCAACGCGTTACCGGGTCAGCTAGTATGATCTCTAATATTTTTTCCAGAGTGCAGTATGAAATAAACGTAACTGGGTAATGTCTATTCTGTAATTGACGACGTGGTCGGCCACTTCGAAGTCCCGGGTTCAATACCCGGCCGGGTCAATGAATCAAACAAACTTTTCTATATTGGCTGAGTGTTGTGGTACCGTATTTGTTCCTAAATTAAATTAAAAAAATAAATAAATATTAAAGAAAATAGCTACTTGGATTCGGAACAAATGTACGAGTATGTGATGGCGTCTTATACAATGTGATATTAATAAAATTATATTATTTAATCGCAGCTCTTTATTAATAGTACAATGTCGTTACGTCTTGTAACATTTCTGAAGGAGCCAGTTTTTTCCATTCTGTGTATAAAAATATACATGAAAGGTATTCGCTGAGACTTATTCAAGTAAGTAATTGCTTCGTTTGTAGTTACTTCAGACTGAGTTAATTTTTCAATGAAATAAAATTTGTGAGAAATCTTTTTAAATATATTTAAATGAATTGTGGCTGTGCATGATTTCTATTTAACTCATACGTTTTATTTGCTCATGAGGTTCAATCTACATAATGATGACAACAGGACTTTTCTTTAGAACTTCAAAATCTATGTTGTTAACGAACAGAGGTTTCAATTGGGCAAACGTTATAAATATATTATTTATACGTTATAAATTTAGACCCTATATCTTTAATGTTAAGATTTATATAAACAATAATTCAAACATATACAACGTGTCCCGTCACCAGTGTCGGAGCCTTTAATGGTGTGAAATATGGCATTTTTTATCGACAAATTGCTCCTCAAATTTTGTTTTTCTCTTACGCTTATAAAATGGCCGCCATTTTGTTTTCTTGGTAACCAAGACCTGGGCTCTCATACTAATTCGACCACCACTACTCATGTACATGTCCTATCAACATTAAAAAGGTGTCATTTGATAGCTCAACATGTAGACAACAGTTACACAGCTATCATGTTTCAATTGTCATGGAATAAAAATAGAAAAAAATAATTAAAGAAAAACAAATAGATTCTTTTTTGTGTATTTTTTAATTATTGGCTTTAAGAGAAAAACCAAATTAGAGGGGCAATTTGTCGATAAAAAATGCCATATATCACACCATGAAAGGCTCCGACACTGGTGACGGGACACATTGTATAGTGGACCCCCGGTAATCCGGCCCCTGTCTAATCCGGCACCCCTGTAAACCGACATGCCTATCACTGTTGAATATAGGTCCCTACACAAACATTATTTTGGCAAATCGTCACTAATACAGGTAGTGCATGTTCAACAAGTTTATTTATTTATTTATTTATTTATTTAAATAAGTACAGGCCACATGGTACATATTAATACAACATTACAATACTTAATCTAAAAAAATATTCTGATATGCACCAAAATAACGGCGTACATAACACTTGCGTTTAATTCATTACGTAAGAGTGGAAAAAAAAACCTGCAGAACTTTACAGTGACTAATCCTAAAGTACCCATCAGCGAAAAGTTAGGCCCGATGAATACTCTAAAATCAAAGATTTAAATTTTTTAAAGTTGTTAAAAAATATATCTAGATCAGGAATAGCAATACTCAAAAGATTATACTCTGTGGAAATTCGTGCCAAAGGAGACTGAAGCCCAAGATTGGTTCGAGCAAATGGTGTAGCAAATAATTTAGACATGCGGTATCTGGGGTAGTTGCGAGGCACTGACAGGGATAGACGTGACAGCAAGTCACAAGAATCTAGATGACTATTAAGAATTTTATATAGAAAGCACATATCCATTAACTGTCTTCTGTCACGAAGGTTACACATGTTAAACTTTGCAAGACGTTCGCTGTATGGTTGACGGTGGGAGAATCCACTACATAGAAATGCTAGGTGTCTCGTGAAGGCCCGTTGTATGCTCTCGATTCGCTGTGAGTGCACTCTATAGAATGGACTCCAAACACAAGAAGCAAAGTCAAGATGGCTTCGAACCAACGCATTATACAGATGAATTTTCGTCCTAATGTCCTTGAATTTTTTGGTGTTGCGTTTAATAAAACCCAGTATACTAGAAGCCTTGGTAATGATGGCATTTATGTGAATGTCAAATTTAAGTCTACTATCAATATGAACACCAAGGTCCCGAATAACCTTAACCTCGACAAGTGTTTCTCCACTGATCTTGTACCTAGTAACAAGTGGTTTTAATTTCCTGGAGTACTTAATATGGAAACATTTGCGCACATTGAGAGTCATGCAATTAGCCCCACACCAAGCGATGATTCTATTAAGGGGGTCTTGAATGAGTTCACTATCATAAGGAGATAGGACAGGTCGGTAAATTTTCAGGTCATCAGCAAATAGTGACACTTTGCAATTTTTAATACAGTGGGTGATGTCATTTATGAAAATAAGAAAAAGTAAAGGTCCCAAGTGGGAACCCTGGGGTACACCCGACGTAGCATAAAACCAGTCTGACTGAAAACCACTCAGGACAACTGCCTGTTTTCTATCGCGTAAGTATGACTCGAACCAGCAAAGCAAAGATCCCCCAATCCCAAGAGCACTTAGTTTGTCTACGAGAATTGTATGGTTTACTTTATCGAAGGCACTGCTAAAGTCGGTGTAAATAGCATCAACCTCGAGTCCCCCATCAACATTCTCACAAAGCTCCGAGACAAAAGGTACCAAATTAGTAAGAACAGAACGACCACTTGTAAAGCCGTGCTGATGAACGGAGATGAAACTGCTACTAAATTTGGAGATTACAGGACAAATCATAATTTCAAAGAGTTTCGCAAAGCAAGAAAGCATGGAGATGGGTCAGTAATTGTTTACAGAAGTATTATCACCTTTTTTAAAAACAGGGACAATGCGTGCTTTTTTCCATTCCTGGGGGAAAACACCATCCTCAAGCGATCTGTTAAAAATTAATGTCAAAGGCAAGGAGATTCCGCGCATGCAGCGCCTGACCAACAAAGGGGGGATGGAGTCGGGTCCAGCACCCCCAGCCAGGTCGAGAGTTTTAATTTTTTTAATCACCTGTGATTCTGTAAACATTAATTTAGCTAGAAAGTCTTGACCAAGACCTGAATAATTTAACGACCCCCCCGGGTCGCCCGTGGAATAAACTGATGAGAAGTGACGAGCAAATAAATTCGCGATATCAGGGCCAGATGAGGCGGCGTCATTGTTTAACTTCATTTCAGCCGGTATGGAGGAGTGACCACCACGCTTGTCTTTGATGAAGCTCCAAAAAGCCTTTGGATTCGTAGAAATGTTAGCTTCTATGCCTTGAATGTAGTCTCTATAACAATCATTATAAAGTTTATGACCACGGCTGCGAAGTAGCTGGAATTCAATCTCATCCCTAGGGTTACGGTATTTCAAAAAATTTCTGCGAATTTTATCCTTTTCCGCCAGGAGTTTGATAAGGGAATTACTGAACCACTTGGGATATTTACGCTTGCGAAGATTCCGTTTTGGCACGAACCTGGCTATGAGTCCATAGAGCACATCGTAAAATCTCGAGACCATCTTGTTAACATCTACACAATTCGAGAACAAGTCCTGCCAATCTACATCCAATAACTCGCGCTCCAGGCTACTAAAATCCGTTTTATAATAATTGTAAGCGTTAACTTGTCTTTGTCTTATATAATTAACTTTACAGTAAGGTATGTTTAACTCGAGGCAAGGATGTATATTGTAGCACTTACTTAGAACATAAGTTGGAGTCATGACAAATGCACCCTGCACATTACTAATAACTAAATCTAAAAAGCGGTCATTGCTATTACTAATATTATTAAGTTGATGCAGGCCATTAGAGTTTAAGAAGTCGACAAATGAGTAACCTAAATTAAAATTGTAATTTGAAGGAATTAAAGTGCTTCCGTCCACACTGGAGCTCCAATGAATAGACCCAAGATTAAAGTCTCCTACTATTACAATATCATTAGCTAGATCCATAGCAAGTTCGACACTATTAAGAAACTGCTCCAGCGCCTCCAATTTGACTGGTGGAGGAAGGTATACAACACACAATATTAATTTTTTCACTGTCACGTCCATCTGAATGTGCAGTTTTACCCAAATACACTCGATGTCATCACATTCCAAGTTCTTTAAGCGAGCAGAAGATATACCTCGAGAAACAGCCAAGAGAACGCCGCCTCCATCTTTTTTAGAGTCACTAGAGCATAAACGGTCTCTTCGATATACAATATATCTGTCATCTACCACTTCATTAGTTGATATTTTATGGTTCAGCCACGTTTCAGTCAAAGCAATAACACTGTAACTACTTTGTAGAATGTTACTAAGTAATTCATTAGTTTTGGTCCGAAGACCTTGGACGTTTTGATAATATAAATTAAACACTGTTGATTACAAACACCGCAACATTATCCACATAACAATAAAAACAAGAGAGAGAGAGAAAAAAGTCAGATGATTAAATTTAAGTTGTCGAGAGATCTAATTAAAATACTTTGGCTACTTTCATTTCGTCGCACATAAATGCGCCCGTTGCGCACCCAGACGAATTTGTAAGACATCTCCTTAGCCTTTTTTCGGGTGGCGGCATGCAACGACTTATTCGCAGGAGTAAGATGCTCGCTAACAAAAACGGGACTGCGTGGTCCACCAATACCAAGGTGGCCAGATGCTAATTTCGCCTGGGCATTTTTTTTTGTTGAATTTAGACACAGCGGCAAGTACAGTATCTCTAAGGCGAGAGCTTCTCAACTTGGCGATCACAGCTCTAGGCCTTGCGGTGTCCTTGTGTAATTTAGCGACTCTAGTTACATGTACGATGTCATCAGTAGTCAGTGGACTTTCCAGGACTTTAGCAAGTTGCATAACTGTATCAACTAAATTCTCAGATCTGTGTTCAGGTAAACCATTAATTTCAATGTTAGTTTCACGCATATGCAGTTTAACTATATTCAGTCGGTTTGTGAGGTCTGCCACCGATGCTTTTAACCGCTCATTGTCTGACTTTAACTCAGTAATGACACCAGATTTCTCCTCAAGCAAAACCCGCATTTCTTCAAATTGCGTATTAATAAAGGACATGGAGTCGCGAAATTCTACTATTTGCTCGTGAATATTCCTTAACTCTGTTGTAACAGATTTCTTTATAGCGGAATGAATGGAAGTCGTTATTTCCTGTCTGATTAATTCACGTAGTCTTTCGTCCGAAGTATAATTAGAAGCACAATCAGCGGACACCTTGCCTGGTTTTATACGTTCCGTGACATAAGATCGTTCCGGAGAAGCTTCTGAATGCTCTTCCACATCACTCCTTGTCACGGACGTACGAATAGGTGTGTTGCTGTTGCCTGATTTAGGAAGTTTGCTTAGACACTCGGGGCATTTCCAGCTATTTTTGAGATGCGTTGCCATCGAAGAGAAGTTCTTGACATTGGCACAAACGACGTCGTATTTTAATTTGCAGACACAGCATAAAAGGTATTCGTTTTTCTTAAGAATGGTGTTCTGGCAACCCGCACAAATGTTAGTAGTGGGAGCCATTGCAATCTGCGCGTTTACTTCTTTGACAATATAAGTTAGTGTGAAATGGAACGTCTTACCCAAGCACGTAGTGTAAATCAAAGTCAGGCCGGCAATGTAAATCGCATTCGCGCGTTTATGTTGGCAATTCTGCTTGGAGTCTGAAATTTTTAATATACCCTCGAACAGAGAATAACTGTGCTTTTGTCGAATTTTTTTACACTCACAGACCGATGGAAGTGTATATTTCTAATGATTTTTACTTGTTGGCACTAAGTATCCACTGAGTGATGATTATTGGCACTAATGAGCTGTATAAACACTTGAAATTGCAGTTAACATGGGAGTAACTATACTCACATAATTTTCTTGAACTGTACCAGAATCGTGAAATTTTACCAGTGCATTATATTTACCACGTAAATACAATGATCTTAATCAAATAACAAAATCAATTGAATGTGCAAACTGTTATTGTTGAGAGTAAATAACACAAAAATTTAAGAACAGATTAAACTTATTGCGTCACTTCGCGGGAGAGGAGACAAGTTGCAACTTAACCTGACGCGTGTTGTTTTGATTCTGATTGCTGTTTGAATTTGACTTCATATAATAGGGAAGCGGCCTAGCGATTAAATCTTATCATTTTGATTACAAGGTCTGCTTCAAAAAATTCCGGACTTAAGGAAATCATAGGCAGTACTCTATAATCCGACAATTTCGATAGTCCGACACTGCCCTGCAAAACGTTTGTCGGATTACCGGATGTCCAATTTACGTATAAGGTTTGATTTGTTATTTATATAATAGACCTTAATACTAAGAACATAAGGTTAAAAACTACCATTTCTGAGTTATAACCTTAACTCAGAAATGGTAGTAAAGCACATTTAAACAATTTTACTCAGGTGTCAAGTCGTCGTCATTACAGTCCTGTGACGTCAGTATATTGCAGTGCATTTACATAAAAAGAAATATTTGAAAAATTGCATTATTTCGATCTTAGTATTAGAATGCACTTAATTCTTACACTAACAGAAAAAAGAAACTGAATGAATATTGAATCCAGTCTTGGTAGCTCAGCAGTCAGAACAATCGCCCGGATAGCGAAAGGTCTTGGCTTCTAATCCCACCTGTAATATGTACCTGATAAAGTTAAAAACGCCCAACTTTATCAATCGTGTGTTAATTGTATTTTATTTTGATTAGTTAATTGTTCTTAGCACTGATGAATGTTGTAACATCAGGAATCGCATCTTTTTGTTGATTAATTTTTCCTTACCCAAAACGCATGTTGTGGCAGCTTTTAATAAAAATAGCACTTCTGTACAACTTGGTTACAATATCTGTGGACCTCGCTGGAATGTCAAGCCCCCTCCCCGTTCTCTTGAAAAAGTATAAAAAATAAAAGAATAAAATATAATATATTTTATTTATAGTTCATAATTATTATTGTTTACAATACTATCCCCATGATGCTTGTTTTGTGCACCGTTCCTAAGCGCTGACGTGACGTCATCAGGTCCACAGATATTGTAACCAGGTTGTATGTATGTTAATTTGCTATGCCTTTATTACAATAATAATATTTAGCAATTAGTTTAGCCGAAAGTAAGCACCGTAAGGGTTGTGTAATTAATACCAAGGGTAACGGATAAACATACTTATGAAGGGTGGGTACCGAACAATTCTATTACGTAGTACTTACTTTGTGGTGTTATCAGTCATAAATAAAACTATGAGAAATGAGATATTCTATCCAACATCTTATTGAAATTACTTATTAACCCGCCAGTAGTGGTGACGTGAAATCAACTTTCATGATTGGTGACCCCGGTCTCACAGATCAGGGTTTTTATATCAAATTTATCTAAATCTAACCACCCTTTTATTATATTTTGCTGATTTAATAAAAAAGTTTATATTTTCTAAATAATATACATAATGAACGATTAGAAAAAAATTAAGTATGAGTTAATTTATACACTAGAACGGTAAATAATAAAATACAAAATCGGTGACGCACGGTCCTCAACAACCGAGTTTCACTGAAACTCCGGAATATAAGCCACACTTTCATACAACTTTTTGTGATAGAGCAATTCCCAATCAGACAGCTACACGGAATCGTAGCACAAAACGCATGAAAATATTCCTGTTTTTGTAAAACCCCGGTCTCAAAGACATATAGGTCACCGTTGGCGGGTTAATAAACACTTACCAATTAAGTAACAGTAGTGAGGTTAGAATATATTATCTGAGCACTTTTGGTGTATAAGATAATCTTTGACTATGTTTGGAGGCATATTATTAATACTCTGTGGTGTTTACTCTGTGAGTTACATTACTTATATAAGGTCTAAAATTACATCGTTTACATAAACCCAACTTAACCTTTCGTGAACCACGTGTATAAAAGTTATCAATCCATTTGGGGTTATTCAGACCCCAAGAATGATTGGGGCAAGGAATGTGTAGTCTATAGATAGATGTCTAATTTATGTTTTTGTCTATTTAAGGGTACAAATAAAACAAATTGAAGTTGATTAATTAACATTATAATTATTTAAAGGAAAGGAATAAAACTGTAATTATTTATGAACTTTAACATAAACCCTTCTTTGTTCTAACATTAACAAAAAAAACATTAGTAATCATATACCTTAAATTATAAAAAAAAAATTTATAGGGCATATCAATAAGTTGAAATCAATACAAAAGTCCATTTTACATAAGGATCCGTACTAACTTGCATCAAAGCAAATTTAGTTTCAAAAGTAAAGTTTTTATTTCACTTTTCGCTACCAAAGATATTTTGTCAATGTTTATATACATTTTGAAATTATTCAAAAATGTTTAAAAATCGCCTGAAACGATAAATTGGGATACGGTTTCCTTCGCCCGCTTCTCCGCACGTTTGCCTTTCTGAGTTGTGACGTTATGCTTAGGTACCATCTTGTGGTACGGTTTCCAGGCATTCTTTTACATTTCATATTAAAATCACTAATTACTTTATAGACGCGCCGACATGACGTCCCAAACTATGTGGGTTCTGTGGGACCCAAACGCACTTTGCGCTTATCTTTGTGCTGCGTCGGCAACGCTATGACTAAATAACCTTCACCAAGCAGTTTGAAAACGTTATAACTCCAGCTGCACTAGGTGTAGCACGCGAATATTTAAAGAGTTAAAAAGAAGTGTTTGTTGTTGGGGTCTGCTAAACCCCACATAGTTTACGGAAGGTTAAATATCATTCATTAAAATACTCATAGAGATAGTTGAATAACATCCAACGTTAAAATTATTTTAGGGATTAAAACATAATTATGTTATCGCGTATGTTACAGGTGGTACCGAATAGAACGGAATTATAATACGTATAAATTAAGGTGGTTAGTCGTTTGCTTTACTTAATTCGGATTATATAACAATATTCTGCAGCACCGTCCTCGATACTAAAATACATGAAGGGGCAATCTACACTAACTGTGTTAAAGCGATAAAGTGGGACCGTACTTGCTATTACCAAATTAAAATTTAATTATTTATAATTAAAGATATCTACATAAAATTCAATTTGTTTTTTATTGTTGACACAGAAGTGGTTAAACTTCTGAATAAAAACGTATTTATAAGAATCACACCCTGGTGTCCCCTAGGGCAATCGTTTCTTTCAAGCCTAAAAAGCCTTCCCAGGTCTATGGAATAATCAAGGTGGTGATTAGTCAGAAGTCTGATATAACCTCTGCTGAACCTGCCCATTTCAAGCGCAAAAACCTTCTGCAGAACATGCAAGATAATAAATAAATATTTCTTACATTCACACCAATTAGCCTAGCCCAAAGTAAGCACTGTAAGGATAGTGATATGTATACTAGGTAAACGGATAGACGGATAGACATACATGATACATAAATATGTAATATTCAAAGAAATATATAAAAACACCCATGACTCAGGTAGGAATGCTCGTATTCATCATACAAACATTTGCCCCTTCCGGGATTTGAACCCAGGACCGTCGGTGCGAAAGGCAGGATCACTACCGTTGCACCAAACGGTCGTCAAAGATACAATGCCCGTCTTCAAATAATTGCACATGTTACGTCAGATCATTTGTATATTTTATGCAAGAGTGTAAAAACCTGTTATTCATTAGTTCATTCACATTATGGTAACAGCATGGAAGTTATAGAGAAGGAGAACAATCGCTATGTGCTAAAGCATTAGCCCGCCTGTCCCTTAAAATTTGTAGAATATATAGTTCATTTTTCAACCACCAGCCGCGCTGACGTCGGTAAGTAGTATCTGTGAAGTTAGCTGTTTATGAGTACAAATAGATGAAGTTAGTTGAATAATGTACAAATTTAACAACATCCCGCTTTTATTGAGACAACTTACCGCCTCACTTATTTGTACATATTTCTGGGACACTATTTTCTCCAGCGATCGTTCTCCTTCTCTCTAACCTCCACGGGTAACAGTAACACGACTTACATCTTTACCAAGCATAACATATGTGCTTATTCCCCACACGGGGTAACATCATCAGTTATTTAGTTAAAGTATTATGTGAAACTCTTAATACTGTGTTATTTTATCATTGTGAAAAACACGATTAAAGGGCACAATTTATATATCCATAACTTAGTAATTTAATAAGTCGCATTATGACTACGAAGTTCCAAGTAACAATGATTATTTCAAACATTGAGGTTGACATCGACCTCAAAAAATTGTTGGCATATTTATTTCTCCTTTTTTACTTAATAATTAAAGAAATTAGAGTTTTCAAGTCGGTTTAATTTTTTTTATTACTTTATTTTTTTAATTTCAATTGAAACAGCTATCAATTTAATTATTTCTTCCATAGACTACCTTTATTCAATTATTTCTTTGTGTTTTGTTTTAAAATTGTATTGTAACAACATGCATAATGACATGTTTTAGAATTATGCTGTAATGCGACGTGTCTTAGTTACTGATATACATAGAACTCTCTCTATCCTTAAAATTACTGAATCCATTTTGATAAAACCCGCACAGTTCCCTAAGTTGAACTAGGTAGAGTCCAACTAAAAAAGGATTTTTGCAATTTGAGTTATAGGTTTTGAGATATACGGGGACAAACATACATACACCACATACACATGTTTACAAGGTGATGTGGAATAACGTATCCAAAAACTGTGCAATCTCGCCAATATTACATAGGGGTCAAAATGGTAACCTCCTTTTTAAAAAGGGGGCGTGGGATGGTAATATCTGTTACACGTGTATTTTTAAATCTATTTTCTCTCGATGTTCTCATATTTCACAAACACACCTACAATCGTTTTGTGATAGATTTATTCCTATTATTTCCTTTTGCAAATTTTTCAGACGATTAAATATTAAAGAAATTCTAAAAATACGGCGATAATTTCGCTTATTATAACTACGAGTGTGTGAAGATATACATATTTCGTTGTTAAAGTATTTAGCTGCTAGAATTTTATTAATATACTAGCGGACTAGGCCAAGCGCTGCTATGGCTCACTTAATGTAACATGCAAAATATTTTTTGGTAATAAATAAAAAAAAAATTATAAAAAAAACGTAGTTTCGGATCTCATTGCGGTCAAACACTGTGACAGGTTTTTTATAAGTTTATATATAAGGTGGAATCAAATTAACTGCCAGGACTTCGTGAAGTGATAGGGTCAAGTATAAAGAATATGCTTAATTAGGATTTTATATTGTAAAAAATAAAAGCTTTTTTTCGTTTTTTTCGAACGATGACTTCATTTTATCACTTTCACTGTCATTTCCTATACCTAATCGTTTATCAGTTTACCTTTTAACTATAAAATTAATCAAACTATCTTCAATTAATAGTAGGCATAATCGCGTTGCTGGTATAACCCGGCCACGCGTTGCTATGCTGTTATTCTTAGGCTTATGGTAACTATATATGGTAACAAACCCACAAAGTCCTTTTTTTATATAGTAGAGATATAAAACTTGTCTCAGGAGGCAAGCAGGACTCGAATATACATCCTTTCGCTATCCGTAATAATAGTAGTATTATGGTATCGTTACATCGTTTCGACTTTCAGACACGCTATGGAAATCCCCTCAGACGTGCAGGGCATGTGCAATCCGGGTACACCCCGGGGTGCAGGAGGCTAACTCCCTGAGTTGCTAACACCTAGATAGACCCGTTGATTTTTTCCTTGTGTACGAGCTAGCTGCTTACAATGAATATTTCCCCTGTCATCACTAAGTTGACCCTATTTTCAACCATTGCACAAGCAATCGTTAACGTTCTACGGCTGTGCTAGCTGGTATTTAGTTTGGACTTTGTTATTAAATTCTGGATTATCTAAATGCTTACTGAAAATATTTACTTAGGTACCAATAACTGTGTGTAGGTGTGCGTATTTGTGCGTGCGTATGGTGTGTGTGTGTGTGTGTGTGTGTGTGTGTGTGTGAGAGTGTGAGAGTGTGTGTGTGTGTATGTGTGTGCGCATTCGTGTTTGCTCGAGTACATGAGTCTCTCTGTGTGAATAAGTGATGTTACCTGTTAACAGAAAGCTGTAGCAAAAAAAAACGTGATAATTATTTTATTTTTTAATATTTATGATATGCAAAGGTAATAGAAACTTTAATTTCCAAATGTACACAACTACCCGTTTAATTCGATTTAAATGGGTCTCAGAGTAGAGGTGGCGGGAGGCTACCTTATCCCCCGAACTTTGGTATTTCGGGAGTGTGTGGGCGGGCTACGCGAACACCGCGGAGGTCAAGGTCAAGGTCAAAGGTCACTGCAATTGCGCAATACTGCATACTATTGATTCTCTTTACTACAAACAGTCTATGGATACTGCGACAGGAACAGTAAGGGATGTGACTTAGAATTCAACTAATGTCTTCCTGACCATAGAAGGCCTTTTGGGTCATAATGTCCAAATCTCAAAATGTCCACAGGGTGCAAAGCGTCCATATCCGAGAATGTCCCAAAAAATTCTATAAAAAATAATGTGGTGTATTAGAAAAATTTAATTTATTAACTAAATAAATTTTATGTATATATAATTGAAGACTTTATTTCTATTATCGTGTTCCCTATTGTATAGATATAAATTAGTAAAAAGATTTTTAATATGAAATGAATAATCCTTTTTAGTGGATATAATGATAATAAAAAGTCCAAGTTAAAACGGCTGAACCGATTTTGATAAAGCAAATCTAAGAATCACCTAGTAGAAAACCTGCTTTTCAAGCACTAACAATAATGAATTGGGTAATTTATCATATAAAAGTGATTTAATTTTAATAAAATTAATTATTTGATTATATTTGATTAGTTTTTATAGATATGCTTGCTACTGTCCTTGACTTTATCCTACCTAGTTGAAACTTACAGACATAAGTAATTATGATACATTTATTAAGAATATCAACGTCTTTTAATATACTTCAAAGAATAAAATAAACTTATACACAAAAATCATGAATTCACAAATTCGATTCGTTCTTAAACTGAAACCAAGTGTAACGGATTTTCCAATTTATTGCGCATAACGAAAAGTACAAAGGATACAAACAAAGTCGACGATTACCTACTTCACAGACCGCAATGGTATGGTAATAATCTATTATGACGTCAAAGGAAAATCATCTAATTCTCAGTAGTCATGTATTCAAAACACAAAACATTTTCCTCGAAATTTACTTATATCTATTTTTCAATCTAAATAGAAAGATAATTTGCCAACAATAATAGGATTTCAATAAAACATTTTTTTTACGGATTTTGGGCATATTTTATTTTATATTTAATCCTGACGTTTCGACACTTACAGGAGTCGTGATCACAGGAAAAACGTCAGGGAAACGAAACGTCAGGATTCAATATAAAAAAAAATATACGCAAAATCCTTAAAAAAGTGTTTATTCAAAGTCTGTTCATTCTAACTTGTCCTATTTGGTAAACAATCTTGGCACAATTTTTTAACAAAATCACCCATTTAAAAATAAAATAATAACAAAGTCAATAATCTATTACAATAAATCGTTATTATAGACTGAAACCTATTGAATCTAGTTATCAGTTGATTTTTAATGCTGCATTTTCAATAAAAAGGAGTGCCAAGATTGTTTTCCAAATAGTTAGGATTCATAGACTGTAAATGTATAATTTGCGCGGAAATGTAAAAAGGAAAGTATGTTGGATCGGTTAAGATGTAAGCTTTAACTCAACCGGACCGCGTTCGATCCTTGCCGACGTACTACTGATGTGGACCCACATGAAAACAAGCAATTAGTTTACTAAGAGGGGTTGACGGAAATATTCATAATGTTTTTAACGGATTAATATGCTTTAAAAAGAATTCCTTGCCAATAAACCGTTTAAATAAAATCTATTTTAGCGGTTAATTTATTGGAGAAATAATTTTCGGTATTACTAGGAAACTCTTTAAAGTGTTGTTTTAAACACTGCCTCATTAATCTACACTTATATTATAAAGAGGAAGGATTTGTATTTTTGTATGTTTGCAATGAATAAACTCCAAAACTACTAAGCCGATTTCAAAAATTCTTTCATCATTGGAAAGCTACATTCACGCTGAGTAACATAGGCTATATTTAATGCTAGAAAAAATTTAAAGAATTTTGTCCAATCGTGCGAAGCCGGGACGGGCCGCTATTAAGTAACATCTTTCAGTTCACTACTTCTTTATGGCTTTCGTAGTATAATAACACTTTGACAGTTCCGCGTACTCCTGGTTGGACGACTGATGACCCCATTGATATTTTCACCGGCTTTTATTATCATTTTTGTGACGTCCGAAACTTTATTAAGTTGCCACACCATAGAAGTGAACATGACAAAACATACAATCATCTCTTTTGTTTCCGCAGGGGTAGGAGATAACAGATTTCCATCTTCCACGATGCTGACTCACATCTCTCGCTGCTGTATCTCTGATCAGACCTTTCATACAAGTTTAAGCTTCTCGGTTAAGTGAACTTTGCACCTGGCTTTTTTTTCAGGACATCTTCTATTTGGTCCCTGAAAGTTCACCTTGGTCTGCCTTTACCGACTTGTCCATGTTCAACAAACATGTTGCTAACAGCAAATTATAATAGGGTCGAGTTGCATAAATTGGACCGGGTCGTAATTTGTACCACCTCAAAATCTACCAAACTGTAATGTTTAGTTTTAAATTGGCAACATTAAAAAGCAGTACTACCAACATGACGCAACCGCTGCCATTTTGGACTCGATCACACAACAGAGTAAATTGTAATAATAATTCTTACGTTCACACAGATTAGCCTAGCCCATAGTAAGCATTGTAAGGCTTTTGTTATAGACACCAGTACTAGAAATACATATATGACACATAGTTACTAGATCTTCATAGAAATATATAAAAATACCCACGACTCAGGAACAATGCTCGTGTCCATCACTAAAATATCTGCCCCTTACAGGAGTCGCACCTAGGACTATCAGTGCGAAGGTAGAATCGCTACCGTTGCATCAAAAGACGTCAATTATTGTTTCCAAGAAGTAATGTTGGTTTTTCTATTACACTCTTGACCGATAACTTTTCCACTCCCCTTTTTCTTTTACGGTTTTATATAAAACCTTTTCTCTTTATAATATTCGAATTTGACTCAAAATCCATCGGAAAATGCCGTCATGATTATCCCAGCTAAACCGAAGTTCATGTTTAGCGCCTAAAAAGCGTGTAATAAAGTGAATTATTATTCATCAAAGTATTTTTTATTAAAATTAAGAGTAACCTTAAGAATTGATGTTCATATAAGACGCCCGGTATGAAAAAATATGAAGAGTAAAATAAAGTGATCGAATTACAGCGTTACGTTTTTTGTGCGCACCTCAACTTTTATTTTGAAGTTTTGTTTTTATTATTTTCTGTACCTGTTAACAACAAACGTTTTTAAGGAGTAAACTCCAGTCGTAAGACGGATCTGATACACACACTTTTTTATTGAGTTTTACAAACCAATAAAATAAGTTTTTACAGCATTTTTAAGCGTGTGTGTTGACTAGTAGAGTATACTTTTAGCATTTAGACCCGCCTTTTGCACCAAAGATTTATTGTGGTTTATGGATTTCACAAATTAATAATGTACAATCAGTAAACTTAATCATTTTAGGAATAGAAGAAGAAGAAGTTACCTAGAAGTTACATGTCGTTTAATATTTTTCAGAAAAACAAAGCTCATTAATAGATCAGTATAAAATTCCATGATGAGAATTCACTTGTGACTTGAGTCAATTTTTCTAGTATTTTTCTATTATAATAATTTATCTTATAAAATTCCATGTTTTACTTTGATGATTTGTAGAGACAGTTTGTAAGCTCTCGGTAAAGCGAACTGGAGTTAACTCTGCTATATAACGTACATATAAAGTTAGTAGCCGAATGTTTACCAAAAAGCGTACAAACTTTCTTCAAATTACATTAACAAAGAAAAACTCTTGACCGTGCCCTTGAGTTGGCTCCCTGTTAGACAATTATGTTGTAACGGCTCTTTCTTTATACAAAATTAGTTCCAAGAACCCCAAATTAGAGCATCATTTCGCGCAGCCATTAATTCTCCAATAAAACGTAATGGTTCGAGCATTACACCGATTATCGGCTCACGCGAAACGAAACTGATCCAAAACGCTACATCTATTAATCAAAATATCCAATGAACTGCGAAGGGACAACCCTAAATACTGCGCACAATTTCTTGAATGGGGCCACGCGTAGGCGGGAAAAGTGAGCGTAGGCGGTGCGAAAAGGATGAAAAATGCACAGCTTTTGAGGGGAGACAGAGATAAGCTTAGGGGGTGAACGGTGTTCCCCCCAACCCACGCTCCTTTTCAATGGGTGAATGAATGACGCAGAAACTGTTGCTTCGCCATTGTGTAGTTTTTGTTCGAGAGCCGTTTGTAAATTGTTGTCGCGAAACTGACATTATTGCGTTCTTAATCGTTGTTTTTCGTTGCCATATTGTTTTATAAATGTCAAAAACGAAAATTTGCATTCTGTCACAAACAAGGTTGTTTACTCGACGGTGGGTAACTGTGCCTTATTATGATTTAAGTTTTTGTGGAAATATAATCGACGGGGATAAGCGGCTTGGCAGGCTCTCGGGTAAAGTGGGTCACTGTTTTCCTTTGATCTACGTCATTCTTTTAACAAAACTAGACTAGATTGATAAGACTAGAACTGTGACTAGGAAAAACAAGCTGTTAATGTTGGTATATACAATTTGTCCCGTCACCAGTGTCGGAGACTTTAATGGTGTGCAATATGGCATTTTCTATCGACGAATTGCCCCTCAAATTTGGTTCTTCTCAAAAAGCCAATGATTAAAAATTACACAAAAAAGAATCTATTTGTTTTTCTTTAATTATTTCTTTCTATTTTTTATTCCATGACAATTGAAACATGATGGCTGTGTAACTGTTGTCTACATGTTTAGCTATCAAATGACACCTTTTTAATGTTGATAAGACATTAACATGAGTAGTGGACGAAATAGTATGAGAGCCCAGGTCTTGGTTACCAAGAAAACAAAATGGCGGCCGTAAGAGAAAAACCAAATTTGAGGGGCAATTTGTCGATAAAAAATGCCATATTTCACACCATTAAAGGCTCCGACACTGGTGACAGGACACATTGGTTAAATTTGTTAAATGGGTTGTTAAGGGCCACCTCTAGGCCAAAGAACACTAGCCTAACCTAGCCTGATCTTTAACTTACAATATATACACAAGTATAAAGTTTATCCAAAAAAGGTTCATTTTAATATTAGTCTCTTCAAATCTAGATTTTTTAACACGGCACCTTTAAAGAAAAATTTAATATTTTGGCGTTAAAATGCGAGTAATACTTATAGAGTAACTAGTGGACCCGACAGACGTTGTCCTGCCTGTTATTTTTGCAGTATAGATAAATAACCTAGAAACCGTCTGCAGCGCCATCTGCCGGGCTGATTTGTGAATCTAAACCATTCTCAGATCCCCTTGAACACACACAAAAAAAATCATTCAAATCGGTCCAGCCGTTTAGGAGGAGTTCAGTGACATACACACTCACAGAAGAATTATATATATAAAGATTGTGTTGACCTTGAAAACCATAATGAAGGATGAGACGTAGTCCAACTTTCTTATCATCCAACCCGTTCAAGTCAAACAACGAGATGGTTTGTCTTCCATTTAATCCTTTCAAATCAGCGAAATTAAAAGATTCTGTACTTCTAAAAGGTATTTATTTCCGCATTTAAAATGTCGTATGAAATTGTAATTTAAACTATTTTGTCGTATTGTCGATACGTTGCATGGTGTCTAGCGGAGTCGAATGCACCTATCTTTCTTAAAGGTATCTTTAAAAGCTTATAATACGACGACCGTTTGGTACAACTGTAGCGATCCTGCCTTTTTGCTACGATCCTGGGTTCGAATTCCGGAAGGGGCACATGTTTGTATGATGAATAAGAGCATTTATACCTGAGTCATGGGTGTTTATATATATTTCTATGAATATTACATATCACAAGCACATCCCTTCACATTTGTGAGGGTAGTTAAAGGCAAATATTGATACTGGAGCTAATTATCATATACCTCCAGAAGACCACAAAAAGAAGAGCGTCTGTTTCCAAATTCTGATCTTTATCTGCGATCTGCTCTGGTCTGGGTACTTTAAAAGGAAATATACTGTCATTTTATACAAATACTATATCATAGTTAATTAGACATGTTCATAAAGTTTTTTGTTTATTGTAATTATTTAAGATTTTTTTTTTTTTTTTAAATTAATAGTTGTAGTTTCTTTGAATCTTTAATATATTTGTTTCCAAATTTTTGATTTAATTTTTTTTTATGATTTGTTTAATGGGTTTAAAATTTTAAATGTTGTGCATGCTAATTGCTCTAATTTAAACGCATTTATATAGTTATTGATTTTTTATATAAACTAATGCCTTATATAAATAAACAAATAAATCTCCAACCTACCTATCAAGCCTGGAGATTTTGACCAAGATCCCTCAATTTTAGAGGAGGCTTCCGTCCCAAAAAAGACGTCATTCAGCTGAGATGATGTAGGCGTTCATCATTCAGGATTTAAATAAAAAATATCCATCTGAGTGGGTAGTCGGAAGGGAAAATGCAAATCCGATTTAAAATTATCTTTGTTATAAGTCCCTTAAGCCAATAATGCGCATTGTACAATCAACTGCGATGCTGGAAAATCTTATGTATTTTACAATAAGGTACAAATTGCAACAAAACTGTTCACGTATGTGTGCACACAATTCTTGCTTGTGCACGCAGGTCTTCCCTCTCTGTTTACTACAGATTGAGCTGCAGAAGTATGCTCGAACGTGTTCAATGAAAATTATAAACACGTTTCATTTTTCACCGAGAAACATCGTGACGTTCGAAGCCATTGATAAAAAGGGAAAATGTGACTTATCGCGCAAGGCTTAAAGATGTGTTTCACAGCGAGCTTGGGAGGGCGGTGATAATTCAGCGCAGCTACGCAGTACGCAGGCTCAACAACAGTGACGTCATGACGCGCCCACTGACGTCATAGCTTATTCAGTATATACAAAATAGACCTTGAGATTGCTCAAGGTCAAGGGAATCAGAGGAAATTTCATATTTGAGCTTTTTTTAACAATCCTGATGAGCAGTTATGTAAATTACATTTTTAATGCTAAAAATTCCCTCATAACCGTATTCTTATTAATAATTTAAAATATATTCTTTAATTAATAATACTATGTTGTATCTTGTAACATATAGTAACTCATAATTGAATCAAATATATTTCATCTTTCTGATTGCGCATTTAAGCGATTGTGTGTGGCAAAATTTAATTGAGACCACTGTTAAAATGTTTTACAAAGTTTAATCATGTTTAATAATATTTAATAATGATTTATAATGTTTAATAGTAAGTTATCTTAAAAATATCAAGTATATATTTTTTTTAAATATTTTATGCATTTTCAATGCGATCTTACAAGTGAATTCTCAGGCGGAATTCACCTGAGAATTCACTTGTGACCCGAGTCAATTTTTTCTAGTATTTTTCTATTATAATAATTTATATCAAGTTTAGTTTAGCATGTCTTTTAGTTTAGTTAGGTTTGTATGTTAATAATTTAATGTTTAAAGATATGTTGTTGGTGAATCATTTTCAATAAATAAATAAATATGATATATAAAAAAAATTAAGATATATGTCAAAATTGACTTAGCTTAGCTCTGTGACGAATACCAAATATAGGTACATTTAAGTCAATAGAAATTTTGACATCCCATACATTGAACACGGTACCAAAACACCCAGACCCGAGCCAAAGATATCTACATTGACATTGTCCTCAGAGGTCGTCAAAAAATAACTTAAAAATTATATCAAAATATTCAATTAACTAAAGTGTTTTTCGACTATTTAAGGTATATAACCGTTGTGTGATAAAAATATGTTATCTATTAACGTCAGTAACTTTGAATAAACCAGACGAAACACGGGAAATATTCACATGGCTTAGAGTAATTGTCACAGAGACGTTATGAAAACAGAGATTTGAAAAAATCTTTTATTATTTAGTTTTTGGACTAAGGTGATTTGGGGGCTTAGTGAATTGTGAGCACATACCTATATAACATTGCAGATTACTCCAATCTATTGACTAAACGGCAGACTTCCTAGAATGAGTTCCGACTGCTTTAATTTTTCTTCTTGTTTTAGAGTTTTTCCATTTCCAAATTACACAGAAAGGCAGAGTTCGCAATTTGCTTGAAATGTTAATTTTTAATTGAATATTTATAAATCATTCTATGAACACTTCTCCTGAGAAGAAAAGAAAAGTCAAAAACAAACATGGAAGTTAACACATTTTTCCGATCAAATCACTACGTGAAATAATAACATTATTTTGTTTTCTAAATTATTTTAATGATTTGGACTAGAAATCTCAAGTTTTAAGATTTTTCATATTTTTGCATTTTAAACGCTATCTATGAATTTATAATATAAGATAGCATTGAACATGCCAAAATAATTATCTTAATCGGTTGGGTAAAAATTTGTGAAAATGTTTCTCACGACGGGGACATTCCTCTGATTGGTGAAAGCTGGCTCAAAAGGTACAGGAAAGTTTCGAGAGGCACTCACAAGACTCGGGAGTTCTGATAGGAGAGCAATTGTCAGGAATTCAGGATATCCAAAGGTTGCGGGTTTAAGTCCCGCATGAGCCTAGTTGATTTTTTATAGTATATTTCTAATAAAATTTATTTACAGAAATGATTAATAAAAGAAAAATATGTAGCTTACTTTCACAAAAAACATCGAAAATGCATGTCCGCCCTCTCGAAAATAAATGCAGACAACAACACACCTTACACCTTCACCAACTACTCTACACGTGTTTCGCCCCCAAACGGAGCATCATCAAGAGTTGTTAGACCGTGCAATATCAAGCAACATGTAAGTGGCCGCGCCCTCCACCGCCGTATTTATGCCCTTCTTGTTTTTTTCGGAAGTAAGCTACATATTTCTGTTTTATCAATGGATACGGACTTCCAAGTGACGCATGACTTTATCAAATACATAGAGATACGACCCTATACTTTATCTCAACTTTCCTAAAATGTCTTTAGGTATTTGCTTTAATCTCTGTTTTTTCTCATTTCTCTGCGACGTGCCAATTTGTGAGTAGCCGCGTTATCGTCCTGGTGCCAGATGCGTACATGGTTTGTATCGAGTTATTCCCCTTCTCCGCACATAATAGCGATCAGCGTTTGAACCACAATTTCCATTTAAAACGTCTGCTCTGGGTGACACGTCGGGTGTTCCTTTTAGGCAAATTCGTGCGAGGGAAGCTTATCAAATTTCTAATAAGCATTAATCTAACATTATATTTGTGCGATTATCTCATAAATACAGAAATGAATTTACCGTATGCATGAATTTTGTAATTCTTAACTTAGTCCGGCTATTGTATCGACATTTTATATAACCAAAACTTCAAGATAGCTCCAAAGAAATTTTATTACAAGAAAAAATCGACTTGACGCGTCCGGATAGCCAGGAGATGCGAGTTTGAGTTACGCCTGAAAAATGAGTCACGTACTATTTCTTTGTAATCATTTCTTTATATAAAAATATCGATCACTTCAATGCTCTAACAAAAAAAAATTAATTCAAGATAGCTTCTTACTTTTTGGAGTTATACTTCTTTAGGTGCGTTATGAAAATATGATAAGAGTGAAATTTTAAGATGCGCACGCATCACTGTAACACAAAAGTAACAGGTTGAAGTTGTCCGCAAAAGTGACATGGAATAAACCAGCAAGATGAAGTTGGCCGCTAATTGGCTCAAGGTAGTTACTCAAATATTTATGAATGTGTGTGTGTGTGTGTGTCCGCGATTTTAAATTATGTATGGTGGTTAACAATAATTTATATAATATTCTAATACCAATTTTATATTATATAATAACATTATAACAATTTTATTTAACAGTGGTTTTTATATTATAAACTTTTTTAAGTGCGTTTATTGATTTGAGGTTAACTGTCGGTATGTATACTTTTTATTTGTTTATAATATAAATCATTTAATGTAATGATGCCAAAGAACTATAACTACACACGCGCGTACATAAATACACGCACCTATAATCTTTATTAGGACAAATCTAGCTGAATAAATATTCATCTCACATTCAGGTATCTTCCTGAAGAACAGAATCGTTATCATCGTTGAGTAAATACTAAGCATGACTGTTACTTCGCCCGAGCAAAATAAATCACATATTTGTTTTCCCGGCATTTATATTGACTCAAGTTTTTTTAAGATGTTGAGGCATCTAACATATCAAGAAAATTACAAACAAAGAACCAACTATAACAATGATATCCAACCATTTACCATTGCGTTTAACAATTTATTCTCGTATTAACACTAAACCTACCGATACTTCATGTATTCCTATTCTTACTTAAGCGGTTCAAATGACCCGTCTTTAAAATGTTACATATATTACTATGTTTAGCGAAAAATATTTCAGTTAAGCAACTTGGTACATGAATAAAACATTTTTTTTTCAAATAACGATTCAAAATAGTTTATATATTAAATTTAAAAAACATAAAAATACAACAAGAAAAAAATTAAGTTTTAATTAAGTTTAAAATGGGTCATTTGACCCGTCATGATATGTTTAGTGTTAAATGATATTAAATAAATTAATCCATTGTGGACAAATTGAATGTGTCCACAATGGATTAATTTATTTAAATTGAATGAGTTTTAAAAGGGACATAGTACAAGTCCCTTATGGAGGATTAGAGTTCATACTCCAAAACGATGTTCTCATCCATAGCGAAGACCTGTGCCCAGTAATGAGGACAACAATACGATGGTGATCACAGTGAAAATATAAAGATACATAGAGATTTTCTAAGTTATGTGGCATCAGCTACTAATTAGTTGCACTTTGTACCCAGGTGGCACAGTTACCACCGTTTATATCTGACACTAATATTAGTATTTGTATAAACGATCATGTTTACATTAAAGAAAGCTCTAAGCTAAAGTTTTGTTACAGAAATCCCTTGGCATACTTTTGGCTCCACATCAGATCATCTCCTTGCATTGTCACCTCATTTACATATGCCAGCGTAATTTTATTTCAAACGAAAACCGGAAAGGGAGTCGAATTCAACAAGATTTGAGTACAGACAGCATCAGGACAGGTGAAATTAATAAAATCTCGTTTCAGCTGCATTTATATACTTCGATGGCCAGTTGGTGCGATGGTAATGATTCTGCCCAGGCGCCAAGGGTCTCTGATGTGCTTTTGTTTGATGTATTACATCAAAAAAAGTACCTGGAGTCTAATCACATCACAGAATATGATGATTCCATTATATTCTGTGATGTGATGATTTGGAATTAATTATTATTACATATTAAAGCGGATTGAAAAATTCTACCTTTGTGATTTCCTGCCAATTTTTATAAAATAAATTTCTTAATATTTATGTTATTTCATATTTTTTAGCTATATACGGCGCTAAGTATTTGCTACGGACAAGATAATAGAAGTAAACAAACTAACCGTAGGAAAAAACAAATAATAACGTGAAATCACTTCCCCGAGTATTATTACCTTCAGCGACGGGCTTGGATGGTAGAAAAAGGGTCTATTTAAAGGTTGTCCTTGAGTGACCCGCACCCCTCAACTCGTCAATAGTCCGTCTTTAACTTTCATTAATTTTGTACTTCAACAAAGGTAAAAGATAATAAGGATATAATGATTTTTATTTTTACTAATAATGTGTGTATTGAACGTCAAAAGCTACATACGTCATGGCTTTATAAGTGTTCGTCGGGAGAAGGCGAAGAGCAAGGGCCGTTTTCTTATCCGCTTACAAATATGTTACATAGCTTCGTAGTTTAAGAAAACTTTTCTTATAACAAATAAGACGTTACATGAACAATTTATGTGTTTAGGCGTAATACTTCCTGTAAGTATGAGGAGTTTAAGACTTCAAACTGGGTAAAAAACGACAAAACAGAAATCTTTCATATAAAAAATCTTAATGATTTATTTGCTTTTTGCACATATTAAAATATAGATTTTAATAAAAAAAACATGTGTGCAGTTCACACATGGTAGAAGTTCACACTTCAAAAATTTTGGTTTCAAGATAATGAGACGAATGTAAAATTTCGGGAAGAGGATAATTGTAGGTTTTAGTAATGATCATAGTGATACAAAGTTAGATAATTATTTTTAATTTTATTCGTATATATTACATAGATTAATTCAGACTCAGAGCTTACATTTTCGATAAATGATACAAGAGGCTTATGGTAACTAAAGTACATACCACGAACATAAGAGACACGAGATAATGCTTCCTATCTCATTTTCTCCTACGGTAACTCTTATGAATTTATGTGTTTGTCTCTTTTTACTGTCGCTTTTTCATTTCATCGACATTTAAATCACAACGATGCTATAGAAGTTTTCACTTCAATAAAGAAAAAATACTAGAAGATATCGACTCGGCTTATACAAAATAGCACTGAATAAGCGTATACATAAAAATCATAGTAAATTTTGTAAAAAACATATTTTTGTATTGCGTTTAATTAACAGCTGCGCATAATCGTAACTGCGAATAATTATACAAATATTTAACTCATTCGATAATGAGCAACGAGTGAATGATCGTTAATCGTTCGTTCGCTTGAAAATTCCGAGTACTGTATAATTAATGAGATTAAGTGACGAATATAAACCAGTTTGAATGTTGATATTCTTTGATGTATTAAATCAGTTATCATGTCGGTTTGTTACAGGATCTTAAGTTGGGTAATATTAAGTCAATTTAACTTTTGAGTTCAAGTTGATTTTTTTCTAATTTCTTCATACTAGCGGCCCGTCTTGGCTTCGCACGGGTGGACAATTTTTTTTTTTCTATTATTAAATATTTTTCCGTTAGCGCCATCTAGCGTCCGGTAGAAGAACTACATGCGGTTATCGCGTTGCTATGGTAACGTTATTGGTACAATGGAAAAAGAGCGGACACATAAACCACTGTGATCTTAGATTATAGATTCCCAGTAATAACAAAATGTATATTGTGTTATTCTTTAACAAAAAATCATTCCAAAAATTTAAATTTGGTCGTGGTACATGTACTTTTATATGTAGGGCAAATAATATGGACTGGAACATCTCCTTTACTTTACCGCACTGTTTGCAGGTTTTGTAACATGATTAATATTGGTATTTACACATTGACCTGGATATTTTTAACGTAGCCTTTAAAATAAATATTTCACCATTTTTTAATTAAGGCAATAAGATGGACACCCGTAACTGTTACTAAACACATTTGATTAGTCAAAACATAAAAAAATGCAAAAAGTACACAAAAATCGTAATAATTGGTAAAAGAATACTACTACTGCATACATATAGAATGTGCTCATTTCATGAAATAAGTTTTGAAATAGTCAAAAATATTTAATTACTCAAAAAGGTTTAATAGTTGAAACACTCGTTCGTTTTCAATAACTATCTCCCTTTTAGTTTTCAATAACAATTTAAATAACTGTTATTGGTTAAAAATATCAAACGTAAGTCTTAATTAAAATTAAACAATTGTAAGAGACTCCTTAAACGTTTCAAATCAAATATTTCTTTAGTTAGAAACTTTCCAAATTGAAATTGTAGTAACAATCCGCCATCTTGACATTATATAATTGTAATTTTTTAATTTTCTTTTTATGCAACAGTACAGATTGTTTCTATTCAAAGAGTGAACAAAGCTAACAAATACATTTATTGGTTCAAACTGCCAATGGAGGTCATACTTTATATAAAAAGATACTATTCAAGTGGACTTGTGTCGTGTGTGTAGCGTGTAATGTATGATGTGCAGTAGTGGTGTGTAGTGTAATATAATAATCTATCTAAGATAACAGTGGTTTGCGTGTTTGTCTGTCCGCTCTTTTCCTCGCTCTTTTTCCATTGTATCAATAACGTTACCATAGCAATGCGTTTACCGCAAGTAGTTCGTCTACCGGCCGCTAGATGGCGCTAACGGAAAATATTTAATAATGGAAAAATTTAAAGAATTTTGTCCACCCATGCCAAGCCGGGACGGACCGCTAGTATCACTACATAGTATAAAACAAAGTCGCTTTCTCTGTCCCTATATCCCTATGTATGCTTAAATCTTTAAAACTACGCAACGGATTTTGATGCAGTTTTTTTTAATAGATAGGGTAATTCAAGAGGAAGGTTTATATGTATAATACATGCATAATATCCGCATTGCATCCGTGCGAAGCCGGGGCGGGTCGCTTGTATAATTATAATAATAATAGGTTAGTTTTTATTTCTCTGTTTTGGAATTATTTCCTTTTAAAAACAGCCAATTCTAATAAAGCCAGGTTTCCACCTTTCGCTTTCCGCTTAATGTTCACACATTTTCTTTGTTAAGTCAAACAACTGAGCGGCGCACCGTGAGTAAGCCTTGACGGGCATTCTTTGAACACCTGGTTCAGAAACTTTAGGACCTCAATGTGAACTTTGCCTATTAGGCGCAGGGCAAACGAGATAAGGCCGCCCACGCAGTGCCGAGAATAGAACCCCATCCTACCGCCCCGCCCGCTTCGCTACCCCTTGGGGGTTGTTGATGTGAAGAGAAATATATTCATAAGTGTACGGAAATATAGACTTCCCGGTCTATTTTTAAAGTATCTTTTACAATATTTATCTTTTAAGGTATTGATATGAAACCATTTTTAACGGATCACTAGACAGGTTTACAGCTTAGTGCAACTGTTGCGATCTTACTTTCTGCGCCAAAGGTCCTAGGTTCGCATCCCGGTAACATCTTGTTGTATAGAAATATGAGCCTTGTTAGGACACAGCAAATTGCTTACAGAACTAAACTCTTAATATTATTTTCATACTCAATTATATTATAATAATTTTATATTATTTTATCTCATTAACACAAGGACGATAGATTTATTTTGAATTTTATTATGAAATATACAATGTGTTCATATTTACTATTTTAATTAAAAATAATTTGAAATTTTTGCGACTGATAAGAAAAATGTCTTTTAATATTTTTTAGAATCCTTTGTAATATAGTTGTGGCATTTTGATTTCAAGGATTTCACTGATTTAATTATATTTTAATTTAATTTAAATTTGGTTTAATGCAATTTTCATACATAGTAATAATTCTTAGTCTGGTTTTGATAATTATGAATTTTGTGTGTTTATTTCGCCTGAAATATAGGTTTTTTTATTTGATAGGGAAGTGTCTAGCACGTTCACCTTGGGATTGTGAAGGATAAGCAACTAATCTTAAAACAAGAACAAAGGGCGTTTTAACAATGTTATATCTCCAGCTTCTTCTTGTCTACCAATAAGGTAAGAATATTAATTATATTATACAAAAAATATTAATGAATGATTGAATATTCTTAATTGTACACACAGGAACAAATTAATGATTATATAAACAAAGGAAACGTACAATAGGCGGCCTTATCACTATAAGCGTTCCAGGAAACCTTGTCGTGGAAAGAAAAGATATATAATACTATAACAGTAACAGGGTAGTTGGGGATATACAGATGAATTAAAGCAATACAATATTTTATATTTTGAGATTAACATATGTACTCGTGAGATAAATTATTTTAATATAAAAATACTAGAAGAAATCGTCTCGGCTCACAAATGAATTCTCAAGCGGGAATTGAATCCGCAACCCGTAGAAATCCGGTCCAATGCTCTCCCAATTAAGCTACCGAGCCTTTTGAACACCAATCGAAATTTTCTAGTACCTTTCCAATTTTATGCTGTAGGCCAGCGTAGTCTCATCAATGAAAGGAACATCCTATTTAAAAGAAACATTTTTACAAATGTTTGGGCAATAGGTTCAGATGAAACAGCAATTTAGTTTAATATTTTTTAATATCTTTTGCATTTTTTCAACGTCATCTTATAAGATAAATTATTTTAATAGAAAAGAAAATATCAATATAATAATAAAAAGGTTGTCTGGAAGAGATCGCTCTGAGCGATAAGACCGCCCATTGTAACACTATTTTAAGTTTTCTCTTGTTATCTTATTATTTCAATGTGGTGTTATCAATAAAGTGTTTTGTATTGTATTGTATTGTATCGTACTAATCGCATCGCTAAGAATATACATCCTTCATAACGCGCGCAGCAAAGGCGTGGAACTCCCTCCCTGCGTCTGTATTTCCGAGAACTTATAACCCGTCCATTTTCAAAGCCAGGGTGAATAACCTTCTGGGTTACCTCGTTCTATTGTGGCTTCTGTCTTGGCCCCCGGGCTTGGTCTGGATTAAGAGCGAACCTATCCTAAATAAAAATCGTACGTCTAGTCTTTGAAAAATACAGTAGTAAAATGGAAAAAAACCTTTACATTCACATATTTCTAAAAAGATAACAGCTGCGTCCAAATTATCATTGGATATTAGCTGAATTGAACTTTGTTTTCAGCCTGTTAAGAGCGAAAACAGACAGGCAGCTCTCCAAATGTTAATATTCTATCCGAGGAACGGTATTCATTTTATTCGTTCAATTCTTATTCATCGTATCTAGTCTGCGTGCATTTTCTGGGGAAATTGTAATTATTTTACAATAGGGTGGATCAACAGCCTTACTGTTATGGGATTTTGTTTTTGTATTCATATTCTCTTCTAACGATAAATCATATTTGAATTGGCCAAAGCCTCTTATTACAAGATTTTAATAATCTAACTTTGAATATTTAAGGCAGTTTAATAAATGCGAAATATTATAATACTTAAGTACTTCATTTATATAAGTGGTTCATAACATTTTGAAGTGAACTTCAGTTAATGAAGCTCATTAAAGATTATACTCTAATAAACAATGATTTATTGTGAGTAATCGTATAATTTCACACAAGATACGCTAAGTCAGAAATAATTAATTCCAACATGATACAATAAATATGATGTAAACTTAAAAGCTCACTGTGATATTACCCGCAGAGATATATCACATGAAAATTAAAATAAACCATTCGGGACGTCTTTTAACTAACAAAAAATGGCGCAAGAAACTCGTCAGCTTTAAATAGAAGACATGACATTTACAATATTATACGTCGTCACCATAAATTAGCCACAAAAAACAATATTGTTCTATTATCCTAATTATATTATGACAATACTTTGTGGGTGTGTTTGTTACCATATTGTAACTAATTCTAAGCGGCTGGACCGATTTGAATGATTTTTTTTTGTATGCGTTTGGGTGATTCACAAATTAGCCCGGCAGATGGCGTTGCAGTCGGCACAACAACGCGTGGCCGGGTCAGCTAGTTACAATAATAGTAAGGTTATGCTTTCTTTGCATCGTTGATTTCAACAAAGTATCTGTTTTAAATAAATATACTTAAACATGGCAATGATATACGTGTTAAGTATATGTCAATAATACTGTAGTGTAAAGCAGACCCTTCTCCCATGGCAGCACCCGTTCACGAGCATGACAAACGATGCGACCATCGCTTCGCTCAACCTATCTTAGGGTACGTTACGACCCTCACCACACGCTACAACCCAAGAGATGTTTTAAGAGAGCATGTCATACTCTAACTACCAGTAATAAACTAGTGTTATATTGAAACTATACATATTACTACCATCATTAGTATTTCCATCCCTCGCAATCTATTAAATTGTCGTTGACTTTGTAATAACCTTTGGACATGAGCTTATTATTCACATTAGTTTGAAATTTATGCAAACGCAACTCAACTTTGCTTAGTGGAACTTTATTAAATTGAATACGGTTAATATCCTCTTGGAACCATTTTTCCTTTGAGAGTAACAGGGGAAGTTGCTCATGGCCATAGCTCCTCTGAACGGGGGAGGTAAAGTCCTTCCATTAATTTAATAATGTTAAGATGGTCTTTATTATTTTTTTATAACTGCTAAATTTTAATATCATAACAAATGTTTACAAAAAATACTTTGTCTCAATTATGGTCTTGTCATTCTATTAATGCATCCCTTATCGCAAAATGATGGGCTACAAAATTTTTTGTATTATTTTTTAATAATGATAAAAATGCGCCTTCTGGACCGTGTCTGAGAAAAACAAGGGAACGTTGCTACCAGCTCCCAGACGGTGCCACAACACCCAGATGTTGTACAGACGTTGATTTTGAAAAAACATAAACGCTATGGCTACTTTTTTGAGTTAAAAACAATGTGATGTTGTCTTATACCTATATACGCAGAATTAAGAATTTAGAATAATAAACATTTCTTACGTTCAAACCAATTAGCCTAGCCCAAACTAAGCACTGAAGAGGTTGTAATGGATACTAGGATAAGATAGACATACATATATGATACACTTCGATCATATATCGAAGATGATACATAGATAATTAATATTTACCTGATTTCTCTTGCTTTGTTTTTATTTAATACTAGCTGAGACGGCCACGCGTTGCTATGGTAACGTTAATTGATTATAAAAACTGTTATTCTTAGGGTTATGGTAACTATATATGGTAACAAACACACAAAGTATTATTATTATATAATGTACTGATATACAAGGAATCAATTCTAGTTTGGACGTGCATGTCACTGAGTCACACATAAGCATTCGGCTGAAAAATAGCGTCATGGTGTCGACATGCCGTAACAATATGCTGAACCGGGGACTTTTTCAGCACCGCAGTTCAGTAATCTCTCTTATTTATGTTTTTTATTGTTTGTAACATATTTTGCAGAGATATGTATTCCTGTGTGAAATAAATTATTTCTATCCTAAAATAGAAATATATATAAAATTACATGCCAAAAGCATTATTCATCACACAAACATCTGCCCCCTTTCGGGACTCAAACCCAGGATCATCGGTGCGAAAAGCAGGATCAGTCGTCTTGGACATACTTTGCGGACGTAAGAATGTCCTTTAACATAATAACACAGTATACTCATATAAGTTGAACCTGGTTTTGAAATCACGTGACATGCGCAGTAGCAAGTTTAAAGTCCGTTCATTCTAACTTGTCCTATTTTGTAAACAATCTTGGCACAACTTTTTAACGATTTCACCCATGTAAAATAAAATAATAACAAAGTCAATAATCTATTACAATAAATCATTATTATAGACTGAAACCTATTGAATCTAGTTATCAGTTGATTTTAATTGTTGCATTTTCAATAAAAAGGAGTGCCAAGATTGTTTACCAAATAGGACAAGTTAGGGTGAATAGACTGTAGGTACATTATTCCCTACTGCGCATGTCACGTGATTTCAAAACCAGGTTCAACATATATGCCGGGTACTATATTCATCTTTAATAATTACACAAAATTCGCTTGTGTTATATGCTTGGAACATTAATATTTCTGAATTGTTTCGTAATTGTATTAGCACTCGGCTTGCCCCTCACCGCCGTGTGGCAATTAGAAGGGAATAAGTTCTCCTAGAACCACTTTCGCTTTGTACCCATAAATTATTCATTATTTATTGCATACGCATAATATTAAAGTGTTAATCATCCAGACAAGTTTCCATGTATTGTAAATTTTCCACACTTCATCGATAGACTATCTTGCTCAAAGAAGCTAGCATTAGCAAATTCGTTGTAGATTATAACTTATATAATGCTACAGAACTTGATAAAAGCGAAGTTGATTTATTCCAGTATTTTTCTATTAAAGTTTATTACGAAAAAAAAACAGATTTTAATATTCATAATTTTATGGAGCCATGCCCAGCACTGCAAGACCTAGTGATTGTAGTTAGCTAATTTTTCAAATATTAAAAGTAAGATGGAGGTCGGTCTCCCTGCCCGAGTTTCTTTCGCCAGTTCTTCTCGAAAGGGCCTCCTAATTTCCGATCTTGTGGTAGACTCAGTAGTGTGTAAATAAAATGCAATTTAAAAATAATTGGATATATATAAATTTAACAGTTAGGAACGTGCCTGATTAAAATGTTGTGAAGGTAGTAGAAAATATATGACGACCATTGCCTTAGTCATCCTGTGATCACGGCTCCTTTAAAGAAGTTTTGACTTTGACGTTACGACTTCTTTACTAATAGCGCATAAAGCCGTGAAAAGTTGTTTTTATGGAAGATGTAAAAATGAAAATACTTAAAAACATGAGACATAACGAAGTCTACTTTAGCTTTCATCACAGCGAAAAGACGGCCGTCCAAAGCTGAAAGGAAGTTGAAGATCGCAGTAAACTTAGTACGCTGGCTCAGTGCCCCAAAGTGTGGCCCCCAATACAAGAGAACGCCTCTTGTCCCGGTCTTGTGTAGTTTCTTGCCAGTCGCTGGCTTGAAGCTCGCAAATATCCGATTCCACCACATTACGACATCGCTATCGGACACCGTCTACCGGTCTTCGCCCTAGTGGTTTACCCATGTAGACGCTTCGATCTTCACCTATTAGAAGGAATTGCCATGGCTAAGCCAGGCTTCCTTTTTTATAATATTAAAATCAGATCCCTGTAAATTACCAAAGAATTCGAAAAACACTGCTGCCTATTCAGTGGTCTATAGAAAGTTGAAACTCAGCGAATTAAAAAATTAATTTAAATATAAAAGATTAAAGCCGAAACATACTAGTTATGCACCCCATAACCCTGAGGAGTGTGGTGGTCAATAGCTAGAACTTGTTGTTAAGCACTTGTAAGCCAGCGACGCTTCATTTGTGGTTTTAAGTTAGTTCAAGTAAAAAATAATAATACTACATATCTGCTCCTATAATACTTCCTATAATAACAATAAAAATAAATTTCGCTACATGTGTAAATGGCCGATTTAAGATTAAAGCGATTTTATTCCCTTTAAACGAAAAGAAAACGCGCATTGAAGTTTTGAAGGAAAGGAAAGTTTAGTTCCGCGTATATACACTTTGATTGTAAATACATACTGTTGAGGTTTTGTTAATATAGCTAGCTAAATATGCAGCAAATACATACATCTGTCTCTATATACTATAAGACGGAAATATTACAGTATAAGTAAAAACCTATTGTAACACACGCATAGTAGGATTGTGTGAATGTGTTTTACCACTTTTAACGTATATTTTATTTTAATTTATTTATTTATTTATAACTTAACCTACAAACAACCACTACAGGTTACCCTATTGCGATAGCGAAGTGACTAAAAAACTTAAAAAAAAAACAAGTGAACATCTTTAAAACTATACAATACTATAATAATTTCCAGTCTAATACCTACTAATTTTTTATATGACACTGTCTATAGTACCGCCTTTGTTAATTTACTGAGATGGCAACTATTAATCCATATGCTTTATGTAAACACTTGTGGCCTTCTTTAAATAAAATTCTTTAAATTTTTCTAGCATTATGTTACTCAGCGTTAATGTAGTTTTCCAATGGTGAAAGAATTTTTGAAATCGGCTAAGTAGTTTTTAAGTTTATTCATTGCAAACATACAAAAATACAAATCTTTCCTCTTTATAATATAAGTGTAGATTTAGTTTACTTCGGGCGAAGCTATGTTCTTAGGCTAAATATGTATGTTCTCAATATTTAGAACATACTTTATTACTTGTACGAAAATAACCGACTTTAAAACTGTAATTTATTTAATTCATAACTAAAACTGGAGAAATAAAAGTTTTGTGTTTTAATAAATCAAAAAATAAATATAGTGACTATTTTTTGCGGACGGTGCCAGCCTACAAAGAATCTAGTGACAATAGTAGTAAGGCTGAATGGCTGAATTTAAAGCTTTTGTTTTTCTCTTTTTAGTTGTTAGTAAAATAATTTACAGTTTAAACTTGATTTAATTTTTTATAACTTTTTTATTTCTTATTTTTTTTAATTTCAGAAGTAATTGAAACTAAGCCACTTATTAAATGTTTTATCGGGATTACTTAGCTAGAGCCAAACTGACTGTTAAGCCAAAGCCTCTACCTCAAAAACTACTTTACCGATTTTGATGAAACTTGCACAGTTCCCCAATATCGACTATATATTATTCAACTAAAAAAGATTTTTTGCAATCCGACTTATAGTTTTGGAGATATGCGGAGACAAACACACATTAATGAAATTTTGCATCTATATTTAAAAGCTGGTAAAGACTCACATATACAATAACTATGTAATTCTGATCATATTACCTACTATACGTACGGGTCGAATTGATAGCCTCCTTTTTTGAAGTCGGTTAAAAAGCTGTAGAAATAGTACTTACAGATAAACGAAAAAACTACTGCCGCTTAAACAGCGAGCATGCGTAAATGCTTGTAGGTGCAGCGGTACTAAAACTGGATCTAACACTAGTTTAAAACCTGACACGAATTATAGGGCTGTCACTTCTTAGTGGACAATTAACATAATTATTGTATTCCTAAATAGTCGGCTTGATTCGTCATAAGAAATAAATAATAACCAGGTCTATGCAGTCGCTAAGCATAAAGCTTCGCTAGAACCATACATTGGAGCGGAGCGTAATACCAAAAATAATCAATCATGTTTTGTAAAATTTAAAATTCATTAAGAATGAAAACTTTCAAAAAGCGCGCGCTTTCTGTCTTAATGGAAAATCCCATAGAGCCAATGTTTTTTGGTCATAACTTTTTCATTTTGCGAATTTCAAAATCCGTCACGATTTAGTACTAAACATGTTGTTTCGATTCATTACCAAAATACGAAAATTGGTTAAGAACTCATAGAGTTATGGCGTCACATACTTTTCGTCATGGAAGCTGATCTAATAATATTTCTTACATTCACACCAATTAGCCTAGCCTAAAGCAAGCACTGTAAGGCTCGTGTTATGGATACTAAGGTAAAGGATAGATATACATATATGACATAAATATGTAATATTAATAGAAATTTTTATCAATATCAAGACTCAGGTACAAATGCTCGTATTCATCACACATACATCTACCCCTTCCGGTATTCGAATCCAGGACCGTCGGTGCGAAAGGCAGGATCAACAACATCCCATAAATTGTTCTGAATCTAAGTTAAGTAGCTTAAGCCCTTGTGTTATGGAAATCAGAAACAACTACTGTACCGCAACACTTAAATTCGAGCCAATATAGAGAAAATGAATTTTATTTGCTCAAAAATCTGGTTCGACCTAATAATCGTTTTCAGTTTGACTAGTATAATTTAGGTATATGAATTATTCAATGATTTGAAAAAGGATATTACTTATAATTTTTCTTCGTTTTATTTCTTTATATTTTGGGCTAAAAAAGAAAATTTGTGTTAAAAAATTACTATTAATATTCATTGTGAGTCTAAATTTTAGATATATATTTGTTAAACATTAAACTTGCCATTTTAAGAGAAACAAAAACTGTCAAATTGATGTATCAGAATAGCTGTGCTGAATTTGATAGCAAATTTTATAAAGCTATTTATTTTACTTTGGATACGTGCGTTACATAGCTCTTATTTTCATTTAAAACTGATACTTGCTGACTTTGTTGCCATCAACAATGTAGTTACAAACTGTTTGTAAAAAAGAAGTCAACAACACATATAACTAGCTGTGGCTCAGTTACTTTAATTTGCATAATTTTTTTATGATTTAAAATGAAACCTATCCAATATCCTAAGTTGAAACGAATCCAGTAAAAAGAAACAAAAATAATTAAAATCCGTTGAGTACTTTCAGAGTTCATCGCAGTCAAACATTGTGATACGAATTTTTTTATAGATATACACTCTATATAAAGAGTTTTTCTCTGCTATATTGTCAATAATAAGAATCAAAGTTAAAAAAAATGAATAAAAACTTAAAAACCATAAAACTACTATTATTGTGATAATGGAATAATGTTTTTTGTGGATTATGTATGGCGACGACGTATAATATTGTAAATATCGTAACTCCTGTTAAAGCTGACGAGTTCCTTACGCCCTATCTTCTTTTCTGTTCACCGATTCGTTGCTACATACAATTACAGAAACGAAGGCTACGAGCTTCATTTACGTGAAAAATAAAGATTTATTCTGGGTTAATTTCCCTAAAACTTGATTGGAAGGAGTTATCATCGATTTAAAAAAGACACGGTTTCAGTGGCTAACGCCACACGCCAAAAAAAGCCAGCATCAGCAACGAATCGGTTAAAAGACCCTAAATAGGTGGTAGGTGAAAATGTTAAACCATTCAAAATAATATTTTAAGTGCATTTGCATAAAGTTATTTTCATTTCATTGTTTCACTTAGAAGGATACAATGCAAGTTAAAATCAGTTAATCAGTTAATCGACGACCGTTTGGTGCAACGGTAGCGATCCTGCCTTTCGCACCGACGATCCTGGGTTCGAATCCCGGTAGGGGCAGATGTTTTTATGATGAATACGAGCATTTGTACCTGAGTCATGGGTGTTATATATATTTCTATGAATATTACATATCTATGTATCATATATGTATGTCTATCCGTTACCCTAGTATCCATAACACAAGCCTTATAGTGCTTACTTTGGGCTAGGCTAATTGGTTTGAATGTAGGAAATATATATATATATATATATATATATATATATATATATATATATATATATAGTTAATAACTCATTAATGCATAAAAGAGATTCGTTGAATCTTTCAGATTTGTTTTGTAATTTAAGTAAAAAAAATACTGCCAACCCTGTGGTCTCTGTCCATTTAAATGTCACACTGCAAGCTTTGTCCATAAGAATCCGGATACACCAGCCATAGGTTGAAAAAATTAATTTAAAGCTTCTTAACAAACTTTAGAGTTTATATTCCACGAGCAGCCGTTGATAGATGGGTCTTTCCACGTCTGGTGACCATTTCTAAATGTCAAGGGAAGTAACGCCTCTGCTAAATAGTGTTTGTCTAATGTTTTTATACGACATTTAACAAGGAATATTATTTAAGGCGTCCTTTATGGCTCATTTATCACGTGGGGAGGTTGTATGTAAGTACAACCATATATACGTCACTTTAAAAATATAAGCTTCGTTAACAATGTATCAGTAGCTAAGCCTTTTTTTAAAAGTATGGGAGCTCCAACCAAACATCGGTCTTAGGCTTAGAAACTTTAAAATTCTCACTAACTTACGTAAACCTTTTATGAGTGAGATTTTAAAAAAAAACTAAAAGGCTAAGTAAAACTATTTTTAGTTGAGATTTATCTTTTTTTAAACGCAAATCATTATTTTTAAACCTAAAAATTAAAGTAAAAAAGAAATTAACGAAACAAAATACTTAATTAAAAAGGTAAAGGTAAAGGTAAATAAACTTATAAAATATATAAATACTCTATATAATAAAAAAAATTGACAAAACACCTTTGAACTAAAATAGATTTATCAAGCGTTTCAATTTTTTTTTTAATAGTAAGGTAAGAGTAACCGATAATAATTTACGAGAACAATGGAAAATTTGAACATACAATTTGACAAATCTGTTTATAGGCAAATATTATAACGTAGAACATTAATTTGTATATTTAATGGACAACTACTTTACGATGTTAACCTTATTTAATTCTTTGTATAAATTTAAAGTCTTTAAATTTTATTAATCTAGTTACTGATTTGTAGAAACCTAAAAGAAAGATATATGTATATATAAACTATATACTATACTATATATTGCATAACATTATAGATCTGACAGTTGCTCTTTTGACTTTAAACTTTAAGAAAATACTAATTTTTCATATGATTATAGTTCTCGAGGATGGTAAGAGGCTATTTAACATCACTCTACGACCAAAAACAAGAAAAAGAAACATTAAAACCGACTTCAAAAAAAATTGTAAAATAAATAATATACAAAAAATAATAACTTATTCTTGTGCCCACAACTTACAATCAACTTATTCTTTCTACTCAAGGTACGGCTTATGCGTTTACCAAGCAAAAAAGCGTATACCATCTTTAACTTCACATCTAACTCACACATACTTATGACAAACAATAATTAAAATATTTATATATAATTCACCTAAGCAAAAATTTTAAAATATATGTGTGTAATATATGTATATGTGGACTGCTTTAAATAAAGAATAATCCAATTATTAATTAATTGGGAGGCCCTTCCTAGAAGAACTGGCGAAAGACATTCGCGCAGGGAATGGAGGTCGGTCCCCAATTTGACTTATATAAAAAATTTAACAGTTACCAAAGTGCCCTATTAAAATATTGTAAAGGTAGTAGAAAATATATGACGACAATTGCCTTAGTCATCCTATGATCACGGCCCCCTGTTAAGAAGTTAAAACGTCAGGATTAAATATAAAATAAATTTTGCGCATACTCCGCAGAAATGTGGTTTTATTCAAATGTATAATTTGCGCGAAATTGTAAGAACTAAATGTCATAAAATGTTGTGAATCATTTTGAATAATATTATTATAAAATTAAACATTGAATAAATAGAATGTAAAAAAAATATATTATCAGATAAAAATTGTGAATCAATATCTCCAGCCCGTCCTTACCATAAAAAAACGGTGAGATTGCCCAGGGCCAGGCATTTGATCCTTTGCTTATCCTGTTGCGACCTCCTTTGTAGATCAGTCTTGATATTTAAATATAGAATTTTGTTTGAAAACAAACATTTTGCGAGAAAGCGTCACTTTGGTGGTTGTTTTTCTTGTTAAAATTTATGTAGTAGTGGATATTAATGCGTAATAATTTTGGATCATTAACCATAATTGTTTATGAACATGCACGAGTGTTGGCAAGTGAAGCAAAGCAGCGAAGTTGTCTTTTCCTGCTCTCTCAAGAAGTCCACGGGGAGGTTTCAGAAAAAATCTCCCCACGAAAAAAAAGGTGTTATTACAATGTTTATTCATCATTCATTGATCATCTATCAATCACGGACTGATTTTCATCGTCATTCAACATATTTCATTCAAAAAGAAATTACTGAAAGTCTGGCAGTATGACTTAGACCTTCGCCTGTCCCGAAAAGGATGGATATAAACTACTACTAGGACTTTTTGGTGGGAGAGCGAAGCGTCACTTTAATGGTTTTGGTTTTCTTGTTAAATTTTGTGTTGTGGTTGATTTTAGTGTGTAATAATGGTGGGTTATTAACCACTGAGTGTTTCTGAATATGCATGAGGAAAGTGTCTTTTCGCACTCTCTCAAGAAGGCCACGAGGAGGTTTCAGTAACCCTACTTCTTTACTAAAACCTAGGAAATTACTCAAGAACTGGCAATTATAATTACATGACACTGGCTAAATGCACAAATCGTGCAAGCCACAATTAAAGAATAATAATAAACTACTACTATTGGTAACTGTCATTAATTTTTTGATTTGTTAATTAATATTAATAATTTACGTAATAAATAAAATATCCAACAGCATAGATCGTGGAAAAGGCAGTACATCATATTTCTATGCAAACATTTGTAATGAAGTTAACAATTTAATGGGATGTTGTCTCATACATATATATAGCTCAATTAGTATTCTTGATTCAAAATAAGATAGCGGTATGCTTCGTGCCTGTGATCTCACACTATGTTCTAGTCATGTATATCAAGAAATGATAGTATAACGACTGAATTTAATGGATAAAATAAGGAAAGACGTGATATGAGGGTAGTTTGGTGTGGAAGAAGATATAGTGACAAAGATAGATAAAGGGGTGTTTACATAGATGGTTTAAAGTCTGTTCATTCTAATTTGTCCTATTTGGTAAACAATCTCGGCACAACTTTTTAACGAAATCGCCCATTTAAAAATAAAATAATAACAAAGTCAATAATCTATTACAATAAATCGTTATTATAGACTGAAACCTATTGAATCTAGTTATCTGTTGATTTTTAATGCTGCATTTTCAGTAAAAAGGAGTGCCACAATTGTTGTCCAAGTAGGACAAGTTAGGATGAACAGACTGTAGACACTTAGAGAGGATGGACGAAAGGAGATTGACAAGACAACTATATGAGGCAAATGTGTATGGGCAAGTCGGTAAAGGCAGACCGAGGCGAACAGGCAGCAAATAGAAGAAGTCCTGAAAAAGGCCAGGTCAAAAGTAGGGGAGAGTGGGAATTGCGGACGCGGGGTAAATACGGACTTTGTCCGTTTGGGGTTTGTCCGGACGGGGTTTGTCCGAATTTACCCCGAGCGCTACGGTTAATTACGGACAGACAAGGTTTTGGTTTTGCTAAAAATATTCTATTTGTTGATTGATCTCGTTTAATAAGTATAATTGTTTTTGTAGATGTATAACTAAAGATTAATAATTAATAAAGACAGACTGATTATTACTAATAGTACGAATGTTGTGCGTTATTTCCCTTCAGCGTCCGCAATTAACCCATCCTCCCCTACCCTTGACCGACGAACTTATATGAAAGATCGCAGAAGTTGTTGAAACGAGAAATGCATGTCAGGATCATAGTCAATGGAAATCTGTTATCTCTGTCTACCTCTGCGTGATTATATGTATGTATAAAGATACTAGCGGCCCGTCCCGCCTTCGCACGGGTGGACAAAATTCTTTAATTTTTTCTATTATTAAATATTTTTCCGTTAGCGCCATCTAGCGTCCGGTAGACGAACTACTTGCGGTTAAAGCGTTGCTATGGTAACGTAACGTTATAACGGTCCCGTAAAAGAGCGGGAAAAAGAATGGACAGACAAACACACAAACCACTGTGATCTTAGATTATAGATTAAAACAAAAAAAAAATGTTATTCGAAATTTAATTTAACCTACTCCGTTTCTTTAATGATTCATTTCAATATTATGAAGAATTAAATTGTTTTTGCAATAATTGAGTGTTATGAGACTATTATGAAAAAGTAACAACAGTTCTGTCACGTTCACTCCGACAGAACAATGAGCTTAATTAAGATTGCATGACAGCAATGAGCGAGCGAAGTATAATAATATGTATTCTAATCTATTTTGAATTGAATTCAAAATAGATTAAGCATTTTTAACATAACGCTAGTTTCACAGCCATTGCGTAGCGGCATCCAAAAGTACGGGATTGCAAATGTAATAGAAAAGTACGTCGTCAATGTAGAATAAGCAATATATAAATGTTCAATTTCTACATTGACAAATGCCGGGGATCGAACTCTGGACTTCGGAGTAGCATTACGATGAATCCCAGAATACCACCCACTCAACCACGGTACGAGACATAATAGTAAATATGCATCATATATGCATGTCAATCTGTTACCCTAGTATCCATAAAACAAACCCTACATATATAGTTCTTAAACTTCCGCACACATTACACATTTGAATAAAACACTTTTTTACAGATATTGCGTATATTTTATTTATATTTAATCCTGACGTTTTGACTTCTTCACAGGAGTCGTGATCACAGGATTGCTAAGAAAATTAAATTAATAAAATAAATTATAATCATTTAATTCAGGTGCTTCAACCCATACACAAGCAAATTACTCGAGATCATAATTAATAATAGCAATATTATAATTATATTAAATCAAAATCAAATTTGAATAAAAATATAAAGAAATAAAAAAAAAAAGCAAATAAAATTTACAATATAAAACCAGCGACAACTAAACATACACATTTGTAACAAGTCGACAATTAGGTACTTCTTATTCCCTAACGCGAAACAAATGCCAAGCGACCACACCTCTGACCATGATTACTGCTAATTTTGTGATAAATGCCAATCAATAGCCCAGATACTGCAATATCAATAACCCTGTAACAGCAAGATTATGCGGTATGCACATTATGGTTGCGACCATAAAGATCAAGCACAGATAGACAATAATAAATATACCTTATATAGGTGACCACGTTAAAAGAAACAGATACGTTTCTCAAATTCATTTTAACTACACCTTATTTGTACGCCACAAATGCCTTGTTATTTTTATATTTATTTTATTGTATATAAATCAATTTTATTTTTTAAAACACGCCTGTGAAAAACAACCATATCTCCGAGCCCCAGATAGGATTCGAACCCAAGACCTTTCGCTATCCGGGCGACTGATCGGTGAGCTACCAAAACGCTGGCGGACGCGTCGAAAACAAACCTATTTCAACTTCTACTATGAGCTAGTATCGTTCAATGTTGAACTACTTTCAACATCGAAAGTAATGTTATAACAAATATTAAACATTCGACTAAGATGTATTTATTTTATTCCTTTTTCATTATTATTGTAGGCGTATTTTAATCTCATTGAAATATTGCACTTTTAATTTAAAAAAAATTAACACTTTATTCGTTTCTATTTTATATAAATTTCCATTCTTGCTATTTTACAAGCTTTTATTTTCTTTCACCTGTCCCGGTGTCTGGAATGAAATCTTGCAAGATAAATTTGACCCACTTCCTGGGTTCCGATAGAACTGAAATTTTGCATGCATTTGTATATCGCGTGACAATGCAATATTATGATAACATGCAGCTGATGTGATGCTGGCGCTGGAAGGCTTGGGTTCGTTTGATTCGTATTGACGAGTATTTTGATCCTATATTTTGACGTGACAACGTCTTATAAATTGGTTTGCCGGGTGACACTTCAAGAAACTGCGTTACGCTCCGCTCACGTTATGCGCTTACAATGAGAGCGAGTGAGAGGCACGCGTCCCTTCCACTCGGGCATGGTTAGCCCGCCTAAGAGCGAGAGAGACAGACATAAAAAGTGGAAGGGACGCGTGCCTATAAATTAATGTTTTAAATATAATTCTTTGTATAAATAAATGTTTTAAATTGTTACTATTATTTCATCCTTCTTCCTACTATACGAATGAATATTCACATTAAAATTATTTTACCACTCAAAGTCGTTGTCACGTAAAACTTTCGCCCGTATACCGACTTTACAGGCAACCAACCAGTTTTTTTGTTGTTTATGCTTTTCAATAGGTTAATACTTTTTAGTTCGTAATTGGCATGATGACAAATTTTGAGAGACTGTTCTATAATATTCGGAAATATATATTAATTACAACAAACATAATATTTCTGCTTTAAATTAAGGTTTAGTATTTAAAAATTACTTTTTAATTCATAAATTTAAAATATGCACCAAAACACTTCAAAGTGTCATGGCGTCACCTGTGACGTCACTCTAGAGTACAAGGATCATTCGACAGTTGTAAACATTGACACACTCTTGATTAATTTCAAAATTTTACATTATAAACATGAATTCGAAAGCATATAGGTGGTGTTCCGTCCCTCTGTGTACTAACACGTCCATAAAAACTCCTGAAAAGTTATTTATATTGGTTCCTTCTAACAAGACAATACGGAATAAGTGGCTTAAACTTGCAAGACGTGATTTGAAAGGAATATTACCCACTACTCAGCTTTATTTTTGTGACGATCACTTTGACGTAAGTATTTCCTTTTTTAGTTTGTAGATTTCATGTTGATACTAAATAAATGTGACCAGTTAGGGATATCTTACTTAGTCACATTCTCGATGATCTATTATAAAGGTATTTTATTTCATTTTCAGTTACCGAATGATATGGAAAATTATATGCAATATCACGTGATGGGGTCAGTGTCGCAGATTCGAATGAAACGAGGGTGCGTTCCCTTAAAATTTGAATGTCAACCCGGTAGAAAAAAACGAACTTCCGACACAAACGTAAGACAATACATTGCGAAAAAGCAAAGAAGAGAAGTAATTGAAGAATTTGAGCAAGAATTACAAGAAATAACAACTACAACTATTGCTACAGAACAGCTAGAACTTGAAGACCCTTCACCCGGAGCATCAGCCATGCAGGAAAATATTACACAAGATGCACCTAAAATAGCACATAAATCCATTCAAGTGTATATGACAAATAAGTTCAGAAGTAAAGCTGTTCAAACAGAAATAAATTCAGTAGAGCAGATGACATCACCGTTGAGACCCTTTTGTCGGTCTGCTTTTACTTCACCATTTAAAATCAAAAGTGACAAAACTGCCAAACCATCAACATCCAAAATTAATAGCAAATTAATAGGTATTCAGGCGGATTCTGACAGTGATATGTCATACACACCGTCTGTGGCGCATTGTGAATCAGCATCAGTGACATCTTTAAAAATGAAATCGTCTTCAGACTGCAGCGAATTAATTGAAGATGATAAGAAACAAGAGGCATCAAGAATTTTGGCATATACAATGCAGAAAATAGTGAATAACCCGCGGTCTTACATTGGAGTTCCTAAAAGTTGTTACTTTCTAATAGATTTAATTCAAAGAAAGTTAAATATTCCCACACACCATATAGTATTGTGCTTAAAAAAAATTAAATTAAATAATAGTTTCAGAGAGCTTTCTGATGACTTTTCTATTTCTCCGACATATGCTAGCAAAATATTTCTGAAAGATATACCGCTGATAGCTAGTTTGATGCGACCTTTTCTTGTTGCATTAAATGAAGATTCCATAAGAAAAAATTTACCTATGGCCTTTAGGCATAAATTTTATAATGTAAGCTGTATTATAGACTGCTTAGAAATTGAGGTACAAAAGCCTTCAAAAGCACTGAACCAGTCTCTCTCATGGTCAGAATACAAAAAAGCTAACACCATCAAGTATCTTGTGTCTTGTACTCCTAATGGATTAGTGAATTATATTTCTCCAGGATATGGCGGAAGAATTACTGACACATGTTTGGTTGAATCTTGTGATTTTATAAAATGTTTGCTACCAGGCATGTGTGTGATGGCTGACAGGGGGTTCAAACATGTAGAACAATATTTGAGACAACAGGGAGTACACTTAGTACGACCTCCAAGTGTTGCAACTGGTACAAAGCTATCAAAACATGAGGCAAGGGAAACAAAACAAATCGCAAGCTTAAGAATTCATGTGGAGAGAGTAATTAGACGCTTACGTGAATTCAGTATGTTAAAGCCGCATGCATGTGTAAATCTTAACCTTGTCAAAGTACTAGATGATGTTATTACCATTGCCTGCGGATTGATTAACTTGCAAGATTCTTTGATTAAATAAATACATAGGAATGACCTACTCTTTGTATATCTTTATTTTGTAAATACATACATACTTACCTATATTAAGTTTCAACCAGTTTGTGTGGTATGCATACAATGTTAAATCTATTATTACTTTTGTTAAAATCACTACAGCTACAGAACTGACAATAACTTTTAACCTGTAAACTGCTCACTAGAAACCATTGCTAACTCTGTATTACTATATCAGGAAAAATAAATATAAGTAATGTAGGTAGGTAATTTAAAATATTGTATTGTAGGTAAGTATATATGCAAGGAACAGCTGAGGTTTATCTTAAAAAAATAAAACATTTATCTTTATAACATAAACTGGCTTTTTATTTATTTACACTTTTATACAATACTGGATATACATTTTCCTTCCACAAAGGAACAATAACCTTGAGAAAATCTGATACATACTTTTCATCATACATAATTTCCATTACATCTAGTTTCTTATTGGCACTGTAGTTGCAGTCAGCTACACAGAAGTAGCCTTTTTTATGTCCTGTCAGTAACATTTGAAGTTGCATTTGCACATAAAACTTCTGGGTTGGTTTCCCATTATTTACATAATTTTTCATGTTTTTTTCACTCATAGGACACTTAATTTCAATAATACTATTGTCACAGATCCCATCAAGTGAACCTGCTAGCATGGGATAGTTTTTAGACAACATTAAACCACATATTTTTATTCATTTTCCCAGGTTGGCACTAACAGTTTTCCTCACATCATCCTCCAATATTCTACCACGTTTCATAGCTGTTGTGTCAGGGATTTTTCCACCCATTATTACTGCCATCAGAGTGCCATCACTGGTTTTACATCTACTGAATTCATAGGCTCTTGAAGCGGTCACTCTGCCATACCTTAATTCGTACCAAAGCCTGCTTTTATGTTGCTCCCTTGTTTCTTTTTCTACATTATTGATGTCAGCATCAGAAAATGTCACTCTTTCCAAAAATTTATCACAAGATTTTTCTTTATATTTCAGTACTAAATTGTCCATCGATAGACTTTGAAGTCTATCCAAAACATATTCATTTTGGTATTTCATTAATTCACACTCGGTAAGCCTTCTTCTCTTCCCTTCCTCTAAAAACTTTTTAAATACTTCGGAATCTGACGATATGCTAGGGCTGCCTTTAGATAATTCCTTAGCAGTTATGTATTTAAGGGTACTCCCAACTCTGGAAAGCTTGGATTTCATCCAATAGCATTCTATGGATGTGCAAGACGGGTCCTCACTCCTCCGATGAACCCACATTAAGAATGCCATGGCATGTTTGCAGCCTCCTTGTGAAGCCACACAATCATGACATTCTACTGACTTCACTGTTTCTTCCTGTTCGTCAACTACCAAAGACACTCCATACAACTTTGCATGTACTTTATGTTCTGGGCAGATTTTAGCTTTTATCGTGCACAAATTTCCTTCGCGTTTGAGTTGAACATAGCTTATAGCATCATCACCATAAGATACCCTAGCGGACCTGAAATAAATAAAGCAATGGTAAATAATTAGTTGCAAAAAGAAATATTCAACATAACCATAACCTCAAATTGCAACACTGGATATTATACTGAAATAGGTACAATCGCTATGCTTTGTACCTATTTTTATGATTTTAATAACTGATTAACTGTTTATTAAAGGGTACTTACATGGAAGTCTTAACATTTCTATATTCTGCTGAACAAAAGTCTTTGTTTGATCCCAGAAACGTTCCTAGCATTAACAAGTCGATTCTTGGTAAATTTGCGCTGGAAGCCTTTATAAATCCTTGTTCCATGACTCAGTGTATTATAATCAATTTACTCAAAAGAAATTTAAGTTAAAAACCAAATAAAAACGGCGTATTTAATGATAAAAACGAGCGAGTGTCTAATTATGTACTGAATTACATGTAAACAGAGAGAAAGAACTCTAACGTGACGTCACGCGCTCTGATTGGCGTTCAACATTTCATGGCGGATTGCCGTATTTAGTGATTTTATTTTATCAATTAAATAATAATCTTGCTTTTAATTATAAAAATAATCAGTGTTTTTTAACCAAGCATTTAGGTATATTATACACACAAATTATTTCAATGAAATTTACTTGCTGTCATCATGCCTATTATAAAAGCTTGAATCTTTGCCTTTGAATATTAAATAATTAGATGGTCATTAGTTTAAGGGAAACTTAAAATCTATTATTTAACCTGAAGCTGCTTATTCATAAATGTCTTTTAAATTCTGCGCGAATATTTTGATTTAACGCATTTTCAGAATAAATAAAATAACAGCACATATATTATTCTGAAACCAAATTTAATTAAGCTAAAGAACTTGTGTTATGGAATTCAGAAACAATGACGCTACCATAACACCCAGACCTGAGACAATATAGAAAAGTTCGTTGTCAAACTGACCCGGCCAGGAATCGTACCAGGGACCTCAGAGTCGAGACACCATAAAAACTTGTATGCGAGCCACTCTACCGCGGAAGTCGTAAATATGTGCACTTTACTACTAACATGTCTTAACAGATCTAGTAACTAATCTTAGATTATTCACCATATATACATATAAATAAAATTGGAGTGTCTGTTTGTAATATTGAAATAACCGTTTTTTACTACATGCATATGAATATATATACGGTACATACACCAAAATAACATTTTTCACAATTTTTGTCTGTCTGTCTGTCTGTCTGTTTGTTCCGGCTAATCTCTGAAATGGTTGGACCGATTTTGACGGGACTTTTATTGGCAGGTAGCTGATGTAATAAGGAGTAACTTAGGCTACTTTAATTTAGAAAAAATATTTAAAATTACTGTGCCACAGCAACGCGTGGCTGGGTCAGCTAGTTGATAATAAAATTGTATATTTAACAACCTTATTTTAAAACAATATACTTATTTTAATTCTAATTCGAGGTCTAAATATGACACCGCTCTGATATTTCATCAAACCACCGAAATTCGTTTCAGGAGTAAGTAAAAGACAAAAAAAAAATAGTTATTTCTAAACAGGTACGGAACACACGGCGTAATATTAACACACACCATTAACCTAGATGAGTGAATTATGTGAATAAAAAGAAATACAATTGAGTGCGGCGACCGCCTTTCGATTTATCACGGCCGCCATTCGACCAGCCCACGTCTTTATCAGTTATAAACTTCTTTATTTATAAGACGAACTACCAATAAATAAAAGTTATGAGATAAGCTTAGCTAATCAGGTTAATTATTCTTCAATTTACAATATAATTTCAAAATTGGCTTTTTGTTTTAATGATAAAGAAGAATATTTTATGAGGATTTATTCTTGCAGATTTAAAACAAGATGGTACAAGTTTTGTCGATATAATTGAGCGATTTTTATGAACATTTGGAATGGCCAAAAAATAATACCAAACAGATTAACTTAGTTACAGAGTTTTTTTAGAGTTTCGATCTAAACAAGGAAACTTTATTGATTCTACAAGGATACAGACAGACAGTTGTGATCCTATAATTAAGAACTGTTAGTCCACACAATTTCTTTTTGACGTGATAACGTCTCATAAATCGATGAACGCCGACTGCACGTACGAAAGAGCATGACTCATTGTCACGTTCCGCCTGAACTAAGCGTCTCTCGTTTACAGAGCGCGGAACAAGCGATAGAGAGGCACGATCGACATAAGCGTCCGGCTTCTGATGCATCTTTCTCTCTTCCACTTCATCGGTCGATGAGTCCGAGCAGAAGAGAGACAGCAACAGTCACAATCTGTTTTGTCAACTGTTATAAACAGTTGATACAAGAGTTGAAGTAAAGTGAATTAACTTCTTCTTTGATATTTGATAATGATAATTTAATTCAATTGACGACCGTTTGGTGCGACGGTAGCGACCCTGCCATTCACACCGACGGTCCTGGGTTCGAATCCCGGAAAGGGCAGATGTTTGTGTGATGAATACGAGCATTTGTACCTGAGTCATGGATGTTTGTATATATTTCTATAAATATTACTTATTTTTGTATGATATATGTATGTCTATCCGTTACCCTTGTATCCATAACACCAGCCTTAAATTGCTTACTTTGGGCTAGGTTAATTGGTCCAAATGTGGAAAATATTTAAATTCATAAAAATATGCAATTTTTCATCAATGTTTTCTTATGACGTTATCACGTAAAATAATCGTCCGTAAACCGATTTTACAGACAACCAATCATTTTAACACTTGAAATAATATTTGTACAATGCAGTTAGTTCTTATAGTTGCTGAACAGCAATTCTTTTACACTTGTGCATTGTATCGAATATAGCAACCGAATGCCGCCCTCCAGATCGAACCAGAGACGACAAGTCTCGCCAAAGCAGCGACGTTAAGGTCTATGCCTCAACCGAAAGGCGGGAACGCATCTGATTGGCGCGCTGTATTCTACATATCATTATTAGTCAATAGAGCTTCCATTAATCACAAATAACTATTATAAACCCTTAATTATTACATCTACTACAGCTGTATGACAGTCTGTTTGCTTAGCCCAACTGATATTGGAATGGAAATACTTTATCATCACGTCAACAAAAGGCAGAATAAAATTTTGATAAACGGTTAAGTGCATATGATTTTATTTTCGCCTCCATCTCATGGTGTGGGTTGTCGTTGGATAGAATTCAATATTGTGAGTTTGAGCAGACCATGTTTTAAATCAGGAATCCGTTTGCCAGATATCAATTTTGGTTATAGCTCAGTGTCACCCCATTTTCCCTGCTAAACGGCGAAAAGCTACAGCTGTTGTATATATGTCGAATATGAATGAAAAATTATTACAGCAAGGTATATTTTACAGGATAACAAGTAATATTCGACTAACTTCGAATTTGTAAGGGACTATCACCTAAAGTAGATAGCAATTAGTAGCAAAACAGTGGTGTAAAAACGTCTTCTAAGTACGCATGTTAGGCTCCTTCGGAACCCTACACTGCGCATGGCCCGACACATATTTGACCGGTCTTTTTTAGATAGTAAACCATAATCTATATACATATATGAAAATTCCATGTGTTTGAACGCAATGAACTCCGAAACTACTCAACCGATTTTGATGTTTTTTTTTTCACTTTGCCGAATTTGTTTCGACATAGAACATAGGATAGGTTTCATTTTAATTCCATTTAATATAAAATTTTAATAAAGCTAGTGTAAAAACACGGCTTTTGTCAAATATGAAAATAAGTAGTATTCGTCTGTTTTTCTTATTCGATTCTCTTTTGTATCTCTTAAAATGCAACCTAACGGCACGGAACTGTCGGAGTACTGTTCACCGATATCTCGTTTCGGCGAACAGTACTAATGTCATTTTGTTTTTCAATATTTTTTCAACAGTTCCGATTGTTAAGCTTAAAATAAAACCGGACTATGTTAACGTTCAATTTAATACGGCTAGTTTAAGTTGAACATTAATAATTCTTTTATTTGGAACTTTTTTACGTGATGGTACATGACATGACCTGTCGAATTTGACGACGTGCAATTATTATCAAAATTACAAATGTACAATTTAACTTAGAAAATGTCACTTAAAATCTTATATGTAATTATAACTAGCGGCTCGTCCCGGCTTCGCACGGGTGGACAAAATTCTTTAAATTTTTCTATTATAAAATATTTTTCCGTTAGCGCCATCTGGCGTCCGATAGACGAACTACTTGCGGTTAAGCAGTTGCTATGGTAACAAGTATACAATGGAAAAAGAGCGGGAAAAAGAGCGGACAGACAAACAACAAATTTGTGATCTTAGATTATAGATTAATAAAAAATGAATGTCAAATAACTCACATCACAAACTAATACAAATGGTAAATATTATAGAGTATTGCACACCACGTTTTTTGAACGCATCGTTCGACGCGCTCTTGTATCGATACAAACGTGATACATACTTACGCGGGTCAAACGCAGCTTGGTTATGAATTTATGCGTGCTTAAAGTTCTACCTTTAAATACCTGCATAAATTCAGTCTTGCGCTTAAATCGGTATCTGTATCGATATTTTATCGATCGTCGACATCGCGTGCATAGACTCATATTAAATTTAAAATGAGAAAAAATATTATCCCCTTGATTGTTTAGACTAACAAACGATAACAGAACAAATAACTAATTGCTCTTTGTAACAAAAGTTATCAGACTAACCACTCTCGTTCTTTGATTTATTTCTCTGTGGAATCGACTCATAGACGCTTTAAAAGAACTTTTTGGCGGGAGCGGGAAGCGTCACTATGGTGGTCTTGTTTTTCTTGTTAAAATTTGTGTTGTGGTTGATATTAGTGTGTAATAATGGTGGGTTATTAACCACTAAGTGTTTCTGTATATGCACGAGTGTTTGCAAGTGAAACAAAACAATGGATGGTGTCTTTTCGCTCTCTCAAGAAGTCCACGAGAAATTTTCAGTGAAACCCCACATCTTTACTGAAACCTAGGTTAAGGTATTTCACTTTTCATTCATCATCCATTGATAATCTATTATTCATATCATTTATATATCAACTCTAAACAAGAATGGACATAATATGAAGAAATGGCTCAAAGGTCTTTGTAACCAAGCCAAAACCCCTTATAAAAAATAAAAGACGCTTTTAAAAGCATTCTTAGTATAGACAAATAAATTTTGCAACGAAAAAAAAAACAACAACATATCACACACACTTCCATTATTTTCGAAAAAGAGAAATCTAGAAGAGGGATGGACGCCATTTCATTCAACTGGGTTTATATTCTTTTGTTTATTTTTAAATTTTATTCCACAGAAAGGTTAGGTTGTTTTTAGTTGAATAGTGCAAAAAACTATTCTAGTTTGTAGTCATACTAAAAACAATACACAGAAGAATTTAGCCTAATGCTCAATTTTTTCTGTAATATTTGAAGGAAACCGGTATGATCTACTTGAAGTTTCGGCCCACTTATAAAATTATTCGTACAAAAACATGATTTTAACATACACACTTGTATTCCTTATCTAAACAGCTTCTCAGAACAGTAATTTGTTCTTTTTTAAGTGTAAACGGAGAAACCATAAATCAAATTTAAGTGCGGGCGGTCGCGCCGATCGGACGGGACGGTGTCAAATTGCTGAAGCAACATGCGCCATTTTTCAGGGCCCCAATTTTCTAGACTTCATATTTATGACAAAAAATGCAATATCTTTTAAAATCAAGTCAAGTTAGAACATAGTTATAAACATAGAGGATCTTGAAATATAAAAGACTCATTCGACGAAACGATCTTTCGGCGAAATGATCTTTCGGTGAAGGAAATTTCGGTAAACAATTTCTAGCTCATTAAAATCCGACCTAGTTTAGTATATAGATAAATAAGTATTAAAAACAGAAATAAGTTTTTTATACTATTATTAAGAAAACAATAAACTTTGAAGGCCGCTAGTTAGCAAAAGGGGCGAATCAGCACACTTTATTGCGATATTTATAAATAGAAGTTGTAAAACTTAAAAATATAGTATGTACTACCATCTCTGCCATACTACTACTAATAATAATCATATATTTCTTTCTTCGCAATTGAGCACATAAGGCTCAAGCTACACCTAAGTAAACTCGGCGTCAAAAAAATCGCACCTTATAAAAATCTTATTCAAAAATTCCTAAACCTTATATAGAGGATAGTGTTAGGTATCATTAGAAAGGTAACAAAAAGGAGCATCAAACAACAATTAAGTGCAATCTTTTTTTTAATTAAAATTATACAAAAAGCATAAAAATTTGAAAAATAATAAAAAATCTTAATTAAGTCCTAATTAATAATCGATAATTTACAAAAAAAATGTACAAAAAGTGTCTTAAAATTAACTCAAAATCTAGTGTTACCCCCCCTTGCCCTGATGACGGCTTCCATACGGTCCCTCATAGACCTCACCAACTTCAGGAGCTCTTCTTGAGGGATAAGACCCCATTCTTCAATCACCGCGGTTTGGAGTTCCTCTAGAGTCGAAGGAGCCGGATCCCGAGATCGAACCTTACGTTTAAGATGGTCCCAGAGGTGCTCTATCGGATTCAGATCAGGACTTCTCGCTGGCCACTGCATCACAGGAATTTGGGACCTCCGCAGGAAGTCGTTCACGATGGCTGCAGTGTGTGCGCGAGCGTTGTCGTGCATTAATGTGAACCCCTCGCCAAAAGATTCGGCAAAAGGGACCACATGCACATCCAGGATCTCTGTGATATAGCGGCGCGCAGTCAGCGACCCTTGTCCGCGAGCACCTCCGGTCCGGGAGACGCAGACCAGGTCGGTTTTGCCGGCAGCCGACATACCGCCCCAGAACATGCAGGATCCGCCTCCATATTCCACCGTCTCCTGGATGCAGGCTTGAGCGAAACGTTCACCCTGCCTCCGGTATACTCTTCTTCGTCGGTCGTTGCAGAAAAGACACACTCGTGTCTCGTCTGAGAAGAGAACAGCTCCCCACTGCTCAATGGTCCAATCGACGTGGTCGCGAGCAAACTGCAAGCGGGCTCGTCGGTGCGCTGCAGTCAATTTTGGACCTGTAGCAGCTCTGCGGGCTGCTATGTTCTTCTCCTTCAGTCTTCTTCTAACCGTGGATACACTCACGGTGCGTCTGCGAACTGCCTGGAGCTCCTGTTGCAGCTGAACAGCGTTTGAGAAGCGATTTCTCAAAGAGTACGACACAACGAACCGGTCGTCTCTTTCCGAAGTGCAGCGACGTCTACCGGACCCATGTCGCCGGATATAGCCACCGGTCTCTAAAAAGCGCTGGTAGACTCTACGAACCGAAAAACGGCTCAGATTCAGTTGCCGGGCGACATCACACTGCCGCACCCCTGCTTGCAGTAGTGCAACCACTTGAGCGGCCTCATCAGCTGTAGTGTCCATTTTCCAGATGTTCTTTCTTCAGTAAAATCAGTGCGTGTGTCCCCTTCAACGGTTTAATAGCGAATGACCCACATTGAACCCGTGTTGACCTCTTTATACCCACAAAGTTAGCGCAACTCGCGACTCTCCCGAGCAGCAAAATTTCCTTAGAATTTTTGTGACCCTTTATTTGTTGCTTTAGGTTTTATTTGATAATGAAAAATAATGTTTTTTTATTAAGTTAATTAAGTAACCTTTTAAATAAAATTATAATTAATACGACTGCATGTGCATATCCAGAGTTAATGCCATTTGAACGTGATTTTCTTAGAGGTGCGATTTTTTTGACGCCGAGTGTAGACATAAAGGGCTTAAATTGTGAGGTACTGGAGCCAGAAAATAGGTTTCCAAAAAGTCTCCACCAACAGTTATTAATATTATCTACATATATGAGTAACCATTTAAAAAAAAATTAAGATTGAAATAAATATCAAGAAACAATAAAACAAGCTACGAATTAACCGAGCTATAGAGTATTGTGTCATGATCTCTCTCTCTCCCTCTCTCTCTCTCTCTCTCTCTGTGTGTCACTTTTACCGGATTAACACACCGGACTTTTCGTGATTACAGGATTAATGAGACTGTGTCAATCATCCTAAAGTACATACCTAGTTATAATTAAAATCAGAACTTCTTCTCCTCGGAAATATAGGTCTCTATTCAGAAGTACGTGCAAACGAGTTGCGTTCCGTTCTACATTGCGCATTTATAAAAAAAATAATCCATATTTAATTATTTAAAGGGAGCCTCCCTTTATACTCTATTTTGTCGAGTTTTTGATATATAAAAATTATCTTTCACTTAATCAAGCACGACTAAAGTGACGCCTTCATACGTGCCGATATATGGAAACTGTATCACTCCGTCGAGCCAATATCGGTACTATCCAAGGACGTATGTTAATAGAAATATAAATAGAGCGAAATAACACGTGTGGGTGGCTTCGTAAATACGTTATGTATGCCTCTATACAAAAAAAAACATGACGATTTATTTTGTTCTTCAAAGATTTTTTTATGCCGGGGCAGATTAGATGCCCCTGTTTTAATTGCGTAAAAAAAACTACTATAAATAACACAAATAATCGGCTTATAATAATTATTATTTTTTTTAAATTCACGCCAATTGTCTTATCCCTAAGTAAGTACTGTAAGGCTTGTGTTATGGATACTAGGGTAACGGATAGATATCCAATTATGATACACAGATATGTAATACTCAAAAAAATACTCATGACTCGTGTATAAATACTCGTAATCATAACACAAACATCTGGACTTTAGGGACTCCAACCCAGGAACGTAAGTAGGTAGTAAAATGCAGGATCGGTACCGGTCACTTATGTACATATATAGAGTTTAGGCTTTCCTAAACTTCTCTTAGTAATTGGGCACTTGTACAACATGGTGGCGCTACTGTAAAGTTTTACTCTTACCGAGCACCTTACCTTAAGTTAGTTAACAAAAACAACGCGAAATCTCTCATAAAAAAATGTGGTTAAAAAAATCTTTTCAAATGGGTTCCGAACCCACTTCTGAAAAATCTTGCCAGAAGTCTACGGCGTTAAAGTCCTGTGCTCCAGTTTCTAGTTGGGTACAGGAAAAGTCCTGAAAAGATTTTTTTAACCACATTTTTTCTATGAAAGTCGCATTGTTATAGTTAACTAACTTAGGTGCTCGGTAAGAGTAATACTTTACAGTAGCGCCACCATGTTGTACAAGTGCCCAATTACTAAGAAAAGAGAGACCATTCAGTGTGCAAAATTGTATAACAAACAAACAGCGGCAAGGATATAATCAAATAACGTTGTAGGTATTTTTATAAAGTGTAAGCATAGTATAAGCTGACTACATTTTTCTGAAGAAATAGTTTCGGTAATAAAAATAGTTTCTTGTAGCGCTGCTGGGTAGCAGTGACGTTTCTATCCTATTTTAAGATGCTGTAAGGTCAGAAACCGGTGTCTCTCTTTATTGTCAAATATTTTTTTTGTTACTCTTGATTAGGGTCTTTTCAAACAGAAAAAGCAGCCTTATCCACAGCGTTAGGCGTTTGCCTCACGTTTCGGTTGATATCGGCGCATTGTACGGTCACACCGCTCTGGGGCTGCTACTGCTGGATTTTCTTATTAGCAGCTCAATGCTGTGTAAGGTTCCAATTAATTTTTGAGTAATATTAACAAATTCTGTTTAATTTGTACCTCATGCAAAAACTGTATGACGCGGAAATCAGATCGTGCAGTGGTAAGTGCAATCGACCTATTACCATTAAGCGACTACCATCATCTTTGCCTTAAGATGGTTTCTTTTCCATATAAGACGACCGTTTAGCCGTTAGCGAACCTGTGTTTCGTACCGATGGTCTTGGGTTCGAATCCCGGAAGGGGCAGATGTTTGTGCAATGAATACGAGCATTTGTACCTGAGTTATGGGTATTTATTGGAGCTCCCATGGATCTGCTTCAATGACGAAATGTATCATCGCCATAAAAAATATGAAAATCGGCTAAAAATTCATAAATTCTTGGCTGATTTTCGTATTTTTTGTAATGATTTGTGACGGAAAATTTCTAAATTCGCAAAAATAAAAACGTTATGACCACAAATCATTGGCTTAATGGGCTCAGGCATTTTCTCTCTGCAACAAAAAACGCGCGCTTTTTGGTTAATGATTATTATAGATGATAGTATTACGCTTCCCTCCAATATATGGTGCAAGCGAAGCTTTATGCTTAGCGTCTGCAGCGTCCTCCTAGTATATATATTTCTATGAATATTAAATATCTACGTATCATGTATGTGTATCTACCCTAGTATCCATAAGGCAAGCCTTACCGATAGGTGTAACAAATATTGTTATTATTATAAGTCTCCACCAAAAATGGTGGATTTAGCAATAATCTTCATGATTGGCATGCAGGTTGGAGATCGCAGCAGAAGACCATTATTTTCTGTTTTTGTACCGTCACTAATAAAAATATATAAAAATAAAAAGGGTTTTTTGACTTTGCATTGTGCATCTTTTGGGCATATCAATAGTTTCGCGCGTATTTCGATTTTAAAGCGCAAATTTTCCTGCATATTTTGCACTTTTTTAGTGCATAGGTATAATCAGATGTCTAATTACAATTAATGTTGTTCTTCATTATCGTAGTAACCGCTTGCCACTATGGTGAAAAACCCCCTTTTTCCGTTTTAAACTAAAAATGACGATAAAACGTAGTCGCTTTTGTTGATGTAAGCATTTAAAAATAATGAGGCATCAATATTTTTCAAAGATGGCTTATTATAATTTACCTTGTGATTATACCTACACCTCATCAATGTTTTTTATTGTTACGCCCGACGTATGACGTGACGCTACTATATGATAATAGGTGTGACTTGTTGGGCTTTCCCAACCTTAAGCTTATTTATAAAGTACTGATAAATGACAAATGATTGATACGCTTGTTTACTTATAATTTTAATACAGTCAGCACTATAAATACACATGTATATGTACATATGCCACAAAGATACATATTGGATTTAGAATGACGTCACACAGTTAACCATTCATTGTCGTCTAAACTGAACGTGAACTGAACTACAAAATTTCAGCTCAATCTGTTTAAAAATTGAGTTGCTATATTCCACCCGAACAAACATATGTATGTACATATATTGCAAATAATAAAAAAATTTGTAATAATAATAGCTTTGATTATAAGAACTGTTTTCTTTTTTATTATTACTAGCTAACTCGGCCACGCGTTGCTGGTATAACCCGGCCACGCGTTGCTGGTATAACCCGGCTACGCGTTGCTAGTATGGTAACAAACACACACACAAAGTATTGTCATAATATAATGTAGATATTGGTATTTTGTACACAGATGGTGGTAATTTTTTAAATTCTTTTATTATTCTCAAGAGGCTATTTCCATATGAAAATGTCCTTTCATCCGTATTTCTTTGTGCACGTCTTTTTGTCATAAAATTCTTGCCATTGCCTAAAGCAATCCTCCGGCTATTTTAATTAAATCTGAAGGGAGTGGTAAGCTATCTAACGAAATATCTTTGACTGCGGCTTCCCTTGCCAACTTATGTACCTGTTCATTGTCAAAAACAAGAGCGGCAATTCAACCGGCTTTTTATGCTGAAAAATATTGAGATTTTTATTTTAGTTTGATTTTAGTATAATTTATTACTTTTAAGTCTCTTTACTTATCATTACAGATAATAATGTCGATGTCTGATATTTATAAAGTAGATTATGATAATAAAAACTGTTAAGATCATGACATGTTTATAGAAAAATAAGATGAAAATAATGTAATATGAAAAATTTTATTATAAAACATACTAGAAAAATTGCTTTGACTTGGGAACCGAGTTCAAACGGATTTTTCTTTAATTTTTCATATAAGATGATAGCATTGAAATCGTATCTAATATGATGCTGTTCAATATTTTTATTATTTCTCGCTACTACTAATACTTACTTCGAGCGATAATTTTATACGTCAATTATAATTTAATAAGTGGAATAACTCGACTGTATAATCTCAATCCTAGGAAAATTCTAATCCGACAAGCAGAAAGCGATTTCCTTAAAACCCGTGTCATGAACTTCGTAGAAATAAATATCGTAAAGTCTCCATTACATGTTTTGCCGAAATCATAATATATATGATATTACTGGGGGCAACCGAATTTACAAAGACCTAAAATCAAATCGAGAAGTCAAGTGATCAGAAGGCTAGTTTGTATCTTGCCCCGGGCATAAGTTTGGCGATACAACGAAGTAACGCTATCTGTCTTCTGGGCACATAACCTACGAGCAAATATTTAGGTGAAATTTTTATTTAATTTAGTTTAACGCCTACAGTATTAGATTTTATTATTAGTAACATTTCTATTATTAAGTATTAATTTTAGTTTTAGTTGGCATAATTTAGAGATTATGATAATCCGCTTTATACGTATTTAGTAGGTAAATTGTAGAAGACCGTATTAAAAGACCTTAATCAGGAAAACGCTTCCGCCAATTTTAGCGGTATGGTAATTGCCTCAGTATAATTAGTGGCCCTTTACGACTCCCTTAACTGTGATGATATTCTGCTCTGCCAAAATACCAAATGGCAAATAAAAGATAAAATTCTTTTTATTAGCCCTGAGCATTCACAATGTACGGTGGCATTGCTCTTTTAAAATATTGAGAAAGAAACTTTAACTAGCGTCTTTCTAGGTATAATTTATACGTATTTGCTTCTACCGCCATCTCCCTTTTTCCATCGGACATCCAGACGCAATGCGGGCTACCACCCTTTCTTGGTTGCTATTCCTACCTGTTTCTCAACGCTTCTTATCATCCTGTGTAATGCGTACAGCAAAAGAGTGGAACTCCCTCCCTGCGTCTGTATTTCTGAGTTCTGAGACTTATAATCCGTCCATTTTCAAAGCCAGGGTGAATAGGCACCTTCTAGGTTAACTCGTTCCATCGTGGATCCTGTTTTGGCCTCTGGGCTTGATTGGGATCAAGAGCGAACCCATTCAAATTAAAAAAAATAACGAATTATTAAGTATGTATTATTGTAAAAGATATAGCGACAAAGACAGATAAAGGGATACTTAGATGGTTTGGACATGTAGAAAGGATGGACGAAAGAAGAAATACAATTATATGAGGCAAATGTGCATCAGCAAGTCGGTAAAGGCAGACCAAGACGAACTTTCAGGGACCAGATAGAGGTGTCCTGAAAGAGGAACAGGTCAAAAGTACCCTTAACCGACGAGCTTGTATTAATGATCTGATGAGAGTCGAAGAAGCGAGAGATGTATGTCAGTATCGTGGAAAGTGGATATCTGTGATCTCTGCTTACCCCTGCGGGATGAAAAAGCGATTGTAGGTATTAATCTATAATCTAAGATCACAGTGGTTTGTGTGTTTGTCTGTCCGCTCTTTTTCCCGCTCTTTTACCATTGCATCAATAACGTTATCATAGCAACGCGTTAACCGCAAGTAGTTCGTCTACCGGACGCTAGATGGAAAAATATTTAATAATAGAAAAAATTTAAAGAATTTTGTCCACCCGTGCGAAGCCGGGACGGGCCGCTAGTATATACTCTAAAAACACAAATTTGTCGTTTGTGTGTTTGTCTGTCCGCTCTTTTTCCATTGTATCAATAAACGTTACCATAGCAACGCGTTACCGGGTCAAATGATAGGCGCAAATGATAGGCTAGGATAATAAGTTTATCTGTTACACTTTCAGGTCTTAACTTCTGAAATTCTTCATACACTTTTCCAGAGATACAGAAAAGTACATAGGATACTTTTATCAAAAATTACTGTTCCCAAGGAATAGAAATTTAACTTTTAATCGGTAGTCGACATTAAAGCGAGCGATCCTGCTGGTAAAAGCTAGTAGATATATAAAAGTCAATGGCCTTTTATTATATTTCAACATTCACTTACGTATCACACGAGATGCTGCGAATGTAGCGCTTTAAGTTTATAATTTATTCTCTGAGGTGTAGAGTGGAGCGGCTGCGGCCTTGCCACGCCCGCGTTCGTTGCAACACTGCACTCTGTTATGGACACACTGATATTTGTGCAGTAAGTAGGCAACACGGTAAATATTAACTGTATATAGAAAAAATAAATAACTGCAAATAAGTTTCAGAGGCTACTAGTTTTTGCTCGAGGCTACGCCCTCGTAAAGTTTGATTTTGTTATATGGTTTCCTATAACTTCCGAGTCTATAGTACATTTAAATAAGCTGTATTTTCACGGGATCCATTCGCTTTTCTTTGTTGTAAATATTACGCACTTGATCGCTATATTGCCTGATGGTAAGCGATGATGCAATCTAGGATGTGACGCGCTTGCCTGGAAGTCATTCGTGACTTGAAGGTACCTAAATTGTATGTGTCAGAAAATACAGACTTGACTGGTTTTTATTTTGAATCCTGACATTTCCACTTACTGACTTCTTTATCTTGTAAAGTAGTCGAAACGTCATGATTTAATATTAAAAACAAAGAATAAACTGTGGTGTTTTTGCCGATTTAAGATTTTGCATAATTGATGCAACATAATTAAAAAATCCGAAGTAAATGTGGGTAATTTATTATATTGTTTTATTTTTAAATTAAACTAACGGCCCGTCCCGGCTTCGCACGTATGGAAAAAATTCTTTAAATTTTCTATCATTAAATATTTTTCCGTTAGCGCCATCTAGCGTCCGGTAGACGAACTACTTGCGACTAACGCGTTGCTATTGTAACGCTATTGATACAATGGAAAAAGAGCGGGAAAAAAGCGGACAGACAAACACACAAACCACTGTGATCTTAGATTATAGATTTTTTTCGTCCGTTAATCTTCATATTTGATGGTGATTTTAACAATGCTCAAGTACTAGCAGTATTAAAAAGAATTATAAGTTCTTCTAAACGCAGGTATTTTTTGAAGCGAAGATTAATCCGAAGCGTTGTAATAGCAACTTGATACCCCACACTTAGATCTATCTAAAAAATAAACTGAAAGGAGTTTTAATCTCAGGGTTTTTTATCGATTATTCGGTATTTGTAAAAGTATAAGATTCGATGTTGTCGGTAGTAGTACCTAGAATATGAAGAGACGGCGCTGCTGGTGTCAGCTTAAGAAATACTTAGAAAAAATCAGCTTAGTAGCTTGATTGGTCCGGCCTATAACCCAAAAAAAAATTTTGAATTGAATTTTTTGCTAAACGTATCTCAAAAAAGAATTTTGTGGCTAGTAACGTTGCAACTCACTTACGGCAGTTCCTTGTGACCTGCCTTACGTGACGTAACACAACGTAACAACAATTGTTCTGGCATTCTTGAAGTACGCAGTTTCATATGCCTCTAAGGAAAAATTATTTGATATTTTTTTATATTTTACGATTTGAAATCTCTTCCTACCAACGGTAAAAATAAAAATGATTATAATTTACATGAGACAAGTGATTCTCTTGTTGATTGACCTTAAAAATACATAAATAAATCCATCTTAAGCAATGATTGAGAAATAATAATTAAATGCACGGTTCGACAAATATTTTTTATTCATGCAAATATTTAAGCCTATTGCATGATGTGCAATTAAGTTTTCATTTAAATTAATCGTTCAATCCTTCATTGTATCACTAATAATAAAATATAATTAGCCACGTAAAACAGGCAACACTCCTTTTTAAATTTATGGCCATCATTGATTACGAGAACACAGAGGTAGTGATTACATACTCTTTGGTTTCGATCTTGTTGCTTGTTTTTTTTTGTCTCTGCTTGTTATTGTCGGGCAAGAACATCTGTGTTCCGTACAGCCGGGTTATTTCTATGTTATTTCATTTTTGTTTCGGTTAAAATTTTATTTTATCAGTCGCTTAAATGTATTCGTGTTTTTTCTATGTTTTTAATAATATATGATCATGTTAAACGTGTACTGTGTTTTGCAAAATAATTAGTTTAGTAGGCTTGCCTGCTTCTCATATTGAGAAGCACAGCTTTTGGTATTGTACCACGTTCACGGTTACTGTTTATACGTATGTTGTGTTTTGTCGCTAAACACGTTTATCACAATAGACATGTCACGTGTTCAATTATTTATTTCAAGTTGTGTAATTTCAATTGGTGAGTATCTTGCCTGATGGCAAGCGATGGAATCTAGGATGTGACGTGCTTGCCTAGAAGTCATTTGCGACATGAAGATCCCTCAATTGTATGTGTCAGAAAATAGGAAAATACAGACAAAATTGTTTTTTTATATTGAATCCTGACATTTCGACTTATTCTCCACACTTCACACTTCTGTAGATTGTGAAAAAACAAGATAATATACGTGTTCAGTTATTTATTTCAAATTGTGTAATTTCAATTAGTGAGTAACGCGAAACTGTAAGAAATAAATAAATAATATCTCCCAATACTATTTGATAAAAACTCAGCCATAGATAATGTAAAGAAATTTGACAAAATAGTGGATGAAAGTATTTTAACGTTGTTTTTTTAAATCGTGAATAGGTTAGCGCTTGACCCCTATCTTGCCTGATGGTAAGCGACGATGCGATCTAGGATGTGACGCGCCTGCCTAGAAGATACCTATACACTCGTGACTTGAGGACCCCTAAATTGTATTTATCAGGAAACAGACTCGGGCAAAGAGTTCTATTCTTTAGCGGTATTGTTATTTAAAAGTTATTACATACTTTTCTCCAGACGTTTTCACGGGAACGGGTTGTTTCCTAATGATTAATGTCGCACATAGCAAATTGTTGTTTGCATGGGTTATTATTGAATATCTGCAGCTTAACGTCGCTTATCACCAACTTTACCTGTAACAAAAAAAAAAGTTTATTTAAAATTGTCACAATAATTTCCTTTAAAGTATGTCTATATTCTTTAGATCAAAACATCAAGCCTGTACCTAACCTAATCCTAAAAATAACTTATATTTCTAACATTCACACCATACCCTAGCCCGTCAAGCAAGCATTGTCAGTCTTGTGTTATGGATACTTGGGTAACGGATAGACATACATATGATACGTATTTAATATTAATATAAATCTATAATCTAAGATCACAGTGGTTTGTGTGTTTGTCTGTCCGCTCTTTTCCCCGCTCTTTTTCCATTGTTTCAATAACGTTACGATAGCAACGCGTTAACCGCAAGTAGTTCGTTTACCGGACGCTAGATGGCGCTAACGGAGAAATATTTAATAATAGAAAAAAATTAAAGAATTATGTCCACCCGTGCGAAGCCGGGACGGGCCGCTAGTATTCATATAAATCTATAATATAAGAACACAAAGTTGTTGTTTGTGTGTTTGTCTGTCCGCTCTTTTTCCATTGTATCAAATAACGTTACCATAGCAACTCGTTACCGGGTCAGCTAGTATATATATATAAATATTCATGACGCAGGTACAAATGCTCGTATTCATAACACAAACATCTGCCCCTTTCTAAATTCGAACTCAGGACCGTTGTTACTAAAGAAGGATCGCTACCGTTACACCAAACTGTCTTCAAATAATGTAAAGGTTGAAGAAAATATTGAAATTCAAAGTAAACTAAATAAAAGAAGAATAATTTTAAGAAAACTCAGGAAGTTAATAATTTTAAGATAACTTAGGAAATTAAACTAGGAAGGAGAAAACATAGAACATCATTTTGCAATACAAGAAGAAAATAAACAAACTTTAGAACAAAAATATTAATCTAAAAATAAAACATTCCAGTTCGAGGGTTAGCTAAGTAATATCTATTAATCTTAAGAATCGTTTCATATATAGCGTAATGAAAAGTAGATGGGTAGTAAAATCAAACGTTAACAAAAAGTGAAGGGTCTTTTAATTTCATTAATATGAGTAAATATATGAATTTATTTACTTCTTTTGCTTATTATATACATTTTAGGATTATCTTGTTTAAGGAGTGAACTCCAGTCACGCGTTGGAGATGACGGGCACAATTTTTTTATGTGCTTTTGTATTTTTATTTAAGCTGAAGGTGGCGAAACCGTTGCCTGAATTTTAACGACTAATATCTGATTTTTATTTTTTTTGTATATATTTTTCGAACACTAATAAGATCCCAAAGTTTTCCGTTCCAAAGTTCCTGAAATAAAACGCCCGAGAGAGCAGTTCTCCTATTTCCACCCTGTAAATAATCCGAAAATGAAATCCCGCTTAACTTTTAATTTGCAGCCTTCGCCGAGCATCCTTCCCGAATGTCGGTAATTAGCTCTGGGAGTATCAGGTTCGACCATCGCGTCGCCTTATTAAAATCCTAATACTTATAAATAGGATAGTCTGTACGTTTAGATATTTTTTACGAAATCATACAAAATTTTCTTAACCATTTGTCAGTCCACGGTAGCAATTGCTACCATATTCAAATTTCCGAGTGGCCTGTTGTTTTTTTTATTAAATTATGATATTATTTTTAAATAACAAAGATCCAAATATTCTGTGGTGGATTCTTAATTAATTCAGTTTCACGGTAGTATTTTTTATTGGATTCTAGCTTCATTATATAGCGAGAAAATGGCATTTTTATCTAAGAGTCCGACTTTTTTTTCCACAATTCATTGAAAGTGGTGGGGCGCGCGGTAGTGGACTGACAAATGGTTAATCGTATCTTTATCTTGATATTTACGTTTTTTATATTGCTAGTGTGACAAAATCAGAGTTCGAAAATATGTAATATTTATAATAATTATCAAAATATCCTATATTTATAATCAAATTGACAAATGTTAGTAACTTTTAATTCAGTAGGCTAAATAAGTCCCAATTTGAATGAAATTCAAATGAGAAAAAAACGTTTATAATTTTTGTTTTTTTTTTATGACTAGCTGACCCGGCCACGCTTTGCTGTGTCTCAGTTGTTATAATTTCCAGTGATTTTATTTTTGCTATAAATTAATAACCTATCCTATGTCCTAAGTCGGAATAAATGCAGTAAAATGAAAAGACCCCTAAAATCAGTTGAGTAGTTTCGGATTCCAAACACTGTGACAGAGTATTTTTATATATATGAAAGATTAAGTAAAGTGCAGATGCAGAGTTCGAAAGATCAAATACCATCAATCTAATGTTTTCGTAGAAACAAAACGATTAGTTTTTCGTATAAATTTCAAAAAATATGTGTAAAATCAAAATGTTATGTATTTATAAAATTCATAATTGTTATACTAACGGAAACAGTAGTTGAACATATAAAAAATATTACTCATTTTTCTAAAAGAAATTATTTTATTGATAAGTTATAGATATAGAAATCATACAAATAAACACCAATAAAAAATAATTTAATAAAAAATAAAAAAATATGTTTGAAATATTTTTAATTACAATATAAAAAAATTACATCGTTAATTGCTCATTTGCGTTTCTGACGATATATCAAGGGATAAATACGATCATATGTGAAACTCAGATTTATATTATATTTTTTATGTGAAACCCAATTTCACACAACCATTGGGTAATTTCGGCATATAAAACAAATTGAATTTGAAATTTGGCATACAGTTTATCACGTCAATAATACATAAAAAATGTAAGAATTCTCTGATATTATCAAACTACCAGGATTTTACCGGGAATTCGAAGACAGAAGATTATATTACCTCATTTTAGGGTTTCGTACCAAAAGGGTAAAACGGGGTCCTATTACTAAGACTCCACTGTCTGTCTGTTCGTCAGTCAATAGGCTGTATCTCAAGAACCGTGATAGTAAGACAGTTGAAATTTTCACAAATGTTGTATTTCTGGTCGCTTTAACAACAAATACTAAAAAAACACAATAAAATAAGTATTTAAGGCGGCTCCCATACCATAAAAGTTATTTTTATTTCTCGTTTTTGCTCGATATGAAGCTTGAAATAGCCACAGAATATTTAGTTATATATTTACTTTAAAAATAAATAATTAAATTAAAATAAAATATCACAAAAAATAACAAAGTTATTTGCAGTTGGTAAATTAACAGCGACCTATGTCGATGTATGGGGACAACAGTTTTCCAACGACAAGTTTAAGTTTGTCCCTCAATTCGCTGTTCAGTTCGTTAGAGCTATGTTCGGTACTTTTACAATTTACTTAACTCAAAGTTTGTGCGGAAACCTTTGTGCGCGAGTCCGACTCGCACTTGGCTATGAAATTCAACTTTTGACCCTATTCAAGTAAATTCTCAGTACCTTTTATTATTGTATACGATTCCACACAACTTCTTTATAAGAACAGTAATAATATTTCTTAGCACTGTAAGGTTTGTGTTATTGATACTAGGGTAAGGGATAGACAAAAATATAGGATATATAGATATGTAGGTCGTCCTATCTTTGTCTTCTTTCTTTCTGTCTTGACCCCCGGGTTTGATTGGGATCAAGAGTACAAGAGTACACCATACGACGTACAAGAATTCATATGAAATTTTCTCTAATAAACGCGGACTAAACCGCAGGCACAGTCAGTATTTCATAAAAACGCTACATTGAAATTTGCAACCAATAAATATCTTATTGCCATATTACATACTCGTATATGGACGGGTGATTTATTCGCATGATCGGTGTTAAAATATATTACATGTTCGATTCCAATTTCATGTTGAATTATTATAGAATTAATATTTTCCATATGTCATATCTATAAAATAAAAGTTCATAGCACTATGACGACCGTTTAGTGCAACGGTAGCAATCCTGCCTTTAGCACCGACGGTCCTGGATTCGAATCCCGGAAGGGGCAGATTGTGTGACGAATACGAGCATTAGTAGTCATGGGTATTTATATATATATATATCATATCTATGTATCATATATGTATGTCTATCCGTTACCCTAGTATCCATAAAACAAGCCTTATAGTGCTTACTTTGAGCTAGGCTAATTGGTGTGAATGTAAGGAATATTATTACTTCATTCTGGTAAATATAGTATTGTTTTATCAAAAGTCCTAACATTTTTGATCCTATCTTATATAATATAAGCAATCAGATTAAGCAAAGAGTGTTTATCCACTTTTCCTATAACATAACATTAGATAGGGCAAAGAGTCTGGAATACATTTTACCTTTAAAAGTTTGAAATAAACCAATATTAATGCCACAGTAAATGTGGCTAAAACAGTACAGTAAATACGCACAATCGATCAAAACAAATACACTTACACAGACGCACGCCCATAGTGGTGTTAGCATGGGGATAGCCTCAAAAGGAATGGTAACATTAGTTTTTTTCTTTGTTGCTAATCATTAGACTACTTTTTACTCTATTAAGTTTTACTATACGTTAATTTTTTACAAATAAATTTTAAACTTATTTTAACAAAGAATAAAGACTCCTTAAAATGTTAATCTTTCTTTTGTTTGTACATTGTTTGGTTTATCGATTATTGGAGTTTACTCCATAAGAATTGATTTTCATATAATTTAGTGATCGAATGACAGCGGTACGTTTTTGTGCCCAAAATATCGTTCAAAGATAATCGTTTTTAAGGCGTCAACTCCAGTCGTGCGTTGAAGATGACACTCACTTTTTGACCATTTCAAAACACAAGGTCTTTATAAACTAGGTCTGCAATACATGCTGCTGTTTGCAAATACTGAGCGAAGCAATTAGATTTTTGAAGGGTGATTATTCCTCGATGGTATGTCCGATTTCAAAAAATTTTTTTGCACATTAGTCACGACCACGATGTGAGTTTTGGCGCCTAATTTCATCAATGCAGTATCAGCGGTTTGGCCGTGATCAGCTTTTGAATTTTTCTTTCGGTGATATTCCTCCATGGAAAAGTCTATATTTTTTTACATAGCCCATGTCCGTCAGGTTATAATTATGTATGTTCATGCCAAAATTCGTTCGAATCGGTTGAACTGTTAAGTAGCAGGAGGGAGACAAGCGAAATTTGTGAGTTGCCTAAAAGAGAGCTTCGCTCAATTAGAACTTAAAGATGTTACAAAAATTAAATATGTGCCACCCATAAAACGTTCTAATGTGACTTTAAGAATCGATTTTCATATAAGACGCCCGATATGAACAAAATATGAAGAGTAAAATTTAGTGATCGAATGACAGCGTTACGTTTGATGTGCGCAACCTATCGTGAGCAATTTTCACTTTTATTTAAAAGTTTTGTTTTATTATTTTCTGTGGCTGTTCAAAGACAATCGCTCGTAAGGAGTAAACTTTTTTCAACAAATTGGCCTATTTTCGGTGCTGCTTAAGTCATATATGTATTTATAATGCCAATGATTTATTTTCTCGCCTTCATTTTCAATATTCATTTCATGCTTGGGTATATCGTGTCACTGCAACATCGTAGAAATTGAAATGGACATTGTGATATTTCACACTCGTTTGTACCAGGTGGTATTTGTATTTCTGTCAACACTTAATTTATAATTACTAGATGTCGCTGTACCGAAATGAATCGCGCTAACGTTTCGGTTCTACGACTACACATATTTAATAACCGCTCTTAGCCTTTTTGAATGTTTATTTTTAGGCTTTTACTGACAATATGGTAACAAACACACACACACAAAGTATTGTCATAATATAAAACTTATCATTTTAAGGAAATCGTAAAATACCTGTTCCTTGCTTCGAAAATCTAATAAATTTTATTGATGATTGCGTAGGTGGCTCCATCTAACGAGTTGAATATTATCACTTCTACCGCAATACTAGTACATACAGCGTTCAAAGAGATGCAAATACGAGGCGAAGGGAAGAGCAAAATAGTCATTTAAATTCTTAAGGAGAACATCAACCTGAGCAAACTTTAATGAAATTCATACTAAAATATTACTTATTTCTACTTATAAAACTTCTTTATTTGTAAGCCTTGTATATTTATTGCGTTAATTTTTGTTCATATTTAAAGTGTATTATGTCACCGTAAATTTGTGAATGCCGTTAGATTATACTATAGATATATTAGATTATACTATACGCTTATATTATATTACATTATATTATAAAATAACTCACCTAACCTAACCTAACCTAACCTTATGGTTAGGTTAGGTTTATCATATATCGCATATTTTATCTACCGAAAAATATGCGTTAAACTGTAAGCAGTATGTTACGGTTCACAATCTCTTGATAGTTTACAATCTCGCGAGATAGATTATAATGTAACGGTGTATACAATTTTACGGTGACACATTAAACTAACCTGAAAAGACTTCTTCGTCGTTCATTCATCGCTAGAGTTAATTTTTTTCCACGATGTCTCATAGATGTCGATTATATAAATGCTTCTTATAATCGACTAATTACTTTCTTGTAATTAGTCATCCCGATTTGCTAATTAACAGTGAGCCAATTCACGGGTTAAGTCCAATGATTACAATTAATTACACACCATAACAATCAAGTATAATTGTGAACTAGTTAATATCTACATCACGCTATATAAAGCTTTGTATACACTTGTGAAAACATAAAACTACAAAATTTAATAACAATTTGCCCCGATATGTATCGGTCACGCAGGCCGTGTGTGACAGAGCCAGTGTATACAGCATACAGTGCCGAAGTAATCTGTGGTACGATGCGCTCCACTTAGAATATTAATTTTAGTCTGTAATCAACGGCACACTCTAGTCTGTGGGTGAAGTGACATTATCACGTGTTTTTTGCCAGGAGCGCGATGCGTCAATTTAGTGGGTTTGGTTTTCTTGTTAAAGTAAGTTTTATGGTGTGTAACAGTGCGTAAAAATGGTAGATTATTAACTACTAAGTGTTTTTAAATATGCACGAGTGTGGGCAAGAGAAACAAAGCGCCTTTTTCTTTTGTCTAAAAAGTCCACGGGGAGGTTTCCGTAAAAGTCCACACCTTTACCGAAACCTAGGAAAAGGATTTTATTGTGTATTCAGTGGTCATCTATTATTCATCATCATATAATTAAGAAAAGAAACCACTAAATAGGAAGACCGAGACGATGTGGCTTCAGGATACGCATCCAGTTTAGTCTTTAAAAGAAAAACATTACCAATTATCAATTAATTATAACATATTTTAATTAATTTGTTAGCACTAATAAAATTTTTTAAGTTTCTTGCTAGTCCACAGCTTTATTGAATGCAAATGAGGCTATTCTCCTAAGTTAACAAATGTGAGAATATTCTTGAAACTTGTTCATTTATATTAACTGGCTTACCGAGAAAAGTAATTCATCATTAACACAATTAGGTATGAATCTATTCGTTCTGTGCTGGAGCAAAGGACTGCCATAAATGGAAGCACTGTCTTGAAAATGGTCCTTATTAAGTGAGCTCAGTGCGAGTTTGTGGATAATAACGGCTACTGATGCATCCAGGAAGAAAATCAGGAGCAGAAAGGTGCTCGCGATAATACTTTTTTGTTTGTAACACAATTAATTTAAATAAAAAAAACCTACTTCATAGTTCTCCATACTAAAGGCAAAAATTAAAATAAAGAGTATTCGTTTTTTAATAGGAATTTCCATTATCGTATTCTTTATGCTGTGTGGTTTTCGGTAAAGCAGAATCGCATCAACCCTACACTTAAGGTGTCTTAAAGGGATACCAATAATATTGGAGATAAAAACCTTTTGTATGTCACAAAATGGGCGTTAGCCTTATTTAAATTACTTTACTACCAGATAAATTATTTTAATGGAAAAATACTAGAAAAAATTGACTTACCTATAACAGCATTGAAAAAATGCAAAAAAAAGTTAAAAATTTAGAGGCTGTTACATCCTAATCAATTGTTCAAATATTTGTAAAAATGTTTCTTTCGAGACGATGCGAGAGGTTTTCCTCTTATTGATGAGACAACGCTGGCCTACAGCGTAAAACTGGAAAGGTAACAGAAAATTTTGACGGATGTTCACAGGCTCGGTAGCTCAACTGGGAGAGCATTGGACCGGACTTCCGAACTGCGGGTTCGTTTCCCACCTGAGAATTCACTTGTGAGCCGAGTCAATTTTTTCTAGTATTTTCCTAAAATAATTTATCTCTTTTTTCTCTTTATTAATGGCAATAAACTATAGACCTATAGTGCCAGTAATATGAATATCTATTACAATATTTAATACAGTTGAGCGTAATATATAAATTTTAGAAAAAAAAATCCTATAAGATAGCATTGAAAAAAATTCAAAAAACATACAAAACTCACCTGCCAAGCATAAGATTAAGGCAAATTTCCCCGTTTTTCGGGACAGGCTTCCAGCCGAAAGAACTTTATTGCTAAAAGTCGACAAGATAACTATAAAATTGAATATTTTCAACCACTTCATATAAAATTTAGTTTGTGTAGCTAACACAAAATCTTCCACCAGCTATGTAAAATGAAGCGCAAAGATATTAATATAAATTCAGGAACTCGTTTGCCAGTCAGTTGCAAATATTAGGCGGGCGGTAATTGGTGCATACATAATATGCTCTGTGGAAAATATAGTCATTATCTTGCCCACACTTGATTATATTTGATCAAGCGTTTGTTTGAGCAATTTACCGATTAATTATTTTTATTTTCACGTGGAATTAGGTTATAACGCGCCTACTCTAAATTCCGAGGCAACGCACGCCTTTCTTCTTGCCCCAGCAATTTTTATATCGAATTTCATCCGTGAAAACAGAGAGTAATTTTCACTATTTTTCTATACATAATATAAATATAGATATTTTCTATACATAATATAACATAATATAAAAATAGGTTTCGTAGTGCTAGCTAATAAAGTATAAATAAATAATAATCGATACAAGACCGCCCGGCAACAGTGTCGAAACTTTTTGTGTGCATTAAAAAATCAATCGGAACAATTTAACCGATTATCGATTCATTATTGCTTATTCAGATTATTGGTGCGTAAAGTTGGTTTTACATACACCGGGAAATTTTGTTTTACATACTCCATTCGGATGTATGCAACGATTAATGAGATCAAATTGCTGATTCGATTGTATAACTGTTATTAGGATGTCGGTGCAATTTTTCAACAGGAAATCCTTTGTTCATCCGTATTTTTAGGCCTTTAATATATCCTTCCCGTAGGTTTCAGTTCAGAGCGAAGCTTCTACGGAAAAAGATTTCAAATATAAACTAGGATCTCCATATTTAATGAAAATTCTTTCGGATTTATATTAACTAAGTTATCCGCAAAAAGATGGCAGATTCCATTGTTCTATAATTTATATCAAAAACTTATATTTATTCCTTAACTATACTAGGCAATTCAGTCGCTAAGCATAAAGCTACGCTAGCACCATATATTGGAGCGGAGCGTAATACCTAAAAAAGAAAAAAAAAATTTTTTTCGATGGGAATTTTTGCGAATTTTAAATTCGAGCTCCGTCACCTTCTGGTCCTTAACCTCTTGATTCGATTCCAAACTTTTTTCAAACTCCAAAAATTAAAAATCGGTTAAGAACTGGGGAAGTTACGGCGTAACAGACATTGCGCCGTTGAAGCTGATCCATGGGAGCGGAGCGAGCGAAGCGAACGAAGCAACAATGATATCGATGACAGATTTTTTAATACTTAATGAGAAAAAGAACACGAATAGAATCGAAAACCATGCAATATAGTATTTTGAAATTGTTTTTAGAAATGAAGAAAATTCACGTAAATATTCCCGTCAAAAATGTGTTCTTACAAAGATGATGACCTTATTTCGCAGAGTTTCCAAACATTCCGATTCCGGAACTTTCTCCAAAATCTACACAGATAAGGTACAGCTCGTATACAGTGATTTACTTAGGAACAAAGCATAGATATATATAACACGCCTTTATCCCGTAGGACAAAGACCCGTCCTGACATACATATCTCGCTTCTTCAACTCTCATCAGCTCGACGGTTAAGGATGCATTTGATCTGACCTTTTTTCAGGACAATCTCTTTTTGGTCGACGAAAGTTCGCCTTGGGCTGCCTTTACCGACTTGACCACACACATTTGCCTCATAAACCTGTCTTGTCAATCTTCTTTCGTACATCCTCTCCTTGTGTGATGATACGAGTACTTGTACCTAAGTCTATATATATATATATATATATATTACATATTTTTCATCATATATGTATCCGGTTCCCTAGCTTAGACTAGGCTAATTGGTGTGAATGTAATAAATACTATTATTATTTATTTTAAGAACTGTATCTTCTATAAGATATATAAATGACTAACTATTAAATTAAATTAAATTCTTAGATTAGTAATTTTTAATTTTGTTTAATAGTTAGTAATTTAGTTTAGGAGCGGTCCCCGAACGCGAAGTTTTTTTTTGAATATTAATACATACTTATACATATAGGTACTTTAGGATTAAATTTCTTTTATTATTTTTTACTTTTTAAAGGTAGCTTATGTTTTTTGTGTCGGGGGCTTTTAAATTTTTTAATTTAATTTTTTTTTATACTTTTTAAAGGTAAACATACTTATAATATCTCTGGTTAAGTTGTAAATACATAGGTTCTTGTCGATTTCAAATTCATTTGAGACCCCACTTGAGCATATTTGCAGACATTCGGTTTTTCTTCCCCACTTTAACCCCACATAACTTTTAAACGGCTCAATCGATTTTCATCAAACATGTCTAAGAACACTCGCCCGTAAAACACCTGTAATACAAAAAAAAATTGAAATCGGTTCATTCGTTCGGGAGCTATGATGCCACAGACAGACAGACAGACTGACAGACAGACAGACACGTCAAACTTATAACACCCCTCTTTTTGCGTCGGGGGTTTATAATACGCGTGTAAAAAACAACTACGCCTCCAAGCCCATCGAGGTCCCAGATTCTATCCCCGGCTGGGTTAATGTAGAATCTTTTCTATATCGGTTCAGATCTGAGTTTTGTGGCTTACCAACACAAGTGGCTTAGCTACTTGGGGTGTGTTATTATTTAATATTATTATTATTATATTCAGAGCAATCAGCCTAGCACTGTAAAGCATATACAATGTGTCCCGTCACCAGTGTCGGAGCCTTTCATGGTGTGAAATATGGCATTTTATCGACAAATTGCCCCTCAAATTTGGTTTTTCTCAAAAAGCCAATAATTAAAAAATACACAAAAAAGAATCTATTTGCTTTTCTTTAATTTTTTTTCTGTTTTTTATTCCATGACAATTGAAATATTATGGCTGTGTAACTGTTGTCTACATGTTTAGCTATGAAATGACACCTTTTTAATGTTGATAAGACATTTACATGAGTAGTGGTGGTCGAATTAGTATAAGAGCCCAGGTCTTGGTTACCAAGAAAACAAAATGGCGGCCATTTTATAACCGTAGGAGAAAAACAAAATTTGAGGGGCAATTTGTCGATAAAAATGCCATATTTCACACTATTAAAGGCTCTGATGACGGGACACATTGTATATATATGTAATATTAATGACGTTCGAATCTTTATACCACAGTAGCTCCAAATATCGTGTGAACTGTCACTCACAATAACAACAAAACACATAATGGAGTCTATTCTTTGTCCCATTTATTTACTTTTTCATATAATTTAATTTAGTACCATCTGTCATACGCAAAGACTTCAGACTCCACAGTTATTACACCGCGTAGAATATAGAACAGAGTTAAGAGCCTTATTGAAGGTGGTTAGGATCCGTTTTGGTGTGGAACGGAAAGCTGGGATCTGTACTGTACCCCGCAATTACGCCTTATGAATTCTGCATCAGCCACCGTGAATATTCATAATGAAATGTATGAGGAATTTCGTTTAGATTGTTTAGCTAAGGAAACGCTTAGAATGTTCCCCGAGAACACTGATTTAATATGACTGCTACAAAAATATATAAACGGTGAATTTGTCTCAATTTGTTTTTTGTATTTTTCTTCTTCTAGCCACTAATTAAAATAAAAATCTCCAGAAAACGTATTTATTTCATCAGCTTTCTATAGTCTTGAAAGTTAAAACGATTTTTACTCTAAAGCATTTACAATACGTGTATAGAATGTTAATATCCAAAGTTTGGCTTTATAAGTTTAAGTCGAGAGACTTTTTATCAAGAAGATCCTTAAGGGATGGTTTTCTCCCTTAAATTGTCTGTAATACTTTATTTGTCCTACCGAGACGTTTAAGAAAAAATACAATTACAATGAAAGAACTTTATATGATAATGTCATTAAGAAAAAAAAATTAGGCTAATATCCACGCGTTTTTATATTTTGAACTCCCGACGCCAACAAGCGTTTTTGTCTTTTAATCCCAAACGCCAATAAGCGTTTTTGTATTTTAATCCCCGATGCCAACAAACGTTTTTGTCTTTTAATCCCCGATGCCAACAAACGTTTTTGTCTTTTAATCCCCGATGCCAACAAGCATTTTTGTCTGTAATCCCCGATGCCAACAAGCATTTTTGTCTTTAATTCCCGATGCCAACAAACGTATTTGTCTATTTTAACCCCCAACGCTAAAAAGAAGGGCGTTATAAGTTTAACCACTATGTATTTGTTTATGGTACCGTGGCTCCTAACAGGTGAACCGATTTGAACCGAAGGATTTCAGATAATAAATCTTTTGGTTACCCATCTGATTATCAGTCACTTTAAAACGTTGCTTTAATTTGTTTCTTTAATATTTTTGAATGGGTTCGATCTTAATCTCAATCAAGCCCGGGAGCTAAGACAGGATGCACGATGGAAAGAGAAAACCCAGAAGGTGCCTATTCACCCTGGCTTTAAAAACGGACGGGTTACAAGTACTCGGAAATACAGACGTAGGGAGGGAGTACCGCCTCCTTTGCTGTGCGCATTATAAAAGATGTTGTAACTTTATAAACTTTAAACATGAATTTCTTGCTTCTTCAACTATCATCAGTCGTTTCATACAAGCTCATCACTTAAGGCTGCTTTTGGCCTGACCTATTTTCAGAATCTCTCCTATTTGGTCCCTGAAAGTTCGTTTAGTCTCCCAGTACCGACTTGCCTCATAAACTTGCCTTGTCAATCTTCTTTCGTGCATCCTTTCCACGTGTCTAAACGATCTATGCATCCCTTTTTACCCGACTGCGCCAGAAGAAGGGTTACGTTTTAAGAGAGTATGTATGTATGAGAGTATGTGTGTCGTTAGATTCGTATTTACTGTCAGAATGACACTGGGTATATCAAAATTAAAAAAAAACAAAATGGCGGATTTTCGGTGCGAAATTCAAATGTTTGGCACTCTCTGCAGCCCGAACGGCTCGGCTCATTCAATAATAAAACTAAAAAATAAAATAAAAAATGGTAATTTTGAAATCTAAGAAACACGACTGTCTTTCTGTGTAATTTAGAAATTTAAAAACCCTAAAACAAGAAGAAAAATTATACCAATCGGGTCCCATTCCAGAAATGGAGGCTTAGTGAATTGAGAGCACATACCTATATTAAATTGCAGATTACTCCAATCTTCTGACTTTCTAGAATGGGTCCCGACTGCTACAATTGTTCTGTTTTGACGTGACAACGTCTTATAAATTGGTTTGCCGGGTGACACTTCAAGAAACTGCGTTACGCTCCGCTCACGTTATGCGCTTACAATGAGAGCGAGTGAGAGGCACGCGTCCCTTCCACTCGGGCATGGTTAGCCCGCCTAAGAGCGAGAGAGACAGACATAAAAAGTGGAAGGGACGCGTGCCTATAAATTAATGTTTTAAATATAATTCTTTGTATAAATAAATGTTTTAAATTGTTACTATTATTTCATCCTTCTTCCTACTATACGAATGAATATTCACATTAAAATTATTTTACCACTCAAAGTCGTTGTCACGTAAAACTTTCGCCCGTATACCGACTTTACAGGCAACCAACCAGTTTTTTTTCATATCTAAATTACACAGAAAAGCAGTCAGGTTTTTTTATTTTATTTTCTTACACACCACACCGCTCCCTTATTTCATCATTCTACATTTAATTATCATTTAAATAATAATAGTTAAACGTAAATTCGATTTACGTTTCAGCGAGTTGAACTATCGCGTCGGTATCGCATGCCGCATGCATCATGCGCGAAGAACAATGGGTGCAATTAAATTTGTCACAAAAACTTGAGGCAATTATCGTCACGACCTGTTACTGCGCATGTTCTAAGATAATGCGACCTTAAGGTGGCCCAGCCCTTATTTTTATTTACATAACCCGACCTTTACGCATCGCCTCGCGTTTGCTGTTATCTTTTTGTTTAAATTACGTTGTAACTAGTTATATCTGGAAATAATAGGTATTGCTAAGTAATCTTTATATATATAATTCTTCTGTGAGTGTGTATGTCACTGAACTCCTCCTAAACGGCTGGACCGATTTGAATGATTTCTTTTGTGTGTGTTCAAGGGGATCTGAGAATGGTTTAGATTCACAAATCAGTCCGGCAGATGGCACTGCAGTCGGCACAGCAACGCGTGGCCGGGACAGCTAGTAGTATTATATGATACGAATAATAGCATCAGTGATGATGATAAAGAAATAAATTGGCATTCTAAAATTAGTTTTAAAAAGCTTCTTTATAATATTTTTTAACGTCAATAGATAAATAATAGATAAGTTTAAGATTTAGTGTTTTAAGGTGGATGGCATGCTGTATTTACCTATAGTGTATTTTTTCTTACTTGAGCTAAATAGTAAACAAACATCACTGGATCACAATTTTCGACATTCCGAAAGAATCACTCACTTAACGTTGCCACAATACATCATGGTCATTAGTTTACATATAAACGCATTTATTTTCACTGAAAACTGCTTTGCAATATCCTCACAAATAACATTTTTAGCTAAAATCGTAATTTCCAAGACCTTCTCGGTCACAGATTAAATAAATAATGTGTCATAATTAAAAAGTAAAACAAGGATGGGATGAAGTGAATGTATGAATGGTGTGTAACGAATCAGTTCATTTAAAGGTTTCCGTGGTTATTTTCATAATTATCTTTTTGCTGCAACTGTTATTATTCAAAAAAAGTAGGTTCTTAATTCGAATGTCTTTTAAATATGATACTTTGAGGGTGGTCCCATAAAAATGATAATTAAATCGGATCAGAATTTCGCAAATTAACAAAATCCAGTAAATATCGAAATTTAAAAATATCTAAGGTCTTCATTGTTGATGTTTTGATGTGAGTCAGTTTTTAGTTTTTGTCTTTGTTAATTATGTAGGTGTTTGTTAGACACATATTTATACATTTACACTGTGACATTTTATTGTTTTCATCTGCAGTATGGACAAAGCGAAGAAAAACTGACAGTGATAGTTATTATTATTATTATTATAAGTATTTGCTACAAGTAAAGCCTGAAGAATTTATTTAATTACCTCGACGGTATTTAAGAATCCAATAATGTAAAGGTTCATTCATTCACTTAAAGATGTCACACTTTCACTCAATGGTTCCCAACCCTAAAAAATGTCCACGGCCATATTTGTTTACTACTTAGCTCACGTAAGGAAAAATGTACTATATAAGTGTCTTTGCATTTATTGATTGTATTTTTTTCTTTAATTTCTCATTTAAAAATGTACAAGACGTTGGTAAATAAATAAAAATAAATTAATTTAGGAACAATGACGGTACCACAACATCCAGACTCGAGCCAATGTAGAAAAGTTCGTTTTCGACATTGACCCAGCCGGGAATCGAATTCGAGACCTCGGAGTGGCTTAACCATGAAAACCGTAAGCAAGCCACCACCACGGAGGTGGTCAAACACCAGGTTGTATTTCAAAGTACTATTTTTTTTTGATGATTTTTATATTTTTTGCATTTTCAATGTGATAAATTTTAAAAGAAAAATGCTAGAAATCAACTCGGCTTAAAAGTAATTCTCGGACGGGAATCAAACCCGCAACCTTCGGATGTCCGTTCCACTGCTCTCCCAATTGTGCCACCGAGCCTTGTGAGCAGTGTTGCCAGGTGTCCCAATTTGCACGGGACGTCCCGATTTTCAGGGGTCTCGGGACGCGTCCCGATTCATACCTGATCGGGACGCTAAAGGTCCCGATAAATCAAAAAATTAAAAAAACAAAAATCGCACAACATTTTTTAAAAACAATCAAGACTTAGTAAATCTTTAAAAATATTTTCTTTTATGGCTTCAATTCCAGTATCAAACGCAACAACAGAAAGGATATTTTATCAGGCTAACTTAATTTGATCTGAGAGGCGAAACCGTTTTACACTTGAGCATATGAAAGCAGAAATTCAAATTAAAACCAACTTTAATATGACTTGCAATGAATTTTATAACTATTATATACAAAATATAAACCAAATCTAGGCCATTCTAAAGGCGGCAAAGTCCAATGAAAAATACAATTTTAATAAAAAAATAAATCATTAACAAAAATACTTGCTTTATTCTTCTGAAGTGTGTCAATAACACTTAAAGTACGATTTTATTTTATAATTTCTAATAGTCCAGCAAATCTGATTACATATTTAATTTAGGTAATATAATACTATACTTGCACTAGTAGTTTAAAACCTGATTTAAAAACACCGTGTTTTTTATTGACTGTCCCGATTTGCAACCCTAAATCCCGATTTTTTTGACATCATGTACCGATTTAAAACAAATCGGACCTGGCAACACTATTTGTGAGCCTTTTTTACAATATAGGCCAGCGTTCTATTGAATATTCCTATTAAAATTTACACTTTTATTGAATATTGACAAGGTTAAATTTATGTAGAGTATGTACATACCAATTCCGTTCAATTTCAATATATTTCACTCACAAGAATAATTACCGAGATTTTCTGATGCATGAACTATGACGAGGGTCTTCGTCGCTATATTATAATATAACTGGCTTTTACCCGAGACTTTAAATGTTATATTTCTATTCCTCGGGTATACAGTATATTTTTCGTCTTGAAAGGTACCACCCTATGTCTTATTCTGTACCCCTGTCAACGTGTATGCAAAAATTCATAATGATCGTTTGATTAGTTAACTAAACCGCTCTTTGGTACAACGGTGGATCGCTACCGTTGCCTTATACACCGACGGTCCTGCGTTGGAGTCCCGGAAGTGGCAGATGTTTGTGCAATGAATACGAACACATGTCTTACAAAGCTTACTTTGGGCTTGACTAATATATTTTTTTATTTACGTTTAATAATGGTTTAAAAACACAAAATAACGTTAACAACTACATTAGTGAAAGACTGTAACGCAGTTGTTAGTGCAATTAAACACCAAAGAAAATAAATTGACTGAAGCCTTTTGGGGGAGGCCTACCGACCAGTAGTTGACATCTTTCAGCCTAGTTGATATAGGTACAAGATATAGAAACACCTCACATCACAATCTCTCATACACATTCGATTTAAACGCAACAAATCGCGCGGCCCTGCGTCGACCTTGTCGAAACACATAGCACTTTCAAATCATGGCAAATAAATATTGGAGTTCATATGATTAGTGAATAAACATGAAGTGTGTTGAGCAAGGACTCTATTTCATAAGATTAGGCATAGAAATAGACGGATAGGTCGATGATCGAACTCATACGAATAAATTAATTTGTTACATACATACAAATAATTACGTAAAAAATCAACTTATCTAAGGCGAGTGTTACTCCACTTAAGCTACCGAAACATTAAGGATTTTTAAAATTTTTCTTAAGCTGATGCTATTGCCGGCGCTGTTTCTTCGTATTCTAAGTACTACTGTAAACAACATCGAATAAAATACTTTTACAAGTAGCGAACAATAAATAAAGGATATGTAGTTATCCTAATTATATTATGACAATACTTTGTGTGTGCGTGCGTGTGCACGCGCTACAGCGCCATCTAGTTACATATAATAATAATAACGTTATGTCTTTTCTTTGCGAAGCTAATGGCTATGAGTATTGGCCACTTATTCGTTAACAACTAAAAGTAAAGTTTAGTTACTTAAGTAAACGGTTTATATAAATTAAACAAAAAAACAATAACGCTGACATTATGATTAACATTAATATAAAGATTTTTCAAGCGGACAATCATTTTGTTGTCGTAGCAATTGCAATGTCAAAAATTATAAGTTTGTTATTTAACTTTATTAATAAATAAATTTTGAAAAAGCCACACCAATTTTGCAGCAGAAGATCTTGTACTATGCATATTACATAATGGGTTTATTAATAATAATAATATTAATAATAATAATAATAATAAATATTTTCTACATTCACACCAATTAACCTAGCCCAAAGTAAGCACTTTAAGGCTTGTGTTATGGATACTAGGGTAACGCATAGACTTACATAATTATATCATACATAAATAAGTAATATTCATAGAAATATATATAAACATCCATGACTCGGGTACAAATGCAAATGCAAACGGTCGTTGAGCTTATGAGCTCAATTCAACACCTCCTTGGCAAACAATAACTTATGATTTGACTTTTTGGCGGGAGCGGGAAGCGTCACTGGTTGTTTTGTTTTTCTTGTTGTAATTTGTGTTGTGGTGGATATTATTGCGTAATAATAAAGAGCTGAAATCAATAAGTGTTTGTGAACACACAAGCGTGTTGGCAAGTTTTTGTTACATTGCCAAGGAAGTTGTCTTGTCCTTCTTTCTCAAGACGTCCATGGGGAGGGTTTTAGTGAAACCCTACACAATTACTGAAAACTCGGGCAAGGGATATTCCACTGTACATTCATCTAGTTAAGAAAAGAAATTACTCAAGAACTGGCATTTATTTTTGGCATTGGCTAAATGCACAAGTCGTGCAAACCACAAAGAAAGAAAAAAACTTACGATCCTTTTTGAATTAAATTATTCAAATATTTTGCCATAATTTTTGTCGTCGAATTAACAAAACTCCATCAACTCTTTAGTCTATGGTTAACGAGGAAAAATATCCCCCTCAATTCTGTTCTTTCCAAATAAAAATATACAAATTTAATTCCATCAATTTTATTACACCTATATATTATTTTTATTCTAGAAATAGCTTTTAAGACAAACATTTGACCGGTTACGCCATAGTAATTTTAAGTAAACTTAGCATTAATTAAAATAATTATAATTTATCACTGTCACTGCAACAGAATTCGCAGTTTTAATAGCGTAGTTATTAATATATTGACATTTAAATTTGAATTAATTTAACGCCTATTAAATTAACCGACTTAATTTTGTAGAATATAATATTTTATCGACAAGTCAACTTTTCGTCTTAACAAACTAAAATATAAATCAGTAGTGATTACATAAAAAGACATGGAGTCATATTTTAGAATCGCTCGTTTAAATTGGATCGTATTTTGCGATTGTATGTTGAGATCTGCTCAATGGTCTTATAGAATTTTTTGCTGCCAACATATTTCAATATGATGAATTTTTAAGGACACATGTAGGCAGTATTAATGTTGTATTTCAGCTGTTTTGAATTTTTTCGTGCGGTATGTTTAGTCGTGAAGTCATTACGTAGATTCTAAAAAGCGTGATTTTTAAAACATTTTGGTATTTTAAGGTCCAGAGCACTAACTCCCACAATTGATAAATATCCTCAGACAAGTTCAAAACTCTTAATTATGGAGATAAATTAGTAGCTTGAGGACGGCAAAGTTTACAAAAGTTGCATACGAACTTAGCACTATAGTCCAGTCATTTTAGGTTTTATCTGCGGAAAAATTCCTAGTGAGCTGAATTTTTGTATACACCTTTATTACGGCATTGTAAAGAAGATGTGAAAAATCGACATTGATATAGTGCCGGCTAAAAAAGTTATAAAGGTCAAAAGGTCACGAAAATCAGTTTTTCGCAAATATCTCGCGATCTATTGCTCAGAGGTAAATAAAGGTCATTATAAAAATTGTTTGTCGTGAATTTGTCTACAAAAAATGTCTCTTGCATTTTTCTGTAGAATTAACCGTTTTCGGAGTAGAGACTAGAATGCACTCACATACGGTATTGTATACCAAGGCGTACACCCTATTGCTTTTTATTTATGTTTGTGTGTTGTTAGTAAAATCTACCACATACACAGACATATAGTACTAGTAATACTAGTATAGACAGGACAATTCGTGCCCGTGAATGCCTCAAACGACCTCCACTGGTAGGTAGATGTTCCGTAATTTATTGTACCCTTATACCTGCTACTGCCTGTCGGGCTGTATTTAGCTCAGTTAAAAATTATTTCTTGAGTGTTAAAGACGAATACAATCTTGGCGGCTTATTTAATGAAATTGAGAAGCGGTGAGTCTAACGAGATATTGGTGACTCAGTTTGCAATGAGCCGACGGACTTTCGAAAGGTATCTTAATACCGCGAGAGATGCCCTGACAAGAGAATTTGTTCCTCAGCTTCTAGGGTACGACCATATTAACAGACAAGAGGTGGCTGCTCGGAACCTTTAAGTGCCTAACGCCCTATATGGATCTTCAGGAGAGGAAAGAAAACCTATTGTTATATGTGACGCTACGTACGTCTACATACAAAAGTCGAGCAACTATTTGTTCCAAAGATTGTCTTACAGTCTGCATAAGTTCACTAACTTGTTAAAGCCCTTCGTAATGGTATGTTGTGATGGGCATATCATCGATATATTTGGTCCTTATGCAGCCAGTGCTTTAGATGCAACCATCATGAAAAACATGATAGAAAACCACGAAGACGTTTTTCACTGGTTTTTTAGAGAGGGAGACATATTTATATTAGATCGTGGATTCCGCTATGTTACAGAGGATCTTCAAGCCCATGGTTATGAAACTCACATACCTCAGACAAAAAGTCGCCATGAAGACCAATTGACAACCGAGCAGGCAAATAAGTCACGCATGGTTACCATATGTTGCTGTGTTGTGGAGGTAATAAATGGTTGGTTCAAACGTGACTTTAAGCTTTTCAGACAAGAGTTTTTCAGTAGTGCACTACCTCACATGATGCAGGAGCGGAAATTGCCTTACCTGCAGAGTTTTTAAGCGAAGTTATCATAGATCATGAAAACCAATAACAATGTAAAAATATTTGAATATTTAACTTATATTAACATCTTGTTGTTATTATTTTGGAGCCCAATGCACAATCCTTTTCAATAGTATTTTTCCAATATTCTAATATGAAAATAACACTAAATAATAATATAATATTATTATTTTTAATTTATTAAGACTTTATTTACAATAAACATAAAAACTATAATTACAATACTATAAATAAAAAACAACACATACCTCTAGGCAGATATATTATTATATACATATGTATATATATATATATATATATATATATATATATATATATATATATATATATATATATATGTATAGATTACAGTACTAGAGTTTTTTTTTAAATTATGAGTTGTGTTTTATAGACATATCTTGTGATATTTTTTCATTTTTCACGTAAGTAATTAAGGTAAGGTTAGTACATTTTATACTTCATAACTTTTTTCCAAAATACTCCACAATGAAATCCTTTTATAATCATAATATATACATCAGTACCTGTCAAAAAATACACACTTCATGGATGGCCGCCGATGGGACATGCGCCATACAAATTTGACCATTCTCCTTTCAAATTCTACCTCGAAGGTGGTGAGGAATCGAGTGCATCGTTATAATATAGTGGCTTTCTCGGCGCTCTACTCCGAAAACGGTTAATTCTACAGAAAAATGCAAGAGACATTTTTTGTAGACAATTTCACGACAAACAATTTTTATAATGACCTTTATTGACCTCTGAGCAAGAGATCGCGAGATATTTGCGAAAAACTGATTTTCGTGACCTTTTGACCTTTATAACTTTTTTAGCCGGCACGATATCAATGTCGATTTTTCACATCTTCATTACAATGCCGTAATAAAGGTGTATACAAAAATTCAGCTTACTAGGAATTTTTCCGCAGATTGGGGTTTAAAATAGCTAAAATGACTGGACTACTAATTTTAAACATTTCATGCGGAAACAATTAAAAATGAAAATGACAGGAAGAAAACCACAATTTAAAGGCAAGGTATGTTTGATGTGCAGTTAAAGAGCTTTATTCGAAAAATATAAACACTTTCAAACTGACTGTACCCAACATTGAAGTTGATCGCCTATGAGACGAGTGGTGGAGAGCAATCGTTGCAATCGAGTCTTTGTAGATAACTAACGCTCGAAACGAAGCGAACGATTCAATTTTATATAAACGGGACACTACCTATATATACTTAGTACAGTCAAGGGACTTTTTGGCGGGAGCGCGAAGCGTCACTTTAATGGTTTTGGTTTTCGATATACCACAACACAAAACTTGGTTAAATTTTGTGTTGTGGTTCATGTTAGTGTATAATAATGGTGGGTTATTAACCACTGAGTGTTTCTGAATATGCATGAGTTGTCTCGTGGCCTTCTTGAAAGCGCTCTCTCAAGAAGGCCACGAGGAGGTTTCAGTAAAACCCCACATATTTACTGAAACCCGGGAAATTACTCAAGAACTGGCAATTATAGTTATTTGACACTGGCTAACAAATCGTACAAGCCACAAATAATAAATAAATAAATAGTACAGTCAACACATAAATCTAGCTAAAACGCGTATTTTTAAAAAGGTTTTTTACATAATCCAGTATTTAACATTATTTTGTAATATGATTAAATTGGTATTTCAATATAATTGCATATAGGAAATAGCATAGAGTTTCCAAAAAGAAGTCAACAAAACAATCTTGGAATGAATTATTACTTATCTAATTATAATATATGTATGTCTATCCGTAACCATAGTGTGCATTACTCAAGCCTTATAGTGCTTACCTTGGAGTAGGCTAATTGGTGCGAATGTAAGAAATATTATTACTATTTGTTATACATTAATTGTTTATTTATTTATTTATTTATTTATTTATTTATTTATTTATTTATTTATTTATTTATTTATTCAACAATAAGTTCACAGCATACATTATTTATGATATAAACAAAATTATATACACAGGAAAGAAGCCAATTACGAACTTACATTACGTAATCCATTAGTTATAAAACAAATATGGGTAGGCAAAAAACAAAAGAAAAATTTAAAAGTAGAATCTGACTAAAATAGCCGGACGAATCATACATATCATCTTACCTTATCACGCATAATGTGTGTGTGTTTGTGTGTGTGTGTGTGTATGTGTGTACGAATGTGTAATTGTAACTACATTGTAAGTACAAAAGTATAAGAAGACCGAATGGATGAAAGGTAGGTAGCAAAAAAAAAAAAAAAGAAATAAATTGCGGAAGGTTCACATGACGGAGACTCACTATCGGACACTCACTATTATAAAAAAAATATTTAAAGGTTTCCAATTAATTGGCATTAAATTAATTTTCGAATTAGGATTAAAATAAATATTACATTAAATATTAAATTTTATTATTTAATATTAAATATTACATTAAAGTAAATATTAATTAGATATTAGATTATAATCAAATCAGAAATCAAGTCAAAATTAAGTTATAAATCAAATTAACATCCAAGTAAATAAAAAGTAAATTATCTTTTCTTTTTGTTAAATATTATTGTTATTTGTTATATGTTATTGTTTAGAATATACAAACAACATCCGTGCGTGTTAAGACCGGGACGGACAGAGCGAGAGAGATTTTCTGCCCTTTTCACATTACGTTTAAAAATAAGAAAGATGCAAAGGCATCATGATTTATGATGCCAACCTCTGGCTCAAACGTGACAATATCAAATATCAGATGACGACAGTGATTAAGGGTAAGTTTCAGCACGGAATGCATTATATTCCTCAGCTGTCCAAATACGGAGGGAATACGAGAAAATTAATTCATGTATTTATCGTTACAGCCGAAAGGCTGCTGCTGGATGGATGCCTCCCCCAAAATGGGGGGTTATTCCACGCTTGGCAGGCGAGTTTAAGATCTATGTAAAAGATAGGAAGTGTATATTGCCGCTATTATATTCTACCGTACATCACACGACGTATTACTATAATACAATTAAAATACCTCATCATACAAAAACATACAACAATTGTCCTGTAAACAATGCCCCTGAAAAAATGTCAAACAATCATTAATGCCGTGTTTTATCTTAATTTGAATAATTATTTTTTTACGGATTTTATATTTAATCCTGACGTTTCGACTCCTTAACAGGAGCCGTGATCACAGGATGACTAAGGTAATGGTCGTCATATACACTCACTTGCAAAAAAAACGGGCGGTTTTGATTTTCATTCATCTTTAAAAAGATACAATACAAAAAAGGTTTCAATCGTTTATACACGTTACTGGCCGGTTTTAAAAATGCCGTGGTATTTAAAAAAGTACGTTCTAAATTCAAATTTTCATTTGATGCTCATTTTTACAGAAAACCCCTTTTTATCCTACATTTTTGGCGCGAAGTTCCAGAAGTTAACATCGACTTTTATAACTTTTATTCAATTTTCATCGATTAATTTCATATCCTTGACTGTCAAAGCTTTATTTATTGCTGTTTGGCTGTATCAAAAATGGTAGATAAAGTGGTAAAAGCTACCAAAATTATCGCGCTGCTTGAAGAGGGTTTCAGCCAATGCTTCGTGGCTAGGAGGCTAAATGTTAGTCGCTCGACGGTCCAAAGGACCTGGCAGCGATATCAGGAGACTGGTTCCGTCGAGAGAAGGCCTGGTTCTGGAAGAAAACCATGTACCCAACCACAGGATGATCGTTTTCTTGTGAGTCGCGCATTGAGAAATCGCAAATCTTCGAATGTGGATCTTAAGAACAACCTCCAAGAAGTAAGAAATGTGCATATTAGTCTATGGACGGTCAGGAAGAGGCTTCTCGCTGCCAATATACGCAGTCACCGTCCGGCCCACGGCCCAAAATTACTCCGTGAGCACCGAGTTCGCAGGCTTAGGTTCGCTAGAAAATGTGAATTATGGACTCAAGAAGATTGGAATAGGGTTTTGTTCTCTGATGAAGCCAGGATATCTCTGTTCGGTGAAGATCGACGTCGGCGAGTGCTAAGAAGACAAGGAGAACGCTTTGCAGAGGCATGTTTCGAAAAAATCACACCTTATGGTGGGGGCTCTGTTATGTTTTGGGCAGGAATAAATTCAATGGATCGTACAGAGTTAGTCTTCATTGAAAACGGCTCACTGACTGGGCATCGATACATAACGGAAGTTCTAATTCCTCATGCACAACCCGCATTGGCCGCTCTAGGTGAAGACTCGATTTTTATGAACAACAATGCTCGCGCCCACCGATCTCGCGATGTTAAAGCGTATGTGCAAGAGGTCGGCATTCGTCGTTTGGATTGGCCAGCTCGAAGTCCCGACCTCAATCCCATAGAGCATGTCTGGGACGTTCTGAAACGGCGTGTGAGATCAGTACAACCGGCTCCGCAGACCATCAGAGAGCTGAAGAATGTGATTACTGCGGAGGGGGAACGTATTCCGCAAGCAAGTATCCGGGATATACTCGTTAGCATGCCCAGACGAATTCAAGCTGTGATTTTAGCTAGAGGGGGTCACACTCGATACTAAACATTTATCTGCTTTTACTTTATTAAAGAAAAACAAACAAAAAAAACTTTTTTATTTTTACTTCATGAGCATATGCACTACTAGCGAACATACACTACTAGTGAGGTTTAGCATTATTTCCCATAAATTGTATCAAAATTTTATGAAATACTGATGAAAACGATTATATTCTTATTAATTTACCAAATTGTGAGGATAAAACTACTTATAATTATCAAACAAAGCAATATTAACATTTAAAATGGTTCATTGCTTAGGTGCCCGTTTTTTTTGCAAATGAGTTTATTTTCTACTACTTTCACAATATTTTAACTCAGTAGTATACAATGTAATCGTAGTGAGAATTTAATAACTTAATAAAATGTGAAATAAAACAATTTTATATATATAAAATTTTAATAATCAAGAACGTGCCCGATTTACACCTTGAGTGCGAAACCAGGTCTGAACATCTTGTATATGTCTCGCTTACAGTGAGGCTAAGAAAAGTATAGCAATCCTTGTCGTGCGGGAGGCATAACTTCAATTTGGTTCGGTGTAGGAAAAAGATGAATATATATCTAAGATGTGTTATTTAAATAGAATCCAATGGTGTACCTACCTTAATACCAGGTTTAGACATCTGGCAACGCACGGAAGCCAAAAAAAGGATTTAAGTTTCTTAAATGATATAGTCTTGTGCCGCCACAATGGAAGTTTTATTACCAGGTGTATTGGCCTTGTACCGAAGGAATCGAAAGTATTGGAAAGTTACTGCCGCAGCGAACGTGTTAAAATCCTGTCATCATGTGATCACGGCTCCTGTAAAGGAGTCGTAACGTCAGGATTAAACATAAAATATATTATGCACAAAATCGAAACATCAGGATTAAATACAAAGTTATTTTATTCAAATAAAATTATAAAGTTGTCTTATTCGAATATGCAATGTGCGCGAAAGCGTAAGAACTAAATATATTATTCTAATGTTTCTCAAAACATATGAATGTTATTTTAGTAATTTTTGAATAAAGTATTTTTGTATTGTACCTATCTGAATCCATGATATGCAACAATTTCACTCAACAAGCGCCCACCGTACACCCTGGAGAATCGGAATCCATTAACAATGTTATACAAAGAATAAAAATAATATGAGTGTCCTGATATGAAACGGTAGCATAACAATCCCAATGGCGTAAAGAAACAACCACGTGCCCCGGGGAAATCTAACACTCTCATAAGCCTGGCAAATTGAATCAACGGTCTACGGGTAGCAAAGAATTTTAGTGCAGCTGTAGTGAATAAACGAGCTAGATAGCGTAGCGGTTAAGATTATTGAGGTTAAATAATTTTAGCAGGCGCCAATCGTCAGCACTTGCTTTGGCAGTACATATTATGAAATTGGAACGATACAGAGAATATTAGCATGATCCCTGCGCAAGGATAATACGTAAAATCTTGAAGCGTTCCACGTTTCTAGGTGGCGTTTGTTGCAAAGGCTCCATCGGAATTTGACGTGACTGAGGGCACGTCTGAGGGTTTTTAGGCAGGTATTTTTTCCAGGAAACGTTGGTTGGAAATCCGGGACTCACCTGCCGGCTGGTCCCTTTAAATCGGGTTTCCCCTCGTTAAAAGAAGAATGCTAGTAATCAAGTAGGTGACCAAAAATTTAGTAGCTCCTCTGTGCTTTGAGAAGCAAATTTTGCCGTTGAAATATGCTGAATATGTTGTTATTAGTAGCACACACCAACCTGCTTTGCGGCATTGTGGTTATGACTCAAAATATTAAAAGCTTTTCCAATGTTTTCATCTTAGGAAATTGACAAATGCGTAAATATAATCATGCAGATATCACAGTTTCCACTTTTACACGATGCTAACAAACATCTCTCGCTTCTTCTACTGTCATCTGACGTTTTATACACGCTCGTTGGCTAATATGTATTGTACACCATGACGATTATAAATGAATTATTATTATTTATTCTACATACATAAACTCCTTATAAAGTTATTCCTTAATTCCCAGTTTTCGAATGAACTGAAATTTTGCGTGGATCTGATTTAATGATAATGAAGCAGCAGGTGGCCATAAGACCCGCCCTCTTTTGATCAGTCGCACTACAGGGCAACCAGCGCCCCTGAGCACCTCGAGGAGCGGCGGCCACTACCACCCTTCTCGTAGGAGAAGGGGATGAGAAGGACAGGACGTAATTGAAGAGGTTCCGGAAGGGTGATGGGGGCGGCTTCGGGCAAGTGAGCGTAATCTCCTGCACTTGGCAAGGCTAGCCACGAATGGGTGGTCTTGCCGTCAGCATTGCTAAGGGCATTGCGAGGCTAAGCCTCGCATATAGGGGTCCCATGGGCCGCCAGCCGAGGGTTGTAGTGGTGAGTACACGACCCCACTGATCAATGGCAGAGTAAAACAAATAAAAAATTAATTATGAATGAATGATTCTTTATGCTCTAATCCTAGTTAAAATCTAGAGACAAAACTTTTTAATTCGTTTTATATTAATTAACAACTAACAAAAGCTCCCTTAATACTCTTTGTTCTTGTTTAATAAATTTAACGTGGAGTACTTTAATAAATTAATGAACATTATTTTGAATTATATTAGCCAAGTATTCTAGTCTGAGTTTATAATGAATATTTTATATAAAACTTTACTATCATAAATATATTGGTTTACTTAGTCATAAATATCAGTTCCAGAAAACAAGTCCTTTCATCTATTTTAAATACAGTACTTAATCAACGAATTATAGGCCTTTACGAATTAAATTTATCAAAGCGTCCTCTTTCGTTGTGAAATATACCGTCTCGTTTCGGTTCTTGTCGCCATATTTTTACAAAACGCAAATTAATTTAATCCACTCTTATTAAAAAGACTTCAATTTCACTATTTTCAAATAAATAGTAAAAAACATTTTTTTCGAAGTCAGCTAACCCGCGTATTAAATTTTCTAGTCCACAATATTGATCAAATTGACAATATAGGGACAAATCCTGTATTGTCTGTCTCGGATGTTATACCCGAGAAATAGGGGAAATTAGATGCACTAATAAAAATAAAGATTATGGAAATGTAGATTTAAAATGAAGAAATAGGATTTTTGGATACGAGACGGTTATAGAAAACAAATGAAGGATAAAGATAAAAAGATGGATTAATTTTTATTCAATGACCAAACTTAGCCCAAGGCTAATTGGGCTGCAAAAGGCAGGATTGCTAGCGTTTATTAATTATTATGACCACAGCCCTTAAAAACTATTACAAAATGACATTTATTGGTGCAAACAGCCAATGACGTCAAACTTTATATAAAAGATAATATTCAAGTGTACTGTGTTGCAGTGGGTTGCAGTTACGTATCGCTAGTATATTTTTATGCATTATTTTTATAACCTCACCACGTATCACATAGCTAGATTAGAACCTCACCACGTATCACCAGGGTGGAGGGGGGCTGTAAAAAGTGGTCTAAAAACCTCAAATGATTAATGGAAGACAAAAAGTTATAACCACACACCTTCCTTAGACCACAAGGGCAGCAGTGTTCAACCCGCTTGCCAAGTGTGGATATCATGCCAAAAGTCTCTATTTCAAGGGTAGGCTTTTGTCAACCAGTGGATGTCTTAAGGCTCGAATTATGATGATATGACAAATTATTAATAAAAACAGTTATAAAAAATAGATCGTATGATTTTATTGATAAAATTTAAATTAAATTGAATCAAACTATTTTCTAGACATGAGTCAAACCCGTCAAAGACGCAAAGACTACAAGCTAAAAAAAGGCTTCGCAATTTCCATGAATGTAAGCCGAGAGAGGAAAAAATTTTAATTACTAAGTAGAAAAGAAGGCAAAGAAATTTTATATAAAAAAAACATATATGAAATCCAATCACAGCTCCATTTATACTGAAGCGGTGGTATGTTATAGGCGATCGAAATAAAAGCCGGTGAATAACTAATCCACAGTTTATGCCACACACACGAACAAAAATTCACAGTACATTCACAGAAGGAGAAAGTTGAAGAAAGCAGAGAACAGATAAAAGAACACACAGTAGTATTATAACACTTTACAAGGACTAAACAGACATATATATACTAAAAGCGTTTAGTGGTAAACTATAGCGAATTATGCGCATACGACGGACATACGTTCGACGCTAATCAGTGATTTGCACTGAGGCGGTTTGCGTTGACAAACTGCCGGCTCCCGAGCAAGAGCGGTTAACCTTGATCGCCGACCGGTCCGTTCGCAGGGAGTTAGCTATTAGCAATTCGGGTGTGCATGTCTGTTTGTTCGTAGAACAATATTTAACATTTAAGTTTATAAAATACTAATATTACTTTTACTGTTCATTTTACTATCTTAAGTTGTAAGTTAATTGTAGATATAAGTTAATTGTAGATATAAGTTACTATAAATATTTATGTATATAAACTCAAGTATAAATTACTCTAACCGAAACAAATATATATCATTATTATTTTTAGACTATTTATTATTTTAGTTATACCTTATATAAAAACATTATACTAATTTAGATACACTACATCACCCCCCTCCAGAGACCGTCCTACGGGCGATAATAGTCCGGAAATTTTACCCTACGTCCAGATCTAGTAACTTTTGCAGGAGCAACATCGGAAACAGGTAAGTCATCGCACACTATCCGTGTAGTATTTGTGCGTGATGCGTGTATGGGAGGATGTGTATGTGTGTGTGATTGTGAGTGTGATTGGTTTGAATGAGGGAATGATGTGGGCGTTGAGGTGATTGGATCACACAGTATGTAGGCAGGTTTTAATCTGTCAATGGACACTGTGACTGGCTTACCACTTATTATAATTTTAAAAACTTTGTCGCCCTGTTGTATAACCTCATGTGGACCATAGTATGCAGGTTTGAAAGAGCCAGCCCCTGAGTCATCTCTGAGGAAGACATGAGACGCTGTTGCCAAATCCTTAAAAACAAATGGTGAACGACGCGACCGAGAACCATGATGCGACGCTGGAGTTGGTTGCAAGTTTCTCACAAAAGTGCGAAGACGAGCGACGTACTCTGCTGCATCTATAGTGTCAGGCTCAGATGCCACGAAGAAATCACCTGGCAAACGCAGCGGTACGCCATAAACTAGTTCAGCGGAAGATGATTTCAGGTCCTCTTTAAAAGTACTTCGAACACCTAATAAAACAAGTGGAAGTGATTCGACCCAACTGCTATCAGCGTGGCAGGTTATGGCAGCTTTTAGTTGCCTATGAAACCTTTCCACCAATCCATTGCATTGTGGATGATATGCAGTGGTTCTCCTATGCTGAAAACCGATGATCTTCGATAGATGTTTGAACAGAGCAGATTCAAATTGTCTACCACGATCTGTCACTATCTTTGTAGGACATCCAAAGCGGCAAATCCACCCACTTATCAGTGCTCGAGCAACTGTCTCTGCTGTGATGTCCTGCAAAGGTATTGCCTCTGGCCATCGAGTAAAGCGATTAACAGCTCTGAGGCAGTATCGAAACCCTTGAGAAAGCGGTAATGGTCCTATAAGATCAATATGAAGATCCCTAAACCTGGCAGATGGTGATCCGTAGGTTCCAACTGGTGCTGTAACATGTCGGGAAATTTTGGATCTCTGACAAGCTACACAAGCACGAACCCACTCCCTACAATCGCGGCGGATCCCCGGCCAAACAAAACGCTCACTAATCAGCTTGACAGTTGCACTGGCCCCGGGATGACTCAATGAATGGAGACTTTCGAACACTTGATGACGCATTTCCTTTGGAACATAAGGACGTTTTGACCCACCACTTACATCGCAATACAAGTCTAAATCTGTTTCAGGCAGTTTCCCTTTTTTAAATACGCAATGAAGTATACCCGTTTAACAAGGTTTTAAGTTCACTATCAGCTGATTGTGAAACAGATAACTTCCCGAGATCAATAGGCTGTACAATTTAGTCTACTCGTGATAGCGTATCTGCCACGACATTGTTTTTGCCTGAGATGTGTCTTATGTCAGTGGAAAATTGAGATATAAAATCCAGGTGACGAAACTGTCTGGGTGAACAATTTTCTTTCCGGGAGTGAAATGCGAATGTAAGTGGTTTTTGATCAGTATAAATCACAAAAGTTCTTGCTTCCACCATGTGCCGAAAGTGTTTGATGGCCTCGTATATGGCCAGAAGTTCGCGATCGTACGGAGAGTACTTAGTCTGTGCAGGAGACAACTTACGTGAGAAGAAGCCGAGAGGTTGCCAAGCGTCGTCCTTGAGTTGCTGCAGTACTGCGCCAATTGCAGTGTCTGATGCATCCGTGACTAATGCTAACTTTGCATTACAATCAGGATGCACAAGAATTGCAGCACGACATAAATCTTCCTTGCACTCCTCAAATGCGCTCAATTCAGAGGAAGACAAAATCACTGGATGCGAACCTTTAACTGAACCTACCAAAAGAGAATTCAGCGGAGCCTGGTGTTGAGCAGCCTGTGGGATGTTACGGCGGTAAAAATTTATCATCCCTAGGAACCTACGCAGCTCTCGAACAGTTTTAGGGCTAGGGAAAGTCTTAATAGCTGCGACTCTTTCTGGTGGAGGTCTGATACCGGCTGCTGAGACGTTATAGCCTAAAAACGTGACCTCTGATGCTCCAAACTCACATTTAGCAGTGTTTATTACCATGCCGTACTTCTTCAGTCTACTGAAAACCTGACGTAGGTGTTCTTCGTGGGTATTCTCGTCTTTTGAGTAGACTAAGATGTCGTCCACGAAGGCATAAGTAAAGTCCAAGCCTCGAAGAACCTCGTCAACAAAACGCTGGAATGTTTGTCCGGCATTACGAAGTCCAAACGTCATGTATGGAAATTCGTATAAGCCGAAAGGAGTAGTTATGGCAGTCTTCTCAATATCCGCTGGATTTATAGGCACTTGATTATAAGCCTTCACCAGGTCTATTGTGGAAAAGACCATACAACCACAAAGGTTATAATCAAAGTCCTGGATGTGCCTAATAGAGTACCTGTCAGGGATCGTTCTGGCGTTGAGCATTCGGTAGTCGCCACAGGGACGCCAACTGTTGTCCTTCTTCGGTGCTAGGTGCAGGGGAGAACACCATGCCGACTCCGAAGGACGGCACGTACCAATCTGCAACATGGCCTCAAACTCATCCTTAGCAATTTTTAGCCTATCCGGTGCCAGTCTACGGGGTGAACTAGATACTGGTGGTCCAGGTGTAGTGCGTATGTGGTGTACGGTGTTGTGCTTAAGCGTGCTATGCAACCCAGAAGGTCGAGTAATGTCAGGGTATTCAGCTAGTATGCGATGATAAATCGTACTACCAGACGCTACTTTGACCGAAAAGACAGCTGAGTTTTTAGCAAGCAAAGCAGGGGTACTAAGCGTAGTATTAGCGTCGATGAGGCGATGATTGCGAACATCTACTATTAAATTATAATAGGATAAAAAATCTACACCTATTATCGCTCGCGTTACGTCAGCTACAATAAAGCGCCAAGCAAAGTTGCGGCGCAAGCCTATGTTTAATACAAAGTGAGCATAACCATAAGTATTAATCGTCGAGCCGTTAGCGGCACACAATTCATAATTAGTTTTAAGACGATGTTCACTTATAAGCTTTTTTGGAAATACACAAATGTCACTACCTGTATCTACTAAAAATTTTAACTTACTGTTACTGTCCGTAATAAATAAGCGACCAGAATTTGGACAGGCGTCGGCCGCCATAACAGACTGTCCTAGGCTTTTCCCGAATAATCACACGGTTTCACACACTTGTTTGCTTGACTGCCGAATTTTGCGTGATACCAACATACCGGGAACTTTTTGTAGTTGGACTGCGACCGGGAACGATTTGAACGGGAACTGTTACGGGAACGACCATTGGAGTTGTAGTTCCTTCGTGGTCGAGACATCCTCTCAACCCTCGAATTCAACGACTGGATCTGCCGCGTAAGCTCTGCTATCTGACCTGCCATGTCGAGTGAACTTCCTGGAGTCACGGACGCTGCTGCAACCTGAGGTGTTGGCGGAACTACGTCATGGATCCTGTCCGCAAGTTCTGCTACCTCCTCCAGGGACGCCTTGGATTGCGACGCAATGATGGACTGCGTGCTGCTCGGCAGTCGACTGGTCCAGATGGTTTTCAAAAACTCCTCTGGAACATCTGGGCCGGCAAGGTGCTGAAGATGGCGAAGAAATTGAGATGGCTTCCTGTCCCCCAGTTCTTCGTGGACAAGTAGCTGCTTCACTTTCTTCTCCCTTGAGGCAGACAACCGTTTGATGAGCTCATTCTTTAGTCGCTCGTATCTGTTGGGTGATGGTGGAGCAGATATGATGTCTTCAACCTCCGACGCGTAAATAGGGTCCAGCTGACTGATGGCGTAGTGATACTTCGTAGCATCCGTGGTTATATTCGCCAGAAAAAATTGGCTCTCAAGTTGTGCAAACCATAACGCCGGTTTTTCTGGATAAAATGGCGGTACTCGCACGCCAACTCGATGTACGTCGCTGGGTTGATCTGTATTTGCGCTAACGGTCGGTGTCTTATCCGCCTCGCTCATTATGAAAATTCCTTACTGTGCTCAAGCGGGGTCACCAATGAAGCGGTGGTATGTTATAGGCGATCGAAATAAAAGCCGGTGAATAACTAATCCACAGTTTATGCCACACACACGAACAAAAATTCACAGTACATTCACAGAAGGAGAAAATTGAAGAAAGCAGAGAACAGATAAAAGAACACACAGTAGTATTATAACACTTTACAAGGACTAAACAGACATATATATACTAAAAGCGTTTAGTGGTAAACTATAGCGAATTATGCGCATACGACGGACATACGTTCGACGCTAATCAGTGATTTGCACTGAGGCGGTTTGCGTTGACAAACTGCCGGCTCCCGAGCAAGAGCGGTTAACCTTGATCGCCGACCGGTCCGTTCGCAGGGAGTTAGCTATTAGCAATTCGGGTGTGCATGTCTGTTTGTTCGTAGAACAATATTTAACATTTAAGTTTATAAAATACTAATATTACTTTTACTGTTCATTTTACTATCTTAAGTTGTAAGTTAATTGTAGATATAAGTTACTATAAATATTTATGTATATAAACTCAAGTATAAATTACTCTAACCGAAACAAATATATATCATTATTATTTTTAGACTATTTATTATTTTAGTTATACCTTATATAAAAACATTATACTAATTTAGATACACTACAATACTTTACGATAGAAAAATCTAATTTGAAATATTTTCAATTCAATTCAATTCAATTCAAAACACTTTATTGATAACACCACATTGAAATAATAAGATAACAAGAGAAAACTTAAAATAGTGTTACAATGGGCGGTCTTATCGCTCAGAGCGATCTCTTCCAGACAACCTTATTTTCTGAAAGCTTATTATAAATATAATTTCTTTTCATTAAATAATTAATTTTAGTAAGCATTTTTAGAAAACACTTTTGTGTTTTGTATATTACAACGCATACCAGATATTAATTCAGACGAAACCTTTACTTTCAAGAATGGCAACGAGGGGCGACTGAAAAGTTTTGAGCCTAAGGTATAAAATATGCTGATAGAAATAAAAAAAAAAATTTGTTCAATATAATCTCTCTCTAATTCAATGAACTTCCTACATTTATTAAAAAGAGCTTTTAACCCGGTAAAAAAATATTCCCCATCTTTGCCTTCAAAACGTTAATTTACTGCCGCCTTCATTTCCTCGTCACTTGAAAATCTCCGTCCTCGTAGGTCCGTTTTTAAATTGGGAAAGAAGAAATAATCGCTAGGGGCCAGGTCTAGACTGTAGGGTAGGTAGTTTATTTTTTCAAAACCTGTTTCGGCCAGGGCACGCCTTGCAACTTTGGCAGTGTGGACGGGCGCAAATTCGTAGAAAGCGCTGATGAGTCAGACATGGTGATGTTTAAGGTTCAATTACTGAAAATGTAATGATGCTAATGACATGAAACTTGGTATTAACATTATTTAGAATACCCTCAATTAGTGGTGTGCAGCGCTACTCATTAGTGATGATCAAAGGTACTTAGGCTTAAAACTTTTCAGCCGCTCCTCGTATATCATTTGAATTGTCTGAGCTTTTTGCTATATACGAGTACATACTCGTATTTATAATAGCATTGTTATTTGATACATCGCAATTCCAACGATACGTGATTAAGTAATAGGTTTTTGTAACTCTTTACTAATACAAAAGCCTTGCCTTCATCGAAAATATCTAAAATTAATTGGATACTAATTAAATAATTAGGTTCGCCTAGTGAAACTAAGCGTAAAATTTGCCTGAATTTAGAAACTGTAAATTGGATGTATGCATAAGTTAAGTAGATTCGTTGCATTATTATTTTCAACACTACGAAAATAAACATATACATGAATAATTTACTTGAGTGTCAAATCTTCATAGCTTCGATTATGAGGTTCATTATCTCAAAAACATATATTTTTTAGGAAAGCGAATTTAAAAGCTTTCTTTTAGGATTTTTTTAACCTCTTTTATAATTTGGATAATATTACCTGGCATTTTTAAATACTAAGTATTTTTATATTTTCCTAGTTTTGAGAAAATCTTGAAAGTAAACACTGTGACTTTTAAAAGTAAAAAAGACGAAAGTTTGTTCCGTCCAAGCCAACGGCTGTTTTCCAATTCGTGAAGAATACTGTCATCGTATAATGTAATGTGTAAATGGATTATTGTGTAAATGGATTGTACAATCTTCTTCCGCCGTCCCCATTTTATCATCGGACAACCAGACTTACAAACTGGCGACATCGTTATATGGTGGATATACCAAAGAGTCGCACTAAGCGTTTTGGTTCCAATTTTGTGATACGTACCGCTAAGGAGTGGAACTCTTTGCCTGAGTCTGTGTTTCCTGACAAATACAATTTAGGGGTCTTCAAGTCACGAGTAAATACCTTCTAGGTATTTACCTTCTAGGTACCTAAAGGTACCTGCTAGGCAAGCGCGTCACATCCTAGATCACATCGACGCTTACCATCAGGCGAGATGGTGGTCAAGCGCATGCCTATGTTCTATAAAAAAAAAAAAAAAATGATGTCACTGTACTATATATATATATATATAACGGTAGTCATCTGTTTTAAAATGAGTATATATTGGATATCCGAATTGTTTACAGGCAGTTGTTGTCATGACGTCAGTTGCTTGCAAACAAAACGTACACAAACTTATACTGACATTTACTGTAAACATGCAGATGAGGTCAGACTCAGTCAATCCCGTGCATTTTTTCAATCAGGTGGTTGAACATGATTTTAATTATTTTATTAATGACTTATTGTAAAAAGCATAGAATTTTCAAGTCACGTCACGACTGAATAGGTATTTTCTAGGCAACCGCGTCACATCCTAGATCGCATCGTCGCTTACCATGGCTATAGAGCTAGTGCAACAACAATTTACATTAACAAGAAAATTAATGTCATTTTAAGACCAGCGTGGGGTGCTTAACATTTTTATTGCACTAACATTGCCATGCATTTTGAAATAAAAATAGTAAAACATATAGATAACAAATTAATGAATAAATAAAAAATACAACTATCGATATATAGTAGCCCGCACTTTTCTTGCGGCGTTTTTATACTGTAATTGTTTTCAGATAATAATGCCTTAAAATAAAATAAAAAATATAAACACCCAAATCACACCACCTATTCGCACGGGGCCTCGTGTTCTATTTTGCCCACGGTATTTTAATACAAAAAGTAATCCTGTAACCAGCATTGAAGACATTCGTAAGCTTATAATGATCAAGAAGCATTTTTAAAGAATTTACCGATGCCAGGGAACCTGAAAATTTAACTTGAAACTGAACCTAATTACAAGCAACTTCGACACAACTTCTACCTAAAACTTAATTCAAAGTTGAAAGTTCTTTGACATGAAAATGTAGAAATTGCGAAAATCCATTTCGCACACTTTGGAAGTGATCGGTGACTTCATTAGCAAAGTTCACTAGCCGATCAGTGTTCGATCCGGAATATCTTACTAGTGAATGAATACAAATTGTCCCAGCGGGCCGAAGTAGCTTGAATTCAATACTTGTAAAAGGGTTTAGAGAGCTTGTCACAAAGAAAGCATTCCTTGTAGCAAAGATACATTATTCAATATTAGGATTTATATTGTAAATATTTTTAGGGAAACAGCTATTGTTAAACTTGTTTTTGCGTTTTGATTTCATATCATCCGACTCACTATTCTAAAACATATTACCAATTTTTAAGCTGTTTTTAGGGTTCCGTTCCTAGAAAGGAAAAAATGGAACGCTTATAGGATCACTTTGTTGTCCGTCCGTCCATCTGTCTGTCTGTCAAGACCCTTTTGCTCAGGAACGCGTGGAGGTATCAAGCTGGAATTTATATCAAATACTCAGGTGTACTGTCCCTTGGAGTTGTGAGAAAATCAAACTTCTAAGCCAACGCAATCAAAAGATACAGCCGTTTAAAAATTCCGCAAATTTTCGACATTCGCAAGGGAATCAAAACCTACAGGACTTCCTGTGAACTCAGAATCTTGAAATTTGGTACCAAGCGACGTATTATAGCACAGACAAAGGAAAAATTGAGAAAACCGTAAATTTTATAAAAATATTTTTTACGGAACCCCCGGTGCGTGAGTCCGACTCGTACTTGGCCGGTTTTTTTTAAATTGTATTGTCTGATATTATTTATTTAATCTCTACACTGGAAATGCGTATAAACTACACATCTGATTCTATGCTACCATGACTAGGAATGCGTACGGATCTATACGCATTTCCGACAAAATTTAAAAGCTCTTTTTATTGTGCTCCTTCACTTTAAACATATACAACTTGTATAGGAGACATGGAGAAGGTTAAACACTCTTTGTTTTAAAGAGAATTGTCATTACTAGGCATGAAATAAGAATCGATATTGATTCCATTGACAAAATTTGCGCGCCTGCTAGTAGGTTAAACTTAGTAATTGAAAAAGCTGTATACATGGTCTGTACACCATGTATTAATAAAGATAAACCTTTGATTGATTAGAGACGCTTATTAAAAAGCTACACGATTTACGGACGCCTCCTAGTTAGAATAACGAGTAAAAAACTGCCTTTAATTATTCTTTGGCTTTAGCTACTTTCCGTTATTGGAGCGGAGCGAAGCGAAGCTCCCATGGATCAGCTTCAATGGCGCAATGTCTGTTACGCCATAACTTCCAGAGTTCTTAACCGATTTTAATATTTTTTATAGTGAATCAAATCAACAGGTTTAGGACCAGATGGTGACGGAGCCCGAATTTTGAAATTCGCAAAAAAAATTTTTTTTCTTTTTTAGGTATTACGTTCCGCTCCAATATATGGTGCTAGCGTAGCTTTAGGCTTAGCGACTGCATCACCTAGTAATATATATTTGTACCCAGTTTGTACACATACCGCCGTTCACAACTAACACACATATTTATTTAAGAGATCATGTTTTTAATTGTTAATATTGCTCTTAGCTTATTCCTCTTGCATGGCGGTTGTTTGATTTCTCATTTCACAAGCTGAGAGCCAAAATTCAAAAAAAGAACAGTTATTATGCCTCTTTTCTAAAAGAATTTTAATTAAGACTGTGGTATTGGCTTGGACACGTTTCGTTATACTAACGAAACATATAATAGCTAATAACGAAACATATTATACACTAGCCGACCCAGCCACGCGTTGCTGTGACACAGTAATTTTATTTTTCTAAAATAAAAGTTTTTTTGAATGCCTAAGTTACTCCTTATTACATTAGCTACCTGCCAATAAAAGTCCCGTCAAAATCGGTCCAGCCATTTCAGAGATTAGCCGGAACAAACGGACAGACAAACAAAAAAAATTTAAAAAATGTTATTTTGGTGTATATACCGTATATATATTCATATGCATGTAGTAAAAAACGGTTATTTCAATATTACAAACAGTCACTCCAATTTTATTAATATGGTATAGATGTGACCAATATTAAAGGCAATGTAACTATATCCGTTTCCAAATTCGAATTTATCTCTTCAGGACAAGGTCTAACAGTTTCGCGCATCTTTTTTGAGTTATATTTGTATAATCAGATGGGTTTGTTCCATACATTACCATATTATTCATGTCCCATGAGAAAAAGAAGATCCTATAATTTATGAAGGCGAAATATGTTGACCCATGTTATGTACAACTTCTGAGGACGAATTAGGATAGCTGTGAATGTTTATTTGGCGCAGCGAAAATAATATTTAACTAGCGGCCCGTCCCGGCTTTGCACGGGTGGACAAATTATTTGATTTTTTTCTATTATTAAATATTTTTCCGTTAGCGCCATCTAGCGTCCGGTAGACGAACAACTTGCGGTTAACGCGTTGCTATGGTAACGTTATTGATACAACGGAAAAAGAGCGGGAAAAAGAGCGGACAGACATACACACAAACCACTGTGATCTTAGATGAAAAACGGGAAGGGCGGAACAAGGCTGTGCAACTTTGCTGTACACTCGCCGAAATATATTCTATAAAAGTCTAGCCACCTTCCCTCTATGCCCAAGGTTTTTGAGCTTATTATAAAATAGATCGTCATTGCCTTCTTGGCACTCCTCTCAATGGACTCATCAAGTCAACAATGGTATTGGGCGGAACCTTCCTGGCAAATCTGTCACTATGGCACTACGGCAGCTAGGGATATCGCAGCAGCTGCATTAAGTCTCTAAATAGAAACATTTTTGTTCCCTTCGTATAGGAGACAATAGATTCACAGAGTCCGAAAGCAAAGCTGCTTTTCAAAGAAATGTCAAACTGTTTGATTGAATCGACTGGAGAAAAAGAGCTAGCAGTTTCTTCCTCCAACATTTGAGTTTTGATAAACAGCGAGGAAATCCTGGCTTTAAAGACAGACGGGTTATAAGTACTCGGAAATACAGACGCAGGGAGGGAGTTCCACTCCTTTGCTGTGCATTATAAAAGAAATTGAGAACCGTTTGGTGCGACAGATAGGAAGAGCAACCAAGAAGGGGTGGTAGCCCGCAGTGCGTCTAGATGTCCGATGGTAGAAAGGTGATGGCGGTATGAGCATATGCAGCTCCTGAGCACACTCTCCAAAATACAATCTGTAAAAGACCGACAGACAGGTAACTTTGCGGCGGTGAGCTTAGGTTTGAAGCTTGCTCTTCACCAATTGCTGTCTCTAATGAACCTCTCAGCTCTGCGCTGAATCGTGTCCAGTGCAGAAAGTTGGTATTTTGTTTATATATGTCGTTGATAAGACTAAGGTTCACTATGATTTAAGAATGAAGTTATGTCTTGTAATTAACGTACGTGTTTAATATTCTTCGTTTACTTAACTAATTTGTAAATCTAATTGAACTAGTAGATCGGAAGTTGGGAATCAAATTCTGCTCAGTTAATGCGTTGTTTATGCAAAAGTATACTTTTTATGATGTAAATAGAACAAAGCGAATTGATTTCTGTGAGAGTGAGATATGTTGACTCGAAAGGAATTTTCACAGGACTTGTCAAGGAAACAGAGCTAAACAAAGTTGGGCAAAGTTAACATACAACGTTAAAAAATTAAAGTGGTATAATCCAAGGATAGTACACAATTAATTATTTCTGAATACTTGGCTCATTTCGGCAAGCTGAAAACTCGCTAAAAACCTCCCACACTTGGCTTGGATACAAGCCAAGAGGACAAGCAAAGAGTAGGTAGCGACCATTGCGGCATAGAGGTACGCCAACGATAACTTTTTTGCGCCCGAAGTCATCCTGTCATGGGCTACCCTCCGAACACAGGAGAGGGGAGTTGATGAATCCTCATAAAGATTTCGGCCCGATCCAAGAGATATGTTTAAACAACGCCCTAAAAAGTGCTTACTAGAAGTGATTAGACGATGATGATCGACCATTACTGATGATGAGTACTTAAACATTTGTAAAAGCAAAAGTAATGTGCGAATCAGATTCGCATAGTGCCATCTAGTAACAACTTGAGGAACTAACAATGTATGAGATAATGAATGAAAAGAAATTTATCTTAAGAAATATGTATATATATATACATGTGACTAGGATACACAGGTTTGTATTTAACACATAAACAACTGCTACCGGGACACGAACACGCACCGGGGACGGACGGTTTGGCTTCGCAATTAGGGTCATTACGTTTCGGATATGCTCAGTCGATAAATATATACGCACGTGACAGACGACTGACTGACCAAATTAGTTTCGTCTACAGGAGAAGCCGCTGTCATGCGATAACTCCTGAACTGGAATAATACTCTTAAAATTCTACCATTAAATAGATATCAAACAACTAACCATGAGCATTGAGCACTTATATATTATTAAAAGCAAAGGTTTTATGCGATCCAGATTCGCAATGTCATCTAGTAACAACTTTAGAAACAGATTGAGATAGTTAACTGTTTAATTTCATAGGTAGCGATTAACGTTAATAAAGAATATTTTTCTATATTGTCTTGGATCTGGATGGTTGTGGTGCAGGTTTCCGATATCAGTAGCATTAGCACTAAGTTTATATCATTATTCATATAAATAAACTCAGAATTTCCGTGACGGTGGCGCATGAAATACGCTGAAATAACGGAATCTCAAAAATAACAAAAACTTTTTTATAATATCGTTTTAATTGGTACTAATGCATATGACCATGTAAGTTTAAAACAATATCTTAGCTATTAAGTCTAGTATCGAAAGAAATTTGTTAAAAATAATTTCATGATTCAATGAGATGAATTTTCGCAAAAATAGATTTTAGTCCCACAAAATGCCTAATCCACAGCTATATTTCTCGCTGGAATGAAACATTATTTACGGGCACTGAAAACGCATTTATTTTCATATTTTAATTTAATCCTGACGTTTCATTACGTTTTCTGGAGGCGAATTCACAGGATGACTAATGTACCCGAACTGTTCAATTTCAATGAATAGACACGAAAACGTAGAACTAAATATATTTCTCGTTTTAAAATATTTTAAGATATCTACACCGAGAAAAAGGTTTCAATTCTCAGCATTTGGAGACTCTTTGATGGAACGGTAGCGATTTTGCATTTCACACTGGCACAATGCTGAGTTCCTAGTCCCGGAATGGGCAGATGTTTGTGTGATAAATACGAGAAAATGTAATGTGTATAAATAACACTGGTCTGCAACGAAATCCTCCTTTAAATAAAAATATGATAAATATGAAGAGCTTAACATGCTGAATCTAGATTTGCTTCCCATTGTTTGCTATCACGTATACCTTTTTTTTATAAAAACATTAAATACCTCGAAATTCTGTATTTTTTGAGAGTCATTTTTGAACTTACGCTAACTTATTCAGTCTGTATCATATTTTTCCACACAAAAACAACTTGGGTATGATAGAAAGAGAGAGAACGATATGACTGATGGTATTTTTACACTAATGCATACGCTTGCGCAGTTCTCTCTTTTTTTAAGTTGTAAGTGATTAAAGAACCTTTTGTTCCAAAATTTTTCTACCACCACTCCATCTAAAGCTGGATCTAATGAAAAATTTTGTCAAAGCCATGAATAAGGATGGAGAAGGCTTTCAATACCTCAAAACAAAATATCTTCGAAACAGCAGCGACGTGAAATTGATCTTTGTAGGTCCCCAAATACGAGAGCTCATGAAAGACTCAAATTTTGAAATTAAGCTGAGTAAAGCTGAAAAATGGGCATGGATCGCTTTCGTAGCAGTCTGTCATAATTTTCTTGTAAACAAAAAGAGTGAAAACTACAAAGAAATCATCCAAGAATTTATGCTTTCTTACAAAGCTTTCTTACAAATGCAACATCTCACTGAAATTCATTTTTTAGATTTTTACTTAGATTTCTTTCCCGAAAATCTTGGAGCGGTATCTGATGAACATGGTGAAAGATTTCATCAGGACATATCGCACATTGAGAGGCGCTACAACGGAAAATGAACGGGAGCAATGCTTGCCGATTTTTGTAGTTCGATTCGTCGCGAAACTTCAGTAGAAAATATAAAAACAAAAAAAAAATACTAAGTAAAATGACAGAAACAACATGGAATTACATTGTCTTATGATTTTTAATGTTTTTAGTGTGATTATCCTTACTAATATTATAAATCGGAAAGTGAGTTTGTTTGTTTGTTTGTTTGTTCCGCTTTCACGCCGTAACTACTAAACCGATTGCTTTGAAATTTTGCAGACGTAAAGATAAAAGTCCGGATTAAATAACAGGGTACTTTTTATCCTGGAAAAAACTGATATTCCCGAGGAAAAACAAAAATATTGTTTGTTTGATGGATGGATTGTAGATGGCGCTCTGTATCGTTTAAAACAAGGTAAAATATTGCAAACGAATATACACATGTAAATTTAGAAGCTAAATGATACGATAATTAATCCCCGAAATTGAGGAATTCCCGAGGGATGACGTACAATTTTTTTTATCGTCTAAACTGTTTTTTTTACATCTACTTATCCTGAAATCACTAAAGTCAACGAATTACTAATTGGTATAAGTATTAGTTACGTTATTTAGTTCTTGAGGTATGCGATAGATGGCGCTGCGTGTTTTTTAAAACATGGTAACGATGTGTTTTTTAAAATACGTAAGAAGTGGAATGATAGCTTACGCTATTTAGTTCTAGAGGTATGCGATAGATGGCGCTGGGTGTTTTTTGAAACATGGTAACGATGTGTTTTTTAAAAAACGTAAGAAGTGGAATGATAGCTTACGCTATTTAGTTCTTGTGGTATGCGATAGATGGCGCTGGGTGTTTTTTAAAATGTGGTAACGAAGTGTTTTTTTAAGATACGTAAGAAGTGGAATCAATTATATGAATTTTGTATCCAGCGTTACATCGCGCTTCTTAGATTTTTCCGTGGGAATGAGAAGTTTTCTTATCGTTGTGCTTTATACCGCAATATAACCGAATTCCACGCGGGCGAAGCCGCGGGCGGAAAGCTAGTGTGTAATATTTTGTCCTAATAATTAAAACTATTATTGATTTTTCGAAAAAAAAATATTCTTAAAATTTCCCTCACAAAAAATATATACGTGATACAATTTTTTTAAAACCCAGATTCTGTTGAGAAATATCACATCTATAATAATCGTGCACAATAATAAGAAGGAGTGCAAAAAATTTTTTTTCTGCAGACCAGTGTAATTATATTTATAAAAATATATAAAGGCATGCAGGTGAATTGAATCGGTTGATCACATAATTTCCGAACGATTATTGTGGTTTTTAATTTAGAGCGTGTAACACCTGATGGGGTTGTGAGCAGGGATTCAAAAACACCTTTATAAAGATACACTTTCATAAGAGTTACACATTGAATCTGTTACAGAATTATTCCTGTATCACTTATTTGGGTGTTTTAAACTTGTTTTGCGTCGAACACTTATAAAAGTGTAACAGATGTAATGTTTTCTGTTACCAATCTGTTAGAAACTGATTTACGTTTAACTATCTATGTGTATACACAGTACCCCAACATATTTCAAAGTACCCAAATCATTAGTGAGCTGTCGCATAGTTATGCCAATGTGAACCTTATTGACTGTAACAGATATTAACTCTTATGAATCGGTATTTTCTAAAACAGATTCAAAGTGTTACAGTTTCTTTCTGTTTAACTTTTAATACACAAAATGTAAAACAGTGTTCAGAACACTCTATTCAGATACCGCTAAAATCCCTGGTTGTGAGTGTCATGGCGGCGTCATGTGACAGCCACGCGGTGTACATGTATAAATCCAAGTATATTATTGTGATCATTATCTATTTTGTTTATCTTTTGTGGAGGTTATTGAAAATACAGTTGGTGTGATATTTTAGTGTAGTTATTCATTTGATTAATGAACATATAAAGTTATGAATAACGAAGAGATAACGGATCGAGCATAACGATCGCTTGTGCATCCGTAATATATAAGAATACCGATGACTCAGGCATTCATATATATTTCTATAAACATTAAATATTTATGTATTATACTTATATCTGTCTATCCGTTACCCTAGTATCCATAACACAAGCCTTACAGTGCTTACTAGGCTAAGCTAATTAGTTTGAATGTAAGATTATTCTGCTTCTATTACATAATCAAAGAATGTGCCCATAATTGATTTATCTTATCACGTATGTAAGTAAGAATTATTGTAATAATTATTAACTTTTAATAGTAGAAGATTACGATTTCACCGTTCACTTCATTCTTACCGTACAAGCCGGTTGTACTTAGCAATAATGATTGTACAAAAATCATTAATCAGTGGCAATTAATTGTGTTTACATTATGAAAACTTGACGATATAATCTTTGGATTACGCGGATACAACGTTTACTGATCTATTGACATTTGGCAGTTCAAATGTCAACAGCTTTAACACTTTGTTAGCGATTACCCGAATATAATTATCAGTGTGTAATTTCAAAATATAATTCAACTGGTCTTAGAAACGTGGGTTTTATGATTGGACAGTAAACTTTGAAATACATGCAAAGTTACTGAACATATTTTAACTGTTTTATACGTTGTGTGGCGCCAGTGGACATACAAGAAAAATAAGATATGAGTTGTATAAGATGAAAATGCAATTGCAGTGACGATTAAAAATATTTTCCCTGGCGGCCTCCGTGCTCTATTCCCGTTCCGGTCAATGTAGAAATAGTCATTTGTTATGCAAGGCTGGAAAGTTGAGCTTTAGCCGCGAGATACTTCTATTGAAACATGAGAAAGCGAAGGATTCTAGAATTGAATCACGAGAGTAGCAAAGGTTTCAAAGGCACGTAACTTTAAAAACTTAGCTGCCAAGCGAAACACAATTTTTCACCTCACTACAGCGAGGAAAATTTTAGATGCAAGAAAAACAGCTTAACTAAACTGGTAAATTGGTTTATTTTAATTAAAAAATTAAATTAAAATTGCTACAATTAGTGAAGTCAAATGAATTTTTAATTGGTTTCTATTCAATGTGAATTGACTAAGAATACTATAAATTACTTTGGCAGTTTTTTTTCGGGTGCGGTCCGAAATCTAATCATACTTTAAGAAATCTTACCCACCAAACATAGAAAATTCTTTTACTTGACAAATAGTATATTATGTAAACTAAAACGGAGTATTATTGTATTAATTTTAAAAAGAATTAAAAGTAAATACTTATAAAGACTATAATGACGATTCGGAACGTACTGTGTGTTTTTCTATGAAAAGAAAGGTTCTAATTTTAAAACACCTTACCACGCTAACAGATAAAACGCAATTTTCTACGCAGAAATTAAATGACAAACCAATGAAATGTGAAATGATGAAAACAATCTTTATGTGAAGTGCGAGTCTGGGTGATGTAGTACCGTTCTTGTATTCCATAACATAAGTGCTTTAGCTACTTAGCTTGGGTTAGGTTAGGTTAGGTTAGATTAGGTAAAACAATGTATGTGCTGTTGTCTAATATTTATTTATTTTACTACACCTGCTCAGTAAAAACGTTAATACTTCTTCAAGAACGGTTCAAAAAGTTCTTAATTTAATTGTTATTTTTATTGCTGGGCATAATTTTAAAAAGAATAATCTGATATGACTTGCTGGCTGGTAATGGATAAATATCTAAATATAATATATAACCTGCAATGCATATCAATGTATGCATTTGCTTTGTAATTTTTTTTTACCCTGAATTGCACTTATTTAACTTAACAATAAATCAACAACAAAAAATAATTTTAACTGTATTTGACTGGTCCAAAAGAAGTAATAAATGTTAGAACTTAACTTTTTTATAATAATTGGGTCCTTGCCAATTTCCAAACTGGCAACAGTCTTTAACTGAATGAAAAATTTATTAGTAAATATCAAGAAAATTACTAGGTACATATTTAGATAACTATAAAAGCTTTTTTAACAAGTACAAACTGTTAATTTAAGTAAGAAAATCACTTTGTTATTGGAGCCCCCCTTAAATATTTATTTTATTTTAATTTTATTATTTATTATTTAAGTAAAAATGCAACTGAGTATTTTGTGAATATTTGAAGTGTCTACCTGTAGCCATTCTCGATATCGAGCCTTAAATATTTATTTTATTTTGTTTTTAGTAATTGTTGTTATAGCGGCAACAAAATACATAATTTGTGAAAATTTCAACTGTCTATAGCGGTTCTTGCCTGGTGACAGACAGACGGACGGACAGACAGCGAATTCTTAGTGATAGGGTCACGTGTTTACCCTTTGTGTACGGAACCCGAAAAAGTGAAGAGTATTAGTGACCGAATGACACGTTACATTTTTTGTACGCACCTTTTATTTTTAAGTTTTGTTTTATTATTTTCTGTGCCTGTTCAAAGACAATTATTCTTAAGGAGTAAACTACAGTCGTGCGTTGGAGAAGACACACACATTTTTTTATTAAGCCATGGAAACCAAACTAGTAACCAGCTAAATAATCAAAGAAGAAATTCTACAGTTTTTCCGTATAAAATGGGTTTCAGACATACAAGAGCATTAACAGCATCTTGTTTTAAACTTTCATGGTCACTAAGATCATAGTAATATATGTTATTTACGGGATTGTTACCATGTACCTTGTTATTGAGTTTCCGATATTTCGGCACTGTTGCAAGTGCCATGATCACGGAGCGACTGAAGTAATTGCGGAAACTCAATAACAAGGTACATGGTAACAATCCCGTAAATAACTTATATTACTATATTAACAGCATCATCTGAAAGGCGGTTTATTATTTTACTGAGAATGTTTCCCGATAACGAGAAAACACGTTCATTTTCCGTCGATATTAGCTTATAAGTCATTACAGCTTTGTACATTTTTTCAAGAATTTCTTAGTTACCTAGCGCACGATATTGATTTTTCGAGTTCAAGAGGTACTTTAGAGGTTGAGTATTTTTTCCCGTCTCGACTAAAGACAAATTTCTCGAGAATTCTTGCCTCGACAATTATAAAGAGATATGGAAGTGTAAGAAATAAGTTAATTATTTTTTATTGTTTTAAAATTAGAAATTTATTTAGTTTCTTTTTATCTCTTATTAAAGATACAGATTGGATGATATTCAGCTAGATGGATGAGAACCTCAGTAGTCTTAGCGGTTACTGGAAACAATAGGTTCGTATACTAACTTCTTTTCTTTCAACGTAAATTGCTCTAGTATTTGGTATACAATGCAGATTCGTATGCTGGCAGTTTCATGTTTTTAATGAGGCATTATTAAGATTTATTTTTAAATTATTTATATATGATAATAAAAAGGACGGATTTATAAAAGGAACAGTTAAGAGCCAGCCTTTATCATTTGTGTTTTCAGAGAAAAACATTTTTAGGAGACATGTATGCAGATTTTTTAAATTATATTCACAGTTTGTGGATATATATAAATATAGAACCTAACAATTGTATATAATTAATTATTTTTTAGATCGGATAACCCTGTTTCTAATGAGCATCAAAATAAAGTATTAAGTTTCTTTTCATTTTTTAAATCCGTCCTATATTATTTGTATTGTGTTATTATTTAATATACGGAACGAGTGCTCGAAGGAAATATTTATACGTGTAGGTAGACCATGTAAATTTATGCAAGAGGCGGCCTAGGGCCTATTCCTATTGATATCATGTATTATACGTACTTAGATAGATCTTCTACACACAGTTATTGTTTTACTTGGCACCGACATCAAAATTATAAAATAATTATTTAATCATTTCTATTTAATTAAATGGAAATACGTAGGTATTACTTTGTGCGTAGAAAATTTATTTTTTGCTTTTTAGTTTACTTTTTGAAGTCGGTTTTTTTGTTAAAAATTATTTTATAGTTGTGTTGTCCAATGGTTTTGGTGTTTGGTGTGGTGTTTGGTTTAACGTGTATTCCCAGGATATTAACGCTACTACGAGGTCCCGGGTGAACTTTTCTCAATTGGCTCTGGTCTTGGTGTTTGGTACTGCGGACCATTGTTTAGTTGTGTATCTACAACTACAATTTCAAAAATTAACAATATTTTTCTTTAGCGTTTGTTTCAAATTATTCTGTTGGATCTCATAGGTACATATATTTTTTTATATATATTAATTGAGTATTTTTAAATAACGTTTTTTTTTCATTCACGATGCCAAATTTCTGTAAGATTTTAAATACGCTTGTCGTGAGTTCCTACCTGAAAGTTCGGAGGCGAGGCGTATTTCAAATTTTATTCAATCAAATGCCACTAAGAAATTAGTGATTAATTTGAATAAAGTATTCTATTTTTTATTAATTATACATATTGTTTATTTTAAGACCATTTAAAGCATAATTGGAGGTATTCATTAGCAACGAGGTAAATCCATCTCTTTTTTTCACTTGTTGCCTGCCTGTCACACCAGCGGTACTGGGTCTGAGTTCCGAAAGGGGCAAATGTTTGTGTGATGAATACGAGGATTTGTAACTGAATTATTACAAATATATGTAACTAATATGTATGTCTATCCGTTACCCTAGTATCCATAACACAAGCCTTACAGTGCTTACTTAGAGCTAGGTTATTTAATGTGAAAGTAAGATATATTATTATTTATATAGCTTAAAACACCTCAGTTGTTTCGATACAGGTACTCTTGATTTCGTTATATTCCATCGATAACTTAGGTTTCCCTCTCAGGGTATCGATAATTGAATCGCAAACGACGAGCGCGCCACTAGCGCCCCGGGACGCTATTACGCCCGCATGGGCGGTCAATGAACTCACTCTGCCGTCACTACTGTTGCTAATGAGATGTGTAGCAAGATAACAAAATAGATGTATACAAACATGAGGTTGAGCACGTTCGCAACTGTCATACGTGCGATGGGTGACCCTAAAAAGTTGTCATAGTCATTTTTCAGTTACTGATGTTTTGATAAATTATTTTTGATAGGAAAATACTAGAAAAAATCGGTTAAGTGAATTCTCAGGTGGGAATCAAACCCGCAATTTTTCCGGGTTAATGCTATCCCGATTAAGCTACCGAGCCTTGTCGAAATTTTCTAGTACTTTCCACTTTATTTACGCTGTAGGCCAGCGTTGTCTCATCAGTGAGACGAACATACTCTCGAATTCGAAAGACACAGTTTTACAAATGTTTGGACAATCGATTAAGATGAAACAGGCATTTAGTTTTATTTTTTATTTTTTTGCATCTTCAATGCTATTTTCTGGCTTTCCTATTTTGATAATTAAGTAAATTGAGTTGATAAAATTCATGATAAGACACGGGATATTCTAAATTCGTCCATTCCGATAGCAGTTAATCACGCTTACCTAACGCAGACTCAGTCACCTGCACCTGAAGACTTATTATACAAGCCACTTAGCTCTGACGGCTTCTGGCAGAGACAGGGAGTAACGCAAACCTGTCAGTTAAAGAGTAATGCCGCACAGAAAAGCGCTATCTAATTATTTCCATTGCTAGGTCCACTTTTTGGACAATTTATTGATTTCGCATTAAATGTGGTACATTTTATAGATGGTAACAAATTTTAAGAGGAGGATGTGGGAAGGCTTTGGGTATAATATAAGTATATTGGTGTATTATTCATAAGAATTTCTGATATAGCATTTATTATTTATGTTTTGGCCACAAAAATTAGAATAACAGTAAGTTTAAGTAACGACTTATAATACTGGAGGTAAACACACTTTATTTCCTTCTGAAGACCATAAAATGGGTAGCACTATTTTCCAAATTATGGTTTTTTACTGTGTCCCAACTCTTCTGTCGATCATGGAGATTGAGGCATAACCCACCATTTCCCACCATTTTGATGGAGGGAGAATAGTGGACGTATTTTTTCTGAGATAATCAATTAAAGAAAATGTTACCATTTGTTTTTAGAGGGCAAAATTCAGTTATTAACTGCTTGACGACCGGATTGCGTCGATAAACTATGGTCTCTCCGATGTTGCCAAAGGTGTCATCATTTTGTGACTATTCGTGTAGCGGCAACGGCCTACCCGCTAAAACCCCCAGTTGTACCTCCTCGCTATCCTGCAGCTTTGTGTGTCCACCTTCATCACCACCTCACGTTACTGCACAAATCTTAGTCAAAGCGTACATTATATCGAGTACCTATCATTAGTAATTATCAAGAATTGGAAATATAAAATTACACATCTTTTCATGATTAAGAAACCCATAAATTTAAAAAAATAACATTTCTTTAGTAGCCATTTTCGTGATGTCGACTCAAAGCTATATAAAAATTCCCTATCATAAGGTTTGATCGCGATGAACTCCGGAACTTCTCCACCAATTATGATATATTATTTTTCAATTTGTTGGATTTATTCCTACTTAGGACGTAGGATAGGTTTCATTTTAACTTATAACTAAAAAATATACAATAACTGTGCCATAGCAACGCATAATCAGCAAATTTTATTATAAATTCGAATGGACATTGCGTAACAATTCTGTTCGACAGATGCTGTATTTGATAGATAAATTTCACAAAGTATATAAATACTAGAAAAAGTGAATATACCCAATACTGAAAAGTATGGTCTGCAAGATCAGGTGTACATTTCAGCTCTTAAAAATTATTTTGCTCAAAAACCATTTCCCCACAATATTCTATCGTATCGCACAGTATAGGCTCTACATACGCCTAATAAGAAGTAATTAGTGCTGTTTCTTAAATTGCCACTTTCTCTACATTCAAGTTTTTCTTTGTGAAAATCCAAGAGATAAAAAGCTCATACTTATTCGTCTCCATTTATTACTATTTTTAAATTGAAGATAGTAAAGATAGTAAGAGCTGATTCATAATGGCTGGTCAACGGATGATATATGACCAACTGTCATTTTCCCAGGTTTCAGAACTGATGTTAGGATTTACTTAAATTTACAAAGACTAGTATAGCTATTTATTTTGGAACAGCAGGTATTAAGAAAAATGATCACTTTAAAAAGTCTTAGCCATTAAATTACCTTCTTCTATATGGATACAATTCACACACGTTCACCGTTCTCCTAAACCAGAATGACGATGTTGTTGCTTATATCGCTAAAAGTGTAGACGAAATTGGTATTTCCAAAACTAATATCTCTCAAACGAGCTGATTGCTCTTTAAACAATGTGTTTTAATTAGGCCATTTATCGTCTCTATGCGCTCTCTCTCGTCGAAATTCCCATAATTGTATATCTTTTCTTAATCTTTCACTAACTTCTCGTAACGAATCTTGATAAGCCACTTAAACATTATTATAAGACCTACTACTTAAGACTCGGATGCGGATTCATCTGCAAATACTTTGGCGCATCTCGGGCTTTTACCAGGTCATACTTTGCCTACATGATACCAGGCCTTTCTTGGCCGCGTATATATAGAAACTATCTATCCAGCATATGTTTTTGTTGTACAACGTCACATTTTTTTCAAAATTTATTCCCTCACCATAATCCTTACCCACCAATATTTTTCTGTGCCCTATCCTAAAAAATAATAATTTGGCTAAAAATAAATACCTGTGCGTTCTCTCTAGATGATATATCATATAAATCAACCAAGCATTTATCAATCTCAAAGCAAATCCACTCCGAAAACTTATGTTTGTGTTTAAAAACTTATGATGAGTGACTGAGCCATTAAATTAGTTTATGTTGCACTTTGTTAGTCCCTTATAATGCATTGCATTACCTCAAGTGGAAGCTTTGAAAATACCTATGTAAATGGTATGGAAAGCCCTACCGCTGTCCTTCTGTTTTGCGGTTGAAAGTAGTGTTGTTAGCTGCAACTTAGACAACTTATCATGCCAAAAATACACACGGCGATAAGAAACAAGTCGAGCAATGTTGCCAGACTTGTCGCTCGACATCGACGGACGTCTGTCGACTTCGTCCAACATCTTTAACGACACGTGTTACGGGACATTTGTCTCCTAGTTAATACCAGTCTTTACACAGACGAAGTCGCAGACCAGTAGTATTTATTTAGCTAATTGTTTAACGTTTAGTTCTTAAGTAACTAAAGTAAATACTTATGTTAAACTTGTGTGTGGATCCTTCAATGTTTTGCTTTCCTACCACGTACCGCCCGGATAGCAATAAACTTTTAAATGCGGGCCCAAAATACTGTCTATCATGATCTAGCCACTCACAAAGGCACTGGTTATTCTTTGTTTCGAATTTTTGTAACGCTGTAGCGATTACGTGTGTTGTCAAAAAGCTATCGGGTTGTTTGGAGAATTAACTCAGCAAAAGTTAGCTTTTAACCCCTCGTAGTAAGTTGAACGTTTGTATTACGAGTGGATCCACGTCAGTGCTTTAAAGATTATTTGGCATATTATTTGGCAGAGTATCTTGATGGCACAGAGGTTAACGCGTTCGGCTTATTATTGCGGATATTAAACAAAATAATATTGCATTCGTAATATAAAAGGCTCAATTTGATAGCTTGACTGCTGAGGCTTCCACTTTCAGCCGACTTTTCTACCAGCAATTTAAACAAGTTTTAACGTTTGCGGCCAGGTTTAATTTTATTGTATAAGATTATAATTATCTGGAAAATTAAAAGTTATTATCAAAGATCAAGTAATTTTGTTACTATTTCTTCATAAATCACATTTAAATGTCAATATTTCACATTTTGATTAATAAAAACACATTAATAAAAACACACCACGACAAACACTTCTTTAACGACTTTTAGTTTCAGCAACTCTGCGCCATCTGGCGCCATGAATCTACGGTTTGTTATCGCTTCTGTCGCTCTGATATTGCCCATGCATTCAACCTGAAAAAAAAGTGTTGTGTTCATCAAGTGTCGTTGTTATGCGGATTTTGATATCTTCAATGTAGATTTGTTTTGTATTCAGATTGTTCCTTGCCGTGTCCTGGGGTATTATATCTCTATGATTTAGAGAATTCAGTGTGAATAGGCACCTTCTGGGTAAGGTCGCTTCATCGTGGAATCTGTCTTGGCCCCGGGCTTGATTGGGATCACGAGAGAAAATTTTTTTTCCTTTCTAATAACACCTTTCTAATAAAAAAAATGTGTCTAAGCCTCTATAAGAACCATTGTCTCTCTACAGTCCGAGCTGCTTCAATCGTATAACTATGGTGGCAGCTTCCTATTGGATATGGAGATCTAAGGGCCTTGCGTTTAATACGCTTTAAAGTACTGGTGGAGGTCGTTGTCATGCATCTGGTGATGGACTTCCATACCTGTTCTTGTAGTTTCTTTAACTTGTCACAAACCATCGTTTGTGTAGCCTCCGTCCACCACACCACTACCGCGTGGCTAACGGTAATAGGTCTTATTATAGTGGTGTAAACCCACTGGGGGTTTTGCTCTATCAATCGTCTGCATTTCCAGAAAATGATGTTTATATTGGTCTTCACACGCCAACAGTACAGTTTGACATCTAATGTGTCCTACAGATACTTTACCTCTTTGGATAAGCGAATCATGTGGGCAGTCTATAGCAGCCCAAAGTGAACTAAGTTTTAATAACAAAATAATAGATTCCCTTCATTTATTTTTTATAATCTTCTTCCACGTGCTCTTTCATAAAATGTCGCAGCTTCATCAAAGCTTTTTTGCATTCATTAAATTAATAAAATCCGTTCTGGGTATCAATATTACACTCGAAAACAAATCAATGTATAAAAGATATCATCAAAATCTTTCCAATATCTCCAACCGATTTTCTACTTTATGTTTTACTCACAGAGTTTATTATCAATCGAGAAAGTGTGACAGTTTGTACTCTTAAGCTTAATTAGAAATTCAATAATTACAAAATTTTATGAATACTCTGTATAGGCATTACATAATTTCTAACTTCAATAATAATTAAGTGGGTTATTTTACATTTAATATTGCCTTCTAAATTTAATTAAGATGTTATTATTTTGTAATTCGAAGCGTCTAAAGCGAATGGATACGTAAACTTATCGAGTGGAAATTAAACATACAATGACTTTTCGTAATCGCAGCAAGCTATCGAGTAACGTAACGACGTAATTTATAAGTAGTGGTTGGTAATTTAGTTGTCAATGGCCGACTGCGCTAGAGTAATGCTAGATCATAATAAACACCCTACAACTTGGTTCATTACGATCTCAAAAGCTGGAATATTCGAGACTCTATTTACGTATATGCCCAGACGTCTAGGATAAGACTATTTGATTAAATCATGATTCTTATTTTATTTGTGACCTTAGCGAAATAAAGGAAATATTTCGTAAGGGATAATAGAAATTATTGCTGATCCAATCAATGTTTGTGTGGATTAATATAATGATACTGCTATTTATATATCGAGAAATTTATTTAAGATAACTGAGATAAGGCAATCTTCGTAACTAATCTTTGGTAGGGTACCAAAGAGTTTATTAAATCGAACACTTCCGTGCTTCGAAAAGAAAGTTAGGTTAGGTAAGATGCTTCTGACGCCCGCAAGCTGAGATAGCTAATTGAAGCGGGATTATCCAGAGCGTAGCGAAGGTCGGGCAACTTGAACGCGGAAGTTCCAACGTCCATCAAAGGTCTATCTTTATAGAGAGAGATATTTTAAGTATATGCAGGAATTCAAAGTGACAAAACAGGATCCGTGTTCATAGATCGAACTCATTAGCCGTCATGCTATCAAGCTCCTCCGGACTCCGAGTTTCCTCATAAATTTATTTAACATTTTATAATGCATTTTGAATGCTGAAATCTATATTTTCTAGTTTCCCAGTTAGGGATAAAAAGAAACATTTTTTATGGAAATCTTATAGTCTTTATTTACTGAAAAGAAAATGTTTTACAAGTTTCATATATTATGTGTTTATTCGTCATTTAATAATGTGTGATTAATATTAATATTACTTATCAAAGTACGCTTAGATTAAAAACATTTTTTCAATTTAGATACGTAGGATCCAAGAAAAGGCAGAAAATCACCGACATAGTCCACAAGATCAGTAAACTGAAGTAATAGTTATGAAGCTGTTATATATCCTGACGGTAAACTTTTTTGTACAAGCTGGCGAATGGCATCCTCGATGCTCCCGAACTACTTGAAGCTCTTACCTTTTCAACGCCTTTAAAGCTTCCTCGCCTTTCAAGATACAACCTTCTGGTGAACTGCTCAAGTAAATCTAACCTCGGCCACCATGCACCGATAAACCGCTTCGTTAGGGAATTCAACAGTTTTTCAAAATGCAAAAACTTAGATCTCTTTAGGGATGGCATTCGCAAGTTTGGAAAATCACTCATTTAATTATTGATTTGTTCTCATTTTCTTTTAAAGTTCAATTTTTTATATTGTTCCAAATTTTAAATTCTGATGTCTTAAAATGTATTATTAATTAATTACCTGAGTGCTATCATGCTTTGTTACTTTATGTCGAATGTGGTCTTCACCTATAATTATAATAACATTAAGCTTGAACTGTACCTACTTATATCGTAAATTGTATTGTTGATGTATATTATGTTGGTGATCAATAAATAAATAAATAAATAAATAAATAAATAAAAACTGTTCCTATTCCTTGCAATATTCCATAACCATGCTTTTCTGAAAGAGTAAGATCTGTACTCTTCCTCGCAATCTGTTCCTTGTAAATACATTTCCATACACAAGCTTTGGCAGCCTTTAAAAAAAAGTAAAAACTTTATTAGTATTTTACGACAAAATTATGACTTTGCAATTATTAAAATTACTTAGTCTCATAAAAATTATCATTTTAATACGTAATAATATTACTATAAACCATTAAATATAATATATGGACTGTTCAACTTTTATGATAAGACATAAAGATAAAGCAAGCATTTAAAATAGTCCCCAGACCAAAAAAAAGTAAACTGAATATACTTTCTCAACCGTTAATTGCTCCATAATCCGTTACAAGCTATCCTCATCATCACAGCCTTGGTCCACTACTGGACAAAGCTTCCCTCCAAAAAAGTTGTTTTGAGGAAGTGCCACGCTTCGCAGGTGAGTTGGAGATCTTAATTAAACATTATATTTGAAAAACGATACGTGATTGCCTTAAAATCATTAGTCGTCTTTCACGACAGCCTTGAAGAATGGGTGATATTTACTCTTATTTCACGCGGCTAACAAAGATTAATTAATATGATAATAAGCCATGTTTTATGGAAATTGGCAATCGCTAAGCATAAAGCTTCGCTAGCACTATATATTGGAGCGGAGCGTAATACTAAAAAAATCAATAATGTTTAATAAAGTTTAAAATTTCATAAGAATGAAAACTTTGAAAAAGCGCGCTCTTTTTTCTCAATGGGAACTTGGCTCTATAGCCAATTTCTTTGTTCATAACTTTTTTATTTTTGTGAATTTCAAAATTCAGTCACAATCCGTCACGGTGGTCCTTAATGTGCTGATTTCCACACAATTATTAAAATCGGTTAAGAACTCGGGAAGTTATGGCGTAACAGACATTGCAACATTGAAGCTGCTCCATGGAAGTTCTGTTCCAATAAAAATAAAGACGTGTTAATAAGCTGATCAAGTTATTATATTCGCATAAACCAAAAGAGACAACGCTAATCAACGTGGTTCGGTCACGGAACTGAGAAATGAACGGTAGTGATACTGACCGAGTCCAAATGTATCAAATGCATTCCCGATATGTTGCATGCTGCCAACTATGCTGAAGTGACACGTGACGTACCACGAGCAAGAAGTAATAAACGTTACACAGTTAAAATACGAAAACAGTATCCTAACTCGCAAATGCGAAAGTGATTTTGTTTGTTCGTAACACTTTCACATCTTATTTACTTGACTGATCGTCATGACATTTTGTATAACCGTTGCCAACCTTGCACACGCTACTGATTTTACACAAGCGTGGCAGTGGGTGGTCGTTACTAATTTACTGCTCACAATTACTAGTCGGGCTTAATAATCTGTCTATTTGTCAAGACAGGAAATCTGACTGGTTATAATCCTAGCTTGAGAAAGAAAACGGTACTTTAAACGCTGTACCAGATAAATTACCAATCAACATCAATCAACTTTGATTAAAAAATAGACCTCATTATCATCATAAAAGCACGCCACTGAGAGAGTGCAGACTTTTCTTTTGGAAGAAAATTCGGTGATTAAAAATACATTACGAATTGGTGGTTTCTTACGTTTGCTGATGCTGCTTTTTGAAGCACGAAGAAGCTAGTATTAATAATTTTTGGCCACCCATTTGCTGACAGGGTCATGCTAACGTTGCTTAACATTATTAAGACGATCCGTGCTTACGCCTGTACAATCAAGCTCAACAAATAACGCATCGAAATTCAAAACAACGACGAACACGCTAATTGTAGCATATTTGGAATGGTACTTAGAATCTTTAATGAAATCCTTTACATGCTTAATAGCTTCCCAATGAAGAGATTTTAAATTCGCAAGCAAACATTACTTATTGACAAAGCTTATTACAAAGCACAGCAATATTTCAAAGAAATAATTTAGATACGTACGTTTTCTAATATTTCTTAATAAACATGACACATTTACTGAATTTAAATAAATATTTATTAATTATTGTGATAAATTTATTTTGATTTTGAAAATGAAGATTGTATTTTTTTTAATTTTCTATTCGGATACCTTACCTAAGGTGGAAAAGTACAGGCACTAACAAAATTGACGGATACAATCGTCACTAACAAATTGCGAGTGACGTAGCAAATACAGCCTAGTCTTAGAATTTCGTAGTAGATTACTATAGTTCGGAAGGAAAAGATAATGAAGCCAATACATCCGATCAGCATTTCTTTCTGTTTTTTTTGTTGCTTTTGCTTATTTTTTTCTTACTCTATCTTTTTATTGTGGGAAGACATCTATTGCTTAGATGTATTACTATCACTTTTATTTTATTTCTATTTATTTTAAGGTATTATTATTCATGTTTCTTCTGTGTACTTGTATGTTTATAACCTTTTTTGTTTTTGTGCGTGTACGTCCGTACGTCCTGAGGGCCTGCCAGAATACCAGCGCTTCTTCGTCACTCTGTCCATCTTAGAATGACGCAGACGCATATGCTGAGGCAGGGTCGGAATTGGCCTCGCTGTATGTTATGTTTTGTAAGTATTTAAATAAATGTACTCTTTGTGTTTAATGTCATAGTAAATTTTATTTGTAATTGTTTTTTGTATTAATGTAATATGCTATGTGTTATTTGCGTAGCCAATATAGGTGTTGCTTTCTTTCTTTCAAATAAAGATTCTGATTGTGTATAGATAAGTCTGGAAACCCTATTAACAAATTAGAGAGGAAAAGCAGTACGGAAAAAAGTTAGAATTAAGGTAAGTAAATTTCACGATCGAATCCCATACAGAACGTCAGTTTATCAAATACGAGTTTCTGTCCGACTTAATCCAATTTAACTCATCTAACAAATTATTTTTGGGACCTTTGTACCTATTCCTACTTCGATGAGAGTTCAACATTTCTTCTGGATGATCAAATAAGCAGTTCAAGCAAATTAGACTTGATGGACCCTTTTTGCACCAGACTGTCAAAAAGAACTGTCAGTATTGAATCTTAAAGTGTCCTTAAATAAGGTCGTCTATGAGAGTGTCAACCAATGTAGTATTGGTCGTAAGCTATTGGTCCTTGAGTCCTAAGCTATCCAACGATGAGACTTGAGTGCCTTTTTCTAAGACTGGTTTCCGGTAAAAATTTCAGAACTTAATGAGATCTAAATCTTGACTCCTTTTATATGTACTCAAGTCTTGACAAACAAGTCTAAGTCTTTTAAAAAGGGTTCAATCATTCAAAAGGAGAAGTGATGATTGAGTTCATTTGAAACGTTCAGTCTTTTGAAGAGGACTAAAAACTCAGAAATATACAAAATTATATGCAGTTTCAGCTTAACTGAATGTTTATAACGGTATAAACATTCTTTTAAACATATAAGGAAATGTAAATAAAAGAATAAAATTATTTGCATTATAAGGCCACAGCCCACATCAATGAGTTTTATATTAATCCTTTAGGTTAAACTGAAGTCTTTTTTTTAAAAGCTCAGGAGTTCCCATGGATCAGCTTCAATGACGCAATGTCTGTTACGCCATAAATTCTCGATTTCTTAACCGGTTTTACTAATCTTTGTGTAAAATAGAATCATCAGGTTTGGGACTAAATCATGACGGAGTTTTGAATAGACCGAATTTTGAAATTACAAAAATAAAAAAAGTTATGACCATAAAACATTGGCTCTATGGGATTCCCCATTGAAACAAAAAGTGCGCCCTTTTTGAAAGTTATCCTTCTTATGGAATTTTATAATTTCTTAACATTATTACATTTTTTTTAGTATTTGCTCCAATATATGGTACAAGCGAAGATTTATGCTAAGCGACAGCCAATTTCCTTAACTGGAAAAAAAATTCAAGTCTCAAAATTAGGATTAAGATCTTGATTTGAGTAAAAAACTGGAAGGACTCCAGTAAACTCAAAGGACTCATAACTCGTAAGGCAAATAGTTGCGAGTTATAAAGAAAATACCCGAGCCTCAAAGTTAGGGCTAAAGGTCACAAGTCTTTTACGACATTAATCCAACTGCTAAGTAAACTTTTCTATGCCAACTGAAAACCAGCGTCTTGTCAAGATTACATGAGATAAAGTTATTTATTATAAGTATTTACATTACGATGCATTGCTTGAAAGTCAACACAATGCCATGACTTCATTAGTTCAACGTCACGATGGGTGACCTTGTACAGAGAAGAAGCCACAAGAAACTGCAAAAGCTGTTTTTTCCACCCTTTAAATATGTAACTACAGAATTTCTTGCTTATGTGTAAGCACGTACAAAGTCAAACTAGCAGAATAACAGCAAGGATTATTTCACGTCGACAATCCGAAGTATAATGCCTCAATTGACAAGACAAACCTTTTATAACATCAAATGTTGGGGAGTAAACCTTTACTTTGACAAATAACCAATCACAGCACTCGACCAATTACCGCAATTGGCCAATTACACGTAATCGTTTAGTGACTTTCCAACACCGTGGTATTCATTTAATAATATTGTACTTATATTCATAATTTAGTTTTGATAATGATAATAACTGAACAATTGCTAGCATAGCTTACATATGGAAAATTTTCTACCGCTAGAAGAGATGCATCAAAAAATTACTTCCCAAATTTTCTATGAGAAGTGTTGTAATAAAGACCATGCAGAACTGATTACCTTTTTAAAAACTCGTACAAGTGTGAGACTTATTCCAAACTGTTCTTTTCTTATTTTTATATGATCAATTGCTTTTTTATTTAGTCAACATTGTAGCTCACTTGTCAAATTATTGATTCGTGTCTGTGCCGAAATAAATTATCTTTCACATCTCAGTGACTTTTGTTCGCTCGTGACAAGGTAGCGACGACAAAGACGGCTAAAATAGATCAAGTTAGGCGGTATTGTCGAAATAAAGTTGGTTTGAATAGGCCGTACATGCACTAAGGAGCTAATGATGCAGTGTTTAAAGCGGTTGGCATTAGATTTTGAAAGAAAAAAAAGAAATTTAACTATTAAAATAAACTTGTCACAAGTTATGTGAAGAAGACTTAAGGCAGTAGTTAGACAAAAATAGTTTAGTCAAAACCCTGACGTTTAAATTGGTTTTACGATTTATTATATTTTTTTAATCTTAATTTATACGATTCTAAGATGTATACTATGGTTTTATATTTATTATTTTAATTTTTATACCCATTGAATAAGAACACAGGAATATTTTGCAAATCACCACCAGTTATTGTTAACCCATCTATATTCGGCAAATAAAACAATTTTAATTTGATTTACTGCACTTGTCTCTCCCCTATGACGTTAGTCACGGGATTTCTAAATGCACTATATAATTGCTGTTATAGTCATCTTATGTAACGGTGTATTTATAATCTTATAAAATCTGAATGCTAGTAACTTATATCGCATCTCCGTTGGAAAAAAGGCACTTTAGCACTTTTTGCGGAGAGCTATTTTAAGATTTTTGTTTGCTTCAAATATCCTAATTCTCAGTTTATATCGCTTTAATGTTAATTATTTTCTTTGACGACCGTTTGGTGCAACGGTAGCGATCCTGCCTTTCGCATCGACGGTCCGGCTTCGAATCCCGGTAGGGGCAGATGTTTGTATGATGAATAGGAGCATTTGTACCTGAGTCATGGATATTTATATATATTTATATGAATATTATGTATCTATGTATTATATTATGTATGTTTATCCGTTACCCTAGCATCCATAACACAAGCCTTACAGTGCTTACTTTGGGCTAGGCTAATTGGTATGAATGTAAAAAAAAAATATTTATTTATTATTTATTCTAATATTTTTAAAGCATTTTTTCACATTAACAAATTTTACAGGAAATTTTGACAAAACTGCCATTGTTCTACGGAAAGTGCATTATGTTAAAATTAGTTAAAAATTAGTCGGTGCCATCAATCATCTTGAAATAACCAGTTCAATACTATTAAATCAATAAACGTAAAGAACACGTTATGTTCAAATATTATGTACACTCAAAAGCATATCAACACACACAAAAACAAGCTTTGTCGTTTGGATTTACCTTTTTTATTTTTAGACATGTGTACAGCATGTTGGCGCATCTAGTTTTAATTTTCACGAAGGGCCTAACCCTTAACATGCCAACATTCAATGTACAGTCAGTATGTAGGTGCGATTAGTATCATAACTCATCAATAACTGTAGAATTATTATGAAAATTATCGTACATAATAACTCAAGTAAGTCAGCGTCAAATAGTTTGTGGCGACGTTTTCAAAAGTAACTAAATGGAATGTCCTGTATAATAGTATGAAATAAAAAGTAAGTATGTAGATTTTTCGTCCATAGATAACTATTTGGTTTAATAAATGAGTATAATTTCGAATTTTTGAAACTTTTTGAAAGTTAATAATGGTTGTTGCACACATATTAAATGCAAGCAACTCATATGCTTTCACTGGTATTATTTTATTGTCCTTTTTCGATAGCCCTAATTAATTTACACTAAATACCGATATTGCTATTAAAATTTAACCGCAGTATCTGATAATTAGAAGTAAATTGGGTTGGAGTATAGCAAAGGGTGCTTTTAACCACAAATACTAAAAAAACACAGGATACCATTACTTTAATTCAAAATTGGTATAATAAAACAATAAATTCAACGATACGATATTTCAATATTTTTCCTAGTCGAAAACATTAACATCGCGCATTTACTTCTAAATACGAAACATGAGGAAAAAATAGCAAGAGTAAAAGCGTTTTTTTTTTAACCATTTTATCCAACACCATTCATAAAATGAAGGTTTATCAGGTTTACCAGCATTTACATCTAAAACCCGAAGTCAGCGAAAAAAATTACAATTATAAAAAAATCTTATTTTTGTTAATTTTATACGATTAAATGTATGATTAACGACGAAATGCATAATTATTTGTTTTTTCTTATTTTTGTGAGTAAAAAACTTGTCCTAAATGCCCTGCCTTTGCGGTAACTCGACTGGACTTTTTGACAGGAGAGAAAAACGTTATTTTTATAGTTTTGGTTTCCTTGTAAAATGTAGTGTTTTGGTGGATATTATATAATAGTGGATTCTTAACTAATAAGTGTTTGTGAACATGTATGAGTGTTGCCAAGTGAAACAAAACAGTGAAAGATTTCGTTTCACGCTCTGGCCAGAAGTTCGTGAGGAGGTTTCAATAATATAGCACAACTTTACTTGAAATCTGAGGAAAGGAATTATCTCATTATAAATCAACTCTTATCATAACTAATCATGATCATATTAAGAAAAGAAATAACCGAAGATTAGGCTGTATGGGCTTTCTTTTCTTTGCCTTTTCATATGGGAAAACTTAAAAAATAGTAACTTGGTTTAATATCACAGCATGATCTGTTTACTAATTTGTTACATAAAGATTAAAAAAAACAAAAGAAGGTTGCTTGTTTGTTAAATTACTTTTCAATATTCTCTTCTAATATTAGAACAATCTATGTCATTTTAAACATTCTATTTTAAACATTCGGTAGTCTCTGTTTCAAGGGTAAAGGTAAAATTGGCTTAAAAGCGAAAACGGCTTTTGTTGCAACGAGTCAAATACTATTTTGCTTAAGCTGGACACTCCACTAGTGGTTGAGTCAAGAGGGAATTTGAATCCAAGGGGGCAAAAGGTCGGCAAAGGATCGTTTTCAAGAGAAGTTCATTTGAAGAGTACTCTAGTCGGGAGGGATCTCGTTGTCACATGACCAATGAGGCAAATACTATACAAATTCTTTATCGTTTCTTTGGAATTAAATGATTCTGTGGTAATTTTCTCAATCATTAAGCATGGAATCACTAAAACATAAGCTATCATCAAATTATAATGAAAATAAAAAAAAATGGCGATGTTTGTAATTGCTTGAAGTTGTTTATGTAGGTGCACAATGCACAATATGGACAATGAAAAAAATAGTAACATGTGTTGAACTTATATTTCAAACCATGGAAGCAATCAATGGAGCACCGGTACGATACGATCATATAGAGAGACGTAATATAATCGTACACACAAATAGGATATAGACAGAGATAAATGTCTTATTGCTATACAAAAATCTCTTCCAGGCAAACTTGGTTGAAAAAAATTATAGGATAATAAGGGAGTGGGTTCGCAAATTTAAAGGACTAAATAGGTATATAATAGTTATCTTCACGTGCGTATACATGTGACAAATTTTCAGTTGTCACATACACACACCAAAAAAAAATTTACTAAGTCTATAAAAACTAAACGCGCTTTTATGGTAAACCGAACTAAGAAGGCTTATTTTTTTAATAATTCATGTCATTTCATTTTTTTTCTTAGTTTTGATATTTTTTTTATTTCCACCATTAAATTTTATTTAAATTATTGCATTGTCATCAGTCTCTGATAAGTGTGCAAAATTTCAAATTAACCTGACATTTTGAAGCGTTACAACAAACGTACAGTTAAAGTTAAAAAGCGTATTAATGAAATGATCTTTATGACAATGGCATATGGTAAATCCAAACGTCAAATCTTGATATGTTGTCCCCTGTACATATTATAAGAAATATCAAAAAATGTGTGACAAAATAACAATCTCGCGAGCCGTGTCAAAATGAAGACAAAATCAAATTGAACGAAATTAAGTATTATAAGCTCGTAACACTAGTTTTTATTGCAAAACACTTCGATGCACAAAGCTTCAACGCTTAGAAGCTTCGGCTCCGCGCTCAACGCTAGTTTTTACAACACTACAATATAGACAGCATATCGTGGCAGCAATCTAGTATTATTCCAAGTCTATTGTAGCAAAAGCGCGCCAAAATAGGTGTATTCGGATGAGTAAATTTATTTGTATTTTTAACATGCTTTTATAAGTTCTCTTGTAACTATGTAAGAAAATCTTGGAATCTTAATTTGACCCACTTTCCGGTCTTTGATTAGGATGAAATTTTGCACACGCTCTGAGTTCTGATGACAATACATGACTAGCTAAGAAACGTCATTACAAATCAAATATGGCGGCCTCCCCAAGATGGCGAACTGGCTGTTTGAAATGCACTTCCATGATATGGGTATCAAATGAAAGTGTTTGCTGTCAGGAATACGAAAAAAATAGTCACGTGACTTAAATCCAACATGGCGGACGTCTAAAATAGCGGGCAGGCTATTTGAAATGCACCTCTGTGATATGGGTATTAAATGAATTTTCCACTTTTTAGTTTCTTTCATCATTAATGCGTGTTTTTTAGTTTTTTGAACTATATTTTTATTATATTAATATTACCTTGTAAGCTTTTTTGTTTAGAAACATTATCCCAGTGTATTAGTATTCACAAATATTGCATCTTTATTTGTTATTATTATTTTGAATGGGTACGCTCTTGATCCCAATCATGCCCGGGGGCTATGACAGGATCCACGATGGAACGAGTTAACCCAGAAGGTGCCTATTCTATATTTATATTCTGCGAATAAATGCTAATTTACTTAATAGATAACAAGTTTGCGTTTATACTATTTTTTTTATCATGTTTCTATTTACTGTAGCAATTTTCGTTGGCAATTTCTTTTATCGAACCGGTTCCTTCGATAAAAGAACATTTAACGTGTCGATTTGTGGTCTTACAAAATAGTCTTTTGTATTCAGTTTATCGTAAATTTGCCGTTTAATGTTTATTGCGATTAAAAACATGTTGCTTTATAGAAACAGATAAGCTGAGAAATTACATTCTTAAATTTAACTGAAAGTGTTTTTCAGTTCTTAGTAGGAATCATTATCACATAAGTTATTAGTTACAAATGTTTATTATCACATAGGTAGCTTGACATGTCGGAGAGTGTGCAGCAGAATTGCACAGCTTTGTTCCGCCGTCCCTATTTTTTCATCGGACAACCAGACTTACAAATAGGCGCCACTGTTATATGGTTGATATACCAAAGAGTTGCACTAAGCGTTTTGGTTCCAATTTTGTAATTCGTACCGCTAAAGAGTTGGAACTCTTTGCTTGAGTCTGAGTTTCCTGATAAATACAATTTAAGGGTCTCCAAGTCACGAGTGAATAGGTATCTTCTAGGCAGGCGCTTCACATCCTAGATTGTATCGTCGCTTACCATCAGGCGAGATAGCGGTCAAGCGCTTTCCTATTCACGATTTAAAAAAAAATATTTTGAATCCTGTGATCCTCTTTTCCTACTCTCCCTCTCTATCTATTTTTCGATCAGGTCATGTGTCCTGATGCAAGTTTAAATTTTTTTACCCAACCCAAAAAGTACACGACGCCGCTAAGGAGGTTTTCACTTCAAAAACTTGTCTTAGGTGTAAGGCGGGACTCGAACTTACATCCCTTGCTATTCGGGCTAGTGCTCATTCAATTAAGCTAAAGATCTCGAGAGTCCAGTCGAATTTTTCCAAGTATTTCTTAAGCAACTAGTAGTTAGCAGTTGCTTATAAGTATTTTCTAACATGGTACCATAAATCAATGACAAAGTTGACAACCGTCTGGTGCAATGGTAGCGATCCTGTGTGTCGCAGTGAAAGACCTGGATTCGAGTCACGGAAAGGACAATTCTTTGTGTGATAAATACGAGCATTTGTACCCGAGTCATAGGTATTTATGTATATTTCTGTGAATATTACCTATCTACGTATCATATTTGTATGAATATACATTATCCTATCCTTAATACAAGCCTTATAATGCGCACTTTGGGCTAGGCTAATTGTTGTGAATGTAAGAATTATCTATTATTATTTAAAGTTTTCTTGTTCTCATTTACTTAGTATTTGTTTTAGTACCAATATAGTTACTCTATGTGTTGTTGACATTCAATATGATACCAAAACACAGGTTTACAATGAGACTTAATATCTAGCTTTACCTTTGCTTGTTGTAATCGAATATCGCCATTCTGAAAACTACAGCTTTAATACCTGTAACAAAAAATAAATAATTAATTACCATATCATTTATTTTAATATCTACTTTACAACGAAAATATCAGCAAATCTTAAGAAAATGTTTGAAAATGAAAAAAGAAATCCAAGGCTCAAATTGCAGCTAAAAAGCTGGGCGCCCTAAATAAGGTCAAGCGATATTTCACACCAGGACAGGTTTTAACTATCTACGAAGCTCAAGACCGTCTTGCATGGAATATTGCAGCCACCTCTGGGACGGCGCAGCAAAATGCCAACTGTCTCATTCAATTACTTATCTATCTCGGGATTTAAAGACCCCTAAATTGTATTTGTACTCAGGGAAAGATTTGTAATCTTTAACGAGTATAAAACGAGGCAACCTTGAGTTTTGGCTTGTGATTCGCCTTGACAGAATTGTCAATCATATCCAGGGTGTAAATCATTTTGTTTGTTTATGTCGTTTTGATTTGTTCAGAACTCTAAGAGTGTTTCAAATGCTTTTTCTAGATTATGTATTAATATGTACTACGTGGCCTGTACTTATAAATATTGATCGACGTTCTTACATAGCAAATAAATCATAATCGTATTTATATGTTGAGATTTAGGAATGGTAATTATTTGAATTTTTCGTTGAAATATACTGTCAGGTATATTTTTCAAATCGTCACGTCGACCGCATAGTCATGTAAAATAATAATTTTATTAATAATATTTGGGCATGTTTTTATTTAATTATTTGCATTCACAATGCAATATTTCAATAGGATATAAAATACGCATGTAAAAAAAACAACTACGCTTCCGAGCCTTCATGTGGGATCCCATCCCATATTTTATATCTTTTTATTTGGATGTTAAAATTTTTCATTTCTTTTTACACAGAATGAAAACAAAAATAAAGGACATAAAAAAAAGGTTTTTATTCATCGTTAAAAGAAAAAGAAAAAAACACTTGTAAAAACGATTTTGGTTTATTTGAAATTTAAATAGAGTCGTTTATGTTATTAATGATTTCCGTGACACAATTTGTAAAGCAGCAATAAGGTGTCCTCATTTCGAGCGTAATAGGGTCAAGGCAAACTCAAATGAATATTTAATTAACGAAGAATTGGAAAACCTTTTTGGTGACAGCTTTTCGTTTCAACGATCTGTGAAGGTATAAAGCATTACTTAAGCTTCATTTGTAGCTTAATATCTTGTTTATTATGTTGATACAGAAAATCCTCATAAGTCTAAGCGTTTACGGTGTCTGGCCCGACTGTCCATAGAGACGTGGGTTACTTAAGTCGAATTTCCATGGTTACTATATATTGGCATTGCTTGTGGTAAAATAAAAATAGGGTTCAATTTTCTAGATCGAGTTTTATTCCACAGATTATCTCAACAGACGCCATTACGTTTGGAATTTCCAAACGCAAAAATTTTAATCGAGGGGATTAAATTATCGATGGTTTGGAATCCAGTACTTCTTTTGAGTGAAACAACACAAAAAAGCGCCGTTTTGCGATCTTATATTGTTAGCAGCGTGTGTCGTGATCAGTTTCGAATGAATGACGGTGGAAGGTAATGGTGGACATGATATGAGATCATGGAATGGATGGATGGATTCATTTCGAAGATAAAGAAAAAATTGATCGCTTCTTCAGAAATATGTAAGAATTGTACATATATACATACGTGGGACACTCAAAAAACTTTTGAAAAACTCTTAAACCAAAATATATGGATAAAATATTTATTTTAAATCTTCAAAATTACTCTTCACTAGTATTAGACAAAGTGTTATGCTTCTGTACTTATTTTCGAAACACTTTTTTCAGTCTGCCGCCGACACCAACGATCTTCTCGATGGCTGTCATCATCCGGCGATGAAATCCTTTTCTGCGTCCCCCCAAATTTAGACGACCGCGTTGGAATACGTTATGTCAACAGTAGATAATTGCTTTAAAAGGGTCTTCATCCAATTGCCATGTAATGTCAATCAAATGGCTTGTTCGTTTATAGGTCACTTTTATAAAATAAAAATAAAAAAAAACATGTTTAGAAAATAGTCACGATGCAAAACCATCACGATAATTCAACCTATCTTTAAAAAAATATGAAGGGCAATTTGTAATTCGAACGATGGCATTTTTACTTTTAAATAATAAAACTATTTTTTAATAATTAAAATTAGCCAGGGGTTCATGAAAACTTTTTTAACTTTTTGAATGGTCTGGTATAGATCGTATTACATTATGGTAGTCAAATAAATAACTTGATAAACGTGACTATTCCCTATGGCTTAGTCTATGAAAGCTCTAGGAAAAGATACATTCCCGTGGGATCTTCAGATATACAATATATAACAACATTACTTGAAAACGAGTAAGAATTTCAAATCCATGTATCAAATGGAATTTTTATAAATGTTTGTTTCCTTTTAATAAAAAGCGGTTTCTCGAATGTGAACAATTTTAAAGAGAATTCATCTGTATATGATTTGTTTTTTTTGTTTTATATTATTTTATCTTTTAAATGTCATTATTTACAACAATTTTCTTTGTTAATTACTGTAAGCAGTGTCACCGTTGTAATTAATCTATAATCTAAGGTCACAGTTGTTTGTGTGTTTGTCTGTCCGCTCTTTTTCCCGCTCTTTTTCCATTGTATCAATAACGTTACCATAGCAATGCGTTAACCACAAGTAGTTCGTCTACCGGACGCTAGATGGCGCTAATGGAAAAATATTTAATAATAGAAAAAAAATAAAGAATTTTGTCCACCCGTGCGAAGCCGGGACAAATTTGTTGTTTGTTATTGTTTGTTTCTTATAAATTGGTTTGCCGGGTGACACTTCAAGAAACTGCGTTACGCTCCGCTCACGTTATGCGCTTACAATGAGAGCGAGTGAGAGGCACGCGTCCCTTCCACTCGGGCATGGTTAGCCCGCCTAAGAGCGAGAGAGACAGACATAAAAAGTGGAAGGGACGCGTGCCTATAAATTAATGTTTTAAATATAATTCTTTGTATAAATAAATGTTTTAAATTGTTACTATTATTTCATCCTTCTTCCTACTATACGAATGAATATTCACATTAAAATTATTTTACCACTCAAAGTCGTTGTCACGTAAAACTTTCGCCCGTGTACCGACTTTACAGGCAACCAACCAGTTTTTTTTTTCTACTGTATCAATTAACGTTACCATAGCAACACGTTACCGGGTCAGCTAGTTATAATAAACAAATATCTTTTTAGGTGCTGTTATTAAGATACTATGTTTTTTTAGATAATTTTTTCAGTGTTGCTATAAAGAAATCACCATTACATTATCTTAAAGAAGTTAATAATAAAAGCGACCTTATTAGACCAAACATCGTTAAAGAAATTCCAGTTTTTCTATAAAGAATAACTAGTTTATCATTATTATTACCGTTGACCTTACACGCAATATCGATTCACATAAAATGTTAAACACAACCTTTGATAGTTATTTCCTCCATTAAAATAAAGTGTCTTAAGTTAAACATTAATATTTGGTATTAAGATTGAAGTTAGATCCTTTTAAAGGTCTTTCAAAAACTCGACTTACTAAAATTGCTATAATAACGATGAATCCTCAAGATATCTTTATATAAATTGCTTAACCTATGTTAGTTACTCAGTACTCAATATTTTATAGCTTAGAACATAATATAGAACTTATATAATATCATATATATATATATGAATCCAAGTTAAGTAGCTTAAGCACTTGTGTTATGGAATTCAGTAATAACGATGGCACCACAACACCCAGACTCGAGCAAATATAGAAAATAATAACAATAATAAAAGTATTTATTTCCCACGTTTTTCTTAGGTCGCTTTCTTGTCTGTTTGCTTGTCTGTCCGGTTGGAATCTTGTATCTCAATTTTGAGGCACTTCCCGACCACCTAGCGAGTTGAAACTTTCAGGGTAGCTCAGAACCCGATGACAATGCACGCTTAAACAACTTTCATCTTTCTAGGTGACTTTCAGGTCAACTTTCGGCAACTTTCACTTTTGTATGGGGCTTATCCGATTGTTGCGTAGCACATGGTTACTTCGTTGAGTTAATAATTAAAAAGAATAAAAAAATAATATTAGATTTAAAAATCTAAAAATCCCACATCTACTTATGGAGATGTAATGAGATGTATGATATGCATAGATGTTGAGAGTATTTGTAAAGATGCGCCCCCACGTTTTGAGTGGCCCCGCCGGGTTATTTTATTCTTTTTTGGTCACTGAAAAACGTGGGATTTTTAGATTTTTAAATATAGTATTATTATTTTTCCTTTCACATTAAAACGCTGAGGACTGAAAAATTTTACAATTTTGTGGAAGACACTAGTCCCTGAATAAAGTTCCTGAGGAACCTGAACTACAGGTAACTAGGCTCCACCCGCAGATAATCTTAGCTATATGAGATTACAATAATCAATGGCAAGGAAAAACTATCACTAAATACTTTTTAATTCATTGTTAAAGCCAAGTTGTTACTTTAACCATAAATCAATACTACTATGAACTATGACTTTGACAAAGACGTACTAAAGATACTTAAAAGATAGTTATTCAATATAGATTTATATATATACCCAAAATATATATAAAAGAAAACTATACAGAAAAGTTTGTCTCCTACATTGAACCGGCTGGGAATCGAACCCGGGACCTCGGAGTGGCGTTACTATGAAAACCGGTATGCAAGTCACACGACTACAGTGGTAGTTATAATGTAAAAAGCTTTTAAATTAAAAAGTATAGAGATCATTATGGACCTTGTTGGGCAAAGCAGCTAGGACGTCCTTTCTCCATTAAAATGATACTAGCTAACCCGGCAAACGTTGTTTTGCCATGTATATTATTACTAGGAAAAGTTTTTAATTAATTAATAAAAAATAGGGGTTAATGGTAGAGGGGTGAAAATTTAGGGTTGTATGTATTTTTGTATGTTGTATCATAAAAAAATAGAAACTAAAAATTTTGTCTAAAGAAAAAAAAAATTTAGGGGTGGACTACCCCTAACATTTAGGGGGATGAAAAATAGATGTTGGCCGATTCTCAAACCTACTCAATACGCTTACAAAATTTCATGAGAATCGGTCAAGCCGTTTCGGAGGAGTATGGGAACGAAAACTGTGACACGAGAATTTTATATGTAAGATGATGTTGACAAATATGTTAAATTCAATAAAACATTAAAAATACAAGTGCTTAGTTTTATGTTCAAATTAAAATCTCAACTGAATAATGTTGCAAGCACATAAATATTGAAGAAAATAACTGATATTTAACATGCCTTTACGTACTCATGTGACAGCTTCACGGTCGACATAGCAGCCACCGTATAATTTGCGATATAACCCAACGAAATTATCGAGTATGCTAAACAGTGGCCTGGTTATCTAGGACGACAAGAATATTACAATAATGCGATATGACTTGAAGTGACGTGTTAATAGAGTGCTCAGGGTTTGTTTGGGGTTGGCTTTTGGAAGGCTTCAGGGAAGTAAATGGAGGATGTATCTACACACACAGTCATGTGTGTATAGGAGTGAGTGTGCGTGCGCGATGGCGAGCGTGCGTGCGTGTGTGTTTGTGTGTGTGTGTGTGTCGAAACTTTGTCATGATTTTGTAAAATTACAGTTGACTCAAACATATCAAGACTCGTGATTTCAATCAACATTAGCTCACGTATGAGCGAGTCGGTAAAGGCAGACCAAGGCGAACTTTCAGGAACCAAATTGAAGATGTCCTGAAAAAAGCCAGGTTAAGCTTATATGAAAAGTCTGATGAAAGTTGAAGATACGAGATTTATGTCAGAACTTATTGTTCATAGAAATATACCTATGACTCGTAAATCGTTATGTCAAATGCTCGTATTCATCACACAATTCTGCCATGTGAGAAACTCGAAACCAGGAATGTTGGTGCTAATCGTAGGATCATTACCGTTGCATCAAAGGTCTTGGTGCCACACAAATATGTGGCCAAATGTGTGGAACGAAAACCAGGCAGACCGTATTCGGTCCTCGCCGATGTGGACGTGGACCCACTCGCAACATTATGAGTTAATTTATCACGAGGGGTTAACGAGTACGTATATTTCTATAAATATTATATATCTATCTATCATTATATGTATGTTTATCCATTACCCTTGTATCCGTAACACAAGCCTTACAGTGCTTACTTTGGGCTAGGCTAATTGGTATCGGATTGTAAGACGGGAGCCGTTCATAACGCATAATTTCATAAAAGCATAAATTGATATAAATTGCAGGTTAGGTTAGTTATTTTTTATTCATTACCAGTCAGCAAGCTATTTCTAAAATTATGAATTTTAAATTTCTGCGAAAAAAGTTATTATGTTGTTATAAATATAGAATATAGCGCACCTTTAATACTATAGGGGCACAATTTGAAAAAGATGATTGTTGGAAAAACACCTTTAAAGATTTTTAAGTCCCTGTATTGTCACAAAATCGGTCATAAGTAAATTAGTAAAATAAACTAATACTAGGATAAATTTAATATGCGATAAATATTTCATGCTTAGTGAACATGCTCTTATGATGTTTTATGATTTTGCTTTCAATAGTTTAATTTACTTATGACCGATTTTGTGACAATACAGGGGCTCAAAAGTCTTTAAAGGTGTTTTTCCAACAATCATCTTTTTCGAATTGTGCCCCTATAGTATTAAAGGTGCGATAGATTGTTTTGTATTATTCTTTCATGCTCGAATCATAATTTGAATGAAATTAACAAAACACTTAAAAGCATTTGATTTTTTTTAAGAACGGTTAGATTTTTAGAAGCACTTGTTAGTTAATACCGTGATAAAAGTGAAAACAAGGGAGCATAGTTCACCTTTCACCACATTAGATGTTTATAGTGTACTAAATGTAAATAATTAGTATGAAAATGTTTATGATGTAATTAAATTGCTTTCTCAAACCATTACTAGATCTACAGTAGCGAGTAGTAGTGAAGTTGGTCGCAGTTATTTTGCCTTAGGGACCAAACCATCGCCATTTTGTTATCAAAGTGTTGTAGTTTGATTATTATATTAAGTAAGTGTTGTTTCCCAACTAGAAAGTTCACCTAAGTAATTGAATCTTTAATATAAAAACTTTATTCAAAGCCCTATTATCAAGGGTTATGCGTTAAATGGGCCTTTTCAAATTTTCATACTACATCTATACGACAACATGAAAAAATCGATTTTGGAGAATTTTATGACGGTAGCGGCAAGCGTCACATTAGCGGTTTGGTTTTCTTGTTAAAATTTATATATAAATATAAATGCTTAATAATAATTATAATAAAATTATAACTCCAAAGCCAGCTCAGATACACGTCTAAATACTTTTTAAATTACTATCTTTCTTTAGTGGGAGTAAAAAAATTAAATGATAGTTCCATATTTTTTATCGACATTTGTATTTTTAGATAACTTGGTATAATATGACTGTTCACAATCGTATAAGGCATAAACAATTTTAGTCCTTATAAACTTATAAGGACTATAAATCCTACATTTGATAATAGTTAATAGTAGTTTTATTGCAACGAGACCTAAGCATAATATAAATATATACAAGAATTTTATAAGAAAAAAAAAATGTGTTTGTCAGCTCCAACTTTACTCCTTAAAAACGATTATCTTTAAATATATATATAATAGGTAAAGGAAGTAAATGAATTAATATATTTATTCATATTAATTTGATAACATATATTACTTAAATTATGGTATTATTATTTATTTTCTTTTTTTTCTTTATTTTTTTTATTTTAACATTTATGATTAATGCTAGATACTTAGGAGCGGGGAGTATATTACGCAGAGGAAATGTGACTTTTCTATTTTTGTTAACCTTTCAAATTATATTTTTTTCATACCGTGCGCTATATATGAAATGAAGGAGTTAACCTCCAATAAACTCCTAAAAACGCAACTTATATTATGATATAAGTCAAGCAGGACATGATCCTTCATACTATCTGGGCGAGTACTCTCCTAATAGAGTTACCAAGACCGTGAACGACCTGTTAACTTTTTCCAAGTGTTTCTTAACCGAATATCAGCGCCATCTATTCATGTAGTAGGTAACTAAGTACCAATAACATCTAACAAAATACTTTTACAAGTATCGATGAATCGATAAAGAAGAGACTGTTATATTACTTATATATTTCTGTTATTTGAGAATTTATCTGCTAGAATTTGTATGTATTTTTTTATATGACAATTTCTTCAATTTAAAAAAAATCGAGCGATATACACGTATATTAATTTTCTGACATTCACACCAATTAGGCTAGCTCAAGATAATGAAGACTTGTGTTATGGATATTAGGGTAACGAATATACGATACATAAATAGGCAATAAATAATAAGTGAGTTTATTGTGCAAATAAACAAAACTAATAAATATATATTCTGACAAAACTCCTTTGTTTACAGTTGGTTTGGCACCAAAGCCTAATTAAGCAGCTTTTCGTGCTGTTTGGAAACTCAGTCAACATTTTGCGTTCAGTATACAGATAACCAGAGCCCGGAGACAAGCCAGACAGAATTAAGTCCATAAACGCTTATTTGAATATTCAATTATGGTTAATAGCCCAACATTACAGAACGAGTGATCCATTTACATTCGATTACGTAAGAATCACATACATCAATATGTAAAAAATAATTGATTTTTAAGGTGCTCGATCCAACGGAATGTATGCGCTATAGCTAAGCTATTTTCGAGTAAAAACTTTTCCGTACCTCACAATATTAAATATTTTTTCAATATATCACATACTAAAAGTAAAATGATTTACAAAAAATACTAGTTTCCATGTTTTCCTATAGAATAAAAAAACTGCTTTTACCGGATTAAAGACGCGTTTAAGTTAGTTATATTTAACCTCCTAAGTCCCCGCGTACTTATACAAGTACAAATTAATGATAGCAGTTCAGAACTGACATTTTAACTACATAGATAGAGTAGTTACTCTACGTACCTAACGTACTTACCCAAGTACAAAATATTTTCAATGTTTTCCTTTTTAAGGAGGTGTTGTACATCAAAACATACCGTAAAAAATACAGACAACAGTAATTCACTTCTAAAAATGCCTAAAACCGACATCTCTTTGTCGTCGTCTGAAGTTTTGAGTAGTACTTGGTATAGTACAGCCGGCAGATATGACTACTAATGTTAAAAAAACACTGGACTTACGAGGTTAATCCTGTGGGCGGTTAATTTTATGATTTAAGTGTTGTTGCCACAACTATGTCTGGTTAGGACATTAAATGGCTGATAAAAATAAACATACAACAAAATACCTAAATTGACTATAGACAATTTTCGGAAAAATATAGTAATAATTGCTTACGTTTATTTTAGACATAATTATAAAAAAACCCTGTTGATAAGGAAGAAAAAAATTTTGCCGACAATTTAAAATTCGCGCTATAACAGCCGGTCAATTGACAATTGCTGGCTGTGACGTCACATCACATAAAACGCAACAAGTTTTATATGAAGCACTAACGCTGTTTCATGTGATGTTACGTCATCCTATATAGTCATGGCCGCCCGCGTTTCGGTTCTTATTATCAACAGACAATAAACTCAGATATATTAAAAAATAAAGTTATTTTGTAATTATTATTAAGCAATAAGCTATGTTATTTAACATATTTCACATTCTTTCGATAGAACTGTCAATTATCCAATTTATACAACATAGTGGAATTGGAGTAATCCAAGCATTACATATTTATAGAAATGTAAAGCAACGGAGTCGAATTGAAGACCTCCCAAGTTGTAACCCTTGCCATTTGACTACGAAAGTCATTCATATGATGAATATGATATGAAATAAAAAAGTATTTATATTTTACTTTAGCTTCCATTTAATCGCATTCAGTACGACCATACCCTTTAGTCTCTAATAAAAATCTCTAATAGGACAAAGCTGTCTTAATTAATTGGTTGCTAGAGGTGGCGCAGGAAGCTCACCGCTTACAAAGGTTACCCACAAGGCCACTATCACGCATTGAACTAGTTTCCGTCGAACGGATAGATCATTGTACGACCTTGGAAAGAATACTTTAGATAAATATAAAATCTATGGTTTCGTGGATATATCTCGATGGCAAAGGTATGCGCAAATATAAAAAAAAATAAAAAATCTCTACCACAATAACGGCTGAACCGATTTTAATAAAAGAAGTCTAAGAACGATTGCTAAAAAACCTGCTTTTAATTGGAAAATACTGCAATCAGATAGATTCACTCGTTTAAGAGATACGGTACCACAGACAGACACACATAGCGGTAAAACTTATAACACCCCTTTTTTGGCGACGGGCATTCAATAATAGGTGTTGTTGGGTGTAAAAAACGAAGCGAAAACATGTAAAATAAACGAAGTAAGATTACCGAATAAGGTATCTGTAGAGAACCTTAAATCATATCTATACTGCTATATAAATCTGTAGTTCTGTCTATACATTTATTATTCTGTCTATCTCTATGTCATTCTTTGAGTCAAGAACAGGTTGATGGATTTCGATTAAATGCGGTATTTGGTAAGAACATATGATTGCGCAAATGATACGCATACATACATATAGACAAACAAACATACAGATGTCTGTCTGTCTATCTGAATGTCCTTCTATAAGTCAAGAATGGGTTGATTAATTTCGGTAAAATTTGGTATATGGTAAGAATATGACTTGTGGTTGCGTATATAATAGGCTATATTTTGTGCTATATATCATATCGGTAAAAATCTTAACTAAATTAAAAATCCTAACTAATATTCTAAATACGAAAGTGAGATTGTATGTTACACTTTTAGGCATTAATTATTCAATTGGTCATCAGGAAATTTTGCATACACTTTGCCAGGGGTTAAAAAAAGTACAAATGGTACCTTTTATCCAGAAAAATGTACTGTTCCCGAGGAATCGAAACTTTGAATCGGTAGTCTAAATGAACGCGGGTAAAAGCTGGTCATTTGTGTGTAATTCACACTTGGTCAGCTTTTTGTCCCGAAGTCCATTAGATCTACATTAAGTAGCTCACTTAATTTTTATTAATGGCCTCCCACCGCGGAGTAATGGGTTTATTGATGTCCCAGTTTATTACTGGATTACATCATTGACGTACTGGAGGTGTAATTATGCTGGAGAGAAATCTACCTTCCTACTCTTTCATTAAGATCTCTTTACATTAGTTTTGATCAACTAAGTAGGCATTTCTTTAACTATTTTCAAAAAATACGTGTAATGACGAACGCAAATATTTTTTTATTAACGTGATAACGTCTTATAAATCGATGAACGCCGGCTGTACACACGAAAAAGCATGACTCGTCACGTTCCGTCATAATCACGTTCCGCCTGAGTTGAGTGTGCAAGCGAGAGCGCGGAACAAGAGATAGAGAATGTTAATGCCGCAATGTTGCTTATTTATTACAACAACAATTACGGCAAAAAAGGTGATTAATTCTTGCATTTTAAGAATTTGATTAACGGTATAATCTCAACTACTTGTTCTTTGATTATTAAAAAAAGGTGGATCGGTCGACGAGTGCAGTAATATGAAATATTCATAAATATAAATATAAGTTCGGACCCTTCCGGGACTCGAACACAGGACCGTTTGGTGCGAAAGTCAGGATCGCCACAGCCACATCGCGATCGCGTCACGTTGCACCAAACGATCGTCAAACTTCAACATTGTTTCTAAACCCAAATTAAGTAGCTGAATTGCTTGTGTTATGGACCTGACCAGACCTGAACCAACACAAAAAAGTTCGCTTTTATTATACAGACCCTACCGGGCATCGCACCCTGGATCTCGGGATGCAACTGCGTCGAAACATCGAACTGCCTCAAAAATAAAACACATGAATATAGACCGGTTTTAATTAATACTAATGAAGTAACCATTAAAGTTTTAAACACTTTATCGTATAAAATATGTTGTCCATCGTACAATAAGGAAGCGATTCAACCTTGTCATTCAAAATGGCGGCTAAAACGTAACTTCCGCCGGCGTTTCCGTGAATTAGATGCCTGGAACGCTTGTTATTGATCGCCGTTGGAAAATAGCTGCTGATTTTTATCAAAACTTATAAATAGACTCCTTTACAAGAGCCATCATCACAGTGTGGTAAATTCTGTAAACCGGTGGAATAGAGTAAGCGAAGGGTTTTAGTGGTCCTAGCGCTACACTACTCGTCCGTAGTGAAGACGCACTGGTCGCCAGGGTCGAGGCAAAAGTCATTATTCGAGGTGCCCACTCAGCAGTACTTAATAATTGAATTTCCCCTCGAACACAGAAAAAAGTATGTGTGCAATTCACACGTGGTAGAAGTGGAGCCTAACTTTGAGCCAAGCATTAATTAAAGTAATTACATAATCTGTGTCACAACCATAATGTTCATGAGATTTGTTAATGGTTCTCTATACGAACTCTAATGTCAAGTAATCAATTTTCATTTCGTTAACATACATCAGTTGAACGTTATCTCTTAAATCTCATTTTATACGACCGTTTCGTGCAATAGTAGCGATCCTGTCTTTCGCACTGATGGTGCTGGGTTCGATTTCCAGAAGGGGCAGACGTATGTGTGATCAACCGAGAATTTTTTCCCGAGTCATTGGTATTAATCTATAATCTAAGATCACAGTGGTTTGTGTGTTTGTCTGTCCGCTCTTTTTCACGTTCTCTTTCCATTGTGTCAATAACGTTGCCATAGCAACGCGTTAACCGCAAGTAGTTCGTCTACCGGACGCTAGATGGCGCTAACGGAAAAATATTTAATAATAGAAAAAATTTAAAGAATTTTGTCCACCCGTGCGAAGCTGCGACGAGCCGCTAGTATATTTCTATGTATATTAAATATATGTTTTTCTGATCGTTATCCATAACAAAGGCTTATTTTGGGCTAGGTAGGAAAATGCTAGGTTAATTTGTGTAAACGTAATATTATTATTATAAAGGTGACTTCTACATCACAGCAAGAAAAGGGTCCACCTTCATGCACAACAGGCTCCGCAGAAGCATTAACGGTCTTCTGTATCTTTTTAAAGATCGGTGGGACTCCCTTCTGTCGACACTGGATGATATTCCACACCTGTAAATTTTTTTTATTTTTTTCCTATCTCCATACTTACAAAGCATATTTTATAAGATTTTTTCGTAATAACAGTAAGGAACTTAGTTTTCAAAAATAACATAGAGTGACATTGTAAAACAAAAACAAAAAATCTTACATTCACACCAATTAGCCTAGCCCAAAGCACTATAAGGCATGAGTTATGGATACTAGGGTAACGGATAGACATACATTTATATCTTACAAAAATAAGTAATATTTATAGAAATATATAAAATACCCATGACTCAGACACAAATGCTCGTATTCATCATACAAAAATCTGCCCCTTCCGGGACTCGAACCCAGGATCGTCGGTGCGAAAGGCAGGATTTCTACCGTTGCACCAAATATAATAGCTGGTTCCATTTTAATCGATTACTAGATAGTTAAACTTCAAAATTGTTGCTCATAGTAAAGTTGAAATACGTTTATAAACGACGCGTCTGCTAGCATCTCGGTAGCTCAGCGGTCAGAGCACTCGCCCGGATAGTGAGAGGATAGTGCCCGTATTTTAAATCTTATAATTAAAATTTGAACGTACTTAATAATACAGTTAATAAAACAAACCTAAAATATTTCAGTAAAAACTTATAACCAGATAGACAAGGCGTTATTATGCAACATTTAAATAAAACTGTTAAATAACCGTAAATTAAGTTAATCCGCTCTTAAAAAATAATTAATAATATTTATTACATTCACACCAATTAGCCTGGCCGGAAGTAAGTAAGTCTAGTGTTATGGACACTAAGGTAATGAATAGTCATACATATATGATACATAGATATAAATACCCAGGACCCGTATTAATCATTCCGGGACTCAAACCTAGGCCCGTCGGCACGAAAGGCAGAATCGTTACCGTTGTACATGGTCGTCATCACAAATACATATTATATAAATTTAAATATTCTTATGTTCAGTGATCCGATGGTACCCAAGACACTCACTTTAATAGAAATCGGTTCCAATGACTTTCATGAAGCGTTACTTGGAATTTCTATTCATTCTGATGACATCATACTTAAACTAAAATAAATGACTTGGTAATTTGTGTGCGATTATGCAGAAAAAAGGATTAGCGCTAACAATGAATGTGTCTTTAACCCACCAGTGGCACCGTGAAATCAACTTACATAGTTGGCGAACCCGGTCTCACAGACAAGGAATTTTAAATCAAAGGAGGAAGGTCAATAAGGTGGGTTTTCGGCCCCTTTCATTTTTGACAATAAAAATTAAAAAAAAAATTATGTAATGTATGGACTAACAAATCGATTCCACCCCAAGCGGAACCAATTAAACGTGATAAAAACATGCAAGCCAATTAAACGTTTCTTTTTTATACTGGTAATTTAAAGTATTACTGGAAAAGTTTATGAAATAAAATCAAACAAGATAACGAAGTCCTAGATGATGCCCAGGCATCAAGAACGATTAGGAAAAATTAAGTGTGAGTAAATCTATAGACATAAACGGCAAGTTATATAAAACATAATCGGTGTCGGAATATAAGCCTCTATATTTTTATACGACTAATTGTCAAAAGGCAATTCCCAATCAGGCAGCTACACGGAATCATAGCACAAATTCCAGGAAAATAAGAAAAATATTCCTCCTCGGTCTCACAGACATATAAGTTACCGTTGGCGGGTTAAAAAGCGTCTTTAGTTGGCGTCAGAAAGATTCTTCGAAAAACGTATTTTTTTTAATTGGAAATTGCAAAGTATATACTATTATGTAATTGTAATCGATAATCGTGATATCGTTGATCTCTAATTGTGACATAATCAACGCATAAATCAGCAAACTTACTACCCAAAAATCATCCTAGCTAAACCTTGCTCGAGTTCAGCTATGATGCTCTATACTTTAGCCTCTAAGTATAGGTTAAGTTAGCTAAATAATATAATTTGGTAAGTAGTTAATAAGGCTCGATGGAACTGGCATGTTTTAAAAAAAAATAAAAGTTCCTTAAAATAAAGAGAAAAAAAAACTACCCAATATGATAATTCTTTCTCAAAGAAAATACCTAGAGTAGGTAAGCTTTCTTTGCTTTTATTTTTTGCTGAGACTTCAATAAATATGTACAAATAACTTTCAGTAATATTACCTTACATCATAAAAAAGTGCATTTTCATTTGTGACAGTACTTATTGCTGGTCTAGGTAAATAGATGGAGCTAAAGAAATTTTACTTCAGTACTTGTTTTTTTCTTGTTATTACAAGAAAACATTTCTTTAGAATATAAGAATGTAGCAGTTAGAAGCTAAAATAACAACGATTATAATAATTACACAGCTGCTTCTTCTTTATCGCTATTTGTAAAAGTATTACATTCGATGTAGTAGTTAGTAGCCAGAACATGAAGAGATGAAGTCAGTGCAAGAAATAAATGAAAAAATACAACGGGTCTGTAAAAGTCTCCGTATTTCGATTGGAAGTTCACGAATAACGAGGGGGTATGGGTTCGAACCCTGCCTAACATCTGATATAAGTAGATTTTGTTTCTTTTTAACTTCTTTAGATAAATAAAATTCTTTAAATAAAGGGAATAGGCACCTTCTAGGTTAGCTACTTCCATCCTGGATCCTGTCATTGCTCCCGGGTTTGATTTGGATCAAGAGCGAAAACATTCCAAATAAAAAAATACTGGCTAATACGACCAGTGTTGGCATTAATCGATTAATTTTTCAATCGATTGCTTAATTTGATTAATTTTAATCGAATTAAACATAATCGTGATTAAATTAATCGCGATTAAAATAGTAATCGTAATCATGATTAGTTAAATTAATCACTAATCGTTAATCATTAATTTGATTAAGCAGATTAAAGTTTTTATTATGAAGAAAAAAAATCACAGCCTATATAATCTAAGCTGAAATAGCTAGATAGTCCGTCACAAATTCACAAGATGGCGTTGTACAACCATTCTGAATTGGTCGGCAATTTTATTGTGAGATCGTGACAATAAAACATAACCTGCCAACCTTAGAACGCTACACGATTTTAAAAGAAGTATTTATTAAATACTAGCTTTCCGCCCGCGGCTTCGCCCGCGTGGAATTCGGTTATATTGCGGTATAAAGCACAACTATAAGAAAACTTTTCATTCCCACGGAAAAATCTAAGAAGCGCGATGTAACGCTGGATACAATTAGTTGTTAAACCAAAACTGAATGGTACACTATATTAAATGTTTTCCCTTGTGGAGCAAAAACATGCAGATTTTGGGCACTGGAAACCCGGGAACACGCTACATAGAGCTGACCATGCGAAAAACAATGTTTTTCCAAGTGTACTTCAGCAACCCTTAGAGTTTGGCCTTGTGCTTTATTAATGGTCATTGCAAATGAAACCCTTATAGGAAATTGTAGTCTTTTAAATTGAAATGGGAGGTCTGTTGGAATAATCGGAATCCGAGGAATTAGTACACTTTCACCCTTTGCTGCGCCAGTTAAAATAGAGGCTGTAATAATGTTCCGCCAAAGCTGAGTGACACGCAGCCTAGTACCATTACACAGTCTAGGGGCATCGAGATTACGCATGAACATCACCGGAACACCTACTTTTAGTTTTAATTTATGAAAAGGCACCCCAGATAATTCCCAAGAATTTAAGAACTCCACAGGATATGAGGTACTATATTCTGTTTCTATCACTGTGTCTACAGATAAATATTCAGTATTTTACACACATCGTTACCATGTTTTAAAAAAACACCCAGCGCCATCTATCGCATACCTCAAGAACTAAATAACGTAACTAATACTTATACCAATTAGTAATTCGTTGACTTTTGTGATTTCAGGATAAGTAGATGTAAAAAAAACAATTTAGACGATAAAACAAATTGTACGTCATCCCTCGAGAATTCCTCATTTTCGAGGATTCATTTTCGTATCATTTAGCTTCAAAATTTACATGTTCATATTCGTTTGCAACATATAAGTAGATGTAAAAAAACAATTTAGACGATAAAACAAATTGTACGTCATCATTTTCGGGGATTCATTATCGTATCATTAAGCTTCTAAATTTACATGTTTATATTCGTTTGCAATATTTTACCTTGTTTTAAACGACACACAGCGCCATCTACAATCCATCCAGCAAGCAAACAATATTTTTGTTTTTCCTCGGGAATATCAATTTTTTCCAGGATAAAAAGTACCCTATTATTTAATCCGGACTTTTATCTTTACGACTGCAAAATTTCAAAGCAATCGGTTCAGTAGTTACGGCGTGAAAGCGGAACAAACAAACAAACAAACAAACTCATTTTCCGATTTATAATATTAGTAAGGATAACACATCCATGCCATCCTCCGATTCTGTTGAAACAATGTTTCCTTTTGCAACCATTATAAATATACCTAGGTCACACAAAATATCTGACAAATTATTTGAGAAGAGAGTGATTATGAAATATAATTTAAATCATTTATCTAAGTAATTTTATATAAAGTTTTAATTACAAAATGTAACAATCAATCAAGGACTCCTGTGATTTTTATAAATACCTACTCAAATAAAAAATCTGATTAACTAGTTTTTTCGTAAACTTGTTCCCATTCTAATAATCATACATTTCTAATCGTGATTTACGATTAATGATTACGATTAATAATCGTAATCTAGAAAAATTGATTACGATTAATTAATTTTAATCGTGATAATGTCGATTAATTTTTTAATCGTAATTTTTAATCGTTAATCAGATTAAATTTTTGCCAACACTGAATACGACATAGTCGTGAAAAGAACTTACTATATACTACCTACTATAAAAATCCAGCAGGTAAATTCTTGAATAACAATAGTAGTTTATGATACTGTTGCATAATAAGGGTTCTTATAACATGAGTGTGTTTTAAAAAAACGAGCCGTAGGCGAGTTTTTTTATAGCATCACACGAGTGTTATAAGACCAAGTTATGTACAGTGTCATACACTACTTTATCTACTCTCATACTATATTACGTAAAACAATGTTGCAAACAAAACCAAACTTTGTTTAAATATTGAAAAGATTTTTTAAATGTCAAATGTTGGCGCCAAGGTGCAAACATCGATTGTGAATGCGTGTTGCGTCGTCGCGGACTCGTTCATTGAAACCTTTTTAAAGTAGAGGTTCAACCTCCTTGGTCCAGCTGGAGGTTGTATAGGTGTATCGTTATGATTAAAAAGTTATATTATGATACAGGTGTCCATACAAGACCTGTATCGTAATGAAACTTTTTTTTTTATTATTTTTGGCCTGTACGTAATGTTTGTCATAAGCATTTTGTTTTCAGTTTTAGAATCTTTGTATTATAGTATCAGAGTAGATAATAGTAGTTTATGATACTGTTGCATAATAAGGGTTCTTATAACATGAGTGTGTTTTAAAAAAACGAGCCGTAGGCGAGTTTTTTTATAGTATCACACGAGTGTTATAAGACCAAGTTATGTACAGTGTCATACACTACTTTATCTACTCTCATACTATATTACGTAAAACAATGTTGCAAACAAAACCAAACTTTGTTTAAAATATTGAAAAGATTTTTTAAATGTCAAATGTTGGCGCCAAGGTGCAAACATCGATTGTGAATGCGTGTTGCGTCGTCGCCTCAGAGTAAACAGGACTGGAGTAGCCTTTGCCTAACATTACCCCTCTGCCAAATGCACAAGCGTCGGAATCCTGTGCGTTATATAAAACTAGTTGAGCCGCCATTTTAAAACCACAATAATCAGAACGTCTTACCGTGCAGAGCTCCCACGAAAATGCCTGCCTGTGCTGTTTTCTACTGTAAAAAAAATTCGAAAATATCTGGTATGCAAAAAGATGGCGTCACCTTTCATTTGTAAGCATAATTTTTAGGTTTTGGTTATTATTTAATTCATAATTTCATGTTTTAGCAAACTACAATTTCAAATTTCGCGCTTAAAGTTCGTTTGATGACGTCATGGCTGCACTCCCCACGAGACTACCTAGGGTTGACCATTATCGCATTTCAATTAATTAAGACAAAAATTAGAAATAGTTTGTTGGTAATAAATAACTGTAATTTTGTATTAATTAATTACCAATTATAATTTCGTTTTAACAATGTACGTTGCGTGTTTATTTTTAGTTCAGTATTAAGTACATACCTACAATTTTGCGGCTGCTTGAAGCCTATTCTTTGCTACACAACATGGAAATATAAAATAATAAATAAAATAATTAATTAAAATAATAATCAAACTATTTGCCCTTTTATTCATGCTGGGCGGCGCTCATAAACATTAAGAGTACTAATGCTGTATATACCTACAGTGTCCCTGACTTCATAAAAAAGCACGGTTAAAAGGGTACCATCGCCTAACCAGCACACCCGATCATTTCCGAGAAACCAAAATTTTTTTTCGAGTCAACTTCATCGATATTGTGATTTTACGAGTGAGTAATGAATGAGTGAATGAATGCTTTTTCTTAACGATACTAAAAAACAGCTTAGATAAATTACAGTTTGTTTCAGTAATTATTACCAGGTATTAATGATGATTTCAAATAAGAATAAGATATGTGATTTTGAACTGATGACGCCGTATGTAAAGTGCGGAATTATACTATTTACCTGCGATATTATACATACGAGAATAAAACTGTAAAGATATAGAATAAAACAGGTCAAGTCCACCCTAAACCAAATGGCTAGTAATGAGAGTAGAGGAAGCGAAATCACTAATTTTTGAACATTTTGTCTGTCTGTATGTATGTTTGAGCACGCATCACGCAAAAACTACTCGACGGATTTTGATGACATTTTAGTATGGTAATAGCTAAATGTCATCGTCAACATTTAAGTTAAGTTTTTTTATTAATATTGTAGCATTTATAGCTCTTTTTAAAAACCGGCTTGTCCAACTGCAATACTTCAAGATACTAGGAGTAAGGTATGTGGTGCCAAAAGTCATTTGTACATAAATGAAAGCTATTGGAAGATAGTATTGCAGTATTAAAATTAGAAATGATCGGTATGTGTAGTTCAGGCAAATATACTCTGCCCCTAGGCGGTATACTAATTGTTGGTATTTATACTTTAAGCTTTGACATGCCCGGAAACATCTAATTTTTCATATCCAGTTTTCCTAAAGAATACAGCATACGAAAAAAATGGATTCATGCTTGTAATAGGTAATAGGGCATCTTGGGCATCTTCAAGAACAAGTACTATATTTTCCATACATTTTGAGCCGTCTCAGTTTCAAAAATTATCTAACAATAGAAGAAGATTAGTTGCCCATGCTGTGCCAACGTTATGCTTGAATGATCCTCTTAGTTTATTATATAACTAGTTATGTTTCAAATAGATATTAACAGTTTTAGTTTATTACATTTAAATGTATTAATTTTAGGTTAAAGAATAAGTTGAAAAGGAAATACCTGCAAAAAGTGATGTAAGCAAATTGCAAAAAAATACAAATAATCAATCGGTCAAAGTAAAAATCTGAGAATTATAACTATATACGCTTTGTTAAAAATAATGTTTCAGAGTTCCTCTTTTCCATTATGGTTATACGCGAAAGGGTCCACAGTAAATTCTATATATATAATAACACCTATTGTAAATATCTCTTAAATGCAATAAACTATTAAGTTTCAATTTGTATTTTATGGATGTAGCCTTCGAAACTGACTGTTGTAGCGTGTAATATCATCATTAATTTAATTTAATTTTTAATACATAATGTAGGAATACTAACGCAAAGTTAATACATTCATTCATTAAACGAAACTGATTTATCGATATCGATATTCTCGTGCTATGTCATGTCACTTCTCACACAATGACATTCGTGTGTTTGAATAGAACGTTAACACACTATTTTAGGCACGTGTGCGTGTATTTTAAATATGTTTGTCGTATTATGCATGTGTGCGTTTGTAAACACGCAAAGAGTTTTTGTTCCTGTGTGCTGGCATTGAATGTAGTAGTAACCTCACCCCCCGCAAAAAATGGCAGAAAAATATGTACGAGAAATTGACTAATGGCTACTCCAGTCCTGTTTACTCTGAGGTCGTCGCGGACTCGTTCATTGAAACCTTTTTAAAGTAGAGGTTCAACCTCCTTGGTCCAGCTGGAGGTTGTATAGGTGTATCGTTATGATTAAAAAGTTATATTATGATACAGGTGTCCATACAAGACCTGTATCGTAATTAAACTTTTTTTTTATTATTTTTGGCCTGTACGTAATGTTTGTCATAAGCATTTTGTTTTCAGTTTTAGAATCTTTGTATTATAGTATCAGAGTAGATAAAGAATATAAGTTAATTAAGTCTTCACTTCATACATATGCCCGATACTGGTACTGATACGGACTACTTTACAAATTATAAATAATTATTCTGTTTTCCGTTAAAAATAATTTCGTTTCATTTCCGATGACATTTTTTTTTTATTTTGAAGCATCTATTTAAAAACTTAATAAAACTCCGGTTGGTAGAACAATTAGATTTCTTTTATTAAATTCTCACTTTGTTTTCGTGATTTCATAAAATAAACCTTTTTTCCTCTAACTAGGGTTTACTTTTTAATACCCACATTCCTCTTTAATAACTCCAATTTGAAGTCGATTATAACCTTTTATGGTTTCGTGTAGTTCCTTTTCTAAAAAACGAAACAGCTTTTATTATGGACAGCTGTAATAGATAAATCTGTTTAGTTATCTCCGCGAAAGCCACTCGAGGTCTGTTCTCAATGGTGACGTCAAGAGCTTGTCGTGACGCAGGTGTCTGATGATTAGCAGACCATTGAGACGCCCACACAGAACTGTGACACCCACGTCTGAGTTACACTGCGTTACATGACAATAAAGGCAAATTGGTAATAAGTAACATTAAACGGGGTGGATTTGGAAAATGGGACAATAAATTGACAGACCTCATCATTTATACGGTTCACTCGTCGACATTTTTGGAATTTACTCCTTTAAAATTGATTTTCATATAAGGCCCCGTATGAAAAAAATATGTAGAGTAAAATTTAGTGATCGAATGACAGTGTTACGCTTTTTATGCGCAACCTATCGTGAGCACCTTTCACTTTTATTTTATTTTCTGTGCCTGTTTTTGAACAGTTTTTCGTTTTTAAGGAGTAAACTCCATTCGTGCGTTGGAACTGAAACGATAATATCATACGAGTATATGACTTTCTTTGTGATTGTATTTTTGTTTATTCTTCTCATCCATGATAATATTTACGTTACTTACACAAATTAGCCTACTCCAAAATTGTAACGTTAAAATTATGGAAACTAAGGTAATGGATAGACATACATCTAATCTAATATATAAAATTCTCGTGTCACGGTGTACGTAATTGAACTACTCCGAAACGGCTCGACTGATTTTCGTGAATCTTAGCGTGCATATCGGCTAGCGTGGAGAATCGGATAACATCTAATTTTCATCCCCCTAAATGTTAAGGGTGCTCCACCCTTAAATTTTTTTTTAGACAAAATTATTAGTTTTTATTTTTATATGAAACATCATACAAAAATGCATACAACCCTAATTTTTCACCCTTCTACGATCAACCCCTATTTATTTATTAATTAAAAACATTGCCTAGAAATAATATACATAGCAAAACAACGTTTGTCGGGTCAGCTAGTAAACATATAAATATAAATACTCAGTTGAAATGAAAATTAATTTTTAAGGAGTAAACTCCAAAAAAAATATTGATTAGCGTGGGTACAAGGCTATCGTTAGCGTCACATTGTAAAGAGTAAATTACTCTTAGACTGACTGTACCCAAGTCTATGAGTTTTGTCTTTACCCCAGAAATTCACTTTCATGATGACGTAGAGCCTTATTACACATTCAATATCTGTTACGCAAATCAGAGCTTGTCTTTGTTCGAAACGCGTTTATCATTCACCGAACTTTGCTCATATTCAACTACTCACGTAATACGATCCACGTTTATATATTACTTCATGTAATTCAGTCTTTCACATAAAGTATATCGTTTATCTGAAAGTACACGAGACACATAACACCGAGTCTTCTAAACAGAAAATAAAAACAGTGAGAATTTTATCACAAATAGGTTGAAACCCATATACTCATATATTTTCTGTTGAAAATATCACGTTGTTCCTAGTCTTATTTCATTAATGTACTCCAAATTTTAAGAACTTACTTCTATGAAAATGAAAATTAGAAATAACTTTAATCAAAAGCATTTCACATTTTTATCTACCACCATTCAGGATGTCTTTAAAGTAACAAGAAGAAAGGGCGAAAGAAAATTCTCAACTTTAACAGGTGTAATGACATTTATAAAGATCAGAGAGCTGTGTGGTGTAGAAGAAGAGGTAGTGACAAAGAAAAAGGGATGCTTAGATGTTGGGACATGTAAAGAGGATGGAAGAAAGAAAATTGATTATGAGGCAAATGTACATGATTGGTTGAATGCGAACTTTCATGGACATAATAGATATCCTGAAAATAAACCAGATCAAAAGCACCCTTTACTGAAGAACTTCTATGAAAGGTCTTAGAAGAGTTTAAGAAGCGTAATGTATTAAGATTGTAGAAAGAGGAAATGTATGATCTCTGGGAAGAAGACGTAATTATGTATGTGTGTATTTGAAACTTGCTGTAGACAGTAGCGCGTCCTGAGGCCTTATTATCACCCCCTATCGCGATTCAAGTTCAGCTGTTAAAAGAAGACGCGACTATAAACCGCGTATAGCAGTGTCCAATTTAGTATACCCTCTGGGGGGAAAGAGGCCTCGAGCTATTTGCAACTTTTTCATAACCCATCACGTGTGGCTTTTGAATGACGTCAATAGAGTAACCGTCCCGTTTAGGTTTAACATCTTGGACAAAATAGTTTCTTCAAAACAGAACATAAAATCTTAAAGAAAGAGAATTTTGAACAAAATCAGAATTCTGAATTCAATTGTACAGTGAAGGCTAAATTAAGTTTGTACCGATTTGTAAATATGAATGTTACCAGGCGTACTACTAATATGAGTTGCTTTGTTGTTCGGTGATCATATTGCATGATTAATTTTAATATTATTTTTATTAATATCGATGTCTTGATTAATGAATAATAAAAATATAACATTTATTTCTCTTCGCAAAAAATATAAAGTCCAATCAAAAAAATATTCACACAAATAAGTTTGGTATGTGAGGAGCTGGTGTTTAATATGGGAATAAGCTGTATCACAAATCACCAGGTCCCTGCCCCACAACAGACCCTGTTCAGACAACAAAACAGATGCATCTGTGTGTGTGTGTGTGTGTGTGCGAATATGAAAGCGAGTGCGAGGTTCCTTGATTATTATTTTTTATTCACTAAAATCATATTCTTAAAATTAGCTGATATAAATAAATAAAATAGGTCTCATTTTAAGTTTAATACTTTGATTAACACAAGTTTGCGATGATTTCAAGTATAAAAGGCTATTGTTGAATAACATTTCTATGATATCCACAATCTCATGTCAAACGCCGATTAACAAATATAACGATGGATCTCTTTAAAAAAGATAAAATTCTCACATCGTTCCTTTTATTGTGTTCTGCCTAACATATTCATGAAAATTTCATTATTATATAATAAATTCACACAATCTGAGTTTACTGGAATATTTCTTTTATAAGAGAGATCTCTACCAAGTACTGATATGTCCATTTTTAAAAGGAATAAAATAAAAATAATTTTATTCAAATTCATTTAAACAAATATCTTATGAATCGTCTTTACGTTCAAAATGTTATTTAACTGACAAAAAGAACATTTACATAAGTAAACACCTTTACAACATTATATAAAATCACCATACATTATCCATATAAATAAATATTATTCTTTTTATCACAATAACAGCAGTGTTTTGGTTTAATTACCTCGTTAATTACATCAAAGTCAAAAAGTATCTGTTTTAAATAAGCATATTTAAACTATATATTGTTTTTAACTTTCATGGTCACTAACATAATAGTTATGTAAGTTATTTACGGGATTGTTACCATGTACCTTGTTTTTAGCGAGTTTCCGATATTTCGGCACTGTTACAAGCGCCATGATCACAGAGCAACTGCATCACGGAAACTCGCTAAAACAAGGTACATGGTAACAATCCAGTAAATAACTTATATTACTATAATATTTTAACTATGCTTTTATATACAGAAAATAAAAAAGTAAAGTTTAAATAAGCAACATAAAGATCCTGACTTTCGCACCAACGGTCCTGGGTTGGAGTCCTGGAAGAGGCTGTGTGATGAATTATGCATAAAGGTATATTACTTTAAATATGTATCATATATGTATGTTTACTTTAGGCTAGGCTAATTGCTGTCAATATTAATAAAACTGATAGTTTAAAGTAGACTCATCTCTTACTTCACAAGGCAGCACCCGTTCACGAGCATGACCCATGACCCAGCCATCACTTTGGTTAACCATATTTTAGGGAACGTTACAACCCGCATCATACGCCACCACCTTAGAGATATGTCAAGAGAGCATGCCATTCAGCAAAATAATAGTTTCTAAAATTAGCAAAGTTAATAGTTGTATGATTGCCTGTAATAATTTTTGCTATGTTTAGTCGATATTTAATAAAACTAGGCCAGTCGCTAAGCACAAAGCCTCGTTAGCACCATATATTGGAGTGGAGTATAATACTAAAAAATAATTCTATAAGGTTTAGTAAATTTTAAAATTCCATAAGAATAAATAATAATAAATATTTCTTACATTCACACCAATTAGCCTAGCCCAAATTAAGCACTGTAAGGCTTGTGTTATGGATACTAGGGTAACGGATAGACATACATATATTATACATAAATATGTAATATTCATAGAAATATATAAAAACACCCATGACTCAGGTACAAATGCTCGTATTCATCATACAAACATTTGCCCCTTCCGGGATTTGAACCCGGGACCGTCGGTGCGAAAGGCAGGATCACTACCGTTGCACGAATCGGTCGTCAATGAATGAACACTTTCAAAAAGCGCGCGCTTGTTTCAATGGGAAATCTCATAGAGCCCAAGTTTTTTAGTCATAACTCTTTTATTTTTGTGAATTTCGAAATTCAGGCTCCGTCACATTTTGGTCCTAAATGTGTTCATTCGATTTCACACAAAAATTATTAAAATCGGTTAAGAACTCGGCGTAACAGACATAGCGTCATTGAAGCTGCTCCAAGGGAGCTCCGCTCCAATAATATTTATTCTGACATACATCTCTTGCTTCTTCAACTCTCATCTTCTAACTCTTATACATGCTCGTCGGTTTAGGGTAATTTGATCTGGCCCTTTTTCAAGAAATCCTCTTTTTGGTCCCTGTAAGCTTTTCATATCTTGTCTTTGTTTGTCTTTCTTCAGCCAAACTTCTTTCTTTTATCCTCTCTACATGTCCGAACCATCTAAGCATTTCGTTATGTATCTTTGTCGGTATATTTTTATTACACTATACCACTCTCTTATAAAAATAATTAAAATAAATTAGCCTTGCCATTACAATATAAGTAAATCCGACCAAGTGTGAGGTGGACTCGCGCTCCGAGGATTCCGTACAAATTTTTAGTTAAGTTTACCACAGGAATAAAAAATCACGTTTGTAGATGGGAGTCCCCTTCAATATTAATTTTATTTTAATTTAATTATTTATTTTTAGAGTGAATTATATTACACAATATTCTGTAAATACTTCAAGCGTCTACCTGTTGTCGTTATCAATATCGCGCTATAACAAGAAAAAAAATCACATGTTATATGGAAGCCCCCTTAAATACTCCTATGTATTTTATTCTGTTTTTTAGTACTTGTTGTTATAGCGGCAACAGAAACACATCATCTGTAAAAATTTCAACTGTCTAACTATCAAGGTTCATGAGACAGACGGACAGACAGCGGAGACTTAGTAATAGGGTCCCGTTTTACGATTTGGGTACGGAACTCTAAAAAAGCCTTATTTCTAACAGCATACGCCGCAGAATTGCGTATGCTTGACAAGGGCCTAATATGAGGTTCTATTATAGTCGTAAATTTAATGTAATACCATAAAAAATGTATTTTCAACCTATTCGACTACTTCATTGTTCAAGTTTATATGTAGGTCAACCTGCTTAATTAATCTTTCATTATATTGAAAAAGATCCTACAGCCTTCAAAATTGGGGAATGGAAGAGTTGTTAATTGGTTACTAGTGTTGTGTTCGCTATTGGTTAGAAGTTATTACGCTTGTAAACTGTGTTTGTTAGTAATATTAAATGTATGTTCAATCAAAAATAAATACTATCGGTGCTAAGCGTCAATCATATTGAGAGCAGCAAATGCCTGAAGCAGGAAACCGCGAGGCCAATTTTTCACTCGTACTTATTTTTAATAACAATATAGAAAAACAAATTCTAGGTCTATGCAGTCGCTAAGCATAAAACTTCGCTAGCACCATATATTGGAGCGGAGCGTAAAACTATAAAAAATAAAAATTCAATAATATTTAGTAAATTTTAAAATTCCATTACAATGAAAACTTTTAACAAGCGCGCGCTTTTAGTTTCAATGGGAAATCCCATAGAGCCAATGTTTTTGGTCATTACGATGTAGTCCTAAACCTGTTTATTCGATTCCACGCCAATGTATTAAAATTGGTTAAGATCCCCAGTTCATGGCGTAACAGACATTGCGACACTGAAGCAGAAGCACTGCGCTCCGAAGAAGTAATTTCAGAGAATTCACAAAAATTATTTAGTCCTAAAGAGAGCTTGTACTATGGGACACTATACGTACTAAATAGTGTATAGAATACTTAAATAAGTAATAATAATAAGTATATAAACGACCATTATTCGGTAGTAAATGCTTATATTTATCACACAAGCATATGCCCTTACCAGTTTCGAACCCAGGACCTTCAGCGCAGAAGGTAAAATCGCTACCGTATCGCCAAACGGGTGTCTATAATAAAAAAGCGATAAAAATTTGCATCATACAATTTTATTGAAAATAAACGAAATTTCATTGAACGTCTAAGTTCTGTATTATTTCAAATATTAAAAATGAATCTTAAACTTGACGTGCTGTGCTACAGTACTATGAATCATATATGTGAACTACATTCACAAACACACATATCATACACACAAAAACTCTAATACGAATCCTCACACACATGCATATTCATTGTTATTTACACAAAAATCATAGGAATAGGTATTGGTTAAGTACTTACTTAATTTTAACTTAAACGGGTGGGGGACCTGGCAGTCCGTAATACAGGTCTTACCTAGGATGTATAGCAGCTTAGCAGCTTCCTACAATGTATTACTGTCTTTTATTTGTATGTATTTTCTTTAATTTTGTCTTGTCTCTATCATACAGTGTGTGAAGAAAATAAATAAATATTATTATTAAATAAACTAATAAGTTCAAAAATTTGCGTGTTCCAACTTAGATTTAATAACGTGAGTGTAAAGTTAATTTATCAACAAAAAAAAAGCTCGTCTCTCCATTTTCGCAACACACACCTGTTGCTGTGAAGGAGTTAGGAATATTAAAGAGCAATTTGTCATTATTCAGATGACACTTTATCTAAAAACATGGGATAGCGAAAATAAAAGATCCTTCGATAAAAACACAATTTTAATATTAACTTACGGCTGACGTCTCCAAAGAGGCGGCGCTCTCAATATGTCTGGCGCCAGAAAGTCGCACACTCTTCTATACTTAGTATCTAACCTAACAAATATCGGTCAAGAGTGAGTTGTACTTTATTCAAACCTGAGTTCATTGTTTTCTAATATATAAATCCGTACCTGGATGACCCTACATTTAAAACCGTCCTTTGTTGATTTCCCGTTCGTTCCATTTCTTTCTGTCAGATAGAAAACTAATCCTTTAGAGCGAGAACTGCTACAAAATACGTACGGAGCAGTACTTGTAACATGTGTGTAACTGTGAAATGTGAACACCCTTTGGCGCAGCTTTCATGGGGTCTTAGGAAGCTCACACAGCTCTTTTGATGCTACAATCGCAGACGCGAGAAAAGATTAAAGATTCACTTTCATATTCACATTACATAGGTATTTAATTTAACACTTTTTAACAAACCCTTGTCTGCGGTTCAGTCGAAACTTCTTTTGCTTCTTATTACAATAATACTAATTAGCATTTATCTATTTGCTCATGTAAATATTACTCTTCCCTTATTCAATAAACTGGAGGGAGACTCTGTACCAGGGTCGTCTGCTTAGGTACCTCCGTCTTACCTATTTCTGCCGCAAAGCAGCAGTGCTTGCATTGCTGTGTTCCGGTTTGAAGGGTAAGATATGGCAGTGAAATTACTGGGTACAGTGACTTTACATCTTGTGTCACAAGTTGGCAACGTACACTGTGGTTCTTGTGGGGTTGCAGTTTTGCTGCGAATCTCACAAGAACCACATGTATTATAGGTGACTGTTACCACTTACCATCAGGTGGGCAGTTTGCTTGTTTGCCAACTTTTGCAATAAAAAAAAAAAAAAAAAATTTACAAAGTACTGGATGTAAAAAACCCCTTTTTAGACCTAATATTCATCTTTTGCAGCTCTTAGAACCCGTTAATGCTTAAATGTGATATAACGCGTAAATGCTTAAATATGATAAATGCTTTTTGTTATGTATGAAATTTATGTTTTGTTTCTAAAAGTTATTTTTATATGTGTTTTTTTATTTTTTTGTAATTTTAAAAGGTGACGTCTACTCAAGGGCCCTGTCAGAACAACAGCGCCTCTGTGTTCGTTCTTTCCATCTCCGAACGACGCAGAGGCTTTTATGCTGAGACAGGATCCTTTTTGGCCTCAGACACACCATATTAGTATTTTTTTTCCTATTTTATATGTATCTTTCTTCTTTTTTGTGTATTGTTTGTTGTTAATTAAAAAGAGTAACACTCTTTTTAATTGCATACATCTTTTGTTATTATGTGTTTGAGTTCCAAATAAATGTCTTCCTTTCTTTCAAATAAGTTTTGAGTCTTCCAAAGCACTAAGATGTTGGAGAGTAAAATCTTTTTCTATAACGTAAATAAACTCCAGACATCTCGGAATAAATATATACACCAAAAATAAGCTGAGCCTGTACTATGGATACTAAATATTGTATAGAATACATAAACAAGTATATAAACGGCCATGATTTAAAACAAACGCTTATGTTCATCACTGAAACATATGCCTCTACTGGTATTCAAACCCGGGACCTTTGGTGGAGAAGGAAGGATCACTGCCGCTGCACAATGCAGTCGAGTCTGCAATCATATATATCTCACCTGCCTCTTAACCAAATTAGCCTCGAGGTGAGCAGTTTCTCAAATCTTGGAGATATAAAGCAATGTGTGTTACTGGCAAGCTAAACAACCAATCCTGGCTGTATTAGACCGGTGTCATCCGTAGTGAATCCTTGAGCCCACAAGTTAGGGATTTTACAGTGTTTTATTATCATCCACGTCATGTAAGCTCCAGTCGTGCGTCGAAGCTGACACACACATTTTTTAAATATTTAATTCTGACGTTCGCCTCCTTAACAAGAGCCGTGATCACAGGATGAAAAAAAAAGTTTTTGTGTGAAATTTTATTTAAAGTTACGTCGTATTTATTATTAATTATTTTAAATACTCAACACCCACATCATGCACGAGAACGCCAAGTGGCTGCAGGAGCACGTGTCGGTGTTAGAATGGCCCGTGAAATCGCCAGATATAAATCCCATAGAGCACGCGTGGAACATGCTCCAAAGAAGGGCTTTCAAGAATTTACCTCCGACCATTGTGACCGAAGAGCAATTTTGTTTAGCATTTTAGCAGGTCCTGGGACCTCATTCAAAGCATGAAAAACCGTTCCAGGACCGCCATTAACGTCATGGGTTATACAGAATACTAATTTTTCGCGCAACTGCAAAAACCTGATATTTTTTGTTTATTTCAATTTTTTTTTTCATCGTTTTTAGTAATTATTTCATTTTTTTTTCCCACAAAAAAAATATTTACCTAAACATAAAAATTTGTTTCCTTTCAAAATATAGTGGGATAAATAGGGTTTACAAAACTATAATACATGTTATATGTTACATAAAACAAATTTTGAGTAAATTGAGAAAATCAGAATATCCTAGAATTTACACCAATATCCCAATCTTTAAAACCGCAGTGACGACCGTGTGTCACGAAACGAGTTCCAACTGATAATCAGCGTCAAACACCCATATGATACAGATGTGGGACATACGTAAGTTTTAAGCATATAATTCAAGCCTTGCCAGAATACCAGCGACGATGCACTGAGACATGTCACAGTGTAATGGCATTATGCTGAGGCAGGGTCCGCACTGGCCATCACAAATGTTTTTTATTTTTTATTATTATAATTTTTTACTCTGTGTTATATAAAATGATTAATGTGTGTTATGGGCCAATAAAAATCTTTCTTTCTAAATAGGTTGAAAGTGAATGTTAAGCTAATTGTGAAATATTATGCTTTATTTTCTTGTCTGTTCCTGATTTTTCTTTGACTAATTTAATGGTATAATATCTGTGTCAAATAAAATAATATTTATTTTTATGATGAAGTGCAGAGAAACTTTACAAATAAACAGACATTGTGTTATGCATAATAAATAACGGATAGAAAAGATAAGTGATTTTTTTTGTTATTTCTCATTCACGCTTTAATTACTCAAGCAATCACTGTGAAATTTTGCGTACATTTTTCACGGGTACAAAAATCGACATATTTTACTTTTTCAGAAAATCCAGAATAAAAGTACTGTTCCCGAGGGTAAAACTATTTACAAGTAGGTACGGGTTCCTGCGGTTTTCCTTGTAAACCTAGTAAATATATAACAACCATAACTTGGGGACAATTCATTATGCTCATCACATAACGACCGCTATGTGCAATGGTAGGAATTCTGCTTATCGCACCGGCGGTCCTAGGTTCGAGTACCGGAAGGGGCAGATGCTTGATGAATACGAGCATTTGTACCGGAGTAATGGGTATTCATACGTTTTTTATGAATACAAGCGGCCCGTCTCAGCTTCGCACGGGTGGACAAAATTCTTTAATTTTTTTATTAAATATTTTTCATTAGCGCCATCTAGCGTCCGGTAGACGAACTAGTTGCGGTTAACGCGTTGCTATGGTAACGTTATTGATACAATAGAAAAAGAGCGGGGAAAAGAGCGGACAGACAAACACACAAACAACTGTGATCTTAGATTATAGATAACATATCTATGTATCATATATGCATCCTTTACCTTAGCAACACAACCCCTACAGTCCATACTTTGGGCTTTGCCAATTGGTGTGAATGTAATAAATAAGTCATTCTAAATCACATAAAAATAATCGTCTCAACACCAACATGACATCAATTATTATTTGATACTTAAAATATAGCCTGTAATAGCAAGATTAATTGTCTTCATGTAGATCATCACCCAGTAACAGGCGATTACCGCCTCTACAAAGTAGGTGGCATAGACGCGGCGCCGAATAGTCGCCTCAGAGCAACAATTAACTTTCAGCTGTATATACTCCCGTACTACCAAGCCTATACTTCCTACATAACTTTTATGAATGGAAATTACTGTTCGGCAAAATTTTATGCGAAAAACATAGTTGTTGCGTTCATACTTTCCAGCCCATTCAACTCTAATCAACCTTTTATCTCTACTATATAAAAGAAGAACTTTGTGACTTACCATATATAGTTACCATAGTTACCATAAGCCTAAGAATAACAGTTTTTATAATCAATTAACGTTACCATAGCAACGCGTGGCCGGGTCAGCTATGTATAATAAATAACGGCTTACTTCTTTGTTTTAGTACCGCTTCAGTGTACAAGATGGCGTTACTGTTTTACTATTCTGTTCCCTAAACCAACAAAATGGTTTTATTTAAATATACTTATGTTAATATTGAAATTTTAATCGCTAATGAACCACACGGTAACTTACAACGGTTGTTGGTTTGTATTCTACCCAGCTGTGAATGATACGGCCATTATAGGCAAAATGCTGAAGCAGGGCAATTTGTTGACCCCACACAATAGTTTTTAAGTTTGTATTAATCGTTGTATTTTTACATTGTTACGTCTCTTATGTGCGTGCGTGTGTGTGTGTGTGCGTGTGTGTGTGTGTGTGTGTGTGTGTCAATAAATGTTTTTCAAATACAAATAAAAGCATAAATAAGGGGAGTTGGTGCGTATACTGAAAAAGACAAGTGTAAATATATAAATTGTTATAACTAATGGTGGATTGAAAATGGATGTAAAAGTAAGAAATAAGGATACAATAGTCAATAAGAATTGCAAGAAGAGAACCTTCTAGCTATATAAGACGCCCGCGATTTAAAAATATGAAAAGTAACATTTTGTGATCGAATGACAGCGTTACGTTTTTAGTGCGCAACCTGTCCTGCGCACCTTTCAATTTTATTTAGTAGTTTTGTTTTATTATTTTCTGTGCCTGTTCAAAATCAATCGTTCTCAAGGAGTAAAGTCCAATCATGCGTCGGAGCTGACACACGCATTTTTTTATATTTAATCCTGACGTTCGACTCCTTTACAGGAGCCGTGATCACAGGACGAAAAATAAAGTTTTTTGTAAGAAATTTTATTTTTAAATTATAATCTCAAGTCCACGTTACTCAAAGGTACGTCGTATAAATAAAAATTATTTTAAATGCTCTCAGAGTAAACAGGACTGGAGTAGCCATTAGTCAATTTCTCGTACATATTTTTCTGCCATTTTTTGCGGGGGGTGAGGTTACTACTACATTCAATGCCAGCACACAGGAACAAAAACTCTTTGCGTGTTTACAAACGCACACATGCATAATACGACAAACATATTTAAAATACACGCACACGTGCTTAAAATAGTGTGTTAACGTTCTATTCAAACACACGAATGTCATTGTGTGAGAAGTGACATGACATAGCACGAGAATATCGATATCGATAAATCAGTTTCGTTCAATGAATGAATGTATTAACTTTGCGTTAGTATTCCTACATTATGTATTAAAAATTAAATTAAATTAATGATGATATTACACGCTACAACAGTCAGTTTCGAAGGCTACATCCATAAAATACAAATTGAAACTTAATAGTTTATTGCATTTAAGAGATATTTACAATAGGTGTTATTATATATATAGAATTTACTGTGGACCCTTTCGCGTATAACCATAATGGAAAAGAGGAACCCTGAAACATTATTTTTAACAAAGCGATAGTGAATATAGTTATAATTCTCAGATTTTTACTTTGACCGATTGATTATTTGTATTTTTTTGCGATTTGCTTACATCACTTTTTGCAGGTATTTCCTTTTCAACTTATTCTTTAACCTAAAATTAATACATTTAAATGTAATAAACTAAAACTGTTAATATCTATTTGAAACATAACTAGTTATATAATAAACTAAGAGGATCATTCAAGAATAACGTTGGCACAGCATGGGCATTTTTGAATCTGAGACGGCTCAAAATGTATGGAAAATATAGTACTTGTTCTTGAAGATGCCCAAGATGCCCTATTACCTATTACAAGCATGAATCCATTTTTTTCGTATGCTGTATTCTTTAGGAAAACTGGATATGAAAAATTAGATGTTTCCGGGCATGTCAAAGCTTAAAGTATAAATACCAACAATTAGTATACCGCCTAGGGGCAGAGTATATTTGCCTGAACTACACATACCGATCATTTCTAATTTTAATACTGCAATACTATCTTCCAATAGCTTTCATTTATGTACAAATGACTTTTGGCACCACATACCTTACTCCTAGTATCTTGAAGTATTGCAGTTGGACAAGCCGGTTTTTAAAAAGAGCTATAAATGCTACAATATTAATAAAAAAACTTAACTTAAATGTTGACGATGACATTTAGCTATTACCATACTAAAATGTCATCAAAATCCGTCGAGTAGTTTTTGCGTGATGCGTGCTCAAACATACATACAGACAGACAAAATGTTCAAAAATTAGTGATTTCGCTTCCTCTACTCTCATTACTAGCCATTTGGTTTAGGGTGGACTTGACCTGTTTTATTCTATATCTTTACAGTTTTATTCTCGTATGTATAATATCGCAGGTAAATAGTATAATTCCGCACTTTACATACGGCGTCATCAGTTCAAAATCACATATCTTATTCTTATTTGAAATCATCATTAATACCTGGTAATAATTACTGAAACAAACTGTAATTTATCTAAGCTGTTTTTTAGTATCGTTAAGAAAAAGCATTCATTCACTCATTCATTACTCACTCGTAAAATCACAATATCGATGAAGTTGACATCACTATTGTGCAAATTAATATTGTACAAATTAATAAGGGTTGCTGATTACAAAATAAAAACAATTTGTCCTGTGGCTCGAAAAAAAATTTTGGTTTCTCGGAAATGATCGGGTGTGCTGGTTAGGCGATGGTACCCTTTTAACCGTGCTTTTTTATGAAGTCAGGGACACTGTAGGTATATACAGCATTAGTACTCTTAATGTTTATGAGCGCCGCCCAGCATGAATAAAAGGGCAAATAGTTTGATTATTATTTTAATTAATTATTTTATTTATTATTTTATATTTCCATGTTGTGTAGCAAAGAATAGGCTTCAAGCAGCCGCAAAATTGTAGGTATGTACTTAATACTGAACTAAAAATAAACACGCAACGTACATTGTTAAAACGAAATTATAATTGGTAATTAATTAATACAAAATTACAGTTATTTATTACCAACAAACTATTTCTAATTTTTGTCTTAATTAATTGAAATGCGATAATGGTCAACCCTAGGTAGTCTCGTGGGGAGTGCAGCCATGACGTCATCAAACGAACTTTGAGCGCGAAATTTGAAATTGTAGTCTGCTAAAACATGAAATTATGAATTAAATAATAATCAAAACCTAAAAATTATGCTTACAAATGAAAGGTGACGCCATCTTTTTGCATACCAGATATTTTCGATTTTTTTTACAGTAGAAAACAGCACAGGCAGGCATTTTCGTGGGAGCTCTGCACGGTAAGACGTTCTGATTATTGTGGTTTTAAAATGGCGGCTCAACTAGTTTTATATAACGCACAGGATTCCGATGCTTGTGCATTTGGCAGAGGGGTAATGTTAGGCAAAGGCTACTCCAGTCCTGTTTACTCTGAGTAAATGCTCCACAGTGTAATGAAAACATAGAATCTCTCTGTCTTAACCTCAAATCAAATACTTAAAAACAATAATCCTTGGTCGGCAAAACATTTCGTAGTATCTCTTTAGTTAAATTTGATTTAAAAATATTGGATGTTTTTATTTTGAACTTTTGGCGTTTAAAACATAAGTAATAGAACTTATTTACTTATAGTTGAAGTCCGTAAATCATTGAAAGCCTTACCTTACTTCACCTATACATCCAGGACTTAAGTAATTCTTATCTAATTAACGTAGGACACTCGGTGTTTCCGTCAAATTTCATTTCCCAAATGAATCTTTAGCAAATTTTCATTCATCATTTTACATTTTATTTACAATTATCATTCAGCATTAATTAACTTTGCCAAGTTTTATTAAGTCAAATGTTTAAAAGTGGGTTAGGTAAAGTTAGAACTACGACCCCACAGTAGAAACAAGAGTCATTTGATAAATCATAATTTGCCAAAAAAGAGTTATGCTCATCGAAAATTTCCCTAAGTTGTTTTGACAAATGTTTTTTGCTCATTCACTCCGGAACACTTAGAAAGTTTTAAGAAACCGATAAACAACTAATATAGGCAAATTATTCTTATTAAATTTTTTGAAGGAATAGTCGACCAGCCTTTATACATGTTTTATGCGTCTAATCCATTTTTCAATACCCTTTTCCCAGTACGCCGCGACAGTTTCTTCTGCAGCCTTTTCGAAAACAGTTGGCGCATCTTCCGGTATTGAGAATTGTATACTGATGTCAATCAATGCGAGACCAGGAATGTAAGGAGGGTGACCGAAGACTTTGACTGGTGTGGTGTCCAGGAAGTCCCTTATTTTGAGCGCTGAGCGCGAAAACTACACTTATAATAAATACTTTGACTTGATCTTTTTACATGACATCCTATATTTGGTCCCTGAAAGTTCGCCTTGGTCTGCCTTTACCAACTCGCTCATCCATATTTGTCTTGTTAATCTTCTTTCCTCCATCCTCTCCATAGGTTTCCAAGCCATCAAATCATCCCCATTATTTTTCTATCTTCTTCTCCTTTTTTCCATCGAACTTCCAGACGCACTGCAGGCTACCACCCTTTCTTGGTTGCTATTCCTACCTGTCGCACCAAGCGCTTTTCAACATCCTTCATAATACGCACACCAAAGGCGTGGAACTCCCTCCCTGCGTCTGTATTTCCGAGAACTTATAACCCGTCCATTTTCAAAGCCAGGGTAAATAGGCACCTTCTGGGTTAGCTCGCTCTATCATGGATTCTGTCTTGGCCCCCGGGCTTGATTGGGATCAAGAGCTAACCCATCCTAAATAAATAAACTACACCGCCTCCTTATATTCACACCAATTAGCCTTCGTCCATCCTGTTCTACATGTCAAAACAATCTAAGCATTCCTCTTTCTATTAAATTCTAAATATGTAACAAATTCTCATATAACTGCTGTTTTGTAAATAACGACAACAAACCTTCATATTTGCCTTTCTATTGAGAATATTAAACCGCCAAAATGAGTTTTTATGTAAAACCATACCATACTCATATATTGCCAGTCCCTGTAAGTGGCAGCGTTGCCGAGCAAGAGAGACAGTCGTTTATGCTTGACGAGTTATGCGCACGCGTGCATGCGTTCGTGCGTGCGTGTGTGTATAGTAAGAAATTAAGCTGTTGTCAATCTATCTGTTTCAATAATTTATGTAAATGGAATACACATCGTTGTAAAAATCCTTACTTCAATTCTGATCTCAGTGTATACCGAGGCCTACGGTAAACATTACGTGAAATTACTACTCTGGTTAGAGCTAAATAAACACAATATTCGAGATTGCCGAAGCTGATGTTTCACTATGTCTATTGCTCGACGATAAACATGTGTGATTCGATACAAAGCTGTACATCCGTAAAATGATCAGATAACTGCCGCTATTCCCATCTTTAAACATTCAAGGCTTTTTTGACTTAAGCAATCACGATCGACAGAAATATCGAATGATGTAAATTGAGACGTTCCATGAATATTTACTTGAATTAAAAGACAAGATGATTGGAAGTAAACAACCATGCCAAACATTATTCCTTCATTGCTTATATAGAGTTAGATGACAATATGTCTTACACATTGGAATAAAACCACTTTAACCGGATTCAGGGCGCTTTTACTTCTTTTTATGTTTAATACTGATGTAACAACATACACACCAATTTAGAGAAAATATTGCAAGTCCCAGTAAGTGGCAGCGTTGCCGAGTAAGAGAGACAGTCGTTTATACTTGACGAGTTATGCGCATGCGTTGCGGCAGAAGCGGGGAAAGCCCTCATCTCTCAAACATGTTCATGACATCTTTCGGACATGCGTACAACGTTCGAAGTTTAAATGAGGGAGACCGACATATATATTTTTCTAGACCCCTACGAGCAATATTAGGTATATGGATGCACCAAGATATTTTTTTAATGTACAGAATCCAAATGCAAATCACAAAAGAATGCCTTTAAATCTCACTTAAATGTCCCAATCAGAATATGCAATACACTTGTTTCTAACCAATCTATAATCTTATAAAAAAGTGAATTTTGTAAGTACGGAGAATACCCCCCGTATTCTCCGAAACTACTGATCCACTTTCAAAAATTATTTGACAATATTTAGAAGTAACTTTCAGAGTTAATATAGGCTATATATTACAGTGTTTTTATTTTAAGTTTTCGTGGCTAAAAAACATACAGACAAAAAAAATAAATAAAACAGAGCTTTTCTTGGTTACCTATTTTACAACCAAAAGTTTTTTTACATATACTGCATTAAGATATATATAAATGCTTTCCATAGTGAAGTTGATTTCTCTATATCTATACCTTAACACTGCCATCTATTGAGTAATGCAAGAAATCGATTTGATTTTGATTCAAGATTTTTTATCCAAAGAGTAATGTGTGAACAAGCTAAGCTGATTTAACTGCTACAGATCAAAAGAAGTATCAATCTCTATTCAGTCATTACAATTATACTGTGTTCAGATAACTCATTGCCATCATATGTTAGTACTGTATGTATGCCTGAGTAATTATATATACTTTTTATTCAAATTGGGGTTACAATGGGCTGAGACGATACAGTGAAATCTGTTTTTTGTTTACCTCTAATAGTAGGGGAGCCCAAGGGGGGATTTCTGGATTTACTAAAGCGCGGCAGATTAATATACAGTAAGATACCTTGTACCCGGCTATTTACTTCCACCAAATATGAGCCTCATTTATAAGGACGCCCGTCAAGGATAAAGGATCAGATTGGTAAAAAAAAAATTGTTCATTTGAAATTCTCGGGCGTGTCAGATTAAGGTAGAGTGAGTTAGTTACATGCTAAAACGTGTATATTCCTCTAATCTGACAATTTAATGGCGACGTAAAGAAAGGGGAGGGCTACAAAGTTGAAAAAAGAAGTCATCTCGACATTCTCGAGCGTGGTTATTTTTTTTTATTTTGAAGGGAATAGATCAAGATTTATGAGAAATATATAATCTGACGATTTCCACAAGCCGAAGTAATAAAAATTAATCAATAAAGTTTAATTCGTGCAACTACGCGATGCCTGTATTCCCCTCTCCGCGTTTCTATTCCTCTCTTACTTTTTCACACTTTTTAATTTGCATGATATTTCTTGAGCTATTCAATTAATTAAGTTTCATGATTTAGAAAAATGAAAAAAAAAAATTTTTTTAATTGTCATATTAGGCGCATCCCTCCAGGTAATCGTCAGATTATGAGACAACACGTACAGGGCATAAAGATGAACCATATATATCTTAATCTGACGCGCTTGAGTAGTTCAAGATGGCGATTTTTATTTGCACATTCTAATAATGGCCGCGAGTTTGCGTCACATCTAAATCGTCAGATTATTATATAATAGCTTTTTTTTAAGTTCACTTAACATCCCCTTCAAAAATCTGACGCGCTCGATTATTTTTTTCTTTTTTTCATTTTCAACCCTTACGTACGACCACCCCCATCATGGAAACAATCAGATTAACATACATACACTTTTTAAAATACGTTAAACACGGATTCTATCCATATCTGACGCGCTCGAGTATGTCAATGCAACAGTATTTTTTTACATTTTTGAAAATCTATAGCTGCTCACCCCACCGATGAAAACTTATATATAATATGACATTTTTTTTTCTTATCATCTAAGCCTCTCACCCAATAAGTCTCTATGACGCTCGAGTAAATCCCGATTTAGCACGGTGGGCTCCCCTACTATAAGGCTGATTATATGGATATTATTTTATTTTTAAAGGAATAGATTGTTGGTAATTTTTACAGTCATATTTTGATTCTTCAGCGATAAAAGGGCAATACATTTTCAATTACTTATCAATAAAGATTTATTTTTAAAGGGATTTTAAACTTAATTATGGAACCCATTTATATTACCGTTTTTATTATTGTTGGAGCAGAACCAGCGAAGGGAGCGAAGCTCCCATGGATCATTTTCAATGATGCAATGCCTGTTACGCCGCCATAACTTTCCGAGTTCTTAACCGAAAAATATTATTTTTCGTGTGGAATCGAATCAACAGGTTTAGGACCAGATCGTGACGGATTTTGAAATTCGCAAGTTATGACTAAAAACATTCCATAGTCAGAATTTCGCATTGAAACAAAAATCGCGCGCTTTTTGAAAGTTTTCATTTACTAAACATTTTTGTTTTGTATAACGCTCCGCTCTAATATCTGGTGCTAGCGAAGCGTTATGCTTAGCGACTGCATCTACCTAGTCTTTTACTATTTTCACAATAGCGGCCAACTTATAAAATCTTCAACATATTTTAACTGTCTGTTTCTTTTCTCAGATTGATTAAGTATTTTGACTAAGAATGATGACCTTGAAATGACTTAGTTAATCTAATCAATTATCGTTAAGATGTAAAGATAAGCTGTGTCAGATTCCACACAAAACTGCTTTATTTGGAAAATTGTATGGTATTGCTCCGAGTATTTACAACAAGCTACCGAAAGGCATAAAAGAAATTAATAATATTATGAGATATAAATTGACTGTCAAGGTTTTTTTAATAAATAAAGCATATTATACATTGAAAGACTACTTAAATGATCCTGACGTCTGACATTAAGAGTGTATTAGTAATGAGATTTTGATTATTTTATTAATACTATTGTTGTGATTTTTAGTAAGATTTTTTAAAAATATTTTTATTACTGTAATATTTGCATGCTATGTAACGTGGCTAAATAGGTTAAGTATAGACCCTTTAATTTATAACACCAAACTGTAACTGTACCCTATTTTTGCAAATAAACATATTGTATTGTATTCTTTATATAAAACTCTCCTTTATATAAATTTCTCTGAGCTCAATTTGAATTCATTGCACAGGTAATAAGGTACCTGCGGGTAACAAGAGCCGGTGTTTATCAAGGGCCACTATTACAATAGTGTACTTCTAACGGTTTGATTTTATTTTAATTACGCACACGTGTAAAGGACCAATAGGAAGGCTAATATACGCCAGCGCAGTCGCGCACGATCACCCATCTTGTCAGTAGCCGCGTCGCCGTTCAGAGATTTGGTCTGCGTCATTCAATAGTAATTTTTTCACTTAATTGCAACGAAATTGGGCGTGAAATATACTATTGTTTATAAAACTTGGTATTACAAAGTAAACTTTACAGTTTAATCAATGTTAAAGCAAGGTGAGTTCGAAAGATTTTATCGATTCAGTGTATTTTATCTCGGATCAAGTAAAATGAGTATCAATGCTTAATAAGGGCCAGGTGAATGGCGGGTAAAGGGGCCGGCCCTTATTAAACCTATGAATATGTAATTTTAATAATCAAAGTCTATTTTATTTTCAACTTTTATAAGGATTGTAGTTGAATTTAAGCCACAACGCCAAAGGAACCAAATAGTCTCTACAAGTGGAATTAAGAAGAAACAGCAGAAGAAGAAGGCGAACAATAAAAAAAGCAAAAGAAAAATACTGTGGACGCCGAAGAGAAATGGTACTGCTACGCGTGTAATGCGTTTTGCAGACATTTATTTACTGTAGCCTTACTAGAAGAACATTGTTATTTATGTGATTTTTATTAAACTTTACTTTCGATTACATCATTGGTAAATAAGAAAAAGACACTCAAAGTATTAAGTGAAACTATTTTCAATTTTTCATAAGTTTAATGAGGTCCACAGAATTTGTTGAAATTTTCTTTGTGTCTTTATTATTTTTTTATGTTAAAGGTTTATTTAAAGGAAAGTTTACTTTGTTGAGAGATAAGATAATTCTATTAGTTTGTTGTTGGGAAATATCCTTTTTAACGGTTTGTTTGTTTCTTTAGTTTATTAAGGTCCATTACTATTTTTCTCGTTGATTTATGTGTATACAATGATGTGATTTCATGCCAAATGATAGGATAAGCTATAGGGAGCTAAAAAATATTGTATCCACTTTGGTTATCCCATTAAGTATTGACTCAAGATCATGGTCTCTATTAAACTGCGTATGTTTAATAAGGGCCATAGAGAAGGTTTTAAAAATGTTTATTTTGAAGCGAAATTTGACAAGCTTAGACAAAAAAATATACTAAGTTGTGTTGCTAAAATAATAAATGTTCTCCTGATTATTCATGTTTTATGGCTATCAATTATTTTACATTAATATTTAATTTTGAAGTTAGGTGGCCCTTGTTTACCGCATGTACCTTAGTAGATCGGCAATAGGTGAATACCAGCGCCGTTGCGGTGTAACATGTTAAGAATTAATTTTCATATAAGGCGCCCGGTATAAAAAACAAATATGAAGAGTGAAATTTAGTGATCGAATAACAGCGTTACGTTTAATATTTTATGTGCCTGTTTAAAAACAATTAAACTCTAATAGGGCGTCGGAGCTGATACGTTTATGCTAAAAAAACAAAAGAAATGTAAAAATACCAGCTGTTAATCTCAATGCAACATTTTATGAGCGCTGTTTTGTTTATGAAGTCAATTGCGATCAAAAACATTTTTTATAAATAAATACTTATTTATTTTTGTAGCTTAAACTATTACGAAACCTAGTTCAAAAACGAGGCACAGAATCACAAGTTTAAGTTACACAAAGAAATTTAATAAAGGAACACAAATATACGGGGAAATCTGACGCATTTCTTTGGTAACACAACGCTCAATCTGTCGTTGGCATGAGACGAATATACGCTAATACGGTTTACATAATACCAATAATACATAAGGAGTCGTCAATACAAGATTTCATTCGTCTTATTGGCTTAAATTTACATTGATTATGATTTACTGTGTTCTAAATGCGAGTCTTGTTCAACTAAAAAACATTAGAAATTTTAGAAATGTGAAAATGTTATTGTTTCTTTCATTAACACAGCAACGGATTTTGGTTGAAACTGACAAAAGTTATATGTCAACAAATGACATAGGCTATTGTCCTCGGCAAATAAGTTGAACATGATTTTAAAATCACGTGACATGCGCAGTAGTGAATAATGTACTTAAACTTGCTACTGCGCATGTCACGTGATTTCAAAATCTTGTTCAACTTATTTGCCGGAGAATATACTTTTAATATTAGACAAGTGCAATCCCAGAAGGGGCAGATGTTTGTCTGATAAATACGAGCATTTTTACATGAGTCATTGGTATTTGATCTACATCTATGTGTCATATATGTATGTCTATCCGTTACCCTAGTATTCATAACACAAACCTTATAGTGCTTACTTTGGGCTAAGCTAATTGGTGTGAATATAAGAATATTATAACTATTATTTAGTTCAAAATTCTGTATTCATACTAAAACTTTTAATTTTTGCTCATTAAAAAATAAATAAGCATACCTAAAACGTGTTTATTGTCATTTGTTTATTTGATCTCAACGTTTCGACTCTTTTTCCAAGATCCGTGTTCATAAGAACACAGCTTATTATTTCTGAAGATTCCTTTTCCTATGAATTGTTTGCTCAATTAACCGCCTAGATGAAAATGAAGGAATCGGTATGAATAAATCTTATTTTAGTGTAATCGTATCTCAGAGATTAAATTTTAAATACAGGAAGACAGAAAAATGTATAATTTAGTAAAGTTAAGCTACTACACGACAATATAAATAATACGACATGAGCCGGTAGGTGACACTGCTATCGCGTTTCAGTTGTCTTTTTGGCAAAAATATATAAATTAATATCGTGTGACGGGTCCGCCAGATAAATTATAAAAAATAGGACTTTTTGGTGGGAGCAGGAAGCGTCACTTTGGTGGTTTTGGTTTTCTTGTTAAATTTTGTGTTGTGTTGAATATACAAGTGTGTAAAAATTATGGATTATTAACCACTAAATGTTTGTGAAGATGCACTAGTGTTTACACGTGCAACAAAACAGTGGAAGGCTTTACACGCTCTCTCAATAAATCCACGAAGAGGTTTCAGAAAGGGTGTGGGGTTTTATTGAAACCTCCTAGGTTTAGGGATTATTTCACTATTCATACATCATCCATTAATCACCTAGCATTTATAAACCTACTCTGATTATCATTCACGATATCCTAATTAAGAAAAGAAATTACTGAAGACTAAGCTGTATAGGCTTTGTACCCTTTGCCTTATGTTATTAAAAACTTATAAAAAAGTGTTTACTACACCAAAAATCTGATTCCCCAATTCGAAAAAAAAAACTAAATGCAAACTACATTATGGAATCAAACGGCATTAATTTTTACTAAAGGTTTAATTACAAAAGTTGAGAGTTCCACGATAAGCCTCGGTGGAAATAAGGATGTTATGTAACAGTTTGCAGACTAATTGCTGGACTTGGATTAGATTGTTGGGGCCCAGATGAATTGCCTGCCGCGTGATAGAGACACGCGCAAATGATATATCATGCTGGCAAACTTCTGAAGAATTATTATTGTTGCATAAGCTCAATCATACTTGCAAAGCATTTCATTCCATGAAATACTTTAAAAATATAAGTTTGTTTTTATAAGCAGAACGCGAGAAAGTATAAGGAATTGTCGTTTAAAGCTAGAAAAAGTTCGTTACTGAGAAAACTCTGTTCATTGAGTTGAAAATAAAGCAGTTTTAAAATAGAGCGCTTATTGACTTCGTTAGCAATCAAATTAAAAATTATTGCTTCTAAATATTTTTAGCCGTAAGACGTAACCCATAAAATGGAGGGATTTTACTATAATTTTCGTGTTGGAAAATGCATGTAAATACCATAATTCGTTAAATCCTGCTGTCCATTTTGTGGTCCAAGGGAGTTATATGGTTTTTGCCACCAGCATCATAGGTCGCTTTTAAGAACACCCTTAACTATGAAGGAGTGGTGCTATTCTACCCTCACTGACACTAAGCTTAGAAACAATTTTTTTTCCTATAGATTCGAGGCAGCAGCACCGGTGTTATTGAGCGTATAGTTAATTGTGGGCCCGTCCACTGATTATCCATTTAGTGTTTAGAGTTAAGTCAGTTTTTAATATAATTTATTAACATAGAACAAAAGACATGTGTATATTAACACTATTGGATCTCTGTTGTCTTATAAATAAAAATTAATATTATTTGTGCGTGCGATTCAAAATTAGTGGACTGTATTGCGATATGAGAAAATTAATGTCGACAACAAATATGAGAGAAGAAGAAGATGAAGGGAGCACGATACCTTGACCGCCACGTGGAAATGCTGGAGGCTACCGGAGTCGTCCCTGGGCTTTGCACACACCATCACATATAATTATAGTTTGTTGTAAGGGTTTGCGGATAGGCCACTAGTTCAATTTAATATTGCGGAGCTCCGCAAGGGCCATCAGTCCACTCTTCTTTTTCCTTTTTTGTCTGCATGTTGGCCAAATTGTAGTATGATTTGCCACCGATAGATGGCGCGGTCGCCTCGCTCTTCCAAATAACGCGGAACATTTGAATTTAATACTGGCGCAACCAATTATTATTATCACTAATTAATTATTGCTAATAAGTATGAAAGTTGTCATGAACCAGCTTTCAAAGAGTGATTACTTTAATACAGCTGTTAACTTAAACAATTTAATTAGCAGATCATATTTAGTTTCTGTTTTAAATGAGTTTAATGAGAAAAACTCATAATGAATAAAACCTTTTTTTGTGGCTAACCGGTTTTAAAGGTTAATTTAAAGTTTTATCCCGGCAAGCCCACCTGGAGAATTTCGTTTAGAAAAGTTCTAAAATTCGATTAGTGTACGAAATATTGACGGTCCTTTGTTCGAATCCCGGAAGGGGCAGATGTTTGTATGATGAATACGAGCATTTTTACCTGAGTCATGGGTATATATTATATGAATATTACATATCTATGTATCATATATGTATGTCTATACGTTACCCTAGTATCCATAACAAAAGCCTTACAGTGCTTACTTTGGGCTAGGCTAATTGGTGTGAATGTAAGAAATATTTATTATTATTATTATTCAACCATATTGAAGAATGAATCAGTTAAGACCATTCCAGGGAAGTGAATGACATTTAAAATATTGTTTACGCCACTTTTATGAATTTTATCAAAGTGTACCTGATAGTCACCTGACCGCCATTTGATTAGGATACACGCGGTCGATATACCGACATAATTTAGAATACTATATGTTGATTTAGATAAAAATAACCATCAACTCGTAGGAAGAAACAAAACGTCAGAACGAATAATTTTAAGGTTCTCATCACCAGGTTCGGTTTCCTAATGGAAAATATTTTTCACCCTTTTTCTGATTTTGTTAAAATTTAATAGAAAAATACTAAAAACAATCGATTCGGCTCACAAGTTATTCTCAGGCGGGATGAGAATAACCGCTTGAGAATAACTAATGAAAATATTTTTTTTAGTCTATGATATATACCAACAAAATTGGTTAGCATTGAAGAATTAAAAGATATATTAAGAAAAATCGATATGTGTGCTGGGACACGTTTGCGGTCGGTGTAATACGTTTTTACACTGACCACAAAGAGCGGCAGCGCATTATATCCATCTAATACAACCATTGCCCTCTCCGCCGCTGCCCCCTCTCACCACGCGACATATCGTCTACCCCCTCCACACAGCCGTAACGCTTTTTCGTGACAGAAAAAATCCTAATATATACAATACACAGGTCTGCAATGAAAAAACTGCATGGGTTTTTTATACATTTTCTTATAGATTTTGACGTCCCAAAACCGAAAAAAATATTTAAAAAAATCCATCACAGCAATTTTTTTTACAATACTAATTTTTATATTTTTATTTTGTGTAAATTCTTGTTTAGTTTAATTTTTTTTAAGCTTCAAATTTAATTAACATTAGGATTACTTACCTTAATAGTATAATTATCTAGGAATAAAGACAAAATAATATGGACGTAAACAATTGCAAGCAAGTGCAAACGTGCAGTTGCATTATTCTAACAGACTAAGTCCATTGACTCTATATTGCTACACTCAGTTGAAATCCAGCATTCAAACGCTACTGTGCTCTTGTTTTTATATAATTGTTATGGCTCATAGAGGTTGTGTTATTTCTCTGGACAGCTTCTGTTATATTTGTGGTGAATATACAGTGAAAGAAGTTTAAGTGATTTTATGAAGAAGGTATATTTTGCTTACTTCAAATTAATACTTGATGATCTTGGATCACCTCCCTCCTTCCTGAATCCCACTTTCCTGAATCAATCGAAAAAGAAGCATGGGAAATGTAGTGCTTTTGAGCAATATTAAGGATCCCGAATATAAAAGTATTGTACAGCGCATGCTGGCTGCGTATAAGGCTCAAGGGTGCAAGATGAGGTTAAAAGTTCACTTCTTACACTCCCATATTGAATATTTTCATGAAATCTTGGGCGCCTACAGTGAAAAACAATGGGAAAGATTTCACCTAGATGTACGCGATATAGACGTTATAGACGTTACGTTATAGATATAGACGTTACCATGGAAGACTGGATGTCAGTATGTTAGCGGACTACTGTTGGATGCCTAAGCGAGAAACCAAAGAAGGAAACCAAAAACGAGTTTGGAGAAGCAACAAAAAAAGAAAAAAAGGTTTCACAAGGAAAGAGAGTAAACATAAATTAATGTATAAATTAAATAAAACAATTGGTTGACAGGTTGTGATAAATATTATGCAGTGTGTTTGTAATAAATAGTTGATTTTTCTCAAAATTTTGTCATCATTTTGCAAATAAACTATACGTGATGGAGAGTAATAGAAGTCATTTTTGAAATCAGCGTACCTTAAAACATATAATTCAGCAAAAATATCTCATGCAGCTGAACTTTTTTGTTTTTTTGCAGACCTGTGATATCCTTAAATATATAAAAACTAGCGGCCCGTCCCGGCTTCGCACGGGTGGACAAAATTCTTTAAATTTTTTCTAGCATTCAATAAAGCCTGTGACACTCAGCAGTAATGTGCCTTTCTATTGGTGAAAGAATTTTTAAAATCGGTTCAGTAGATCCCGAGATTACCCCTTACAATTTAACAAATATACAAACACACAAACTTTACTTCTTTATAATATTAGTATAGATAGATAAAGATGTTTCTGATTTGAGTATATAGTAACTACATAACAAAGAATTATTACGAAATTTTGCCCCTTTTTGTTGTTCCTTATGAAGTAACGTAAAGCAAAAAGAAACTTAAGGAAAACCGGGTATTTTAACAATTACAGAATATCAAAGCTTATACCAATATGAGAAATCAAATAGAAGCCTAGTAAAAATCTATTTGTTGCCTTAATAAATATTTGATAAATATAACGGACTAGAACTATATACAACAAAAAACACAACACTAAACTTATAATTTTGAATTTTGAATGTCTTACATCAGTAAGACAGAAGAAATATTAGAACAAAGCTAAAATATATTAAATAAAATTATATGATTGATAGATTCAAAATTATACGATTCCCTTTACTGGGGAACGGTGAAAGAAAAAGTTTATACTAAGCCAAACGAAACTGTGACTGAGGTACGGCAAAGAATAATAGAAGCAAACGATTTTAACAACGGAAGATTCGCCGGGTTGATAGCCCGATCTTTTATAAGAAGATGTCGAGCCTGCATTAGGTCTAAAGGAAGACAGTTTGAACACTTGTTGTAAATCTTGTCGTTTAAATAAATTATGTCAAACAATTTTTGTGTATTTAATTTATTTCACTATTTGTCTCTCGCACACTTCGTAAAATGACTCTCCCGGTCTTACTCAAACTAGAATGTAAAAGTTACGGGCTTAAAGCAAACCATGGGTACACTAAAATATTTTTTAAGGAAATAAGAAAAATTTGTTCAAAGCTGCCTGTTTTTGGAAAAAATATTGTCTACAATTGAAAAATTGTCTAGCAAGTATCATATCATTTTGGAATTCTTATTAAATGCTCTAACTTTTGCATTTACTTGCCAAATTAGCATAGTACATTTTTTTCAGTACGGCTTGATAAAACTATGCGAAAATTATATTTTGAATATTTAATTTAGATAAAAATGGCATATTATTCTAATCTGGAGCAGCTGGCTTTAAATTTTAGATAAGAGTATACAGAAGCATTATTTAACAAAAGAAAATGTTTAAAATAGTCAAGATTTGTAGCAACAAGAGTGAAAAATATATTGATTTTTTAAATGCTATATTTTTTAAAATATTATAGTATGTCTTAGATTTTTTTTATTTATCTGATAACTTATATGAGTTAGTCTATCACCCGCTTTCGGCTTGACGTCGGCTTCTGGGACACCCTGTAATATCTAAGTCAGTATTAAAGAGTATTAAAGTCACAGTCATCCTTAGTAGGTGACTTCAATCCCTGATAAATTGACTGTAAAAACTTTGATGAAATAAATTATATTATTAATAGAAAAATCCCCTAAAAAAGGAGCTGGGATTTATTTAAATTAAATACGAGGGGTGATCCAAAAAAAATGATAATAATCCAATATATATAGGTATATATTGCTATACTACCCACTAGTTCAGGCTAGAAAAATCATATAAATAGGCCATGATTTCCGAGAGCTACCCCTCTAGAAAGGGGCGGTCGCCTCAGATGAACCTTGACCTTTCCCGGGTACAAGCCAATCTCAGGTGGTGTTTAGTCAGTACGAGTCTTATATAACACCGAAGCTAGGCCGGAGTATCCATGTAGGATTCACCACCTTCCTCCCCCGAGTCCGGAGGGTGCATTTTGCATAAAAAAAACGGGAGCTAAATTCATTTAAATACGAACTGTCGGAGAGAGAACATCAAAATAGAGAAAAAAGAATTTAGAGCCGCCAGAGTTGCCATTTAAGAAATGGTGTTTGAATTGGTCGAACACCCTCCCTATTCGCCAGATCTAGCTCCCAGCGACTTCTATCTCTTTCCTCGCCTCAAGGAACACCTCCGAGGCAAGAAATTAGAAGACGATAGCGAAGTGATGGCCGCCGTAGACGCATTTTTGGAGAGTCAAGAAAAAGACTTTTTTTTTCAAAGGGTATTTTAGGTTTAGAAAAAAGATGGACTAAACGTATTGACTATTTAGAGGAATATGTAGAAAAAAAAATTAACTATAATCATGTTGTTTAATATTCATTATCATTACTTTTGGATCACCCCTCGTACATAACTGAAGTTAACATTACAAAAAAAGCACAGACAAGATAGTAATATAAGCCTAGCCTATCGACTGTTAAAAAAGGTAAATCGTTAGATTTACCTGGGAATGTTAATTCCCAATTAGTCATAAATGTATTAAATCAACCTTTATTTTCTCGCCTTTTCTATCGGACGTTTGATTGAAACATCTTTTTTTTTTCAAAATGGTCGCTAAATTACAAGATTAAAGTGTCGACGGCAACATCGGAGGCCTGTAATTAGGGGGTGATTCGTGTAGGAAGATACCTATTGTATATTTGGGACGGATGGAGGCTGTGATCATTCCTGCATGCCTTATTAATATGTTCCAAAGTGTACTTACACTTTTAAACCAGCCTTAGCGCATTGATTGAGTGAAATCTCTACCTAACCTAGGCGAATCGAGTTCGATCTACGTCGATATACTCCGGACATGTACCCACTTGTCCACACAAGCGCTAAGCTTACTACGAGGAGTTAATGGAAACATAAACTGTTTATCGTATTGTTAATATTCTTAGAAGAAAATAATAATAGCAGATTAGAATAAATAACGTCGCTAAGCTACATAATATTTTTTGAGCTATTAACGAAAAGTGCGGAAGATATTTAAAATTGGTGTTTTTGCTAGGAACATTTTTTTTTCAAGACAGATCGTGAGAGACTTTTTTATATATGCTGGTATTTTGAAATAAAATATCTACCCCCTGATGTTTAACAATCTTTTAGCTAATATAAAATACAGTAGAGTCAAGGGCATACCATTAGAACCATGTCGCATTAGATGAATTATTTTTTGTCTCTTTGCTTTCAGCCGATTTAGTGTGAGATGGTTCTACGGTGTAAACATCTTCTTGCTCATGACTGTACAGTGTTTTGGATACACCTGCCCTGGTGGCTGCTTACGATTGCATATCATTGGCTTTGTTCTTCAAGTTTCTTTTCATTTCAAACATAGCATCACTGCCGTTTCACCAAAAAGTCGTCAATCTAAAAAAGCTTTGTCAGACAGTACCAATTCTCTGCATTTATTTATGTAAACTTAATGTTCTTTCCCAAATAAAACGTTAACTCGTCGTTTTAAGATAATTAAGTAATATCATCTTAACTTTGTCTTAAAAGGTTACAGAGTAATGGCCAGCGACATAATTTACTAAAAACATCACAAATTAGTCTTTTGCAATTCGGTATTTAGATTTGTTCCTTTTTTTGGTATTTCAGCATTTAAAGAAAAACTTGTTTCGGGTTTCAAGCAAGAATCGAATCCTTTTCTTCCAAGTATTTCTTAAGCTGACAACAGCGCCATCTCTTCATGTTGTAAGTACATCGAATACTTTTACAAGATTTAGAAGAATTTTAGACAAACAAAGATAAACCTATGTAATTATTTTATTTTTGTTATTGAAGCAATTAATATGTATTAGATGATATAAAATATATTGTTTTCAATCAAAGTACCTAAAGCACTTGTGATATGGAATTCAGAAGCAATGGCGGTATCACAACACCTAGACACGAGACAATATAGAAAAGTTCGTGTTTAACATTTACCGGCTGGGGATCGAACCCGGCATTTCGGAGTGGCTTTACCATAAAAATCGGTATGCGATGGGAGGCATTCAACTTTTAGATTTATATGTATAGAAACTTTTATTAGAAAAAAATCAACTTCTCTAAGGCGGGATTCGAACCCACGTCCCCTCTTCCAATTGAGCTGCCAAGACCTGTCGAATCTTCCAAAAATTTCTTAAGCTGACGCCAGCACCATCTCTTTCTGTGTACAACATCGAATTTAATACTCTTACAAGTCCAACAATCGATTTAGAAGAAACAGCAAAGTAATTATTATATATTTCGTTATTTAATCACTTAACAGCTATATTTTAGGGTTCTGTTCCTCCAAAGAAAAAAGCGGACCCTTATAAGATTCCTCTTATAGGTCAAGACCCTATTTCTCAGGAACGCGTGGAGGTATCAAGCTGGAATTTATATCAAATATTCAGGTCTACTGTCCCTTAGACCTGTGAAAAAATCAAACTTCTAAGTCAACGCAATCAAAGGATACAGCCGTTTATGCTGAAAATTTTCGACACTCGCAAGGGAATCAAAACCTACAGGGTACTTCTCATGAACTCAGAATCTTGAAATTTGGTACGAAACAACGTCTTATAGCACAGATAAAGGAGAACCCTCGATGCGCGAGTCCAGCTCGCATTTGGCCGGTTTTTTTATATATTAAGAAATTATTATTATTATTATGAAAATGAAAATATCTTTATTCGAAAATAAGTTGTTTTGAATCATGCAACATTTTTACTTACCAATTCAGGTCGTCTTTTGACTGACAAATGGGCGCAGGAAACTCGTCAGCTTTAAAAGAAGTAACGACATTTACAATATTATACGTCGTCACCATACATAATAGGTAGGTACACAAAAAAAAGAAAATTATCCTTTTATCACAATTTTAGTAGTGTTATGGTTTCATTAAATCGTTTACAACAAAGTCAACAAGTATTTGTTTTAAGTAAGTATCCTTACACATTAAAATAATATACACGGAAAATATTCAACCTGTTTCAGATGTCTGATTTTATAGTAAATAAGTAGGCGCTTGACCACTATATTGCCTGATGGTAAGCGACGATGCGATCTAGGATGTGACGCGCTTACCTAGAAGATACCTATTCATTCGTGACTTGACGACCCCTAAATTGCATCTGTCAGGAAACACAGACTCAGGGAAAGAATTCCGCGCCCTTTGCGGGACATTAAAGGCTAGTACCCTTCCATTTGATTTTTTTCTATATTGATAAACATATCACCCCTATAGTCCAGTAACTTAACTACCAATCGTTCAAAGTCAAACAACTTTCCTTAAAAATTAGCTAAACAAAAATATGTAGCTAACTTCCGCAAAATTTAAGCACTGTACACCGCCCAACAACAAATAAATACAGAGACCGTAGACAGCGGCACTTTCACCAACTACTCTACACGTGTTTCGCCCCACACAGACAGGGCCGTCTTTAACCTATTGGAGGCCCTGGGCATATAAGAATAATGGGGCCTATGACTTTGACAGAACACTTTTTAATTACTAGAATAGACAATGAAAGTAGATATACAAGATTTCAATGTTTTTTATTGATAGTCAATAGATAAATAGATAATCTTTAATTTCAATGAGGCGATTCCCACATATTTCAAATTATCTAAATATGCTGAATTTCCATAGCCTTATTTTGGGCGAGAGTAGAGTAGCTTCTCGCATGCAAAAGCTAATAAACAAGTCGATAACATAGTCCATAATTGAGGTTCGATTTAGTCTAATTAAATAAGTTTTTCAGTAATAAATGTCGATATTGGTTTAGTGATCTGGCAGGAACTAGGGGGAGAACCCCTATTGATCGCGGGGCCCTGGGCATTTGACCAAAGTGTCCAGTGCCCAGCTGTTAGATCGTGCAATACTTTAGTAGTGGGTGCTAGTAGAAGTTAGCTATATATTTTTGTTTTACTAATGTATATGGACGCCTGATTCTATCAAATTCTTTGTACAAGAACTTAAGAAGAAATATCCATTGAGAAATTTAATGAAAATGAGTCGTCCATCTCCTATAACATAATTTAGAAATAAACATTGAATTGTAGAACAGCCAAGATGACTTTCAAAATATTTTGTACTACTAATTCTTCATTAAGTCCTTTGAAACTGGAACCTTTTTATTCTTGTTGACTTCGTAATTATGAAATGTTAATTCTGTCCCTTCTTTGAATATTTTACCTTGAATGCGCAACAGAACAGAACCCGAAGTGGAATTACAAATATTTATATTATATTTTATATAAGTATATTTTATTAAGTTTTGCATAAATTTGAAAATTGATACGAAGTGACTTAGGTGAAATCGTCGAAGTTACTGAGGAGTTTTCTTTAAGAAACTTCTTTATCTTTATAAGTATCGTTACTTATATCGTATAAGATGACCATTTGGTGCAACGGTAGCGATCCTGCCTTTCGCACCGATGGTCCTGGGTTCGAATCCCGGAAGGGGCAGATGTTTGTGTGATGAATACGAACATTTGTACCTGAGTCATGGATATTTATATATATTTCTATAAAATAACATATTTATGCATCATATATGTATGTCTATCCGTTACCCTAGTATCCATAACACAAGCCTTACAGTGCTTACTTTGGGCTAGGCTAATCGGTGTGAATGTAAGAAATATTATTATTATTATTATTTTAATAGAAAAATACTGGAATAATCAACTCGGCTCACAAGTGAATTCACAGGCGGGAATCAAACCCGCAACCTTTGGAATGCCGGTCCAATGCTCTCCCAATTGAGCTACAGAACCTTGTGAACACCCGTCGAAATTTTCCACTACCTTTGCAATTTTACGCTGTAGGCCAGCGTTATCTCATCAATGAGACAACAACAAAAAAAAGTAACGAGTTGTTTTATATACAAAAATGAGAATTATTTATAAGTGCTATATATGTTTCCAGATCATAGTTAACGTTAATAACTACATTAGTCTACAACTAAGTATTATAAGTTATTAGCGCCCACTTTATCTAACCAGTAAGAAATCAAATATAAATACGAGACAACATCATATGATGATAATGTTTATACATTGTTCTGAATCCAATTAACTAAGCACTTGAGACGGTATCTAAACACCCAGACTCGAGCCAATGTAGAAAAGTTCAGTTTCTACTTTGACCAGACCGGGGATCTAACCCGGTACCTCGAAACCAGAATGCGAGCCTCTCGACCACGGAAGTTGTCAGAAACACAGATCACAAATAACACAACAACAATAACAATGAAACAATACTGCGAGATAAAATAAAAATAAATTAAAAAAAGAAACAAAAATCGGCCAAGTATGAGTCAGTTTCATGTAACGAGGGTTTCATACAAACTTTTATGATTCTGAGTATACGTTTCGATTCCCTTGAGCCGCAAAGTTGCCTGTCTGTCAGATTTCTGCAGAGAGTATTTTGGAGTGTGCTCAGGAGTTGCATATGCTCATACCGCCATCTCATTTTTCGTACATCGGACATCCAGACGCACTGCAGGCTACCACCTTTTCTTAGTTTCTATTCCTACCCGTCGCACCAAGCGCTTCTCAACATCGTTTATAATGCGCACAACAAAGGAGTCGAACTCCCGCCCTGCGTCTGTATTTACGAGTACTTATAACCCGTCCGTTTTTAAAGTCAGGGTGAATAGGCACCTACTGGGTTAGCTCGTTTCATCGTGGATCCTGTCTTGGGCCCCGGGCTTGATTGGGATCAAGAGCGAACCCATTTAAAATGAAAAAAGAGTGTCATACACAACATGCTACATAACGTCAGTATATTTTTATTAACTTGACTTAGAAGTACATTTTTTTTCACTGCTCCAAGGGATGGCAGACCTGAGTACTTGATATTATTTTATACTTTGTCCAATGTAGGATGATACCTTTGACAGTTGACACCTATATAGAGGGTATAAAGTTGCTATTAAAATGTCAAGCCAAACATAAGGAAACAAACGCAACCTTAGTACGTAGCAATAAGGAAGTGACACCTGTCAAAAGTATCATCCTACATTGGAAAAGTATAATACGATACATAGGGGCTCTTACACAAAAACACGGTGCCACGTCGTCTCTTGCCGTTATCAATATCAAGTAAAAACGAGCAAAAATATCGTGTTGTTGTATGGAAGCCCCCTTAAATATTTACTTTATTCTGTTTTTTAGTATTTGTTGTAATAACGGAACAGAAATACATCATCATCTGTGAAAATTTAAATTGTCCAACTATCACGGTTCATGAGTAACAGACGGACAGACAGACGTACAGCGGAGTATTAGTAATAGGGTCCCGTTCTACCCTTTGGGTACGGAACCCTAAAAAAGGTCTATACAGATGGACTGCCAACAAATAAATTCTAGAAGGCTTTTCTTTTTTAGGTACAGAACCTTTAAAACCTAAAAAGTATAATATTTGATCAAAAAACATTGTGTTCAAAGGTCAAAGAGTATTGCGGTTTATTATTTTTACTAGAATAGCCATCCCAATTAAAAAAAATAGCTTCGAACAAAGTATTTCTTCAGACTAAAGACTCATTTTTTTCCAGCGATCGAAAACAGGAATCTCAAGGAGCCAAGTCAATGTTCGTTAGAAACCCAACTTAGGGCTGTCACGCTGTATTAGTTGGGAACTTTCACAAATGATTTAAGTGGAATTTTAAATGCTTCAAATTATTATTCGCATTAAAAAAGACTTCTGTCTATATAGTGGCATTAATTTAATAGGTTGTTTATGATGATGAAGAAAAGCATTTTAATTTTTGAACACAAAAAATTAACAGATGGTATTCAATGTGTATTTTACTATATAGACGGCTATTTTTTTTTAATTTATTAATGTGAATGCGTCTTTCAAGTTCTTTTTTAGTCTATGTACATATTTCGAACCAACTTCACAAAAGATTTGTATTTTAATAATTACTTTTTCTATGACTCATATACATTCCTACAATCTACTGTAATAACTACTTGTCAGTCCGCGGCAATTGCTACCGATAGCCAACATCCCTCGTCAGTCCCTGGTATATCCTCGCGGCCTACTGATTTTTTTTTTATTACGATTAATTTTTGAGTTACAGAGATCTAAATATTCTGTGGTGGATTCTTTATTTAATCAGCTTTACCGTAGTATTTTTTTGTTTGGACCTAACTTTATTATTAAGCGAGAAAATGACGTTTTTATCTAAGAGTCCGACGTTTTCCCAATGATCCCAATGCTGCGACAATTCTCGCAGCATTGGGACTATTGAGAGAGGTGGAGTGCGGTAGCGGACTGACAAGTGGATAGGAGATAAGAAACTCAGTTTCTGTCATCCCCCCCCCCCCCACTTCGATGTTGACTTTGGACTGGATGACTTGACATTGACAGTTTCTTTCCGAAATTAAACCTTAGTAAAATCTGTTGCGATGACTTTCATCACATCACTTATACTCAGGATTGTGAAGCATTGCAAGACAGCCTCAACGCAGTTTTGAAGTGGTGTGATTATAATGAAATGTCGCTTAATGTTGACAAATGCCAAATAATTTCCTTCACAAAAAATAAAAACCCCATTTATTTCAAGTACACGATTTGTGGATCTACGCTTGCCCGTGTTACAACAGTTCGTGACCTGGGAGTACATTTTGATTCCACTCTTTCATTTCGCCACCACTATGATTACATTTGTAACAAAGCCCATCAAATGCTGAGCTTCGTTCTTCGCAATGTTAGACCTTTTAAAAATATAAAATCTTGGCAGATTCTATATAGTGCATTGGTTAGAAGTGTGCTCGAGTATTGTTCTCCAATATGGTCTCCTATCTATAATGTTCACATAGATAGAGTGGAGGCTATTCAACGAAGATTCGTTAGAGCTTTGTGTGTCAAATGTGGACTACGTAAAAAAGTACCAGAATACGTAGATCGCTTGAGTCATTTTAATATGATTACCCTTGAAAAGCGTAGGTGGATGAGTGACTTGTGCACGCTTTATCCGATTGCCAATGGACAGTCTGACAGCGGTTTACTGGAGTTATTGAAGTTTAAGGTTCCTACTAGGTCAGTGCGTAAGCCACAGTTGTTCCACATTCCTTTGACCAAGAATAACGTCTCAAAGAACAATCCAATGCATAGAATGTGTTTGTTTTATAACGAAATTTGTTCCGAAGTCGACATTATGTTTAATAATAATATCCAGTGTTTTAAAAACTCATTATTTAAGTTATAGTCCTGTCCAGAATAGTAAATATTTTTTGTTATATGTATGTCTATTTTGTGTCTGTCATCTACAAATTAATTGTTGTCTTATTTAATATTTATGTAGTTTAAATGTTTTATTTGTAAAATGATGTGCGCAATTGTAATTGGGCGCAGACATGCAACATTATATAGTTCTTAGTTTACTTTTTAAGTTTTATTGTCTGTTGTCTGTAATTGTGCCTTTTAAATAAAATAAAATAAAATAAAATAAATATAAACGTTCGGTAATCAGACATAAATATTGTCACTTTTTTAATGGCGTTGGAAAACAATATTTTTTTAACCAAATTGTCGTTCAAAATAATAGCTGACTTTTCGATTTTTTTGTGAAGGATAATTAATATACATATGGATTATAGATTCTTTTGATAATCTAAAAAGATTTTATCTAAACAAATTATTACAAGAAAAAAAAACCGGGAATGTAAATTGAACGTTCTCGCACCGATAACGAGAGATGTGGTTCGAGTAGGGACTCGTTTCAAGTGCCAGGAGGGCCTGGCACTTGAAACAAATATTTATCTTGAAATAATTTCTGTGAATTAAAAAAAACTAAGAGGCGTCGAAGAACAGCTAACGGTGAATTACTATTTTAAACAGTATATACATAGTTGACAACCCTGAGTCGTAACTAACAACTCAACTATTTGATGTTTTGTGCGGTTCTGAGCTTTATTAAGACATACCCTCAACTAATTTTTCGGTCGAATTCTGGTTAACAACTAAAGTTATTTATAGGTCCCAGATTGGCTAGAATTCTTTCTGATTACAACTGCTACTTTTCCCTTCGTTCACGTTAGACTAGCGCTCAAAAAATATATTTTTATTTCTCGGGAACAATAATTTATTCTGGAATAAATGAAAAAAAAATTTAAGGTACTCTTTGTTCTTTTCTGCAACCTCTGACAAATTGTATGCAAAATTTCATGATAATCGGTTTAGTAGTTAATGTGTAACAGGCTTAAAATCTCCCTTTCGTATTTATTATTTTAGTTAGGATGGAATATAAAAAAATAAACCGCAGAATGCTGAAGTAGGTCATCAGCAATTACGAGTCCATTTCTAGACACAGGTCTTTTCTTAGCCGAAGGCCTCTCTTTTGGCCTTTTGGCCTCTTTATGTCGCGTCCTTCAGTTAGCGGTCGCCACTAGGCAATTATGTTACATACAGTAATAATAAGGTTAAAAATTCTTGTGTATTCATTTATATAAGTTTTTAATTTAGGTAAACATTTTATGATTTCCTGACCTTTCGAATCGTTTTTAGAAGCCGTATATACACGAGGTCGTCCTCAGAACTGGATATACGCATCTATTTATATATTTGTATTTTATTTCAACAAATGTTGAATGTAAAAATAAGTAGGTTACAATACATATTTTTAGAAGACCAAAAAAGCAAGGTCTTTCCTAATTTAAGTCATTACGTAAATAATTTTAAAAGGAATTTGATAATATTTAGATGAATACTAAATTAAGTGTATCTTAGTAAATTGCCAATTAAAAAGTAAGTAATATAATATGGTATAGGTGGCAAGAATATCAAAATGGCTTCCAAGTTAGGCTTCAAAAAACAAGTGGCCCTATTTTGGTTAGAGGTTTTACTTTTTTTACCAAATTTCCACGCAAGCTCATTGAGTTACCTTTATAAATATTTAAATTGTTGTCAAATATACACTCATGAAAATTTAAAAAAACAAGAAGGCGTGGAGGTAACAACCGTGTTTCTTTTTTACCGTACTGTATACAATCCGTTTATTTTAATACAGTGGAATGCGTTTATAATGACATCGAAGGGAATTGCCAAACACGTCATACTAAGCGGACGTCATACAAATAGTGCAGTCATTGAAGCATTATTGCTCCGATTTTTTTTACTGTGAACCGAATTGCATACAATTTTGGAATTAGGTTCATCTTACACTTAACTTCAAAAGTGAAAATGATTTGAATTCCGCAACCACCCTGGGGGTGGTTGCCACCCCTTCTCGGGGGTGATTTTTTTTTTGCAAAATAATATCGATAGAAAGCCTAATTTTAAGCAAAAAATCATCTATAAAGTTTTTCAAAAAATCCAATAGTTTTCGAGTTATTGGCAATTGAACATTCGCAATCTTTTCACGTTTTTCAACAGTTTTTTGCAAATATCTCTAAAAATATACGTTTTATCGAAAATTTTATAAGGAACAAAATTGTAGCAGGTAAAACAATGAACAATTTGGTTTTTTATAAAGTATTCTAAGTGCAATATTAAGCTAGATATTAAAGATCAAAGCCGTTTTTTATTTTGTCTGAAATTTAATCGATGTGGTCAATGGCATCTAGCGGCGAGCAGATGCATTTTATGCATTCTAATACAAAAAGGTTTTGTAGTGCTTGAAATAAGCTTTAAAATGAGCACTATTAAAAGTCTTTTGCACGTAAAATAAGTGAGCTGTATTGCAAATAAGGGGAGCATCTAATGTTTTTCTTTTAAATTAATGGGTTTCATAAGTGCCATTTCCACCAAAATTAAAATTAATCGTATTCCGCCTAGAATTAACTTTCTTATGAAATGTTTGATAGATAGTATCAGTTTGGCTGCTTCAGGACACATATTTTTCAAAAAAGTCACGATTAAAAAAAAACAAAATTTCAAATTTTTTAAAAACCCTCTTTTTTTCATAATATCTCAAAAATGACGACAGATATGTATAAAAGTGTACGAATTAAAAATTGAGGTATTTTTCTGACAAATAATTTGGTTTTTTTGTTTTTTCTGTCAAACAAAAACTGACGGAGATATGATTGTTTAAAGAGCGCGTGGCAGCGCAATCACAGCCTCTCTTAAGCCCTTTAACCCTTCACCGTATATTTAAATCCTTTTCATTTTAACAAAAAAAAATTTTTAACAATTTTTTATCAAGGGGTAGTTTTCAAGGGTTGAAAGGGGTATATTAATTATCAAAGGGTTGATAATTATTATAGAGAATATAAAATATTACTTACTCTATACTTACATCTTTTTATGTCATACCAAAATATTTATTTGTGACTTTTTCAATTTAGGGGTTGTTTGCAAGGGTTGTAAGATTTTCAAGGGGTTGAAAATGATTTTAATATGAGGTAATTATGTTAGAAAATACTTTACAATTTCACCACTTAAGGGGTTGTTTACACCCCTTAAAAGTAATAGGCGGAGCTCAGATCATTTTCACTTTTGAAGTTAAGGGTAAGACGAGCATAATTCCAAAATTCGATGCAAATCGGTTCACAGTAAAAAAATTCAGAGGTAAGACCCTATTTTTCGCTTCAATGACTGCACTAAAAGCATTTTTGTGATAAAAGAAACAACCTTCCTTTTTTTACATAAGTGAATATCACTAAAAAAAATTCGTGATGTTCAACTGTCAATTACTCACTGTGATTTAAAACAAAAACAAACCACGTGCCGAACGTCGTCGGGAAAGGTGTAAAGAATCATGTCGGTCATTATAAACGGACAAAAATTATTAAAAATCGGTCATAATAAGCGACCTGTTGCGGAAAGCAAAGTCATTATATCCGACTTTGTTACAAAGAATTATATATGAAAGCCAAACTTCATTGAGTCATTACGCATTGTAGGCGGTTGGTCAATGTAGGACAATATATATAGATATATATTTAATATAGGACTTAATAAAGGGAGAAACAAATCAGCCCTTGCCGAGTTTCTTGCCGTTTCGTCTCGGTACAAGGTCCCCCAACGCCTTGCGAATCCATGGCGTAGTTTTGACGTTCAATACACGCACTGTAAATGCTTATCGCCGGGTTAAAGGCAAAACCGATTATTTGCTATTTTTTCAGTGTTTTACTTAAATACACCATTCCATTTATCATTTGATTCTTTATCCAGTGGTAAAACTGACTGAAAACTTCTAAAAAATAGCAAATAAAACCGTTGTGTGTACTTATGTACGCACGTAATAAGTTATACTTCTTTATCGTTACTAAACAAAGATAATTAATATTATAATTTAATATAAATAATTGTTAACTACCATATATAATTTAAAATCACACACACACACACATTCATAATTAGCGGCCAACTTCATCCTGCTCGTTTATTCTATGTCGCTTTTGCGGCCAACTTCAACATGATAGTTTTGTGTCACAGTGATGCGCGCGCACCTTAAAATTTCACTCTCATCATTTTTTTATAACTCGTCTAAAAAAGTATAACTTCAATAATTGGTTTTGCCTTTAAGCCGGCGTTATATTTAATAAAAATAATTTTATCTTATCTTTTACAAAAAAAGATATCACTGGGTCATAAATTATGACCCATTTTTCACACGGTATCTTTATTAATAGGGACCTAGCCCTAGCTGTCCTAATATTAGTAAGCAAAATGATGATGAAGCAAATGTCGTTGATACCAACGATTGAAATTAAAATGGAAAATTGTTTTGTTGTAATTGACAGAGAGATAATTGACATTAAGTACTCCTGTTGAACCTTTTTTATTTATGGCCAATTAAGCTTTTTAAATAAATAATAAATAAAATTGAAGTAGAAGAATTCAATATTGTTTGATAGAGTCGACGTAGTTTTCTCGAGTACACAACGAAACTGCTCGCTCGCTTGGTCATGTTGACGGTAGACAAATAAAGTAGTCGCTTTCAGTGTTGCCAATTTAACAGTTTTCGTCACATCTAACGGTTTAGAGTCAAAATTAAAAGCAGAAAGTATATATTTCGCCGGCTTAAAGAACTATTGACAGGATTAATTTTGTTACAAAATTATAATGAAAGTTGTAAGGAAACTTAAACGTTACATTATTCAAGCGATGTTATTTGCTCCGGTCTCAGTAGTTCTCATATAAATGTAGATCTAATAGTAGTAAGGTTAGAATATTGAGATTTCGGAAGTGCGGCTTACAGCTTTCTTTTTGTTTGATATTTGTAATTATCCTTTTTTTTTTTTTAATTAAGAAATTATGGGCATCCACACTATTACCTAAAGTATAACCCCGCAGCTGACACGTAACTTTTAACCAGCTACCATGATGAGAACATTGCCACCTGGTGCTAAAAGTGAAAAGGTTTGGATTTTGTAATTTAATACTTACAGGATAGACAGATATTACAGTTTTTAGACCTTCCATTCAAGTTCTTCGTTTAAAGATGCTTTTGATCTAGCAATTTTACAGGGAATCTTCTATTTACTTGAGTAATATACTCGTATTCATCTTTGACAGATTTCGTTACTGCACACCTTTTTAGCAGAATTTTCAAATTGATGTTGGCAACACTCCCGAATTAATTACATGAGAAAGTATCACTATAAGGAGGCTACAATAATCGCTTATCATCAGGTTGGTAGACCCGTTATTTTACAAAAGAACTTGCTAATCTTATTGTATGATTAACTCAATACATTTTCATTTTATTATTTATGTTGTGCCTGTCTCTTTGTATTCCTTGTGTTCGGAATCAAACATAATCAGCCATCGATCACTTTATATTAGCACTTTTTCTTTAAAGATCCGACTCTTTCCATGGCTCCAATAAAAATGGTTTTGCAATGGCCCCAGGTGCCTACTCCATCCTGTATTTTGACTATGTCTTAAGAAGAAGGTATGCCGTGCAATGGCGCTAACGGTTATAAGTCATCATAACAGATACTATTTCATGGGTTTGAGTTTGTATCTAGGTTACTTATATTCTATTAATTCCAACTGATTGTTATTGTGAGAATAGTAGGAAATACATCTTGTGTGTAACATAAACTAGTGGCAACACAGTTGCATAATCTGTGGTCAATAGGTTGATCTTGTTTATGACAGGTATCCTTTTCTCTCTGGTTCATGGTGGTAAAAATTAAATTGTTGATTATATTAATATCGTTTAAAATTTATAGTATTTTTTATAATAAATGTAATAATTATCTAATAATAAGAGAGTTTTATTAACAGTTATCCTTACTAATATTATAAATCGGAAAGTGAGTTTGTTTGTTTGTTTGTTTGTTCCGCTTTCACGCCGTAACTACTAAACCGATTGCTTTGAAATTTTGCAGACGTAAAGATAAAAGTCCGGATTAAATAATAGGGTACTTTTTATCCTGGAAAAAAATGATATTCCCGAGGAAAAACAAAAATATTGTTTGCTTGATGGTTGGATTGTAGATGGCGCTGTGTGTCGTTTAAAACAACGTAAAATATTGCAAACGAATATAAACATGTAAATTTAGAAGCTAAATTATACGATAATGAATCCCCGAAAATGAGGAATTCCCGAGGGATGACGTACAATTTGTTTTATCGTCTAAATTGTTTTTTTTACATCTACTTATCCTGAAATCACTAAAGTCAACGAATTACTAATTGGTATAAGAATTAGTTACGTTATTTAGTTCTTGAGGTATGCGATAGATGGCGCTGGGTGTTTTTTTGAAACATGGTAACGATATGTTTTTTAAAATACATAAGAAGTGGAATGATAGCTTGGAAAAACATTGTTTTTCGCATGGTCAGCTCTATGTAGCGTGTTCCCGGGTTTCCAGTGCCCAAAATCTGCATGTTTTTGCTCCACAAGGGAAAACATATAATATAGTGTACCATTCAGTTTTGGTTTAACAACTAATTGTATCCAGCGTTACATCGCGTTTCTTAGATTTTTCCGTGGAAATGAGAAGTTTTCTTATAGTTGTGCTTTATACCGCAATATAACCGAATTCCACGCGGGCGAAGCCGCGGGCGGAAAGCTAGTCATTGATAATTGATAAAAACACTAAAATACATACTGCTAAAAATCAATAATCTAATAATAATCATCAATGTAATTTGACACTTGTGTCAATGAAAGACATTCAGAAATTCATTATTTATTCTTCGATAAATTTGTTTTTATCAGCGCGTATTCCGCTCAATCGTTCGACAAATTAAAAATCTTTTTTAAATATAACTCCAATACGGAAAAGTCCCAATTATATCTAAACTGCTTTGAAATCTACAATTATAGTCAAATATTAACTCAAAATATAACGCCCACTTTCTGTAATTTTATTAAATTCACGGAACACCCCAAATCAAACTTGTCCTATGATAAATTAATATCTTGTTGTTAGGTACAGTTTTCACTTCAGCAAATGTTTTGGTAGCAATATATAGTACAAATAAACGTGATAAAGAAAGTGATGAGGTATGGAAGGAGATATTATAGTGACAAACATAGAAAAAGGGACGCTTAGATGGTCCGTACATGTAGAGAGGATAGACGAAAGGAGATTGACAAAGCATGTTTATGAGGCAATTGTGCATGAGCACGTCGGTAAAGCAGACCAAGGCGAACTTTTCTAGTATTTTTATATTAAAATAAATTAAATTACTTCAATGATATATCATTAGCTCCGCGAGTGCATAGCAGAGAGCTTTACTAGCAATCTAAACTTATCAAACCCTTAAAACAGAAGTAAATATCTTCAGAATATTCGTTCTGCCCAATTTGCGAATGTGAGAAGGATGTCTTCAAGTGCTTATTTTTGTATGAAAAAATATTTCAATAAAGCAAAATTGTAAATGAACAATAAATTAAATATGCCCTAATAAATTGTTTAAAGTTCATTTCCTATTCTTTAAAAAGAACAAGAATTTAATAATTTATTAAATTCAGCCGTAAAGCGACGTTACTAGTAACTAGGGAAAACTTTTATCAAAGATATTATACCTCACCGTTTGATATTTGAACTTACTTGGCGGTACCTTTTCACGCCCACGCCATTTTGTCTACCTACCTTCCGAACGAATAAGCAATGATTTTAATAGTATAAAGCCGATTTTAATTGCCCCATTTCTATTTAGTGACTTGGATCACTACATAGAAATGGGTTTTAGCGGTTTTAGCAGTTTTAGCTAATATCAAAATTGGACGTATTTCCATGGTAAGGATCCAACCCACAACTCAACTTAAATTGACGTAAGTATACCAAAATGGTATACTTTCACGTCACGAAAACAGCTGTAGCAAATAGAAAGTAGCATAAGTAGAAAATGACCCTTCGCTCTGACATTTTGCTACAGCTGTTTTCGTGACGTGAAAGTATATGACATTAAGGCCATTTTGGTATACTTACGTCAATATAAGTGAAGTTGTGGGTTGGATTCTTACCATGGAAATACGTCCAATTAAAGAATCAACAAAATAAAAAATCTGCATACCTTCTAAAATTTTTCTCACTTCGGAATCTTGAGCAAAATGCGTGTTTCGTGTTGAAATTAAAAATGTACATATACCTGTATCTTGGTCTATGGAGATATTATCAGCGATCATTAACATGACAAAATTACCTGTAACAAAAAAAATCAACTATCACGATTCAATTCAATGCTTTCAGCTATTCCACATTGGTCGGGGATGCCCTTCGATTCACCTAACACGATTGGTTCTCATTTTACTCAGCCGAATGTCATTGGCCAAAACTCATTACGCACCAACATATTTTCGCTTAATTAATAGTATTAGGTTAACTATAAATAATTATGCTCTTCTTATATTTTTATCAATATTTCTAATTGATATTTATCTATTAATCAATAACGAAAAGAGCAAGTGACAACAATTTGTTATACAATTATAATATATATTATGTTATTATAAGTTATATTTACAAATTTTAAATCCAAATACAGGCCCTATTTCTCTTTAGTCCCATCGTTTCCGTTTCCGGTAACGATAGATTAAAGGCCGGCCGCCATTTGCGATGGCGAACATTGGATCGCTATCCGTGGAGTCGTCGATACAAGTGTATTGTACGTAACTTGATTGTTATAATAAGAAGGGTGATTGTGGTATTTGTGGAGTATATAAACGCAATAAAATATAGAAAAATCAAGCGTTGTTTGAACTTTAGACTAACGTCCTTAAAAAAGTAGGCCTTAAAGCTGAAATCCCCAACTTTTTAATATCTAATATTTAATTACTTAATCAATAAGGATACGTTTGCTTCGACATAACAACGCTGAAGTATTTCAAACCATAATATTGTCTTGTTTGTATACAGGTTTCAATGAAAGAAACGAATCGCCAAATAACTGACACCAATGTAATCTTGTTTAACCAATCCCTAGAGTGCAATTGAACCCGGAGAAGGTGCCTTTAACCCTCTGCCACTGACGTAGTAGTCCAACAGACACTGATAAAATTCTATTTAATACAAGTTAATTTAACATTAAAAAAGGCTGACAATCTAATACATATAAACAGAATAGCAGCCTAATCTAATTCTTAAAAATATTTGCTGTCGAAATGGTGTCTCGTGGTCTACCACGTCAGTACAATTGTAATAATTTTGCCACGTCAGTCGCAGAGGGTTAAGGTGGTGACTGGTGAGCCAAAACCATCTGCAATGAAGCACGCTTTGGGCTATTAGAGCACCAGATCTGTGACAAAAGTCATGCCTGCTTGCTTGCTTAGTTGCGTGCTTTCGAGTATAAATTTTCATATTTTAATAATTTATACAGTTGAGTCAACATATGCTTGCTAGCATAGCAACGAGAAAAGCCACCAGAAGACAAAAGGCCATTTTATGCTAGGTGACCAAAAGCGTGTGCTGAGCGAGCGAAGCGTTATAGTCTGCTATTCCAATTCCGTCCTCCTTTTTAGGTGGGATATGAAGGGAAAAAGGCTGAAAAACCACCATGCCTGCTAATATTATAAAGCATTACACTCATGTCCGAAACATAATTTGAAATTTTCAAATAGAAGGAATTATTATATGTTCCGCCTAATAACGAATTTGGGAGGTAAGAATACGGCGGAAAAATTTTAGGCGGAATAGAAATAGGTCAAACTAATTTAGAACATGCGCCGCTTGTGCGAAACATTTTAGGCAAATTTTTGTGTGAGAATGAGAATGATGAATGGGAAATAGGGCTGCAAAAAACTATGCGAAACAATATATACTCAATATTATTATGTATTAAAAAGTGTACAAAGTTTAATGTTATACTTTACAATATTACCAGTCCATTTTTATTTATGAGCCAATGACGGAGCAAAGACAGTAAACTGTGTTGATTAAATATAGGTACCAAGGTGGGTAATTACCAATAGCCTAGAGTTGACAATTTCTGGCACAGTTAGAAGGAAATATATGGACGTATAAATTCCATCATATCATAATTATTTCTATATCTACATGGTTTTTACGTAGATAACTAACCAAGAATTGAACTAATAATTTAACTATGCAGTCGCTAAGCATAAAGCTTTGCCAGCACTATATATTGGAGCGGAGCGTAAAATGAAAACTTTCAAAAAGCACGCGCTTTTTGTTGCAATGGGAAATCCCATAGAACCAATGTGTTTTGGTCATAACTTGCGAATTCCAATATACGTCACGATCTAATCCTAAACTTGTGATTCGATTCCACACAAAAATTATTAAAATCGATCAAGAACTCGGGAAGTTATGGCGTAACAGACATTGCGTCATTGATAATGCCTCAAAATAATTTTTGACAAAAATTTTTGAGTGTCGCTCACTCTGCTCCAAAAAAGTCCTCCATAGGAACCGCTGAAGATTAGTGTTGCCAATCGATAGTGGACTATCGATAATTAATCGATAGTCTATCGATAGGGACTAGATAGCATGACTATCGATCGTAATATCGATTCTATCGATAATATCGATACTATCGATAGCTCAAAACCTGTCAATACTATTGAAAAAGTGCAATTATATCGATATTATCGATAGTATTGTTGCCCGTGAATAATAAACTATCGATAGTATCGATACTATCGATACTATCTATTTTTTTGGTGACAATACTATCGATGGTATAGATAGTATCGAGACTATCGATAGTTCTAGTCTATCGATAGTTTGTAAAATTTGCAATAGTATTGCTTACAATTTTAAGGCATAGTAGTCAACAATAAGGATATACGACAACTAATTTCAAATGGTTATCCCTGCATTATGTTTATTGCCTACATACATCATTGTGATATTACTACACTGCTGTTAAAACATAACCAATACTATTGCAAATTTGAAGACTATCGATACTCTAAAATAATCGATGGTATCGATAGTATCGATACTACCGATAGTATTGTCTCCAAGAACAAAGATAGTATCGATACTATCGATACTTTCGATGTTTTGTTATTTACTAGCAGCAATACTATCGATAGTATCGATAGAATTGCACTCTTTCAATTGTATTGACATGTTTTGAGCTATCGATAGTATCGATACTATCGATTATATCGATATAATCGATAGGCCTATCGATAGTAAGTTATTTTTCAGATGAAAAAATCGATAGCAATACTATCGATAGTTTGGCAACACTACTGAAGATGTACCTACTCGCAAGAAGAACTCCACATTACGAAGCGACTTCGGTATTCTATGGTAATGAAAACGACGTCGCTTGTTGATAAATCATTACTGTCAACTCAGCAGGACTGGAGACTACTAAGATAAATACAATTAACAGAATTGATATTACAAACGCGTCCACACAGCGACATCCAAATTTAGTGTCGATCATAGGCGACATATCGGTTAACCATATTATCATATCATTGACACCTACATCGAACTGGCAACCGCAGCCCCAGCTCAGATGACAGTCAGGTCTCATGCCGTGTGAATTTTCTATACTTGTAATGTTAAAATTAAGAAATTTCTGCGGTCTGGCTTGTATTACACACACTACAATATCTTAATTCAATTTTTTCTTTAACTTGAATTTGAATCAATGTATTCCTGCGAGAAGACTTATATTATTGATTTTACTCTCGATATGGAAAAACGGATTTTTCATTCAGTTTGGAGAACCGGTGTTAGCCTTACTTAAAACCGATTTCCGGGTAAAATATTCTTGCACCGATGCTTGACCCTATTCCTGCTGCTGCACACAGTAACTATGTTGGTCGTGAGATGACCCGGTTACAATATCTGTGGACCTGATGACGTCACGTCAGCGCTTAGGTACGGTGCACAAAACAAAAGCGCGGGGAGGTGACAAGAGAACGGGGAGGGGGCTTGACATTCCAGCGAGGTCCACAGATAATGTAACCGAGTTATACCGCACTATTGATTTGTTTTTTTTCTAATGGCTGAGTATTTCTGTGTACCAATGAAATAAACTTCTATCTTACTATCACAAACCTGGTCACCATGGCTGAGACGATTATTTCCTGTATTTTTCTATTAAAATCTATGTAGTGTATGTTATTGTTATGTTATCAATAATATAACATATTCTTGAAAATACAAAAATATTGAATCACAAAACAATACACATATAATAAAAAAATAATTCATAAGCACGTCAACTTTATATATTTATAACAATAATCATACAGATAGAATATTAATCAGTCTCTTTTTCAGGTTCCATGAGAGAAAATCGACGCGTAAATAGAAGACGCGCAGTAACCTAGTTGAAATAATAAATATAACTACCCACAAGCCGATGGACATTGCAGTGGTGTGTCCCGTCAGTACATTAATTGGATAAACCTCATTTGCCAAAGGTTTTATCAACGCCAGCCATTACTGGCCATCTTGTATACTAATTGTTATTAATGTGTTTTGTCTCTGTAAACTGAAGTAATTGAATGAAATCAATTACTATCAAATTATTCTATCCCTCTACATAGCTTTTAAAATGGTTAGTAAGAAAATTGATTTTTATTGTTTCAACCTGTGTAGTAATATCTTTAGGGCAAAATTTTCATCAGAAGCTAAGATGAATGCGTTTTCATCTTAGCTGATGTTTCACAATGATAAGGCCGAAGCCGATCCTAAAGAATCACACTCTGCTTTAAGCGAATTTAACATGAGAGATGTAGGAGATAAGGAATCAGACAAAAAGCATCATAGATTTCCTTAAGTTTTCTAGCTTCTCGAAGTGTAGCTCTGTTTGAAAAGGATTAAGAGTAGAGAGGTTTTTGTAGATACAAAATCAATGAGAGATGGAGCAACGATCTGTTTGTACACTAGACGTATACTGTATACAATGTGTCCCGTCACCAGTGTCGGAGCCTTTAATGGTGTGAAATATGGCATTTTTTATCGACAAATTGCCCCTCAAATTTGGTTTTTCTCAAAAAGCCAATAATTAAAAAATACACAAAAAAGAATCTATTTGTTTAATTTTAATTATTTTTTCTATTTTTTATTCCATGACAATTGAAACATGATGACAGTGTTACTGTTGACTACATGTTTAGCTACCAAATGACACTTTTTAATGTTGATAGGACATTTAAATGAGTAGCGGTGGTTGAATTAGTATGAGAGTCCAGGTCTTGGTTACCAAGAAAACAAAATGGCGGCCGTAAGAGAAAAACAAAATATGAGGGGCAATTTGTCGATAAAAAATGCCATATTTCACACCATTAAAGGCTCCGACACTGGTGACAGGACACATTGTATAAAGTTGATACGCTACTGGTGAGAAAACAGCTTAACGCCCTAAAAACGACCTTTTAATAAAACACGTTTTAGTACTTTGAATTCAGTTTATATTATGATGTTTTATTTATATTACTAAATACCGCGTGCTTAATATTAACCTCTATCCAAATATTATCGTCGCGAATGTTTTCATACTTTGTGTTGTAATCGCTTTGCCGATATAAAAACGGGGTCAATGTTTACTATATTACCAGATTCACTAACACTTTGCCAATCAGTTAGACCAAGGTCCCTTTAGCTAAATGGATTTCCGACAAAGTGCTAAAGACCCCGTCACACAGAACGCGTTAACTGGAGCATGCTCATGTAGAACAGGCGTATTCAACTTATATAATGTAATAACCTAATAGAAAAAGTGTTTAACCACTTAACAAATCGCGCATTATATATAGTAAACAAAATTATAAGTACATATTTGTTGACATTGATGTATGTTTGATGGCAAGGACGACATATCACCTGTCACTTGTTACGAAAACAAGCAATTTGAAGTGTCGAATTAATGAAGTCTGTATTCAATAGGGTATTTGGTAGAATTTACGATAATATCTCAAATAATTCGTTATAGCATATAACATTTGCCATATGATTAAGCCTTTGATCATTTCTCTATTTTCTTTAAAAATCATCATCAAATTTTAAATGAAACAAAAACCTGCCAAAGTTATACGGATACTTTCCGCAACGCATAATATCAATTGCCATAAAGTCATTTGGCATACTTAACAAAAGGCATAAATTGATATACATTGCAGATTATGTTAGATATTTTTTCATCTATTACCAGCCAGCAACGTATATCAAAGCAGCCTTTTGATTAGTATGCATTTAAAATTATACGTTTTAAAATGGAAACTACTATACTAGAATTAGTAATTTACAGTAATCGTGCAGGATAACTGTTCAACTGATTAAGTTAGACCGTATCTAATAATTATACATACTTATTGGAGTTAACTCCTTAAGAATCGTTTCATATATAGCGCACGGTATGAAAAATATATTGGTAGTAAAATCAAACGTTAACAAAAAGTGAAGGGTCACATTTCCTCTGCGTAATATACTTCCCGTTCCTCAGTCCCAAGTACACATTTACTCTCTCTCTTTCTTTCTCACTATAGCATTTGGTATACATGTAAAATATCAAAAATAATAAAATAAAATTAAAAACAATAACAAAAAAAAACATTTATAAATAATAAGACCATAACTTAAGTAATATATTTTATCAAATTAATATGAATATATGAGTTCATTTACTTCCTTTGCCTTTTATATATATTTTAAGATAAACGTTTTTAAGGAGTAAACTGTAATCGCACATTTTTTTTTTGATGTAGGTAGTACCTAAATTAATATTCTTAGAATAACCGATGACGATTCATTACCCCCGTGTTCTAATAATATCTGTTCCAAAACGGTATTGAGCAAAACAGTAATCTTTATTGAAGAAATACAAGTTATTCCCGATAATTTCTTTGTGACAAATTTGTCGCAGAGCAACAAGTGTCGCCTAATTTCTTAGAAACTCACATGAGCCACGTGTACAAGTCCTTTAAGTGCACAAAGAGGTTTCGTTGACATAAACTCTTTGTTTTCTTACTTCTAATTAATAACAAATACACTTTAATTTAGGGGAACTGGCGTTAAATTAACTCCTTCTCTTTCTTCTTCTTCTTCTTCTTCTTTTTAACACAAAATAACAATAAGTCAGTGATAATAATTCAATTCATAAAAATATGAAACTTTCTTTTGTTTTATTATGACTTCAATGAGTTATTATCAATTACTACTTGCCCAAAGTGACTACTGTAACGCTTGTGTCGAGGAACTAAGGTAACGGATAGACATACGCATATCATACTAGATATATTATTAGATGTTCATTACAAAAACCATTAGTCGCGAACTCAGCACGGGTCGTTAAAAATATCATAGTTTTAGTAAGTAACGTGTAAAGCAGTGCCGGATCTACCATAGAAGCTGAAAAAGCTGAAGCTTAGGGCGGCAAAATTAGGGGGCGGCAAAATTTGCTCAGAAAATTGGTACAGAAAAAAAGTAAGTAATAGTGCAGTAAAAACAAAGCTTTGCTTTTCTTAGCTTAAAAATATACCCAAAAAGTTGTAAAAATAATCTTGAAACTAGATTATTCCCTAAAAAAGGAATTAACGTTATTGTGAACAGTGAATCTAATTATAGAGGTCAGTAGGGGCGGCAAAAATTTTATAGCTTTGGGGCGGCAAATGTGTAAAGTCAGCATTGGTGTAAAGATTTGCTATAAATAAATCTTTTCGATAACAAAGTGTTTATTCTCAGTGCCTATTCCATGTGGCGCCTCCAAGGTGTTGATGCGAATCGGCGCAAACGCACGCGGTCTGAGCAATCACAAAAGGCACGCCGGTAGGCGCCGTATCGCGCTACTTGTTGCCGACTTGTCCGATGAGTAATAGGCATAGCCACCGTTTACAGCACCCATATATCTTTTATATGAATGAAAAACAATGTGTTTTGCATACTTAATGAAAAAAAAATCACCTAATTGCAGCGCTTGTGATAAAATAGAAGTTGTACACCATATACTAATGATTTGTATCAAGAACAAGGCCGAGAGGGAGTCACTGTTTGGGGATCAAAATATTAGAAGTGCAGGTTTGGTACAAAACTTTCCCACGAATTACCCAAGCCCAAAGTAAGCACTGTAAGGCTTGTATATTAAATATTTATATATAAATACCTACGACTCAGGTACAAATGCTCCTATTTTTCACACAAACATCTGCCCCTTCCGAGAACCGAACGAGGACCTTCGGTACGAAAGGCAGTGTCGCAACCAATACACTAAACGGTAGTCGTCATAAATTCGTTAACAGAGTTGAAGGCTTTTTGGATAAGATTTTTTTTTGTTTGAACGAATTTATATTTGATTCTTCTTTAATTGCAATTGCGATTTTATTGTAAATTAAGATGGTTTTTTGTATACCTGTTAACTCAGACAACAGCAAACTGATAAAACAGTAATTCCCACGCTTTAGATATAAAAGAGTAAGGGCGGAGGATACTCATATTCATCGATGGGATTATCGGAGCTAAAAGCCTGCGATAAGGTATTACACTGCTGAAATAATACGATAACACTATACCGTAGATATAAGCTTTGAATCATCCATAAGTGTGTCAAATATTATCCAGCCGAATATAACTAGTTTTGATACGTGATATTGTATATGGTTGATATACCAAAGAGTCGCACTAAGCGTTTTGGTTCCAATTTTGTGATCTGTACCGCTGAAGAGTGGAACTCCTTGCCTGAGTCTGTGTTTCTTGACACATACAATTTAGGGTTCTTGAAGTTACGAATAAATAGGTGTCTTCTAGACAAGCGCGTTATATCCTAAATCGAGATAGCGGCCAAGCGCTTACCTATTTATATTAAAAAATATATAATATAATCTTACTTATAATATATTTCTTACATTCAGACCAGTGACCCCAGCCCAAAGTAAGCACTGTATGATGTGTTATAAATACTAGGGTATCGGATAGATTATATATATGATACATTAATATGTATTAACGCTCTTATTCATTACACAAATATCTGTCTATTCCAGGAATTGTACGCAGGACCGTCGGTACGAAAGGCAGGACTACCATTGCAGTAAACGGCCTCCGTTTGTATACATATATTTCTATAAACATCACTCATATAAGTAGTAATTTAAGGCTACGTTAGATATTTTTTATCCATTACGAGTCAGCAAGCTGTATTAAATTTTACCTTAAAAGTTCGTTCTCAACACTTACACTGCTGGGATCGAACTCGTGAACTCAGTGTGGCTTGTCTATGAAGCCCGTTATGCGGGCGAATCGACTACTGTTTTGTCGTCGTCCAGTTATTTTTTTTCTTTATTTGTGGCTTGCACGATTTGTGCATTTAGCCAGTGTCAAGTAAATACAATTGCCAGTTCTTAAGTAATATCTAAATCTAATGATAGGTGAACGGTATTTTTTTTTCTTTCCTAGGTTTCAGTAAATGTGTGGGGTTTTACTGAAACCTCACCGTTGACTTCTTGAGAGAGCAGGAAAAGACAACTTTCGCTGCTTTGTTACACTTGCCAACACTCTTGTATGTTCACAAACACTCAATGGTTAATAATCCACCATTATTACGCACTAATATCTACAATAACACCAATTTCAACAAGAAAAACAAAATCACCAACGTGACGCTTCCCGCTCCCGCCAAAAAGTCCCGTCCAGGTATAAGATACACACCACGTGACTGTTATCACAAATTGATCATGTTTAAAACAAAAAGAAGCAGTGATATATGGCTTGCAATATGCAGTTAGGACGTAAATCATGCTATTGCTATACCTCAAGTCATGTAGCTACGTATATCCGCAACAACCGATTTGTAAGGTTTTGTTATTTTCCATTAAAAATTAATTGTAAATTTCTTGCTCTGGTATCACTGGTGTAAATATATTTTTTTTATTTCTCTTACTGGCTACATCATGGAGGTTAGAGAGAAGGAGAACGGTCGCTACGTGCTAAAAGCATTAGCCCGATTGTCCCTGAAAATTTGTAGAATTTATATTTAATTTTTAGCCACCAGCCGCGCTGCCGTCGCGGTAAGTAGTATCTGCGAAGTTAGTTGTTTATGAGTACAAGTAGATGAAGTCAGTTGAATAATGTACAAATTTAACAACTTAGCGATCGCAGCGGCTCACCTATTTTGTCCATATTTCTGGGACACTATTTTCTATAGCGATCGTTCTCCTTTTCTCTAATCTCCATGGGCTACATTGAAGGCGGCCATCTTATGAGAAGACTCTGAAGAGGACAAGCATTTTGGCGCAAGAAGGGAACGGAAGTGGCTACTAATCGCAGTCCTTACGAAGTAATGAGCTTTGAGGAAAAAGTTTGGCAAAAGCGTAAAAAAGTTTTAAATCGAAATCACTTGTAACATTTTTTGCAATATCCTATCAATAATGTATGTCACATTGTTGATACACAGTTACGCACAGTTGACAAAATATTTTGCACGGCAACGTAACAATGCATATTTTACAAAATATTTTGTCAAATATCCATTGTTATAATTTTGACATTCTAAAGTTACCAGTTGTGAATATTTTATTCTTTTCATAAATTCGCACTTGCGGTGCTCGACAACGAATATTGTGAATTACATAATCGAGGGGCTTGTACTAAACTATTATAGAAAATATCATTAATTTGACGCGTACCCACGTCTACCCAGCTTATGGAGCCAGATGCCGCAACAATTGGGCTACTTAGGCCCTTACCATTATTCATCTTCGCATCGTTTAATGCAAAAAAGAAACAAAAAATAATAAAGCACATAGGTACATGGACTTTCGAATATAAAGATGTTCGTCTCATTGATGAAGGTACGCTGGCCTATAGCGTAAAAAGTACAAGAAAATTTTGACAAGTGCTCACAAGGCTCGATAGCTCAATTGGGAGAGCAGTGGAACGGACATGCAAAGCATATTCATCTTGAATGAGAATACATACTTGCCTGAGAATATTCAGCCACTCGTTGTTAATTGTAATAAATTCCAGACAGTTCACATAAATTATTGAATCCCAAAGTAAACAGAGCTTCTATTACACCTACTAAATAACTAAGCTACTAATAAATAAGCATACTATAAATAAGCATATAGACAACTAGGAATTAGGAACAAATGCACGCCTTTACCGGGATTCATACTCGGGACATTTAGCGCAAAAGGGAGAGTAACCATATAAAATGAACCTATGAAATCCTAGACTGGGTATCGTCTCATAATTATATTATTTTAATCATTATACTATTTTAATGATACATAATTAATATTCCCATTAACCCAAAACAAATTGACGTTTGTTCTATTTACACCGACGGTTCTGGGTTCGAATTCCGGTAGGGTCAAATGTTTGTGTGATATTTCTATTAATATTACATATCTATGTATCATATATGTATATCTATCCGTTACCCTAGTATCCATAAGACAAGCCTTATAGTGCTTACTTTGGGCTAGGTTAATTGGTGTGAATGTAAGAAATATTATTATTAAATTCAAGCTAAATATGAGACCTCATAGAAACATGTTTTAAATTTTAATTGAATATCGAAAATTTATTATTGAGCATGCAGCGAAATCTAGTGCAAAACAATTTTCTAATCACCTGCACTTAACAGCTAATCGATTGCATGCCTTTATAAGTGGTAAATGAATTTGAAAACGGTTATAGGTTTTTAAGAAGTGATATATCCTCTTATTAACTAGAAAACTACCAGAATCAAACGACGCGGCATACACTTCAAGTAACCATAATTCGTATATATAATCTAATTAGTCGGGTCATAAATACTGGTTTTAAATAATTGAAAGATTCTTTTTTTTTTCAACTTTTTAATTATTTCGAATTTGGAACGCATTTTATTTTAAAAACTTCTTTCGATTTCGCGCCATTTCACATATTTGTTAATGTTCATTGTCAAATTACAAAATGGGGTGTTAGAGAAAATAGGATTGCAGTGATCGCCTTGCACAAAGTAGGTATGGAGCCGTCGGTCATATAGGAGACACTCCAAAAGCTTGGTATCAGCCGTATGTTCGTATATTGTACTATCAACAGATACAACGACACTTCCTCTGTCAAACACCATAAAAGATCGGGGCAGCCGTGGGCTGTGAGAACTACAAAGGCTGTTAAAGCCAGAATTCGTCGAAATTCCATTAGGAAGCAAAAACGTTAGGACTATGTCGCGTATTATAAAACAAGACCTGAAGCTTGATGCTTATCTTTGATACACGGGACATGCTCTAAATCTATCTTTACAATTAAAAAGAGTTGATCAAAATGTCATGATTCGCAGGTGAAAGGCACAGAAATATCCTGTTTACGGATGAAAAAATTTTCACCTTATGTTAATATTTAACCGATTTCTAGGATTATTTTATAATTTTGCTGGATTTGTTCCAACTTAGGACAAAGGATAGGTTTCATTTTTTATAATAAAAAAATAATTGCAAATTATAATAACTGAGCCACAGCAACGCGTGGTCGGGTCATCTAGTAATATAATATTTCTTACATCACTCCAATTAGCCTTGCCCAAAGTAAGCACTTAAGGCTTGTATTATGGATATTAAAGTAACGGATACACATATAAATATGATACATAATTAAGCAATTTATAAATACCCATGACTCAGGCACAAATATATGGAGCAAAAAGGTTTTATTTTGTTGACTATTTGCACTGAACATTTGAGATTTGTTTGTTTGGGTCTTCTTTCTCATTTTATTTTTGCTCTGCCCGTCTGAAATAAAAAAGTAATTACCCTTTTAATAGCTGCAAAATGTTACTGATGTTATCGAAACTTAGATTAACACAACCAAATGTACGATATGGGTACGGGATGGATTCCAAAATCTGCATGTTGAATAAAAAAAAATTAAACTCAGAAGATCTTTATTTTGTACATTTGTCTAAGTACTCATTGAAAGAAACCATAGTACGATTAAAAATATACTCAACGCCATCTTTTGAATGTATGGCGAACTAAACTTATATATCTACAGATACTGGACTTAACACTAAATGCCGGGAAAATATTTGTTTTTTGTATAGTTTTAAACTTCCATAATCACTCACATTAGTATTAATTAAAACGGGGTTATTACCATGTTCTTTGATGGAGCTCCAACATTTCGATGCACCATCGTCACGGAAGATCTGAAGTTTTTTTGCGGATGAATTTATGGGCAGACTTATTGGTATACCCTCCGTCGCAGTTTTTACACTCGATACCGGTACCACTGTCAGTAAAGTCATCACATATGTCTCACGATAAAAATGTCAGGGCCTCAAAATGAAAAATATTTTAAGTAAAAGTTTTAAATAACACAAACAATTTTTTTTTCATAAAAAAACACAGTAGCGCGTGCGGTTTTTAACGCAAGTAGCGACAAACTGTGTTTAATTAAGTATTATTTGTAAAGTGACATATTCATGAAAAGTGTAAGAAATATAACAATTGTAAACACCAGAAATTTAACAACTGGCAACACCAGAGTGATTGCTGACACAGTCTTAACTGGACACTGCAGACTAAACAGACACCAATTTCACACAGGATTGTAAGAGACACCTTTTCAAATACTGTAAACATAATAAAGAAACATCCAAACACCTTTGTGACTGTGGATCCCTAATCTACAAACACAGTATCCAATAGAACAGATTGGGATAACATAGATATGTAAAGGCTAAAAAATTCTGGATTTTTAGAAGCGTCCAAGTTAAAAGATCTATCTTTTCTATTATATATTGGTTCGGGTCTAGAAGTTGTGAGACAATGTTTCTTAATTCCGTAACACAAATACTTGCACTACTTGACTTGGGTTCAGAACAATGTGTATTATTGTCTAACATTTATTTATTCGTCACGCACGCAATGCTGTCTGGAAAATGACAGATAAAGTGATCAAGGGCTTAAGAACATCAAAAGTTAAACAGTAACTTGCCTAATTAGCTTCATTTTTAAATTGTTACAGGCTTCATTATCTGTCTTCAACTTCTTGGCGAAGTTTGAAATACCCAAATCTAATTTTAGACCAGTTATATTTAAACCCTTTCACTTGAAACCTTATCCTACCAATTTGAGAAGGCATATTATGAGATGAACATTAATGAGTAAACTTTGCAAATCCTAGAATGACATTGACTTGTTTACCGTATAGTTAGTAAGTTTTCAAAAGATGCTTGGTAGTTATAATTATGTTTTTACTTGACTCCAAAATGAGCAACAAACAATATTACCATTGGTGCTTACTCCATAAGAAGTGATTTTCATATAAGTCGCCCGCTTTGAAAATAATATGAAGAGTAAAATTTAGTGATCGAATGGCAGCTTTACGTTTTTTGTGCGCAACCTATCGTGCGCGTCTTTCACTTGCGGTGGATCACCGCATGCCATGTCACGCGTGATTATACGCCCATCGGAGATTATGTAGAGAACTTCTCTATCTGCTAGCTACCACCCTTTCTTAATGGCTATTCCTACCTGTCGCACTAAGCGCTTCTCAACATTTTCCATAATGCGCACAGCAAAGGAGCGGAACTCCATCCCTGTGTCTGCAATTTCCAAGTACTTATAACCCGTCTGTTATCAAAGTCAGGGTGAATAGGCACCTTCTGGATTAACTCGTTCCATTGTTACTTCTGTCTTATCCCCCTGGCTTGATTGGGATCAAGAGCAAACCTATTCAAAGTAAAAATATAAAACGAAATTTACAAAGGATAGAAATTCGAGATTTTTAGTATTTATGCTACGATCGAAGATAGCTGTGAGCGAACCCATTCTTTTTAAAAGCAGTTTGAACTTATTTTCATAATATTGTGGCAGGTACTTACATAGAGGAAAGCGGCAAGGTTTCTTAAGTTCAAACAATATACTGTCTTATCTGTATAAGCAGCAAATTTCAATATCATTTAGCTTCGACTCCTTTACAGGAGCCGTGATCACAGGATGAAAAAAAACCTTCATAATATTTAAATCGAACACGTTCCTAACTGTTAAATTTATACAAATCAAATTGTTTTATTTTATATTTTATTCAAATATTTTAATGTATCTACGATTACTGTCAAATATTGAGTCTACCAGTTAGGAAATTAAGTTCCGAGAAGAACTAGCGAAAGAAACGCTTTTTTATTTTGCATTTTATTTAGTTGTTGTATTCAATATTTTAATAAAACGTCGGGATTAAATATAAAAAACAAAAATAAACACGTCGTGTAACCGATTAATTGAAGCGAAGCTTTTATACGGATGTTCGGGCCGCTCTCGTATATAGGCGCTCGCCTCACGGCCACTCCATCCGTGCTAAGCCTCAGATTTTACCGTTACACCAGAACGTCAGATTTGGTCCGTTACACGATATATATATAGCAGCCAGCTGCCTCCCCACTTCAGTATGCGTGGCCTTCTGTCTCGCTTTTTTTAATATAAGATAGGCGGAGATGTATAAGAACTATATATACAGCGGCGAAGTAAGGTTTAAAGTAATAAATAGGTTGAAGTCATACTCAGAACTCATAGTAATGAGACGTAACTGAAAAATGACATAAATCAAACTTGTCCAGTCGATATTTCGAACTTATTACAAAAACCGATAATATCGGAGATATGCATCCGTACTATATATACGCCTTTTTCTCGTAGGGGGTAGGCTAGGGTTGCCAACCGTACTATAATATATAGTATTGTACTTTATTTCGGGTCTCCGTACTATATACTGTTAAAGAAATATATAGTACGCAAAAATACTATATTTTTCAACACCAAGATATAAGAAAGTCATGAAATTCAAAAGAATTTTTTGGTAAGATATAAAATACGCAAGTGAAAAACAACTACGCCTCCGAGCCCTCAGGTGGCTCGGAGATTTAGATTTTTCCATAAAATACTATTTTTTTATGAAGCGTACTATATTTTTTATACCCTAGTTTGAAAAATACTATATTTCATCTAAGAAATGTTGGCAACCCTAGGGTAGGCAGAGGTCACAGATTTCCACTTTCTATAATCTTGTCATACATCTCTTGCTACAACTCTAATCATACTTTGATTCAAGATAGTCTGTTAAGAGTGCTTTTGACCTAACCTTGTTTCAGGACATCTTCTGTTTGGTCCCTAAAAGTATACATTCAGTGTAAATTATATTTATTCAAAGTGAAGTCAGGACAGGCCGCTAATTTTACCTAAATCAACTAGGTCGTTGGTGTTAAAACAAAAGTTAATAATAAACCAATAATTAGAAAGAAAGAAATAATTTATGATCGAAGGTTGGAATGAAAGGATGAAATAATTTAAACAATAACAACAAAAAAAAACAATTGTGCTTGAAAATAAATAAATTAATACTCAGTCTTAGACCTACGATCAACCAGGACCCTGCCTCAGCATAGGCCACTGCGAGCAGAGATCCGCCGCAGCAGCGCTGACATTCTGGCTGGGCCTGAATGGATGACGCCCTAATTGTAATAATATTTCTTACATTTACACCAATTAGCCTAGTCCAAAGTCCTCTTCAAGGGCTCAAACCAGGACCGTCGGGTGCTAAAAGCAGGATCACTATCGTTGCACTAAATAATCGACGTTGCACCAATGAAATGACTTAACTTACTATAGAATAATATCGATATGTGTAGTAAAATCGATAACTTAAATCGAGAATAATCTTTATACATTCGAACCACTAGCCATCGATCATTGCGCCCAGCTGCTGATGTGTTGCTGATAGGACCAGTTGGCAGTTACCAAGTATCTCAATCGGTTATAATGGCTTTGGAAATATCGCATTACAGCAATCTTGCTATCAGTCATGTAGCTAAGTACTTTTAAAATAAAATAATCGTCTTTAGTATTATGGTTTTGTGGAAAGCATTTGTATACAAGAACTGCCATACCATAATGTAATACGATTTATAACAGACCATTCAAAAAGTAAAAAAAAAAAGGTTTTATGTTTGAGGCCCTAGCCGATTATAACTATTAAAAAAAAGTTTGATTATTTGAAAGTAAAAGTGCCATCGTTCGAATTACAAACTTCCCCTCATATTTTTTTAAAAGATAGATTGATTTGTGTATGTATTACTTAAGGTGACCCCAGCGCCATAGCTTCATATTCTAGGTACTACATCTAACTAACCTACGCCATCAAATATAGTCCTTATTCGAGTATCAATTTATATCATATTTTGTTTCTTAATTAACCCTTTCCGTGCCAGCTACGACAATACTCGTAGGGCGTTACTGTAACTTGGTGCCGACTACGAGTATACTCATGGACTTTTTTGGGTATTCTATACAAAAAATATTTCTTGACACTACAAGTAAGATCGGTTTTTTAGAGTTTGGCATTAGGAATAAAAGTACATGTTAAGTGTTTAAATTGTATTTTCGTAGCTGGCACGGAAAGGGTTAATTAATTAATTGTAAATATTCTTTAAAAATATTCATTCGTTCTTGTTTTATCATTTTATTATATCACACCTCTAGTAAATTCACTTGGAAAACATATGCTTTATAAAGAAGACTTTAATGTCCTCCGACTTCACTATTGCTAAAAACGCCGTGGCCAAAATGGGTTATAATCCACCATTTAGGAAATTAAGGACTACTGACAGACTATAATTATACTGTTGGAGTTGACAGATATAGAAACTCCTTAATAAAAAAAAAGTAAACATAGACAGTGACAATAGGTGTCTTGACTTGTGAAAAAAATATCTGGCGGTTCGTGAAGTAAAAAGTGTGTTAGTATATTATTTCGTAACTGCCTGTGCACTGCGATTTAAAGATAGAACTTTGGTAAGATCTTTAAATTATATCATATACTAATGAAATACCTACTTGTACTATTAGAGGTTAAAGGACATGTTAACGATGTGTCTGACGGTTCGCAAATATTATAAAACTTTTTGAAGTGATAACTTCTTATGGGAGGGTAAACCGCTTCGTCACGTAACGAGTTACGGCGCCAGTCTGTCTGGCTTCCCTTTTTTAAATAAAGCAAAAGTTATCAATCGACGCAGAGAAAAATTAGTGGCCAATATTTTTGAATTTAAAAATTAAAAATTTATAATCTAAAAAAAAATTAATTCTAAATTTAACGTATCGACTGTTTGATTATTTCCGCGTCGATTCTTAACCTTTCTTTTCATTTAAAAAGTAATAATTGTGATAATTTAGTTGGTTTATTTTATCACTCCGTTGGCACTTCCGGAGTGCCGGTTTTTTTTTCAATATTCAAATTATTCAAAATACGTTATAAAGGGATTCACGTCGGCTGCTGCTATGCTTAGCAGTATATAAAGCTTTAACAAATCAAAGGAAATATATAGTATTGATGATATTTTTGGGTTCTAAGTACTATATACTACTATGGCGTTTGTTTCGGTTAACTAGAAACGCTAAGAACCAATAATATTTCTTACATTCACATCAATTAGCCCAAAGTAGACACTGTCTGAAAGACTTGTGTAACGCATGGACATATATTATACAATACATAGGTATAAAATATTCATAGAAATACATATAAACACCCATAACTCAGGTATTTGTACCTGAGTTATGGGTGTTTATATGTATTTCTATGAATATTTTATGCTCGTATTCATCACACAAACATCTGTCCATTCCGGGACTCGTGGCCGTCAGCGCGAAACGCGGGCTCGCTACTTGCGCCAAACGATCGTCAATATACTAATCTATCAGCCTTACAAACATACCTTGCTCTATTCCATATAAATAATAAAAACACCGTACCTGAAACAAAATACAAATATCATTAAATAAAATGTTTTAATTCACGTCAAAATAACGTTATCAGCCTAACAATGCGCCCTATTATATTCAAGTAAAAAAGAAATAGTGGGAAGAATTTTGAAATATATAACTTGGTCTTCATATAGAAACTATAAATAACCCGGCGGGGCCAAGCGAGGGGTGCATCAAAAGTGGGGGCGCATATTACTTATGGAGATGTAATGAGATGTACGTTATGCATAGATGTTGAGAGTAGTTGTAAAGATGCGCCCCCACGTTTTGAGTGGCCCCTCGCTTGGCCCCGCCGGGTTATTTTATTCTTTTTTGGTTACTGAAAAACGTGGGATTTTTAGATTTTTAAATCTATTATTATTATTTTATTCTTTTTAATTTTCTTGCGTTATTATTATTTTATTCTTTTTAATTTATGAATTAATCGCAGCAAACCATGAGTCGCTATGACTTTTTTATATGAAAGTGAAATTTCGCAAAATTTGGCCTGAAAGTGGCCGTAGACAGTTAAAAGTTGTTTTAGGATGCATTGTTATCGGGTTCTGACTTGCTCCAAAAATTTCAGCTCGCTAGGTGGCCGGGAAGTGCCTCAAAATTGAGTTGCAAGAATCCAACTGCACAGACAGACAGACAGACAGACAGACAGACAAACAAGAAAGCGACCTTAGAAAAACGTGGGAAAAAGTGGCTTTTATGAGTATTTTTCTATCAAAATTAATTCTATTACTCGACTCAAATGTGTTTTTTTATTTATTTAATTCTTTATGGGCTTTAAAAAAGATTGAGGTTATGTCAGCGCCATCATAACCTTATAATGACTTAACTATCTTAAGGTTCTACCATATAAAATATTTAAAACGAATCTGTAAAGTAGTCTTTCGTCATCGCTTGTGGAAGAAGACAGAACGCCATGGAACATGCTCACATTTTTAGAAACTATGTTTAATTCTGCCAACAATGATCGTCTGATAGTTTCGTTCTGAGCACACTCTAACAACAATGGACGTCTTCGATTACTCCACATGTATTACAATTTGGCGACTCTGACTTCTTCATAAGGATAGCAAATTGAAATATTGGAAGGTGCTATGACAACTATTACCTTAGCCATCCAGATATCAAAGCTATTGTAATAAAAACTAGATTTAATATTAAAAAAAAACATAAATAAATGCGTCGTTAACCTGATAAAGTGGTTATATTAAAATATAATATTATTATATAGGTATTTTAGTAAACATTTGAACTGTCTATGTCATAGAATTTCGAAAAATAGTATACCATAGTAAAACTAGCTTCAGACAAAGGCAACGGCGATCATCTGTGCTCAGGGTTGTGAGATAAAAAAAACATAAATATATTTATTTTGTTCTTACATTATATTTCAACAATAAAAATGCGTTTAGTTGTATATTCTTATTTAATCCTGACCTTTAGACTATTTTTTTTAAATATTTTCTACGGGAAGTATTTCTATTATGAATTTTAGTAATAGTCCGATATGTTATTCTAAATCTGTCTAACATAGTTAACGGGATTGAGACCCAGAACTTAATTACTATTTGATATTTATTAATTTTCACAACACTCAAAATATCAATTATCTGAAATTTATACCTAAGCAATTGTATATACAAAGCAGGAAACAGTGTTTAAAACACAAATATCTAGCGGGCTTTGATAAATTCTGCCGATGCTGTCAATATCTGAATAATTTAGAAGTAGACAAGCAGACAATTTATTTTTTAACTCTTTTACTCTACAAATAGTCAAAGTTCAGGTTTTGTTCAACTTCTGGCTAATAATGGTCATGGCTTGAAACCCCGGCCGGATCAATGTAGAAAACTTTTCGATACTAGCTCGGATCTGGGTGTTGAAGTACTGTCGTTGCTTTTATTTCCATAACACAAGTGCTTTAGCTACTTAGGTTAATAACAGTGAGTGTTATGTTGTATAATATTTATTTATTCTGACAAATAACAAGTAATGGAATAAATGTCATCAAACTTCTTAAAATATAACATAATTTTAAGTTCTATGTGGATCGTGTATCTGTCAATAACTGCTGCACACTATGACAAATCGCACTTACTTTCCTATGCACGCCGCGCTAGTATGTTACTTTGTGAGTGTGATCGTGGTGTCACACTCAAGTTTGCCTCAGCGACCGATAAAATTAATACTTCATAAAATTGTTAAATTAACCCCATTATTCCACAATATACGTTAGTGAGGTAGTTTAAGTTATACAATTTTTTTTTCACTTCTTATAAATAAACTATTTATATTTGTAGTTCTGAAATAGGCAACCCTGTTAGCTATTGCGCGCTGCATCATCGAACTTGTTGCGAAACAGCGATCTGGCCGCATTCCTGCCATGTCAGCCGCGAAACGAGGATCGAGCAAAGAGAATGATCTCATCATTTACTTAAAGACATTTTAATATTTACTTTCAAAGCATAATGCAAGAAAACGGCCAGTTGCATTGTCCCTAGTTTAAGAAATGAACTACCTCCCGATTTGATTGAAAGCATCACACATGCTTTTGACTTATTCAACGCAAACTTTAGCTTGTAAAAAATAGTATTTTAGATTTCTTAACATCTGGATCCCAAAACTTCTAAGATTAAGTTTATTATAATTTCTGTGTTTTTATTGTTGCTCATCACTTTCCTTTAAAATGTGTTTTTGTTTTGTTTTAATTTTGTATCGCTTTCAATTTTTTAGTTAATTCATGTTGTGAGCGTGTTTAATAGGGTGACAGTCTATCCCTGCTTTTTTATTAGGACACCTTGATTATGCAACAACTGTAACCTCTACGTGCACTAAATAAAATAAATAAATAAATACCCGTCAATATAAAGAATCAATAAAAGCAATGCTTTTTGGTTTTTTGGAATGGATTTTTTTTATTAAAATTTATTGTTACACAAATGCTCTTGATTTTTGGTAATAATAACCATTTGTAACTTATGGAGAATTTCTATGTGAAATCCTGGCACATATACAGTTACTAATAGTAAAACGTAAACTGTAGAACTATGTCACACTAAATCGTCCGAAAACAGAGATACAACAATTTAGAAATATATAATTGATGTAATGTGACGTGGTTCTACGGTGTATAATCTTCTTGCTTGTGACTGTACAAACTCTAGAGAATTCCTTTGTGTTAGCTATAGTAAATAATTTTCATCGTATAAGCATTTACTGTGGAATAAGCAGTCTGTGGATTCGAATCCCGCCTGCACACCTAAGGCTTATTAATTTTCTTGTAAAAAAATATTTTATAAATCTTTTATTATAGATATTCATAAACAAAGCCCTTTTAAAGCTTTACTAGATATTTTAATGGAATTTTATGAAAATACACAGCTTTAAGACCCAGAAATTTTATAAACAAAATTATTTTTGAGTATTTATCTGAGGTATTTATTGATCTTATTTGAGCGAGTACTTGCTGATTTGTTTACAGAACATTTTTGACATACGCAATCAAATTCTGTCGCTAAGTTATGCTGTCAAAGTCAAGATACTTGACCCGTGATAAAAAAATGTAAAGTGTGTTTACCACATGTACTTAAGTGATTTTGCCTACTATATTTGGATGCCATCGTTGCATGTTGCAATGTTTTCAAAAATTTTAATGATATATTACACATATGCTGGAGCATGGATCCTTGACTAATTTTCTTACAAACCACTTGTGAGTACGTTCTTTTCATATTTGAACAACGCAGACGCTTCCATACTGAGACAGGGTCCTCTTGGCCTCGAACACGCTCTCTATCTATATTTTTGTGTAATTATTCTTTATTTCGTAAATTCTAATAGCTTTTTTTTAATGGGTTCGCTCTTGATCCCAATCAAGCCCAAGGGGCCAAGACAGGATCCACGATGGAACGTGCTAACTCAGAAGGTGCCTATTCACCCTGGCTTTAAAAACGGTCGGGTTATAAGTACTCGGAAATACAGACGCAGGGAAGGAGTTTCACTTCTTTGCTTTGCGTATATAAAAGAAGTTGAGAAGCGCTTGGTGCGACTGGTAGGAATAGCAACCAAGAAAGAGTGGTAGCCCGCAGTGCGTCTGGATGTCCGATGGAAGACGGGTAATGGCGGTATGAGCATATGCAACTCCTGAGCACACTTTCTAAAATACAATATGTAGAAGACCGACAGTCAGGCAACTTTGCGGCGATGAGCTCAATCAAGCTAATAAGCCTCTCAGCTCTGCGCTGAATCGTGGCAAGTGCAGCAAGTTGATATTTTGCTGAGCCGTCCCAGATGTGGCTGCAATATTCCATGCAAGATCGGACTTGAATTAAATATATTCTTATTACAAGCTTTTGTTTACTTTCTTCTGTCCCGGTGTCTGTAATGAAATCTTGCAAGTTAAATTTGACCCACTTTCCAGTTTCCGATTGAGCTGAAATTTTGCAGGCACATGTATACCGTCACCTGCGTCCAGCTGCGCCACCTTAGTTAGTTTTTTTTATATGTATACCGCGTGACAATGCAATATTATGATGACAATGAGCTGATCTGATGCTGAAGCTGGAAGGTAGCCATAGGAACTCCAATATAATGATGACACAACCCCTTCGAGTTTGGGCTCGTTTGATTCGTATTGACGCATACTTTAATCCTGTATGGTAACCAGGGTTAGCTTAATTTATAAACTCGTTTTATAAACAAGTAATAATAAAAGCTTTTTTTTAAGTTTTTTTATTATTTATTTTATATTTATGTGTGTGTAAATCCAATAAATGTTTCTGTCTCTTTCTAATATTAGAAATTGAAAATCGAATAGGCAGAGGAAATTAAACTCTCTGTGCAGGATTATGAAAGCTACTACCAGTTCGGAAATTGAGGAGCCCACCCGAGAAAAACTGGCGAAAGAAACTCGGACAAGACCGACCTTTGTCTTTCGTTTATACATTAATAATAATATCTTTAGTACTAACTAATTTACTGACTTGGGTCCACTTTTATTCCAGTTCTTTATAAATGATATTTTAACTCAAATTGACTGTTATTATTTACAGAAAGATATCAAGAATATTTCTGCAAGATAAACAATTTAATAGAAAAATACTAGTAAAAAAAATTGACTCAGCTCACAAATAAATTCTCAGGCAGAAAAATTTAAGAATATACTTCTGAGCCGAGTTGATTTTTTCTAGTATTTTTCTAATAAATAATTTATCATATAATAGATAGCATTGAATAATGCATAATAAAATATATCAAAATCATAGGGTTTGAACCCAAGACCCCTCGCTATCCGGGCAGGTGCCTTGACCGCTGGGGTAACGAAAAGTTTGTAAACGCGTCGTAATTTATAAGCGCATTTCAAATTCTACTATGAGCTAGTATCGCTAAGGCGGTTCACACACTAAAGATGCGTCCCGCCGCGGTGAGCGTAGCGACAGAAAACGCGCCCCCGCGCGGAGGCGCAGATCTGCCTAACTTAGCGGTGTAATCTGCTTCTCCGCGCAGATTTTCAATACAAGTTGACCCTACTTTTTCACGCCCCGCGCTCCCGCGCAGAATGTGCGCGCGTGGCGCCTACCCGCGCGTTCCCGCGTCGGCAGTGTGTTGTCATAGGCGTGTTTTCTATATTAATTGAGATTCTTGCATACAATAATAAAATCTGCGGCCACGCGCTACGCGACGGGGCGCGGTGCAGTGTGTTAACCGCCTAATACCTCAGCTGAGGGCTCGGAGATGTAGTTGTTTTTATAGGGCGTATTTTAAGTCTAATAGAAATATGGCTTTGTAAACGTAAAAAAAAAATTATATATCAACAATATTCTTGATTAGTATGAGTACAATTAAAAAATAACATAATTATAATTAAAAAAAACCCCGACTTAAAAAAAACGCAAATAAAAGTCTGAATAGATAAAAAGTAAAAATCACAATGCACACGGCTAAACAGTGAAACTTCCTCCCTGCGTCTGTATTTCGGGGAACTTATAATCCGTCCATTTTCAAGGCCTGGGTAAATAGGCACCTTCTGGGTTAGCTCGTTCCATCGTGGATTCTGTCTTGGCCCCCGGGCTTGATTGGGATCAAGAGCTAACCCATCCTAATAAATAAAATAAATAAATATATATTTTTTAAGTAATAAATAAGTAATATAGTAATAATATTTCTTACATTCCCACCAAAGTAAGCACTATAAGGCTTGTGTTATGGATACTAAGGTACTGTTACCTTAGTATCCATAACACATGCCTTATAGTGCTATCTGTATCTGTATAGACATACATACATATATGATACATAGATATGTAATATTAATAGAAATATATTTGAATACCCATGACACAATATTCATCACACAAACATCTGCCCCTTCCGGGATTCGAACCTGTCGTCGTCGGTGCAAAAGGCAGGATCGCTACCGTTGCACCATATGGTCGTCGAATGAATTCCATAAATGTAAGATGTAAATCTGGACCGAATAAATTATATTAGAATGTACAATACGAGATAATATAATGAAAACTTTGTCGTGTCGGGGGACCGCTTAATGCTCGGCTTATCTACTTATACATAATTACTTTATTAATTTTTGCTAGGTGGTTAGGTCCGTATCTACTTTTCAGTCCACGGTAGCAATTGCTACCATATTCAAATTTCCGCGTAGCCTGCTTTTATTTAATCATGATTAATTTTTGAGTTACAGCGATCCAAATATTCTCTGGTAGATTCTTTGTTTAATCAGTTTTTCAGTAGTATTTTTTGTTTATTTCTAGCTTCATTATTTAGGAAGAAAATGGTATTTTTATCTTAGAGTCGGATTTTTTTTTCACATTTCGCACAGAATTGGGACTGTTGACAGGGGTGGGGCGTGCGGTGGCGGACTGAGAAGAGGATAATTTTTTTTATGTATTAAGTAGTTGAATATGGAGCAGACAGACACACGCACACAGACAAACTTATATAATTTCTTTAGAAGGATTCTTTTCACAAAAATAAAAAGCTTATTAATTAAAACCCTGGCATTTTTTTTCATTTCCACTTTTAACTTGTTAACCTACGTTCGTATTAAATCGGCGAGGATCGAATTCGGTTCGCTTAAGTTTAAACTGACATCTTAACCGAAGCTACGGTCTACACTTGGATCTACACTTAAAATTGACCTAATTCACGATCTGACTGTTTACTTTGTCTCGCATCTCTCATTTATTTTATTTATTGGAACAATCAACAAAGTCATACACTTCAAAAGCAAAAAGTTACAAAATCGTTGATATACAATTATAAGAGCTGCCTTAATTAATGGTTGCCATGGAGAGCAAAAAACAGAGGTAGTTGGTAACATAAGGCTTCCCTGAGGTTGTGACCAAAAAACTTATTATAAAACATAAATAAAAAACTTGGTGCCTTATTTGTAATAAGGCAAACCTCTTTCGTAATTCGCCATCAATTAAACCATTTCGGATTCCTTATTCGGATATTAAACGCATTTAGTTCGAGAAACTTTGTGACATCTTTTCGTCCAAAATATCGCAGTGTAGACTAAAGTCTTTGCGTGTCTTTTTTCTGTGTGTTGCCAGTGATGACATACGGAATGGACACGTGGTCCCTTACTATGGGCCTCGTAAAGAGGCTGAAGGTCAACCAAAGGGCGATGCTCGGAGTTTCCCTACGTGTTCGAACCAGAATGACATAGCCCGCTGAATTGCCAAACTTAAAATTTGCAGTGGTTGGGGCGCAAAACACGTAGAACTGATAGTTATTGCGGCAGAAAAGTTCTCGGGTGGCGTCCACGGGCCGGAAAAGGCAGTATAGGCAGGCATCTCACTCGGTGAGCAGACGATATGGTCGCGGAAACACCTGGATGCGGGCAGTGCAAGATGGGTCGTTGTGGAGATCTTTGGAGGAAGCCTTTGTCCAGCAGTGGACAAGACGTCATTTGGCTGAGACGACAAACGTATTTCCTAATAGGTTAAACATTTTATTAGTAGAAGCGTAGGAAATGAAATGAAAACAACTTTCTTTAAATCCAGTTAAAATAAGTTGTTTTGAATCGTCTAACATTTTTACCTACCAGCCATTCAGGATCTCTTTTAACTGACAAGAAGAATGGACGCAAAAAACTCATCAGCTTTAACAGAAGTAACGACATTTACAATATTATACGTATCCACAAAAAAAAATATTTTTTCACCACAATAATAAATAAAAGGGATAAAACCTTAACATTCAAAGAGCTAATAGTGTTTAAAGGGCTAAAGTGTGATGCCTTCTCTCAAGCTTTGTACTACGCATGCGCACACAAACACGTATTAACACATGTACATAATGCTTCCTATCTCATTTTCTTCTACGTTAAATCTTATGAATTTATGTGTCTGTCTCTTTTTACTGTCGCTTTTTCGTTTCATCGACTTTCGACAACGATGCTAAAGAAGTTTTCACTTCAAAAATATATTTAAGGCTTAATAGATGACTCCATTTTATAACCTGTATAATTTACTGAAAATAAATTAATTAAATCGGTCTTTGTTTCGTAAGCTCAGAATAAAATTGTTACTTACTACATTTATAGTTATCACTTTCCATCAAAATGAAATTTATCATCAGAGCTCTTAACGTCAATGTCAACAAATTGTCTTAAAGCAATTATGATTAACGATGTACCCATTTCAGAGTTTAATGATTTCGGAGAGTTTAGGATACCTTACACCGATATCAAATGTTATATAACCAACGATCATTCATATAGAGAATTTAATAAATAAATTCCGAACAGATTTAATTCTCAACTATGTAGAAGTTTAAATGAAACAACTTTTTATCGCGTTTAATATTACCTTGGTATTAGCATTCAATATTATTCTATTTTGATTTGTTAATAGTTATTGTTAATATATTTAAAGTCGGTGTATTGACTGCTATTGGCAATTGTTGCTGATTTGACTAAATCACTCGTTTATTAAAGTCAGTCATTCCTTTAATTCACTCGTTCATTCGTACTGTTAGTTAGTGGAGTCATTTCATGCGATCATTACACGATCAGCTGTCGAAACAAACGGACGTCTTTAGTATTGTTAATTCGTTTTTTTATAAAAAATAGGCAGGCCACTATCTCGCCTGATGGTAAGTGACGATGCGATCTAGGATGTGACGCGCTTGCCGAGAAGATCCCTATTCACTCGTGACTTGAAGAACCCTAAATTGTATCTTTCAGAAAACACAGATTCAGGCAAAGAGTTTCACTTTCACTTAGCGGTACGTATCACAGAATTGGAACTGAAACGCTTAGTGCGACTCTTCGGTATATCTACTCGTACCATATAATGGTATATCTGCATTAAACCATTCTGCATAACATACAATCATTGAGTCCGCTAGGTTTTATTTAACGAAAGTGTAAGAACTAAATAAGCAAAGGTTGAGCTAATAACGGATAGGATAGGTATAGAAGGAAATAATAAACAAATATGTTGGTACCGAATGCTAATTAAAGATTATTTACATGTCTACCCGTTACCCTAGTATCCATAACACAAGCCTTACAGTGCTAACTTTGGGCTGGGCTTATTGCTTAAATAGTAATAAATATTATACTCTAGATGGAGAAAGACGATTAGTCTATCTATCTATATAAATAAAAGTATTTTTTTTTACGTTTATTCCATATGCGTTCCGGAGCAATTGATAAGATTATGATGAAGCAAAACCAGCAACAGAAAAGAGCATTGCAAAGCATACCAAGTGCAGCTAGTTTCTTAAAAAAACAGTTGTAAGTTGCCTATCGAACATTAATCAAAGCCGACAGGGAGTTAGCAAACTATAGTCATATGCTTTAGCTAATAGCTGTTGTGTTTATGCTAATGAACACGCCTTTATTGCCGGGTAACACACTTAACAGATGTTGGCTGTCGTTCCGTGAATACATTTGTATATTTATGGGTATAAACAATATTTAATTCTCATAAAAAAACTTAATTTGCTTACTAGGCGATGCAGTCGCTAAGCCAACTTTCAAATAGGCGCACTTTCTTTCAATAGGAAATCCCATAGCGCCAATGTTTTTTGTTCATAACTTTTTTACTTTTGGGAATTTCAAAATTCTGGCTCCGTCACAATCGGATCCTAAATGTGTTGATTCGATTCCACGCAAAAATTATTAAAATCGATTAAGTACTCGGGAAATTATGGCTGATATATGGGAGCTACGCTTGCTTCGCTCGTTCCGTTCCAAAAAGGAGTTTTTATATAAAATAAGACGGAAACAAAACTGGTTACGATGGTTTTAAATGACAAATTAGAAAACTAAAAGGCTTAAAAGTAATATACACGACATTATTTTTTTTTATTGTAAATAGATAAGTGCTTGACCCCTGTCTCGCCTAATGGTAAGCGATGATGCGATCAAGGATGTGACGCGCTTGCCTAGGGATGCGATAGATACGAGGGTAGGTCAAAAATTTGCAGAATTGAGGGGATGGTGGGGATAGGTTCATGTATCCAGATAGATACTAATTGTGCATCATTCCAAATTCGAACCTAATCGGGTCATTAACCTTTGAGTTATCAACGTGCAAACAAGTGAATCGGAAAGTAATCAACAAGTATGGAGAAAATAGAATATCGCGCCGTTATTAAATTCCTCACCAAACAAGGAAAATCCGCTCAGACAATTTTTCAAGAATTTGATAGATCAAGCGTTACTTAGCGGAAGTCCATATCCATTAGTAAAATAAAATAAAATAATAAGTTAACATGGAGCGATTGTAGTTCAGTATAAGTGGGTCAAACTGGTCGAAGTTTTGATACTCGTTATAAAGAACATATTTCGGCTTATTGGAATGCCCGACCAGAGCGATCTCACTTCGCGGAACATTTATTAGATGCCCCTGGTAAAACCATGGTTTATAATGGCATAGTGGCATGGCCGTTTCAAGCAAGGAAGAGACTCAATTGAAGACGACCCACGTTTTGGACGGCCAATTGAGGCCACCACACCCGAAATGCTCGAGAAAGTAGAAAAAATTGTATTGGAAAATTCCCGTCTGAAAAAGAAGCAGCTAGCAGCAATGGTTGGAGTATCCGATACAACCATTTTGAACATCTTACATCCGGTTCCGAAAATGCTTTCTTTCCTTCAAAAACAACATCGTGTAGAATATTCTCGTCAGTTTTTGGACGACTCTGTGGCAATAACAGGGAAGAAGTTATGGGATGATTTTTACCGGAGATGAAACTTTCTTTTTTTTTGTTTTCGCAGAAAATGGCATTAGGCATTCCATCGTGTCGGGAGAACACGATGGATATGTGGAACTCTCCTCCTTGCCCCTACCCGGCCGAGTGCCCGGTAAAGGCTTGGAGGCCTACCCACTAAAACTGCGGCGTCTTAATACACAGTGGTGCGAGTCGCGTGGCCCCTTGACGGACTCGGCCGCGACCCGGACCAGTGTGGGTCCGCGCTCGTGGGCGGACCTCGCCAATGCTCCGTGAGGGACGGAGCAACGGGATGAACCGTGACGCCCTGAACACCCCGCACGCCTGAGGGCCAAGTGCAATGCAGCTGCCGGTCTCCCGCCCCGACAACCGCTGGCCCTCTTTTGGTGAGGAAAGGAATCAACCACACCCCTCGACCGACACCGACCCACAAGGGACGGGAATCCCACGCCCGTGATGATCACCCAGGAACAAGTTCCCGGGCGCCATCACAGGCGGTGCGGTTGCCCCGCCCAATGCAGGCCGGAGGCGGCCGAGGTACCGGAGATGAAACCTGGGTTCAGCACTATGAACCCGAGTCGAAGAAAGATCGATGCAGTGGCATAAAAAAGGCACCCCGCCGCCTAAGAAGTATCGAGTCTCACAATCGGCCGGAAATGTCATGGCGACTATATTTTCGGATACAGAAGGTATTTTACAAGTCGACTTTAAAGAACGCGGTGTTATTATAACGGGACAATACTACTCTTCAATATTAGAACAGTTAGAGGAGGCATTAAAAGAAAAAAGAAGAGGAAAATTGACCAAAGGCGTGCTCCTTTTGCATGACAATGCACCTGTGCACACAAGTCATGTTGCGAGGGTGCGGCTTCGAACAAGTCCACCACCTTCCTTATAGACCAGACCTGGCCCCCAGTGATTATTATTTATTTCCAAAAATGTAAAAAAGCTGTGTGGTAAGAAATTAGACGACGATAAAGAGGTGAAGTCGGCAATTTCGGCCATTTTGACGCTAAGGACAAGTCATTCTTTTATGATGGTATTAACAAATTATTTGAACGAGCTGAGAAATCTATTAAGCTTAAGTGGGAATACATTGGAAAAGAGCAATAATTTGGCATTTAATTTCTACCTCCCACCCATTCCGCGAACTTTTAGACCTACCCTCGTACCTATTCACTCATGAATTGAAGGCCCCTAAATCTATTTATCAGGAAAAACAGACTCAGGCAAAGAATTCCACTCTTTAGCGGTACGTATTACATAATTGGAACCAAAACGCTTTTTGATTGGTTTGATGGTAAGAAAATATTATATAAATCAGTTATCTTTTTATAAATAACACGGTTATTTAATTGTAAATACTCACACAGTAACGGTTATATAATATATCGATATTGAATATACAACAATAATAAATTCGAAAACGTAAAACCCGTAATCCTGGGGGAAATTAAGACCAGGAAAATAATCGCGTATGTATAGCGCTATTAATTTGTTTTTTCGATGTTGCTCCGAGAGTTTCCTAACCGTCCAAACTAATATATATCAAATCCTTGCAATCAAATTGTGTCTAATTCAAGAAAATGTAATGTTCTCGTTACTTTTATAATAATTTTGGATAGCTTACTAGAACAAGAAACGGTAAAGAAGTATCCTTTAACGATCGGGCGTCAAAGATGGAATTAAATGATATAATAATAGAACAACGATAGTTTTAATATCGGCTCGGGTCTGGGTGTTGTCGCACCATCACTTTTTCTGAATTCCAAAACATAAGTGCTTTTGCTACTTAGGTTGAGAAAATGTATGTGACGGCTATTAATGTATGGATATTAATATTTATCTAGAATCCGGCATATATCTATCGTTTTCCCCAAAAGGTTGACTGGTAGAGAAAACTACAAGCGTTAAGTTCGTCTGTCGCACCAATTTGTAAATATGTTCAATAAAAAAAAGCATGTGTGCAATTCACACGTGGTAGAAGTGAAAAATTCAAAAATAATACGTACACGTATACAAAATACCACGGTTGTTGTGATGCCTTCTCTCAAGCTTTGTACTATGCATGCGCACACAAACACGTATTAACACACGTACATAATGGTTCCTATCTCATTTTCTCCTACGTTAAATCTTATGAATTTATGTGTCTGTCTCTTTTTACTAAAGCTTTCGTTTCATTGACTTTCAAATCACAACGATGCTAAAGACGTTTTTACTTCAAAAATTAAATATATAATAACAAATTGTCAAATTTATCTATTTAATTTTAATAAGAGAGAAAGAGTTGAATAAAGGACATTGTTCGCCCCAGAATCAACAGCAAAGGAAAATTACTTTGCGAATTCTAAGTAACAAGTTTATTCCCGTGACAACGGAGTTCATTCACCGACACTATATTATAAAATAATTATATTTAAATATAAAAGGAGTCAGTTTGAGAAACAGAAAGATAAAACTAACTTTTACATTACATAGAAAAACAAGTTCATTCATCGCTTCATTTCATTTACCTATTATAGCATTATTGCAGTTATTAAATATAACTAAAACACACCACGAAATCAAATGTCAATGTAAGTAATAATAATCAGAAATGTTACATTATAATTTAATAGTGTGCTCAATAAAATAAAGTAAGTTAGTCATAAACATTAAAAGCATTTACAGTAAATAAATATAATAGGGGGCAATCAAAATATCAGTCTATAAAAACATAACAATTACACAACAAATTCTGACGTTTCGACTCCTTAACAGGAGTCGTGATCACGTCAGGATTAAATATAAAGTATTCGTAAAAAAAATATTTATTTAAATGTGCGCGGAAATGTAAGAAATAAATAATAATAATTAAATGTTATACAACACAATAAATTATCGGTCAACATTTTTTTAGTTTTTTGAAGTTATTCTTCTTTGGGTGCGTTACGAAGAAATAACGAGAGTGAAGTATTAAGATGCGCGCGCATCACTGTAACGCAAAAGTCACTGCAACACAAATGTAACAGGTTGAAGTTGCCCGCAAAAGCAACATGGAATGGCTGGTTTACCAGCAGGATGAAGTTGGCTGCTAATTGGCTCAAGGTAGTTACTCAAATATATATGAATGTGTGTGGGCGCGTGTGTGTCATTTTAAATTATATATGGTGGTTAACAATAATTTATATAATATGATAATTCTAACAATTTTATTTAAAAGTGGTTTTTATATTATAAATCTTTTTAAGTGCGTTTATTGATTTGAGGTTAACTATCGTTATGTATTCTTTTTATTTGTTTATAATATAAATTATTTATTTAATATAATGATGCGAAAGAAGTATAACTTCTCACGCGCGTACATAAGTAGACGCACCCATATTTTTTTATCATCACTTTTACCGGATGCATGACGCGTTTACTATTTATTGTTGTTACATTTTATCCTGTACGTTTCGACTTTACAGGAGCAGTCATCACAGGATGACTGAGGTATTGGACGTTATATGTACTCAATTTTAAGTATTAAAATTGCTTTATTTTTCATTTTATTTAGTAACTTTATATAGACGATTACCAGAAACTACTGAGTCTACCACCACTTCAGGAGGCCCTTCTGAGTATAATTGGCAAAAGAAACTGACAAGGGGACCGACTTCTGTCTTACATTTATTAATTGAAGAGCTCACTACATCACTAGATCTCACAGTGTGCCTTTGTTTGAGATTATGGGATCCCAAGTAGATAAAACGCTCCAACCTTCATCTCTATTGGAATTCGGATGTTTCCTAATCTGAATAGCCTGACGTAGTATTCTAGGAACACATTTCTGTTCTCTTGGCTGGATTCCCTTCAAAAGCATGATCACACACATCTCGTATTTTGTATCGATACAAAAAGTCGCAATTTGTAACTGTTAAACTATAATCTAAGAACACAAATTTGTTATTTGTGTGTTTGTCTGTCTGCTCTTTTTTCCCGCTCTTTTTCCATTGTATCAATTAACGTTACCATAGCAACGCGTTACCATAGCAACGCGTTACCGGGTCAGCTAGTACTTTGTAAGATTTAACGTGAACAGCGTTAAGACTTCGCTTTTGTTTTAACCCGTAGTGTCGAATGTAAAAATCGCTGTACTGATAACCGACCGTTCTAAGATGATATTTTTTTGTTTATAAAACTTTGTTGACCACAATAGAATTTGATGCTAAAAGCATTCTCTACCAGTCTACCTTTAGTTAAAAACGAAATTCATGAATGCGCCAATAACTACATCATTGATAGTGTACGAAAAAGAAAAAAAGATGGCACAATGTTACGAACACAATATTTATCATAATCCTAAGATTTTTTTAAAATACGAAAGTGTTTGTTTGTTACATTTTCACGAATTAACTACTTAATCAATATCACGAAATTATGATCCACTTTATCAGGGGTACAAAAAGGATACCTTTAATCTAGAAAAAAGTACTGTTCTCGAAGAATAGAAATATAATTTGAAGTCGATTGTTTATCGAAAAGCTGGTTTTGGTAAAAATTGCCGTTCGTTACTCTCGAAAACTCATTCAGTAGTTAAACTAAAATTTTGCCAGAGGAGATTTATCTATGTTTAGTAAAAACAAAAGCAAGTCGGGCTACTCTGTAAAAATCAACAAGCATATATATGTTGGATTTTAATGCTAACTACAGCTCGCTACGACGATGGTAGCGACCGCGTCTGACAGTAATGTACTTAATAAAATCACTAGGAGACATCCACCGTATTTCATCTCCAGATTTCATTACGAGATCGCGCTCTCTGATGATTACGTACTATTTTCTTAGATCTACAATAAATAAGGTTTTTAGATAATTCTGTTGTTATTTTTGTATGCTATTTATGTGATAATAAAATTATAAAGATTATTTAGATGATAATAATACAATCTCACTGAATTACATATCTTCTAGTAGAGATTTTGGTTTCAACGGATAAGTATATGGATGCTGAAACTACTTATATGGAATGTTATAAATAAATATTTACGAGTAATCCACCACGCGGACTGATTGAGATTTGATTAAAAGAAAAAAAGAAAAAAGTGTGTGTGTGTGTGCGTGCGTGTGTGTGTGTGTGCGTGTGCGTGTGTGTGTGTGTGTGTATGTGTGTGTGTATGTGTGTGTGTCAGCAGCGACGCATGTCTGGAGTTTACTCCTTACGATACATTGTCTTTAAACAGGCACAGAAAATAATAAAACAAAACTGCAAGTGAAAGGTGCGCACAAAAAACGTAACGCTGTCATTTGATCACTAAATTTTACTCTCCATATTTAAATTAAGGAGTAAAAATTAATTTGGTACATCGCAAATTACACAAACTAATAAAATAATTTACATTTGAACACATGCATTCGGTTTATGCATGTACCAAAATGGTTTTCGTATAATGTTCGTTTATAATATAAATAATGTTTCGTATAATGTTCTGGTACTAACCACGATGTCTTTTGGACTATCTACAGAGTTCACATGTTCTTGTGCTTAATAAAAAAAACTAACAGTCATTAGATGTATACGGAACTTATAGGAACAATTTGGGATTCGCTTCCATTGGCTAAACTAGGTATGTTATATGAGAATATTTATGATAATAATTTTCAAGATTCTCGAGTTTTAGATAACTTTATTAAAAACAATGCATTTCTTTTCTTTGCTTAACGCCTTACTGAATGCCATTATCTTTAATTTAATTATGAAAAAAGATATAAGTTGGCAACACTGAGTATGAGTAGAATTCGGTAATGTTCTATACCTATATCTTTTTACATTTTTTTTATTTCTCTAAAGGCAGTTCAGTTACATGGTGTAGCTCCTTATTATAAAATGCAATACCTAAAAATCTTCTAGATACTATCTTTCAATTTGACAAAAGAATAAAAAAATGATCTAACTGCAAACGCTTCTAGGTCCAATGGTATAACATTCCTAACGAAACATGATGGAGACGAAAGAACTGATAATGTATTTTTGATCACATATCCTTGCTTAAATCCGCTTCGAACGTTCAACATCTTTGTTTCCCATATTAAACATCGACAACAACTACCAAAACACATCTACTCATAAAAGTCGTGGTTAAGCCATTAATTTAGAATACGAAAAACGTATTTTAAATAACCGACCTTAATAACAAAGATCGAAATGGCGTTGAACCGTTGACGTATTACCACACGCAGCAAGAAGTGCCTGTGATGTCATAATGATTGTAACATGGTTTACTGAACAAAACTACTAATTATAACTAATGTATTACGTTTAGCTGAGAACTTTTGTTTTTAGTACTATCGACAACACATCAAATTACATACTCAGACAGTTTGGCCCACATCTTATGCTATTTAAATGATTTAACATTATTTATACTAGCGGCCCGTCCCAGCTTCGCACGGGTGGACAAAATTGTTTAAATTTTTTCTATTATTAAATATTTTTCAGTTAGCGCCATCTAGCGTCCGGTAGACGAACTACTTGCGGTTAATATGGTAACAAACACACACAAAGTATTGTCATAATATAATTAGGAATAGGATTGTCTCGGGTCTAGGTGTTGTGGTACCATCGTCGTCTGAATTCCATAACACAATTTCTTTAGCTACCTAACTTGTGTTCAGAACAATGTAAGTATTATCTAAGTTTATTATTTTAAAGGTTATTTCTTCTTTTGGCGTATTGAGGGTAAAGTGTTTTGTGTGTCGGAAGTGGCACGCGCAGCATGCAACGAAAAAGCGACACCATGAAGTAAGCTGTTAAAGTGAATAGGCTAACTTCAAGATATCTCATTTAAATATGTAATAAAAAAGTATAACTTCTGCTGCGCGTACAGAAGTACACACACTGTTACGCCATAACTTCCCGAGTTTTTGACCGATTTTAATAATTTTTGTGTGGAATCGAATCAACACATTTAGGACCAGATTGTGACGGAACCCGAATTTTGAAATTCGCTAAAATAAAAAGTTGTGACCAAAGTACATTAGCTCTATGGTATTTCCCATTTAAACAAAAAAAACTATTTTTGAAAGTTTTCATTCTTATGAAATTTTAAAAATTACAAAACATTTTTGTTTTCTTTTTTGTTCATTTTTTAGTATTACTCTCCGCTCCAATATATGGTGCTAGCACAGCTTTATGCATCGATTAGTATTTTTTTTTATATTATATATAAACTAGCGGCCCGTCCCGGCTTCGTACGGGTGGACAAAATTCTTTAAATTTTTTCTATTATTAAATATTTTTCCTTTAGCGCCATCTAGCGTCCGGTAGACGAACTACGTTAACCGCAATGCTATGGTAACGTTATTGATACAATGCAAAAAGAGCGGGGAAAAGAGCGGGCAGACAACGAATTTGTGATCTCCAACTCCAACTGTGCCACCATTCAATACTCTGAGTGCTTCTGTTTTTAATGACATCAACAAATTGTTTTGTTTTGTATTGTATTAACGATTGTCAAATGATTGGTGAAACGGTAGCGATCCTGCCTTTAGCACCGACGGTCCTGGGTTGGAATCCCGAAAGGGGCAGATGTTTCTGTGATGAATACGAGCATTTGTACCTGAGTCATGGGTATTTATATATATTTCTATGAATATTATCCGTTACCCTAGTATTCATAACACAAGCCTTACAGTTCTTACTTTGGGCTAGGATAATTGGAGTGAATGTAAGAAAAAGACCACCTAATCAACTTTACTGTATTCAAAACTATTTTCTCCACTAAATATAACTATTGTGTGTAACAAAAAATATTGCACATATTGTTTTGTTAACCATTCAATCTACAATTTTCCATCATGAAGACTTAATAAGAAAATTATTTCTATTTACAAAATTGCTATTTCCAGCTAGAATAAATCAAACGTAGATTTCCACTTACGATAACCACAAGACATAAAAAGTGAACAGAAAAAAAAACATAATACGGCGCCATATTTGAACACTTTTCTCCCAGACGGCACCTATTTATCCGTATTAAGATAATCCGATGTTATTGAAAATAGATTCTGTTTCAAGCGCAGTAGAGTATAAAATTGGTTGGTGATGTTCTGATAAAATCCTCTAGAAGTGTATTAGAATATATAAAAATATATTCTAATAGTGTTGTTTTAAAGGTTATATTTGTATGTAACTATCAACTATCAGGTTACTAGAACAGCCCTTGAATGTGTAGCAACAGGTTTATCGATCGTAGCGCCACCTACTATGGAAACTAACAACGCAAGTTTGTAAGAAACTTAAAGAGAGTCTTTTGTAGTATTGTCCATTCGAATAGATAAATAAGAATCACGTTGATAAAGATAAAGTTAATCTAAGAACAAATAAAGTTTTCTAATTTATAAAGGTCTATTTCGTTCTTACAGTTTATATTTAATCCTGACGTTTCGACTGCTTTGCAGGAGCCGTGATCAAAGGATGACAATGGCAATGTTCGTCATATATGTGCTACCTTCACAATATTTTAATCGGGAAGATTCTGGTTATTGTTTGTACAAATCAAAAATTCTAGTGTTTTTCTATTATAATAATTTATCTTATAAGATCGCATTGAAAATGCATAAAATATATAAAAATTATAAAATCAACAATGTTTTATTTTGCATTTTATATAGTTATTTAATAGTCACAACGATTGCTGTAAACTACCGAGTCTACCACCAGTTCGGAAATTAGGGAATTGTTTGATAAATCTAAAGCATGTTCTAAATTCAATCAAAATCTCAATGTTATAAGGAAAATTAAGTTTTGCAAATGTACAGACAAAGATATTGAATTATGTCTCCTCATGTCAAACTCGAACCCGCGCAAGATTACTGAGGTTTTCACAGACCCTGGCGAAATTCATGTATATTATCTGCTCCCTTTATTTTACCAAGACAACTACTAATAACCTACATAGTAGCAGCTATTCTGAGCATATCTTACAGGTAAATTATTAAATTATTTAAAAAAATACTAGAGCAAATTGACTCAGCTCACAAGTTATTCTCGGGCGGGATTCGAACCCGCAACCTTTGGATGTCCTCATTACTAACTATAAATAACTTATGAGCCAAATCGATTTTTCTAGGTCTCTTCTATTAAGATAATTTACCATATAAGGTAGCATTGAAAAATGCAAATATATAAAAAATCATAAAATGTATTAGAAAAAATTACAAAAAGAAGAACTTTGTAGGCTGTCCCAAAAATGGGGTAAACCGGAAGTCCAGAAGTGCATCACTAGGACTAGGCACACATATATTCCGCAAATTTTTGCAGAACTTTTTAAATCATAATATTATTATGCATAACATTTGGTATAATTTGAAATAGCTTGCTGGCTGATAATGAATAAAAAATACCTAATCTAACCTGCAATTTTATGTCAATTTATGCCTTTTGATTAGTATGCCACGTGACTTTATGTCAATTGAAATTATGCGTTATGAATGACTCCCAATAAATACTTATTCAAAGCGATATGATTATAAAAGTTCAGTAAAAAATCGATTGCACGACGTAAGTCTGTGGCAGCCTAAACCATTGAGCAATCAAGAACTTAAATAAGCACAAAATATATTTCATTTATTTCTTCGCATAAGTAGTTGACTAAGTAAGACTGGAGTTTACTCCTTATGAACTCTGAACAAGCACAGAAAATAATAAAACAAAACTTCAAAATTAAAGTAAAAGGCGCAAACGATAGGTTGCGCTCAAAACTGGGGGTCTACTCTTTTTCTCCGAAACGAAACTTCGGCAACGAACGAAATTCAAACGAAATTTCGCAAGCGACCCTACTCTATATCTTTTTCGGATGCGCACAACAAGTTCGTTTGCATAGACAATTTTCGTGAACGAATGAGCCGAGTAATATTGTGTAGGTTTTTTACAATGTCAAATACGGTTTTTACCGTAACTTAAGATTAATAAACTCTGTTGCTTAATTATTTGATTTAAGACAGTAAAAAGTTGATTATAATCAATTTTGGTAATAACTTATGTTAAAAATATGAAGTACAAATAAAATTCAAGTTTTCGAAGAAATTCACCGTGGCACTATAAAGAACCCACTTAGCGATACTGTAACCCGACTGATTTGAAAAGAGCTCTTTGATACAATTAATTGGTAGTAAATATAGGCCTTACAAAAATGGTCGATTAATCACTCATGACCCTTTTGACGTTTTGAGTGGATTCTTTGAATAGTTTTAAAAGTTTGTTTTATAAGTGTTGTGTTATTAAGTCAAAGTGTTTCCAAGTGCTTTTTTATACTTCGCAATCCTGACATGCATTCCTTAAGATCGTTTACAAGTTGCAGTGTGAATTTGGAGTCTCCGCTCAGTAGTTGTTTTATCAAGTTAACACCGTGTGATAAATTATTTTATTAAATAAAAATCTGCTCAAATGGCTCCACATACGGGTTCAGCGAGTGCAGAGCAAATTGAAGCACTCCTCAATTTCTTAGACGAGCATAAGGATTTAGCTCGAGGGAGATTGAGGAGTATTGAAGGAAAGGTTCAAGCAAAGAGGCTGTGGGATGAATTGTGCAATATGCTCAATTCAATGGGTGGTTGCACGTTCCATGTTTTGGCCCACGGACCCTTGATAGCTACCTCGAGCGTAAAAATTCAAGGCCGTAAGAATCTGAAAAACAAAAAGTTGAGAATTACGAACAGTGAAATATAAATACTAAACCTAAAATAGGCTTATAAAAAATTAAACTGCATACCTTAGTAGTGGGCTCGATTGCATGACGTCTTGCCTTTGGTGGTAGTAGAGGCACTAATTCTCGGCACAATTCTTCGAATAATTCCCTACTGAGTCTATAATTTCTTACAAACTCTACGTCGGGAATATTTCGGATATTAAATTGATTGCGCAGACGACGCCGGTTTCTTCTACGCTCTAAACGCTCTTCACGCAGAGCAGCTAATATTAAAATATGTCTTGCAGCCATATCACACGGTTATTATATAAAAATCTCAATTACGAAAATCAAAAGGTAACACTTTACTCTTCGTCAATTTGAGGTTAAAATTCCGAACAATTAGCTGTCAAATTCTAATGTTCGATCCGAAGTTTCGTGAAACAGAGTAGGCTTAGAAAATTTAACTGTCAAACTTTTTTCTTCGAACGAATATTCGGAACGAATGGAACCGTAGTAGGAATCGTCCGAACTTTCGAACGAAACTTCGTTTTTCGTTGAATTAGAGTAGACCCCCAGATACGTTTTTGTGCGCTGACATTCGATCACGAAATTTTACTCTTCAAATTTTTTTCATACCGGTCACCTTATATGCAAATCAGTTCTTAGTATACTCCAATAAGTTTAGTTTTTCGCACAATTGCTTGATTGATATGTTAAAACATCTAAAAATGATCCGTATTATCTTTACTTTAAATAAAAATTTAGAAGAACAGGAAGAAATAGCGGCCAGTTTGTTCTAGAGATTAAAGTCATTGTTTCGTGCAGTATGATTCGTCACATCATCGTGTTCGAACTTTATAACACGTACGTGGTGGTATCTAATTAATAACTGCCAAAAAACCCGATCAAATCTATTTGACATAGCAATACCTAAGAAAGCCAATTTGCATGGATATTTAAATGATTACTTTACAATCTAGCCGTTCAATATTTAAATAGAAAAAAAATATAGCTGTTTCTCCTTCATCGATTGTTGGACAGAGAAAAAAGTAAGACATTTCAGGGTTTTCTTTTGTTCCACAGAACAAAAGAAAACCCTTTTCAGGATTAAATAAAAAAAATAACAAAAAAATAAAAAAACACATCGTTGTTTCGGAAAAGTGATTTTATTAAAGTTTTTTAAATGTATCAATTATTATGTTGGTTATATAAGGATTTAGGCAGAGTTGCCAGAATTTTACTACTGCAAAATTTTACTTTTGACCTTCTTACATTACTACCATGTTTATACGATTCGAAATGTTACTTTTACATAATTAGTAAGAATAAATGAAAAAAAAAACAACTACACGAACTTCGAATTCCAAGATAAAAAAAATGGATAAGACAATATTTTGTGTTTCCTTCGTGACAATGTTAATTTTTGAGCTGTCTCATGTTACTTTTAACGATCGGCTACTGGCAACATTGGATTTAAGCTAATATAACAGATTTGAATAAAACACTTGTCTAGGGATTTGGCACATAATTTATTTTATATTTAATCCTGACGTTTCGATTCCTTTGAATTTCAATTTAATTTATATCAAAAAATTGTAGCAATTAGGAACCTGCTCGATTAAAATATTGTGAAGGTAGTTGAAAATATATGACGACCATTATCTTAGTCATCCTGTGATCACGGCTCCTGTAAAGGAGTCGAAACGTCAGGATTAAATAAAATATAAATTCTTCGCAAAATTCGTAAACAAGTGTTTTATTCAAATATGTAATGTGCGCGGAAAAGTATGAACTAAATAATATAATAGACATACATTTACACTGTAAGAATAACATTTAAGCTTAAAACTTTTTAGATCATTTGCTATGATGTGACCAAATAGCTATTAAAATCTTTTATTCAGCATTCTCAGCGCGTCCGGTTTCAATTAACGTTTAAGCTTGCCACTGAAAATTGGCTCATTTATTTACAAAATCAGGACGGGACAATAATGACATAAGAAAAAATATATAAAGCTAAGTACCTGTACATTTATAGCTAAAGTACAGCAGTACCGAAACTAAACTTATTTGTTAAAATAAATACCTACGAAAAAAGAAATTAAAAAAAAATCAACGGACTTCCTGACTGTAAACCGGCCAAGTGCGAGTCGGACTCGCGCACGAAGGGTTCCGTACAAACTTTTAGTTAAGTAAATTACATAATATAATATTCTGTGAACATTTCAAGCGTCTACCTGTTTTTTTTAGTAAATTTATCTCGAATAAATAGTTTTAGACAAACTTGCATTATATATCTATCGTATGTCGATAGTTATTATGTGCTACAATAATATACATATCATTTAATTGTATTTCAATTTAATAAACATCTTTATTGACTGCGTGGTAGTCGCAACAGCATTCTGCAGACGGTGGCCGATAGGTTCACTTCACCCTTGTGGATATATGGTGCGCAGGGTGATTCAAATATTATCTTTTACTAACACTAGTAGTCGAGCATTGTAAAATACTAACCCAATATGGACCTTTGTAGTTTGAAATAAAAAGCTTTTATTTTTTATTTATACTAGCTGACTAGCTCTAGTTGAGACACAACAACGCGTGGCCGGGTTATAGATGTCGCTGTACCGAAATGAATCGCGCTTAGGTTTCGGTTCTACGACTACACATATAGCTAACCGTTCTTAGCCTTCTCGAATGTTGTTCTTAGGCTTTTACTGTCAATATAACAAACAAACAAACAAACAAACAAACAAACAAACAAACAAACAAACAAACAAACAAACAAACAAACAAACAAACAAACAAACAAACAAACAAACAAACAAACAAACAAACACACACACACACACACACACACACACACAAAGTATTGTCATAATATAATTAGGATTAGAAATCATACATATAAAGGTCTATAGATATGTAATTATATAATAAATAGAAAAAATATTAGTTTAAAGATATTTTTAAATAAAATATTGAAAATTTCTCATTTGCAATTACTCATTATCTCAAAACAAATCATTTCGATATTTTCGCAGTACGTAGCCATGAGAAGAGTTATTTGCATATCGTTCAATAACCTTCTATAAGGACCCCATCAATTGCCCACCAAAACAAACACGGATTATTCATGTATGATCCCAAAACTTTGAATCGAACTTTGGGCGACAACTGCGTTGTTAGACCGACACTCTAAAACTATAACACAAGGCTTACAGGGCTAGGCTTATTGGGGTGAATGTAACAAATATTATTTTTATTATTATCGTAGTGTAGTCCGGATAGATAAATGATTAACCGATTCGTTGCGGTTGGCACGTCTGGCGTGCCATCACTTTCTTTTGCGTGTGGCGCTAGCCACTGGAGCCATGTCATTTTTAAATCGATGATAACTCCTTCAAATTAAGATTTAGGGAAATCTATCCAGACTAAAACTATCTTCATGTTTCACGTAAATCAAGCTCGTAGCCTTCGTTTCTGTAATTATATGTAGCAACGAATCAGTTAAGGTTACTTGTTTTTATATAAATGTGTCTAAGTTTGTTAAACTTTGCTTTGTTTAAAAAGCTATCGCTGATTTGCGAGAATATCGACGCAACTCAAAAATCTGTTAAATTGCACTAAATATGCCAAACGATCTTAAATATTTGATATTTGATAGCGAACAGAGACGAAATACAGATACAGCGCCACTTCGCTCGAAAGAGATGCAATTACATGTTTTTGGTATGCGATAAAAGATTTAATAAGAAATTTGAATACCTTATTCTATAAAATTAGATTTTTTTAGTTCTGTCGCTATTCTCGCAAACCAGCGCTATGTGTTATAGGTAAATGTATTCGGAATAGTGATATCGTGGGTTAGGTAAGTTTGTCAATTACACTTGTAGATAAGTACCCATGTACTATTTATCTAGCACCTGTACGAAGTATGTATTTTTTTTAATTTTTCTAGGCTATCCTTTTTATGGTATTTTTCTATGAAAATAATTTATCATATAAGATATATAATAAAAAATTACTAGGTAGATGCAGTCGCTAAGCTTCGTTAGCGCCATATATTGGAACGGAGCGTTATACTAAAAAAAAAAAAATCAACGATGTTTAGTAAATTTTAAAATTCCATACAGATAAAAAAGTTTCTATGGGAAATCCCATAGAGCCAATGTTTTTTGGTCACAACTTTTTTATTTTTGCGAATTTCAAAATTTTGGATAGGCATCACAATGTGGTCCTTATTGTGTTGATTCCATCCACACAAAAAATATTAAAATCGGTTAAAAACTCGGGAAGTTATGGCGTAACAGATATTGCGTCATTGTAGCTGATCCGTGGAAGCTAAGCTCCAATAAAAAAAAATAAAAAAAATATATATATCATTGTACTTTCCACGATCCTACATGCATTTCGCTTTTTCAACTCTGCCGACTGTTGCTAAACGGGGTTCACAATTTGTTTGATGTGTTCATTAATGACAAAACAACAAATAAAGTTTATTCTTTATTTAATATATAACCTAATTAATCATTATATGACATTGTTGAATTTTTAATCCTCTTAAACATATCTTATAAACAAAAAATCTACAACCGATATCGATAACCCATTCGGTGCTCGATATTGCACGGTCAAATAACTACTGATGAATGCGTGGGTGTGAAACACGTGTAGAATTGTTGGTGAAGGCGCAAGGTGTGTCGTTGTCTTAATGTCTATGCCTATGGTATCTGCATTTATTTGCGGGCGGGCGAGCAATCCATCTTATTATTTTGACGTGATAACGTCTTATGAATCGATGAACACCGGCTGCATGCATGAAAAAGTGTAACGTTCCGCCTGAGCCGAGCGTGCAAGCAAGTGCGCGGACAAAGCGAAAGTATGAATCATTATAAATACGCAAATTGAAAATGTTGCAACTGGTTTTCATTAATCTTATTAGCAATTTTGTAATTTTAAATCCTAATGACAATTTCTTAGTTAAAATTCATCGTGTTATTCGCTGATAGATCCATTTTTGGAGCGAAGCTCCCATGGATCAGCTTCAATGGCGCAATGTCGGTTACGCCATAACTTTCTGAGTTCTGAACCGATTTTAAAAAATTTTGTGTGGAATCGAATCACCAGGTTAAGGACCAGATTGTGACGGAGGCGATGCATTCGCTAAGCATAAAGCTACGCTAGCACCATATATTGGAGCGGAGCGTAATACCTAAAAATGGATTTTTTTTTGTTTTAATGGGAACTTTTGCGAATTTCAAAATTCGGGCTCCGTCACAATCTGGTCCTTAACCTGGTGATTCGATTCCACACAAAAATTTTTAAAATCGGTTCAGAACTCAGAAAGTTATGGCGTAACAGACATTGCGCTATTCAAGCTGATCCATGGGAGCTTCGCTTCGCTCCGCTCCAAAAAATATTTAGCTTAATTTCCTATCAACAATTATAAGTAAACTACGATGCGATTCAGCAGACAAGTAGCGCCATCTATGGAAACATTTTAGAACCAAAATAGGAACTAGAGAACTTAAACACACTATTTCTACGGAGAATATAGAAACGTGAACAGTTAATTTAGTTTTAATATATTCTAAACACTTGATTGTTATGTTGTGGCACAGGAACTAGAATTGTCAAATTGTCGATGTAATGTTTACATTGAAATACCAGCAACGTATAACGCGTGGCCTTGGCACTGCCACGCCGCTGGCCACAGTAATGATGGGTCACCATTACCGCAGATGTGACTGCGCTACGCCCACCGGGCGTACCGTCATGGAGCAAACAGACATCATTATATTGGCTTTTGTGAAGTAAAAGTATTTTTACTATATATTACTAGCTGACCCGGTAACGCGTTGCTATGGTAACGCGTATACAATGGAAAAAGAGCGGGAAAAGGAGCGGACAGACAAACACACAAACAACAAATTTGTGTTCTTGGATTGTAGACTAGCGGCCCGTCCCGGCTTCGCACGGGTGGACAAAATTCTTAAATTTTTATCTATTATTAAATATTTTTTTCCGTTAGCGCCATCTAGCGTCCGGTAGACGAACTACTTGCGGATAACGCGTTGCTATCATAGCGTTATTGATACAATGGAAAAAGAGCGGGAAAAGGAGCGGTCAGACAAACACACAAACCACTGTGATCTTAGATTATAGATTAAAGTGATTCTTTTATGAATTAAATAAATAAATGAACAAATATTTAGTCCTAAACTTAGCTGAGTTTGTACTATGGCTATTAAATATATGAATAGGTATATTAACGTCTATAACTCGAAAAAAAATATTTATGGTCATCAGACAAACCGGGATTCGAACCCGGTTTCTTTTACGCAGAAGGCAGAATCGCCACCGTTCCACCAAGCAGCCGTCTCTATATTTATATCTCTTATCTATATTAACTTTTTTATAATTTGTTAAATGTTATCGTAATCAGTTAAAAAATATCTGTCTACCTATTCTAAAAAGCTATTTCTTAATTTCGAAATAAAATTCACATTTCCATGAAAAGAAATATTTTATTAACTCATGATTTATTTATTTAACTTGTTTACAGTTTGCTCAAAACGCCAGCAAGTTAACATATGTATCATTCATACTACTAGATATAATATGTCAAAGTTCACTAAGAATAATATGATCGCAGAATTTATACAAACAATTAAAAATGTCAAGCATTAATACAGTATTTACATATTTGTTCAAACCATCTTGAGGACTTAGAAAAAATGGGATTACAATGCAGAAGATTATGTCTGAAACTAAAATAATTAATATAACTAGCTAACCCAGCCACGCGTAACTATGGTTCAGTTATTATAATTTGCAATATTTTTTATTGTAATTTAAATTGAAACATATCTTATGTCCTTAGTCGAAACAAATTCAGTAAAATTTAAAAAAATCGACAAAATCGATGAGTACTTTCGGAGTTCATCGCGGTCAAACACTGTAACATGGAATATTTGAAGTGAAAACTTCTTTACCATCGTTCTGATTTGAAAGTCGATGAAACGAAAAAGCGACAGTAAAAAGAGACAGACACATAAATTGATAAGATTTAACGTAGGAGAAAATGAGATAGGAAGCATTATGTACGTGTGTTAATACGTGTTTGTGTGCGCATTCATAGTACAAAGCTTGAAGGAAGTCATCACAACAACCGTGGTATTTTGTATACGTGTACGTATTAGTTTTGAAGGTTTCACTTCTACCACGTGTGAATTGCACATATGCTTTCTTATATATATATGTAGATATACAAATGTCTATAATAATTGTCTTATAATGAACTATAAACCTTAATACTATCGCATTGTGCACAGAAAATAGGAATAATACAAAAGAACAAGATTTCAGAGACTTTAAGGGACTAAATAGAAGATGTCCTGAGAAAAAGGTCAAACCACCCTTAATCGACGAGTTTGTATGAAAGATCTGATAAACGTTGAAGAAGCGAGAAAGGTATATCAGGTACCCCTGCGTGAAAAAGGCGAGGTTTTATATATGTATAAAATAAAGATTAATGAAAAAATTTACTATTGAAAATATAGAAAAAAATAAATAGTTTCAACTGAACCCAAGACAAATCAAAAATAAAACTCTCAAAACTTTAAGCAAGCAAACCATAGCAATTTATTTACGACGCCTATGAATTTAAATTGTAGACAAACTGTTTTTATCTATAAAACACTAAAGAAGCTCAAAACATCCTATTTGATTAATGTGGTTAATATGTGCTTAATTCATAGAATAACAAAATTTAAAATAAATAGTTTCTTATCAAGCAAAGCAAAGCAAATTTAAAATCAATCATTGGCTTAAAAAAAGTTAGGGCTTTAAATAAAACAAGCAAAATATGAATAAATATATATATATATATATATATATAAGGTTTACTGAGTAATATGGATTTTGGTAGAGGGAGAATCCCTGATGTCTTTTGTTCGATTAGTTCCGGCCGAACTAGTTTGGATGTCGGGTCAGAAAAATACCTATATCTACGAAAATTATTTGAATTTTGAAAAAATCTCTTGTAGACATAATTTTGAATAGTTAAACTTTGAAAATATAAAAAAACCGATTTTTTTTTTAACTTTTAGACTAGAATACCCCTTAACAAATATTGAAACAATCGACAATGCGACAATGATTCTTTTTTAATGGATTCGATATCCAAAAATATTGACACTAAAAAACAAGAAAGTCGAACGTTTTATGTAAACTTTTCAGTCTAAAAAATAAGATTATTTTTTACTGATTATATTAGGATGACAGTCAGCCTATTATCACGGCTTTTCTAAAGGAGTCGAAACTTAAAGGATTAAATATAAAGAAAAATCAAGTCGTTCATCCTGTAAATGTATATTCATTTAATATACGATAGACGCGAATAACAAAATATGTGAACAAGTATGGACTTTATGAATGGTTTTATTTAAAAAAGAATAAATATTCTAGTTAAATATTAATCTATTACACTTTGGGTGCAATAGCGATTACTATACACTTTAGAAAAGATCATGTGACCTTTCAAAGCAACTTGAGAAGTACTATATGTTTGATAACGACAGGAATAGTTTTTCATAAACAATTCTTAACGATGTCTAAATGTGAAATATGAGCTTCTTTAAAAAAAACTGATAAATCAAAAAATCTGAAAATCTGTAATCAAGTTTTTTTGTTATTAAAGCATTTTAGTTGCTAGATTTTTATATCACAAAAAATTATTACTAGAAATAATTCAACTTCTTTCAGGTGTCACGCGGTTGTCAAACCCACATCCCTTCGCTATCTGGGCGAGTACTCTTCCAATACTACTGCTAAAGAGCTACCGAGACATTTGGTGTAATTATTCCTAATCTAGATTTATTTGTGAGCGTTTGGCGAGCAATGCATTGATAACAATCTTCTTCTGCTTTCAAATGTTTTATAACAGAAAATGTTTAATCAAGTTTGTAATATATCTAATCATGTCAAAGGCTATATAGGTCTGCCTTTAATTTTTTTTAAACTAGGCGATGCAGTCGCTAAGCATAAAGCTTCGCTAGCACCATATATTGGAGCGGAGCGTGATACTAAAAAAAATAAAACATATGATGTTAAGTAAATTTTAAAATTCCATAAGAGAGTAAACTTACAAATAGGCGCGCTTTTTTTCAAAGGGACATCCCATAGAGCCAATGTTTTCTGTTCATTACTTTTTATTTTTGTTAATTTCAAAATTCCAAAATTAAAACACTCCATCACAATCTGGTCCTAAATGTGTTGATTCGATTCCACACAAAAATTAATAAAATCGGTTAAGAACTTGGGAAGTTATGGCGTAACAGACATTGAGTCGTTAAAGCTGATCCATGGGAGCTTCGCTTCGCTCCGTTCCAACTAGGTGATGCAGTCGCTAAGCATAAAGCTACGCTAGCACCATATATTGAAGCGGAGCGAATTACCTAAAAAGGAAAAAAAAAAATTTTTGTTTCGATGAAATTTTTTGCGAATTTCAAAATTCGGGCTCCGTCACAATCTGGTCCTAAACCTGTTGATTTGATTCACCATAAAAAATATTAAAATCAGTTAAGAACACTGGAAGTTATGGCGTAACAGACATTGCGCTATTGAAGCTGATCCATGGGAGCTTCGCTTCGCTCCGTTACAATAAATATTTGACAGCATCACATACATTGTAGAATTCAAAAACAACAACGGTACCACAACGCCCAGACAGGCAATATATTATTTACATTGACCGGGCGGGGAATCGAACTCGGAGTGGGGTTACCAAGAAAATCGGTATGCGAGTAATTCGACCAAGGAGCAAATAAACAAGATAGATTCAAACGTTAAAATGTACAACTCGATGTGCTGTCAACTGTACATTAGTTGTGCGCAAGCGCAAAAAGACTAGGCGGGAGCGAACCGTGCACGCAACACGGCCTCGTACTTAGTTCCGTGAAAGGCGAAGTGTCTAAACCCCGCTCCGTTTAACGTTATTCGAGAGTTTTAACTCCTAGCCCATAAGGACTATAGTTACTGATTTAGACAAAGCTCACGACACTCTGTATTAATAACAAGCAATTAAGTAAAAAAAAAAAAATGTGTATCTCAGCTCCGACGCACGACCGGAGTTTACTCCTTAAGAATGATCGTCTTTGAACAGGCACAAAAAATAATAAAACAAAAAATGCGCACGATAGTTTGCGCACAAAAAACGTAATGTTGTCATTCGATCACAAAATTTTACTCTTCAAATTTTTTTCATACCGCGCGCCTTATAGAAAATTAATTCTTAAGGAGTATCTGAACTCCAAAAACTCAAGACACAGAACTTAGTTATTGTCTAACTTAATAAATCCATAACAGTAAATCACGCCCATCAGTCGAGAAGTCTAGGTGACTTAATGTTCGAAATTACAGGCCAATCGATCGCGCTAAACGCTGGCACATATTTTAATTTCCTTTTAATTTTCAAACGGTATCTTCTGCATCGGTAGTGATCCTACCTTCTGCGCCAATGGTGCTAGATTGAATTCCTGATAGGGGCAATTTTTTTGGCGTTTACATACTTATTTAAGTATTCTATACGTTATTAAGTACCCGTAGTACACAAGCTATGCTTACTTTGGAACTAATTTCATTTTAGCCTGGAAACGAAATCATTTTTTTGGCGTTTACATACTTATTTAAGTATTCTATACGTTATTAAGTACCCGTAGTACACAAGCTATGCTTACTTTGGAACTAATTTCATTTTAGCCTGGAAACGAAATCATTACATTTCTTTTTTTAATACTCTTACATTTCGCATGCGCACCTCCTTTCTCCGCAATGAAGTATACCTAACATATTCCGACGTAAAAAAGAATTAAAAATATTCTTAATCACAATCTTGATATTATAATAAAATGCAACCAAACAATAAAGCGTCCACTTGGCATTAAAACGCATCTGAAACGCTAACGCAACAAAACTGCGATGTTTATTGACTTGTTAATAATTTGTTTAGCGATTATTGCTTGCGAAGCGGATTATTAAATGCATTGGTGTGCAGTATTTAGCTAATGACGTCTAACACTGCTTACAAGTCAAATAGATTACGATTTAAAAATAAAAACAAGGTTTTTAGTGCACAAACAAGAAATGGGAGACCGAAAAGCATCTTAAACACAAACCTCTTATTACAAAATATGATGCCGTCTGTACTAATTTTTAAAAAGTGACAGTTTTAATTAAATTCAGTTTATTTCGTTTAGGAACATTGGATACAAGTTTTTTTTGATAAGTTGATTTTCTTTACATATAAAAATGGCACATTTAAATGATCGGCAAATAAGTAGTATTTGATCGTCAAAAAAATACAATTGGTAACCTAACCTAACCTTTAGTTCACTAATTTTATTTTTTTAGGATCATTTAAATATTTCCCTATAAAAATTAACAAATATATATAATAATTTAGCAAGTGTGTAAAAATGTATAATAAATAACATACCGAATAAAATAAGGGAACTAAACATAACTTAATTCAAATCACACCTACAAAAAGACTTTTATCATACATTTTTTGTACAATGTTAAATGTATCCCTCTTTTTTTAATTATTACAAATTTTATATTACTAAGAAATATTTTTGCATAACATTTTGTTGGCTTAACATGGCAATTATTTAAATGACCACAAATTATACCATGTTAACAATCAAATAAAGATTAAACAATTTAATTAACAAAGCTACCTAATTTCGTAACGCGAATAAAAAAGGCCAAATTGAAATCTCGAAATTGATTTTGGGCGAAGTTAAATTAATTCTCGATTTGACTTTGAAAAGTTCGGTCGTCCTTGCTGAGCTCGTGACGTGATATCCGCCGGGCGGCCATTATCTTCATCAACTCATCATTAAAACCATCATTTGATTACACAACCCGCCAATTCAGAGTGCACAGGTCGCAAAATCGCAATTTCACAGTTACATTGTCATGGCGAAACGTGATGAAGGTGACGGGAAATTTTTTAACAACTCATCCCATTGTTTAAATTTAAGGCCAATTAAGATTAAATTAACGAACGTTTGGTGCAACCTGCCCTTCGCATCGACAGTCCTGGGTTCGAGTCCTGGACGGGGCAGGTGTTTGTGTTATGAATACGAGCATTTGTACTGAGACATTGGTTTGAACATAAATATTTAACATCTTTGTATTATACTGGCTGACCCGGTAACGCGTTGCTATGGTAACCCGTATACAATGGAAAAAGAGCGGGAAAAGAGCGGACAGACAAACATACAAACAACAAATTTGTATCCTTAGAATATAGATTTATGTCTATCCGTTACCCTAGTGCTCATAAGACAAGACCTAGTGCTTAGCTTAGCTAGGCTAATTGGTCTAATGTGCGCGGAAGTGAAATAAATAAGTAAAATTCATAGTGATATCAACAAACGAATCAATTACAAATGCACGTATTCATCACACAAACATCTGGCATTCTAGGACTCAAACCTGTGATCGTTTGTCTACCCTCGTAGGGTTAATCCCGCTCCGCTATACCAGTCGTCAGTAAACGTAAATAAACGCTGATAACTATTAATTTCTAATTCATTTTAAAATTTAATTTTTAACCGAAGAATTTCGGTTAGGGCACAGCAAAATGGACGCAAAACTTAGAAAATGTTCGAATAAAAAAAGTCAGGTTAGTCCTGGGTTGAGTTGGAATCGTGACAAAAAAAGAAAATGAACCTGGAAAGAATGGTTTGATTTGATGCTTCCTTTTTTAAATTACTAGACCGAAAATTATTGTAATTCATTAAACAGGCAAAAAGGATCAACTAAGTTATTTCCCAAAATAATTTAAATATTTAAACATTGATTTGTAATATTCGTTTACTTTTATTACTGACTTGTTAAACATAACCTACATTATCCCACGCAAGATATTAGTATAAAGAAATAAATGTCAACTTATAAAATGAACTAAAATTGTATAAAACGCATCATTAAAATAGTTTGTGGTGTGAGTGAGGGCGGGTCATGACGAAAAAATAAAAATTAACTTTACATTTTTCGTTATTTAAACACTTATTGCAAAATTTATAAATCTAAAGAAATTATTACTGGGAGAAACCGCTCACATCCCCTCGCTATTCGGGTGAGTACTCTTCCAATGGAGTTGTCAAAACCTTGAGAGACCCATCTAATTTTTACAAGCATTTCTTAACCTGACACCAGCTTCATTTACTCATGTTATGGGTACTATAGAATATATACAATAGGTACAACAATGGATAAAGAAAAAAATAGTACTTATTATACATATATATTTTTTTATTTAAACTAATTTAGTAATGATAGTATTTGACCAATTAAAGAACGATATGGACTTTAATAAATATTATTTTTGTGCTAATATTTAGGTCGGATAAATAATAAGGATTATTTGTGTATTAAAAATTGAGTTCAATTATTATTTTTCCGTAACATAATAGCTATTGATTATTACTTGAATATTAAATACCGGTGAAATTCAAAATAACTAAACGCAATTCGATTGGTTCGATCGTCGTGGGTCGTAAAAGCCTATATATTTTTTTATTGGGTCCGCTCTTGATCCCAATTAAACCTGGGGGCAAAGACAGGATCTACGATGGAGCGAGCTTACGTAGAAGTGCCTATTCATGCTGGTTTTAAAGACGGTTGGGTTATAAGTACGCGAAATTATAGATCCAGGGAGGGAGTTCCACACCTGTGCTGTGCGCATTATAAAAGATGTTGAGTAGCGCTTGGTGCGACAATTAGGAATAGCAACATATGTCTAGCTTGCTTATATGTTTTTATTTTACAAACTTTTTCTTCACACAAAAAGGACGTGCTGTAAAGGTTAAGCAAAAATTTTGATCACACAAAAACTTACGACCATTTATGTTTATCGCCTATTATATCACATGATATCATAAAGAAAATATATCTTTACAAATATTGCATGTAAATATTTACTTCCAAGTCTGTAAGTAATTAACGTTTCAAGTCTATTTAATATAATAATGGTAAAATTATTCATTGGTTACAATTATTTTTAATTTTGTATAAACTAATATCATATTATCTCCTTAGTTCGATGGTTGACTGCTAGAGAATGTCTTATGGCGTTACGTCTGCTATATATTATAAACGATAACACGTAAATAACTTTAAAAGCGAACAGTGACACCAAACCACCGATACAATTCCGTGAACAGCTAACACATAATTCAGAGCAAGTCAGGGGACATTGCGACACAATCGATCACGAAACGAACGCTCGCAGTCGGACCCCGCAATATTTCACATGCGCGCGCGCATCACGACCAGTTAGTATAATGCAAAAATCGTGATTCACACAGTTCGCACATCCACGTTTATTTTATTACCTACTACAATCCACTGTTATTTTAATAAGTGATTGTGCGACAAAATACAACACTGCTAAACGAAATGGAACACTATTCGGACAACCGACGGTCGATTTTTTTTTGTAACAACACTTAGTTTTCACAGCATTATAATCAAAATTCGGATTAACCCATTCGTTATGCCTAAATGTGATTATTCCGAGGAACTACATGTTTTGTATTGTTTACAATGACGCATCTGTAAAGCCGATTACGCTTAGCAAAATATGGTAGTATAAGTCGACCGCTTAAACGATTCTTTGCCCGCGCGGTACAACGGCGCGGGGGTAAGGCAACAAAGAGGAGCAATCGAGGAGCAGGCGGCAGGCGCGTATAGTGCGCCCCCTATGGGATCCTTTAGGGGGTAAGGGGTACGAAAAAGGGGGTTTTTTCGTACCCCTTACCCCCTCCCCCTTGTCGTCGTAACCCCGCGCCCTTGTACCGCGCGGGCGAAGACTCATATAGCGGTCTAATTATAACTTAGTATTCTTCCCGGCAAATAAGTTGAACATGATTTTGAAATCACGTAACATGCGCAGTAGTGAATAATGTACCTAAACTTGCTACTGCGCATGTCACGTGATTTCAAAATCATGTTCAACTTATTTGCCCGAGACTATACTCGCATTGACTGATAGATCGAACTGATAGATCGAAAAGAACTGATCGAACTAGTTAACCTTTTATATAAAAATGATCGTGTTAAATTATTTTAATAGAAAAATACTAGAACAAATTGACTCAGCTCAGAAATTATTCTCATCCCGCCTGATAAAACCCTGTAAGCCGAGTCTATTTTTTGAATATTTTTCAATAAAATTAATTTATCGTTTAATATAGCATTTAAAAATGCACAAAAAAATATTTCATTATTTTTAATACCAACTTTGTGCAGTACAAAAAGTTTTTAAATGAACAGTGCTCTTCTCCTTAAATAATTTACTGCATTGGGACTGGATTCTTTGCTGTCTATTTTTCTTTTAGTTATGTGTACAATATTTATGGATAGTACACTTTATAAACTTATTGTTATACAAAGCTACAATAATAATCTATTGGTGTTAATTAAAATAAATAATTATTGGTTCCTGTACTTCCGCATTCACTCCTTGACATAAAAAGTCAGCCTATGAATAAGGCTCTTGAAATTCTATAGTATTTTATAGAAATATCCACTGTGCGACGTCCTGTGTTCGAATCTAGAAAGAGATTAATTTTTGATAGATACCAACATTTGAACCTAAGTAGAGGATGTTTAGAAACACTTTTTTACTATGACAATTACGTATATATGTATGTATATCTGCTAACCTTGTATTAGTTTATTTTTTTATTTCTTCTTATATTTATTATATTGCATCCATAACAAACCTTAGTGCTTTCTTAGGGCTAACCTAATTAGAATGAATGTAAGAAATACTATTATTATTACTTCGGCGTTTGTTTCGAGTCGAAACTTCTATAAGAGTCGAGAAAGCATTCGAACAACTTAAAACAAGTGGTGAGTTCCAACGTTAATTGTTAAATAGTTTTGAAAATGTATCCAACTCTTGATAGACGAAATAAAAAACTCTTTCGAAATAACTAACAAGAGTACAGTAATCGTAGAATAAAACGCATCTATCATAACATACAATGTGTCACATCACCAGTGTCGGAGCCTTTAATGGTGTGAAATATGGCATTTTTATCGACAAAATGCCCTTCAAATTTTGTTTTTCTCAAAAAGCCAATAATTAAAAAAAAAACAAAAAGGAATCTCTTTGTTTTTCTTTAATTATTTTTTCAATTTTTTATTCCATGACAATTGAAACATGTAACTGTTGCCTACATGTTTAGCTATCAAATGACACCTTTTTAATGTTGATAGGACATTTACATGAGTAGTGGTGGTCGAATTAGTATGAGAGCCCAGGTCTTGGTTACCAAGAAAACAAAATGGCGGCCGTAAAAGGAAAACAAAATCTGAGGGGCAATTTGTCGATAAAAAGTGCCATATTTCACACCATTAAAGGCTCCGACACTGGTGACGGGACAAATTGTATAAGTGTAAGAACTAGATAGAAGTATTATACATATTAAGTGCAATTACTATTCTTTATATTATTTATTTCTTTAAGATAATAATTATATTCATTTTTTTGTTTACACAAAATACCAACAGCTTATACCGAAATTATAAGATATATTTTACTAATGTATGATCAATAACAGATTTCTTTAAAGTTATATCATGGTACAAATAACGTTTGAAGAAATTATAATTGTTAATTTATTAATTTAAGATTTGGAATCAGTTAAAGACAGAGAAACATAAGTTGGGCTATGTATTTTTCAACACACTTCCTCATAAAGTGGCTCTAATCCCATGGCAATTAGGCACATAATGACACCTATAATCAAACTGTGAGTTTTTCATTACTATTATTCACGAGTGAGTAATAGTTTTTTTTTTAATATTATTGGTTGAGTTACGCTTACACTTGCGCTAAAATGCTATCGGCGAAAAGCCCAAAAAAAAGAAACCTCATTTTTTAGTCTATGGCCGAAGCGCGCGCATAGGAAAACTGATTAATTTTTCCCGCCATTACGAAATTTATTAGTCTATGGCCGATGCGCGCGCATAGGAAAACTGATTAATTTTTCCCGCCATTACGAAACATTATTCACAACTCGTCTCGTTTTCTCTTTTGAAGTTATTTAGTTAGTTATTAATTAAGATGTCTGCAAATACCATTCATGAAGAAAATGATTTATTCAGAAGTGTGTTGAAAAACGTTGTATGATACACGTGTGTATTGATGGTTACCGTCCTCGGCTTCTTAAGACCCTCGCCTGACGGCTCGGGCCTCAATGCGCCTCAGTGGTAATCACCAACATTACACACTTGTACCATAATGTACTATTATGTATGTTTTTTGTATGTGATGTGCGCAGTAGTGTAATAAAATACACAAAAATCATTTTTAAACATCCACCGCGAAATAAAAGGATATCAATCTTAATAAAGCGTGCGTTTACTTATGTACGCGCGGCAGAAAGAATACTTTTTTATTTAATTTTAAAATGAGGTAGCCTATATGGTAGGTTAGCCTATTAACTTTAACAGCTGACTTCATGTTGTCGCTTTTTCGTTGCACGCTGCGTGCGCAACTTCCATTACATAAAAATTTCTCCCTCTACGCGCCAAAAGATGTATTCTTCAAAGGAGAACTTACATTTCATTAAAAAAAGAAACTTTACGTTTCCAACTTTTTCGATTACCCACTTAACATTTATATGAATTCTGCGCAGCCATTAATTAAATACTGCTATGTTGACAATGATACTCGATCGAACTTACCAAACTAATTCCATCACTTAGCGAACAATTAGAACAAACTTTGTCCAAAAGTTGGCCCAAGTGTTGGGAGCGAATGCCAAGGTCTTTACCCAAGATTATACTGATGAAATAGAAATTGTATTTAATTCTATTTATTTTAATTTAATATAAGCCTATAAATACAATCACATCTCCTTCCCCTGAGGGCTCGAAGATGTGGTTGTTTTTCAAAAGAGGATTTCAAATCTTACGAACACATTTTTTCCGATCATCATATAATTTTGTAGACACTTTGTCAGGGGTAGAGAAAAGGATATAGGGTATCTTTCATTAATAAAAGTACTGCTGCCCAAGGGCAATAAATATAACTTTTATCGGTATTCAACATTAATGCAATCGAAACCGCTGGTAAAAGCTAGTTTAGTGTTTAAAGTAATAATAATAGCATTTCTAGAACTTTCCGTTTGTCTATGTAGGATTGTATATCTGCTATGAGTTGGGTATTTCCCATACATATGAATATTCTACTTATAATTATCTGCTTCTAACATGTTCAAATGATCCATAACATAAGCCTTACAGTCCTTATTACTATTACTATTGGCTAGGTTAGTTGGCGTTAGAAAAAAAGTTAAAGTCGCCCAAATATTGATTATTTTTTTGCAGCTCACTGTTTTGACCTTGACCTTGACCTTACCCAAGTTAAGTTTAGTTAAGATACACCTAAAACCAGGAAAAGTAAAAATTATATTTTGGGCAAATTCGATGCAATGGTAAAGTTGGTAAAAGCAGACCCAGGCGGACTTTCAGAGACCAAATAGAAGATGTTCTGTAAAAACGTCAGGTCAAAAGCACGCTAACCTAACCTAACCTAACCAACGAGATTGTATTAAATATCTGATCAGAATTGAAGAAGCGAGATATGTATGACAGGATCGTCGAAAGAGGAAATTGTATGTATGTATGTATTTACATAGTAACGCGTATACAATGGAAAAAGAGCGGACAGACAAACACACAAACAACAAATTTGTGTTCTTAGATTATAGACCAGCGGCCCGTCCCGGCCTCGCACGGGTGGACAAAATTCTTTAAATATTTTCTATTATTAAATATTTTTCCTTTAGCGCCATCTAGCGTCCGGTAGACGAACTACTAGAGGTTAACGCGTTGCTATGGTAACGTTATTGATACAATGGAAAAAGAGCGGGGGAAAAGAGCGGACAGACAAACACACAAAACACTGTGATCTTAGATTATAGATTTACCCCAAGCACCTTTCGTAAATTATTCGTATAGAGATAGATCAGGGACAGCTTCTACTGTGGATACTGATTAGAGCAATGATTAGCGCATTTAAGGTACTAATACTCTAATACTTCGTAGCTAAAAAGATAAAAATTAATAGGTAATGAGATTACAAGTTATATCCTACACACACGAGTTGTCACACAGTTGGTTATTTTCGCATACGTCAGCATGCTAATAACGTAACTATTATTAACAATTCTTATTTGAAATCAATGAAATTACTATAGATGAATGATTTGACAGTTACAGTTGCTAACAGAGGCACCACGAAACTGTCAAATTGTTCATACATAAAATTTCATTGATTTCATTGAAATTGTGACATTTCATTTGTAAACAAATAGCAATTTCGTGGTTAAAATCATAGAGTTATAGAAGTGAAGAAGGACTCTATAATCAATAATATGAAAAATACACACACTATAATAATTTACATTTAAAATTGATGGTTAAAACGAGTACATTACATTTCACTCAACACACACTCTTAATAACTCTCACATCTGATTACATGCACTTATGTATATGGATTTAAATGGGTAGGTACTACTATTATATGAGCAAGGTAAGAAAAGGGTAACTTCTTATATATTTTTTAAAAACTTAAAAGAAATTCACTATTGTGACAAATTACTTGCAAGATAAATTATTTTAATAGAAAAATACTAGAAAAAATCGACTCGGCTCACAAGAGAATTCTCAGGCGGGATGATAATCTTATTGATGCAACAACGCTGACCTGCAGCCTAAAACCGGAAAGGTACTAGAAAATTTCGACGGGTGTTCACAAGGCTCGGTAGCTCAATTTGAAGAGCATTGGACTGGACATGCAAAGGTTGCGGGTTCGGTTCCCGCCTGAGAATTCACTTATGAGTTGAGTCGATTTTTTCTAGTATTTTTCTATTAAAAATAATTTATCTTATACGATAGCATTGAAAAAATAATGCAAAAAACATATAAAAATTAAAAATTACTTATAGTAAATAATAAAGATATTTTGGTTTATATTTGTTGCCTAATATTTGTGTCGGGTTGTCTTTACCGACTTGCTCACGCTTAGCACTGACCAAGGTGCTTTCCGAAGCTCAAGATATTATTAGTTCATCCACCCTATGATCAATTTATTAACCGATTCGTTGCTACATACAATTACCAGAAACGAAGGATACGAGCTTGATTTACGTGAAAAATGAAGATAGTTTTATTCTGGGGAGATTTCCCTACAACTTCATTTGAAGGGGTTATCGTCGATTTAAAAATGACACGGCTCCAGTGGCTAGAGCCACACGCAAAAGAAAGTAATGGCACGCCAGACGTGCCATCCATATCGAATCGGTTAAGACAGTTGCTTCACCCAGAAGCAAACCATCATCACATATAACGCAGACAATATGAAACTGTTTACATTATTGTTAATATCACACATTTGTTTCTAAATATTTATATAGTTTTTGTTCATATCGTCTATTGGTATGAAGAGACAATTATTAACTGAAATAATATTCGATCAAACAAATAATATAATAAGCTACAATATCAATGGAATATTATCCCCTTTCAATATTTGTGTTACCGTTACAAAAGTTATTTGTAACAAAGCAACTGTTACGCGTAATTTGTGACCAAATAAACAAATTGATCATTATTTATTTACAAGTACACTATTGTCATAACATAAATTAATACTATGATAACAAGAAGATTGAATCTTTTATTATCTTTTCAAGACGTGTTTACCCTGGTGATTTATAAAAATAGTTTTTAAACTAACAACATGATAGCAAACATCGCGTACTTATGTAGTACACTTAAAGGAGAGTGTCTTTTGCATTTTTTATTATCTGAAAGCTTGCTTCTTTTTTAAGTTTTCCCATAAGGGATGGCAAAGGGTAAAACGCCGATACAGCCTAGTCTTCAGTAATTTTTTATCTGAGTTAGATCATGATAAATGATGATGACAGTTGATTTATGAATGATATATAATCAATGAATGAATAATGAATAACGAAATAATCCATTTTCCTATGTTTCAATAAAGATGTAATTTTTAATTGAAACCTCCGCATAAACTAAAAAAAAAAACGTGAAAAGACAGCTTCTCCTGTTTTGTTTCACTTGACAACACTCGTGCATGTTCACAAACACTTAGTGGTTCATAATCCATTATTACGCACTAATATCCACCACAACACAAAATTTAACAAGTCACTGAATTGACGCGTCCCGCTTCCGCCAAAAAGTCAAACCTTTCTCCTTCTAAATTGAAATGCCCTACTCAAAAACAATCATCAAACAATTCATTCAAGAAGTAGGAATACAAAAACAGAATATGTTGAACGCAATTTATAAAGAGTACAAGTGTTTGAATAAGCGTCACTCACTCGCCCTTGAGAAAAGACATCCGCCAACGCAATATCGATTTTCCATGTACATAGATTCGTAGACAATAAGGCTTCACTATCACTTCATAAGTCTGTCACAAAACGAGTGACAACACAATGTAAAAACACCCTTATTACTTTTAATGGAGAACATTATATTGTTTAAACACGATTGTCGGTTATGTCGTTTATTGTTGGCTGACTCGCGGAGTGGTGACCGAGTGGCGGTAATTAAGCACACTGTGTGCCCAACGTGACCTTGGACAAGATTCGTGTTCTACAGGTAAAGCGCCGAGCAAACGCTCCTATCTTAAGATCCCTAAAAGGATCTCACTCGAGTAAGTCGTACAAAGCTGTTATAATGACATCTTTACAAGACGCTGAGATTAGAAAAAAATTGGTCCTGTGTTCATTTGTCAAGTACGTAAATATTTTTCAAATATCAGGCCCGTAAAACTTTTTAATAACGATTTTTATTGATTAGTTTTGAAAATTGGAAATTTTAGAATGATAGTTATTAACATCCACGTATCCGCACTGACCCCACAATATGGGTTGGGGACTATGAGATACTTTTCCTACCAATTATAGCCTGGTGAAAATGGCATAATTTGGAGAAGCTAGAAACCTTTTTTCAAATTCAAAGTCATATATTTTTATTCAGTAGAATACAAAAAAAATGTTCTTACATTAAATTATCTTAAAACTTGATAACTTATATCTAATGAAAAGGTTCCCACTCAGCATATGTTACAAACATTAATTTACAAAGCTGATCATCCGTGTAACCAACACATAAATTAAATAATACAAAGTATGAATTGATAAATAATTATAATAAATAAAATTAATTACATGCGTATAAAGAAATAGAAATAAACTAAATATATATTCATTCTGTTTTTTTTTTCATTTATAATAATCCCATTCCATATTTTTAAGTCATAATTTTAGAAATGTCCATAAAACAGATGAAACTATGTTCAACTAACCTTTTTATATTGCCTCACATATGGATGTTATGGTACCATATCGTTGCTTCTGAATTCCTTAACAAAGCTACTTAACTTGAGAACAATATATTTAATTTTGTAAATACATATATAAACCAAATACACCGACGAAATTAAAGTTATAATGTAAACGAAACAGAAGCTTATTCAAATAGTTTTGTCGAAAATTAAACTTAAAAGGTATTGACAGAAAGCTCCAAATTATACCTACTATCATCATAATTAAATCGTCAGTCTTTCTTTGACAAATTAAACAGGGATAAAAATATTAAACATAGTCGACGACGCGACTACCCGACGCCTATTGCACAGTGAGATGGATGTACATAAAAATTCACTACAAGATCTACAAAATAAGGAATCGCCAAAGATAAACATACTGATGATATAATTTACTACCCACGCATTCTTCTCGTTGAACAACAAAAATATACCAATTTCCCAGCCCCACCCGTTACGATTAGAAACCAGCCATATTTATTTAGACACACACTTTCTTTTTCAATGAACTTTACAAATAGCGATAAGTATAAAATGTAACATTTTTTGATATCTTATTTACCTATATACCTACTTCTTATATTTCAAGGTAAGATACTAACTGCTGAATAATATTCAACTATAAAAAACATACAATTTTACTAAAAAGCGAGAGTAGCCCATCACTTAAAATTATTACATGCCATTTTGCCAGCGATTTATGGGTACGGTCAACAAAGTTTACACATAAAGTTCAAACATTTTGTGAACGTCTTTTAGAAAAAAGTATAACAGCGCCATCTGTTGACATGTTTCTGATATTGCATAATTTTACATACCACTTTCACTTTATAGTGTAACGTGTTACCCTGAAGTCCGTCCGTCTGTCCGTTGTTATCTTTGTGTTAATCTGTATAGCTGTCGGTCATGAAATATAAATTTATTTATTTAGTTACATTAATAAAAAAGATTAATCCAAATCAATTCTGTAGTTTATGCGTGTGAGTCCTCAGAAACTTCTGCCTTATAACATCGTTAGCAAAATGATATATAAAATTAAATCACTGATTTTACCTATATTAAATAAATAATCACATAACTGTTAAATAACGGCGACCACGCAACTGCGCCCGCACAGCCACACTATATTTGGTACACGAACGACCGCGCCCTGCCCTTTCGTTTTCCTCGTCAAAATCTAAAGTACTTGTCCAAACATCAATATGGACAGGGCATTATTTTATGCATATTTTCTATTTTAAAAAAATTAACTACATATATATTAAGAAATAATTTAATTATCGCATTTTATTTACATTTTAAAAATTTTCACATTGAAATATAAGAAAGTATTTATAGTTGAGAAATTTAACCAAGTTAAGTTATTTCTGTCATGGAATTCAGAAGCAAGGAATGCACCATAACACCCAGCCAACATAGAAAAGTTAGTTTCCCATATTGACCTACTCGTAGATCGATCGGTTACCATAAAAACCGGTTGATGATAATCTCAAGGCTTAGCAAGCGAGTTGGAGATCGAAGTAAAAGGGCATTTGGAAGAAGCTGCTTCTCATTTTGTGGGTCTACGTGCTATGTATTTAGATTATCTCCTCATTATATAGATAGATAGATAACAGCTTTATTTCTTACTCCACACATACATACACATATATACCATAAGAATATCTTAAAGCAGAAAACAAAATCATTATTAACAGAAATGGTGTGTGTCGCACCAGTACGCAAGGGTTGCATCTCAGCATCGTATTTACTCGCATCACGAGTAAATCGCTGATTTTCAGCTACAACTAAGACTGACCACAAAGACGATGACTAGCAACATCAGTGAATGAGATATTTAAAAAATAAAAATGTAATTAATCTTTACTAGAATATAAAATTATAAACTGTAAGCTTTTATTATTTTAGTTCAGTTGACAGCTAAATTTAATAAGATCTAAGAAAAAACTTATCGGGAGGTCAAGTGATCGGAAGGCTCTTTTGTAGTCACGAACAATAAGATGTATTACGCCATAGACCCATGTCACATTACATCAATTATTTACTTCTATATAGATGTATCTTTGCTTTCGGCCGATTTAATGTGACATAGTTCTACGTTGTAAACATCTAGGTAAAATTACCTACAAACATTTAGGGATTATTTTATATTTAATTTTAGTGGACCTATAGTATTATTTTTAAGATTTTCTTTGCTTATTTTTTGGAATTTATGTTTCACATTTTAATTATATAAGTAATTTTCGTATTTAATTTTAATTATATAAGTATTTAATTGACGACCGTTTGGTGCAACGGTAGCGATCCTGCCTTTCGCACCGACGATCCTGGGTTCAAATCCCGGAAGGGGCAGATGTTTGTATGATGAATACGAGCATTTGTACATGAGTCATGGGTGTTTATATACATTTATTTCTATGAATATTACATATTTATGTATCATATATGTATGTCTATCCCTTACCCTAGTATCCATAACACAAGTTTTACAGTGCTTACTTTGTGCTAGGTTAATTGATGTAAATGTAAGAAATATTTATTTAGTTATTTTATTATATTCTTCTAAGATTAGAGTGTGTTTTTATGGTTTTTATATATTTTGAATTTTTGCATTTGAATGCCATCTTATATAATAAATTAATTTAATAGAAAAATACAACAAATAAATCGACTCAGCTCACCAGTAATGTTGTATGTCAATGGAAGAGCATTGGACCGGACATCCAAAGGTTGCGGGTTCGATTCCCGCCTAAGAATTTACTTGTGAGCCGAGTCGAATTTATCTACTAAAATAATTTAATAGATTGTGTTATTAGTAGCTATATATCTTTATTTATATATTTGTAAACCATAAACGGTAAAAACATGAAGAGCCTTTTATAAATGCGGACATCTTTGTTTTACACGTGTTTCGGACAAATTAATTATCTTTGTCTTTAGGATAGGGTCGAGCCATGTCGCTGACAGCTCTAACGACATACGCACCGTCTTGTTATTAAATTTAATATTCATAACACTGTAAATAAATATTTACTTGAAAACGTATATTATCAACTTTGCGGAGTCTTATTTCAAACAACATTTTGGTGCAACGGTTGCGATTCTTTCGCAACCCTGGGTTCCAGTCTCGGAAGGCACAGATGTTTGTGTGATGAATGCGAGCAGTTGTACCTGGGTCATGGGTATTTTATATACAATGTGTCCCGTCACCAGTGTCGGAGCCTTTAATGGTGTGAAATATGCCATTTTTTTATCGACAAATTGCCCCTCAAATTTTGTTTTTCTCTTATGGCCGCCATTTTGTTTTCTTGGTAACCAAGACCTGGGCTCTCATACTAATTCAACCACCACTACTCATGTAAATGTCCTATCAACATTAAAAAGGTGTTATTTGATAGTTAAACATGTAGACAACAGTTACACAGCCATCATGTTTAAATTGTCATGGAATAAAAAATAGAAAAAAATTATTAAAGAAAAACAAATAGATTCTTTTTGTGTATTTTTTAATTATTGGCTTTTTGAGAAAAACCAAATAAGAGGGGCAATTTGTCGATAAAAAATGCCATATTTCACACCATTAAAGGCTTTGACACTGGTGACGGGACACATTGTATATTTCTATAATAATAAAATATCTATGTGCCATATATGTATATCTATCCGTTACCCTAGTATCCATAACACAAGCCTTACAGTGCTTACTTTGGGCTTATAATTGGTAATTGGCCTATGTAAGTTACTATATAATTTGTTTCCACTATGTAAGTAAAATTGCGTATATCATTATCGGCGCGATCAGTGGTTTAACTAAAATATTACGCAACATAATATTTTACCGACACCAAAATGCCAAATTGTAACAAACTATTACAAGGCCTAACCTAACACTTTTGACATTTTGAATGTTCGGATCCATCGTTGATTGGCACGCTCTCTGGATGCTGCAAATTATGAAAGTGCCAATCGAATGATAACTTTCAAATCCCTCAAGCGCCAATTTTGGCGTGATATTTCCTGTTCCATAATATCTTTGTAGCGAAATATTTCAATATGATTCATGAAAAATATAGATTATAGTTCACCGATTCATTTTGATAAAACAAGATTTTTTGGATATAATACTAAGTTTGGTAATATAAAGAACGTCATTCACCAAAGCAATAATGCTTGACACATAAATTTTTCAAGTTTAAAGAAATCCAACATAATTTAATAATTAATTGTTAATAACAAAATTTATATGATTACACGTTCATTTTAAGCACATGATGGTGATAATTAAGCCCCCCTTCCTTGGCTAAGCTAGAAAAACAGCGCCTCTCTAAATAGGGCTGCTTTGTCATCCTAGATGCTGCCGAATCCGCACTGTCGTCCCAAGCTTACAGCGCAAAAACGACCACGGCGTGTACACACACCCCCGGGACCGCCCATGTACAGGAATCCGATAAAGCCTAGCTTTCATCACGCCAGGCCTCTCTACCTCAACCCATTGCCATGAAACTTTAAGAATTTCGAGTCCATTTATGGATATTTACAGGATATTTAAAAGTGCGCAAAAGAAGAAGCATATTTTGGTTTGCCCTGTCTAATCGCCTAAAAGATGGTGGAACAAAATAAAAATAACAGTTACATAAAAATATATAGGGTTCCTTCAAAGTTATATTGCATTAGTGAAGATATTACCAAAATTAGTAATTATTTCATAATTGCGTTACAATAGGAATATAGTTTGCATATTTATATGTTAAAAAAGAAAAGAATCTATTAGGGCGCTTTCAATTTAGACGTTTCGTGTCGGACCGTTGCGGTACCACGAAAACGTCTAAATTGAAAGCGCCCTTAGTCTCGTAATTCCCTTTCTTTTCTTCATTAGCTACATCAAAACCTGTAGAACACAACAGTTATACATATTAATTAAAAATGTAATATCTTTTTATATATTAAGTCTTACAATTTAAATAATAAATTCAATTTTATTTATAATAAAAAAATTTAATATGTTTCAAGTTTATTATGTCAATTTAAATATGTTAAGTCTTTTTGTTATGTACAAAAGTGTTTTTTTTCCCTTGAATAACTTAATTAAGTATTTAGATTTTACAAAAAATATTTTTAGATATGTACCAATCACGTATATTTAGAAACGAGTTTTTGTGATTATAAATAAATCTTACTTTAATTAATGCTGTGCGCAGTTGTTTCAGAAATACAGTTATAATATTATATTTAGCCTCAAGGAAGTACTGAATATTGGTTTGAATTGTATTTTGTTTCTGTGCCTTATAAATACATAAATATAAAAAAATTAACTCATAAAAATGGCAACAGATCCACGAAGTCCAATGAATATTAATAAGAAAAACCGCTATTAACGAAACTGATGCACCGTCGCGCCAGTTTGTAATACGATTACGTAATTCACTCGCATTCACTATGCGATGGACACAACTGATTATAAATGATATTACTTAAGACGTAGCCGCTTCTAACAGACACCTGATTTCTTAGTAATATTATTTCTTATTAAAGTAGTAGACATAAACGTTAAAACTTTTAAGCTTCGCTGTCATAGCAAGCAGAGGCAAGATATTACAAGGTACTGTGTATTGTTTAAAGCGGTATTTTTTATATAATATTAATGTAAATAGGCTTCAAGCAGAGTGAAATTCCATAACCACTTGTCAATACGCTACCGCGCACCCCACCCCTCTCAACAATCCCAATGCTACGCGTATTGTGAAAAAAAGGTCCGGGCTCTTAGATAAAAATGCCATTTTCTTGCTAAATAATGAAGCTAGGACCAAACAAATTATACTACCGAAAAGCTGATTAAATAAAGAATCCACCACAGAATATTTGGATCTCTGTAACTCAAAAATTAATCATCAATTATCAATAGCAATTGCTAGCGTGGACTGACAAGTGGATAAGTAAAAATTAGAATGTCGATATATTTAGAGTAAGTTGAACTGTATTAAAAAAATGTATTATCGCTAAGTAATAGATTTGTTACATTTGTCGAGTTGTAAGGATTATAAGAATTTTAACGATATAATATATAACCTATCATTTGCGTGATCACATATTCTTATTATATACTAAATTTCATCAAAATCGGTCTACCTGTTATTTACTTATAGAAAAACATACAGACAGACAAATTTTTTAAAATTAATACAACTGGTATCAGTGAATCTTAAAACAAGCATTAGCCATAAAATTTGTGCAAAAAAAATAAATGTACAGACAGAACCTACAGATTTATATAGTAGTTTAATATAAATTCACAAAGGAATCAAAAATACTTATTTAAATGCTATATGTATTATAATGGGAATTCTTGATTGCTGAATGAATGGTTATTGCGTACTGATTTTATGACAAAATACAATAAATTAAATGCATTATAAAAGTGTTGATTCATGACCTAATTATTAGTAAGTTGAATGTAGGCATTTGTGTACCGTACATTTTCAATAATATCATATATCACAAATATCGGCGATCAAAATATAATAAAGTGCCATGCAAGTGTTATTATTTTTCGTATCCTTAAATATAATACATCAAAGATAATTTACATCATATTAATATGATATAAGGTATGTTCCTTAACCTTAAAGTAACAATACAGAGATTACAAATAAATCAAAACATAGTGCATGTAACGAATAATCCCGAATAAAGGTCATATTCGGTAAGCTAATGTTAAAACTGACAAAAAAGAGAACTAGCCGAACGACTGAATTGAGATGAGACTGAATTGACTGATCGAAGTGCCAACGACTGTTGTTTTAATTCCTTTCACCTTCTTTTAGGCGATTAGATAAGGAGTACCAATATATGACCAAAATTTAAAAATGTACGTGTAATCATATAAATTCTATTAATTAACCATTAATATGGATAATAAAGTTATTTATAACGAAATATGAATCAGCAAATAAAACATGAATTAATATAATATTTACCAATGAAACTAGTAAAAAAATGTAGGTTTTTTAAACAATATTTATTATACAATTATGGCAAATAAAATTATGACAAACGAAATTTTCAGAAATAAAATTCGGCAATACATTAGTTAACCCTCTAAAGTCTTTCTTGAAACACAAATTGTATTCTAGCAAAAAATGTTCCATTAATACTCTATTAGAATTGTGGCTTCTTCGATGTTTGCACAGAAATATCGCCTATGTATGACTTATAACTGAGGTTAAGTAATGCGTTATGGCAATTAGTTCCATGAAATTTACGAGATGATCATAAAACATACGTGTCCTTGTTTTGTGTATAAATTTAACACACACGGTTGCAACCGTGGAATTTAGTCATAATCCTATCAAGCTGCCGCCCTACCTTATCATTTAGACCAATGATTTAGTAGCTAATTTTGGCAAGAAGGGACAGCTATGTTATAAAATTAATATGATTTTTGGTAATTTAAATGTTTAATTACAAGATTTTTATATCTCTTTACACACTTGATTCTCTGAGACACTTATAAATATACCTAAGTAAAATACACAAGTATTGGTTCTTAAGTTTCTGTTTCAGTAAGGGTAATTATTTGATGCTGATTCTTACAAATATTTTTCCAAGACAAACGTAAATATATACAATTAAATTAACCATGTCACTGACCACACACAACCACGCATACTTAATTCTAAATTAGAAAGAAAGTTAGACAAAAAGACGTTTAGTTAATTTATTTTGTGTTTACTAGCTGACCCGGTAACGCGTTGCTATGGTGACGTTAATTGATACAATGGAAAAAAGCGGACAGACAAACACACAAACAACAAATTTGTGATCTTAGATTATAGACTAGCGGCCCGTCCCGGCTTCGCACGGGTGGACAAAATTCTTTAATATTTTTTTATTATTAAATATTTTTTTCGTTAGCGCCATCTAGCGTTCGGTAGACGAACTACTTGCGGTTAACGCGTTGCTATAGTAACGTTATGATACAATGGAAAAAGAGCGGGGAAACGAGCGGACAGACAAACACACAAACCACTGTGATCTTAGATTATAGATTTGTTACAAATTATATAAGGCTAATAACTGAGACACAGTCTTTGACTAATGTAGTAATTAACGTTATTATGTTTTTAGTTTACAATTTTATAGCAATATTTATCATTTCAAATAAGAAGAAAGAGATAAAAACAATAATCTAATAATCTAGTATTTAAAAAGATTAAAGATGTTGAACGATGACGAACGCCGTGGTTGAGCGGCTCGCGTGCCGGTTTTCATAGTAACGCCACTTTAAAATCCCGGGTTGGATAGTCGGCCGGATCAAAGGAGAAAATGAACTTATATATATCCGCCCGGGTCTGAGTGCTGTTTCGTCGTAACTACTTAATTTTTAAAAATATATATGTGATGTATATATGTATACTTAAATCGTTTGAGTGAATCATTTACAGTGTTTTAAAGACGAGATTAGGTAGTAACACTTTTTCTACACGAGACTGTTGCAATCTCCCATATAGACACTCCAGCGCACTGCATAATGCTATTCTAAGAGAAAGGTGTACTCCGAGAGCTGCCATTAAATAACATTTTGTAACGCAACTTATCATTTGCGTAATATTTTGTTCTAATATTAACGCGCAATTCAATATGTTTGATCGAACGAAATGATGGAGTATTTCATACCGTCTTGTTCTTCCGTATGTTATTATATGAATATTACAGGGTTTCATAATATTTATCCTTAATATATCTGCAAATACACCAACAAAATCTCACTTTTAGTCATATTTTGCGAAACGTTAGCTATAGATGGATCGTTTTGCTTCTACGGAAAAGAATCGATGGAACTTGATCTCTCGAACTCTTCGCATTCGTGCTTTACTTAAAAATTAATATAAAATATCGTTTAAAATGCTAAATTTTTTTTCTCTTTAATTATATTCCAATTAAACAAATATCAAAATTCTTACACTTGTTGTTATTTGTTATTTAATCTGTTCAACAATGGACGAGCCTGAAGCCGGTCAAAGTGGACTCCAGCACAAAGTTAGCCACCACTGCTTCTTTGTTTATATAATTTATAATGCTAAAAAAAACGGACTATAGGTGAGTAGCGCTTGCGCGTGTTCGTCGCCTCAGACGAAGGCTTATGACCTTTCCCGGGTGCAAGCCAATCTCAGGTGGTGTTTAGTTAGTACGAGTCTGACATAACTCTCGGGCCGGCGCGAAGTATCCATGGAGGATTCACCACCTCTCTCCCCCATGTCCGAAGGGCGCATTTTGCATAAAAAAAATAGCTAAAGGAGCAGTTTCCTGAAGAAGTTTGTAACAGATATCAATTGCTTAATGTCGATCAATATGGATTCCAGAAAATTAAATTATCACATTTAGCTTTACACAGACTATATTCTGTATCTAGTATACTCTGGCAGTAATGCTTATCTTTAAAAACGTCATTTTCTTAATATAATTTTGTCTCAAAAGAATATTAACAGAACGGAACGCAATGGGATTCATTTCTCATTGCATAACAATATTTTTGACGTATACCGACCATTGCATCGCAGCAATTGCAGAAATCAATCAAAATTTCTTTACAAGGCAGACGTAACATTAAATTGTCAGGTTTCTTAAACAAGATTGCTTATTATCACAACTGTGTCGACTAGTCAAAAGCACTAGTCATGTTCTAGTAGATATGGTACGATTGTTAATCTTATTATGTAACTTTATCTCATAGATCTTTAATAGTAATATCTGAAATACCGCAATTCGCTCGCAGTGAAAGGCTGAAAGTAAAAGGTGGTCGATTAAACGATCTGTTCTTTGCAAATCAGTAGAGCATACGAACGAAATACGTCTTTATTCGTTACAAATAACGCCGAATTCGGAATAACGTCAAACTCGTTGTTAAAACAACTATTTGATTCAAAGCTTCTCTGTTTAACATGAGAAAATTAATGTCAATAAGAAAATAATAAAATATCTCCTAAGTAGTTACAGCTTTCTATGATTCTTTCATTAATCTATCCAACAAGGGAGAAAATAGTGATAGTTAATAGAAAAAACAATATAATTATTTTAATAAACATATAGCTAATTCATTATTCCTTTTGCCACTCACTGAATCAGAAGGTAAATAGAAATTAATGTCATTAAAAATACAGAATTTTGTTGTAAAAAAATAATTTAAGTTTTGTAACATTTCATAAATGTCCTTTTCGTTAGGCTTTTTACAGATTTCCTTAAAGTTAAAGTAAAAACTGTTAAACTAATTATATAAACTTAGAACTAAGAATGTCCGAAGTTGACTCTAATAGATTATTAGTAATAACTTGTGTCTAATAGGTATTATTATAGCGCAGTATATATCACATTACAGCGAGTAAGTAGACAAGAGGTTGGTGTTTAATACGGTTACAACATAAGTCACAACTCATTATTCCATAGATTATTAAGTCAATTACTATGTCTAACTATGTGTTTGTGTGTATGTGTGTGTGACCGTGTGTTTGTGTATATGTGTATGTTATAAAGCTGTTATAAAAGCTTTGTATCAAAAAAGGAAATACTTTCGATATAAGTAGTTGTCCTCATATAGCAAGTTATATATCCTATAAAAATTTCCTATTAGCAAAAAGGTAGTTTAAGCAAATAAACAAATTTTGTAATAAATCGTGTCGTTTCAGGTAAATGTCGTCCTTTGTTGGACAAAGTCGTGAATCTCCACAACGACCGGTCCTGCGCTGCCCCGCATTGAGGTGCTTCCCGCGACCTTGACCAGATCGTCGGTCCACCAAGTGGGAAGCCTGCCTACATTGCGTTTTCCGGTCCGTGTTCGCTGCTCAAGAACTTTTCTGCCTCAACGGCCACCATTTCTACGAGCTATGTGCCCCGCCCACTGCCCCCTAAGCTTTGCTATTCTGCGGGCTATGTCGCCCTCCATCGCCCTTTGGATGACCTTGAGCCATCTTATGAGGTCCATATTAAGGGACCACGTCTCCGTTCCGCAAGTCAACACTGGCAACAAACACTGGTCAAAAACTTTAGTCTTGAGACACTGCAATATTTTGGACGACAAGATGCCGCAAAGTTTCCCGAAGAAGTTTGTAATAAATATTAATTGCTTAATGTCGATCAATATGGATTCCAGAAAAATAAATCATCATTTTTAGCATCACACAGACTATATTCTGTATCTACTATTCTCTGGCAGTAATGGTTATCTTTAAAAGGGTTTATTTTTTCAATATAATTCTGTCCTCGTTCGGACTCGTTTTTGCTATTTTATAATTAACTCCTTATCTTAAAATGAAATGGATTTAGCGTCATAATAGCTTCAAAATTTACGCCTATACATACTGGCTTATGCGTTTCGTATTTAATTACATAATTTATTTAACCAGTTAATTAAAACTGAGTGAACCGAGAACCTTTCATTTCTATTATAAAAGAATAAATTCAACGTATTTGAGCCGACAATGCTTTCTTAGGACCACTCGATTAAAATTCAGTGGAGTAGAACTTGGTGAGTTTTGGGTTGATTCGAATAAGCCCTATGTAGTATTTTATTAAAATTATATTAAAAATATATTGTGTGTAAGTACTGGTATTCTTTGTATTTGAGAAACGTAGACGAAAGTCAGACACAGCTAGCCTGTACGCGCAGAAAGTGGTCTTGGTGAGTGATTTGTAATGAAATTATATAATAAAATTATTGCACACTTATGACATATTGGTTCATAGGCTGCTTATTGGTAAGCCTTCAATGCACACCATATTCAACTGTGATACTCAGTTAGCCCAAAAAATGGTATAGACAAAATGACCAGAAAAACAAACTTGTCAAATCAACATAAAACTTATTTTTATCAAAGTTTCATGTCAATGAAAACATAAAGCATATACAAAATTAAATGGTCAGAGAATAAATATATTTTCCCGCAATCGTTTAAAAACAAAAGTTTCTAGCTCCAAAATTTCCGCAAAAAAACAAGCAAGATGCACATAAATACAGATACCGCAGACACCAATGGACAAGTCAATACCGTGTACTCGGTGCTCGATATGGCAACTCCTGATGATGCTCCGTGTGGGGACGGAGCTCTTGAAGTTACTTGAGTATAGCGGCGAATGTTGGTTTGATTTTTGCAGGATAAAGCTAGATATTTTTGATTTTAAGAATGGATAAAGACTTCCGCCATATGGCATCTGAGTCTATTAAATAGTTTACCAGCCTGACTTCAATCTACCACAGTACTTACACTGCTCCCAGTTTGAGAAATGTCCCTAACCTTAAACGCGCCACTTCACTCAAGAGATCGTACGGAAATTGATTGTTGGCACTGACAGGCGTATCATTTGAACTTGAGGGAGTTCTTTCGACAATACAATTTTGTAAAAAGCGTAGCTCGGTTATGCTTCTACACAGGACCTCTTTAGCTTTAGTCGGGCTCAGGAAAACTGACTCGCATTCGTCATGCTACACCGATCTCTGTGAAGATCAAAATCTTTAAAAGAAACTGCTACCTAGGCGGAATTCTCAAAAAGCTCTTCCGCTATTCCACAGATGGCTACCCTAAGCTTTCTGAATATAGATTTCCCTTTTAAAATTCCAGAATATCCCGTTACATAGGTATTGGTTTATTAGGTTTTTTATCAATCAAATTTCAAACGTTTATATTCTAGTAGTGTTTTTGCTGTCAATCACACATCCCGCGTACTTCCAACCCATATTATTGTTGAGTAAAAATATATCATTGTCCAATATTGTAAAAGACACTTACCTGAACAGCAGCGTCCAAAGTCATTCTCTCGATGTCCAGGGTGTAGTAATTAAGTTGCGGAGCATACCGCCTCCTGGGGCGGATATCGTCGTAATACGCCACCACATCGTTGATGGAAACCACCGGGCAATCGTCTGCGGTGCTGCATCCACTGCTCACCCCATCCACTCCACTGTCAGAGTCCCCCTCGCCCCCAAAACCCTCTTTAGAATCACGCCTTTCGCCATAACTTTTTTCGGAGCCTTCTTGATAACCCGACTCGTTCATCTCATCTGGGGTCACTATTTCGGGTATTTTCGACGTGTCATATTCGTATCCGACATCCTCGTCGACGGCGTTGTCGTTCTCTATGGTGTCGGCCATCGTATTGTTGCGTTTAACACTGTTGGTGGTTGTAACACTTCCCACTACATACTGTCACACCTAATCTGTTGATAGCCCTGTGGACAATGATCAGCAGATGTAAATATTTAATGAACGCCAAAAATTACAAAAATATTTATAAGTATAATAAAGTTATTGATAATGTTATTCGGAATTAAAACTAAAACTTATTAACAAAGAGCTAACTACATCATCAGCTCTTTTTGCAAATAATAACAGTAAGATGGAGGTCGGTCCCCCTGCCCGAGTTTCTTTCGCCAGTTCTTCTTGGAAGGGCCTCCCAATTTCCGAACTGGTAGTAGACTCAGTAGTATACAGTGTAATCGTAGTGAGAATTTAATAACTAAATAATATGTAAAAATAAATATAAAATTAAAAAAAAATATTTATACAAAATAATTTTAATAATTAGGGACGTGCCCGATTAAAATATTGTGAAGGTAGTAGAAAATACATGACAACCATCATCTTAGTCATCCTGAGATCACGGCTCCTGTAAAGGAGTAGAAACGTCAGGATTAAATATAAAATAAAACATGCGCAAAAATCCGTAAAAAAGTGTTTTATTCTAATTTGTAATGTGCGCGGAAGTGTAAGAACTAAATATGTATGTATGTGGTGTTGTTTAATATTTATTTACAAAAAATGAAGTGTTTATTTTTGGACAAAGTTGCTTATTCCTCATTCGAATGCGCTATCAAACACCACATGGAAAATATCTTCAACTTCAAACACGTTTAATGGAATTCAAACTTTTCATTGAGATAACATACGCTTAATAAAGCAAAATCAAAAGACTTTGCCCAAGAAAGTTCCTAAAAACATTACACCGTCTGAATTACTTCACAGTAATTCAATTTGTAACAATTCGTGGAGTTCTCATTCATTATATTACCGCATGGTTTGTGAAAGTCTCAACTTTTCGAAGTAAATTTCTAAACGTAACAGTCACTGAAAAACTTATAAATACCGCAACCCTATCATGCCAACTTAAATGAACTCATGTAAATAAAAACCAGCCAAATGCGAATCAGATTCGCGCACCGAGGGTTCCGCACAAACTTTTCGTTAAGTATATAGTTCGTTCATCACAGGAATCACGATAAACGGATTGAAGGGCAAACTTAACTTTGCAGTTAGAAAACTCGCGGTTAGTTTACCAACTGAAAGTAAGTTTATGATCGCAAAAAAATTTGCTGTTTTCGGATTTTTTCCTTTACTTGTGTTACATGACATTGCTTCATGCCAAATTTCATGATTCTAGGTCAGCGGAAAATAGCCTGTAAATTTTGATTCCCTTCAGAGTGTCGAATTATGTTTTTGCGGCATAAACAGCCGTATCTTTTTTTTACGTTAATTTCGAAGTTCGATTTTATCATAGCTTCAAGGGACTGTAGGTCTGAGTATATGGTTTTAAATTCAACTCGATACCTCCTCACGTTTCCGAGATCAAAGCTCTTGATAGATAGACAGACACCAAAGTAATCTATATGGGTTCCATTTTTCCGTTTGAGGTACGGAACCCTAAAAACCAGTAAGAAACTTTGAAATATTCTGACTACCGTTATCGTCAGAACCGGACTGTGTGCAACTTTGGAGTAAAAAAAAAAAATATTATTTTTTTACATTCTTTGTTTAGTTTTAAGAATAAATATTTTTAATAGTTGGTAAGACTGGCCTACCCCTAAGAAAAAAACGCGTTATTTTGTATATATATATATCATAATCAATTCACAACCAAAATGTGGATTTGTTGGAAAAATAATGTCATATCTTCTCTGAGCCAAATAAACACTATCACACTAAGCTATTTCATTTTATGTGGTAGCATATTATAAACGAACACTCGTAGTTAAACAACTTTCTAAGCTGGAATATTGGAATGATTATAAATTTTATTTTTTGTCGACATCATAGAGTTATTTTATTAGCATTATTTTAATTAATATAATGTAATTCTAACACATATTATATAATAATATTAGCTTACTGCACTTAACCTTCATATGAACTTTAACTGTGCCTTTCACACTCTTATACGCATAATATTCCTTAGTAAATAATAAGGGTCTATTCAGACGAAAGACTTTTTGTGTAATTCTGTCTACAAAATAGTTTTTTATTAACAGAGTAAGGTTGAAATAGGACGTGACATTTAAGTAGCCAAATTCAAACTTACTCTCTTAATAATAAGGATCATGTCACGAACTGCATTACACAGAATGTCTATGCACTGTGCCGTGACTTGTCCTTAAAACATTAGTTTTAAAACTCATCGGTGTTCGACTTCAGACGAATAGGACGACCGTTTTGTGCGACGGTAGCGATCCTGCTTTTGTACTGACGGTCCTGGATTCGAATTCCGGAAGGTGCATATGTTTCAACGATAAATACATTTTTTTTACATTTACACCAATCAACCTATCTCTTAGTAAGCACCATAAGGCTTGTGTTATGGATACTAGAATAACGGATAGACATAATATATGATACATAGATATGTATACATAGAAGGCAGGCCAGGCATATATATACATAAGGCAGGATCGTAACCGTTGCACCAAACTGTCATCGTTCGTACTTGTGTCATAGGTATTTATACACATTTTATGGAATATTACATTTATTTGTATTTTATATTTATCCATAACACAAGCCTTACAGTCCTAACTTCTGGCTGGGCTTTTAGATATAGATATAAGAAATATTATGATCATAAATAATAATATAAAGGGTCCCTTATGTACACTCCATTTGAAATTACATAAGAAGTTGTGCTTATTATTATTTTCACGAATGTATTCTATAAGTGTTTTAGTATCTTTGTGTACTTTTTTGAAGGGGAAGCTTTATGACTTCACCAGGGACGGGTGGGCGACAGGGATGTGTCCGGACTCCTCATTACCAAACCACTGGGACGTATCTCTCCAGTCCGTCGAGGTCCGGTGGGGCCGTGACTGGTGCTCACGATCAATTGTCGACGAAGATTTGGCCCATGAAGCCCCCTCAGTACGGGGAATGACCGGGTAAGTGACGGGTATCCCCCCAGACGTGCATGCATGTGCAATGCCGACGGTAGGACCACCCATCCGCCGCCGGCTAGCCTCGCCGGGAACAGGACTGTTGAGAGGGGTGGGGCGCGACTGACAACTACTTATCCACTTGTCAGTCGCGCCCCACCCCTCTCAACAGTCCCAATGCTGCGCAAATAGTGAAAAAAATGTCACACTCTTAGATAAAAATGCCATTTTCTCGCTAAATAATGAAATTAGGACCAAATAATAAACACTACCGTAAAGCTGATTAAATAAAGAATACACCACAGAATATATTTGGACCTCTGAAACTCAAAAATTTTCATCGTAATTAAAAAAAAACAGCAGGCGACGCGGAAATTTGAATATGGTAGCAATTTACCTACTTTCCTGTTAAAAGTCAGAAACCATCGCTAATTTTGACGATTTGTAAAACCTCCGTTGCGAGAAGACACTGATTGCCGTACCACAGGTTCAATCCTAGCTCAGCAGTCAGGAACTTCATTCATTTTTGTAAAATGTCTATTTGTCGAATAAATGTTGATTATTATTATTAATTGCTACCAGGGACTGTCGAGGGTTGTCGGCTATCAATAGCAATTGCTACCGTGAACTGACAAGTGGTTTTATATCACTGCAAGCGAACTCCATCCCCCTTCCGCTTGCTCAGAGGTAGGAGCCCCCTACGTAAGGGCTCGAAAATGTGTTTTTTTTTATAGTCGTATTTAAAATTGACCACAATCCGGTTCTAATGATGTATAATCTGGATATTTCGAAATTTCTTACAGGTTTTTATTTACATGAGTTTATTTAAGTTGGTAGGAGAGGGTTGTGGTATTGTGGACGCCCAGGTATGAGATAGGAAAGACCCTCAGACGTGCAAGGCATTTGCAACTATCTATGTATCCTACTCTTAGTATATTTTTTGTCATATTGTAAAACCCACATCCACATAATCATCCACTATAAATTACGCCACACAATAAATCCACATAAAATGACAGTAGTGAAACGACCTAATGTTCTCTTCGATTAGTTTTAAAATATAACAGAAGTCTGTAAACGCAACGAAAATAGAAAAGTATTTTTATAACAAAATAACTTTCACCATACAACGAAATGCGTTTATATTCATATTTTTATATGAAATCCTGATTAAGAAAAATTAAATAAAGTAAAGATTCTTAAAATACGAATCTCGAAAGGAGGAGGCTTAAGGAGAAGATAAGGATTAATATTAAAGGTAGAATTAAAAACACTTTCAGTATCAGACACACGTTATTAATTTCAACAGGGAACGCGGAAGTTTACTTATATTTTTATTAAATACAAGCTGACCCAGCCACTCTTTGTTGTGGCACTGAAATTTTATTTTTCTTAAATAAATGTTTTTTTTCTAAAATAAAAGTAGCCTAAGTTACTCCTTTTTACATCAGCTACCTGCTAATAAAAGTCTCGTCAAAATCGGTCCAGCCATTCCAGAGATTAGTCGGAACAAACAGACAGACAGACAGCCAAAAAATGTAAAAAATGTTATTTTGGTGTATGTACCGTATATATATTCATATGCATGTAGTAAAAAACGGTTATTTCAATATTACAAACAGACACTCCAATTTTATTTATATGTATAGATTACAAAAATAGATATGTTCACTTTTTTTAAGTTTCGATATAAACAAGGAACCCTTATAGTTTCGTTTGATCTGTCTGTCTTTCACACCGAATATCCTGGGTTCGAGAACCCGTTAGACACAGATTGATAAGTACGATAAATACATAATGATATTTATATATTAAGGGTATTTATTGATGTGGTAGCAGAGCGCAGTTAGTTACGAAATAATATACTAACACTCTTTAAAAAATAGACCTAAATACGCGTATGTTTAAGAATTTTTTATCGAAATCACAGTTTTGTTATTTTGTTTTACTTCGACAGATATTTTTTTTTTAACATGTTAAGACACCTATTGTCTATGTCTAAGTTTACTTTTTTTGTTAAGGAGTTTCTATATCTAGCAACTCCAACAATTAAATACATATTTCTTTGAATATTAAATATTTATGTATCTTATATGTATGTCTATCCGTTACCCTGGTATCCATAATACAACACAGTGCTTACTTTGGACTAAGCTAATTGGTATGAGTGTAAGAAATGTATTATTTTTATACGAACGCATGCGAATAAATTCCTAAGAATGCCAATGTTGAATGTCTGGTGGAAGTCACTTTAGGCGATAGGTTAGTTAAGATATTTTTTATCTATTACCATCTTATATATCGACGGCGAAGTGCCAATACTTCCTAAAAGAAATTCGTTGAGAAATTCACTTTTTTGCCATTTCCAATTAAAATTCATTATATGCATGTTTTAATGAAACCCTAGCGTATATTCAGTTGCAAGCAATCAAGTTGAAAGAAGGTTTTAAGGAGTAGGTAAACTCCAGTAACGCGTCAAAGCTGACACTCACAATTTTTTATGTTTGAAATATTTTGTTCATATTTCTCTATTTATTAGTGGTATATTTTTTTTTAATAATATTTTTTTTTATTATTTATGATATTTTACATGTACACTAATTGCTATAGTGAGAAAGAAAGAGAGAGAGCGAGTCTATTTTTCATACCGTGCGCTGTATATGAAACGATTCTTAAAGAGTTAAACTCCAAAAACATAATTACGTGCAAAGTAACATGTCCCGGAAGCGATACCTATAGGAAAAGATGTCGAATGCAATGTGGCCGCTAGCCAACAGAGCATGCGTTTAAAACGACAGTTGCAAATTGCACCATATCTCTTTTGCATTACGGACTATGTATAACAGACCGAATTGTTACGGCAACAGTCTAGATTTAGTTTATCGTAGTCGAAATGACAACGACCTCGTACTGGCGACTTGCCAACTCGTAAACGGTGAGAATGGGGGATGTTAAGTGTTCCTAGTGTAATAGTTCGGTGTTGTAATCTTGCAAAAAGTGGGAAAGTAGGTGACAAGTAAAATTAAATTTATTCAACGGTAATCTCAAATTATAAATACTAAAGTGAGTTTGTATGTTTGTAACACTTTCACCTCTTAACCACTCATCCAATCATAATGAAATTTTTCACACACTTTATCAGTGTTACAGAAAAGGACATAGGCTACGTTTCATCAATAAAAAATAACAGTTCCCGAGGGACACAAGTATAACTTTTATCGGTAGTCTACATAAGAAAGAGCCAAGTCACAAGTAAATGTTAGATTTGTCGATCGTATGGAACAACGTTGGGTTTGCTAACCTTTCGTTCCGATGATCCTGGGTTCGAGTCCCGGAAATGCAACTGTTTGTGTGATGAATACAAGCGTTTGTACCTAATTCATCCCTACTTCCCTACTAATATTATAAATGCGAAAGTAACTCTGTCTGTCTGTCTGTCTGCTACGCTTTCCCGCTTAAACCTCTCAACCGATTTTGATGAAATTTGGCACAGACAATCTTTAGTCCCTGAGAAAGAACATAGGCTACCTTTTATTGCGAAAAAAAGGGATGAAGACGTTGAAATAGGTGTTGAAAGTTTGTATGGGATTTCTTAATTTTAAAAGATAAAACCATGAAACTTTATATTTAAGCACTTTATAAGATATAATTAAACATATGTTTAAGAATTTTTTATCGAAATCACAGTTTTGTTATTTTGTTTTACTTCGACAGATATTTTTTTTTTAACATGTTAAGACACCTATTGTCTATGTCTAAGTTTACTTTTTTTGTTAAGGAGTTTCTATATCTAGCAACTCCAACAATTAAATACATATTTCTTTGAATATTAAATATTTATGTATCTTATATGTATGTCTATCCGTTACCCTGGTATCCATAATACAACACAGTGCTTACTTTGGACTAAGCTAATTGGTATGAGTGTAAGAAATGTATTATTTTTATACGAACGCATGCGAATAAATTCCTAAGAATGCCAATGTTGAATGTCTGGTGGAAGTCACTTTAGGCGATAGGTTAGTTAAGATATTTTTTATCTATTACCATCTTATATATCGACGGCGAAGTGCCAATACTTCCTAAAAGAAATTCGTTGAGAAATTCACTTTTTTGCCATTTCCAATTAAAATTCATTATATGCATGTTTTAATGAAACCCTAGCGTATATTCAGTTGCAAGCAATCAAGTTGAAAGAAAAATAATCATTTTTTTTAACTATTTTTTAACTTGTCAAGAAATTAAACGTTTTTTTCAGCTTGTATATTATTTTAAATTTAGCAGTTAGGAGTTATTGGCACTTCGCCGTCGATATATGGCTATTCGTTAACCTGTTATCCTAAACACAAGCCTTACAGCGACTATTTTAGCCCACACAGATCTGACCCGTATCACGCTCGATTTCGACCGAGATCAACGGCCATACTCTCGCTCTCGGAGGCAAATGACCTCAACTTCTGAAGCAGGTCAGACTGGTTTCGGTTTCTTCTGCTCAAATATTTGACGGTGACATAACTTATTGACATGTGCTGCCCGTGCATTTTACTTCAAAGCACCAAAGAAAATTGGAAATTGATTTGTCATGTGGTATTTTTGACGATGTTTAGTTGTGGTACGTTGAGGAAAATGGAAACATACTCGTTTGTAATATTTAGTTATGGAAAGTAATTTTTAGAACATTTCGATACTATGATCAATGTTAATGGAGAAATACTTGAAAAAATCGATACGGCTTACAAATTATTCTCAGGCGGGACACTGTGCCGGGGTGAGGCCAGGAAATAATGAAAGGCGATGGGTCGTCACTTATCTATTTATATTATGGAAAGAAACTTATAGACTTTGTTATATATACCAGGAACTGAAAATGATACAGAATCTTGTGGGTTGTTGTAACTTTTAGTATAAGCTTATTATAAGTGATCAGCACTTTATAAATATATTTAAATAATTGTTAGCGGTGAGTCAACCGCTCTACGCGCTGACTCTGGTAAGAATCAACTTCGAGAACAAAACAAATAAAAAGAGACAGACAGTAAATGTAAAAACGGAAACCAAGAGAAAAATGGCCAGAGAAGAGCGCAATGACAGCAGCGAGTCGCTAATATAGCTATGGCGCCTCGTTACAACACGAATTTGGATTTTCGGTCCACTGCTCTCCCAATTGAGCTACCAAGCCTTGTGAGCACACAATTTTTTTTTTCACATACAAATGTTTACATAAAATTTTACCATACATAAATTAAATGCCTGTTTCATCTTAATCGATTGTAAAAACATTTGTTTAGAAGTCTTGGGTATGCGGGGGATGTTTCTCCCATTTATGAAGCAACGCTGTCGTAAAGCGTAAAAAAGTTTTTAAAATATTCCCTAAATCGAATGCTTACAGATGTTATGTAAAATTTGACCCAATTGGTTTTAACTTTGAAGAAAAAAATACTACTACAATGGACAGATTTTATATAGTTACCATCTCTTTTTACTACTACGAATAACAAACAAGGACACCACGCATTCTATTCTTTTAAATAAGTAGTAGTAGCCTTTGTAGTAAACTTTTTAAAGGGCAGTTCAATTATCTTGTGTGCAACTTTGTTATAAAAGTCAAACCTCTACCCAAAAACTAGCTTGTTATTTTTTGAAACCTGTAACTTTTTTCCTAACCTTATTGGAGTTGACTGCTTAAGAATCGATATAATGCAAGGCGCCCGTTATAAAAAAAAAATGTGAAGTGTAAAATTTTGTGATCGAATGACAGCGTTACGCTTTTTGTGAGCAACCTATAATGCTCACTTTTATTTTGAAGTTTTGTTTTTTTTTTATTTTCTGTGCTAGTTCAAAGACAATCGTACTTAAGAAGTAAACTCCAGCCGTGCGTCGGAGCTGACACACACAATTTTTTTTCACGTGATAACGTCTTATAAATCGATGAACATCGGTTGCATGCACGAAAAAGTGTAACGTTCCCACTGAGTCGAGCGTGCAAGCGAGAGCGCGGAACAAGCGATCGGCCTAAGCGTTCGACTTGTGGCGCATCTATCTCTCTTTCACTTCATGAAGTGAAAAGTTAATGTGGTTTCAATTGTTTATTACAACAACTTAATGTTAATTTATCGAAAAAAAAAACATTAATTTCAATTAACTCCTTCTTTGAAATATATAAAATAATGATAATTCAGTGATAATAATGCAATTTTTCATGTTTTCTTATGACGCTATCACGTAAAATTAGCGTCCGTAAACTGACTTTACAGGCAACCAATTTTTTTTATATAAACAACAGTTTCTAATGTTTTGGCTCATCACAAATCGAAAGTATCACTTCCCTCGGACCTACTGTACGTTATATTCAGCAGTTAACAGTTATTTTTGAGGTAATTTATAAAATAAATGCGATATAAAAGTTAATAATATCAATTTTCATATCATGTTTCGATTGGTTACGTGCGTAGGTAAACAATGTTATTTAATTCTCTTTAAAATACGGCATTTAAAATATGTAATAGTAATGATTAAAGAAATACTACTTTTGCGAAATTTCTAGATCAGCATAGAAATAGTAGCTAGGAATAATTAGGCGTAGTATTGCGTCCTTCGACTTCGTGTGTTAATAACATTTTAAGGCCAGTGTGAATGCCTATTCACTGCTATCTTATAAGATAAATTATTTTAATAGATAAATACTGGAAAAATCGAATCGGCTCACAAGTGAATTCTCAGGCGGGAATCAAACCCGCAACCTTTGGAAGTCCGGTCCAATGCTTTCCCAATTGAGCTACCGAGCCTTGTAAATACCCGTCGAAATTATCCAGTACCTTTCCAATTTTACGCTGTAGGCCAGCGTTGTCTCGTGAATGAGAGGAACATTCTCGACGAACAATATCGACGGGTGTTCACAAGGCTCGGTAGCTCAATTGGGAAAGCATTGGACCTGACTTCCAAAGATTGCGGGTTCGATTCCTACCTTAGAATTCACTTGTGAGCCGAGCCGATTTTTCCCAGTATTTTTCAATTAAAATAATTTATCTTATAACTTAATAGTGTTGTTACCTATATTTTATATAAAGTTATGGCTACCTCCGTATTCGAATGGCTCGCATAGTGATTCACATGATAAAGCCACTCCGAGGTCCCGGCTTCGATCCACGACCAGGCCAATGAACAAAACAATCTTTTCTATATTGCCTCTGGTCCGGATGCTGTGATGTCGTCATTGTTTCCGAATTCCATAATACAAGTGCTTTAGCTACTTAATTTGGGTTTAGAACAATGTTTGGTTTTGTCTTATATTGTTATTATTATGGGGTTTCCATTATCTCATATTTAATGATGGTATTGACAGTCATTACGCGCCTAAACCGAATAATTAATATGTGTTATAATGGTGTTATTATATTATAAAATACAATAAGCTTTCATAGAGAAACAATTAATTATAGCACTCCTTACATAAATATACTATTTTTGACTTCCTAAATGATCGCTTTTTTAATTTAATATTACTTGTTATAATTAATCCTATTTTTATTTATTTTTTTTTGCATTCACAATGCAATATTCCCATAAGATATAAAATACACGTGTAAAAAACAACTACGCCTCCTAACCCTCAGGTGGGATTCGAACCCACGACCTTTCGCTATCCGGGCGAGTGCGGTCAGAGCACTTACTTTTTTACACGCGTACTTTATATCTTATAATTAATCCCGTTTGTCAAACAATTTGATACACTTTCCATTATCCAATTATTCTTTTAACTACATCAATCATAACGCTGAGTTAACAAGACAAGATAAAACCAAGTTGGGGACAGTCGAGGACTCACAGGAATATCAGTGGCCTCGAACACAGTGCCCTCATTTCGCGGAGCAAGGTCGAAGCAACAACAAGTGCCGTTCCCATGGAAACCACCGCAATGCCGAAACGACTTTCAACGGAATAAGTGCGCTGCGAAGCGATATCCCGACATTCTAAGTGGATGCTATATTGAAAATGGTATTTCTGCTTCAAAATGACAACGGCACATCTAACATATGCAGTTTATTGAGCGAAGCTCTCTTTTAGGCAACTCACAAATTTCGCTTGTGCCCCTCCTGCTACTTAACGGTTCAACCGATTCGAACGAATTTTGGCATGAACATACATGATTATAACCTGACGGACATAGGCTATGTAAAAAAATATAGACTTTACCATCGAGGAATAATCACCCTTCAAAAATCTAATTGCTTCGCTCAGTATTTGCAAACAGCAGCATGTATTGCAGACCTAGTTTGCTAGAAGTTCGAGTTTCAAATGCCTGCACATTTAAAAAATATCTCTTTCGACCCGTCTAGGAGTCATATTTCTATTACTTGTAGTTTTAAAATAGATCTAGCAAAAACATCAATTTAAAATAGTTTCCGTGTCTTGCGCATATATCTTGAAAAAAATTGTAGCGTAGCGGCCGGCGGCGTTTTAACTAACGGATGGCAGACGTCTTCATATTTTTTAGAGTTTAAGAATCATTTCATATATAGCGCACGATATGAAAAATAGATGGGTAGTAAAATCAAACGTTAACAAAAAGTGAAGTGACACATTTCCTCTGCGTAATATACTCGCTCATATTAGAGCGCGAGATCATATTAGAGTTACATATTTTATCAAATTAATATGAATAAATATATGAATTCATTTACTTCCTTTGCCTATTATATATATTTTAAGATAATCGTTTTTAAGGAGTAGGTAAACTCCAGTAACGCGTCAAAGCTGACACTCACAATTTTTTATGTTTGAAATATTTTGTTCATATTTCTCTATTTATTAGTGGTATATTTTTTTTTAATAATATTTTTTTTTATTATTTATGATATTTTACATGTACACTAATTGCTATAGTGAGAAAGAAAGAGAGAGAGCGAGTCTATTTTTCATACCGTGCGCTGTATATGAAACGATTCTTAAAGAGTTAAACTCCAAAAACATAATTACGTGCAAAGTAACATGTCCCGGAAGCGATACCTATAGGAAAAGATGTCGAATGCAATGTGGCCGCTAGCCAACAGAGCATGCGTTTAAAACGACAGTTGCAAATTGCACCATATCTCTTTTGCATTACGGACTATGTATAACAGACCGAATTGTTACGGCAACAGTCTAGATTTAGTTTATCGTAGTCGAAATGACAACGACCTCGTACTGGCGACTTGCCAACTCGTAAACGGTGAGAATGGGGGATGTTAAGTGTTCCTAGTGTAATAGTTCGGTGTTGTAATCTTGCAAAAAGTGGGAAAGTAGGTGACAAGTAAAATTAAATTTATTCAACGGTAATCTCAAATTATAAATACTAAAGTGAGTTTGTATGTTTGTAACACTTTCACCTCTTAACCACTCATCCAATCATAATGAAATTTTTCACACACTTTATCAGTGTTACAGAAAAGGACATAGGCTACGTTTCATCAATAAAAAATAACAGTTCCCGAGGGACACAAGTATAACTTTTATCGGTAGTCTACATAAGAAAGAGCCAAGTCACAAGTAAATGTTAGATTTGTCGATCGTATGGAACAACGTTGGGTTTGCTAACCTTTCGTTCCGATGATCCTGGGTTCGAGTCCCGGAAATGCAACTGTTTGTGTGATGAATACAAGCGTTTGTACCTAATTCATCCCTACTTCCCTACTAATATTATAAATGCGAAAGTAACTCTGTCTGTCTGTCTGTCTGCTACGCTTTCCCGCTTAAACCTCTCAACCGATTTTGATGAAATTTGGCACAGACAATCTTTAGTCCCTGAGAAAGAACATAGGCTACCTTTTATTGCGAAAAAAAGGGATGAAGACGTTGAAATAGGTGTTGAAAGTTTGTATGGGATTTCTTAATTTTAAAAGATAAAACCATGAAACTTTATATTTAAGCACTTTATAAGATATAATTAAACATTTGTTCTAGCGTTTTTGAAATTTCGACCAGTGAGGGGGTGAAATAAGGGTTGAAAGTTTGTATGGGATTTTGTCATTTTTGGGGATAAAACTATGAAACTTTATATTTAGGAACTTGATAAGATATAAAAAAACAATTTGTTGTAGCGTTTTTGAAATTTCGACCTGTGAGGGGATGCAATAGGGGTTGAAAGTTTGTATGAAGTTCGTCATTTTGAAGATAAAAACATTGCATTTTGTATTTAGGCACTAAATAAGAAACAAAAATCGTTTGTTCTAGCATTTTGAAATTTTTACCACTGTGGGGGTGAAATTCTACAAACGGAATTCCCGAAATTCGAACGGAACGGAACGGATCAAACACTTAAAGTAGCAGGTGTGCATTTAGAGAAAAACTGTTTTTCGCATGGCCAACTGTACGTGGCCTGCTCGCGAGTGTCGAGTCCAAACAATCTCCACATTCTAACAAATAATAACAAAACAGCAAACGTTGTGTACAAAAATGTTTTAAATTAGGTCATTTTAAAATATTTTTGTACACAACGTGACGCTGGCCCCTGTAAAGTGTCTCTTGGACATAAGGGACCAATAAATTTTCCTAGGTACTTTCTGCCACTTAATGGAATTCATAGGTACCTTATACCTACTGTAAACAGATATTATTTAATTTTTTTAAACATACCTACTCTCTTTTAATCAAATGCTATACCCAAATCTATACCGTTCTTTTAATATAATCATTAATATTCAAATTAATTTACTGTAACTGCGTAAATATTTGTTTCACGGCTAATTTGCTGAGCCGTTTGTTACAAAATTGGATATGGATAGTCTGAAATCTGAAAAAGAACATAAGTTACTTTTTATCAAAACACCACGCGGGCGAAGCCGCGGGCGGAAGCTAGTGATTATATATATTTCTATACATAAGACATATCTATGTGTCATATATGTATGTCTTTCCGTTACCCTAGTATCTATAACACAAACTTTACAGTGCTTACTTTGGGCTAGGCTAATTGATTTGAATGTGAGAAATATTATTATTATACTTTGCTGAAAAGAAAACCCCCTGTTTACCTATAAATGGGGGGTTTTGCCACAATAGTAGATCGGTATACGGGTAAAAGAGCATAATTCGGAAACTTTGTGCCTTTACCATCATTAATGGCCTTTAAGACATGTAAATGTTGTGTGACACACCCTTAAGTGAAGGATTAGTGCCATTCTACTCTGGTGAACACATAAGTTATTACTGTGAATACATTATATTAAGGTCGAAATCTAACTAGCAGCATGGTTAATTATAACAATATAACATATAAAATACGCCAGTAAAAATACTCAGGTAGGATTCGAACTTACAACCTTTCGCTATCCAAGCGAGTACTTGACTGCTGAGCTACCGAGACGCTGGCAGACGCGTCGTTTATTATATATATATATATATAAATTGTATTTTGTAATGTGACCCTTCATATTTTATTAAGGTTTGTTTTTGCTACCCATCATTTAATTTCATTCATATTAAATTTTAAAATTTAATAAACATTTTTTTTTTTTACTATTATGCTCCGCTCCAATATATGGTGCTGGCGTATCTTTATGCTTAGCGACTGCATTGACCTAGTTTTATTATACAATATTGAAATGAAAATAGATTAACACTCAACATTTTTGCAAAATTGCGATGGAAACCAGCAGTTTGTGAAATACCTCAGAATTAAAGCCGACTCGCTAGCTAACATCCAACCCTAATATATGCTCATTTTTCTTCTTTACTTTCGTAATCTGCTGAAGCAGCTGCGGCATAGCGCTACGTAAACAGTTGGTTATAATAAAAATACTGGACCAGAGAACAAAAACGTAAAACACTGCAATCGTTAAAAATATTTTAAAGTTGTAAACATGATTGTGACCAGACTTTTAATATCCCACTGCTGGACTGGATAGATAATAACAACGCAGGGAGGAAAAGCTGTCTTTTCGATTAGCTTTTATGGGTCGTCCTAGGAAACACGGGGTGTTTTGCGACTTATCTTTCTTCGCTTTGCGCGGCGCATCTATCTGCGGGTTACGCGGCGCGATTATTTTCGGGATGAGCGGAATCTGCTTGTTGCGATTCATGTATTTTTAGTGTTCCGCGTCGCGTCTTTATTTGCGTTACGCGACGCGTCTAGCTGCATGTTACGCGGCGCATATATCTTGCATTGCACGGCTTCTGAGTTCACAAAGCCCGCTGCGTTTTCCGCGGTGTTGCCTTAAGACAAAAGGCAATATGTGACCCCGTTTATGAAAAACATTTGTAAAAGAGCCCTGATATTAATTCGTTTGGCTTGGTTAACCCAAAAAGACCTAGGTCAGATTTTTCAAAACAGACTTTCCTAAAACTTTCCCATTTTTTACGCTTAAATATTTAAAACTAATGGATATCAATGACCCTAGTGAAGACAATATTTTAATTCAAAATTATTTAGTCCCAAATTAAGCAGAGCTTGTACTGTAATTACTTAAGGATGTATGTCTAGTCAAACCCCGCAGTACATCTTTAAATTTTTAAAATATATCATTTTGAAAAATCATTTATACCTAAATTATTATTGTTTATTTTCATTAACCATTAATGTATAATTATTTAAATATTACTTATATAATTATTTATTATAAAATAAATATATAATTTGACTACGTGTTCTTTTATTGTTTATTAGTGATTATATTCAAATCATTGATTCGGTCTCAGTTATTGTCAAACTGTACGGAAAAAAACCCGCAACACCGTATTGATTTTTCAAAAATAAATAGTAAAAAGTACAAGGTTCATAGAACTATGTTTTTTTTGCGTAAAGTTGGATGAAACATAAAATTTTGTAAATTTCTTCGAAGTTCATATGCTTCCGGTACAAGTAACACGTAGTTAAATGAGACAATAATTCAATTATTTCATTAAAAAACCCGGTAAGGGTACAATTTTTGGCGGAAATCGATAGAGTACTGCTTAATTTATAATATATTTCAAATTCAAGCCTTAAACTTTAAATTTATAAATCAGGCATACATCCTTAAGGTGCTAATAAATGTTTTTCCCTTCTATATCGAATCCGGCACCATTGGCGTAGAAGGTAGAATCACCACCGTTGCACCGATCGGTAGCACTTTTATTACTTGCACAAGTAAAACAAAACGTTTGTATTGCACTTTTACTGTATCTAGTTAGCAAGTAGCAACCAGTTCCACAAGCTTGCACACAGTGCGACGAAACTAGTTTGTCGGGGTGAACGAATCCACAAAACGTCCCGACGTTGGCGATGCGCCAGCTGCAACAAGTGGCGACCTTCGCGGACGCCGCCTTTTTATCGGCTCAAGTTCAAGTTTTATAGCCCAATACGGTTGGTCACGCCTCCTATGGCACACTTTATTATTTCACTCTCTTCTGCGGTTAAGCTTACGTCTTATCGTGTTGTACTACTTTCGTATTGTAAACATTTATTGCGAATCAACTTTGCTTGGCCGGCATTTAATATTACAAATATTAAAAACTTAAAACAGATACTTGTTGACTTTGTTGTTATCAACGAAATAATTATATCATAACACTGTTGGTATTGTCATAACAAAATTTATTTTTTTATTTTTTTATTTTGTGGATTATGTATGGTGACGACGTATAATATTGTAAATGTCGTTACTTCTGTTAAAGCTGATGAGTTTCTTGCGCGCATTCTTCTTGTCAGTTAAAAGACCTCCTGAATGGGTGGTAGGTAAAAATGTTGGACGATTCGAAATAACTTATTTAAAGTGCATTTGAATAAAGTTATTTTCATTTTCGATAATTATTTATATATTTATTTATTGCTATTCCACAATGTATAAAGGATTTTAACAATCTCGCCTGAGAAAAATTGTGGGCCGTCTCGATACTTGGAGTTTACTCCTTAAAAAACAATTTTCTTATAAGATGCCCGGTATGAAAACAATATGAAGATACAAATCGAACTGTTTCTATTGACAAACATTTTGGGAAAACTACACATCCCAATAAACTGAAGCATGACGTTATAAAAAGTCTGTACATATTGACATGTTTGCGTACACTTTTTTACTTATATTTCATAGTCTGATCTGTACAGACTAAAATCTGTGATGGTTTACCTACCATAGATCTTCCTGAGAAAACATCAACGTGTTGCGCATAATTTATATTAAATCCTCACGTTTCGAGCCGTGATCACAGAATGGCCTAGGTGGCCTTAGTCATCCTGTGATCACTGCTCCTGTAAAGGAGTCGAAACGTCAGGATTTAATATAAATTATGCGCAAAAAAAAGTAAAGGAGTTGTTTTATTTAAATGTGTAATGTAAGTTCTAAATATAAGAATAAATATTCATTATTTTTAACAAAATCATTGTTATTACTAAAACAATTTCATTTACGTAAGAGGTGAAACTTTCGCTACACTAATGATAGGCTAACATATGCTGGTTATTCTTACATTTTGTCGTTACCACTAAATTAGTGGGGTCCAAATAAAAGAAGAACCATTCCGTATCCCCAAGGGATTCTTAGGAGTGGCCATAAAGCGTGGAATTGTTTTTACCGCTGTAATTTTTTTTCTCGAGTCCAGGCGTACAAAAAGAGGCGAAAGTGGACATTGGTAAGCAATAGAATTTAAGCCAGACGAATTTCACTTTTAGAAAATGATGTTCGTAGATGTCACATCGTAATTAATTTATTTTAAAAATATGTGAAGTCGCATAATGTTATTGTTATAATGCGACTTTAATAATAATAATAATATTTCTTATATGCACATCTATAGCCCAACCCAAAGTAAGCACTATAAGGGTTGTGTTATGGATACTAGGTTATATGATACATTAATAGAAAAATATATAAATTCCCATGACTCAGGGACAAATGCTCGTATTCAGTAAGTATGTATTAACATTTAAAAAAAAACTTCGCGTTCGGGGACCGCTCCAAAACTAAATTAGGTACTAACTATTAAATTAAATTCTTTTTAATTTTATTTTTTACTTTTTAAATGTAGCTTATGTTTTTTGTGTCGGGGGTTTTTAAAATTTCTAATTTAATTTTTTATTTTATACTTTTTAAAGGTAAACATACTTATAATATCTCTGGTTAAGTTGTAAATACATAGGTTCTTGTCGATTTCAAATTCATTTGAGACCCCACTTGAGCATATTTGCAGACATTCGGTTTTTCTTCCCCACTTTAACCCCCCATAACTTTTAAACGGCTCAATCGATTTTCATCAAACATGTCTAAGAACACTCGCCCGTAAAACACCTGTTATACAAAAAAATTAAATTGAAATCGGTGCATTCGTTCGGGAGCCATGATGCCACAGACAGACAGACAGACAGACACGTCAAACTTATAACACCCCTCTTTTTGCGTCGGGGGTTAAAAAAATTAATACATATTGAAAATGAATTAAAATTACATCTCGACAATTTTTTTAAGGTCCTTTGTTCCAACCCCAATCAATTTATTTATATTAGGTACATAAAATATATTAAGATATTATTATTATAAATTGTATTTTATCTCATATAACATTGTACTAGACGTTTTATAAATGAAATGGATTAATTGGTCTTTATTTTGCTTTGTCATCCATTAAAATTACATTTTCTCTTTTATTTTTACTTTTTAATCGCCGTAAAGCCGTGGGCTATATATATGGGTAGAGTGCTCATGAAAATGAAAACACGGTTTGTGAAAAACAAATGATTTTACCTTTTGTATATTTCCAAATAAAAGATTATTGGACGCTTATTTTGAAACAAAAACTGTTTCATAATTTTTTCATTGATATTAACGTAATTAAGGTTTATACTAGAGTTGAAGCGAAGCGTCAATCTGAAACTTATTATAGCATATTCGCCCTTATCTCCACAACATAATTCACATATTTCTTCTAAGATAAGAATACTAAGTCGGATTGCAACCAACGCTGATTGAAGCGCCCGCGTTAACGCGAACCTAAGTGCCTACTACGCGAATCAACGCGTCATCACTCGTCAGTCGGATTTGGGGTGCAACTGATATCCATTATACAAATGTAAAATACGCGGGAATTCTCTCGAATACGCGCGCATTCGTTGAACTTTGCCATTAACCTGAAGTCTTTCAGTTTCACGGGTCTCACATTTTTAAATAAAACAGATTTGGGGTACAGTGTTCCTATAATAAAGGAATCGAAGTCATGAGTAGATAAACAAAAACCACGAATAAAGTGCACAGTAAGTCCGGTTTATGTGGCTTTCATTTAAATGACATTAATGTTATTAATAAAAAAATGCCGTGTGTTGTCCATCAAATTATAATAGCAACAGCTCGTTAAATTAGGAGTGTGGTAAAAGGGGTCTAATGATTGAGTTGATGGGTACAGGTCGGCGACTGTTTGGAGCAACGGTAGCGATCCTACCTTTCGCATCGACGGCTTCGGTTCGAGTCCCGGAAGAGGCAGATGTTATTGTGATGGGTATATAAATATTCTTATGAATCTATGTATCATATATGTATGTCTATCCGGTACCCTAGTATCTATAACATATGTCTTACAGCGCTCACTTTGGGCTAGGGTAATTGGTAAAAATTATTATCATATAATTATCAGTAATCTATAATCTAATATCACAGTAGTTTGTGTGTTTGTCTATCGCTCTTTTTCCCGCTCTTTTTCCATTGTATTAATAACGTTACCATAGCAACGCGTTAACCGCAAGTAGTTCGTCTACCGGACGCTAGATGGCGATAACGGAAAAATATTTAATGATAGAAAAAAATTAAAGAATTTTGTCCACCCGTGCGAAGCCAGGACGGGCCGCTAGTTAGATCTAAAATAATATTTTCATCTATTAGTTAAGGTTAAATTGCTACGCCCTCACAGGGTATCACATACGTATAATAAGGCGGAATTCACAGATTTCCACTTTCCACGATACACTGACGTACATCTATCGCTACTTCCGTAAGACCACAAAAAGGGCAGCAACGTTCCAGAATTACTTATGGCCTTTCTCTACGATCTCCAGTTCACCTGCCAAATATGGAGATTATGCTATCCCCTCCCCACGTTTGGGGAAAACTTCAGACATGGAAAACAATATCTGTAACTAAACAAAAAATAACATCGGTCGAAGACCAGAGAAGCAAAAAGAGGATGGACTTTTTTGCTTTTGTATATGCGCATAATTTTGCGTGATGACTATTTGTTTTCCGAATCATGTTGGTTACTTTGGACAAGGGTAAATAAAGTCTGTTCATTCTAACGTGTCCTATTTGGTAAACAATCTTGGCACAACTTTTTACCGAAATCGCCCATTTAAAAATAAAATAATAACAACGTCAACAATCTATTACAATAAATCATTATTATACACTGAAACCTATTGTATCTAGTTATTAGTTGATTTTTAATGTTGCATTTTCAATAAAAAGAAGTGCCAAGATTGTTTACCAAATAGGACAAGTTAGGATGAACACACTGTAGTTTGTATGTAAGAAATATTATAATATTACAAGTTACGCTTAGTTTGGGGCTAAATGGGAAAAATGATCATTAAGATAACCTTTTTCCCTATTTTCAGTAAGGATATTAATATTAATTCATGTCTCAATAATGAATATATTAAGTATATTTTCTTAACAAATTGGGCCGAAATGTTATTCTTCCTAATATTATAAATGCGAAAAGGACTCTATTTGTTTGTTTGTTACGATTTCACGCCTAAACTACTCAACTGATCATCATTCAATTTCGCATATGCTTTGTCAGATGTAAAGAAAAGGATATAGGGTACATCTCATCCAAAAATATAATACTATTGTTAAGGATCTATTCCTTATAGATATATAACATTACATCGGTAGTTTATATTAAAGTGATCAAAGCCGCAAGTAAAAGCTAGTACGAAAATAAATCTGACAACCCTGTCGATTTGTATTTAGCTCCTATTTGCTGATTGCAAGCAACTTTCCAAGAAACTAATAAAATAAGATCATTTAATGAAGAATAAACACTGGCTGAATGAGTTGATGTATATTGGGATCCAGTTACGTGACTTATTCGATCGCGTTTTATGTAAAGCTATGAATCGCAGTCGTGAACTATCTATATATATAAAAATTTACCGTTAGATTTTTTGATTTTTTTCTCATTTTGCTGGATTTGTTCCTATATAGGACAAGGGATAGATTTCAATTTAATTTGAATTAAAAATATTGCTATAAGAACTGAGCTACAGCAACACGTGGCCGTATAATAATAAAAAACCAGGTTGTCTATTGTATTATTGTCTAAATAATTGTTGTTTAAATGGAACTAAATTAATATTTTCATCTCTTGGTTAAAGTTAAATTGTTACGCCCTCACAGGGTTTTTTAATGGGTTCGCTCTTCATTTCAATCAAGCCCGGGGGCAAAGACAGGATCGACGATGTAACGAGCTAGCTCAGAAGGTGCCTTTAGAAAGTCTCGCTTTACGAAAGCTCGAAGGACCATAAATTGTAGGGTGTCCTACAATAAGATAATATAATTGATAATAACTGATAGTATGATATGATAATAATTTGATTGATAAAAGGAAAGGTTAAAAATGATAACTATTCCAACGAATGCGTAATTAGCACTGATTTATTGTATTACTTGCATTTCTTATAATACTTTTAAAATGCTTACTTAAACCTTCAAACTAGAACGATGACTCGTACAGCCTATTCACACTGGCTTAAAAAACGGACGGGTTATAAGTACTCGGAAATACAGACGGGTCCACTCATTTGCTGTGCGCATTATAAATGATGTTGAGAAGCGCTTGGTGCGAGGTAGGAATAGCAACCAAGAAAGGGTGGTAGCCCGCAGTGCGTCTGGATGTCCGATGGAAAAAAGAGATGGCGGTATGAGCATATGCAGATCCTGAGCACACTCTCCAAAATACAGTCTGTAGAATACCGACAGAAACTGCAACTCTAGATCTAAGCAGCTTGTATACCTGTACTAAAGCTTGTGGTTTGCAATAAAGAATATGAAATAAAATGGAAATAACTTTATTCAAATGCACTCAAAATAAGTTTTCTGGAATCGTCCAACATGTTTACCTACCACCCATTCAGGTCGTCTTTAACTGACAAGAATACGCTCAATAAACTATTGGTACGACGTCACCATATATAATCCCCAAAAAACAATATTATTCTGTTATCACAGACTGTTACAATAAAGTCAACAAGTATCTGTTTTATGTAAGTATCCATGTATTGTAACTATGCATATGAATAATATGTGATTAGAGAAAATTGTCCATATTTATCAACTTGTTGAATAAAATCTACGTAATACTAATATTATAAAAAGGTAATGTAGGAGGTAAACCCCAAAACTACTAATTTAAATATTGGATAATAAGGCAAGGCTATAGATTTTTAGATACTAAGCAAAAACTGCTACATTAGTATATGTAAAGAAATTATTACAAGATCATACAAAATAAAACGTGGATACCGCAGATGACTTAGAGTACACGGCGCTCGCTATTGCACGGTGTATGAGCTTCTGATGATTCTTCGAGTAACGAAACACGTGTTCTGTAGTTTGTGACAAGGTATTTTGGTACAAGGTTGTCGCTGTCTTGGCGTTTTTGATATCTGCATTTATATGCAGGCGGGCTTTTCTTTTTATTGCGGAAATAAGCTACATATTTTTGTCTTATTAATTAACTGTCTTTTAAAAAAAACCTTTAGGTTTACAAAAATAAAAATAAAAGTTGAGCATGTGATATCCCCGCGCCGTCGCAACGTAACACATCGGTAGCCTAAAACCACCTCGACACGTGCCCATTCGCCACACATCACGGCACCGGCGGCGTTCGCCATATTTAATCAATCGCGAATAGCCGCCATTTTATAAACACTGTAATCGCTGTCATGGACGTAACTCTGCGACGCATATCAATATTTTGCGATAACATTGTGATCGGCGATTACGTTTTTATTTCAGGACTCTAGATATTTTTTTCATTTTACGTATTACAGTTTCTAGCTACAGAGTAAGAAGGTTTCCTTTAATAAACTTATTCAATGAAATAAGTTTGACAATGGTAAATTATTTATATAAAAGATTCACGTTAATAGAGTTATGTCACTATCTTACATAACAGCTTTCATATTAAAAGCCCTGCACATATTCAATCATTTGCCAACAGCACCGTATTAAAAGTAGATTGTTTCTGGCAAGAGGCATATTTTCAAATCGGCAGCTAAACTTATTTCATAATTACCAACTCGCATTCTCATCTGGATAGATTATCTAACGGACAATATCTTTACTTCACTATCACTTGCCGTAAAAATATACTCATCATATAACATGCATTATATAAATTCAAGATTTTGTAACCAGATTTTATATCAAACATTATATAATAAAGGTTTATTAATTTCTATAGGTGTTGTTGGATTTACAGCGTTTTGTCCAACTTAGTTTTGTCAATATGAACTTCAAGGTTCACATATAACTTTTAATTACTAGAAACAGTTGTGAAGTGAGCGGCAAAGTGGTCTTCGAGACATAAAAGGCATTTTACTAACTTGCGTAAAGTCATCATTTTATTGATTTCGTAATAAGAATAATTGATTTCGTAAAATAAATAAGAGATCCCTTCCTCCTAAATTTTTATTTATTGCATCCTTACGTACGTGCGTTTGTACGCATTTTTACCAAGAAAGCTATATAAATAAATGGTGACTTTAAGTTTGTTGAGGTGGTACCATTATATGATTACTCGTTAAAGATCAAAATATTTATTTTCTTGTATACAATTGTCTTTGTGATGCAACAAATAAAGACATGGCCAATGATAACCTCGATCTTCATGACTTTTTTATGTCGCGAATCCACATTCTTTTCCAAGCTCTTTTTGAAATAAGGATAAGTAGCCCTTCTTCGCCGTTCGGACTCTCCGGACATTTTAAACCACACGCAAATTTCGCTGCAGCATTTGAAAGTGATACGTTCGTCAGCTCTTGCGTGGAGACAATGAACTGCGCGTCTTACGTTAGGAAAACGACACTGAAGGGGCACAAATCATAGTCAAAAATTTACATTTAATGAATTAATATGACATACGATTTATTAGCAATTATTTAATTATTAACTTCATTTATTAATTTTTTATCAAATGTATAATTTATTGAATTATCTTATCACTAGTTTCTATTGTCATTCACATGCCCTGCGTTTGGCAAAATAGACGTTCAAAATCGATTTGACCACCGACCAACGTGTAATTACCTACTCAATTTTGTGTGAATAAACAAATTTCATTTCATTTCATAAGGAAAGAAAACCGTGTATAGAAAAAAGCCTAACCCCAGAGAATGACCTAGTACGGATTTGTTTATAATAAATACTGTTACGTCAGCAGTATTTATCATATACAAATCCAGGACTGACTACGCCAACGATTCCCATCTTACCTGTGATATCATTCGTTATTTATTATTAGTTTTTGGGAACTGTCGTCAATGCAAACTGAATGGTCTATTGTGATTCGCCTCCAAGTTAAATTTTCCTTTAAACCTGGATGCCTCTAAAAAGTCCAGAATTTATGTAGCTTTAAGAGATTTTCGTTTTACCAGGCTGGTCATACATCGTCTTAGGTGGATTCTACGTTTGTATACCCAAAATCTATTGGAAATATATCATTCAAGTTCATGTTAAACTGGTGTTTGTTCAGATTGCAGTGTAAAGTTAAGGATCTAACAATAGTACTAATGTTAGTTCATATTCACATATGAAGATGAAGTAGAGTAGTTAAGTAAACTTCGAGCATAGTTCGGTATCTCGTTTTGATTGCAACTCTTGACTTAATATTAAGAAGACAACGAGGCCATTCATCTTTACTTGAACCAAAAAATCTATTTTAATAAAAACTCTGTTCATAAATAAAGGAACTCCATCAAAATGTGCAGTTAATTACAACCACAAAAACAGAAATGAGATCGGAATCGCTTATCAGAACTGATACTTTACGCCGGCGGAAAATTCAATTTAGCGAATTGGACAAAAAAAAACATTCGACCGTTGCTAATCCAAACATTATTTAATGAAAGATGTAAAATTTGTAACGCTTGCATGCATAGCATACAATGCGCTTTCAGTATACGCATGTCTACAATCAACCATGCTTTATAGAGCAGTGCAGCGATAAATCAAACAAGGGACAAAGCTAGACAAGGAAAGCTACTTCCATAAATGGAGCGAACTATCGTATTGGACAAAAAGTGAGGGCGCCACCTAGTGAAGCTTAAGACTTACATTGTAAAGCTGGTTTTAGAGTGACGCCAAAATTCGAGCATACAGCGGCGGCGTGGACACTGGTTCGCCTTGGTACACTCGCTCTTTTATCGACAGAAGCAGGGCTACCGCATGCTCTAAATACAACGATACATAAAAATAATTGATAGCACAAATGAGGAGATTCACCAGATGGTGAAAACTGACAAAAGGTTTGTTGCCACGACCATAATTGTATATATACGAAGCCTGCATGTTTGTAAAACAAAATCCGCATTTATTTACTAAAGCCCACGAATTATGTCTACGTACTCGGAGAAATAAAGACAGACTTGTATTTAGAGAAATCCCAAAATCTCAAAAATATAACAGGAGTTGTATATGCATGTGTGTTATATAATAAATTGCCGTATGATATTAAATTATTAAACTTGAAATCAATTAAGATAAAATTATACAATTGGCTTTCTAATCACAATTTTTATAGTGTTAAGCAATTTATGGAATTGTAATATCAATCTGACATCAAAAATGTAAATAATTAAATATGCAATTAGCTAATAGAATTAGTAGTAAAAATAATAGAGAAATAAACATTGAAATATTTGCATGCCTTAATCATAATGGCGGAACATGTTGTACCTTAAACCAGACGTGTACTCAGCAATAATTGTAACCCATCGTAGTTATAGCCTATTGCATAAGGCAAAAGACTTGTAACGTCTTGATACTGGCGTTAGATGGTTGCAGAATCCTGTACTACTGAGCTGAGGGCCTACCATCATCTTTTAGCGTGATTCAAGTTCGATTGTCAAAGTGAGACACCGCTATACGCGGTCTATAGTGGCGTCTCTTTTTAACAACTAAACTTGAATTGTGTACGTTCGTATCGTGAAAAAGTTCTCTTTTCTGTCGCCTTACTCACTTTGACTGACTGTGATCCTGATGTGGAGTTATAATATTGTATTAAAATTTGTAATTATTTTTCTAGATATTTAAACATTATATTGTACTTCATGTCAATTTATTTCGTATATTTATCAATGTTCTGGGTGAATTACATCAATTATTTAGTGTTCGTATAGTTTAAGAGAGGAGATTATTGATTATCGATATGTAATTTAATATTTTAATGTGATCCATTATTGTATTTAAATCTTGTTAAGTTAAAATTGATTATTATATTATTAATTTTTTTTTTCGGGTTAAATTTCATATTTTACATGCCCAAACTGGGTGAATGTGTCCTAAACTTGTGACTTTATTTGGTCAAGGTCTTTATTATGTACCACATTCTTGAGAAACATTCTATTCTATTCTATACAATTCTGGTCTATCCTATCCTAGTCTATTCTCTTCTATTAGCATAGCAAAACATTACTATAAATATTAAATAATGAATAGTATACAATGTGTCCCGTCACCAGTGCCGCAGCCTTTAATGGTGTGAAATATAGCATTTTTTATCGACAAATTGCCCCTCAAATTTGGTTTTTCTCTTAAAGCCAATAGTTAAAAAATATACAACAAAAAATCAATTTGTTTTTCTTTAATTATTTCTTTCTATTTTTTATTCCATGACAATTGAAACATGATGGCTGTGTAACTGTTGTCTACATGTTTAGCTATCAAATGACAACTTTTTAATGTTGATAGGACATTTACATGAGTAGAGGTGGTCTGTCGACCACCACTAATGTGCCCAGCTCCTGGTTACCAAGAAAACAAAATGGCGGCCATTTTATAACCGTTAGAGAAAAAATATATTTGAGGGGCAATTTGTTGATAAAAAATGATATATTTCACACCTATAAAGGCTCCGACACTGGTGACGGGACACATTGTATATTAGAAGTAAAAAAACTAAATAATAATAATAGTATAAGAATCTATAAAAATAGAAGAAGACAGACTGATTTTTATTAAAAAAAACCATCTATCGTTAACAGTGACATCACATAAACGTGCGCTCTTACCAGGATTCAAACCCGGATCTGCTGCAGTTACAAAAGAATAATTAATATTAGTTATTATATTGGAAAAACAATCTATAACATTTATACGGTTTTTTTCCTTTCGCAGAATCAAAGACGAAGAATCATAAATATCTTTATATATATAATTCTTCTGTGAGTGTGTATGTCACTGAACTCCTCCTAAACGGCTGGACCGATTTGAATGATTTTTTTTGTGTGTGTTCAAGGGGATCTGAGAATGGTTTAGATTCACAAATGGTTTAGATCGCCCGGCAGATGGCGCTGCAGTCGGCACAGCAACGCGTAGCCGGGTCAACTAGTTTAAATATAAAATATTTATGATCGTCCATAAATATTTTAAAGATGTCAGTTCTCATACAAGTTAATCACAACACATCATATAACGGCAAATCAAAATTTTTCTGTCTCTTAATATATAAAATATTTGACATTTGTTTTTTTGTACACTACTACAGAAATATTAAACACTTATTGAAAAAGCCATTGAATTTGAGTCTCGTTTTGATTACAGTAAGTTTCAAATTTACGTTCTCTGTATTAACTAATAGTAAATTTATTATGGTTTGTTTGAATCATATTAGTTAACCGATAAATCGTTCATTAGAATCAAAACAGTTTTATGAACGATTCTAACTGATTTTTTAAAACCGATTCCAAAGCCTGCTTTAAAAATAGTGGATGGCATTAAATAAAACGAGTCCAGTCCCCACAAAAGCTTAAAATATCATGTAATTAAGAAAATAGAAGTCGATACAATAAAAATAATTCTTTCATTCACACCAATTAGCCTTGGCTTAAGTAAGCACTGCCTTACACTGCTTGTGTTATCGATACTAGCGTAATCAATTAACTATGATCTTTTTTAAATAACAAACATTAGACAATCTCAACATGAGACGGCCATGTTTCTCTTATAGATCGTCTCATGGTGCAGAGAAATGTTGAGGGCACCAGACCGCGTGGTAGATCACCAATGAGATGGACAGACCAGATCAAGGCCGCAACTAAGTGCTCGGCTTATGAATGTACCCGGAAGGCTGCAGTCCGTGATGAATGGCGCCGTATAACTAAAATCATCACTCATCGTGATTCATAATGATGACCACGACCACTCTGGCAAGAGTGTACCGACTAAGAAGAAGAGATAATCTGACATACAATGTTCTGGATCTAAGTTAAGTAGCTAAATCACTTGTTTTATGGAATTCAAAAACAAGGACGGCGCTACAACACCTAATATAGAAAAGTTCGTTTTCCACATTGATACGGCCACGCACCGAACCCGGGACTTCGGAGTGGCGTTACCATGAAAACCGGTATGCAATGGAGATCGTCATTTATACTCCGGTTGTGAGATTTTTTTATTAAGTGAAAACTTCTTAAGCGGCATTGTGCACTTTTTGGAATGGGTAAAAAATGTTAAACTCGCGTCAGAATACGTGACCCGATCGAAAATTCGTTAGACGGAGGGAGTGTAGACCGCCGGCGCGTCGTGGGAGAGGAAGTAATATCCCCCTATGTTTCTACAGCGCGGCGAAAATCTATGCCTGCTCCTCCTCCTCGTTTAAGAGGCGCAGGGCGCTTGCGCGAGTGTGTGTGTGTGTTTGTTGTCATGTTTGTGTACGATACCGCAATAAATGAATATTGTATTTTACCACATAAATTATGGTACTTTTATACTGATAATTAAAGCAATTCGTGTAAGATTATTCCCTAACCATTCCAAAATATCAAAAATGCACAACGTTAATGTTCATGTTTTCACTTCTGCCGGCACTCCCGGAGTGCAACCCGTTGTTTTTTTTTTTTACTGGAGATTTCTCCTTAAAAATTGATTATCATATAAGGCGCCCGCTATGGAAAAAATGAAGAGTAATATTTAGTGATAGAATGACATGTTACGTTTTTGTGCGCAACCTATCGTGCGCATCTTTTACTTTTATTTTAAAGTTTAATAATTTTCTGTGCCTGTTCAAAGACAATCGTCCTTAAGGAGTAAATTCCAGTCGTGCGTCGGACACAAACACTTTTTTTTGTTAAGAGGCAGATCGAAAAGTCAGAACCTCAGTCGGATGACGACAACCCTAATGCAATATTTTATTTTGATGCAATTGATTTGTAGAACAAAAATGAATTTTACAGTTTGGTCAGCTTTTATGAGAATCAGCAAAAAGTTTAACGCCATTTAGCTACCTAGCCAACTACAGCTTAAAAATCTGGGGCACTGCTGATTGATATTTCGAAATATTTAATACCTTAGTTTGTTATTTTCGTTTTTGTATCGATTATAGGTGTATATACATTAAGATAAGACAAATACTTTTAATTAAAGATGAGCATGCATTCATTGAAATGCTTCTTAAGTTCTACGAACAGAGGATAATGTACCGAGTAGAAGCCGTAAGAAATTCGGCAAGGGTTTTTTTTCTCTATGTAATGTGTAACAGCATTTTTTAATTAGAGAATTTTATTGTAGCGAACAAAAATGCATTACACAATTTAGGAGATTTCAAATCACGAGTGAACTAGGCAAGCGCGTCACATCCTAGATCGCATCATTGCTTACCATCAGGCGAGATATTGGACAAGCGCCTGAGTATTTAGTATATAAATAAAACTTTAGCAAAATCCAAGCAGTGTGCACCGCCCGCAAATAAAAGCAGAAACTGTAGACACCGGCACCTTTACCAACTACTCTACTCGTGTTTCGCCCCCACACGGAGCATCATCAGGAGCTGTTAGACCGTGCAATACCTGTCTCACAGCTCCAGCAACGGTGTCTGCGGTTTATACATTTATTTGCGGGTAGAGTTGCCAGGTGTCCGGATAAAGCCGGACCCAGTCAAGACTAATCAATTCAATTTTATTCATGTTTCATTAAAATTCAAGAAAATTTTATGGTAAATGATAAGCATATTTTACATGCACAAAGTCTTGCCTTGCACAAAGACTAAAAACTTAAGGGTGTCCGGCCTTTTTACCCAATTGTCCGGCTTAACTGACTGGTCTGTCCGGCTTTCCGGTTTTAAGATCTGGCAACCCTGTTTGTTTAAATATAGTTATTTAAAGAAATTTGTCGATATTAAATGAAGACTGTTATTATTTCAATAATATAATGATATTATAATTTTACAATCTAGTTCCGTTTGTCAGACCTACCGGGAGATGAATTCTCCAACACATCTTTTTTATTTACAAAGTTGTGCATTTTTTCCACCAAAAACATGAATAAAATCGACTCGAAAAACTAATTAAACTACAGTCTACAAAGATATTTTTAAATTGCAGAATTATTTCATATTATAAAATGTAAGATATCATAAAAAGATGTTAGAGCTATTAGGGCTTCTTTAGGCTTTAGCTAATTTTGCTTAAAGAACGCTGAAATATTAATTTTTGTAAGAGTATTTTAAATTGCAGAATCATTTTTCTATATGAGATAACAATTAACGAAATACTTTGAGATTGGGACATTATTTATTTAAGTAAACTTAAAACTAATTTTGCACTAAAGCTATTATATTTCTATGTCAATTAGAAACACAAGGTAATGTTAACAGTATTTTTAAACTGCAGAATTAGATGGCATTGTAGGAAAATATGTACTTGGATAATAGAGTATAAAATGCTAACAACGGTGATAATAACGTTAACAAGACTCAACACTTGTGTTAAGGCTATAATTATCATGTCTAATCGAAAAAGTAGATTATATAGAACGAAAGTTTTTGAAAACAAACTTTTTAGATAGATGGCGTTAAATAACAGTTTGAAGTCTTTTTCATAACGTCCGAAAAATAAGGTTATACATGTAATGTAAATCGTTTTTAAACTTCAAACTGTTTTAGATAGATGGCGTTAAAGGAGAGTTTAGGACATATTTTCTAATTTGAGTAGCGCTGGAGGTCGTACAAAATTTGCATTTTCGCGAGATAAACAAATTGCAAAACACAGCCCGTATATACCGAGTACCCAGTATATAAATCATTCAGCTACAGTCGCATTGAATTGTTGACCAGTACCTACATAGTTGGTTTAAAAAAAAAACAAAATGATCAGAGTATAATCACTGTGAACACGCTGCGCAGTTCCTAATTTGCCGTTTCCGTTGGTCTATCCGCTACAATGACTTAGCACTGAAGAGTTAGTCACGTAGCAAATGATGATAAGTAATTGCTTATAAATGAGAGAAACTACAGACGCTGTAGGACTGGGTTAGGACAATAATTGCGAAGGGCAAACATTTCCACGAAAATGGTTGACAAGAAATTTACTGCCTGTGAAAAGATATATTGTGCTTTTAATGCCGGCATTATTAATTGGAGTTTAACTCCTTAAAAATAGTTTCATATATAACGCACGGTACGAAAAATAGATGGGTAGTAAAATCAAACGTTAACAAAAAGTGAAGGGTCACATTTCCTCTGCGTAATATACTCCCCGCTCCTTAGTCCCAAGTACACATTTACTCTATCTCGAGTTATACTGCATGTTTTAGAGAGAAAGAAAGAGATTTCTTTCTCACTAAAACATGCAGTATACATGTAAAATATCATAAATAATAAAATAAATTAAATAAATAAAAAAAATAGTAATATATGAATTAATTTGCTTTCTTTGCCTATTATATATATTTTAAGATAATCGTTTAAACTCCAGTCACGCGTCGGAGCTGACACTTACAATTTTTATTTTATAAAAGTCTCTGGCACAATGGGCAGACTCGATGCTAAAAGCATTATCTACCAGTTAACTTTTAGGGGAGAGGGGGGAACGAAATTCATAAATAAGGAAAATTTATCTTATCACTGAACATAAATTAACATACACAAATAATTAAATTGACCAATGACTATTAACGCCTTCTTAAGTTTTCTAGATGAAAACTTTATTTGAATGGATTCTAGAAGGCTGTTCCAGAGTCGAATAGCATGAAGAGTAAAGGAGTTTGCCATAAAGCTAGCATAAATTAGGGGAGTTGAGAACGCTGATGAATTCATGGTCATTTAGAGATATTCCAATTTATTTTTCAATTAACCATGACGGTGGGAGTTACAAGTAGTTGTTGATGACCATAGATCCACATTGGGTCCCCTTGATGGTGTTTCAACTATATCAAAGACCTACCCGAAGTTATAAAGAAGTATATATATTCGCACAACTTCCATACAGATGAATTTCAGTAATATATGTGACCGTCCCCCAGCTTTAATCCAAGCCGACCAATTTTCCTTAATAACTAATAACTTTCAAGTAAACTAAAACACTGAAAACCTCCAAAATATCAGACTACACCTTAAACAAATAACTTTTATCTTAAATTTAATAACTCTCTAAAATTTTCGTTCCTTTTAACAACTTTCAACTTCAAATGAAGCTGCATTTCATTCCTTTTATTTCCCTCTTCTTTTCTTTCTTTCCTGTCTGTCTCTCTTACTTTCTATATTCTTTTTCTTTTTTGCGCGTTTTTGCTCTTGGGCGATTACCCATGGCTTTGACCCTCAGATGCAATAACGACTAATAACTACCCGAACCTACAAAACTTACTAATCTTTGAAACAGTTAAACTATGATTTTAATAAACAAGAACAAAAAATCCCAAGCCGACCCAGTTCGATCCTCGCCGATTTTCTACTTTTAATGTGTGACTGCGCCGATTTATTCACACTGTTTTTCTTTAGTATTTTTTTAAATCAATAATTCCTCATACACTTTATTAATATTTCCGTCAATCCCTGTGTTACGAGTGGCTTCAAACCTGTAGTATATTGACGAAATTCGGAGTCTAATTAATGTAAATATAAAAAAAAACAGTATTGAACTACTAAATCTATAATATAAGATCACAAATTTGTTGTTTGTCTGTTCGCTCTTTTTCCCGCTCTTTTTCCATTGTATCAATAACGTTACCATAGCAACGCGTTACCATAGCAACGCATTACCATAGCAACGCGTTACCGGGTCAGCTAGTATCCAACAAAAAACTTAATCTTATTAATCTATAGTATATCATAATTACCTACTTAACTTTTTATATACTAAGATTATCGGTAAAGGAAATTTGAATTTTTGTATTGGTTGATTTGCGTACCTAGGAAGCTCGTGACTACTAAAAACCCTTTATCCTAAGCCCAGAGCGAGACAAAAAGCCGACAGAGTTGCGCAATGCGCAGGAGCAGTGAAAGTGAAGCTGGCGACCTAACGCGCCGCGCCTGTTGCTCGCTGATCTGATTCCGATCAATAGGTTTCAGCGTTACCAGAATGTTACTATTGTAACATTTTACGTTACTTTTGACCTTCTCAAGTTACCTCAATGTTACACGACTCTAAAATGTTACTTTTACATAACTAGTACGAGTTGATAATAAAAGAAAATATACGAATTTTGAATCAAAGACAAAAAATATAATTTAATCTGTGGTTTAACTTTACATATTTTATACGATCCGTTTAAAATGGTTTGTTTGTTTGTAATCGACTTTTGTGTGCTAACAATAATTAGTAAGTCATTTTAAATAAGCATTTATGAAAATGAGAATTCTAAAAGAAAGTACAATTTAAATACCAGCTAGAACAGACGTAGAATTTGGTTTTGTTTAGTGTTCTCTTCGCTTCAAGTTCAATTTAGCGGGGTTCACAATATTAGAATCGTTTTCTATATAAATTAAAATACTGTTACTATTCTTCTGAAAATGAGAGAAAGAAAGAAAAGCATTTTTTAACCAAACAAAAACAACACGCAGAGTAAATTGAGCACACAAAAAATAAGGTACACAAAAATAATAATATTTATATTGAACACGAACTTACAAGTACAAATGGTCAATTAGGTCCATGCCTCAGATTGTGTTGCCACGACATTGTTATAAATTATAAATGTTACTTATTGAGCTGTCTATGTTATTTTTGAACATCGGTTACTGGCAACACTCCTAAGTTTATTTACCATCGATCCGCCTAGCCTTTGCTCGGATTAAACGTAAAATACATCGTAATTCCGAAAAAAACATAGTAGAAGAAACAGGTACGTTACCTCAAGTAAACACTTATCGTCGCGCTAAATTCATTGCAGTTACAGATACGACACAAATTACAAATTTCCAAAGAAAAAAATGAAATTATTACGGTTACTTTTGAGACATTATACCTAATCATAATTGTATCTTTAGAACGATCAGACCTTAAGGTTTTCAGCGTGCGCAGGTATGGAAAGCTTTTCATGTGAGACTGGTTATGCAGGTTTTGATAAAAAAAACTTTTAGTTCTCTTTTTGCCTAATCCAACCCAGAAACAACCAGCGATTGTCATGCCGGAAATATCTTCTTGTTTTTGAGTTTTCAAACCTTTTATTAATATCACCGGTGGCCTTGTTGTGTTAAAAGCATGCCAAAAATTGGCCAGATAATTAATAAACATCTATATCATGTTTTAAAATAAACGCGTTCAGCGTACGATTACAAAGATTACACTAATTTTAGAAAAGCTGGTCAATGGATTAATGGCCATATCAAAATATTTCAGAGATTCTTCGCACTTCGTTTTTCCCAATAACCAATTCACATTGAATTAGTGGTTTACCATCCATTTTTATAGGTATTTTCATCTATGTGGAAATGTGCATGAGCAAGTCGGTAAAGATAGACTGAGGCTTTCAGAAACCAAATAAAAGATGTCCTAAAATAAGGCCAGGTCAAAAGCACCCATAACCGAGGAGCTTGTATGAAATCTGATGAGAGTTAAAGAAGCAAGAGATTTATATTAGGATCGTGAAAATTAGAAGTCTGTGATCTCTACGGGGAAGACGTGATTGTATGTGTGCATTTTCATCTATAACCGCAAGCAGTAGGACTTTAATAGCCTGAAGTCGTCCTAGCTGTTTTATGTCAAGAGCTTTTCACTAAATTGCTAAGTTCGAAAAGGATGACTTAGAATCAAATCTATAATCTAAGATCACAAATTTGTTGTCTGTCCGCACTTTTTCCCGCTCTTTACGTTACCATAGCAACGCGTTAATCGCAAATAGTTCGTCTACCGGACGCTAGATGGCGCTACCGGAAATATTTACTAATAGAAAAAAAAATAAGAATTTTGTCCACCCGTGCGAAGCCGGGACGGGCCGCTTGTATATATTTACAATAACAATATTTCTCACATTCACACCAATTAGCCTAGCCCAAAGAACTGTAAAGCTAGTGTTATGGATACTAGGGTAACGGATAAACATTCATATACGATACTGAGATATTTATAGAAATATATATATAAATACCCATGACTTATGTACAAATGTTCGTGTTCATCGCACAAACATCCGCCTTTCCGGGGCTCGAATCTAGGACCTTCGTTCGACAATATTTATAACAATATCACAAACACAACAACAGTTAAGATTTGTACAAGACATAATAACGACCTCCGTGGATAAGTGACTCGCAATCCGGTTTTTATGACACCGCCGAAGAACCGGGTACTATATAGATAAACGAATTATTCTCTATTAGCTCGGGTCTGGGTTATTTTAAAATTCTATAACATAAGTGGATTACTTGGTTTCAGAACAATGTATTTATTTTTTGTATTTAATTGTATTTAATTAAAAACAACTAAAATATTAACAAGTTGAAATTGGGTTGCTACTGATTGAACAACTACAAGTTGTTTTGAAAGGATGTTTAATTTTACTAATGACCGACGATGATTATAGGAGTATTATACTTATGTAGTTTTAAACAGTGTAATTCGGATGTTGTTTGTGTTAATTCTCGGTTAAAACATCCCTTGTAATTGGTATGCTCATTCAAATCCTTTAGCCCGTCACGAATGGGTGAGTAACAAATATGTAAGTCTGGTTCTATACATAACTGCAGAGACCATAGTGCTCTACTCGTTATAGAGGGCGTTACAGATTTCTATGAAAATTCGTAGTTCCTGATGGTTACCGCTAGGGGCGCTCATACAAAAATCCATAGTAATATTATACGCGGACTGTATCGAATATCAACGGGTAAACTCGCACTAAGGCTTCAGTTTCTTTCATTTGTTTATTCTTAGTAGATACACTTACAGTAATACATTGCCACTTCTAAGTATATACAACATTCGTTGGAATTTCAAAAAAAGAACATTTTTTTGTGACAAAAATCAGCGATTATTAATCTATACATAGACAATCTGATATGGATAATGAAGTTTTTGGCCAAAAAGTTGCCAACAGTAAAAAATCACAATACGCCTGAGACAATAAAGTAGGTAAATACTCCAAAATGTGGGGGGTTTTGACATTATCTTCACTTTGTCACGGGTTTGATGATTGCAGTAAAAGACCAAAATTATAAAACGCTGATCCCCATTTTGTTTTCCACGAGAGATCTTGGTGTCTTCAACGAAGAATATCAAAATCATTAAATCTTTATTAAAACCTTGGTATATTTGAAGAAAACAATTTGATTTATAAAAAAATTTAACAATAATATTAATAATATTATTATTATATTTTAACAATAATAATAATAATATTAAATATTGTGAAGGTAGTAGAAATAATCGTAACTGTGAATTCGAAATGTCAGAATTAAATATAAAATAAAAGATGCGCAAAATCCGTAAAAAAGTTGTTTTACTCAAATATCTAAAGAAGTTATAACAAGAAAGAATTCAACTTGTCTCAGGTGTCAAACAATTGATCTACAAACCCGTCAATTTTTTAAGTATTCCTGAAATTGACGCTACCGCCATCTCTTCATGTACTAGTGTACTAATACATACAACATATGTAATACTTCTAAAAGTATGAAACAATCGATAAAGTAGAAACAGCTATGTCATTATTTATATTTAAATTGAGCACGTTTTAACTACTTAATTAATAAAATAAAAAATATTTGTTTTGCATTATATTAGTTATTTTATTATTTATATGACTACTGTATACTACTGAGTTTACCACCAGTTCGGACCTTGGAAGACCCTTCTCAAATCTAACGGAAAAATCTCGGACCGACTTCCATCTTGCAATGACTATTAACAAAAAAGCTCGCTACATCACTAAGTCTTGCGAGACTTAGTTGTTTGTTTGAGATATTATTTTATTAATTATGGGATCCCAAGAAGGTGGAATGCTACAATCTTCATCTTATTAATAATTAGGATGGTGCAGCGGTAGTGATCCTGCCTTTCGCACCGACGGCCCTGGGTTCAAATCCCGGAAGGGGCAGATGTTTGTATGATGAATACGAACATTTGTACCCGAGTCATGGGTGTTTTTATATATATTTATATGAATATTACATATCTATGTATCTCATATGTATGTCTATCCGTTAACCTAGTAGCCATAACATAAGCCTAACAGTGCTTACTTTGGGCTAGGCTAATTGATGTGAATGTAAGAAATATTTATTTATTTATTTATTTATTATTTATTTATTTATAACTGATCTCAATAGCATCGCGTGGCAAACAAATCTATGTTAACAAGGATTTGTAATTTGTCAGATCAAAGTTAGTGGTTTGGCCCATCAAAAGCATGCGTCAGGATTAAATATAAAATAAAAACAAGAAGTATCGTTTATCCGGTTTAAAATATTAATGATTATAACTAATGAATGACATAACAATATGAAATAGCAACGGCATCTGTATTAACCCAATCATCCTTGGTAAAGAACCTGAGATTGAGAGAATTCGCGGCATCTAATCAATTACCTCGACCGGTAGCGTGATTGACGATTATTCACGCGATAACACTAACGCAGAATATTACTCCACACTTCAATACCAGCGTACAAGCTGGAGTTTTATTATGATGTTGATAATAACTAAACATAATCATATTAGAGAAATGTAGCAAAAGAAGAGACCACTTTAAAGGCACAAAGCATATTTCATATTAATAACTATTTGATAATCTGTGTTTTATTGTTTATTGCAAGTCACATGTTAAAAAGGTGTTACAGATTAGACGGATACATGAGGGGCAATTGTAATAATTATTACCTTTTACTTATAAATTCAAGTTAAATAAATTCCCTTAAGTAATATTCAAATTCTCACATGCATAAAGAAGTATAAAAATATAGATCTAATTAACAGTCATAATTATGTTATTGTATTTCATAAATTATATTGCACCATTAGTTATTTAAATTAAGGGTGACTAACTAACATCCTTTAATTCAATGATCTAAGTACTAGGCGATGCAGTCGCAAAGCATAAAGCTACGCTAGCACCATATATTGGAGCGGAGCGTTACCTAAAAAAGATTTTTTTTTTGTTTCGATGGGCTCCGTCACAATCTGGTCCTAAACCTGTTGATTCGATTCCACACAAAAAATATATAAATCGGTTAAGAACTTGGGAAGTTATAGCGTAGCAGACATTGCGCTATGGAAGCTGATCCATGGAAGCTTCGCTCGCTCCGCTCCAATAATGATTATATAACTATGACATTTATAATATTGAACAATATTATAATTATTTCTTTATTTATTACTATTTCCCGACTCGGGTTCGATCTCCAGCTGGATCAATGTAGAAAGATTTTGACTATATTGTTTCTGAATTAACAACACAAGCCTTAGCTACTTAATTTGGTGTCAGAACAATGTATGGGATGTTGTCTGATAATTATTTATTCATGGCACAGTGCCTTTAACATGTGATGAACATAACAGTTCGTGATAATAAATAAATATATTATCACGAACTGCAATAATCGATATCCACCAATCCGTAGTGCGTCAAGGCCCATTCTCATTATTCCTGTAGTGTTATTTCTTTTCACCAATAGGGTAGGCCTGGACCTCAGCTTTGGTGACGTTAATAGGGTTATGGTGAATCATTAATGTGCTTAAGTCAAAAGATTGACCAACGAAATTTCGAATAAATGAGCCAAAATTTAAGAAACGTCGCAGAGGAAGTGAAAAATATAAGTATGTTACCGAACATTTAAGGAAATTGATGAAATCGTTACAACAACTACTCAATAACAACACAACAAACAACAAGAATTCAGTAGGGCCATCTCTAATACTTATTTCCAATAAACCATTAAATCTGTTATCAGTGAAATAGCAACATAATCCGTTTTTCTTTTTCTGCTCTTCCTCTTACTTATTTGTAGTCGATAAAGAGACTATCGTATCAAAAATCAAAAGTATAGTTAACGATACATAAAGACAATATCAAGTATATATCTACTTATTTCCAACAATTTGTTCAACTTTGTTTTTTGTGGTGGGCTTAAATGTGCGGTTTTCTGTAAATAATAAAAATAATAAATCTAAAGAGAATACGATACAAAGGTTCTAAGAAACGAGGCTTTGTCTTGCCTAGAAGGCATCGTTAAGCCTATCTATTGGGAAAACTGTATCAAAATCCTGAACTATATATAAATAGCATTATAGTATACAATTTGGGGATATGGTCGAACGGGGGATATAATTCATTTTATGATTATCTCTATTATCCCTATCATAGAGATAGACATAACACTCTACTTTTAGCATCAGCTATCGGTATTTTTGCGTCGGCAGTCATACTGCGTCGTGACGTGTCGTGCGTTTTGACAAAAAAGGGGTGCTAAATTGCGATTTCAATCGTCCCTCATTCTCTTGCTTCATAAAGAATATATTCTCATAAAATTAAAAAGTAGGTCAAATCACAAACTAAGCAAGTTACAAAACGAACATCGACAAACGCTTGTCGGAGCGCGTGGGCGGTTTTTATCAATATTATCAGTGACAACGTACGTCTGCTCGTCATTGATTTCCAATCGGCCAGGAAAGCTGATGTTAGCAAACAATATACTTAACTTTTACTAAGGTTTAACGTGCGCATTAAACTGCACATCGGTGGAAAAGATTCTCTCGCACGTTTATATATTAACGAAAAGAGGTTCTAATAATGTTGTAGTAACAATATACTCGTACTTTCGCCACTGATTTAACAAAAACGGCGATATTTATATTGCATGTATATACTCTGCGGTTCTGAGTTTGGCATGGGATTCCCAGCTCTGAGGTTTATGAGCTAGGTGCGCTTATGTGCAGTGTGCTTTCTAGCGCGTAATTGGGAGAAATCCCTTGGGATGACAGGAGTAGCGTCTGTTGTAGGCTTGTCTTGACGAACGTCTGACTACTTTGGTATTGATAAATGCTACCGCTACCCCGAACCTGAAGCAGATATGAGCAGATATATAAAGTGGTTTTAAAAGATAGTAGAAGTAGGCCTCTAATCTATCGTCGGGCGTTAGGCCGGAGGAAATGGAGGGTTGGGATCCTCCTTGGGGTTTGGACCAGCGAAAAATGCGTAACCTGCGACTGCACTCTTACTATCCTCAAGGGTTTTCTTTCGCCAGAGAGCGGATACTAAAAAGTGGCCTGTTTCACCGGGTCGTCTATCGGGTCTATCTAGTTGTTATTGGATTCGTTGTATACGGTCTTGTGATGAATGACATTCTGTGTTTTCTGGAATAATTGGTGGCAAAAACCTCTTTGCAGTTTTCAAACCGTGCAACTATCCTCACTGTAGGTCCAGTCTTCGCCCTCTGGCTGGATTGGGATCAAGAGAAAACCTTACAGATGCTGACGAAAAGTGGATACATGGTCATTATAACGTAAACCAAAGATGACACGATTGCAATTGTTGAGGAGGCGTTCAACTTATATAGACGAATTGAGCTCAAATCAACGTAAAAATATGCGTGTAGTCAATGAAAAGGAGTTGTTTTTATACTCGGTAAGCGTAATAAATATTTCAGATCTCTACATGAACGTCAGAGAATGCGTCACATCTACGCGCAATGATTACGTTTGTACTTCACGCTGGTCCTACATTTTTTTGTTTTCCACAACTGCTTATACCTCGCTATGATTTGGTATTAGCGACCAAAGCGGTATTGAAAATCCATGAACAACCTCCACTAAGTATATTGAAACCATTCTATTGACGAGCTCTGTGACTAAACGACTAGAATAATGGTACTCACATTGCCATCTCTGAAGTTGGAAGTTTAATGTCCGCTCAGGTAAATGTCCAAAAACGTTTTCGATATGTTTAAGGACGTTGTGGTACGTGTTCAAATTTTATTACAAATCCAGAGACCAAAGCGATTATTGTCTTCTCAAATTTGTTTACGACTAGCTAACGTGACTGACGTTGTCCCATCGAAATTTAATAATGGTTTTGAATTCATAAAAAGTCGCCAAAACATCCGAAACGTCCCTGACTTTTTTGACAAATTTCTAATTTTTCTTTCTTTGAAACATTGTTTACCACGGTCCAAACTTCTAAGAGATGAACAGTATCTAAATAGGTATATGAACTACAACTATCTTTAACCCTCAACCAGAGTAAGAAGTCGGATTTCCAAGTATCAGTGATGGTTAATATGTACCTAACGTTGGCACGTAGGATAATACATATTTAGTTATGTACCTAAACTTAGCACATAGGGCTTTTAAAGGGTTAAGAGATAAAGTTGACAAAATTATTTTACATCCAAAAGTAAAAACGACCAATACCAATTCTTAGATTATAAATAAATAAATATATACACATATTTACGACGTAAGCATATAAAAATAAAATATTCCTAACGATAGTCAGGTCAAGAAAAATTGAACAGTATTGTAATAATTATACTAAAGAATCTTAATATTAATATCGATAGGAATTGACGATGGCACGTTGATTCCCATTAGCATTAACTCTGACATAATATGAGTCGTTCTAAATAATTAATTCACTAAGGCAAGGTTAGTCAAGTCATCGAAAATATTAGATATTTCCGGCTTATAGTTAATATATTGTTACACAAAAATAAAATAACAAATCACGACATTAATGTATTAAAAAATAGTTCATATTTTTCATACAATAAATCACTATTAAAATTGCCGACCACTGCTTGTAAACATGTATCGTATAACCATAGCATATTAAATTAAAATATCACATTGTCATCCGATTCACATACATTTGCAAAATTTCAGTTCCATCGCAAACCAGGAAGTGGGTCAAATCAAACTTGCTAGATTTAACTACAGGCAATCTAAGATTTTTCCTAAAAATGAAATTTTACGATCATCTTTAGCGTTCCGTACTCCGTACCAAAAACCTTATAGGATCAATTCGCTGACTGTCGGAACGCGTAGAAGTGAAATTAATAAATTACTTAATTCTACGATCCCTTGGTGGTGTAAAAACCAAGCCTCTAAGTCAACGCAATCAAAAGATATTACCATTTCTGCCGCAAATTTTGACACTCGCAAGGGAGTTAAAACCTATAGGGTACTTCCAGTTGACCTAGAATCGTAAAGTTTGGCATGAAGCAAGGAATTATAGCACAAATAAAGAAAAAACAACGAAAAATGTTATTTTGTCATTATATCATATAAAAAAATATTTTTCTGAATACAAATTTAAATCTGCAGTTGAAATGTATGGGAGCTCATATTTTAATTGCAATGTTAAGTTTATTTGAATGTCAAGAATATGGCAGATCTTACATTTTAGCTATCCGCGCGAGTTCAACTCGCAGTTGTCGGGTTTTTTATTATATCAAAAAGAAATCCTTATAACAAAACGCTACTATTATCAGTTTATCAAGTTTGGCCCTTTTTTAACATAAACTATCGCATTTAACATCAGACCCAAAAAGTTTTTAAATAGAACTATCAACTATTAATCGAAGCATTTTCATAAAATTTACATAATCTATCGTTTTAAAATTTCAGTCAGTCGTATTCACGATTGAAAATTTTGTGATTGGTAGTTAAGATTCTATTCGGATAATCTGAAGTATATAAAACTCAATACAGTGATTTGAACACTATATTCAGAACAAAAATTTCACCACCATTGCTGGCAAGCTAGCTAAATTTATACGCAACCATACCCAGTTCTGGTATATGTAATAGTTGCACCTATTAAAACTCCTAGTTATATTTTATCAACAGTTTTCCAGCGGCACAATATCAGCGATATATCCACTTAATTCACGCGCCCACGCATATCAGTATCACAAACTAAAGTCAAATGTACACCACGAGTATAAAATACTAATCTTGTATACTTAAAAGGCATTTGGACCTGTATAATATTCACATAAGTTAAGGATGTGGTCCCTTACTATGGGCCTCAAAAGAATGCTCAAGGTCACCCTAAGGGCGATGGAGTGTGCTATGCTCGGAGTTTCCCTACGTGATCGAATCAGAGGAGATCCGTAGGAAAACCAAAGTAACTGACATAGCCCGCAAAATTGTCAAACTTAAGTGGCAATGGGCGCGGCACATAGCTTGAAGAACTGATAGCCTGGCAGAAAAGTTGTTGAGCGGCGACCACGGATCGGAAAACGCAGTGTCGGCACGCCTTCAACTCGGTGGACAGACGATCAAGTTAAGGTTGCGGGAAGCATCTGGTTGCACAGAACCGGTCGTTGTGGAGATTCTCGGGGTAGGACTTTGTCCACATTTGGCTGACTTAATGACGACCTGGTTCAGAGGGTGTCCTTACAGCGTGGTAATGCAGCCGGTATCTTTTTAGGATGTGTACCTTTGAGCCGAGGGTGTCACGTGGCGGTCTATTTTTTTTATTAAACCAAGTCAAGTATCTAATGCACTTGTATTATGGAATCCAAGAATCAACGACGGCACCACAACACCCAGACCCGGCCGGCGAACCGGGAGAGGCGTTACCATGGAAACCGGTATGCGACCCGATGCGATTCTATTTTTAAATTTTAAACGAAACTTAGTGTAGATTTTATCTTTCTTTAATTAACTCTATATAATATTTTTTTGTGTTTTACAACACAATTGCATATATTGATACAGAGCAGAGTGTTATTAATGAAATAAAGAAATTAATTACTGACTGGTTAGCTGACCTTGACTATGCGATTGAGGACTTGACGGTAGATTTTACCCGAATATAGTAAACAAATCACACACACACAGATACACAGACGCACGCACACGCGCGCACACACACACACACACACACACACACACACACACACACACACATACAAAAAAGCACACACATACCCACACTTATTTTTTCAACTTTCGATTCTTGCCAATTTAAGTTAAAATAATATACGCACTAATGCAAAAATGAAACATTTATGTATCATATTTAGTTCTTACACTTCCGCGCACATTACACATCAGAATAAAACACATCCTGTGATCACGGCTCCTGTAAAGGAGTCGAAACGTCAGGAATAAATATAAAATAAAATAAAACATGCGCAAAAATCCGTAAAAAAGTGTTTTATTCTGATTTATGTATCAAATGGAAGAGGACACTGTGTTCCATACTACAGGCATTTGCCTATTTCGGAATACAGGGGAATCAGGCACAAATTGTATCACGTTTCTGTCAATAAAGAATATATAATAAATAATATTATAAATATGGCATTATAATGTTCCCAAAATACACATTTTAAATTATATAAAGAATTATTATTATTATAACCTATATCCTTACTATATGCACGGTCACTCATCCAATTTTTGGCCTTTCCAAAAGTAGCTTGACCCCAGCAATCGCAAGTCGAACGCGTCGTTCTTTAAATTGTTGTTTGTTAATCTTAACAGACAACCTTTGACACAGAAATATATCTGTTACGTGTCTCAGTATAAATTATTTATGCATGCAACTTGCGTATGAGACTCATTTACTTACATTTTCGCAATTTTTATCTGTGTTTCTAATGCAATATTGGATTTCACTGTATTTTATTCCTTAGCTGCTGCGTCTTTTACATCATTGTTAAAAAAAAATTGGTTGTCTGTAAAGTCAGTTTACGGATGATAATTTTACGTGAGAGCATCATATGAAAACATTGATGAAAAATTACATACTTTTAAGAATTGAATTATTACCACTAAATTATCATTATTTTGTATAATACAAAATAGGAGTTAATTGAATCTTTTTTTTCGATAAATAAACATTAAATTGATGTGACAAACAATGGAAACCACATTAACTTTTCACTTCATGAAGTGGAAGAGACATAGATGCGCCACAAGTCGAACGCTTAGGCCGATCGTGCCTCTCTATCGCTTGTCCCGCGCTCTCGCTTGCACACCCGGCTCCGGCGGAACGTTACACTTTTTCGTGCGTGCAGCCGGTGTTCATCGTTTTATAAGAAGTCATCATGTCAAAAGTAAATCGAAAAAGGTTAAGCGACTTCAAAACTGTAATCTACTTAATTAATGACTAAAACAAAGAAGTTTTTATATATTTTTATTTTATTAATGTTAAACTAAACATTCCAACTTATTTTTAAGGTTTTTTCAGCCTCAATATTTGGAATAAACTTTATAAATAATAATGTCGGTTTAATTTTGACGTGATAACGTCTTATAAATTGGTTGCGGCTGGGAGTCACTTATGAAAAAGTGTAACGCTCGGTAACGTTACGATGAGTCACCGAACGAGAGAGAGGCCCGCCGAATGCCTTGCGTCTCTCTCCCACTCAACTATGATCGGTCTGCCGCGCGCATTGTGCAATTTAATTATATTCATATCAATAAATATTCTACCGAGAAAAAGACGTTGTCACGTAAAATCTTCGCCCGTAAAACCGACTTTACAGGCAAAAAAAAAAAAAAAAAAAAAAAAACCGACTTTTTTTTAATTACATTTTTATTGCTATCTTTAAAGTTTTCGTTGTATTATGGTAATATTAAATACACTCATAAAATTTGGCTTATTTAGAAACTGGTATAGACTAACATAAAACTGTGTAATTCTGTGTATTACATAGGTACATATGAATCGAATCTGCCTCATTTCTTGAAGATTTTAAAAAGAAGTAATTAAGGTAGTGTTACATACCTCTACCGAAATAGGTATAATACATATCGTCAAGCAATATCAGCAGGTTGCTGTTAGATGTTGTGTGAAAGAAACAACTTACAGGTTGCAGAATAAATTTCGTGTCGATAGTAACCTCCAAAATGCGCCTACTACGCTACGCATGTTCCAATAACGATTGTGAGAACTACTATAGGGCGATTATTTAAGCGTAGACACGATACGCTGATAAATCATAACATCAAATGCACGTTTGTGAGGAGCATATTTGTACTATGGGTTGTAAAAGAGAAAATTCATATTGAATACACATAATTTACGACTAAAGTCAACAAAAAATGGAGTTTATAATACAAAGTACTACAAAATATTTATTTATTACTTTAATATATATTATACTAGCTGACCCAGCCACGCGTTGCTGTGACATTGATTAAAATGATATCTATTCTATCTTTCAAGTTGGAGCAAACTGCACACGGTGTACAAATTTGATTAAAATCGGTTAAGTAGTTTAGGAGTCCATCGCGGACAAACAACGTGACACGTAATTTATATACATTAAGATTACTTTAATAAAATAAATACTTAATCGATAAAATTAATTATGGACCTAACCTACCAAAGATTAACATTTGGTATACGTAGGTAATCCAAGTAGGAATCAAGATATATGTAAGTGTAGTAGCTAGGTAGTTTGGTATTGGTACGCTTTGACGTACTTGCTTATCCTAATAAGAGAATTATCGCCGAATCATATTTTATACAAGACTTTAAATTTTCTTTGAAATAAGGATACAGATTTTTTGTTATTTGATGATTAATAATACCTATGTCCATTTACTAAGATTCACATGAAATTTTGTACGCTTAAGGATGATGTATTGGGCTAAAAAGTTAGTAGAGAACTAGTTGGATAAGATAATTATAATTTAAATTACAATTTAGATATTTCCTATTAATATAATAGTAGTTTATGATACTGTTGCATAATAAGGGTTCTTATAACATGAGTGTGTTTTAAAAAAACGAGCCGTAGGCGAGTTTTTTTATAGTATCACACGAGTGTTATAAGACCAAGTTATGTACAGTGTCATACACTACTTTATCTACTCTCATACTATATTACGTAAAACAATGTTGCAAACAAAACCAAACTTTGTTTAAATATTGAAAAGATTTTTTAAATGTCAAATGTTGGCGCCAAGGTGCAAACATCGATTGTGAACGCGTGTTGCGTCGTCGCGGACTCGTTCATTGAAACCTTTTTAAAGTAGAGGTTCAACCTCCTTGGTCCAGCTGGAGGTTGTATAGGTGTATCGTTATGATTAAAAAGTTATATTATGATACAGGTGTCCATACAAGACCTGTATCGTAATTAAACTTTTTTTTTTATTATTTTTGGCCTGTACGTAATGTTTGTCATAAGCATTTTGTTTTCAGTTTTAGAATCTTTGTATTATAGTATCAGAGTAGATAAAATTAATTATAATGTATTTTTTGAAGTGAAAACTTCTTTAGTGGCGTTGTGAACTTTTTGGGATGGATAAAAAATGTTAAACTCTCGGCAGGACACGTGACCTGATCGAAAATTCGTAATACGGAGATAAAGTAGACCGCCGGCGTGTCGTAGCATAGGAAGTAATATCCCCATCGCTTTCTACCGCGCGGCGAAAATGTAAGCCTGCTCCTGCTATTTTGTTTACGCAGCGCAGGCCGCTTTTGCGAGTGTGTGTGTGTTTGTTGTCAGTACAATAGCGCAATAAATGGATAAGGTATTTTACCACAGAAATGATAGTACTTTTGTACTGATAATTAAAGCAATTCATGCGAAATTATTCCCTTACCATTCCAAAACATCAAGAATGCACAATGTTAATGTTCATGTTTTCACTTCTGCCGGCACTCCCGGAGTGCAACCCGTTTTTTTTTTTACCTATTCGCAGTGACATTTTTTTATAAGTTTTAATACACGCCCTTTTTACAGGTATATTTTAAAGCTTATAAATTAATTATATTTATTATTATATTAAACTTTTTACTTATGAATCAGTTTCTTTATTTTTAAATTATGTAGTTAAGGACTTGAAAGTTTGTATGAAGTGTTGTGCGCGGTAAGGCTTTGTTATCATCTGTGGATCTATCGTGCTTTCGTCCAAACTTTTTTAGGGTTTAAAAAGCTTAACTAAATGAAAAATTCCCACATGACTTTTTATAACTTCCGACGCAAAAAGAATTATAAGTTGGTTCGCCTTGTGAGTGTGTCTGTCTGTAGCACCGTAGCACTTAAATGAGTGAACTGATTTGGATGCGAATTGGTTATTTGAAAGCAGGTTTTCTAGTAGTAGTTCTAGGACTTGTTTTTTCAAAATCGGTTCAGCCGTTTCTAGGTCATCGATCCTTTTGTTAGCTGCGGAAGGGATCTTAAATGCATAATGAGTATAAATTAACAGATCTTTCTCACTTATATGCACGACAACAAACTATGTACGGTTGTTATTTACAATTATTATATAATTATGAAACACAATGTAAATATCGCTTTTCTTTTTTGCGTAGAGGATATTTTATTTTTTTTATTTAATTTATCAGTGTTTCAATTACCACTTTTGACGTGATAACGTCTTATAAATTGGTTGCGGCTGGGAGTCACTTATGAAAAAGTGTAACGCTCGGTAACGTTACGATGAGTCACCGAACGAGAGAGAGGCCCGCCGAATGCCTTGCGTCTCTCTCCCACTCAACTATGATCGGTCTGCCGCGCGCATTGTGCAATTTAATTATATTCATATCAATAAATATTCTACCGAGAAAAAGACGTTGTCACGTAAAATCTTCGCCCGTAAAACCGACTTTACAGGCAAAAAAAAAAAAAAAAAAAAAAAAAAAAAAAAACCGACTTTTTATATACTCTGTCTATTTAAAAAAATTTGAGAGCCTGCTATGTATTACATAAACATATTTTATTACATAAACGATCCAAATTACCATAGTTTTTAAACAGAAGAGAACACGGATTAATGGGAAAGTAGATCGCCTTTCCTTGTTTGAAAAGTTTCATAGAATATTTTTTCTTCTCGGATTTCGTTTATTGATTTTATTTGCCAGAAATGAAAATATCAAGATTTGAGTTTTTATTTGGTTATAGTCAACGTTCAATTTTGAGTGACCAAAGTCGTTTAAGCTGTTTACATTTAAAATTCCAGTATATTTATATACAACAAAAATACATATTTATTTAGGGAAAATCTTTTTATAAATCAGTAGCTTTATTAAGATTTAGTTACTAAACCGCCACTGGTTAGTGTATTTATAATTTTTGTCCGCAATAAGTATGATTGTAACATGAATAAAATTATGTAATATAAACGGTTCCTTGTCGAAACAAAATATTTTTTCCGTTGTTTATCAAGCAAACTTGGTTATGCAAAGTATAACTTAAAAAGGAAATGTTATTCTTAGAATGTTTGTTTGCGTCAAAACTAAATACAATCATACGTTATTCATTTATTGAAATTTAATTTTATAATGCTTACATAATTCTTTTATTTTAATATTTTTATGAAACTGTTATAATTTACGTTTTTCCATTTCTTATTTTGACACAAAAATTTGTACACCATTTTAATGGTAGCCATGATAAGGCACAAAAATGTTTAATGTATTTCGAAATGTTACCACTTGTTATTTCAAATAAACAATTGATTGTTTGACGAGAAAAATTTTAACATCTTTCGCAAGTAAATTTCTTGTAAATTAGACGAATAGGATATTTGAAACATTGAAATTACAAATTACACACTATATGGGTAGATTCTTTATCACAAAATCAGTTCCATAGCAAACAGACTGTAGAGTTTTAAAAGGGGAAATGATCCGTTTACTTAAGAAGCTTTTCAGTATTTGCCTAGAGCACTCGAGAAGTAACCTCTTACGGGACTAGTTGCCTGCCAAGTCCATTCAAAGAAACGATCAATACGTACTTGAAATGGCTTTCTAATAACAGACAAAGTTTATTTGTCATAATTTAAAATGCATACTATGATATAGCCTGCTGGTTGGTAATTCATAAAAAATATCTAAACTCTTTTATGAGAAGAAACTGACCCCCGAAGTCCAGGACCCTCAACCAGCGCTTGCTGAAAGGACTAACTTCTAAAAACTTCATGATGTACCCTCAGTTCCGATATTCCAGTGTTATTTACGTTGCGTTACAACATTCACCATCATACAAAGACAAGCAGACCTAAGCCGTCATCACGACCGGAGGGTTCTTAGGTTTATACGGATGCAAGACTTTGCAATACTAGCGGTCGAGTCATTCTTCTTGCCTTAACTTTTTTTTGACGCAGAGGAAATTCTTTGTGGATTCGACCCGCCCTGGATTGGCTGCGTGTATATATAGGGCTCTTGCCATGACGCACGGAGCGTAGGCAGAGCTATACCTACAAATTAAAACCTATAGGCTGTACCCTCTAATATCAATTTGTTCAGTCGTAGGTATGTTGCGGCATTCACGACATGGGACTTCGGTGAAAGCGGTCTCAAGACCCCCTTTTCGGTAGGAGAGGTGCTCGGGTACATCTTGGTACTTAACCTGAAATGTATATTAATTTGCGCCTTTTCATTGGTGTGCTACTTGACTATTATCATCTCAGCTACAAGAAATCTACTTATGAACGGAAACCTGCCCTAAAACAACGGGGGGTTTCCCGTCATCTTCACGCTTGTCATGTAAAGTACCATGCAACAAAGGCCCATTATTCGGAAATCGCTGCTGCCCGTTTTGTGGGCTAGGGTGGTATTTGGTGGTTGCATGTATCATTAGTCGCCTTTTACGACACACTTTAGTGATGTTGGTGCCATTCTACTCTGAAGAATGCTTAAAGTACTAAAAATTTTTAAAAATTGAAATAACTAGGTCGTTGCAGTCGCTAAGCATAAAGCTTCGCTAGCATCATATATTGGAGCGGAGCGTAAAAATTCAATAATGTTTAGTAAATTTTAAAATTCCATAAGAACGAAAATTGTCAAAAAGCGCGCGCTTTTTGTTTCAATGGAAGAATTCTATGGAGTAATGTTTTTTGGTCATAACTTTTTTATTTTTGCGAATTCCAAAATCCGTCACAAACTGGTCTTAAATGTGTTGATTCGATTCCATATAAATTATTAAAATCGGTTAAGAACTCGGGAAGTTATGGAGTAACAGACATTGCGTCATTAAAGCTGAACCATGGGAGCTCCATTCCAATAATGCGTTCCGAAACGTTCTCACTTGATATGTAGGACGTTTTAAATAAAAGGTATTTATAAAAATTAATCGGGTAATCCCCTAGAAGAGCTTTCGTCTTTTGTAACATGGAATTACATTGCATTAAGGGCTTAAAAATTTTTGGTAAAACCAGGGCAATAAATAGTCAAAAGTCATTCTCAAGATTAAACATAAAGAAAACCCACAGCGAGAGTAAAATGCGAGAAAATATTAATTTAATTTATTTAATAATCAATATTCATTCCAAAGTTTCTATAACTTTATATGTGTAACTAATTCATATTATTTAAATCGATATAGAAACAGTTTTTGATAAATATTTCAAACAAGAGTTACGCTGTACCTAATGACCGTGAATGATTCCAATAGTAATGCCAGTTGCTATACAAGATGTACTAACGCATGTTTTAATTAAAATATAATACATTACGCTTACAAAATAAAACATCAAATAAGATAAAACAAGAATATTAATAATGCGTCAAACACCGTGAGTCCCACCATGGTACAATGGTTCGCATACCGATTTCTATGATAACGCCACTCCGAAATCCCAGGTTCGATTCCGGCCGGGTAAATGTAGACAGCGTTATGGTAATATCGGTGTTTATCAAATCCCATCACACAACTTTAGCTAATTGGGTTCAGAACAATGCATGGCGTAGAAGGTAGGTAACCATAATAATAATAAAACATTTATTTCAGACTAAAGTTCCATGGTTTAATAAAATTGTTACATTGTTATTATATAATATAAAATTGTTATTTTTATTTTATATAAATTATTATTAACTACCATATATAATTTAAAATCACACACACACATATTAATAAACTTCAGACAAACTTCATCCTGGTTTATTCTATGTCGCTTTTGCGGCCAACTTCAACATGACAATTTTGTGTCACAGTTTGCGGCCAACTTCAACATGATAATTTTGTGTCACAGTTTGCGGCCGATTTCAACATGATAATTTTGTGTCAAAGTTTGCGGCCAACTTCAACATGATAATTTTGTTTCACATTTTGCGGCCAACTTCAACATGATAATTTTGTGTCACAGTGATGCGCGTGCATCTTAAAATTTCACTCTCATAATTTTTTCATAACGCGCCTAAAGAAGTATAACTTCAATAATAATTAGTAATGAAAAGATCTTATTCTACGTTAATGTTATTAGTAAATCGACATGGTACAAATTTCATTATAAAGGTAGAGCCTAAATTATTGAGCTTTTAGCTCAAACGTTTTAGTATAATAAGGATTTCATTTACTTTTGAACAATTAACTTCTTTGCCATTCTTTCGTTTTAACTAAGTAAATATTTAATTCGTATATATGAATTTCTTAGGTAAATTCATGTTTTACAAATTCCTCAATAAATACATTAATGAATTAGCTCTTGATGTATCTCTATAAATCTGTAATCTCATATACAGATTGAGAAATTTCTTAAAATATAAAAAAAAATAACTAAATTCATCAATAACAATTATTAATTGACGACCTGATTATTAATTGAGACGACTGACGAATTTGACGACCGTTTGGTGCAACGGTAGCGATCCTGCCTTTCGCACCGACGGTCCGGGTTCGAATCCCGGTAGGGGCAGATGTTTGTATGATGAATACGAGCATTTGTACCTGAGTCATGGATATTTATATATATTTATATGAATATTACATATCTATGTATTATATATGTATGTTTATCCGTTACCCTAGCATCCATAACACAAGCCTTACAGTGCTTACTTTGGGCTAGGCTAATTGGTGTCAATGTAAAAAGTATTTATTATTTATTTATTTATTTATTAATCCAAAGATAGTGCTTTCTCAGATTTGGACTATACCACTTTATGACGCGTCTAAATTAAGGGCACAATTTATTTAATTATAACATTTTAAATTCACGTTTAAGAAATTCATGGCACATTGCTAAGATTTTACTAACTTCCTCAATCTTATTTCGCTTCACAATTATTAAAAAATATCGACAATCCGTCCAGATGCACAATCAATTAGCTAAAAGTAAGCAATGTAAGATTTGTGTTATAGATACGAACCCAGAACAGTTCGCTACGAAAGGCAGGTACGTTGCACCACTCCGCGGCGAAAGTCAACAACGGTCTCTCGGAGCAACGGTAGTGTGAGGGCGCATACTTAAGTTTTTAGTGGGTAGGCCTCCAATTCTCCATCGGGCACTAGGCGGGGTGGAGAATGGAAGAGAGTCCCACATAATTCGTAACGCATTTTCCTGAGTAAAAAACAAAAGGGACCTACGTTGCACCAGACGGCCCTAGAAAACGACAACAAGCAATCAGCAAACTATAGCTAACAAACATAGCTAGACAAATAGAATGAAGAATGGTATTTTTATTACTTTGACATCCTATGGTCATCGTAATTATAGATACTACGATTCTCCCTCATTTAATATCTGGATATTATCAGCTTACCCTTGAGGGCTAAATTATTTGTATGATACATTTAATTTCAATTATTTGAACAATGATAAAATATTACTTTAAAAGCTATAGTTATGTTTGGCAACTATACTGTTAAAAACAATATTATACTATTCTCTGCTTTATTTCACTTATTACTTTAAAAGTATTGATTAAAAAAACTATCAAAATATACTTTCTTTTCGAAAAGACAACCCCCTAGAAGTGCACACATTTCTTTGTGGACACTAATCTCATTTACTTTTTATCCCCCACCCCCACCTCAGATTTACAGTTTCTTTCTGTAATAAATGTAAAATGGCCGGACTATAATCTTTTTATAATAAATATCTTCTCTTATTTTAATTTAGGTTTAAACTGTATTCAGACAGTACAAAAATATGTGTTTAAAATATATAAAAAAGAAATGAAGTTGATATTTCGAAAAACTGTTTATATCCAATCTTGAAACTTGACACAATGTTTTAATTGTAAAAAAAATAAATAGGTATTTCATTATTTCTTTATAATGACATAATCTGTCCACTACACCAACCAATCCTATCAAACTTCCACTTCGTTGTCTATTATTTTAAGTATTTTAATCTTTAGTTTATTCTGCCTGCCTGCAAACTTTACAAATGGGGTGAAACTTTATAATTGGCTAAGCTTATTCCTATAACAAAATTTAAGCATGTTTCAAATGGCTGTTGAGTTTCTTAATAACAAAAATTTGCTGACAGCAAATTTTTGTTGCAAAAAATTGCAAAAAATTGCAGCTCTAAGCACCGTATAAACGAAATACACCGTACATACATTGCCGTATTTACAATCTGCGTTTCTTCAGTCACGTAGCCGGATAACCGAGGCACATCATTCTGAAAGAAAAATTATTTCTACGACAGATCTAGTGAGTGTAAGGCGATTAACGGACGACGGCGGAATAAGTAATAACCAATTCTAACACATTCAGGGACTCCCAAGGCAGATACATCTTTGAAAGATAACATTTCCAGGCGGCCGGATAAAGCCGAACAGGGTAAAGATTTTCGGATGCGTGACCGGTCAAATTGGAGTGTCTGGCCTGTACACCTTTTCTAAGGCTTATGATTTTTTTATTTTGCATTTTCACATCTTATTCCAAATTGTAATAGAAATATACTTGTACTACAATAAATCTACTCAGCTCAAGGTGTTTTCAGGCTGGGACGCTAGCGAACAGCATAAAAAAGTACTAGAAAATCTCGACGAGTGCTCACAAGGCTCGGTAGCTCAATTGGGAGAGCAGTGGAACGGACATCTAAAGGTTATGGTCCGAGAACACAAACAATTTTTGAGCCGAGTTGAGTTGTAGTATTTTTCTTTTAAAATTTTTCATTGGCTTTTCATATTTCATGATTCAACCAATCACCTAGATAAAGATAAAATGCCTATGCATATAAAAGTCCTAAGTTAGGGGATCTTGTACCGAAAAGAAGCCGCAAGAAACTCGGCAAGTGCCGTATTTTTATCTACCGGCCGGCAGGGCCGTCTTTAGCCTATGACTTTGACAGAATCATTTTTATTGCTAGAATAGACAATGAAAGTAGGTTAACAAGGCTTCAGATTTTTTTATTGATAGTGAAAAGATAAATAGATAATCTTTAATTTAAATGGGACGATTCTTACATATTTAAAATTATTTAAGCATACCAAAATTCGATAGCCTTATTATGGGCGACAGTTGAGTAGCTTCACGCATGCAAAAGCTAACAAGCAAGTCGATAATATAGTCCTTAATTGAGGTTCGATTTATTATAATTAAATAAGTATTTCAGTAATAAATGTCGGTATTGGTTTAGTGAACTGGCATTAACTAGGGGCTCCTAACGATCGCGGGGCCTCGGGCATTTGCCCAGAGTGCCCAGTGGGAAAGAGGGGCCTAGCCATAAATTCTGTTACAAATGAAAATGCATTTTTTTTATAAAGTAATGTTATATTACTAAAAGTTATATGTACATATTTATTAAAGTCTCAGCAAATAATAAAAAATATTCTATTCGAAATGGCCACCTTGGCTTTTATACAAGCCTTTTATACAACCCTATGGATTTACGCACTGTTTCCATGGCAAATTTTGCCACTGCTTGCTCCAGAGATTTTTTAAGAGACTCGATGTTGCCGTGTCATTAAGAGCAGCCCATGTCCTCAAAAACTGACCATTATTTGTAGTCTAAAGGGTTGAGGTCTGGGCCAGTCTTCAGCTCTTATAGAGTCCAGAACGTTGGGTTTCAAGCCAGGCTTGTGTAGTTCGTGCCTTGTGACCAGGTGCAGAGTCCAGTGTATTGCTGAAAGGTTTCACAACACGATCCAAGACTGTCTCTTGAAACAATTTGGCTGAAGTATTCACTCCTTTTTCACAAAAATGTAGCTTTGTGACGCCTTGATAAGACACGCCCCACCAAACCATCACTGACGCAGGATGATGACCACGTTGTACCTTTCCGACCATAAAGCAGCTTCTTTAGAACTGTGAGCGTACACTTTATCATGTAGCTTATTGTAGTGCTCTTTGATCGTCAAATTTTTTTTATCGGTATAGAGGATATTTCTGTGCCTTTCAACTGTGCATCGTGACAGAAGGCATTTTGATCGAACCACTCTCTATAATTGTAGAGATTTATTTAGGGCATGTCCTGTATATCGACGATTAGCACCGAGCTTCAGGTCTTGTTTTATAATACGCGACAGAGTCCTAGCGGGAATCTTCATTTCTCGCGATAAGATTTTTTGCTTTCTAATGGGGTTTCGAAGAATTCTGGCTTTAACAGCCTTTGTAGTTTTAACAACACGCGGCCATTCCGATCTTTTATGGTCTTCGACAGAGGAAGTGTTGTTGTATCTGTTGATAGTACGATATACGAACATACGGCTGATACCAAGCTTTTGCAGTGTCTGGAATGCGACCGACGCGCGACGGCTCCATACCCACTTTTTGTACGGCGATCACTGCAATCCTTTTTTCTTTAATACCCCACTCCATATTTTAATATGATAATGCACATGAAAAAAGATGTGAACAGGCGCGAAATCTAATGAAGTTTTTAAAATAATAAACGCGTTCCAAATTCAAAATAATTAAAAAGAAGAGGTTTTATGTAACAGTATTTATGGCCAGGTTAGTTATTTTATTATTTTTTGTAATACAAAACATAAAAAAAAACTTGTAGTAAAACATAAAAAAAAAACTTTTCAGATTACACTAGTTAGCGCTCGATTAAAACCTCGTCCTTTTTACCCAAAAATTTCAACACATTTTCTGAAAGTTTATCAGCATCGATATATCATCAACGCTAGGAATCTAAAGCCAGCATAGGCTTTGTAACAAGCCTGGCAATATAAATTTCTACTAACTAACAAATCTAATATAATAGAAACTTTATAAAGTTTGTAAGTTTGTGAACTTGTTTATAGGAAGTAATCTCGGGAACTACTGAACTGATCTTGTTTTTGATTTAGTTTCCTACTGATGAAAGACTATTTGATTATAATTCAAAATGTTTGACGCTCAGCGAAGTGGGCACGGGTAAGCTAGAGCGGAAAGATTTGTATGTTTTCAATAAATAAACTCAAAAACTACTAAGCCGATTTCAAATATTCTTTCACCATTGGAAAGCTACATTCGCGCTGAGTAACATAGGCTATATTTAATGGTAGAAAAAATTTAAAGTATTTTGTCCACCCGTGCCAAGCCGGGACGGGACGCTAGTTTATAATATTTTTTCTAGAAAATCACCTTTTTAATAGGTCGGGTTGTAACCAAGAAACATGTAATAAAACTTAACGAAGCTGAAGAAGCTGAATTTTACCCATTTCTTATTCTCGTATAAAATAAACATTAGCATCAAATACAGTGTTCTGAACCCACTTTTGTTATGGAATTCAATAACAACAACGGCACCACAACACCCAGACTTGAGCCAATATAGAAAAGTCCATTTTCTACATTGCCCCGGCCGAGAATCGAACCTGGGACCGGGAGTGGTGTTAAATACCTATCTTTAGTTTCTCTTAAGAAGCACTATAACAAAGTGGTTTGCATTGGGCCTCATAGAAAATGTTGAATAACATTTTTAAAGATCGGTACATCAGACGGAATCAGTTATGTAATTTGATAATGTTAAATCGGGTATTTACTTAATTACAAGGAAAGTTAATACTATTAGTAAGTTTTTTATGGCATGGTGCATGATGGCAAGCTAAGATGCTATCTAGGATGTAACGCGCTTGCCTAGAAGATATCTTCAAGATATTCGTGACTTGAAGACCCTAAATTGTATTTATCAGGAAACAGACTCAGGCAAAGAGTTCCACTTCTTAGCGGTCCGGATTACAAAATTGGAACCAAAACGCTTAGTGCGACTCTCTTGACCTGGCTTTTTTTCAGGACACCTCTATTTGGTCCCTGAAAGTTCGCCTTGGTCTGCCTTTCGTTACCTACTTCCCATGCACATATGCCTCATATATTTGTCTTGATAATCTTCTTTCGCCCATCCTCTCTACATGTACAAACCATATAAGCACCCCTTTTTCTATCTTTGTCACTTTTTCCACACTACACCACTCTCTTATCACATCATTCCTTATTTTATCCATCAAATTCACTCCAGCTATACTTCTTAAATCTCTCATTTCCACTGCACTAATCATATATTAATTTATTGATTAAAATACCATTGACCGTGATTTTAAACTCTTCATTTTAAAAACGAATCTCTTTTTCAGAAGCTCATTAATTCTTTTAATTAACCCTTTCATGTTATTATGTAACGTTCCCGCTGTGTGGTATTGTGTAGGTATTCTGCCGCTGTCACGCTTCAACTCGATGAATGACAACATTGATGTGAGGGCACCTCTATTGAGCTATCTTCAAAATTATCTCTAATGGCCGCAGCGTAAAATAATCACCTTTTGACGTAACAGCATTTGTATTCAGTGAAAAATTAGTAGGTTTTCAATTTTCAGACGCGCTAATGTTCTGATTTATAGTTTCATCTTTTTCATTTGACATTTCTAATAATACATTATTTAATATTAATTACTTTGTTGTCAGAATTGTAAATTTCGTGATTTTAAATCATTACTATTGACATTAGCTACTGACATTTTTGATCTTACTAGCGGCACGTCCCGGCTTCGCACGTGTGGACAAAATTCTTAAAAAAAATATTAAATATTTTTCCGTTAGCGCCATCTAGCGTCCGGTAGACGAACTACTTGCGGTTAACGCGTTGCTATAGTAACGGATATACAATGGAAAAAAGAGCGGGGAAAAGAGCGGACAGACAAACAACAAATTTGTGATCTTAGATTATAGATTATTGGCCTATTATTCTACTCAGTATTCTATCAGTCAATCAATTTTTGTTATTATAATTTATAAGTTACACTTAGATATTTTTATCAGTATTAACTCGTAGTTTTATCAAATTACACAATTTCAACATTGGGTTTCCCAATTATGTTAAGCGCATCTCATATTAACTTTTCCATGTATTTACTGATTTGTATGGATGTTTTCTAAAAAGTTTTGATTTCTTATTAATATTTAATAATAACTCTTTTTTCTTTCGTTTTTTTTATTTCTCAGTTATTAATTTTACACCTTGTATCTTGTAAACTATTTTTCTTGCGAATGCCTGTATTGGTGGATCCCCGTGGAACTATATTTCAATATAAGATCGAACTTTTATTTCGTGTGCAATAAATTATTATTATCTACAGAAATAAATAAATAGAATTGACTATTTGTAATGTTAAAATTAATACTTTTTGCATTCTTAAATGCTCGTATTTTCTAATATTTTGTAGTACTGGTATTTTTTTAATATTTTGTAGCAAAAAGCAAACAAAATATTAAAAAAATACCAGTAAACCGAGTCAATTTTTTCTTGTATTTTTCTATTAAAATAATTGATACACTATATGAAAGTTTATTTCAGCTTGAGAAACGGCTGGACCTATTTTAAGTTTATTTTCACTGCTACATAACTTATATTATAACTGAGGCTGCTTTTATTGTATGATCAGCAAAACTTAGAGACTATTCCTATACTACTTACTAATCGAAATTTAAATAACTACATCATTTTTGGACCTAGATGGAGATGGGGATCATATTCTTTATCAATATATTTTTTTTGGATATCTAGTTGGTAATATTCTTAGAAGAAGGTTGCAAACCACGCCAGTGAAAGCTAGTATTTATAAAAAAATGTGCGAAGATTTTTTGGCCGTGTAAAAAGATGAATAAAAGGAGATTAACGAAAACCAATTATACGTATCGGGATTGAGTTGACGGTAACGAGAAATAAGGGTGGCAGAGACCTAAAGCCTAGTTCTTCCCTATCCTGCAGTTCCTGGCTAAGTCCTAGGCAATTAATTCTCAACCAGATTGGAGACATTTTAAAGAAATGCCAGGTCAAGAATAAGAGCCGATTCTTGCAAAACCTATAATTTTTGAGGAAAACTATTCTCCAATAACGGACGTCTTTTAGTGGAGATGATTGTAAGGGTATAAATATACCATAATTTATGTTTCTCAGGCCAGCGAGGACGGCAGATACCCACATGCGTCCATTTAAATGCCTTCCGAAGCTTAAATTCTTAGTAATTCGTTCGATGATCGATATAATACATTTTTCACGAGCCATCCGACGACACGCCCTTTGGAAAGATGCTTAGCGTCCGAAATCGCAAACCAACTCGATAATTACGTTATCTAGAATAACAGATAATGCAATCCCACATAATAGCCACTAATAGCATAAATTAGACAACAACAGCCCAATGTTCTGAACCCAAGTTAAGTATGCAGGTGTAGCACTTGTGTTTTGGAATTCAGAAGCTACGACGGTACCCACAACACCTAGACTCGAGGCAATATAGAAAAGTTTGTTTTTCACCTTAACCTGGCCGGGGGTCGCACCCAGGACCTCGCATTAGCGTTACCATGAAAACCGAGGATCGTCACATAATAGATTAATTTCAAAGGATATAGTCCCGGTCCCAAAGGACTTACGTTTTCAAGGAGACTAAAATTCGTTAATTATTCGTGTAACTTGTAACTAAATTAATTGGGAACAAGAGAAAGCAACAATGTTTACGAATTTCGTGGAAACTTCGAAGGAAATTATAGGGAAACTAGCTAACTAACTATTCATTAACAAAAAGGCAACCAGTAAAAATCACGATGACGCAGCACTGGATGACATAGCTCTTATACATTACAGGAAGTGAGATCCGATGGACAGGTACACAGATAAGTACCTACCCATTACAATAATTGTGTAATGTATAGAAACAACTGCGCGTAGCTAAAATAACAGCCACATTGTATACAATAAGAGAACTGAGAGCTATTCCCACGGAGAAAGTACATGAGCAATACGTACGAAGGGTTATTTTTGTACGTTACAGTTTCATTACAGGCACCTATCTACCTAGTGTCATTTCAGCATTTCATTCGACCGTTTGTTGCAACTGTAGCGATCTTGCCTTTTGTACCGGCGGTCCGGGGTTCGAATCCATTGACCTTGTGTCATGGGTTTTTATATAATTATGAATATTACATATCTATGTATCATATATTTATCTGTATGTATGTCTATCCGTTACCCTGGTATCCATAACACAAGCCTTACAGTGCTTACTTTATGCTAGGCTAATTTATGTGAATGTAAAAAATATTTATTTCTTGTAGGATATATTCTAGTACGATTATTTATTCTCTGTTTTAATTCAAACACACTTAATAGTAGGTAATTAAATACTATACTCCAGCGAAAAAAAAAACAAAACTGCGTATAATGCTTTGATCAAATTATAAGCACGGCAGCAATATTACATCATTGCCATCATATTGTGGTCTAAAACATAGAAATAGCGAAGTCAATGGATAAAGAATTAGGAGCTAGAAACTTTACGAGCAATTGAAATTCCAATAACAAATTACGTCTAGTCGAAACCTCATCAAATCGAATAGGATTAGTGAATATTGTTACTATTCAGTAACACGATCTGTCTGTAATCTTTCGTCAGAACGGCATAATAAGTGTTCAACATTGGTATGAAAATTGCCTTTTTAACTTCTAATAATGGTAAACAATCTAATTATATACATAACAACGTTCGGCGTATCTATTGGGATAACTTTGAATACTATTATCAGCTGTAAATAAATCTTTGCCTAAAGGACTCAATATCTTTATTCCTAACTCGAAACTAAAATGACCGGCATATGTGTATAACTTAAAAATTAAGGTTTGACAAATCTTTCGAAGGAAGGAAAATATCTGCCAAGTTTGCGTACGATTTGTGTTGGGAGGAATCAACAAGTGCACGAGAGCCGCAGAGGGTCTATTACCGCGCCGTCGGTAAACAAAGAACCGTCAATTCGCTCGGAATTCTCTCAAGACGGAGGCAGCGATCGTGAAAACTGGGCCGGACATATGTGCCGCGGCCGTGACCGCCTTACAATCACTTTTCAATTAATAAATAACTGGCAAACACCTGCAAAATGCAACAGATTCCAACTGTCGCTCGGCAAACCAGTCCGGGGCAAACACGCGTCGAGCGCCGTTCCGCACTGCTCAATACACTTGCCTCAACACTGAGTTAATGTGATTTGTTTACGTACTTTTGAGGTACAACACAGGGCACAAGTACACAAGGCTACACAACCAATCGCAGTGGCGCGCGTACGTTTCACGCGGCGGTCGACGCGGCACTGACTGACTGACTACATCGGTACGGGCGGCGAGAACACGGCGAACGGACAATTCGCAATTCGAATACCTACGTAACGTAACTTAACTCCATAATATTTTATAGTTTCGTAACCGAGTTACTCGATTACCGTTCAAGTCTAATCGATGTCACGATTTCGGGAGCGGTCCTTGGGGTTTGAAAGCTCACGTGAAGCGTTCTTGTCCGCACCGCTAGTTCTGTTAGGGAAAGTTATGTCACGCATGGCGCGTGTGGAAATTCGTATACTTGTCACGAAGATTTTCCTTTGGTGTATACGGGAAATATGTGGGGAAAGTACGTGTAACGATGTCCTGTGGAGGCACAGGGGAGCATTGAATTGTTTAAGGGAAAGTTAAAGAACGCCAGTGACAAACTGTTTTATTTTTCTTTACTAGCCATTTGTTTCCATTAAGGTTAAGTGAGGCGTCTGGGCATGTTAATTGGATTCATCTAGTTCCAGACACAAACAAGGCATTGTCGATAAATAATTAAGATGGAGTGAAAATATAGTCAAACTAGCTTTCCGTCTACAACTTTGTCCGCGTGGAACTCTGTAGGACAATTTCTTCAGAAAAAAAATCCTTGTATTTTAGTTCTTATAAAAGGAACATACCTATATCAAGGTTTTATGCGAGCACTAAGAAAGGTTTTTTGGAAAATTGCATTCATGAACCAAGCTATAAATATAGGGGATGAAAGTTGATATCGACACGGCGACCTCCTAACTGAAATTCTATCCTATCTTTTCCTCGTCGTGTCATACTAAAAAGGAATCGAATTCATACTATGTAAAACAAATTATATTGAGATAATTAATCAAACTCATTATAGTTATTATGTTTCTACGACAATCTGTTTAAACGGTATTTAAAACACATTATAAAATAAAAAAGTCATCGTAAGTTATTTTTACTATGTTTAAATTATTTATTTATATTGTCGTCCCATAAATCATTGTCGAGATAACATCAAGCTATAGACTCTAAAACTGATATGGTCTCTATTACAAACAACACAAGATCGAATATGAAACATGAAAGTGCTAATATTGAATGTACTGTCGTCTGTACTTTAAACAGTGGATTATTCCCTATGATATAAATCTTTAATCTAAGATCACAGTGGTTTGTGTGTTTGTCTGTCCGCTCTTTTTCCATTGTATACGCGTTACCACAGCAACGAGTTAACCGCAAGTAGTTAGTCTACCGGACGCTAGATGGCGCTAATGGAAAAATATTTAATAATAGAAAAAATTAAAGAATTTTGTCCACCCGTGCGAAGCCTGGACGGGCCGCTAGTACTAGTGAAGATCACAAACATTGTTTTGAATCAAAGTTAATTAGCTAAAGCACTTGTTTTATGAAAATAACGACGAAACCACAATAAAATAAAGAACAGTTCGTTTTCTCCATTGACACGGCCGGTAATTGAGCCCGGGTCCGGGACTTTTTGGCGGGAGCGGGGAGCGTCACGTTGTTGGTTTTGTTTCTCTTGTTAAAATTTGAGTTGTTGTAGATATTAGTGAGTAATAATTATGGATTGTTAGTGAACCACTAAGTGTTTGTGAACATACAAGAGTGTGGGCAAGTGTAACACAGCAGCGGAAATTGTCTTTTCCTGCCCTCTCAAGAAGTCCACGGGGAGATTTCAGTAAAAGCCCACACATTTACTGAAACCTAGGGGGGAAAAATATATTTTACTGCTCACTCATCATCATCAAATTAAGAAAAGAAATTACTCAAGAACCGCCAATAATATTTAGTTGACACTGGCTAAATGCACAAATCGTGCAAGCCACAAATAAAGAAAAAAGAAAGACCCCGGGACCACGGAGTGGCGTCATTCACCATGAAAACCAGTATACAACCCGGTTACAATATCTGTGGACCTGATGACGTCACGTCAGTGCTTAGGTACGGTGCACAAAACAAGCATCATGGGGATAGTATTGTAAACAATAATAATTATGAACTATAAATAAAATATATTATACTTTTTCTCTTTTATTCTTTTATGTGATGAAAGAAGGAGGAGGACAAGAGAACGGGGAGGGGGCTTGACATTCCAGCGTGGTCCACAGATATTGTAACCGAGTTGTACGTATCACTCGACAACGGAAGTCGTTTAAATATTATACGAGTAAATGAGCAGAATGAAGAAGTAAAGTTAATGGATAAGTTGACGAATTCGACAAAAAAAAAGCTGGTTTCGAAACTTGAAAGGAGCTCATGAATATTCCATCCTCGTTAGTAGCGTTGCCAGGCGTCCAGATAATGCCAGAACAGGGTTAGGCTTTTTAGATGGTCAAATTACACGGGGTGTCTTACCTGTGTGACTTTATTTTTTTCAGATTTCACGATTTAACCATTCACCTGAACATTCGACTATTAGACCGTTATGAACATAAGGAGTCCAGAATCTTTTTTACCCTAAAACTTGTTAAAATAATAGGTTTGTCCGGCTATTCGTTTTCAATAAATATTTAAGGGGGCTCCCATTAAACTATCGTGATTTTTTTGCTCGTTTTTGCTCGATATTTACAGCAGGTAAACGCTTGAAATATTCACAGAATATTCAGTTACACGAAAGTAAATACTTTAAAAATAGATAATAAAATTAAAATAAAACATCACAAAAAATACATAATTACATAGTTATTTCAAGTTAAGTTTGTCCCTCGATCCGTTGTTCATTTTAGAGCAATGTTCGGTACTTTTATAATTTACTTAACTAAAACTTTGTACGGAACCCTTCGTGCGCGAGGCCGACTCGGATTTGGCCGGTTTTTAATCTTGCTGCCTTCTGTATACCATTGTTCTGTTTTTATTATACTATATTACGATATATTTCTTTATTTTCCTTGTTAATTTATTCGTTTACACTTCCTTTTATTCATATTTTCATCTACTTTTACATTGTCACACGTATATTTATCACTGTTACATTACCTATAGCTATATTTACATCTATTTAGTAAATTGACGACTGTTTCGTGCTACGGTAGCGATCCTGCCTTTCTCACCGACGATCCTGGGTTCGAATCCCGAAATTAGCAGATGTTTGTATGATGAATACGTGTTCATATATATTTCTATGAATATTACAGATCTATGTATCATATATGTGTGTCTATCCGTTACCCTAGTTTACATAACAGAAGCCTTACAGTGCTTACTTTGGGCTAGGCTAATTGGTGTAATGTAAGAAAAATTTATTTATTTAAATTGCTTATGATTCCAGTTATATACACGCAGCACTTTTATTTATTTTTTAATGTCTACTAATGATTGCTAAGATATACTTTCAAAAGAGGAATACGTGTTTCCTACACGTAAATTAAATTTGTGACTTAATTTTATAGATGGACATGCTGATATGCAAAGAGTGATATGCGTATATTCATATGGTTACAATAAAAAACTATGTAGCTATGTAAAAATTAATTCCAATTAAAACATTTTTTTCTAATCCTAAAGAAAACTTGTACTAGGGATCCTGAATAACAATTCCGGTGAATGAAAGATTTTTTTTTGTGTGAAAAACACAAGTATTTGTTACCGAGTGATGGTTGTTTATATAATAATTTATATATTATATACGTTATTTAATACTCATATTACTAGCTTTACTTGGTTTGAGACTAAATAATCTTCGAATTTTTTTTTTGCTTTTTAAAATATACGTATTAATATTCTGTCAAAAAAATTATGTCAAAACAAGGAAAACCATTTTTTATTGTCTGTTTTTGAAGTTATGTGATGCTCATGTAAAATTATATTGATAATCGTTTGGTGCAACGGTAGCGATCCTGCCTTTCGCACCGCTGGTCCTGGGTTCGAGTCCCGGAAGACGCATATGTTTGTGTGATGAATACGAGTATTTGTACTTGAGGCATGAGTATTTATATATATTCCTACGAATATTACCTACCTATGTATCACATATTATGTCTATCATTTACTCTAGAGTTGGATACTAGTATCCATAACACAAGCCTAACTTTGGGCTAGGCTAATTAGTGTGACTGTAACAATTTTTTTTTGTTATATTTTTATTATCAGCAACGAGTTTTTCTTTATTTGGGCTTCAGTACACGTTTAATCTTATAACTAACGAAACGTAAACGTAAGCCAATTCACAGTTAGTTGATGAACGTATGAGCTGCGTAGACGCTGTTCAACTTTATTACAAGTGCAGGACAGTATTATAGAGAGTGTATAACAACTACAGATGCACCCGAAACCAATGGCTTGATATTCCGAAGCACTGAGTAAATTGGCCATCTATCCATTTGATCAACCTTGAAGTTTAACATTAAATCTCCTGTTTAAGATATTGTTGGGGCTATCACGATTTTGTAGCACCTTCGCTATTTAGGTGAGGTACAGACCGATGATTTTTATGCATTAATCCGGGAAAGACATGTCTCGCTATTGAACCGAACGGTGTCCTGAGCGTTAACTCTACTCTTGGAACTCGCCTATATTGAGATAGTGGATGAAGCTGCACGCCTATGGCCTATGTAGAAACATATAACTACTGATTTTAACATAATTTTTATTTTTTTTGACGTTCTATTCGTTGTATATTTATGATAATTTTATATTATACTATTAAAGTTTAATTATAATTGAATTGAATTTTAAATTGTGTAAAAATTAATTTCAATTGTATCTATGGGGTTCTAATTATCCTAAACTAGCTGACCCGGCCACGCGTTTCTGTGGCTCAGGTATAATATGTTAAATGATATATATATATATATATATATATATAGCCTATAGCTTACCTCGATAAATGGGCTATCTAACACTGAAAGAATTGTTCAAATCGGACCAGTAGTTCCTGAGATTAGCGCGTTCAAGCAAACAAACTCTTCAGCTTTATAAAATTATAGATAAATTATATATTATTATTATATTATTAAATGACCCGGGCACGCGTTGCTTTGGTTCATTTATTATCAATTGCAATTTTTTTATTATAAATTTAATGAAACCTTTCCTATGTGCTAAGTCGGAACAAATCCAGTAAAATGAAAAAAAAAACGGTTTAGCAGTTTTGGAGTTCATCGCGGTCAAACACTGTGAAAAGGAATTTATATATATAAAGCTTTAAATTAGGCCGACATCGCTAACAGATTACTGCAGTCTTACTTCTGATAATTTTCAGAAGATATTTCAATGACCAGTTTGTATTCGGCGAGTTTATTTTCCCACATTGAGACCTGGGGAGCCAACCCTAGCTTGTTAGGTATTTGCCACCATTTGACATCGAATGAGCTTCGAGTTAAGCTCTCAATTATAATATTATTAAGCTCCTTTCTTGTTAATTTAGATCGGGTACTGAGTAAAATATTAAAATGGATTCCAATTAATTATAATAATATTCATTACATTTACAATTAACTTAGCCCAAAGTAAATATGATCCTACTTAGATATTTAATATTTTAAGAAATATATATGAAAACTCATGACTCATGTACAAATGCTCATATTTATTACACAAACATTTTAAAGAAGTACAACTTATGGATCCTATCGGCTTATCTAATAAAAAAATGGGTTTAAGGGGATATAAATATTTTTAACTACATACTAGCTTTTCACATAAGTATACTGCCCAAAACAAAATGGGTACTATATTTTCGCAAACCCTTCTATGAGATCTATAATGATAGTTCTTCTGTATATAATGTCCATGATTTTAATAACAAAAAGACCCTAATATTGTGAAATTAATTTCCAAAAAAAGGCAATGTAATTGATAAAAATCAAATATATATATGCTAGAACAAAGAACCTAAAACTAAAATATATTAATAAAAGGAGTCCCTTTAGGCAAGGTTCCGAAGGTACTGGCAGCGTTCCCCCCTTGAATAGTTAGACTAATACTTTATCCGAGGTAGCTGCCAGCTCTAGCGCTATAAGGCTTTTTAAGGCCTCATTTTAAGGAAATAGCAAAAAGGTTAGTCATCACAGGAGACTGAAAATTTGGCAGCTACCTCGGACAAAGTATATGTCTATTATTATAGATTATCATGTTCCATAGAATAATTTGGAAATTACAGAAAACGCGCGCGGGGACGGAGGCGCAGATCTGCCTATCTTAGCGGTGTAATCTGCTTCCCCGCGTGGAGTAGCAATACAAAACGACAAGGCTCCGCGCTCCCGCGCGGAATCTGCGCGCGGGGCGCCTACTCGCGCTTTGCCGCGTCGTCAGTGTGTTGTCATAGTCGTGTTTTCTATATAAATTGAGATTCTTGCATACAATGGTAAAATCTGCGGCCCCGCGCTTTGCGACGGGGCGCGGTGCAGTGTGTTAACCGCCTTAAGGATACTTACTTAAAACAGATATTTGTTGTAATCAACGATTTATTGAAACCATAACACTACTTTAATTGTGATAACAGAATATTTTTTGATTGTGTATTATGTATGGTAATGACGTATAATATTGTAAATGTTGTTACTCTGTTAAAGCTAACGAGTTTCTTGCGCGCATTCTCCTTGTCAGTTAAAAGACGTCCTGAATAAGTGGTAGGTAAAAATGCTGGCGATTCAAAAGAACTTATTTAAATAAAAAAAAAATTATTTAATTATGCGCAGTGCGCTTTCTCGCTGGCAGTTTTGAGAAATTCTTGGAATAGCAGAAGTTCTTTCTGCATTCCATGGAAGGCTTGCTTTGGAGAGTTTCCGATTGCCTTGGTATCATTACTATGCTTACACGACTGACACATCGAGTGGATTTTAGAGTGTAAGCCTCTAATCCTTCTTCGAGAATAGAGCCCCCACATAACCACTTTCATCTTACGTCGAAAGACTGTACTAAAATGGATTAAACGAAAAGGAATAAGATATAAAGCCAGAATTAAATGTAGAGTGGAAAATAGTAATGAATTAATTTCGATTTGACGATCTCCGTGGACTCGAATGTTTTTTTTATCAGTTTGGTTTACGGATAAAGTTCCTCGCTAACGATATACGAGCGAAGTCTACCTTATTTATTTACTTGTGTGGTGATTATTTATTTAATTAATTATTTGTTTTTATTATGCATATTACTATGCCATTGTATTTCGGATAAGAGTTTGTTTTTGTTTATTTGGAGTTGTTTCTGATTTTAGTTTTATTGGTTTATTTATTGTTTTTTTTTTATTGTAAATTCGGTAGGTTATAAGTTATTTTGTTTTTGGTATTATTTATTTGGTGCCATAGTCAACTCTGTCAATCAATTTAGACAGGTAGCTATTTTTATGGGGCATTCGTTAGAAGTGGAGGAGTGTTTGATGTTTAGTTTTTCGTTTGATTTTTTACTATTATTTATTTGAGTGCAATTGATGCAGACGGCTGCTTCTTTATCTGATTTTTTGGGGCAATATATGTAAGTGTGGCCACTGTATGCGCAGTGGCTGCAAAATGTTGTATTGTTTGTGCAGTGATTCCCGGTATGCAACAATGCGGCGTGTTTGGAGATGTGAATGCGGTGGTGGTCTACATTTATGCGTTCTCATTTGATTGCGCTTTTCCATATCTCAGGGGTGGCACGGAAAATTGCGTTATATAAGTTTTCGTTTGGCAAGGCAGGCTGTGAGTTGGGCGTCAGGGGTATTGAGAGCTGTTGAAATTGATGGATTTTGTGTGAAAGCAACTCCGAGGTCAATGTAGAATACGCACTTTTCTATATTGGCTCGGGTCTGGGTGTTGTGTATCGTCGTTGTTTCTGAAATCCATAACACGTGTGCTGTAGCCCTTATCTTGGGTTCAAAATAATTGACATGATATTATCTAATATTTATTTATTGACAAATCGAAGTTGACGCACGTAAGTATTACTACAGAGATTGAATTTAAACATACTTTTGTCTAAAACTAAAAGAATAAATAAAACACAACATCACATACATTATTCTAAACCCAATTTAAAAAGCAAACACTTGTGTTATGGAATTCAGAAAAAACTACGGCACCACAACACCCAGACGCGAGACAAAATAGAAAAGTTCGTTTTCTACATTAAACCGGCCGTGGATTGAACCAGGGCGTCGTCAAAACTAAAGTTACGTTCCTTCCATCAACCCGAAGATTTTCTTGTATGAGACCATACATGGGAAATGGTTTATTATTGAATTGCTAAAGATGAAACGATCGTATTTAACGCTTTCTTACGATGCACCTATGCAGTTTATTGCTTGCTATCTCGTCGCGTGTCATATATAATCAGCTGCTGTTTTAATATATACAAAAAAAGACTCATTATTGTTTTTTTTTAATATTCAAAATGAAATATATGATTTCCTGAACACTGAAAGTTTAGCAAGGATTGAAATTAATTGATCGTAAGATGAGACAAACATAGTTATATAAATTAGATACTACGGTTGGTCAAAATCCTGCACAATGGCATTGATGAGATAAACTAAATTGAAAAACTAGTTTTTTAATCTGAAGTTTTAATAGAACCTCTTTAACAGGATTAGTTACTAATTTAGTTTTTTTTTTCATATTTAATCCTGACGTTTCGACTCGTAATGGTCGTCATATATTTGCTAGTATACCTTCCAATATTCTAGTTGGGCTAACTGTTAATAGAACTTTTAATTAAAAAAAATTAAAATAATATTTTACAAAAAAACAACTTCCGAGAAGAACTGGTGAAAAAAAGAAAGGACAGTTGGCTAACCTCCATTTTACATTTATTATTAAACAAAGAGTTTACCAGATCTCTATGGCGCGCAATGTCTTTGGAGGTATAATATTATTAATTATGGGATCTCTAGCAGGTGGAACGCTCCAACCTTCGTCTCTATTGAAATGATATGAAATGAAATTGTTTTCATACTTGGAACATAGTTTGTCAAGTGTGATAATGCAGAATACATAGATCAATATGTACCGCCCTTGGTAGAGCATGAAAATATTATAATAATGTCAAATTAAAATACAATTAATATTGAATTACATATTAATTAGATATTAAACAGTGAATGTCAATGAAATTAGGATGTTTCTTAATCTCAATTACTTCTCGTAGCATTCTAGACGATAAATCAGGTAAAATGGTTTTAATTAAATGTATTATATGCGCGAAAGTGTAAAAACTAAACAAAAAACGGCCAATTGCGAGTCGGACTCGCGCACTAAAGGTTCCGTACAGACCTGTAGGTATATAAGTAAAAGTCAATTATTAAAAATATTTTTATTATATGATGTAACTAAAAATTTACGGTTTTCGCAATTTTTCCTTTATCTGTGCTATAAAACGTTGCTTTGTAACAAATCTCAAGATTCTGAGTTCACGGGAAGTACCCTGTAGGTTTTGATTCCCTTGCGAGTGTAGAAAATTTTCGGAATTTTGCGGCATAAACGGTTGTATCTTTTGATTGCGTTGACTAAGAAGTTTGATTTTTTCACAGCTCTAAGGGACAGTAGACTTGTGTATTTGATATAAATTCCAGCTTGATACCTCCGTGCGTTCCTGAGGAAAATGGTCTTGACAGACTAACAGACGGACGGACAACAAAGTGATCCTACAAGGGTTCCGTTTTTTCCTTTCGAGGTACGGAACCCAAATAAGAAGTTATATAAGTAAGATTGTGTAACAGATTAAAAGTTAGTTATTTAATTTTGCTAAATTATTTGAGCAGCGAATTCAACATTTAAGTATAAATAATTTATCATTATAAATTATTGGCATAAAAAACTTATAATTAGTCGTGAATGTTAATATCTTAGATTAAAGAATCAAAATATTTTCATCTATTTAAATACTCATGTAGTGAACTCTCTTATTACTATATTGACCTTAAGGTCCATCTTCATTGGACTGTAGCATTCGGGGTTCGAGAGATTTCTCTGTATTACAATAATACTAAATATAATTCTTACCTACACACCAATTAGCTTAACCCAAAGTAAGCACTGTAAGGTTTGTGTTATGTTTACTAGGGTAACGAATAGACATACATATATCATACATAAATAAGTAATATTCATAGAAATATATACAAACATCCATGACTCAGGTACAAATACTCGTATTCATCATACAAACATATGCCCCTTCCGGGATTCGAACCCAGGACCGTCGGTGCGAAAGGCAGGATCGCTACCGTTGCACCAAACAGCCGTCGAATATAATAACTTAGATACAAATGCTCGAGTTCATCTCACAAACATTAGTCCCTTCCGGAACTTGAACCCAAAACCGTCGATGCGAAAGGAAGGATCGCTACCGATGCGCTAAATGGTCGTCTGTACAATTTGTTTAAAGTATCATTTCAACAGCGGGAAATTGCCGATTGCTTACGGACACAACTAATAGTTGTCTCACCCGGAGGGTGTTACCACATTTTATCAGATCAAACGACCGCGACAAACTAAAATTTAATATTATTATTTATACTATATTACAAAAATGGTACAAACGGTGGAATTAATGCCGTTAGCTATTCTTTATTAGTCAAAAGGAGACCCAAATACAGAGAGAGCACCTTGAACGGAAAAGCACACGAAATGGTGTCGCACAGTGAAAAAAATCGCTCGAGCGTTTGCTGCGAACCAATTTTCTTTGAGTTTTGTTTGACCAATGAAAATAGGGAACTCGATGGCCCGTGTTAACATACGATTGCGGAGATTAATCTATAATCTAAGAACACAAATTTGTTGTTTGTGTGTTTGTCTGTCCGCTCTTTTTCCAGCTCTTTTTCCATTGTATACACATTACCATAGCAACACGTTACCATAGCAACGCGTATCCGGGTCAACTAGTATATATAATAATAATTTAAGATAAGCTTTACAAACGAGACAGGACTCTTAGAAGATAGTTATCATTCCAGCACATAATAATATTCTCAACGGCGTAGTGTGTGTGCGTGTGTGTACTCATATATGCGTGCGTGTATGCGTGTGTGTGTTAGAAAATATTCGTTATACCAAATAATTTGTTACAATGAAGTTAGTTATATAGAAGTTAGGTTACTCTACGATAAGTTTTAACAAGCTATGCAAAACTTGTTTATTGACCTCAACATTACATCGGTACTTATTTGCTTATTCAGTTACAGCGATCGATTTCCCCTAATAAATAAAAAAACACTTTGATGTAGTACGATTGTTGAGGAACACCTATTTCGTTTCTCTGCTATTGCAACTTTTAAAATAACAACAGTTTCAAACGGCAGTGTTTACATTATTTAGCATATAAAAACATTGATAATCTTACGAAAAATGAATTATTATGGAATTTAATTTAATATTGATAAGATATATATATGTATTATGTGAAGGTTATACTTAATAAGATAAGATCAGATGTATATAACTTGATAAAAATCGTTAAATAGAGGTAAATAATACTTTTGGAATGAAGTTCCTTATGGGGCGTTACGGAGGGATACCCTAGCTGGGAAAAAACGTCCGTAGTGTTAAACAAAAAGCGTAAGATTTTTATGTATAATCTATGTGGGATGGCTATACAGTGTCTAATGTATAGTCTACGTGATGCCTTTTTTATATATTTTTATAAATCATTGTAAATAAAATAAAGGTGTTATGATATTTTTGTAAAGAAGTTTCTTTGCTTTTTATCGATAAAAAAATCATATTTAAAAATGTATACCCTAATAATTATTTTCTTTATACCTCGAATAGAACTTAAAATTAATATTTTTATATAAAGGAACTGCGTTTTCTATTTTATTTACTTTTTATGAAACTGGTTGGACGCGATATTTCTTTATATTATGTTCCCTGTTCTATAAAATTCGTTACAAAGAAGTTTTTGACAAAAATATTCGTGATATAAATGCATATTTTACCTACATCAGATCTTATGGGCAGTTTTAGGGGATTTCGAAGAATTAGTTAAATCGAGAAAATTGTTATATTTTAGGCTCGTCATATTAAGATTACACTGAATATTGCATTCACTTAAGTAAATTTTTGGTCTCATCATAGTTAAAAGAAAGAAGTAGATCATGAATTGCTGTTTTTCAAGTTTTGCAAGATTAAGTTACTTTCGCAAAAGCTGGAAAAGGATGGGTAGCCAAAAAAATACTATCTTGAACACCTTCATGTTTTTGATGGCAATTATGCTAGCTAGAACCTCGTGGTTTCTACGAGAAAGAAAGTGGTCGCTTAGATGGACAGAAACAAATATTTCCCTCAAATAATAAAAATATATATTTATTATTATTTTGACGACCGTTTGGTGCAACGGTAGCGATCCTGTCTTTTGCACCGATGGTCCTGGGTTCGAATCCCGGAAGGGACAGATGTTTGTGTGATAAATACTAGCATTTGTACCTGAATCATGGATATTAATATATATTTCTATAAATATTACATTTCTATTTACCATATATGTATGTCTATCGGTTACCCTGGTATCCATAATACAAGCCTTAAAGTGCCTACTTTGGACTAGGCTAATTATGTAATAAAAAAATCTAATTACACAATTAGCCCCTATATTAGCTTATGTAGGGTATTTAACTAGAATGAAAAAATAAAATATTTTTTTAAATCAATTTTGCCTTCACTATTTTGAACATGTATGATTTTTATTAGAAATCGTTAATGAGATAATTAGAATCTTCGTATTGAAATTGCACGGAATTGACTGAATATGGAGTGACGTCAACCGCTTGTTTACAGTTAATGTCAGCCATATTTTTACGGTGTATCGTATTACGATAAGACAGCGAAAAGTTAACCAGTAGGTGACCTCATGACATTAAGTATCCTGTAAGGTGTAATTAGCGTTTTGGCGGGATTTTTCTTCATTTAAACTTTGATGGTGATTCGTATAACAAATGGAGAAGTTTACAAAGAATCTAGAGACGCGGTAGCATGTCAAGCCAATTTTAAGAACAGAACTGGCGAGCATGTGTGTAATATATATGTCACCGTAAATTTATAAGTACCGTTAGATTATAATCTATCCTAATCTATCGATTAGGTTAGATATTTTATAATCTATCGGAAAATAATGCGTTAAACTGTAAGCAGTATGTTACGGTTTACAATTTTTCTATAGTTTACAATCTCGCGAGATAGATTATAATCTAACGGTATTTAAAAATTTACGGTAACATATATATGGATATTAGCCAAGTCAGACCTTAGGCTACAATCCTAATATTTTATGTCGTTATAAATAAATTTCAGGGCAAACCATTGAACTTGGCACCCATTTAGATCTCACTTCTTTTGTCGTTGAAGTCAACAACCAAGGCATATATCATAATATTGAACTTGGCTCTCATTTCACATTTATAGTTTTGATGGGAGTAATAAAACGCCAAACGCCAAATTAGTCTACAACTAATAATTTGAGATGTTTTTTTAAAAACCTGTCAAATCACCCTATTAGTTGCAGCACAGCAGGGTCGTATTTGCTTCTGTTTTAAATTTATTATTGTCATTTTTTTTACAATATAAATGTAATAAAAACTTTGAAATTGTAATAACACACTTACCGAAGCAGGTTACAAGTAAGAAAAGAGTATAAGATAATAAAATAAACTGAAACCAAACATTCTTTTGATACAAGCTTATATTAAGTTAGCAAACCCTAATAATATCTGCAATATTTCGCTACTATGTTCTCATTTCGGTTATTGCAAACCCGTGTCTCTGCGAGAAACACGATAAAGCAATATGCTAATAAAGTAACCAAGCCTTAATACATACGTATACCTATCTACTTAGCTATATATTAATAACACACTGACACTTGATACATTAAATATTACGCAGACAGTGTATGTACAAATGTTGTTACAGACTCGATAATCAAACTCTCTAAAAATGAGAACCGAGTGCTGTTCAAATACTCAAGCCGAAAACAAATATTTCAATGCTGTGATTGTTTATTAAAAAGATTCTTGCAAAACACAACTCGAGACATAGTTTTATTAAAAAAGCAATGTTTTAAAGAGACCTTAAACGTTCAAAGGAATTTTTGGTTCTTACACTTCCATCACTCTTATAGTGTATCTAGTTTCGTGTATCGATATTTAAGTAGTTTATTATATTATATATCTCGCTATATGTATATAAATGTATGTTTGTGTAGTCTATAGCTCTCATTTTCTATTTTCCTTTCAATGCACCACCAATACGCTATGAGTTTGTACCTCTCAAGTTGACTGGTAGAGAATGCTTATTGGCATTAAGTCCGCCACTTGTACATATTTTAGTGTGCAACACAGTTTAAATAAATAAATATTTAACACTTGTGCCGGATTAATTGCGCATTATATTTTTGTTTTTTTATTTCATCCTGACGTTTTGACAGGAGCCGTGATCACAGGATAAGTTTTCAAAATAACTGAAAAATGAATCCATTTGCAGTAATCTTTGACCAAGAAGTAAGAAGTGCGCGATATAAACTATACACCAAAAATATATATAAAGTTTTAAAAATTATAAGCAATTTTCTTAACCTATTTGTGAGTCATTTCGACTAACTAGTATTAATTTAACAATTACGCTTATATACTGACGCCTTAAGAGTCAAAGTGAGTTCATCAATTTGACCTCAAAAGATCTTGACTAAAGAATCAATTTACAAAAATTGACTCCGAACTAAATGAACTCGTAAGACTAATAATTATTGCTTAGATAAGACTCGTAGGACTAAATGATTCTGGTATTTTTAAATAAACATTTAAACACATTATTTAGATTACGATCATTAAAAAAATAACACACTTAAAAAAGATATTTTTACTGAAAAAAAGTGACACTAAAGTCTATAATATTAGCTAAAAAGTGATTTGTGTTCCCGATTTTTTCTTACAATTGACATAAATAAACCTACGATCACCGCATACTTGAAGAAAAAACAGCCCTTACCTATTTTATTACAGTTTCTTCTAGGCACAAGATCTCGCTACGAAAAACTAAGAAAGCATGCTTTTCCACGTCAACAGAACAGTTCCACGCATTGTAAATGCATTACTACATATTTTTTAATTGTAAATAGGTAAACGCTTAACCGATATCTCGCCTGAAGGTAAGCGAGGATGTAATCTAGGATGTGACACGCTTGCCTAGAAGCTATTGACTCGTAACTTGAAGACCCCTAAACTGTATGTGTCAAGAAACATAAACATCGAATAAAAATCATTTATTATTTTATTTTTACCTTATTAAAAGAAAAATATTACTGTATCGTCAATGGAAACAATCTTAGAATTAGATTGTTGTCTTTTATCCTTTGAAGTGCTACGAATTTTCGGAGCATTTTTTTATAAATAACTCGTAGACTACAACTCTACGCGTTGAAATCTTTTACTCTAAAACGTTTTTAATTGATTCATTTTATCTCGCATATTATTATTCTATTTCTAGGCATTACATCTAATAGAAGGAACTGAATGTATTTTTGAATTTAATTCTTTTTTATACTATAAGGAAGTTCTGTAGCTGTTGGAAGCTATCATTTTTAGTATTTAATAAAAGGCCTTACATTTGTTTTTTTTTAAAGTAATGTAGAGGAAATTCACCAAATATTGAGTGGCATTTCGTTTTAGGGAAGGAAAAAAAAAACTTCAAAGAAATGAAAACAGTTTAATGTTATTACAGTCATACGATTATATGTATTAATTAACAGCCTTCTATCAAATATGTTAATTAACAAAATAAAGTTGAACACAAAAAACAAAATCACAAATGAATAACTTAATATGGAGTAGGTACCCATATATGGAATATAAGCATAAGTCATCATATTAATAACAAATATAGACATAATCAACTTAAATTAAAACCGGCCAATGCAAGTCGGACTCGCGCACGAAGGGTTCCGTACAATTTTTATTTAAGTAAAAAAATCACCTTTGTTGTATGGGAGCCCCCCTTAAGTATTTATTATATTATAATTTTATTATTTATTATTAAAGTAAAAATACAACTGAGTGTTTTGTGAATATTTCAAGTGCCTACCTGTTGGCATTATTAATATCGAGCATATTAGAACAAGAGCAAAAAAATAGCTAATGTTGTATGGGAGGGGAGCCCCCTTAAATATTTATTTTATTTTGTTTTTTAATATTTGTTCTGTATCAGTTTTGTATCAGCAGAGACAGGAGATACTTGGCCCATTAACTCATAAAGTTCATTATCTTCATCAAACTGGTTAACATCCTGGTCCTCAGTCTTCTTCTTCACAATCAATCTTATTTGTGTTTGTTCGTTTGTTTCTCTTCGCAGATTTATTGTTATTCCTTGTCTTGATCATTTTTTGTCTTTTTCTTGTCTGTAGGATGTAGGGTTGTAGTAGGATGTTATGACTGCTGCTACGACACCTTTTCTTACTTTGTTAGATACTTTCTTCGTTTCTCTGGCACTGGACTTATGGCATACGGAGACACCAGACCTAGACTGCTGCGATTAAGCCCAGAAGTCGAGGGTTCAGGTTTTGATTGTACATAAACACCTGTTTCTGGTACCGGTATTCTAGTCAGGGCTTGATCAGTTTCAGATCTTGATTCCAGTGTAAGCATATACGCATAAGCGGAAGGTAGTTAGCCTATCCGTTTTAATAGAATACATTTGGGAGAGTGTGCAGCAGAACAACCTTGTTCCACCGTCCCCATTTTTTATCGGATAGCCAGACTTACAAATAGATATAACATTATATGGTTGATATACCAAAGAATCGCACTAAGCCTTTTTTATGTTCCAATTTTGTGATGCGTACCGTTAAAAAGTGGAACGGTTTGTTCTGTTCTTTGTTTTCTGACAAATACAATTTAGAGGTCTTCAAGTCACGAGTGAATGGGTATCTTCTAGGCAAGCGGGTCACATCCTAGATCGCATCGTCACTTATTATCAAGAGAAATAGTGGTCAGGTGCCTACCTATTTACAATAAAATAAAAAAATATGCCATAGGCGAAAATCGGTTCTTGTTGTTGTAGTGTGCAATAACCACAGATGATGAACAGTTTTAAACACATTTTAAACATAAATTAGGTCCGTCATCACATAGCAATGAGAATTATTGTTATTACAATGACGCTTCAATCTATTAAACTTTGTAATTTCTATTTTGGTGGTTTCTTATATATCGCCATAGAGGAGCACGATGTACGGGTAACGGTTTCAAATATCAACAATATTTTTATAATTTAATGAAGTGGACGAATAAATATTTAAATTTTCCATTTGATTAAAATTTTTCAATAGTGAAATTGATTCTTAATCTATAGGGAGAAATTAATGTATTTAAAAAAGGAAAAATTCTCAGCGTTGCTATTCACTTTGATTTGGGGAAGACTGTAACAAAATAATATCTTTAAAGTATGAGTATATAGATATGAGTGTGAAGTAATGATGGATTGTTGGCCATCAGGTAAGTGTTCGTGACTATGCAGGAATGTCGATGAGCGAAAAAACACAGTGTAAGCTGTATTTTACGCTCTCTCACGCTCTGTCAAGCACGAAGTCGAGGTCACGAAGTTTGAGTAAATACCTCTTTTACTAAAGGTACTACACTAATTGATAAATTAATATCATCATCAACCACTTATAAAAAGGCTCTCATCATTATCTTAATCAGAAAAGAAGACGAAGCTGTGTGGGCATTATAGCCTTTAGATTTTCACATGGGAAAACCAAATAAAATAAACGGTCTTTTTGGGTGGGAGCGGGAAGCGTCTCTTTGGTGGTTTTGCTTTTCTTGTTAGAATTTGTGCTGCTGTACATAAATGTGCGTCATAATGGTGGGTTACTGATCACTAAACGTTTGTGAACATGCAATAGTGTTGGCAAGTGAAACAAAGCAGCGGAAGTTGTTCCTGCCCTCTCAAGAAGTCCACGATGAGTTTTTAGTAAAACCCCACACTGTTACTGAAACCTAAGGAAAGAAAAACTTTACTATTTATTCATCATTCATTGATCACCTATCATTCATAGATCGGGTATCATCATCATCAACTAATGAAGAAAAAAAAATAGCTAAAGACTAGGCTGTATGAGATTTGTACCTTTTGCTTGCCCATATAGCAAAACTTAACGAAATAAAACCTACTGTCACGCACGTTTACTGTCAGTGTCAGTTTGACGTGAGTTAAGATTATAGTTCGTAAGTTGGTGAAGTTAAAAACTTTAAGTAAACACCAAACGTCACGTAACCATTCTGCCACGGCTGTTATCACTGAGCTGGAATCAAAGTATAGCTAATTACAATTGCAGATAAGATGTGTTATTTAATTTCTTTGACGTATAGTTTACCAGAGGCTCGTCTTTCACGCCGTAAAAATGACTGCTTTGGCTACGAAAAGAGTAACTTCGATAACAAAACTATTAAAATGTTTAAACTCATGTCCAAAAAGATTATCTTCACATTTTACTTATTTTCCTGATAAAGAAACTTTTGGAGATGGTAAGTTTTTTTTTTAAGACATAGGTATTAAAAACTTTTATTTGTATTTAAGTATTTTTCTTGTTTTTTCTTTCCAGAAGAGACAAGCAAGATGAATATGATGCAAGCCATCAATAATGCTATGGACATTACATTGAAAAGTGACCCAACTGCAGTACTATTCGGTGAAGATGTTGCTTTTGGAGGTGTGTTCCGATGTGCTTTAGGATTGCAGGTATGTTTGGTTAAAGAATTATGGATTACAAGCGTGGAATTCTGGAAAACTAATATGAAAATTATTATATATAAAAACCATTGTTGAGACTTAATAGTATTCACTACTTATGAAAAGGTCATTTTGCATTGTGCAAAAAATTGGTATTGCAGCATACTAGACACAATTTTTTTATTTTTTTTATTCAGGATTGATCGTTTTGTACACTAGGGAAGCTACATAGTTTTGAACTAAGGATGTTTCGAAGTTTTGTATTGCTACATTAGGAAAGGGAATTTCTCTATAGATTTAGCTCTTAACAAAACATCCTAACAGACAGAATGTAGGAATGTTATCCTACTTATAACTACAAAGAATAACAAAGAAGAAGAAGAAACAATTTGTATTTTATACAACCGATTGGGGCATTAGTAGCGATCCAGCCTTTCGCACTGACTGTCCTAGGTTCGAATCCCAGAATGGGCAGATGTTTGTATAATGAATACAAGCATTTTTACCTGAGTTATAGGTGTTTATATATAGTTTTATGAATTTTACATATCTATATTTATGTCTATCGATTGCTATGCTGACTTAGGACTAGGCTAATTGGTGCGAATGTAAGAAATATTTATTTATATATTGCACTGTATAGAATTACTATATTTTCAGGAAAAATATGGCAAAGATCGTGTATTCAATACACCACTGTGTGAACAAGGCATAGCGGGCTTTGGAATTGGGCTGGCCACTGCTGGAGCCACTGCTATTGCTGAAATACAGTTTGCAGATTACATATTCCCAGCATTTGATCAAGTGAGTTATGCACTATGTGAAAATATGCTCATACCGCCATCACACATCCAGAGGCACTGTGAGCTATTCCCACCTGTAGCAACAAGCGCTTTTCAACTTCTTTTATAATGTGCACAGCAAAGGAGTGGAACTACCTCCCTGTGTCTGTATATCCGAGTACTTATAACCCATCAGTTTTTAAAGCCACCCTGGCAATAGGTATTTTCTGGATTAGCTCATTCCATCGTGGATCCTGTCTTAGCCCCGGGGCTTGATAGGACTCAAGAGCAAACCCATTCAAAATAAGAACAAAAAACAACAACAGTACCACTACACCCAGACACAGACACAGATTGAGAATACTATATAGACTTGATAATAGAAGTTTTTTTAACTTAATCTAAAAATAATTACAAATTAGTTTATGTGAGAGACTGGTGTCTGTACTAGGAGACCCTGTATGACAGATCATGTGTGTATGTGTGTGTGAGTGTGCGTGTGTGTGTGTTTAATGTGATTTTACAAAGGAACTTTTAACATATCTTCAGTTGCGTATATAAGTATAGTCTTTGACAAAAGATCATTAACAAGTTTTCGAACTTAAAATTAAATTATTATTGTCGATATTCAACCGATGAACAACCAGTAGTCCATATATATATCTCTCAAACATTATTTTCAGATAGTGAATGAAGCAGCTAAAGTTCGTTACCGGTCTGGGGGTCAGTTCGATTGTGGGGCACTTACTATCCGTGCTCCCTGTGGAGCAGTGGGCCATGGAGGCCTCTACCACTCGCAGAGCCCTGAAGCATTCTTCGCGCATGTGCCAGGACTCAAGGTTCTAATTTTTTCTACTTATTAATGTTCCTGCTGTTAGAAACAGACAGACCGCTTCATACAATGGTAGGGATCCTGCCTTGCGCACTGACGGTCCTGGGTTCCAATCCATAGATGTTTGTGTGATGAATATGAACATTTGTGCCTGAGTCATGGATATTTACATTTATGTCCATAAATATTATTTATATATATTTAAATAAATATCGATAATAATATTGTTTGCAACCAATTGTTTGTAACCAATCGGATTATTATTGCGATTTAAAGATCGCGTCATGCGACCTCAACTCTTTTTCCTTTTAGCCCAAAGTAAGCAATGTAAGGCTTGTGTTATGGATTCTAGGGTAATGGATAGACCTACATATACAATAAATAAATATTTAATATTCAAAGAAATAGATATAAATACCTATGACTCAAGTACAAATAATAATAATAATAGCCCTTTATTCCGAATTGGTATTCTGTTTGAACATTTACAACTGTTACATTTGAATATAGTATGTTACAAAATGTCCCTCAATTCGGTGTGTCTTTTGACATAGGCCTCCTCCAGATATTTTATGATATTTTAGGCATAAGTGAAATGAGAAGGCTAGGTGAGAAGATAGAAGAACGCGAAAGTTACATATTGTTTCATAAAGGAGTGGTGGCAGGGCAGAGAGGAGTTGGATTTCTAATACAAAAATCTTTAAAGGAAAACATTTTGGAACTGATTGTTATTTCGGACAGATTGGCAATACTTAACATCAAACTACCAGGATATAAGAAAATATGGACCATAATCCATGTCTACGCACCAACAGAAAAGGCAGTTAAAAAGACGTCGAGGACTTTTATAACAGCTTACTTGACATCGTAAAAAAATATGATAACAACAATCTCATTATCATGGGAGATTTTAACGCACAAATAGGCACTAGAGAATCGGGCGAGGAACATATACTAGGAGACTAAAGCTACGGAAAGAGAAGTGCAAATGGCCACCGTCTAATAGATTTCCTAATACAAAGTAACCTAATACTGCTCAACTCGATCTACAAGAAAAATCCAAAAAGTAAATGGACCTGGATATCTCCAGATGGAGAAGACAAAAACGAAATAGATTTTATTCTCACTAACAAAGTAAAACACTTTAACGACACGCATGTCATACAAAATCTGAACTTAAACACTGATCATCGCATGGTGCGCAGCTACCTCAAGACGCATCCAACAAAAATATCAAGGAAAACTATAACTAACACTATAACATTGCCACCAGAAGATTACGCAAAAATAATCAATCCATCTGACATTGAGCCACTTCTTGAAATTGTTAACTCCAACAAAAGTGTCAGTGAAAAATATGATCATTTAGACCAAAAACTTTCACAAATGAAGAAATATAATATGAACAAAGATAAAAATAAATTTAGTAATAAAACGATGAAGTTGATGGAAGAAAGAAGAATACTATTATCTAATACAAACAAAGACCGCAAAAATATTTCTAAACTTAGTAAACAGATAAGAGAATCTATGAGAAAGGATAGAAAGCTAAAAAGAATAAAAAAGCTAGAAGACACAATCCAACGAACAGGCGGAACTAATAAGGCTTTTAAGGAGCTAAGGGAACAAGGAAAGGAATGGATTCCAAAATTGAAAAATAGTAAATCAGGCCTTAAGACAAAACGCAAAGAAATCCAAAAAATAGCTACAGAATACTACAGTAATCTATATTCAAACACAGACAAAGAACAAGAATCAGAAACAAGGTCAAACCCAAAAAACAGAACTATAGACATACCACCCATACTCAATACAGAAGTACTGAGAGCTATACACTCCCAAAAACTGGAAAAAAATCTCCAGGGCCGGATAACATACCAAATGAACTGATAAGAGGCACAGCTGTAGAATTGAATCCGATTTTAACAAAACTTTTCAATGACATTCTTAATACAGGCATTATTCCAGACCAATGGGGAAAGTCGCACATTATATTATTGCACAAGAAAGGACCTAAGGAAGACATCGGCAACTATAGACCAATAAGCTTGATATCAAACATCTACAAAGTTTTCGCAAAAGTTATCCTAGACAGAATTGCACAACAACTGGATGAAAATCAACCTGTAGAGCAGGCAGGGTTTAGAAAAAACTATAGCACAATCGACCACATTCACACTATAAAACAAATTTTAGAAAAAAGTAATGAATACCAAAAACCGGTCTATATAATTTTTGTAGACTATTCTAAAGCATTTGACAGTTTAAATCACGAATACATCTGGAAAACCCTAAAACAGCAAGGAGTGGACAATAGCTATATCGAGATCATAAGAAGTACATATATACAAAAAAAGCAAAGGCAGTATAAAACTTGAAACAACAGGAGATACATTCCCCATTAAAAGAGGTGTCCGACAGGGAGACCCACTCTCCCCTAACTTGTTTACTGCCGTGCTGGAGAACATCTTCAGAAGTCTAGATTGGGATCGATATGGCCTCAATATAAATGGGTGCCGCCTCAATCATCTAAGATTTGCATATGATCTAACCTTGCTTGAAGAAGATCCAAGTAAAATACAAGAAATGGTACAAGCTCTAGCAAGCGAGAGCAAAGAAGTAGGTCTACAAATGAATACAGCAAAAACAAAACTGATGACGTGACAGAGTACGTGTATTTAGGCCAAATAATCGCCCCTACTGATCAAATGTCAAAGGAAATAAGCAAGAGGATTGCCAGTGGCTGGAGAAAATTCTGATCTCTAAAAGAAATAATGAAAAGCAAAGAATTAAGCATTTCTATAAAAAGAAAAACCTACAATACCTGCATCCTCCCCTGTATCACATATGGATGTGAGACCTGGTCCCTCACCCAGAATCACAGAGAAAAACTAGCCAAGTGCCAGCGAGCAATGGAGAGAAGTATGTTGGCAATAAAACTCAAGGATAAAATTAACTCGACTGAAATAAGGAACAAAACGAAGCTGACAAACATACTAACTCGAATTGATCATTTGAAATGGGGTTGGACAGGTCACATGCTACGCTGTAAGACTAACAAGTGGAGCAAGCAGGTAACACTCTGGTACCCAAGAGATGGAAATAGACAAAGAGGACGTCCAACAAGGAGATGGGAAGATGATTTCCGTCTAACTTTGGGACCATTCTGGACTAGAGTTGCAACCGACAGAATGCAATGGAAGCAGCTGGAGGAGGCCTATGTCAAGTACAAATACATCGTACAAAGTTTTTTTTCTCTTTATTTTAAGCAACTTTTATTTTTTTTTAAAACATGCCAGTTCTCTTATAAACTACTTACCAAGCTATATTATTTAGCTAACTTAACCTATACTTAGAGGCTAAAATATAGAGCATCATAGCTGAACTCGAACAAGGTTTAGCTAGGATGCTCTGTAATATGCCGACATCAGCGGTTACATCGTACAAAGTTCATCACACATACATCTGTCCCTTCGGTGCGAAAAGCAGGATCTCTACCGTTACCCCAAATGGTCGTCATTTAAGGGCAGGTACGTCTCAAATTTGCAATTATCGAAATGTCAACACGTATATTACTGATAAAATTTATTAAATCTCCAATATAATTATTATAAAACTTTTTATTTTATTAATGGCAGTTTTCATATTGTAAACGCATGTTTATTTAAAGCTTTTATCAGATATATATTCACAAATTGTGTAAACTAACACTTATTAATTTGCAGTCTGTTAAGTCTTCTTCTAAATACACTTACTATTGTTAACTATGACAGCCTCTAAAGCTAATTCAGATCAAAAGCACTAAAAATTTGCATGAAAAATAGATAAGTATAAAATGTCTTTGTCTGCTCCAGATATACTTTCATTATAGAAACAATTTTGAAACTGGGGTAAAACCCGTTTAATTGATATGAGTAAAAAAAATTTTTTTTGAAGCTTTTTAAGAGGGTAATTCAGTTAGCTTGTGTCTTCGTTGGACAGGTGGTGGTCCCACGCGGGCCAGTGGCGGCCAAGGGTCTGCTGCTCTCGTGCATCAGAGAACGGGATCCCTGTCTGTTCTTGGAGCCCAAGGTGTTGTACCGAGCAGCTGCCGAGTCGGTTCCCATCGGAGAGTACACTCTTCCCATCGGGAAAGCGCAGGTGCTCAGAGAAGGTGTGTACTATGACTACTGACAACTTTTTGGTGCAACGGATAGCGATCATGCTTTTGCACCGATGGTCCTGGGTTCAAGTCCCGGTAAGCGTTTATCGGTCAATGACGGCGTCCTGATTTTTTTAGGGTTCAATGGAACCCACAATTATCCACAAAATACTACATACAAGAAATGGAACCCTTTGTTGCCCATATGTCTATACGTCTGTCAATACCCTTTTTCTCAGGAACGCGTGGAGGTATTAAGTTGAAATTAATATCAAATACTCAGGTCTGCAATTCCTTGCAGCAATGAAAAAATCAAAGTTCTAAGATATTGCAATCACAAGATATTACCTAGAAAACCACCGTAAAACCATGTCACATTAAATCGGCCAAATAATTCTATTCACCAGTGAAGAAATAAATAATGGATGTATTCTTATTGTACATAGAAGTTGTTACAAAAGAAATGTTGGTACATATTATAAACAGTTCAAGAATCTTCTCTTCCAGTTTTTTCCGAGCTTTTCCTGAACTTTAGTTATGAAAACCTATATTGTGATTTATACTTACAATTAATATCTAAAATAGTTAAGTAACTTAAAGTTGTATTTTACTTAAATCTAAAATCACAGTGGTTTGTGTGTTTGTCTGTCCGCTCTTTTTCCATTGTATCGTCGTCGTCGTTCGTCTAGCTGTAGTAGTAGTTCGTCTACCGGACGCTAGATGGCGCTTACGGAAAAATATATAATAATAGAAATTAAGAATAGAATTTAAATTTTCAAATAATTTTGTCCACCCGTGCGACGCCGGGTCGGGCCGCTAGTATCAAATTAATTAATTAATGTTGTATGCCTGCTAAGGTAAAATGTTGATACTAATAATGTATATTTAACAACCTGTGACACAGTATTAAGCAATAAATTTATTCTGATTCTGAAAAAATATCTAGATTTGTAAGTGATGACCGATAAAAAAAATAGTATCGCAATAAAAATAAAAATGCAATGAAAATTTTGAACCCAACACCAGGGGCGCCGAGTTTTTAAAATTCCCGTGGGTGCTCCAGCTTTTTTAGTGACATACCTAGCTACTTATATGTACTTATTTTTGTTATTTAATAGACACAAGAAAATACAAGATATTTAGAAAAGAAAATTTATTATATTACACAGCAGTTTGACATGTGACATGTATTAGAAATATGTAAATTTATGAAAAAGCAAGCATACTTGTATGTGAAGGTAGGAGACGCCCCTCGTTGTTACAATTCGCGATACAAGAATAATATTGTGCAAATAACTTCTAAATTAAAACTACATAGTTCCGGACCATATTCAATGTCTATAAAAGTCTTTAACAAATTACCAGAATATTTAAAAGCTGAAACCAATATAAATAAATTTACAAATACTTTAAAAAAGCTCTTAATTACAAAATGCTACTACTCAGTCGACGAATATTTTAAAGATAAATTTTAACAAATGTCTGCCCCTCTCTCTTCCTTGTTGCTGTGCCTATCAAGGTACATGCGATTGTTTAGAGCCTAGAAACAATGTATTTAGACTGCTATCAATATCGCATGTAACGCAATTATAAATGAATAAATAAATGAATAAATGCACCTGTTAATAAATATCTTATTTATCTTAACATTACTTTTTATTCAATGCGAATGTATTTTGACGAACTACTGCTCTATTTATAAATATGTCGGCAATGTTATCAAGTTCCAAATCATCCGCTATTTCTCTGTTTGCATGCACTACCATGTAATTATTAAGTCTTTGCTGAGTCATAGTAGTCCTCAAGTAAGTCTTTATTCTTCGTAATGCTGAAAATGATCTTTCAGCTGGCGCGCGTATTACGTATATTATTTCGGTAACTATATTATTTAGATTTTGTTAAAAGACGAGAAAGATATTTATTTTAGATATTCATAATAGTGGGTGCTCGGCACCCACTATTTACCTCTCGTGGGTGCTGGAGCACCCGAGCACCCACGGAGTCGGCGCCCCTGCCCAACACCAAGTATAGTAACAGGTTGTGTACAGGGGACGCAGCGACCCTGGTAGGCTGGGGCACTCAGGTGCACGTACTCCTAGAGGTGGCCCAATTGGCACACGAGAGACTGGGCGTCTCCGTGGAGGTGATCGACCTCATGTCCATCCTACCCTGGGACGAGGAAACCGTCTGCAATGTGAGTCATCTTTCCAACATCCACTTTTATGCCCTGGGTCGAGGAAAACGACTGCAATGGTGATTTTTATTCACTGAATTTGGAATGACGTCATTTACTTTTTTTTTTAATTTATTTATTTAGCTTTTATTTCTGACATGCCAGCTCCATCGAACTATATTTAAATTATTACACATCTTATACCTCTACCAATATGTTACATAAACATAGAGCTGCCGCAGATTGGGGGTTACTCAGAATGCTCTGAACAATCCCCACATCCAGCCTATTAATTCTAAATGTACTTATAAATAATTTTCTTTGAGCACATTCCATCAAAAGATGATGCACATCTTCAATTTGTCCACATATTTCACAATTAGGTGAATTTATTTTGTTCATCATGTATGCAAACCTCCTTGATGGAACATAACCGGACCTAACTCTTAATATTAGGGGTTAAAGTATGAAATTGCCGATTTGTACTGAAAATCTATATTGTTTATTTTTTAAATTTTTAACAAATTTATTTAATCAAAATAGTTGCCATTATTATCTATACATTGCTGCCATCTAATGGGAAGGTCATTAATGCCTTTGCGATAGAATTCCGACGATCTAGACTGCACAAACTGTGTGAAAGCATTTTGTACTGCCTCCTGGGAAGAAAACTTCTTGTCACGTAGATAATTGTCCAAATCACGAAAAAAATGGTAGTCCGTTGGAGCAAGGTCTGGTGAATACGGAGGATGACGAATGGTTTCTAACTGCAGTTCCTGAAGGGTCAAAATGGTTTCTCGTGCTGTGTGAGGTCTCGCGTTGTCGTGGAGCAATAATGGTGAAGATCGATTCATGAGTCGGGGCTGTTTTACTGCTAGTTTTGTCAACATGGTTCGGAGTTCGGCACAATAGACATCTGCCGTTATTGCTTGACCAGATCGGAGAAAACTATAGTGAATAACACCATGCTGAGACCACCAAACAGTTACCATTACCTTTTTATTGGTAAGTTTTGCTTTAGGACACTGTTGTGGCATTTGACCTGGGGTCAGCCATTGCATTTTTCTTTTCCGGTTATCATAAAGAATCCACTTTTCATCACATGTTACAATTCGATCCAATATTCCTTCATTTCTGTACCGGTTCAACAAGGCAACACAAGTTTCAACACGCGTTTCTTTCTGCAGATCAGTCAAATCATGAGGCACCCATTTTTCGTATTTTTTTATTTTATTGATTTGACGCAAGTGAGTCAATATTGTGGGTAAGGTAACGTTAAACCATGCCGCTAATTCCTGGGTACTTTGACTAGGATCGGCTTCCACTATCTCTCTTAATTCATCGTTATTTACCTGTGTGGGCGGTCTTCCTCGTGGCTCGTTCTTTAAGTCGAAATTTCCATCACGAAAGCGTTTAAACCAAAATCGCACGGTGCGTTCATTAGTAGACCCCTCTCCAAACGCAGCATTGATATTGCGGGCTGTTTCTGCCGCGTTAGTTCCGCGTCGGAACTCGTATTCAAAAATAACTCGAATTTTCGCAGTATCCATCTTTCTTGTCTAAATTGAATAACAAAAACAATTGAAAGTCGATATTCAAATGTTTTACATTTTTTAAAAAAAGAACATCATAGAAACCATTTAAAAAAAGTTTCATTCGAAAACCTCAAACCATGAAGATTCTATGTCAATTCAAAGAACCTATTGCAATAAAACGGCAATTTCATACTTTAACCCCTATTATAAGCTTAATTTGTTGCCTACTTAAACTACTATTTACAAACCACGGTATTCGAGGAGGCGTCATTTTCTTGTTCACAGTAAATGTCTGTCTAAGTTTTTGTATGGTATTACGATTTGACAGCTATAAGTCTGTTTACAAGCAGATGACGTCATGTCATAAAGTAACCTACATAAAGGTGTCTTTAGCGTTTTGATTCATTTAAACTTTGTTGGGGATTCATATAGAAAATCGAGGCATTAACAAAGAATTGTTTAAATGGCAAATTAATTATGCTATAAGGAACAATTTCAGATATTTCCGGAAAACCTGTTAAATATCTTGCTTTTTGTGATCATTCTAACTCGATTCATACATCAACAGATAGGAGGCTTATTTTAGGTAGTTGTATTGCGTTTTAAATAAGGTGACACACACCATGTAACTGAAATGTCTTTGAGATATTTAAAAAAGTTAAAAAGTAAAGTTTATCATCAAAGGCTATTACAGAATTTACGCATTCGATACTCGTTTACGAGTGTACAGATTTCTATGAAGATTGGTAGTTCCAGACGGTTACCGCTAGGTGCGCTCCTACAAAAACACATTAAAATTTTACGCAAATGATATCGAGTATTTATTTATTAATATGTTCTGTTTTTATGAGCTCTTATTATTTCAAGAACACTTAATCTATCATAAAATCTAATAATAAATCCGGCTTCGAAAGACAAGTTTGAGTGTATTTCGTAAAAAGCTTATCAAGTAATAATAAATACTTTTTTATGTAATTTTATGACCTGGTAACAAAGACCTTTATGTCATAACTTATTTGGAAAATTTTCGTTACTTTGGTAATGATGATGAGAGTTGATATATGAATGATAGACTATCAATGGATGATGAATGAATAGTGAAGATGTGGGGTTTTACTGAAAATTTCTCGTGGACTTCTTGAGAGAGAGCGAAATGACACCATCCATTGTTTTGTTTCACTTGCAAACACTCATGCATATACAGTAACACTCAGTGGTTAATAACCCACCAATATTACACACTAATATAAGCGCAACACAAATTTTAACAAGAAAAACAAAAACTCATAGTGACGCTTCCCGCTCCCGCCAAAAAAGTCATAATAAATACTAATATTTTAAGCGATATAGAGTATCCACGCCTAAACTCTCACTTTCCATTGTTCAAATAGTTTTATTATGAAACTTAATTTATAATTGTAAAAATGCTTCCTTCAAATCTGGGGATGTTCCTCTCATGAAATAAATCAATTATTTCTTCCTCCAAAATTGGTTGTATAATAATTAGTTTAATTAAACATTACTAAAGTCCAAAATTGTGAGAATCTGAAGCCTGAAGTAGGTTTCCAAAAAGATACCTACCCCCCGTTCACCAGGCCCCCACCCGCAAATAGATTTTTCTGTTTGACAGATTAAATTGTTACAATGCTATTTATATGAGTAATTGATATTTAATTTGATTAAGCAACGCTAGCCTATAGCGTAAAAAAATACTGGAAAATTTCGACGTGTGCTCACAAGGCTCGGTAGCTCAATTGGGAAAGCAGTGGCCCAAATATGCAAAAGTTTGCTGGATTTTGTGCGATTTTTTGTGATATTTTTCTATTTAAAAATTTATATCATACGAGATAGCGTTTAAAAATCCAAAAATATAGGATTCATAAATTAAACTAAATCTATTTCAGTCGGTGAAGAAAACAGGTCGCTGCCTCATAGCTCATGAGGCGCCTCTCACATCTGGCTTCGGGGCTGAATTAGCAGCTACTATTCAAGTTAGTATAATATAATATTTATTTATCTACAGAAAATATATTTTTTTAATAAAAGCAATAGGCTAATATTAGGTTTTCACCTTTAAATAATATACTTTAAACATACATACTAAAAATTAACTATCCCTTGCAGCAGTGAAAAATTAAAACTCCTAAGTTGATGCAATCAAAAGATATTACCTAAAAAACCACCTTAGAACTATGTCACATAAAATCAACCAAAAAATTCTATTCAACAGTATAGAAATAAATTATTAATGTAATATTACATGATTCTTTTGTGTATACATCTTGTATTTATAACTTTTGTTTCCAAAACCTAAAATTGTTGTAATACTAACGTTCAATACCTGCATTATAAATTCACCCATATTGGTAATTAGTTCAACTGGCAACACCATCTATCGTGTGGTTGCAGTGTACAGTATGCTTAAAGCTAATAGCACAACTATAACGCCATCTTGTACCCAAAAGCGGTACTAGAACAAAGAAGTAAACTTATTTATTATGGACCATATCTATATGAAAAAAAGCAGAATATGAATCGATTCATTTTGTAATATTATCGCTCTAACGTTTTGATTTGTTTTTATCCAATTGAAATATCATCGCGATTTAAAGATATGTGAGTTCGGTCACGTAAGATTCCTTAAAACGTCATGCGATTTCTACTCTTTTTAATAAGGCTTTAGTGCGAGTTTGCGTATTCGATATTCGTCATAGAGTGCTTCACAGATTTATATTAAGATTCGTAGTTCCAGAAGGTTACCGCTAGGGGCTTATACTTAAATCCATAGTAATATTTTACGCAGACGACATCGAGTATCGACGCGTAAACTCGCACTAAGGCCTCTGTTCTGTGGTGTATACTATTACTAAAGCGAGTGGAACCTTAACATAAATAATTTTCCAACAACATTTCTGTTTCCTTAAAAGTCCACTGAATTAGGGTATTGTGACAATTTTTTTTAGTTTCTTGAACTGATGTGCAAAAGAAATGTCTTATTTCAGACGTTTCGTCACATATTCCAACCTTGTGCAGGAGTTTCTGGTAAAAGATAACTTGTTTAAAACAGATACTTGTTGACTTTGTTGTAATCAACGGTGTAATGAAACTATACCGCTACTATTATTGTGATAATAGAGTAATATTGTTTTTTTGTGGATTGTTTATGGTAAAGAAAAAGTCGTTACTTCTGTTAAAGCTGACGAGTTTTATACGCCCGTTTTTCTTGTCATTTAAAAGACGTCCTGAATGGGTGGTAGTAGGTGAAAATATTAAGACAATTCAAAACGACTCATTTTGTGTAAATTTAATTTCAAAAGATATAAAATACCCCTGTAAAAAACAACTTAGCCTCCGAGCCCTCAGGTGGAATTCGAACCCACGACCTTTCGCTATCCAGGCGAATTGCTACCGCTGAGCTACCGAGACGTGTTCAAAATTTACAAACTTACTTCTACTATGAGCTACTATCGTTCCACCAGTGTTGAACCTTCAACATCAAAAGTAATATTTTTACAAATATTAAACATTCGATTAAGATTTTATATCTTATAGAAATACTGCATTGTGAATGCAAAAAATAAAATAGATTTATTTTGATTTTGTTTTCGCAGGAGGAGTGTTTCCTCCACCTGGAGGCGGCGGTGTGTAGAGTGGCTGGTTGGGACTCTCCCTTTCCACATGTGTTCGAACCTTTCTACCTGCCCACCAAGTGGCGTTGCCTGGACCAGCTCACCAAACTTCTTGAATACTGATCCGCTTATTATATCTCACACACAAAGCTATCTTTTCATTTAGGAACAAACAAGAAATTTGTATAAAGCGAATGCAAGCAATTGACCATTTTAAATTTTAATCATAAACCAATAAATATCTTGTGACTATTTTTTTCGTTTTGGTACTATTTTTTTTTAACTGTTATTTATCTTTAATAAATATTTTTTCCTGTCTCATTGAATGTCACTGGTATAACAATGATCACTATTTGAACCGCCCTGGGTTTTGCTTTTCTGATAGGAAAACGCAGAAAAATAATTGAGGCAAAAGATCTTCGAATGTTTTAAAAATAAAAACAAAATATGAGTCACCGTATTTTTCTAATAAATCTTTAGAAATAGGGGGTTTAAATAAACTGGTTAATTTATATTGTCAACATTAACAGTCCGAAGCAATTAAAATGAGTAATTGTAGTACGATGACAAACTGATGCGGCCAAATAATGATAAACTGTCATATAGACTTGTTGATATGTAAATATTTAATTGTTTGGGGATAACTGTACTAACTGGACCGTATTCATGTATGTGCGAATAATTCGTAACAGATCTTAAGCGCTAAAGTAAAAGGTCGAAAATTGTCCCATAGAAGTTTCAGGTTCAAATTTAGTTATTAAAATGTATAACTAAAGACCACGGGCGTAGCCAGGGGGAGGGTTTTGGGGGTTCAAATGTTAAGATATCAACATCAATAATATCAAAATAAGGAGAGGCCAGCGGTATAACTTATTTTATTACTTATTATTACACTAATAGTGTATTTTGGATTCGCTCTCTACCACCCGCCGCCGCCCGTCGTCATTTAGGGCGTACGCTAAACCTTGCGCGGGTACACGCCGCAGGCATTGCTCCGGCGTCCGACGTGGTCTGGGACATTATCTGGTGTATTACCTATAAATTTTGCGGTCAGTTCTGTAATTGAAGACGCAATTATTATGTATTCGGCAGTGCTACCCGAAAGAAGTACATTGAGTCAAAAAAGTATCGGGAATGGGTGATTTGTTTATGGTTCCGAATTCAAATTTTTGTTTTTTTGTTGTTGTTAGATTTGCACAACTGTTTTCCATTTTGGCGCGGAATTTGAGTTGCATCTGTTATTAATATAAAATACAGTGCTGTTTTTAGTTATATCACATCTAGTGTATATTGATGTCGTGGAGTATCGAAGCGTGAATGGGCAGGACACATAGCAAGGAGAACTGATGGCCGTTGGGGCGGAAAGGTTCTCGAATGGCGACCGCGTGCCGGACTTCGCTCAGTGGATAGGCCCGCTACGAGGTGGACCGACGATCTGGATAAGGTCGCGGGAAAACGCTGGATGTGGGCAGCACAGGACCGATCTTTGTGGAGATCCTTGGGGGAGGCCTATGTCCAGCAGTGGGCGTCGTACGGCTGATATGATGATGATGAGTGTATATTGCGAATTTCATAATGGACAAAAATATCAAACAAAGAGTTTGTCTGAAATTTTGCATCACCAATGGAATTTCGTATTCGGAGTCACTGAAAATGTTACAGAAAGCTTACGGTGAATCAACTTTATCAAAAACACGTGCTTATGAGTGGAAAAAAGTGTTCAAAAGTGGTCGAGATGTGATGGAAGATTTGCCTTGCTCTGGTAGGCCATCAACGTCTGCAACTGAAGTTAACATCGCAAAAGTGAAGGAAATAGTGACTGAAAATAATCATTTAACTTTAAGAGAGATAGCCGCCGAACTTTTTGTATCACACGAGTCGATGAGTATCATTTTAAATAATCATTTGGGTATGAAACATGTTACCACTCGGCTAGTCCCCAAGACCTGAATTGTCTCCAAAAACTCAATCGCATGAGAGTCGCTGAGGACATGCTAGAACGAGTCAATTCCAATCCAACATTCTTGAAACGCATTGTTTCTGGTGACGAGACGTGGGTTTACGAGTTTGACATGCAAACTAGTCAATAAACTTCGGAGTGGCGCCTTCCAACTGAACCGAAATCGAAAAAACCACGCCAAAGTCGATCAAAAGTCAAAGACATGTTGATTGTTTTCTTTGACTATCGCGGTGTTGTGCACTCGGAATTCTTGCTGAAAGGTCAAACGGTAAATAAAGAATATTATTTGACCGTTATGCGGCATTTAAGAAAGCAAATTCCACGAAAAAGGCCAGATTTGTGAAAAGGAAATTCTTGGATTTTGCACCACGTCAATGCGCCTTCGCATTAGGCCATCATTGAGAACGAATTTTTGACCAAACACTCAACAAATACCATCCAGCGACCACCATATTCACCAGATATGGCTCCAGCTGATTTCTTTCTTTTTTCTAAACTCAAATTACCACTTCGTGGCACCAGTTTTAATCGGTAGAAGAAATAAAGGAGAATTCGCGGCGAGAACTAAACTGAATTCCGGAAACAGCGTTTAAAAAATGTTTTGATGAATGGATTATTCGTTGGCGTACCTAAGTGTATCGTTACTGAGGGAGCATACTTTGAAGGTGATAAAATAAATTTGGATGAATAACAAATATTTTGTATATTATTGATCTTTTCCCGGTACTTTCTTGACAGAGTAGTACATCTGTCGTCAAAGCAGATCTTAAAGTGTGTTAAGCAGCTATGACTATCACCTCCCCTACTCCAAAATCTGCTTTGGGTGCGATCAAAAATTATATCCAAATATTAACACGTTGTTACAAATATTGGCTACCATACGGTACGGTATGGTCCATACCTGCTTCCGCTGCTACGCCAGGAAGGACTTTTTCAAGCCTACGAAGACTTAAAAACTACTTGCGGAACACAACGAGTGAAAACAGACTGAACGTCTTGGCTCTCATGAATATTCACTGTGGGATAGACTATAGTGGATATATTTAAAAAGAAAAACAGAAGATTATTTCTGTAGTACATATGTAATCAAATAAACCTTGTGTTTCTTTTTTTTTTACATATTTTTCATATAATATATAGGTTGCATGCACTTTCAGTAGTTTTATTTTCTTGAACCCTCCCCCGAAACTAAAACCTGGCTACGCCCGTGCTAAAGACTCATTCTAACAGGATTTGAAAGTAAGTTAAAAAAAAGAAATATCAAATTCCTTTTCTAAATTATTCTATCAGCGAATGTCAATATTTTTTTTTAAATGCGTTAGACGGCTCTGGTGTCAAGAATTTTAAAGTGTAATAATAATTATAGTACTCATATTTTTTGTGCTCTTGTTACGTTTTCAAAATCAATGTGGCTCAGCTGTAGTGAGGTCATAACAGTTAAATCACAGAAATTTCTTAAATGCAAGATCAACCTCTGCCAATTATGGACTTCATCCTGGCACAGTTAAACTGTCTGTTTTTTAATTGTTTTTTTTTTTGTGATTCAGCTGTTACACAAAGAGTTATAGTTGTAATTTTAAAAAATATTTGTATTTTTCTAAAGCGTAAGACAAAAAATAAAATTAATTGGAAACATATTATTGGTTTTTTATTTCATTAGGTCACACTGGACTTCGTAAAAGTCCCAAGCCGGTAATGAGTCTACCGACACAGGCACATGTGATCATCGATCATTATCATTATACATATTTTAGTATTTTGATTTTAGGTAATTGTTTTTTTTTATTTGATTTCAGAAATTTAATTTTAATGATTGGATAATTTTATATTTTTTGGCAATTTGATTTTATTAATTGAGAAAAAATATTAATAGAAAATAATAGAAAATAAAACCATATGCAATATATATACTAACATAGCCTTTAAGTTTCTTTGTTATTAACAGATTATGAGACTTTGTTTCTCGAAGTAATAAATTGATTTAATTTTGATTAATATTAGACTGAGAATCGCACAAATTATCTTCCATTTCGAGTTTACGAAAAATATTGTAATAAAAGCCGTTGCTTTGTTACCACAGTTATTTTGTTGGTAAAATAGTCAACGCCGTTCTGATTTTAATACAACGGGCTTACTTTGAATTTGATGCAAATTTATTCAAAGGAAGTTTTTGTTTTAATTTTTTTAAACACGATACGATTGTCAAGTATTTACTTTTTCCATTCTGACTACAGCGCAATACCACGCACCGCAAGTAACTCAAAGAATGCATATATTTATGCTACAATAATTTATGGCAATTATTTTTTTAAGGGTTACTATATCCCGAAAAAATGTGGGCAAAGGCATCGAAAAAAAACACTAAATACACGCGTTGGTTAGACAGGTCTAACCGTAGTTTCTACCGTACATCACATACTTATGAGAACTGAACCTATTGGTACCGTCACATTCATAACTTAAGACACTCAAATACGTCATTGTTTTCGAAAATGAGGAAGAAACCACAAAAAGGAAATTCGGACACAATGAATGTACGGTTTCGCGTCGCAATTTTCCCATTCTATTTTAAGTATAAAAAGGTAGTGTAGGATATAAAGCCATGGATAGTCTGCACTTCATATTCTTTGACAATTTTCCACTTCTGAGCTTGCGTGTAAGCAGTCCATTTTCGCAGTAGCTTTTCCTATAAAATAATCTTTCATGCTTTTAAGCTTTATTACGTTTTTAAAAGTGTTGGTTTTAGTCATGCGCTTGCGCAACGCCCCGTCCAGACGCACGAGGATGTAATGTATAAGGTTAGCACTAGCAGCTTACTGCTAACCTAAATTATTTTAATAGAAAATACTAGAAAAAGTCGACTAGGCCTAGTCTCAGGTGGAATACGAACCCGCAATCTTTAGTTGTCCGGTCCAATGCTCTTCGAATTGAGCTACCGAGCCTTGTGAACACGTATCGAAATTCTTCTAGTACTTTTCTACTTTTTTCGTTGAAGGCCAGCGTTGTCTTATCCATGAGAAGAATATCCTCTCGTATTCGAAACATTTTTACAAAATGTTTTGACAATCGATTAAGATGAAACAGCCATTTCGTTTTTTGCATTTTTCAGTATTATCTTATATAATAAACTATTTTAATAGTAAAGTACTACAATAAAAAGACTGTTCACAAATTATTCACATGCGGGATCCGAACCCGCAACATTGGATGTTCGGCCTGAGGAAAACTTGTGAGCAGAGTAATTTTTTCCTGTTAAAATAATTGCAACAAATTATAAAATTATTGCTGCCCTCTTAAACTCGCGAGTACTGTTCAAAAAATATTATTTCGGCCGTTGTTTTTCGTCGACAGCGCTGCCTAAACGATAATCTATAAAACCAGCCTAAATAGGGACTTTACTACTTCGTAAAAGAAAAAATATTCATACACATTACTGACTTAAATTATTTATTAAAAAAAAAAGAAAAATCAAACCTTAGAATTCGAAGCTAGAAATTAAGAACCGTTAGCTGAAATGCTTAATATAAATGTCAATCTTAAGAAATTACAACACTAAATCATCTTTGTAATAACTTCAAACTCAATATAGGAAGTTAGTGCAAATCAATGTACACGTATCTGAAACATATGTAAGTATCTTAGCCTACCTAAACATCAACAATTTGATCAAAATATTAGTAAAATTCAGTAACAAATACAAGCATCACAACTATTTACTAACTTACAATTAATTATAGAAATTATGAATTGAACATTGTGATGTCAGATATTTACATAACATGCTAACCGACCTGAATTTTATTCATCTATAAATTCTAAAATTTTAAGCATTAAGGCAGCCGTAGTTCGACAAGCACCTCTTTTTAATAATAGGACAAATCAGATCTGCAACATGTTCTCTTAAAAATCAAATGAACTAAACCAACAATGCCAACCTTTGTGCAGATTCTTTAAGAGCCACTATAAAATTAAATGAACTCGTCCTCATGAAACTGTTCCTGTAGTTTAAATATCATTACAATGGTACAAAAGTTAAATTTGAATTTAATTGCCATGTCAAAACTTGTCTCAATCGCTTATTATTACACTGTAGAGTCACAATATTCAACACTGACCTGTCACTCATTTATTAACATGTGGATTAAATTATGCTATGTCTTATTATGAACAATTATATTTTAAATATATCAAATTAAATATCCAATGCAATCAAATGTTTTCTAGAACTATATTAGTACAAAATTTATTTCATAACACATAAATCTTGACAAGTCTGTAAGTCTATTATTACTAAATACACGTAAAAAAAATTGTTGTGCAATAAATAATCCACAAGCATGTACGTATGCCTGATACATGAAATAATTCAAGACTATAAAAATAACATGGAATCGTAAAAAAATAAAAACAGTCAATATTCCTGAAATCAATCAAAGTATGTCAGCTGGTTGTTACTCTTCCCAGTTACTACGCCTCTGACGAGTCGGTTTTAAATATGGACCTCCCGATGGCGAGTTTGGGAATCTTTGCATGTAACGCTCCAAGTGCAAGTATTTGACAGTAATAAGATTTCCCTCGTACCACCATCCATGCAAGCTGCGGTATACGACACCTGCGTCAGCTGGTGTCGCGCACTTAACATACACACAGCAAGATATTCTCTCAATGTCAATGTGAAGAATATTACAGCGCTCCCCACATTTTTCTAAAATGGCATCTTGGATGACAGTCCTCAAATTCGGATTGGTATCATTTTTGTCAAACATATGGCGAATTTTTAAGCAGGGCGTTGGGGATACAGTCAAATTGTTAACAGAACCTTCTTGTGTTTCAAAAGCTTGACCTTGCCATGCAGCATTGCGCTTTGGGCTGTTCTGAGTGGATATCCAACGCCAGACCCGGCAATCTTCGCCGTCTACAGACTGTACTTCCATTCTCACCCTACTTTCATTTCTTTGAATAAATTTGACAGCAGTATCCCAAACAGACATCATTTTTTCCCTATTTTGTGGCGAAATAAGAGTGTCACGAACATGGTCTACTGATATGTATGGTTCTCCACTGTCTTCAGTCTCCTGTGATATCACTTCAATTATCTGTTCAACCATGGAGTATATTTCTTCACTTTTTCTTTTCTGGTACCTTACATAATAAGTGTAAAATCTCTGTAAACCAAGTAAAAGCAGAGACAGCAGTCCAATGACAATAAGTGTGGAACCCGCTGAATACAATGTGTTGACAAGAAAACATGTAAGAGGAGTAGAAGGGTCAGTGAGAACCAATGCCACACTCCCTTTGTTTCGTTGCTGTACAACAATTTCTGTAGATGTGATAGGAGTGTACTCAACATCTTTAGTGTAAAGGTTTTTCAGCTGGACTACACTGAGCCCCCACCTAGGGTTGTTAACTATCAAAACCTGTAAGTTATTAAGGTCAGTTCGACATTGACTCACATCAACTGAATTTGCTCTGGCATTTCCTATGTCAATAATTTCTCGCTCTGTTAGGTATGGCAAGGCTCCAGGAGTTCCACACTTGTATGCTGCAGCACGAGATGTTAATTCTGGATGAATAACTTTTAGAAGATCTTTTGCATAACTGACTTGTTCTTTTGGTACACAATTTATTCCTGGTCTGTTGCCTGGTATGTTTAATTGACATATTGGTATAACACTATTTTGATCATCCACCACTGATGTGATGTCGTTTTTCTTAACTATATACATGAAAAATAAGCAAAAAAAAAAAAGAGCAACTAGCACTACCAGAGCCAAAGATACAAGATTGTTCTTCAAAAATTTTCGGTCATTGGCCGCTTTGTAATCTACAGCCTCGGACCTTGCAACGCCAGTAATATATGAGCGACGAGATAATATTGTGCTTCCATTGTTGATATCTCTGTCTATGTAAGAAGAGGCTGGTTTATGTTCACTTTTAAGAGCAGACAGACGCCTTGTGAAATTACTTAAATATGGAGACTCAACTTCATCTGTTCCAGAACAGGATGGTTGGTAAGAACTAGTTGGGAAACTTGAAGTGTAGTTACTCACTGAAGGCCTGTCGCCTAGTGTTGATGTTAATCCTAACCTAGAACGGATAGAATTTAAGTGGTCTGAAGAGGTAAGAGATGATGAAAATCCTGGTGATATAGATGGTCGAGAGAACAATGATGTCTTTGGTGGACTAGTAGCAGCATCAACTGTGGGAAGAGTGCTCGAAATGTAGTCACTGGAACGCGAGTTGCTTCGGAATGGGGATGAAGTCTTCTTTCCAGTATCTACATCACTGTCAGAACCTGTTTCATAATCATCTTGCTCATTAGGTGCATAAGTGCGAGTCACGCGTCGAGTTGTCACGGTTTCTACTTCTTCATGCGTGCGGACAGGAGATTTTTCTTCTTCTGATTCCGATTCTTTCTCAGCGTCACGCTTTACCGGTGAACCTTTTTTTGCAGGCTGGCGTCTAGTTTTATTTACAGGAGGTAACATAGCGCCGCCTGTGGTGGCGCGGCGCCCGCGTTTTTCTTTAGCATTGTTTGTAGTGTCTAAATCTGATTCCTCACCGCTTGAATAACGCGCGAGAGACCGCCTATTCTCGACCTTGCTGTCAACACTGTTTCTAGGTTTGCTTTTATTTTCGAGAACGAGCTTTAGTTTTTTCACCAACAAGTTTCTTGTAGAAGCTGTAACGGGCATGATAGGGAACCCATACTCGGCCAACTTTGTCCGAAGCTCAGCATCGGACATAGAGTCAAATTGATCGGCCATTGTGAAATCTGTAAGTCAAATCAAACAGGTTACTTATACACAAATTAATAATAATAAAAAAACAGAAATTAAAAAGAAGTAATTAAAATTAAATTACCTTTTACTCAACGATTGGACAAACACCTATTACGTCAAATGTATTATAAAATTACCGGCGCGTCATGTCGCATGCATTCATTTGCAAAAGAACGTCGTTATTTGTGTTGCCACAGCAGAAAAGTACTATTGTCAAATCGTACCTACATGGCTATGTTATCCACAGAACACAGTTATAGGTGAGAAAAGTATGTCATAAAACAAGAATGTGATCAAATCAAACTTTTAGATACCTCTTGTTTTAGATTGTTGGTTATTACCAACAGACACCGAATGAAAGATATTTCTTTCATTCGGTGTCTAACTATTTGTTTACAAGAACTATTTAAGCGCTCCGTGGTTAACAATGAATAGACATTACAAAACACAATATTTCATTTGTAAATAATTATAAAATATAATTTATTTATTTTCGTTTCAAATATTCCATGATATAGTTATTATTCCATTTTTCACAGTATAATGATCTTTACAGCTTCATCTGACATCTTACACAATCTGTTCGAAAATTGACGAAATGTATTGAACACGGAAAATTTCACCAACTGCCCTTTCCAAATCCATGAGGTTTTCTTGTCTCCTGCATACTATGTTCTCTTTCTACTAGCTAATCACAAATCTGAAAATGCGATTCGGAATTTAGGCCGGAAGGCCTTTATTTTCTTATTTGATTCCGACAAGCACGTTTCTACAGAAACCTCCAAAACATTTCATATCGGTTTCATTCCACATACGAACTATTAAACGTTCACAAGTTTTATTTTAGCAGACTACTAGTTCCAGTTTCCAATAGTAACGGGCGTTCACAACGAAAGAAATAAAATGGTAGAAAATGGACTAATATGATAAAAACACTATTTACTAACTTAGACTTGATACCTATAGCACAACAATCTTTATCTTAAACTAAAACCAAAGAATTTAAATTATTGACTCCCATGGATCAGCTTCAATGGCGCAATGTTTGTTACGCCATAACTTCCCGAGTTCTTAACCAATTTTAATATTTTTTGTGTGGAATTGAATCGATAGGTTTAAGACCAGTGTGACGGAATCCCGAAAGCCCGAATTTTGAAATTCGCAAAAATTCCCATCGAAACAAAAAAATATTTCTTCTTTCTTCAGGTATTACGCTCCGCTTCAATATATGGTGCTAGCGTAGCTTAATGCTTAGCGACTGCATCGCCTAGTATGAGTAACTAACAGTGATCGTAATAGGTAGTGCAATTTAGGGTAAATGACATTAAACGTTTTATTGAAGCCTTTTGGGATGCGAAATTTTGTGATTTGTTATGAACGATTGTTTTCTTATGGCGAAAATAAGTATTTCCTTCGTTGCTATGTAGCGGTATATTAAAGAAGAAATAATAGACAAAAGAAAATATTTTCATGTACAATCATTGCTCAAATTACTTTTTCTTGGTCGAAATTCTCTTTGAATCCCTTTGCTTATATTGTGCATTACAATTATATAATGTGTTTACAAAGTATCTTTAGAGGGATTGAAATTATGTATATATTTTTTACTTTGTAATATTTTAAATCATTTACAAGTATTAGATAGCGAAAATACGTCTATATAGTATATGTACATATAAAGCAGCAAAATATTTTAATTTAAATTAAGGTGTTCTATTTGATATAAGTATTTTGACCTATCATTTAAGTGATGTAAATTCATTTAATAAATTCTTATATGATATAAGACCTCATTTAAAATAAAAAAACGTTTGATATAAATTTATAGTATCTTATTTCATTTGCTATAACAATCAATAACTCTAAAATGAATTTTATCTAATGTTCAAATATTATAAATATCATGCATTATAAAATTAAATAACCGCCTCCGACTTATTGAAATAGACTCTTTGGGTAGGGCAGACAAGTACCATATGAAGTCGAAGTTAGCTGAACCTGATTCGCCCTAAAGTAGAAATTAAGTCTAAGTTTTATAGCAAATGATTATTATATTTCATAAATATTATTTACGCATTATATAAAATGAATTTTATATCATAAGAGTTGTATACAAAATGTTATTATAGCACCTGTATCTTATATCAAAAAATAATTATACAAAATTAAATTAGAGGAACTGACTTTAATTCAAAAATTAAGATAACGTCAGGAAATGGCACCTATTCTGATCATTGGTAATTAATTACAGAAGTTTTGTTAAATGTAATGTTTTATCAGTACTTACCACCATGTGTTTAAAACTAGATTTATAAACAAGAAATTTGAATACAGGAAAAAAAAACATTACAAATCATTAAGTTGATTTGGACATATTTTTGTTTTACTTATTCAACTTTGAGTTACCGTTTTTTCTAGTAAATAAATTAAATTTAATAAATATTTCTTACATTCACACCAATTAGCCTAGCCCAAAGTAAGCACTGTAAAGGCTTGTGTTATGGATACAAGGGTAACGGATAGACATACATATATGATACACAGATAAATATGTAATATTCATAGAAATATATATAAACACCCATGACTAAGGTACAAATGCTCGAATTCATCATACAAACATCTGCTCTTTCCGGGATTCGAACCCAGGACCGTCGGTGCGAAAGGCAGGATCGCTACCGTTGCACCAAACGGTCGTCATTCAAGTCTTTTCTCCTTCTTATAACATCCTCTTGGTTTCAAAATAGAGATTGAGACAGATTTGTTTTCTAATAAATCACTTTTACTTATTCTACTTTTTCAAATATTATTTACTGTTTGCTTCACTTATGAAACACATATAACTTACTTTAATTTAATATGAGACGATATATTTCACTGACCTCGCAAGGAAAATTTATCCACTAGATAAACATTTCGTTTTTTCATGTATGACCCTTGAGGTTGACACCCAATTAAGGCTATAATAATAAAATTAGTCATTAGAATCATAAATATTCTGCGTAGCATTACTATTACGTCTATGGCTTTATTATATTTTTAGAAATGGCAAGCGTGTCAATGGATCGATGACGAAAATATGATTTGATATTATCTTTGACTCCTAAAGTATAAAAAGTATTCTGTGTTTGTGTTGTTGTTTAATCTGTGGGTGGGTGGGCAAAATTGTTTGAAAAACTTGCCATTGAAATGATTTTATTGATAACAGTGATTTTTTGCAAGAATTTGTCAGAAAATTATCGTCAGTGAAATAATAAGGATAAACAGAGATATGATATTTGTTGACCAAGCAATTTGGAACGTAAGTGTACAAACTATCACTATTGTTTACATTTTAAGATGAAATTTTAATATTTTCTTTTGCTTTACATTACAGAAGTTTTGCGCTCGGCATCGATAGATTTCTAAAGGTAAGCATTTAGATTTCGGTCTTCACTTTTACATTCTCAAATGGAAAACTTATAAATTCGATACCTAGTCTCAGAAATGTATTTGATTCAAAACAATAATAAAGAAATAGATGCATATAGTCATTTCCTCTGCTATTGCGAAAATTATAAAAGGGTGAATACTTTCTTGAATTAAAGAAAATAGACAAAGCTACAGCTTGAGATGAGAAATGTACTATATTAAATAAGTACAGGTACAATCAAATTTATATGAATTCTATAATTCGCTCCTTGTACGGCTGGTAATTAGTCCGTAATAAAGACACGTGAGGTGTAGAAAAACAATCATACAAGCAGTGTGAAGTATGAGTGATGCTCTATTAAATTCATAGTGCACTACAACATTTCCATATAAAAAAAATCCAAACATGTGGTTAGGGTATCACTCTTGATATCCTCATAAACAAACAAATAAACACATTAATGAAAATTCCTTTTTTCCTTTTCCAAATTTCTCTTTTTCATATTCTTGTAATGTACTGAAGATATGCAAGCATACTTTAATCATAGAACAAACTCTTCTGAAATAAACCACCTAATCTTAGGCAGCTTTGTGTTTGTGTAACTTATTGCTTATTAGCATTATGAAGAATAATAAGATAAGTAATAATTTAAATATATTTCGATGGAGCTGGCATGTGAGGAAAAAAACAGCTCCTAAATAAATAAAGATAAAAAAATCTTACCTAAATAAAAATACTTAATTTTTGACAATATCTTAATAATTTTATAAATCATTTAGTAGGTAATTATCTGAAAAAGAAATTATTTTTGAGGTAGTAAATTAGTAAAACACATTTTAAAGAAAAAATATTTTTAAGATCTTTAATTTTTATTAATTTCTGCGTTAAATGATGATGCATTAGCTTTCTAATGCTTGTCACATGGATGACAACATCATGGGGTGAATGAAAGCTTTATTAGCCCTATTATTGTGGAGCATTTTTAAATCACGATTAATGCTACATTTTATACCTATATATTTTTTTTTTTTTCTACAGAGGCATAGATATGACGTCAGAGACAAGTTTGGTTGTAAGTTTTTTTTTATTTTGCTTGCAAGCTCACTCTTGCTATCAATGAAATTACTAACACCTACTATTTTAGCATGATTGACAAAATACATGTCACTAAAATGTACTAAATAATAGCAAAATTCATACTAACCAAGTAATTATAATAAAATTAATGATTACTAAACGAAAATTATATTTATAAAGTTTTCTATGGTTTATTGTGTTAATTGTACTTCTATTCTTAATAAACTTAAGTACACTCTTAACAACTCTATGGTTTGGATAATTCTTTTTTTATGAAAACATAATATTCCCATTAACTCCTCATAGTAAGCTAAATGGTTGATAGTAAGTCCACATCCGTCATTTGTAACTCAAGGAGCCCTGGCCACTCTTACTCTTTGTATATCGAGTTTATTAACAAGTACAAATAATTAATTTCTATACTAATATATTTTTTTATAATACATTGATAACTCAAATATGTTATTCACAAGAGAAAATAGTTTCTTATTTATTTTCTTTTTGAGTACTTAACCATAAAAATTACTTACAAAATGTCAAAAATTTCTGAAGATAAAATTTGTGAATTTCATCTAATTAAATTTATAAAACTAGGATAACAAATAACTCAAAATATGCAATCAATAATTCAATTATATATATATATATATATATTGGAAGATTTTTAATTGTTTCCGCGCATAAATCTTACGACTATGAAATTAGATAAAATGAGAACTAGATTAATTTAGCACACAAGCGTTTGAATGGTCAAACTAGTTGTGTGTCCAAAACCTGATGATGTCCAATTTTTAAAACTTAAAATGTACTCTACTTCTTTGTTTCTGACACAAGTCAAGCACTTGTGTCACTTAACTTCTGTTTATATTTTAATTTTTTATCTAGTTAGTATCTATTCACTCAACCTACTAATGGTGTTTACATTGATAATGTTGGCCTCTACCTCGTAACCCCTGATCTAGCAACTACTCTTTCTCTGTTGAGCATATATTTGTCAAAATAAACATGATATCTGACACTGGACATATATATATTTTAGGTAATTAGGATAGGATAGGATCGGGTCTGAAATAAAACGTAAAAAAATGTAAACGTAAAAAAAACGTGAAATAAAATAAGATGAAAATCTGTGAACACCAGGAAACCTGGTACTTTTTTAATTGCGCTTGTCGCGGGGATGTGTACCTATCGGTGACTATTATATTAACACTAGCGACCCGCCCCGGCATCGCACGGATGCAATGTTCTACTATATTATGCATGAATTATACATATAAACCTTCCTCTTGAATTACTCTATCTATTAAAAAAACCGCATCAAAATCCGTTGCGTAGTTTTAAAGATTTAAGCATACATAGGGATATAGGAACGGAGAAAGCGACTTTGTTTTATACTATGTAGTGATTTGCCATGCCATAACAAAAGCACGAAGCACTTTGCTGTGTGTTTTTATCGATACTTTTCTAATATAAGCCTTATTAACATACTATTGATCTTTTAGTTGTTCGAAATAAAGAATTTTAATTTATAATTTTACTGCGTGTCTTAATCATTGCAAAATTGCATCAATGCATACTTGGATAGTGAAAGATAAATATCTGCCCGTCCCTATGAATTTGCTGCCCTGGGCATGGGCTCCATCTTGCTATCCCCTAGATCCGGCGCTGATAAAGATAAGATAAAAGATCAAATGCTTTTATTCAATGTGAGCATTTAAATTTGCATTTGTTAACAAATTAATGACCTCGTAAGTCCTACGACGAGAGACTTTGTACAGAGAAGAAGCTGAAGAAGATGTTACAGTTTTTTTTTAAATTAACGAAACTTTTCTATCGCTTGTAAAATGCACTAGAATTTTTTTTAATTAGAATTATGGTTATTAAAGCAAAGGTCATTGCACAACAGCCTGTCCTCAACTCTATACAGAAAGTCACAAAAGAGTTTAGACGTAGGACTTAAAACTCTTTTACTTATGCTTATTTATCGAAACTGTGACAAGATTTTAGTTTATTCCATCTGAGGTAAATGTTAATGTTAGTCAGTTGTCAACTTGATACAGCCTTGTAGAGTCGCTAACCGCGCCGCATATATTATTCTGCACGTTTACGCGAAAAATTATTTTCGTGAAGTTAAAAGTGACGTTAATTTACACTTAAACGTTGAAGTTCAATGTAAGTTTATTATTTTACTTTTAATATTACTCAAAATTATATAAGGACGTCTACGTTAGGAGGATATTCTAGATTCTAGAGACATTATTCTAGATTTATTGTCAATAAAATAGTTTACCGATTTTACATTTTGTGTGTTTTTCATTTTTATTTAATTTCTGTTTATGTTATCAATTTTGTAATAGAAAAATACTAGACAAAATCGACTCGCTTCACCACTAAATTCTCAAGCGGGATTCGTATCCGCAAACTTTGGATGTCCAATGCTCTCCCAGTTGACTTACCTTTGATTGAGTATTTTCTATTAAAATGATTTATCAGATAAAAAAGCATTAAAAAATGCAAAAAGAATAAGCAAAATTCCGTTATTTTTTAAAATATTTTAAAGGTTTTGTTTTATTAAAATATATTACCAAACTTTAGTTATCTCTATTTTGTTTTGAGTAGTAATTTCATATAATTTATTATTTAATTCATTGGTTATTCAAACTCTTTTTAATAACCGATTTTTTTATGCATTATCTGTGGCCGAATGACGAGCCAAGTTTAAGAATCGCAATGTCGGTTCCCGGGTTAGATAAAGTTTACCTTACTGTTCTTATATTGTTCGTATCTGGGTGGATGTGATACAGTCGTCATTATTTCCGATTTCAATAACCCAAGTATTATTATTATTTAATACATATATGTTTTATTTAAATATACTATTTGACCCGGCAGACGTTGTTTTGCCATATAAATTATTAAAGTACTACGCTATCAAAAAATAGGGGTTGATCGTAGAGGGGTGAAAATTCATTGCTGATTGTAAAAAAATGTCCAATAAAATAAAAAAAAAATTAAGTGTGGACCACTCTTAACATTTAGTGGGATGAAAAATAGATGTTGTCCGATTCTCCATCCTAACCGATATGCACGCTAAGATTCACGAAAATCGGTCGAGCCGTTTCGGAGTAGTTCAATTACGCTTACCGTGACACAAGAATTTTATATATTATATGTAAAGCAATATTTTTATTTGTAATTATATAGACATATATACATAGATATATGCAATTGATATGACATTTACCTACTGAAAACTTATTTTTAACTTAATGTGTTGCAGATAGAGTTCAATAACGATTAAAAAGGTTACATGACATTTTTAATAATATTTTCATTATTATAATAAGCCTTGCCCACTCTAAGGCTTATGTTATGGATACTAGGGTAACGGATACAGAAATATTCAATATTTCTATAAATATGTATAAACCAATGACTTTGATACAAATGTTTGTATTCATCACACAAACATCAGCCTTTTTCGGGACTTGAAACCAGGACCGTTAGTGGGGACAAGAGGGTTGCACCGTTGCACCAAACGTTCGTCAAAGCACAAAGTCGTAGCGTATACGAGTAATAGTACGTTACGTAGTAGTTTGAAACGTTGTTATCCGTCCGTGTGTAATTATAGAGTTTTTTATTAAATGTGAGCACTGAGTTACAACCAGTGATGTATTGGTAAAATAAGAAGTAAGGGAACGCATAGTGGGAGCAAAAAAAGTCCTATTTTAAGCAACCTATTTTTTCCATGTAAGTTTTTATTTTTTCTTATTCTTACTATACACAATATTAACGAACACAAAAAAAGAAACTCAAAAAAGATGAAAATCTGAAAGATATTGTTATTGTGTAGTACACTTATGGTGTACTACAAAAACTCCCAAATAGGACCACACACATTTTTATTAAGCAAGATAAATACTCTGTTAGTTAACATATTTTTTGAAATATTTATCAAATTCACCAATTTAAAATATAATTTTCATTTGTAATTAAAAAAATTCAACTAAAAAAGTACTGGAACGCGTCCCGGTTCTGAAGCAAGGTAAGGGAACGTCGTTCCACCGCGTTCCCCTCCCAATACACCACTGGTTACAACATATTTCTTTACTATAGTTAATGTATTTACAGTTAAAAATTGAAACTACGCTACTTTTGATAAAAAATAATTTTCCTTAAAAATCTTGTTAGCTTTAACGCCACATTATTCATATAAATTTTCTAGTCAAAATAATTTATACATGTACGACCAAGGCCGGATTTGCAGGTGTGTAGGCCCTGGGGCCCTAATTATTTTCTAATAAAAATTCAAAATCGTTTATTGAGTATGAGTATGAATATGAGTGATCAGTCTTTTGTAACCATGTTAAAAGCTCTTATATATTCTGCCATCTAAAATAACAAAAATCTGGAAAAAACGTGATAGTTGAAAGTAACCGGTTAAAATTTGTATTGCTTTATCTTTGTTGTGGAGGCCCCTGGGCAGTAGCCCCGCCTGCCCTCGCCCAAATCTGGCCCTGTGTAAGAAAGATACATAAGTATATAAAGTTAGTAGAAAACAACAAACTAAATAATTAAAATTAGAACAATTTTCATTTCACAAACGATTTTCATGGTGACAGAAATTTCTATTTAATTATTTTACGCATTAAACATCGTGAAAAAATATTTTTACTTACTTGATCTGTATCTTCCTTCAGTGAGTATAATTTCATAAGATTATTTAAAACTAAGTAGCCTAGCCCAATGTCAGCACTGTAAGGCTTGTGTTAGGGGTACTAGCAAAACGGATACGTTCTTGCTAAATAGTGTTGTTGATAGCTGTGATTATGCTAGTTTGTATTTGTAAGATAATTTAATCAGCTTTCCTTGGAGATGGTTGTGTAAATAATAAATAAATATTTCTTACATTCACACCAATTAGCCTAGCCCAAAGTAAGTACTGTAAGGCTTGTGTTATGGATAGGTACTAGGGTAACGGATATACATACATATATATGTAATATTCATAGAAATATATATAAACACCCATGACTCAGGTACAAATGCTCGTATTCATCACATAAACATCTGCCCCTTCCGCGATTTGAACCCAGGGCCGTCGGTGCGAAAGGCAGGATCGCTTCCGTTGCACCAAACGATCGTCAAAAAAAATGACGGTCCTACCAAAAATTTAGATGATACTAGATATAAAAATGGCGCGCCGCTCCTAATTCAAAATTTTATTGTCAAAACAGTTTTTTTAATCTTGATAAGGGTCTCTTCCACCAGGAATATCAGCCTAATATAACAACTCTGTTATCGCTTTTAAACAAAACCTTAAAAGACTTATTTTTGAACAGCAAATCTCCGTTACCCAGGCAGTAGTTCGGTGCTAAAAAATCTGCTAAAAATTTTTGAACAATTTAGATATGTAGATATCTAAATTGTTCAAAAATAACCAAAGATAATTCTCACTGCTTCATCATATTAGTAATATTGTAACAATTGTATGTGTTTTATACGCCACTCTCTAATTGGTTCCACATAACACCAGCCCCATGGCAATATGCTGTGGCATTATGCTAAGTGGAAGCCCTTTCGGTAGCATATTAATATTGTCTACTTAGAAAAATGTACTTTGATATAAAGATAGTATGTGTATGATCCGAGTACATAAATATTTTTTCTTTCTTTCTTTCTTTCTTAATACCCTTCCTTCTTCGTTAGTTGTGCCTTTTATTAGCTTGAATAAATAATATACCAAACTTGAAATTGTAATTAACCTAAATTGTTGTTTTGACTAGTTTCACCGCAGAACATGTTTTTGTTTCCGAGAAGAATACTAATTTGACATGTGAGGGACGCTTCTCGTATGGAAATATAGGACTACACTTGAAAATAAGGACTTAAACATAAATTACCTATAGAAGAAGAAAGCACGCTTAATATTTTCTTACTAACATTACTGACATTTTATGGATATAGTCTGAAATAAATATTTATTATTGGTTCTTACACAGCTGTCGCACATTTAAATAAAATAATTTTTACGGGGTTCAGGGCATATTTATTTATGTTTTTATATTTAATAATCACAGGATGAATGGATCATCCTGTCAGCTCGAAACGTCATTATTAAATATAAAGAAACCAAACCACTTGGTTTATTATTATAAATGTCATGAACACTTTTGTCACCGAATGTCCCGCCTGACACATAAGAGGAATTAAATTCTTTCAAGTAAATATTTTTTTTAAATATCTATCATTTAAATAATTAAATTACAAAAAATGTTAATGTCTTTTCAATTATTCGACAGCTAAGAACATCATCTGTTCATCATAATTATATCTTCTTTTTACACTGAATAGGTTATCTATTTTGCCTGTGACTTTTTATGTCGTATTTCCCTCTCAGACCCAGATCACGTATCGGCATAAAACATGCTTCAATTTTATTACAAAACTGTTACATTCATTGCAGACAAAAACAAATATTTCATGATTTCGGATAGTTTTTTATTTATTTTGTTAACTCGAGTATTATCTGGATACATAATTCAGCTGTTTGGATGACGCTATCTGCTATATTAAATTAAAAAAATTTAAAGTAATAATTTACTATTAATTACATAAAATTGTTAAAACAAGTATTGTTTATTTAAGAATTTTTACTTATTTATTTTCTACACAATAACATATATTATATATAATTAAGTATCATTTAATAATAGACAGTTTCTGTAATATCGCCGAATAATGAGCACCGTCGGTTTTATCACAGTACTCTCTTTCTACTTTCAATGAAATAAACAAGAAATCGATTCGCACAGACTATAAAAGATTCATACGACAACACTGAAATATATCAAATTAAACTAAGCTGTCAGGCCCTGAGAATTTTCCACTCCAGTCAGCGGTAAACACGCCACAGCTTTATTAGAGTTTTTTATATATTTCTGAAAACTTTCAGATTATTTAATGTCCCAAAACCTTACAAACACACAAGATTAGTAGAATAAAAATATAGTAATACGCAGTGGCGGATTTACAAATTTTCAAGGTATAGGCTGTGAAGCTTTTGCCGCCCTTGCCTCCACAATTGTCAAATTGTCATGTCCTACATTATTTTTACAATTCAACAACTTCGTTGGAATTGCACGTAAAATAATTTTTAGGTATACTTTTGAGCTAATTAAAGCTCAATCATGTAAGATTTGGAAGGCGGGGTAATGCATGCTACTTACACAATTGGTAGACGTGAATAAACAGAATAAGTAATCTTTATTGCGTTTACAAACAGTTGAAAATAATTAATTAAGTAAATTTATAAAATTACGTTACAATACTTTTTTGCGTGATTTTTTGTTGGCAAAATCATCGATGATATCGTCGTACGTGATTTTGTTCATCAATTCTGACTCTATGCACAAAAGAGCTAAAGCGTTTAATTTTTCTTGGCTCAAGGTCGATCTCAAATAATTTTTCAATTAATTCACGCAATAAATAGTTACCGTAAGAACCGAATATTTGTTATCACGAAAAAACGATTTTTTTTTTCATAGTTTCCGATGAATTGTTTATTGTGAATTATTATTTCTATTGTTTCATGTTTGCTTCATTAAAAAAAAACAAAACGATATGATAACCATGAGCAATCTTTTAGAATATCTTAGAGTTAGTATGAAAATGTTCAAAAGTTTAACGAGACCATGTTCCAAGCTTCGAAATGAAAAAAAATTTATAGGGCTTTTTGAATGAATTGATTCGTTACAGATAATTTATTGTTATTTATTGGGATTATTAAAAGTTTTTAGTTACCGGTGTTGTGAAAAAATTCATACAATCCGCGAAACACGTCGAAAAAAAAACAGCACACACCCGCGTAAAAATATCAATTCGTTATGCAATTACAGCAGCACGCTAGAGACACAGTTTGCCTTTGTTGCAGCTGTATTTTGGAGATGCCGGTAAAAATCACGACACTCCTACTCATACTACTCGAAATTTTAAAACGAGGAATTTGATTACAATGATGATGACAATATATTTCGTGAATTCGGGTTCGCATTTACTAACTCCACACAACATAGAGCAGAGAGCGTCTCGAATCACGACCGAGTATTTTTTGCAAGCGCAAAACTCGTGGTTTTGTAGTTTCGTGCCTTATTTTCTTTTGTTTTGATGTTGTTTCCGTTTTTCGCCTCGATATGTTTGGGTAACCGGGGTAACCCACGCGGTTATGGGAATGGAGAATTATTGATTGACATTGATAACATTGTAGCATTTAAAAAAAATACCGCATTCGGGGAAAAATATTTTTTTGACTTCAGACTATCTCGCTATAGCTGCTCAAGGCTTTCCTAGAATTCAAATAAAATTTTCTAAAGCTAGTGCGTGTTCAACACATAATACTCGATACAAAAGATTAAAATCGGTAAAATTATGCACTAAATTCAAATTAAAATCACTAAATTATATACAAACCATGCAGTTCGCAGCCTCCAAAAAATATTAGGACTGGCTGTATGGGTTGACGGTAGGAAAGAAAAATACATTTTCTATAATTTCGCTCTTTACACTCATTCAAAGTGCGGGGAGAGGGCGCATTGGGCGCAAAGACCGATTACCGATTCGCCGCCCCCAACCGATTACTCTTTGGGGGCGGCGAACTAGCTGTTTTACTCTAGAATATGGAAGATTGCTAAACGGATTCACGGAACGTACAATGACAAATGATAAGTGAGAAGGGAAAGTCGTCGGCAAAATTTTTGCAGACTTCTATCTGTAAAACATCAGAAAACAGAATACAGAAAACCGTCATTCAGAAATCTTTTTGATTTGGAAAAATAATCGGTAAACAAATTTGCCGCCCCAAAAATTTGCCGCCCTAGGCTCAAGCCTACTCAGCCTGCTGGTAAATCCGCCACTGGTAATACGATAAAGCAAAATACTTCAGGGGTGCCATGTTGTTTACTCCGGCAAAAGGGACTGGAATGGCCTGGCTGGTTAACTTTGAACAACAGTTTTCAAGTGAAAACTGCTATATACTCTTTGGAAATTAAATGAACCACCATAATTTCTGTATTTTTTTTTTCTTGACTTGGCCTAGCTCAAAGTAAGCACTATAAGGCTTGTGTTGTGGATACAAGGGTAACGGATAGACATAAATATGTGATACATAGATATGTAATATTTATAAAAATATATAATACCCATGGTACCTGAGTCATGGGTACATATATTTCTATAAATACAATTTAAAGTTTAAAATTATTGAAAAATGCGTATGCGTAGTTTAAATCTTATTAAAAAAATAGCATTAAGAATGCAAAAAATAAAATTAAATACATTAATAATAATATTTTTACATTCACACCAATTAGCCTAGCCCAAAGTAAGCACTATAAGGCTTGTGTTATGGATACTAGGGTAACATATATTCATACATATATTATACATACATATATCATACATAAATAAGTGATATTTATAGAAATAACCATGGTTTAGGTACAAATGCTCGTATTCATAAAACAAACATCTGCCCCTTCCGGGACTCGAACCCAGGACCGTCGGAACGAAAGACAGGATCTCGTTGCACCAAACGATTGGTGGTTCATTTGATATAAAACAATTTAAATTTAACGGTATAGATTTTATAAAGGATTTAGTTCTCTTTTGTCTTTTAAATTCGGTGTTACAAAGTAAGATAGATCAAATCCAAAAGGGTAATGGAAAGCTGTGTTGAATTGAAATATATTAGACATCTTAAGAGACCGTAGTAGCCAAGTGATTAATACCATTATGACCATATAAAGATGTGGTACCATAGAAAGTCCTCAAATCGTTTTTTGTGAGATACATTTGTTTCTCAAATATAACGTGTAAACAAAGTTACAAAATTCGCTCTTTAAAATCCATTTTAGTAAATTTTCGCATCAGAAATTGCTATGCAAAATCGAAGGTAACATGAGGCCTTAGTATCTGGGGTAATTTTACAATTGTGTCCAACACTCACGTACGTGGTGGCCTTGCCACTTTCAATATATTGTGCGCCGTCCTTACGTTATCACTGTACTGGATCTATCGTGTTTCAAATCAGTTAAAATAACGAGAAATATTTGTATTATTTTATATATTTTTTGCATTTTTTTCGATAAATTATTTTATTAGAAAAATACTGGAAAAAATCGACTCGGCTCACAAGTGAATTTTCAGGCGGGAATCGATCTCGCAACCTTTGGAAGTCCGGTCCAATGCTCTCCCAATTGAGCTACCGAGCCTTGTGAACACCCGTCAAAATTTTCCAGTACCTTCCAGTTCCAGTAAAAATGTTTCTTTCGAATATGAGAGGATGTTCCTCTCATCGATGAAACAACACTGGCCTACAGCGTAAAATTACAAAGTTACTGGAATAATGTCACGGGTCACGGGGTATAATGGGAAATGATACGGGGCAAAAGGGAAATGATACGGGGCAAAAGGAGCACATATTTTATTCAAGCTGGCAGGGTTCACAAAAATGAGCATCGTTGTCATCTTTGTCGACTCCAGAACAAGATTTATGGGCACAACCGTGGTATACTACAGATTACCCATCCTTCTGTTGACTGCTGGTACCCACAGTAGATGCTGACGCAATCATCACTATATGCATCTTTTGATGAATTTTTGTCTATCTCGTTTATTTTGTAAAAATTTGTTATTTTTGTTGAATCTTTTCTTTGTTTTAGTTTCCGACTTCTTACAAAGTTTCTTTTTTCAGTCTTTTTTCGATATTATTAATTTTCTAAAACTGATATGTAGCGACCCAAACTTTTTTTCCGAAATCAATATCTGAAACTAAGTCTTCATCAATATTATAATTTCCCGCTTTCTTGACACGACGTTCTGAAGTAGATTTAAGCACATTATTAGTGCTTGAGGCTCTAAGAAATTCCGTTTTTGCAGAAATAACCTTCGATGACTCTTCTCATATCATCCCCTTCACATTTTTTTTTCTTATATAATTGCGGATCATCTTGACTGAAAAAAAAGAAAATATAAGCAACAAAAAGGTACTTACATTTTATTAATAAAAACGAAGGGCAAGATGGGAGAGTATTCCGTTATGCCCCGATCGTTTTGCCCCAACTAACAAATTTTCAAATAAGGTTAGACATTTCTAAACTAAAACATAGGAAACGGTACACTCATAATTAAAATTCAATGTTACAGGAATGGGTTCTGGTTAAAAATAGTGGTATAAATTGATTACTCATCTCATAGCACTTCGTTATTTGTCACTGAATTTCGTAACACAATTAACAAATACAATTTTTATTTGGTAAAGAAGCAAAATTCGCAGCGACAAATGTGTCTCCAGCTGACTGACATGAGTTGACTGAAGTTCGTTTAAATGACACGTTTGCCGACACTTGCGTGTACGACGTAAACGCACGTCGTACACGCAAGTTCTTGCACACAACGCAAGAAGCTGTTGTGTGCTGGGAAAACACAACAGCGCATTCCCGTTCTGCCTTAATTTCGTTTTGGCCCGGCCTCCCCTATGCAATTTACACCTTTAACTCTTTTTACAATTAGATGTTATTTCTAAATTAGGTGCAGATAACATATCTTTTTGTTACTCGAAATAACAAATTTTAGCGGTGACATATGTCATCACATCAGCGCTAATAAATATATGTATTTCCAAATATATTAAGTCAATATTCATTTGAATCTAAACTGTAAATATTGTGGCTAAAACACAGGTAACTATGCTTTCGTCACCACCTGACAGCAATTGCAAAGGAAGTATTTAAATTTCTCTAATAATATACAAATGCACGTTGAAATCAGCAGAGGATTTTGAAACTGCACCACCCGTCCCATGGGTAAATGCAGTCAAACAGCATAATAAGTAAATATACTTATTATGCTGTGCTTAACTCAACGCAACTTCGATAAGGGTTGTCACATTTGCTTAGCTTTTTATTGATCGATAAATCCATAACGATCGATTACGTCCCCAAAAGTGTATGTTAGTGTTTAATCGGATAGATTTATTGTTACAGATAAAGCCAACAAACAAAAAAGTATTATGTAGGTATAAAGTATGTATGTATGTAGGTAGGTATAAGTTAAGTATAAATAAACAAATTAATCTAAGCTATTAAAAAAAACATTTTTTTTATTTTATGATTTTATAATAGAATACTCCATACAATTTTATTGCCATAAACATTCGTCTAATAATAAATAAATAAAGTAAAATTGTTTTTTCCAAGAAACTTGTCACTACACAAAGAAATTTGAAATACATATTCGTATATCCTTTATTTCATTTAGAGTTTCCCTAATGTCATGTAAATGTTTTGTGTTGTTCATAATGGAGTTTAATAAAAAAGCATGTGTGCATTTCACACGTGGTAGAAGTGAAACCTTCAAAAAATAATACGTACACGTGTAAAAAATACCGCGGTTGTTGTGATGCCTTCTCTCAAGCTATGTACTACGCATGCGCACACAAACACGTATGAATACACGTAAATGATGCTTCCTATCTCATGTTCTCCTACATTAACCCTTATGAATTTATGTTTTTGTCTCTTTTTACTGTCGCTTTTTCGTTTCATCAACTTTCAAATCACAACGATGCTAAAAAAGTTTTCACTTCAAAAATACTTAAAATATAACCTATGTAAGGTTATATTTTAAGTATTTTATTAATGTCCCTTAATCAACTCATACCTTTGTGAAGAAAAAAAATATTAATAGTATACCTATATTATAATGACAACCCTAAGTTTAAGAGGTCACGCACTTGTCCCTCGCGGTTAGCAGTCTCATAGGACTAGACTTTATAAACAACAGTAAGTACCGTCTATGTTAAATTCCCAAATCATAAAGTCCCAAAATGATGTATCCGTTTGACAAATTTTAACATAATATCGTTTCAGTTAAGGTGCAGTTTTCATTAATTTATTTGTCGACCAAAAGTGTATCTAAAATTGACTCAAGGTTATCTCTTGTCAAATGGCTACATGTTTTTGACACTATATATGTATATGGTGATGGTAGTGATGAAAAGAATGGTTTTTGTAGTTTTTAATAATCGTACCAGCTTAAAATATATTTTATTCGTAATTTTCCAGGGCAATAATGAAAAAAACATCGTTCAGATCCAAATTTTAGTAGCTAAATCAATTGTGTTATGAATATCAGACAACCACGGTATCACAACACCCAGACCCGACACAATAAAGAAAAGTTTATTTCCCACATTGATCGGGGATCGAATCCGGGACTTTGGATTGGTGTCACCATAAAAACCGGTATGTGAGCCACTAGACCACGGAAGTCGTTCGTTGGAAAGCATGTACTTTTTATATGGTATATTGTATATCATTTTCAATACCTATATATACTATACATGAATTCGGAGTATTTCCCTTTTTGGAGAACAGTTTGTACAGTTTTCGCTTAGAAAAATCTTTTTTCATGACTTCCATTTTCTTATATCGTTAGCAATTTTACTGGTATTCATTAAAATGAAAAAAAAAAAAACATTTTTGTCGAGCGTTTGGTGCAACGGTCCTGGGTTCAAGTCCCAGTCTCTACTCTTGTAGAGCACGAGCATTTATACCTGAGACATGTGTATTTATATATATTTCTATAAATATTATGATCCACAGATAAGTAATATTACATACATAATATGTATGTGCATTCGTTACCTTAGTATCCCTAACAAGCCTTACAGTGCTCTTGGGCTAAGCTAATTGTTGTGAATGTAAGAAATATTAATACTAGCTGACCCAGCCACGCGTTGCTATAGCTCAGTTATTACATTTATCAATATATTTTTATTCTACATTAAAATGAAACCTATCCTATGTCTTAAGTTATAACAAATCCAGTGAAATTATAAAAAAGACATCAAAATCGGTTGGATAGTTTCGGAGCTCATAGCGGTCAAATACTGACAGGGAATTTTTATATAAAATTTTTGACATCACACAACAAGTGCACAATTACATTGAATGAATCACAAACAAAACAAAAAACAAACAATATACGTTAAAGCAAAATAACAGTAAACGCCGAGCGAAAGTAAAACCTGTGCTTAGCTCAGTATAAGCAGCAAGCAAGCACTAATAAAATGATATGAAAATAACTTAGTTGAAATGCACTTCAAAATAAGTTGTTTTGAGTTCACCCATTCAGGACGTCTTTTAACTGACGAGAAGAATATGAGCAAGAAACTTCTCAGCTTTAACAGAAGTAACGACATTTACAGTATTACTTATACGTCGTCACCATACATAATACACAAAAAAAAAATTATTCTGTTATAACAATTATGATAGTGTTATGATTTCATTAAATCGTTGATTACAACAAAGTCAACAAGTATCTGTTTTAAGTAAGTATCCTTAAACATTGCAATATTTTTTTTAAATATTCTGATAAACACAGTGTTGATACGATACGACACATACGATTATTATTACCATAATATAAACATAATTGAATATTTTATTACACTGGTGTGAAATGCTCATACATAATTGAGATGGCAATAAAACTTATCTGACCTTTAAATTTGTGTAGTAGAAGTCAATTTTAATTTTAACGTTCCAATTAACAGCTTAAATTGTTCTTCCTAGATTTGGCATCCTTTTAAGAATATTATTTACCTTGTTTGTCAATATTTGGATTAAACATTCAAACCACAAACGGAATAGCACATTCAATCTACTACAAAATCTAAAGTTTTAGGGTTCAGTACTACAAAAGAAGAAATATAGGAACACTTAGTTGTCCTATATATGTGTTTTTTGAAACGGGTGTAGGCGTCGACTTGAATTTCCTTGAAGCTTTTGAAAAAAGAAGAATACCATCAAAACACACTTAGAGGTGTCTTAAAACTCAAGTTTTGCCCCCCAAAAAGGGTAGTTTTTTTTCCAAATTTATGGACTTTCACTGCGATTTCCTATCCGCCTACCAAGCATAATGGTCAATAAGATTGACCTTGATAAGGACCTCTGTCCTTATCGTCTTAACATTAGGTGATATAACTTCCCATTGCGAGTAAAACAAATAATAAACTTATAAAGTACTTGATACATTATTTTAATTGAAAACATTAGAAAAAATCGACTCGGCTCACAAGTAAATTCTCAGGCGTGAATTGAACCCGCAACCTTTGGATATCAGGTTCAATGCTCGCCCAATTGAGCTACCGAGCCTTGTTAACACTCGTCGAAATTTTCTAGTTTCTTACGTAACCTTCCTACTTTCTTACGCTGTAGGCCAGCGTTGTCTCATCAATGAGAGAAACAACTTCTTGTATTCGAAAGAAACATTTTAAGAAATGTTTGGACGATCGATTAAGATGGAAAAGCATTTTTCTACGCTATCTTATATGATAAATTATTTTAATAGAAAAATATTAGAAGAAATAGTCTCGGCTCCTTCTCGTTGACTACCTGTAGAATGAACGGGATCTCGCAGCACAGCTAAAGAAATAAAGCTAAGCTACAGATCGACGTCATTTTATGCGTTGAGTTGAAGTTACTACTACGTATTAATACGAGCTGACCCGGCCACGCGTTGCTGTGGCTCACAGTTACTATAATTTGAAATTTATTTTTATTATTAATTAAAATGAAACCTACCTTATGTCCTAGGTTGTAACAAATCCTTAATGAAAAAAGTCATCAAACTTGGTTGAGCAGATTTGGAATAATTCACGTTCAAATACTGTGACAGAGAATTATTATATATATAGATTATTAGCCACGCGTTGCTGTGTTATAAAGGAAACCCATCCTATGTCATAAGTCGGAACAAATCCAGCAAAATGAGAAGAAACTTCAAACTCGGTTAAGTAGTTTTGGAGTGCATCGCGGTCAAACACTGACAGTTAATTTGTATATGTATAGATTACAAAAAAATATTCTTAACAATTACAAACCTTTATTTGCGGCGAGAAAATTAACCTCGTCATATATCTATAATAATATGGTAAATGAGAAGAAAGCTGAAGAGTTTGTCTTTTCTCTTGTATGGACGCGCAAACCTATGTCATCTCTAAAAGTTTCTACGGAACCCTCGGTGCATGAGTCACACACACACTTTTCCGGTTTTCTTTTTATTTATTTTTTCAATTAGGACAATACCGTTAATAATCACACTTTATAGGTATTGGACCTTGAATTTAAAATCGTTTGGGTAAATTGAAATGGATACCTACTAAATGATGACTAGTTTATAAGTCGTCACACAAGCGTTTGCCCCATGGGATCAGAACCCGTACTTGTAGATTTTACAGTCAAGGTCAGACTCATATACCTTCACTGTTGAGTAAAGAACAAACATATTATTTATTTGCACATAAGATTATAAAGTCAGCCTTAAGCCACAGTAAATATATAACTAAAACAGTATCCAAACCAGGCCTTATTTGAGATAAATACCTACGATCCATTAGCGTTAGGGGTGGCACTGTTCCAACACTGGCGGGAAGAAGCCATAAGGGGCCACGCGACCCCCACCAGAGTGTTGTGGGACGCCGCAGGTTTTAGTTTAGGTGGCCTCCAAGACTTTAACGGGCACTAGGCCGGGTAGGCATGGAGGAGAGTCCCACATATTCCTCGTGTTCTCCCGGCACGAGGGAATGCCTAATGACATTTCCTGCCACTGTTATTTTTGTGTAAAATTATAAAGTTATGTTTTATTAAAACCTATATTAGATTCTATATTGATCGAATTTTTGGAGGAATAAAATATTAAAATTTAATGAAGTATTTATACCTTTGATATTACAAATTGATCGCTGAACTATAGTTTTGTCTCCTGCGACATGTTCAAAAGTTTTTATTTTTATTATAATTCGCATTCTAACGAATAGTAACAAAGATAAACAAACGTGACTACTCGTTTCGATGTGGCACCCTCGACTGACAGCACAGCGTTGTTCGCTTAAGGGTCTTATTGAAGCTTGCGTCTGTGTGAGTGCGTTCGTTAAAATTGATTGTACGTAATTAACTTAATAGTCCATTTACTCAACACACACTCATGTAGCATCCGTACACCGCACCCGTAGGCCCGAGTGCGAAGACCCTGTCTATTCAATTCGCGCTTTACCAGGTATAGACAAGTACCTGGACGCTTCTCTCCCCCACGACACGGCGAACCATAGCCGAGGTCCGAGCCCTTAGTGGCACCCTTTGCTCCCTTTCCGACTAGAGCGCCGTAGTGATTCTATGCTGGTTCGGAGACTCCCTCATGGGAGATGCCGTCCATCTAAAAAACCGCCATGGTGGCTCGCTACTCTCGGCTTGAGGTCCATTTAAGGATTTCGTCGTCCCAAAACCTGGTATCGTTGGTGAGGTCATCTGCGACCAACACCAATTACACATAAAAAAAGGTAACTTACTGCTTTAGCTATTCTGTGCTTATGTCACGCAACGCAGCTTAATTGCGTGTTTATTGGTTGTGCAAATTAGTTTTTTTACGCGTCAACATTGTTCCATTGGGTAAAATAAGGAAGTTTCATTTAAACTGACTATATCCACTGCCGAATTGCTAGCCCTGACACTGGATTTAATGAGAAAATCGAAGTTGATATAAAATGACTTCAGTATCGGCTGTTGTGGGGTCAAAATTAAGCTCCAATTATACAGTTTTTATATTTCCGCGTCTATATCTATCGCTAAATGCTAGATAAAACAATAAGATGCCCAATACAAATTATTTTTAAATGAGTTTTGAATTATGACGTCATGTGGCGTCATGATGTGGCTACTAATGCGATTTATGTCATGTTTTTGTTTTATTTGATAACTTATTTTGTTGCATTTACAAGTGAAATGAAAGAATGAATAACTAGTATTGTTTGTACCATATAAAAAAATTTAAAACTTATGTAACGATTTTATTTCTCCATGTATTCGTTTGCACGTAAGATACTAACTTTTCTGTCTATGTATGTGTGTTTGTTCCCATGTCCTAGGCACTCTAGAAATCAAACGCGTTAGCCGATCTTGATGTCTTACGTCTATCGATTTGTCTTAATCTTCCGAGTGTCACTTTAGACATGATAGTACTCACAATTCAATATGGCGACAACTCGACGCCATATTGTGAAAAATTAAAAAGTGAAACTTCACCTATCGAGTGGGGTATCATTGAATAGGGATTTGAAAATCATATTTAGGTTTCTTTTACTTTTTTCCATTTCAGATGCTCCCATTTACGATTTAAAGTTTTTAAGCAACAAATTTTCATTACATATAGTAATTATTCCTGTGAATGTGTTCTGCGGGATTGATGTTATTAACTGTAGGGTTAATATTTTTTACACATTGTCTTAGGTCTGAGTTTATCAATTTATTATATGTATTGTATATAGAAGTTGTTGTGTATACGGGGCCAAACCCTTATAGAAAAAGTTTGAAAAATACAATTTTTAATAAAATATTTGATATTAAACGCAAAGTGCCAGTTTCTGTACCAAATTGGTACCATCGTTTTAATGTAATAATCATAATTTATTTCCAAGAATACGGCACATTTACTTAAACAATTTACAAATAAAGCATATTCTGCCATGAGCGACATGGATGGAAATTATGATTCATAATTGAAATTACAATGGATAAAAAATAATTCAATTACATCAAAAATCAAAATAATCTAATTTTTTTATTTTTGTTGGCTGAATCTTGTTTGCATAACTACATCCAGAATAACTAATAATTCTTGGTGAATTGTTGTTGAATCTTTTTAGGGTCCTACAATATTTTCGTTGCTATGGTCGTAGTATTAACCTCTTTTTGACGAGTAGAAGATGGTGATGGCGGTTTTGGTTATTTTTTTTTTAATTTTTACTTACTTTTTTCGATTAACCCAAAAGATTAATTAATAATATATTTTTATAAATATCTATTTTTTATAGCATGGAGGTGGGCGTGCGCATTCTGGGCGTAATATTGAGGATTTTAAACCTGATCCTGGCCCCTTTGTTCTGGTTGAGGGCGCGGGAGAAGCGGAAGCTTACGCCTCCAGAACCGCTCCTACTGCGAAGCGCCACGCAACATGCTGCTGCTATTAGAAATGGAGAGGTCTTTATAAATAAATCAACCAAAATATTGATTTCATTTTAATATTTGTTTTTTAGCATTCATTTTGAGATAACTTTGAAATAAAGGAGAAAGTTTTCTTCTGTATTGTTTTTATTTACGTTAAGTTAATTCGTCTGAAATTTTCGATTCCATTCGTCTTGGTGATCATTTTTCGTTGCAACGTATGTGTGCTCTTGATAATACCATTCACTTTAACTTTCATATTTAAGATAAGAAATTAACATTTATTCGATCGAATCGAGAAATTGCTATTACAAATTAACGTAATAAAAAAGACATACAAGAAAGTTAAATCCATCCACGAAATGGTTATTTAGCAAAGCATGTGATTTTTAAGGTTTTACTTAGTTCAACCAAAAATCATCTTTAGTTTATTTAAAGTGTTGTTTTCTGAGAAACATTAAATAATTCAGTACCTTAATTTATTGTACATTTTATGTAATTTCTTTAATAAGCATACTGTGCTTGCTTCTAGTAGGATCAGTCTCGATTAAGTTGCTAAGTAGTTATAAGTAAGATTTATATAAAATAACTTTTTAAGGGATATTTGCACATAACTGACGTTAGGACTCCTTTACAGGAGCCGTGATTACAGGATGACTAAGGCAATGGTCGTCATATGTGTACACATATGTGACGAACATTGCCTTAGCTATCCTCTGAGTATGAGTGTGTGTGAGTATTCGCAAATATCCGTTAAAAAGCTTTTTTATTTAAATGTGTAATGTGCGCGATAATGTAAGAATTTAATTTACAAGGTGTTACAAAAATAGCCGTAAAGCGGAAACGGGGTTAAATGGTCCCTTATAAAGAGTCAATTTACAATATTTGAAAACCGTAGTATCGCAGTATGACTCACCGCCAAAATTAATAAAAAAAAAAATCATTTATGTGCCAACCCTATTTCCATATAATTAAAGAGTAAATAACACAGAATGTTTATGTACATTTTTACCTAATATCCGCGGAACGACATAAAGTCAATAACAAAATGTACAGAAGCCGCTCAGATCGATATTACGAGTCAAAGAAAATGTTAAAACACGAAATAATTGTAAGATATCGATTAGAAGATTTTAAATGACAACATAACGTTTTTTTTTGACTTGACGTTTTTCAAAGCCATTAATTCCTTTTATTAAGTTAACAAACCTTTTTGACTGAAAAACTTAAAATCCTTTAATGAGCACACTCTGTTAAATAATCTATGATAACTTCAGTTCTACGCAGTGACAGCTTACTAGGGTTGACAATATTTTTCACTTTGATAATTTATTACATTTTTTACGGGGTTTTTTGTAACACGTTGTATAAGTAAGATGATACAGATTGTACCCAGTTTTGCGAGCAAATAAAATAAATCAATCAGAAACAAAATCATGAGTAGAAATTAAATAATAAAGAAATACCTATTCAAAATATTGATTTTGCACGGTATAATTAACACTACATTACTTAAATTTCTTTTATAAACTCGAACATTAGAATGTTGAAGGCAAAATTTTAATTATATTTTCTATTTTAGATAACTAGTGAAGGACTGGTGACGGCATACATAGAGCGACTAAAGGAAGTGAATCCATTGTTGAATGCAGTCGTCGAAGAGCGATACCGCGCTTCCCTGGAGGACGCTAAGGAGGTGGATCGAAGTATTCGTGACGCGAGAAGGATCGGCCATTTGCAAGAGTTGGTGAAGGATAAACCTCTCCTAGGAGTCCCGTTCACGGTTAAGGAAAGCTGCTCTCTTGCCGGTGAGTGGGAAACATTCGCATAACAAGGATAAAGAGCGAAAGAAATTTATTTATTTGCTAGCTGACCCGGCCACGCGTTGCTGTGTTATAAATAAAAATGAAACCTATCCTATTTTTATGTTAGTTCAAATAGTAGATAAATATATGTAGATAAATAGAGTCGGTTTGGTCTTTAAATTGAGAATAACCCGTATACGAAGTGAATGCTTTAGTCATTACGTTATTAAAAAGATGATTTTACTAGCGAAATTATTAGTTAATATTACGTGGAGAGATTACTTTATGAGAGTGCAAAAGTGTGGGGAGAAGTTGTTTACCTGGAAATAGAGCGTGGGTAGATAGATTTCTTCCCCCCAGTAATGTCTAACCCCTCGGCTGTCTATGTCATCATAGTTCCGTAACCAGTTACCAATGAGGAAGTTATGATATTGTACGAAACCAGTTTCTTACAAAGAGTTTTCATTTATTACGAAACTACGGTTCCGTACAACGAATGTAATTTTTATTGTTTTCTATGAAGGAGTTTTCGGCCGTCTATGAAACACGTGTATTAACATAAACATACATATGCACATATTTTAGATTCGTACAAAAATCTAGAAAGGTTAAAAATATAACTTCGTATAAGAATCTATATATTTTAATTATAATTTTACCATAAGCCTAATTTAATTTAATCGTCAAAAACATACGTAACGAAAATAGAAATGGAGAAATTATTTTCAAGCAATGGCCAACTCTTAATTTGATTATCCATTAATCCCGTTATGGAACTATCAATTTCTTAATTCATTTCTATGTAGGTCGCACCTTTTTTATTACGCTTCTGGTAGATATTCGTAAAAATGCAGCTAATAAAATACTCGTTGTTGATACTGCAATATCGTGGAGCGAACAGTTGTAAATATCGCGTAACTTGGTAATGACCAATTTTACGGGAGAGCAAAAAAACCTGTTATATTCTTTATAACTTCGTCTTTGTCTGATTAAACTATAATTTTTATTTTCTTGTTATTAGCAACTGTTGGTTACGCAGTGTTGCAGTTGCAACGACGATATGTCATATGTATTTTTATCTGCAGGTTTATCAAACTCCGTGGGATGCCTAGAATTTGCAGGTCGAAAGGCAACCAAAGACGGTGCAGCTGTTCGATTAGTAAAGGAGGCTGGTGGGATTCCTCTTTTAGTGTCCAATACACCAGAGCTTTGCCTGGGCTGGGAGACTACCAACCTGCTGCGAGGCACCACCAACAACCCTTATTGTCTTGACAGGACCCCTGGTGGATCTTCTGGAGGAGAGGTATGGTTGATAACTCATTGAGCATAAAAAATGTTTTTTTTTTACAAAAAACTATGTAACAGATATTTTTTGCATTTTTTTATATGGTGCAACGGTGGCGATCGTTCCTTTAGCACCGACAGTCCTGGGTTTGAGTCCCGAAATGGGTATATGTTTGTGTAGTGAATAAGAGCATTTGCACCTCATGGTTATTTATAAATTATTATTATGTATATACTTTCACATTAAATGTCACACAATTATGTTTCTATGAATATTACTATTTAGACGACCGTTTGGCGCAACGGTAACGATCCTGCCTTTCGCACCGACGGTCCTGGGTTCGAATCCTGGAAGGGGCAGATGTTTGTATGATGAATACGAGCATTATTACCTGAGTTATGGGTGTTTATGTATATTTCTATGAATATTATATGTATGTCTATCCATTACCGTAGTATCCATAACATAAACCTTAAAGTGCTTACTTTGGGCTCGACTGATTAGTGTATGTGAAAATATTATAATAATAACTGCAGCCGACACTAAATTAATAGTTAATGATATTGAAGGCTAAATGCACACTTCGATGCAATTTGTTCTAAACACAAGATGCACTAAGCAAACTAAGTTAAACTAATACTCGACGCCAATGTTTGCATATAAATTATATGTTGTGAGACAGTTGTAATGCAAAATCGCAGCATAGTAAATATTCATATAGAAAAATACCTACGAACGATCACAGTGTTACGGGTGCCACTATTATTGTTTTTTTTTATTTTTAAGTCTATTTACTAAACAATTGTTTAAGTTCTATATTAATATAATAATTAAATTAAACCATTAGTTTATGAATAAATGGCGTCTTTATTATTACATTCGAACTGTTTGATTATTAAAGTTTATAGCAGAAAAAATCTTATTTTAAACCTTTTAGTGTCAAGGAGCGCCGTCGCGCTGCTCTCGCTACTTGTGAAAAATGCCAGCGTTCACTTTTGGCGCGCGCGCGCGCATGTACCGGCCTTGTTACCGTGTTCGTATTTTTATTAATTATATTGCATTCTCTCTTCGATTGTATATTTTTTATGTAAACATCGTTCATATAACTCTTGTTCATATAATTTATCTATAAAAATGCATTTTTACTGGCATTTTTAGCATATATTGGTAAAATATGTATGGCACTAAAAGGGTTAATAAATTCCAAGAAAGATAACCAATCGTTTCGACACAACACTGACAGCACTGATATGTTCGCTTATGGGTCTTGTTGAGGTCTACGTCTTTGTAAATGATGGCCTGGTGTCCTAGCAGTGAGCATATACAAAATTAAAAGTACTTAAGATTCTTCTGAAATTTTTGTGCGTTCTGTTATAACCCGGTGACAGCAGGCCTTAATCCTTTCTTAGCGCTGCTGTGCTGAATCAGCAACCTTAATCAGGGCTCCTCATAACAGTGTTCGGCAAATGACATTAAACTCCCGGCAGGAGCGGTTGTCTAAAGATCCGTCTCACCCTGCGTATAAATATATAAATGAATATTCTAGGTGCCATTTCTTAATCAAATATAAATGTTTTTGCATTATTATAATAATCTTTTTTTGAATCCGGATCACCCCTATAACAATTTGTTTCGATCAGAGGCGTAAATAGGGGGGGGAGTGGGCCGTATATACGTAATTTGAAACAACTTGCTGGCTGGTAATGAATAAAAAAATACCTATAATTTGTCAATTGAAATTATGCGTAGCGAATGGCTCCCATTTTGTTTTGCCCAACAGGTCATCATAAAGGTGAATAAAATTATGTAACATCCCATGTACAGATCCACTTGTCAGTCCGCTACCGCGCGCCACACCCCTCTCAACAGTCGCTGTGCTAATGCTGTGCAAATTGTGAAAAAAACGTCGGCCGTCGGACTCTTAGATATGCCATTTTCTCGCTAAATAATGAAGCTAGGACCAAACAAAAAACACTACCGTAAAGCTAATTAAATAAAGAATCCGCCATAGAATATTTGGATCTCTCTAACTCTAAATTAATCGTAATTTAAAAAAATAGCAGGAAATTTGAATATAATAGCAATTGCTACCAGGGACTGACGTGGGGGTGTTGGCTATCGGTAGCAATTGCTGACTGACAAGTGGTTATGGTACGCAATAAACGTTTTCATTATATTCGGCGTGGTTGGATGCAGGCAGCTCTGTTGGCGTCGGCCGCGTCGGCAGTCAGCGTGGCGTCCGATATCGCCGGCTCCATCCGGGTGCCTGCCGCCTTCTGCGGCGTATTCGGACACAAACCCACGCCCGGTAACTATCATCACTTGCCACGTAGGCATTTACGCGAACTGTGTATGATGCCCGCAACTGGATCATCTAATCTGCCTTTGCTGCACGGAACTTTTCACCGAAAATTAAGAAGATCTCTCAGAACTCCCAGATGATCACAAGTAAAAGACTACAATTGGAAAACGCTGGCACCCATTTGTGGTCTTTGGAATGTATGGTGGTTCCCTTCGGTATCATTAATCGTCTTTTACGATTCCGTTAATTGTAAAAGGTTGATGTTATTTTGCTCTCCTGAATCTACAGATCTGCTAGATACAGTATTTTTTTTAATCCTTGTATGAAAACTTATTGTATTTATTTTATTTTTTGGATTCACAATGCTTTTTAACATTTAAAATACGCCTGTAGAAAAAACCACGTCTCCTGAACTAAAAAAATGTAAAATCCCACCTAGTGATAAGCAAAGCAAGACCAAGACTTGGACAGTCTTGGTCTTGTTCAAATATTTCTGGTCTTGGTCTTGCTCATTTTTTATTTTTATACTTTTGAAGATCATCTTAGTTGTAAATTAAAAATAATTTACAATCTTATAGGGGTTATAAGGGAAGGTCAAGGGTAAAATACTGGAATTTTCAATCATATATACGAGCTTGTCATAACTTTTCAAGAAAATATCTTTAGTTATGAGAGCTATGAAAGCATTCTTCCAACGCATAAATTTACTAGAGATTTACAAGAGAGAAGTGAAAATATAGAAAAAGAATTAGTTTCTCTTAATACTTTGACCTTGTATTTCCCAGACGTTAAGACATGAAACATTCTTGTAAATCCTTTTTATTTTTAAATAGTGGTTAAGCTTGTATAACCACTATTTGGAAATAAAAAGGAAACTGACGATTCCAAATAACAAAAATATTTTGTTCCAGGATAAGCGTGTTGATGTTGTTGTATTTTAACTCATAGCTGGTCTGGAAGTAAGACTTTTAGTTAGTCTTGTGTATTTGGTCTTGGTCTTGCATACTTGTTCTTGGTATTGGTCTTGGTCGGTTTTGCTCTTGGTCTTGCTAGTCTAATGATAGTCTTGATCTTGCGAAAAAGCAAGACCAAATTTTGCTCATCACTAATCCTACCTGAGGACTCGGAAGACGTGGTTCTTTTTTTACAAACGTATTTTAAATTTTACGAAAATTTATTTTATTTCTTGTGTTATTAAATGAAAATTATTTATGAGATTTTGATGTATTCCCCAAAACCTAGATGAGAGGAGAAAAATTTTAAGACAAGAGTTGCGCTATTAAAGCATATCTTCTGCATTTAGCTTCGACGGTTACAATGAAAGTTTATGGACAGTTTTACTCTCCAATTTGGTGGATACCTGGTCTTTGTTTTGGGAGCATATAATATTATCTATGGTTTCGGTGTGGCAGGCATAGTGTCGACCGACGGTCACGTTCCGACGCTGGAGGATGCGCGTTTCCCATGGTTCCTGGGTGTGGGTCCCATGGCTCGGTTTGCCGAAGACCTGCCTCTGCTGTTGGCTGCCATGGCCGGCCCCAACAAACACAAACTGCGTCTTGACGTGCCTGTCGACTTCACAAACCTCAAGGTAAAGTCCATTTTCTTGTCAAATAAATGTCAAAATGAAAATAAGTTTATTCAAATGCACTTTAAATTTGTCGTTTTGTATCGTCCAAAATTGTTACCAACCACCCGTTCAGGTCAATTTTTAATTTACAAGAAGAACGGGTGCAAGAAACTCGTCAGCTTTAACAGAAGTAATGACATTTACAATACTATAACGTTGTCACCATACATAATTCACAAAAAAAAATCCCTTGATATCCAATTATAAGAGATTCTCTCATAGGAAATAATCTTTGTAGAAAGTTTGCCATTTTTATCTAGAAGGACTGGTTCTGTAAAGAATTAAGTTAAAATTAAAGGTTTAATCGTAGCGAATAAAATCGGCAGGTGTATTACATGACTGAAGCGGCGATGTCGCCAGCATTACTGGACGTGCATCCCGCCATCAAAGACAAAATCCGAAGCGCCGCTAAGTATTTGGAAACCGAATGTGGGGCCACTGTATGCGAGGTAAACAAAATCACTACTACTCCTTATAGATTTTTACTTAAACTGCTTCTTTCAACAAAATACTGGAATTTGAAAAACATTTTTTGCTATATCTTTTATGTAAGACACTCACTGTCTCTCACGCACGCACATACACCATACACTAGCACACGTACACACAAAAACAAACACTCTAGTGGTAAAAATGTTTTATTTGTTTGTTTTAAATTTTATACTCTTATTTCTTAACTATGTTTAAGAATTAATTTAGTTCAGTTTATTTTTTAGGAAATTTTATATTAACTTGATAAGAGACTGGGGAGGGCGGGTGCTGACAGCTGTGATACAGATTTTACTAGTACAGCTGTCAACGTAATATGTATGTGTCATCTAGTAGATTACAAATTAAATTAAAAAATTGACTCAATATATCAAACTTACGGTCTTTTTGTAAAGAACTTATTTCTTGTTATACATAAGTGACATTTAGATGCTTTTTTTTTAATTTTGTTATTCGCCTTGATCGCTGTACAAACAAAATGTGTCATTTATATTTAAGGATTCGTTACCTGGGGTAGATTTAGTTGTGTAATAGAAGGGACGTAAGATGAATCGAGTGGACGCCAGTTCAATCGAGTTAATCAATAATAAATGATTAATGACTTCAGCTGAAACGAGTGGATGCCATATTGATAGAGCGGATGCTAGGTCAATTTAGTGAACAATAGGTCAATAAGGCAAACTTGATTATTATTATTTGACAGGCAAGCAGTTGAGATAACTGATAACAGCCTGTATCTATATCTATATACAGTTCTCTTTTATTTGTGTTGTTGGCCAATAAAAAAATATTTTTCAATAAAAATCATTTGTCACGAATCACTGTTCTAGAACTCAGCGTCCTCTGTTGTGCACCCTGGTTTATTTAGTCATTGTTTTACTTTATTTTTTAGGTTTTTATATATTTTGTCTATTCTTAAACTGATTCAAATTCTGGCAACTTTAAGTATCAACTAATCTATTATTAAAGAAATGTTTGTGTAAATTGTTTATATTTATTTAGTAACTTAAAGTAATATATGTATTTACTATTTGAAATGTACTTTTCAGGAAAAATTCAAAGACTTGGAGGACTCCGTTGAAATATCAGTATCAGAGTTTTTCTCGATGAAAGATATCCCGAATCTATTGCAGGATCCCACTAATCCAAAGGTAAAAAATATAAAATAATTATTTATTTATCTTTAAATAGAAAATTATATTTAAAGCTAAAATCTTGTAAATTACATTTAAGGCTAATCAACAGATATGGTTCACCCTAAACCTTTGAGAGAGCTGGTGTCTATACTAGTTTTCATACAAAACCAGTACTAAAGATCAACAGGCTATCAACCACCTCGGAGTGGACTCGTGTATGATATTTATAACTAATCACATCTCTTATGATAAATTGTTAGCTACATAGGAGAGAAGACTGTTTTGTTTAGAGATGATAAGAATGTTCGCCTATACTCATTCGTTGCGACATAAAATTATCAGAAACAAAGGCTATTGGCTAAAGGCTAAGCTTGATTTACGCAAAAAAGTAAGATAGTTTTATTCTGGGTAGATTTCCCTAAAATTTAATTTGAAGGAGTTATCATCGATTAAAAAATGACATGGCTCCCGTGCCTAACGCCACACGCAAAAAAGTGATGGCACGGCAGACGTGTCATCCGCAACGAATCGGTTAAGAACGGCGGCTGATTAGTCTGTTTGGGGTGCAGCGCGATCGAAGCCTAGTGGTGGAGCTGGCGAAGTACGTGCTGGGCGGGGGCTCCCGGTCTCTGCAGGCGCTGGGCTTCTCTCTGCTGAACAGGAGCCGAGTTTTCATCCCCTCGACGAGGGCCGCCTACTACCACAAGGGCGCCGCCCTACTGCGCACGCGCATGCAGGTATAATACCACCACAATTGTGTAAGACAACTGCCTAAAACTCCAACGACTTATTATATTAGCAGCATCAGGGCTTTCCAAGTAGTGTTCTGTAACCCTCAGTCTGATTTCAACTCCCGGTCGGAGCCGTAGCCAAAGGATCTGTCAGAACTTTATAGATAAATATATATCATATATACATAGTTACACTTTCTTGTTCCACTATTATTTTTACTGCATACATGAACTAATCAAAGCGCAATATTTGCCGACTGTTAACTTCCGAATAATCTGTGTGTGCTGTATTCCCAGAGCACCCTGGGCGAGAACGGCGTGTTCCTGTACCCGGTGTTCCCTGCGAGCGCTCATTACCACGGGCAGGTGTTCGTCCGAGCGTCCGGCGTGCTGTACACGATGCCGTTCAACGTGCTGGGGCTGCCCGCCACCGCCGTGCCCGCCTCGCAGCACCGAGGGTTGCCCACCGCCATACAGGTGCTCACAAGGCATACCAAACCATTCGGGTGCCCATGACACATGCACAACCATACACGTGCCCACAACACATGCCCAGCCATACGGGTGCCCACAACACATGCCCAACCATTCAGGTGCCCACAACACATGCCCAGCCATACGGGTGCCCACAATACATGCCCAGCCATTCGGGTGCCCACAATACATACCCATCCATTCGGGTGCCCACAATACATGCCCAGCCATTCGGGTGCCCACAATACATGCCCAGCCATTCGGGTGCCCACAATACATGCCCAGCCATTCGGGTGCCCACAATACATGAACAACCATTTGGGTGCCCACAACACACGCCTAACCATACGGTTGCCCGTAGTACATGCCTAGCCATCCGGTGCCCACAATACATGCCCAGCCATGCATGCCCACCGTATATACACCGCTATGCAATTTTGTCGTGGATACCAAATAGGAAAAAACTGATAGCCAGCTCTATTTGTTACTGAGGATAGATTATTGATTGTTAGATAGTAATAAGCTACAACATTTTGCCTCTTTATATGTAATTTCATAAATTACAAGAGCTTTCTTCTTTTCTTCTCTATTTCTTTTGCTCTGGCTTTCTCTGTAGATATAAAAATAACAAAACTTTAATTTTGACAACAGGTGATAGCGGCGCCGAATCAAGACCGCCTGTGCTTGGCGGTGGCCAAACAACTCGAGGTGGCCTTCGGCGGGTGGCGACCCGCTGGACTATAAGCCTGTAGCCCTTATCACTTATATCATAAGCGTTAATATCAACAAACCACATATATGACGTGGTTCATTTTATACTAAAAATGGAAATCTTTGTCACCCTATTCTTTTAAACTGTCTCATATACAATCAACAACTCGTCAACTTATGATAAAATTTGCCTTCCTTGGCTTTGTATAGCCTGTGGTCGAGTTTATAACTGTTCGGGTTAGTTTAACCCAAAATTGGCCTAATTGAATTTTTATGGTGTCTAAGAGATTTAATTTTTTTGTTGTTTGTATGATTGTCTGTTGTTATTAGATACTTAGGCTTTTTACTGACGAGCAGCACAATACTGTCGACAGAGCAGACTAATCTCTATTGGTTTCAATTCGCTATTTTTTCGTCGACCTGCAGTCCATTGATGTCGGTGTCCATATCCTGAAACTATGGTTGCCAATATTGGTATGTTGTCAGACATACAAATACTAAAACTGTAGAAAATTGTCGACAAAAGCTTACAACGCATCGACCACCATCGTTGCCCAACAGTGACAGCTGTTTCCTTTATCCAAGTTGAGATACAAAGATCTGATGTTCAGTTTAATATTTTTTCAAAGATTGATTGATTTTATAAGAAGCAATATTTATACTTACCGTCAAATATTTAGACACGTTCATATTGTGAAATAAGTAGAGATAAAATATAGGAACTTCTGAAGTTTTCAAATTGATGACAAAGTTTTGTATACTTGAAGCATTTATACTGTAACGTGCTGTGACTGTTTACTTGTCTGAACTCAGTTCGAACAACTCCGCCAATTTAGTCAATCGTCTATAAAAACTTGCCGTAGTTATCTGAAATTCACTCGCAATTCGCTTTGATCGCTTTTCACATTAAAAACTATCTGTTTATATGGTCACGCTTCGCGTCTCCGTCAAGATGGCGAGATTAGTGCTTTATTTTTAACAGACTTCACTATTACTACATAAGCGTTAAAATGGCATGGTCAGTATTATCATTTAATATCGTCAAGACTAAGCACCTAAATTATAATACTAATAACAAAATGATACAAGTACAGCAAAGCGCTGGTGAGGTGTGTTTTTAACCGATTACATGTCCCGCCATGTTGACGGTATTTATAAGAATGCATTTTACAGCATAGCTCTTCTTCGTATCAATACTTTAAATAAAATGTTGTCTTACATTGCTTACGGTTCCAGAATGTTTCTGAATATAATGGCGTGACGGTCACGTTAAAAAGTTTGAAGAACACTGACATTTTTGATTATATTGACGTGTCGTTGATTGTAACTAAAATATTTTTATAGTGACTTTCCCAATCAAATTGGTCGTTGTTGAAATAAGAATGGAAATATTAATATATTTCACGAGATAATTATTTATAACGTATTTCACACCTTTTCGAAATACGAGTTTATACTGAGCTCAATGTATAACTGCTTACATTTTTAATTTTTGTAATGCATAGATATAAATGATTTATGTGTATTTGTAAAAAAAACCTTTCTGTGATTAAAAATAATAGGATAATTCTCTTCGATATTGTTGGTAACATTAATTTTATTACTAAATAGTACATTTAAATTTGTGGATGGTATTTCGTTAAAAAAATCGGAATGTACTTAATAAAAAAGCTTATTATAAATGGATATTTTCGGAACAGTTTTTTGGAGCAAACTGCTTTAAAATGATAAAAAATCTTAATAATAACCACAAATTTAAATGGTTACTGAATCGAGATATTTATAAGGTAATAAATATCACTTTGTGTAGAAGTTATTCATACATGTGGTCAATGAGATTTATTTAATTTCTTATGATTGTATGAAAAATAAATTATGTCGTATATTATGTTTTCATTCAAACCCACTCAAATGTGAACCGAGCATGATAATATTACAAGTATAAGAAATATTTTAAAAAAATACTAACCGGTCTAATTGACCTACGTAATTATGTAATTAAGGCCCCTCGCCCACGGCGACTTTTTGTAGTGAAACTGTAGCGATTCTGTCGCGCGTTCGTAGCTATACAGTCGCAATGCGGTCGCAAGCTGTGTGCCCTCGCCCACGTAAACACGATTCAGTCGTGATGCAAACGCGATATCGTCGCGATGCAAACGCGATTCAGTAACGGCACAATATTAACTGCGATCGCTACAGTTGCAAGATGGATTCAGTTGAGGCAACATTAGCCACGTCTTTGGCGCTGCTTTTACGTAAGCAGCCGAAGCGTGGGCAACGAAAGCAGCGTCAACATTGGATGCACCCATTTAATAAAGAGAGATTACTTGGTGGACATTATGTAACATCGTTTAAAATACTAAAAAAGTATGGAATTGCTTTCCATTGTAAAACCAGAGTTGACACGCGCGCGTTTGCATCGCTACAGTCGCGATGCTGTAGCGCGTTTGCATCACTTCTGTGGCGTGTTGCAAATGCGACTAACGCGCGTTAGTAGCGATGCTGTCGCGCGTTTCGTAAACGCATCACTACAAAAAGTCGCCGTGGGCGAGGGCTCTAATAAATTTAGAAAATTATTGATTTCTTGATATACAGCAAATAAATCCTTATATTTCCTTCTTTCGTGCCCATTTATTGTAAATATTTTTGTAAAATTGATTTTTACATTTCGATTTTTTTTAAATAATAAATAATTAGTGCATCTAAGACATTTTACCAAAAAAACTAGTGTTGAAAGTTGTTAAAGAAGCAAACCCTTAATTCACTCATGCAGGGTAAGTTTTATACATTTTTGGAGCGGAGCGGGCGAAGCTCCCATGGATCAGCTACAATGGCGCAATGTCTGTTACGCCATAACTTCCAGAGTTCTGTACCGATTTAAAATTTTTTGGTGCGGAATCGAATCGGTTTAGGACCAGATTCTGACGGTACCCGAATTATTAAATTCGCAAAAATTCCTATCTAAACAAAAAAAATATATTTTTTTAGGTATTAAGCTCCGCTCCATTATATGGTGCTAGCGTAGCTTTATGCTTAGCGACTGCATCGGCTAGTAGTTTTAGTACGAATTAATACACCAACGCAAGGTTACGACTGTTTTGAGATTAAACATATTTTTTTATGTAAGCAAACAATATTGTAGTTTCTTCATCCTTCGATACCTCTAATATATGCGATGTTGTAAGTGATAGTACCCAGAAAATGGCTAGATGGCGCTGGCACTAGCACTAGCTAAAGGAACACATAATTTGACTGTTCTGTTAAGAAGACTATGTACTATGGATTCAAAGTAACGAATAAAATAACTATGAATTACCACGTCTCAAATCAGTCTAAGCAATCGTCAATGGCATTTCATCGGGTACCTAAAAATATCTTTCACATAGATTAAGAATTATTCGAAGTGGTAATGGTATATAATACAAGGAGTCCCAAAACGCAGAGCGCCACAAGGTATTTTCGTATTTAATTTTTTACAGAACATCAATTATTAAGATAAGTATTTTTTTTTGCAATTAGATAACATGCTTAACAAAAAATATATATGGTTATGTTCAATACCATTACGGCACAAGGAATTGTTAAACTTCACGCTTATAAGGTTGACAAAAGTATAAAGAAAAATCTCACAACTCAAGACTACGAAAAAATGCGGAACACAATTTTGGGACACCTGAATCCAGAAAAAAACGGGAAAAATAAAAGTTGACCGAATTTGTGAGAAACATTTTATTTGCAGTTGTAAAAACTGTACAAGTCCTAACAAACTTATAAATTAACATTATATTATGGACCTTCGCATGGCACTGCTGTAAGCCACAACTCTGCGGCGGACGAATCCGATGCCACGAGAATAAGTAAAAAATATACATAGGGTTGACACCATTACGCAATTTTATTATCTCATTGGCTGTTTTTTTTTACGTTTAATGCTGAAATATTACTGATTATATGTAACAAAAATTGCATAGTAATGTCCCATTACCCTCTTACTTATTCTTATGTCTACACTGTGTTGCAACTTACTTTTCAACATCTACAGAACGTCATTCAATATTGTCAATATTAACAATGATTGATTCATCGCATGCAACGTACGTAGTTATTGATTGTCATATATATTGACGACATTATAGTTTTCTTTTACACTATAACACGCATCAGGGAATATTTTGGAAAGGTTTATATGGAACACGTGACTAACGCTCCTTAATCTTATGTTACGGGCTAATAATGTAAAATATATAAAATTATGTACATTTTATTTTCAGAGCACCGTTTTTGACACAGGCGTAATATCAATTATATCTGGGCACATACTTATCATCGATCAAAGTTTTCTCAAATAATTAAATTCACCATTCAATTTAGCCTTAAATTTAGAACAGATAGACCGAACACACGAGTTAGATAAATTGGATATATCAAGAGTAATTTGATTAAACAACTTTGACACTTATTTTTATGACTGCATAAGAAGCATTTTAATTAAATTTAACAAAACATTGTACTTTACTGTTGCAATTTCGGTTTCACTGACAAATCACAAATAATTGAAAGTCATTGACGTGTCACACGAAAATATGTATAATTTTATTAGCAATAAAGTTCAAATGTGCATGATCCTTCTCTACTGATAAAAATATTTTATGTTGTTACCATGAACCCTGTAATTATTGGGAAAACTTTAATGAACATTGAAGTTAATTAAAAAGCATAATACTTAAAAGTACATCGTTAGTACATATCGTACACTAATACGGTTAAACTTTAACGAAAAAAAAACTTTAATTCTACGTAAACAAATGTTGTTCTATGGAGCATAATTATAAAATATTTAATAATATTCCAACTGAATTATCTCTATGATAAAATGTATTAACAATAAGATACAAGAGTCAACAAAAAAATATGTAAAATCAATATTTATATACATTCGAACTTACCATAAAGATGGGATGACACGGACATACAAATAAATAATGGCTGAATAAAAATCGTGAATCTACAGCTATGCAATGTGCTTGTAAAGATATTTCCAAATGCTATTTTAATGAAATGCAGTGTCAATGGAAATGTTTTTAACAGGAGAACAAAATTTTCAAAGTCACTCTTTATAAAATCAGCTCAGCTTACATATGTATCGAATACAATTAAAATTACCAAAAAAACCATTAGATGTTTTTATATAAAGCAGAAAATAATAATTTATAACAAGACAAGGGGATGATTTTAAGTTGAGACTTATTTATTTAAGTTCCTTCTTAATTTTTTTTATGAGCAATTCTAATAAGACCCATTATAAAAATTTTAAACAGTTTTATTGTCATTTTTATATGCTTCTCGAGCACATCTCTTTTTTAATAACAATTTAATATTACCTTAAAAAATTTAAATTCATTCAAAAATGTATATAAAAAGCTAAGTTAAAAGGTCTTTTAAAAGCTTTATTCCAAATAACTGTGTATAATGGAATATGTGATTCACCATGCTGACAGTGACTTATTTGGTGAATTAGACGTATTTGTATATACAAATTTCTCAAATATAGTTTAAATAATTGGGTAAAATATCATTATCCATAATTCGTTGTAATACAACACAAATAATAATAAATAATAGATTTCTATTAACATTCAACAACTAAATAAACGATAGAGTTATATGCATTCATTATTTGTTACAAATAATGAATAAATCATTATTTGACGCAAATAATGATAGGCGATTAGTTAGTCTAATCGATATCATTGTGAATGCACACAACACTACCTGACTCAACCTCTATGACCTTGAGTGTAACGATATCTCTCGAGTGGAGTTGCGATATATCGATTAGAGTGGAGATGTGGTGTGGTCACCTCATATTGGCCGCGTGAAATTAGCTGGGAACATTCCTTTCTCGTTGGTCGATTCTTTGATGCCCATTAGCCAGCCTTCTTCCTGTTAAAAGCATTAAAAATATAGTCAATATTATATTTTTATATATAAGATAATCCAGTTTTCCTACGTATGTGTGCAATCTATGCAATCATTCGTATGACTATTACCAATTATGTCGTTCCTATCTAAGATTTTGTACAATGAATACTTAATAATGTAAATAAATACCGACTTTGCCGACCGTTTGCTGCAACGGCAGCGATCCTGCCCATCGTACCGACGGTCTTGGGTTCGAATCCCGGAAGGGGCAGATTTGTATGATAAATACGAGCATTTGTACCTGAGTCATAGGTGTTTACATATATTTCTATGAATATCATATATCTATGTATCATATATGTAGGCTTATCCGTTACCCTAGTATCCATAACACAAGCCTTATAGTGCTTACTTTGAACTAGGCTAATTGGTGTTAATGTGAAAAAAAATATTTATTTAAATAAATACATAAACAACCTGGGTTCAAAACTGGAACCTTTTTATGAGTAATGCGGAACCAACCCGTCACATTTTTTAAATCGTGTATAGCAAAGCGCTTGACCGCTTACTTGCCTGATAGTAAGCGACGATGCGATCTAGGATGTGACGCGTTTGCCTAGATGATTTATCAGGAAACAAATTTAGGCAAAGAGCTCCACTCTTTGGCGGTACGGACATATACTTAGTACTCCTATATTGCTAGTAGTGGTCTAGAAAAATATATATGTCTATCTCCCTCATTTAAATTTTGAACATTGTGCGCATGTCCGTGAGATGTCATGTACATGTTTGAGGGATGAGGGCTTTCCCCGCTACTGCCGCAACGCATGCGCATAACTCGTCAAGTATAAACGACTGTCTCTCTTGTTCGGCAACGCTGCCACTTACAGGGACAAGCGATATAGGATTATAAGATATATCGCACATACGGTGCTATAACGTCACTTATGCAAATGGTGTAATATTTCAGGGGGAGCATTTGAAAATTGAACATCCTTACAACGTATAGTTTTTCTCGGCTAAACAAATAAAATAATTAAGCTACAACTTTGAACTTCATTTAAGAGTAAAAGCAAGCAAAGTAAAGAGGTAGAGTAGAGGTAGGAGTATTTTCTCATACTCAGTTCACTTTTGTCTGAAATTACATAAGTGACGTTATAGCACCGTATGTGCCATATGGATACGGATCACTAAGTTGGAACCAAAACGCTTAGTGCTTAGGTACATCAACCATATAACGGTGGCGCCTATTTGTAAGTCTGATTGTCCGATGAAAAAATGGTCACGGTGGAACAAGGGGTGACTACATATTTTCTACCATGAAGATCAAATCTGAACAGGAATCTTTAGTAGAGCAGCAAAGTTTAAGTAAATTTTATAAGAAAAATTGCGGACGCTGTCAAATTTTTGCAGTGTTAACACTAATATACTTTTATGGATAGAATAATAACAAAGAAAAAAAAGAAAAGAAATCGATTCTGGCATTCCTTTAAATACATATATAGAGAAATTCAACTCAGAACTCGGATCTCACTGATTTGATTTGCCAGGAGTTACTACTCTGTTTACAATATACGCAAATGCCAAGACTAAAGTCTACGATTAACTGGACACAGATGTTACCTCTGTTTTTGTAGCGTTTTGTTAGTATTCCATCTAAACATACGCACCTGCTCATCGGGGTCGTCGTACTCGACGACGCGGATGATGTCGCCCACGTCGAAGGAGAGCTCGTCGGAGTCCTCGCGCGTGTAGCGGTACGTGGCGCGCACGCGGTACAGCGCTCCCGCCGGCAGCCCCGCCAAGGTCGCCCCTGTCCGAACCAACAGTCCGACCGTGAGCGGGGATCGACTATGAGCTGTGCTCAGTCATGAGCAGAGTTCGATCATGTCCGGAGCTCTACTATGAGCGGTGTTTACATAAGAACGGAGCTCGATATAAATGCAATTCGATTATGAGGAGAACTCCATAATGAGCAAAATTCACTTATGAGCAGAGCTCTATCAAGAAGGTGCTCGACTGCATATTCCATATTTCAAATTAATAGACATAGAGACTGTGTGCACATAGAAATAAAACATTACATTATTAAATGAACAGGACACAAGCGGCGACTGATTAAGGTGCGAACACTATTCAGTAATTGGCGGCAAAGTGCACACAGTCTAAATCTGGTATATCTGTTGACGAGCTCCTCAAGAACATAATTTTTATCATATATTCATTTAGAAAAATTCGCTGTGATAAGAAATCTTACCTATGACCCGGTCACAAAATAATAATAAAATATAAGTTAATTCAACAGGCACTTGAGAAAATAATTTGATAAAAAATATTATTTTCTGTTATATTAGCAGATAATCGCACTGTATAAAACAAATATATATATATATATATATATATATTGTTCCAAAATTTATGTAAAATAATTACGTTTGATTGAATAGAAGTGCTTTAATTAATCCCGAGATTCAATAAGTAAAATGAAATGAAAAAGATAGGTATTTTAGTGTTATTAAGGTATTTGAGAGTAAGTAAACTTTGCCAGAATTTATGTGAAGTTGCCTTTAGTCACATGACAACGGCCTATGCCGTTGTCATGTGACTAAAGGCAACTTCATCAACTTCATCATCAGATGACTATTCATCTGATGATATGACTGTGTGTAACGTCTGTAAAAGTAACCTGCCTGACAAATTCTATAGATAATACAGCTATCCACAGCTTTCACCGGCTCAATGATAACAAAACCAATTATTATATGAAAATTACACATTCACTAAATATATTTCTTTTAAAAGTGATTAAAACTATATTTAGAAAATTACATTTTCATAAAACAATAACTGATTTTGCATTATTTCCTAGCAATTTTTATGAACATTAATTGTACCCCAATTTCCCATTGCAGTATTAGTATTTATAAAAAAAAAGAATATCGTAAATTATAAGCAGTTAGAAATAGGTTCACATATTGCAAAGATCACACACACAATACTCAAGCAAATTAAATATAAAGAAATTATCAATATAATTACTAGCAGCACAAATAAATAGGCAATAAAAAATACGAGCATATTTACATTTAAATAAATATACATACTTACCAATATTTTAGAAGCAACTGTAATGCCTTCACCGATACCATTATACATCTAAATATACTTTATATAAAACCTCTTCAAATTAAAATTATAATAATATGTCTTATTTATATATTTTGTGTAAATTTGTGTTGGATAAGAAGTCTCTAAGTGGGATTCAAAACTACGCATTCCTTGCCTGTTTTGCTAGAAATGTGTGGAATTAACTCCCACTTAAGGGGATTTTTAATACATGTTTTATATATATAAATTTCATAATTGAATAGGCTTCAAAACCAATGTACACTCACCGACAGGTATGTCGTAAACTTCGTCTGTCTTGTTCTGATTCTCTTTATGTTTGTTGTCTGTGTCGGTCTCTTTCTTTTCTACATCTACTTGCTTCTCTTCGCCGTTATTATTCAACTTCTCCGTTGCCACCGGCGAGCCTGAGAGAACGTTCGCACTGACTCATATAACCTGACTTCGGAATATCATGGTTTGTCTCATCATTACTTCATACAAGTAATAAGATTGGTAAGGGATTACCCTATTCATTTTATATGTTTAGGTGTGAAATGTAAGCCTCATGCTTCTAACTACTCACAACAACTAATTTTATTGCGGGATTTGTTTTGGCTAGGCCAATTTCAAACCTGGTGTGAAAAGTTTTCTAATTACTAACCTATTAATAAATGTTGAACGTATAATTTGTCCAAATATTATAATTCGTTATTCCATCGTTCTAAAGTTTTAGATATTTTTTTTATGTTTATTTTTTTAGGTTTTGTCGTCTCACATGTCAGCTCCATAGAAATATATTAACTTCTTATTGTATTAATCTATAAAAATAATTATATGTATGTAGTTAACTAAAACGTGTGCCGTTCTAATTGGGCACATTAAAAATTTGTTTCTTAAAAAAATTGTGATTGGGCGATGAATATCACAATTTGTCGGACTAAAGGTTAAGCCATATAATTTTATTTCGCCGAGAGTATTATAGCCCTTGAACTATTCAAGTGACATTGCGTATACTCTATACATTTGTTTTTATATTGTTTGAATCAATTCTTTTTTTTTTTAAGATCAAACGTGCTTTACGCAAAGAAATAGCAAAATGTGGCGCTAATATTTAAATACTATCAAGTCTCGCTCCTGGGCTGCTTTCGTTTAGTTGTACAGTCAAGTACAACTGTTTTATAACATTCAAACTTATTAGGTAAAATATATATTTCTACCACTAAATTCTTAAATGGTGTAACTAGTTTAAATAGGTTTTGGATGAAAACAGATTTTCGTTAGATGCTTTACTTTTAACGTGATGTGAGGCTGTTCTGAACTAATGCACCATAAATTCTAATAGATGACAACAAATTTCGGTAAATTTCTGTGAAATTAGATTTGAAATCGTTGAGAAGGCCCAGGTAGAGCAGGTCACACGTTTTAATTTTTTTACGTGTATGTATAACGTACCACTATAATATACATAATTTGAAAATTTTGATACATCTCAGTATAACTGAAATTGCTGATTTTTTTATTTATTATTTAATCAGGCGTGAAAGTTCTACGTTGTATTTGTATATAATAGAAACGAAAACGTGACCCCGTTTTTATAGCTTAGCACTCCAGTACCGATACGAAAACAGTTCTACGAATCGAAACAAATTTAAAAATAAAATTCAAAATACGTGTAAGAGTGTAAAGATAAAGCCCATAGCTAAAATTAAATAACTCATTAGCAACTTTAACTATTAAATTTCTATAGTCAAGTCAGTAGAGATGCACTTTAATAGATTCATACATTTTATAAGGCAATACTGTACTATGACGTCATCGTTCAAAGTCCATCGACTGAACCATTGGTTTGTCAGTAATTGAATTTTTTACATATTAACCGGACTCGTACATGATACGATCTCTTTTATTAGAAAAAGATTTTGTGATCATTACTGCATATGGTTTAAAGTCTTATATTTCACCAAACTTTCGGAAGTGGAGAGGGAATACATCTTGTGTCGTAGGCCCAAAATAGTATTACTGGATAACATACGTATGTCGTATTATGTCTTGTTCGCGTGACTAAACGTCGGGTCTTAATTAAATCAATTATTACGGAAGTTAATCGCAGTCAAACACTGTGACACGGTATTTTAAAAGATTTATATAGTAGGAATAGTGGAGGAAGAAACAGCTATAACCCTGAAACACTAAAAGAAGAGATCAGCAATTATTTAATTAAAGGTTCTTTAAAACGTCGTCTTTCCTATTGTGAAAACTTTGAACCAGACTCAACCTGCTTATGACTGCTTTTATATCTTTGCTTATTTTATTGTTCACTAATACCTTTTGTTTCTTTGTATTGTTAATTACTGTAAGCGGTGTTGCCGTTGTAATAAATTAATTAAATAAATAAAAGAAAATAAATAACATTTCTTCCAATAATACTATTTTGAGCCTACGGCACACTTCCCTTTCACAGCAGATGGTATTTGCTCGACTCTACCAATGTGGGGGGTGGGGTTGGAGGTGTGCGTACTTACCTACTGGCACGTCGTAGTGGTCTTCTTTGCCGTTGTCCAGGGTCTTGTCCTGTTCGCGGCGAGCGGGGGGAGGCGGCGCTCCGTTGGTCGCGGGGGAGGGGGGCGAACGCGCCCTTGGGGGAGGCGTGCCCGGGGTAGAAGAGGGCGACGCGGGCGGCTCCGAGGGCGAGGGGGGCGACGGGGGCGAAGGGGGCACCCAGCCCGGGGAGGGGGGCGCCTCCGACGAGGCTGCGCGTGCACACGCTTACATGCCGCGACCGATCGCTGGGCTAAACTCTCCCTACCCTCTATACCAGAACTTCCCAACCAGGGGGCGTAGATAAAAGTCAGGGGGGGCGTAATAGAATAATGAAAAGAAATCTAAGAAATATAAAAATGTGTTCCTTGTTTTTGTTGAAATTTAATAAAAGGGGGAATTGAAATAATATACAAATTTTATGTCAACAAATAGGTTTTTATATTATACAAAAGAATGGAAATAATATGTTTTTATTTAACCCAGCGATTGGTCGTATTGCACACACGAACACAAAAAGAAAAAACACAAACAGGAATGCAATGTTTGGTAAAACACACAATTCACTCGTGGCGCGACTCACGCTATTGAAGTGCTCCAAACGTTCCAAATAAACGCGCTAGTGTTTAGGAATACTTCAAAAATAGTTTTTGGTAAAAGGAAAAGTAACAAGTATTTATAATAAATTATTTTAATAGAAATATACTGGAAAAAAACAACGGGTTGCACTCCGGGAGTACCGGCAGAAGTGAAAATATGAACATTAACGTTGTGCATTTTTGATATTTTGGAATGGTTAGGGAATAATTTCGCACGAATTTCTTCAATTATCAGTATAGAAGTACTATCATTTATGTGGTAAAATACAATATTCATTTATTGCGCTATCGTACACAATCACACACGCACACTCGCGCAATTTCCCTGCGCGGCTTAAACGAAACAGCAGGAGCAGGCATACATTTTCGACGCGCGGTAGAAAGAGAGGAGGATATTACATCCTCTCTTAAGCCGCGCCGGCGGTCTACTCTCCCTCCGTCTTACGAATTTTCAATCAGGTCACGTGTCCTGACGTCAAAAATCCACTCAGCTAACAAGTTATTGAGAAGCGAAAGCTGAGTCAATTATTTCTATTATTTCTTTATTAAAATAATTTATCGTATAAGATATAATATTTATAAGCATTAATCTTATAGCCTTGTTTTTGTAAAGAGATTTTGTGTATGGTTTCTTGCGAAGCAACAGAAGCCATATAAATTTTATTTTCCAAAATCAATCTTAGTTTCCTTTATAATTACACTTTACTTCGTATATTTAACAATCTTAAGCTAAATAGAAACATAATTCGTAAAATAAATTATTAAAGATACAAAATGTTCTTTAAGTAAACAAATTTCCGTTAGGTATTTTCCAAAATGCTTTTAGAATCCGTGTGTTCTTTTAAGAACTGGCCAAATAAAATAACTCTTAAAAGTATTAAGAGCCAAAATTGTTTATATTGGACTTAAGTCTAGACTTAAAAGACTTTTAGTTAGACAAAAGCAATGTTAGGGTTAATCAAAAATCTAAATTTGTATTGACTATTTGATCCGCCTTTCGATATTTCTTTTAAATAAAATTCCTCAGTAGCACGAAATTAATAATATGATTTGATTACTTGTCCTTTTACCATATTACATTAATAGTGAAAAACCAACAATATCAACGTTAAAATATTTACACAACATTTTTTGAAAGCTCAAGAATGTAAACATAGAATTTTGTTAGTATTCATATTCTTTTAGCAAAAGGTAATTTATAAAGACTTTTTAAATTTACTTATAAAATTATTTAATACGATTTATAGACTCGAATAGAAAAGTGTAGTAAAATACACTACACTTATGAACGAGGTGTAGAAAATGTAGATAACAGTGCAGTGAAGTGTGATATAATAGCGTAGCAGTGTAGTGTAGTCATGTATAAGTGTAATAGTGTACTGGTATAATTAAGGCTACCTGAAATAAAAGCTGCCATTACGAATGTCTGATGTTAATATAATATTTAGGCCTTATTAATAGAAATATCTTACATGTTCTGATAAATTGACTTATTAATATGTAGTAGTCACTAGAATTGTGAACTAAACTTCTGGTAAAGCGTAGTTATAAGGTGTATTGTAATGTTCATATTTTTTGTAAATCAAACATTTATTGCTAGATATTTATATCAACAGAAATTATTTAGGTGTAGTGTATTGGTGTAGACTAATAATTTTCCGGTGTACTAATGAAGTAAGTTTAGTAATGTTTTGGTGTAGTAATGCTTTGGTGTAGTGCAATAGTGTTTCGGTGTAGTCACAATAGTGCTTGTGTAAAGTGCTAGAATACTTGTGTAGAATAATAATTTTTCGGTGCACACTGTATTAGCGTTTTGGTGCAGTGTGGTGTAGTAGTGTTTTTATGTAGTGTAGTACTGCTTTGGTGTAGTGTGCCAGTGAAGTACAGTGGTGCACTGGTGGAGTGTAGTGGTGCACTGGTGTAGTGTAGTGTAGTCACAATAGTAGTAGTGTAGTGGCAGCGGTAGTGCCGTAGTGTGGAAGCACTCACTCTGCACGGTGGCGGTGGGCGAGGGCGCGTTTCCATTGTGCTGCGGCGCGGGCAGAGCCGGCGGCGTCGACACGTTGTTGGCGCGCTTCGAGTACGACCCGCGTTGGCACTCTGTCGCCAGCTTGTCCGTTATGGCCTCTAGTTCCGCGAACACCTGAAGTATGAAAGTATTCTTTTCAAAAATATACCATATTATATAAAAAAAAAAAAATATTTGTTTTCTTATCGTTTCAAAACCATTGATCAAATTGTGATACAACTTTGTTAAATTATACAAATGCATGACAGGGAAGGTTTAAATGTATAATCAGCAAAAAAGAGCATTGCAAAGCATGACGGGTGCAACTACTAATAAATAAATATTAGACCTCATATACATTGTCTTGAACTCAAATAGCTAAAGAACATGTGCTATGGAGTTCATAAACAACGTTGATGCCATAACACCTAGACCCGAACTAACGTAGAAAAGTTCATTTTCTATGTTGACCCGGCTGGGAACGAACCCGGGACCTCTGAGTGGCGTTACCATAAAAACCGGTATGTGAGCCACTCGACTACGGTGGACGTCAACTTCTCTGTATATAATCATTAAATATTTTTAAAGCAAATATGCTGGTCAATCAATTTTTAAAATAGGTCTTTAAAAAACAATCACGCCTCCAGGGCAGGTGGGATCAGAGCACTCGCCCGCATAGTGAACGGTCGTGGGTTCGAATCACACCTGAGTACTCGGAGGAGGCGGAGTTGTTTTTTTACAGGGTTTTTTATATTCTCGTTTATCCCCCTTGGTTGAACGCTTGTGTTACGCGTGGTACCACTTCATCGTACATCGGTGAGGTTCTAAATTCAGTACAAAGCTGACATTTTTAAAATGGGCTACAGCCATTTTAATGTGTTGTTGTACAATTTTAGTAATTAGTGCTATTTTATTTTGCTTCGTGGTCGAGGCTTGCATACCTGTTTTCAAGGCGTGGTCGCGTCAGTTAGTATTTATGTATATAAATATTACAAATTTTTATATATTATATGTATGTCTATACGTTACCCTAGTATACATAACACAAGCCTTACAGTGCTAACTTTGGGCTAGGTTAATTCGCGTGAATGTAAGAAATATTATTGACGTGACAACGTCTTATAAATTGGTTTGCCGGGTGACACTTATGAAAAAGTGTAACGCTCGGTAACGTTACGATGAGTCACCGAACGAGAGAGAGGCCCGCCGAATGCCTTGTTTTCACATTATTATTATTATTATTATTATTACGTATATATATATATATATATATTAAATATTTAATTTATTAATATAAATTTATATATATTTAAATATTTAATTAATTATATATTAATAATATATTAATAATTATTTAATTTATTATTAAAATTAAAAATATTATATATATTTCAATGATTATAGATTGATTTATAATTTATATTAATTTTTAATATAAATATTATGAATTAGAGAGAGAGAAAATATTAAATATTTAATAATTTATAATAAATATTTTAATATAAAAAAAAAAAAAATCTATGCAATTTTTATTACTTATAAATAAAAATTATTATAGTTTATATAATTTATTATAAATTTATTTTACATATAAATTTTAGTGTTTAATTTTAATTATTTTAATAATAATTAATTTTAATTAATAGTAATTAATATTAAAAATTTAAGAAATTAAGATTTAGTAATATTTAAATTAATAACTAATTTTGTGCCAGCAGTTGCGGTTATACAAAAATTAAATTAAATTTTATTAATAATTAAGTAATAATTTTATTTTAGTAATTAATTAAATATTAAATTATTGAGTGAAATTTTAATTTAGTTTAATTTAATTTTATATTATGATTTAATAAAATTTAATAATAAACTAGGATTAGATACCCTATTATATAGAATTTAAATAAAAAATATTAAAATAATAAATAAGTATTTATTGAAACTTAAATAATTTGGCGGTATTTTAGTTTATTTAGGGGAATCTGTTTAATAATTGATAATTCACGAATAAATTTACTTAATTAATGATTTTGTATATCGTTGTTAAAAAAATATTTTTAATAAAAAATAATATTTTAAAATTTAAATAAAAATTTAAATCAGATCAAGATGCAGATTATAATTAAGAATATAATGGATTACAATAAATTTATTTAAATGAATTTTAATTTGTAATAATTAAATGAAGGTGGACTTAAATGTAATTACTTATGAAAAAGTGTAACGCTCGGTAACGTTACGATGAGTCACCGAACGAGAGAGAGGCCCGCCGAATGCCTTGCGTCATAATACAAGTTCACACGTGTGGTTAAAGTATCGTCAGCTGTGTCTGTAGTGAAAATGTGGAGTGCTTAGATTCGTCATTTACAACAACTACAACAATAAAGGTAAATAATTGTACACTGATATTTCATTATCGTAAACTATGATTGATTGATTAATTGTTAGATTGACACAAAAGTTGAGAAACTGAGTTTATAGGTTATGTCATACTATTGATAAATGTTGATAGTGTTAAGTAAATTATTAGTTTAAAATTAATTAATTAATTAATTATTATTTTACAAATTTTCATTAATTTCAAATTTATTTAGCAAAAATTTGAACCTTCGATCTGAATAAATGTTTTGATTTTCGAATTGATTCTTTAAAATTACAAATATTAAGAAAAAGTGGCAGATATAAGAAAACTTGATTTAAACTGTGTTGAGCAAGAATTTTAACATCTAATTTAAGTAAATGTTTTAATTTTCAACTTCATCATTTACAATTACAAATTTTAATTAATTTCAAATTTATTTAGCAAAAATTTGAACCTTCGATCTGAATAAGTGTTTTGATTTTCAAATTGATTCTTTAAAATTAAAAATTCATCCATTCAATTTCAAATGTTCAACAGGAATCACCACTCTCAAAACAATGGAAACGGACGAGCAAATGCCTTCAACTTCCAGTACATCAATGGAGACGGAGGATATCGTGCCGTCAACGTCTGCAGTACCAGCAGTTTAAGTTTACATGTACAATGTTTTAGTAAACAAAATATATTTCTATAGTTAAAATTTGTGCAATTCTTATTTTCATTCAATTCCTTGTTCCTATTGTGCAATTTAATTATATTCATATCAATAAATATTCTACCGAGAAAAAGACGTTGTCACGTAAAATCTTCGCCCGTAAAACCGACTTTACAGGCAACCCAATTTTTTTTTTTTAAATTTAAAAATTCAACCTTTGGGTGGCCGATCCAATGCTCTCCCAATTGAGCTATCGAGTCTTGTGAACACCCCTCGAAATTTTCTAGTACCTTTCTAGTTTTATACACTGCAGGTCAGAGTTGTTTCATCACTGAGTTTTATGATTTTGATATATTTTTCCATTTTTCAATACTAGCTTATATGATAAATTATTAGCTTTGTCAGACGTACCTTGGAGCTCTCGGAGTGGAAGAGCTGCTCGGCGGTGAACAGCGTCTGCAGGTTGTGAACGTAGAACAGGACCCGGGAGTCGTACAGCGCCGGCAGCTCGTCGTGCAGTTCCGAGTTCAGCACCTCGTAGGTGCGCTTCGCTTCTTCCAACTGTTCGCGCCCTTTCGTCACCTGCATCAAACCGAAGCGAAATCTTAAGAGCATCTTTTTTTTATTGAGAATAGGTAAGCTTGATCGCTATCTCGCGTGATGGTAAGCGACGATGCGCCTGCCTAAAAGATCACTCTTAACTTGGAGACCCCCAAATTGTATTAATCAGGAAATACAGATTTAGGCAGAGTTTCACTCTTTAGCGGTACGGATCACAAAATTGGAACAAAAACGTTTAGTGAGACTCTTTGATATATTTATCATGTAATGGTGGCGTCTATTTGTAAGTCAGGTTGTCCGATGAAAAAATGGGGACGGCGGAACAAGGCTGTGCAATTCTGCTGCACACTCTCCGAAATGTATCCTATAAAAAACGGATGTCGTTTGTATTAATTTTATTTTTTACATTCACAGTGTCATCTTTCTAGAAGTTTAAAAAAGTCTGTAAAAAACTTGATGGAGCGATACTAAATCATACATAGAACTTGAAATATGTTTGTGAATTTCGACGCGTTTGCCAGCGCCTCGATCGGTCAACGGCCAAAGCGAATACTTTGCTCGGATACGACAGGTCGTGGGTTCGATTCCTAATTGAGGGCTAGGAGACATGTTTATTTTTACAAACGTATTTGATATATCATGTTTTTGTTTTTAAATATAATTATAGATTCTTGACCATTCCGTCAAACCCATGTCTTTCTCCAGCGTTAAAACAATATTCATACTAAATTTCATCAAAATCGACTCAGCTGTTTCGTCGAAAAAAACGTTACAGACAAAAGTTATTTGCACATTTTTAATATTTTTTTATTATTTTGGATTACCTTTTGGTGTGATCCTGCCTTTTGCGTTGACGGTCTTAGATTCGAGTGCCAGAACGGGCAGATGTTTGTATGATGAATAAAGTCAATTGTATCCGAGTCAAGGATTTATTATTATAGACTCTGATTATTTAATATCTTTGTATGTTTATCCGTTACCTTAGTATTCATGACACAAGCCTTACAGTACTTCAGGCTAGGTTAATGTGTGAATGCATGAAATTAGTGTTGCCCAAATTCAGTCTTGGTCTTGCAGTCTTGGTCTTGTTCTTGCGTTTTTGCAAGACCAAGACCAAGAACAAGACCGCGTATTTTTAGCAAGACCAAGACCAAGACTGACCGTGCAAGACTTGAGCAAGAACAAGACTAAGCCTGCAAGACTCTTGCGTCTTGCAGCTAGGACTTAGCGCTATTTCACGGAGTAGTTAGGTGTAACAGTTCGGTGTATAGGTACGCTTAGGAATTCTATGAGACGCAAAAAACTGTATCAAAGAATATGAAAAACTGGATCTATGCGCATTACGACTAATACCATAAACATACCTACATAGCGAATAAAAAAATATCCATTAAAATCAAACTGAGTGCATGCATAGTTATGTTTTAACCATCGGCACTTTGATAATGCGGCATCAAAGGTTTTGTACTTACTTCTCAAAGAAATTTGCTGCTTTTCGGAAGCACATGGTTATAATACACGCGCCGGCGGCTTCTTTTGAAATCATATACAACAATCGTTGCCGCCGCGCCGAAATCACAACATTTGACACTATTTGATTGCCGCCACAGGGCGTAGGCGTAGGTATACTCATGCAAAATAATTTCGAATTTTAAGAGTACCTACAGGTGTTCCAAAGAATAAATAAGTTTCAGAGTGCTTATAATGAAAATGAATACATTATACTGATCACGCAAGTAGTATTATGATTAGAATAAAATGGTAAGGATAGGTAGTAGATGTCATAATAATTTATTCTAGTAAGTATATATTATAATATTGATTATATGGTTTTAAACTAATTACTTAGGTACTATTATTGTACATTTAGTCATTATATTTCTTAAGTTTTTACAAGAAAAAATAGCAAAAAAGTGTTCAAATATCACCCGTTTGATAAATATTGTAGCCACTTTTAAATATACTTGAAACGTGTAAAAAAATTCTACATAATTAATAAAATAATATAAAAAGCGTAGGTACTTACCTACTAATAAAATAAAAAGCCTGCGATTTATTATTAGTAAATAATCACGGCAGCCGAGAGTGTGTCTCCACTTTTGAATACATAAATCATAACCAGATCACTAGAGCCACTTCAAAAAAGAAATTTGTAATTCCTAGGGTTCAAAATTATTTTGGTGACAGAACTTTACAGAAGCGTATACCATATCTTCTTAATTCGTTGCCCGAAACTATTAGATGTGAAACGGATAAAAATAAATTTAAAAAAATATTAAAAGATTATCTGATGACTACTATTTAACACAACAATTGTATGTTTTTATTTATTTTTTTGCATTCACAATGCAATATTTCTATAAGATATAAAATACGTGTGTAAAAAACAACCACGCCTCCGAGCCCATCTGAGGGCTCGGAGGCGTGGTTGTTTTTTACACACGTATTTTATATCTTACAACAATTGTATCTTATTATTATCACCGCTAAATTTTCCTTCAGTTTGTTGTAATTCAGTCTAAATCCAATTATTGTGCACTTAACTTTACCTGATACAGTTATAGTTGTATTATATACCTACATAATTATAATTATAAGCTAAGAGACTAAAGATCCCTCAGTCAAACCGACAAGTCGGTTTTGTGGGACTAAATTGTATCTTTGTATTTTTTTTTCTTGTATATGAAATAAATAAAAAAAAAAAAATAAATAAAAAAAAAAAAAAAGTATTTACAAGCAGTGCCCGCGACTTCGCCCACGAAGAATAGTAACTTTGGAGGTATAGTGACGTTCAGGATTTATTTATTTATTTTAAAACTTCTGTCATCAAACATACAAACAAACTCTTCAGCTTTATAATATTAGTATAGATTAGTATAGATGTACGCCAAAACATTCACTTATATGTAAAGAATAGTGATTGGCACTAATTCTTTACATATATTTTATTCACGCGTCGCGTCTGTACAAGTAGGTAATAATCTGTGTTTGTACGCCGCACGCGGCATCGTTTGATTTGCGGCGGCATCCTTTTAATAGAGCCGGCACGTGGCGAGGCGGCGCGGTAGAAAGCAAGGAAACGTACTATAAACAAAGGAATTATTTTAATTCCAGTCATTTCCAATTGAGCTGTGCTTCGAGTCTAACTTAATAATTGTTTTTACTAATTCTTGTTGTTTTCTAAAAACGTATCACGTGTACAATTTAATATGAGTGACGAAGATTCAAATTATTCTAGTCCGAGTAACGAGAGTTTGAGTCACAGATCTAAAAGACCCAAAAGCAAATTTGAGGAGTTTTTCGAAATAATTCATGCATCCCAAACTGCCTTGTGTAAATTGTGCCAACATAAAAAGACTGAAATAAAAATGAAAAACAGAAACACTTCAGGCTTAAGGAAACATCTAATATCTTTCCACAAAAAGGAATCACAAATATTTCTTCCTGTTAAACCAAAATTAAGTGGAGATATCACAAGCTTTTTAGTAACCGCTGGAAGAAGTGGACAGGTAAGAATATATTTTTTTTATATGAAAACTCCAGGAACTCAAAAAAGTCTTTTTTGAACAAATGACTTTAAACTGACTTCGGAATATTTTATAGATATTGATAAAATAGTAATACATAGGTACATATTTCGCGTCATTTTTAACAATGGTCGAAATTGTCGCTACGGGAATTTTAACTCCGCGTAGCTGTTCATGCGATACTTTCAAAAACGCCATTAACTTACGTAAGTATTTTTGAGTTAGTGGTGTTTTCATCTAGGGGTGCGACATATTAAGTATGTAATTATCGTCTTAAATATTTTTATAAACACCTATATTTTCATTTGTTTTCATAATCGGCCAGTAACAACTAAGTACTTTATTTTGGTAAATTACAGTACAGTGCAACCTTAATATAACAAATGTCAATTTAACGATTTTCTCGATTTAACAACAACAAACCTCCTCCTCCTAAACGCTCAAACCTAGTATGTTTTAAATAATAACACAAGATTTATTGTTTTATTTCAGTCGGAAAACAGCAGTGACAACATCACGACAGCTACAGTTGATTGGGTAGTGAAAAAATATCTTCCCTTCTCATTTTTCGATGACGAAGCTACACAAGTATATTTTCGACGTATTTGCCCTAATATGGAGTTTCCTAAAAGGTCTACACTTAGAAGGAAAGTCAAAGAGCGATTTGAAGAGCTCCAATTTAATCTCAAGGAACGACTTCAACAATTATCATCTAAAATGTCATTTACCATTGATGGGTGGACGTCAATTGCTGGTAGGAGTTACTACGGGGTTACTATGCATTATATAGACAACGAATGGAAGTATCGATCTGTAGTTCTTGATTTTATACCATCACGCGGTCGACATACTGGGGAAGATATTGCAACGATTTTCCATGAATGTTTATTGGAATATGGCATAATTGATAAAATACAAGGTATCACGGTCGACAACGCAACTGCAAATACCAAATTTATGTATGAACTGGGCAAACAGTTGCCACACTTTGATTCAGACAATCAACATTTCCGGTGCTTTGCTCACATTTTAAACCTTGGTGTACAAGATTTATTAGAGACCTTAGCATTACACTGTGAGTCTGACACTAACGCGCAAGATCAGCAGTATGAAGACTATGCAGACGAAACTGAGGAAGATGAAGAATATGCACCAAATATTGCTGACTCGCGTACATCTGTAACAAAGTTACGCAGTATTTCCAGTAAAATAAAAAGAAGTGAGATAGTGAAGAAGAAGTTTCAGTCTGCTTGTGAAGCAGCTGGCGTGCCATCAAATCTAAATGCCATTCTTGACTGTCCAACAAGATGGAATTCCACACATGATATGATTGGATTTGGTTTAAAAGTGAGAGCGGGCATTAACATATTGTGCAGTTCTGTCACCGAATTGAATGATTTTCAAATCACAGCTAGTGAATGGCAGGTACTCGAAAAATTACATAAATTTCTAATAAACTTTAAACTTTTAAGTACAAAACTTGGTGGAGACAAATATGTTACATTACCGCTAGTCATTGTATCATTCAATCTCTTGCTAGATAAAATTGAATCCATGGTAAAACAGTTAGATGAGAAACCTAATCGATCTGAAGTGGATGAAAGGCTCATTCTAGCTTTCCAAGCAGCTCGAGACAAAATGCTTAAACATTATAAGAAGAGCAACTGGATTTATTGTACTTCTTTAATTTTAGACCCAAGGCATAAGGCTCAGACTTTTGACCTGACAATGTGGGGGAAGCAACTTAAAACAGAAAGTCTGCGCAAGTTCAATGAACTTTATGAAGAATATAAAAGTCTACACTCACTGAACAAATCTCTGGAATTGCCAAGAAAAGAAAATAAAGTATGTGATGAAGATGAAGACATTATAGACTTTGATAAACTCTATGAATGTCCCTCGACGTCATCTGGATCTTGTCTTCAAGGCTTAGTGATAGACGAGTTGGAGGAGTACCTGAGAAAACCAAGAACTGCCAGCTCGGAAGACATTTTAGATTGGTGGAGGACGCATGAGACAGAGTATCCGACTTTATCGAAGATGGCCCGTGATTTTCTCTCAATACCTGCAACTTCAGTACCTGCTGAGAGATTATTTTCTAAAGCATCATTAGTAATTAGAAAACATAGAAATAGGTTAAGTGATGAGTCAGCCAGATGGTTACTTTGTATTAATTCTTGGTCAAAAGAATTGATATAAAGTAACATAACCTAATGATAAAGCTGTTGTGTACTGTTATGTTTGATTTGTGTTGTATTTTATTTTTGATTGAAATAAATGATAAATCATAAAACTCTTTTATTAAATTTCATGCAAGTTGAGGGTTCAATCTCTTTCTAGACAGACATTGTTATTTAAAATACAGTCAAGTTATTGTAATTAATTTGTTTTTTTACATGTTTTAGCAAATGTAAGCTTATAAATCATAAATGTTTATTAAGAAACAGTTACTTCCATGGAAAACGACATATAGGTCAGTTGATTTTTCGACTTTCTTATCAAATCTTCAGTTATTTATTAATCTGATTGATCTTTACTATGGCTATGTTAATTCAAGCTCACAATGTTCCAATTCTAATACGTTTTTCTAAGATTTAAAGTAAACTTTAATAAATAGCAATAGACTAATAGGTAATTGCAAGACTTGCAAGACTCTTGCTGCAAGACCAAGACCAAGACCAAGACTGCAAGCGCAAGACCAAGACCAAGACCAAGACCAGGTGTATTGGCGCAAGACCAAGACCAAGACTGGCTAAGTCTCGTCTTGTTCTTGCATTTGGGCAACACTACATGAAATATTATAATTATTTTTGAAATCGTATGCTACGTGCTTCGTATGGTATTACCATGGGTAAGGCTATTTGCATTGTAAGAAGAGGAAATTTACATATCCTTTCCTGTTAACTTATACTTCAAACTACTAAACCAAGACACCAATGCATAGGTACCTTGATATATTTTATTGTTTTTATAATAAGTATATCTCCTTGTTTATTTCTTTTAGTAACAACGCCGCAGCTCTAGCTTCCTGATAATCTTTTCAATCCAAAGTTTGTCTGGTAGAGATCGCTTTTAGCGACTAGGCCGCTCATTGTTTTTGTGTAATAATAAAGTGTTATTGTATGTACCTTAACGTCGTCCCTTCTCTTCGAAGCGTTCGCCTGTAGGTTCTGGAAGCTATGTCTTTGGCTGTCGTAGTCCACTAGTTTACGCCCTCTTTTCTCAACTTTTTTCTGAAAAGAAAAAAAGAAAAATATTGTCATTGATAATAGAATATTCTCTATTACCATCGCTATCCGTAAAATGTGTTTAAATAAGGATATGCAAAAGAGTAATAACTAAAAGTAAACTTACCCTGACTTCAGGGAACTGGTTGGTGTAAGTGTTGAGCGGTATGAGCACCTGGTCGCCTAGCTTGTGCGAGAAATCCTGCCAGAGCATCTCCATGTTCTGCGCCTGGACGTACAGCAGATCGTGGCCTGACCACCCGCTTTCGTACACCTCGGTGATGGCTTCCATTAGCGATTTGGACGCTGTCTGTACCGCTGTTGAGTGCAAAAAGTTTTTGGATAATAGAACAATAGTTATTTCCAAATGAAGCACTTGAAGCAAGTGGAGTACGAGAGAATGGAAGAAGATCTTCCTGTGAAATATATCTGCAACGGCCAAGTGGTTGTGGTAAATTTCCTTCATGCTTTGAACGGCACCTTAGAACATCGGTATCGGATTCCTTTCAGAGGCATTGATAGATAGAGGTCTGTGTCTCTTAAGATATCGTTGAGCAAAGCGATGTCTGCATCATGCGTCATGCTCGTTAACGGGTGCTTCCTTAGGTTCGAGTCCCGGAAGGGGTAGATGTTTGTGTCATAAACACGAACCATTGTACCTGAGTCATGGATATATTATTATAAATATTAAATATTTATGTATCATATATGTATGTCTATCCGTCTAGCCTAGATAAACTTAGCATTTATCTTTATGTTGCTTTCTTTTTATATTCCGTGTATCATAGCAATGTTTAAGTATACTTATTTAAAACAGATACACTACTAATAGAATAATATTGTTTTTTGTTGTGGATTATGTATGGTGACGACGTATGATATTGTAAATGTCGTTATTTTCGTTAAAGCTGACGAGTTTCTTACGCCCGTTCTTTTTATCAACTGAAAGACGTCCTGAGTAAGTAAAAATGTTGGACGATACAAAACAACTTATTTTAATTGCATTAGAATAAAGTTATTTTTATTTTCCCGACATTGGTACGAATGGAAAGCTGTCAAACCTCGTATGCATCTTATGTAGTTGTTGAACTCCTTCTGTAGGCGCGTGGCTTGCTGGTGCTGACGATTGAAGTTCTGCAAATGCTCCTCGAAGATGTCGTCCAATGTTCGATCCACCTTGCCCAGATTCTGGAGGAGCTGGAAATAAAAAAAATAGGTCTCATTTGACGTAATAACCGATGATATATGTAAATTTACATTATGAGCACAATGTTGATCATCACTATTTTTTGTATCAAGTTTTTGCGCGTGTGTGTAGATAATGCACAAAACTTTGATAATGTTTTGCTAATTACAGCTTTAAAAAGACTTAAGGAAAAGATTATAACGTAGATATGAACAATCTTATATTTTTTTTATTCATAAAATCACCAACCGCCTTTTAAAACTAATGAACTGTTTTGTCCCTTTCCGCTAAGTTGTAATTAAACTTTATAGAAAAGGATAAAACACCTCAATTACATACGTTTATTAAACAGTTGACTTTTTTATTAATAACACAAATAGCCTCTACAACAATTCCACTGTTACATACTCTTATTACACTGAGCCTGCAATTTTTCCACAACTGAAGCACACAGTGTACCTACATCTGTCGTTATGTTTGTTTTTCCTATATATATGTATTACCGTTATAATGTATGGGTTAATATTTCATTTAAATTTTCTTTCAACCATTGGCATGTGTTTCACCTGGAGCAGAGAAGCAGAATGGTGCTAACCCCCAGATTTTTAGTACTGCACTCTGGTAAGGCATGATCTCTTGCATCGAGCACCGTACTATAAGTATTAAAACTCACAGAGAATAGTAATAGCTCATCGTAAACAAGCCGTGGTGGTGCACTCTGTGTCATGTCCATACAAGCGGATGGAAAAGTATAATAGAATTCTATAGAAATGAAATTTGGCTGGTGGTTTGAGTTATGGAAACCCTACATTTTTATCGAAATTCACAGCTATTTATTCTAAAAATCTCATTGTTTATTTACTCAACAGCGAGACTGTTTGAATAAAAGCTTTAAGCGTGTATTATTTTAAAAGTTGCAGTAGAATATTTTTTTTTTATTCGTGCGATTGTTCTAATCAACCAGCTTAGCTCCTGTCACAGACTTCTTTGACACTTTTTCTAGTCTAAAGCGATTACTTAGTTAAAAACTTATCGTATAAAAATAACGTATCGTAAATATTTTTTTCTTTGATATGAATAATGTTGTTATAAACAGAATGTCGCAACATTATAAAACATAAATTTCCACCCAGTCACTTATAATTGGTTTTCTGTCCTAAATAGCATCATCTAAGCTTCACTGAAGTTTTGAATTAAATAAATTACATGTCTGATCGCTTCTATGTGAACAATCCCACTGTGCGTGGTTTTCAATTTTCACTTAAGGCTTCTAAGAATCAAAAGAGCTTTAAACCTGATTTGCGATAAATAGCAACAACAGAACCGACCTACGATACTTTAAAAAACTAGTCAGAAAGCTATTTAAACTGACCCTGTTGTACAGGAACTTGCTCGCAAACGTTACATCCTAGCTGCAGTTTATAATTTTGATCTATCAACTTATATTGCTGTTATCCGGCTAGTGACTTTATATCGTTGCATTGTAAACAGAAAACTACTCAATATCGACTGTTGTATTTTTTTATTTATTTATAATAAGATATCTTACTATTTTAATTTCGAAATGCAGGTGTAAGAAGAATATCATACAAAGCACCCAACGTTTTTCTTCCAATGACATTAATTTCCTCGTTATTACGTAATCGTCATATTGAAACTTATTTTTTACTTTTTAGTTAGGTTTACCATATAAGCGTGTTTTTTTAGTTTTTTTAATTAAATTTGTTTATCATTTTATAGTTCGATAGAAAAGCTTGAAAGTTTTCATAATTCATATCATTCCTTTTAATTTTTCAGTTAGTCATGTTTACATTTTTTTTATTTGAATTGGTTGGCTCTTGATCCCAATCATGCCCGGAGGCCAAGACAGGATCCACGATGAAACGAGCTGACCCAGAAGGTGCCTATTCACTCCAATTAACTTCTATATTTTTTCAATTATGGTTTTGTCATTGGTCTCTGATAATAGTCCATTTGCATTATAAATGGCTCGTACTAGCCTAGTAGGGTGATTTGTTTTCAATCATATCTAATTTGGATCAAGATTATAAGTGAAGTAATACCAAGGTCGTCAATTTCGGTATCCATGACAAGCTAATTGGTATCGCATTGGAATACCGGTTGACGCCTCCACGAACACCGAACTACAGTGAACCACAAAAATGTCCTTTACAGAAATTCCGACTGTTTTTAGGACTCCTGAAAAAAAAAGAGTAATTTCCTATAAAATACGCATGTATATGGCAAGTGAATGCAAAAAAAAACATATTTCTATTCTTTTCATTTTAATTATTAAATCAGGCAGACAGATAGATAACGAATTAATCACGCATAACGAAGTAATTCTATAAGAGTTACTTTTTTCTTTTAAGTAACGGAAACCTTAAAATTATCAAATCAAAGCCTTCTCTACATATGATAGTTTATCACGAGAAAACATCTCTGATGATGATAATTAAAATTGTCTTGTTATTCATACAACTCTTTCGTGTAGGTTAAAAAGCGTTTTAAGAAATTTAAGCACCTAAAATTAAGGTAATAATAAATTGAAAAGAGTTACAGTAAGTAACTAGTATTCAAAAATATATAAACGAGAGAACTCTGAAGGGTCATACAAAGCTCTCTAATTTGGTAATAAAGAAAGTATGTTGAAAAAAAACGAGCAAGTAAGCTAGTTTTTATCCACCATTAAAATGAAAACAATTATGTGTACAACTATACTTTTCTTAAACAATACTAAACATACACATTGACATGTAAGTCTATTGTCACTGACTGTACCGCGGTGATATGTAAACTGAGCGTATTAGCATAATAATGATTGATTAGGTGACATGTGGGAAGCAGCGAAAGTCTGACTTATTGAAATTGCCCCACCCAATTGGTGATGTGTGAAGTGAACAACGAGTCTATATCGAATCCTATAGTGGTGCTTTTGCCTATTCTTATTCAAACTTTGGGTCCTTACCCAAAGTAAGTAAGACTTAATTTTTCTTATCCTTATAAGAAAAATTAAGTCACATTACATATACAGTGGACCCCCGGTAATCCGGCAAACATTATGCAGGGCAGTGTCGGACTATCGAATTTGTCGGATTATAGAGCACCTGCCTAAGACCCCTATAGTCCGGATTTTTTTACGAAAGAGTACCTTGTAATCCGACAAATTACATATCTAATGACGAGAGTCTATATATTATACGTGGCGCGTACGAGTTGTGACCTGTTCAAACTTGCGTGATCTATATTAGCAAAGATTGTCAAACATAATTCTGTCATGTCGGATTACAGGGGGCGCCGGATTAGACAGGGGCCGGATTATCGGGGGTCCACTGTAGTAAAATATTTTTTAATTCAAGATACGGTGCTCCATGGAACTTTCAGCTTCAAATGAAGCTGCATTTCATTACTTTTATTTCCCTCTTCTTTTCTTTCTTTTCTGTCTTTCTTTCTAATTTCTTCCTCTCTTTTCATGTTTTTGCTCTATGGTCAAGAGTATCCTTGGCTTCGACCACCTGATATAATAACATAATAACAACTATTACCCAAAACTGTAAAAACTTTCATATATGTGAACCAATTGTCCCAAAACTTAATAAATCAGAACAAAAAGAAAGGTGCTTTATGGTTGCTTAATACAAAAGTTAAACTATGAATATAGACTAAATAAACATATTAATGAATTGGCATAAAGGCTATTCAGCCTGATATGTATCTATTTATATCAACTGACGTGCCTTAGACACGCAATAACTCGAAAAGTAATGAAACTTTAATGAGATGTTGCGAAACATATTACCTACAACATGATGATCTTAGAACACATATTAACTTAAGATCAAAGGAGGAAGAGTAATGCTTTGTTTGGAGTCCTCTTGATATTTATCGCAACATAAGTAAACTACAGATAATCAATCAGTAGAAAGTAAATAGAAAGTAGAAAGGCCACAAATAGTAGAAAAAAACTCAGATGAAAACAAATACTTATCTCAATTCACACATTTGGATTTCATTAAATTTCGCAACTGCTAGGATTTGTCTAAAAGAATTACAAAGGTAAGTGTCAACGATGCAAGAAAACTCTCTCGTTCAGCGGTTACGTATTTAATCTTGCAGGTGAGCCGCATATTTTGCAAACAATGGGTAGGTATGGTGCGATTGTCTATTGCAAGGTCACCGATGACAGATCGACTGAATACTTGATAAGCCGCTCTAAGATATCCTTTAGGATTACGAAATTGGCAAGAAGTTCAGACAGCAAACAAAATGGGTATTTTAGTTTTAAAGACAAAGTCGTAAATTAAGAAGATATACAGACGCTCTATCATCACGTCTTATAGCAATTTAAGTTCAGCTGTTGAAAAGAGACGCCACTATAGACCGCTTATAACGGGTTCTCTCTTGATCCCATTCAAGCCCGGGGGGTCAAGACAGAATCCACGATAGAACTAGCTAACCCAGATGGTGCCTACTCACCGTGGCCTTGAAAACGGACGGCTTATGTGTATTCGGAAATACAGACGCAAGGAGAGAGTGCCACTCCTTCGCTGTGCGCATTATGAAAGATGTTGAGAAGCGCTTGGTGCGACAGGTTCCTACCTGCATACATGCGTACATACCTACGAATTAAATAGCAAATTTGGTGAAGAGCAAGCTTCACACCTTAGCTCACCGCCGGCGTAAAGTTGCCTGCCTGTCAGTCTTATAAAGAATGTACTTTGGAGAGTGTGCTCAGCAGCTGCATGAGCTAATACCGACGCACTGCGGGCTACCACCATTTTTGGTTGCTATTCCTATAGCAACCAAAAATGGCAAAAATGGCTACCACCATTTTTGGTTGTTATTCCTATAGCAACCAAGAAATGGCAAAAAGGGCTACCACCATTTTTAGTTGTTATTCCTATAGCAACCAAGAAATGGTGGTAGCCCTTTTTGCCATTTTTGGTTGCTATAGAAATAGCAACCAAAAATGGTGGTAGCCCGCAGTGCGTCGTTATTAGCTCATGCAGCTGCTGCTCATGCAGCGTCTACAGAATGAAAAGGAAACAAGGGCATGGTAAAAGTGAGAGAAATTTCATCAAATACTGTCTCAAAAATATTATTAAGGCATAGTCTTCTCTCAGAATAGCGTCTTAAAGTTGAAATTCACATAAAACATTGGTACATCTTATTACTCGATTCATTGATTTTCATGGATATGTATATTGTAGTAAGATTTTAGTACTTTTTATTGTGTAAATAATTTTTATGAAAACAGATATAAAAATAAATTATTTTAATAGAAAAATACTAGAAAAAATCAACTCGTCTGACATGTGAATTCTCAGGCGGGACAAAATAATTGTTATAAAGGATTCTTTGAAATTCAATTCAGATTTGTCCTAAAAAAATACGAGGCCATTATTAGTGGCCAGACTTATTTTTAAAAATCCATCTCTTTTATAACATATGAAGTAAGGGATTAAAATGGTTTTGCATATGGAATCATTCGATACAAATAGTACAAAAGCGAACAATCAATTCGCTAATCCGACTGGTGGACTCAAACGTAGGTCTACGCCTTTGTGTCGTCGGCCGGCAGTCCATTGTTCGGCGCATACGCATCCATGAATATTACAATAGATACCATGAAACGGAAGAACTGTCAGTACTTACTGAGAAGACAAGTTTTACATAACGATGAATGGATGGCATGCCTACAGCAGGAATGTAATCAAACATATCAAGGATTTTTAAACAATGCAGTTACTTTCAATACCAGTAAAGCAAGTTACTGGATTGATGTAAGGCGGCCTGTTTAGACAGCAATCGCTTACACACGAGTATTACTAACATTATTACGACTCTTTTTAAGGTTCCGTTCCTCGAAATGATAAAACGGAACCCTTATAGGATCACTTTGTTATCCGTCCGTCCGTCTGTCTGTCTGTCAAGACCCTTTTTCTTTTCGTTTCGGAACGCGTGGAGGTATCAAGCTGGAATTTATGTCAAATACTCAAGTCTACTGTCCCTCGGAGCTGTGAAAAATTCAAACTTTTTATCTAATATTTAAATATACAGCCGTTTATGCCGCAAACTTTCGCCACTCGCAAGGAAATCAAAACCTACAGGGTACTTCCCGTGAACTCAGAATCTTGAAATTTGGTACGAAGCAACGTCTTCACAGCACAGATAAAGGAAAAATTGCCAAAACCGTAAATTTTTAGTTACATCATATAATAAAAATATTTTTTACGGAACCTTCGGTGCGCGAGTCCGACTCGCACTTGGGCGGATTTTTTTATTATTTAGATTCATGTCTAATATACTATCAAAAATGCATGCTTCACTTTGGTAATTCTAAAAAAAAATGTTTAGTTATTAAGGCAAACGCTTAAACAATTAAAAATATTTACATAACATGAAATATATACAAAATGACATATATACAGGGCAATTATAAACTTGCACAATTTAAGCATATCCAACATAGCCAGCTACATCACAAATTAATATTTACATATTTTTATTTTCAGCATTAAAAAAAGTAAATAAAAAAATTGTGTTGAAAACAATATTTCGGTTGAGATTTGAACCCGATGGCTATCGCTAGCGATAAAAAGGAAGATCTCCTATCTTATACTAAACGGAACGGTCGTCAAAGTAAAGGAAAATATAACCGATATCGTGTAAGTGACTTTGTCGCCGTAAGTTAAAGAATTCACTTATAAGAATCCTTAAAAGGCAATTTTATCTAGATAATAAGTTCGAACTTTTATCATTGAGCGATATAAACATTAATGCTCTTTTGTTAAAAGAAATAAACTGATACGTATAAAAACAGCAATAATTCCACAAAAAAAAATTAGTAAATTCAATGGGCGACAAAAGCATCAAAGGAATCGGGTATTTGTGACGCAAAGTACCGGATACTTGTGACACAAAGTCTCGGTCTCGACGATTCACAGGACTTTTGACACTGATATTTCTAAGGAGTATGCCATATTCGATAACAATACCTGTTCCACCTGCTGTACACACGCTGTTACTGTTAGTTATTGCTACAATGCACGAACGCGTCACGTCCGCAGGTGCATCCTTTCGATTTCGATTGTCTTTGACCGAGGCCTCTAATAAACCTATTGTTTTAACTTACACACCGTAATAAAAATTTCTCACGACCAAACTTAGTCTATCTCTTCAAAACTGAAATTTTACATTAATATATATAGTACAAGACTTAATACAATAAAAAATCACAAATGGAAATAATAATAATAAATGGAATCATCGCATTTTTTTAATTAAAATTTATTTTTCGATGCATGTATCTTACTAAAGATACCGAGATACATTACAAAAACACTATTATGCATATATCTGTTATCTTGTAGGTGGTGACAGATAGAAGTATAATTAAATTAATAATATTTCTTATATTCTACATTAAGACTAGCTGTAAGGTTTGTGTTATGAATACTAGGATATCATATCCAGATATATGTAATATTAATATATATGTATACTCATGAATCGGGTACAAATGCTTGTATTCCATTGTAAATTCTTTTGATTCTAATTTGTAATTTTCGACGCGTCTGCCAGCGTCTCGGTAGCTCAGCAGTCAGAGCATTCGCCCAGATAGCGAAAGATCGTGCGTTCGAATCCCTCCTGACGGCTTGTAGGCGTGGTATTTTACAGCCGTATTTTATATCAAATAGTGAATCTCATTTAAACCCCATAATCTAATAGTCAAGAGTATAACAGTAATATTAATTTGGTAGAAGATTCAAAAGGATGCAGGAAAGTTAAAAATTGGGTACACCGCAAGTACTCTCTCAATGACTATGGTGATTGGAAGTTAGTAATTGATGTTCTTTATAATGAAGACAAATAACAGAAAATAGTCCGCATGGATAGTGCCATCAATGCCGTTTCATCCATATTTTTTATGACTTTTAATTATTTACAGATTTTTAAGTTAAGGAAGTTTCAAATTGCTAAGCAAAGACCAGAAATAAAATTAGACTTACCTTTTATAGAAAGGCACTTAAGTGGAAAATTGTCTAAAATTAATATGCTATGATAAGTACTACAAAAATTTAAAAAGTAGTAAAACAAAAAAAAAGAACATAAAAAAATAATTTAACACAATAATTGATTATAGTAAAACAGGTCACTATACACTGTGAAATTAATATGATGCACTTGCTGGCACAGTATGAGTTCAAAGACAGTAAGCTGAAATAATTTTCAGACACAGTTAAAATATGTGTCTGATTTGATGAGACTAGAATATTAGCTGATATTATCAACAGATATGCTTCTCTGAACTGTTAAACCAAATAAACAAACTATTGTTAGGTTAAGATACCCAATATATTTATGCTATATCACCTTGTTTAAACTTGGAATAAGAATTTGATAAAATCACGCGTCACTTGGCGGAAGTCCATATCCATTAATAAAACAAATATATGTAGCTTATGTTTGCAAACTGACATCTTAATGCTTGATATTAAGTGTTACAAGAGCAAGTCAAACCCATTGAATTGTTCACTGAACCGTATGTGTAAATCCTACAATAATTTAGTTAAGTTAGATGATAATATTGACATATATGGCTGTACTTCGTTGTCTTTTAAAAAGAGAATTATTAATTCATGGAAAAATGTGAATGAAATTAATTAATTGTTAAAGGTTTATATTTTTAATGTCACTCTAATTAAAATGTAATTGTTTTTGTATATGTAATTCAATTGTCTATCTTTATTATTGTATGTATTATTCTAAGTTAATTTTAATATTCTATATAATTATATTTTGGATACCTATTTAAGAAATGCATGCTTTGGCGACCTGTAATTAAAATAGCACCTAATTAGTACTGGAGAATGTGTATGAATATTGTAACGGTGTATATTTTGTTGGTTGTCGTTAAAATAAATAAAAATAAAATATTGCACGATCTAACAGCTCTTGATGATGCTCTGTGTGGGCGAGAAACACGTGTAGAGTAGTTGATATAGGTGCAAGGTGTGTCGGTGTTTGCGGTTATTGCATTTAATTACATTTTGTTCGTCTTTTGCGGAAGTAAGCTGCATATATTTTTTAATGAATTTGTATAAGGAATAGTTAATGGGTAATCTGTCTTATCTAAATTAGTATGTCACACAATAACACATATACTAAACGTTAATTGATAAATATGCTGCAAAAGGATTTGCTTGATAAAATCCTGGATCCTGAAAAAATGTGAAAGAATACTGGAAACAATTTATCTGTTAATGGGTCAGTCAGTGATGGCAGGAATACATACACCTTTGACGGTTCCTCTTGCTACGATTGAAAACTTAACCGTCGTATTTTCTTTTTGTATTGAAAACAAACAAAAAAAATATATACTATATATATAATTCAAAAACAATTCGTGAAATTAAATTTCCAGCTGTTTAGCAATAGAAATAGCTATTTAACCAAACGTCATGAAGTTTACACTGAAACATTCCAGATACACATAATAAATAAAAAAGAGCCAATTAAAACATTGTTTATATTGTACAAAGAGATAGATATATATTTTGTCTCTCTCTGACACGTCACAGTATAACAAGGTGAAATATAGAAAGTAGTACGTATGTATGAGATGACAGATGAGTTACTGCGGAAGTGTAAGCGAGTATGGTATAGTGTCGCAAGCCATGCGGGCCGCCTGTCTATAAATAAACAGCGATAACCGCTTTGTTTTCTATACACAGTTGTTTCACATATTTTCGAGTTTTGCTTACGTTACGGACTTGGAACATACGACTTCTCTCGTAATGAGCCCATAAAATTTATATATATTACTGGTACGTCATCTGATGGCTTTAGTTTCAAACTACATTATGGAAAAATATGTGACGTAAAACATTCCCTATAATATGATAAATAGTTTCTTAACTATTCGTTCGCTCACATTTCAATATCTAAGCAGTGATGGTTTTTCTATTTAAGTACATAATTAATGATCCATATCTCTGTTCATATTTAATCTATGTGTGCGTTAACGGTGTGTGCTAAATACCCATTGCCGCTTATACAAATATTCAAATGTTTAATACGTTTGATTTGGCACAAAATTTTATTTTAGAATGGGAATTTCTTATTAAAATAGGTCAACTTCAGCTCAGCATTTTATAGTCTATCTTCTCGTTAGATCATCTGTATATTAATATATTTCAAATTCCTGAAGCTTTGAAACTAGTATTGAATACTGTATACTTTTTGCATTATTTTTTTGATTTATCTTAACGTAATAATTTTGTAATTCTATCAGTAAAAAAACAGAATCTTTTGCAATTTCTCAAAACACCAATTGGCTGACAGGTGCCTATAAAATCAGTCAATTCATCCTTCTTTTTTTTTACTTAAATATTTGCATGCATACATTATAAAAGAAAATACTGTAGACATGTCAAATAATTATTTGTACATACAATTGGAATACTCAGTATTCGCAATTTTCATTCTAATATCAGCTACCAAATAATATGAATGGTATTATGTACTCAGTCTCTTTAAATTAGCATATAATGTACAGCCCCCAACCGACTTTCAAATTTAATTCAAATACATAAAGTTCAGTATCCAACTTCACAACCATATCTGACAAAGAGAAGATGGAATCATTAAAATATTTTATAACTGCAAATTACAGTTCTGTTTCATATTGACGTCAGACATACTAAAATACATTAGTTAACTATTTATTTAATTAGTAATACGTTAAGATACACTCCATTATTAATATTTGAATAATAATAATAGTATTTCTAATATTCACACCAGTTAGCCTAGCCTAAAGGCTGTTAGGCTTGTGTTATGGATACTCGGGTAACAGATAGACACACATATATGATACATCGACATACAGTAGACATAGAAATACATATAAACATCTACGACTCGGGTACAAAAATGTTAACATTCATCACACAAACATCCGCCCCTTCTAAGATTCGAACACAGGACCGTGAGAGTGAAAGGAGGATTCGCCAGGGTTCCCAAGTTAGGGGGTTTACCCCCTAAATTTAAGAGGTAAATAAGTGAGATGGGATTTTTTTTAGGGGTTTTATATGTTTATAAGAGCCGGAGTAACGCCAGTGAATGCGGAAATCGAGTTGGCCTAAAACCATTTGGAGTTACGCCACAGTTTTACGTCTAGACTGACGCGAAAAACTGATCGTCAATGCCCACTTTAAGAGTTGGTAACACTAGGGAACGCTACTGTTGCACCAAATGCTTGTCAATATTATCCAACAAATGGAAATAATAAACGTAAAATTCTTTAAAACTCAATTATAAACAAAAGACATTGCTTTACTCGGTAAATTATGGTCAGCATGTCACTAATTTCGAGTCTTGCCTGAGAATTAGTTAGTATATAGTAGTTATTAGTTTTTGAGTATTTTTCTATTTAAAAAAATATAGATAGCATTGAAAATTTCAAAATAAAAAATATAATATCATAATTTATTTATAGATTTGCCGGCGTCTCGGTAGCTCAGCGGTCAGAGCACTCGCACGGATAGCGGAAGGTCGTGGGTTCGAATCCACCTGAGGGATCGGAGGCGTAGTTGTTTTTTACACACGTACTTTATATCTTTTCATCACACAAACATCTGCCCCTTCCGGGACTTGAATCCAGGAGCGAAAGGCGATAGGCAGGATCTCTAGCGTTGCACGAAACGGTCGTCAGTCAGCTTAATAATATTTACAACTGTGAATATTACTGTTTTGCATTAGATAATCTAGAAATTATATTGTTTTAAACTTTCATGGTCACTAACATTGTGGTAATATAAGTTATATTCGGGATTTATACTATGTACCTTGTTTTTATTGAGTTTCCGATATTTCGGCACTGTTGCAAGTGCCATGATCACGGAGCAACTGAAGTAATTGCGGTAATGATATCTACCCTCCGACGAAGTCTTTTATTGCGTTCGACCCTTTTATACCCTTCGTCGGAGGGTAGACCGATATGTTTGCCAATAACAGCCTACCCGCAATTACTTCAGTTGCTCCGTGATCATGGCACTTGCAACAGTGCCGAAATATCGGAAACTCAATAAAAACAAGGTACATGGTATAAATCCCGAATATAACTTATATTACCACAATCTAGAAATTGTTATCGAATTGTGGCGTTCTTCATTTTTCTTTTCTCTTTATTATTTAAAATTGCTTTTGTTTTATTATTCATGTACCTACAAATGTGTTATTATAAAATTTTGATGTTCACCCCAGGGGTTGGAAAGAACACATTGGAACAACAATATCGACCGAAACCTTCCCTAGTTCCCCAGCGGTAGCGGTATTATTCTGAAAATTCTGCTCCTAAAGCCAATATAATGAACGATGTATAAAAATAAATTTGGTAGTTGACCCTACCCTTAATACATCATACGCTCATCACTGCGGATATTGAGCTGCGACATTAGTGGCGAAAATTTAAACATATTTCGCAAATTTTACTAAAAAGTTAATTACTTGTACTTTGCCACTAATTCTTTTTCGATAGGTAAGTCGATCATTATACTGTGGAAACAGTAAACTTAAACGCTTTTTTGTAAGAAAGGAACACACACACACTTACACACACACACACACACAGAGCGAGAGAGAGAGAGAAGGAAAGAACAGGAGGAGCAAATATGGGACGTAGACAAACGGAAAAAATACTTTAATTAAAAAGTAAAAAACTACTTTTGAAACAATAATTTCTTTGCCTCAGCATTTTGGCTCTGTGTCATTCACAGCTGGGCAGAATAGACACAGAGGCGCTTTTATTCTGACAGGGTCAGGAAAAAAATGGCGTGCCTTAATTAAAATCAATGTCACACATACACAAATATTTACTTCTGTTGCATATTAGTGAAGTATCCTTTGTTAACATCAGTTTTGTAGATATGCTGTTTGCCAATTCTTTCTCAAAGCGAAAATTGGTAAAGGAAGGAAGACGTTAAGTACCGCTACAACCGATTAATGATTGGAAATTAGGCGTGAAACTGCATTAGCGTACGTATGAAATCGTAGATAATTACATTTCCCTGTGAGACAGGGTCAGCGCGTACTTTTTAGTCTCTCATTTATACGAACGCACACTTAAGTTGCGTATAATTAACATTCAGAATAATTCTCACGATTCAAAATTTAATAGAGGAACACAAGTGTCTTGTGAAATGAATTAAATCCCGTAATTACGCTTATTATTCTGACGACTGTTTGGTTCAACGGTGGTGTATGAGTCCTTGGTAAACCCACACACCTTAACTGCTAATGATAAGGGCTGCTTTATCTTCAATAATACGAGATGCAGATGACTATGATGCGATCGGTGACGGAAAGCAAACTTAATTATAATTAAATATTTCATTTACAAAAGTGCTGATTGACAAATTGATGCTATTGTGCGGTTAAATTACCGTACAGGTGGCGATCCTGTCTTTCGCAACGACCGACGGTCCTTGTTGGTCCCAGATGGAGAAGATGATAGTGTGATGAATACGAGCATGTGTACCCGATTCATGGGTATTACTTATTTCTATGAATGTTACATATCGACGGCGAAGTGCCAATACCTCCTATCTGAGATTCGTCGAGAAATTAACTTTTTTGACATTTCGAATTAAAATTCGTTTTTTGAATGTTTTAATGAAATTTCCTAAGCGTATTTTCAGTCGCAAACGTATCAAGTAAAAAAATAACTAACCAAACTTTTCAACCAATTTTTAGCTTGTCAAGAAATTAAACGTTTTATTCAACTTGTGTATTGTTTTGAATTTAGCAGTTAGGAGTTATTGGCACTTCGCCGTCGATATCTATTAAAACATATATCAACATCGATTCTTACTTCGGGCTATGATAATTGGTTCACACCAAATAAGAAATATATTTATTAAAACCTACAAATAAATTTTCTTAAATGAAAAAAACACTGCTGCAACCTTAACAAAACAAAAAATTCCATGTTTAATTGATGATTAAATATGGAATTGCGTTTGATACAGCGCTGTGTTACGTAAGGTTAACTACCTATTTTAGTACTTGCAGTTTTAAAGACAATTTTATATCTTTATATATATAATTCTTCTGTGAGTGTGTATGTCACTGAACTCCTCCTAAACGGCTGGACCGATTTGAATGAATTTTTTTGTGTGTGTTCAAGGGGATCTGAGAATGGTTTAGATTCACAAATCAGTACGGCAGATGGCACTGCAGTCGGCACAGCAACGCGTGGCCGGGACAGCTAGTTTTGTATAAAGATATGAAAATCGAATTATCGGAATAGTGCACCGATTTCAAAAGCCCACGAGTGGGAAGTGAGTCTACTGTGTATATCAACATTGTGTAATGCCATTTATTTATCCAATTGTGTATTTAAATTTTAAATACATGGCAAAACAATAGCAAAATATGTACATATGTGATGAATACAGGAGTCAATCATGATTACGTCAATCAAAATAATTTATATATGTTAAAAGATATTGACATGTCAAATCGTACGAACTAAAACAAAACATAATTAACATACTTCTCAGTCTAGTGCATATGTTATTAATACTTTTATCTACTCTGATACTATAATACAAAGATTCTAAAACTGAAAACAAAATGCTTATGACAAACATTACGTACAGGCCAAAAATAATAAAAAAAAAAGTTTAATTACGATACAGGTCTTGTATGGACACCTGTATCATAATATAACTTTTTAATCATAACGATACACCTATACAACCTCCAGCTGGACCAAGGAGGTTGAACCTCTACTTTAAAAAGGTTTCAATGAACGAGTCCGCGACGACGCAACACGCATTCACAATCGATGTTTGCACCTTGGCGCCAACATTTGACATTTAAAAAATCTTTTCAATATTTAAACAAAGTTTGGTTTTGTTTGCAACATTGTTTTACGTAATATAGTATGAGAGTAGATAAAGTAGTGTATGACACTGTACATAACTTGGTCTTATAACACTCGTGTGATACTATAAAAAAACTCGCCTACGGCTCGTTTTTTTAAAACACACTCATGTTATAAGAACCCTTATTATGCAACAGTATCATAAACCACTATTATTATTTGTTACATTCGCACTAATAAGCCTAGCCAAAAGTAACTGATAGACATCTATGATACATAATATATGTAACATTCAAAAAAATAAATATAAATACCCATGACCCGTCCTGTCGCTCTTTCTTTATGATTTCTTTTTCTCATCTGTTTTGCTCCTAGGCGATAAGTATCCCTAGCTCTGACCCTACGATGCAATAACGTTTATAATAATAACAACCCTAATCGGAAAAACTTTATATAAATCTTGAATCAGTCAATCAGAATTTTAATAAATAACAATTAAAAATCCCCATAACTCTATCAAATGAATTCATCACACTAACATCCTGCCCCTTCAGGGCTTTCAAACAAGATCGTCGGCAGGATCGCTACCGTTGCCAAATGATCACCATGTAGAGTTTAAACAATTACCAGAAACGAAGGCTACGAGCTTGATTTACGTGAAAAATGAAAACAGTTTTATTTTGGGTAGATTTCCCTAAAACTTAATTTAAAGGAGTAATCATCGATTTAAAAATGACACGGCTCCAGTGGCTAACGCAACACGCAAAAGAAAGTGATGGCACCACAGACGTGCTATCAGCAACGAATCGGTTACTTAAAAGTAGTTATCTCAAAGGTAAAGATAATGAGCAGAGTAATACTTCGTGTACTCCAGTGTCCACAGTAATGCGTGTAAAGGTCACAGCAGTGCCACGGCTGAAGTAACTATGTAATTGGTAACACACTTGACTACAGACGACAATCAAGCAATAAAAAACTTGAGACGTGAATCAACGTGCTGGAATACATTCAAAGAGGTAGGTAGATAGAGATGTATAAATGGATAAAAGATCATATATATCCGACGTACCTACGACTGCATGTGACACCAATATACGTTTAGTGCATTTTTATTTGCATATGACACCGTATTTATACCAAGGAAGTTGCAATTACGCTTACTGCGCCACAGCAGTGTAGTTATTTGAGACTCTCCATCCCCCACCCGGCTTAGTGCCTGATAAATGATTAGAGGCATACCCTCTAAAACTTAACCCATCAAATTAAGCTAAAGAATTGTGGAATTCAGAAACAATGACGGCACTACAACATCCACACCCGAAGCAATATAGAAAAGTTATCTTTCTACTTTACCCGGCCGGTTTGAACCTGGGATCTCCGAGTGGCGTTACCAAAAAAACCGGTTTGCAAGTTACTCGACTACAGAGGTCTTCATAACACAAAAGACATAAAAAGGTTTCTGCTTTGAGTTCCGCTTTTTAGAACTTTTTTATAATCATTTAACATCAATCAACAACAAAAAATTAGTTTGATAATACAGAATTTATCTAACTTCGTCGCAATACAGTTGTTAATATGAGAAACAAATAGGCACTACTTTTACTAGCGTCCCGTCCCGGCTTTGCACGGGTGGACAAAATTCTTTAATTTTTTTCTATTATTAAATATTTTTTCGTTAGCGCTATCTAGCGTCCGGTAGACGAACTTCTTGCGGTTAACGCGTTGCTATGGTAACGTTATTGATACAATGGAAAAAGAGCGGGAAAAAGAGCGGACATACAAACACACAAACCACTGTGATCTTAGATTATAGATTTAAGGCTACCATCTCCATAAGTATGCATCTTCACACTGTCCTTAGTCCCGCGGGCCCGTGGTTAGTTATCGCTGCGGGATCCTGACAGGTTCAAAGACCCCACCACGATGGGGAATACCTATATTGTACATTTGGGCATCCTCTTACAATCCCAAGACCATGCAATACCGGGCTCAGGACATGATGATGACCCTCTTTTTTTGTTCCAGGGAAAAGCTTTATAGTTTTGTTTTGACCCGTCGCGGATAGTCGGCGGGGATATGTGAGGACTACCCTCGCCTTTATGTATACGGGGTGTACCCCACTAAAAGTTACCATCAGCATTTCCATCACAGTCTGGCGGGACCGTGTTATCTATCACGCCCCAACTTTGATGACCCTGACAGACGGTTTGCAGTTCGGCTGCGTAGCATTATTAAACTTAAGATAAAACTTATAACGACTATTATTATACTGACGAATGTTTGGTGTAACGGTAGTTTCTGCTTTGCGTATCAACGGTCTTTGATTTGAGTCCTGGGTGAAGCATATGTTTGTGTGATGAATACGAGACTTTGTATCCGATTCATTGGTATTATTATATATTTCTACTAGCTGACCTGGCCACGCGTTGCTGTGCCGACTACAGCGCCATCTGCCGAGCTGATTTGTGAATCTAAACCATCCAGAGCGCCACCCAAACGCATAAAAAAAATCATTCAAATCGGTCCAGCCGTTTAGGAGGTGTTCAGTGACATACACACGTACAGTAGAATTATATATATAAAGATTAGTTACATATCTATGCAAGATATGGCTATATTATTTATCTGTCATTCTAGTATTCATACCAGATTCCTTACAGTGCTTGCTTTAGGAGCCTATTCTAAAGGAATTGGTGTGTTTAAGAAATATTATTATTATAACTTACAAATAATATTTCTGAAATGAAAAAGGACACCGTTGCAACCTTAACTAAGCATAAAATTACATATTCAATGGCTTTGACGCAGCGCCGTGTTACGTAAGATAACTATTATAGTACTTGCATTGGATATTCTGAAGTTAACTAGTCGAGTTTCAAATAAGTGCAAAGTTAAGTAAATAAATAAATAAATAAATATTTACTACATTCACACCAATTAGCCTAGCCCAAAGTAAGCACAGTAAGGCTTGTGTTATGGATACAAGGGTAACGGATAAACATACATATATGATACATAGATATGTAATATTAATAGAAATATATATAAACACCCAAGACTCAGGTACAAATGCTCGTATTCATCATACAAATATCTGCCCCTACCGGGATTCGAACCCAGGACCATCGGTGCGAAAGGCAGGATTGCTACCGTTGCACCAAACGGTCGTCAAAGTAATAAGTAAAGTTTAGGTACCGAAACTAAATAAAATTTTATCATAAGTAAGATCTTTTGAATAAAACACTTTTTTACGGATTTTGCGCATATTTTATTTTATTTTATATTTAATCCTGACGATTCGACTCCTTTACAGGAGCTGTGATCACAGGACGACTAAGATGATGTTTGTCATGTATTTTCTAGTATCTTCACAATATTTTAATCGGGCACGTTCCTAATTGTTAAAATTTTCTCAGACTAAGACTCAGTAGTATACAATGTAATCGTATTGAGAATCTAATAACTAAGTTAAATTTAGTGCCCGATTAAAATATTGTGAATGTAGTAGAAAATACATGATAATCATAATCTTAGTCATACTGTGATCACGGCTCCTGTAAAGGAGTCGAAAAGTCAGGATTAAATATAAAATAAAATATGCGCAAGAATCAGTAAAAAAGCTTTATTCTAGTGAGTAATGTGTGCGGAAGGTTAAGAACTAAATAAGTAAGATCTATTGGATGCACCTTGTGGTTTTTTGCAATATAGATACTTACATGATATTGCAATTAACTTTGCAACACAATATACATAATTGTATATATAACATAAGATGACCACGGAATGGAATAATGGAACACGTGACTACTAAGTAGACTAAATCTGATGTAACCCAATAGGGTATTTGACAGATTTTCGTAAGATACTTCAAAATGTTCTAAAGTCGCTAGAGATACGCTTGAAAAATCTTTCTCTTATATTTAGAGCCATTTTAATAACAAAAAGATAGTTTTAATAATTACATTTTGTATTTCCCGCTGAAACGCTAGGTCACGTGACAAATCAAAGGCGTGACGTCACGATGTAATAGTCTTTTTGTAAACAATACGTGAGAGATTAGTTTTTCGTTCATGATTCTTTAAAAAATGGCTTCAATGTCCTATAGAATATGTGCTGTTCCTTTGTGTGAAAATACGAGTATCAAAAACCCTTTTAAATTATTTATCCACGTGCCACAATCGCAAAATCTTCGTGTAAAGTGGCTGCAGTTAACACGACGTGATCCGACAAGTGTATCACCCAAATCTTCAATTTATTTTTGCGAGGATCATTTTGATGTAAGTAGTATTACTTGAATATATCTATAAATATTGATAATTTACGTTTGATAAAACTGTAGCTACTTAAACTAGTAAAATTGACAAGACATTATTTATTACATCGTAACGTCACGTACTCTGATTGGTCGTTGAGACGTTTCGTCTAAATGATGCACAGATTCAAAAACTCTAATTTTTATTTAGGAAATTAAAATATTTAATATTTTTTATTTGTAATTTAAGTCAAATATTATTAATTAGGACCTTAAATTCTATAATGTTCAATACAATACTTATTTATTTGTTTACTATGTCAAATAACCTATTTGTGAGTTAATAAATAATTCTTATATCTTATATTCTTCTTCTCCACCAATATCCTTCGTTACAGTTACTAGAAAGTTTAAAAAAACCCAGCACGTTACTGAAAAACTATGGAGTTTTACAGGACGTTCAAAATGTCCCGGAAAAACAGGACGTGTGGCAATTTTAATACTTTAATGTAAACGTGACTGACTGTCGGTTAGGTTTCATAATAAGGTTAGGTGTTCTAGGTTTCAGAACACAAATGAGCAATGGTAACCGCAAACACTCGGTAAACAATCGACTGTGGGGATATAATAAATAAACTGTCATTCAATATTGTAGAGATATATGATGGCTTAGAATAATTTCATCTATTCTACTGCGAATTTTGGTCGTAAAAATTTATTTAAAGCTTTATAACTTTCGATCAACGTAACTAACTACTAAAAAAAAAAACTCAATTTGCCTGAGAATCAGGCGGAATTCGAACCCGCAACCTCTGGAATGAGTTACCAAGACCTATTTATACATATAAATAAAATTTGAGTGCCTGTTTGTAATATTGAAATAACCGTTTTTTACTACATGCATATGAATATTTATACGGTACATACACCTAAATAACATTTTTTACAATTTTTGTCTGTCTGTCTGTTTGTTCCGGCTAATCTCTGAAATGGCTGGACCGATTTTGACGGGACTTTATTGGCAGGTAGCTGATGTAATAAGGAGTAACTTAGGCTACTTTTATTCTAGAAAAAATCTTTCATTAAAAAAAAAATCATACATAAAATAAAGTATTTTCCCTCAGAGGTGTGCAGAGATCACAGATATCCACTTACCACGACATACATATCTCACTTCTTCAATTCTCGTCAGCCTTTTTATACAAGCTCGTCGGTAAAGGGTACTTTTGACCTGGCCTTTTTTCAGGACATCCTCTATTTGGTCGCTGAAAGTACGCCTTGGTCTGCCGTTACCTATTTTCCAATGCACATTTGCTTCATATAGTTGCCTTGTTAATCTTCTTTCGTCCATCCTCTTTACATGTCCAAACCATCTAAGCATCTCTTTTTTCTATCTTTGTCATGTTATCTTCTTCAACACCACACCACTCTCTTATCACATAATTCCTTATTTTATCAGTCAAATCCACTCCAGCTATACTTCTTAAAGCTCTCATTTCCACTGCATTGATTTTACATTCGTACTTCTTCTGCCAAATCCAAGATTCACTTCCATACGTTAGAGTCGGTACCAAAAATAACCGGCTGGCTGTGCATACAGGCGTGTGCCTCTATGCACAGCCAGCCGGATATTTTTTGACACCTTCTGGCTATCTGATAGGATAATCTCTTCTTCTCATGAAGAAGAGATTATCCTATCAGACTCATTAAACTATTCCAAGTGATTCTTAAGCTGTACACCAGCGCCATCTTTTCATGTTGCAGGGGATTACCGATTGGTGTCCAGCTGGGTTCGGGGCCCAGAATGAGCAGTTGTTTGTATGATGACCAGAAGCAGTTATAGGTGGTATTTATTGTATATTTGTGTAGGTCTATTCATTACACCAGTATCTGCAGAACAGTCCTTACTTTGGGCTAGGCTAAATATTATATTATTATCATTAACTATATCATCGAATGTAATACTTTTACATGTGTCCAACAATTGATAAAGATAATACTATTTTTTATATTTCAGCATTTATCTGCTTGATTTTTGTCCAAAAATTTTTACTTGAAAAAACTCAACTTGTCTCATTTAAAGAGCACTCGCTCGGATAGTAAGAGGCTGTGGATTCCGCTGGACTCCTGAGACAAGATGATTTTATTTCTAGTAAAAAATGATTTATATACAAAAAATCTAGCAGGTAAATATTAATTGCCATTAGAAGCGACAAATTTAACAGATTCGGTGCCCTAACCGGGTTATTAATAATTACTTTAAGTCATTATTAAAAAAAATACTTAGAAAATAAACCTTTTGCTCTTTTATTGTGTCTATAAACATTGAGAAGAGCAATTGCCTGGACAGCGAGAGGTTGAAGTCCCGTCTGACACTTGACAAGCAAATTGTTTTTAAAGTAAAATTAATTTATATATAATAAAATCTAGCAATGAAATGCTTAACAGTTTATTTGCGTATTCAGGTGTTTTGCAAAAAACGTTATTAATAATCCAATAAAATGCAACTATTTCAATCTTTGCTAAGCTTTGAAGAAGCGATAATTTTATAAAAGACAGATTGCTTGACACTTTTCACACAATGTAACGAAAGTTTGAGACATAAAAGGAACTTAAAAGGCTATTTGCGTATTCCAATGTGAACAGCGCTTAGATAATGCCTGTGTCAGGCTGTGTTGGGTTGCTCGGCTCGGCCATTGAATCAACAATGCAGTCATCAATCAACTTGAACACTTTTGACTAATGGGGATTTAGTTGTTGAAGTAGCTACATATGTCATTTGCAAAAGACGACATATACGATACAACTGACGAATAACATACTTAGCAGTTTCTATGACTAATTAATTAGAGATATATTATTTCTATTAAAAATTGTGCCCTCCATTCACTTGGTACTTGGTACATACAACCTATTCTAAATAAAATAAAAAGTGCCGTTTAGGAAGGTCCGAAAGAAGCGAAGCTTTATAGCATAAAGCGCAGGTACTAAGTGTTAAAAAAAAGACAAACAAAACAGCTGATCGCAATGGATATTCAAAAGTGACTGGCGTCGATGCATAGAGTAGAAAAAAAATTAGTGAAAGCGAGAAGCACGCACACTGAGGTGGGGAGGCAGCCGGCTCCATATATATCGTGTAACGCTACTAAATATGACGCTCTCGTGTAACGTTAAAATCTGACGCTTAGCAAGGAAAGAGAGGCCGCACGGCAAACGTTTATATGCGAGCGGCCCGAAGTTCCGTACAGAAGCTTTGGTTCAATAAATTTGCAATCTGACTTATAGGTTTTAAGAAATTTGGGGACAAACATATCTATGAAATTTGGCACTCATGTTAAGAAGCTAGTATAGACTAACATATACACAAAAACGTGTAATATTGTCAATATTACAAACACACGGGTCAAATTGACTAGAATTTATAATTATAAATAGTATTAACGCATCGTGAATCCCTTAAAATTGGTTTTATTTAAATCTGACGAATAGCAACTTGCATTTTTATATCTCGCCGCAAAATTCGTCTGTTTAGACTACGCTGGTTACACTGTTGACACAGACTATCACACTATCTTAGAGTTTAAACATAACGTATTAGTATTTGAACTAGTACATATGTATAAGATAAAACAGTAATGTTTGGACAGTGACAAAACGTACAATTTACCAAATGAATGAATTCAAAATGTTTATGTACAATTATCAGATCATTACATTTGTTAAAGGCGCTCAGTTGAAATAAACTAGGCGTTGCAGTCGCTAAGCATAAAGCTTCGCTAGCACCATATATTGGAGCAAAGCGCAATACTAAAAAAAAATTCAATAATGTTAAGTAAATTTAATACTGTAAAAGGCGCGCGCTTTTTGTTTCAATGGGAAATCCCATAGAGCCAATGTTTTTGGGCCATGACTTTTTTATTTTTGTGAATTTCAAAATTCGTCACAATCTGGTCCTAAATGTGTTGATTCGATTCCACACAAGAAATATTGAAATCGGTTAAGAACTCGGGAAGTTATGGCGTAACAGACATTGCTTCATTGAAGCTGATCCATGGGAACCAATTATTTACAATAGGACGATTGACAACCGTTTGGTGAAATGGTAGCGATCCTGCCTTTCGCACCGCTGGGTCTGGGTTCGAGGCCTGGAAGGGGCAAATGTTTGTATGATGAATACGAGCATTTGTACCAGAGTCTATTCAGAGGTATTTATGTACCTATAATAATAATAATAATAATAATAATAATCTTTATTAACTTTTTTCAGCATACAGTTGGTTTGTACATACATAAGTAGCTCTTATATTCTAGGTACATAAGATATAGTGAAGCTGGTACTTAAACTGGGAAAACCCGTGCCATAAGTACCAGCTACCTTCCATTGACACTATTTAGAGAAAGCAAATTTTGCAACCTTAATAAATGACAAATTATCATTTTAATCTATAAAATAAAATACATATCAATTTTAACATACTTATTTCATTATTTATCTCTATCAGTCTAGTAAACATATTCTCTTTTGTATATTTATATTCTCTATGAATATTACATATCTATGTACCGTTTATGTATATCTATACGTTGCCCTAGTATCCATTAATATTAATACAGTTAGTCGCAGAAGTGCAAGAATTAAAAATAGAATTCTTGCTATTCATCATTTCAGTCGAAGGATGTACAGTACCTAAAATGGTAGGCTTAGCCTTAATCAATTGGCAGGCGGTAAAGATTTTATCTAAAAGGATCCTGCTAAAAACCTTTTCACGTATCACTGTCGTATTAGCCCAATGGATCCACAATAAAAGTGTGCCAGTTTGAAAATGACGAAGATTTGGCATCGGTCCGAGTAGACCAGATTCCAAGACAGTAGGAACTGACAAGTGCGACAATTGTTAATGTCTAGAACGATGTATTGATTTGCGAATATTACGTGAAATACAATGTTACTGATTGTGGCGAGGCAATATCTTTTCGTCACGATGACTAATATGGTCAATAAGGTTTAAATTGAACGAGTCACTTTAAGTGGAAAATTTTGTTTGTACATGTGTGCTATTGTGCAAAAAGATATATGTACATTACATTGAGATTTAGTACATTTTGGTATTTTATTTATATATCGTGATTGTATTGCATAAAACATCTATTTGTGTTTAATAAAATACATTATCCCCAGCTATTAAGATTCAAATTCATTATACTGATCGCAACGCCATCTAGAACGCCGGTATCACAACATCCAGACCCTAACCAAAATAGAAAAATTCGTTTTCTATATTGACCTGGCCGAGAATCAAATCCGGGACCTCAGAGTGGCGTTACCATAAAAACGGCGCACGAGACAATAGAAAATATTTGCACTATCGAAATAAGACAGTTCTCGTCCCAACGTAATTTTTTTTACTTCTTTCCAATAAATTGGTATCATCTACATACATAATCACGAGTGCATAAATACACAATCGCACGATGGATGCATCTGGTTAACCTTGGCGTCCATGCGTGTAGAATTATATTGTACCTACATTTGACGTAACTGTCAATTATCTGCCTTTTTCTGTTACTCTATTCAGCTCTCAGGTTTTTATGTAGAGAATGCCTAAAGGCATTAAGTACGCCATTTGTACAGTACGGTTCGTGCATTCCAGTATAAATATATAAATGATATCTCATGTTTACCTTACTTGTTGAACACCTACTTTGATTTTTTTATTTATTTATCTTTTTATTATTTCTCAGATACGCTCCAACTTGCCTTTTGAAGGCTTTATAAGATATTCATAAACATAAAACCAGAATGAAATAGGCGAGTGGAGAGTGTTGATGATTTGATAGAACGAAGTTGGCGGGCATGATTTTTACAAATGAAATTTAAATTTCAAGTATCCAGGAGATTGGGAGTTGAAGAGAATATGTTCTAGAGACTTCACTCTGCAAAATGAGGAGTAGGGTAAGAAAAGCATCTACGACAAATGAATGCACTATACTCTATCCATTTCGACCTGAGACAAAAGGTAAACAAACCATAAAAAAGGTTCTTTAAGATGTCAATTTTCTTCATTGCCGGAAGGTTTGATCAAAAACATACGACTATTCAATATTTTATTATTCAAACTTTTTAAATTAAGATAACTAAGAATTACTTGTCAACCTTAATAATTTTCAGTATTTTTACATCGATGTTAGGTATATTTTTTAACGTAAGTTTAGATTACTATATATTTGCTATTAAAAAGACCTAAAATGAATAGTGTTCTAAAACTTTTACGCATTTATAATACTTTCAAATGAAGATGAACAACCATCACATATTATAATGTAGAACTAAGTGTTTAACAACCGGGTTTAGCCGGATTATAACCGCCATTTTTTATTATCGATCAACTATTGGTGCGAGTTCGTTCTCTCCTTGATTATTTCGTTGTTTCTTGTTAATATTTGTTATAATTGTCGTTTTTGTTAAGTTTTATTACACAACAGTGTTATGTTGGTATATATTGTTATTGTTGAGTTTTTGTTATTAAATCGTTTTTGTCCGATAAAATGAGTGAACCTGGACCAAGCAGCGCTTGTACTTTTACTTCTGGACAACATATTTAAGTACGTAGAGGAAAGTTGGTCCAAAGATTCATATCCTTAGAAAAATGATGTCGTGAACAAGACTGCCGAGATAATGGGAATATTGCAGGCCTATTATGACTAACCTAATTTGAATTACTTTTGAATTAATTGTTTTATTTCAATTCAAATTAGTAGTATCATTTGGATGAATAGCAATGATAGCTTGTGTTTATATACACTTAAGTACCCCCTTTTCCTTTTTTATTATAAAAAATTAACAACCTTTAATATACCATATTTTTTATCCCAAAATTAGATAAAAAAGTTTGAGAAACACACATTCTTTGTTTACCTTTTGTCTCAGATCGAAATGGATAGAGTATAGCTTAAAACATAATATCCCGCACATCGTACATAAGAAAAACAAACACCCTTGACAACGGGGGAAAGGGCATCCCTACAAATGCATTATCGTGCAACACAATACCTCGTACCGTAGCAACATAACGTGAAAATCACGAATTTACTCTTCTGTGCGCTCGGAATAAGCTACAAGTTTGCACTAAACTTACTAGCCACATAAGACGTTTGAATAGTAACTTACGTAGTTTTAAAACAACGAAGTTGATAATTTTTTAACATGTCACCGCATTATCGTCAAACCATTAATGGAAGCGGAGACATCAGATTTCTATATTGGTTATGTGGAAGATAAGATACACGTTTATCTCAACAGAATACCTGATTTCTTTTAAGAAGTTTGAAAGTTCTCATTGAAATGTGAAATATACCGTCTTTATTTTCAAATAGGACCTATCATTAAGTTGATTTCGATTTAAGAAATTTGGGTAGGTTGAGCTGTAGTTAATATCTCAATAACTGTTAATATTCAAATTCAAAAAAAATATTTCGGTAACTTAGTCTTTTACAAATATTAGATGTGGGAACTCCCCTTTAGGCAAAACATCGCCTGTGGTAGAAAGAACCGCTCCTTTAACAATCAGTTACATAGCCAACTAAATTACAACTGTTAAATACTAAACAAGCAAGTAATATATAATAGAATATAGAGAAATTTAATAATTTGTTTAAGTTTGGTCTTTTCATTGAAAACTATATTAATCAATGGTGCACACAGTTTATCTCTCAATTTCAATGTTATCGTTTTTAGAGTAACACTTGTTGTTATTATTGTAGCAAATTAATAATATTGACCCAATTACTATATGAAAAAGCTAATTATAAATACACATACATAAATAATAAAATTGCACATACAAACAGTTGTTAGAAGAAACGATAAGTTTTCTAAGAGATACTTATAAACTTGCTTTTGTAAAGGTACGTTATTAGATAACATCGCAGAAAAACGGTCTTTTGTAAATATTAAGCAAAGTATTGTAAGTTATTGATAGATAGACTACTTTCAAAATTATCATCAATTAAAAGCAAATAAAATACCAAGAAGAATTTATTCGGATGAGGATGCACTGTGTAGTTGAGGTGAACTACATAGCAAAGGCAGCGCCAATTGAATTCCCAAGAATAGATGGACAATACTGATATCAACTGGCAGACAGTATGTGAATGGATTTTGTAACATTCTAGTGACAAATCATACGTTAGTACATTTTTTACTTAGGTATTTAATTATATTATTACGATACTAGTGACTGTGAAGCAGTCAACCATGCAGATAAAATAATTCATAACATTTTGAAATTCCTAGTGCTAATAACGTGTTATAATTATCAGTTTACCTTACAATTAAGACAGCGATAGTTGGACGTAAAAACATAAATGGAAACGAGCGCAAAATTGTTAGTTCATAACTTCGAAACACGCACGAATTGGTTAAACGCATTGCAGGATTTTTAACGGCTTTTTTATAGTCCAGTTTCTATGTAGCCTTGTGCATAGATTGGTACATCTTTAAAGAAAATTGTACTAAGTAATGTATATAGTGTACATGACTGTGTTCTATAACAGTCTTGAAAATTCGTTTGAAGTGTATAAAGAATAAATAAATATGTATAGAAAATCTTTAGAAAAAGAAGAGGAAATAAAGGCGGCGTAATTATTCTGTACAGAACCTGTTGTATCTGCCAATTAGATATGTAGACCGATGATTGTATGAATTCGATACGATCTAGCAACTATGTAATACATTGTTCTAATTTATCATTTGAAAGCAAGTGCCCTTTATTGGAAGGATGACCCGAATAACGACTCAACTGTAACATAACCTTACAACTGGTATGACGAGTTGAATTGGAGAATTATGTACAAAAAATGCACATGAAAGATTCATATGTTAAGAAAGAGTTTAGTAAACTAGTGAAAAACGAACTAATACTAAAAACATCAACTTAAGATTTATCTAGGTTACATGCAGCAACAATATTTTATAATATCTTAAGAATTCATTATATTGGACATAAAATCAGTCAACTAACATCATTTAGCGCAGTAAAAGTTCTGCACAATGGTATACTAAACATGAGAAAATTTTTGCGAAAGCGCAAACACGAGACAATAGTTGACCGTGAACTTGATATAGTGAATAATATGCTGTATAGGCATAAAAACAGCTGTATAATACTCGATCAAAAGAATGGAAAAACAAAAAGGGCCAACAAAATAAGAAGGAAAGATATGCGAAAACAAATTGAGTGCGACCGGCGAAAATAGAAAGCATTGGACGGAAGACGTGAGATGTGTGCCGCGAGCGCAGGTGGATCAGGGGGGAGGGCGACGAAAGAAAGAGATAACCAACAGATTGCACTAACTTAACGCGGAAAGAAAAGGGACAGGTCAGCGCCCAGTTGAACAACATCCACAACAAGATACGTCTAACTTTCCAACTATCTAGCTAGAGAAACATATTGACGGACGCACAGCGCAATAAGTAACTTGATATGGCTGAAGTTCAATTTAGTTGATACAACAAATAAGTTCAGGCAATTACCGATGAAAATAAGCTTTTTCTTTGCCCATTTAATAATATTTTAATTATTACCCGCCAGCCGCTAAATGATTACAAAATGAATAATTAATGGCTGAAGAAACAAATAGTATTTGAACAGCTGAATAAACTCATTCAAGGCGTAACAATAACTGTTGAAGTTATAGAGCATAAAGAATTCACAGTTGATTAGAATGATACATTGTAATTTCGCCATAGGTCTGTGGGCGAGATCACGGTTTTGCCACCGTGACATTTGGTGTATAGCCAAGCAAAAGCAACTCTCGGGGATGCCTCGAGCCTTTGAACGTTCACTTGTTGCTCACCGCATTCCAACAACAAACACAGTTGCGAAAACACTACGTTTTTGTGAACCATAATGTACCAAAGGGAAAATTGTGTGAGCAACTACATTTCAACTAGTAAACTTTAATTTATATTATCAGAAGCTAAAACAAGCTTACAGATGTGGTTTTGTATTAACACAGAATGGCCTATATTAAATCATATGAGTAAAATACCTAATAATAACAACAAAACTCTTAGATCATCCAGAAATAATGTTTGTTAGCTCACGGCGTTCTTGACCTCTTTTTTTTTTAGGCACGGTGAGTAATGCCGCCACAAAAAATATCGATTAGTATATTATGGTGGATAAAGACAGACATAAAAATAGTAGTATAATGTTAATTTATTAAGATTACAAGAAACACTATAATAACAGTATAACACCGATAGCCCAAATAATCACTCGCCGTGGTGACCTTGTTTTCATTTTCGTTCAACAGTGGCATTAAGTCTCGAATCTATTCAGCGCTAAGATAAATAATGACATAATAAGTAGATGTTCGTCACCCTTTATTAAGCGGGAGATTCTACAAATGTTTACTTCTCAGTTTACCATTAATTGGAATAATTTAGGTTTACTCACTGATACTTTTTGGAAAATAATCTGACAGTTAAAAAGACATTTATGATCTTTATTTGCTTTTGAATAGAGCAAAGTAAAAGATGGAGTAATGTTACAAGTCATTCATTGCCTATTCAGCCATCAACAATAGAATGCAAATGTCATAACATATATTATACAATTCTAAAATGTCATTAAAATTATACGACGCGATAATAATAATATGGATTTCGATAACATAATAAGGTAGGAAAAAAATACATAACAAGTCATTTAATTATTATTTGTGACGTCACGTCAGTGTAAATAATGACAGTCTTTTATTTATAAAAAAAAAATATTGTATAAAAAGTCTGTTAGCTAAAGCTAATTGCCTATGCGTTTTTCAAACATATTGAAAGGCATGTTTTATTATATATTTAAGACATTAACCGATTCGTTGCTACATACAATTACAGAAACGAAGGCTACGAGCTTGATTTACGTGAAAAATGAAGATATTTTTTATTCTGGGTTGATTTCCCTAAAACTTGATTTAAAGGAGTAATCATCGATTTAAAAATGACACGGTTTCAGTGGCTAAGTAACGCCACACGCAAAAAAAAGTCAGCAACGAATCGGTTAGTAGGCACAGTTTTTCACATCAATTAGTCTAGCCTAAAGTAAGCAATGAAAGGCTTGAGTTATAGATACTAGGGAAACGGACAGACATACATATAAGGAACATAGATATGCAATATTTATATAATTATATATATTAACCAATGACTCAGGTATAAGTGCTCATATTTATTCATCACACAAACAATTGCCTCTTCCGGGACACAAACACAGGACCATCGCTGCCGTTGCAACAAACAGTACATTATTGGTGATACCGTAAAAATGTAACATTACCTTAGAAGGTGAATGTCATGTTTATTGTCCTAATAAAATAAATAAATTTACTACAAACAGAGCAATAATAGATAACGTTTTAACACCGAGTGGGCGTACGATTGTAGAAACCTCGGAATTCATTAAAAAAGTAAAACGAAAGGAAAGATATAAGCAATAAATCAGAGAAGTAATATAATGTCCCAAATTCTCGATTAAAAGGTTGAGTTCGAATAACATAAAACCCACAAGAATACACACGGATAAGCGTACAGTCACACAGTAGTTGGTAACGATGCAGCAGACGAACTAGCCAAAAGTGGCTCAAATACAACAGTATACGGACCGGAACCACTACTGCTCATAGCCCTGCCATAATTAAAACATGACTTCGTCTCAAAACAGAAGAAACACTTTAATAAGTAGAAAAACAGTGAAGGTTGTAGTAGACATACAAAGAATGCAATTCCGGAGGCATCACATTAAACAGGGACAAGATCGGCAGTTAAAAGCAAAATGACTAGTCATTGTTAACTCAACAAGTACTTAACTGTTTTAGGTGTGACAGATATACAAGGGTTGCATGAAGTGTTTAAGAAAAAAGGTTGCTAGGTAACCAAACAGAAGAGATTATTGTTATTCTTTTTTATCAAATGAATTATATGTTTTTCATAACATTTTCATATTTTCATAAGGTCCTCGACCTTATACATGGTCCTTCGAGCCGGATATGAACCAGCGACCTATGAAATGTTATGAAAAACATATAATTTATTTGATAAAAAAAGAATAACAATAATCTCTTCTGTTTGGTTGCCTAGCAACCTTTTTTCCTAAACATAGAGGCAGAGCAAAACGACAACAACATAGAAATAAATAATTGATGTAATGTGACATGGTTCTATAGTGTATTTTTTATTTAATCTTATTTTTAAAATTTTTCGGGCAACTGATTCAATTAATAAAGTTTAATTAAAATTTTGGGGGGTTTGTTATTTTAATGTTGTTGCATCCGGGGGTCGGAGCCAGGGATACTCTTCGTCCTGGAGCAAAAACAGCAAGAGAATGAAAATAGGAAAAAAGAGCGATAAAACGACAGGAAAGAAAATAAATGAAGAAGGAAGGGTTCTATGGTGTTTACATATTATTGCTTGTGACTGTACCAAGCATAGTTAAAATGGTATACAAAAAAAACCTGTCAGGTTAGATCCAGTATGGGCCATGTTGACTTTGAAGATAGGCAGGTTGGTCAGCTCTTTTTGTCCGGGTAAGTGACAGCAATATCAATAAACTTGTTTAAACTGGGGAAGATAACCCGCTTTTTAATGGAGCGACGACCATTAGAAAGGGTTGTAATGTAACGACGTATCTAGAAGGCGTGAGTCAAATAGGCCTTGTTAGTTTCTTTATGATTGAATAAAAACAATGAAATACGATGCCAAAGTTTAAAACAAACAGATCCAAATAAAGCTCTATTAATTATGATGCAGTAACGCTAAATTTAAATCGAATAATGACGCATTACGAACACTTGTATTGGTTTCGAGTTCAATACACGTGTTATTGGAATAATAACTAGATTCTGACACTGTTTTAGAATCGATTGACGGTGAATTCATTAAATATATTTATTTAAAGAAATCACTATTAAAAAAAAAATTAACTTGTCTCGCCTGACACGTGAGATTACTTAGTATGAAAATCAAGCAGTTTAAAGATTATATAACAAAAAAGTAAGAGAAAAACTTGATACTGACTTAGGGTTTCTTACATTCACGCCAACTAGCCTACCCTAATGTAAGCACTGTAAGGCTTTCGTTGTGGATACTACGGTAACTAATTGACATAAATATATGATACCTAAACATATAATATTCATAGAAGAGTTATATATAAATACCCATGATCAGAAAAAACGCAAAGATTTGTCCTTTCCGGGACTCAAACCTAGAAGCTTCGGTGCGAAAGGTAGAATAGTTCAGTACATTCTTTGCTCAAATAAAAAGTACTAATGTTAAGTAAATAAAAAAACTGCAGTACCAGAAACATCTAAAATCAGAGGACATAAAAAAGATAGGGTATGACACCTGGCTGAAGAAAATCGTGCTAGCTATTCCATCAAGTTTATCTAGACTGACATCTATAAATACTGTTCTATGTCTATTAAAATATGATTTGTTTTCTAAAAGCAATAGCCTTACAAAATTATCGTTTAACTTTTCGGGTACTACATTATTCATAATATTACTACCTGGCAAACGTAAGACAATGAAATGGCGCTACAATTGAGTGACACATGCCATTAGTGCAAACAAAAGTACGCGCATCGAACACAGTATTCAGTGTACCAGACGGGAATAGTCTCATCATAGCCCGGCCTGGCGTACGTCCATGCTCGAATCAAATTTAAAAAGAAACAAGTCGCCGAGCGTTATACGCCGTTTTCAGACCTGTTAATCAGTTTTTAGGTTGGTTTTTCTTTGAAAATATTTCGAACATTCGTCACAGGTAGTTCCACAGGACAGATATAAGTTGAGTCTACACCGATCCTTACGTAACATACGGTTGACGACGAACTCAAAACGTCACATACTTCCGGATGGCATACTACCGATTTTATTACAGAGCTATTGTATAGAACACACAGCAGTTGTAGTGTACAAGGTCATGTTAACTTAAAAATAGCAATAATCAGATTGTTTGAAGATCTGAATCATATGATGATGAAATTCATTCATTTGCAAAATCTTAAAGATTTCGATTGAATAATTTTATCTGTTCCCATTCCAAATATTTTTAAAATATGAGACGGAAACACATTCGATAAAATTGCAATATAAATAAAAGAGTAGCGGATGCTATATTTTATTATCGTTGAAACGTCTCCAATTCGACGTCACGCATGGCATATCATTGACCCATTTTTACGTATGTTAAAATCATGACACCACACTAAGTGTCTTTACTTTTTCCACATAGACCAAGGTCTTGAATTTCATAACGCGGCACATTAGCACGCTATGGCTAATTGAGACCTGATATATCCATTTTCGTCGATCGTGATTTCTTTATTAGGAAGTGGACATTTGCATTTCATTTCCAAACAAGTTTCAAATGGTGCTGTGAAATAAAAAATAAGTTATCATTATGAAGCTACGACGGCATAAAGATGGTAGAACAACTTACACAGAAACAATTGATGCATCCTATTCCAGTCACAAATGCCATAAATGAAACGTGAATTGAAAAGATAGGAATGCTATTTATTAATGGTGTTAAAAACCCAGGAACAGAGATGGCGGACCTTGATCTTGAGCAAGTTTTGCCAGTAATGACCATATTGGCTGTAATGGATGACGAAAGGTATGGGTTAACCATATATAGTTCCGTCAATTAGTTTTGCAAAACCATGTGGGCTGTGAGGACGTTCACCTGTTCGAATTAGGACTGGATGGTTCTGAATCATTTCCAAAAAGGGAAATGTCTTATTTTGATCTTACTTCTAATATTAAAATTAAAGAGCTTTGCTAACGTTTAAATACATTATTATTGATCTAATAATTTTGAAATACAATTGCTAAAACGGTTTATGTAAAAGTTTATAGAAAGTGTGTGATTGCACGTTGGAAGTTCCGAATTAGAAATCCATAAGCGTTGAAGTGTAAGATATTCTTCTGTCTTAATTTTAGGAGAATCGTAAAGATGGCTTATCCTCGCCGTCAAACCAATACTGGGTTATATTCCTACTACGTAATTAAATGTTGATGAATAAATTTTTTTTTTTTTGTATTTTTCAATGCTATCTTATAAGATGAATTATTTTAATAGGAAAATACTAGAAAAAAAAAACGTCTCAGCTCACTAGAAAATTTTCCACGGGTGTTCACAAGGCTCGGTAGCTAAATCGGAAAAGCATTGGACCGGACTTAAAAAAGGAGGTCGTTTCCCGCGTGAGAGTTCACTTGTCTGCTGAGTCGATTTTCTGGTATTATCTTATTGAAGTAACTTATCGAATAAATAATAACTAAGAAGTAAACCTGTTTTACATATCGATGCAACAAAAAGAACCAATGCGATCACATCGATAGTAAACACAAAAGGAATGCTTTGACACTGATGATGATAAGAGAGCAATGAAAACAGCCAGACTACCACGATACTGGACCAGATAATGTTATCTACAGTAATGACAACAAAATATTTATACCTACTACCATCTGACTTATGACCAATAATGCATTTTGTTTATGATATATTATATTAAACAACGAGAACTAAAACAAGATAAGTAGGATAAAAGAAATAAGTGTAAATTTGAGGATAACGATCACAAATTGGACATGATATTTCAACATTTATAGAATACATTACACTTATCTTTCTACCAGAAAGTCTCCCATCTCTGTTAGTGATCTACAATAATATTATAAGGAGGAAAGATTTGTATGTTTGCAATAAATAAACTCAAAAACTACTAACAAAAACCGATTCCAAAAATTCTTTCACCATTGGAAAGCTAAATTCACGCTGAATTACAAAGGCTATATTTAATGCTAGAAAAAATTTTAAGAATTTTGTCCACCCACCCATAAAATAAACTCGTCGTATCAGAAAACAGGACTAAAACAAAATGAATTTGAGCGAAGGAAATGAACTTTCTAAATCCTCTAAAAAACTTTTAAAGCTATGGACGATCTCTTAAGGATGTTTTCCTTTAGATTTAACGGAGAAAAAAGCTCCCTTGGCTAGCCTATTTTATTAATTATTCATGTACATAGCACATATCATGCATGAAATTCTGGTGTTATTAAATTAAATATATTTTAACAGACACATTATTGAAATATTTTGACTGTATGTGCTCGAGCCGATTGAAAAAAGGCAATTGTACTAAACCAATTTTTACAAAGCCCTGTTTTATTCATGTAAGTAACTTTGTTTATCGAAATATCAAATTATTTTCTAAGCATATCCCTTTAGAATATTGAGTATTCTGGGTTAGTGCTAAAAAGAATTCTTTCATTCTAAGAAATCGGATAATTTCAGCTAAATTTATCGGTTAATTTGGATAGTTTTGCCAATAACAACACCAACAGCATTTATAGTAATGGATACTAGGATCACTCCATTGAAGAGATACGGCCTCTACAAAAGTAGAACTCCAATAACTTGCATCTTTAACGTATGTGTCTGAATCTTATGATTAAACTACATAAATTTCGCTTTCTAATTGAAGGTGAGTGTTGATACGGGGTCAATACGCTTTTAGTGGGTTTCGTTAAGAGTTTACTAGCACTTAATAAAATTTATCAAACTCAAACTTTCTCAATTAATGTTGTTTAAATATTATCTGTCTGCACAGTTCAATAACAACTTTCAACTATTCCTAGTTACAAATAGGGATATTAAGTTTTTTGATTAAATAATTATGTTAAATAATGGAAAACTACAAATGTGGCGTAGCAACTATATGTTTACTTTCTGAAGATAGGTTTAATTGGTAATAGCCAGAATCGCAGTAGGTACGATTTATACACCTTAGAACCATGTCACATTACATCAATTATTTATTTCTATACTATTCTCTTTGCTTTCAGACTATTTAATATGACATAGTTCTATAATATACATCTTATTGTTCGTGACTGTACATTGATTTTTCGGACACATGGACATGAGTTTTAACCGATTCGTTGCTACATACAATTACCAGAAACGAAGGCTACGAGCTTGATTTACGTGAAAAATTAAGACAGTTTCATTATGGGTAGATTTCCCTAAAACTTAATTTGAAGGAGTTATCATCGATTTAAAAATGACACGGCACCAGTGGCTACCGCTACACGCAAAAGAAAGTGATGGCACGACAGACGTGCCATCAGCAACGAATCGGTTAAGTAAGAATATGGATTAAATATCCATTCATTATCCATAAATATAAAAAAAATTAAGTATCGTGATCATTTGTTTTTCACTAAATTTGAAATTAGAAGGAAGCGATAGTAAATTGCTTTTCATCGACTTTTTGTCTCAATTAAGTTTTAAGTTGTTTTGTTTATTGTTCTTTTTCCGCTGCTCTTTTTTCTAAAACCTTATCAGCTGACTGATAGAGATAGAGGCATCAAGTGAATTTTTTAATTTAATATAATATGTATGCGATTGGGTTGAAACTTTGGTAAGCTGTCCATGTAAGGAACATGTCCATATTAACAGTTACTGTGAAGATCATTGGCCCTAAATCAATCTACCTACTCCGGAGGATAGTGACCGTTAGACTCCAAAAAATAAAAGAATTCTAACATCTATTTTCTTTCTTAAAAATACTTAATATAAAATAAATCTTGATACAGTCGTAGATGATTTATGCCTCGAGTTTATCTAATCTGATAAATTGTAATACGTGTATCACTCATCTCACAGTCAAAACACTTTAATATAGTTATATACGCATTGTTTTTATTAGTATATTAAATTGGTAAGTTTAAGTATTCATTTTCCCAAAGGTTGACTAGGAGAGAACGCAATTAGCATTAAGTCCGCTTTTTGTGTCAATTAAATTTATAGTCAATCAAGCTTTTTAAATTAATTAAATACGTATGTACCTACAACATTACAGAAATAGGAGTCGATTCACTTACGCTCCACAAAACGTCAGATTATGGTCGCAATGTCATATCATGTACCTGAAAAAAATAAGACAATTTATTATAAAATAAAAAACGAATATATTATCATATGTTATCTTGATAAGAGGATCAAGACGCTACCACATTTAAACCAAAGGATACAGATAGATAAACATTTTATTGTCAGCAGTAAATCTTTTGAGGATCCCAAGAGGTGGCAAGCGTAAAAATGTTTTAAAAACTGTATACTAACTGTATACTGGTATGTACTCTACAAAAATTTGTATACAATTCAAGACTGAATAGTTCTACATGGTGAAGTGAACTTCAGACTTACGATGAGAGACTAACAATTATTCTCAGTACCCTATCTTCAATAAGATATATGCACGCACGTACGCACGCGAACACGCAAACGCACACGTACACACACACACACTTTTAACAAAAATACTGTAAGCATATCTTAGAGCAAAAAATCAGGTCCTTAACAAAAATGTATGTCTGCCACAGCAGTCCGCAAGGGTCATCACGAATAAATTGGCGATTTTCAGCTACAACCAATAGTGACCACAAAGATCATGACCAGAAACATCAGTGCGTGTGATATCTTAAAACAATTAGAGCTCAATAATAAAGTTCTACTAGTACATATTTAATAAGCGGTTTATGCATATGTCGAAGTAAACTTTGTAATGAATAAATTTGCGATTAATATTATTAAGGACATTAAAAGACAACAACATCATTGAAAGTTATGAATTAAAGAAATTAATTCCCGAAACACGGTTTTTGCAGAACTGTAAGGTTATGGTTACATGAACAGCGCTTCTATTCTACTGAAACATTGAAAAAAAAATGTATTTTTTATTTATTTAATGAGTTATGTTTGATTTTGATAATTTAAAATCTACAATTATCCACAACCTGACTTCACAGTTTATAAGCTAATATTTGTTAAGTATGCAAAATAAGATTGTGAGGTACTTTTGACTAAGCGATAAACCAATATTTCAGTGCTCCAGTACTCTCAATTTTTGTATTGTAAATAGGTAGCCAATTGACCACTATCTCTAAGCGACGATGCGATCTAGGATGTGACGCGCTTGCCTAGAAGATACCCTATTCCCTCGTGACTTGAGGATTTGTGATTTTTCGTCACTGAATAAAAACATATATATATCTAAACAAGAAAACTATAGTAACCCTTTGTTACTGGAAATAGAGTTGCATTTAGAGTTTTATAAATCAATCAGTGTGTTTGGCAGAAAAAAGCGCTTATAAGCAAAATGGCGATTGCTAAGCGATAATAAGCAAAATAGCGGATTGTGTCAGCGCTACTGAAGTTAGCAAACGTGTCCTGGCTGAAAACTGTATAGTTTGTTTTTCAGCGCTGGTAAGCGCTCTCAGGCGCTTTTTTCTGCCAAACACACGAAATACCTGCTTATGCCGTAGCTGTACCTACAGGTTAAGCTAAGTACTTTTTGGCATGCTCTGTTCCATGTGACTTACTAAAAACAGTAATTATAAGATTATCAAGCGTATTGTATTGCAATTGTTATTATGATTCAATCTCCAACCAATAGCAAAGATGTAAGAGAAATAATAAAAGAGCAGGGGAATAGGTTTATGTGAAGTACCTAATAAATAATAAATTGTAGTTTTCGAATCAAGAAAGCCGACGATAAGACGGAATACCAGCCACTAGAAAGTACAAGTAAGAGAAGAAAGTGCGTGGACGCAAAAACACGCCCCGTTCTGAAGATCGGAATTTAGCGCGCGAACCTCGAACAACGTGCAGGATTGTTGCGAATTTGACTTAATTTCATCATTTTTATGTGATACCTTGGGAGTCGCGTTCTCTATTATTGCAATGTTTAGGGATACTTAAAACAGATACTTGTAGACTTTGTCATCAACGAAATAATGATATCTTAACACTTCTATTATTATGATATCAGAATACTTATTTTTTGTGGATTATGTATGGTGACGACGTATTATATTGTAAATGTCGTTACTTCTGTTAAAACTGACCAGTTTCTTGCGCCCATTCTTCTTGTCAATTAAAAGACGTTCTGGAAAAATGTTGGACGATTTAAAACAACTTATTCTAAGTACATTTGAATAAAGTTATTTTCATTTTCTACGCGAGTTATAATTAATTAATTAAACTGGGTTTGGTGTAACAGAATTAGTAGTTTTATAGATTGCAAAGCGAATGTACTGGTAACTTCTGGGGTCAATATCGCCCAAATAAAACACGCTCAAAATTGTGTATTTCTCTAATATTTTGATACTAAAATAACTTGTGAAGGTTAGATTAGAAATGTAACCATGTGCTGGTTACATTGTCAAAATTTACGAGAGATCAAGATTTACCCTCATTTTGGGCTACTGCCCGGTATTGCAAGCGGCCAGAGCTACGGAAGGGCGTTCTAACCCCTTTGTGTGGTTTCCTTTGATTTGGCACATTTTTTATTGGCAAAACATGGTTAGGCATAATTTTAAAAGGTATAATTTGTTATAACTTACTTATGTATATCAATGGGGAGCTATCTAGTCAAAATTATTGTCTTTTTGTAAAAGTTTATGTCCTCTGTATGTATAGTTAACTGTATTAGTCATGTAATTGGACACTACTCGTGTAACTAATAATAATAAATGAATAAATAAATGTCTTTTTATTTTATGCCAAAGTAAATAAGGAATAAAAAAATATGCATTAGAAATGAGCTGTATGACTGAGGTCAAAGTTTTATATTTTTTATCTGTAATTTTTTGAGCGTCTTGGTGTCGGGCATTTCGGCATAAGAATAGTAGCTTAATATAATGACAAGTAATTCGTAACAATTGGGTTAGGTCATTTGGTAGAGATGAACTCTACGTGGGACTTCAAATTTTGTTGATGGATTAATAATTGTTTAGAGTCGGTTTTATAGTTTTGTTGGTAAATTATTTTAACAGAAGAATACCAGAAAAAATCTAAAGTAAATTCTCCGACGGGAATTGAACCCACAACTTTTGGATGTATGGTGCAATGCTCTATCATTTTTTTTTTATTTTGATGAGGCGTGTTGCAAGTTTCTGTGGTACAACATAAATCAAAGGCATGTTTGCGGTTTACGGTCACGAGAAACGAGGGCAAAGCGTGATCGATACATAATACATAATTGTAATATAGAGCGAAACGGAATTCATTTATAGGAATCTATTCAGAGTAGTATCAATTGGCAGGTGCTTTAGGAAGTAGGCGACATGGTTGTGGTGAAATGTGGACCAAAGTATTGTAACACATACATTACGAAAATAGTCAGCGATTTATAAAAAAACTTCGTCGTTTTTTCAGAGGAAATCTCGCAATACATTCATATCTCGGTTAAAATAAAAGTATTACCATGTACTCGAGTTTCAACGCTTCTGGTTAAGATAACCTTGTGTTTTCAAGATAATTTTGACTGATGGAGGCTACGTAAGATTTTGGATAACATAGTTACTGAAATTCAAGATTATTTTGTTGTAACATGTGATTTAAAAGTATCCACGTTAAAAGACTATTAATTTGAGTACATTGAGCAATCCGATCAAATGAAAGTGCTGGTCTGTTTCCATAATACAGGTGGGTGTAGCGTGGGATAGAATCGCGAACTCGAATGTGGGTGCATTAGCCATCAAGGACGACACACCTACGTAACGACAGCAAAAATGTTATAATAAAAATTTTCAAAATTGGACTGGGTGATGTCATCAGTCGAAGATCTTAGGAAATAGTTCGTCTGTCCTTGAATATCACATAATTGCACTGAATTCTTAATTAAACACTTCGCATAGGATAAAGACGTAGTTGTTGATGATTCAGAGACAGTAAGTAAGATTGAGATTGTCGTGGATAACAGTGCTCACGTAACCAAGCGTACACACAACTTGATTTATTTCAACAAGGCTGAAGATAAAAGAGCGCTGTTCCGCTTACGACAGGCACTCCCAAACACTATTCACGTGAAACACTGGGTCACCAAACCGCAAAACAAAAGGATACAGATTAGAAATGTTCCATGAGCGTAAGGCAACTTAAACAGTAGTCAAATTAACATAAGTGAAGTATTTGTTTGACCATTGACATTCGCGTCTTGTCGTCGCATCGAGGGCATAGAAAGTGTAGTCATCTTGACAAAGCTAAAAATGACCATACTTCCGCGGTGTAGGTGTTGATTTCCATTACAAATAGTATAAGCCGAGACTGACCACTTTCGATTCAACAATATACGTGAACTGTCTAAATATTTTACACCCAAAAGTTAAATGCCCCACACTTAAATCTATTCTAAACTATAGACTTTGTATGTACATACTAATGCAAACAATGAGTTCGAGACGTTGGACTAGGCCATTCATGGTTGTTCCCATGGTGAATGCACAGTTAGCATTTCAGCATTGTCAATTACCAATCTCTATAATGACAATGAAACGTACAATTTTGAACTTTACCGTGTAAGGAAAAACAATTTTAGAGAGTGCACCAACAGAATGGCAAATTTGAAGATATCTCAAGTGGAAAGGAATTTCGCCGAGTACGTTTGAAGGTTTCGACAAGTGACAATCAGTAAGCAAGTCGGATAAAGAACCGTGGATAAGACAGACGTCAGAGAAACACATATGTTATATAAATGAGTGAGATAGATCTATTTTTGTAAAGACACATGGTTTCCTACAAACACATAATGATTGATGCATAAACAGTCTGTCCATGTTGCCTTTCACTGCTGCGTTTTGAAATGCATTTCGGTTTACTGCAAACCTACGTTCAGATTATACTTATGCTTATGCATAGGGCTGCTGAGACGATATTGCCAGTGGTTGCTATCGCGATTGCAATACTTAGATGGAGTTAGATCTAGGTATCTTTGTATAGAAATTAAAGTACACATTTTTTAATGTTATGATACTTGTTGTAATCAACGATGTAATGAAACCATAAAACTACTATTATTGTGATAATAGAATAATATTATTTTTGTGAATTATGTATGGTGATGACGTATAATATTGTAGTGATAGGTTTAATTCAGTTAAAGCTGACGAGATTCTTAGGCCTGTTTTTTGTGAATTAAAAGTCGCTGAACGGGTGGTAGGTAAAGATGTTGGACGACTCAAAACAACTTATTTTCATTGCATTTTACAAAATTATTAGTCACATAATTGCTACCTAATATAAGAGCGATAGGGTTCACGTTCAATAAATATAGACACAGCACATATGTAAATTGCAGCAGAAGGAAAAACGTGTAAAATTTATTACCTGAAGTTCGAATTGGCACTTTTTCTATCTACAGTATTTGTTTCTTTTTCATAATCATCTGTTTTATCTATTAAATAAAAATATAGTAAACATTAAAGTTATCCATATTTCTAATAAGCTGCTATAATACATTTCATTATAAGTTATAAAATACGTGTTTTATAACTTATACAAATATTGCATTGCGAATGCAAAAAAATAATAAAAACAAATTTCATTGTGTTTTATCATTCAAATATTATCAACTAGGTTACTCTAAAAATAATAAACGTACACAACTGATACCATTTTGTTATTATTGTATTAATTAATTAAGTTTTAAAGTTAGTTTTTAACAAATAAAATGTTGTAAATTAAGTGGTTTTCTCTCATTAATTATCATGTCAAATACTCGCCCAAAAGTACAATATAATTTAAATTGCGGACATAAGAATTAAGTTTCATAGGTATAGATTAAATATCACACGATATCGTCATTTCAGTTAACTGCAAACTGGCACAATACACAATTGTGTCTTCCATTGGTTAGTTATTACTTTTTTTTACAATCACAAATCGCTCAAACAAGGTCGCGTCTGACAGCCCATTGATAAATTTATTCATTTAAATAAAGTGCAGGCCACATGGTACATATTAGAAAAGATATTATAATATTTAATCCATATTTCTGATATGCACCAAAATAACGGCGTACGTAATACTAGCGTTAATTTAATAACGTACCGAATAATAGTATCTAATCTCAAAGCACCTATTACCCCAAAGTTTGGCCTGATAAGTACTCGAAGACTTAAAATGTCCTTCAATAGGAGTGAAGTGTAGGGAATTTATTAATAAATAACGGAATCAACTACGTATAGTGAATACGGGAGGAACCTGTTATCACGAGGAATGCACGCATTAGACAGAATCGTAAACCGGTCTCGAGGTCAAAGAAGGGTTCAAGTTATTGACTCGCCAAGATGAATAGCAGAGGCACACTGTTCGCATGGGACATGCCAGCTATCACTTTTTCTAAACTTGATTTTTGTGATGCGTTAGCGGTATCCCTCACGTGTCCGTTTCTAATTCTACACCTGGTTACCTTGGCGAGAGTGCACGAACTCTTTTGTGAAAATCATGTTCGTTCGTAGCAGTATGTTTGATGGGAAAGCTATTTTTTTTGTAAAAAGTATTATTGATTTCATTACATGCATGTATTACACACTAACAGATGAGACCAATATATTCAGAATTATTATATAAAAAAATAAGAAATAAATAAACTTAAAATAACAAGGTCAACTTACAAATAAAAAATATAAAATAAATAATAAAGGGGGAATTACATATAGCTAGTCTAATTCTAATATACATATAAATAAATGTCCACTATGTCAAAATTAAATTAGCGTCAAATAGATGAATTAATCAGGCCACAATTTAATATGTTAAGAAATAGATGTCATGAAAGATGTCCCATGTTATCAGCGAATAAGTCAATTTCGTAGTGCTGAGTAAGTATGTTCCCAATGATACGTAGTAATAGTCTTAAATAGTAGTTGAAGAGATGTTAGTAGATTAAGGGAATAGTATTACATCTCTTTGGAAAATAAAAATTCCTAAGTCTTATTTGGTTAAACAGTAAAATACTACACAGGACATAGATCAGATATTTTTAACAGAAAAAAGAACGGAAAGCTGATGAAGGTTATGATTTAAATAAGAGAATGGTTCAAGGGTCATACACCAACACAGTCTTGCTTTGAAGGTTCGCATCAATTTAAAGTCAAGACCTAAATAACACTCTTTCTCGGTTGTATTCCTAACTGTCGCACCAAGAGCTTCTTAACAACTATTATTGTACACAGCAAAGGAGTGGTCCCTCCTTGTGTCTATATTTCCGAGTGCTTATAACCCATCCGATTTAAAAGCTAGGGTGAATAGGCACCATCGTAAATTCTGTCTTGCTCCACGGGCTTGATCGAGATCAAGAGCGAATCCATTTAAAATCTCGATATATTTAATTCAAGCCCTGATTTATTTAAAAAGCCTTATCTGACCGTTGGTTTGAGTCGGTCCCAATCCCAATAAATAAATAATAAATATTTCTAACATTCCCACCAGTTAGCCTAGCCCAAAGTAAGCTCTGTAAGGCTTGTGTTATGGATACTAGGGTAACGGATAGACATACATATATGATACATAGATATGTAATACATAGATATGTAATACTCATAGAAATATATATTTAAACATCCATGACTCAGGTAGAAATGCTCGAATTCATCATAAAAACATCTGCCCCTTCCGGGATTCGAACCCAGGACCGGTGCGAAAGGCAGGATCGCTACCGTTGCACCAAACGGTCGTCATAGTAGTGAAACTATGGTGACTTTTTTTGTTTTTTTATTGTATTAACTAAAGTTATCTTTTATTGTGTTTCATTGTTATTTAATCTTCTTATTAAGATTTATATCCTGAAAAGTAGTAGTAGTAGTAATAGACGTGTTGTTTTAGTAATAATGATTATGTGAAAACATTTAATTGGTGTTTAGATAAAATTTTAGTTTGTAACTTTATAGACATACCAGCTGCCCTGGCCACGCGTTGCTGTGTTATAAATTAAAATCAAATCTATCCTATTTTGTAAGTAAGATCAAATAACAGATAGTTACGAAGTTTGATCAAAATTGGTTAAGTAGTTTAGGAGTCCATCGCGGACAAACAACGTGACACGTAATTTATATATATTAAGATTATCACTGTTTGTTTTACAAATAAAATAAAATAAAAAAAGCGTACTCAAGGTTTACTAAGGTGTTCTAGAAACGCAAAATGTAATGTTATTTGCGGGCAATGGGCAATTTTGCGGCTATTACACTGGATACATAACAGACACGTTGATAATGATACAGTTTGACACGGCATGGACGTAAAACACTTTATTATTACTGCCATCTAGATAGTTTTACTAGTCTAGATTAATATTCCACTTCTACAAAAACTGATTTCTACTGAACAACGGAGCTGGAAAATAATAAGATGCTAATCTTTGCAAATGTTAACGTGGATTGGAAGAAACAAAGTAATGTATAGGTAATAATAATCGTGACAAATATAATTCAGAATAATATCATTATTTAGAATACCTATAGAAATGTTTGGTTTATTAAAGGCATATTTAAAACTAGGATAAGAAAGAGACGGAGTGTATTGAAATGGTGGAAAAGATCCGGGAATTAGGTCGTTACAGATTTAATAATTAATTTAATTTTTATATATTACTGGCTGACCCGGTCACGCGTTGCTGTGTTATTATTAAAATAAAACCTATCCTATGTCATAAGTCGGGACAAATCCAGCAAAATTAAAATAAAAACACATCAAAATTGGTTGAGGAGTTTCGGAGTTCATCGCGGTCAAGCACTGTGACAAGGAATTTATATATATGTGATAAATTTAAATAATAATAATTATATTCCTTACAAGCACCTGTTCACAATAGGTGTAACTGACAGCCCGCTGTGCAGAGGCTGCATGGAGGCAGAAGAAACTCTACAGCACGTGCTTACAGAATGCAGGAGGCTGAAAAGGCTGCTTACCTTCTGGGACGAATTGGGATGGCTGGAGTAGAAAGACCCAAGATACGCACTGTATGAATTGCTTGGTCACACACCAAACGAGATGAATGATAAAGTTTCATATAACTTTTATTGCATAATGAATGTAAAGCTAATTGATGAGTCGCGAGTTGAATGTAGACTGACTGAATTATGTTGAAAATGATGACTTTAAACAAATTAGATGTAGGTCGTTTTGTAGACCGTACACGCACAATGGCCAAATCAAGAGGCTAAGTGCGCTAGAAGCCCGGCTAAACTAACTATTAGGGGTGGTGCGTATTTACGCGACCAGGTTTTAAAACCAGGTTTCTGCTTCAAAGTGCGTAAACCAGGTTTCAGACCCTAAATACTTGCAATACCTTCAAGGTATTTTTACTCGGACGTACGCGAACCGAGTCTTGGTTGGACTGACGTACTGGGTATAAAAATACTGGTACTGGTACTGGGTATATAACTAGAAAATTGAGATTTACTCACATGATTTTAAGGAACATAATCGCAAAAGCAAAGATAAACTTAGAAAACCTTGCAAGTATTTTTTTTTGCCAAATACATTGTAATCATTATTTTAGATAGAAATAAGGATTAATTTCCAACAAAATACTTTGAAAGTATTTTACTCTTGCCCGCGAGTCTAGCTCGTTCGAGTCGGCGGGCTTGCTCGGGGCAGCGTCGTGTGTAATCGGCAAGCCACCGCGTGAGCAAGATAGGTAACGTTATCCCTCTTGTTATTTTGTTCGTTCGTTAACTGAATCTAGTCCTTAAATCATTCTCGATAATGAACCCATATTAGTGCATTATATGACCCTTTTAAACTCCTAATGCGCGCGAAATGTTACTTTACAACAACAATATGCTGATGTTGCTCGCGTATCTGAGCCATTCTACTGCTACTTGAATAAAGTTCATTATTGCGCGTTCAATGTAAATTATTAAACTTGTATAAATATTTTCAAATAATAATATTCTGGCTCGTCTGCGCGTTGCTATCTATCTTTTTTGTTATATTTTGATTTGGTTATGTTGAGTTGACTTTGACTTAATTAATTACTTACTAAATATAGAAATAAATTTCAATAAAAATACATTGGTACAGTGCATATAGAAAAAAATATACAAAATAAAAAACAATTAGGTACAGTGCACTGCGTGTGCTATAATGTCAATTAAAAAAAATGTTATACTACAAGTAGGAAAGAAAGGCTTTGTTTCATTTTTTATTTTTCTTTATTACGGGTAGAGCGATCGCCTAAAGTAATAAAAGTTCTGAGTTCGATTCCCGGCATCTAAGTGGAGCTTTTTTTATTTGTTTCTTTATTTCAATAATTATTTAACTGATCGAGTTAACTTACCTTACCACGCATTGTACTGCCGATAATATAGGTACATCAATTAATTTATAAAAATAGCCTGAATAAAATTGTTTTAGCTGTCGCAAATTATGGCCTACAAATCAAACAACTCATAATAAAATATATAAAAATTTAATTTATAGTTTATTAAACTTATTATTCCGCACGTACGATTATGTTTCATATTTCAACGTCGTTATAGTCTATATTCTCGTGAAGTGACAAAAATACTTGCAAGTATTTTGAGACCTGGTTTTTGGCGCTGGTATTTAGTACCTTACGTACCAGGTAGCCCTGGTATTGAAATTTGCAAGTACGACTCATGCCTACTAACTATTCCTTACATGTCATAAAGTAAACACTGTAAGGCTTGTTTTATAGAAGTTTAGGGATATTAATACTTATAAATAAATCTATAATCTAAGATCACAGTGGTTTGTGTGTTTGTCTGTCCGCTCTTTTTCCTGCTCTTTTTCCATTGTATACACGTTACCTTAGTGCCTTAGAATAACATTCAAGAAGGATAAGAACGGTTAGCTATATGTGTAGTCGTAGAACCGAAACGTTAGCGCGATTCATTTCGGTACAGCGACATCTATAACTGAGACACAACAACGCGTGGCCGGGTCAGCTAGTATTAGATAACATCACAAACATTGTTCTGAACCCAAGTAGCTAAAGCAATTGTGTTACGGAATTCAGACACAACGACGGTACCCCATAACCCAGACGCGAGCCAATATAGAAACGGTCGTGTCCGGACCCGGGACCACGGAGTTACCAAGAAAATATACCATTAAAACTTCCTACGATTAAATATGTTTTTATTCATTATAATTTGGTTTGTATGTCGTATATCGTTTTAGTATACAAATTAGTAACAATGACCATTAATTAAGAAGCACAGCGATGACAACGTTTCATTTAATAGGTCATTAGAGTAACAGTAGGCTATTAGATTAAAAAATCATGTGTTGGATGTTGATGATATTAATTAATAGGTGGATTTTCATTTGATTTAATAAGGCAATATTTACGTAATATTGCAGTTCTTTAATTTTTTCAATAGAGGGCGTTGCTTAGGTTTTATTGATGAAATAAAAAGAAATCGCACAATTTACGATGATTATTGAGTCATCTCTTTAATATACATATTAACGACGAAGTGCCAAGATCTCCTAACCGAAATTTGTCGAGAAATTAACTTTTTTTTTCATTTCCAATTATAATTCGTTATTAGCATGGTTTAATGAAATTTTCTTAGCATATTTTCAGTAGCAAGCGCATAAAAAAAAAAATTAAGTGGCAAGAAATTAAACGCTTTTTTCAGCTTGTGTATTATTTTGAATTCAGCAGTTAGGTTGTTATTGGCACTTCGTAGTCGATATATAACCTTGTCACAGTGTTTGACCGCGATGAACTCCAAAACTACTCTACCGATTTTGATGTTTTTTTTTCATTTTGCTGGATTTGTTCCATCTTAAAACATAGAGTAGGTTTAATTTTAATTTATATTTCAGCAACGCATGGCCTGGTTAACTAGTAAATAAATATATAAGAACATAACTCTAGAACAAACGTTGGTCATCTCACAAATATATGCCCAGGGCTGTCTTTAACCTATTGGAGGGGCATATAAGAATAATGGGGCTCCTATGACTTTGACAGAACACTTTTTTATTGCTAGAATAGACAATGAAAGTAGATAAACAAAGTTTCAGATTTTTTTTAATAATAGTCAATAGATAATCTTTAATTTAAATGGGGCGATTCACACATATTTAAAATTATCTAAACATGCTGAAATTTGATGGCCTATTTTGGGCGAGAGTATAGTAACTTCGCGCATGCAAAAGCTAATAAGCAAGTCGATAATATAGTCCCTAATTAGGTGCAATTTACTCTAATTAAATAAGTTTTTCAGTAATAAATGTCGGTATTGGTTTAGTGATCTGGCATTAACTCTCATTAACCCAAGTTCCCAGTGAGAAAGAGGGATCTGCATATGCCCCAACCACGATTCGAACTTCGAACAGTTGCATTAAGCGGCCGACAAAGTATTGCACCAGTGAAGTTTTTGCAGAGCGTCGAAAGTGACTTAAGTGAAACTTACTAATTGGCATCATTAAGTGTTCAGACACAGGAAAATACATGTCTGAATTATTAAATATTACCTTCAAACCGAAATGGTTGGTTAAAATACAAAGCGCATTTTTTTATCTCAAGCTAAATTGATTTTAGTAATACTAATTATACGGTTCGTTTTTCTACTAGGAATGATAAAGAGCGCCTAAATAATTAAGTGTAAAACTTTTTACGACACACTACACTAGCCTGTTTTGTTTGAGACCTGCAGTCTCAAGTCCAGTCGAAAAGTAGGTCATGGGTAGGAGTAACAACATACAGAGAAACGTCGTATTTACACCTCCGTGGTGACGCCCGAGGTTGCGAGTTCAGTCCCTGACCAGGTCAAAGTAGAAAACGAACTATTCTATATTGGTTCGGGTTCCAAAATATGTTGCCTTCGTTTTATTTCTAATTTACATAATACAACTGCTATAGTTACTTATCTTGAGTTCAGAACAACGTATGTAATGTTACCTGATTTATTTATTGTAGGATTTATTGAATTTATTAATCTTTGTACAATTTAATTTCACAAGATAAATTATTATAATAGAAAAATTCTAAAATCGACTCGGGTCACAAGTGAATTCAGGACCCGCAAGCTTTGGAAATCCGGTCCAATGCTCTCCCAGTTGAGCTACCGAGCCTTGTAAATTTTCTAGTACCTTTCTGATTTTACACTGTAGGTCAGCGTTGTTTCATCAATGAGAGGAACATCCTCTCATATTCAAAAGAAACTTATTGACTTAAGAAACTTTACCTTATAAGATCGCATTGAAAAATGCATAAAATATGAAAAAAATAAAAAAACTAAATGGCTGTTTCATCTTAATTGATTGCAAACATTTGTAAAAACGTTTCTTTCGAATACGAGAGGATGTTCCTCTCATTGATGAAACAACGCTAGCCTACAGCGTAAAATCAGAAATATGTAAAAATTATAAAACAATTTAATTTCATTATTTTGAGTTCTAATATCAATAAAATAGATAAAATTTATAGCAGGTTAATCTATCAGAACATTCCTAGCCGAGAACAAGTATTTCTTCGTGTTGTACATATCCAAGGTACATATCCTTTTCAGCCTAGGGACGTCATTTGCATGCGATAGCACTCACGCTATCTTTCTCGCTCTAGCAAATGACGTTTCTGAGCGTCAGAAAAAGATGCGATACTGTGTTGACATAATGTGGCTCAACCTTAACCCGCGATATCCAGTGCAAATTGTTGATAACGATTGTAATTCAGCCAAATGGTAATGGATTAACGGATTAACGCGCCTTTCTAATCACGAAAGAACTCGAAATAATTTTTGACCGACCACCCAATAATCGGCTTAACCTTGCCTCTTTACCCTAAGGTTAAGAGGTGAGGTTAGCTTGATGGTAAGAGGTGGGGTTGGTTCGATAGCACTGTGTCAGTGGCGATAAGCATCAAGCTTCTCTTGCTTTATATTCATGATTATCTTACAATAACATTTAAGAGTTTGTTATTAAAAACTAGTGAAGATGATTGCGGTTGTTTGTATCAGCTGCTGGTGTAGTAAGTAGTTCATAATATGTAATGGTCACTTTGACAAGTCTTAAGAGTGTTATTTACATTTATGAAGAAGGTTTTTTGAAGCATAACTGAAGAACTATAAAGTTAAATCGAAAACCCATCTAAGACAATTTTTTCCATTATTGCTTTTGATGTTTCTGTAAATTTCTCAAAATATGTAGAACTATATTAAATATGATATACTCACATGAAAGCAAAATTTTTATAGGTTTTTCTCTATGAGTTTGCTAAAATATATAATGGTAATTTTAACAGTTGCTGGGACGTATGAGTGTGCCGAAAGGCAAGTGGGCTTTGTGCCAACCTAGGTCATTAGCCCATTGCATCTCCAGGAACCAGTTTATTTGGATTCCTCTGATAGTTTTTGGCTTCATTAACTTATTAATAACAAATAAGAAATAAAAATCAGATCAGTTACATTTGCAAAGATATTTTTCAAGTTTTTCTTATAAATATTTGTTGTCAAAAACTCTTTTTTTGAAATATTAATGTACTTCTCAATATACTAAAAAAATTTGCACATATTTATTTTCTTATAGGAGTTTACAGTTGTAAATTTTATCTGGTCATAAGCTTATTGGAAGAATAATTAATATTATCTTCGATAAATACAAATAACACTTTTCAATGTGTTGCGTTTATAGTAAATAACCTCTATATACTTATGGTAGAAACTCCATACATTAACTTTTGTAAGTTTATTAAAATATTAAATTACTAAACTATCAAATCAGATTATTTATATGAAAGCAACTGCCGACCAGCAAAGTCAACATAAAAATAGATGAGATGAAATAACCACATTATTTCTGCGAAAGTAGAGCAGACATTCGGCTGTCCCCGCTAGCAACTGTCTCTACCAGTGTGTTATTTTTAATTTAGTTCAGTCTCCAACTACATTTACACATGATAATTTAACAGATTAATTTTAACTTATGATTTTTGTCAAAACCATTACAGTCTTAACCGTACGGCAACATTTGCAAACGGTTTAGCGTGACGGGTCCAAAATTATCCGCTAAAGCCTATAAATAGTTACTACTCTGCCCTGGAAATATAAGATGCGGGACTGAGCGGTTAAAATACTGATCCGACCACGCGTAAAGTGTAAGTGTCAATAAATATGCACCACAAGCATCCGCTAAGAATACAGGTGATTCCATACCTCAAGCTAAGAAGCAACAGGTGTAATTCTCTGGCTTCGGAAACCGGCTAGTACGGAGCAAGTTTTAAGAAATTGTAACCAGCTCCTAGTCCACTTATGAACTAACTTTTGCAGCCTATTGTTAGCAAAACATCATTGCCTTTTTCGTCTTGACAGAATACAGAACACCGATAGATAAAACATCAAACGATAAATACCTTTTCCTTCGCTCGTCCAGCATGTTTTTGCACTGATTTCGCGATTAGCGCACCTTTACTTTCAGCCATTTCAATCACTTTTTCATAACCGACTGTCTCAATTTACTTTTCACTATCAATGTGTTACCGAGTCTGGCTGCAGCTGTTTGCTGACACACGTCAAAATCAAACTGGAGACGTGAGCGTGTTGTTGCCGTACCGTCGCGGCGCGAATGACAGAAAAACTACACACTAGCGCTCCGATGACGGAAGGAAATTGTGAAAATTAGGACATTGTATTACTTAACGAATACGATAGATGGCAGTAATCCAAACGAATGTGATCCTAAGAAATAAAATTGTAAATAGCTTTTCAATACTATCAATCAACATAAGACATAAAATCGTTAACTACGAATTGCTTTGAAACAGTTGGAAACTGAAAACCATAGCCAAATTACAATAATTTTTATTAAGATTTTGTCGCTTGGATTAATATCTTCTATATTCTAGATATTCAGTAGTAGTTAGTAGTAATTTTCTTCTTAAGAAGATAATTCCAAAAGCTAGTTTATAAATGATAAAGATTAATGGATGATGAATGAAACCACTTCTCTAGGTTTCAGTCAAAACGTGGTTCTTCATTGTGATGGCGGCGTGAAAAGACACTTGCTGCTGTTTTGTTTCACTTGGCCACATTCGCGCAACTTCATTAACACATAGCCGATAATTCTATATCTGCTATTCTAAAAACTCAAATTATTAATTCAATCGATTGAGAAATATAATTACAATATTAGATATAAGTACTATAATAACATATAAAATTAAAAAAGGTGAAAACGTTTCCTTGTTGGATAACTATACTTAAATGTTGGCCAAAGAAGCTGGCAGATCTTTTGTCCCCAGTCGGTTCAATTTAACGGTTGTACCTTCTTTTAAAAATGAGCTTGGCTTTTGGTCCCACGAACCCATAGTGTCCACACCGAAGGGAACAAAGATTTAATTGCTTGCAAAGGCTGCAAACTTTCTAACTTTGTGACCTATTTGAGCGGAGCTCCCATGGATAAGCTTCAATGACAGAATGTCTGTTACACCATAACTTCCCGAGTTATTAACCGATTTTAATAATTTTTAAGTGGAATCGAATCAACAGGTTTAGGACTAGATCGTGATGGAGTAACGATGACACGATTTTTAAAATTTGCAAAAATACAAACGTTATTACCTAAAAATATTGGCTCCATGGGAACTCTCATTAAAACGAAAATGATTGTTTTTTCATTTTTTTTGTTGTCATATATAATATAACATAACGAGTAGTAATCAGGACTATTTGGCGTAATAATGCTGGATTATTGACCACCAACTATTTGTGAACATGCAAGAGTGGTGGCAAGTGAAACAAAGCAGCCTAAGTTGTTTTTTTCTGCTCTCTCAGGAAATCTCAGAGAGGTTTCAGTAAAAGCCCACACCTTTACTGTAATCTAGGGGAAGGGATATTTCACTGTTTATTCATCATTCATTGATCATTTATTATTCATGGATTATTATTCATCATCTTTTAATGAAGAAAAGAAATAACTAAACATTAGGCTGCATAGGCTTTTTACCCTTTGCTTTCCCGTATTGGAAAAAACCAAAAAAGTAGTAATCAATCAGTGAGTAAACTTGATTTTGTTTTGATTTTGACTTTTTAGTTAGCGAGTTCATTCTACTTGAATACTATAAAATTTAGACAATTATTACTATACATTTTTGAACGCTAAGAAGAATGGTTAGTCAAATCGCCAATACACTTATTCTGAGCGTATATTTATGTATCTTTCAATATAAATTATTGTTTCATATTATTTCAAGGAGCCAAAAAATGAATTGCAAAAAAATGCGATTGCCGAAGCTCGGAGAATCGAGTTGGAGACTTACCAAAGGGCGCTGGATATCCAATGGCTAAACAGTCGCATGGAAGACGGCCGTATGGGTCGTTGTCTGGCCTTGATACAGAAAGAAGCAGAAATGGAAAAAGATTTCCAAGAGGTTATAACACTCAAGTTTATTATATAATTTTACCTTCTTTGCCTGCAGGCTGTTTCATGTGTTAATTGTTTCATGAATTTATTTTCTCTATGGCAATTATTATGGCAAAAAATTTTCATGAATTTATTTTCTCTATGGTAATATGCAAATACTTTAATAAACTAATTTTCACGTTAGAGAACTGATCATGCGGCAATTGTTAATGCTCGTGCTGAAAAAGAGATAGCCCTTGGTATTGAAGTTGCTAAAGTGTACCGAGAAGAAGCATGTAAGTTGCAGAGGAGGCATTATTTGAGAGAGCGAGATCCGAGTTTGAAGGAGCTAGCTAAAAAACTTCAGGCTGGGTATGTCTGCAGGGATTTGAGACAGCAGATATTGAATAATGAGTACAAAAGGCTACAGCTGCAGGTGTGTTCTCCAAACATGATTGTTACTTATATTTTAAATTAGTGATAATTTCAATTTATGTAAGTTTTAGACTAGTTTTTTAATACTGTTAATGCTTTTTCTTTTGTTTATGTAACAACATCTCATAGTAATCTCAGACATGTAATAAACATGAGAAATTCATTTACAAGTGAAGTTGAAACTATGAAACAGCGTGCATTCTAAATTTGTTGTCCTTTTATATTTTTTGAGATAGTGTCATATAAACTACCCTAAAGCTATGTAATTGTAACAGGTTTTTTTTATCAAAAAAATGTTAATCATTGTTATAAATTTTTTTCTGTTTTGTTGTTCTAAAATTTATTTAATATTATTTATGTTTCCTTGCTCTCATAAGGACTAGAACTGCTAAAAAGTAAGTATAAACAAAAAAACGGCCAAAAACATTCCATACAAACATGTAGGCCAATTATTAAAAATATTTTTATTATATGATTTAACTAAAAATTTACGGTTTTCGGAATTTTTCCTTTATCTGTGCTGTGAGACATTGTTGTATTAATTTTCAAGATTCTCAGTTCACTGGAAGTACCTTGTAGGTTTTGATTCCCTTGCGAGTGTCGAAAATTTGCGGCATAAATGGCTGCATCTTTTGATTGCGTTTGCTTAGAAGTTTGATTTTCAGTAGACCCGAGTATTTGATATAAATTCCAGTTTGATAGGTGTTCCTGACAAAAGGGTTTTGACAGACAGACAGACAGACAGACGGACGGATGGACAACAAAGTGATCCCATAAGGGTTCCGTTTTGAGGTTTGGAATCCTAAAAGTATAGTAAATAATAGGCAATCATATTACTACCCAGTTCACTTAATCTTCTTCATAATATAACTTTCCAAAATAGTGAGTTAGTATTTTAATTTTAACAAATTTCCATTGAAAAAAATTGTTATATTATTTGAATTATTTTTATGACATGGAATATAATGCAAATAACTACAGTAAATAAACATATTTGAGTTGAATTTCTTAGAATTTAATTTAAATATATCGCTGGTTTGCGAGAATAGCGCCGGAACTAAAACCTTTTGATTTTATAGAATAAGGTTTACAAATTTATTATTGAATTTATTGCATACCAAAAAATGTAAGAGTATCTCTTTCAAGTGAACAGTGGAGCGCTATCTGGGTTGTGTCTCTGTTTACAATAAAATCTCAAATATTCAAAGATCGTTTGGCATATTTAGTTCAATTTGACAGATTTTTGAGTTACGTCTAGTGATTGCAATCCGGCGTCATTTTCAGTCCGGCCGGATACGACCGGATTCCCATCAATCCGGCCGGATCCGACCGGATCCGGTCTCATTTTAGTACAAAATAAGTGAGTTAATCAAGTGTCACTGCACTTATATGTAGGTAGTTTATAAAAAATAAATCACAAATATATAAAATCGACTTTATTTCCTAACCAATGTTAAGACAAATAGACAACAAGAAAACAATTCAAATTTAGTAGTGTAGATAACTAGTTATAATTTTACGACGTAACGAGTAGCTCAGTCTTTCTAGATTTCACTTTCACAGATAGATCAATTTATAAGTAACAATATTAATTATCAAGTAACTATAATATCTAATAGATACAATTAACCTTACGTAATTAACTGAAATGAGATCAAAATCATTCTTAAAGTATTTGAGAATGCTAACAAACAAGTCTTATAGGTATTTATGATTATGACAGATACCATCATGATTTGATGAATCTGTCGACGAACGTCTCGCACGCATGAACACTACGCACAACGCATTTAAAGTACCTACTCATGCAACAGCTATATTATTTTCCCACAAACTGCTAGCACCGGATCCGGTCTTCGGATCCGGTATATTGGTACCGGATCCGGTAACCATTAAATGATGCCGGATCCGCCGGATTACCGGATCCGTTTTTCCGGATTGCAATCCCTAGTTACGTCGATATTCTCGCAAACCAGCGATATGTTACATTAAATATTTACGACTGTGTCTTATTGACACACACACAGTGTTTGAATTTCAGTGTCAATATTTGTTTTGTGCCAGGTATTCATTTGGAATCAGTTACATTATCAGCAATGTTCTTACTCATCCCGTATTGTTTCATTAGGGCAAGTACTTGTATCCTTAAATACAGTGCTGTAATGCAATTCTAAGTGATATTTATGTTCTAAGCTGTTTTTTTCATAATAGTACTTCATAAATAGATTTATACTGCAACCATAACCAATCACACATACTATATAGCCTTCAGTGGGACACAAATTACAAAAGTAATTCAAAAAGACTAGAATGTCATGGTTGTCACATACAACCATTGTATTATTTTATTTTTCTCTTTCAGTAGAGAGAGACAGATAAGAAAGGAAGTACAGTTTCAAAAAAATCATTTATACATGCTTGAATTACAAACTCAAATATTTTTGTGCAAATAAAATATATTTGCATATAAGTAGTTATTGAAATTTATTTTTGACCTTAAGGAAGTGAAATAATAATAATATTTCTCACATTCACATCAATTAGCCTAGCCCAAAGTACTGTAAGGCTTGTGTTATGGATACTAGGGTAACGGATAGACATACATAAATATATAAAAATCCATGACTCAGATACAAATGCTCATATTCATCACATAAAAATCTGCTCCTTTCGGGATTCGAACCCAGGACCATCGGCGCAAAAGGCAGGATTGCTACCGTTGCACCAAATCGTCGTCAACTAGAACAAATTCTTGGGACCCGAACTCAAATCACCCTGTTAATCGACTAGTCTTCCAATAAAGCTTCTGATTCCTTGAAAAATCTGTTGAATTTTTCCAAATACTTCTTAAAGTTGACGCCAACGCTCTCTGTTCATGTTCTAACATCGAATGTCTTATTACAAGTATCCAACAACTAATCAGGGAAAAACTCAAAATCAATGAGCTACATCCTTAAGACTTATTGGAATCTTTTTTGTTATCATTAGGCAGAAGAACAGCATGCTAACAGAGTCCTCCTCAATGCTCTTTATAATGACCAAGAAGCTAAACATCATGAAGAGTCAGAAAAGAAGAAGCGTAGCACTCAGTATTGCCAGGAGTTGCAGCAGCAATTGGTGAACCGACAGCTACAAAAACAGTGCCAGTTTGAAGATACTCTTATTGAGCAGAAAATGTTGGATGATATAATGCGCACTATTGCTGATGAAGATCAAAGGTAATTATTAAATAAATGCCAGACATTTTCCGATAATTATTGAATTCCAAACTAATCACAGCTATATTATTACCGTTTGGTGCAACGGTAGCAATTCTGCCTTTCGCACCAACCATCCTGGGTTCGAATCCCCGAAGGGGCAAGTGTTTGTGTGATGAATACGAGCATTTGTACCTGAGTGAGTATTTATATATTTCTATTATACTTTGTCCAATGTAGGATGATACTTTTTACAGTTGACACCTATAAAGAGGGTATAAAGTTGCTATTGCAATGTCAAGCCAAACATAAGGAAACAAACGCAACCTTAGTACGTAGCAATAAGGAAGTGACACCTGTCAAAAGTATCATCCTACATTGGACAAAGTATAATATAACATCTATGTATGAATATCATACATATGTTGCAGATCTCATGCCTGTGAAATACTTATTAAATATAATAATAATAATAATATTTCTTACATTCACACCAGATGTAAGTACTGTAAGGCTTTTGTTATGGTGCTAGGGTATATATACTATATGTTCACACAAACTTATGCCTATACCAGTATTCAAAACCAAGACTTGCACACTGCATCAGCTGGCAGTTTAAACTGACAAGCAGTATTGCGGGTATAATTGATGCTACGTATTATCACGCCTAAGGGTGTTGTGTGTCGCATTCGATGCGATTGTAGTACCAACAGGATATGCTCCACAAGCTTGTTACTAAACTGCACATAAATAAATATTTATAGAAATATATGTAATTATACATGAAAATATTCAAAATGCTTGTATTCATTGCACACACATTTGTTTCTATCGGGACTCGAATTATATCGCTACGCAGATACGGTCACTTGCTCTCGTCAAAATAAAATTAGCAAATAATTATAATAATATCTTACATTCACACCAATTAGCCTAGGCCAAAGTAAGCACTGTAAGGCTTGTGTTATAACTACTAGGGTAGTGGCATACATATTTTATACACAGATAAGTAATATTCACAGAAATAATTATAAATAGCCATAACTCGGGTATATATGTACATCTGCCCCTTCCGGGACTTGATCCCAGGACTGTTGATTAGTAAGGCAGGATTGCTTTCGTTGCAACAAATTGCTATCGTTATCCGGCTCGAAGGACCACTATGTTAATTGGTGCTTTGATGCTGCCAATTAACTAACTTGCTGGATCTTGATAAATGATAAATCCTTGTCGATTATAAAACATTTCATTACTTGATATAGGTACGAGTTAACAGTTGTATTGACATAACGTGACTAAATTATGTTGAAATATATTAAAATTAAAATGCAGACAGGGTGACATACTTTGTGCGGTGTAAACCTTACACAGTATTCAGTCGTCTTATTGTATATAATTTATTTCAACCGAGCGCCTTAACAAACGTAATGAACTTGTGCTTAAAACATTTCGCATTCATTCACTTGTTAAGTTGTAGGTTTCGTCACTCCAAACATTAATGTTTTACGAACCCAGGACAGTCCGTGCGAAAGGCAGAAACGCTATAACACCAATCGATCAACAATACTGGCTCTACTTCATTCAATACGGGTGGTATCCGCAACTCGACGACTTCAAGCGCCTATTTTGCGTCAGGAGAATATTTACTCGTTTATTCACGCCATCCCAGCTCTACCCCTTATATTTCATAGAATCAGGCGTTACTTGGCGGAAGTCCATATCCATTGGTAAAACAAAAAAATATGTATCTTACTTCCGCAAAACTCAAGCAGTGTGCACCGCCCGCCCTCAAATAAATGCAGAAACCGCAGGCACCGGCACCTTCACCAACTACTATACGCGTTTCATAATTTTATGAATTTTATGAATCTTATAAGATAAATTATTTTAATAAAAAAATACTGCAAAAAATCGATTCGGCTCACAAGTGAATTCTCAGACGGGAATCGAACGAAATTCGACGGGTGTTCACAAGGCTCGGTAGCTCAATTGGGAGAGCATTGGACCGGACTTGCAAAGGTTGCGGGCTCGTTTTCGCAGTGTTTTTCTATTACAATAATTTACTCTACACATGTTTCGCCTCCACACGGAGCATCATCAGGAGCTGTTAGACGGTGCAATACTGCATTTATTAGCGGGCGGGCGGGCGGTGCGCTCTGCTTGAGTTTTGCGAAAGTAAGCTACATATTTTTGTTTTGCTAATCTACCCGTTATGGCAATTTCCTCCCACTCCGTCCCGTGGTGCCGCAGGGAGCTGCAGCAGAAACGCGAGCAGACGGAAAAGATGCGGCGCGAGATGGTGACGAGCCAGCAGGCCAGAGACGCGTGGCGGCGTCAGCAGCGTGAGAGTGTCGTGGCTGAAGAGCGCGCGCTCGAGGCGCAACAGCGCGCCGCGGCCGACCGCAGCTCCGCCATGTGAGTATCGGCTCTAGCGCTACTGCCAAAAGAGAGAAAAAATCCAAAAAACATTTATTGACACACACACACACACACCAGATATCATAGATTATTTAACAGAGTGTACTCTTTAACAGATTTTAAGTTTCTCATTCAAAAAGTTTGCAAACTCAATAAGGGGAATTAATGGCTTCGAAAAACGTCAAGTCGACTCGAGCATATTTTGAGCCGTTTCTGTAAATTTGTTGTTCGTCAAGAAAAAGTAAATGTTTGTTTAGGTTGGAAGAGACCTAACATAAAGTACCTATGTCAGGTCTTTTAACATTTTCTTTGGCCGGTAATATCGACCTCAGCAGCTTTTGTACATTTTGTTATTGACTCTATGTCGTTAAAAATGTACATAAAAATTCTGTGTTATTTACTCTTTAATTATATGGAAATAGGGTTGGCACATAAATGACTTTTTTTAATTAATTTTGGTGGTAAGTTATACTGCGATACTATGGTTCTAAAATATTGTAAATTGACTCTTTATAAGGGACCATTTAATCCCGTTTCCGCTTTACGGGTATTTTTGTAACACCTTGTATATGTTCTAAAATATTAATTATTTTAATATTTTAGAACATATAAAATATTATTAAAATTAATAAGGTTTTGTAACAATAATACCAATGCGAGCCTTAAAGTGCCAACTTAGAAAGAAATACGACTTTTTTCCATGTGGATTAAGAACTATTCTGTGGTTACATGTAAGAAGATTTATTTCCACAACTAAAACCAAGTGATCCTAACTAAATAATATATATTGTATATATCTTTGACCAGTAAGAATGAGTTTTACAATTTTATATTTACAGTATCGCTGAAAGACAACGAAAAATGAAAATGAAAGAAGAGCTGAATGAGAAAATCTCTGCCAAAATAATGGCCGATGAGGTGTGTAATTTTTTATGTCCCTAGCTTGTACTTAGACCACCGATTAGAAGCTATATTTCTATCCCTCGGGAACACTTTTTTCTGGATAAAAAGTACCCTATGTGCTTTCCTGTACGCCTGGAAAAGAGTATACAAAATTTTATGATGATCGATTTGGTAGTTAAGGCGTGAAAGTGTAACAAACAAACTCACTTTCGTATTTATAATATTAAGTTAGGACTATAAGGTTTTTACCGATATGATTATAGCCTATCATTTGCGCGATTAAATGTTCTTGCCGTATACCAAGTTTCATCGAAATGGGTCAACCCGTTCTTGACTTATAGAAGGACACTGATAGACAGACAGAAATTTGAAAAATAGTAGAATTGGTATCATTGAGTGATAAAACGAATATTTATAATAAAATTTTCCAAAAAAAAAATAATGTACAGACAGAACCTATAGATTTATTAGTAGTATAAATTATCATGAATAAATAATTAAATAAAAATATTTATTTTTATAGTTTGTTTTGAATTACTAATCATATTCTCGTAATTGCCCGTATTACGAGTGACGTCACAAAGATGTAAATATGTGCGGAAATGTCAATTGTCTATGGATATCGTTGGATTGTTAGTGGTTTATTGCAAATTGATGGTTATTCAAATTTGAAGATCATGTAACATTGTCTTTAGCAAAGATATGCGGAGTTGTAATTATTCGTCAATATATAAATGACTATCATTTAAGCAGTGATATGCATTTATAGTCTACAGTTGCAGTAATTACGAGAAATGCACGGAGTTAGGCATATTATATATGGTGGATTCCGCCCACTTACGACTTCTACTCTATTTTACTGTTCTGTGCAAGTAACAATTAATTATAACCATTTGTATGAAACCAAACTTACTCTAGTTTACGTGGATACTGTTGAAAGTAGATTAGATTAGTGGTGTCCATTAATCACGTGAGGCTGGAAAGGGGGGTCCATAAAAAAATCACGAAATATTACAAGGAGGGAGGGACTGGTTTATTAATATATCACGTGTATTTATTTTTTAGGCAAACGCGCTATACTGAACTGAAAAGCGACGTTACGTGTATTTATTTTCAAACGTGTCAAACGAGTACAAAACGAAAGCGGCTTACTACTTCTGTACAAATAAAAAAGCTAAGGGCATGCGAATTCTTGTCACAAGCAACTAATCCGAGCAATAAAAGTCTAGAGATGCACAATGTTCGTCCTTCCCGCATCCTCTTGCTTGGCTTGATGAAACCGATGTTGATCTTCAACAAAGCACTGTGCCAACAACTGACTTGCAAGATGCCTATCCAATTATTGGTGTTAAAGAAAGTCTTGCTAATCCGTGGTCCGAGGATACTGTACATTAAATTGTGTTCATGTATTACTAAGTACAAAAAAGTTTTTCGCATTTCTTACATTATTTTTATGTCAGTCAAAAACATTCTGCAACCTTTCCGTCTACCTCTAAACGTTATTATTGTAGTCTTTAATTTTCTATAATAAAATTAGAAGATACTTATACCTGTATTTAAAAAAATATTTGAAAAAATGAAGATTACAAAAAAAATGCCAAAAAAAATCCCGTGATTAATGTACGGCCCCTTAGTAGATTATGAAAAAAAAAGACATGAGAACTGATTTTTTTCTACTTTAATGACGCAAGATGTAATAAAAGACATTCTTAAACTTCCGCGCACATTCCACATTATACAAATTAAAAAAAGCAACTTTTTTACGGATCTTGCGCATACATTATACAAATAAATAAAATGCAAAAAAAAAATTTTGATTTTGTTTAAATTTTAACAGCCCGATTAAAATATTGTAAAGGTAAGTAGTATATGTATGAATGAACAGTAACCTTAGTCATCCTGCTACCATGGCTGCTATCAGGGCTCCTGTAAAAGATTCGAAACGTCAGGATTAAAATATAATGTAAGCGCAAATATCCGTTAAAAAGTTGTTTTCAAAACACTTATGCTCAACTCTCTTGCATATTTTAATGACATCGGTAATAGAATGTACTGTATTTTTAAGGCATTGTAGAATAGCACCTATCTTTTACACTCAAGTGTCGTAAAAAACAACTAATAATAGTGAAGATTGCCGTACATCTCCCGTAAACCATAAAATAATATTACAATTTATAAAAATTAATATTTAATTTTCAACATAAAAGTGACACAGTATTTAGATTGTGACAGGCTGGTACATGTAGGGTATTTTTTTTCTGTATATTCTTGCGTATAATTTATATTTAATCAGATCACAGGATGACCCTAAATAAGTTGTTTTATTTAAATGTGTACGGAAGTGTAAGAACTAAATATATCTATTACTAGCTGACCCGGCCACGCGTCGCTGCGGCTCAGTTGTTACAATTTTCACGAAACAAAATATTTTTGTTGTGAATTAAAATAAAACCTATTTTATGTCCTAAATAGGGAAAAATCCAGTAAAATTAAAAAAATCATCTAATTTGTCGAGTAGTTTCGGAGTATAGATGCGTCGTGGATCCGGTGAATTTATTCGAAGTGTAAGAACTTGATAAATGTTTGCTAACGTGTTTTTATACTCTAGAACCGCTGTGTTGTGTAGTCTAATGTCACTTAATGTGTATGTTATATGAACGATTATAAAAGATACCTATAAGAAATAAATTTCTAAATGAAGTCGTTGAGACACAACTGTCAGCAATAGCCCACTCGCGCGGTCTGAGCCCGTGCCAAAGGCAGCCTTTGTGATATCGATTCGTTGGTAGGAGAAGTGGTGGGAGGCGCCCGACGAGACGGCACAGTGGTGGCATGCGCGCGAGCTACGCGCAGTACTGGACAATACTTGGACATTGCAACATGACTTTATAAATCTAAAATAAAAGAATTTAAACGAGACACTACCACAGAGTCAAAGTTCCTCTTTGTTTGACACCTTTAAATTTACCAATTAGCAAAAATATTGTAATCTTTACCATCCGCCTCACACTTGGTGAACTGACGATCTGGTGAAGATCGGGAAGCACCTGGATCGGTCGTGGTCAAGATTCTTGGGGGAGGCTTTTGTCTAGCAGTGGACGACATTTGGCTGAGACGAAACCATCCGTCAATTTACATGGTCGCTATTCGGTCTTCTTAAGCAATATCCAAGTCTTCCAAAGTAAGCCCTAAATAACATGTAACAATAAATGTGGAATTCCACTTCCAGGCCGCCCGACAAGAACGCGAGAACATAATAAAACAGCTCCAAGAGCAAGAGGTCTTGGAGAAGAACTGTCAAGACGACGTGGCCGAAAGGCACAAGGCAGAGCGAGTTCGTACAGACACTAAGCAGACCCTCACCGAACAGATGGATACCAAGCGAAGGCTGCTGGAAGACCAGAAGAGGCGGGAGCAGGATTTCAGGAAGCAGGTTAGTGTGTCTTTAGGATCATCGCCACACCAGTTGAAAGACCGAAAATTTTCTTAAAGATTAAGAGCCTTATTCACACCACGATTTTTAAACGCGCCGTCGACGCACACTTATCGGTAAAAACTCGATACTATGAATTTATGTAGGTTTTCAAAGGGGTTTGAAGGTTTTGGCCCTAACATCAGACGCCATTTTGATTTTTTTTCAAAATGGCGGTACACAATAATTGTCATATATTTGGATAGAGACCACTTATACAAGCATGGAATGTTATGTAACATAACATCATAAAGCGTCACGTTTTTGAGTTCTTCGAAGATAAAAATAACAGTTGTTTTTACGAATTTATTTATTTATTATGTAGTTATTTCATGTTGTTTAATTTTAACTTTTAATCTGAATCAAACAAAGAAAGAAAAGAAATATTTTAATACTAATAATTAATTTTGCTCATTCATAACTTTTTAATACAATTCAGTATAGGAATCTGATATAAATGTGTTTAATTTTAATGATTTGTTATATTACCTTTACTTTTATTTTGTTAAATAACTCCGAAAGGTGACGCTTTAGGATATCATGTTATATTATATATTTTGTTTATATAAGTGTCCTCTATCTAAATATATAACTTTCGTTGTGCACCGCGATTTTGAAAAAAAATCAAAATGGCGGCCGACGCTAGGGCCACCTTCCATACAAAAATCTTCAAACCTCTTTGTAAAATATGCAAAAAATTGCTCAGTGAAACAAAAAACTCAACACAAAACTTAAATCCGACGTGCGTTTCTAGCACTTTTAAAAAACGCAGTGTGAATAGACCCTAAGTACAACTTCAAAACCAAATGGTGGCATATCCTCTTTCTAAACAGAAGTTAAGTATTCCCAAGTTCTTTAGCAGGTAGCGGGATCTAAATATTCATTTAAATTATTTCTTTTGCAATTCAGAACTTTCAATTATGTTGTACATATTTATTTTACTTATTAGCATTCACTATTTAGCATTTAGGTTGTTTTAAGATTAAAAAAAACAACCACATGTCTGAGTCCTTAGGTAATCTTTCGCTATCCGAGCGAGTGCTCTGACCAAGTCGCAGGTTTATAATTTGTATATGTATATCGCTATCAGCACGTAATTCTAAGTTAAAATTAAATTTATGTTGTTGGTACTAGTTTTATTTTTTATGAAAATTTTTAAAAACTGTAATCTCAACAATTTGTTTTTTAATAAATTTTAAAACGAAACACGTTCACTTCTAGACCGATAAGCTTCTTCCAAAAATGGATCTACACGTTTGGCAGGCGACTTTGCAAAACCGAATTTCTGAAAACTTCTATTTTGTTATATATAATAATAATAATAAATTATTTATTTATTGAAGTAACAAGACTCATTTTGTTAGTTAAAATTTTACTTATCCCATGTTAGTATCAGTGACAAAGCTGAGAAAAAAAAATTATAATCATATAATTTATTTCGTTAAATTGTTTACAATCTTTTATCAGTGATTGATGTCACTCTTCAATATCTATACATTAGGTGTTATATTATTATTATTATTAAATTTAAAAAAAATACAAACAATCCTTACTTAACTTAAAGGAGAAAAATAGGTGTGATATATTTATTCCATTATTATCTTATCTTAAAAGTATTAATAAACGTAAATTTTTATGTGTGTTATGTTGAATTTTGTGAAAGTATATAGTGTTCCATTATTTTTACGATATCCTTAAGTTTGAGTGGTCTGTGCTAAAGCACATAGCTATGGTGTCCAGCATGTATTATACCTTCCAGATGCTAAAAATAATAACGCATAAAATGCATCATAGCGATCTCTAATTTCTTAAAAGCCAAAATCAATGGTTTTTCACCACAACAGTATATTAAATTTTTTAACTAAAATTTTTCGTTCTATCAATTCATTAGCAGTCTACACTCCCCCTTTTCATATCGGCTGTATTTTTAATCCCTTTACTCTTCATGCTATTCGACTCTGGAACAGTCTTCCCGAATCCATTAGATAATCTTATAAGATAAGATAAGATAAGCGTTTATTTCCAAGAATATGGTAATAAATATAGGTGACAAAATACAAATCCGGCATATTCTGCTTTTGTTCGGCGTGGAAATTAATAAATTATAAAAAAGCTAACAAAAATAAATAATCTAAACATTATACATCATTAATTATGAGTATCTCCTGGAAATCTTAACAAAGAGTTAATCTTCATTTGTCACTTTGTTATTACTTTGTGTATATGTTTTTATAATTTATGTATATGTTTATTTTCAGTGATAAGTTTTTGTGATATAACTTGGCGTATTCATAAATTTTTCTCCCCCAAACGTAGAGAAATCATATATCAGTTATTTGGTTCAATTTGTCGAAAACTTAGTAGCAGTATTAGTTTGGAATACATTTTTGTCACCAAGTTTGGATTGGTTATCGCTCAAGAGAAAAAATTTGCTGCTATGCAGATGGTTTTCGAATTTCGATGTCTTTAAAAGGGAAATATTATCGCATTGATTCACCTAACATTGTAAACGTGTTTTTAACGTGAAAAGTTTTGTATAAACGTCACTTGAGTTAACGGTATAAAGTGTTGTAAATATTATGCTTTTAGCATTAACTTAGCCTATTATACCAATTTTATATAGGGAGAAAAAGTTAAAAAAAAATAGTGACTCGTAATTCCATAGAGCGTAGACTAAATTAACAGTAGCCGTATTTAGGTCTCTATAGTCTGTATGAGTGTATGAGCGACACAATTAAATCAGTAAAAAATAAGTTGATTTTAATTAATGCATAATGCTGGATGTTATCTGTAGACGGAAGCTAAAATAGCTGCGGACAATGAAAAGGAGTCGCAGAAGCAACGTAAGCTGAAGGAGAAAGCGCGCTTGTACTCGATGGAGCTTCGTAAGCAAATCGAAGACAACGCCATCAGGAGGCAGCAGGATAAGATGCTGGAGGAGGGTCGCGCCAAACACGTTTGGGACTGCGACAGGGCTTGGTGAGAGCGCTTGTTTATTTGGATCCTATTAAGGTTGAATATCGCTTGCCAAGGTTAAACCTTGCACCAACCCATAACCCAGATGGTTGTTAAAGGCGACTGGTGATACTTCAAGTAATCACCATTTAACAGGACCGTCTTTAACCTATTGGAGGCCCTGGCCATACAAGAAAAATGGGGCCCCTACGATTTTGATAGAACACTTTTATAACTAGAATAGACAAAGAAAGTAGATAAACAAGGTTTCAGATTTTTATTGACAGTCAATAGTAGAATAGATAATCTTTAATTTAAATGGGGCGGTTCACATATATTTAAAATTATCTAAGCACACTGATATTAGATAGCCTTGTTTTGGGCGAGAGTAGAGTAGCTTCGCGCATGCAAAAGCTAATAAGAAAGTCGATAATATAGTCCCTAATTGAGGTTCGATTTACTCTAATTAATTAAGTTTTTCTGTAATAAATGTTGGTATTCCTTTAGTGATCTGGCAGGAATTAGAGGGCCCCTATCAATCACGGGGCCCTGGCCATTTGCATTTGCCCAGAGTGCCCAGTGGGAAAGATTAGTCTGCCATTTAAACCCCACGAGATTACAAAATAGTAACGTTTTCAGATCTACAACCCGTTTGCCAAGTCTGGACTCTATGACCCCTCCCCGCATTTTTTGAGAGAGGCATGCGTCCAACAGAGAACATGTTTTGGCCCAGTTCAGAGTATATTGCTATTAACAACGTCGTGGCCACAGTTTATCTGTAACCAGGGGCAACAGACTGAAACGATTATCTACGATTTGCTCTTTTATTTTGTGTAGGAAGTAACAGCCTTGTTCTTCCGTCCCCACTTTTTCATCGGACAACTAGACTTACGAATAGGTGCCACCGATATATGGTTGATATACCAAGGAGTCGCACTAAGCGATTAGGTTCTAATTTTGTAATCCGTACCGCTAAAGAGTCGAATTCTTTGCCTGAATTTGTGTTTCCTGATGAATACAATTTAGGGGTCTTCAAGATACGAGTGTAAAGGAATCTTCTAGGCAAGCGCATCATATCCTAGATCGCAGCGTCACTTACCATCAGGCGAGAAAGCGGTCAAGCGCTTTCCTATTTACGTTAAAAAAATTCCATCATATTTTTATATCGATTATCTTTCATGACAATGAAATATGTTCCTTATCAGAAAAGCATAATATTTTTCAAAGAGGTTATTATTTCAAATTGTCTGGAGAATAAAATGTCTTCACATGATATTTCAATATTATTGATTTTATATTATTAAACTTATTTCGTTCTGGATGTTCTAAAAATAATTCAAGGGAATGGGTCCCAAAATATGGTTTCTTATGAACGAATGTGAGAGCACATACATAAGTCCACAAATACCTGGTCGATGCCAAAACTTGTATCTTATATTACTATCATTTGAGAGTGTGGTTAATCAAGTTAAGTAGTCTCACACTGTGCCTCGCCTGCTATTCCAAAAAAATCCCACCTTATTCACAAAAATATTCTAATTCTTCCTCATAAGGATGGTTCAAATCCCACGTTAAGCGATTGTTATAAATACTGTTTTAATATTATTAGATTTTCTTGCATTTCATGCTTAAATAAAGATTAACATCTTATATCAACTTTTCGATACCCGGTTGGCCTTGTGGAAATGCAGTAAAATATCCCTGGTTGTACCCGACTACAAGGTCCCACGCAGCTAAAATTATGCCCAAGATATAAATTGGTTATTGTCCCTAAAAGATATTCCATGAAATGTGGATGGCCCATTTGCCTCGCGTTGTAGATTGGCGAACACACGTATTTCATTAAATTCAGGTTGCCGTTATACTTGATCTTGTTCACTTTCGACTCAGGGTCCATTAGCTTCTTTGTTAAGGTGCTGTAATCTTAAATTTTATTATCGTTTCTTAAGTGTTAAATATTTTTTTTTATCTAACAGGCGTGAAGAAGTGTCAGAAGAGCGCAAGAAGATAGTGGAAGAGCACGTGCCTCACCTCCTGGGCTACCTCCAAGCGGGAGTGATAAAGAAGGAAGATCTTCCCGCCGTACGAGAGGGAGTGGCGAAGCACGAGAGGCTCGCATCGCTCAACATTGATTCGCTCACTATATCGAACAGACCCAAGCGACACCCCAAGTGCAACGCTCAATGCAGGATACTGCGGGAATATTGAGGACTGACTTGCTGGCCAAAATCTCGTCAATATTGCCGGCAAAATTTCGGCAAAATTCCCGGCAAAATCTCGGCAAATTGTGGCAAATTATCCCTTTGATTCAGAAAAAATGACTTTTAAAATCACTTCAATGACTGATTAATTATAACTTAATTTTATACGAGGTTATATCTTTTTAAGTGCGACATATGTTTTGCGATACATTTTTTTATAGATATAGAACCTCCGGCTATTATTTCAAGAGATCATGTATTCAGAAGTTATCAGTTTAGTAATAATTTTAAATTAGTTTAAAAAAAACCCACCGAAATTAATAAATTTGATATGATTACTGTTGTATGTGTTTACTCTTGTTAATTCTCATTATTTTTAAATTATTAGATAACTGAGTGGTGACTATTTTGTAACATTTTCCTTGATAAAAAGCAATTAATTTTTTATTGCTTCGATATTTTTGGCTCTAGAATAGATAATGTTTTTCTCCTAGACGCGCCATTTTTTAAGAGTTTTCCTTGTTTTTGTAGGTACCCTTTCGTCTTGTACACCCAAAGAGAAAAAAGTTTGTGTATGTTTGATCCACGAAATAAATAATAGGAAATGCTGGTATATATTTTAAATGAAACGAAATCTTCTGGCGGGCTAAAACGCTTTTTTAGCCGAGCTGTCAGTATCAAAATCTTTTTACCTGTTAAATTAAAACCCAAAATATAAAAATAAAAATCCCAGGAATTATATACAATGACGGATTACATACATTTCCGTTAACACATATAAAACGATGCAGTGCAGATGCAGTAAGGTGTGATAATCTACCCAATATGTATTTCATATTATCATTATTGGTTGAACTCTCGGAAGCACAACCTAAAAAAACCACAATAAATTCAAAATTCACACTCTCCCATTTCCATTTGAAGTCCATCATAAAAAATCGTTGATCGCAATATTTTATTTACTTAAGAACAATATATTGATTGTTACAAACGCATATATATCAAAAAATATAAATCTTTAAAAATTCAATATCGATCGATAAATTTTATCATTTTGTGTTGTTTGCCGTATGTTCTAATTAAAACTCGCCAACAAGTAACTTCAATATCTACTTCTCTTATCTAATATAAATGAATTTTTTATTGTTAATTCCAATGTTTCTGTGATTATTTAGTGTTATGTTACCTATACAAAGTACGTTTGTTATATTGAATATATTGATTGTTACACATTATGTTTTTCAATGGTTATCTATACCTTTTTGACTATGTCTCACATTCATATTAATACAAGTTAAAGTTTTGAATGATTGACAAAAAATTTAGATAGTATAATTATAAAAGATTTGCAACGACAGATTTTTTCAATAGATAGCATAAAAAGTATTTTCTTTTGATTCTGAAGATAAGTCGACGACCGTTTTTCAACGGTAGCTATCCTGCCTGCACTTATGGTCCTGGGTTTGAGTCCTGGATGGGGGCCGATGTATATGTGATGAATACGAGTGTTTTTACCTGAGTTATGGGTATAATAACAATAGCATATTTCTATAAGATATAAAATTAGCATGTAAATAACAACAATGCCTCCGTGCCATTTGAGGTATTGATTACAAAATTATAATCATCAGTGTAGTTATTATTTTTTCTTATAAATAATTATTAAATCTGTAATAGCTTTTGCTCACTAGTGTATGACGACATTTTTAAATTTCTCTTAAGGCAGTTCAGTTCTTAGTTAGTCTTTTTTGCAATATAGTAATTGGAGCAGAGCGAACGAAGTGAGCGAAGCTCCCATGGATCAGCTTCAATGACGCAATGTCTGTTACGCCATAACTTCCAGAGTTCTTAACCGATTTTAATATTTTTTGTGTGCAATGGAATCAACAGGTTTAGGACCAGATTGTGACGGAGCCAGAATATTGAAAATCCCATCTAAACAAATAATTTTTTTTTTCTTTTTGACGTATTACGCTCCGCTCCAATATATTGTGCTAGCGTAGCTTTATGCTTAGCGACTGCATCGCCTAGTAATATTTTTTACATTCACACCTATTAGCCTAGCCCAAAGTAATCACTATAAGGCTTGTGTTATGGATACTAGAGTAACAGATAGTCATACATATATTATACATAAATAAGTAATATTCATAAAATTATATATATAAATAACCATGACTCAGATACAAATGCTCGTATTCATCACACAAACATTTGCACCATCGAACCCAAGACTGTCAGTGCGAAAGGCAGCATCGCTACCGTTAAACCAAATGGTAGTCAACATGAAGATTATTTGAACGAATGGTTACCACGCCTTTTTGAAAAAGTATTATTAAATTTTATTATGTGGATATAAAATTTAATAATACTTTTTCAAAAAGCTGATCCATGGGAGCTCCGCTCCAATGAAGCGTTATTATTGCATACGAATAACGGAACTAAGTTTGGGGCCGTCCATTAATCACGTGATGTTTTTTTTGGCATTTTTGAACCCCCCCTCCCCCTTGGTGATACATGGTGAGGTTTAAGACTACCAACCCCCCCCCCCCCTCCCCTATATCACGTGTATTTTTTAGTACCTACAAAGACTTTTCATTTTATTTAATACAGGTATAAGCATCATATAATTTTATTACAGAAAATTAAAGACTACAATAATAACGTTTAGAGGTAGACAGAAAGGTTGCAGGATGTTTTTGACTGACATAAAAATAATGAAAGAAATGCGAAAAACTTTTTTGTTCTGATACATGAACATAATTTAATGTACAGTATCCTCGGACCACGGATTAGCAAGACTTTCTTCAACACCAATAACTTGATAAGCATCTTGCAAGTCAGTTGTTGGCACAGTGCTTTGTTGAAGATCAACATCGGTTTCATCAAGCCACTCGGCGTCATCATCATCATTTGGGGTGGTTGGGATCTACCTCCTAGCGGTCCACCCCGGGCAACGGCAGCACGGACCAACTCGGCCCGTGGTGACGGCTGATGATCCCAGCAGCGGTGGTAGGCTCCGTAAGGGGCTGCCTGGCTAGCGACCACCATCCTGCCAAAATCCGTCATCAAGCAGCTCTGCTGCGTTCGGTCGGGGGGCGGGAGTACCAGTGCCAATGGGGGCTGGTAATAAGTCAGTTGTGCAGCTTAGGACCGGTCTTGGTATCTTGGCAATGCTGTACCAGGTAACTTATTCTGGAGGGTAGCGGGATCCGAAGCACGGTTTTAACCATTGGCCGACCGCAGTTAGTAGGGGGCCCCACTAGCGCGCCAGCCAAACGTGAAAGGCTGCCCCGCCAACTCGCGAAAAATCCCGAATTGCTCCACCGTGCCAGTTGGCGACTGTGGATGGGAGGACACGGTGGCCATTTCGGGGGGGTTCGGGCGTCCCCGCAGTCTCCAGGTGAGTTCCCCTCTGTGGTTAGCTTAGCCTAAAAGTAGTTTAATGGTCGACTGAGTAGCGTCTCAACTGCAAATCCTACCCCCCAACATTCACCATCATAAAAAGAAGGAATAGGAAGAATCTTAAACAACGGCTGCACTTCCTCCCATTAAAAGTGCACCTCGCGAACATCAGAGGCTGCACTCAAATCTCGATCCGGTCCATCACCATCTGGAGACTGAGTAGCCGCACCTACTCTTCTTGACGGAGACTCAGATAGCAACCCCGTCGGATGAGGCGTACCTCAACTACCCTGGTTACACGCTTGAGCATAAGTTCAAGATGTGTGCAGGGGTCTGTGTGTTCGTCCGTAATGTCATTTACTGTAGTCGTATCCGATGCTTTGAAAAGACCGGGTTTTCCGTTATTTGGCTTCTGGTAGACACAGGGGTAGAGAAGAAGCTCTACATCTGTGTTTACCGATCTCAAAGCGGTGACCGGGAGACGACTCGGCTCATAGATTATCTCACAGAGACGGCAGACTTGGCAACTCAGCGATATCCAGTGGCAGAGCTTGTTTTTCTGGGGGACTTCAACGCTCACCATAAAGAGTGGCTGTTCCCATACCAGAAAACTGACCATGCTGAGAGAGAAGCGCGACGATTTGCCCTAGCGCTAAATCTTACTCAGCTGGTGGACCAAGCGACGCGAATTCCAGATATTGCTGGCCACACACCCAATTGTCTTGACTTACTGCTGACAACTGATCCACACAAACATTCGCGCTCAGCTCCACTGGGAACGTCCGACCATTGTGTGGTGAAATCCGTATCGATCTGCTCTCCTCCGGATGATAGCCCCAGGGACGGGCATGAGACGGGTATGGCGTTACGAGTCAGCAAATTGGGACGAGATGCGTATTTTCTTTGCATCTTATCCCTGGCGGCAAACTTGCTTCTCTTCGAAAGACCCTTCGTGCACCGCTGATGCGATTGCAGACGTAATTCGGCAGGGAATGGAGTATTTTATTCCATTCTCTGACATTCCGCTCAGTTACAAATCCCGGCCTTGGTATAATGCGTCTTGTGCTCGTGGTGAAGCCCGAAAACAGTCTGCTTACCAGGCTTGGGTGCATATCCGCTATTGCAAGGTCCGCGCACGGAGAATCCGAGCGAAGAAGAGAGCCTATAATTCGGCTGCCAAGTCATGCAAAAGTGTCATTCTCAAGGCGAGATTCGACCACATCAGCCGAATAGGCACGAAACTGTCATTCTACCTGAATGGAAGTAAACAGTTCTGGTCCCTTTCGAAGTCAGTCGAAGCGAATTTCTGCCGTCCTATGTTACCACCTTTACTGAAACCTGACAGGTCACTGGCTCATTCTGTAACAGAAAAAGCAAGCTTATTAGCCTCTCTGTTTGCAAGCAGTTCCCTTCTAGACACCGGCTCTCAACAACCACCAAACATACTTCGCTGTGATTCTTCAATGTCGGGGATCACAAGAGAGTAGAGTAGAGTCTTACTTAGTCTGGACGTGAATAAGGCCAGTGGTCCTAATGGTATACCAGCAAGAGTACTGAGGTATTGTGCGCCCGAGTTGTCTCCTGTGCTAACAAGCCTGTATAGCCTCTCTCTCAAAACAAAAACCGTACCAAAATCCTAGAAGCTTGCCAGTGTGCAGCTAGTACCCAAAAAGGGTAGTCGTACCGATCCATGCAATTACCGACCGATCGCCATCACTTTCATACTATGTAAAGTTATGGAAAAAGTGCTGAACAGTAAGTTGCTCTCGTACTTAGAAGACAATCAGAAGGTTGCGTGTTCAAATCACGTCGGGATCACCACTATAGCGAATTAGATCTAATCCACTATTTACAGTTTGTTTAAAGAAGCGAGGAAATTGATAAATGAAAGTCCTGCATAGATCACTGAATTTGTCCTAATAAACTTGCAAATATTACAATACCATTCATTAAAAGTTCTTCGTATCAGAAAAATCTTTGCTGTCCGAAAAAGTCAATTACGTCTTATTTTTATTACACAGAGTTTGTAGCTAACATCCACAGATTAAAAATCATCTCACAGAGTAGTAACACATCCGCCACAATCTCCTCAGTGATGGTCAATATGGCTTTCGCCGTGGACGTTCAACTGGGGATCTTCTAGTTTATGTGACGCAATGCTGAGGCGAGGCCCTCGAGATGCACGGCGAAGCACTTGCCGTGTCACTAGACATCTCGAAGGCTTTTGACAGGGTTTGGCACAGTTCCTTCAACCTCACTCCTACTTTCCGAGGTACATCTGTACCTGTGACCGACAGCCTCGAGCTTCTTGGCATGGAGTTGTCGTCAGATCTCAAATTCGGCGCCAACATCGATTCCAAGACTCAGACTGCATCTAAAAAGCTGGGCGTCCTAAATAAGGTCAAGCGATATTTCACGCCGGGATAGCTTTCAACTCTCTATAAGGCTCAAGTCCGATCTTGCATGGAATATTGCAGCCACCTCTGGGATGGCTCAGCAAAATACCAACTTGCTACACTGGACACGATTCAGCGCAGAGCTGAGAGGCTCATTAGTGACAACAAATTGACGAAGAGCAAGCTTCACACCTTAGCTAACCGCCGCTAAGTTGCCTGTCTGTCGGTCTTATACAGATTGTATTTTGGAGTGTGCTCAGGAGCTACATATGCTCATACCGCCATCACCTTTCTTTCATCGGACATCCAGATGCATTGGGGGCTACAACCCTTTCTTGGTCGCTATTCCTGCCTGTTGCACCAAGCGCTTCTCGACTTCTTTTATAATGCGCACAGCAAAGCAGTGGAACTCCCTTTCTGCGCCTGTATTTCCGAGTACTTATAACCCGTCTGTTTTTAAAGCCAGGGTGAATAGGCACCTTTTGGGGTAGCTCGTTTCATGGATTCTGTCTTTGCCCCCGGGCTTGATTGGGATCGAGAGCAAACCCATTCTGAATAAAAAGAAATCATTTTCGCGCACTACGCAAAGAATCTCTCTCGATCTACCGTTTGATCGTCGCGTGAGGATGCGGGAAGGACGAACATTGTGCATCTCTAGACTTTTATTACTCGGATTCAGTTGCTTGTGACAAGAATTCACACGCCCTTTGCTTTTTTCTTTGTACAGAAGTAGTTTTCGTAGCTTTCGTTTTGTACGCGTTTGGCGAAAAAATTAATACACGTAACGCCGCATTTCGGTTCAGTATCGCGCATTTGCGTAAAAAATAAATACACGTGATATATTACTAAACCCCCCCCTCCCCCTTTGTGATATTTTGTGATTTTTTATGGACCCCTCCCCCCCCTTTCGAACCTCACGTGATTAATGGACAGCCCCTTTCATAAAACCCTAAAGAATTTTTAGCTAGTTTTTTACTAGTTCTTATTTGCTAATAGTACTATTTTCGTTGAATCATAAGATTTACGCGTGAAATTAGTGATTTACCCCATTTACCTCAGAGCACGACATCGAATTGAAATTAAAGGCACAGGTTAACAAACTCTCAGATTTAATACTGTGAGTTGTGCAAACATTAGATGGGTTGAGGCGAAGTGAAAGTCAAACAATAATTACCCGGCTGCCGTGATCCGCAGAAATATTTAAACGACTGAAATTAATTCCAAATACGCCGCTAGAATATTAAAAGGGTGGATTTTGGTGTCGCCATGGTTCCATCTCGTTTTGGTAGGATAATTTCTGTTCTAATTTTTGGGCGGCCATATTTGATCAACATCGTTGGCGAGAGGCAACCATTTTTTTTAAAGCGAAGGACGCTCATGCCTGTTTCTTTTTCATGTAATATAAAATGTTTAAATATTGGAAGCTGGAAGACGGTAGCATAGCTTGTTCTAGTTATAGAGTAGAAAATGAACGAGAGAGAAATCTACAGTCCGTAGACTACATTAAAAATTACCGTTTAATTACCGTTTTCAGGTAGTTCTAAGCCTTACTAATTGAAGTTCAAATTGATTGATTGTACTCTATCTGGTGTACGAATTCCATCGAAATTCTTTAAATTTTTAAGTAACTTTGCATTTTAACTGTCGAATCGAAGGTAGAAGTAGACTTAGAAACTGTCGTTGCGTTGCGCTCGTAGACACCGCGCTTAGTCGATTGAACGTCTGCCGTTATCACGTTAACTAGTCGACGAATTCAACTAGTTGATCGACTAGACGATGGAGATAATGGACGCACTAGTTTCGTTGACGCAAAATAAGTCGATGAATCATCTCTCTTACACGGTAGCAATATCTTTTTCATCAACATCAAGCATCGCGTGAAGGCTTTTTAAATAAAATTATCGTAAGTAAACTGATCCAACTCACCACGCAAAGAAAGAATTTGAGGTTGTTTAATAACTGCTGATGCATCCTGAATTGCGTGTCTTATCAAGCACGATGCAGTTTGAGATCGTAAATGTTGGCCAATCATCAGATAGGACCTTCCGAATATTGCCTAACTTACCCAATTGTAGGCCGAATGACAGATAGATTAAAGATAATAATAATAATAATATTTCTAACAATTACACAATTAGTCTAGTCCAATGTAATTAAGGCTTGTATTATGGATACTAGGGTAACGGATAGATATACATATATCATATATAAATAAGTAATGGTTATAGAAATATGTATATTAATATTTTTTTTTACACTTTTTAAGGTATTTTATTACATATTGAGGACAACTTAAAAAACCGTACACCCTTATAGAACAATTAACGCATAGCAAAGTTATGATATTTGCAGAAGTGTTGTTTTTATTCCAGCATGTGTTTTGACAAAGGAAAAATTACCCACCTCCTAATCAATAATAACTAAAAAAAAACAACGAAAGCATGTGCGATCTCTGATGTTACAACATTCATCAATGCTAAGCATAATACAATTAACCTATTCGTTGCTACATACAATTACCAGAAACAAAGGCTACGAGCTTGATTTAAGTGAAAAATGAAGATAGTTTTATTCTGAGTAGATTTCAATGTGAATGACACGGCTTCAGTGGCTAACGCCACACGCAAAAGAAAGTTATGGCACGACAGACGTGCCATCCGCAACGAATCGGTTAATACATACATTCAATCACGCATTTTTCCCGTCATAGGTAGGCAGAGATCACAAATTCCTACTTTCCCCAATCCTGACATACATCTCTCGCTTCTTCAACTCTCATCAGACCTTTCATCAGATTCGTCTGTTAAGGGTACTTTTGACCTGGCCTTTTTCAGGACACTTTCTATTTGGTCCCTGAAAGTTCGACTAGGTCAACCTTTACCGATTGGCCCATGCAATTAATTTATGAATTAAAAGAGAACAAAATATTACATAAACAAAATACACTTAATACACTTAAGTAATGATAAAGATATATTTCACATGCTAATGCCATCAGTGTTCCCGAATTCAAACGAGAGATCGGGAGATTAAGATGAGGCCAATGTTGGAGTGAGAGTTGCTCCGTGATCATGGCGCTTGCAACAGTGCCGAAATATCGAAAACTCGCTAAAAACAAGGTACATGTTAACAATGCCGTAAAAAACTTATATTACTATAATGTTGGAGTGAGTTTGCTCAGAGCAAACTTTTTCATTAGAGTTGTTAGGAATGAAAACGTAAGATTCTATATTTTGATAGCCGAGATCCTTCTGGCTACAGCGCTGAAGTAAAACTGCCAAAGCTTAGAGACACCCTTAAGCAAAATACCATATGTAAAGGGACTGCTAAGATGGCTATAAGTGTGACTTGACATTCAGTTACAAATGTCACCATCCCATATCCCAGGTACGCTGTAGTGATGGTTAATTACTGTCCAAGCGATGCACAGATAAAGTTTAGGTTGCATCCACGTTGGGATGTCTTGCCAGTACTTACTTACCATTACTACTAAGTCACTTTCACAAAAAGAATAAAACCATAGGAAGTGTGAAATATTGTCTTCTAACTCAAACTTTATCAACCAACTAGCGGCCCGTCCCGGCTTCGCACGGGTGGACAAAATTCTTTAAATTTTTTCTAGCATTCAATATAGCCTATGACACTCAGCAATAATGTGCCTTTCTATTGGTGAAAGAATTTTTAAAATCGGTTCAGTAGATCCCGAGATTACCCCTTACAATTTAACAAATATACAAACACACAAACTTTACTTCTTTATAATATTAGTTTAGATCAACGTATTAATTAAGTATTAAGGTTTTAAAAAAAATCCCGCAGATTTCTTTACAAAAGTGTACTACCCCTACCAACCCTGTGAATGTTAGCATTTTTACGCAATAAAGAAATAAAAGTTGCCAGATCAGCGGTCCGGTAAACACACGTTAGCATTCAAAGTCGATGATAAAAATCTCAAAAATAGCGTCCCCCCCTTCGTAAAATCGACATTCCACTCCGTTTTTATTTGCTCGGTCGCCATTTCGCAAGCTTATCTGTCGTTCGCAGCATAAAAATCATGTTTGGCTCTGTGTTTAGAATAAAGCTGGATTTAGCATGTTTACATATCTGTAGATGCAAATAATATTGCCTCTTACGCTTATTGCCTTTCGGAAAATTGGGCTCTTACTATTTATAGCATAAAGTATTTACCAAAAAGAGACAAATTAAATAGTTACTTTACTAAAAACAGTGGCGTAGAAGACTTAGTAGAACCGAACGAGTAAATAAAACGATTTTAATAAAACATGAAATCATTGTAGGGTAGTTAGCATCGTATCATATCACCAGATAATCATATTGGCCGAAGATGATGACTTGATTAGTGTTGGGAACATTCTTATATGAGGGATTTATAAAAACCGACAGGAAGGGTGTTGGATCCGCAATTACTCGCTAGAACGAGAAACTCCAGAAGACCATTTGGTGCATTGGTCCTGCAATCCTGTCGTTGTTAGTGTGTTAGGCGGTTCACACACTAGAGATGCGTCCCGCCGCGGTACGCGTAGCGACAGAAAACGCGCCCCCGCGCGGAGGCGCAGATCTGCCTAACTTAGCGGTGTAATCTGCTTCCACGCGCGGAGTAGCAATACAAGTTGACCCTACTTCTTCACGCCCCGCGCTCCCGCGCAGAATCTGCACGCGGGGCGCCTATCCGCGCGTTCCCGCGTCGGCAGTGTGTTGTCATAGGCGTGTTTTCTATATTAATTGAGATTCTTGCATACAATGATAAAATCTGCGGCCACGCGCTACGCGACGGGGCGCGGTGCAGTGTGTTAACCGCCTTAAATGTGTGCATTTGTACCTGAGTTATGAGTTTTTATATATATATATATGTTTCTATGAATACTTTCATATCTATGTATCATATACGGTTTATCCTTACAGTATTTAATTTGGGCTAGGCTAATTGGTGTAATCGTGAGTTATATTTTTATTAATATTTTACTTTCGCGAAAATAAAAAAATCCACTTACATTTGTACTAAATCGCAAAAAACAGTGATTTTTGACAGTTCATCTAGTACAGTTGACAACACATCGAGCTATACACTGTAACGTTTAGATCTACCTTATGTAAAAGAGTCCATTTAATTTTTAGAGTGTAAAAATTATATGGTGTCGTCTGTACCTATCGTATTTACTACAGTATTAATTGGACGATTGATTGGACACAAATCGTAAAAGTAGGTATATTTACGGTATATTACGTCGTACGGGATACTACTGTGGGGAAATGCCGCCGATATTGGCTGCATTTTTGTGCTGCAGAAGAGGGCTGTTCGGGCGATCTATAGGATGTGCTCCCGAGAGTCTTTAAGAGAAAAATTTAAAGAAATTGGTATTATGACTGTACATTCACAATATATTTATGAAAACCTACTGTATGCGCATAAGTGTAAAGATATTAAATTCAGAAAAAATAGTGACAATCATAATTACAATTTAAGAAATAAAGACAAGCTAGCAATGCCCAGGCATAGGCTCCATAAAATAAGCAACTCCTTTGCAGGTCACTGTATACGAATGTATAACACGCTGCCATGTCACATGCATGACTTGTCAATGAATAAATTTAAATTTTTAATTAAAACTCAGTTATGCAAAAAGGCTTATTATAGTGTTAAAGATTTTTTGAATGATAAGGCAGCGTGGACCTAAAAGAAATGAATTGCTCGTTCTCTGAATCGTTTTGTAATATGCACAATTTGTAAGACATTTGGCGATTTTATAAGAGTTTTGGCACATGAGTTTCTTGCCCGATTCTTCTCATGTTAGCCCCTACGTTCGGAATCGGGTCGCTCGTGGCGATTACATGCGCGGCATCAACTCCGCGGATGTACTTGCCGCTAGCGCACGGGCTATCTTTATTATAAAAGAATATTATCTTGATTCTTCTATGTAAAATTGTCGATTTTAAGTGCCCGCAAGGGCCTATGAAATAAAGTTATTTTGATTGATTGATTGATTGATATTTATTTAATGGTCTTTCCTTCTTGGCTGTGCATGGTGGCGACACTACTCGCCGCGGATTTCAATTTCTTCTTTTTCTTTCTCTGTTCGAATATTTGCAAAGCTTCCTTGAAGTGTCTCTGCTCGGCTATATGCTTCTTCTCCTTGTGGCCCCATTGAGTCTGGTTATAATACCATTTCAAGTATTTTTCGTATTCCTGAAGCAATCATATTACATTGGGAAAAATTTTAATTCCTAATACTAAAGTCACTTTAAACCAATGAGGACTGGTGTGAGGGCAAGTTAAGTAAGGGTGGCGGCCATGGCGTTTTTATAAAATGCAACGAAACAGTTCTTTTATTCAATATATGTATTTGCAATGCATGTGAAAAGCTACGACATGGCTTCGCTATGGCATTCAAAAACATGAATATAGGTAAATTATTTTAATAGAAAAGTATCGAGGGTAGCAAACGTTGGATTTATTTCACAGGTTTTCTGAATTTCGTCGGAAATCTTTCAAGTGATTGTCTGCAATTTTTTCTCTACAAAGTAAGTTATAATACCATACTTTACGCAGATACTCACGACTTTAGCACCTGAATCATCGTCTATGATGTAATCATATATTTCTTGTGGGGTTAATCCATAAGCTGCTATTCTGAAATCAGTTCTCACACATTACTGAATAAGCTTAAAATTAATATTATAACCGAAATGGCAGGCGATTTTTTCTTTCTTAATTATGGTACAATCGTGTGACACTATCAGACGTGACTTGGGGAACTGGTTATAATTTTATGTATTACGCAAAGAGGAAATTATGCCATTAACACAACCGAGCGATTCTAGTAGTTCCTGCTTATTTTCTTATGCATATCTTACGACTAGGAACAACTTTATAACAAACCTTATTGTTGATATATTATCGTATATCAACAATGAGGTTTGATACAAGGTTATTTTATAAACACCGTCCAAATTTATATATTATATTCTTGGAATATTTGGATTGGAGCTGTGACTGGGCTCCGTCATAGTACCATCAGTTTTCAAAACTAAAGGAGTTTTTGGGAGGAAAGAAATTTAAAACAGATGAAGAACTAAAAGAATCTGTGACTACATATCTCTATACAAATGCGGCGTATGTATATGATTCTGGAATACAAAAACTCTTCACACATTACCATGATTGCTTAAATTTAGGACGTGTCTTCGTAAAGAAACAGTTTAATTAGGATATGTTCGTTACAAATAAAACATTAATATTGGTAAACATATACTGTAATAGGAACGCATCGCAGTACGCGTGGAGATTTAGGTAAATCAGAACGCTTCGTTAGCTAGTTGCGCCCTCGCGCCAAAGAGTATGTAATGAATCAGTAGACTTTTTGGAGGGAGCGCGAAGCGTCACTTTAATGGTTTTGGTTTTCTTGTTAAATTTTGTGTTGTGGTTGATATTAGTGTGTAATAATGGTGGGTTATTAACCACTGAGTGTTTCTAAATAAGCATAAAGGGGTCTTTTCGCGCTCTCTCAAGAAGGCCACGAGGAGGTTTCAGTAAAACCCCACTGCTTTACTGAAACCTAGGAAATTACTCAACAACAAAGAAGAAAGATTATATTTAATTGACACTGGCTAAATGCACAAATTGTGAAAGCCATAAATAAAGAAAAAAATAATGAATCATTACGTCTTCGCGCCAACAGATAGTATTGGCAGTCTGGGGAATGTAACTTTTATTTAAAAGTTATTGAGTAAACAAGAGAATTAAAGTTACTTTAAAAATGAGTGTTGTGTTTGCAATTATCATTATATATTGTTATTTCTAGTAATAATAATAGTCGTGCTACGACTTTGATACCTGCTTAGTAACTATTCTGATAATCACCGATCAATAGAAAAAAAACATTTCTGTTATTAGTTAACTTACTTGACAATTCGATCGGGTGATAAGAAACTTGCAAGTTTTTCTTTTAAGTAACCCCAGCTGTAACTTTGAAGGACGTGTGCTAAACCGCCCACAGCCAAGTCAGGAGGTATCGTATTGTTACTTGAAAAAAAGTGAATGTTTACTGTATTTTATTACCGTGAATAAATAAAGAAAAAACTAGCAATATTAGTTAATTTTGTCCCAGGGTAAAATGGTTTTTAGTAAATGTTAACTAACCCAGTTTTGTCGAACAAATTCAAGTTTGGTTCAGGTTTATATCTTAAAAAATTAATAATAATTAAATAAAATATTTTTTTTTGTATGAAAAAAAAGAAAGTTATTCCAGTAATATGAATCAGAAGAGGGATGAATTAATGCTTTACCAAAAAGATATTAGAGTTTAGTCAATAGGATCACTTAACTTTATCGCACTTTAAATTTTACGAAATCGCAGAATGTTTTAAAATTAATTCTGTTTTAGTACCGTGGACTGTTTGAACTGAATGGAGCAGTGCATAAATTGCAACTGTGTTTTAATTCATAGATTATGTATTAGTATTGATTGAAGACTTTCACCATGTTTTTATTTCTGAGGCTTCCATAATTCTGTGAAGTTGCATGCGTCATCATCACGAGTTCCTTGATGACGTGACATCAGTTCGTACGTGATGACTGCACATGCAACTGCGTCAAAATATGCACAACTAGCGGCCCGTCCCGACTTCGCACTGGTGGACAAAATTCTTTAAATTTTTCTAGCATTAAATATAACCTATGTTATTCAGCGTCAATGTAGCTTTCCAATTGTGAAAGAATATTTAAAATCGGCTTAGTACTTTTTGAGTTTATTCATTGCAAACATACAAAAATACAAATCATTCCTCTTTATAATATTAGTGTAGATGAGATAAAGATGCGCTTGAGAAAACATTATAAAACTATAATTGAGATATACTCATTGATCCATTGTTTTAATAGATTTACGACTGTTGAGTAGCTTGTGTTTGGTATGAGAACCACGTTTTGGAACTGCTTCAATAGCTGAGCGCTTTTCGTCTGCCACGGGTCGACACAGCTGCCTGAAATATATGAAGCGATCTACCATCTAAAAAGGAAAATAGTTCAAAATAGATACCAAGAACAAGCCCATCAGTCAGATAATTTTGAATAGACGTTTCAAATTGGTGTATGGTATAATTTAAAATATTTCTTACCTCCTTTCTCATTGCTGAACCAGAGATTAGGAATGAGTTAAGCAAAATACATTAAGCTCCTTCTTTCATTCGGTAAAAACGAATTAAATTGTCTGTAGTCAATTTGAAAGTTAACAGTGATAGTTAAACTAAGTGCTTCTAGGTAGGGTTCGTCCGGATAAAGTCGGACGCAGACTTTTTATCTGGATGTGCGGCCAAATCAGACGTTAAATTATTATAATAGAAAAATACTAGAAAAAATCGACTCGGGTCACAAGTGAATAATAATTTATCTTATCGAATATCGAATAATAATTTATCTTATAAGATCGCATTGAAAATGCATAAAATATATAAAATTAGACGTTATCTGGCCTTTTGTTAGGCTTTTTAATGTTAACCTTTTTTATATTCATCATTTTGTTTGCACTTATTAAAATTAATATTGTAATGAATATTTAATGATTAATAAAAAAAAGAGTGAATCATTCAATTTTGATTGTTGTTTCATTGAAAATTAATTTTGGGGTACATGATAAAAAAACTTTGTTTTACTTAAAAAAAAATACTTGTGTTAAAGTAAGACTAAAAAAATAAGTGTCCAGTCTTTTTACCCAAATGTCCGACTAAGCTGGCTGGTGTGTCCCGCCTTTCGATTTTAAGACTTGGCAACCCTACTTGTAGGTTGAGCACTTGTTAAAAATAAGAAGAATTAAGGCAAGAGATGCAAACACGTTTCCTACCTATGATTGTTATTTTATCAGATTTTTGTATATTCTTGCATAACTTTTTGATAATCCGCTTTAGGTCATTCGTATTGCTGATAGATTCTTTTGGCAGGGCCTGCAAAAAAGCAAAATAATTAATAAGTGGAGCTTTGTGAATCCGTCCAACTAAGCATTCCATACATTTTCAACGTCAAAACTCATTAGGTGGCTAGAAATCTCTTCAGTTTCTTATGGGGCACTGTTATGAAAATCGGTACATTTATGGTAGAAGCACAGATTTAACATACCTGAATACGATGTATTTTTATTTGTGTGGTTAAATGACTTGCTAATACAACGTTAATTTACGTTAAATGCAACCATAAAATGACACTGTGGATAATTTAGCATAAGTAAGTAATATGAGTATGTACATAGAAAGATAAATAAGATAGGTTTAATTTACTGTAATCTGAATAAATTATTTTAATAGATAAATACTAGAAAAATTCGACTCAACTCACAAGTGAATTCTCAGGCGGGAATCGAACCCGCAACCTTTGGAAGTTCGGTCCAATGCTCTCCCAATTGAGCTACCGAGCCTTGTGAACACCAGTCGAAATTCTCTAGTACCTTTCAGCTTTTTCTGGTAAATCATTTTCGTAGAAGGCTTTCGTTTAGCAGTGGACGTCTTTTGACTGAGATGACGATAAATTTAGGGGACAGCATAACAGAACAAAGAAGTATCTCCGTTCTGGAGTTGCACGTCAGCGATTTTGAATGCTTGCATGAAGTATGAACTGCGCGCACAAGACGATGAAAGTGACCGTTTATTAATTCTGGCGTTCTAATATTAATTGTCGTGAATGTTCATAGTCGCCACTAACGTGAACATAGGGCTATAAGGGTAGAATGGGCTGTTCGAAAGCCAATATCTCAAGTATTAGTAGACGTTTATAAAGCGAGCTATTTTAATATTGCCCTTCCTACCCTTATAAAGTAAAGTAATCATTTATTCAGAGCTTCCATTTTACATTGTGAACAATACAATTAAGTTCTTATAACTAAATACAGACGCAGCTGAAATGGTCGATCAGCTCAGCTCGTGTTGTGGCAACTGAGCCACAACGCTGATTTTCAGCTGGACCTATAAAAATAAACAAAACAGAAAAAATGCTTGCATCTGTTGTATTTGTGACAAACACATATATACACTTAAACAAAAATAATCATTTGCAATCCTAATTAATAAACATAAACACATTTTTATATGGTACTGACCCAGGACTTTAACATACAACACAAAGACAATACATAAATAATAATAATAAAAAAATTAAACTTAAAGAAAATAAAACAAAACAAGGCAATTATGATTAACCTAAAACTTTAAACAAACAAAAAGAAGAAACTTAATTTAAACTTAATATGTCCCACGTCTGTACCAAATGGGTGACCAACTCAGCCTTATGTCAGCTTGAGGGCTGACGCTGATTTTCAATTAGCCCCCATTTCTTTTTCTCTTGACATATGGATGCCCCCGCGGAGCATGGCATGTGGAAAGTACAATAAAAAATTAAAATCATGATGCGCGGCGCCTCTTCGCTATACTTTGTCCAATGTAGGATGATACTTTTGACAGGTGTCACTTCCTTATGCTGCGGCTACATTAGCGGGCTACGGCGAATATTCGTGTTACCGCGATAAGTGTGGCCGGGTGGATCGTTCTAGCGCGAAGTATTCGGGCGCAGACGATGTATTCGCTGCACTGTCGGTAAAGTGGCGCGCATCAAAGATGTCCAAAATAATCGTTTGTATCGATACATACGATATTTATCCATTTTTAAAACAGGTTAAAATAAAATAAAAGTATTAGTTCGAACAGTAAAAAACACTTTATTTTTTAAAAATGGAAGTTAAAATGGAAGGTACAATAATTAATAAAAGATTTTTATCGAAAAAATACATTTAACGAATAAAAATCTACTTACTTGCTCTTATGCTAAAGTTATAGAGGACTTCGATGTTGAGCATTGATCGCTATCGAATGTTTCCTTGTGATAACGCTGCAAATGAGTACTTAGATTTGTAGTATTATTTTTTTAGTTTTCACTTTCGCTTCGTCGTCGGTTTTAATAAAAAATGACCACATACATATTTGATTTTTATGGCGGCGGCATAGTGTGCAAAGTTATCGACGATGTGTTACTTAAAACAAAGACGACTTGTCAATAAAGCCAACAAGAAAATTATTTTATTTTATTGTGCCGGTACCTAACATTAGAAAAAATACTGATGGATCGGGTAGGTAGTGCACAAACAAAGCGTGCCACCCGCTGCTAGCTCAGTTGGTCGGTGCACAGTTAGTTTACATTCTTTCGGACGTCTTGCTTGGTCGAGTGGTCAGTGGTTAATGGTGCTAGCTTTTGTAGTAGTATTTCAAAGTCAGACGTCGACATACGTAAAAATCCAGGGAATTCAATGCCAGACTCGGCGGTTAGCTCAGATAACATACTTTCCATTCCTGTTCTGAAAATAAGAAAAATAAAGTCAAATTATTATATATAATAATGGATATACATATATTCATCTGCATTCGTTAAGCCGATATCAGTTCTTTCCACCGGCTCCTATTCTTACATACCTCTTGCTTCATCAATCTTAATTAAATTCTTCATGCATAAATAGTCCAAATATGAACATGATTAAGAAAATAGGTTTTATCATTATTATGGTGCAGTATACTTACATTGTTCGGTTTCTATGAATAGTAGTCAGAAACCATCTCCTATTTCTTCTCTTTTTTTAATATTTTGCAAATGATACTCGTACAATTGTAATACCTAAATAATAATTTATCGACAATTACCTCTCAGCCGTACAGCCCACCACTACACAACCCGGCACGATGTATCGACACGAATATTCGCCCGCTAATGTAGACAAGAACATCGCGTATACCCGTACACGATGTTTTTAGCGCGCCAACGCGACACGAATATTCGCCCGCATATGTAGCCGGGCCATTACAAATACAACTTTTGTGCTTACATGCACATATAAAAAGATAATTACTCACTAATTTTATACTAAATGCATCTATTTTTTACCAACTATACTGCAGTTCTAAGTACCTATATTATTATACCGAATACCTTATTTTTTAAATACAATTTGTGCAGGTGTCGGATGTAGATGACACATGGCTGGACCGCCCGTGCGCAGACGGACATCGAACTGGCAACACTTTTTAGCTCAGCACTGGACAGCTCTTGTAGCTCAGCCGGGTCCAATTGAAATAAAACAGCATCTAAACAAGCAGATTTTATGTTGTTGATAAATAAGATAAAATCTTATTTAAATGTTTTACAATCACAATGACATAGAAAATCTGCTTCTGCCCTTTAAATTCATTGCTCTTCTCACACAAATCTTCAAATTTAGGTACCTACTCATATCGTACATCGCAATCACATAAACACACACGCTCGCACGCACGCACACTTACACACACACACCTATATACACGAACACGTAAGCAAATATAAAAATTCATGTAATTGAACCTTTGGCCTTGGTCTTGGCCCAAGGGCCAAGACAGAATCCACGATGCCTTTTTGCTCTGGCCTTGAAAATGGACGGGTTATAAGTACTTGGAAACACAGACGCAGCGTCAGCAGACGTGCGCATTACGAAAAGATATTGAAAAGCGCTTGGTGGTAAGAATAGTAACCAAGAAAGGGTGGTAGCCCGAAGTGCTTCTGGATGTCCGATGGAAAAAGGGAGATGGCGGATTCTCCAAAGTACAGTCTGTAGAAGACCGAAAGATAGGCATTTTTGTGGAAACATTTTTTATTTAAATTAGTTATATCATCTGATATTCGTAATTTTAATTCTATTAACTAAATAACATCTAAATTTGACTTCGATTGCCTCAAATGTCCGAGTTGGCAGAATCAGTGTCACACAAATTTAGCTAAGATTAGTATCGATATGGCTTTAACCAAGAGTTTGTGATAAGAAAATAAAGATTATTGTTATATTCAGGCTTCGAATCCTGTTATTATCACGAGCATTTGCTCCCAAATCAAGATTTATTTTATACATACCCATATGTACCCATAGTAAAAGCTTGACGTAGTTTGGGAGTAAAAACCCAAATACCCGAAATTTATTACTAACACACCATGTAACTAAACTGCCCTCATAGAAACTTATAAAAGTTGTTAAGAAAACCCTTATGAGCAATGGCTATTACAGAAATTATGATTATTTGAAAGAGAAAAAAGCATGGAGTTAATGGCCTTTGCTTTGATATACTATACTTCTGATTAATATTTTGTAATGTATTTTTTTTTCAAGTATTAGAAAAGTATTCCTAATTTCAAAAAGTCAGTAACACAATTAAAAGGAGAAAAAAACAGCCCTTGTCAAGTTTCTTGCGGCTTCTTCTCGGTAGAAGGTCTCCCATTGTAGGACTTAGGAAGGTATGGCATAGATGGCATTTAGGTAACGTATCTCCATAGTTATCCTACCGTGGAACTCAAGGTGCCAGTGGTTGAGACACCGAGAGAGCCTGAGCAATACCCAAAAACCTTACAAAAGTTGCATAACCTTTTCGAGCACAGGCCGACACGCTTACAATTCCGACTTCATAGTCAGTACATAATATGAAGAGTGTAAATTATACTATTAAACTAACCGTTGACAGTTGCCAAAGAATGGACAAGAAGAGTTTTCCCGCTAAGAGGTGGTCCAACGATGAGAACGTTATGGGATCCATGTGCTAGTTCTCGACATCGCTCCCACCACACGCTTCTCAGCTCTCCATTTAATGGGTAGGCAGGTCTGATTGGATACCCACATTCTTATTAAGAGGTTTTTTTGAAGCTGGGAGACACAATTTACGTTGCACGGAAACAAATGATGTAAAAACGGAGTTTATGAACGTCAAGGAATAGGTAATGGTTATGGGGAGAAAGCTTTTTTGGTCCTAAATGAAAAAAGGAGATTTTGCAATGGAATGAACTCCATTGTATTATTTGAAATAAGAACAATGAAAAAGTAGGATTTCTCCGTTTCAAAAATAATTGTTTTCATTTGACTGTATGGGCAAAGTTGGATTTACAGATATACACAATGAACATGAAAGTATGCTGGTTGTTTGTACCACGTTTATATACTAATGGAATAGAGAATTAACGTTTATTTGCGTAGATGGTGAAAGAAAGTCACTACGATAAGTCAATGGCTATAATAACATCCGTCGTCATGTAATAGCATCTTTAGTTATGGTAGGAGTCACAGTATTGACTAGATCTATCACAGCAAGAGTGGTATACGGACAATTTTTCATCCATAAAGAAGAAAGTTCTTTACTTAAATAGCGATTGTTCATGTTTGTTTCCTTCAATCTAGGATTAATAAAAAATAAAAATAAAAAATCTAGGATTGTATAAACAAATAAGGAGAGTTGAAATAAAAGAGAACCCACACTTACTCATAATTACACCGAATATCGTCACCAGCATAATTGTGATCTCCTAAGAAGTCTTCCAGTTTGGTTCGTGGATACTGTTTCAAAATACCTCTGAAGGCCAAATCCTGGATGAGAAATGGATTTTATTTAATAATTACCAATTTGTTAATGTCCCCATTGGGAGATCGGTCTTCGCTAATTGCAACACTCAAAGGAGAACTGGTCATAATCAAGCACCTGAAGCAATTCTGGAAAAGGATTTGGTAACGATAGCAGCTCTAATTGGAAGCCATAGAGGCATACAATTACAAAACCAAAAATTGGTGGCCGCAATCACAGGCCGACCTTAGAACCTTTAAGCTCCTTCTTCATTTATGGCGAAACACTGCTCGGTGGTATTATAAGTATTATAGAATAGAAATTCCTTAGTCCACTAGTGCCATCACTGCCGGATAAGAACAGGAGGCCTTCGAATTACACTAATGATTTTTAGGATCTTAATAAGGCAGATAATTTTTAAAAACTTTTTACATATTTAGTTCTTACACTTCCGCGCACATTACACATCAGAATAAAACACTTTTTTACGGATTTTTGCGCATGTTTTATTTCGCATCACAGTCATCCTGTGATCACGGCTCCTGTAAAGGAGTCGAAACGTCAGGATTAAATATAAAATAAAATAAAACATGCGCAAAAATCCGTAAAAAAGTGTTTTATTCTGAACTTTTTACATGATTAATGTGGGCAACTTAGAAATAGTATTTGTCCTGTAACATGACGTAAAATAAAAACTAAAAATAACAAATTGCTCTATTAAATTATAAGAAAATAAATGTATCCTTAGTGTGGGCATTGTGGTGTTGTCAATTTAAAGCATTATAACAATTATAGTATGACCATCGCTTACTTTGAGAATAGCAAACAGGTGTGTAGCTTAGAGTGTGATTTATAATTTTAGTTTCTTTTCAGCTCTGGCGCGGGAATTGTAACATTTGCTGCCTCCATACCAGTACTACCAGAAGTAATTTCAAAACAATGGGTTTTCCCCAGCAAGTATTATATTTTACAAATAATAGTGTATTGTTTGAATAGTGAGATAGGATTTCATTACTTAACCTCCATTTTATCAGCAATCCCTTCGCTCATGGTGCGTTTTAACTTTTTCTTTTTATTATTTTTGCGTTTTCTGCTTGTTTTCATTGGCTCCGGCATTTTTGTTTCGTTATTAGCATAGTCTTTTTTCAAGGCCTTCTTCAGTAGTTTTAACTCATTCCTAGGGTAAATTATGTAATAATCTGAGCATGCATTTCTATTAACTATTTTAATGTTGTCATTGAAAATATTAGAACATTTCTAAGTTGATTGATTTTAAACTTCAACTATTAAAGAAATTAAACCTTATTCTGCATTAATAGAACTGTTTTCACATAAAAAGTTGTACATAGTGATAAATAATATTAAAAGTAACGTGTTTAATGAATCCATGACTTAAATTTAAGTTAATATTTTCATTTTTCATTTAGAAATTTAATGTAACGTTTCTACCATAGACTATCTCTAAAAAATCAATAAAAACTTACCTCATGTCATCGTTCACCGTATCCATTATTTCATTTTTTACTTCTGCATAAACGTTACTTATATCAACATCATGCACAAATCCTGACTTCACTTCTAAAGCAGCAAAGGCGTCAAGGTTATTCCAATCATTGCGATATTCTTGAATGACCTAAAAATATACCATTTTAAGCTAACCTATTTCTTTGAATACTTGAAGTAGATCAAATGTTGTTTAAATTATATGTATAATGTACTTATTTCAATTTTTTATTTATGATTGACATAACGGCATATTGGACAATATAGATTTTTTCGTTTTCTGAACTATTTTCGACAGTCATAATTTGCCCTTCATGTCATAATGTATGATTATAATACGCCAAGATACTCATATTGGTTTGACGGCTCTGGATATATGTATGATGGAATTATTGGGTTAGTTTATTTGTAAAGATATCTTTAGCTTTACAACGAAAGTTTTTGTTTAAAGCATTATTAATATTGCATTTGAAAAATAATTCAAAAAATATTACCTCTAGAATATCCTGTGTTTTCTTAGAAAGTGGGTAGTGAAAGCCAGGATGTTGAGTCGGATTCTTCATCAGTTTTCTCATTAAATTGGCCTGAAGCTTCTTTTTCATTTGCTCTTCTTTTTTCTTCATCATAGCTTCCTGTTTGGCTAGCATCTCAGCGTATTTTTTCTGTGATATTATTTTCAATGCGATTATAAGTTTTTGTGTTTTTTGGAGTTTAACTCCTTAAGAATCGTTTCGTATATAGCGCACGGTATGAAAACAAAAACAAAATGTGAAGGGTCACTTTTCCTCTGTGTAGTATACTCGAACATCTTATAGCGCTCCCCGCTCCTCCTGTCCCCGTCCTGTCCCCGAGAGCACATTTAATCTCTCTCTTTTCACTATAGCATTCAGTATACATGTAATATATATATTTTTAAAGATAATCGTTTTAAGGAGTAAATTCCAGTCACGCGCCGGAGCAGACACGCACAATTCTTTTATTTTTAAAATAAATAACATCTCTTTATATCGTGACTTGGCATTTTATCACCTTCAGTATGTAACTTCAATGTAATAGGTATAATTCTCTGCCTACTTTAACATTAAAGCATAAAACTTATGAAAAATACATTGTCATAATAATTTATATATTAAAAATTAATTACCGTTACTTTATTTAGTTCTTACACTTCCGCGCACATTACACATCAGAATAAAACAGTTATCAATCATCACCAATATTTTCCGTAAAAAAGTGTTTTATACCGTTACTTTGTTACAAATAATAACTTTTTAAGGGGATATTAGTTCAAAGCAAGATAAAAAATACCTGCGCAGCAGATTGGTTGTTAGATTTTTTATTTTCCAAATATTTTTCGTACTCTTCCCACCACTCTGCTGGCTCTGGCAGCTCTTCCTTCATTATGGGAACCGATCCTCCTTCGTTATTTCTAGGTATATCATAAAAATATTTTATGTCATCGAACCTGTAACATTTGCTTAATGTCATTATCAAAATCACTTTGATAGTTTTTTGTTCGACATACAATTTTTAAAACACTAAGGTGTTGTAGTACCCCTGTTTTTTCTGAATGCCCTAACAGCTACTTAAGTAGGGTTCAGAGCATTGTCTGTGATGTTGTCTAATATTTATAATTATTGATTTATTATAAAAAATGTTAAGCAACTTTAGTAGTGGCGTGTCATGTGATGGGTGACCTAAATTATCTGGAGTTCCTCTATGCTTCAGAGAGTACGTCTACAGTCGTCAATACAAATGCCTATTGTAATATCAAGCTTCGGTTACTCATCATTCGATGACGTTAACGCATCTCTTTTTAGAAGAAGGCGAACGGGGAGAAGAAGGTGCAACTATGCGCCTCGGATTCCAGTCTGACACGCCTTCGACGGGCAGGGTACTGCAGGGCACCGCACTCGTGTTGCGTGTGGGGATACACCTAATTATACCTAGTAGCCTTATTGCAAAGGGGCTTGGAAACGCCGGGCCAAATTGGTGCCTCCAATACGGGACCAACAAGGCTAAACGGCGACGTGCGGTATAATGGTGAATTTGAGCGCGGTAGGCTGCTGAGGTTACACGACTTATCCTCAGCGATGATTCCTGTAGCGTCAGAGGTTAGGGCCGAATTAATCGCCGGCTCTACCCAGCCGGCAGTAGTCAATGACAGCATTCCTCTCGTCAAGAAATGGCACGTAAGCCGTTGGTTTCCCGCTGTCAGTAAAATCAGCTTTTCTAATGAAGGGCTACGGTCATACTGTGTTCTTACCATTTCTGAAACCAACATCTAATAAAATCTCTATAATCTTCGGCAAAGACATCAATTTTTCTTCTCATAAAGTCTTCTTTTAGCTTTTCACAAGAGTTCATCCATTCTTGTTCAATGTTTTTCCTTTGTAATACGCGTTTGAACTTAAGCTGAAGATTAATAAAAAATATATTGTTAACCATGTTAAAAAAGATAGAGAATATCAAATGTTTTATGCGGCAGACTTTTTTGTTTCGGTGTGAAAATTCTCATTTATGGAGGAAAACCTTTAGGAATCAGACACTAACCATATGCACATTAGTTTCCGTAGACTTACAGTAACAATGGATATTACGGTCTGTACAATTAGCGATCTTGCTTAGAAGCTCAGGATCTTGGGTTCTAATTCTATTAGCGGAAAAGGTATGTCTATGTAATGTGTTAGCATTTGACCCTGATTCAAGCTCGTTGTTATGTGTACTTATTTGTGTATTATCTTTTTATTTATACCGATGGTTTATAGGTAATTTATTTATAGAAACTCTGTTTAGTTCGAGACAAAATCGTAAGTAGAAGTGGTCCTAAATTTGTCATCGTTATAATTATTAAATATAATAATGATAATATTTTTTTTACATTAACACCAATTAGCTTAGCCCTAAGTAAACACTACGAGGTTAGTTTTATAGATACTAGGGTAACGAGTAGATATGATAGATAGATATTTTATATTAATAGAAATACTAATGACTCAGGTACAAAATTCATCACACAAACATTTGCCCCTGCCGGGACTCCAACACAGGACGGTCTGTGCAAAAGACATGATCGCAACCGTTGTACCAAATGGTCGTTAAACTATTTTGAAGTGCGATGGATTGACTACTATATTCAAGATTATGCAGGTATTACCAAACATTCTGTTGATTAAATAATGTAATTAATTATGAGCAAACAGACTGATTTTTGATTATTAAAAATTGATAAAAAATTGTTTTTAAAAATTTCCTAAAGCTCAAAGGGGGGGAAGTTATATTTAATATTGTTAATTTTAGTTCTATATCCATAAAATAAGTTCTTAATGCTATATGAAAAAAGTGAGGCAGTATTCATATCCCTGATCACTTCCTGCTTGTCTTTGCAACTGTTATTTGATAGCATTTGTCTTGTTTATTAAAGATTTTTATATATAAAATTAACAGATTATTTTAAATCTATAATCTTTTGCAGATAATACATTCACCACTATAAGACTAACAAGATCTAATTTAAAAAAAACTTTAAAGAAACAAGCTTTTCTTATTACTTGTTAAAGAAACTAAACTCTTGTACTTATTAAAAGAATTAAAATATTTAGTTCTTACACTTCCGCGCACATTACACATTAGAATAAAACACTTTTTAACGGAATTTTGCACATACTGTACTGTAAAGGAGTCGAAACGTCAGGATTAAATATAAAATAAAATATACGCAAAGATCCGTAAAAAAGTAAAAAAAAATAAAAAAAAAAACAAACAAGCCCAAAGTGAATGGAATTGTGTCGTTTTATTGCGGAGTTCCTAAAGCCACTTTTCAGCATCAGATCAGCTCCATATCATCATAATATTGCTTTATCACGCGATATACATATGCATGCAAGATTTCAATTCAATCGGAAACCGTGAAGTGGGTCAAATTTAACTTGCAAGCTTACATTACAGACACCGGGAAAGGTGAAAGGAAATGAAAGCTTGTAAAAAGTAGATTCAGGCAAATTTCCGCAGAGGTCTATACTTATTGCATCGATGTGGTTCGGTTATAATAATTTCTATAAAAAAATGAAACCTATTTTATGTCCGAGGTCGGGAAAACTCTAGGAAAATGACAAGCAAATCATCAAAATCAGTTGATTGGATTCAGAGTTCGTCGCGGTCATTTCGCTCTCATCATTTTTCTTAAACACTCCAAAAGAACTTAAGAAAAAAACAAGGTACGTCTATAGAAAGGTTTACCTGCTCAGCCTTCTCCGTTGCTGCTCTGGTCATCTTTTCACATAATCGCAAACCTAGGTACTCGTCTTCGCGACATTGCAACTTCTTTCTTCTTTTAATTTCAAAGTACGCTCTGCGTGATGCCGTTTTAGAAAAAAATTTAGCCACTTTTTAATCAAAGGGTAACAGATACAGAAATTGTAGTTTGTAGAACTTATATATAACATCACAAAAATATTTTCTTATTGTTATTTTTGTTATATTTCAAAAAAATGTAATTTTGTTCGCCAAATATGGCAATACATGTTGGTTTTTATCATGTATGTCATCTATTTTTACCATATTTAATGCAAATAAACACAAAGACGTTGTTGTTTGCTACTTAATGCTTATTTAGCAACATATCATCACAGCTTAATGGACATATTAATAACGTGTTTTAAACAAAGAACATAAAAAGGGTAAACCAAATTGTCATATAGCCATTGAGCCAGTATGTAAAGTAAAACTAAAATATAAAAAGTAATTAAAAAGACATATGATCTATGGTCTTCTTCTCTGGTTAGGTTAGGCTATCGATAAGTTTGTGAATGATCATTAATGCTAATTATTTTCTTTGCGTGGGAATTAATAAAGTAAATAGTGCACTGTCAAGCTATTATTTTATTGCATGATCCACCTACAATCAAGCTCGGACATAACACAAATTATTCGTTATTATCCAAATCCCCAGGTTTGATCTTCGGCCTGTTCAATGTAGAAGAACTTGGATATTGGCTCGAGTCTGGGTTTTGTGGTATCTTCGTATAAAAAGTTTAAACCTAAAATTTCGTTCTTATCCCAAGATACATTGATAACTTATCCAAAATCAAAGGTAACAAAAAAATAAAAGTACCTACGCATTATCCATTGTTTGATAAATGAAATTTAAGTGTAAATATCTACATACAAAAGAAAAAAGTCAAATTTTTCACTTTTCCAGGTTAATTTTAAACTTTAAAACCTCATTTACGCTGTTACGAATAAAAAAAATTAATTGCAAACAAACAATTCTTATGTTACGTTTTTAATTTTTTTTTTTGCATTCACAATGCAATATTTCTATAAGATATAAAATACGTGTGTAAAAAACAACTTTTATATCTTATAGATATTCTTATGTTTGTAATTCACGATGCATCATGGATCTTCTAAGCCGATAAGAAGTTTTGATGCTTACCTAAACACTTTCTGTATGAGCTGGGCACTTCTTTCTCTAATTGCGCTGGACGCTTGAGGTTTCAACGTCCCTAATAACTCCTTCTCCCACATCTGCCTTTTCTGTCTCTCATGTGTCAATCGTCGTATCAATTGTCTTTAATTTAGAAAGTGACTAACTGCTAGATTATTATGTCTATATAAATTATTACAAAAATAAGAAATTACATAGCGGTATTGATTATTCGATACTTGTTTGATGGATCAGCTTCAATGACGCAATATGTGATACGCTATAACTTCGAGTTCTTAATCGATTTTAATAATTTTGTGTGGAGTTGAACCAACACATTTAGGACCAGATTGTGACAGAATTTACAAAAATAGGATGGGTATGACCAAAAAACATTGGCTCCATGGGGTTTCTCATTGAAACGAAAAGCGCACGCTTTTTGAAACTTTTCATTCTTACGGAATTTTAAAATTTACTAAATGTTATTGATTTTTTTAGTAAAACGCTCGCTCCAATACTCGTACATCGTGATAGCGAAGTTTTATGCTTAGCGACTGCATCGATTAGTAAAAGTATTATATTCGATGTTGTAGGTCGTAGTGCATAGAACATAAAGAAATGGCGATAACGTCAACTAAAGATATGGAACAATTCGACGAGTCTGTTCCGGTGTCGATCGTGTATGAGTGCGCGTTCACTTGATACCGTAGACAACTAGAACTTTTTCATGTAATAATTTCTTTAATGAATATTTATATCTTTGTTATATAATGTGATTAGTGTAATACGCAGAAAAGTGTGTGTGTGTAGGCAGTAAGCTGGAAAGAAAATTTTAACCTCTGTAATAGAAATTCCAGAGATTATAATTTTGCTTCTCTCTTTAGAAGAGGCCCTCGGAGCTTTGAAGTGGTTGAAAATATTGTAGAGAAAAAGGTCCCAACGTAGTTTTATTGCAATGTCTTAGCACATTGCTTTTTTAACATTTGTGAATCAGCTATTATGAGCATGCTAACGTTTTGGCCATAGTGAGTTCTTCAAGTACGAAAATAAGCAAGATTAAAATACTCTTTATATAAGTATATTAAAGTAAGTTGTTTATTGCGCCTGCCAAACCGCTGGGCCTGCGTGTTTGGTTTTTTTCATTTATAGGATTAGGGATTTTAATTATGTCTGCTTGCTAATGATAAAGTTGTTTATCATATTCCTCATAAATTGCCAAAGAATGGTGTATCGGGTTTTTAATGTGCACTTAGCACTCAAATTATAATTTTAGTGGTGTTTAAAAATAATCCTGTCTTTTGAGAAGAATATAAACAGAAATTGTTAGGTTTTCAATTGGCTTCCGATATTAATTGTGAATTCCTTTTAATAACTGTTCTGTATTTAAATAACTAAAAATACTTAACGAAAGAGGAAAATAGCAAACGTAAAATGAAAAAAAAAAAACTGGGAAAAGCATTGCCATATCAATAACTGAGATCAAAATTTATATTCTTATTCCTGCTTTCGCTGTCAGGCGTAACAAGAACTGATTGAAACACTGTTATGATACTAATTATATTACTATTTTATATGAATACCTCGATCGTTCATGACTCTGAATCATGCTTGCCATTTGTTTTCTCAGCAAAGATTCCTCAGATTCTTTCTCCGTGACGATTTCCAGGTGATGGTCGCTTCCGAGCTTTTCATCAACATCCCACCAGTTGCAACCTTCTTCAATTTCATCAGCTTTCGTATTTCCTTCTGTTTCAGCTTAAATTATTAAAAAAAAGGAATAAGATTATTTGCTTTGGACGCAGTCTTACTATCCAAACTAAGCAAATTCTGATTTTAAAAGGGACAGCCCATTTTATTGCAATTCGATTATTGTTCTGTTAATCAAATATAATGGAAGTAATCTAACGAATAACATAACAAAATCTATAAATGTGAATAAAGAATGTGGAATCACGTCTGCTAAAAAAAAATACTTAACATTCCAAAAATCTGGCTTTGGATATTACTTTCCTTGCTCTTATGTTATTATAGACGCTGAAACAAAACGCTAATCTACCAGGGTATTTTGCAAAAACAAAACGATTTGTGATTGAAAAGTTTGTTGCAAAGATATCTTTAATACTACGGAAAGTGTTTTACATCGGTTGGTGTATGTACATCATTGATGATGACGATTTCTGTTGCATGAGTTACTATAAAAATAATCGGTGTTACTATAAAATAATCGGTTCATGACAATTTTGGTTCTTATATCACAACAATGGGCCGTATACAATGACTAAATCCAACTAAGGGGCAAAGCAATAAAGCAACTGAACTCACTCAAACAATTATTGTCACCAGTACCAAAATCGCATTAACATTGAGCTGTTTTAAGTTACGTTTTAAATTTTTTCATCCCCATCTTATAAATATATCCTAGCATTACATATTTCATTAAGCATGTTGAAATTAAATTATTCGCCCAGCCGTCAGTATTGTATGTGTAATTAGTCTAGCTGATAATTGATGACCCTGTTCATTTCTAGATTGATATATAGCCAAGTTCTCTTGAATTTAATTAAGCGATTGGCTCATATGATTTTTTTTCGTTTACTTGTTTTTGGTTACGGTGGTAGCAATAACAATATCCTATATATAGAAGTGTTTCATTGTGATTGTGGCGCCCCCTTTAATGCTGTTTGGTTTACTCACACTAAGCCTTTATGTGGTTCCGAAAATACATGGTCTTCTGCCATTCTCCATTCGTTGCTAGTGTTATGGATGATTGAAAAAAGGAACATACTTAAGAATCCCACAAAACCTATTTAAGAATTTAAATGATCAGTAGAAGATTATGATAAATAGCCTAACAAAGCTGATATCTCAGAATTTAATGAAGGAGTTCAAACAACGATTATATTTGTTTAAAATTGTGCAATTGTGCGTAAAAACTAAAAAACAATATGTAACTTACCTAATTTCAAAACCTCCTCTTTTCTTTGCTCTGCTTTTCTAAAAGCTTCTTCAATTAGTTCTTCTATGTGTTCAGATCTTTCTGAATGTGGTGGAACTTCGGTGAGCTCAGCATCATACGGTGTAATCTTGTGGTCAGTCAATCCGTGACCCAAAAATTGGATATTGCTGCATTCCAATTTTCTGATGTCGTGTTTTAATTCCAAGATTCTATAGATGATATAATGACGTGTCATATATATTAGCGATGTAAATTCAGCATTCAAGATCACGTTGGCATCTTTGCAAACGAAGAAAGTAATTTTTGCTATTTACTAAGTATTTACTTTACTGAGAGTATATGTAGAAAGTCGCAGAAGCGATAGAAGTTTCTTAGCTGTGTATTCAGAGCAGACTCACATCAGAGTTCAAGCTTTAAGTTTCTACACTCTATAATTTTTACTGTATCCTGAATGCAGGCGGCATTCGGGTACTCTGAATATGACATACTAGCCTTATGATTATGTTGATGCTCAATAATTTAACAAACTAATGCGGGGTATTCAAACGAGAGTATGGATTCCATTGGATATTTGATTATTAATTTTGGCTTCTCTCTCAGTTAAGACGTGAAAATGTGCGTAGTTGGCTGAGGCCGTGACAATGTCATGCCCATGCTTGATTATTACCTGCTAGTGACGGCTTTGACTAGGTTTGCGATGTAACGAGTTTTCTGCACCTGCAGGTTTTGTTGTAGACACTCAAATGCATCATTGTGAAGTTGGATGTACCTTCCCAGCATACCGCTGAGGCGTGCTACAGCTCCACATTGGTTTTTGTCGTGTGCTTTCTTATTCTAGGAAATGGAAGGGTTATTAAGATTTTTTTAATTTAGAATGGGTTCACTCCTGATCCCAAACAAGCCCGGCGGCCAAGACAGGTTCCACGATGGAACGAACTAAACCCAGAAGGTGCCCTGGCTTTGAAAATGGACGGATTATAAGTTCTCGGAAATACAGACGCAGGGAGGGAGTTCCACTATGGGAGGTATTTATATATATTTCTATGAAATTATATATCTATGTATATCTATTCGTTACCTTAGTATCCATAACACAAGCCTTACAGTGCTTACTTTGAGCTAGGTTGATTATTGGTGTGAATGTGATAAATATTATTATTATAATTATTAATGTCTACCTGATATTCTAAGTCCAGGTGCGCCAATTCTTCTAAGTGTGCAAGCGTCTCTTTCCATTTCTGAAAATAAAATTCACTAGACATTTCAAAAAAATTATTTGAATGAAATATTTAAGGTTGAAGTCATTGTGCAGAATGAAAATATCTTTTTAGTGATTGGTAATCAAGTTGGTTACGTCCAATTGTAAATAATAAGCGATGGTTATATTGAAAAATTGGTTATATCGTGACTGAAAAAAGTTCAGTTTTCAGACACATATTTCGACACTTTTATTTGACGACCGCTTGGTGCAACTGTAACGATCCTGTTTCTCTCACTGACGGTCCTGGGTTCGAATACCGGAAATGAAATTTAGTATGTCTATCCGTTACCCTTGTATCCATAACACAAGCCTTACAGTGCTTACTTTGGGTTTGGCTAATTGGTGTGACTATAAGAAATTTTTACATACGCGAATTCTACTCAAGGTTCAAAGGCTGAATAAAAAATGGTAATATGTATATAGAAACGCATATATACTCTTAAAAGATAAGTGTTCAACCCTTTCGTTTGCTCGTGAAAGAGCAAATGTGGCTGTTCCGCGTTATCATTGACAGTGGAAAACTTTACGTCATGTCCGTTGGAGGAAATAAGCGATCGCACTTGACAGGTTCGAGCCGTTCCAATGCAACACAGAAAAGCTTTTGACTGAAAACACCAAGCTGAAACGAACTCAAAGGTTTTGCAGTTAAGGTTCAAAACAAAATTTCGTTTCTCTTGAAATAGGGACGGTTGTATCTTGTTTGGACGCCGCAGTTTCCGGCTGCGCTGAATGCTCGGCCATCTTGTCAACGGAAGTAGTAAAGCCTTCCGCAGCGTCTGTCGGCGTGCTCCAAATGTGTCGTCGGCGTTTCGTTACTGCACCCCCTTTATTTATGCGGACGCGAGAGCTTTTTTGCAAATGTTATTACGTATTGTTAGAGCTTGGAAAAACAGCGGTAGCGTTTTGTTACTTATCAAACAAATAAGCGTCATCATATTTTTTTTAAAACGCTTACAGTGATCTGGTTGACATTCATACCAAATCATATACGAAATTTTATAAAACTGTTTTAAATTATCTTAATTCCTATTATTAAATATCCAATCCATAGGTCGTTGATTCATATCCGGCTCGAAGGACCACTATATTAATTGGTTTCTTGATGCTACCACTTAATTAACTTGCTGGATCTTGACAAATGATAAATCCTTGACGATTATGAAATATTTAATTACTTGATATAAGTACGAGTTCACAATTGTAATGACATGACTGACATGACTTGACTTATAGTCGCTTTAATATCAATATAATGGTTAACACTTTTTTATAAAAGCGATGGTACAGTCTTAAACTGCACATACCTAAACGCACTTATTTTATCTACCGCAAAGACATTTGCGGGTTCGTGGTCAGTTTAAATTATTAATTTATTACAAACCATTACTGCTGAAATCTACTCAGCACCGCTGCACAGAGTGTCGGTCGCTCTAAGACAAAAACAGCCTGCTTTGGTGAACATAAAAGGTGTTGTCTTCCACCAGGATAACGTAAGACCACACACAGCAAAAAACGCGCAGTAAACTCTGGCGCGACTACAATGGGAAGTTCTACCTCACCCTTCGTACTCACCAGACCTTGCCCCTACTGACTACCACCTGTTTTTAGCCTTGGACAACCATATGTGGAATCGGAAGTTTCAAACTAGAGATTGTTTAGAAAACGAGGTGTTACTCTTCTTCAATTCTCAAAAGTAAAATTACTACAAAAACGGGATAAATAGATGTGTTGAGGATCTTTTCCCATCTAGACTTCTCTTGTGTCTAGATGGGAAAAGATCCTCAACACAATTCCTGAGGAAGTAGACCTATTTATTGGTTCTTTGAGTGAATTTACAAGGATTTCACCATTTGTTTGTAGTTACAAATTGCATTGATGTACTTGTACTGCTTGACTACAATATCGCATTGGTGAACAACTGTAATTGTAGTTGTAAGTTTGGTTGAGATAATAATAAATATTTTTTTTGGAATAAAACGAAATTAAACCCATTATTGTGTCACTATTAAATAATAATATTAATACTAATATTATTAATCCAAGTATACTAAACTCTTCACGTTCAGAACCTAGCCGATGACATAAACATGTAGTAAATAGTTTTGCTGAGCCATGCACGATAAAGTGCCGATGATAAACTAGCACATATTTATATTTTAACTTGTTAAAACCTAAACCATTTAGTTAGAGGTCCCGGCTTTTTTTCATCAGCCCCTTTAGTTGCCTAGCCACACCTCTAGAGCTAAATATGATTAAATAGAGCTATATTTTTTTTAACCTTTCGTGAACCATGTGGGGTTTAACAGACCCCGGTGACACAAAACTACTTGTAAATCTTGAAAAATTTGGAAGACATTTTCAACACTTTAAGTAGCTGGAATTTCGACGTTGCTCAACTGCTTGGTGACAAAGGTTTAATAATCGTATCGTCGACGCAGTAAACAGACATGCGTAAAATGCGCGTTGGTCCCACAGACCCCACGTAGTTCGAGACATCGTCTAAAAACTAGTAGTTATTATAGTATAAAACACTGTGTTTTTAGAATTTTCGTTATTTATATGCCATATAAAGTCAATTTTTAAAATGTGAAATACATGGTAAGATTTTGTTTATTATTTTATATTGTGGAAGTTGTGCTAAAGAAGAGTATTATATTTTAGTTCACAAAATATTACTATCATTTGTTTCTTAGTTGTAAAAGATAACAATGTTGATTATTCTGGGTACGTTTCTATAAATAGACAGAAAACAATATTTAAAAAAAATAAACAAATATTTATTATTTACACATTACTTTCCGTAATCATTCTTGGGGACTGAGAAACCCCACATGGTTTGCGAAGTAATTTTTATGCACGTGGTTCACGAAGGGAAAATCAAGCATCTTTCGATATTCAACTTAACGCGTATCATCATCACAGTTTATTATATTAGTAAACAAATACTTCCGACACGTTTTAAAATTCCAACACTGAGTCCCTGAAGGTTTCCAGAGTCAATGTAATGGAAGGCGCTGAAAGTTCTCATAAGAGGTCTTGTGTAAACTCGATACATCACTAGGGATGAAGAGTAAGGGTAAGCGTGAAACTGGAACAATGGTAAGGGGTCTTAATAATTTTAATGTATAAAATTCTATTTATTTTACTTATTCATTTATTCACTATATATTTCATGACATTTAGGTAAATAATTTTAAGTTGCACCACGAAAACCTCACAGGGTTTATCTGGGTGACGGCGAGTCGCTATTTATTCTTTAATTGCTTATTTGGTAAATAATACTGTTTCGACTTAAGTTTAAACATTTTAACATTTTGTCTATACATTTTTTGTAATTCAGAAGGCAATTTATTGAAATAAAAAGGTATTAAGTATCTGGAAACTCTTGACCCGTACAGGTTGGGACATTTAGGAAGATGGTACTTATTTAGGTGGTATTGTAGTTGGTTAGTGTAGTAACAACTGAAAAATTAATCAATAAATTGTGATGAAATTTAGGTAGGTTGGAATAAATTTTAGCAAATAAAAATGGAAGCAAAACGGGCACAGTTAGAATTCTATTGTATTTAGTAGTAAGGTATTACATGTCTATATATATCACAATATCTATGAGGATTGATTATTTTTATTTTGTTTAGTAAACGCTATTGTACATATTTCGATAAAACAAAAAAATACTTGTAATTTTTATTAAATCAATGTTTTTCCACTCTCGCGATCTTATTGAAGTTCAAATACTTTGCGGATATCAAAAACGTGTTGGTTTTTATATTTTATGTCATTTTTGAAGTGAAAACTTCTTAAGCATCGTTGTGATTTGAAAGTCGATGAAACGAAAAAGAGACAGACACATAAATTCATAATATTTAACGTAGGAGAAAATGAGATAGGAAGCACTATACAGTGTCTCTTATGTTCGTGGTATGTTCTTCAGTTACCATAAGCCTCTTGTATCATTTATCGAAAATGTAAGCTCTGAGTCTGCATAAATCTATGTAATATAAACGAATAAAATGTAAAATAATTATCTAACTTTGTATCACTATGATCATTACTAAAACCTACAATTATCCTCTTCCCTAAATTTTACATTCGTCTCATTATCTTGAAACCAACATTTTTGTTTGGTTTTACTTCTACCACGTGCTTTTTTTCCTTTTTTTAACAACTTTGTAAATAAACATAAACCTTATCTAAACATAAACTCTCATCCAATCGGTCAAATCGTTACCGAGCTACGCGAATTAAATTTATATCCAAGAAATGCACATTTAAAATAATAAGACAATCCTCATAATAACGCCATAAGTCAATCAACATACAATAATATTATTTATAACAACAATTATTGACATCGTTGCCATCAGCTTTTTAATGTCCGTACTGTTGGGACAACAGTTTTGTTTCAGTATTGAATAACGTCAAACGCATAATTTTGTAGTTTGTAGTTGTAAATACATATGTTTTTTTGCCTCTTGCGCTGGACTGTATAAAAATAAGTTATTAGACAATACTAGCGGCCCGTGGATAAAATTCTTTAATTTTTTTCTATTATTAAATATTTTTCCGTTAGCGCCATCTAGCGTCCGATAGATTGACTTGCGGTTAACGCGTTGCTATGGTAACGCGTATGCAATGGAAAAAGAGCGGGAATAAGAGCGGACAGAGAAACAACAAATTTGTGATCTTAGATTATAGATTACATAGATTGTTCTGAATCCTAGTTATGTAGCCCTTTCAGGCCCGTCTAACACTATCGTATATTTCGCGCTTCGGCTTATCAACTCAGCCGCTCGAGACCCGCGCCTAACGATAGTACATGAATATCGCTTCGCACTCGTAATTATTTTTCGTGAAATTTTTTTTTGCGAGTCTATTTAAGGGTAATATCGATATCATGAACAGAAAAAATTACAAATCAGAAAAAAAAGTTTTGGGCCTGAAAGGGGGTAAAGTACTTTTGTTACGGAATTCAGAAACAACGACGGTGCAATAACACCCAGACTCGAGCCAATATAGAAATGTTCGTTTACTACACCGATTCGGCCCGGGATCGACTCCAACACGGAAGTCGTCAAAATTTTATCATTTATCTATTGCCAAAACCAGGTTTCTCTGTGGGTAGCTAATAATTTATTACATAAATACAAGTACCGTTACGATTTTTTGATAATAATAGTTATTTTATACAAAAACTAGCGACTTCGCACGGATGCAATGCTCTATTATATTATGCATGTATTATACATATAAACCTTCCTCTTGAATTACTCTATCTATTTAAAAAAACCGCATCAAAATCCGTTGCGTAGTTTTAAAGATTTAAGCATACATAGGGATAAAGGGACAGAGAAAGCGACTTTGTTTTATACGAATACTATATAGTGATGCAACGTAATAGGTTGTGTAATGTACTGGTAGGCTTGTATTAAAAAAACTGATACATAACACAGGCCTTAAAGTGCTGGCTAATGGTGTGAATGTAAGAAATATTATTATTATCATATTTAGTTCTGAAACTTATTTAGTTCTACCTGTTTGAGATCCAATAATAATAAAATCCACACACACATTGCAAGACCTGATGTTGTAGTTAACTCTTTTTACAAATAATAACAGTAAGATGGAGGTCGGCCCCCTGCCCGAGTTTCTTTCGCCAGTTCTTCTCGGAAGTGCCTCCCAATTTCCGAATTGGTAGACTCAGTAGTGCCCGTTTAAAATATTGTGAAGGTAGTAGAAAATACATGACAACCACTATTTTAGTCATCCTGTGATCACAATTCCTGTAAAGGAGTCGAAACGTCAGGATTAAATATAAAATAAAATATGCGTTTTTATCAAATATTATTATCATATTAAATATTCACGGACACAATACAAATTTGCTGAAAGATCTATGACAGTGACAGCTGTGTTTTCAGCTTTAGAACAGAATAATAATAATAATAATATTCCTTACATTACACCAAGCCTAGCACTGTAAGGCTTGTGCTATGGATAGTAACGGACAGACATTCATTTATGATACATAGATGTGTAATGTTCATAATAGAACTTTATGTACATACCCATGACTCAGGCACAAACTTTTACACTTCCCAGGACTTGAACGCAGAATTGTCGGCGAGAAAAACTGCAACGGTAGCGCCGTTGCACCTATGTCGTCAAAACTAAGGTTAAAAATTCTCAGATAAATTTTTAAATTAAAAAAACCTTTTAATTCCGAATGCTTATAATTTGTTTTATCGAGATAAATTTTAATATAGGTATAAGAATCTTTATATCCCTAAGTATAAGGTGTTAATTTTTTTGTTTATCCTGAAAGTGACGCGACGAAGGCTCCCGGGTGCTGTATCAGGTTTCCGCGTGGGTTCCCCTAGGACCTCATAATATGATATTGCCAAAATGCGGCGATGGGAAGCAACGTCGAGTGGTCTTACGGGAACAAACTTACTGCCAAAAAGAATTATGTACTTTATGTACTAGGGTTGTCGCTAATATCAGCGTTAATATTAGAGGAGGGTTTTTTACATCAGTGATGTTTTAAGCGATTCAAGAGACCGCGGTTCCGATGTTATACACCCCACGACCCGAACAACATTCGCTGTTAACTTATTTTTATCTAAGCTATTTGCTTTGCCTTAATGAAATAAAATTAATATAGAAAAATATTATATTAAACTAGCTGACCTAGCTACGCGTTGCTGTGGAACAGTGATTTTATTTTTCTAAAATAAAAGTTTTTTTTTAAATAAAAGAAGCCTACGTTATTCCTTATTACATCAGCTACCTGCCAATAAAAGTCCCGTCCAAATCGGTCCAGACATTTCAGAGATTAGCCGGAACAAACAGACAGAGGGACAAAAATTGTAAAAAAATTTTGGTGTATGTACCGTATATATATTCATATGCATGTAGTAAAAAACAGTTATTTCAATATTACAAACAGACACTCCAATTTTATTTATATGTATAGATGTATAGATAATACATTTAAGTGAATTAATTTTCACAATCTCGTTTAATTTTATTTTTATCATTTCATAATAATAATAATATTCGTTTATTACCATAAAAAGATTACATTTCTTACTTAAGCGTTACTTCTAGCTTATAAATACATTAACAAATGTAGCATCTGTTGCCGAACTAGGTAAAACATTACCTGTATTTCAGCATACAGCGCCTCTTGCCTCGGAGCATATAGGACACATCAATTTAAAAGCTACATTAACAATTTTATCTTATACTATTACTTAAGATTAATTTTTATTGAGGAAATCTAATGATGGTCCTCTCTGTGTGTAATATGTTGATGAGTGAGTGTATGTGAGAGGGTGAGTATAATTTATTTATTTAAATTCTACTCACCCTCTCACATACACTCACTCATGTTTTCAACTTCATGTTTAGTAATTACACTTCCGAGCACATTTACACATTTAAATAAACCTACTTTTTTACGGATATATGCGCTTACTTTATATTTAATCCTGACGTTTTGACTCCTTTTCAAAAGCCGTAATCACAGGGTGACTAAGGTAATGTTCGTCACATACGTGCTATTTTCACAATATTTTTTTCGTGCACGTTCTTAACTTACAAAAAAAAACATATTGTTTTTATTTTATGATAGAGTCATGCCTCTTGAGCCAGACAGACAGTCTTTCAATATATATGTGTTGAGAAAAATGAAGAAAAAATTTAGGAACGAACGTCGCAAAACACAACCTACAAGTTAACTAGACAACGATAGGTGAAACCGAGGGGCCAAAGCTAGTTAAAAATATGCATATATTTAAAATAAACATAAAAGTAAACAAAATGGCTGCTAAAAGACTAATTCGCAATTGAAATGGAACCGCTGACGTCACTGGAATAGAGCCCATATTTCGGGAGCGAGTCCGCCCCGATTTATTAGCCGCGCAAACAAGTTGCAAATTGGCCTGTAGGAGAGACGTTTTCGCTAAATACCTATAAAAATGTCTGCTCACTGTAAAATATTGTAACTAGCGTAGCGATGCAAGCTACAAGAGGTAGCGGCAAGATATTTTAAAGGCGATCACTTCCAAAAAATTGCGTCTGTCAAGTAATGTGTCTAATAAATTAGTTTCTCGAACCCCTTGGTGCTTTGAAAGTCTTTTTTAAGGTAGGACTACCAGATCCAAACTGATCTGCATTTGTTAGCATCGACCAATCCGCAATGGTCCCGTATGGGGGTATCGTACGGCCAGTTCTATGGCCACCTTAGTGTTGGAAAGTCTTCAATAGGCTTATATAAATAGGAAGAAATTGTTGGTTGAGGTCAATTATAAAAAAAAAACACCCTTAGTGTGTTTTTTTATTTTATTTTTGCATTCACAATGCCATATTTCTGTAAGATATAAAATATGCAAAAAAGAGGATTCGAACCCACGACCTTTCGCTATCCGGGCGATTGCTCTGACCGCTGAGCTACCGAGACGCTGGCAGACGCGTTAGAATTTACAAACGTATTACAACTTTTACTATGAGCTAGTATCGTTCCTCGAATGTTGAACGCTAACTACATTCAACATTGAAAGTAATATTTATCGAAATATCAAACATTCGATTAAGATGGAACAAGGTATAATTTTTTTTATTACATATTTTGCATTCACAATGCCATCTTTTTATAAGATATAAAATACGTATGTAAACAACTTCCTTGGTTAATAAATAACTTATAATGATACCATTTAAAATGATAGATTTTTTTACAGATACCGAAAACGCGCTTTCTTTTATATGTTTAATTCTTTTTTTTTAAAATTCAATATAGGCATTTACAGTGCGTTTATTGAAAGTCGACAAGTATGGGGGAATGCTGCCAGTATCTTTGGAACCTTGCTTAAAGGGACTCCTTTTAGTAATATATTTTATATATTTTAGATATAATAAATAATTAAGTTAAAACTACTATGTCTAAACTTAAAAACTAAAAACCTTAAAAAATATAATATAATATCTAAAATATATTACTAAAAGGAGTCCCTTTAGGCAAGGTTCCAAAGATACTGGCAGCATTCCCCCTTTGAATAGCTAAACTAATTCTTTGTCCGAGGTAGCTGCCAGCTCTTAGATATTATATTATATTTTTTAAGGTTTTTAGTTTTTAAGTTTAGACATAGTAGTTTTAACTTAATTATTTCTTTATTATAGTTTTTAATTTATTTTAATTAAAGATTATGTATTCAATGTAATGGTATAATAACCAAATATTTTGTCAGTATGCCATTATTTCGTAAGTGGAGGAGTCAACAGGAGAGCGCGAAGAAGCCGCAAGAAGCTCGGAAAGTAATGTTTTTCCTCCCTTTTTAAGTTACAGATTGTCATTCATCTCTTTTATCAAAAACCATATTCATAAGATTACTAAGATGATGATTATCACTTGTCCTACAGCTGCCTACAGCTGCATGAAATGTACCTCACAACAAAATCTATGGTTTATCTGTAATCTACGTGCCGTCTTTATCTATTCTCTTTCTAGTATACTCTTTATCTGCACCTTTTGAAATGCACAATACTTGATTTTTTTTTATTTCTGTTCCCTATTATAAACTCGTAACTTGTGCCAAACCCTAACGTAGAAGTCTGTATAAATTGTGGCGCTTTCCACGTTTGGATGGCTCATTTGGGTCGGTCCGCGAGATACTTTACTGCCTGAAACGTGAAATATCGCCCTTCCTTATCTTCTTTATTAGCTGAGAATGGCTACCGTCTAGAAACTGGGAGAGAAATATTATTTTATGCCAGCTTTTCATTGCCAAGTACGAATCCTTATTACTACTTAGTTTTTCAAGTGAAAGCCCTCTTTTTGTTCCTTCAGTCCTCGCTATCTTTTTTTGTCATAATTCTTTCTGTCACTACAAATATTTCATGTAACAGTAAGCCTTCAGGTATCCTGTGATCCAATTGTTGTTTACGACCACCTATCATACTTAAGGAATCTCATTTCGTTTCGAAAATCTCATTTCGAAAATTAAATCGTCAATATGTATATTCGATAATTTTATTGGTTCTTTCACATATATAGATTTCTTATTATAACTTCTATATTATTTTCTCGTTTTCAGTTTTAATACGAAATTCAATGTTCACATATCTATATTGTACATAGTACAAGCTATTTAAATTTTTGTTCTCTTGTTGTTTTTTGATCCTGAAGTATTTCCATAGATGGGGTTACTAGTCTGCTGAATCGCATTATAGTTTTGTTACGGTTGTTGATAAGGATTCTGTTAAATTATTATATACTCTGTGACACTGAGCTGTCAAGTATATAACTACTCTGTGGTTTTCCCTCTCTTGTGCAATGGCTATCGGAAATGGTGTATGTAGATCGAGCGTAGGTTTTCTATATATTAATAAACTAAACTATATTTCATTCAATGAGTCTTTTATTCATTAACTTATAGTTCTCATAGGTTATGGGCCATTGACGCCTGATTAGGGATATAGCTAGGGCAGTGTTAGGAATTTTTTTTTCACCGTGCGCGTTTTCACCAAACAAGATGGCAACCACGCCGGGAAATAATTATCCTCAATTAAAAGCCGAAGCATTTGGAAATTGGCTCTTTAGAGTCCAATCACTGCTTGAAGAAAGAGGGTTAAAGGAAATAACTGAAGCAGAAAACGTGGAAGCCGGAAATAAGAATCTGGATGCAAGGGCTAGAAGTCTCATAATACAATGCCTGACCGATAGGCATTTAAATCTTGTAAAAGATTGTACGACAGCAAAAGGAATGTTGGACATATTAAAAAACACATTCCAAAGGAAAAGTGTTATTTCCAAAATAACTTTGCGTAGAAAACTATTAACCCTAAAACATCAAAATGGAAGCCTAGAGGAATATTTTGCCAAATTCGAAAATATCATTCGCGAACTCGAAGTTTCCGATGAGAAAATCGCGGAATGTGATAAAGTTTGTTATCTCCTAACAGGTCTAGGAGACGAGTACAATCATGTGATCACAGCTATTGAAACAGTCAATACAGATTTGTCTTTAGATTTTGTGCGATCTAAACTATTGGATCATGAAATAAGAAAATCTGAGGAAGTGAAAGTAACCAATGAAGATACTTCATTTATGAGTACAGTTACTTGCTACAAGTGCCGAAGACGAGGTCATAAGTCCTATGAGTGCAGGATGGTCAGTAGAGGACGAGGACGGGGCTACAGAAGTCCTAGAAGTAGAGGCGGTGCAGCACATCCTGCACAAGAGGGGGATATGCCTTTATTTATAGCATCGGAACAAGCATTCGCTGCCAAAGACATGGCTAATACAATTTCATTTATAGTAGACTCCGGAGCCACTCAGCATTTCATACAAGAAAAGTACATGAAATATATGATGGACATAGAAGATTTGCCTCAAAAGTTAAATATAAAAATAGCAAATGGACAGACATTAACAGCTACAAAGAAGGGAATTTTAGTGGCCAGTCACAACAACAAAATGATTAAAATCGAAGCTGTTATATTACCTGGACTGAACACCAACCTAATGTCGGTTAGCAAATTGACAGAAAGGAAAATTGAAATAATTTTTAGACAAAGAAGTGTAATAATAAAGCATATAAATGAAACATATTATGGAGTGAAAAAGGGACAGCTGTACATATTTGATGTTAAAATAAATGTAAAGACAGATGAAGATTCATGTCAGTTGACAAAAGAAGACATCAATATGTGGCATCAAAGATTTGGTCATATGTGCAGGAAGAACTTGGCCATATTGGGATTGCCATTTAGTAAAGAAACCTGTGATGCATGTATGAAAAATAAGGCAACCCGATTACCTTTTAAGCGACTTCAGAGACCAAGGTCAAGTAAAATTGGTGAACTTATTCACACTGATATTGCCGGGCCAACCAGAGTGCCAACTGCAGAAGGATATAGATATTTCCAAACCATTATTGATGACTACAGCCACTTCACACATACTTACCTGCTGAAGTATAAATCGGAAGCAACATCTAATTTGATAACATACATAAAGGAATTAGAAAGACAAATGGAAATAAAAGTCAAAAGGGTAAGGTGTGACAATGGTGGGGAATTTATTGCAAAGACATTAAAAGATTTTTGTGCTCACCAAGGAATTAAGATAGAATACACCCAAAAATTTAGCCCGCAGCAAAACGGCAAGGCAGAACGAATGAACAGAACAATTTATGACAAAGCTAGAACAATGCTGGATGAGTCCAATCTGCCAAGACATCTCTGGGGACATGCTGTATTAACAGCTACATTCTTAGTAAATCGCTCACCTTGTTCATCAATTAAAGACAAAATACCAGCTGTGGAAATGAAAAAAGAATTTGATCTACAAAAAATAAAGATATTCGGTAGTAAAGCTTGGGTGCATATAATGCCTAAGCAAGACAAGCTGTCCAGCAGAGCAACTGCAGCTAGAATGGTAGGGTATGCCACAAATGGCTATAAACTTTGGGATCCAAGTACAAACACCATAACAGTATCTAGAGATGTTCGTTTTGATGAAACCAATATCAGGTACACATATGAAAAGAAACCTCAGTATGAAAACAAAGAAGTAGTTGGTGATACAATTGAAGAAGAACTTAATGAGCAGAAAGATACACCTATTATAAACACAAGACATGAAAAACCAAATAGTGAAGATATAGGGCAAGATAAACACCAGATTGAAAACAGAGAAGAAGCAGGCAACAAAAAAGTACATACAAAGTCTGGTAGAGAAGTGAAAAGGCCCCAACATTTCAATGATTGTGAGTTGTATGAAGCATTTTGCTTACTATCCAGCGAGAGCAACCCAGCAACATATACAGAAGCTATGGAACAAAGTGTAGAGTGGAAAACTGCAGTAGAGAGTGAAATTAAATCATTGGAGCAACAAAATACCTGGTCAGAAGCAAACCTGCCAAAGGGATGCAAAACAATAGACACAAAATGGATTTTTAAGACCAAAGCGGACGGAACTCGAAAAGCGAGGTTAGTTGCCCGAGGATTCCAACAAGCAACTGAAGAATATGTTTATGCCCCAGTAGCTAAGATGACTACTATACGCATGGGATTATCTCAGGCTGTAAACAATGACTGGAAAATAAATCATCTGGATATACCTACCGCGTTTCTGAATGGAAATCTGGAAACAGAAGTATATATTAAAGTTCCAGAGGGAGTAACAGTGAAAGATAACAAGGAAGACGTAGTCTTAAGACTCAATAAAGCACTATATGGTCTAAAAGAATCGCCTAAATGTTGGAATAAAACTTGATACATTTTGCAAGAAAATAAATATGACAAGATCCAAAAATGATATATGTTTATATACAGGCAAGAATATATGGCTTATACTATTTGTAGATGATATTATGTTGATGGGATGTGAAAAAGAAATAAATAGTGTGATCGGAAAATTGCAAGAAGAATTCAAAGCTAAAAACTTGGGAAGCATTTGTAACTTTTTAGGAATTGAAATACAAAGAAATAACAACACAGTAAAGTTATCACAAAGGCGTTTTATTGAAAACATAATGGTGAAGTTTAATATGGTGAACTGCAGAGAAGCGAAGACCCCAATGGAGAGCGGCTTTCAAGTTCCTGAAACAGAAGAACAGATTAATAATGTACCATATAGAGAGCTTATAGGATGCCTAAACTATCTGGCGACAATCAGCAGACCGGATATTACCTTTGCTACTTCTTTTCTCAGCAGATACCTAGACAAGCCAACAAGAAGCTTGTGGACCGCAGCAAAGAGAATATTGCACTATTTAAATGCAACTAAGCATATGGAACTGACTTACCATAAGAAGAAAGAAGATAATAAACTATCTCTTATTACAGCCTTTTCAGATGCAGACTGGGCCAGTGATAAAACAGACAGAAAGAGTGTCAGTGGCATGGTTATTTATCACCAAGGCAACCTGATCTCTTGGTCTTCTAAGAAGCAGCAGTCTGTAGCGTTGAGCACAGCCGAAGCCGAGTATGTTTCTGCAGCCATGTGTGTCAGTGAACTCATGTTTATTCATGGATTGACAAAAGACTTTAGTGATCAGTGCCGTGTTGAACTAAAAGTGGACAATCAAAGTGCTATAAAAATGATAATGAACAGTGAGAACACTAAATATTCAAAACATATTGACATTAAGTTTCACTTTATCAAAGACATTGTTTCTCGCAACATAATTACCGTAAACTATGTTATGTCAAGTGAAAATATATCGGACGTGATGACGAAATCTTTGTGTACTTCTAAACATTGTTATTTTCGTGCAAATTTGTTTAATTAATTTTGTTTACAATGTAATTACAGACTGTCAAATGTCACATATGTCTAATGTCAAATGTTACTTACCAGTGTTGCCATAATGTTTCTAAAATAACCAAACTTTAAAAATATGTACCAATTTTAATTTAATTTAAAACTAATATAAACTAAAATTGAGAGGGAGTGTTAAATTATTATATACTCTGTGACACTGAGCTGTCAAGTATATAACTACTCTGTGGTTTTCCCTCTCTTGTGCAATGGCTATCGGAAATGGTGTATGTAGATCGAGCGTAGGTTTTCTATATATTAATAAACTAAACTATATTTCATTCAATGAGTCTTTTATTCATTAACTTATAGTTCTCATAGATTCGAGCTAATATTTTCGGAATTTTCTTACCAGGTAGGTACGTATATCTGGGCGCTTCTTTCTCCCACGATAAGGCGTACCAAAGCCGAAGCCCGAGCCTTTAGAGGAACCCTATGGCACCCCGTGCTCCCTTTTCGGCTTGAGCGCCGTAGTGAATCTATGCTGGTTTCGGAAATTCCTTCATGCCGTCCATCTAGAAAACCATTATGGTGGCTCGTAACTCTCGGCTTGAGTTCCAAGCTAAGGACCTCGCTGTCCCAAAACCCGGTATCGTTGATGAGGTCATCTGCGACTAACACCACTCACACGTCAAAATTTTTATAACGTATAAAAACTTAGCAGTTAAACGCTTTATTAAATCTTGAAAAAATAAAATAACAATAATGAAATAGTTATTTTCTTTTGATGTTTCGATACTTGTAAAAAAGAATACGTTCAATGCTGTGGGTGTAATTAAACTTTCGGTAATTCAATTGTATGAGCACTTGCCTGCTTGACTCCTTAGTTGATTGGATGAGAGTGGCATGAAGTAGGCAGAGATGGAAAGATTTGGAGGAGGCCTACGTCCGAGGACGCACATACGAAGGGCCGTGATGATGACTCCTTAGACTTGATTTTTTTTGTTGCATTTTTTATTGAATGAAACGTTTATGTATTTATTGTTCATTTAAGAAACAACAGTTTTTTCACAAACAACATATAAACTAAATAAAGGAAATAGATTGGCACATTAGCCAATAGCTAAAAGTTATGTTGTGTGACAAAAGTGGCAATAAACTACACTTTACTTTACACTTTATTGAGGGCAATTTACAAAAAATACACTACATATAAAAAGCATAGCGAATCGTGATATATGCATACCTAAGCGCTGTTTTTATTACAACCTGCCGCAACGTACGTTTTGACAAGGGAAAAATTAATTAACAATGATCATGTGCTGTTGCTGACGTTACAACAATCATCAACGTTGAAAACAATACAATTTAGCGATGAATTCAGAGAGAAAAAAGAACTGTAACAATACAATACATTTAAGGCAGGATATATGAGGTTTCAATGCTCCAGTGTATTCCTTTCCCCTTTTTTCGCGCTAGTGTAAGAACGGAGTGCTTTCTAACATAAACTAAAACTCAATAAGCTTAATTAAAAGAGAAAAGAAATGTGCATCGAAGCGGTATTTTAAATGGATTCCATGGATTACTCTATTACTTTATTATCATTTCGTATTTTAAGGTTCATAGATTAGGTAAATAGATTGAAAATTAGAATTCAAATAATATATAGAACAGGAGCAATTGATTAATAAAATGGTTATTTTGATGTCAAGAGCAACTCCAATAGTACAAAACTTAATTACGATATAAAAAAATTTTCAAATAAATAGTAATTACATTAACATAAAAAATACATTCCAATAAATCACAGTACTTTTTTGTTATATTATAGGCAAGTTCTAAAATATATATAGATATATAGTTATATATAAACGACTAGCGGCCCGTCCCGGCTTCGCACGGGTGGACAAAATTCTTTAAATTTTTTCTAGCATTCAATATAGCCTATGACACTCAGCAATAATGTGCCTTTCTATTGGTGAAAGAATTTTTAAAATCGGTTCAGTAGATCCCGAGATTACCCCTTACAATTTAACAAATATACAAACACACAAACTTTACTTCTTCATAATATTAGTATAGATATGTACAAAAAGCATCATATTAGACCACGGCGAAACGTCAAAACTGTTGTAAATTTTGTAATGCGGACCAAAAAGTTTGTAGTGTATGAGCGTTTTCCATTTAGAAAATAAAGTCGACACTGTGTTGCACTGTGTCGACCATAATATAGCAAAAAACTAATGAAGCATTAGGTTATTTGACATGACAATTTACGTGATTGGGCTGTTCTAGTACTAAATTGTTAAATGTTAAAGCTTGTTAGAACAAACCCCCTGGTCACAGCATCAGTATATCATTTGTAACAACTGCATTAGCGCGTGGCTAAATCGCGAACTTTTAATAGCGCTGCAATCCTATAATTCTTGATTAAGAGATCGTAAAAACGTCGTCTCCCTCTGATTAATGGTATGCGAGCAGGACAGCAGATTAGTCAGTTTATATCGCATACGCGCTGTGATGTATGGAGATGGATTCCGTTTTGTGTGAACGTTTCGTATTTTTCGAAATGTAATTTTGTTTTTATTGTGGTAAAATATGATTGATTTATTTACCCGACTACAGTAAAATGAGGGTAATTTGTGTATATTAATTTATGTGTGTAGTTTTCTCTTTACTTATTTAAACTTCATGCCTAAACGGTACAAAGGATAACGGTCTTTCTTTACCAGTCAACCTTATGGTGTTGTAGAGATAACAGAGGTAGGTGGTTTGAGCAAAAGTGTTATAGAAAACATTTATTATGTATAACGTCCTATTTCTGCTAATTTATATATATCTAATATTATATACCTAGATTTATTAGAGATGACATTTAAAACAAATGACTGTTAGAAAAATGCAATTTAAATAGTTATAAACTAGACTAGTTTATATATAAGAAAATGTTATGTTTAATTTTAAATATTTTATGTTTATCTCTTTTGTTTTATCTTGAGAACGAAAATTTCAAATTATTTCATAATAAAATGCTTACAGACTTTGGCTGGTTAAACCAATCAGTATATAAGTAGTGTATAAGTTTGATTCCTGTTTGAGACAGACGAATTTTAAACGTTTCAGTTTCACTAACTTATAAATATTTTATTTATTCACATAAAGGTGAAGCACTATTGGTCAGTTTCTCTTGTCTTGTTTCGTAATTTAAAAAGCATAATTTTGTAATCGATAAATTTCTAACCGAATGTAAATTTATACAACAGTAATTTATATCAAACTAGCTGACCCAGCCACGCGTTGCTGTGTTATAAATTAAAATAAAACCTATCCTATCTGTTAAGTTAGATCAAAATCGGTTAAGTTTAGGAGTCCATCGCGGACAAACAACGTGACAGGTAATTTATATATATTAAGATTATAGCTTTTGATTTTATGCCAAAGTAAATAAAAACATTATTCGAAAGAAAGAGATCCCCTGCTGCTAAATAAAAATAAAACCTAAAACACTTGTATAGACTTACTCATACCGATACACGGAAAGTATAAGTTGGAACATTATTACCACCACAATTTTTATTTTATTTATTTAATAAGCCACACTAACATTGCGTCAATCCAACGTTTATAAAGGGTTGATAACAATAACACAACAATTACAAGTGTTTACAACATTTTAGAAATTAGGAAGCAATTATAATCGTGATTTAAGAATTCAAATAAATAGTACATAAATATTCAACAACTTAGAATCAAAATTTACATATCAACTTATGCTTATACATATTATATTGAATTAAATAAATGTTAATTATAATAAAATATATAAAAAATGAAAAAAAAATACATATAAAATAGTTATAAATTAAAAAAAGACAAAATAAACAAATAAAAAAATTGTGCGTGTAACTCCTACGCGTGACTGGAGTTTACTACTTAAAAACGATTATCTTAAAATATATATGTATAATAGGCAAAGAAAGTAAATAAATTCATATATTTATTCATATTAATTTGATAAACTATGTAACTTAAATTATGGTATTATTATTTAAATTCATTTTTTAAATATTTTTGATATTTTACATGTATACTGAATGCTATAGTAGTGCTATAGAGAAATAGAGAGAGAGAGAGAGAGAGAGAGAGAGAGAGAGAGAGAGAGAGAGAGAGAGAGAGAGTAAATGTGTACGTGGGACTGAGGAACGGGGAGTATATTACGCAGAGGAAATGTGAGCCTTCACTTTTTGTTTACGTTTGATTTTACTACCCATCTATTTTTCATACCGTGCGCTATATATTAAATGATTCTTAAGGATAACTTCTTAACTCCAAAAAAACAACAACGAGTTTCACTCCGGGAGTGACGGTAGAAGTGAAAACATGAACATTAACGTTGTGCATTTTCGATATTTTGGAATGGTTAGGGAATAATTTCGCACGAATTGCTTTAATTATCAGTATAAAAGTACTATCATTTATGTGGTAAAATACAATATTCATTTATTGCGCTATCGTACACAAACATGACAACAAACACACACGCACAATAGCGCAAGCGCCCTGCGCCGCTTAAACGAGACAGCAGGAGCAGGCATACATTTTCGCCGCGCGGTAGAAAAAGAGGGGTGTTACTTCCTCTCCTACGCCGCGCCGGCGGTCTACTCTCCCTCCGTCTTACGAATTTTCTATCACGTCACTTTTAACGACGCGAATTTAACATTTTTTACCCATCCCAAAAAGTGCACAACGCCGCTAAAGAAGTTTTCACTTCATGTAGAAAACAAACTTTGCTACATTGATTTTTGCAATTTTCAATGCTTTCTTATTTTAATTTTTTTATAGAACATTTCTTCTTCTTTTATTTACATCGTCGTAACTCTAACTTCCTTATTAACGTCTCCATCCAAAGGTTGTCTGGTATCTCTTTTAGCGATAAAGCCGCTCATTGTTACATGTTACTTTCAAGCAATTATCTAAGTTTGTGTATCCTTTTGTTTTTGTGGTGGAAAGAATAGTATTATTGTATTATACAAGAAAAAATACACTCGACTCACAAGTTAGAGTCAGGCGAGATGGGAATAAGTCTCTTTCTTCTTGTCACTTATCTGATTCCTGTCAGAAGACTATTGCCTTTGTGTCTATTCTGCCCAGCTGTGAATGACACGGAGGAAAAATGCTGTGGCAAGTTATTTGTTGAGCCCACACATTAGATTTAATTTTTTTGTTTTGAGCATTTTTCACATCGTTCGTTCCTTTTCTTTCTTTCTTTCTCCTATTCTTGTATTCTCTGTGTATGTAAGTATGTGCGTTAATAAATGTCTTCTTTGTTTTAAATCCATCAAGAATTGATTAAATATGAATAAGCTGATTAAAAAAGGTAAATAGCCATACAAATTGGAACAACGCAAGCGATTCCATGCCAGGTTTGTGTTGTGACGTTCAAATGGTGAAATATTGTCCCCTGTGGGCGACCGGCCCTGCAACTTATTACCTTGGACGTTCCGTTAGACAATGTGCACTCGCTTGCAATTTATGTGCTCAGTTCGCCTCCTTGTGTGTTTCCCAATGGTTTTTATTTGATTCCCGTGAGTTACGATGTCAGTTCGGGAACTGTTTCATTTCCCGTTTGAGACACTTGTGGTATACTTACTTGGGATGCTCTACTTGTACTGTTAATGATGTTTTGACGAACAATTGGTGGCTACCTTTCGCACCTTCGGTCCTGGGTTAGAGTTCCGGAAGGGACAGATGTTTGTGTGATGAATGCCTGAGTCATGGGTTTTTTCACATATTTAATATTTATAGTAAATATATATGTATCATATTATATATGTATACTAGCTGTCCCGGCCACGCGTTGCTGTGCCGACTGCAGTGCCATCTGCCGGACTGATTTGTGAATCTAAACCGCTCTCAGATCCCCTTGAACACACACAAAAAAATTCATTCAAATCGGTCCAGCCGTTTAGGAGGAGTTCAGTGACATACACACTCACAGAAGAATCATATTATAAAGATTCATTACACTAGTTTCTATAACGCAAGCATTACAGTGCTTACTTTGGGCTAGGCTAATTGGTGTGAATGTAAGGGCTATTATTATTAGGTGTGATGTTTCAAAAATATAGTGAAGTCGGTAGAAAGCTATATAATAAACTAGCGACCCGCCCCAGCTTCGCACGGATGCAATGCTCTACTATATTATGCATGTATTATACATATAAACCTTCCTCTTGAATTACTCTATCTATTAAAAAAAACCGCATCAAAATCCGTTGCGTAGTTTTAAAGATTTAAGCATACATAGGGATATAGGGACAGATAAAGCGACTTTGTTTTATACTATGTAGTGACGAAAGCAAAACGAAATTATTGTTCATTTTTTAATACCTACTAGTAATTTTAAGGTAATACAGTTTGTTGAAGGCAACTTAATAACTACTTAATTAAAACAAAATCGTTTTTATTTTAATCTTTCCATTTCAACACCTTTATAAGAGCTACTCTTTTGATACCCAAAAACTATTAAGTAAGCGTAAAGCGTACACAGTAGTTAGCCATAAAATTACCAAATCAGCATTTTCTTGTAAACAATTTTCGGCCCAATCGGTGTCAATATACAATAAAATAAACAGGATATTAAACATTTTTTCACTTAATTACTATACATGCAAACATAAAGTAAGATCATGGTTAAAATCACAAAGTTATGAAAGTATAGAAGGACTCCTATCGAACTAGTAATACTAAAAACAAACACACTCTATATAATGTTTTGAATCAGTAGTTTTGCATTGAAACGTAAAAAAAGTAGACCACTCCCTTTTCGACATTCCACTCAACATTACACCCTTAATAACCCTTACATATAAAAATGTATATATTTAACTAATAAGTTTATTATAACTATGCATGCATTTCTGTACTTGGTGTCAAATAGATACTAAGATATTTCATAGCACAGTAAGAGAGGGGTCTCTTCTAATACAGGTTTTTTAAACTTAAAAGAAGAGACCCACACATGGCAAAAAGAACTTGTGAAAAATAATAAAGATATTTTGATTTTGATTTGATTTTTGAAGAGCCGTGTTCACAGAGTGAATGCTTGAAATGTTAAGATTAAATAAAAAAGAGTAAATAAATACTTTCAAGTTATTTGTAAAAAAAGTGTCCCATTTTAATGAGTAGACGTGAAAGTGTAAGGACGAAATAACATCTTGTTAATAATTATAATAATTGGTAATAATTATATCAGCTTCAATGACGCAATGTCTGTTAAGCTATAACTTCCCGAGTTCTTAACCGATTTTAATAATTTTTGTGTGGAGGAATTTTTTAGGACCAGATTGTGACGCCGAATTTTGATATTCGCAAAAGTAACAAAAGTTATAACCAAAACACATTAGCTCTATGGGATTTCCCAGTGAAACAAAAGCGCGCGGATTTTGAAATTTTTCTCTCTTATGGAATCTTAAAATTTACTTAACATTATTGATTTTTTTAAAATTTTATTTTAGTTCTAGCTGACCCGACTCAGTTATTTTAATTTGCAATATATTTTTTATTATAAATAAAGATAACATTCGCTTACAATAGAAAAACCAGTCATAACTAAGTGTTATGAATGTTATTCTTAGGCTTTTACTGACAATATGGTAACAAACACTCACACAAAGTATTGTCACAATGTAATTAGGATTACTCTCCTAATATAAAGAATATATAGCTCGCGAAGTTTTATGCTTAGCAACTGTATCAACCTAGTTAAAATATTTGACACTCACACCAATTAGCCTAGCTCAAAGAAAGTAATGTGAGGATTGTTTTTTTGGATACTAGGCCTTAGTATCAGCGTTGCCAGATTTTTTTATTTGGTAAGTCGGGATTTTGAAACTTTTTTAATTGAAAAAAAGGGGATTCTTTCGACGAAAGCGGGACAAAGTTAAAAAGACGTATATAATCGGATGTTTTTAAATATTTATCTTTTTATTTGAGTTTTTATTATATTTACATAAATAAATAAAAAAATATTTCCTACATTCACACCAATTAACCTAGCCCAAAGTAAGCACTTTAAGGCTTGTGTTATGGATACTAGGGTAACGGATAGACATACATATATCATACATAAATAAGTAATATGCATAGAAATATATACATACATCCATGACTCAGGTACAAATGCTCGTATTCATCATACAAACATCTGCCCCTTCCGGGATTCGAACCCAGGACCGTCGGTGCGAAAGGCAGGATCGCTACCGTTGCACCAAACGGTCGTCAAAAAAAAAAAAAGATAGATAGCAAAAATAGCCATCTTCGTCTTAATAATAATAATAAAACAAAAATCAAAGTCAAAAGATGTTGTATTTTAAACAATAGTCTGAGAGTTATCCTCTGGCCGAGGTATTCCGAAAAGCGGGACTGAGACTGTCCCGCGCGGGACATTTAATTTTGATTTAAAAATCGGGACGTCCCGCCAAAATCTGGCAACGCTGCCTAGTATCCATAAAACAATCCCAAACACATAATATTTTATGGAAATTTATATAAATGCCTATGAATGAGTTACAAACACTCGTATTTATTTCACAAACACCTACCCCTTCTTTATTCGAACCCAGGACAGTCCTGTCCCAAACAGTCGATATTCATTCACTCGTGATGAAACGCTATAATCACGGCAGTGTTTCAAATGGCTTTTCTCGCTAAGGTCGTGTCTACTGAAAGAAAATCAGAGTTAAGAATGAATTTGTCGGCGAGGTGATTCCTCCGTGACGGATGCCCGGCCCGGCCCGCATATTTCACCGGCTCGCCGTCCGGCGGATTTATCGCCGTCCGACAAAAAAAATGTGAACTCCTTTAGAGGAAATTTCGCTGGTTTTATTCAACCAATATATTTTATTCGGAGGAAATGACAGAGGTGGAGAGCGCGATGACTGCCAGATTTATCTTGCGGATAAGGAGGGCCGGATGAAGTTTACATATTAAATACTGGATTAAGGTCATGTTTCATTGGGTTTATAAAGATATGTTCAAATATTTTAGCGGATTATCCTCGTATTGTATTATGTTATCTGTACCTGTGTGGTTCCGTTATTCCAGTCTCTTGTTAGAATTCGAACAATGTAATGTCTACTTGACGAATTAATGAAGATAATGGACTTTTCTATCGTTAGATAATGGACTTTCCTATAATTAGATAATGGACTTTTCTATAATTAGATAATGGACTTTTCTATAATTAGATATGTTAGATTGACTCTTTTAAACAGATAAAGAGAAACATATTCAAACGGGCGGTTTATTACTCGTTGAAAATGAGTGCGTAATGGGAAAGAATAATCTGGCTTGTAATCATTTATGTTTATAAAGATGTATTAACATTTTATTATAAAATTAAAATATATCTATTACGAAGTAGGAGAGCCGTATTTTTGCTTCATATTAATGAAATTTTATAGAAATGTAATTTTTATTTTATTATGCTATTAGGAAGAATAGCGATTTCCTTTTGCCATTTCACGTCGATAGCATTTATATGTATGTGACTTCTTTGCCTTACTATGTAATTTTTTTATATTTTTAAATAAATCGAGAAAATACCTAATCAACTTAAAATCTAATACCTTGTATAAATTTTCAGTTAGCGAAACTCCAAACTGTTGTGAAATAAATAGTCGTAAAAAATGTTGACATTTAGACGAGCGACTTCCACGATGGTGATCAAGGCTCCTGTAAAGGAGTAGAAACGTCAGGATTAAAATAAAAAAAAAACTAGAATAAACGCGTCGTTTATTTTAGGTTTAAGGTTTAAATGTTTGATAGGCGTGGAAGTGTAAGGACTAGATTATTATTACACACTTATTAGTTTTGATTTCTCGCTAATTTAAGTGGTCTATGTTAGAAATCTATAATCTAAGATCACAGTGGTTTGTGTGTTTGTCTGTCCGCTCTCTTTCCATTGTATCAATAACGTTACCATAGCAACGCGTTGACCGTAAGTAGTTCGTCTACCGGACGCTAGATGGCGCTAACGGTAAAATATTTAATAATAGAAAAAATTAAAGAATTTTGTCCACCCGTGCGAAGCCGGGACGGGCCGCTATTTATAATCTAAGAACACAAATTTGTTGTTTGTCTGTCCGCTCTTCCCCCCGCTCTTTTTCCATTGTATATGCGTTACCATAGCAACGCGTTAACCGCAAGTAGTTCGTCTACCGGACGCAAGATGGCGCTAACGGATTTTTTTTTAAAAAAGAAAAAAATTAAAGAATTTTGTTCACCCGTGCGAAGATATTATTATTATAAAACAAAACACACATTGCTCCAAACTCGAGTTAAGTAGCTAATGCACTTGTGTTATGAAATCAATTAATATTTTTATCTGATTTTTGAAATATTTTGTTCGTTTTTTACGTTACGTTTATTGATAAGTTACACCAAACGGTCGTCGGCAATAATATAATTCATAATATTGTGCTTAGGCGAGTGTTCGTACACGACATTACACAAATTGGTCGTGTCGAGCCAGGATATAAAAAGAGTCGGTCGGTGCGTCTGTGTCGAGGTGTCAGCGGGTTGTTTTATGAAGGAAGTTGCTCATCGCGTGATAAATCTCTCGGACACTCCCTCCGGCAACGCGGTACAAAGAGTGAGGTTACCAGGGTACTATGTGATTAAATATATCTCTGTATTAACATGTGTTACCGTAAGTTTCCCTTTTTTAAATTAAATCTTTTATTTTTATTCGTTATCAATGAAATAATAAATTTATGAAATATGGTAATTGACGCGTTTAGTGATCCGTTTAAAAAAGTTTAATTTCAACGAAATAAAAGAAGACGCTCACACACACTCTCTCTTACACAAACACACGCACATACACAAACACGCTTAAATATACAAACACACACACATATACATACACACTCACATATACATATACACATACAAAAACGCACGCACAAGCGCACGCACTCACACAAATTAGCTTGGCTCAAAGAAAGCAATGTAAGGCTTGTATTGTATATGGATACGACGGTAACATATATGATACATAGATGCATAATATTTTATAACCAAGGTCCGTTCTGCCCCAAACTGATACACTCCCATTTACACGCACACACACACGCACACACACACACACACACACACACACTCGCACTCGCAGGAATACGCACACACATTAGGTAAGTTAGGTGTACTCAAAAGACGTTTTTAAATCCACCTCTTCTATTTCTTTCTACCTAAAGATTCTAGTCTGAACTCTCTTGCAACTTTAAGTTCATACTTCAGTCATTTTTTAAGGAAAAGTTAATGTGATTTCTGCTGTTGAAAAAAAGAAAGAAAATATGCTATCTTTGATTCATACAATGCAAGCTTGATAAGTGTCATCTAACAAATGGTTTAATATCCAATTCACTTGCATCCCTAAGTAATTTAGTCACAAAACTATAAAATATTAAATTACTAGATGACCTGACCACGTGTTGCAGTGGTTCAGTTATTATAATCTGCAGTATTTTTATTAGTAATTAAAATGAAACCTACCCTATATCCTAAGCGGGAATAAACCCTGTGAAATTAAAAAAAAAACAACAAAATCAGTCAAGTAATTTCGGATTTCATTGCGGTCAAACATTGTGACAGGGTTTTTTTATATTAAGATAAATAGGGACGTGAAATTTTTTATTTTATTCATTTCTGAAAATCTTCGAATTATTTAAAATCATGGTTCACCATACCTGTTTATCAGACAGTGCTATTCCTCAAACAGTGGACCGAGTAGCTGTTGTCCCCCTGATATATAGCTTGGCGCGCCGGGAAGAATCACCAGCTGACAAATTCATTCTTCACTTGACACCGTGCACTATCCTCCCTCCCCTTAACTTTCCCAAGGGGGTGAAAATTCTAAGTAACGTAGATGCTTTACCGCATACAGTTACAGGCTTGTGTTTTTCGAAGTGTCGTGTGGAGCACATTTCGACAATTTATTTTATCAAACAAAACAGAAATATTAAATTTTGTCTTATTTTTATAATTGTATATATATTTTTATGCATTTCTTTAATGTCATCTTCTAAGATAAATTATTTTAATAGAAAAAATACTGGAAGAAATCGACTCGGCTCACAAGAGAGGCGGGAATCGAACCCGCCACCTTTGGAAGTCCTGTCCAATGCTCTCCCGATTGAGTTACCGAGCCTTGTGAGCACTCGTCGAAATTTTCCAGTACCTTTCTAATTCAACGCTGTAGGCCAGCGTTGTCTGGCCAATCAATCAATGCGAGGAACATCCCCCTCATATTCGAAAGAAACATTTTTACAAACGTTTGGGTAATCGATTAAGATGAAACAGCCATTTAATTTTATTAAGATTAATTTGAATTTGAATTATTGACGTGACAACGTCTTAAATTAGGTTGCGGCTGGGAGTCACTTATGAAAAAGTGTAACGCTCGGTAACGTTACGATGAGTCACCGAACGAGAGAGAGGCCCGCCGAATGCCTTGCGTCTCTCTCCCACTCAACTATGATCGGTCTGCCGCGCGCATTGTGCAATTTAATTATATTCATATCAATAAATATTCTACCGAGAAAAAGACGTTGTCACGTAAAATCTTCGCCCGTAAAACCGACTTTACAGGCAAAAAAAAAAAAAAAAAAAAAAAAAAAATGGTTTTTTTTTATATATTGTTTTGCATTTCTTCAATGCCATCTTATAAGATAAATTACTTTAATAGAAAAAAAGCTGAGTCGATTTTCTTCCAGCATTTATAAGAAAAATTCGAAATTGTATCTTTTAAATATTCGATTTGGCAAAACTAAACACTGTCAGAAATAACACTTTTGGAATGGTAACTTCTACTTTAAAAGTATAAACTATTTAACTTTATGATTTTCTTTCATAATTATTACAATAAAATATTATTTCTCAATCGAAGACTGTCATAGATTATAGTTATAGAAATTATAGTTACTAAAAATTACGCTGACGACATTTGATTACGCCGAGACAATAATGGCGTTCACCCTTTAATCCTGTGTTAAACACGCGAAGTGACTATTATACCTTTCCGAGTGAAAGCAAATCCGAGCGGGCGTCTACAGGCTGAGGATCGGATGTGATGAACTGCGCCCGCCCTCCGACCTGCCCCTATAATTCACCTGCAGTAACCCGCCTTATGTTTTATCGCCTGAGGAAACCCGCCGTCCCATACACATCGACGCGTACGCTTCGGAAAGCAGTAAATGTTTTCGTATTTTGACACGATAAATACGTCCAGTTCTCTTTCTCCTGTGAAAATCACAGCGGCAAACTCGCAAAAGTAAATCTTTGCGAAGTACTTTTTATAATAAGCTAGCTGACCCGGCCACGCGTTGCTATGGTAACGTTAATTGATTATAAAAACTGTTATTCTTAGGCTTATGGTAACTATATATGGTAACAAACACACAAAGTATTGTCATAATATAATGTACTGATAGGTAAGCACTTGACCGCTATCTCGCCTGATGGTAAGCAATGATGCGATCTAGATTGTGACGTGCTATTCTAGATCTTCTAGAACTACTCATTCATGAAGAAGTACGGATAATATGTTTCTGTTACATTCGTTTGAAGTTAAAATTCATATTTCTTTAATTAGAGACAGTATAATTGAGACATGTATACAATAATAAAATTGTGACATTTGTCCGCAAACTATGAATTACGTGTTCTGGCCCATTTCATACTGTCTGTCATTATGTGGTATTGATTTCGCTTTATTATGACCTACGTACCAATAATGATTTGAAGTGATGATTACAGGTTAGAAGGACTGAAAAGCCACGTGTCATTTCTCATCTTACTAATAATAAAGTCCGCAGTTGTTTGTCGGCTAATTGAATTTTAATAACAGCTTTTCGGAACAAACACTGTAATGATAATTTTGCTATACGTACTTAGATGACAATTTAAACACACTCTGTTTTGTAGTTTTTTGTTAAAATTTGGAGTTGTATTTTAAAGGCATAAAGAAATACAATTAGTACTAAGCGCTGGGTGTAAATTAATCGTTAACGAGGCCACAACATAATTATACAAAGTTATTAACTTTTTTTGTTATTTAATTGATTTTATATGATGTTTTTTTATGTCTAAAGAAAGGAGATGTCTCATGTCGTTTATATTATATATAGCGACCCATCTCGGCTTCGCCCGGGTGGACAAAATTCTTTAATTTTTTTATAGCATTAAATATAGCCTATGTTACTCAGCGTGAATTTCGGCGGAAATCGGCTTAGTAGTTTTTGAGTTTATTCATTGCAAACATACAAAAATACAAATTTTTCCTCTTTAAAAAATTAGTGTAGACGGGCGTAAAGTAATTTCCGGGGTCCACATTATGAAATATAATTTAAAAAGTTTTTGAAAACTACACTCAATTTAATCAGTGCATACAGTGACAATAAACAGTTTCCTGGCCATACGCAGTATAAAAGATAAAATGCTCTATATTCAATTTGAGCATGCATTGAGCAGCAAAATGCATTTAATGAAAGACAACTATGCCATGGCTTCGTAAGCCCTACGAACGGGAGAACTCGGCACGGGCTATTTTTTTCACCCTTTAATGTGTTCGAGATTTTTTTTAATTAAGGAAACTTTTTTAGCGCGTGTGAAAATACATTGGAAAAATTAATTTTACCAAACGCTTTTTTTGTCTTTCAAATAATCATCAATGCTGTAATAAACAGCCTGTGCTCATAAGGATTTTTTATATTATCATTATATTTGATTAATTTTAAGAATTTATGTTGATGTAACCTAATGTTTAACAAAATATTAATTCGAAATAAAGTTCTTAAAGCAAAGTGACAAAAAAGTAAAGAAAGTACTTAATCTGTCATTACTGTAATGACAAGTCAAAACACTATTTTCACCGACTTAAAAAGGGAGGCTATGATTTCATTTCGTATGTTATATTTAATATTGTTAGAATTTCACAGTTTTTGTATATGTTAGTTTATACCAGTTTCTTGCGTTAATGTATGCTACCGATCAAAAATTATATATCTATTCCCCAGGAATACTACTTCTTTTCTGGATGAAACATATCCTATATCATTTTTTATACTCCTGAAAAAGTGTATAGAAAATTTCATGATGATCGGTTGAGTATTTAAAGCGTTAAAGTGTAACAAACAAACAAACTCAATTTCGTATTTATTACTAGCTTCTTCCCGCGGCTACGCCATATTATTATTTTTTTCAAATCAATAAAAAGTTCCTATGTTACTTCTAATACCTCCAAGAATATATGTGCGAAGTTTCATGAACGATTTGTTAGTTTTTGCGTGAAAGCATAACAAACAAACCAACAGTCACCTCTTTTTACCTCTTTATTGAATTACCTCTTTTCGTGTGATTTTTGATAAAATATTACAATATGTTCTCTTAATTACTTAAAATATATAAACCAAAGAATAATGCCTTGTTTTTATTTATCACCTTTTCAAATAATTTGTCAACAAATGAGTGTTTCAAATTGGGTAGGCCTTATTTGTATGTTACTTATAATATAAGTAGGGATATTAGTTAAGATATCAGATATTGGCTGTCTTCTTGCTTTCGGGCGATTTAGTGTGACATGGTTCTACGAGTTATGCTCGTGACTGTACATAGTGACGCTTCACTCGATGCGAGCGACCGTTCACAACGTCCAATAAATTAGATTTATCGTTAATATATACCATCAATACGCTTGTTTTGCCCGTCCGTCTGTATATATTCTGTGCGGGAGGTTTATAAGTATGTCGTTAGCGATTAATTTAAATTCAGCGAGTTGATAATTGGCTTCTACATAACGATGGACGGATGGCTTCGATTTGCATAAGCTTTAGCAAGTATAACTGCGTAGGATTATTCCGCTATGACGTACTAAGACGCACCACTGTTGGGACGAAGTCGAATTCCTTAAATATTACGGTGTTATTTGCTACGACACTTAGTTGCAACGGTTGCGATTGTACCTTGCGCATCGACGGGCCTAAGTTCGCATCCAAGAACGGGCAGATGTTTGTGTGATGAATACGCGCATTAGTACTTAAGTTATGGGTATTTATATAGATTTCTATAAATATTACCTATCTACAGAGCCGGATTTGGGGGTTGGCCGGCGGAGCTACTGCCCTGGGTCCTCCACAACAGAGATAAAAAAATACAAATGTCGACGGGTTACTTTCGACTATCAAGTATTGCAATTTTTTTTTTGTAGAATATAGAAGAACTTTTAACATTGTTATAAAAACTGTATCACTCATATTCGCAATAAACGATTTTGACTTTTTATTCGAATATAATTAGAGCCATATGTTGCCCCAGGCCCCCCAAACGGCATAATCCGGGCCTGCCTAGCTATGTATCATATATGTATGTCTTTTTTCGTGAAGGGCTGAGTACGGAAGATGCCATTCATAATCTCACTAAAAATATAATAAACAGCATTGATGAAAAAAAGAAAACACTGTATTTTCCTGGATCTAAAAAAGGCTTTTGATGCCGTCTCTGTCCCCCTTTTACTCCGAAAAATAGAGAAAATGGGAATTAGGGGCACCTTTTTAAGTCTACTCACTAGCTATTTCACTTTCCGAACACAAAGTGTAAAAATAGATTCAGATATTCTTAGCGACGACATTTTAACAAATAATTACGGCGTTCCGCAAGGTAGTGTCCTCGGACCTACCCTATTTTTAATGTACATAGATGACTTGACCAATCTTAAATTAGAAAATGGCAAAATAATATCATACGCGGATGATACTGCGCTTTTCTTTGAAAATAATTGCTGGTCGTCGGTGTTTAATACAGCTGAATCTGGGCTCCAAAAAGTTATTAAGTGGTTAAATACTAACCTGCTCACCATAAATAAGAATAAAACTAACTACATTACATTTTCAATTAAAGATTGTACGCAACCTACTGATGATTTAACTATAACTGCTCACTCATGCCTCAATGGATTAGGGTGTAAAAGTAACTGCCAAAAAATTGAAAGAGTCACTACCACTAAATATCTTGGCGTGACTCTTGATGGAAACTTATCGTGGTTCCCTCAATTAACTACAGTTGCAAATCAGGCAAGGAAATTGATATGGTTGTTTAAACATTTGCGAAATATTGCCGATAAGAAACTTATATTATACATCTACACGGCCCTCGTTCAATCCATTCTATTATATTGTGTAACAATCTGGGGAGGTACATATAAAACTTGATTTATAAGCATTGAGCGAGCACAAAGAGGAATACTTAAAGTCATGTTAAAAAAGAAAAAATATATAGTACAACTAAAATACATTAGGATGCAAATGTTCTGACTGTTAGGCAACTATATATATTACAGTCTATCCGTAAAATTCATAAGAGCTGTAGAACACTATTTGCTAGACAACAATTCTCGATACAATCCATCTTTTTGTATAATAAAATAAATAGAATTAAACATATCTATGCAATGTCGGTTATTCAGTGTAAGAAAACTATAACAAACTGGTTAAAGGAACTCGACTATGATCAAACTGAGCGGTTGCTCCTGCGGTGAAATGGTCCCGATCTTTTCACAGTAGGATTCGCTGCTCACTATGATACATCGACAAACACAGTAGTTACATTATACTAGACAAATACAAAAATAATCCACATAGTGCACACACAAAATACATACACACACACGCTTATACCCAACACCTATTTACACACCCACACACACTTACGCAGGCGTGTGCGTGCGTAAGTGTGTGTAATCCAAATATTTAGTGGATTCTTTATTTAAAAAATTTACGGTAGCGTTTATTGTTCTGTCCTAGTTTCATTATTTAGAGGGAAAATCCCATTTTTATCTAAGAGTCCGACATTTTCTTTCACAATTCGCGCAGCATTGGAACTGTTGAGAGGGGTGGGGTGTGCAGTAGCGGTCAAGTGGCTATAAGAAACATAGTTGCAAATCACTGATTAATTATCTGTGAAACAAATGATTCATCTAATCGCTTTAGTGGTGCAAATTCCACAGCAAAATTGGCATTCTACTTTGCCCTATTAGTGGGATTAGGTAGGGCAAAATGGAATAATTCACGCATAGCATTTCAACTTTAATATTGATGTTTAAATATTTATTTTTAAACTAGATTTTTAAAGAAGTTTTATCTAACAAAATATGTTAGTTCTTGCGTATCCTAAACATGATAAGTGTACACTAGTGAGACTTAATAAACATAGGAATGACAGTGGATTGATTGCAAGGGGATTGATCACTGATGACTGACCATAACACAAATTTAGTTAGCTGAACTGGAGGTTTCTTCACTAAACAAGCTCTGGAAAATTTGCTCATTATAATTTGTTTATATTCAGAGCAGTCATCAGCGTTCGACGCTCTCCCACATTTTTGGCGCACTCCAAAAACAAGTGCTAAACATTTTCAATTGTTCTTCATAGGTCACAATCTGGTGAATACTATTTTTTTTCATCATGAAAGCGAACTTGTTGGTCGGATAGTGTCCACCTATAATTCTATGCATAATTACGACATGGCTTCTTAAACTATAATTACTGAAAAAGGAATTCGAAGAGGCTCACACAGAATGGTTTTGTAGTAAATACCTATGTATTTAGAGCGACCAAAAAAAATAAACCAGGTTGAGACCGTAGTAACCACAAACAAGGAGTTTTTAAAATGTACTCTAATTAGGTAGGGTAAAAATGTTTGGAGTGGAAAAATAATCCAAACAGAATAAAAAAGCCTATGTGGATTCAATAAAGACTACAATGTTATAAATCTCTATTTTCATATAAAAACATTAGAATCTTAACAATATAAGAAGCAAACATCATTACTAAAAACACAATTACACCGACTAAAACTCGATTAATTATTAAATTTAATGAAAAAACTTTAAATGTACGCAAAATGTCAAACTTGCATTAAAACATTTATTGCAATTCAAATGCACATACCTTATGCGGTTTTTTGTTGTGTTCCTCTGCATTAAAATTGTATGTTTGATATCATTACTTCATTAAGGCGTCTTGATGAGATAACGTGTTATAATCGATGAACGCCGGCTGCACGCACGAAAAATTGTCACGTTCCGTCTGAGCTGAGTGTGCAAGCGAGAGCACGGAACAAGCGATTGATATCTCTCTTTCACTCCATCGGCCGCTGTGTCCGAGTAGAAGAGAGACAGCCGCAGCACAATCTACATTGTGAACTGTTTTGTCAACTGTTTATAAAGTGAAGTAAAAAATTAATGTAGTTTCTATTGTATATTACAACAGCTAAATGTTAATTTATCGAAAAAAAAAAAATTTCCTATTTACTTTTTTGTATTATACAAAATAATGATAATTTAGTATACTAACATAGCTTTAAGTTCATTTGTTACTATTGAGACATTGATTCTTAATTGAATAAAAATTGAAATTGAAAAAAAAATTCTCATATGTCCCTCTCAGAAAATTATGCAATTGATAGATGTATGATTTTAATAATTTATTAGTTTGGTTACAAAGCTTATGAAAACAAACAGAGATTTGATTTCAGACTTGTAAGGACGAATATTAGCTGTATTGCAAAAAATTAAAAAAAAGCCCTCGTTTTTCAGGCCAACTAAAAAGAAAAAAATAATTCTCTGCCTGCCTTAGCATTTTAACATTCCATTATGCAACATTTGTTGCCTCGATTTTAGCGCCATCTGTGGATTTTTTCGGAACTATAATTTTTCCAATTGAAATTAAATTTTGTAAATATTCTTTGAAATTGTGATTGAATCATGTCGGAAAGTATATAATCATATATTGTCATCGAGTTCTGAGCTATGTTTAAAGTTTTCAGAGCTCTAGCTAGTGGGGCAATGGGTGAAAATTGAGTTTCAAGATTTGTACGTTACAGACAGACAAACAGACACCAAGAGAAGTTGAGAAAAACGAGGGAAAAACACATCAGCATACTGGTCAGTCGCAATAACATCATGAATCCGTCGCCATTTTGTATTGGTAATAGTGAAAGAAATTGTGACGTATTTTGCTGGGTTTTTTCCCTTTCTCTCACTCACACTCACACTATTTTAATATGGCGTCGTTTTCTGGCGTCAACGCGCTGGCTATTGCGGAACAAATCAACAGCATAGCGTTGAAACAGGACGACATTACCAGAGGATAGTATGCTGATGTATATTTCAGCACACATCCATTATCTTTATCTGCAAACAAAGTGTATTGATTGAATATCAATGGATTTTAATAAAATTATAAGACAAAATAATAACGATTAGATATTTAGTATAATATAATGTCAGAGCAAATAAGCATAACGGTTGCTACAACTTTGGACAACTCAGGATTCTTAAAAAAAAACAAACCTTAAATTTGCTTTGAATTAGCTTTATAAGGAGTCTCTACCAAATGTCTACCTACACAATAACTTAACATTAATATACTCAGGGGTAAAGTTTAAATTGAAAAAAAAAGGTTACTTTATCTATCCACTCAAATGTAAAGCTCTTGCGTATCAAAAGCGACACACCCCTAATCTGTTCGAAAGTTGACACCTCTCAACAACAGAGTTCCCCGCACAAAGACATTGACAGCTGTCAAACCTGCCGCCAAAATTATTTTTCTTTTTTTTTAATAGCACTGGCACCGGTGATTTTCGGCTTAATCCTGCTATTGTGATGTTTGGCCGGTGTAAGTCGAAACCTTGTTATCCCATTGTTAATTTGACAGGATGACGAGATCGCTACTCAGTTCTTACAGTGAATAAACTCCATTGAATAGGTTTGAAATATAAAATGTCTACTCAAATTATATATGGGCTTGAATGTTTTCACTTATCAATAGAATGTGTATTTCAATACACATTATTATTGTTGGATGTTTATAGCGTTTTATTTTAAAAGAATATATTATAAAAAGCAAAAACAAAAATAACAATTAATTATTAGATAAAAAAAAAATATTACCTAATGTCAATGGGACTCGTCTGGATAGCAAGAAGATAATGGTTTCGGGCACCGCCAGACATCCGAGCCAAGTATTTTTTTTCTAATTGTTTTAATTTCATTTTTGTAAATTAAGTGTAAACTGTTAAGATACTCAAGTACATCAATAACATGATCCTTATAAAGATATGTGTTACTTCACCTATTCAAATCACAATTGGTATGCCACTAAAAATATTTATATCTTTTTTTTACACGGACTTCTTTTTTGCGTCGGACAAATAGAGGGGTGTTTTAAGTTTAATCGCTGTGTTTGTGTGTGTCTGTCCGTTGCACCCTAACTCTCAAACGCATAAACCGATTAGGATTTGTTTTACTTTATTAGAAATCAGGTTTCCAAGAGGTGGTTCCTAGACATGTTTTATTAAAATCCAATTCAGCTGTTTAAGAGCTACTTTGCAAAATATATGTACACAGTCAGATACACACATAGCGGGCAAACTTTATAGATGTTCACTTTTCGTTTTTGCGTTACGGATTCTTTTTTAATCTATATTTTATTTTGATTGCTTTTTGGTTAGGTTTAGACAACCGTTTGATGCAACGGTAGCGATCCTTTTGCACCGCCGGTGATGTTTGTGAACAAGAGCATTTGTACCTGAGTCATGGTATCATATATGTTTGTCTATCCGTTGCCCTAGTATCCATAACACAAGCCTTACAGTGCTTACTTTGGGCTAGGCTAATTGGTGTCAATGTAAGAAATATTATTATTATGAATATTTCAAAGTTTTCTTTATTTTTCTATTATATCTGAAGACGTATCTTAACGTTTGTTTCATAATCACTATCAACGTATTAGTACCTCCACTGTAGATAAACAGGGTTGTCCAATGGTTGACTGTAATTGTTTATTATTACTGAATCATATAAAACAATAGCTGTTTATATAATAAGAGGTCAAACAGGACTTTATGAGGGGTCGTTTCCCCTTCGCCATACTGTCTCGTTGAAACCACGCTTTGTAGTATGACAAGAGCTGATTATACGGTGTAATGGTAAATGGCTGACAAGCTCATGACGTGGCGGAACGGCTGTAGTTCTTACGAATTCATTTGGACGGTTCGGATGTAGAAATGTATTGTTTTATGCAGTTATTTATTATATTGGAACACAAAACAATTCAGAATCAAAGCCAGCTTAGCAACATAATATTTAGTAAAGATTGCTCTCTATGGTCGTAAACAATAATATAAAAATCATAAATAGAGCTGTTCTAGAGACGTCAAAACCCACTTCGGGGCATTTTGCACGTCCTTCTACACGAGCAGTCTGTGTGTGAGTAATGCGCAGAAGCAGTATGGCGCCTTACGTGTCCAATTCAATAATGCATTCAGGATGATGTTGGGCCTGCCCCGCTTCTGTAACGCCTCAGGGATGTTCCCTGAAGCGCGCGTGGATTGTTTTTCTACAACCATGCGCAAGCGGTGCATATCCCTGGAGCGCAGGGTGCGGGCCAGTCCGAACAGTATCCTGAGCGCTTTCGCTGAACGCTTTGACTGCCAGTACGTGTATCACTGTGAATGGTATGTATGGGTTAATAATATTACTTTATTCTCAACTGTATTTATATTACAAAGAATAAAGACATCTTATATTGTTGATATATTTTTTTAATTATTTAATTTTGTTACTAGCGGATTCATTCGATCATTTTACCATTACAGAATTCAAATAAAAGTTTTATTAAATAATCGTCTCAACCAAATGACGTCCACTAGTGGACAAAGGCCTCCCAAGGCCACTGGTGCTTCCCAAGACCTTCACTAGATCGTTGGTCTATCGAATGGGAGGCTTGCCTACACACAAAATAATGTTTAGGTTTTACAAAAATTGAAAGTACCACCCCTAAATGCAACGTAAGTATTTATCTTATCTAATACGCTTACTTGCGGTACTGCTTCAGCTATTTACAATGGTAAGAAAGACTGTATGGGATTTTTATATCGAATTGAAGATCAACTTAATTTCGACTGGCCAACATCTGTTACGAATTCTTCTGTATAGAAATTGTTTTGTTTTGTGGTTTAGTGTAAATACCATCTGTCCATGTTACTGTCTCTCAAAAACCTCTCGCCAACAATACTTATTTGCGATAGTTTTGTAAACGGCATTCATTTTGTAATAAGAAACCGAAATTTGAAGCGTCTCATTAAAAGGGAGTTAGTGGTTTGGGTCTGTGCTAGTTTCGAATTGCAATTGAAAAGGTAATAAAAGAATTTGTGAACATTTTTGTATTCGTGTTATTGGGCCAGAGATAATTATGACCTCGTTATTGTAAAAAGGAAACTGTGTAAATACTTATATTTAGCAATTAGGTACGTAATAAACTAACTTGGCAATAATAATACAGGTACACTAAATTTGAAGTAAAAAGTTCCCTAAATCTTTGATCGTATGTACTGGTACCCAAAAGACTGATATCGTTACCTCGTTGTATTAGTTTGAAATCACCTGATCCCTTGATAAGTTTCGTTTAAGGTCTTGTATATTCGGTGGGACCCAGAACCGCATGGACCCATTGGTTCAACCCCAAACAGTTCAAAATATGTAGTTCGTACTTACACTTACTTGTATCGTTTGAAGTGAGCATCAGCCTCGAGACAGGTTCGAGAATAATGAGCCGGGGTTAGAGCGTTCACGCAAGTTGCATCCATAAAAGCCATCCCATACCATTTAATTGCCATTATCATACATTAAACCATTCGATTCCAAAATATCTGGTGCAGATGCAGTGACAAGAGCTGTACGAATGATGTTATTCAGACTGCTATGTCGCGGTTTACGACCCGCACTTCTACTGCAAAGTCAAAACACAAATAAGTATTTTAAACTTAGAATAAGACTTCTTCTTCATTAAATACGGGCGGTATCCACAACTTTAAGTGCCTATTTTGCATCTGGAGGATGATTACTCGTTTATTCCAGCCATCCCAGCTCTGCCAGGAACGCTCCAAGCGTCTTCACCTTGGTGAGAACCTCCCGGAGACTTCCCAGCGAGCCGAGATGCCATAGAATAGCTATAGTCAGTTGTGTGTTTTGAATAAATTCGTAATAATAATATTTTATTTTCGTGAGCTTAGAAATTACGTGGCATCATCGTAGGAGGACATGCGCCGCTATTTGCAAAAAATGCAAGTATTTGACATTGGTGTTAGGGGACAAGTTTCATTAATGAGGCCGACAACTTTATATACATTGGAGACTGAAAAACTTAACTGCAGCTCATTGTTTCTGTCGTATTCAGGGCCGTCTTTAACCTATTGGCGGCCCTGGGCATATAAGAATAATGGAGCCCCCTATGACTTTGACAGAACACTTTTTAATACTGGTATAGACAATGAAAGTAGATAAACAAGGATTCAGATTTTTTTATTAACAGTCAATAGATAATTTTTAATTTAAATGGAGCGATTCTCACATATTTAAAATTATATAAGCCTGCTGTAATTCGATAGCCTTATTTTGGGCGAAAGTAGAGTAGCTTCGAGCTAATAAACAAGTCGATAATGTAGTCCCATTATTGAGGTTCGATTAACTCTAATAACTATAAATAAGTTCCGTAATAAATGTCGGTATTGGTTTAGTGATCTGGCAGGAACTAGGGGGGCCCTATCGATTGCGGGGCCCTGGGCATTTGCCCAGAGAGCCCAGTGGAAAAGAGAGGTCTGGTCGTTTTACCTATAAGCCAACCGTCACAAATTTAACCAAAGATTGTGTTGCGAAGCATGATGATTCATTTTAGAAGGAATAAGTTAAGGAATATATATAAGTACAGTATTAAACAAACAGATTAATTAATAAACAGAAAAATTGTTTGAAACATGTTAAATGTTACATTTTCATAGAACTGCGGGTAATTAATGGATGCATTATTGAAAAAAACAGATTATATGGAAAACAATGCTAAAATCTCTTTTTAAGAATTTCTTACAAAAACTACTTGTAGCCATGATTGGTCCAAGAAATAAATTAGGAACAATACTGATCATTAAATGCTTATCTAACCCACACATTTCCGAGGTTTTTCTCACAAATAATTGTCCCTCTGTTGCATTAGCCCAGGATGCTCTGGAACATTTACATAATCAAGCAGTATTTGAGGCCCCGATCTCCACATTTATTGACAATTTAGATAGCACTAATGACAATGATAGTACAAAGATATCTGTGGCACAATTACCAAAAATAAAATTCTGAAATTTAAAGAAAGTAGGGGCGAATACTTTTGCCTTTTTGGTTAGAAGAAACGAAAGTAATTCACTTTTATGACTAAATTTGTATTAGTATTTGATATAAGTGCTAGTTTGAGACATGATTACTTGACATTTATTAGGTAAAATAATTAGATTTAAAGTTATAAGTTTATTTATTATTTATGTGAAATTAAAAAAAACATGTCAATTTCTGTACACACCATGTTGTTCGATGGCTTAATTACAAGGTCGATACAGTCGTAGAGCAAAAATCTTCGCTAACTAACTTTAAAAAACCGCGATTTTTGTTTCAATCCCATAGAGTCAATGTTTTTGGTCATCACTTATTTATTTTTGCGACTTTCTAAATTCAGGCTCCGTCACGATCTAGTCTTAAACCTATTGATTCGATTCCACACAAAAATTATTAAAGTCAGTTAAGAATTGGATCTTGTCTTGGCCCCTGGGCTTGATTGGGATCAAGAGCTAACCCATCCTAAAAAAAAACTCGGGTAGTTATGGCGTAACAGACGTTGCATCATTGAAGCTGATCTATTAGAGCTCCGTTCCAATAAAATCTATATTTTAAATATAAAGAAATAATTAGCAAAAATCATCATTTTGTCTCAATTGTAGCGGGACTTGAACTTATATCGTTTCGCTATCCGCGCGAGTTAGCTACAGAGTTTTTAAAAACCACTTTGGATCCATCCAAGTATATTTTAAGCTGACTTCAATTTCTTCATGCTTTAGGTACTACCATTGAAATATACTAATGGACATGCCGTACCCGTATAACGTGTAGTAATTTCTTGGTTTGAGAAGAGTGATTAAAATGGCATATGCTTTCGGTCTAACGCTATTTCTTTCTTGGCGCTTGGCTCTCAATTTTCATGACAGGTGCGGCATATATTTTGAGAGAGATAGAGATAGTCCGAAATTTAGTTTTATCTCTTTCTTTCGTAGTGCTACAATTCTCACCGTTAGGGTATCTCCATTAGTATATGTCGATGGGTACTAGCACCTACAACATCGAGTGTAGTACTTTTACAAGTATCGAACAGTTACTTTAGAATTATATTTTTCACCTACATTTTTATTTATTTATTTGGTTTACCAGTAATTGTTACACTGAATATATGTATACAAATTTGTGTATAACTTAGAGGTAAGTGTACAATAGTTAGGCGGTAAACACTACATGCATACATTAAAAAGCTAGGTTGAAGTTATAAGCAACTAAACAATATTTAGTTGGTGAAGCTGATATTTGAGCTTGCATATGGTGGACCCAAATATATCTATTTCATTTTTATATTTGTTGTGGAGGTTACAGAGTCTTGGAACAGGGGAATTGGACCCTATTGGAATTTACTATATTTAATGAATATATCTGTATTTCCGAGTATTTATAACCCGTATGTTTTTAAAGCCAGGGTGAATGGGCACCTTCTGGGTTAGCTCGTTCCATCGTGGATCCTGTCTTGGCCCCCGGGCTTGATTGGGATCAAGAGCGAACCCATTCAAAATAGAAAAAAGGTTTTGAAATTATTATTAGAAAAAAAAAACAACTTTTCTGGGATGTTTGGCCGGACTCGAAGCAACATCCTGTCACTATGTTGGCGAGTATTCTCACAATTGAACTATCACCTTGTTAGACCCGTCGAAACATGTTCGTCGTTGAACCGCCGACCTTTAGATATAAAAATCAAGAAGAAGAACAAAAAATATATTTGAATGGGATATGTTTAAATCTAGTCAGATTTAAAATAGGCGTGAAATGTATAAAGTGTTAGGAGTCGATTTTTAGTGTGGTAAACAAAGGAATATCAAAAATTTTGCAGATCATGACGCAAGAAAATAATTAAAAAAAAAAATGTTTTTCTATTAAAATGGCTTGATTCAACGATTTATACAATAAAAAATTCATTTGTAAAATTCGACACGTTTGCCAGCGTCTCGGTAGCTCAGCGGTCAGAGCACTCGCCCGGATTGCGAAAGGTCGTGGGTTCTAATCCCACCTGAGGGCTCGGAAACGTAGATGTTTTTACACACGTATTTTATATCTTATAGGAATATTGCATTGTGAACGCAAAATATTTAATTTTAAACCATAAGGAATTTGTTGTTTTAATCCATAATTCTAGATCACAGTGGTTTGTGTGTTTGTCTGTCCGCTCTTTTTCCATTATATCAATAACGTTACCATAGCAACGCGTAAACCGCAACTTGTTCGTCTACCGGACGCTAGATGGCGCTAACGGAAAAATAGTTAATAATAGAAAAAATTTAAAGAATTTTGTCCACCCGTGCGAAGCCGGGAGGAGCCGCTAGTACAATAATAAAATTCCACTTTATTTTCAAAGTAATTCATGCATTGTATGTATGCATCATGCCTTTTTCCTGCAGGCAGAGATCACAGACTTGGCCTTTTTTAATATTTTTCCGGTTACGCTTTGTTACTCTATAACATTGCCCCTAAATATGAGTTACAAATAAATAAAGAGCAAAAAAAATACCTTACTATTATTACAATAGATTATAAATTCCACTTAGCCTGTCTGTGGTATAAGATCATAATGATTACATTAACTCCATCAATATCAAAATGATAGAGTGCATACAAAAACGATTGATGCCCATCATTCAGTGTTGCCACAATTACAAAGAAAAAAACCCCAAATTTATATCTAACGAGAATCCAGTTACGGCAACTCACGCGAACAATTTCGAGTTACAAATTAGGGGTTAGCGGCTATTAGGCCCTTACTGCATGTTATTTGGGCCCACTTTAATTGCATTAAATGCACACCGTTTACAAATAATAACACACTGCCCAGCGATATGAAAAAATCGGTAAATTATAGACCTTCGAAGGGCGAGGTTGACTGTTGGTCAAGCGTATTTAGTGCCTTGAGTGCTTTTGTTTATTGATTCATTTATGTATAGTTATAGATATATTTGTACCTACCTACCTAGAATACATAAAATTAGTAATGAGGATATCCGCATGAAAACCAAAATAAACGACAGCTCTTCGAGTTACTAAACTGAATGGCAATGGGCAGGCCACATCGCATTCAGAACTGATGACAGTTGGGAAAGGAAATTTCTCGAGTGGCGACCACGAACTGGACAACGCAGCATTGGGAAACTAGGTGGAGCTGGTGAAGGTTGCAGAAAGCCGATGGTTGCAAATTGATAGCAGTCGCTCCTTGTGATGCTCCAATGAGGCTTTTGTCCAGCTGTGGATTCGTAGTCACTTATGATGACGATTATTACACACATGTCTACTCGCAAGGCTTGCACAATCATGTTCAATAAGATATACAGATGAAGATATAAAATATGCTTGTAAAAACAATCCTCTGATAGAATTCGAACCCACGATCTTTCGCTATCTGAGCGAGAGCTCTGACAACTGAGCTACTCGTAATTACAAATGTATTTAAACTTCCACTATGAGCTAGTATTGTCGTCGGTTCAAATCCTACCCGAGGGCTCGCAGACGTGGTTGTTTTTACAGGCATATTTTATATCTTATAGAAATACTCTTCTTAGATCTTATAAATATCCTCGCTGTGTAATCACGCGGCGGGCGGAATCTATCTAATACAAAATCTAACACAAATCTAATACGATTATTCTTTAATATATTTGCTATCCGAAAATAAAGAAAAATAAAGTTAAGTCATTCTGGTAAGTAACTTCAACGGTGTTCAGAATATCAAAATATTTTATAGTGAAAACATTATATAGGCTACGTTACTGCGTCTGGTACGTATGATTTTTATGCTTACAAATATTTGTTTTGTAAGAAAATATCGGAAATATAAGTAAGAACCTAATATATCGTCGGGGATAGTGCAAATCCGCGAATCTACCATACGTAAAGGGTGCGTATCTGCACTAGATCTAGTTTTACAGGAGAAGGTTAAAACTTTATAACTTTCCTATTTCAACGGCTATTGGACTCATTTTTACGTAGGGGATAATAATTCATGTATTCTATGTATTGTTAACATTAGATATCTGTTAAAGTGATTAATTTAGTCGCTACGACAATTACGCGGAGTTGATTTGGCCATAAATTTATCAAAATGGTACCTAAATAGTAAGTTGCGCGGTATTATATACATGTTATAAAACATTTTTTAATATCCAAACGAAAACCTGACATACAAGAGCTTAAAAAATGAACAAAACAAAAAGAAAACATTTTTCTATGAAATTTCTTGGAATTATTAAAATCGACAATACAATAATATTAACAGCATTTTAATTGTTACATTCTATTTAGTCTGTAACAGCCTTTTTAACTATTTTTATAGTAATAGTATTACAAGTTTTACACATATATATCCCTACTAATATTATAAATATGAATGTAAGTTTGATTGTTATGCTTTCACGCAAAAATTACTAAACCGATCATCATGAAACTTCATACATATATTCTTGGAGGTATTAGATGTAACATAGGATACTTTTTATTGAAAAAAAAATGCGGGCGAAGCCGCGGGTAAAACCTAGTATTTAATAAACAAAACAAGAGCTTCTTCAGACGAAACGAAACCGTATGTCTCAGTTATTTTAATTACGTTATAGGCAATAACACTACTCGCACACATTTAAATGTTTATAAAATCCAACAAGCAAGAGCTCTTTTAGATACCCTAAAAATAAACACTGTAAATTATCACGTGTGAGAAATTAACTTCACAATTTTATTTAACTACAGTTAAGTAAAATAAATTAATTATTCTTATACGACAGTTTATTATAGAATTCATGGCAAACGATGGGTATAAAATTTTTAAATTGTTGTAAATGTTGTTGGGACACCTGGCTTTAAAATGTTTATACAAACCCCTTAAACTTAGGCAACGCTGTATTTTCCTTGTAGTTTATTCTTGTTTATTTACTTGGTTTCTCTCCTAACCAGTACTTTACTGTCCGCTCATTAATGTTCTTCAGAAAGTTTTTAAAAATTCTCCCTTTTTTGGTAATATAGTTTTAAATAATAGACTTTTGTAATACCTGGTCTTGTATCAGCCCTTTTTGTGGTGTTTGTTTTAGTCGGTTTTGAAACAAACATTTTCTTCGCTATCCAGGTCATCTCCCAAAATTCTTTAAAAATATTAAATCGTACACTTTCTGTGAACTTTACGCAGTTAGTTACATTGCCGTTTAAACATTTACTTGAATTACAAGCCTGTCCAAATTTTCGCGCAGATTTGATAGAGTCATGTAAAAAATAGTCATTGCCAGGCTTACTGAAACCTATGAATTCCTGGTTTTAACTTATCATTTATAAATCTTTTTAAAGACATTTATTCTGATTTTCATTTTAGAAAACGAAAAGCAGAATAAATAAATAAACTTTAAATTGCAATCGAGTCTAGAGCAGCGCTCGATTGCAATTTCAAGTTCCAAGTTTCTTCCAGTTACAGTTACTTCTACAATGTGAATTAAAATACCTCATTAACATTGTATTTACACCTACTTGCTGTTGTTCTGAATATTTTTAAATAAAAACTGAATTTATCAACACCCTGATCACATACGCGGTATCGACTCTTGCCGGCCGTAGATAAGCGGTATCGTTATTAGGCGATTTCTTGCTTTCTATTAGTCGAACGATAGTCACGTCAGAGAGGTGGCTGCCAATCAGATTTTTGGGCGACTTGCCCGCAAAATTGAAAATTGGCTACACTTGTCAGATACGCGGAATTATCCAACGCTAGTTACGCGGATTTGCACTATCCCCGACGATATATTATTTAATTCTTACACTTCCGCTCTCATTACACATTTGAAAAAAAAAACTTTTTTACGGATTTTGCACATAATTTATTTTATATTTAATCCTGACGTTTCGTCTCCTTTACAGGCGTCGTGATCACAGGATGACTAATGTAATGGTCGTCATATATCTTCTACTACCTTCACAATATTTTAATCGGGCACGTTTCTAATGATTAAAATTTTATATGAATCAAAGTGTTTTATAATACATTTTATTTAATTATTAAATTCTCACTACGATTACATTGTATTCTACTCAGTCTACTAACAGTTCGGAAATGGGGAGACACTTCCGTGAAGAATCGGCGAAAGAAACTCGGGCAGGGGAACCGTCCTCCATCTTACTGTTATTATGTATTTGCAAAAAGAGCTAACTACATTACCAGGTATTGCAATGTGTGTCTTTGGAGGTATTAATTTGTTATTTTGATTATTGGATCCCAAGTAGGTGGAACGCTCGGAAATGAAACGGAATAAATTAGGCGCAAAATCCGTAAAAAGTTGTTTTATTCAAATTTATTTTTTTGATACTAGCTTTAGTTAACCGTATCCTCTATCGTCTAAATACCACTAGCCGAATAGAAACAGAACTCGTTCTTATTCTGTTGTTACCAAGTAATTGCCATTCAATGCATTGAAATTTGAAACTATACCCTGACTGCTACTAAAACGCTCAATATCCCATCAAACTGCATCTCGCCACGATTGCCGCCGGCACCCAATCAAATCGTGCAACGAGGATAGCTGCAGGCGTTTTTTTTTGCAAGTCAAATAGGTTTGCTGTTTGGTTGCCCGAGTGATTTTATGCTAATTCTCCACGTTGATTATGCAAAATCGCGACTCGGTAGTGCAGTCGAGATATCGGTAGCGAATATCGATAATAGTTTGCATAGGAATTAGCTTAAAGCAGCGGATGAACTTACGGATTACTATCATTCACTCCTGTAGTTTTGTATAGACGTGGACTGAGAATCTGGACATGAAATCGTAATTTCCGAATGTCCGCGCTTCAGTTCTGATATTGGAGTTTGAGTGGTCCAATATCGTAAAGTTGGTATTAATAAAATATCTTATTTCAGTGGTGAATGCAAGCAGTAGGCACCATGAAACCTCATTCTTCCGTCAATTGTAAAATGCGTGACGTGATTTTAAGTTATTATATGTTTAATTGTAATGGACTTGCTAGTTCTCTAAATTTACGACAATCAAAGAAACTAAATCTTTAATTGCACTTCCTATAGTTCAGTATTCTTTTGATCACTGTTGCTCACGATGTTTTTGATGTCTTAATTGTATAAAACGTGCCAGGTTTTCATTTAATTTAGGTATAAGCATTTTATTAGGCTGTTGGTGGTTTTTGGTTTTTGGCGTCGGTATTAACACAAAACATCGAGGTCTTTCATATGGCTGAAACGTACTGTAATTTAATTTTAGTTTCATAGTTTTTTACACACACAGTGTAATAACAAAAGCACACATCACACTCACGCAGACACACACATATTTGTTCTCGACCTGAAAGCGCAGTTGCTGGTACCCGAGTTTCAACTATGGATGGCTCTGAAAATCAGTGTTTTTTCCGAGAGGCAAAAGTAACATGGGCAGCAGCAAGAATGCTGCCCACACGTTCACTTCTCCCTTTACTATATTTTATTATATATAGTTATTATGTTTATCAAGTTTATTTTTCTCTATTATTTTAGTCTTTAATTATTTTTTATACGTTGATTATATATTAATTTAATATGTAATTTTAAAGCAATAAACGTATATACATTTATTTTAATTTCTTGTAAGCAGTATTAACATAAATTGATTAGAAAGTATTAATATAAATTAATTTCAGTTTTGATTTTATCTCTCAAAAAATTGCGAAAAACTATTATTTATCACTCCGCCTTTTTTACAGATTAGACAATAACGAGTTTTAATCACAGATTAGCTAGATTACTTATCCACTTAAACGTTTCGTTTTACAATATTAATTTCAATATTTATCAATTTATAATAGTAGCAATAAAACAAGAACAATTTTTGACAAGACTACCAACATCTCCCAACTTATTAACTTACATTACTCACGAAAACCGCGGGTTTTAACACGAATTGACATCTATTTGGTATAAATATCAATAGAAACAATATAAAACAAAAATAAGATGAGCAATACTTAGCATAATATTATGTCTATGAGTTGTGAATGTGTGTGTCGTAACAAATAAACTTTTTATCAATCTAATTATTATCAACTCTAGTGAATATCCTTGTTATTTTAAAGGCAACGTTGGATTCTTCGATTTTATCTGTTGTTTCTTAAACAATTGTTTTTTTTCCGGTCTAATAATGAAACAACAGATATTTTTCTTTCCATTCCATTGCCATCGTGTGTCATAGTAATACCAATGTACTTCGGTCATCTCAATAACAACATTTCTTATATGTATTGATATATTACGCATGTACCAAAAAATTTAGGCATAAATATCTCGTTGCCTTTCTGCTGTGGATCAAATTAAGTTAATAACTACATTTTTCTATTTAAGCATTAAACTGTTAAAGTTTTAAAATTAAAAAAATATTAGAAAAGAATTTAAATGTGCAAAAGAAAAGGTGGGATTCGAACCTACATCCTCTCACTATCAAGACTTCTTCCAATTGGGCTACCGAGATCTGAACAAATCCGTTGATTTTTTTCAAATATTTTTATCTTCATTTCAGCGTCTTCTCTTCATAACCAAAAAACTGCAATGTCAAATATACATAATTGTTATTTTAGCATCGAATTAATTTGAGTAGTTAAGTTCTGATGAAATCATATCAAGTTAAACATAAACATAGAGAATAATGTTATTCCCATATTAACACGCGTCCTTTGCGTCGTTCCATTCATTTCTGGTACATAAAAACCTAATCCTAGATTTCAAAACCCGCACCAAAACGTACAGCGTCTGTAAGCCATAGAGTCACCGGTTCAAACTAAATTACGACAATTCTGTGTAATAGAAAGGGATGGAGTAATAGCAAAATGGCAACGGACACGTGTGAATGTGGGGACACCCTAATAAAAAAACAGATATTTTGTTACTATAGTTACATTTAATGTTGTCACTCTATCCGTAGCGCAATGCCTTGTAGATACTGATTGCTGTGACGGACAAGTTCCGATTACGCTTGTGTTCTTAAAGATATACTAGTACTTATTCCAATATTTATAAGGTCGTCATTAATTTTCAACTTGCACATTTATGTAAAAAAGCATGTGTGCAATTCACACGTGGTAGAAGTGAAACTGTTAAAAATATAAGTACACGTATACAAAATACCACGGTTGTGACTTCTCTTAAGCTTTGTATTACGCATGCGCACACAAACAACTATTAACATACCTACAACGCTGAGGCCCAAACAAACTCCCATTATGCCTTGGTAAACACGAGTGGAGGGGGTACGAAGCAGAGCACAAAGAGTCTATCTCATTTTCTTTTACGTTACATCTTATGAATTTATGTGTATGTTGTTTTTTACCGTCGCTTTTTCGATTCATCGAGGTTTTCACTTCAAAATATATTTTATAAAGAATTAATATAAACATTGATTGTTTGTTGTAGTGATTGAAAGAGCCAAAAATATGGTAAATTATTCGAAAATTTAAGCACTTGTTATCAGATGTTCCTAGAAAACAATATTGTCTTATTACAATTATACATCTATATACATATAATAAAAAAAAACCATATTAAGTAACAAATATTTTGAGTTTGAATAAAACGGAAAAACGGTTTCTAAGAGGTCAGCTCCTCTTTCTCTCAAAGTCACTTTTCCACCGAGCATAATTCGTGTATCTAACCAAATTAGCAACACTTTGCTGCGCACCTGAAATACTTAATTCACACTGTACAGTAAATGTTTTTGGAGGTTATTTTTAAAAGTCATTTTCCTCAAGTTCTCAATATCTCTTAGTTCTTTTTTTTCTCTTTATTGTTGATTGAGGGTATCGATAAATCAATTCGCGACTGGCACGTCCCTAAGAGGTCGGGGTGTACAGTATCAAATTTGCGTTTTAATTAAGTACTCCTATAACAGGTCTGTTTTTGTTGCAAATTGTTTTCGTTGCTGAGTCAGCAGTCTGCGCCACTGTGGCGATTTGTGGTGATTTCATCGAAGATATATGCTTTTTAATTACACGCGTCACGTATACATGGCGAATCGCTTAAACTGCGTTGCCCATTGTCAACCACCAATATCGTATCAACATACGAGGTAAAATTAGTATTTGTATTTTTTTTAAATAACCGAAAAATTTATTGAAGTAAAACGCACGCTTGACTTGCGGAGTAAGTTGGTGGATGCGTGACGAGAGCGTTACGAAAAGTGTGATCGGGCGAGGCGAATGGAAGTTGAGAGGGAGATATAATTAATTGAAGATAGAAATGAGAGAGAGTAGATAATAATGATTTAAACTATATTATGATTGTCAATTTAACTTTTAATACTCACGAAATGAAAAGTGTTCCCCCTTTATTCTCCTATTATTGTTGGGCCCAACAGTGTCTAAAGTGATTCTAAAAAATGTAAGATATTGAGTATTGAATATGCTTTTCTTTGGTTTATTTATATATAATCATTCTAATTATATTGGACATTTAAAATTGCAAATTTCTAAATAAAATGGCAACACTAAATCACCCCTAAAGTATCTATTAGTAGTTTTTTTTAATTGAACATTGAACACCGAAATACAAAAAAAGGTTTTATTCGCTACTCTACACGTGTCAAAGATTACCAAGCTTTATTCCTAAAGATTTTCTTTTATTAGCAAATCAGACTTGGATTATTCGTTGAGTTTCTAGTTCCCAGTCACTCCATTCTTCCTATACACTGTTAATTGTGTTTTCTTTGTTCTCTGTTTTCTTTTCAGCAATTACGATGCCCATTAGCGATGTCACAGTTATTAATAAATACGCGTTACAAGTGTTAAACAATTTTACGCGGCATTTTGTGACCGACATTTAAATTCTGCTTTGAATTTATTTGAGTATAAAAGGAGGATGCAAATTAGAAACTGCCTTCGGCTTTTCATAAACCGTCGATTATTTGTAAACGGACGACGCAATTTGTAGTTACAAAGGAGCCATCAAGAAGTGCCTTACCTTTGCTACGAAATTGGCAATTAAGTATAAGAAGTTAATATAAAATAAATTATGAACATAATTATCTTTTATGCTTAAAATATATTTTAAACAGAAAATATAAAGGTTAAATTGTGTATTTTAAAACACAAAATGTATAAAATTGTGTAGTTTAAATAGATTATTGCCAAAAATCTTCAGTGGGTCTGTAAAATGCTTGTAAATAAATGGACTTAAGAAAAATAAGTTTTTTGATTTGTAAACAATGTTTTGTGGTACTGATTTGAAGCAATGTTTTTTTGTCTATGGTATCTTACAAATTTACTTGGTAAAAAATTAAGGATTAAGAAATGGTTATGTTGATTGGATTAATAATTAAATGTATTTTTTCAGTGTTTTAGCATTTGACATAACTTATCAAAAAGCTGGTATAAATAAGCTCAGTAGTTATATTCAATTTAGTAAGCCGTTCATTTTCATAAGTTGCTTTTATAGGATAGTTTATATGTAGAAAAATCGGAAAACTTGTAAATTAGGCCATTTTAGTTCTAAGGGTGCGGCATCTTATTCATATATCTTTATATATATAATTCTTCTGTGAGTGTGTATGTCACTGAACTCCTCCTAAACGGCTGGACCGATTTGAATGATTTTTTTTTGTGTGTGTTCAAGGAGATCTGAGAATGGTTTAGATTCACAAATCAGCCCGGCAGATGGCGCTGCAGACGGTATCTAGGTTATTTATCTATACTGCAAAAATAACAGGCAGGACAACGTCTGTCGGGTTCACTAGTAGATATATATGGACAATAAATATAAGCAATTTTTTTTCTTCATTTCTGAAAATTTGTTTTTGATGGTTTCAGATTTATGAAAACTGAATGGAATCCTTAATTTTTATTTATTTAAATGCTGCCTTTACCACGTTTATAAAAAAAAACTTTTCAGCTAATATTCATACAAATCAGCAATATCTGACACAAACTAAATTAAGCAAAATATATAATAAACTAGTTGACCCGGCCACGCGTTGCTGGGATGCTCAGGCGGGAGAATTTACCGCCTAGTATTTTTCTATTAAAGTATAATTTATTTCAATGGTTTTAGAAATATTTCTCTATGAGCGAGTTATTAAGTTATTGTTATATATTGTATTATAATCTTAATTTATTTGATTCATCTAGTTTTTGGACAAAAAAATAAAGGACATTTCGCAGATATTCTATGTTTTGTTGCTTTCTTAAATTTGTCGTTTATACTCTGTGTATTATTGCCATGGTTAAGTATAGTTATCTTGTTGATATTGTTGTCAACGATGTAATGAAACCATAACACTAATATAATTGTTATAATAGAATAATATTGTTTTGTTGTGGATTATGTATTGTGACGACGTATAATATTGTAAATGTCGTAACTCCTGTTAAAGCTGACGAGTTTCTTGCGCCTGTTCGTCTTGTCAGTTAAAAAACGTCTCCAATGGGTGGTAGATAAAAATGTTACACGAATCAAAACTAGTAATTTTAAGTGCATTTGAATTAAGAATTTTTGTTTCATTCATTTTCATTTCGTTTAAATTCTTCTGTTAAAAGGTCTATTTGGTAATTGTATTATTATACTTGTCAAGTAAGAGATTGTATTAAAAGTTTTGTATTAGATTCTTATATTTGAAATTGTTTTTTTTTTCTACACACTACTATTCGTGTAAGTCTTACTAATAGTATCATTAGGCTCTGTATTGAATTTTAAATCCAGATATTTTTTAAATTATTAAAAAAAAACTAGTTATATAAAATTAAAATGAAAAAATCATTAATGTGGCTTCTTTCTTGGTTTTACAGAATTTATATCGTGTAACTTAATAATTGGAGCGGAGCTCTCATGGATTTCAATGATGCAATGTCTGTTACGCCACAACTTCCCGAGTTCTTAACAGATTTTAATTATTTTTGTGTGGAATCGAATCAACAGGTTTAGGACTAGAGGTGACGGACGGAATTTTGAAATTCGCTAAAAAAAGTAATGTCTAAAAACATTGGCTCTATGGGATTTCCTATTGAAAGTTTTCATTCTTATGGAATTTGAAAATTAACTAAATATTATTGTACTTTTATTGTATTACCTACGCTCCGCTCCAATATATGGGGCTAGCGAAGTTTTATGCTAAGGTAAAATGATAAGGAAAAAAACGTCCAAGTGCGAGTCGGACTCGTGCACCGACGGTTCCGTACAAACCTGTAAAATATTTTTATTATATGATATAACTAAAAATTTACGGTTTTCGCAATTTTTCCTTTATCTGTGATATAAGACGTTGCTTCGTACCAAATTTCAAGATTCTGAGTTCACGGGAAGTACCCTGTAGGTTTTGATTCTCTTGCGAGTGTCGAAAATTTGCGGAATGGATTCGCTCTTGATCTCAGACGCAGGGAGTGAGTTCCACTCCTTTGCTGTGCGCATTATAAATGATGTTGAGAAGCGCTTAGTGCGACGGGTAGGAATTACTTTTTAATACTTTTAACAGACTAAATACTGTCAATTAAAAGAACTATTAGAAAGCTTGATTTCTTTTAAAGTGGGATATTTTAAATTTAAGTCTTTCGGAATATCTTGAAGAGGACAAACTTCCACTTCAAAACATTTTGAAAATATGTAATATACTGATTATAAGCGATTAAACATCTAAAATTATAAACAGACTTTGTATAGTCGATAATTAAAACATACTAATTGTGTAAAAAGAATATCAAATAATTTTTTAATTATTTTAAATATTAAATTAACTCTTTTTCCGCTTTGAACTTGTCTTATGGGTTTTCCTTGCAATTATTTTAATAAAGCTATCAAAGTTTTGAAATAGAAAATATTGAAATTAAATTAAAAATCATTTTAAAGATTTGTGAAACATTTTCTCTACTATTGAGGCTCCCATATTTCGGAACAGTTATAAACTCGGCGTCAAAAAAATCGCACCTTATAAAAATCTTATTCAAAAATTCCTAAACCTTATATAGAGGATAGTGTTAGGTATCATTAGAAAGGTAACAAAAAGGAGCATCAAACAACAATTAAGTGCAATCTTTTTTTTAATTAAAATTATACAAAAAGCATAAAAATTTGAAAAATAATAAAAAATCTTAATTAAGTCCTAATTAATAATCGATAATTTACAAAAAAAATGTACAAAAAGTGTCTTAAAATTAACTCAAAATCTAGTGTTACCCCCCCTTGCCCTGATGACGGCTTCCATACGGTCCCTCATAGACCTCACCAACTTCAGGAGCTCTTCTTGAGGGATAAGACCCCATTCTTCAATCACCGCGGTTTGGAGTTCCTCTAGAGTCGAAGGAGCCGGATCCCGAGATCGAACCTTACGTTTAAGATGGTCCCAGAGGTGCTCTATCGGATTCAGATCAGGACTTCTCGCTGGCCACTGCATCACAGGAATTTGGGACCTCCGCAGGAAGTCGTTCACGATGGCTGCAGTGTGTGCGCGAGCGTTGTCGTGCATTAATGTGAACCCCTCGCCAAAAGATTCGGCAAAAGGGACCACATGCACATCCAGGATCTCTGTGATATAGCGGCGCGCAGTCAGCGACCCTTGTCCGCGAGCACCTCCGGTCCGGGAGACGCAGACCAGGTCGGTTTTGCCGGCAGCCGACATACCGCCCCAGAACATGCAGGATCCGCCTCCATATTCCACCGTCTCCTGGATGCAGGCTTGAGCGAAACGTTCACCCTGCCTCCGGTATACTCTTCTTCGTCGGTCGTTGCAGAAAAGACACACTCGTGTCTCGTCTGAGAAGAGAACAGCTCCCCACTGCTCAATGGTCCAATCGACGTGGTCGCGAGCAAACTGCAAGCGGGCTCGTCGGTGCGCTGCAGTCAATTTTGGACCTGTAGCAGCTCTGCGGGCTGCTATGTTCTTCTCCTTCAGTCTTCTTCTAACCGTGGATACACTCACGGTGCGTCTGCGAACTGCCTGGAGCTCCTGTTGCAGCTGAACAGCGTTTGAGAAGCGATTTCTCAAAGAGTACGACACAACGAACCGGTCGTCTCTTTCCGAAGTGCAGCGACGTCTACCGGACCCATGTCGCCGGATATAGCCACCGGTCTCTAAAAAGCGCTGGTAGACTCTACGAACCGAAAAACGGCTCAGATTCAGTTGCCGGGCGACATCACACTGCCGCACCCCTGCTTGCAGTAGTGCAACCACTTGAGCGGCCTCATCAGCTGTAGTGTCCATTTTCCAGATGTTCTTTCTTCAGTAAAATCAGTGCGTGTGTCCCCTTCAACGGTTTAATAGCGAATGACCCACATTGAACCCGTGTTGACCTCTTTATACCCACAAAGTTAGCGCAACTCGCGACTCTCCCGAGCAGCAAAATTTCCTTAGAATTTTTGTGACCCTTTATTTGTTGCTTTAGGTTTTATTTGATAATGAAAAATAATGTTTTTTTATTAAGTTAATTAAGTAACCTTTTAAATAAAATTATAATTAATACGACTGCATGTGCATATCCAGAGTTAATGCCATTTGAACGTGATTTTCTTAGAGGTGCGATTTTTTTGACGCCGAGTGTATTTGCCGTAATCTAGGAAGAAACCCGTTTCGCATTATTCTATTTTCTGATGTCCATTTAAGTTGGAAATAATAAATGTCAATTTTAGTTACAATCACGAGTATTCATCACTAAGTAATATATAACTATTACTAGAAATGTTTGATAAAAAAAATATATACATAAATACTTAGGCGCCTCGTCGAGAATTATAAACGTTATCAACTTCCAAGATAAAAGCATAAAACAACTTAAGTTCCTAATAACTTTCTAATAAATGCAACTAGATCTAAGTATCTTTACATACCTGTACAACATGTGGCTTGAATGAATTACAGATTTTTTATTTATATACACTTGATAATAAAAAAAATTCGCAACGAAGTATCATGTTACCTAATGTACTGAGAAAAACAAAAAAAAATTGTTAATAAAATATTTTTTTGAAAAAAATGCAAAATAAAAATTTCCCCGATCTTTTTAATATAAAAATATACAGAGTACAGGGTATTTTTAGCATAATTTGACTAACCTTAAAAAAACAAGTAGCACGTTTTCTCACTGAAATATTTTCACATAAATAAGTCTGATTTGTAAAAACAATAAAATAATATTATATGCGTATTGTAATGTGAAACAAATGTTTGCTATAGATGAATTATTATAATGTTAAACAACCACAAAACATTCTTCTGCCTCAAGGTTGCATGACGACAGACAATGTGTTTTCAACAATACCAAGAGCTGTGTTGCTTTACACTAATTATGGAAGTATTTCTTTTAAGTGAAAAATATGTTCATTTTAAAGTCATCTTTGGCGGCAATTAGGCATATTGCTTCAAATATTTTATTTTTTAAGAAAACTTTTGAAATTGACTTTGAAAAAATAAGTGCGGAAAGACTGGACGAGTTTTAAGTTGGAATACCAGGATAATAATTGTAAGTTTATTTTTTTTAATAACACCATTTATTTAAGTCGACTAATAACTAAGAAATTATTAAAAAAAGCAACTTGAATTTTTTGAATCGTCAGGAAACTTTAGAATTTAATATATAGTTTATATGACAATACAATAATTTGGTAATACCAAGCTGGTCTGATGGAGCTCGAAGGTACCGTGGAGCGCTTTATAACTAAACTAAAAACTAGTCAAATTCGAGTTGTTTATTGCATGTCACATTGGTTTAAAAACGTGGTCTAGTGCAAGTACTAGAAAACATTAGAATTAAAATCAAAAATTACGAATGAAATCAAATTTTAATCAAAATAAAATAAAATTACAATTAAATTTAAAATAAAATTAAGATAGTTAAAATGAAATTAACAATTTTTTTTGCAATGAAATATTGTTTAAACAAAAAAAAAATGTAACATCAAATCTTTATCTTGTATAAACTCCGTAAGTGTTTACGGAGTATAAGTGTTTTTATGTTTACATTTTGCTATTTCTTAAACTTAATAATAAACACATGCCATTTTTTTTCTTGAACCAATTGCTTTGGTAACTTATTGTTTATCTGCCATTAAGAGTGAACTGGAAGAGTGAGTTTTAAGTCTGGTGGTTGGTATTATTTTGTGTCCATGTCGTGACATGTATCGTAAAGGTGTGTCTTGTCGTTTAGTTAAGAAGATTGGATGTTAGCGTTTAAGTTTGGTCTTATTATCTTTTTTATTGAAGAAACATCGAACATGTTTTATAACTAATACTGATTTGGTCAGAACGGTTTCTCTGATACAATCAAATAGTAATCAAGATCTGATATATTGTCATTTACGACTTATTAAAAAGATAACTCCTCTGTGGAAATTAGATAAAATTAAATTAATACATAAACGTACATGCACACATAATCAAACATAAACATACATAAACGTTGGTAATAAAAAATATAAGGTGATAATTTATGTAAATAAATAAAACTGTTTAGATTTTTGTTTTGGGTAAGTATTCAGCTCAAACCTTTTTTAAAAATAAATTATGGTGTCAAGACATGACATGACAACCTGATAATAGAACTGCAAGATGGCTGGTTCTTTGCTTTTTAGTGGAGTTGAGTATAAATTCGTGTACCTATATTTTTATATAAATTTCGTTTTCATTCTCAAAGTTAATGATTTTATGAGGATATTTTTAACGTGATGACACATATTACGTGTTAAAGGTGCTAACTTTAAGAAGAAGCATACGTTACATTACATAGTTTTTTGTGCAGGACCACACTTAGGAAATGGATGGTTATAAAGTAGCTAAAATAAGCATAATTTACATTAAATAGTTTTTTGTGTAGGACCATATTAAAGAAATGGGTAGTTATAAAGTTATTGGAGATCATATTTATTAATTATTACATTTTTTAATGAAATTACGTTAACTCTTTTATTACTAAACATAACTATTAAAACAGACGTGATTGATCTAAGATACACGCCCACTTTTTATTTTTATTTATCTCTATCTATTTAGGAGCTTTTGTCTTCTGACACGCCAGCTCCATCGAACTATATTTTAATTATTACATCTACCAATAAGTTACACAAATACAAAGCTGCCGCAGATTGGGGGGTTACTCAAAATGCTCTTAACAATCCCCACATCCAGCCTATGAATTCACTTTTTCTTTCATGTTTTATATACCTTAAAAAAAGTGTTTTATTCAAATGTGTAATATGCTCGGAAGTGTAAGGACTAAATATAAATGCAGAAAAACTTTTCTCAATTATTTTTGGTAATTTTTATTGTATTTATATTTCTTATAATCACAACAATTAGCCTAGCCCAAAGTAAGTACTGTAAGGCTAGCGCTATGGATACTAAGGTAACGGATAAACATATGTATATGATACAAAGATCTTTAATATTTATAAAAATATAGCTAGTATTCACCACACAAACATCTGCTTCCGGGATTCAAAACTACGACCATCGGTGCGAAAGGCAGGATACCTTTTCGATAAATCCATATGTAAGTTTAATATGTGTAAACATTATACTGTGTCCAATGTAGGATGATACTTTTGACAGGTGTCACTTCCTTATTGCTACGTACTAAGGTTGCGTTTGTTTCCCTATGTTTGGCCTGACGTTGAAATAGCAACTTTATATCCTCTATATAGGTGTCAGCTGTCAAAAGTATCATCCTACATTGGACAAAGTATAATGGTAATGTTGTTGGACATGTCATGTTTTGTTGTTGTTCATAATAGTACGTTCGAGTTGAAATTTGTATAGAAGACTATTACTGCGTAGATCCTAACTTCCTAAGTAACGTCATAATGTTAAACAGACTTTGTTTATTATGATTTCACGACTTACTTTAAGTAGGTCATGAAATTTTCCAAACACAATCGGGTACTTATCATCCGTTTTTTTGTGGGAATTCCTTTGCATACTGTTTTTATGTCCACTGCTTTACCTAATAACCTTAGTCTAATTTACCTTAGGATATAAAAAGAATACATTGATATCGTCGTATCACAGGTAGGGTTGCCAACCGTACTATAATATATAGTATTGTACTATATTTCGGGTCTTGGTACTTTATACTGTTAAAGAAATATATAGTACGCAAAAATACTATATTTTTCAACACTAAAATAAAGTCTTGAAATTCAAAAGAATTTTTTGGTAAAATACGCAAGTAAAAACAACAACTATGATCCATTTCAATTTAGACATAGAATGCGATAAAGCATATAATACTTTTTTTTTTTTTGCATAAAAAATTGTTAAAAATGTAAGGAGTTCTAAATAGTATAATTTTTATGAAAATATTTTTTTTAGATTTTTCCTTAAAATACTATTTTTTATGAAGAGTACTGCATTTTTTATACTTTAATTTGAAAAATACTATATTTCGTCGAAGAAATGTGGGCAACCCTTATCACAGGTGAACTGATCCAACCCTCATAATGCTTTATATGAAATCTAAGCAGATTGGGTGTGTACTCCTTCGTAATACTACGATAATACGACGATATACATTGCAGGTTATATATTTAGGTTGGACATTTTTATACATTACCAGCCAGCAACTTATGTGAAATTATGCCTACCAATATTGATATGAATACAAGGGGAACCTATTTTTTCACGAGAAAAGCAGCTGCTAAAAGTTGTAAATTTGAAACATTAACTTAAACGTATTGGTTATCTACACCTACTAAGGCTGAGAGAAATTTTAATTATATTTAATATATAAACACTGTGACTGTAATTATAAAATAGTGATCTATTTATAGTTCCGTTAAATTACCATTAAGTTCCATAAAATTTGAAATATTTTATCCGAGAATACGGTAGTGAGTTGAACCAATTGTAAAGACTGAATAATACATGTACATGTTTGGTCCAATGATAGCGATCCTGCCTTTCGCTTCGGTGGTCCCGAGTTCAAGTCCCGAAAGGGGCAGATGTTTATGTTGTATGTTGAATACGAGCATTTGTATCTGAGTCATGGATATTTATATATATTTCTATTAATATTACTTATTTATGTATGATATATGTATGTCTATCCGTTACTCTAGTATCCATAACATAAATTGTACAGTGCTTACTTTGGGCTAGGCTAATTGGTGTGATTGAAAGAAAATATTCTTTTTATTTTGTTATTATTATATAGATAAATATGTATACAAATATGTAATCGTATACTTAAAATCAAAGTATAGTTTTTTTATATAAATAGTAGTAGGAAATATTAAAAATCTCATCCTTAAGTTTATATTTTGAAAGAAAAACACAATTCTAAACTTCAGCATTTCCCGCTTAAGAAGTTCATTTGCGCCTAATTTGAAATGTCACAGGAAAAAAAGGGAAAAAAAAGATCTCCGAAAATATATCTTCGAGCTGATAACACTTGGGCGTTTGTTCGGCTCATAATTCGTGGGTATCGCGACCAAAGACTAGGCCATTTAACGTGAGTTACGACTAAGGCTTTCACGGGAGTAAAAATGGTTTATTGCTAATGATATTTCTTGCTTTTGGTTTAACGATCTGAACGTTGTAACTATATAATATCAAATTTTAATTTTGTTCTGTTTACATTACACTTTATTTTATTCTATCTTTATCTTAACGAAAAATTTAAGTTTTAATTATATTGTACTTACACTAAAAAGAGAGTTTTTAGCTTCGTTATTTAAGTGAAAAAATTGATGACAAAGATGCCATCACAGTTACTAAAAATGACTATTTACTTTTTATTTATTTGCAAATTAAGTGTATATAATATATCTCAATATTATTACGTACTCTTCTCGAGTATAGCAAAAGTTTGATCGAAATTTACATAAATCCGTAAACATTAAAACAATATTACTTACGTTGCATATTAATATTCAAATAAGATCACCACGAAGTTATCTACAACACATGAAATTACTAAGCGAATATATGTGTCGACACCACGTTTACTGATAAGTGTATCATAATTCATGTAAACACGACTTTATCTATTGCTCAATATGAACCAGTCATAAAACTTTCACTCTTATAAATCATTCTATATCTGAATAGTTTTCTTATCTGTGTCACTTCTATTGGTGACTGATTTACGATTCGGTTAACAATTAATAATGATTTGTTTAGGAAGCTGTGTTTGGGAGAGATATATTTGTATACTGGATGTATCTCTCCCTTCTTCACTAACACATTAAATATTATTATATATTTTTTTTTAAGCATTCAACTGTTTGATCTTAAGAAAATATTCACAGAAAAAGTGTGACTTTGACTGTGCTTTCGAGACCTTGATATACTTACCCGTCGAAATTTTCCAAATATTTCTTAAGCTGATGACAGCGCCATCTCTTGATTTTCTAGGTATACTACTATTACCTACAACATCGAATGTAATACTTTTACAAGTATCTCACCATCTATAAAGAAAAAACAGCAACCTAATTTATATATTTTTTGATATTTAATCACTAGATTTTTGTATGTAAAGAAATAATTACAAAAAAAAAAATTGGTACATGTGTTTGTCGGGACTTCAATCCACTTTCTTTATTCAGACGAGTACTATTCCAATTGAGCTACCAAGACCTTGACTTAGGTGTTACCTAGGTACTACATGATACATGAAACTTGTAAGAAAAAATATATGCCTAAATAGTAGACCTGTAGGACTATAACAAAATATAAAAAGTTTTATTTCACCCATTTCTAGTTCTCGTATTATCACATTAATTAACATATTAATTACAAAAAAAAGCGTGTTTTGTTTTTTTTTCACTTTTTTATGTATTAGAAAGTCAATATAACGTTATGAGACGCTACATACCGCGCATAGTAATTGACTGCGTATGTATCGAAGTGTATACATGTGTGTTTATTAAATAAAATTTGCAATTATTATATTTAGAAACATGATTTCATGATAAAGATCAAAAATGAATATAAAAAGGGATGCTTAGATAGTTTGGACGGTAGAGGATTGACAAGGCATGTATATGAGGCAGATGTGCGTGGGCAAATCGGTAGAGGCAGACCAAGGCGAACTTTCAGGAATCAAATAGATGTCCTGAAACAAAGGCCAGGTCAAAACCTTAACCGACAAGCTTGTGTGAAAAGTCTGATGACAGTTGAAGAATCCGTGATCTCTGCCAACTGAAAAAGACATGATTTTATATACGTGGATTTTATATATCAAAAAGTGGTTTTCCGATAAATCTATAACTATTTCCCGACATGGTCTCGAATGTGTATCTGTGTTTTATTAAAAATAAACCTTATAAATAAAAGAGATATTGTAATTTTGTGATTGGATTTTATTGGATTAAGATTGGCCATTCTCTCTGGCCATGTGGTAGGTTATGTATACGCCGCCGTGTACAGCAGCAGCTTGTGAAGATGATTTTTTGAAAGGCAACGTTTAATTTCAAGCATATCATTTGATGAGAAAACTTAGAGTATCAGCCATAGTGGTTCTATTTATAAATTTATTTCATTCAGAAAATTTGAAAATAACTTTGATTATTGTGCAAAAATGGGTCGAAAATTAGTTTTTATTGACATACAAGTATGCGAGCGATTAAGTTATATGAAAAACCTTTATTATATAACAAATCGGTCCCTTTCGGTATACAAAATACTGTAAGATAATATTATTCGTTACTTTTTCATACGAATTTCATCTGAAGACGTAATAAGCCTGTTAAACTATTTGTGGAAAAATTGATAGGAAAAAACATTATGTTTTTTTGAATATCTTAACAAGAACATGAATTCTTATATGTACAAGTTTATTTTTTTTAAAGACTATTAACAATGCAATAAAACAACTAATACTCTCGTTAAACCCTCGTAGTTAATCTAAACGATTGTGTTATGAGTGTATCCACGTCTGGTAGTACATCCGCAAAGATCGAACACAGTCCGCCTGGGTTATAGCTGACATTTTAACCGGTGGGCTACGTAACATAAATAATTCCAAAATTGTTAACTATAACTTTCTTTTGAAATTTGTAACAGTTATCGAAGAAAATGGGTATGTGTTTTCACTGGTTCCCCAATTTTAGGCAGAATATTTTTAAGCATAATATTAAAAGGCAGAATTTGATATAAACTGCTGGGTAAAAAATATCTAATCTAACTTTACCTGCAAGGTAATATCAATTTATGCATTTTAGTCAAATTAGATATAACATAAAGGAATCTCGTAATTCTCGTTAAAAATATGCTGATAACAATTCACCATGTCAGCACATCCCATTTTCCCTCAGCAATTCCCTGATCCTAAAAGAACAACAGTAAAAAAACTAATGCGTACAATTAATCTCTGTTTATTTGCATTAAGAGGCGGCACCCTTGTTAATTTGTTGCCAGATGAAAAGTTAACCTATTAAAATGAATGCCTTCCCGCGTTTTTTAGGGTTCCACTTTTTGGTGTGGCAACACTGTTGCTTTTAGCGAGCCAGCAAGCTTATGATTATTGTACCACTTAAACTGTATTACGGTAGGTCCAAATGATACAGACTTTAGTCCGTAAAAATATCTGTACAGACAACGAAGTCTGAGCAAATAAGTGTCCGCAAACATGTCAATAAAATGTTTGCGCAGCTTTTCATTAGCTCAAACTTCAGTTTATTATATATCACTACATAGTATAAAAAATCGCTTTCCCTGCCCTATATCCCTATATCCCTATATCCCTATATATGCTTAAATCTTTAAAACTACGCAACGGATTTTGGTGCGGTTTTTTTAATAGATAGAGTTATTCAAGAGGAATGTTTTTATGTATAATACATGCATAATATAGTAGAGCATTGCATCCGTGCGAAGCCGGGGCGGGTCGCTAGTTATATATAATATTAACTATAGGTACAAAAAAATATTATTAAATAACTAACGGTTTTTTGTAAAGAGGAAATTTGAATTGCAAACTATTTATCAGTTATATAAAATAAATAAATATTATTCAATGATTAATTAATTATTTGATCTATTTCAAATAATATACAGACATAAATACATTTTTCAACTTTCACATAGACTTCTGGCTTTTCCTATGTGCTCACTTTTTGTGAGTACTGCTGAAGTGGCACAGAATAAATCATATATAAATCTATCTAAGTCTGTATAGTATGCATCCACCATTACTTAGGCAGTTGCTTCGAAAGGCAGGTTTTGCCGTTGGTTTCGTCGATGTTGTTAGCTGTCACCAATTCAATTTACCCAGTTAGAAACATGGAAAATTACCAAAAAGTTTACACGGGGTAAGCTTAGAGAGGAAATAATCCGATTTGAACATAGTTATTCATTACGATTTATTTATTATAATATAAATCAGATAGAAATATATTTAAAGCAAATCCCGTATGGATTCTGAGAAGCTGATTTTTTTTCTACAAAAATGCTAAAAATATTATAATACATAGTAGCTTTAAAAAAGCAGCATATAAATTTGCGTTTTAATGTTTAAAAACAACCGTAGAACTGTTTTAATATTGGAAACGCACGTTTGGTGTTTATCAAGTCAATACTAGCTTTCGTTCACGGTTTTAGTCGCGTTTCCCAGGGAAATCTTGATTTCTCCAAAATAAAACATATTTTATGTTTTCATATGAATAACAATGTATTTGTATGCTAAATTTCATATGAAACAGTTAACCTGTTTTTGCGTAACAAACATACAAACATTCAACATATCTATATTACATTTATAATATTAGTAAGGAAACAAATTTTGTAAAACATACAGATTATATCACCATCCTGTACTAAATTAATATATTTATCTACTCTGATACTATAATACAAAGATTCTAAAACTGAAAACAAAATGCTTATGACAAACATTACGTACAGGCCAAAAATAATAAAAAAAAAAGTTTAATTACGATACAGGTCTTGTATGGACACCTGTATCATAATATAACTTTTTAATCATAACGATACACCTATACAACCTCCAGCTGGACCAAGGAGGTTGAACCTCTACTTTAAAAAGGTTTCAATGAACGAGTCCGCGACGACGCAACACGCATTCACAATCGATGTTTGCACCTTGGCGCCAACATTTGACATTTAAAAAATCTTTTCAATATTTAAACAAAGTTTGGTTTTGTTTGCAACATTGTTTTACGTAATATAGTATGAGAGTAGATAAAGTAGTGTATGACACTGTACATAACTTGGTCTTATAACACTCGTGTGGTACTATAAAAGAACTCGCCTACGGCTCGTTTTTTTAAAACACACTCATGTTATAAGAACCCTTATTATGCAACAGTATCATAAACTACTATTATAGTACTTATAGCTTTAAAGCTATAATTATATCAATTTGTGGAGGTCAACCACCATAATTATGAACCAACACGCTTTTGTAGGCAAATAGAAGTATTCATTAAAGCGTACCTACATCACTGAAGAAATAAAAAAAAATCCTGGTATTGGACAAAAAACATGATATATCATTTTTATATTTCATTTCGAGTTATTGTAATGAAACACTATTACTGTATTAATTAAGAAACAAGTTTGTTTTCTTGTTTTAATCCTGACGTTCATATCCTGACATTCAACCAACACTGAACGGTACATGACAGCAGGCAGCTGTTTACAAAGAAGGTTAATCAAAATTGAATTAAAAAAGAACGGTACTCTTAATATAAATAGTAATTAAATTAAAAGTTATAAATATATTATACAATGTGTCCCGTCACCAGTGACGGAGCCTTTAATGGTGTGAAATATGGCATTTTATCGACAAATTGCCCCTCAAATTTGGTTTTTCTCAAAAAGCCAATAATTAAAAAATACTCAATAAAGAATCTATTTCTTTGTCTTTAATAATTTTTTTCTATTTTTTATTCCATGACAATTAAAACATGATGGCTGTGTAACTGTTGTCTACATGTTTAGCTATCAAATGACACCTTTTTAATGTTGATGGGACATTTACATGAGTAGTGGTGGTCGAATTAGTATGAGAGCCCAGATCTTGGTTACCAAGAAAACAAAATGGCGGCCGTAAGAGAAAAACAAAATTTGAGGGTCAATATGTTAAAAAAAATGCCATATTTCACACCATTAAAGTCTCCGACACTGGTGACGGGACACATTGTATAATACACAATACAGTTAATATATTTTTCATATATTTTAAAATAAATAAAAACGGAGGGGTATAGGCAATAAAAACGTTGTCAATTACATTAAAAAAATACAATGGTTCACAGACAAAATATTAAAAATAAAGACGGAACTGTGAATCCACACTTCACTTCGTAATTAGTTCCTTTTTCACGAGTGCTCTTAATCTTGGCTCCACAAGACAAATCACCGTCCTTAGGAATTAATTTCGTTTAGCGCCCGCCAAGAGCTCATTTTTCATTGTCATAAAGCTTTTTTCGCGTTGACGTTTTTTTTTTAAATTGGGTCTCGATGTCTAATTTGATGTTCGTTCTGTTGATTTTTAAGACTTTTGGCATGTTATGATTTATAAATTAATAACTTTTTTATTGCAATAGAATAATAATGTCATAGAATAATCTTTATTTTTTTTTGAATAGGGTACTTAATAATATGAAAAAATATTTTAAGTAATTCGTTGCCTATTCAGCCATTAACAATAGCATGCAAAGATAACATAACAGATACCATTTTTATAATGTCCACACAATTACACAACACAATAGTTTTTGACTTGACTAATTTATTTAATACTAGCGGCCCGTCCCGGCTTCGCACGGGTGGACAAAATTCTTTAATTTTTTTCAAGCATTCAATATAGCCTATGACACTCAGCAATAATGTGCCTTTCTATTGGTGAAAGAATTTTTAAAATCGGTTCAGTAGATCCCGAGATTACCCCTTACAATTGAACAAATATACAAACACGCAAACTTTACTTCTTTATAATATTAGTATAGATAGATGTTTCAAGACTTTTTAAAATATAATTTCTAGTTAATTTTTATTCTACCTATAACTTTAACTAAAGAATCCCTTAGTTGCAGTCCTACAAACGGAGACCATAGGTTTCTTGCATATAATTTAAAATACTCATATGTTTTTTTAAATATTCTCCAAATATGTAATAAACTGACGGCATTCGTTAAAATCGATAATTTTCATTAATTTTTATATATTTTTTAAAATTATAAAGTTAAATATAAATTGTTAAAATTATGCATAAACGAAAGTAAATTTTAAAACAAACTGAGCGCCTTCAAATTGGTTTTGACGTCACATGACATGAAGCCATGATTGCCGGCAACATATATCATTACAATATGTAGATTCACCCAGAGTAACGTGTCGAGGCATGTCATGTGACGTCATTCAAAGCGCGTGAAAATTGCGGCTGTTTAAATAAGGATTAATGCAATGACCCAAGAAAATAATTTTTATGACAAAAATTAATTTTACAAAAAAAATTTAAAAGTATTTTTCTATTAAAAATGATTTGATTTAACGATTTATAGAATAAAATCATACAAGGTTCGATTCCCTTCTGAGAATTCACTTGTGACCCGAGTCGATTTTTTCTAGTATTTTCCCACGTTTTACTCAGGTCGCTTTCTTGTTTGTCTGTCTGTCTGTCTGTGCAGTTGGATTCTTGCAACTCAATTTTGAGGCACTTCCCGGCCACCTAGAGAGCTGAAATTTTTGGAGCAAGTCAGAACCCGATGACAATGCATCCTAAAACAACTTAATATAAATCCTTAACTTTCTAGGTACACTTTCAGGTCAACTTTCGGCAACTTTCACTTTTGTGTAGGTTATCCGACCCCCACGTTTTGAGAGGCCCCTCGCTTGGCCCCGCCGGGTTATTTTATTCTTTTTTGGTCACTGAAAAACGTGGGATTTTTAGATTTTTAAATCTAGTATTATTTTTCTATTATAATAATTTATCACTTTCCAGTGTTTAATGTATCACAGATTTTTTTAAATCAAGAAATCTATTCTACCGCTTGTAGAAATGCTTAAGATAAATTGATTTTACCAAACGCTATATTTGGCTTGCAAATAATCATCAATTCTGTAATACATATGGGTTTTTTCAAGATTATGTTGGATTTACTTTAACAAGCTAATGTTGATGTTTCCTTATGGTAGTGGGCCAGTATCTCCCACCATCAGACATTATTTATGCTACTCTTCGGCCAATTCGTTTTATCAACTCCCAGTCACTAACATTGGCTTCAATTGTTCGTGTCACAATCACATCGTTTCCCCGTTATCACCCCAATTTACTACGTCCAAAGACACCTTGTCCTCCCACTTAACTGTTATAACGTTGTAAATTTAACTGTTACTGTTCCAGCTGTTAAAATTAACGATTATAGCGAGATGTCGCGTTACTGATAACGTTTGATAATGTCAACGGGTGATGAATGCTGTGGCGATACGCTACAACTTCTGTGAAAGGCTTCTTAATGTCGAGCCATCGTGGAAAGTTTTTTGAAATATATTGCGAAGGTCATAAATTCTTATTATATTATTTTTTATTAAGTACAAGCCTAAAATTGATTTATTCTTTAGTTGCGTTTTGAAAAATGTCTAGGATGACATAATTATTGTAATTTCTTCGTTTTAATTAAAAAATCGTAACTTGTTTTGTAAAAAAAAAGATAATCAAATAGGTTTTATATGAATTATTAGTTACTTCGAACATTTCTGTTGTAATTTTAATCTCTATGCAATCGTTATTACTAATACAATATTTACTACTTTATCTAAAGAAATTTTACGAAAAAACACTACATATATAAAACCCAAGCGGTTTAATTTTTTTGAAAATAAAAAATATATGACTTTTTATATATTTGTTTTAATTTTTCAGTGCTGTATTATATGATAAATGTTTTAATAAAAAGAAAAATAGAAAAGTTGACTGCACTCTCAATTGAACAGCTCAGTTGGGAGAGTATTGGACCAGACATCCAAAGGTTGCGGGTTCGATTCACGTCTGAGAATCTACTTGTGGGACGAGACGATTTTTCTAGTATTTTTCTATTAAAATAATTTAACATAAAATGTATATTCATCGTTTCATGTTAATCAAGCAAACAATGAATATCTTAAGCTCCTCAAGTTTCAAAAGTATGTTTAGGTCCCAGTTGCAGTCATTAACTACCATCGATCCGCGTTAGGCCCGTGTAGTGGGATGTGGCCCATACTCCGTACTGTTGTTGTACTACTCCCTACTGCCTTACTTCTTACAAAGGACTGGAGTCGGGATATTTTTATCGACGGAAAATTGGTGAAGAGATTCACATCCTGATCGGTTTCTTGCAGAAATATTATCTCGTTGTTTCATGCTAGATTCGGAAAAAATATAATATTAATTTAGACCTCATGATCGAAAAAGATGTATTACTGTTAATGTAGAAAGCTTTCCGTGAAACTGACGATATCGCATGCTTCTGGCGGTTACAACTGTAAATTAATTATTTATCATTTATAATAATAATAATAATAAATTACGCTTTATTGCACACACAGATAGAATACAGAGAAATAAAAATAACAAAGAAAAGTATACAGACAGGCGGCTTTATTGCTAAACAGCAATCTCTTCCAGGCAACCTTGGGTGAAAAGAATAAATAAATATAAAAGGATAATGATGAAGTGGGTGCGCATATTGAGAGGAAAAAAAAGGAAAGGAAATATATATTTTTTAAAGGTAATGGTGCATATAATAATAATAAGATAAGAAAGAAATAAAGAAAAAATAGAGTCAATAAATATTGGAGGAAAGGAAGTAACTTTTAACTCTGTCGCGAAAGGATCCAAGAGTTTGAGCCTTTCTGATAACCTCTGGTAGTGAGTTCCATAAACGGACAGCGTAAACAGTAAAGGAATAGGAGAAGAAGTCGGTAGAGGGCCGTGGAACTTCCAGGGAAAGGCATATAAGTATATTTATTACATAAAGACACAACAGAGATGACTATTATAATATTTTCAAGTTTATATAGAACGAATGGTTTTGTTTACTTCTCTGATGTTGATGATGAAAGAGGCTCAACTCGCTCTATCTGGTATGGGTTAGTTATGAGTAAATTTTTGCTAGTATTTTTATAATTAAAATAATGTATCATATAAGATACATTATTTTAAGTATAAAAATACTAGAAAAAAACATTTCAAAAACAATCATAATTAGTCTACTTTAGTTACATGAATAGTTCAAATAAACTTACCGGAAAATCATATAAGATAAATAAATTAACATAACATTAAGAAAGTTGTACACTTTGTGTTGTGATAATCAGATACAGTAATTGTGTGGACAACACACTAGCGTGCAGCGACTTGATTTCTAAACTTCAAAATGTAGGCTTACGTGACGTCGACTCTGCGTAACGTATATAAAATAAAGAAAGGGAGATTTTTTTCCATAATTTATGACTTTACAACAGCATTTCGGACCGCCTATGAAAGTTTTATTGCTTTTCGTCTAATCTGTGGTACTGTAGGGCTTATCTATGACCCGTGGGACTTTTTTGAGGGAGCGAGAAGCGTCACTTTTCTTGCTATATTTTGTGTTGCGGTACACATTAGTCTTTAAAAGTAGTGGATTATTAACCACTTAGTGTTTGTGAACATGCAAGGGTGTTGGCAAGTTAAAAAAAGCAGCGGAAGTTGTCTTATTATGTTCTCTGAAGTCAAGAACTAAAACCCCACACCTTTACTAAAACTTAGGGATATTTAACGAAATATTCATAAACTTTATAAAGATGATCAATTAATGTTGAATGAACAGCATAATTCATGGATCTGTTTTCATCATCATCAT